>CAMTDV010000001.1:46919541-52647539 GCA_947069175.1 Scalesia atractyloides | reverse complement strand
AAGGGAAACTATGGAAAAAAATTTATAAAGTTTAATATGATTAAGGTATGGTTAAACTAAAGATTTTAAATGACTAAGAGTTTTAATCATGATTAAACAGAAATTTGGATGAAAAACTTTAAGATAAAATTTAAGAGTTTTCTTAAACTTATAATGAATAAATATATTTTTAGATAATATATATATATATATATATATATATATATATATATATATATATATATATATATTTAGATATGATCAAGTAGGTATGTCTATTTTTTGTATAAAAATTATGTATTTAGATCAAGTATAAATATTGTGTCCAAACATGGACATAAACTAACAAATCGGACAATAAGACAATTCGGACAAAAACGGACAATTTGGAAATATCAAACAAATAAATGACACGGACGAAACAAACTGCAAAAACCATCACACACTATATAAATATATGCATACAAGAATTTGTAAAAATGAACTTATATAAGATACTAGTAGTTTTAGAAAATAATTTTTATAATTATTACTAATAATATCTAAACATAGATTAAGTCCATTTAAATAAACCATATGGGCTAGCCCACTTTTATAAACTGAATTGGGCTAGAGCCCACTTTTATAAACTATATGGGCTAAAAGCCCACTTTTATAAACTGAAATGGGCCTAAAGCCCACTTTTATAAACTAAATTGGGCTAAGCCCACTTCTATAAACTATTTTTGGCTAGGCCCACTCTTACATGATTGACTTGGGCTAAAGCCCACTTTTACAAAGTCATTTGGGCTTGAACCAGTTTAAGTAAATTTATTTGGGCTAGGCCCACACATCTAAAACAAGTTGGGCTACGCCCACATGTATAACACTATTTGGGCCAGGCCCATACATTTAAATCAAGTTGGGCTAGGCCCACACATATGAAACCAATTGGGCTAGGCCCACACATACAAAAATATAGGAATTGAATTCATACACATAAACCTTGCGCTAGGCCCATTTAAATACAAAGGATATGAAATATATATATGGGATATATATATACCAACAAAGAAAACAAACAAATACAAGTATAATTATGGATTCAAGATGAACACTTATACGAAAACGATCATAAACCTAAGTGTCTAATGGAATTAGAACACTTGTAGGTTGAGAAAACGAACGGAAAATCAAACAATACATAGAGATTTACACGGAACATGAATCTATGAGTTCATGTTTCCCCTTTGATTTTTACGTTTTTATGGTTTTAAACGTACGGGGATGTATACATGTTACAATTAATATAGCTGGGAAAAATGAAATTATTTAGATCACATGTGAATGAGGCTCAAGCATTGGGGCCATTAATGAATAGCAAGTATCGAGGAACAAGGGGATAGATCTATTGGGTTTGGGCGAGCCCCACTCTAATACGGCAATAATAACAGATTGTAATAGAGTGCTTTTGTGTCTAAAACGAGTGTCCCAGACATAATAAATCGTCAAGGTTTGGGTGCCACCTTATTCGGCATACAGATTAGTGTCCTTGCGAAACACTAATGATCTTACAAGTTTCATTTGATTACATACCAGATTCAATACTTCAAATATTTTCAAAAATTATTTGAAACAAATTAAATACATGAATTCACCAGCTTTTGTTGAAATTTTTCGAAACTAACATGTATTACAGGTAAGTAGTGGACAACTTTGAAAACATATGTTCATGTGTTTTGAAGTCAAGCAGTTTGATGTCATCCAGTTTTTGGTTATCATGTTTGTAAAACTTGTGAAGAGTTTGAACAATGTCGTTGAAAATGTACTAAGTTTCTAAAACAAGTAGTTGATTGTAAATTTGGTTCAAATAAAATGTATGGATGAACATCTTATAATGTTTAAATTGTCGTTTACTTGGTTGAATGCAACAAATGCCGCTCTGGCCACACCTCGCACACGCTTCCATAACAACGAAAATCGGGGTGTGATAGACCTGGTATCAGAGCTTCAGTTGTAGTGAACTAAGATCCGTTTGAGTCAAGTCTACAATTTCAAAATGGTCATTTTATAAGAAGTCGAATAAGTCGTTTATGAAATCGCAACAAGTGTTTTTCATTGCATTGTCACAAAGTGTCCACTTGTACCAAACTAAAGTTCGAAACTATAATGCAAGGACATTATTCAAGTTAGTCTATGAGGATTAGACACGATAACAATAAGATTGATCCAAACAATACATGAGGAAACTTACAACAAAACCAAAATACAATTCCCCAAATTTATTTTAAGTAATAATTGCTTACCCCTGAGTTGTATGGATTATTTTGCCAGGACCATGTCTTCCAGTACCAGTTCCGACACTGATTCCACAGGATTTACCTCAGATGCTGATTACATACAACTAGACGACCCCGTTCCACCCATCATCATCATCTCCGATGACGACCTCTCGGATGATGAATGGATGAACATTGACTTTCAGCCCTTTGCCCTTCCTGAGCCTATTCCCGCAGATTTCCCTTTAGAGGATGATATACCAGTTGTACCTTACTATCATGAGATGATTATCAATGGTCACCCTGAGGGTGAACATGTTGTTGCATATGACCTCATACCACTTAATGTGGTAGGTCCATTAGACGAGGATATCGATGAGAACAACCACCTCATTCCTCCTGTTATCGACGATGATGATGATATCATCCCGGTCGTACATGTTGACCACCTCGAGGATGACCTTGGTATAGGAGAGGACTTTGACATAGCCATGTTAGAGGTAGCTCAACCTAAGATCTCGGTTGTCGACATCTCATCTTCTGCACCATCCACACCTGAGACACCGTCACTTATGCTTTCACCCGATACCGTTTTACCACCATCTTCAGATACTCCACCTATACATATTGATCCCTTTTAACCAAACACATTCCCCACTTATCATTTATCTGAGTCTGCACCACCAATGTATTCTATGGGAGATATCACACACCACACTGATCACCCAATACATCACCCTTTTGCTAGACCGTCTCCTTTTACCCTTGGTGGTATTTCTCAGCCTACTAATCATGTACCCCCTTATCCTTTTGCTGGATCTTTTTCTATTATTGTCACACCGACTCTCAGTTCTTATCAGGACCCATTTGCTGCAGGGCCATCACATGTTCCACATAGTCATTCTATGACTGAGTATCCTCTTTTTATTCCGACCCCTACTACTGGATATCTGTCTCATCCCCCACCACATGTGCATAGTACTATTACATACCCCTCACCTTAGTATCATGTTTCACATGTTCAGCCACCTCCGGGCATGAGCCCATCCGATCCGTACCACCCGAACCATTTGCCACCTACCACCACCGAGTATAGGGTCGCATCCACCAAGATACAGCTCGGTATTTTTTTTGACAGTTTCTTGAGCTTAGTGCTCAACTTTCTGCTATTCGAGCATCTCAGAGTGCTCCATCGTCATCATCCCAGCCACTACTACCTACATCATCACCTCCACCACCACCACCTCCACCGACATCTCCATTACCACCATCTCTATCAGTATCCTCACTTCCACCACCCCATGTTGTCTCTTCATCTTATGA
Source organism: Scalesia atractyloides (assembly GCA_947069175.1). Taxonomy (NCBI): domain Eukaryota; kingdom Viridiplantae; phylum Streptophyta; class Magnoliopsida; order Asterales; family Asteraceae; genus Scalesia; species Scalesia atractyloides. The sequence continues at coordinate 52,643,979 of CAMTDV010000001.1, read as the reverse complement.
GAGGCGTATCAGTGCTATCGAGGAGGAGATAGCATATTTTCGTGGTGTGATACGCGCATCTTCACCCCCACCCCCACCGTCTGTCTAGATTTGGTATGTGGTCATGTTTTGAGGGTAGTACCCGTACCCGCTTGGTTGAAGAATGAAGATTTGAAGATATATATATATATATATATATGTCAACTTGAAGATTTTGATGAAATGATGTGAAGAAAAATACTTACTTATGTTGTATTGTTTATGACTTGTATTCCAGAGCGATGTAACTCTGAATTATTTTTGTTCTTCACAAAAATTATGCCACAAGTTGTCAATATATATATATATATATATATATATATGTGTGTGTGTGTGCTAAAGTTTGTATCTTTTCTTTTATTATGAATTGATACTAATTATGATGTGATGACTATCGTATGGAAACCTTATGAGAAGTATTGATTCAATTTATTCGATTTTTATACATTAGTATACTTTTGATGGCGTATTTATTCAATTAGAGTCTGTGAATGACAATATTTATTTAAATATTTGTCTAATCACTTCTATATGTTATATATATGAAGATCATGGCACCAAAAAGAAGAAATATACGTCGACGTCAACCAACCTCTCTACCTGCATCACAAGCTGAACTAGATACTCTGTTGAACCAGGGAATCGCCAAGGCAATCGCACAACATGAGACTAACCGTACTAATCAAGATAACGAAGCTCGATTTCAAGCCCCACCAAGAGTTCAAATCTTGCTAACGGTTGGTTATTCATAACCTTACCAAAAGGAATTATCATTAATATTTATTTGCAAAAATATATATTTTGACAATTTTCGAAAGCAAACATTTCAGGATGCACGTACAAGCAATTTTTGGATTGCAAGCCACTCAACTATGACGACACTGGCGGTGCTGTGGCATTTGTACGATAGACTGAGAAGACGGATTCTGTGATCCATATGAGCAATTGTTCTCCTAATCAGAGAGTTATGTATGTTTCGGGTTTGTTCATTGACGAAGCTCTTTCATGTTGGAATCTACAAGTGCAGACACTAGGAGATGCAACCGCATATGCTATTACGTGGGAAAGATTGAAGGACATGATGAGAGAAAAATATTGTTTAAGAGCTGAATTGCAGAAGCTGGAGATGGAATTTTGGAATCTAATGATGATTGGATCCCACATTTATGGCTGTACTCAACGTTTTCATGATCTCTCTCGGGTTGTTCCGTATATGGTAACTCCCGAATTCAAACGAATCAAAGTTACATTTGGGGATTAGCCCCAGAGATCCGGAGTATGGTTACATCGTCGCATCCGGAAACTATCACCGAAGCTATAACAATTACCGTGAGTCTTACTGAAGAGGCGGTAAGAATGAATAAGCTTTCAAGAAAAGGTTCCGAGAAGCCTAAGGAGACACATGTGGAGTCATCTTCGCATGACAAAAAGAGAAAATTTCCTCATTTTAAAAAGGGATCAAGACTGAGCAATAAGAGAAAGGAAACCCTCGCTACCAGAGGAGGTAAAGCATTTGTAGCCACAACAGAAACTGGATTAAAGGTTATGCGGGGAATGCACCTAGGGGCAACAAATGTGGATATCATCACTATGGTGGATGCCGAACCACCAAGTGTGATAAGTGCGGAAAGTTAGGACACCGCACCGAGAATTGTTGGGGAAATAACAAGGGAGGCAGGAACGTAGAGAAGAGAGATAGCAACAGTGGAAATGCAAACAAGAAAGGAAAGAACCAAGGTTGCTATGGTTGCGGAGATTTGGGTCATTTTAGGAAAAATTACCCAAAAGAAAACAAAGGTCACGGACGAGCCCTTGTGATAGGAGCCCGAGAAGCACGCCAAGATCCTAATGTGATCACGTGTACGTTTCCTATTAACAATCACTTTGCATCTATTTTATTTGATACTGGCGCAGATTACAATTTTATATCTTTAGAGTTCAAAGATATACTTAGAGTAAATTAAAATAAATTAGACATTCCTTTCACTATCGAACTAGCGAATGGAAAAATAATTGAATCTGCAGAGATTGTTAAAGGATGCTCTTTAGAGCTTGGTGGACAAAAATTTAACAACGACTTATTAACCGTCCAATTAGGAAGTTTCAAAATCGTAGTTGGTATGGATTGGTTATCCAATAACCGAGCTGAAGTCGTATGTTGCGATAAATTCATTCGTATTACTCTTCCTAATGACGAAATACTTCTTGTTCATGGAAAGAAAAATGAAACACGACTACAAGCTATCACTTGTATGAAAGCTAAGAAGTGCTTACAGAAAGGATGCATAGCATTCTTAGCACACGTAGTTGATAAGAAAGCTAAGGAGCCGAAACTTAGGGAGATCCCAATTGTGAAGGAATTTCCTGAAGTTTTCCCAGAAGACTTGCCGGGAGTGCCACCACAACAACAAGTCAAATTTCGTATAGACTTAATTCCAGGAGCAGTACCTACTGCAAAATCCCCTTACCGATTAGCTCCTTCAGCAATGCAAGAGTTGTCCATGCAACTTCAAGAATTGTTGGATAAAGGTTTCATTAGACCAAGCTTCTCACCCTGGGGAGCTCCAGTTTTATTCGTGAAAAAGAAGGATGGAAGCTTTAGAATGTGTATAGATTATCGAGAATTGAACAAACTCACGATCAAGAATCGGTCTCCGTTACCGAGGATCGATGATCTGTTCGATCAACTTCAAGGATCAAGTTTTTACTCGAAGATTGACTTAAGGTCAAGATAGCATCAGCTTAGAGTGCAGGAAGGAAGTATTCCAAAGACAACATTCCAAACCCGTTACGGTCTAACAAATGCACCGACGGTGTTTATTGACTTAATGAGCCGTGTGTGCAAACCTTACCTTGACAAATTCGTGATAGTATTTATTGATGACATATTGATATATTCCCGAAATAAGAAAGATTACGAACATCATCTTAGGACCATTCTTGAGTTGTTAAAGAAGGAAAAATTGTATGAAAAATTCTCTAAGTGCGAATTTTGGCTTCGTGAAGTCCAATTTCTCGGACATTTAGTCAACGAGAAAGGCATACATGTCGATCCATCAAAAATAGAAGCCATTAAGAATTGGAAAGCACCCAAGACACCCACCAAAGTACGCCAATTTTTAGGATTGGCGGGTTATTATCGGAGATTCATTGAGAATTTTTCAAAGATCGCTCAACCACTAACCTCCCTAACTCAGAAAGATAAAAAGTTTGATTGGGGAGAGAAACAAGAAGCAGCTTTCCAACTGCTAAAGGATAAACTTTGTGATGCACCGATTCTATCACTTCCGGACGGCATAAACGACTTTGTAGTTTATTGTGACACTTCACATCAAGGTTTAGGATGCGTATTAATGCAATGAGAGAAAGTTATTGCATACGCATCACGCCAATTAAAAGTTCATGAAAAGAACTATACCACACATGACCTAGAGCTTGGTGCAGTGGTATTTGCGTTAAAAATTTGGCGTCATTATCTTTATGGCACCAAGTGCATAATCTTTACCGATCACAAAAGTCTTCAACATATATTTAACCAGAAAGAGTTAAATATGCGCCAAAGATGTTGGCTTGAATTGTTGCATGACTACGATTGTGAAATTAAATACCATCCGGGCAAGGCGAACATTGTCGCAGATGCTCTAAGTCGAAAGGAACGAGTAAAGCCTCTTCGTCTACGATCATTAAGACTCACCATTCACAATAACCTTACCTCTCGAATTCACGACGCTCAACAGGAAGCCCTGAAGAGCGGAAATTTTAAAGTAGAGATGCTTAGAGGTATGGAAAAACAATTAGAACCAAATGAGAACGGAACTTTGTATTTGGCAAACAGAATTTGGGTTCCTCTTTTTGGTAATCTGCGAAACCTAATTCTATATGAAGCCCATAAGTCCAAATATTCGATACATCCCGGAGTGGATAAATGTATCACGATCTTAAAGAATTCTATTGGTGGCCTAATCTCAAGAGAGATTTGCAACTTATGTTGGAAAATGTCTAACATGTGCAAAAATTAAGGCTGAATACCAAAAACCTTTAGGATTGTTACAACAACCTGAAATTCCCACTTGGAAATGGGAACGAATTTCTATGGATTTCATAACAAAATTACCCAGGACCTCTCGCGGTCACGACATGATTTGGGTAATTGTTGATCGACTAACCAAATCAGCTCACTTCTTGCCGGTATGTGAGAAAGATAAAACCGAGAAGTTAGCTGAACTTTATCTTAAGAGATTGTGGCAAGACATGGAGTGCATGTTTCCATAATCTCTGATCGAGATGGTCATTTCATATCAAGAATTTGGCAATCATTTCAAAAGGCTTTTGGATCTCGCTTAGATCTAAGTACGGCCTTTCATCCCCAAACAGATGGCCAAAGTGAACGCACCATTCAAACCTTAGAAGATATGCTTCGTGCTTGTGTAATTGACTTAGGCGGAAATTGGGATACTCACTTGCCTTTAGTGGAGTTCTCATATTAACAATAGTTATCACACGAGTATCCAAGATGCTCCATTTGAAGCGTTATACGGACGTAAATGTCGATCTCCGTTATGTTGGGCGGAAATAGGCGACAAACAAATGATAGGTCCAGAATTAATTCAAGAAACTACGGATAAAATTTTTAAAATCCGAGACCGTATTAAAGCTGCTCAGGATAGACAGAAAAGTTATGCGGATAAAGACCGCAAACCATTGTCCTTTGAGATTGGAGACAAAGTGCTATTAAAGGTCTCGCCTTGGAGAGGCGTAGTTAGATTCGGGAGACCAGGAAAACTTAGCCTAAGGTATATAGGGCCATACAAAATCTTGGAGAAGATTGGAACAGTAAGCTGAAATTGTCTGAAACACTTAATAACGTTCACGACACTTTTCATGTTATCTTAAAAAGTGTCTTTCAGACGAGTCACTTATTATCCCCATGGACGAAATTCATATAGACGAAAAACTCCATTTCATCAAAGAACCTGTCGAAATCTTAGATTCAAAAGTTCATAAAACAAGGAGGAGTCGTATCAAACTAGTCAAAGTCCTAGGAACTCAAAGCGCGGACATGAGCTCACTTGGGAACGGGTAGACGAAATCAAAAGAAAGTATCTCCACTTGTTAAGCTTTTCTATCCTTCTAGCCCAAGTGAGACTCATTTCCTTTTTCTCAGCAGTGAATGGATTCATTTATGGAGGTTCTTTTTCGTCTGTTTCTGGGGTCATTTTCTTGCACAAAGGATGACACGACTTAAAATTTGGGACGGAATTTTCTTGAACAAGGGGAAAATGTGACAATTAGCAAAATTCCGGTAATTTTGTACAACTTGAACAACTAGTACATTGTCTATTTATCGTATAACATGACTTAATTTTTGATTTTAAGTCTTAAAGGTCTAGGAATTTCAAAATCATAGCATTGTATGATAATAAACCCGCCACAATTAGAAACATATAAAATTATATCCTAGACTCATGGCGGAAACACGAACACATTGTACATGTCAGGACTAGTCGCGGTACACTCTGACACGACAAAAACGAGAAATTAAGTATGTCCGTGATAATTATTATATGGGAACATTAGTTGTAAATAATGTGCAAATATTACTTTTCGAAGAAAATTTTATTAAAACATCAAAATTGTCTAGTCCGCAGAAAAATAGAGCAATTATGCTAAATGTACAACACTCCGCATAACGAAAACAACAAATGTCCGAAACCCAAAAATAAATATTATTTATCATAAATAATATGTAGGGTATTAAAAACAATACGAAAACCTTATTTAAACTTTAGGTTTCTAAGCTACACGGAAGGTTCAGTAAATGCCCGACAACAAAGCCGGTACAGAAACTGAGGCCGAAATAACAAATTTATTAGTCCGGAGAGTTGGATTAATAAATTGGACAATAAAATTTGTACAAAGACAATTGTGTAGATAAAAATTACATAAGAACACAAAATATAAGTATTTAACCCGGTACGAGACCTGAACCGAATCTATCAACCGAACAACGAAACAATTAGCCTAGTGAGTTAGTTTCACATGTTATAACATCACTTTAGTGTGTTGGGTCATTAAAATTTATAAAACTAATATATACAAACATTCAAGATTTTAAAGTTTATAAAATATAACAAGATTTTTATAAAAAAATTAAAACCAAACCCCCCCTTTTTACACGGCTATAGGTGGGTCCTCATGCCCACTCACTTTCCTTTGATGTGTTGGAACAAGGAAAACATGATTAGTGTTGGTAAGTGTAAGAACATTAATCAAAACCACACTCCACCCTTCCTCATTTCCAACATCACCCAAAAATCATTCACCTCCTTCCTTTCTCTCTCTAGGAAATATGGAGGTGCATGAATGATTCAAAGATTTTGCAAGACTTGAAGACCCACTTGGAGCTCTTGGATCATCATCTTTTCTTTATATTATCATCACTTTCATCTTGTTCATCTAGCTAGTAGTAAGCTTCATATTTTATTATTACATTCTTATATTATGATAAGTACAAGATCATCTTGAAATTTCACATAAAAATCATCTAACAACAATGAAAAGAATAGACATATTAATATGATTATTTAACTTATTTGATGATCTTGAAGTTGTCATTTTTGTAGTAGAAGTAATCTTGCATTTTATGGTTGAAAATGAAGATCTAAACACATGCATGTTTAGATCTAAGATTTACTAACAAAAAAAGTTATGAACATGATTTATGCACTTAAAATGGTCATATGCATTATACAAAATATAGATTGTTATTTAAAACTCACGATCTAGAAATTTTATTGAAAAGTAGTAATAAAGTTTCCATTTTTGGAAAGATCATGAACATGCACTTATTTTTGGAAATGATATAAACATATCTACACACTTAAAAGATTTCATATAGTAACATAAAGAATGAGTTTTTATATAAAATAAATAATCTAAAAGTTTTGTTAAAATGTGATAATAAAGTTTCCATTTCTGGAAAGTTTAGAACCACAACAAATTCATAACATATCTTGTTAAAGATTTATGATCCAGAAGATTAGTCATTATACTTGATCGTTATTTGAGTTGAAAATGGTTTAAAACATGTTTAATTAAACATGGGGAAGTCCATAGTTTAAGGGAAACTATGGCAAAAATTTTATAAAGTTTAATATGATTAAAGTATGGTTAAACTAAAGATTTTGAATGACTAAGAGTTTTAATCATGATTAAACAGAAATTTGGATGAAAAAGTTTAAGATAAAATTTAAGAGTTTTCTTAAACTTATAATGAATAAATATATATTTTTAGATAAAATATATATATATATATATATATATAGGTATGATCAAGTAGGTATGTCTATTTTGTGTATAAATATTATGTATTTTGATCAAAGTATAAATATTTATGTCCAAACATGGACATAAACTAACAAATCGGACAATAAGACAATTCGGACAAAAACGGACAATTTGGAAATATCAAACAAATAAAATGACACGGACCAAACAAACAGCAAAAAACCATCATACACTATATAAATATATGCACACAAGAATTGATAAAAATGAACTTATATAAGATACTAGTAGTTTTAGAAAATAATTTTTATAAATTATTACTAATAATATTTAAGCATAGATTAAGTCCATTTAAATAAACCATATGGGCTAGCCCACTTTTATAAACTATATGGGCTAAAAGCCCACTTTTATAAACTGAAATGGGCCTAAAGCCCACTTTTATAAACTAAATTGGGCTAAGCCCACTTCTATAAACTATTTTGGGCAAGGCCCACTCTTACATGATTGACTTGGGCTAAAGCCCACTTTTACAAAGTCATTTGGGCTTGAACCATTTTAAGTAAATTTTTTTGGGCTAGGCCCACACATCTAAAACAAGTTGGGCTAGGCCCACATGTATAAAACTATTTGGGCTAGGCCCATACATTTAAATTAAGTTGGGCTAGGCCCACACATACAAAAATTTAAGAATTGAATTCTTACACATAACTCTTGTGCTAGACCCATTTAAATACAAAGGATATGAAATATATATATGGGATATATATATATATATATACCAACAAAGAAAACAAACAAATAAAAGTATAATTATGAATTCAAGATGAACACTTGTACGAAAACGATCATAAACCTAAGTGTCTAATGGAATCAGAACACTTGTAGGTTGAGAAAACGAACGGAGAACAAAACAATACATAGAGATTTGCACGGAACGCGAATCTGTGAGTTCATGTTTCCCCTTTTATTTTAATGTTTTTATGGTTTTAAACGTACGGGGATGTATACATGTTACAATTAATAAAGCTGGGAAAAATGAAAATATTTATATCACATGTGAATGAGGCTCAAGCATTGGGGCCATTGATGAATAACAAGTATCGAGGAACAAGGGGATAGATCTATTGGGTTTAGGCGAGCCTCACTCTAATACGGCAATAATAACATATCGTAATAGAGTGCTTTTGCGTCTAAAACGAGTGTCCCAGACACAATAAATCGTCACGGTTTGGGTGCCACCTTATTCGGCATACAGATTAGTGTGCTTGCAAAACACTAATGATCTTACAAGTATCATTTGATTACATACCAGATTCAATACTTCAAATATTTTCAAAAATTATTTGATACAAATTAAATACATGAATTCACTAGCTTTTGTTGACGTTTTTTCGAAACTAACATGTATTACAGGTAACTAGTGGACAACTTTGGAAACATATGTTCGTGTGTTTTGAAGTCAAGCAGTGTGATGTCATCCAGTTTTTGGTTATCATGTTTGTAAAACTTGTGTTTTAAAGTTTGAAAAATGTCGTTGAAAATGTACTATGTTTCTGTAACAAGTAGTTGATTGTAAATTTGGTTCAAATAAAATGTATGGATGAACATCTTATTATGTTTTAAATTGTTGTTTACTTGGATGAATGCAATGATTGCCGCTCTAGCCACACCTCGCACACGCTTCCACAACAACGAAAATCGGGGTGTGACAATTCAAATCGACGAGATGACGCATTTTGTAGAGCGACGTGTAGAATCATGGACTTCGGTGAAAAATGCGTAAGTCGAAGTCGAATTCCTATAGTTAGGGTTCGTTGGGAATCAAAACGTGGACCCGAGTTTACTTGGGAAAGTGAAGACTCGATGCGCGAAAAATACCCTCACCTCTTCCAAGACAAACCTACTACCGCTTAAATTTCGGGATGAAATTTCTAAAAGTAGGGGATATTGTAACATCCGTCGAAAAACGGGTTCTAAAACCCGCACCATTTTGTAATCAAGTTTATAATTATTATCTCATTTATTACGTCTTTATATAAAATGTATAAAAGATTCGTTATACCAATAAAATAATAAAAATAAATAATAATAAAAGATAATAACAAAAATAATATTAGTAATAATAAATGGAAATTTATAAATAAAAAAAAAAAAAATATATATATATATATATATATATATGTGCTGACCGCAGGACTCGAACCCCGGTTGCACATATATACCACAGCCAACACACCACTGCACCACACCTCAACATCTGAGGTAATTTAACCAATTTATCTTTTATATCTTTCTTCTCAATCCTCTTTCTTAAACTCAAACATGCCTCCCAGTAACAGCCAACGCGGTAATCACCCAAGGTTTCCATTTCGATGTAATTGGTCGCGAAATTCATGCCAATCATGAATCTGGACTCAAACATGTGCCAAACCGCGTTCAATTGTGAATGCAGACAACTCGCACATACCCGATTTAAACCGAAACTCCTAAAACCGAAAATAAAACTATGCGACCTTCTTCAAGTATAAATAGGGGCTTAGGAAACCCATTAGAATGCACAAACACTCTCCCTAACTTTCTACAAACCTCTGATCCTTGGAAAACTTCACCGGAAAAATTCTCAACTCGCCAGAACCTCACCGGAGAACCAGAGCTCACTGTTCGGTATCATTTCACCTATTTCATTTCCTTCTTATTAATCATATGCGTAGTCATTTAGGATTTGATAAAGGGAATTTCTAAAAGAATCAAAACAATCGGGTTATCAACATCTCTGTTCATTGTTATGAAGAAGATGACCTGGTGATATTATTAAAAATAATTTAAAATCGTAGTTTAATCGGGTTAGACACATAGCCCAGTTGGTAGGGCCGTGTGCACACGCAAATGATGAGACCCGGGTTCGAGCCTTGTACGTGTTCCGATTCACAAAAATAACATATCCCCTTTTTATAAAAACAAAATTCTGAAACATGACTGTAAGCGTATAAAATTAATTAAAATTCTATATCCAACGGGTTAGACACACAACCCAATTGGTCGGGCTGTGTGCACACACGAAGCGTAAGGTCACAAGTTCGAGCCGGTTATATAACACGGCCGCTGCAATAAAATCCTTTTTATTTAATCAATACATGAAAAGAGTTAGTAAGTAAATAAGAACAATTAAAATCCAATATCCTTCGGGTTAGATACGCAGCCCAGTTGGCCGGGCTGCGTGCACACGAACGGAAGGTCACGGGTTCGATTCTCACACGATGCCAGTTCTGAGCGAATTATCCGATTTATTCAGAAAACATTTTTTTAATTAAACCTTTAATTATTCTCCCCAATAAATATATTATTTCATAACCAATTAATCCTATTTACAAATAAAAGTTTAGGCAAATAAAGATATAGTAATACAAATAATAAAAATTAATTTAAATTATCTAATAAGTTAATAAAAAATATTATATTCAACCAAAGGAATATATTTTTAGCTAAATTGTTATGTGAATATTTAGGTTAGCCGTTTCGTCACTTGGTATCTCAACTTCACACTCGTGCTCTATCTCCAACAAATCTTAATCGCACCACTGTGAGTGAATCTTACAACTCCCCTTTTATTTCACGTTTTTGGGATGTATCATGTGTTGCTAAATATATTGTCATCTCATTAATTAAATCTCGTGCTATTACCATTATGTGATCTAACATGCTATGTGATATTGTTTTGTATATTGTCATTTAGTGTTTATACTCTCATTGCATTCAATTTCTCACATTAGGCCATTTGTTCCCCGCAATCTACGTGCACACATTCTTCTTAATGATAAAAAGGGATTCACTCACCAACTTATGTTGACCCAAAACTTTATTTTTACACATGATACAGGTGAGCAGGTTTGAAGCGTGGATCACGTAGGATATGGGCCTTAGAATAATTAAAACGTTATTTGCAAGTTTGTTTGGAACAATATTGTGGTTGTTTGAATTATGTGTTATTGGAATATTTTAATTAAGTTTGAAATATTAAATATTAAACCTTTACAATAGTAAATGTCACGAGCTTTGATGAAAACCCAATTATGCCCCCACTACCTTATCCGCTGCGGGTCAGGGTGTGACACCAAACCCTCCAAAATACGGATGACATCGACTACTTGTAACCTTGAAAACTTCGTAACTAACGGCACCAAGATCCACTTCAATTTCCTGAAATACATGTAAGTTTGAAAACATCAACAAAAGTTGGCACGTTCATGCATTTTGTGTGCGCACCAAATGAATCTTAAAAACATTTGAGAGTTCGTATATGAAAATATGTGGTTGTAAAGCGGCAATGAACTTGATGATCATTAATGTTTTGTAAGGACATTAATATGTGTGATGACATAGGATGTACTCAACCCTAGACGATTTCTTCCGGTCCACCCGACTGGGACAACAAAAGCATTACATGTGGCCACACAGGGACCCATATATATATATTTCGTATCCATCAAGTGTACGAACGAGCCTTGCCCTTCATGAGTCTTCATGCCTCGCACGAGTATAAGTGGGTCTAGCCCATAAGAGTCTTTGTGCCTCGCACAAGTGAGAATGGGTCTAGCACATTTGAGTCTCCGTGATCCACACGGTATGAGTGGGCCTAGCCCATCAGAGTCCCCGTGCCACGCACGACTTACGTTCGTTACGTGTGATATATATATGTTCTCCAAATATATACATTCTTGTGTCTAGTGAACCTCGTTCACTCGTAACAACATGTTCAGTTTAAGTATGAGTATTTGTTCTTCATGTTGTATGCCTTTTGTAATTATAAGTGTTAAAAATATTTATTTTTAACATCGTATATACATTGATGTATTTGTACGGTATTCTTGGCGTGAGTACACTTCAACAAGTGTATATGAATACATCACTTATGTATTTACGTATTTTTATACGCATATGTATACCGTATTCGTACTTGTATTTTTATACCGTATCCGTACTTGTATTTGTATACCGTTTTCGTACTTGTATTTGTATAGCGTCATATTTGGTGTTTATAGGGTATATATATACGTATTTGTATAGTACTATTGGGTATTTAGACTGTATCTATACGTATTTGTATATCGTATCATTTGGTATTTACACTGTATTTATACATATTTTTATACTGTATTATTTGGTGTCGTTGTATAAATGGGCCCAACCCAAATGAGTTATGTGTGAATGGCTCATCCCAATTAAGTTATGTAAGTGGGCCTAGCCCAATGTATTATATGATGTTGGGCCTAGCCCAATGTTATGTTATAAATTGGTACTAGCCCATTTTATATGTTAATAGGCCTAGCCCAACTTATTATATATATTAATTGGCTTTTACTAGCCTATTATAGATCAAAGTATTCTTACATTACCACAAGTTTCGAGCGTATTTTATACGTATTTGTATACATATATACTTTTACATGGGTACAATTAGTGACTCTTCATCTTATATTTTCAGGAATTTTAAGCATTGAAATATATATAAATTTTTAATAAAAACATATTACTTTTAGGGTTCGTCGTAGGATTCGTGACTATACATTTTCTTGTCGGAACGCCCAAGCGTTTTCGTGATAGGTATTCATCCCGTGTCCTGATGATATGACGACCGTTGCTGATGGCGACACATTTATTTTGTTAGGTCGTTTATTTCATATTCCGTGTTGGTTTTTGGTTATATGTATATATTTTTGTCTATAATATAAGGTTATATAACGATCCGCACGATGTCCGGTTGTTCGTCATCCGTGTGTCGTCCGCGTTTCGTGTCAAAGTGTAATATAACTTTGTTCATGTATTTAGTTCCTTATGTATTTTTATACTCGTTCGTTGTCGCGTATTTAGAGATTGTTTGTGTAGTGTATTTGTATTTTTGTTAGTATTCTTCCTAACTTCTAATACATACACATAATTGTACACAAACATTTATACACATATGTTGGTGTATTCTAATTATGTATATATTTTTCATTCAAACAATATTTATACTTATAAGATTTCCATTTCACTTTTGTAACTCATTTTAACTTATAATTATATATACAAGTGTTATAGAAGTTCTTGTAAGATTAGCGATTAACCTTTCATTAAACTTCCTTCAATGCCGATTAAGGTTACTAATCGCGTTTAGCCCCATTAATCACCCCGTTAATCATACTTTAATCGCGATTAGATTTTAGAAAAATTTCGCCATAGTTTCCCCTAAACTATAGCATTTCCATGTATTAAAACGTAGTTTAAGAATGTTAAAATCCTTAATCACAATCAACCCAAATCAAGTTTCAAACTATCAACTTTGCATGAATAAACTTGCACATAAATATCTTCATAGTCCATGAAATTTATATATTTTCTAGTTACACTTTTAAAATATATGATGACACCTTTATATTAGTTAACAAGATTATTAAAACCAACTTATTTCTTATGAACTTCCATCTTATTCATCCATTTAAACAACTTGTTTAAATCACTTTTTAAGATGCTTTTAGTGAAATTTATGGTTTTAATTTTTTAAAAAATCACATATAAGTTGTAACTCATTTTTAAATTGTAGTAAAGTTCATGGATCATGAGATGGGTGATCTTGTCTAGATTTAAACATTAAAATGTTTAAATCATGATTTTTGTTCTTAATCATGCAAGATCATATACTTAAACAACCTACTTTAACACGATTAACATATGTATACATATCATCTAGCACGTAATAACATAATCAATACATCATACATTAGTGTACTTTTTAAGGTTAGGTTAGGGTTTTAAGCTTTTATTTCTTTGAGGTTCAAGATGATCAACATGTATATTATTAACTACACACAATAATAAGCTTAAAAAATCTAGAAGATAATCTTACAAATTTGCACAAACTTAGGATGAAGACTAGAAAAGATAATAAAGCTCCAAAGTGTCCCTAATGGTCCTCCATACTTGCAACTCCTTGGGTGATCATGGAAAGGGGTTATAATGGGGTGTTTTAAGAATTAGAAAATGGTGGTGAGGTGTGGGTGTTGGCTATCGTGAACAAAGGAAAAAGGAGGAGTTTTTGGTGTTGTGATATTGGTTGCAAAATGAAAAATGGTGATATTGTTATATTATAAGCTTTCCCAATTCTTGCAACTTAGTAAAAGAAAAGCTTTCAACTCCATGCCTTGTCATCATGCAAAATCTAGTGTAGGTGATGGTGAGCATGACCGAATGGGGGGGGGGGGAGGGTATGATTGGTTAATATTATTTATTTATTTTTTTACATATAAATCATGTTCACATATGTTAAACTTGTAGATATTTTATCCATTAAGTTAATTAGGGATTAATGGTAGTTTGGAGTTTTAAATAAAGCCTAACTAGTTCACTAATTTAGTGGGTATTGATTTTTGATGGCAAAAATGTCACTAATTCGCTCGTCGGTTCGATATCGGGTGTTATATAAAAGATGCAATATAACACCGGGAGCTATGGCTTTATTTTACCATCTATGTCATGGTGTTTATTTAAGGCGTTCACGATGCCAAAATATGCTAACTAGTTCGCTAGCTTTTTAATTAAGGCAATTGGATGGTAGGAATATAACTTGTTTGCCTAGCGGCTCAAATTTGGGTAATGTGTAAAAGCTGCGGTGTAACGCCGGGAGTTTATGTTTAGGATATTCTATTGATATCCCCAAGCTTATTTAGGCTGTATAACATTATTTACGAGTCCTACGACCTTAAATGTTGAGTTTTGATGTTTCAGACAATTTACTTTGTTATATTTTAGTATGGTTCAGGCGTAGTGTAACAATATGTATTTTCTGGAAAATTAAACTTTTTTTGTTATTTGATGCCCCTAATTAGGGATTTTAATTTTACTTTAATCATGAAATGCTTTCGTGCCATTCGTTTCTCGTTCAGACAGTTTTCAGAACTTGCTGGCATGAATCACGTGTTACGATGAATAGTTTTTTCAGCATTTTTCCAACATATTTGGACATAGTTTGTTGTTTTCCCGCGACGCGACGAATGTAACGATGTTATTTGACATACTTAACCATGACCTATGATTGCTGGACTTTACGCGACCTAATCGTGCATTAATTAAGTCGTAACAAACACAATTAACTGTATAATCAAGTTGTTTAGTTGTACGGAAATTACCATTATTTTACCAGTTGTCACATATAACTTTCCGAAAAATACATAAACATTAAATTGTTTGATTCGATGTACACAAGTTACAAATTCCATTAATCGGACATAATTACATATTTAATGGAACATTGTATGATCAATAAACAATGTTAATGATCACAAATGATAACAAGGAGATCATATATTTCATGAGTATGTTTAAACATAAATTACCATACGAAGTTACATAAAGTGCCGTTAAATTATCCGTAAGCGAAACTAGTGCCGAATTAGAGTCTAAACACGAACTACACATAATCTAATGAACTAGTTAGGCATTTTATGACATTATAGTGCTAGTATAAGATTATTTGATTATTTATCATCCTAAACATCTAAATTAAACCTAATGACCAAAATATCTACACTTAACATTTCATCACATGTGGGAAAGAATAAACCGTTCACAACACCATCACTTACACCCTCCCCCCATTTTCGGTCATCATGGTCCACATAACCCATGTTGAGTATATGAAGAAGATAAAGTAGCATGGTCTTGGAAGATCTTGTGTTGCCCAGAGAAAGTGTTATCATGATAAGAGATACATAAGAGAGTTTCTAACACAAATCTTATCCATCACCCTAACACTTTCACCGAGTAAAACACACACAAACACCTCCCTTCTCTCTCTCTAAAAATTAGCCAAGGCACCCCAACATCGATCTTCATCTTCAAGTTCGTTCAAACATTTCAAGACTTTTCATGAAGATCTAAGTGGATGCAAGTGATGAAGATCATATAGGAGCTTATGAAAAGTCATGAAACTTTCATTTTCTTCTTTCTTTCATCAAGAACTCATCCCTGGCCACTGGTGATAGTAGTAGGTTCATCTTGCATCTTTTTATGTTTCTCATTATGTGTACAATCATCAAGTACAAGTTGATCATCTTGAAACCAAACATAAAAATAAGGGAAAATCCTAACCCAGACAATATAATACAACTTATATATGTAGTTTTGAGTCGATCTGTTGTTGTTAATGATGTAGACAAACATGATCTTGCAAAAGTGTTGTTAAAAATAGATCTAGCAAGTATATGTATAGATCTAGCAAGATCCATAAACAAGAAGTATCATGAACATGAAAATGGTGTTATAATGATTTGAAGTGTTTTAATATTATGTAAATATTTAAAAAACATGTTCATAGTTTTTGATCTTGAAAAAGAAAAGAAAGTAGTATAACATAAACTTGTATAAAAATGGATAACCATGAAGAACAGTATTTTTGAAAGATATAGTGTACCCATAAGAGTTCTTGTACTTATTGTTTAAATTTATACAAATTTGATGTTCTTGAAAAGTTGAAATTCTTGAAAGATTGTTGTTTTGATGATTAAATATATTCTTGTTGAGTTTTGAAACATGATTAAAGATGTTGCAAAACATGGAAACATTGATATATTAGGGGAAAATATGCCAAAATTTTCTAAGAATATAATCATGATTAGGGTGTGATTAACAGAGGATTTACAAGGTTAAAAAGTCATTATTGTCCTAAATTTTGGTGGAAAAGTCATGATTAGGGTGTGATTTACATAAAATTTTGGTGGAAAAGTCTAGGTTAAATAATATATATATATATATATGTAGGGAGAGGATCATGAGAAAACTACATATAAATGGGAAAACTAAAAAAGCCTAAAAAACATACCAATTTTTACAAAAAGATAGCTACTTTTTACGTATAAAAACAACTTTTTTTCAAAAAAAAGTTGTACTACACATGTGTGTTATATGTGTACTGCACATGTGCATTATATGATTAAAGTTAACTTTTGAGTTTAGTTTAGCTTTTAGGGTTAGATTTTTAGGGGTTTAGGATTAGGATTAGGGTTTGCGGGGGGTTAGGTTTTTGAGGGGCGGGGGGTGCAGGTAGGGGAGGGGTTTTGGTTTTTTGGGGGGTTTACGTTTAGGGTTTTGTTTTAGGTTTTTTTTGGGGGGTGGGGTGGGTAGTTAGGTCTTTAGGGGGTGTTCAGTGGGGGGTAGTGGTGGGGGGATTAGGTTTTGGGGGGGGGGTATCATTGGCGGGTGGGTTAGGTGGTTTATACTTTTTTCGTATTAATGCACGAGTGCAGTACAACTTTTTTGGTGTAAATTGCAATTTTCGTCCTTTATATTTGTACCGGATTGCAACGCATAACCTTTAACTTTAATAATTACAGTCACAATACTTTATTTGCAAAACCCATTATACTCTACGTCCTTTAGCACTAACCAGATTAAAATTTCCAGTTAAGTTTATTCACTTAAGGGTATTTTGGCCAATTCATGCTTTTATTTAAATAAAACCAAAATAATTGCATATACACCTCATCTTCCCCAATTTCCTAACCCTAAAACCCTAACGACTACATCTTGCCATCACCACCACCTCATCCTGCCGCCACCAGCTCATCCTGTTGCCACCACCACATCCTGCCAACTTTACTAAAAACCTTCTTGATGGTTTTTCTAACATCATCCCTTATGAAAAACTACATGCTTCAATATTATTGTTACTTAGAGCCTCATGAACAAATATCTTATGAAATTGGAGTTGTTCATGGAAAATACTAAATCTTGGCCTTCATAACTTATTACCGATGCAATGATTGAGAGGTCACGGTTAGCAAAGATCTCATCTTGATCGCGGACCACTACTTTTGCTAACTCTAAGGAGTTTATGACCACATGAAGCTTGCTTTTCAGATGGAACTTGAAGATGGGACTGTAAGTCTGAGCCATGTTTGTGCAATTCAGGACCAAGAAATGGGAGGAACCCAACAATCGATAAGGATCGGGGACCTAGTGGCATTGGTGGTAAACGTGTATACTTGTACCATAAAACAGCCAACATGACTGTTGCAATGGTTACAAGTATTACTAGAGTTAACTCGTTCATGATGACTAGGTTGCCGGTAGGATGAGGTGGTGGCAGCAAGATGAGGTGTTAATGGTGGCAAGATGTGGTGGTTAGGGTTTTAGGGTTAGAAATTGGGGAAGATGATATGTATATGCAATTTTTTGGTTTCATTAACTAAAAACTTTAATCTAGTTAGCGCTAAAGGACGTAGATTGTAATGTGTTCTGTAAATAAAGGACTGTGACTGTAATTATTGAAGTTAAAGGCTATCCGTTAGCAATCCAGTACAAACATAAAGGACGAAAAGTGTAATTTACCCTTTTTGAAAAAAAATTTTCTTTTATACATAAAACATAGCGATTTTTATTAAAAAAATGGTATGTTTTTAGGGTTTTTAGTTAGTTTTTTGGTTTTCTCATTTAAACTAGTTTTCTCATAATTCATAAAAATATATATATTTAGACAACAACAAATTTGTGTATATATTTATGTGTTATGTGTATTTAGTAGAGAATATAGGGATATATATCTAACTAAATACCTATCCAAAAATACACCTGCAATAATGTACACAAGAAAATATGACAACGTATATATGTACTTATATACATATACACCCACAAGGTTACTTCGAAAATTATACAAGAAGTATATACATCTATTTATACCCTTGACACTTATATCGGACGATTCGACAAACGAACAAGTATGGACACACACATACACACACACACACACACATATATATATACTAACTAACACGACTCGGTAAAAATATACAACATAACAAGATATATATTTTATGGACACATAAGAAATATATACTTAACGACAAGTCTGAAAAGTAGATTATTTCACTAAAATAAATCCGGAAAAACATATAAAAGACTAAGCGTAGAAATACAAGTATACTTATAGGTAAAAATACGCACATCATGTTACACTTAGTAAAATACAAGATTTACAAGTATTATACATGTATAAATGAATATGTACTAATACGACCCAAATACCTAATTTAAAAGTATACAAGTAAGTATACACACATATACGTATAAATACAACAAGTACATAAGTTAAGAACTATACAAATAAGTGAACATTATAGACAATGTTAAAAATATTACTTTTAACAATATGTCGCACAAAGATACATACATATATATATATATATATATATATATATGGGTAATGACAACCAGACTATTGTGTGGGACATAAGCACATGCTATGGCTAAGCCCCGAAAATTACATGAACAATATGCAAAACAATCCTGAAGTACACGAAGACATACAAGGGCTAGGCCCGTTCATACATGACAAGAGTACAAATATGTATGAATGAATATATATATTAACAACTTACAGATACTCAAACTACCAATGTGTTTAAACAAACAAGGGTTACGAACAAACAAAACAAAGACAAGTCCTAACAAAGATTCAAGATGAAAGACTTGTACGTGATCAAACTATGGACCTAAGTGCCTTAAAAAATTAGGACACTTGTAGGTTGGAACACAAACAAGGAACCACACAAGGTGACTAGCACTATAGCACGAAATGTAAGCTGTGAGTTCATGTCCCATCTTTCAAATATAAGTTACTAATTATATGATACGCTAGTGAAATGAAATAACTATAGATCATGTGCGCATAGTTAGAGTACACAAGTAGCCACTAAACACACATATAAACGAAGGAACGAAAGTGGTAAATCTATTGAGTTTTGGCGAGCTCCACTCCTGGTCTGTGAGACCCTGTTAGAGTGCTTTTATGTCCCATGTCGAGGGGATTGACATACATTATTTAGGATTGGTTGCTTCCTATGTCGGCACACATAATAATGTCCTTGCAAAACATGAATGATCAAAAAATATCATAGACGCTTTACATATCGGGTTTTTAATATAAGCATTTCAAACGTTTTAAAGACTCGTTTCATACAAAACAAAATACATGAATTCACCAACTTTTGTTGACTATTTAACTTACATGTATTTTAGGAAAGTAAGTTCAGGCGTGGAAATAAGGATCAAGGAACCAAGAAGGATGCCACCCTTTGGAGGATTTGCTTTCTATATGCAGCCTCCTTGTGGAAATATAGTGGCCAAAACCTCAATTTACAAAAACTACATTTTGTTGAAATTATATTTTGTGAAACTTATACATTTAGGAACACTTTAAATCTCAACTCTGTGTCGTGATTTGAATCAATTTATGGCAATGGCATCTTGGTTTGTTTTATCATATATTACATTTACTTTATTGAATGCAATGAGAACCATTCAAGATCACACCTCGCGCTTCCACTATGAGTGGGTGTGATAGATTGGTATCAGAGCTTCGTTTGTATTGAACTAGGATTCCTTCTAGAGTCTACACTACAATCACTAGGATTCTCTCATGAAAACAATTTTTACAAGAACAAAAATTTTCATTACATTGCATCACACAAGGTTCACTACACGAGTTTATTTTATGATAACAAGCATGGACATTATATATATATGAATATTATATATATATATATACATATATATATATATATAAGTAAAAGTTATTTACATTGTACGAATTATTTTCCCAGTATACAAGTCTTCTTCAGAAGTAACACTAACGTCGACGCGATGGAGCTAGTCTCCTTGGGATGACGAGTACAGACCGATTGTAGAGATTATCCCTCCTGACAGTGAATCAGATCCGGATGAGGACCCCGACTAAAGTCAGACGGGGATGACTTTCAGCCCTCCGCACTTCTTGGTGGCATTATGGAGGAAGTCCCTCTGGTGGACGACGTACTAGCATTTGGATTATATCATCTTCATGAGATGTTCGTGATCAACCATCCAGACGGGGAGCACATCCTTAACATCCCACCCTTTGCCATGATCCCACATGTTATTGATTCGGACGACGATGATGACAGCGTCCCAATGTTCCATGTTGACCACATCGATGAGGAGATTGGAGATGGGGAGGTTATCGACATAGCTATCTTGGAGATGTCCTCTCCTATTGTTTCGGTTGCTTCTATATCATCTTCCGATGCGAGTGATTGTGTGTCACCCACTACACTTAGGCGACACGAGCTTAGAGTCGACCCCACTGATAGTAGCTTCGATATTGTCCCTGTTACTCCCACTCATTCTCATGCTCATACCCCACTCCTGCTCACATATCCGTTCGTACTCCCGATATCCCGGAGAGTGACCCGACCCACTCATGCCCGACCCTGACTGATGGAGTCGTGAGAGGATGACCCTATAGGGAGGACGCCACTCAGTTTGATCTTACTAGATTTCCACCATTTCCTCCACCATCCAATCCTCACACTCACCCTCATGACCCACTGCGTTTGGACCATCCCACCAGCCACCACCATACGTGCCACCCACTGACCGTGCCTCCACCACCCACATCCCCCGTTATGCACCCATTTGACCCTTCCCACCCAACCCACTTTGCCCGAGTACCTCAAGAGATAGGATCTTGCTTGCCGAGATCTAGATCATATTCTTTTTAGGATGTGACCATGATCTGCTTGCCGAGGCTTAGTTGGCTACATCCTGAGTTACACCAAGTGCACCCTCACCCTCACCCCCACCCCCACCACCATCACCACCACAACCATCGTCACCACCACACTATTCCCCATTTCATCGCTCATCCCTTCCACATGAGGAACGACTCTGCACGCTTGACCGACATGCTACTACCACTAGGCGCATTTTCAAACTTGAAGAGGAGGTGGCACACCTTTGTAGTTTGATATTTATGCCCTCATCCCTACCCCTCTAGCTCATTAGGTAATGTGTGGGCATCCTTGTACGGGAAGGAGATACCTGTTTTTGCTTATGAAGCCAACATTTGGAAACTTGAAGACAAATTGAAGATCAACAAAATTCAATGTGAAGGAAGATTTAACCTTTTGTATATTGTTAAAACTTGTACGACCGGGGTGATTTAGCCTTGGGTCCTTTTTATTCTTTCACAAAATGATGTAACAAGTTGTCATGATATATAAAAACTTGGTATTTTCTTTACGACACATTATTTGTCTGTTATATTTGTCTTGTTATTGTGGATGAGTTGACTTGTTAGCATGGTGGTTCATTATATATTTTTATATAGTTAGTTGACAGTATTTATTTTAAATATATGTCTAAACTCCTTCGATATGTTATAGTAGAATCAACATGGCACCTAAGAGAAGGACCAATCAAATAATTACGACAAATCCACTCCCCACTAATGAAGCGGAGTTGAAATCCTTGCTTGAAGAAAGAATATCGCAACCAATCGCTCAATACGAAGCTAACCGCATGGAACATAGCGAAGGTACCAGAGGTTCCGGAGGCTGTTGGTCCGTTCTAGGATCCAAATGCTTAGGTCTAACTATGAATAACCTAGTCCAATCACGTGCTGACTCTGTTTATTAGATTAGGTGATATGTAGAACAAGATTAATTTTCAAACACTGTTTCATTGATTTCATAAACGTTTACAATCTGGAAACACTTGGACAGCTTTGCCGTCATCTCCGCAAAACTATTACAGACTCAAAGAACACACTAACCTATATATAGACATTCTTACTTCATGTGAACTTGAGTCCCACTTCGTACGAACTGAATCCACTTCATACGAAGTGAAACATAACTACTTCGTACAAAAATAACACTACTCACTTCGTACGATCGAATCCATAGGCGATAGACATAATGCATCAACAGAGGCGCATGACCCAAAGGTTCTTTAGGAGGAAACGCTTCCAATGGTAATACTCAGTTGTTTCATGACACCTCGAACTATTCTCCCAAAAATCTATTCGTGTGTTTAATATGAGTTCATTCTTAACCCGTATATACAGATGTTTCAGGCTACACCTATAAACAATTTCTCAACTGTAAGCCACTAAACTACGATGGACTGAGAACATAGATTTCATTATCTGTATGAGCTTGTTCCCCCGAGCAAAGGGTTATGTATTCTACCGTCCTTTTCGTCGATGAAGCACTTACTTGGTGGAATTTATAAGTGTAAACTCTTAGTGATGAAATAGCATATGCTAGGTCATGGGAAGACTCACAGGAGCTGATGAGGGATAAGTATTGCTCAAGGGCGGAGATTCAAAAGCTAGAAACAGAATTTTGGAATTTATCGATGATTGGAGCAGACGTGGCAAGATACACCCAAAGATTCCACGATTTGTCTTGTGTGATTCCTTATTTGGTGGCACTGGAGTTCAAACACATTGGACGTTACATCTAGGGTTTAGCCTCTAAAATCCAGATCATGGTCACATCTTCAAACCCCGCTACAATTACCCAGGCAGTAAGCTTAGTTATTAGTCTTATTGAGGACGTGATGAGGATGAAGAAATTGTCGGTAACAGGGTCAGAAAAGAAAGAATCTCCTATCGAATCTACTAATGGTGAAAAATAGAAGTACTCAAACTTCAAGAAAGGGATAAAGGCATGTAACAAATGAAGAGGAATAAATTAAGCAAAGGAGGCAAAATCATTGTAGCCGCAATCGATACAGGCGCGAAGAAGTATGCGGAGACCTTGCCAAAAAGCGACAAATGCAACTATCATCACGTGTGTTCATGTCGAAGCCCTAAGTGTAACAAGTGTGGTAAATTATGGCACCGAATGGAAGCTTGTTGGTCGAATGGAAGTGATAATGGTAATGGAAAAGGGCCAGGATGTTGTGGATGTGGAGACAAGAATCACTTCAAGAAGGATTGCCCTAAGGAGAACCAAGCTCTGAGAAGAGCTTTTGTGATTGGAGAAAAGGATGCATGCCAAAACCCCAATGTGGTCACTTGCAGGTTTTCTATCAACAATCATTTCACATCCATATTATTTGATATTGGTGCAGATTTTAGTTTTGTCTCCATGGAATTTGAAATTATACTTGGCCTAGAGTCAAGTAAACTAGGCATCCCTTATTCTATGGAATTGGCAAATGATAAATTGGTCGAGTTAGAGGAAATTATAGAAGGATGCACATTGGAACTTGGGGAACGAAAATTCAATATTGTTCTTTTATCTGTCCAGTTGGGTAGTTTCAATGTGGTTGTCAGCATGGATTAGTTGTCCGATAACCAAGCTGAAGTCGTTTGTTACGATAAGGTGATTCGCTTTCCCCTGCCTAACGACGAAACACTTTTAGTATGAGTAACATGACACACTGTTACAAATCATCAATTGCATGAAGGCTCGAAAGTGCTTACGGAAAGGTTGCATTGCTTTCCTAGCACTCATGGTGGATAAAGAAGGCAGGGAACCTAAGCTTGAGTAGATCTCCATTGTGAAGGAATTCCCCGAAGTCTTTTTGAAGACTGCATCAACTTAGTGCCATGAGACGAACCCATTGCAAAGTCTCCATACCATTTAGCACCACCAGAAATGCAAGAATTATCCACACAACTTCAAGAGTTGTTGGACAAGGGTTTCATTAGACCAAGTTTCTCCCCTTGGGGAGCTCCAGTGCTATTTGTAAAGAAGAAAGGTGGGACCTTTAGAATGTGTATAGATTAATGAGAGTTGAATAAACTAACCATCAAGAATCGGTATCAACTACCAAGGATTGATGACTTCTTTAATCAATTACAAGGTTCGAGCTTCTACTCCAAGATTGACTTAAGGTCCGGTTATCATCAGTTGAAGATACAGGAAGAAAACATCCCGAAGACATAAGCCGAACTCGTTACAGGCATTACGAGTTTCTTGTTTAAATGCACTGGCGGTATTCATGGATTTAATGAATCGCGTGTGCAAGCCGTATATAGACAAACTCGTGATAGTCTTTTTATTGCTGACATATTGATATATTCACGAACCTAAGAAGAACACGAGAAACACTTACGGACCATTCTTGGGTTACTAAAGGAAGAGAAATTTATGCAAAGTTTTCTAAGTGCAAATTTTGGATTCAAGAGATCGGTTCAATTTCTCGGGCACGTTGTCAACGAGAAAGGTATACATGTCGACATATCAATGATCGAAGCTATAAAAAATTGGGAAGCACCAAACACCCCAACTGAAGTACGAAAATGTTTGGGATTAGCGGGCTACTATAGGAGACTCATTGAGAACTTTTCAAAGGTTGCTCAACCGCTAACCTCCCTCACACAAAAAGACAAAAAAAATGATTGGGGAGAAAAACAAGAAACGACGTTTCAACTACTCAAAGACATGCTATGTGATTCACCAATATTGTCACTCCCCGATGGTATGCATGACTTTGTAGTGTATTGTGGTGCGTTGCATCAAGGCTTAGGTTTTGCGTTAACGCAACAGGAAAAAGTTATCGCGTACGTATCCTGACAACTAAAAGTTAATGAGAGGAACTATACCACTAACGACTGTAAGTCCTGAATCGAGATCACCATGATATCACACGAAGTTTGATTGGTGGCTGAATCACACAATCAAACTTGATTCAAGAAAAAGAAATAAAGATGAAATAGAAATGATCCAAAAGATTAACTTGCATACAAATGCTTGTCTGATACAAGTTAATAGCAAAACCAAAGATCCACCAAACCCTAGTATATCATTAACTATTTATAGGGCAGATTTAGTCCACCACTCCCCCTAAACCCTAAGCGCATGAGCCCCTAAAGCCCATTCTAATACAAGCCCCCATTAACAAGTAAACAATAGTGCCTAACTAAGCAAATAACTATTGTATAAACCTTAAGGGCCTAACAGTCTCTCCCTAGGTTTATAACATTAGTGCTGCTTTAGCTTGAAGTTCCACCAGCTGCACAAGCTCCAAACAGTGGACTAGCATCCACATATAGCCTTGCACTGATCACGTTAGCTACTACACTCATCCAGGACTTTGCACAAACATCATACTGATCATTTGTGCGAATTTGATGATGGCCTAAGATCTTGATATTTTCTTCATGAAAACTTATGAGATCCAACGTGTCTACTAACCAAAATGATTTTTCTTGAGTTACAATCACAACTTTGACCATCTTTTGATCATATTCCCAAAAGCTGAAGTTCTTGGGCACTCCTTTAGCAAACGTAGGTGCAGCAGGAATGACCTTATCTTTGTTGATAGGTGGCCACATGACTGGTTAGATCGTTCGCTTTGTGTGTGTGTCACGAACACCAGGACTTTTATTCAAGTAAGATTCAGCAGTCTTCATTATTGGAAAACTATTCTTGACTTCTCTTTCCAGCTTCATGTGGAACGCCCAACCTCTACCTCGCTGATTCGGATCTGAGTCGTGACAAGGAGTGCGTAGCAAGTTTTGCAGATCAGTCTTCGTCCATGATTCAAACTGAGACTCCTTTGAATAATATTCTCTGTGTCCACTTTCTTGGGTTATCAACCATAGAGCTTTATCATATCAAATCTCTAGTTCACAACTTTCGATTTGTTTCCAAGAAGGATTGCCCTAAGGAGAACCAAGCTCTGAGAAGAGCTTTTGTGATTGGAGAAAAGGATGCATGCCAAAACCCCAATGTGGTCACTTGCACGTTTTCTATCAACAATCATTTCACATGCATATTATTTGATATTGGTGCAGATTTTAGTTTTGTCTCCATGGAATTTGAAATTATACTTGGCCTAGAGTCAAGTAAACTAGGCATCCCTTATTCTATGGAATTGGCAAATGATAAATTGGTCGAGTTAGAGGTAATTATAAAAGGATGCACATTGGAACTTGGGGAACGAAAATTCAATATTGTTCTTTTATCCGTCCAGTTGGGTAGTTTCAATGTGGTTGTCAGCATGGATTAGTTGTCCGGTAACCAAGCTGAAGTCGTTTGTTACGATAAGGTGATTCGCTTTCCCCTGCCTAACGACGAAACACTTATAGTCCACGGAGAGAAGCATGACACACTGTTACAAATCATCAATTGCATGAAGGCTCGAAAGTGCTTACGGAAAGGTTGCATTGCTTTCCTAGCACTCGTGGTGGATAAAGAAGGCAGGGAACCTAAGCTTGAGTAGATCTCCATTGTGAAGGAATTCCCCGAAGTCTTTTTGAAGACTGCATCAACTTAGTTCCATGAGACAAACCCATGGCAAAGTCTCCATACCATTTAGCACCACCAGAAATGCAAGAATTATCCACATAACTTCAAGAGTTGTTGGACAAGGGTTTCATTAGACCAAGTTTCTCCCCTTGGGGAGCTCCAGTGCTATTTGTAAAGAAGAAAAGTGGGATCTTTAGAATGTGTATAGATTAATGAGAGTTGAATAACCTAACCATCAAGAATCGGTATCAACTACCAAGGATTGATGACTTCTTTAATCAATTACAAGGTTCGAGCTTCTACTCCAAGATTGACTTAAGGTCCGGTTATCATCAGTTGAAGATACAGGAAGAAAACATCCCGAAGACATAAGCCGAACTCGTTACAGGCATTACGAGTTTCTTGTTTAAATGCACTGGCGGTATTCATGGATTTAATGAATCGCGTGTGCAAGCCGTATATAGACAAACTCGTGATAGTCTTTTTATTGCTGACATATTGATATATTCACGAACCTAAGAAGAACACGAGAAACACTTACGGACCATTCTTGGGTTACTAAAGGAAGAGAACTTTATTCAAAGTTTTCTAAGTGCAAATTTTGGATTCAAGAGATCGGTTCAATCTCTCGGGCACGTTGTCAACGAGAAAGGTATACATGTCGACATGTCAATGATCGAAGCTATAAAAAATTGGGAAGCACCAAACACCCCAACTGAAGTACGAAAATGTTTGGGATTAGCGGGCTACTATAGGAGACTCATTGAGAACTTTTCAAAGGTTGCTCAACCGCTAACCTCCCTCACACAAAAAGACAAAAAAATTGATTGGGGAGAAAAACAAGAAACGACGTTTCAACTACTCAAAGATATGCTATGTGATTCACCAATATTGTCACTCCCCGATGGTATGCATGACTTTGTAGCGTATTGTGGTGCGTTGCATCAAGGCTTAGGTTTTGCGTTAACGCAACAGGAAAAAGTTATCGCGAACGTATCCTGACAATTAAAAGTTAATGAGAGGAACTATACAACTAACGACCGTAAGTCCTGAATCGAGATCACCATGATATCACACGAAGTTTGATTGGTGGCTGAATCACACAATCAAACTTGATTCAAGAAAAAGAAATAAAGATGAAACAGAAATGATCCAAAAGATTAACTTGCATACAAATGCTTGTCTGATACAAGTTAATAGCAAAACCAAAGATCCACCAAACTCTAATATATCATTAACTATTTATAGGGCAGATTTAGTCCACCACTCCCCCTAAACCCTAAGCGTATGAGCCCCCTAAAGCCCTTTCTAATACAAGCCTCCTTTAACAAGTAAACAATAGTGCCTAACTAATCAAATAACTAATGTATAAAGCTTAAGGGCCTAACAATCTCTCCCTAGGTTTATAACATTAGTGCTGCTTTAGCTTGAAGTTCCACCAGCTGCACCAGCTCCAAACAGTGGACTAGCATCCACATATAGCCTTGCACTGATCACGTTAGCTACTACACTCATACAGGACTTTGCACAAACATCATACTGATCATTTGTGCGAATTTGATGATGGCCTAAGATCTTGATATTTTCTTCATGAAAACTTATGAGATCCAACGTGTCTACTAATCGAAATGATTTTTCTTGAGTTACAATCACATCTTTGACCATCTTTGGATCATATGCCCAAAAGCTGAAGTTCTTGAGCACTCCTTTAGAAAACGTTGGTGCAGCAGGAATGACCTTATCTTTGTTGGTAGGTGGCCACATCACTGGTTAGATCGTTCGCTTTGTGTGTGTGTCACAAACACCAGGACTTTTATTCAAGTAAGATTCAGCAGTCTTCATTATTGGAAAACTATTCTTAACTTCTCTTTCCAGCTTCATCTGGAACGCCCAACCTCTACCTCGCTGATTCGGATCTGAGTCGTGACAAGGAGTGCGTAGCAAGTTTTGCAGATCTATCTTCGTCCATGATTCAAACTGAGACTCCTTTGAATAATAATCTCTGTGTCCACTTTCTTGGGTTATTAACCATAGAGCTTTATCATATCAAATCTCTAGTTCGCAACTTTCGATTTGTTTCCAACCTTATCATAATGACTCGATCCTAATTCCATGACATAACGATCAGACTTCTTTGTTGGATCCTTAGGTTGGAAGTTCTCATCCGAAGGATTCACATCTTCATTCTTCATGATCAACATTTAATTGTTGCTTTGTTTCTTTGGAGGCAACTTTCTTTTCTTTTTCTGTGCAGAAGCTAGGTGCGCAGCTAACCCTGCTTCACGTTTAGTATCTTCAGCGACTTTCACTTTTTCTTCAGTTGTTCGTTCATGATGAGCTATATTCATTGGAGCATCACCCTTGTCAGCAAAATCTCCACCAAACGTTTTCTCGAGCTTTGCTTTCAAATCATAAACCACAGTCATTAAGAAGTTCACGTCACCCTGAAGCTGATCTATGGTTTGATCTCTAGTGGACACTTAAGCTTACAAGGACGATATTTGAGGATCTTTCAACGCAGAGACTTGTTCCAATATAATCACCCTCTTTTGTAGCTTCACCACATCTACTTCCACATCATCATCACTATCGGATTGCTCAATAAACTACATTTTATCTGCAATAATTCGTATTGTCGCTTCATCATGTTCAGATAAGCCACCACTGGAGCTAGCAGCTTCAAATTGAACTCCGCTAGAGCTTTCTGGTTGGGACCCAGCAGTTGTCTTGATGTTAAAAAGGTCTAGAATAGGTGTTTCTTGAACTGAAGTAGTGATTTCAGGTTTAACTTTCATAATGGGCTCATGATCAACACTTGGACTTGTTTGTTTAGGATCAGAAGTGATTTCTTGTTTAGGTTCAGTTCTTTGTTTTTTGTGTGATTTCTTTTGAGCATCTTCAGTTGTGTCATATTCAGTATGTTCCTCTTGAGTAGGAATAATTTTGGGAGGAGGGTTCCCTAAATTATCCTTTAACGATTCGAGCAATACTTGAAGATTCTCGGTGGAAATCAACGTCAAACTCTAACAATCTTCTCAGCTTTCTCAGAATTCCGTTTGATTTAACTCAATCTTAGCATCTTCATCATGAGTAACTAAATTTTTTGTTTCAATATTCGGCTTCACTCCAACTCCTGTAATCTACAAATCATGTTCTTAAGCGATTATGGCATTCACAGGCTTTGGTGCTGGTACAATTGGTCCAAACCTTCTATGTTTTTCTAGCACGTACTTTCCCAGAAATTTGTGTCTCTTTGCCGTATCTCTACTTTTGCTCACAGCATCAAAGCAACCTAGACCCATAGGCTTCAAATTCAGGATTTTTGTGCTTTTGACAAGATCTAGATATTTTTCATTGAGAATCATTTGCAGAAATCGGGGATAGAGCATGAAGATTCTCTTCTTTGGATTCTCTAACATCTTCTTCAAGTTGTAATCCAAATTGTTCACCAATGCAGCCAATGCAGATGTTTGGGTTTGATTCAGCTGATCCAAACCGCCTTTGTTTTTAGAGATGCATAACAAGAAGACGTGCACTAACAGTCTCCAATAAGGTGGAAAAAGCTTCTTTAGCATCGTTGGATAATCTCCTTCATAGCTCATTCTTCTCAACGCCATTATCACTCTGTCACGATTAAAGTTTGTTGGATGATTTGATTGATCTCCAAACTTTAGTACTTTTCGAACTATTGCTTCCGTGATGACGATTTCCTTTTCTTGTACTTTAGCTTTGATTAAATCTCCTCCTTGTTTGACTTTGGAAGTCAGCCAAAAATCTTGTATTGTGTCGTGGCATATAACTGGATTGGTCTCTAGCGCATGTGTGATTTTGTAGGAATTCAGACCTACGATCAGTTGTAGTGCTCTACGGGTAAATCTGAAAGTTATCTAGCTTGATTATGAAAGGTTTCCACTTCCAGTTTGTGTTGTTCAACTCTTTTCTGAGCCATTTTCTACATGAAACTAACCAAGTTAGGTTTTATCATTAAAAATGGGTTTACTTAGTTAACTAGTTAACTAGTCAACCAGTCAATTGGTCAACAGGTTAGTCTGAAAAAGGTCTGTAAGTCCCGAAAACCGGATCTAACAATATCACACGTAGCTTGATTAGTGGCGGAATCACAAAACAAGCTTGATTCAAAGCAAAAGAAATAAGATGAAATAGAGAAGATTCAATGATGATTAACTTGCATACAAAAGCTTTGTCTAATACAAGTTAATGATGGCAACCAAAGAACCACTAATCCCTAATACATCATTTACTATATATTGCAAAGGTTTAGTCCACCATTACCCTAAAACCCTAGGCCCATTAGCCTTCCCAAACCCACTCCAATACAAGCTAATAATCAAACATACAAGCTAGCCCAAACAAGTAAAGTGACTAATGCATAAACCTTAAGGGTCTAACAATCTTCCCCTAGGTTTACTGCATTAGTGTTTCTTTCAGCTTGAGGATCGACCAGCTATACTTCCTCCAAATAGTGGACTTGCATCCACATACAATCTTGAGCTGATCACGTTCGCCGCCGCACTTGTCCATGATTTGGCACAAACTTCATACTTTTCATTTGTTTGAATCTGATATTGCCCTAAAACCTTGAGGTCTTCTTCATGAAAGCTTATAAGATCCAACGTGTCTTCCAAACGGAAGGAGCTTTCCTTTCTTACGATTACTGCTTCAGCCATTCTTGGATCGTATGCCCAAAATTGGAAGTTCTTGAGCACGCCTTTTGGATACTTTGGTGCAACAGGAATGATCTTTTCTTTGTCAGTCGGAGGCCACATCACATTCTGGATCATTCGTTTGGTGTGAGGATTGCGAACTCAAGGACTCTTCTTTAAATACGATTCAGAAGTTTTCATAGTTGGAAAGTTATCCTTCACTTCCCTTTCAAGATGTCATGGAATGCCCAACCTTTCCTTCCCTGATTTTAGATCAGAATCATTATATGGAGCACGTAGTACGTTTTGCAAGTCAATCTTCGTCCAAGACTCAAATTGTAACTGCTTTGAGTAGTATTCTCTGTGTCCACTTTTATGAGTAATTAGCTATATATCTTTGTCGTGATCGAAGCTCCAGCTTGCGACCTTCGATTTGTTTCTGATTTTATCATAAATACTCGATCCCATCTTCATAACATACTGGTTAGATGTTTTCGTTAGATCCTTCAGTTGGAAGTTTTCATCAAGAGGGTTCACATCCTAATTCTTCATGATTAGTTTTTGCTTGTTGCTTTGTTTCTTTAGTGGCAGCTTTCTCTTCTTCTTTTGTGCGGATGCTAGATATGCAGCTAATCCTGCTTCACGCTCTGCATCAGTTGTGGCTTTCTCTTCTACAGTTCGATCATGATGAGCTACGTTCATAGGATCATCGTCTTTGTCAGCAAATTCACTACCGGACTTCTTTTCTAAATTTACCTTTAAATCAAACACCACCGACATCAATAGAGTCACATCGCCTTGTAGCTGTTTAATCGTTTGATCTCTGTTGGATACTTGAGCTTGCAGAGATGATATTGGAGCATCCTTTAATGTAGAGTCTTGCTCCAAGATAATCACCCTTCGTTGTAGTTTCCCAACATCCACATCCGTGTCTTCATCACTATCTGACTGCTCAATAAATTTCAACTTGTCTGCAACAATACACATTGTTGTTTCATTGTGCTTGGTAAAACCTCCACTAGAGCTACCATCTTCAAATTGCACTCCGCTTTAGCTTTCAGGCTGTGATCCAGCAGTTGATTCGATATTGAAGAAGTCTAGAATTTCTGTATCTTGAGTTGTAGAAGCTTGCATAATGGTCTCAGGCTCAACACTAGAAGTTGTGGGTTTAGAGTCAACAGTGATTTCTGGTTTGGTTCTTTGTTTCTTTCGAGATTCCTTTTCAACACTTGTATAATCTTTAGCACGTTCTTTATTATTAGGAACAACCTAAGGAGGAGGGTTCCCGACGTTGCCCAGTAACGATGCGAGCAGTGCTTGAAAATTGTCAGCAGATATCAGATTCAAGTTTCTAACAGTCTCCTCAGCTTTCTCCGATTCCATATGTTCCAACTCAACCATAGCATCTACTTCATCAGTAACTAAGTCTTCTTTCTCTATCACCGGCTTCACACAAACTCCTACAAACTACGCATCATGTTCTTCGGCCACTGTGGTGTTCAATGGTTTAGGTGCAGGTACAATAGGACCGAACTTCTCATGTTTTACAAGATCATACTTTCCCACAAATTTGTGCTACTTTGCACTATCTTGACTTATGCACGCAGCTTCAAAACAACCTGGACCCATTAGCTTTAGGTTCAGAAGATTAGCACTCTTCACCAGATCTGGATATTTCTCATCGAGGATCATTTGAAGAAACCTTGGGTATAGCATGAAAACCTTCTTCTTTGGATTCTCTAACAAGCTCTTCATATTGTCGAAAATGAAGGCAGAGAAGTTGTAATCCTAGTCATTTACCAAAGCGACTAGATGAGACGATTGAGTTTAATTTAGCTGATCCAAGTTGAATTGTAAGAAGATGTGCACTAGAGATCTCCAATAAGGTTGAAATAGCTTCTTCAGAATAGTTGGATAATCGCCCTCATAGCTCATACGTCGCAGAGCTCTAATAACGTTGTCTCTATCATATGGTGTTGGGTGATGAGGTTGATCATCAAACTTCAACACCTCACGCACCATTGCTTTAGAAATAATAATATCCTTCTCTTGGATCTTAGATTTGATTGCCACTTTTCCATCAGCTTCACCTCTCTTCACATTCGCGTTTAACTAGGAATCTTGAATCATATTGCCGCAAATCACTAGGTTCACTTTTAGAGCATGTGTGATGCGGCAGGAATTCAATCCTACGATCATCGAGTGGAACATCTCATAATATTCTACCGGAGGATCTGACAGATGGCCTGCTTGATTATGAAATGCTTCTACATCGAGTTTTCGTTGATCGACCATCTTTTGAGCCATTTTCTACAACAAAAACTAAACAAGTTAAGTGTTGTCACTAAAATAAGTCAACTTAGTTGATAAGTTGACTAGTCAACAAAAGTTAACAGGTCAGTATGTAAAAGGTCAAAGGGTCAAACAGGTCAAGGGGTCAAAAGGGTCAACTTTGTTTCGGATGGCCAAAAGGTTCAAAAGACAATTCAGATTAACCCTTATCAGTCATCCGAAACAGTCTGGCATTTCGGACATAATCATGTTAGATTTCGGATAATAATGTTTATTATCTGAAATGCATGTTGTTGATTCGAAACTCATCCGAAATACATGGTAGTCATTCGAAACTTATCCAATATGCTTGTAAATGGATGAGGTCCATCTGAAAATCATCTGAAATGCAAAGGGGACCTGCAAACCTTGAATTCGAGTTAGTAGTCCGAGAGAGAATCCGGAATGCTCAGTGATTACAAATGTAACTCGAAATGATTCGAATTTTTTTATATACTGTTTCGAATTGAACCAATCCAAAATGGTGGACTAGGCCCAATTCGGAAACAGTTGTCTGAAATGATGGGCTTGGCCCAATTCGAATCAAAGAGGTCCATTCGGAACAGTGATTCGAAATGATTGGGCCTCTCGAAATGGGTGGGCCCAATTCGAATCAAATGGTCCATTCGGAATAGTGATTCATTTGAAATGCTATGGGCCCACCTGTTGCCTTTTTCTGAACAGTAACATCTTTTCAAAAACAACGATCCCACCAACCGAGCAACCTTTTTGAACACACAAATAACAATAATAATAAGATAATAGAATAATAAAATAATACAAAATAATATATAAGATGAGGGGGATTGCTACGGGATCAAACCGTTCTTGAAATGACTAAGGAACACTTTTCAGCACTTGCCTAATCAGATTGGTCCATGCAATTGCCAATATACTTGTTCACCTAAACTATCGCTTCAATCTTCAATTTTCACCCTCGTGACTTGATTTGTTAAAGTATACTATAACACTAGTGTGTCGAACATCATGACATAATCAAGGTAAGCACAACAATTCATCGTAGCGGGTGAGTATACTGAGTTCATCCTTGGTTTCTACAACGTCAGACTTATTGGTGTAGAGGTCAGTACATTGTACAACAATGTGATCAATAAGATGTCTGACGAGGGTTAGGCAAATACCTTATACGGTGCGTGTTTAACTTTGAAGGCACACAAAAGTTTCTCATGATGAGATTTTCTTCCCTTTAAGGATTTGGCCCTTTTTTAGCTCTTTTAAGGATATCCTGTCTGTGCCTAGGTCTGCATATAATCTAGATGCAACAGATGGGCAGTCCTGACATCCTGGATGACTCATTAGTACACAAACCCAAAACCTCAGACGTTGGCTATCTATCAACGCAGGATCTAAGACCATGAAATCATATGCCGATGATATGTTACCCACGTGATGTATAGCTTGTTTTATGTTTGTCACTTGGTATCTTTTTGCCTTTTGAGCGATAGACCTATCAACACCTCGAAGTGGATCCCTAGCCATTTCAGCTTCGATACCTTACATGTGTTAATCAAATTCTTTAGCACACACATTTATTCACTTCCCTGCAAATATAATAATTTATGCTCAAGTTTAGTTATTTCATGTTTTTATATAAAATAATAATAATAATAATAATAATAATATTTTTATTTTTATTATTATTATTATTCGTGACAACCGTGGCGAAAGTAGGTAAACCCTAATCTATACGTACGACATATACGGATCACGAAATAATACTAAGTATGACTCAGATGAATCTGAGGGTACGTTATGAGAAACATGTAAACAATAATACCTAACAGTGCGACGTGGATGCCTCAGTGTGCTAAAAATAGGTTAAACAGAAGCTTTCTGTTTACCAGTTCGCAAACCATACAATAAGGATTAGATGCAAACGTTAGCGCCAGACACAATTCTAAAAGTACAGAAGTACTTAGACATAGTACTTGGACAATAATATAAGATTTGAGGCCTTAACCTATAGTTGGCACGTTAAATGAGGCGACTCTGGTTAACGAAACGCCTTTGATTTTAACGCCCACGAAAACAACCAAACATGCATTGTACAGTCAGCCAAGCCAAAAAACACTTCTAGAACACTAATATAATGTAGTTCAAGTGACTGCGTAAAAGTGTTCGGCTTTTTTGTTACAGACGGGTTCGTTAATTTAAAACTCGCGTTGCGCGATCGTTTACCAAACTGACGGGTCAAATGACGATTTGAACCATAAGATACATTGACAGTGAATTAGTATTATAATACGCGTTTGATAACAATCATAAAATATATTATATTATATTATATTATATTATGTTATGTTATGTTATGTTATGTTATGTTATGTTATGTTATACTATACAATACTATACTATACTATACTATACTATACTATACCATATTATATTATATTTGGCCCTACTCCGTTTTTGATAAAACTTGGGTCAAAATGTACAGAAAAATAAACTCGTTTCAACGTTATATTGATAATTTTATAGAACACAATATTTTGTCAGGTGCACGAGTAAAATTAGTGAAGCAGCTTAATTAATTATAAATTTATAATAATATAATTATAATATTAATTATATAAAAAAGAAACCGCCTTTTCTTTCGAATGAGTTCAATTGCAAATAAAGAGGCTATCCTTTTACTTTCTTCAACATCATAAAACCTTTTTGCATCCAAGTTTTGTAGCTACATCTGATACAATCTTCAACCAACAAAAATCAACCATACTTGAGGTATTTAAGTGTTTTAATGCCGTTTATATGTTTTTTATAAACATATATAGAATAAAAAGAGTTGAATTTAGTCCATAAACACTAAGAGTTCTATCCTTGAAGGCTGTTAAGATATGGTTTTTATAAGACAAGATCATCCACGATGTTTGATGGTAGACAAAGATTGTTTATGGATCAAAAATTCAACTTTTCTGACAAGAATGGACAAAGCAAATTTTAACCGAAAAAGATATGTAACAAGGCTTGACTGATGATGTTGAATATGTGTTTGTGTTATACATGATGTGTCGGTACTTTATAGAACCCAACTCTGGCTTTGAAAGCTTAGGG
Source organism: Scalesia atractyloides (assembly GCA_947069175.1). Taxonomy (NCBI): domain Eukaryota; kingdom Viridiplantae; phylum Streptophyta; class Magnoliopsida; order Asterales; family Asteraceae; genus Scalesia; species Scalesia atractyloides. The sequence goes on along the minus strand of CAMTDV010000001.1, from coordinate 52,606,544 downwards.
ATCGCTCAAAAGATCGAGAAACGCGAGGTATAACACCCGAAAACTGAAACTAATAGCTGTAAACTTAGTTTTTGCATAACTTTTTTCGTGGGTATTGTTAGGACTTGAAAATTTACCGGATGGTCACCCATGGTGACTGTAAGACTTGATTGAAGTTTTACAATTTTCTGAATTGTTTTGGTGATTTTTGGTGAATTTTTACTGTTTTAAAGGAATAAATTCGGATAAAATACTAACCGAGCTCAATAAATCACCAAAAATTATATGGATGTTGAGTTTAATATGTTCAACATTCTGGAAAAGTTTGGGGATCATTGACTAATGTCACATGGGTTTCAGAAATCACGTTGTCGCGAAGTTTCGGTAGCTGGAAAAGCGGTATAACGAATTCAGAAAAATCTCAAATTTTTCCAGGAGGTTCCCGAAAATCTTGGGACACTTCTATAAATTTTTGGGATTTTAAAACTGGGATCATTTTGGATGTAGATTGTTCGGTTAAAATACAGTTTCTCGTGAATATATTAAAATTAATAACTTAGTTTTATAAATTCTGAAAATATTTTTCTCGAATTCTATATATTTTTACCAACTTATATAAAAATTTTCAGAATTTATAAAAATATCGATTGAGTAATGATTTTTTGAATTAAAAATCTTATTATTTTATACAAAACCAGCAGTTGTAAACGTATAACGAACCTGTCGGGACCGCGAATTGACCAACGACGGCAATAAGTGGAACACCAGAGTGATTTTGGACTGTTGCAAGGCAAAATGGGTATTTCGGGTACATTACACGCTAGTTTGGGAGATTCCTCGACGGCAACCTGGGATCCCCAAACGACTGAACTCCCTTAATATAAAGTAATCATTTCTAATGAACAACTCATTAGTACCATCCATATGATTATACCACTTTCCAAACATCTAAAACAAACGACTTTGACTGGCACGTAAAACAGTGCCCGGAAGCCCAACGGAAATCTGACACTAAGATAATACCCACAGCTCCACTATTATGATATAGGTCGAGTCTCAGATGATTATCCTCATCTGAGCCCTAGTTATTGCAATTGCCAAATTGAAAACTGTATTTGGTAATTAACCAAACACGAACCGATATCAGGACCGAAAGGATAGAGTATTGATACTTACCCATCCTGTGATAGTCGTGCTATATACTAGGTGAGTTTCACTACCCCGCTTTCAAACTGTTTACTGTTTTACTTGGGGTGAAATGCATGTGACATACGGACATACTTGCACATACCTACATGTTGTGATGTGAATTATCTGAGTTATGCTAACACACGAAAAAGTCCCACAAACACGAGTGATCAACGATATGCCGGTGGATGTGTGAATAGTACTATTGGTCTGACGAACCCAATTGATCTAGCATAAATGCCATGGATTCTACTACAATTGCACATGTCCATGCAATTCTGGGAACATGCTATGTGGTGTTAGACATAACTACTTAGGGTGGTAAAGTGCTAAGGTGTCGATTGTGGGACACGACACTTGAGAACAGTCAAGGTTTCACTTGTGGGCTTTATATAATTTCATGTCAAACATGCAAAATCAACCGGTTCAAACTAAATTGTGAAATACCCTAAAACAGTGAAATTCACCAGCTATTTGTAGTTGTCCGTTCAAACTTAACATGCTTTCCAGGTAAAGCTAAAGAAGAATAAAGTGAAGTGCGTATGGTTTCAAGTTTTGTTGATCGGATACTACTGTACATAGAAGCATGCTTAGCAAAGACAATCGCTTTTGGGACATTAGTGCCTGTACATTAGACCTTAGTGTGTAATCAAACGTTGTAATTAATTCTTGTGTTGTGTAATACAGTATCTTTTTAAATAACGTACTCATACCATGTATCTGTTGCTCCCCGTGTGCGCTTCCGCTGCGAGTTGGGGTGTGACAATATTATTATTATTATTATTATTATTATTATTATTATTATTATTATTATTATTATTATTATTATTATTATTATTATTATTATTATTATTATTATTATTATTATTATTATTATTATTATTATTATTAAGGTTTCTTAGTCGGTGAATCGCATCATTTTTAAAAATCCACAAGTACTTCAAATCTGGAGTTGCTGACAGGTTTTGTAAAAAGATCCGCTATATTTACATCAGTATGGATCTTTTCAAGTTTAATCAGTCCTCTGTCATAGCAATCTCGAATGAAATGAACTTTGATGTTAATGTGCTTGGTTTGGAGTGAAAGACAGGGTTTTTAATAATCTAGATAGTGGCATCATTATCACGATAGATAGTAGTGTTTAGATAAGTTAAACCGTAATCCTCAAGCTGATATTGCATCCAAATAACCTGGGAGCAGCAAGCAGATGCTGCAACATATTCAGCTTCAGCTGTCAATAGAGACAAAGTTTGCTGCTTTTTGCATTACCATGAGATGAGACTGTGTCCCAGAAATTGGCATCCAGCCGATGTAGACTTCATGTCCCTTTCTGTCCCTCCAAGATTACTATCAGAAACAGCAAACAAATCAAAGTTCAAATCTTTAGGATACCAGAGTCCAAATTTTGGAGCTCCCTTTAGGTATCTAAAGATTTTTCTAGAGGTAGTAAGATGAGAAACTTTAGGACTGGCCTAATGGTGACACATTGATAGACGGCAAACATGATGTCAAGCTTGCTTGTAGTTAAGTACATCAATGAACCAATCAAAGATCGGTACATTGTCTGATTAACTGGGCTTCCTTCAGCATCCTCATTCAGCAAAGGCCATTCTGTAATAGGGGAGTCCATAGGCGTAGAATCTATCATGTCGAATTTTGCAAGAACGTCCTGAATGTATTTGCCTTGATGAATCAAGATCCCTTGACTACTCCGATGAACTTGCAAGACTAGGAACATTGTCATTTCACCCAATGAGCTCATTTCGAGCTTCTTCTTCATCACTTCTTCGAATTCCTTACAAATATCTTCACTGGTTGACCCGAAAATTATATGATCCACACAGATTTGAACAAGAATAAGATCCTTGTCAACGCGTTTGATGAATAGTGTTTGATCTATCATCCCCCGGGTATATCCATGTGTAAGTAGATGCTCTATTAAGGTTGCATACCATGCACGAGGTGCTTGATGCAGTCCATACAAAGCTTTATCTAACTTGTAGGCATACATTGTTTCTTTGAATCAACAAACTCAGGGGGTTGAGTGACATAAATTTCCTCCTTGACCTTCCCGTACAGAAACGACGTCTTGACATCCATCTGATAAACAGTGAATCCCATGTAAGATGCATATGCCAAGAAGATGTGAATGGCTTCTAGTCATGCCACTTGAGTGTACACCTCGTCATAATCTAATCCTTCAATCTGCTTAAAGCCTTGGACCAATAATCGGGCTTTGTTTCTCACAATGCCGCAAGTGTTATACTGTTTGTTTCTAAAAACCCAGTGCCTTCCAAGAGCACGTTTACCTTTAGGTAGTTTTACTAACCTCCAAACCCCCAACTTTTCAAATTGATTTAGCTCTTCATGCAACGCATCGGCCCATCCAGGTTCCTGCAAAGCAACATCAATGCTCTTAGGCTCAATCTGTGAAAGGAAACATGAATACGAACACGTGTTAATGGTTCCTAATCTGCTTGGTTTGAACACCAGCAGTTACACAACAAATAACGTTCTCAATAGGGTGGCTTCTCTTAACATGATGTGGTATTATTGTAGTAGGTGCCTGCAAGTTTGACTGCAGATTTTGAAAAAATTCTTGATACTATCCTAGTTAGCTCGCCCTCATTTGATGCAACAGTAGTCTTGATCACCAGTGGATCTACAGTGTAGTCAGACGGAACTAGTTCCAGAAACAATGAAGCTTCTTGAAGATTGGGATAAGAGGGTCCCATAGTTGTTTTCTACGTGGAGGCTTCAACATTATGAACTGAATCATTAGGGATAGTTGTTGTTCTAGATTCAGGAACCAGCTCCTTAAGAGGTGAAGTATGATGCGGTGGTGTAGTAACTTCATGAAATCTTGGTAGATCCACAGTAAGTTTCATGAAAGCATCTTGTAGAGGCACGACGTCATCCTCATCTACAATGGGAATAGGTACGTGAGACATCTGCAGTAACAATCACATCAGATAGAATATTAAACAACGTAAATATGGAGGAATAATCATATAACCAATCCTGTCCAATTCGTGCGTCTTTTGGATTTTCTTCTAGCCAATCCACATAGTACGTTTCCACGATCAGCTTCTTGATCTTGTTGTACACTCGATATGAGGTGTTTTTAGAATAGCCGATAAAATAGCATGGATCTCCCCTCGCTTCAAATTTACCTTTGGCATCCATGATTAGGAGAACACAAGGACAACCAAAAGTGCTGAAATGTTGTAAAGAGGGTTTTTGTCCTTCAACTATTTCATAAGGTGTCTTCTTGTGACGTTTGTTGATTAGCGCATGATTTTGAACACAGCATGCGATGTTTACTGATTCTACCAAAAATATCAGTGAAGGCCAGAGTGAGCAGCTTCAATGAGAGTTCGATTACGTCTTTCAGCAACTCCATTTGTTGAGGAGTTCGAGCTGCACTATATTGATGATCATTTCCTTTCAGGGCACATAAATTTTCAGCTCAACATTCCTAAACTCCGTTCCGTTGTCGCATCGAATAAATTTTACTCGCTCATTGGCTTGATTTTCCATGAGAGTTACAAATTTCTTGATCAAACCTACTGTCTCACTCTTTTGTTAAAAAAAAAAAAACACCCAAGTGAAGCAAGAGAAATCATCAGTAATGACCAAGCAGTAAGCCTTTCCTCCAAATAGATCCATGTGAAGTAATTCCAGAACTTTTGACGTTGTTTCCCACGAGCACATGAATCACATTTTTCGATCTGCATGAAATCCTTGATGGGTAAGACATCAACATCTGCTACTCAAAGGTCTATTGAAGCTAATGTCTGTCATACAAGATTTGTTGAATACAAGCTCTGCTCAAAGTCAAAAGTCTGCTGAAGAGAACCCCTGTTATTGAAGAATTAAATAACTATTAAAGCAACGGTCTGCTAGACCAACAGAGGTTAAAGCTCATCAGAGTTTCAATAAACAAATGCTTGATCAACAGAGTTTTTATATTAATGTTACAGTGTTTTAGTTTTATAAGATGTTAGAGTTTGTTAGGTCGTTAGATGTCACTGTCAAGGTGACGTCAGCCTAGATACCACAGTGGTTTGCATTATACTATAAATAGAACAGTGCATGTACTGTTCTATTTATCACTTTCCTTCTAACATTCTGTACTAATAAATTCAGTGATCTTAGGCTGAGGGGGAGCTGTAATATTTGCATGCGTACGTGAATCAAAGTTTACATAAGCATGTTGATGAAAACAATGTCTCTATTGCTGTGATTTGAAAGTTTATTATATCCGCTGCACTTTTTCATTACTGTTTATCTTCTTTCATTGATTTCCATCTTAAAAAATCACAACAATATCAAACTCAGATCCTAACAATTGGTATTAGATCTTGGTCAATCAAGTTTGATCTTACAATCAATTTGATATAAGCAGATTAGCTCTCACTACTGATTCATTTGTTTGTTGTATTGAAAACTGAGTAAAGCTTATCTACATTCAAAGTATTTTTAAACGAAAACCTGTTTGTAAACAATCAGAAATGAAACAAAATCCACAAGATACACACAACACTAGCACCATGTAAAATCCCCTGATGCTTGTCAGACTGGAGTATAATATCTAGCAACGTCGGATGGGTCATATACTTGCGCAACAAAATACTGGTTGCTGGAAGTCATTTATCTTCGGACCTCATGTTCTAATGGTACCGAGTGCTGAAAACCCAAAAGTTCAAGTTCCAAAGAATCCTGAAAACTACTCTGGGCAAGATTTTTAGAAAATCGAGCTACATGCAAAGGCATTTAGCATCATTGCTACGACTTTACCAAATGATATCTATGCTGGCCTGTTGCATTGCAGCAGTGCAAAGGAGTTATGGATGCTTTGAAAGCTCAATTCGGTGGGACAGAGGAGGTCATTGAAAACATATCATGTTAAAGGAGAATCATTAACTCAATAGTTTGAAAGGTTTAGTTGTCTAATAAGTGAATTAAAACTAGTAAACGTTAATTATCTTACTTCAACCTTGAATAGCCGATTTCTAAGATCATTACAAGAAAATGGGACACTATTGCTTTTGTAACTAGAACCGTTGTTAGGTTTAAGGAGACGAGTTAGACAAACCTCCGCTCATTCAGAGACCAGTCAATATGGCTTCTTTACACAAGGCTTTGTTGATTGGAGTAGCTTACTTGAAGAACTAACAGATGAAAATTTTGCCCTAGTTGCCAATTCCAAAAAGAAACCTGATAATTTTTGTTTTATGGCGCTAGACACTATTTTGGAAGGGGGAAGAGTCTGAGGAAGTGGTGTCCAATATTGATGAGGCTTGTGAAAATGTTGCAACAGTTGTTTTAGAAGAGAAAGTTGATGAAGAAATCGACCCTCTGTTAGACCCATGGGATTCCAGTGTTCGTGAAGGAGAGTGTGATTATGCCATGATGGTTGTTGCTAAGGTATCACCTCAAGTCCTTAAAGACTTATGTTCAGACAAATGCGTTATTACTTTTGCTAACATTAAAGAGGTGAATGAAAATCTTAGAAACAAGATCTTAAATAATGAAATTCAGTTTGAAAAACTTACAAAAGAGTTAAACTTAAAACTGGTTGAAAATGATAGTGAAATCAGCAGTCTCAAACATGAATCAAGCATAACCAAGGATCAACTCCAAACAATGATAGAAAAATATCAAAGTTGTAAAAAGGAGCTTGAATCTACCCAGATCACATGTGAAAAATGGGTTGAATCTTGCAAAGGTTATACGTTAATGTTAGAATCACAAATCAAAAGCAATGTAAATTTAGTGTAGGTGTTTGAAAACATGACCAAGTTTCTCAAAATACTGCTGTAAATGATTGTGCTTTGGTTGAAATAATTCCAATAAACTTGGATGGTCAAAAATTAAAGTCACTGAACCTAATGGTAAGAAAATTGTTCTAGAAAGACTAGAAGGATCCTCAACTTTTGAGGAGATTGAGAAATATCAATTCAAACCTTCCTAGTCAGATGAGTGTGACATTCTTGAAAACTTTAGTCACTGGATTTCTTAACCATTGAAGGTGTGAAAGCACCTCAAGTCAAAATCATTCCCCTAAAAGACCTTCCAACAGATGTTACATAATCCGTTGATAGAAATGGTGAAAAGGGAAGAAGAGAGAAAAGATAACAAACCTGTTTTGTAATTTTTGTGAAAAGAAGAATCATGTTACTAAAAAGTATTTTCTTCTATAAGCATATGATATCAACAAAACAAGTATGATTATTGATGCACCTCATTGTACCATCTGTGGCAAGAGTAACCACAAAACTCAAGAGTCTGTTTATCTCAAAATTTTGATGTCAAAAGAAATGCGTATAAATCTAAAACACTTGAGAGTTCAATAAAAGAAAAGACCAAACAGACCTTTGTCCAAGCTCAAACATCTGTTACTAAACAATTGAGTATAACCTCTGTTTCCAGAGAGGTTCAGGTAACAGATGTACAACCAAGTAATAAATTCCTATAAGGATATGGCCAACCGACTTATAAGAGTGTACTACTTGGCTAAGAGGTCTATAAAAGACTCTCAAAACCAAGAGTAAACAAGCATCCTCAAGGTTATAATCATTTGATAGGAAATGGTTCACAACAGTGTTTCAAAAATAGTTCAAAACTCTAACCATTCTCCTAGACTTGAGGTGAAATGTCTGTGACCCTATCCAAAGCCATTTTGGCTTTGGACACTCACCAAAACTAACATGTTACTGATGTGCAGGGAGCTTCTACTTGCCTTGATAGTTTATGGTATGTAGATAGTGGAGGCTCAAGGCACATAACAGGTTGTAGAGCCTTTCTCAAAGATTTTTCTAGCACATGGAGGGGGTTATATATCCTTTGGTAACAACTCAAAAGATAAGGTGTTGGGTCAGGGACAGTTCAAGCAGGGAAACTCAAGTTTGAAAATGTCAATCTTATTGACAATCTAAAATTTAACCTTCTAAGTGTATCTCAAATGAGTGGCAAAGGCTATGGGTCATTCTTCGCTAAGAAAACTTGTAACATTGTTGGGCTATAAGTGGTTAAAAAGATTGAAACAATCATAGCTGAGAGTAAAGCACAACTTGTTGCTCACAGGATTGGCAATGTGTATGTTGTTGATATGTTGAAAGATAATCTAATGACTAATGCTTGTCTGTTCTGCGTTACCTCTAACAAAGAGACAGAATTATGGCATAGAAGACTTGGTCACACAAATCTCAAAACTGTCGCCACACTCTCTAAACAAGGTCTTGTAAGAAGTCTTTCATCAAAATAGTTCACATGTCATGAACATTGTGTTTCATGTTTAAAAGGTAAACAACATAAAAGTTCAAACAAAATAATTGAAGAGTCCAAAACAAGTCAATGTCTACAATTGTTACACAGGGACTTCTTTGGCCCTTTAAAAATCATGAGTGTTAAAAGAAGAGGTATTGTCTTGTTTTAGTTGATGATTTTTCAAGGTTTACATGGACTTACTTTTTGCACTCCAAAGATGAGTCTACAGGCATTTTGCAATACCTTGTAAGAAAAGTTGAAAAGCAATTTGACCTGCCAGTAAAAGTCTTTAGGAGTGACAAGGGAACAAAGTTTAAAAATAGGGAATTGGAAGATTTCTATGTGTAAAAAAGGATTGTTTGGCATTACGGCATCCCAAGGACAATAGAACAAAATGGGGTGGTTGAAAGGAAAAACAGAACTCTACTTGAAGCTGCTAGAACAATGCTTGCAGACTCAGGTTTACTCTTGTCGTTTTGGGCAGAGGGTGTAAACACTGCTTGCTATGTAAAGAACAGAGTTTTGATTAACCCTATACATCAAAAGACTGCTTACAAACTTCTGTTCAAGATCAAACCACTGATCTCTTACTTCAAAATCTTTGGTTGCCCATGTTTTATTCTAAACTTAAAAGACTCAATTTCAAAATTTGTAGCCAAAGTAGATCGTGGTTATTTTTTGGGATACTCAACCACTGCCAAAGCCTATAAAGTGTTTAACACAAGGACTAGGTGTGTGGAAGTGACCTTGAATGTAAAGTTCAATGAAATTTCTTTATTAAAAATCCCAGCAAATCCTGTTGAATTATTTGATTTAGATAAATTTACATTTGAAGATGTGTATTTCAAGACTAACACTGCAGGTACACCACAATCTCCTCATCAAGATTATGAATATGACATTGTGATTCCAAATACAAAGTCACTTCCTCCACCAGAGAAACAAATGTTACTAACAACTATGAAAACTCTACCACTACTACATCAACTATAGTTGATCGTCAAACCTCTGCCAGCTCATCCAGTCAAACCCCTGTTGACAAAAGTCCATTTTATGTGAACAAAAGTCAACCGAAGTTTACCTCTATCCCACCTATACCTCCACTTTCTTTCCAAATAGATGTTAGCTCTTCAAAATTGCCAACAGATGTTAGCTCAGATGATCACCATCTGTAGCCTTCACCTCTCATTGCCATAATGCCATACAAGGGAGATCTGATCAACCTTAAAAATCATCCACCAGACCAAGTTATTGGGAACATCCATGAAGATTTACTCTCAAGAAGTCAATCCCAAAACATTTGTCTTTTAGCTGGTTTTCTATCTCTCACACAACATGTCAAGTACCAAGAGGCACTAAGAGAAAACAGTTGGGTAGAGGCTATGCAAGAAGAGCTCCTACAGTTCAAAAGACAACAAGTATGGGAACTTGTACCATTGCCTCAGGATGTATGTCCAATTGGCACAAAATGGGTCTTCAAGAACAAAATCAATGAAAGGGGCATTGTTGTCTAAAACAAAGCTAGGCTTGTGGTTCAAGGCTATAGACAAGAAGAGGGCATTGATTATGATGAAACATTTGCTCCTAAGCAATACTTGAGGTCATTAGATTGTTCTTAGCCTTTGCTGCCAACCACAACATCAAGGTGTATCAAATGGATATCAAGTGTGCTTTCTTAAATGGCAAAATCAAGGAAGAGGTATATGTATGCCAACCCCTGGTTTTCAAAATGCTTTTTATCCAGATCATGTTTACAAGCTAAATTAAGCTTTATATGGCTTGAAACAAACGCCTAGAGCCTAGTATGGAACTCTTTCCACCTTTTTCTTATCCATAGGCTTTACAAGAGGTAAAATCGATAAAACTTTGTTTCTAAAATGGAGAGAAAAGGGGATTTGATCGTTGTCCAAATTTATGTGGATGACATCATTTTTGGATCCACATGTCCTGCCATGTGTGAAGAGTTTAGAGAACTCATGAAAGCAGAGTTTGAAATGAGTGTTATAGGTGAACTTCAATGCTTCATTGGTCTCCAAGTTAAGAAGTTGAAAAATGTTATTCATTCATCAAAGCAAGTATGTCAAAGAACAACTTACAAAATTTGATATTAATGATTGTAAACCATGTAGTACCCCCATGGTCACATCCAAATTGGTCACTACGGATGACAAGATGACTTGGTTGATCAAACTCTTTAAAGAAGCATGATTGGGTCTTTATTGTACCTAACAGCATCACGGCCAGACATCATGTTTCTAACATGTGTATGTGCCAGATCCTAGTCCGCACCTAGAAAGTCAAATCTTATTGCTATAAAAAGGATATTCAGAGACATAAAAGGTGCTCCCACACTTGGTATCTTGTGTCCTGCTAACAGAAATATTAAGCTTTCAGGTTATTCAGATAGTGACTTTGTTGGATGCCATGCAACAAGAAAGTCCACATCAGGAGGTTGCCAATTTCTAGGCAATTGCTTAGTTTCTTGGCAAAGCAAAAAGCAAGTTGTAGTTTCAACATCCACAGCAGAGGGTAAATATATTGTCACTGCTAATTGCACTACTCAACTCTGGTGGCTTCAAAACCAATTGCTGGATTTTGGTGTAACTACTATAAAGACTCCTCTCATGTTAGATAATCAAGTAGCTGATAACATCATTAGAAATCTAGTTTCACATTCCACAACAAAGCATATTGACATCAGACATCACTTTGTGAGGGATTTCTATGAAAAAGGTTTGATTTCTCTGTATCATGTTCTAACTAAGGATCAACTCGAAGATGTGCTGACAAAAGCTTTAGACACATCTACCTTTAAAAGCTTGATCTCTTGGATTAGCATGCTTAACATGGATTAAACGCAAATTTCGCTTTCCATGAATAAAAAGCATTAAAATGTTATCAGAAATAAAAAATCATTCTTAAAAATAGTTCCAAAACTGAAAATTTTCAATACATCCTTAAATTCTGTTCCAAACCACTGTTTCTCAAAACCTCGATTTTGCTTAAAAGTCTATCCTCTGTTCTCGTTTGCCACTGTTCATATCTATTGTTCATGACCATTGTTCCCAACCACTGCTAGTTTCCAGCAGGGGTTTTCCAAACAATTGTCATCTGTTACTACAAAAGAGGTTACACATGGATAGATGTTAGCCATCAGATCTTTGAAATAGATGCCATGTCAGCACTCACTTTTTCCCTTATATATTCCTTCATTCTCGACCATGAATAAAAAGCATTAAAATATTATCAGAAATAAAAAAATTATTCTTAAAAATAGTTCCAAAACTGAAATTTTTCAATACATCCTTAAATTCTGTTCCAAACCACTGTTTCTCAAAACCTCTATTTTGCTGAAAAGTCTATCCACTGATTAAAAGTGTATCCTCTGTTCTCGTTTGCCACTGTTCCTATCTATTGTTCATGACCACTGTTCCCAACCACTGCTAGTTTCCAGCAGGGGTTTTCCAAACAATTGTCATCCGTTACTACAAAAGAGGTTACACATGGATAGATGTTAGCCATCAGATCTTTGAAATAGATGCCACGTCAGCACTCACTTTTTCCCTTATATATTCCTTCATTCTCGACCATGAATAAAAGCATTAAAATATTATCAGAAAGAAAAAAATTATTCTTAAAAATAGTTCCAAAACTGAAATTTTTCAATACATCCTTAAATTCTGTTCCAAACCACTGTTTCTCAAAACCTCTATTTTGCTGAAAAGTCTATCCACTGATTAAAAGTGTATCCTCTGTTCTCGTTTGCCACTGTTCCTATCTGTTGTTCATGACCACTGTTCCCAACCACCGCTAGTTTCCAGCAGAGGTTTCCCAAACAATTTTCATCCATTACTACAAAAGAGGTTACACATGGACAGATGTTAGCCATCAGATCTTTGAAATAGATGCCACGTCAGCACTCACTTTTTCCCTTGTATATTCCTATTCCATCCAAACACATCTCGAATTCAGAATTCTTAAAAGCGGTTTCCATTAATCTCATTCCTTCATTCTCTTAACGTCACTCACTTTCATCTTCGACCATGGCTCTGAACATCAAACTGTAAGTCCCGAGTCGGATCTTTACACGGTATCACCACCACTAATCAATTAAGAAAATAAAGATTAGATTAATAGAACAAGAATAATCTCTGATTAAACAACTTGCATACCCCGAATGGTGTCTGATACAAGATTTCAGATAACAAAACTAACTAGCAACCCCAATACTAACCCTAATACATGTATTTATACTAATTGTTTAACCCACTAACTACAACCCTAGGCCCATTCAATGAAGTGTTTGCACCAGTGGCAAGGTTGGAAGCAATTCATTTGTTCCTAGCCTTCGCATCATTCAAGGGCTTTGAAGTTTACCAACTTGACGTGAAGAGTGCGTTTCTTTACGGGAAAGTCCAAGAAGTGGTGTATGTCTCACAGCTAGATGAGTTTACTGATCCAGATTGTCCAAATCGAGTGTATAGACTTGATAAGGCATTGTATGGATTGAATCAGGCACCCAGGGCGTGGTATGAGACACTTTCAACACATTTGTTAAAGAATGGTTTTGAAAGAGGTCAGATTGACAATACACTGTTCATTAAGCGAAAGAAGGAAGATTTTCTGCTAGTACACGTATACGTGGATGACATCATTTTTGGGTCATCTGATGAGAGCATGTGTCACAAATTTGAAAAGGTGATGAAGAGCAAGTTGGATATGAGTACGATGGGTGAGTTGTCCTACTTTCTGGGTTTGCAAGTTGAACAGAAGAAAGATGGGATGTTTATACATCAAACAAATTATGTGTATGACATTTTACCTCATTTTAAAATGGAGGATTACACTACTTTCAACACCACAATCTGGGAGAATCACAATCTTTGTCCAGATCATGAGAGTGTGGATGGTGTTGATCCAACTCAGTCCAAGGGCAATGATTGGTTCTCTAATGTACTTAACTGCCTCAAGACCAGACATCATGTTCACGGTGTGTCTTTGTGCTAGATATCAAGCGAATTCAAAAGAGTCACATATGAAAACGGTGAAGCGGATTCTTTGTTACTTAGGGGAAACCTAAACTTGGGTTATGGTATCTAGCTGCTAGTGATTTGAAGTTTATTGCTTTCACTGATTCGGACATTGGAGGATGCAAATCAACTAGAAATCTACCACAGGTGGTTGTGAGTTCTTAGGAGGGAGGATCGTGTCACAGAAATGCAAGAAGTAGTCGTGGGTATCTACCTCTACGTGTGAGCTGAAGGGAGGATCGTGTCACAGAAATGCAAGAAGTAGTCGTGGGTATCTACCTCTACGTGTGAGCTGAATATATTGTTGCGGGTAGTTGTTGCTCTCAGGTTCTCTGGATACAACAGTAGATGCTCGATTGTGGTTTGAATTTCACTCGTACTCCTATTATGATAGACAGTAATGCCACTATTTCAATCACAAAAAATCCCGTAAAACACAGTCGTACAAAACATATTGACATTCGTCGTCATTTTATACGGGATTGTGCTGAAAAGAAATTGATTGAACTGCATAGAGTCGACACACTAGATAACCTGGTAGATCTTTACACAAAAGCATTTGGTAGGGCTCGTTTTGAACATCTAGTCGAACTTAATGGGATGAGGAATCCTGAATAACCATTTTTTCATAAGAATTTTGTAAATACTGTTTTTCTAAAATCAAAACATAAAAAAATAATAGAAAAACACAAAAATAAAAAAATAGAAAATAAAAAAATGATTTTTCACTGTGTGGAAAAGAAGAAATGATAGTACATCAGCAAGTTAGACTATCACATTGAAATTAAAATTAAATTGCTTAAGTGTGATAGCAGCTTCATCATATGATGAACCGGTAGCAAAATGCATGAAATAATCAACTTACCTTGGTGATATAAACATAATGAACTGTGTATGAGAGGGTAATGTTGGTACATAATGTCTATTGCCTACGTCTAGGATTTATATGTATTGTTTATAAAGCTTACACGTTAATGACTATATGAGAAATTGTAAATTTTATGCCGTAATACACTGTGATTCGCACGACGCACAGAGTGTTTCGTACGAGTGAGTCACTCGTACGAAATACTATTTCGTACGAATCATAGTGTTTGTTGTTAGTGCACGCACTTCAGTACGAGTCATGTCGACCTATAAATAGGGAAGTGTTGTGTTAGAGCTAGGGACAGATTTGTCATTTCATACGACGAAGCTATGTCAGTTTGTTGACTTGCATCTGTAATTTGAACGTCTTTAATAGATCAGAAGCAGTTAAACAATAATCTCTATCTTGTTTGTCATATCTACCTCTCTAGCAATGAATTCCGCCTCTGCTAGTTGAGCGAGATCAGGTCGATTGCGCATTTTGGGAGCTCGATCCCCGTCCACAAGTGGCATCAGAGCCATGAGATCTGATCTACAGATAGACAACAACTAGTTACTGTTCAGACTCGGACACATCTTCATTTTCATCATTTTTCTGACCTTTGCTGGATTTTGGACAAATTTCGGACGAAATTTTGGACAATTGGACTTGGATTTTAGTAATTCAAGTTAATCTTCATTCTAATCAATACATACCATATTTTGGACATAAAATTGAACTAATTCATGATGAAATCGATAAAATCTGGTCAGTTAGAAGTTTAAATCGGTTGAATTAGTTTTTTGAACAAGTTTCACATGAAATTAAGGATATTTTGATTTTGGTATGAGTCAGAGTAAATTTCATACGGATCAGTTAAATTTTACAAATCTTCAAAATTTTCAGAATTTGAACTTTTTTCGTATAAAATGACTTGAATTGTACAAAAACTGAATCGTACCAAAATCATTTAGTTAAAAAAACACTTGTTTCATACAAAAACTTTTTGTTTCGTACGAAATCTTGAGATTTGTGTGAAAATTTTGAATCGCACAAAATATTTGTTTCGCATGAAATTCTTGTTTTGTACGAAATGTTTGTCCGCACAAAAAGTTTTCTAATCTGATTTGTTTGTTTGTTTTCGAGAAGTTCTAATTTTTACAGATAAAATGTCTGAGGAATTTATAATGCGTTTGCCACATCGGTTGTCACCACTACAACAGCTCAAAACATCAATTTAGAGAATGAAATGGGAACAATGACTAAACCTCCAAAGCTAATGAATCTGGAAGACATTGATAGCTGGAGCGAGTGGTTTATGAACTGGATACAAGCTAACCATTTTACTTGCCGGTTTGCAATCGAGGCAAAATACGTTGCATCAGTTGGCGAAAGTGGGCTTGAAAAGACTCTTGCCCAATTATCTGATGTTGAACGAGAAAGATTTATCAACGAAAAGAAGATGATGAACTTTCTTCAGCAATCGATCAAAGAAGACATCTTGGCTTTATTACAGCATGATGATGATGCGCAATCTTTATGGAATGCTCTTCGACTTAAATTTCAAGGTAGTGCTCAACTCCGCAAAAGCAAAAGGGCATTATTAAGCAAAGAGTTTGATGTATTCACATTGATTAAAGGAGAAACGGTTAAGCAGCTAATTGAGCGATACTGTCATTTGGTGGTTCATATGAAGAGAATGGGAATTGTGAAGACGAATGAAGAGCTTGTTGATAAACTAGCTGACTCTCTGCCACAAGGTGAATGGTCGACTTACTTAACCATTTTGAAGAATGGGGTTGAATACAACAATTTCTCGTTGCCTCGCTTTATCGAGAGATTGGAAGGTCATGAATTAGAGATGCAAAAGATGGCCAAAAACAAGACTGTTCAAATACAACAAGATGTTAATCTTTATTTCAAAAACAATTCTGTTACTCAAATCCATGCGCCAAAGATTCAAACAGCATTCAGTGCTTATAGCTCACTAAACACACCTCAAACTCAATCAAGTAGTTTCCAATCATACCCAACAGTTGATCCGAATACACCATCAAGTCAACAATCTTCTTTAGGATCAAATCAATCTCATAACAATCAAGCCACTCCATCATCTAATGCCAATCAAAGAGTGTTGCAATGCAATATTGCAGTTGATTTTCAGAACGCGCAAAATTTTGACGAAAAGATGGTAAAACAACATATTTCTCTACTTGCTTCAGTTCTTGAGTCATATGACAGTCTTGTTGCTGGAAAGATTTGAAATTCTGAGATGACAGGTGAAGACTACGATCAAATTGATCCAATTGAAATGGATTGATTGATATAAAATGGTGCATGGCTTCGATCGTTCGACGAGCACAAAGATTTATGGAAATCACTGGTAAAGAAAATTTGGGAGGTTTGGATGGGAAACTTGGATTTGATAAATCTAAAGTTACTTGTTTCAAGTGTCGGGAGAAAGGTCACTTTAAAAGAGAATGTCCTAATCGAGAGGTTCAAGGGAATAATAATCCTTTCCAAGATGACTATTACAAAAGAGCGATTTATCACCGACCACAACCGAGAACCAGAATTGTGCCGATTGAAGACAAGCAACCTGAAACTAAAGAAAAAGCTTTGGTTGTTACACAAGAAGACGAAGGGTTTAATTGGAACAAGTATATTTCCAAAGGAGAAAGTTTGGCATTGGTGGCTAAAATTATTGATGAACCAGAAGAAGAATCAGAGGCATTGTTTGATGAAGGACCTGAGGATGATGATTACTACTATCATACTTCATCAGAAGAAGAGGAGCTTTTAAATGGTCCATTCAAACATCTTTTGCCTAACGATGTTTTAAAAACTTTTGCAGGATATTTTGCACCTACTCAAATTTCAACAAATGAAGTGCAAAAGAAATCACTTGAAGATGTCAAAATGGATGAGACAAAGGAATAGCTAATAAAATGTTGTTAAAGCGTGCATGGCAAATGGAAATGAGGTAATTGAAAAACATTGTGCAAAGTGTGATGAACCATGTGGTGAGTGTTGTAAAAGACAAAAGATTTGCTGAATTGCTAAGGTTAACAGACAATTTGTCAAGTGATTACAAAGTCACGAAGGAAGCATATGAAAAATTGAGTGCGTCTGTTAAACAATTTAATAAAGCACTCAGAGAAAATGATGCAACACTGATGATGCTCAAAGCAACAGTGATGGATAAACAAATGGCAATTAATATTCATCTAAACACTATTGCTGAGCTCAAAAGTGAGCTTGAAAAAATGAGAATAGAAACCGAACGAGTTAACAAACTGTTAATTAGTTACTCCACTAGTTCATATGTCATAGATCATATTTTACCAAAAATAAAAAATACTAAAGAATCTAAAAATGGTGAAACAAAGAGTGGAAGTTATGATCGAGTTCCTCCACCCATGTGGAACAGTTATGCTTGCAAAATCCATCTGGGGTGGAAAAGGCACTAAATATTAAATTGAAAACCAAATAGTTGCCTGAGGATATCGATATAACTTAGACTAAAATGATGGTGAATGTGATTCTGAAGTGGTAGAAAATGTGATTGAATAAGTGTTAACTAATGAATTTGAAGTGGTTGAGTATGAAAAGTCTGAGAAGTCAAAATCTGATGACAAATTAGAAAATAGTTTAAATGATGATCCTAATGTCATAGTTTATAAAATGAAAGGATCTGATAAACTATTTTCGGATGAGTATTTTTCCTCAAGAATGTGAAAAGAGGTTGTGTTGATAAAATGTTCAAGCTGATGGAGGTAAGTCATGATGATTTGGATAAACATGATTCATCTTTCTATTCTAAATCAAAAACTAACAACCGACCCTATTTTCGGAAAAATGAAGATTATCCGGAAAACAAGCGTGCAGGGTTGGGTTTTAAGAAGCAACATAAAACCAACAGGCCTCAAAAATTGTATTTTACAAAGAAAATTAATTTTGTATTTGGGACAACAACCATGAAGGAAAAGGAAATCATTGGTACTCAATCGAATAATGACTTTCTTAAAGAAAAAGAGAACCAAAAACAGAAATAGGTTTTGAATACCTCTGTTCATAAGGACAGCAGGACATGCTATAAGTGCCAGAAAGTTGGACATATCGCACGATATTGTTCACAAGAAAGTTCAAAACCAGTTTCTTCTCCGAAAAAGTTCAGTAAGGATGAAAAGCAAAAAGCACCTATGGTTATGACAAAACAAATTCTTAAAAGAAAAACTGAATCTAATCAAAATGTTAAACCAATTATTAAACTTCAATCTAAATTTGAAATTGGTGAAACATCACACAAAGTTCAACAAAAAGATTCAAAATTTTATGTTAAACAAGCTAAACCACAAACACAGAAATGGGTTGCTAAAATTGTTAACACCAAATCATCCAAGGTTGAACTGAAACATTTTGTTCCAAACAACAATGAGCTTAAAAAGATTGAAAAGAACAAAGTGGGTCCAAAGTTCGACATTCCAAACCCACCCAAGACCAAACAGGCTTGGGTCTCTTTGTTTAAATAAATTTTGTTGATCATGTGTGTAGGGGCTCCAACGTTCGATATTGTCAAAATGGATCATGGATATTGGAGCTTCTCGTCACATGACAGGAATGCTTGCGCTGCTCAGTGACGTTAGAGCTATCCGAGGAGGATATGTTAGATTTGTTGGAACTCAAGGAGGTAGGATTGTTGGAGAAGGGATTCTCTCGAACGGAGTTGTATCGTTTGATAAAGTGAACTATATCGCCGAACTTGAGAACAATCTGCTTAGTATCTCACAAATTTGTGACAAGAAGTTCACGACACATTTCAATGATAAAGAATGTCTAATTCTAAAACCCGGTTTCAAGATTCCAGAAGAATGGATTCAGATGCGAGCTCCGCGAGAAAATAAATTATATGTCCTTGACATGAGCATCGCATCTACCATGTCAAAGAAAGTTCAATGCTTTGTTTTTAAAGCTACCGAAAAAGAGTCAATTTTATGGCACAGAAAAATGGGGCACATTCATCTTCGAAAGATGAATTTTCTTGTGCATAACGACTTATTGGAGGGTGTAAATTTGAAAAGTTTTCATCTATCAGACGATTGTCTTAGCTGCAAAAAGGGGAAGCAGCATAAGAAATCACACCCGAGAAAGCTTTTGAATTTAATAAAGCTACCACTAGAAAGACTACACATGGATCTCTTTGGACCAGTCAATGTTAAAAGTATTTCTGGAGATCTATATTGTCTTGTCGTTACGGATGATTATTCTTGATTTTCATGGGTGTTCTTTCTAGAAAGCAAGGATGAAACATTTGAAACTCTTATGATCCTTTTCAGAAAGCTCGAGAATTTATATCATTTGCCCATTAAGAGAATTCACAGTGATAATGGAACGTAATTCAAGAACAAGAAGATGCAAGAGTTCGGCAATGACAAGGGGATTCTTCATGAATTCAGTGCCCTCTATATTACACAACAAAACGGAGTAGCTGAACGAAAGAATCGTATGTTGATTGAAACTGCTAGAACAATGTTGGCTGATTCGAAATTATCGATCAGTTTTGGAGTGAAGCAGTAGCATCAGCATGCTATACCCTGAATCGTGTGTTGACATTTAAGCCTCACAAAAAGACATGTTTCGAGTTACTAAATCAACGAAAGCCTAACTTAGTTTTTTTGGAACCTTTTGGATCACCGTGTACCGTATTGGACCCGGCTGGTAAATTTGGAGCCAAATCTTTGGAGGGTTTCTTTGTTGGTTATGCTACACCTCAAAAACGTGTTTTCTTACCGAGTCTGAACCAGGTAGTTCTAGCACAGCACGTAGATTGTCAAAGATATACAACGCCTACGCATCAACCTGGGGATTCGTGGCTGTTTAACTACGATGGATTGTGGGATTCGTTTGATATTCCAGATGTGCCAACTGAAGAAGAACTTGTTATATTATTTCAACAACATCAGTTATCTAATCAAGAACAAGTTCCTCGACCGTTGGTGATTTCTACGTCTTTACCAGTTAACACGTCTGATGATGATCAATGCATTTCTGTTCTAAATCCGGTTCCTACTTCAAATGTTAATGCTGCTGAACCTTATGTCCAACCAAATGATGATGATGACTCTAATCGGGAACCAATTTTCGACGATGAAGGATCCAGATCTGATGAAGGATCTGAACAGATTGAAGAGTTTCTGAACCAACATGCTGATCAGTCTAATGCTAGGAATAAAGCTTTTTCATTTGTACCAGTTGTCGATGAAAATATCTCAAATTTGCAATCACAAGTAGTTATAGGCAGCTTGCAATCAGGAGTGCAAACTCGCAATCAGATTAATAAAGATCTAAGCTGTTTCTATACTAGCATTGCTCCACTTCAAGTCCGATTTTCTCACAGTTGTTTTGTTTCTCATGTTGAACTGGGAAATTGGAAAGATGCATTGAAAAAAGAAAGTTGGGTGGATGCGATGCAAGAAGAGTTATTACAATTCCAGAAACTTGGTGTCTGGACGCTTGTTGACCTACTAGAACATCACAAAATGATTAATACAAGATGGGTCTTCAAGTGTAAAAGAGATGATAGAGGAGTTGTCGTGCGCAACAAAGCTCGACTTGTGGTTCAAGGATTTCATCAGCAAGAAGGGATAGACTATACCGAAGTTTACGCCCCAGTTGCACGTCTTGAAGCAATTCACATATTCTTGGCCTTTGCCTCATGGAAAGGGTTCAAGGTACCAATTCGATGTTAAATCTGCTTTTCTTTACGGAAAAGTGAAAGAGGAGGTGTACGTCGGCCAACCATCAGGGTTCGTTGATCCAGTGCACAAAGATAAAGTCTACCTCTTGAATAAAGCCTTATATGGTCTTCATCAAGCCCCGAGAGCTTGGTATTAAACATTATCGAGTCATCTTTTGGATAATGGCTTTATCAGAGGAACAGTAGATTCAACTCTATTCACAAAAGAAGTAGATGCGCATCTAATTATCGTACAGATATATGTGGATCGATAAATGATAAGCTGTGTAAGGACTTTGAAGAAGTTATGAAGCGCAAATTTGATATGAGCGCCATGGGGGAGATGAAGTTCTTTCTAGGACTTCAGGTTGATCAGTTGCCTGATGGTATCTTCATTCATCAGACGAAATATGTTCATGACATATTGGAGAAATTCAATATGACAGGAACTAAACTAGCATCGACCCCGTTAGCTCCAAATCACGGCATTTGTCCAAATCTTAACGGCGAAAAAGTTGATGAAAATTTATATTGCTCCATGATCGGATCCGTGATGTATCTTACTGCTTCTCGACCAGATATCATGTATCCAACGTGCCTCTGCTCCGTTATCAGTCTAATCCAAAAGAGTCACATCTGCTTATCGTTAAATGCATAATGAGATATCTGAAGGGTTTTCCAAGCACCAGCTTGTGGTACCCTAGACATGATGATTTTAATCTTGCAGGTTACTCGGATTCTGATTTCGGATGTGGCAAACTGAATACAAAATTTACAACGGCCGGCAGCCAGTTCTTCGGAACCCGTTTGGTAACGTGGCAATGCAAGAAACAAACTGCGGTCGCTCTCTCTACCTGTAAGGTTGAATACGTTTCGGCATCCAGTTGTTGTGCTCAGGTTCTCTGGATACAGCAACAGATGAGAGATTTCGGTTTGCAATTTCTTGATACGCCTATATATGTAGATAATCAGGCCGTGATTGATATCACTAAAAACTCATGTCAACCCTCACGTACTAAACATATCGAGATTCGACACCACTTTATTCGTGATTGCTACGAGAAAAAGTTCGTACAAATTGAAAAAATTCACACTTATGACCAAAAAGCAGATTTTTATACCAAAGCTTTTGATAAAACAAAGTTCAAAAATTTATTAAAGCTTAATGGTTTAAAAAATATGATCTCAGGGGATATTTTTGAGGTTGAGTTTGAGGATGATGACGACTTGATGTGAATTTGTCATCGGTTAAACGTTTTCTGTATATTGTTTCTTATAGTTTCTTAAAAATCCAAAAATATGTTTTTGATTTTAGAGGGAGAATATTTGAGGAAAATACAAAAACACAAAAGAAAAACAAGTTTTGTGTAAAAAGAGTGATCACAGTAAATCAAAAATGATAAGTCACAGTATGCTAAAGAAGTGTATTGTTTTTAAAATATTTTAAGAAAGTCTTACTATGGATATGCCGACTTTACTCGTTCAGTAAATTGTTATCGAGATATAAACCTAAAGACACAAAAACTTATTAATTTGTGGGTTAACATCTCTCGGATATATGGACTTAGTACTCCGAGATTTCATTTGAGAGAATGCCAGATTCTGTGATACTAGGTCTTTATATTTGATTGATATCTAGGGTATTATTCGAGTTCTTCTGATTTTGCAGAAGCAATGGCCTAGAACTCATATAATACTTCGCATATTTCCCCAAATGCTGCATAAAATGATTATGTCTTAAGCAATTATGACATTTGCAGTACAAAAGATTCCTTAATGGAACACCACCTAAAGACGAGCCTTCATCTCTTTGTCTGTATAACCTGAGCTCTCAAGGTCTCGCATTCACCCTTTATACAGATATCAATTTGATATATTCACCTGTAAAATGACATTCTAGGAATCTTGATACGGGAGTATATTCTGAGATGGGAAACACAGTTATTTCATGTTTCTAATAATAACTTAACATATCCTGAAACAGTTGAGAAACGATAAGAGGTTTAAATGGACAAACATATTGGCAATCAAGGTAAATTTGTTTAAAAAGCTTAAAAGGTGTATCTAGACTAACGGTACTGATGTCTCACATTAATGATTGAAATGATCATCTGAAAACACAAAATTCACAAAAATATTGTTCTTTAAAAATTTTTCTTAAAAAGTTTTCTTAAAAACCCAAAAGATTTTTAATTTTCTTAGCTGGATAGTTTTAGTTTTGTTTACTGATGATAAAAGCACTGATGGTTGGATTCATTGCAACATCTTGCTGGGGAAAGTTTGGAATCATGGGTTGGGGGCTAATTATTAACAACAAAGTTTACTCAAATGTCAAGAAAGTTCATTAATTTGAAACTTTACATGTTGAAATAAATTTGTTTGGTCAAACATGGTCAACCAAGGTCATTAACTTAGACTTGGTTAGTCAAGTGGATTTTTGAAACTGATAAATTTTTGCGAAAATGAATGAAAAATTAAAAATATAAAAATAAAAAATTGAAAAAGTTTGAAAGTTTTAGAGTTGATTCGTACAAAAACTAATTTTATGCGATTTAGTTGTTTTGGTACGAAACAAAGGGTAACAATTTGGTACGATTCACAAGATTTCGTACGAAACAGGGAAAGTATAAATACCTTTTGGTTCGCACAGAAATGAGAATTCTGTTCTTTGAGCACTATTGAGCGATTCAGAGAGTTTTTTGTGCGATTCATTTCTAGAACTTGATTTCTTGATTCTTGTGCTTGCTATTTACATTGTTGAGGTTGGTTTGCACACCTCGTACAATGGGCAAGGTAATTTTGTCACGATCTAACTGTTATAATGTTAAAATTTTCGTTCGATTCGGACTAAATCTTAGATCTAGGGAATTTGGACTGGTAAAATTTAAAATTGATCTCAAAATTGTTAATACCGGCTCTAATAACCTGAAACTCAACTATCGATTTGCTAAAAACAACAAGTTTTAGGTTCGGATTACACTTGGACAAATTTTGGGACGAAGTAGATTGGTACGAGTGACTTGTTACGTACAAAAATAGGATTTCAAAGTGTAATTTGTTAAGTGTAAAATTTTGTACGAAACGAGTGAACCGTATGAATGTTCTGAATTTCAATTTTTGTTGAGATGAAAATTTTGTACGAAACATCAATTTAGTACGAAACAGAGAATAATGTTAAAATGTTCAAAATTTGTTTGGAAATTTCATACGAAACAAACAGATTTTGTACAAGTCATGAAATTAAAACTTTGAAAGTTTAACATATTTGTTTAAAGGTGTATTTCGCACGAAATTGAAAGTTTTTGTACGAATCAGTGAGGAATTTTTTTTGAAGGTTTGAAAATTTTTCTAACGGTTGATTGTTATTTTCTTGAACAGGCAAAAAGATCTGGATTTTCACCAGTACATAACATATGTTGTATCACAGATGATAAAATTCCAGAGATAGCTGCATACCAAGGTATCTTGGATTTTCTTACCAGAATTAGAGTGACAAAGGCGATTACAGAAAGACATACTGTATATTTGTCACATGTTGAGTATTTCTGGAATGCTGCGGAATACAGCCTTGACGACAATGCCATTATATCAACAGTGAAGATTAACGATGTAGATATTCAACTAAATATTACTGAAGATTTGATTCGGAAAGTGTTAGAGTTTAAAGATAACAAGGATGATCCAACGGGCTTTACTGAATATATGGTAAAAGGATGTTTTTAAAGGATGGGATATTCAGGTTTCGTGAATCCTGCTCCTTTCAAAAGGGAAATCTAAGCGCGCCGTTTCGATATCTAGCACATGTTATTATTCATTATTTGGGTCACAGGAAGGGTGGATTTGATGACTTAGTTGATTATCAGATGTGCATGATTACCGCGCTGGTGCTGAATCTTCCTTATAACTTCTCGAAAGTTATTTTTACTCAGATGATCCAAAATATACAGAAGGAGAGATTTTTGCAGTAGCTGAGGTTTATACAGATGAATCCGGACTTGAAGAAATCTGCTGATGATGTGCTTAAACTTGAGCATATGGATGTTTAGTCGCTGCGAAAGATGAATGTACACTTTAAGTCTGCTCCCGCCGCTAAACCGATGTTCGGTGCTATTCTAAATTACATCTCACCCCCACCTGGAAAATGGAGGAAAGACTAGTGGTGACGATGAGGAGGAAGTGAATTCGTTATCTTTGTTTGTGGCAAAGCAAAGTCCGTGGTTTGTGAAAGACGGAGATAAAGGAGGTAAGGTTACATACAAAGGACGAAAAAGAAGAGCTGCATCTACTGCTAAAAGATCTGGGTTGAGGGATGAACCTAAGATTGAAGAAACAGTTGAGAAAATGGCAGAGGATATAGAACGTCAGGCTTTTGGAGCTGACATGACAGCAGCTGAAGAAGTACTATCTTCTAGTACTGATTCAGAAGACAAGCGTGCAGGAGAAAGGAGAAGAGCAGAAAAACTGGAAAAGAAACGTCAAGAGGAGTTGAAGCAAAAAACTGAAGAACGGAAAAGAAAGGCAACAGGCGAAAACGATACTACTTATGTTCCATCTGAATCCGAGCATTAATCTGGCGTTAGAACTCCAATTAAGAAAAGACCGAGAAGGATGAAAATATCTGCAGCTCGTATATCTCCAATTTTTAATCCAACATAAGTTAATGCTGAGCAAACTACTGAAGCAAATGTGGAGGAACAAACGCAAAGTATTCTGTCTCCACTACATTATATGCATCCCGAGCCAGATCAACCACATGTTGAACTAGAGATATCTTTTTCACAACAACCACCAATTCCTGAACAAGAACCTAAACTGCGACAACCAACACCGCAACAGTTTGTGCCAGAATCTGTTCAACAACCTATGCATGAGCGAGAGCCTGTCGAGCAACCAGCACCGTAACCGTTGGCTCAACAACAGTCTCAACCATCTCATGCCCAGCAATCTCGTCCTACATCACAACCTTTCAGCTCACAAGCTTTTTTCGACGAGATTAATCTAGACGATCTACCTGGAGGAGATGATTTTCGATTTGATGATCCGAGAATGATGATTTGCAGAAACAAGTGAATATGAATGTTGTACGCATCGCTGAATTACTAGAACAGAAAAACTTGCTAACAGCAGAGAAGTTTGAGATGCTTGAGAGAATTGGAGGTTTAATCGTCGATAGGCAACAACTTGAAGCGATGATGGCAAGTATTATTTCTGAGAATGAACGGCTGTGTTTGCGAGTCACATAGTACAAAGAAGAAAGATTGAGAACTAATCGAAGGATGGATATTTTTTATAAGATTTTTGAGAAGAAGTTTGGGTTGAGTATATCTGAAGCAATTGATGAGATTGAACGTACTGAAGCTAGAGAAAGAGTTGCAGAACGAGAACGATTGGCTAAAAAACAATCAGATGCATTAGGAAAAGGAAAGGGTAAGATTGATGAGGATTCTGTGACAGAAGAAGTTATGCCAGAAGATGAATCTGGGCCAACACAGTGTTGGGATATCATAGTGTACGAGGAACCAAAGAATTTTATTTTGATAGGAAAGCCTGTTGATGTTGATATAGCTTGTCTGGATATTTCCAACGACAACGAGAGTGGTTGATGAAAAAGATGGGAAAAGATAGTAAAGAATCAGTCGAAGAAAAAGAAAAGAAGGAAGAGATGGAAGATACTGAAGAAGTTGATATTGATGATAAAGATTCTAGTGATTCGAATGATGGTAATGATGATGATAATGTGGGAGGATCAGGTGTTCATGTAACATATTCAAATATTAATGAATTAGTTGATCTTTCCGAGTATTTTGATGATTCTGAAAATCAAGTGGCTGAAGAAGAAGGGATAAATAAAGTTGATGAATCGATAGATGCTCAGCAAACAGGAATCTTCACAGAGAATGTTACATTTTCTGTTTCTGTTGTGCAAAAACCATTTGTTTTATACCTTGAGCATGATGTGGAAGACGGAGAGTTTGTACATAGTTACTCGAAGGAAGAGATAGCTGAAATGCTTTGAATTAGTGGAGAAAAGTTCGAGTTTGATTTTGAAGATGAGCTAAACAAGATAGATGTGTTCGAACCAAATGATTATGTTTTTGAGGAGATTGAAGACGCTAATGTTTATGATAACGTTGTCGTTGAAAGTGACTCTGATGAAGATACAAATGATGTCGTTCAGGGTTCAGAGGATTTACCAACGTTTATCGATTTATTCACAGCAGAGAATTCTGAGGAATTACAAAGGAAAGTTTCGGAAGCTGTTAAAGAAGGAACAATTCCAGAAAAGATGACTACAGCTGAGATTATCGAACAAAAGAAGAAATGGATTAGGGAGAGTCCAGCTGAATGAAAGTTTAAAAGACCCCTAGCATTTTTTACTAGAGATGCTGATATTTCTTTGGGTGATATTTTTAGTTGGGGTTGGATTGAAGAGCTTGATGTTTATGTGATTAACAGAGAATTTAGGATTCAATACTTCGATGCTTAAGCGACATCAAAACTCTGCCATATTGGGACCTTAAGGAACTTGTGCAAACAAAGATGATTAACCTAAAGATGAAGTTTCATGATCAAAAATTGTGGATATTGATTAAATTTGAAGCGAAGCATGGTTTTTTTCACTAGAAACTGCATTATCCGCGTCGTATTACAAAGGAAGATCCAGTAACAAAAGGAAAAGATATTACGATGATAATAAAGAAACCACAGGTGTTGAGAAACATGCCGATGATTAAAATGGAGCAAGATTTCTATACGATCTTCAAGTGGTGGCATTACGATTCTAATACAGGTGAGGCTGTTATTTGTGTACAAGATAACTGAGGAATTATCCGAAGCCGTCATAGCACACAAAAGAATATTTGAGTTGTGGCGAGGCATTCGAGTACTAGACCCTATGTGGCTAGTAAATTGTTCGAACAAAGACATTGAATGTTTATTTTATAGCAAGATCAGTTTCGAAGAAAAGGATCATGAGCAAGCACTTCAATTTCAAAAGGTTGTAAATGTGTGCTTTGGAAATGATATTCATTCAGGATCGAATTGGAAGACAACCTGGAGGAAGATTGAGAAGAAGGAGTTGAAGAAAACTGAAGAAAAGGAAGCTCGGATCGCTGAACGTTCAAGAGTAGCATCATTAAGGAGTTTTCAGTTTTTGAAGCGACGTCCTCTTACCGATCAAACACCTATTGCTTCTGAGGAACGTCGAAAATCGTTAAAGATATTTTTTGGGCGTTAAAGTCAAATCAAATTGAAGTTTTGAAGATTATCCAGACTACGACAACATCCAAGGGGGAGTTTGTTGGTACATAATGTCTATTGCCTACGTCTAGGATTTATCTGTATTGTTTATAAAGTTTACACGTTAATGATTATATGGGAAATTGTAAATTTTTTGTCGTAATACACTGTGATTCGCACGAAACACTGAGTGTTTCGTACAAGTGAGTCACTCGTACGAAATACTATTTCGTATGAATCATAGTGTTTGTTGTTAGTGCACGCACTTCAGTACGAGTCATGTCGGCCTATAAATAGGGAAGTGTTGTGTTAGAGCTAGGGACAGATTTGTCATTTCATACGGCGAAGCTCTGTCAGTTTGTTGACTTGCATCTGTAACTTTAACGTCTTTAATAGATCAGAAGCAGTTTAAACAATAATCTCTATCTTATTTGTCATATCTACCTCTCTAGCAATGAATTTCGCCTCTGCTAGTTGAGCGAGATCAGGTCGATTGCTCATTTTGGGAGCTCGATCCCCGTCCACAGGTAACATATCAGTGGCATATGATTTTATAATCTTAAATCTCACGTTGATAGATTGCCAAAATCCGAGATTTTGGGTCATTATATTGTTATTTCATCCGGGGTATCAGGATTGTCCTTCTACTGCATCCAGATATATGCTGACCTAGGTACAACCAGGATATCTTAAAAGAACTAAAATGCCAAATACCTAGAAATTGAAGAAGCTCTCCTAGAGAATCATCAAATGTGCAAAATGCATAAATCATGGCAACATTGGTATTTGCCTAACCCTGGTTGGATATTGGTCTCTTTGTTGTACGGAAGTACTGACTTGATCACCAAGCATCTAACATTGTAAATCAAAAGGATGACACACTAGTACATCAGTATAATATTACCTTAACGTAACACCAGGTAAAGGTACTTGGCATGTTCATGTATTTTGTTTAAGTGGATAAACAATACTGATAATCATCTTGAACTGCTTTTCATGAATATTACATATAGAATTATCTATTAGTGTGAAAATAGTTTGTTGTTCCTGATATGATCTTTTTACCGATGATTCTCACAAAAACCGAGTGTTTATTATTTTGTTATTTATTTGCTTTCAGAAAATATAAAACTCTAAAAAGATTTTCTTTTTCTTGAAAATTCTTAACATACGGAAAATGGTTGTACATGGAGGAATTGTTACCAATAGGGGGAGACAGTGTTAGAAGATGAGTTCAAAATTTTAAAATCTTGTAGGTTCTGTGTGCTTAAAAATTTTGAGTGTGTGGTTTGAGTTGAAAATTGCTTAATCTGTGATACAGTCTTACCATCTCTTTATTAATAATAATTGTTTAACTATGTTGAAAAATTCTTATAGTTTCTCAAGATGTTTGTTTTATAGTATACATATTGTAAAAGTGTGTTGCTGAGAAGTTTAGTGAAGAGGAGTTTGCTTGGATGCATGGTAGAACCTCATTTCTACATTGCAGACAAAGTTGAAGAGTTTGAAGATTGCTATGCAAGTGCTAAACTGGAGTTTTCTCAAACGCTAACGATTTAAAAGGTTTGGTGATTGGATGCATCAGCTTAGGGGGAGTCTGTTGCTAAGAGAAGCTATTAAAGTTGAAGCTATCCAAAGACCAAAGACGTTGAAGATTGTAAGATGACCGAACACAAAGTTGTTTATGAAGCTATTGTCAAGGGGGAGTTTGTTGGTGCATATTTGTGACAACAACTTTTAGATTTGGTCTTTGGATATCTTGTAATTGGTAGAACAATAAATGGTTAGCGGGTATGCATTGTAGTAGTTGATTAGGAGTGATTGGGCCAAACCAGACCCACACTACAGGGAGTGGTAGGCGAATTGGGCCTAGCCAAATTTGCAGCCCATGTGTTAAACCCTGGCCCAGTTGCAAATCTGTTTATATATAAACAGAGTTTTGTAAAATGGTTGGGGTTGCTCAGTTAATCACTATAGAGAGAGGTGTGAGAAATCTATAGAGAGTGGCTGAGAGATTTCTTATGTCTTGAATTGATTGTAAACATTCTTGTTGATAATCAATAGAAGACCGGTTTAATTATAATCCTGTTTCTACTTGTTTTTGTGTAAATCTGATCTAGAGGATTCCACACTCTAGATTGAATAGATGATTCTATGAAGATCCATTCGGATTAGGGGACCTACATCCCTCCAATCCAAAAAGCCCACCAAAACAAAATTACATAAAGGCACCTCTAGAATATGTGATCCCAGAGGATAACCTGGTGGTATCACAATAGTAGGAGAGATCTCCACCTAGAAGCTAAACTCCTTCTGCATCCTCACAAAAGGATCCGGTTGTAAGCACAAGGTCACCACATTATGAAGCAGACATTTCACTTGAAAGTCTGTTTTCAAGCCCCTATCCCAGGGTTGTCTCTCTTTCCACTCCTGAACCACTTTTATACATCTGTTTCATACAACTGATAAAATTTAGACACAAATTAGTTGGACAGTGGTTACATCAGTAAGTCTCCTTAAAGGAAACAACTGTTGAGGCTACAATTATAACATCTGTTCCAGTTGGAAGGCCCTAATACCAAGAAAAAGGGGCATTTGGTTTTGATAACATGGAATTTTCTCCTGTTGATGATCTAAATACAACTACCTCTGGTAGGAATTCAAATGATCTTATTAAAATAGGTGATGAATTGAGATATAAGGAATTCACGGAGAGCATGAAATCAATAGAGTCTTCAATTGGTGAAATGAAACATATGATAAAGCATATGTTACAACATTCTCAAAGCCAACCTTCTACATAGCAAATTGCCAATGAGCTACGTAAATCTATGCAACCCATCATTCAAGCTCATAGGAATTTAGCTTATATCAACCATAACACTCACATGGAACTGATCAGAAATATGGTTGAGGCCAGATATAAAGTTACTCAAGCACACATAAAGGCCATTAGATAACATTTGATCAAGACAACTGGCTCTGCCCTAGCAACAGTCCTTCAAGAAGAAGTTGAGGTTGATGCCAAAAAGGGGGAGAAAGATAGATTGAGAAAGTTGCAGCCTTCTTCCCATGCAAAACCAAAGGTGCAACAAAAGCCAGACCAAACCTTTGTTAAAGCACAAGATGTTGGAGTTCATAAGGGATTGATGAGACCCTGAACAAAGAAGCAGAAGAGATTGCTTTGGAAAAATAGAAGAGACAAGATACACTGGAAAGCAAGGCTTCCAAATAACAAGCCAAGTAAATGGAAAAAGAAGATATTGGCACTTCAAGAAAAATAAAGTTAACTACAAAAGTTAGATAGACAATTCCCACCTCTTCTAAAACCACTGCTGAGGTAACAAAAAGTGTACCCTTGTCAAGACCAAAATCGAATCACCACCAAAGAAACTATCACCAAAAACTTACCCAAAAGATGTTAGTACAGCTGATGTGCCGTAGATGCTTGTACATTAGATGTTCAAACAGATGTTAATCAAACCTCTGCCATGATCACTTCCAACTTTAACACAACTATTATCCACACCACCAAGAATACCAACACGACCACCATCACCAAAGATCAAATTCCAACGCAAAAGAAAAACCTTTGTTGTTGTTGATGATGATGAGAGTCCATCACCAATCCCTTTATCATCAAAACCCATTACATCATCACCACTCTCATCACTTCCATCTAGAACCACTTCACTGTCACCCATGTACCAACCACCATCTAACATGCCACTGGCCACTAGATATCCTCTAGAAATTCTTGTTGTTCAAAAAGAAATTGAATCTATTGAAACCTATAAAAGAACAGCAATAAAGAAGAGTTATGGCATCATATGTTCTAGGGCGAGATTGTTGGATCTATTGAACCCTATAAAAGAACAGATGATTGGAAAGCCAAAATTCTTTATATCATCTAATCAACAATAAATAGTGCTTTGAATATTTAACTCCTCCCAAAGGCAAAGGCAAAGACATCAACATTTACTACTCAAGGTCTGTTGAAGCTAAAGTCTGTCATACAAGATCTGTTGAAGACAAGCTCTGCTCAAAATCAAAAGTTTGCTAAAGAGAAACTCTATTATTGAAGAGTTATGGCATCATATGTTCTAAGGCGAGATTGTTGGATCTATTGAACCCTATAAAAGAACAGATGATTGGAAAGCCAAAATTCTCTATATCATCTAATCAACAATAAATAGTGCTTTGAATATTTAACTCCTCCCAAAGGCAAAGGCAAAGACATCAACATTTACTACTCAAGGTATGTTGAAGCTAAAGTCTGTCATATAAGATCTGTTGAAGACAAGCTCTGCTCAAAATCAAAAGTTTGCTAAAGAGAAACTCTATTATTGAAAAATTAAAGAACTGTTGAAGCAAAGGTCTGCTTGACGAACAGAGGTTAAAGCTGATCAGAGTTTCAATCAACAGATGTTTGATAAACAGAGTTTTTATATTAATGTAACAGTAAATTTGTTTTAGCAGATGTCAGAGTTTGATAGGTCATTAGATGTCATTATTAAGGTGACGTCAGCCTAGATACCACAGTGGTTTGCAATTTACTATAAATAGAACAATGCATGTATTGTTCTATTTATCACTTTCCTTCTAACATTTTGTATGAACAAATTGAGTGATCTTAGGCTGAGGGGAAGTTGTAATATTTGCATGCATACGTGAATCAAATTTTAAAAAAGCATGTTGATGAAAACAATGTCTCTATTATTGTGATTTGAAAGTTTATAATTTCCGTTGCACTATTTCATTACTGTTTATCTTCTTTCATTGATTTCCATCTTAAACCATCACAACAATATCAAACTCAGATCCTAATACGTTCAGCTTCAATCAAGAACCAATCTTCATGTATATCAATCCAGGCTTCAACACTACGCATCCACTTTTGGTAAAGAGAACCTCTAAGCCTCAGTCGCACATTTGTGACACACTCAGAAGGTTGTGTATGAATTCAGGAACATAATTGACATCTGAGAAGCTGAGGACCCCAATTCAGACTGTACGATTCATTGTGATTCTTCCAGTTTCCCCTCCTACAAAGTTGACAAATCCACCATCGAAGATTTTGATGTCATTCAACTGGGAGATGCCCCCTGCCATGTGTCTGAAACTACCCCTGCCAACAAACCAAAGTCTGACAATAGCCCTCCATAATCGTTCCAACACACATAACGGGATTAGTGAGAAACTGGAACCCAGACCATTGTCGATCTGGGTTGATCATCACTCTTCGTTCGTGAAACCTCATGAAAGATCATATGACTTTTAGTAGATTTGACGTTTGTGAACACTGAGGCTAAGATCTAGCAAGAATTTTGGGTTTCAAGATTTTTGAGTTATTGTGTTTGAAAGAATTTTGGTCGATGTTGCTTTTAGTTTCATGGACTGACTTTGGAAACCCTTTCTGTTTGAAAGCTTTTGATTAGTTTTCTTTGCTAGATTCCAATCTCTATCAGAGGGCTTCGCTCGAGTAATTGATGTCCATAGCGCCGATAGTGAGAAGCCATCTAATGATAGGAGTTCCTTGTATAGTAAGGCATGAGTGGATGATGAACACAATTTCTAGCTATGTGCCCCGGAAGTCAACCATTAAAACAAGTTTGTCTTTTTGAGAGAAAGACATTGGCTTCCGGTTTCCGCTTGAGTTATTCTAGGGAGCTGATTGGGTCTCTACTTTCCACTAGGTGTTGATTTCTTGTGTGCATGTTTACTCTTGGATGAAACCTGCTCACAATCATCAGCCCATGAGTGAGTATCGATAATTTTACCCTTCTACTTAGGTTCAGTTAGCTTTTAAGGTTTGTTTTTCTTTTGGTTTTCTTTAACAACATATGAGGAAATTTCCACTTGAGTTTTCTTTTTGTATTGTTTTCTGTTTTTTCATGATTGCTTATTCTTTAAAGGAGCGGATCTTGTAGGCTTAGATTCATTAGAAACCTTTTCTTCAGAAACAGAGCTTTCGGAATCAACTGAATCACTTTCTTTAGAAACGGTTTCATCAGACACAAAGCTTTCAAGATCAGCTGATTCTTGTTTGCAAGATGATGAGCAATTTTTGTCAAAAATAATTTGACTATCTGATTCAAATTTTGTAGTCATTATCAGATGCACCAGAGTCTTCAGTCTGATTGCCGGATTTATCAAACAATCCCTTTTTATCAACAATTTCATTCACACAATAATATTTTCAACTTCATAATGTTCAGAGGGATCTGAAGCATCAGTTGAAGTCTTAGGCATACTAGAGTAGATGTCTGAATCACTCGAAATAGATGTTTCAGATTCATCACAAGATGCCATAGATTCCTCTGATAAAACAGTAAAATCACAATCATAATAAAAAACCACAACATTTGAAGTTTCAGTTTTAGCAACATCTTTAGAAAAAACCCTTAGTCTCAAAACCATGGGCTGAACATAGTTCCAAATGTAAAATCATGTTCAACACATAAAGAAACATCTGAATTATCAACAACCTTTGGATGTGGTTCATCATCTACTTTTCACTACTCCTCAACTATCACTGACTCTACACATGCACTAAAACAGTTAATATTGTCTAAAGAATCATAAGCTGATGCATTTTCTTAAGACTTCTCAGATGGAGTATTCATCGACTCCTTTTCTTGTTCTAAATTATCATCTGATTTGTTTGAACATTCTTGATCCATGTTTTTAACAAAACTCATGGGTTTTTGAAAATCAGTGGGTTTGGCATTCTATGGTTTGAAAGGTTCCAATGTAGTATAATCTCTTGGTCCACCATACATCATTTTATCATAATTTTCTATCTCTTGTTCAGTAATATGCATTCTAGAATAATTATGATTATATGGCGGAGGAACCTGCTTATAACCTAAACCTTTGCCCTTGTTTTCCTTGACTGCCAGTTGCACATTGCATAAATTACGAACAGTGTCGCTGGAAGTATCAAACTTCTTTAAGTTCAACTCATTTTGTTGATACTTTCAAATGAGAAGTTCTAGCTCAGCTCTCACAGATTCGCATTCCAAAGTTTTTACATTTTTTCTATTTTTGTAGTCACGGACCCAACATTTATGTTGATTTACGTCCAAGTGAAGCTGAGCTTCGTCCTTCTTTAGTGCGTCAACCTTTTCATAAAGAATCTTATTGTTCTCTCGAAAACTGATGAACTTAGACATGGCACTGTTGTAATCATTGATTAGGGCAAAGTTATGCGCTTTCATCGATGCAATTTTATTTCTACAATGTTCGGAACATAAAAGAGAGTTTACGGTTTAAGAGAGTGATTTTGGTTCCTCAGTTTGCGCCATTAAGCATTGATGATTGACATCTGCAACTTCAGAGATCTTGAGTTGTTCCACCTGTGCTGCAACATCTACCTAACTAAAACCGCGTTTCTCTTAAGCCATCAAAGCTCTTCCTGCTCTAGTGTCTCCTTGACTTGTTGAAGTTGAAGTTTGAGCAGGTGTAACAAGAACTATGGATCTCTCCGTGTTTTGAGCAGAACTTACAAGAGTAGCCTCATATCCCACCGGTGTCTTCTTACAATCCCTTGCAAAGTATCCCAGCTCATGACATCTGTAGCATCTAAGTTTGTCTCTCAAAGATCTAGTGCGAAGATTCAACGTAGGACGACGACCGTATCTATTCTAAAACTTTTCTACTCGAAATACCGCCATTGCCAAGTTCCAGGATGCATCCAGTTTTTCTATATCTTCTTTGACCACTTGATTGATTTCAATTGCTAGAACGAATGGAGGCAAAAGATCACCTGCTAAGAAAGCATTCATGCTGTTAAGCATAGAAGTAGCAAGGACCAATTTTTCTTCATTTTGCTTAGTCAGAAAGGCTAGGTTTTCTACAGAGGGTGAGGATGGGACACTTTGAAATGATGAAGGGCTCACTATACTGAAAACCACATTAGCATGTTGAGGGTATTGTTGTGCTGTAGCGGGAGTGGCAGAGGTGTTAGGAAGTGATATGTCGTACACATATTGGTCTTCTAAGCTTGTATCTAAGCTTGTGTTATCGGACTTAAAACAACATTCGGGTACTGTTGGACACTCCATCAATAGGACTGGTCATCCCGGCAGCAATCATTGAATTCTTATGATTAAGCTCTCTCTCTCTCTCCTGATTATCAATCTCACATGACTTGATTGTAGCAATCATCTCAGTGAGTGTGACTTCGTTCAAATTTGTTGTACGCTTGATCATAGAGACATCAGCATCCCAGCTCTTTGGTAATGAATTCCCAAGTTGACGATTCATCCCACTGTTTGTGATAGTAATGCCAACACTTATCATTTGTGAGACTAGTTTAATGAATCTTCTAATCTGATTCTCTATAGTTTCCCCATAAATGTGGTTAAATGAACTGAATTGTTGATCCAACATGTTCATTCTGCTAGCCATCATGTTAGTGTTGCCCTTATACAGGTTCTTAAGCACATCCCAAACTTCCTTTGCATTTGTGCAGTTCCTAACAACGATTGAAATGTCTGGACCGAGAGCCATAGTGAGATTTGCCATAGCTTTATCATCCTCATCCTTGATTCTTCAATCATCATCCGTCCATAGATTCTCAGGTTTAGGAATCTGAGTTAGAAGGTCATCTTCTGTAGCATACATAATGGTACGAGGACCATCTCTGATACACCTCCAAAACCCGGGCTCCTTTGCCTTACAATACTGCTCAAAATACCATGCCCACTCAAAGTAATCGTCTGGATACAACAACCTCAGAATTTTGGTAAACGTGCCGATAATCTGATCGAGTTCCTGATACAACGCTAGAGTCTG
Organism: Scalesia atractyloides; assembly: GCA_947069175.1. Classification (NCBI taxonomy): domain Eukaryota; kingdom Viridiplantae; phylum Streptophyta; class Magnoliopsida; order Asterales; family Asteraceae; genus Scalesia; species Scalesia atractyloides. The sequence goes on along the minus strand of CAMTDV010000001.1, from coordinate 52,569,454 downwards.
AGATAGGATGGTAGCTAAGGTAGTGTTAGCTAGATCCGTAGCAGTCATAACACCGTTCGGGTTCATCATTTTTAAATTACTGAATAATGTTTAAGTTGATTTTTTTAATAATAAATGTGAATATTCCAAAATAGTTCAATCCGAAATGGTCCACTCAGAACAGTTATCCGAAAGTTGGTCAATCCGTGAGACAATACAAAACAGTAGCTAATCCGAAATGCAAGTCGCAACAGGTCAATTCAGAACAGTAGATTATCCGAAATGATCAGAGACAACAAAAGTTATCCAAAATCCTTTGTTGTTGATCCGAAATACAGGCAATCTTCAATAGTGATTATCCAAAGTCTATCCGAAACCCGAAATCATAATCCGAAACTCAACAGAACACTCCGAAATCTATTTGAAACTCAATCAGATTATCCGAAATCTATTTGAAATACAAGATTATGATTTGAAATTCCATCGAAATACAAGTAGATTATCCGAAATGTAGGTAGTACCTTCAACAGCACTGAAAACGTAGCAGAACAGCAAAGATCCGAATCAGTGTGATATCAGATCTGAGCCTGGAAAACAGGTTCAAAGGTTCTGATACCAATTGTAAGTCTCGAAAACCAGATCTAACAATATCACACGAAGCTTGATTGGTAGCCGAATCACACAATCAAGCTTGATTCGAAGCAAAAGAAATAAGATGAAATAGAGAAGATTCAATGATGATTACTTGCATACAAAAGCTTTGTCTAATACAAGTTAAAAATGGCAACCAAAGAACCAATAAACCCTAATACATCATTTACTATAAATAGCAAAGGTTTAGTCCACCATTACCCTAAAACCCTAGGCCCATAAGCCTTCCGAAGCCCACTCTAATACTAGCAAATAAATCAAACGTACAAGCTAGCACAAACATGTAAAGTGACTAAAGCATAAACCTTCAGGGTCTAACAAGTTTATGGGTCAAACATGTCAAAAAGGTCAACATTATTTTGGATGGTCAAAAGGTTCATTAGCAATTCGGAAGGGTCAAATATTAATTCGGATTAAACCCTTGTCAGTCATGATGATTATCCAAAATGCAGATTTCTGATAATCATGATGGTTATCCAAAATGCATGTTGTTTATCTAAACCCATCCAAAATGCATGTTGAAGATCCGAAACCCATCAGAAAGCATATGAAACCTGCAAACCTTGTAAATCGAATTAGTTTGTCCAAGAATCCGAAAAGCTCAAATTAGTCTAAAATGAGACTCGAAAGACTCGAAATGACCATTATACATTGTTTTGAATTGGGCCTGTTCGAAACACTAGGTCTGGCACAATTCAGAACAGTGTTCCAAACTAGTGGGCCAAGCTCAATTGATACAGTACCTTATCCGGAACAGTGGGCCCATCCGAAATCAGTGGGCCCCTTTGTTGACCTGTTCTGAACAGTAACTCATTTTTCAGAAATCAACGATCCAACCAACCGAGCAACCTTTTTCAAACACAAATAAAATAATAAATAAATGATGAAGGAAATTGCTATGGGATCACATCATTCTTGAACTGATTAAGGAACACTTTTCAGGACATGCCTAATTCTACTGGTCCACGCGATTGCTAATATATTTGTCCTCTTAAACCTAGCCCTCAACCTTCAATTTTCAACCTTGTGATATGATTAAAGTAAAATTATATTATAAACATCCGTTTATCCCATACCATGACATACCCCTGTGATCAAGGTAAGCACAACAATTCATGGTAGCGGGTGAGTATACTGAGTCTATCCTTTTGATTTTACAGCGTCAGACTTTGTTAGAATCTAAGTTTGATATCGTTGTAAATGTTTAAGATGAAAATCAATGGAAGTGGATAAACATGTATGAATAGTGTAGCGAATATAGTAAACTTTGTATTCACAACAATAGGAAGATTGCCTTCACTAAGATGCTTTTATAAATCAATTGTTTACATGCATGAAAGATTACAAACTCCCCCTTAGCCTAAGATCATTCTGATTTGCACGTACACAAAATGTCAAGATGAAGTGATAGTGATGAATAAAACAGTACGCGCACTGTTCTATTTATAGTACATAGCAAACTGTGAGCATCTTATGCTGACGTCACATTGAAAGTGACATGTAACAAACTTAAACAAACTACCACATCTCCTAAGCTAAACATTGCTATAAACTACATAATACGATGTCTGATAGTAAAAACTGATGAGTCATCCTCTGTTAGGCTTCAGCAGAGCTTTGCCTTGGTAGACCGTTGAGTCTACAACAGAGCTTTGCCTTGGTAGACCTTAGCTTTAGTCTTCAACAGAGTTTTTGCCTCTGCAGACCTTTGAGTCTTCAGCAGGGCTTTGCCTTGGCAGACTTTCGCTTTAGTCTACAGAAGAGTTTTGTCTTGGCAGACCTTTGACTTTTAGTCTTCAGTAGAGCTTGTCTTCAGCAGATGTTATATTATTATAAGGATCAGAGGTTGTAGAATATTTTGTCTTTCTATCATCTGTTTTTTTATAAGGTTCAATTTCAAACATCTCCCCCTAGAACAAATGATGCCAAAACTAAACTTTATTCCTGATGTTTATTCCTCATCAATGATTCCCTTATTTGTCCTTTGAACTGAAGTTCAAAGTCCAGGGCAATCATGTCATTTACATCCCTTTCGCTCAAGATTAATAAGATCTTGGAGGGCAGTTGCATCTAGACCATATGCATCCTCCATTCTTATCTTTTGAGCTCTAACATCTTACCTGAGCAAAGTCAATTCATTGGTGTCTATGGATGTCTTCCATTTTAGAATTTTTGAGTCAGATGGTTTTCTTGGGAGTGTATTTATTTTAGATGAGTTTGGTGAAATGGGTCTGTTGACATGTGTTGAAAGTGTTTCCATACGCTTATCACTTGCAGCACCAGTGTGGTATAGGATTTGAATTTTGATCCCCTACTTTCTTTGTTCTTCATACCTTATTTGATCTTCTTCTTCCATCTGCTTTTGCCTTTTTTGCTTGATTCAAGGCAATTGTGGGTAAGACAAAGGTTGAAGATGGTCTTTTAGAGGCATGGGTCTGTTGAGATGCAGTGGTTGTTGGTAAGTAGTCTGCTTTCTTAGGATAAAAGGATCTTTATTATTAAGCTCTTTCAGCCTTCTATAGGTATCAACAACTTTTGACTCAGACCACCTAGCAATTTGCCTTTTTTGTTCCATATTGTGCATCAACAAGTTCAACTTTCATCTTTTTGAACTTCAAGGCATGGTGTTGATTTTCATGCCTAGCCTTTTTCTAGACAGGAGAAGTAGACCTTTTCAAAGGATCTTTGAGCATGGCTTGTATTCTTTCAATCTCTTCCTTTAGCTCATTTGCAGACCAGTCTTTGAAATGAGCCCTTGTTGCTTTGTAAGGCATAAACTTCATAATGTGATCAAGATAGTCATGCTTTAATTCAGGATCATCAGTGGTTGGCTTTTCTGACTTGGACTTACTCAAATCGTTAGAAAAATCTTCAATGTTTCTCACTTTGCTCAATTGGAATTGCATGGATCTTTGTAAAGCCCTGGCATCCTTACCCTCTGACAGCTCCTTTGCAATAGTCTCAGCTTGTCTAGCGTTTAGTATCAGATACTCATCAAGGTTTCTAGGCTTTCGATACCCAAAAAGAGATGGAAAGTTTCTTTGTTTAGGATCCCCTATCTTGTAGACTCTATCTCCCTTCTTACTGCATGCAATTCAAGGGGGAATAGAGCATCCAGTGGAAGGAATGATGATGACAGATGCATGGGTGGAAGTGAAGTGTCTGTATGGGGAGATGATGATGGTGGAGTGGAAGTAGGTTGTGATGACAAAGAAATTGGTTATGGAATCTCTTCATTACCTTCATCAACAATAATAGTTTTTCTTTTGCGTTGGAATTTGATCTTTGGTGATGTTGGATGTGCAGGAGTTCTTGGTGGAGTGGCTAATGGTTGGGTTAAAGTGGGAAATGTGATAGGAGCAATGGTTTGGGGAACATTTGCTGTTCCAGCATCTGCTGTCACAACATCTGCCCTAACATCTATTGGGTCATTTTGCGGTGTTTGGACAGAGGATACACAGTATTAGCCTCAACAGTGGTTTTAGAAGTGGTGACAATTGGTTGTCTAACTTTTCTTGCAGACTTTCCTTTTCGTGAAGTACCAACATCTTTTTTTCCATTTGTTTGGCTTTTTCTTCTTCAATAGGCAAGGATGCTTTAGCTTCCATTTTATCTTGTCTTTTCTGCTTATCATCAACAATCTTTTTAGCTTCTTTGTTTAGGGTCTCATCAATTCCTTTTCCCAAAGTTGCATCAGATGCTGTTGTAACATTTGTCGTAAAACGGGTTCTAAAACCCGCTTCGTTTTGTAATGCAAGTTACAATGATTGTTACGCATTTATGTTAAGCATTGAAATCTTGTTATTAGTATTAATTAGTAAATAATAATAATAAAGTTTAAATAATAAAGTTTAAAAAATAATGAAGTTTAAATAATAATAACATAAATTAAATAATAAAAATTAAAATAGGAAAAGGGGTGTGGATCGCGGGTATCGAACCCGGGTCTCCACCCAAATCAAGCACCCATCACACCACTACACTACTATAGTCCCAAACCGAATTCTATTTGTACCAAAATAATATTTGAAATTGAGTTCAAGAACACCCGCCCAATAACGGCTGCCATCTTCATCAATCATCAAAATCTTCGTTTCTGTTATTAATTAAACTAAAGAAACGTTTCCCAAATCATAATGCTAGACTCAATCAATGGGTCAATAATGATCAATTAAATTATGTAATCATCATGGCAATAAATTCCTTTACCGAAACAGTTGAAACCGAAACTTAAACCCAAACCAGCTTTTGCCTATAAATAATGATCCTTGAACCTTCTAGAACTCTCTCACTCTCACAAGCAAACTCTCTAAACGCTCAGAAGGCTCTCTGCTTTAAATTAACACTCCCCGGAAAAGTGCTGATCACCGGAAAACATCGCCGGAGATCCGGAAAACCATCTCTGATTGGTATATCTTAGACTCATTTCCTTTTCATTGATTAATTTTAAATCTCGTCTGTAGCATCTAAGTTTGTCTCTCAAAGATCTAGTGCGAAGATTCAACGTAGGACGACGATGTATCTATTCTAAAACTTTTCTACTCCAAATGCCGCCATTGCCAAGTTCCAGGATGCATCCAGTTCTTCTATATCTTCTTTGACCACTTGATTGATATCAATTGCTAGAACGAATGGAGGCAAAAGATCACCTGCTAAGAAAGCATTCATGCTGTTAAGCATAGAAGTAGCAAGGACCAATTTTTCTTCATTTTTCTTGGTCAGAAAGGCTAGGTTTTCTACAGAGGGCGTGGATGGGACACTTTGAAATGATGAAGGGCTCACTATACTGAAAACCACATTAGCATGTTGAGGGTATTGCTGTGCTGTAGCGGGAGTGGCAGAGGTGTTAGGAAGTGACATGTCATACACATATTGGTCTTCTAAGCTTGTATCTGAGCTTGTGTTATCGGACTGAAAACAACATTCATGTTCTTGTAGACACTCCATCAATAGAACTAGTCATCCCGGCAGCAATCATTGAATTCTTATGATTAAGCTCTCTCTCCTGATTATCAATCTCACATGACTTGATTGTAGCAATCAGCTCAGTGAGTGTGACTTCGTTCAAATTTGTTGTACGCTTTATCATAGAGACATCAGCATCCCAACTCTTTGGTAATGAATTCCGAAGTTGACGATTCATCCCACTGTTTGTGATAGTAATGCCAACATTTATCATTTGTGAGACTAGTTTAAGAAATCTTCTAATCTGATTCTCTATAGTTTCCCCATAAATGTGGTTAAATGAACTGAATTGTTGATCCAACATGTTCATTCTGCTAGCCATCATGTTAGTGTTGCCCTCATACAGGTTCTTAAGCACATCCCAAACTTCCTTTGCATTTGTACAGTTCCTAACAACGATTGAAATGTCTGGACCGATAGCCATAGTGAGATTTGCCATAGCTTTATCATCATCATCCTTGATTCTTCAATCATCATCCGTCCATAGATTCTCAGGTTTAGGAATCTGAGTTAGAGGGTCATCTTCTGTAGCATACATAATGGTACGAGGACCATCTCTGATACACCTCCAAAACCTGGGCTCCTTTGCCTTAGAATACTGCTCAAAAAACCATGCCCACTCGAAGTAATCGTCTCCATACAAAAACCTCGGAACTTTGGTAAACATGCCGATAATCTGATCGAGTTCCTGATACAACGCTAGAGTCTGAGACTGGATGGTAGCTAAGGTAGTGTTAGCTAGATCCGTAGCAGTCATAACACCGTTCGGGTTCATCATTATTAAATTACTGAATAATCTTTAAGTTGATTTTTTTAATAATAAATGTGAATAGTCCAAAATAGTTCAATCCGAAATGGTCCACTCGGAACAGTTATCCGAAAGTTGATAAATCCGTGAGACAATACGAAACAGTAGCTAATCCAAAATGCAAGTCGCAACAGGTCAATTCAGAACAGTAGATTATCCAATATGAACAGAGACAACAAAAGTTATCCAAAATCCTTTGTTGTTGATCCGAAATGCAGGCAATCTTCAATAGTGATAATCCAAAACTCAACAGAACAATCCGTTTGAAACTCAATTAGATTATCCGAAATCTACACGAAATACAAGATGATGATTTGAAATTCAATACAAGTAGATTATCCGAAATGTAGGTAGTACCTTCAATAGCACCGAAAACGTATCAGAACAGCAACGATCCGAATCAAATGTGATATCAGATCTGAGCCTGGAAAACAGGTTCAACAGGTTCTGATACCAATTGTAAGTCTCGAAAACCAGATCTAACAATATCACACGAAGCTTGATTGGTAGCGGAATCACACAATCAAGCTTGATTCAAAGCAAAAGAAATATGATGAAATAGAGAAGATTCAATGATGATTACTTGCATACAAAAGCTTTGTCTAATACAAGTTAATGATGGCAACCAAAGAACCAATAAACCCTAATACATCATTTACTATAAATAGCAAAGGTTTAGTCCACCATTACCCTAAAACCCTAGGCCCATAAGCCATCCCAAGCCCACTCTAATACAAGCAAATAAATCAAACGTACAAGCTAGCACAAACATGTAAAGTGACTAAAGCATAAACCTTTAGGGTCTAACAAGGTTATGGGTCAAACATGTCAAAAAGGTCAACATTATTTTGGATGGTCTAAACATGTAACTGTCAAACTAAACACCATCATTCTTTTAGTCAAATATATCACTATTTAAATTTCGGGTCGAAATTTCTAAAAAGCAGGGGATACTGTTACATCCGTCAAAAAACGGATTTACCAAACCCACTCCGTTTATTAACCGAACAATCAGTTAAAATTTTCGTTGTGAATTAAATGCCCAAAATAATTTTAAACGATACATAATCAATTATTATATTGGAATATATAATTAGTTTTTGAAAAACTGTCAAAAATAAGAAAATAAAAATACTTTGTTTCTGCCGGGTTTCGAACCCGGGTCAGTAACCGGTTCATCAAACAAACTTAACACACAACACTTAAACCACTGCGCCACTGATGTTCTCTGTTAATTATTAAGATCATTAAATTCATATCATGACTTTCCGAATTCAAAACCGGCGCCCAAATGCAACCGTCGGAAATCCCGGCGATCTCGCCAATAATTTAACGAATCCTTCCGTTATAACGTAAACTTTAAACCTATATCGGTTATAACTGACGTCTGAGTCCGCGACACCATCTATAACCGCTGGAGAAATTCAAACCAACGAATCAAGTTGAAAATCAGACAAAGTTCATCGATAACCTGCACTATAAATACCCCATCGAACCTCTGCAAACATTTTCGCTCAAACCGCACCCTTTCTCGGCAAAAACTCACTCGCCGGAATTTTTCTGCTCATCGCCGGAAAACCGAGTCCCTAACTTCTAAGCCTTACTAAACCCTCTAAACTTGTACCGAAGTCACCCACATACTTTGTAAGCTTTCTGAAGACTCTCTGCTGCAAGACACTCGTCGCCGGAAGTGATTGCTGTCGCCGGAGTTACGCCGGAAAAACAGAGGAAGCCAGTCGGTATACCTCACGCCTAATTTCCTTTCTTTTTACTTATATCTCATCTGTAATTAACCTAAAAACGCTAAAGAATCCTGATTAAAACTTCTAACCAGATCGTCATCGTTCCTGGTTAAAATCTAACGAAGAAGACGATGTTGCAGTAACATATAAGTATAATTTAAATCAAGAAATAACTCGGGTTAGACACACAGTCCAGCGGTGGACTGTGTGCACATTAAACACACTAACGTCTCGAGTTCGAATCCTTTTCCACACACGCTGCCTTAATAAAAATGATTTTTTTGTTAACCGAACCGGAGTCACACTGTTATATGTTAAGTATATTAATAATCGGAATAATAACCAAGTTAGACACACAGTCCAGTGGTGGACTGTGTGTATGTTTAATCAAAGCGCGCGAGTTCGAGTCCGGTCTACTGCATCGATTCGGACCATTATTCAAACTTTTTAAATACGGCATAAATGAAAAGGTTTAGTTTGTATTTAAGAATAATAAAAATCACTTTAGTTAACAAGTTGGACACACAGTCCAGCGGTGGACTGTGTGTTAGTATAAGCCACAGGTCCCAGGTTCGAGACCTGTGGAGCGCACCGAGTCTTGGATTAAATCGTTTTTAGAAAATAAAGGATTTTCTGTTTAATCTAATTAATATATAAATATAATTAAAAACAGAAATATTTCGGGTTAGGCACGTAGCTCAGTTGGTAGAGCTGCGTGCACGCGTACGGGAGGTCTCGGGTTCGAGCCTCACTCAGCGCACAATTATACTAACGAACCGGTCAAAGTCAACAGTCATCGGTCAAGGTCAACGGTCAACTGTAGCAAAAAAATCAAAATTTTTTATTATTTTTATTTATTTATTTTAATTAAAAAAACTTAAAAATAACATTTTTAAGGTTAGAAAATAGTCTTAAACTCACAAAAATACACCCAACAATCCTACTAAAATGGATTAATAAAATCCGTTTACTTACCAAACCATAATGCGATTTATCTAGGTTAATCTCACTCGTGGTTAAAACCACTTCGCGTGCATTCAACATCATCAACCGAACGCACCCACTGTGAGTGAATCTTACAACTCCCCCTTTTTAATTACACGTTTTGGGGTGTGTCATGTGTCACAAATTAATTAACTCGTTTATTTAAACTTGTGCCATACCATATCGTGATCTAAACTTAGATTGTTTATATTGTTGTGATTACTTATTTCATTTTGTCAAATTAAATGAAATTCATTCATTAAGCCCATCAGTTCCTCGTGAGAGACGAGTTGAACAACGCGTGCCTCAAAACCAATCCATTATTGTTCATGTGTGTATCATTGAGTTATATTGTTTATAGTTATGTCTTTCATATTATCATGTTTATGCAATTCATTCATTAGGCCCATCAGTTCCTCGTGAGAGACGAGTAGAGCAACGCGTGCCTTTAAACGTTCCATTATTGTTCATGTGTGCTTTATTTAATATCGAATGATTGTTGAATAAGTTTACATCTATTTTTACTCATGTGTGGTTGTGCACTCATTTCATAATCAATTAAATAAACTTGTTCAAATGTTTTCCATAGGATTCACTCGCCAACTTTATGTTAATCCAAAAACCTTTTTACACATGATACAGGTGAACAGGTTGAAGCAAGGAAAACATAGGAAATGCCTTAGAAGAGAACAAAGAAGCTTAGATTGATAGTTAGAACATGTTGTAGTATTTATTGTAAATTTCCTATTAAATTGTATTTAATGAATATGAAACGTATAATAAATGTCATGAGCTTTGATGATAACCCAATCATGCCCCGGTCACCTTTTCCGCTGCGGGTCGGGGTGTGACACTCACAGCTCATCATTTAACATGTTCAAGTGTACATTGCTAGATGTTTATGTGGTTTTAGGATAGTTTACATATACGTTTGCTCATATTTGGTTTATGCACATTTTTATTAAATTAATCAACATATCATTTCTTTCAAATGTTTAAACGGGATTCATTCAACAACTTTTGTTGTCCCAAATCTCTATTTTTACACATGATACAGGTGGACAGGTTGAAGCAAGGAACACATAGGATTGGGCCTTAGAAGAAAAATAAAGAGTTACTTGAATGTCATGTTTAGAACATTTTGTGCTTGTTTGGTTTATGTGTTTGTTGGAATTTCTCCTTTTAATTTGAATTAATAAATATGAAACTTTATTATAGTAAATGTCATGAGCTTTGATGAAAACCCAATCATGCCCCATCATATCCGCTGCGGGTCAGGGTGTGATAGTTGTAGTATTGGTTTCTGGTTGTTGCTGCACCTTTGGTTTAGCACTTGAATAAGGCAGTAACTTTCTCAGTGAATCTTTCTCCCCCTTTTGGTATGATCTTCTTTTTCTTTAATAAGAATTATAGTCGGGGCAGAGCGAGTTGTTTTCAGTAAATTGTCTTTGATGGCTTTAATGTCAGCTTGTGTGTCTTTGTATCTAGCCTCAACCATGTTCCTGATCAGCTTCATATGAGTTTCATGCTGAATGTCTGCTAAGTTCCTTTGAGCTTTGATTATTGGTTGCACAATTCTCCATAGTTCATCGACACTTTGTGGTTGTGATGGTTGACTTTGGGAGTTTTTTAGGGCTTACTTCATCATGGTTTTTAGTTCATCAATTGATGATTCCATGGAAGAAATCCTCTCCGTCAATTCTTGGTATTTTAGTTTTTCTCCTAAGTTAATAGGATCATCTAAATTCCTACCAGAGGTAGTTGTATTTGGATCATCAACATGAGAAATCTCAATGTTTTCAAAACCAAATGCCCCTTGTTCTTGCAACTGGGAACTTCCAACTGGGACAGAGGTTACCGTTGTAGCCTCAGCAGTTGTTGCCTTCAAGAAAGTCTTACTTATGTAACCACTGTCCAACTGAAACACTGTTGTGTCATCAATTGTATTGGCTGCTTCACTTGAAATACCACCAAGAGTTACTTGTAACTCAAGGGGTGTAGCCTCCTCAATTGCTTGTGGCTAGCAGATAGAGTTTTCTTAGACTCAGTCAATTGTAGAAGTTGACTCTCTTTATTGGGTGAGTGAGAGGGATTGATGTGTGTTTGAGTTTTCTCTATTGCATCAAGCAAAGGTATAAATGTGGGTGGTATTGGATAAGTGAGAGGGGGATGTGGTGTTGAAAGAGACATTTCCTGGGAGAGGGGCTGTGAAAGAATGAATCAAGTGATTCAAGAGCTTCATAATGTGGTGTCCCTGTGAATACAACTTGTTCCTTTTGTGAGGAATCAAGAGAAGTTTCGCTAGGTGGAGATCTTTTGTTCCAACTGATGTGAGGAAGTAGCAGCAGTGGTTTCAAGTGACATTTGTGTTGTCACAGGTATAACCTCTGGGATCTTGTCTACCATAGTTACCTTTTTTGGATTTTGTTGGTTTCTTTTTGGATTTTTCTGGTGGGGGGTCTGGATAAGGGATTTTTAGACCAAATGTAGTGGAGATTGTGGATGGTGAGATCTGGACAAGGGACTTCCCAATCTTTGACGTAATAGCAAATGGCTTTTTGTTCTGGATCTCAACCTTAGCAGTTGCCCAAAATTGTCTAAGTGTGTCCCCATAGATTGGAGCCTTTGCCAGTAAAATATCCTTGTATGATGATGTTTGTAGAACATCAATCATTTCATGATATGCATCATTATTATCGGTTTTCTCAAGGATAGGAAGGTAGTTGTGGGGAGTTTTGATGATGAGATCCATGATGGAGAAGAGAATAGTGAGAATTTGTGAAAAAGATAAGAGTAATGGTAACCGATTTTGGGAATTTTGAATTCGAGATTGCAAGTTACCTCTTTTTTGATAAAACAGGGTTTATAAAGGAAAGAGTGAATGCTGACGTGACAACGGTTTTCAAAAGATCTGATGGCTAACATCTGTCCACATGTAAACTGTTTGGAAACCTTTGCTGGATACTAGCAGTTGTTCTGAACAGTGGAATGAACAATGTTGATTTTACACTAACAGAGGATAGATTATCAGTGGATTGGGAAAACAATAATTTCACCAACAGTGGAAGTAGAACAGAGGATACACTTTTAGCAACGTATAGCTTTTCAAGCCAAGCAGAGGTTTTGAGAAACAGTGGTTTTGAGTAGACTTTTGAGATTTATCAAAAAATTTCAATTTTAGCTATTTTTAAGGATGGATTTTTGATTTTCCGAAAACATTTTGATGCTATTTACACATGGAAAACAAAATTTTGTTTTTGTTCCATGTTTAGCATACCAATCCTAGAGATTAGAATTTCAAAGTTAGATGTATCTAATGCTTTGGTTAGAACATCTGCCAGTTGATCTTTAGTTGGAACATGATGTAGAGAAATCAAACCTTTTTCATAGTTATCTTTCACAAAGTGATGTCTGATGTCAATGTGCTTTGTGGTTGAGTGGGAGACTGGATTTTTTGTGATGTTTTTAGCTGCTTGACTGTCCAACATGAGAGGAGTCTTTAGAGCAGTTACACCAAAATCCAGCAATTAATTTTGAAGCGATAGGAGTTGAGAAGTGCAGCTTGCAGCAACAATATACTCAGCCTCTGTTGTGGATGTTGATACTGCAACTTGCTTTTTACTATGCCAAGATACTAAGCAATTGCCTAGGAATTGACAGCCTCCTAATGTTGATTCCTTCTGGTGTGGCATCTAGCAAAATCACTGTCTGAATAACCCGAAAGCTCAATATTTCCATTAGCTGGATACCAGATACCAAGTGGGTGCACCTTTTATGTATCTGAATATCCTTTTTACAGCAATGACATTGGACTTCCTAGGTGCTGACATGAAGTCTGGCCTTGATGCAATTAGGTAAACTAAAGAACCTATCATGCTTCTATATAGAGTTTGTTCAACCAAGTCATCTTTGTCATCAACCGTGGCAAGCTTTGTGGTTGCCATAGGTGTGCTACATGGTTTACAATCACTCATATCAAATTTTGTAAGTAGTTTATTTGACATACTTACTTTGATGAATGAAAGTACCATTTTGCAGTTGCTTTACTTGAAGACCAAGAAAGCATTGGAGCTCACCCATAACACTGATTTCAAACTCTGCTACCATGAGTTGTCTGAACTCTTCACACATGGCAGTGCATGTAGATCAAAAAATGATGTCATCCACATAAATTTGGACAAGCATCAAATCTTTTCCTCTCCATTTAAAAAACAAGGTTTCATCAATTTTACCTCTTGTAAAACCTATTGATAAGAGAAAAGTGGAGAGAGTTTCATACAAGGCTCTTGGTGCTTGTTTCAAGCCATACAAAGCTTTATTAGGCTTGTAGACATGATCAGGATCAAATGATCTTCAAAGCCAGGAGGTTGACAAACATAGACCTCTTTTTTGATCTTACCGTACAAGAATGCACTTTTCATATCTATTTGAAACATCTTGATATTGGGGTTGGCAGCAAAGGCTAAGAACAGTTGGATGGCTTCTTATCTTGCTATAGGAGCAAAGGTTTCATCATAGTCAATGCCTTCTTCTTGTTTGTAACCTTGAACCACAAGCCTAGCTTTATTCTTGACAACAACACCCCATTCATCAGTTTTGTTTTTGAAGACCCATTTTGTGCTAATTGGACTTACATCCTTTAACAATGGTACAAGTTCCCATACTTGTTATCTTTTAAATGGAAGGAGCTCTTCTTGCATGGCTTCTACCCAACTGTTGTCTTTTAGTGCCTCTAGGTACTTGACAGCTTGCGTGAGAGATAGGAAACCAACAAAAAACATTTTTTTTGGGATTTACTTCTAGCGAGCACCCCTTCATTGATGTTGCCAATGATTTGATCAGATGGATGACTTTTAAGGTAGATTAGATCTCCCTTATATGGAATAATGGCATTTTGAGGTGAAGGCTGCAGATGGGAGTCATCTGAGCTAACATTTGTTGGCAATTTTGAAGCCAACATCTGTTTGAAATGGAGGTGGTGGTATTGGAGGGAGAGGTCTGGAAACATGTTGACTTTTATCCATAGAGGTTGGACTTTTGTCAACAGAGGTTAAATTTGATGAGGTGGCAAAGGATTGAGGATCAACAATGGTTGATCCAGCAGTGGCAGAGTTTTCGCAGTTGTTAGTAACATCTGTTCCTCTAATTGTGGAAGTGACTTTGTATTGTGGAATCACAATGTCATATCCATAGTCTTGTGGTGAAGATTGTGGTGTACCTGCAGGTTTAGTCTTGACAGACACATCATTAAATGTCAATTTATCTAGATCAAACAATTCTGCAGGGTTTGCTAGGATTTTTAATGAAGAAAGTTCATTGAACTTTGCATTCAAGGTCTCTTCCACACACCTAGTCCTTGAATTAAAGACTCCATAGCCTTTAGCAATGGTCGAGTATCCAAGAAAATAACCACAATCTGCTTTGGCTGCTAAGTTCAAAATAAGACATGGGCAGCCAAAGATTTTGAAGTATGAGATCAGTGGTTTGATCATATACAGAATTTCATAAGCAGTTGTTTGATGCCTGGGGTTTATCAAGATTTTGTTCTTCACATTGCAAGCAGTGTTTACAGCCTTTGCACAAAAGGTTAAGGGTAAACATGAGTCTGCAAGCATTGTTCTGGCAGCTTCAATCAAAGTTCTGTTTTTTCCTTTCAACCACCCCATTTTGTTCTGGTGTTCTTGGAATGCTGTATTGTCTTACAATACCTTTTGACATATAGAAATCATCCAACTCTTTATTTCTGAACTCTGTGCCATTGTTACTCCTGAATACTTTTAGTAGCAGGTCAAATTTCTTTTCAAGTTGTTTCACAAATCCCAGCAAGATGCCTTCAGTCTCATCCTTGGAGTCCAAGTAAACCTAGTAAATCATCAACAATAACAAGACAATACCTTTTTTTAAGGCTCATGATTTTTACAGGGCCAAACAAGTCCATATGCAACAATTGTAAGCATTGACTTGTTTTGGACGCACCGGTGGGCTTATATGAACTTTTATGTTGTTTGCCTTTTAAATAGGAAACACAATGTTCATCTCTTGTGAATTTGTTTTGTGGAAGACCTCTTTCAAGGCCTTGTTTAGAGAGTGTGGTGATAGTTGTCAGATTTGTGTGCCCAAGTCTTCTATGCCATAGTTATGTCTCTTTGTTAGACGCAACCAAAAACAGACATGCATAAGTCAATGGGTTATCTTTCAACATATTAACCACATACACATTCCCACTCCTATGAGCAACAAGTTGTGCTTTGCTCTCAGCTATGATTTGATCAATCTTTTTAATCACTTTTGGCCAAACAATCTGACAAGTTTTCTTAGTGAAGAATGACCCATAGCCCTTGTCACTAATTTGTGAAACACTAAGAAGATTAAATTTCCTATTGTCAATAAGATTAACATTTTCAAATTTGAGTTTCTCAGCCTGAACAGTTCCTGACCCAGGCACCATCCCTTTTGAATTATTACCAAAAGATATATCACCCCCTCCATGAGCCATGAAGTCTTTCAGAAGGGCTCCACATCCGGTCATGTGCCTGGAGCCTCCACTATCTACATACCATAAACTATCAAAGCAAGTTGAAGCTCCCTTCACAGTGGTAATTAATTAGTTTAGGTGGGTTTCAAAACCGAAATGGCTTTGGAAGGGGTTATAGACATGTTATTCTCAAATTTAGAAGAACGGTCAGTGGTTTGAACAGATCTTTTTAACATCTGTTGAGACCCTTCTCATATCAAATGATAGTAACCATGAGGATGCCTATTTACTCTTGGTTTTGAGAGCCTTTAGTAACCCTCATAACTAAGAGGTACCTTTTGGTACATTGGTTGGCCAAATCTTCTTGGGTACTGGTTGGCAGGTGGTGCATCTGTTACCTGCATTCTCTGGGAGCAGAGGTTTTATGAAGAGGTTTGGTAACAGATGTTTCAACATACACAAAGGTCTGTTTAGACTTTCCTTTTGAAGTACTAGTCTTTGAACTCTCTAGTGTTTTGGATTTATATTCATTCTTTTTCACATAAACATTTTTGAGATAAACACACTCTTGAGTTTTACGACTTGTTTATTACAAATTGTGCAGTTTGGAGAATCAATGATCTCAGTTGTTTTCTTAATGTCATAAGCTTTTAGAAGAAAACAGATTTTGGTAACATGGCTCTTCTTTTCACCGAAATCACAAAATAGGTTTTTGATCTTTTATTTCTTTTTCCCTTTTTTAGACTTCTTATCAACATATGTTTTAACATCTGCTAGTAAACATGTTATGGGAATGATTCTTTCCTTTGGTGCTTTGACACCTTCAATGGTTGAAAAATCCATTGGTTTGAAATGCTCAAGGATGTCACACTCATCCGACCATATGGGTTTAAATTAATAATTCTCAGCTCCTCAAAAGTTGAAGATCCCTCTTGTCTTTCTAAAACAATTTTGTTTCCATTTTTGTCAGGGACCTTGATTTCTTGACAAGAAAGATTTGTTGGACCAATTTCAACCATACTAGAATCATTTCCAGTAACATTTTCAGAAACTTGTCATTTTTCTTGAATCCTATGCCAAATTGTATGTTACTTTGTTCATGATTTTCTAGCAAAATCTCATAACCTTTACAGGATTCCATGCATTTTTCACAAGTGACTTGGGTGGATTCCAACACCTTTTTGCAAACCTAATATTTTTCTATTATAGTTTGAAGTTGGTCCTTGTTTATGTTGGCTTCATGTTTTAAGCTGTTGATTTTAGATTCATTTTCAAATAGTTTAGTTTTTAGCTCTTTTTATAGGTTTTCAAACTATAATTCATCATCCAAAATCTTATTCCTAAGGTTTACATTCACCTCTTTTATGTTAGCAAAAGCTATGATGCATTTATCTGAACATAGATCTTTTAAGACCTAAGGAGATACCTTAATAGCAGCCATCATGGCACATTCACCTTCACAAACACTAGCATCCCATGGGTCAAACAGAGATTTCAATTCTTCATCAACGTTTTCTTTTGTAACAACTATTTCATCATGAATATCAGACACAACAGACTTAGGCTCCACTTCCTCAAATTCAACACCCTCAACTATAAACTCTAATTCCATAAAGCAAAATTCATTTTGTTTCTTTTCAGTGTCAGCAATTAGAGAAAAGTTTTCATTAGTCAGATCCTCAAACAATCTACTCCAATCAACAAAGCCCTAAGTAAAGAAGCTCTGTTGATTAACCTCTGTCGGAGCAGTGGTTTGAGTAACTTGTTGTGCAGGTTGCATTTGAACCTGAGGAGCTGGTGCTTGAACACATTGAATTTAAGGAACAGTGGTTTGAACATATTGCACAGGAACAGTGGTAGCAGGGTGTGCAAAATGAGTAGTGCTTTGCATATGAGGAGCAGGGGTATATTGGAGATAATGGACAGTGTTTTGAGTGTTTTGAAGTCTAGGGTAGCATATGTGATAATTGGTCCAGATGTTTGAGACCTACACTCTCTAGCAAAGTGACATAGCCTATTACACTTGAAACATTTAATCTATAACTTATCTAGCCCAACTTTTAACCCCCCTCCATGCAACCCTGGAAACTTTCTACTAGTTCTCTTGTAATCCTTACTAGCCCTAACACTCGACAAAGCAAGCTGATGCCAAATATCCATCTCTTCCAAATCTGTAGGGTCAAAATGTTGAAGGTCATTCCACTCAAGGATAAGTTATCAGAAGTTTCTCTTTCCCCATTAGCATTAAAAGCATAATTGGGTGTGTAAGAATCAAAGATGAAACTACCACCAGAGGTTATGTCAATGAAATGATCATAACTTTGATCCTTACAGCTGCAAGAGGTTTCTTCTTGGCCAAAAAGTACTGTACTACCGAATGCATAGTCATCAGCCACTTGGCAGGCTCTTGTAGATTATTTTTCTTGTTTAGCGCTCTCTCATAAGTGAGGAGCCTACCATGAAGCTGAGTTAGACTCATCTCTTTGAACATGTTAGGTCGTAGTAGTGTGAGACTGAAGCATCAAATATACACAACGGTCTATGGTAGCTAACTGGGCTTAACTGGGTTAGTTTGTATCAGATTTGGACCTTGAATAGGTCACTTGGGCATGCCATTGGCCATGTGGGCCAGGCAAGCCCAAGTGAAGCCCATGAGGGGCATGGCAAACCCTAGGTATAAATAGGATATTATGTCATTTCTAGGGTTAAGTTTTTTGGGTAGACTATTAGGTTTTCTCTAGAGAACCTCTATCTTGTACCAGACGGTTTTGCTTTTTCAAGTAATAGAATCGTGTGCAAGGTGTTAAAGTGAATTCATATTGTTCTTCATCGTTTCAGTCTTTCTTGTAGATCACCAAGTTTGGATTCCGCCCATCCTTGGTGATTGTGTGATATCAGTGTTAGATCTGGATTACCGGGACTAACAAGTGGTATCAGAGCCTGTTGAACCTGTTTTCCAGTCTCAGATCTGATATTACACAATTTTGTTCGATTTCTGCTGAAAGACACGAAGAACACGAAGAAGATTCAAGCATTTCGGATCAACATTCAAGGATTTCGGATTTTCTGGTTGCATTTCGGATTCATTTCGGATTAATCTGCTGCATTTCGGGTAAAAATCTTCAATTTCTGATAGATTTCGGATAAATCTTCAAGGATTTCGGATTTTCTTCAAGGATTTTGGATAATCTTCAAGGATTTCGGATATCTTCAAAGATTCCAGATTCGTAACTGTTCCGAATTCGGATAGACTTTCATTACGGATCAGGCCCTTATTCCGGATTACTATTCCGGATTCTCATAGTTGTTGTGTATCTGGTAGCATTGCGGATTACTGTTCCGAATTCCATCTCGGATACTGTTCCGAATCACCATCTCGGATTAGCATCTCGTATCACTGTTTGAGATTCCATCTCGGATTGTAAATCCGAGTTACTATTCCGAATTTGGTATTGTTACGAGTTGTACCCAAAAAGGTGGAAAGTTAACCAGCTGACGTAACCGAAGTTTAACGTTATCGTGCACATAATTTGATCCACATACAATCTTAACAAACTGGTTACACGGTTAGACTCGTGTGATTTTTAGGGCAAAAAAGGCATAAAAATTCATAAAATCACTATCAGACATTATATATCGCTGTATTCCTATTGTCGAGACGAGTTTAACGGTACATTTTGGTAAAAACAGTTTTTAGACAGGTTTTATCGTGTTTACTGGTACGGTTTCGCTTATCCGAAGATGTTTATAGTTCAAGCTCAGAACTCAAACATAGTCTTCAGCATAGTTTGCCATTCCAAACCGAATGCAACTCCAACTATTGTCTTCAGCCCACTAACTAAAGCATCCATTAACAGCACCTCACCTCAGACATAAAATCAAAACCTGAACTTGCGGGATCAAGTGAAGGAAAAGCTGAATGAGCTTATTGGAGACTACAATGTTGATCCGGTTGCTGACTATGTGTAGGTCCACCTTCGGATGGTGTTAAACCAGTTCCTTGTTCAAATGACATACACACAAGTGCGGAATCCAAGTGTGAATGCAACCAAAGCAAAGTAAAGAACACGGGGTAACCAAAGATTCACTATCTTGATTAATGATTGAGAACAAGTACAAACATATACACACAATGCTCGTATGACTCAAACAAACTTGTTGTGTTCTTGTGTCTTCGTCTTCAGAGAGAATGCTGAGAGGCTCACTTAGACCAACTAGCTAACTCTCACGCGCAAGTCCACAAGTTTTCTGACTGAGAGGTGCATGTCTTCTTATATAGTGTTTGTCCAGAGTTCGTACAAAACACGAATCCAGACATATAGAACACACTATTTCACACGAGACACATTCCAGAAGTTTTGTACGAGTCAACTGTTTCGTACGAAATACTTATTTCATACGAAACAAGTAACACACTTGTTACTCAAGCATTTCGTACGAATCACATGATTCGTACGAATTCTGTGACTCGCATAGAATCCTTGATCTTGGAAAACGTGTGTAGACATGACGTACACAAGACTTATCAGTATGCACACATGCAACCGATTAACAGAGACAAGCTAAGATGTCATACTAGATCAAGATAGAAGGATATCTCGATATATTCGACACGACCAAACCTATACAGACACTTGAGTAAAGACTGTACAATTACCACTGTAATTAAGAACAAGCGACAGACACAAAACTGTATCAACACTATGTGATGCGTTTGCTTAAATGTGGGAGGCGTAAAGAGGAAGTAAGAAATGCGATGGATAGCTTCTTGGGTGATGATAACGACTCCGTTGTTTCTTGGTTGTGGGATCATTTACAATCAAACCAAGATCTCCAGAATCAATATGCAAAATCTACTAAGTCTCATCCTGAAGAAATGTCCCAACAGAAATCAACAGCCCAGGATGTAGCAATCAGCAGCCTAGCACCCCAAACTCGACCTCAAGCCCAAACTAATGCTGACAAATCAAGCTCTCCCATTAACACAATCAACTATCTTTTGTGCACTGAACCTTGAAGGAATAGGGTTGCTCAACTCAGGGCTCTTAATTCCAAAATGACCGATGAATACAACAATGCAATGGCTCAGTGCATCAGCCTTCCAGAAAGTAACAAGTTACTCAAAGAAAAGGTTGAAGCTCAAAAGAAAGACATAGCTCAGCTCCACCTGGACGTAAATCAATAGAAATGTTGGGTCCATGATTACAAAACAAGATTAGATTCAAAAACCATGGAATGTGACTTGGTAAGATTTGAGCTGGGACTTCTTACTGGAAGATATCAACAAAACGAAGTTAATATAAAGAAGTTTGATACATCCAGCAAGCTTGTTCAAGACGTGTGCAATGTGCAGCTGGCATATTAGGGGAACAAAGGGAAGGGTTTGGGATTCAATCATGTTGCCCCACCATATAATCACAACTACACAACAATGCCTTAAACCGATGAAGATATTGAGAAAGCACAGCATATGGTGTACGGCAAACCCAGTGATTATACGTCAGACACATGGGAACAATCTGGTGCTGTTGACTCTTCTAATGATTCAGCTGGAGTGTCTGATCCTTTATCTGATAAACCAGGATTCTCTGACTTGAACAAGGCTCCAAGTGCGCAAACTGAAAAATCAGAACCTTCTGCTTCTGATGAAAAGGTTCAGAGCAAGCTAAAAGAGTAGAAACGAGCAAATCAGAGACAAAGAAAGCAGAAGTCCAAATGTCAAGGACAATCAAGCTCTCCAAAATCATCAGTGGGCAGTAATCGCCCTCAGCAGGCTGGTGTTGTGAAAAATGATTTTGTTAAGCCGGTCTTTAATGGCAAATGCGAAAATATGATTTTGACCGTGCTAGCAAAGTTTTTGGAAAGGGTGGGGAGCTTTCTAAACAAGAGCTGCAGTCTAAACAAAAGAAGAAGACTCCAAAGAAATCTCCAGAACAGAAGAAGGCCATTGCAAACGACAAGTACATACATCCAAATTCATCTTCGTCTGCAAGAAAAGTGCAAGGATATCAAGCTCAAAAGGGATCATTTCATCCTCCAAGGCCTGCACGAGCAAATCAAGCTGATCAGAATGCTTTACATGTGAAGAGACAAACGTGCTTCAATTGCGGCATTCCTGGTCACATCGCTCAAAACTGCAAACATAGTCCCCAAGTTTCGTATCATGGTTAAAAATCAGAAGATTACACCTAAGGATAACAATCATTCCAAGCCGATGAAGGTATCACCACCTAAGGCAATGAAAATTGTGAATCCCAAGGTTAAACCATCTGATGGGGATTGGAATGTTGCCAAAAACAAACGTAAGGCTGTTCAGAAACAAAAATATTTTTCTAAAATGACTAAACCTAAAACAGCCACAGTTGCTCAATCAAAGGCAACAACCGCGTTTGTTAAAACGAAACGGATTTGGAAACCCAAATCCAAGACGGTAGCAACATCACCAATCCTTGAAACCAAAAGGGATTTGTGTCTGAAAGAAGTGTCTTATTTTGATGCTTCAGGGAAACCCGGGACCACGATGGCCTAGGTCCCACTATCTTACTAATCTATTTATTTTTCAGGAACAACCAAGGAGGAGCTGTTCACAATCTCTGGAATGTTGATAGTGGTTGTTCTAGGGACATATCGGAAAACATCTCACTGTTGCAAAAGGTTAAATTTTTTTACAAGTGCAATGTTTCCTTTTAAGGAGATGAGGTAAGACAAGATCAGCGAAAAGGTACAAATTTAAATTTCGTGCTTTAATTTTGAAATTGATTAGTTTTTAATCTAATGACGGAATGGTTAAGCAAAAATAACAAAAATATTTTCCTTTCTTCCGTTTAAAACTTTTTGCATACGTATTATTTATTAGGTAAATTTGTGCATAAAGTATGATTGATTTTCTAAAAGTAGTTAATTAAAAACAAAACAAATTACCCTAATTCTAGACTATTTATACTCTAGACTCCTAAACTATACTAAACTACTAACCGGCAAGTGGACCGATCAATTGTAGAATAGTATTAAGCAAGTCTGGATTATCAAACCCACAGGACTCTCTAATTGCTAAGACTACTAATTTAGACTCAATTACACTCTATGAATATTTTAAAGGGGGGTTTTTACTAATAATTATAAATTATTAATTTTACAAAAACTACTAAATTGAAATGACCAAACTATGAACTTCTAGGGACTTATTAGAATTTTTATCAAGAGATAATGAACTAGTTACTTAGGTTAGATTTTTAGACTACTACTCCTTCAATTTAACAATAATTAATCTGGTTGAATATTTTACCGGGATCGTAGCATGTCAAAGTTTAGGTTTATTAAATAGGACCCTCGACCCTTCTCAGGAAGACACCTACAATAACCTATCCTTTTTATTTATTTACCGGTCCTAAATATTCTTTTTCAATTATCTTTCAAATTAGTAAAGTGTCTAATTATTAATTACCTCTCAAAAATTAATCTAGACCAACTACAATTTTCTAGTTTAGATTAACTGATTCAATTATGACAAGGAAATTAGACTCGAGAATTTCTCCAAAACCCTAACCTAACAATTTACCACACTAATTCAGCCAACTAATTACAATTTGTCAATTAACAACTTAGGTATAATGACAAGTTTGATTTTATGGTTAATTTAATTGTTTCCCCGGTTTTATTGGCCAATTTTACCGACAACTTCACGAATTTCTAAGAACACGAAAAGTAACATAAACCTATTATATGAAAGACATTCACCAAAGTTTATGTAAAACTACCAAACAATCATCAAACAAATAAGATCATGCAAATACCCTAAACCAGATCATTGAAGTTGTGACCTTTACCAATTAAATATTCAAACAATAAATTAAATTAATGCAAATCAAAGTTTCATGAATCCATCATCCAAAACCTAGGTAACCGAAGAAAATCTAGCCTAACAACATGTTCAAAAAGTAATTAAAACAAAGTTGATAACAAGTTAGCATGATTGATCAAAATAAAGAAATCGAAGTGGAGATTGGTATGATAAACCATGACAAGCTCCTGCCTTGAACTCCCGTGATCACCACCACAATTCATGCAGCTTAGATCCGCTTCATGTAGCTTCAAATCTCCAGAAAATAGCTCTGAATCTGCCCTAGTTCGTCCAAAGTTGCCCAATATTAGTTTAACCTCAATAATGATTCTTTATATAACAAAACAAGTCCAAATTCAACCAGGTTTCGAAACTTTCGGGATAAACAGCTCTCTCGCACCGCGCGAGAGAGTTTGGGTGGTCCGGTCGCGCCCCGCAACCGAGGTGGATTTCAGAAACAATTACACCTCTCTCGTGTCCCGCGAGAGAGTTAAGCTATGCCGTCGCGCCCCGCGACCGGGTTGAAATCCCTGATTTGCGTTTTGTTTTCTCGTTTTCGATCCACTCACGACTCGGCTCGGTTCTTTTCACCATTTTCGCTCGTTATCCCATCCTTCCAACCGTTTTCACGAACCAAGACCTGCAAAACGTGTTTGGATTAAATTAGATAAATTCTTTACAAATCGAAACGAAAACGCACTAAAATTATACAAACTCTACAAAATAAATGGATGTATTATTCAATACATCAAATATCCCCACACTTGCTCTTTTTTCGCCCTCGAAAAAGAATTGTTCATAAACGGAATCATGACCAAACAATTACTCGATTTCAAAAATTACTATTATTTTCATTAGGGAACAAGATTCATGTTAACCGCGATTGCAAGTGTTGCATCCACTTAAACTCAATATTCGGCTCAAACCTCTTATCATGTAAATTTAATTTAAGTGCGGTCAATCCACCTAGGGTCTCACACTAGAGTCCACAGTATCCCTAATCCCACCTCAAGCTTATGAAACAAAAGGAACGAAAGTTTAAACCCTTTCCTAACCGTTTTGTACCAAAATATAAAGAATTTAAATCAAGCAATTCCCTTTTTCTCTTTTTTTTTTCATTTGAGCATTTTGATTCCTTTTTGCATATCTAACCTAGAGGTTGTCTCAACCAGAGTCACCATCCCCGAGAGCGACAACGTGGGCTTCGATACTTAAAATTTCAACTAATCCTAGAGGGATTCTCGATCAGAGTCACCATCCCCAAGGGAGATTCCATAGGCCTCGTCTACTTTTCAATCAAGCTCATTTTCAATTTTTTTTCTTTTTCTTTTTACATGATTAAAATTCTAAATATTTTAGCTTATAATGGCATTCCTTATACTATTTTTGGCGGTTTCAGTTTCCCATTTCTCCTAGATGAGTACCCACTAGTAGACCGACTATTATGGTGTATTAAGCTCAAAGAAAATAAGAACCGAATCGAGCCTACTCGCACATCCCAAGTTAGACATAAACTCACTCTTTTTATTCTCATATTATTATTATTTGAAACCGAATAAAAGTTTAATTTTTCTATCATTTCCCGTTTAATTTCATGCAAACTTCTTTTTCAAAAGACATTTTTTTAATAAATAAATCTAATACTACTCTAATATCCCATCCCCACACTTAAAGTTTTGCATTGTCCCCAATGCAAGGACGAGACAAATACTACTCAAAATAAAAAAAAACAAGCAAACCAAATAAGAAGAAAAATAAAATACAGAAAAGGAAGTGACTTAGCTGGTACCTGCCTGACCGCCTTGCTGCTGAAACTAAGACGAGACTCCCATATTTAGATTGTTGGAATCCGTATGCCCAAGACACATATTAAATTGATGTGGCTAATACGTTATGATCCAAGTCGGGTCACACCCAATAACAAGCTAGACAAACACTTATAATATTTATTTATGATATGATCAAACAAATAAATATTAACACTTAGAAATATTTAGAAAATGGTTTTCTAAATAATTGCACTTGAGAAACTAATAAATTATATGGATAATTTATTTTGAGAGAATATTTTATTTTGTTATTTAATTGGTTAAATACCATTTTAAAAGGTCATGAAATATTGCACAAAGTCTTGAACAATTTTATAAAAGTTATAACAAATAAATACAAGACTTAAATTAAAAGAAAATTTAAATTTTTTTAAGAAAAAGCCCTATAGGGCCGGCCCCCTTTGTGGCTTCCAAGGTGGTTTTCCACCAAAAAAAACACATGCAATATTTATTCATGTCTTAAGAAAGATCACACAAAATATATGGATGTTTTTGGTGGTTCTTTCATATGATTACACACACTTTCTCTCATTAATTTTCAAGTGCAAGAATACTAGTAAATGCTCTCATTTTTTTGGCCATAGGTGGTTGATCAAGAGGGTATTTCAAGTGAGTTCATAAGTGTAGAAATCCTAGCATAATCATACTGTTTTATTGGAAGGCTTGGGGTATACAAGCTTGAGGTCTTCTCATTTGAAGATTTTCATTCAAGAACATCATCTTCTTCATCTCCTAACTACTTGAAAGGTAGTATTCTAAACACCCTATGGTTGTGTTTTGATAGCATGCATGTACATATATTGATCCAGGTTTTGGTTTTATATAGAAAATGGGTTTTATATCTTGTAAGAAACATGTTTTAAATAAATATTCCGCTGTGTTTTTATTTTATGTGGATAAAATATATTTGATAAACATGTTTAAAACCCCAAAAGTGGTATCAGAGCCGCTATATGAATGCATGCTTCAATGGATTTAAAAAAATTTCGGGATTTTGGGTTTGTGGAAACCCTATGGCCGAAAATTTTAATCATGGTTTTCCTTTAGTTTTTCAAGATGTTTATTATACATGCATAAAAGTATCTTGAAAAATTATATCATTTGGATGATTTGTTTGTTTGGACAAAAACCCATCTTTTCGGTTTTTCCCTTGGCCGAAAATTGGGTTACAAAAGGAAACCATTTTTGCTCTTGAATTTAAATATATATGTGGATATATATTTTTGGTGTTCATAACCTAGCCATGACCTTGTGTTTGAATATGTTGAATGGTTGTGTTTGTGATTTATTTAATTATTTCAATGGGTTGTAATAATTAGTTATCTTTGTTCTTCCATTTGTAAAGTTGTAGTTTATTTATTTTCATTTGGTATGTAATTAAATAGATTAGGTGCATTTTATTTTACTAGAAAATGTATTAGGATACTTCATTGTAAAAGAAGATGCACACAAAAATGCGTTTTTGATTTTGGCCAATTTTGGGCCTAAAGAACCTCATGGTTCTTAACGGGATTTTAGCCCAATAATCAAAACACATTTTTGAGGCCCAAAGGAGTTTGGAGCTGAATATAAAGTCCATTTGGAAGCCCAAAGAAAGTGAAGAAATCACAACACAAAAGGAAGACTTGAAGCATTTGGATGCGGGTTCAAGTGGGAGTTCAACGACATATTTCTTGTGTCAATATTCACCCTTTAGGAAGGACCTTTTGGCACGCTTGTTTCGGCTAACAAGTGTTGTCAAAAATAGTTGGCTATGGATATGCACCTATTTTTGTGTGTTATGCTTGTATGGTTGTTTAGATGATATTTGGATATGCATGCTTAACAACTTATAATACATAACAAGCTTAAAATTGGTTCTTTAAAAATCATTAAAGTGGTTAATAAAATGGTTTTATTAAAAATTAATGATTTTATAATAAAATAGGTTTTATTAAAAGAACCTAGAAAATTGGTTTTCACTAAGGTACCATGAATTTGAATGCACGCAAATGTATGGTACAATAAAGGTTTTCTAAAACTAGAATTTTGAAACCATAAAATCCCTTTTATAAAATAAGTCAAACACCATCCTTTTATACAACACTCGAATCACTTGGGAATTCTTTGTAGGATAAAGGTCACCTAACCACATTTGAAGGAACTTGTGAATTGGAGGTAGGCTTACAATATTTGTGGGATAATGGTCACCTAACCACTTGTATGTGTAAACTTACATGTGTGTGTAAGTAGGACAATTTGATTTGGAAACCATGTGCTTAGGTTCACCGAAGCATGGCGTACAAAGGTGTTGATGGATTAAACATGCCAACTAAACATTAAGATGTTTAACCGATCCCATATGGCTAGAAATTGCAAAGGGTTGCAATTGTCAAACGTTAACTACCTTGTTAATTTAAATAATGGGATAAAGGTCACCTAACCAATATTTAAATGTAACGTTGGATTCTAGATTTTAATTATTAATTGTGTATGACACACAAAAAGGTATTAATAATTAAAATTTCATAATATCGAAAATACTAAAAAAAGTTAAACTTTGTTAAAATTTTGTAGATGGCCGCTAACAATGCAAACACAGTTACCCAAACCGTCTATAACCTATCACTAAGAACCATCCTTGAAAAGGATCGTCTCAACCATAACAACTTCATGGATTGGTATCGAAACTTGAGAATCGTTCTCAAGCAAGAAAAAGATATCTTATGTGTTGGATGATCCTATTCCCGATGAACCTAACGTGGAAGATGAGGAGGCCTATAACGATTGGATTAAGTATACCGAGGACTCCATGCAAGCCTCTTGCCTCATGTTGGGAACTATGATTCCTGAGATTCAAAAGGATTTTGAACATCATGGGGCATACGACATGATTACCCAATTGAAAGAAATGTTCCTTCAACAAGCAAGGGTAGAACGCTTCAAAACGTTCGGGCGCTTCATGCATGTCGTATGGAGGAAACCCAATCAGTCTCATCTTATGTCCTGAAGATGAAAAGCCACATTGATCGCCTCGAAAGGCTTAATTATCCCGTCTCTAAAGAGTTGGCTATGGATTTGATCCTCAACTCTTTAACAAAGAAGTTTGAGACTTTCGTCATGAATTATTACATAAACGGATGGGACAAGAGCATTGGTGAGCTTCATGCAATGCTCAAAACTGCCGAGGCAGGCATGGGTAAAAGGGATTTACCCGTTCTAATGATCAATGAGGGGGGCAACAAAAAGAGGCCCCACCCCAACTCCAAGGCAAGTTTTGCCAGAAGGAAGGGCCACGTCACACGGAAGGGAAAAGGAAAGGTTAAAGCGGAACCCACAAACCGAAGGAAAAGAAGCAAAAGGTTGCTTCGACTGACCCATGCTTTGAGTGTGGAGAGATAGGACATTGGAAAAGAAATTGTCCAACCTATCTCAAGGAGTTGAATAACAAGAGGGATGCGGGCAAACCCTAGGTACAATACGTATGATACATATTGACCTTAATGTTATTTCTTCAAACACATGGGTATTGAATACCGGGTGTGGAACTCATATTTGCAATTTGTTGCAGGGGTTCAAAAGAAATAAATATTACAAGAAGGGAGACATTAGTCTCTTTATGGGCAATGGAGCAAAGGTTCAAGTTGAAGCCCGAGGAGACTATGTTTTGAAAATTCCAAATGGTTTGGAAATCACCTTGAAAAATGTTTTGTATGATCCTAGTTTGACTAGGAACATTATTTCAGTGTCCCTCTTGCTATAATATGGTTTTAAGTTAAAGTTTGTAAACCATGACATTTATGTTTTGATGAATGACATGTTTTACTTTAAAGCTATGCCTTCAAATGGTATTTATAAATTGGTTCATGATAATACTTCATTTGATAGTTCAATGTACCAAGCAACCACCAAGAAACTCAAATTAGATTTGAGTGATTCCTATCTTTGGCATTGTCGCCTTCGACATATAAACAAAAATCGCATGCAAAGACTTCGAAAGAATAGTCTTTTGTAAACAAATGGAGATGATTCATTTGATGTATGTGAATCTTGTTTACAAGGCAAAATGACTAAGGCACCCTTCAATGGCACCTTTGAAAGGGCAAAAGACTTATTAGGTATCATACATTTGGATGTATGTGGTCCTTTTAAACCAATGACTAGGAATGGTGAAAGATACTTCATTAGTTTTACCGATGACTATAGTCGTTACGGTTATGTGTACTTGTTAAGACACAAAGATGAAGCATTTGAAATGTTCAAAGATTTCAAAAGTGAAGTAGAAAATCAACTCAAGAAAACAATCAAAGTCCTTCGTACCGATAGAGGAGGTGAATACCTTAGTGATGCTTTTCAAGATCATCTTAGGAGTTGTGGGATTATCTCACAACTTACTCCACCTGGAACACCACAACATAATGGTGTGTCTAAAAGGAGGAATCAAACTCTATTGGATATGATTCGATCTATGATGGCTAGAAGCACATAATCTCTATCATTTTGGGGTTACGCTTTGCTCTCCGCGGCCCGTATACTGAATATGGCCCCAACCAAGAAAGTGGGTAAGACACCTTTTGAAATATGGCATGGAAAGGCTCCATCATTATCATATTTGAAGGTATGCGGTTGTGAAGCTTATGTGAAGCAATACACCCCAAAAAAATTGGAAGTACGATCCACTAAGTGTATCTTTGTAGGATATCCTAAAGATGATATAGGATATTACTTTTACGATCCAACAGAGCAAAATGTATTTGTTGCTCGAAAGGGTAAGTTCTTGGAAGCTAAGTTCCTTATTGAAGGAACTAGTAGTAGAACAGTGGAACTTGATGAGGATCAAGAACCACAAGCCGATACACGTTTGGTTGATACTAGCACTCAACAAGAGGTTGTTGAAGAGGATCAAGTGGTTGATCAATACACACAAAACGTTTGCAGATCTGGTAGAATTAGTAATCCACCCGTAAGATATGGATTTTTCATGGATGGATGCTACGTGGTAGATTCGGATGAACCAACCACATACCATGATGCAATGTCACAATCCGATTGTGACAAATGGCTTGAAGCCATGAACGTAGAGATGCAATCCATGTATGACAACCAAGTATGGGAATTGGTTGTGCCACCTCTAAACTCCAAAGTAGTTGGAAGTAAGTGGGTTTTCAAGAAGAAAACTGATATGCATGGTAACTTGGATACTTATAAAGCGAGGCTTGTAGCAAAAGGTTTCACTCAAACTCAAGGGGTTGATTATGATGAGACCTTCTCGCCCGTGGCGATGCTAAAGTCAATTAGGATATTATTTGCCATAGCTGCATATTACGATTATGAGATTTGGCAAATGGATGTCAAAACGGCTTTCCTCAATGGATATCTTAATGAAGATGTCTATATGGTTCAGCCTGAAGGTTTTGTCGATCCAAAACATCCTAACAAAGTATGCAAGTTAAAGAAATCAATATATGGATTCAAACAAGCATCTAGAAGTTGGAATCATCGTTTTGATGAAGAAATTAGGAATTTTGGACTCATCAAGAATGCCGATGAAGCTTGTGTGTATAAGAAGGCTAGTGGGAGCATCATCACTTTCCTAGTACTGTATGTCGATGACATTCTACTATTTGGAAATGATATTCCAACCATGGAAGGTGTTAAAACCTGGCTTGGAAGTTGTTTTTCCATTAAGGATCTTGGGAAAGCCGCCTATATTTTGGGAATAAAGATCTATAGGGATAGATCAAGGCGCTTGATAGGTTTGAACCAAAGTGCATACATTGACAAAGTCTTGAAAAGGTTCAAGATGGAGAACTCTAAGAAAGGTTTGGTACCTATTCAAAAGGGAACGATATTGAATGCTTCTCAATGTCCAACCTCAAAGGATGAGCAAGAGAGAATGAAAGGAGTCCCATATGCGTCTGCTATTGGATCCATCATGTATGTAATGATATGCACTAGACCGGACGTGTCATGTGCCTTAAGCATGACAAGTAGATACCAGCAAAATCCAGGTAACAGTCATTGGATGGCTGTTAAAAGCATATTGAAATACCTTAGAAGGACTAAGGATATGTTTCTAATATATGGATCTAGTGAAGAGGAACTCGTTGTAAAGGGTTACACGGATGCGAGTTTCCAAACTGACCGAGATGGTTCTCGATCACAATCTGGGTATATCTTCATTTTGAATAGAGCTGCAGTCTCTTGGAAGAGCTCGATACAGGATGTTGTAGCATTGTCCACTACAGAATCAGAATACATCGCCGCTTCATTGGCAGCACAAGAAGCTGCATGGTTGAAGAAATTCATCACCGACCTAGGGGTAGTCCCTACCATTCAGGATCCCCTAGAAATCTTTTGTGATAACGAGGGTGCAATTGTACAAATAAAGAACCTCGTGTACATCAAAAGACTAGGCACATTGAGCGGAGATTCAACTACATAAGGGATGAAGTTGAAAAAGGAAAGATATGTATTCGCAAAGTTCACACCGATAAAAACATTGCGGATCCACTAACGAAGCTCCTTGAACGGCCAAAGCATGAGGGTCATACTTGTGCCTTAGGACTTCGATATTCTTGTGATTGGATTTGATCTATTTAGTATTTGGATATCGGAACAATTGTTATTATGACTCATTTAATGATTATGGCATTTTGAGTTATGTTCCATATTAGCATGTTTAAATCCATGAATAAGTTAATTATTCTAAATGTCCTTAGTCGATCATATTTGTGGGAACAAATATGAAGGTAAGACTATTATGAACTCAGATTGGTGGATATTCATTAGGTATGAATATAGAGCAAGGTGTTGCTGCCAAAGTTCATAGATATTTGTGGGATACAAATATTGGACTTACCCGCTCTCAAATATTACTACATGGAATCTTTGAGATTGATCATAAGTAAATTTGAGTAAAAGGCGAATATCATTATATCCTCTGACCTGAGATACATATTGGGTCTTGATATTCACCAAATATTGTACTTTGACTTGGTTCTTTGCAGTCAGTAATATGGCAGTACATAAGGCTAAGCTCAGGTGTGGTACGAGGTGATTATGAGAGATGTATGTAGTCAAGATGGGATTTGTCCCTCTTATTCGTTGAGAGTAAGATGTCTAAGGCCTGCTAAAGTTAAATCAACAGAGAATGATCATACTATTTCTCTGGATTTGACATAACATCTGTAACGAAAGGATAAATGATAGTTTCACCTAAATCATGTTCAAGTAAGGGACTTGAAGGGGATGATGTTATTGAATGGCACTTCGTCATACGTATTAGGGGTAGTAAACTGTTGTTAGGCGGTATTTGCTACTTGCATCAATCTTATATGTATCTTGTGCAAGAGTGAGATTGTTGGAATCCGTATGCCCAAGACACATATTAAATTGATGTGGCTAGTACGTTATGATCCAAGTCGGGTCATACCCAATAACAAGCTAGACAAACACTTATAATATTTATTTATGATATGATCAAACAAATAAATATTAACACTTAGAAATATTTAGAAATTGGTTTTCTAAATAATTGCACTTGAGAAACTAATAAATTATATGGATAATTTATTTTGAGAGAATATTTTATTTTGTTATTTAATTGGTTAAATACCATTTTAAAAGGTCATGAAATATTGCACAAAGTCTTGAACAATTTTATAAAAGTTATAACAAATAAATACAAGACTTAAATTAAAAGAAAATTTTGAATTTTTTTAAGAAAAAGCCCTATAGGGCCGGCCCCCTTTGTGGCTTCCAAGGTGGTTTTCCACCAATAAAAACACATGCAATATTCATTCATGTCTTAAGAAAGATCACACAAAATATATGGATGTTTTTGGTGATTCTTTCATATGATTACACACACTTTCTCTCATTAATTTTCAAGTGCAAGAATACTAGTAAATGCTCTCATTTTTTCGGCCATAGGTGGTTGATCAAGAGGGTATTTCAAGTGAGTTCATAACTGTAGAAATCCTAGGATAATCATACTGTTTTGTTGGAAGGCTTGGGGTATACAAGTTTGAGGTCTTCTCATTTGAAGATTTTCATTCAAGAACATCATCTTCTTCATCTCCTAACTACTTGAAAGGTAGTATTCTAAACACCCGATGGTTGTGTTTTGATAGCATGCATGTACATATATGGATCTGGGTTTTGGTTTTACATATAAAATGGGTTTTATATCTTGTAAGAACATGTTTTAAATAAATATTCCACTGCGTTTTTATTTTATATGGATAAAATGTCTTTGATAAACATGTTCAAAACCCCAACATAGATTCTGCATCATGTAACGCATCCCATCCTCTAACCTCCTCTGGCTGGCCTCGTGCATTCCTCTACTCTCTAACATGGTTTGGCGAACCCCGCCAAACTGCTGGTCCACATAACCTCTCAAATCCCCGAACCCAGTCTCCATCCTGTCATAAAGTTAATATAAGTTCAGTGGGTCCGGCCGAGGCTCCCGAAGAGGGTACTGTCGTCCTGGCAGTTCCTGGTGGGTGACCAGCTGCTGGTATCGAGTAGGGATGCCCGCCTACAAAGAAGATGCAGCTTCGGACCCGGGAGGCGGTTGCACTTGAGGTCCTTGGCGGGCTGGTATCCAGCTAATAGGCTCTTGGGTTGTAAGAATTCTGGAAGCCTGGAGATCTCTGATACTCATGACACAAGGGGCGGGGCCTTCTCTCGTTCTGTCCAGGGGGTATCTGTCAAACACCCCTAGGCTCTCAGCCAAGCATGTAATCAAGGGCCCGCAATAAACCCTTGCCCCGACCCCCCCTCCATAGTCTCTTCATTGACCAAGTGTGGCCAGGTTTGTCGGCCGTCCCTCTACCATACATATTAGACAAAATAAACTCACCTGGTTGACCTTATTATCCCCTTGTCCCCTCCCAACCAACGTAGCAGCAAGAATCTTATGAAGAAATCGGTGAATGTGATCAGTGATATAGCTCGCCACCATGTTTTTTGAATACGGGGCAGAAGAGATGGTGCCCCAAAATCTAGCGAGCTCATCTGTCTGGACACTATGGGGGTGCCTCCTTTTGAAGACACCCTGCAAGCTCGTGGCGAAGTCCGGCGACTGAACCTCCTCATTTGAGTATATTTGCGTAGCCACCGCAAACTGTGGGATTGTCATTTTCGTTGAATTTCCCTTGTTGGTATTCGAAAGTGGAGTGGAACTCATAAGTGATTTCCTTGTATTGTCTTGCTCCACAATCTAGCACCCTTCTGAACTTATCCCCTAGTAACTGCTCGATCCGACCCCTCTGACCCAAATTATCAATCAACTCCCAATCCATCCTCCTGTAAGGTAGCAACTCACAAGTGACCAAGTTTGAGAGCCTCTCCCACTCGTGGGAGTCTAAATCAAACTGCAAGAGAGGGTTGTCCACGATTCGCGTGCTTTGCCCATGGGGAACACCATCTCCCCGATACCTGATTGTGCGCCAGCCGAAATAAGAGGGTTGTTGAGGCGCATCGGCGGGGTCACCTCTCTGACGAGGTGTTGGTCCCCTTCTCTTTCTGCTAGCCCTGCTCGAGCTACCTACTCCTAACATCTGCATAACGCACATGTAAGACAAACATGACCTTAGAAAGAAAGCAACCACATAAAACAAACGACCGTATAGCATTTCATTCGCGGTCGTGGTTTGCAACAGAAAAACAATTTATTTCATGATTAAGATATATTTGAAGCGAGTGTAACATTATAATTTGATAAAAACCGAGTCTCACCCGAATGGAGATTGAATACAGGCGAGACCGAGTCATATGTGCATGATTAATCAGATGTTACTAACCCCCTGAAACATCTCCAAAACCAAACAACTATCCCCTCTCGGCACTTTAATTTTCCTCAATTAAACCGAGGTGCCGAGATACGAGCCCACATTGAGTATATATTGGAGGATAAAACAGTTTGAATCATGACAGAACTAACGGTTTTCTATCTTAAAAAAAATCAGATTGTCATTTTTTTTAAAACAAAGTTAGCCAACCCTCATCCCCACACGCAATGAGGACCGCACCAAACCCGCTAAATACCCCGTGCATCTACATAATCTATCCACACATTATAACCTGTACCACTATCAAAACTCAAGTGCAACCCAGTTGAACCCAACCCGCACTTAACCGAACCGACAACTAGCACATTATCAAACATCAAAATAACCGCAACAACAAGATATAGAATAACGAATGGAAGCATAAAAGTTGCAAAAAACCGTACCTTGTTGTAGATCTGTAAGACTAGTTCACAAAAATTGAAACTTTAAAGCACCGGTGAAATGCGAGTAGAAGGATGAAAACCAGTTGGAATCAAGTAAAAATAATTGAGGAATGATGTAGGGAAGAAAATGTGGGTGATTTCGGTGAATTTGGGTTGAAAATGGCGAAGGTTTGGTGAAAATGGGGTGAAAACCGTAAGGAAGATCTTGAAGAAAGTGATGAAATATGTGAGAAAATGGAGGCTAGGGTTTTTATGTGCAGATAATGCCTCTCGCGGGCCGCGAGAGAGAGTGCTAAATCTCTCGTGCCCCGCGAG
Source organism: Scalesia atractyloides (assembly GCA_947069175.1). Lineage (NCBI taxonomy): Eukaryota > Viridiplantae > Streptophyta > Magnoliopsida > Asterales > Asteraceae > Scalesia > Scalesia atractyloides. The sequence continues at coordinate 52,533,644 of CAMTDV010000001.1, read as the reverse complement.
GAGTGATGATTACGTGACTTATTGGCCTCTCGCGGGTTGCGACCGAGGAGGCTTGTGCCTCTCGCGCCCTGCGAGAGGCCTGTTTTCACAGAAAGTGTCTTGTTTTTTTGTCAGGTTTTATGCCTTAGAAAACTTTTTGAATTTTAGAAACTATCATGTTAGCTTTTTAGTTTACGGAATCACACTCGTTCTACCGGATTGATCAAACGTACCTGCAATCGTCCGTGATCCATGACTGATGCGTGATGTGACCTGCAAAAACCAACTAAACCGACCCACAAACAAACACACAAAATAAGAAACATGCATTAAATAGAAAGACAAAATGCAACTAACTACCAAACTCTACAAACTCTACATTCGAGCCGAAACCCGAGAATCTACGCGGTCTGAGGCGGAACTTCGAGAGGAGTCTCCTCTGTCTCGGTGGGATCTAGCGGTCCTCCTAAATAATGTTTCAAGCAATGCCCGTTGACCTTCCATGTCCCTCCGTCAGCTTCGTCTTTCAGCTTGATAGTTCCATACGGGAAAACCTCATTTACCACGTACGGGCCGGACCATTTGGATTTCAGCTTGCCCGCAAATAGTTTCAATCGGGAATTATATAGAAGCACTTTGTCACCGATTTGAAACTCTTTCACATTCTTCAACCGTCGATCGTGCAACGCCTTTGTTTTCTCCTTCAGACTCCATGACCGCTCATACGCCGCATCCCGAAGTGCCTCTAACTCATGAATTAAAATGAATCATCGCTTCGCTGCTTCTGTGAGGTCCAAATTTATGGTCTTCAACGCCCACAGTGCCCTATGCTCTAATTTGACCGGGAGATGGCAGGCTTTACCATATATGATCATGAAGGGCGTGGTGCCTAGTGGTGTCTTATAGGCGGTGCAAAACGCCCACAAAGCATCGTCCAGTTTGTCGAACCAGTCCTTTCGACTCTTACCTACCGTCTTCTCCAGGATCCGTTTTACCCCCTGTTCGCGTTCTCAACTTGACGCTAGTCTGGGGTTGATAGGCGGTGGGGAGGCGGTGAATGACACCGTAGCGTACCAATGCCTTTTCCATGACGGCATTGCAGAAGTGCATGCCACGGTAACTGATAATGGCTCGTGGGGTTCCAAAACGGGTGAACAATTTCTTTAAGAATCTCACCACCACTCGGGCATCATTTGTGGGTAAAGCTTAGACTTCAACCCACTTGGAGACATAATCAATAACCACGAGGATGTACCGTCCCCGCTAGATACGGGGAACGGTCCCATGAAGTCAATCCCCCAAACATCAAAGACTTCAAGAATCTGGATGGGATGTTGGGGCATCTCGTCCTCGGAAGAGATGTTGCTGGTACGCTGGCAACGGTCACCCATCTTCACGAACTCTAGGGCGTCCTTCATAACTGATGGCCAAAAGAAACCGCAATCAAAAACCTTTTGTGCGGTGACGTGCAGACCATGGTGAACTCCTGTCAGTCCCTCATGCACGTGCCTCAATATCTCTGCTCCCTCTTCTCGACTTATGTAGCGCCTCAAAATTCGGTCTCCCCTACCCGAAATAGAAATGGGTCCTCCCAGAAATAACGCCTGACATCGCGAAAGAATTTCTTCTTCTGCTGCGTGGTCATCCCCTTCAGTACCACTCCGTTTGCTAGATAGTTCGTGAAGTCCGAAAACCACGACATTCCCTCCTTTTCGGCTATCACAAACTGTACCGACTTGTGGGAAAATCTATCACCGATCTCTTCTTCCCTAATTTCTTCTCTACCAGGGTCCTCTAGTTGGGATAGATGGTCAGCAGCTACATTCTCCGCTCCTTTCTTATCTCTGATCTCTATGTCGAACTGGGAAAGTAGGAGAATCCATCGAATGAGACGAGGCTTCGCGTCCTTCTTTTGGAAAAGGAAACACAGAGACGCATGGTCCGTAAAGACGATGGTTTTGGACAGGACAAGGTAAGAGCGGAATTTATCAAATGCGAATACCGCTGCTAAAAGCTCCTTCTCTGTAGTGGTGTAGTTCTCCTGTGCGTCAATGAGGGTTTTACTAGCGTAGTAAATAGGGTGGAAATGTTTGTCCTGTCGCTGACCCAAAACAGCGCCCACAGCATAATCGCTCGCATCACACATGAGCTCGAAAGGCAAGCTTCAGTCGGGTGAGATGAGGATAGGAGCACTCATTAGTTTCTCCTTAAGGGTCATGAAAGCTTTTAAGCAGTCGTCATCGAAGACGAAGGGTACATCTTTCTCGAGAAGTCGAGTCATGGGGCGGGTGATCTTTAAAAAATCTCGAGTAAACAGTCGGAAGAAGCCCGCATGACCGAGAAAGCTGCAGATGGACTTGACTCTAGTTGGTGGGGGAAGTATGCTGACGGTATCTAATTTCGCCCGGTCGACTTCTATCCCTGCTCGCGAAATCTTGTGCCCTAGCACTATGCCCTCTATCACCATAACATTTCTACCAGTTGAGCATCAATCGCGTCTCAACACACCGTTCTATCATCGCATCTAAGTGAGTAAGACATTGATCAAAGGTGTTTCCTTAAACAGAGAAGTCGTCCATGTAAACCTCCTGGAGGTTTCGATCATGTCCTGAAAGATGGCTACCATGCAGCGCTGGAAAGTAGCCGGAGTGTTACATAACCCGAACGGCATGCAGCGATAAGCATAGGTACCATACGGGCATGTGAAGGTTGTCTTTTCTTGATACTTCGAAGCAATCGAGATCTGAAAGTAACCTGAAAAGCCATCAAGAAAGCAATAAAATTGTTGTCCTGCAAGACGCTCCAGCATCTGGTCGATGAACGGGAGCGGGAAGTGATCCTTGCGGGTGGCGTCGTTTAATTTACGATAGTCTATGCACACCCTCCAGCCCGTGACTGTTCGCGATGGGATAAGCTCCTTCTTTTCGTTCATGACCACTGTCATTCCCCCCTTCGTGGGAACGACCTGAGTGGGGCTTACCCATGCAGAATCGGAGATCGGATAGATGAGACCAGCCTCCATCAGCTTAAGCACCTCTTTCTTTACAAGATCTTGCATATTCAGGTTCAGACGGCGCGTAGTTGCACCACTGGTTTAAAGATGTCCTCCATGAGGATCCTATGAGTACAGAAGGTAGGGCTAATCCCCTTGATCTCAGACAGTTTCCATGCGATGGCCTCCTTATTTGACTTCAGGACCTCGATTAAACGCTCCTTCTCCTCCGTTGACAATTTCGAAGAAATGATCACAGGTAAGCTCGAATTATCACCTAGGAACGCGTATTCTAAATAAGACGGGAGAACCTTAAGCTCTACGGTTGCTGGTGTCGATAATGGTGTGCTCTCAGTAGTGGCACTCACCTCACAGAAATCTAGAGTCTCGGGAATCTCGAAGACATCATCCCCTATATCCTCACTATCACTCTCCTCGGATACTAAACTCTCATTCACTAAGTCGGCTGTGGTAATATAGTCTAAACAATGATCAACACACGAAATGAATGAGTTTAGGAAGTATACGGAGTGACAAGGGCCACTATCGATGTCGCCACCACTCGGGTGTTGCATCGACCTTGCGATCTCGAATGTGACATTCTCGTCACCGACTCGAAGAGTGATTTTTCCTTCATGAACATCTATGAGTGCTTTCACGGTGCGTAAAAATGGGTGACCTAAGGTGATGGGAACCTTCTTGTCGGCCTCCATATCGAGGATGACGAAGTCTACATGAAAGACAAATCTATCAACTTTAACCAACAAATTATCTACGATTCCCCTAGGGTACTTAACCGACCTATCAGCTAATGACGGAGACATGCGCGTAGGGGTGAGCTCCCCTAAACCTAAACGCTCGTACAGTAAGAAAGGCATCAGATTTATGCTCGCCCGAGATCGGCTAGAGCATGAGCTGGAGCAATGGAGCCGCCGAATAGGCATGGAATCGTAAAGATACGCGGATCAGTCAATTTCTCGGGCAGCTTGTTTAAAACCACGGCGGAACATCCTCCAGTCAATGGGACATTTGAAAGCTCCCCCAACCTATCTTTACGTTTTAAAAGATCTTTGAAAACTTAGCATATTTAGGCATATGCTGCTGGGCCTCGATAAACGGGAGATTGATTTTCAACTGAGTGAACATGTCAAGGAAATTCTCGTATTCCTTGGCATATTTTTGCTGCTTTAGACGTGCTGGGTAGGGTAGGTGTGAAGTGTCTACGATCGGTGATGGCCTAACCTCTTCCGGTTTTCTCTCTCCCCTACTCTCAACTGAAGGTCCACTGGCTGGTGCGGTACTTGCTGGGTCTAACCTTGTGTGCACCCTGGGTGGAGCCTCCATCTCGATTTCTTCATCTTCCTCTTCATCTCGCACCTCTACCTCTACCTCTACACCCTCTCTACCTACCTCCTTTAGAGTCCTACCACTACGCGTAGTATTCGCTTTCGCGTGTTGGTTCGCGGGGTTGGGTTGGGTATTACCCGCGAACGGGCCTTGTGGCTGCTCTTGCAGCTGCTTAGCGATACTTCCGACCGACCTCTGCAGATCTAAGAGCGCGGACTGTTGATTTTTCAAGAGCAGATCATGTCCCGCGAGAGTTTTCTGAGTAGCCTGATCTTTGACAACTAGTTGGGATAACAGCTCTTCGATCCTATCTAGACTACCTCCTGACCCTCCACTCCTAGTCTTACCCTCCTGATTTGAACCCCCTCTACTAAACTGACTGGTGTGACCTGACCCTCCACTATTGTAATGACCCTGCCCCCTGTTCTGATATGAGCCTAATTGGAAGCCGGGGGGTTACTGGAAGATCGATAATAATTATTATTATTACGCCAGTTTTGATTATAATTGGAAGTATTATTATTATTGAAAGGATTCGTAGGACCGCGGTTCTGACCGGTGATAAACTCAACCTGCTCAACAGTGAGCGTGGGACACTCTAGCATGTCATGACCCCCTCTACACAGCTCACACATGTCTACCTTTTTCTTCAGCTCATGTATCTCCTTCATGACCTCTCTCTTGAAGCTATCTAGAGCAGCAACTACCGTAGTTTCCAAGCTAACTTGGTGTAAACCCTGGTTAACCGGAGGTGTACGTGAAACTGGAATTGAAATCCTGCCGGTAGTGCTGTAATCGACATCGGAATGGGCAAAGCTCTCGAAAAGGTCATTGCACTCGGCTACTGTTTTCTTTCCCATCAGGTGGCCACCAGCAGAGGTGTCGAATCGAGCACGGGTCTCCAGGGTGAGACCGTCGTAGAATTTATGTAAAAGTGCCCAGTCTAATAGACCATGTTGGAAGCAATGGGATACTTGAGTTTGGAACCGCTCCCAAGCTAGATGGTAGGGCTCGTCAGGCTCCATTCGAAATGAATGGATCTGAGCGCGAAGGCGGGATGCTTTCGCAGGTGGGAAGTATTTCTTATGGAAAGCATCCCGTAAAGAGGCCCAAGTAGAAAAAGTGTCGGGTGGTTGGGAGTCAAGCCAGATGGCGGCCCGACCCCCGAGAGAGAATGGAAAGACTTGGAGAAAATGGACATCATGACTCGCGCCCTCCATATTGAATTTATGACATAGACGGGTAAGGCGGTTGATATGTGCGGGCGCATCCTCATCATCACGACCATGGAATTGGCAAGAGTTAGTGATGGCGGTCATGATGTAGGAAGGGATTTGCCAGGCTCGGTCATTGTTCATGGGGGATAAGGTAATGGGTGAGTTCGCACCGGTGAAACCGGTGGTGCCCTGTTGGTATACGGTCTAATTATTATTGTCGGCCATGTGGAAGTTAGGTGGTGGCTGCGGTGGGCTTACGTTTTTATGGACTACACGGGGTGATGGAGAACCGGGATCGAAATCGGGTGGTACGAAGGAATGGGATGAACTTGAAAAGGTTGAGGAAGAAACACTTACCTTTGGTGCAGGGGAGAAAGGCGTGTCCTTCGACGGCTTAGGCGGAGGTCCTTGCGAGCGCGTGTGGGGCATCCACTAAACCGGAAACACGACAAACACGAGAAGTTAGCACAAATAATTCAATTGTATAAAAAAAATTTAAGTATTAAATAATTAAACAGCTTAGACTCCTGTGACACAAACGAATACAAAATAAACACAATTGCCAATGAGAGAGTCCCCGGCAACGGCGCCAAAAACTCGATGTTCTAAAAGTAGTTAATTAAAAAAAACAAATTACCCTAATTCTAGACTCAAATTATACTCTAGACTCCTAAACTATACTAAACTACTAACCGGCAAGTGGACCGATCAATTGTAGAATAGTAATTTAGACTCAATTACACACTACGTATATTTTAAAGGGGGTTTTTACTAATAATTCTAAATTATTAATTTGACTAAAGCTACTAAATTGAAATGACCAAACTATGAACTCCAAGGGACTTATTAGAATTTTTATCAAGAGATAATGAACTAGTTACCTAGGTTAAATTTTTAGACTACTACTCCTTCAATTTAACAATAATTAATCTGGTTGAATATTTTACCGGGATCTTAGCATATCAAAGTTTAGGTTTATTAAACAGGACCCCCGACCCTTCTCAGGAAGACACCTACAATAACCTATCCTTTTTATTTGTTTACCGATCCTAAAGATTCTTTTTCAATTATCTTTTAAAATTAGTAAAGTGCCTAATTATTAATTACCTCTCAATAATTAACCTAGACCAACTACAATTTTCTAGTTTAGATTAACTGATTCAATTATGATAAGGAAATTACACTCGGGAATTTCTCAAAACCCTAACCTAACAATTTACCACACTAATTCAGCAAACTAATTGCAATTTCTCAAATTAACAACTTAGGTATAATGACAAGTTTGATTTTATAGTAAATTTAATTGTTTCCCCGGTTTTATTGGCCAATTTTACCAACAACTCACGAATTCCTAAGAACACGAAAAGTAACATAAACCTATTATATGAAAGACATTCACCAAAGTTTATGCAAAACAACCAAACAATCATCAAACAAACAAGATCATGGAAATACCCTATACCAGATCATTAAAGTTGTGACCTTTACCAATTAAATATTCAAACCCTAAATTAAATTAAAGCAAATCAAAGTTTCATGAATCCATCATCCAAAACCTAGGTAACCGAAGAAAATCTAGCCTAACAACATGTTCAAAAAGTAATTAAAACAAAGTTGATAACAAGTTAGCATGATTGATCAAAACAAAGAAATGGAAGTTGAGATTGGTATGATAAACTGTGACAAGCTCCTACCTTGAACACCCGTGATCACCGCCACAATTCCTACAGCTTAGATCCGTTCGTATAGCTTCAAATCTCCAGAAAATAGCTCCGAATCTGCCCTAGTTCGTCCAAAGTTGCCCAATATGAGTTTAACCTCAATAATTATTCTTTTTATAACAAAAAAAGTCCAAATTCAACCAGGTTTCAAAACTTTCTGGATAAACACCTCTCTCGCGCCCCACGAGAGAGTTTGGGTGGTCCGGTCGCGCCCTGCGACCGACGTGGATTCCGGAAACAATTACACCTCTCTCGCGCCCTGCGAGAGAGTCAAGCTGTGCCGGTCGTGCCCCGCGACTGGGTTGAAATCCCTGATTTGTGTTTTGGTTTCTCGTTTTCGATCTACTCACGTCCCGGCTCGGTTCTTTTCACTATTTTCGCTCGTTTTTCCCATCCTTCCAACCGTTTTCATGAACCAAGACCTGCAAAACATGCTTGGATTAAAAGTAGATAAATTCTTGACATCTCGAAATGAAAACACGCTCAAATTATACAAACTCTACAAGATAAATGGATGTATTATTCAATACATCAATGATTCACAAATTTTGGGGAATAGGGCGATATATGTATATATGTATTGTTTGAGGGGGAGAAAATTAAAAAAAGATACAAAAACATTATTTGAAAAACAGAAAAATACAAAAATAAAAAGTCATGGGAAATGAAATGAATATTCGTGATAAAGGGCATGACTAACACATGTAAGGTGTTGTAGCTGAAAAGACTAGGATCTAATGTGATATGTCTGTAGGCTTACGCTCAAAGTGATTAAAAGATACTAAGTAATATAAAACGAACTATGTATCTTGTTGGTAACATACCATCGGCGTATGAGTTTATGGTCTAAAATCTTGTCTTGATAGATAGCCAACATCTGAGGTTTCGGGTTTTTATGCTGTTGAGTCATCTAGGGATAGGGATATCTTGGCTGCCCTTCTGTTGCATCCAGAATATATGCAGATCTAGGCACAGTCAGAATGTCCTTAAAAGAGCTAATCAAAAGGGCCAAAACCTTAAAAGAAAGGAAATCTCATCATGAGAAAATTCCATGAATTCAAACAAACAAAATAAGGTATTTGCCTAACCCTCGTCAGATACTATTGGTCACTCTGCTGTAAAAGATAAAGGATGATCTCAGTATACTCACCTACTACGATGAATCATTGTGCTTACCTTGATCGCTGGGTATGTCATGGTATGGGACACATGGGTATTATAGTAAAATATTACCTTAAGTATATCATGAGGTTGAAATATGAAATTTGAGCGTTAAAGTTTAAGTGGACAAACATATTGGCAATCGCATAGACTAGTCTAAATAAGTTTGTACTGAAAAGTGTTCCTTGGTTTGCCTGAAAACGATTTTGATCCCATTGCAATTGTATAGTTGTAACTATAGAATTAGTTTCTTTGTTTATTTGTGTTTCTGTCTATATTCTTTTATTTTAAATATTAAAAAATAGAAAAAATTAAAAAACCAAAAATAGACTGCTTTATTTGTTTTATTAAAAATATATTAACCGTTCTTGAAGATTGGACTAATCATCAAAAGATGAAAGAAATTTGAATTTTGATCCGAGTACAAGTACTTGGATATACCAAGTGTTCATGTGGTACTCTCCCTGTTGCAGAAGAATGTTTGCTTATAAATTTCTAAGAATGTGCAGATCTTGATTTAGATCAAGAAACAGGGATTGCTGAAATTGAGATGTTGTTAGTTGCCGACAAAGCATGAAGTATCACAACAGCTAAGTGTACATGAGTCAGAAGAATCAGATGCAAGTCATCATTTGACAATGATAGTACATTTGAAGAAGTACTTGAGAACCTGCTTGTTTGAAAGAGAAAGATTGAAGAAGAAAGGAACTGCTGAGGTTCCTCCTCTCACATTCTTTTGACAAAGATGTTTCAAGCAAAGCTGATCAAGATCCCCATATGAAGCTAACCACTAGAGCTGAAGAAAGAGACCCTGAGAGTTCGTTGAAGTATGAGGTCCAAGAAGTATGAAACTGACTTCCATGACACTTACAACATAGCGACAACCATAGTCTCTGTTGAAGACGTTGCTGAATTTATGCTATCAAGACAATTTGATGCATCAGTCTAGGGGGAGATTGTTAGGTCCTAGTAGTGTGAGACTGAAGCATCAAATTTACGCAACGGTCTTTTGTAGCCAACTTGGCTTAACTGGGTTAGTTTGTATTAGATTTGGACCTTGAATAGGTCACTTGGGCATGCCACAGGCCATGTGGGCCAGGCAAGCCCAAGGGAAGCCCATGAGGGGCATGGGCAAACCCTAGGTATAAATAGGATATTATGTCATTTCTAGGGTTAAGTTTTTTGGGTAGACTATTAGGTTTTCTCTAGAGAACCTCCATCTTGTACCATACGGTTTTGATTTTTCAAGTAATAGAATCGTGTGCAAGGTGTTAAAGTGAATTCGTATTGTTCTTCATCATTTCGGTTTTTCTTGGAGATCACCAAGTTTGGATTCCGCCCATCCTTGGTGATTGTGTGATATCTATGTTAGATCCGGATTACCGGGACTTACAGAACCCAACCGAATTTCTAGTTACAAAAGCTATAGTGTCCCACTTGTCTGGTAATGATCTAAGAAAACAACTATTTAAAGTCGAATTTGCAAACTCAACACTAACCAGTTTAATATTGCTAATGAGACAACTAAATTTTTCAAACTGTAGGGTTAGTGACTCTCCTTTCACATGAAAAAACGTTTCATATTGTTGATTCAAAACTTCTCTGTTGTTTTCAGTTACTTCCTCAGTCCCATCGAATTGCTCTTTCAAAGCATCCCATAAATCCTTTGCACTGTTGCAATGTAACAGGCCAACATAGATATTGCTTAGCATTGTAGAGGCCACGATGTTAAATGCCTTTGCATCTAGCTCGATCTTTTGGAAATCTTGCTCGGAGTAATTTTCTGGATTCGTTTGTACTTGGACTTTAGGGTCCTCAGTACTTGGTATCATTGGGACATAAGGTCCAAAGATAACCAACTTCCAGCAACCGGTGTTTTGCTGAGCAAGAACATGATCTATCCGTCTCTGCCAAATATTGTACTCTGATCTGATGAGAATTGGTGGTTTAAACATGTTGTCGGTGTCGTGAGGATCTTGTGAATTTTGAGACATTTCGATTGTTTGTAAAATAGGTTTTTGTTTAAACTACTTTGAACGTAAATGAACTTTTACTCTGTTTTCAATCCAATGAGCAAACGAATTAGCAGTGAGAGCTGATTTGTTCAAATCAAATTTACTGTTAAATCAAATTCGATTGAGCAAGCTCTAATACCAATTGTTAGGATATGAGTTTGATATTGTTGTGAATGTTTAAGATGAAATCAATGGAAGTGGATAAACATGTATGAATAGTGCAGCGGAAATAGTAAACTTTGTATTCACAACAATAGGAAGATTGCTTTCACTAACATGCTTTTATAAATCAATTGTTTACTCACATGAAAGATTACAAACTCCCCTTCAGTCTAAGATCACTCTGATTTGCTCATACACAAAATGTCAAGATGAAGTGATAGTGATGAATAAAAGAGTACACACACTATTCTATTTATAGTACAGAGCAAACCGCTGAGCATCGTATGCTTACGTCACATTGAAAGTGACATGTAACAAACTAAAACAAACATCAACATCAGCTAAGCTAAACAATGCTATAAACTATATAATACAACATCTGATAGTAAACACTGATGAGTCATCCTCTATTGGGCTTCAACAGAGCTTTGCCTTGGCAAACCTTAGTTTTAGTCTTCAGCAGAGTTTTTGCCTTGGCATACCTTTGAGTCATCAACAGACCTTTGCCTTGGCAAACCTTGGCTTTAGTCTTCAGAAGAGGTTTGTCTTGGCAGACCTTTGACTTTTAGTCTTTAGTTGAGCTTGTCTTCATCAGATGTTCTATTATTATAAGGATCAGAGGTTGTAAAATATTTTGGCATTCTAACATTTGTTCTTTTGTAAGGTTCAATTTCCAACAGACTTATTGGTGAACAGGTCAGTACATTCGTACAGCAGAGTGACCAATAAATGTCTGACGAGGGTTAGGCACATACCTTTTTAGGTACAAATATAGCTTTGAAAGCACACGAAAATCTTTCGATATGAGATTTTCTTCCTTCTAAGGTTTTGGCCCTTTTATTACTCTTTTAGGATATCCTAACTGTGCCTAGGTCTGCATATAATCTAGATGCAACAGAAGGACAACCCTGATATCCCGAATAGACTTACCAGTATAAAGACCCGAGACTTCAGACGTTGGCTATCTATCAATGCAAGATTTAAGACCATGAAATCATACGCCGATGGTATGTTACCCACATAATGTATAGTTCATTATATTTATATCACTTGGTATTTTTCTGTGTATTGAGTGCTAGGCCTATCAACACATCGCGGTAGATCCTCATCTTTTCAGCTTCGATACCTTACATGTGTTAATCAAATTCTTTAGCACGAATAATTATTTCATTTCCCGGCACATATTTCTCCGTCTAAATTTGTGCAAAAGTAGAATAATTTATGCTCAAATTTAGTTATTCTATATAACAAACCCTTTTTTATCACTCAGTCGGTGAAACGCATAATTTTTAAAAGATCCAAGAGAACCTTGAATCTCGAGTTGCTGACAGGTTTTGTAAAAAGATCCACCGTATTTTGATCAGTATGGATCTGTTCAAATTTAACCAGTCCTCTATCATAGCAATCTCGAATAAAATGAACTTTTATATTAATGTGCTTGGTTTTGGAGTGAGAATAGGGTTTTTAATAATTTGGATAGCAGCATCATTATCACAACAAATTCGAGTTTTAAGAAAAGTCAAACCATAATCCTTAAGCTGATGTTGCATCCAAATAACCTGGGAGCAGCAAGCAGATGCTGCAACGTATTCAACTTCCACAATTGAGAGTGACACGGTTTGTTACTTTTTGAATTGCCATAAGATGAGTCTGTCTCCTAAGTACTGGCATCCAGCTGATGTAAAATTCATATCCCTGTCTGTCCCTCCAAGGTTACTGTTAGAAAAAGCAAACAGATCAAAGTTTGAATCTCTAGGATACCAGAGTCCAAGTTTTGGAGCTCCCTTCAGGTATCTAAAGATTCTTTTAACGGTAGTAAGATGAGATAATTAGGATTGGCCTGATAACGACCACATTGATAGACGAAAAACATAATGTCTGGCCGACTAGCCATCAAGTACATCAATGAACCAATCATAGATAGGTACAGTGTCTAATTAACTTGGCTTCTTTCGGCATACTCATTTAGCAAGGGTCGTTCAAAAATGGGGGAGTCTATGGGCTTTGTATCTGTCATGTCAAATTTTGAAAGAATGTGTTGAACATATTTGCCTTAATGAATCAAATTTCCTTGACTACTCTAACGAATTTGCAAGCCCAAGAACATTGACATCTCTCCCAACGAGCTCATCTTGAACCTCTTCTTAATTACTTCTTCGAATTCCTTGCACAAGTTTTCATTGGTTGACCCAATAATAATATCGTCAACATAGATCTAAAAAAGAATAAGATCCTTGTGACGTGATGTTGTAGTCTCACGTAAATTTACTCCAAATACTACTAATAGTTGTGGTAAGTGGGTGTCGAACACGTGGAGTTCGTGGAATATGCGCTATCTAAATTTTATACTAAATTAACTAATTTATCTAAATTGCAAGAAAATGAATTAAAGATTTTTGGTGTTTTGGTTTTAAAATTAAACAAGTTGCAACGTTGTTAAACAAATTAGAAGCAAGTAATCATCCTAAGTTTCCAGTTTCAATTAACACTTGTGTTCTAAATCCAACTAGAAAGAATCACATAGACATGACTCGTGTATGAGTATTGTTCGTGATGAAAGGGAACTAAGTACTCAAATTACCAAGATGCGAGGTTGTTACCCGATGACCAATTAACCAATATCCAACCCTAAACCCTACCATGATATATCGATTGTCAACGACACCAAGAACGTACGACTAAGGCTAAGATCAAAACATCAATCAACAGTTTACAAACAAGTGTTCAAGCACCATAATAAACTACAAACATTGCAAGTCTATTATTCTAGAAATTAAGGATAAAAACACGATTGTTTCAAGCAAACCTTCCAGCTATGATAATCACAATGAGTTTAGCCACTCATGGTCTTGAAAATCATCACACCTTCAAATGCTATGTTCATATGAATCATAAACACCAAACAAAATGAGTTTAGCCACTCATGGACTTGCAAATCTTGTCCAATGGACCACCCGTCACATCCCCACACTTAATCGTTGCTTGCCCAAGCAACACATCAAAAACATTTCCAAACTTAAAAGTGATCAAAGTGTAAACCAAACACAAACATATCATCCAATTGTCAATTCACCGTCATACCAAATGACACACCCCTCACAATAACTCTCCTCTTGGTGACAAAAAAAGTTACTAGCAAGATTGTGCTAGATCACTCAATGCGAGTGTGATTGTGTGACAATAAGCTTGTGTAATAATCAAATCTCCACCTGCAAAATTCCTAACATGCTTACGAATCAAAAAGGACTTTTGCGTTGTAACAAGGCTATGTGTAAGGGTGGGAATTGGTGGGATATATATGCATGTAGCTCATTGAATCGACCTAGTTTTTATAGTAGAACAAACAAAAACGACTATTACTATTTACACTACTTCACTATCTTTCTCCTTCTCTTTCTTCATTTTTCTTTCTCTTTTTTTGTTTAACTACAAACATTGAACAAAGAACACATACACATCAACATCAACACTACAAACTTAGCTCCTAAACCGGTTCGATCAATAGGTAAAATTTTTGTAGGACATAGGCTTGGGTTACAAATGAATGGTTTAAAGCTCAATTGTAGCTACTAATGACCAAACCCTGTCCCTCTCACTACCAAGCTTATATATTTATCTTGTGAAGTCCAACCCCCAAAACCCACACTCTCACACATCCGGAAGAGGCTACCTAAATTCCCTTATCATCTTCACAAGCATGTTACACCTAGGTTTCGACAAGCATATATTACACAAGTTCTATTAACACAAATCACACACTACCACTCAAACCAAAGAATTAATGTCTAGTAAGCATCCATGTGGCCCAAAAACTAACCATGAAAGAATAAAAGAGATACCGATGTGTCACGTTGATTAAGGTTAAATTTTCAAATTTTACAATTTTTTCGCTTGGTTTTAAAAATTTTCAAAATCTCAAAAATTTCCCCCATCCCCACACTTACGATACATTGACCCCAATGTATTGTTTTGAAGGAAACGATCACTAAAGCTACCTCAACCTCATTTTCAGCTCAATTCTCAAATCCCAATTTCTTTTTGGTTTTTTTTAATGAACACAAATAAACACCACCAATACTACCACAACCCATAACATGAATATCAACCACAATACGCCCCCTTCCACCTAAACATAAACAAAACAAAATAATGTCTACAATAATATACAAGGAAAGAACACCACCTGACTAGTAGTAGCGCGGCTGAGGAGGTCCAAAGATGGAAGTCATCATCTCTGAAAACTCAGCAAATGCAAATGCGCCGCTTCCACTACCACTTCCACCTTCACCTCCTTCCTGCTGGGCGGCGCCCTGCTGCTAACCGTATCAGGGATCCACCCACTGTGAATGATGCTTCGGTAGCGTGGGGTAAGAAACGCTACCATCATAAGGCAGCAAGGTCGAGTAGTCCATTGGTGGTGGGTCCACAACCACCAGTCGCCCCGCATGCCAATCAGCGTGCATGCGCCGATTTTGATCATCAAGGTACCGATTATTATCTCCTGTTCAAAAGCATAAGCATGAGTGTGATTCCATGATTCTTGGCGGTCGAAATTGTGCCTTAAAGCACGTTCCATGCTTGCACCCATCCAAGTCTAATGATCAAAAAATGTCCTTTTGGACCCACTCCAACCTATCGAATATAGGAGGACGTTCACTCTCAATCACCTCCTGCATTGTTCCTTGATGAGCCCAATTTGGCTCATAAGGATACCTTGAAATGTCGAAGAAACCCCCAGCATGACCACTACTCGAACCCCCTGATCCACATTCATGGGGGCCCCATATGGATCATCCATATAATCTTCATCACCACTTGGACCCTCCTCTTCACTTCCGGGCTCATCATCCTCCTTAGGCCTTAACGGGCGCACATCGGCTTTCAACACTCTCCATTTTTTACCCTCACTTTTCAGCTTATGATATCGTTCAGATTTAGTATATTTCCACCCAGCCCCTAACTGCTTCATATCAAATGGCTTGAACTTTTTGTAGGACCCCTTGTCATTCGCACCAATTACCCCATACATCTTCAAATGTGCTGTGATGAGTCTACAGTGCGGAATAATCTTTCGCTAATCATTGTTTCTACTAATCCAAACATTATTCAGCACTAGAAATCGAAACGAAAATAATGGAGCCCTGGTCAACAAAGTGTATAACACCGACACTTCCGGACACCGCACCTCAGCTATGTCACCCCCGCCGTGGAATGACATTCTGTAAACATATCACCAACATCAACTTCCCTTCAATTCTCATATTCTTGCGGTAATGCTTCCCATGGGTGGTACTAGGTATAAACAAATAGTCCAACATTGTGTTCTACCTTGGGTGCTTTTCGGGCTCAAAGTACAAATCCTCCAACCTTGGGATCATATATTGATTCACGGGTTTTCTATCAAACTTCGCCACCCTCCGCAATGAATCGAACGACATCTCCACTTCAATACCGTTGACGGTTCCAATCAACTTTATTTTTGACGCACCCCTATACGTAGGACATCTTAGAATGGCTATCCACTATTAAATTTCAGCGTCACATAAATTTGTTCCCTCATAATCATAGCACTTTAATGCCGCTTCCCAACCTAAAGCTCAAAACTTCTCAGTAATCCCAAACGGACCAAAGTCTACTTCTCTATCCTCTTTTTCGCATATAAAAGCTTCCTTCCGTTGTGCTAACTTTTTGATTTGATCATTAAATAACTCGGCTTGCCATTCAGACGGCTGATCGTGCAAGGGCCCCGTTCTGGCACTTCTTCTTCATGTTCTTCTTCTATATCACTTTGCAAAACCAACCTCCTTTTTCTTTGAGTTGGATTACTTGAGGATCCAACCTTCTCTTTGCCTTTACGTCCCATGTTAATTATGCCATGCATATAAATAAAGAACACAAATCGTTCCTCTTCTCATTAACCCACAATATCCCCACACTTGCTTATCACTATGGTTATGGATAAAAGCTAATCTCATGTTTATCATTTGCAAAAATTTGAACAAGTTTTCCCTAAGTTAGTAAATTCTGCCCAACAATCCCGTTTTTACCAAATGACTTAGCTTCCATAACCACAACCATTCAAAACCGTCAAATTCATCTCAGCATAACAGCTATAAGCAAGTGTTGAATCAAAGGTAATATAACACTTACAATTCTACAATGCATCATCAATAATGTAAGAAAGTGCATAACTTTGCTTTGTAGAAGATAACAATACTAAGAACTTCAAGATTAACAAAAACCCACCAAAACCCCAAAATTTTCGGAACCAAATGTCTAAAAGCGACCACCCAAACATTGGATTCTTAAAATGCAAACACACTTTTAGAATCCTTGCAAAATTTTAGTCAAGATTGACCCAAAAATCACTCGATTTGGTGAAGAATTGGTGAAGGTGTGTTCTTGAAAGGGTTTAATGAAGAAGAAGAAGAATGAAGCATGTGGCTCAAAGATGTGAAGGAATAGGGTTAAAACTCGTATTTCCTTTGCTTTTATGGCGGACCCACGCCCAGTCGCCATGTAAGCTACGGTGGTCACCGTAAGCTATGGTGGCCACTAATAAAAGTGAGGCCGTAAGACAGGAGCTTAGCACCGTAAGCAAAATTGAGGCCACCGTAAGCTACAGCGGGGGCCATAACCTACGGTGGTATCTAGGCATTTTTATTCGAAAATTTATTTATTATTTTTTGAACATCAGTTTTTATCATTTTTAAACATAAACATTATACTACTACCCCCTTCAAAAGACCTGTGTTGTCCTCAACACTATGTTTGAGTAATTCATAAGAACTTCCCCACACTTGTTTCAAATGCAAGTCAAAACGAGTATGGACAACTGCTTGAAAACAAACTAACTAAATAACTAAACTAAATATTTACACTACTAAACTTGGGCCTTTATGCTTAATCCGCATCCAACGGGCGTAAAATGTAGCCCACCTTGTTAAGTTTAAGATGTTTGATGTCATTCCCTTCCAAATACGGTTTTAGCCAATGCCAATTCACCGTTTGCTTTGTGTTAGTATGAACATCTATAATATCTACATATCCAAACCTGTGATTACATTTGGACCATCCACTTGCTTTTCAACTTTCCCACAAACAACTTTAATCTTGAGTTGTACAGCCAAACCTTTTGAACCATTTCAAAAGTTCGTTTCCGTATCTTCGCATCATAGACCTTTTTGAGCTTATCTTTATATACTGCCGCACACTCATATGCTTTATCTCAGATTTCTTCAATCTCGCTCAACTGTAACTTCCGGATTCTACCCTCTTCGTCATAATCCGCGTTCATCGTTTTAATCGCCCAATGCACCCTATGTGCTAACAACAGCGCCAAAATTTGACGTGATGTAAGAGTCTCATGTAAATTTAATCCAAATACTACTAATAGTAAGTGGTAAGTGGGTATCGAACACGTAGAGTTCGTGGAATATGCGCTATCTAAATTTATACTAAATTAACTAATTTATCTAAATTGCAAGAAAATGAATTCAAGATTTTTGGTGTTTTGGTTTTAAAATTAAACAAGTTGCAATACAAGTATTGGTTGTTAAACAAATTAGAAGCAAGTAATCATCCTATGTTTCCGGTTTCAATTAACCACTTGTGTTTTATATCCAACTAGAAAGAAGCACATAGACATGACTCGTGTATGACTATTTGTTCGTGATGAAAGGGAACTATGTACTTGGATTACAAAGATGCGAGGTTGTTAGCCAATGACCAATTAACCAATATCCAACCCTAAACCCTCCCGTGATATCTCGATTGTCAACGACACTAAGAACGTACGATTAAGGCTAAGCTCAAAACATCAATCAACAGTTTATAAACAAATGTTCAAACACCATAATAAACTACAAACATTGCAAGTCTATTATTCTAGAAATTAAGGATAAAAGACAATTGTTTCAAGCAATGATCGCAATGAGTTAAGCCACTCATGCTCTTGCAAATCATCACACCTTCAAATGTTATGTTCATATGAATCATAAAAACCAAACAAAATGTTAGAAATTATTCTTGGACCAAGTAACACACTCAAAATCGCCTCTAACACTCTGCAAAAACGTCTTCAATGATTGATATGCCAAAAGTCTCTTGAAAACCGGTTTAAAGAGGGCAGTTACACTTTTCTCGCAGGTCACCACCGTAAGCTACAGTGGTCAAAATTTCCTTACGGCCCCAAGAGACTGGCTTACGGTGCATAGAAGGATCAGACACCACCGTAAGCTATGGTGTTAACAGTTTTTTCATTTTTGTTCTTTTATTAACTCTCCATGTCTTCATCTTCCCTTAGCCAAGCGCAAGCACCCATCAAAGCACGTAAAAATCACTTATTTATGCTCTTCGGTACCTGCAAAGCCATACACATCGTAGTTGTCAAATCCTAATTATCAACCAAATTAAGTGCGGAATATAGATCGATTTAAAGCACTTGAGGGTTGTCCAATGGACCACCCATCACCTTACCAACATGCTTGATGAATAGCGCTTGATCTATCATCCCCGAGTATATCCATGTGCAAGTAGATGCTCTGTTAAGGTTGCGAACCATGCACGAGGTGCTTGGCGTAGCCTATACAAAGGTTTATCTAACTTATAGGCATAGTCTTGTTTCTCTGAATCAAAAAACACAGGCGGTGAGCGACATAAATTTCATCCTTGACCTTCCCGTACAGAAACTCCTTCTTGACATCCATCTGGTAAACATTAAATCCAATGTAAGATGCATATTCCAAGAAGATACGAATGGCCTCCTGATGTGCCATCGGTGCGTACACCTCATCATAATCTAGAACTCCAATCTGCCAGAAACCCTGGACCACTAATCATGCTTTGTTTCTCACAATCATGCAAGTGTCATCCTATTTGTTTCTAAACACCCAACGCGTTCCAAGAGCATTGTTTCCTTTAGGTAGCTTTACCAACTTCCAAACCCCATCTTTTAAAACTAATTGAGCTATTCATGCATCGCATCGACCCATCCAGGTTCCTAAAAGGAAACATTAATGCTTTTAGGCTTAATTTGAGAAATGAAGAATGAATACAAACACGAGTTAATGGTCTCTGATCTGCTGCGGGTTCGAACACTAGTAGTCACATGACCATTAATGTTCGTATGGGGTGGCTTTTTTGAACACGTTGTGGAATTGCTATAGCAGGAGCCTGCAAGTTTGATTTTAGATTTGAAAAACTTCCTGATACTATCCTAGTTTGGTCCCCCTCATTTGATGCAATAGTAGTGTTGATCACCCCCGGTGGATCTAAATGCAGTCAGACGGAATTGGCTGTGGAAACAGTGAAGCGCCTTGGACATCTGGATTTGAAGGTCCCGCAGCTGTCTGTTGTGCGGAGGCTTTAGAGTTATGAACTGCATTATCAGGAGTAGTTGTTGTAGTATATTCAGAAACCGGCTCTTAAATCGATGAAGTTTGAAACTGTACCACATTAGTTTCGTGAAATCCCAGTGAAATCACAGTAAGTCTCGTGAATGCATCTCGCAAAGGCACAGCATCATCTTCAATTGCAATGGGAATGCGTATCACTGAATTTGAGACACTTGCATTAATAATCACATCAGACAAAATATGAAATGACTTAAAAAAGAGGAATAATGATATAACCAATCAGGTCTAACTCGTGCATCTCTAGGATTTTCTTCTGGCCAATCCACATTGTAGGTCTCTATAATTTGCTTTTTGATCTTGTTGTACACACGATATGAGGTGTTTTTATCATATCCAATAAAATAGCATGGATCCCTTCTCGCCTCAAATTTACCATTGGCGTCCATAAGCAGGAGAACACAGGGATAACCAAAAGTACAGAAATGCTGCACAAAGGTTTTTTACCTTTAACTATTTTATAAGGAGTCTTCCTGTGATGTTTGTTGATCAATGCATGGTTTTGAACATAGCAAGCGGTGTTTACGGGTTCTGCCCAAAATGTCAATGGAAGGCTAGAATCTATCAGCATCGTCTGAGCAGCTTCAATGAGAGTTCAATTTTGTCTATCAGCTACTCCATTTTGTTGAGGAGTTCGAGCTGCACTATATTGTCGCTCAATTCCTTTTAAGGCATACTAGTCATTAAATTCTACATTCTTAAAATTCGTCCCATTGTCAGATTGAATAGTTTTCACCCGTTGATTTGCCTGATTTTCCATGTAACAAATTCATTTATTAAACTTGTACTCAAAGTCTTTTGTTCCAAGAAAAACACCCAAGTGAAACAAGAGAAATCATCAATGATGACTAAGTAGTAAGCCTTGCCTCCAATACTTAGTACATTAACGGGGCCAAAAAGATCCATATGAAGCAGTTCCAGAACTTTAGAAGTCACGTGCACAATCTTAGACTTGTGAGGCTTACGATGTTGTTTCCCACGAGCACATGATTCACATTTCTTGACCTGCATGAAATCCTTGATTGGTAGATTTTTTACTAATCCTCCTTTGGCCAGTCGATTAAGATTCTTCATGTTGAGATAACCTAATCGTCGATGCCACAACATAGCATCATGTTCGGCAATATTTAAGAAAAAACATGTAACTTGATTGGTGGGGGCTTTGTTCATATCAATTACGTAAGAATTTCCCCGACGTTCTGCTTCAAGTAAAAACCAATCCTCTAGTATCACAATCCCTTGCTTCAAAATTACGCATCCACCTTTGGTGAAGAGAAACCTCTCGACCTTTATCGCACATCTGAGAGACGCTCAAAAAACTGTGTTTGAGTTTAGGAACATATTTAACTTCTGAGAAGCTGAGAACCCCGTTTTTTATTGTACCCTTCATTGTTATTCTTCCAGTTTCACCTCCCGCAAAGTTGACAAACCCGACATCGAATATTTTTATATCATTTAACTAGGAACTGTGTCCTATCAGGTGCCTGGAACAGCTACTATCGATGAACCAAAGTCTGATGATAGCCCTCCATAGCCGTTCTTACACACACAATAGAATTAATTAGAAAATGGAACCCAGACCATTGTTGATCTGGGTTGTTCATTACTGTTGGTGTATGAAACCTCAAGAAAGATCATATGACTTTTAGTAGAATTTGAGGTTTGAGAGGAAGATGTTGAGTTTTACGATTGTGAACACTTAGACTGAGATCTAGCAAGAACTTTGGGTTTCCAAATTTTAGAATTCGTGTTGTTTGAAACATTTTTCGGCGATGTTACTTTTGATTTCATTGACTGATTTTGGAAACTGTTTGTGTAGTTGAAATCTTTTGATTAATTTTCTTTGCTAGATTCTAGTCTCCATCAGGTGGCTTGGCTTGAGTGAATCGATTTCGATAGGATCGATAATGCATAGCCGTCTGATGATATGTGTTCCTTGAGTAGTAAGGCACGAAAGGACGATGAACACAATTTCTATCTATATGCCCCAAAATTCCACAACTAAAACAAGTTTGTCTTTTAGAGAAAAAGACACTTAGTTCAGCTTATGTTATTATAGGGAGCTAATCGGGTCTCTTCTTTCCATTTGGTGTTGATTGCTTTTGTGCTTGTTTAACCTTGGATGTAACATACTCACAATCATCAGCACAAGAGTAAGTATTGATAATTTTACCCTTCAACTTAGATTCAGCTAGCTTCTAAGGTGGGTTTTCCTTTTTTTCTTTAACATCAGCTGAGGAATTTATGTTTTTTATTTTCTTTTTGTTTTTATGTGAACGCCTTTTTCTTAAAGGAGTTGATTCCATAGACCTAGTTTCTTTAGAAACCTTTTCTTCAGAATTTGAGCTTAGGGAATCAATTGTTGAATCAGTTTCTATAGAAACCTTTTCTTCAGACTCCTCCTTTTTGGGATTAGCTGCATAATTAGTTTCCATAGAGACCTTTTCTTCAATCCCTGAGCTTTTGTGATCAGTTGGATCTGATTTGTCAGATGATGAGCAATGTTCATTTAAAACAGTTTGGTTGTCGTCTGATTCAGACTTTGCAGCTTGTTTTAAATCCCCAAAAACACTATGCTCATTATCTGATGCACCAGAATCTTCAGTCTGATTATAAAATTGTTCATCAATTAATTCATTCACTCAATCAGACATAATAATATTTAGAACTTGATCATGTTAAGAGCGACCTGAGTTATCAGTTGAGAATTCAGGCATACTAGTGTGGTACTCGAAATAGATGTTTCAATTCATCACCGGATGCACCAGACTCCTCCAGTAAAATGGTAAAAGCCCAATCAGAATAAAAAACTACAGCATTAAAACTTTCAGTTTTAGCAACATCCTTAGAAAAACCCTTAGTCTCAGCAAGCATATACTGAACATAGTTCCAAACGTAAAAATCATGTTCAACACATAAAGAAACATCTGAATTATCAGTAACATTTTGATGTGGTTCATCATCCACTTCCGACTGCTCCTCAACTTTCACAGACTCTCCACATGAACTAAAACAGTTAATATTGTCTACAAAATCAGAATATGACATATTTTCTTGGTGCTCTTCTGATGATGTTTTCACATACTCCTTTTCTTGTTTTGGCATACCAACTGATTCAGTTGAACAATTTTTTTATCCAAGATCACATTTTTAACAAAACTCACGGGCTTTTGAAAATTAGTGGGTCCGGCATTCTTAGGTTTGAAAGGTTCCCATGGAGTGCAATCGCTTGGTTTGCCATAAATCATTTTATCATAGTTTTCTAACTCCTTCTCAGTAGTGGGCATTCTGGAATAATTATGATTATATGCGGTGGAACCTGTTTATAACCCAAACCCTAACCCTTGTTTTCTTTGAATGCTAGTTGCACATTGCATAAGTTACGAAATTGTCGCTCGAAGTATCAAATTTCTTTAAGTTTAACTCATTTTGTTGATACATAACAATGTGAAATTCTAGCTCAGCTATCACAGAATCACATTCCAAAGTTTTTATATTAAGTCTATTTTTGTAATCACGGACCCAACATTTCTGTTAATTTGTGTCCAAGTGGAGCTGGGCTATGTCTTTCTTAGTACGTCAATCTTTTCACAGAGTATCTTATTGTTCCCTCGAAGACTAATGCACTTTGAAATGGCATCCTTGTAATCACTGATTAAAGCCGAATTATACGCTCTCATCTGTGCAATCTTATTTCTACAATGTTTAGAACATAAAAAAGAATTTATCGTTTTAGGGAGTGATTTAGGTTCATCAGTTTGTGCCATTAAGCATTGATGATTGACTTTTTCAACTTCAGAGATCTTGACCGACTCCATGTGCACCACAACATCTACCCAATTAAAACCATGTTGTTCTTGTGCCTTCAAAGCCTTTCCTACTCTTGTATTTCCCTGGCTCGTTGAAGTTTGAATAGGTGTAACAACAACCATAGATCTTTCAGTGTTCCTAACAGTAGCTGCATGAGTAGCCTCATACCCCACCGGTGCCTTCTTACAATCCCTTGCAAAGTGTCCCGGCTCATAACATCTGTAGGACGATGATCCAATGCGAATGTTCGACATAGGACGAATACGATACTTTTTCTTAAACTTTTTAGCCTGAAATGATGCCATAGCCAAGTTCCAGGACACGTCCATCCCTTCTATATCTTCTTCGACCACTTGATTGGTTTCAGTTGCTAATATAGATAGGGGCAATAGATCACCTGCTAAGAAAGCATTCAGGCTGTTAAGCATAGATGCTGCAAGAGCAAATTTTTCTTCATTTTGTTTAGTTAGAAAGGCAATCTTTTCAGCTGAGAGTGCAGATGGAGTATTTTGAGATGATGAAGGGTTTGCTGGACTGAAAACCACAATTCCATTCTGAGGGTGTTGCTGGGCAGAAGTGGGTATAGCTGACGTGTTAAAAGTGGCTTATGGTGTAGGTAGTGACATGTACACATAGTTGGTCTTTTGCGCTTACAGGTGAGCTTGTGTTACAGGACTGAAGATAGCATTTGGATTATTGTTTGCCACTCGATGAATAAGACTGAAAACAATGTTGGGATGACTCTGAGATATTAAAGCATTGTTGGAGCTGGTCAACTCGGCAACAATCATCGAATTCTTATGATTAAGATCTCTTTGTTGATTATCAATCTCACACGACCTGATTGTGCCACTAAGCTCAGTAAGTGTGACTTCATTCAGATTCTTTGTACGCTTGATCATAGAAACATCAGCATCCCAGCTTTTCGGAAACAAATTCAAAAGTTGAAGATTCATCCCAATGTTTGTGATAGTGATACCGGCGCTTATCATTTGCGAAATCAGTTTGATGAATCTTCTAATTTGATTTTCTACAGTTTCACCATAAATGTGGTTGAATGAACTAAATTGCTGATTCAACATGTTCACCTTGCTAGCCTTCATATCTACATTACCCTCATACAAGTGTTTAAGCCCATCCCAAATTTCCTTCGCGTTCGTGTAGTTCCTTACAGCGATTGAGATGTCTGGACCACGTGCCATGGTGATTATTTGCCATAGCTTTATCATCCTCTTCTTTAATCTTTCGGTCATCATAGTTCGCAAATTCTCAGGTATAGAAATCCGAGTTAGAGGGTCATCTTCTATAGGATATATAATGGTACGAGGTCCATCTCCAGTATACCTCCAAACCCCGAGTTCCTTTGCCTTACAATACTGCTCAAAACGAAATTTCCAATCATAGTAATCGTCTCCATACAACAACCTAGGAACTATGATAGACGTGCTAATAACCTGATCGAGTTCCTGATGAAACACCAGAGATTGAGTCTGGATGGCAGCCAAAGTTGCATTAGCAGAATCCGCAGCAGTCATAACACTGTTTGGGTTCATCATTTTTAACTTTACCGAATAGTGGTTAAGTAATTTTTTTTAATAAAAATGAATAGTCCAAACAGCAAGGTTCGGTCCAAAAAGGTCGAATTTCAAAAGTCCACTTGGAATAGTATCTGAAATCTAGTATCTGAAAAGGTCCACTAGGAACAGTTTTCGAAACAGTGAACAGTATCCGAAACAGTGATCAATTCGGAACAGTAGTTCGAATCAGAACAACTCGGAACAGTGTCAAATGATCCGAAATTTTTGGTGATATATCCGAAATGCTTGAGGACTTATCTGAAATCCTTGAAGTTTATCCGAAATGCTTGATTGATGATCCGAAATGCTGAGAATATTCAACAACAGATTATTCAAAACTCAACAGGATGATCTGAATTCTATGGGAAACTTATCTAGGCAGTCCGAAACACTTATTTATCAGCAACAAAAACAGAACAGGATACGAAACAGGAGCAAACCAGTCAACACAACAGCAATCTGAAACAACCAGAATCAATGTGATATTCAACTAAGCATAGAAATAGGTTCAGTAGGCTCTGATACCAATTGTAAGTCACGAAACGAGATCACAACGATATCATACGAAGTTTGATTGTGGCGGAATCACATAATCAAGCTTGATTCAAGCAAAAGAAATAAAGAGGAAAACGAAATGATCCAAAAGATTAACTTGCATACAAATGTTTATCTAATACAAGTTAATAGCAAAACCAAAGAACCACTATACCCTAATACATCATTAACTATTTATAGGGAGGGTTTAGTCCACCACTCCCCCTAAACCCTCAGCCCATTAGCCCCCTAAAGGCCATTCTAATACAAGCCACCTTTAACAAGTAAACATACTAGCCCAAGAATAATCAAATAACTAATGTATAAACCTTAAGGGGTTAACAACGACTTAGAGTTAGGCTTGGTGTTATTCGCATTAAATATTTGGTGTCATTATCTTTATGGAACCAAATGTACCGTCTTCACGGATCAAAAAAGTTTTCAACATATATTTAATCAAAAAGAATTAAATATGTGTCAACGAAATATTTAAATGACTACAATTGGGGAATCAAGTATCATCCAGACAAGGCGAACATCGTCACGGACGCCTTAAGCCGAAAAGAACGAGTTAAAACATTGAGAGTACGGTATATGAACTAACGATTCAAACTAGCCTCACTACTCAGATTTATGACATGCAGAAAGAAGCACTTAAAGTGGAACATATACAAGAGAATTGCTTCAAGGTATGGAAAAACAGATGGAGCCAAAAGAATATAGGACTTGGTTTTAGATAAAGCTCATAAGTCCAAGTACTTGATTCATCTGGGAACAGATAAAAAGTGTCACAAATTAAAAGAGTTCTATTGGTGGCCTAATCTCAAAGGTGACATAGCAACCTATGTTGGGAAATGCTTAACATGTGCAAAGGTCAAGACCGAATACCAAAAGCCATTAGTCTTGTTACAACAACCTGAGAATCTCGTGTGGAGATGGGAACAAATATCAAAGGACTTCATCAGAAAAATTACCGAGGACCTCTCGAGGCAATGATATGATATGGGTAATTGTTGATCGCCTAACCAAGTCAGCTCACTTTCTGCCAATACACGAAAAGGATCGTATGGAGAAACTAGCTGAATTATATCCTAAGGAGATAGTTGCAAGTCATGGAGTGCATGTCTCAATAATCTCGGATCGACATGGTCGCTTCATATCAAGAATTTGGTAATCATTTTAAAAGGCCTTTGGATCTCGTTTGGATCTAAGCATGACCTTTTATACACAAACCGATGGCCAAAGTTAGTGAACCATCCAAACTTTAGAAGACATGTTATGTGCTTGTGTAATGGACTTAGGCAGAAATTGGGATACTCATTTACCGTTGGTAGAGTTCTTATACAATAATAGTTATCACACTAGCATATATGCTGCACCATTAGGGACTTTATATGGACGAAAAATGTTGATCTCCATTGTGTTGAAAAGAAGTCAGTGACAAGCAATTAATAGGTCCAGAGTTAGTACAAGAGACTACTCATAAAATCTTCCAAATCTGAGATCGCATCAAGGCGGCTCAGGATCGATAGAAAAGTTACGCGGATAAATGATACAAACCTTTAACCTTCAAGGTCTGAGACAAAGTTCTGTTGAAAGTCTCGCCTTGGAACGGCGTAGCTAGGTTCAAAAAGCGTGGGAAACTAAGCCCGTGATACATAGGACCATTCAAAATTCTAGCAAAGGTTAATACTGTTGAATATAAGCTGAAATTGCGAGAAGAACTCAGCAGCGTACACAACACTTTCATGTGTCAAATCTCAAGAAAAGTCCAACGCAAGAAACGGTTATCATTATTACAGATGAAATACTCATTGACAAAAAACTCCAATTTACCAAAGAACCTTTAACATGAAGACCAGATAAGCAAAATACCCCCCCCCCAACCTATTCGAGAAGACTCCTACAAAGGATAACTCAACATGAATTTCAGGATGAAATTCTTTTTAACAGGGGATTATGTGACAAATGGCAAAATAACCGGTAATTTCGTACAACTTAATCACGGTTTACATATACAATTACGTGCATTAGACTAATTTTGATATAACTGAGTCTCATAAGTCTAGTAATCCCGGGATATACATTTACATTGCATATCACGTAATCGTATTCGTCGCGTCGGGATATGATACAAACTATGTCAGAAACCATTGGTAGTATATCTGAACACACTATTCATGCTAGGAGATTTCCGATACTCCTGAAACAACAAATACAAGACAAGAAATCATGTCCAACAAATTTATATACAAAACCCTATGTAGGGAAAACAAGTGTGTATAATATAACTTTTCTGAAAATACATAAACATTAAATTGTTCGATCCGATCTACAAAAGTTATGAATTCCATAAACTGGCTAATACATATTCAATGGAACATTGTAAGATCACTAAACAATGTAATGATTACAAATGATAACAAGGATATCATATATGTAATGAGGATGTATAAATATAAATTACCATTCGATGTTACATAAAGTGTCGTAAATTATCCGTAAGCGAAACTAGTGCCGAATTAGAGTCTAAACACTATCTACACATAATATAATGAACTAGTTAGGCATTTTATGACATGGTAATGCTAGTATTAAATTTTTTATCATCCTAAACTTCTAAATTAAACCTATTGATGAAAATATCTACACTTAACATTTCATCACATGTGGGAAAGAATAAACAATTGACAACACCATCACCTACAACACCCCCCCCATTTTCGGTCATCATGGGGCCTCACATACCCCATGTTGAGTGGATGAAGAATATAAAGTAGCATGGTCTAGGAAGATCTTGTGTTGACTAGAGAAAGTATGATGATGATAAGAGATACATAAGAGAGTTTCTAACACAAATCTTATCCATCACCCTAACTCTTTCACCAAGCAAAAATACACATAAACACCTCCCTTCTCTCTCTCTCTCTCTCTCTCTCTCTCTCTCTAAACATCAGCCAAGGCACCCCCAACATCCTCTCCATCTTCAGGTGTCATTCAAGCATTTCAAGACTTTTAATGAAGATCTGAGTGGATGAAAGTGATGAAGATCATCTAGGAGCTTAGTACAAGTCTTGAAACTTTCATTTTCTTCTTTCTTTTATTAAGAACTCATCCCTAGCCATCTGTGCTTGTAGTAAGCTCATCGTTACATCTTTTATACTTCTCATTGTGTGTCGAATCATAAAGTACAAGTCGATCTTATTGAAACCGAACATAAAGATACAAGAAAACCCTAACCTAAACAACATAATATAACTTATATATGTAGTTTTGAGTTGATTTTGTTGTTGATCTTGTTGTAGTTGCTGATGTTGTAAACAAAAATAATCTTCCAAAAGTGTTATTTAAAATAGATCTACCAAGTATATGTATAGATCTAGTAAGATCCATAAACAAGAAGTATCATGAACTTGAAAATGGTCTTAAAATGATTGAAGTGTTTTAGTATTATGTAAATCTTTAAAAATCATGTTCATAATTTTTTATCTTGAAAAAGTAAAGAAAGTAGTTTAACATAAACTTGTAAAAAAATGGTTGAACATTGTTAGGTCCTAGAAGTGTGAGACTGAAGCATAAAATATACGCAACAGTCTATGGTAGTTAACTGGGTCTAACTAGGTTAGTTTGTATTAGTTTTGGACCTTTATTAGTCATTTGGGCATGTCATAGGCCATGTGGGCCACGCAAGGCCATAGACAAGCCCATTAGGGTTATGCCTTATCCTAGGTATATAAGCTAAGCTTATGTCATATCCTAGGGTTAGACTTTTGGAGACTTTTAGGTTTTCTCTAGAGAACCTCCATCTTGTACCAGACGATTTTGCTTGTTCAAGTAATAGAATCGTGTGCAAGGTGTTAAAGTGAATTCGTTATTGATCTTCATCGTTTCGGTTTTCTTGAAGACCACCAAGTGTTAGATCCGGACCACCAGGACTTGCAAGTGGTATCAGATCCTGTTTGAACCTGTTTTCCAGACTCAGATCTGATATTACATGATTATGTTCGGTTTTTGCTGAAGAACACGAAGAAGACAAAGAAGATTCAAGCATTTCGGATCAACATTCAAGGATTTTGGATTTTCTAGTTGCATTTCGGATTAATCTTCTGCATTTCGGATAAAAACTTGAATTTCTGATAGATTTCGGATTAATCTTCAAGGATTTCGGATTTTTTTCAAGGATTTTGGATAATCTTCAAAGATTCCGGATTCGTAACTGTTCCGAATTCGGATAGGCTTTCATTTCGGATTACTGTTTCGGATTCTCACTGTTGCTGTGCATCTGATAGCATTCCGGATTACTGTTCCGATGTTCCGGATTTAATCTTCATTCCGGATTTGCTCTTCATTCCGGATTTGATCTTCATTCCGGATTTGGTTTTCATTCCGGATTTGGTCTTCATTCCGGATTTGGTCTTTCATTCCGGATCAGGGTTTCATTCCGGACTAGATTCTCTATTTCGGATTCTCTCATCTCGGATCACTGTTCCGAATTACCATCTTGGATCACTGCTTCGGAATTTCATCTCGAATTATTAATCTGAGTTACGGTTCCGAATTCGGTACTGTTCCGAGTTGAACCCAAAAAGGTGGAAAGTTAACCAGCTGACGTAACCGGAGTTAAAAATTTTCATACAAAGAATTTGATCCTTAGACAATTTTAGCAAACCGGTTGCACGGCTAGACTCGTGTGATTTTTAGGGAAAAAAGGCAGGAAAGTTCCTAAAATCACTATCGGACATTATATATCATTGGAATCGTATCGTCGAGACGAGTCTAACGGTACATTTTGATGAAAACAGTTTTCGGACATTTTTTATCGCGTTTACCGGTCCGGTTTCAATTATCCGAAGATGGTTGCAGCCCAGGCTCAGCACTCGAACATAGCTCTCAGTCCAGCACAAAATGAAAACCCGAGCCTGCAGGATGAAGTGAAGGAAAAGCTGAATGAGTTTATCAGAGACTACAATGTTGATCCGGTTGCTAACTATCTGATGCGTTTGCTTGAATGTGGGAGGCGTAAAGAGGAAGTAAGAAATGCGATGGATAGCTTCTTGAGTGATGATAAAGACTCCTTTGTCTCTTGGTTGTGGGATCATTTACAATCAAACCAAGATCTCAAAGATCTATATGCAAAATCAACTGAGTCTATTTCTGAAGAAGTATCTGAGTAGAAACCTCAAGCCCACAAGCAGCCATCAGTAGTCCAGCATCCCAAACTCGACCTCAAGCCCAAACTAACGCTGATAAATCTAGCTCGTCCATTGAGACAATCAACTATCTTTTGTGCACTAAACCTTGCAGGAATAGGGTTGCTCAACTCATGGCTCTTAATTCCAAAATGACCGATGAATATAACAATGCAATGGTTCAGTACATCTGCCTTCGAGAAAGTAATAAGTTACTCAAAGAAAAGGTTGAAGCTCAAAAGAAAGATATAGCTCAGCTCCACCTGGACATAAATCAACAGAAATGTTGGGTCCATGATTATAAACCAGATTAGATTCAAAAACCATGGAATGCGACTTGGTAAGAGTTGTGCTGGGACTTCTTACTAGAAAATATCAACAAAACGAAATGAATATAAAGAAGTTTGATACATCCAGCAAGCTTGTTCAAGACGTGTGCAACGTGCAGCTGGCATATAAGGCGAACAAGGGGAAGGGTTTGGGATTCAATCAAGTTACCCCACCATACAATCACAACTACACGACAATGCCTCAAACAGATGAAGATGTTGAGAAAGCACAGTATATGATATA
This sequence comes from Scalesia atractyloides, assembly GCA_947069175.1. Lineage (NCBI taxonomy): Eukaryota > Viridiplantae > Streptophyta > Magnoliopsida > Asterales > Asteraceae > Scalesia > Scalesia atractyloides. The sequence goes on along the minus strand of CAMTDV010000001.1, from coordinate 52,501,954 downwards.
TGGCAAACCCAGTGATTATACGTCAGATACATAGGACCAATCTGGTGCTGTTGGCTCTTCTAATGATTCAGCTGGAGTGTCTGGCTCTTCATCTGATAACCCAGGACTCTCCGACTTTATCAAAGCTGATGAAGACAGAGCTGATGTGAACAAGGCTCCAAGTGCGCAAACTGAACAATCTAAACCTTTTGCTTCTGATGAAAAGGTTCAGAGCAAGCTAAAAGAGCAAAAACGAGCAAATCGGAGACGAAGGAAGCAAAAGTCCAAACGTCAAGAACAATCACGCTCTCTAAAATCATCAGTAGGCAGCAATAGCCCTCAAAAGGTTAATGTTGTGAAAAATGCTTTTGTTAAGCCGATCCTTAACGGCAAATGCGAAAAATATGGCTTTGACCGTGCTAGCAAGCTTTTGGAAAGGTTGTGGAGATTTCTAAACAAGACTTGCAGTCTAAACAAAAGAAGAAGAATCTAAAGAGATCTCCACAACAGAAGAAGGCCCTTGGAAATACAAGTATAAACATCCAAATTCTTTTTCGTCAGCAAGACATGTGCAAGGAAGGCGAGCACAGAAGGGATCAGTTAATCCTTCAAGGCTTGCACGAGAAAATCAAGCTGATCAGAATGCTTTACATGTGAAGAAACAAACGTGCTTCAATTGCAGCATTCCTGGTCACATTGCTCGAAACTGTACACGTGGTCCCCATGTTCCGTGTCATGCTAAAAATCAGAAGCTTACACCAAAGAATAACAATCATATTAAGCAAATGAAGGTATCATCACCTAAGGCAATAAAGAATGTGAATTCCAAGGTTAAACCATCTGATGGGGATTGGAATGTTGCCAAAAATATGTTTTTCTAAAACGACTAAACCTGAAACAGCCAAAGTTGCTCAATCAAAGGCAATAACCGCGTTTATTAAACCGAAACAGATTTGGAAACCCAAATCCAAAGCGGCAACAACATCACCAATCCTTGAAACAAAAGGGGATTTGTGTCTTAAAGAAGTGTCTTGTTTTGATGCTTCAGGGAAACCCAGGACCACGATGGCCTGGATCCCACTGTCTTACTAATCTCCTTATTTTTCAGGAACAACCAAGGAGGAGCTGTTGACAATCTCTGGAATGTTAGTAGCGGTTGTTCCAGGGACATGAAGGATAACATCTCACTGTTGCAAAAAGGTTTCAATTTTTAAGATTGTGATGTTTCCTTTGGAGGAGATAAGGTAAGAAAAGATCAGCGAAAAGGTACAAATTTGAATTCAGTGCTTTAATTTTGAAATTGATTAGTTTTTAATCTAATGACGGAATGGTTAAGAAAAAAACAACAAAAGTATTTTCCTTTTCCTTTTGTTTAAAACTTTGTGCATATGTTTTCTTTATTAGGTAAATTTGTGCATAAAGTATGATGCACAAATTTAGGGGGGAAGAGGGTGATATATGTATATATGTATTGTTTGAGGGGGAGAAATTTAGAAAAATACAAAAACATTATTAGAAAAATACAAAAAATAAAAAGTCATGGGAAATAAAATGAATGTTCGTGATAAAGGGCGTGACTAACACATGTAAGGTGCTGTAGCTGAAAAGACTAGGATCTAATGTGATGTGTCATAGGCTTAACGCTCAAAGTGATGATAAGATACTAAGTGATATAAACATAACGAACTATGTATCTTGTCGGTAACATACCATCGGCGTATGATTTTATGGTCTTAAATCTTGTGTTGATAGATAGCCAACATCTGAGGTTTCGGGTCTTTATGCTGTTGAGTCATCCGGGAATATCCTGGCTGCCCTTCTGTTGCATCCAGATTATATGCAGACCTAGGCACAGTCAGGATATTCTTTAAAGAGCCAAATCAAAAGGGCCAAAACCTTAAAAGAAAGGAAATCTCATCATGAGAAAATTCCATGAATTCAAACATACCAAATAAGGTATTTGCCTAACCATCGTTAGATACTATTGGTCACTCTGCTGTACGGAAGTACCGACTTGTTCACCAATATTGACGTTGTAAAAGATAAAGGATGATCTCAGTATACTCACCTGCTATGATGAATCGTTGTGCTTTCCTTGATCGCGGGGGTATGTCATGGTATGGGACACATGGATATTATAGTATAATACTACCTTAAGTATATCACGAAGTTGAAAAATGGAAGTTGAGCGTTAAAGTTTAAGTGGACAAACATATTGGCAATCGCATAGACCAGTCTGAATAAGTTCGCACCGAAAAGTGTTCCTTGGTCCGCCTGAAAACGATTTTGATCCCATTATAATTGTATACTTATAACTATTGAGTTAGTTTCTTTGTTTATTTGTGTTTCTGTTTATATTCTTATATTTAAAAAAATAAAACTAAAAAATAAAAAAATAGAAAATTCAAAAAATCCAAAAATAGAGTGCTTTATTTGTTTTATTAAAAAATTTATTAACCGTTCTTGAAGATTGGACTAATCATCAAAGGATGAAAGAAATTTGAATTTTGATCCGAGTACAAGTACTTGGATGTACCAGGTGTTCATGCGGTACTCTCCCTGTTGCATAAGAATGTTTGCTTATAAATTCCTGAGAATTGTGCAGATCTAGATTTAGATCAAGAAACAGGGATTGCTAAAAATTGAGATGATGTTAGTTGCCGACAAAGCATGAAGCATCACAACAGCAAAGTGTACCTGAGTCAGAAGAACAACATGCCAGTTATCATCTGACAGTGATAGTACATTTGAAGAAGTACCTGTGAACCTGCTTGCTTGAAAGAGAAGAATTGAAGAAGAAAAAAGCTGCTGAGATTCCTCCTCTCGCATTCTTTTTGACAACGAAGTTTCAAGCAAAGCTGATCAAGATCCTGATATGAAGCTAACCACAAGAGCTGAACAAAGAGACCCAGTGCTGAGAGTTCGTTGAAGTGTGAGGTACAAGAAGTTTGAGACTGACTTCCACAACACTTACAACATAGCGACAACCATAGTCTCTGTTGAAGACGTTGCTGAATTTGCACTATGAAGACAATTTGATGCATCAGTCTAGGGGAGATTGTTAGGTCCTAGAAGTGTGAGACTGAAGCATCAAATATACGCAACAGTCTATGGTAGTTAACTGGGTTTAACTAGGTTAGTTTATATTAGTTTTGGACCTTTATAGGTTATTTGGGCATGTCATAGGCCATGTGGGTCAGGCAAGCCCATTAGGGTTATGCCTTACCCTAGGTATATAAGCTAAGCTTATGTCATTTCCTAGGGTTAGACTTTTGGAGACTTTTAGGTTTTCTCTAGAGAACCTCCATCTTGTACCAGACGATTTTGCTTGCTCAACTAATAGAATTGTGTGCAAGGTGTTAAAGTGAATTCGTTATTGTTCTTCATCGTTTCGACTTTCTTGAAGATCACCAAGTTTGGATTCCGACAATCCTTGGTGATTGTGTGATATTCGTGTTAGATCCGGACTACCGGGACTTGCAAAAATGAAGAAAAATATTTTTGAAAGATCTAGTTCATGAACTTGTTGTTGAAATTTATACAAAGTTGATGTTCTTGAAAAGTTCAAATTCTTCAAAGATTGTTGTTTTGATGATTAAATATATTACTGTTGAATTTTGAAACATGATTACAGTTTGTGGCATCCCGGTTTTTCAGGTATCTTAAACGCACTACTTCACGGTTATTCATTCCTACGCTAATTTGATTCGGAGAATTAAATTACACGCTCGAAATAACTACGCTAACTTTGTGAACTTATCGAGTGATTTACGTGCTACGTGTTATTAGACGTTTATAAGTTTGGTGAGTTATTATGTTAGGTTTTGATTTCGTGATTATTAGTTATAAAAATATATATAGTAAATAGATAGACGAACCGAACCGAGCCGCGAAACGTGTCGACCTCACTTCCTTGCGACTCAAGGAATTAATCAAAACTTGTGGCTCAAGTTAAAGACCCAAACCGCCCCCACCCAAACCCCTTTGCGGCCGCAAGCACAAACCCCAACCCTTTTCCTTTTTTTTTTATTTCTTGCACTATATATATACAAGCATGCATGAGAGTTGTGTTAACAAAAAAAAAAGAGAAACCCTAGCTCCAAGAACAGCCGACGGCAGCCCCACCCCACCCCTTCTCTCGATCGCGACCTCCTCCAAAACCCGAAGTGATTCCAATCTCGTTCCTGGTTCGTTAATCTTCATTGTTAAAGGTTAGGGTTTTCATTATTTCGCAAATCACATTAGGGTTTATAAACTCTTGATCATACTTGTATGTAATGGTAGAATCATGGTTATGAAAGTGTTATAATGTTTTGTTCGATTAATTGTGCGAGTTTTGCGATTATGATGTTTAGTTGGATACAAGAATCATAGGCTGTGTTTTGAGATAAAAATCATGTTATATGATTAGGGTTTGCATGAGTATGATGTACATGATGATATGTGACTAATAAATCTGTTCTTGATCATTCATATTTAACGTCTCGATTGTTTAAGCGTGTTCTATTGCGATAAAAGTCGAAAACAGGATGCTGAATGGTGTTTACAGCCAACTTCAATTGGCTGTAACTTGGTTATTATTTATTGAAAAGCCGATTTTCTGAAGCCTAAAACGTATATTTTTTAAAAACGCTTCTAATGGCACTTGATTCATATTTTTCTGAGGTCGTTTGATATTTTTAAGTGGTCAAGTAAGTGCAGTAACTGAAGCTGTGTAAATTCTGAAAATTTGTTAGTTGTTTATCAAGTCGGATCTCATAATCTGTAGAGGTTTGGGTCACGAAATTTGTACAGCAGCTGGAGATGGAAATTTCTGGGAAACTCCCACTGGAATTTTGTTGATTGGATGAACGATGATTTTTAAATAAATTCTCCCGTGGACTGCAGTCAGAAAGCGACGAATCTGACTGCAGCCTAGTATATAAACGTTTATGTTTAACTGGTAAAGTATTAGGACTTGGTAAAATTCTACAGTTTAGTTGACACCTTCTGTAAAAAAAATTGGAATTTTTGGAATGTTGGAAATATTTTATAAAAATCCTCGAAAACAGCCTAGTTATGAGCATACAAGCTGAAACTTGATTACTTGCGAATGTGTGTACCAAAATGTTGTATGAGTTGATTTGTGTTCATCACTATTTTGGTATGATAATACTTTGCATGCATGATTGTGTTTTCGAATTTGTTATCATGTGTGCCGCATTGTATGATAGTTATGTGTAGGGTTTGTATCAGTGTGTTCACACACTAACTTTATATCGATTGACTTGTTAGGACGCGATTAGCTGTCCCATCATTTACTACTTCTGTGTTACACTAACCGAGCAATTAAAGGTGAGTTCATGGCCCCTAATTTTATCCGGTTTTAAACAACAGGGGGAGAAACATGTATACACTCTACAACTCTATCTCTTTACGTTATGCAAAATTAACGTCGTTAAACTATTCGGTAACTAAGTTAATGTTAATGTACGTTATGGTCACTAAGCAACTATATCACGGAAGTCCTCGACAAACTCTCGGATCGTTAGTATTGGGTTAGATAGCGGGGAAATTATAAGTAGTACTACTGGGCCCGACAAGCCCCACCCGAGCTAGTCGCGCTAGCCGACCGGGTATGGTCAACGGGTGAATAATTTAGCCTAACTTTCGCCATGGTCAGTGATAGGCCTAGCAACACGGAGGCACAACAGTCAGCTTTGATCGCGAACACTTATGTGACATAACTTTAGGCTCGATACCTACATGTTAACATTGAACTTAATTATGAAACAACAATATTATTCCGGGTTAGGAATAATGGAACAAACAATGATATTATTCCGGGTTAGGAATAATGGAACCAACATCATTATTATTCCGGGTTTGGAATAATGGAACTATATCGTTATTCCGGGTTAGGGATAATGGGGGAAACAAACTTATAACCGAACTAATGAACTTATGAAAACCTGTGAACTCACTCTTCTTTAATGTTGACACTTGTTTCTTTACATGTTTCTCAGGACGCTAGGAGCTCTAGGTGCACTCACTTGCATTAATCAAGACATCTTTTTATCGAGTCTCATTTACGAATATTGTTTGGGTTTTTCTTTAGTTTTGGCGTTTGTGTTGGCGCCCGTTCCTTTACTTTACTTTAATGCTTCCTCTCAACTTTAAAACTAATGCTTCCGCTAAACATTGAAACCAAACTAAGACAATTCAAAAATAACTATGAATGGTTAAACAAATGATTTTGGAAACGTATAAACGAATCATATAGAGTCGTTCGATGTTACTAGTGTCTCAGATTCTGGTTTGTTCACACACCTCGCGGTAAAACTCCGCAAGTGGAAATTGAGGGTGTGACAGATTGGTATCAGAGCCTCTAGCTATAGAGAACCAGGTTTGTAATAAAAGTAGACCTAAATTATAGCTGATTACACGACACTAGACTTAGTTTGGCACTAAACTGTGACATCTTGTTATGTGGTGTACTACAACTGTGTTATGTAAAATATAAATGCATATTGTGATGAACGCAACTCGTAACTAACTACACAACCCAACAGGCAATGTCATCATCATCATCCGACAAACCTTTACAACCAAGGGCGCCGGGGAAGGCACCTATGGTCGAACCCTCACCACCTCATGGCGTGGAGACACGCTCAGCTGCTATAAAAAGACTCGCTCTAGGAGAGGAGTCGCCCACACGCCCGACCATCGCTATGCCGGTCGAACCGGTTAACTCGTTAGAAGTAGGGAACGACCTACTTACAGATATGATAAGAAAACAACAGGAACAACTAGAGAGAATGCAGGAAACTATCCTAGCACAGGGATGGATGATACGACAATTAACGGGTAAGACCGGAGAGCTCGAGGAAGAGCAATATGAGAATAAGATAGCTCGTAACACCTTAGCTAAAGATCTTCGTGCTGAGCAGCTGAGGGCTGACTGGCTCGAAGACAGAGTTCTTGAGTCTAGCTGGAGAATTCAAGAACTAGAACAGAATCAGGCACCTTTACCAGTACCGGCACCAGCACCGGCCCCTCCAGCGCCGGTAGAGGAAGAAGAGGAGGATCCAGAGGAAGACCCGGCTGTAGAAGCTGGAAACGCCACGGAGGATGATGGCAACGATAGCGATTTGGGAGATGGAGATGTAGAAGACTGACTCGTCTCGCTTATCCCATTTGCTTCCTTCAGTCTATTTATTTTTCTACTTATGTTTGAACTTGAAATTTTATAGTAAACTGATATGTTTGGTTGGCATTTTGTGAGACGTTGAAATTTTATTTAATCGAATATTTCTTTTGATTGTTTAATTTATTTGGGTTGACATAATTTGAGGGATTATTTAAGTATGGAGTAGGATAACTATATTGGATATATATACTTATCGGTGTGTGTTTATGTTGTCTTGCGAAGATCTAAAATGGCAACTGGACGTCGTGGAAACCTCAGCATGACACCCGAAGAACTGGCCGTAATGATCCAAGAACACGTGAATGCTGCTCTAATAGGTGTTCAAAACCCAACAGCAGGTAACCATTATTAAATTTTCATGTGAAAATCTAATAGTTGGGCTAGTAGACTTTCTCGCTGACTACCTATCCTCTGTCAGCAGGAGGGGGTCTTAATCCCTACAAGATGTTCCTCGATGCGAAACCGAGCAAATTGACGGGTGCAGAAGGACCCATAGGACTGGTCCGTTGGATTGAAAAGTCCGAATCAATGTTCGAGATGTGCAATTGTCTTGAGGCCAACAAGGTCAAGTATGCTGCCTCAACGTTGGAGGATGGGGCACTAACTTGGTGGAATGCACAAGTCCAAACGCGTGGACTTATTGCTGCAAACGCAATGGCCTGGGTCGAGTATAAGGCCCTAATCAAGGAGGAGTACTGTCCGCGGGACAGGGTTCAGCAGTTGGAGCAAGCATTATGGAACCACAAGATGGTGGGATCTGAAATTGAAGCATACACAGCGAAACATCATGACCTGGTATTTCTATGTCCCGATCTGGCCAACACCGTTGAGAAACGACTCGAGTTTTACCTTGGGGGTCTAGTCCCCGAGATCCAGGGCATGGTAATGGCTAGCAACCCTGCGACTGAGCATCAAGCGATCAGGCTGGCGCACAAACTCACCGATAAGGCGGTGGAACAAAAGAAGTTGCCATCTCGGGGTGCAACTGAAGTTGCCCCTGATAATAAAAGAAAGTTTGAAGACTCGTCTGCTCGACAGTATTCGTCAGCCCAGCCACAACAAGGGAACCAGAAATGGTTCAATAATTTCAACAGCAATCGGGGTCACAATAATCAGCCCGCCAACCACAACCAGAACACAAGCGGCTATGTGGGTCGAAAGCCGCAATGTAATCGTTGTAACCTCCATCATCACGGCCCTTGTGCCGGGAGTCGCTGCCAACGTTGTGGTAAGGTGGGACACGCGGCAAAGGATTGTCGCGGAGAAATCATGTCTCGACAAAACCAAAATCAACACCAGGGTTAACAACAGGGTATTAACCGGGGGTGCTATCAGTGTGGTAGCACTGCCCACTTCAAACGAGACTGCCCACAGCTTCGCAACAACAACAACAATGGTGGGAACAACAACAACGACAACCACAACAACCACAACAACAACAATAACAACAACAACAATGGAAATGGTGGCACAGGAGGTGCCGAAGGTCGTGCATTTACGCTAGGCCGCAGAGAGGCCAGAAACGACTTGAACGTGGTCACCGGTAAGTTTCCCCTTAAGGATCATTTTGCTACTGTACTTTTTGATACGGGTGCGAATAGGAGTTTTATATCTGAGTCTTTTAGGAAGAACCTAAATCTCACGCCTAAACCCCTAGAGACCCCTTACGTCATAGAACTAGCAGATGGTAAATCTGTAGATGTGACCCACTTAGTATCCGGCTGTCAACTCAAACTCGCGGGTCACACCTTTACCATTGATCTGATGACAACTACCCTGGGTAGTTTTGACGTGGTAGCCGGAATGGACTGGCTATCCGACGTCCGAGCTGAAGTTCTCTGTTTCGAGAAAGCTATCCGTATTCCGCTCTCTAACGACGAAATCTTGACGGTGCAAGTCGAGAAGGCAGGCGCCGTCACAAACATCATCTCTTACATGCAAGCACAGAAGTGTCTTCGGAGGAAGAACTCTTTCGCTTTGCTCGCACTGGTCACCGAGCAGCCTAAGGACGAGAAGCGTATAGAAGATATCCCCGTCGTCCGTGACTTTTCCGATGTTTTTCCAGAGGAGTTACCTGGTCTTCCACCACATCGACAAGTAGAATTTGAAATTGAATTGGCGAACCATGCAACTCCTATCGCCAAGGCCCCATACCGCCTAGCTCCAACCGAGCTGCAAGAGCTGTCTACCCAACTTCAGGAATTGTTAGAAAAAGGATTTATCCGACCCAGTACTTCGCCATGGGGAGCTCCGGTCCTTTTTGTCAAGAAGAAGGACGGGACCTTCCGCATGTGCATTGACTACAGGGAACTCAATAAGGTTATTGTCAAGAACCGATACCCATTACCTCGCATCGACGATCTCTTCGACCAGCTTCAAGGGTCAAGCTACTACTCCAAGATTGATCTACAGTCCGGTTATCACCAGTTACGCGTCAGGGAGGAGGATATTGCTAAGACGGCATTTCGTACTCGGTATGGCCATTATGAGTTCTTGGTCATGCCCTTCGGTCTCACCAACGCACCCGTGGTGTTCGTGGACCTCATGAACCGCGTGTGTAAACCGTATCTCGACAAGTTTGTCATTGTGTTCATCGATGACATACTCATCTACTCTAAAGGTGAAGAAGAACATGCTGAACATCTACGATTACTGCTGGAATTACTTCAACAGGAGAAACTACATGCCAAGCTTTCAAAGTGTGATTTCTGGATTCGGGAAGTTCAGTTCCTCGGGCATATTGTGAATGAAAAGGGTATCCATGTCGATCCCGCCAAGATCGATGCTATCAAGAACTGGGAAGCACCCAGGACACCGACAGAGATCCGCCAATTTTTGGGTTTGGCTGGTTACTACAGACGGTTCATCGAGGGATTTTCAAAGATCGCGCAACCGCTCACCACCCTCACCCAAAAAGGCACCAAGTATGCTTGGGGTGACAAGCAGGAAGCGGCATTTCAATTGCTGAAGCAGAAACTTTGCAGTGCACCCATTCTATCCTTGCCGGAAAGGACTGATGAGTTTGTGGTATATTGTGATGCTTCCATTCAGGATTGGGATGCGTACTCATGCAACGTGATAAGGTCATCGCGTATGCGTCCCGACAATTGAAGGTTCACGAGAAAAACTACACAACACATGACCTGGAATTGGGAGCAGTGGTGTTTGCGCTTAAGATTTGGAGACACTACCTATATGGAACAAAGTGCACAATCTATACAGATCACAAGAGCCTCCAACACATCTTTGACCAGAAGGAGTTGAACATGCGACAGCGTCGCTGCGTCGAACTCCTGATTGATTATGAATGTGCCATTCGGTATCACCCGGGTAAAGCTAACGTGGTAGCTGATGCCCTCAGGAGGAAGGAACACTTGAAACCTCGTCGGGTACGAGCACTACAGTTCACCATTCATTCGGGGTTACCCGAATAGATACGCGACGCGCAGTTAGAAGCAGTTAAGGAAGAAAACATCAAGGCCGAATCTGTGGGAAAAATGGAACGCGATTGGGAAGTAAAACACAATGGAGCCCGGTGTTTCATGAATCGCATATGGGTACCTCTCTACGGAGACCTCAGAAAGCTAGTCATGGACGAAGCTCACAAGACCCGATACTCTGTCTATCCTGGTTCGGATAAGATGTATCAAGACCTTAAAGCCGCGTACTGGTGGCCCAACATGAAAGCGGATATAGCCACCTACGTGAGCAAGTGTTTGACTTGTGCGAAAGTCAAGGTAGAGTATCAGAAGCCATCGGGGCTACTTCAACAACCTGAGATTACGGTGTGGAAATGGGATCAGATCTCGATGGACTTCATCACTAAACTTCCGCGAACCTTGGGTGGTTGCGATACCATCTGGGTGATCGTGGATCGTTTAACTAAGTCCGCACACTTCCTAGCGATTAAAGAAACAAATAAGATGGATAAGTTGACTCGCATCTACATTAAGGAAGTAGTTTCTCGGCACGGAGTGCCAATGTCCATCATCTCAGACAGAGATGCTCGTTTCACGTCCAACTTTTGGCAGTCACTTCAGAAAGCGTTGGGTACACGCTTAGATATGAGCACAGCTTATCACCCTCAGACGGATGGTCAAAGCGAAAGGACCATTCAGACCTTGGAAGACATGCTTAGGGCATGCGTGGTAGACTTCGGGAATAGTTGGGAAATCCATCTGCCTTTAGTGGAATTCTCGTATAACAACAGTTACCATACGAGTATATCGGGAGCACCGTTTGAAGCATTATACGGTCGTAAATGTAGATCACCGGTTTGTTGGGCAGAAGTCGGTGACAGTCAACTCACAGGCACTGAGTTGATACTTGAGGCTACTGAAAAGATTGTACAAATCAGAAACCGCATGGCAGTGGCACGAGATCGACAGAAAAGCTACGCTGATCGACGACGCAAACCGCTCGAATTTCAAGTAGGCGACCGCGTCCTACTGAAGGTGTCACCATGGAAGGGTGTAATCCGCTTTGGGAAATGAGGCAAACGAAACCCACGGTACGTAGGCCCGTTTGTGATCTTGAAACGTATCGGACCCGTAGCTTATCAATTAGACCTTCCTACCGAACTCAGTGGAGTTCACAACGTTTTTCACGTGTCAAATCTGAAAAAGTGTCTATCAGATGAAACCCTAGTCATTCCATTGGATGAGATTCAAGTGGATGAACAACTGCACTTTGTGGAACAACCTATCGAGATCATGGATCGTGAGATCAAGACTCGAAGGCACAGCAAGATACCGATCGTCAAGGTTCGTTGGGATTCTAAGCGTGGACCGGAGTTCACGTGGGAAAGAGAGGACCAAATGAAAAGCAAATACCCACACCTCTTTGCAGCTGAGCAGCAAGCTAACGTTACCACCAACTAAATTTTCGGGACGAAAATTCTTTCAACATGGGGATGATGTGACAACCTGGGAATTTCTTGTAATTTCTTGTACCATTGTTAAAGAACTAAATCTTTGTGCGTTGCATTCTAAACCGCGTTTACTCAATTTTCGGGACGAAAATTCTTTCAACATGGGGATAATGTGACATCCCGGTTTTTCAGGTATCTTAAACGCACTACTTCACGGTTATTCATTCCTACGCTAATTTGATTCGGAGAATTAAATTACACGCTCGAAATAACTATGCTAACTTTGTGAACTTATCGAGTGAATTACGTGCTACGTGTTATTAGACGTTTATAAGTTTGGGGAGTTATTATGTTAGGTTTTGATTTCGTGATTATTAGTTATAAAAATATATATAGTAAATAGATAGACGAACCGAACCGAGCCGCGAAACGTGTCGGCCTCACTTCCTTGCGACTCAAGGAATTAATCAAAACTTGAGGCTCAAGTTAAAGACCCAAACCGCCCCCACCCAAACCCCAACCCTTTTCCTTTTTTTTTCTTTCTTGCACTATATATATACAAGCATGCATGAGAGTTGTGTTAACAAAAAAAAAAGAGAAACCCTAGCTCCAAGAACAGCCGATGGCAGCCCCTCCCCACCCCTTCTCTCGATCGCGACCTCCTCCAAAACCTGAAGTGATTCCAATCTCGTTCCCGGTTCGTTAATCTTCATTGTTAAAGGTTAGGGTTTTCATTATTTTGCAAATCACATTAGGGTTTATAAACTCTTGATCATACTTGTATGTAATGGTAGAATCATGGTTATGAAAGTGTTATAATGTTTTGTTCGATTAATTGTGCGAGTTTTGCGATTATGATGTTTAGTTGGATACAAGAATCATAGGCTGCGTTTTGTGATAAAAATCATATTATATGATTAGGTTTTGCATGAGTATGATGTACATGATGATATGTGACTAATAAATCTGTTCTTGATCATTTATATTTAACGTCTCGATTGTTCAAGCGTGTTCTATTGCGATAAAAGTCGAAAACAGGATGCTGAATGGTGTTTACAGCCAACTTCAATTGGCTGTAACTTGGTTATTATTTATTGAAAAGCGGATTTTCTGAAGCCTAAAACGTATATTTTTGAAAAACGCTTCTAATGGCACTGGATTCATATTTTTTTGAGGTCGTTTGATATTTTTAAGTAGTAAATTAAGTGCAGTAACTGAAGCTGTGTAAATTCTGAAAATTTGTTAGTTGTTAATCGAGTCAGTTCTCATAATCTGTAGAGGTTTGGCTCACGAAATTTGTACAGCAACTGGAGATGGAAATTTCCGGGAAACTCCCACTGGAATTTTGTTAATTGGATGAACGATGATTTTTAAATAAATTCTCCCGTGGACTGCAGTCAGAAAGTGACGAATCTGACTGCAGCCTAGTATATAAATGTTTATGAATAATTGGTAAAGTGTTAGGACTTAAAAAATTTATATAAAATTCTACAGTTTAGTTGACACCTTCTGTAAAAAGATTGGAATTTTTGGAACGTTGGAAATATTTTATAAAAAATCCTCGAAAACAGCCTAGTTATGAGCATACAAGCTGAAACTTGATTACTTGCGAATGTGTGTACCAAAATGTTGTATGAGTTGATTTGTGTTCATCACTATTTTGGTATGATAATACTTTGCATGCATGATTGTGTTTTCGAATTTGTTATCGTGTGTGCCGCATTGTATGATAGTTATGTGTAGAGTTTGTATCAATGTGTTCACACACTAACTTTAAATCGATTGACTTGTTAGGACGCCATTAGCGGTCCCATCATTTGCTACTTCTGTGTTACACTAACCAAGCAATAAAAGGTGAGTTCACGGCCCCTAATTTTATCCAGTTTTAAACAACAGGGGGAGAAACATGTATACACTCTACAACTCTATCTCTTTACATTATACAAAATTAACGTCGTTAAACTATTCGGTAACTAAGTTAATGTTAATGTACGTTATGGTCACTAAGCAGCTATATCACGAAAGTCCTCGACAAACTCTCGGATCGTTAGTATTGGGTTAGATAGCGGGGAAATTATAAGTAGTACTACTGGGCCCGACAAGCCCCACCCGAGCTAGTCGCGCTAGCCGACCGGGTATGGTCAACGGGTGAATAATTTAGCCTAACTTTCGCCATGGTCAGTGATAGGCCTGGCAACACGGAGGCACAACAGTCAGCTTTGATCGCGAACACTTATGTGACATAACTTTAGGCTCGCTACCTACATGTTAACATTGAACTTAATTACGAAACAACAATATTATTCCGGGTTAGGAATAATGGAACAAACAACAATATTATTCTGGGTTAGGAATAATGGAACCAACATCATTATTATTCCGGCTTTGGAATAATGGAACTATATCGTTATTCCGGGTTAGGGATAACGGGGGAAACAAACTTATAACCGAACTAATGAACTTATGAAAACCTGTGAACTCACTCTTCTTTAATGTTGACACTTGTTTCTTTACATGTTTCTCAGGACGCTAGGAGGCTCTAGGTGCACTCACTTGCATTGATCAAGACATATTTTTATCGAGTCTCATTTACGAATATTGTTTGGGTTTTTCTTTAGTTTTGGCGTTTGTGTTGGTGCCCGTTCCTTTACTTTACTTTAATGCTTCCACTCAACTTTAAAACTAATGCTTCCGCTAAACATTGAAACCAAACTAAGACAATTCAAAAATAACTATGAATGGTTAAACAAAGGATTACAAGTTTAAAAAGGGATTAGGTTCCTACACATGTTTACACAAAATTTTGGTGGAAAAGTCTAAGTTAAATAACTAATGTTTTTCCTAAATACTAAAAAGGATATATATATATATATATATATATATATATATATATGTATATATATGTATATATATACATATATATATATACATATATATATAGGATGAAAGTATATATGTATATTTAGACAACCACGTATTTGTGTATATATTTATGTTTTATGTGTATTTAGTAGAATACATAGGAATATATATCAAACTAAATACCCATCAAAAAATACACCTACAATAATGTACACCAAAAAATTAGACAAAGTATATATGTACGTATATACATATACACCCACAAGGATACTAGGACAATTATACAAGAAGTATATATATCTATTTCTACGCTTGACAATTATATCGGACGATCGGACAAACGAACGAGTATGGAGATATACATATATCTATACTATATTAATAAGCATATCCAAGGGACTACTTAAAGTAGTTTGCCACTTCCCTTAAAATACCTTTAATGCATGATGTACAAGTGTTTAAAGCACATGAATATAAAAATTGAATTAACTTTCCAATAATACCCTTGGGCGGCATCTTCTCTCAAAAACCCAATAACCCGCTCATCCTAGTAGCACACTTTTCAAATCTCATTACACAACCCAATAACCCATCTTTTTCTCTCTCCATTTCTCTCTCCAGGCAATTTTGTAGATCTAGGGTTTATGGCATCTTCTCTCAAAATCGTCGATCTTCCAGAAATTATTGTTCAAGTGCTTGATCGGACACCAACCGGTAATAGATACTTGCATCCATCGTTACATTTTCATTGATTTTTGTTAGTGTCTTACGTTTTTGTTGATTTTTAAGCTCAGATCTTAGTCTTTTTCTCTCTCAAGGGAATACGCAGCATGTTTCATATTGATTAGGGTTTTTGTTTTCTGGAAATGTGAATAAAGCTGAAAATGAAGACCGATGAATAGGTGAAAGAGAGAACAAGATGCTAGATCTGTGGTTGTGGGTGGAAGATGATGACACAAGGCTTGGTTTGGGGCCAGATTGGTACCGTTTTTTACCCTATTATCATTTTTGGTTTGTTAAATTTTATATCTTGTAAGTTTTTTAAACATCTTTGTTAGATCTGTTATAATACTTTCAGATTTGTGTTGGTTTTGTGTTTTTTCAATGTTTTGTAAATGGATCTACGAAGAGAGTATGTATTTTTGTATTGACTAGGGTTGTTATTTTCTGGAAATGTGAATACAGTTGAAAATGAACAGGTGCAGCTTGGTTCAAGAACCTTCAAATTCAGCCTTACCATCGTCCTTTTTTAGGTTTCTACTTATACAGAATTCACCACATCTAGTAAGTTATTTACACCAGGTTCTTATTTTTAATTTGTTTTTCTAAAAAGTCTAAGCCCTAATGATGTTCAAGTCCAGGTCAAGGCTCTGGTTTGCAATAGCTATGTTCATCACAATAAGGTCAAATTCTACATGGTGTTACATCACTCACACATGCCACCTTTTATTTTAGTTATACACATTTCTAAAAATGGTAGTATACTCTTTTCAGATTAGATCAGCAATTGAGTCTAGCACATCTAATTATGATGAAGAGAAATTAAAAGAAGGTTTAAATTGCGTGATATGATTTCTTTGCTTTTTAGGGTGAAGATAGGTGGTTCTCTCATAGGATATACAAAACACAGATTATTGGCGGCAGCCCGCCTTATTTAACATATGAAAGAACTTTATATGTTAAATATGGCGGGCTGCTGCACATACCCTGTGTTTAGTAAGCCCTATGGAGAGAAGCACCCATCTTCCCCTTACACGGCAAAGAAAGTTTGAGTGTTACCTCCTTCATGGATGAAACGTGTGTTTTCTTGATCAAGGGAAGTTAGCTGAGAAAGTTTCATGCTATCAAGGAGTGTTCTATAATTATTTCAGCATAGGTATTTTATTTTATTCGCTTTGGGGATTAATACATAGTACATATTTAAATTTACTTATTATTTAATCTGTCTTTAGGAATGGATGCTCAGTGTTACCTCCGTCATAGATGAAACGTATGGCCTGTAGAGGGTTACTTGTGGGTTTCTTAAGTCATTTGCTATATTATACATTATAATGTTATCGTCCCAATGGTAAATACGTGATCGTTTCTTACGTTTGTGTTTATTTTTTTCTTTTTTATACATTAATTTATATCTTTTTTTATTCTTATGTGGAATCTTTATTGTAGATTGATTTCGATATCTCGAAGAACCTGCCAGATCCTTTAATATACGGCCTCAAGAGGCCCGTAGAGCAGTATACTATAGTAGATGACTTAAGAAACCCGCAAGTAACCCTCTACAGGCCACCCATTTCTTCTTTGTAAGGGGAAGATATGTGCTTCTCTCCTAGGGCATACAAGATTGGCAGCAGCCCGCCAAATTTAACGTATAAAAAAACTTTATCTGTTAGATATGGCGGGCTCCTGCCAATACTCTGTGTCTTATATACCCTATGGAGAGAAGCACCCTTCTTCCTCCTACAAAGCAAAGAAAAATTATAACAAATATTATCCTGAGAGATCCTCAGAAACAAATCGTTGTTATTATTGTTACAAATTTTTATAATGTTTATATTTTATCGATTAATGTTTATGGTGTAATTCTGTTAGCAAATGTATAATGTTTAGCATATTGCATTTCGTATTTGTATTGATTAATAAAATGGTTAAAGCATTATGTATTTATGATTGATAATGGAAAGATTAATAAACTAATAGCTAAAAATATTAATAAAAGTATGTTGTAATTGAACCCTACAAAAGAACAGATGATAGAAAGCCAAAATATACTACAACATCTGATCTAAACAATAATGTAACATATGCCCAAGTTAAGGTCTGCTGAAGGCTAAATGTCCAAGGTCTGCCATAGCTAAACTCTGTTGAAGACAAAGCTCTGCTAAAGACTAAAGCTAAAAGGTCTGCCAAGGCAAAGCTCTGCTAAAGACTAAAGCTAGAAGGTCTGCCAAGACAAAGCTCTACTGAAGATCAAAGCTAAAGGTCTGTCAAGGCAAAGCTCTGCTGAAGACCAGCAGAGGATGTATCATCAGTGTTTTCTATCAGTCCTTGTAATGTTTACTGTATAGCAGTATTTAGCTTAGCAGATGTTATTAGTTTGTTATTTTTTTTAAGTGTCACTTTCATGCTGACATCATAATGGATGTTTAGTGGTTAGTATTATAGTATAAATAGAACAGTGCCTGTACTGTTCTATTTGATCACTTTCATTGAATATCAATCTAAACTATCTTCCTTACATTCTGTCTAAACAAATCAATGATGATATAGTCAACTTTTCTTACACCTGTTATGTATAGAGCCCTTTTTAATACCAAACCTTTTAGTTACAATATACCTTAAACAGACATATTCTCAGTTACTTTTTTGTGTACCAGGCTTACTTTAACAGCTGTGAAATACTAACCTTTTCAAATACCAACTATTGTTGGTGTTGTAGCCGTGGTTTGTTCTCAATGTGTAAATAACATCTAAATGTTTTCAGAAAAAAAAAATTATCCTTAAAAATAGCTAAAATTGAAAATTTTCAATAAATCTCTAAAGTCTGTTCACAATCATTGTTTATCTAAACCTCTGCTTAGCATAAAAATCTATCCGTTGCTGAGGTGTATCCTCTGTTCTACTTCCACTGTTGGTGAAACCACTATTTTCCCCATCCACTAGTATTCTATCTCTGACAGTGTAAATCCCACTGATAATTCCTCTGTTCAGAACCACTGCTAGTCTTCAGTAGAGGTTTCCAAACAACTATCATCCATTATCCATCAGAGTTTACACATGCACAGATGTTAGCAATCACATCTTTTGGAAACCGCTCCCACGTCAGCATTCACTTTTTCCTTTATAAACCCATTTCATCCAAACAGAGCTTCCACTTGTCGTTTCAATTTCAAAACCAGAAAATCCTCCACAAATTTCTCCATTACTCTCTTCTTCTTTCAAACCCTAAATACTCACTTATTCACCATGAATCTTATCCTCCAAACTCCCCATAACTACCTTCTAATATTTGACAAAACCAACAATAATACTGCGTTTCACTCTATGATTGATGTTCTACAAACATCATCATACAAAGATGTGTTACCTGCAAAAGCCACGATCTACATTGACACCCTCCGCCAGTTTTGGGCAAATGCTGAACTTCAAGTTCAGAGCAAAAAGCCCTTTGACATCACCTCAAAAATTGGACAGTCAGTTGTCCAAATCTCTCCTTCTACTATCTCCACCACTTTCGGTATTAATGACCTTGATCACCCCACATCTTTCTCAAAGAAAGATTTAAATGCAGAATTCATAGAGCATGAATATGTAGGTCAGCTTTCAGGTATTACCATTTTCAAACCCGAATTTCCCACTGACATGAAATTCTTTTTTCACACCCTTTTTTACTGTGCATGTCAGCAAAAACAACCTCTTTCAACAAAATACCTTTGAATAAATCAATACTTGGGTTATGTTATTTTAACCAAATCAAAGTTTAACTTTTCTGAGGTATTGTATTATGATATGGTTGTTAATTTTAACAATCTTAAAAAGGGTAAAGCTTTTTTGATACACCCTAGGTTGTTGAGTTTCTAAACAAGTTTCTGAGTCTGATTTTAAACAAGGTGTCATCTGTGAAGTTGGCAGCCTCAAACATGACACTTTTACTAGACTCTCGACTCAAAAACCTAAGGTGTTGAAAACTAAAGCAACAGAGACTGAGCAGATTTTGACAACATCTACAACCACTGCTCCTTCCTCTGTTGCTGAGCACACTGCTCCTGGTGATCACAGTACTACAACCATGTTGTGCAACCCCCACCAGTTAAACCCAAAAAGAAACCAACCAAATCCACCAAGCCTACCAAACACCATAAAAAGGTAGCTTTGGAAGATGAGATCCTAGATGTCTTACCTGTGGCATCACAAAAGTCACTTACAACCACTACTGCTACTTCCTCACAGCAGATGGTTCAAAGATCTCCACTATCACAAGCTCCTCTTGTTTCCTCAAAAAATGAACAAGTTGTAAGCATAAGGACACCACATTATGAGGCAGATGTTCACTTGAGCATTTGTTCTCCAGCCCCTCTCCCAGGGCTATGTCTCTTTCTACTCCCTTACCCACTTCTCCATTACCACCCACTTTCATAACTTCAGTTCAAAGGCCAAATAAGGGAATCATTGATGAGAAATAAAGATCAGTAATAAAGTGTAGTTTTGGCATCATCTGTTCTTGTAATGTTTAGTGTATAGCAAGTAATCATAATTACGAAAGCATGTACTATTCTTTTAATGTTTAGTATATAGCAAGTAATTATAATAAACTTCTTGTAATGTTTAGTTTTGGCATCCACTGTGCCTATACTGTTCTGTTTGATCACTTTCATCGATTATCAATCTAACCTATCTTCCTTACATTCTGTACGAACAAATCAGTGATCTTAGGCTGAGGGGGAGATTGTGAGTCATATGCAAGTAATCATAATTACGAAAGCATGATAATGAAAACAATCTCTCAACTATTATAAATTAAAGCAAACTTGACATAAATGCCCCATGAACTTATAAGAAAATAGGCATTAGTCCTTGTAATCCTATCCACTGATCAAAAACCACAGATGACAAACCACTACTAACACACACCAACAGTAGTTGTATAGCAAAACCACTGATTCACCACTGACTCACTGACCACTATCGTTATAGTCAACTTTTCTTACACCTGTCATGTATAGAGCCCTTTTCAATACCAAACCTTTTAGTTGCAATCTACCTTAAACTGACATATTCTCAGTTACTCTTTTGAGTACTAGGCTTACTTTAACAGCTGTGAAATACTAACCTTTTCAAATACCAACTCCCTGTGTTAATGAATCTTTTGATTATTTACTGCTGTCCTTTAGATTTTTTACTACCAAACCTATCAGTTTTGCTTTTATAGTTGCTTTTACACTTGCTATTACAGTTGTAAAGCAAACAGTGACTGGTGGGTGGTAAAGCATGCTTAGAGCTCTATAAATATGTAAGACTCTACAATCACTCCACATCACAGTCTAGAGTGCATTGTTTACATCTAGGTCTTACATTGTTTCTCGGCTTTTCTACTTCTGGGTCTTGTGTAGTTGTAAGCTTTCTCACTTTTATTGGTTTGTTTTGTAACTTTTCACTGTTATAATAGGTATAACAATGTTTATATATTGGTTTGTTTTGTAGTTAATATCTTCATATAGTTGTAATTAGAAATAATACTTATATAAATTTAAATATGTAAAGTTAATTTATAAATCTTTAAATTTTTCTTTATATATATAACAAAAATATTTTTAATTGCTTTAAAATTGATTTTTTAGTTCACAATTCACTCCAAACACATATCAATTGAGAGCTATGGGTGGTGGTTATCTGATTCCAGTTGAACCACAAGGACCTTCAAACCATGGACGATCATCCCGTTGCAATATAAACTTCCCAGTTTCAAACTATCCTTCAAAGCCTACAGTGGCAAACCCTTTTCATCTAGTTGTCTATCATCCTCTAACTTCAAACCCTCCTCCGGTGACAAACCCTCCTCTGGTGACAAACCCTTCGCCGGTGACAAACCCTCAACATGATGATCCATTTTTCTTTCGGATGAAGAGTTGAATTGGTGGACTACGAATTAGGGAGGGGCATCACCGTCCGGTGGCAAACACTCCTGTACCACCACAACATCCTCCACCTTCAAACCGCCCTCATATGGAAAACCCAGTCAAACACGAGAACTACCAAGTTGGGCAGAAGGGTACGAAACTGACACTGGGGCGTAATATGAACCACCGTTGATGAAGAAATGGTTTGGGAACCTTAGAACAACTTTGATGATGACTGCCTCCACCACAATGATGATGATAATGATACATTATGTGGTTTATCTAATGTTTTATTATGTGTTAGTTAACTTTTTTTCTTGAATTAGTTTAAATATTAATTATGTAGTTGTTTTAGTTTTAATTATGTATTAGTTTAAATTTAAATTTATTGTTGTTTAATTTTAATCATGTTTTATAGCAAAACCACTGATGACAAACCACTACTAACACACCAACAGTAGTTGTATAGCAAAACCACTGATTCAACCACATGCTCACTAACCACTGATGTTATACTCAGTAGTGGTTGTGTACAACCAATAGTGTTTGCATAACATCTGATGTTATTACTCCATCAGAGGTTAGCAACATCATCAGTGTTTGTCTAACATCTGATGTTATTACTCTATCAGAGGTTAGCAAACTCATCAGAGGGTATGTCTTTATTCCATCAGATGTTGGCTCATAAGTAGTTTGACTTTATTTGACCTTTTTTGACCAACTGAATTGTTACTTTCTACAACATAAAATATTATATTAATTACGATTATTTAATAGTATTGCTTATTTTCCTTACTTATAGTTGACGATTATATAGGTTGCTGGTATTTGGGTTGAAGGTAATGACAATATCACTTGGTATAAACGAAGTATTGTTATTTCATTAGGTTTGAATATAGCCAAAGTATTGTTATCATTATGTATTTCAATGATTTAAGAATTTAGATTTTTTCTGGTAATCATGTTATTCTATTTAAGTGTCGTGTAGTAATCTTGTAATAATTTCAAAATTTCATCATCTATTATAACTATCTTTTATTTAATTTGCAAGGTATTTGACACTTTATTAATTTACAACGAATAATGGACAACCGAACCATCTTAATCATGCTTCTAGCTCGAGTGCATCTACTGGAGCCGAAAAACGAAAAGAGTATAACAAATGATATTATGTTGCACGCAAAGAAAATAACAAAGTCTTGAAATTTTGGAGTGGTGAGGTCTCCCGAAGTTCTTCATCAATATCTTTAATGAGTAATAGATCAATAGAAAGGACACCGTTAAGAAGTTTACAAACTAATATTACTCAATTTACCCAAATGACAAATGAGAACGCATCAACTATTTCTACTCTGAAACATAAGGAGTACAATGGAATGCGTATTTCAAATTGCAGTCGATTTACATCAACCCCGACAGATGATGCTATGCCGACAAGCACATTCCCCTCTGTAATTGATGAAGTCATGCCTAGAACATCACGAGGTTGATGGTAATGACAATATCACTTTGTAAATGAATTATTATTATTTACGGTAGGTCTGAATATAACCAAACTATTCAGCCGTACTTCAGTTGTTATGAACCATTGTTGTATCCTCTATTTTTTCCTAATGGTGACTCGTATTGGCATGCTAACATACCACGTCATGGAGTATCGGTCGATGAGGTTCTCAACAATGACAACATCGAAGGAGAAATGGAAGGTACCAACAATTTATTATTCTTTTAAGTGACGATAAAAAATACCCTAAGGCGTTTTATTTTATTAACTGTTTGTTTTTAAAATATCTTCACTGTTTAGAGACTAACACACGAAGTGGTAGAACAACCGTGGCTATGCGAGAGTACTACTGTTACAAGTTCCAGATTCGTTCTACCGAAAACGTGCTTCTATTCGGTGGCAGACTGCTACAACAGTTTGTGGTAGATGTTTACATAAAGATTGAGACGTCACATTTAGAATTTTGTGAGAGAAACTAGGCTAAGATACGGGCCGACTTGTACCAAGGTATTGTGGATTGCATCAATGGTGGTGAGGTTCATGCAAACAGAGTCGGAAAAAGAATTGTGTTGCTTGCATCTTTCATCGGAGGGTCTCACGACATGCAACGTCGGTTTCTAGATGCGATGACTTTAGATCAAGATGACGGCAAGCCTAATATATTCCTTACAATGACGTGTAATCCTAAGTGGCCTGAGATATGTGATAATTTACATGTTGGTCAAAATGCACAAGATCGTCCAGACCTTGTTTCAAGAGTGTTTCGGGCTAAAATAGAAGATCTTAAGGAACAACTCTTCAAGAAACATATCCTCGAGGAAGTTAAGGCATACGTTTATGTCATCGAATTTCAAAAGCGTGGTTCGCCGCAGTACATTTTCTCCTTATCATGTACCCACAACACAAAATCAATAACGCGGACCATTATGATAAGGTTGTGTGTGATGAGATTCCTAACCAACTAAGACATCCAAAATTGCATGAGATTGTTGTGAAGCACATGATTCACGGCCCTTGCGGCGGTTTACGATTAAGTAGTCCTTGTATGCAGGGTGATCCTAAAATTTGTCGTTTTCGCTATCCTAGACAATTTAATGAAGAGACAACACAAGGAGAAGATGCATATCCGTTGTATCGAAGGAGAGACACCGGAATAGAAGTGGACGTATGAGGAAAAACACTTGATAATAGATAGGAGGTCCCATATAACCAAAGGCTTTTGATGATGTTTAACTGCCACATCAATGTTGAAATTTGCTCAAGTATAAAACCTGTGAAATATCTTTTTCAAATATGTATATAAAGGACATGACAAACAAGTTATTCAAGTTGATCAAAGTGAGCAAGGGGTTGTTATTAATGAGATAAAGAGATTTCAGGATGCACACTACATATCGCCCCCAGAGGCTATGTGGCGCATTTTTCCTTCTCTCTTTCTCAAATCTTTCCTTCTGTTCTAGCCTTACAACTTCATCTACCAAATAATCAGATTGTT
Organism: Scalesia atractyloides; assembly: GCA_947069175.1. NCBI lineage: Eukaryota > Viridiplantae > Streptophyta > Magnoliopsida > Asterales > Asteraceae > Scalesia > Scalesia atractyloides. The sequence goes on along the minus strand of CAMTDV010000001.1, from coordinate 52,477,441 downwards.
AGATTTAGACATGATGAGATAATGTCTAATATTGTTGATAGGGTAAGAGAACCATGCTGACAGCATGTTTTGAGAAAAATAGAATCGATGAAACAGCAAGGTATATTTGTATAAAGATTTTCCAAAACACTTCAATTTGAGTGGAAGCACACGTCGTTGGAATCATCGTTTCGGTCAAAATAAAGAGGGTTGTATCGTTTCCGCTAATCCAGTCGAAGGAGAAAGGTACTACTTACGCCTACTTTTGTCAAATGTCAAGGGCCTACTTCTTTTGAACATCTTTGCACAGTTAATGGTCAAAGGTGTGAGACATTTCGAAAAGCAGCTCTTGAGTTAGTCTTAATAGAAGACGATGAATATCTATCACCATATCTCGAAGAAGCCTCTATATTCCATTTTCCCAATGCTCTTAGAAGGTTATTTGCGACCATAATGATTTTTTGCCAACCTTTAGATATTCGAAAGTTATGGAATGACTACTTTGATTCACTTTCTGAAGATCACCAGTTACACTATCAAAGTGTCGAACGAGTTCAAAATATGGTTCTTACCGAAATTAGTGTCTTCTACAATCCAGGGGTAAAAATATCAATGAATTTGATCTTCCTAAGCTAACAAATGATGTTAACTTACAAGATGTAGGTTATCGTGAATTACAAGAGTAGTATGGGATTGTTTTCGAACCTGAACACTTGAATGCCAAAGATTCACTTAATCCGGACCAAAAAAACGTGTTGATGAGATCATGATGCATGTTGATAATGATCTTCCACACGTCTTCTTTATTGATGGTCTGGGTGGAACCGGAAAAACATTTTTGTACAGTGCCTTGCTTGCTGAAATTCGGTCACGTGGTCTTATTGCTCTGGCAACAGATTCATCAGGTGTTGCAACTAATAATACGCTAGGATGTAGAACGGCTCACTCGAGATTCAAGATTCCTATTAATCTTGAAAATAATTCAATGTGCAGTATCAAAAAACAGAGTGGGGCCACTAAACTAATTCGGTCTGCCAAAATAATCATATGGGATGAAGCGTCGATGGCTAAGCGACAGGCGATAGAGGCAGTTGATCGTACATTGCAGGACATTATAGGTGTTAGTCTCCCATTTGGTGGGAAGATAATGGTTATGGGCGGTGACTTCAGACAGGTGTTGCCGGTTATTAAACGTGGCACTCGAGCACAGATTGTAGACTCCAGCCTACGAATGTCACCTCTTTGGTCTTTGACTAAACAGATGCGCTTGACCATAAATATGAGAGCATTGAAAGATCCATGGTTTTCTAATTTCTTTAAGAGTCGGCGATAGAAGTGAATAACCAATCGAAGGAAACTATATCCACATACCCGATGACATGACAATTCAGTGCAACAATAGAGAAAACTCTATAAAAGAATTGATCAATGCCATCTTTCCATCAATTGAAGATGATGTATATTCTTCTGATTATATAATCTCTAGAGCAATATTGTCCACTAAAAATGAGAGTGTTGACGAGATTAATAATTAAATGATTGACATTTTTCAAGGGGAGGGAAAAGTGTATTACAGTTTTGACGAAGCTGAAGACGATCAGCACAACTTCTATCTGATCGAGTTCTTATACTCGCTAAATGTTAGTGGTTTGCCCCTTCACAAGCTTTTTTGAAAATTGGATGCCCAATAATATTGTTATGGAATATCGATCCATCACATGGCATGTGTAATAGCACACGGTTAATATGTAAAGGCTTAATGCGAAATGTTATTGATGCAGAAATTGCAATCGGCCAGCATGCCGGTAAACAAGTATTTTTGCCAAGAATCCCTCTAACCCTTTCTGAAGATGACATGTTCCCATTCAAGCTGAAAAGAAAACAATTTCCAATTCGACTAACCTTTTCCAGGACGATTAATAAAGCTCAAGGTCAAACTTTATGTGGCGTTATCAAGAGGGATTACAAGACAAAATACGAAGGTGTTGGTACATCTCGCCAAAGATTTTAAACAACGCGGAGTTTACACATCAAATGTTTTCTACCAGGAAGTGTTGCATGATTGATGAACCGCATTCGTATCAAAACAAAGGTAAGTTAGTAGATTTTATGCCTTAAATGCTTCCATAAATTACTTTTTAATTACTTTTTTAAAACACCTGTAAGCGTCTAACATTGTTTTTTGTGTTTTGTCCAGCTACTTGCTTGTATTATACTATTCTTGTTTATAATTACATCTACTTCCTTCTTTTGTACTCTTCTTGTATATCGATCGTGCCGAAGCACAACTAAAAAAGTTAGGAAAAGTATATCACCAAAGAATTGTAAACTAACAGAAAAACATGTGCCAACATATCACCAATAAGAAAACTAACTTAAGTACTATACAATATATCACGAGACGACTGATAAACTAACGGTAAACGAGTATTCTATTGTAAATCGCCACTCCCGCCACATCGCGTGGGTAAATGGCTAGTATATATATATATATAGGGTAGGGTTCATGCGAGAACCACGAGAACCAATGTGAACACAAAAAACACCAAAAAATCTAAAAAAACACCAAATTTTGTTTTTTAATATTTTTTTCTAAAATCGCTATATTACGTCACATGTGAGTATGTATCAGTTCTTTGACAAATTTTGTAATACATTACCAGTAGTAGACAATGCACTTTTATTTACACTACCATCCATAATACACTACTTTTTACATTACAAATATTAAAAATGCACATGTGCATCATTATGTATAACCATGTTATAACGTGTTTTGGTACAAGAAGGTTAGTGATTTTGAATGATGAAGTAGGCCCATATACATGTTTATTGGTTAGTTATATCTAGTGGTAGATGGTTTGGTTATATTTGTCACTAGATGATCTAATATGTTGTTTGGATGGTATGAAGGGTGTTGATGTACATGTTCATAAAGTGAAAATATTATTCATATTTTTAATAGTATTGTATTATGGATGGTAGGACTTAACGATAGTGTATTATGGATGGTATGATAGTTGCAAGTGAAAAGGGTATTAAAAGTAGTGTAAAAAACACGTACCAAAACACGGTATATCATGTTCATACATATAGATGCACATGTGCATTTCTAATATTAGTAATTTAAAAAGTAGTGTATTATGGATGGTAGTATAAATGAAAGTGAAATTATATAATACTTGTAATATATTACAATGTCAAAGAAATAATACATATACACATGTGCATGGATAATTGTTACTCGGAATTTTTTTATTTTTTATTTTTTGGTTTTTTTAGTAACGTAATATAGCGATTTATTTAAAAAATAAATAAATTAAAAAAATGTGTGTTCTTTAGAATTTTAGGTATTTTTGGTTGTGTTCACATTGTTCTAGCGGTTCTTGCAATAAAAGGTGGTTTCTAAGGGATCCTTCCCTATATATATATATAGATATATATAGGATGAAAGTATATATGTATATTTAGAAAACCACATATTTGTGCATATATTTATGTTTCATGTGTATTTAGTAGAATACATAAGAATATATATCTAACTAAATACCCATCCAAAAATACACCTACAATAATGAACACATAAAAATAAGACAAAGTATATATGTACTTATATACATATAGATCCACAAGAATACTAGGACAAATATACAAGAAGTATATATATCTATTTATACACTTGACACTTATATCGGACGATCGGACAAACAAAAGAGTATGGACATATATATATATATACATATACGAACATGACTCAATAAAAATATGCAAGATAAATATTTTACGGACACATAAGAAATACATAATTACCGTTAAGTCTTAAAACATATTATTTTTAAGAATCAATCACCATATATATATATATATATATATATATATATATATGATGATAGTATATATGTATATTTAGACAACCACATATTTGTGCATATATTTATGTTTCATGTGTATTTGGTAGAATACTTAGGAATATATATCTAACTAAATACCCATCCAAAAATACACCTACAATAATGAACACATAAAAATAAGACAAAGTATATATGTACTTATATACATATAGACCCACAAGGATACTAGGACAATTATACAAGAAGTATATATATCTATTTATACACTTGACACTTGTATCTGACTATCGGACAAACGAACGAGTATGGACATATATATATATATATATATATAGATATATAGGGTAGGGTTCATGCGAGAACCACCTTTATTGCTAGAACCGTGAGAACCAATGTGAACACAAAAAAACACAAAAAATTTGTTTTTTAAAATTTCTTTAATAAAATCGCTATATTTCGTCACTAAAAAATTAAAAAAAAAGTTCAATTAACAATTATCGATGCACATATGCATATGTATCATTTCTTTGACAAATTCTGTAATACATTACCCGTATTAGACAATTGCACTTTTATTTACACTACCATCCGTAATACACTACTTTTTACATTATAAATATTAAAAATGCACATGTGCATCATTATGTATAACCATATTATAACGTTTTTTGGTACAAAAAGTTAGTGATTTTGAATGATGAAGTAGGCCCATATACATGCTTTTTGGTTAGTTATATCTGGTGGTTGATGGTTTTGTTATATTTGTCACCTTATGATGTAATATGTTGTTTGGATGGTATGAAGGGTGTTGATGTACATGTTCATAACGTAAATTATTATGCATATTGGTAATTTGTATTGTATTATGGATGGTATGTGGTAATGATATTGTATTATGGATGGTAGGGGGTAATGATAGTGTATTATGGATGATATGGTAGTTGAAAGGGAAAGTGTATACAAAGTAGTGTAACAAAACACGTTCCAAAACACGCTGTATCATGTTCATACAGATAGATGCACATGTGCATTTCTAATATTGTTAATTTATAAAGTAGTGTTATAAGTCCCGATTCGTATCTAAACCCGGTATCACATGTGCATCATTCAAAATCACTAGTTCTTTATCAGTTTGAGGCCACATCACGGATTTAAACCTTCTACCAGTCCTTGCATCTCTAACACCTTTAGTGCCCGAAGATACGGTTCAGCTGTCTTCATCATTTAAAATCCATTCTTCACCTCCTGTTCCAACTTCTTGAAAAATCTCCACCCTAGACCACGCTCAGCCGTATCAGTGTCTGTACACAGAGCCCTTAGAAGATCAGTCAATGCAACTTCCGTCCAGGTCTCAAACTGGACTCCTTGGAGTAATATTCTCATGTACCATCTTGTCTGACAATCAGCCACATTCTCTTTATATGATCATAGGTCCAGCTCAGCACCCTTGACTTATTCTCAACCTTATTGTAATAACTCAATCCAAGCACCATAACAAATCTCTCAGACTGGTTGGTAGGATCCTTCAACTAAAACTTCTCGTCCAACGGATTTACATCAACATTCTTCATCAAAACCATTTGTTTCTTCTTTTGAGCAGTTTATCGTTTCTGACTTGCAGTGAACTTCATCTTTGGATCACTCAAGTAGTCATCTAATCCAGCCTGACGATCAGCAGCAAGCTGTTCAGCAGCTATTATGTCAGCTTCTCTCTGTTCAGCAGCTTGATGACGGTGTTCAACGTTAATAGGATCATCAGTCGGATCAGAAAAGTTACATCAGAATTTATTTTCCAACTTCGCCTTCAGATCGAAAACAATAGTCATCAATAATGAAATATCACATTGAAGTTGGTATATCGTCTGATCATGCGCATCTAATCAAGTCTATAATGAAGCTATCTGTGCATCCTTTATAATGACCTCCTGCTCAAGCACTACCACTCGCTTCTTCAGGTCAACTACATCCACATCTTCCTCATCACTATCAACCCCGCTGAATTCAAATGCGCTCTTTTCAGATCGCCTCAAAAACTCAGTATCTTCATCCTGACCACCACCAGACCACTACCCTCTGCTCCTGATCCTCCAGCACCTGCAGAACTACCACCATCACCAAAATCCATCATCTCGAGTACAGACTCAACTGGAATGGACACGACAGTAGACTTAGTAGCAACAAAAGGAACTGTCAGTTCTTCAGCAGTAATAGGCTCATCAGTGGAAATATCAGTCAAAGATGCAGTGACCGAGGATGTAACAGTGATCGGTTCTTCAATAGTATCATCAATATAAACTTCGGTTTGTATCCGGGCTTTTGTATGAATAGGTTCTTTGGTTGCTTCTATTCTTCGTCTTTTCAATAACGGTACTTCTTCTTCCTCAACATCTTCATCTGTAATAGCTTCAGTAAACAGGATATTAGAATGAGGCAACAGGAGAGGAGGATTCCCTTGCTGCTCCTGAATCTCCTTCAGATGTGCAATAAGAGCTGCTAAGTTCTCAGGAGTAAGCTCTTGTAGCTATGGAATCGGATGAACGTCAGATTCTGTAATAAATTCCAACAAGGCTTCTTCATCATCAGTATCTGCTTCAGAAACCAAATCTTCAATCTCAATCTCTTTCTCCACCACCGGTATATCATGTTCTTCAGCCACCATTGCATTCACCGGCTTAGGTGCTGGAATATCCTAACCGATTACCTCACAAAACTTCCCAAACTTCTTTAACGGTATGCGTCCAACAAAAACCTTCTTCGATGTCGTTCTATTCTTCTTCATCATCTCAAAAATAGTTGGACCCAGAAGCATCTTTAGCCAAATCAGAGTAACATGCATCCAAAATCAGCTGTATAAAATCGAGGATACAGCAAAAACATCTTCTTCTTTGACTGCTGTAGAATCTTCTTCAAATTTTCAAAAATATAACCAGAGAAGTTATATTTCCGGTCCATCACCAAAGATACTATTGCAGAAGTCTGTGTCTGGTTTGGCTGATCCAATCCACCCTTATTCTGTATAAATCGAGGATACAGCAAAAACACACTGCATAATAATGTGCACTAATAATCTCCAAATATGATGGGAACATCTTCTTCAACAATGGTGGATAACTTCCCTCATAGCTCATCTTTGTCAATACTGGCATCACCTTCTCCATAGTATACAATGTTGGATCACTTGCAGCATTCATAAACTTCAACACCACTCGAATACAAGCTTCTATCACAACAATCTCCTTTCCCTGAATAGATGAACTAATGTACGGCTTCCCATCAGCACCCCTCAGATGAAATCTAGCCCGCTTCCAATACATGTGTACAAGATCTCGATATATAACCGGATTTGCTCGAAGTGCATATGAGATCCTACAATCATTCAGACCCACCATCATAGACCTGAACTCTTGGAAAAACTGTGCTGGTGGATCTGATAGATAACCCGCCTATGTATGAAACTGCTCTCCTACCAACATAACAGCATAGAAAGCCTCTCAGCCATTTCTGTCAGAAAAATAAACAGATTAAATCACACTTAGCAAAACATTTACTAATTAACCCATATATACAAGTTAACATAAGTTAACTGGTCAATTTCAAACTAAGGTGTCAAAGACTTATTAGCTCAATACGATTGACAGGTAAAGAAAAAGAGGTCATTAGTGAATTTGACAGGTTCAAGGTTCAATTAAGAGTTCATCTTAAAGGTTTAGTGTGAAGGTTCAACATTCAATCCGGAAGGTTCAAAAAACAATCCGGAAAGTTCAAACACTGGGATCTGGAATCAAAGAGATTCACACAGGAATCCGGATGAACCCTTCATCATCTCAGATGAATACCATCCTAAATAGAATCCGAGTTCATCCATTCCGGTTGAATGGTCATCCGAAATGGAATCCGGAATGCACACTATTTGAAGATTTATCCGAGAAACCATCTGAGATGCTTAATTATATGAAGATTTGAAGATTAACATTTAAAATAATAAGATTTAGAAGCACATTGTACCTAATTCGGATGTAATTCGGATGAATGTGAAGAAATTTAATCCGGATGATGATCAGAGGATTCTTGAAGGAATTTTTAATGAATGAGCCGAAATGAAACACTAATACACATATATACTATTCCGGAATGGGCTTAGTCCTGATAATTTTCGGCCCAAGTCAATCTGCATCCAATCATCCGAGATCTAATTCGGATACAATCCGGATTGGGCTTGATCAAAATTATTTGGGCCCAATCCGGAATAGTAACCAGTCCGAAACAGTCAGAGAAGAAGGGTCCAATTCGTCAATGGGCCTATCCAGAATGGGTCAAAAAGGCTCAATCTGGAACAGTAATAGTGGGCTCAAGGCAATTCCAAAACTCATTAGGCCAGTCCAATACCCCTTGACATAAATCATCTAACTCAAAAATTAACAGTTTAAACTAACCGAGAAACCAAGCAAACTTTACCAAATAAACAAAAATAAGCAAAACATTTAAACAAAATCAACACAACATATACGCAGTCTTGCTATAGGATCAAATCATTTTTAGGCAGACTAAGAAACGCTTTTCAGTGTGAGCTTGGTCAGACTGGTCGAAGCGATTGCCAATATATTTGTCCATTTAAACCTAGAGCTTAACCTTCAACTTTTTGTTTTATGATATGCTTAAGGTAATGTTATACTATAAAACCTGTGTATCCCACTCCATGACATACCCCCGCGATCAAGATAGGCACAACGGTTTACGATGTTTTGGTAACTTATACTGGAATCATCCTAGCTTTACAACGTTAGACCATTGATCACAGGTATGCACCATCATGCAGTCAAAGTTTTCAATGTTTTGTGTCCAACGAGGGTGAGACATACACCTTTTGGTGTGAATTTTGCTTTGAGGAGCAATTTAGGTTTTTGTCCAAATTTTGATCTTTTAAGATATCCGGGCTGTGTCTAGGATTGCATATAACCTAGATGCAACAGAAGGACAGCCAAGATATCCCCGGAAGACTCAACAATATAAAGACCTAACACCTTAAATATTTGCCAACTATCAACGCAAGATTTAAGACCATAAAATCATATGCCGATGGTGTGTGACCCACTAGATATATAGTTCTTTATTTTTATATCATTTAGCTTATAATATCTGTTTTATCTCTAAGCCTATCAACATATCGCTTTCGATCCAAGTCCTTCCAGCTGCAACACCTTACATGTGTTAACCAAAACCTTTATCACAAAGAATCATTTCATTTCCTAGTCATTGCAAAACTGTTTGAAACTATTTTTTGTCATTTTCTGAATTTTTTAATGTTTTTTTGTTTTTCTAATTTTTCAAATGTTTTTGTATTTTTCTCCCCCTAAATTTATGCATATACATGAATAATTTATGAGGCGAGCAAAACGAAAGGAAAATGAAAACAAACTAAATGGAAAGGATAAATGAAGCTCAGTTAGTAAACCGGATCATTTTGAGAAGATCCACAAACACTTAAAAACGTGTGTTGCTAACGGGTTTCGTGAACAAATACGCAACATTTGCATCGGTGTGGATTTGCTCAAGTTTAACGAGACCTTTTTCATAGCAATCACGAATAAAATGAACTTTGATGTTTATGTGCTTGGTTTTGGAGTGAAAAACAGGGTTTTTAACAATTTGGATAGCGGCATCATTATCACAATAAATTGTTGTGTTTAGATAAGTCAAACCGTAATCCGCAAGCTGATGTTACATCCATAAAACCTGGGAGCAGCAAGCTGATGCTGTGACATATTCTGCTTCCGCTATAGAAAGCGAGACGATCTGCTGCTTCTTGCATTGCCAAGAGATTAATCTATCTTGTCATCCAACTGAAGTTGATCGCATGTCCCTGTCTATACCTCCAAGATTACTATCATAAAAAGCATACAATTCTAATTTAGAATTTTTAGGATACTAGAGCCCTAGTGACGGTGCCCCTTTGAGGTACCTAAACATTCTTTTAACAACATGTAAATGAGAGAGTTTAGGAGTAGCCTGATATCGTGCACACTGGCAAATGGCAAACATGATGTCTGGCCGACTTGCCGTGAGATACATGAGTGAACCAATCATAGAACGGTACATGGTTGGATTGATAGGAGTTCCTTATGCGTCTTCATTCAATAGGGGCTTCTCAGCGATAGGCGAAGCCATAGGCTTTGATTCTGTAAGCTTGAATTTGGCAAGAAAATCATTAACATATTTTCACTGATGAATCAAAATGCCTTGTGAGCTCTGATGAACTTGACGACCCAAAAACATAGTCATCTCCCCCAAAGAACTCATCTCGAATTTCTTCTTCATAACCTCTTCAAATTTGCGACACAACCCATCATTCGTAGAACCAAAAATAATATCATCTACGTAAATTTGAACAAGAATGATGTCCTTGTCAACACGTTTGATGAACAAAGTTTGATCAATGGTTCCCCGAGTATATCCAGCAGATGCTCTGTTAAGGTTGTGTACCATGCACGAGGTGCTTGATGCAACCCATACAAAGCTTTGTCCAACTTGTATGCATAGTCTGGCTTGTCAGGATCAGTGAAACCCGGTGGTTAAGCCATGAATATCTCCTCTTTCACAGTGCCGTAAAGAAACGTAGTCTTGACATCATTTGATAGACTGTGAAATCCATGTATGATGCATATGCCAAGAAAATGCGAATGGCTTCCAATCTAGCCACCGGTGCAAAAACTTCATCGTAATCGAACCCCTCAATCTGGCGAAAGCCCTGAACAACCAATCGAGCTTTGTTCCTCACAATCACACTAGTATCATTCTGTTTGTTACGAAATACCCAACGAGTTCCAAGAGCATGTTTTCCTTGAGGAATCTTCACCAATTGCCGTACTCCAAGTTTCTCAAACTGACTGAGTTCTTCATGCATAGCGTCAACCCAACCTGGTTCCTGCAAGGTGACATCAATGCTTTTAGGTTCAATTAGTGAGATAAAACAAGAGTACATACATGTATTGATATCTCCTGATTGACTGCGAGTCTGAACTGCAGCAGTAACAAGACTAATAGCATTTTCAATCGGATGATCGCGCTGTAGAAGTTGTGGTATAGGCGTAGCAGGAACATGGAGATCTGACTGCAAGTTTGTAAAACTCTGCGATGCTACTCTAGATGGCTCCCCTCATTAGTTGCACTAGTGGGATTGTTGACTGATGAATCAACAGAACAGTCTGGTGGTGTAGGCTCAAGAAACATAGATGATCTTAAGACATCAGGAGTTGTAGCTCCTTCACTTGCCACAGGAGTTTCTGTGTTTGGAGCCTCTACTTCAAGGGAACCCGTCTGAGGAATTTGCTCAGAAATAGTTTCCTGATTCTACGATGCGGGTGGAGATGTAGACATAGCTTCATTGAATCCAGGTGGAACCACACTCAGCTGCTTGAAAGATTCTTGCAGCTATGCAGCATCTTCATCATCCTCAGTTAAGATAGGCATCAGTAGGGGTTCAGAACTTGTGCCTGTACCTGCATGCATATAAGAAGAGACATCAACAGATTTAAATAGAGAGGAATAATCATAGAGCAAGTCAGGACCAATGCGTGCGTCCTTGGGATTTTCCTTCAGCCAACACACATTTTAGGTTCCAACTACCATTTTCTTGATCTTATTATAGACACGATAAGAAGTGTTCTTAGTGTAGCCGATGAAGATACATGGATCACCGCGTGATTCAAATTATCCCTTATCATCCACGAGTAGAAGAACACATGGGCGTCCAAACTTGCGGAAATGCTTAACCGAAGGTTTGTGACCTTCAACCACTTCATACTGCGTTTTCATGTGCCTTTTGTTGATCAGGGCATGATTCTGAATGTAACAATCGGTATTGACTGCTTCTGCCCAGAAAATAAGAGGTAGTTCTGATTCGACCAACATAGTACGTGCAACTTCAATGAGTGTAAAGTTTCAGCATTCTGCAACCCCATTCTGTTGAGGAGTTCTGGCCGCACTGAGTTGTCGATCATTACCCTTGGAGGAGCAGAAAGAATTCAAGGTGGCGTTCTTAAACTCTGTTCCGTTATCACATCGAATACCCTTCACGGTGGGGTCTGCCTGGTTTTCCATTAAGGTGATAAACTATTTGAGTAACTCAGCGGTTTCACTTTTTTGTGCCAGAAAGAATACCCAAGTAAAACGGGAGTAGTAATTATTGATAACCAGACAGTATGCCATCCTGCCAATGCTCAGAATATCTGTTGGACCAAAAAGATCCATATGAAGCTTCAAGGACTTTCGACGTGGAGGGTGCGGTTTCGACTTTTGTGGCCTTCGATGTTGTTTCCCACAAGCACATGATTAACACTTTTCAATTTGCATAAAATCCTGAACAGGTAGATGTTGATGCACATTATGGCCGTCACTGTGCGAATAGACTAGAAAGAGTGTGTATTGAATATTGTATAGATTAGATATGAACACACAACCCAAGTGCGAACAAATACTGGATCGTACTAGTGACATGTGCCTCCTAAGAGTGACTTTATGCTTCGTACTAGTGACTTTGTTACTCGTACGAGTGACAACATCTCACTCGTTTCTGACTCGTAGTGAACTTCATCTTTGGATCACTCAAGTAGTCATCTAATCCAGCCTGACGATCAGCAGCAAGCTGTTCAGCAGCTATTCTGTCAGCTTCTCTCTATTCAGCAGCTTGATGACGGTGTTCAACGTTAATAGGATCATCAGTCATATCAGAAAAGTTACGTCAAAATTTGTTTTCCAACTTCGCCTTCAGATCGAAAACAATAGTCATCAATAACGAAATATCACCTTGAAGTTGGTCGATCGTCTGATCATGCGCATATAATCAAGTCTGCAAGGAAGCTATCTGTGCACCCTTAATAATGACCTCTTGCTCAAGCACTACCACTCGCTTCTTCAGGTCAACTACATCCACATCTTCCTCATCACTATCAACCCCGCTGAATTCAAATGCGCTCTTTTCAGATCGCCTCAAAAACTCAGTATCTTCATCCTGACCACCACCAGACCACTACCCCCTGCTCCTGATCCTCCAGCACCTGCAGAACTACCACCACCACCAAAATCCATCATCTCGAGTACAGACTCAGCTGGAATGGACACGACAGTAGACTTAGTAGCAACAAAAGGAACTGTCAGTTCTTTAGCAGCAATAGGCTCATCAGTGGAAATATCAGTCAAAGATGCAGTGACCGAGGATGTAACAGTGATCGGTTCTTCAATAGTATCATCAATATGAACTTCGGTTTGTATCTGGGCTTTTGTATTAATGGGTTCTTTGGTTGCTTCTGTTCTTCGTCTTTTCAATAACGGTACTTCTTCTTCCTCAACATCTTATCTGTAATAGCTTCAGTAACCGGGATATTAGAATGAGGCAACATGAGAGCAGGATTCCTTTGTTGCTCCTGAATCTTCCTAAGATGTGCAATAAGATCTGCTAAGTTCTCAGGAGTAAGCTCTTGTAGCTATGAAATCGGATGAACGTAAGATTCTGTAATAAATTCCAACAAAGCTTCTTCATCATCAGTATCTGCTTCAGAAACTAAATCTTCAATCCCAATCTCTTCTCCACCACCGGTATATCATGTTCTTCAGCCACCATTGCATTCACCGGCTTAGGTGCTAGAATATCCTAACCGATTACCTCACAAAACTTCCCAAACTTCTTTAATGGTGTGCGTCCAACAAAAACCGTCTTCGATGTTGATCTATTCTTCTTCATCATCTCAAAAATAGTTGGACCCAGAAGCATCTTTAGACAAATCAGAGTAACGTGCATCCAAAATCAGTTGTATAAAATCGAGGATACAGCAAAAAAGTCTTCTTCTTTGACTGCTGTAGAATCTTCTTCATATTTTCAAAAATATAACCATAGAAGTTATATTTTCGGTCCATCACCAAAGATACTATCGCAGAAGTCTGTGTCTGGTTTGGCTGATCCAATCCACCCTTATTCTGTATAAATCGAGGATACAGCAAAAACACACTGCATAATAATGTGCACTAATAATCTCCAAATATGACGGGAACATCTTCTTCAACAATGGTGGATAACTTCCCTCATAGCTCATCTCTGTCAATACTGCCATCACCTTCTCCTTAGTATACAATGTTCGATCACTTGCAGCATTTGTAAACTTCAACACCACTCGAATACAAGCTTCATTCACAACAATCTCCTTTCCCTGAATAGATGAACTAATGTACGGCTTCCCATCAGCACCCCTCAGATGAAATCTAACCCGCTTCCAATACATGTGTACAAGATATCGATATATAACCGGATTTGCTCGAAGTGCATATGAGATCCTACAATCATTCAGACCCACCATCATAGACCTAAACTCTTGGAAAAACTGTGCTGGTGGATCTGATAGATAACCCGCCTATGTATGAAACTGCTCTTCTACCAACATAACAGCATAGAAAGCCTCTTCAGCCATTTCTGTCAGAAAAATAAACAGATTAAATCACACTTAGCAAAACATTTACTAATTAACCCAAATATCCAAGTTAACATAAGTTAACTGGTCAATTTCAAACTAAGCAGTCAAAGACTTATTAGCCCGAAACGATTGACAGGTCAAGAAAAAGAGGTCATTAGTGAATTTGACAGGTTCAAGGTTCAATTGAGAGTTCATCTTAAAGGTTCAGTGTTAAGGTTCAACATTCATTCCGAAAGGTTCAAAAAACAATCCGGAAAGTTCAAACACTGGGATCCGGAATCAAAGAGGTTCAAACAGGAATCCGGATGAACCCTTCATCATCTCAGATGAATACCATCCGAAATAGAATCCGAGTTCATCCATTCCGGTTGAATGCCCATCCGAAATGGAATCCGGAATGCACACTATTTCAAGATTGATCCGAGAAACCATCTGAAATGCTTAATTATATGAAGATTTGAAGATTAACATTTAAAATAATATGATTAGAAGCACATTGTACCTAATTCGGATGAATGTGAAGAAATTTAATCCGGATGATGATCAGAGGATTCTTGAAGGAATTTTTAATGAATAAGCCGAAATGAAACACTAATACACAGATATACTATTCCAGAATGGGCTTGGTCCTGATAATTTTGGGCCCAAGTCAATCTGCATCCAATCATCCGAGATCTAATTCGGATATAATCCGGATTGGGCTTGGTCAAAATTATTTGGGCCCAATCCGGAATAGTAACCAGTCCGAAACAGTCTGAGAAGGAGGGTCCAATTCGTCAATGGGCCTATCCAGAATGGGTCAAAAAGGCCCAATCTGGAACAGTAATAGTGGGCTCAAGGCAATTCCAAAACTCAGTAGGCCAGTCCAATACCCCTTGACATAAATCATCTAACTCAAAAATTAACAGTTTAAACTAGCCGAGAAACCAAGCAAACTTTACCAAATAAACAAAAATAAGCAAAACATTTAAACAAAATCAACACAGCATATACGCAGTCTTGCTATAGGATGAAATCATTTTTAGGCAGACTAAGAAACGCTTTTCAGTGTGAGCTTGGTCAGACTGGTCGAAGCGATTGCCAATATATTTGTCCATTTAAACCTAGAGCTTAACCTTCAACTTTTTGTTTTATGATATGCTTAAGGTAATGTTATACTATAAAACCTGTGTGTCCCACTCCATGACATACCCCCGCGATCAAGATAGGCACAACGGTTTACGATGTTTTGGTAACTTATACTGGAATCATCCTAGCTTTACAACGTTAGACCATTAATCACATGTATGCACCATCGTGCAGTCAAAGTTTTCAATGTTTTGTGTCCAACGAGGGTGAGACATACACCTTTTGGTACGAATTTTGCTTTGAGGAGAAATTATGGTTTTTGTCCAAATTTTGATCTTTTAAGATATCGGAGCTGTGTCTAGGTTTGCATATAACCTAGATGCAAAAGAAGGACAACCTAGATATCCCCGGATGACTCAACAATATAAACACCTAACACCTTAAATATTTGCCAACTATCAACGCAAAATTTAAGACCATAAAATCATATGTCGATGGTGTGTGACCCACTAGATATATAGTTCTTTATTTTTATATCATTTAGCTTATAATATCTGTTTGAGCTCTAAGCCTATCAACATATCGCTTTCGATCCAAGTCGTTCCAGCTGCAACACCTTACATGTGTTAACCAAAACCTTTATCACGAAGAATCATTTCATTTCCTAATCATTGCAAAACTGTTTGAAACTATTTTTTGTCATTTTCTGAATTTTTTAATCTTTTTGTGTTTTTCTAATTTTTCAAATGTTTTTGTATTTTTCTCCTCCTAAATTTGTGCATATACATGAATAAATTTACGAGGTGAGCAAAACGAAAGGAAAATGAAAACAAACTAAATGGAAAGGATAAATGAAGCTCAGTTAGTAAGCCGGATCATTTTGAGAAGATCCACAAACACTTAAAAACGTGTGTTGCTAACGGGTTTCGTGAACAAATACGCAACATTTGCATCAGTGTGGATTTGCTCAAGTTTAACGAGACCCTTTTCATAGCAATCATGAATAAAATGAACTTTGATGTTTATGTGCTTGGTTTTGGAGTGAAAAACAGGGTTTTTAACAATTTGGATAGCGGCACCATTATCACAATAAATTGTTGTGTTTAGATAAGTCAAACCATAATCCGCAAGCTGATGTTGCATCCATAAAACCTAGGAGCAGCAAGCTGATGCTGTGACATATTATGCTTCCGCTATAGAAAGCGAGACGATCTGCTGCTTCTTGCATTGCCAAGAGATCAATCTATCTCCCAAGAATTGGCATCCAGCTGAAGTTGATCACATGTCCTTGTCTATACCTCGAAGATTAGTGTCATAAAAAGCATACAATTCAAATTCGGAATTTTTAGGATACTGAGCCCCAGTGATGTTGCCCCTTTGAGGTACATAAACATTCTTTTAACAACATGTAAATAAGAGAGTTTAGGAGTAGCCTGATATCGTGCACACTGGCAAATGGCAAACATGATGTCTGGCCGACTTGCCGTGAGATACATGAGTGAAACAATCATAGACCGGTACATGGTTGGATTGATATGCATTCCTTATGCGTCTTCATTCAATAGGGGCTGCTCAGCGATAGGCGAAACCATAGGCTTTGATTTTGTAAGCTTGAATTTGGCAAGAACGTCATTAACATATTTTCACTGATGAATCAAAATGCCTTGTGAGCTCTGATGAACTTGACGACCCAAAAACATAGTCATCTCCCCCAAAGAACTCATCTCGAATTTCTTCTTCATAACCTCTTCAAATTTGCGACACAACCCATAATTCGTAGAACCAAAAATAATATCATCTATGTAAATTTGAACAAGAATGATGTCCTTGTCAACACGTTTGATGAACAAAGTTTGATCAATGGTTTCCCGGGTATATCCATGAGCAGGCAGATGCTCTGTTAAGGTTGTGTACCATGCACGAGGCGCTTGATGCAACCCATACAAAGCTTTGTCCAACTTGTATGCATA
Organism: Scalesia atractyloides; assembly: GCA_947069175.1. NCBI lineage: Eukaryota > Viridiplantae > Streptophyta > Magnoliopsida > Asterales > Asteraceae > Scalesia > Scalesia atractyloides. The sequence continues at coordinate 52,460,113 of CAMTDV010000001.1, read as the reverse complement.
GTCTGGCTTGTGAGGATCAGTGAAACCCGGTGGTTGTGCCACGTATATCTCCTCTTTCACAGTGCCGTAAAGAAACGCAGTCTTGACATCATTTGATAGACTGTGAAATCCATGTATGATACATATGCCAAGAAAATGCAAATGGCTTCCACTCTAGCCACTGGTGCATAAACTTCATCCTAACCCAACCCCTCTATCTGGCGAAAGCCCTGAACAACCAATCGAGCTTTGTTCCTCACAATCACACTAGTATCATTCTGTTTGTTACGAAATACCCAACGAGTTCCAAGAGCATGTTTTCCTTGAGGAAGCTTCACCAATTGCCATACTCCAAGTTTCTCAAACTGATTGAGTTCTTAATGCATAGCGTCTACCCAGCCTGGTTCCTGCAAGGTGACATCAATGCTTTTAGGTTTAATTAGTGAGATAAAACAAGAGTACATACAAGTATTGATATCTCCTGATTGACTGCGAGTCTGAACTCCAGCAGTAACAGGACCAATAGCATTTTCAATCGGATGATCGTGCTGTAGAAGTTGTGGTATAGACATAGCCGGAACATGGAGATCTGGCTGCAAGTTTGTAAAACTCTGCGATGCTACTCTAGATGGCTCCCCTCATTAGTTGCACCTGTGGGAATGTTGACTGATGAATCAACAGAACAGTCTGGTGGTGTAGGATCAAGAAACATAGATGATCTTAAGACATCAGGAGTTGTAGCTCCTTCACTTGCCACATGAATTTATGTGTTTGGAGCCTCTACTTCAAGGGAACCCGTCTGACGAATTTGCTCAGAAATAGTTTCCTGATTCTACGATGCGGGTGGAGGTAGACACAGCTTCATTGAATCTAGGTGGAACCACACTCAGTTGCTTGAAAGATTCTTGCAGATGTGCAGCATCTTCATCATCCTCAGTTTAGATAGGCATCAGTAGGGGTTCAGAACTTGTGCCTGTACCTGCATGCATATAAGAAGAGACATCAACAGATATAAATAGAGAGGAATAATCATAGAGCCAGTCAGGACTAATGCGTGAGTCCTTGGGATTTTCCTCCAGCCAACACACATTTTAGGTTCAACTACCATTTTCTTGATCTTGTTATAGACACGATAAGAAGTGTTCTTATAGTAGCCGACGAAGATACATGGATCCCCGCGTGATTCAAGTTTTCCCTTAACATCCACGAGTAGAAGAACACAGGGGCGTCCGAACTTGCGGAAATGCTTAATCGAAGGTTTGTGACCTTCAACCACTTCATACGGCATTTTCATGTGCCTTTTGTTGATCAGGGCATGATTCTGAATGTAACAAGCGGTATTGACTGCTTCTACCCAGAAAATAAGAGGTAGTTCTGATTCGACCAACATAGTACGTGCAGCTTCAATAAGTGAACGGTTTAAGCATTCTGCAACCCCATTCTGTTGAGGAGTTCTGGCCGCACTGACTTGTCGATCAATACCCTTGGAGGAGCAGAAAGCATTCAAGGTGGCGTTCTTAAACTCTGTTCCATTATCACATCGAATAGCCTTCACGGTGGGGTCTGCCTGGTTTTCCATGAAGGTGATAAACTATTTGACTAACTCTGCGGTTTCACTTTTTTGTGCCAGAAAGAATACCCAAGTAAAACGGGAGTGCTCATTATTGATAACCACACAGTATGCCTTACCGCCAATGCTCAGAATATCTGTTGGACCAAAAAGATCCATATGAAGCTTCCAAGACTTTTGACGTGGAGGGTGCGGGTTTCGACTTGTGTGGCCTTCAATGTTTGTTTCCCACGAGCACATGATTCACACTTTTCAATTTGCATAAAATCCTGAATAGGTAGATGTTAATGCACTTTATGGCCGTCACTGTGCGAATAGGCTAGAAAGAGTGTGTATTGAATATTGTATAGATTAGATTCGAACACACGACCCAAGTGAAAACAAATACTGGATCGTACTAGTGACATGTGCCTCGTACGAGTGACTTTATGCTCCGTACCAGTGACTTTGTTACTCGTACGAGTGACAACATCTCACTCGTACGAATGACCCTTCATACGAGTGAAAACATGCTTGGTTAGAACGAGCTGTCATGTCAATAAATAGGTGTTGTGTTTATTGTTTGTAAGTTTTGGAAGTTCCCTTAGGGGAAACGTTGGTGGATTCTCTCCAGGAAATCCGCCAGCCACTTAAGATGTATACTCTTTCGGTATGAACTGATGAAATGAAAAGCTTCGCCGATTCTGTGCCTACATGTCTATTTCATTCTGCCAAATCTGTTCTATCCCCAAAGCTTCCGCCTTGAACCGTCGCCGACCACGGGACCACAACAATTTTTTTTACTGTTTAACTGCTCTGAATTGTATTAATTGACGAGCAAGTACAGACGTGAGTAAACAAATCAGCAGGGCTTCGCCGTACCAACTGAACTAACACTAACTAGCTCTCACACAACACTCCTCTATTTATAGGTCAACATGACTCGCACTGGAGTGTGTGAAACAAAAGCTTGTGACTCGTGCGAGTGGTTGCTTCGTACGAGTGACAGAGTGTCACTCATACGAGCCAACTACAAAACATATAAAACATTTAATAACATTTATACCAAAGACGTTTAAGCCCTATATACAATATCGACACATCCTAGACGTAGGCAATAGACATAATGCACCAACAAACTCCCCCTTGGATGTTGCCGTAGTCTGGATAGTCTTCAAAAATCTTCATAAAATTTGACTCTTTAACGAACAAAATATCTCTTCGGTTGCTTGCGACGCTCCTCAAATGCAATTGGTGTTTGATCCGTTGGAGGAGGTCGTTTCACTGGATTGCCAAACCGAAAAATCCTAAGTGATGCTATGCGAGCACGCTTAGCTATTCTAGCTTCCTTCTTTTCTTTCTTTTTCTACTCAGTCTACTCCAGCTTCCTCCAGGATGTATTCCATGAGATCCAGAATGAATATCGTTTGCAAAGCATACATTAACGATCTTCTGGAACTAGAGAGCTTGTTCTTTATCCTTTTCTTCATAACTAATTTTGCTATAAAACAAGCAATCAATATCCTTCTTTAAGCAATTACTAGCCACATAGGGTCTAGTACTCGAATGCCACACCATAGCCCGTATATGCGTTTGTGAGCTATAACGGCTTCGGTTAATTCCTCTGTGATCTTCCACGAGTCTTCATCTGGGTGCAAGCAAATAACAGCCTCTCCTGTATTCGAATCATAATGCCACCACTTGAAGCTCTTGTAGAAATCCTGCTCCATTCGTAACATAGGCATATTTTTCATTACTTTCGGCCTTTTTACGTTGAGCGTCACATCTTTCTCTTTCGTCACTAGATTGATTTCCGTGATGTGTCTAGGAAAGTGAGGTTTCCAGTGAGTAAAATCATGTAAAGCCTCAGCTTGATCAACTTCCAAAGCCTTTGGTCATGAAATTTCATCTTGAGATTGATCGTCTTTGTCTTCACCAACTCTTTAATATCCCAGTAAAGCAAGGACTTGATGTCGCTCCGATATCGGAAAAACTGAATACCAAACTCCCTTTTGATCGCATAGACATTAAGCTCTTTAATCCATCCCCAGCTAATGATGTCCCCTAGAGAAATATCAGCGCCACGAGTAAAGAACTCTAGAGGACGTTTGAATTTACGCTCTGCTGGTGCATTCTTGAACCACTTCTTCCTTATCTCAGCAATCTCAGCTCGGTTCAACTGTTGAGGAATAGTGCCTTGCCTTGCAGCTTCTTCAACTTTACCTTTCAGCACATCTGCATTTTCTGCTGTAAATAATTCGGTAAGGAGTCCTCTGTACCCTGATCGGCAATATTCGCATCGTCATCAGAATCATCCTCCATGACAACTTGATCATACTCGTTAGCATCTTCAACATGTTCAAAAACATAATCATTTGGCTCGAACGCGCTAATCTCGTTTAGCTCATTCTCAAAATCAAACTCAAACTGTGTTTCATCAACACCTAGCATCTCTGCATTCTTTCTTTAGAATAACTGTGAATGAATTCGCCTTCCTCGACGTCATGCTCAAGATAGAAAATCTTTGGTTTTGGGACGACAGGAACGGTAGATATATCAATCATCCAAGAGAATTCCTGCCTACTGAGCATCTGAAGACCCTTCTGTCCTATCTTTAACACCTTCTTCAGTAGTTTGGTTCGCAGAATCATCGAGGTACACTTAATAATCAAACTCTTTATTCACATCAGAATCAGTTACATGAACACCAGTACCTCCAACATTATCATCATCATTACCCTTATCAGAATCTGAATCACCATCAACATCTAAATCTTCGTCTTCCTTTTCAGCGTCTTCCTCAAACTCTTCAGCTGCTTTCTCAATTTCTTTCTCTAACTTTTTCTTCACAAGCCAATCACCGTATTTCGCAGATAGATTCGACATATCAATCTCCCCATCTTTAGGCTTCCCAATCAATATAAACTTGTTCAGCACTTGGTACGTAACGATATCTATACAAGTAACTGGCGCAGACTCAGCTTCTGGCTCAGTTTCAACAATCATAGGATCCTCTACAACCTTTGCTTTTCCTTTTCCTTGCGCATCAGATAACTCCTTAGCAAGGCGCTCCCCTTCGACAACTCTTTTTTTTAGCCTCTGCACGATCTATCTCATCTATTTCTGCCACAATATTTACTCCTAGCTTTTTCACCAAAATCTTCACAAACAAACTCATTCTACAATCACTTCGGAGTCTTTCTTCCTCATATGCTGCCATTTGAAGACGTAGACTTTCATTCTCAGACACAATACTTGCAAGCACCGCTTCTAGCTGCTATTTATCTTCAGACAAAACATTGATCTTCTCATGCAACTCCTCTTTCTTTTCATCCAACACACTAATCTATTCCTGCAACTCCGCTATCTTCACAGTTTTCAACAAGACCTGTGTTTGTAAATCATCAGCACGCGGGTCATTGAATGAAAAATCTCCCCCCCCAGGAATACCTCCAAAATCAAAGTCAAAATTAAACTAAGATTGGGGCTGTGAAGTGTTTGGTGGCGGTTGCGGCGTAGCTTGTCTTGGTGTTGGTTGAGGAGTCGGTTGAGGTGTAGACTATTGCGGCAGTGTAGATTGTTGTGTTGGTGATTGTGGTGCTGCCTGACAAAGTGGTGATGTTGTAATATGTTTAGTTGGATTAACAGTAACCTCTTCTTCGATCGTCGGCTCTTGTACAGTCTCTTTAGTTCTGACAGTTGGAGACTCGGAACTTCTAGCAGCTTCACGTTTCATGCCTTTTTCTTCATCGATGTGCGAAAAGGAGTATCTGGATCTGACCCTGAAGGTACATATGTTGTATCACCTTTTCTTGTCGCCTTACACTTTCACTCTTCTGCTTTTCTCTTTATCTCAGCTTGACGCCTTGCCTCAATCTTTTTGGCTCTTTTATGTTCACCTGCGCGTCTTTCTTCATAGTTAGTACTTGAAGACGATGCGTCTTCAGCTTCTTTCTCTCCCCCAAATGCTTGACGCTCGATATCTGCAGCGATGTCTTCAATGTTTTCTTCAACTTCAGGTTCATCGTGCAACCAAGAACTTTCTGCAGCTGATTTTTTCTTTGGCGTTGCAGTAGCAGAAGATGTAGCAGTTACTTTTCTTTTAACACCTTTTTCGCCTCCTTTCACAAACCACGAACTTCTCTTAGCAATAAAGCTTTCAAGCGCAGTCAATTCTTCACTCTCATCTCCACTGTCATCTTTTCTCCACCTACCCGGCACTGGAGAAATATAATCCTTGTCGACTATTACACCAAACACGGGTTTAGCATTTGGAAAAGTCTTCAAATGTAAGTTCATCTTCTTGCGCGTAGAAACGTCCATGTGCTCTAACTTTAACACATCATCTTTCTTCTTCTTCAGGTTCGGGTGTAAATGGTCTAACAACATCTGAACGAACCGAGGGTATTGCAGAAACTTTTCCCTCTGAATGTTTTGCACCATCTGTGTGAATATAACTTTAGAGAAGTTATATGGCAGGTTTAGGACCAGTGCTGTAATCATACACATTTGATAATCAACCAGATCATCAAATCCTCCCTTGCAATGACTTAGTGCGTGAGCAATAACATGGGCAATATAGCGAAAAGGTGCGCTGAGATTTCCTTTCTTGAACGGCGCGACATTAACATAACCGAAATACCCCATCCTGTAAAAACATCCCTTCACCATGTATTCTGAAAACCCGGTAGGATCATCTGCATTATCCTTGAAATCCAAAACCATTCGAATCTTCTGTTATCTTGACCTGGATATCTTAATCATCAATCTTTACCGCTGATACTATAGTATTTTCTTCAGAATTGTACTCTGCTGCATTCCAGAAGTATTCCACGTGAGATCTATAAACAGTATGATGATCGGTGAGCGCTTTCGTAATCGGTATCCTGCCTAAGAAATCTAATACATCCCTATAAGCTGCAATCTCCGGTATAGTCTCGTCAATCAAACAACAAATGTTGTGAAACGGAGAAAATGACGTTTTCCTGACCTGTACAAAGAGAATTCAAAACCGTTGAAAATTTTTCAAAATTTTCAACTTTCAATATCATTCATACGGACCATGCATTCGTACAAATCAATACTTGGACATTTTACAAGTTTGGAACAAGTTACCATTCATACGAATCACTACTTCCTACGAGTGATTAAAAGAGTTAAACAATTTTCAAAAACTTTCCAAACTTACTTCGTACGAATCATGCTTCATACGAATCATCAACACTTACACACAATTTTGAAATTTGAACATTTAAGGATTTTACTTCGTACAAACACTTCATTCGTACCAATGAAAAAAGATATTTCAATTTGAAATCTTGGTTCGTACTAACAACCCATTCGTACGAATCATGAACCGTTCTAAAAACACCAAGTTTAATCCGAACTTAAAACACGTTGTTTTTAACAAATTGATAGTCGATTTATAGGTTATTAGTGCCGCTATTAACGTTTTTAAGGTCAATTTTAAGTTTTACGATCCAATCTCCCTAAATCTATGTTTCAAGTCCATTTGGTTCAAATCTGGCTTTATAACGGCTAAGATTGAGCAAAAGTACCTTTCCAATTGTAATAGGTGTGCGGATCAACCTCCCCAATGTAATAGTACTCGAAAAATGTCAAGAAATTTGATGTTCAGAACTAATTCGCACAAAGGTCTCTCAGTTCGCATAATAACATTAACTTTGGTTCGTGCGAAGAGGGTTACCTTTCATACTAGTTAGGCTCATTCGTACGAATCAGCGGTTCGTGCGAAGGAAACCCAAACATGGTTCGTACGAGCTAGTGAGACTCGTACGAATCAGTTCTAAAACTTGAAAACTTTTTGATATTTTTTATTTTTATGCAATTTTTTATCTATTTAATACCCACTCAGTTAACCAAGTCCAAGTTAATGACCCTGGTTACCTGATTTGCCTACCGAGTCCAAGTTAATGACCTTGGTTGACCATTTTTGACCAAAACATATTTATTTAAAATTGTAAAGTTTCAAATTAATGCACTTTATCGACGTTCAAGAAATTTTTCGATTAAGATTAGCTCCCAACCCATGGTCTTCAGATTCCCTTTCAGCAAGATGTCGCCATGACTTCAACTATCTGTGTTTACATCATCGGTAGACTAAAACAAAACTAAAAAGCTAAGGATACTAAAAATCTTTTTGGGTTTTGGGATTTTTCCTAAAAAGAAATAACAAGTAAAGATACATATTTTTGTGAGATTTGTATTTTAAGAAGATCATATCAAGTGTTTAACAAATCACCAGTACCGTTGATCTTGGTATACTCATTAAGCTTTTAACCAGATTTACCTAGATTGCCAATATTTTTATCCACTTAAACTTCTTCTCGTTTCTCAACTGCTTCAAGATATGTTAAGTAATATTAAGAACATGAAATAACTGTGTGTCCCATCTCAGAATATACTCCCGTATCGAGATTCCCAGAATTTCATTTCACAGGTGACTATATCTAACTGATATTTGTAAATGGGTGAATTGTTAGACCTTGAGAGCTCAGTTTAGTACTACCGTACAGACAAAGAGATGAAGGCTCGTCTTTAGGTGGTGTTCCTTAAAGGAATCTTTTGAACCACAGATGTCACAAAGGTTATGACATAATCATTTTTATGCAGTTTTTTAGGCGAATAATGCGTAAAGTATTATACAAGTTCTAGGCCATTGCTGACGCAAAATCAGAAGAACTCGGATAATACCCCAGATATCGATTAAATATAAAGACCTAGTATCGCATAATCTGGCATTCTGTCAAACGAAATTTCAGAGTACTAAGTCCATATATCCGAGAGATGTTAACCCACAAGTTATCCAGTTTTTCATTCAGGTTTATATCTTGAAAACAATTTACTGAACGAGTGAAGCCTATTGGCACATCCTCAGTAAGACCTGTTTAATTACTTGTTTAATCATTCCAATTCTTTAGCATACTGTGATTGTCGTATTGATATAATATGATCTCCCTTTTTCACAAAAACTCTTTCTGAGTTTTATCATGTTTTTGTATTTCCCAAAATTTCTCACCCTAAAATCAAAAACATATTTTTGGATTTTTTAGAGTTTTTAAGAAAGAATATACATAAAATTCGTCAAACCAATGAGTTATCATGTCAAGTCGTCGTCATCCTCAAACTCAACCTCGTGTATATCCCATGATGTCAGATTTCGTAAACCATTTAATTTTAAAAGATTTTTGGATCTTGTTCGATCAAAGGCTATGGTATAAAAATCTGCTTTTTGGTCATCATTGTGGATTTTTTCAATTCTAACCAACTTTTTCTCGTAGCAATCACGGATAAAGTGGTGTTGAATCTCAATATGTTTGGTTCAAGAATGTTGACAAAGTTTTTAGTGATATCGATCGCAGCCTGGTTATCTACATATATAGGCGTATCAAGAAAATGCAGTCCGAAGTCTCTCATCTGCTGTTGAATCAAGAGAATCTGGGCACACCAACTAGATGTTGAAACGTATTCAGCCTCAAAGGTAGAGAGGTTGCCATATTACCAAACGGGTTCCAAAGAACTGGCAACCAGTCGTCATAGATTTGGTGTTAAGTTTGCAGCAACCGAATCAGAATCCGAGTAACATGCTAGATTGAAGTCGTCATGTATAGGGTACCATGAGCCGGTGCTTGGAAATCCCTTCAAATATCTCATGATACGTTTGACGGCGAGCAAGTACGAATCTCTCAGATTGGACTGATAATGGCCGCATATGCATGTTGGACACATGATATCTGGTCGAGAAGTAGTGAGATACATCAAGGATCCGATCATGGAGAGGTATAAAGTCTCGTCAACTTTGACTCCAGTAAGATCTGGACAAATGCCGTGACTAGGAGCTAATGGGGTTGATGCTGGTTTAGCTCCTGCCATATCGAATTTCTCCAATATGTCATGAACATACTTCGTCTGATGGATGAAGATACCATCAGGCAACTGATCGACCTAAAGTCCTAAGAAGAACTTCATCTCCCCCATCATGCTCATTTCAAATTTGCGCTTCATGACTTCTTCGAAGTCTTTACACAGCTTGTCATTTGCCGATCAAAAGATAATATCATCCACATATATCTGTACGATAATCAAATGCCCATCCACTTCCTTTGTAAAAAGGGTAGAATCTAAGGTTCCTTTAATAAAGCCATTGTCTGTTAGATGTCGTGACAGCGTTTCGTACCAAGCTTTCGGGGCTTGATGCAGACCATATAAGGCTTTGTTCAGAAGGTAGACCTTGTCTTTGTGCATTGGATCGACGAAACCCGGTGGTTGGCCGACATTCACCTCCTCTTTTACTTTTCCGTACAGGAAAGCAGATTTGACATCTAACTAGTACACCTTGAACCCTTTCCATGAGGCAAAGGCCAAGAATATGTGGATTGCTTCAAGACGGGCGAACGGGGCATAGACTTCGGTGTAATCTATCCCTTCCTGATGATGGAAACCCTGAACCACAAGTCAAGCTTTGTTGTGCACTACAATCCCTCTATCATCACGTTTGCACTTGAAGACCCATCTAGTGTTTATCTTTTTGTGATGATCTGGCAGGTCAACAAGCTTCTAGACTCCTAGTTTCTGGAATTGAAGGAATTCTTCTTGCATCAAGCCACCCAACTTTCTTCCTTTAGCGCGTCTTTCCAGTTCCCCAGCTCAACCTGAGAAACATAACAACTATTAGAAAGTCTGGTTTGAAGTGGAGCAATACGAGTATAGAAACAGCTTAGATCCTTGTTGATTTGATTACGAGTTTGCACTCCCGATTGTAAGCTGCCTATAATATTCTCTGAAGGATGATAAGAAAGTGTCCTCGGCATCACTTCATTCGGATCATCTACTTGCGTTTGCAAATTTATAATGACTTCATCCACAACCGGTACAAATGAGGAAGCTTCATTCCCAAGATTAGACTGATCAACCTGTGTGTTTAAGAAGCTTTCAATCTGCTCAGATCCTTCATCAGAACTGGATCCACCATCGTTGAAAGTCGGTTCCCGATTAGAGTTATCATTTGGTTGTTGCTGGGCAGATGATTCGGCAGTGTTGAAATTGGGTACAGGAACATAGTCTTGAAGAGTAGTGCTCGGACCTACATCAGATGTGATAGACACCGGAAATGACGTGGAAATCACTAACGGTCTGGTAACTTGTTCTTGATTCGATATTTGATGTTGTTGAAAGAGCATAACAAGTTCTTCTTCTGATGGCACATCTGGCAGGTCAAAAGAATTCCACAAACTATCGTAGTTAAACAGTCACGGATTCCCAGGTTTCTACGTTGGCGTCGTATATCTTTGACAATCAACATGCTGCGCAAGAATAACCTGGTTCAAGCTCGGCAAGAAAACACGTTTCTGAGGAGTAGCATAACCCACAAAGAATCCTTCCAAGGATTTGGCACCAAATTTACCATCCGGGTCCAATAAAGTACACAGTGATCCAAAAGGCTCCAAAAATGCAAGGTTGGGGTGCTGATTAAGTAACTCGAAACACGTCTTATTGTGAGGCTTAACTGTTAACACACGATTCAAGGTATGACATGCTGACGCGACTGCTTCACTCTAGAAACTGATTGGCAATTTCGCTTCGGCTAGCATAGTTCTGGCAGTCTCGATCAGTGTGCGATTCTTTCGTTTAGCAACTCCATTTTGTTGTGAAGTATAAGGAGCACTGAATTCATGAAGAATCCCCTTTTCATTGCAAAATTCGAGCATCCTCTTGTTTTTGAACTCTATACCGTTGTCACTGCGAATTCTCTTGATTGGTAAGTGATATAGGTTTTTGAGTTTTCAGAAGAGAATCATTAGAGTTTCAAATGTTTCATCTTTGCTCTCCAGAAAGAAAACCCATGAGAATCTTGAATAATCATTTGTAACGACAAGGCAATATAGATCAACAGAAATGGATTTGACGTTTACTAGTCTGAAAAGATCCATATGAAGCCTCTCTAGTGGTAGCTTGATAGAATTTAATAGCTTTCGTGGGTGCGATTTCTTGTGCTGCTTCCCCTTTTTACAGCTCAAGCAATCATCGGATAATTGAAAATTCTTCAAATTAACGCCCTCCACTAGGTCGTTATCCACAAGATAATTCATCTTTCATAGATGAATGTGCCACATCTTTCTATGCCATAATATCGACTCTTTCTCGGTAGCTTTGGAAACAAAGCATTGAACTTTCTTCGATGTTGTTGATGCGACACTCATATCTAGAACATACAAGTCATTTTCTATAGAGCTCGCATCATAATCCATTCCTCCGGAATCTTGAAACCCGGTTTTAAGATCAAGCATTCTTTATCGTTGAAATTTGTCGTGAATTTCTTGTCACAAATCTATGAAATACTGAGTAGATTATTCTCGAGTTCCGCGATGTAGTTCACTTTATCAAACGATACAACTCCGTTCGAGAGAATTCCTTCACCGAAAATCCTCCCTCCTTGTGTTCAGGAAAAACCTACATATCCTCCGCGGATAGCTTTAACGTCGTATAACAATGCAAGCATCCCTGTCATGTGCCTTGAGGCTCCACTATCCATTATCCATTTAGACATTATCGATCGTGGGAGTCACTGCACACAAACAGAAGAAACTATTTAAACAAAGAAACCCAAGCCATCTTGGTCTTGGGTGGGTTCGGAATGTCGAATTTCGGACCTACTTCGTTTTTAACGTTCTTTTTAGGCTCGGTTTTGTTTGGAACAGAAGGTTTTTGTTCTACCTTGGACGGCTTCACTTTTGCCACCCATTTTTGCGTTTTCAGATTTGCCTTTTTAGCATAAAATTTAGAATCCATTTGGCGAAGTTTAGTTGATGTTTCACCAATTTCAAATTTTGAATGACATTGAATAATTGGTTTTTACATTATTGTAGGATTCATTTGTTCTTTTCAAGATTTGCTTTGACGCAACCATAGGTGTTTTCTATTTCTCATCCTTGGTGAACTTTTTTGAATGAGAAACAGGTTTTGGAGATTCTTGTGAGCAATATCTTGCAATGTGCCCAACATATTGACATTTGTAGCAAGTCCTACTATCCTTTCGAACAGAAGATTCCAAAACGTGTTTACTTTTCTCTTTCTCTTTCTTAAAATCATCATTCGATTGTGTTCTGATGATTTCTTTTTCCTTCTCTGTTGTTGTCCCAAAACAAAGTTGATTTTCTTTGTAAAGTTAAGTTTTTGAGACTTGTTGTTCATTCGTTGCTTTTGGAAACCCAACCATTCCCTCTTATTTTCAGGATAGTCTTTATTTTTATGATAGTAGGGTCGGTTGTCACTTTTTGATTTAGAGTAGAAAGATAGATCATGTTTATCTAAATCAGCATGACTTACCTCCACAAGCTTGAACATTTTATCAACATGATCCAGATTCACGTTCTGGATGGGAAAATCCTCATCTAAAAATAGTTTATTTGACCCTTTCATTTTATAAACTATGACGTTTGGATCATTAGTCAAACTATTTTCCGATGGTGCAGCATCAGACTCAGACTTTTCAGATTCACTTTTTAAAACATTTTCTACCACAGTTTTAACCACCTCAGAGTCACATTCACTATCAGAAGTTGTGTAAGTTACGTCGATGTTTGTAGGCAACTCATTTGATTGTTCAGTTTTCAGTTTTAGATTGAGTGCCTTCTCCACTCCTACTGGCTTTTTACACGCATAACTATTCCACATAGGGGGTGGAACTCGATCGTAACTCACACTTTTGGTTTCAACCTTTTCTGATGCTTCTTTGTTTCAATTTTAGGTAAAATGTGATCAATGACATAAGATCTTGTTGATTAACTGATTAACAGTTTGTTAACCAGTTCAGTTTCAATTCTTGCCTTCTCAAGCTCACTCTTTAGCTCAGCGATGGTGTTTATGTGAATATTAATGGCCATCTACTTGTCCATTATTGTCGCTTTGAGCATCAAGAGTGTTGCGTCACTTTCTCTGGGTGCTTTTGTGTATTGTTTAACGGAGTTACTTAATTTGTTGTATGCTTCTTTAGTTGATTTGTAATCGCTTGACAAATTATCTATTAAACTTTTGAGCTCAGTATATCATGTGTCTTTTACAACACATTCATTGCATGGCTCAGCACATTTTAGACATGGTTTTTCAACCACAAACTCACTCGTAGACTCATTTACCTCATTGATATTTGCCATGCATGCCTTGTTGATGTCATCTAAAAACTTTTCCATCTTGTCATCAACTCTCTCTTCAACAACTGGCTTCTTTTGTTCTTCGCAAGATGATTGATGACTTGGTGCAAAATAACCTGCAAAAGTTTTCAACATATCGTTAGGCATGAGGTGTTTAAAAGCACTATTCAAAAGTTCCTCCTCTTCTGATGATGTATGATAGTAATAATCATCTTCTGGTGCCTCATCAAAAGCTGCCTCTGATTCTTCTTCATGTTCTTCTATTATCTCAGCAACCAAAGCCAAACTTTCATTTTTGTAGATATATTTTTTCTAGCTAAATCCCTCATCTTCTTGAGTAACCACTAGTGCCTTGTCTTTGGTCTCTGGTTGTTTTTCTTTGATCTGCACCATGCCAGTTCTTGGTTGACAATGGTGGTAAATAGCCTTCTTGTAATAGTCATCGGCAAATGGGTTCTGGTTCCCTTAAGCTTCTCTATTTGGGCATTCACGCTTAAAGTGACCCTTTTAACGACACTTAAGACAAGTAACTTTGGATTTATCAAATCCCAGTTTTCCATCCAAACCTCCCAAGTTCTCCTTTCCTGTAATTTCCATGAAGCGTTGTGCACGTCGAACGATAGATGCCATGCACCACTTGATGTCAATTAACTCCATTTCAACCGGATCTATCTGGTCATAGTCCTCTCTGGTCATTTCAGAATTTCCAATCTTTCCTACTACAGGACTATTTTAGGATTCGAGAACCGATGCTAATAGAGACATGTGTTGCTTTGCGGTTTTCTCATTGAAGTTTTGTGCATTCTGGAAATCCACTGCGATATTGCACTGAAGAACCCTTTGAGTAGGATTGACTGATTGTTTGGTTGGTTTGAGGAGTTCTTGATCCGTGTGATGACTGTGAGCTTTGAAACGTGTGAGGATTAATTGTAGCAAATGATTGAAAGCCACTGTTTTGCTTCGATGGTGAGCTTGGCGTGCTATACGCACTGAAGGCGGTCTGGATCTTCGGAGACTGAATTTGAGTAGCAGAACTGTTCTTGAAGTACAGATTAACATCTTGTTGAACTTGGACAGTTTTGTTCTTCGCCATCTTTTGCATTTCAAGTTCATGTCCCTCCAGTCTTCCAATGACACGTGGTAATGAAAAATTACCATACTCGGTTCCATTCTTCAAGATGGTCAAATACGTGGGCCACGTTCTTCCTATTCTCTTCATTTGCACCACCAAATGACAGTATCTTTCGATTAATTGTTTCACAGTTCTCCTTTAATCAACGTAAAGATATCAAACTCTTTACTTAACAATGCCCGTTTACTCTTTCGAAGCTGAGCACTTCCCTGGAACTTCAAACGAAGAGCATTCCACAATGATTGTTGGAGAATGTTCATCATTATCTTTTCGTTTAGGAACCTTTCCCTTTCGACATCCGAGAGTTGAGCTAGAGTCTTTTCAAGGCCATTTTCACCTACAGGAGCTTGATATTTAACTTCGATAGCGAACCATCAAGTAAAGTGATTTGCCTGGACCCAATTCATGAATCGTTCGCTCCAACTGTCGAAGTCTTCTAGGTTCATTAGCTTCGGCGGTTTGGTCATCGTACCTATCTCGTTTTCGAGATTCATGTTTTGAGCCGCTGTGGTCGTGACTGCAGATGTAGCAAATGCGTTGTAAAATTCGTCTGACATTTTTCTTTAAAAATTCAAAAACACACTTTTCGAACAAACTAATTATTGCGGAAAAATTCTTTCATGCGGATATCAAGAACAACTCGTGCGATCAAGATTCGTCCGTACGAACCAGAAATTCGTACGGACAATGTGACAAAAACAAGTAACTCGTACGAACCCGAATGTTATTCGTACGGATGGAGTATCCCTCGTACGAACGAGATGCTCGTATAGATGTGTAACTAGTGCGAATCACACTTGCAAATTTTAAAACTTGTAAATTTTTAGAAACTTCTGGTTACTTGTTTGTACGAATGGTCTAAAGTTGTTCGTGCGAGTGGTCTCTCTACTCGTCCGAAACAACTAAGTCTCCAAACAGATAAAGTTTACCGACTTTATGTAGGTCCACCTTCGGATGGTGTTAAACCAGTTCCTTGTTCATATAACACACACAAGTGCGGAATCCAAGTGTGCATGCAACCAAAGCAAAGTAAAGACCACGGGGTAACCAAAGATTCACTATCTTGATTAATGATTGAGAACAAGTACAAACATATACACACAATGCTTGTATGACTCAAACAAACTTGCTGTGTTCTTGCGTCTTAGTCTACAGAGATAACCAACTCAAAGGGTAACAAGTTCTCTGGGCTGACCAACTAGCTCTCAGGCAACACCCAACTAAGAGGTACATGTCTGCTTATATAGTGTCCGTCTAGTTTCGTACGAATCACGACTCTAGACATATGGAACCACACTATTTCACACTAGACACAACTCAGAATTTGGTACGAGACACTATTTCATACGAAATACTTATTTCGTACGAAGCAAGTAACACAATTGTTACTCAATTATTTCGTATGAATCATGTGATTCGTACGAATTCTTTGACTCGCACAGAATCCATTTTTTTGGAGAACGTGTTTAGACATGTCGTTTCCAAGATTCATCAGTATGCACACATGCAACTGATTAACATAGACAAGCTAAGATGTCATACTGGATCATGATAGAAGGATATCCTGATATACTCGACACGACCAAACCTATACAGACACTTGAGCAAAGATCATACAATTACAACTGTAATTAAGAACAAGCGACAGATACAAAACTGTATCAACAAACTCCCCCTTGGATGTTGCTTGGTCTTCGGTCTTCGGTCTTTGGTCTTCACATAGAATGGTTTGGAGTATCAACAAACTCCCCCTGAAGATCTGCTATCTAATTATTAGCGTATAAGGTCTCAAACTTCTAAGAAACTTCAAATCTTTCTTGTTTCCTCTTCTGACTTGTTAGATTTCTTCGTTGCTGGTCTTTGTTTATGTTCTTTTTGTATCAATCTGTACTCATAGACAAATATAATTAGAACACAAATTTCTTAGGGGAAACACACGAAAGACTTATCATAAAATCTTCGTATGATTGTATTCCCTGAACGAGATACACACACTCGTATGAATTCCAGCAGCAGATTTGAGAAAAAACAAGTGACCAAGTCAAACAAATGACTAGGTTCATTCGTATGAGATACACACACTCCAACGAATTTCAAATTTTGGTTTTCTTTGATGGATTACTTGTTGCAAGATATTACTTTTATGAAGTTGTGATATCAAACAGATGGTTTTCTGGCGTATCTTGGTAGAAACTCTCGAGTATCAACTTTGGCTAACTTTCAAAAAGTAATTACATAAGCAACTAAGTAAACTAGACAAAATATACAGATAAACTACAATATTTTTCGGAGGCAAATTCCACACCCGGAAATTAGGAGTAGCATATTTAAGAAAGAAACCTTCGATAGCCTTGGGACCAAATTTTCCATGTGGGTCGATCATAGTGAATGGAGCTCCAAAAGGTTCTAAGAAAGAAATATCCGGTTTCCTTTTATGTAACTAACTCAAAGCATGTCTTCCCATGTCTCTTCACCATCAGAACTCTATTCATCGTGTAGCACGCAGTAGCGACAACTTTCCCCAAAATTGAACAGGAAGTTCTGATTCTACTAACATGGTTCTTGCAATTTCAATAAGAGTTCTATTCTTCCTCTCAGCGACACCATTTTGTTGTGGAGTGTATCGAAACTGTACTCATGCATAATACCCTTTGAGGAACAGTACTCATCCATAACTTAATTCTTTAATTCCGTGCCATTATCGCTTCTGATTCTCCTTACCTTTAGATTGTATAAATTTTCTAACAGAGTCAAGAGATACTTGAGGATAGTAGGAACTTCACTCTTGTGTGCCAGCATGTTTTCCCATGAGAATCTGGAATAGTCATCAGTAACTACCAGACAATAAGAATCACCAAAGGTTGTCTTGTGTTTCATAGGTCCAAAGAGGTCCATATGAAGACGTTCTAGTGGCATATTCACAGTGTTGATCTTCTTCACGGGATAGGACTCTCTTGCTTGCTTCCCTTTCTGGCATGATACACAAACGTCTTGAAGATGAAAATTCTTCACTGGTACACCATTCACTAGATTGTTCTTCACCAAATAGTTCATTTTTCTCAGGTGAATGTGTCCCATACGTCTGTGCCAGGAGATTGATTCCTTCTAGTGGCTTTAGAGACAAAACATGTGTCTTGTGCAGATGTTGTAATAGCTTGGCTCATATCAAGAATATACAAATCATTAATTCTTGGAGCCGATAGGAGAATCCATTCCTACGGGATCTTGAATCCAGGCTTCAGCACATAACATCCGGCATCATCAAAATGTACCGTGAACTTCTTGTCGCAGATTTGAGAAAAGCTAAGAAGATTGTGATCAATTTGCCGCACATAATTGATCTTGTCGAAGCTCACAACACCATTGGAGACCATTCCTTCTCCAGTGATGTATCCGCCTTTATCACCAGCAAAAGCAACATAACCACCCCTTATGCTTTTCACATCATATAGGAGCCGCAAGTCGCCCGTCATGTGTCTTGATGCTCCACTGTCGACAATCCAATGACTGTTTACAGTTCCTCCTGGAACACCCTGCACATTGCACAAACAAGATTAGTTTGAGATGGGGACCCAAGCCTTAGTGGTCTTGGGTCGTCCCTTATCATCGAGAAATGTAATCTCAATTTCTTGATGATTAACAAACTAAGAAACCTCCTTTTGAACGATTTCCAGTCTTTTGTTTCCAAGATCCTTGTTTATTACCAGATTTACTATTATTTACAGTTTTAACAGTGTCTGGTTTTATTGACTTTGAAGATCTTTGATCCTTTTTCGAAGAATCCGATTTTAAAGCTTTCTCAACTACTTTTACTTGTTTACGTTTTTGTTTCTCTTTTTGATCTTTAATAATTCGTTTATCTTGTGTCGGAGAAACAGATTTACGTTTGCAAGTTGGTTCATGAGGGGTTTTCTCTATACATCTTGATTTGGCTGGATTTTGATAATCCTTTATAATGTGGCCAAATTTTCCATATTTGAAACATGTTCTCCTTTCAACAAAACTAGGAGATCGTGTTTCTCGACTTGATGTTGAATTTGTGGATCTAGAGGAACTGGGTTCATTTTTATTACATCCATCAGTGTGTTGGGTGTAATTGTTTTGACTATTTCTTTCAAAATCTTAACTTTCTTCACAAAATCAACATTAGATTTTCCTTGAAAAGTTTTGACTTTATCGGTACCTGTAGAACTCACAAATTTAACAGTTTTAGCCTTTTTCTGGTAATGAGAGCCTTTTGCTTCAACCTTCGGTTGAGAAACTGTAGACTTTTCAACTCGCTTCCATTGTTTTTCTTTTGAAGTGGACAATGGTTGTGTTTTGGTTGACTTTTTCTTCTCTAAAGGTTTGGTTGTTGACTTTTCAAAAACCTGATCTATAGAGATTAGATTTATGTTTTTAATTGGAAAATTTTTGTTTGAATAGATTTTCTTATCTCCAACCAAAGTATACAACACATTTTCTACTTCTTGTGTAGACACACTTGTCTTCACAGATTTCTTAGGAACAGTCTCTTGATTCTCAACAGATTGAGTACTAGGAGTAGCAGAAGATTCTACTCTTTTCCTTTCATCAAGAGACTGATCCTGATCATCATTTCTTGATTCATCATCTGATGTATCATCCTCTTCTTCATCAGATGGTGAACTTTCTGGCTTGTTTGGTTCTTGAGATGAATTGCCTAGTTTGAACCCTAACCCTGCTGCGAATTCCTCAGGATTCAAAGGTACAGAGGTTTCAAAACGAGGCATCTCCTCTTCATCAGGCATTTTGGTATAGTTGTGTTTCAACGGGGGTGGACACAACTTATACCCTATGCATTGAGCATCTCCCTTTAGTTTTTGAACTTCAATGATATGATCAAGCACATATCCGGAGTTAGAATAACTTTCCAATTTACGTTTGATCGAATCATATTCGCATTTGCCGATGGCTAACTCTTTCTTTGTTTCTTCTAGGAGATTAATGTAGTTATTAATTCCTGTCTGTTTATTCAAAACTGTTTTAGTCAATTGAGAAACACTTTTCTTAAGGGTTTCTATTACAGATTTGAATTCTTTTTCATTTCTAGTTAGCACCAAATTCGCCTCTTTGCATTTTGATAGTTCAACAACTAAATTCTGATTATGACTGTTGACGTTTTCATATTTTATTTTCAATTCAACACAGTCATTGCAAACAGTAGGAGGTTCAGAATTTACCTGTTTTGAAGAACCTTCAACATTTTCCATAAAGGGAGTGTGATGAGGAAAAGTTGCATCATCTGTAGAGAGTGCCTCTGTCTCAGTTTCCGCAGCTTCTGCATTCCTCGTCATACTTACCTTTTCACTCTTCAATAACTCAGCTTCACTCAACAATTCTTCAACCTCAACATCACTTCCTTTCTTCACATCAGAATCAGACTGATAACCATCTGAACTTGAACATTCTTCATCAGAACTACCAGCATCCCCAGATGTATCATCATTATTTGAGTGTTGATGTTGTGATCATGCTTGTTTTGATCCACGGTCCTTGCATAGCATGCAGTTCTTCCGTTGTTCTCTGTTCCCAAGTGTAATGACCAATTGCATCCTTCATCAAACTGAACTACCATAGCTCTGTGCGTGTTTGAAGGTCCTGATTGATTGGTGTTGTTAGAGTTGCCAACAGCTACTATTCTTCTTTCGTTGTTGTACTGTGCTGTGTTGGATGGTTGAGACTGATTACAAAAGGGGTTGTGATTTCCTTCCTTGCTGGGTCTTGTGCATTCCCGCTTAAAGTGACCTCTTTCTCCACAGTTGAAGCATGGCGGTTTTGTCAAAGCCGTATTTTGTATCCTTCTTGCTTTCCAAAGTGGTTCTACCCGTTCTTCTCATATAATCCTTCGCTCTTTTCATAGCGCTTGCAAATGCCCACTTGAAGTCCATCAGCTCCATTTCATCTCGGTCAATTTGTTCATAGTCTTCGTTTCTCAAATTAATGTTCCCTATTTGACCTGCAACTAAACCACAATACGCACTGATCCTGGTATTTAGAAGTTCTGCATGTTCTTGTGCAACTTCTACGTTGATTTTGAAGAAATTTGACGTGTCAAGTTTGACAGTGTTGGGATTTGCCGATTGACTGTTGTTTCCATAGAAAGCTTGTTGAGGAGCTTGCTGTGGAGCTTTATGCACTAAATCCCTTGGTTGTGGAAGGAATGCTTTCGGATCAAAAGTCTGTCCATATGCTTGATTACTCGAACCTGTAGACTGACTTGATTGAACTGGTTGGGGTAGAAAAGGGTTCGTGTTTGACACAAACGCGGTCTGCAGCTTCGGTTGCTGACTTGAGTTTGTACCTACATTTATACATCCAAAGTACATCTCAGGGTTTTGTGGAGCAGAGACTCGTTGTGCCTTCCGGATTTCTTCTTCATTCTTATTCTCCAGTTTCTGCACAAATTCATAAATACTTATTGAGTCCAAAACACCTGTATGTTTTAATAGATCAATAAATTGACCCCATTTTGGAGGTAAGCATCAGCAAATCGCATCACAATTTCTTGTGGTGCTGCTAACATTTTATACGAGTACATTTTGCTAAGAAGATGATAAAACCGAGTGGTCATATCATTCAAGGTTTCGTTCTCCATGAACATAAAACCTTCAAACTCTTTCTTGATCAGATCATGCCGAATCTTCCTGGTAGCAGCGTTACCTTCACCTCTTGCTTCCAAAGTGTCCCACAAATTTATCGTTGTAGTACAATACACAAACTGATGATAAATGTCTTTATGCAGAGCTTGTGTGAGGATAGCAAATGCCTTTTTCTCTAATCGTAAGCTTTCTTGTCACTTTCGACTAGATTGGCCAATGAGGTTGGATTTGATCCAGCTTCTTCAAGTGTTTCATTGTAGGGGATGGTGAAACACGTTCCGTGTTTTGACCGAGAACATATGTATGAAAACGAATTTTCCATGAAGGATAATCGTTCATGTGATTTAACTTCGGCGGTCGGTTATTACTCCCTGTTTCACTTTTGCTCATTAATAGAGTTTGGATGCTTTGATTTTGATTCGCAACACACGCCCATTGATTTGCAGAGATCATTGCTGTATGTTGTGGCATCAAAGATTTTACCCATGATGTTGCGGAGCTTTGCGAAGACTCCTGATTTGAGCTTGAACAACTCCAATCCCACGGGTTAGAAATCATTATATTTTCTTGTTTAATGAAAATTTAAAGGTTTTAAAGTTTCACGATTATAATTACCTTTTAAAATTCACAGATCTGAAAATATGATAAATTCTTAAAATCACAAAGCTTTGAAAAACACGAAAAACAAACAAAAACCAAAGTTATTCGTACGAAACTAATTTCGTGCGCATAACACCCTATTTCGTACGAACCACAAAGTTTCGTGCGATATAGTTGTTTTGTGTGAGACAAGGTGTTTTCATGCGAATCAGATGTTTCGCACTAAACTTTTCAATCGCACAAACTGTTTTATTCAGTGTTTTCTAGAGGAATCTTTTCAGAAATGGTTTGGTGATAAATATCCTTTCTTGTGTAGACTATTTTTTTCGAAATTACCTGTTGTCTTACCCACTTTTACCATAAAATTTTCTATATGCAACAGATTTTAACCAAGTTTTAAGTTAGTTAACTATCCAAAACTTATGTTTTCTACTGGAGGCTCAAGAACACTTCAGAAATCTTCAAACTAGCTCAGACACAACTAAGCCCGGTTTTTTTACAAGGAAATAGCCAAAGCTCTGATACCACTTGTAGGTCCACCTGCGGATGGTGTTAAACCAGTTCCTTGTTCATATGATACACACACAAGTGCGGAATCCAAGTGTGCATGCAACCAAAGCAAAGTAAAGAACACGGGGTAACCAAAGGTTCACTATCTTGATTAATGATTGAGAACAAGTACAAACATAAACACACAATGCTCGTATGACTCAAACAAACTTGTTGTGTGTTCTTGCGTCTTAGTCTACAAAGATAACCAACTCAAAGGGTAACAAGTTCTCTAGGCTGACCAACTAGCTCTCAGGCAACACCCAACTAAGAGGTACATGACTGCTTATATAGTGTTCGTCCAGTTTCATACGAATCACAACTCTAGACATATGGAACACACTATTTCACACGAGACACAACTCACAATTTGGTATGAGACACTATTTCGTACGAAATACTTATTTCGTATGAAACAAGTAACACAATTGTTACTCAATTATTTCGTACGAATCATGTGATTCGTACGAATTCTTTGACTTGCACAGAATCCATTTTTCTGGAGAACGTGTGTAGACATGTCGTTTCCAAGATTCATCAGTATGCACACATGCAACTGACTAACATTGACAAGCTAAGATGTCATACTAGATCAAGATAGAAGGATATCCCGATCTATTCGACATGAACAAACCTATACGGACACTTGAGCAAAACCGTACAATTACAACTGTAATTAAGAACAAGCAACAGACACAAAACTGTATCAACACTTTAACATGATTACGCTCGATTTTAGGTCTGAAATTGTTAAGGATTGTTTAGAATTGATTTTAATAGAATATCCTAGAATCCTAGTCCAGTTTGTCCATAATTTAGTCCAAATCCGAGATCAGTTTGGGAGAAATGTAGAAGTAGAAAGCTGCAACAGTGAATCTGATCTGAAACAGTTGGTAGCCTGCAGAACTTGACGTTTGTCAGCAGATCAGGCCTCAAGGCTCTGATACCACTTGTGAACGGGGGATTGGCTCCTCCGATGAGAAACCGGTCTGATATAACTCAGCTAGCAGAGGCAGAATTCATTGCTAGAGAGGATGACAAACGAACAAGAAAGATCTTACTGTTTAACTGTTCTGAATTGTATTAATTGATGTGCAAGTACAGAGGCGAGTAAACAAATCAGTAGGGCTTCGTCGTACCAACTGAACTAACACTTCTAGTTCTGACACACCACTCCTCTATTTATAGGTCGACATGACTCGCACTGGAGGGTGTGAAACAGAGACTTGACTCGTGCGAGTGACTGCCTCATACGAGTGACAAAGTGCCACTCGTACGAGCCAAGAACTTCACTCGTATGAGTATATTACAACTCATATAAAACATTTAATAACATTTATACAAAATACGTTTAAGCCCTATATACAATATCGACACATCCTAGACGTAGGCAATAGACTTACTGCACCAACAAGTTCAAGTTTAAGCTTCGACAGTGACGTCCAAGGGGGAAACTGTTGATGCACTTTATGGTCATCACTGTGCGAATAGGCTAGAGAGAGTGTGTATTGAATATTGTATAGATTAGATACGAACACACGACCCAAGTGCGAACAAGTACTGGCTCGTACGAGTGACATGTGCTCGTACGAGTGACTATATGCCTTCGTACGAGTGACTTTGTTACTCGTATGAGTGACAACATCTCACTCGTACGAATGATCCTTCGTACGAGTAACAACATGCTTGGTTCGCACGAGCTGTCATGTCTATAAATAGGTGTTGTGTGTTCATTGTTTGTAAGTTTTGGAAGTTCCCTTCGGGGAAACACTAGCGGATTCTCTCCAGGAACTCCGCCATCCAGTCAAGATGTATACTCTTTCGGTATGAATGAGTGAAATGAAAAGCTTCTGCTGATTCTGTGCCTAGATGTCTATTTCATTCTGTCGAATCTGTTCTATCCCCAAAGCTTCCATCTAGAACCGCCGCCGACCACAGGACCACAACAGATCTCTGACTAAACCACTTTTTGCAAGTCTGTTGAGATTCTTCATGTTGATGTGTCCTAGTCGGTTGTGCCACAACATTGCATCATGCTTAGTGGTCAACGAGAACAAACATGTAAGTTTGTCTGTGGGGGCCTTGTTCATGTCGATGACGTAAGCGTTTCCTTTGCGTTCAGCTTTGAGAAGAATCCATTCATCAGGAATAATGAGGCCTGGTTTCAACACATAGCATCCTTTCTTCGTAAAGATCACATCTAAATGATTATCACAGAGCTGAGATACACTTAAGAGACTGTGCTTCAACTCTGTGACATAGATCACGTTCTTGAAAGCTCCATTGCACACCGTTCCTCTCATAGTTATCTTTCCCGTTTCACCACCTGCGAAGGAGACGAACCCGCCATTGAAAAACTGAATGTCATTCAACTGCGAGATGTCTCCTATCATGTGCCTGGAACAGCCACTGTCGACATACCAAAGTCTGACGAGAGTCCTCCAAAGCTGTTCATGTTCATTGTTTGTAAGTTTTGGAAGTTCCCTTAGGGGAAACGCTGGCGGATTCTCTCCAGGAACTCCGCCAGCCAGTCAAGATGTATACTCTTTTGGTATGAATGAATGAAAAGAAAAGCTTCCGCTGATTCTGTGCCTACATGTCTATTTCGTTCTGCCGAATCTGTTCTATCCCCAAAGCTTCCGTCTAGAACCGCCACCGACCACGGGACCAAAATAGATCTCTAACTAAACCACTTTTTGCAAGTCTGTAGAGATACTACATGTTGATGTGTCCTAGTCGGATGTGCCACAACATTGCATCGTTCTCAGTGGTCGATGAGAACAAACAGGTAAGTTTGTCTGTGGGGGCCTTGTTCATGTCGATGACGTAAGCGTTTCCTTTGCTTTCAGCTTTGAGAAGAATCCATTCATCAAGAATAATAAGGCCTGGTTTCAACACATAGCATCCTTTCTTTGTAAAGAGCACATCTAAATGATTATCACATAGCTGAGATACACTCAAGAGACTGTGCTTCAACTCTGGGATATAGTTCATGTTCTTGAAACTAAGAGCTCCATTGCACACTGTTCCTCTCATTTTTATCTTTCCTGTTTCACCACATGCGAAGGAGACAAAACCGCCATCGAAAAACTAAATTTCATTAAACTGCGAGATGTCTCCTATCATGTGCCTGGAACAGCCACTGTCGACATACCAAAGTCTAACGAGAGTCCTCCAAAGCTATTCCTTCACATTTCAATAGGTTTAGTTAGAAGCTGCAACCCAGGCCATTGATAATCTGGGTGTTCCATTTTCATCAATATAAGTAACCTCGCGAAAAATTAAATTAGTTGAGGATGAGGTCATGATGCTTTTGATTTGTCCGATTTTGGGACATAAAACTGGGTATGGGTCAAGATCTTAGGCCTCCAGGCTAGCGAGTCAGACTTCTTCACAACTTTCGGAGTGCTAGAAGGATTTAGAGAACCTGAAGGTCTTAGAGATTTGTGATTTTGTCTCTTGGCCATGTTCCAGTGTTGATCAGAGGGCTTAGCCATAGCAAATCGAGCCTTATGTAGGCGATTAGGCATAGCTCTCTGATTTCGCGAGAATAGGGCGTTGAAAGGCATAAATGCATTTTGACAATTTCGTGCAATATGCACGGAAATCCGCAATTGAAACAGGTCTGCCTCTTCTGGAAGAAAACAATCCGTTCAGCCTAGAAATTCTAGGCAACTTGTCTGTCAGTTTCTTGCTTGCTGGTCTGACGGCTTGTAAAAGGTCTAGTCTTGGCTGTAACCTGTTCACAACCATCAGCACACTTGTAAGTTTTATGATTTGAATTAGATAATTTGGAGTTGGTAGACTTAGGCCAAATTTTAACTGATTCCTGTTCAGCTGGTGGCTTAATAGATACAGTTTGGGGCTGCTGAGTCAATTTCTTAGAATGAGGAACTGAATCAACAGTCGGCTTTTCAGTAAACTAAGGTGCCTGATTGGTTTTCTTCTTTTTGGATCTACGTGTTCTCCATTTCTTTTTATTAGATTTCAAACCATTTTGCTTGGCGGATTCTTCACAGGAGATGGGTGGTTCAGCAGGGACATCCTTTTCTGAACTACCAGAAGATGAGCTTTGATCATTAGGAGCAAGAGGAATCTCTATATTTTGAATAGTTTGAGATTCCGATTTAGACTCAGTTTCAAAAGTTTTATCTGAATTAGCAAAGGGAGATTGCTCATTTTCTGTCATTTCAGAATCAGTCCATCGATCTTCATTTGAATAATCTGATTCTCTCGATTTTCTAGTGCTATACCAGCTTCACTCATCGCAGAGTCAGTTGGTCGGTTGATTTCCTCATTGTCAACTGTAGGAATAGCATCAACAAACGGTAATTGAGTAGAAGAACTTCCAGTCTCTTCAGTAAGAACTGAGGAAACCGAATCATCTGTCGATGCTGTACCTGTAGCAAAAGTTATGTTTTCATCACAAGAGTTATCACATGCATTATCAGGATTCATAACATCAGCATTAGATGAAAAACCAGAATTAAAAACGTCTAAGTTATCAACACAACCAACATTGTCTGTGAATTTAGATTATTCAGCAAGACAAAGATTCAAAATGTCAAAAGCAGGTTTATAAAAATCATAATCAGCAGCTGAATTGTCCGAATTTGAATTTAGACATTCTTCTTTATCACTGTAATATCCTCAACTAATATTTCTTTTGCACATGAAGTAAAAGCGTTAGTACAGTTCACTGAGTCAGTTTCAGGAGAATTTTCGTGTTTAAATTCTTTAAGTGGTGCCGCCGCCTCTTCTTTAGGCGTCATTTTCTCCAAACCATCTGAACTACAAGAGGGATTGTCACTAGATTCTTGCGAATTGGTGTGGAAGTGAAGAATACAGCTTGCTTCTTGAGTTCAGTTTGCTTAGAAAACTTTGGGTAATAGGACTTCCACGGTTTTGAAAGATAATCTGAGGGTTTACCATACATCATATTTTCTTCATTTTCTAGTTATGCCTCAGAATCAGGCATTCGTGTGTAGCTATGATTATATGGTAGAGGAGCCCTATTATACCCAAGTCCTTTTGTATAGTTTTTCTGATATTCAAGCTGCAGATCACACAAGTCCTTGACCAGCTTGTTGGAAGTTTCAAATTTTTTAATATTTATTTCATTTTCTTGAACCTTTCATGTCAAGGAATTTAGCATGGCTAAGGCTGCTTGAAGTTGTACGTCCTTTTCAGCTAATTTTAGCTTATAGTCATATACCCAACATTGTTGTTGGTTCAAGTTAAGCTTTAGCTGAGCTAAGTCTTGTTTCTGTGCTTCGACCTTTTACGTAAGAAGCTTGTTCTTATGTTTAAGGGCGATGTTCTGCGATGCAACTTGTTGATATTCAGCTACAAGATTTGAATTATGGGCACGCATTTGTGAAAATTTAAAACGAAAACTATCTGAACAGAGAATGCGATTTACCGTTTCTAAAAGATCAGGTGTCTCAGTAGTCTGCGCCATCATGCAATGATTGTTGTTCTTGGAAAGATTTAGAGTCTCCATCTGAGCTGTAGCATCTGCCGAGTTGAATCCTTCGTGCTACTGTGCCACCAAGGCTGTTGATTTCCCATTAGAGCTACTCGAGGGACTTGAAGGAGACTTTGAAGGAGAGACGGGCACGAGCTGTCTGTCACTGTTCTGAATATATGCCACTCTAGATGAGATATATCCAGATGTCGTCTTCTTGCATTCTCGTGCAAAGTGTCCTGGCTCATGACATCTATAACACATGAGCTTATCCTTCGTTAGCCCAATCTTCAGATTCGACAATGGTTGCCTTCCATACTTCTTCTGAAATTTGTTTACACAGAAAGCAGCCATTGCAAGATTCCAAGACACATCAATCTCGTCCAAATCCTCCTCCATAATCTCATCTACTTCAGTTGGGAGAACAGATGGAGGGGTCAAGTCACCTGCTAAAAACGCATTTAAACTGTTAATCACAGAAGCAGCTATGGCCAATTTCTCCTCATTCCCTTTTGTGAGAAAAGCGGAATTTGACACAGCTGGAGCAGGTACTGGTGCGGGAACAGCAGATTGAGGAACGTTGCCTTATTGAACTGTAGCATGAACGGCAGGACTATAAACCATGTTAGGATACTGGGCATGATATTGTGTCTGAACCTGTGTCGCAGAGATCATAGTAGGAGTCTGAGATTGAAGACCATTAACATACTGAGTCTTCTGTGTAGAGGGGAGAGGACTGTACACCAAGTTAGAGCTACCCGGTGTGTGTGAGCTTCCTTGAAGAGGGATGTAGACAAGAATCTGAGACATTAGAGCCGCATTCTGCCCTGTAATACCAGTTGCCATCAGACTGCTTTGATGAGTGATGTCTCTCTGTTTATTGTCTATCTCACATGACTTGATAGTTGCAATCATTTCCATAAGGGTGACGTAATTCAGATTTTTCGTCTTCTTGATCATGCCCACATCAGCATCCCAGCTCTTGGGCAAAGAGTTCAGCAGCTGTCGATTCATAGCACTGTTCGTGAGAGAGACTTCAAAGCTTCACATATCTTCGAATTTGATTCTCAATGGTTTCTCCATATATGTGGTTGAATAAGCTGAACTGTTGATTCAGCTGATTAACCCGACTTGCTTTCATATCAGCATTTCCCTCATAGAGATTCTGTAATTCGCTCCACACCTCCTTAGCCGTCTTGCAATTTCTAACAACTATGGAAATGTCGGGTCCGAGTGCCATTACAGAATAGCCGAGGCTTTCTCATCCTCTTCGATTATCTTCACATCTTCTGGAGTCCACAAATGACTAGGTTTGGGGATCTTTGTGTGCGGATCTTCAGCAGTGCTATCAACTATGGTTCGAGGACCATTCAAGATACATCTCCACACCCCTGGTTCTTTCGCCTTGCAGTATTGCTCAAACCTAAACTTCCATTCATAATATTCATCATCATATAGCAGACGGGGCACCTTTGTAGAAGTGCCAATGACTTGGTCTTGCTCTCGATGAAGAGCCAGCGTCTGCGATTGCAAAGCTGCTAGAGTGGCATTTGTCAGATCCTGAGCTGTAATGTAACTGTTCATTTTTGTTTTTTAAAATTTTACCAAGTAAAATTAAAATAAATTTTAAATTCTGATTATGAAAAGTGGTCCGAAATAAGTCTGTAATGAGCCGAGATGAGAATCCGAAAAGTGATCCGGAATACTATCCGAGACAAAACAATAGTAATTCGGATGAATCCGAAATGCCTCCTTAGTTCGAGGTGAAAAACAATCCGGAATGGAGATGAAATCTGAAATAGGTTATGATCCGAATTGCACGATATCCGAGATGAACACTAATCCGATATAAGATAATCCGAAATAGAGAAACAGATCCGGAATGAAAGCCTTATCCGGAATGAAATCTTATCTGGAATGATAGTTTGATCCAAAATAAGAATCCTTATCTAGAATCAATAGTATTCCAAAATTCCTGCAACAGATAAACACAGGTTAATTAAAATAGTGATCCTTATCCGGAATGCGAGTAATCCGGATAAGGTTGTAGAGAAAGCCGATGAATAGTTGTTAGGAATCAATCCGAGATGAATGATCTTCTTCGTGTTCTTCGGGATCTTCAACAATTTCGGATCCGAAATGCTTGAATCTTCTTTGGTTTTCTCATGACAGTAGCAGTCCAAGATGAACACATCAACAATCTTCAATATATCTTCAACAGTGAAAATCCGAGATAACGAACAGTAACCAGTCTTCGAGATCTGAACAGTTCTTTAATCCGTGACACCGAGAGCCAGTATTGAACAGCAGGCTCTGATACCAATTGTCAGTCCCGATTCGGATCTAAACACGGTATCACAAACACTAATCGATTGCAGAAACAAAGATTAGATTTAAAAGAATAAGAACGATCTTCGATTAAACAACTTGCATACACCGAACGGTGTCTGAAACAAGATTTCGAATAACAAACTTACTAGCAACCCATATACTAACCCTAACATATGTATTTATACGAATTGATTAACCCACTAAGTACAACCCTTGGCCCATAAGGCTCCACGAAGCCCATTCTCCCAACCTTAGCCCAACATGCAACACTAATATGTAAACCTTTAAGCTAGCGGCCCAAAAAGTGTATTATGGATGGTAGTGTAAATGAAAGTGCAATTGTCTAATATTGGTAATGCATTATGAATTTGTCAAAGAAATGATGCATATGCACATGATCATTTATACTGTTACTTGAAAAAATATTTATTGTTTGGTTTTTAGTAACAAAATGTAGCGATTTTTTTTAAAAAATATATTAAAAAAGTTTGTGTGTTCTTTAGATTTTTTAGGTATTTTTGGTTGTATTCACATTGGTTCTTGCGGTTCTCGCAATAAAGGGTGGTTTCTAAGAGATCCTTCCTATATATATAGGATGATATATATGTATATATAGACAACCACATATTTGTGCATATATTAATATTTTATGTGTATTTAGTAGAATATGTAGGAATATATATCTAACTAAATATCCATCCAAAAATACACCTAGAATGATGAACATAAAAAAATAAGACAAAGCATATATGTACTTATATACATATACACCCACAAGGATAATAGGACAATTATACAAGAAGTACATATATCTTTTTGTACGCTTGAAACTTATCTCGGACGATCGGACAAACGAACGAGTACGAACATATACATACATAGATATATATATATATACATACATAGATATATATATATATATACATACATAGATATATACATATATATGCATACATATATATATATATATATATGTGTATATATATATATATGTATGTATATATATGGAGTGAAGAATATA
Source organism: Scalesia atractyloides (assembly GCA_947069175.1). Classification (NCBI taxonomy): domain Eukaryota; kingdom Viridiplantae; phylum Streptophyta; class Magnoliopsida; order Asterales; family Asteraceae; genus Scalesia; species Scalesia atractyloides. The sequence goes on along the minus strand of CAMTDV010000001.1, from coordinate 52,428,695 downwards.
CATATACTAACACGACTCAGTAAAAATATACAAGATCAATATTTTACAGACAAATAAGAAATACAAACTTACCGATAAGTCTTAAAACATATTATTTTTAAGAATCAATCAATGATATATATATATATATGTATATATATATACACATATATATATATATATCCATATATACATATATGGTAGGGTTCATACGAATATTGCAAGAAACACGAAAACCAATGTGAACACAAAAAAATACCTAAAAAATCTAAAAAAAACATAAAACATTTGTTTTTTAATATTCTTTAATAAAATCTCTATATCTCATCACAAAAAAATAAAAAAATCGAGTAATAATTGTGCATATGTATCATTTCTTTGACTTATTCTGTAATACATTACCAGTATTAGACAATTGCACTTTTTATTACACAACCATCTGTAATACACTACTTTTTAAATTCAAATATTAAAAATGCATATGTGAATCATTATGTATAACCATGTTATAACGTGTTTTGGTACAAAAAGTTAGTGATTTTGAATGATGAAGTAGGCCCATATACATGTTTTTTGGTTAGTTATATCTAGTGGTTGATGGTTTGGTTATATTTGTCACCTTATGATGTAATATGTTGTTTGGATGGTATGAAGGGTGTTGATGTACATGTTCATAAAGTGAAAATATTATGCATATTGGTAATGGTATTGTATTATGGATTGTAGTAGGTAATGGTATTTTATTATGGATGGTAGGTGGTAATGATAGTGTTTTATGGATGGTATGATAGTTGAAAGAGAAAAGTGTATTGAGATTAGTGTACAAAAACACGTACCAAAACGCGGTATATCATGTTCATACATATACATGCACATTTGCGTTTCTAATATTGGTTATTAAAAAGTGGTGCATTATGGATGGTAGTGTAAGTGAAAGTGCAATTTCTAATATTGGTAATGTATTACAAGATTCGTCAAAGAAGCCATGCATATGCACATGTGCATGGATAATTGTTACTCGAACTTTTTTTTTTGGTTTTTTAGTAACGATATACAACAACTTTTTTTTAAAAAAATATATCAAAAAAATTTGGGTGTTCTTTAGAGTTTTAGGTATTTTTGGTTGTGTTCACATTGTTTCTCACGGTTCTGGTAGTAAAGGGTGGTTTCTAAGGGATCCTTCCCTAGGATGAAAGTATATATATATATATATATATTTAGACCACATATTTGTGCATATATTTATTTTTATGTGTATTTAGTAGAATACATAGAAATATATATCTAACTAAATACACATCCAAAAATACACCTACAACAATGAACACAAAAGATAAGACAAAGTATATATGTACTTATATACATATACATATACACCCACAAGGATGCTAAGACAATTATACAAGAAGTATATATATATATATATATACTCTTGACAATTATATCGGACGATCGAATTAACGAACGAGTATGGACACATATATATATATATATATATATATATATATATATATATATATATAGGAGTGAAGAATATATATACTAACATTTACAAGAAAATATGTAATATCCGTGTAAATCAGGTTTCGAAAACCCGCCCCTTTTTATCAATAAAAGTGTATTTTATTTACGTCGTTCGGTTATCCTTCAATACTTTATATACATATAATAATCAATGTTTAAAAATAAGGTAATAATTAAAGTTTAATGAAATAATAATTATGCAGTTAAATAATAAATATCCATCCAATAAGTGATTTAACTTAAAATGGGCAAAATAAATAAAAATTCAAGAAAAAGGGTTGAACCGGGATCAAACCCGGGTTCCCCGGGTTAAAACACACACCGCAAACACCACTATGCTGCACACACCACTTGTGCTATATTCAGAATCATAATTCCCTTATATTCAAGTTAATGTGAAGCCTGCAACTATAACCGAAAATCACGCGCCTTTCCTTTTTGTTTGAATCTCTTCGACTAACTAAGCATCGTGTATGTTTGGCAAATTGAAATTATCCGGCAATCTACGCGTTTTGCTTCCAAGTAAACAGCTGTTCAAGTTTAATTTAAGTAAATTTTCTCGATTGAGTTCGCTGGCAAACAATTCAGAACCCGAAATTTAAGCCCTCGAACACCCTTATAAATACCGGTCACATGCTCACAACCTAAACACACCCATTTCCTCTGTTCGATACCTCAGACGTCGGAAGGAAACTCTACTCACCGGAAAACCACCAAACCTGTCGGAAGTTGCTCGCCGGAATCAAACCCACCATCTTTGTCTTACGGTAGCACCCTCTTTTCTTTTCTTTTCCTTTCTTTTCTGTTGGGGCTTAAATTAATAATCAGTTGTAAAAAGAAAGCTTGATATATATCGAGAAACAGGCGGGTACTAGTTGGGATTAAAAATTCAAAGATGGAGAAGACGAAGTGCAGCATGTGTTTTATATATTAGAAGTTGTTTTACAAACCGGGTAAGCACCCAGGCCAACTGTTTGGGCCGGGTGCAAACCAAACACGCGGTCGCCGTTTAGAAACTGGGCATCCTCGCCGGCCCGACCATTTTAAACCCTTTTTAATTTTACCATTTCTGGATACGCATATTTAGTATATAAATCTAATTAAATTTGAATATAGTCGGGTTAGACACCCAGCACAGTTGGTCGGGCTGGGTGCATCACACCGCCAAGGTTCGGGTTCGAGTACCTTGGTCATCACCGGTCGAATTACCTAAAAATTGTTTTTAAACTTAATTAAATTCGAATGAACTTAAAGTGTGTATAAATATAATTAAAATCTAGTTTCTTTCGGGTTAGACACATAGCTCAGTTGGAAGAGCTGTGTGCACGCAACCGAGAGGTCATGGGTTCGAGTCTCAACAAACATGCTTACAACTTCGAATAAACTGATTTGACACATGTCAGACTGTCATTTTTTTATTTTTTTTATTTTTGTTTTATTCTATTCTATTTTGATTTTTCTTTTATTATTTCATTTCATGTCTTTCTTTTATTAAAAGAGATAATATTTTAAAACATTTAAAAACACATAATTTCAAGGGCTTAATTATATCAATACAAATCATAAAATTAACTTAAAAACTCAACAAGGGATCCTAACCAAAATATTAGTTTATTTATTTATTTATCGCATTATTATTTTTAGGTTAGTATTTTCTTCGTCGGTTGAATCCGCAACTCGTGCGCTCTCATTTCCACTCAAGACTACGCACCCAATGTGAGTGAATCTCCACAAACTCCCCGTTTTAATCATGTTTTGGGTGTATCATGTGTCTCATAATTTCTTTTATTTTACTTAACACTAGTGCTAATATCATTTTCGTAATCAAATGTGTATAGTTGTTATGTGGTTTATATGTGGATACATTCTATCATTTCAGTGCAATCATTTCATTAGGCCCATCAGTTCCTCGTGGGATACGGGTTGAGCATCAGGTGCCTCATTAGATTGGCTCCGTTTGATTGAGCCTTGATCTAAAATACATCATTCATCATGTCATGTGTTCATACAATGTGGTTTGTGATTGGTTATATATATACATATGTTCACGTATCATTCATGCACAATCTTATTTAAACAACAATAAAATTAAATTATTTAAATGTTTTATTAAGCTTCACTCGCCAACTTTTGTTGACCCAAATCTTATGTTTTACACATGATACAGGTGGGCAAGCTGAAGAAAGAAACATATAGGATAGCCTTAGAAGAATAAACAATTTATTTCGTTTGGAACAATCGTTTGGTTTATTGTGTGTGTTTGTATAAATTTTGTGTTGGATATTTGAATTTAATTTAAATTTAATAAATATGAAACTTATTAGTAAATATCATGAGCTTTGGTGATAACCCAATCATGCCCCGACTTTTATTCCACTGCGGGTTGGGGTGTGACAGATTGGTATCAGAACTTGTGACTATGGGGATATAGGATAGGTTATTAGACCCTTAGAGCCTATACTATAGTTGATTAGATTTTAATTGTTTATGTGTTACATGCAAAATTCATGATGTTTATATGTTTCATGTTTATTTTCACACACAATATATGCAAGCACTCTCACAAGTACATGTTAATATGCAATGCTGATCGTAGTTCATATCCCCATAACATATCATATCTATGAAAGCACACACCTCACGATTTCACAATTTCCATGATTTCTTTTCAAATATTTTTGCAATGTTTTCATATTTTTTTCAAATCACATCAAAGTGAGTTTTCACGACGGGCATGTAGTAACTGGAAGGGTACCAGTACCGGTAGTCGGAACGTCCTGTCTAGGCTTGACATTCATATAAATCCAAAATAAAAGACCAGTTTGCCTACCTGGGGACCAACAATGAGAGTACGAAGGACCTATTAGGCCAAAGCATGCTATACCAAACGTCGTGTGAACTAACCCCACTTTGAGTTGTCATTATGTCTACACCTGGACACCCTCCGACCTTACATCTCGCAATCATGTTTTACGATTTTCATCGGGTGATGCGAGTGTTAACCAGCCGACACTAATGTAAACCCTACCAAGCCTAGTAGTCATGGGGCCCACATGACTATACAGGCTATGGTATGGGAGACATTTGGAGGCCCAACATGAGCAAGCCCAAGACATCCTATGGATGTAGTTAAGTTGTTTTTCAGCTATTTAAAAAGTGTAACCGTTGCCAATACCGTCACCCTCCTGAGAACCCTTGCCAACATTGCACAAGTTGTGGCCGTGCAGATTACACTATCCAAACTTGCCGTACACTTCAACAATCGAAACGCAATCAGCCTCCAGCCCAAACTCAAAACCAAATGGTGGGCCAAGCCCAACAACCCTTACTTCTACCACCTGCCCAACCTTACTACCAACCCAACAACCCGATGATGCAACCCATAAGAGCCTGCTTCAATTGTGGTGACCCAAACCACTTCAGAAATACTTGCCCACGCCTGGTGAACATCATCAACGCCCAAGCCCAAGAAAACCCGGTGAACCAAGCTAATCAAGCTCACCCACCTGCTAGAGGAAGGGCTTTCATTAACGCCAACCAAGCAAGGGCTGACAACAATGTGGTCAACGGTACGTTTCTCGTAAATGGTAGTTATGCATCCATATTATTCGATACTGGTGCGGATAAGAGCTTTGTATCTTTAGAATTCGAATCTATTCTCGACCTACCTCGTGTTAGTCTCACTGAATCATTCACGGTGGAAGTTGCAGACGGAAAACCCATTTCGTTAAATTCTGTTATACGTGATTGTACTCTTACTCTAAATGATCACGATTTCTCGATTGATCTTATCCCTATGAAATTGGGAAGTTTCGATGTTATCATCGGTATGGACTGGCTCAGCCAGCATCACACCGAAGTGGTGTGCCATGAAAAGTTCAATCGTATTCCTCTCGCCGACGGTCAGACACTACGTATCTTTGGAGAAACTCCTTCGAATGGGCTCAAATTGATGTCGTGCCTTCAAGCTCGAAGATATCTTCGCAAGGATTACGTCACATTTCTAGCTCACATCGTCAAGAAGGAAGGCAAGGAAAGGAAGCTCGAAGATATTCCAGTCGTGAAAGAATTTCCTCAAGTTTTTCCCGACGACGTTTCAGGACTTCCTCCGGTGCGAGAAGTCGAATTTTGAATTGATCTTGTGCCTGGTGCTACACCAGTCACAAAATCTCCTTATAGGTTAGCCCCATCAGAAATGCAAGAGTTGGCCAGTCAAAGGATTCATACGGCCTAGCTCGTCGCCTGGGGTGCACCTGTTCTTTTTGTAAAGAAGAAAGATGGAACGTTTCGCATGTGCATTGATTATAGAGAGCTCAACAAGTTGACTGTTAAGAATCGCTATCCATTGCCTCGTATTGATGACCTTTTAGATCAACTCCAAGGTGCCACCTGTTTTTCAAAAATCGACCTTCGTTCTGGTTATCATCAGCTTAGGGTGCGCGAAGAGGATATTCCAAAAACTGCCTTTCGAACTCGTTATGGTCATTACGAGTTCATGGTTATGCCTTTCGGGTTAACCAACGCCCCCGTTGTCTTCATGGATTTGATGAATAGGATATGCAAACCCTATCTCGACCATTTCGTCATAGTCTTCATCGATTATATTCTTATCTACTCCAAATCCGATCATGAGCGACATCTTCGCCTTATCCTTACACTTTTGAGAACTGAAAGACTCTACGCTAAGTTCTCAAAATGTGAATTTTTGTTAAAGGAGGTACAATTCCTTGGCCATGTCGTTAATGACAATGGGATTCATGTCGACCCCTCGAAAATCAAGGCAGTACTAGAATGTCAAGTGCCACGTACCCCTACTGAAGTTAGGTCATTCTTGGCTTGGCTGGTTATTATCGACGCTTCATTGCCAATTTCTCCAGTATCGCCATTCCACTCATGGCATTGACCCACAAGGGAAAACCCTTGATTTGGTGATCCAAGCAAGAGGAGGCCTTCCAAGATTTGAAGCGAAAGCTTTGTGACGCACCTATCCTTACACTCCCTGAGGGTTGCGAAGACTTTGTAGTTTATTGCGACGCGTAAGGGCAAGGTTTAGGCTGTGTTCTAATGCAAAGAGGAAATGTGATAGCCTATGCCTCTAGGCAATTCAAAGTATATGAGAAGTATTACACCACCCACGACCTAGAACTTGGAGCAGTCGTGTTTGCTCTAAAGATATGGAGACATTATCTCTATGGTACCAAGTGTGAAATATACACTGACCACAAGAGTCTCCAACATATCTTCAATCAAAAAGAGTTGAACATGAGGCAACGACGATGGGTCGAACTTCTCAATGATTACGATTGTGAGATTCGATATCACCCTGGCAAGGCAAACGTTGTGGCTGATGCACTAAGTCGAAAGGGTTATGCGAATTCCATTCATCTCCTATGTTTGCAAATTGTAACCGACGTCAAAAATCGAATTCGGGCAGCTCAACATACTTCTGTAACGGAAAATGACGCACGCGATGAGCTGTCTTATGGAGCTGAACTCAAACTTGAAACCAAATCCGATGGTATTCTGTACTATTTAAACCGTATTTGGATTCCCGATCGCGACAACCTTCGTGCTTTCCTCATGAATGAGGCGCACAAAACACGATACTCTGTACATCCGGGAGCCGATAAGATGTATCAAGACCTACGATACACCTACTGGTGGCCTGGCATGAAGAAGGATATCGTTGTTTTTGTTTCCAAGTGCCTTACATGTTCCAAAGTGAAAGCTGAACATCAAAGACCTTCAGGACTTCTAGTCCAACCCGAAATACCTGTATGGAAGTGGGAAAACATAACCATGGACTTCATTACCGGGTTACCTCGCACCTCCAGTGGGTATGACACCATATGGGTAATCATTGATCGTCTTACAAAATCAGCACACTTCATTCCGATTCGCGAGGACTTAAAAAACGAGAAGTTAGCTCGTATCTACATCAACGAGACCGTTAAGCATCATTTCAGACCGTGATGGTTGTTTCACTTCACGAACATGGCGAGCCGTACAAACCGCTTTGGGTACACGTTTAGACCTCAGTACCGCCTTTCACCCTCAAACTGATGGTCAATCTGAGCGCACCATCCAAACCCTTGAAGACATGCTTCGAGCATGTGTCATAGACTTCAAAGTTGGGACGCTCACCTACCGTTAGTCGAGTTTTCGTACAACAATAACTATCATTCAAGCATCGCTATGGCTCCTTTTGAAGCTTTATATGGTCGTAAATGCCGATCTCTAGTATGTTGGCACAAAATTGGTGAAGCGCAAATCACCGGACCTGAGTTGATTCAAGAAACAACCGACAAAATCCTTCAAATTCGAAACAATCTTCTAGCGGCTCAAAGTCGTCAAAAGAGTTATGCTGACAAATGACGAAAGCCCTTGGAGTTTAGCATTGGTGATCAAGTACTTTTGAAAGTATCACCATGGAAGGGAGTAGTTCATTTTGGCCAAAGGGGCAAGCTAGCACAACGCTACGTAGGACCTTTCAAGATACTCGAAAGAGTAGGTCCTGTAGCATACAAGCTTGACCTACCAGAAGAACTCAACAGAATACATCCAACGTTCCACGTATCAAACTTGAAAAAGTGCCTCACCGACGAAAACCTCCATATCCCTCTAGAAGACATTCAAGTTGATGAGTCAACGGACTTCGTTGAATGACCAGCGGAAATCATGGATTTTGGTGAGAAGCGTTTAAGGCGAAGTCGTATTCCAATTGTTAGGGTGCGTTGGGAGTCAAAACGACGGCCCGAGTTTACTTGCGAACGTGAAGACTCAATGCGCGAGAAATACCCACACCTTTTTTCCGGTTGCAACCATTACTTAAATTTCGGGACAAAATTTCTAAAAGTAGGGGATAATATAACATCCGTGTAAATCGGGTTTCAAAAACCCGCCCCTTTTTATCAATAAAAGTGTATTTTATTTACGTCGTTCGGTTATCCTTCAATACTTTATATACATATAATAATCAGTGTTTAAAAATAAGGTAATAATTAAAGTTTAATGAAATAATAATTATGCAGTTAAATAATAAATATCCATCCAATAAGTGATTTAACTTAAAATGGGCAAAATAAATAAAAATTCAAGAAAAAAGGGTTGAACCGGGATCGAACCCGGGTTCCCCGGGTTAAAACACACACCGCAAACACCACTATGCTGCACACACCACTTGTGCTATATTCAGAATCATAATTCCCTTATATTCAAGTTAATGTGAAGCCTGCAACTATAACCGAAAATCACGCGCCTTTCCTTTTTGTTTGAATCTCTTCGACTAACTAAGCATCGTGTATGTTTGGCAAATTGAAATTATCCGGCAATCTACGCGTTTTGCTTCCAAGTAAACAGCTGTTCAAGTTTAATTTAAGTAAATTTTCTGGATTGAGTTCGCTGGCAAACAATTCAGAACCCGAAATTTAAGCCCTCGAACACTCTTATAAATACCGGTCACATGCTCACAACCTAAACACACCCATTTCCTCTGTTCGATACCTCAGACGTCGGAAGGAAACTCTACTCACCGGAAAACCACCGAACCTCTCGAAAGTTGCTCGCCGGAATCAAACCCACCATCTTTGTCTTACAGTAGCACCCTCTTTTCTTTTCTTTTCTGTTGGGGCTTAAATTAATAATCAGTTGTAAAAAGAAAGCTTGATATATATATCGAGAAACAGGCGGGTACTGGTTGGGATTAAAAATTCAAAGATGGAGAAGACGAAGTGCAGCATGTGTTTTATATATTAGAAGTTGTTTTACAAACCGGGTAAGCACCAAGCCCAACTGGTTGGGCCGGGTGCAAACCAAACACGCGGTCGCCGTTTCAAAACTGGGCATCCTCGCCGGCCCGACCATTTTAAACCCTTTTTAATTCTACCATTTCTGGATATGCATATTTAGTATATAAATCTAATGTATCCACATATAGTCGGGTTAGACACCCAGCCCAGTTGGTCGGGCTGGGTGCATCACACCGCCAAGGTTCGGGTTCGAGTCCCTTGGTCATCACCGAACGAATTACCTAAAAATTCTTTTTAAACTTAATTAAATTCGAATGAACTTAAAGTGTGTATAAATATAATTAATATCAAGTTTCTTTCGAGTTAGACACGTAGCTCGGTTGGAAGAGTTGCATGCACGCAATCGAGAGGTCATGGGTTCGAGTCTCAACACACATGCTTACAACTTCGAATAAACCGGTCTGACACGTGTCAGACTGTCATTTTTTATTTTTTATTTTTATTTTATTCTATTCAATTTTTATTTTTCTTTTTTTATTTCATTTCATGGTTTTCTTTTATTAAAAGAGATTATATTTTAAAACACTTAAAAGCACATAATTTCAAGGGCTTAATTATATCAATACAAATCATAAAATTAACTTAAAAACTCAACATGGGATCCTAACCAAAATATTAGTTTATTTATTTATCGCATTATTATTTTAGGTTAGTATTTTCTTGGTTGGTTAAATCCGCAACTCGTGCGCTCTCATTTCCACTCAAGACTACGCACCCAATGTGAGTGAATCTCCACAAACTCCCCGTTTTAATCATGTTTTGGGTGTATCATGTGTCGCATAATTTCTTTTATTTTACTTAACACTGGAGCTAATATCATTTTCGTGATCAAATGTGTATAGTTGTTATGTGGTTTATATGTGGATACATTCTATCATTTCAGTGCAATCATTTCATTAGGCCCATCAGTTCCTCGTGGGATACGGATTGAGCATCAGGTGCCTCCTTAGATCGGCTCCGTTTGATTGAGCGTTGATCTCAAATACATCATTCATCATGTCATGTGTTCATACAATGTGGTTTGTGATTGATTATATATATACATCTGTTCACGTATGATTCATGCACAATTTTATTTAAACAACAATAAAATTAAATTACTAAATGTTTTATCAAGGTTCACTCGCCAACTTTTGTTGACCCAAATCTTCTGTTTTACGCATGATACAGGTGGGTAAGCTGAAGAAAGAAACACATAGGATGGCCTTAGAAGAATAAACAATTTATTTCGTTTGGAACAATCGTTTGGTTTATTGTTTGTGTTTGTATAAATTTTGTGTTGGATATTTGAATTTAATTTAAATTTAATAAATATGAAACTTATTAGTATATATCATGAGCTTTGGTGATAACCCAATAATGCCTCGACTTTTATTCCGCTGTGGGTTGGGGTGTGACAAAATATTTGTCGAACACATAAGAAATACATACTTACCGGTAAGTCTTAAAACATATTATTTTTAATAATCAATCACGATATATATATATATATGTATGTATATATATATATATATATGTATGTATATATATATATATATGTATGTATATATATATATATATGTATGTATATATATATATTATGTATGTATATATGTATATATATATATATATGTATACACATATACATACATAATATATTATATATATATTATGTATGTATATATGTATACATATATAGATATATATATGTATATAGGGTAGGATCCATGCGAGAACCACCTTTATTGTGAGAACCACGGGAACCAATGTGAATAGAAAAAAATACATAAAAAATCTAAAAAGAAACTAAAAAAAACACAAAAATTTTGTGTTTTAATATTTTTTTTAATAAAAACACTATATTTCATAGCTAAATAATAAAAACAATTCGAGTAACAGTTATTGATGCACATGTGCATATGTATATTTTTTTGACAAATTCTGTAATACATTACCAGTAGTAGACAATTGCACTTTTATTTACACTACCATCCGTAATACACTACTTTTTACATTACAATTATTAAAAATGCACATGTGCATCATTATGTATAACAATGTTTTAATGTGTTCTGGTACAAAAAGTTAGTGATTTTGAATGATGAAGTAGGCCCATATACATTTTTTTGGTTAGTTATATCTAGTGGTTGATGGTTTGGTTATATTTGTCACCTTATGATGTAATATGTTGTTTGGATGGTATGAAGGGTGTTGATGTACGTGTTCATAACGTGAAATTATTATGCATATTGGTAATGGTATTGTATTATTGATGGTATGTGGCAATGGTATTGTATTATAGATGGTAGGAGTTAATGATAGTGTATTCTGGATGGTATGATAGTTGAAAGGGAAAGTGTATTCAAAGTACTGTACCAAAACACGTTCCAAAACACGCTGTATCATGTTCTATAGATGCACGTGTGCATTTCTGACTTTGGTAATTTAAAAAGTAGTGTATTATGGATGGTAGTGTAAATGAAAGTGCAATTGTCTAATATTGGTAATGCATTACGAAATTTGTCAAAGAAATGATGCATATGCACATTGTAAGTCCCTGATTCGGATTTGGACACGGTATCACAACAACTAATTGATTACCGAAATAAAGATTAGATGAATAGAACAAGAACAATCTACGATTGATTAACTTGCATACACCGAATAGTGTCTGATATAGGATATCTTAATAACTAACTGACTAGCAACCAATATATTAATCCTAACACACGTATTTATACTAGTCACAAAACCCATTAATTACAACCCTAGGCCCATAAGGCTCTAGGAAGCCCATTCTTTCACCCTAAACCCAAACTGCAACACTAATGTGTAAACCTTTTAGCTAGGGGCCCAACAATCTCCCCCTAGGTTTACAACATTAGGCAATTAATCCTTTGGTAGTGCATCAACTCCCATTCTGCTAGCTATAATCCCTGCAACGCTGCCATCCAATCTTTAGCACATGCCTCATACAACTATGCAGTTTGAATTTGATTCGCTGCTAGAACCTGCAAGTCTTCATCATGAAAGCTCACTAAATCAACCACGTCGTTCACGCAAATGACTTTCTCTTTAGTCATAATCGCCACACTCCCGACCTTCGGATCATACATCCAAAAGTTAAAATTCTTCAAAATGTCCTTGGGAAATGTTGGAGCGACTGGTATCACTAGTTCCTTATCGGTCGGAGGCCACATCACAGACTTAAACCTTCTACGAGTTCTCGCATCTCTAACACCTTTAGCTGCCCGGAGATATGGTTCAGCTGTCTTCATCGTTTTGAATCCATTCTTCACTTCTTGCTCCAGCTTCTTAAAAAATCTCCTTCCTGGACCATGCTTAGTCATATCAGTATCTGTATATGGAGCCCTTAGAGGATCAGTCAATGTAACTTTCGTCCATTTCTCAAACTAGGACTCCTTGGAGTAATAATCGCGCGTACCATCTTGTCGAACAATCAGCCACATCTTCTAAACATGATCATACGTCCAGCTCAGCACACGTGACTTATTCCCAACCTTATTGTAATAGCTTGATCCAAGCTCCATGACAAATCTATCAGACTGATTAGTAGGATCCTTCAACTGAAAGTTCTCGTCCAACGGATTTACATCAACATTCTTCATCAAAACCATCTGTTTCTTCTTTGGAGCAGTTTGTCTTCTCTGACTCGCAGTAAACTTCCTCTTTGGATCACTCAGATTATCATCTAATCCAACCTGACACTCAGCTGCGATTTTTCAGCAGCTATTCTACCAGCTTCTCTATTTTCAGCAGCTTGATGACGATTTCAACATTCATAGGATCATCAACTGGATCAGAAAACTCTCGTCCAAACTTATTCTCCAACTTCGCCTTCAGATCGAAAACCATAGTCATCAATAACGAAACATCACCCTGAAGTTGGTCTATCGTCTGATCATGCGCATCCAATTGAGTCTGTAGAGAAGCTATCTGTGCATCTTTAAGAATAACATCCTGCTCGAGCACTACCACTCTCTTCTTTAGATCGACTACATCAACGTCTTCCTCATCACTATCAACCCCGCTTAATTCAAACACTCTCTTTTCAGATCGCCTCAAATTCTCAGTATCTTCATCCTGACCACTACCAGAACCACTACCCCCTGCCCCCGATCCTCCAGCACCTGCAAAACTACCACTACCACCACCAAAATCCATCATCTCGAGTACAGACTTAGCTGGAATAGACAATACAGTAGACTGAGTAGCAACAAGAGGAACTGTTGGTTCTTCGGCAGTAACATGCTCAATAGTGGAGGTATTAGTAAAAGATACAGTGACCGAGGATGTAACAGTGATCGGTTTTTCAGTAGTATCATCAATGTGAGCTTCAGTTTGTATCTGGACTTTTGTATGAAGGGTTCTTCGATTGCTTCTGTTCGTCGTCTTTTCAAAATGGTACTTCCTCTTCTTCAACATCTTCAGTTGAATCAGCTTCAGCAACTGGGATATCAGAATGAGGCAACACGAGAGGAGGATTCCCTTGCTGCTCCTGAATCTCCTTCAGATGTGCAATAAGCGTTGCTAAGTTCTCAGTAGTAAGCTCTTGTAGCTCTAGAATCGGAGGAATGTCAAATTCTATAATAGATTCCAACAGAGCTTCTTCATCATCAGTATCTACATCAGAAACTAAATCTTCAATCTCAATCTCTTTCTCTACCACTGGTATATCATGTTCTTAGCCACCATAGCATTTACTAAGCTTATGTGCTGGGATATCCTGACCAATAATCTTAGAAAACTTCCCAAACTTCTTCAATGGTATACGTCCAACAAAAACTGTCTTCGACGTCGATTTGTTCTTCTTCATCGTGCTAAAAATAGTCGAACCCATAGGCGTCATATTCAACAAGTTCGCATCAGAAGCATCTTTAGCCAAATAAGAATAACAGGCATCTAGAATGTAACATTTGTCGAAAACGGGTTTTACCAAACCCGCTCCATTTGTAATCGAATATCAAGTTATAAATGTTCGTTGCCTATTTATGCTTATTTTAATTTTTAATGATACATAATTAATAAACAAACTAAACCATAAAAGTTATAATTGATAAAACGTATAAATAAAACAATTAAAAATAAAATGGGGCTGCCGGGACTCGAACCCGGGTCAGCCGGGTTGTAACTCCAAAGATTTAACACTCACACGCATAACCACTCCGCCACTTGTTTGTTTTCTGTCAACTCTAGGAAACGAATAAGTCTTATATACAAACCTAGATGAACCGGTTGCGCCAACTGAAAACCGAAATCGGCTATTCAACCGTCTAAACGTTTGAATAATCGCGATTTCAGGTTTATAACCGATGCACCGACAATTCTAATCAATTCAGACTTGAATTGACTTGAATTCGGATGATGATGGGTTTTATAACCGAAGCTATCCAATAATCCGGATTACTGTAATCAAAGATCTTCTTCACGACTCAGAAACATTCCACAAACCTCCAATTACATTTCCGCACACTTTACAGTCCACCGAAGAAGTTTATTTTACTCGCCGAAAAATTCTGCAAGTTCGCCAGAAAACCGTATTCTTTCTCAAAACGGTAAGTCCTTCAATACCGTCGTAGTCTAACAATTGTTAAGCTATTTCTAACTCAAACCTTTCACTTGAAATCGAATTCAGACGCTACTATCGGATAATACCAGTTCGCCGGAAAAGTTCTGGAAATCTTTATTTTCATCTGTGAATCGGTAAGGACCTTCAAACACACTGTTAACGTTTGTTTAGCACTTCAATTCCATGATTAGCTAATCAAAACTATTAATTGATTTGCTCAGTTGAAGTTCATAAAAACAGAGACCGACGCCTTGCCGGAATTCTGTAATAAATCGTTCACCGGTATGTTTACTTCTAATTATCATCCCTGCTATCTCATATCAGTCTGTGTAATGTTTAACAATCGAATTAAACAAGATAAAATGGAGTAATCTGCTATCGGTAAAATCCAACGAAGAAGATGAACTGTGATAACATTATAAGAATAATTAAAATTGGTATTTTGAACGGTTAGACACACAGTCCAGCGGTGGACTGTGTGCGAACAAAAACACGCATACGTCCAGAGTTCGAGTCTTGACACACGCACCTTCGCAGTAATAAAATGCCTTTTTGTTTAAAACTGAACCGGGTTAACTCCGTTAGTTGTTAAGTATAATAAAATTTGTATATTAACCAAGTTAGACACACAGTCCAGCGGTGGACTGTGTGTAACGTTAAAGCACAGGTCCCGGGTTCGAGACATGTAAGTGGCACCGGTTCGATGAATTAAAATGTTTTTGAAATTAAAAGAATTTTGGATAAATTGAATTAATATATAAGTATAATTAAAAACAGAATTATTTCGGGTTAGACACGTAGCTCAGTTGGTAGAGCTGCGTGCACGCGTACGGGAGGTCACGGGTTCGAGCCTCACCCAGCGCATTTCAGTCATACAATAAACCGGTCAAACAGTCAAAGTCAAAAAGTCAACGGTCAACCCAAAAAGTCAACATATTTTTATAATTTTAATTATTTAATTTAATTTAAAAATCAATTAAAAATACTTAAAAATAATGTTTTTAAAGATAGCAAATAGCCTTAAGCTCGTAAAAATATATCTAAAAATTCTATTAAAATCCTTAATAAAATCCATTCATTTACTATATTTTCCGTTATTATTTAGGTTAGTTAATTCTCGTTGTTCCGCTCTTACAACTCGTGCGCATCTCACCATCTCCAATCAAACGCACCCAATGTGAGTGAATCTTTACAAATTCCCCGTTTTAATCACGTTTTGGGGTGTATCATGTGTCTTGCTATATATTATACTTAAATCATTGTGCATACATCATATCATGAACATGTGTATTCAGCTTGTTTCAACTGTTTGTGTGGCTATTGTTAGATTCAATTTATTATTTTCAGTACATGCAATTTCATAGGCCGCCGCTCCCCATTACATTATGAGCGTTGAGCAAGTTCCCCATTACATTATGAGCGTGAACCTGGCGTGCCAACATACGATCGGCTCCGTTTGATTGAGCCTTGATCGCACAGACATTTATCATTTTCAGTACATGCAATACGATCGGCTCCGTTTGATTGAGCCTTGATCGCACAGTTTCATTCATGTCATTTATCGTATGATGATGGTATGTTAATGTATGCTATCATATGTTATTGTATGTTATAGTTGTGATTGCTATTGCTACTGCTTGATTATTTACATTTGCTCATTTATGATTATGCACAATTTTTCATTGATAAACTAACAAGTAAATCAATAATAAAAGTTTATCTAACAAGGTTCACTCGCCAAGTTATGTTGACCCAAAAACCCCCATTTTTACACATGATACAGGTGAACCCGCTGCAGCCAGAAACACATAGGATTGGACTAGAAGAATAAAATGATTTAGAGCTTGGAATTATTTTGTTTGGTTATTTTCTTTGTATTGTATGGACATGTTTGGATTATTTGGAATGTAATTTTGACTTTAATAAATATGAAACATATTAGTAAATATCATGAGCTTTGGTGATAACCCAGTTATGCCCCGACTTTTATTCCGCTGCGGGTCGGGGTGTGACAGATTGGTATCAGAGCCATGACTATAGGGATATAGGATAGGTATTAGACCCTTAGAGCCTATACTATAGTTGATTAGAAATTTTTAAGGATTTTTGTGTGTTATATGCCAAATTTCATGATGTTTACATGTTTTATGTTAAATGTTACATTCAATGTTATGCAAGCATGTTCATAAGTATATATTATCATAAATGCCTATCATGAATCATAATCTCATAACATATCATATTCATGAAAGCACACACCACATCATTTTCAAGATTGCTTTTACAACGATTTTTGTGTTTTCAAATCTCATCAAAGTGAGTTCTCATGACGGGCATGTAGTAACTGGAAGGGTACCAGTACCGGTAGTCGGAACGTCCTGTCTAGGCTGGCATTGGTATAAATCCAAAATAAAGGACCAGTTTGCCTACCTGGGGACTAACGATGAGAGTACGAAGAACCTATTAGGCCAAAGCATGCTATACCAAACGTCGTGTGAGCTAACCCCACTTTGAGTTGTCATTGTGTCTACACCTGGACACATTCCGACCATACATCTCGTGAACATATTTTGTGGTTTGCATTCGGGTGATGCAAGTGTTAAATCGCCAATACTAATGTGAATCCTACTAAGCCAATAGTCATGGGGGCCCACATGACTATACAGGTGAAGGTATGGGGGACATTTGAGGCCCAACATGAGCAAACCCAAAACATCCTATGGATGTAGTTGCATTATTGATATTTATGTTATTTTCATTTTTCTTAAAGACACATGACACCTAAAAAGACTCCATAAACTCACAATCTTCTTATGTATGTTCCCGTAGATGTCGTCTAGACAACAACGAGGGGGTAAAAGATCAGGAAGGTCTCACGAACGCTTGG
The DNA here is from genome assembly GCA_947069175.1 of Scalesia atractyloides. Taxonomy (NCBI): domain Eukaryota; kingdom Viridiplantae; phylum Streptophyta; class Magnoliopsida; order Asterales; family Asteraceae; genus Scalesia; species Scalesia atractyloides. The sequence goes on along the minus strand of CAMTDV010000001.1, from coordinate 52,410,928 downwards.
CCACACAAATCGCGAAACAAATGGCCACGATACTGCCTGACATTGTGGTCCAAGTACAACAAGCTCTCGCCACAAATCCCACTAATCCTCCCCAACATCATGACCAGAACATCGACAACCCTCCTACCAGCAAGTGCTCATACAAACATTTCAAGTCTTGTGATCCTCCTAAATTTGAAGGGACCAAAGGTGTCACTGCTCTCCTCCATTGGTTTGAGGAAATGGAAAACACCTTCCTCAACTGCGATTGTCCTGAGGATCGCAAGGTTCGATACGCCACCGGGAGACTATTTGGGGTAGCTCTCACCTGGTGGAATACTGAAAAGGGGAAGAGGGGAATTGATGATGCAATGGCCTTAACTTGGGAGGAATTAAGGGAAATCATGACTAGGCGTTTCTGTCCTAGGAGTGAAATTAAAAAGTTGGAGGACGAATTTCATTCTTTAAAGCAGAAGGAGGGAGATCATACCACCTATAACAAGAGGTTCTTAGAGTTGAACCAAATGGTCCCTAACTTGTTCACCCCAACTTATCGTTTGATCGAGCATTATATTCGAGGACTTCCCTCGAAAATTCAAGATTCAGTTCTCAGCATTTCACCGGTAACACTTGAAGCTGCTATGGAGCTAGCGACTGAACTGACCGAGAATCGAAATCGCAACGGGAAGTTTAAAGAAGAGAAAAAGAAAGCCCCTGTTGAGGGTCAAACTTCAAACCATTCCATCTCCTCCTCTAAGTTTGCTAACAAGAGGAAGCGCAACACCAGAAACTTCGCTGTTCCACAAACCAACTCCCCTATTCCTGCTGCACCCATTACCCAAGTTGTCCCTTCACCTGCACCATACAAAAGACCATACTCTGGCCCGTTACCAAAATGCAACCGTTGCCAATATCACCATTCTCCCGATTATCCTTGCCAACATTGCACCGGCTGTGGTCGCGCAGGTCATACTGTTCAAACCTGCCGCATGCCTCAGCGAACGAACCGCCACCAGCCTTCAACCCAAACCCACCAGCAAATAATGGGTCAAGCCCAACAACCCCTACTATATCCACCCACCCAACATTTAGCCCAGACATATTACCAACCCAATTATCCTATGGGTCAACCTATGCGGGCTTGCTACAATTGCGGAGACCCAAGCCATTTCAGAAACACGTGTCCAAGGTTGGTAAACATTATTCATGCTCAGGCCCAAGCCAACCCGGTGAATCAAGCAAACCAAGCTCCTCCACCTGCAAGAGGAAGAGCTTTCAATATCAACGATAATCAGGCTAGAGCTGACGGCAATGTGGTTAACGGTACGTTCCTTATAAATGGTAGATATGCATCCATGTTGTTTGATACTGGCGCGGATAAAAGTTTGTGTCCTTAGAGTTTGAACCTATCTTAAACCAAAATCGTGTTAAGCTCATGGAATCCATAACAGTAGAAGTTGCAGACGGGAAACCGGTCTCATTAAACTCTCTTATACGCAACTGTACACTCACCTTAAACGACCACGACTTCTCAGTTGACTTTATTCCTATGAAGCTGGGAAGTTTTGATATCATAATTGGTATGGACTGGCTCAGTCAACATCAGGCAGAAGTTGTATGTCGCGAAATGTTTATACGTATTCCTCTTTCAAACGGTCAGACTCTTCGAATCTTTGGAGAAACCTCGTCGAAAGGGCTCAGCTTAATGTCTTGTCTTCAAGCCCAAAAATATCTTTGCAAAAATTATGTCGCGTTTTTAGCTCATATCATCAAAAAGGGAACCATGGAGAAGAAACTTGAAGTCATTCTAGTAGTAAAAGATTTCCCGCAAGTTTTTCCTGACGACATTTCAGGACTTCCTCCAGTTAGAGAAGTCGAATTCCGTATTGATCTTATACCTGGTGCTACACCAGTTGCAAAGTCTCCTTATAGGTTAGCCCCCTCTGAAATGCAAGAGCTAGCCAGTCAATTACAAGAGTTGACTGACAAGGGATTCATACGTCCTAGCTCATCGCCTTGGGGTGCACCTGTCCTTTTTGTAAAGAAGAAAGATGGATCGTTTCGTATGTGCATCGACTACAGAGAGCTCAACAAATTAACAATCAAGAATCGCTATCCATTACCTCGCATTGATGATCTTCTTGACCAACTTCAAGGTGCCAGCTGCTTTTCAAAAATCGACCTTCGATCTGGTTATCATCAACTTAGAGTACATGAAGAAGACGTCCCAAAGACCGCATTCCGAACTCGTTATGGTCATTATGAATTCATGGTCATGCCATTTGGTTTGACCAACGCTCCAGCAGTCTTCATGGACCTAATGAACAGGGTCTGCAAACCTTATCTTGATCGATTTGTTATAGTCTTCATCGACGACATTCTTATTTATTCAAAGTCTAAGTCTGATCATGAGCGTCATCTTCGACTCATCCTTACACTTCTAGAGAATGAAAGCTTTACGCCAAATTCTCCAAATGCGAATTCTGGTTAAAAGAGGTACAATTCCTCGGACATGTAGTCAATGACAAGGGAATACATGTCGACCCCTCAAAGATCAAAGCGGTACAAGAATGGCAAGCGCCACGTACACCAACTGAAGTAAGATCTTTTCTTGGTTTGGCTGGTTATTATCGTCGTTTCATTTCAAACTTCTCACGCATTGCTGTACCACTCACGGCTTTAACTCATAAGGGAAAACCTTTCATATGGGGACCCAAGCAAGAAGAAGCCTTCCAAACCCTTAAACAAAAACTCTGTGATGCACCAATCCTCACTCTTCCTGAAGGTTGTGATGATTTTGTGGTCAATTGCGACGCGTCAGGGCAAGGATTAGGCTGCGTTTTGATGCAAAGAGGAAAAGTTATAGCTTACGCTTCGAGACAACTCAAGACGCATGAGAAGAACTACACCACCCACGACCTGGAACTTGGAGCCGTTGTGTTCGCTCTTAAGATATGGAGACATTATCTCTATGGTACTAAGTGTGAAATATACACTGACCACAAGAGTCTTCAACATATCTTCAATCAAAAGGAGTTAAACATGAGGCAACGAAGATGGGTCGAACTTCTAAATGACTACGATTGTGAAATTCGGTATCACCCTGGCAAAGCAAATGTGGTGGCTGATGCACTTAGTCGAAAGGGTTATGCGAACTCCATTCGTCTTCTATGTTCGCAAATCATAACTGACATTAAGGATCAAATTCGAGAAGCCCAACATGTTTCAGTAACAGAAGATGATGTGCGAAAGGAGATGTCCTGTGGAGCTGAACTTAAAATTGAAACTAAATCTGACGGTATTCTGTACTACCTAGATCGTATCTGGATTCCTGACCACAACAATCTTCGTGAAATTCTTATGAATGAAGCTCACAAAACGCGATACTCTATACACCCAGGAGCCGATAAGATGTATCAAGACCTACGATATACCTATTGGTGGCCTGGAATGAAAAAGGATATTGATGTTTTTGTTTCTAAGTGCCTTACATGTTCCAAGGTGAAAGCTGAACACCAGAGACCCTCAGGACTTCTGGTCCAACCTGAAATACCTGTATGGAAGTGGGAAAATATAACCATGGACTTCATTACCGGGTTACCTCGCACTTCTGTTGGGTATGACACTATATGAGTAATAATTGACCGACTTACAAAATCAGCTCACTTTATTCCTATCCGCGAAGATTTCAAGAACGAAAAGCTAGCTCGTATTTATATCAGCGAAATCGTAAGCCGACATGGAGTACCGTTAAGCATTATTTCTGATCGTGATGGTCGTTTCACTTCACGAACATGGGAAGCAGTACAAGCCGCTATGGGTACGCGATTAGATCTCAGTACCGCCTATCACCCTCAAACTGATGGTCAATCTGAATGCACCATTCAAACTCTTGAAGATATGCTTCGAGCATGTGTCATAGACTTCAAGGGAAATTGGGACGCTCATCTCCCATTAGTTGAATTTTCGTACAACAACAGCTATCATTCAAGCATCGGCATGGCACCTTTTGAAGCCTTATATGGTCGTAAGTGCCGATCTCCAGTATGTTGGCACAAAATTGGGGAAGCTCAAATCACTGGTCCGGAATTGATTCAAGAAACCACAGACAAGATCCATCAAATTCGAAACAATCTTCTAGCGGCTCAGAGTCGTTAAAAGAGTTATGCAGATAAACGACGGAAGCCTTTGGAGTTTAACATTGGTGATCATAAAAGTATCACCGTGGAAGGGAGTAGTTCGTTTTGGTCAAAAAGGCAAGCTAGCACCACGCTACGTAGGACCTTTCAAGATACCTGAAAGAGTAGGACCTGTAGCATACAAGCTTGATCTACCAGAAGAACTCAACAGGATTCATCCCACATTCCACGTATCAAACTTGAAGAAGTGCCTCGCTGATGAAAACCTCCACATTCCTCTGGAAGATATTCAGATTGATGAATCTATGCATTTTATTGAAAGACCAGTAGAGATCATGGACTTCGGGGAGAAACGTCTACGACGGAGTCGCATTCCAATTGTTAGGGTACGCTGGGAGTCGAAACGGGGACCTGAGTTTACGTGGAAACGTGAAGACTCAATGCGTGAAAAATACCCGCATCTTTTTCCTACTACTTCTACTACTTAAATTTCGGGACGAAATTCCTAAAAGTAGGGGATACTGTAACATTTGTCGAAAACGGGTTTTACCAAACCCGCTCCATTTGTAATCGAATATCAAGTTATAAATGTTCGTTGCCTATTTATGCTTATTTTAATTTTTAATGATACATAATTAATAAACAAACTAAACCATAAAATTTATAATTGATAAAAAGTATAAATAAAACAATTAAAATAAAATGGGGCTGCCGGGACTCGAACCCGGGTCAGCCGGGTTGTAACTCCAAAGATTTAACACTCACACGCATAACCACTCCGCCACTTGTTTGTTTTCTGTCAACTCTAGAAAAAGAATAAGTCTTATATACAAACCTAGATGAACCAGTTGCGCCAACTGAAAACCGAAATCGGCTATTCAACCGTCTAAACGTTTGAATAATCGCGATTTCAGGTTTATAACCGATGCACCGAGAATTCTAATCAATTCAGACTTGAATTGACTTGAATTCGGATGATGTGGGTTTTATAACCGAAGCTATCCAATAATCCGAATTACTGTAATCAAAGATCTTCTTCAGGACTTAGAAACATTCCACAAACCTCTAATTACATTTCCGCACACTTTACAGTCCACCGAAGAAGTTTATTTTACTCGCCGGAAAATTCTGCAAGTTCGCCGGAAAACCGTATTCTTCCTCAAAACGGTAAGTCCTTCAATACCGTCGTAGTCTAACAATTGTTAAGCTATTTCTAACACAAACCTTTCACTTGAAATCGAAGTCAGACGCTATTATCGGATAATACCAGTTCGCCGGAAAAGTTCTGGAAATCTTTATTTTCATCTGTGAATCGGTAAGGACCTTCAAACACACTGTTAACGTTTGTTTAGCACTTCAATTCCATGATTAGCTAATCAAAGCGATTAATTGATTTGCTCAGTTGAAGTTCATAAAAACAGAGACCGACGCCTTGCCGGAATTCTGTAATAAATCGTTCACCGGTATGTTTACTTCTAATTATCATCCCTGCTATCTCATATCAGTCTGTGAAATGTTTAACAATCGAATTAAACAAGATAAAATGGAGTAATCTGCTGTCGGTAAAATCCAACGAAGAAGATGAACTGTGATAACATTATAAGAATAATTAAAATTGGTATTTTGAACGGGTTAGACACACAGTCCAGCGGTGGACTGTGTGCGAACAAAAACACGCATACGTCCCGAGTTCGAGTCTTGACACACGCACCTTCGCAGTAATAAAATGCCTTTTTGTTTAAAACTGAACCGGGTTAACTCCGTTAGTTGTTAAGTATAATAAAATTTGTATATTAACCAAGTTAGACACACAGTCCAGCGGCGGACTGTGTGTAACGTTAAAGCACAGGTCCCGGGTTCGAGACCTGTTAGTGGCACCGGTTCGATGAATTAAAATGTTTTTGAAATTAGAAGAATTTTGGATAAATTGAATTAATATATAAGTATAATTAAAAACAGAATTATTTCGGGTTAGACACGTAGCTCAGTTGGTAGAGCTGCGTGCACGCGTACGGGAGGTCACGGGTAGAAGCCTCACCCAGCGCATTTCAGTCACACAATAAACCGGTCAAAAAGTCAACGGTCAACCCAAAAAGTCAACATATTTTTATAATTTTAATTATTTAATTTAATTTAAAAATCAATTAAAAATACTTAAAAATAATGTTTTTAAAGATAGGAAATAGCCTTAAGCTCGTAAAAATATATCTAAAAATTCTATTAAAATCCTTAATAAAATCCATTCATTTACTATATTTTCCGTTATTATTTAGGTTAGTTATTTCTCGTTGTTCCGCTCTTACAACTCGTGCGCATCTCACCATCTCCAATCAAACGCACCCAATGTGAGTGAATCTTTACAAATTCCCCGTTTTAATCACGTTTTGGGGTGTATCATGTGTCTTGCTATATATTATACTTAAATCATTGTGCATACATCATATCATGAACATGTGTATTCAGCTTGTTTCAACTGTTTGTGTGGTTATTGTTAGATTCAATTTATTATTTTCAGTACATGCAATTTCATAGGCCGCCGCTCCCCATTACATTATGAGCGTTGAGCAAGTTCCCCATTACATTATGAGCGTGAACCTGGCGTGCCAACAAACGGTCGGCTCCGTTTGATTGAGCCTTGATCGCACAGACATTTATCATTTTCAGTACATGCAATACGATCGGCTCCGTTTGATTGAGCCTTGATCGCACAGTTTCATTCATGTCATTTATCGTATGATGATGGTATGTTAATGTATGCTATCATATGTTATTGTATGTTATAGTTGTGATTGCTATTGCTACTGCTTGATTATTTACATTTGCTCATTTATGATTATGCACAATTTTTCATTGATAAACTAACAAGTAAATCAATAATAAAAGTTTATCTAACAAGGTTCACTCGCCAAGTTATGTTGACCCAAAAACCCCCATTTTTACACATGATACAGGTGAACCCGCTGCAGCCAGAAACACATAGGATTGGACTAGAAGAATAAAATGATTTAGAGCTTGGAATTATTTTGTTTGGTTATTTTCTTTGTATTGTATGGACATGTTTGGATTATTTGGAATGTAATTTTGACTTTAATAAATATGAAACATATTAGTAAATATCATGAGCTTTGGTGATAACCCAATTATGCCCCGACTTTTATTCCGCTGCGGGTCGGGGTGTGACATAGAATCAGCTGCATAAATCGAGGATACAGCAAAAACATCTTCTTCTTTGACTGCCCAAGAATCTTCTTCATATTCTCGAAAATATAACCAGAAAAGTGATATTTGCAATTTATCACCAAAGAAACTATTTCCAAAGTCTACGTCTTGTTTGGCTGATCTAAGCCGCCCTTGTTCTCAGCAAATACGCACTACATAAAAATATGAACTAACAATCTCCAGTACGCCGGGAACATCTTCTTCAACAACGAGGGATATGTTCCCTCATAATCCATTTCTATCAATACTGGCATCACCTTCTCCTTAGCATATTATGTCGGATTGCTCGAAACATCAGTAAACTTCAACACCTCCCTAATACATGCTTCATTCACGACAATCTCCTTCTCCTGAATAGATGAACTGATATAAGGTTTCCCGTCAGCAACCCTCAAATGAAATCTTGCCTGCTTCCAAAACATGTACACTAGATCACGATAGATAACCAGATTTGCTCGAAGTGAATATGGGATCCTGCGGTCATTCAGACCCACCATCATAGACTTGACCTCTTGGAAAAACTCTGCTGGTGGATCTGACAAATAACCCGCCTAGTTATGAAACTGCTCTTCTACCAATAAAACAGCATCAAAAGTCTCTTCAGCCATTTCTGTCAGAAGAGCAACAGATTAAACCATACTCAGCAACACATCTACTAATCAAACTAGATGTCCAAGTTAACATAAGTTAATTGGTCAATTTCAAACTAAGAGGTCAAAACCTATTAGTTCAAAGGCAGATTCACATATCAATAAGCAGGTCAAGGAAAAGGTCATTAGAGAATTTGACAGGTTCAAGGTTCAATTGAAGGTTCATTAAAAAGTTCAGTTACAAGGTTCAACATTCAATCCGGAAGGTTCAAAAACCATTTCGGAGAGTTCAACAGTGATTTCTGGAATCAAAAGGGTTCAAAAAGGAATCCGGATGAACCCCTTATCATCTCAGATGAATGCCATCCGAAATGGAATCCGAGTTCATCCATTTCGGTTGAATATTCATCCGAGATGGAGTCCGGAATGCACACCTTTTGAAGTTTCATTCGAGATGCCATCCGAGATGCTTAATTACATGTTGAAGATTAACATGTTATTTTGATGATTAAGAAGCATGTTATACATAATTCGGATGTAATTCAGATGAATGTGAAGAAAGTTTAATTCGGATGATGATCAGAGTATTTCGGAAGAAGATTTTAGTGAATGGTCCTAAATTTAACACTGATAATCTGATATACTATTCTGAAATGGGCTTGGGCCTAAAGATTTGGGACAAAGTCAATCCGGATCCAACTGCATATGATCCGGTTTTTCAATTCGGATGCAATCCGGAATGGGCTTGGTCAACGTTATTTGGGCCCAATCCGGAACAGTAACCAGTCTGAAACGGTCAAAGGAGCAGGGTCCAATTAGGTTAATGGGCCTATCCGGAATGGGTCAAAAGGCCCAATCCGGAACTGTACCATAGTGGGCCCAAGACTGTTCAACTTCAAAATTTTCAAAAATTCTACTGGATTAGCCCAATTCCAAAACTCAGTAGGCCAATCAATACCCTTTGACATAAATCATCTAACTCAAAAATCAACAGTTTAAACTAACCGAGCTACCAAGTAAACTTTACCAAATAAACAAAAATAAGCAAAACATTTTAACAAAACCAACACAGCATATACACAGTCTTGTTATAGGATCAAATCGTTTTTAGACAGACTAAGACACTTTTCAGTGTGAGCTTGGTCAGACTGGTTGAAGTGATTGCCAATATATTTGTCCATTTAAACCTAGAGCTCAACCTTCAACTTTTTGTTTTATGATATGCTTAAGGTAATGTTATACTATAAAACCTATGTGTCGCACTCCATGACATACCCCCGCGCTCAAGATAGGCACAACGGTTTATGATGTTTTGGTAACTTATACTGGAATCATATTAGCTTTACAACATTAGACCATTGATCACAGGTATGCACCATCGTGCAGTCAATGTTTTCAATGTTCTGTGTCCAACGAGGGTGAGACATACACCTTTTGGTGCGAATTTTGCTTTGAGGAGCAATTAAGGTTTTGTCCAAATTTGGATCTTTTAAGATATCCGGGCTGTGTCTAGGTCTGCATATAATCTAGATGCAACAGAAGGACAACCAAAATATCCCTGGATGACTCAACAATATAAATAGCTAACAACTTAAATATTGGCTAACTATCAACGCAAGATTTAAGATCATAAAATCATATGTCAATGGTGTGTGACCCACTAGATATATAGTTCTTTATTTTTATATCATTTAGCTTATAATATCCGTTTGAGCTCTAAGCCTATCAACATATCGCTTTCGATCCAAGTCGTTCCAGCTGCAACACCTTACATGTGTTAACCAAAACCTTTATCACGAAGAATCATTTCATTTCCCAATCATTGCAAAACTGTTTGAAACTATTTTTTGTCATTTTCTGAATTTTTTAATGTTTTTATGTTTTTATGTTTTTCTAACTTTTCAATTGTTTTTGTATTTTTCTAATTTTTCTCCCCTTAAATTTGTGCATATACATGAACAAATTTACGAGGCAAGCAAAACGAAAGTAAAATGAAAACAAACTAAATGGAATGGATAAAGGAAGCTCAGTCAGTAAACCAGATCATTTTGAGAAGATCCATAAGCACTTGAAAATGCGCGTTGCTAACGGGTTTCATGAACAAATCTGCAACATTTGCATCGGTGTGGATTTGCTCAAGTTTAATGAGGCCCTTTTCATAGCAATCACGAATAAAATGAACTTTGATGTTTATGTGCTTGGTTTTGGAGTGAAAACAGGGTTTTTGACAATTTGGATAGCGGCGTCATTATCAAAATAAATTGTTGTGTTTAGATAAGTCAAACCATAATCCGTAAGATAATGTTGCATCCATAAAACCTGGGAGCAGCAAGCTGATGCTGCGACATATTCTGCTTCTGCTATAGAAAGTGAGACCGTCTGCTGCTTCTTGCATTGCCAAGAGATCAATCTATCTCCCAAGAATTGGCATCCAGCTGAAGTTAATTGCATGTCCCTGTCTGTACCTCCAAGATTACTGTCAGAGAAAGCATACAGTTCAAATTCAGAATTTTTAGGATACCAGAGCCCCAGTGATGGTGCCCCTTTGAGGTACCTAAAAATTCTTTTAATAGCATGTAAATGAGAGAGTTTAGGAGTAGCCTGATATCGTGCACACTGGCAAATGGCAAACATGATGTCTGGCCAACTTTCCGTGAGGTACATGAGTGAACCAATCATAGACCGGTACATGGTTGGATTGACAGGCGTTCCTTCTGCGTCTTCATCCAACAGGGGTCGCTCAGCGATAGGCGAAGCCATAGGCTTTGAATCTGCAAGCTTGAATTTGGGGGAATGTCATTGACATATTTTCCTTGATGAATCAAAATTCCTTATGAGCTCTGACGAACTTGAAGACCCAAAAACATAGTCATCTCCCCCAATGAACTCATCTCGAATTTCTTCTTCATGACCTCTTCAAATTCGCAACACAACTCATCATTCGTAGAACCAAAAATAATATCATCTACGTAAATTTGAACAAGAATGATGTCCTTGTCAACACACTTGATAAAAAAGTCTGATCAATGGTTCCCTGGTTATATCCGTGAGCAAGCAAATGCTCTGATAGGGTGGCGTACCATGCACGAGGCGCTTGATGCAACCCATACAAAGCTTTGTCCCACTTGTATGCATAGTCTGGCTTGTCAGGATCAGTGAAACCCGGTGGTTGGGCCACATATATCTCCTCTTTCATTGTGCCGTAAAGAAACGTAGTCTTGACATCCATTTGATAGACTGTTAAATCCATGTATGATGCATATGCCAAGAAAATGCGAGTGGCTTCCAATCTAGCCACCGGTGCATAAACTTCATCGTAATCCAACCCCTTGATCTAGCGAAAGCCCTGAACAACCAATCAAGCTTTGTTCCTCACAATCACACCAGTATCATCCTGTTTGTTGCGAAATACCCAACGAGTTCTAAGAGCACATTTTCCCTGAGGAAGCTTCACCGATTGCCATAACCCAAGTTTCTCAAACTGATTGAGTTCTTCATTCATAGCGTCAACCCAGCCTGGTTCCTGCAAGGCGACATCAATGCTTTTAGGTTCAATTTGTGAGATAAAACAAGAGTAAAGACATGTATTGATATCTCTTGATTGACTGCGAGTCTGAACTCCAGCAGTAACAGGACAAATAACATTTTCAATCGGATGATCCCGCTGTAGACGTTGTGGTACAGGCGTAGCAGGAACATGGAGATCTGACTACAAGTTTGTAAAACTCTGTGATGCGACTCCAGATGGCTCCCCCTCATTAGTTGAACCAATGGGAATGTTGACTGATGAATCAACAGAACAGTCTGGTGGTGTAGGCTCAAGAAACATAGATGATCCTAAGACATCAAGAGTTGTACATCCTTCATTTGCCACAGGAGTTTCTGTGTTTGGAACCTCAACTTCAAGGGAACCCGTCTAAGGAATCTGTTCAGAAACAGTTTCCTGATTCTGCAATACTGGTGAAGGTGTAGACACAGCTTCATTGAATCCAGCTGGATCCACACTTAGCTACTTGAAAGATACTTGCAGTTGTTTAGCACCTTCATCATCCTCAGTTAAGATAGGCATCGGTGGAGGTTCAGAACTTGTGCCTGTACCTGCATTCACATCAGAAGAGACATCAATAGATTTAAATAAAGAGGAATAATCATAGAGCCAGTCAAGACAAATGTGTGCGTCCTTGGGTTTCTCCTCCAGCTAACCCACATTGTTGGTTTCAACTACCATTTTCTTGATCTTGTTGTAGACATGATAAGAAGTGTTCTTAGAGTAGCCGACGAAGATGCATGGATCTCCGCGTGATTCAAATTTTCCCTTAGCATCCACGAGTAGAAGAACACATGGGCATCCGAATTTGCGGAAATGTTTGACTGAAGGTTTGTGACCTTCAACCACTTCATACGACGTTTTCATATGCCTTTTGTTAATCAGGGCATGATTCTGAATGTAGCAAGCGGTATTAACTGCTTCCGCCCATAAAATAAGAGGTAGTTCCGATTCGACCAACATAGTATGTGCTGCTTCAATGAGTGTGCGGTTTCTACGTTCCGCAACCCCATTCTGTTGAGGAGTTCTGGCTGCACTGAACTATCGATCAATTCCCTTGGAGGAGCAAAAAGAATTCAAAACGGCGTTCTTGAACTCTATTCCATTATCACATCGAATAGCCTTCACTGTGGTGTCTGCCTGGTTTTCCATTAAGGTGAATAACTGTTTGACTAACTCAGCTCTTTCACTCTTTTGTGCCACAAAGAATACCCAAGTGAAACGGGAGTAGTCATCAATGATAACCAGACGGTATGCCTTCCCGCCAATGCTCAGAATATCGGTTGGACCAAAAAGATCCATATGAAGCAGTTCCAAGACTTTTGACGTGGAGGATGCAGGTTTCGACTTGTGTGGCTTTCGATGTTGTTTCCCATGAGCACATGATTCACACTTTTCAATCTGCATAAAATCCCGAACAGACAGATCTCTTACTAAACCACCTTTTGCAAGTCTGTTGAGATTCTTCATGTTGATGTGTCCTAGTCAGCTGTGCCACATCATTGCATCGTGCTCAGCGGTCGACGAGAACAAACAGGTAAGCTTGTCGGTGGGGGGCTTGTTCATGTAGATGACGTAAGCGTTTTTGTTGCGTTCAGCTTTGAGAAGAATCCATTCATCAGGAATAATGAGGCCTGGTTTCAACACATAGCATCCTTTCTTTGTAAAGAGCACATCTAAATGATTATCACAGAGCTGAGACACACTCAAGAGACTGTGCTTCAACTTTGGGACATAGTTCATGTTATTGAAACTGAGAGCTCCATTGTCGTCTTCCTCTCATAGTTATCTTTCCCGTTTCACCACCTGCGAAGGAGATGAACCCACCATCGAAAAACTGAATGTCATTCAACTACGAGATGTCTCCTATCATGCGCCTGGAACAGCCACTGTCGACATACCAAAGTCTGACGAGAGTCCTCCAAAGTTGTTCTTGAACATTTCAACAGGTTTAGTTAGAAGCTGCAACCCAGGCCATTAACGATCTGGGTATTCCATTTGCATCAACATAAGTGACCTCACGAAAAATTAAATTAGTTGAGGATGAGGTCAGTGATGCTTTTGATTTGTCCGATTTTGGGACAGAAGACTGGGTCTTGGTCAAGACCTTAGGCTTCCAGGCTAGCGAGTCAGACTTCTACACAACTTTCGGAGTGCTAGAAGGATTCAAAGAACCTGAAGGTCTTAGAGATTTTTGATTTTGTCTCTTGGCCATGTTCCAGTCTTGATCAGAGGGCTTAGCCGGAGCAAATCGAGCCTGATGTAGGCGATTAGGCATAGCTCTCTGATTTTACGAAGATAGGGCGTTGAAAGGCATAAATGCATTTTGACAATTTCGTGCAATATGCCCGGAAAATCCGTAGTTGAAACAGGTATGCCTCTTCTAGAAGAAAACAGTCCGTTCAGCCTGGGAAATTCTAGGCAGCTTGTCTGTCAGTTTCTTGCTTGCTGGTACTAACGGCTGGTGTAAGGTCTTAGTCTTGGCTATAACCTGCTCACAACCATCAGCACACTTGTAAGTTTTATGATTTGAATTAAATAGTTTGGAGTTGGTAGACTTAGGCAAAATTTTAACTGATTCATGTTCAGCTAGTGGCTTAACAAATTCAGATTGAGGCAGCTAAGTCAATTTCTCATAATGAGGAACTGAATCAGCGGTAGCCTTTTCAGTAGGTTGAGGTGCCCGTTTAGTTTTCTTCTTTTTGGATCTACGTGTTCTCCGTTTCTTTTATTAGATTTCAAATCATTTTGCTTGAAGGATTCTTCAGAGAAAACGGGTGATTCAGCAGGGACATCCTTTTCTGAATTGTCAGAAGATGAGCTTTGATCGTTAGTAGCAAGAAGAATCTCTACATTTTGAAAAGTTTGAGATTCCGATTCCGATTCAGTTTTAAAAGTTTTATCTAAATCAGCAAAGGGAGATTGCTCATTTTATGTCATTTCAGAATCAGTCAACCGATCTTCATTCAAAGAATCTGATACGCCCGATTCTTCTGGAACTTTACCAGCGTCACTCATCACAAAGTCGGTTGATTTCCTCATTGTCAACCCTAGGAATAGCATCAACAAACGGTGCTTCATCAGTAGAGCTTTCAGTCTCTTCAGTAGGAACTGAGGAACCGAATCATCTGTCGATGTTGTACCTGTAGCAAAAGTTATGCTTTCATCACAAGAGTTATCACATGCATTATCAAAATTCATAACATCAGCATTAGATGAAAAGCCAGAATTAAAAAGTCTAAGTTATCAACACAACCAACATTGTCCGAGAATTTAGATTGTTCAGCAAGAAAAATATTCAAAATGTCAAAAGTAGGTTTATAAAAATCATAATCAGCAGCTGGATTGTCCGAATTTGAATTCAGACATTCTTCTTTATCACCATATGTAATATCCTCAACTAATATTTCTTCTGCACATGAAGTAGAAGCGTTAGTAGCGTTCACAATGTCTGTTTCAGGAGGATTTTCTTGTTTTGATTCTTCAAGTGTTGTCGCTGCCTCTTCTTTAGGGGTCATTTTCTCCAAACTATCTGAAGTACAAGAGGGGGTGTCACCAGATTCTTACGAAAATGGTGTGGAAGTGAAGAATACAGCGTCCTTCTTGAGTTCAGTTGGCTTAGAGAACTTTGGGTAATAGGGCTTCCACGGTTTTGAAAAGTAAGCTGAGGGTTTACCATACATCATATTTTCTTCATTTTCTAGTTCTACCTCAGAATCAGGCATTCGTGTGTAGTTATGATTATATGGTGGAGGAGCCCTATTATACCCAAGGCCTTTTGTATAGTTTTTCTGATATTCAAGCTGCAGATCACACAAGTCCTTGACCAGCTTGCTGGAAGTTTCAATTTTTTTTAATATTTTATTCGTTTTCTTGAAACTTTCCTGTCAAGGAATTTAGCTTGTCTAAAGCTGCTTGAAGTTCTACGTCCTTTTCAGCTAATTTCAGCTTATAGTCATATACCCAACATTGATGTTGGTTCAAGTCAAGCTTTAGTTGAGCTATGTCTTGTTTATGTGCTTCGACCTTTTCCATAAGAAGGTTCTTATGTTTAAGGGCAATGTTCTACGATGCAGCTTATTGGTATTCAGTTACAAGAGTCGAATTATGGGCGCGCATTTCTGATAATTTAAAACGATAACTATCTGAACAGAGAATGTGATTTACCTGAAAGATCAGGTGTCTCACCTGTCTGCGCCATCATGCAATGATTGTTGTTCTTGGAAAGATTCGGAGTCTCCATTTGAGCTACAGCATCTGCCCAGTTGAACCCTTCGTGCTGCTGTGCCACCAACGCTGTTGATATCCCTCTAGAGCTGCTCGAGGGACTTGAAGGAGATTTTGAAGGAGAGACAGGCACGAGCTGTCTGTTACTGTTCTGAATATCTTCCACTCCGAATGAGACATATCCCGATGGCATCTTCTTGCATTCCCGTGTGAAGTGCCCTTGCTCATGACATCTATAACACCGGAGCTTATCTTTCATTAGCCCAGTCTTCAGATTCGACAATGGTTGCCTCCCATACTTCTTCTGAAATTTGTTGACACGGAAAGCAGTCGTCGCAAGATTCCAGGACACATCAATCTCGTCCAAATCCTGTTCCATGATCTGATCTACTTCAGTTGGGAGAATAGATGGAGGGGTCAAGTCACCTGCTAAGAAAGCATTTAAACTGTTAATTATTGAAGCAGCTATGGACAATTTCTCCTCATAACTGGGCATGATATTGTGTCTGAACCTGTGCCGCAGAGATCATAGTAGGAGTCTAAGATTGAAGACCATAAACATACTGAGTCTTCTGTGTAGAGGTGAGAGGACTGTAGACCAAGTTAGAGCTACTTGATGTGTGTGAACTTCCTTGTAGAGGGCTGTAGACAAGATTCTGAGACATTAGTGCCGCGTTCTGCCCGGTAATACCAGCTACCATCAGACTGCTTTGATGATTGATATCCCTCTGTTTATTGTCTATCTAACATAACTTGATAGTTGCAATCATTTCCGTGAGGGTGACATCGTATAGATTTTTCCTCTTCTTGATCATGCCCACATCAGCATCCCAGATCTTGGGCAAAGAGTTCAACAGCTGTCTATTTATAGCACTGTTCGTAAGCGAGATTTTAGCTGAAATCATCTAAGAGACAAGCTTCACATATCTTCGAATTTGATTCTCAATGATTTCTCCATATGTGTGGTAAAATGAGCTGAACTGTTGATTCAGCTAATTAACCCGACTTGCTTTCATATCAGCGTTTCCCTCATAGAGATTCTGTAGTTCGCTCCATACCTCCTCAGCCATCTTGCAATTTATGATAGCTATGGAGATATCGGGTCCGAGTGCCATTGTTAGAACAGCTGAGGCTTTCTCATCCTTTTCGATTGTCTTCACGTCTTCCAGAGTCCACAAATGACTAGGTTTGGGGATCTATGTGTCCGGATCTTCAGCAGTGCTATAAACTATCGTTCGAGGACCATTCATGATACATCTCCAAACCCCTAGTTCTTTAGCCTTGCAGTATTGCTCAAACCTGAACTTCCATTCATAATACTCATCACTATATAGCAGACGGGGCACCTTTGTAGAAGTGCCAATGACTTGGTCTAGCTCTTGATGAAAAGCCAGTGTCTGCGACTGCAAAGCTGCCAGGGTGGCATTTGTCAGATCCTGAGTTGTCATGTAACTATTCGTTTTTAAATTCTGATTATGAACAATCCTTAATGAGTCCGAGATTATAGTCCGAAATTAGAATCCAAAAAAGTAATCCAGAACAGTAATCTGGAATGCTATCAGAGACATAGCAACAGTAAATCGGATGAATCTGAAATGCTTTCTGATCCGATATGAAAAGTCAATCCGGAATAGAAGATATCCGAGATGAATGCCAATCCAAGATGAAAAGTGATCCGAAATAGATCCAAGATGAGAAGTGATCCGAAATAGGAAAACATATCCGAAATGATAATCTGATCCGAAATAAAAACCCTTATCCGAAATCAACAGTATTCCGAAATTCCTGCAACAGATAAACACAAGTTAATTTAAACAGTGATCCTTATCCGAAATGCGAGTAATCCAGATAAGTTTGTTGAGAAGACCGATGAACAGTTGTCTGGAATCAATCCGAGAGGTTGATTTTCTTCGCGTTCTTCGGGATCTTCAACAATTTCTGATCCGAATTGCTTGAATCTCCTTCGGTTTTCTCGAAACAGTAGCAGTCCGAGATGAGAATACGGCAACAATCTTCAATATATCTTCAACACTGACAATCCGAGATGACTAACAGCAACAGTTCTTCGAGATTTGAACAGTTCTTCAGTCCGTGACACCGAGAACCTGTATCAAACAGCAAGCTCTAATACCAATTGTAAGTCCCTGATTCGGGTCTGTAGACGGTATCACAGCAACTAATCGATTGCGGAATAAAGATTAGATGAATAGAACAAGAAAAATCTCTGATTGTTTAACTTGCATACACCGAATAGTGTCTGATACAAGATATCTTAATAACAAACTGACTAGCAACCAAAGTATTAACCCTAACACACGTATTTACACTAGTCACAAAACCCATTAATTACAACCCTAGGCCCATAAGGCTCTAGGAAGCCCATTCTTTCACCCTAAGCCCAAACTGCAACACTAATGTGTAAACCTTTTAGCTAGGGGCCCAACACACATGTTCATGGATAATGTTACTCGAAAAAAAATTTATTTTTTATTTTTTTGGTTTTTTTTAGTAACGAAATATAATGATTTTTTTTTTAAAATGTACTAAAAAAATTTGTGTGTTCTTTAGATTTTTTAGGTACTTTTGGTTGTGTTCATATTGTTTCTCGTGGTTCTCGCAATAAAGGGTGGTTTCTAACGGATCCTTCTCCTAGTATATATGTGTATATATATATATATATATATATATATATATATATATATATATATATATATATATATATATATATAAATCTGGAAAAACATTTAAAAAACTAAGTGTAGAAATACAAGTGTACTTATACGTAAAAATACTTGCATCATGGAATATTTGGTAAAATAATGGATTTACAGTATTACACACGTATAAACATAAAAATGAATACGAACAAATATGACACAAATACCATTTAGAAGTATACAAGTAAGTAAACACACATGGGTATACGTATAGTGTAAGTACAACAAGTACATAAGTTACGAAGTATACAAACAAGTGAACACTTTACATGTATACATACACAAAGACGATGTTAAAAATATTATTTTTAACAATGTGTCAAACAAAAATATAATATACATACATACATACACAGACACACAAATATATATATATATATATATATATATATATATATATATATATATTATATATATATATATATATATATATATATATATATATCTGTGTGTGTTTGTGTGTGTGTGTGTATTCAAGAGTAGGAAGAGAATCATCAGAAAACTACATATATATGAGAAAACTAAAAAAACTAACTAAAAAAGCCTAAATAACATGCTAATTTTTTACAATTTTTTATAAAAATTCGCTACTTATTATGTATAAAAAAACTTTTTAAAAAATAAAAAACTTGCTTAAAGTTGGCATTTGAGTTTAGTTTAGCTTCTAGGGTTATGTTTTTTGAAGGTTTAGGATAAGCATTAGGTTTTTGGATGGGGGGAGGGGGATTCGGGTTTTTTTTTTGTTTTGGGAGGGGGTCCGGGTGGTGGGTTTAGGTTTTTTGAGGTGTGCGGGTGGGGTCTTAGGTTTTTTGGGGTTTATGTTTATGCTTTAGTTTCAGGTTATTTGGCGGATTAGGTTTTTGGGGGTGGGGGTTTACGCTTTTGGTGGAAGGGTAGATATAGGTTTTTGGGGGTGGGGGTATAGGTTTTTTTGGTGGGGGGTGTCGGTGGGGGGTGAGTTAGGTGGTTAGGGTTTTCCGTATTATTGCACATGTGCAGTACAACTTTTTTTTTTTTGAAAAATAGATATTGTATATATTATTTATAGCGATTTTTAATAAAAAATAAATAAAAAATAGCTATGTTTTCAAGCTTTATTTAGTTAGTTTTTGATTTTCTCATTTAAAGTAGTTTTCTGATGATCTATCCCCTTCACCAGTAAATATATATATATGTGTATATATATATATATATATGTATACATATATATATATGTATATATATATATAGGTAGAGGTTCATGTAAGAAAATATAAAAGTGTGAGAAGGATAAGAAAGATTTTGGAGGTGACACGTGTCCCTTTTTATTTTGGTAGTTTAAGCGTATAAGTGTAGTTTAACTAATAAATTCTAATTATGGAATGAATATATGCCACTGATTTTTGACAGTTATTGTAGGGATTTTCGAATTTGAAGGCATACATCTTATAAAGAAATAACACCATAACTCATAAAAACACAAAATCATGTATATTGAAGACATACATCTTATAAAGAACAGAAATATAACAGAAACAACACCCTAACTCATAAAAACACCACAACATGTATATTGAAGGCACACATCTAATAAAGAACACCCTAACATTGAATATAACAGAAATAACACCCTAATAAATCAATTTCAAAACACAGTACTTTAATCAGAATCAAAACATGAATAACACCCTAAATATAACACCAGTCAACACTTTACTCAGAATCAAAACAGAATAATACCCTAAATATATAAAAACAGAATTAACACCCTAACTCTTTGAAGGCAACAGATACCTACTGAAGACACCAGAAACCACAGCAATGCAAGGACCTTTGTCCTCACATTAAATATAACAGAAATAACACCCTAACACATAATAACACCACAGCATGTATATTGAAGGCATACATCTTACGAAGAACATAAATATAACAGAAATAACACCCTACAATTAAAACACCATTGAACATAGAAAAAACACCATGGACTAAAACATTCAAGCGAGACGTAATTTTTTTCTCTACATAAGTATATCATTATGGTAATCATATTAAAGATAAAAAAACACTCGTTATTATGGTGTAATTTTAAAAAAAAATAGTTACGTATAAAAAGTTATTGACGTTTAAAAAAGGAGGGGAATTTGCATGTGCATTAATGTTAGTTTCTTAATTTAAAAATGTTAAATTACCTTTATACCCTTAATCTAGAAAATTAATTAGTTTAATAGTCAACACTATTTACAAGATTGTCATCAATATCTTAACCATAAGATTAAATATCTAATGTTTTAGATTCTTTTTATCATTCTCACACTTTGATTTTCTTACAATAACCTCACCCTATATATATACACACACAATGAACACGGATTCATTCAATATATGTGGGTCATGACAATGAGACTATTGTGTGGAATATAAGCACATACTAGGGGCTAGGCCCTAGACATTACATGAACAATACACAAAACAAATGTGCAGTACACAAAAACATACAAGGGCTAGACATGTTCATACATGACAAGAGTACAAATATATATGGAAGAAATGTATATTAACAACTTAACGCATAATCAAACTACCAACGTGTTTAAACAAACAAGGGTTCCTAACAAAGATTCAAGATGAAAGACTTGTACATGGTCAAACTATGGACCTAAGTTCCTTAACAAATTAAGACACTTGTAGGTCGAAACACAAACAAGGAACCACACGAGGTTGCTAGCACTATAGCCCGGAACGCAAGCTGTGAGTTCATGTCCCTTCTTTTGAATACATTATACTGTTTCCAAAACTAGGGGAGATACATGTTACTAATGGTAAGCTAGGGAATGAAATAACTATAGATCATGTACGCATAGGTAGAGTACACAAGTAGCATTTAATCACACATATAAACCGAGGAACAAAAGTGGTAGATCTATTGAGTTTTGGCGAGCTACACTCTTGATCCGTGAGACCCGTTGGAGTGCTTTTATGTCCCAAGTCGAAGGGAATCGACATACATTGTTTAGATTCGGTTGCTTCCTATGTCAAAACATGTATCAATGTTCTTGCAAAACATTAATGATCAACAAATTTCAGAGATGCTTTACATACGGATTTTCTATACAAGCATTTCAAATGTTTTAAAGATTCATTTGATACATAACAAAACACGTGAATTCACAACTTTTGTTGACTTTTTAACTTACATGTATTTTAGGAAAGTAAGTTCAGGCGTGGAAACAGAGATCAAGGAATAAAGAAGGATGCCTTCTTTTGGAGGATTTGCCTTCTATATGTCGCTTCCTTACGGAAATATAGTGGCCAAAACCTCAATTTACAAAAACTACATTTTGTTGAAATTATATCTTGTGAAGCTTGTATATTTGGAACATTGTAAAACAATACACTTGACTTTGTGTCGTGATTTGAATCAATTTATGGCAATGGCATCTTGGTTTTTTTATCATATGTTATGTTTACTTTATCGAAAGCAATGAGAACCATTCAAGATCACACCTCGCGCTTCCGTTTCGAGTGGGTGTGACAATGACGTCATAGGAATTCTTTTAAGTAAATAAAGAAATTAAAAGTGCAGAATGTGACATCTCATAAGACCACGGGAATTAGCGTTTATTTTGAAATAATTCAAAAGGTGAAGTGGGCTGCAGATTTTGGACCGAGTGTAAGATTGTAATTTGTTTTGTTTGAGCCGCAAGTTGTTTATTTGGACTAATCATTTTGTTGGGCTACAAAACCAAAGTCTAAGTGGATCGAAAAATTGAAAAGTTTAGTGGGTCGAAGAGTTTAATATCTAATAGTTGGGCCGTGTTATTGGGCTTTGTATAATTTGAGCTGTATATAAAATCTAATAGTTGGGCCGTGTTATTGTTTTTTATTTCGGCTAGGTCACCTTAAGTATTTTTGGGCTTCATATTGTACTATAAATTTTGGGCCGCAAATATTTTTATCTACACAACTTTGATTAATCATAATTGGGCCGACAATTTTGGATCAATAACTTTGAATAGTGATTTTTGGACCGGGTTTAATCTACAGATTTTGGGTTTGACCCCCGGTTCAAGAGTACAATTTTTAACTTGTCCAAAGCTTAGTTGGTTGCTAAGTGAAATTTTGAAAAAAGTGAATGATTGGGATTTTTATTTTTTGAAGACTTCAAATATGGGGACTTAAAAGTTAAAAATCTTTAGAGTGGGATGTTTTTTTGTTTGAATTGAAAAAAGATTCTAGGTTTTCAAGGTTTACTCTATGTGAGTTCATAGAAAGGATTGAAGCACACCAATCAGAAATCGAAAAGAAGAAGGCTATGAAGAAACAATCTAGTGAAGCTATAAAGGTACAGAATAATGAAGCCAAATAATCTACCACGTTTACCACTAAGGCTTCATGTTCGAAACCGGTTTGTCCAAAATGTGTTGACCCGGTAAAAAGATATCTGGCTGATAGTGCCAAACCGCTGAAAATTTGGAGAGTTTGGCTTTGGAAAATAAAAATAATAGAAAAAAATGAAAAAGATTTTGAATACTATATAAAAATTTTAGAAAGAAAATTCAGAATTAAATAAAAATGTTTTAAATAAACAAGTAGACATAAATTCTCATCTCCATAAAATAACTCAGCTTGAAAAAGAAATTATAATTGCTAAAAATGAAGTTGAGAATGTAAACCAAAAATTGAAAGGTTTTGTTAACTCATCAATTTTACTTGATCACATTATTCCTTAAACAATAAAGAAAAATGAGAAAACTTGGGAGGATGAATGTGATTATATTCATCGTGGAATTAGGTATAAACCGCCAGAGAATGTTATTTCAACTCCAGTTGATCAGAAAACGGTTATACCTGATAACAATGAGATCAAAAATCCTGCAGTCGAAATTACAATACTTGACTATGTCAAAAATTATAACGACGTCTAATTAAAGATTATGATTATGATATTGGTGGTGATGATAAAAAGGAAATATTTTTGAAATTAAAATAAAATGGTGAATGTTCGAAGCAAAATGGGGAACAAAAGCAAACACAAATTGTTAAAATTTTTAAAAAATTTCAAAACAAAAATAAAAGATCATCCATAAAACCATCCAATCGTTATGAAAATTTACAAAATTTTTAGAATAAATGGTGTAGGTTTGACCACAGTGTTTCAAAGTCAAATCATAACCAAAGAGGCTTAAATGAGGATTCTTCAGAATCAAATCATTACAAAGATTGTAGGGAGGAGTGATTCTTACAAAGATCGTCGAATCAATGTTATAATTTGAGTGATTGGTATAATAGAAGCTTCAATTATGATCTAATTGGACACATTGTTATGTATTGTATGTGACCAAGAAGAGAACATTGAAAGTTTAACAACATGCGAAAATGTTTCAAATGTCAAAGCAAAGGCCATGTTACCAGAGTTTGTTCGATAACATTGAAAAGAGGATTGTTGGATGAATCTCAGGGGAAGTTAAAGAAAGCTGAGAAAAACAAATATGTAAAGAAGACAGTAAAGATAAACGAAAAGCCCAAAGAACATAAAGTCCAATTATCAAGAGGGTAGAAAGATAAATTTAGAAGGAATTGAAAGAAAGTGAGAGAGTATTTGAAAAAAAAATTTGTGTAACTCCCTGATTTTTCTAACAATTATTATTAAATAATAATAACAATATATGAAATATAACATGACAATTTATTAAAATAATAGATATAGAAAATAGTTTAAACAAATTTTTATGGATTTATTATAAATTTATATTAGAAAACTATGCAATTTCGAAACGTAGTAGATATTAGCTCCCAAAATTTATTTTATATAATTTATGATAATCATAAAGGAAACAAAGAGAAAGAATAACGACAGATTTGTTTAAATATTAATCGTGCTAGAGATCATTTTAGTTAGGATTTAGAGAAAAAGATACTTTATAAGTTATATTTCAATTTAGGTTAACTATGAAAGCAAACTTATTGATAAGAATGATAGTTAAAGTTTGAAATATGGTCGGTTACACTTTCCTGTTTAATTGGACCATGGCAATCATATTTAGAGAATTTTCAAGCATAATGGATGATTCGAGCTTTCGTACAGGGATAAAAAAAAACATTGCTGCCTTATGTGTTCAGCTATTCGCCCTTAGGTTACACCGATATTGATGATATAATGATGTTAGAGCTACGCAAGTTTGGATCAACGTGATTAAGGTTTGGACTCTAAACAAATTATGTGTATGGATTTGAGTTTCTGCTACCTCGTAGTTGGGAATGTAAGTTCGTTATTATGTGACACCTAAATTGTTATATTATATAGTATTAGTTGTATATAGTATTTATTGTATTATTGATCTCATCGAAAGACCATTGAATGTACTGTTGAACGTGATACTGAATGTGATACTAAACGTTATATTGAATGTGCTACTGAACGTGTTTATATGTATATATAAATTTTGTTAGGAACTCCTATGTTGAATGTGCTAAATGCATGCATATGTCTTTTATTTGCGTTAGGTTACAGGTTAGCCGAGAAGACTTAGAAGCGGGCTCAAGGGATTCAAGATTAAAGATTTGGGAATAAATGATTGTTTTTATTTGTTGTAAAAATTGTAACTTTTGAACTTTTAATGGAATTACGTTTGATTCTAAAAGTGTTTAAGTGACACGTCAGCCCAAGATCAGGGCGGGGTGTTACATTTTATCTTCGGATATGACTATTGATTCCGATACAAAATCTAGAGAATCGTTTCACAATACTCAAAGTTTTAATACTTCTAGTGAAATGTGTTCATCAGATACAAATCTAAAGATAAAAGAGAAGTCAGGAGAAAGAATGGCAGAAAAGAAAGTTGTTCATCAAACACTTGCAAAACCAAAGTACTTTTGGAAAGCTAAGGTTTTAGACGACCCGGTGGAGATTGAAACTATTCGATGATAAACGGGATTGTGAATGGATTGTAGTCGCATCCATTGACGAATTTGGTCAACTAAAATCCAATATTGATTGGGTTTAAATTCGAAACTAATTAAGTTCATTTACATGAGTTGGTTAACCAAGCTGTGAACAAACGTATATTCAAATGCAGTGGTTGATCGGGCAAAGATTAAAGAAGTGAAAAGTGGAGACAGAGAAAAACGTTTGGGTGTTCCACATAAACAAAATGATAGTCTCGTGTTCACATTCGACTCATTGTCATGGTTAAAATGGAAGATTCTTATTTTCAATTTTGAAATGATGTTTTGGATTTTAGGGGGAGAAAACCTAAAAAAAATCAAAATTCCTGTAAAATTCAAAACATCATTTCAAAATCATTTAGACTGATAAAAACATTAGAACATCTTAAAATGACAAAAACATTGAAAAATCCTAAACTGAGATTATTGTTGCGAAAAAAGGAAATGACAGTTGATTATCAGTGCATGCTAAAGATTTGTAATGTTTAAAAGTTTTAAACAGTCTCTCTAAAGATGTGTCGGTAGGCTCTGCTAGACTAGTAGTTTTGTGAAAACGATACAAACTTAAAAGAAAAGGCCTAGTTCTAGTGGGAAACGCGATTGAAAGCGTAGTACTTAGTTTTGCCCTTCGTGACTGTGTACATGCTCAGTATCCCTGAACAGCTTGTAAACTTTCACAACTTACTAAAAAGTCACTGTGATTGTGTTTTATTTTCAAAAGATTTAAACTTATTTCATTTCTTTATTTTGTTGAAGCATTGGACATCCTCTTGCATATGAAAGTATCAAACTGGATGTTTTTGCATTAACGTTCCACTTTATTTTACTTGGTGTTTAATTTAAATCTTGGATCACCTCTGCGTATGTGAGAATATCAAACCGGTGGTTAAGACCTAAACATCTCAATCTCAACAATTCTTGCGCATGGAATGAAGTTCCATATGACTCCTATGTGTGTTTACGTCTATTTCGTCTGTTACGTATGATTCATCTTGAGGATAACTTATACATGATTGTGTCTAGAGTGGAAACTCTGTCTGGTTTACATCTGTTTCGTAATAAAGCTTAAACAATTTGTATTTACGATTATATGTCTCGATTACAACTTCGGATTTCACATGTAAAATCGTTTAACACAGATCTTGTGTTCGTTTCGGTGAACAGTTCCTTAACCTACACTCCCAAACCCTACCAACAACATCACTATTAACAGGATTTATTGGGTACACTTGTTGTTGTTATTGTATTATCCTAAACCTAGTGCAATTATAGCTCACACTATGTAAGGTAAAATACCAAATTAAAAAGGTGCATCTGCACTTTCTTACAATAAGTATTTGTGATGTTCACCTTTGTTCTAACTGTAACACCAACATTTCAGGAAAATAGTTACCCAAAAATTTTAATAACTAAATGTCTCAAATACTTTACGGACTTGGGTATTAATCAACACACATAAACAAACTGCAATAGAAAATAAAGAACAACATGAACATGCAAGATTTGACTGGTTTAGTTGATGTGATATACATTCACGACTACCAAGATATTCATGGCTACAACGACCTTCTCATCGGTCAACATAAAGGCCCGTTGAAGCTCCCCTGACCTCCAAGACATCCATCATGGTTAAACCTGCCTCTAACTCGTCCTCTGTCCCTAACAACTCCCACTAACACGAATTGACGGTTCCTGTAACACCCTGAGAACAAACATTCTCTGAATAATGCAGATAATCAATTGGGTAGACTTTGATAGATGGAATACTGGTTCTATCAACCCACTATCGTCCAATGACTCTTCACTGCTCTGAGTGAAGCACAACTTGTGCTGCCACGAAAACACCTAACTGCAAATTTGTTCCTAGCGTGCTCATCCTGAGTCTGGCTTGTGGCTATGGGTTTATCATCTGCAAAAAAATAAAATAAAAAATAAAATAACCTTCTTTTGCCCACAAGACTCTATTAACTTGATTTTATTTTTCTTCTGATCTAGGACAGCCACTCCCTCATATAGTAAACAGACCATATACAACGAACCCAGTTTATTTCCTTAAGCTATGATTAGATTTGCCTTAATAAGCTTCCACTACCCAGTCCCAAAAATTAACCTCATGCCACTTTTCGTCCAACTGCTCGACCGAAATCAACAACCTTTTTAGACTTGGAATTACTCGAACATCCTTTAAAGTCCATGTACCAACTAGAGTCTTCAGATCTAAGACACCCATGTTCGTAATCTTAAGAACATCATCGTTCGTCGGTCTTACCTTTCCAAGATCACTTTCCTTCAGATTTTGTAGCGCTTCACTGTTATTGGTGCGTGAAATGATGCACCAAAATACATGACCTAGAAATCTATACTAATCTCCATGCTATAGATTAAAACTTCATCATCTACTAAGTGGTTTATAGTGGTGTTAATTTATTTCTTCTCATTTGGACATTGATTCCTGAAATGTTCAACCTCTTTGCAATTCCAACATGTTAACATTATTCCAAGCCCTAGATTGACTCCTATTTCTACTCTTGCTCCCACTACTTCCACTAGTCTTCCTTCCTCAGCCAACATGTATTAATTCACCCAATGATCCACGTGAATTTCTTCGTATAACGTCTTCGACATGAACATCATTCACCAAGTTTTATAACTCATGAACCTAAATGGGCTTATCTTTACCTAATAAATAAGTAACTAACTACACCACGTGTCATAATTCCCCTTTCACTATTGGACAGTCTCCCCTTCTTCTAACAACCTCTCGTTTCATCTTGTTTCCCTTCCCCTATTGTAGTGGACTAAGAGTGGTCGATAACCATTAGAGATACATGGTTATAGGTAGGTGTCTTTGATCAAATGATCACTATTTGGGACTATAAGAAAATATAAATATCATAGGAAAAGTATAGAACCAAAGGAGGGAGGGAGAGAAAGAGAGAAAGAACGTGTGTGTGTGTGGCGTCATGAAAAAGTAAAAGAAATTAGATGCAACAAGAATAAGGTCAATGTATCATCTTTATCACTAAGGTTGCGTGTAGCCAGAAAAGGGGTATATGTCAATTTGGGGATGTTGAAGAGAAGGGAAAAATGCATCAACTGTATTACATGTTATTTTCTAACGAAGAAGAAGAAATGAGTAAGTGAATAGTTTAGGTAATATGTGTGTTAAGTAAAGGGATAGTACAATAAATATTTTAAACAATGGATTGGTAATGTTAGTTAGTGAAAAAATGGTTATACATAAATAAAATAGTTAGCAAGTCGAACTGAGGGAAGTATCTTAATGGTTCTAGACCGCTGATTTGTACTTCATTTGGGTACTTTGTAAACCATATCTATTGAGCATCAGTAAATGTAACAAAGTACCTATCCATGTTTCTACCTATTGTTCTAAAAGGACTGCATACATAAGTATGTACCTACCCTAGTACATCCTTTGCTCGATCCCCGACATTCATGAAATGTGTTTTGGTTAACTTCCCACTTAAACATGATTCGCAATTTTCAAAGAACTCTTTATTGGTGGAATCCAATATTCCATTTGTTTGTAGTTTCTTTATGTGTTTCTTGTTCATGTGTCCAAGTGTACGATGCTATAGAAATGAATTGATTAAATCTAATTTCTTACGTTTGGATAAATTTTATAATACATATTAGGTTAGACCTTTATCCCATAGATTCCATTGTGAGGCTTTGCATTGAAATAAAACATGTCATTAAGATACGCAGAAATATTATCATCATTAAACATATATTTAAATCCTTGTTGTTTTAACGCAGAAGCTGAAATAATATTCCAAGTTAAACTAGATATGAAAAAAAATTGTGCAAAACAATCTCAAGACCACATGGAAGTAAACGAACATATTATCCTATAGCCTACACGCCAACTTCTCGTTAGTTGCCCACTTGAAGCTCCAAGCCTCCTTGCTTCAGGTTCTTAGCCTTCCTTAGTCCTTGTAAATCGTTACGTATGTGAGAACCACATCCGGTGTCAAACACCCAAGACTTGCTGGAAAAAGTAAAAGTTTTAGGTAACATACATACTTGAAGATTTGGCTTCTAAAACCTTCTTCTTCGGTTGAGAAAAATGTGTTGGGCAATCACTCTTCTTGTGCCTAACCTCGTTGCAATGATAGCAAATGTCACCACTTTTGACGAGTGCTTTTTTCTTGCCTTGGCGCTATGATTTAAAGTTGGATGATTCCTTGGATTCCATCTTGACTTTTGCAGCAAACAGAATCTCTCTCTATCCTGTTATGGTTCCTCGATACAAAATCATTGAACTCTTCCTATTGGATCGACAACGACATAAGAATGTAGTCGATTGCCATATCATCAGTCTGTGGGGTAACAAGTTTTGCAAGCCTATCAAGTCATGCTACAAGTCAGCTCTTTGAGAATCTTAAAGCTCCAATTGCGATTTTGTTGAAACTTTCCTTCAATTCGCAAATGAGATCGTACGTATATGAATACTCGAGCTCCTTTTGGATATTTTCATACATGGTTGATAACATGAGGAATGAAACCACACCCCGAGCAATGAATATTCTTCCTCCAAGCATTTCTAGATACATTAGGGGGTGGAACATGTGGGAATGGAACCTACAGAACAAATTACTTGTTCTCTATCTTGAGAACTTTCCCAATTGTTCCAGAACCATTACGGGAAGTTATTGTAATGAAGACGGTTTCGGTGTAGTATGCACCAATGGAGCTCATTAGGAGTGAGAGACTCCTACATATCTCAAAACAGATTTAATTTAGTATTTTCATTCTTGATATCCTAATTAATTTGTAACCCATTTGCAAGAAGTTGTATTTAAGAAGTGAGATCATGTTTCATCAATATATCATGAGTGGTTAAACTTTGTTTACAAGTATCATTATACAGGTAAATAACTATTATCGATTATGTCAACTACACAACTCTTGGGTTTGCAGTCGCATGACAAGTGTTGTCAAGCACTGATACGTTTAACCCAAACTACGCCAACATGAAACTCTTTCAGGTGATACTTGCCCTTCATTATATGACGTATGAAACCAGTGCTTCAACTCTTACCAAAACCTTAGGCCCAATGCAAGGTAATTATTAATAAAAGAGGGTTCAGATAGATCACTGTGAGTGTGTTATAATTTTTGTTATATTTTAAGCACTTTTTACTCGTGGATCAAGCTTTAAATTTATAAAACACGATACAATACTACCACTCTACACATGTTTGGGTAAGTGCACCCATCGTAGACGTAGTATAGTGATGGTAAGATACCGAGGTCGTCCAAGGACATAAGAGCTTTTAATACCAGCTTATCATTAATGTCTAATCTAACCAAATTTTGATAAAAGTTTTTGAAAGTTTTAAAAGATAAAAACTAAATATAAGAACGTAAAGAAATAAAAATAAATAGACAAGAAAGAATCACTTGGTTTCAAACTCCTCTTTTATATATCCTTTGATGATTTCGCACTTTGGGCTTTTTAAGAGATTATCTTAGTTATAGTGGCATGCCCCTCTTGTGAAGGCGACGCTACCCTCAACCATATTGGTCTATACACTGAACGAGACAATAACTTTACCAAAACACCCTTCTAACCCCCTTTCAGGTAGTTAACACGCTTTATATAGATTATAAAGACACGATTGATTGAAAATACAAAACATGAATAAATGTTTAACCAAAGTTCACTTTCAAAATATAAAACTAGTTATTAAAGTCATTAATACATATCCAATTAAAAAGTTGCCATAGATTAGAAATCAAAAGTAATACATAAAGGATTTGTCTTCACCAAGTGATGTAAGAGATTAGCCAAGAATGGCCTTTGTTTGACAAGAACTATTACAATCAATCTTGGATCCCGAGACTACTACACACTTTAAAAGATGAAATATGGATGATGATGGTAGGTGTTGGTGTTGTAGTGGTGGTGGACTGATGGCACGTGTGAGAGATGTGGTTTGCCAAGGGATGCCTTTCTCTTGAACCAAGCACCTCTATTTATAGCTAGAAAAGAGGGCAGGCACGGCCCCGTGCCCACCTGGCACGGTCTCATGGTCTTCTCACTCTCTCCCTTAGTTAACTGCAGATGTAAGGTCTTGTACCAACACACACCGTGGTGTCATGGAACGACCCCGTGGTTAGTGTACTTGCTGTATTATCACAGATTCTTCGAATCTTAAAGTTGACCACGACCCGTGTTGGTTTGTCTTTTGTTGTTGTCTTTTTCTTCAGAGAATCTTGACTGGGCACGACCCAATGCCTGGTGGACACGACCCCGTGCCTAAGCTTTTGTTCTTGTTATTTTATTGTTTTGGATGTGGATGGGGGTTCGGTAGGTCGTGTCAATCCTTCTTCTTTGTATTTGTGTTGGTTTCTATTGTTGATTTGTTCCTTTTATTCATTTAAGCTATTTTGATCCTGTAATTTAAAAGTAAACAAAGAAACATGCTTTTTTCAACATTAATACTACTATTTTATGCCTTGTTTGATGTAATTTATATGTTGCAATTTGAGCACATCAAATACCCCCACACTTGAATTTTTATTTATCCCTAAGCAAAACTCTATAATGTGGCTTACACACCCAAATGGAATTGGTAGAAGAGAAGTTTTTGGTTTATCTTTAGAGTGTCGGGAATCCAAGTTCTAAATTTATTTTGTTTTTATTTTATTTACAATATTATTTGTCATGATTTATTTTAAATACATTTTAAGAAAAATTATCGGTTTTGGACATAACATTCCTTTCTAAAATTCTATTTAGTTATATACAAATTTACACACCTCACAAGTGATCACTCAACACTCAGCCGAAGATGTTAAAGTGAAAGCGCTCGGATCCGATATGGAGCTTACTCCTACTATAGGCTTGACAAACAATCAAACCTTCTCTTTTTTGATGTTTAATATTTGTAAATATCAAGTGGGATTTTAAAAGGGTAGGTTTTGGCTAGGGGTAGGTGTTTTTTAGGTAAATGATGAAAAGCATAAAGTGTCGGTTTTCTTGAACTTTTTTTTAATAGCAAAAGTTAAAACTAAGCCATACTTGTAATTTATAACCGAACTTTTTACTAAAATAAAGGATGTAAATAAAAAGTTCCATGGATGTGGGTGGTTGTTTTTGCTAAAATAAAGGCTTGTTTTTAGTACAAAAGATTCAAGGTTCTAAGATCCCCCTACACTTAAATTACACATTGTCCTCAATGTGTCCCAAATAGAATTTGTTTGGATTAAATGTGCAAAAAGTGGGGTAAAATAATAATGTTTTTAAGGTTACTAGTCACTAGGCATGGGGGCGTGCCTTGTGGACACGGCACCATAGTCAAAGTGCAAGAAACAAAATTTTTGAAAAGCTTACAGAAGGTTGGGCACGGGGGCGGGGGATATGGGCACGGGGGCGTGCCTGGTGGACATGGAAGATGTCTGTGAACTATAATCTCACCACAATACAATAATCCAGCACAAAATAACAAGTGTTCCTAAATTACAAATGTTTACTTGTTCAACCACCATCATACAAAAAGAGAAATAAAAGAAATGCAAGAAAGTAAATTATGTTAAAAAGCAAATTGTCCAACGGACGCAACCTGGAAAGTACCATGTTGTTCAAGGGTTAAAGAGAGATAACCTAAAGGGTAGATCTATCGCCCTCCACCACCATTACCTAATCTGAATCCATGTCCTCTCCTTCCCCCTCCTCGTCTTTATACGCCATGTGCTCACGGATGAATGTATTGAAGTTTTGCATGGTAACCATTGATATACGTTAAAATATACATAATTTACTTCCCCATTTTGAACCCGTTTTGTGCGTTTTTGGCTAAAACATCGTCGTATAGATACCTAATCGGTCAATTTTATACTTTCAGGTCCAAAACGGCATACCACAGACAAAGTTGGAGAAAAAGTGGGATTAACAAACGTTCCGAATGAATTCTGCAGATTCTGTTGAAGTTACAGCTCACGCACGACCGTGCAACCTTTTGGCACGACCGTGCGCGACTTGCGATCTCGGAAGCACTGACCGTGCACAAGGCAATGTAGCTCATTTCCCGGCACGCACGGCCGTGCGACCCATTAGCACGACCGTGCGTGGCTTGATGTTGATTAACATGCAACCTGAAGACCTTGCACAGCCGTGCGCCCCATTGGCACGACCGTGCACATCTGAAGACTTTGCCGCCGAAACATCCACTTGTCTGCCCATGCCCTGCAGTGACGTCATGCTGATTTGCCCGGCCGTGCACATAAAGCGCACGACCGTGCAGATAAGAAATTGTCTATAAAATAGAGCATACGCTACTGATCGAAACATTGGGTAACTTTCCAAATTTCTGCGGGATTTCTTAGGTCTGAGAGCCTCCTGGTTAGGACTGTTTCGAGCCTCAAGGTTGCAAGAAGCTTATCATTCATCCAATCCATCAAATCCTTGCTTGTTTATGGTTTGATTTCTTGTTCTTAATATATATTTCAAGTATATTTGCAAGCATTGAGCTGATGTTTATGTAATATTGTGATGAATGTTATGAAAACACTTGTTTTATGATCAACATTTAGTTTATTATCATATTAAAATGAAGTTCAGGCAACTTGTTCATGTTTGAATCTTTGTGATCATATGGCAAACTTGGTTCATTGATGTTGGACTCTTGATTATGATTGTTTATCTTGGATGATTAGTAAATGGTTAGTTAGGATAAGTTGAATAAACCCCATAATTAATCATTTATTAGTAAATTGTTAACTTGATTAATATGTTTAAACCATGAAACTAGAAATGGGTATTGGTTTAATAAAAGATAAATCCGCTTTTGATCAAGAATGCTTTCTTACACATAAGGGCTCTAACGTGTTCGATGGTGTTATTGCGGGTTCTGAACATGGGTCATAATATGTGTTGAGTATTTTTGGCCAAAATGACCATGGTAGATTTATGTTTAAGACTTGCAAAATAGATGAGTTTGTGATATGATCTACGTTATGCTTGTCTTAGTGGTTGTATTGTGTTTATCGGTATTGCTTTCCTTGATAAAGTGAGGTTAGAAAACTCTTAACGGATGACTAACTTATTTTTAAAGATTCACATGAAAATATATCAATAGCTCGTTAAAGAATAATTTTAGGTGGTTAAAGTGTGTTTATCGCGTTAACTTTCTGAAGAATTATCATGTTAGGATTCCCGAAAGGGATACTAGTTGTCTTTATAATTGGAAAATTGATCAAGTGGCTTTGTGACATTTGTGATAACATGCTTAGATTGTTTATAAAATAAGACAAAAGAAAAAGAAATTGTATTTTTGTATTTAAAGTCTTATATGTTTTAAAATATATCTTTAGAAAATCTTAGTAAAAACTCTTTCACATACCTTTTTACCGGTAGATAAATGACAACAGTTTAGTACATAAGCACCTGCCTGCGTCCATGGATCGACATCTGGTTCTTACCCATACTTTACTACATATATGATAGGGTACACTTGTCCTCTTGTGTGTGTTTTAATTTAAGGTAGAAATCATTTTTATAAATATTAAAACCACGTTTGTGCGTAAAATTCATTGTAAAAACATGTATATATACGCACACGTCAAGTTTTTGGCGCTGTTGCCTGGGATGCGGCTAACCTTTGGAATGATCCGAGTCACTTCTTTACCGGTGTACATGCTTGTGAATATTTTTTTATAATTACTTATTGTTTATTTGTTTGTATATATATATATATATATATATATTTGCAAGATTGTTATTTATTAGCATGCCCGAATTTGAAAATAAACTGATTGGTCAAAAAAATATTTAATTAACTAAATATTATTTAATATTATACTATAAATTATTTAATCATTTCTGGATGTGCTTATCCCTTCCTTACAAGTTGATGTCCTCAACCCCCACACCCGCTGATGCTGAGCCATCTGACGAACAGGAATGTGACCAAAGGAGGAGTAGGAGACTTCGAGAAAGGTCTCGTGTTGTTGCACAACTTATCTCAGTTGTAGTAGATGAGCCGGAGATACCTGCTGAGAGTGAAAACTCACAGGTCGAAGGGGGAATACCATGGCGACGATGACCGGCCGTTGAATGAGACCGGTCGTCCAGGAGGCGAAGGCTTGCAGCCTAGTATCGCCCGACCGACTGTGGTGGCGCCGAATTTCAAGATCAAATCCAGCATCATTAATATGTTGCAAAATTCGGTGCAGTTTGATGGAAAGGATCATGAGGACCCAGGTCGACACATTGCCGCATTTCTTGTGGTATGCTCTACTTTCAAGATTCGAGACGTTTCTGATGATGCAATCCGATTATGGCTCCTTCCTTTCTCTTTGCGAGACAAAGCCCGAGCTTGGCTTTTATCACTTCCCGCAGTATCCATTACTACCTGGAATGAAATGGCAGAGTTGTTTATGCAGAAGTACTTCCCTCCGGAGAAAACAACTAAGTTAAAGAACCGTATCATGACATTTTGACAGGATGATGGAGAGTCCTTACACGCTGCTTGGGAAAGGTTTAGAGATCTTCTTATTGATGTCCCACATCATGGTTTTTCCAAAAGACAACTGGCATTAACTTTCTACCAAGGACTCAACTATGATTCGCAGGAGCGTTTGGACGTGTATGCAGGGGGGGATCTTGGAACGAAGATGACAAATGAAGCCTACCCGATTA
Organism: Scalesia atractyloides; assembly: GCA_947069175.1. Lineage (NCBI taxonomy): Eukaryota > Viridiplantae > Streptophyta > Magnoliopsida > Asterales > Asteraceae > Scalesia > Scalesia atractyloides. The sequence continues at coordinate 52,374,914 of CAMTDV010000001.1, read as the reverse complement.
TCGAGAAAGCTGCTTTGAAGTCGAGTTCTTGTCAGGCTGGGGAGAGAGCTAGGACATCATCTCGTTCAGGGGTTCATGCTGTTGATACATATACGACCCTTACTGCTCAGATTGGAGCCCTTGTTGCAAAAATCAATCAAGCTCATAATGTTTCGCGGGTTCAATCTTCATGTGAGCAATGTGGGATTTCATACGAGTTGGGTGCGTGCGAACAGGGTGTTATGTTTACAGGCAATGAGGAGGTGGATTATCTGGGAAATCAAACTAGACCCCAAAATAACCCCTATAGTAACACATACAATCCGGGATGGAAGAATCACCCAAACTTCGGGTGGAAGGGTGGTTCAGGTAACCAAAACCCACTTGGGTATACTCAGCGCGCTCCCGCGCCACAGCAATCCTACGGTCAATCTTTTTAGTCTCAGAGTCGCCCCTACCAGCCTCATTCAAATATGTACCATAATCAGGGTGCCAGGAGTAGTTCCTAGCAACAAGCCCCTCAAAATAACTCTAAGCTGGAGGAAACAACTCGAACAGTGTGAATCAATTGGCTGAAAATCGTTATCATCAGCATGAGGATTGTTTCATGGCCCAAGAAGGGGAGATGAGGAGTCAGAAAGCCTCCATTCAGGCCATTGAGAATCAAGTAGGCCAGTTGGCTAAAATGTTATCTGAGCGACCTCAGGGCGGTCTTCTGGGCAATAAAGAGACAAACCTAAGAGGGCATGTTAATGCAGTGATGACGAGGAGTGGTAAAGCCACGGGACCTGACATATCAGACTCACCACCGATCACTGATACGGTCTATACTGACGCTTCGGACGAGGTACACGCTAGGCGAGTCCCAGCAAGTACAGCACATCTCTAGAAGCCAGTTACAGATTATACTCCTCCAGTTCCGTACCCAGGCAGACTGAAGAAGCAAAGGAATGAAGAACAATATGGTAAATTTCTTGAGTTGTTCAAACAATTGCATATAAACATACCATTTGTTGAAGCGTTGGCTCAAATGCCTAAATACGCTAAGTTTCTGAATGACATCCTCACAAACAAGGAAAAGCTCGAGGACATGTGTTGTGTTTTAATGAATGAGAATCTTTCGGCTATTCTTCAAAATCGTTTACCTGATAAGATGGGAGATCCGGGCAGTTTCACCCTTCCTTGTCTTATAGGCAGCATTTATGTCAGCCACGCATTGGCTAACTTGGGAGCAAGCATAAACCTTATGCCGTATAAGGTTTTTGCTAAACTGGATCTAGGTGAGCCGTCACCTAAGAGGATGAGTATTCGACTTGCTGATCGTTCAATCAAATATCCGCGTGGGTTTGTTGAAAATATGTTTGTTAAGATCGACAAATTCATGTTTCCCGTAGATTTATCATTCTGGACATGGATGAAGACTCAACGGTGCCCTTGATACTCGGATGCCCGTTTCTCAATACCGCGAGGACGATTGTAGATGTGGCCGCAGGCCAAATCACTCTCCGAGTTAATGATGAGCATGTGACCTTCGACATTAAACGATCGATGCAGCATCCACAAAGTCAGGACGATACGCTCTATTATGTTGACATTGTCAATACCTTTGTGAGCTCTCATTTTCAAGGCACAATTGAGGAGATCGATTCAGACACGCACATACTTGAGCAGCCGGTTTGTCAAGTCGGTGATGATGGTTCCCACAGTCCGGATACATTTTGTGGAGATTGATTGTGAAGTTGAAGGAAAGTCGAAGCCTTCAGTTGAGGATCCGCCATCATTGGAGTTGAAAAAACTGCCACCACATCTCGACTATGCATTTCTAGACGAGGAGTGTCGTCTTCCGATCATTATCTCACCATCCTTAGAGGAAGAGGAAAAGAGAAAACTTCTCGAGGTTCTAAAACTTCATAAGAAAGCCATGGCGTGGAAGATTATGGATATCAAAGGCATCATCCTTCCTTTTGCACTCATAAAATTCTGATGGAGGATGACTACAAGCTGTGTGCTCAACCTCAGAGGCGGTTAAACCCGAATATGCAAGACGTCGTGAAGAAAGAGGTGATCAAGTTACTAGATGCAGGGTTTTTATACCCTATCTCTGACTCAGTGTGGGTGAGCCCTGTGCAAGTAGTGCCCAAAAAAGGAGTCGTACTGTAGTCTTAAACGACAGGAATGTGTTTATTCTGGCCCGTACCGTCACCGGATGGCGAGTTTGCATCGACTACTGCAAACTTAATGACGCCACCTGTAAGGACCACTTCCCGCTTCCATTCATCAATCAGATGTTGGAACATCTGTCGGGGAAGTCATTTTATTGTTTTCTGAATGGGTTCTTGGGTTATTTTTAAATTCCAATCGCTCCTGAGGATCAGGAGAAGACTACTTTTACCTTCCCCTTCGGCACATTCGCCTATCGGCGTATGCCTTTTGGGTTTTGCAATGCACCGGCGACATTTCAGCGCTGCATGGTTGCCATTTGTCATGACATGATTGAAGACTCCATGGAGGTGTTCATGGATGATTTTTCTGTTTTTGGGAGTTCCTTTGATCATTGTCTGAAAAAATTGAAAAAGGTACTGATGAGGTGTGAAGAGACCAATCTTGTGCTCAACTGGGAGAAATATCACTTCATGGTGAAAGAAGGGATAGTTCTTGGGCACAGGATCTCGCAAGCGGGGTTGGAGGTTGATCCAGCCAAAGTGGACGTCATTTCTAAACTTCCACCCCTACCTCAGTTAGAGTAATTAGGAGTTTCCTTGGTCATGTTAGGTTCTATAGGAGATTCATTAAAGTTTTTTCAAAAATCGTGAGACCCATGACCCGTTTGTTGGAAAAAGGATGCTCCGTTCGTGTTTTTGGAAGAATGCCTGATGGCATTCAATTTGTTAAAGCAAAGGCTAGTCGAAGCCCCTATTTTGGTAGCACCAGATTGGACGTTGCCATTCGAGATTATGTGACACGCTAGTGATTTCGCAATAGGGGCAGTCTTGGGATAGCGAAAGGAAAGGCACTTTCATCCTATATACTACGCCAGTAAGACCTTGCACGATGCGCAAGAGAACTACACTACCATAGAGAAGGAGCTTTTGGCGGTAGTTTTCGCGTTTGATAAGTTTAGATCATACCTTGTGTTGTCCAAGACTATGGTATACACGGACCACGCTGCTATTCGATATCTTTGCAGCAAACAGGACGCAAAACCACGACTGATTAGATGGATTCTGTTGCTACAAGAATTCGATATCGAGATTCAAGATAAGAAGGGTGCGCTGAACGTTGCAGCCGATCATCTCTCGAGACTCGAGCGCGGAGATTCTGAGGATACGTGGAAGGAACCAATAAACGACAATTTCCCCCACGAGTTACTCATGTGCGTAGATATGAGAGATGAATCACCCTGGTTTGCCGACTTCGAGAACTATCTAGCCTGTGGAATCCTTGTCAAAGGATTAACACATCAGCAAAAAAAGGAAGTTCTTTGCAGACCTTAAACATTATATTTGGGATGACACATGCTTATTTCAAGTTGGAGCGGATCACGTGATTCGTAGATGTGTGTTAGGAGAAGAGGCAGCCGACATTCTGCGCCAATGTCATGAAGGGCCCACCGGAGGTCACCATGGAGCCAACTACACCACGAGGAAGGTGTTAGATGCCGGCTTTTATTGGCCTACAATTTTTCATGATGCGCAGAAGTTGCTGAGAGCGTGTGATGCACGCTAGAGGGCGTCAAATCTATCCGCGCGCAACGAAATGCTGCAGAATTCGATCCAGGTCTGTGAAGTATTCGATGTATGGGGCATCGACTTCATGGGCCCATTCCCATCCTCACGTGGTAATAAGTATATCCTGGTAGCTGTGGACTACGTGTCAAAATGGGCCGAGGTGCAAGCCTTACCCACAAATGATGCTAGAGTAGTCGTGAGGTTTTTGAAAAGCTTGTTTGCCCGGTTTGGTGCCCCGAAGGGACTTATTAGTGACCGTGGAACGCATTTCTGCAATGCGCAACTAGAAAAAGCCCTGTCTCGATATGGTGTTCATCACAGACTAGCCACACCATACCATCCCCAAACAAGCGGGCGGGTAGAGGTCACGAACCATGGACTGAAGAGGATCCTGGAGCGGTCGGTGGGTCAGAACCGCAAGGATTGGTCAGACAAGCTGGATGACGCGCTTTGGGCTTTTCGAACCGGGTACAAAACGCCTATAGTGACTACTCCGTTTAGGTTAGTCTACGGGAAAGCATGTCATCTGCCATTCGAGTTGGAGCATAAGGCGTGATGGGCATTAAAGACTGCAAACTTGGATTTGAAGAGCGGCGGTGAGGCTCGCTTCTTCCAGATCCATGAGCTTGAAGAATTAAGAAATCACGCCTATGAGAACTCTTGCTTAAAGAGCGCACTAAAAGACTACATGATAAGCGCTTAAGATTACAAGGAGTTCCAAGTAGGAGATCTCGTACTGTTGTTCAACTCGAGGCTTAGGTTGTTCCCCGGTAAGTTGAAGTCCCGATGGACGAGGCCGTACACAGTCAAGGAAGTATTCCCATACGGTATTATCGTCATTGAGGACTGAAATGGGGTAACGTTCAAAGTCAACGGTCACAGTTTAAAGCTTTATGTTAACGGACCGGTTGACTTGGCGATGGAGGTCATCGAACTCCACGCCCCGCACACGTAATAAGTGTGGGAGGAGAGTCCAGCTATCGACTCGCTGAGAAAAATTTGGTGGGCGTGATTAGCACGTCGAGGGTAAATATGTAATTATTTTAAATTGTTAGTCTTATTTTTGCTTTTTCTTCATTTTTCAGTAAGTTGTAGGTTTTTACTGTTTTGAGTCATGCCTTGGAAAGTTCTGAAGTTGAGATGTTGTTCCAACAGCTAAAAACTTGGAAAGTTGGTGAGTTTTGTCGAAAATACAGAGCTGGGTGCATTCTGTGCAAAATTTGCCATATGCCAGATACCGCACGACGTGCAACTCATCCGCACGGTCGTGCACCTCAGATCTGCATCTGCTGGGAACGACCGTGCGGCTTGACTTCTTGACACGCACTACCGTGCAGCCTATTCGCACAACCGTGCGACCCGAGAACAGTGATCCAGGGTGTTGCGATTTGGAATCCGCACGACGGTGCACATCTGCGCACGGCCGTGCGTGACTTTTTCTGACAGTTTGTTTAGTGTGTATAAATATGCGTCTTTCAGAAAAAACCAAATCTCACTCGCAAACCGTAGCCGCACTACCGTTCCTACACCCGCACTCTCTTAAAATTCATCACCTTTTGCAAGAATCTCGTGTAATCTTCAGTCAAGGTATGAATCCCTTTACCTTTTGCATCTTTAATTCCGTTTTAGGAGTAGATTAGGGTTCTTGTTTAAGAAATTTTTGGGGTTTTCTTCATAAACGACAATCAAACACTAATTTTTCAAAAATTGGGCGAATCAAAGTTCCAATCAGGAACCCTCGGTCCATTCACTGAGAAAACACATTGATTTATGGTTAAACGGCCGAAATCAGTGAATGGAACGAATTGTTGAAAACCGCAGACGACGCACGACCGTGCGACTCATCCGCACGGCTATGCTGGCCTGAATCGCTGCAGTGAAATCCGACATCATGATTTGGATCCGCACGGCCGTGCAACTGGTCCGCACGACTGTGCGCAACCTGAAACAGCAAACAAAATGTTCCAAAAACGCTATTCTGGTGTCAGGATCAAATTTTTTTAGGTTTGGTCTGATTTTTGTTGCTTGACTGCATACAGATGAATCATCCTTTCTTGCAATTTGACGCCGACAAACAAAAAGAGCGGCCGTGTATTAATCGACTACAAACTCTCTGGAACAGACAAGGCCAGATTGGCGAACTACGAAGGCTGATTTGGGAAGCACTGCAAGCCTTAAACCAATCAGAAAGGCTTCAAGAGATGATTTCACTCTCGAAGGCAAGGTTGCTAAATATAGAGCGACCCGTCTTCCTTGAGCTAACACTGGAGTTTTTCGCTTCCTTCGGATACGACAAACCAAGAAGCGAGAACCCAGATTTCAGAAACGCAAAAATCATTCAGTTCAAGCTTGGGGAAAGATGGCACAAATGGTCTGTGGCTAAGCTTGTAAAAAGTTGGGCATTTACAGTGACGAAGATATAAACTCCGAGATTTTTACCAACATTTACAAGTTCTAAGGACGAGGAGAGGGCTAATTTATGGGCTCACGTAGCTGACGGGCCACCTTATGATGCTAGGAGAGTAAAAGCGTCAAAGCTGAGGGACCCACTTCTTAGGGTTCTTCACCAAGTTATGAGCCACACTGTTTGTGGGCGCATGGACAGTTCTAGGAACTGTCCCACACCGGACCTGCTATTCTTTTACTGCATAGTGAATGGGGTACACGTCAACCTCACCGCCCGTATGGCGGAATTTTTTATAAACAGTGCAGGGAGGTTGGCAAGCAACGAGATTCATGGTGGTGAATATGTGACCCAACTCGCTCACTCTATTGGGGTTTTGACTGACAATGTAGTCAACCATTTGACACTGGTCCACGCAGGGGGTGAGGTGGACATTCGTTCCCTAAGGGCGATGGGCTTAATTGTAGACACTGGAAACGGCCCAAGGTTTAGGGGCCTACGTGGGGAAGTTTGGGACCCACTCCCACCGCTGCCATCTGACGAAGAAGAGGACGTCGAAATGGAGCATGCCCACGAGGCACATGCTCACGGGGATGCTTTCATCAGACCACCACTAGACCAGCAGCAGCAACAGCAAGAGTACCAGTACCAGCACTAGCCGGAGTATCAGGCACATCAGGATTGGCCCCCTGACATCCCTTCATACACAGAGTTCTACCAGCAATTCCAGCAAATGCAGGTGATCCAGAACACCATGAGGGAAGAGATGCACGCTGGATTCTCTTACATTTTCGGAGGGCTACACAATGCCTTCCCGAACTACTTTTGCGATCCTCCATAGTTCCCATTTGGGAACCCAGGGAATGACGACGCGGGCCCATCTGGAGCCTGCAAAGACGATGAGGGGGACTAGTAGGAGGGAAGAGTTTAGCTTACGAAACCACTGGTGTCATTTTTTATCATGCTTGTTTTGTTCGGAATACGAGCGAGCCAGGTGTTTCATGTGATTTAGAACTTGTCATTAGTATGCTTTTCAAAACCATGAATATGTGAAAAGAGCATGAATGTGAAAGAGGTACATAGGATACCCCTCTTGTGTTCCCCTTTTTCTTTGTTTAAATTCCGTAACCACCATTATTCCATTAGTTAAACCATGTTTAGCCTATCTCCGTGTTTTTCCGTTTACACCCATTTAACCCATTTAACCAAATTGAGTCTTTTTATTGTTTAACCTTTTATTGTTAAAACTCGGTTATGGTTACTATCTAACTTGCGAATATTTAGTTTATTATAAAAAAACAGAAAACAGCAACAAAAATAGAAGAAAGAGAATCAAATCGGAACAATTTTAGATGCCGAATAGTATAATCTCGTTGACTAGCTCGATATGGTCGTACTTGGTCGTTTAGGCTTTACTTATGTATAGTTGTAATTCATTTATGCTTGTTAGAAATAACCACCGAGTTTTAACCATTTAGCCACTTTTAAATGTCCCTTTCCTACCCGAAACCATTGCCTATCATTACAACCCTCAAAGACCTCTTGATTTATGCTTTTCGCATGTTAGTTGGTGGAGATTAGATCTTTCAACAAGCTTATTATATTGCATGATTCATCGCCTTAGCATTGAGTGTTTTACACATACACATTACATGTATGACTCTTAAATATAATCGAGTGTATGTGAACACTGTGAGAAATGTGAGGATTTGCATGTTAAGTCTAGCGGAAGTGGAATCATTGCTTTTTGGTGATCTTTTCTTATATTCGCATTTTCCTGTTTGGTTTGAGGTCTTTGATGTTAACTTTTTGGAAAAACAATTGACCGTCGAATATTTATATAGCGACGTTTAGGACCTTCGTAGGCCCGCGTTCTTTTACTTCTAGTTTGCTTGAGGGCAAGAAAAAGTTCAAGTGTGGGGAGGTTTGATATACGTTAAAATATACAAAATTTAGTTCCCCATTTTGCCCCCGTTTTGTGCATTTTTGGCTAAAACATCGTCGTATAGGTACCTAATCGGTCAATTTTATACTTTCAGGACCAAAACGGCGTACCACAGACAAAGTTGGAGAAAACGTGGGATTGAAGAACGTTCCGGATGAATTTTGCAGATTCTGTTCAAGTTACAGCTCACGCACGGCTGTGCAACCTTTTGGCACGACAGTGCACGACTTGCGATCTCGGAAGCACTGGCCCTGCGCGACGGAGTGCAGCTCATTTCCCGGCACGCACGGTCGTGCCACCCATTGGCACGACCGTGCATGACTTGATGCTGATCAACATACAATCTGAAGACCTTTCATGGCCGTGCGGCTGTCACACCCCAACCGATGGCGGAAACATCAGAGTGAGACGAAATAGATTGCTCGAGACTTCATAACGCTAATAAGTGACAAGTATTTAAATAATAAAATTTCATTTTATTGATAATATCAAGTACATTGTTTGAAAATGAAATTACAACAAGTTTGGATCAAAATAAGATACAACAAGTATTAAAGTTTAAGGTGCATTTCTAGGCATCCTACTAGGTTTCGTGCATCATCATTGTCAAAATCCTGCAAATACGGTTTAAAGTATAGTTAAATACAAAAGCATTGGCAAGCATACAAGTTTGAGTACTAGTATATATGTAAAGAAGGTTTGAACAATCCACATGACAAAAATAGTTAACTAGATTAATGTACCAAGGCATGCAATTATACTAGTCAACCCAAAGTGTATCGCTAGCGTTATCTTATCGTCGCAACGATAAGCCGTAATGATTGAATGACTTAACATGACCTCAAGAATATGGGCGGTGCATTACTCCTATAGCGCTATACATGTTAAGGGAGGCTTTAAACAAAGTTAATGACAAGTAAATCACATAAGAATGTTCCAAGAATACAAATCAAGTATCACATATTTAAGCATGTATGATTGGATTGTTTATGTTTGCATAAAATATAAGTGTTGCGTGTGTTTAATAGTATAACATATTGCACCCAAAAGTGCAAAAGCAAAAGGGGTCATGTATACTCACAGTTTTGCGAAAGCTTCCCTTGTTACTTCCGTGAAGGGCTTGGAGGAACACCGAATTATCTTTTGAAACCTTGAATCTTTAGAAGAAGAGAGCTCTTAGAGCTTTTAGAGAGAAGAGAAGAGATGATTGAGGTGTGAAATGAGTGTGGGAGGAGGCTTCTATTTATAATGGGAATTAGGGTTTAGGTAATTAACGAAGTTGGTGGTGGTTGGGGTTGAGTTAGGTGAGTATTAAATGCAAGAAACACAATCCAACAAACACAAAATGGACCAAACCATGGGCAAGAAACCACTTTCTCCGGATTATGCTATTTTTAGTCCTTGAACTTAGTTTATCTTACATTTCATGGTAAAACTTGATATTTTCGCATGTTTTCTAGTGTATAATGTATATGTAAGTATATTTTAGGTATCAAGTATGAATGTATGAGTATTTGCACGTATAACAAGTATCGATTTGTATGTCAACACGTATTTAACAATTAAATGCATGTAAGACAAGTATGTATCAGGTATGAATTTTATTACGATCAAAGTCTCGGGTTATAAGATTGGGAAATGAAATACGAATACACTTTCTAATTAAGGAAAGTACGAAAAAGCGAGGAGTTACAGTCTCCTCTCCTTTAGGAAATTTCGTCCCGAAATTTATTGAAGAGGAAGACTTCGGAAAAGATGTCATTTTGGTGAAAATGTTTGGCCAAAACCAAGATTTTGAAGTTTAAAGTTTTTGCGGAGTTCATGTATAAGTGTGTAAATATGTATCGAAATCTTGAAGGATAAAATGGTAGGTTCTGTGAAAGTAATTTGTTTGACTAAGGTGTTTTTGAGACACTAATCGTAAATGTGTATAAGGATAAGTAAAAACGTGTATGTTTGTGTGTAAGCAAGTGAGTTTGACTGGGTCAGGACAACACATTGGAAGGAATATTTTAAAAGAGTGCGACCTAAGAGAAAGGTTTTAGTATGACTAAGGATGTATTTTTATTAAAATGAGCGGTCCGTACCGAAAGCTGTAAGAAAAGTTTTGCATTTCTAAGGTGTATTAGTAAAATCACTTGTTGTAGAAAATATTTATTGGAGAGAACTAGGATGGTAAGTATTTACGGTTTTTAAAAGGTTTTGGCATTAATAGACCGACTAGTTGAAGTTTGCACGTAAATAAGAGTGAAAGATAGTTTTAAAAGAAAAGTAAAATTTTGACAAGATTGGAAGATAGTTTTAAAAGAAAAGGAACGTTTTGACAAGATTGGAAGATAGTTTTAAAAGAAAAGGAACATTTTGACAAGATTGAGCCGGTGCGGACGTTTATAAAAATGGATTGAACGTTTTAGGCTGCTTTGTTGTAAATGAAGTTTGGATGAAAGGTTAAGGGAAGAATCATGGTATGGTAGTGAATGATTCGGTCGGTGTATGTGAGGGGTAAAATGGTATGAATATCGGATAAGATGCGACCTGGAATGTGGCGGTTAAAGATAACGATTTTGAGAATGAATCTTTGTCATGGGTAATCGAGTACTAATCATTATGAAGTGGGGTCACCAAAGTTTGTTATGAATCAAATGTATTTAACAAGGTCTGGAAAATCACTGAATTTCTCATGACACGTTTTACGAAAGTTTGGTAACATGGTAGAGACACTTACATATAGGAAGTACCAGCGGCGTATCCACCATGTTCACACCATGTTACGTCGTTTTGCTATTCGGTGTCATGTTACATTCCGTGTTGCGATACACAGTAGAACCCACTATGGTTTTCATGCACCTACCAATATAATCCCGTGTGCACCCGCGATTATTTTAGTTTGTGCATGATCTGCATAGTTTGTACTAGTAGTGTACGGGTCAAGTTACATCTGGTAAGCAAAGGGTATGTAAGATCGTATAAAAATTAAGTATGTAAGCATGATTGTATGTATGTGTGAGTATGTCTAATGTAGGCGAAACCACTCGGGTTATGCCAACTTATAGGTTTCAAGTATGACTAACAAGTAGTGCGAATGTATGAGTTTTGAGTATGATTGATGACAAATATGTATGGAATTAGCATGTAGTATAGAACATATAAGTTGAAATTTACATGGCGTTAAGCACATATAAGTCTGGTATATAGTTTGAGTGTATAAATAAAAAGGGTAACAATGATACATGTAAGATTGCTATGAAATATTGAGTGCATAAATTGGATCGTGTATGATGATATGCATGTGTATGGTTGCTTGAGTCAAAACATTGAGTTGGTTAAATTAAAATAAGTCGGGTTTGTCGAGAATGAAGGACCAAAATTGTGAATGTCGGGTGAATATTGAGAAAAATATTATTTTCTTATGTAAGATGTAGTTGTAAAAAGAAATTCTATTTTTGTTTGATAAATGTATTCGCATGAAATTTTCTTGCCCATGTGTTCAGACTTAGATTTGCGTATTAACGATTTTTGAAAAGGTTGTAAAATAGTGAGCTTCCTTTATTTTATTTTATTGATGCAAGAAAAGTTGTGTTTTGAAAATTTTCATGTAAAACTTGAATTTTGAAAAGTATTTTAGCAAAGTACTTATACGTATGTGAGAGAAAGTTTTTGTTGGTTTCTTGTTGGAAATAAAATGTCTTTAGAATGCTAGTATAAAGTGAGCGTGTTTTGGACGAGTTATGAAAATCGAGGCCAAGAGGTTCGTTTGACCGACTAAGTAGATAGGTAGCATTTCATAAAGTTTTTGAAAAATTGTGAAAGAAACGTTTAAAGTGTCATTAGGGGTTTCGTTTATGTAATTTACGTAACTATGTTGTAGGGTGAGAAATCGTTTGGATAAAATAGTAAGGTTCGAGGTTTATGCATAAATGAGAAAAATTGAAACAATGATAAAAGGTTTAGGTATAAGTTTTGATAGTGATTGTTATGAAAATAGTCGAGTTGGAGTTGGACTTCGACTCATTTCTCCAACTTGAGTTTTGCGAAAAAAGACATATAGGTGATCGACAATAAAAATCACGTATGAGCATGTAAGTATTGTATAATATCTATGAGTTCACATAGGTGACATAAGCATAACAAGTATTCAATAGTATAAACACGTATGATTGCGTAAGGAGTATGAATTTAGTTGGTTTGCAAGAATTATTATTGTTTTTGATTGCGAAAGATGTGCGAATTGTGCATCGGGTTTGAAATGAACGAGGTGATAAGTGTTAAAACACATAGAAATTGAGATAGCATAAAGATAGGCTTAGTAAAATATTGGAGTGTTTTGGGTTAAGAAGCGTCGACTATTCCAAAGTGAATTGAAGATCCTTTCAAATTAGAGGAACGTGCTTTGGCCTGTAGGTAAATGCTCTCGTCGAGAAGCGATTAACGGCATTTTACCCTTCAAGTTATTACACGTCTCTAATCGATTGGAAAAATTGAAACTTTGGCGAGAGTGGAAATCAAGGAATGGAACTTAATCGACAAGGTGCGGGTTTCACCCCTAACTTGACGATTTCGTACCCTAAGTATGGTTGGTACTTACCAAATGAAGAGCAAATTCTGATTCGTTGGTAAGGGTCCACTTGAGTTTGAATTGGAAATTTTTACATCAAGATGTGGATTTCACTCCTAACTTGATGGGGATATTTCATGCAAAAAGAATAAGAATAGCGGAATGAGAGTCGTTCACCAAATTGTGGGTTTCACGCCTATTTTAGTGAACTCGTCTCGTTTGTGTTGTGAGTGTCTTCAAATCTTCAAAGTGCGTATTGTGTAAAAATGTCTTAGAAAAGGCATCATGTATATGTATTAAGACCAAAAGAAAAGAGGAGAAGCAAAGTAGGAAGCATACAGTTTTAAGCATAACAAGAATGGTCAAAAATGGGTACTTAGAACTATAGACTAGGTCGAATTATGGCAATTCTACCTAATTCCATATAGTTATGGCTCTGATACCAATCTGTCACACTCCAACCAATGGCAGAAACATCGGAGTGAGACGAAATAGATTGCTCGAGACTTCATAACGCTAATAAGTGATAAGTATTTAAATAATAAAATTCATTTTATTGCTAATATCAAGTACATTGTTTGAAAATGAAATTACAACAAGTTTGGATCAAAATAAGATACAACAAGTATTAAAGTTTAAGGTACGTTCTAGGCATCCTACTAGGTTTCGTGCATCATCATTGTAAAAATCCCGCAAATACGGTTTAAAGTATAGTTCAATACAAAAGCATTGGCGAGCATACAAGTTTGAGTACTAGTATATATGTAAAGAAGGTTTGAACAATCCACATGACAAAAATAGTTAACTAGATTAATGTACCAAGGCATGCAATTATACTAGTCAACCCAAAGTGTAACGCTAGCGTTATCTTATCGTCGCAACGATAAGACCGTAATGATTGAATGACTTAACATGACCTCAAGAATATGGGCGGTGCATTACTCCTATAGCGCTATACATGTTAAGGGAGGCTTTAAACAAAGTTAATGACAAGTTAATCACATAAGAATGTTCCAAGAATACAAATCAAGTATCACATATTTAAGCATGTATGATTGGATTGTTTATGTTTGCATAAAATATAAGTGATTGCGTGTGTTTAATAGTATAACGTATTGCACCCAAAAGTGCAAAAGCAAAAGGGGTCATGTATACTCACAGTTTTGCGAAAGCTTCCCTTGTTACTTCCATGAAGGGCTTGGAGGAACACCGAATTATCTTTTGAAACCTTGAATCTTTAGAAGAAGAGAGCTCTAAGAGCTTTTAGAGAGAAGAGAAGAGAAGAGATGATTGAGGTGTGAAATGAGTATGGGAGGAGGCATCTATTTATAATGGGAATTAGGGTTTAGGTAATTAATGAAGTTGGTGGTGAGGGTTGAGTTAGGTGAGTATTAAATGCAAGAAACACAATCCAACAAACACTAAATGGACCAATCCATGGGCAAGAAACCACTTTCTCCGGATTATGCTATTTTTAGTCCTTGAACTTAGTTTTTCTTACATTTCATGGTAAAACTTGATATTTTCGCATGTTTTCAAGTGTATAATGTATATGTAAGTATATTTTAGGTATCAAGTATGAATGTATGAGTATTTGCACGTATAACAAGTATCGATTTGTATGTAAACACGTATTTAACAATTAAATGCATGTAAGACAAGTATGTATCAGGTATAAATTTTATTACGATCAAAGTATCGGATTATATGATTGGGAAATGAAATACGAATGCAATAAGATACAAGTTTCCATAAATAGAAGTATGATTACACTTTCTAATTAAGGAAAGTACGAAAAACGAGGTGTTACACTTTCTAATTAAGGAAATTACGTGAGCGTACTTGAGCCTTTCAATTCTTATCATGCTTGTTTTTGTTCGGAATACGAGCGAGCCGGGTGTTTCATGTGATTTAGAACTTGTCATTAGTATGCTTTTCAAAACCATGAATATGTGAAAAGAGCGTGAATGTGATTGAGGCACATAGGATACCCCTCTTGTGTTACCCTTTTTCTTTGTTTAAATTCCGTAACCACAATTATTCCATTAGTTAAACCATGTTTAGCCTATCTCCCGTGTTTTTCCGTTTACACCCATTTAACCCACTTAACCAAATTGAGCCTTTTTATTGTTTAACCTTTTTTTGTTAAAACTCGGTTATGGTTACTATCTAACTTGCGAATATTTAGTTTATTATAAAAAAACAGAAACAACAACAAAAATAGAAGAAAGATGATCAAATCGGAACAATTTTAGATGCTGAATAGTATAATCTCGTTGACTAGCTCGATAGGGCCATACTTGGTCGTTTAGGCTTTACTTATGTATAGTTGTAATTCATTTATGCATGTTAGAAATAACCAGCGAGTTTTAACCATTTAGCCACTTTTAAATGTCCCTTTCCTACCCGAAACCATTGCCTATCATTACAACCCTCAAAGACCTCTTGATTTATGCTTTTCGCATGTTAGTTGGTGGAGATTAGATCTTTCAACAAGCTTATTATATTGCATGATTCATCGCTTTGGCATTGAGTGTTTTACACATACACATTACATGTATGACTCCTAAATATAACCGAGTGTGTGTGAGCATTGTGAGAAATGTGAGGATTTGCATGTTAAGTCTATTGGAAGTGGAATCATTGCTCTTTGGTGATCTTTTCTTATATTTGCATTTGCCTGTTTGGTTTGAGGTCTTTGATGTTGACTTTCTGGAAAAACAATTGACCGTCGGATATTTATATAGCGACGTTTAGGACCTTCATAGGCCTGCGTTCTTTTACTTCTAGTTTGCTTGAGGACAAGAAAAAGTTCAAGTGTGGGGAGGTTTGATATACGTTAAAGTATACATAATTTAGTTCCCCATTTTGCCCCTGTTTTGTGCGTTTTTGGCTAAAACATCATCGTATAGGTACCTAATCGGTAATTTTATACTTTCAGGTCCAAAACGGCGTACCACAAACAAAGTTGGAGAAAAAGTGAGATTAACGAGCGTTCCGAATGAATTCTGCAGATTCTGTTGAAGTTACAGCTCACGCACGACTGTGCAACCTTTTGGCACGACAGTGCACGACTTGCGATCTCGGAAGCACTGACCTGCGCTAGGCAGTGTAGCTCATTTCCCGGCACGCACGGCCGTGCGACCCATTGGCACGATCGTGTGTGACTTGATGTTGATCAACATGCAATCTAAAGACCTTGCACGGCCGTGCGCCCCATTGGCACGACCGTGCACATCTGAAGACTTTGCCGCCCAAACATCCACTTGTCTGCCCATGCCCTTCAGTGACGTCATGGTGATGTGCACTGCCATGCACATAAAGCGCACGGCCGTGCAAATATGAAATTGTCTATAAAACAGAGCATACGCTACTGATCGAAACATTGGATAATTTTCCAAGTTTCTGGGCGATTTCTGAGGTCCGAGAGCCTTCTGGTTAGGACGATTTCAAGCCTCAAGGTTGCAAGAAGCTTATCATTCATCCAATCCATCAAATCCTTGCTTGTTTATGGTTTGATTTTTGTTCTTAATATATATTTCAAGTACATTTGCAAGCATTGAACTGATATTTATGTAATATTGTTATGAATTTTATGAAAACACTTGTTTTATTATCAATATTTAGTTTATTATCATATTAAAATGAAGCTCAGGCAACTTGTTCATGTTTGAATCTTGATGATCATATGGCAAACTTGGCTCATTGATGTTGGACTCTTGATTATGATTGTTTATCTTGGATGATTAGTAAATGGTTAGTTAGGATAAGTTGAATAAACCCCATAATTAATCATCTATTAGTAAACTGTTAACTTGATTAATATGTTTACACCATGAAACTAGAAATGGCTATTGGTTTAGTAAAAGATAAATCTGATTTTGATCATGAATGCTTTCTTACACGTAAGGGCTCTAACGTGTTAGATGGTGTTATTGCGGGTTTCTTAACATCGGTCATAATTTGTGTTGAGTATTTTTGGCCAAAATGACCAACTTGGTAGAATTATGTTTAAGACTTCTAAAATGGATGAGTTTGTGATATGATCTACGTTATGCTTGTCTTGGTGGTTGTATTGTGTTTATCTGTATTGCTTTCCTTGATAAAGTGAGGTTAGAAAACTCTTAACGGATGACTAACTTGTTTTTAAAGATTCACATGTAAATATATTAATAGCTCGCTAAAGAATAATTTTAGGTGGTTAAGGTGTGTTTTTTGGTTAACTTTCTGAAGAATTATAATGTTAGGATTCCCGAAAGGGATACTAGTTGTCTTTATAATTGGAAAATTGATCAAGTGCGTTTGTGACATTTTTGATAACATGCTTAGATTGTTTATAAAAAAGACAAAAGAAAAAGAAATTGTATTTTTGTATTTAAAGTCTTATGTGTTTTAAAACATATCTTTAGAAAATCTTAGTAAAAAGTAAAAACTCTTTCACATACCTTTTTACCGGTAGATAAATGACAACGGTTTAGTACATAAGCGCCTGCCCGCGCCAATAGATCGACATCTGGTTCTTACCCATACTTTACTACATATACGATAGGGTACACTTGTCCTTTTGTGTGTGTTTTAATTTAAGGTAGTAATCATTTTCATAAATATTAAAACCGAGTTCGTGTGTAAAAGTCATTGTAAAAACATGTGTATATACGCACACGTCAACCATATTGCGCTCTATGTTCCCAATTCAGTTTGTTGAGCTTTATCCCAACCTATAGGCGTTTCTAGACACTTGGAGTGTTTCCTGCATAACATTGTATGGATTCTGAAGGTTAGGAAACTCACCTCCTCCTGGAGAGGAGGAGCCCAGGGCATCTTTAAAGCGCATGAGGCCATTGTTGCAATCGATGATAAGACCCAAGCTTCGGCATAAGGCTAGATCGGCCATTGTCACGCCCACTCCTTTTTGGAACCCACTCGGAGTGCACCTAATAAAGTTCTTGAATAGCTTGGCGATCCATCCTTAAAAAATATCAGCTTTTGGGTGTTGGAGGTGGCATTTGAGGCCATGTTCCTCAAAAACATGTGGGTGATATCAATGGGTTGGTGATTCAAGATGCAATATAGGCAAGTCGGTTCCCATAGGTTCACCATGCCGCCACTAAGGACAAGATGAAGGTATCGGATTAGAGGGTCCCTTATTTATGTGCCCTTTAACTGCTCGAATCATAATGGCCATCCCCAATTTGTGCCCATGCAGCTTGTCTTAGGTTATCTAGGAGTTCACGGACACCTTCCGTGAATCTAGCTCGACATGTCTCTTCTTCACTGTATAGCCCAATAACTAAGCTACAGAAATGCTATACCATTCTCCCCCACACCTGAAATGAACTGCATTTGACTCAAACAGATCCTGCTCTTTTTTGTCAAAAATAAGCATGCTTAAGAATTCCATGTTGTATTCGTGGATTGATCTGCGGCGGGTCTCCAAACAGGTATGCAGTGGACGAGTAACTCGAGCGTCGTATCTTTCTCTTTACCCCACAGTTTCAAGTGTAGTATAACACACTTGCGTGGTGGTTCCTCAGGCCTTGCTTGTAGTACTTCAAAGCGGTCATGATACTCCAGCTTAAAACTTTTGAACCGCAAGAACTTATGAGGTGCCATTCCTGTAAGAAAGAACCAGTAAGACGATTGGCGTGTCAAAAATTATGTAAAAATTAAAATCAGGGGGTCTGGACACGGCCTCGTGCATTCTAGGAACGACCCCGTGTCTGGAGTCTAGGGTGCCCATGGTCCCGTGGTGAACCTTCTATTAACCCAAAATTAAGGTTTTCGAGCCGGCTTCAAAAAATTAATTTTTTTTGTTTATCATGTGCGGTTTACCCGAAAATCAAACCCCAAGCGTCAGTTTTGCACAAACTACTTGTTTACCCCTTCGATTTTAACTTTTTCGGTTATGACGAGGGTTTGTGGAAAACTTCTTGAACAATCTGGGTTTTCTGACAATGTTTGGTTGTTTACTTCTTAAAACACTTCAACTTACCACTAGTAACAAGAGCTAAGCAAAACTTTGAGATTGGCACGGGTCTAGTTCAAGAACCCTAGATTTTTCCCAATTTTTTTTATGTTAAACTATATGCAAAGTGCTAATCTAACTAATCATGATGTTAGAATCATACCTTGTTGATGGATTTGGGTAGAGAATCGTAAAAAATCAGCGAAAGAATGGTAGGAACCGGTTGCTCCAGAGAACCGGGTCGTGGTTTTGTGTGGAAAAAGTGGAGAAAATGGGTTTATAAACCCGTCTGCATATTTGCCACGGCCCCGTGCCTGGTAAGCACGGCCCTGTGGCAAAAAATTATTATTATTTTTTATTATTTTTTAACTTGTGACCGTTTCTCTGAGGGTTCCCTTTTTGGTACTTACCTGTTTCGTCTCCGTTTTTTTATTGCTCCCCAAATGTACCTACAAGATATTTAAATAGAAAGAAAAATATATATATTTACAATTAATGTTTGGTTGTTCCCTGATTACTTATCTACTTCCTGGAGTGTTTTTTCAACTTCCTCATCCTCAAAGAAGCCTCTGTAGAGCTTAAGCCTTTGTTCGTTGACCTTGAAAGGTTCACCGTTCGGAGGCTTAATTTCTATGGCACCATGTGGAATGATTTGGGTAATGGAAAAAGGTCCTGACCACCTAGACTTGAGTTTTCCGAGAAATAGCCAAAATCATGAGTTAAATAAGAGCACTTGATCCCCCTTCTGAAATTCTTTAGGTTTTGATTATTTTATCATGTAGGTTTTTTATGCGTTCCTTATAAATTTCGGAGTCAGAGTATGTTTGATTTATCATTTCATCTAATTCATTTAACTGATAAAATTGATTTTTACCGGAAGTTTCTTGGTCTAGGTTTACGTTTTTAACGCCCAGTATGCTTTGTGTTCAATTTCTACTGGGAGGTGGCAATTTTTTCCATAGACGAGCTTATATGGGGTGGTGCCTATTGGTGTTTCGTAAGCTGTTCGGGAAGGTCATAAAGCATCGTCTTATTTATCTGCCTAACCATTCTATTTTGGCCCACGGTTTTCTCTAAGATTCTTTTCGAACCTCGATTGGTCACTTCGGCCTGACAGTTGGTTTGAGGATGGTAGGCGGTTGAAACACGATGATAAACCCTATATTTTGTTAGAATTTTGTTTAATTGGTAAAAAAATGGGTGCCTCTATCACTAATAAGTGCTTTTGGAGTGCCAAAACGAGAGAATAATCGTTTCGATAATTTTACCACAGCTCTTCTATCATTTGTTGGAAGAGCTTCAGCTTCTACCCATTTGGACATGTAATCGACTGCCACAAGAATATATTTGTTCCCTCTTGATGGTGCGAAAGGTCCCATAAAATCTAAACCCAAAACATCAAAGATTTCACAAATAAGAATGCCATTTTGAGGCATTTCATTTTTTGATGAGATATAACCTGTTCGTTGGCATGCATCACATGTTTTGATTAAATTGTGTGGATCCTTATGAATAGTTGGCCAATAAAATCTTGAATCGAATACCTTACATACGGTGCTTGTTGCTCCATGATGTCCTCCATATGGTCCTTCGTGACAATGGCGAAGAATCTTTCTTGCTTCTTGACCATGGACACACCTTCGGATAAGTTCGTCGGCACAGATTTTAAAAAGATATGGATCTTTCCAAAAATAGTGTTTGTCATCGGCAAAGAATTTTTTTCTTTGATGATGTGACCATCCTTTGACTAAAATGCCACTAGCGAGATAGTTAGCATAGTTGGCGTACCATGATTCTTCTTGATATTCGACCATTTCCAAGGAATTGGTGAGGAATTTTTCATTAATGAGCTCTTCTCGACTTATCTCCAAAGCGGGATTTTCTAAGTGAGATAAGTGATGAGTGACGGTGTTTTTAGCTCCTCGTTTATCTTTTATTTCAATATCAAATTCTTGGAGGAGAAGAATCCACCGGATCAAATGTGGTTTGGCATCTTGTTTTTTTAAAAGGTATTAAATGGCGGCATCGTCCGTATAGACTATTGTTTTAGAAAGCACAAGATTGAAACGAAATTTATCAAAAGCAAATACTAATGCTAGTAACTCTTTTCAGTAGTTCTATAATTTTCTTGGGCATTGTTAAGAGTTTTACTTGCATAGTATATTGGAGGAAAAAGTTTTTCTTTTCGTTGTCCTAAGATGGCTCCAACCGCAAAGTCGCTTGCATCACACATGATTTCAGAAGGTAATTTCCAATCGGGTGCCATCATGGTTGGTGCATTGACTAACATTTTTTTAGTGCAAGAAAAGCTATATTGCAATCCTTTTCGAAGATGAATGGGGCATCTTTTTCAAGTAATTTTGTTAGAGGTCTATAGATTTTTGAGAAGTCTTTGACAAATCGCCTATAAAATCTGGCATGTCCTAGGAAACTTCGTATGGCTCGAACGGAGGATGGGGGAGGTAAGAAGAAATAGTGTGTATTATTACCCGATCAACATCCACACCTTTGCTTGAGATTTTATGACCGAGTACTATTCATTCAGTTACCATGAAATGGCATTTTTTTTCCAAGTAAGGGTGAGGTTAGTTTCCTCACATTGGGATAGCATTCGTTCAAGATTATCGAGGCATTGGTCAAATGTATCTCCAAAGATAGAAAAATTGTCCATGAAACCTTCCATGGTTTTTTCAATCATGTTGTGGAAGATGGCCACCATGCAACGTTGAAATGTTGCGGGGGCATTGCATATACCAAAAGGCATACGTTGATAAGCAAAGGTTCCATAGGGACATGTAAAAGTTGTTTTTCTTGGTCCTCCGGTGCTATGGGAATTTGAAAATACCCGGAGAAACCATCTAAAAAACAATAAAATTTATGACCAGATAGTCTTTCTAGCATTTGATCGATAAATGGCAAAGGAAAGTGGTCTTTCCTTTTTGCCTCATTTAATTTGCGATAGTCAATACAAAACCTACATCCGGTGACAGTATAAGTTCAATTTTTTCATTAGTTACGACCGTCATACCTCCTTTTTTTGGTACTACTTGGACGGGACTTACCCAGGGGCTATAAGAGATAGGGTAGATGAGTCCAACGTCTGGTAGCTTGATGACTTCATTTTTAACCACTTCTTACATGTTTGGATTTACTCTTCTTTGTGGTTGTATTACCGTTTTATAGTCATCTTCCCATTAAAATTTTGTGTGTGCATATAGATGGACTGATGCCTTTGATGTCCATAAGTTTCCATGCGATTGTTTTTTTATGTTTTTTCAAAAGTTTTATTAATTTTTCTTTTTCAAAAAGGGTTAGTTGAAGAAATGATGACGGGGATCTTACCTTGATCATCTAAGAATGCGTATTCTAGACCTTTTGGTAGTTCCTTCAGTTCAAACGACGGTGGGTCTTCAAGAGACTGCTTATTTTCTTCTTTATTAAGGTCGGTGGCTGAAAAGGTTTGTTCGATGACGTCCTCCTCTTTGATGAGTTGTTCCTCTGTTTCTTCCTTATCGGGTGATGTGTGGTCGAAAACCGGTGTTCTCTTATGTTTAAGTTGATGTTTTACATGACTTTTAGTTTCGAATAGCCTACTTTTGATTGGAGTTGTGTTTTGTAGGTCTAACGGAGTTTAAGGAGCTATTCGGGAGCTGTATGGAGCACCAGGACGGAAAACATATCAATTGGGATCAAGAAATGGACAAAACATAAAGTGAATCAAGCACGCATCATCGGCGACGCCCTCCAGATATGTTTGCCACCAGAATTGCATCGTAGGCAATAGTTTAGAGCGTCGGAGGAAACCGAAGGAATCCAGCATCGTCGTCGACGCCCTATGGGGCCGTCGGCGACGCCCTCGGCTGAGTCACATCGCGAATTTTGTTGTTTGGGGGACGGGTTATATCATTAGTTTTGACCATTTTCTCAGGAGTTACGTGATTTTTGAGCTTTGAAACCTCTCTTGGAGCCAAGAATATCCCCAATCTCAATTCCAATCCATCCATCATCAACCAAATTCGTCATCCATCCTTACTTCCCTAACCCTAATCATCATCCTTTCCATCATTCTACCAATCCATAGTTCATCATCATCCATCCTAAACCCTAACCATCATCTCTATCACATTCGAAGCTTCAAGATGTTCAAAGTCAAGAGTTCACAAATCGTTGATCGCATTCCATTCATCATGAGCGGCTAATTCTCACGAGTTTCACCCGGTGTGGACTTTTTTAAGGATTTCTAGGGTTTGCTATTTGTTTAATATTGAGTTTGTGACAAATTGAATTGCATTAGAATCATTAGATAATTGTCTTATGTTTGTATTGAATTTACGAATTGTCAAGTGAGTTATGAAATTTGACTTCGTGAAATGAATATACGTATTTATGCCTTGTCTTTTGATAGGATTTTCTTGTCCGAGGTAACGAAGTGCATTGTGGTGCGTTGTCTATGACGTTGAGAGTAATTGGCACCTAAGCCTTGTGATTCTAAAACGGTTAATGAACTAATTCTATTGAACCAAATTAAAACATGTAGTAACCCTAGGTCCGAACAATTGTTGAACGGGTGTGAACCTTGTTTTCCATTATTGTGTAAAATCATTTAACCAAGTTTCCGTGTAACCAAAATCATTCAAGTTTTCATAGTTTAGTAATGGAAACCAAAAATCGTCGTTACATTCTGACACCTTTTTTAAACAAACAATTTAATCAATTTCTTAGCAAGTTTCATAAAAGTGACAACATTCTTTAAAACAATCTTGTCCGCACGCAAACCACAAACTCTTCGTGGTTCGACCCCTTACTACCACTAACGCATTATTAAGGGTAATTAGGGCATATAAATATTATCATTGACTGAGGCGTGACAATTTGATCAAATTTTGGCGCTGCCGGGGAGTTCGTGCACTTTACGTTTGGATATTAGTCGATTTTGTGATTATCTATTTAAGGTGTTTATTTCTTTGTGCAACTTTCTCAATTTCTTGTTATGCGGGTATTACTTGTGTAGGTTACAGGTAGTACATGCATACGAGAAACTCCAGGAGGACTTCACAACTAGTGTTCGAACCGGAGATTGAGCGGGTTGCTCGAAGGAATTTAGCCACTCGGTTAGAGGTAGTTCTTATCTCTAATCCACTCAACACCAACTAACCACCTACACAGCTTTTGGGCCCATCCAAATGGATCCTCAAATTTCAAACTAACCCAATAACCAACATCAATATCAACATCCAAATTACCCTTCCCAAAACCAACACGTCCAAATTAACCAACCAGAAGGTGGTAATAGATCGAGACCACCAACCCCACCTTTCCAAACCCATGACCAAAATAAAAATAATAACCAATGTACACCCACACCTCCACCTCAAAACAAAAACCGAAAAAACCCATTAACCACCCAATCTTAACAACGTAAAAGTTAGCGCCAACCATGGGGTTAACTAAAATCGTGGCATTCCCATGAATGAAGCTCAGTTTTTCGATCTCGACGAGTTGAGAAACAACACTCCCAATGATGCACCGTGTAGCGTTCCCGGTTATCAGTCACCGGAACATGTGAGTATGTATTCGGAATATTTGGACGATGGCGGGAATTATAATGAGCGGGTTGAAGATGAGGAATGAGGAGATAACAATGGGGGGAATTTCTACAATGGTTTTGACTACGAAGACATGGATTATCAAAACGCCAATTTCGTGGGGAACAACCAAGGTTATGGTTATGATTATGGTCGAAATGAAGGATATGGAAATAAGCGTCAACCACGAAACAACAACCAATGGAACCAGGACGACAAGAATTACAACAATAAAAAGAATGTCAACCATAACCAGATTCCGCAATTCGTGGGTGGTGGTAACCAAGGTGGTGATCGAAGGGGTAATAATAGGTCGGTGAATTAAGAAGTTAATTGTCCAAGACGTCCACCAAATCAATAAGTTCCACAAGGAGTAATTGGTCGATTTAGACAAGTGGTCACAGAAAAGGACTCACCCATCGTTCCTACACCTTGCGGGAGAAGGGCTTTTGATTGTAATCCCAATTACATCAACATCCTACGGCATTTCAATGGTGGGACAAACGATGAGTCGTACACTCATTTGGCGGAGTTTTATGCCATATGTGGCACTATTGGGGGTCATGATTTTACGTTAGACGAGGTGAAGCTACGGTTATTCCAATTTTAGTTGAAGGACAAGGTGAAACAGTGGTTTCTCACCCTCCCGGCAAATAGTATTCACACTTGGGCGGATATGCAACAAGTGTTCCTTGATAATACTATTTGATAGCAAAAACCGATGATGCACGAGATGAGATTCGGTCATTTCATCAGTTATCGGGTGAGTTGTTACATGAGGCCCTTACTCGTTGCAAAGAATTGGTTCGAAAATGGCCTCACCATCAAATTCCTAGAAGGGAGTTGTTGAAGTGTTTCATACATGGATTAAACACCAAAGATCATAGATACTTGCAATCAGCGAGTAACGGAACCTTGTTGAACAACCATGAGGAAGACGATTGGAAGTTTATAGAAAGAATGAGCAAAAACTCCAAAGTGGTTGCTATGGTAGACCGAGCCAAAAAGCATACTATTTCCCGATCTCTTCTCGATCTTGATTCGAGTGCCAAGGATCGAATCACCACATTAGACTGGGAGTTGGCTCGTATGAAAAAGAAAGTTGTGGGGGCGGTTCAATTTGCAGTGTGTGAAGATTATGGGGATATTGGTCATCGAACCAGGGAGTTTCAAGTTAATATGGCATAAGCTACTCAAGAGGTGAATCAAATGTGCAGAGAGCGGAAGCAATTTGATATGAACTCAAACACTTATCATCTGGGTTTGAGGAACCATCATAATTTTAGGATTGGTAATGCCTCGAATCGAATGAACATAAATTTTAAATCGGGCAATCCAAGTGGGAATCAAGGTGGATCGTCGTACCAAAACCGCCAAGGTGGTAACCAAAGGGGTTACCAAAGGAATTATAACCAAGGGAGTGGCTGTAGGTCCCCTAATTCATATGGATCTTCACAGAATCGCCTATCCAACCTAGAGTGCGGAATCCCCTAGATCAGATTTCACAGAAAACGAACAAGAACAACAATCACTATAAACCCAATCTTTATTGATTATCTATCATAATGATTACAATCAATCTAGACCACAATAATTCTCTCTTAACTCTCTCTGAAGTGATTAACTGAACAACCTTAACCCTAATGCAAAAATATCTTTATATAGAGACTAGTTTGCAACTGGGCTAGGGTTTCACCACATGAGCTGCAAATGGGTCTAGGCCCAATTTGCCTACCACTCACTATAAAGTGTCTAGTTTAGCCCAATCACTTCTAATCAACTACTACAATACTTAACCCACTAACTGTTTATCTTTTACTAATTACAAGATATCCGAAGACCAAATCTAAGCTGTTGTCACAAATATGCACCAACAAACTCCCTCTTGACAATAGCTTCATTAAACAATTTTGTCTTCAGTCATCTTGAAATCTTCAACATCTTTGAAAATCTTTGGTCTTTGGATAACTTCAGCTTTAATAGCTTCTATCAGCAACAGACTCCCCCTAAGCTGATGCATCCAATCACCAAATCTTTTAAATCGTTAGCGTTTGAGTAAACTCTAGTTTAGCCCTTGGATAACAATCTTCAAACTCTTTAACTTTGTCTACAATGTAGAAAGGAGGTTCTACCATGCATCCAATCAAACTTCTCTTCACTAAACTCCTCAGCAACACACTATTACAATCTGTATACTATAAAACAAACATCTCGAGAAACCATTAGAATTTTTCAACACAAGTTAACAAATTATAATTATTCAAGAGATAGTAAAACTGTATCACAGATGAAGAACTTCTCAACTCAAACCACACACATAAAATTTTTAAGCACACTAAACCTGCAAGATTTTACAATTGTGAAATCATCTTCTAACACCATCTCCCCCTATCGGTAACAACTCCTCATGAACAACCATATTCCATACATTAAGAATTTACAAGAAAATGAAATCTTTGTAGATTTTAATATTTTCTGAAAACAAATAAATAACAAAATAATAAGCACTCTGTTTTTGTGAGAATAACCGGGAAGAAGATCATATCAGCAAGATCAATCTGTTTTCACACTATTAGATAATGCTATACGTAATTTTCATGAAAAGCAGTTCGAGATGATTACAAGTATTGCTTATTCACTTAAACAAAATACATGAACATTTCAAGTACCATTACCTAGTGATATGTTTAGATAATTTTACACTGATATAGTAGTGTGTCCCACTTCAGGATATACCCCCACGATCAAGGTATGCACAAAGAGTCCTCGTAGTAGGTGAGTATACCGAAATTCATCCTTTTTTATTTACAACGTTAGATAATTGGTGATCAGGTCAGTACTTCTGTACAACAAAGAGACCAATATCCAACGAGGATTTGGGAAAATACCAAATTTTGGTACGAATAATGCAATTTGCACATTTGAATGACTCTCTAGGGGAGCTTCTTCAATTTTTGGGATTTAGCATGTTAGCTCTTTTAAGATATCCTGGTTGTGCCTAGGTCAGCATATATCTAGATGCAGCAGAAGGAAAACCTTGATACTCCGGATGAAATAATGATATAAAGACCTAAAATCTCATATTTTGGCAATCTATCAAAGCAAGATTTAAGGTTATAAAACCATATGCCACTGATATGTTACCCACTCATACACAGTTCGTTATGTTAATATCACCAATGTAAGTTGATTATTTCATGCCTTTTGCCTACTGGTACATCATATGATGAAGCTGCTATCACACTTAAGCAATTTAATTTTAATTTCACTGTGACAGTCTAACTTGCGGATGTACTATCATTTCTTCTTATCCACATAGTGAAAACTCATTTTTCATTTTCTATTTTTATGTTTTGATTTTTGAAAATAGTAAATTATTTACAAAAGTTTTATGAAAAACTGGTTATTCAGGATTCCTCATCCCATTGAGTTCGACTAAATGTTCAAAATGAGCACTGTCAAATGCTTTTGAGTAAAGATCTGCCAAGTTATCTAGTGTGTCGACTCGATGCAGTTCAATCAATTTCTTTTCAGCACAATCCCGTATAAAATAATGACGAATGTCAATATGTTTTGTGCGACTGTGTTTTACGGGATTGTTGGTGATTGAAATAGTGGCATTATTGTCTATCATAATAGGAGTATGAGTGAAATTCAAACTGTAATCGCACATCTACTGTTGGATCTAGAGAACCTGAGAGCAACAGCTACCCGCAACAATATATTCAGCTTCACACGTAGAGGTAGACACGCAAGACTGCTTCTTGTATTGCCATGACATGATCCTCCCTCCTAAGAACTGACAACCACCTGTGGTAGACTTTCTTGTTGATTTGCATCCTCCAAAGTCCAAATCAGTGAAAGCAACAAACTTCAAATTACTAGAAGTTCGATACCATAACCCAAGTTTAGGTTTCCCCTTCAAGTAACGAAGAATTGGCTTCACCGCTTTCATGTGTGACTCCTTTGGATCCGCTTGATATCTGGCACAAAGACACACTGCGAGCATGATGTCTGGTCTTGAAGCAGTCAAGTACATTAGAGAACCAATCATTACTCTATATTGGGTTGGATCAACATCCTCCTCACTCTCATGATCTGGACCAAGATTGTGATTCTCACAAATAGGTGTGTTGAAGGTAGCGCAATCCTCCATTTTGAAATGAGACAAAATGTTATACACATACTTCGTCTGATGTATAAACATCCCATCCTTCTTCTGTTCTACTTGCAAACCCAAAAGGTAAGACAGTTCACCCATCGCACTTATTTCAAACTTGCTCTTCATTACGTCGTCGAAATCATGACACATGTTCTCATCAGATGATCCAAAAATGATGTCATCTACATATACTTGTACCAGCAAAAAGTCTTCCTTCTTCCTTTTAATGAAAAGTGTGCTGTCAATCTGACATCTTTCAAAAGCCTTCTTTAACAAATGTGCTGGCAGTGTCTCATACCACGCCCAAGGTGCCTGATGCAATCCATACAATGCCTTATCAAGTCGATAGACTCGATCTGGATAATTTGGATCAGTAAAACCACCTGGTTGTGAGACATACACCACTTCTTGGAGTTTCCCGTAAAGAAATGCACTCTTCACGTCAAGTTGGTAAACTTTGAAGCCCTTGAATGAAGCAAAAGCTAGGAACAAAGGAATTGCCTCCAATCTTGCTACTGGTGCAAACACTTCATTGTAATCAATCCCCTCTTGCTGATTGAACCCTTTCACCACCAACCGAGCCTTATTCCTTATCACGATCTCTCGGTCGTCCTTCTAGCACTTAAACACCCACTTGGTGCCTATTTCCTTCTCTCCGTCAGGCAAGTCAACTAGCTCCCAAACCTTCAACTTCTTAAACTGAGCTAGTTCCTCTTGCATAGCTTCAACCCAAAAATTATCTTTTAGATCCATGTGAACATTCTTCGTCTCCTCTTGGACAATAAAGCAGTTATACAAATACTCATATAACATCCTAGTCTTCTGAATCGAGGTGAATAAATACGAACCATTGATCACACCTCTTCTTGTCTGAACACCTGCAGCAGCATCACCTATGATGTTCTCAACTAGATGGTCTTGGTTTTGTGGGTGTAGTAGCAATGGTGTCAACAACTAATTTATCTCCCAGATTTGATCCAATCTCCCCCTGAATGTTCCTATTAGCAAATGAATTAGTAAAGTCCACCCCTTGAATAGGTTCAGACTCACTATCACTTGAGTCCTGTGGAGCTGCATTGGAAGAAGTTTCCGGAGCATATGTCATTGATATACTCGATCTAGGCATGAAGTCACCCTCTTCATCTTCACTGGTCATAGTTTGAATCACTTGAGAGTCATCTGCATTCGAAAAATCAGGAATATTAAATGATTTAAAGATACTATCATAACCATATAATATAGCAGGACCACTTGTTGATTGTTGAGGTGAATAACTAGCGATTTCCATGTTAAACACAACCTCAATTTTGCCAGTTTTTAGGTTAAAAACCCTTTTATTCGCTGTTCCAGTCATATAGCCTAGAAAGTAACCCTCGTCAACTACCTCACCGAATTTTTGCTTATCTTTATTTCGCACGATGGTGCAGGGTAATCCAAATGGTTCAAAGCCTTTCAAGTTTGGTTTTCGGTTAAACAATAGTTCGTGACATGTTTTGTTAAACCGTTTAACCGTCAAAACTTTGTTTAGGATATAACAAGATGTGTTCACAGCTTCTCCCCAGAAAAGAACTGGAAGCTTTGAATCAGAAAGCATAGTCCTAGCGGCTTCAATTAACGTCCTGTTTTTCCTCTCAGCGACTCCATTTGGTGTATAAGGAGTAGAATATTGATGTTCAATTCCCTTGCGAAGACAATAGAGATCCAGAATATGATTCTTGAACTCCGAGCCATTATCATTCCTTATCCTCTTGATCCATGCATCATGGACGTTTTCCAATTTTGTAAAAAGATCTATCAGCATATCCGCTGTCTCATCTTTTGTACCTAAAAAGAAAACCCATGAATATCGTGAGTAATCATCTGTGACAACTAAA
Source organism: Scalesia atractyloides (assembly GCA_947069175.1). Taxonomy (NCBI): domain Eukaryota; kingdom Viridiplantae; phylum Streptophyta; class Magnoliopsida; order Asterales; family Asteraceae; genus Scalesia; species Scalesia atractyloides. Next base: position 52,344,717 of record CAMTDV010000001.1, on the reverse strand, counting down.
CAATAGTACTTTCCACCTATGCTCCTTACGTTCACCGGACCCAATAGATCCATATGAAGTAATTCATAAGGGGCATCTATGGAATTTACTGTTTTAGACTTGTGAGGTTTCGTATGTTGTTTTCCCTTTCGACATGGAAGACATTTATCTTCCACGTGAAACTTCTGCACTGGCACCCCTTCCACTAAACTATTTTTTAATAATATAATTCATTTTTCGGTAGTGGATATGGGCCATGCGTCTGTGCCACAGCATTGACTCAGCCTCAGATGCTTTTTATAGTAAACACGCCACTATAGTGGAAGAATCCTTAGCACCAATGTCCATGACATAAGTGTCATTTCTCCTTGGCGCTCTCATCACTATCCAATCATCCGGTATCACCAAACCAGGTTTCAACACCAAAGCTTCAGACTTAGTAAAGTGGACCGAGTAACCCTTCTCGCAGACTTGAGACACGCTCATTAGATTATGCTTCAGCTGCTCGACATAGTTCACTTTGTCCAATGTGATCTTCCCGTTGGTTACTTTTCCTCGACCTGTAATGTGCCCTCCTTTAGCACCTGCAAAATTCACATAACCTCCATCTATATTCTCAAACTCAGTCAACAATCTCGCATCCCCCATCATGTGCCTGGAGCAGCCACAATCAACATACGACAAGTTGTTAATCCTCCTTAGCAGCTCCTGCACAACCCAACAAAAATTAGTTAGATTGGGGGACCCAAGCCTTAATGGTCTTGGGTCGTCCAGATTCATCAACCACTGTAACATTCATCTAATATTCATTACTCCTAACAGGAGTCTTGGATCTCAGACCTATTGATGGAAATGGTTTTTTATTTCCATTCGGTCTTTGGTCTTGAGTTTCCTAAGCAAGTTTGGACTTTGTGACCTTTGGAAATTTTGGTTTTGGTTCCATGAATTTTGATGTTTATAATTTCTAAAGCCATTGTTATAAAAATTTCGACTACCAACATTTTGATATCGAGTTTCATATTGACCTTGACTTTGAAATTACTTGATTGAGCATTAAAGTTATTCATTCTTGATGAACTACTTATAGATCTTTAATATCTGCCTGATGTAGATTCAGGCTGAAATCTTTGTTGATTTCTTTGAAAATGAAGAACTGCGTGAGTTCCTTTTTCATCCTTATCTACACCAACAACAACACTCTGTTGCTTGGTAGCAGATATCTTTGGTGAGTTAGTAACCTTCTTCTCACCATCACCAAGTTTTTCTAGTGATTTTTCTCTCTGTCTCTCAATCACATGTGCTTCATTCTTTTTGTTAGGATAGCAGCTAGCTACATGTCCCTTGTTGTGACATTTGAAGCACGATCTTTTAGCCGAAGACTTCTTAATTGAAGTCTTTGGTTTAGATTCATCAGGTGACGATGATGACGATGATGATGATGATGATGATGATGATGATGATGATGCCTTTGAAGGATCTTGTTTAGTTTGCTCAGTTTCTGATTTTTCTTTGTTTTTATTTTTAGCAAACTTCACATTTGACTCTCTTGTAATAACGGTGGTCTCTTCTTTCATATCACTCCCTTTGACAAAATCAATCTTTTTAACAAAAATTTACTTTTGATTCTTAGGGTGTGTATTCTTTGTTTTCAAAACCGCTTCTCTTTTATTATCCTTCTTGGTATTCTCAAACACATCAACATTTCCTGATGTGGAACTGCTAGGTGTAGTTGACCCAAAGTCTGTTGGCTCTTCTTCGTCTGGCAAGAAAGAATAGTCATGACTAAGAGGTGGTGGAACTTCATTGAAACCTTTGAAGCCCACACTTTTCTTGTCATTACTCTTCTTCAAGCCATTCATCATGTGTTTCATAACAAACGATGAATCTCTGAATTGATTCAATTTCTTTTCAAGTTCACAAATTTTCAGTTGTGCTTATGACAACTCTTTACATTTTTAGAAATCTCATTTGTTTCCTCCCTCATCGTATCATGAGCTAAGTCAATAATTTGAAGTTTTTCATTTAGTTTATAGGTTAAAATGTTGATTTCTTCTTCATAACCCTTAATTTTCTTCAAATATAATTAGTCATTTTTTTACGAAAAAGTTTGATTCTTTTACGTTAGAGAGCTCCTTTACCAGACTTTGGTTTTGTTTTGTTAACCTGTCAACTTCACTTACAGTTCACGACATTTTAAGAAAATAGAACTACCAAAATTAGAAAGTACTTCTCTTGTTGATTTGCTTAGATCGGCCATGAAAGCAGCAAAATCAGCAGTCATCTTCTTATCTGCAGCATGCTGTTCTACATCAGCTTTTTCAGCTACCGTCTCTCGCTCTGCCTCAGCATCAGCCTTCACTTCTTCATCGTCAACTGGGGCTATCTCAGCCATGAACGCCTGTGTGGCATTGTCATTACCCTCCAGACGAACACTCCAATCATTAGAACTCTCTCTAACAGTAGAGATCAGGGCCTTTGATCCAGTGTTAGTTGACGCATTCCGGTTGCTTGAACCATGACCAGGAAAATCTTGAAAAGATGAGCTAGAACGAGATTCAGACTTAGGTCTTTGACACTCTCTAGCAAAGTGTTCGTAATTTTGACAATTGTAGCACTTCACTTTAGACATGTCAAAACCCACATTCTTTCCCACAAACTTTCTACCCATCCTATTCATGAATCTCTTCACTCTTCTAGAGATCATGGCCATCTGCCATTGTAAATCCATCTCCTCTAGGTCATCAGGGTTAATCTGATCATAATCTTCATCAAACGTAGCAAGATCAGATATTCCCCTGAATGTAGTTTCATAGGAAGCAACAAAAGAAGCAAGCAGGGCCAAATGATCTTCAACAGCCTTGACACTTAGAGGCATAGACCTTGTATTGTTGTTATTATTGCTGGATTGTTGTCTTTTTGCCCCTGGCGATCCTCCTGAAGCACCTACAAAGCATACTTCACCATCAACATTTGTCATAATCTGCTCATTTTCACATGAGAGAAACACCGTTGCAGAATCACTTGAAGCATTGTTCAAAGATGAAGATATAAGCCATTTATAAATTCTCGGATCTTGAACCTGATCATATCCAATTTCCTTCTTCTTCATGTTTAGCTCATTAGCTCTTAGTTTCCCAACAACCTCTTCCAAGTCTTTATCTTCATAGTCAGCTTCACCCTTTATCATAAGAGTATAAATATCCCACTTGGCAGGTAAAGCATCTAGCAACTTATCGTTTATCTCCACATCCATGTATCCCTCTATATCATAATTGTCTATTTCTGACATTAGATGATAATATCTCATGATAATATCTTCAAGGGACTCATTTCTCATGCCTTTAAAGACAGAAAATTGTTTCTTCAGCAAATCAACCTTGTTCTTCTTCACCTCAGGATTGCCCTCATACCTCTTCTCTAGAGCATCCCACATCTCCTTCGAAGTAGTATATCGCTTGAATATATGTTTGATGCCATCAGGTAACGACATCTTTATAGCAGCTAAGGCCTTCTTCTCAGACTCATACATTCTCTTTTCAGCCTCTGACATGTTCACATAGGCAGTTACACGTTGTCTGCCTTCAAAGTCATGAGTTGGGTTAACGTACCCATCTTGAATACAGATCCACATCCGTGTGTCCTGATATTCAATGAATGACTGAAACCTATTCTTCCATGTAAGGTAATTTTCTACGTTCAACATCGTAGGAAGTTTGTTACTCGTTCCTGCCTCATGCTCCATTCTCAACAGTTCGTTCGTTTGACACATTTGGCATTTTTACCGAACCCGCTCATTAAAAAAGTGATAATATTTGTCTGAAATGTGTGATCACCAAATTATACTGTTAGACTCGTCTCGACGATACGAATCCAATGATGTATAATGTCCGATAATATTTGTCCGAAATGTGTGATCACCAAATTATATTTGGCATTTTTTGTCCTAAGAATCACACGAGTCTAACCGTGCAATCGGTTTGTAAAGATTGTCTATGGAACAAATTATGTGCACGAAAACGTTTAACTCCGGTTACGTCAGGTGGTTAACTTTCCACCTTTGTGAATACAACTCGGGACAGTACCGAATTCGAAACAGAACTCGGATTGACAATCCGAGAGGGAAACTCGGAACAGTGATCCGAGATGCTAATCCGAGATGATGATTCGGAACAGTGATCCGAGATGGTATAGAGATGATCCGAGATGGTATTCGAGATGATCCGAGATAAATACTAAAAATCTGAGATGAACTGTTATGATCCGAGATGAACACCTATGATTCGAGATGCACTGTTCTGATCCGAGATGCACTATTCTAATCCGAGATACAACTATTCTGATCCGAGATGCAACTAATTTGATCCGAGATGCTTCTCTGATGATCTGAAATACAAATCTGATGATCTGAAAGGCAAGCTTTTTGATCCGAGATGCGTCTCTAATGATTTGAGATGCACTTGCTCTATCCGAGATCCGTGCTGCTTATCCAAAATAACAACAGAAACCATAGAATAGCCGTCAAAACTTCAAACCAGCCTTCAAAAACGTCAAAAACTTCAACTTTTTCTGCTGTAACGACTCCGAACCAAGCAAAACAAGAGCCGAATGCTCTGATACCAATTGTAGGTCCCCTAATCCGTATGGATCTTCACAGAATCGTCTATCCAACCTAGAGTACGGAATCCCCTAGATCAGATTTCACAGAAAACAAACAAGAACAACAATCACTATAAACCCAATCTTTATTGATTATCTATCACAATGATTACAATCAATCTAGACCACAAGATTTCTCTCTCAACTCTCTCTGAAGTGACTAACTGACCAACCTTAACCCTAATGCAAAACTATCTTTATATAGAGACTAGTTTGCAACTGGTCTAGGGTTTCACCACATGGGCTGCAAATGGGTCTAGGCCCAATTCGCCTACCACTCACTATAAAGTGTCTAGTTTAGCCCAATCACTTTCAACTACTACAACACTAAACCCACTAACCGTTTATCGTTTTACTAATTACATGATGTCCAAAGACAAAATCTAAGATGTTGTCACAAATATGCACCAACAGTGGCCAAGGGTATCAAGACCGTGAAAGTAATTACCAATGGGGCTACAACCAAAGTGGTAATGGGGTTGGTAATTCAAACTCTCAAATGGGTGGTAGTAATGACTAGTTAAACTCCAAGCTTGACGCAATCATGAATGCGATTAGTGATTCAAATCAAGAGATCAATATGGAGATGATGTAAGTCCTAAAAACCGGATCTTATGATATCTTAGCTTGAACGATGGCGGAATCACACAAACAATCTAAGAATTAAAGTAGAAGAAATAAGATGAATATAGAAATGTTCAACTTGCATACAAATCACCAATTTGTCTAATACAAGTGAATAAACAATCAAAGGGCCACCAAACCCTAATACATCATTATCTATATATACTAGAGGGTTAGTGCTCCATTACCCTAAAGCCCTTAGGCCCAAAGGCTACCCCAAGCCCATTACAACATAATGTCCCATACCCCTAAAGTTACTAATGCATAAACCTATTTATGGCCTTATAATCTCCCCCTAGGTTTACCAGCATTAGTGTTAGCTTTACGCTTCAAGATTTCAATCTTTGCTGTCTTAGAACTGTGGATCAATCATTTGCAAAAAGTTTGTTCTGAATCAATGTTACCCACCGCACTTGTCCAAGACTTTGCACACTCTTCATACTTATCACTTGCTTGAATTTGATGTGCGGCTAGCATCAAGATATCCTCCTCGTGAAAACTAATTAGATCCAAAGTGTCAGCTAATCGGAATGCCTTCTCTTTCGTAACAATCACTGCCTCAGCCATTCTCGGATCATAAGCCCATTAACAGAGGTTATTTAGCACACCCTTTGGGAACTTTGGAGTAGCAAGAATGACCGTATCTATGTCGGTCGATGGTCAAATAACGTTCTAAGACGTTTGTGTGTATGAGGATAACGAATACCGGGGCTTTTCTTCAGATATGACTCAACGATCTTCATAGTTGGGAAGTTGTGAGATACTTCATGCTCAAGCTTGGAATGAAATGCACCCCGAACCGCGTTGATTCGGATCTGTGTCAGAATAAAGAGCCCTCAACAGACTTTTCAGATCTATCTTCGTCCATGACTCAAATTGTGTCTGCTTGGAGTAGTATTCCCTGTGGCCGCTCTCCCTCGTGACAATCCATAGATTCCTGTCATGATCATATCTCCAACACTTTACCTCTGACTTGTTTCTGACCTTGTCGTAGTGACTTGATCCTAGCTCCATGACGTACCGATCAGATACTTTGGATGGATCCTTTGGTTGGAAGTTTTCATCGAGGGGATTTACATCTTGATTCTTCATCACAAGCATCTTCTTGTTGTTCGGATTCTTCTTCTAAGGTTACTTTATCTTCTTCGTTTGTTCAACTGCTAGATAGACATTCAATCCTGCTTCATATTTTGCATCGGCTGCAGCCTTTTCTTTTTCGGTGCGCTCATGATGTGCAACATTTTGAGGATCATCATTCTTATCTGCAAACTCACCAGCAAATCTCTTCTGTAGCTTTGCTTTCATTTCATAGATTTCTATCATTAACAAGCTAGAATCACCCTGAAGTTGCTCAATAGCTTAATCTCTTATTGTTATTTGATTTTGTAAGGATGCTATCTGAGCGATTTTCAATTCTTTCTCTTGTTCCAGCAGCACCACTCTCCGTTGTAGCTTGCTAATATTCACCACTTCATCATCATCACTTTCAGACTTCTTAATAAATTTCATCTTTTTAGCAGCCATTCTCATTACAGCCTCATCATGTTCAGACATACCACCACCAGAACTGCCTGCCTCACCATGAACTCCACGTGAACTTTCTAGCTGTGTACCAGTGGTAAAGAGGTTAGGAATGCTTGTATCTTTATCAGCAGAAATGAATTCAGGGGCATCCTGTGAGATTGGATCAGGAATAGCACTTGGGCTTGAAGGCTTGTGGCTGTTAGGGCCTTCAGCTTCTTCAGTCTACACTTCTTTTGAAGGAACGATGCCAGGAGGAGGGATCCTAGAATCGCCCTTTGGTGATGCAAGTAGTACTTCAAGGCTCTTAGTAGAGATTGGATCCATCTCTCTAACTGTTCCTCAGCTATCTCTGTCTCAACCTGAACAGTCTCTTTATCTTTCTCTTCGTCTGAAACGAGATCTTCAACTTATGGTTTTGGCTTATGTGGTCCACTGAAAATCTGAATGTCGTGTTCTTCAGCTATTAATGCATTCACAGGTTTTGGTGCTGATATAACCTCCTTAAACTTTCCATGTTTTACCAGCTCATATCTTCCAACAAACTTGACCTTTGTAGTATCACGTTGTTTGTAGGCCACTTAAAAACAGCTCGGTCCTAGCAGCTTCAGACTCAGATGGTTTATGCCCTTTATCAACTCTGGATATTTCTTATCAACGATCATTTGCACGAACCTCGGATATAACAAAAACACCTTCTTCTTTGTGCTATCTAACATACTCTTCATGTTGTCAAAGATGAAAACTGAAAAGTTGTGATCCAATCATTTACTGATACAACGAGTGCCACTGTCTGTGTCTGATTCAGTTGATCCTGGCTACCTTTGTTCTCGGAAATACACTGTAAGAAAATGTGAGCGAGACACCTCCAGTAAGGCGGGAACAGTTTCTTTAACACTGCCGGATATGCTCCTTTATAGCTCATGCGACGTAATATTTTCATCACGTTGTCTCTATCATATGCTGTTGGATCACGTTCGTTATCTTCAAACTGTAGAGCTTTCCGTACATCTTCTTCTGAAACCTTGATCTCTCTCTCACCAATCTTTGATTCAATGTACGCACCACCTCCTTTGACTTTAGCGTTAGTCCAGAAGTCTTGAATCATATCTTCATCAATGACTGGATTTGTCCTTAAAGCATGAGTAAGTTGGTAGTTGCTCAGTCCGGCTATCAAGGAGTCGAATCTTTCACGATATTCCGGCGAAGGCTCGGATAAATAGAAGGCTTGATTGTGAAAGGCCTCGACTTCCAACTTGCGTTTTTGCATCATTTTTCATGCCATTTTCTGCACTTGAATAAAGAAGTCAACATTTATCACAAAAATTAACTTTAATTGACCCTTTTGACCGTTTAATATTAAATCAGACAGTTCAACTAGTTGATAAGTTAACAGTTCAAGTAGGGAAAGTCGGAGGTTCAAAACAAAATTGAACCAAAAGGTTTAAAGGTTCACACTAGATTGAACTAGTCAGATAATTAGAATGATTTGGGTCAAAGAGATTCAGATGAACCAGGTCAAGACATCCCAGGTGACAAGGGTTTAACCCAACGACCCCTTGTTAGCCATTTGAGATGATCTTGCATCTATGATGATTATCCGAGATACATAGGGTCCATTTATAAGTTCATCCGAGATGCATCCGAGTCTCATCCAAGATACTAGGGTTCTACCTATGAGTCCGAGATGAGAGAGATCTGCGATGAACAGGTGTTCGAAATGACTCGAGATGACTCGAGATAGTCTTATAATGACTCGAAATTGGGCCAGGCCCATCTCGGAAAAGTAGTTCGAGATGGTTGGGCCTGGTCCATTTAGAAAAATTATTCTTAAACAGTGTGGGCCCATCCGAGATAGAAGAGTGGGTCCATTCGATATGAGTGGGCCTAGTCGAAACACTATTTTCCAGCAATATTTTAATCTTTTTGGGCCCTGCATTCTTACTAGTCTTGAACAGTGCACCTTTGTCAAAATCTGCGATCCAACCAAGCCAGCAACCAGTTTAATTACAAAATGATAAAATAGAAAATTAAAATAATTAAAGAGATAAAGGGAGAGTTGCCATGGAATCAAACCCATTTTTAACCGATTAAGGAAAATTTTTCGACATGAGCTTTGTCAGACGAGTTCGTGCGATTGCCGATATATTTGTCCGTCTAAACTTATCGCGTCAATCTTCAACTTTCAACCTTGCGACTCCATCAAGTACATTTGCGATAACATCCGTGTGTCCCATATCACGGCATACCCCCACGATCAAGGTAAGCACAACAGTTCATCGTAACAAGTGCATATAACAAGATCATCCTTTCATTTTACAACGTCCGAATTGTTGGTGAGCTGGTCAGTACAACGTACAACAAAGTGACCAAACAACACTAGACGAGGGTTAGGCTTAATACCTTATTTTGACTATTAAGCACGTAGAATCTTCTCATGATGAGATTTCCTTTCTTTTGAGGTTTTGGCCTTCATTTTTGGCACTTTTGGGGATATCCTGACTGTGCCTAGGTCTGAATATATCTGGACGCAACAGAAGGGCAACTCTGATATCCCGGATAACTCGTTAGTATACCGACCAAGAACTTCAGACGTTGGCTATTAATCAACATAGTATTTAAGACCATGAAATCTTATACCGATGATATGTTACCCATGAGATGCATAGCTTGTCGAAGTTCGTCACTTGGTATCTTTTTGTCTTTTGAGCGATAAGCCTATCAACACATCGCAGAAGGTCCTCGCTTTTTCAGCATCGATACCTTACATGTGTTAACCGAATTCATTAGATTGAGCAATTTAAGTTTATATTCCCAAAACAGCAAATATTTCTCCCCCTAATATTGTGCAAAGTAGAATACTGTATACGCAAATTTAGTTATTTTGCTGATAGTTATATACATATATGTACCCTGGTTTTTGTTTTTTGTTTTTTTTTAAGTTGCTTAGTCGGTGTAACGCATCATTTTTAAAAGGTCCACAAGCACCTTGAATCTAAAGTTGTTGACTGGTTTTGTAAAAAGATTTGCTATATGTGCATCAGTGTGGATCTGTTCAAGTATAATTAAACCTCTGTCATAGCAATCTCGAATAAAATGAACTTTGATATCAATGAGCTTGGTTTTGGAGTGAAAAACAGGGTTTTTGATGATTTGGATAGCGGCATCATTATCACAGTAGATAGTAGTGTTAAGATAAGTTAAACTATAATCCTCGAGGTGATGTTGCATCCAAATAACCTGGTAGCAGCATACAGATGCTACAACATATTCTGCTTCTACGGTTGATAAAGACACTGTTTGTTGCTTCTTGCACTACCATGAAATAAGCCTGTCTTCCGAGTATTGGCATCCAGCTGTCTGGACTTCATATCCCTGTCTGTCCCTCCAAGGTTGTTGTTAGAAAAGGCAAACAAATCAAAGTTCAAATCTCTAGGGTACCAGAGTCCCAATTTTGGAGTTTCCTTGAGGTATCCAAAGATTCGTTTAACGACTGAGAGATGAGAAAGTTTAGGATTAGCCTGATATCTGGCACATTGGCAGACAGCAAACATAATGTCCGGCCGGCTCGTAGTTAAGTACATCAATGAACCAATCATGGATCGGTACATTGTTTGATTGACTGGATCTCCTTTGGCATCCTCATTCAACAGTGGTCGTTCAATAATGGGGGAGTCTATGGGCTTAGAGTTTGACATGTCGAATTTTTCAAGAACATCCTAAACATAATTTCCTTGATTAATCAAGATTCGTTGACTACTTTGACGAACTTACAAGCCTAGAAACATAGTCGTTTCATCCAGTGAGCTCATTTCGAATTTCTTCGTCACCTCCTCGAACTCTTTGCATAGCTCTTCATCGGTAGACCCGAAAATGATGTCGTCAACATAGATCTGAACAAGGATAAGGTCCTTGCCAACGCATTAATGAATAGCGTTTGATCTATCGTCCCCCGTGTATATCCATGTGCAAGTAGATGCTCTATTAAGGTCGCATACCATGCACGAGGTGCTTGGTGCAAACCATACAAAGCTTTCTATAACTTGTATGCATATCCTTGCTTCTTAGGATCCGTGAATCTAGGGGTTAAGCGACATAAATCTCCTCATTGACCTTCCCGTACAAAAACACCGTCTTGACATCCATTTGATAGACTGTGAAACCCATATAGGATGCATATGCCAAGAAGATGCGTATAGCTTCTAGACGAGCTACTGGTGCGTACACCTCATCATAGTCAAGACCTTCGATTTGTTTGAATCCCTGAACCACCAGCCGAGCTTTATTTCGCACGATCACTCCATTATCATCTTGTTTGTTTTTGTATACCCAACGAGTACCAAGAGCTCGCTTTCCTTTCGGAAATTTCACTAATTTCCACACTCCCAGCTTCTAAAACAGATTGAGCTCTTTATGCATTGCATCAACCCATCCAGGTTCCTGCAAAGCAACATCAATGTTCTTAGGCTCAATCTGTGAGATGAAACATGAATATAAACATGTGTTAATGATTCCTGATCTACTGTGTGTCCGAACACCAGTAGTTACAGGACCAATAACGTTTGTAATCGGATGGCTTTTCTGAACACGCAGAGGAATTGCCATAGCAGGTGCCTGCAAGTTAGATTCCAAGTTAGAAAAACTCCCTGACACTATCCCATAATGCTCCCCCCCATTTGATGCAGCCGAAGTGTTGATCACAGGAGGATCCACTGTGCCCTCTGACGGAATCGGCTTCGAAAACAATGAAGCCCCTTGAACATTAGTATTTGAAGGAGAAGCAGCAGTTTGTTGCGCAGAGGACTCATTGTTGTAAACTACATCATCAGGAACAACAGTAGGTTCAAGAACTAGCTCTTGAATTTGTGAAGAATGATGCGTTTCTTTAGCAGCTGCAGGAAATCTCGGTGGATCCACAGTAAGCTTCTTGAAAGAGTCTTGAATAGGGACAGCGTCATCTTCAGCTATGATGCGAATAGGTATCACAGTACTTGAGACATTTGCAGCTCACATTAGACAAAATATTAAACGACTTAAACAAGGAAGAATAATCATATAACCAATCAGTTCCAAGCCATGCGTCTTTGGGATTTTCTTCTAGCCAGTTCACATAGTACGTCTCCAGGACCTGCTTCTTGATTTTATTGCATACTCGGTATGTGGTGTTCTTTGCATAGCCAATGAAATAGCATGGATCTCCCCTCGCTTCAAATATACCCTTGGCATCCATGGTTAGAAGAACACAAGGACAACCAAAAGTATGAAAGTGTTGTACAGAGGGTTTCTTTCCTTCGACTATTTCATATGGCGTCTTCATGTGAAGTTTGTTGATAAGCGTATGATTTTGAACATAGCAGGCGGTGTTCAATGTTTCTGCCCAAAATATCAGTGGATGGCCAGAATCTATCAGCATCGTACGAGCTGCTTTGATGAGAGTCCGGTTGCATCTTTCTGCAACTCCATTTTGTTGAGAAGTTCGAGCTGCACTGTATTGGTGATCAATTCCTTTTGAAGCAAAAAAATTATTCAGCTCAACGTTCTTGAACTCTGTCCCATTGTCGCAATGCATAATCTTCACTCGCTCGTTCGCTTGGTTCTCCATGAGAGTAACAAATTTCTTTATCAGACCTGCAGTTTTATTCTTCTGTTCCAAGAAAAATACCCAAGTGAAACGAGAGTAGTCATCAATGATGACCAAACAATAAGCCTTTCCTCCAATACTTAGCACATTGACAGGACCAAAAAGATCCATGTGAAGCAGTTCCAGAACTTTGGATTTTGTGTGTACGAGCTTAGGCTATGAGGCTTACGATGCTGCTTCCCACGGGCACATGACTCACATTTTTCAATCTGCATAAAATCCTTGATTGGTAAGTTTCTGACTAGACCTCCCTTTGCTAGTCGATTAAGATTCTTCATGTTAAGATGGCCAAGTCGTCGATGCCACAACATTGCATCATGTTCAGCAATTTCAGAGAATAAGCAAGTAACTTGAACAGTGGGGGCTTTGTTCATGTTAATCACGTAGGCGTTTCCCCGACGTTCAGCTTCAATCAAGTACCAATCCTCTAGTATGACAATTCCGGGCTTCAGAACCATGCATCCACCTTTTGTAAACACGACCTCTAAACCGTTGTCGCACATCTGTTAGACGCTGAGAAGACTGTGTTTGAGTTCAGGAACATAGTTGACTTCAGAGAAGCTGAGGACCCCATTTCTGATTGTGCCTTCCATAGTAATTCTTCCCGTTGCTCCACCTAAAAAGGTGACAAATCCACCGTCAAAACTTTTGATGTCGTTCAACTGGGAATGTCCCCTGTCATGTGTCTGGAACAACCACTATCGATAAACCAAAGTCTAACGACAGCCCTCCAAAGCTGTTCATGCATACGCAACGAGATTAGTGGGAGACAGGAACCCAGATCATTTTCGACTGGGTTGATAATCACTCTTCTTTCGCAAAGCCTCACGGAAGGTCACATAATGGTTAGTAGATTTTGAGGTTTGAGAAGATGAGGATATAGAATTTGGCAAATGGGAACACTCTCACTAAGATCTAGCAATCTTTTTAGGTTTCCAAATCTTTAACTCTTTGTTGTTTGAAAAGACGTGAGATGATATTGCATTTAATTTCTTGTATTGATTTACGAAACCATTTGCATTTGAACGTTTTTCATTATTTTTCTTTGCTAGATTCCAGTCTTCATCAGAGGGCTTTTGATGTCCATGATGTTGGTGGTGCGAAGCTGTCTGATGGGTGGAATTTTTGGAGGGATAAGACCCGAAGGGACGATGAACACAGTTTCTAGCAATGTGCCACGGAATTCCACAATTGAAGCAAGTATGTCATTTCGAGAAAAAGACTCTTAATTCCGCTTGTGTTATTCCGGGGAGCTGATTGGGTCTCTTCTTTCCACTAGGTGCTTATTTCTTGTGTGCATATTTACTCTTGGATGAAACATGCTACAATCATCAGCACAAAAGTGAGTATCGGTAATTTTACCCTTCAACTTTGACTTAGTTGGTTTTTGAGTTGGGTTTTTCTTCTGATTTACAGCACTTGAGGAAGCTTCCTCTTGAATTTTCATTTTGCGTTGTTTTCTGGTTCTTCTAAATCTTCTTTTCTTTGCAGGAGTGGATTCTGTAGGCTTAGTTTCATTTGAAACCTTTTCTTCAGAAACTGAGCTTTCAGAAACAACTATTTAAGTTTCTTTGGAAGCAGTTTCGTTTGATACTGAGCTTTCAGAATCAATGGATTCTTGGTCACCAGATGATGAGCAAGTTTTGTTAATATTTTGATTGTCACAACCATCTTGCTCATTATCCGATGAGTTAGAATCTTCAGTCTAATTCCTAGAAATATTAGACGTCTCCTGTTCACAAGCAATTTCATTCACACAGTCCGACACAACAAAATTATCAGTTTCACAAGATTCGGAAATATCTGAGGTATCCATTCAGGTTTCAGAAGAACTAGAACAGTTTTCTGAATCACTCAAAACTGAAGCCTCAGACTCCTTTGGACAACCAGTTAAATCATAGTCTGAATAAAAAACCATATCATTCAAAGATTTAGTTTCAACAACACAAGAAAAACCCTGAGTCTCAAAAACCAAAGACTGAACAAAATTCCAAACATAGTCATCATGTTTATCAAATAAAGAAACATCTGAGTCATCAGCAACAACTGGATGAGGTTCATCATCCACTTTTGACCGATCCTCATTTATCACTGACTCTGCACACACACTAAAACAATTAACCCTTTTTACAGAATCAGAGGTAGAAGTCATTTCCTGTGGTTATTCTGATGGAGTTTTCGTCGACTCCTTTTCACCTTTTAAATTTTCAACTGATTCTTTCAAGCACTCTTGATTTATAATTTTTACCAAACTTATAGACTTTTGAAAATCAGTTGGTTGGGTATTATTAGGCTTAAAGGTTCCCAAGGAACGTAGTCACTTGGTTTGCCATACGTTATTTTATTCTAATTTTCCAATTCTTGCTCAATGAGCGGTATTCTTGAATAATTATGATATATGGCAGAAGAACTTGTGAATAACCCAACCCTTTTCCCTTATTCTCTTTGTACTCCACTTGTACATTGCAAAAATTACGAACAGTGTCACTGGAGGTATCATATTTTTTAACATTCAACTCATTTTATTGGAACTTTCCAGTGAGAAGTCCTAGCTCAAATCTTACCAAGTTGTATTCCAAGGTTTTAAAATGTAGTTTGGTTTTATAATCATGGACCCAACGTTTTTGTTGGTTTACGTCCCGGTGGAGTTGAGTTATGTCCTTCTTCAGTGCATCAATCTTTTCATAGAGATTTCTATTGTTCTCTCGAAGACCGATGCAGTTTGACATGGCACTGTTGTAATCACTAATGAGATTGAAATTATGTGCTCTCATTTGTGCCATTTTATTTTTACAGTCTTCGGAGCACAAAAGAGAGTTTACCGTTTCGGAGAGAGATTTGGGCTCCTCAGTTTGTGCCATCAAGCATTGGATATGATTTTCAGTAACTTCTGCAATCTTTAGAGATTCCACTTAAGCTGCAGCGTCAACCCAGCTAACACCATGCTACTCTTGCGCCATCAGTATTTTTCCCGCTCCTAAGCCTCCTTTGCTTGATGAGGTTGAAGTTGACGTCTGAGCTGAAGTAACTGGAACCATGGACCTCTCTGAGTTCCTCATGGCAGCTGCAGCAGTTGCTTCATACCCACAGGTGTCTTCCTGCTGTCTCTAGCGAACTGTCCGGGTTCATGGCATCTGTAGCATCTCAACTTATCTTTGACAGACCCAGTGCGAATGTTTGACATTGGATGGTGCCCATATCTCTTTTGAAAATTTTATGCTCGAAACGCGGCCATAGCCAGATTCCATGAATCATCCAGTTCTTCAATATCTTCTTCAACTACTTGATTCATCTCTGTAGCAAACACTGAAGGAGGCAAGAGATCACCTGCAAGAAAAGCATTCAAATTGTTCAGCATGGATGCTACTAGAGCCAACTTCTCTTCGTTCTGCTTGGTCAGAAATGCGAGATTTTTGGTGGAGGGTATAGATTGAACATTTTGAGAGGCTGAGAGATTAACAGGATTGTAGACTATGTTTGCGTGATGTGGTAATTGCTGAGCAGTAACAGTAGTTGGAATAGCCAAGTTGTTTGGAAGAGAAATTCCATATACGTAGTTTGTCTTCTGAGCTTGGAGTTCTGCTTGAGTCAATGGACTGAAAACAACATTTGGATTAATATTCGTCACATGACTTAATATAAGGTTACGATGACTTTGAGACATCAATGCAGTGTTAGAGCCAGTCACCCTGCAGCCATCATGGATTTCTTATGGTTCAGTTTTCTTTGCTGTTGTCTATTTCACATGATTTGATGGTGGCGATCAGTTTAGTGAGAGCAACTTCATTCAGATTTGTAGTACGTTTGATCATCAAAACATCGGCATTCCAAGATTTTGGCAGTGAATTCAACAGTTTGCGATTCATATCACTATTAATGATTGGAATTCCATCACTAACCTTTTGTGAGATGAGTTTGACGAATCTCCTAATTTGGTTTTCCACAGTCTTCCCATAGATGTGATTAAACTAACTCAACTGCTGGTTCAACATGTTTACCCTACAGTGTTCCCTTCGTACAGATTTTTGAGCACATCCCAGATTTCTTTCGCACTTGTGCAGTTTCTGACAACAATCGAGATGTCAGGACCGAGAGCCATAGTAAGATTTGCCATTGCCTTATCATCTTTGTCCTTGATTTTTCGATCTTCGTCGGACCACAAACTTTCTGGTTTTGGAATTCGAGTGTCTGGATCATCTGTAGTTACATACATGATAGTGTGGAGACCATCACGAATGCACCTCCACATTCCGGGTTCCTTGGCTTTGCAAAACAGCTCAAAACGCCAAGTCCACTCAAAATAATCAACTCCATACATCAACCATGGAATTTTGGTAAACATTCCAATACTCTGGTCCAGTTCTTGATACAACGCAAGGGTGTGAGACTGAATGGTCGTTAAGGTAGCTTTCGTGAGATCTGCAGCAGTCAGAATATCGTTTGGATTCAACATCATTTAATTATATTTTAATTAAAAATGACAAGTTCAAAAGGTCCAATAAAAAATCAAATAGTCAACTCGAAATAGTAGATTCTAAACAGTATCTCAGAATAGTATCTTATCCGAGATGGTGATGATGATCCGAGATGGTCATGATCCGAGATGGTGATGATGATCCGAGATGGTGATAATGATCCGAGACATTATGAAGATGAAGACAAATTTCAACACTGATGATCCGAGATAGATTCGAGATGCATGTTCATCAATCGAGTCTTCAAGAGTTCTATCTGAGATGCAGTTCGAGATGGTTTGAGATGCAAGCTTTTGATCCGAGACCTTCAAGCTGATAATACGAGACAATCCAAAATGCAACAAAAACACTAGAATTCTTTGAAATAGCAGCAGATAAGAATAGTAGCTAACCGAAACTGTGTGATATCAGATCTGAGCCTGGGAAACAGGTTCAAACAAGCTCTGATACCAATTGTAAGTCCCAAAAACCGGATCTTACAATATCACACTTAGCTTGAACGGTGGCGGAATCACACAAACAAGCTAAGAATCAAAGTAGAAGAAATAAGATGAATATAGAAATGTTCAACTTGCATACAAATCACCAATTTGTCTAATACAAGTGAATAAACAATCAAGGAGCCACCAAACCCTAATATATCATTATCTATATATAATAGAGGGTTAGTGCCCCATTATCCTGAAGCCCTTAGGCACAAAGGCTACCCCCAAGCCCATTACAACATAATGTCCCATACCCCTAAAGTTACTAATGAAACCTATTTAGGGCCTTACAATGAAGAAAGAGTTTGAAGTACGAGACAAATCACATAAGGCGTTGGAAAAGCAAGTGGGTCAACTTGCAGAAGAGATGGCTCATATGCGAGGAAATGCGGAAGATTGCCAAGTGACACCACCATGAACCCTAAGCATCAAGGGTCCAACTCGAAGAATACACGTGAGGTACCAATTAATAAAATATCTTTACGTAGTGGTCGGGTCATTGATATCGATGCTGAGTCACCACTACCTCAGTTTATTGATGGGGTGGTGGAGGATGTTAGTGATGAGGAGGATGTTGATGGTCAAACGGGTCAAAATAAATATGTTTTGAAAAATAATAAAACTACCCCTGTTGTGACCGTTCTTGTCCCAAAGGCTAAGGAGAAGGGTGTGGAGGTTAATACCGCCCCTTATCCCGAAGATTTGTTGGGATCATCTAAGAAAGTGGTGAATAAATGTGGTCCCCATCAAGAAGAGATGTGGGAAGTTTTTAAACAAGTCAAAATCAATTTACCACTCTTAGATGTAGTCAAACAAGTACCCTCAATGCTAAGTACTTGAAGGATTTATGTACCCAGAAGCGAACTCACAAGTTTCCTAAGAAACTTGATTTAATTGAAAACGTGAGTTAGATTCTTTTAGGGTCACTTCCACCAAAGTTACAAGATCTAGGGGCGCCCATTATTTTGATACAAGTGGGTGAATTTTAAAATGACTCTGGCACTTTTGGATCTTGGGGCGAGTGTGAGTATCTTATCTGGTACTTTGTATGACCAATACGAATTTGGTCCCCTTCAAGCGGCAAACACCACCATGGTGCTAGCCGACTTGACCCCCAAACTACCCTGTGGGATAGTTATAGATGTAATTGTTAAGGTCGAGGACTTTTACTATCCGGTGGACTTTCTTGTACTTGATTATGTCTCGTTGGACCGAACTAAGCAACCAACGGTTATTCTCGGTCGACCATTTTTGGAAACATCGAATGCCCAAATCAATTGTAAAACTTGCACGGTCGACATGACTTTTGGTAACCATCAGTTGCAATTAAATGTCTTTTCGGGATTAACGGATCCTCTAGCTAGCGACGAATGCTATATAGCGGACGTGTTGATGAGTGTATACATCTATGCAACATGGGTGTCGAAGAGGAAAACACAATAGAGGAATGTTTCATGTTTGACAGGTTGCAAATGGAGACAAATCGGAGCATGGATGAAGAGGTGAGAAAGATGGAGGTGATTGCGGTGAAGGAAGGAAAACCCATTTGGACACACCAAGTGGACAGTTTTTTTGAGAATATAGATACAAAGTTGAAGCCATCGTTGGTAGAGCCTGCGGATGTGGAGTTAAAGGTGTTGCCTATGCATCTTAAATATGCTTATGTGGGTGAAGGCAACACGATTCCTATCATCATTGCATCAAACTTGACGGAGGAGCAAGAGAAGAAGTTGATGGCGGTTTTGGTCACCAATAGAGCGGCTATTGGATGGACCATTGCGGATTTGAAGGGAATTAGTCCCTCGGTAGTGATGCACAAAATCATCACGAAAGATGGTGTTCCTCTTTCTCGTAACACATAACGAAGGTTGAATCCGAATATGCGTTAAGTGGTCAATAAGGAGGTGGTAAAGTGGCTAGATGCGAGTATCATATACCCCATTTCGAATAGCCAATGGGTGAGCCCTACGCAAACCGTTCCCAAAAACGCATGCATTCAAGTCGTCACAAATGACGCAGGTGAAGAGGTTGCCACTTGGCCGGTAACCGGGTGGCATATATGTATTGATTATAGGAAGTTGAATTCCGCAACTTCCAAACACCATTTTCCTTTACCTTTCATTGACCAAATTGTTGAGAAATTAGCGAGTCAAAAATTTTATAGTTTCTTGGATGGGTATTCGGGTTACAACCAAATTGCTATCCATCAAGAAGACCAAGCCAAGACCACGTTTACTTGTCCATATGGCACATTCGCATTTAGGCGAATGCCATTTGGACTATGTAACGCCCCCACCATCATTCAAATGTGTATGACGAGTATCTTTTCGGATATGGTGGGGGTCTTTGGAAATCTTCGTGGATGATTTCTCAATATTTGGATCATCATTTGATGATTGCTTAGACCAATTAGAAAAAAGTGTTAAAAATATGTGTCGAAACTAATTTGGTCTTGAGTTGGGAAAAGAGCCATTTTATGGTTCAAGAGGGGATTGTGTTGGGACTCGTGGTGTCGAGTCATGGGATAGAGGTTGACTGTGCAAAGGTTCAAGTCATATCTACTTTGTCGTATCCCACGATTGTTAAGGGTGTTAGGTCATTCTTAGGTCATGTGGGTGTTTATAGAAGGTTTATAAAAGGGTTTAGTGACATAATAAAACCTTTGTGTAACTTGTTGCTAAAAGACCAACCATTTGATTTTAGCAAAGATTGTGAAAATGCCTTTAACATTTTGAAAAAGAAGTTGGTTGAGGCCCCAATCTTGCAATCATGGAATTGGTCTTAACCATTCGAAATCATGTGTGATGCAAGTGATTATGCGGTGGGGGCTGTGTTGGGTCAAAGGGTAGAAAAAAAACCGGTTGCTATATACTACGTGAGTAAGAGTCTCTCGGATGCTCAATTGAATTATACAACTACCGAGAAATCGCAGTGGTATATGCATTGGATAAATTATGGGCTTATATATGGCGTAACAAAGTGATTATATATACAGATCATACTTCTGTTAAGTACCTCATGGAAAAGAAGGATGCAAAGCCATGGTTAATCCAATGGGTTGTTTTGTTACAAAAATTTGACCTAGAGATACAGGACAAGAAGGGTAGTGAGAATGTGGTCGCGGACCACTTGTCCCGGTTGTTGGTAGAGGAGGGTTCTTCTCGTGTAGAGATTAATGAGACCTTCCCAGATGAGCACATTTTGAAAATTTTGGTATTACCTTGGTTTGCTAACACTGTTAACTATCTGGTGACAGGTGACTTGCCGGCTCATTGGGACAGGAGGAACATTACATCTTCTCTCACAAATCAAGTATTACACGTTGGAAGAACCGGATCTGTTCAAGATATGCCCCAATCAAGTCGTTAGAATATGTATACCGCATGACAAGATCCCGAGTGTCTTCACACACTTGCATTCATTTGCTTGCGGGGGCTATTTTAGTGGTCATAAAACAGGGCACAAAATGCTCAATAGCAGTCTTTATTGGCTGCCTATTTTTAAGGATGAGATGCCCATGCAACCGATTCTCATTGTTGATATTTTCGACATGTGGGGGATTGATTTCATGGGCCCATTCCCAAATCGCATGGAAACTTGTACATTTTGGTGGTGGTCGATTATGTGTCTAAATGGGTCGAAGCGATTGCCACCAAAACGAACGACCATACTGTTGTTTGCAATTTTGTTCCAAAGAATATAATTTCTCGATTTGGGCTTCCTCGGGTTATCATTAGTGGTCAAATGGAAGTTTCGGATAGGCAAATTAAAAATATTTTGCAAAAGACCGTTCGACCGAACCGTAAGGATTGGTCAACGAAGTTGAATGATGCCTAATGGGCCTACCGAATGACACATAAAACACTTATTGGCACTACACCTTACCGCTTAGTTTATAATAAAAATTGTCACTTACCGGTTGAGCTTGTTCATCATGCATTTTGGGCTATTAAAGAAGTTAATGTTACGTATGGTGATGTAGGTAAAAAGGCAAGTTAAAGTTGTGTGAGTTGGAAGAGCTAAGTGAAGAGGCATATGAATGTGCTTCCAAGTACAAGGATGGCATGAAGCGAGCATATGATGCCAAGCTAAAGACAAAGGAGTTTGTTGTGGGTCAACGAGTTTGGCTCTACAATTCAAGGCTCAAGTTCTTTCCTAGTAATCTCAAGAGCAAGTGTAAAGTTCTGGACATCACAAATGGGTCATGAATATGTAAGGTATGTCTTAGACTTGTTTTGTGTGTTGAGGACAATACACGATTTTTCCGGGGGGGGTGGTAGGAGTCGTAAATGGTTGGTTATTAGTAATTTTAAAAACCGAAAAACTTTACAAAAGGATTTTTAGTAATTTTTCTAGCTTAGGTCCCTTTTATAAAATTGCTTGTTTTCTCCTATATTTTACTAAAAAAATAAAAAAAGGGAAAAGAGCAAGGTGTCGACGACGAGGCATCACGCCGTCGCTGACGGTGTGTGTTTGGGGGTCGTCGGGTAATGATCCCGTAGACAGTGGTTTAGGTTGTCGCCCACTTTGAGTGAAAAAGGAGGTCCGTCCGCCGACGAGGGATGGGACCGTCGCCGACGACGTGTGCAAGGCCAGCCGACGCTAGTGTTTACCAAACTCTTAACTGCGAACCCAAACACTCTTAAACCTAACAAAAGCCAACCTGAACTCAATTTTAGCCACATGCTCGACCCGGGAATCCAAAAACCTGATCCATAAGTTAACTCCAAACTCTCTTCATTCACAACATCCCAATTCAACCAACAACTTCATCTTCTTCCTTTATTCTCCCAAGAACCCTAAAACCTTCAAGCTAGAATAACTTCTTCAATTGTCCACCAAATCCAGTGATTCTTAGCCTAAATTGTGTAGTTTTTCAAGAGCAACAAAACCCCTTTCATAGTTTCCATCAACTCTTATTGGTTTGAAAGATTTCTGAGCTTGAATTTTCGTGTTTTTAGCAAGGGTGTTCTTCAAGTTTTGATTTACAACTTTCCTTAGTTTCTCTTAGTCTAAAACATCAAAGGTATGAACTTTACTTGAATTTAAGCATGATTATCATACGTTTGTTAAATTTCTTTCGAAATTTTGAACTTTTTGTTTGAGAGTAGGTTGTTTTATGATAATGTATGATGTTTTAGCTTGAATTTATGGGTAAAGACTTGATTTGGGTGGGATTGAACATGCAACAAGTTTGGGGATGTGACTATACCCACTTGTTTGCATGATTGAACATGAGCATAATGTTGAAACTTGTTGAAATCTTATGAACTTAGGATTAAATATGAAAGATTAACTTTAAGATATTAAAGATTACTACTTTGGAAGTTTAAAATTTTGTAGTTTGCATCTAAAGGATAATTGTTGTTCAACATCATATGTTATGCTTAAAATTTGAGTTGATTTGAAGTTTTGAGTGGTATTGATTATCTTCCTTGTGTTGTTGATTGTAGCTATGACAAGTCGAAAGAGAAGTAAAACCTCTGGTAAAGGCTCATCTTCGGGAGCCGGTTCGGGTTTCGGTATCTTTCAAGAAAATGGGAATAATTAAGTAATGTGGAAGATAATGACGAGAGGTTATGCCGTCAAGATTGGGTTTGGGAGAGGATTAGAGACAGTGATGTTGGTGATCCATGGGAAGAGAATAAGAAGAAGCCACTTTCAAAATTTAATGACAAACGCCTTGAGGTCAAATTGTGGAAGTGGTAGATGGTAAACGCCAAAGCTATGATTTCGGAGAGGCTTGTGCCGGAACGAACAGTGAATGTAGAGGAGTTCAGGACGAATGGGATTATCTAGATTTTTGAGAGGCTCGGATGGGAATGGATCTTGGATTGGTGTGAGGATATCACACCACGGGTTTATTTGATGGCGGTTTGTGAGTGGTTAGCATCACTGAGGTTCAACAACAAGGATGGACCGCCACAAACGTGGCAGTTGGTTGGTTCCCGCGGAGAGGTCAAATGGTGATGTCATTCGAGATAATGAAATGTGTTGCACGGTTTAACTCGTTGAGGGATGATGAGTACTTTTACTACACCATTAACCAATTGCTAGACGACAAAACGAACACCGCGAACCCTGATGGTATGATTGGAGCGGTGTTACCTTTTGCTGATGGCGAGGTTGCTTTGAGGAGTGATTTATTGGTTGAAGGGAAAATTCATCAACCTATCTCGTTAGAGAACATCATGGTCAGATTTGGGGATCGGGGTAAGATAAAAGCATCAGATTGTCAGGTACTTCATTCATTGTTGTTCGGTTCGCCAAAATTATCATGGCAGCACATCATCATGATAAACACTTGGGACATCCGTGAGTCATATACTCGACGAATGATACCCTATGTGCGGTTGATTAGCGCCATGATTGTGTAGCAAAACAGGTTACCGACAGAATCATTGCGGGTTCCAAAACCCATGGATCAGATTTGTTTTGCTTCAATGAAACAACATCATAAAACCTCGGTTCAAGTTTACGGTCATCAGTACATTGTATCTGATCACTAGGGTCATCGATTCCATTATACCGATCTAGGTGTTGCACAAGAAGCCGCACAAGATGAAGAGATGATTGATGAGGAAAATGAGGATGAGCCTGAAGGTCCAAGGGGGCTGCGTCAAAGGTATGCCAGGCCACATCGGGAAATATCAGTGGGTGTGGCGTTTTTGTGACCAACCAACGTAGGCTGGGGCATCTGAACTATAACCGGGGCCAACAGGATGTATATGATATTGTCTCCGCAAGTATTAGGGAGAATCAGGAATATGAACAATGGAGAAGGCATTGGGAGCAGGATTTTCAAGCTCAGCAACAAGCTCGTTAGGCTAAAGAAGCCGCCCGCCGAGCTATGAAACAGGAGCAGTGGGAAGAACAACAGGTAAGGTGGGCTATATAGTAGTCTCAGTGGGAACAACAGGAGATGCACCGGGTACAAGAGTTAGCCTGGAGACGAGAGTGGGAGGAGAGCAAGACCTCCAAATTGAACATAATGCGTTGGAGGACCGTCGATGGAATGCGATGGCTGTTATTCAACAAATTGCAACAAACAATGACAAACATCTCCAGGACCAAAAGAGGCATCATCAAGACTATTTGGCAGGTCTCCAATACCAAGAACACACACCAAGGACATGTTATGAGGACTTTCTTGTGCCCGCTGGGCCTTCAGACTCATCTCCTCATTGGCCCGAAGGAGTTGGCTTCAGTTATGTCCCGTCGCAGTTTCAACAACCGGCCGAAGGGGGAAGGGGTCCCCTCGATAGATGATGGAGTCTCTCACCGGTTTCCCATTCCAACCATACCCTCCGGTCGATCCAAACGAGCGCTACCAAAGATAGTGTGTGGTATGTTTTCTATTGTTGTATAATTTCCTTATTTAAGTTAGTTTATGTCTCTCTTGTACTTTTATGTTTTTGCTTAATTTTAAATAAACTTTGTGGGTGTGTTCCCTATATAACCCTCACGAGATCCACTTGTCCTCCCGAGCTATCGGGAGCTTTAAAGGGCTTGTATGCATATGCTAAATGCCGCCGTGATTCCTACGAAAGTGAGTTAGGGTTATTGTTGTTGTAAGTTATTGTTTACACATAAAAATCAAAGTTGAATAAAAAGATGGCTTGGTAAAGTCTTTAAAAAATGGTAGAACTAGGTAACTAACAAATTTTGATGGCTGTGAGAAGCTTGCTTCTACATAAAGGTTAAGATTTGTAGGTACACTATGTTCGGGAGACAACCATTTTTATTGAAGAATGAAGAGCACATGAGGAATGAGCAAAAGCCTGGTGCATATGTTTCTTTTTAGCTTTGATTCTTAGTTAGTTAATAAGCAGGTTGTAAAATGTATCATTTTTACCGAGGTGAAATTTTGGGGAAGTTAGTCGTGTCACATCCTTGTGTGCTTTGAAAGCTCTATTCCAACACATTGAAGACAATGTTGACCTCAAGTGTAGGGATGATGGAGAAAAAGTTTTCGATTTTACCCTTTTCATTAAAACACTACACATTGAGGACAATGTTGACCTCAAGTGTGGAGATGGGGTAAAAATTTCATTTTTTTTTTTGCAAAATGTCTTTGTTTGAGCAATCTTAAAAAACACAAGTAACTAAGTCAATTAGGGATGGCGCAACCCATGTGGTCTCTTGTCATGGTCAAGATCGAATTAATAACATAACGGGTAATTAGCGGGTGGTTATTTAGGAAAAATCCGCTTAAGAAACTTGCATTTTGTACATATCACATACCATAACCTTTATATGTGAGATTTTGAGCCGCTTTACACATCATATATATATATATATATATATATATATTATATATATATATATATATATATATATATAGAAATATAGATATGTCAAATATCCGTTAAAATTGGATCAAAAATTACTCGAAATCAAAAAAAAATTTGTTTTGGAACTTTTAGTTCTCGTTGTTTATCTCTCAAAGTTCTATCTTTGGAATCTGCTAAATCAAACTTAATAAAAGGAATAAATAACCTAAAAAACCTTTATATTCCTTATTCTATACTTTATTTCTTTGTTTGAGTGGACCATTAGTCGTGTATTGTAGAACTTACAAATTTTGATACGTTTAAGACCATAGACCGAATACGAGCACAAGAATGATTAAGGCATTAGCTAAACCTTTTCCTTTTATACCATTTATATATCTCCTTATCCGAAATCAATCTGATAGTCGCCAGCTTTGAGCCTAAACCCTTTGTTTAACCAACCCATTTAACCTTTGACCATTGAGGCTTTTATTTTTAACCCATGTGATGAAAATTCGATCTAAGTTTAGTTGTGAAAAAAATCAAAAAATCGGAAAATATCATGAAAAATAGTAGAAAATTGTGGTGAAAAAGCACAAAAAGATGCGTTTGTAGTTCATTGAATAAATGGCGAAATTCTTTGCCTCTTAGTTTGTTTATTCATACTAGTCGTTTTTAGAGTAGTTGTGTATGTAATAAAAAACGAGTTTTCATCACCTTAGCCACTATCAAAATACCATATTCCAAACCCTTAGCCTAGCCCCGTTACAACCCTTTAAAGACCTTTTAACTTGTGCTTAGTATTTGTGTTTGGTGGTGGAGAACGATTGAGTTGCAAGCCTATGCGGGTACGTGTTCTAACCGGTTTGAGTGATTATACTGAAACATGCTAATGCATCATCTATTAGCTAGTTCTAATCATCATACTTTCCATCATTCCACCAATCTATTGTTCATCATCATCCATCCTAAACCCTAACCATCATCTCTATCACATTCGAAGCTTCACGATGTTCAAAGTTAAGAGTTCACAAATCATTGATCGTGCTCCGTTCATCATGAGCAGCTAATTCTCACAGGTTTCTCCCGATGTAGACTTTTGTAAGGATTTCTAGGGTTTGCTATTTGTTTAATATTTGGTTAGTGACAATTGAATAACATTTGAATCATTAGATAATTGTTTACATTTGTATTGAATTTACAAATTATCGAGTGAGTTATGAAATTTGACTTCGTGAAATAAATATGCGTATTTATGCCTTGTCTTTTCATTGGATTTGCTTGTCTAAGGTAACGAAGTGCATTGTGGTCCGTTGTCTATGACGTTGATGGAAATTGGCACCTAAGCCTTATGATTCTAAAACCGTAAATGAACTAATTCGATTGGACCAAATTAAAACGTGTAGTAACCCTAGGTCCGAATAATTGTTGAACCAGGTGTGAACATTGTTTTCCACTATTCCTTAAAATCATTTAAGCAAGTTTCCGCGTAACCACAATCATTCAAGTTTTCATAGTTTAGTAATCGAAACCAAAAATCGTCGGTACATTCCGATACCTTTTTCAAACAAATAAATTAATCAATTTCTTAGCAAGCTTCATAAAAGTGACAACATTCTTTTAAATCAATCTTGTCCGTGCGCAAACCACAACTCTTCATGGTTCGACCCCTTACTACCACTAATGCATTGTTAAGGGTAATTAGGGCATATAAATATTATCTTTGTCCGGGGCGCGACACTTCGATCATCGGGTGGCTCTGCTTCATCTTCAATTAGGGGGTCGTCATTGCCAATTGGATATTTCATTGATTGGTCAAGATTGGCGTACCTTTTCTCGGTCCATAATTGAAGTGGTAGGTTGTTTTGCTTCTGGTTAACTAAGTTTTGATGGGTTTTTATGAATGGTTTTCCTAACACAAGTGGAGCATCATCTAGGATGATAAAGTCGGTTGTTACTACCGTTTGTTTGAATTGAGACATCCTCAATCATCCCCTTGGGTTTTTATCATTTTTCGGTTGGAAAGAAAAATATGAATTTTAAGAGGAAAAAGATCACTAGTACCCAATTTTTCGAAAATGTAGTTTGGCATTATGTTAACACAAAGATCTTTATCAATTAACATGTAACTAAAAAAGATGTTTTAAAAAAAATACGGTACCAATTTTATGTTTAATTCATGGTGTTCATCTTATATTAGCAAAGTTTGATCATTTATTAAATTAAAGCTACATATTTCTTCGATTTTAATAGTAGTGTTTAGCACTTTTAAAAGCTTGGCATGAGAAGATACCAAACAATGATTTTCAAAAGAAGGTTGTAAAATGTGAATTTCTTGAAAGTTTTGTTTTATTTCGAAATTATCATTTTTAGACTTACCTTCTTCGTGGTTTGGTTCATGCGTGAGTTTATTCTTTTTCGGTTCTTCCATTTTTACCTCTTCGATTATTACCTCTTTTGTACAAAAGGTCTCTTCTTTTCCGCGCGATCTCTTAAGTAAGAGTTCTAAATTTTTGATACTTTGTATAAGGCTTTTGGCTTCGGGAACGGTTGTTGGTGGCGCGTCGTATGTTTCAAACGAGTTGGTGTCCTAATCAAAGCTTGGCTTTGGGAGCTCAAACCTGGGTTCTTCATATGTGGTTTATGAGGGTGATGGCTGAAAGAGGTAACAATGTTGCACTGAATGAGATTCACCGCAAATGATACAATATGGTTCCTCCTAATCATCCTCAATATAGTAGTGGTTGTAATCTTCTGAGTAGTAATCCATTGGAAGATACCTAG
Organism: Scalesia atractyloides; assembly: GCA_947069175.1. Lineage (NCBI taxonomy): Eukaryota > Viridiplantae > Streptophyta > Magnoliopsida > Asterales > Asteraceae > Scalesia > Scalesia atractyloides. The sequence goes on along the minus strand of CAMTDV010000001.1, from coordinate 52,316,279 downwards.
AAGATTAACGAGCCTCAGGATCAGACAACAGAAAAAAAATTATAGGGAGATGACCGCAGCCCCGTGCTGCACTAGCATGGCCCCGTGCTGCACTAGCACGGCCCCGTGCTGCACTAGCACGACCCCGTGCTGCACTAGCACGACCCCATGGGCAAGCCTGTATCTGGGCATTTGAAAAAAGTTTTCTAAATATCTGTAGCATGGGGGCGTGGCCAAGTGGCACGACCCCGTGGCAAACTTACTGTAAAAATTAAAAAGTTTTGAAAACGGGCGCGAGTATGTTGTAATTTTTGTTATATTTTAAGCACCTTTTACTCGTGGATCAAGCTTTAAATTTATAAAACATTATATAATACTGCCACTCTACACACGTTAGGGCAAGTGCACCCATCTTAGCTAGTATAGTGATGGTAAGATACCGAGGTCGTCCAAGAACATAAAAGCTTTTAATACCGGCTTATTGTTAACATCTAGTCTAACCAAATTTTGATAAAAGTTTTTGAAAGTTTTAAAAGATAAAAACTAAATATAAGAACGTAAAGAAATAGAAACAAATAGACAAGAAAGAAGCACTCGGTTTCAAACTCCTCTTTCATGTATCCTTTGATGATTTCCGCACTTTGGGCGTTTTAAGTGATTATCTTAGTTATATTGGCATGCCCCTCTTGTGAAGGCGACGCTACCCTCAACCATATTGGTCTGAGTCAGCAGGGATACAGTCCTGCAAGGTCGGATTATTGAAAGATAATTAAATAAGTTTTAATACGAAAAGTGGTAGGCCCCTCTTGTGAGGCGACGTTACCCTCGGCCAGCAGGGATACAGTCCCGCAAGGCTAGATAAAGTTTTAATATTTATAAGGGGTTCAAGTCGTTCTTACTTCCCCTGATTTGATGCTATCTGCCTCAAGGGAAGTCCTAATAAGCTTGAACCAAGTCCTCACAGGATCTATACACTGAACGAGGTAAAAACTTTACCCAAACACCTTTCTAACCCCCTTCTAGGTAGTTAACTCGCTTTATATAACCGTAAAGACACAAATGAGTGAATAAACGAAACATGAATAATTGTTTAACCAAAGTTCACTTTCAATATAAAAAAACTAGTTATTAAAGTCATTAATACATACCCAATTAAAAAGTTGCCAAAGACTAGAAATCAAAAGTAATACATAAAAGATTTGTCTTCACCAAGTGATGTAAGAGATTAGCCAAGCATGGCCTTTGTTTGACAAGAACTCTTACAATCAATCTTGGATCTCGATACTACTAAACACTCTAAAAGATGAAATATGGATGATGGTGGTGGGTGTTGGTGCTGTAGTGGTGGTGGACTGATGGCAAGTGTGTGAGAAGTAGTTTGCTGAGGGATGCCTTTCTCTTGAACCAAGCACCTCTATTTATAGCTGGAAACAGAGGGCAGACACGAACCCGTGGTCTTTTCATTCTCTCCCTTCATTAACTGTGTTGATGCAATTTATGTCCATCACTGTGCGAATAGGCTAGAAAAAGTGTGTATTGAATACTGTATAGATTAGATACGAACCCAAGACACAAGTGCGAAAGAGAATTTGCTCGTACAAGTGACAATGTGACTCGTACGAGTGACAATGTGACTCGTACGAGTGACTATGTGACTCGTACGAGTGATAAACAACTGACTCATACGAAGGACACTTCGTACGAAGCCAACCTGCTCGCTTCACACAAGCTGCTCATGTCTATATATATGTGTTGTTTGTTCATTGTTTGTAAGTTTTGGAAGTTCCCTAAGGGGAAACGCTGGGGAATTCTCTCTAGGCATTCCGCCAGCCAGACAAGATGTATACTCTTTCGGTATGAATGAATGAATGAATGAATGCTACCGCTATTTCTGTTTCTACTCCCTTTCTATAACGTTCTACCAAATCAATACTATCATACGCCCAAACTTCCATCTAGAACCGCCGTCACCGGGACCCACAACTGGTATCAGAGCTATGGTACCGATTCACTCAATCTAACAGTTGATGAATCACCTACACTCATGAAATTTGGACGGATGAGGGGTTTTAGACGTAAAACATCAAATAATCACACAATTGTAGGTCCCCTAGTCCTTATGGATCTTGACAGAATCGTCTATCCAATCTAGAGTGCAGAATCCCCTAGATCAGATTTCACAGAAAACACAAGAACACGAACACGAATTCCTTTAAACTGTCTTCTATTGATAATCAAACACAATTGTTTTACAATCAATTCAAGACTCTTCTCACAAACTCTCTGAAGCAATTCTTGCAGCAACTAAACAATAGAACCAACAACCTTAACCCTAATCACAACCTCCCTATTTATAGAAATAGGTTATGCAACATGGGCTAGGGTTTCCTACATGGACTGCTAATGGGTTTACAGCCCAATTCGCCTACCATGCACTATTCTATGTCTAGTTCAGCCCAAATACTTCTAATTAACATTACAAAACTAAACTCGCTAACCGTTTATCATTTTACTAATTACAAGGTACCCAAAGACTAAATCTAAGTTGTTGTCACAAATATGCACCAACAAACTCCCCCTTGACAATAACTTCATAAAATAACTTAGTTTTCAGTCTTCTTGCAATCTTCAACATCTTTGAAAAACTTTGGTCTTTGGATAGCTTTAGCTTTAACAGCTTTTGTCAGCAACAGACTCCCCCTAAGCTGATGTATCCAATCACCAAATCTTCTAAAGCGTTAGCGTTTGAGTAAACTCCAGTTTAGTCCTTGCATAGCAATCTTCAAAACCCTTCAACTTTGTCTGCAATGTAGAAAGGAGGTTCTACCATGCATCCAAGCAAACTCCTCTTCACCAAACTTCTCAGCAACACATTGCTACAATCTATATACCATAAAACAAACATCTCGAGAAACCATAAGAATTTTTCAACACAAGTTAAACAAATTATTATTATTCAAGAGATAGTTAAACTGTATCACAGATTAAGCACTTCTCAACTTAAACCACATTCTCAAAATTTTTAAGCACATATAACCTGCAAGATCGTAAAAAAATTTTGAACACAGCTTCTAACACCGTCTCCCCCTACCGGTAACAACTCCTCCATGAACAACCAATATCCCATACAAGAAGAAGTTACAAGAAAATGAAATAATTTTGAATTTTTATATTTTCTGAAAGCAAATAAAGTACGAAAAAATTAAACACTCTATTTTTGTGAGTATCACCGGTAAGAAGATCATATCAGCAACATCAAACGGTTTTCACACTATCTGATTATTTTTGATGCAATATTCATGAATAGCAGTTCAAGACGATTACCAGTATTGTTTATCCACTTAAACAAAATAAATGAACCTTTCAAGTTCCATTACCTCGTGATATGTTTAGATGATTTATACTGATATACTAGTGTGTCCCACTTCAGGAAATACCCCCGCGATCAAGGTATGCACAAAAATTCATCGTAGTAGGTGAGTATACCGAAATTCATCCTTTTGAATTTACAACGCTAGATAATTGGTGATCAGGTCAGTACTTCCGTACAGCAAAGAGACCAATATCCAACGAGGGTTAGGGCAAATACCAAATTTTGGTACGATTAATGCAATTTGCACTTTTGAATGACTCTCTAGGAGAGCTTCTTTAATTTTTGGGATTTGGCATTTTTTGCTCTTTTAAGATATCCCGGTTGTGCCTAGGTCAGCATATATCTGGATGCAGCAGAAGGACAACCTTGATACCCCAGATGAAATAACGATATAAAGACCTAAAACCTCAGATTTTGGCAATCTATCAACGCAAGATTTAAGGTTATAAAACCATACGCCATTGATATGTTACCCACTCATACACAGTTTATTATGTTTATATCACCAAGGTAAGTTGATTATTTCATGTCTTTTGCCTACTGGTACATCATATGATGAAGCTGCTATCACACTTAAGCAATTTTCTTTTAATGTCAGTGTGACAGTCTAACTTGTTGATGTGCCATCATTTCTTCTTTTTCACACAGTGAAAACTCATTTTTTATTTTCTATTTTTTATGTTTTTTGATTTTTGAAAAGCAGTAAAATTATTTACAAATAATTTTTATGGAAAAATGGTCATTCAGGATTCCTCATCTCGTTGAGTTCGACTAAATGTTCAAAACGAGCCCTATCAAATGCTTTTGTGTAAAGATCTGCCAGGTTATCTAGTGTGTCGACTCGATGCAGTTCTATTAATTTCTTTTCAGCACAATCCCGTATAAAATGATGATGAATGTCAATAATGTTTTGTACGACTGTGTTTTACGGGATTGCTGGTGATTGATATAGTGGCACTATTGTCATCATAATAGGAGTACGAGTGAAATTGAAACCGTAATCGTGCATCTGCTGTTCGATCAAGAGAACTTGAGAGCAACAGCTACCCGCAGCAATATATTCAGCTTCACACGTCGAGGTAGACACGCAAGACTACTTCTTGCATTGCCATGAGACAAGCCTCCCTCCTAAGAACTGACAACCACCTGTGGTAGACTTCCTTGTAGATTTGCATCCTCCAAAGTCCGAATCAGTAAAAGCAACAAACTTCAAATCACTAGCAGCTGGATACCATAACCTAAGTTTAGGTTTCCCCTTCAAGTAACGAAGAGTCCGCTTCACCGCTTTCATGTGGGACTCCTTTGGATTCGCTTGATATCTGGCACAAAGACATACTGCGAACATGATGTCGGGTCTTGAAGCAGTCAATTACAGCAGAGAACCAATCATTGCCCTGTATTGGATCAACATCCTCCACACTCTCATGATCTGGACCAAGATTGTGATTCTCACAGATAGGTGTATTGAAAGTAGCGCAATCCTCCATTTTGAAACGAGACAAAATGTCATACACATACTTCGTCTGATGAATAAACATCCCATCCTTTTTCTGATCAACTTGTAAACCCAAAAAGTAGGATAATTCACCCATCGCACTCATCTCAAACTTGCTCTTCATTACCTCTTCGAACTCATGACACATGTTCTCATCTGATGACCCAAAGATGATGTCATCAACGTATACCTGTACCAGCAGAAAGTCATCCTTCTTCCTTTTGATGAAAAGTGTACTGTCAATCTGACCTCTTTCGAAACCATGTTTTAACAAATGTGCTGACAGTGTCTCATACCACGCCCTAGGTGCCTGATGCAAACCATACAATGCCTTATCAAGTCGATAGACTCGATCTGGCTAGTCTGGATCAGTAAACCCATCTGGTTGTGAGACATACACCACTTCTTGGACTTTCCCGTAAAGAAATGCACTCTTCACATCGAGTTGGTAAACTTTGAAGCCCTTGAATGAAGCAAAAGCTAGGAACAAACGAATTGCCTCCAACCTTGCTACTGGTGCAAACACTTCATTGTAATCAATCCCTTCTTGCTGATTTTAACCCTTCACTACCAATCGAGCCTTATTCCTTATCACGATCCCTCGGTCATCTTTCTTGCACTTAAACACCCACCTAGTGCCTATTTCCTTCTCTCCTTCAGGCAAGTCAACTAGCTCCCAAACTTTCAACTTCTTGAACTGAGCTAATTACTCTTGCATAGCTTCAACCCAGCAATTGTCTTTTAGAGCCATATGAACATTCTTGGGCTCCTCTTGGGCAATAAAGTAGCTATACAAACACTCATTAATTAACCCTGTCTTCCTAATCGAAGTAAACAAACAGGAACCTTCGAGCACACCTCTTCTTGTCTGAACACCTGCAGCAGGATCACCAATGATGTTTTCAACTGGATGATCTCTGTGTACTCGTGTGGTAGCAATAGTGTCAACAACCATATTATCTCCCAGATTAGATCCAACCCCCCTTAATGGTAGCAGTAGCAAACGGATTAGTGAAATCCTCCCTTTGAATAGGTTCAGACTCACTATCACTGGAGTCCTCTGGAGCTGCACTGGAAGAAGTTTCTGGAGCATCTGTCATCGAGACACTCGATCTAGGCATGAAGTCACACTCACCATCTTCACTGATCACTGTATGGATCACTTGAGACTCATCTACATTAGAAAAATCAGGAATATTAAATGATTTAAACACACTATCATAATCATATAATATAGGAGGACCACTCGTTGATCGTTGAGGTGAATAACTAGTGATTTCCATGTTAAACACCACATCAATTTTACCAGTTTTCATATTAAAAACCCTTTTATTCCGTGTTCCAGGCATATAGCCTAGAAAGTAACCATCATCAGCTACTTCACCGAATTTTTGCTTATCTTTGTTTCGCACAATGGTACAAGGTAACCCAAAAGGTTCAAAGCCTTTTAAGTTTGGTTTTCGGTTAAACAATAGTTCGCGACATGTTTTGTTAAACCATTTAACCGTAAAAAATTTGTTCAGGACATAGCAAGCTGTGTTCACAGCTTCTCCCCAGAAAAGAACTGGAAGCTTTGAATCAGATAGCATAGTCCTTGCGGCTTCAATCAACGTCCTGTTCTTCCGCTCAGCGACTCCATTTTGTTGAGGTGTATAAGGAGCAGAATATTGATGTTCAATTCCCTTGCGAAGACAATAGAGATCCAGAACTTGATTCTTGAACTCAGTGCCATTATCACTCCTTATCCTCTTGATCCGTGCATCATGGACATTTTCCAATTTTGTAAAAAGATCAATCAGCATCTCCGCTGTCTCATCTTTTGTACCTAAAAAGAAAACCCATGAATAACATGAGTAATCATCAGTGACAACTAGACAATAGTACTTTCCACCTATGCTCCTTACCTTCACTGGACCGAATAGATCCATATGAAGTAATTCATAAGGGGCATTTATGGAATTTACTGTTTTAGACTTGTGAGGTTTCTTATGTTGTTTTCCCTTTTGACATGGAAGACATTTATCTTCCACGTGAAACCTTTGCACTGGCACCCCTTCCACTAAACCATTCTTAATAATATAATTCATTTTTCGGTAGTGGATGTGGGCCATGCGTCTGTGCCACAACAATGACTCAGCCTCAAATGCTTTTGATAGTAAACACGCCACCACAGAGACGAGTCCTTGGCACCCATGTCCATGACATAAGTGTCATTTCTCCTTGGTGCTCTCATCACTATCCAGTCATCCTGTATCACCAAACCAGGTTTCAACACCAAAGCTTCAGACATTGTAAAGTGGACCGAGTGACCCTTGTCGCAGACTTGAAACACGCTCATCAGATTGTGCTTCAGCTGCTCAACATAGTTCACTTTGTCCAGTGTGATCTTCCCGTTAGTCACTTTTCCTCGACCAGTAATGTGCCCTCCTTTAGCACCTGCAAAATTCATGTATCCACCATCTATATTCTGAAACTCAATCAGCAACCTCGCATCCCCCGTCATGTGCCTGGAGCAGCCGCTATCAACATACCACAAGTTAATAATCCTCCTTAGCAGCTCCTGCACCACCCAACAAAATTAGTTAGATTGGGGGACCCAAGCCTTAATGGTCTTGGGTCTTCCAGATTCATCAAATCATAGGAACATCCATCCAGTATCCATCACTCCTGACAGGAGTCTTGCATCTTTGACCTGTTGATGGAAATGGTCTTTGATTTCCACCAGGTCTGTGGTCCTGAGGTTTCCTAACCAAGTTTGGACTTTGCGACCTTTAGAAATTATGATTTTGATTCCAGGAATTTTGATAATGATATTTTCTAAAGCCATCGTTATAAAATTTCGACTACCAACATTCTGGTATCGATTTTGATATTGACCTTGACTTCTGAAATTATTTGATGGACCATTAAAGTTATTCATTCTCGGTGAACTACTTCTAGGTCTTTCATATCTGCCAAATGTAGATGCAGGCTGAAATCTTGGTTGATTTCTTTGAAAGCGAGGAACTTGGTGAGTTCCTTTTTCAGCCTTATCTACACCCTCAGCAACACTCTGTAGCTTGGTAACAGATATTTTTGGTGAGTTAATCTTCTTCTCACCATCACCACTTTTTGCTGGTGATTTTTCTCTCTGCCTCTCACTTACCTGTGCTTTGTTAGGACAGCAGCTGGCTACATGTCCTTTTTCATGACATTTGAAACAAGATTTTCTAGCCGAAGACTTCTTTACAGAAGCCTCTTGCTTAGATTCATCAGACGATGATGATGATGATGATGAAGATGCCTTTGAAGGATCTTGTTTAGTTTGCTTAACATCATATTTTTCTTTGTTTTTGTTCTTAGCAAACTACACATTAGACTCTTTAGTAATAACAGGGACCTCTTCATTCATGTCACTTCCCTTAACAAAATCAACCTTTTTAACAAAAAATTGTTTTTGATCGTTAAGGTGTGTATTCTTTGTTTTCAAAACTGGTTCCCTGTTATTGTCTTTCTTGGCATTTTCAGAACCATCAACACTTCCTGATGTGGAACTACCAGGTGTAGTTGACACAAAGTCTGTAAGCTCTTCTTCATCTGTCAAGAATAGTCGTGACCAAGAGGTGGTGGAACTTCATTCAAACCTTTGAATCCCACACACGTCTTGTCATTACTCGTCTTCAAGCCATTCATCATATGTTTCATGACAAAAGATAAATCTCTGAATTGATTTAATTTCTTTTCAAGTTCACAGATTTTAAGTTGTGCTTCAGACAACTCTTTGCACTTTTCAGAAACCTCTTTTGTTTTCTCACTCATCGTATCATGAGCTAAGTCAATAACTTGAAGTTTTTCGTTTAGCTTACAGGTTAAAATATTAATTTCTTCATCATAACCTTTAATTTTCTTCAAGTATAATGACTCATTTCGTTTTACGAAAAAGTTTGATTCTTTTAAGTTCAAGAGCTCATTAGCCAGACTTTGGTTTTGTTGTGTTAATGTGTCAACCTCACTTTGCAGTTCACAACATTTCAAACAAACAGAACTACCAAAGTTAGGACATACCTCGCCTGTTGATTTGCTTAGACCAGCCATGAAAGCATCAAAATCAGCAGCCATCTTCTTCTCTGTAGTATTCTATTCTCCATCAGCTTTTTCAGCCACCTTCTCTTGCTCTCCCTCAGCATGAGCTTTAACTTCTTCATCAGCAACAGGAGCTATCTCAGCCATGAATGCCTGTGAGGCATTGTTATCACTCTCCAGATGAACACTCCAATCATAAGAACCCTCTCTAGCAGTAGAAATTAGGGCCTTTGATCCAGTGTTGTTTGATGCATTCCTATTGCTTGAACCATGACCAGAAGAATCTTGAAAGGATGAACTAGAATGCGATTCAAACTTTACTCTTTGACACTCCCTAGAAAAATGTCCATAGTGTGACAGTTGTAACACTTCACTTTTGACTTGTCAAAGCCCACACTTTTGCCAACGAACTTCCTGCCCATTCTGTTCATGAACCTCTTCACCCTTCTAGAAATCATGACCATCTGCCATTGAAAATCCATCTCCTCTAAGTCATCGGGGTCGATCTGATCATAATCTTCATCAAACGTAGCAGGATCAGATATTTTTCCCTGAATATAGTTCTCGTAAGAAGCAACGAAAGAAGCAAGCAATGCTAGGTGTTCTTCAGCACTTTTGACACTCAGAGGCATAGACTTGGAACTGCTGTTACTTGATTGTAGTTTCTTAGCCCCTGACGAGCCTCCTGAAGCAGCAACAAAACATACTTCTCCATCAGAATTTGTCACGATCTGTTCATTCTCACATGAGAGAAACGCAGTTGCAGTGTCACTCGAAGCATTGTTGGAAGATGAAGGTGTAAGACCTTTATATATCCCCGGATCTTGAACCTGATCATAACCCGTTTCCTTCTTCTTCATATTGAGCTCATAAGCTCTCAATTTTCCAACAACCTCCTCCAAGTCTTTCTTTTCATAATCAGCTTCACCCTTTATCATCAACGTGTAAATATCCCACGTTGCAGGTAAAGCATCCAGCAACTTGTCGTTTATCTTAACATCTGTGTATCCCTCTATGTCATAGTTATCGATTTCTGACATCAGATGATAATATCTCATGATAATATCTTCTAGGGATTCATTTCTCATTCCTTTGAACACAGCAAACTGTTTCTTCAGTAGATCATCCTTATTCTTCTTCACATCTGTATTGCCCTCATAGCTCTTTTCTAGGGTATCCCACATCTCCTTTGATGTTTTATAACGCTTGAATGTATGTTTGATGCCATCAGGTAAAGACATCTTGATAGCAGCTAAGGCCTTCTTTTCAGATTCATACATCCTCTTTTCAGCTTCAGACATGTTGACATAAGCAGTAACACGTTGTCTTCCCTCAAAATCATGCATTGGGTTAGCGTACCCATCTTGAATACAGATCCACATCCGTGTGTCCTGATATTCAATAAAGGATTGAAACCTATCCTTCCAAGTAAGATAGTTCTCTACCTTAGCATTTTTGGAGGTTTGTTTGTGGTGCCAGCCTCGTGCTCCATCCTCAATAGCTCATTTAAGTCTAACATATTCAACATTTTTACCGAACCGGCTCGTTAAAAACGTTTAAAACTTGTCCAAAATGGGTGGTTACCAAATTATACTGTTAGACTCGTCTCGTCGATACGATTCTAATGATGTATGATGTCCGATTATGATTTTTAGAATTTTCGTGCCTTTTTTTGTCCTAAAAATCAACCGAGTCTAACTGTCCAAACGGTCGTCAAAATTGTCTATGGATCAATTTCTATGTCCGAAACCGTTTAACTCTGGTTGCGTCAGCTGGTTAAGTTTCCACTTTTTTGTAGAGAATCCGGAACAGTAATAAATCCGAAACAATAACTCGGATAGTGAATCCGAGATAGGAATCCTGAACAGTAATCCGGACTACTAATCTGAAAATGGAATCCAGAATAGTGATCCGAGATGAAATCCGGAAAGCACTGTTCTGATCCGAAATGAAAATCCGGAATGCACTGTTCAGATCCAAAATTGAAATCCAGAATAGACTACTCTGATCCGAGATGAAATCCGGAATAGTTCCCAATCCGAGATGGAATCTGGAATACAATTCTGATTCGAAATTTCAATCCGAAATGGAATCCGGAATGGCTTTTCTGATCCGAATTGCACTGTTTTCCAGATCCGAAATGCAAATTCTCGTCCGAAATTCAAGTCTTCAATCCAAATTCCTAAGCTTTTTAATCCGGAATGCCTTTCTTCAATCCGAATTGCTTGCTGTTAATCCGAAATACCTGCAGAAAATTCGAAATACCTGCAAAACCCTAAAACAGTCGTCAAAAACTTCAAGAACAACCTCCAAAAACGTCCAAAATCTGACTTTTTCTGCTGTTACAATTCTGAATCGAGCAAAATCAAGAGCCAAATGCTCTAATACCAATTGTAGGTCCCCTAGTCCTTATGGATCTTGACAGAATCGTCTATCCAATCTAGAGTGTGGAATCCCCTATATCAGATTTCACAGAAAACACAAGAACACGAACACGAATTCCTTTAAACTGTCTTCTATTGATTATCAAACACATTTGTTTTACAATCAATTCAAGACTCTTCTCACAAACTCTCTAAAGCAATCCTTGCAGCAACTGAACAATAGAACCAGCAACCTTAACCCTAACACAACCTCCCTATTTATAGAAATAGGTTATGCAACATGGGCTAGGGTTTCCTACATGGACTGCTAATGGGTTTATAGCCCAATTCGCCTACCATGCACTATTCTATGTCTAGTTAAGCCCAAATACTTCTAATTAACTATTATAAAACTAAACCCGCTAACCGTTTATTATTTTACTAATTACAAGATATCCAAAGACCACATCTAAGCTGTTGTCACAAATATGCACCAACAACAATCCACGGACATAATGTAAATTGAAACCATAGGATTGTTAGAAACTGATTTTCGACCAGATCTGTGCAAAAATCATCTTGAAATTCGAAGAAATAGAGATTCTGGATAGAAAAAACATAATCAGGCTCGTTTGTACAAGTGAGCCTCTGCGGCTCGTACGAGTGACGATTTATCCCTCGTACAAATCACCACTCGTACGAAGCACCACTCGTATGAAGTGTGGCATGCCTAAAAAAAGGCATTTTTTGATCGTATCGATGAGACGAGTGCCCAGAAAAAATTTGGTGATTACAATTTTTTTTGTGATTTTAACGTCTAAATCGGGCTGTTTGGGGGTACCGTCTAGAGCTTCAGAGTATAGATTTGATGATACGGTCACAAAAAGTTGAAGATATTAGGGTAGCCATTAATACTTGCACATAAAGTTGATCATCTGGTGTAGTGACTTTTAATGGGCCTCAACGTTAAATTCGCATTTGATAAAAACTGCAATTTTTGGAAATTTTCCGCAAAATTTGGTTTTTGTGAAAAGATACTCAAGACGTCAGAATTTGAAAAAATGAGGGGGAATAAAAATTTTCACATATGTTAATATTCCGGCATTTTTGAAATTCGTGACCATGCAACAGTATTCGGGTGGTTCCGACTGCAGATTATCTAGGAAATAAAGAGCATCAAAGATTCATTACTAATGAGATAAAGATGATGTCTATTTGTCGTAAAAGTGGGGTTGCATAACTGAGTCTTGGAGGAGTTGTTCATCAGATTCAGTAGTTGTGGTCACGTTGATGCCTGAGTCTTCGTACAAGCCGGTTGCACACACGACTGCTTAGTGGTACAAAGTATCCAATTTAACTCCGGAAGATATTGATAAATAAGCTTCGAGGGCACTCCGGCCGGTGCTTGCTTCCTCAAGTCGGGTATCCGTATCGGTGGCTGTTGGCAATTTCGTTAATGGAGGAAAGACTTAATAGGAACCCCCTGCCGACGTCAATCCGATACCTTTTTTCTCGTTTTTTCATTGATTTTCTTGCTTTATTTCCACTATTAACATGGAAGGGAAAAGGTACCACTAAACACAAACTTAATCTATCTTTTTTAGCCGAAAAAACATTTTTAAAAGGTGAATTTATGATGTTTAAAGTTTTATATTCCAGGTTTTTCGAGTTAGGTTCCAGTATTGCATATGGTTTATATAATGTTAGTAGTTAAGGCTTTGTTAAGAAGTTTCTTTCTTTGCGCCTTTAAACCTGAAGGGAGTTATGGCATTTGAGTTGAGTTACTAATAAGGGAGCAATGCAGTGTAGAGAGATAATAGCAGTCTAGGGAGGGAGTCGCTGTCTATAAAGAGAATAGCTTGAGAGTGAGATCAGAGTAGGACCTGTTAGAATCATACCGAAGCCATACCCAGGTCATACCCGAACTCACCTCCCATCACCCCTTGAAAATAGGGCTTCCAACCCCTGGTTAAGGACCTTAGTCTAGCTTTCCTGTTTACTTGCTTTCCATTCATCCATCTCCTCCTGGAAGGACAGAATGGTAGGGGAGGCGAGAATCACTGGTAAGGGTTGGCCCGGAGCTCTGCGGTTGATCCATTGGGTAGGAATAAGAGTCATTAATGGCTTTCGAGATGAGGCAGCCAGCCACTCTTCCTGGGTAATGCCCAAGAAACTGTGCATGTGTCACTGTTCCGGTCGTTGGGAACGGTCATGGTGTAGCCTGTGCAGAAGATGAGTGAGATGTATCCCGACAAGGTGAAAGCCATTCAGGAGATGCCGATCCCACGAACTAACTGAGAAAGAAGTTCACGGATTACGAGAACAGATATTTAGCACTAGAACGGACGTGCTGCGCATTCGCTTGGGCTGCTCTGGCAGTACATGTTTATCACACAACTTGGCTCATCGCTCGCATGGGCGCACTGAAATACATATTCGAGAAAGCCTCTCTCTCTGGGGGGATAGCAAGGTGGCAAATGCTCCTGGCGGAATACTACATTGTTTTCAAGACTCTCAAAGCCATCAAAGGCCAAGCACTGCCAGTGTGTTCAGGGTTAAAGGTATCTTCCTGACCACTATCCAAAGGATTCAGGCCTCTAAGACAGTCCCTCATTCTTGAGAGTCTTTATTTGTAGCTAAAGGCAGAGGGTCCGTTACAGACAGGTGCGGAGAACTAGTTAAGGTGACTTGGGAATAAGGGCTTGGAAGAGCAATGCGGAGAATCAGTTGTTGATTTCGCCCATTGTTGTTGCGAGCTCCATTGTAGTTGGAGCGAGAGGAACGATTATCAGAAGCAGCTGAAGTCTGAGACACAAAGGCTGATTGCTGCTCACTGTGTTGTGCAGCTTGTATGCGATGAAGACGCGATTCTTGGTTAAGGACCTTAGTCCGCAGATCGTGGAGGGAGGGGAGGCAATAGATTCATCTTAGGCGGTAAGCGAAGGAACTGTAGGGCTTAGGGCAACGAGTGAGCCTCGGATTTTTATTCAATAGCTCTAGGGGAGGTGAGAAGAGAGCCAATAGCTATTATAGAAGGACTTAACAATTCATGGCATGAACTCTCTCAGATGTTTCCACTCCTGCCCCTGCAAGCGAAGAGGTTTCAAGATACCAGTCGACCGAGTGAAAATGAACAGCTCCGAGCAAATCTTCTAGAGAGCGTACCCTTTGTTTCTACTCTTTCTCTCTTCTAAAAAGAACTCAAAATCGAAAAAAGAAAAAAGAATCTTTTGTTTTTGTTTTTTTTCCTGTTTTTGGCCGTCGAGACTCCTTGAAGCTCAATCAAAGTACATTTTCCAGCCCAAGGAAAATGAACTGTTTTCCGAACTAACCGCCAGAAAGTAAGGATGCTTTGTGGTTTCAGTTGTCACCGGGACTAACAAGGAAGGCTATATACTTGCAATTCATGACTAAAGAAGATGATATAATAAATCTTTCAGACAAAAAATGTGTACCAGTTGCTCACAAAATAGACTATACATTTGGAGTTTCATGATCGAAGGATGCTCAGAATATGCAGATCATGATACAAATTGATACTTAAGGGTTAAATACCTGATCTTCGATGTGGAAGTGTTGCACATACAACTGCTTATCTTTAACTCTGCAAGACAAATGAACCGTGTGGTCTCGGCGACGGCGGTTCTAGACGGATGTTTGGGCGTATGATAGTACCGATTTGGTAGAAAGATATAGAAAGAAGTAGAAACAGATGCAGCCGAAGCATTCATTCATTCATACCGACAGAGTATACATCTTGTCTGGCTGGCGGAATTCCTTGAGAGAATCCGCCAGCGTTTCCCCTCAGGGAACTTCCAAAACTCACAAACAATGAATATATATAGACATGAGCAGCTCGTGCGAATGGTTGTTCGTACGTGTGACATGATGTCACTCGTACGAACCATATATGCTCACTTGTAAGAGTTAGATGTTTATCACTCGTACGAGGCACATTGTCACTCGTACGAGTGACATTTTCACTCGTACGAGACAATTCTCGTTCGCACTTGGGTCGTGTCTTCGTATCTAATCTATACAATATTTAATACACACTCTTTCTATCATATTCGCACAGTGACAGACATAAAGTACATTAAAAAATTCCCCCTTGGACGTCACTGTCGAAGGTTGATCTTGATCTTGAAATCTGAGAGCTGTGTTTGAATATTCTGCAATTTTAATCAGGTATCTGTTAACGTCGTAATTCCCCCTTGATTGATCATCCAGGTTTGCATTATCTACGTTAAGCAACATTCCCCCTGAAATAATTTTCTTCGGAAATCAATCTTTAGGCCGTTGTTTGCACGATTCAAAACCTCCTCTAATTTGCTTGATCCAAAAATTTTCTCGAACAATCACCAACTTGAAATTAAACAATGCAGCTTCTCCGTTTCGACGTTAACCATATTCGCGTTCGGTTTAGCGCACTCCTCTGATGCCAGATCCTCTGATCTTCAAAACCCAACCGGCAATTGATAGAAACTTCGAATTACCATAACGAAAAACTTCAGATCAATGAATATCTGCAAAAATCTGAATTCCCGATTTCTGTAATCACGATTGATCAGCAAATCGGTAATCTTCTCAATCAGCAAATCATCATCAGAATCATACAATCTGGTAACACATCGAATCTGAGAAACATTCTTTGGCAATCAGAATCACATTCTTCCTTTTTAGTCACAATAACAGATGTATAGCTATCTTCGCTGGAATGGGGCAACTGAAACTACAAGACATCCTTGTTTCCTAGCGGTTAGTCCAAAAAATAGTTCATTTGCCTTGCAGAGTTAAAGATAAGCATTCGTATGTGCTTCCAGTTCCACATCAGGGATCAGGCATTTAACCCTTGAGCATCAATCTATATCATGATCTGAAAATTTTGAACATTTTATGATCACGACATTCAAATGCATAGTCTATTTCGTGAATAGACATAAACGTTATCTCGTTACTAATGAATCTTCGATACTCTGTGTTTCCCAAATAATATGCAGTAGGAACCACCCGGATACTATTCCATCGTCACGAATTTAAAAAATGCCAGAATTTTAACATATACGTGAAAATTTTTATTACCCCTCATTTTTTTCAAATTTTGACGTCTTGAGTTCTTATGGGGATGAATATTATGGCGTTATTGCAGCATATGGTACTCAAATTTTGCAGAAAATTTCCCAAAATTGCAGTTTTGATCAAATGCTGATTTAACGTTAAGGCCCATTAATAGTCACTACACCAGATGATGAACATTTTGCGCAGATATCAGTGACTACCCCAAAATCTTCATCCTTTTGTGACCATATCATCAAATCTATACTCTAAATCTCTAGACGGTGTCCCCGAACAGGCCGGATTAAATGTTAAACTCTCGGAAAAAATTATAATCACCAATTTTTTTCTGGGCACTCGTCTCGTCGATACGATCAAAAAATGCCTTTTTTTGTCACCACTTCGTACGAGCTGGACTTTGTACGAGTGGTGCTTCGTATGAGCCACAGAGGCTCACTCGTACGAACGAAACGGATTACGTCTTTTCGATCCAGAATCTTCATTTATTCGAATTTCAACATGATTTTTGCACAAATCTGGTCAAAAATTAGTCTCTAACAATCCTACGGTTTCAATTTTACATTATGTTCGTGGATTGTCCGATTATTAGATGTTTTACGTCTAAAACCCCTCATACGTCCAAAATTCATGAGCGTAGGTGATTCATCAGGTGTTAGATTGAATGAATCTGTATCGTAGCTCTGATACCAGTTGTGGTCCCGGCGACAGCGGTTCTAGACGGAGTTTGGCGTATGATAGTACCGATTCGGTAGAACGATATAGAAAGAAGTAGAAACAGAATCAGCGGAAGCACTCATTCATTCAAACCGAGAGAGTATACATCTTGTCTGGCTGGCGGAATTTCTAGAGATTATCCGCCAACGTTTCCCCTCAGGGAACTTCCAAAACTTACAAACAATGAACACACAACACATATATAGACATGAGGAGCTCGTGCGAATGGTTGCTCGTACGAGTGACAAGATGTCACTCGTACGAACCATATAAGCTCACTCGTACGAGTGAGATGTTTATCACTCGTATGAGGCACATTGTCACTCGTACGAGTGACATTTTCACTCGTACGAGACAGGTCTCGTTTGCACTTGGGTCGTGTGTTCGTATCTAATATGTACAATATTCAATACACACTCTTTCTAGCCTATCCGCACAGTGACGGACATAAAGTGCATCAACAAACTGTTTTCAGGACTAACCGCCAGGACATGAGGATGTTTTGTAGTTTCAGTTGCACCATTCCAGTGGAGATAGCTATACATATGTTATTGTGACTATAAAGGAAGATTGTGTTTCTGATTGCCAAAGAATGTTTCTCATATTCGATGTGCTACTAGATAATATGATTCCGATTATGATTTGCTGATTGAGAAGATTATCTATTTGCTGATTAATCATGGTTACGGAAATAGGGATTTCAGATTTACGCGGATATTTATTGATTTGAAGTTTATCGTTGTAGTAATCGGGATTTCAGATTGTCGGTTGGGTTATGAAGATCAGAGGATCGAGCATTGGAGGTGTGCGCTAAACCAAACGCGAATGTGATTAAAGTCGAAACGGAGAAGCTACATTGATTAATTTCAAGTTGGTGATTATTCGAGAAAATTTGTAGATCAATCAAATCAGAGGAGGTCTTGAACCGTGCAAACAAAGACTTGAAGATTAATTTCTGGAGAAAATTATTTCAGGGGGAATGTTGCTTAAAGTAGATAATGCAAACCTGGATCATCAATCAAGGGGGAATTTGTTGAAGCGTTCTACGACATCGACAAATACCTGATTGAAGTTGCAGAATATTCAAACACGACTCTCAGGTTTTAAGATCAAGATCAAGCTTCGACAATGACGTCCAAGGGGGAATTTGTTGATGCACTTTATGTCCGTTATTGTGCGAACAGGCCAGAAAGAGTGTGTATTGAATATTGTATAGTTTATATACGAACATACGACACAAGTGCGAACGAGAACTGGCTCATACGAGTGACAATGTGACTCGTACGAGTGACAATGTGACTCGTACGAGTGATAAACAACTCACTCGTACGAAGGACACTTTGTACGAAGCCAACCTGCTCGCTTCGCACGAGCTGCTCATGTCTATATATATGTGTTGTGTGTTCATTTTTTGTAAGTTTTGGAAGTTCCCTAAGGGGAAACGCTAGCGGATTCTCTCCAGGAATTCCGCCAGCCAGACAAGATGTATACTCTTTCGGTATAAATGAATGAATGCTTCCGCTGTTTCTGTTTCTACTCCCTTTCTATAACGTTCTACCGAATCGGTACTATCTTACGCCCAAACTTCTGTCTAGAACCGCCGTCACCGGGACCCACAAACTGTAAATGTCAGGTCTTGTACCAACACACCCCGTGGTGTCATGGCACGGCCCCGTGGTCAGTGTACATCCTGTACTATCACAAATTCTACGAATCTTAAAGTTGACCATGGCTCGTGTTTGGTTAACACGACCCCGTGTTGGTTTGTCTTTTGCTGTTGTCTTTTTCTACATAGAATCTTGACTGGGCACGATACCATGCCTACTGGGCATGGCCCCGTGCCAAAGCTTCTGTTCTTGTTATTTTGTTGTTTTGGAGGTGGATGGGGTTTGGCAGGTCGTGTCAATCTTTCTTCTTTGTATTTGTGTTGGTTTCTACTGTTAATTTGTTCCTTTTATTTCCTTTAAGCTCTTCTGATCCTGTAATTTAAAAGTAAACAAAGAAACATACTTTATCCAATATTAATACTGAAAAAGGGTCGATTTTATGCTTGTTTGACGAAACTTATATGTTGTATTTTGCGCACATCATCAACATCTTTTGGACGACTTGTATCATGAGGCAAATTGTGCAATTTTAGTATAATCCAATTTTACGTCTGTTCGTGATAACTAAAACTCCTTTCAACACCCGACACCGTCGATAATAAATACTATATTTAAATAATATATCAACCACCACGCTTAAAAGTAAAATAATATTAACCCGAGCTTTTAGTAAATTTTTCGGTTTCGTTCGAGCCATTTAATGATAGCCGAACCGGTCTAAAAGGACATAAAATAACTCTTTATCTTGTCCACTCCCACTTAGTCCAAAATCTCCATCTTTTCCTTAGTTGTTCCATCTCCGGTCTTCAATATTTTTCTTCTTCTGGTATACAATTTTACGATAGAGTACTTTTACATTAAACAAAACCTAACTATTATCACGATTCCAAAAACAATGATCTACAACCAAAAACAATTAAACAATTCAATTCAAGTAACTAGAGCTTGATTTATTTCCATCACAATCATCACAAACCAAAAAAAGGCTTTGATTTTTTTTTACAAATGAAAGTTTTGACTAATAAAACATAAATCGATTTAGAATTAGATAGTATTTAAATCACTGCAAAAGCAACTCAGATACTATTGTTGGGAATCAATGTACAATTTAAAATCTAATTTTATTGATTAATTAATATCTTGTATTAATTGCGTGGTAGAAGCGAGTACACATTTTAAGCCGAATTAAAATTTCACGTCACTGATCCAATTTTAATTTGTTTAAGCAATTAATCCACAACCATAGGGTATTCCACATTGCGTACCTTTTGACGAAAACCGCAAAAGCACACGATGTAAACGAGCAAACGTCATGCTAGTTGAAGTATTCACGAACACCCAAAGTTCGCGAATCAACTCTTAACACAAACTCCACGAATCCCGAGGTAAAATGACTCGACACAAGAACCGGCAAAGTGTTGGTCTGGTTAGAAACCAGAACGTCGAAAATCCAGGTTTGAGTGTACCGAGTGCGTCGAGCTGCTATGAAGGCTGGCCAGAGACGGTCAATCGAAGCAAGGCGGCGCGCGACAACGTTTGGTGGAGCTAAGCGATGGTTCGACTGAAAGAGTAAGCGAAAATGGATGCAACAAGAATGAGATCAATGTATCATTTTTATCACTAAGGTTGCGTGAAGCTAGAAAAGGGGTGTATACCAATTTGGGGATGTCGAAGAGAAAGGAAACATGCATCAACTTTATAACATGTTCTTTTCTAGAGTTGTGAGAGATGAAGAAGAGGAGATAGACAGATGTGGTAAACAACAACTGATGTCTATTCGTCCAACAAAGAAGAAGAAACAAGTAAGTAAATAGTTCGGATAATATGTGTGTATTAAGTAAAGAGATAGAACAATCGTTTTTTTAAACAATAGATCAGTAATACTAGTTAGTGAAAAAGTAGTTATACATAAATAAAATAGTTAGCAAGTCAAACTTAAGCTCTAATAAATCAACTAGATCAATTAAAATTTGTAATAAAGTTAATTCTTCCATTCACAACAAAGTTTATCAAAAAGATATCACAAATATAACCCTATAACTATCACAAACACAATAATTAATTAAATAATAATAATTTATAAACAACGAAACACCTTTAATTGGCAAGGGAGGCGGCCAAGCTCTATTAACAGGGTTCCCTTTATTTATGTATACCGTATCAATCTTACAAGTAAACTATAAAATATATTCAACCCCACAACCACCGCCGTCACCATCGCCACCGCCAACGTCACGCCTCCGCCTCTACCTCCACCTCCACCTCCACCTCCATCCCCCCTAACCCTCACGTAATCCCAATGATCTAGCCCACCCGATCTCAAATCGATTCAAATACTAGTAAATCTTCCGATCTGGTAATGGACGACAACAACATCTTCTCCCACCTCCCACAAGACATCCTCAATCAGATCTTCACCCGTCTCTCACTCCAACAGGTCGTCATCTGCCGCTCCGTCAACAAACACCTCTACTCCGCCCTCTCATCTCCGTCCTTCACCTACCTCCTCGCCACCACCTCCCCCTTCCCCCTCCTCGCCCTCCGCCCTCCCCACCGCCACCACCCCCTCCCCCCCTCCCCCCTCCTCCACCTCTTCGACCCCATCTCCCACAAATGGCTCCGTTTTCCCCTCAACTTTCTCCCTTTCCCCTCCGCCCACCCCATCGCCTCCGCCTCCGGCTTGTTATACCTCTGGGCCGACTCCGGTTCCCCAGATGGGAACAAATCCTTAGTCGTTTGCAATCCCTTGGCTTTAAGATACAAAACTTTGCCTCGGCTGGGTTCCGCCTGGTCGAAACACGGGTCTGTCTTGGTTGACTCTGTTGATAACAGAGTTATTGTTTTGAATGAGCTTGCTCTATTGTATTATTCCAATATTAAGAATATGTGGCTTAAGTTTTCCTCGAATTTGCCAGCAAAACCGCGGTCGCCGGTTTTAATTAATAAGTCGATTATCGCGTTGTGTGATGTGGGGTCGCCGTGGCGGAGTCAGTGGAAGCTGTTTATTTGTAGTTTGAAGAGTTTACAGACGAGTCAGATGTGGAATTGTTTGGAGAGGTGTGAGTGGGGGGATGTGTTTGATATATTGAAACGCCCACGTTTGTTGAAAGGGGTTGGGGATGTGGTTTTGATGATTGGTGGGTTGAAATCGTCGTTTTCGCTGAATGCGACATGTTCGACGATTTTGATTTTGAAGTTGGATTTGGGGAAGTTGGAATGGGGCGAAGCGGGGAGGATGCCAGGGGAGATGTTTAGGTGTTTTCAGGAGTCGAGTAAGTTTAAGGTGTTTGGAGGGGGGAATCGGGTTTGTTTTTCGGGGAAGAGGGTTGGAGGGTTGGCGTTGTGGGAAGAGGCTTCGGATGATGGGAAGGAAGAGTGGAGGTGGATTGATGGTGTTCCTGGGAATGGGGATGGGTTGTATCGTGGGTTCTTGTTTGATGCAAGGCTTGATGCTGAGCCGTGATGAAGGTCTGCTTTTCGGTTTTTCATTTGTGTTATCATGTTTTGTGTTTGTTTGCAGCGTATTGATTTGGTTATTTTGTTACTGGTTTTATGAAATGTTTTGTCTTTTCGTACATAATTTGATCAACACCTTTGATGGTTTCAAAGGGGGCGTTTGGATGTGCGTTTTAAATGTGATTATTGCTGATTGATATCATAAGTTTCTAAGAGATAACTTTGACGTGAATCGGTTCTAATCATAATCAGATTGTACATCGTTTCATATGCATAAACCGATCAACAAACCATTTTTATCATAAATTTGTCTTCTTGGATGTGTGTTCCTGAAGTAATAAACTTACATGCTCATGGTGGATTGTCATTCAACACTGAACTTAGTAGAGGACTATGTGCATCACATAAGCACAATATGGAAATTCCGATACATATTGACACATAAGACAATTATGTAACTACATAACAGCTTTCCCTTTTCAATCCCACCATGTGGTTAGTACCACTTAAAATGCAGTTAGTATTGAACGTTTCCCTGTTTAGGTAATATCACATGTTTTTCAATAGATGGTTTTCTTTTGTCAACACTTGTATATGGAAACTTATTTGAGGTGACTCACATTATTACACAAGCCAGGTAGATGATTGTGTCAAACTTTTATACTAGTCAACTAACTGGCTCGAATGTTATGTGAGCCAACTAGCTCGAGTCAAACAGCTTTTGCTGAATTAGAAGTGATGCCAGTGAAGTGAGTTTTTACTGAGCTAATGGTGAGCTGAGTTACTAGTGTTGGATTTTTGGCAGTGGTGTGTACTGTACTTGCTGCCAACCACTTTCCTTAAAAACAGAAATCAAGGAATCTTTATGTGCAGCAGTAAATATTATGATTTTTGGCAGGAAACCAGGTTTGATTGTATTTCTGTGGTACAGCAATCACGGGTCATGATACGACACCGTTTACCTTGAACGTCTCCAATATCTCAATCTTAATTTTAAATCATATCTAATAGGGAAAACACCAAATCATGCAATTTGTTAAAATATATATCACAGAGGCAAAATTATTTATGAGATAACCTTTTTTGTTGAAACTTCTAAAGCTTACAGAGTGAAAACTCACCAAGGTAACATTGGTCGTGTGTCGTCTAATACCAAGGTATTTTTGAACCTGCAAAAAACATTATAGCTATTCTCAAAGCCGTTCTCATTACATGCTTCACATGTTTTGGGACTCGTTTTTATCAGTATGTTTTAGGATTAGGATTCGGTTTTTATCGACAGGTTCAGGTTTTATGCCATTCGTAGCGAAAAGTGAGAGTATGAATACTTGGAACATTTTTATTCAATCTTAATAACAAGGAAACACTACTCATAGTTAAATTGTTATTAGCACTTGAGACAAGTCTAAGCAAATAACATGTCCGAGCGATGGGTATTCGTTGATGAAACTATCAAATGTGTATTAACGATTTGACGTCAGATCAAGTTAGCAAGATCTAAAGAGTAAACTCGGTTTATTTCCCCCTTAAAACATCCATGTATAAGTCTTGCATGGCATGCCAATCTATTTTCGAGCTATCCGGATCCATTATTATTTGGCAGATTTGGGAAAGAAATTCTTGAAGATGACCCAAGACTCATACATGGACTAGTTGGTCAACCATTATTATTTGGCAGATTTGGGAAAGAAATTCTTGAAGATGACCCAAGACTCATACATGGACTAGTTGGTCAAAATGGGCTAACGAATCGAATAACGAATTTTCGAACTAATCGAATTATTCTAATAATCTATATATTTATCTGGATTTGAATTCGAATTCGAAATTAGATTCGATTAGAATATGGAACTTCTATTTTTGTGTAACTGAAGAAACACCAAACTAAACAAGCGATTAGTTTGTGGTTTGTGCCTCGACAAATAAAGGTTAATCTTCTTTCGTCTCGTCCAAATGACTATGAAAATCCTGCAAAATAATCAACACACTGTAAGCTCGTTATAAGGAGGAGAATGGGGGGTTCTCCTTGTAACCACCATCTGGCGTGAGAATAAGTATCGGTTATGAGGATAATAGTGTGTGCATTGAGTGAGAGAGCAATAGAGCGATCCTTGAACCTGTTGGTAAAGTTCTCTATTTATAGCCGAGATGGTTAGTGAAGGAGGTAGGCTGATAGGCCTTGGGCCTGAGCTCGACAACAAGGAATATCCATTTTGCTCCATCTGCCACGACCGTTAGTGATTACTGACGAGAGGGTAGTTGACGCACGTTGAATGGACCCACGTGTCCTGACAGTTGTCCTTGTTGTCTGATCTGTTATCAGCGGTTGAGTGGAGATCATGAAGCAGTGGTCGGCGCGAGCTGATTGGTGCCACTTATAAGTACTTGTGTACTTCTTGTCTGCTGAACGATTGTCCATCGTGAAGCATGATCCAATATAGCCTGTTGAGCACCTATTGGTCCATTGCTCTGCCACTTGTACCCTTTGTACTTGTCCAATGTTACCATGCGCTTCCAGTACCCGCACGACATAGATGGTATTCCATGCAGTCGCGCAACATCAAGGAAGCCAGTCTTTCGTCAAAGGAACTAAGTGTTGGAAATGGTTACATCTTACGCTTGGCCCCTCGCGCGACCTCGGAAACGACTGTATGTGTGACAACTATCACTTTGGGATAATTCTGTACATTAACCAGTGAAATTTATGAATGTGTTTTGAACAACTAAATTGCGTGAATTGCATGGCATAAATCTAGAAAGCTCATTTAATACGTTATATGATGCATATTATTTGTTTAGTGGTTACCATTCAAAAACAGTTTAAAACAGTGCGTCGGAAACAATTATTAGTCTAGCTGTGGCAGCACAGTATCGGTACGCAGTTAAATAGCAGATTTAGGACTTAGATGAGAGTCCAACGCAAATTGTATATTAAAACCCATGGGGGAAAGCAAGGATTAATGCTAACACTTTCCCGAAACTATACATGCATTGAAAACTGTCAGAAAAATACGCTAAACAGCAATTCAACAAAATTCAGCAAAATACAGCATCCACAGGCTTAT
Source organism: Scalesia atractyloides (assembly GCA_947069175.1). NCBI lineage: Eukaryota > Viridiplantae > Streptophyta > Magnoliopsida > Asterales > Asteraceae > Scalesia > Scalesia atractyloides. The sequence goes on along the minus strand of CAMTDV010000001.1, from coordinate 52,291,089 downwards.
GTAATGTGCAAGAATAAAGTTAAACATTATACACTGCTTAAAAGATATTGAAAGTATCAAATTGGCACCAAAACATATAATACCACATAAGACTTGAAAGTTAACGTTTTAACGAACCGGCAACGAAACGAAACCCAGACACAATCTGAAACATCATATGAACTAGTTAACAATGTTTTAACATCATACAACTAGTTAAAATCATTAAACACATTGTTTTGATTGAAAATCCCTAAAATCCCTACAAGTTGCTTAAACCTCCGTTTAAGGACCCGTTAACGAATCTAGCACCCGTTAAGCAACCGAACACGAACTAGACATAAAATATAAACTAGTTAACATTGTTTAACAATATTAAACTTGTGTATGGCATATTTACCTCAAACTACATCAAAAACCCCAATTCACAAAAACCCCCCTAACTAAGCTCCTAATTCTAACTAAATGCCTAACTAAGAACTTAACCAAGTTAACTACTCATCATCATCACCATGTACGACCAAGGTGGGGGCCCACAAGCCACCCACATACTTGTCCCCTAGTCCCCCTTATGTTGGAAGTAACTTATAATTGCATGAAGGATATTGTGTTCATTTGGCAACATAAGTAAACCACTAATCAAACCTCATCTTATCACTTTCATCAAGACCACACTTCACCTCTTCATCACCTCCACAACCTCAAGGCCACATTTCCTCCACTTAACCTCCATTTTTAAGTGTCTTGCAAGCCATTCCAAGGTGATCCTAAGGTGTCTCAACACTATCTAAGAAGGTGCTAAGCATTGGAAGTTCAAGGACCTCTATTGGGAGCTTTTATCCACCAACTTTGCATCATCTTCTTCAACTAGTTCATCTTGCCACTTCCCTAGCCACAATAGCTAGTAGTGAGCCTCCTAATCTTTCAATTGGTTTCTTGTTACTAGTATTTTGTTAATATATAAGTTATGTCATCCAAAAGAATCAACTTTAAAAGATGAACACATGAACTAGTAACTTGATCTAAAGAAAACAAAGCTATCTTGAAGTTGTAATAAAGATGTAGATGTTTATTTTGTGCTATGGATCATATCCATCATATGTACACTTACTAGAAGCTTAGATCTAACAAGTGTACACATGGATCTTACAAGATCCATGATCAGAGAAATGATGAACTTGTTATACATAATAAATGGACTCTTTAAAGTGGATAAAATGATTTATAATGCTCTTGAAATGTTGGATGATCAAGTGTTTAAAAGTGATAAAAGACTTGATGAACATGTTTTAACATAATGGATGAACATGTAAATGTGATTGTTAAAAATGATTTCTGACAAAGTTGGTAAATATTAGCAGCTAAACTCATTTTTAAAGATGTATGAACATCTTAAACATAAAGCTAAAAGACTACATATTTTGGTTAAACTTTCAAGTTCATCGTGACCTAAAAATGCATATATATGTATATGGAATACTTGTTGAAGTTGTGATGAATAAATTGATGAGTTTTGAAGCTTAAACACATGTTTTAAAACATGGGAAACCTCCTAAATCTAGGGGAGACTATGGAAAATTTTTATAAAATCTAAACACTTAGAAAAATATATGTTTACCAAGTTCTTACAGGTAAACTTGTTTCAAGGCCATAAACATAAAAATCCCCATATTCTTGTATAAACTATAATTCCAAGAAGTCATGGTTTTTCTAAAAATAAAAATGGGATAAATATATATTTTTGGAAAAATATATATTTAGTGATCATAAGAATCACAAGTTATGTATTTATTGTTTGTATTGAATATATATAAAGTTAGGAACTTGAAAAATAAAACATACCAACTAATCCATAATAAGTGGCAAACAAAGAACTACAAGAATATATAAACATATCCATAACCATACATGGAGGCAAATATGGACTTATCGAACGATCGGACTTTATACGGATTACGGGCTAAAAATATATAATATATCGAAGCTTGGTAAGTATTATTTTCAAAACCGAACAAGTGACAAAATGTATATTTTCACAAGTATATAAACTATGTCGTATTTTGTCGATAATAAAAACATATTATTTTCAAAGTGTATAAATATATATATTTCATAAACATCCTAAAAATATATTGTTTTTGGTGGAAACTAAAATATATATTTTTCTAGAACTAATCACAAAAATATATATTATTTTGGAATACATACACTTACCAAGCATACTAATACATATACTAATTTGGTTATATCTTAAAATTATATATTTTAAATATACACAAAAGTGGGGTAATAAATACAAGAAAAATACGTATTCCTATACGTACAAATACATGCCAACATATAACACTAACATTTAGTGAAAATACCATTATACAAGTATTATACACAACCATGGAAATACAACTTTAAGTATACAAATACTCCCAATACAAGTATATCTATACTTGGGAAGATACATAAGTATAATAGTTAACAATTTCAACATTTGGTCATGTGAACCATAAAACCTATGCACATGAATAATTATATATCCATACATGTTAAAAATAGAATATGTTTAACAAACCCATCTCAATTACAAAATGATATATAAAGTGGTGCATACAAATAATACAAGTTAAAATATAATATTTTAACTAATATATCAAACTTGGAAATTATATATAACTAAGAAGGATTATATATGGAACATATCCAACGATGGTATCGTCGAGGCAAACGGGTGGAACCCAACTATGAGAAGACATGAAACATATACATCTTACTCGTGCATGGCACTGAGGCTAACGGGCTAGGCCCATACATGCAACACTGGAGATGCAAGTGTGTGTGTATATATATATATATATATATATATATATATATATATATTTGACGAAATATATATATTGACATCATGCATCGAGAATACATTGCAGCTGACATCATGCACCGAAATATACCTCAGCTGACATCGTACACCGAAAACGCATCTCAGTGGTGCATTGTACATTGAAAATACATCTAACCGAAACAAAACACTGAGCAAGTGTTAATAAATAATTAAGACAAGAAACAAGAACATAAATCATTTCAAAGACCGAAGTATCTAACAAAACCTAACGTGTTTGTAGGTTTGGTACGAATCCAAGGAAAGGTATGTGAGTTAATCAATGAAAGCAGAAAGCAAAGCAGTGAGTTCATGTCCCCCTTTTCATTTTTAATGTTTTACAGTTTTATAACTATCGGGGGTCAAATACATGTCTATGGTATGATAACCTAGGGAATGAAATAACTAGATCTTGTGCGAATAGGGGGAACATAAGCACCATTTATCTTGTTAAAACCACGGTACAAAGGTTAGATCTAGCGGGTGTTGGCGAGCCCCCCTCTTGGTCATGGACCCACATGGAAGAGTGCATTTGTCGTCCCAGTCGAGGTTAATCGACAGAAATCATTTTGGTTTGGATGCTTCCTATGTCGTCACACATATTAATGTTTTGCCACACATATTAATGTCCTTGCAAAACATTAATGATCATGATTTCATTGACGCTTTACGTACCGGGTTTTGATACAAATACTTCATACATTTTATGGATTCAACTCGTACAATTAAAACGCATGAACTCGCCAACTTTTGTTAATTTTCAACTTGACATGTATTTCAGGTAATTAGTGGATATATGAAGGAGGTTTCAATCAAGACAACAAGTATCAAGTCTCCAATGCAGTCTTTTGAAGGGTTTGCCAGTTATATTCCGCCTCCTTACAGAGATATAAGGGTCAAAGACTTATTACTTTAAAAATTGCATTTTGGTTATGTACCACCTTGACAACTTAATCTCATCTCGTGGTTTGTAAAACAATACAATTAACCTATGTTACGTTTTGAAAACTATCAGTAATGGCATTTGGAGATTTTTTTATTCATTTAGTATGTTCACTTATGTTATATGCAATGAGAATCAATCAGATCATACCACGCGCTTCCGCCTATGAGCGGGTGTGACAATATGGTCGCCACAAGGTCGGGGTAGTTATCTCGTTTGGTCGGCGTAGGATTTGGGACCATACCCCTTCAAGTCCCCCTAGTCCAGTGCTGCTTCCATGCGCAAGGCAAATGGTTGGAGCTCTAGACCAAAAATAAAAATTTAGTATCTGCGCTTTGATTATGTGTCCTGCAGATGTCAACAAAGGTGCTAGAAAAGCTGGCGCGCGTGTATTGGTTCAAGACTTAAGTCGCGCAGGAATTTACTTTACTTGTGAATTTTCCTCTTGTATTTTGCGTGAGAAAATTCTTGAAATTTGAAAAGAGCATCTTCTGACAGTTTGGTGGTGAAGGCGACGCTTGATGTGACTGCTGACATAGTGATCAGCAAAGCGTCACTGTGTCAATAGCTCCATTCCGACTTGTGTCAGGGGAGTAGGTTTCACGCGCGTGTGACAACCATCACTCCGTTTTTGCTGCCTGACGTGTCTTTCTCGTATTGGAGACACGCCACAACTTGCTCGACACGGTTACCCATCGCAATGCGATGGGTATAAATAGATGAAACGGAGAGGCATGAAAACACTTTCCCTTTGAATTTTCTCCCTTTTTCTCTCTATATCTTCAAATCTTCGAATTGTTCTTGAGGATCTTCGAGTTTTTGTTGAAGATTAGTAGATTTCTTCATATCTTTTTCAGAGTTGTTTGTATCTTTTCCAGATTTCTCCGCTATCACCGTACTTCGATATGTTTGATTGCGCGGATGACGTTGAAGTCAAAGAAGTGAGTTCGCCGCCGAATTGGATGCCCAATATCTGGCCAACGGCCAGATCGCCGTTGATGCACCACCAGTGTATATTAGCTTGTTTGTAGACTTCTTTGGGGAGGGCAACTTCTGGTTTCCTGCCACCCAGTATTTCGGCACGCTTGTGTCGTATTACCATTTTTCATTTTGCAACTTAGCCCGCTGGGCATGGTTAGGATGAGGCACTTTGAGATCTGCTTGCGCTCGCAGGGGGAGAAATCGACTGTGGAGAAATTTCGCGCCTTCTATCAGCTTCAAGCGTATCTTGGGTTTTACTCCGTTGCCACCTGTTGATCAAAGAGGTTACTCATGAATCCTCCTAAGAGCTTCCATGATTGAAAAGGTAAGTTCTTCTATATTCGCGAGGAAGTGATTCCAATTGCTATAGAATTTCGTGACCCTGCGCCGATTCCAAGGAGGATCTGAAAATACCCAAAGGCACGACATGGTACGAGAGACTGCAATCGTTACCTAATCAGGCGTTTGGCGAGCAAGTTTTGGTCGCAGCAGGCATGAGTGACAAATGGCCAGTTAACAGCATGAAGGTCCCCGTGCTTCTCCTAGATGGTCGTGGTAAGCCTTTTAAAATGTCATCTCTTTCCCAGTTATAATGATGTTTGGTTATCACTGATGAGTCAGATTTCCTTAAATGTATTTCTGCAGAGGTTGTGCTTTATTATCGGGCGTTTGCTGCATATGCTGGGATTATGGGCGTGAGGCCCTTGCATGAAGATGAGGATCTCTAGCAAGACCAGGTTCAGGGTAACTTTATGTACCCACCAGCTGGAGCCTTTGTTGCGCCCCTGCAGCGACTAAATGTGCGCATATACTGAACCCTAGGCCATGTCAGGCTATAACTCCTATTGGGGAAGATGTTGTAGGTAGCTTGCGCAATCTCGGGTTAAACATGTCAGTCTATTTCCTCTTCAAATCATGGGTTAAACATCCCAACGTATACGTTTGCGCAATCTCAGGGTTGACCGGAAGAAAACAAGCCTAAGAGGCAATGTAAGAAGAAAAAGGTTACCGTTGTTGAAGGTGTGCGCCCTGTCAAGGTGGAAACGAGTGCTGCTGCCTCAGATGCTGCCTCGCGCAAAGGTATGGCTCGCCCATAGCAACGTAGCTTAGATGATTTCATGATTGTTGCTGATTCTATGGAAGAATTACATTCTATAGGTGGCAAGTTCAAGGCTGGTGAGGCTGCTGGTATGGAGAGTTTAGGGAGCGCAAGCTCCAAAGATCAATTATCAGACGCGACCCCCATGTCTATTCTTGTATTAGAGGAACTAGAAGCCGACCCAATCCCAGAGCTGGCTGGGAAAAATACTTCCAAGAGGGCGCATGAGGAATTGAGCAAGAACCCTACGCCAACCCCTAAAAAGGTTTCTTTCAGCAAGCCTGTCATAAGGAAGAAGGCTAATCTTGGCTCTTTGATGTCGGCAATCTCATCTAGTAGGTGTTTTTTACTTTTAATTTTTCCAAACTTTATTGAGTGGTTTGTACAACTTTCTGACCCTGCGTGTATTGTTCGGAACCGAAAAAGGCGCTACCCATGTTGAGATTTATAAACTCAAAATCTGGTCCCAAGACACCTCCACCTCCTCCTATTGGCGCAGCGAAAAAGGTGGAGGGTGCGTTTGAGGTTATAAGTGAGAAAGTTGTTGAGCCGCGCTTGGAGGTTCCTGCTTCTTCTATCATCCCTCTTACTGAAGGTATAATTTCAAGCAGCGAGCCTGTCAAGATTGTGGAGAAAATCATTGAGGCTGAGAAGCCGGTTAGGGTTGAAAAACCTGTTGAAACGGAGATGATTGTGACTGCTGGGGTTGAAAAACCCGTTGAAGAGCCTGCCAAGTAGACTTAGAAGGAAGTTGAAAACAACTACGGAAGAGCCTGTCAAAGAATCTTCGAATGGGGTTGAAAAAACCCGTGAGAAGACCGCTAAAGAAACTGCTACTTCTTGTAAAGGCCAGGGCACGAGAAGTAGAGGTTTCAGCGCTTCCAGTATTCAACAGAAAGAACCTTCACCAATCTGGCCAGAAGATACTTTGGGCGACCATTACTACCGATCATATGACGAGAGTTGTGCCAATCAAATTCATGCTCCTGTGTGGAGCTTAAAACAAGGTGACACTTTCACTAAGTTTCCAGCCTGCCGGGAACGGTTCATGGGTGCCTTCCCCCCTGCCGAAGTCCTTCACCAGAAGCAATGTAAACATGACCAAGTATATCAATCGCATGTCCTTGCGCAGGCCAACCAGCTCTCTACCGGCAATCAAATTATGCGAGAATGGCGCACGATGTATAGAGATCGTGTTGAGGTAGAAGAGTATAGAAGTCGGTTGGCTATTGATGCCAAACGTTTTGAGAAGGCGAATGAGGAACTGGTTGCGAAGCAAGCTCAGTTTGAGGCTGATAAAAATAGTGAGGAGTGGGGCTTGTTGGGTCTTAGAAAGAAATTGCAAGCAAGTGAGGATACACTTGCTGAAGAGCGCCGCAAGTAGCGGGAGGCGTGTGAGAAAGACAACAAAAAGATGTATGCTATGCGCAACAAGATAAACAACCTGAAGGCGCAGGCGGAAATATCTGCCAAAACTATTGCTGACCTGAGCGCTCAGAATGAAAATCTTACCACTTCCAAGGTTGACCTTGAGGTGAAGCTTGAGGAAGTGAAATCACATCGTGAGCGTGCTGAAGCCAAATAGGTTCTTACCACCTACACTTGTCTCCAACAAGATCATAAAATTCAAAGGTTAACTAATCGTTTATCTATGCAGGCGGAGATGGAGCAACAACTCGTCTCTGAAGATAGAGACTAGGCTAGCAAGGATGCTGAGATTGCGGAGCTCGAGCATCGTTTGCGCGACTCACAAGAAAAATTGATGCTCTTGAAATTGACCTAGAGGCCGAAAAGGTAAAAAACTAAAGCTACCGAACAGGCGCGCAAGGTTTCCTAGGCGGCCTTGAATGTGGCTCAGGATAATTATGCTGAAGCTCAATGAGTCATTGAACCCTTGGTCAACAACTCTGAATGGTTGCAACAGTCGGGATCCCCTATGTAAGTTATCATCCATTTCCATTCTTTTTGTTGGATCAAGTGTACTTCTGATCCTTGCATGTTTTGAACAGGTAGCGAATGCGGTACTGAATTCTTTTGAGCTAGACCTTACCGTGGTGGGGCTCACTTTTGCAGTGCGCCAGGTTGGCCATCGTGAAGGGCTATGAATAGTGTGCTTGCCATGTTCGGGAGGCGATGCAGACGACGTGGGATAGTAGCCACTGTTTGGTCAACGCGGAAGCTGCTGCCACCCAAGATACATATAACACTCTTACACTTCCCATCATGGACTTGTTTCTGAGGCCCTTCAACATGACGATTACGTTGCGCGCTTAAAGGCTCTCTTCGAAATCCCAGAATCACAAGTTCTTTCTGATGATGAAGAGAAAGGTGTTGGCGGTAACGGCGCAGAGTGAATGTTTTATAACTTTTAGGCTTTTGTAACGTAGGCGTTTGTGCCTTTGTAATTGACTTCCCTGTTTAAACAATCGTGATATGTACTGGATGTGCGTTTGCACTTTTTAACCTACATTTTTTACCTTGATCGCTTATAATGTTACAATTATTGAATTGTGTTAGAAACTTTGTCTAGATAGCACGATGAATGTAAGTTTGGCTCATGTCTAAACTTAGTTCATGAGCTCGTAATTTACTTTAATGTTTTTGCGCAAACTAAAAGTTGAACACGCACTTGTAACTTTGAATTAAATATGGGATTCAACACGAAAAAAATAATGCAAACAACGCTTTATATTGATAAACTTGTCAGGCTCGCGACCATCGCTTACAAAAGGTTGTGTCTTACATATACCATGTCCTTAACTGTTGTGCATTCCATGTGCGTGGAACAACATGACCGTCCAATGTGCGTAGCTTGTACGCGCCCTTGCCAAGAACTTCATGATAAGGTAAGGACCGTCCCACTTAGATGCAAGTTTCCCTGGGCTTTCGGCGTTGGAGGCTTCATTGTCATGGAAAACATAATCTCCTGGATTGAAAGTACAGATGCGTACCCGCGCATTGTAATACTTCTCCAGTTTGGACTTATACTTGGCTTTCTTGATGGCCGCGTTCTCGTGCCGTTCTTCAAGTAAGTCGAAGTCAAGCCGGCATTCCGCCTCATTATCAATTGCGTTGAGTGTCGTTAAGTGTGGTGAAGGGAGGCCAATTTTAGCCGGGATAACCGCCCCTGAGCCGTATACTAGGCTAAAGAGTGTCTCGCCGTTTCTAGTCTTGGGCATGGTGTGATAATCCCGGAGTATGCTCGGGAGCTCATCGACCCATCCTCTTTGCTTTGTGCCCAGCTGGGATTTGATTCCTTCCATGATGCCTATGTTAACAATTTTTACTTGAATGTTTCCCTATGGGTGCGCAACAGAGGAGAAGGTGTGCTCAATGTGTAATTCCTGCATCCAGTTATGAAGATCTTCTGAGGCAAAGTTTGTGCTGTTGTCTGTTATGATGCGCAATGGTAAGCCGAAGCTGCAAATGATGTGTTCCCATATGAATTTGCGCACGATCATTGCGAAGGTTGATGCTAATGCTTTTGCTCTACCCATTTTGTGAAATAATCAACTGCGACGATGATAAACTTCACTGCGCTAGGTGCCTCTGGAAAGGGACCTGCCATATCAATGCCCCATTGTTGAAAGGGCCATGCCGTGGAGACTGGAATCAGGTCGTTCTTGGGTCTGAGCGTTTTTGGCGCGTGGCGCTGGCTGGAATCACACTTGCGCAACTCTTTTACGGCTTCAAGGTGCATTCCTTGCAAGTAATAGCCGACATTCATAATTTTAGCGACTATCATGCGTAACCCTGCGTGGATTCCACAAATGCCTTCATGGATTTTCCGAATTAGGTAGTTGGCATCTTGTGGGTCCACACAGTGCAATAGTGGAACTAGATATGACCTTCGATATAAAATCCCGCCGTCCATTTGGTAAAATAAGGCTTTGTGTTAGATTTCTGTACTTTTGCCTTGTTGTTAGGGAGGATCCCTGGTTGCAAGTACTGGAGCTTTGATGTCATCCATGATGGTGACCATATTCTATGACGTTTACCTGGTGGAGCGGCACGGAGGGGTTTTTAAGGACTTCAATTCGAACATCTTTTGCTAAATGTTGAATAGCTGTTGAAGCCACCTCAGCGCATCTGCTGGCTTGTTTTCACTACAGTTGACGTGGGCGACCTTGAAAGATTGAAAATTTTGTATCAAATCTTTGGCCTGATCAAGATAAAATGCCATGATTTCGCCCTTTGCATCGTATAAGCCGTTGATCTGGCCCGCGACAAGCAATAAATCAACGTGCGCGTGTATATTCTTGGTCCCCGTCTTTATTGTCAGGCGTTATCCAGCAAGAAAGGCTTCATATTCTGCTTCATTATTTGTGTTCTTGAAGTCTAGCCGAATAGCATACGTGAACTCATGCTTTCCGGGCTAACCAATCTTAACCCTGCCCCTACACCATCTTCATTAAATGCACCATCCGTGAACAATAACCAAAGTTCTTTTGTCGTTTCTGGCGCAGGAGTCTCCATCGCTTCACACTCACGAATTTTGTCGGCGGGGATTTCTATGACAAAGTCTGCCAGGATTTGCTCCTTGATTGTTGGGCAAGGTCGGTACACAATGTTGTGACCACCCAGCTTGATAGCCCATTTCGCCAGTCTCCCTGAAATTTCTGGCTTTCTAAGAATTGTGCCGATATGATAGTTGGTTAAAACATTTAGAATGTGGTCGGTAAAGTACCTTCGCAATCTCCTTGACGCGTGGACCAGCACTAGTACAAGCTTCTCCATGATTGAGTATCAAGTTTCTGGATCAGTGAGGATCCTACTGACATAATAAATTGGAGTTTGAATCCCCTCCCTCTCCATCAATAACAATGCGCTAACTGCCTTGTCTGAAGCTGACAAGTACAAGACGAGTGGTTCCTCTTCACGTGGAGCAGTCAAGGTCGGGAGCAGGATCCAGCACTCCTTCATTTCTTTGAAAGCAGTTTCGGCTTCAGTCATCCATCTGAACTCATTGTTTTTTACGCAATTTATGGATGCAAAATACTTTGCGGCGTGATTTGACAGGAAACAGTTTAGCGCGGCGAGCCTGCCAGCCAGCCATTGCATTTCCTTGATGCTACTTAACGATGTCATGCGCTCTATATCTTGAACTTTTTTAGGGTTTATTTTGAATCCTCCTTTAGTCACAGGAACCCAAAAACTTTCCCTTTTGCATCCCGAATGAACGCTTGCTCGGATTGAGCTTCATATTCACGCGGCGCAAGGAGTTGAAAGTCTTCTCAATGTCTTTCAACATTTGATCTTCCTCAGGGCTCATGATTACCAGATCATCAATGTATACCTCAATGTCTTTTCCTATTTCGTCACCCAAAGTTTGATCCATCAAGCGCTGGTGTGGCGCCTGCATTGCGCAAACCGAATGACATCTTTGTATAATAGAAAATACCCATTTCCGTGCGGAAGGCTATCTTCATCTTCCAGGGCCATCTTCACCTGATGGTAACCCTTATAACAATATAAGAAACACTTCCAATGGAAAGGCGCGAGAGAGTCTATATTTTTGTCTATCTCTAGAAGAGAATAACAATCTTTGGGGCAAGGTTTGTTGAGATCCTTATAGTCTACGCACGTGCGCCATCCCACGCTTGACTTCTCAACCATGACTGGGTTCGTCACCCAGGTCAGGTATCGAACTTCTCGAAGTATGCCGGCTTTCAACAATTCAGAGACTTGCTCGTTCATTGCCTTTGTTTTTTCAGAACCAAGGTTGCGCTACCTCTGTACAATTGGCTCGATGGATGGGAAGGTGATTTCGCTGCCATCACCTCCTTTTTTGAGTAGATGATCGCCACCCCTGTTTCCATCGGAAACCTAATTGCCGAGTGTGGGGTGGACGTCACCATGCTTAGTTGGCCATGAGTCTCTCTACCGATCAAGATATCATGCCTTGAGTTGGCTGGCATAACCATGAAATTTACCTCTATTGTTCTTGCATGCTTTCCATCTGTTAGCGTGACCGAGAAGAAGATCTAACCAAGAGGAAACACTGTTTCATTGTAGAAACCTAATAAGGGGTAATCCACTTGCTCCAAATATGCCTTATCCTCTGGATCGAATTGATTGAAAAACTGTTGGAAGATGATATCAGCTATGCCCCCTGGATCGATGAACATGTAATCTGTTTCATAATGGCCGAGGATGCCGGTGATTACGACGCAGTGTGTGGCGAGTGGCCCACCATGAACTACCAAGAAAACCACTTATTGTTCGTGCCATGCCTCATCAATTGGGCGTTTACCTTTGCTTTTCATGTTCTTCGAGGTCCCCCATTGACCATATGGGTTTCCAACCGTTGTACTTTCTTTTGACCCCCTTCATCAGTTCTTTGTATTTATCTAGTTTCTTTCGTTATATTTTTCACCAGGTGCCCTAGTTTCCCGCTTTGAGGGCTCTTTCAATCTAGGCACGTAAGCTTATACAATCATTGGTCAGGTAACCGGTGCCCTTGTGAATCATTATGTGTGTAGAAATAACTTTCGGGGTGCGTTGTCTAGATTTAGTATGTGTGTAGAAATAACTTTCTGAATCATTATGAGTGTCACGTGTGGTGTGAGCACTCTACCTTCATGGTAACGGTGGTATGTTGAATTTTTGTCTTGTGCGCACTCTTGATGCGGTGCCTCATAGTTCAGTTGTCTAGGCATTGGTGTCACCATCAGAGTTTGTTGCGTTCTAGCTTGCGCTGGTCCTTGTTGCGCGCAAGATGTGCGTAAATAAGGTTCAACGTTGCCTGGCTTTTCGCGAACCAACACGCGGGAGTCTCCCCCTCTTGTAATCCTAACATCGCAGAATTGAAGGACGAACTTTGTGATTTACTGGAGTCACCGTTTGGGTGGTACGTGTACCAATTGCGCGGATAACTCCAACTTCCATGCAATCTCCATCGGCGTACTCGTTAATAGGTTGGTCTTGGACGTGCGCGTTGTCCGCTACCACACCTATTGTGAGAGGGGATCGACTCTCCTCCGTGGCACCAGACTGACTTGACTCAGCTAACAGAGACGGAAACGTGAAAAGTTACAGACGAGTAAACAAACGAACAGGGCTTCGCCTCAGTCACACATCAAAAACTATCGACACAACACTCAGGCTCCATTATATATAGGCCAACATGTCTTGCACAAGGAGTGAGGTTGTTGACTCATGCGAGTGGTGCCTCGTACAAGTGACAAGGGGTCACTCGTACGAGCCACTATAACTCACTCGTACGAGCCATCTAAAATTACATAAATATTTGACAAATATAAGCCCTATTTACATGACCGATATATCCTAGATGTAGGCAATAGACATTGTGCACCAACAAACTCCCCCTTGGATATTGCCACAGTCTTGGATAGTCTTCAAAAATTTCTTCAAAATTCTTCAAAATCGTTTGGCATTTAGCATCCAAAGAAATGGTTTCGTGGCCTACGACGCTCCTCGGATGATATTGGCGTTTGATCTGTAGGAGGAGGTCGGTTGTAAGTGTTAACCAAATGAAAACTTCGTAGCGATGCAATCCTTGATCTCTCGGCAATCCTTGCTACGTTCTTCTCCTTTTTGCATTGCTCCTTTTCTTCAAGCTTTGTCCAAGAAGTGTTCCATGTTTTTCCTGAATGTATATCATTAGCAAAACAAACATTAACAATCTTCTGAAATTGCAGCGCCTGCTCTTTATCTCTCTCTTCATAACTGATCATACTATACAGTATACATTCAATATTATTCTGAGAGCAGTTTACTAGCCACATCGGGTCTAGTACTCGAATACCACGCCATAAACCATAAAATTCGCTTGTGCGCAATGACGGATTCAGTTAATTCTTCTGTGATTTTCCAAGAATCTTCATCTGGTTGGACACAAATTACTGCCTCGCCTGTACTCGAGTCGTAGTGCCACCATTTGAATATCTTGTTCCATTTTGATCAAAGGCATATTCTTAATCACCCGTGGCCTTTTTACAATCAACGTAACATCCTTTTCCTGAGTTACTGGATCAATCTTGGTAATTCATTTAGGGATATGTGGCTTCCAGCGATTAAAACCATGTGTAGCTTCTAGCTTTATCAATTTCCACAGCCGCTGGTCATGAAATTTTATCTTCAGATTAATCATCTTTGTCTACACAAGCTCTTTGATATCCCAGAACGACAGAGTCTTTAAGTCGCTTAAGTATCTAAAGTACTGGAGCCCATATTCCCTTCTTATAGCATATACATCCAATTCTTCGATCCAACCCCAACTAATAATGTCCCCCAGTGAAATATCAGCATCGCGAGTGAAGAATAGGGGACGTTTGAATTTACGCTCTTCGGGTAACTCTTTAAACCATAGTTTTCGCATCTCAGCAATCTCTTCTTTTGATAAACGTTTAGGCACACTTCCTTGCTTCACAGCCTCTTCCACCTTTTGTTTCAACAAATCATCGTTTGCAGCTGAAAACATTTCATTGAAGGTTGGGAAGTCATCCGTACCCTCACCGGCATAATTTGCAGTATCATCATCATCATCGGAATCATCCTCCACGACAACCTTATCATAGTCATTGGCTTCATGGATATGTTCGAAGTGATTATCTTCAGGCTGGAAAGCACTGATGTCGTTAAGCTCATCTTCGAAGTCAAAGTCAAACGATTCTTCACCCACTTCTAACATCTTAGCAATTTCTTCCTTTGTATAACTGTGCATGTATTCTACTTCTTCCACATCGTGTTCCAAGTAAAAAATCCTTGATTTAGGCACAACAGTAACAGTCGACATAGAAGTTACTATGAGAATTCCTGCCTGCTGAGAATCCTTCGAAGCATCATAAGACTCCCCTTGAACTTGGTCAGAGTCAAGTTGGTTTGCCGAGTCATCCAGGTACACAGAAATATCGATATTCTCATTAGCTCCAGAATCTGTTACAAGAATACCTGACCCACCCTGATCATTATCATCATCCTTCCTACCACTATCAGGTTTCTCTTTCGACGCATCACCGGCTTCGTCTATATCCTCATCATCTTTGTCACACCCTGACCCGCAGCGGATATGGTAGTCGGGGCATGATTGGGTTTTCATCAATGCTCATGACATTTACTATTATAAAAGTTTCATATTTATTATTTCAAATTAAAAAGAAATATTCCAATCAACACACAAACCATACAAACACCAAATGTTCTAAACAAGACATTCAAGAAACGTTTTACTCTTCTTCTAAGGCCCAATCCTATGTGTTCCTTGCTTCAACCTAATCACCTGTATCATGTGTAAAAATAGAGATTTGGGTCAACAAAAGTTAGCGAGTGAGCCCCGTTTAAATATTAGAAAGAATTGTTGTGATTATTAATTTTGTAAAGATGTGCATAAACCGAATATGAGCAAACGTATAGATAATATATCCACAAACCATGTAATCATCTAGCAATGTACATGTGAGTACGATAAACGATGTGCTGTGAGATCAAGGCTCAATCAAACGGAGCCGATCTTATTAGGCAACGCGATGCTCTACCCGTATAAAATGGGGAACTGATGGGCCTAACGTGAATGCTTGACTTAAATGAGAAAGAATAACCACAAATAGCAATAAACCAAATATCACATAGCACGTTAGTTCATATAATGGTAGTAGCACGAGTATTGAATAAATGATATAAATAAAACGACACATGATACCCCCCCCCCCAAAACATGAATAAAAAGGGGAAATTTGTAGGAATTGACTCACAGTGGGTGCGTTCTTGATTTGATACGAGCGCGCACGATTTAAAGATTCTAACCGATGAGAAAACTAACCTAAATATTCACCTAATAACTTGGTATATATATTTCTTTTATTTAATCTTAGTATTTTTATAATGAATTTTATTAGACTTTCTAGATAATTTTATAGTATTTATTACTAATTTTTGTGCTTAAAAGAACTCAATTTTATTATATATTTTTATGTATTTTTGAGAAAAATAAAGAAAAAGGTTAATTAAAAAAATATACCCTTCAGCGGGTTGAACCGGTTTAATTCGAATGGTTTAGGCATCGTGTGAGACTCGAACGCGTGACCTCTCGTATACGTGCACACAGCTCTACCAATTGAGCTACGTGTCTAACCCAAAATATATCTGAATCTAATGATATATGTACATACTAAGCCTAACCATAATTTGATTATATTTTAAAAAGGTTTGATAATTTCTGGAACATGTAACGGACCGGACTCGAACCCGCGCCCTTGCTTCGTGTTGCACACAGCCCTGCAACTGGGCTGTGTGACTAACCCGGAATATTTAGGATTTATATTAAATTTATACACTAACTGACGTAACTTATATATTGATTATAAAAACGTTTGGGATAATATAGGAATTCGGCAGCGTGTTAAGACTCGAACCCGGGTCTATTTGATTAAAATGCACACAGTCCACCACTGGACTACGTGTCTAACCCGGTATAAACACCGATTTTAATTATATATATATATACACTTTCAACTTCGTCTTCTTCCTTATGAAAACAGAAAAGATTAGAACCTGATTTGAGGGTGTTGATTTAACAATTCAGTTTTTTTATACTTCCTAAAACGAGATTAAGATTTAAACAAAAAAAAAAGAGAATGACATATACCAATAATGGTGTCTTCCTGATCTCCGCCGAGTTTTTCCGGCGACTGAAGATAACTCCGGCGAATGTTTTAAGAACAGAGGGTGTGCAGAGAGTTTTTGCGAGTGTGTGAGCGAGTTCTGAATGGCTTCTACGATCACTATTTATAGTTGAAGGCTAGTTTGAGTTTAGATTTTGGTTTCAAAAGATTTCGGTCAAAGTTTAATTATCACCTTGATTACATAACCCATTTCAATCATTGCTGACCAATGATTTCGTTTAACACGCATTTAGGAAGCGTTTCCCCGGTTTAAAATGGAATTGAAACGGAGGTTTAATGATGGGTTTGAAGATCGTAGCCGTTTCAGGCGGATGTTTTTAAATTGATTTCAGAGGTTTGTTTTGATATAAAATTTATTTGATTTAGGATTATTTCAGTTATGTGTGTGTAGTGTAGTGGTATATTGTGTGTGTTGATTGGGTAGAGACCGGGGTTCGATACCCGCAGTCTACACTTTTTGGTTATTTTATTTTTATTATTTATATTTTATTTATTACATTATTATTCTAACTTTATTATTTTATTTGTTATTTAATACTGATAACAATAATATTATTTTAAATTCAGAAAACTTGCCAAGTTACATCAAAACAGAAGGTAGCCGGGCAACAAGCTGCGCCGCCAATCCTTTCTGAATTGCAAACCCTAACCTTCCAAATACAAACCCTTTCCCCCTTGGGGTTGAACAATTGCTGTAGACGACCCGTTGAACCCTCGTCAAGAAGTGGATAGCTTCTAGCGCTAGGGAACATCATACGTATGTTTGAATTACAAAAAAATGGAGCGGGTTTTAGAACCCGTTTTATGACAGATGTTACAATCTTCCTTAAAAGATTCAATCTCCTCATCAATTTCCTTTAACATCTTTCTTTTCTTCAAGAACTCCCGATGCTTCTCAGAAAGATTTGACATATCGATTTCCACATCTTTCGGTTTCTCTATCAAAACGAAATTCATCGTCGGTGGCACATACACAACAAAATCAGAAGATACTGGCGCATATTCAGCTTCTGGCGCAGATTTTTCTTTCAAAGGATCCTCTCCAACCTTTTCCTTTCCTTTACCTGGAGCATCAGATAACTCTTTGACAATTCGTTCACGTTCAGCCACCCTTTCTCTCGCTTCCTCCTTCTCGATCTCATCTATCTCTGCTGCAAGATTAATGCCACGCTCTTTGATAAGAATCTTCTGAAATAAGCTCATCTGTCTCTGATTTCTGAGGCGTTCTTCGTCATATTCCATCATACGCTTTTGTAGTATTTCATTTTCTAACACAAAACTCGCTAATATAGCCTCAATACTGTTTCGATCTTCTTCCAGATTCTTTCTGCATTCTTGCAGCTCGACAATCTTTACATTGTTCAATATGACTTAATTTTCTAACTTTGTCAGCCTTAAGTCATTGAACATGTCAGCTGTAAACTCTCCCCCTGGAATATCTCCGAAGTCAAAACTAAATTGATCTTCTAACCTTGATGTCACACCCTGGCCGTAGCGGAAGCGCAAATGTGTGACTATGAGGTAATCATTGCATCCAATCATGTAAACAACTGTAAATCAACAACGATGCCATGCTTATATTAACTTGCAACCAATGTTTACAAGTTTCCAAAAGTGAAATCATGAGTTTCCAAATAGTTTCACATTGTCATCAAAAATGTGGTTTGAAATATATTACAACATAACAAAAGATTGTTTTTATCGTAAAAGCATGTTGAGGTTTTAACTCCTATATACCCATACGAGGTTGGGATATAAGAGGCAAATCCTCCCAAAAGGTGGCATTCGTTGTCATGTCATTGCCCTTTTCCCGAAGTGTTCACCGGCTCAAGTCTTGCATCCTAAAATACATGTAATTTTAAAAAGTCAACATAAAGTTGGCGAGTTCACGTAGTTATTGTTTTCGTATGACATGTCTTATTTGTAATCCGGTAATGAAATCTTAGTATGTTATTAGCATTCATGGAGTTTAAGGATCTATCAATGTGTAGCTAGCCCCCTGACATATGTGCCATAAGTAAGTAACCAAACCGAGACAACTCTTGACATCATTTGGGATCACAAAAGCATTCCGAAGGGTATACCAACCCGGAGTGGAGCTTGCCTCAAACTCTATAGATCTATACCTTTTGCACCTTGGTCACTAAGTGATTAATGGCTACTCTTGTCATCATCCTACTTACGCACATTGATCGTGTTATCAACTAACCCCATAGCTAACATACCGTTTGTTATGACATGTATTTCCCCTCGATAGTTTTAAAACAAAACTTTAAAATAATTGAAAGGGGGGACATGAACTTGCAGCTTTGTGTTCTGTACGTCGTACTTATCAAAGTTCGGTGTCCGTACACGTGTGTAACCTACATGTGTATTAACTTCATTAGACACCTAGATCTAGTTGGACCTCATACTAGTTGTTCATCTTGAATTCTTGTTGTGTAAATATTTATCACATTTTGAACAACTTTTAATGTTATCATAGTGTTGGTAGTTCGTTTGTTGGATTAGTATTTTTATACATATATTTCTCATATATATATATATATATATATATATATATATATATATATATATATATATATATATTGTCATTCTTAGATCGTGTGTGAACGAGCCTCGCCCTTCACATGTCCTCCTGCCTTGCATGCGTGTCATTGGGCCTAGTCCATGTCATTTATGTCATTGGGCCTAGCCCATGTAATTTATGTCATTGGGCCTAGCCCATGTCTTTATGTGATTAGGCCTAGCCCATGTAATTTATGTCATTGGGCCTTGCCCATGTCTTTATGTGATTGGGCCTAGCCTAGCCCATGTCTTTATGTGATTGGGCCTAGCCCATGTAATTCATGTCATTGGTCCTAGCCCATGTCTTTTTGTGATTGGGCCTAGCCCATGTAATTTATATCATTGGGCCTAGCCCATGTCTTCATGTGATTGGGCCTAGCCCATGTAATTTATTTTCAAGAGTCCAAATATTTATATGTCTTACACTTATAAATTTTTTTACTAAGTATTGTCTTTTAAGTATATTCATATACTTTTATAAGACCGCTTAGTAATTCTTATATATTTTAACTTTCCGGATTTTGATATCATTAACATATATATATGTTAAGTGTCTAAATATACATTATTTTAGACATGACGTTGTTGTCATTTAATATATACTTTTTCACGTCAAAAACTGCCCATCGTCGTAGTAACTCTTCGTGTTGGCGATTTGTCATTGGTCGACGACGTGATGGTACATTTGTGTATGTTCGCCCCTAGTCCGCATTGCTCCGTTTGTCCGATTATTGTTTCAACGTATTGTAAAATTGTATGTGTTTGTGTCATCCACACTTGGTAATATTTTCAAGTGTTTGTAGTATTTTGTGTATAGTTGGTTGTTTGTGGTGCATACCCTAAACTTCTAAATACATACACATGTATTTACACATAATTTTTGGTGATAAAATATGCATATACATATGCTTTTATTTTCACAAGTATATATATATATATATATATATATATATATATATATATATATATATGTAAGAATCACTTATTTTAACTTGTAAATATATATATATACACTTGTTAAACACTTGGATGTTTAGGGTTTAACCCTTGTCATTAGAACTTCCTTAATGACGATTGAAGTCACTAATTGCGTTTAGTCCCGTTAATCATCCCATTAATCATACTTTAATCGCGATTAGATTTTTAGAAAATTTCACCATAGTTTCTCCTAAACTATGGCGTTTTCCACGTTTTAAAAACGAATTTAAACCATGTTTAAACCCATAATCAAGATCTACTAACAATTTATGGTCACATACTACTTTGTTTACAACTTATGCACATCATCAACCATGGTTCTTGGTAATTATATTCTCACTATTTTTCTTAACAATACAATGAGATTTCAACATTTTTTTAGCATTTTTAAGCCATCATTTTTGTTACATCATAAATCAAGTCTTTCATTTTAAACTCCCTTTGTTTACTATACTTTTTAAGATGATTACATCTTAAATAATGGTGTTTATTCTTTATAAAAATTATTCATATGTAATAAATCACTTTTAAGTTGTAGTAATCTTTATGGATGATGAAGTTGATGATCAACATCACCATGTTTAAATCATCATTTATATATTTATTCATACAAGATCATCTACCTTAAACACCTTACTTTATCATAATCAACATCATCATGCTAACTAGTTAACATATAAGAACATAATCAACACATAATAACTATATTTAGTGTTATTATTCTTGTGAGGTTTAGGGTTTTTGAGTTATATTTTCTTCACTTTCAAGATGATCAACTTGTACTTCCTTAAACTAGACATTGTAAGAAGCTAAATATGTCGGAATTTATCTTACAATGGTTGCACAAGATTAATGAAGATTTAGGAAGAAGATAAAGCTCCAAGAAAGCCCTAATGATCCTCCAACCTTGCAAGCACCTAGGATGATCTTAAAATGGTTTTAAAGTGTATGAAATGAGGTGTTTAATGGTGGAAATGTGGTGGTGTAATGGTGGTGAAGGTGAGCCGTGGGAGAGAGAGAGATGGGAAGGCTTGTTTAATTTTTTTTTTTTGTGAAAAAATGATGGAAGAATGGTGTAATCTTGTATATATATTTTGCTATCTTTCAAAGATTACATCAATATCCTACACCATGCTCATAATCTTCATTTTTCAACATAATCAAATGGGTGGGGGCCCACATGGGGGGGTTAAGTGTAAATATTATTTATAACATGTGTTTATTTATTAGATATTTAGGTAATTAATTAAAGTATGGGATTAGGGGTTGATCTTGTATCATTAGCAAGTAATTAGGGTTTAGGGTGTTAATCCATGTTAATTAGTGTAAGTCCCGTGTAACGGATCAAACAGGTATCGCTATCCTAATCAATTGCGGAAATAATGATCAGGATGAAGAACAACTTGAATAACTTGAATATAATAACTTGCATACACCAGAGGATGTCAAATACAAGTTTTTGTAATCAACTCTCTAACCCCTAACAAGTGCCCTAAGCCCTCTATTTATAGACATGACAAAGCCCATATATACAACCCTAGGCCCACTTGGCACTAGGAAGCCCAAACTAACCCAAAAGCCCAAAAAAACAATATAATTGAATAAACCTTTAAGCTCCAAGCCCAACAATCTCCCCCTAGGTTTCTTCATTTATCCTTCAGCGCCGCATCTACTCCAAACGTCCAGCAATAATTCCTGCAACTGCAGCTGTCTAATCCTTGGCACACGCCTCATACAGTTCAGCAGTACGTATTTGATGAGAAGCTAAAACTTGTAAATCTTCATCATGGAAGCTGACCAAATCCACAACATCGTTCACTCTGAAAGCCTTCTCTTTCGTCACTATCGCAACACTTCCGACCTGTGGAACGTATAACCAGAAGTTACAGTTCTTGAAAATTCCTCTTGGAAAGGTAGGAGCAACTGGAATCACCAACTCTTTATCCGTAGGAGGCCACATCACAGATTTAAACCGTTTGCCTGTGTGTGCATCACGAACTACGTTGGCTGCTCTCAGATACGGTTCGGCGGTCTTCATACTCTTAAACCCCGTCCTTACCTCCCGTTCAAGCCTTTTAAAGAACCTCCAACCTGGTCCACGCTCCATCGTATCGTTGTTAGTGTATGGGGCTCTTAACAGATCAGTTAATGCGACCTTAGTCCAAGATTCAAACTGCGACTCCTTCGAATGATATTCTCTCGTTCCATCTTATTGTACAATGATCCACATGTTCTTGATATGGTCATACATCCAACTCAACACTTTAGACTTGTTACCCACCTTACTATAATAGCTCAACCCCAACCCCATGACGTATCTATCAGATTGATTTGTAGGATCTTTCAGCTGAAAGTTTTCATCCAGAGGATTCACGTTCAAATTCTTCATCAATACCATCTGCTTCTACTTCCTCGGATCTGTAGCGCGTTTTTGACTCGCATTGAACTTCTTGCGCGGATCCCTCAAGTAATCATCAATACCAGCTTGACGTTCGGCTGCTAATTGCTCGGCCGCCAACCTCTGCTCTTCGGTTTCTTCAGCCATACGTTGCTGTGCCGCACGATGACGGGTTTCAACATTCATAGGATCGTCGGTCGGATCGCGAAACTCTCTGCCAAACTTGTTCTCTAACTTGCCCCTCAGATAAAAAACAATAGTCATCAGCATAGTCACATCTCCCTGCAGCTGTTCGATAGTTTGATCTCGAACTTCCAAACGATTCTGCGGGGAGGCAATCTGCGCATTCTTTAACATAGCCTCCTGTTCCAGTACCACAACCCTTTTCTTTAACTCAACGACATCCACCTCAGTATCATCATCATCACTATCTAAACCCCCAAACTCAAATGCACGCTTCTCAGATCTACGTATATAATCGTCATCAATATCATCAGAATGACCAGCACCACTACCACCTGCTTCTGAACCTCCTGCGCCCGATGAACTGCCTCCAAATTCCATCATATGTAACGCTGTTGCAGCAGGAATCGATACAACCGTAGATTGCATAATGACAGGAACTGTGGGCTGTGTAGAAACAATAGGCGTGTCAGCCATCAAGGTACAAGCAACCGATTCTGTAACAATAACCTCAGTAGTAGTGCTTTCGACAACAGTAGATGTAATCAACTCAGAAGTAGCAACTGTAACATCAACTGGAGCCTCAGATGTACTCGCTAAAATGCTCGGCTCAGTTCTGCATCTCTTGATCAATGGAACTTCATCTTCTTCGTCTTCATCATCTTCATCAGGCTGAACAGTAGTAGCAACAACAGACGGAATGTCAAGCGGGGGATCACCTTGTTTCTCTTGAATGTCCTTCAGTTGAGCAATCAGAGCAGCTAGATTCTCAGATGATAATTCTGATAGAACAGGAGTTAATGTAGCATTGAATGCATCCAGATCATCCAGAAAAGCTTGTCCAACATCATCCTCATCATCTATAACCAAATCCTCGACTTCTATCTCTTTTTTTCCTTTACCGGTATATCGTGTTCCTCGGTTACAATAGCATTTACCGGAGGAGGAGGAGGAGGTGGTGGTGGAGCATGCAGACTGCAACTTCAGCAAACTTGCCAAACTTCTTTAGAGGGAACCTACCTACAAATACCGTCTTCGAAGTAGAACGGTTCTTCTTCATAGTTGCAAAAATGGTAGGCCCCGTTGGCTTCATATTAAGTAAATTCAAGTCTGTAGCATCCTTAGCTAAGTCGGGGTAACGAGCATCGAGAATCAGTTGGATAAACTGTGGATACAACAGAAACATCCGTTTCTTGGACTGCTCTAATATCTTCCTCATGTTTTTGAAAATATAACCAGAGTAGTTATATTTCCAGTCCATAACCAATGAAACAATCGCCGAAGTCTGTGCCTGATTAGGCTAATCGAGTCCACATTTATTCTCTGACACACATTGCATAAATATGGGTATGAGTAGTCTCTAGTATGCCGGAAACATATTCTTTAGCAATGGCAGATAAGAACCTTCGTAGCTCATCTCCATCAGTACCGGCAACACCTTCTCTTTGACATATGTGGTTGGATCACCGTAAGTATCTGTTAGCTGCAGCACTTCCCTCACACAAGCTTCATTAACTACAATCTCCTTCCCCTGAATCTGTGATCGTATGAATGGTCTGCCGTCTTCACCTCTTGGCTGTATCCGCGCTCTCTTCAAAAATGAACGAACCAAATCTCTGTAGATCATGGGATTTGCACGAAGAGCATAAGCAATCTGACAACTGTTAAGCCCCACAATCATTGACTGAAACTCCTGAAAAATACTCAGCCGGTGGATCTGAAAGATATCCAGCCTGATTATGAAACTATTCTTCTACCAGCATCACAGAATCTAAAGCTTCTTCCACTATGTCTGTCAAAAATTAACCGAGTTAAAAATCAACTAACAGAAGCAAACTTGGTAAATGGATATAACTGAGTTAACCAAGTTAATTGAGTTAACTGAATTAATAGAGTTAACACTAACTGGACAAGTCAACAGAGGTCAAGGTTCAAATTAAAGCCAGTTCAAATTAGTTAAGGGGTTCAACAACTCAAAAAGGTCCAAACTTAGTTAATGGGTTCAACAATTCAAAAGGTCCAAACTTAGAATGAATCCGGAACACTCTTATAAATCCGGATTATGTATTTCGGATAAATATGCATCCCGGATGAATATTAATCCAAAATGAGATCCGAGTTCATCATTTCGGATGAATATCCATCCGGAATGAGCACAATTATCAATCCGAAATGCTAATTCTTTGAAGATCAATCTCGAATGCATATGTACCTGATCCGGAATGGGTAGTCTGAAATATTCAGTTCGAGAGAGAATCAAAGAGAATAACAGTAACTCGGATTTTGAATAATCCGAAATGAGAACAGAGATAACAATATAGTTTTCCAAAATGGGCTTGGGCCAGATATTTGAGTCTGGATTGGGCTTGTGACAGGCCCAATCCGGAACAGTAACACATTGGGTTGTTCAAAATGACTTAAATGGGCCATTCCGGACAGGTCCAATCCGGAACAGTAATCCCTGGCCCAATTGAGCCCAATTCGGAACAGTAACGTTAATTTTGATTTTTAAACTTAAAACCAATTTCATCAGGCTAGCTCAAATTCCAAAGCACACTGGGCAAGTCCAATATCTCTTGACAGAAAACCATCCCACCAAAATTCATCAAGTAAACTAACCAAGTATCTAACCATTACAAGGAGAACTTATTATACATAAATAATTAACACAACATTGCTAAGGGATCAAATCGTCTCAAACACTGACCAAAGAACATTTTTTGATATGAGCAGGTTCCGTTGGTCTAAGTGACTGTCAATATACTTGTCCACTTAAATCCAAAACTCAACCCTTGTAGATTAGACTTTATGATATGCTTAAGGTAATTTTATACTAAGATACTCGTGTGTCCCATACCATGACATACCCCCGCGATCAAGGTAAGCACAACGGTTCATCGTAGCAGGTGAGTATACCGAGGTCATCCTTTGTTTTACAACGTCAGGCTATTGGTGAACAGGTCAGTACTTCTGTACAACAGAGAGACCAATAGTGACTGACGAGGGGTAGGAAAATACCTTATGAGGTACGTAAGAACTTAGACAGAAACTTTTGTTCTTTTAGGTTTTGGCCTTTCCATTTTGGCTCTTTTACAAAGATATTCTGACTGTGCCTAGGTCTGCATATAATCTGGATGCAACACAAGGGCCGACAGGATATCCCCGGATGACTCAGCAGCATAAAGACCCGAAACCTCAGATGTTGGCTATCTATCAACGCAAGATTTAAGACCATAAAATCATATGCCTAGAGTACATAACCCATTGAGTACAAAGTTCGTTATGTTTATATCATTTGACTTTTCCCATCCGGTTGAGTTTTAGACCTACCGACACATCACTTTCGATCCAAATCTTTTCCGCTTCTGTACCTTACATGTGTTAGTCAAACATTTTATCACGAATATTCATTTCATTTCCCTACCATTGCAAATATTATTTTTTTAACTTGAAATTTTTCTCCCCCTAAATTTGTGCATAGAAATATGAACAATTTTATGATACAACAAAAAGAAAACGAAAAACAGTAAATAAATATGAAGATAGTAGATGCTTAGGAAGAAAACCGAATCATTTTGAGAAGATCCACAAGAACTTGAAAATGTGCGTTGCTAACGGGTTTCGTAAACAAATCCGCCACATTTGCATCAGTGTGGATTTGCTCAAGCTTTACGAGACCCTTTTCATAGCGCGTATAAAATGAACTTTAATGTTAATGTGCTTGGTTTTGGAGTGGAAAACAGGTTTTTAACTATTTGGATTGCAGCATCATTATCACAATAAATCGTGGTGTTTAGATAAGTCAAACCGTAATCCGCAAGTTGATGTTGCATCCATAAAACCTGGGAGCAGCAAGCAGATGCTGCGACATATTCTGCCTCTGCAGGGAAAAGCGAAACCGTCTGCTGCTTCTTACATTGCCATGAAATTAGGCGATCTCCCAGAAATTGGCAACCAGCCGACGTTGAGTGCATGTCCCTATCTGTACCTCCTAGGTTACTGTCAGAGAAAGCAAACATTTCAAATTCATAATTTTTAGGATACTAGAGGCCCAGAGATGGAGCCCCTTTGAGGTACCTAAAATTCGTTTAACAGCATGTAAATGAGAAAGTTTAGGAGTAGCCTGATAACGAGCACACTGGCAGACGGCAAACATGATATCTGGCCGGCTAGCACTGAGATACATGAGTGAGCCAATCATAGAGCGATACATGGTAAGGTTAACAGGCGTTCCTTCAGCATCTTCATTTAACAGAGGCCGTTCCGCTATAGGTGAAGCCATTGGCTTGGAATCTGTAAGCTTGAATTTGGCAAGAACGTCGTGTACGTATTTTCCTTGATGAATGAGTATACCCTGAGGGCTCTGACGAACTTGAAGTCCTAAAAACATGGTCATCTCTCCCAATGAACTCATCTTAAATTTCTTCTTCATGATTTCTTCGAACTCGCGGCACAAACCATCATTAGTGGAACCAAAAATAATATCATCAACGTAGATTTGGACGAGAATAATGTCCTTATCAACGCGTTTGATAAAAAAAGTTTGGTCAATAGTTCAACGTGTGTAGTCATGAGCAAGCAGATGCTCCGTAAGAGTAGCGTACCATGCGCGAGGTGCTTGATGCAGCCATACAACGCTTTGTCTAATTTATAAGCATAATCTGGCTTGTCAGGATCAGTAAAGCCTGATGGTTGTCCACGTAAATTTCCTCTTTCACCTTGCCGTATAGAAACGCAGTCTTGACATCCATTTGATAGACAGTAAAGTCCATATAAATGCGTATGCCAAGAAGATACGTATAGCTTCCAAACGCGTGACATGTGCATAAACCTCATCATAATCCAGTCCTTCAATATGTCGGAACCCTTGGACCACCAATCTAGCCTTATTTCGAACAATAACTCTAGTGTCATCCTACTTGTTGCGGAAGACCCAGCGAGTTCCAAGAGCGCGCTTTCCCTAAGGTAGTTTCACCAGTTGCCAAACACCAAGTTTTTCAAATTGATTGAGTTCTTCGTGCATGGCATCCACCCAGCCTGGTTCCTGTAAGGCAACATCAATACTTTTAGGTTCAATAAAGCAAGAATAAAGACCTGTATTGATATCCCCAGGTTGACTGCGTGTGCGAACTACGGCATTTACAGGACCAATAATAATCTCAATGGGATGATCACGTTGTAAACGTTGTGGTATTGGTGTAGTAGGAACCAAAACATCGGTTGGCAAGTTGGTGACACTAGTTGAAGCAACTCCAGATGCCTCCCCCTCAACCGAGGCACCTGTAGAGGTGTGAGGTAAAGCATCCACCGCACAATAAGGGGAGTAGGCTCGGCAAACAAGGAGGAGCCCAAAACATCAGGAGGAAGTCCTTCATCTGCCGTAGGTGGCTCTGGAGGAGAAACCACATCCTCAGTAAGATTAGGCTGAACAGGCGAAGAGATAGATGGGGCTTGAGATGGTGAAGCTGTGGAGGATAGCGAGACAATGTCATTGAATCCAGGAGAATCTACACTTAGCTGCTTTAGTGTGTCATTTAGTGCGGCAGCGTCAGTGTCATCGTCGGAAGGAATGGGCACCGTTGGAATGAAAGATGTCGAACTATCTCCTGTAGACATATTAGAAGACACATCAAAATGATTAAATAAGGTAGAGTAGTCATATAACCAATCAGGACCAATGTGTTTGTCCTTGGGATTTTCCTCCAGCCAACCCACATTGTAGGTTTCAACCACCATCTTCTTGATCTTGTTGTAAACGCGATATGTCGTATTTTTAGAATAACCAACAAAAATACAAGGATCTTCGCGTACTTCGAGCTTTCCTTTAGCATCCATGAGTAGGAGTACACAAGGACATCCAAATTTGTGGAAATGCTTGACTGAAGGTTTGCGACCTTCAACCACTTCGTATGGAGTCTTCACGTGGCGTTTGTTGATCAGGGCATGATTCTGAATGTAGCATGCAGTGTTGATTGCTTCGGCCCAGAAGATGAGAGGTAGCTCAGATTCAACAAGCAGAGTTCATGCCGCCTCGATGAGTGTGCGATTTTTACGTTTGGCAACCCCGTTTTGCTGTGGGGTTCTGGCTGCACTGAGCTGTCTGTCAATTCCCTTGGAGGAGCAGAAAGAATTTAAGGTAAGATTCTTAAACTCTGTCCCATTATCACACCGAATAGCCTTCACCTTCGAATCTGTCTTCCATAAGCGTGACAAATTGTTTCACTATCTCTGCGGTTTCACTTTTATGTGTAAGAAATAAGACCCAGGTGAATCGAGAGTAGTCATCAATAATAACCAAATAGTAAGCCTTCCCTCCAATGTTGCGAATGTCCGTTGGACCGAAGAGATCCATATGGAGAAGTTCTAAGACCTGAGAAGTGGAGGGTACGACTTTGGTTTTATGCGGCTAACGGTGTTGCTTCCCACGAGCACATGTTTCACATTTTTCGATCTGCATGAAGTCACGAACTGGTAGATCTCTGACCAAACCACCTTTAGCAAGACGATTTAAATTCTTCATGTTGATGTGACCCAGTCTGCAATGCCATAACATGGCGTCATGTTCGGCTGTCGAAGAAAAAAGGCATGTGAGCTTGTCAGAAGGAGCCTAGTTCATATCAATGACGTAGGCGTTTCCTTTTCTTGCAGCTTTCAGAAGAATCCAATCATCTGGAATGATTAAGACTGGTTTGAGCACATAGCATCCTTTCTTTGTGAAGAGAACATCCAGATGATTGTCGCAGAGTTGAGACACACTCAACAGACTGTGCTTCAATTCTGGTACATAGTTGACATTTTTAAAACTCAGGGCTCCATTGCAAACAGTTCCTCGCATTGTGATTTTCCCGGTTTCTCCACCTGCGAAGGAAACAAACCCGCCATCGAAAAACTGAATGTCATTCGACTGCGAGATGTCTCCTGTCATGTGCCTGGAATACCCCGCCAGCAATATACCGTAAGCGAACAAGAGCACGCCAGAGATGTTCCTGCACATTTCAACAGGTTTAGTTAGAAACGGGAACCCAGGCCATAGAAGATATGGGTTTTCCTTTTGCATCAACATAAGTAACCTCACGAAAGATCAAATTAGTTGAGGATGAGGTTGATGATGCTTTTGCTTTATTAGACAAGGGGTTAGGAGACTGATTCTTGGCCACTGACTTAGGCCTCCAGGTCACCGAATCAGACCTCTGCGCTTTCCTAGGAGTGCTAGAGGGATTCTTGGAAACCGAAGGTCTCAAGGGGTTAACATTTTGTTTCTTGGCCAAGTTCCAATCTTGATCAGAAGACTTAGCCACAAATCGAGCCTTATATTGGCGATTAGGCACAGCCTTCTGATGTCTGGAGTACAAAGTATGGAAAGAGGTAAAGGTCCTTTGAGAGTTTCGAGCAATGTGCCTGGGAGATCCACAGTTGAAACAGGTCTGCCTTTTCTGGAAGAAAACAGTCCGTTCAGCTTGGGAAATTCTGGCAATTTGTCGGTCAATTTCTTGCTGGCGTTTACTGACGGCTGTTGCAGGGTCTTTGGCTTGGCGGTGTCCTGCGCACAACCATCAGCACACTTATTAGATTTTTGATTTGAATTACAGGATTTTGAGCATGAAGATTGTTTCAAAACAAATGAAACGGGTGACGGCTGAGTTAATTCCTCAGTTTGACAAGAGGACTCAGCGGTTGCCTTTGCATTGTTTGAAGACGCTTCTTTGGTTTTCTTCTTTTTAGATCTACATGTTCTTTTCTTTTTCGGCTTATTCTTCAAATCACACTTGAGACAGATTCTGTAGAGGAACGAGTGACTCTATAGGAACATCATGTTCAGAAATTTTAGCAGATGATGATGGAACCTTGCAATTTAGAGAAATTTAGATTTTGATTCACTATCAGATTTAAAGGTTGCATTTTTAGATTTGTGTTCATCTGCTTTCAATTCCGAATCAGTCCCTTGTATTGGGTCGCCCAAATCTTCTAGAATAATGCCACCATCAACATTGACAGAACAGTTGGTTGGTCATCGTTGACACTGTCATTCCTATGAAATGCATCAAAAGATGCAGCCTCTGAAGGTGAACATTTGATATCCTCTGCTGAAGATGAACTTTCAGCATCCTCAGCTGAAGATGAACATTCAGTATCCTCAGCTGAAGCTGATGAGGCCAAGTCATCTGTTGATGTAGATCCTGCACGCTAAATTCATTTTCTCATCACACAAATTGTCACAGCTATTATCATCATTTAAAACATCAGTACCAGAATATAAACTGTGTAAATGTTCAACACAACCAACACTGTTTGAGCATGTAAATTGTTCAGCAAGAAAGTGAATTAAAATGTCAAAGGCAGGTTTATAAAAAGCATAATCATCAGCTGAATTGTCTGAATGTATATTCAGACATTCTTCCTCATCATCCTGTGTGATGTCCTCAACTAAAATTTCTTCTACACATGAATTAGACACATTAGTATCGTTCACAAATTTAGTTTGAGCATCTGAAGATTCCTTTTCATTAAGTGTTGTAGAGGATGTGGAGGGTTCTGCCTCAGGTACTTCTGTCTCCAATTCCACCGTACTCTCAGATGGATGATTACTAGTTTCACTAGGAGGTGATGTAGAAGCCACAAACACATCATCCTTCTTGAGTTCAGTGGGTTTGGAGAACTTAGGATAATAGGGCGTCCATGATTTAGATAAATAATCTAACGGTTCACCATACATCATTTTTTCAGCATTTTTTATTTCTTCCTCAGTTTCACGCATTCTAGTGTAATTATGATTATATGGTAGAGGTGCTCTATTGTACCCAAGACCCTTAGTGAAATTCTTTTGATAATTAAGCTAGAGGTCACATAAGTCCTTGAATAATTTGCTGGAAGTTTCAAATTTCTTAATATTTATTTCATTTTCATGAAGCTTCCCTGTCTAGGAATTCAGCTTGGCTAAGGCTACTTGAAGTTCTACGTCCTTTTCAGCTAATTTTAGCTTGTAGTCGTAGACCCAACATTGCTGTTGGTTCAAGTCTAGCTTTAGCTGAGCCACATCTTGTTTCTGCGCTTCAACCTTCTCCATAAGAAACTTATTCTTATGTTTAAGGTGATGTTCTATGACGCAGCTTGTTGATACTCAGCCACAAGAGTTGAGTTATGGACGCGAATTTGGGATAATTTAAAACGACAACTATCAGAACAAAGTATTTGATTTACCATTTCTGAAAGATCGGGTGTCTTAGTTGTCTGCGCCATCATGCAGTGGTTGCTGTTCTTGGATAGATTCAAGGTTTCCATTTGAGCTGCAACATCAGCCCAGTTGAAGCCCTCATGCTATTGGGCCACAAGTGCTGTGGACTTCCCGCCTGAGCTGCCAGATGGACTCGTAGTTGACTTGGAAGGAGAGACGAGAACCAACTGTCTGTCACTGCTCTGTATGTCGGCGACCCTGGATGATACATACCCTGATGGTGGCTTCTTGCATTCCCTAGCGAAATGGCCTGGTTCATGACATCGTAGCACCTGAGTTTGTCCTTTGTGAGACCAGTCTTCAGGTTGGACAGAGGTTGCCTTCCATATTTTTTCTGAAATTTGTTGACCCGAAAAGCAGCCATTGCTAAGTTCCAGGAGACATCGATCTCATCTAGGTCTTCCTCCATGATTTGATCAACTTCTATTGGCAGAATAGATGGAGGGGTCAGATCGCCTGCCAGGAAAGCGTTCAAGCTCTTGATCATTGATGCAGCAATTGCCAACTTCTCTTCATTCTCCTTAGTGAGAAAAGCAGAGTTGGGCGCGGGTTGTGTAGAGCCAGGGACAGGTGCGGCTGCTTGAGGAATAACGCCTTGTTGCACGGTTTAAGGAGTTGCAGGACTGAAAACCACATTAGGATACTGAGCATGGAACTGTGTATGGACTTGAGCCGCTGAGACCAACGTAGGATTTGGAGATTGAAATCCATACACATACTGAGTGTTTTGAGGCGTGACAACAGGACTGTACATCGCATTTGATCCACCTGGTGCTTGTGCAGTTCCTTGCAGAGGACTATAGACGAGATTCTGTGACATTAACGCTGCATTCTGACCTGTCATCCCTGCGGCCATCAGACTACTGTGATGATTAATCTCCCTTTGTTGGTTATCAATTCCACATGATTTGATAGTAGCTATCATCTCAGTGAGAGTGACATCGTTCAGGTTCTTTGTCTTTTTGATCATGCCCATGTCTAGATCCCAACTTTTGGGCAGTGAATTCAACAACTGTCGATTCATGGCGCTGTTGGTGAGGGTGATCTCAGCTGAAATCATCTGGGAAACCAGTTTGACATAGCGGCGTATCTGATGGTGGTTTCCCCATATATGTGATTGAACAAGCTGAATTGCTGATTCAGCTGGTTCACCCTACTTGCTTTTATGTCAGAGTTCCCTTCGTAGAGATTTTGCAACTCACTCCAAACCTCTTTAGCATTTTTACAATTCCTGACCTCGATAGAGATATCGGGTCCTAGAGCCATGGTTAGTGTTACAGAAGCCTTCTCATCTTCCTCTATGATTTTGACGTCCTCTGGAGTCCATAAGTGCATAGGCTTGGGAATTTTTGTTTCGGGATCTTGCTCTGTGCTATACACTATGGTTCTTGGACCATTCATGATGCATCTCCACACACCAGGTTCCTTTGCCTTGCAATACTGTTCAAAGTGGAACTTCCACTCGTAATATTCATCACCGTATAACAAACGAGGCACTTTGGTGGAAGTGCCAATCACCTGATCCAGCTCTTAGTGGAGGGCTAAAGTTTGCGACTGCAGGGCTGCCAGTGTGGCATTGGTCAGGTCCTGTGCGGTCATGAATCCAGCCATTGAGACTAAATTAATTAAACTTTTACTAAATTTGATTTAAAGTTTAATTAATTTTAGTGATTCTAATAAACAGTACTCAACCCGAAACAGTCAACTATGCAATCAATATGGTCAACCAGGAAAATTTTTCCAAAATGGCAATCCGGAAGTTAACGATGGTCAAACTGGATGAAATATCCGAAATAAGCAATCCGGAATTAGGAATCCGGAATGAAGAATCCGGATTTGAGAATCCGAGAAGAAATCCGAAATGTAAGACCGAAATATAGATCCGGAATAAAATCCGAAAAGCAGATCCCGGAATGAACACCTCTGAAATGAAATCCGAAATCAAGAATCCGGAACGAAAAATCCAAAATGCCTGACTTATCTTCTAAAAATCCGGAACAGTAACCAATCCGTAACAGTGTCTCCGCCTTTTATGTAACTGAATTCCGGAATTCAAGGAATTCAAAATCAGCAACAGTAACTCGGATCACAATCCAGAATAAAGCAACAGTCCGAGATCAATCCGGAATAGACGATCTCCTTCGTGTTCTTCGGAATCCGAAACAGTATCAAATCCGAATTATGAAGACCTTCTTCGTGTTCTTCGGGATCTGGAACAATGTCGCATCCGAAATCTGCAAAGCTTCTTCGAGTTCTTCGGAACAGTACCCTTTGTTGATGAACAGTGATCCAGAATGTCAAAAATCGATCCAAATAGCAGCAATAAACTTCAAAAACTTCTTCAAACAGCAATACACGGAGCCTGTATTTGAACATCAAGCTCTGATACCAATTGTAAGTCCCGTGTAACGGATCAAACAGGTATCGCTATCCTAATCAATTACGGAAATTATGATCAGGATGAAGAACAACTTGAATAACTTGAATATAATAACTTGCATACACCAGAGGATGTCAGATACAAGTTTTTGTAATCAACTCTCTAACCCCTAACAAGTGCCCTAACCCCTCTATTTATAGACATGACAAAGCCCAAATATACAACCCTAGGCCCACCTAGCACTAGAAAGCCCAAACTAACCCAAAAGCCCAAAAACACAATATAAATGAATAAACCTTTAAGCTCCAAGCCCAACAATTAGTCCTCTTGGCTAATTGGTATAAGTTTCGGATAAGGAAAACGTCACTAGTTCGCTCATCGGTATAATATTGGCTAATATACGAACTTTATCATTTCGTACCGGAAGCTTTGGTCTTTGACCACCACAAGTGTCATGGCGTTTATTTACGGCGCTCCCTATCTAGAAATATACTTAACCAGTTCGCTAGTCGAATAAATGTTGAGTTAGGATTGCCGAAAAGCCTTCCGTTCAATCGTTCGCTCGATATCAGCACTTATATATTTTGCCGTCGAACATTTCCGGAAGTTGTGTTTCGGTGACCTCAAAATAGTTGAAAGGACTCCGAGTCCCAGATGAGGCTTAACTAGTTCTCTAGATGGATGCATGAGGCTATCGACCACTAAAATGTTCGTCGGTTCGACAAATGGTCGCTTTCCGGTCGAGTTGTGCACTGTTTGTCGTATGACCGGAAGCGATGTCTTTTATGTATTTCTGCTATTCTCATATTATTTTAGGGTGTTCAACATTGTTCTATTATAATTCTAGAAATCCGGAACTACCGAATTAATGTTGCGGAGAAATTGAAATTGTCGCCTTTTTGGCGAAACGAACAATTTTGTAATTTAGGCGTTGTACCGGAAAGTTATGTATTTCTGAAATAGGTGTTCCCATATCAGTGTTTTCATATATATATATATATGGACTCAATTGTAGCATTAGCATGCCGTTATTCATTGTTCTGTTTCGTTTTAGCGGTTTAGCTGACATGAATAGTGCAACCGAGAATAGTGCGCCAACACTTTCTACCAATACTTTTAGGGCATTGTTTGGTTTGTTTAGCTTCGTAACGGAAACCAATATATATTATGACCCGATTTACTTGTCCTAATACTTGTGATATGATGTACGACTCATTTACGTAAATCAAATTATGATATAAGGCATGAGATTATGCAATAAAAATAGTGATTAGATTGTACTGAATTACAGGTTATTTGCCGTTTGTCACATACTCCCCCTATTAAAAAGAAATTCGTCCTGAAATTCACCTTGAGGCATTCTCTAAAGGGGTCTCCTTGAACAGGTGGGGGTACTTTGTCTTGATTTGATCTTCACGTTCCCACGTATACTCAGGACCGCGACGCGAGTTCTAGTGAACTTTTACCAGTTTGATTTGACTTCTCCTCGTCTTCTGAACTTTCCAGTCCATAACCTCAATGGGTTCCTTAGTAAACTGGAGTTTGTCATAAATATGAATTCCATTCGCTTGGA
This sequence comes from Scalesia atractyloides, assembly GCA_947069175.1. Taxonomy (NCBI): domain Eukaryota; kingdom Viridiplantae; phylum Streptophyta; class Magnoliopsida; order Asterales; family Asteraceae; genus Scalesia; species Scalesia atractyloides. Next base: position 52,255,263 of record CAMTDV010000001.1, on the reverse strand, counting down.
TGATAACCGTGTCTTTAGTCGGACTTTTCTTTAGGTTAGACGAATGAAATGTGTCGTGTACGTTGTTGAGTTCTTCTGGCAATTTTAGCTTGTAAGCCATTGTACCAACCTTTGCCAGACTTTCAAAAGGCCTAATGTATCTCGCGTTTAGTTTTCCGCGCTTCCCGAATCTAGCTATGCCTTCCCAAGGTGAGAGCTTTAGTAACACTTTGTCTCCGACCTCGAAGGATAATGGTTTGCGTCTTCAATCTGTGTAGCTCTTTTGTCTATCTCGGGCCGCCTTGATGCCCTCGCGGATCTTGAGTATTTTTTTTGTGGTCTCTTGTACTAGTTCGGGACCAATGAGTTGTCTGTCACCAACTTCTGCCCAACATAGCGAAGATCGGCACTTTCGTCCATATAGTGCTTCGAATAGCGCGACCTTGATACTGGTGTGATAACTGTTATTGTAGGAAAACTCTACCAACGGTAAATGAGTATCCCAGTTTCCACCTAAATCCATCACACAGGCCCAAAGCATGTCTTTAAACGTTTGGATGGTTCGCTCGCTTTGACCATCGGTCTGTAGATGAAAAGCTATGCTTAAATCTAAGCGAGAACCAAACGAAGTTTGAAATGATTGCCATATCTGTGACACAAAGCGACCATCTCTATCAGAGATTATCGAGATTGGCACTCCATGACGTGCCATGATTTCCTTAAGATACAGTTCAGCTAACTTCTCGTTACTGTCTTTCTCACGGATGGGTAAGAAGTGAGCTGATTTGGTTAACCGATCAATGATGACCTAAATCATGTCATAACCTCGTGAGGTCCATGGTAGTTTTGTAATAAAATCCATTGAGATTTGCTCCCATTTCCAAACAAGGATCTCAAGTTGTTGTAATAAGCTAGATGGCTTTTGGTATTCGGCCTTGACCATTTGCAAAAGTCAGGCATTTCCCAACATAGGGCACAATATCTCCGTTGAGATTAGGCCACCAATAATACTCTTTTAATCCTGTTATATCGGATCCTAGGTGTATCAAGTATTTTGACTTGTGTGCTTCGTCCAACACCAAGCCTCGTAGATTGCCAAAATATGGAATCTAGATCCTATCCATGAAATATATAGTTCCATCCATGTTTGGTTCCATTTCTTTTCCATTCACTGTAATGATTCCGCTTGAATGTTTTCCGGCTTTAGAGCTTCTTGTTGTGCATCATGCACTCGAGTTGTAAAGTTCATCTAAATAGTCAGTTCTAAAGCTCGAACGCATAAAGTTTTCACTCGTTCCTTCCATCTCAAAGCATCTGCCACTACATCTGCTCTGTCTGGGTGATACTTGATCTCACAGTCATTATCATTCATCACTTCTACCCAACGCCGTTGGCGCATATTTAGTTCCTTTTGAGTGAATATGTGTTGAAGATTTTTATGATATGTGAGTATGGTACACTTAATGCCATATAAATAATGATGCCAGATTTTTAAAGCAAATACCACTGTACCTAGTTTTAGGTTATGAGTGGTAGAGTTCTTTTCATGAACTTCAACTGACGAGACGCATAGGCGATGACCTTTTCATTTTGCATTAACACGCAACCCAAGTCTTGATGCGATGCATCACAATACACTACAAATCATCGATACCGTCTGGAAGTGATAATATCGGCGCCTTACATAATCTATCCTTTAATAGATGAAATGCTGATTCTTGTTTTTCTCCCCAATCGAACTTATTATCCTTTTGTGTAAGCGAGGTTAGCGGCTGAGCAACTTTTGAGAAGTTCTCAATAAATCTCCTGTAATATCCCGCTAAACCTAGAAATTGTCGTATTTCCATGGGGGTTCTTGACACAGTCCAATTCTTTTTAGACTCGATCTTTGGGGGGTCGACATGTATCCCATTTTAGTTCACCACATGACTGAGAAACTGCACTTCACGAATCCAAAATTCGGATTATGAGAACTTGGCATATAATTGCTCCTTCTTTAGCAACTCCAATATAGTTCTCAAGCGTTGTTCGTGTTCTCCCTCGGTTCGCGAGTAGATTAATATGTCATCGATAAATACTATCACGAACTTGTCAAGGTATGGCTTACATACTCGGTTCATCGAATCCATAAATACTGCAGGGGCGTTTGTTAACCCAAAAGACATAATAAGGAACTCGTAATGACCATAGCGAGTCCTAAATGCCGTCTTATGAATACTTTCCTCTTGGATTCTTAACTGATGATACTCGGATCTTAAATCAATCTTTGGATAAAAACTCGACCCTTGAAGTTGATGGAACAGATCGTCAATCCTCGGTAATGGGTACTGATTCTTGATGGTTAACTTGTTTAGGTCCCGATAGCCTATGCACATCCGGAAGGTTCCATCCTTCTTCTCGACAAAATGAAACAGAGCTCCCCATGGCGAGGAACTCGTTCTAATGAGTCCTTTGGCTAACAACTTTTGAAGTTGTGTAGATAGTCTTTGCATTTACGACGGAGCTAATAGGTATGGAGGATTCGCTACTAATGCGACTCCTGGCACAAATCAATGCGAAAGTTGGTATGTCGTTGCGGAGGTAATCCATAAAAGTCTGATGAAAAGACTTCGAGGAAATTCCTTCACAACGGTTATTTCCTCCAATTTTGGCTCCTCATTTTCCTTATCAACTATGTGAGCTAGAAAGGCTATGCAACCTTTCTGTAGGCACTTCTGGCTTTCATGCAATTAATGATTCGTAAGGGTGTCTCGTGCTTCTCTCTATGTACTACAAGTGTTTCTTCATTTGGCAGGGGGATGCAGATAGTTTTCTCAGGACAACCTACCTCCGCTCGGTTGTACGTCAACAAGTCTATGCCAAAAGCTACGTCGTAGCAACCCAGATAAACGGGTAAAAGATCGATATTAAATTCTTGTTCTCCAAGTTCCAAAGTGCATCTTTTATAACTTCCCTGACATTGACTAATTTACCATTGGTAAATCCTATAGAATGAGGTAACGTCTATCTTACTTGACTCTAGGCCATGTATGTTTTGAATTCTATGGAGATGAACTAAAATCGGCACAGGTATCAAACAAGATGGAGGCGAGATGTTGGTTGTTAGAAAACGTGTAGGTGACCTTTTAATGATTCCTCATGACTTATGTCACACCCCGACCCGCAGCGGAATAAAAGTCGGGGCATGATTGGGTTATCACCAAATATTTACTAAGAAGTTTCATATTTATTAAATTCACATTAAATTCAAGTGTCCGACACAAAACTTCATACAAACACAAATAATAAACTAAACGATGGTTCCAACACAATAACTTGATTATTCCTCTAAGGCCATCCTAGGTGTTTCTTTCCTCAACTTGATCACCTTTATCATGCGTAAAACAGAGAAATTTTGGGTCAACAAAAGTTGGCGAGTGAACCTTGATAAAACGATTAAGTATATAAATGTTACTCTTGTTTAAATAAAATTGTGCATAAATCACATGTGAGCAAATGTATATATGTAACAAATCACAAACCACATTGAATGAGTATATGACATAAATGATGATGTATCTGAGATCAAGGCTCAATCAAACGGAGCCGATCTAATGAGGCACCTGATGATCAACCCGTATCCACGAGGAACTGATGGGCCTAATGTAATGAGTGCACTGAAATGATAAAATGTAACCACATATAAACCACATAACAAACAATACACATTTGATCACGAAATGATGTAAGCACAAGCGTTAAATAAAATAAAGAAATGGTACGACACATGATACACCCCAAAACGTGATTAAAACGGGGAATTTGTAGAGATTCACTCACCTTGGGTGCGTGTACTTAAGTGGAAAAGAGAGCGCACGAGTTGGGAATTTAACCGACGAGGGAGTACTAACCTAAGATAATAACGTGATAACTCGGTAAATACATAGGCTAATATTTTGGTTAAAAACCTTTGCTTAGATTTTTAAGTTAATATTATGATTTCACTAATTGAGCCCTTGATATCATGTATTTTTTCGTATTTTAAACATATTTTCTTTTCATATTTAACCATAGAATAAATCAATTTAAAAATAAATAAATATTAAAAAAATTTCTTGTCAGACTGACAAGTCTGACAACCGGGCCGACTGTGTTTGTAAGCATGCGTGTTGAGACTCGAACCCGTGACCTCCCGTACGCGTGCACGCAGCTCTTCCAACTGAGCTACGTGTCTAACCCGAAAGAAACCTGATTTTAATTACATTAATACACTATTTGGTTTATTCCAGAAATTGATTTATATTTAAAAAGGATTTAATAAGGTTGAACCAGCGTGCATCAGGGGTCTCGAACCCGCGACCTTCTCTGCATTTCGCACCCAGCCCAACCGGTTGGGCTGGGTGTCTAACCCAACATGATTTGGTTTTTAATTATCTTTATATACACATTAGCTTAGTACAGAAAGGTTATTTTAAAAAGTTTTTAAAATGGTCAGGCCGGCGTGCATGCTTAGATTCGAACCGGCGACCTTGTGCTTGACTTGCACCCGGCCCAACCAGTTGGGCTGGGTGCCTAACCTGACTGAGTTCATAATTATAACATATATATATAGTCACTGCACATCATCTTCTTTGTTTGAACTTTTACCCGAAAACCGCCCCTTGAGTCCAGCTTATTTATACAAGATCTTCATGACTATAATTATCGAACTAACATAAGAATTGAAAGAAAACAGTTACCGGTCGGCGGTGTGTGTTATCCGGCGAGGTAAGTCCGGCGGTTGAATTCCGGTGGGTTTGGTGGTTCTCCGGTGGAACAAGGTTTTCCGACGACTGAGTTTTAGATAGTGAACAGAAGATATGAGCGCGTTTAGATTGAGGAAAAGGACGGGTATTTATAGGTGAAACAGGGTGGGTTGTTTTTGGTTTGTTTGGAAACAAAAACTGATTGATTTCCTCGATTTAAGATGGATTGATTCCGGTTTTGGAAGGTTTCTATGCTGATTGCCAACGGGAATCCAGTAGTGTCTTGACAGGCGAGATTGGCGGGTTCTCCGGTTTGAACCCGCCGGCATTCAACCGAGTTTAGAATATAAGGCTTATTTTTTTTTAATCCAAACAAATAAGTGCGTGTGGCTTAATGGTGTTGATGGTGTGTGTTGACCCGGGGAACCCGGGTTCGATTCCCGTTTCTCTTTTCTTTTCTTTAATCATTTTTATTAAGCCCTTTTAGTTATCTATTAATTATAAATATTTATTATTTAATTGATTATTTATTTTATTTTATTAGCTTAAACATTTGTTATTAATATATGTTTATATATATATAAAAATAACAAAGATGTTAAAAAAATCAACCGACATAAAAAAATACATTTTGATTGATCATTTGGGGCGGGTTTTCGAAACCCAATTTACACGGATGTTAAAGTATCCCTACTTTTAGAAATTTCGTCCCGAAATTTAAGTAGTGGTTGCAACAGGAAAGAGATGCGGGTATTTTTCGCGCATCGAGTCTTCATGTTCCCAAGTAAACACGGGCCCTCGTTTTGACTCCCAACGCACTCTAACGATTGGATTCGACTTCGCCTTAAACGCTTCTCACCAAAATCCATGATCTCTACGGGTCTTTCAACGAAGTGCATTGATTCATCAACTTGAATGTCTTCTAGTGGGATATGGAGGTTTTTGTCGGCGAGGCACTTTTTCAAGTTTGATACGTGGAATGTGGGGTGAATTCTGTTAAGTTCTTCTGGTAGGTCAATCTTGTATGCTACAGGACCTACTCTTTCGTGTATCTTGAAAGGTCCTACGTAGCGTGGTGCTAGCTTGCCCTTTTGGCCAAAACGAACCACTCCCTTCCACGGTGATACTTTCAAAAGTACTTGATCACCAATGCCAAACTCCAAGGGCTTTCGTCGCTTGTCAGCATAACTCTTTTGACGACTTTGAGCTGCTAGAAGGTTGTTTCGAATTTGAGTGATTTTGTCGGTTGTTTCTTGAATCAATTCAGGTCCGGTGATTTGCGCCTCACCAATTTCGTGCCAACATACCGGAGATCGATATTTACGACCATATAAAGCTTCGAAAGGAGCCATGCCGATACTTGAATGATAGCTATTGTTGTACGAAAACTCGACTAACGGTAGGTGAGCGTCCCAATTCCCTTTGAAGTCTATGACACATGCTCGAAGCATGTCTTCGAGGGTTTGGATGGTGCGCTCAGATTGACCATCAGTCTGCGGGTCAAATGCGGTACTGAGGTCTAAACGTGTACCCAAAGCAGTTTGCACAGCTCGCCATGTGCGTGAAGTGAAACGACCATCACGGTCTGAAATGATGCTTAATGGTCACCCATGACGGCTTATGATTTCGCTGATGTAGAAACGAGCTAACTTCTCGTTCTTGAAGTCCTCACGAATCGGAATGAAGTGAGCTAATTTTGTGAGACGATCCATGATTACCCATATGGTGTCATACCCACTGGAGGTGCGAGGTAACCCGGTAATGAAGTCCATGGTTATGTTTTCCCACTTCCATACCGGTATTTCGGGTTGGACCAGAAGTCGGGAAGGTCTTTGATGTTCAGCTTTTACTTTGGAGCATGTAAGGCACTTGGAAACAAAAATAACGATATCCTTCTTCATGCCAGGCCACCAGTAGGTGTATCGTAAGTCTTGATACATCTTATCGGCTCCTGGATGTACAGAGTATCGTGTTTTGTGTGCCTCATTCATGAGAAAATCACGAAGGTTGTCGCGATCGGGAATCCAAATGCAGTTTAAATAGTATAGAACACCATCGGATTTGGTTTCAATTTTAAGTTCAGCTCCACATGACAGCTCATCGCGTACGTCACTTTCCGTTACAGAGATATGTTGAGCTGCCCGTATTCGATCTTTGATGTCGGTTACAATTTGCAAACATAGAAGATGAATAGAGTTCGCATAACCTTTCGACTGAGCGCATCAGCATCCACGTTTGCCTTGCCAGGATGATACCGAATCTCACAGTCGTAATCGTTGAGAAGTTCAACCCATCTTCGTTACCTCATATTCAACTCTTTTTGATTGAAGATGTGTTGGAAACTCTTGTGGTCAGTGTATATTTCAAACTTTGTACCGTAGAGGTAATGTCTCCATATCTTGAGGGCGAACATGACGGCTCCAAGTTCCAGGTCGTGGGTGGTGTAATTCTTCTCATGCACTTTGAGTTGCCTAGAGGCATATGCTATCACCTTCCCTCTTTGCATCAGTACACAGCCTAAGCCCTGCCCTGATGCATTGCAATAAACCACAAAGTCATCGCAACCCTCAGGGAGTGTAAGGATAGGTGCGTCACAAAGCCTTTGTTTCAAAGTTTGGAAGGCCTCCTCTTGCTTAGGTCCCCAAATGAAGGGTTTTCCCTTGTGAGTCAGAGCCGTGAGCGGAAAGACGATACGGGAGAAATTAGCAATGAAGTGTCAGTAATAACCAGCCAAACCAAGAAAAGACATGACTTCGGTAGGGGTACGTGGCGCTTGCCATTCTTGTACTGCCTTGATTTTCGAAGGATCGACATGAATCCCTTTGTCATTGACGACGTGACCAAGGAATTGCACCTCTCTTAACCAGAATTCGCATTTTGAGAACTTTGCGTAAAGTTTTTTAGTCATTAAGAGTGTAAGAATGAGTCGAAAATGTTTCTCATGATCGGATTTTGACTTGGAGTATATAAGGATATCGTCGATGAAGACTATTACGAAACGGTCGAGATAGGGTTTGCATACCCTATTCATCAAATCCATAAAGACAGCGGGGGCGGTGGTTAAACCGAAAGGCATAACCATGAACTCGTAATGACCATAATGAGTTCGGAAGGCAGTTTTTAGGATGTCTTCTTCGCGCACCCTAAGCTGATGATAACCAGAACGAAGGTCGCTTTTTGAAAAACAGGTGGCGCCTTGAAGTTGGTCTAGGAGGTCATCAATACGAGGCAAAGGATAGCGATTCTTAACAGTCAACTTGTTGAGCTCTCTATAATCAATGGACATGCGAAACGTTCCATCTTTCTTCTTTACAAAAAGAACAGGTGCACCCCAAGGCGACGAGCTAGGATGTATGAATCCTTTGTCAATCAGCTCTTATAGCTGACTGGCCAACTCTTGCATTTCGGATGGAGCTAACCTATAAGGAGATTTTGCGACTGGTGTAGCACCAGGTACAAGATCGATGCGAAATTTGACTTCTCTCACAGGAGGAAGTCCTTAAACGTCGTCGGGAAATACTTGAGGAAATTCTTTCACGATCGGAATATCTCCGAGCTTCCTTTTTTTTTCCTTCCTTCTTGACGATGTGAGCTAGAAACGCGACGTAATCCTTGCAAAGGTATCTTCGGGCTTGAAGGCAGGACATTAATTTGAACCCTTTCGAAGGAGTTTCTCCAAAGATACATAGGGTCTGACCATTGGCGAGAGGAATACGAATAAACTTTTCATGGCACACCACTTCGGCGTGATGCTGGCTGAGCCAGTCCATACCGATGATAACATCGAAGCTTACCAATTTCATAGGGGAATGAAATCCGAAAAATAGCGATCATCTAGGGTAAGAGTGCAATCACGTATGATAGAATTTAATGAAATGGGTTTCCCGTCAGCAACTTCCACCATGAGCGATTCAGGGAGACTAACACGAGATCGGCTGAGAATAGATTCGAATTCTAAAGATACGAAGCTCTTATCCGCACCAGTATCAAATAATATGGACGCATAACTACCATTTACGAGAAACGTACCATTGACCACATTGTTGTCAGCCCTTGCTTGGTTTGCGTTGATATTGAAAGCCCTTGCTCTAGCAGGTGGAGGAGCTTGGTTAGCTTTTGTTTACCGGGTTTGCTTGGGCGCATGGATGATGTTCATCAGGCGTGCGCAAGTATTTTTGAAGTGGTTTGGGTCCCCACAGTTAAAACAGGCTCTTATGGGTTGGTAGTAAGGTTGGGCTGTGGGTTGTGCAGGTGGTAGAAGTAAGGTTTGTTGGGCTTGGCCTACCATTTGGTTTTGGGTATGAGTTGGAGGCTGACTGCGATTTGATCGCTGAAGGGTACTGCAGGTTTGGATAGTGTGACCTACATGCCCACAACTTGTGCAATGTTGGCAAGGTTTCTCAGGAGGGTGATGGTGTTGGCAAGGGTTACATTTTGGGTGTGGGCCAGTGTATGGCCTTTTGAATGTTGCGGCTCGAGGGGCAACTTGGGTGATTGGAGCAGCAGTGATGGGGGGTTGGTTTGGGTGACAGCAAAGTTCCTGCCATTTCGCTTCCTCTTACCAGCAAACTTCAAGGATGAACCTGAGTGGTTTGGAATTGGGGTCTCAATGGGCGTTTTCTTCTTCTCATCTTTAAAATCGCCATTTCGAATGCGATTTTCAATAAGTTCCGTTGCTAATTCCATCGCGGCTTCGAGTGTTGTGGGAGAGGTTCTTAAAACCGAATCTTGGATTTTCGAGGGAGGCCTCGAATGTAGTGCTCAATTAAGCAGTATAATGGGGTGAACAAATTGGGAACCATCTGGTTCAATTCAAGAAACCTCTTGTTGTAGGAGGTATGATCTCCTTCCTTTTGCTTTAGGGAATAAAATTCATCTTCAAGCTTCTTGATCTCGCTTCTAGGGCAGAAGCGTCTTGTCATGTTCTCTCTTAATTCCTCCCATGATAAGGCCATGGCATCTTCCACACCTCACTTACCTTTTTCCGTGTTCCACCAGGTAAGGGCTACCCCAAACAAACATCCAGTAGCGTAACGTACCTTACGATCCTCAGGACAGTCGCAATTGAGAAAGGTGTTTTCCATCTCCTCAAACCAGTGGAGGAAAGCGGTGACACCTTCATTCCCTTCATATGTTGGGGGATCGCAAGACTTGAAGTGTTTGTAGGTGCATTTAGTGGTTTTGGGAGGAGGGTTGGCGACGCTTTGGTCTTCTTGGTTGGAGGGTTAATGGGATTAGCGGTGAGAGCTTGTTGAACTTGTAGCACGATGTCAGGAAGTACTACGACCATTTGTTGAGCAATTTGCGTGCCAAGCGTTTGCTCGACTTTCCTGACCTTCTACCTCCTCGTAAGTGTCTAGCAGACATCTACAGGAATATATGCATGGAGATTGTGAGTTTGAGAATTTTCTAGGTGTCATATGTCGTAAACGAATGAAAAACAACATTTATAAATAATTGAAAATAACCTAACTACATCCATAGGATGTCTTGGGCTTGCTCATGTTGGGCCTCCAAATGTCTCCCATACCATAGCCTGTATAGTCATGTGGGCCCCATGACTGGCTTGGTAGGGTTCACATTGGTGTCGGATGGTTAACACTCGCATCACTCGAATGAAAATCGTAAAACACGATTGCGAGATGTAAGGTCAGAGGGTGTCCAGGTGTAGACACAATGACAACTCAAAGTGGGGTTAGTTCACACGACGTTTGGTATAGCATGCTTTGGCCTAATCGGTCCTTCGTACTCTCATCGTTAGTCACCAGGTAGGCAAACTGGTCCTTTATTTTAGATTTATACGAATGCCAAGCCTAGACAGGAGGTTCCGACTACCGGTACTCGTACCCTTCCAGTTACTACATGCCCGTCATGAAAACTCACTTTGATGTGATTTGAAAATTATGAAAACATTGCAAAAATCTTTGAAAAGAATTCATGGAAATTGTGAAATCGTGAGGTGTGTGCTTTCATAGATATGATACGTTATGAGGATATGAACTATGATGAGCATTGCATATTAACATGTACTTGTGAGAGTGCTTGCATAATGTTGTTTGGGAAAAAAATAAACATGAAACATATAAACATCATGAATTTTACATGTAACACATAAACAATTAAAAATCTAATCAACTATAGTATAGGCTCTAATGGTCTAATAACTTATCCTATATCCCTAGAATCATGACTCTGATACCAATCTGTCACACCCCGACCCGTAGCGGAATAAAAGTCGGGGCATGATTGGGTTATCACCAAAGCTCATGATATTTACTAAGAAGTTTCATATTTATTAAATTCACATTAAATTCAAGTATCCGACACAAAACTTCATACAAACACAAATAATAAACTAAACGATGGTTCCAAACAATAACTTGATTATTCCTCTAAGGCCATCCTAGGTGTTTCTTTCCTCAACTTGATCACATGTATCATGCGTAAAAAATAGAAAATTTGGGTCAACAAAAGTTGGCGAGTGAACCTTGATAAAACGGTTAAGTATATAAATGTTACTGTTGTTTAAATAAAATTGAGCATCAATCACATGTGAGCAAATGTATATATGTAACAAATCACAAACCACATTGAATGAGTATATGACATAAATGATGATGTATATGAGATTAAGGCTCAATCAAACGGAGCCGATCTAATGAGGCATCTAATGCTCAACCCGTATCCCACGAGGAATTGATGGGCCTAATGTAATGAGTGCACTGAAATGATAAAATCTAACCACATATAAACCACATAACAAACAATACACATTTGATCACGAAATGATGTAAGCACAAGCATTAAATAAAATAAATAAATGGTACGACACATGATACACCCCAAAACGTGATTAAAACGGTGAATTTGTAGAGATTCACTCACCTTGGGTACGTGTACTTGAGTGGAAAAGAGAGCGCACGAGTTGGGAATTTAACCGACGAGGGAGTACTAACCTAAGATAATAACTTGATAACTCGGTAAATACATAGGCAAATATTTTGGTTAAAAACCTTTGCTTAGATTTTTAAGTTAATATTATGATTTCACTAATTGAGCCCTTGATATCATGTATTTTTTTCGTATCTTAAACATATTTTCTTTTCATATTTAACCATAGAATAAATCAATTTAAAAATAAATAAAATAAATAAATATTAAAAAAATTTCTTGTCACACTGACAAGTCTGACAACCGGGCCGACTGTGTTTGTAAGCATGCGTGTTGAGACTCGAACCAGTGACCTCCCGTACGCGTGCACGCAGCTCTTCCAACTGAGCTACGTGTCTAACCCGAAAGAAACCTGATTTTAATTACATTAATACACTATTTGGTTTATTCCAAAAATTGATTTATATTTAAAAAGGATTTAATAAGGTTGAACCGGCGTGCATCAGGGGTCTCGAACCCGCGACCTTCTCTGCATTTCGCACCCAGCCCAACCGGTTGGGCTGGGTGTCTAACCCAACATGGTTTGGTTTTTAATTATCTTTATACACACATTAGCTTAGTACAGAAAGGTAATTTTAAAAAGTTTTTAAAATGGTCAGGCCGACGTGCATGCTCAGATTTGAACCGAAGACCCTATGCTTGACTTGCACCCGGCCCAACCAGTTGGGCTGGGTGCCTAACCCGACTGAGTTCATAATTATAACATATATATATAGTCACTGCACATCATCTTCTTTGTTTGAACTTTTACCCGAAAACCGCCCCTTGAGTCCAGTTTATTTATACAAGATCTTCATGACTATTATTATCGAACTAACATATGAATTGAAAGAAAACAGTTACCGGTCGGCGGTGTGTGATTATCCTGCGACGTAAGTCCGGCGGTTGAATTACGGTGGGTTTGGTGGTTCTCCGGTGGAACAAGGTTTTCCAACGACTGAGTTTTAGAGAGTGAACAGAAGATATGAGCGAGTTTAGATTGAGGAAAACGACGGGTCTTTATAGGTGAAACAGGGTGAGTTGTTTTTGGTTGTTTGGAAACAAAAACTGATTGATTTCCTCGATTTAAGATGGATTGATTCCAGTTTTGGAAGGTTTCTACGCTGATTGCCAGCCGGAATCCAGTAGTGTCTTGACATGCGAGATTGGCGGGTTCTTCGGTTTGAAAGCGCCGGCATTCAACCGAGTTCAGAATATAAGGCTTATTTGTTTTCTAATCCAAACAAATAAGTGCGTGTGGCTTAATGGTGTGTGTTGACCCGGGGAACCCGGGTTCGATTCTCGTTTCTCTTTTTTTCTTTAATCATTTTTATTAAGCCCTTTTAGTTATCTATTAATTATAAATATTTATTATTTAATTGATTATTTATTTAATTTAATAGCTTAAACATTTGTTATTAATATATGTTTATATATATATATATATATATATATATATATATATATATATATATATATAACAAAGATGTTAAAAAAAATCAACCGACATAAAAAAAAACATTTTGATTGATCATTTGGGGCGGGTTTTCGAAACCCGATTTACACGGATGTTACAACTTAGGGATCAAAACAGTGCATCTCGGATCTTTGGTATTGATTTCGGACCATCTCGGATTACTTTTCCGTATTACATCTCGGATACCTCATTATGAATTACATCTCGGATACCTTATTTCGGACGGATTCCCATCTCGGGTCACCATCTCGGATAGCAACTCAGATTACCATCTCGATTCACCATCTCAGATAGCAATTTACCATCTCGGATTATTGTTTCGAATTGGGTACTATTCCGAGTTAAACTCGAAAAGGTGGAAAGTTAACCAGCTGAGTAATAAACGTTTTTGTACACAGAAATTGACCCGTAAACAATTTTACAAACCGATTGCACAGTTAGAATCATGTGATTTTTAGGAAAAAAATTTGGACATTGTATATCATTGGATTCGTATCGACGAGACGAGTCTAACTTTAATTCACCATTAGCTAACTTGATAACGTGTCTAATTACAAGACTCTAATTCGAGTATATTCTTAACACCTAAAGACACTAGCTAAGTTCGGTGTTGGTATAAAAAGAATTGACACTTTAATTCACTTACGACATCAGGATCTTGTGGGGTATCCATAGTTTCTTCTCACTCACACTTTAATTCACTTACCTGATTCGTTCTTGAGACGTTCATACTTGAAGTTGCCTTCATGCCACACTTAACATCCTTGTTCTTGGTTGAGTCTTACTAACTTATTGGTTTCTGTTTTGTCTCATGATTCACCACACTTCTACTCTTGGCACTTTTACAAGTGCCCTCATGAGGAAATTTTCACTTATCACATTTACGATTTTAGTAAGTTATCCGCATATTTCTTGTTGCTAGCATCAATTATGGCAGTGATTGCCTTCGTTTCTATGATCACGAGAGTTCCCTTTCGTTTGTTACTCACTCTCAATCCTGCCTTAAGGGGTGTGTATTTTCATTTCCTGTCGCTAGTAGATTCCATATGCGTTTCCTTCCTTTCCGCACCTTTCTTTGGTAATTTCCCATTCTCACCGCATCCTTGGTGAGACTAACTGCGAGAGATACTGTTTGAGTGATGAAGGTAGGGTGGGATGATGTGGTCATGTTTTGATTCTTAGAGGCTAAACCCCAAATGTAGCGCTCAATGCGTTTTATTTCAGGTGTTCCCTAGTATGGAACAACCCATGAGATATCGTGAAAGCGTTAAGTGTAACCAACAACGTTTGCTGCAATCATGATTGAGTTCTAAGATCCCGTTTCTACCCTTAGAATTCCAGTTAGCAAGCAATACTCTTCTCGCATAAGATTCTTGAGTTCCTACCATGATAACCTCTTCGTAGTATCACTCCTTAAAGTTTCTACTTGAGGATTTCACCAAGTTAATGCTTCATTCTGCAAGAGACTCTTTGTTTACCAAATCGTTTACTCAGGAGTGCATTTACTAGCACTGCTAGCCAACTCTGTTGTCTTTATTTAGCGGGCATAACCTACCGCACCTCTCGCACCAGTGAGGTCTCGCGGCTTACAGTCTAGGAAAGCCTTAGAATTTAAAACCTTGTATGATCGCATCTTCAGGTGTAGCGCTGCCACTCGTTCCCAATCTATTAGGATCCGAACCATTTGAACTACCAGTACCACCAGTTTTGTCACTAGTGTCGACTAAGTTACCCTCGTGTCGTGCGATTTTCGCAACCGTATGTCCTTCCATAAGAACTCTAGTTCGGCTTACCTAGTAAGTCATGGATTAACTAACCCCTTTTGGGTGTAGACCTTCCTTTTGGCGCCATGTTTCTTCTTAATACCCAAGATTAAAAGAAGCTAGACATATATTTGAATAAATAGAGTCAACCATGCGCCTAAGAATAATGAATGCCATCGGTCATGGAAAGCTCAAGATTGCATTGTTCATACATGTTTGAAACAATGATAACGTGAATAACAACAATTCAAAATTCGTAGTACCTCTTGCGTGTATCGGCCATATGTCTAATTGGAAAGTAAATAACTCGTTGAGGAGGAGAAACCAAACGGTCGTCTCTAACCTTATAGCATGTATTCCATACTTCGTGGACCTCGATCGTCCAAAGTAGGAAAAAAATCCTTCGCCGCACAAACCCGTGGGACGAATACGTTGATATCTCTTGAGCTCCACGAGCTCCAGCTAGATTGTTATAATTTTCATTGATATCGAACAGAATACAATGAGGGTGATGAAGCATGGCTCGTGCCATACCATCCCTTGGAATAAGACAAATGTCAAACGATGGAATTTAATGAAATCTGTTTCCAATAAATAAGATGAGGTGCCATAGACACCATGGAACCAACCCATGTACAAGAACTCTAGACCGTTGAGGAAATATCCTCCTTAGGTGGCCAACCAGTTTTTGTTTGTTTAGATGACTAGTCTCAATCGACTCGTGATATAGATCGAGTGTTAGATGTGAACAAATACGTGTGGTGTTTTTGTATCGTAGGGTGTTATTGCAACCACCCCGGTTAGTGTCCCGCTAGATAGAAACTCAAACAACCTTAAAATTTTGAATGGGTAGTGATCATTAGCTTGGCCCGCATAGCCCACTAGGATTCTTGTCCACTGCAAGTTATTATTATGTGTTCTACCGTTCAAAGATGATGATTAGCCAGAGAGAGGACGCTATTGTCTACATACCTTCAACATAGAAGGGACCTTCGTGATGGTCCACGTGTTATCGTTCGTTGACAGTAATCGCGAAAGGGCACGTCGTTAGACAAATTTAGAAATAGATGAGTACTTCACCTTCCTTGTCTAGACAAAACTGTCGTTATTAATGATTAATATGGGTCATAGGGACCTTGTCCCGCTAATAGAGTTGTCGTCCAAGGCTACCACCTCCGCCTCTTCGTCACTAACAAAGCCAGGCATCTCCGCATCCGCGGGGAAAGCAACCACCTTATGTGGAATCGATCCTAAGGTCTCACTTTGGAACCATGTTTGCCATAAGCTCCGCAGTAGACGCGAGGTCGATATTCTCATTGTGCGAGTCAAGGATAATAGTAATATCCGTAGTCAAAGGTATTTCGTTCTTGGCAAAATATTCCGCACAACACATATGTAAATAAATTATATATAATCACATAAAATCCCATCTAGTCAGGATTTCTATCTTTTGTAACGTGTCCATGACACATAGTCATATAATGTAATGTGTCTATTTCTCATAGACTAACCATGTATTGATCCTTTTTCGTTACTTATTGCTGAGCTCGGTAATAGATCTTCATGTTATCGTGACACAATGAAAACCTTTTATCATTTTTGTCATACTTTCGGAAACATTTCTGTGTCGTTATAAACTTTGTTTTCATATGAGAGCCCTTAGTGATTGTAGACCAAACTTTATTAAAAGTTTTTCCCCGGTTCCCTACAATCGAAGCTCTGATACCAATCTGTCATACCCTGGTCGTAGCGGAAGCGCAAACGTGTGACTATGAGGTAATCATTGCATCCAATCATGTAAACAACTTGCAACCAATGTTTACAAGTTTCCAAAAGTGAAATCATGAGTTTCCAAATAGTTTCACATTGTCATCAAAAATGTGGTTTGAAATACATTACAACATAATAAAAGATTGTTTTCATCGTAAAAGCATGTTGATATTTTTACTCCTATATACCCATACGAGGTTGGGATATAAGAGGCAAATCCTCCCAAAAGGTGGCAATCGTTGTCATGTCATTCCCATTTCCCGAAGTGTTCACCGGCTCAAGTCTTGCGACCTGAAATACATGTAATTTTAAAAAGTCAACATAAAGTTGGTGAGTTCATGTAGTTATTATTTTCGTATGACATGTCTTGTTTGTAATCCAGTAATGAAATCTTAGTATGTTATTAGCATTCATGGAGTTTAAGGATCTGTCAGTGTGTAGCTGGCACCCTGACATATGTGCCATAAGTAAGAACCAAACCGAGACAACTCTTGACATCATTTGGGATCACAAAAGCCCTCCGAAGGGTATACCAACCAAGAGTGGAGCGTGCCTCCAACTCTATAGATCTATACCTTTTGCACCTTGGTCACTAAGTGATTAATGGTTACTCTTGTCATCATCCTACTTATGCACATTGATCGTGTTATCAACTAACCCCATAGCTAAAATACCGTTTGTTATGACATGTATTTCCCCTCGATAGTTTTAAAACAAAACTTTGCGTTCCGTACGTCGTACTTATCAAAGTTCGGTGTCCGTACATGTGTGTAACCTACATGTGTATTAACTTCACTAGACACCTAGGTCTAGTTGGACCTCATACTAGTTGTTCATCTTGAATTCTTGTTGTGTACATATTTATCACATTTAGAACAACTTTTAATTTTATCATAGTGTTGGTAGTTCGTTTGTTCGATTAGAATTTTTATACATATATTTCTCATATATATATATATATATATTGTCATTCTTAGATCGTGTGTGAACGGCCTCGCCCTTCACTTGTCCTCGTGCCTTGCACGCGTGTCGTTGGGCCTAGTCCATGTCATTTATATCATTGGGCCTAGCCCATGTAACTTATGTCATTGGGCCTAGCCCATGTCTTTATTTGATTAGGCCTAACCCATGTAATTTATGTCATTGGGCCTTGCCCATGTCTTTATGTGATTGGGCCTAGCCCATGTAATTTATGTCATTGGGCCTAGTCCATGTCTTTATGTGATTGGGCCTAGCCCATGTAATTCATGTCATTGGGCCTAGCCCATGTCTTTATGTGATCGGGCCTAGCCATGTAATTTATGTCATTGGGCCTAGCCCATGTCTTCATATGATTGGGCCTAGCCCATATAATTTATTTTCAAGAGTCCAAATATTTATAAGTCTTACGCTTATAAATTTTTTTACAAAGAATTGTCTTTTAATTATACTCATATACTTTTATAAGACCGCTTAGTAATTCTTATACATTTTAACTATCCGGATTTTGATATCGTTAACATATATATATGTTAAGTGTCTAAAAATATATTATTTTAGACATGACGTGGTTATCATTTAATATATACTTTTTCGCGTCAAAAATCGCCCGTCGTCATAGTAACTCTTCGTGTTGGCGATTTGTTCATTGGTCGACGATGCGACGGTACATTTATGTATGTTCGCCCATCGTCTGCATTGTTACGTTTGTCCGATTATTTTTTTGACTTATTGTAAAAATATATGTGTCTGTGTCATCTACACTTGGTAATATTTTCAAGTGTTTGTAGTATTTTGTGTATAGTTCGATATTTTTGTGATGCATACCTAAACTTCTAAATACATACACATACATACACATGTATTTACACATGATTTTTGGTGATAAAAAGATGCATATACATATGCTTTTATATTCACAGGTATTTATATATATATATATACACTTATTTTAACTTGTAAACATATATATATATATATACACACTTGTTAAACACTTGGGTGTTTAGGGTTTAACCCTTGTCATTAGAACTTCCTTAATGACGATTTAAGTCACTAATTACGTTTAGTCCCGTTAATCATCCATGTTTCTCGTACTACCCCGGTTAACCGGGGGTTACACCAAGTTAGCTTGGAAACTACGGTAGCAACTGCATTAGATAGCTTTAAACGAGAGGTCACTAAGGAGATTTAGGATTTGAAAAAGAAAGTGGATAGGTGTGAGGTGTGTCAAGGGGGTCATGATACGATAAAGTGTCGTACGCTCACTGTTGAGCAGGTAGAGTTCATTACAGGTCAGAGTAGAAGCCAAATGGACCCTTATAATAATAATAACTCTAATTATAATCCTAACTGGTGTAACAATAATAATAACTTCCGTTCTTCTGGTAACCCCCCTGGTTTCCAATCAGGTTCATATCAAAATAGGGGGCAGGGTCATTACTCTAGTGGAGGTTCAGGTCACGCAGGTCAGTTTAGTGCCGGGGGTTCGAACCAAGAGGGTCAGAATAGGATTGGAAGTTTGGGAGGTAGTTTAAATAGGATTGAGGAGCTTTTGTCTAAATTAGTGGTTAAGGATCAAGCTACCTAGAAAACTCTTGCGGAACATGATCTCCTCTTATAAAATCAGCATTCCGCACTCTTAGATCTTCAGAGATCAGTAGGTAGTATCGCTAAGCAGCTGCAAGAGCAGCCACACGGTCAGTTCTCGGGTAACACTCAACCTAACCCGGCGATCCAGCATGCATAAGCGATAACCACACGTAGCGGTAAGAGTTTAATAGAAGTGGTTAGAGAGGGGGTAGAATTAGAGGAGCAAGATGAGGAGGTAGATGAGGAGATAGAGATGGAGGCTCCACCTAGGGTGCAAATTAGGCTAGACCCAGCAAGTACCAAACCAAACAGTGGACCTTCAGTCGAGAGTAGGGGAGAAAAGAAACCGGTAGAGGTTAGGCCATCACCATACATACATCCTTCACGCCTACCCTACCAGGGCCATCTTAAACAGCAGAATTATGTTAAGGAATACGAGAATTTCCTTGATATGTCTACTCAGTTGAAACTCAATCTCCCGTTCATTGAGGCCCTTTTAAAAGACCTTCTTAAACGAATAGATAGGCTAGGGGAGCTTTCAAATGTCCTGTTAACTGGAGGGTGTTCCGCCGTAGTTCTGAATAAGTTACCGGAAACTCACTGATCCGGGTATCTTTACTATTCCATGCTTATTCGGTGGTTCCATCGGTCCAGCTCATGCATTAGCCGATCTAGGGGCTAGCATCAATCTAATGCCCCTTTCGCTTTATGAGAAATTAGGTCTAGGGGATCTCACTCCTACTCGTATGTCACTGTCTATAGCCGATCGGTCCGTCAAGTATCCTCGAGGAATTATAGAGAACTTGTTAGTTAAAGTTAATAATTTGGTTTTCCCCGTGGATTTCGTCATCTTAGATACGGAGGTCGATGAAAAAGGGCCCATCATCTTAGGCCATCCATTCCTTTGTACCGCGAAAGCGATTATTGATGTTCATGATGGCAAAATCACACTTTGCGTTGAGGATGAGAACGTCACTTTTGAAATCGCTAGGTCGATGCAACACCCTAGCGGTGGAGATAGCGATAGTGGCCCATGTCATTCCGTCTACTTTCTTAATTCATTCATGTCATGCGTAGATCATTGTATCGAGTATATTAGTGGAGCCGATTTAGTGAATGAGGGAGTAGTAGCTGAGGAGGGTGAGGGAGAGGACGTAGAGGATGACTCACTCTGAGTACCCAAGACTTCAGATTTTTGTGAGGTTAGCGCAGCGAGTGAGGGTCCTCCTATAGATACCCTGGCCCCCTTAGAGCTTAAGGTGCTTCCCTCCCACTTAGAGTATGCCTTTTTAGGTGACAATTCGAGCTTACCCGTTATAATTTCTTCAAAATTATCGACGGAAGAGAAGGTGAGACTGATAGATGTTCTTAAGGAAAATTGGGAGGCCATCGCTTGGAAAAGTCCGATATCAAGGGGATTAGCCCTACCTTCTATACTCACCGGATCCTCATGGAGGATGTCTTTAAGCCTATCGTGCAACCTTAGCGACGCCTCAACCCTAATATGCAAGAGGTCGTTAAGAAAGAGTGCTCAAGCTGATGGAAGCCGGTCTCATCTACCCGATATCTGATTCTGCATGGGTGACTCCTACTCAGGTTGTTCCCAAGGGGGGAATGACAGTCGTCATGAATGAGAAAAAGGAACTCATCCCATCGCGTACGGTCACTGGTTGGCGGGTGTGCATTGATTATCGAAAATTAAATGACGCCACCCGAAAAGACTACTTTCCACTCCTATTTATCGATCAGATGTTGGAGTGTCTTGCGGGTCAACAATTTTATTATTTTCTCGACGGGTTTTCAGGTTACTTCTAGATCCCCATCGCTCCAGAGGATCAAGAGAAGACGACCTTTACACGTCCTTACGGCCGCCTATCGCCGTACGCCCTTCGGATTATGTAATGCTCCAGCTACATTTCAGCGATGTATGGTCACTATTTTTCAAGATACGATCGAGACTTCGATGGAGGTTTTTATGGATGACTTCTCTATATATGGAAACACTTTCGATCAGTGCCTTCTGAACCTTGATGCAATGATGAAGCGGTGTGTAGAGACTAGGCTGATGTTGAATTGGGAGAAGTGTCACTTCATGGTGACAGAGGGGATAGTGCTAGGTCACAAGATATCTCGCGCTGGTATAGAGGTTGATAGAGCTAAGATAGATACTATTAGTAGACTTCCTCCACCGACGAGCGTGAAATCTATCCGTAGCTTCCTCGGTCATGCGGATTTTTATAGACGATTCATTAGGTATTTCTCTAAGATTACACGACCATGACCCGACTCCTAGAGAAGGATGTCCCCTTCGTCTTTGATGAAGAATGCTTGAGGGCCTTTGCCATCCTGAAGGAGAAACTCGTGAGTGCCCCCATTCTTGTCTCACCCGACTGGTGCTTGCCTTTGGAGCTCATGTGTGAAGTGAGCGACTATGCAGTCGACGCAGTTTTGGGCCAAAGACGAGATAAGCATTTCCACCCCATCTACTACGCTAGCAAAACCCTGAATGACGCCCAAGAGAATTATACCACTACTGAGAAGGAGCTCCTAGTTGTAGTTTTCGCATTCGATAAGTTCCACTCCTATCTCGTCTTTCCAAAACCATAGTCTTTACTGATCATGCGACTTTGCGTTACCTCTTCCAAAAGAAGGACGCAAAGCCTCGTCTTATTTGGTGGATTCTCCGACTTTCTGAGTTTGATATAGGGATTTAAGATAAGAAGAAAGCGGAGAATGTAGCCGCCGATCATCTATCCCGATTAGAAGATCCAAGTAGAGAAGAAATTAGAAAGGAGAAAATCGGTGATAGATTCCCTCATGAGTCGGTAGAGTTTGTGGCAACGAAGAAGGAGGGTATGTCGTGGTTCTCGGATTTTGCGAATTACCTCGCAAATGGAGTGGTTTTGAAGGGTATGACTACTCAGCAGAAGAATAAATTCTTCTGTGATGTTAGGAGATACATTTGGGACGACCCGTTTCTATTTAGGGTAGGAGGTGATCAAATTCTTAGGCGATGTGTGAGTCGAGAGGAGGGGGTAGAGATCCTTAGCCACGTGCATGAGGGGTTCACAGGAGGTCATCATGGTCCGCACGTCACAGCACAAAAGGTCTTTGATTGCGGTTTTTACTGGCCCTCGGTAGTTAAGGATGTCTTAGAGTTCGTTAGGACATGTGATCGTTGCCAGCGCACCGGCAACATCTCATACAAGGACGAGATGCCCCAAAACCTGATCCAAATTCTTGAAGTCTTTGATGTTTGGGGATCGACTTCATAGGATCGTTTCCCGTCTCTAGCGAGAATCGGTACATCCTCGTGGCGATTGATTACGTTTATAAGTAGGTCGAAGCTCAAGCTTTACCCACAAATGACGCCCGAGTGGTGGTGAGATTTCTGAAGAAGCTATTCACTCGCTTCGGTACACCACGAGCCATCATTAGTGACCGTGGCACTCATTTCTGTAATGCTATAATGGAGAAGGCATTAGCACGCTATGGTGTCATTTATCGTTTTTCCACCGCTTATCATTCTCAAACAAGCGGTCAAGTGGAGAATGCGAACCGAGGAGTGAAGAGGATCTTAGAGAAAACGGTAGGAAAGAGTAGGAAGGATTGGTCTGATAAACTAGACGATGCATTATGGGCGTTTAGAACCGCCTATAAGACACCTTTAGGTACCACACCCTTCATGATCGTCTATGGAAAAGCTTGCCATCTTCCAGTTGAACTCGAGCTTTGAGCATTGTAGGCCCTCAAAACTGTGAATTTAGACCTCACCAAAGCTGCTAGGAAACGATATTTCCAAATTCATGAGTTAGAGGTGCTTCGAGATGCAGCTATGAGCGTTCATGGAGTATCAAAGAAAAAACCAAGGCTTTGCATGATAGGCGATTAAGAGGAGTGAAAGAGTTTAAGGTCGGCGATAAAGTGCTTCTATACAATTCGCGATTATAGTTATTCACCGGGAAGCTGAAGTCCAAGTGGACGGGTCCGTATGTGGTGAATGAAGTATTTCCATACAGGACAGTGGAATTGAAACATGAAGCCGATGGAGGCACTTGGAAAGTCAACGGCCATAGATTGAAACATTAGTTAGGAGGGCTGCCCGATTCCACCGAGATGGAGGAAACTCCTCTCGAAGTTCCACCTCGCACCGCATAGGATCTTGAGTGTAAACTCAAGTGTAGAGTTTGTAATATTTGGTAATCGTTTGCATTTCATGTGTTTATAGTGCTAATTCTTGTTTTCCATAGTTTGCGTTTTGTTTGTTTTTGTGTCGTTTAGTTGTTTGCAGGTTATATCACCAACATGGAGCCACCATCGACAAAAAATTAGAGTTTGTAGGTAAGTTCTTGTATGTAACCGGCTGTCAAGAGGGTGTTTCACTAGGTTGCAATTGAATAACAAAGATTTTCAAAGGCAAAACACTGGCCAAATTTCGTAACAATCTGCGAAAACACCGTTCTCACGGGCCGCGAGAGGCATGCTTCGGCCCGGTCGCACCCCGCGAGAGACCATTGACTCCGGATGTTTTCTACTCGGTCGCAGGCCGCGAGAGGATTTATATCCTCTCTCGTGCCACATGAGAGACCTTAACGTCATATCCGAAACCCTAAAACCTAAATTCATCCCTTTCAACCTCATTTTCTTCCACTTTTCACATATGGCTATCCCCATTTCTACTACCAAAATCCACCTATCTTCAACCCCATCCACCCAAATCTTCTCCAATCATTGTCCCACATCAACCTTAACCCATTCTCAAGTTCAAGTTTGTACCTTTCATCCTCAAACAAGTTGTCTAAGGATTTTTGCAACTTAAACACTTTTTGCTTAACTTTTCTTGTAGATCGACACTACGGTATGTGTTCTTGCAACTCTTATGCTTTAATTTTCGTATATTACCTAGTTGCTTCATGTGTTTTAGTGTCTGGTCCTTTTAGGTTACATGCTACTCACTTTGAGGGTTTGGGTGCACTTGGTTTGGCTTGAGTTTTGAATATTGTGGATGAACCAGTTCTGCATACGACATTTGAGTGTGAACAGGGTACATTTTGCGGGTAGGTTGGTTTGGTAGGGTTCAACATTAATTGTGGGGATTTGGGTTAGTAATACTTGGCATAAAATCATATTTTTAACAGAATTTAAGCAGGTTTTTCTCATTGTTTATAAAGTTTTTATCTTTTGTATTGA
The DNA here is from genome assembly GCA_947069175.1 of Scalesia atractyloides. Lineage (NCBI taxonomy): Eukaryota > Viridiplantae > Streptophyta > Magnoliopsida > Asterales > Asteraceae > Scalesia > Scalesia atractyloides. The sequence goes on along the minus strand of CAMTDV010000001.1, from coordinate 52,230,859 downwards.
ACTCAATGTTGGTTTACTTTTCGGCACCTAGGTTTTAATTGTGGGCAATTAAAATGCCAGATGGGGGTAGTCATTTTTTTAGATATGTTTTGGGATATAGGTTGGCAATTTGGGCATTCATGCTTATAAGATCTCTCGCCCGTACTCAATCTCCATTCGGGCGAGATTCGGTCTAATTAATTAATAATATTGCTTACACCCAATAAAATATATCTAATAACAGTTGGTAAAGTGTTTTTCTGATTATGACCGTGAATGTAATGTTATACGGTCAATGCTCACACACGGTGTCTTTCTTCTGATGGTCTATTTGTTTTGCTTGTGTATTGAATGTTGTTTGCAGATGTCCGGAGAAGGAAGTTCAAGTAGGCTAGGAAAGAAGAAGAGGGGGCCCGTACCTCGACCGAGAGGTGACCCAGCCGAGACTCAATCGTTGCCCCAAATTTTGGGCAAAGGAGGAGCGTTCAATATAGGGGGAACGTTGTTCCTATCGGCAAAGTACATGATTAAGGGACAACCCTCTGCTACAGTTTGATTTGGATTCTCATGAGAGTGAGAGATTGTCCACCTTGATCACCTGTGATTTGTTGCCATATAGAAGAATTGATTGGGGTATGCTTGACCATCTGGGTCAGCGAGGGAGGATCGAACAGCTTTTAGGGGATAAATTTAGAAGAGTTTTTTACTGTGATGAGAGAGAATATAGAGAGATCACTCTTGAATTCGGTTCCACCTTTGAGTATCAGCAGGGGAAGTTCGCTGAAAGTGATGCTATATATTTTGCCTTGGGAAGGCACGTATATGAGATGACCGTTCTGCAGTTTGCTAGCAACCCAGTTCTATATGGTAGATGAAGTCCAGTCGCCGGAGTTTTTCACCAGCTTGTAGGGGGTGTTCAAAAGAAGGCACCCGCATAGTGTTCAGACAGACGAGTTAGTCCGATTCTGGGGTACAATCTTAGTTGCACCATATTCCAATAATATGGTGGCTAGTGATATCATCAATCCGGTTTACCAGTTTATTCATAAAATTCTGGTAGCCACACTAGTTCGAAGAGGGAAGGGAGACAACAAGGTGAATTAGGTTAGCTTGTTTTGTTTGATGTGCATGGTTGAGGGGAGACCGACAAACTTGGCGACTATTTTTGTGTGGTCTATGAAGCGGCTGTGAAGGGGAGGTCCCGGGGCCATGGTATATTGTAGGCCCCTGATTTCATGGTTGGCCGAAAGTCTTGGGGTGTTTGAAAGATACCCCCAAGATAGGATGAAAGAGGGCCCATCCCCGTGCTTCATGAGTATACGTGATCTTCAGGCTGCTGGGAATCTGACCTCGCATGAGCCTATTAGCTGGGAGCCTATCAGACATGGTCCTCAGGTTCAGCCTCCTCCGGGTTCGAAGCCTGCTTCATCTATGCAATCCGACATTCCTACGAGATACCAGAGGCCGGTGACACGCCAAGAGCTGCGAGGCAGGCAGTATTCTCTTCGTCAGCCCCGTCCTGATCCACTCACATTAGAGTCATTATATGATAGGATGGAGACCAGTTTCAGAGATCTAAGAGGGTACGTGGATCAGTAGTTTGGTGGGTACGCCAGGTAATGATAGAGAGTCGGAGGATGCATGAGGAAGGCCAGTGAAGGCTGGAAGATGGGATGCGTTCTATGATGGAGAACCTGCACATGCGGGTGCCATCCTACTTTCAGCAGAGAGGTCAGCTGGGTCCAGGTCAATTTTGTGGTATGGAGGATGTGCAACCATACTAAGTATTCATGCAATCAGAAGAGTCAGAAGAGGATGGTTAAGCAACATCAACAGATCTTTATTGATGTGTATTTTTCTTTTATGTTGTTTTCATCTTTTATTGGTTTGTACTCTAAATACTTTACTTGTGTGATTGTTGGGTTGGTTGGGTATGATGGTGGTTAACTTCTTAGAACAATTTATTTATTTACTTGTTATATTATGTTTGGAAGTTGTTATGTTGGTTGATAGGTTGATGTTTGTATGTTGCTTCTGTTCGCCTGTGAGATTTAAGAGTTGTTTGCTAAGCGTGTTCGGATTGGAGGGCATGAGTGGAATTAACTGGCACATTGACAGTTTGCATTATCAGCTAAGTCGTTTCACTTGTTTAGTTTGTATTTTATTTATTTTTTAGTTTTTATTATTGTTTAGTATGAGTCTTCTCATCCTTGCATTAGGGACAATGCAAGATTTAAGTGTGGGGACGGGATAGTGAGTCGTAGAGTAGTTTTAATTTAGTTTGAAAAAAAATTAAAAAAATCAGAAAATGTCTTTTGAAGAAGGAGTTTGCATAAATATAAACGGAAAATAATATAAAATTTGAGTTTTTTATTCGGTTTCAAATAATGATAATATGAGTAATAAAAGGTTGAGTTTATGTCTAACTTAGGATATATGAGTAAGCTCGATTCGGTTCTTAGTTTCTTTGAGATTAATATAACTTAATTGTCAGTCTACTAGTGGGTACTCATCTAGGAAAAATGGGAAACCGAAACTGGCAAAAATAGTATACGGAATGCTGTTATAAGCTAAAATCTTTAGAATTTTTTATCATGTAAATAAAAAAGAAAAAAATAAAGAAAAATGAGCTTGATTGAAAAAAGTAGACGAGGCCTATGGAATCTCCCTTGGGGATGGTGACTCTGATCGAGAATCCCTCTAGGATAAGTTGAAAAATTTTAAATATCGAAGCCCACATTGTCGCTCTCAGGGATGGTGACTCTGGTTGAGATAGCCTCTAGGTTAGATATGCAAAAAGAAATCAAGTGCTCAAAAGAAAAAGAAAAAAAAAGAGAAAAAGAAAAAATTTACTTGTTTTTAAATTCCTTTGATTTTCGTATAAAACGGTTAGAAAATGGGTCAAATGATTCGTTCCTTTTGTTCCATAAGCTTGAGGTGGGATTAGGTTTACTATTTTTGCTAGCGTGAGACCTTAGGTAGATTGACCGAACTTAAACTAAATTCACATGATGAGAATTTTGAACCGAGTTTTGAGTTTAAGTTCACATAAATACTTACAATCGCGGTTAATATAAATTCTAACCTTAATAAAAAAATACTAATTTTTGAAATCGAATAAATACTCGGTTATGATTCTGTTTGCACAAGTGTTGGGATATTTGATGTATTGAATAATACATCCATTTATCGTGTACAGTTTGTAGCATTTTAGTCGATATTCGTTTCGGTTTGTCAAGAATATATCTACTTTTAATCCAAATACGTTTTGCAGGTCTTGGTTCGTGAAAGTAGTTGAAAAGACGGAAAAATGAGTTGAAATGGTAAACGAGACCAAGCCGGATTGTAGTTGGAAGCCGAGAGAAGAAACGAGTCGAAAAACAGGTGATAACACCCTCTGGCGGCCTGCGACCGCCATGTCTAATGCCTTTCGCAACCATCGAGAGGCTATGAGTTATCCGGAGTATTCCAACTCGGTCGTGGGGCGCGACCGACATCTAAATGCCTCTCGAGGGTGGCGAGAGGGTAATATTGACAGATAGTTTCGTAAACTTATCAGTTGGGTGAAGGATAAGTTTATAAGTTAGAGTTTAACTACAATTACAATATACCTTTGACGAATCTTGAAGTGAGAGAGCAAAAATTCTGGATATTTAGAGCTGGTAATTGGAGTTTAAGCTGCTAGGAATCATCAAGTTGGAGCAAGAGCTTGGAGATCAAAGCAAACACGAGTTATATTGCGAAATTCCTTCACTTTTAGTTCCCATTGTTCGTAACCTTGATGATTTCTGTTTTTTACTTTGTTTTGATTTTTTTAAGACCATGTTAACTGGCTAAACTCATGTTGCTACCTAGGTTTTGATTGTTCTATTATTAAAGTTTGGAACTTGTTTTGATTTAATAATGTTTGAATGGAATTTTTAGTAAAGTAAACAACTTTGACTACTTGATTTGGTGTATTTGCATGATTTGAGCTAGTTATTGATTAATTAATTGTTTTACATGAATCTTGTTGGATGTCTTCCATAGAATAGGTTTGTGTTGATTGTCGGGTCTTAACAGGTTCGGGTAATCATTCGGTAGAATTGGCCAAAAAATGGAAAAACAACTAAGTAAATTATATAATTAATTCTTAACACTATACTAAAATCAATTATTGAGAAATAATAATTTATTAACTGAATTGATTAGCTAAATTGCTAGATTTAGGTTTTGAGAAAATCCCGGTTCTAGTTTACTTGCCATATTCGAGTCGGTTAAACTAAATCAAGAGTCATAGTTGGTCTAGGCTTTCTATTAAGAGGTAGTTAGCTAATTTAGTCACTTTACTAAATATTAGATAACCGAAAGGAAGTCCTAAAAACCGGTAAACCCAACTACTTTTAGGATATCATAGGTGTCTTCCCGAGAAGGGTCGGGGGTCCTGTTCGGTGTTACTTAGAGTCTAGCACTTCAAGATCCCGGTTTCCCATTCGCATTATTAATAAATTAAAAGACCCAATCAATAGTAATAGAAAATCTAACCTAGGTAGCCATTCCACCATCCTTGAATTAATCTCTAAGTTAAAAGTCAATTTTAATTTGTTTAGTAAGTAATTTTAGTTTAATTATAATTTTAGAATTATTAGCAAATCCACCCCCCCCCCAAATATAAATAAGTGTGTTAATTTAGTCTAGATCGAGTCATCAACATAATTAGAGAGTCTCGTGGGTTCGATAATCCAGACTTACTTAAGCTATTCTACAATTGATTGGTCCACTTGCCGGTTAGTAGTTTAGTTAAATTTAGGAGTCTAGAGTATAATTTGAGTCTAGAATTAGAGTTATTTTAATTGTTTTTAATTAACTACTTTTAGAACATCAGGATCTCATCAGTTTTCTAGACAATTCACCAGTACCGTTGATCTTGGAGAAACTTTAAGATCCTAAACAGATTTACTTAGATTGCCAATATACTGATCCATTTAAACTTCTACACATTTCTCAATTGTTTCAAGATATGTTAAGTAATTTTAAGGAACATGAAGTAACTGTGTTTCCCATCTCAGAATATACTCTCGTATCAAGATTCCCAGAATTTCATTTCACAGGTGAATATATCTAACTGATATCTATAAATGGGGTGAATTGCCAGGCCTTGAGAGCTCAGGTTAGTACTTACGTACAGACAAAAGAGATGAAGGCTCGACTTTAGGTAGTGTTTCGTTTAGGAATCTTTTGTACTGCAGATGTCGTATCTTTTTATCACATATACTCATGTTTTATGCAGCTTTTAGAGTGAATAATGCGCAAAGTATTATACAAGTTCTAGGTCATTGCCGACGCAAAATCATAAAAACTCGGATGATACCCCATATATCAACTAAATATAAAGACCTAGTATCATATAATATGGCATTCTCTCAAACGAAATTTCAGAGTACTAAGTCCATATATACAAGAGATGTCGACCCAAAAAATCCTCAGTTTTTCTTTTAAGTTTATATCTTGAAAAACAATTTACTGAATGTGTGAAGCCTACTGGCCCATTAGTAAAACCTGTTTAATAACCTGTTTACAACATTTCATTTCCTTAGCATACTATGATAGTCCACTGATGTAATATGATTACCTCTTTTTCACAAAACTCTTTTTGTCCTTTTTTAATGTTTTTTGTATTTTTCACAACTTTTCTCCCCCTAAAATCAAAAACATATTTTTTTGGATTTTTGTTTTTCTTAAGGAAGCAAGAAAAGTATTTACATAAAAAAACATGTGTCATACCGATGAGAATCACGTTAAGTCCTCGTCATCCACGAATTCAACCTCACTTTCATCTTCTGATGTTAGATTGCTTAAACCATTTAATTTCAAAAGATTTTTAAATCTTGATCTATCAAAAGCTTTGGTGTAAAAATCTACTTTTTGGTCATCAATGTAGATTTTCTCAATTTGAACCAACTTTTTCTTGTAACAATCACGGATAAAGTGGTGTCGAATTTCAATATGTTTAGTGTGTGAGTGTTGAACCGGGTTTTTAGTGATATCAATGGCCACCTTATTAACTACATATATGGGTGTGTCAAGAAATTGCAGTCCGAAGTCTCTCATCTGCTGTTGTATCTAAAATATCTGGGAACAATAGCTGGATGCTGAAATGTATTCAGCTTCGCAAGTAGAGAGAACGAACGCGATCTGTTTCTTGCACTGCCACGTTACCAAACGGGTTCCAAAGAACTGGCAACTAGCCGTGTTAGATTTGGCGTTGAGCTTGCAGCATCCGAAATCAGAATCTGAATAACCCGCGAGATTGAAGTCGTCATGTCGTGGATACCACAAGCCGGTGCTTGGGCATCCTTACAAGTAGCGCATGATCCTTTTGACGGCTAACAAGTGTGAATCTCTTGGATTTAACTGATAACGGGCACATAGGCAGGTAGGATACATGATATCAGGCCTTGAAGCTGTGAGATACATCAAGGATTTGATCATGGAGGGATATAATGTTTCATCAACCTTGACTCCATGAACGTCTGGACAAATGCCGTGGTTGGTGGTTAATGGAGTTTATGCTGGCTTAGTTCCTGTCATGTCAAATTTCTCTAACACATCATTAACATACTTTGTTTGGTGAATGAATATGCCATCAGGTAATTGTTCAACCTGAAGTCCTAAGAAAAACTTCATCTCCCCCATAGCACTCATTTCGAACTTTCTTTTCATGACTTCTTCAAAGTCCTTATACAACTTCTCATTGTCGATTCAAAGATGATATCATCCACATATAATTGTACGAGGATCAGATGTCCATCTACTTCCTTGGTAAAGAGGGTATTGTCTCCGCCGGAGAAGCCATTTCCCAGAAGATGTTTGGAGAGCGTCTCGTACCAGGCTCTCGGGGCCTGGTGTAGTCCGTATAACACCTTGTTTAAGAGATAGACCTTATCCTTGTGTATCGGATCGACAAACCCTAGTGGTTGGCCGACGTACACCTCCTCGTTTACCTTTTCGTAAAGGAATGCAGACTTCACATCCAATTGGTACACCTTGAAACCTTTCAACGATGCAAAGGCTAGGAAAATGCGGATAGCTTCAAGACGTGCGACAGGGGCGTAGACCTCGTTGTAGTCTATCCCTTCTTGCTGATGGAAGCCTTGTACTACGAGCCGAGCTTTGTTTCGAACCACGATACCTCTATCATCTCTTTTGCACTTGAAGACCCAATGAGTATTAATCTTCTTGTGTTGGTCAGGTAGGTCAACAAGCTTCCAGACTCCAAGTTTCTGGAATTGCAACAATTTTTCTTGCATTGCATCCACCCACCTTTCTTCCTTCATAGCGTCTTTCCAGGATCCTGGTTCCACCTGAGAAACAAAAGAACTATAAGAAATCTGGTTTGTAGTGGAGCAACTTTTGTATAAAAGCAACTAAGATCCTTATTGATCTGATTTTGAGTTTTCACTCCAGTTTGTAAGTCGCCAATGATGTTTTCTGACGGGTGGTAAGATAGTGTATTTGGCATCACTTTGATTGGAACGTCTACTTGACTTTGCAGATTTGTGACAACTTCATCAGCAACCTGTTCAGAAGACGTAGCTTCATTTATGTTATTGGATTCATCAGGTTGAGTATTTAGAAAGCTTTGAACATGTTCCGATTCTTCATCAGAACTAGTTCCTCCATCGTTAAAAGTAGGTTCTCGATCAGAGTCGGCATCAACTGACTGATGGGAAGATGGTTCGGCAGCATTCAAGTTTGGTTCATTTACTAATTCTTGTTGAGTGTTGCTCGGACCTGCTTCAGAAGAGTTTGAGACAGGTAGTGATGGGGAAATCACCAACGGTCTTGAAACTTGTTCCTTATTGAAGATTTGATGCTGTTGATATAGCATGACAAGTTCATCTTCTGAAGGTACATCTGGTAGGTCAAATGAATTCCACAACACGTCATAATTGAACAGCCAAGGATTACCATGTTTCTGTGTAGGCGTTGTATATCTCTGGCAATCAACATGTTGTGCTAGAACAACCTGATTTAGGCTCGGTAAGAAGACTCTCTTTTGCGGACTAGCAGAACCTCTGAAAAATCCTTCCAAGGATTTGGCCCCAAATTTACCGTCTGGGTCTAGCACAGTACACGGCGATCTAAATGGTTCCAAAAATGCTAGATTCGGCTTTTGTTGGTTCAGTAGTTCAATGTCTTGTTGTGAGGCTTGACTGTCAAAACACGGTTAAGGGTGTAACACGCAGACGCGACAGCTTCGCTCTAGAAACTACTAGGAAGTTTTGAATCAGCGAGCATTGTTCTTGCAAACTCAATCAGTGTGCGATTCTTACATTCAGCTACTCCATTTTGTTAAGGAGTATAGGGGGCGCTGAATTTGTGAAGAATGCCCTTAGCGTTGCAAAATTCGAGCATTCTTCTTAAACTCAGTACCATTATCGTTGCGGATTCTCTTGATTGGTAAGTGATATAGGATTTCTAGCTTTCTAAAGAGAATCATAAGATTTTCAAATGTTCCATCCTTACTCTCCAGAAAGAAAACCCATGAGAATCTTGAGTAGTCATTTGTCACGACTAGGCAATATAGATCTTCAGAGATACTTTTCACGTTCACTGGCCCAAATAGATCCATATGAAGCCTTTCTAGTGGAAGCTTGATGGAGTTAAGCAGCTTTCTCAGGTGTGATTTCTTGTGCTGCTTCCAATTTCTGCAGCTAAGACAATCATCAGATAAGTGAAAATTCTTAATATTGTCACCCTCCACTAGGTCGTTATGCACAAAATAGTTCATCTTTTTCAGGTGAATGTGCCCCATCTTTCGATGCCATAGAATTAACTTTTTCTCGGTAGCTTTACATACAAAGCATTGAACCTTCTTTGAAGTAGTGGATGCGACGCTAATGTCTAAGACATAAAGATCATTTTCTCATGGAGCGCGCATGAGGATCCACTCCTTGGGGAATTTTGAATCCCGGTTTAAGAATTAAGCATTCCTTGTCATTGAAGTGGGTAGTGAATTTCTTGTCACAGATTTGCGAGATGCTAAGTAAGTTGTTCTCAAGCTCAGTGATATAGTTCACTTTGTCGAATGACACCACTCCGTTAGTGAGAATTCTTTCACCCACGATCCTGCCTCCTTGTGTTCCGGCAAACCCAACATATCCTCCCCGAATAGCTTTTACGTCGTATGACAACGCAAGCATCCCTGTCATGTGTCGAGAAGCTCCGCTATCCATAATCCACTTTGAAATGGTTAACCTCGGGAGCCCCTGCATACATATGAAAGAAATTACTTAAACAGAGAAACCCAAGCCTTTTGGTCTTGGGCGGGTTTAGGATTTCACATTTTGGCTCGACATTTTTCTTAACCTCTTTCTTTACCTCCACCCATTGTTAAACCTTTGATCCTTTTTCAGTTTTAGGTTTAGTTGAAACATCGGTGGTGTTTACAGCAACAAAAGATGATTTGTTCTTAACAACCCAGGTTTGTGCACTTGAAAAAGCTTTCTTTGAGTAAAACTTAGGATTCTTTTGTTCATTTTTCTTTGATGGTTCACCAATCTCAAAGTTTGAAAATTTGCAATGATTGGTTTCACATTTAAGTTGAACTCAGCATTTCGTTTCAAAATTTTCTTTAGCAAACTCTGGACCTTTCTGTTTAACATCTTTTGTGCATTTTCTAACTTCATGAACAAGTTTCGTTTTGTTTGGTTTACATTGATGTGCAATGTGCCCAACTTTGTTACATTTGTAACATGTCAGACTGTCGTTTCCAACAGAGGCTTTCGAAACTTGTTCATGGAGTTTTCTTTCTTGCTCAAATTCTTTGTTTGATTGTTCACCAATGATTCCTTTTCATTAACAGTGTTAGTTCCGTAAACAAACTCAATTCTCTTGGTAACACTTTGCTTTTGAAATTTGTTGTTTCTCTTCTTTTCAAACCCTAACCCAGCCCTTCTATACTCCGGATAGTTTTTACCACTAGGATGAATGTTTCTGTGAGACCCTTTTGGTTTTGAGTAAAGAGCGGCATCTTGCTTATCAAGATCAGAGGTGTTGACTTCATCTAGCTTAAAAAGCTTGTCAACTCGCTCTAAGTTTACATTTTGGAGTGGAAAATTGTCATCAGAGTATAGTTTATCTGATCCTTTCAGTTTGTAAACGACTATATTAGGATCATTATTTAAATCATCCTCTGATGCTGAAATGAAGTTCTCGTGAAAACTTTTCTCACTTCCAGAATGTGAACTTGACTCAGACTTTTCATTGCTTGACTCTGCACTTTCACAAACTATGCTGTCAGACTCATTTTTGAAAACATTTTCGACCACTTTGGTTACCACATCAGATTCGCAATCTTTTTTTGTTTTGGTAAGTTACATCGATGTTCTCAAGCAGCTCATTATCTTTTTTAGTAAACAATTTAAGTTTAGCGCCTTTTCCACCCAATCTGGCTTTTTCTTTGCATAGCTATTCCACATGGGTGGTGGAACACGATCATAACCTGTACCGTGGTTATTAACAACATTTTGTTCTTGTTTAACCTCGATGTTCGGAAGAATGTGATCAATGACATATGAACTGGTAGATAACTGATTAACAATTTGTTAACCTATTCAGTTTCAATTGACATTTTCTCTTGTTCACCTTTCAGCTCAGCAGTCGTATTTATATGCATGTTTATGGCCATTTGTTTGTCCATAATTGTTGCTTTGAGCATTGAAAGTGTATTGTTATCTTCTTTGATTGCTTTCTCATATTGTCGAATTGTTTTGCTTAATTTGTCATATGCCTCCTTTGTTGTGACATAATCATATGACAAATGATCAGCATGTGTTTTGAGTTCATTATATTTTTCGTCCTTTTCAACACATTCCTTGAATGGCAATTTGCATTTTTCGTCCTTTTCGACAGTATGAGTTTCCTCATTCTTTTTCACTGTTTCACTTACCGACTCATTTATCAATTCGATACTTTCTACATGTGCGTGCTTAGTAACTACCTCGTTCAAATTTTCCATTAAATCCTTGTCAGCAATATCAGTCAGAGCTTCGACAGTCATCTCCTTGGTTACATCAATCAATTCGACAACTTCTGACATTTGTTCTTCCTCACATGTTGGTTGACGGATTGTATCGAAATATCCTGCAAAAGTTTTAAGAATATCAGTAGGCAAAAGATGATTAAAAGCACTGTTTATAATTTCTTCTTCCTCAGATGAAGTTCCATAAATTCTTATGGTACCTCATCAAAGGATGCTTCTGCATATTCTTCAACATGTTCAGGTTCTTCAATAACTTCATCTACAAATGCCAGACTTTCATTCTTTGTGATGTTCTTGTTCCAGTTAATGTTGGAATCGGTATGCCCATGACACATATTAAATTGATGTGGCTAGTACGTTATGATCCAAGTCGGGTCATACCCAATAACAAGCTAGACAAACACTTATAAATATTAACACTTAGAATATTTAGAAATTGGTTTTCTAAATAATTGCACTTGAGAAACTAATAAATTATATGGATAATTTATTATGAGAGACTATTTTATTTTGTTATTTAATGGGTTAAATAACATTATAAAAGGTTGTGAGATGCTGCATAAGTTTTATAACATGTGATGTTATAATTTTATAAAAGGTTATAAAATAAATATAAGACTTATTTTTTAAAATGAAAATGTTGGGTGACATAAACAAGGCCTATTAGCCGATTTTGGGAGTCTTCCCCATGAAGATTTTCACCCAATGAATATTTATGCATGTCTTACACAATCTCATCAAATCCAAGATGAGATCTTGGAAGAATATATGATGGATTTGATTCATCATTCTCACATATGATTTACATACAATTCAAGTTAAAGAATACTTGTGAATGCTCTCAAAAAAAATCAGCCAAACATAGTGTTTGTCCAAAAGTTTTTTTTAAGTTTAATTCAAGTGCAAGAACTCTAAGAAGAAGCTCTCAATTTTCGGCATAAAGGTTTTTGTCCAAGAGTGTTTCAAGTGAGTTCATAAGTGTAGAAATCCTAGCATAATCAAGGTCTTTGTTGGAAAGCTTGGGGTATACAAGCTTGAGGTCTTCTACTTAGAAGATTACCATTCAAGAAGTATCATCTTCTTCACCTACTTGTTCTTTAGAAGTTAGTATTCTAAACACCCTATGATTGTATTTTGATAGCATGCATGTTCATATATGGATCTGGGTTTTGGTTTTACATATAAAATGGGTTTTATATCTTGTAAGTAACGTGTTTTAAATAATTATTCCGCTGCGTTTTTATTTTATACGGATAAAATAACTTTGATAAACATGTCAAAACCCAACAATGGTATCAGAGCCATTTATATGAATGCATGCTTCATAGGATTTAAAATTTCGGGTTTTTGGTTTTAGTTAAAACCCCATGGCCGAAATTTTAGACATGGTTATCCCTTGTTTTTCAAGACACTTTTACTAACATGCATAAAGGTATCTTGAAAAATTATGTCATATGGATGATTTGTTTGTTTGGACAAAAACCCATCTTTTCGGTTTTCTCTTGGCCGAAAATTTGGATGTAAAAGGGAACCATTTTTGCTCTTGAATTTTAATATATATGTGGATATTTATTTTGGTGTTCATAACCTAGCTATGACCTTGTGGTTGAATATTTTGAATGTTTGTGTTTGTGATTTATATTTGATTATTTCAATGGGTTGTAATAATTATCTTTGTTCTTCCATTTGTAAAGTTGAAATTTATTTATTTTCATTTGGTATGTAAATAAATAGATTAGGTGCATTTTATTTTACTAGAAAAATGTATTAGGATACTTCATTGTAAAAGAAGATGCACACAAAAATGCGTTTTGATTTTGGCCAATTTTGGGCCTAAAGAACCTCATGGTTCTTAACGGGATTTTAGCCCAATAATCAAAACACATTTTTTGAGGCCCAAAGGAGTTTGGAGCTGAGTATAAAGTCCATTTGGAAGCCCAAAGAAAGTGAAGAAATCGCAACACAAAAGGAATACTTGAAGCATTTGGATGCGGTTCAAGTGGGAGTTCAACGACACATTTCTTGTGTCAATACTCGCCCTTTAGGAAGGACCTTTTGGCACACTTGTTTCGGCTAACAAGTGTTGCCAAAAATAGTTGGCTATGGTTATGCACCTATTTTGTTTGTTATGCTTGTATGGTTGTTTTATTTATGGTTGTTTAGATGATATTTGGATATGCATGCTTAACAACTTATAATCCATAACAAGCTTAAAATTGGTTCTTCAAAAATCTTTAAAGTGGTTAATGTAACATCCGTCAAAAACGGATTTTACCAAACCCGCTCCGTTTATTAACCGAACAGTCAGTTAAAAATTTCGTTGTGAATTAAATGCCTAAAATAATTTTAAACGATACATAATCAATTATTATATGGGATTATATAATTAGTTTTTGAAAATCTGTCAAAAAATAAGAAAATAAAAATAGTTTGGTTCTGCCGGGTTTCGAACCCGGGTCAGTAACCGGTTCACCAAACAACTTAGCACTCAACACATAAACCACTGCGCCACTGATGTTCTCTGTTAATTATTAAGATCATTAAATTCATATCATGACTTTCCGAATTCAAAACCGGCGCCAAATGCAACCGTCGGAAATCCCGGCGATCTCGCCAATAATTTAACGAATCCTTCCGTTATAACGTAAACTTTAAACCTATATCGGTTATAACTGACGTCTGAGTCCGCGACACCATCTATAACCGCCTGAGAAATTCAAACCAACGAATCAAGTTGAAAATCAGACCAAGTTCATCGATAACCTGCACTATAAATACCCCATCGAACCTCTGCAAACATTTTCGCTCAAACCGAACCCTTTCTGGGCGAAAAATCACTCGCCGGAATATTTCTGCTCATCACCGGAAAACCGGGTTCTTCATTTCTGAGCCTTACTGAACCCTCTGAACTTATACCGAAGTCACCCACATACTTTGTAAGCTTTCTGAAGACTCTCTGCTGCAAGACACTCGTCGCCGGAAGTGATTGCTGTCGCCGGAGTTACGCCAGAAAAACAGAGGAAGCCAGTCGGTATACCTCACGCCTAATTTCCTTTCTTTTTACTTACATCTCATCTGTAATTAACCTAAAAACGCTAAAGAATCCTGATTAAAACTTCGAACCAGATCGTCATCGTCCCTGGTTAAAATCTAACGAAGAAGACGAAGTTACGGAACATATAAGTATAATTTAAATCAAGAAATAACTCGGGTTAGACACACAGTCCAGCGGTGGACTGTGTGCACATTAAACACACTAACGTCTCGAGTTCGAATCTTGTTCCACACACGCTGCCTTAATAAAAACGTTTTTTTTTTTTTTTTTTTTTTTTTTTTTTTTTGTTAACCGAACCGGAGTCACGCTGTTATATGTTAAATTTATTAATAATCGGAATAATAACCAAGTTAGACACACAGTCCAGTGGTGGACTGTGTGTATGTTTAATCAAAGCGCACGAGTTCGAGTCCGGTCTTCTGCATTGACCCGGACAATTATCTACCTTTTTAAATAAGTCAGAAATAAAAACACTTAGTTTGTATTTAAGTATAATAAAAATTGGATTATATAACATGTTAAACACACAGTCCAGCGGTGGACTGTGTGTTAGCGCAACCCACAGGTCCCGGGTTCGAGACCTGTGGAGTGCACCGGTCCGAATCAATTAAATCGTTTTTAAAAATAAAAAGATTTTCGGTTTAATCTAATTAATATATAAATATAATTAAAAACAGAAATATTTCGGGTTAGACACGTAGCTCAGTTGGTAGAGCTGCGTGCACGCGTACGGAAGGTCTCGGGTTCGAGCCTCACCCAGCGCACACAATAATACATACGAACCGGTCAACTGTCACTGTTACAGTCAAAGTCAAAGTCAACGGTCAAAAAAAGTCAATTTTTTTATTATTTTTATTTATTTATTTTAATTAAAAATCAATTAAAAATACTTAAAAATAACATTTTTAAGGTTAGAAAATAGCCTTAAACTCACAAAAATACACCCAACAATCCTACTAAAATGGATCAATAAAATCCGTTTACTTACCGAACCATAATGCTATTTATCTAGGTTAATTTCACTCGTGGTTAAAACCACTTCGCGTGCATTCAACATCATCAACCGAACGCACCCACTGTGAGTGAATCTTACAACTCCCCTTTTTAATTACACGTTTTGGGGTGTGTCGTGTGTCTCAAATAATTAACTCGTTTATTTAAATTTGTGCCATACCATATCGTGACCTAAACTTAGATTGTTTATATTGTTGTGTTTACTTATTTCATTTTGTCAAATTATATGAAATTCATTCATTAAGCCCATCAGTTCCTCGTGGGAGACGAGTTGAACAACGCGTGCCTCAAAACCAATCCATTATTGTTCATGTGTGTATCATTGAGTTTATATTGTTTATAGTTATGTCTTTCATATTATCATGTTTAGGCTCATCAGTTCCTCGTGAGAGACGAGTAGAGCAACGCGTGCCTCTAAATGTTCCATTATTGTTCATGTGTGCTTTATTTAATATCTAATGATTGTTGAATAAGTTTACATCTATTTTTACTCATGTGTGGTTGTGCACTCATTTCATAATCAATTAAATAAACTTGTTCAAATGTTTTCCATAGGATTCACTCGCCAACTTTATGTTGATCCAAAAACCTTTTTACACATGATACAGGTGAACAAGTTGAAGCAAAGAAAACATAGGAAATGCCTTAGAAGAGAACAAAGAAGCTTAGATTGATAGTTAGAACATGTTGTAATATTTATTGTAATATTTCCATTAAATTGTATTTGATGAATATGAAACGCATAATAAATGTCATGAGCTTTGATGATAACCCAATCATGCCCCGATCACCTTTTCCGCTGCGGGTCGGGGTGTGACAGATTGGTATCAGAGCCATGACTATAGGGATATAGGATAGGTTATTAGACCCTTAGAGCCTATACTATAGTCTGCCTAAATTTTAATTGATTAGGTGGTTACATACAAACTTGTGATATTTATCTGTTTCATATTTGTTTTTATTTACAGTCGAACATACATACTTATATACATATTTATTATACATATATCAATGTTCATGTATTCAATTTATTTTCATACTCTCATTATTTAAAGATTTTGTTGCAATTTTCAAATCTCATCAAAGTAAGTTCTGCGACGGGCATGTAATAACTGGAAGGGTACAAGTACCGGTAGTCGGAACATCCTGTCTAGGTTGGCATTCGTATAAATCCAATATAAAGGACCAGTTTGCCTACCTGGGGACCAACGATGAGAGTACGAAGGACCTATTAGGCCAAAGCATGCCACACCAAACGTCGTTCGAACTAACCCACTTTGAGGTGTCACCGTGTCTACACCTGGACACATTCCGAATATCACTGTTGTATACATATTTCTCGATTTTCTCCGGGTTTTAGTGTACGCAACCTGGCAAACCCGTGCGAACCATATGAAAAACCGGTATTCATGGGGGCCCACATGATTACACAGGTAAAGTATGGCGGCATGTAGGGCCTAATGGCGAGCAAAGCCCAAGACATCCTATGGATGTAGTAGATTTATTTTTCTATAATTATTTTATGAATGTTCATTCCTAGTGCGACCCATGAACCCAAAAACATCCAACTCATACTCTTGACATGTATTCCTTGTAGATGTCTTCTAACCTCGCTTGTAGGAAGATGAGAGCAGGAAAAGCCCGCGAGCGCATAGCTGCCCTAATCGCTCAACAAATGGCTGCCGTAATGCCCAACATTGTAATCCAAGTTCAACAAGCACTTACCGCTAATCCTGTCAATCAAGCAAACCAAAACGTTATCAACTTTTCCCCAAATACCACTAAATGCACCTACAAGCATTTCAAATCATGCGACCCTCCAAAATACAAAGGGACTGAAGGCGTCACCGCTCTCCTCCATTGGTTTGAAGAGATGGAGAACACTTTTCTAAATTGCGATTGCCCTGACGATCGCAAAGTGCGATATGCTACCGGTCGATTATATGGAATAGCACTCACTTGGTGGAATACAGAGAAGGCCAAACGAGGTGTGGAAGATGCTATGACCTTAACTTGGAACGAATTGAAGGAAATCATGACCAGACGATTTTGCCCAAGGAGCGAAATCAAGAAATTAGAAGATGAATTTTATTCGCTGAAGCAAAAGGAAGGAGACCGCACCACATACAACAAAAGGTCCTCGAGTTACATCAAATGGTTCCCAACATGTTCACTCCCCTTTACCGTTTGATCGAGCACTACATTCGTGGTCTTCCGTCAAAGATTCAAGACCCTGTAATAAGTACCTCGCCTGCAACTTTGGAAGCGGCAATGGAGTTAGCAACAGAGCTCACCGAGAATCGAATCCGAAACAAAGACTTCAAGGAGGAGAAGAAGAAGGATAAAGAACCGACTGAAACCTCCGACTACACCCAAACCGAATCCCCTTCTCAACCCAATCCTAAGAGAAAAAGAGTCGGGCAACTTTTCGCTGCTACCCAACGGAATCAACCAATTTCACACGCCATACCCATCCAAGCTATCCCAATCACCCAAGTGGCACCCAACTCAACCTACCCAAATAAGAAACCATATCTTGGACCTCACCCTCAATGCAACAACTGTTTTTATCACCATCCCCTTACCTTACCTTGTCGACTATGTGCAACTTGTGGACGCTATGGTCATTTGAGCAAGGTTTGCCGCACCTTTCAAAACCAAACCTCTTCCCTACTCAAACCATGAACCAAACCTATCAGCAACCCCAATACCCCGTGTTCCCATATGTTCGAGCTTGTTTCAATTGTGGCGACCCTACCCACTTTAGAAACACATGCCCTCAATTGGTTAACGTCATCAACACTCAAGCCCAATCAAACCCAGTTAACCAAGTAAACCAAGAAAACCCAACCGCTAGGCCACCAGCTAGAGGAAGAGTCTTCAATATCAACGCCAATCCTGTCGAAGATAATGACGGCCCAAACGAAGATACTCAACTAGTCCTTTTCACCGAAGATCCAGATTCAACTCCTATCGTTTAGTTTTATGTTTTTCTTTGTCACATAGAACCAAACATAACTTAAGGATAAAGCCAATGAAACTTTGACGAGAATACGGTGGATACGCCGTTGGTACTTCCTATATATAAGTATTCTTGTCAAAGGATCAGAAGCATTATCTGGCGGTTATGAGAGGTTCCATGTGTAGACTGTTAGAGTAATTATTGTTTATTATTTTCAGTATATGCAATTGCCGAGGCCGCCTGCTCCCCATTTATGAGCGTTGAGCCTGTTCCCCATTTTATTATGCGGTTGAACCTGGCGTGCCCGCATACGATCGGCTCCGTTTGATTGAGCCTTGATCGCACAGTTCATTTTACATTTTCAGTACATGCAATACGCTCGGCTCCGTTTGATTGAGCCTTGAGCGCACAGACAATTTCATTTTTAGTACATGCAATACGATCGGCTCCGTTTGATTGAGCCTTGATCGCACAAACAATTTCATTATCAGTATTTTGTGGTTGTTGTGTTTGTAGTAGAGTCGAATAGAACTAATCATAACTTGCGGATAAAGTCAATGAGAATTTGACAAGAATATGGTGGATACGCCGCTGGTACTTCCTATTTATAAGTATTCTTGTCAAATGATCGGAGGCATTATCAGGCGGCTATGAGAGGTTCCATGCATAGGCTGTTTGTGTGATTGTTGTTTAGATTAAGTTATTCATTTTCAGTACATGCAATACGCTCGGCTCCGTTTGATTGAGCCTTGAGCGCACAGACATTTTCTTTTTCAATACATGCAATACGATCGGCTCCGTTTGATTGAGCCTTGATCGCACAGACATTTACATTATCAGTATCTTGTGGTTGTTGTGTTTGTTGTAGAGTCGCATATAACTAATCATAACTTGCGGATAAAGTCAATGAGAATTTGACAAGAATATGGTGGATACGCCGCTGGTACTTCCTATATTATAAGTATTCTTGTCAAATGATCGGAGGCATTATCAGGCGGTTATGAGAGGTTCCATGCATAGGCTGTTTGTGTGATTGTTGTTTAGATTAAGTTATTCATTTTCAGTACATGCAATACGCTCGGCTCCGTTTGATTGAGCCTTGAGCGCACAGACAATTTCATTTTCAGTACATGCAATACGATCGGCTCCGTTTGATTGAGCCTTGATCGCACAGACATTTTTCATTTCAGTATTTTATGTTTGTTGTATTGGTTGTAGAGTTATATAGGACTAATCATAATTCACTGATAAAACCAATGAAAATTTGACAAGAATATGGTGGATACGCCGCTGGTACTTCCTATATATAAGTATTCTTGTCAAAGGATCAGAGGCATTGTCAGACGGTTATGAGAAGTTCTATGTAGGATTTATTAGTTCCTTGGTAACTAATCATAACTTGTGGATAAAACCAATGAAAATTTGGCAAGAATATGGTGGATACGCCGCTGGTACTTCCATATATATAAGTATTCTTGCCAAAGGATCAGAGGCATTATCAGGCGGTTATGAGAAGTTCCATGTAGGATTTAGTATTGCTTTGGTTGAAATTTGTGTTACATTTATATCATCTTGCTATTTAAAGAGATTGGATTGTGTTCCATTTCTACATAACTAACCTCTCCATCATAACAAACGAAGAGGGAACCGCTACCATTCAAACATATATGCTATCAGAATGTGGATTCAAATATTAGTTGTTGTGTTTATTTATGTTCAAAAATTAGCTGTTGTGTTTATTTATGTTCCATGTAGGTTGTAGTATTAGAAGTTTTGCCTTAGGATATAACCATACCCTTCCAAACATATCCAAACTCTTATGCATGAAATCATAGTTAGCGAATCAATCCTGCTTATCAATACTTTTACAATAGGCAACAAAAAGCGATTCCTGTGATAGGGTACTTAACCCTTTCAAGGGTCGTTACCGCCTCGAACAAAAACTTAAACCCTTACTTTTTCTAAGCATGTAACTGTCAAACTAAACACCATCATTCTTTTAGTCAAATATATCACTATTTAAATTTCGGGACGAAATTTCTAAAAAGCAGGGGATACTGTAACATCCGTCAAAAACGGATTTTACCAAACCCGCTCCGTTTATTAACCGAACAGTCAGTTAAAAATTTCGTTGTGAATTAAATGCCTAAAATAATTTTAAACGATACATAATCAATTATTATTTGGGATTATATAATTAGTTTTTGAAAATCTGTCAAAAAATAAGAAAATAAAAATAGTTTGGTTCTGCCGGGTTTCGAACCCGGGTCAGTAACCGGTTCACCAAACAACTTAGCACTCAACACATAAACCACTGCGCCACTGATGTTCTCTGTTAATTATTAAGATCATTAAATTCATATCATGACTTTCCGAATTCAAAACCGGCGCCCAACAGCAACCGTCGGAAATCCCGGGGATCTCGCCAATAATTTAACGAATCCTTCCGTTATAACGTAAACTTTAAACCTATATCGGTTATAACTGACGTCTGAGTCCGTGACACCATCTATAACCGCCAGAGAAATTCAAACCAACGAATCAAGTTGAAAATCAGACCAAGTTCATCGATAACCTGCACTATAAATACCCCCATCGAACCTCTGCAAACATTTTCTCTCAAACCGAACCCTTTCTCGGCGAAAAATCACTCGCCGGAATATTTCTGCTCATCACCGGAAAACCGGGTTCTTCATTTCTGAGCCTTACTGAACCCTCTGAACTTATACCGAAGTCACCCACATACTTTGTAAGCTTTCTGAAGACTCTCTGCTGCAAGACACTCGTCGTCGGAAGTGATTGCTGTCGCCGGAGTTACGCCGGAAAAACAAAGGAAGCCAGTCGGTATACCTCACGCCTAATTTCCTTTCTTTTTACTTACATCTCATCTGTAATTAACCTAAAAACGCTAAAGAATCCTGATTAAAACTTCGAACCAGATCGTCATCGTCCCTGGTTAAAATCTAACGAAGAAGACGAAGTTACGGAACATATAAGTATAATTTAAATCAAGAAATAACTCGGGTTAGACACACAGTCCAGCGGTGGACTGTGTGCACATTAAACACACTAACGTCTCGAGTTCGAATCTTGTTCCACACACGCTGCCTTAATAAAAACGGTTTTTTTTTTTTTGTTAACCAAACCGGAGTCACGCTGTTATATGTTAAATTTATTAATAATCGGAATAATAACCAAGTTAGACACACAGTCCAGTGGTGGACTGTGTGTATGTTTAATCAAAGCGCACGAGTTCGAGTCCGGTCTTCTGCATCGACCCGGACAATTATCTACCTTTTTAAATAAGTCAGAAATAAAAACACTTAGTTTGTATTTAAGTATAATAAAAATTGGATTATATAACATGTTAAACACACAGTCCAGCGGTGGACTGTGTGTTAGCGCAACCCACAGGTCCCGGGTTCGAGACCTGTGGAGCGCACCGGTCCGAATCAATTAAATCGTTTTTAAAAATAAAAAGATTTTCGGTTTAATCTAATTAATATATAAATATAATTAAAAACAGAAATATTTCGGGTTAAACACGTAGCTCAGTTGGTAGAGCTGCGTGCACGCGTACGGGAGGTCTCGGGTTCGAGCCTCACCCAGCGCACACAATAATACATACGAACCGGTCAACTGTCACTGTTACAGTCAAAGTCAAAGTCAACGGTCAAAAAAAAGTCAACTTTTTTTATTATTTTTATTTATTTATTTTAATTAAAAATCAATTAAAAATACTTAAAAATAACATTTTTAAGGTTAGAAAATAGCCTTAAACTCACAAAAATACACCCAACAATCCTACTAAAATGGATCAATAAAATCCGTTTACTTACCGAACCATAATGCTATTTATCTAGGTTAATTTCACTCGTGGTTAAAACCACTTCGCGTGCATTCAACATCATCAACCGAACGCACCCACTGTGAGTGAATCTTACAACTCTCCTTTTTAATTACACGTTTTGGGGTGTGTCGTGTGTCTCAAATAATTAACTCGTTTATTTAAATTTGTGCATACCATATCGTGACCTAAACTTAGATTGTTTATATTGTTGTGTTTACTTATTTCATTTTGTCAAATTATATGAAATTCATTCATTAAGCCCATCTGTTCCTCGTGGGAGACGAGTTGAACAACGCGTGCCTCAAAACCAATCCATTATTGTTCATGTGTGTATCATTGAGTTTATATTGTTTATAGTTATGTCTTTCATATTATCATGTTTATGCAATTCATTCATTAGGCCCATCAGTTCCTCGTGAGAGACGAGTAGAGCAACGCGTGCCTCTAAATGTTCCATTATTGTTCATGTGTGCTTTATTTAATATCTAATGATTGTTGAATAAGTTTACATCTATTTTTACTCATGTGTGGTTGTGCACTCATTTCATAATCAATTAAATAAACTTGTTCAAATGTTTTCCATAGGATTCACTCGCCAACTTTATGTTGATCCAAAAACCTTTTTACACATGATACAGGTGAACAGGTTGAAGCAAAGAAAACATAGGAAATGCCTTAGAAGAGAACAAAGAAGCTTAGATTGATAGTTAGAACATGTTGTAATATTTATTGTAAATTTCCATTAAATTGTATTTAATGAATATGAAACGCATAATAAATGTCATGAGCTTGATGATAACCCAATCATGCCCCGATCACCTTTTCCGCTGCGGGTTGGGGTGTGACAGTTAATAAAATGGTTCTATTAAAAATTAATGATCTTATAATAAAATAGGTTTTATTAAAAGAACCTTGAAAATTGGTTTTCACTAAGGTACCAATAATTTGAATGCATGCAAATGTATGGTACATAAAGTTTTCTAAAACTAGAATTTTTGAAAACATAAAATCCCTTTTATAAAACAAGTCAAACACCATCCTTTTATACAACATTCGAATCACTTGGGAATTCTTTGTGGGATAAAGGTAACCTAACCACATTTGAAGGAACTTGTGTGTTTGAGGTTGGCTTACCATATTTGTGGGATAAAGGTCACCTAACCACTTGTATGTGTAAACTTACATGTGTGTGTAAGTAGGACGACTTGATTTAGAAACCATGTGATTAGGGTCATCGAAGCATGGCGTACAAAGGTGTTGATGGGATTAAACATGCCAACTAAACATAAAGATGTTTAACCGATCCCATATGGCTAGAAATTGCAAAGGGTTGCAATTGTCAAATGTTGACTACCTTGTTAATTTAAATAATGGGATAAAGGTCACCTAACCAATATTTAAATGTAACGTTGGATTCTATATTTTAATTATTAATTGTCTATGAGACACAAAAGGGTATTAATAGTTAAAATTTAATAATATCGAAAATACTAAAATTGAACTTTGTTAAAATTTTGTAGATGGCCGCTAATAATGCAAACACAATTACCCAAACCGTCCGTAACCTATCACTAAGAACCATCCTTGAAAAGGATCGTCTCAACCATAATAACTTCATGGATTGGTATCGAAACTTGAGAATCGTTCTCAAGCAAGAAAAGATACCTTATGTGTTGGACGATCCTATTCCCGATGAACCTAACGTGGAAGACGAGGAGGCCTATAACGATTGGGTTAAGTATACCAAGGACTCCATGCAAGCCGCTTGCCTCATGTTGGGAACTATGATTCCCGAGATTCAAAAGGATTTTGAACATCATGGGGCATACGACATGATTACCCAATTGAAGGAAATGTTCCTTCAACAAGCAAGGGTAGAACGCTTCAAAACGGTTCGGGCGCTTCATGCATGTCGTATGGAGGAAACCCAATCGGTCTCATCTTATGTCCTGATGATGAAAAGCCACATTGATCGCCTCGAAAGGCTTAATTGTCCCGTCTCTAAAGAGTTGGCTACGGATTTGATCCTCAACTCTTTAACAAAGAAGTTTTAGACTTTCATCATGAATTATAACATGAACGGATGGGACAAAAGCATTGGTGAGCTTCATGCGATGCTCAAAACTGCCGAGGCAGGTATGGGTGAAAAGGCTTTATCCGTTCTAATGATCAATGAGGGAGGCAACAAGAAGAGGCCCCACCCCGACTCCAAGGCAAGTTTTGCCAAAAGGAAGGGCCACGTCAAAGGGAAACGAAAAGGAAAGGTTAAAGCAGAACCCATGAAACCAAAGGAAAAGAAGCAAAAGGTTGCTTCGACTGACCCATGCTTTGAGTGTGGAGAGATAGGATATTGGAAAAGAAATTGTCCAACCTATCTCAAGGAGTTGAAAAACAAGAGGGATGCGGGGCAAACCTCAGGTACAATCTTTATGATACATATTGACCTTAATGTTATTTCTTCAAACACATGGGTATTGGATACTGGGTATGGAACTCATATTTGCAATTTGTTGCAGGGATTCAAAAGAAATAAACATTACAAGAAGGGAGACATTAGTCTCTTCATGGGCAATGGAGCAAAGGTTCAAGTTGAAGCCCGAGGAGACTATGTTTTGAAACTTCCAAGTGGTTTGGAAATCATCTAGAAAAATGTTTTGTATTCTCCTAGTTTGACGAGGAACATTATTTCAGTTTCCCTCTTGCTACAATATGGTTTTAATTTAAAGTTTGTAAACGATGACATTATTTTTTGTTGAATGACATGTTTTACTTTAAAGCTATGCCTTCAAATGGTATTTATGAATTGGTTCATGATAATACATTTGATAGTTCAATGTACCAAGCAACCACCAAGAAACTCAAATTAGATTTGAGTGATTCCTATCTTTGGCATTGTCGCCTTGGACATATAAACAAAAATCGCATGCAAACACTTCGAAAGAATGGTCTTTTGGAAACAAATGGAGATGATTCATTTGATGTATGTGAATCTTGTTTACAAGGCAAAATGACTAAGGCACCCTTCAGTGGCACCTTTGAAAGGGCAAAAGACTTATTAGGTATCATACATTCGGATGTATGTGGTCCTTTTAAGCCAATGACTAGGAATGGTGAAAGGTACTTCATTAGTTTTACCGAAGACTATAGTCGTTATGGTTATGTGTACTTGATAAGACACAAAGATGAAGCATTTGAAATGTCAATGATTTCAAAAGTGAAGTAGACAATCAACTCAAGAAAACAATCAAAGTCCTTCGCACCGATAGAGGAGGTGAATACCTTAGTGATGCTTTTCAAGATCGTCTTAGGAATTGTGGGATTATCTCACAACTTACTCCACCTGGAACACCACAATATAATGGTGTGTCTGAAAGGAGGAATCAAACTCTACTGGATATGGTTCGATCTATGATGGCTAGAAGCACATTGCCTCTATCATTTTGGGTTACGCTTTGCTCTCCGAGGCCCGTATACTGAATATGGCCCCAACCAAGAAAGTGGATAAGACACCTTTTGAAATATGGCATGGAAAGGCTCCATCATTATCATATTTGAAGGTATGGGGTTGTGAAGCTTATGTGAAGCAATACAGCCCAAACAAATTGGAAGTACGATCTACTAAGTGTATCTTTGTAGGATATCCTAAAGATGATATAGGATATTACTTTTACAATCCAACAGAGCAAAAGGTATTTGTTGCTCGGAAGGGTAAGTTCTTGGAAGCTAAGTTCCTTATGGAAGGAAATAGTAGTAGAACAATGGAACTTGATGAGGATCAAGAACCACAAGCCGATACACGTGTGGTTGATACTAGCACTCAACAAGAGGTTGTTGAAGAGGATCAAATGGTTTGATCAATACACACAAAACGTTCGTAGATCTGGTAGAATTTGTCATCCACCCAAAAGATATGGATTTTTCATGGATGGATGCTACGTGGTAGATTCAGATGAACCAACCACATACCATGATGAATGTCACAATCCGATTGTGACCAGTGGCTTGAAGCAATGAACGTCGAGATGCAATCCATGTATGACAACCAAGTATGGGAATTGGTTGTACCACCTCTTAACTCCAAAATAGTTGGAAGTAAGTGGGTTTTCAAGAAGAAAACTGATATGCATGGTAACTTGGATACTTATAAAGCGAGACTTGTAGCAAAAGGTTTCACTCAAACTCAAGGGGTTGATTATGATGAGACCTTCTCGCCCGTGGCGATACTAAAGTCAATTAGGATATTATTTGCCATAGCTGCATATTACGATTATGAGATTTGGTAAATGGATGTCAAAACGGCAATGGATATCTTAATGAAGATGTCTATATGGTTCAGCCTGAAGGTTTGTCGATCCAAAACATCCTAACAAAGTATGCAAGTTAAAGAAATCAATATATGGATTGAAACAAGCATCTAGAAGTTGGAATCATCGTTTTGATGAAGAAATTAGGAATTTTGGATTCATCAAGAACGCCGATGAAGCTTGTGTGTATAAGAAGGCTAGTGGGAGCATCATCACTTTCCTAGTAATGTATGTCGAAGACATTCTACTATTTGGAAATGATAATCCAACTATGGAAGGTGTTAAAACCTGGCTTGGAAGTTGTTTTTTCATTAAGGATCTTGGTGAAGCCGCCTATATTTTGGGAATAAAGATCTATAGGGATATATCAAGGCGCTTGATAGGTTTGAACCAAAGTGCATACATTAACAAAGTCTTGAAAAGGTTCAAGATGGAGAACTCTAAGAAAGGTTTGGTACCTATTCAAAAGGGAACGATATTGAATGCGTCTCAATGTCCAAGCCCAAGGATGAGCAAGAGAAATGAAAGAAGTCCCATATGCGTCTGTTATAGGATCCATCATGTATGCAATGATATGCACTAGACCGGACGTGTCAAGTGCCTTAAGCATGACAAGTAGATACCAGCAAAATCCAGGTAACAGTCATTGGATGGCTGTTAAAAGCATATTGAAATACCTTAGAAGGACTAAGGATATGTTTCTAATATATGGATCTGGTGAAGAGGAACTCGTTGTAAAGGGTTACACGGATGCGAGTTTCCAAACTGATCGAGATGATTCTCGATCACAATCTGGGTATGTCTTCATTTTGAATGGAGCTGCAGTCTCTTGGAAGAGCTCGAAGCAGGATGTTGTAGCATTGTCCACTACAGAATCAGAATACATCGACGCTTCATTGGCAGCACAAGAAGCTGCATGGTTGAAGAAATTCATCACCGACCTAGGGGTAGTCCCTACCATTCAGGATCCCCTAGAAATCTTTTATGATAACGAGGGTGCAATTGCACAAATTAAGGAACCTCGTGCACATCAAAAGACTAGGCACATTGGGCAGAGATTCAGCTACATAAGGGATGAAGTTGAAAAGGGAAAGATATGTATTCGCAAAGTTCACACCGATCAAAACATTGCGGATCCTCTCACAAAGCTCCTTGAACGGCCAAAGCATGAGGGTCATACTTATGCCTTAGGACTTCGATATTCTAGTGATTGGAATTGATCTACTTTGTATTTAGATATTGGAACAATTGTTATTTTGACTCATTTTAATGATTATGGCATTTTGAGTTATGTTCCATTTTAGCATGTTTAAATCCATGAATAAGTTAATTATTCTAATGTCCGTAGTCGATCATATTTGTGGGAACAAATATGAAGGTAAGACTATTATGAACTCGGACTGGTGGATATTCATTAGGTGTGAACATAGAGCAAAGTGTTGCTGCCAAAGTTCATAGATATTTGTGGGATACAAATATTGGACTGACCCGTTCTCAAATATTACTACATGGAATCTTTATGATTGATCATAGGTAATTTTGAGTAAAGGCGAATATCATAGTATCCTCTGACCTGAGATACATATTGGGTCTTGATGTTCACCAAATATTATACTTTGACTTAGTTCTTCACTGTCCGTAACGTGGCAGTGCATAAGGCTAAGCTCAGGTATGGTACAAGGTGATTGTGAGAGACGTATGTAGTCAAGATGGGATTTGTTCCTCTTATTCGTTGAGAGTAAGATGTCTAAGGCCTGCTAAAGTTAAATAAACAGAGAATGATCACTCTATGTCTCTGGATTTGACATGACATCTGTAACAAAAGGGTAAATGATCGTTTCACCTAAATCATGTTCAAGTAAGGGACTTGAAGGGGATGATGTTATTGAATGGCACTTCGTCATACGTATTAGGGGTAGTAAACCGTTGTTAGGCGGTATTTGCTATTTGCATCAATCTTCTATGTATCTTGTGCAAGTGGGAGATTGTTGGAATCGGTATGCCCAAGACACATATTAAATTGATGTGGCTAGTACGTTATGATCCAAGTCGGGTCATACCCAATAACAAGCTAGACAAACACTTATAATATTTATTTATGATATGATCAAACAAATAAATATTAACACTTAGAATATTTAGAAATTGGTTTTCTAAATAATTGCACTTGAGAAACTAATAAATTATATGGATAATTTATTATGAGAGACTATTTTATTTTTTTATTTAATGGGTTAAATAACATTATAAAAGGTTGTGAGATGTTGCATAAGTTTTATAACATGTGATGTTATAATTTTATAAAAGGTTATAAAATAAATAATTTTATAAGACTTATTTTATAAAATGAAAATGTTGGGTGACATAAACAAGGCCTATTGGCCGATTTTGGGAGTCTTCCCCATGTAGATTTTCACCCAATGAATCTTTATGCATGTCTTACACAATCTCATCAAATCCAAGATGAGATCTTGGAAGAATATATGATGGATTTGATTCATTATTCTCACATATGATTTACATACAATTCAAGTTAAAAGAATACTTGTGAATGCTCTCAAAAAAAATCGGCCAAACATAGTGTTTGTTCAAAAGTTTTTTTTTTAAGTTTAGTTCAAGTGCAAGAACTCTAAGAAGAAGCTCTCAATTTTCGGCCAAAAGGGTTTTGTCCAAGAGTGTTTCAAGTGAGTTCATAAGTGTAGAAATCCTAGCATACTCAAGGTGTTTGTTGGAAAGCTTGGGGTATACAAGCTTGAGGTCTTCTACTTAGAAGATTACCATTCAAGAAGTATCATCTTCTTCACCTACTTGTTCTTTGGAAGGTAGTATTCTAAACACCCTATGATTGTATTTTGATAGCATGCATGTTCATATATGGATCCGGGTTTTGGTTTTACATATAAAATGGGTTTTATATCTTGTAAGTAACATGTTTTAAATAATTATTCCGCTGCGTTTTTTATTTTATACGGATAAAATAACTTTGATAAACATGTCAAAACCCCAACAGTTAAAACCTTCGTCTTCTTGGGTGACAACGAGGGTGCTTTGTCTTTTGAGTTTGACGGACCGTCTTCAATCTGCATCATTTTGGGGTTGAGGTCGATGATATATGGCCTTTTTGTAATAATCATTAGCAAAAGGATTCTGATTTCCCTTGACCTCTTGATTTTGACATTCTCTTTTGAAATGCCCCTTCTCTCGGCGTTTGAAGCACGTAACCTTGGACTTATCAAAGCCTAGTTTGTCATCAAGTCCTCCCAGATTATCTCTTCCAGTAATTTCCATAAAACGTTGAGCTCTTCGAACAATGGAAGCCATACACCACTTTATATTGATTAATTCCATTTCAGCCAGATCAATCTGATCGTAATCTTCTTTTGTCATCTCTGGATTCCCAATTCTTCTAGCTACCAAACTTTCGTATGATTCAAGTACTGAGGCAAGTAGGGTCATGTGTTGCTTTGCGGTATTTTCATTAAAGTCTTGAGCATTCTGGAGGTTTAAAGTGATATTGCATTGTAGGATTCGTAGATTGGGATTAGATTGTGTTGGCTGTTCTGTGGATTGCTTGAACTTTGGGATGATTGTGGTCCTAGAGGCGTATTTTTATTGAAGGAAGCAAAGATTGAAATCCACTGTTTTAGCTTGACTGTGGACTTAGTGTGTTGATGGCACTGAAGGCAGTTTGAATTTTGGGACTTTGTATGTTTGCGGCAGGACTACCCTTGTAGTATAGATTCACATCTTGTTGTATATAGGCGCCTTTGCTTTTTACCATCTTCTGCATCTCTAGCTCATGCCCTTCTATCTTTCGATGAATCTAGGTAATGAGAAATTACCATACTCCATGCCGTTCTTTAGAATAGTCCAGTAAGTAGACCATTCTCCTTCAGGTAGAGAATCTGCAAGCTTATCGACCAATTCTTCGTTTGTTTTTACAATTCCCATACGCTTCATCTGAACCACCAAGTGACGGTACCTTTCAATCAACTGTTTCACTGTATCTCCCTTGATAAGAGTAAAAATATCGAATTCTTTACTCAGTAGCGCTCTCTTTCCCTTTCGCAGTTACGAACTTCCTTGGAATTTTAAACGTAAAGCATTCTACAAAGACTGAGCGTCGTCATCGTGTTGTAATAGTGCCAAGATATATTCTTTGATGGGTTGCTGCAAGATATTCATCATCTTCTTCTTATTAATGAACTTTTCTCTTTCGAGCTCTGAGAGTTGAGCTAGCGTTTTCTCAAGACCAGTTTTTCCAATCGGAGCTTGATATTTCAACTCAATAGTAAACCAGCAAGTGGAGTGATTAGCTTGAACTCAGTTAATGAACCTTTCGCTCCAACTATCATAGTCTTCAAGATTCATAGGCTTTGGAGGCTTCGTCATTGTTCCCATTTCATTCTCGAGGTTCATATTTTGCGTTGCGGTAGTGGTAACAGCTGAAGCAGCAAACGCGTAGAAAAACTCTTCTTCCATTATATCTGCAATTTTTCAGATTCACAAACTTTCGACAACGCTGATTAGATATAATCTGACAGAAACACGAAAGTTAAGAAAACTCCTCAAAATGTCCTTTGTGCGAGTGAACCAATACTCGTGCGAGTCAGGTGCCTCGTGCGAGTGACTCTTTTAGAACTTAAAGTTTTTAAGAAAACTGGTTTTTCTTGCGAGTGACAGTTCGTACGAGTGGCTATTCGTACGGATGGCTTAATCGTATGAGTTGTCCTTCTGTTCGTGCGAGTAGCTCAGGTCAACAAACGGATGTTTTTTGCAATTTCGTCATGATTTTATTCGATTTTAGATCTGTAAGTTTCAGAGATTTGTTAATGTTGATTTTAATGTGTTATACTAAAATCCTAGTCCAATTCGTCCATGAAATTATCTAGATCTGAAGAATGTATGAAGAAAGGGTAGATATAGAAATCTTCAATGGTTGAATCTTGATTTTCAACTGTTGAAACTTGTTGTTTGTCTGCTGAAACTTGTTGTTTGTCCTCAAATCAGGCCTCAAGGCTCTGATACCACTTGTGAGAGGGGATTGGCTCTCCTTCGTGAGCACCGGACTGACTTGACAAGGCTAACAGAGGCGGAATTCATTGCTAGCGAGTTAGACAAACAAACAATCAAGTATGCTGCTTGTTTTTATATTAATAAACGTGAAAAGTTACAGACGAGTAAACAAACGGATAGGTCTTCGCCTCAGTCACACATCAACAGCTATCGACACAACACTCAAGCTCCACTATATATAGGCCAACATGGCTCGCACAAGGAGTGAGATTGTTGACTCATGCGAGTGGTGCCTCGTACGAGTGACAAGGTGTCACTCGTACGGGCCACTATAGCTCACTAGTACGAGCAATCTAAAATACATAAATATTTGACAAATAGAAGCCCTATTTACATGACCGACATATCCTAGATGTAGGCAATAGACATTGTGCACCAACACCTATTTGAGAGTTTGCGCTGAAAGTCGGAAATGTGGTACCCTGATCAGCCATTGATTCAGAGTATTAGCTAAGAAAGATGATGAAAAGTGATTGTAAAAATCAGTGGACGCCAATGAAGAAACACAAACAAGTGATTAGTTTGTGGTTTGTGCCTGGACAAATAAAGGTTAATCTTCTTTCGTCTCATCCAAGTGACTACGAAGATCCTACAAAACAATCAACACACCATAAGCTCGTTACAAGGAGGAGAATAGGGGGTTCTCCTTGTAACCACCCTCCGACGTGAGAATATGTATCGGTTCGGAGGATAATAGTGTGTGTATTGAGTGAGAGAGCAAGAGACCGATCCTTGAACTTGTAGGTGAAGTTCTCTATTTATAGCCGAGATGGTTAGTGAAGGAGGTGGGCTGATGGGCCTTAGGCCTGAGCTCGACAACAAGGAATATCCATTCTCCTCCCACTACCACGACTGTTAGTGATTACCGGCGAGAGGGTAGCTGGCACACGTTGAATGGATCCACATGTCCTGATAGTTTTTCTTGTTGTCTGATCTGTCATTAGCGGTTGATTGGATATCATGTAGCAGTGGTTGGCGCGAGCTGATTGGTGCCACGTATACGTACTTGTGTACTTCTTGTCTGTTGCGCGATTGTCCATCATGCAACATGATCCAATACAGCCTGTTGAGCACCTATTGGCCCATTGCTCTGCCACTTGTACCCTTTGTACTTGTCCAATGTTACCCTGTGCTTCTAGTACCCGCACGGCATAGAGGGTATCCCATGCAGTCGGCACAATATCAAGGAAGCCAGGTCTTTCGTCAAAGGAATTAAGTGTTGGAAATGGTTTCATCTTACTCTTGGCCCCGCGCGCGACCTTGGAAACGACTATATGGTCGGCGCAAGGTCGGGGTAGTTATCTTTTCCATTTATCTTGGGCATGGTCTCGCGCGCGACAGGAGGTTAACACCGTTGGTCGATGCAGGATTTGGGATCATACCCCTTCATAACCCTTTCATGGAATTAAGCCCTCATTGAACTCTTGAAAAACATGCATCTGGCTTTATTACTGATGGTTGGTGTCTAACTTACGATCAGGTTTTTGCTATCTTGTGATGGTGTGATAAGTTAGGTTGGTAGTTAGCCGATAAAGTTAAGTTAGAAATTAGAAATTAGAATAGACTTAAGGGCTATTCACTATTGGCTTGATATTATGGATAATGTACTTACGGATTTAATCTACATTTTGGCCGAAAATTAGAATTTTTTTTTTCATTTATGTGTTTGTGTGTGTATATAAAAATAAGAAAACATATGTATAATTTGAATTATTGAATTGAATTGAAAATCATAATTTGAATTTAATTATTGGAGTCGAATTCAAACTTTGATAATCGAAATTTTCAGTTTCTCAAACTATATTTTGATAGACATAATTACAATAGCTAAGTGATTAGCCTCGAGATAAAAAGCTTGCCTATTATATTATTAGTGTAATTTTTTTTTTCATTTATGTGTTTGTGTGTGTATAAAAATAAGAAAAATTATGTATAATTTGAATTAATTGAATTGAATTGAAAATCATAATTTGAATTTAATTATTGGAGTTGAATTCAAACTTTGATAATCGAAAGTTTCAGTTTCTCAAACTATATTTTGATAGACATAATTACAATAGCTAAGTGATTAGCCTATTAGTGTAATGTAATGTAATGTTGATATAAACTTGGAATAACAGACTTGGACCCAACTTTGATAAATCTGGTCCATTGTTTCTTTCAAGTTTCAAGGTCCAGTGACCTAAGATCTTCACCAACTGAGCAAATCCACTGAGTACTTAGGGATGGGAGCACCATTTTTTCTACAATGTTCCCCTACAAAACCTTCAAAGATATGACATAGATGCAAACCCAATAGTCAATGAACCCACATGTCCCCACCATAAATCAAACCAAACAGTTTCAACAAACCTAAATGACCAACTCACTTTTGGTCATCAAGCATTCACACATCATCATGAACAGATAAGTGTGGCAACTATTTAGTAAAAAAGAACTAGAAAAGGTGTTTAATTTCTGAGCATCTCCCTTAGCCACTTCCCATATAAAAGCTAGTCAAGGATCCACACAAAAGGAACTTCCCACTTCCCTTATAAAAGCTAATCAAGGATCCACACAAAAGGAAATTGCTTTATTCATAAGGCCATGTATAATGGGCTAACGCCCAGATGATGCAGAAATCTATATGGCGTTAAACATCACCCCAGGGGCGTGAAGAGGCATGACGTTAGGCAGATAACGAGCATGAGAGAGAAGGGGTGGTGGGCCGCATGGATGCAACCAATAAGATTTTTTCTTCCTTTTTTTAACTTTTTATCATTTCATTTAATTAATATTTTATTAGGTGGTGAGTGGTTAAAACTTGTGAAACTATTACACACTAAAGGTGAAATGAGCGAGTGAGAGCTTATGACTACGTGATTGTGATGTAAAAGACACTTTTATGACGTGGCACTTAAAACATATAAACCATTACAGATTACCTAAAGAAAATCACACCTCTAGTTGTACTCTCATTTGAGGATGCAGTTGTTGAAGATATCCGATCTCCCAAGACTCAAGTTAGCCAAACACTCGAGTCACTCACAGATATTGTAGGAGATTGCTTGTTCAAGGGTGAGGTCGTGATGTTTTATTTATTTTCTATACAATTATTTGTCCATATTATTTAAGTATATTAACATGTTTGCACGAGTAGTTGTGAGTTATCAATGATGCCATAAAATATAATTATACACTGATATATGTGCTTAAAATATATTACAATTACAATTGGCACAAAATTCTTCATTAGAAAACAAATTTGTGTGTGCTATATTAAAAAGATAGCTAACATTATATGCTCCATAGATTCATTTCACACCTAAGTTTGATTTTATTTGAAACAAAAAATAATCATCATATACTTATATTAGTAGGGTGTCCGCGCGATTCGGCAGGAGTGACAGTTTAAATTGCGTCACTCGTTTCTGCAGTTTTCTTATTCGTATAATATTTATGGTAGTATTATTGTTGTAGATATATATCATAAGTGTTACACATGTTAATTATTAAATTTAGAATTCAAATTATCAAGTACTTCAAAAAACGATTGAAGCGATAAAGTAACACACGAATAAGAAAAAATAAATCTTAAACATAAAAAAAGTTATATAAAATAGCACACGAATAAGGAAAGATAAGTCTTAAACATAAAAGTTGAAAACTAAAAGCTCAAGTGTCAAGTACTTTCATCATGATGAGATCAATTTAGTAATCATATGGCTTACACATCTAAATGATATAAAGTCTCTATGAAAATTAAAATGTCATTTTGTTGAATATGGTATTTTTATATATAAAGTTTTTTGAATTAGATATTTAAGACGAATAGAATATAGCTTTTATATAAGTTTTTTTTTTTGAATTAGATATTTAGGACAAATAAAAAGTTTCTACGAAATGTTTATTAACAGGGCTGGAAAGTGAAGAAGCTTCATTGAACGTAGATTTTTCAGCCACCGATCACAACAATATATAAAGCGATTTTTGTTGTGTTTAATTTAATTTAGTTTATAGTTATTTCACTTGTAGAAAACATTTCTCTCATAAGATAAGTTCACTTCTCTTATTCATTTATGTTGCTATGTGATATAAATTATAAAAAGTTGAGAATTTTGAAGGCTTTATGAGTTAGTTAATAATGAGGAAGCTTGAATATGAAACTTAATACTTGCAATGTTTTGCATGGGTTGATCCATGTCAGTTTTGGGCTTAAACCGAACTAAAACCGAAATCTAGTTTTTAAGCTTAGACTATTGTCCAGTTTTGGTTTTTGCGTGTGAGTTCGGCTTAGTTTAGTTATAAGTTTGTTCATTTAGATTTGAAATGTTTGGGCAAGTAAAAATATTCCAAAATAATTGGGCTAATAAAATCATGCATAAAACTTTTGGCCTAAAATAATGAATTTGAACTATATATTTAATAATAAACATTTGAAAAAGTTCAATGTTGTTTGATTCGGTTCAACTTTGGTTTTAGAGCGAGGCATAACCAAAATTGAAGTGTAACTAGCGGTTAAAAAGACCAAACTGGCACTTATTAGCTTAGATAAGTTATTTTAGTTTGCTTGTTTGTTTTTGTCAGCTCTTTCGGTTTTGGTTCGTTAATCAATTATTTTAGTTGAGTTCTAGTTATGGACCTTGTAAACTATCATTGATTATGAGCTACTATTTTGATATAAAAGGATGATTTCATTATGCTGTTTATAATTAGTAACTTTGTCTTGTTTTTGTAAATAACAACAATATTTTTCAACGGGTTAGGAGATCATGTCGAAATTATCTTCATGGCAGCTGGGTGGACTCGGTTTGTTGGTTTTGATCTGATTGCAGGCTTTTTTATTGGTTTTGTTTTTCTTTGTCGTTATGTTTATAGGAACACGTTGAAAAGGGTAGTGAGGAATTGTAACTGGACGGTTTGTTGTTAATCTAGTTGCAGGCTTTTCTTAGGATATATGATACACTTGTTAAGTTCGATACTCCTAAAATTAACGTATTTCTCCTATTTAGTTTTTGTAAACAAAGAAGCGTAACAATAAGCAACACAAACGTATTACTCACACTTCCTAAAATAAGTATGGTTCCAAAATAATTGTTTTTCAAAATAATATAAGTTTCTAATTCTATTTTTAGATTTATGATATTACAACACTCCAATAATTATTTATTATGTGTATACTTCAAATAATAAAGCCAATATTGTGTATACTTCAAATAATAAAGCCAATAGTTAACTATGAAGTATTAACCGAATGCAATGTTTATATATTTTTAATATAAGTGTGTATTGGATGTCTTTTTTTGTTGTTATGCTTATAGGAAACACGTTGAAAAGGGTTGGAATGTGACAATGTAAAATGGACAAGCCCGAACAATGTATCGTGTTGTGTTCTAGATATTTGTGACAATAGTGAAAAGAGTTGGAATGTTATTAAATTGATAATAATGATAACAACATAGAGAGTTTTGAGCATTTTAAATGTGATAGGACACACTATTTTAATCACTGGTACACTAATGCATTATCTACTTGTACATTTTAATTCGCACAACAATACTGAGCAAGACAACTATTGAAACGTCGACAAAAATGAGTAAGTCATCACTGTACCTTTGATTTTTTTAAAACATTATAGTTTATAAGATATGATAAAAATACGTAAAATAATTATAAGTTTGTTGTTGTGGAGAGAAAAATGTAACTAATTATCTATAATTTTGTTAAAACAAAGGGATTTAAATGTAATTAGATAGGGGACTAAAATATAATTAGTGTTTAAAAGATCATCTTACACTTAGTTTAGAGGTGTATTTATAAATAAATAAATAAATAATTCTTATTTTTTAAATATGTTAAAATATCTCTTTGATGCATTATAATATAGTATAGATAAATATAGATCGAAGAGGAACTAATCCACACAAAAGAATATATTATAAGTAAATAAAATAATAAGTGTCATTTAAAAAAAATATATGATTTCAATTCATAATTTTATTTTATTGTATAGGGTGACGTGATTTGAAAAGTCAAAACATTTGTCTTCATAGTATTTATCTTCATAATGGACTACTTTAAGCCACATGAATCACGTGCCCTGGTTTAGTTTTTGCTATTTAATTAACTTTTACCCAAAATATTCAAATCTTGTATGCATATAATTTTTTGAGTAAATTATGATTTTGGCATATGATTATTTCATTTTAACCCTCATAAACCTTAAATGAAATCTTTTGACCTATCAGATTCCAATGTATTTTATTCTAATTATTTTAGTCTTTTTTTACTAACTTCGTTTAATTAAATAGTTAAAAAATATCATATACTCTTAACATGGAAGGTAGCTATGTCATTTCACATTTAAGACAAATATCCACCCTATTAAAACCCCATTTATTTATCCTAGTTAACACAACACTTTCATTAAGAATTCATCTCCTACAACCCCTTATTTTCTGATAATCTCATTCAACTACGATTTTAAAACATTAAGCCCCTATATTTTTGGGTTGGTACCTTAATTCTAGACGGAGATGACTGGAGATTATCAAACATAAATGAATTAAGATGAGCAGCAACAGTGATTCACGGTTAGTGTACAGCTAGATCGTGAGTCAGGGACTGATTGTGGTGGCCAGGTATTTCGTACTGGTGGTGGAAAGGTTTGAGTGGAATAGAGGCGCAATATCAGAAACTAATTATAAAGGGTATATGGAAACTGAGAACTAAGATTTGTGGCTTTTAAAAATGTTGATCTTCCCCTTATTTCGATGATTTTGTTGAGCCTGCGAATGAGGGTTTAATACATATATGCTATATAATATTATAACTAGGGTTTAATAATAACCAATGGCAAAGCTTGAGATTTATGACCATGGCATCGAAAATGTATATGCCAAAAAAATTTTATACGAAAACTATGACTCTCCACTACCGAGTGAAAAATTGGAGGGTCGACCTCCCCTCCAGCCCCCACTATTCTGCGCCACTGATAATAACAATGGGGTGCTGGGCGATATGGCAAGCCAGGAATGAACGAGTCTTCTCAGGCAATAGGGTGCAGATCGATGCTCTGTTTAGTGAAGCCTAGTTGAGGAGCTATTTATGGATAAAAATAGGGTAAAAATGGGGAAGAACTTGGATTGGGAACTGTGGAATTGTGATAAATCCCTTGCCTCTTTCATTCACAATATAATCAATATATAATAGTACAAGAGATCTCATAATTTTGGAGATAACTGATTCAATAAACACTAATTACAATACTATATATACGGGCATAATTAGTGGCACCTATTACACCCCCGCAGTCGAAGCGGGAGGCGAACGTATGCTTAGACTGGATCGAAAATCATCGAAGAGAATCCGAGTAAGTCCCTTGGTGAAGATGTCGGCAATTTGAAAGCGGGAAGGCATGTGAAGTAAACGAACCAGGCCTTTTTGGACGTGCTCCCTGAGGAAGTGAATGTCGAGCTCGATGTGCTTGGGTGTAGTATGGTGTCTTCATCTATTGTTTGGCCTTACTTTGTTTCTTTATTCATTTTACACCCTTCTGTATTGTTCTAGTAAGGGGTTGCGGGTTTGGTTGTATCGGCTAGCCCTTGCCAGTGTCTACTTTGTTTGGATTGGGTAGAATAATATTGCTCTTGCCTTCCAAAAAAAGCAAGGGTTTAATATATTGAAGAAGATGAAGATCACATCGATGCACAGGGTTTTTTTTAATTTATTTAAGTGGGTTAAGTGGATATGTAAAATGATATAAATACCCGTTATGTGAGGGGCACATGACTACCTTTT
Organism: Scalesia atractyloides; assembly: GCA_947069175.1. Lineage (NCBI taxonomy): Eukaryota > Viridiplantae > Streptophyta > Magnoliopsida > Asterales > Asteraceae > Scalesia > Scalesia atractyloides. The sequence goes on along the minus strand of CAMTDV010000001.1, from coordinate 52,191,814 downwards.
AACCATTTAATTAGATAGAGTTAGCAACGAGGGTCAAAATGCTTAGAAAAATAGACGTTATGATCTTAGATGTCAAAAGATTCTTTTTTAGCTTAAAGGGTTAAAATGAAATAACCATAGGTGTCAAAATCATCATTTACTCTGTTTTTTAGATTAAATACATAGTGCTTGGATCATGTAAGAATGTATGGAGAATTTTTATGTTAATCATATATGAGAAGGAGGAAGTGACAAGTGTCATTAGCAGAAAGAGATTCAAGTCTTTTCCCAAGTGAACTAGTTCCCCCTTTGAATTTTAAAAGTTATAACTCTCCCATACGCTGATATTTAATAAAAAAATACAACGTATCAATGAGCACTTCATTCTCTTTAATTCGAGCAGCCTATTGCTGTAGTTTTCTTAAATTTTTTATAGAATTTTGAATATTCATTACGTGATTACGTGAATTTGAATACCCATTACTCATTACGTGATTTTGAATACCAGTACATAACTATATGATTTGAATACCCATTACGTAATTACACATTTAACATAGATCATTACACATTCAATATAAATTCATTACGTGATTACACATTCAATAAGATTTGTTATAACTAATTTTAATACAATTACACATATTAGGTGATTTCATATTCAATAATAAGAACTTGATTGTTTATGTTTTATTATGTTATTAAATTTCTAATATACAACATTACGTGGTCATTATAGGTTGATTTGGCTAATGTTTTGAATATAATATATCCTTAATGCGTTATTATAACTGAAATATTATTCTATATGAAATATTATGTATTAAATGTTTTGTTTTTACGTGATTACACAATCACTTAGTGGGTTCCATATAAAATATTATAATGAAATCACGTGATCACGTAATAGGTATCCAAAATTACGTAGTCACATACTGGGCATTTAAAATAACGTAATCACGTAATGGGTATTCAAAATCCTGTAATATTTCTAAAGAAAACTATAGCAATAAGCTGCTCAAATTAAAGAGAATGAAATGCTTGTTAATACGGTGTAATTTTTTTATAAAGATATTGACATATGAAAAAGTTATAGCCGTTTGAAATTAATGGAGAAATAAATTTATGAGTCACTAATATTGGATTTTCTGTTTTGCCCTATTTCTCACATGTTTTCCTTGTTGTTACTTACATGAATTTTAGATATAGAGACCAGTTAATCTTAATTATTAACCTTGCAAATTAATTACAAACTCCTCTTACACTGTGTACACTTCAACCTCTTACACAATAACATTTCTCGAAATATATATGACCATAAAGTTGTTTATTATAAACCTATTAAATAAAGTTGTTTATCATAAGCCTATTAAATAATTTGGAACTAACATGTATAATTATTTTATTTATCAAATATTTGTAAAAGTGAAACAAAATTTCCCAATGTTGTTGGAGATTCATACATTTGAATTTCAAATTATTCATGTTATTGTGCGTGCACGTCAATCATAACCTGCCAGCTTGCAATTGTTTGCATATGTGAATGGGGTATAAAATAAGGGTCTACATATTCACACACACATCTGTCTATTTAGACACCTTTTAGACGCGTCGTCTAGACCTAAATGGGGCGTCTAGGTTTCCTTTTCTCCGACTACATTCCTGGCCCATACAACGTCAAATTAATCACATCAGACGGAGCGTCTAGTCGTAGACAGTTGTTGAAGACGACCAGCCCAAGACGGGGCGTCTAGGCCTAGACGAGCCGTCTTGAAGGTTGTGCTCTGCATACATGTCAGTAAAGTAGTAAAGTGATATGCCCCGTCTAGGCCTAGACGGGGCGTATATGTCGTTAAATAGACCCATGCTGAGCATTTGATGTCGCAGAAAACTTTCAACTCGTCGTCAGAATTCTCTCGGTCATGAACTTTGGCTTATATTACTTCATCTGATATCGTTCAATGCATGTCAGTAAAGTAGTAAAGTGATACGCCCCGCCTAGGCGTAATAGACCCATGCAGAGCATTTGATGTCTCGCAAAGTAGTAAAGTGATATGCCCCGTCTAGGCCTAGACGGGGCGTATATGTCGTTAAATAGACCCGTGCTGAGCATTTGATGTCGCAGAAAACTTTCAATTCGTCGTCAGAATTCTCTCGGTCATGAACTTTGGCTTATATTACTTCATCTGATATCGTTCAATGCATGTCAGTAAAGTAGTAAAGTGATACGCCCCGTCTAGGCCTAGACGGGGCGTATATGTCGTTAAATAGACCCATGCAGAGCATTTGATGTCTCGCATAAAACTTTAAATTCGTCGTCGGAATTCTCTTTGTCATGAAATTTGGGTTATATTACTTCATCTGATATCATTCAAATGTGGTGAAATGTCATCAAACTGGGACGGCAACTATTTCTTTGGGGCGTATTCTGGCGACTCATGAGTGCCTGAAGCCAATACGGTAACAGTTATTAGGTTAAACTAGTTGTTGTTTTAATTATTTACTAATGGTGATATCTTTGTTAGGGGAAGAGCGGTGTTCCCAATTCTAACGAGCAATAGGAGGTTGTGTCTAGTGTACAAGACATTATTCGTGATGGTGGGGGATATGGTGGTGAGGCACCCCCATGCGTGCAATGCGTACCTCACAGAGATGGTTTGAAAAGCAACCCGTTACATAGTGAGATAAAAAACATATTTACCCGATGGAGATTAGCCTTATATATTTTGGAAAAAACTATTAGAGGGACGGTTTCCAGAGTGCAAATTTGTATCTCAATCGACTACACGTCAAAGAGTGTCTTGTGCTCAATCGAAGACTGTAACTGAAGGGAAACTCGAGGAGTTAATGCAGGTAAATGAGAAATATTGTCTTTTTTTAAATATATATGTTGTTTGTTTGCGTAATAGAGTGTCTTGTGGTTTAACATAGTGATATGTTGTTGAACTTATTTCAGGTGTTTCTACAGCACCTAACGATTCTCAGTCATCGTCTGACGATCAGCTTTGGTCAACCACGGTCAACAAAGCAAGAACTTCGTCTGATTTTTTTATGTTTAATACGATTTATTTGTATAATTAATACAAAGATTTTTTTAATACAATAAAAAAACTTTTGGTATAAGTAATAGGGTTTTATTTACTTAATTTGAACTTTCATATAAGCTGACATTCCTTCAATACACCCAAGGCACAACAATTAAACCATACAAAGCCCATCTAAAAACCAACAAACTCCGGGTATTGACAAACATCAGCAATTATACTCTCCGAGCTCTCACGTCCAACCGTCAGCACCGACAGATGACGAAATGTCAATACTACCGTTGGCGACGGTGGGACGTGAGAGCTCGGAGAGTATGATTACCGTCTGTTTGTCAATACCCGGAGTTTGTGCCTTGGTGTACTGGTGGAATGTCGGCTTATATCAAAGTTTAAACTAAGTAAATAAAATACCATTAGTTATACAAAAAAAATTTAATGTGAATATACGGGTCGTCTAGACCTAGACGCCCCGTCTTGCTCTGGCAAGAAGACCATTCTACCCCAGTTTTGTTGGCCATCTAGGCCAAACTCATGGGCAAAATGGTCATACTATCAAGGCCTAAACGGGTCGTCTAGACCTAGACGCAACGTACAGTTTGAGCTATCCCTCGTAAATTTTGAATTTAAAATTTAAAATGTAAATTACCATTTTACCCCTGGTTTGTTGGCCGTCTAGGCCAAACTCAGGGGCAAAATGGTCATACTGTCAAGGCCTAGATGGGTCGTCCAGACCTAGATGCAACGTACAGTGTGAGAGGGATCTTTTATCCCTGATAAATTTTGAATTTTAAATTTAAAATTTAAATTACCATTTTACCCCTGAACTGCCACCCGTCTGGGCCTAATTCAGGGGTAAAGTCGTAATTAACCAGCTGAGTGTTTTACAGCTCAGCATGGTTAATTACCATTTTGCCCATGAATTAGGCCTAGACGAGCTGCAACCCAGAGGTAAAATGGTAATTCGCCATTTATTCCATACGACCCGTCTAGGCCTAGATGAGCCGTCTACGAGTCGTATATGACTGGCAGCCTAGACGATCAGAGACAGACGACACCTAACAAAACACACTCAACCACACAAACACATACGTATTCTATCGTATTTCGGACCGTATTTTTGCGAAATCAAGCATCTCTGGTACGTATTTTCACCTATACTTCAATAAACTTTAATGTATTATGCATTTAGAACGTAGGTTGTTTGTGAATTCGATAACTTTTGGGGTTTAAGGGCTGGGATTTTGAAGTATTTGGGTTTTTTTATGAATAAGACGGGGCGTCTAGCCTTAGACGACCCCAATAGACGACCTGTTAAAATATTTTTTTAACTTATATAATTTATTGTTTTATTCGTGTTAAACTCTAATACAATCGCAGATTAGTTATGGACGAGATTGGAGATACGATACACGGGGACCCACATCCGCATGGTCCGTGACGGGCCCAGCTAGCGCCGGTGGATCCGCTTCACGGCCACTCCTATCTTGAGTTCCCGCCCGACACCGAGGCCGCCCGTTTTTGTGGGAAGCTACACCAGATGCAGGTCGGATCGCACTCGGCGGTCGTCTGGGATGCGATCGAGTCGATTGGTGAGACGCCGCGACTTCGTTTCTTCATTCTCGTTGATTCCCCGTGGCACCGTCTGTTTGACTTGGCCAGCACGCCGACTTATAGGGAGCTGCTCATCGAGTTCCTGTCGACCTTCACGTTCCACCCTCCATGGGTCGACCAGCCGCCTCCCCAGCCACAGGGTCCTCCCCTTCTGCCTGAGGTTTCATTTAGGCTTGCCGGTGTGTGGCGTTCGATGACGCTTGCTGAGTTTGCCGTTCATATCGCATATACCTGCAGGAGGAGATTGCTACGGATGTTTATACGGAGAGGCTAGTGGTGGTGGATAGACCCACTCTTTTGGGATTTTGGGAGGTGGTCGCAGGCCCTGACACTTGGGAGCATGTCAGGGCGAAGGGGAGGATTTCTCACGTTGCCGACCCGCTGTACAGGTACGTACGTTTATTACGGTAATTGTTTGATTATTGTTGCTATGATTTAATTTCCATATTTCGCTAATATAATGTGCAGGTATCTACATCAGATGCTCGCTACGTCTATTACCGCTCGCGGACAAAGCCGTGAGTGGTGTACGAGCACCGACTTATTTTTTTACTATTGCCTTTTGTACAGGAGGCCGTGCGCACTTGCGAACGGTCTCGCCCAGTACTTCGCCTCCGCCCATCACGGCAGGAGCCGCTGCCAGATCAGTTCGCTCCAGTCTATCCCCCGGTAGATGAGGCAGCGATAGTCCAGGACCCTTCGATTGATTTTGACAGACCGATACCGCCACCACCTCACGGGGCGCCTCAGTTTCCGCAGCACGTCCTTCCAGGTCATGCCCCGGGGGTGCGGCATACCCACGCTTACGAGCCGACGTCGACATGCTTATGGATCTCATTGGCTGGCTGGTTCGGGAGGCACAGGATAGACGAGAGAGAGGGGGTTACCTGCCATACCACTCCCACCACCTCGACCACCACATCAACAACAGCAGCCGCAGCAGCCAGATCCCGATCCCGACTCCGAGGCCGACTCGTATGCATAGACGTTTTGTATTTAGTATTCAGTTGTACAGATACATATTGTTATGGTTGTGCAAATTTATGTTATATATGTTATATCTGTTATATTTAACTTTTTTTTAAGTTATTATATTACTTGATGATTGTTTGTGTTAAATCGACATTGAAATTTAATACGGAAACAACATATACTTCTTGCATTCATCTTAAGATGTTGAAAACAGTATTAAATTTTAATATTATATTTTTTAAAAAATATAATGTAAAAACAATTAAATATATAAACGATTGAAAAAGATAACTCACTTTTTATACAATAAACAAAACTTTTTAAAAATATAAAATTACACCACAAAAAAATCAACCTCCAACAACAACCAATTTACCCCACTAAAACACTATTTTTTCAAACTCCAACAACAACCAATCTACCCCACCAAAACACCCATTTTCCAACAAAAAAAAAACAAATTCCTAGACGGGTCATCTAGGTCCAGACGCCCCGTCTAAACGCTCAAATTTATGCGCCCTGTCAGGTACATGCTGACTCCTAAAAATCAGTGCTATACGGAGCGTCTAGCACTAGACGACCCGTCTAGAGCCCAAGAAGTGTCCAAATAGGCAGCAGGGGTGTGTGAATCGATTGAGCCTAAAATAATCTACATGATATTTGAATATCTTCATAGATAATTACATTTACTTATAACATAAAAAATGTATTATCTCGTGTAGACTATGGACATTTAAGGAGATAACTCCATTAGTTTTGTTGTAGAAGTGTTATCAAATTCATGCATGAAAATAAATCTTGAACATAAGGATGTTAATGACTTTGGGCGTGAAAGTATCCGGTGGTTGACATTGTTATTTTCCTTTTTTTAATGTAAGTATTATTAACAACCCTCACTCTGAAAACGCGGGGCGTCACCAACCAACTGACAAAACGACTTACATTACATCAAATTTACACCACTTTTCCCAAGTAATCGCTCTATATTTCGACCTATTACAAAACCACAAAAACCAAGCACTTTAATATCTTGAATAACTTTTCCAATCCCAACATCTTTGTTCGAAAATCTTGTCATTTCTAGCTCTTCACAAACACCAACATCCAACCATCACTATACCTTAAAGTGCATGTTTGACAATTTCACCCAAGCCCGCAAATCTGTGCAGCTCTAGAAGGCCTTTCATGGAAAAGGCATAAATAGGATTAGCTCTGCACCATGTACTAGCCTAATTCCATACCCCAAAGTTGCATAGAATACAAACATCTTCACTTGAGAAACAATTCTTGGATCTAAGGGCGTCAATTGTTGGAATACGACCCAAAGCCGTTCTCCAAACCATAATTATTACACTTCTTAGGAACCCATTTGCACCATTTAAGCATGAAATTGTTACTGTAGTTTATATCGCTTTTTAGAAACATTTTTACCGGCCCCACGCTGAGAACTTGAGACAATAACCCCCCCCCCCCCCCGTTATAATTGTCATTGTATATGTAACACCCGAACCCGGTTAGTACTGATGTAAGCACCAACAATTCTTTAAATTTTTACTATGGTCTTAAATGAAGACAAGGCACATGTCTTAATTGCAAAATATTTAATAAACTCTTCATCTTCAAAACTCTATAAATTCACTCTCTTCACGCAATATGATACTTTAACGATAGAAACGAAACTATACGCTAAAGGATCACTGATGAACCAATATGATCCTTTTGTCTTCAAAACTCTTCGTCTTTAAATCATTAATGAACCAATATGATACTTTAACGATAGAAATGAAACTATACACTGAACGATTACTGATGAGTCAATATGATAACAATAACACTTTAATGATAAAAACTATACAATACAATACGCTGAACAATCACTGATGAACCAATACAATTATAATATATTGGAAATACCACCAAGTAACACTCTACTGGTATAATTTAATCACGTAATAAGCATAATTGTTATAACTTAATTGTAATAACATTAATACAATAAATCATATTGAATGTGTAATCAAGTAATGATCTATATTGACTGTGTAATCACGTAATGATTTATGTTGAATGTGTAATCACGTAATGGATATTCAAAATCAAGTAGTCATGTGTTGGTATTTAAAATAATGTAATTACATACTGGACTAATGGGTATTCAAAACCCTGCAATTTTTTAAGAAAATTATAGCAATACATTGCTCGAATTAAAAGGAATGAAACGCTCACTAATACGGTGTATTTTTTTTAATATTAACATATGAAAAAATTACAACCATTTAAAAATCAATGGGGAAGTTGTTAAAGAGAAATAACTAAATTACTTTCAAGCCAATTACATTTGCACTCATCTAATGGTTATTGCATAATCATCATTTAATCAATATTACTAATAATAGTTTATACTTTAATATTTCATAAATATATATATATATATATGCATATCGTTATATTTCATAATTTCAATATTGCCATTATATTTGCTACATATTTATTATTATTTTATGCATATCTTTTCTCATAACACAATATATTTAAACAAAAATTATTTAATAAAACGTTTTGTATGTAATATAAAATCCGTTTAAAAATTCGACATAATAATTTGATATTTGTTATGAATACATCATTAAGAGTGACTCTCTACATCCTTAACTCCTCTTTTATATTTACTCTTATATTAATGTATGGGCCTATACGTAGAGGCTTTGTATTTCATAATTACACATGAATAAGATATATGTTTACCATTCTCTCTTTATCTCTATATTGTTAATAGGCTAGTTGTTACACAACATGTTATCAGCACGACTTGCTTTTAGAATGGATGATATTAATTTTAAGTGTTGCAAATATTAGTGTACCATGACGCCGGTGCCTGTTGTACCACGTACGGGGACCTCCACCAAAAACATAACTTTTTGATAGCCATCTACTCAAATATCATGTATCCATAATGGCTTTATACACTTTGTTACTAATCAACTAGTAATCAGCCATATAAATTTATTACTGAAATCAACAAATATATATTACATGATAAAATTATATTAATGGGTTGTGAATAAACTTGTATGATGGTATCTAAAAGTCTTAGTTAATAGATATGATACTTCTTCTTTTGTGGTAGTAAAAAAAAGAAATACAAGGACACCAATATTCTTGAAAACGGTTCACTCTATTCGTTGTAACAAATTCAATAATTAATATAAAATTTATGGACAATAATTTGCATTAAAATCTATAATGTTTTATATCTTTTCTATTCACGACTTTTATTTTCTAATTAAAAGCAAATTAATTAATTATTTCATCTAATAAATACCACACTGAAATATTTTGGTGGACTTTGTTCATATAATATTTGTTTCTTATCTATTTGAAGTGTTATAATAATTTCCTTTATCATATCAGTTATGATTTTGAATTCAAATTCCTCAAGTAATTATAATATGTAATACAGATAAATAAAAGTAAAAATAACTAAGAATTCCAACTCTAATGTTCATATAATCATGTTGAAATCTCATAATACTCTAAAGTGTATAAACATTTTGAATCTCTCATAATATTTTATTATTGCTTTTCTTTTGGTTTAAATGTGCAACCACACTTGAATACACCTAGACATACCTAATGTATTTAGAGATTGCAAAATTTCGGTTGTTGTGCCATGTTATTTTAGAAAAATGGAGTGATCTACAAGTAAGTTGTATTGTCATATATCCATGTCTTTAGTTTTATATTTACGATGAGATTTGATTTGTAATAACATGTTTTACATAAAAGTTTTAGCTAAGATTCTAGTTTGACTTTTATATGCATGCATATATAAGTGTATTTTTATGATTTTAAGATGTATGATTTGATTAAGTCTTACATCGTTTTCAGTTTAGTATTTATGGAACTATAATATTTTGAAAGTCACATACTTGATGTTGGTAAAATAGAAAAATCCTTGTATAAGTTGATTAAAATACTTGAAAGATTGTGAACATTGAGTATTATTGATTTATGGATACAAATTCTATAATCATTATCTTTTATACATGTTAATCTTCTACCTTTAATTAAGATTTTAACATGTAAATTGGGTTTTTTTTATTATTATATTGTTGAAAAAAAACTTTGAACATTTTGTGTATAAAGGATAAAGCTATAAAATAACTTACAACTTATGCATGGAAATTAAGATGAAAGATCATACATATTTCATGTCATGGTTTGTATAATTTTGAAAACTTGAAAAGACATAATATTATATGCTGTTAGTGAATACTCTGAATCATGGAGATATTTGTATAATTTCAAGTTTGAGTGACAAAAATGTGTATATGAGGTACACTTATGATTGGTTATATCGTGATGAGTTACTAGGTAAATACATACTTCATAGAAGTGATAGAAGTGATGAACGCATGTTATTTCAAAAGGTTGTATTATAAGTCATTTTACGCAATGACTGACATAAAGTTATGCATTATATAATCTAATCTTGTGTATACATTGTGTTCCATATCTTCTAAGTTTAAAAAGAACATCCGAATGACCAAAGTTATGGTATACGATCACAAGTTATAAACATGATTAATTTGTGATCAAGGTTCAGTTTTAAAATATGACACCCAAAGTGTCTATAAAAGCTTGTAAGATTTTGAACCGATAAATCTTAATGATTTGATCATGTAACTTCTTCTCAATTGATATTATGTGATGAGAAGGTTATTTATACATTGTTATACGAAACATATTTTTATTATTAAAACTCAAATATGCTCTCGAAGTAGCAAAATTATTAAAGAAAATAATACAAGGTTTGAAATGACCACTATGAAAGTTGTGTGGTTATAATACTTTCCCTAGAGTGAATGTGAAGCCATGTAGTTCTAATCCATTCACTAAAGTAAAGGCGATGATGATCAGTGTAAAGGTCACGATCATGATTAGGGATATTGTAATGATGCCATCAAGAAAGTTGTGTGTTAATGATATTTTCCCCGAAATGAATATGATGATATACTTATCGACTGGTTTAAAGTTTGTGATCATAGAAATTGAGAAAATCATAATAATGCTCATATTAACAATGAGTTCAACCATGTTAATAATGTGATGATTATACAATGATCCTTGTAAATGTTGTGATCATGGTAAATGAGGAAATTGTAATGATCCTCATGTTAATAATGAGTCGACCATGTAATAATGAATCTGGCCACAAGAAGTGGTGCATTAAGGGAGTGAATATACGAGAATAAAATATGGGAAATATGTTATAAGATGAAATTTTGAAATAATAATACATTATTCTCTCGTATTTACTGTCGTGTATCAGACAAACAAGAGTGCACATATATGGTCATAAACCAAAAATTTATGGATCATAATACTTTAATTAGTTGGCAAGGCCGGTGTAATGCTTCGCAATTGTAACCTTCCGTTTTTAGTAAGATCGCTTCGCGTTTCTATTTTTGGAAATTTCAAACCTTGTAATCGTATTTCTATTTCTGATTCATTGTAATCTAAGGCTTTGATGGTAATCAAGATTGATCAATTATGCGAAATTCACAAACTTCATTCTTGATTAAACTTAAGATCACACGTTACTTTATTGCTTAATAAATCAATTCGAAACGACTCGTAAATGCTTGTTGAACGTTTATAAATCGTAATACCAAACTCAAGCAAGACAATTAGTGGCTTAATGCAAATTATTCAAGCTACCGTCGCCATGAAAATCTTGTCGCATTTGTGTGTAAAATATACTTGCTAGTAAGTCCTTTTTTTGGATTTCAGAACAACCTTACACATGACCTTAAACTATCATAAGACTTATACTTGTGACACATATAATGTTCAACGTTTAAAGACCAAGATACAACAATTATATAATTAAAACAATAAAAAAAGCCTAACAGCTTGCGGCCGCAAGCTGTTAAGGCATTCTTTCTCTTCTTTTTATTCAAAATCTCAACTAACCACATTAAATGTAAGCCTAATTCTAACCCTAATCCTTCCACTATAAAACTAAGTGTTCCCCCACCCATTTCTCACTTTTTCAAGCCTCCAAACACCTCAAACAAACCTCCTAACTTCATAAACTTTCTGCTGAAACAAAGCAGATTGCAAGTGAGTTTCAACTCATTCTCTTCTTCTTGTAGCCTTGTTTTTCTTTCTAACACTCCTGGATAACATCTAGGAAGGTTATCACAAGTTTGCTTGGGAAAACTAAGGTGAAACCCCACCATTTTGAGGTCCAAAAGTGTGTAAACTTTCTGCCCAATCTTTATCTTTTTAAACTTCAAAATTTTCAAATATTTCTTCTTGTTTTCTTCCTCAACATTGTTTGCTAAGCCCTATGGATGTTACCATAGGTTTTCCATGGAAAACCAAGATGGAACAACACCATTTTTGGGGCCAAACTTTCTGTTTTGGAAGTTAAACTTATAAAACTTTTTCGAACTTGTTTTTAAATATAACAACTCTATGCTACTTATGCCTCTAACCAAGTTTATGGTTAGTGTGTTAGCTAGACTTGTTCGTACACAATCAAGAGGCATAACATGTCTCTAAACTTGTGGTTTTTAATAGGGTTTCAAACCCACAAGTTTTGAGCCATCCAAGCTTACAAGCTTGTGTTGGTGTAGTGTGATTACATGGAGGCCTTGGCCATCCAACTTTTCAATCCACCCCTCACTTGATGATTTCTATATTCTTGACAATCCGAATTGTCCTTGTGACAATCGTGAATCTTACGAAAGAGGTTTAGGAAGGTTATCCTCCTACCTCCATGCAAGACTTATATGACTTGTATGATATCTATGAATTACATGAACTCTATGATGAATTAGTATTATTATATGTAAACTATATATGTAAATACTTAATATAACCGAACCTTTGACAATGACAATATGGTTACTTTTCCTAATATTAGGTTATTTTATCTTAGACCTAACCATCGTTACGATTCTATTAGGCATGACCCATAAAAACACAAACACCCTTCGCGGCTTATAGTGTAAAAAACGAGCGTTAACGTCTAGATAAATACTTTTGTCTATACATACTTTTTGCATACTTTAAATTCCTAAAATTGACAAACTCTATCGTATATCTAAAACTCACGCACCTACGTTTCCTTGTGTAGAATAACTTGGTGTTCATCCCCCTAATCAAACCTAACGCTTTCACGGAATTTACTTTGCAAAGCCGTGAGTACACTCGACACCCTTTTTATGTTTTACACTTTTTGGGTGCAATATGTTAATTTACCAAACTACACTAAATCACAATTTTATTCTATGAAATCACACAAACAATCCGTCATATATGCTATAGTTATGTGATACTTGAATTATTACTTTCTACATTCTTATGTGAAACTAAATGTCATTAACTTTGATCAAGCCTCCCTTAACATGTATAGCGCTATAGGAGTAACGCACCGCCCATATTCTTGTGGTCAATGTTAAGTTTTTAATCTATTATGCGGTACACTAGAGAATTGACTTGTAGTTCACATGTGTTGTTTAAATTTATCTTGTATACTAGCTTATCATGTGGATTTGTTTAAACTTTTCTTAATACTTATGCTAAGTTATCAAACTTGTGTACTCACCAATACTTTGTTATTGAACTATATTTTTAACATGTTGCAGGTTGATGAAGTTGGTATGATGAAACTTAGTAGCATCGGCATAGAAACACGCTTAGAATGCTAAGTTGATTATTATGTTTTTGTTGAACTTAACTCATTGTTGTTATTTGTATTTAAATTATGTTATATTTGGCAATCTGATTATTTGAAATGAAATGGGTTGTTTAAATTAAATATTGTCTCAAATAGTGTTATGATGTCTCGAGCTATCTAGTTCGTCTCACTCTGATGTTTCCGCCATCAGTTGAGGTGTGAAAGATTGGTATCAGAGCCATAACTATAGGGAATTAGGTAGAATTGCCATGTTCGACCTAGTCTATAGTTTAAGTGACCAACTTGACCTTCTTGCTACATGATTAAAATGTTAATTCTTCCTATTTCTTTTGTCTTAATATATATATGTGTTTTTCCTAAGACACTTACACAACTTACACACTTGAAGACTTAAGACACTCAAACGCAAGATGATCTCACCAAAATAGGGGTGAAACCCGCACTTTGGTGATCACTCTCAATCCGCGTAATTCGATTTTACACGAAATTACACCATCAAGTTAGGAGTGAAATCCACATCTTGATGGGAATTTCAATTTCATACTCTAGTGGACCCTTACCAACGAGTCAGAATTCGCTCCTTGTTTGGTAAGTACCAACCACACTTAGGGTACGATGTTGTCAAGTTAGGGGTGAAACCGCACCTTGTCAACTAGTCCCATTCCTCGATTTTCAATCTTGTCAAAGTTTTGATTTCTCGATTGGATAGAAACGTGTAGTAACTGGAAGCGTAAAGTGTCGTTAATCGCTTCTCGACGAGATCACTTTACCTATAGGTCAAAGCACATTTTTTCTAATTTGAAAGGATCTCGATTCACTTTGGAATAGTCGACGTTTCTCAACCCGAAACGCTCCAAAGTTTTATTGAGCCTATCTTTTATGCATCTCAATTATCATGTGTTTTAATACTTGTTACCTCGTTCATTTCAATCCCGATGCACAACTCGCACACCTTCGTAATAAAAAACAATAATAATAATCCTCGTGAACCAACTAAATTTATACTCCTTACGCAAATCATACGTGCTTATGCTTTTAAATGCTTATATGCTTATGCTATCTATGTGAAATCATAGGTGTTACATGATACTTATATGCTCAAAACGAATTCTTTTCTTTAACAAAACGCATTACGATCAAAGCCTAAATCTATCTTCTATTTTTGAAACCTTTAGATGTCTTTCTCTCAAAGCGTTATAGGTAAGAGGAAGTCCAAGTCCAAGTCAAGGTCCCAATCCGATTCCATGTCAAAGAACGATTGCATGAAGTTCATGGCCGAACAAATGGCTAAGCATATGGCCAAGGTCATACCCGAAATAGTCAGCAAGATCCAACCTCCACCCAATGCCGAATCCCCTCTCACACCTCCGTCGACCCAAGGCCGAACCACCTAAAACCACCTTCACCCACAAGCAATTATGTTCTTGCAATCCCTTACCTTTCACCACCGAAGGGGACGCCACCAAGTTACTACAATGGTTCGACGCCATTTAAGTCACTTTCATACAAAGTAGTTGTCCCGACCACCTGCGTACCATGAATGCTACGGGAGTGTTCCGATTAAGGGCTCTTGATTGGTGGACTTCCGAGCGTAACGCTCATGGTATCGAAGTCGCTCACGCCATCCCTTGGACAGAGCTTAAGAAGCTTATGGAAAGTGAATTCTGCCCTACCCATGAATGCCAGCGACTCGAGACTGAGTTTTGGAACCTCAAGCAGGTAGGGAACGACAACGCTGGCCTCACGACCCAATTTAAGCAACTGAGTCCGATTTGCCCAAGCCAAGTCGACACTACCGAAAAGGCAGTTGCTAAGTACATACGTTGCCTTCCTCCTAACCTCTTTGACTTGGTTGATACCACCTCACCCAAAACCATCGAGGAAGCTTTTCGTTTAGCTGCTCGATTGAACAATAGCCATGTCCTTTGTGAAGCCGCCAAGGCTCCACTAAGGAAAGCCCACCAAGCCACCACCGAAGCCCTCACCAAGCCTACCTCACCCAAACCCCCAAGGAGCAACACCAAGAGCAAGAAGCAGAAGGCTTCGAGCCCGAACTCCGCGGTAGTCACTTTGCCAAACCCCAACACCTAGCCTTCGCCGCACCCGAGCCTATCAAGAAAACATACACCGGGCCTTATCCTAAGTGCAAAACCTATCCTTTCCACCACCCGGTTACCGCCCCGTGCCGCCTATGCACAATCTGCAATAGGTATGGTCACTTTGCCCAACAGTGCCGAAATGCTCTGCAATCCCCCATCAACTAAGCCCGAGCCATAACCGCACCTCAAAACCCCACCGCCAACCAAAACCGACCCCTCGCACCCGCCACTCGTGCCTGCTTCAGATGCGGAGACCCGAACCATTTTCCCAAAGCGCAACAACAACAACAATAACCAGCAGCAACAGCAAGCTCGTGGCCGAGCCTTCGTCATCACAGCCGCACAAACTCAAAATTCAAAAGATGTCATATCGGGTATGTGCCTTGTTAACAATGTTTACGCTACGTGTTTATTTGATACTGGTGCGGATAAAAGTTTTGTATTCGTTGAATTCGAACCTTTGCTTATGTGTTGTCGTTCTAAGTTGCCTAAATTATTCGAAGTCGAAGTCGCTGACGGAAAATCCATCACCGTCGATTCTGTTCTTTCTAATTGTTCATTAAATCTCAATGATCATACGTTTTCTATTGACCTCATACCCATACAAATGGGTAGCTTCGGTATCATAATAGGCATGGATTGGCTTAAGCGAGTCCTTGCCGAAGTTGTTTGTTTGGAAAAATACATTCGCCTTCCCCTTCCCAATAATGATTCCTTACACGACTATGGCGAGAAACCTTCCAAAGGTCTCAAGCTTATGTCGTTTATTCAAGCGAACAAGTACTCGCATAAGGAATACTTCGCCTTTCTTGCCCACATTATGGAAAAGAAGGATAAGGGTCCAAGCGTGAGTGAAGTTCCCGTTGTGCGCGATTTCCCTGATGTCTTCCCTGAGGATCTTCCTGGTCCTCCTCCTGCTCGTTCTGTTGACTTTCACATCGACCTCATCCCTGGTGCAACTCCGGTTGCCAAATCCCCCTATCGTCTAGCGCCCTTAGAGATGCAAGAGCTGTCTAGTCAACTTCATGAGCTCCTTGATAAAGGCTTCATACGTCCTAGCACATCTCCTTGGAACGCTCCTGTTCTGTTCGTCAAAAAGAAAGAAGGATCCTTTCGCATGTGCATTGACTATCGTGAGCTCAACAAGCTTACAGTCAAGAACCGGTACCCTCTTCCTCGCATCGACAACCTTTTTGATCAACTTCAAGGCCCGACTTGTTTCTCAAAAATCGACCTTCGCTCTAGTTATCATCAACTTCAAGTTCTCGAAGAAGATATACCCAAAACCGCATTTCGCACACGTTATGGCACTACGAGTTCGTGGTCACGCCATTTGGTTTGACCAACGCACTCGCCGTGTTTATGGATTTGATGAATCGCGTGTGTAAGCCCTATCTCGACCGATTCGTGATCGTCTTCATTGACGATATCCTAATCTATTCCAAGACGCGAGAAGAGCAAGAGCGACACTTGTGTCTTATCCTTCAGCTTTTGTGTACTCAACGTCTCTACGACAAGTTCTCCAAGTGTGAATTTTGGTTAAAAGAGGTTCAATTTCTTGGTCATGTTGTCAACGAATTTGGTATTCACGTTGACCCCGCGAAAATCGAGGCAGTGAAAAATTGGATTGCCCCTAAGACTCCGTCTGAAATCCGTTTGTTTCTCGGCTTACCCGGTTATTACCATCGTTTTATCTCTAATTTTTCAAAAATCGTCGTACCTCTCAGTTCCTTGACTCAAAGGATAAACCTTTTGTTTGGGGTTTTGAACTAGAGGAGTCTTTTCTAACGCTCAAGGACATGCTTTGCAATGCTCCTATCCTAACCCTTCCCGATGGTAACGACGACTTTTTTGTGTATTGCGATGCCTCAAGACAAGGTCTTGGTTGCGTTCTTAAGCAATGGGACAAGGTTATCGCTTACGCGTCACGACAACTCAAGATTCATGAGAAAAATTATACCACGCACGACCTTGAACTTGATGCAGTTGTTTTTGGATTAAAGATATGGCGACACTACCTTTACCGTACCAAGTGTATGGTCTTCACCGACCATAAGAGCCTCCAACATATCTTTAATCTAAAAGAGCTCAACATGCGTCAGCGTCGTTGGGTGGAATTATTAAACGACTACGACTTCGATATCCGCTACCACCCCAGCAAAGTGAATGTTGTGGCCGACGCACTTAGTCGGAAAACTCATGTTAAGAGTGTACGTTTCTACCAAACCTTGGGAAAGCTTCAAGATGTGATTCGTGAGGCACAATACTCAACCGTTAATGAGGGTAACCTTGATAATGAGTTGAAGTGTGGTGCTGAAAACCAACTCGTGACAAAACCCAATGGCATCATGTGCTATCTTGACCGTATTTGGATTCCAAATCGTGATAATCTTCGTGACCTCTTGATGAGCGAAGCTCGGTATTCTATTCATCCTGGCGCCGATAAGATGTATCACGACCTCCGAGCATCATACTGGTGGCCTGGTATGAAGAAAGGTATCGCCTATTACGTTTCGAAGTGCCTTACTTGCTCCAAGGTAAAGGCCGAACATCAACGACCCTCTGGCTTACTCGAACAACCGAAAATTCCTGTTTTGGAAATGGGAGAGTATTGCCATGGATTTCATAACGAAACTCCCTCGTACATCGTCTGGTCACGATAGTATTTGGGTAATCATCGACCGTCTGACCAAGTCTGCTCACTTCCTCCCCAGACGTGAAGACTACCGAGTCGAGAAATTGGCTTGTATCTACACGGATGAAGTCATCTGTCGTCACGGTGTCCCCGTTGACATTATCTCGGACCGTGATGGTCGTTTCACTTCTCGTCTTTGGCAAACATTTCAAAAGGCGCTTTGTACTCAACTCAATCTCAGTATTACTTTCCATCCGCAATCTGATGGTCAAACCGAGCGTACTATCCAAACCCTAGAGGACATGCTTCAATCTTGCGTAATTGATTTTGGTGGCAACTGGGACATGCACTTGCTTTTGGTCGAATTCTCATACAACAACAGTTACCACGCGAGTATTCAAATGGCACCATTCGAGGCATTGTATGAACGCAAGTGCTGATTGCCTATTTGTTGGCACGAGATCGGGGAAGCTCAAATCACCGGTCCCGAGCTTATACAATAGACGACGAACAAGATTTTACAGATTCGAGACAACTTGTTGAAAGCTAGAAGCCGACAAAAGAGCTACGCAGATAAATGACGCAAGCCTTTAGAATTCAACGTTGGTGACTTCGTACTTCTCAAGGTATCCCCTTGGAAGGGTGTGCTTCATTTCGGGAAAAAGGGAAAGCTCGCTCCTCACTACGTGGGTCCTTTCAAGATTCTCGAAAGGATTGGCAAGGTAGCCTACCGACTGGACCTACCGCAAGAGCTCAACAATGTTCATCCTACCTTCCACGTCTCAAACTTGAAAAGATGTCTCGCCGAAGAAGGACTCCATGTTCCACTTGAAGATCTTCAAATCAATGAGAACCTACACTTAGTGGAAAAACCGCTCGAATTCATGGATCGAGGTACTAAGCAACTAAGGTGCAGTTGAATTCCAATCGTGAAGGTGCGGTGGGAAGGAAAACGTGGTGCTGAGTTTACTTGGGAACTTGAAAGCGACATGAAGACTAAGTATCCGCATTTGTACGCTGCGTCTTCCTAAATTTCGGGATGAAATTCCCTAAAGGAGGGGAGACTGTAACGCTTCGCAATTGTAACCTTCCGTTTCTATTAAGATCACTTCGCGTTTCTATTTTTGGAAAGTCCAAACCTTGTAATCGTATTTCTATTTCCTATTCATTGTAAACTAAGGCTTTGATGGTACGTTACTTTATTGCTTAATAAATCAATTCGAAACGACTCGTAAATGCTTGTTGAACGTTTATAAATCGTAATACCAAAGTCAAGCAAGACAATTAGTGGTTTAATGCGAATTATTCAAGCTTCCGTCGCCATGAAAATCTTGTTGCATTTGTGTTTAAAATATACTTGCTAGTAAGTCCTTTTTTGGATTTCAAAACAACCTTACACATGACCTTAAACCATCATAAGACTTATACTTGTGACACATATAATGTTCAATGTTTAAAGACCAAGATACAACAATTATATAATTAAAACAACAAAACAACAATAAAAAAGCCTAACAGCTTGCGGCCGCAAGCTATTAAGGCATTCTCCCTCTTTTTTTATTCAAAAACTCAACTAACCACATTGAATGTAAGCCTAATCCTAACCCTAATCCTTCCACTATAAAACCAAGTGTTCCCCCACCCATTTCTCATTTTTTCAAGCCTCCAAACACCTCAAACAAACCTCCTAACTTCATAAACTTTCTGCTGAAATAAAGCAAATTGCAAGTGAGTTTCAACTCACTTATCTTCTTCTTCTAGCCTTGTTTTTCTTTCTAACACTCTTGGATAACCACTAGGAAGGTTATCATAAGTTTGCTTGGGCAAACTAAGGTGAAACCCCACCATTTTGTGGTCCAAAAGTGTGTAAAATTTCTGCCCAATTTTTATCTTTTTAAACTTCAACATTTTCAATGTTTTCTTCTTGTTTTCTTCCTCAACATTGTTTGCTAAGCCCTATGGATGTTACCATAGGTTTTCCGTGGAAAACCAAGGTGTAACAACACCATTTTGGGGGCCAAACTTTCTTTTTTGGAAGTTAAACTTATAAAACTTTTTTGAACTTGTTTTTAAATATAACAACTCTATGCTACTTATGCCTCTAACCAAGTTTATGGTTAGTGTGTTAACTAGACTTGTTCATACACAATCAAGAGGCATAACATGTCTCTAAACTTGTGGTTTTTAATAGGGTTTCAAACCCACACGTGTTGAGCCATCCAAGCTTACAAGCTTGTGTTGGTGTAGGTGTGATTACATGGAGGCCTTGGCCATCCAACTTTTCAATCCACCCCTCACATGATGATTTCTATATTCTTGACCATCCGGATTATCCTTGTAACTATTGGTGAATCTTACGAAAGAGGGTTAGGATGGTTATCCTACCTCCATGCAAGACTTATATGACTTGTATGATATCTATGAATTACATGAACTCTATGATGAATTAGTAATATTATATGTAAACTATATATGTAAATACTTAATATAGCCGAACCTTTGACAATGACCATATGGTTACTTGTCCTAATATTAGGTTATTTTATCTAAGACCTAACAGTCATTACGATTCTATTAGGCATGACCCATAAAAATACACCCTTTGGGGCTTATAGTGTCAAAAACGAGCTTTAACGTCTAGATAAATACTTTTGTCTCTACATACTTTTTGCTTACTTTAAATTCCTGAAATTGACAAACTCTATCGTAAATCTAAAACTCACACACCTAGGTTTCCTGGTGTACGATAACTTGGTGTTCATCCCCCTAATCAAACCTAACGCTTTCACGTGATTTACTTTGCAAAGCCGTGAGTACGCTAGACACCCTTTTTATGTTTTACACTTTTTGGGTGCAGTATGTTGACATGAGGTCGTAGTCTCACTTAAATTTAATACAAATACTACTAGAGTATAGCGGTAAGTGGGTATCAAACACAGGGAGTTTATGGAATATGTGCTATCTAGAATTTCTAATACTTTGACTAAATTACCTAACTTGCAAGAAAATTAAATTCAGAATTTTTTGTTATGTGGTTTAAATTTTAACTAGTAACGATTCAAAGATTGATTGTTTAACAGATTTAAAAGCAAGTGATCATCTTAAGTTTCCGGTTTCAAATAACTCATGTGTTTCCAAATTCAACTAGAAAGAGTCACATAGACATGACTCGTGTTTGATTAATTACAATGCGAGGCTGTTACCCGATAATCAATTGACTAATATCTAACCCGTAAACCTCCCCGTGATATCTCAATTGTCAATGACACCAAGAACGTACGATTAAGGCAATGATTCAAACATCAATCAATAATTTACTAACAAGAATCCAAACACAAAACAACCACACATATAGCAAGTTATTATTCTAGAAATGAGAATTCAAAACACAATTGTTCAAACAAACCTTTCACTCAAGATGATCATAAAGAGTTCTAGCCACTCTTGTTCTTGCAATCCAACATACTTCAATTGTTTTGATCATACGAATCAACAAACACCAAAATTATGTTTAGAAATTGTTTTGAACACTAAGATCACCCCAAATTCGCCCTCAAAGCCCAGCCAAACGTTTCCAATGAAGGAGATATGAAAAGGATCTTCCAATTCAAGTTAAAATGGGCAGTTACAACTTTTCCGCAGCTCACCACCGTAAGCTACGGTGCCCACCATAGCTTACGGTGGGCAAAATTCTTCTTACGGTGGTAAGCCACTGTCTTATGGTGCTTCTTGAAGGAGGACTCCACCGTCAGCTACGGCGCCCACCGTAGCTTACGGTGGTCAGCAGGTTTTCCCGTTTTGCTCCTCGTTCATGCTCTTGAGTCCTCATCTTCAACTAGCCACTTGCAAATCCCCGACAAAGCACGTTTAAATTCCCTCGTTATGCTCTTCGATACCTGTAAACCCATACACACCATAGACATCTAATCATAACAATTAACCTGTTTAAACGTGGAATAATAATCATTTTAATGCACTTTAGGGTTGTCCAATAGACCATCCGTCACATCCCCATACTTAAACGTTGCTTGCCCCAAGCAACACATCACAAATGTTTTCTAACTTAAAAATGATCATCATGTAAACCAAACACAAACAAATTATCCCATTGTCAACTTACTGTCAGTCTACATAACACACCCCTCACTATACTCTCCTCTCGGTGACAAAAAATGGTACTAGCAAGATTGTGCTAGATCACTCAATGCAAGTATGTAAATGTGCGACAATAAGCTTGGATAATAATCAAGTCTCTACCTACAATTTGCCTAACATGCTTATAAATCAAAAGGACTTCCAGGTTGTAACAAGGCTATGTGTAAGGGTGAGAATTAGTGGGATATATGCATGTAGCTCACTTAATCGACCCGGTTTATTATTACAACAAACAAAAGAAACAACCAACACTATTTATACACTAACTTTTCCTTCTTTTTCTCTTTTTTTTTTCTTTTTCTTAGCATCGAAAGGAAGAACACATACATACAAGTATCAAACTAAACTAAACTCTTAATCCGGATTGATCAATGGGTAGAATTTTGTAGGACATGGGCTTGGGTAACAATTGAATGGTTAAAAGCTCAAATCGGGCTACTAATATCCAAACCCACGTCCCGCTCACTACCAAGCTCATATATGTAACTTATAAGGTCCAGCCCCCCAAACCCACACTCAACACACATCTAGACGAGGCTACCTAAATGCCCTCATCATATTCACAAGCATGTTAAACTTAGGTTTTGCCAAGCATCTATTATCCAAGTTCTATTAACACAATGCACATACCGCCACTCAACCAAAAAGAATTTAATCTCTAAAGTATATCCAAGTGGCTCAAACCTCACCAAGAAAGGGATAAAAATGGATACCGATGTGTCATGTAGATTCAGGTAGCATATTCAACTTGGACAACTATTTAGTTGATTGTCAAAACTATTTCACAAATCACGAAAACATTTCCCCCATACCCACACTTGGGATACATTGACCCCAATGTATGGTTTTGAAGGAATGATCACTCACGTTACTTCAATATCAAATTTCTTTTTTTTTGTATAAAAACATGAGAACTCAACCACAAAACCACCAACCCATACATGACTATCAATCACAATACACCCCCTTCACACCCAACCATAAACATAATGCAACAAAATAAAGTTTACAAAACTATACAAAGGAAGAACACAACCTGATCAATAATAGCGCAACTGAGGAAGTATGAAGATGGAAGTCATCATCTCCGAAAACTCATTGAATGCAAACGCAGTAGTGCCATTTCCTCCTTCTTGTCCTTCTTGTTGCCCAGAACTTTGCTGTTGCTGCCCATAACGAGGATTCACCCATTGAGAATGATGCATCAGCGGTGTCGGATAAGAAACACTACCGTCATAGGGCGACAACGTCGAGTAATCCACTGGTGGTGGGTCCACAACCACCGGTCGCCCTGCATGCAAATCATCATGCATCCGCCGGTTTTGATCATCCAAATATCGGTTATTTATCTCTTGTTCAAAGGCGTACGCATAGGTGTGATTCCAAGATTCTTGTCGATCAAAATTATGCCTCAATGCACGCTCCATACTCGCACCCATGAATGTCTGATGATCAAAAAAAAGTTCTCTCTGCCCCACTCCAGCTATCAAACACCGAAGGACTTTGACTCTCGATTACTTCTTGCATTGTACCTTCATGAGCCCAATTCGGCTCATACTGATATCTAGAGAAGTCAAAGAAACCTCCAGTTGGATCACTACTCGAACCTCCCCGCTCAACATTCATTGGGGCAACATGTGGGTCATCCATGTAATCTTCATCCCCACTCGGGCCCTCTTCCTCACTCTCCGGTTCATCCTCTTCATCCGGTCTAAGTAGTCGCGCGTCGGCCTTCAGCACTCTCCATCTCTGCCCTTCGCTCTTCAATTTATGATACCGCTCAGATTTTGTATACTTCCACTCAGCCCCCAATTGTCGGATGTCAAACGGCTTGAATTTTTTGAATGACCCCTTATCATCTGCACCAATCACCCCATACAATTTCAAGAGAGCTGTAATAAGGCGGCAATGCGGGATGATTTTCCGCTGATCGCTATTCCGGCTAATCCATACATTATTCATCACCAAAAAGTGAAACGGAAACATAGGGGCCCCAGTCAACAATGCATAGAGCACTGGCACTTCCGGCATGCTAACCTCAGTTTTATCACCCCGCCTTGGGATGACATTTTGCATGCAAATGGCCAACATTAACTTTCCTTCAATTCTTAAGTTCTTGCAGTACAGCTTTCCGTGAGTGATACCTGGCAGAAACAGATAGTCAAGCATCGTGTTCCACCGAGGGTGCTTCTCAGGTTCAAAGTATAGATCTTCCAGCCTTGGAAGCATATATTGGTTTACTGGTTTACTATCAAACTTTGCTACCCGCCGCAAAGAATCGAAAGACTTATCCACCTTAATGCCATTTACAGTTCCAATTAACCTCATTCTTGACGCTCCACCTCTGTATGAAGGACACCTAAGAGTGGCCATCCACTCCTGAATTTTAGCGTCATATAAGTTTGTACCTTCATAATTGTAACATTTCAGAGCTGCTTCCCATCCTAGTGCATGAAACTTATCCGTAACCCCAAATGGTCTAAAATCTGTTTCCCTCACCTCTTTTTCACAATAAACGCTTCTTTCCTTTGTGCTAGTTTATTAATCCGATCATTGAACAATTCAGCCTGCCACTCCTCTGGCTGATCATGTAGAGGACCAGATGTCCATCTTGGCTTTGGCCCCCGATCAGGCACCTCTTCCTCATACTATTCCTCTACATCACTCTGCATTACTAACCTTCTATTTCTTGGCACCGGGTCACTCGAAGAACCCACTTTTTCGTTTCCTTTGTGCCCTATAATAACTCTGCAAAGCATAGACATAAAGAACACACATTATTCATCTTCTCAACATCCCCACACTTGCTTATCATTATGGTCATGGAAACTAGTTAACACATAAGTCCATCATTTGGAACAAATTTGAACAATAATTCCCCAAGTTAGTAAAATTTTGTTCAAAATCATATTTTTATCACCTAACTAACTTCCATAACCATAACCATCCACAAACCCATCAAATTCATCTCAATATCATCAACTATAAGCAAGTATGGGATCATGATAACCTAGTACTTACAATTCTACAATGCAATAATAATAGTATAAGAAATTGCATACCTTAACCTTGTAGAAAACAAGAACCCTAAAAACTTGAAGATTAACAAAAACCCAACAAGACCCTAAAAATTTCGGATCAAAAGGTTCCAAATTGACCCCCCAAACGTTGGATTCGACCAAATGCAAGCACACA
Source organism: Scalesia atractyloides (assembly GCA_947069175.1). NCBI lineage: Eukaryota > Viridiplantae > Streptophyta > Magnoliopsida > Asterales > Asteraceae > Scalesia > Scalesia atractyloides. Next base: position 52,166,413 of record CAMTDV010000001.1, on the reverse strand, counting down.
ATCGGAATCCTTGTGAAATTCCAGTCAAGATTGACCCAAAAATCACTCGATTTGGTGAGAAATTGAAGGATTGGTGTAGGTTAAAGTGGGTGTTTTTGAAAGTGAATAAAGAGGAAGAAGAATTGAGATTGTGGCTGAAAGAGATGTAGAAAATGGGTTATTGGGGTTAAATCTCGTGCTTAAAAACCTGTTTTGCGGACCCCTTACGCCCAGTGGCCACCGTAAGCTACGGTGGCCACCGTAAGCTACGGTGGCCACCGTAAGCTACGGTGGTCAAGGTTATAATAAGGACCTTAAGACAGTAGCTTGGCACCGTAATGCAATTGGAGTCCACCGTAGCTTACGGTGGGGACCGTAAGCTACGGCGGTATCTGGGAATTTTTTCAAATCTTTTTTTAAAAACATCTTACTACTTACTTACTTTTACCTACCATCCCCCTCGAAAAACCCGCATTGTCCTCAACACCGTGGATGAGAAAGTCCGAAAAACTTCCCCACACTTGTTTCAAACACAAATCCAACAAGTTCGGCTAATTACTCGAAACAAACTAACTAAACACATAAACTATATATTTACACTACGAAACTTGGGCCTCTTGTGCTTAATCAGCGTCCAACGAGCGTAGGATGTAGCCCACTTTGTCAAGTTCAAGATGTTTAATATTGTTTCCTTCCAAATACGGCTAGAGCCGATGCCCATTCACCGTTTGCTTAATGTTAGTCCGCTCATCCACAATATCCACATCTCCAAACCTTCCTACTCATGTAATACTTGCGTTTCAATTTGCCTGCAAACACCTTTAGCCTTGAATTAAAGCTCACTTCCGAATCTTTGCATCATGAACCCTCTTGAGCTTGTCTTTGTATGCAGCCGCACACTCATATGCTTCATCTCGAATCTCTTTGATCTCACTCAATTGAAGTTTCCGGGTCTTCCACGCTTCGTCATAATCTGCTTTAACCGTCATGATTGCCCAATGCGCCCTATGCGCCAATTCCATCGGTAAATGACACCCCTTCCCATACACCAACCGTTAAGGAGTTGGACCAATAGGAGTTTTGTAGGCCGTTCGGTACACCCACAACGCATCATCCAACTTGCTCGACCAATCCTTCCTGTCCATTCGCACCGTCTTCATTAAAATTTCCTTGATTTGACGGTTGGACACTTCAACTTGTCCACTAGTTTGTGGATGATACGGCGTAGCAATTCGGTGGTTCACATTGTATCTCTTCAATAATTTCCCGAAATAAAAAATTTTAAAATGTGAACCACCATCACTGATTATAACACGCGGAATCCCAAAACGAGCAAAGATATTTGATTGTACAAACTTGCAAACAACCAAATGATCATTAGTCCTTGTCGGTATGGCTTCAATCCACTTTGATACATAATCCACAGCCACCAAGATGTACAAAAACCCATTTGAACTTGGAAAAGGCCCCATGAAATCTATCCCCCATACATCAAAAATCTCTACCACCAAGATAGGCTGCATGGGCATCTCATCCCTCTTTGAAATACTCCCCATCTTTTGAGAGTTTAGACAATTTCGAGCAAATTCACATGCGTCTTTGAAAATTGTTGGCCAATAGAACCCGCATGTGAGCACCCGATACCCGTCTTGTGTACACTAAAGTGTCCCCCAAAAGCGGATGGATGAGCATGGGTTAAAATTTCTGCCACTTCTATTTCCGGCACACACCTTCTAGTCACTTGTTCGGGTCCAATTTTGAACAGATCCGGCTCATCCTATATGTATTGCTTGACTTGAACCATGAACGGTTGCCTTCTTCTCTTTGTCCAATGACTAGGAACAACATCCGTGGCCAAATAGTTTATATAATGGGCATACCACGGTGCTGCAGAAGTACAGATAGCAAGCAACTGTTCATCGGGAAACCGTTCATTAATCTCACTTAAATCGTCAACCCCTTCCATTGGAATTCGAGATAGATGGTCTGCCACCACATTTTCACTTCCCTTTTTATCTCGACTTTCCAAATCGAATTCCTGTAAAAAGAGCACCCATTGAATCAACCGGGGCTTAGCATCCTTTTTCTCCATCAAATACCGAACTGCACTATGATCAGAATATACAACCACCTTGCTTCCCCATATATACGATCGAAACTTGTCCAAGGCATACACCACCGCTAATAATTCTTTTTCGGTTGTGGTGTAATTCAGTTGCGCCTCGGACAAAGTTTTGCTCGCATAATAAATCACCACCGGCTTCTTATCGACCCTTTGACCCAAAACCGTTCCAATAGTTGTATCACTGGCATCGCACATGATCTCGAACGGCTTTGACCAATCCGACGGTTGTAAAATAGGGGCTTTCACCAGTTGTTCCTTCAAAATAGTAAAAGCTTGCAAACATTCATTAGTAAGTCAAAAGGAACATCTTTCAATAACAAATTACATAAGGGTTTAGTAATAACACTAAAACCCTTAATAAATCTCCTGTAAAACCCAACATGCCCCAAGAATGACCTTACCCCTTTTACATTTTTAGGAGGAGGCAACGATGATATTACACGAATTTTCGCTTTGTCTACCTCCATCCCTTTTTCAGAAACAACATGGCCCAACATGTGTTCTTGAACCATGAAATGACTTTTCTCCCAGCTAAGCACTAAGTTTTTCTCGACACATCTTTTTAAAACCTTTTCCAACTCGTTGAGACAAGACTGAAAACTTGTGCCAAAAAAAGAAAAGTCATCCATGAACACCTCAAGCGACTCCCCAACCATGTCCGAGAAAATACTCATCATACATCCTTGAAAAGTTGTTGGGGCATTGCACAAGCCAAATGGCATTCGCCTAAAGGCAAAAGTACCATAAGGACATGTAAAGGTAGTTTTATGTTGGTCATCAGGGTGAATAGCAATTTGGTTGTAACCTGAGTACCCATCCAAAAAACAGTAGTAGTTTTGACCCGAAAGTTTTACAATTATTAGGTCAATGAAGGGTAATGGGAAATGGTCCTTAGAGGTTGCGGTATTCAATTTTCTATATCGATACAAACACGCCACCCGGTGACCGGTCGGTGGCGATTTGCTCACCATTTTCGTCCTTAATCACTTGAATACCGGCCTTTTAAGGCACCACTTGGGTAGGACTTACCCAAGCACTATCAGAATTAGGATAAATAATACCTGCATCCAACCATTTGATTACCTCCTTCTTTACTACTCCGCGCAAATTCAGATTCAACCTTCTTTGTGCTTCCCTCGTCGGCTTGGCGTCATCAGTTGTAATAATCTTATGCATAACAATGGATGGGCTGATTCCTTTCAGATCAGCGATCGTCCATCCAATAGCCGCCCGATTCGCTTTAAGCACCCTTAGCAATTTACGCTCTTGAGCCACCTCTAAATTAGAGGTAATAATGACCGGTAACGTGTCATTATCCCCTAAAAACGCATATTTCAAGTGGCTTGGCAATTCCTTCAACTCCAACATTGGTGGTTCCTCCAATGATGGCTTTGTGCCCTAACTAATTTCCGCTGACAAGCTCTCAAACTGATGAGTCCATGGCGGTCGCCCTTCTTGCACAGCCATTGCATCTTGTTTTTCTTCTTCTACCCTCAAATCACAAGCATGTACCTGTTCAGAAACATCACAAACACAAACACAAGTATCCTCTTCCTCATATTCATGCGGGTCACATCCATCCACTAGATCTGCCATGAAACACTCATCAACACCAACAGAATTAGAAGTTAGTAAAAACATTTAATTGCATTTTTCTGTTACCGAATGTCATGTCAACCATACCAAGTCGACAATCTATTACGGCGTGAGTGGTGCTTAGAAATGGCCGACCCAAAATAACGTTTTGTTGTTGTTTTGAGTCCGCGGATGAGTAGTCTAGTACCAAGAAGTCTACCGTGTAGTAGAATTCATCAACCTTAACAATAACATCTTGGATCATCCCTCGGGGTAACTTGTGAGATAAATCAGCTAAAACCACCGTTGTCTCCACCCGAGCTAATGGACCAAAGTCGTACTGATCATACAAACCACCCGGTAATATACTTACACCGGCTCCAAGATCTAATAACGCCTTTAACATTGGGAAGTTCCCAACTTGAATATTTATGAGTGGCGTTCCCGGATCTTGGAGCTTAGGAGGAATTATCCCTTTTAGCACTGCACTTGCTTGTCCGGTCAAATCTACCCGCTTAGGCAACTTTTTCTTTTGTTGTCTTTTTTGAGTGCATAATTCTTTTAAGAATTTTGCATAAGCAGGTACTTGCTTAATTGCATCAAGTAATGGAAGATTTACCTTTACCTGTTTAAACACATCCAATAATTCCTCCTTTTGAGGACCCCTTGTTGAAATGAAATTTTTCTTTCCCGGATCAACTAAAGCGGAAGGAATCGGAGCTTGACTTAGTCCCCCTTCCTCCTTTGTTTCATTTAAAATCTCACCAAATCCGGTTTTTAATTACTTTTTCAACAATAGGGTCCTTAGACACATTTGGTGATGAGACTTCATCTTCATCACTCTCAACTCCCGTAATATCCTCAACCACCCCTTCAACCAAACCCGGTTCCAAATTTGCTTTAAATTCTTTACCGTTTCGTAAAACACTTACATTGTTAATGTTAATATTACGTGAACATTTATGAGAGGGATTTACCTTTGTGTTACTAGGAAGTTGGCCCTTACCTTTCTTAAGCTCCGCTACCTCGGATGCGAGTTGCCCATTTGAGTGGTGAGCATTTGAATGCTTTTATCCTGAACTTCATCCTTTTGCATACGAGCCTCATCGAGTTGATTTCTCCGTTACATGTCTTGTTGCATCATTCGGAGCATGTCCATAACCTCGTTGCCGCTTGATGAAGTTTGACCCGCATTTCCACTTTGGTCACCCGCTTGTTGAAATTAACTTTGATACCCTTGACCATTGCCCCCCCCCTAAAATTTCCTTGATTATACTATTGACGAGGAACAAAACTCAGTTGAGCTCCTTGGAAATTAGGGTTACCTTGATTCGCCCGGTTCCCATAGCGTAAATTTGGATGATTTCGTAACCCGGGGTGGCATGTGTTGGAATTCATATTGAAGTTTCGACCACCCCCCAATTGCATTAACTTCTTCAACTTGATTTTCACTCACTCCCACCAAGCATACCTCCGCTGCATGACCCAATTCATTACAGTTAGTACAAACGTTATAAACCTGATTTGACGCTTGTGCCTCTCCATCCTCTACCGCATACACTTGAGGTCTTGTGATTACATGTCTAGCCCGCCTTGAAGATTGTGCTTTCCTTTTTGATGTGACCGCCATTTACTCTAAGAATGCCCAATCGTCTTGTTCAAAGTTTGTACCAAATGTACCGTTTGTGATAGACATCAAATCACGAGCATCCTCCGAGCTCAACCCTTCGTGGAAAGCATTCAACAACTCCCACAATGCAATGCCATGATGAGGGCACTTCTTCAACATCATATTGGATCTTTCAAACGCCTCATGAAACATTTCACCCAGTTATTGTTGGAAACTCCGAAGCTCCGCCTAGCTTCATTTATCTTTTCGGCCAAAAAAATTCTTCTAGAAATCTTTGTTGCATATCGGTCCAAGTATAAATCGATGCGGACGATAGAGTATGGAACCACCTCTTTGCCTTATCTTCCAACGAAAACTGAAACAATACCAATTTAACATTATCCGCCGAAAAACCTTGCCCCTGATGGTGTTGCAAATGGAGTCATATGTTTTCAAATGGAAGTACGGTTCCTCCATTGCTAGACCCTTGTCCTTCGGCAGGCTTTGTAATGCGGTCGTCCTAACCTCAGATGTCCTCCCATCCGGGCGTTATGGTATCACTACCGGGGAAGGATTATTAGTAATAACCGGACGAAAATGTGCTTCAACCCCCCGCACTACCTCTCGATGATGTCTTCGCGGAACACCTAAAGGTACTCTTGGTCGACCTGCGTCCTGTCTTAACCCTTGAGGTACAAAGTGTTGTTGATGTTGGGGTTAATACATCGGTCTTTGGAATTGAGGTTGTTGGTGTTGACTTTGGACTTGTTGTAAAGGCATTGCTTGTTGGAACGGTGGTCCTTGAGGACGAACTTGTTGCACCCCTGTAGGTTGCCTAACAATTTCTTGTACTTGTTCCAATTGTTACCTTTGTGGGTAACCCATTCCCCCTTGCGGTCCAAAGTTACCTCCATCACCCCCATAGTAATAACCTTCATCTTCATACCCTCTGAATTCTTCTTCATAACCATCATCATACCCGTCTCCTCCTACACCTGATGTTTGCACAAACTGTGAAGAAGGATTATGGAAACCAGGTTGGGTTGGTGGTTGAAATGTGGAGGATGTATGGATAATGGTGGAACTTGGTAAGTTTTGCTTGGTAATGGATATTGGGTGGATGATGATTAGCCGGATGTTGGGAAAAAGGATGAGAATGGTGGTACCATTGATGTGGCGTTGGTTGGGTTAACTTCATGTGTTGAAGTTGGGTGAGTAGTAGGAATTGGTGGAGGTGTAGATGGTGATGTTTGGCTTGTGGTAGTTGGTAATGGTTCCATGGTGTTGAGTGGTGTTATTGGTGTAGTAGGTGTAGTTGGGGAACCACTAATCTTGTTTTCTCGTAACAAAACCCTGTTGCATTGTAAAGTTCGCTCAATCTCCGAATCAAATACCAATGGTGATAGCCTGTTAGAGCCTCTAGTATGCATGCACCTGTACGAAACTGCACACTAACACAACCAGCGTAAACCTGAAAAATAACAAACTACACTAACTCAAAATAACACACGTTGCGCACGACTCCCCGGCAACGGCACCAAAATTTGACGTGAGGTCGTAGTCTCACGTAAATTTAATCCAAATACTACTAGAATATAGCGGTAAGTGGGTATCGAACACAGGGAGTTTATGGAATATGTGTTATCTAGAGTTTTTAATACTTTGACTAAATTACCTAACTTGCAAGAAAATTAAATTCAAAATTTTTGGTTGTGTGGTTTAAATTTTAACTAGTAACGTTTCAAAGATTGATTGTTTAACAGATTTAAAAGCAAGTGATCATCTTAAGTTTCCGGTGTCAAATAACTCATGTGTTTTCAAATTCAACTAGAAAGAGTCACAAATACATGACTCATGTTTAATTAATTGTTCGTGAGAAAAGGGAACTAATGTCACACCTCGACCCGCAGCGGAATAAGAGTCGAGGCATAATTGGGTTATCACCAAAGCTCTTGATGTTTACTAAAATGTTTCATATTTATTAAATTCAAATTACAACTTAAATATTCAAATCAAATCCATACAATTACAAGGAAAATGAAACTAAGTAAAACAATCCAAATCTTAAACTGATTTATTCTTCTAAGCCTTCCTATGTGTTTCTTGCCTCAACTGGATCACCTGTATCATGTGTAAAACGGGGGATATTTTGGGTCAACAAAAGTTGGCGAGTGAACCTTGAGAAAACATTGTTATTAATTTCTTATTGTATTTAATATTGAAAATTTGTGCAATAATCACATGTGAGCAAACATATATATATAACAAAACACAAATCACATTGGATGAGTAAATGACATGAATGATGATGTTTATGAGATCAAGGCTCACTCAAACGGAGCCGATCGAATGACATGAATGATTGTGTATGTGAGATCAAGGCTCAATCAAACGGAGCCGATCGAATGAGGCACCTGATACTCAACCCGTATCCCACGAGGAGCTGATGGGCCTAATGAAATGCATGTACTGAAAATGATAACTTCAATCTAAACATAATTCACACAACAATTGATACACATTGGATACACATTTGATCACGGATATGATGGATGCACAAGTGTTCAAATATAATAAGGAATTAAACGACACATGATACACCCCAAAATGTGATTAAAACGGGAATTGGTAGAGATTCACTCACATAGGGTGCGTTCTTTGATGACGTTGGATGCGCACGAGTTTTGGGATTTGATCGACGAGAAAAACTAACCTAAAATAATAACGAAATGGTTCGGTAAATAAATGGATTTTATTTGAGAATAATACTTTTAATTCATAATCTTAATTGGATTTTTAGATTTATTTTTGTGAGTTTAAGGACATTTTCTAACTTTAAAAATATTATTTTTAAGTATTTTTAAATATTTTTCTGATTAAATAAAAAAAAAATAAATAAAAAAAAATGTTGACTTTTCGACTCTGACCGTTGACCGGTCGGATTGTGTTATTTATATGCGCTGAGTGAGGTTCGAACTCGGGACCTCTCATACGCGTGCACGCAGCTCTACCAACTGAGCTACGTGTCTAACCCGAAATATTCTCAGTTTTAATTATATATATATACTGGTTAACTTTTATCTAATTTAGTTTATTTCAAAAATGATTTAAAATGGCCGACCCGCCTTCAGTGACCCGGAGTCGAACTCGAGACGTTCGGTTCGAGTACGCACAGCCCAACCAGTTGGGCTGTGTGCTTAACCTGTTTAATTACTGAATTATATTATATTTATATACATGTTGAAATGTGATCTGAATAGGTTTAAAAAGGATTGGTTTTATTTCTGAAATTCGGTAACGTGTGCGATTCGAACTCGTGACGTGCGTATTGTTTGCGCACACAGTCCACCGCTGGACTGTGTGTCTAACCCGTTTGAATATCTGGTTTTAATTATACTAATACCTATTCTCGACTTCATCTTCTTCATTTACAAGAACTCAGATCAGTGAGATCCGACTGTTTTGTTTAATTCGATTATCAAAACTTATAGTTGGTTGGAATGAAATAGTTAACGAGATTAAAGAATAGAATGTACCAAAACAGCGCGTTTACTTCAGATTTCCGGCAGGAGTCGTCGGCTCTGATTTGTGACTCTCGGCTGAGTGAAGTGTTTGACAGTTTAGATTCTTGTGTTATGAAATTAAGTTACTGAGTAAGAGATATCAAGAGTTTTTAGATGATTATACCGATCGACAGTGAGACTTCGATGTTTCAGTGAATTCCGGTGAGTGTGGGATTTCCCGGCGGCGTAGTCTGGGACAGATTCTGGTTGAAGGATTGAAGTTAATACATGTCGAATAATGGATTACAAACAAAAGAGTCGAGAATTTTACCGATTTGAAGTAAGTCTCGGTTTTCCGGTGAAAGTCCGGCGAATGCAGAATATCTCCGGCGAGTGCTAAAGCTTCGAGAGATTGTGCGATTTTGAGCGAAAAGGTTACCAGAGGTTTGGGTGGGTATTTATAGAGAAGAACAGGATGTATTGAGTCTGAATTTTGGTCTTGATTCGCGGTCAAAGATTTTCCGGCGGTTATGACTAAAATCAAGGGTCAGACATCGGTTATAACCGATGTCTTAGTCGGTTAGCGTGTTTTGGTCAAAAGGAAATTGGCCAAAGTCGCGGATTGCCGGATTTCCCGGTGACTGCGAGTTCTAAGCGCGGTGAAACTCCGGTTTTGAATTCGGGTTTCATTTTAAGTATTATTTGTTTCATTATATTCACAAAGAAGGCAAGTGGCGGAGCGGTGTGTTGTGTGATTGAGCTTATGGGCGACCCGGGTTCGAAACCCGGCAGCCTCATTTTATTTTTTATTCACTATTTATTATTAATTATCAATTATAGTTTTTAAATTCTAATATATTTATTAATTATGTATCGTTTAAAATTAATTTGAGCAATAACTGTGCAACGAAAAATTATAACTGGATATTCGATTAATAAACGAAGCGGGTTTTGGAAACCCGTTTTTCGACGGATGTTACAACTAAGTACTCGGATTATTACAATGCGGGGTTGTTACCCGATAATCAATTGACTAATATCCAACCCGTAAACCTTCCCGTGATATCTCGATTGTCAATGACACCAAGAACGTACGATTAAGGCAATGATTCAAACATCAATCAACAATTTACTAACAAGAATCCAAACACCATAACAACCACACATATAGCAAGTTATTATTCTAGAAATGAGAATTCAAAACACAATTGTTCAAACAAACCTTCCACTCAAGATGATCACAAAGAGTTCTAGTCACTCATGTCATTGCAATCCAACATACTTCAACTGTTTTGATCATACGAATCACCAAACACCAAAATTATGTTTAGAAATTGTTTTGAACACTAAGATCACCCCAAATTCGCCCTCAAATCCCTGCTAGATGTTTCCAATGAAGGAGATATGAAAAGACTCTTCCAATTCAAGTTAAAATGGGCAGTTACAACTTTTCCGCAGCTTGCCAACATAAGCTACGGTGCCCACCGTAGCTTACGGTGGGCAAAATTCTTCTTACGGTGGTAAGTCACTGTCTTACGGTGCTTCTTGAAGGAGGACTCCACCGTAAGCTACGGCGCCCACCGTAGCTTACGGTGGTCAGCATGTTTTCCCATTTTGCCCCTCGTTCATTCTCTTGAGTCCTCATATTCAAATAGCCACTTGCAAATCCCCGAAAAAGCACGTTTAAACTCCATCGTTATGCTCTTCAATACCTGCAAAGCCATACACACCGTAGACATCAAATTGTAACAACTAACCCGTTTAAACGTGGAATAATAATCAATTTAATGCACTTTAGGGTTGTCCAATAGACCGCCTGTCATATGTTAATTTACCGAACTACACTAAATCACACTTTTATTCTATGAAATCACACAAACAATCTGTCATACATGATATGGTTATGTGATACTTGAATTGTTACTTGGTACATTCTTATGTGAAACTAAATGTCATTAACTTCGATCAAGCCTCCCTTAACATGTATAGCGCTATAGGAGTAACGCACCGCCCGTATTCATGTGGTCAATGTTAAGTTTTTAATCTATTATGCGGTACACTAGAGGATTGACTTGTACTTCACATGCCTTGTTTACATTTATCTCGTATACTAGCTTATCATGTGGATTTGTTTAAACTTTTCTTAATACTTATACTAAGATATCAAACTTGTGTACTCGCCAATACTTTATTATTGAACTATATTTTTAACATGTTGCAGGTTGATGAAGTTGGTATGATGAAACTTAGTAGGATTGGCATAGAAACACGCTTAGAATGCTAAGTTGATTATTATGTTATTGTTGAACTTAACTCATTGTTGTTATGTGTATTCGAATTATATTGTATTTGACAATCTGATTATTTGAAATGAAATGGGTTGTTTAAATTAAATATTGTCACAAATAGTGTTTAGATGTCTCGAGCAATCTAGTTCATCTCACTCTGATGTTTCCGCCATCGGTTGGGGTGTGACAGCCGGTTAGACCACACCGAGTATTGATGATGTGAAATGTATTAAAGAACCATATCTTCTTGATAGTTAAACATGTCATTGGAAATTAATTATTTATCAGCTAAAGTAGGGTATAAATCCCTAAATATTCTAGAAATGTTAAAGGATTTGTATGTATCCTAACATGAAACCGTTTAGTAATTTGAAATCGATGCATGTCTAAATGGTTATCAAGTTCGCAACTTGAAGTACTGATTGTTTATGGCTTAGCTAATAAGATAGCAAGCATATTATTCTAGATTGGCACATTTATTTTGTATATAATGATGAATTTGATTCCCATGTTATTAATGATCATTGACATAAGTGTTATTGTTGAGATGATCACCTAAACGTCTACAAGTGATTTAAAACCAATTGATCCTGAAGCAAAAGGTTCATGTTTATATTTAATTTTACATGTATTCACATCAAGCCAACAAGTTATGATATTTCTTCCTTGTTATAGTTGGTTTTGGTCAAGAATCTACTTTGTCCCTTCAATGGTTTTTGGTTATATGGCATGAATATTTAAATTCATCCACCACACCACACAAAGATGGGAACTCGAGAAAATGTTGGGCGTAATTAGTTGTCTATGATTAAATATTTATAGCCATTAGTAAGAGATTTATTTACGGCTCATTGTTATTCACTTCAGTGAATGAATGTTCCCAACAATCGGGGGAGATAAAAAGTAGTTGCAAAGTGAAAAGTGGAATGAATTATCATGTTATCATTGATCATCAAACTAAATTGTGTGAACAAGAAGTTCTAAAGATAATTCGTTTACCTAAATTAAAGAATCAATTACCAGACATGTTCACTGACCTAAATACATTTACTAAGTAAGTCACATAGTCAAACTGCTATTGCTGCAATTAAGTTAATTGTCCTAGAAGGACAAACCATATATTAGTAATGAGTTTATTGCATGCCTGAAGCATGGTAGACTAGTCGATTCCAAAAAGTAAAAAAATTCCTCGAAAAAATTGGAGCAAGTACTGAAGAAGATGGTCAAGTAGAGGCTATAGTAAAAAGGTCTCCTGAAAAGACGTCAGACATGATGGTTCCAGAAGAACCTCAGGTACCTGAAAATAAAGAGCTCTTAGTAAATTATATAATGTCTAGAAGTGTATGGAATCGAAACTAAAATGACGTCGTTATACTTTTGTATATAATGTAGCACTTTAAATAATTAAATGATGAGGATCAAAATTTAAGATCTGCCTATGAATTAATACATACATATAAATGATTGGCCAAAAGCGAAAAAAATGCAAATAAGACAGAGTTGAATTCTCTAATAAAATGGAAAGTTTTTCAGACCAACAGTCCATACAACTGAATTTGTTGGATACAAATGGGCCATTTATGCGAATCATGTGAAAATCAAATTAAATGAGATAAGGCAAAATTGGTGGCACGGGGATTTTCGCATAAACCCATGATTTATTATAGAGAGACGCATTCTGAAGTGGTGGATGCAGTGACATTCTAATATTTTATTAATCTGGTAATACAAAGAGAGAATTGTTATGCATCTTATGGATGTTGTGTATTATTTGATATTGAAATTTACATGAAGCTCCATGTTGGATTTATATTATCAAAATCATGTAAAGTAAGTTCTTGAGAACACTATGATTGTTATATTAAAATTTGAGTACTTTGTGATTATTTAATATGTTGATTATGATTGGAACTCTTGATGAGTTTTCTAAAGCAGTTGTGTGCTTAAAGTAATCTGAGACATCATAGGATGTAATTTTGTGCACCAATATACACGCAATGAATAAATAGAACTTGGTGATTATGATATACTAATGTATAAGAATGGTACAATGTTCATTGGAAGTGATTTTGATGTTATTGATTTGCTAAATGATAAAGTTTATGTACCAAAACTCTTAAAGAGTGAATGCACATGCTTAATTGGTAAAGATGGAAAAAGTACATGATGGACTGATGATGCTGGAAGCATTAATATCAATACGCTAAGAGCGTTATCTACAAAGTTAACAAAATGGGTAAAGATTATAATAATCGGGTTGAGTGTTTTATAACTCATGTGATATTGTGATAAAGAGGGATATAAGATTGATTAAGTTAGCCATGCTTCTATGAAAATTTCACTTCTCAAAGTTTGCTATAATCACAGTTTACAGTGATGATGTACACATCATCGAGAGAAACTGTTGAGCTTTTAGAGAGAAAATTTTTGAAAGACTTTGACTCAATGTAATTATTTCTCGACTTGCAGCTCGAGTATATGTGTAATGATATTTTTATCAATCCATCAAATTACATTTAGAAGTTGTGATGAAATTTTACTATGAACAAAGCTCATTCTTAAAGAACTTTAAATTTTGTACATTACATGATACAGAAAAGAAACCTTATCATCTCCAGTTAAATAAATTGAAAATTTTGGTGGAGAAGTACCATAGCTAAGTGCAACGGGTGCATTAATATTTCTTGTTACAATGCATGATTATAATATCTTTTATTTGAATATATTGACGTAATTTAACATTTGTCAAGCGAAGAGAAATTGGAATTAGTTAAAACAACTACTTTGATACATCTAAGGTATGAAATATTATTTTACTAACCAATCGAAACAAGTTTGGTTAGCCTTGTTGATGCAGGGAATGTAACACAACACGGTTGTTGATCTTGTCGTACATATATATGAGAGGAGGCAGTAGAAGTCTAATATGAAGGTCATGCATCATTGCTTAGTTTAAAGAATTGCACATAAGGAGATAAAGCAACAATTCATTGACTACCAAGTTTTGAGAAACTTTCAAAGACAATCGACATTGTCACTTAAAAGATACATATTAAAATGAGGGGGAGTAATATACACGTTATTCGTTCCTCTTCACTAAGTTTCCCACTGGGTTTTCCTAGCAAGGTTTTTAATGAGCCAGCATCACCAAGCGTATTTGAAGAATACTATAATATTTCATCATGTGGATAGTCAAGGGGGAGTGTTATGAATACATCGTTAAGAGTGACTCTCCACATTGTATTTCATACTTACACATGAATAAGATATATGTTTACCATTCTCTCTTTATCTCTATATTGTTAATAGGCTAGTTGTTACACAACAATATTCATCATTTCAGGTTTTCGAGATTTTATGTGTATTACAGTATGTATAGTGTTGTGGTATGTTACAAGTGAAAACAGTTATACCTTATACTAACAAACCTTAACCCTTTAACCAATGTTGATGTTCAATAGTGGTCCATTTAATTACACATTGTCTGAGTCTAGGCCTAGATCAAATCATTCGAGTCATTGGCGGATTCAAGATTTATTTTCTAAAAGTGCCCCCACCCACCCCACACACACACATCCTAGGAGACGGTGAGACTCTCAATTTCCCACGTTAGTAGCACCCAAACTACAAAGTGCATGAAGTGTTAAATTAAAACTAACTAAATTTAACCTAAACTAGACACGCTAAGTTTTAAATTTATAAAAACAAACTCTCTAAAACCTAGACTACGTAATCGGCAAGTGTACCGGTTAATGTAGTATAGCCTAAGCAAGTCCGAGTATCGAACCCACGAGACACTACTAGTTACGTTTAATAGACTCGATTACTGTTAAATAACCTGACTCAACTAATTTGTTTTGTTGTTTGCGGGATTTTCAAACAAACTACTATATTAACTAGGACTGATTAGACACACGAACTGAGACTGAGATGTGATCAAATGATAGAAAACACACTACCTAGGTCTAAATCCTACACTTGGATAACACGTTCTAGCAGTTTTAGAACTAATGTCGAAACCGAGTTCTTTAGATTCTAGCTTAAAAGATAACTAAGCAGGACCCTCTACCCTTCTCAAGAAGACACTTATGGCAACCTAATAAGTTGTTCAACTACCGGTTTATAGGACTCCTTCACAGGCTATCCTAGTATAATAATAAAGCACCCTTAGACACTCTACCTCATGACACAGAAATCTAGGGAAACTATGGTTTATAATCTAACTCAGCTAGTAGACAGAGACCGTGAACTAGGTGATCTTCTCACGAAGAATCTAACCTAGAAACCTAATCACTCGAGACTAGCCAACAAGCTCTCACCTCACGACTATCGAGATTAGTAGAACACTTAATCCTATTTAAAACTAACCATAGTTTATAAGGAAGTAATGCATAATTAACCATAAACTAGCTGCTAACATACAGTTCACGATCTAACAAGCATTCATATAGAAGACATCCATAAGAACGCAACTGAAACATATGATAAAGATTCAAATAAGCTTAAGCATGCATATACATTAGAACATTGAAATCGAAGTCATGAACATAATTAATTAAAACCACATAATATGTCCAAAAACTAAATAGAAACAAGATCAAACAAATGTATTCATCATATGACCTAGATAGTGATAATAAAACTGCCTAACATGGTTAGAAACAAGAAAAATCATCTTCAAGAGTTTAACAAATATGGTAAAAAGAATATAAACGACAGAGTCGAGTAATAAGATGCTTGACACCCAAAAGATTCGATCCCACACTTCAATTCTTCACTCCTGAGCTCTCTTGATGAAAGTCTAGGAACCAGCGGGATTAGATGGAAGTTTGGGTAGAAAATCACTAATTCGGTAGAATGTTATTAAGAACGGAGTAGAATCAGAAGTCGAATAATTCCATTCATACGAAAAGAGTATACATCTTTACAAGCTGGAGAAATTGGAAATTTCTCCAGCATTTCCCCTCTGGGAACTCAAAAAACTTAACAAATGACGAACACATAACACTATATATAAGAGTTTACCCTCGTGCAAACTGAGAGCTTTAACTTCATACAAATTAGTTACCTTCCTACGAAGTGAATACCTTCGTACGAAGTGGCTACTTGTACGAAGTGACACTTATACATTGTAACACCCTGAAAACGGGTTTATTAATTTAAACCGAATTAACCAAGGATGAGCAGGTGAAAATACCTTTGGTGGTAAAAGTTAACTCGTAAAGAAATAACTAGGAACAAATTTACCTAGTTGATAACATGTAAATAAGTAATAAAACAATGAGTTGTAGCATCATCTAATCAAAACTAAACTTGAGGGACAAAAGCTACCAAAAAAGGAAACTGGGTTTTAAAACACAAGAATTAAAATACAACACACATAGTGTGCATGTGTGTTGGTCGATCCTCAGGAAAAAGAACAAGGGAAAACCCTTGTTCAAGCTTAATCCACCAAATTGAAGATCAAACGTAAATCAGTGGAACACATTTTAACGATCACCTAGAAAGGGGATCATAAGGTATGTCTTAAAACCTAGATTGGTGAAAGTTGTAATATGAGACAAGTGGATTACTTACAATTAGATTGTTGGATGATTATCCAAAGATGAAATTAGACATACATGTATGCTAAATTTCATTAAACATAAGGAAATTATGAAATGTGATGTAAGGTTATTTGTTAGTGATTAACAAGTAGACTATGAAGTATGTTTTCTGATATGATTGAATTGATGAAATACTCATGTTATTAGATGCTAGAAATCATCATGTGTATGAGAATGTTTAAAGTCTTTGGCAAAGATTGATGTTTAGATAGATTTCATACATATGATGAAATGGGTAGTTTTATGATAATGAAACAATTCCAAGTTCTTTGATAATGATTGATAGATTAGCATATGATGGTAGAAATATGTTAACTTGATATTAACAATTGCGTGAACTTGGTTGGGGAGCGTAGATATATGGTGGCCTAAGAATAGTGCTTATCGGGTAATTAACGAAATTCCTAAATGAGTTGTTCTACTTATTTGTGGGTTTGTATGTGTAAATAGGAAGTTGACTTTTAAAACTCAAACTGACCTATAATAAGATCGGATGTTAATATTGATATAAAATCTGTAAGGTGGAATAGTCATGATAAATGATGACTAATCTAATCATCTTACGAATGATAAATGATAGTTTGACGCTTGACAAGCTAGGTGGAAGTTTTGGAAGGAAGCGGATCAAACGAATCAAATACGCAGGAAAAGCATAATTGGATGCAAAGTAAGTAAAGCTTACATCTTTTAAATGGAATATTTATTCATGTATTTGGTTAAGAACAAGGTGACTTAGTATTGAAATAAGTCCTTGAAATATGACGTTTCGATAAGAATTAATATGGGTCGGAACAATTAAAAATGGTAAGAAACCATATTTTGTAGTAAAAAGGGTAAAATGGTAATTTGGTCATGAGTTAACGGATAAATAATAATTTTGAAAAAAAGGCACCCTATGGCGTAAGCCATGGTGGGTCAAATGAATTAAGAGATGATTTTTTTTAGTAAATGATCGTATAGTGTATACCGAAATGGGTTACATGGATGATGGCAAATATATAATATCTCATAATGATAAAATGGTCATTTAGGCCAATCGGGTCAAATGACGATGTTATCACCATTTGTTAATAATGACTAATGGTTGCTTGTCGAGTTTTGTACTCGCAGGGAGAATATCATATGATTTGCATTGCTTTTAATTAGCAATTTATATTGCAAGGTATTAAAACGGGTCAATGTTGTGACCCGAGCCAGGTATGTGTAATGGGTCAAACTCTCAATTGAGGACTTAAGGTCCGACGAGAGTTAATCGAGTCATGGATGGGCTTTAGATTACCTAAAGTGAGGTATATCAAGCGAATTGAAAATTTAGATATTATATTTTTACAAACATAATGAAATTAAAATGGAATACGGGTTAAAAAGAGTATTCTTAGTCAAAACAAGCTTTCAAAATGTCCTTAGTGATTAAAAAAACTAAAGTTGACCAAAACGCACTCGAATGATAAACAGGGTAAACGACCCTTAAGGATAGTTTAAATATAAATTTTATAAATCCGTCAATCCTTACGATAGTATAAAATGGAAGGTTTAAACCATTTTGGTTTAAAACTACATAATGGGTCATTTGCGTAAAATGTCTAACTTGGGGGTAAAATGGGAATAAAATGATTTTTCCATTCACGATCCATCGCATTTGAATTTTTGATGATATTGAATGAAAAACATAAGTGGGAACGCGAACTATATATAAACAGTCTAGGTTAATGAGTCATGATTGAAAGGTTTGGAATTCTTAAAAAGAATTCGGATTAAATCAAAGTTCGGCCTTTGAAAGGTCGAATGGGTCAATTAGCATAACCGCGAACCGGATAACGGTCACATTAAAACGCAAGAATTATACCCCAGGTTATGGGTTACAGTCATAAAAATAATGCTCTTGCGAAGAGATATAACTTTTGTGAGATCGTTTGCTTAAATAAGCAAACGAGTCAATTATTTTAAATATGTAAATTGGAACCAATAGCGTAAAATGAAATTTTGTAACTCCGGATCATGAGTTTACGAGTTAGAGATGTGGGAAAACATTTTATGAACACGTAGAAACAAGTTTCATGAAAAACGAATAAGTATTTCAAAAGTTACGCAACTTTTTGTAAAAACTACAAGTTTGGAAAATCTACAGACTAGCCGAACCGTAACCTATGGTTGCCAACTGCAGGCTACAGTAGTGTAAGTATCTGATTTGGATCTGTACACGGCATCACAACAACTAATCGATTGCGGAAATAAAGATTAGATGAACATAACAAGAACAATCTCTGATTAATCAACTTGCATACACCGAATGGTGTCTGATACAAGATATCTGAAAACAAACTGACAAGAAACCAAAATACTAACCCTAATACATGTATTTATACTAATCTCAAACCCACTAATTACAACCCTAGGCTCATAAGGCTCTAGGAAGCCCATTCCTCCACTCTTAGCCCAAACTGCAACACTAATGTGTAAACCTTTTAGCTAGGGGCCCAACAATCTCCCCCTACGTTTACAATATTAGGCGATTAATCCTTTGATAGCGCATCAACTCCCATCCTGCCAGCTATGATCCCTGCAACCGCCGTCGTCCAATCTTTAGCACACACCTCATACAACTTTGCTGTTTGAATTTGATTCCCTGCTAGAACCTGCAGGTCTTCATCGTGAAAGCTCACTAAATCAACCACATCATTCATGCGAAAGGCTTTCTCCTTAGTCACAATCGCGACATTCCCGACCTTTGGATCATACATCGAAAAGTTAAAATTCTTCAAAATCCCTCTGGGAAATGTTGGAGCGACTGGTATAACTAGTTCCTTATCAGTCGGAGGCCACATCACAGACTTAAACCTTCTACCGTTCTCACATCTCTAGCACCTTTAGCTACCCGTAAATACGGTTCAGCTATCTTCATTGCTTTGAATCCATTCTTCAACTCTTGCTCCAGCTTCTTAAAAAATCTCCATCCTAGACCACGCTCAGTCGTATCAGTATCGGTATACGGAGCCCTTAGAAGATCAGTCAATGCAACTTTCACCCAGGTCTTAAACTTGGAATCCTTGGAGTAACATTCGCGTGTACCATCCTGTCGAACAATCAACCACATCTAACTGGGACTCCTAGAAGATCACTCAGCATATGTGACTTATTCCCAACCTTACTATAATAGCTTGATCCAAGCTCCATGACAAATCTATCAGACTGATTAGTAGGATCCTTCAACTGAAAGTTCTCGTCTAGTGGATTTACATAAAATTCTTCATCAAAACCATCTGTTTCTTCTTTGGAGCAGTTTGCCTTTTCTGACTCGCGGTAAACTTCCTCTTTGGATCGCTTAGATAATCTTCCAAACCAGCTTGACGATTGGCTGTGAGTTGTTCAGCTGCTATTCGATCTGATTCTCTCTTTTCTGCAGCTTGATGACGATGTTCAACATTTATAGGATAATCAACTGGATCAGAAAACTCACGTCCAAACTTATTCTCCAACTTCGCCTTCAGATAGAAAACCATAGTCATCAATAACGAAACATCACCTTGAAGTTGGTCTGTCATCTGATCACGCGCATCTAATCGAGTCTGTAGGGAAGCTATCTGTGCATCCTTAAGAATAACCTCCTGCTCGAGTACTACCACTCTCTTCTTCAGATCGACTACATCAACATCTTCCTCATCACTATCAATCCCGCTAAATTGAATGCTCTCTTTTCAGATCGCCTCAAATACTCAATATCTTCATCCTTACCACCACCAGAACCACTACCACCTGCCCCCGAGCCTCCAGCACCTGTAGAACTACCACCACCACCAAAATCCATCATCTCGAGTACAGATTCAACTGGAATAGATACGACAGTAGACTGAGTGGCAACAAGAAGAATTGTCGGTTCTTCAGCAGTAACAAGCTCAACAGTGGAAGCATCGGTCAAAGATACAGTGACCAAGGATGTAACAGTGATCGGTTCTTCAGTAGTATCTTCAATATGAGCTTCGGTTTGTATCTGGACTTCTGTCTAAATGGGTTCTTCGGTTTCTTCTGTTCATCGCCTTTTGAATTATGGTATTTCCTCTTCTTCAACATCTTCATCTGTATCAGCTTCAGCAACTGGGTTATCAGAATGAGGCAACACGAGAGGAGGATTCCTTTGCTAATACTGAATCTCCTTTAGATGTGCAATAAGAGCTGCTAAGTTCTTAGTAGTAAGCTCTTGTAGCTCTGGAATTGGATGAACGTCAGATTCTGTTATAGATTCCAAAAAGCTTCTTCATCATCAGTATTCTCATCAGAAACTAAATCTTCAATCTCAATCTCTTTCTCTACCACAGGTATATCATGTTCTTCAGCCACCATAGCATTCACCGGCTTGAGTGCTGGGATATCCTGACTAATCACCTCAGAAAACTTCCCAAACTTCATCAATGGTATACGTCCAACAAAAACTGTCTTTGACATTGATCTGTTCTTCTTCATCGTGCCAAAAATAGTCAGACCCATAGGCTTCATATTCAGCAAATTCGTATCAGAAGCATCTTTAGCTAGATCAGAATAACGGGCATCCAGAATCAGCTGCACAAATCAAGGATACAACAAAAACATCTTCTTCTTCGACTACTCAATAATCTTCTTCATATTCTCGAAAATATAACCAGAAAAATTATATTTCTAATCCATCACCAAAGATACTATAGCTGAAGTCTGCATCTGGTCCGGCTGATCTAACCCGCCCTTGTTCTCCGATACGCACTGCATAAACATATGAACTAGCAATCTCCAGTACGCCGGAAACATCTTCTTCAACAAAAGTGGATATGTTCCCTCTTAACCCATTTGTATCAATACCGGCGTCAACTTCTCCTTAGCATATAATGTCGGATCGCTAGCAACATCCGTAAACTTCAACACCTCCCTAATACATGCTTTGTTCACGACAATCTCCTTCCCCTGAATAGATGAACTGATATAAGGCTTCCCGTTAGCACCCCTCAAATGAAATCTTGACCGCTTCCAAAACATGTACACTAGATCACGATGGATAATCGGATTCGCTCGAAGTGCATATGTGATCCTGCAGTCATTCAGACCCACCATCATAGACTTGAACTCTTCGAAAAACTCTGTTGGTGGATCCGACAGATAACCCGCTTGGTTATGGAACTGCTCTTATACCAATAAAACAGCATCAAAAGCCTCTTCAACTATTTCTGTCAAAAGAACAACAGATTAAACCATATTCAGCAAAACATTTACTAATCAAACAAGATATCCAAGTTAACATAAGTTAACTGGTCAATTTCAAACTAAGAGGTCAAAAACTCATTATCTCAAAACTGATTGGCAGATCAATAAGCAGGTCAAGAAAAAGGTCACTAGTGAATTTGACAGATTCAAGGTTCAATTGAGGGTTCATTTTAAAAGGTTCAGTTTTAAGGTTACACTCAATCCGGAAGGTTCAAACATCATTTCGAAGAGTTCAAACACTGAGATCCGGAATCAAAAGGGTTCAAACAGGAATCCGGATGAACCCCTTATTATCTCATATGAATGCCATCCGTAATGGAATCCGGGTTCAACCATTTCAGTTAAATACTCATCCGAGATGGAGTCCGGAATGCACTCTTTGTTGAAGTTTTATCCGAGACGCCATCCGAGATTCTTAATTACATGAAGATTTGAAGATTAACATTTAATTTTGATGATTAATGAGTATTTATACCTAATTTTGATGTAATTCGGTTGAATGTGAAGAAAATCTAATTCGGATGATGATTAGAGTATTTCGGAAGAAATTTTTTAGTGAATGATCCGAAATGTAACAATGTCACTTTGATATACTATTGCGGAATGGGATTGGGCCTGAGACTTTGGGCCAAGTCAATCCAGATCCAACTAAACATCATCCAGTTTCCAATTCGGATACAATCTAGAATGGGCTTGGTCAAAGTTATTTGGGCCCAATCCGGAACAGTAACCAGTCCGAAACGGTCAAAGGAGGAAGGGCCCAATTCGGTCAATGGGCCGATCCGGAATGGGTCAAAAGGCCCAATCCGGAACAGTACCATAATGGGCCCAAGACTGTTCAATTTCAAAATTATCAAAAATTCTATTGGATTAAGCCCAATTCCAATACTCAGTAGGTCAGTCCAATACCACTTGACATAAATCATCTAACTCAAAAATCAACAGTCTAAACTAACCAAGCAACCAAGCGGACTTTACCAAATATACAGAAATATGCAAAGCATTTAAACTAAATCAATACAACATATACACAGTTTTGCTATGGAATCAAATTGTTTTCAGGCAGACTAAGGAACACTTTTCAGTGTGAGCTTAGTCAGACTGGTCTAAGCGATTGCCAATATATTTATCCATTTAAACCTAGCACTCAACCTTCTACTTTTTGCTTTATGATATGCTTAAAGTAATGTTATACGATAATACCTGTGTGTCCCACTCCATGACATACCCTCGCGATCAAGGTAAGCACAACGGTTTATGATGTTTTGGTAACTTATACTGGAATCATCCTAGCTTTACAATGTTAGACCATTGATCACAGGTATGCACCATCGTGCAGTCAAAGTTTTCAATGTTTTGTGTCTAACGAGGGTGAGACATACACCTTTTGGTGCAAATTTTGCTTTTAGGAGCAATTAAGGTTTTTGTCAAAATTTGGATCTTTTAATATATCCGGGCTGTGTCTAGATCTGCATATAATCTGGATGCAATAGAAGGACAGCAAAGATATCCCCGGATGACTCAACAATATAAACACCTAACACCTTAAATATTGGCCAACTATCAACGCAAGATTTAAGACCATAAATTCATAAGCCGATGGTGTGTGACCCACTAGATATATAGTTCTTTATGTTTATATCATTTAGCTTATAATATCCGTTTGAGCTCTAAGCCTATCAACATATCGCTTTTGATCCAAGTCGTTCAAGCTACGACACCTTACATATGTTAGCCAAAACCTTTATCACGAGAAATCATTTCATTTCCCAATCATTGCAAAACTGTTTGAAACTATTTTTGTCATTTTCTGAATTTTTTAATGTTTTTTTGTTTTTCTAATTTTTCAAATGTTTTTGTATTTTTGTGATTTTTCTCTCCCTAAATTTGTGCGCATATATGAACAAACTTACGAGGCAAACAAAAAGAAAATGAAAACAAACTAAAAGGAAAGGATAAAGGAGGCTCGGATAGAAAACCGGATCATTTTGAGAAGATCCACAAGCACTTGAAAACGCGTGTTGCTAACGGGTTTCGTGAACAAATCCGCAACATTTGCATCGGTGTGGATTTTCTCAAGTTTAACGAGACCCTTTCCATAGCAGTCACGAATAAAATAAACTTTGATGTTTATGTGCTTAGTTTTGGAGTGAAAAACTGGGTTTTTGACAATTTGGATAGCGGCATCATTATCACAATAAATTGTTGTGTTTAGATAAGTCAAACCGTAATCCGCAAGCTGATGTTGCATCCATAAAACCTGGGAGCAGCAAGCGGATGCTGCGACATATTCAGCTTCCACGGTAGAAATCGAGACCATTTGTTGCTTCTTGCATTGCCAAGAGATCAATCTATCTCCCAAGAATTGGCATCCAGCTGAAGTTGATCGCATGTCCCTGTCTGTACCTCCAAGATTACTATTAGAGAAAGCATACAGTTCAAATTCAGATTTTTTAGGATACTAGAGCCAGAGTGACGGTGCCCCTTTGAGGTACCTAAAAATTCTTTTAACAGCATGTAAATGAGAGAGTTTAGTAGTAGCCTGATATTGAGCACACTAGCAAACGGCAAACATGATGTCTGGCCGACTTGCCGTGAGATACATGAGTGAACCAATCATAGACCGGTACATGGTTGGATTGACAGGCATTCCTTCTGCGTCTTCATTCAACAGGGGTCGTTCAGCGATAGGCAAAGCCATAAGCTTTGAATCTGTAAGCTTGAATTTGGCAAGAACGTCATTGACATATTTTCCTTGATGAATCACAATTCCTTGTGAGCTCTGACGAGCTTGAAGACCTAAAAACATAGTAATCTCCCCAATGAACTAATCTCGAATTTCTTCTTCATGACCTCCTCAAATTCGCGACACAACCGATCATTCATAAAACCAAAAATAATATCATCTACTAAATTTGAACATGAATGATGTCCTTGTCAACACACTTGATGAACAAAGTCTGATCAATGGTTCCTCGGGCATATCTGTGAACAAGCAGATGCTCTGTTAGGGTTGCGTACCACGCACGAGGCGCTTGATGCAACCCATACAAAGCTTTGTGCAACTTGTATGCATAGTCTGGCTTGTCAAGATTAGTGAAACCCGGTGGTTGCACCATGTATATCTCCTCTTTCATTGTGCCGTAAAGAAGCGCAGTCTTGACATCCATTTGATAGACTGTGAAGTCCAGATATGATGCATATGCCAAGAAAATGTGAATGGCTTCCAATCTAGCCACCGGTGCATAAACTTCATCATAATCCAACCCATCAATCTGGCGAAAACGCTTAACAACCAGTTGAGCTTTGTTCCTCACAATCACACTAGTATCATCCTATTTGTTGCGAAATACCTAACGAGTTCCAAGAGCACGTTTTCCCTGAGGAAGCTTCACCAATTGCCATACCCCAAGTTTCTCAAACTGAATGAGTTCTTCATGCATAGCGTCAACCCAGCCTTGTTCCTGCAAGGCGACATCAATGCTTTAGGTTCAATTTATGAGATAAAACAAGAGTAAAGACATGTATTGATATCTCCAGATTGACTGCGAGTCTGAACTCCTGCAGTAACAGGACCAATAACATTTTCAATCGGATGATCGCGCTGTAGACGTTGTGGTATAGGCGTAGCAGGAACATGAAGATCTGACTGCAAGTTTGTAAAGCTCTGCGATGCGACTCCAGATGGCTCCCCCTCATTAGTTGCACCAGTGGGAATGTTGACTGATGAATCAACAGAACAGTCTGGTGGTGTAGGCTCAGGAAACAGAGATGATCCTAAGACATCAGGAGTTGTAGCTCCTTCATTTGCCACAGGAGTTTCTGTGTTTGGAGCCTCACCTTCAAGGGAACCCGTCCAAGGAATTTGTTCAGAAACAGTTTCCTGATTCTTCGATGTTGGTGGAGGTGTAGACACAGCTTCATTGAATCCATGTGGATCTACACTCAGCTACTTGAAAGATTCTTGCAGCTGTTCAACATCTTCATCATCCTCAGTTAAGATAGGTATCCGTGGGGGGTTCAGAACCTGTGCCTGTACCTGCATGCATATTAGAAGAGACATCAACAGATTTAAATAAAGAGGAATCATCATAGAGCCAGTTGGGACCAATTCATGCGTCCTTGGGATTTTCCTCCAACCAACCCACATTGTAGGTTTCAACTACCATTTCTTGATCTTGTTGTAAACAGGATAAGAAGTGTTCTTAGAGTAACCGACGAAGATGCGTGATCCAAATTTTCCCTTAGCATCCACGAGTAGAAGAACATAGGGGCATCCGAATTTGCGGAAATGTTTGACCGAAGGTTTGTGACCTTCAACCACTTCATACGGTGTTTTCATGTGCCTTTTGTTAATCAGGGCATGATTTTGAATGTAGCAAGCGGTATTGACTGCTTCTGCCCAGAAAAGAAGACGTAGTTCTAATTCGACCAACATAGTACGTGTTGTTTCAATGAGTGTGTGGTTTCTGCGTTCCGCAACCACATTCTGTTATGGAGTTCTGGCTGCACTGATCTGTCGATCAATTCCCTTGGAGGAGCAAAAAGAATTCAAAATGGCGTTCTTGAACTCTGTTCCATTATCACATCGAATAGCATTCACTGTGGTGTCTGTCTGGTTTTCCATTAAGATAATAAATTGTTTGACTAACTCTGTTGTTTCACTCTTGTGTGCCAGAAAGAATACCCAAGTGAAACGGGAGTAGTCATCAATGATAACCAGACAGTATGCCTTCCCGCCAATGCTCAGAATATCAGTCTGACCAAAAAGATCCATATGAAGCAATTCAAGACTTTTGACATGGAGGGTGCGGGTTTTGACTTGTGTGGCTTTCGATGTTGTTTCCCACGAGCACATGATTCACACTTTTCAATTTACATAAAATCCCAAATAGGTAGATCCCTGACTAAACCACTTTTTGCAAGTCTGTTATGATTCTTCATGTTGATGTGTCCTAGTCGGCTGTGCCACAACATTGCATCGTGCTCAGCGGTCGACAAGGACAAAAAGGTAAGCTTGTCGGTGGGGGCCTTGTTCATGTCGATGACGTAAGCGTTTCCTTTGCGTTCAGCTTTCAGAAGAATCCATTCATCAGGAATAATGAGGCATGGTTTCAACACATAGCAACCTTTCTTTGTAAAGAGCACATCTAAATGATTATCACAGAGTTGAGACACACTCAAGAGACCGTGCTTCAACTCTCGGACATAGTTCACGTTCTTGAAGCTGAGAGCTCCATTGCACACCATTCCTCTCATCGTTATCTTTCCCGTTTCACCACCTGCGAAGGAGACAAACCCGCCATCGAAAAAATCAATGTCATTCAACTACGAGATGTCTCCTGTCATGTGCCTGGAACAGCCACTGTCGACATACCAAAGTCTGACTAGAGTCCTCCAGAGCTGTTCCTGCACATTTCAATAGGTTTAGTTAGAAGCTGCAATCCAGGCCATTGACGATCTGGTGTTCCATTTGCATCAACATAAGTGACCTCACGAAAAATTAAATTAGTTGAGGATGAGATCGGTGATGCTTTTGATTTGTCCAATTTTGGGACAGAAGACTGGGCCTTGGTCAAGATCTTAGACCTCCAAGCTAGCGAGTCAGACTTCTGCACAACTTTCAGAGTGCTAGAAGGATTCAGAGAACCTGAAGGTCTTAAAGATTTTTTATTTTGTCTCTTGGCCATATTCCAATCTTGATCAGAGGGCTTAGCCAGAGAAAATCAAGCCTGATGTAGGCGATTAGGCATAGCTCTCTGATTTTTCGAAGATATAGCGTTGAAAGGCATAAATGCATTATGACAGTTTCGTGCAATATGCCTGGGAAAACCGCAGTTGAAACAAGTCTGCCTCTTCTGGAAGAAGATAGTCCGTTCAGCCTAGGAAATTCTAGGCAGCTTGTCTGGCAGTTTCTTGCTTGCTGGTACTGATGGTTGGCGCAAGGTCTTAGTCTTGGTTGTAACCTGCTCACAACCATCAGCACACTTGTAAGTTTTATGATTTGAATTAGATAGTTTGGAGTTGGTAGACTTAGGCAAAACTTTAACTAATTCCTATTCAGTTGATGGCTTAACAGATTCAGTTTGGAGCTGCTGAGTCAATTTCTCAGAATGAGAAATTGAATCAGCAGCAGCCTTTTCAGTAAGCTGAGGCGCCTGTTTGGTTTTCTTCTTTTTGGATCTACATGTTCTCCGTTTCTTTTTATTAGATTTCAAACCATTTTGCTTGGCGGATTCTTCAGAGGAGACGGGTGATTCAGCAGGGATATCCTTTTCTGAACTGTCACAAGATGAGCTTTAATCCTTAGTAGCAAAAGGAATCTCTATATTTTGAAAAGTTTGAGATTCCGATTCAGATTCAGTTTCAAAAGTTTTATCTAAATCAGCAAAGGGAGATTGCTCATTTTCTGTCATTTCAGAATCAGTCAACTGATCTTTGTTCGAAGAATCTGATTTGCCCGATTATTCTGGTACTTTGCCAGCGTCACTCATCATAGAGTTGGTTGGTTGGTTGATTTCCTCATTGTCAACCCTAGGAATAGCATCAACAGACGGTGCTTCAGGATCTTCAGTAGGAACTGAGGAAACCGAATCATCTGTCGATGTTGTACCTGTAGCAAAAGTTATGTTTTCATCACAAGAGTTATCACATGCATTATTAGAATTCATAACATCAACATTAGATGAAAAACCAGAATTAAAAACGTCTAAGTTATTAACACAACCAAAATTGTCAGAGAATTTAGATTGTTCAGCAAGAAAAAGATTCAAAATGTCAAAAGCAGGTTTATAAAAATCATAATCAGCAGCAGAATTGTCCGAATTTGAATTCAGACATTCTTCTTTATCACAATCTGTAATATCCTCAACTAATATTTCTTCTGCACATGAAGTAGAAGCGTTAGTAGCGTTCACTGTGTTAGTTTCTAGAGGATTTTCTTGTTTTGATTCTTTAAGTGGTGTCGCTGCCTCTTCTTTAGGCGTCATTTTCTCCAAACCGTCTGAACTACAAGAGAGGGTATCACCAGATTCTTGCGAAAATGTTGTGGAAGTGAAAAAACCAGCGTCCTTCTTGAGTTCAGTTGGCTTAGAAAACTTTGGGTAGTAGCGCTTCCACGGTTTTGAAAAGTAATATGAGGGTTTACCATAAATCATGTTTTCTTCATTTTCTAGTTCTGCCTCAGAATCAGGCATTCGTGTGTAGTTATGATTATATGGTGGAGGAGCCATATTATACCCAAGGCCTTTTGCATAGTTTTTCTGATATTCAAGCTACAGATCACACAAGTCCTTGACCAGCTTGCTGGAAGTTTCAATTTTTTTAATATTTAATTCATTTTCTTGAAACTTTCCTGTCAAGGAATTTAGCTTGGCTAAAGCTGCTTGAAGTTCTACGTCCTTTTCAGCTAATTACAGCTTATAGTCGTATACCCAACATTGTTGTTGGTTCAAGTCAAGCTTTAGCTGAGCTATGTCTTGTTTCCGTGCTTTGACTTTTCCATAAGAAGCTTGTTCTTATGTTTAAAGGCGTTGTTCTGCGAAGCATCTTGTTGATATTCAGCTACAAGAGTTGAATTATGGGCGCGCATTTGTGATAATTTAAAACGACAGCTATCTGAACAGAGAATGCGATTTACCTTTTCTGAGAGATCAGGTGTCTCAGCTGTGTGTGCCATCATGCAATGATTGCTGTTCTTGGAGAGACTCAGAGTCTCCATCTGAGTTGCAACATCTGTCCAGTTGAACCCTTTGTGCTGCTATGCCACCAAGGCTGTTGATTTCCCACTAGAGCTGCTTGAGGGACTTGAAGGAGACGGGAACAGCTGTCTGTCACTGTTTTGAATATCTACCACTCTGGATGAGACATATCCAGATGGCGTCTTCTTGCATTCCCATGCGAAGTGCCCTGGCTCATGACATCTATAACACCTGAGCTTATCTTTCGTTATCCCAATCTTCAGATTCGACAATGGTTGCTTCCCATACTTCTTCTGAAATTTGTTGACACGGAAAGCAGCCATCACAAGATTCTAGGACATGTCAATCTCGTCTAAATCCTCCTCCATGATCTGATCTACTTCAGTTGGGAGAACAGATGGAGGGATCAAGTCACCTGCTAAGAAAGTGTTTAAACTGTTAATCATTGAGGCAGCTATGGCCAACTTCTCCTCATTCTCTTTTGTGAGAAAAGCAGAATTTGACACAGCTGGAGCAGGAGCTGGTGAGGGAACAGCAGATTGAGGAATGCCGCCTTGTTGAGCTGTTGTAGGAATGGAAGGACTATAAACCATGTCAGGATACTGGGCATGATATTGTGTCTGAACATGTACTGCAGAGATCATCGTAGGAGTCTGAGATTGAAGACCCCAAATATACTGAGTCTTCTGTGCAGAGGTGAGAGGAGAGCTACTCGGTGTGTGTGAGCTTCCTTGCAGAGGTTGTAAACAAGATTCTGAGACATTAATGTCATGTTCTGCCCTGTAATACCAGCTGCCATCAGACTGCTTGATGATTGATGTCCCTCTGTTTATTGTCTATCTCACATGACTTGATAGTTGCAATCATTTCCGTGAGCGTGACATCGTTCAGATTTTTTCGTCTTCTTGATCATGCCCACATCAGCATCCCAGCTTTTGGGCGAAGAGTTCAACAGCTGTCTATTCATAGCATTGTTCTTAAGAGAGATTTCAGCTGAAATCATCTGAGAGACAAGCTCCACGTATCTTCGAATTTGATTCTCAATGGTTTCTCCATATATGTGGTTAAATGAGCTGACTGTTGATTCAGTTGATTAACTCGACTTGCTTTCTTATCAGCGTTTCCCTTATAGAGATTCTGTAGTTTACTCCACATCTCCTTAGCCGTCTAGCAATTTCTGACAGCTATGAAGATGTCGGGTCCGAGTGCCATAGTTAGAATAGCCGAAGCTTTCTCATCTTCTTCAATTATATTCACGTCTTCCGGAGTCCATAAATGACTAGGTTTGGGGATCTTTGTGTTCGGATCTTCAGCAGTGCTGTAAACTATGGTTCGAGGATCATTGATGATACATCTCCAAACCCCCGGCTCTTTAGCGTTGCAGTATTGCTCAAACCTGAACTTCCATTCATAATATTCGTCACCATATAGCAGACGGGGCACCTTTGTAGAAGTTCCAATGACTTGGTCTAGCTCTTGATGAAGAGCCAGCTTCTGCGACTGCAAAGCTGCCAGGGTGGCATTTGTCAGATCCTGAGCTGTCATGTAACTGTTCATTTTTAAATTTTACCAAGTAAAATTAAAATTAATTTTAAATTCTGATTATGAACAGTCCGAGATAGTGGTCCGAAATAAGAATCCGAAACAGTAATCTGGAATGCTATCAGAGACACAGCAACAGTATCTCGGATGAATCCGAAATGTTTTTATAATCCGAGATGAAAAATCAATCTGGAATGGAGATGAAATCCGAAATAGGAAATGATCCGAATTGCAAGAGATCCGAGATGAATGCCAATCCGAGATGAGAGATGATCCGAAATGGAGAAACAGATCTGGAATGAAAGCCTGATCCAGAATGAGAGTCTGATCCGAAATAAGAACCCTTATCCAGAATCAACAGTGTTTCGAAATTCCTGCAAATAGATAAACACAAGTTAATTTAAATAGTGATCCTTATCCGGAATGCGAATAATCCAGATAAGGTTGTTGAGAAGGCTGATGAACAGTTATCCGGAATCAATCTGAGATCAATGATCTTCTTCGTGTTCTTTGGGATCTTCAACGATTTCGGATCTGAATTGCTTGAATCTCCTTCGGTTTTCTCAGAACATTAGCAGTCCGAGATGAGAAAACAGCAGCAATCTTCAATAGATCTTCAACAGTGATATTCCGAGATGACTAACAGCAACAGTTCTTCAAGATCTGAACAGTTCTTCTTCAGTCCGTGACACCGAGAGTATGTATTGAACAACAGGCTATAATATCAATTGTAAGTCCCTGATTTTTATCTGTACACTGTACCACAACAACTAATCGATTGCGGAAATAAAGATTAGATGAACAGAACAAGAACAATCTCTAATTAATCAACTTGCATACACCGAATCGGTCTGATACAAGATATCTTAATAACAAATTGACAAGCAACCAAAATACTGACCCTAATACATGTATTTATACTAAACTCAAAACCCACTAATTACAACCCTAGGCCCATAAGGCTCTAGGAAGCCCATTCCTCCACCCTTAGCCCAAACTGCGACACCAATGTGTAAACCTTTTAGCTAGGGCCCAACAGGTAGCCAGTTACTACCCAGGTTGTTTATGTGTGTCGTAAGCTATAGCACACCAACCGTAGCCTATGGCGGATTTCTCCAAAAATAATTTTGATTGTTTGTTTGTGGTTTTTGGGTTATAAATCCAAGTCTAAGCACCATATAACTAACATATGAGTTGTTATTGGTGTATAGGTGATAGCTAGGACTTTTTGGATGATGATAAGGCAATGCGAAGAACCGAATACAACCGAAGATCATGCTTCCGCTTAGTTTCATTATTTATAAACCAAAACACTTATGAACCTTATAAGTGTTTTATATTTTAAAGACGTATTAATATCCTAAATTGTTAAGGTGTTTTAAACATTTATGAACTTTTATTAAACTCGAAACTTTGCGTGAACGTCTATTTGCTTTATTTTTATAAAATGCAAAAGTTTTGATAAATTCTCAGTTATGTAAGCTAGGTCTTACATACACCTTTCTCGTCCGCACTTAAGTCCTGTGTCCGTATCTAAAATAAACAATATTCAACACACGCTCTATCTAGCTTATTCGCACACTAGCCGAACACGGAATATGCACCAACAATTTCCCCCTTGTATGTCACTGTCGAATCTTGATCTTGAAATATGAGAGTTGTGTTTGAATATTCTGCAACTTCAATCAGGCATCTTGAAATCGTCAATGGATTCCCCCTTAATTGATTATTCGGATTTACATTATCTTCATTATGCACAAATTCCCCCTGGAATGAATCTTCAGGTCTTTGTTTGCACGGTTCCCAACCTCCTCTAATTTGCTTAACTGTAATCTTCATGACTAATCACCAACTTAGAAACAGATCGATGTAACATCTCTGTTTCTACATTAACCACATCCGTGTTTGATTTTAGCGCACTCCACTGCTCGACCCTCTGATCTTCAAAAACCCAACCGGCAATTGACAGAAACTTCGAACATCACATTGATACACTTCAAGTATGTGAATACCCACGAAAATCTGAAATCCCGTTTTCCCTAATCACTTTTAAGCGCACTCCTGAATGATTGATCAGCAAAACAGTAATCTCTTCAATCAGCAAATCTTTATCGGATTACAAATCCTCTGGTAACACATTCAGATCTCAGAAACATTCTTCCACGACCAGAATCATATTCTTCATCTTCAGTCACAATAACAGATGTTTAGTCTTCTCCGTTAGTCCCGACATCAACTTAATCAACAAACATCATCATTTCCTGGCGGTTAGTCTGAAAAACAATTCCTCTGCTCGAACATTAACCACTTTGACACTTTAGACTATATCCTGCTAACCGGCTTGACGAAGACCCAGGACTCAAACCCTAAGACATCAATCTGTATCACGATCTGAAAAGTCTGAATGTCCTGTGATCACGAACCAATCAATCTAGATCTTATGCATCCCTGGATAATCTGAAGACGGAACCACCCGGATATTGTTGCACGTCACAAATTTCAAAAATGTTGGAATTTAAATATTTTCTCTGAAATTTTTATTCCCCCTCATTTTTGCAAATTCTGACCTCTCTAAAACATACCACTGAATTTCCCCCTCAAATTGAGCAAACTCAGTTTGCTCTTTGTAGGTCCCCTAGTCCGTATGGATCTTGACAGAATCGTCTATCTAATCCAGAGTGCGGAATCCCCTAGATCAGATTTCACAGAAACAACAAGAACACAAACACGAACACGAACAATTTCCTTCAAACAGTCTTCTATTGATTATCCAACACAATGGTTTATAATCAATTCAAGACTCTCTAGAAATCTCTCAGCCACTCTCTGTAGATTTCTCACACTCCTCTTTGTTTTGTTCAACCAACTAACTCGCTAAAACCCTAATGCACAACATGTATATATACTACAGGTTTGCATACTAGGCTTTATACTGGGCTAGGCCATTCTCCAAGCCCATTACAACTCTAAACAAGCTAAACACAAATGCTAAGCCCAATACAAAATATCCAAAGACTAAACTAGCAAACTATTAAGCTGTTATCACAGAATATGTACCAACAGACTCCCACCTTGACAATAGCTTCATAGTGTAATTTTGTCTTCAAACATCTTGTGATCTTTTGGTCTTTGGATAGCTTTAGCTACACATAGATTCTGACATCAACAAACTCCCCCTTTGCTGATGCTTCCAATCTCCAAAACTTTCATTCGTTGTAGATTAGCGAACTAGCATTCTCTGGTTAAGCTCTTATCACCAACTTCCTCTATGTCTCCCTTTGCAATGTAGTAGAAGGATCCTACCATGCACCTTCACACATTCTGCACTCCATTCTTAATATGTACTTTACTTGTATTATGCACTTCATTTTGATAACTGCATCAATCTGTTTAGAAACACAAGCAAGTAGCTCGAAAACCCATTAGTTCTTTTTCACATTAAAGATAAACCAATATTTTCTCTTATCATGCAAAAACAAACAACTTATCAGATCAAACTAGGAGACTTTAATAACAAATCTTTTTGTATTTTTAGATTTTCTGAATACAAATAACTAACAAGAAAATAAACATTCAATTTTTGTGAGAATCACCGTTAAGAAGATCATATCAGCAACATCAAACTGTTTTCACACTATTTTATAATTCTATATGCAACATTTATGAAAAGCAGTTCAAGACGATTACCAGTATTGTTTATCCACTTAAACAATATACATGAACATTTCAAGTACCATTACCTAGTGATATGTTTAGTTAACTTATACTGATATACTAGTGTCTCACTTCAGGACATACCCCCGCGATCAAGGTATGCACAAAAATTCATCCTAGTAGGTAAGTATACCGAAAATCATCCTTTTGAATTACAATGTTAGATAATTGGTGATCAGGTCAGTACTTCCATACAGCAAAGAGACCAATATCCAACGAGGGTTAGGGCAAATACCAAATTTTGGTACGAATAATGCAATTTGCACATTTAAATGACTCTCTAAGAGAGCTTCTTCAATTTTTGGGATTTAGTATTTTAGCTCTTTTAAGATATCCTGGTTGTGCCTAAGTCAGCATATATCTGGATGCAGCAGAAGGACAACCTTGATACCCCGGATGAAATAACGATATAAAGAGCTAAAACCTCAGATTTTGGCAATCTATCAACGCAAGATTTAAGGTTATAAAACCATACGCCACTGAGATGTTACCCACTCATACACAATTTATTATAGTTGCATCACAAAGGTAAGTTGATTATTTCATGCCTTTTGCCTACTGGTACATCATATGATGAAGCTGCTATCACACTTAAGCAATTTTCTTTAAATTTCAGTGTGACAGTCTAACTTGTTGATGTACTATCATTTCTTCGTTTCCACACAGTGAAACTCATTTTTTAATTTTTGAAAAAGAACTTTAAACTTTTCAACTTACTCCCCCTAAACTCACGCACTAACTAAAACTCTTTTTGGTTTAGGGAAATTCTCCCCTTAAATTTTTTTTTATGGAGTAAGAATTTAAAACAGAAATTTAAACACAAACAGACTCCCACTTTAACTTGACAATTAGGTTTTTCACTCTTAGTAAACCAGTTTGTAACACAGAAGTAAATAATTCGTTACCATGTGTAACCTACTATTCACTTCAGATGATTTACAGGAATAACCATTGTTGAACACATCAACAGTCCTTCTTGGTCATCCTGCACACACTCAACAACTTAGTTAGACTGGGGGATCCAAGCCTTAAAGGTCTTCGGTCGTCCAGATTCATCAACCACTAGAACATCCATCCAATATCCATCACACCCTACTGGTGTCTTAGATGTCTTCCAAGTTGTTGGACATGATTTATAATTTTCATGAGATCTTTGATCGTTAGAGTTCCAATAAACTCTCGGATGTGCCGACCTTTGAAAATTATTATCTCGAAACCTTCTTCTCCCATTATCATAATCTGGTCTTTGAAAAATTTTTGGATTGTTTTGAACATTTGAGTTACTAAAACCCCTATATTCGTTTCTTCTTTGAAAGTTTCGATTTCCAGAAGTTTGGTATCGATTTTGATATCCAAAATTTTTGCTTTGAAAAGAATTTGATTGGCCATTATCATGATATGATTTAGGAGAAGAGTTTCTTGAGCCAACAAATCTTCTTGATGTTGAAGGTTTAGGTTGAAATCTCGGTTGATTTGTCTGAAAACTGGATTTAACATTTTTATTTGAACCAACCTGATTTCCATCCTTAACCTCAACCTCAGCCTCTGCTTTCTTACCCTTTTTAAAAAGGACAACAACTAGCCACATGTCCTTTGTTGTGACATTTAAAACAAGATCTTTTCTTAAAACCTTTTTTTGGTTAGATCTCTTTTTATATGTTTTGATTGTTTGGTCTTTAGTATCCTCATCCACTTTATGAGGTGTACTATTAGACCCAGCCGATTCTTTCAAAGAAACTGGACTATTAGGTATGTCAACGGTTATCGGATCCACTACATCTGGTGTAGTAGGCACAAAATCTGTAGCTCATTTTCATTTGGTAAAAAGGAATAATCCTGATCCTCAGAAGATGAAGCTTTACTAAACCCCACTCCGGTTTTATCACTACTCCTTTTCAAGCTTTTCTGAATTTGAGTCCTGACTAACAAGGATTCTCCAAATTTGTCTAACTTTCCCTGAAGCTCAACAATTTTGGCTTGTGCACTATCCAATTTTGTGCACTTTCTGAAAGCTCGTTAGTCTTATCCTTCACAGTCTCACGAGCCAAATCAATGATCTGTAATAGTTCATTAACTTTGCTGGTCAAACTGATGACTTCTTGTTCATTTGATTTGAGTAAATTTAAACATTTTGACTCTCTTTCAATCAAAAGAACATTTGACTCTTTCAGTTTTTCTGATTCAACTAACAGAATTTTGTTTTGCTCCGATAGTTTTTCAACTTTACCTTATAGTTCAGTGTAATTTTGACAAGTATGACTTACAGTTTGTAATTGTACCTGTACCTCTGCTGTAGGCTCATCAGTATCATCCATGCACATTGTAGCACTTCCCTCCTTGACCTTCATTTTCTCCTTCTCAGCTTCCTTCTTCTCTTCTTTCTTAGTAGCTGTTTCTTCAATCCTCACAGCTCCAGACTCAGCTACACATGCTAGTTCACAGGTACTTTGTCCTGAAGAACTCTGATAACGTTTTCCTAAAGCTTCCCACAGCTCTCTAGACGATCTATACCTACTACAGATGTGTTTCATATCAGCTGGCAAGGACATCTTTATCGCTGCTAAAGCCTTCTTCTTAGCATCATATACACGTTTCTTAGAATCTTCCATCTTCTCATATGAGAGTACCATAATACTCTCGTTAACTCGGCGTGTGGGAGCAATGTACCCATCGATCATACAATTCCACATCTTAGTATCTTCACTTTGAACCGAAGCCTCAAACTTCTTCTTCCAGTCTACATATTGTTCAGCATTTATCAGTTTTGGACAGTTTTTACCACCCTCACTTAGATTGTTCAATTGACCATCTTTAACACGCAGCTAACAGTTTAAATGGATTTTGGTATACCCGTGTCAAAATCCAAATCTAACCCGCAGCTTATCATAACCAACCGTTAAAAAAACATTCAGGAAGTTGACCGAAAAGTGTGATTACCAAATTGTACCGTTAGACTCGTCTCGACGATACGAATCGAATGACATATAATGTCCGATTTTTTTTGTCCTAAAAATCACACGAGCCTAATCGTGCAACCGGTTTGTCAAGAATGTTTAAGGATCAAATTCTATGTCCGATAACGTTTAACTCTGGTTATGTCAGCTTGTTAACTTTCCACCTTTTTGTGTATGACTCAGAACAGTACAAAATCCGAAACAGTAACTCGGATTTACAATCCGAAATGACAATCCGGAACAGTAATCCGAATTGCTAATCTGAAATGGTGATCTGGAATAGTGATCCGAGATGAAATCCGGAATGCACTGTTCTGATCCGAAATGGAAATCCGGAATGCACTGTTCTGATCTGAGATGGAATCCAGAATAGTCTTATCTGAGATGGAATTCGGAATACACTCCTGATCTGAAATTCAATCCGAAATGGAATCCGAATTGCACTTTTCCAGATCCGAATTGCAAGTCTGATGATCCGAAATGCAGATTCTGATCCGAAATTCAAGTTTTCAATCCGAAATACTATGCTTTTTAATCCAGAATGCCTTTCTTCAATCCGAATTCCTGCTGTTAATTCGAAATCACTGTAGAAACCTTAAAAACAGCCGTCACAAACTCCAAAATAGCCTCCAAAATGTCCAAAAACCCAATTTTTCTGCTGTTACAATTCTGAACCGAGCAAAATCAAGAGCCGAATACTCTGATACCAATTGTAGGTCCTCTAGTCCGTATGGATCTTGACAGAATCGTCTAGCTAATCTAGAGTGCGGAATCCCCTAGATCAGATTTCACAAAAACAACAAGAACAAAAACACGAACACGAACAATTTCCTTCAAACAGTCTTCTATTGATTATCCAACACAATGGTTTACAATCAATTCAAGACTCTCTAGAAATCTCTCAGCTACTCTCTGTAGATTTCTCACACTCCTCTCTGTTGTGTTCAGCCAACTAACTTGCTAAAACCCTAATGCACAACATGTATATATACTACATGTTTGCATACTAGGCTTTATACTGGGCTAGGCCATTCTCCAAGCCCATTACAACTCTAAACAAGCTAAATACAAATGCTAAGCCCAATATAAAATATCCAAAGACTAAACTAGCAAACTATTAAGTTGTTGTCACAGATTATGCACCAACACTCTTTTCACTGAAAACTCTACTAATGCTAAAAATATGTCATTTTGGTCCACAAAAGTCAGTTTTTCATCAATACGGATTTTTCTTTTAGGCCCATTAATAGTCACTATACAAATGATGACCATTCTATGCAAGTATCCGTGACTACCCCATTATCTTCAACCCTCTGTGATCGTGTCATAAAATTTGTTCTCTAAAACCCTCGACGGTGTCCCCGAACAACCCGAATTTGTCGTTAAAATATCAGAAAAAAATCAATCACCAAATTTTTTCTGAACACTCGTCTCGTCACTACGATCAAAAAATGATTTTTTACGCATTTTGGTTACCTTTGTACGAGGGTAACTTACCTTTGTACGAGTGTAATTTTGGGTACCTTCGTACGAGGATAGCTAACTACCTTCGTGCAAAGGTGGTACCTTTGTGCGAACATAGTATCTTCTGCGAAGGTAATCCCATAATGATCACATTTTTCAATCCAAAATCTTTATTTCTTTGAATTTCATGATAATTCTTTCACATACATGGTCGAAATTCAATTCTAAACAATCTTATGGTTTCAATTTTAATTTTTGTCCATAGATTGTCCGTTTATTGATGATTTACGTCTAAAACCCCTCAAAAGTACATATTTCATGAGCGTAGGTGATTCAATCAACTGTTAGATCAATTGAAACAATACCTAGCTCTAATACTACTTGATAGTACAGGAACCGGGGGATTAGATGGAAGTTTGGGTAGAAAATCACTAATTTGGTAGAATGTTATTAGAAACAGAGTAGAAGCAGAAGTCGAATGATTCCATTAATACCGAAAGAGTATACATCTTTACAAGCTGGAGAAATTAAAAATTTTTCCATCATTTCCCCTCTAGGAACTCCAAAAACTTAACAAATGATGAACACATAACACTATATACAAGAGTTTACCCTCATGCGAACTGCGAGCTTTAACTTCGTACGAAGTAGTTACCTTCGTACGAAGTGACTACCTTCGTACGAAGTGACTACCTTCGTACGGAGTGGCTACTTCGTACGAAGTGACACTTATACACCTTTCTTGTCCACACTTAAGTCGTGTGTCCGTATCTAAACTATACAATATTCAACACACGCTCTATCTAGCCTATTCACACAGTGGTAGACACACGGAATATGCACCAACACTTGATCTTCAAAATCTCCGTTTTCAGCTTCTTGATTCGTCTAGGGTTGTCTTTTTTTTATTAGGTTTGTTTATGGGCTTACATAGGGCCAAAATTGGACTTTTTGGCGCTGAACCGACCCATGCTCGAGTCATGCGGGCTCCTTAAGGCTTCATGGTCGCGCAACGCGACCAGCCTCTGTACTGAGAAAACCATTTTCGTTATAACTTCTTTGTTTCAACTCTGTTTTTTCACCGATTTCACCTACGGCTTCGTAATTCAATTCTCTATCATCTCATATTCTCAAATACCTATTTCCATTTCATGAATTACTTCACTAAGCCCAAACCTTCTCATGTGTGCTCGTTTCTATAGCGTTTCAGCTCGTTTTCACTTCTAGAACCCTGCAAAACAAATAAGACACAATAATGTACAAAACCAATGGTAAAATAACACAAAACGACTCGAATTATTATACAAACTATACATAGAAATGGATGTAAGTTACATTACATCAAATATCCCCACACTTACTCATTTTTCGTCCCTGGAAAAATCTGCAATGGAATCAGAACTAGGATCACGGGTTTCAAAAATTTTGGATTTATTACTTTAAAGACTCAAAACGTTTAATCACGATTAGCATTAAACTTATCCACTTAAACCCAAACATAGACTCATCTTTCATGTAATTTTATAAAATTCAAGTTATTTCATTTAAAAGGGCTCACACTTCGAAATCCACATATCCA
This sequence comes from Scalesia atractyloides, assembly GCA_947069175.1. NCBI lineage: Eukaryota > Viridiplantae > Streptophyta > Magnoliopsida > Asterales > Asteraceae > Scalesia > Scalesia atractyloides. Next base: position 52,125,549 of record CAMTDV010000001.1, on the reverse strand, counting down.
CCTACTCCCGCCTCAAGTTTATAAAACTAAAGGAGCAGTTGATTAACTATTTCCAAACCGTCTTATGAGAATACCAACAGAATTTAGAATCATATATGTTTTCTCTTTTTTTCTTTTATTGAGCACTAGACATTTTATACCTAACTTATAGGTAGTCCGAACCAGAGTCACCATTCCCACTAACAACAACATAAGGTTTGGCATTTTCCTAATTTTTTCTAAGTTAACCTAGAGGGATTCTCGATCAAGGTTACCATCCCCAAGGGAGATTCCATAGACCTCGTTATGTTCTATTTAGCTCATTTATTCTATTTTTTTTCACACGATTAAAAATTCTAGAGGTTTTAACTTATAACGTTGTTCTCTATACTATTATCAGCAGTTTCAGTTTTCCTATTTATCCTAGATGAGTACCCACAAGACTTAATTACTTAAATTAAGGGTATTCTTAAACAATCTAGGGAACATTTTAAGTCAGCTGGTTTTACAAGTACATCCTGGTAAATATGTCTTTTGTCTGATTTATCTCACATGTATAATATTTTGAAAGCCAACCAATCCTAGTTTTTCTATCATCTTCCATTATTTGCAAAAAGTTTCCAATTTCATATTTTTTTCAATTTTTTTGGATTTTTCATTTTTTTTTTGTATTTTAGTGACTCAAACGAGTCACTAAAAAGACTCAACGTCCAGACACACACGGCAATTTCCCATCCCCACACTTAAACTCTACATTTCCTTCAATGTAGAAATATAAACCGACTCAAAAGACTAAAATAAATAAGACTAAAAAAACAAGGGCAAATCCGAAAGGACTTACCTCGTTAAATAATCGCGTAAACTCCAAAACTCTAGTCCAATCAAGACCGATCGTATAGCATTTCATTCGTGATCGGCTCTGACAACTGATTGCTACACTAGGAATTCGCTCTGATATCTGATGAACAGCTCCGAAATCACCCGAATGGTAGTTGAGTATGGGTGGTACGATTCAAACCTGAACAATCACCAATAAACAAAACCCAAGCAGTACCGACTCTAGAAAAAAAAAGACTCAAAAACACTAACTTAGACTCATGATACAAGATAAACGACTCAAAATACAGGAAAATACGTACCATTTGAAACATGACCTTTGACTATGGCAAGAAAACACCCTCGTCGCATCGCGCGGCGAGGGCTCATATGGTGGTTGGGCGACGCGGCCAAGACATTTGACTTTTTTGACTCTTAATGCCGCTCGCATCACATGGCGATGTTTCCATATGCTCCTCGCACTACGCGAGGAACCTTTTTTACAGAAAGTTTCTTGATTTTCAGCTCCAATGCCTTAGAAAATTTCCAAACTCAATTAACTTCGTCTCGAACTTATTCTAAGTCAAATTTCCATTAGAAAACACATTGGAACACCGTTTCTTCACATTCTTAACTCCATGACGGATACGATTACCTGCCAAAATACTTAAAACAAAAATCTACCAAAAAGACTCAAAAACCGAAAACCTATTACTTTAACTCTACAAACTCTATAAATGAGATTCTACCCTTAACCCCTAAATTTCTAAACACCTATAGAGGATCATGTAGATCCAGCTCACCTCCATACACAATCTAACGGGCTCTAACACTAGCATTCAAACAACTACCCGTTTCTTTCAAAATCTCTCTATCTTTCTCCACTATCATTCTTAACAAAACTAACACCAAGTGTAGGAAATTTAAAACGATAATTACCAACAACTCAAGTCTCCCCACATCTAGGCTTTTTCTTCCCATCTAGCCTACTCTCGAACCACTTAACTTCTCTCTCTAAATCGTCCGCAAAACTATCCCCACACTTGGGGTTTTTCTCAATCACAAAACTAGGACAATCTACACTCACAACTTTCTCCTAAACTTACCTCTCATCATCACATTCAAGCTCAATCACCATAGATGGTGTACTTTCAAGTAAAGCCTCTAGAATTGCTAGATCACCCTCTAGATCAAACACTCCAGTTTCTTCGTAAACCACCAATCCTACTAATTCCTCTCCAAACTCCTCCTCTAAACTCAACTCACATTCTCTAACTTCTACGTCACTAACACCAACCGCAAAAACCAACTCCCTTCTCACATGTAACCTTCCTAGACTTAGTCACCTCAAATGTAACGGTTTCCTCCCCTACCCTAAGTGTATGGTGCCCGCGAAAACATCGATTAAGGCTTTGGCTATGCAAAGGAAATGTCTACCTAAAATTAGAGGAACGTTTTCATCGGCCTCCATGTCAAGAACTACAAACTCCATGGGAAACACAAATTTATCAACCGTGTGTTTGGACGTTTTGAGACCGTTGATACTTGAGTTTCATAGTTTGTAGCTTAATTGTAATAGTTAGTCAAACTAGAAGGGCCAAAAGTGTAACTATAGGGTTTTGTACTTGTAGCGACGTATTTAATATCCAGAGTAGTTAATAAATACGCTAGGAGGTCAGATGTTATATATATATATATATGAATGAAAGCCTTGAATCTTTTGGCTCCAAGTTTCTTGGACCAAGGTTATTTTGATATCATCTTTGTGTATTTGTGTCTGATCTTCAAGTATAAATCGATATCTAGGAATTTGTATTGTTATTATCATTATAGGATTACATCTTGGACAAGTCACATTCATCTTAGTTTCTTTGTGTTTTCTTACTTATATCATTCAAACACCTAATCTATAGGTGTTTGGGTGGTTGTCAATCACCATCACTGTGATCCAAGCTTGATTTGGGACTCATAATTTGGTATCAGAACCTTTGTGCACTTGACTGACTGATGTTTGTTAAGATTTTCAAGGTTTTGAAGGTTTTTAAAAATTTTCAAAGTTTTCAAAGTTTTTCAAAAGTTTTGGGTTCAAATGGCTTGATTTAATGTGTTTAATGATTGGGTTATTGTTAATCAATGTTTAGAGTATTATTTGGGTCATTTTGATGCAAGATACCGTGGTTTTTGGGTTGTTTTTGTGTGATTAGAGGGTTTTGTTCGTACTAAAACCCTTTGGGCGTATTTGTCTCAAAGATAGCCTAGATAAGTTTGAAGATAGCATAGATCTGTTTGAAGGTAGCGTATTTGTCTATTACGTTGGTCTGTGTGTTAGCGTTTTTATCGAAGGCGAGTTCGGGGTCAGTAATATAAATCTACAGCGATTTTATCACGGTGTTTGGCAATTTTAGCCAAGTTCTTGTTTGTTGTCAGTTAATCAGCATATTTGTAAGCGTAATTGTCAGCGTACTTGTATGTCACCGGTCCAAGAAACGTACCCTATTTAAGCGTGATAGTGAGCGTATTTGACTTTTGATTTGTCAACGTATTTAAGAACTTTTAGCGTAGTTAAGACTAGTAACATATATTTCAGCGTATTTGTGCCAAACACCATTAAAACAGTGTATTTAACTTTCTGTGAGCAATTTGAACCTAAAATTGAATCAACATGTCACTTAATCAACTAAATACTATTGCTAAAGCCGAGCTTGAAACTGGAACTGCAACTAGACCTCCAAAGTTGAAAGGTACTGAAGATTTCAGTAGCTGGAAGAATAGATTCAAGTCGTTCTTGAGTATACGGACTATACTCAATGGACGTCAGTCACTGTCGGACCCCACGTTCCTATGGTGATTCGTGATGATGTTCGTACAATCAACGATGATTGTTGATGCACTTTGTGTCCGTTACCGTACGAATAGGCTAGATAGAGTGTGTGTTGAATATTGTATAGATTAGATACGAACACATGACCCAAGTGCGAACGAGAACGGTTTTGTAGTGTCACTTCATACGAAGTGATAGCTCACTTCGCACAGTAATAGTTATTTTTGTACGAGTGTAAGCTACCTTCGCACGAAGGTAATTTCCTCACTTCACAAGAGGGTAAAACGTGTCTATAAATAGTGTCGTGTGTTCATTGTTTTGTAAGTTATGGAGTTCCCAGAGGGGAAACACTGGCGAAATTTCTCCAGAATTTCGCCAGCTTGACAAGATGTATACTTTTTCGGTATGAATGAAGCTTCCGCTGATTCTGTTTCTACTCCTTTCTTAATAACATTCTACCGAATTAATGATATTATGCCCAAACTTCCATCTAGAACTGGCGGATCCTAGACTTCCAATTGGTATCAGAGCTACGGTTTCACCTACGCTCATGAATTATGGACTTAAGAAGGTTTTAGATGTAAAACACCAAATAAATGGACAATCCACAAACATAAAGTAAAATTGAACTTATAGGATTGTTAGAAAATCATTTTCGACCACATCTATGCCAGAATCATCTTGAAATTTGGAGAAATAAAGATTTTGGATCGAAAAATGTGTTCATCATGGATCATCTTCGCACGAAGGTACTATCTTCACACAAGATAATTACCTTCGCACGAAGATAGGTGCCACTTCGCACGAAGATAGATTACCTTCGCACGAAGGTAGTTACCTTGTACGAAGGTACCTAAAATGCCTAAAAAAAGGCATTTTTTGATCGTATTGACGAGACGAGTGTCTAGAAAAAATTTGGTGATTACAAATTCTTTTAGAGATTTTAACGTCTAATTCGGGTTGTTCGGGGTAGTCATGGATACCTGTGCAAAAGGTTTATCTTCTGGTATAGTGACTATCAATGGGCCTTAACGTTAAATCCGCTTTTGATAAAAACTTATTTTTCCAGATTTGAGGGGGAATTTCAGTGAAAATTTGGTACGGTCAGAATTTGCAAAAATGAGGGCGAATAAAAATTTCACGTATATATGAAGATTCCGACATTTTTGAAATTCGTGACCATGCAACTGTATTCGGGTGGTCACTACTGCAGATTATTTGTTGATGCAATGTGTATTGGATTTTTCTGTACGAGATCAAAGTGTAGTCAGAATTAATTAGTGATGAGATCAAGTTAATGTCTACTTTTCGTAAAAGTGGGTTGCATAACTGAGTCTTGGAGGAGTTGTTTCTCGGATTCTATAGTCGTGGTCACGTTGATGCTTGAGTCTTCGTACAAGCCAGTTGCACACACGACTGCTTAGTGGTACAAAGTATCCAATTTAACTCTGCAAGGCAAATGAACTGTTTTCCGGACTAACCGCCAGTAAATGAGGATGTTTTGTGGTTTCAGTTGCACCGGGACTAACGAGGAAGGCTATATACTTGCAATTCATAACTAAAGAAGATGATATAATGGATCTTTCGGACAAAGAAGTGTACTAGTTGCTCATGAAAAATAGACTATATGTTTGAGATGGTTATCAAAGACGAAGATTACATGTTTGATCTTGAACGAAGAAGAGAAGATTAATGTGTGTTATCAAATGATTTGATTCCGATGACGGATAAATAACCATTCATCTTCACCATACACGAGAGTAGAAACTGTCGCCTGAAACCCATAATTTCCATCACCTAACACGTTATGTATGCGTGTAACATACACATCAAAGATTTTTGGAATTAGAGCAATATATTTGTATATCACTTGTGATGTTTGATCTTGGTTCAACCCCATGAAATTATAGCCCGACACATTTGCAGGGTTGGCGAAGGAACTTTGTCCGACAATATCTTGGTCCAACTCCATGAAATCATATCCCGGTGTGTTTAAAAGGTTGGCAGAAAAAACCTTGTCCGTCAGTATCTTAGGTCATGGACGGACTTGGTTCACCAGTAACTTGGTAGTTCACAAATGGACTGGCGTAGCCCACATTACATCACAGTCCTTGAATGGTTTCTTTCCATTAATATCTTGATTTATGAACAGACTTGGTTCACCAGGCACTTGGTAGTTTACGTATCGATTGATGTAACCAACATAATCATTCGGGTCCTTTAATGAACTCTGTGTATAAGCCTCTAGATACCCAAATGAACTATGTCTCCAAGGCTCTTGAGTGTAATAATGCTCTTGGAAGTTCACAAATGAACTATGTCTTGAAGGCTCTTAAGTGTAATTTTGCTCTTGATAGTTCATAAATGAATTGTGCCTTCAAGGCTCTTGATTATAATAATGTTATTGGGAGTTCCCAAATGGGTTGTGACTTGGAGACTTTTAGGAGTAGCTTCGTTAAAGGGGAGATTTAGCAGTAGCAGGGTTCAGTTTTTTTTTTTGTTTGGATTTTGTAGTTGGTCGACACAAGTATTTTCTTTAACATTAGTTTTTCAACAATAGGTATACTTGGATCGATTTTTGCTTTTAGTTTTTGTAGCAAACTTTTCTTTCCAGGTTTGGATCGATTGTCGAAGGCTTTTTTAAAACTTTCCAATTCGACGTCACAAGTATATCCTCACAATATATTGGTAACTCAAGTTTCCTCCAAAATTCATCGATCGAATCTAAAAGAATATACTTATCTACTTTCTAATAATTTGAGATTTCACAAACACATGGTAACCCATAACGCTTACGAACTTAACAACGACAATGCAAAGGCTTTAAATGACGTTCTGCTACTATTATATCTAACGCTTCATGAGAAATACAACCACGTAATAGCTTCAACATTCGTAGGTTGTGTTTATGCATTAGAACAGTTCTACTTTTTTCAAAACTATCTTTAACTATTGTGTATTGCGAGTTCACAACATCATCAACGTGACCAAGAAACTTATCTAAGGTAAAGTGTGCTGAATTAAAGTATCTTTTTAGATTGGCATGTTGGCTTTCAACTCTATTAGTTGTCTGATTTCGAAATGTAAGCATCCGGTAGTCCATACAGACACAACATTTCCTTATAATGTTTAACCAAGTACTATTCAAGTAATCCAAAACATCTGCAAGATTATAATGATAATGAGGATGATAATATAATAATAATAATAATAATAATAATAATAATAATAATAATAATAATAATAATAATAATAATAAATAGTGGTAGTGGTAGTGATAGTGATAGTGGTAGCTGTAAAAATAATAATAGGATAATAGTAATAATAAATACCTTGATGATGGATCAACATTGACTGAAGTTGCTTCTAATTTTGGAGGAATGATGTCCATGTTTGATGGATCAACATTCCACATTATATTGAAGGAATCCCAATCACACTGTGAGGGGAAAATGATTTGGAGTTTCTAAAATAAAATATACTCTAAGAAATGTGCCACCTACAAAGTAATTGGGTAGCATTCAGAAAAACTTTCTCACATGCATTCATCTGAGCTAATTCCTTGTCCGTAACTATAACACGTGGTTGCACGCTCTCATCTAGAGTTGATTTTAAACAGCTTAATGCCCAAAAGTATCTCACCTCTATTTCTTTATGCATAACTGCAAAAGCTATGGAAATTGTCTTGTTGGTAGAAGTTACGCCAACAATTTGAAGAAAAGGCAATTTATACTTGTTCGTATTGTTTGTGGCATCCATAAGCAACACATGTGGCAACACATACTTCCCTGTCAACTCTACCACCAATTGGTGTTCATTAGGTGTCAACCGTTTCAAGATTAGCGTCCCTCCATATATTCTCTGGGTGGATCATTATGTTCAGCATATTTTACTTTTAATGTTCAAGAACCATTATCTTTTGAATATTTCCCTACCATTTCAAACGGGCAGTTAATCTTTCTAATGCTGGTTTCTTTACTTGAATCTTTAACTGATTTATACACACCACCACAATCACATATAAGTACAACTTTAGTCACGTAGCCACTTTTTGTTTTTGATCTTTTAGTGAAAATAGCATAACCAAGACTACGTTCGGTGTTTCTAACCCATTCCATCAACTCCTCACGAGACTTGAACGCCTAAAAGTGTGTCACACCCCAACCGATGGCAGAAACATCAGAGTGAGACGAACGAGATTGCTCGAGACTTCATAACACTATTGTTACAATATTTAATTCAAACTGATTTCATTCATAAATAAAATTGTCAAGTACATCACAAGAAATCAAAGTACAACAACTGGAAACCTCAAAGTATAACAAACTCAATAAAAATACAGTAATAAAATCTAGTAATTCTAGATGCGTTTTTAAGTCGTCCCTACTAGATTTCGTCAACGTCAACATCATCAACCTGCAACATGTTTAAAGTATAGTTCAACACACAAGGCACTGGCGAGTACACAAGTTTAATATAGAATAAGTATGAAAAAGGTTTAAACGAATCCACATGGTAAAAATAGTTAACTAGATTAATGTATCAACGCATGCAATTTACAAGTCAACCCTCTGATTACCGCAAGAATTAAAGATTTAACATGACCACAAGACTACGGGCGGTGCGTTACTCCTATAGGGCTATATATGTTCAGGGGAGGCTCGTACGAAGTTAATGACAAGTGAATCACATAAGAATGCTCCAAGAATACAAATCAAGTATCATGTATTTAAGCATGTATAATGTATTGTTTGTGTTTGCATAAAGTATAAGTGTGTTTGCATGTATTTTGATAGGTTAAACACATTGCACCCAAAAAGTGTAAATCGAAAAAGGGGCTTTCAAGTGTACTCACGGTTTTGGAAAGCTTCCTTTGGTAATCCCGTGAAGAGTTGGAGAGTTTGAAGGATGGAACACTGAGTTATCCTACATGAGGAAGCGTAGGTATGTAAGTATTTGGATAATAACGGAGGGTTCGAATTCAGAATTAAAGTACGTATCCAAGAAAGTAATTATCTAGCCTTAAAAACTCGTTTTTGACACTATATATCCCGTATGGGTTGTTGTGATTTCAAGGGTTAAGTGCCCATTAGAATCGTAACGAGAGGTCCAAGTCTTAGATAATATAACCTATTACTATGATAAGTAACTATATCGATTATCCTCAAGGGTTTGGTTATGTGTGTATATATATAATAATTTTAAGCTAAGTTTATCAAGGATATCATAGATTGTCATATAAGTCATGCATGGAGGTAGGATGATGAGCATCCACTAAACCTCGTTATATGATTCACCAATACACAAACCGTCACATGGACAATTCAGATGGTCATAAATGAAGTGAAAGAAATACTTCACTAAATTATGTATCGACCAAGTAAGCAAGCTAGGTGCGTGCAACCCGAACATGGTCACGTTTGGGGACGTGTCGTAGCTGTGTTACTCAATTGAAGGTCGGACATAATTTAGTGGTTACATAGATATCATTAAGTGAGGTGGTGGATTGAAAGTAGGATAGCGAAGGCTTCCAAGTAATCACACCTTCGCCAAAACACAAGCCTTGTCAAGCTTTGATGGTCTCAACACTTGTGGGATAGAACCCTTACAAATCAAAAAGTTTAGAGGTATTTTACACCTCCTAATTTGTATGAAACAACCTTGGCTTAGCTCCCTAACAATGGACTTGATTACGGGCATAAGTAGCACAAGTTTGTCTAGAAAAGTATGTTTAAATAAAGTTTACATGTTCATCTTCCAAAACAGAAAGTCTTAGCCTTAAAAGTGGTATGGTTCCACCTTGGTTTTCCATGGAAAACCTATGGTAACATCCCTAGAGGCATTACATACATTGTAGAGGAAGAAAAAATGAAGTAAACATGAAAATAATGAAGTAAAAAAAACAAGCAAAAAGTTGTAGGCACTTTGAACCTTAAAAATGGTGAGATTTCACCTTAGTTTGCCCAAGAAAACTTGTGGAAACCTTCCTAGAGGTTATCCAAGTGTTGTAGAAGAAAGAATAAGAAGAAATTAGAAGGAGAAGTGAGTTAAAACTCACTTTTAATTACTAGAACTTTCTGATGTGTTGCTGAAAAAACTCAGCTAAGTTTGAGTGTGTTTTTGAGAGTGTTAGAGGGTTGTAAAAGTGGGATAATGGATGGAAAATGCTCATTATATAGGGAAGGGATTAGGGTTTCAAGGGGTTGGGCTTTGAATATGATTAGTGGGTGATTAACCTTGAAACAAGACAACTAAACCCAGCCCAAAGGCTGCGTTAGGAATCTGCCCAGCCCCCCCCCCCCCCCCCCCGCCACACACACACACACATATATATATATATTGTATATTCAGGTGTTACATGTTATTTAATATATGACCAACATGTAAAAAGGCCTAATATGCAAAGGGAACATGAAAATATGTGTTAAACAAGTATGTAAACATAGGTTTTGTGTTGTAATAATAAAAGAAGTATTGTAAGGATTAAACAAGTATGTGTAATGTATAATGAAGTGTCAATTATGCATAAGTCTCGTAATCACATAGTAAAGTGTTTGAATGTACAGAATGCTTACGAATTATGAATTCACAATGATTGTTTATAAGTTAATCTTATGCTTATGGGAATCACGTATGTATCAAAGTTTTTGTTTTGGCATCATCTGTTCTAGGGGAGATTGTTGGAATTGAACCCTATAAAAGAACAGATGAGAGAAAGCCAAAATATACTACAACCTCTGATCCTAATGATAATGTAATATCTGCCCAAGTAAAGCTCTGCTGAAGACTAAATGTCCAAGGTCTGCTATAGCTAAACTCTGTTGAAGACAAAGCTCTGCTGAAGACTAAATGTCCAAGGTCAGGAATAGCTAAACTCTGTTGAAGACAAAGCTCTGCTGAAGACTAAAGTCCAAGGTCTGCTATAGCTACACTCTGTTGAAGACAAAGCTCTGCCAAGGCAAAGCTCTGGTAAAGACTAAAGCTTAAAGGTCTGCCAAAGCAAAGCTCTGCTGAAGATCAAGGCTAAAGCTCTATCAAGGCAAGCTCTGCTGAAGACCAACAGAGGATGTATCATCAGTGTTTTCTAAAAATAGAATCGAATACAAACTTTCCAAAAATAGAAATACGGAAATACGAGGCGTTACAAAGAGAACTAATATTATTTGCGAAATATTGATTATTTTGGGGTAAAATAGTAATTTATTAAAAAGTTCGATCCTTATAGGTGAACAAGCTTATTTTTTAGTAAGGCTTATAACTCTATATGTGAGATAAGTTTAGGGGTGTTCACGGTTAGGTTCGAAACCGTGAAACCACCCAAACCAGTGGTCAGTTTAATTTCACAATCGGTTATTTTCTAAAATTTCGGTCGGTCATTTTTAAAATTTTCAAACCGAAATGAACGGTTTGGTTTGCGGTTTATACCAAAACCAACCGTATAAAACCATTAGTTTTATGTATATTTTAGTATATTAAACATATTATGTTAATATATTTAACTATTTGTATTTTATAGTTTATGCTTTGTTCAAGAAAAATAGAAGTGTGCCTGTAGGTCCACTTGGAGGATCACGATAACCTACTTCCTTGTTGTTTAACACACACATGAGTGCGGAATCCAAGTGTATATGCAAACCAAAGCAAAGTATAGTAAACACAAAGTAACCAAAGATTCACTATCTGTTGATTAACAAAAGAGCTAGTACAAACACATACACACAATGTTCATACAGACTCAAGGTATTATCTCTGTGCTCTATCTTACGTGAACTGTGAAGTGCATGTCTATATATAGGCCCAACACCCAGCAACATCACGAAGAATGTCACTAATCGTACGAAGGACTACAAAGACCACGAAGAACATTCGTGGAAGAGTTGTTCGTACGAACAACCTATGGCTCGTACGAATAAGTAACTCGCTCGTACGAAAAAGTAACTCTTACTTGAATGTTCATTCCTACGAACATGCAATGGCTCGTATGAACAGGTAACTTGTTCGTACGAAGCACAGTTCACTCGTACAAATATGGGGTTCTTCGGAGAACCTTGCTAACAGACATACTGCACAGTCAACAAGATCAGAAACACAAAACTTAACAGTATGCACATATGCAACTGTTTTACATGACAGACAAACTAAACGTCGTACTAAATCAAGATAGGAGGATATCTTGATTTGGTCGACACGACCAAACTTTACAGACACAACAAACAAAGACCGTACAATTACTTACGTAACTAAGAACAAGCAACAGACACAAAAATGCATCAACAAACTCCCCTTGACTGTTTCTTGGTTTTCGATCTTCATTTCTAATGGATTGCTGCACCCTCATTCACTGAACACTTTCAACCAACGTTGACTGAAGAGCAATATCAACAATACTCTCCAAAACATCAAACCATTCCAGTTTCCTTTTGAGTACCACCTAAGGCAACTGGATCGGCCATGATCTTCTGTGCACTCAACTCTACCATTAGAGTTGCAGCAGAACTTTCTTGTTGCGCGGATGAAGCTGAAGCATCAGGCTTGCCAGGGTCTTCACTATCGTGATCACGTTTACGTTGGATCTCCTGTGCTTTGCATCTTTCATTCCACTGAATGTTCACCCGCTTTCTGCTCATTTCAAATCCGTCTTTAATACTATTAAAGCCTTTAACCAGTGTAGTATTACGAGAATGATACCATTCTCTCATGTCGTCATGTTTAGCAGTTAATGTTTCGGCAGATTGTTGTACAACCGCACTACGTTCTTTCAGCCTATTCATTTCAATACAACGAGCGTTATCAGCCGCTCGCATTTGTTGTAGCTGAGCTGCCCTTTCAGCGTCCGCAGCCCTCAACTACTCATTCTCTTCTCTTAACTGCGCAATCTCGGTAGCCTGCTTTCCAACAGTTTCCTTCAAAGAATTTATCTCCAACTGTTGCTTAATAACTGTATTCCGATTTGAAGATATAAACTCCGAGTGCCTGTTAATCTGAGTTGTTGCAGCTTGCAGCTGAGAGAACAGAAAATCCACTTTTTCATCCTGTTCCATTTCAGAGAATAAATGACTGCGTCATTTTGTACTTTGTTGATGAATTGCGGACTGAGATTGTTGAGCTGAAGAAGTAGTGGGTTGTTGTTAAATCGGAGTAGTCATAACGGAAGGTGTTTCAGCTGCTGTGGTAGCTGTAGGTTGTGGTTCAGAGGTTGTAGTGGGTTCCGACATTAGAGTTTCAGCCTCCTCCATTGTGAAGGCAGACTGAACTTCTTCAATTGGTTCCAGTATGGTTTCTTGTTGTGTGGTTGTAGGTTGTGTGATTTCAGGTTGAGCTGATGAGGTTCCCATAGACTATTTGCTCTGTTTCTTTCTATGAACCGCTTTTTCCTTTTGCGAGCTCGTTAAGTCTCAGCATCGGATGGAACATAGTCAGCATCTGGATCTGTTGGAATCTTTCTAATCTGCCTAACCCCACACTCATCAATATAGCGTTCATACCCAGGTTCAAGCGGATTGCCATCAGAATCTGATTCTTTATCCGGTTGTTTACCCTTATCACCACCTGTACTACCTACACCACTCGCACCACCATCACCGTCATCATTACTATCATCATCACTGTCATCATTATCACCTTTATCCTTTCCCTTTTGACGACCAAACTTATCTTCGATCATCTTCTTCAAAGTTGGTTCTTCATTATCTGACTGACTATCATCATGGCGCCACTTATCGTTTTCTTGTGCAACATATTCATCATTTGCCAGAAAACCAAACAACCTACGAGGAGGTATGCTTTCTTTGTAACGTTTTGCTGCTACTCAAAATATCTTCAACGAATGTTCCATCATAACATCAACTTTTAGAACATCGTTGTCGTTCTTTGGAAGATTCGAATGTTGTATATTCAAGATCATCTGGAGAAAACAAGGATACATCCAAAACTTGTTTCACCAAATCCGGTTCTTTTCAGGTTTTCCTTCATGTTTGCAAAAATATACTTTGAAACACTAAATGGTTGTTCAATGTCAAAGCTACCATCATCCCAACTAAGTCATTATTAGCCATGTCATAACCACTTTGTATGTTGCTTAAACACTGAATTAAAACATCTAGAAAGAACTTGTATCGGAGCGGCAACCATGCTTTGTTTAGTTGTCCGACAAGAAAATCTCTGACACATCTCATTCGAAGCAAACATCCACGTTGACACTTCAACAGAACTGAGTATGGAGCTTCAGGATCATCGCCACGTTGCAATGCGGAATTAATTACTTCAACGGAAATATCTACGTCTAAGCCATTTACTCTTCCGGGTGGATAAGTTCCTGTCCATTCACTTCAACAACTTTAGCTAAATCCCAAAATTCCTTGATCAATGTCTTGTATACTGTAGTTTTATGCGTGATTGCATAATGTATCCTTGAGTCGCGCAAAAACTTCATTATACCATTGTACTTAGCAAATTTATCTTCTGGATCTAAGTAGGCAACCATGTTGTGTCTCGGTTCTGACATAATTTCCACTTTTAACTTGTCAGTTTTCTTCATTGCGGGCTTTCTTTTCTGTTCTTTTGGTGCCATCCTGTACACAAAAGCTAATCAGGATAAGAAGAAACATAAATACACTAGGGAACATACTGAAAAAGTTTTTACTGTGAACTTTCTGAAGTATGCAGCCCCTTGACGAAGAACTACCGACTCATACGAATAATAATTTACTCGTACGAAGAACAGCTGACTTGTATGAACAACAACTGACTCGCTCAAACAAGTGATTGGCTCGTACGAGTAACTAGCTCGTATGAACAACAGGTTACTCGTACGATCGATAATTCACTCGTACGAAGAAGAGTCAACTTGTTCGCACAAAGAACTTCAAGTGAAGATTATTCATGAAGAACTTGTGTTTCGTCAACATAGGTTCTTCGCCTGAAGTTTGTTGTTCGTGTCAGGTAATGACAAGCAGTCAGTTAATGTTCAATCTGCTCATCTTCAAGGTATACCAACATTGTCAAACATACCTTAAAGATATTAGATATAGATCGACTAGAAGAAGAGAAAGGTTAGACCGATGATTTCTTCAGATGAGGAAGATGATGAATAGTGAAAGAATGAAGTGAAAAGGTGAAAGTAAAGTTACATTGAAAAATTATTTCACCTCTTATACTTCATACCTTTCCTCGCACGAAGAACCCTAGTTCGCACGAAGAACTGTCAGCCGTACAAAGACTGTCTTGTACAAAGAACCAGTGACTCATTCGTAAGAAGCACAACCATTAGCATGAGGGATCATTGACTCATTCGCACGAGGAACTTCTGATTCGTATGAGCAACAACTGATTCGTACGAATCCAGGTTCTTCTAAACTGGAACATCAGTTCTTCGTGGACCTTAGGTTTTTCGTTGACCTGTTTAGATCTTCGCACATATCTACACATATCACAAGTTAGGAAATGTGCACATTAAACATATTTTGCTCTTTGTGATGAGTTTACCCCATTGTAAGAAAGTACTTTATGAAGTTATGATAGCAAGACAAATGATTTTTAGGGCGTATCTTGGTAGAAAACATTCGAGCTTCAACTTTGGCTAATCCAAAATAATTTAAAAATAGAGTAAACAAAAACAAATACTAACAGTTAAGAACAAACTGTATATTAATTAGCAATCTTTTTCTGAGTTTCAAGGTAAGAGAATCATACCAACTTTTAATGTTGCCAAAAATGATTTTTTTTTGTTTAGAACATAAAATTAAATAAATATTCTACCATAATTATCGGTATTTTTTGTCCACATAAGCTAAGCTTATCAGATGTAGTCATGATTTGGAGATATGATTAATGTATGAATTATACTTACTAGATGGTGTTCAACCACTTCACGACACATTCCCGTATCAAGACATGACGAGAGAAAATCTTACCGGTGAGTATACTACTTATCATCTGTTTTGACGTATAGATTGTGACATGCTCACTAATTTTGATTGAAAACAAGCCCTATGTGATTAAATCACTTATTGAGGAGGAACTTGATTTTCAGATGTATGCAGGGCATAGGAGTAAGTCCGTGAACAGCTTAGTACCAACGTACCGACAAAGAGACGAACTTAACTCCCGCATAAAGCTGTGATATATTATCACTTATTTATTGGGTGAATGTGATATTTTTATCACTTATTGATGGTCGTATGCAGTATTTACACGTATGTCTGGTATCAGGGAAGTTCTAGACTTGTGTCCTCGTTATTTTTCAATAAAAGATTCAACCATGATACCCAGATGATAAGCAAGTATAAAGACCGCATATCTCAGAACCTCGGCATACTATCAAACGAAATTTCGGTACCAAGACCATATGCCAATGAATGGTTCCCACCTGGCCTTCAGTCCGTTATGTTTATATCAACCTACACATTTTAATCTGATTGTGAGCCTACCGATACATCATTAGTCGAGCTACTTATCAATTTTCGTTTTATGTTTTTGACCGTATTTGACAAATCACCGGTGTATCATCATCTTCTCTTATCTTTTCAAGAAACTCATTTTTTTTTTGGGTTTTCTATTGTTTTTGTATTTTTCTAAATTTTCTTCCCCTTAAATACGAAAATTAAATAAATAAAGACATAACTAAATAAAAGACATATTTTTGTATTTTTGCATTTTCTTATGTTTTTGTATTTTCTTGAAATTTTCTCCCCCTAAAATGTAAAAAGAAAAAATGGAAAATCTTTTGTATTTTTAGTTTTGAAGAAAATATTTATGAAAATGATTAGCCAAGGATGATTTACTTGGTTTCACCTTGATGCCATTGACCAAAAGAAGATAATCAAAATGTGATTTATTAAAAGCTTTTATAAACAGGTTGGCATGTTGGTGATCGGTGTGGATTTTAACAACATTGATAAGTTTCTTTTCATAACAATCTCGTATGAAATGATACTTATGTGTTCGGTTTTTGAGTGCTGTACAGGATTATGAGTGATCTGTAAAGCAGCTTCATTGTCAACATAAATAAGAGTAGTTAGAAATTTAAACCGTAGTCGTGCATTTGCTGTTGGATCCATAAAACCTAAGAGCAGCAACTAGAAGTCGAAATATACTCAGCCTCACATGTTGAAGTAGCTACACAAGTCTGCCTTTTGCATTGCCACGTGACTAGGCGATTTCCCAAGAACTGACATCCTGCTGATATTGACTTTGCATCGATCTTGCAGCCGCCATGATTAGAATCACTGAATGTTGTCAAATCAAACCTATCATCCTTAGGGTACCAGAGACCAGTGTCCGGGCGACCCTTCAAATAACGAAAGATTCTTTTCACAGCCATCAAATGAGAAACTTTTGGACTTGACTTGTAGCGAGCTAGAAGACATGGGTCTTGAAGTAGTAAGATACATAAGAGATCCGATCATAGCACGATAAAGAGATAGTTCCACATGTTCACCCATTCCATCAGGAGTAATCCCATGATTTTGAGCTAATGGAGTTCCTAAAGGCTTTGAGTCTTCCATTTGAAATCGTTTGAGAATATCCTCAACATACTTGGTTTGATGAATGAAGATCCCTTCCTTAGATTGATGAACCTGCAAACCTAAAAAGAAAGTCATTTCTCCCATCGCGCTCATCTCGAACTTCTCTTGCATCACCGCTCGAATTCTTTGCACATTATATCATTTGTAGACCCAAAAGGAATATCATCAACATACACTTGTACCAGCAACAAATCCTCATTCTTTTCTTTGATGAAGAGAGTACAGTCGATCAACCCACGTCGAAAACCATTCTTGAGCAGATAGGAAGACAACGTTTCATACCAAGCTCGTGGAGCTTGATGAAGACCATATACGCCAAACCTTGTCATGATGGATTGGATCTTCAAAACCATGTGGTTTCTCAACAAATACTTCTTCTTCAACCACACCATGAAGAAATGGACTTTTCACATCCATTTGATAAACTGTAAACTTCTTGTAGGATGCATAAGCCAAGAAAATTCTTATGGCCTCAAGACGTGCTACCGGTGCATAAACCTCATTATAATCAATGTCTTTACCTGGTTAAAGCCCTGGACAACCAATCTTGCTTTGTTTCTCACAACAACTCCTCGGTCATCCTTCTTGCACTTGTAAACCCATCTAGTACCAATCTTCTTGTAGTTGTCGGGCCTGTCAACCAATTTTCACACGCCCAAATTCTGAAACTGCTGAAGTTCCTCTTGCATTGCTTCAACCCATGAGTCTTCTTTCATTGCCTCCTTCCAAGATTTCGGTTCAACTTGGCAAACATAGCAGGCAAAAGACCAATCATTATGTTCCCTAGATTCTCTAATTGTTGTATACAAACCAGCATTCTGGTTGTTCCTTAGCTGATTATGTGTCTGCACTCCACTCTGGACATCTCCTATAATATTCTGCTGAGGATGAGTATCATGGATTTGAATTTCAGGAACATCCGGAACTCAAGAATTTATACCCAAATTGTTGATATTCAGATCAACAGCTAATTCGATGACAATCGATGAAGATGTAGAAGCACGACCTTCAGTCGTCCCTTGATTTTGCACATTTGAAGTTACATCAGAAATTCCAGGAACAAGAGCAGAAGTAGCTTCATTTGCATCATGGAACTCATCATCTTCTGGTTAAATATTATAATCAGCAGCATCTTCAAATTCCTCATTTTGAACAATATTATTAACCAAAGTAGACACTTGTGGGTTAACAATAATTGGTCGTACTAATGACGAGTCAACTGTAGTATCACCTTCAAATAGCATTTGAGCTGCTGCAGATGCATCATCAAAAGTTGGCAGATTGAAGGAGTCAAACAATCCATCGTAGTCAAACATCCAAGGAGCACACGGAGCTCTTACTGATTCAGTGTATCTTTGAACCTTAACTTCACCCCATTCCTAAATCTTTTTCGTTGACAAATTCCACACTCCGAAATTTGGAGTAGCATATACAAGAAAGAAACCTTTGATAACCTTTGGACCGAATTTACCATGTGGATCAATCATAGTGCATGGAGCTCCAAAAGGTTCTAAGAAAGACACATCCGGTTTCCTTTTATGTAACATTTTGAAACATGTTTTCCCATGCCGTTTCACCGTAAGAACTCTATTCATTGTATAGCACGCAGTAGCCACAGCTTCCCCCTAAAATTGAACAGGAAGTTCTGATTCTACTAACATAGTTCTTGCAGTTTTGATAAGAGTTCTATTTTTCCTCTCAGCGACACCATTTTTTTGTGGAGTGTAACGAGAACTGTATTCATGTAAAATGCCCTTAGAAGAACATAACTCATCCATAACATGGTTCTTGAATTTGGTGCCATTGTCGCTTCTGATTCTCCTTATCTTCAAATTGTACAAATTTTCAAGTAGCGTGAGGAGATTCTTGAGGATTTCAGGAACTTCACTCTTGTGTGCCATAAGATTCACCCATGAAAATCTTGAATAGTCATCTGTAACAACTAAACAATATGCATCGCCAAAGGTAGTCTTGTGTTTCATAGATCCAAAAAGGTCCATATGAAGACATTCTAGAGGCATATTAACAGTGTTAATTTCTTCACAGGATGAGACTTCTTTGCTTGTTTCGTCTTGTAAATGAAAATTCTTAACTGGTACACCATTCACAAGATTATTTTTCACCAAATAATTCATTTTCCTCAAGTGAATGTGTCCCATTCGTCTATGCCAAGAGATTGACTCCTTTTCAGGGGCTTTTAAGACAAAACATGTAACTTGTGCAGACGTAGTAATAGCTTGGCTCATGTCAAGAATATACAACTCATTTATTCTTGGAGCCAACAAGAGAATCCATTCTTTGGGAATCTCGAAACCAGGTTTTAGCACATAACAACTGGCATCATCAAAGTGAATCGTGAACTTCTTGTCGCAGATTTGAGAAACACTCAGAAGATTATGATCAATTTGACGAACATAATTGATCTTGTCAAAACTAACAACACCATTGGAAATCATTCCTTCTCTAGTGATGTAACCGCCTTTATCTCCAGCAAAAGCAACATAGCCTCCCCTAATGCTTTTCATATCATAAAGGAGCCTTAAGTCGCCTGTCATGTGCCGTGATGCTCCACTATCAACAATCCAATGACTATTCACAGTTCCTCCTGGAACACCTTGCACACTGCATTACCCGATTAGTTTGAGATGGGGACCCAAGCCTTAGTGGTCTTGGGTCGACCCTTATCATTAAGAAATGTGATTTCTATTTCTTGATGATTTGGAAACTTTGTGCCTCCCCCTGAAACATTACCGGTTTTAGGTTTCCAAGATTGTTGGTGTTTACCATATAGACTATTATTTACAGGTTTAGACACTTCTGGTTTTAACATACTTGATGAACTTGGCTTCTTCTCTACAACATCCGGTTTTAATGCCTTTTCAATTATTTTAACTTGTTTACGTCTTTGTTTTTCTTCTTGTTCCTTAACAATACGGTTGTCTTGTTTAGGTGACACAGATCGACGTTGGCAATTCTTTTCAGGAGGGGCGTTTTCAACAAACTTGGGTTTTGCTAAGTTGATACAATTTTTGATTATGTGGCCAAACTCCCCACACTTAAAACATGTTCTCCTTTCAACAAATTTAGGAGGTGCCATTTGATGACTCGATGTTGAACTTGTAGGCCTAGAGATACTTGGTCCATCTTCACACCCATTTGTGTGTTGAGTGTAATTGTTTTGAGTGTTACGTTTTAAAATCTTGACTTGATTTACAAAATCAATATTTGACACATTTTCAAAGTCTCGATTTTATCAGTACCAGTTGAGATTACAAAGTTAACATTCTTCCCCTTTTTCTTGTTGTGAGCTCTTTTAGCTTCAACCTTTGGTTGTGGCACCTTAGGTTTTTCAGCTTGCTTTTCTTGTTGTCTACTTTTAGAAGCAATTAATGGTTGTGATTTGATTGGATTCTTCTTTCCCAAAAATTTGATTGTTGAATTTTCAAAAACTTGATCAATTGAAGTTGGATTGACATTTTTTATTGGAAAATCCTTGTTTGAGTAAATTTTCTCATCACCAATCAAAGTATACAACACATTATTGTTTTTAAATGTAGAAGCAATCGTCTTGACATATTTGATAGGATCAATCTCTTGCTTTGTTTCAGATTGCACAACGGATGTAATAGGATCACATAAAATATGATTCTTAATTGGAATTCCTACCCCTTTCTTTTTATCAAGAGATTGGTCCTTATTGATCTCGTTTGACTCATCATCTAATAAATCATCCTCTTTTGTTATAGGTGGACTTTGATCAATAACAGATGATGAGTTCTCCGTCTTTCTGGATTCATCTGAGGAAGTGTTCAGTTTAAACCCTAACCCTGCTGCAAACTCTTCAAGATTAAGAGGTACAGATGGTTCAAAACGTGGCATTTCCTCCTCATCAGACAATTTGGTATGATTGTGTTCAATGGTGGTGGACACGATTTATACCCAATGCATTTCACATCTCCTTTAAGTTTTTGAACGTCAATGATGTGATCAAGCACATAGCGGGAGTTAGAGTAACTCTCCAATTTAAGCTTAATTGCATCATGCTCGCATTTGGCAATGGCTAACTCCTTTTTCGTTTCTTCAAGGATATTAATGAAGTTATTAATACCAGTTTGCTTGTTCAAAACTGTTTTTGTTAACTCAGACACGCTTTTCTTAAGAGTCTCAATTACAGATTTGAATTCTTTTTCATTTCGAGTTAAAGCCATGTTTGCATCTTTGCATTTTGATAGTTCAACTACTAAACTTTGATTGTGACTGTTAAAGTTTATCAAATTTAGTATTTAAGTTAGCACAATCATTTCATATCCTAGGAGAGTCGGATTTTACCCGACTTGTTGAACCTGCAACATTAGCCATAAAAGCAATATGATGAGAAAAGGATGCATTGTTGGCAAAGAGTTTCTCCATTTCCTTTAATGCAACTTCTGCTTTCTTTATCAACCTATACTTTTGACTTTTCAGCTTCTCTACTTCTTTTAGCAACTCATCGACCTCAGTATCAATCTTTTCCCTGACATCCAAATCTGATCCATAACCACCCACACTTGAGCTTTCCTCTTCAGAACTCTCATAATACCCAGAACTATCATCATCATCTATCGAGTCAATACTGTGAACATCTTTGATCTGATTGATTATCTTAGCATAACACACAGTTCCTCCTTGATTCTCGTTTCCCAACTGAACTGACCAATCACATCCTTCATCTGCTTGAACTACTAACACTCTGCTGGTGTTGTTTGAAGGCCCAGACTGGTTGGAGTTGTTTGGGTTGTTAACAGCTACTATACTTTGTTCATTGTTAACTTGAATTATGTTGGATGAGCATGATTGATTTTAGAAAGGGTTGTGATTTCCTTGCTTGCTAGGTTGAGTACATTCAACTCTTTATCAAATCCATACTTTGTGTCTTTCTTGCTTTTTAAAGTTGTTCTTCCAGTTCTACTCATGTAGTCTTTCGCTCTTCTAACCGTACTAGCAAATTCCCACTTATATCCATCAACTCCATTTCATCCCTGTCTATTTGCTGATAGTCCTCATTAGTCAAATTGATGTTTCCAATTTGACCAGCGACTAGTCCACAGTATGCACTAACCATAGTGTTCAGAAGTTCTATGTGTTCCCAAGCAACTTCTACACTGACCTTGGAAAGATGTGAAGTATCAAGTCTGATGGTATTAGGATTTGCAGGTTGAAAGTTGTTTCCATAAAAAGCTTGTTGTGGAACTTGATGTGTAACAACGTGTGGTTGTGGAAGAAAGGCTTTAGGATCAAATGCTTAACCATAGGTTTGAGCACTTGAGCTAGCAGATTGATCTGTTTGAACTGGTTGTAGTAGAAATGGGTTAACATTTAACACAAACGCTGTTTGGAGTTTTGGCTGCTGAGTTGTACTAACCCCTATGTTAATACCTCCAAAATACATTTTAGGGTTTTGTGGAATAAGAACTCTTTTTGCTTTTTCATATTTCTTCTTCATTTTTGTTCTCAAGCTTTTGAACGAACTCATAAATACTGATCATATCCAAAACACCTGTGTGCTTTAGCAAGTCAATGAATTGACTCCACTTCGGTGGTAAGGCATCAGCAAAACGCATCACAATCTCTTGTGGAGATGTGATCACCTTGTATGAATACATTTCACTAAGCAGGTGATAGAAACGAGTTGTCATGTCGCTTAGTGTTTCATTCTCCATGAACAGAAAACCTTCAAACTCTTTCTTCAGAAGATCATGTCGTATCTTTCTTGTTGCAGCATTTCCTTCCCCTCTTGCTTCCAAAGTATCCCACAAATTCTTGGTTGTGGTACAGTACACAAATTGATGATAAATATCCTTATGAGGTGCTTGTGTAAGGATAGAAAATGCCTTCTTCTCCAAATCATAAGCCTTTTTATCATTTTCATCTAAGTTTGCTAAAGAGGTTGGATTTGATCCTGCTTCTTCGAGAGATTCCTTGTATGGTGCAGTAAAACATGTCCACAATTCTGTATCTTGACCAAGAACATACGTATGAAAATGACTTTTCCATGAGGGATAATCGTTCATATGATTCAACTTCGGTGGACGGTTGTTACTTCCTGTTTCACTCTCGCTAATGAGAAGAGTCTGAAGGCTTTGAATTTGATTTGCCACACACACCCATTGATTAACGGTAATCATGGCCGTCTGCTGAGGCATTAATGATTTAACCCATGAGGTTGCGAAGCTAGATTGTGGTGAATCCTGGTTTGTACTTGAACTACACCCCCAATCATGGGGATTGTACCCATTCTGTTTGTTTGTTTATAAAAATTAGCTTAAAAATTTAAGATTCCAAGGATTAAATTGAAATAAAGGTTTTCTTGTAAAGGTTCACAATTTCAAAAACCACCAAGTATCAGTTCTCACAAAAAAACTATCACTAATAACCTTAAAAGTCACGAAAAACTCAGTTCTTCGTGCGAGCCACTGATTCTTCGTGCGGTCAACTAGTTCTTCGTGCGACTCAGCTGGTCCTTCGCACGAACAATTGGTTTTTCGTGCGGATGGGTTATTCGCACGGGGTCTTTCGCAGGTGTTGGGTTTTTTCGCAGGGAGGAATTTTTTCAGGGTTGGTTGGTGAGAAGTTTCCTTTTGTACTAGAAACTTGTTTCTGAGTTTGTTCGAAAGTTGTCAGTTGTCTACACAGATTCAGTTAAAAAGACAAACATTCCAAAATCACTTTTCAGTCAAATCAGTCAAATCTTAAGATTTTGTCAACCCTAAAGGAATATTCCGGTGAGTTGTCCGACAAGTGCTTCACCGGAAAATATGTCCAACTAAACTTTGATAGAAAATTTCAAGAAACCATATCCTAACATGTCTCCATGTATTTTAACAAGGTTTTTATAAAACTTTTCTGAAAACAACAAGTTTTACCTAAGTTTTAACCTACTTTTCTTGTTAAAACTTAAGTTTCTTGCTTAAGGTTCAAGAACACTTCCAGAAAGCTTCACAACTTGCTCAAACACAACACTATGCTTGGTTTTAAACAAGGAAGAGAGCCAAAGCTCTAATACCACTTGTAGGTCCACTTGGAGGATCAAGATATCCTACTTCCTTGTTGTTTTACACACACACGAGTGCGGAATCCAAGTGTATATGCAAACCAAAGCAAAGTATACTAAACACAAAGTAACCAAATATTCACTATCTTTTGATTAACTGAAGAGAGCTAGTACAAACACATACACACAATGTTCATACAGACACAAGGTATTCTCTCTCTGCTCTCTCTTATGTGAACTGTGAAGTGCATGTCTATATATAGGGCCAACACCCAGCAACATCACGAAGAATGTCACTGATCGTACGAAGGACTACAAAGACCACGAAGAACATTCGTTGAAGAGTTGCTCGTACGAACAACCTATGGTTCGTACGAATAAGTAACTTGCTCGTACGAACAAGTAACTCTTACTTGAATGTTCATTTGTACGAATATGCAATGGCTCGTCGAACAAGTAACTTGTTCGTACGAAGCACAGTTCACTCGGACGAATATGGGGTTCTTCGGAGAACCCTGCTAACAGACATACTGCACAGTCAGCAAGATCAGAAACACAAAACTTAACAGTATGCACACATGCAACTGTTTTACACGACAGACAAACTAAACGTTGTACTAAATCAAGATAGGAGAATACCTTGATTTGGTCGACACGACCAAGCTTTACAGACACAACAAACAAAGACCGTACAATTACTGACATAACTAAGAACAAGCGACAGACACAAAAATGCGTCAACAGTGCCTTATATTGAAATACAAATGCAACTCATTATCCAAGCTCCTCTATTATATCTAACTCTAATTTTAGCCATTAGTTCCATCTCAATGCATCACGTAAAAACTAGCAAACCCTAGTTGCATCCAACATACCATCCCTTATAATCGATTTTAATTTTTTCAGTTGCTTAAAACTGGAGATGATCTCTGTTAGTTGGAGATTTAATAAAGAAGACGAAGATAATGATGTTTTCTTAAATCATTATACTTTTGACATCACAAAAATGTCTCTTTCTATAGCATAAAATTTGGTTTGCAAAAGTAATCTTGTGATATCTATTTATCTATGTTTTACTTTCATTCTTGAGTTTTAATTCCTATGAATATTTATACTTATAAACTAATTATAACAGCTAAAAGGAATTTTTGAGAGTTAAGTAACATTATTTATTATTATAGAGTATAATTGTTTTTCCAAACGAACCCATTTAAACTAAAACAAGACCCTTAACCTAGCTAGATTATATAACTAAGTTGAAACTTGAAACAAGAATATTAAAAACTATACCTGATTCGTTAAAAATCCAGACATTTCTTTAGTTTTTCTGAATGATATGATGAAGCATATGTAGATCAGTTGTTGAACAAATAAATTTATGAATACACAAGAATCACGATGCACCTCATGTTTATTTCAAAAATCATGGTGTTGCTTATGAATACAATATAATATGTAGATTACAATCGCTTCCTTTGAATAGCTTCATTTATATGAATAATATACTTAGTCACAAGCAAAATAGTAACAGTAAAAGGTCAATGCTATCAGAAGAATATAATCATTCATTTGAACGATTTTAAGCATGTGATGTGCAAAAAGTAAATACTAGGATAATCATATATGTAGTGCAATATATTTCATATTATATAAATACTATTATCCAGGACTCTTGTTTTATGATGGGACCGTTAAATCGAACAAAAAGTAAACATAATAACGTTAAACCACGCATGCACATTGCAACATGTTGACTCACAAAACTTAAACCGAAACGTAAAATATATAAAAGAATAATTAATAAGACCACACATTACGAAGAAGCGTTAAAAATGTAAGAAAATTGAATAGTGTTAGGGGGTAAAAAGTGAAAAAATATTTGTGACAACGGTGTATAATAATAATAATAATAATTCACTTAATAAGACCAACCCATTACGACAAAGCCGTTAAAAATAAACAAAAGATTAAAAAAATAAACGAATTTTGAACAAACAAACAGCCAAAATGAAGATTTTAAAAACGATAAACGATACAAATGACGCTTTAAAAATAAAAGTAACGTTTGCAAAACGGTTTTAAAAGAAACACTTTAAAAATAAACGGTTTTAAGAATGAACGACTTTAAAAAGTGAATTATTTAAAAAAAAGTTTTTAAACATATGGTTTTGAAAAGAATGATAAAAAATGAACTGCTCAATTTATAAAAAATGAGGACTTAAAAAAGAATGATTTAAAAAACAAACAGTTTAAAAAGAACGATTTTAAAAATGATTAACAATTTTAAAAAGGGTATTTTTTGAAACGACATTTATAAAAAGAAAACAAATTGTTAAAGAAATATATACTTATTTGTATATTTAAAACGTATTTTGTAAAATAATAATCGTGAAATAAAGAAATAAAAAATGGGATTTTGGATTTAAATAATTCCAACATTTTCATTAATTGGCCGATAACCACTATCAACTTTCGATTTGTATACCAGCATCCCAACTTTCAACTTATTGGCTGATAGTATTCACTAACTAATTGAACTCTAACCCAGTTAGGGTTAACTAGAAAAAAGTGACATGGTTAGTGTTAGGGAGCAAAACTGTTACAAAATGTAATCTAAAAATCTGATATGTCAAAAAAAATTCCTTTTTAGACCGAATGAATTAAACTGATTAAATCACAACCACAAAATAATTTACTCTTAGTAAGAAAGAAAATGTATTTACTAGCTCCTCTTAGTACACACCACAAATTTAGATATTTTTAAGAATCTACATATTCAAAACCCGATATCCTTCAACCTTTAAACGTAGCCGCGCTTTCACGTAAATAAATCCAGTACCATGCCCTTTTTCGTCATTTCACTTTGCGTCACACACATTGACGACAACATTCAGCAAACCCCCTCCCCCCCCCTCTCAAAAAAGCTGCCATTTTCCAAAAAGTTTTCAAAGCAGTTATCCAATTTCTCAAATCCTTCGTAGATTCCGTCAACCAACCATCCCAGTTCTCCGGCGAACCTCCGTTCTCACCGCCGGCGATGCTGTTACCGTAACATTTCTCATCCCTTAACTTCATATAGCTTGTAGACTGTTCCTAACTTCGTATATGAAGTAGTAAACGGTTATACATTCAAACAAATATATATACACATAGATACACTGTTAATACATAATATAGATAGATATACGTACGGAACATAGTGAGTTTATGGATCTGATTGAAGGAGTCGGTGAGAGTCGTTCACCGCCGCGGAGTTTCGGAAGTTTTAACGGTAATGAAGTAGTGAATGATGTGTATAATCGGTTGGTGGAGATTGGCAACGAAGATGCTACTAATCATCCCGAGTTTCGTGATGAGTTGGAAGCTCACTTTAGTCGGTTTCCTGCTAGGTATTTTATTAATATAAGTTTTTTTTCGGATTTGTATCGATTTGTTAATATGTTTGTTACTTAACGGATGTGTTTTAGACTTCTAGGTGCATAATTTTGGTTGAAATTGATTTTGTATACGAGAATGTGTTGCTAACGCTTTGTGTTTGTATGATTGGAATCAAATTAGGTAATAATTTGTTTTTATTAAGCTAATGGAGATTATGTGTGATGTCTTTGTACTCAAATGCATTGTTTTTCCATGTTTGGACTGGAGTTTTTAATCTATTTTGGGGAGAATTAATTAATGATGTGCAAGGTGTGGTAATATGTTTGCAAACTCATACCGATTTAGGAAGTAGTGTTAATCTTGTTCTAAACGGTAAGCTTACTTTGAGTTTTCTTTTTCGCCAAAATTGGGTGGATGATTGTCCAGTTTAGGTTATGTTTTTTATTTATGATTTATATTAATTTGAGATTTATATGTACTAAATTACTCAAAGTAGTTATCGCCCAGTCAAAGCAAATGTGTTGTTTTTAACGCTTTTAACGCATCAGTTATGCACTGGATGTCAACATGGATAGGGTTGAAGATGTGCTTCTGCATCAGAAGCTTCTTGTGCTCGCAAGAGATCCTGGGAATCGATTAGTTTTTCATGTTCGCCTTTTGGAGGTAATGATTTTTAGTTAAAGTTTCACACTACACATCATCAATTAAGCTATGAATGCTATGTTCCTCATTAGTCTTTCCAAAAACTAAATTAAACAACTTAACATATATAGTATTCGGTCTGAAATCTATCTCTTTCTTAATCTATCTTGTAGCCTGAATACTATTTAAGTGTGGCTTTAACAAGTTTATTTATCCTAATACCATTTCTAAGCTTGCCCCTAAAATTGTGCCTTGCAGAACTTTTGGACTAGAGGAGATGTCGATGATGGTGACCAACAAGGCAACAAGAATTAACAGAGGGGGGTTTTGAACCTTGCTTTAAACTTGAGGACCTGAATTTGGAGGTCAGAAAAAGTTGTGATGATAAGGATGGTGAGAATCTTGAAGGAGAATCTTCTAGAAGGTACTGCGTAAGAGAGTTTTGGTGTATGCATTCTTTTACTGTTCACCATTATGTTTTTTGTTAAAAATCCATCTTAGTTCTAAAAGAATCTTGGAAAATTACAAAAACAAATGACCTTGGTTTAGTAGGTTCTTTGGAATCTTTGTATATGTATATAGGGGTGGGTTCAAATGACAACCAACAACATTTATCACTATTTTATTTATTCAGGGGTGAATACATTGTTTGTTGAATCATTAGGAGTTATACTGTATTCTTCACTGTTAAATACACTATCTGTAGAAGCATTAACATATTGTAGTGTATACAGTGTATCACCTGTGGTTCCTAAATATTTAGTTGTTCTCATTTGAACCGACCATACACACACACACATATATATGTGTGTGTGCGTGTGTGTATGTGTATAAGTCATATGGTGTTGGTGACCCATTCTTGCATGACGTTTAGATACAAGTCATAGGCTCCTATTTTGAACATAACTTGCACGCCAGTGTGAATTCGATGTTTGTGTTTGTTCTTTTTATATTAAATTTACAGATTTATCTTTGTATGAGGGGAATAAATTGCCATGTCATGAATATCTGCAGAGTGGATATTCCAGTTATGCCAATTCATGAAGTGATATTTTCTGCTTTTGACAAGCCTAAGCTCCTCAGTCAGATATCTGGGTGAAAGAATACATGTTTTACTCTATCAGATTTTGTCGCTGCATGACAGTTTTGCAATTCAGCATTTTGTGTGCCCTTCTATTGATCAAAATGTCTTGAACCTTTCACGTACGTCACTGTTAATTTTCCACGGTTTATCTGTCTAGAATTTGATTCATTTCAGTTTTTGAAGTTGGAGTTAGTGATGAAATAATGGTATCCTGCTCAATTCAAAGTTGGTGATTTTGACATAGATCTTAAAACACGATCATAA
Organism: Scalesia atractyloides; assembly: GCA_947069175.1. Taxonomy (NCBI): domain Eukaryota; kingdom Viridiplantae; phylum Streptophyta; class Magnoliopsida; order Asterales; family Asteraceae; genus Scalesia; species Scalesia atractyloides. Next base: position 52,096,009 of record CAMTDV010000001.1, on the reverse strand, counting down.
CTTATCTTTTTTCTCTCTTGTAGCTTTCAGCTTTGCTTTCTGACATAGATCTCAACATCCGTGAAGCACATGTGTTTTCAACAACTGATGGCTATTCTTTGGACGTATTTGTGGTGGATGGATGGCCCTTTCAGGTCCTCACTAATGATTATGACGTGTTTTTAGATTGTCCGGTACTTTTTATAACTTTTTATGACAGTCGTCTGTACTGAGCTCTAAAGTTTCTGGTTTTGTAATGTTATGGTCAGGAAACAGAGGCTTTACATGAAGCAATGGAGAAAGCGATTGCTAGAAGCGAGGTACTTTATTGACCATATGCTCATGCTCTAACTATTTTTTGATAACTACTGTATGTGCTTATAAGTTTAAAAAATTTGATCTCATTAGTCAGTTGCAAAAAGTTGTATGTTAAGCTTGAGGCACATGATTTAAGTAAACATTAGTTAGTGCTTGGTGCCAAATATCCTCACTTTCTAATCAGTAATCAGGACATAAATGTGCATCTCAAAAACTAGAATACTATTTGGAATCTATCATTTGGACTATTATGATGAATTAGTTCTTTAACTATTAGGAATGAACCTATATGAGTGCGGGGAAACTTGAATGACCTTTGCTACTTCTGTTGTAGTTTAGAATACGTTCATTAGTTTTATGTTGTAGTTGAAGTCACCTAAATACTCAATAGCAAGAAATTGTTATGTTTTTGAGGGTAAAAAAGGATTGTTAATTTGTTATGTTCTTGCAGGGTTCATGGTCTGGTTCTTCACATTCCAAATCAGCTGTAGAGAAAGAAGCTGATTTTGTAGATGCTGAGATCGATAGAAGATTGCTGAACATTGGGGAAAGAATTGCTTCTGGATCTTGTGGAGATTTGTAAGTGAATAATGTTTTCCAGTTACTGCCTCATGTCATTACATTTTTTTTGTCAGCATCTTGATATAACATACTATTAATATGCTTTTGGATAGATTTCGCGGAGAGTACCTGGGTCAGGATGTTGCTGTCAAGATTCTTAGATCTGAACATTTAAATCAAACATTGGAGGATGAATTCTCTCATGAAGTAGCCATGCTCCGGTATTGTTTTCATAGCTGAGGTTACATATTAAGACTTTAATGGTTATAGTTTAAATAAACTTCACAACACGATTATTGTCACACCCTGACCCGCAGCGGAAATGGTAGTCGGGGCATGATTGGGTTTTTATCAAAGCTCATGACATTTACTATAAAGTTTCATATTTATTATTTCTTTTTAAGAAGAAATTACAATAAACATACAAGCACAACATGTTCAAATACATTTTTCATGACTTCTTTATTTTTCTTCTAAGGCAATTTCCTATGTGTTCCTTGCTTCAACCTGTCCACCTGTATCATGTGTAAAAATAGGGTTTTGGGTCAACAAAAGTTGGCGAGTGAATCTTATTTAAATGTTTGAAAGAATTAGTTATATTGGTTATTTAAAATAAAAATATGCATAACCAAATATGAGTATACGTATATGTAAATTAAACCACAAAACACATAATATCAACTATTGCACACACACACATACCAAATTATGAACAATGAGATCAAGGCTCAATCAAACGGAGCCGATCTAATGAGGCACCTGATGCTCAACTCGTCTCCAACAAGGAACTGATGGGCCTAATGAATGCTTTGCACGCAACTTGACAAAAATATAAACTCGCAATACAACAAACAACATTTACATCACACGATAGTTCATATAATGGTAATAGCACAAGGGTTGAATAAACGAAATGTATAAATGACACATGATACACCCCAAAACATGAATAAAAAGGGGAAGTTTGTAAGAATTCACTCACAGTGGGTGCGTTTTTCTTGATTGATGAAGAGTGCGCACGAATTGAGGATATAACCGACGAAGAAGACTAACCTAGATAATAACGCAATAACTCGATAAAAAATAATATTTTGATTTAATATTTTTTTGTTAGATTTTAGGTTATTTTTGTGGTATTTATTGAGATTTTTAAACCTAAATAATCTTGTTCTTAAGTGTTTTTAATTGATTTATAACTAAAAAATAAATACAAAAATATTAAATAAAATAAAAATAATAAATAAAAAATAAAAAAAAATAAAATTTTAAAAACCTTGTCAGACCTGACAGCAGGTCTGACCGGTTCGATGCATGTCATAGGAAGCGTGTTGGTGATGCTCGAACTCGTGACCTCTCGGTTGCGTGCACGCAGCTCCTCCAACTGAGCTACGTGTCTAACCCGAAAGTATTCGGAATTTAATTATTCTTATACACTTACTGGTTTTAATCTGGAATTTAATTAATTAAAAAGGTTTATACTGGATTGAACCGGACACGTACCACATGTCTCGAACCCGAGACCTTGTCTGTAACTTGCACCCAGCCCAACCAACTGGGCTGGGTGTCTAACCCGTTAATACTTGAAATTTAATTATATTTATATACTGGTTAAGTGTATACAGAAAGTGATAGATTAAAAAAAGGTTTTAATCAATCGAGCCGGTGTGTGTGCGTGGGATCGAGCCGTCGACCATGTGTTCGGTTTGCACCCGGCCCAACCAGTTGGGCTGGGTGCTTAACCCGACTATCATCATAATTATAATAAATATATATGAACACATCAGTTCATCTTCTTCATCATGAATTTGAACCAACCTGTACCCGCCCAATAATTCTTGATTCTCCTCTGATTAACATCGGAATGTTATGCAAATTAACAAATATTAAAAGGGTAAAGAGTAGGAGTCTACCGTAGAATCGGATTGGAGGATCTCGATCTCCGGTGGATGGATTCTAATGGCCCGATGGTTTCTCCGGTGGAATAAAGAATTTCCGACGACCGATAAGAGAGAGTGAACCAGAGGAATTGAGCGAATTTGTTTGAGGAAATACGACGGGTATTTATAGAGGGTGTTGGAGAGCTTGGTTTTGGTTTTGGATTTGGATTGATTGCCAGTGGTGTAGAGTGTGTTTGGTGTGGGTAAGGACCCGGGTTCGAAACCCGTAGTCCACACCCCCTTTATTTTTTTGTTATTTTATTATTATTATTATTTTGACTTTTATTTATTGGTTTTATTTATTTATTTATTTTTTTTTTTTTAATATATTACCTACCTAGTTTATTTATCAACCATAAAAATTAACTAACACAATATAATGAGAAGCAAAACATTTAATAGATTCTTGAATTTTAAACGGAGCGCGTTTTTGGAACCCGTTTTACGACGAATGTTAGAATTATGCTTTACATGTTTTATAGCTATAAATGATTTACACATAACACACAATATTAAACATTTTGACCATAGATATAGCACTTGTCATAACTTGTTTCTTTTTCATAAGAAGCCTTATGTGTGTGTGTGTCTTTGCAGAGAGGTTCAACATAGCAATATTGTTCGTTTTATCGGTGCATGCACCAAGCAATCTCCTTTGTGCATAATAACAGGTAAAAGCTTCTTGAACACTCTTTTGCTTCCATTTTATATGTAAGTGTGTGTATATATATGTATATATATAGAGAGAGAGAGAGGGACGTTCTTTTCAAAACCAATAATATGCTAACCGTATGATGTATTATGATGCTTTGAATGTGATACACAAGATGGTTATGTAACCGCGTCTGTTTCTCTCTCACTATTTCTACTTATCTTTTTTGCACTATGTACAAGTGCATTATGTCATTTTTCGGGGTTCTCAACATATTATTGCTCTAAAACAAGCATGCCCCTATACACGTGTGTATATATTTGTCATTCTTGCTAATGCTTGATACAGCCAGTATTCATGCTCTTTTAGGATTCAAAATAACTTCTGATGGTGCTTGCAGAATACATGTCTGGAGGGAGTCTTTATGAGTATCTTCATAAGAACCACAACACATTAATGCTTACCCAGTTGGTAAAGTTTGCTATAGATGTCTGCAAAGGAATGGATTATTTGCACAAAAACAACATAATACATAGGGATCTGAAGACTGCAAATTTGCTTATGGACAGCCAAAATGTAAGTATTCCTAGACTTACATTTCAGCTCTTGGAAACTAGTATATTGTCAACAGCACATGTGTACATTTAGCATATGTAGTTATTTTCGTATATCATTAGGTGGTGTTATAATATGATGTACGAACATCTGCCAGATATGAAGCACAAGGTTGCTTAAGTTGTCATGTTCAATGTTGCTCCTGCGTAAATGGGGTTAGAAGAATTACGGTTATGGAGGATGGGTTGTGCGTGGTTTTTCGATACATGCCGAACCTACTAAGAAGAGAACACCGTTAGTCTCACTGCAGGAAGGAGCCGCCTGGGGTCAGCATCCGGTGGGAGAATAAGTATGGGCTTCGGTAATTTAATATCCAGTAGTATACGAGAGAGTATTGGTGATAGATTATGAGATTGAGTGTTGTATCTTACGCCCGCTTATACAGTTATACTGCCTTCTTCCCTTCCTTGGTTCGGTATTTGTGGAGATCTTGTGGGTGCTATTTTGCTCTGTCTGGGTGTGCACCTTATAGCCTTGGGCTTGCGTTCCCTTTTTGTGCAAGAGACGTTCTGGACCCCATATAGACAAAGCACCTCTTTTGACCATCTTGCCTGCCTGCTGTTATACAACTCTCCTGTCTCGATCACCTTTTTGTCCCTGTCAGTTGACGTTGCTGCCAGCCTTGAATAGATACCTTCGGCATTTGACTTGGTCAAGTGATCTGCTTCATCATCCAATGAAGTCATTTTGGAGGAAAGTCAACATCATCCTAGTGAAAATTCCTAAAGTCATGCAGTATTTGTGTACAGCAGTAGCAGTGGATCCAGGATTTTTCCTTCATGGTTCATGGGTGCAAAACTTATCCCTAAAACCCATTTAATACATTTGATTTTTTTAACGGTAACACATATCTATATATAAAACTTATCCCTAAAATCCATTTAATACCCATTTTGTGAGACTTAAATGTGAACCACTTTAATAATACCACATTCTTCATTATAAAAATAAGAGTGTATAATAAATTAATTGTTTTTTTTTTGCCAGCAACAAATAACAATATTATTATTAAAGGATCCTACAGAAATATAAAACAAACAAAAGTAAAATCGTCCATAAGTAAATCAGTAAATCTATAAATAATAAAAGGATTAAAAAATGGGATACTTAAATCATAGTGATAATTAATTGCTAGGGCGTCTCCGAGTTTCAAGAAAAGAAAAGTCGGTTTAATAATAAAATATTATGTTATCTTCTTCTTCATTTTCTTTAAGTTGCAGAGTCACCGGTCGGGAAAAAAATCATGAGCTACAGAGGAGCAAACTTCTTGTTGGGGTCCTTTTAGTTTTTTTTTTTTTTCTGAGGGTGCCTTTCGATTTTCTAAAGGCCTTGTTACGTTTTCTTTCTCAGACTTGTAGATTTTTCTATAGTAAGAGCCTAAGTTGAGGGGGTGCCTGTGCACCACCTCACCGAAGCATGAATCCGCCCCTGTTTGTGTATCCAAAAATTGAAATGCACGTAAAAGTAGCCAAACTCTGGCTACTTTTAATTTGGACAAACCATCTTTGTTCACACCAAAAAAGGATCAAACTTAAAAACCTCTATTTCTTTTGGTACTGCGAGAGTCCGTTAGGGAAACTCACGGGTCTCACCAATAGGGAGTGGGGCCAGGTAAAATGCAGCTTTACACTAAGCAGGTGGCCTTCAAGGGTTAAGGCAGACATCTCTAATGTTGGGTAACAACAACCTAGATAATAGTTTAAATGCTTATATATTAATCTTAGTTATTCATTTCATCACTGTAAAGGTGTTGTACTTAGCACCTTTCAGCTTGTTAATTATTATCTTTATATATTTCTTAGGTTGTGAAGGTGGCAGATTTTGGGGTGGCTCGATTTCTGACTCAAGGGGGAGTTATGACTGCCGAGACTGGAACGTACAGATGGATGGCTCCTGAGGTTTGTCGTTCTTGCTCTTTGAATTTGAAGGAGTTGGAATCTTTCAAAGGAATCAAATCTGTGATGAGTTTACTTTAGTTGACGTAAAAATCTTGTTTGGTTTGTAAATTTAAGAAATTCTCGGTTTATTTCATTGTTGTCCCTGTACATTATCTTGGTTTGTAGGTTATAAATCATCAACTATATGATCAAAAGGCGGATGTCTTCAGTTTTGCGATTGTTTTGTGGGAGCTCGTGACAGCCAAGGTAACACACAACTTTAATATTTGTTTAATCATGGTTTTGATAAACTAAAGAGTTATTATTCTTATACATAGAAATTTTACAAATATTTGAGGTTGTAGGTTCCTTATGAAAACATGACACCATTGCTAGCAGCCTTGGGAGTAAGAAAGGTCAAGACTTTCCCCGTATTTCATAATAAAAGCAGCGTGTACTGTTTATTAGTTTAAGAGGTTAATGATTAATTATTTGACATGGACGTGCTGATGAATATTGCAGGGCCTCCGGCCAGATGTTCCCACGAATACGCACCCAAAACTGGTGGAGTTGATGCAGAAAGGCTGGGTTGCTGATCCTGATAACCGCCTTCCGTTTTCTGAAATCAAAATGGAACTTGAAGCGCTCCTCCAGGAAATCCAGGTAAAATCTAAAAACTATTGGAACTCTTTGTAATTAACTTATTCCTACGGTGAAGAAAATAATATTAGAAAGTTGCCCGTATGGCCACGTTGACCATAATAATCATCTAAATGGTCATTTGACCCACAGAAATATTCCTTGTAGTCGTAATGTAAGTGGAGTGATCATACGTGTCAAACCAATAAGAAATTGACGTAATTAATGACGGATAAAATCACACGTTATGGCATACTCTTTTGAGATGTTTAGGCGTGTAAATGAACCAAACAAAGAGGAATGAGGCTGGTCATGTTCATCCGTTTAACTATAACTGAACAAACGATCGAACATGGAGTTTTCTTGTTTGTGTTCGTTCATACAGGAAATGAACGTGTTCATGTTCGTTCGTGAATAATATAAACGAACGGTTCACGAACCTAAACGGACAAACACAAATGAACATAGATGAACAACCATAACATAACTAAGTGAACACCAATTAAAAGTAAACTTGAACTGAATCTATTGGGTCTAAATAAATTTATAAAAAATAGACTAAATTGTAATGGATAATAATTTAATTTCATAAAACTATACTAAATTCTAATGGACCTAAAAATCTAAACGAAATTTCAAAGTATCGAACTTAAAGAAATGCAAACTGACGAACATAAAGGAATGCTTATGAACATAAATGAAAGAACAAGACATGTGTTCATGTTTATTTGTATAACCAAATAAACAAAAAAGGCTGTTTGTGTCCGTTCATTTATTGTATAAACAAACATAAGCAAACTTTCTGCCAGACGTTCACGAATGGTTCACTGAACGCTTGGTTCATATACAGGCATAATGATATTCTTCTATAAGGAGAAAATGAAAATCTCTTGATTTTCCTCTTTTGCTTGCGAAAATCTCATGATTTTTCCCTTAACCTCTGTATATGTACAACTACTAAGCAAAATGTACAATACTTGATTCACATTTAAGGGAAAGTTTTCTAAAAGAAATATATTACTAGTCAACTAGACTAAATTAAACATTAACTTTTTAAATTCCAAAACATAACATGTACTCTTAGGGCGAAAATGTCAGTCACGTGAAAATCTGTGTGAAAAACACACTCCACACGGACACACTAGGGACTTGACATGGGTACTTTTTGTGCAAAAATAATTCTCTTTCAGTAAAAGGGCCATTTGGCTTTTCTTAGGTCAAACTTCCATATAATATCATGTGAATACTAGTTAAAAGTACAAAAATAATAGCATTATTCCTTTACAATTATATTATATATACTACCAAAGCACAACTATACCGTGTATCTTTGGGTTACATGAGACAAATTTTGTGTAATTAAACCATTATAAATAAGTTTTTAAAGTTTAAAATACACATAATATAATACCGAAACGAGCCTATACCACCTGAACATCGAACATCGGTACCATTATTCGTGTTTATGGTTTTCTTATACTAGTCGGTTCTAATATTTTTCGCCCATCTTTTACCAAACCGATACTAAGTACCTTTGGGTTACATGACAACGTTTGTGTGATTAAACCATGATAAATAAGTTTTTTTTTATTTTGTGATACCACATTTTTTATACCGAAACGAGTTGATACCATCTGAACAACTTTGGTACCATTATTGTGTTTATGGTTTTTTTTTCATACAAGTTGGTATCGATATTTTTCAATTCATTTACCAAACTGATACCAATGTGAGATTGTCCGCAACATATTGTAACTTACAACTTGTGGTTTTAACTTATATTAATTAGGTCGATACTATTGTAAAGGTTACGATATGTTTCATGCATACACGCCAAATCGCGTGGAGAATCTCACTAGTTACATACAATAGCTTTTGAGAAAATAATTAATTTGTTATTGCATTTTATACTCCAATGAACTGTTACAAAGGCCTCTACATTCTTTGGACACTTTCTTCTTTAGTAGGAAAATAGGACCAGCAATGGTTGGGGAATGAGGGGCAAATAGACAACTTTTCTGGCATAGTATAGATGTTAAAGTTCTCGATGATAGCACTACCTGTATTTAGCCCAAAAGGAGGACTATGAATATAACATTTGGGCAAATAAATATATCCAGTGATAGCAATTTTTCACACCAATCGAAACACAACACAAAAATAATTGGGATTTAGGTTGTCATAAGATCGGGTTTGAGCTGACCTATTTAATTGTTTGACATGTTCAATTAGACAAGTCGACCCACTAACCATTTAATCCATTTTATTTACAACTCAATTTGGTTAACATGTTTACAACCCCCCCAACTTGTTTGACATGTTTTGATAATCATCTTTGGTTTACACGATTTAAGTAGGGATGAGATCGGTACTGTACCGAAAAATACCAATACCGAAACCAAAAACGAGTAAAGTTATAAACTGAATACCATACCATTTTTTGTCGGTGTACTGGTCGGTACTTGTGTTATTGGAAACACCGAAGCCGAAAACAAAAGGAATACCAATACTGATGGTGGACGATCGGTATCGGTTTGAAACGAATACCGGTACTCGACAAAAAATGTTCATCCCTAAATTTAAGCGTGCGGGTTAGAGCTGTTCTCGACACAAATAATAATAATATAAATCGTGTTCATGTTAAATAATTTAACCTGCCAACCCGAAATCCGCCAACCTCAAGATTAACGCCCCTACATGTAGTTAAATCTTTTCCAAAGATGAACGTATGCATTTTGGTGGTGTGAGTGTTTAGCTAAAATCACACATTTCATGATAGGAATGTGACGTATCAAATATTCACACCTCAGTTTTTGTTACATAAATATGTATCCGAACAGTTCAAGCCACCTCAAAAACTAAACCAAATTGCAATTCGGTTTAATCAATTTTACAATTTAGTCCACTTAATATACTGCTCATCCAACATTAGTTTAAAAAAACTCTGTAATATAAGTAATATAACTTGGAGATACAATTTCAAAAGCTACAAATTACTAATCAAAGTAACAAGTTTAATCCATATGCTATAGTTAACCGTACAAAAATAATAAAGTAGTTTATGATTTTTTTTCACATCATATGGAAACATCATTGATGATTGCGGTTTTTGATAAACAGGACTCAGGCGGCAACTAGGCATGTTGTACATATCAAATTTACATCCACGAGCATCCATTAACCTCCCTTGTTTTAGGCATGTTGCTCTATGTTGTTTTACGTGGTAGCGCACATTGCCCATATGAAGTGAGAAAAATAGGGGTTTACATATGTGATGAGAAAGCTGGGTGAATAAATAGATATAAAGTTGTCTAAAAGTGGATAGGATACATATCTTACCGATATTGTGTTTAACAAATGGACCTTTATAGATTTATTTTCAAATATATACTAGTAAAATTACCCGCGTGTTGCCGCGGGAATCAGTCGGTAGCCGATATGATTACTCATGCGTTGCGATGTAACGCTGCATTATATGCTTGTTTTTAAAAGTCAAATCTACATCTTTGTGTTTTAATAGTCAATCTACATCTATTATTCTATCAATAGAGGATAACAAACTTTCAAATAAATTTTGTAATACATAAGTTCAAAAAACTGTTTCTTTATTAATATCTCAAGTAATATTGAAAGTACAAACACGTTTTGGGATGTTGAAAAAGAAATATTATGTTGATGTTTGGAAATAAAAACAAAGCCTACTCCTTTGTTAAAGTTAGCTTTTGAGACCACAATTAACCCTTTAGAAGCTGTAGCCATTACCACCACCACTTTGTCACTCCCTCTCTCTCTCTCACCTTTTCTTTCTCCCCACACCATCACCACCACAACAACACTATAGCAGCAACACAAGCACCATCATCACCACCCCATCTTTGTCATCATCACAAACACTACAACCACCTCATTCACGAAACAGTTCCGCTGTCACAAAAACACAATCACCGCCACCATCAAACAGTTCCACCCCACAAACACCGCCAGTTTGATGACCATTATTTTCTTTCTTCTCCAAATCAGTTCATTAAAATCATAAAAGAAAAGAAAGAAAAAACGAAAATAATAAAACCACTCTACTCAGATCTACAGATCATCATCGAAGGAGCAAAGAGGCTCACATGCACAATTCTTCATTACCATTGCCAATAAAGCACGGCTCATTTCCGCCACGGCTGCAACCGGGGTTGCCATGCCAAGTGGCAAGCCACTCGCCATCATAGCCGGTGGTAGGGACGGCCTGTGTAAAAATGGTGGTGGTTTTTAGACAGTGAAAGAAGAGAGCAGAGAGATGCCGCCCCCGGTCGACCACCGGTTACCACACCTCTCACCCGACCTGTTTACCGGTACCAGCGTCCGAGAGTTCGCCGGCAGTGAGCGTGGTAACTTCGGTTTTACACCATTCACTTTCTGTGTCCTTCACCCTTTATTTCTCTGACATGTCTCTGTCTATATTACATGCGTGGAAGTGTAGATATATGGTGAAAGATGAGTGTAAAGTGTATGTGGCAAAGTTGAAAGATACGTGTCAAAAGAGAGAAAGGATGCATCACAAAGTTGTACTTCATGTTTTAAAACCTATACTAAAATAGCTACAGTAATACATACTCACTAACAAAAATTTGGTATTTAATATATATATATATGGTGAAAGATGAGTGTAAAGTGTATGTGGCAAAGTTGAAAGATACGTGTCAAAAGAGAGAAAGGATGCATCACAAAGTTGTACTTCGTGTTTTAAAACCTATACTAAAATAGCTACCGTAATACATAGTCACTAACAAAAGTTTGGTATTTAATATATATATTAATTGTATACACTTGTGCATTTATTAATAGATTTATAAGTGCATGGACACACTAGGTTAGATAAGATAAGGCATGAGGTTTTTAGAGAAAGATTAGACGTGGCTAGCATATCGGATGAGATAAGGGAGGGGAAGGGAGGTTGAGATTGTATGGGCACGTCAGGAGGGTCCTGCAGTTAGAACGTGGAAACTCTCATTGTGGAGGGGATGAGGAGCTGAGTTAGACCAGAACTAACTTGGGAGGAACATAATAGGCAGGATTTTCGTAGGCTTGCACCTCTCTGAGGATAGGGTCGAGAATAAGAATTTGTGAAGATGTAGGATTAAGGTTAGAGAATTTTAGGAAGATGATACAGATTCGTCTTTGGTTTTTGTATGCCTGTGTATCTATATAATGTGCTATGTGTACTCTACTATTTCACCGATTAAATTTGCTGTTATTGTTAGCTTATTGTACTATTTTTTTGTACTCTTATCTTTTAGGTTGTGTAGTCTGAGTAATTATGAATGTTTTTAATTTGATTTTTATAACTGAATATGACTATGAGCCACGGGTCTCACTAAAAGCAGCCTTCTCATCCCTTAGGAGAGAGGTAAGATTTGTTTACACCTCATCCTTATCAGACCGCGACAGTAGCTTGGTTATAGATACGATTCTATTGGGTATGATTGTTCGTTATCAAATTCTGGGTTTTTTGTGTAGGTGGAATCAAGATCTAAAACTGTCTTGAGTTCATGACACCAAATAAAATTCATATTATATATATATATATATATATGCACGATAACATTTTTAAACATATCACTCTCAAATCTTTCTCACATGTAATGTTTTATTTTAATTGATTATTTTAGTATCTATTTATATTTAGTTTGTTAACTTATTTTTTATTTTGGATTGGTTTTATGAATAAAAAAATATATTTAAATGATTAAAAAATGATTGGAATACAAATAATAACCTATTAAACTATTACATTGTATAGTGAAAAAGTGGTGTGATGATGTATCAGGAATATGACATTTTAAGACTTGACGGTTAAAACATATTTTAAATGCTTACACATAGCCTAAGTGTCATGGGTAGCCTCACTTGCTAATACAAATGTCTACGTGTAATCAAGATGCTATTTGAGTGCGACTCGTATTGTTCATTATAGTTTTATATTGGCTTACACTATCTCATACCCCTAAATTTTATTTTTTACATCTCTTTTCACTCTATCTTTCTCTATATATATTTATGTAAATATAGAGAGATAGAAGGAATAAGTGTGTGAATATTAATTCCCTTTATATTTCATTGTAAAACAATATTCTATGCTTGATTGTAAAACCGTTTTCTAATCATATATATGTTAGATATTATGTGTATCTATTACTTTATTAAAAATTACATGTTTAAGTTTTCAGTTACATTTTTATTATTTTTATTTTAATATAGTTTATTATCAATGGAAATAAAAACATAAAACCCAAAAATTAGTGAAGTAGTACATTGCTAACATGATGAAAAAAGGGTAAATATTTATGGTATGGCTCTAATTACAGAGTACGTTTATTTTAGGTAATTAAGCTGGGTATTAACTAATATTATATATGTCTCATACTTATGCGTTTGTTTTTTTAACGAATCATATACTTGTCTCATACTCGAATTCCAGTCACATTACCCGTCTTGAGTGTTTCGGGTTTATTCGTCGAATTTGGGTTCCTTTTCCATTCACTAATCATCATATCTGGTGTCTTCATAGACGACATACTTATCTACTCGGGCAGTAAAGAAGACCATGAGAAACACCTTAGATCTATATAGGAATTGTTAGAGGTAAGAGAAACTTTATGCAAAGTTCTTCAAGTGCAAATTTTGGCTTAGAGAAGTTCAATTTTTGGGACATATGATACGCAAAGGTGATATCCAAGTTGATCCCGCTAAGATTGAGGCGATCATGAATTAAGAAGCACCCAAAGCGCCTTTAGAGATCCGCTGTTTTTTGGGATAGGCGGGTTACTATCAAAGGTTCATTGAGAACTTTTTTAGAATACTCATTCCTTTAACTGCTTTAACCTGAAAGAACGTAATGTTTGATTGGGGACCTAAGCAGAAGAATCTTTTGAGATTCTAAAGCAAAGGTTAAGCAATGCCCTTGTCATCTCTTATCCGATGGTATTGAAGACTTGTCGTGTAATGTGATGCTTCGCACACAGGATTGGGTTACGTGTTAATGCAAAGAGGCAAGGTGATTGCCTACGCATCACGAAAAATCAAATTACACGAAAAGAACTACACGACCCATGATTTGGAATTAGGTACGGTTGTATTCACTTTGAAGCTTCGGAGACACTATTTGGATGGCACAAAGTGTATTATATAGACGGATCATAAAAACTTGCAACAAAAATTTAATCAAAAAGATTTGAATACTAGGCAACGCTAATGGATGTAAACTCTTAATGATTACGAATGCGAAATTCGTTATCATCTGGGTAAGGCTAACATCGTCGCAGATGCCCTTAGCCAGAAAGAAAGAGTTAAACCCATCCGGGTTCATGCTAAAAGACTTGAGCTAAGCATCAGCTTGATGGAACAATCTTGAATGCTCAAAAGCAAGCCTTGTTGGAAAAGAATGTTCCAACAGAAGGTCTGGACGGAACCGTGGATCAATTAACACCTGGATTAGATGGAATTCTAATATTAAACAATAGAATCTGAATTCCCATCTTTGGAGGACTCAGAGAATTGATTCTTGAGGAATCACATAATTTTAAAATATTCTGTACATCTTGGTGGAGATAAGATGTACCAAGATCTGAAAAAGAATTATTAGCGGATGGGTATGAAGAAGTCTATAGCCACTTATGCAGCTAAATGTCTGACGTGTTCGCAAGTTAAAACTAAACATCAGAAACCGTCAGGTTTACTACAATAGTTAGAAATACCCAAATGGAAATAGGAAATTGTAATAATAGTTCTTATTACTATACCTAGAACTAGTTGTGGCAACGACACAATTTGGGTTATAGTCGACAGACTGACTAAGTCAGCATATTTCTTGACAATTAAGAAAACTTTCAATTCGGATAAATTGGCTAACTTTTATGTTGAAAACATTGTATCTCTCCATGGAGTACCATTGTCAATAGTATCTGATATAGATACTCGATATACATCCAATTACTGGAAGAGCTTTCACCAAGCTCTAGGCATGCGCCTAAATTTTAGTAAAGCTTACAATCCACAGTTGAGCGTATAATCCAGATTCATGAAGATATGCTGAGAGCATGCGTCATTGATTTAGACAGTAGTTGGGATGATTGCCTACCATTAATTGAATTATCCTATAACAATAGTTATCACACAAGTACAAAGGGCGCTTCGTTTGAGACTTTATATGGAAGAAAGTGTAGAACGTCCGTATGTTGGGCCGAAGTTAGAGAAAGCCAGTTATCTGGGCCTGAGATAGTGCTTGAGACTACGGATAAGATTATACAAATCCATGATAGGCTTAAAGCTGCCCGAGATAGTCAAAAAAGTTGTGCTGACAAGAGAAGAAAACCTCTTAAATTCCAAAATCAGAGAAAAAATTATGTTAAAAGTATCACATTAGAAAGATGTTATGAGATATGGAAAGAAGGGCAAGTTAAGCCCAAGATATCTCAGACCATTCGAAGTAATCAAATGTGTCGGCTTTGTTGCATACAAGCTTAAGATTCCTGAGGAACTAAGCGGAATACATGATGTGTCACTAGCTAGACTCATCATGACATTCAAGTCAATGAGAAGTTCCGATTTACCAAAAACCCTTTGTCGATCGAGGATCGACAGGTTAAAAAGCTCTATAAGAAAATGATCCCCATCATGATAGTTAAATAGGATTCCCATCGTGGCTCTAAATACAAATGGGAGGTTGAATAGAATATGAGACAAAAGTACCCCCATCTATTTGAATAAAATCTCGAGGATGAGATTTCTTTTATGGGGGTGAGGATGTAACAACCAGAATGTTTTTAATCAAATCCTTGTGTGACACGTGTCCAGAAAATCTCCATAATTTTCAGATATGTTGAAGAAGAGGGACAAAAATGATAAAAATGACATATATTTAAAGTTGAGGGGCTAAAACTACCTTAAGGCAAACTTTTTGTGTTGTGAGGTCCCTTGCGAACCGTATGGATATATCCTTGTGGTTCACATGGATATTTAAAGAACGGATGCATGCCAGCACCCGTTACGGACCGCAAGACCTAACCCCTTGCGATCCCCAGGGGTGTGCTGACAACAGAATTGCAGCTGGTAGATGCAGCTTGCATTTCATGCCACCTCTTCTTGATTTTTGCCACCTTGAACAACATTGTGACACCTAGGGAGCCACTAATATGCTTTAAAGCACTTTAGGAAACACTTGTCATGATTTCCTCACACTTGGATTAGTATAAATAGCCCCCTAAGTCACCATATTCTTCACACCATTCCATAGTCTCACTTAAGAACTTCTTGTGGAGCATTCCTTGCAACTTGAAGTCTTCTTTTTGAAGTTTTAGGAAGTCATCAAGTCTAGGTAAGTATCCTCCTTTGGTTAATTTAAGTTTAGCATCCAAATTCCATCCGAAAGTCAAGTAGTTTTTTTTTTTACTTTCGATTTTGACCACTTTGGTCAACCTAAACTCCAATCAAACGCAAGCACGCGATCATCATAATGTAGGTTATAATTCCTTGAAATTATACCTTCTGATCATCATGTTAGATAGGTTAAATGACGAGTCAAACTTTGATTATTAAAAAGTCAAAATTGCCCTTTTCGCAAATAATTATAGAAGTAATAAGCATATCAAACTGGTATTCTAACTTTAAGATCAAATATATAATATCATAAAAATGTGTTTAAACATATTGGACTCATCACAAACCCATTTAACCACCCAAACCCGTGTATCGCACGTCTAGTTAAAATGGCATAAACCATACAAACTAGTCGTATCAGGTCAAATGCTTTCAAAACCTTTCCAAATCAGAATGGTTAGTTAAATAACCCATATCACACGAGACTCCTCACTAAACCACATTCTACCCAGTTAACACTTAATCTAGCGGAACAAAGCGTAATTCTAAGTTAACCGGTCAAAGTCAAAAGACTTGCAAATGACCCGTAAACATTCTAACGGAAAATCTTCTATTCATTTCGGATTATAGAGCCCTCTAGATAATCGTATCTAGATTAAGAAACTTTGAATACGACTGTGCTACGAGAACTAAATACACCATGAGAAATACAGCTAGCACTGGTAAATACTTTTTAGCCTAATTTGTTTATAAAACTTGGGATATGGCACTAGCCACTTGGAGCAGGTATTACAAAATGGGCAAATGCTTTCATAAATGTAATAACCAAGTTTAATCCGTTTTGTTTGAATAACATTAAACATTTGGGGTTTAACGATATCGTGCCCGGGTGTCCCGATACACTAATTATAAGGGCCATAAATAAGCGCGGGGTGTAGGCATACTCCTTATAGACACATAATATGAAATGGTGTGTATATTCATCAAGTATTAGGATTTGATTTTCGGTCCCTGGCTATATTGACAAGCATGTAAAACTGATAACAAAAAATCTATCCCAATGAATAATAAATGATTAACAAATGATATATATATATATATATATATATATATATATATATATATAGGAGGGTTTAAATGAGAACGCTAAATATCGCGAGCACCGTGAGAACGAATGAAAAAAACCCACTAGAACTTGGTAAAAAACAAGTGAAATTCAAAATTTCTTTTTACACTTGTCATTATTATTCGAATACAATTATGAAAATTTGATTTACACATTTAAATTTACGTGAATTCGGAAATAAAGAAATTTACACATGTGTAAGTTTGCTATTTACACATGTGTAAATTTGTTATATTCACACATGTGTAAATAATCTAATAAGAGTGATAAAGAAGATAAATGAATTATTTGATTTTGTAATTTTTTTATGTTGTATGTTAATTAAAATGATGATTGTATTAAAAAAATGGTTTTGATTTGTTTTCTCATTCATTCTCACGTTCTCGCAATATTAGCGTTCTCAAGATAACTCTCCCCTATATATATATATATATTTATATATATGTACATGTATATATACATATATATATATATAATATCAAATGATTTTCAAAAGACTCGATTAATAGTATTTACCAGCGAAAGCTGACGTATTTTTAAAGATTGACCGCAAGTGACGACATCAATAGTAGGCTTAATACGGTTCGGCCATAAAGCTTTGGAATTTGCGACTCTATGGCTAAAGACCTATGATATCCAAAGTCCTTTTTATTTTAATCATAAGTTGTGGGATATTTGTATCGAACAAAATGCTATAAATTTTATTTAAAATAATTTCAAGTTTTATACTTGTACTTTATCATACTTTACTTCCTTTCCCAATTGTGATACTGCTATCCGATCGTCACGCATAAACCCTAAGCCCAGATCCACTGGGAAATCGGGAGTGACACTGGTACAACACTTAATGGCTCAGACCTCTTACTGGTTCATTACTTGCCCATTCAGAAGTTGCCAAACAACCCCTTAACTAGTTGAAATTAACTTAACCAAACCATTCATATTTCCATACCTTTATAGCTTTTATAACTCTATTTCATGTACTTAATGTTTTATGTCTCAATTTCATATACTTATACCTCTATTTATGTAATTCTAAGCAAAAATGCTATCTCAAGTTTAGTTTTGGTTATTAAACAAAATTAATTGAATTGAAATATAAACCTACAAACTAAACGAATAGATCGTACTGATCAACCGAAAACCAGTTTGTTAATAAAATAGATTAACTAATAACTTCGATTTCAATTTCAGTTGAGACTAATAATCCAACCGTACACACCTCTAATTCATATGAAACGATTGTATGTTATCAGACAAAACCTTTAAACACCTAAGTTTTTTTAAGCGGAGGTATTGAGTTTAAGTTCCACAGACGACAAAGATTAAAATAAATTTGTTAAAAAAACTAAATGTTGTTAGTACTTTACCCGGGTTTATAAAGAGGTGGTCTTGGATTTAAGTTCCACGGACGAAAAATAAAAGAAATTTATTGTTATAGAAAACTTTGGGTTGGTTAACGTACAATATTCCTTAACGTACAATATGTACGAGATGAAATTCCGCACGTTATAAAACTCAAAAACACTAATCATGCATGTACAAAATCAGAAATCACACATGAAGTAAAAGACCTAATCACACATGTTATAAAAATAATCATGCATGTTATAATTTCAACATCGTACGTTAAGCAAAGTTATACGACACTTAAATAATTCAATACAAAAGTCACACCCTTTCAAAATTTGACTATCATTTTGCGGCATTTCTTGACATCACTGTGCGGCCTTTCTTAAGCAACTTTTATGAAAACATTTTAATTTAAAGGCATATACTTTTCAAAAAACATTTTTTTAAGTTTAAACATACCTTTTTCTGTGATTTGGTGCTCATTTGACATATACGTAAAGCTTAAAAAATGAAATCCTTCAATTAAAATATTCAATAAATGTTTAAATACACAAGTTAAACTTTAATAATTCAAAGTAAAGTAAGCCTAGATCATATATAAAACACAATTTTTCATAAAAATTGTGAGAACCCGTTAAAAGTTAACATATGACATAAACTAACAACTCTTATTAATGGTAATTTGGTCGTTTCCAACATTCAATATTTATGGAGTAAAATAACGAAATCGTCCCTGATGTTTGACTATTTTTACATGTTACATCCAAAATACGATTTTTTTGGACCTTAGACGTTTCATTTTTATTGCTAATTTCATCTAAATCACTAACTCAATTAAAATATTTCATTAACTCAGGGACGATTTTGAGAATTTACCCATTTATTCTTTGGTTTTTAAATTTTTTGAATTTTAATTTTTATCTGTAAATAAAAATAATTATTAAAAACAATAATATTTTTATTGTTTTTATTTAAAGATAAAACTAAAATTTAAAAAACAAAACAATAAATAAGTAAATTGCCAAAAGCCCAAAATCATCTCTGAATTGACAAAGTTTCCAAAATCATCTATGAGTTAACGATATTTTTTTAACTTAGTTAGTGACTTAGATGGAAATATAACAAAAATGAAACATCAGGGTCTAGTTACAAAAAAATTAAAAAAAAAATCTTATTTTGGATGTCACAGGCAAAAGTGCACAAACCTTAGGGACGACTTTGACATTTTACTCTTTTTAGAACTATTGGTGGAAGTAGTTGGAAAAAATGAACATAACTATTTTTTTGAATGACCAACGAAATAAAAGCCCGGCTATACGGGGTAACCCAATGACAAAAGGCAACGTTGGGTAGCCCAAGCCCATCATATCCAGTTCCGGGGAATATGCACCGCCCGAAGGCCCACTACGGTAAAACCCGGTTGGAATCGAATTCGAACTAAAGACCTATGGCCTCAAACCAAAATCTTCACTTCCTCTCCAATGCCAATTGAGTTATAATTCACTGGCACGTAACTAAAATTTAGTTTTTAATCCTTTTATTTAATATAACTAGCACAACTACTAAAATACCTTTAAAAACTACTAATTAAAACACTTATACTAAAAGCTTAAGTGTAATCAGTATCATCCAGCGATTAAAAATTTACATGATCATAATTGTTTTCAGAGTTTATACCACATCATCATAACTCATTCACACATAATCCAATTGAATGATAAAAATCAATTAACAATTTGACCAAGGATAACCCCCTCACTTACTCTTCATGGCAGAATCAGAAGTTGTAGACTAGGGGTCACAATATAAACGTTTTACAATTATCGATTGATGTACGTTAATAATTAACCAACACAAGACTATGTCATCAACAATTTTATCTTTCAATAATTTAACTTGTTGACCTATTCTATACTTCATATTTCAACACTTAATATATTTAATTAACTATTAATACTTAGCTTTTTCTATATTTTAATAATAATAATAATAATAACAATAATAATAATAATTATTATTATACTAAATATATTAATAATAAATAATAATCAAGATCAAACTTATTTATGATTCTTGAAGAAAGTATTACATGTCTAAAAATAATATTTCATAAATGGGGTAATTAAAATTAAAGTATTACCTCATTCTAAAAACATTGAGGCAGGTAGTTAGAACTGAAAATACAAACATTGTAGCATGCTGTGAACTTGTATAGTGCTCTTTTTCTTCTTTGTATTTTATACTCACCACTGATGGCTTCTTCGTCTGCCATAGTTGAAGAAACTACAACCTCACTATTCTATTTCTAACTTTAAAGACTCTAGATAGACAATCCAGAGGTTCAAAACACACAAAAGCTTCTCCTTCGTCATCGTCGTCAAGTTCTTCGGTAAACACAAAGTTTGGCCGACCGGAGGGTCAACTGACCCACCGACCCTCCTGTAGTTCCGCCCCTGCTTACTCTCGTGAAATTTATAAAAGTGTCATCAAATAACTTCGTGGTATGCATTATTATCAACAAATTAGTTAAATTTTAAACTATTAACAACCAATTACTATAACAACAATTAACAAACAAAAGTCCCCTCACAAAACTTCCATTCATTATTAGTAGCATAAACGTATTTTTTTTCTCTCTTAGAAGATACGATACATTATAAAAATCGAGTATGCCGTTATCGAATGCCTATTTTTTCTATCTCTTTATATTTTAGTTTAACAAAATTATACATAGTAATGTAAAAGTAATCAAAGCACAAATGCACATGTTATTGAAGTAACCTCACATTTAGTTTTTTTTTATAATATAATAGTAATGTAATGTATTATAGAATTTAGAAAATACTATTGCGGCATACTTATTTTTACTAATGTTTCAGAAAAAAATTTGTTCAAAATCGAACAAGCCAAATATCGTTCAAACAACTTTGTTAGTAATACCAATATTCATTCTAATGGTTTGCGTACTAAATTTTGTTTCAATTCCGAAGGGAACTATAATCAAAATAGAGTGTTATTCGTATTGTAAGCTATAAATAACGTATTGATGATTTGGTGCTGTGACGGACTGAACTAATTCTGACCGAATAACATCAGTATCAACATCGGTACTATTGCAACCGTTACCGCTATTCCTTTCTATGAATCTTAATCAATGTAAAACATGTGCTAATTTCCTTTAGGCATATCATGATATTGGACCTACAAAAGAACATATGATATTTAAAAGCCAAAACGTGATCAAGTGATAAAAAATAAATCGAAGTTTGAATCAGATTCCTCCCAAAGATATTGAATCTTAAGCACCTAAATCAGAGCATCTGTTGAAGAGAAGCAAGCATCTGTTCAAAGCCATCGAACCGCTGTTCATGAAGAAACAAGGCCTTCACAAGTCCTAAAGTCTATTGAAGTAAAGGTCTGATGAAAAAGACCAACCACTTGCCTAGCCAAACAAATGTTTGGAACAAAGAAACAGAGGGTAGCTTAGCAAATGTTTCCAATGTAACAATATTTGCTTTTTAACGGTGTTTAGCTAGTTAAATCAGTTGTTTGATTTGCACAGATGTTTGCAACATCAGTGGAATCTTTTCTATTAGGATTGTTAGATGTCGCTATCAGGGTGATGTTAGCCAATCACAAACAGAACTTTAGTACTTAGTATAAATAGATCTCGCCTGCTAGATATCTATTCATTACTACACATCACCTTTTCTTTTGTACGAACATAATTATTTAGTGATCGGTCTGACGGGGAGTCTATAGAGTCAATTTTCAGTAAAACATTTGAATGATTAATAAAAAACAAATGTTGATGATGATTTCTAGTTTGTGATTGCTTATCTTTATTTACAATACAAAATTGTTTTGAGCTTAATTGTTGATTAATCACAAATCGTGTAAACTCAGACTTAATAATTGGTATAAGAACTTAGTCACGCTAAACTTGATTTCACAATCAATTTAACATACAAAGATCAACTCACAAAGATCCAATATTATTCGTAGCTCAGAGTAGTAAAGTGTAGAACTCAAAAGTGTCTATCATATACTCTGTTTTTTTAAAAGAACAAAAGGAATTGGCACAAAATGATCCTCATAACACCAGCTTTGTTATAAACCCCATATACTTATCAAATCCGAATTCAACATCTGGCAACGTAGGATGGGTTATATACTTGTTCAGCAAAACACACGGTGTTGGATGTCTGTTGTATTTGGACCTCACCTTCCAATTGTAACGCCTTGCTTTTTTTCGTGTTTTCCTTAATTAGAAAGTGTAATCGTATTTCTATTTATGAAAACTTGTATTCGTATCACATTCGTATTTCTTTCCCAACCTTGCAATCCGAGACTTTGATCGTAATAAAATTCATACTTAATACATACTTGTCTTACATGCATTCGATCATTAAATACATGTTTACATACAAACCGATACTTGTTATATGTACAAATACTCATACATACACTCTCAATACTCAAATTATACTTACATACATGTTATACACTTAAAAACATGCCAAAACACCAAGTTTTAGCTTAAAATGAAGGAAAAACCAAGTTTAGGGATCAAATTGCAAAATCTGCCAAAATAAGCCTCTGGCGGGGCGCGAGAGGCTAAGCCCTTTCCTCTCGCGGGATGCTAGAGACCTCGATCCGCAGTAAGTTGTTTGTTGCATATGGTTTGGTCTATTTTTCACACCTTTTTCACACCCAATCACCTCTAAACCTCATTTAACTCAAAACCATACTAAACCACTATATAAGCAAGCTTCCTAACACTCATTTTCACTTTCCAAACTCCTCTACACTCTCAAAACACTCCCAAATTAGTTGTAAACTCAAGAACAAGTTAGAAAACTTTAAGTGCAAAAGTGAGTCCAAACTCACTTTTCTTCATCAAATCTTCCTCTAGAAAGCTTGGAACACCTCTAGGATTGTTTCCACAGGTTTTCCATGGAAAACCAAGGTGGAACATCACCATTTTGAGGTCCAAATTTTTGGAAGATTATGGTTGCTACTTCAGTTAAACTTGTGTTTTCTTATACAAACTTGTGCTTCTTATGCTACTAATCAAGTCTATGGTTAGTAAGCTTTAGCCAAGCTTGATTCAATACAAATATGAGGTGTAAATCACCCTCCAAACTTTTTGTTTTGATATGGTTACCAACCCACAAGTGATGAAACCATCCAAGCTTGACAAAGCTTGTGTTTTGGTAAAGGTGTGATTACTTGGAAACCTTGGCTATCCTACCTTCAATCCACCACCATACTTGATGATTTGTACCTTGAATAATATGCACCTTTCATTTCCATTTCAACTTATTCATAAGCATCCTTGTTGTCCTTGTGACAACATGTGCATTGGTGAACATACGAAAGAGGCTAAAGGAAGGTTATCCTCCTACCTCTATGCATGACTTCTATGAACTTCCATGATAAACATGATGGACTTATTACTTATACTATATATAGAATACAAATTATATATCTAACCGAACCCTTGATGATAATCAAATGATTATTCATCATGGTACTAAGTTACATCATCTAGATACTTAATTTCTCGTTACGATTCTAATGGGTATCTTAAACCATGAAAACACATCGACCCAAATGGGATTTATAGTGTCAAAAATGAGTATTAAGTCTAGATGATTATTTTCTCATATACATACTTTGGTATATTTAAATTCCTAATCCTCCGTTATCATCCGAATATTCACACACCTATGTTTCCTCGTGTAGGAGAACTCGGTGTTCCATCTCCAAACAACCAACTCTTCACGAAATTACCAAGTGGAATCTTGCAAAACCGTGAGTACACTTGACCCATTTTCCCTTTTTTACACAATTTGGGTTGTAACATGTTAACTTACAAAATACGCAAATACACACAACATATTTTATACACTCAATCCGTTATACATGCTTATTGTTATGCTTAGGTTCATGCTAGATACATACATGCTTCTTGTAATTAACTTAGCTAGCCCAAACTTAACATATATAACGCTATAGGATCCGTCAGGGTATTGTTAAGCTTGTTTTTATTCATAAGTAGTCTCGTTACTTTTGTGGCGAGGGACACTTATAATTCTTGTGGACACTTGGGTTTGACATTTAGTATTGCATGCTAGTTTACCTTGTATACAATTGCCATGTGGGATTCGAGCAAACTCTTTTTATACTTATGCTATGTAATTTAAAACTTGTGTACTCGCCATTGCTTTTGCGTTGAACCATATTTTCAACATGTTACAGGTTGATGACGATGTTTAAGATGAATCTAGTAGGGACAACATAGAAACGCACAAGAAATACTAGATTTTGATATTTTGTTTTGTTGAACTTATTGTACTTGTCTATTAATTGTTGTAATTTGAATTTCCTTGTAATGTGCTTGACAATTTGTGATATGCAATGAAATCGGTTTTGAGTTAATTATTGTCGCAAATAGCGTTATGTGTGATGAGCAATCTATTTTGCCTCACTCCGATGATTCCGCCATCGGTTGGGGTGTGACACCAATGGTACCTAGTGCTGAAAACCTAAATGTGCAAGAGCTAAAGAAGCCGAAATTTTACTCAGAGCAGGATTATCAAAAATTCGAGCTCGATGCAAAAGCCTTTAGCATTGTGGCTATGGCTCTGCCAAATGATATCTATGGTGGGCTGACAGTGCTAAGAAGTTATGAAATGCATTGAAAGAGCAGTTTGGTGGAACGGAGGACGCTATCGAGAACACTCGAGAAATCCTTAACCAACAATACGAAACTTTCACTCATGTCAAGAGAAAATCATTGACACAACAGTTTGAACATTTTTCATGTTTAATCAGTGAATTAAAATTGGCTAATAAATAATTTTCTAAGTCAACTTCAAGTAACCGATTTCTAAGATTTCTCCCTGAGAAGTGGGACACTATTGCTATAGTGATGAGAACATCCCCAGACTTCAAGG
This sequence comes from Scalesia atractyloides, assembly GCA_947069175.1. Classification (NCBI taxonomy): domain Eukaryota; kingdom Viridiplantae; phylum Streptophyta; class Magnoliopsida; order Asterales; family Asteraceae; genus Scalesia; species Scalesia atractyloides. Next base: position 52,070,624 of record CAMTDV010000001.1, on the reverse strand, counting down.
ACATGGCCCTGACTCAGCTTTATGGAAAGCTCCTAACATTTGAACAGAAGCTTGCCCAGAAAAAGAAGCTCCAGGAAACTGGAAAAGTGTCCGACAATTATGTTTTCAGAAGCATGGCACTTCTGAGTCAGGAGGGATCATCATCTAGAATGGAAATGATCAGAGTTTTGATCATTTTATTGATATATCAACTGGAATCAACTCTTATTAACATCCCACAAATTATTCATTTGCAGCAAATGATGATGGTCATGGTCCCGATAGTTTATCACTTGTTCTTGATGATCTTAAGCACATAGACCCAGTTGACCTAGAGGAAATAGATATATTGCATTAATTGGAACTAACTACTCTAAGAGCCACTAACTTTTACAAAAGGACTGGAAGGAGATATCCAGGGTTAAGTGGGAGGTCAAAAGTAGGGTTGTGATAAATCTAAAATCAAATGGTTCAAGTGTAATGGATTAGGTCACTTTGCAAGAGAGTGTAAGAGACAATCAAATAACTCTTCACCAAAGATCACATATCCTAATCAAAGACCGCAATCTAATGCACAATCACAATTTATCAAAATAGCCTAACTACCCTTGGACCAAGTGTACAAATCACAATCCACTTTGCACAAAGCATGAACCCTGTGCCTGTGCATTATGTTCAAGCAACTCTAGTTCCTCAGTTTTAGTATGTTCAGATGCATGCTGCACATGTTCAAGCGCACAAGTTGCTCCTGCTCTTGCACCTGCAGAGCCTAAAAAAAAGCTTTTATCACACCCCGACCCGCAGCGGAATAAGAGTCAGGGCGTAATTGGGTTATCACCAAAGCTCATGATGTTTACTAATATGTTTCATATTTATTAAATTCAAAATTTCATCATCAATATTCCAAACAAGTTCATACAATTACAAAGAAAAGTAACTACATAAACAATCCAAAGTCTAAACCGATTTATTCTTCTAAGCCATCCTATATGTTTCTTGCTGCAACTGGATCACCTGTATCATGTGTAAAAATGGGGGTTTTTGGGTCAACAAAAGTTGGCGAGTGAACCTTGTTAGAAAACATTTATTATTGATTTCTTGTTATAATTAATATGGAAAAATTGTGCAATAATCATATGTGAGCAAACGTAAATATTCATACAATAACTTACAATAACATACAATAACATACAATAACAAACCACCTTGCAATAATATATGACATGAATGACAATGTAAATGTTGGCAACGTCACGTTCACGCTCATAGGTAATGGGGAACGGTTCCGCTCATAGGTAATGGGGAACAGACGGCCTATGATGAATGTATGTGCGATCAAGGCTCAATCAAACGGAGCCGATCGTATGTTGGCAACGCCTCGTTCACGCTCATAGGTAATGGGGAACGGCTCACGATCATAGGTAATGGGGAGCGGCGGCCTATGATGATGTATGTACTGAAAATGATAAATTTAATCTAAACATTAACCACAAAAACAGTTGATACATATTGAATACACATTTGATCATGGATATGATGGATGCACAAGTTTTTGAATGAAAAATAATATGACACATGATACACCCCAAAAACGTGATTAAAACGGGGAATTTGTAGAGATTCACTCACATTGGGTGCGTTCGTTTGATGATGTTGAATGCGTACGAGTTTAGAGGATTGATCGACGAGGATTAACTAACCTAAATAATAACGAAAAGGTACGGTAAATAAGTGGATTTTATTAATAATTTAAATAGGATTTTTAGATATTTTTTTTTGTGAGTTTAGACTATTTTCTAACTTTAAAAACATTATTTTTAAGTATTTTCAATTGATTTTTAAATTAAATAAATAAATAAAAATATAAAAAAAAGTGTTGACTTTTTGGGTTGACCGTTGACTATTGACTTTGACTTGTTGACCGGTTCGGTCGTGTATTTGTTTGCGCTGAGTGAGGTTCGAACTTGTGACCTCCCGTACGCGTGCACGCAGCTCTACCAACTGAGCTACGTGTCTAACCCGAAATATTTCAGTTTTTAATTATATTTATATACTATTTAATTTATTCAAAATTCATTTATTCTTAAAAAGGATTTTAATTCTACTGAACCGGTGTGCATAACAGGTCTCGAACCCGGGACCTGTTGTTTAACGTTGCACACAGTTCACCGCTGGACTGTGTGTCTAACCTGGTTAAAACACTTGTTTTTATTTCTCTTATATACTAACTGGAAGTTTCCATATTTGGGTTTTATAAAAAGTCTAAATGTTGTGACGAATCGGAACAAGGACAGACTCGAACCCGGTATCCCTATGATTCAAATGCACACAGTCCACCACTGGACTGTGTGTCTAACCCGAGATATAATCCGATTTATATTAAATTTATACACAAACTAGACTTCATCTTCTCCGTTAAACAACACAGACAACGATTATTCTACTGATCTTGTTCAATTCAATTAACGGACATATGACTGATTAAAATGAAATGGATAAAGAAGGTTTTGGAAGTGAATGTACCGGAAAGATGATCTTTCTCAGAACTCCGGCAAAGTCGTCGGCTCTGTTTTATGAACTCCGTCTGAACGGGCCAATTAATAGTTTTGATTAACCAATTGTGAAATTGAATGACTAAACAAGAGTTATCAGAGAGTTTAGATGATTATACCGATTCACAGCGCGATTTAGGAATTTTCAGAAATCTTCCAGCGAGTGCTGATTATCCGATATCGTCGCCTGGGACTGATTCTGGTTGAAGGGTTTGAGTTAGTAAAAGTCTAGCAATAGATAGAAGATGAAAGAGTTGAGAAATTTACCGTTTTGATGAATGACACGGTTTTCCTGCGAAAGTCCGGCGATTTCAGAAAACGTTTCCGACGAACTGAAAATAGAGCGAAAGTGAAATTGGAGGTTCTGTGAGTGTTTTTGAGTTGCGGGATGATGATATTGTTGGTGAAAACCAGTAAGTAAATGATTTCGGTTATTAAACCCGAAAATCATATGAATTCAAGTTCAATAGAGGCTGAATTGATTAAGAACGTCGGTCGTAATGATTTCATCGGTTATTATCAGTGATATCGATCACTCAATCGTCTGGAACGTTGAAAGCCGATATCGGTTTCAGTTTTGGCGCAAACAGGTGAACTTATGTTTTATTTGTTTCCTATATTACACAAAGACAGCAAGTGGCGGAGTGGTTAAGTGCTTGGTGATTAAGTCTTCCGGCTGACCCGGGTTCGAAACCCGGCAGCCCATTTTTATTTTTAATTGCTTTATTTTTACTTTTTAACAATTTAAATTTTCATATTCTAAAATGTTTATTAGTTATGTATTGTTTAAAATTAAAATTAGCATTAAATGAGCAACGAAAATTTGAAACTGATTATTCGATTAATAAACGAAGCGGGTTTTGAAAACCCGTTTTTCGACGGATGTTACAGTATCCCCTACTTTTAGAAATTTCGTCCCGAAATTTAAGTAGTAGTGGTAACAGGAAACAGATGCGGGTATTTTTCGCGCATTGAGTCTTCACGTTCCCAAGTAAACTCAGGTCCTCGTTTCGACTCCCAGCGTACCCTTACAATTGGAATACGACTCCGTCTTAAATGTTTTTCTCCGAAGTCCATGATCTCTACTGGTCTTTCAATGAAATGCATAGATTCATCGATCTGAATATCTTCCAGGGGAATATGGAGGTTTTCATCGGCGAGGCACTTCTTTAAGTTTGATACGTGGAACGTAGGGTGAATTCTGTTGAGTTCTTCTGGTAGGTCAAGCTTGTATGCTACAGGTCCTACTCTTTCGAGTATCTTGAAAGGTCCTACGTAGCGTGGTGCTAGCTTGCCCTTCTGGCCAAAACGAACTACTCCCTTCCACGGTGATACTTTTAAAAGTACATGATCACCAATGTTAAACTCCAAAGGCTTTCGTCGTTTGTCTGCATAACTCTTTTGACGACTTTGTGCCGCTAGAAGATTGTTTCGAATTTGATGGATCTTGTCTGCGGTTTCTTGAATCAATTCTGGACCGGTGATTTGAGCTTCTCCAATTTCGTGCCAACATACTGGAGATCGGCACTTACGACCATATAAAGCTTCGAAAGGTGCCATGCCGATACTTGAATGATTGCTGTTATTGTACGAAAATTGAACTAATGGTAGATGAGCGTCCCAATTTCCCTTGAAGTCTATGACACATGCTCGAAGCATATCTTCAAGAGTTTGAATGGTGCGTTCAGATTGTCCATCAGTTTGAGGATGATAAGCGGTACTGAGGTCTAATCGTGTACCCAAAGCGGCTTGTACGGCTTGCCATGTTCGTGCAGTGAAACGACCATCACGATCTGAAATAATGCTTAACGGTACACCATATCGGCTTACGATCTCGCTGATGTAGATACGAGCTAACTTCTCATTCTTGAAGTCCTCGCGAATCGGAATGAAGTGAGCTGATTTTGTAAGACGATCAATGATTACCTATATAGTGTCATACCCTCCGGAGGTGCGAGGTAACCCGGTAATGAAGTCCATGGTTATGTTTTCCCACTTCCATACAGGTATTTCAGGTTGGACTAGAAGTCCTGAGGGTCTTTGATGTTCAGCTTTTACTTTGGAACATGTAAGGCACTTGGAAACAAAAACAGCAATATCATTTTTCATTCCAGGCCACCAGTAGGTGTATCGAAGGTCTTGATACATCTTGTCGGCTCCTGGGTGTATAGAGTATCGTGTTTTGTGCGCCTCATTCATCAGGAAATCACGAAGGTTATTGTGATCGGGAATCCATATGCGATCTAGATAGTACAGAATACCGTCGGATTTAGTTTCAATTTTAAGTCCAGCTCCACAAGACAGCTCCTTTCGCACTTCGTTTTCCGTCACTGAAACATGTTGGGCTTATCGAATTTGATCTTTGATGTCGGTTATGATTTGCGAACATAGAAGACGAATGGAGTTCACATAACCCTTTCGACTGAGCGCATCGGCCACCACATTTGCCTTGCCAGGATGATACCGAATTTCACAGTCGTAGTCATTAAGAAGTTCGACCCATCTTCGTTGCCTCATGTTTAACTCCTTTTGGTTGAAGATATGTTGGAGGCTCTTATGGTCAGTGTATATTTCACACTTAGTACCGTAGAGGTAATGTCTCCATATCTTAAGAGCGAACACAACGGCTCCAAGTTCTAGGTCGTGGGTGGTGTAGTTCTTCTCATGCGTTTTGAGTTATCTAGAAGCATAAGCTATCACCTTTCCTCTTTGCATTAGAACACAGCCTAGTCCTTGCCCTGACGCGTCGCAATAAACCACGAAGTCATCACAACCTTCAGGAAGAGTGAGAATAGGTGCGTCACAAAGTTTTTGTTTAAGGGTTTGGAAGGCTTCTTCTTGTTTGGGTCCCCATATGAAAGGTTTTCCTTTATGTGTTAAAGCCGTGAGTGGTACAGCGATGCGGGAGAAATTTGCAATGAAACGGCGATAATAACCAGCCAAACCAAGGAATGATCTTACTTCGGTTGGTGTACGTGGCGCTTGCCATTCTTGTACTGCTTTGATCTTTGAGGGATCGACATGTATTCCCTTGTCATTGACGACATGTCCAAGGAATTGTACCTCTTTTAACCAGAATTCGCATTTGGAGAATTTGGCATAGAGCTTTTCATTCCCTAAGAGTGCAAGGATGAGTCAAAGGTGTCGTTCATGATCAGACTTAGACTTTGAGTAAATGAGGATGTCGTCGATGAAGACTATAACAAAGCGATCGAGATAGGGTTTGCAGACTCTGTTCATTAGATCCATGAAGACAGCTGGAGCGTTAGTTAGACCAAATGGCATGACCATGAATTCATAATGACCATAACGAGTTCGGAAGGCGGTCTTTGGGACGTCTTCTTCATGTACTCTTAGTTGATGATAACCAGAACGAAGGTCGATTTTTGAAAAACAGCTGGCACCTTGAAGTTGGTCAAGAAGATCATCGATGCGAGGTAATGGGGAGCGGTTCTTAACCGTTAACTTGTTGAGTTCTCTGTAGTCGATACACATGCGAAACGTTCCATCTTTCTTCTTCACAAAAAGGACAGGTGCACCCCAAGGCGATGAGCTAGGACGTATGAATCCTTTGTCAGTCAACTCTTGCAATTGACTGGCTAGCTCTTGCATTTCGGATGGGGCTAACCTATAAGGAGATTTTGCAACTGGTGTAGCTCCAGGTATAAGATCAATGCGGAATTCGACTTCTCTCACGGGAGGAAGTCCTGAAATGTCGTCAGGAAAAACTTGCGGAAAATCTTTTACTACTGGGATGTCTTCGAGTTTCTTCTCCTTGATTCCCTTTTTGACGATATGAGTTAGAAATGCGACATAATTCTTGCGGAGATATTTTCGGGCTTGAAGACAGGACATTAATTTGAGCCCTTTCGAAGAGGTTTCTCCAAAGATTCGTAGGGTCTGACCGTTTGCGAGAGGAATGCGAATGAACTTTTCGCGGCATACCACTTCAGCCTGATGTTGGCTGAGCCAGTCCATACCGATTATAATGTCGAAACTTCCCAACTTCATAGGAATGAGGTCAACTGGAAAATCGTGATCGTTTAGAGTGAGGGTACAATTTCGTATAATAGAGTTCAATGAGACCGGTTTTCCGTCAGCAACTTCCACCGTTATGGATTCCATGAGTTTATCACGAGTTTGGTTGAGGATGGGTTCAAATTCTAAGGACACAAAACTCTTATCCCCGCCAGTATCAAATAACATGGATGCATAACTACCATTGATGAGAAACGTACCGTTAACCACGTTGTTGTCGGCCCTAGCTTGATTGGCGTTGATGTTGAAAGCTCTTCCTCTAGCAGGTGGAGGAGCTTGGTTAGCTTGATTCACCGGATTTGCTTGAGCTTGAGCATGTATAATGTTCACCAAGCGTGGACAAGTGTTTCTAAAGTGGTTTGGGTCTCCACAGTTGTAACAAGCCCGCATAGGTTGCACCATGGATAGTTGGGTTGGTAGTAGGATTGGGCTATATGTTGGGTAGGTGGTAGTAGTAAAGGTTGTTGGGCTTGACCCACTATCTGATGGTGGGTTTGGGTTGAGGGCTGATGGCGGTTCGTTCGCTGAAGTACGCGACAGGTTTGAATGGTGTGACCTGCGCAACCACAGCCGGTGCAATGTTGGCAGGGATGATCAGGAAAGTGATGGTATTGGCAACGGTTGCATTTTGGGTATGGGCCTGAGTATGGCCTTTTATATGGTGCAAGTGAGGGGGCAACTTGAGTGATGGGTGCAGCAGGGATAGGGAAATTTGTTTGTGTGACAGCAAAGTTTCTGGTGTTTCGTTTCCTCTTATTAGCAAACTTTGAGGAGGAGGTGGAATGGTTTGAAGTTTGGCCCTCAACGGGGGCTTTCTTTTTCTCGTCCTTAAATTTGCCGTTGCGAATACGATTCTCGGTAAGCTCGGTAGCTAGTTCCATAGCAGCTTCGAGTGTTGCAGGCGAAGTGCTGAGGACTGAGTCTTGAATTTTCGAGGGAAGGCCTCGAATATAGTGTTCGACTAAGCGGTATACTGGGGTGAACAGGTTGGGGACCATTTGGTTCAACTCTAAAAACCGTTTGTTGTAGGAAGTATGATCTCTCTCCTTTTGCTTCAACGAATGAAATTCATCCTCTAACTTTTTGATCTCGCTTCTTGGACAGAAGCGTCTCGTCATGATTTCCCTTAACTCCTCCCACGTTAAGGCCATTGCATCTTCGATTCCTCTCTTACCCTTTTCAGTATTCCACCAGGTAAGAGCTACTCCAAATAGTCTCCCGGTTGCGTAACGTACCTTGCGATCCTCGGGACAATCGCAATTGAGGAAGGTGTTTTCCATTTCCTCAAACCAGTGGAGGAGAGCAGTGACACCTTCGGTCCCTTCAAATTTCGGGGGATCGCAAGACTTGAAGTGTTTGTATGAGCACTTTTTGGAGGGAGGGTTGTCGACGTTCTGGTCTTCTTGCTGGGGAGGATTGATGGGATTTGCGGCGAGAGCTTGTTGGACTTGAACTACGATGTCAGGAAGCACCGCGGCCATTTTTTTTGCGATTTGGGTGGCCAAGCGCTCGTTTGACCTTCCTGACCTTCTACCCCCACGTTGCTGCCTAGCCGACATCTACAGGAACATTCATAAGAAGATTGTGAGTTTAAGGAGTCTTTTTAGGTGTCATGTGTCTTAAAAATAAAAGTAACATAAACATCAATAATGCAACTACATCCATAGGATGTCTTGGGTTTGCTCATGTTTGGGCCTCCAATGTCCCCCATACCTTCACCTGTATAGTCATGTGGGCCCCCATGACTATTGGCTTAGTAGGATTCACATTGGTGTTGGCGGTTTAACACTCGCATCACCCGAATGAAAACCATGAAATATGTTTGCGAGATGTATGGTTGGAGGGTGTCCAGGTGTAGACACAATGACAACTCAAAGTGGGGTTAGCTCACACGACGTTTGGTATAGCATGCTTTGGCCTAATAGGTCTTTCGTACTCTCATCGTTAGTCCCCAGGTAGGCAAACTGGTCCTTTATTTTGGATTTATACGAATGCCAAGCCTAGACAGGACGTTCCAACTACCGGTACTTGTACCCTTCCAGTTACTACATGCCCGTCATGAGAACTCACTCTGATGTGATTTGAAAATACAAAAATCGTTGCAAAAATCATGGAAATGATGTGGTGTGTGCTCTCATGAATATGATATGTTATGAGGATATGATTCATGATAGGCATTGTATAATATGTACTTATGAACATGCTTGCATAACATTGAATGTAACAATAAACATAAAGCATATAAACATCATGAATTTTGCATGTAACACACAAACAATTTAAAAATTCTAATCAACTATAGCATAGGCTCTAAGGGTCTAATAACCTATCCTATATCCCCATAGTCATGGCTCTGATACCAATCTGTCACACCCCGACCCGCAGCGGAATAAGAGTCGGGGCATAATTGGGTTATCACCAAAGCTCATGATGTTTACTAATATGTTTCATATTTATTAAATTCAAAATTTCATCATCAATATTCCAAACAAGTTCATACAATTACAAAGAAAAGTAACTACATAAACAATCCAAAATCTAAACTGATTTATTCTTCTAAGCCATCCTATATGTTTCTTGCTGCAACTGGATCACCTGTATCATGTGTAAAAATGGGGGTTTTTGGGTCAACAAAAGTTGGAGAGTGAACCTTGTTAGAAAACATATATTATTGATTTCTTGTTATAATTAATATGGAAAAATTGTGCAATAATCATATGTGAGCAAACGTAAATATTCATACAATAACTTAAAATAACATACAATAACAAACCACCTGGCAATAATATATGACATGAATGATAATGTAAATGTTGGCAACGTCACGTTCACGCTCATAGGTAATGGGGAACGGTTCCGCTCATAGGTAATGGGGAACAGACGGCCTATGATGAATGTATGTGCGATCAAGGCTAAATCAAACGGAGCCGATCGTATGTTGGCAACGCCTCGTTCACGCTCATAGGTAATGGGGAACGGCTCACGCTCATAGGTAATGGGGAGCGGCGGCCTATGATGATGTATGTACTGAAAATGATAAATTTAATCTAAACATTAACCACGCAAACAGTTGATACATATTGAATACACATTTGATCATGGATATGATGGATGCACAAGTGTTTAAATGAAATAAATAATATAACACATGATACACCCCAAAAACGTGATTAAAACGGGAATTTGTAGAGATTCACTCACATTGGGTGCGTTCGTTTGATGATGTTGAATGCGCACGAGTTTAGAGGATTGATCGACGAGGATTAACTAACCTAAATAATAACGAAAATGTACGGTAAATAAGTGGATTTTATTAATAGTTTTAATAGGATTTTTAGATATATTTTTTTGTGAGTTTAAGACTATTTTCTAACTTTAAAAACATTATTTTTAAGTATTTTTAATTGATTTTTAAAATAAATAAATAAATAAAAATATAAAAAAAAAGTGTTGACTTTTTGGGTTGACCGTTGACTATTGACTTTGACTTGTTGACCGGTTCGGTCGTGTATTTGTTTGCGCTGAGTGAGGTTCGAACTTGTGACCTCCCGTACGCGTGCACGCAGCTCTACCAACTGAGCTACGTGTCTAACCCGAAATATTTCTGTTTTTAATTATATTTATATACTATTTAATTTATTCAAAATTCATTTATTCTTAAAAAGGATTTTAATTCTATCGAACCGGTGTGCATAACAGGTCTCGAACCCGGGACCTGTTGTTTAACGTTGCACACAGTCCACCGCTGGACTGTGTGTCTAACCTGGTTAAAACACTTGTTTTTATTTCTCTTATATACTAACTGGAAGTTTCCATATTTGGGTTTTATAAAAAGTCTGAATATTGTGATGAATCGGAACAAGGACAGACTCGAACCCGGTATCCCTATGATTCAAATGCACACAGTCCACCACTGGACTGTGTGTCTAACCCGAGATATAATCCGATTTATATTAAATTTATACACAAACTAGACTTCATCTTCTCCGTTAAACAACACAGACAACGATTATTCTACTGATCTTGTTCAATTCAATTAACGGACATAGGACTGATTAAAATGAAATGGATAAAGAAGGTTTTGGAAGTGAATGTACCGGAAAGATGATCTTTCTCAGAACTCCGGCGAAGTCGTCGGCTCTGTTTTATGAACTCCGTCTGAACGAGCCAATTAATAGTTTTGATTAACCAATTGTGAAATTGAATGACTAAACAAGAGTTATCAGAGAGTTTAGATGATTATACCGATTCACAGCGCGATTTAGGAATTTTCAGAAATCTTCCGGCGAGTGCTGATTATTCGATATCGTCGCCTGGGACTGATTCTGGTTGAAGGGTTTGAGTTAGTAAAAGTCTAGCAATAGATAGAAGATGAAAGAGTTGAGAAATTTACCGTTTTGATGAATGACACGGTTTTCCTGCGAAAGTCCGGCGATTTCAGAAAACGTTTCCAACGAACTGAAAATAGAGCGAAAGTGAAATTGGAGGTTCTGTGAGTGTTTTTGAGTCGCGGGATGATGATATTGTTGGTGAAAACCAGTAAGTAAATGATTTCGGTTATTAAACCCGAAAATCATATGAATTCAAGTTCAATAAAGGCGGAATTGATTAAGAACGTCGGTCGTAATGATTTCATCGGTTATTATCTGTGATATCGATCACTCAATCGTCTGGAACGTTGAAAGCCGATATCGGTTTCAGTTTTGGCGCAAACAGGTGATTTCACAGGTGAACTTATGTTTTATTTGTTTCCTAGATTACACAAAGACAGCAAGTGGCGGAGTGGTTAAGTGCTTGGTGATTAAGTCTTCCGGCTGACCCGGGTTCGAAACCCGGCATCCCATTTTTATTTTTAATTGCTTTATTTTTACTTTTTAACAATTTAAATTTCCATATTCTAAAATGTTTATTAGTTATGTATTGTTTAAAATTAAAATAAGCATTAAATGAGCAACGAAAATTTGAAACTGATTATTCGATTAATAAACGAAGCGGGTTTTGAAAACCCGTTTTTCGACGGATATTACAGCTTTTTCACTCAAAGCTATGTTAATTGGAGCAGCTTGCAAGAAAACCTAACTGATGAAAATTTTGTTTGATGGAAAATGATTGTGATGAACATACCAGCTTTTGTTTCATGGTACTTGAACGTATCTCAGGTGAAGAATATCAAGTTCAAACAACTGTTGGTGAAAGTATTATTGTGGAGACTGTTGATAGCCCAAGTCAAACATCTGTTTGTGACCAGGATAATGCTAAAAGCATTAAAGAAGACTATCCCAAAAGTTCCATTGAATGCATTAGTGTGGATCAAGTTCAAATGACTACCTCTAAGGTATCACCTCAAACTCTCAAAGAATTATGTTCTGACAAATGATCATAGCATTTGTTAATATTAAGTAAATGAAAACCTAAGAGAAACACTTTAAATTAGTGAAATAATTCTTGAAAACTACAAATAGATCTTAAAACAAGGATTGCTGAAAAAAACCTTGAAATATACAGTCTCAAGCATGAAGCAACTATAACCAGGGGCGGACCCACATAGAGTGGGTCGGGGTCCCCGAACTCCAATCTTTTTTTAAAAATTATTAGACCCGATATATTAAATATCTAAAGGACCCCATAAAAATAATTACTTGGACCCCATAGTGTTGAATATGAAGCTAGTGAAGTGGTAAATCCCCTTATTTATTTACTAAAGCTCTCAAGTTCTATTCTCACATAATCCGGTTTTGGCTTTGTTTTTTTAAACCCAAATGAAAACTAGGGTAAACACAATTTTTTAAACTGCAGACCTTCTACTCCCCTTCAATAGGTAAACACAATATTTTTCGTGTTTTAAGTTCTAACATCAGTTTTGTTTCTTGTTTGGTTGTTTAACCCTTCAATAAGTAAGCACAATATTTTTCTAGTTCTAGAACTTTAAATTTGTTTCTTGTTTAGTTGTTTGAGGATTTGTGACAATGAATATGAATTAGAATAACATGTAAATCTTTGTGTGATAAGAACTTGAATTTATCAGTTGTGATTAGTTTCTTAGAACATGAAATTTATGGCTCATTATGCAAGGATCATTGAAAAAAGAGTTTTTTTTTTTAGAATTTGTGCCTCTGTAATGTTTTAGGGCTAATTTAGAATTTATGACTTTGTATTGTTATTTTTCAATTCGTACCTTTATTGTGTGTTTTCTGTGTAAGGATTATATATTTTTGTTATGACATTGTATTTTATTATGTTCCTCGCCACGGCCCGACTCGACCCAAACAACGACGACTCAAAATTTCTAACATTTGGTTATGAAAGCGAAAAATTAGAATGCCGGAAAAGCGAACCCCATTGGAAAAAAATCATGGTTCCGCCACTGACTATAACCAAGGACCAACTCGATACAATGATAGAAAAGTATCAAAGTTGCAAAAAGGAGTTGGAATCCACACAGATCACATGTGAAAGACGGGTTGCATCATGTACTAGTTATGAGATGCTTTTGGAAAAACAAAGAAAAAACAATGTAAAGTTTGGTGTTGGGTTTAGAAAATATGATCAAGAACAACTTATCAACACTTCCGTTGATTCAAAAATGGTTGAAGTCATACCAACCACCTCAACTAGTAAAGAAACCAAGATCACTGAACCTAGTGGCAACAAGATCATTCTTAAAAAACCACAAGGTTCCATTCAGACAGAAACATAAAGATATGAATTTAAACCCATTTGGTTAGATGAATGTGATCTTCTTGAAAACTTCAAACCAGTTGATTTCACCAACCCAGATGGTCTTAAGCCACCCAAGATAAAAATTGTTTCTATTACCAACTCTCAAATATATGCTAAAACATCTGATGCTGGAAAGAGAGATAAGGGTACCATGAAAAATAAGACCACAGAACTATTGTGTGAATTTTGTGGAAAGAAAAACCATATGACAAAAGACTGTTTTAAGTTAAAAGCATATGATATAGTAGAGGAAACTACATCTATGAGTCAATATTTGGGTGCACCATCTGTGGAAATATCAATCATGTGACTCAATAGTGCTTATTTCTAAAACCCTATGATATCACCAAAAATAGGTAAAGAGGAAAAATGAGTTACAAAAGGGATGATTCAACAGGGATTCACAATCATTTCCCAAAAGAGTTGAGCCCAGTCACACACTTGTCACATAAAGCTTGAACCTATACCCTGCATACAAGGATGGTCAAGTATTTGTTGTACCTCATAACACATTTTGAAGAGGCTATGGGCAATCTCCATGTACCAGGGTACCTTATAGGTATGAAGAACCTGTGCACATGCCCCAAAAGCCAAGAGTCAACAGACACCCTCTGGGTACAATCATCTCACTGGGAATGGTCAAACAACAGTTGACCCAAGCGTGAAAAATACTTCTAGAAGGTTAGAAACAACTATCTGAGATGGTACAGAAACATCTTGTTACAAATGATCAATCACAAAGAGCTAACGTAGTGGAAGAAAACACCAAATCCAAAGTAGAAAATGCTTTGGATCATTTGCAAAATTGACCCATTTTCTACTTTCTGAAGGGAATATATGTTGGTAATATGAAAGTGCAAACAAAAGTTAACCTACACATAAAAGAAAGAAAATGTTTTAACCAAAAGGTTCTTGCAACATTAGTACGTTCTTTCTAAATCAAGAAAATAAAAAATTGCAGTTTGAAAATCAAGAAAAGATTGTGAATCACAAAAAAAAAAAAAAAAAACAAACAAAACTCTGTTGAAAGGACTAAAACATTTGTTCAGTGGTTCAAAACTCTGTTAACCTTGGTTAACCACTGTTTGAGACAAAGAACCATTAAACCAACACCTAGTGTTTGACTACAAAAAGTCAAACAGATCCACTATTTCTCAAAAACCTACCATTGTTTTCATTTAAAACTCTGTTTTACCCAACAGAGGTTTCAAACATGGGTTTCCATCCATCTATTGACGAAAAGTCAAACAAATGTACCAACCACTGATTTGGTCATCCAAATGTCTGTTGAGACCCAACAGAGATTTCAAATAGACCTTTTGAGAACATACCTTATCTTCCTTATTCAAAGGGTTTCCTTAAAGGTACCCACTTCCTGAATGGTGGTTTGCCATAACAAATAACAATTAGCCACATAGCTCAAAAGGTAACTGTTGGCCACTTTAACACCCCTATTTCTCAAACCCTATATAAAACCTTGACAAACAGAGTTTACATCCACCATCCATACTTATCAAAATCAAAGCATTTTGAAAGAGAAAAACTATGAATTTGCATTCAACAAACCTTGCTTTCAAATAAAAGATTATTTGTTCAAATGATCTCAAAAGATTTGACCTAATTTTCCCATGGCTCTCGAATTAAAATCCTTTCACAACTACTTACCGTATCTTGTAAAACATCACAAGAACATAGATTTTCACTCCATCATTGACATCATCACATCTTCCAAATATCTTAACATCCTCACTGTAAACGCCCCTATCCATCTATCCACTCTTAGCGAATTTTGGGAAAATACAGATGTTTTGCTGCAAAACAAAAAGCCCTACATCCTCACTTCTACCATCAATAAGGAACATGTTAAAATAACTCCACAATCCATTATGGTACGAAGCACCACCTTGATTACCCGCTTGAAAGTTTGGGTTCACTTGGTTTGAGGTGTTATCATACCTAGAATTAGGATGGTTCCTCAAACCCGGGTGATAAGTGTTGAGTTCATATCAAATTTCTTTCTGTCTCCATACACTTGATTCACCTCGTTGGTGGTTTGAGCCATGTTCACTTGACAATCCTCGGCCCGGTGACCGGGTCACCACAATCTTCACAAACAGCGAATTTCACCGCCCCCACTTCTTTTTTCTTCCTTCGTGCCAACTCTCGTTCTAATGTTTCATTCCGATCCTTAGAACTAGCATCGCGGTCGGGCCAAGACCTTGAGATCGGATACTTTTTGGCTCGCTCCGCCATAGCAACCGCCTTGGAGTTTTTGCTCATTCTTTCCAAAAACTCCCAATCATCTTCCTCGTGGTTATTCAATAACGTACCATTACTTGCCGATTACAAGTACTTGTGATCTTCGGCATCTAACCCCCGTACGAAACACTTCAATAATTCCTATCAGGGAATCTAATGGTGAGGGCATTTTCGAACCAACTCCTTGAATCGGGCAAGTGCCTCATGTAACAACTCACCTGAAAATTGTTGAAACGAGCGAATCTCATCTCGCGCATCATCAGTGTTCGCGATCGAATAGTATTCGTCAAGAGACACTTGTTGCATTACTGCCCAAGTGTGAATACTATTCTCCGGAAGCATAAGGTACCACTATTTCGCTTTGTCCTTCAACGAGAACTGAAAAAGTCTTAACTTTACTTCTTCGTGACGTGATATCGTTGTCTCATGCAAATTTAATCTAAATACTGCTACTAGCTAGCGGTAAGTGGGTATCGAACACAAGGTATTGTGGAACTTGTGCTATTGAAAGGTTATGCTACTTAAACTAATTACCTAATTTGCAAGAAATTAATTTCAGATTTTGGTTGATGGTTGTATATTTTAACTACTAATGATTCAAAAATTGATTTGTTAACAGATTAATAAGTAAGCGAGCATCTTGGGTTTCCGGTTCAAAACGCATGTGTTTCAATTCAACTAGAAAGAGTCACATAGACATGACTCGTGTTTGATTAACTGTTTGTGATAAAAGGGAACCAAGTACTCGGACTATAATGCGAGGTCGTTACCCGATGACCAATTGATTAATACCCAACCCGTTAACCTTCCCGTGATATCTCGATTGTCAACAACACCAAGAACGTACGAAATAGGCAAAGACTAAAATATCAATCAACAATTTACAAACAATCAATCAACACCATAATAACCATAACATAGCAATTATTCTAGAAATCAAGAATTCAAACACAATTGTTCAACAAACCTTCACCCAAGATGATCACCAAGAATTCTAGCCTCTCATATTCTCGCAATCAAACATACTTCAAATGTTTTGTTTATACGAATCAACAACACCAAAAATAATGTATAGAAATTGTCTTGAATCATTAAGAACACTCAAAATCGCCTCTTTCTGCTCTGCAGTTCGTCACCAATGATTGGATATGTGAAAAGACTCCATAATTCGACTTAAATGGAGCAGTTACAACTTTCCCGTAGCTCACCACCGTAAGCTACGGTGCCGACCGTAGCTTACGGTGGGCACAAATTTCATTACGGCAGTCAACCACTGTCTTACGGTGGGTTTCAAAGAAGGACTCCACCGTAAGCTACGGCGCCCACCGTAGCTTACGGTGGTCAGCTTAATTTTCTCATTTTGATCTTCGTTCAATCTCTTGAGCCCTATCTTCAATTAGGCTCTCACAAATACCTGATAAAACACGTTTAAGCACCCTCGTTATGCTCTTCGGTACCTGAAAAACCATACACACCGAAGACATCAAATCGTAACAATTAAACATTTAAAGCGTGGAATATTTATCATTTTATCACACTTACGGGTTGTCTAAAAGACCACCCGTCACATCCCCACACTTAACCCTTGCTTGCCCCAAGCAACACTTTCACAAAAGTTTTCCAACTAACAAGTGATCGTCATGTAAACCAAACACAAACAAATTGCCCCGTTATCAACTTCACCTTCATATTACATAACACACCCCTCAGTATACTCTCCTCTCAGTGACAAAAAGTGGTACTAGCAAGATTGTGCTAGATCACTCAATGAAAATATGTAAATGTGTGACAATAAGCTTGGATAATAATCAAATCTTTACCTACAAATTGTCTAACATGCTTATGAATCAGAAGGACTTTTGGGTTGTAACAAGGCTATGTGTAAGGGTGAGAATTGGTGGGAAATATTCATGTAGCTCGTTTAATCGACCCGATTTATTATTACAATCAACATAAATAACTAACTCTAACTTTACAACTTTTTTTCTTTTTCTTCCTTTCTCTTTTTTTTTTCAAACACAATTCAATATTGCATCAAGATAACAACCATCACATTACAACTATTGAAAGACAAATACAATCATAACAATATCAAACTATCTAAACCGGGTCGATTAAAAGGTAGAATTTTGTAGGAAATAGGCTTGGGTGACAATTGAATGGTTAAAAGCTCAAATTGGGCTACTAATGTCCAAACCCCCGTCCCGCTCACTACCAAGCTCATATATGTAACTTATGAGGTCCAACCCCCCAAACCCACACTCAACACACATCCAGACGAGGCTACCTAAATGCCCTCATCATATTCACAAGTATGTAAACTTAGGTTTTGACAAGCATCTGTTATCCAAGTGCTATTAACACAATATACACATCGCCACTCAATCAAAAAGCATTTAATCTCTAAAGTACATCTATATGGCTCAATCCTCACCAATAATGGAATAAAAAAGGTTACCGATGTGTTACGTAAATTATGGTAGCAACTTCAAACTTTGGCAACTGTTTGGTTCGATTCACACAAATGTTTTTTTCTAAAATCCAAAAATTTTCCCCATCCCCACACTTGGGATACATTGTCCCCAATGTATGGTTGTGGAGGAGTGATCACTCATTTACTCCCAATATCACATTTCGTCAAAATCTCAAAACCCATATTTCTTTTTTTTATTTTTTTATACACATGAAAACTCAGCCACAAAACCTCAAACCCAACATAACTATCAAACCTAATACACCCCCTTCCTTCCCAACCATAAACAAAATGCAAAAAAATAAAACTACAATACTATACAAAGGAACATACGACCTGATCAATAATAGCGTGGCTGAGGAGGTCCGAAGATAGAAGTCATCATCTCCGAGAACTCGTTGAATGCGAACGCGCCACTTCCACTTCCTCCTTCTTCTTGTTGCCCAGAGCTCGGTTTCTGCTGCTGCTGCCCATACCGTGGATCCACCCATTGAGAGTGATGCATTGGCTGCATTGGATAAGAAACACTACCATCATAGGTGGTAGGGTCGAGTAATCAACTAGTGGAGGGTCTACAACCACCGGACGCCCTGCATGCCAATCATCATGCATCCTCCGGTTCTGATCATCCAAATATCGGTTATTGATTTCCTGCTCAAAGGCGTAAGCATGAGTACAGTTCCAGGATTCTTGTCGATCAAAATTGTGCCTCAATGCACGTTCCATGCTTGCGCCCATGAATGTCTGATGATCAAAAAAACGTCCGCTCGGCCCCACTCCAGCTATCGAACACAGAAGGCCTCTGACTCTCGATTACTTCTTGCATTGTACCTTCGTGAGCCCAATTCGGCTCATATGGATATCTCGAAAAGTCAAAGAAACCTCCGGTTGGAATACTACTCGAACCCCCTTGCTCAACATTCAATGGGGCAACATGTGGGTCATCCATGTAGTCCTCATCCCCACTTGGGCCCTCTTCCTCGCTTTCCGATTCATCCTCTTAACCCGGTCGAAGTGGCCGCGCGTCAGCCTTCAGAACTCTCCATTGTTGCCCCTCACTTTTCAACTTATGATACCTCTCAGATTCCGTATATTTTCACCCAGCCCCCAACTGTCGGATGTCAAACGGCTTGAACCTTTATAGGACCCCTTATCATCTGTACCGATTACCCCATACATTTTCAAGAGAGCAGTGATGAGGTGGCAATGCGGAATGATTTTCCGCTGATCGCTGTTCCTACTGATCCATACATTGTTCATTACCAGAAAGCGAAACAGAAACATGGGGCCCCCAGTCAACAAGGTATAGAGCACCGGCACTTCAGGCCGTCGAACTTCGGTTTTGTCACCCCGCCTCGGGATAACATTTTGCATGAAAATGGCCAACATCAACTTTCCCCCAATCCTTAAATTCTTCCTGTATAGCTTTCCGTGCGTAGTACCCGGTAAGAATAGATAATCCAACATGGTATTCCAACGCGGATGCTTCTCGGGTTCGAAATAGAGGTCTTCCAATCTTGGAAGCATATACTGATTAACCGGCTTACTATAAAATTTCGCAACCCGCCTTAAAGAATCAAAGGACATCTCTACCTCGATGCCATTGACAGTGCCAATCAATATCATCTTCGACGCTCCACCCCTATACGAAGGACACTTAAGAGTGGCCATCCACTCCTGAATTTCAGTATCATACAAAATGGTGCCTTCATAATCGTAACACTTTAGAGCCGCCTCCTATCCTAATGCCCGGAATTTATCCGTAATCCCAAACAGTCCAAACTCCGCTTCCCTCACCTCTTTTTCGCAAATAAATGCCTCTTTTCTTTGTGCCAACCAATTAATCTGGTCGTTGAATAATTCAGCCTGCCACTCTTCTGGTTGATCATGTAACGGACCGGATGTCCATTGTGGCTTTGGCCCCCGATCAGGCACATCCTCTTCTGTGTCTTCATCACTACCACCCTACATGACTAACCTTCTCTTTCTTGGTGCTGGGTTACTTGAAGAACCCACCTTTTCTTTTCCTTTTCGCCCCATTATAACTCTGCAAAACATAGACATGACAAACACATATTATTCATCTTCTCAAAACCCACATTATCCCCACACTTGCTTATTACTATAGTCATGGAAACTAGTCAAAACAATAACACACGTTGCGCACAAGTCCCCGGCAACGGCGCCAAAATTTGACGTGATGTCGTTGTCTCACGCAAATTTAATCCAAATACTGCTACTAGCTAGCGGTAAGTGGGTATCGAACACAAGGAATTGTGGAACTTGTGCTATTGAAAGGTTATGCTACTTAAACTAATTACCTAATTTGCAAGAAATTAATTTCAAATTTTGGCTGATGGTTGTATATTTTAACTACTAATGATTCAAAAATTGATTTGTTAACAGATTAATAAGGAAGCGACCATCTTGGGTTTCCGGTTCAAAACGCATGTGTTTCAATTCAACTAGAAAGAGTCACATAGACATGACTCGTGTTTGATTAACTGTTTGTGATAAAAGGGAACCAAGTATTCGGACTATAATGCGAGGTCGTTACCCGATGACCAATTTATTAATACCCAACCCGTTAACCTTCCCGTGATATCTCGATTGTCAACGACACCAAGAACGTACGAAATAGGCAAAGACTAAAATATCAATCAACAATTTACACACAATCAATCAACACCATAATAACCATAACATAGCAATTATTCTAGAAATCAAGAATTCAAACACAATTGTTCAACAAACCTTCACCCAAGATGATAATTAAGAATTCTAGCCTCTCATGTTCTCGTAATCAAACATACTTCAAATGTTTTATTCATACGAATCAACAACACCAAAAATAATGTTTAGAAATTGTCTTGAATCATTAAGAACACTCAAAATCGCCCCTTTTGGCTCTGCGGTTCGTCAGCAATGATTGGATATGTGAAAAGACTCCATAATTCGACTTAAATGGAGCAGCTACAACTTTCCCGTAGCTCACCACCGTAAGCTACAGTGCCCACCGTAGCTTACGGTGGCACGAATTTCATCACGGTAGTCAGCCACTATCTTACGATGGGTTTTAAAGAAGGACTCCACCGTAAGCTACGATGTCGTAGCTTACGGTGGTCAGCTTAATTTTCTCATTTTGATCTTCGTTCAATCTCTTGAGTCCCATCTTCAGTTAGGCTCTTACAAATACCTGATAAACCATGTTTAAGCACCCTCGTTATGCTCTTCGGTACCTGAAAAACCATACACACCATAGACATCAAATCGTAACAATTAAACATTTAAAGTGTGGAATATTTATCATTTTATCACACTTACGGGTTGTCCAAAAGACCACCCATCACTTCGATCTCAAAGTTGTGGCCCCCAATAGTGCTACAAATCGCAGAAGACTCCACCAAATGAGTGTACGGCTCGTCATGTGTCCTACTATTGAAGTGAGGTAGGATGTTGATGTAGTTTGGCTTACACTCAAACGACCTTATCCCTCTAGGTGTAGGGATAATAGGTGAGTCATTCTCGGTGACCACCAGTCAAAACCGACCATTCACTCCTTGGGGTTCTTGTTGTTGTGGTTGTCGGGGTGGACTGTTAATCTCTTGATTCCCTGGTCTTAGATTACCTCTTCGATCACCACCCTGATCACCTATTTGGTTACCGCCTCCCATGAATTACGGAATCCACTTACGATTGACATTATTATTATTATTGTTATAATTACCGTCATCCTGGTTCCATTGATTGTGGTTTCGTGGTTGATGGTTGTTTCCGTAGCCGTCATTTCGGCCATAATCATTCCTGTATCCTTCATTGTTCCTCACAAAATTGGCATTTTGATAGCCAATATCTTCATACTCAAACCCCCAAGCATTGTAGAAATTCCCCATATTGTTATCTCCCCATTCATCATCTTCAACCCGTCGTTGTAATTCCCGTCGTCGTCTGAGTATTCCGAATAAACACTCACATGTCCGGTGATTGATAACCGGGAATGCTATATGGAGCATCGTCGGGATTGTTGTTTCTCACCTCATTTAGATCTAAAGACTGAGCTTCATTCATGGGAATGCCATGATTTCTGTTAACTCCACGGTTGGCATTAACATTTTGGTTGTTGAGGTTGGGTGATAATGGGTTTTGTTGGTTTTGGTTTTGAGGTGGAGGTGTGGGTGTACATTGATTATTGTTTGGGTTTTAGCCATGGTTTTGGAATGGTGGTGTTGTGGTCTCGAATTGTTACCACGTTGGTTGTTTTGAATGTTTTGGTTTTAGGGTTGGTAATCTTGATATGGGTATTGGTGTTGGTTTTGAAAGTTGGGTTTTTGGAGTTTTGGGGATCCATCGGAACGGGCCCAAAAGATGATGTAGGTGGTGAGTTAGGTTTAGGTTGATTAGAGACAAGAATTGCCTCTAATCGGTTGGCTAGGTTTCGTCTAACGACCCGCTCGATCTCTGGTTCGAACACTAACGGCGAGGTCCTCCCGGAGTTCCCTGTATGCATGCACTACCTATAACCTACATAAGTAACGCACCCACGTATCACAAAAGCAGAAACGATAATAAGAAAACAAGCACTTAAACAGATAATCACAAAATCAACTAATATCCAAAAGCAAAGCGCACGAACTCCCCGGTGACGGCGCTAAAAATTGATCGGAGTGTCGCGCCCCGATCAAAGATAATATTTATATACCCGATTTACCCTTAACTATGAGCTAGTGATAGTACAGGGTCGAACCACGAAGAGTTTGTGGTTTGCAATGGATGCAATTGATTTTAAAGGTTGTAACAATTTATGAAGCTTGCTATGTGGTTTATTTGAATTTTTGTTTGTTTGAAAAAGTATCGAAATGAACCGACAAAGTTGTTTCTAATTAATTAACTAGAAAACTTAAATGATTGCATGAAAACTTCGCTTAAAAGGTTTTAAACAATAGTGGAGAACAAGGTTCACCCCGGTATGGTAGTTGAAGTTCTAGGGTTTCTACACGTTTTAGATTCAGTTCACTTGCAAATATGACTAATGAATTTAGTGTTGCGTGGCTTAGGTGCCAAGAGTTATCAACGTCGTAAACAACGGATTGCAATGCACTTCATTACCAAGAACTTGTAAATTCTAACGTAGACAAGGCATAAGTGAACATAAACATTTCGCAAAGTCAAATTTTATAACTCATTCAACAATTCACGAATACAATACAAATGCAATTCAATTATCATAGGTTTCAAAATCAAATCATAAGTATTCACAAATCAAAATCAAATAATGTTTAAACCTAGAAACTTACAATAACCTACACCGGGGTGAAACCTGAAGAGACTGGCCGCTCATGGTGAATGGAACACGATCACCGAATGATTGAGACTCGAACATGAACATCTTGAAGCTTGATGATAGTGATGGGTGCTGCTTAGGGTTTAGGTTTGATGGTGTGTGTATGTGAATGATGGAGGGGATGATGGTAGGCTAGGGTTAGGATCGAATGGATTGATGATTCGGATAGTTGAGGATGATTGGGATGATTGTAATTGAAGAGGATTATGATCTTGGCTCCAAAGTGTTGTTCAAAAATGGTCAAAAAATGTCAAAAAAGTGTTATATCCCGTCCCCAAACCAACAAACAACAAAATTCATGATGTGGATCAGTAGAGGGCGTCGGTGACGGCCCTTGGTTGTGGCTATTTTCTCCGAAGAGCTGATCTACTGCCTACGGTACTTTTTGGGCGACAGGGATATCTGTGGGGGCGTCGCCGACGGCCCAGGAGGGTGTCGGTGACGACACCTGCGTCTTTCACTTTCTGTTTTGTCCATTCCTCGATCCCGGTTGACCCATTTTTCATCCTGGTGCTCCGTATAGCTCTCGATTAGCTCCTTAAACTCCATTAGACCTGCAAAACACAATTCCAATTAAAGTAGGCTATTCGAAATTAAAAGCTATGTAAAAACACAACCTCAAGCGTAAACGAACACCGGTTTTCGACCACACATCAGATCCCCATACTTATCTTTTGCTTGCCCTCTAGCAAATCTATTTTTCACTTTTGCGTGGGTCGAACGAGAAACATACTCCCCATCCTTGAGATGTATGCTAAGGTCTAATGTCATACTCGGTTAAGGATTCTTACAATTTTTGAAACTTTTAGCGGTAAGGTGATTATTCACATATATATGGTTATCCAAGATTAACTCGCCCTTAAAACTCACCAATTATACATACCCCTCACAATGTTCTCTCCACTCGGTTTAACATTTGGCTAATCGATGATGTATTAGCACTTTTAAAATTATCACTCAAACTGATTAGAACACGTACCCGCATAGGCTTGAAAACTCAATCATTCTCCACCACCGAACACAAATATTAAGCACACGTCAAAAGGTCTTTAAGGGTTGTAATGGGGCTAGGTGAAGGGTGTGGAAAAGGATATTTTGAAAGTGGCTAAGGTGATGAAAACTCGATTTTTATTACAAACACAACTATTCTAACAAAAACTACTACGAATAAACAACTAAGAGGTAAAGAATTTCGCCTTTTATTCCATAACTACTACACATATTTTTGTGCTTTTCTCAACGATTTTACTCTTATTTTTCATGATATTTTCTGAATTTTTGATTTTTTTACAACCATACAAACAACTAAACCTAAAATCGAATTTTTAACACATGGGTTAAAAACAAAAGGCTAAACGGTCAAGGGTAATTGGGTTAGTCAAACGAAGGGTTTAGGCTTAAAGTTGGTGACTAAGGGATTGATTTCGGGTAAGGATAAATAAATGGTGGAAAAGGAAAAGGCTTACCTGATGCCTTAATCATTCTTGTGCTCATATTCGGTCTATGGTCTCAAGTGCATCAAAAGTTGCAAGTTCTACAATACGTGACTAAAGGTCCACTCAAACAAAGAAATATATGCATATATCTATGATGTGTAGAGCGGCTCAAAATCTCACGTATAAAGGGTATTGTCACACGCTGACCTGCAGCGGAATTGGTAGTCGGGGCATGATTGGGTTTTCATCAAAGCTCATGACATTTACTATAAAGTTTCATATTTATTATTTCCAATTTAAAGGAGAAATTACAAACATACAAGCACAACATGTTCTAAACACAACATTCATGAACTCCTTTTCTTCTAAGGCAAATTCCTATGTGTTCCTTGCTTCAACTTGTCCACCTGTATCATGTGTAAAAAATAGGGTTTTGGGTCAACAAAAGTTGGCGAGTGAATCTTATTTAAACATTTAAAAGAATTCGTTGTATTGGTTATTTAAATAAAAATGTGCAAAAACCAAATATGAGTATACGCATATGTAAATTAAACCACAAACCACATAACATCAATTAGTGCACACACACGCATATCAAATGATGAACAATGAGATCAAGGCTCAATCAAACGAAGCCGATCTAATGAGGCACCTGATGCTCAACTCGTATCC
Source organism: Scalesia atractyloides (assembly GCA_947069175.1). Lineage (NCBI taxonomy): Eukaryota > Viridiplantae > Streptophyta > Magnoliopsida > Asterales > Asteraceae > Scalesia > Scalesia atractyloides. The sequence goes on along the minus strand of CAMTDV010000001.1, from coordinate 52,045,154 downwards.
CACGAGGAACTGATGGGCCTAATGAATGATTGCACACAACTGACAAAATTATAAGCACACAATACAACAAGTAATCTTTACATCACACGTTAGATCATATAATGGTAATAGCACAAGTGTTTGAATAAACGAAATAAATGAAACGACACATGATACACCCCAAAACATGAATAAAAAGGGGAATTTGTAAAGATTCACTCATAGTGGGTGCGTTTCTTTGGATTGATGACGAAGGCGCACGAATTTAGGATTTAACTGCCGAAGGAAACTAACCTAAATAATAACGCAATATTTCAATAAGTAAATAAGAGTTAATATTTTAATTAATGCTTTTTATTAGATTTTTAGGTTATTTGTGTGGTATTTAATGGAGTTTTTTAAACCTAAGAAATCTTGTTTTTAAGTGTTTGCAAATGATTTTTAATTAAAATATTCAAGTAAAAATAATAAATAAAATAATAAAAAAATTGGGATCTGTCAGAACTGACAGGTCTGACCGGTTCTTTGTGCGTGGTTTAGGCAGCGTGTGAGATTCGAACTCGTGACCTCCCGTATACGTGCACACAGCTCTACCAACTAAGCTACATGTCTAACCTGAAATAATCCTTATTTTAATTATTCTTATATACTAGCTAGAATATTTCAGAAATTTATTTAGTTAAAAAGATTTATTTTCTTCAAAATTGCATTCAGCCGCTGCCCTATACCCGTTTCGAACTCGTGACCTTCGACATACGTTGCACCCAGCCCTACCAACTGGGCTGGGTGGCTAACCCGGTTTGAACTATATTTTTATTACTTTTATATACATACCCAGCTTGTTATTTTATTTAGTAAAAAAAATTGTTTAACGGATCGGAACGCCACATGTAAAGGGACTCGAACCCGTGTATCTCTGTTCGTGTTGCACACAGTCCACCACTGGACTGTGTGTCTAACCCAGTATAAACTTAAATTTTAACTATACATATATACTATTCCAACTTCATCTTCTACATTGCAGTGACCCAGTACAACAACCCGACTTGTTTTAATCAACGATTTTTAGAATTAAAACGATCTATTACTACTAATCGAGACAATTAAACAAAAAAAATTCAAGAATGTATTACCGAACATGGGTGATCTCCGGCGAGATTCCGATGACGAAACCAGTTTTTCCGGCGGTGAATTTTGAAGGCGTGGATTGCAGGAAGTTTGAGATGAGTGTTGGTGTGTACTAACTGAGCTCTAAAGGTCCTATTTATAGTGCAAGACGAGGCTCGATTTCAGTTTCGATTTCAATTAAGGATCTTAAATGTCTCGGTGGTTATGGCAGTTGCAAGTTATTGATTCCTCTAATTGAATTCGTGTACATGATTTGGGTCAGTTACGAAGAGATAATTTAAAAAAAGAACGGATTTGGTGTTTTGATGGATCTGGGCGGTTATCTTTCGAATATCATCACAAGTACATCGAGCATATTACAGATTTTCTTTATAGAGTTTAGCAAGTGTTATGGGTGTGGTGTAATGGTGTGTTTGGTGTATTGTTTCGGTGGAGACCCGGGTTCGATACCCCGGTCTTCACTTTTTTATGATTTATTATTATTATTTCATATTTATTTATTAACATTATTAATTTAGCTTTATTACCTTAATTACTATTAAATACTAATGTTAATATAGTAAGTTTAAAACTCCCAACATAAATGTGCAATGAATATCATACGCATATTTGAATTACAAAACGGAGCGGTTTTAGACCCGTTTTATGATAAATGTTACAGTATCCCCTACTTTTAGGAATTTCGTCCCGAAATTTAAGTAGTAGATGTAATTGGAAAGAGATGCGGGTACTGTTCATGCATTGAGTCTTCGCGTTCCCAAGTAAACTCAGGCCTCGTTTTGACTCTCAACGTATTCTGACTAAAACCTAAATATCTTTTAATAGGAAAGGAAGGTGTGTTGCTTGGATTTGACGTATACATAACCAGAGGAGTGTGATGTTTTAAATTTTGATTGAGGCGGGTAACGTTCCTAGTACCCGCTACAGGAATCGCTTTTTGATGCTTGAGGTGAGAAACGTTGATAGATGGAGTTGATTGACTAAGTATGATTTTATGCATAAGAGTTTTGAGAAAATTGGTGTGTTGAGAAAAATAAAGTTATATCACAAGACAAAAACTTCAACCATGACGATATTAAACCTACACGGAACTTCTCATAACCGCCTGACAATGCTTTTGATCCTTTGACAAGAATACTTATATATAGGAAGTACCAGCAGTGTATCCACCATATTCTTGTCAAATTTTCATTGGCTTTGTCAATAAGTTACGATTAGTTCTATGTGACTCTAAAATCTACAAAACATAAACAAACACAACAGCCAAAGCTTGAGTCTCAAATCTGAAAGAATACATGATTGAATGACGATGGTACCTCTCTCGTTTGTTATGATGGAGGGGTCAGTCTATGAAAAAGTGAGACACGACTCAACTTCCTTAAATGATGAAGCGAGGTACGTCGTGATGTTATGATGACATGAAATTTTAAATCGACGAATGAAATAAAACAATGATATCAATTAGCATTAAAATTCTTGGATACATAAATTCCCAAATTAAAACAAGGATACACAAAGATTGAGATTTATTGAGAACATTAAAAACTCGACGATTGGAGCAGAGTCTTGGTTCTTGGTGATGGAAGGCTAGTTGGGTTGCTCGTTTGCACCGTTATTGACTTCAACTGGATTAGCGTTGATGTTGTAAGCTCTTCCTCTTGCTAGTGGGGGTACTGGGTTTGCTTGATTTTCTTGATTAACTGGGTTCGCTTGAGCTTGGGCGTTAATGATGTTAACCAATCTAGGGCACGTGTTTCTAAAATGAGTAGGGTCACCATAATTAAAACAAGCTTGAACATATGGAACTATGGGGTATTGAGGTTTTTGATAGGGTTGGATCATGTTTTGGGTAGGGGTGAAGCTTGGTTTTGGGGAGTATGACAAGTTTAGATGACCATAACGTCCACAATTAGCACACAATCGACAGGGTATGATAGGTTGATGGTGATAAAAGCAGGTTGTTGCATTGAGGGTGGGGTCTAATGTAAGGTTTCTTATTTGAGTAAGCAGAGTTGGGTGCTACTTGAGTGATTGGGATAGCTTGGAGTGGTACGGCTTGTGGAGCTGGTTGATTGCCTTGAGGGACAACAAAATTTTGCCCGTCTCGCTTTCTCTTGGTAGTGGGTTGGGAAGAGGATTCAGTTTGGGTTGAGTTTGAGGTTTCGATTGGTGTTTTAACTTTCTGCTTCTCATCCTTGAAGTCTCCATTCCTAATGTGGTTTTCGGTGAACTCTGTAGCTAGCTCCATTGCTGGTTCCAAAGTTGCAGGTGTAGTACTCATCACAGGGTCCTGAATCTTTGGAGGAAGACCCCGAATGTAGTGCTCGATCAAACGGTAGAGAGGTGAAATAATTTGGAACCATTTGGTTCAATTCGAGGAACCTCTTATTATAGGTTATGTGATCTCCCTCTTTTTCCTCAATGAATAGAACTCGTCCTCTAGTTTCTTAATTTCGCTTCTTGGATAGAAACGTCTAGTCATAAGCTCTCTCAATTCTTCCCAAGTTAGGGCTACAACGGCTTCGGCGCCTCGTCTGCCCTTCTCAGCATTCCACCACGTGAGGGCTACTCCATACAAGCGTCCAGTAGCATAGCGCACTTGGCGGTCATTGGGACAATCACAGTTGAGGAATGTACTTTCCATCTCCTCGAACCATCGAAGAAGAGCAATGACTCCCTCGGTACCTTCGTACTTTGGAGGATCACATGAGTTGAAGTGCTTATAGGTGCACTTGGTGGTATTTAGGGGAGGGTTGACAACGTTTTGACCTTCTTGGTTGATTGGGTTGATGGGATTAGAGGCAAGAGCTTGTTGGACTTGAAATACGATGTCGGGAAGTACGACGGCCATTTGTTGAGCGATTTGGGCAGCCATGCGCTCGCGAGATTTTCCTGATCTCCTAACTCTACGAGAGTGACTTGAAGACATCTACAAGGAATACGTATCGAGAGTATGAGTTTGACATATACGTGTCATGTGTCGTATTTAGAAATGAACATTCACAAAACAAATGAAGAAAATAAATTGCAACATTCATAGGATGTCTTGGGCTTTGCTCATGTTTGGGCTCCCATATGTCCCCATACTTGGCCTTGGTAGTCATGTGGGCCCCCATGACTACTGGTCTCTGGTAGGGTTCACATTGGTGTTGGCCTGTTAACATTCACGAGACCCGAATGAAAATTGTAAAACATGATTGCAAAATATAAGGTCGGAGGTGTCCAGGTGTAGACACGGTGACAACTCAAAGTGGAGTTAGTTCATACGACGTTTGGTGTGGCATGCTTTGGCAGGTCCTTCATACTCTCATCTTTAGTCCCCAGGTAGGCAAACTAGTCCGTTATATTGGATTTATACGAATGCCGACCTAGACAGGATGTTTTGACTACCGGTACTTGTACCCTTCCAGTTACTACATGTTCGTCGTAGAACTCACTTTGATGAGATTGAAAAAAATGAAAACATCACAAAATCTTGAATAAAGAAATATGAGAATGATTTAAATATGTGAGAATTGAAACGTGCGTGATGAATGTATATGTAAGCATGTTATGTTTGACAATATGTATAACTCATTAAGTATCACACAAAATGATAGTGGAAGTGCTTGCATGCATTTTGTGTGTGTAACAAATATGAAACAAATAAACATCATGAGTTTGCATGTAACCATATAAGCAATTAAAATCTAATCGACTATAGTATAGGCTCTAAGGGTCTAATAACCTATCCTATATCCCTATAGTCAAAAGCTCTGATACCAATCTGTCACACCCTGGCCCACAGCGGAATTGGTAGGCGGGCATGATTGACTTTTCATCAAGCTCATGACATTTACTATAAAGTTTCATATTTATTATTTCCAATTTAAAGGAGAAATTACAATAAACATACAAGCACAACATGTTCTAAACACAATATTCATGAACTCTTTTTCTTCTAAGGCAAATTCCTATGTGTTCCTTGCTTCAACTTGTCCACCTGTATCATGTGTAAAAAAATAGGGTTTTGGGTCAATAAAAGTTGGCGAGTGAATCTTATTTAAACATTTAAAAGAATTAGTTGTATTGGGTATCTAAATAAAAATGTGCATAAACCAAATATGAGTATACGCATATGTAAATTTAACCATTAACCACATAATATCAATTAATGCACACACAAGCATATCAAATGATGAACAATGAGATCAAGGCTCAATCAAACGGAGCCGATCTAATGAGGCACCTGATGCTCAACTCGTATCCCACGAGGAACTGAGGGGCCTAATCAATGATTGCACATAATTGACAAAAATGTAAGCACACAATACAACAAGTAATCTTTAAATCATACGTTAGATCATATAATGGAAACAGCACAAGTGTTTGAATAAACGAAATAATGAAACGAAACATGATACACCCCAAAACATGAATAAAAAGGGGAATTTGTAAATATTCACTCACAGTGGGTGCTTTTCTTTGGATTGATGACGAAGGCGCACAAATTTAGGATTTAACTGACGAAGGAAACTAACCTAAATAATAACGTGATAATTCGATAAATAAATAAGAGTTAATATTTTAATTAATGCTTTTTATTAGATTTTTAGGTTATTTTTGTGGTATTTAATGGAGTTTTTTAAACCTAAGAAATTTTGTTTTTAAGTGTTTGCAAATGATTTTTAAGTAAAATATTAAAGTAAAACTAATAAATAAAATATTAAAAAAATTTGGGATCTTGTCAGACCTGACAGGTCTGACCGGTTCTTTGTGCGTGGTTTAGGCAGCGTGTGAGATTCGAACTCGTGATCTCCCGTATACGTGCACGCAGCTCTACCAACTGAGCTACGTGTCTAACCTGAAATAATCCTTATTTTTATTATTCTTATATACTAGTTAGAATATTCCAGAAATTTATTTAATTAAAAAGATTTATTTTCTTCAAAATTGCATTCAGCCGCTGCCTTATACCCGTTTCGACCTCGTGACCTTCGACATACGTTGCACCCAGCCCTACGAACTGGGCTGGGTGGCTAACCCGGTTTGAACTATATTTTTATTACTTTTATATACTTACCCAGCCTGTTATTTTATTTATTAAAAATTTGTTTAAAGGATCGGAACGCCACATGTAAAGGGACTCGAACCCGGGTATCTCGTTTCGTGTTGCACACAGTCCACAACTGGACTGTGTGTCTAACCCGGTATAAACTTAAATTTTAATTATACATATATACTATTCCAACTTCATCTTCTACATTGCAGTGACCCAGTACAACAACCTGACTTGTTTTAATCAATGATTTTTAGAATTAAAATGATCTATTACTACTAATCTAGACAATTAAACAAAAAAGATTCAAGAATGTATTACCGAACATGGGTGATCTCCGGCGAGATTCCGGCGACGAAACCAGTTTTTCCGGCGGTTAATTTTGAAGGCATGGATTGCAGGAAGTTTGAGATGAGTGTTGGTGTGTACTAACTGAGCTCTAAAGGTCCTATTTATAGTGCAAGACGAGGCTCGATTTCAGTTTCGGTTTCAATTAAGGATCTTAAATGTCTCGGTGGTTATGGCAGTTGCAAGTTATTGATTCCTCTAATTGAATTCGTGTACATGATTTGGGTCAGTTACGAAGAGATAATTTAAAAAAAAGAACGGATTTGGTGTCTTGATGGATCTGGGCGGTTATCTTTTGAATATCATCACAAGTACATCGAACATATTACATATTTTCTTTATAGAGTTTAGCAAGTGTTATGGGTGTGGTGCAATGGTGTGTTCGGTGTATTGTTTCGGTGGAGACCCGGGTTCGATACCCGCGGTCTTCACTTTTTTTATGATTTATTTTTGTTATTTCATATTTATTTATTAACATTATTAGTTTAGCTTTATTACCTTAATTATTATTAAATTCTAATGTTAATATAGTAAGTTTAATACTCCCAACATAAATGTGCAATGAATATCATACGCATATTTGAATTACAAAACGGAGCAGGTTTTAGACCCGTTTTATGAGAAATGTTACAGGTATGGTATGTGATATGTACAAAATGCAAGTTTCTTAGGCGAATTACTCCAAATAACCACCCGCTAAATACCCATCATGTTGTTAATTCGAACTTGACCATGACAAAAGACCACATGGGCTGTGCCATCCCTCATTGACTTAGTTACTTGTGCTTTTTAGATTGCTTAAATAAAGACATTTTTGAATTTTTTTTTGAAATTTTCCCACATCCCCACCCTTGAGGTCAACATTGTCCTCAATGTGTAGAAATAGAGCTTTTAAAACACACAAGGAATATGACACGGCTATCCTCCCCAAAATTTTCACCCCGAAAAATATGATACAAGATACACTCCACTTATTAACTAACTAATAATCAAAGATAAAAAGAAATGTATGCACCTAGTTTTCGCTCATTCTTCGTGTGCTCTTCTTTCTTCAATAGAAATGGTCGCCTCGCGAATATGATGTACCTACAAATCTCAACCCTCGTGTAGAAGCATGCTTCTAACAACCATCAAAATTTGTTAGTTACCTAGTTCTACCAAGAAATTCATCAAGTCATTCGTTATTTCACTTTGATTTTGTTTTTTGTGGAAAAAAAAGTTTACAACAACAATCCTAACTCACTTTCGTAGGAATCACGGTTGCATTTAGCTTATGCAACAATCCCTTTTAAACCTCCCGATAGCTCAAGAGGACGAGTAGATCTCGTGAGGGTTATATAGGGAACACACCTACGAAGTTCATTTAACTAGTAAGCAACAATGCCAAAGACAGAAAATACAAGAAAACTTACAATAAACGTAACAAAATAAGTAAAAATAATATACAGCAATAAATAACATACAACCTCATGGTGGTTGAACGGAGTGCTTGTCGCTCACGAACTCTTCCACATCATCGACTAGTGACACATACCATTTATTTCCAAACGGGCCAAACCTCCTTAATTCTTCCTCTGCCTTCTTCTCTTGAGGTGACTTCTTCACCTTCTTCTTCTTGACCGGTTTCTTCTTCGATTCTCTAAACCTACCAACCATAACACATATCTTTTTGTTCGGATTCATGACCACTTTAGGACACTTATCCTCACCGAGCGGGTTAGTAAATTTAGGAAAAACATTCAAATTTAGTTTCAGTCCCCAAATTTCATGCTTACCATTCCCGTTGTACAATTTGTATGGCAATAGCAGTTGCTAGGAACAATCTACCCAATATGACTATCGGTTATGTGTCCTCAACACACCCAACATAGTCAACTACCAAAAAGTCAACTAGGTAATAGCTATCTTCAACCTTCACTATCACATCTTCCACCATCCCCCTTGGATTTGTGGGAGTCTGATCAGCAACACCACGGGGGTGTCAAACTTTTTCAAATGACCAAAATCATATTGGTCGTACAGACTCCCAATCAAGATACTCACACAAGCTCCAAGATCTAGGAGCGCCCTCTTCGTTTTATATTTACCAATTTGGATTGGAATCAAAGGGTCTCTCGGATCTTGAGCTTTATGGGGGAGGGCACTCAATAAAACGACACTAACATGAGATATTAAATCAAATTGTTTTGGTAGTTTGTTGTGCCGTTTCTCGATGCTCAACTCTTTCAAACACTCTACATGAGCCAGGACTTTTAATGTCATCAAGTAATGGCAAATTAATTTTTGCTTGTTTAAAATTTTCCCATCTCTCGTCCTTTGGTGGGCATCGTATCAAACCTTGATGCATTAATTAGCTTTAATAGAGCCAACGGGTATGAGATGGTATTAAACTCCATACCCATATCATTGGCCCTAGCATGCAATTCATTTACACAACTTTAACAGAAATGAATTTTTAGTTACTTTTTTTATTTTCGTTTGTGAAATCATTTCTTGCTCATTTTCACTTCCCGACTCATCACCTACATTTTCCACTACACCATCAACGAATTGTGGTGGTGGAATGATTTCGACACTACAAACCTCATTATTTGAAAGAAGACTTACCGCGCTAATGTGTGCATTCCTCACATTGCTCGTGCTTGAATTTTGATGCTTTGGCTTCACCATAGTGTCGCCCGAGAGTCGTCCTCCACTTCCTCGCATGTGGGCCATTTCCTCTGCAAGTTGACCCACTTGCTTTTCCAATGCCTTGTGCGACTTGTCTCGCACCTCAAACTCCTTCTTCATCTCCATCTTGATCTCTTTATTTGAATCTCTAATAGCATTCATGATCGTGTCAAGGTTGGAGTTTAACGGGTCATCACCACCCGATTGAGAATTTGAATTAGCACCCCCATTACCGCCTTGATTGTAGTTCCTTTGGTAACTCCCTTGGTTACCTCCATGGCGATTATGGTACGACGAACCTCCTTGATTACCCGCTTGAAAATTTGGATTCACTTGGTTTGAGGTGTTACCATACCTAAAATTAGGATGGTTCCTCAAACCCTGGTGATAAGTGTTGGAGTTCATATCAAATTGCTTTCCATATCCATACACTTGATTTACCTCGTTGGTGGTTTGAGCCCTATTCACTTGACAATTCTCGGCCCGGTGACCGAGGTCACCACAATCTCCACAAACAGCGAATTTCACCGCCCCCCAATTCTTTCTTCTTCATTCGTGCCAACTCCCGTTCTAATGTTTCAATCCGATCCTTGGAACTAGCATCGCGATCGGCCCAAGACCTTGAGATTGAATACTTTTTTGCTCGCTCCGCCATAATAACTGCCTTGGAGTTTTTGGTCAATCTTTCCAAAAACTCCCAATCGTCTTCCTCGTGGTTATTCAATAACGTACCATTACTTGCCGATTGCAAGTACTTGTGATCTTCGGCATCTAACCCCGTACCAAACACTTCAACAATTCCCATAAGGGAATCTAATGGTGAGGGCATTTTCGAACCAACTCCTTGAATCGAGCAAGTGCCTCATGTAACAACTCACCCTACAATTGTTGAAACAAGCAAATCTCGTCTCACGCATCATCGGTCTTCGTGATCGATTAGTATTCGTCAATAAACACTTTTGCATTTCTACCAAGTGTGAATACTATTCACCGGAAGCGTAAGAAACCACTGTTTCGTTTTGTCCTTCAACGAGAACTGAAAAAGTCTTAACTTTACTTCTTCGATATCAAAGTTGTGGCCCCCAATAGTGCTACAAATGGTAGAAAACTCCTCCAAATTAGTGTACGGCTCCTCATGTGTCCTACCATTGAAGTGAGGTAGGATGTTGATGTAGTTTGGCTTACACTCAAACGACCTTATCCCTCTAGGTGTAGGGATAATAAGTGAGTCATTCTCGGTGACCGCCAGTCGAATCGACCATTCACTCCTCAGGGTTCTTGTTGTTGTGGTTGATGGGGTGGACTGTTAACCTCTTGATTCCCCGGTCTTAGATTACCTCTTCGATCACCACCCCGATCACCCCTTTGGTTACCGCCTCCCATGAATTGTGGAATCCGGTTATGGTTGACATTATTATTATTGTTATAATTATCGTCATCCTGGTTCCACTGATTGTGGTTTTGTGGTTGACGGTTGTTTCCGTAGCCGTCGTTTCGGCCATAATCATTCCCGTATCCTTCATTGTTCCTAGAAAATTGGCATTTTGATAGCCAATATCTTCGTACTCAAACGCCCAAGCATCATAAAAATTCCCCATATTGTTATCTCCCCATTCATCATCTTCAACCCGCTCGTTGTAATTCCCGCCGTCATCTGAGTATTCCGAATAAACACTCACATGTTCAGGTGATTAATAACCGAGAATGCTATATGGAGCATTGTCGGGATTGTTGTTTCTTAACTCATTGAGATCGAAAAACTGAGCTTCATTCGTGGGAATGCCATGATTTCTGTTAACTCCACGGTTGGTGTTAACATTTCGGTTGTTGAGGTTGGGTGGTAATGGGTTTTGTCGGTTTTGGTTTTGAGGTGGAGGTGTGGGTGTATGTTGATTATTATTTGGGTTTTATCCACGGTTTTGGTACGATGGTGTTGGTGGTCTCGAATTGTTACCACCCTCCAGTTGATTGTTTTGAATGTTTTGGTTATGGGGTTAGTAATCTTGTATGGGTATTGGTGTTGGTTTTGAAAGTTGGGTTGTTAGAGTTTTGGGGATCCATCAGAATGGGCTCAAAAGATGGTGTAGGTGGTGAGTTGGGTTTAGGTGGATTAGAGATAAGAGTTGCCTCTAATCGGTTGGCTAGGTTTCTTCTAATGACCCGCTCGATCTCCGGTTCGAACACTAACGGCGAGGTCCTCCCGGAGTTCTGTGTATGCATGCACTACGTGTAACCTACATAAGTAACACATCCATGTAACACAAAAGCATAACGATAATAAGAAAACAAGCACTTAAATAGATAATCACAAAATCAACTAATATCCAAAAGCAAAGCGCACTAACTCCCCAGTAACGGTGCCAAAAATTGATCGAAGTGTCGCGCCCCCGTCAAAGATAATATTTATATACCTGATTTACTCTTAACTATGAGCTAGTGATAGTACGGGGTCGAACCACGAAAAGTTTGTGGTTTGAAATGGATGCAATTGATTTTAAAGGTTGTCAGAATTTATGAAGCTTGCTATGTTGTTTATTTGAATTTTTGTTTGTTTGAAAAATATGAACGGGGGATCGGCTCCTCCGATGAGCAACTGGTCTGATCTAACTCAACTAGCAGAGGCGGAATTCATTGCTAGAGAGGATGACAAACGAACAAGAAAGATCTTACTCTTTAACTGCTCTGAATTGTATTAGTTGACGTGCAAGTACAGACGCGAGTAAACAAATCAGCATGGCTTCGCCGTACCAACTGAACTAACACTATCTAGCTCTGACACAACACTCCTCTATTATAGGTCGACATGACTCGCACTGGAGTGTGTGGAACAGAGACTTGACTCGTGCGAGTGACTGCCTCATACGAGTGACAGAGTGACTGCCTTATCAAGTACTATTCATTGGGAGTTTGATTCGCACACCTCTTACAATGGGAAAGGTACTTTTGCTCAATCTTAGCCGTCATAATGCCAGATTTGAACCAAACGGACTTGAAACATAGATTTAGGATTGGACCGATAAAACTTAAAATTGACCTTAAAAACGTTAATATCGGCCTTAATAACCTATAAATCAACTATCAATTTGTTAAAAAAACAACGTGTTTTAGGTTCGGTTTAAACTTGGTGTTTTTGGAATGGATCATTGTTCGTATGAAGGACCATTTTTACAAACTAGGATTTGCTAAGAATTGATGATTCGTACGAAGCATGGTTCGTACGAAGGAAGTGTGGCAAAGTTTTTGAAAATTTTTTATCTTTTAAATCACTCGTACGAAGTAGTGATTCGTACGAATGGTAACTTGTTCCAAACTTGTAAAAATGTCTAAGTGTTGGCTCGTACGAATACTTGGCTCGTACGAATGATCTTTAAAGTTGAAAATTTCAAAAATTTTTCTAACGGTTTTGAATTCTCTTTGTACAGGTCAAGAAAACGTCATTTTCTCTGTTTGACAATATTTGTTGTTTGGTGGACGAGACTATACCGGAGATTGCAGCTTATAGGGATGTACTAGATTTTTTGAGCAGGATTCCAATTACAAAAGCGCTCACCAATCGACATACTGTTTATAGATCTCATGTGGAACGCAGCAGAGTATGATTCTGAAGAAAATGCGATATTGTCGGCGGTAAAGATTGATGATGAAGATATCCAGGTTAAGATAACGGAAGAGTTGATCCGAACGGTTTTGAATTTCAAGGATAACACAGATGATCCTATCGGGTTTTCAGAATACATTGTGAAGGGATGTTTTTACAGGATGGGATATGCTGGTTTCGTCAATGCCGGGCCGTTCAAGAAAGGAAATCTCAGCGCGCCTTTCCGTTATATTGCTCATGTTGTCGCTCACGCTTTAAGCCATCGCAACAGAGGATTTGATGATCTGGTTGGTTATCAAATGTGTATGATTACTGCATTGGTCCTAAATCTGCCATATAACTTCTCTAAAGTTATATTCACACAAATGGTGCAAAACATCCATAGGGAAAAGTTTTTGCAATACCCCCGGTTCGTACAGATATTGTTAGATCATTTACATCCGAACTTAAAGAAGAAAAAGGACGATGTGTTAAAGTTAGAGCACATGGATGTTTCTACACTTAAGAGGATGAACTTACATTTGAAGACGTTTCCGAATGCTAAACCCGTGTTTGGTGCTATAGTCGACAAGGATTACATTTCTCGAGCACCGGGTAAGTGGAGGAAAGATGATAGTGGAGATGAGAATGAAGAATTGATTGTGCTTAAAAGTTTTATTGCTAAGAGAAGTTGTTGTTTATGAAAGGAGGAGAAAAGGGCGTTAAGAGAAAAGCAACTGCTACATCTTCTGCTACTGCAATGCCAAAGAAAAAGTCAGCTGCTGAAAGTTCTGGATTGCGCGACGAACCAGATGTTGAAGAAAACATTGAAGATATTGCAGCAGATATCGAGAGACAAGCATTTGGGGGAGAGAAAGAAGCTGAAGACGCATCGTCTTCGAGCACTAACTCTGACGAAAGACGCGCTGGTGAACATAAAAGAGCCAAAAAGATTAAGGCAACGCGTCAGGCTAAGTTAAAGAGAAAAGCAGAAGAACGAAAGTGTAAAGCGGCAGGAGAAGATGATACTGTAACATTTGTCGAAAAACGGGTTTTCAAAACCCGCTTTGTTTAATAACCGAACAATCAGTTTTAAATTTTTGTTGTTCATTTACGGCTTATTTTAATTTTAAACGATTCATAATTGATCAACAAATTAAAAGATATAAATTAAAATTGTAAAAATATAAGAATGAATTAATTAAAAAGGAAAACCGGCTGCCGGGTGTCGAACCCGGGTCAGCCGGATATTTCCTCAAAGTCTTAACTCGCACGCCATAAACCACTCCGCCACTTTGATTTTCTGATAATATAATGAATCTATTAATTCAAATAATAATGTGCGGAATTCAAAACTCAGTCAATTTGCGCCCAAATAGCAGTCGTCGGAAATCCCGACGACTTCGCCGATAATTTACGTTTCCGCTCAAATTAACCAATGAATTAACTCTAACGACGGTTATAACCGACGTCTGAACCCGCGACATCAGTCGTAACCGCCGGATGTCACACCCTCAATTTCCACTTACGGAGTTTTACCGCGAGACGTGTGAACAAACCAGAATCTAAGACACTAGTACGTCGAACGACTCTATATGATTTGATAATACGTTTTCCAAAATCATTTGTTGTAGATTTTAGATTACCAATATTTAGCATGAGTATCAGTTTAAAATTTGAGCGGAAGCATAATTAAGTAATGATGCGGGCGCCAACACAAACGCCAAAACAAATGAAAAATCCCAAAACAATATAATTAAATGAGACTCGATAAGGATGTCTTGTTCAATGCATGTGCGTGCACCTAGAGCTCCTAGCGTCCTGAGAAACATGTAAAGAAACAAGTGTCAACATTAAAGATGAGTGAGTTCACAGGTTTTCATAAATTTGTTGTTCGGTTTTAGTTTGTTACTCCGTTATCCCCAACCCGGGATAACATATCAGTTGCATTATTCCAAACCCGGAATAATAAGTTGTTGCTTCCAATATTCCCAAACCGGAATATTAAGTTGTTGTTTCCATTATCCCCAACCCGGGATAATAAGTTGATGTTCCAATATTCCAAACCCGGAATATTAAGTTGTTCCGTAATTAAGTTCAATATTAATGTATATAGGTAGCTAGCCTAAAGTCATGTCACTAAGTGTTCGCGATCGAAGCTGACATTTGTGCCTCCGTTTTGCCAGGCCTATCACATGACCATGGCGATGTTAGGCCAATTATACACCCGTTGACCATACCCGGTCGGCTAGCGCGACTAGCTCGGATGGGGCTCGTCAGACCCAGTAGTACTACTTATAATTCCCCCGCTACTTAACCCAAATACTAACGATCCGAGGAGATTGTCGAGGACTTAAGTGATAAAGCTGCATAGTGACCATAACATTACATTAACATTAACTTAGTTACCGTATCGTTATGTGACGTTACATTCGTATAACGTAAAGAGTTTGAGTTTGAGAGTGTATACATGTTTCTCCCCCTGTTGTTTAAAAACCGTATAAAGTTAGGGGCCGTGAACTCACCTTTGTTTGCTCGGTTAGTGTAGCAAAGATGTTATAAGAGATGGGACCGCTAGTTGCGTCCTAACAAACCAATTAATTCCACGTCAGTGTGAAATCACACCAATACAAATTCCACACGCAATTTACTCACAAAGTGATACACACAAACAACATATCTAACACTCAAACATGCATGCAAGTATTCTCATATGATCCTAGTAATCAAGCAACTTATCATGAACATATTCTAAATCCGTACAACACTTTATACATACAATCACAAGTTATCAACTTTCTGCTTAACACTCAATTATTCAGCTGTTCTCTAGGATTTTTATAAAATAGTTCTAACATTCCAAAAATTCCCATATTTTTACAGTAGGTGACATTTGTACCATAGAAATTTATATAATTTTTCCAAGTCCTAAATCTTTACTAGTTAGCCATAAATATTAATTCATTAAGCTGCAGTCAGATTTACCGCTTTCTGACTGCAGTCCACGGAAGAATTTATTTAAAAATCACTGATTGTCCGATTTACAAAATTCCAATTGGAGTTGCCCGGAAATTTCTATAACTAGTTGCTGTACAAAAATCATGACTCGAATCTCTACTGATTTTAAAATCTAGCTTGATAAACAACCAACAAAATTCCAGAATTTTAACAGCTTTACCTACTGAACTTATTTAGCCCTTTAAAAATATCAAACGATTTCAGAAAATTATGAATCCAGTACCATTAGATTCCTTATTCAAATCTCTACGTTCTAGACCTCAGAAAATCCGTTTTTCGACAACTAATGACCAAGTTAGAGCCTGATGAAGTCGGCTGAAACTTTCACTCAGCAAACTGTTTCAGCATTATTGTTACAATTTATTCGCACAACTCGTTCATACGGTTAACCTAGGTGATTATAATCCGATTTCTACTCATAGATTGAGACTAATAACCTATCCATGCAAATCTACTCAATAACTTCTAGTTATTATAACAAAACACACTTGAAACCTCATGAGATCCGCAAACAAGTATACATGCATATCAACATTGATTAATTCAGCCGATTACATCTAGTACATCTTATATCCGAACACAATCATGCGTATATATATACAGTCAATTCAGCAGGCTACTTGTAAGCACATATAGTCCGAAGACAATACAATCAATTCATTCAAGCACTTAGGATTTCCGCAAACAATTATTCACAAGCACATGATCAAAACAGCCTATTACTTATCCAACTCATAAGACCCGACACAAACTAATCAATATCATTCGAACATATATTTAACCGAACATGATCTCGTAATCAAGGATAAATCTAACCTTGAATAACTAGGTAAACAAGCCGGGTCTCGGACAAGAGGTGTCCGGCTGTTTCAGCAAACTGCAACCGAAAGAATGATAATAAAGTAGGCTGTTTTGGTTGATCGAATAGAGGTAAACCAAGGCTGGTCTCGTGACTGAATGAAGGTGAACAAGGGCTGTTAGCGACCGAGAAAGTGATCCAGACTGAAGTGAACCAGGCTGTCCGCGATCAATGGAGCATGAGGAAGCTGTTTGCGGTTGAATGGACTGAACAAGGCTGATCCGATTGGGATGGAGGCTGTTTTGCGATCGCCAAATCTGAGAATCAGCTGCCGACGGCAGTTTTCCTTCTAGGGTTGTTGGAGTTGTGAAAGAAGTCATGCAGAGATGGTATATATATAAGCGCAAAGGAGGTAGGGTTGCGGTTTGGTTTAGTATACGGCCGCATGGGACTTGGGTGGTTTCGGTTTGGGTTTGGCCTTGGCCGAAACTTGTTTGGACTTGTTCTCGGTTTGGGTTTGGGTCTTGCGGCCAAGGATTAGAGTATTAGAGTTTAGGTTTGATCTTTGATTCTTGTTCTCTTATGGCCGAAGACTAAAGTTGCATGTTATTGGTTTCGGTTTGGTTAGTGTTTGTGGCCGAGACATGTTTGGTTTAGGGTTTAGGTTTTCGATGTGTGTTGGATTTGATCTTGGCCGAGGGCTTGACTTGAACTAGAGTTTAAACTTGTTACTCCTAGAGTCGCAATGAACCAAGGTTGGAACGTGTCGTGGTTCGGTTCAGTTTGTGCACATATCATATCTAATTATTCAATCACTAAGACAATCATACAACACACAACACGTCTTTAATCCATGCACGTTTAATACTTAGCACACATCTTATTCGACAAGTGTCACGTGTAAGTTATCTGAAAAAACCCGGGATATCACATTATCCCCATGTTGAAAGAATTTTCGTCCCGAAAATTGAGTAAACGCGGTTTAGCATGTAACGTACATGTTCAGAGTGCCACGCACAAAGAGTTAGTTTGTTAATGATAGTATGCAACGTTACAAGAAGTTCCCAAGTGTCATACACAAGGATTTCCAAGTGCCATGCACAAGAATTTAGTCAACAATAGTACACGAAAGTATGAGAAAATTTCCAGGTTGTCACATCATCCCCTTGTTGAAAGAATTTTCGTCCCGAAAATTTAGTTACTGGCATCGTTAGTTTGCTGCTCAGTTGCAAAGAGGTGTGGGTATTTGCTTTTCATTTGGTCCTTTCTTTCCCACGTGAACTCCGGTCCACGTTTAGAGTCCCAACGAACTTTAACGATTGGAATCTTGCTGTGCCTCCGAGTCTTGATCTCACGATCCATGATCTCGATAGGCTTTTCCACGAAGTGTAGTTGTTCATCCACTTGGATCTCATCCAATGGAATAACTAAAGTTTCATCTGATAGACACTTCTTCAGATTTGACACGTGAAATACGTTGTGAACTCCACTGAGTTCGGCAGGGAGGTCTAATTGGTATGCTACGGGTCCAATTCGTTTCAAGATTTCAAACGGGCCTACGTACCGTGGGTTAAGTTTGCCCCGTTTTCCGAAGCGGATTACACCCTTCCAGGGTGACACCTTTAGTAGAACGCGATCGCCTTCTTGGAATTCGAGCGGTTTGCGTCGTTGATCAGCGTAGCTTTTCTGTCGATCTCGTGCCGCCGCCATGCGGTTTCTGATTTGTACAATCTTTTCAGTAGCCTCAAGTATTAACTCAGGGCCTGTGAGTTGACTGTCACCGACTTCTGCCCAGCAGACCGGTGATCTACATTTGCGACCGTATAACGCTTCAAACGGTGCTGCCGAAATACTCGTGTGATAGCTGTTGTTATATGAGAATTCCACTAGAGGCAGGTGAATTTCCCAATTATTTTCGAAGTCCACTACGCATGCCCTAAGCATGTCTTCCAAGGTTTGTATGGTCCTTTCGCTTTGACCATCAGTCTGAGGGTGATAAGCTGTGCTCATATCCAAGCGTGTTCCCAACGCTTTCTGGAGTGACTGCCAGAAGTTTGACGTGAAACAAGCATCTCTATCTGATATGATAGACGTTGGCACTCCGTGCCGAGAAACTACTTCCTTAATGTAGATGCGAGTCAACTTCTCCATCCTATCCGTTTCTTTGATAGCTAGGATGTGTGCGGACTTAGTTAAACGATCCACAATCACCCAGATGGTATCGCAACCACCCAAGGTTCGCGGGAGTTTAGTGATGAAATCCATTGAGATCTGATCCCACTTCCACACTGGGATCTCTGGTTGTTGGAGTAGCCCCGATGGCTTTTGATATTCCACCTTGACTTTTGCACAAGTCAAACATTTACTCACGTAGGTGGCTATATCGGCTTTCATGTTAGGCCACCAATACGCAACTTTAAGGTCCTGATACATCTTATCCGAACCCGGATGGACAGAGTATCGAGATTTGTGAGCTTCATCCATGACTAGCTCTCTGAGGTTCCCGTAGAGAGGTACCCATATGCGATTCATGAAATACCGGGCTCCATTGGGCTTTACCTCCCAATCGCGTTCCATTTTTCCCACTGATTCGGCTTTGATGTTTTCCTCCTTAACTGCTTCTAACTGGGCGTCGCGTATTTGTTCGGGTAGCCCCGAATGAATAGTGAGTTGTAATGCTCGTACGCGACGAGGTTTCAAGTGTTCCTTCCTGCTGAGGGCATCAGCTACCACGTTAGCTTTACCCGGGTGATACCGAATGGCACACTCATAATCGTTCAAGAGTTCGACCCAGCGACGCTGTCGCATGTTCAACTCCTTCTGATCAAAGATGTGCTGGAGGCTTTTGTGGTCAGTGAAGATTGTGCACTTCGTTCCATAAAGGTAGTGTCTCCAAATCTTAAGTGCAAACACTACTGCTCCCAATTCTAGGTCATGCGTCGTGTAGTTTTTCTCGTGAACCTTCAGCTGTCGCGACGCATACGCGATGACCTTATCGCGTTGCATGAGTACGCATCCCAATCCCTGAATGGAAGCATCACAATACACTACGAAGTCATCTGTCCCTTCCGGCAAGGACAGAATGGGTGCACTGCAAAGTTTCTGCTTCAGCAGTTGAAATGCTGCTTCTTGTTTTTCACCCCAAGCATACTTGATGCCTTTCTTGGTGAGGGTAGTGAGCGGTTGTGTAATCTTTGAAAACCCCTCGATGAAACGTCTGTAGTAACCAGCCAATCCCAAAAATTGGCGGATTTCCGTCAGTGTCTTAGGTGCTTCCCAGTTTTTGATGGCTTCAATCTTGGCAGGGTCTACGTGGATACCCTTTTCATTCACGACGTGCCCGAGAAACTGAACTTCTCGGATCCAGAAATCACACTTCGAAAGCTTGGCGTATAGCTTTTCCTGTTGAAGTAATCCTAGCAGTAATCGTAGATGCTCAGCATGCTCTTCTTTACTTTTGGAGTAGATGAGTATGTCATCGATGAATACAATGACAAATTTGTCGAGGTATGGTTTACACACGCGGTTCATGAGGTCCATGAACACCGCAGGTGCGTTGGTGAGACCGAATGGCATGACCAAGAACTCATAATGGCCATACCGAGTGCGAAATGCCGTCTTGGCGATATCCTCCTCCCTGACGCGTAGCTGATGATAACCAGACCGTAAATCAATCTTAGAGTAGTAACTTGACCCTTGCAGTTGGTCGAATAGATCGTCGATGCGAGGTAACGGGTATCGGTTCTTGACTGTAACCTTGTTGAGTTCCCTATAGTCGATGCACATACGGAATGTCCCGTCCTTCTTCTTGACAAACAGGACTGGAGCTCCCCATGGCGAAACACTTGGTCGGATAAATCCTTTCTCTAAAAGTTCCTGAAGTTGGGTAGACAGCTCCTGCAGCTCGGCTGGAGCTAAGCGGTATGGAGCCTTGGCGATAGGAGTTGCATTGCTTGCCAATTCGATTTCAAACTCCAATTGTCGATGTGGTGGAAGACCAGGTAGTTCTTCTGGGAATACCTCGGAAAAATCACGGACGACAGGGATGTCTTCTATACGTTTCTCGTCCTTAGGCTGTTCGGTAATTAGTGCGAGTAAAGAGAAGGAATTCTTTTTCCGAAGATACTTCTGCGCTTGCATGTATGAGATGATGTTGGTGACGGCGCTTGTCTTGTCGCCTTGTACCGTCAGGATTTCGTCGTTCGTGAGTGGAATACGGATAGACTTTTCGAAGCAGAGAACTTCAGCCCGGACGTCGGATAGCCAGTCCATTCCGACTACCACGTCAAAACTACCCAGGGTAGTTGTCATCAGATCGATGGTAAAAGTGTGGCCCGCGAGTTTGAGTTGACAGCCGGATACGATTTGGGTCACATTTACAGATTTACCATTGGCTAATTCTATCACATAAGGGGTCTCTAATGGTTTAAGCGTGAGTTTTAGGTTCTTCCTAAAAGACTCAGATATAAAGCTCCTATCCGCACCCGTATAAAAAAGCACAGAAGCAAAATGTTCATTAAGGGGAAACTTACCGGTGACCACGTTCGTGTCGTTTCTGGCCTCTCCGCGGCCCAATGTAAATGCACGACCTTTGCCACCTCCTGTGCCACCGTTCCCATTGTTGTTGTTGTTATTATTGTTGTGGTTATTGTGGTTGTTTCCACCATTATTGTTGTTGTTGCGCAACTGTGGGCAGTCTTTTCTGAAATGAGCGGTGCTACCACACTGATAGCATCCCCGGTTTATACCCTGCTGCTGACCTTGGGGCTGATTCTGATTTTGTCGGGACATAATTTCCCCACGACAATCCCTTGCCGCATGTCCCATCTTGCCACATCTTTGGCAGCGATTTCCGGCACAAGGGCCGTTATGGTGAAGATTGCAGCGATTGCAATGCGGCTTTCGACCTACATAGCCGCCTGCATTCTGGTTGTTATTGTTGTAATTGTTGTTGTAGTTGCTGTTGTTGTTGGAACGATTTTGATGACCCCGGTGGTTGTGGTAGTGATTGAACCGTTTCTGGTTCCCTTGCTGTGGGTGTGATGACGAAGACTGTCGAATGGTGGAGTCTTCAAACTTTCTTTTGTTATCTGAGGCAACTTCAGTGGTACCCCGTGCTGGCAGTTTCTTCTGTTCCACCGCTTTATCGGTGAGTTTGTGAGCCAATCGGATAGCTTGATGTTCTGTTACAGGGTTACTAGACATCACCATACCCTGAATTTCCGGAACCAGACCCCGAGATAGAACTCGAGTCTTTTCTCCACCGTGTTTGCCAAATCAGGACACAGAAATACCAAGTCATGGTGTTTTGCAGTGTAAGCCTCAATTTCCGATCCCACCATCTTGTGGTTCCATAGAGCTTGCTCTAGCTGTTGCACTCTGTCTCGTGGACAGTACTCCTCTTTAATCAGGGCCTTGAACTCAGTCCATGCCATTGCATTTGCAGCTAACAGTCCACGTGTTTGGACTTGGGCATTCCACCATGTTAGTGCCCCCTCTTCCAGTGTTGAGGCGGCGTATTTGACTTTGTTGGCCTCTAAGCAGTTGCACATTTCAAAAACGGATTCCGACTTCTCGATCCAGCGGACCAGTCCAATGGGTCCTTCCGCCCCCGAGAACTTGCTAGGCTTTGCGTCAAGGAACATCTTATAGGGGTTAAAGCCCCCTCCTGCCGACAGAGAACAGGAAGTCAGCAAGGAATCGTACTAGCCTCACTATTAGATTTTCACGCGAAAACTTAATAATGGTTACCTGCCGGCTGGTTCTGCACACCCGCTAATGCTGCGTTCACATGCTCCTGGATCATGGCAGCTAGCTCTTCGGGTGTCAAGTTAAGGTTTCCACGTCTTCCAGTCGCCATTTAGATCTTCGAAACACAACACAAACACACCTGATAAGTCTATATATCCAATATAGTTATCCTACTTCGTACTTTAGTAATTATTAAGTTATGTCAACTCAATATGTCAAATAGTCAAAGAAATACTTGATTAACTGAAATCTCAACGTCTTACAAAAGTGCAAATCAAACATACGAATTCACTATAAAGTCTCAAGTTTAAATACAAGTGGAAAATAATAAACTGAAGGAAAACAAATAATATAAACGAGATGTGTCAGTCGTCTACATCTCCATTCCCCAAGTCACTGTCGTTGCCGTCATCCTGTGCGGCATTTCCAGCTTCCTCAGCTGGGTCCTCCTCCGGATCCTCTTCAGGATCCTCCTCTGGATCCTCTTCTGGATCCTCCTCTACCGGCACTGGAGGGGCCGGTGCTGGTTCAAGTGCTTGATTTTGCAGTTCCTGAATGTTCCAACTGTTTTCCAGGACTTTGTCCTCAAGCCAGTCAGCTCTTATCTGCTCCGCACGCAGATCTCTAGCTATGGTGTTACGAGCTATCTTGCTCGTACGATGCTCTTCCTCGAGCGAGTCGGTCTTTCCCGTAAGGTGTCGGATCATCCATCCTTGTGCTAAGATGGTTTCCTGCATTCTTTCTAACTGTTTTTGTTGTGTATGAACCAGGATTCTAAGCATGTCAAGTCCTATTTCTACAGGATTAACCGGTTCAACCGGTACAGCAATAGTTGGGCGCAACGACGACTCCTCCCCCAGAGCGAGCCTTTTCCTCGCTGCTGAGCGTGTCTCCACGCCATAAGGTGGTACGGGTTCCACCATTGGTGCCTTTCCTGGTGCCCTTGGTGGCGTAAGTCTGTCGGACGATGATGACGATGAGGATGATGACATTGCCTGTTAGGTCGTGTAGTTAGTTACGAGTTGTTTTCATTTCTTATTATGAAGGTATAACCTACCAAACACGTTTGTAGCATATTGCATAACAAGATATAATAATTCAGTGCCAAACTAAGTCTAGTGTCGTGATATCAACTATAGTTTAGGTCTACTTCTAATGCAAACCTGGTTCTCTATAGCTAGTGCTCTGATACCAATCTGTCACACCCTCAATTTCCACTTACGGAGTTTTACCGCGAGACGTGTGAACAAACCAGAATCTAAGACACTAGTACGTCGAACGACTCTATATGATTTGATAATATGTTTTCCAAAATCATTTGTTGTAGATTTTAGATTACCAATATTTAGCATGAGTATCAGTTTAAAATTTGAGCGGAAGCATAATTAAGTAATGATGCGGGCGCCAACACAAACGCCAAAACAAATGAAAAATCCCAAAACAATATAATTAAATGAGACTCGATAAGGATGTCTTGTTCAATGCATGTGCGTGCACCTAGAGCTCCTAGCGTCCTGAGAAACATGTAAAGAAACAAGTGTCAACATTAAAGATGAGTGAGTTCACAGGTTTTCATAAATTTGTTGTTCGGTTTTAGTTTGTTACTCCGTTATCCCCAACCCGGGATAACATATCAGTTGCATTATTCCAAACCCGGAATAATAAGTTGTTGCTTCCAATATTCCCAAACCGGAATATTAAGTTGTTGTTTCCATTATCCCCAACCCGGGATAATAAGTTGATGTTCCAATATTCCAAACCCGGAATATTAAGTTGTTCCGTAATTAAGTTCAATATTAATGTATATAGGTAGCTAGCCTAAAGTCATGTCACTAAGTGTTCGCGATCGAAGCTGACATTTGTGCCTCCGTTTTGCCAGGCCTATCACATGACCATGGCGATGTTAGGCCAATTATACACCCGTTGACCATACCCGGTCGGCTAGCGCGACTAGCTCGGATGGGGCTCGTCAGACCCAGTAGTACTACTTATAATTCCCCCGCTACTTAACCCAAATACTAACGATCCGAGGAGATTGTCGAGGACTTAAGTGATAAAGCTGCATAGTGACCATAACATTACATTAACATTAACTTAGTTACCGTATCGTTATGTGACGTTACATTCGTATAACGTAAAGAGTTTGAGTTTGAGAGTGTATACATGTTTCTCCCCCTGTTGTTTAAAAACCGTATAAAGTTAGGGGCCGTGAACTCACCTTTGTTTGCTCGGTTAGTGTAGCAAAGATGTTATAAGAGATGGGACCGCTAGTTGCGTCCTAACAAACCAATTAATTCCACGTCAGTGTGAAATCACACCAATACAAATTCCACACGCAATTTACTCACAAAGTGATAACACAAAACAACATATCTAACACTCAAACATGCATGCAAGTATTCTCATATGATCCTAGTAATCAAGCAACTTATCATGAACATATTCTAAATCCGTACAACACTTTATACATACAATCACAAGTTATCAACTTTCTGCTTAACACTCAATTATTCAGCTGTTCTCTAGGATTTTTATAAAATAGTTCTAACATTCCAAAAATTCCCATATTTTTACAGTAGGTGACATTTGTACCATAGAAATTTATATAATTTTTCCAAGTCCTAAATCTTTACTAGTTAGCCATAAATATTAATTCATTAAGCTGCAGTCAGATTTACCGCTTTCTGACTGCAGTCCACGGAAGAATTTATTTAAAAATCACTGATTGTCCGATTTACAAAATTCCAATTGGAGTTGCCCGGAAATTTCTATAACTAGTTGCTGTACAAAAATCATGACTCGACTCTCTACTGATTTTAAAATCTAGCTTGATAAACAACCAACAAAATTCCAGAATTTTAACAGCTTTACCTACTGAACTTATTTAGCCCTTTAAAAATATCAAACGATTTCAGAAAATTATGAATCCAGTACCATTAGATTCCTTATTCAAATCTCTACGTTCTAGACCTCAGAAAATCCGTTTTTCGACAACTAATGACCAAGTTAGAGCCTGATGAAGTCGGCTGAAACTTTCACTCAGCAAACTGTTTCAGCATTATTGTTACAATTTATTCGCACAACTCGTTCATACGGTTAACCTAGGTGATTATAATCCGATTTCTACTCATAGATTGAGACTAATAACCTATCCATGCAAATCTACTCAATAACTTCTAGTTATTATAACAAAACACACTTGAAACCTCATGAGATCCGCAAACAAGTATACATGCATATCAACATTGATTAATTCAGCCGATTACATCTAGTACATCTAATATCCGAACACAATCATGCGTATATATATACAGTCAATTCAGCAGGCTACTTGTAAGCACATATAGTCCGAAGACAATACAATCAATTCATTCAAGCACTTAGGATTTCCGCAAACAATTATTCACAAGCACATGATCAAAACAGCCTATTACTTATCCAACTCATAAGACCCGACACAAACTAATCAATATCATTCGAACATATATTTAACCGAACATGATCTCGTAATCAAGGATAAATCTAACCTTGAATAACTAGGTAAACAAGCCGGGTCTCGGACAAGAGGTGTCCGGCTGTTTCAGCAAACTGCAACCGAAAGAATGATAATAAAGTAGGCTGTTTTGGTTGATCGAATAGAGGTAAACCAAGGCTGGTCTCGTGACTGAATGAAGGTGAACAAGGGCTGTTAGCGACCGAGAAAGTGATCCAGACTGAAGTGAACCAGGCTGTCCGCGATCAATGGAGCATGAGGAAGCTGTTTGCGGTTGAATGGACTGAACAAGGCTGATCTGATTGGGATGGAGGCTGTTTTGCGATCGCCAAATCTGAGAATCAGCTGCCGACGGCAGTTTTCCTTCTAGGGTTGTTGGAGTTGTGAAAGAAGTCATGCAAGAGATGGTATATATATAAGCGCAAAGGAGGTAGGGTTGCGGTTTGGTTTAGTATACGGCCGCATGGGACTTGGGTGGTTTCGGTTTGGGTTTGGCCTTGGCCGAAACTTGTTTGGACTTGTTCTCGGTTTGGGTTTGGGTCTTGCGGCCAAGGATTAGAGTATTAGAGTTTAGGTTTGATCTTTGATTCTTGTTCTCTTATGGCCGAAGACTAAAGTTGCATGTTATTGGTTTCAGTTTGGTTAGTGTTTGTGGCCGAGACATGTTTGGTTTAGGGTTTAGGTTTTCGATGTGTGTTGGATTTGATCTTGGCCGAGGGCTTGACTTGAACTAGAGTTTAAACTTGTTACTCCTAGAGTCGCAATGAACCAAGGTTGGAACGTGTCGCGGTTCGGTTCAGTTTGTGCACATATCATATCTAATTATTCAATCACTAAGACAATCATACAACACACAACACGTCTTTAATCCATGCACGTTTAATACTTAGCACACATCTTATTCGACAAGTGTCACGTGTAAGTTATCTGAAAAACCCGGGATATCACATTATCCCCATGTTGAAAGAATTTTTGTCCCGAAAATTGAGTAAACGCGGTTTAGCATGTAACGTACATGTTCAGAGTGCCACGCACAAAGAGTTAGTTTGTTAATGATAGTACGCAACGTTACAAGAAGTTCCCAAGTGTCATACACAAGGATTTCCAAGTGCCATGCACAAGAATTTAGTCAACAATAGTACACGAAAGTATGAGAAAATTTCCAGGTTGTCACATCATCCCCTTGTTGAAAGAATTTTCGTCCCGAAAATTTAGTTACTGGCATCGTTAGTTTGCTGCTCAGTTGCAAAGAGGTGTGGGTATTTGCTTTTCATTTGGTCCTCTCTTTCCCACGTGAACTCCGGTCCACATTTAGAGTCCCAACGAACTTTAATGATTGGAATCTTGCTGTGCCTCCGAGTCTTGATCTCACGATCCATGAAGTGCTCCTACAAGCACTTCAAGTCTTGCGATCCCCCGAAGTTCGAAGGGACCGAAGGTGTCACCGCTCTCCTCCACTGGTTTGAGGAGATGGAAAACACTTTCCTAAATTGTGATTGTCCCGAGGATCGCAAGGTACGTTACGCAACCGGGAGATTATTTGGGGTAGCCCTGACCTGGTGGAACACCGAGAAGGGTAAGAGAGGAGTAGAAGACGCGATGGCCTTAACTTGGGAAGAGTTAAGGGAAGTAATGACAAAACGCTTCTGCCCAAGAAGCGAACTCAAGAAGTTAGAAGACGAATTCCACTCACTGAAGCAAAAGGAAGGGGATCACACTTCCTACAACAAAAGATTACTTGAGCTGAACCAGATGGTTCCAAACTTGTTCACCCCCGTGTACCGATTGGTGGAACACTATATTCGAGGCCTTCCCTCGAAGATTCAGGACTCAGTCCTCAGCGCTTCGCCTGCAACTCTCGAAGCCGCCATGGAATTAGCCACCGAACTTACCGAGAACCGCATCAGAAACGGTAAGTTCAAAGAGGAGAAAAAGAAAGCCCCCGTTGAGGGCCAAACTTCCAACCACCCCACCTCATCCTCAAAATTTTCAAACAAGAGAAAGCGAAATACCAGAAATTTTGCCGTCACTCAAACAAATTTCCCCACCCCTGTTGCCCCCATCACACAAGTTACTCCTTCACCCGCACCACACAAAAGGCAATACTCTGGCCCTTACCCAAAGTGCACCCCTTGCCAATACCATCACTCCCCCGATTACCCCTGTCAATACTGCACCGGCTATGGCCGTGCAGGTCACACCATCCAAGCCTGCCGCTCACTGCAACGAATGTACCGCAACCAACCCACAACTCAAACCCACCATCAAATGATGGGTCAAACCCAACAACCCGTACAACCACCACCTACACAACATACAAGCCAAACCTACTATCAACCCAGCTACCCCATGATGCAACCCATGCGGGCTTGCTATAATTGTGGTGACCCAAACCATTTTAGAAACACGTGTCCACGCTTGGTAAACATCAGACATGCTCAAGCTCAAGCGAATCCGGTGAACCAAGCTAACCAAGCTCCTCCACCTGCTAGAGGAAGAGCATTTAACATCAACGCCAACCAAGCTAGGGCCGACAACAACGTGGTTAACGGTACGTTTCTCGTCAATGGTAGTTATGCATCCGTGTTATTTGATACTGGCGCGGATAAGAGTTTTGTGTCCTTAGAATTTGAACCCATCCTCAATCAAACTCGTGTCGAACTTATGAAATCCATAACGGTAGAAGTTGCTGACGGAAAACCGGTCTCATTAAACTCCATTATCCGAAACTGCACCTTTACTCTAAACGATCACGATTTTTCTGTTGACCTCATTCCTATGAAGTTGGGAAGTTTCGACATTATAATCGGCATGGACTGGCTCAGCCAACATCAGGCTGAAGTAGTATGCCGTGAGAAGTTCATTCGCATTCCTCTTGCAGACGGTCAAACTCTACGAATCTTTGGAGAAACCCCTTCGAAAGGACTCAAGCTGATGTCCTGTCTTCAAGCCCGAAGATATCTCCGCAAAAATTATGTAGCATTTCTAACCCACGTTGTCAAGAAGGGAGGCAAAGAGAAGAAACTCGAAGATATACCCGTAGTGAAGGAATTCCCGCAAGTTTTTCCCGACGATATCGCCGGACTTCCTCCCAAGAGAGAAGTCGAATTCTGCATCGACCTTATACCTGGCGCTAAACCCGTCGCGAAATCTCCTTATAGGTTAGCCCCATCCGAGATGCAAGAGCTGGCCAGTCAATTGCAAGAACTGACCGACAAGGGATTCATACGTCCTAGCTCATCGCCTTGGGGTGCACCTGTTCTGTTTGTAAAGAAGAAAGATGGGACCTTTCGCATGTGTATTGATTACAGGGAACTCAACAAATTAACAGTCAAAAATCGCTATCCGTTACCTCGCATCGATGATCTTCTAGACCAACTCCAGGGTGCCACTTGTTTTTCAAAGATCGACCTTCGTTCCGGCTATCACCAACTCAGAGTACATGAAGAAGACGTTCCAAAGAAAGCCTTCCGAACTCGATATGGTCACTACGAATTCATGGTTATGCCATTTGGTCTAACCAACGCTCCAGCCGTCTTCATGGACTTAATGAACAGAGTTTGTAAACCCTATCTTGATCGTTTTGTTATAGTCTTCATCGACGATATTCTCATTTACTCAAAGTCTAAGACTGATCATGAACGACACCTTCGACTCATCCTCACACTTTTGAAGACCGAAAAGCTTTATGCTAAATTCTCCAAATGCGAATTTTGGTTAAAAGAAGTACAGCTCCTTGGTCATGTCGTCAATGACAAGGGAATTCATGTCGACCCCACAAAGATCAAGGCAGTACAAGAATGGCAAGCGCCACGTACCCCAACCGAGGTACGATCTTTCCTTGGGTTGGCCGGTTACTATCGTCGTTTCATATCGAATTTCTCTCGTATCGCTGTACCACTCACGGCTTTGACACATAAAGGAAAACCCTTCGCATGGGGACTTAAACAAGAAGAAGCTTTCCAGACCCTTAAGCAAAAGCTTTGTGACGCTCCTATCCTCACACTCCCCGACGGTTGCGATGACTTTGTAGTATATTGCGACGCATCAGGACAGGGATTAGGCTGTGTTTTAATGCAAAGGGGAAAAGTGATAGCCTATGCTTCTAGGCAGCTCAAAACTCATGAGAAGAACTACACTACTCACGACCTAGAACTTGGAGCCGTTGTGTTCGCTCTTAAGATATGGAGACATTACCTCTATGGTACCAAATGTGAGATTTACACTGACCATAAGAGCCTCCAACATATCTTTAACCAAAAGGAGTTGAATATGAGGCAACGAAGATGGGTCGAACTTCTTAATGACTACGACTGCGAAATTCGGTATCATCCTGGCAAAACAAATGTGGTGGCTGATGCACTCAGTCGAAAAGGTTATGCGAACTCTATTCGTCTTCTATGTTCGCAAATCATGACCAACATCAAAGACCAAATCCGAGAAGCTCAACATGTTTCCATAACAGAATACGACATACGCAATGAGTTATCTTGTGGAGCAGAACTTAAACTCGAAACGAAATCTGACGGCATTCTGTATTATCTCGATCGCCTATGAATTCCTGATCACAACAATCTTCGCGATACTCTTATGAAAGAGGCTCACAAGACACGATACTCTGTACATCCAGGAGCCGACAAAATGTATCAAGACATTCGATACACCTACTGGTGGCCTGGCATGAAGAAGGATATTGCTGTTTTTGTTTCCAAGTGCCTTACCTGTTCAAAAGTGAAAGCTGAGCACCAAAGACCCTCAGGACTTCTGGTCCAACCTGAAATACCCGTATGGAAGTGGGAAAATATAACCATGGACTTCATTACCGGGTTACCTCGCACTCCTGGTGGGTACGACACAATATGGGTAATCATTGATCGTCTTACAAAATCAGCTCACTTCATTCCAATTCGCGAGGACTTCAAAAATGAGAAGCTAGCCTGCATCTACATCAGTGAAATCGTAAGCCGTCATGGTGTACCTTTAAGCATTATATCAGATCGTGATGGTCGTTTCACTTCACGAACATGGCAAGCTGTACAAGCCGCTTTGGGTACGCGATTAGATCTCAGCACTGCCTATCATCCCCAAACTGATGGTCAATCTGAACGCACCATTCAAACTCTTGAAGACATGCTTCGGGCATGTGTCATAGACTTCAAAGGGAATTGGGACGCTCACTTACCATTAGTTGAATTTTCGTACAACAACAGCTTTCATTCAAGTATCGGCATGGCACCTTTCGAAGCATTATATGGTCGTAAGTGCCGATCACCAATATGTTGGCACGAAATTGGAGAAGCTCAAATCACCGGTCCAGAATTAATACAAGAAACAACTGACAAGATTCATCAAATCCGAAACAACCTGTTAGCGGCACAAAGTCGTCAAAAGAGCTATGCTGACAAGCGACGAAAGCCCTTGGAGTTTAACGTTGGCGATCAAGTACTTTTAAAGGTATCGCCGTGGAAGGGAGTAGTTCGTTTCGGCCAAAAAGGCAAGCTAGCACCACGCTATGTAGGTCCTTTCAAAATACTCGAAAGGGTAGGACCTGTAGCCTACAAGCTTGACTTACCGGAGGAACTCAACAGAATTCATCCCACATTCCACGTATCGAACTTGAAGAAGTGCCTCGCCGATGAAAATCTCCATATTCCTCTAGAAGACATTCAAGTTGATGAATCTATGCATTTTATTGAAAGACCAGTAGAAATTATGGACTTCGGTGAAAAACGTTTAAGAAGAAGCCGCATCCCAATTGTCAGGGTACGCTGGGAGTCGAAACGAGGACCTGAGTTTACTTGGGAACGTGAAGACTCAATGCGCAAGAAATACCCACACCTTTTTCCTGTATCTACTACTACTTAAATTTCGGGACGAAATTTCTAAAAGTAGGGGATACTGTAACATTTGTCGAAAAACGGGTTTTCGAAACCCGCTTCGTTTAATAACCGAACAATCAGTTTTAAATTTTTGTTGTTCATTTACGGCTTATTTTAATTTTAAACGATTCATAATTGATCAACAAATTAAAAGATATAAATTAAAATTGTAAAAATATAAGAATGAATTAATTAAAAAGGAAAACCGGCTGCCGGGAGTCGAACCCGGGTCAGCCGGATATTTCCTCAAAGTCTTAACTCGCACGCCATAAACCACTCCGCCACTTTGATTTTCTGATAATATAATGAATCTATTAATTCAAATAATAATGTGCGGAATTCAAAACTCAGTCAATTTACGCCCAAATAGCAGTCGTCCGAAATCCCGACGACTTCGCCGATAATTTACGTTTCCGCTCAAATTACCCAATGAATTAACTCTAACGACGGTTATAACCGACGTCTGAACCCGCGACATCAGTCGTAACCGCCGGAGAACGGCTGACTTCGAATTGAGACCGAATTCAGACCCCATACATCTCGATACTACCCTATAAATTCACCCACAATTCACCAGAAACCTTTTCGCTCTCAAATCGCACCTTTTCTCGACGAGAATTTACTCGCCGGAAAACATCTGCAAGTCGCCGGAAAACCGAGACTTCCACCTACACGGTAATTACTTCGATTTTCTGGCTCATTCCTTTATTAGACAAAATTCTAATATAAATCCCTCACCCAGAATCCTTTCCAGTCGACGTTGCCGGATTATCTGATTCGCCGGAGAAATTCTGGACTTTCAAGGAAACTGCTGATAATCGGTATGATTCTTCTAATTTACTGATAGTCATTACCCAGTAGTTCCACTTCACATCTAATCCCTCCAAATTGTTAGTAGATCCTATTAGTCGCAGCTCACCAAGACGGAGCCGACGACCTTGCCGGACGTCTGAAGAAAAACGAACAGTTGGTACAATCAACCCTCCAATCTCTTTCCATTCATTTTCTTTACGATGGCTCATAACCTTCATTGAGCTAACTTATCAAATAACAGTCTATTGGTCGATGTCTATGTTTTGAACGAAGAAGATGAAGAGTGGTATAATATAAGAATAATTAAAATCGGTTTAATAAACGGGTTAGACACACAGTCCAGCGGTGGACTGTGTGCAACAAACACACACGCAACGCGAGTTCGAATCCTGTCCCAGCTTTCTCACTTGAAATAAAAACCTGCCTTTTTAACTAAACCGGGTTGACTCCCAGTCTATATTAAGTATAATAAAAACCGAGTTAATAACCAAGTGAGACACACAGTCCAGCGGTGGACTGTGTGTACGCTAACCCACAGGTCCCGGGTTCGAGACCTGTGGTCAGCACCGGTCCGATACGTTTAAAAGCTTTTTAAAAATAAATAATTTTCGGTTTAAAGTAAATAGTATATAAGTATAATTAAAAACAGAATTATTTCGGGTTAGACACGTAGCTCAGTTGGTAGAGCTGCGTGCACGCGTACGGGAGGTCTCGGGTTCGAGACTCACTCAGCGCACAATTACACACAATTAAACCGGTCAACAGTCAAGGTCAACGGTCAACGGTCTCGGTCAACGGTCAAAGTCGACTTTTTTTTTTATTATTTATTTTATTTATTTTAATCAATTATTTAAATTAAAAATCAATTAAAAATACTTAAAAATAACGTTTTCAAGGTTAGAAAGTAGCCTTAAACTCACAAATTTATACCCAAAAATCTTATTAAAATAGTTAATAAATTCCACATACTTACTGTACCTTTCGTTATTTATTGGTTAGTTATCTCTCGTCGATCAATCCCCTAAACTCGTGTGCATTCAACAATCTTCAAACAAACGCATCCAATGTGAGTGAATCTCTACCAATACCCCGTTTTAATCACATTTTGGGGTGTATCATGTGTCGTATTTATTTATTATAATTAAACATTGTGCATCCATCATGTTCATGATCAAATGTGTATCCATTGTTTGTGTGGTTGAAGTTTAGATTAAATGTTATCATTTCAGTACATACATTTCATAGGCCGCCGCTCCCCATTACCTATGAGCGTGAGCTGTTCCCCATTACCTATGAGCGTGAACCAGGCGTTGCCAACATAAGATCGGTTCCGTTTGATTGAGCCTTGATCTCACATACATTAGCATAGGCCGTCCGTTCCCCATTACCTACGAGCGTGAACGGGACGTAGCCAACTTATACATTGTCATTCTTATTTCATGCTTAAGCAAGGTGGTTTGTGATTGTTATGTTTACATACATTTGTTCATATATGATTATTGCACAATTTTCCCAAAATTAAATTAAATAATAAATCAATAACAAATGTTTTAAACAAGGTTCACTCGCCAACTTTTGTTGACCCAAAATTTCCCATTTTTACACATGATACAGGTGATCAAGTTGAAGCAAGAAACATATAGGGCGGCCTAGAAGAATAAACCAGTTTAGATTATGGATTTGTTTAGTTAATTTTTCCTTTCCTTGTATTGTATGAATTTGACTTGGAACTTTGAAATGTAATTTGGATTTAATAAATATGAAACATATTAGTAAACATCATGAGCTTTGGTGATAACTCAATTATGCCCCGACTCTTATTTCCGCTGCGGGTCAAGGTGTGACAGATACAACGTGTGTTCCTTCAGAGTCAGATACTGAAACTCATGTGCGCACACCAATGAAGAAAAAGGCACGAAGATTTAAACGTTAAGCTGCTAGAAGTTCTGAGTCTCCAACCGTCAGATCTAAAGAGACTGTATAAGAGCCGATGATCGAAGAAGAGGATACTGTTGAACCAGCTCAACAAATTCCAACATCATCACCTCGTCAGGCAGCACCACAATCTCCAACACAACAATCTACTCTGCCACAACAGTCTGCATCTCAACCGCCTCCATAGCCAACACCAAGATAAGCTACTCCGCAACCGCCACCACACACTTCACAACCCCAATCTCAGTTTGATTTTGACTTTGATTTTGGAGATATTTCTGGGGGGGGGGGGAAGATTTTTCATTCAACGACCCGCGTGTTGATAAGTTACAAAAACAAGTCTTGTTGAATACTGTGAAGATAGCGGAGTTGTAGGAACAAATTAATGTGTTAAATGAAGAGAAACAGGAGTTGCATGAGCAGATCGGTGTTTTGTCTGAAGATAAACAACAGCTAGAAGCCATGCTTGAGAGTATTGTGTCTAAAAATGAATGTCTACGTCTTCGTATGGCTGAATATGAGGAAGAAAGGCTCCGCAGTGATTGTAGAATGAGTTTGTTTGAGAAGATTTTGGTGAAAAAGCTGGGAGTGAATATTGCGGCAGAAATAGACGAGATTGAGCGAGCAGAGGCAAAAGAACGAGTTGCTGAAAGGGAGCGCCTTGCTAAAGAGTTATCTGATGCGCAAGAAAAAGGAAAAGGAAAAGCGAAGGTTGTAGAGGATCCTTTGAACGTTGAAACTGAGCCAGAAGTTGAATCTGCGCCAGTTACTTGTACAGATATCGTTGTTTACCAAGTTCCGAACTCTGCGAGACATCGTGACTGGCTTGTGAAGAAAAAGTTAGAGAAAGAAATTGAGGAAGCAACTGAAGAGTTTGAGGAAGACGCTGAAAAGAAAGATGAAGATTTAGATGTTGATGGATTCTGATTCTGATAAGGGTAATGATGATGATGATAATGTTGGAGGTACTGGTGTTCGTGTAACTGATTCTAATGTGAATAAAGAGATTGAGTATTCAGTGTACCTCGATGATTCTGCGAACCAAACTACTGAAGAAGGTGTTAAGGATAGAATAGAAGGTTCATCAGATGCTCAGCAGGCAGGAATCCTCTTGGTGATTGATATATATACGGTTCCTGTCATGCCAAAACCAAAGATTTTCTATCTTGAGCATGACGTTGAAGAAGGCGAATTCATTCACAGTTATTCTAAAGAAGAGATTGCAGAAATGCTAGGTGTGGATGAAGCACAGTTTGAGTTTGATTTTGAGAATGAGCTGAACGAGATTAGCGCGTTCGAGCAAAAAGATTATGTCTTTGAACATGTTGAAGACGCTAACGAGTATGATCGAGTTGTCGTGGAGGATGATTCTCATGATGATGCTAATATTGCCGATCAGGGTACAGAGGACTCCCAAACTTTTACCGAACTATTTGCAGCAGAAAATGAAGATGTGCTGAAAAGTAAAGTTGAAGAAGCTGCAAAACAAGGCACTATTCCTCAACAGTTGAACAGGGCTGAGATTGTCGAGATGAGGAAGAAGTCGTTCAAGAATGCACCAGCAGAGCGTAAATTCAAACGTCCTCTAGTGTTCTTTACTCGTGACGCTGATATTTCTCTAGGGGACATTATTAGCTGGGGTTGGATTGAAGAGCTTAATGTCTATGCGATCAAAAGGGAGTTTGGTATTCAGTATGTCCGATATCTGAGCGACATCAAGTCCTTGCCTTACTGGTATATTAAAGAATAGGTGCAGATAAAGACAATCAATCTCAAGATGAAATTTCATGACCAGAGGCTTTGGAAGTTGATCAAGCTTGAGGCGTTTCATGGTTTTACACACTGGAAACCTCACTTTCCTAGACGCATCACAAAGATCGATCCAGTGACAAAAGAGAAAGATGTGACGCTCATCGTAAAAAGGCCAAAAGTAATGAAAAATATGCCTATGTTACGGATGGAGCAGGATTTCTACAAGAGCTTCAAGTGGTGGCATTATGATTCGAACACAGGAGAGGTTGTTATTTGCTTGCACCCGGATGAAGACTCGTGGAAGATCATAGAGGAACTAACCAAAGCCGTTATAGCTCACAAACGCATATACGGGCTATGGCATGGCATTCGAGTACTAGACCCAATGTGGCTAGTCAATTGCTCAATGAAGGATATTGATTGCTTGTTTTTATAGAAAAATTAGTTATGAAGAAAAGGATAAAGAACAAGCTCTCCCGTTCCAGAAGATCGTTAATGTATGCTTTGCAAATGATATTCTTTCGGGATCATCATGGAATACATCCTGGAGGAAGATGGAGGAGACTGAGCAGAAAAAGAAAGAAAAGAAGGAAGCTAGAATAGCTGAGCGTGCTCGTATACCATCGCTAAGGAGTTTTCGGTTTGGTAATACAGTGAACCGACCTCCTCCAACGGATCAAATGCGAATTGCATTTGAAGAGCGTCGCAAGCCATCGAAGAGACTTTTTGGTCGTTAAAGCATCAAATTTTGTGAAGATTTTTTTGAAGACCATCCAGACTACGGCAACATCCAAGGGGGAGTTTGTTGGTGCATTATGTCTATTGCCTATGTCTTGGATATGTCGATATTGTATTTAGGGCTTAAACGTCTTTTGTATATATGTTATTAGGTGTTTATATGAGTTGTAATATACTAGTACGAGTGAAGAACTTGGCTCGTACGAGTGACACTTTATCACTCGAACGAGGCAGTCACTCGCACGAGTTAAGTCTCTATTCCACACACTCCAGTGCGAGTCATGTCAACCTATAAATTGAGGAGTGTTGTGTCAGAGCTAAATAGTGTTGGTTCAGTTGGTACGACGAAGCCCTGCTGATTTGTTTACTCGCGTCTGTACTTGCACGTCAGTTAATACAATTCAGCGCAGTTAAACACTAAGAACTTTCTTGTTTGTTTGTCATCCTCTCTAGCAATGAATTCCGCCTCTGCTAGTTGAGTTAGATCAGACCGGTTGCTCATCGGAGGAGCCGATCCTCCGTTCACAAGTGGTATCAGAGCCTTGAGGCCCAATCTGCTGACAAACGTCAACTTCTGCAGGCTACTAACTGTTTCAGATCAGATTCACTGTTGCAGCTTTCTACTTCTACATTTCTCCCAAACTAGTCTTGGATTTGGACAAAATTATGGACAAAATGGACTAGGATTCTAGGAATTCACGTTAAAATACATTCTAATCAATCCTTAACAATTTCATATCTAAAATCGAGCTTAATCATGTAAATCGGTAAAATTCATCCGTTTGGAGACTTAGTTGTTTCAGACGAGTAAAGAGACACTCGCACGAACAACTTTAGACCATTCGTACGAGCAAGTAATCAGAATTTCTTAAAAACTTAAAAGTTTCAAATTTACAAGTGTGATTTACACGAGTTACACATTCGTACGAGCATCTCATTCGTACGAGTGAAAGTTTTCATCCGTACGAGTGACTTTTAGTTCGCACGAGTTACTTGTGTTTGTCATCTTGTCCGTACAGAATTCTGGTTCGTATGAACGGATCTTAGTCGCACGAATTGTTTTTGTTATCCGCACGAAAGAATTTTTCCGCACTAATCAGTTTGTTCTGAAAAGTGTGATTTTGAATTTTTACAGAAAAATGTCAGACAAATTTTACAGCGCATTCACTACATCTGCAATCACGACCACAGCGGCTCAAAACATGAATCTCGAAAACGAGATGGGTACCATGACCAAACCGCCGAAGTTAATGAACCTAGAAGATTTACGGTTCATGAATTGGGTCCAGGCAAATCACTTTACTTGCTGGTTCGCTATCGAAGTTAAATATCAAGCTCTTGTAGGTGAAAATGGCATCGAAAAGACTCTAGCTCAACTCTCGGATGTTGAAAGGGAACGTTTCATAAACAAAAAGAAAATGATGAACATTCTGCAACAATCCATCAAAGAAGATATTCTGGCATTATTACAACACGATGATGATGCCCAATCATTGTGGAATGCTTTCGTTTGAAGTTCCAGGGAAGTGCTCAGCTTTGAAAGAGTAAACGGGCGTTGTTAAGTAAAGAGTTTGATGTCTTTATTTGACTAAAGGAGAAACTGTGAAACAATTGATCGGAAGATACTGTTATTTGGTGGTGCAAATGAAGAGAATGGGAATCATCAAGACCAACAAAGAACTTGTTGATAAGTTGGCAGATTCTCTACCGCAAGGCGAATGGTCTACGTATTTGAGCATCTTGAAGAATGGAACCGAGTATGGTAATTTTTCATTACCACGTTTCATCGAAAGACTGGAGGGACATGAACTTGAAATGCAAAAGATAGCAAGGAACAAAACCGTCCAAGTTCAACAAGATGTTAATCTGTACTTCAAGAATAGTTCTGTTACTCAAATTCAATGTCCAAAGATCAAGACCACCTTTAGCGCTTACAACACGCCAAGCTCACCATCAAACTTAAAAGTGGCTTTCAATAATTTACTACAGTTAATCCTCACACGTCTCAAATCCTATAGTCGTCACACGGATCAAGCACTCCTCAACCTAACCAGAACAGTCAGTCAAATCCTACTCAAAGGGTTCTTCAGTGCAATATCGCAGTGGATTTCCAGAATGCACAAAACTTCGATGAGAAAATCGTGAAGCAACACATGTATCTATTAGCATCGGGTCTTGAATTATATGTTAGTCTTGTAGCAGGAAGGATTGGAAATTCTGAAATGACCAGAGAGGACTACGACCAGATTGATCCAGTAGAAATGGAGTTGATTGACATAAAGTGGTGTATGGCATCTATTGTTCGACTTGCACAAAGCTTCTTTGAAATTATGGGAAAAGTGAACTTGGGAGGTTTGGATGGAAAACTGGGATTCGACAGATCCAAATTTACTTGTTTTAAGTGTCAGGAAAAGGGTCACTTTAAGCGTGCATGCCCAAATAGAGAAGTTCAAGGGAACCAGAACCCATTTGCCGATGACTATTACAAGAAGGCTATTTACCACTGTCCCCAACTAAGAACTCGCATGGTGCAGATTGAAGACAAACAACTAAAGACCAAAGACAAGGCGCTAGTGGTTACTCAAGAAGATGAGCGCCTTAATTGGAACAAATATATCTCCAAGAATGAAAGTTTGGCCTTGGTTGCTGAGACAATCGAAGAACCTGAAGAAGAATCGGAGGAAACTTTTGATGAGGCACCAGAAGATGATTACTAATATCACACATCATCAGAAGAAGAGGAACTTTTGAACAGTGCATGTAAACACCTCCTACCTAACGATATGTTGAAAACTTTTGCAGGTTACTTTGCACCAAGTCAACAATCATCTTGCGCAAAGCAGAAGACGCCTGATGTTGAAGAGAGAGTTGATGAAAAGATGGAGAAGTTGTCGGATGACATCAGCAAGGCATGCATGGCAAACATTAATGAGGTAAGTGAGTCAAAGAGTGAGTCTGTGGTTGAAAACCGTGTCTCAAATGTGCCGAGCCATGCAATGAATGTGTTTTAAAAGACACACGGTATACTGAGCTCAAAAGTTTAACAGATAATTTGTCCAGTGATTACAAATCAACTAAAGAAGCATACGAAAAAATAAGTAACTCTGTTAAACAGTACACAAAAGCACTCAGAGAAAGTGATGCAACACTTTTGATGCTCAAAGCGCAGTAATGGACAAGCAAATGGCCATTAATATTCACTTAAACACTATTAATGAGCTAAAAAGTGAGCTTGAGAAGGTTAGAATTGAAACTGAACGGGTTAACAAATTGTTAGTCAGTTATTCAACAAACTCTTACGTCATTGATCACTTTTTACCTAAAATTGAAAACAAAGAAGAATCAGAAAAAGTTGAAAACAAAAGTGCGGGTTAAGATCGAGTTCCACCCCCTATGTGGAATAGTTATGCGTGTAAAAAACAAGTATGGGTGGAAAAGGCGCTCAATTTGAAACTAAAAGCTGAACAATCAAATGAGTTGCCTACAAACATTGACGTAACTTACACAACTTCTGACAGTGAATTTGACTCTAAGGTTGTTAAAATTGTGGTAGAAAATGTTTTAAAAAGTGAATCTGAAAAGTCTGAGTCTGATGCTGAACCATCGGAAAATAGTTTAACGACTGATCCAAACGTCATAGTTTATAAAATGCAAGGATCAAATAAACTATTTTCTGATGAGGACTTTCCCATCCAGAACGTGAATCTGGATCATGTTGATAAATTGTTCAAGCTTGTGGTGGTAAGTCATGCTGATTTAGATAAACATGATGCATCTTTCTACTCTAAATCAAAAAGTGACAACCAACCCTACTATCATAAAAATAGAGATTATCCTGAAAATAAGAGGGCAGGGTTGGGTTTCCAAAAACAACGAATGAACAACAAATCTCAAAAACTAAATTTTACAAAGAAATCAACTTTGTTTTTGGGACAAACAACAGAGAAGGAAAAAGAATCATCGGAACATAATAGAATGATGATTTCAAGAAAGAGAAAGAGAAAAGAAACAAGTTTTGGAATCTTCTGTTCTAAAGGACAGTAGGACTTGTTACAAATGTCAAAATGTTGGGCACATT
Organism: Scalesia atractyloides; assembly: GCA_947069175.1. Classification (NCBI taxonomy): domain Eukaryota; kingdom Viridiplantae; phylum Streptophyta; class Magnoliopsida; order Asterales; family Asteraceae; genus Scalesia; species Scalesia atractyloides. Next base: position 52,004,158 of record CAMTDV010000001.1, on the reverse strand, counting down.
GCAAGATATTGCTCACAAGAAACTCCAAAACCTGTTTCTCACTCTAAAAAGTCACCAAGGACTAGAAACAAAAGGCACCTATGGTTGCACCAAAGCAAATCTTGAAAAGAACAAATGAATCCTACAAAAATGTTAAACCAATTCTTCAACGTCATTCAAAATTTGAAGTTGGTGAAACATCAACTAAATATCATCAAATGGATTCTAAATTCAATGCTAAAAAGGCAAATCTGAAAACACAAAAATGGGTGGTAAAAGTGAAACCGTCCAAGGTAGAACCAAAACCTTATGTTCCAAACAAGACTGAGCCTAAAAAGAACGTTAAAAACAAAGTAGGTCCAAAATTTGACATTCCGAACCCACCCAAGACCAAACAGGCTTGGGTTTCTTTGTTTAAATAGTTGCTTCCGTTTGTGTGCAGGGACTCCCACGATCGATAATGTCTAAATGGATTATGGATAGTGGAGCCTCCAGGCACATGACAGGGATGCTTGCGTTGTTACACGACGTTAAAGCTATCCTCGGAGGGTATGTAGGTTTCGCTGGAACGAAAGGAGGAAGGATTGTCGGTGAAGGAATTCTCGCGAATGGAGTTGTATCGTTTGATAAAGTGAACCACATCGCCGAACTCGAGAATAATCTACTCAGTTTTTCACAGATTTGTGACAAGAAATTCACGACGCATTTCAACGATAAAGAATGCTTGATCTTAAAACCAGGTTTCAAGATTCCATAGGAATGGATTCTGATGCGTGCACCAAGATAAAATGACTTGTATGTTCTAGATATGAGTGTCGCATCAACAAAATCGAAGAAAGATTAATGCTTTGTTTCCAAAGCTACCGAGAAAGAGTCGATACTATGGCATAGAAAGATGGGGCACATTCATCTGCGAAAGATGAATTATCTTGTGCATAATGACCTAGTGGAGGGTGTTAATTTGAAGAATTTTCAATTACCCGATGATTGATTGAGCTATAAAAAGGGGAAGCAGCACAAGAAATCGCACCCATGAAAGCTGTTGAATTCTATCAAGCTACCACTAGAAAGGCTACATATGGATCTTTTTGGACCAGTAAACGTCAAATCCATTTCTGGTGATCTATATTGTCTTGTCGTTACAGATGATTATTTAAGATTCTCAAGGGTTTTCTTTCTGGAGAGCAAAGATGAAACATTTGAAACTCTAATGATTCTCTTCAGAAAACTCGAAAACCTGTATCATTTGCCAATCAAGAGAATACGCAGTGACAACGATACAGAGTTCAAGAACAAGCGGATACTTGAATTCTGCAATGAGAAGGGGATTCTTCATGAATTCAGTGACCCTTATACTCCACAGCAAAATGGAGTTGCTGAACGAAAGAATCGCACACCGATCGAGACTGCCAGAACTATGCTAGCCGATTCGAAATTGCCAATCAGTTTCTGGAGTGAAGCAGTCGCGTCAGCGTGTTATACCTTGAATCGTGGGTTAACAGTCAAGCCTCACAACAAGACGTGTTTCGAGTTACTGAATCAGCGAAAGCCCAACCTTGCATTTCTGGAGCCATTTGGATCACCGTGTACTGTATTAGACCCGGTTGGTAAATTTGGTGCCAAATCCTTGGAAGGATTCTTCGTGGGTTATGCTACTCCTCAGAAATGAGTCTTCTTGCCGAGTCTGAACCAGGTTATTCTTGCGCAGCATGTGGATTGTCAAAGATATGCTACACCAATGCAAAAACCTGGGGATCCGTGGCTGTTTAACTACGATAGTTTGTGGAATTCTTTTGACCTGCCAGATGTGCCATCAGAAGAAGAACTTGTTATGCTCTTTCAACAGCATCAAATATCTAATCAAGAGTAAGTTACCAGATCGTTAGTGATTTCCCCGTCACTTCCTGTGTCTACCACGCCTGATGTAGGTCCGAGCATTACTCTTCAAGACTCTGTCCCTGTACCCTTGTCAACACTGCCGAATCATCTGCCCAGCAACAGCCAAATGCTGACTCTGATCGGGAACCGACTTTCGACAATGGTGGATCTAGTTTCGATGAAGGATCTGAGCAGATTGAAAGGTTCTTGAACACACAGGCTGATCAGTCAAACCTCAGGAATGAAGCTTCATCATCTGTACCGGTTGTGGATGAAGTCATCACAAATTTGCAAACGCAAGTAGATGTTCCGAAAGAAGTGATGCCAAGGACGCTTTCATATCATCCTTTGGAGAATATTATAGGCAACTTACAAACGGGAGTGCAAACTCGTAATCAGATCAACACGGATCTAAGTTGTTTCGTATTGCTCCACTTCAAACCAGACTTTCTAGTAGTTGTTTTGTTTCTCAAGATGAACTGGGGAACTGGAAATACACGGTAAAGGAAGAAAGATGGGTGGACGCGATGCAAGGGGAGTTGCTTCAATTCTAGAAACTAGGAGTCTGGCAGCTTGTTGACCTACCCGATCATCACAAAAAGATAAACACTAGATGGGTCTTCAAGTGCAAACGTGATGATAGATGGATTGTAGTGCGCAACAAAGCTCGACTTGTGATTCAGGTTTTCCATCAGTAGGAAGGGATAGATTATACTGAAGTCTATGCCCCGGTCGCCTGTCTTGAAGCAATCCGCATATTCTTGGCCTTTTCCTCATGGAAAGGGTTCAAGGTGTACCGGTTCGATGTCAAATCTGCTGTCCTATATGAAAAAGTAAAAGAGGAGGTGTATGTCAGCCAACCACCGGGTTTCGTCGATCCAATGCACAAAGACAAGGTCTACCTTCTGAACAAAGCCTTATATGGTCTGCATCAAGCCCCGAGAGCTTGGTACGAAACGCTGTCACGACATCCTACAGACAATGGCTTTATCAGAGGAACCGTAGATTCTACCCTCTTTACAAAGGAAGTGGATGGGCATTTGATTATCGTACAGATATATGTGGATGATATTATCTTTGGATTGACAAATGGCAAGCTGCGTAAAGACTTTGAAGAAGTCATGAAACGCAAATTTGAAATGAGCGCGATGGGGGAGATGAAGTTCTTCTTAGGACTTCAGGTCGATCAGTTGCCTGATGGTATCTTCATCCATCGGACGAAGTATGTTCATGACATATTGGAGAAATTCGATATGGCAGGAGCTAAACCAGCATCAACCCCATTAGTTCCTAACCACTGCATTTGTCCAGATCTTACTAGAGTCAAAGTTGACAAAACTTTATACCGCTCCATGACCGGATCCTTGATGTGTGCCCATTATCAGTCCAATCCAAGAGATTCGCACTTGCTCGCCATCAAATGTATCATGAGATATTTGAATGGATTTCCAAGCATCGGCTTGTGGTACCCTAGACATGACGACTTCAATCTTGCGGGTTACTCGAATGCTGATTTCGGATGCTGCAAACTTAACACCAAATCTACAACGGGTGGTTGCCAGTTCTTCGGAACCCGTTGGTAACATGGCAATGCAAGAAACAAATCGCGGTTGCTCTCTCTACCTGTGAAGCTGAATACGTTTCAGCATCCAGCTATTGTGCCCAGATTCTCTGGATTCAACAGCAGATGAGAGACTTCGGACTGCAATTTCCTGATACGCCTATATATGTAGATAACCAGGCTGCGATCGATATTAATAAAAACTCATGTCAACACTCTCGAACCAAACATATTGAGATTCAACACTACTTTATCCGTGATTGCTACGAGAAAAAGTTGGTTATAATTGAAAAAATCTACACTGATGACCAAAAAGCATATTTTTATACCAAAGCCTTTGATCGAACAAGATTTAAAAATCTTTTAGATTAAATGGTTTACAAAATCTGACATCAGGGGATATACACGAGGTTGAGTTTGAGGATGATGATGACTTGACTATCACACCCCGATAAATCCATTATCACACACTTGTGGTAGCGGAAGCGCAAGTATGTGACTATTAGGTAATAATTGTATCCAATCTAGTAAACAATATAATTTAACAACGATGCCATGCCATTAATAAGTTTCGTCCCGTAATTACAGCCATCCAAAAGTGATATCATATGATTATCTGTTTCAACTTGTCATCATAAAACACGATTCAAAATACATCATTTACAAAATAAGACATTGTTTTCACTAAAACTGCATAGTGAGGTTTTGACTCCTATATACCCAGATGAAGTTGGGATATAAAAGGCAAACCCTCCAAAAGATGGTACATCGTTGTCTTGACTTTTTCCCATACCCGAATCATATCACCAGCTCATGCCTTGCGTCCTAAAATACAAGTAATTTTAAAAAAGTCAACATAAAGTTGGCGAGTTCATGTAGTTAATGTTTTCGTATAAATGTCATTCTTGAAATCCGAGTATGTTATTAGCATTCATGGAGTTTAAGGATCTATCAGTGTGTAGCTAGCACCATACCATAAGTAAGTAACCAACCCGAGACAACTCTTGACATCATTTGGGATCACAAAAGCACTCCTAACCAGTTAATACATCAGGAGTGGAGCGTGCCTCAAGCTCTATATATCTACACCTTTTGCACTTTGGTCACTAAGTGATTAATGGTTACTCTTATCATCATCCTACTTACGCACATTGATCGTGTTATCAACTAGCCCCATAGATAACATACCGTTTATTATGACATGTATTTCCCCTCGATAGTTTTTAAAACAAAACTTTGAAATAATTGAAAGGAGGGACATGAACTCACAGTTTTGCTTTCCGAAAGTCGTACTAGTAATGGTCGGTGCACGTACACGCGTGTAACCTACATGCGTATTAAGTTTATTAGACTCCTAGGTCTCAATGGACCTTGTACTCGTTGTTCATCTTGAATTCTTGTTAAGTATTTCCGTGTTATGATAGAACAACTTTTAGTGTTATTGTAGTGTTGGTAGTTCGCTTGTTCGATTAATTTGGTTATATATTTTTCTCAAGAATATATATATATATATATATATATATATTGTTATCATTCTTTGATCATGTGTATCATTTCATTGGGCCTAGCCCATGTTTTCTTATCATTGGGCCTAGCCCATGTTTTCTTGTCATTGGGCCTAGCCCATGTAATTTATGTCTTTGGGCTAGCCCATATAATTTATGTCTTTTGGGCCTAGCCCATATTATTTATATCTTTTGGGCCTAGCCCATATTTTTATATCTTTTTGGGCTTTGTCCATATATATTATGGAATTGGGCCTAGCCCATATTATTTATATCTTTTTGGGCTTTGTCCATATATATTATGGAATTGGGCCTAGCCCATGCTTTTATAAATTTAGCCTAGCCCAAATTTATTTACAAGAGTCCATTTTTTAAATGTTTACACTTATATCATTTTTAACTTTCCGGACTTCTGGTTTCGATGACATATTTGTTAAACGTCTAAATATATATTTTAGACTCGTCGGCGGCGTCGTTTATTTACTTTTTCTTGTCGACGATCGCCTATCATCGTAATGACTCTTCATGTCGGTGATTCACCCATTGGTCGTCGACGTGCCGATGTATACATGAACGTTCGCCCATTGTCCGTATTGCTTCGTTTGTCCGATTTTTTTTCGACGCTTTGTAAGAATATATTTGTTTATCTCACCAACACTTGGTATTATTTTCAAGTGTTTGTATTTTTGTATTTGATTGGGTATTTTTATTGTGAATACCCTAAGCTTCTAAATACATACACATACAATACAAATATATATATTTTTACAAAATCTTTGGTGACAAAATGTATATACACATTTTTATTTCCCAAGTAAATATATATATTTACAAAAGTTACTTATTTTTACTTGTAAAAATATATATATGTACTTGTTTAAATGCTTGGGCATTTAGGGTTTAACCCTTGACATTAGAACTTACTTAATGACGATTTAAGTTACTAATCGCGTTTAGTCCCGCTAATCACCCATTGATCATGTCTTAATCATGATTAGATTTTTAGAAAATTTCGTCATAGTTTCCCCTAACTATGGCGTTTTCCATGTTTTTTATTTAAAACCTGTTTAAGCTCAAAATCAAGATCAACAATTCATCACAACCCTTCCTATAACTTATTTACAATGTTAAAATATCATCATCCATGGCCTTTTTAGTGTTAAATTTCTATTAAATCATGACAAGATTTCCAATATTTATTAGCACTTTTTATATCACCACTTTGTCATAATATTAAATCAAGTTCATTTCTTTCAACCTCTTGGTTTCTATACTTTTAAGATGGTTACAACTTAAATAATAATGCTCATTTCTTATAAAAATCATTAAAGTGTAGTAAAATTATTTTTAGATTGTAGTAATCTTCATGGATGATGTACTTGATGATCTTGTTTAGATTTAAACAATATCATGTTTAAATCTTCATTTTTATACTTTATCATACAAGATCATCCAACTTTTATACCCTACTTTAACATAAGCAATATCAACATGCTAACTAAATACCATATAAACACATAATCAACAAAAATAAACAATATTTAGTGTTATTATTATGGTGTGTGTTAGGGTTTTTGGTTTATCTTTTCTTCATTTTCAAGATGATCAACTTGTACATCACTAGTCTAGACATAAAAATAAGCTAGATTATGAAAGAATAAGTCTCACAATGGGTGCACAAGTTTATGATGATCTTAGGAAGAAAATGAAGCTCCAAAGAAGACCTAATGATCTTCCATCCTTGCTAGCTTCTGGAATGGCCTTAAAAGGGTTTTAAAGTGTACTTAAGTTGGTGGTTTATGGTGACTAAGTGGTCGTGGAGCCGTGGGTATGAGGGGGGAAAAGAAAAGAAATGGTTGCAAATTTTTGTGAAGAATATGATGAAGAAAGTAGTGTAGGTTAGATATATAATATCATCATCTTTTCAATTAGGGTCTACATATTCACACACCCACTTGCCTATTTAGACACCTTTAAGACGGGTCGTCTAGATCTGGACGGGGCGTCTAGGTTTTTTTCTCCGACCACATTCCTCCCTCGTACAACGTCAAATCAGTCACATCAGATGGGGCGTCTATCCCTATACGGACCTTGAAGACGACCAGAACAAGACGGGGCGTCTAGGCCTGGACGACACGTCTTGAACTTTAACGTTCTGCATGCATGTCAGGAAAGTACTATGTGATACGCCTCGTCTAGTACTAGACGGGGCGTATATATCTTTGTTAAATAGACCCATGCAGAGCTTTTGTTGTCGCAGAAAACTAGGCTTCATCGCAGAAAACTTTCGATTCATCGTCGGAATTATCTCCGTCATAAACTTTGGCTCATATTACTTCATCTGATTTCATTCAAAGGTGGTGAAATGTCATCAAACTGGGACGGCAACTATTTCTTTGGGGCGTATTCTGGCGAGACATGGGTGCCTGAAGCCAATACGGTAACAGTTATCAGGTTAAACTAGTTGTTGTTTTAATTATTTACTAATGGTGGTATCGTTGGTAGGGGGAGACCGGTGTTCCCAATTCTAACGTGCAAGAGGAGGTTTCAAGTGTACAGAGAAATCATAATAGATCGTTTCTAGACTTGAATGAGCTTCCTTCCGTTGAAGAAACAACCCATGTGGACGACTCGTACCTAGTTAATTCACCATGTTATCCTGCGCAACATGGGTTTCCGGATTATGGATACGGGTGTGAATTCTCGTACGTGCAACAACACGGTTTGGATGGATACGAAGGAGACTGTTACGAAAGTTACAATGCAACGCATTATTTCTACAGTCAACAAGTCTATCCTGATGGTGGAGGATATGGTGGTGAGGCATCCCCATGCGCGGGCAATCCATACCTCACAGAGATGGTATCAAAACTTATTTATTTAAGTTGTGAAGTTCAGTAAACATAAAATCTAACATAACGCTATCGATTTTACAGGTTTTCAACTCTCTAGATGAGGTAAAAAACTGGGCACAGGAAATGACAAAGGCGGATGGTTTCGTTATTGTGACCAGACGATCAAAGAAAATCGGTGGAAGGACCGGGAGGGTATGGCTTGAATGTGATCGTGGTGGTGAGCACCATACTATAGCAACAGTTAGAAAAGTTGGAAGCAAGAAAACCGATTGCCCGTTTTACCTGTTGGCTGTGCGGGACCATCCGTATGAAACATGGGGGATAAAAGGGGGAAAGACTGAACATAACCACGAAGTTTGTCAGGGTCTGTCAGGCCATGCGTTTGCGCGAAGGTTTGCTCCTGACGAATACAGAATGATCGAGCAGTTGAGAGCACAAAACATGGAGCCGTGCCGAATTTTTCAAACGATAAGGAAGCAGTTCCCTGATAGTTTCCATGTTCAGAAAGACGTTCAAAACGCAGTCCAGAAGATTAGGGCCAAACAAAGATACGGTCTGACTCCCATGCGGCCGCTAGAAAACATCCTTAGTATAAACGAATTTATTTACGGGACACGGGAGGAACCCGAAACAGAGGTCGTTATAGAGATCTTCTTTGTTCATCCCTACTCGAGTGAAATGTGGCGTGCGTTCCCGCACGTTTTGCTGATCGATTCCATGTACAAGACGAACGTATACAACATGCCATTTGTCCAGATAGTTGGTATGACCCCCACCAACTACTCGTTTTGTATCGCGCATGCCGTTGTTTGCAAGGAACGTAGTAATAACTTTGTATGGGTGCTTGAGAGGATTAGGTCAATGTTGGACGAATATATGGAGCCACGTCTTATTGTAACGGATAGAGACCTGGCCCTAATTAACGCGTGTGCGAAAGTTTTTCCAAACGCCTCTCGATATCTCTGCAGGTATCACATTCAACAGAATATTTGTAAGCACTGCAAGAGCGCATTCATAGAAGAAGAATGGCAAAACTTTTTGTCATCATGGGGGAGATTGTGTGAGTCTCCATCAATACCAATATACGAGTACAACTTAGGCCACTTGCAAAAGCGACTTGTGGCGTGCAAACGTTCAACTAAAATATGACCTACCCATGTACATGTAACTAATTGTTGATACCTTGTAGGGGTCTTTACGTGCGTGTATGACAACTGGTTGAAAGACTACAAGCAAATGTTTGTCTTTGCATGGACAGATCAGAGCCGCAACTTTGGGCAGCGTACCACCAATAGAGTTGAGAGTCAACACACGAATTTAAAGAGATACGTCCAAGATAGGAGCTCGCTGGACCGTATAGTAGGTTATGTCAAGGATATAGTCGAAACACAATACGGGGAAATAAGGCGGAGCTTTCGAGAAAGCATCGAAAAAATAATGAACCACCACAAAAACCCGTTATTTGACCACCTGCGTGGAAAAGTTTCCCACACAGCGCTTGATTTGCTGAGTGGAGAGCTACTTAGCAAACTAGATGTATTGCAGCGCTTGCATTCATCTTGTGGATGTCAGATGTGGTACAGTTGTGGGTTGCCTTGTGCTTGCAGGTTGGAAAAGTACGTACGTGCAGAGCGTCCGATTCAACTCGAAGACGTAGACATCTTCTGGCAGAAGCTTAACTTTCAGCCATGTAAATTGACATCTGATGACGTTGAAGTGGTAGAAGAGTTGAACATTGTTTGGCAACAGTTAGAGTCATGCTCCCCCGCTCAGAAAAAAGCTTGCTGGGAAAGATTAAAGCGGTGTTGAACCCAACCAAATCCACAAAGAAACCACCAGTTGTCCAAGACTCAACTCGTGGACGACCAACAACAAAGCAAGCACAACTTTGATTTGACGACGCCCCCCCGCCATAGCTCGTATGTTCCGTTGCAGGGTTCCCAATCAAGTACATACGATGCCCCCCGCGATAGCTCGTATGTCCCGTCGTAGGCCAGTCAACAGTCGATCATCAAGTCGCAAAAACCCGTAGCGGGGCGAAGCCGTTCAACGAGTTCTAAACAAAGATAGGTTCGAGACGATAACGGTTTTCCGTTGATAGTGGGCGACGAGTATGTGTCAGCTATCAAACGGTTTAAGCCTTTCCTTCCCTCTTTGTTTCAACCGTACATCTCGTGCATACAAGATGTGAGGCCAGACGGTCATTGTGGGTTTCGGTCTATGGCTGTGGGCTTGGGTATGGGAGAACGTGCATGGAGCCACATTCGAAAAGACCTTCAACGGGAGATGGATCAGAACGCGTCGATCTGGGCGCAGTATTTGAAGCATGGAAGGAAGGATACTTTTACACGCATCATCAGAGCTAATCTGGGATTCAGTGGAGCATTGTCTCCCCGCTCAATGGATGGAGTTCCCCCACGCAGGGCTTCGTATTGCACAACGGTATGGTATCGTGGTTCACCTCTTAAGCATCGATGGTTCTTCCACATTCTTCCCGATAATCAACCCTCCGACGGATCGAGAACCACGAACGATAACGCTTGCACATGTTAACAACAACCACTTCATACATATTAAGCTGGAAGGCCAGTTTCCGATGCCTACAGTAAACGGTTTGTGGTTGACCTACCGAAGCGCGGCTGCAGAACAATGGATGGACATGTACACGCCCCGTATAGAATGTTATACGTCGATAATGAATCCGGCACCAAATTCAAACCCGAGTATTAGCTGGGTCGACGGTGAATCGGAAGAAATGAGGCTTTTTGCCAAATCTAATATGATTTTTTGTATATTTAGTACGATTTTTTTTTGTAATTAATACAAACATTTTGTATACAATTAGAAATTTTTTGGTATAATTAACAAGATTTTATTTACCCAAAAAGTGTGTATTAAGTAAACAAAATCATATTAATTACACCAAAAAAAATTATTTGGCCATAGACGCCTCGTCTAGACCTAGACGCCCCGTCTGGTTCTAGAAATAAGTCCATTTTACCCCTGCTTCGCTGTCCGTATAGGCTGACATCAGGGGCAAAATGGTAATACTACACACTTAGACGTGTCGTCTAGACCTAGACGGGTCGTCTAGGTTTGTTTTTTTTCCAACCACAATCCAGGCCCCGTACAGCGTCAAATTAGTCACATCAGACGGGGCGTCTAGCCGTAGACGGATGTAGAAGACGACCGGCTCAAGATGGGACGTCTAGGCCTAGACGACCCGTTTTGAAGCTTGTGCTCTGCATGCATGTTAGTAAAGTAAGTGATACGCCCCGTCTGGGCCTAGACGGGTCGTATATTTCTTTGTTAAATAGACCCCTGTCAAGCATTTGGTGTCGTTGAAAACTTTCAATTCTTCATCGCAATTCTCTCCGTCATGAACTTTGGCTTATATTACTTCATCTGATATCATTCAATGCATCTCAGTAAAGTAGTAAAGTGATACGCTCCGCCTAGGCCTAGACGGGGCATATATTTCTTTGTTAAATAGACGCATGCAGAGCATTTGGTGTCGCATAAAACTTTCAATTCGTCGTCGTAATTCTCTAATAAGAGTTCTTACAAAGGAGCTGGTTCGTTTGGAAGAATGTAAGGAGAAGCGTTGGGATTCAAGGGTTAAGAAGTAATGACTGCTAACTAATTGCAAGACTGTTTATCGGGCTTCCGATGCTCACCCAGGGCGATAAACAACGTTGATCTGGAATTGGAGAATCGTTGTGGGTGGTAGTTACCCGGTCCCCTGCCGCCTTGGTAGTTGTTACCATATCTATTATCCCCTTGGTGGTTTCTGTACTCATCCCCATGTTAATAGTTATACCAAAAATAATTTAATTGTAAATGTACGAGTCGTCTTGACCTATTGTTATGGATGTACAAAGTTATGTTATATATGTTATATCTATAATATTTAATTTTGTTTTCATTTATTCGATTACTTGATGATTGTTTGTGTTAAATCGACGTGTATTAAATTTTAATATAATTTAAAAAAAACATAACGTAAAAACTTAAAGGATCGAAAAAGATAACTTATTTTTATACAATAAACAAAACTTTTTAAAAATATAAAATTACACCACAAAAATAAAAAATCAACCTCCAAAAACAACAACCAATTTACCCCACCAAAACACTATTTTTTCAAACTCCAACAACAAACAATCTACCCCACCAAAACACCCTTTCTCCAACTAAAAAAAAACAAGTTCGTAGACGGGTCGTCTAGGTCTAGACGGCCCGTCTTAGCACATAAATTTGTGCGCCCTGCCAGGTACTTGTTGATTCCTCAAAATCAGTGCTATACGGGGAGTCTACACCTAGACGACCCGTCTTGGCCCCAGGGGTGTCCAAATAGGCAGTAGGGGTGTGTGAATAGATTGAGTCTTTCAATTATCATAACATATCCTCATACCATTCTTATAATAAACCATTTTCAACAAAACTCAAGTGGGTGTGGGACCCACTTGAGCCGTGAATCATGAGGGGGGTAAAGTGTAATATTTTTTTAACACATGTTGAAATATAAGATATTTTGGTCATTAGGTTAAGTATTTATGATTAAGGGTTTGATCTTGCATCCTTAGCATATGATTAGGTTTTAGTGTGTTATTACATGGTAATTAATCCACTTAGTCCTCCAATATAAGTTTCAGATGACGGAAATGTCGTTAGATCTCTTATCGTCGCAATAATCGCTAATAAACGAACTTATTTATTTAGTACCGGAAGCTTTTGTTTCCGACCACTACAATTGTCATGGTGTCTACTTACTGCATTTCCGACCTAAAAATATGCATAACTAGTTCGCTAGCCGAATATAGGATGAGTTAGGATGGCAAAGATGCCTTTCATTCGATCGTTCGATCGATATCGGCACTTTTATATTCCGCCGTCGAACTTTTCCGAAAGTTGTGTTTCCGTGGCCTCATGTTAGTTGAATGGATTCCGAATTCCAAATTAGGCTTAACTAGTTCGCTTGGTGCCTAAATGAGGCTATCGGCCACTAAAATGTTCGTCGTTTCGACAAACGGTCGCTTTCCGGTCGAATTGTGCACTGTTTGCCAAATGACCGGAAACGATGTCTTTTGTGCATTCTTACTATTCTCACATTGTTTTAGGATGATTAACATTGTTTTAATATATTTCTTACATCCAGAATCCACCGAATTAGTGTTGCGGACAAATTGACATTTGTCGCCTTTTTGGTCGAAACGGACAATTTTGCAATTTAGGCGTACAATACCGGAAAGTTATGTATTATTGTAATGGTTGATCTCAAATAAGTGTTTTCATTTATATACATACTCAATTGTGGCATTAACATGCCGTTATTCCTTGTTCTGATTCGTTTTAGCGGATTTACCGACACAGTTAGTGTCACCGCAATTAGTGCGCCCAACACTTTCTACCAACACTTTTAGGGCATTGTTTTGGTTTGTTTCACGTCGTAATGGAAACCAGTATATGTTATGATCAAATTTACTTGCCCTAATACTTATTATACAACGTATGAATCAATTATGAAATTAAACTACGATAATATGCATGAGATTAAGGAATAAAATTAGTGATTAAATTGTACGGAATTACCGGTTATTTGCCATTTGTCACGTATGCCCCTGTTAAAAAGAATTTCATCCCGAAATTCAGTTTGAGGCATCCTCTGATGGATTCTTCTTGAACAGGTGGGGGTATTTTGACTTGATCTGATCTTCACGCTCCTACATGTACTCGGGATCGTGACGCGAATTCCAACGAACCTTCACCAGTTTGATTTGGCTTCTTCTCATCTTTTGGACTTTCTAGTCCATGACTTCAACTGGTTCTTCGGTAAATTGTAATTTATCATCAATATGAATCTCATCCGCTGGAATGATAACTGTGTCATTAGTTGGACTTTTCTTCAGATTAGACACATGAAATGTGTCGTGTACATTATTGAGTTCCTATGGCATTTTCAACTTGTAAGCCACCATACCAATCTTTGCCAGAATTTCGAAAGGTCCAATATATCTTGGGTTGAGCTTTCCGCGCTTCCCGAATCTAGCTACGCCTTTCCAAGGTGAGATCTTTAACAATACTTTGTCTCCAACCTCGAAGGATAATGGTTTCTGTCTCCGATCTGCGTAGCTCTTTTGTCTATCTCAGGCTGCTTTGATACGCTCACAGATCTTAAATATCTTGTCTGTGGTCTCTTGTACTAATTCGGGACCAATGAGTTGTCTATCACCGACTTCCGCCCAACATAATAGCGATCGGCACTTTCATCCATATAATGCTTCGAATGGTGCGGCCTTGATACTGGTGTGATAACTGTTATTGTAGGAAAACTCTACCAACGGTAAATGAGTATCCTAGTTCCCGCCTAAATCCATCACACAGGCCCGAAGCATATCTTCCAACGTTTGGATGGTTCGCTCGCTTTGACCATCGGTCTGCGGGTGAAAAGCTGTGCTTAAATCTAAGCGAGAACCAAATGAATTTTGAAATGATTGCCAGATCCGTGACACAAAGCGACCATCTCTATCAGAGATTATCGAGATTGGCACTCCATGTCATGCCATGATTTCCTTCAGGTACAATTCAGCTAGTTTCTCCATACTGACTTTCTCACAGATAGGTAGGAAATGAGCTGATTTGGTTAACCGATCAATGATAACCCAGATCATGTCATGACCTCGAGAGGTCTGTGGTAATTTGTGATGAAATCCGTTGATATATGTTCCCACTTCCAACCCGAGATCTCAGGTTGTTGTAATAAGCCAGATGGTTTTTGGTATTCGGCCTTGACCTTTGCACAAGTTAGGCATTTCCCAACATAGGTCGCAGTATCTCCCTTGAGATTCGGCTACCAATAATATTCTCTCAGATCCTGGTACATTTTATCCGATCTGGGGTGTATCGAGTACTTGGACTTGTGTGCCTCATCCAGCACCAAGTCTTGCAATTCCCATAATAGGAAATCCAGATCCTTCCCATGAAATATAAAGTTCCATCCTTGTTTGGTTCCAATTGTTTTTCCATTCCACGTAATGATTCCGCTGGAATGTTTTCTGGTTTCAATGCTTCTTGTTGTGCTTCTCGCACCCGAGTTATGAAGTTTGTCTGGATTGTCATTTCTAAAGCTCATACCCGTAATGTTTTGATTCGTTTTTCCTGCTCAAGGCATCTGCCACAACATTTTCCTTGCCCGGGTGATACTTGATCTCACAGTCATAATCATTCAACAGTTCCACCCAACGTCGTTGGTGCATATTAAGTTCCTTTTGATTGAATATATGTTGAAGACTTTTATGATCTGTGAATATGGTACACTTAGTGCCATACAAATAATAACGCCAGATCTTTAAGGCAATTACCATTGCACCCAATTCTAGGTCATGTGTGGTATAATTCCTTTCATGAACTTTTAACTGACGCAACACGTACGCAATGACTTTTTCACGTTGCATTAACACGCAACCCAAACCTTGATGCGATGCATCACAGTACACCACAAAGTCATCGGTACCGTCTGGGAGTGATAATATATGTGCTTTACATAATTTCTCCTTTGATACTTGAAACGCCGATTCTTGCTTTTCTCCCCACCCAAACTTCCTATCCTTCTGTGTAAGCGAGGTTAGCAGCTGAGCAACTTTTGAGAAGTTCTCAATGAATCTTCTGTAATATCCCGCTAAGCCTAGGAATTGTTGTATTTCCGTGGGGGTTCTTGGCGTGGTCCAGTTCTTTATAGCCTCGATCTTCGAAGTGTCAACATGTATTCCATTCTCGTTCACCACGTGACCGAGAAATTGCACTCCGCGAATCCAAAATTCGCATTTCGAGAACTTAGCATACAATTGCTCCTTCTTCAACAATTCAAGTATAGTTCTCAAGTGTTGCTCGTGTTCTTCCTCAGTTCGTGAGTATATCAATATGTCATCTATGAAAACGATCACGAACTTCTCGAGATATGGCTTACATACCCGGTTCATCAAATCCATAAACACTGCAGGGGCATTCATTAGGCCAAAGGCATAACAAGGAACTCGTAATGACCATAACGAGTCCTAAACGCTGTCTTAGGAATGCTTTCCTCTTGGATTCTCAACTGATGATATCCGGATCTTAAATCAATCTTTGAGTAGAAACTCGACCGTTGTAACTGATCGAATAGATCATCGATCCTTGGTAATGGGTACCGGTTTTTAATCGTTAACTTGTTTAGTTCCCGGTAGTCGATGCACATGCAAAAGGTTCCGTCCTTCTTTTCCACAAACAACACCGGAGCTCCCCAAGGCGAGAAACTCGGTCTTATGAAACCTATGTCAAGCAACTCTTACAACTGAGTAGATAATTCCTGCATCTCTGAGGGTGCTAAGCGATATAGGGCTTTCGCCACAGGTGCAGCTCCTGGCACTAAATCAATATGGAATTCGACTTGTCGTTGTGGAGGTAGCCCTGGTAAGTCTTCCGGAAAGACCTCGGGATATTCCCTAACTACCGGTATGTCCTCCACCTTACGCTCCTCGGCCTTTTTATCTACTACATGGGCAAGAAAGGCGATGCATCCTTTCCTCAAACATTTTTGAGCTTTTATGCAGTTTATGATTCGTTGAGGCGTGTCATGCCTCTCACCGTGAATCATCAAATGTCCTCCGTCGGATAAGGGAATGCGAATGATTTTCTCATGGCATATAACTTCGGCTCGATTCTCGGATAGCCAATCCATCCCAATGACGACATCAAAACTACCCAGTTGAACTGGTAATAAATCTATATTAAAGTTTTGTTCACCCAATTCTAACGTACATTTTTTTATTATTTCACCCGACTCTACCAATATCCCGTTAGCTAGTTCAATCGAGTACAGGACATCTAATTACTTTACTCTACCCAAGTATATCTCTAAACTCCTTAGAAATAAAACTGAAATCTGCCTCAGTATAAAAAAGAATAGATGCAAAGTGATCATTGATAGGGAACATACCGGTGACCACATTCGGGTCCTGGCGAGCATCCTTAGCTCCAATCACAAATGCTCTTCCCCGTGCTTGGTTTCCTTAGGGCAATCTTTCTTGAAATGCCCTTTGTCTCCGCATCCAAAACAACCTTGTTCTCTAGTATTTGTTCCCCGGCACACATCGGTGCGATGTCCAAACCTACCACATTTTCTACACTTGGGGCCTCGACATTCCGCGTAGTGGTGGAAAGGGCATTTGGGACATTTCGGTGCTCCCGCAGTATAAGATTTCTTAACAGCAGTGTTTGTGGTAGTGGTAACATATGCCTTGGTTTCCTTGACTTCTCTCACGGCTTGTTTCTTGTTACTGTTATTATTGCCTCGAGAGCCTTTCTTGAAATGGGAAAATTTCCGTTTATTGGAGTCCGTAATCTCCTCAGTGTTTTTCCTTCTTGTTCACACTACATTTAGGAAACCTTCCCTGACGTACAGCCTCCTCAGAAAGGCTGACAGCTAGATCAATTGCTTCTCCAATCTCGGTGGGCTTTGAAGAGGTAACCAGACTCAGAATCTCAGGGGCAAGTCCCCAGATGTACCTCTCAATTCGTTAAATTCAGGCTCCACTAAGTATGGCACCACACGAGATAAGTCATGAAATCGCTGCGTGTACCCAGCAATATCTGAACCAACCATCTTTAAATTCCAAAATTCCATCTCCAACCTTTGAATTTCCGAGCTTGAGCAATACTTCTTTCTCATCATTTCTTTAAGTCCCTCCCAAGTCAGGGCATATGCAGCATCATCGCCCTTAGTTTGGACCTGGAGGTTCCACCAAGATAAAGCTCCATCCACGAAGAGCCTAGTAACATAAGTGACTCTTTGCTCAGTAGGGCACTTGCTCATACGGATGACTGAATCAGTCTTCTCAGTCCAACGTACGAAGGCTACAGCACCTCCGGTACCGTCAAAATTCAGAGGTTTGTAGCCTAGAAACTGCTTATAAGTGCAACCTGAAATCATTGGATACATCATTTAAGCATGAGTAACCAAATAGCACGAATAGAATAAATGAGAGTATCATGCAGTTTTATGAATAACCGTGTATTACCAGTTGGAGGATTTCCTCCGGTTGAACCTCCGGTACCTCCGCTGTGTTCAGAGCGGTTAGCTTCGTACTGAGCAATTGCTTGTGAAATGCGTTCATCTAACTCTGCTTGTGTTGTCGGCAGTGTATTATTGTTGGAACTTCTTCGGCGGGGCGGCATCGTCTTCAGTTATAATATGTCGCTCACAATTATCCGAATTACTCAATAGTAAATTCATATTTATTATTATATTTATTCATTATTATTCTTATATATATATATATATATATATATATATATATATATATATATATGTATAAACGCATCGGTACATAATGAAAAAAAATATGCATACGCCATACGCACACTCTTCGTCATCATAAACACATAACTTATCGCATAGATAGTCGCCACATCACAAGTTATTAATCATAACATCACCACGACGAAATACATCAACCATAATATACCACATCATGAAACTATCAACCATAACATAAAAGAATTATAATGTATAATAAAGAAAATACACTTTTATGCAATGACAACTTGTTGTATTTGTTGGTGAAGATCCAAAAAGGACTTAGGGATACACAAACCTAGTCAATACAAGTTTGTACATTACAAAAAGTAAGATTTTCTTCTACATTGCTTCTTCATGTCATCAAGTTGTCTTCCAAAAGTTGGGATCTTCAAAGCTGAGTCTTCATAAGCTAAGTCATCAAAATTACATCTGATTCCCAAAAGATAATCACAACATGCTACTGAGGTGGAGGGGGTGGTGGAAATGGTGTTTGGTGAAGCATACCGTGATGGTAAGCCACTTCCTCCTTTAGGCCAGAAATGCACCTAGTAGCATCAGTCTGGAACTGCTCTAACTCCTGCACTCGTGCCTCAGATGGGCATGACGAGTGGTGAAACGGGCAGTAAAAAGGTGGGTCGGTGGTGGTGATAGTGGTAGTGGTGGTGGTGGGTATGATGGTGGGGGTGGTAGTGGTAATGACGGTAGTGGGGGTGTGGCTCTGGCAGCGGCGTGTGCAGTACGCTGAGTCTCTAACTCCCAGATCCTTCGGAAGATCAATGAGAATTGTAGGTCATGCGAAGTCACTCTCTCCTCCATAGGAATCGGAGGGAAGTGTGAGGGGTGATAGGGGTCAGAAGGGCTCATACCCGATGGGGGTATCGGGGTAGACATACCCACAGTAGGTGGTATGGGGCGTGGGGTATATATGGGAGGTGATCCAGTAGAGAAAGAAGGTCCTTCCATGTGGGATGGTCCAGATGCAGATGGGTTGAAAACAGGGTGGTAAGTGAACCTCCCAGAGAGAAATTGGGGGTGGCTACTCTGGGCACGTGGAGTAATGCTCCGTGAATAATATCGTGCGGGTCCAGAGTAGTGAGCGAGTCCTGCATATGAAACGGGTCCATGGGTCGGGCTACTAGCTGGAAATGAGCTGACATGGGCCGGTGAGGCTACAGGGGGTGAATACATCGATATAGGAGTATCTAGGGCGGCAGA
Source organism: Scalesia atractyloides (assembly GCA_947069175.1). Lineage (NCBI taxonomy): Eukaryota > Viridiplantae > Streptophyta > Magnoliopsida > Asterales > Asteraceae > Scalesia > Scalesia atractyloides. The sequence continues at coordinate 51,984,829 of CAMTDV010000001.1, read as the reverse complement.
AGAGGCATCGTCTGCCATATGCTCACTCTGGGTGGCATCTGAGGATGACGAGATGTGAATAACTGGTATGACAGGAGGTGGGATCTCAAGTATCGCTATGTCATCAAAGACCTCTCCGTCACCAAGGTCATCCTCCATATGCTCGACATGGAACACTGGTATGTCATCATCATCATCATCGTCCATATCAATAATAGGAGGAACCATAGCAAGAGGCACAGCCAAGTGTACAATCGCATGCTCGCCCTCTGGATGGCCATAAACGATAACATCATGCGAGGGCTGCGGAACGGCTAGCACGTCGTTTGCCGGTGGTGCATCGTCCTCCATAGGATCAATAAGAGCAAGCTGCTGAAGGTCATCAAGATCTCCATGGTAGGCTCCATCCCCAAGGGGTAGGGCCTCAACATTCGGGTCGTATCCATCATCAGATGCATACTCCATAGGGTCCTCTTCGTAACTCGACGAGGAAGACATAGTCCTGGCAAATAATCATACAATGCATATATATTTATGTTAGCAATTTAGTATTACTTATGTTATATTTTATATTAATCACCACTTCTCATGCACGACTTGTTCTCTTCTGTTTTCACATGTAATCTTACTGTTTTGTGTCTATCCCCTATAGACTAATCATGTATTGATCCTTGCTCGTTACTTATAGTTGAGTTCATGTGATAGATCCTCATGTTATCGTGACACAATGAAAACCTTTTTGTTATCTTGTTATAATTCCAAAACATTTCTTTATGTTTTAAACTATGTTTTCATGTGTGAGCCCCTGGTGCTTGTAGACCAAACTTTAGTAAAATGTTTTTCCCCAGTTCACTACAATCGAAGCTCTGATACCAACTTGTCACACCCTGGTCATAGCGGAAGCGCAAGTGTGTGACTATTAGGTAATCATTGCATCCAATCTAGTAAACAATATAATTTAACAATGATGCCATGCCATTAATAAGTTTCATTCCATAATTACAACAATCTAAAAGTGATATCATATGGTTATCTGTTTCAACTTGTCATCATAAAACACGATTCAAAATACATCATTTCCAAAATAAGACGTTGTTTTCACTAAAACTGCATAGTGAGGTTTTGACTCCTATATACCCAGACGAAGTTGGGATATAAAAGGCAAACCCTCCAAAAGATGGTACATCGTTGGCTTGACTTTTTCCCATACCCGATCATATCACCAGCTCATGCCTTGCGTCCGGAAATACATGTAATTTTAAAAAAGTCAATATAAAGTTGCCGAGTTCATGTAGTTAATGTTTTCGTATAAAAATGTCATTCTTGAAATCCAGTAATGAAATCCAAGTATGTTATTAGCAGTCATGGAGTTTAAGGATCTATCAGTGTGTAGCTAGCACCCTGACATATGTACCATAAGTAAGTAACCAACCCGAGGCAACTCTTGACATCATTTGGGATCACAAAAGCACTCCTAACCGGTTAATACACCAGGAGTGGAGCGTGCCTCAAGCTCTATAGATCTACACCTTTTGCACCTTAGTCACTAAGTGATTAATGGTTACTCTTGTCATCATCCTACTTACGCGCATTGATCGTGTTATCAACTAACCCCATAGCTCACATACCGTTTGTTATGACATGTATTTCCCCTCGATAGTTTTTAAAACAAAACTATGAAATAATTGAAAGGAGGGACATGAACTCACAGTTTTGCTTTCCGAAAGTCGTACTAGTAACGGTCGGTGTCCGTACACGCGTGTAACCTACATGCGTATTAAGTTTATTAGATACCTAGGCCTCAATGGACCTTGTACTCGTTGTTCATCTTGAATTCTTGTTAAGTATTTCCGTGTTATGATAGAACAACTTTTAGTGTTATTGTAGTGTTGGTAGTTCGCTTGTTCGATTAATATTGTTATATATTTTTCTCGAGAATATATATATATATATATATATATATATAGATATTGTTATCATTCTTTGCTCATGTGTATCATGTCATTGGGCCTAGCCCATGTTTTCTTTGTCATTGGGCCTAGCCCATGTTTTCTTTGTCATTGGGCCTAGCCCATGTTTTCTTGTCATTGGGCCTAGCCCATGTTTTCTTGTCATTGGGCCTAGCCCATGTAATTTATGTCTTTGGGCCTAGCCCATATTTTTTATGTTTTTTGGGCCTAGCCCATATTATTTATATCTTTTGGCCTAGCCCATATTATTTATATCTTTTTGGGCTTTTTCCATATATATTATGGAATTAGGCCTAGCCTATATTATTTATATCTTTTTGGGCTTTGTCCATATATATTATGGAATTGGGCCTAGCCCATGCTTTTTAAATTTGGGCCTAGCCCAAATTTATTTACAAGAGTCCATTTTTTTATAAGTTTACACTTATCATTTTTAACTTTCCGGACTTCTAGTTTCGGTAACATATATATTAAACGTCTAAATATATATTTTAAGCTTGTCATCGGTATCATTTATTATGCTTTTTCTTGTCGACGATCACCCGTCGTCGTAATGACTCTTCGTGTCCGCGATTCACCCGTTGGTCGTCGATGCGCCGATGTATTCGTGAACGTTCGCCATTGTCCATATTGCTTCCTTTGTCCGATTTTTGTTTCGACGCTTTGTAAGAATATATTTGTTTATGTCACCAACACTTGGTATTATTTTCAAGTGTTTGTATTTTTGTATATGATTGGGTACTTTTATTGTGAATACCCTAAACTTCTAAATACATACACATACAATACACATATGTATTTATACAAAATCCTTGGTGACAAAATGTATATACACATTTTTATTTCCCAAGTAAATATATATATTTACAAAAGTTACTTGTTTTTACTTGTGAAATATATATATATATATATATATATATATATATATATATATATATATATATATATATATATATATATATATATATATGTGTGTGTGTGTACTTGTTTAATACTTGGCCATTTAGTGTTTAACCCTTGACATTAGAACTTACTTAATGACGATTTAAGTTACTAATCGTGTTTAGTCCCGCTAATCACCCCATTAATCATGTCTTAATCATGATTAGATTTTTAGAAAATTTCGCCATAGTTTCCCCTAAACTATGGCGTTTTCCACATTTCAAAAACGTATTTAAAACCTGTTCAAGCTCAAAATCAAGATCAACAATTCATCACAACCCTTCCTATTACTTATTCACAATGTTAAAGTATCATCATTCATGGCCTTTTTAGTGTTAAAAATTCTATTAAATCATGACAAGATTTCCAATATTTATTAGCACTTTTTATGTCACCACTTTATACCATTTAAATCAAGTTCATTTCTTTCAACCTCTTGGTTTCTATAATTTTTAAGATGGTTACAACTTAAATAATAAATGCTCATTTCTTATAAAAATCATTCATGTGTAGTAAAATTATTTTTAGATTGTAGTAATCTTCATGGATGATGTAGTTGATGATCTTGTTTAGATTTAAACATTATGATGTTTAAATCTTCATTTTTATACTTGATCATACAAGATCATCCAACTTTTATACCCTACTTTAACATAAGCAATATCAACATGCTAACTAAATACCATATAAACACATAATCAAGATAAAATAAACAATATTTAGTGTTATTATTATGGTGTGTGTTAGGGTTTTTGGTTTATCTTTTCTTCATTTTCAAGATGATCAACTTGTACATCACTAATCTAGACATAAAAATAAGCAAGATTATGAAAGAATAAGTCTTACAATGGGTACACAAGTTTATGATGATCTTAGGAGGCAAATGAAGCTCCAAAGAAGACCTAATGATCCTCCATCCATGCTAGCTTCTGGAATGGCCTTAAAAGGGTTTTAAAGTGGACTTAAGGTGGTGGTTTATGGTGGCTAAGTGGTGGTGTTAAGGTGGTGGTGGAGCTGTGGGTATGAGGGGGGAAAAGAAAAGAAATGGTTGCAAATTTTTGTGAAGAATATGACGAAGAAAGTAGTGTAGGTTAGATATATAATAGCATCATCTTTTCAATTATCATAACATATCCTCATACCATTCTTATAATCTACCATTTTCAACAAAACTCAAGTGGGTGTGGGACCCACTTGAGCCTTGAATCATGAGGGGTAAAGTGTAATATTTTTTAACACATGTTGAAATATAAGATATTTTGGTCATTAGGTTAAGTATTTGTGATTACGGGTTTGATCTTGCATCCTTAGCATATGATTAGGGTTTAGTGTGTTATTACATGGTAATTAATCCACTTAGTCCTCCAATATAAGTTTCGGATGACGGAAATGTCGTTAGATCGCTCATCGTCGCAATAATCGCTAATAAACGAACTTATTTATTTAGTACCGGAAGCTTTTGTTTTCGACCATCACAATTGTCATGGTGTCTACTTAGTGCATTTCCGACCTAAAATTATGCATAACTGGTTCGCTAGCCGAATATAGGATGACTTAGGATGGCCAAAATGCCTTTCGTTCGATCGTTCGATCGATATCGGCACTTTTATATTCCGCCGTCGAACTTTTCCGAAAGTTGTGTTTCCGTGGCCTCGTGTTAGTTGAATAATTCCGAATTCCAACTGAGGCTTAACTAGTTCGCTTGGTGCCTAAATAAGGCTATCAGCCACTAAAATGTTCGTCGTTTCGACAAACGGTTGCTTTCCGGTCGAATTGTGCACTGTTTGCCGAATGACCGGAAACGATGTATTTTGTGCATTCTTGCTATTCTCACATTGTTTAGGATGATTAACATTGTTTTATTATATTTCTTACATCCAAAATCCCCCGAATTAGTGTTGCGGACAAACTGACATTCGTCGCCTTTTTGGTCGAAACGGACAATTTTGCAATTTAGGCGTTGTACCGGAAAATTATGTATTATTGAAATGGTTGATCTCAAATAAGTGTTTTCATTTATATACGGAGTCAATTGTGGCATTAACATGCCGTTATTCCTTGTTCTGATTCGTTTTAGCGGATTTACCGACACAGTTAGTGTCACCACAATTAGTGCGCCCAACACTTTCTACCAACACTTTTAGGGCATTGTTTTGGTTTGTTCCGCGTCGTAATGGAAACCAGTATTGTTATCATCAAATTTACTTGCCCTAATACTTATTATACAACGTACGAATCAATTACGAAATTAAACTACGATAATATGCATGAGATTATGGAATAAAATTAGTGATTAAATTGTACGAAATTACCGGTTATTTGCCATTTGTCACATCCATCACATCAGAGCTGGGCGTGAACTAAACTGGTATCTTCATTGCACAGCGGAAGTGTTTGAAAATGCTAAGACTTCTTAAGTGAACACCCACTAAGTACTCGAATCCACATGGGTTCTCCTACTCCAACCGTGCCATAATTTTAAAATATAACCTGAGAAAGAAACATGCGAAAAATCAACATAAAGTTGGCGAGTTCATAGTTTGTTCGAAAATATTTAAAAGAAATCTTTTTGATAACCGGTTTAAATATGTTTGAGAATACGTAATAAAACCATTTTCATTGGCATGATTAACTGAAAACTTTGTATACGTAAAACTTGTGTAACTGTCAACGTTCGCGTTGCGTTAACATTTGAGAGTTCGTATATAAATTAGGTGGTATGTAAAGTGTCAATGAACTTGATGATCATTAATGTTTTGCAAGGACATTAATATGTGTGACGACATAGGAAGTACTCATCCCTAGACGATTTCTTTCGGTCCACCCGGCTGGGACAACAAAAGCACAACATGCGGCCACACAAGGACCCATGAGTGGGGCTCGCTACACCCGCTAGATCTACCACTCTTGTTCCTCAGTCTTATAAAAGATTAATGGCACTTAAGAGATACCTTATTCGCACATGATCTAATATTTCATTCCATAGTGAAACCATACCATTAAAACATGTATTCCCCCCGTGAGTTGTAAAACTGAAAACGTTTTTAGAAGAAAGGGGGCCTAAAATCATGGAGTCTTTGTGCCTCGCACAAGTGAGAATGGACCTAGCCCATTTGAGTCTAAAAGCAGGACCAACCAGTCCTCTTATTTGTATGCAGGACACCCAGTCCCGTTGCAACTAGGACAATCCCGTCCCTAGTCATGAAACTCATGCACGTTTTGAAAATACGCGTATGTTTTGTAAAACCGGTATGTTGAGCACAAACCTTTCGTAAACCATGTGAGTTTATTGAAATCCACCCGTGACATGGTTTAGAAATACGACTTTTCGTCATCGAACTGTTGTGTACTTCTGCAAAACTTGCATGTCTTTCCACCCCCGAAAACATTTATAAAAATGTAAAACTATAAAAAAAAGTTGGGGTTATGAACTCACCACGATATCCAGTGGAAAGGTAGCTTAATGTAATTCCAAAATGTCGTTTCCGAAACATGACTCACTAGCATGCAATCTACAACATTCTTATCAAAGAATAAGCATATAAGATTCTACTAAAAAGCGTAGCTAAACTACGTGTCACCGAGATCTACCGAATCGTTAACCAAACGACCCTATGGAGGTGATGTTATTAGATGGAACATTTAATCCCATTTAATGTCAGTGATAATTACTAAGTTTTGGAAACACTTAGTTCCCGAGAGATTTAGAATATCTATATATATATATACATATTTATATGAAAATATAAATATACTTATAGAATCGTATTAGTCGTTCCGAATAAATGTTTGTAGAAAAATAATACCCGTCATAAACTTGTAATAAATATTTGTACGGTTTCCAAGTAGCCGTCGTGTACGTAGGTAAATGTAAGTATATATACACACATATACATATTTGCGTATACACATAAACGTTGCATCGTCGCGATAGTAGTTTCGCTTGTAGATAATTATCGAAATAATTTATATAGTAGTTCGTTTGTTATAATCGAGTCTCATTTGTTTGTTATCAAAATGGTTCGGGCGATTAGGTAAATGAAGATCGTATGGCGTCGAATTACATTTAGGCGTTTGAAGTAAGTATAAACAATTATATTCATTTATACGAATTTACGACGTTTGAAATAAATATAAACAATTTATACTTATTTTATAAAAGTATTAAAAATCTCGACGTTTGAATATAAATAATTATATTCATTTTATATGATTTCGAATGCTAACATTTGAAATATAATTTCAGAATTCCAACGTTTGAAATAAATATAACTATATAAAAATTCTCGAGTTTGGTTAACTTGTAAACCGTGTTCGTTGAGATGCCGTAAACTTGTTTTGCGGGTCATAAGGAGTCATCGAAAGTAGATATATATTTAAATTTCTTTTATAAAAATACTTTGAATCCCGGTAGATTTAGTTTCGAGAATGTAACACGTTTCATATTACAGATTTTTACGAAAAACGGACAGAGTTTCCTCTGTTTTTGGACGATCCCGACAATACGAGTTGTCTATATTTTCAAAACGCAACAATTTCAATATAACAAAAATATATGTGATTCTATCGTATCTTTAAAATGTCGTATATTTGCCGCGATCAAGTTTAATATAAAACGCACAAGTCACTAAATTTACTAGTTATCTCGAAAATACTTATCGTTTCACTAGTCGTGTCGGTTTGAGCACGGTTACGAGCTAATGAATATTTATATAAATAATCTAACAACAACCGCGTCGTAAATGTTTTACCGAAACTCATGTCAACCCGCAAACTGAGTTTGACCACAGTTGACCATGTTGACTAAGTTGACTGCGTTGACCAGCAGTTGAACAGTTGACCACAGTTGACCGGCAGTTGACCGTGTGTGACCGAACCCAAAGCTGAACCGGCAGTTGCCACGGTTGGAACCCATATTCGAGTGCTAGGCGTTCTGTATGTATTCAAGTCTTAATGATCTAATGTCCCTAAAGGAAAGTGAGGTTAAAGCCTAGGTATTCCCATAGAAACCTAATTCGCTGAAACCTATAGCTCTGATACCAATATGTCACACCCCGATAAATCCATCACATCAGAGTTGGGCGTGAACTAAACTGGTATCTTCATTGCACAGCAGAAGTGTTTGAAAATTCCAAGACTTCTTAAGTGAACGCCGGCTAAGTACTCGAATCCACATGGGTTCTCCTACTCCAACAGTGCCATAATTTTAAAATATAACCTGAGAAAGAAACATGCGAAAAATCAACATAAAGTTGGTGAGTTCATAGTTTGTTCGAAAAGATTTAAAATAAATCTTTTTGATAACCGGTTTAAATATGTTTGAGAATACGTAATAAAACCATTTTCATTGGCATGATTAACTGAAAACTTTGTATACGTAAACCTTGTATAACTGTCAACGTTCTCGTAGTGTTAACATTTGAGAGTTCGTATATAAAATTAGGTGGTATGTAAAGCGTCAATGAACTTGATGATCATTAATGTTTTGCAAGGACAATAATATGTGTGACGGCATAGGAAGTACTCAACCCTAGACGATTTCTTTCGGTCCACCCGGCTAGGACAACAAAAGCACAACATGCGGCCACACAAGGACCCATGAGTGGGGCTCGCTACACCCGCTAGATCTACCACTCTTGTTCCTCTGTCTTATAAAAGATTAATGGCACTTAAGAGATACCCTATTCGCACATGATCTAATATTTCATTCCATAGCGAAACCATACCATTAAAACATGTATTCCCCCATGAGTTGTAAAACTGAAAATGTTTTTAGAAGAAAGGGGGCCTAAAATCATGGAGTTTTTGTGCCTCGCACAAGTGAGAATGGGCCTAGCCCGTTTGAGTCTAAAAGCAGGACCAACCAGTCCTCTTATTTGTATGCAGGACACCCAATCCCGTTGTAACTAGGACAATCTAGTCCCTAGCTAAACTACGTGTCACCGAGCTGTACCGAATCGTTAACCAAACGACCCTATGGAGGTGTTGTCACTTGATGGAAACGATAATGTTATACTCATTTAATCCCATTTATTGTCGGTGATAATTACTAAGTTTTGGAAACACTTAGTTCCCGAGAGATTTAAAATATATATATATAAATATACTGATAGAATTGTATTAGTCGTTCCGAATGGTCGCGCGTGTCCGCAAACAAATGTTTTTATAAAAATAATACACATCGTAAACTTGCAAAAATTATTTGTACGGTTTCCAAGTAGTCGTCGTGTACGTAGGTAAATGTAAGTATATATATGTATACACATATACATATTTGCATATACACATAAACGTTGCGTCGTCGCAATGGTAGTCTCGCGTCTTGTAGATAATTATCGAAATAATTTATATAGTAGTCCGTTTGTTATAATCGAGTCTCGTTTGTTTGTTATTAAAATGGTTCGGGCGATTAGGTAAGTAAAGATCATATGGTGATGCGTCAAATTACATTTAGACGTTTGAAATAAGTATAAACAATTATATTCATTTTATAAAAGTATATGAATTTACGACGTTTGAAATAAATGTAAAGAATTTATATTTATTTTATCAAAGTATTAAAAATATCAACGTTTTATATTCATTTTATATGATTTTCGAATTCTAAACATTTGAAATATAATTTCAGAATTCTGACATTTGAAATAATTATAACTAATTATATATGTTTTATAAAAATTCTCGAGTTTGGTTAACTTGTAAACCATGTTCGTTGAGATGTCGTAAACTTGTTTTGCGGGTCATAAGGAGTCATCGAAATTAGATATATATTTAAATTTCTTTTATAAAAATACTTTGAATCTTGATAGATTTAGTTTCGAGAATGTAACATGTTTCGTATTATGGATTTTTTACGAAAAACGGGCAGAGTTTTCTCTGTTTTTGGACGATCCCGACAATACGAGTTGTCGATATGTTTTCAAAACGCAACAATTTCAATATAACGAAAATATATATAATTCTATCGTATCTTTAAAATTTCCTATATTTGCCGCGATCAAGTTTAATATAAAACGCACAAGTCACTAAATTTACTAGTTATCTCGAAAATACTTATCGTTTTTCTAGTCGGGTCGGTTTGAGTTCGGTTACGAGCTAATGAATATTTATATAAATAATCTCACAAAAATCACGTCGTAAATGTTTTACCGAAACTCGTGTCGACCTGCAGACTGAGTTTGACCATAGTTGACCATGTTGACTGAGTTGACTACGTCGACCAGCAGTGGACCAGTTGACCACGGTTGACCGGCAGTTGACCGTGTTTGACCGAACCCAAAACTGAACCGAGGCACCAAAAATGACCCAAAACTGTCCTTTGACCCGTGTTTGACCTGTTGAGAATTTTTCACCCGAGACGAAAGTGTTTCGTATGGACTCTACAGGTTACTAGGAGCCCAAAAATATATCTCTCGTTGAAAACGGATGCCCGGAACCTCGCAAGAACCATGCCAGAAGTCGGAATTTCGCTGGAGAATAAAATATCACGAAAACTTGCAGAAAGGTCTCTAACCACCCGATCTAAACATGCACAAAGTGAAATGTCCAAAACGGGTTCGTCGGAGTTTGGCCGCAATGTCGCCGGAGTTGCTCCCTAGCCTAAACAGCTTCGAATCTGCTAAAACCAACATCACCACACAATCCAAAATGTCGAAGTAGTCGAAAAGGTGTACACTTTGCCGAAAAACGGTCGCCGGAGCGCCAGCGCCGCCGTGCCGTTGCTGCGGCTACGCCGTTGTCGCCGTCGGAGCTCCGCCGGTGCCGACCGGAGCCCGGCTACCGGGTTTCTAGAGAGAGAAAGCTGGAGAGAAGTGAGGTAGAGAGAGAATGAGTGTGTGAAAAATGGTGTTTTAGTGTGTGTGTTGTAGTTTATATAGGTAGGGTTTTATGCCCAAAAGCCCTTTTCTAGTGTTTTGAGTGGCCCGATCGCGTCTACGAGACCCGTTTTCGAATCCGAACTTCATGGAACATGGTGTAATATAATTTTAGGTTTGAAAACATGTAAAAGGTGTTGGTATTCGATATTAGTCGCGTGCGTTCGTCGATTTCGTTAAAATGCGCAAAATGCTCCGGTTGTCGTTTCTTGTCCGTTTTTCAATCTGATTTCGACCACGAATAATAAAATTCGATTACGAAGCTATGTATATCATAACATATTAGTATCAAGGCATAATTCGAGTCCGTTGCTTCCGTTTCGTTAGCAGTGCATTCCTGCGGACGAGTTTTCGTTCACGTAAACATTTTGTGATGTTCGAAGCATGATAATTCACCAAAATCAAATTCTTACGCATAAATTTTACATGTAAATTCCGTATTTTTTGGTGTTGTCAGTATTTTACCCGATGTCAGTTCGCTACCCTTTGACGTTTAGCAGTTTTCCCTCAAATCACCATTCGCGTACTGAAAAGTCAGATAGACGTTCCTAGGCATTCCAAAGGCCTGATCAAGTTAATTTACGTCTAATTATGCTACTTATTATGATATCAATGTTCGTTATACGCGTAATTACAACCAAAAAATATCGGTTATCACATTGACGTGATAACTCATCGGTTTGACAAATTTCCTGTACATTCTTTCTTAAAATCTCTAAAAAATCCAAAACTATGTTTTTGATTTTAAGGGGAGAAATTTTGGGAAAATACAAACATTATAAAAGTCAAAAAGAGTTCTTGTGAAAAAGGGAGATCATATTATATCAATATGACAGTCACAGTATGCTAAAGAATTGGAATGATTAAACAAGTAATTAAACAGGTCTTATTGAGGATGTGCCAATAGGCTTCACTCGTTCAGTAAATTATTTTCAAGATATAAACCTAAAAGAAAAACTGAATAACTTGTGGGTTAACATCTCTCGGATATATGAACTTAGTACTCCGAAATTTGGTTTAGAGAATGCCAGATTCTGTGATACTAGCTCTTTATATTTAATCGATATCTGGGGTATTATCCGAGTTCTTCTGATTTTGCATCAGCAATGGCCTAGAACTTGTATAATACTTGTAGGTCCACCTGAGGATCAAGTTAAACATGTTCCTTGTTCATATAACACACACACAAGTGCGAAATCCAAGTGTGCATGCAACCAAAGCAATGTAAAGAACACGGGGTAACCAAAGATTCACTATCTTGATTAATGATTGAGAACAAGTACAAACATATACACACAATGCTCGTATGACTCAAACAAACTTGATTTGTTCTTGTGTCTTCGTCTTTACCAGAAATGCTGAGAGGCTCACTGGACCAATCAACTAACTGACCAACAACCCACCCTGACTGAGAGGTGCATGTCTGCTTATATAGTGTATGTCTAGACATTCGTAAGAAACACGAATCTAGACATACTGAACACACTATTTCACATGAGACACAACTCCAGGATATTTGGTACGAGTCAACTGTTTCGTACGAAATACTTAATTTGTACGAAATACTCATTGATTCGTACGAAACATGTGATTCGTATGAATCCTCTGACTCACATAATCCTTATTCTTAGAGAACGTGTGTAGACATGACGTTTACAAGACTCAGCGGTATGCACACATGCAACCGATTAACACAGACAAGTTAAGATGTCGTACTAGATCAAGATAGAAGGATATCTCAATCTATTCGACACGACCAAACCTATACAGACACTTGAGTAAAGACCGTACAATTACAACTGTAACTAAGAACAAGCGACAGACACAAAAGTGTATCAACAATACTTTACGCATTATTCGCCTAAAAAGCTGCATAAAAATGATTATGTCATAACCTTTGTGACATCTGCAGTTCAAAAAATTCCTTTAAGGAACACCATCTTAAGACGAGCCTTCATCTCTTTGTCTGCACGGTAGTACTAACCTGAGCTCTCAAGGTCTCGCAATTCACCCCTTTACAGATATCAGTTGGATATATTCACCTGTGAAATGAAATTCTGGGAATCTCGATACGGGAGTATATTCTGAGATGGGACACACAGTTATTTCATGTTCCTAATATTAGTTAACATATCTTGAAACAGCTGAGAAAGGAGAAGAGGTTTAAGTGGATACAAATATTGGCAATCTAGGTAAATCTGGTTAAAAGCTTAATGAGTATACCAAGATCAACGATACTGATGATTTGTTAAACACTTGATATGATCTTCTTAAAACACAAAACTCACAAAAATATGTATCTTTTCTTGTTTTTTTTTTTTTTTGGAAAACTTCCAAAACCCAAAAAGATTTTCAGTTTCCTTATCTTTTTAGTTTTTTTTTAGTATACCGATGATGTAAACACGGATAGTTGAAGTCATTGTGACATCTTGCTGAGGGAATCTGAAAACCATGGGCTGGGAGCTAATCTTAATAGAAAAATTTCTTGAATGTCAATGAAGTTCATTAATTTGAAACTTTACAAGTTAAAACTTTAAAACTTGGAATTGGTAGGCAAATCAGGTAACCATGGTCATTAGCTTGGACTTGGTTAACTAAGTGGGTATTAAACAGTTAAAAATTTCATAAAAATCAAAAATATTAAAAAACTTTCAAGTTTTAGAACTGATTCGTACGAGTCTCACTAGCTCGTACAAACCAAGTTTGAGCTTCCTTCGCATGAACCATTGGTTCGTACGAACGACTCAAACTAGTATAAAAGGTTACACTCTTTGCATGAACCAAAGTTAATGTTACTGTGCGAACTGAGAGAACTTTGTGCAAATACGTTCTGAACATCACTTTTCTAGACATTGATCTACAAACCTCTTACAATGGGAAAGGTACTTTTGCTCAATCTTAGCCGTCATAATGCCAGATTTGAACCAAACGGACTTAAATCATAGATTTAGGGAGATTGGACCGATAAAACTTAAAATTGACTTTAAAAACGTTAATATCGGCCTTAATAACCTATAAATCGACTATCAATTTGTTAAAAACCACGTGTTTTAGGTTCGGTTTAAACTTGATGTTTTTGGAACGTATCATTGTTCGTACAAAGGACCATTCGTACAAACTGGGATTTGCTAAGAATTGATGATTCGTACGAAGCATGGTTCGTACGAAGGAAGTTTGGTAAAGTTTTTGAAAATTGTTTATCTTTTAAATCGCTCGTACGAAGTAGTGATTCGTACGAATGGTAACTTGTTCTAAACTTGTAAAAATGTCTAAGTGTTGACTCGTACGGATACTTGGCTCGTACGAATGATCTTAAAAGTTGAAAATTTTGAAAATTTTACTAACGGTTTTGAATTCTCTTTGTACAGGTTAAGAAAACGACATTTTCTCGGTTTCACAACATTTGTTGTTTGGTGGACGAGACTATACCAGAGATTGCAGCTTATAGGGATGTACTAGATTTTTTTAGCAGGATTCCAATTACAAAAGCGCTCACCGATCGACCTATCGTTTATAGATCTCATGTGGAATACTTCTGGAACGCAGCAGAGTACGATTCTAAAGAAAATGCGATAGTGTCGGCGGTAAAGATTGATGATGAAGATATACAGGTTAAGATAACGGAAGAGTTGATCCGAACGGTTTTGGATATCAAGGATAAAGCAGATGATCCTACCGGGTTTTCGGAATACATGGTGAAGGGATGTTTTTACAGGATGGGATATGCTGGTTTCGTCAATGCCGCATCGTGTAGAAAGGAAATCTCAGCGCGCCTTTCCGTTATATTGCTCATGTTGTCGCTCATGCTATAGGCCATCGCAAGGGAGGATTTGATGATCTGGTTGATTATCAAATGTGTATGATCACTGCACTGGTCCTAAATCTGCCATATAACTTCTCTAAAGTTATATTCACACAGATGGTGTAAAACATCCAGAGGGAAAAGTTTTTGCAATACCCTCGGTTCGTACAGATGTTGTTAGATCATTTACATCCGAACTTAAAGAAGAATAAGGACGATGTGTTAAAGTTAGAGCACATGGGTGTTTCTACACTCAATAAGATGAACTTACATTTGAAGACGTTTCCGAATGCTAAACCCGTGTTTGGTACTATAGTCGACAAGGATTACATTTCTCCAGCACTGGGTAAGTGGAGGAAAGATGATAGTGGAGATGAGAGTGAAGAATTGACTACGCTTGAAATTTTTATTGCAAAGAGAAGTTCGTGGTTTGTGAAAAGAGGCGAAAAGGGTGTTAAGAGAAAAGCAACTACTACATTTTCTGCTACTGCAATGCCAAAGAAAAAGTCAGCTGCTGAAAGTTCTGGATTACGCGTCTAACCAGGTGTTGAAGAAAACATTGAAGATATTGCAGCAGATATCGAAAGAGAAGCATTTGGGGGAGAGAAAGAAGCTGAAGACACATCGTCTTCGAGCACTAACTCTGATGAAAGCGTGCTGGTGAACGTAAGAGAGCCAAAAAGATTAAGGCAAAGCGTCAGGCTGAGTTAAAGAAAAAATTAGAAGAACAAAAGCGTAAAACGACAGGAGAAGATGATAGAACATATGTTCCTTCAGAGTCAGATACTGAAACTCCTGTGCGCACACCGATGAAGAAAAAGGCATGAAGATTTAAACGTCAAGCTGCTAGAAGTTCCGTGTCTCCAACCATCAGATCTAAAAAGACTGTACAAGAGCCGATGATCGAAGAAGAGGTTACTGTTGAACCAACTCAGCAAATTCCAACATCACCACCTCGTCAAGTAGCACCACAATCGCCACCACAACAATCTACTCCGCCACAACATCCTACATCTCAACTGCCTCCACAGTCAACACCAAGACAAGCTACTCCGCAACCGCCACCACACACTTCACAACCCCAATCTCAGTTCGATTTTGACTTTGATTTCGGAGATATTCCTGGGGGGGAGATTTTTCATTCAACGACCCGCGTGTTGATGAGTTACAAAAACAAGTCTTGTTGAATACTGTGAAGATAGCGGAGTTGCAGGAACAGATTAATGTGTTGAATGAAGAGAAACAGGAGTTGCATGAGCAGATCAGTGTTTTGTCTGAAGATAAACAGCAGCTAGAAGCCATGCTTGCGAGTATTGTGTCTGAAAATGAACGTCTATGTCTTCGTATGGCCGAATATGAGGAAGAAAGGCTCCGCAGTGATCGTAGAATGAGTTTGTTTGAGAATATTTCGGTGAAAAAGCTGGGAGTGAATATTGCAGCAGAAATAGATGAGATTGAGTGAGCAGAGGCAAAAGAACGAGTTGCTGAAAGGGAGCTCCTTGCTAAAGAGTTATTTGATGCGCAAGGAAAAGGAAAAGCGAAGGTTTTAGGGATCCTTTGAACGTTGAAACTGAGCTAGAAGCTGAATCTGCGCCAGTTACTTGTACAGATTTCGTTGTTTACCAAGTTCCGAACAAGTTTATATTGATCGAGAAGCCTAAACATGGGGAGATTGATATGTCGAATCTATCTGCAAGACACCGTGACTGGCTTGTGAAGAAAAAGTTAGAGAAAGAAATTGAGGAAGCAGCTGAAGAGTTTGAGGAAGACGCTGAAAAGAAGATGAAGATTTAGATGTTGATGATGATTCTGATTCAGATTCTGATAAGGGTAATGATGATGATGATAATGTTGGAGGTACTGGTGTTCGTGTAACTCAATCTAATGTGAATAAAGAGACTGATTATTCAGTGTACCTCGATGATTCTACGAACCAAACTACTGAAGAATGTGTTAAGGATAGAACAGAAGGTTCATCAGATGCTCAGCAGGCAGGAATCCTCTTGGTGATTGATATATCTACCGTTCCTGTCATGCCAAAACCAAAGATTTTCTATCTTGAGCATGACTTTGAAGAAGGCGAATTCATTCACAATTATTCTAAAGAAGATATTGCAGAAATGCTAGGTGTGGATGAAGCACAGTTTGAGTTTGATTTTGAGAATAAGCTGAAGGAGATTAGCGCGTTCGAGCCAAATGATTATGTCTTTGAACATGTTGAAGACGCTAACGAGTATGATCGAGTTATCGTGGTGGATGATTCTGATGACGATGCTAATATTGCCGATCAAGGTACAGAGGACTCCCCAACTTTTACTTAACTATTTGCAGCAGAAAATGCAAATGTGCTGAAACGTAAAGTTGAAGAAGCTACAAAGCAAGGCAATATTCCTCAACAGTTGAACAGGGCGGAGATTGCCGAGATGAGGAAGAAGTGGTTCAAGAATGCACCAGCAGAGCGAATATTTAAACGTCCTTTAGCGTTCTTTACTCATGACACTGATATTTCTCTAGGGGACATTATTAGCTGGGGTTGGATTAAAGAGCTTAATGTCTATGCGATCAAAGGGGAGTTTGGTATTCAGTATTTTCGATATCTGAGCGACATCAAGTCCTTGCCTTACTGGGATATTAAAGAATTGGTGCAGACAAAGACGATCAATCTCAAGATGAAATTTCATGACCAGAGGCTTTGGAAGTTGATCAAGCTTGAGGTGTTACATGGTTTTACACATGGAAACCTCACTTTCCTAGACGCATCACAAAGATCAATCCAGTGACGAAAGAGAAAGATGTGACGCTCATTATAAAAAGGCCAAAAGTAATGAAAAATATGCCTATGTTACAGATGGAGCAGGATTTGTACAAGAGCTTCAAGAGGTGGCATTATGATTCGAACACAGGAGAGGCTGTTATTTGCTTACACCTGGATGAAGACTCGAAGATCACAGAGGAACTAATCGAAGCCGTTATAGCTCACAAACGCATATACGGGCTATGGCGTGGCATTCGGGTACTAGACCTAATGTGGCTACACAATTGCTCAAAGAAGGATATTGATTGCTTGTTTTATAGCAAAATCAGTTATGAAGAAAAGGATAAAGAACAAGCTCTCCAGTTCCAGAAGATCGTTAATGTATGCTTTGCAAATGATATTCATTCTGGATCGTCATGAAATACATCTTGGAGGAAGCTGGAGGAGACTAAGCAGAAAAAGAAAGAAAATAAGGAAGCTAGAATATCTAATCAAGAGCAACATCCAAGGGGGAGTTTGTTGGTGCATTATGTCTATTGCCTACGTCTTGGATGTGTCGATATTGTAAAGAGGGTAGAATCTACGGTTCCTCTGATAAAGCCATTGTCTGTAAGATGTCGTGACAGCGTTTCGTACTAAGCTCTCGGGGCTTGATGCAGACCTTATAAGGCTTTGTTCAGAAGGTAGACCTTGTCTTTGTGCATTGGATTGACGAACCCCGGTGGTTGGCCGACATACACCTCCTCTTTGACTTTTCCGTATAGGAAAGCAGATTTGACATCTAACTGGTACACCTTGAACCCCTTTCCATGAGGCAAAGGCCAAGAATATGCAGATCGCTTCAAGACGGGCGACCGGGGCATAGACTTTGGTGTAATCTATCCCTTCCTGCTGATGGAAACCCTGAACCATAACTCGAGCTTTGTTGCGCACTACAATCCCTCTATCATCACGTTTGCACTTGAAGACCCAGCTAGAGTTTATTTTTTGTGATGATTAGGTAGGTCAACAAGCTTCCTGACTCCCAGTTTTTGGAATTGAAGCAACTCCTCTTGCATCGCGTTCACCCAGCTTTCTTCCTTTAACGCGTCTTTCCAGTTCCCCGGCTCAACCTGAGAAATAAAACAACTATTAGAAAGTCTGGTTTGAAGTGGAGCAATACGAGTATAGAAACAGCTTAGATCCTTGTTGATCTGATTGCGAGTTTGCACTCCCGTTTGTAAGCTGCCTATAATATTCTCCAAAGGATGATATGAAAGCGTCCTCGGCATCATCACTTCATTCGGAACATCTACTAGCGTTTGCAAATTTGTCATGACTTCATCCATAACCGGTACAGATGATGAAGCTTCATTCCTGAGGTTTGACTGATCAGCCTGTGTGTTCAAGAAGCTTTCAATCTGCTCAGATCCTTCATTGAAACTAGATCCATCATCATTGAAAGTCGGTTCCCGATCAGATTCAACATTTGGCTGTTGTTGGGCAGATGATTCGGCAGTGTTGACAATGGGTACAGGGACAGAGTCTTGAAGAGTAATGCTCGGACCTAAATCAGACGTGGTAGACTTAGGAAGTGACGGGAAAATCACTAACGGTCTGGTAACTTGCTCTTGATTAGATATTTGATGCTGTTGAAAAAGCATAATGTCACACCCCGGATTTCCAACCCAAATCCATACACCGGTGGGCCCGGGTGGGAGTATCGTGACGTCAGTTGATAATCATCATAGTCAATTAAACACGGCACAGCGGAAGTCTTGGAGTAAAATTACTATTACAAACCGAATGTTCGAAAATACAAAATAATATATAGGCTCGTAATAGAATATCCACAGGCGGATCATAAATTGTACATGTAAAGAATACAAAACAGAATTTGGGCAGATTTAGGATTTGCAAGATCCTCTATCACTACCGAGCACTTCCGACCTATTTTCGTATTGTACCTGCATATTAGTCTTTTGAAAATACGTCAGCTTTCACTGGTAAATACACCCAACTGACTCATTTTGAAATCATTTCAAAAATGTTTTAAGTGCGTATCAGCACAAAATCTTTTTATAACTTGGGTTAATTGACCGTCCAACCTTGTTAACAGATATACATGTTTGTCATACATACGGGGCTCAGTACGGAGAGCGAGACACAATAATGTACACACCACTTTGGACTCACGAAGGAGTCAATTCCTCCCAACCTTGTGGGAATGCATAATTGAGCGTCTATCGGGTGTATGCCTACACCCGCACTAAGGTCGTGGCCATTTCTATTGTAATGAGCCGAGGATATCCAGGACACGGTAGTTAACTCCCGATGTTTAAATTATCAAACAAAACTGATTAAAACAAAATATGCGGATTTATTATCCCCGAATCGACGTTCGATTGAATCCCTTTTTCACCAAGCGGTAATAATTTACCGTAACCCAAGCCCGTATAGGGAAATAAGTCGAGAGTATTTACCTGAGCTAGTCTTCTTTAATTTTTAATAACTAATTCGTACATAAAAGGACTAAGTGCAGATAGCATTTATCGGCAAGTCTCTAGTCTGGATTATGGCATAAACTAACCAATTAAATACTAACGGTCTTATTTAAGTCATAGACTTAGACCGACTAGCGTACTTGAGCAAAACGTATGACGCTATATTAAACGATGATTGGATAGAATGTAGTTTAATCCCAACAAGTACCTTGACTTGTTTAATATGGGTAAACTATAAACATTCTGGATTTTGAAACTTAAATGACAAGGTTAAACTCGTTTCGGTTAATTTCCGTAAAATAGTTACATATACGTAACTGTGCGTATATTAGCGATATCGGGTAACCGGATAAGTTATGGACAAGTTCTATATGCCACTATACTTTAAATAAGTTAAGATATCAGTAGGATATCAACTTGTATGCCCGTTAAGGTTTTAAAACGAAATTATGCCTCATAAGGGCGTTTTGGTAATTTCATACCATATAAAAGGAACTTTAATATAATTTAATGTTATGGTTATAAGTATTCTGGAAAAATACTTTATTTATGATATAATATCAGTAGGATATCAATTATATGTGTATTTTACCTTTTATGACCAAACTATGCACCGAATGGGCATTTTGGTCATTTTACACATAGTTTATAAATTATTTGTGATTCTGAGTTTATAACATGTACCTACTGTAAATATGTTTAAAATAAGTTTTTAAATCAGTAGGTATAAAGTCTTGGTCAATAATATGGTTTAAAACCATACTATGCGCCTAAATGGCGCTTATGTCGTAAAATGGCGTCCTTATGCGATTTTCATGAAAACTGATGTTAAGTTCAGATTAAATGCCTTAGATATGTTATTTAATATAACATATCAGTAGGTAAAAGATTTACCTTGAAAAGATTTGATTAAAACTAGTTTATGAGCCACAAGGGCTAAAATTGTCATTTATCGACATAGTTTAAGGACTTGCTTAAAAACTCAATTTATAACCTGGTTTAATATCCCAAATAATCCTACTTATAATATTACATCAGTAGAAACTCATTTTCTAGTTCATTACCATTTAAAAACCTTGTTTTATGCAAAAAGGACATTTTGGTCAAAGATGGCATAATTATGGAACTTGCGCATAAACTTGGATTCTGATTATGATCATGTAATATAACCTCATAGGGTTATGCTACATTATTATGATCATAATGCAACTTTAGATCAGTAGGTAACTAATCTAAATCGGATCAGAATCAAAAGTCAAAGAAGAAGTCAAACTTTAAGACTTTCGGTAGCGAACCGACCCTAGAACTGAAATTGACGAGCCGAACATGTTCTTACATGTTCTAATAATTATTACCAACTTGTTTAAGTTTCAAAACAGGTTTCATAACATGTATAAGATCAATTTATGATTTTTCTGAAAATGGCCTGTGTGACTTTTTAATATCGTAACTTTGACCCGTCAATTGGTCTAGCAAACGTGATCTTCAGGAGGTGCCCTTTATAGGGATTAACACCTACCTTATTACAATCACTTAGCCATGTTCATTTCAAACAATGGATGGACCATAATGGTCTTAACCGAAAGTCAAAGCATTTTCTGAAAAAAGCTTGACTTTTGGCTATAAAGGCCTATAAACGAAAATGCAAGAGCAAGGAACACTTACAAGAGGTTCCTACAATGCAAGAGAACTAAGTTGATTGCTCCTTTCAGCTAGGAACTTCCAGAGGAGGGAGAAGAGTTATGATTTAGAAAGGTGCAAGTTGAAATGGAGCACTTGAACACCTATTTATAGTTGGAGAGCTCAAAGGAGTTGAAGCCAGGTGTTTAGGGGTGTAAGAGGAAGCTTACAAGTGTCCCAAAACGTGGCATAGCTGATTACAAGTCCATGGTTTTTGAATTAATAGTTTTGGAGCTTTGTGTGGCAGCCAAGAAAAACCATCTGCTGCAGACCTATTCTCGCGCCCCGCTAGAGACCCAGGCCTGGTCTCTCGCGGCCTGTGACCGCCCCAAGGCCACTTTCAAACTTTGACACTTTAGCCCTTAACTTTAAAAAGCTTCTAAAAACCTTTTTAAACACCTTTTTGGCACTTTTAGCCCTCCGTAGCAAATACTTGGCATACCCGGGATTATGCTCGGACATTGTCAAGCTTTCGGTTTGTTAAAAGGTCACTCAGAGGTATAAATTAACATGTTGACACTTTTAATCCCTCCATCATCCAACTTTCACATATTTACAAAATTGAACCCTCTCGTCCAATAAATCGCACGTATGAGAGTTAGGACTTCACAAAGGATCACTCAGAGGCCTATTATAAGCATTTTGATTCCGATGTCACTCAGAGGCTGGGCATGTTGACATATCAGTCACTCAGAGGCCAAATTTAAGCATGTTGATACATCAGTCACTCAGAGGCTAATGATTTAAGCATGTTGACATATCAGTCACTCAGAGGCTGTTATTTATGCATGTTGACATCGGACCGTCACTCAGAGGCTCAGTTTGAGCATGTTGTCGCCTTTAGTCCTTATTGGTCTTTAATAGACTATATTTAAAATACAACACGTGTCACTATACTATTGGACACGATTTCATAGGGTGTTACACATAACAAGTTCTTCTTCTGATGGCACATCTGGCAGGTCGAAAGAGTTCCACAAACTATCGTAGTTAAATAGCCACGGATCCCCAGGTTTTTACGTTGGTGTAGTATATCTTTGACAATCCACATGCTGCGCAAGAATAACCTGGTTCAGACTTGGCAAAAAGACCCGTTTCTGAGGAGTAGCATTACCCACGAAGAATCCTTCCAAGGATTTGGCACCAAATTTACCAGTCGGGTCTAATACAGTACACGGTGATCCAAATGGCTCCAGAAATGCAAGGTTGGGCTTTCGCTGATTCAGTAACTCGAAACACATCTTGTTGTGAGGCTTGACTGTTAACACACAATTCAAGGTATAACACGCTGACGCGACTACTTCACTCCAGAAACTAATTGGCAATTTCAAATCGGCTAGCATAGTTCTGGTAGTCTCGATCAGTGTGCGATTCTTTCGTTCAGCAACTCCATTTTTTGTGGAGTATAAGGAGCACTGAATTCATGAAGAATCCCCTTCTCATTGCAGAATTCGAGCATCCGCTTGTTCTTGAACTCTGTACCGTTGTCACTGCGGAGTCTCTTGATTGGCAAATGATACAGGTTTTCGAGTTTCTGAAGAAAATCATTAGAGTTTCAAATGTTTCATCTTTGCTCTCTAGAAAGAAAACCCATGAGAATCTTGAATAATCATCTGTAAAGTTAAGACAATATAGATCATCAGAAATGGATTTGAAGTTTATTGGTCCAAAAAGATCCATATGTAGCCTCTCTAGTGGTAGCTTGATAGAATTCAACAGCTTTCGTGGTTGCGATTTCTTGTGTTGCTTCCCCTTTTTACAGCTCAAGCAATCATCGGATAATTGAAAATTTCTCAAATTAACACCCTCCACTAGGTCATTATGCACAAGATAATTCATCTTTCACAGATGAATGTGCCCCATCTTTCTATTCCAAAGTATCGACTCTTTCTCGGTAGCTTTGGAAACAAAGCATTGAACTTTCCTCGATGTTGTTGATGCGACACTCATATCTAGAACATACAAGTCATTTTCTCTTAGTGCACGCATCAGAATTCATTCCTCCGGAATCTTGAAACCTGGTTTTAAGATCAAGCATTCTTTATCGTTGAAATGCGTCGTGAATTTCTTATCACAAATCTCCAAAAAACTGAGTAGATTATTATCGAGTTCCACTAGGTAGTTCACTTTATCAAACGATACAACTCCATTCGTGAGAATTCCTTCACTGACAATCCTTCCTCCTTGCGTTCCAGCGAAACCTACATACCCTCCGAGGATAGCTTTAACGTCGTGTAACAACGCAAGCATCCCTGTCATATGGCTGGAGGCTCCACTATCCATTATCCATTTAGACATTATCGATCGTGAGAGTCCCTGCACACAAACAGAAGAAACTATTTAAACAAAGAAACCCAAGCTTGTTTGGTCTTGGGTGGGTTCGGAATGTCAAATTTCGGACCTACTTTGTTCTTAACGTTCTTTTTAGGCTCGGTTTTGTTTGGAACATAAGGTTTTGGTTCTACCTTGGACGGTTTCACTTTTGCTACCCATTTTTGCGTTTTTAGATTTGCCTTTTTAGCATTGAATTTAGAATCTATTTGATGATATTTAGTTGATGTTTCACCAATTTCAAATTTTGAATGACGTTGAAGGATTGGTTTAACATTTTTGTAGGATTTATTTATTCTTTTCAAGATTTTCTTTGGCGCAACCATAGGTGCCTTTTGTTTCTCATCCTTGGTGAACTTTTTAGAGTGAGAAACAGGTTTTGGAGTTTCTTGTGAGCAATATCTTGCAATGTGCCCAACATTTTGACATTTGTAACAAGTCCTACTGTCCTTTTGAATAGAAGATTCCAAAACTTGTTTCCTTTTCCCTTTATCTTTCTTGAAATCATCATTCGATTGTGTTCCGATGATTTCTTTTTCCTTCTCTGTTGTTGTCCCAAAAACAAAGTTGATTTTCTTTGTAAAATTTAGTTTTTGAGACTTGTTGTTCATTCGTTGTTTTTGGAAACCCAACCCTGCCCTCTTATTTTTAGGATAATCTGTATTTTTATGATAGTAGGGTCGGTTGTCACTTTTTGATTTAGAGTAGAAAGATGCATCATGTTTATCTAAATCAGCATGACTTACTTCCACAAGCTTGAACAATTTATCAACACGATCCAGATTCACGTTCTGGATGGGAAAGTCCTCATCAGAAAATAGTTTAGTTGATCCTTGCATTTTATAAACTATGACGTTTGGATCAGTCGTTAAACTATTTTCCAATGGTTTAGCATCAGACTCAGACTTTTCAGATTCACTTTTTAAAACATTTTCTACCACAGTTTTAACCACCTCAGAGTCACATTCACTATCAGAAGTTGTGTAAGTTACGTTGATGTTTGTATGCAACTCATTTTATTGTTCAGTTTTTAGTTTTAAATTAAGCGCCTTTTCCACCACTACTGGTTTTTTACACGCATAACTATTCCACATAGGGGTGGAACTCGATCGTAACCCGCACTTTTGTTTTCAACTTTTTCTAATTCTTCTTTGTTTTCAATTTTAGGTAAAATGTGATCAATGACATAAGAGCTTGTTGAATAACTGATTAACAGTTTGTTAA
This sequence comes from Scalesia atractyloides, assembly GCA_947069175.1. Taxonomy (NCBI): domain Eukaryota; kingdom Viridiplantae; phylum Streptophyta; class Magnoliopsida; order Asterales; family Asteraceae; genus Scalesia; species Scalesia atractyloides. Next base: position 51,959,789 of record CAMTDV010000001.1, on the reverse strand, counting down.
CCCGTTCAGTTTCAATTCTTACCTTCTCAAGCTCACTTTTTAGCTCAGCGATAGTGTTTAAATGAATATTAATGGCCATTTGCTTGTCCACTACTGTCGCTTTGAGCATCAAAAGTGTTGCGTCACTTTCTCTGAGTGCTTTTGTGTATTGTTTAACAGAGTTACTTAATTTGTCGTATGCTTCTTTATTTGATTTGTAATCACTGGACAAATTATCTGTTAAACTTTTGAGCTCAGTATACCGTGTGTCTTTTAAAACACATTCATTGCATGGCTCAGCACATTTCAGACACAGTTTTTCAACCACAGACTCACTCTTTAACTCATTTACCTCATTAATGTTTGCCATGCATGCCTTGCTGATGTCATCCGACAACTTCTCCATCTTTTCATCAACTCTCTCTTCAACATCAGGCATCTTTTGCTTTACGCAAGATGATTGTTGATTTGGTGCAAAGTAACCTGCAAAAGTTTTCAACATATCGTTAGGCAGGAGGTGTTTAAATGCATTGTTCAAAAGTTCCTCTTCTTCTGATGATGTGTGATAATAATAATCATCTTCTGGTGCCTCATCAAAGGCTGCCCCCGATTCTTCTTCAGGTTCTTCGATTATCTCAGCAACCAAAGCTAAACTTTCATTCTTGGAGATATATTTGTTCCAACTAAAGTTCTCATCTTCTTGAGTAATCACTAGCGCCTTGTCTTTGGTCTCTAGCTATTTGTCTTCGATATGCACCATGCGAGTTCTTGGTTGGGGACGGTGGTAAATAGCCTTCTTGTAATAGTCATCGGCAAATGGGTTCTGGTTCCCTTGAACTTCTCTATTTGGGCATTTACGCTTAAAGTGACCCTTTTCCCGACACTTAAAACAAGTAACTTTGGATTTGTCGAATCCCAGTTTTCTATCCAAACCTCCCAAGTTCTCTTTTCCCGTAATTTCCATGAAGCGTTGTGCGCGTCGAACAATAGATGACATACACCACTTTATGTCAATCAACTCCATTTCTACTGGATCAATCTGGTCATAGTCCTCTCTAGTCAATTCAGAACTTCCAATCCTTCCTGCTACAAGACTATCATACGATTAGAGAACCGATGCTAATAGAGACATGTGTTGCTACGCAGTTTTCTCATTGAAGTTTTGTACATTCTGGAAATCCACTGCGATATTGCACTGAAGAACCCTTTGAGTAGGATTTGACTGATTGTTCTCGTTAGGTTGAGGAGTGCTTGATCCATGTGACGACTGTAGGCTTTAAGACGTGTAAGGATTAACTGTAGCAAATGATTGAAAACCACTGTTTAAGTTTGATGGTGAGCTTGGCGTGCTGTAAGCGCCGAAGGCGGTCTAGATCTTTGGAGACTGAATTTGAGTAGCAGAACTGTTCTTGAAGTACGGATTAACATCTTGTTGAACTTGGACGGTTTTGTTCTTCGCCATCTTTTGCATTTCAAGTTCATGTCCCTCCAGTCTTTCAATGAAACGTGATAATGAAAAATTACCATACTCGGTTCCATTCTTCAAGATGTTCAAATACGTAGACCATTCGCCTTGCGGTAGAGAATCTGCCAACTTATCAACAAGTTCTTCGTTGGTCTTAATGATTCCCATTCTCTTCATTTACACCACCAAATGACAGTATCTTTTGATCTATTGTTTCACAGTTCCTCCTTTAATCAACATAAAGATATCAAACTCTTTACTTAATAACGCCTGTTTACTCTTTCGAAGCTGAGCACTTCCTGGAACTTCAAACGAAGAGCATTCCACAATGATTGTGCATCATCATCGTGTTGTAATAACGCCAGAATATCTTCTTTGATGGATTGTTGTAGAATGTTCATCATTTTCTTTTCGTTTATGAAACTTTCCCTTTCAACATCCGAGAGTTGAGCTAGAGTCTTTTCGAGGCCATTTTCACCTACAGGAGCTTGAGATTTAACTTCGATAGCGAACCAGCAAGTAAAGTGATTTTCCTGGACCCAATTCATGAACCGTTCGCTCCAACTGTCGAAATAGTCTAGGTTCATTAACTTCGGCGGTTTGGTCATGGTACCCACCTCGTTTTCGAGATTCATGTTTTGAGCCGCTGTGGTCGTGACTGCAGATGTAGCGAATGCGTTGTAAAATTCATCTGACATTTTTCTGTAAAAATTCAAAATCACACTTTTCAAACAAAATGATTAGTGCGGAAAAATTCTTTCGTGCAGATAACAAAAACAATTTGTGCGACTAAGATCCATTCGTACGAACCAGAATTCTGTACGGACAAGATGACAAACACAAGTAACTCGTACGGATGTGAAATGCTCGTACGAATGTGTAACTCATGTGAATCACACTTGTAAATTTGAAACTTGTAAATTTTTAAGAAATTCTGATTACTTGCTCGTACGAATGGTCTAAAGTTGTTCGTGCGAGTGGTCTCTACTCGTCCGAAACAACTAAGTCTCCAAACAGATGAATTTTTACCGATTTTAACATGATTAAGCTCGATTATAGATCTGAAATTGTTAATAAAATGTATTTTAACGTGAATTCCTAGAATCCTAGTCCAATTTGTCAATAATTTCGTCCAAATCTGAGATTAGTTTGGGAGAAATGTACAAGTAGAAAGTTGCAACAGTGAATCTGATCTGAAACAGTTGGCAGCCTGCAGAACTTGATGTTTGTCAGCAAATCAGGCCTCAAGGCTCTAATACCACTTGGGAACGGGGGATCGGCTCCTCCGATGAGCAACCGATCTGATCTAACTCAACTAGCAGAAGCGGAATTCATTGCTAGAGAGGATGACAAATGAACAAGAAAGATCTTATTGTTTAACTGCTCTAAATTGTATTAATTGACATGCAAGTATAGACGCAAGTGAACAAATTAGCAGGGCTTTGCCGTACCAACTGAACTAACACTATTTAGTTCTGACACAACACTCCTCTATTTATAGGTCGACATGACTCGCACTGGAGTGTGTGGAACAGAGACTTGACTCGTGCAAGTGACTGCCTTGTACGAGTGACAAAGTGTCACTCGTACGAGCCAAGTACTTCACTCGTACATGTATATTATAACTCATATAAAAAAAACTAATAACATATATATAAAAGGCGTTTAAGCCCTAAATACAATATCGACACATCCAAGACGTAGGCAATAGACATAATGCACCAACGAAAAAGTATCGGAATGAACCGACAAAGTTGTTTCTGATTAATTAACTACGAAAACTTAAATGATTGCACGAAAACTTCGCTTAAAAGGTTTTAAACAATAGTGGGGAACAAGGTTCACACCATGTTTGGTAGTTGAAGTTCTAGGGTTACTACACGTTTTTGATTCAATTCACTTGCAAATATGACTAACGAATTTAGTGTTGTGTGGCTTAGGTGCCAAGAGTTATCAACGTCGTAAACAACGGATGGCAATGCACTTCGTTACCAAGAACATGTAAATTCTACTGTAGACAAGGCATAAGTGCACATAAACATTTCGCAAAGTCAAATTTCATAACTCATTCGACAATTCACGAATACAATACAAATGCAAGTCAATTATCATAGGTTTCAAAATCAAATCACAAGCATTCACAAATCAAAACTCAAATAATGTTTAACCCTAGAAACTTACAACAGCCTACACCGGGGTGAAACCCGAAGAGACTGGCCGCTCATGGTGAACGGAACACGATCCCCGAATGATTAAGACTCGAACATGAACATCTTGGAGCTTGATGATAGTGATGGATGATGCTTAGGGTTTAGGTTTGATGGTTGGTGTGTGTGATGAATGATGGAGGGGATGATGATAGGCTAGGGTTAGGATTGAATAGATTGATGATTTGGATGGTTGAAGATGATTGGGAATGATTGTAATTGAAGAGGATGATGATCTTGGCTCCAAAGTGTTGTTCAAAACTCAAAAACTTTGTAACTCGTTAAAGATGGTCAAAAAGTATTATATCCCGTCCCCAAACCAACAAACAACAAAATTCGTGATGTGGATCAGCAGAGGGCGTTGACGACGACCCTTGGCTGTGGTTGTTTTCTCCGACAGCCTGATCTACTGCCTAAGACACTTTTTGGGCGACGGGGATAACTAGGGGGCATCGCCAACGACTCTGCATCTTTCACTTTCTATTTTGTCCATTCCTCGATTCGGTTGACCAGTTTTTCATCCCGGTGTTCCGTATAGCTCCCGGTTAGCTCCTTAAACTCCATTAGACCTGCAAAACACAATTCCAATTAAAAGTAGGCTATTCGAAATTAAAAGTTATGTAAAAACATAACCTTAAGCGTAAACGAACACGCATTAGAAACTATTTCTAAAAATGATCTTCATCATGAGATCATAGAAAAGGGATATGAAGCTCAACTGGTGGGTGCCAGACTTTTCAAACCAAAATTTCCACAAGAAATGAAATTATTTTTCCTTACACTCTTGGTTTGAATGTCTGCTAAGACCACAACTTCTAATGAAATTCCCCTAAAAACTCAGTATGTGGGGTATGCTATCTTGACAAATTCATATTACAAGCTATCCCAAACACGGTTTATGGATGGCAAACATAAAAACAATCAAGAGGGGAACTTGCAATCCTTTTCTATTATATCCAAGATTGTTAAGCTTTTACCTAAAAAACATTTTCTTTTAAATTAGAAAGTTTCGAACACGGTGAAGCCCTTGAAATGAATAGTCTTTCAAATGAAACCTTTATCCGCATGATGACCAAGTGTCAAGAAAATGTGGGTGAAGAAAATGCTTTATAAAACCAAGCAACGGATGTTACAACATCTGTTGTTGAGCCCACTGCTCCTAGTGACCATAGTGCACAATCAAGCAATGTGGAACACACACTAGAAATTTCCACAAAAAACCGCTTCCATTTCCATCCTAAATCCAAAAGAAAAACCAAAAAGAAGGTATCTTTGGGGGTTGAGATGCTAGAGGTACCTGTTGTAACACAAATGCAGCAAACATATGTTGTTACTTTCTCACAACAGATGCAATCATCTTTACCTATGGAAACTCCGCACTCATCCTCACAAGAGGAGAGTGTTGTAAGAATAGGGGAACCAAATCAAGAGGGAGAAGATTTACTTGAATATCTCCTCTCAAGCCCCTCTCCCAGGGCTGCTTCTCTTTTCACTCCACCACCTACAAAAACAATCATATCATCATTCCAAAAATTGTTTGATGCAATTGATAACATTGACTGCACATACCTAGTTCCTCTCAACAAGTAGTTACAGAAAGTATACTTCAACAAGTGACCAGGGCAAGCTCAGAAATCATTGTCATCCCCCAAGCAGAGGAGGCAACACCTCATGTGTCTCAAGAGACACTTGTAGGTTTTTCAAGTGAGGCAACTACTACAATTATAGAGACAACAATCTCACAATTGGACAGTAGTTACATAACTAAGACCTCCATGAAGAAAACAACTGATGAGACTACAAAAGTAATCTCTGTATAAGTTGGAAGTCCCCGGTATCAAGAAAAGAGGGCACCTGGTTCAAAACCAGGTACAACCACCTCTGGTGGGAATTCAAATGATCCTATTAAGTTAGGTGATGGGTTGCAGTATCTAGAATTGACAAAGAGTGTCACCAAGTTGGAGTTATAAGTTGAAGAAATCAAATAAATTATGAAGACCTTGGTACAAAACTCAAGACCTCCACCATCAAATGCAGAAGTTGCAAAAGAAATTTGGGTGCATGCACAAATGTACCTACACCTTAAAAAACAAGCTGAGAAGAAAAACAAAACATGCATATGGAGTTGGTACGAACAATGGTCGATGCTAAGTAAAAACGGACTCAAGTATAGGTAAATCCATCAAAGACTTTATCCTTGAAAACACTAGTACAACTCTAATTCTTCCCAAATATCAAGATAATGCCAAAAAGGGGGGGATGAAGATTGCATGAGAAAGCTCCCACCTCTGGTCAAGAAAGCTGAAAAAAGGCCTGTCATTGCTTCATTTAAAAAGGCTAGGCAAGAAGAAATTGCCAAAGTAGTAGAAAAGAAAAGAGGAAAGAAATAAGGGAAGCTAATATGAAAATAATAGTGCAAGAGATTATTGAAAGGAAGAAAATCCATGATAATCAAGGATCTTCAACAAAGGTTCCAGAAAGTATTGCATCAACCACTATCCAAGCCACTGCCACTTCCATCCAAACACATGTTATCAAAACCACTGCTCCCATAACCCAAACATCTGTTGCCACTACAAAAGTGACAATAGATGGTATAACCACACTACCACCACCACCACTTAAGTCTTCTAAAGGAGTTATCATTCACAAAAAAACAACAACATAACTTCCACAACCACCAACACTTAAAACCAGAACCATGAGAACAAAATTCATTGTCCAAGATGATGATGAAGAAACTCCTGATGTATCACCTATTAAAAATCACAACCACCACAACTTTATCCATCATATCTCAACCATCTACCACAACAACCACATCACTCACCATTACTTCTCCACCTACAAAACCACCCACCACCATACTTGACTCTTTAGAGTTAGAAAATGTATCAAAATAAATGCAATTTTTCTACTCTACAACTGACATGAGTCAACTTACATTTCCATCCATCAGAAGATATTCAAAGCCTACAAATGTACAAGAGTACTTGAACCTAAAAAGCATAAAAGCTGAAAGAATAGCTGCTTTTAAAAGCAAGGGCAAAGTGATAAGGAGGTGTAGCAAATTCTATATGCAGAATTCACAAAAGTGAATAGACTAGAAGATTTTTCCAAAGATGTCAGCAAAAATGATTCACAAGGACCACTAAACAACCCTGAGCTTAGAAAAGCTTTAAGGGAAGATTACTTGGAATTCATAATGAAGAACAAGCCTTACACAACCACAAGGGCTCTATTATCTAGTTGGACTACAAAAGCCTTTCTGGAAGAAATTACAAGGATTGAGAAGTTAAAGCTCAATCCAGATATCAAGCCTACTCCTCCAAACTTGAAAGCATGTAAAATGCCTATTGGACAAAAAGTTGTTGAGCTTAGAAGAATAATAGAAGAGATGGTGGCAGCAAAGTTTGGTTCTACGCAATCAATGGTTAGATGGGCTGAGCCAACAATCAAAGAGAGCTACAAGAGATTAGAAGAACTAAGAGCTAAAGATCTCTCGGTCCCCAAAAAGCTAAACTATGAAGACATAATGTCACACCCAATCGATAGGGGAAACATCGGAGTGAGACGATAACGAGATTGCTCATTGCTCACAACGCTAATAATGACAATATTTAAATTTAAAGTCGAATTTCATTTCATGAATAATTGTCAAAATCCAACATTGAAACAAATACAACAATTAAACTTAACAAGTCTAAATATCATATTACAACAAAATTGATACAACAATATTAACCTAAACGTCTAAATGTGTGTATCTAAGTCCTTGCTATTTGATTTCATAGCATCTTCTTCATCAACCTGTAACATGTTTTAAAATAACAATTCAATGCCAAAGCAAAGGCGAGTATACAAGTTTAAGCATAGCATACGTATATGAATAAAGTTTAAACAAATCCTCATGGCAACTATGATTCTACAAGAGCATATACAAGGCATGCAATACTACTAGTTAAACCCTTAACGTAATCACGATGTTTTAACATGGCCTCAAGATTTCACGATGGAGGGGGATGCGTTACTTCCTATAGCGCTTATACATGTCAAACGAAGGCTTAAAACAAGTTAATGAGTAAAGTATCACATAAAGAATGTCCTAGATATAAGCATCAAGTAATCGTATCAAGTATTCATGTGTATAGGATTGTTTGTGCATTTCATAAAGTTTAAGTGTTGTGGTTTGGTATAAGTAAACATGTTACACCCAAAAGTGTTGTAAACGAAAAGCGGGTCGAGTGTACTCAAGGTTTTGCAAGCTTCCACTTGAGTATTCCTTGAAGGGTTTGGAGAGTTGGAGGAACACCGAGTTATCTTGAAAGTTTTGAACTTTCTTGATTGAGAGAGAGCTTTAGAGAGAGAGAGAGAAGCACTTGAGGTGTGAAATGAGTGTGGTAGGAGGTGGGTATTTATAGTTGAGGTTTGGGAGTTGAGTTAGGTGAGTATTAAATGCAAGAAACACAATCCAACGAACACACTTTTGGCCAATCCATGAGCTAGAAACAAGAATCTGCGGATTATGCCCCTGAACTTGGTTTTTCCTTCATTTCATGCTAAAACTCGATATTTTTGCATGTTTTTACGTATATAACGTATTTGTAAGTATATTTTAGGTTTCGAGAATGTATGTATGAATATTTGCACGTATAACAAGTATCGGATGCTATGTAATCACGTATTTAACAATTGAATGTATGTAAGATAAGTAGGTATCAAGTATGAATTTTGTTATGATCAAAGTCTCGGATTACAAGATTGGGAAATGAAATATGAATGTGATACAAGTTTCCATAAATAAAAATACAATTACACTTTCTAATTAAGGAAAGTACGAAAAAGCGAGGCATTAAAGTCTCTCATCTTTTAGGAAATTTCGTCCCGAAATTTATTCAAGAGGAAGACTTTGGAAAAGATGTCATTTTGGTGAAAATGTTTTAAAGTTTTTACGGATTTCATGTATAAGTGTGTTAATATGTATCGAAATCTTGAAGAATAAAAATGGTTGGTTCGTGAAAGTAATTTGTTCGAGTAAGGTGTTTTTGAGACACCAATCGTAAATGTGTATAATGATAAGTAAAAACGTGTATGTGTGTGTGTAAGCAAGTAAGTTTGACTAAGTCTGGACAACTCATTGGAATGAATATTTTAAAAGAGTCCGACCTAAGAGGAATGTTTTAGTATGACTAAGGATGCATTTTGATTAAAATGAGCGGTCCGCACCGTAAGTTGTAAGAAAAGTTCTGTCAGTTCTAAGGTGTATTAGTAAAATCATTTGTTGTAGAAAATATTTATTGGAGAGAACTAGGATGGTAAGTATTTATGGTTTCTAAAAGGTTTTGGCGGTAATAGACCGACTAGTTGAAGTTTGTGCGTAGATAAGAGTGAAAGATGGTTTTAAAGAAAAGGAACATTTTACAAGATTGAGCCGGTGGGGACGTTTTTTTTAAATGGATTGAACGTTTAGGCTGATTCACTATAAATAAAGTTTTGATGAAATGTTAAGGGAAGATTGGGAATATCATGGTATGGTAGTGAATGATCCGAGGGGTAAAAAAAAGGTATGAATATCGGATAAAATGCGAACATGGAACGTTGAGAGATGCTAGTGATAGTTGTAGCGGTTAAAGCTAACGATTTTGAGAATGCAGGTTTGTCATGGATAATCGAGTACTAATCATTTCGAAGTGGGGTCACCAAATTTTGTTATGTTACAAATGTATTTATCAAGATCCGAGAAATCACTGAATTTCTCATGGCACGTTTTACGAAAGTTTGGTAACATGGTAGGGACACTTATATATAGGAAGTACGAGTGGCGTATCCACCATGTTCACACCATGTTACGTCGTTTCGCTATTCGGTGTTATGTTACGTTCCGTGTTGCGATACACAGTAGAACCCACTATGGTTTTCATGCGCCTACCAATATAATCCCGTGTGCACCCGCGATTATTTTGGTTTGTGCATGATCCGCATAGTTTGTACTAGTAGTGTACGGGTCAGGTTACATCTAGTATTACAAGCAACAGGTGTGTAAGATATCGTATAAAAATTAAGTATGCAAGCATGATTGTATGCATGTATGAGTGTGTCGAACGTAAGCGAAACCACTCGGGTTATGCTTACTTATAGATTCCAAGTATGACTATCAAGTAGTGCGAATGCATAAATTTTGAGTATGATCGAAGACAAATACGTATAACATTAGCATGCAGTATCGAGCGTATAGGTGGAATATAATGGGATTTTGCATATATAAGCTACCATGAAGTTGCGAGTGTGTAAAATACGAAGTGTAATGGTGATATGTGTAATATTGTCATGTAATATTGACTGTATAAATAGAAACGTGGAAGGCGATATACATGTGTATGGTTGCTTAAGTCAAAACATTGAGTTGGTTGAAATAAAATAAGACGGGTTTGTCGGGAATAAAGGACCAAAATTGTGAATATTGAGAATAGTATTAATTTTTGATGTAAGATGTGGTTTGTAAAAAAAATGTTACCTTGGTTTCAAAAAATGATTTAGGATTTGAGTATGTCGAAGCTTGTCCGACCTAATGAGTCTTTCATGCCCACGTGTTTAGATTTAGAATTGCTTATTAACATTCTTGAAAAAGGCTTTAAAACAGTGAGCTTGCTTCATTGAAGGTTTTTATATCGAAATAAGGAAAGTTGTGTTTGAAAATTCCTTGGATAAACTTTGATTTTTTTAAAGGAACTTTTTTTTTGTAAAACGTACTTGTATGTATGTGAGAAAGTTTTCATTGGTTCTTTGTTGGGAACAAAATGTCTTTAGAATGATAGTATAAAGTGAGTGTGTTCTAGTGATTGGACAAATTATGAAAATCGTGGGCAAGAGGTTCATTAGACCGTCTAAGTTTGATAGATAGCTTTTCATAAGATTTTGAAAATTTGGGAAAGAAACATTTAAAGTATCATTAGGAGTTTCGTGTATGTAATTTACATAAATAAATTGTAAGGTGAGAAATTATTTGGATAAAAGGTTTGAGTTTTATGAATAAATGAGAAAAATTGAAACAATGATAAAAGGTTTGAGTATAAGTTTTGATATAGTGATTGTTACGAAAATAGTCGAGTTGGAGTTGGACTTGACTTATTTCTCCAACTTGAGTTTCGCGAAAAACATATCTAAGTGATCGACAATAAAGTCACGTTTGAGCATGTAAGTAATACGTATGAGTTCACATAGATGCCATAAGCATAACAAGTATTCAAAAGTATAAACACATATGATTGTGTAAGGAGTATAAAATTTAGTTGGTTTGTGAGAATTACTATTGTTTTTTTATTGCGAAAGATGTGCGAATTGTGCATGGGGTTCGAAATGAACGACATAATAAGTATTAAAATACATAGAAATTGAGATAGCATAAAAGATAGGCTTAGTAAAATATTGGAGTGCTTTGGGTTGAGAAGCGTCGACTATTCCAAAGTGAATCAAAGATCCTTTCAAATTAGAGGAACGTGCTTTGGCCTATAGCTAAAATGCTCCCGTCGAGAAGAGATTAACGACATTTTACCCTTCCAGTTACTACACGTCTCTAATTGATCGAAAAATCGAAACCTTGGCGAGATCCAAAAATCGAGGAGTGAGACTAGTTGACAAGGTGCGGGTTTCATCCCTAACTTGACAACATCGTACCCTAAGCGTGGTTGGTACTTACCAAACGAGTAGCGAATTCCGGCTCATAGGTAAGGGTCCACTAGAGTATGAGATGGAAATTTTCCATCAAGGTATGGATATCACTCCTAACTTGATGGCGTAATTTCATGAAAAATCGAATACGTGGATTGAGAGTGATCACCAAAGTGCGGGTTTCACCCCTATTTTGGTGAGATCGTCTCGTTAGTATGAGTGTCCTCAAGTCTCCAAGTGTGTATATTGTGTAAATGTCTTAGGAAAGACATATTGTATACATTAAGACCAAAAGAAACAGGAAGAAGCAAGGTAGGAAGAATGAATATTTTAAGCAAGAAACAAGAATGGTCAAGTTTGGTCACTTAAACTATAGACTAGGTCGAACATGACAATCCTACCTAATTCCCTATAGTTATAGCTCTGATACCAATCTGTCACACCCCAACCGATGGCGGAAACATCAGAGTGAGACGATAACGAGATTGCTCATTGCTCACAACGCTAATAATGACAATATTTAAATTTAAAGTCGAATTTCATTACATGAATAATTGTCAAAATACAACACTGAAACAAATATAACTATTAAACTTAACAAGTCTAAATATCATATTACAACAAAATTGATACAACAATATTAACCTAAACGTCTAAATGTGTGTATCTAAGTCCTTGCTATTTGATTTCATAGCATCTTCTTCATCAACTTGTAACATGTTTTAAAATAACAATTCAATGCCAAAGCAAAGGCGAGTATACAAGTTTAAGCATAGCATACGTATACGAATAAAGTTTAAACAAATACTCATGGCAACTATGATTCTACAAGAGCATATACAAGGTATGCAATACTACTAGTCAAACCCTTAACGTAATCACGATATTTTAACATGGCCTCAAGATTTCACGATGGAGGGGGATGCGTTACTTCCTATAGCGCTTATACATGTCAAACGAAGGCTTAAAACAAGTTAATGACTAAAGTATCACATAAAGAATGTCCTAGATATAAGCATCAAGTAATCGTATCAAGTATTCATGTGTATAGGATTGTTTGTGCATTTCATAAAGTTTAAGTGTTGTGGTTTGGTATAAGTAAACATGTTACACCCAAAAGTGTTGTAAACGAAAAGTGGGTCGAGTGTACTCAAGGTTTTGCAAGCTTCCACTTGAGTATTCCTTGAAGGGTTTGGAGAGTTGGAGGAACACCGAGTTATCTTGAAAGTTTTGAACTTTCTTGATTGAGAGAGAGCTTTAGAGAGAGATAGAGAAGCACTTGAGGTGTGAAATGAGTGTGGTAGGAGGTGGGTATTTATAGTTGAGGTTTGGGAGTTGAGTTAGGTGAGTATTAAATGCAAGAAACACAATCCAACGAACACACTTTTGGCCAATCCATGAGCTAGAAACAAGAATCTGCGGATTGTGCCCCTGAACTTGGTTTTTCCTTCATTTCATGCTAAAACTCGATATTTTTGCATGTTTTTACGTACATAACGTATTTGTAAGTATATTTTAGGTTTCGAGAATGTATGTATGAATATTTGCACCTATAACAAGGATCGGTTGCTATGTAATCACGTATTTAACAATTGAATGTATGTAAGATTATTAGGTATCAAGTATGAATTTTGTTATGATCAAAGTCTCGGATTACAAGATTAGGAAATGAAATATGAATGCGATACGAATACAAGTTTCCATAAATAAAAATACAATTACACTTTCTAATTAAGGAAAGTACGAAAAAGTGAGGCGTTACACATAAATATACCCATCAGCTCTCTGTTCAATCCCTCAGAATTTCCATCTACAAAGAATGTCTCCTCAGCCATTAGAAGCTATCTTAAAAGACAAAAGGAGATGTCTGATGAAGATCTAAAGAAATATGAGGATGATATATGGAAGAGATCAGAAATGAACTCATGTATGGGCATCTAGATGCCAAAACAGATGAGCTGCATGGGCAATTCTTGGGAAACAATTTCCTTCACCTTTGCCAATAAAATTTGTCCCAAAAAACCATCAGCCTAAAACATTCTAAAAAGGTCCTTAGACAGAGCAAACCATGAATTGACAATAGTCAGGGAAAACGGAGAAGCGAAAAAGACTTCAATGAATAGTGTCATGAGCCTGAAAATTGAAGATTTGTAAGATCTACTGGATCTTCCACTCGAAAGGGATGTTGATGACTCTCTCTCTAAAATATTTAAGAAGCAATTTAAAGCCCAAATCAGAGAGAAGTTGAAGAGGAATAAAAATTGATCCAATAAACATCTGTTTTGGCATCACCTGTTCTAAGGGAGATCGTTGGATGCACAAAAGAACAGATGATATTCAAAAGCCAAAACATGATCAAGAAATAAATAGAAGTTTGAATCAGATTCTTCCCAAAGATAGTGAATATTGAACACCTAAATCAGAGCTTAACAGATGTTTTAATGTAACAATATTTGTTTTTTTTTAACAATGTTTAGCTAGTTAGATCAGTTGTTTGATTTGCACACATGTTTATAACATATGCAGAATCTTTTCTGTTAGGAATGTTAGATGTCACTATCAGGGTGATGTCAGCTAATTACAAATAGAGCTTGTGTACTTAGTATAAATAGATTTCACCTGTTAGAGAGCTATTCATCATTACACATCACCTTTTCTTTTGTATGAACAAAATTTTTTAGTGATCAGTCTGAGGGGGAGTCTTTAGAGTCAATCTTCTGTAAAACATTTAAATCGTTAATGAAAAACAAATGTTGATGATGATTTCTCGTTTATGATTGCTTATCGTTATTTACAATACAAAATTGTTTTGAGCTTAATTTTTTATTAATCATAAACCGTGTAAACACAGACTTAACATATGCTTATATTTTTAAGTATTCTCTTTCAATTGCCATACTAAATGTTGATACCGTAGATGACTCAACTGCTACCTAATTCCACCACAACACTCGAAGAATTTCACCAATTCGTCTATATGTTTTCCATTTATCTTAACAATATGCAATTTTTTTGAATGACAATAAATTCTCCAAATGAGCTACTAACGAAAGTCACCACATCGCGATACACTCGCCTCCTAACCGGGGAAAACCATTTCCTAGGGCCGAACCCCGTGAACACTCGTCTGAAGGCACGGCGGTGTGGTGAGGTAAAACCCGCTCAGTTTAAGGATCGAACTAGTGATCTCCGCCTAGTATGCCATCATCACTAGGTGCCGTAGAAGCTAATGGAGATGACAAAAGTCGAATTTGAGTCACTTAGAACAACACATCTCTCTTTTATCATTCCACCACCATCTCATTTATATACACTCTAATTTCGAACATTTATATGCATTAGTACTTGTACCATTGGTTGTTAAGGTTGTACCGTGGTTTTCTTAAACCAGTGGATCGTTGTGTGGTTTTATCAAAAGTGGTACAACTCACTTTATTTACAAGTATATGGTATGTAGTAATTCATGCTTTGCTTTTTATTGCATTTAAAAGGCTTTTTGGTTGCAATAATTAGAATATTTCTTTAACCTTTGTTCCTTTTTCTCTCTCGACACCTTTTCCAGAGTTAAGATTCAACGTGAACTTGGGTTTTTTTTTTCTGGTTATTTTGACCTTCTTTTTTTTAAGAAGGTTTGGGTGCTGAGCTATCTTTGCCCGACGGTTCCAGCCGTCTGTGGCGGCGTTGGTATGACGACTTGCAGTTGTTTTTTAGCGGTTATGACCGTTTGTTGCGGCGGTTTATATACGACTTGCAGTGGGTAATTTTCTTCTCTTTTATCGTGTTGAATGCCTTGCTATCACTAGAGTTTAAGAGAGAAACATATGAGTGTTTCCGAACCGTTCCGGTGTTTCCGACTGTCTATGGCGGCGGCGGAGTTACTGTGTGTGGTGCCTTCTCACTTTGACTCGAGTGAGGACCTGATTCTGGTGATAAACATTATGATGTTGAGTTTAGTCTTGGGTTTCCGGGTGGCTGCATGTTTCTAAGATAAAATCGATGACGATGATGTATATTTCATCCGAGATCAACAGAATAAGGTGGTGATGATAATGGGGTAACCCACATCTGGACCCTAATTGTTTATGTTTTCATGATTTTGAACGCTGAAAACTTTTTAGAAGACTTTGATAAATTGCATTGAAGTTCTCGAATTTGGAATTCTTTAATTAAGGATAAATTTGATTTGTTTAGTGTAAATGCGAGAGTATTGGATTATGACGAGTGGAAGTAGGGAAACCAGGGAGTGACTTTGAGAGCTCCCATGGCTTATTAGTGAAAGACCATGGTCAACGTGCTAGTTCAATGATAAAACCATTTATTCAATATAATTGGTACAATTTTAATTTTTAAAATTAAAATAACCTACTGGTGGTAGAATGGTTTTGTTTGGTAGAGAATTATTGAAAAATAATAAATCAGGGGTGGTAAACAGAAAAACACTTTGTGCAATGCCGAATATTGGACTAATGCTAAACAAAAAAAGCAGATGAAATTCCAGCAAGCCGCTCATGTTAAAACTGAAACCAAGGAACAAGAATTGATAACATCATACGCAGGTTAGAATGAGATCCAATCCGATAAATTGGACGTATATGTAGTTTTTGAGATCCGATAAATTGAACGTACGTATACATAGTATTGCATCTTAACGAGTTACAAAACGACAACTATGGTGTCCGTTTTGAATAAATTGGCGCATATATAGCATTGTATCTTAACAAGTTACGTCGTCTCCTTCGATGAACATAAATAAAATGTTAACTATGATGTCTGTTTTGGTATAAATACGCAAGACACCCACACGGTAAAACATTAGTTGGCTTAATAGTATATGAATTAAAAATTGTTTAGGGTAAAATACTAGTTGGCTTAATAATATATGCAATTAAAAATTGTTTGGCTTAATAATATATGCAATTAAAAATTGTTTCTAGACTTTTGAAACACCAAAAGTAATTTTAATAACAATACTAATAATATAAAGAGGAAAAGAAAAAGCAAGCCTTGGAAATAGAATTTGTCTCCAGATTATTAATCTTCTCTGACAGAACTCTTTTGGCCATCTTTGACTCTCTCAACTCCCTTCAACGCAACCACCATCTTCCTCCACCGCCGGCGATTTTCTCCGATTATCCGCCACCTCTTCACAACCACCACACATAACCACCTCAATTCCCCCCTATTTCTTCCAAAACAACAACGCAGATTGTTCATTTGTTTGAGCCCGAACTGATCACCGGTTAATCGCGGTGGTTTTGTAGATCTGGAAGTAGTTTTGGAGGTTCTTAGGTGTGCTCTTACGGTTGATTTTGTGAGGGTTTTGGTGTAAGGTGAAAGGTTGATGTTGCGCGTGTGTGAATTTGATTGATGATGACCGGCGTTTGGTGGCGGTGCTGCTGCTGCTGGTGGTGCTCCGGTGATTACGTCACATGGAATGGCAGATCTTGTTAGCTACGGTAACAACGCTGATCGTGACATTCAGCAGGTATACCTTATGGACTTGTTATAATTGTAATTTAACTGTTAGATATGGATTTTAATTAGATATTAAATTGGGAAGTTTAGTATATTGTTTGAATAAATTGTAAAATTTAGGGCTTATTGAGAAATTTGATTGGGAAAATCTTTATTGGTACATTGTTGGGGATTTTGTTTCCTAAAGTTATGTGTTTGTGGTATACTTTGTTGTGGAAGCATCTATGCTTTCTCAATTATGATATAACCATTAAGGATGTAAGATTTCCTTGTTGGCCGACCTCGAAATGGTAAAATATATTATTGAACCTAAGGTCTTAGGTTTAATTTTTCTCTTGTTATCATCAGGACAACATTTTCTCAATACAGATGATTTGAGTTATGAACGAATTAAGGAGGAAAGTTGTAAGAATGAGATGGGTTGTGGTCGATGTATGAATGCTAAGCTTTTGCTATTGATTTTTGAACTTTATAATCCACATAACAGCCATTGTCCGAATGTCGCCAACTAGATGATAAGGCATGGATGTGGGGCGGTGCATGACGTGTTCCTAATAAGATGAGTTTAAAATGAAGCACATTATACTAAATCTTTAAGAGCATTTCTAATGGGGTTGCCCCATGAAGTGGCCACGTGACCTTGCCCTAATAAATAGTGAGGATTTTATCACTAAAACCACTAAGCAATGCAAAACAAAAGATGAAATCTTCTACAATTGACCAACCATAACGAAATGAGTAATATCCGATAAATAAAACTGATTATCACCGCCAATGACCTGGTGGTTGAGTGTATGGGAGAGACCTGGTGTTCCAAGTGATCCAGGTTCGATTCCTGCCCTACCATGTAGTTTCGGCGGCATCTAGTGATGATGGGAGACTAGGCGAGTAGGCGGCGATCACTAGTTCGATCCTTGAATTGAGCGAGTTTTACCTCACCGCATGTCGTGCCTTCGAGCGAGTGTTCACGGGCTTTGGCCCTAGGTGAGGGTTTTCACCGGCTCGGAGGCTAGTGTATCCCGATGTGGTGAATTTCGCTAGTATCCCATTTGGAGCAGTCATTGGCTGTTCAAAAAGAAAACTGATTATCACTCAATTAGGAAAGCATTTTGTTCTACTAGTATTTTCCAGGAAGAGTTACGGACATATTCCTATATGAAGGCTATATGTATAATAGATTTTTTCCCGTTTTCCTGTGCTCACACAATTTTGCAACTAGCAGTTCCATCATTCTTATGTGATTCTCTTACCCTTTGCAGGCATTAATTGCACTAAAGAAGGGTGCACATTTACTTAAATATGGTCGCAAGGGGAAGCCCAAGTTTTGTCCATTTAGACTTTCTCATGTGAGTTTTTCATCATATTTTCTTCATCGTACCGTTAACAATGTACTCTTTTGTGTTTCATACTTTTGTTTGCTTTCCACAATTCAACATGTGACCCCGTTTTCATGTTAAATAAAAAGAAAAGCATGCAATTTGATACCTAATAATATTCTCTTCGCTCTTTTCATTGTTTTCATATGTGATTGCAAACGGTTTGAATATACATTCACAGGATGAATCATCTTTAATTTGGATCTCTAGTAGTGGTGAAAAGAGCTTAAAATTAGCCTCGGTCTCTAGAATTATTCCCGGACAAAGAACTGTGAGAATTCCACAATCTTTCAAGCATCTATCATGTATCATGATACCTTTGGTTTCTTACTTATCATTAGTTAATCATGAGCACAAAGAAACGTAATACGTTCATTTAATGTGATCTTTAGGCTGTCTTTCGACGTTATCTGCGCCCTGAAAAGGATTATCTTTCATTTTCTCTCATATACAACAACGGGAAACGCTCTCTTGATTTGGTTGGTGATTTGTTCAACTATATCATCTGTTGTCACATGCAGATAGTTTATTAACTTATACATGTTTTGTTTTTCCGGAACTGTTGTCTATTTGTAGATCGGTAAGGACAAAGTTGAGGCTGAAGTGTGGATAGCCGGTCTTAAAGCACTGATTTCATCTTTGCAAGGAGGACGTTCAAAAATCGACGGATGGAATGATGGAGGCCTTTACCTTGATGTATGTTTATCTGCCCACAAAATTTCTTATTGAGTAAATTTCCATTTTAACCAGTCTAGTCCAAAAATCTAATTTGTAACAAATCCAGCCCCGAGGTTTGCCTTTTTTTACGCTTTTCATCCAAATGGCTAACTTGGTTTGTTTTTGCTGTTAAAGTCTGGGTTAATTGACCAAAATGTCCTCAGGGCCTAAACATAAAAACCAAACGAAGTTAAACAGTTTTAAATATATATAATATTTTTATATAGAAGAATTAACTTCCATTTCAGTTCCTGAGGGTATTCTGGTCAATTAGCCAAGACTTAACATAAAAAACAACCAAGTTAGCCATTTGGATGAAAAGCGTTAAGATATGCAAACCTCAGTGCTGGATTTGTATCAAATAGATGTTTGGACTTGACTAGTTCAAATGCAAACCGCTTTAGTTGGTAAATATTTAAAGATACCTCAAAAATATAATGCGCCAAGAACGGTAAATTCAATCGATTCTTATAACGTTCATTTGTATTAATGTTGTTTCATGTTCGGTTAACTAACAACAGGATGATAAAGATTTAGCATCAAACAGTGCAAGTGACAGTTCAGTTAGCGCTCCTCAAGATTTTAGTTCCCCAGACGTTTCAGTTAGTTCAAACCCAACTACATCTCCCAAGAGTTATCCTCCAGTGGGTCCCACCAATTTCGGGAGATCATATGCACCTTTAGACCAAACAAATATGCAACTTAAAGGTTCCAATTCAGATGCTTTTCGGGTTAGCATTTCTAGTGCACCGAGCACTTCTAGTCACGGGTCGGGCCCTGATGACACTGATTCGTTAGGTGAGGTGTATATATGGGGTGAGATAATATCCGATAACGTTGTCAAGCTTGGTCCGGACCGAAACATGAATGTTTCAACTACGAGAACCGATGTCCTTCTTCCCCGACCTTTAGAATCAAATTTGGTTTTAGATGTTAGTTTTATCGCGTGTGGGGTCCGGCATGCTGCTTTAGTAACTAAACAAGGTGAACTTTTTACATGGGGTGAGGAATCCGGAGGTCGGTTGGGTCATGGTGTCAAAAAAGACATAACTCAGCCTTGTTTAGTTGAATCTTTATCCATTTCCGACATCACTCTTGTCGCATGCGGTGAATTCCACACGTGTGCGGTTACATCGTTGGGTGAAATGTACACATGGGGTGACGGAACACATAACGTTGGGCTTCTCGGGCACGGGACGGAAGTCACTCACTGGATACCTAAAAGAATATCGCGCCCGCTAGAAGGTCTTCAAGTCGCGTCGGTAACATGTGGTCCGTGGCATACGGCTTTGATAACGTCAGCGGGTCAGCTTTTTACATTTGGTGACGGGACTTTCGGTGTTTTGGGCCATGGTGATCGGGCTAACGTATCGTATCCGAAAGAGGTTGAATCTCTTTCGGGCTTGAGGACGATTTCGGTTGCGTGTGGAGTATGGCATACAGCTGCTGTAGTTGACATTATCGTAACGCAATCTAGTTCAAATACTTCTTCCGGAAAATTATTTACGTGGGGTGACGGAGACAAAAACCGTTTAGGTCACGGTGACAAAGAGCCGAGACTTCAACCCACATGTGTGCCAGCACTTATCGATTACAATTGTCATAAAGTTGCGTGCGGGCATAGTTTGACTGTAGCTTTGACCACATCCGGACAGGTTTATACAATGGGAAGCACTGTTTACGGCCAACTCGGAAACCCCGAATGTGATGGGAAATTACCTTGTTTAGTCGAGGGTAAGTTGGTAAATTCACTCGTTGACGAGATTTCTTGTGGTGCGTATCACGTGGCGGTTTTGACATCGAAAAACGAGGTGTATACGTGGGGAAAAGGAGCTAATGGGAGGTTAGGCCATGGAGATAGTGAAGACCGTAAAATACCAACGATCATTGAGTCTTTGAAAGACCGGCACGTTAAATGTATATCTTGTGGCTCAAATTGCACCGCTGCCATTTGTGTTCATAAATGGGTTTCGGGTGCTGAGCAATCTCAGTGTTCATCTTGCAGACAAGCTTTCGGTTTCACTCGAAAACGACACAATTGTTATAACTGCGGGCTGGTGCATTGCCATTCATGTAGTTCAAAGAAAGCACCACGTGCCGCTTTGGCTCCTAATCCCGGAAAACCATACCGCGTTTGCGATTCATGTTTCACAAAGTTAAGCAAGACCGCTGAAATCGCGTCCGTTGTAGTCAGTACTAGTAGCAGGCGAAACGTAAAGCCACGTTTATCCGGTGAGAACAAAGATAGGCTAGATAAAACCGAGTTAAAGTTAGCAAAATCAGGGGTGCCGTCTAATCAAGATTTAATCAAGCTTTTAGATAATAAAGCAGCGGCTAAACAGGGGAAAAAAGGTGATGCATTTCTTGGTCGGTCAACCCAAGGTCAATCCTTGATGCAGCTTAAAGATGTCGTGTTAATGGGTGATTTTCGCCAGATGATTCCCAAACCGGTTAATATTCACTCTAGCGTTAGTTCAAGGTCGGTCTCGCCGTTTTCTAGAAAATCGAGCCCTCCACGTTCTGCAACGCCTGTTCCTACTACCGGGCTTTCTTTCTCCAAAGGTGTAGCCGATAGTTTCAAGAAGACGAATGAAAACTTGAGGCAGGAAGTTATTAAATTGCGTAAGCAGGTATGCTATAAACTCATAAGAGGGTGTTTAACTGTTAACGCTTTGGTTTGTGTTTTGTTTGAGTGATTGCAGTCTTAAACTTGTGTTTTGTTTTTTTAATGTTGTTAAGGTTGACAGCCTGAGGAATCAGTGTGACGTTAAGGAATTAGAGCTTCAAAAATCAAGACAAAAAGCTCAGGAAGCTATGGTGTTGGCTGCTGAAGAATCTGCTAAATGTAAAGCTGCAAAAGATGTGATAAGAACCCTGATGGCCCAGGTGATTTCTCTTATAAACATATTTTCATATATTAGACGGTGCATAACTAAAGGGTCCTGTTGGTGGGCTGGTATTGGGCTCCACCCACCGACATGGTTTTGTGCATTTAATAATCTTAATTATTAATGTACTTGATTGGAAACTTCGTATTAGGAGGAATTACCTAATTCGATTTCTTTGATTTTTCTTTCCTCTCTATTCTATATGAGGCGACCAATTCCCTCAATTCATACCTTACAATCTCTCTAACTTAACATTGGTCAAATTTTGTCGTATGGTCATAGTTGTTAACAACAAATAGCGGACAATAGCGACAAGCAACCTATACGCTACGTAGCGATAGCGAACATAACACTAGAAGAAAATTCTAGAAATATTTTTTTATGTATATTATATCCAAATACGGTGTTTCTATATGTATAGTCAACAAAAAACCTAAAATCCAGCTATTGTTTACGTATATTTTATAGCTATTTATATTAAAACCAAAAAAACCTGAAATCCCACTATTTACTCGCTATGGCGGCGCCAAAATCAGATAGTGAATAATGAGCGATTCGCTACGCTATTCGCTATATCGCTTGCTGTGACAGCTATTAACAACTTTGGTATGGGTCAAACAATTTGTGTGATTACAATAATACTCTAATTTTATTTAATAAAATATTTAAAAACTATTCAAGCATTTTGGGTGATTTTTCACCTATTTCCTTTTGAGTTTCTTTAAATAAAAAAAAACTTTCATAAAAAATGATTTCAAAAATTGTCCAGTTTTCACAGTTCTATAAATTTTGTAGCTGAAGGATATGGCAGAGAGGTTACCACCTGGATCGTACGACTTTGAAAGCATGATGTCAGCAAATAGCTTAGAGCAGAATGGTGTTCTTCATTCCTCTGATGTAAATGGATACAGCGGTTCTATATCAAACGGGTCAATGGGACCCACTGAAACACTCACAGGAGCCACAGAAACCGAAGAACCTGTGCGGGACGCTTATCCAAATGGAGTAAGGGTACAATCGGGAACCCGTAATCATGTTGAAAACACCGATCCCGCACCACCAGAAAACGAGGAAAATAATGATAATTACAACCCTAGTAGCCCGGCTTCTTCGGTCACTACTGCAACTACTACTCATCATGTCGAGGCTGAATGGATTGAACAATATGAGCCCGGTGTGTACATAACCCTTACGGCTCTTAGTGATGGAACTCGAGATCTCAAACGGGTCCGCTTCAGGTAGCTTCTATCTTAATTAGATATAAACTAAATTAATTTTGTATTTGCAGTAATTTTTATGGATGCTAATACTAATACGTGTATTTGCAGCCGGAGAAGATTTGGGGAGCATCAGGCGGAGATATGGTGGTCGGAAAACCGTGAACAAGTGTATGAGAGGTATAATGTGCGTGGCTCAAACAAGTCATCGGTTTCTTCAAATGCTGCGGCCCGTAGATCCGGTGAATCGGCAGCACCACCAGCCAAGTATTAAACTAAAACCATTAAACCTACCGGTATGATTGTTTCATGGCTGTGAACAAAGTGAAGGTACCTCCCATCCAGTCGGTCCTTTAAGTTTTTAATTATTTTATTTTTTGTAATATATATTTAGTGGGGGCCGAAAATTGATTTCATTGGAATAGCATTGTAGCGTACATATGTTGAACCCAATTATTATGACCCCACCACTTAGTGTGTGGGTGAGCATGAACAAGAATGGCTGGCGTAAATTAGCAACTTGAAGGTGGTTATTAAGAGATGCACAAATAACTTGGTAGTGTAGGGTGGTGGGTCGATTGCTGTACACGCTAACCCAGAAATGTCGCTCGAAACCTTCACACGGTGCAAACATAAGGAACTGTCTATCCATAGACCCATAGATGATGCGTGTATCTGCGGGTTAAGACATATTTTGATCAATCCTTCTGATCTCTCGCAAAATCAAAACCTACTATACCTTACAAAGTTCAATGCCCAACAATACACATTATTCATTTTTTTAGTATGTAAAGTGTTCTCAATAAATGTGACAACTTCATAAGCTCTTCACGTTTTTTTTTCATCTGAGTTTTAACTTGAGTGCTTTAGTGTGAATAAATGAAGTATAAACGAAAATGGAAACAATGAAAATAAATGAACACAAAAGAATGTAAAGTTCATTAAAATTGTTTTATATTAAAATCCAAAGATTACAATTATCGGAATGATTATACAACTCTCTTTCAAGCGGATCACTCACCTAGCCTGTTTTGTACAAAAGGAATGTGCGATGTGATAAAATAAATTTTTGACAGGTTAGATCTATTTATACAAAGTACGAACATCTGTTGGCAATCAAGGTTAACATCAACCTGATAGCAACAGCTAACATTCCTAATAGAAAAATTTCACATATGTTGGAAACATATGATGAAATGTAATACTGTTCTAAGACAACTAACATCTGTTTAGACCTTTGTTGTCAAGGCTCAACTAGGCGCACACCTAGGCTCACTTTTCAGGCCCATCTCAGCTTTCTCACTTTGCTTTAAAAGGCCCCACTTTCAGGCCCTCATGCGCATTTTTAGGCTAAATTCCAACGAAATTTTTGTCAAAAATCGTTTGAACAGGTTTACACATCTTTGAAACAATTATAAGAACCATAAACAAGAATGGAAACAACCTAAAACAATTTAAACTAGCCCCAAAGAAGCCTAAAACATGTCTAAAATCCCTTAAAAGTTGTATTTTTATACTAAACGACTCGCAGAAAAAAGCTCTTGCCTTTTAAACCGCCTTACCTTAAGGCCAAGGCTCACCCTTTATGCCTTGAGTGCGCTTTGCGCCTTTGACAACTATGGTTTGGACATACATTGTTACATTAAAAGGACTACTATTAAACCTTTGTTTGGTCATCTTTACTAGTGCTTTGTCTTCAATAGGGCTTTAGCTATGAACAGACTTTTCTTCTTCTTCAATAATGGTTTTATATTTTCAAAAGATCTTTGAAGTCTTTAAACAGATGCTTAGTGTTAAAGATTCACTATTTTTGAAAGGAGATGTAAATCATAACTTGTTTATTTTTTTGATCAAAATAGCATGTTTTGACTTTTGTAATCATCTATTTTTTTTAGTTCCGACAATTTAATTTTTACAACACAAAATGAGGTTATGAATAATATCACAAATTATGTTTTTTCTTTTTGACCAATACTAATATGAGCTTTAAAAGCAACAACTAATACGAGTATTTAAAAAATTTTCTCTAGTCGTTCTACACAAATTTGGATAACAATGTGCATTGGGTTTTTAGTCATCAAAGTATTTGGATGTATGTTGATAAATCAATTATTTACTCTTCTATATATCTCCACTTTTCTCTCCAAACGTGTTAATAATATCAAACTAGTAATATGGTTTGTGAATGGTGCGCTTCGGACCTGTTACAAACATCGAATGGATTAATCCGAGTGTTATATAATGCGTAAACCATTGTGTTTCATCGTATACGATCTAACTCAATCTAACCTATATAAACATTGTGTTTGGATCAAAAAGTAAAGCAAATCGATTTCATACCATCTATATGAAACAAAATTAAACCCGGGTTGGTTTATTTAGTAGGGTTTCACCTAACCATTACACAGCCATTAATTCTGCATCAAAACTTAGCGGTATCAAAACGTTCAATCACTCGTACGTCAAAACGTAGACCAACTGAAAACTTCCATAAAAATAAGCACAAAAATATAATATATTCGACCTGACCCGTTTCTGAAAAAAAAACTACGTCAAAACGTGAATTTATGTCGTTTACGTTGAAACGTGGATTTATACTTGCATGTACATAAAAATAAGTACGTGAGAAATAAGCGGTGCGATGGGACACCGACGTGGTTAAATACTTAAAAATAATGATATATGAAGTCGAGTAGATTAGGTTATAAAAATAGAAATCTAGGTTGTTGTATATCAATGTAAGAATTTTAAAAAAGTAATTGAATGGAAGAAAACATAAGAAAAGATAGTTAAAACATTAGAAACTTGAGAAGTTGAGGGGTAAGTTTTGACATTTTACAAAGTTGAGGGGCTAGAAAGGTGCGGTAGTAAAAGGCAATTAAAAAAAGTTGAGGGTTAAAGTTGAAACTTTAGAATCTTGATAAGTTGAGAGGTGACTTATCAACATTTTACAAATTTAAGGGTCTAGAAGTGTACGGTGGCATTTTGAAAAGCTTAGGGTGAGTTTTGACATTAGATCAAACTTTGGGGAGAAGAATCAGCAAAATCACCAACATTAGCGTTTCATATAATATAAATAAATGTTTCAAATTCCTCTAAAACCCGTTATCAAGTACCAAGAATACAATCTGCCCATGTTCTAAATAATGTACAGATAGGCTTAACACATTGCAAATATTCTCAAAAAATATCGAGCGATATTGGATTTAGATAATTCGAAGTTTCATCAATTGATCGATAGCAATCATAATTTTTGATTTGTAGCAAATCACTCCTAACTTTCAATTTATTTCCTCTAGCATTGTCAAACTAATTGGACCTTAACCCAGTTAGTTGACTCAGATGCCACGTCATCAAACAAGTGCCACATCAGATGCCACGTCACCAAAAAGACCATGTCAGATGTTATGTCACTAAATAAGTGACACATCAAATGCCATGTAAGAAAAAATGCCACATCATTAAACAAAGTGGCACATTAGCAAAAAACTAACCGTGTTAGGATTCAACTAGTTTTGGAGGAACATAGGAAAAATATCCTACATACCTTTCGGACATCTAGTAATTGTTGGTTGTTTGTCGTTCAATTTTAGAAGTAAGCAACTAACTTGAGATGACGAAACTATGTTAGATTCGAGTAGTGTTTTTAAATCATGTCAGAAATTTATACTGTAGTTAGTTTTAATGTGAACCCACTGATCCTAACCCTAGCATCACATGAGCTAACATCACGGCCAATGAACGAACCTCACATTTAAGATTTTTTCGTCACAATAATGTATTAACCATCTTATACGGTTCATTTTGGACACATGTTATACACATATAAGCATGTTATTTCCACCATTTCATCATCATAAATAAACATTTGTATCTACGATATTATTAATAATATAATTAATGTGACATTTTACTTTTGTAAACCTACGAACTACTTTTTTTGACAGTTAAACTCACACCCTCTAATTCAACACTTAAATCTACAAATTTCGAGACACATTTTCTTCACGACTTACAAGGCCTTTTGTATGCACAACTGCTTGATATGTACTTAGCAATTGTTGTTATCCAATGAAAGCATATGCACCATTATCATGGGTACGCACTCTGGTGCCATAGCCACTTCGCCAACTAGTGTAACCAATGCTTTAGTGTCTCTCATGTGGCCAATTAATCAACGAGTTTACTCATTTTTCTTCAAATACAAAAATTATAATAGAATGTTTTAATAAGTTAAATAAGAGTAATACAGATTAATTCTTTAGGTATAAGAAATTACATGTATGGTCCTTACTATTAACTTAGAGGTAACACGTATGGTCGATGCATTAGATGAGCTTTATATTTTCTGTTAAAAAGACCAAAATAACCATATCATTAAAAGAATAAAATGAAAATATTTCCTATTTTTATAACACATATTAATCATTAATCATATTATCATATAAAAATGACAAGCTTGATGCCATTTCAAATAAATAATAAACCTCCCAATTTCCACCATGAAACTAACTTTCATCCATTTACCTCCAAAATCCAACTTCCATTCACCATTCATTCAATATCATCACCATTATCAACCTCCATCAAATTCTTCATAAACACATTTTCCCTTTCAATCACAACCCTAATCCCCTCTTATATCTCCTCCTCCTCCTCCTCCTTCTTCTTCTTCTTCTTCTTCATCATCATCATTTCTTGTTGGCACCTTGGTGGGGTCCCAAATCCAGCCCCACATGCAGCCCAACAACCCTCCAGATTCTCCACAACATGACCAAACACCATCACCACCCTCACCCCCACCCCCACACCCACCACCGCCACCACCGGTGAATCCTCAACAACCACTTCCACAATGGCAGCAACAATCAGCGATGGTATTAGCACCACCTCCTCACTACCAATCCTACAATCCTCCAATGTTTCCCATGGGACCACCACCGCAATTCTTCCAGCTTCCGCCTGGAACCATAGCGGCTGCGGCGGCACCGTCACCGGCACCTAATCATTTGTATCCGGATCATGAACGGGATTGGTCCACCGGGCTTTTTCAGTGCACGTCCAACATGAAAAATTGTATGTAATATCAAATTATTAGATTACGATTCATGTGAAATTGTTTGATATATTTTTTGTACGTCAAATTGTAGGTTTTGTGACAACTCTTTGTCCGTGTGTTACGTTTGGGGAGATTGCTGAGATCTTGACGGAGGGACATACGCGTAAGTCGAATTTAAAATTTCATGAATTCATTCATCAATCATTCGATATGTTATTTCAATCTAATTTCACTCATTTTGCAATTGGCGAGAATGATATTGATTATGATCAGCAAGATATTTTTAATTTTTGTTTTACTATGAGAAGATGTTATGAAAAACATATCGATACGTTGGCAATTGGGTGTAAACGAGCCAAAGTGCCAGCAATTTGATAACAATAATAAAATGATATATAAACATAACAGGTATAAATAGATAATAAATAATAAACCCGAACTCAAGTTTTCTCAAGTTAATTATGCTGAGCTCGAGCTTACGCGAGCTGAGTTCGAGCATAGACGAGCTCGGGTTCGGATTGGCTCGTTTACATCTTCTAGCTGGTAACCAGTGGGCCTGGTAATTCACTATATACACGATACGAACATGACAGTACTAGTGATTTACATAGTTTCTAACTGTGATTTTTGTACTTTCTTGCATACATCCAGATACTTTTATGTTATACACATTTACTTATTTTTGTCTGGGAAATGGATGCAGCGTGGTATGAACCGGCAACATTGTGTGCATGTTTAGGAGCCGCAAGCTTTGTTTTCATATTCTTGTTATGGCTAACATTCCCATACACGTGCCTATATCGAGTCAAAATGAGAAGAAAATACAAGTTAAAAGGAAGCTTAGCTGAGGATTGCGCGATCAACGCGTTTTGTGGATGGTGTGCCTTATGTCAACAATATCGCGAGCTTGATCATCAAGGGTTCAACGTCTCGATCGGTACTCTCATTCCTTCGACCCGTGAATATATCTTTGTATTCAATATTGACTATTATTGTGTCGAATGAAAATTTAAATTCTCTTTTAGTACAAACTTTGGATAAAAGCCCAAAAATCCCAAAGGCGCAAACCTCAAAAGCCCAAAATCTAATTTGGGTGTCAACAACTTGCTATGGTTTAAGCCCAAACTAGATGCTTGAAATGGGCCATATTTTAGACTAACCGGTTTCGGGCCAGTTTGGTTGAGCTTTGATGTAATTTTTTTTTTCCAATTTTTATATTATATTAATATCATATTATATTGTGTAAATTAGGATGGCATGAAAACAAGAGGAGGGAAAGACAAGCAGTTGCAATATTTCGATTGGTACCACCGGAGGAGCAAGAGATGACAAGATGAAGAAGATTAGTAGAGTAATAGAAGTAGGGGAATTAACTATATTAAGACTATAGTACATTTTCTTTCTTTATTTATTTGTACATTAATTAATTATATATTAAAAAGTTTTGTTTGATTGATAGTAACTTTTTTATTATTTAATGAATTTTAATTTACATCCTTAATTCCTTTTTATTTTACTATATTTTTTTCTTTTTCTTTTTTTATCAATTTATATTCTTACACCCTAAACTTTCATAAAGTTCTTAAATAATCCCTAAACTTCATTTAAGTATTCTTTTGACTTTCGTCTTAGGTTTTCTCTTTCAAATGTCATACCGAGTGCCAATATCGTATCAATACCATGATGAATCGAACCGAATTGTTGTAAACCGAATTCCCTCAGTTTAGAGATCTGTCTGATTTCAATATGGCTATGTACTAGGGAGTAGGGGATTTGGTATGGATTTTGTTAATGCAAGTGGGAGATAGGGGGTGTTTTCTGTATGTGGGATCTGAAAGTTTTCGATTATATCGATTCGGTCAAACACCAAAATTTTTACTTATAAGGGTAGAATTAAGGGTTGTAACAGGGAGATAAATGTGTTAAACGTTTACGCACCGGCAACAGGTGGTGGAAAAACGCAGTTTTTGGCTGAAATTGAATCGATTAGAAACCTTTTTCTTGTTTGTGGATTATGTTGGGTGATTTTAATTCGATTAGAAATCCGAAAGGAAGACGAAACTCGATCTTTGATCCTAATAGTGCCAGGGATTTCAATTATTTTATTTTTAACATTGGGCTTATTGAGTATAACATAAAAGGTAGAAGGTTTAACTTTCTAGAAAAAATGAATGAAGCTGAGTAAAATTGACAAAATTTTGGTCTGTCATGAGTTCGTTAACAACTGGTCAGAGGCATGTCTCACGACACTTCCAAGAAAACACTCAGATCATTTCCCTTTGTTGTTGATGACGAGGTATTGAACTATGGGGAAAATCCGTTTATAATCTTTAACTCATGGCTTGACAGAACGGGGTTCGAAGACACGGTGTCTAAAGCAGTTGAGACCTTCGTTTTTGATGCCCCCCGGATGTGGTTCTCCATCGCAAGTTTAAACATATTAAGAACCATATCAAACAATGGAAAGAGAAGGTCTTGGCCAAGGAATGGATGATTTGGAGACCTTGTTTTAGGTCCTTGAAGTGTGAGACTAGCACATCAAATATACGCAACGGTCTATGGTAGTTTACGGGGATTAACCATGGTTAGTTTGTGTTAGGTTTGGACCTTTATAGGTCATTTGGACATGTCATAGGCAATGTGGGCCAGGCAAGCCCATAGGCAAGCCCATGAGGGGCATGCCTTACCTAGGTATATAAGCTAAGCTTGTTCATTTCTAAGGTTAGACTTTTAGGATTTCTCTAGAGAGAGCCTCCATCTTGTACCAGACGGTTTTGCTTGTTCAAGTAATAGAATCGTGTGCAAGGTGTTAAAGTTGATTCATATTGTTCTCCATCTTTTTGGTTTTATTGAATATCATCAAGTTTGGATTCCGCCCATCCTTGATGATTGTGTGATATCGTTGTTAGATCCGAATCGGGACTTACAATTGGTATCAAAGCTTGTTGAACCTATTTTTCAGGCTCAGATCTGATATCACACTGATTCTGTTCGGTTTCTACTGAAAAACAAGCATTTTGGATCAACATTCAAGGATTTCGGACCTTCTGTTTAAATTTTGGACAGATTTCGGATCATTCTGCTGCATTTCGGATAAATTCTTTGCATTTCGGATAGAATTCGGATAAGTTGTTTGAATTTCGGATACATGTTGGATAGTTTTTGGATTAATCTGTTGAATTTCGTATAAAAAATCTTGAATTTTGGATAGATTTCAGATAAATCTTCAAGGATTTTGGATAGTCTTCAAGGATTTCGGATAATCTTCAAGGATTTTGGATCATATTCTTTCATCTCGGATTGCATCTCGAATTTGGGAATCATCTCGGATAAACAAGGAAGCATCTTGGATTGAAACAGTGCATCTCGGATCACTGTTCCGAATCACCGTCTCCGATTAGTATCTCGGATCACTGTTTCGAGATTCCATCACGGATTAACAATTCGAGTTACTGTTTCGAGTTCGGTACTGTTCCGAGTTGTACCCACAAAGGTGGAAAGTTAATCAGCTGACGTAACCGGAGTTAAACGTTTTCGTACGCAGAATTTGATCCATAGACAATCTTGACAAACCGAGAACGGTTAAACTCGTGTGATTTTTAGGACAAAAAAACCCAGTTTTCGGACATTATACATCATTGGATTCGTATCGTCAAGACGAGTCTAACAGTACATTTTGGTAAAAACAGTTTTCAGACATTTTTTTATCGTTTTTACCGGTACGGTTTTGTTTATCCGAAGATGTTTACAGCCCAAGCTCAGCACTCGAACATAGTTTTCAGTCCAGCACAAAATCAAAACCCAAACCTGCGGGATGAACTGAAGGAAAAACTGAATGAGTTTATTGGAAACTACAATGTTGATCCGGTTGCTGACTATGTGATACGTTTGCTTGAACATGAGAGGCGAAAAGAGGAAGTAAGAGATGAGATGAATAGCGTGTTGGGTGATGAAAAAGACTTCTTTGTATCTTAGTTGTGGGATCATTTACAATCAAACCAAGATCTCCAAGATCTATACGCTAAATCAACAGAGTCTAATCATGAAGAAGTGTCCGAACAGAAACCTCAAGCCCAAACTCACGCTGACAAACCAAGCTCGCACATTGACACAATCAACTACCTTTTGTGCACTGAACCTTGCAGGAATAGGGTTGCTCAACTCAGAGCACTTAATTCCAAAATGGCTGATGATTACAACAATGCAATGGCTCAGTGCATCAGCCTTCGAGAAAGTAACAAGTTACTCACAGAAAAGGTTAAAGCACAAAAGAAAGACATAGCTCAGCTCCACTTGGACGTAGATCAACAAAAATGTTGGGTTCATGATTACAAAACCAGATTAGATTCAAAAACCATGGAATGCGACTTGGTAAGAGTTGAACTGGGACTTCTTACTAGAAAATATCAACAAAATGAAGTAAATATAAAGAAGTTTGATACATCCAGCAAGCTCGTTCAAGACCTGTGCAATGTGCAGCTGGCATATAAGGAGAACAAGGGGAAGGGTTTGGGATTCAATCAGGTTGCTCCGCTGTATAATCACAACTACACAACAATGCCTGAAACGACGAAGATATTGAGAAAGCACAACATATGGTGTACGACAAACCTAGTGATTATACGTCAGACACACGGGAACCAACTGGTGCGTTTGACTCTTCTAATGATTCAGCTGGAGTGTCTGGTCTTTCGTCTGATAAACTAGGGCTTGATTTTATCAAAGCTGATGAAGAGAGAGCCGACGTGAACAAGACTCCAAGTGTGCAAACTGAACAATATGAACCTTCTGCTTGTGATGAAAAGGTTCAGAGCAAGCTAAAAGAGCAGAAACGAGCAAATCGGAGACGAAGAAAGCAGAAGTCCAAACGTCAAGGATAGTCACGCTCTCCAAAATCATCAGTGGGCAGCAACAACCCTCAAAAGGCTAGTATTGTGAAAAATGCTTTTGTTAAGCCGGTTTTTAATGGAAGATGTAAAAAATATGCTTTTGGCTGTGCTAGCAAAGCTTTTGGAAAGGTCGGGGAGATTTCTGAAGAAGACTTGCAGTCTAAACAAAACAAGAAGAATCAAAAGAAATCTCCACAACAGAAGAAGGCCCTTGGAAACGACAAGTACAAACATCCAAATTCATCTTCGTTTGCAAGAAACGTGCAAGGAAATCAAGCACAGAAGGGATCAGTTCATCCTTCAGGGCCTGCAAGAGCCAATCAAGCTGATCAGTATGCTTTATATGTGAAGAGACAAACGTGCTTCAATTGCGGCATTCCTAGTCACATTGTTCGAAACTGCACACATAGTTCCCATTTTCTGTATCATGTTCAAAATCAGAAGGTTACACCTAAGGATAACAATCATTCGAAGCCGATGAAGGTATCATCACCTAAGGCAATGAAGAATGTGAATCCCAAGGTTAAACCATCTGATGGGGATTGGAAAGTTGCCAAAAACAAATGCAAGGCTGATCAGAAACAAAAATCCGTTTCTAAAATGACTAAACCTGAAACATCAAAAGTTGCTCAATCTAGGGCAACAACTGCGTTTGTTAAAATGAAACAGATTTGGAAACCCAAATCCAAACCCGCAACAACATCACCAATCCTTGAAACAAAAGGGGACTTGTGTCTTATTTTGATGCTTCAGGGAAACCCAGGACCATGATGGCCTAGGTCCCACTATCTTACTAATCTCCTTATTTTTTCAGGAACAACTAAGGAGGAGCTGTTAACAATCTCTGGAGTGTTGATAGTGGTTGTTCTAGGGACATATCGGAAAACATCTCACTGTTGCAAAAAGTTCAAATTTTTTTTACAAGTACAATGTTTCCTTCGGAGGAGATGAGGTAAGAAAAGATCAGCGAAAAGGTACAAATTTAAATTTCGTGCTTTAATTTTGAAATTTATTAGTCTTTAATCTAATGACGAAACGGTTAAACAAAAACAACAAAAATATTTTTTTCTTTCGTTTAAAACTTTGTGCATACGTTTGCTTTATTAGGTAAATTTGTGCGTAAAGTATGATGCACAAATTTAAGGGGGAAGAGGACGATGTATCTATATTCATTGTTTGAGGAGGAGAAAATCAGAAAAATACAAATACATTTGAAAACATAAAAATACAGAAACATTTGAAAACATAAAAGGCGTTTTTGCATCAAATGGGACATGAAATGAATATTCGTGATAAAGGGTGTGACTGACACATGTAAGGTGTCGTAGCTGAAAAGACTAGGATCTAATGTGATATGTCGGTAGGCTTAACGCTCAAAGTGATTAAAAGATATTAAGTGATATAAACATAACGAACTATGTATCTTGTAGGTAACATAACATTGGCGTATGATTTCATGGTCTTAAATCTTGCGTTGGTAGATAGCCAACGTCTGAAGTTTCGGGTCTTTATGCTGCTGAGTCATCCGGGGGATATCAGGGCTGCCCTTCTGTTGCATTCAGATTATATGCAGACCTAGGCACAGTAAGGATATCTTTAAAAGAGCCAAAATAGAAAGGCCAAAACCTTAAAAGAAAGGAAATCTCATCATGAGAAAATTCCATGTGCTTAAAAAGTCAAACATACCATATAAGGTATTTGCCTAACCCTCGTCAGATATTATTGGTCACTCTACTATACGAAAGTACTGACCTGTTCACCAATAGTCTGACGTTGCAAAAGATAAAGGATGATCTTCGTATACTCACCTGCTACAATGAATCGTTGTGCTTACCTTGATCGCGGGGGTATGTCATGGTATGGGACGCACAGGTATTATAGTATAATACTACCTTAAGCATATCACGAAGTTGAAAAATGAAAAATTGAGCGTTAAAGTTTAAGTGGTCAAATATATTGGCAATCGCTTAGTCCAGTCTGAATAAGTTCGCACTAAAAAGTGTTCCTTGGTCCGCCTGAAAACGATTTTGATCCCATTGCAATTGTATAGTTGTAACTATTGAGTTAGTTTCTTCGTTTATTTGCGTTTCTGTTTATATTCTTATATTCTAAAATTAAAAAAATAGAAAATTCAAAAATCCAAAAATAGAGTGCTTTCTTTGTTTTATTAAAAATTATTAACCGTTCTTGAAGATTTGACCAGGAATCAAAAGATGAAAGAAATTTGAATTCTGATCCGAGTACAAGTACTTGGATTTACCAAGTGTTCATGTTGTACTCTCCCTGGTGCATAAGAATGTTTGCTTATAAAATTTGAGAATTGTGCAGATCTTGATTTAGATCAAGAAACAGGGGTTGCTGAAATTGAGATGCCGTTAGTTGCCGACAAAGCATGAAGCATCACAACAGCAAAGTGTACCTATTGGGCTTGTATTACTAAAGGTTTACACATTAGAGCTACATTTGGGCTTTAAGGGGATTTTGGGCTTCCTAGTGCCTTGTGGGCCTAGGGTCGTATCTGTTGGGCTTATTGAGTAGTATAAATGTATGTCTTAGGTCAAGGTTTAAGGGTTAGAGAGTTGTAATTGCAAACTTGTATCAGACACTTTTCTAGTGTATGTAAGTTGTTTTGAATTTAAGAGATTGTTCTTCTTCCTAATCATTATTTCTGCTACTGATTAGGTTTGTGATACCTGTTAGATCCGATATCGGGACTTACAATTGGTATCAGAGCCTGCGGTTCAATACAGGCTCCAGGTATCGCTGATTGAAGAGCTGATCGGAAGTGGTGCTGCTGCTGTTCATCCGGATTACTGTTTAGGATCGAAGACTGGCTGTGTTTGTTTGGAATTGTTACTGTTCTGAAGAACTCGAAGACGATCTGAAGCTTTCGGATCTGCTACTATTACGGATTCCGAAGAAATCAAAGAAGCTTCAAGTATTTCGGATTTGTTACAGTTGAAGATCCCAAAGAACATGAAGGAGATCATCCATCTTGGATTGATCCCGGACTACTGTTTAATCCGGATTGCTACCTTTTCGGATCCGAGACACTGTTGGTGGTTAACTGTTGCTTTGAAGTCGGATTACTGTTGCTTGAAATTCAGATTATTGTAGATTAGAATTCGGACCAATGTTGCATTCGGATAAGGATTGGATTCCGAACTGATTTCATTCCGGATACAGTCTCATTCTGGATTATTCCTGATTCCGGATTCATCTCGGATTCTCTTTATTTCGGATCAACATCATCTCTGATTCTCTTTATTCCAGATCAACATCATTTCGGATCATCATTTTGGATTATTCATCTTGGATAAAGATCACTCCGGATCAATCATTCCAGATTCTCTTTTTTTCCGGATCAATTATCTCGAATTCATCCATCTCAGATTCATTCATCTCGGATTTGTCGATCTCGGATTCTCTTTATTCCAGACTGATTTCAGGCTGATCACTGTTCATACTATAAAACTTGAAATTAACTGAATTTAAATTTACTTGGTAATTTTAATTAAGTCAACCATGATGAACGACTACATGACAGCTCAAGATTTAACCAATGCCACTTTGACTGCATTGCAATCATAGACTCTAGCCCTCTATCAAGAATTGGATCAAGTGATTGGCACTTCAACTAAAGTGCCTCGTCTGTTGTATGGAGATGAGTATTACGAATGGAAGTTTAGATTCGAGCAATATTGCAAGGCAAAAGAGCCTTGTGTGTGGAGGTGTATTATGAATGGTTCGCAGACGATAGTTTACAGTACCGATCAAGATCCGGACACAAAGATTCCAAAGCCTAGTCACTTGTGGACTCCAGAAGATGTTAAAATAATTTAGGAAGATGAAAAGGCCTCGGCTGTATTGAAAATGGCGCTTGGACCCGATATTTCTATTGCGGTCAGAAATTGCAAGACCGCTAAAGAAGTATGGAGTGAATTGCAAAATCTCTATGAGGGAAATGCGGATATGAAGGCGAGCAGAGTAAATCAGCTGAATCAACAATTCAGCTCATTTAATCACATTTACAGGGAAACCATTGAGAACCAGATTCGTAGATATGTAAAGCTTGTTTCCCAGATGATATCAGCTGAGATTACTCTTACAAATAGTGCTATGAACAGACAATTGTTAAATTCACTGCCGAAGATTTGGGATGCAGATGTTGGAATGATCAAGAAGATGAAGAACCTGAATGATGTCACTCTCACAGAAATGATAGCTACTATTAAATCGTGTGAGATCGATAATAAGAAGAGGGACATCAATCATCAGAGTAGTTTGATGGCCGTCGGGATAACAGGGCAAAATGCAGCATTGATGTCGCAAAATCTGGTCTATAGCCCTCTACAAGGAAATTCTCAAACACCGGGTAGCTCAAATGTGGTTTACAGTCCTCTTGCCACGCCACAGAAAACTCAGTACGTCTATGGTCTTCAGTCTCAGACTCCCTATGATTTCTGCTGCTCAAGTTCAGACATAGTACCATGCTCAGTATCCCAACATGGTTTTCAGTCCTGCCATCCCTCAAGCTGTTCAACAAGGCAGCATTCCTCAATCTGCTACTCCAGCACCGGCACCTACTCAACCTATGTCCAATTCTGCTTTTCTCACTAAGGAAAATGAAGAAAAATTGGCCATAGCTGCTTCCATGATCAACAGCTTGAACGCTTTTTTAGCAGGTGATCTGACTCCCTCATCCATTCTTCCAACTGAAGTAAATAAAATAATGGAGGAAGATATGGACGAGATTGATGTGTCCTGGAATCTTGCAATGGCTGCCCTTCGTGTCAACAAGTTTCAAAAGAAGTATGGGCGGCAACCATTGTCAAATCTGAAGACTGGACTTACAAAGGACAAACTCAGGTGCTACAGATGTCACGAGCCAGGACATTTTGCCAGGGAATGCAAGAAGCCGCCATCTGGATATGTGTTATCCAGGGTGGCAGACATACAGACCAGCGACAGACATCTGGTGCCAGTCTCTCCCTCAAAGTCTACTACGAGTCCCTCAAGCAGCTCGGGCGGGAAATCAACAGCGTTGGTGGCACAACAGCACAAAGGATTCAACTGGGCAGATGCTGCAGCTCAGATGGAAACTTTGAATCTCTCCAAAAACAGCAACCACTGCATGATGGCGCAGACAACTGAGACACCCGATCTTTCGGAAACGGTAAATCGAATTCTCTGTTCTGATAGTTGTCATTTTAAATTATCACAAATGCGCGCCCCTAATTCAACTCTTGTAGTTGAATACTAGCAAGCTGCATCACAGAACATCGCCCTTAAACATAAGAACAAGCTTCTTATGTAAAAGGTCGAAGCTCAAAAACAAGATATAGCTCAGCTAAAGTTAGACTTGAACGAACAACAATGTTGGGTATACGACTATAAGCTAAAATTAGCTGAAAAGGACATAGAACTTCAAGCAGCCTTAGCCAAGCTAAATTCCTTGACAGGGAAGTTTCAAGAAAATGAAATAAACATCAAAAAATTTGAAACTTCCAGCAAACTGGTCAAGGACTTGTGTGATCTTCAGCTAAATTACTAGAAAAATTTCACAAAAGGTCTTGGGTATAATATGGCTCCTCCACCATATAATCATAACTATACAAGAATGCCTGTATATAAGGCTGATCTAGAAATGCAGAAAATATAATTTATGGTAAACCTTCAGATTATCTTTCTATACCATGGAAGCCCTATTACCCAAAGTTCTCTAAACCAACTGAACTCAAGAGGGATGATGTTTTCGTTACTTCCGCACCACTTTCACATGAATCTGGTGACCATCCTTCTTGTAGTACAGATGATTTGGAGAAAGTAACGCCTGAGGCAGAGGCAGCAACATCCTTCACAGAATCTAAAGGAGAAAAGTCTTCTGAAACTGAAACTGAATTAGTGAACGATACTAACGTGTCTACCTCATGTGTAGAAGAAATTTTAGTTGAGGATATTATAGATGGTGATTAAGAGGAATGTCTGAATGCAAATTCAGACAATTCGGCTGCTGATTATGAATTTTATAAGCCCGCTTTGGACATTTTAAATCAATTTCTTGCTGAACAATTTAAATCACAGACACTGTTGGTTGTGTTGATAACACAGACAGTTTTAATTCTGGTTTTTCATCGAATGCTGATGTTTTGAATGATACTAATAACTGTGATAACTCTTGTGATGAAAACATGAATTTTGCTACAGCTTCAGCATCGACAGATGATTCGGTTTCATCAGTTCCTACTGAAGAGACCTGAAGTTCTTCTCTAGAGGCTCCGTCTGTTGATGCTAATCCTAGGGTTGACAGTGAGAAAGTCAACCAACCAACCGACCCTGTGAAAATTGATGTTGGCATAGTTCTAGAAGATTCGGGCGACTCATCTTATTCAAACAAAGCACAAGGGATTGATTCTGAAATGACAGATGATGAGCATTCCTTTTCTGCTAATTCAGATGCAAATCTTGAAACTGAATCTGAATCGGATTCTAAAACTTTTCAAAATTTAGAGATTCCATCTACTTGTAATGTTTCAAGCTCATCTTCTGAAATTCAGAAAAGGATGTCCCTGCTGAGCCACCCGTGTCCTCTGCAGAATCTGCCACGAAAAGTGATTTGAAAAATAAGAATAAGAAACGGAGAACATGCCGATCCAAAAAGAAGAAAAACAGACAGGCGTCTCCGACAAATGAAAAGGCAACTGCTGAGTCCCCTCATCACTCTGAGAGATTGACTCAGCAGCCACAAACTGAATCTGTGAAGCAAACAGCTGAACATAAATCAGTTAAAGTTACGCCTAAGTGTGCTGATGGTTATGTGCAGGCAACAATCAAGAACAACACTGTGCATCAGCCGTCATTACCCGCAAGCAAGAAACTGACAGACAAATTGCCTAGAATTTCCCAAGCTGAACGGACTGTTTTCTTCCAGAAGAGGCAGACCTATTTCAACTGTGGATTTCCCGGGTATATTGCGCGAAATTGTCAAAAGGATTTTACATCGTTTAAAACATCATACTCAAAATATCAGAAGGATATGCCTAATCGCCTACCCCAGGCTCGATTTGCTATGGCTAAGTCTTCTGATCAAGACTGGAACATGGCCAAGAAACAATCTCATAAATCTTCAAGACCTTCAGGTTCCCTGAATCCTTCTAGCACTCCAAGGATTGTGCAGAAGTCTGATTCGTTAACTTGGAGGCCTAAGATCTTGACCAAGATTCAGTCTTCTGCCCCTATATCAAACAAATCAAAAGCATCATCAACCTCATCCTCATCTAATTTAATTTTCCGTGAGGTTACTTATGTTGATGCAAATGGCATGCCCAGATCTTCAATGGCCTAGGTTGCAGCCTCTAACTAAAACCCGTTGAAATGTGTAGGAACAGCTCTGGTGAACTCCTGTCAGACTCTAGTGTATTGACAGTGGCTGTTCCAGGCACATGACTAGGGACATCTCGCAGTTG
Source organism: Scalesia atractyloides (assembly GCA_947069175.1). Lineage (NCBI taxonomy): Eukaryota > Viridiplantae > Streptophyta > Magnoliopsida > Asterales > Asteraceae > Scalesia > Scalesia atractyloides. The sequence goes on along the minus strand of CAMTDV010000001.1, from coordinate 51,919,383 downwards.
AACGACATTCAGTTTTTCGATGGCGGGTTTGTCTCCTTCGCAGGTGGTGAGACCGGGAAGATCACTATGAGAGGAACAATATGCAACAGAGCCCTTAGCTTTAAGAATGTTAACTACGTACCATAATTGAAGCACAGTCTTTTGAGTGTCTCAGCTCTGTGACAATCATTTAGATGTTCTCTTTACCAAGAAAGGGTGTTATGTGCTGAAACCAGGTCTTATTATTCCGGATGATTGGATTCTTCTTAAAGCTGCAGGAAAAGGAAATGCATATGTCATTGACATGAACAAGGCTCCATCTGACAAGCTCACTTGTCTATTCTCGTCTACAACTAAACATGATGCAATGTTATGGCATAGTAGACTAGGACACATTAACATGAAGAACTTAAATCGCTTTGCAAAAGGTGGTTTAGTCAGAGATCTACCAGTTCGCGACTTTATCAGGTTAAAAAGTGTGAATCATGTGCACGTGGGAAACAACATCGTCAGCCACACAAATCTAAAGCCACCCCTTCCACGTCTCAAGTCTTAGAATTGCTTCACATGGGTCTTTTTGGTCCGACAGACATTCTGAGCATTGGCGGAAAGGCATACTGTTTGGTTATTATTGATGACTACTCGCGATTCACCTGGGTTTTCTTTCTTACACATAAAAGTGAAACCGCTGAGTTAGTTAAACAGTTTGTCACGCTTATAGAGAACCAGACAGACACCACTGTAAAGGCTATTCGTTGTGATAACGGAACAAAATTTAAGAATGTCACCTTAAATTCTTTCTGTTCCTCCAAGGGTATTGACTGCCAGTTTAGTGCAGCCAGAACTCCACAACAGAATGTGGTTGCAGAACGAAGAAATCGAACGATAATTGAAGCTGTACGTACTATGCTGGTTGAATCCGAGCTACCTCTCATTTTCTGGGCAGAAGCAATCAATACTGCCTGTTATATACAGAATCACGCCCTGATCAACAAATGACACATGAAAACTCCATACGAAGTGGTTGAAGGTCGCAAACCTTCGGTCAAGCATTTCCGCAAGTTCGGATGCCCTTGTGTTCTCCTGATTATGGATGCTAAAGGGAAATTTGAATCACTTGGGGATCCATGCATCTTCGTTGGATATTCCAAAAATACTTCATATCGTGTCTACAATAAGATCAAGAAAATGGTTGTTGAAACCTACAATGTGGGTTGGCTAGAGGAAAATCCCAAGGACACACGCATTGGTCCTGACTGGCTGTATGATTATTCCACCTTGTTTAACCATGTTGATGTTCCTTCAAATGTTTCGGCAGGTACAAGTCAAATTTCTGATCTTCAAACGATGTCCATCGCACCCGAAGACGATTCCGATGCTGCACAACTGCATGAGACGTTAAAGAAGCTGAGTGTGGATCAACCTGGATTCAATGAGGCTATCTCTACTCCTTCACCAGTACCAGAACATCCAAAAACTGCATCTGCTCAGACTCCTCAGGATGATTCCCCTGAAGTTAAGGCTTCAAACACAGAGTCACCTACGACAAATGACGGGTCTGCTCCTCCTGATGTCTTGGGTTCATCTCTGTTTCCTAAGCCTACACCGTCAGACTATTCTGTTGATTCATCAGTCAATACTTCTACTGGTGCAACTAATGAGGGGAGTCATCTGGAGTGGCTTCAGCGAGTGTTACTAACTTGCAAACGGATCTTCTTGTCCCTGCTACGCCAATATCGCAGCGTCTACAGCGTGATCATCCCATTGAAAATATCATTGGTCCTGTTACTGCTGCTGTTCGAACCCGCAGTCATTCGGGGGATATCAATACTTATCTTTACTATTGCTTCATCTCACAAATTGAACCTAAAAGTATTGATTTTGCTTTGCAGGAACCAGGCTGGGTGGATGCTATGCATGAAGAACTCAATCAATTTGAGAAGCTTGGTGTTTGGCAATTGGCGAAGCTGCCTCAAGGAAAACGTGCTCTCGGAACTCGCTGGGTTTTTCGTAACAAACAGGATGACACTGGAGTCATTGTTCGGAATAAAGCTTGATTGGTGGTTCAGGGTTTTCGTCAGATTGAAGGATTAGACTACCATGAGGTTTACGCACCGGTCGCTCGTTTGGAGGCTATTCGCATTTTCTTGGCATATGCATCTTACATGGATTTCACTGTCTATCAAATGGATGTCAAGACTGCGTTTCTCTATGGCACGGTGAAAGAGGAAATATATGTGGCACAACCACCGGGTTTTACTGATCCTGACAAGCCAGACTATGCATACAAATTGGACAAAGCTTTGTATGGGTTGCATTAAGCGCCTCGCGCATGGTACGCAACTCTGACAGAGCATTTGCTATCTCATGAATACACTCGGGGAACCATTGATCAAACCCTGTTCATCAAACGTGTTGACAAGGACATTATTCTTGTTCAAATTTATGTTCGATATCATTTTTGGTTCTATAAATGATGGTTTGTGTCGGGAATCTGAAGAAATTATGAAGAAGAAATATGAGATGAGCTCACTGGGGGAGATGACCATGTTTTTAGGACTTCAAGTTTGTCAGAGCCCCCAAGGAATCTTGATTCATCAAGGAAAATATGTCCATGACGTTCTTGCGAAATTCAAGCTTACATACAAATGGCCTTTGCTAAATGAAGACGCTGAAGGAACGCCATTTAATCCAACCATGTACCACTTAATGATTGGTTCACTCATGTATCTCACTGCAAGTCGGCCTGCTATCATGTTTGCCGTCTGCCAGTGTGCTCGTTATCAGGCTACTCCTAAACTCTCTCATTTACATGATGTTAAAAGAATTTTTAGGTACCTAAAAGGGGCACCGTACTGGGCCTCTGGTATCCTAAAAATTCTGAATTTAAATTGTATGCTTTCTCTGACAGTAATCTTGGAGGTACATATAGGGATATGCGCTCAACTTCAGCTGGATGTCAATTCTTGGGAGACCGCTTAATCTCGTGGCAATGCAAGAAGCAATAGACGGTCTCGCTTTCTACTGCAGAAGCAGAATATGTCACAGCCTCTACTTGCTGCTCCCAGGTTTTTTGGATGCAACACCAGCTTGCGGATTACGGTTTGACTTACCTAAACACCACAATTAATTGTGATAATGATGTCCAAATCGTAGAAAAACCCTGTTTCCCCCTCCAAAACCAAGCACATAAATATCAAAGTTCATTTTATCCGTGATTGCTATGAAAAGGGTCGCGTTAAGCTTGAGCAAATCCACACCGATGCAAACGTGGCGGATTTGTTCACGAAACCCGTTAGCAACACGCGTTTTCAAGTGCTTGTGGATCTTCTCAAAATGATTCGGTTTTCTAACTAGGCATCCTCTGTTCTTTTTGTTTCGTTTATTGTCTTTCATCTCTTTTCCTTTGCTTCGTAAATTTGTTCGTGTATATGCACAAATTTAGGGGAGAAATCTTAAAAAAAATGTGTTTATTTTTAAAACAGCTTTTGCAATGATTGGGAAATGAAATATTTTTTCGTGATAAAATGTATGACTAACACATGTAAGGTGTTGAAGCGGGAAAAGGCTTGTATCGAAGGTGATATGTCGATAGGTCTAAATCTCAACCGGATAGTGTAAGCCAAATGATATAAACATAATGAACTCTGTATCGTGTGGGTAACATACTATCGGTGTATGATTTTATGGTCTTAAATCCTGTGTTGATAGATAGCCAACGTCTGAGGTTTCGGTTCTTTATGCTGTTGAGTCATCCGGGGATATCTTGGCTGCCCTTCTATTGCATCCAGATTATATGCAGACCTAGGCACAGTCAGGATATCTTTCTAAAATAGCCAAAATAGAAGGGCCAAAACCTAAGAGAACAGAAGTCTCTTTATGAGAAAATTCCATAAGTTCCTACGTACCACAAAAGGTATTTGCCTAACCCTCGTCAGACACTATTGGTCTCTATACTGTACGAAAGTACTGACCTGTTCTCCAATAGCCTGACGTTGTAAAAGATAAAGGATGATCTCAGTATACTCACCTGCTACGATGAATTGTTGTGCTTACCTTGATCACAGGGGTATGTCATGGTATGGGACACATGGGTATCATAGTATAATACTACCTTAAGCGTATCATGAAGCTTGAATTGGAGGGTTGAGTTTTTAGATTTAGATGGACAAGTATATTGGCAATCACTTAGACTAGTCTGACCTAGCTCGTACTGAAAAGTGTTCCTTAGTCGACCTTTGAAACGATTTGATCCCTTAGCAAGGCAGCGTTTATGTTTATGTTTGTGCTAAAATGTCTTACTTTTGTAGTTGGTAAATGGTGGTTGGATGCTTGGTTAGTCAAATTGATAATTTTTGGTTAGATGGTTTCTGTCAAGGGATATTGGACTGGTCTGCTGAGTTTCAAATTTGGGCCAATCCAATAGAATTTCTGAAAGTCTTAAAAATTGAAAATTTAGAATTCACAAGTTACTGTTCCGGATTGGGCTTTTAAACACTTTCCAGACAGGCCCACTTAGCTTTTACTGTTCTGGATTGGGCTTTTAAACACTTTCCGGATAGGCCCACTTAGCTACCACTGTTCTGGATTGGGCCTGACAAAAGCCCAATCTGGATTCTTTAGAATTTGGATTCCGGACTGTGTTGGGCCCAAAAGATGTTAGGCCCAAGCCCATTCCGGAACGTACTTAAGTGATTCAGAGATGTCATTCCGGATTATTCCCAAATTTCCGAAATCTCTGATCTTCTCTGATTTTCTCTCTAATTTCCCACTGTTCATCTCGGATTTGTATCTCGAACTTCTTCCTGATTAGGTAAATTTTGCTTAAAATCATAAAATCCGGATGATAATCTTCATGTTTCAAGCATTTCGGATATCATCTAGGATTGGCCTTCAAAGTAAAATGCATTTCGGATCTCATTCCGGATGGATATTCAACCGAGTTGATGAACTCGGATTTCATCTCGGATAATCTTCATCCGGATTGATGATTTATCCGAGATAATGTTGATTTATTTGATCCGAAATACTATTGACCTCTTTGCTAATCCAGATTGATGTAAAGGTTCATCCGGATTAATGTTGACCTGTTAGTGAATCCGGATTCTAGGGTTTGAACCTCTTCAAATGATTGAACCCTTCAAATTGATTTGAACTTTAAATAATTGAACCTTTGAAATCTGTTTGAACCATCCAATTGATAAACTCCATTAACTTCTGTTAGTTGTGATTAAACCTGGTTATTGTTTTGACCGAAATGGTTGAAGAGGCCTTTGATGCGGTTATGTTGGTAGAGGAGCAGTTCCACAATCAGGCAGGATATCTTTCGCATCAGCTGAATTTTATCAGGAGTTCCAGTTGATGATAACGGGTCTGAAGGCGTGCAAGATTGCTTATGCACTCCGTGCTAATCCAGTGATATACAGAGATCTCGTGCACTCATTTTGGAAGAGAGCTCGATTCCACCAGAGAGGAGCTGATAGGAGACCATATATTAGTTCTCAGATACAAGGGAAGGAGATTTTAGTAAATGAAGCTTGCGTTAGAGAGGTTTTGCAGATTGCTGATGCCACAAGTGACCCGACTGTATACGCGAAGGAGAAAGTATTGCCGATACTTGCGGAGATGAGTTATGAAGGGTCATATCCGCCGTTACTCAAGAAGATGTTTCCTGCATACTGGCGATTATTAGTACATTTGTTTATGAAGTGCATTTCAGAGAACAAAGGAGGCCTAGATCAGCCGAATAAAACCCAGACTTCTGCAATTGGAGCTCTCATTATGGACTGGAAGTATAACTTCTCTGGTTATATCTTGAAAACATGAAGAATATTTTAGAGCAGTCCAAGAAGAGTATGTTTCTATTATATCCACGTTTTGTACGGCTGATTCCAGATGCTCGATATCCTGACTTGGCCAAAGATGCTTCAGATGCGATTTGCTAAATATGAATCCTATAGGACCAACTATTTTCAGCATAATGAAGAAGAATCGCTCGACGTCTAAGACTGTCTTTGTTGGTTGTTTTGCGTTCAAGAAATTTGGAAAATTTGCTGAGGTAATTGGACAAGATGTACCAGCTCCTACATCGGTAAATGCCATTGTTGCAGAAGAGCATGACGTGCCTGCCAAAGAGAAAGAGGTCGAGGTCGAAGATCTGGTTACAGATGAGGATACTGACGCAGAACAAGCCTTCTTAGAGGATCTTACTGAGTTCAATGCCAAATTAACTCCAGTCTTGCCAGAATTGTCTTCGGAGAACTTAGAAGCCCTAATTGCTCATTTGAAAGAAATCTAGGAAAAACAGGGTGATCCTCCTCTGGTAATTCCCTTTGTTGATGCTCTGGTAGGTGTGGTTGAAGAGGATGAAGAAGATGAAGAGGACGAAGTTCCATTGATCAAGAGAAGGCGAACAGCCCCTAGTGTTCAACCAAGTCAATCTGAAGCTCGTGTTGTTAGTGTTGCTGAAGAGTCTACTCTGGTGACTTCTACTACTGTTTGATCTTCAATCGCTGCATCTATTACAGACACTCCAATGGTTGATACTCCTATTTCATCTGAACCAACAACAGCTCATGTTGCTATGCATTCCACAATTGTTTCATTCCGGCAGACTCGGTATTACAAATGATGGATTTTGGAGGAAGTTTGATGGGTGTTGAAGGGTCTGGCGCAGGTGGAAGTGGTGTAGGTAGTGCCAAGGATGATGCTATGGATTACTTGCGGAGATCGGAGAAGCGTGCGTTTGAGTTTGGTGGATTGGATAGTGATGATGAAGATATGGAAGGTGATGTTGTAGATTTGAAGAAGCAAGTGGTTATGTTAGAGCAGGATGTTATACTGAAGGATGCTCAGATCGCTTCATTGCAAACACGATTAGATGTGAGAGATCAAACAATAGATCAACTGCAAGGAGATGTCACTATGCTGATGACTATGGTGTTTGATTTGAAAGAAAAATTGGAGAACCAGTTTGGGAGGGAATTCTCTGACCCTACTGACGATCTGATTAACATAGAACACAGACATAGAGCAGCTGAGCAACGAACGGAAGAGGAAAGTGAGGCAAACAAGTTAGCAGCTGAACAGTTGGCTTCAGAATGAAAAGCTGGGTTGGATGACTATCTGCGTGATCTAAGAAAGAAATATACTGCAAGTCAGAAGCGTCCAGCGACACAAAAGAAGAAGCAGATGGTGTTGATAAAGAACGATGATGTCAATCCTCTTGATGAAAACTTCCAGTTGAAAGATCCGACAAACCAGTCTGAACGATATGTGATGGAGCTTGGCTCAAGCTACTACAGCAAGGTCGGGAATAAATCGAAGGTGTTAAGCTGGATGTACGATCATGTCAAGAAAATGTGGATCATTGTTCGACAGGATAGGACTCGGGAATATTATTCTAAGGAATCTCAGTTCGAAAAATGGACGAAAATAGCTCTGACTGATTTATTACAAGCTCCGTATTCTGATGATGATACAACTGAATGTGGCCCTGGCTGGAGATTCTTCAAGAAGTTGGAACAAAAGGTGAAAAATGGGTTCAAGACGATGAAGACAACCGAACCATACTTGTGAGCAGCAAAGGGAGTACGTGATGCATGAACAGGGAGAAGGTTTAAGTCGGTAATGTGGCCTCCAACGGATAAGGAACTTACTATACCGATTGCTCCAACCTTTCCACGAGGAATTTTGAAGAACTTTAATTTCTTGCTGTATGATCCCAAGGTCAGTAGCGTAGCTATTGTGACAAAGGAGAAGGCGTTTAAGGTGAACGATGTGGTTGATTTAGTAAGCTTTCACGATGAAGACCTGCAGGTTATTGCTTCGCACCAAATCCGAACAGCAAAGTTATATGAAGTATGTGCAAAAGACTGGACAACTGCTGTGGCGGGTATTATTGCTGGCAGATTAGGAGTGGATGCGCAACCTAAAGACTAGAAAACCTAATGTTGTTAACGTATGGGAGATTGTTGGGCTTGTATTACTAAAGGTTTACACATTAGAGCTACATTTGGGCTTTAAGGGGATTTTGGGCTTCCTAGTGCCTTGTGGGCCTAGGGTTGTATCTATTGGGCTTATTGAGTAGTATAAATATATGTCTTAGGTCAAGGTTTAAGGGTTAGAGAGTTGTAATTGCAAACTTGTATCAGACACTCTTCTAGTGTATGCAAGTTGTTTTGAATTCAAGAGATTGTTCTTCTTCCTAATCATTATTTCCGCTACTGATTAGGTTTGTGATACCTGTTAGATCTGATATCGGGACTTACAGTACCTAAGTTAGAAGAACTAGATTCCAGTCATCATCCGACAGTGATAGTACATTTGAAGAGGTACCTGTGAACCTGCTTGCTTGAAAGAGAGAGGATGAAGAAGAAAAGAGCTGCTGAGATTCCTCCTCTCACATTCTTTTTGACAAAGATGTTTCAAACAAAGCAGATCAAGATCCTGATATGAAGCTAGCCACAAGAGCTGAAGAAAGAGACCCGATGCTGAGAGTTCGTTGAAGTGTGAGGTCCTAGAAGTTTGAGACTGACTTCCATAACACTTACAACATAACGACAACCATAGATTCTGTTGATTACATTATTGAATTTATGCTATGAGGACAATTTGATGCATCAGTCTAGGGGGAGATTGTTAGGTCCTAGAAGTTGAGACTAAAGCATCAAATATACACAACGGTCTACGGTAGTTAACGAGGATTAACTGGGTTAGTTTGTGTTAGGTTTGGACCTTTATAGGTCATTTGGACATGTTATAGGCCATGTGGGCCAGGCAAGCCCATGAGGGCATGCCTTACCCTAGTATATAAGCTAAGCTTGTTCATTTATAGGGTTAGACTTTTGGATTTCTCTAGAGAGAGCCTCCATCTTGTACCAGACGGTTTTGCTTGTTCAAGTAATAGAATTGTGTGTAAGGTGTTAAAGTTGATTCATATTGTTCTTCATCTTTTCGGTTTTCTTGAATATCATCAAGTTTGGATTCTGCTCATCGTTGATGATTGTGTGATATCGTTGTTAGATCCGAATCGGGACTTACACCTTGAAAGCTGAATTGGAGGAGTTGGAAAAGGATATCGAGCTCAAGGTTTAAATGAGGCTGAGACTTAGGTTATGGTTGAATGTAAAAAGGGCACTAGGGAAACTGAGATGCTTAAAGCAAATGATTTGAAACAAAGATTTAGAATTAGATGGGCCATTGATGGGGATGACAACACTGATTTCTTTCATAGCTTTATTCGCAATAAAAAAGCTAGGAATTCTATTCAAAATATGGTAGTAAATGCGGCTTGGAAGATTAGACGGAACTATGTTAAAAAAGAAGTTTTGAGGTTTTGGAGAGAGCACTTCAAAGAAAGGGTAGTTAATAGATCGGAATTGGTTTGTACAAATCAGAATTCTCTTCTGGAAGGGGTCTCAAATGACTTGTTTAGTCCTTTTATGGGGAGAGAAATTAAAGAAGCGGTTTTTCGAGTGTGGTGCGACTCCAGGGACTGATGATTATAACTTCCGATTCATTAGGTGATTCTGGCACTTATTCGAAAATGATTTTGGTCTCATTATGAATCATTTTTCGAATTGGGTATGATCAAAATCGGGTGCGGGTCATCGTTCATCACCTTAATCCCAAAGATTAAGGACCCGCTTGGGTTAAAAGATTACCGGCCGATAAACTTGATTGGGGTTGTAAGCAAAGTCATCTATAAAATTTTGGTGTATAGATTAAAAAAAAGGTTATTGGGTTGATCATCTCGGAATTGAAAGATTGGCGTGGCTAATGAAATTAAAGAGGAAAGCCTTTTTGTTAACACTTGATTTTGAGAAAGCTTATGATACTGTAAACTGGAACTTTCTCATCTCCATTATGTCCCAATTAGGGTTTTCCCATAGATGGTGTATGTGGATAAGATGAATTCTCATGTCGGCTAGATTGAGTGTGCTTGTTAATGGCGAGCCAACGTTCAAATTTCAATGTCACAAGAGGATTGGGCAAGGTGATCCTCTATCGCCTTTCCTCTTCCTTATTGTAATGGAGGTGCTTGTGTGTATGTTCGTGAAAGCTTGTGAAGCGGGGGTAATAGAAGGAATTAAGACTCCAAATAAAGGGCATGTTATTTATCACCTCCTTTACTCGGATAACGCCTTGATTCTTTGAGATTGGTCTCTTGGTAATATAAGAGAGGTAGCTAGGCTCCTTACATGTTTTTACTTGTGTTCAGGTCTTAAAATTAACCTTCACAAGTCAAATCTCTTTGGAGTCGGGGTGGAGGATGAGGTGGTGAACTCCATGGCGGATATTATAGGTTGAAGAACCGGGCATTTGCCTTTTTCTTATTTAGGCATAATGGTTGGAGAAATGTGAATAGGATTTGGAAACCGGTGTTTGATGTGTTCGAAGCTTGGTTGTCATCTTGGAAGGCAACGTCTCTATCAATAGGAGGTAGGCTGACTCTCGTGAAGTCCGTATTGAGAGTCTTTCTATATACTATTCTTTCTTATACAAAGCTATAAGGAGTGTTATAAATGGGTTGGAAGCCATTATGAAGAGGTTTTTTATGGTCCGGATCTAATAGTGGCAACAAAGTGCATTTAGTGGCTTGCGATAGAGTGACGATTCTGTCACACCCTTATTTCCCAGTGGGCCCGGACTTGGGGTTTATTTGTGAAGATTGATAACGGTTAACGATTGGTAGCGGAAGATAGATAATTAAAATATTAATTGTAAAAGCTTGAATCTATTAAACACAAATTACACTACTGTTCGATACAAAAGTCCCATGAGGTAGGAGTCACAACTTCCAAGGTTTATGACCAAGCTCACTTCAACCTATTTCGTACTTGCTTTAACCTGCGCTTAATCTTTTGAAAGTACGTCAGTTTGAATAGTAAATACAATTAACCAACTCTTTTGGAAATCTTTTTAGAAGTCTTTTAATACCATTTGGTATTCATTTTATATAACTTTGGGATAAACTATATCTCTTATTACCAGTTTTACATGCTTTTCAATATAGTGAGGGACCGGTAATTAAAAGCCTGTACATGATTAATAGACAAACCATATTTATATTTTGCATCCGTCACGTGTATGCCTACACCACACTTATGTCATGGCCATTTTCATTTAAATGCGTCGGGACTCCCGGACACGTTCATATTAACCCCCAAGTGTTTAATGTTATCAAGCATTATGGTTTAAAACGGAACTTGCATTTCTATGACAATGTTAGCCCTTTGCAATGTAACACTCTAACCCGAATTCAACAGTATTTTAATAGATGCGGATGATTGGTCCCTTTTTAAAAAAACATAAAACTTATATGTTTGGGTTAACTGATAACTCAAACGACCTGACATAACAGACTATTACAATTAATCACAGTTTAAAAGTATTAAAGTTTTAACTCGAAAATTTTTTTGTGCATGATCATGTTTCAACCTTTTCATAATCCTCTCCAAAGAGTTAGCAGTTTAATAGTGTTCGGTTCTTCGCGTGCTTGGTCGTTCGTCCGGTTCCCACCTTTGCGAAAGCCTATCATAAACACTAAAAACAATTAGTGTTTAAGTTAAATGGTCAGACGCTTAGTAATCGACACACTTGAACAAATACATTAACTATATATATATACACACACACGCCCTGTCACCCGGCTAGGTCAGGTGAACGTGTCTCTTCTCAAAACCCTTCCTCGGCCGGGTCAGGTTTCCACCCGACTGTGTCAGCTGAACATGCTTTCTTTTCACCCAATTTGCATCCAAATCCATCCAAACTTGTTTTTGATCACTTAGGATTCATACCTTAACATATTTAAACCATAATCCATAAGCTGGATTTACAATTTTTATGTTTCGGGCACCCGTTACCCAGTTCGTGCATATGTTTATTCGACCCGTTATGAGGTTTAAGAACTTAAGCTTAAATCATCCGTATTCTTTTCATACCCTCTATGTTAAAACTAAGACATTCATTTATCAATCACCACAATTTCATTTGTGATGGGTTATTTTAGGAAAACTTTTTATATTCCGACTTTACCCCCAGGTTTGACGTTTTACAAAAATGACCCATTAAGAGACATTAACCAAAAAGTCTACGCATCCCACTTTTGTGTTACCAAAAGACTAACCCAAATATGGGATTCATTATTATTATTATTATTATTATTTTATCCACCCTTAGGGGTAATTTGCCCGATTTATCATTCGATGGCGTTTAGTCAAATATTCACACCGTGGACATATCCGTGGCTCTAATAGCCGTTGTACAAAAAAATACTAGACCAACCTCACTTAGAGTGGTCTAATTTCCACCTTGACTTGACCGACTCTAGTTGAATCATAAGCCCTCACTGAGAGCCTAACCCATTTTACATACCTGGCGGCGGTTCAAAGCCATGACCCGTTCTCATTACCTTGCAAATTCTTTTCATTAGTCACGATAATACTGCCCGTAATGTAAGCCTACCTGTAAGTATGACACTTAACAATAACAAGCGTTAAGTAATACTACTCAAATGGTGATATCATTACCATTTAACCCATATGGCTCATTTGGTCTTTTAACCATTATTGGTTTATTCTTTAGACGGTCACACAAGTGATATACTTGCGAATTCGCATATTTGACCCGTTATGACTTACATCGTAGGGTCTCTTTTTTTACACTCATTAGTTTAATAATTAACATATGATTTACTTGTCCTTTTTACTTGCTCGACCCATTTTGGTTCGCCTCAGCAAGTGGTTTATATCAAAAACATATTTTTACTCGCTCGGCCCATTTCGGTTCGCATCAGCAAGTATTTATATAAAAAAACATATTCTTACTTGCTCGCGTCAACAAGTATTTATATTGAAAATATATTTTTACTTGCTCGACCCGTTTCGGTTCGCGTCAGCAATTATTTATATTAAAAACATATTCTTACTCGCTCGACCCATTTAGGTTCCCATCAGCAAGTATTTATATCAGAAACATATTTTTACTCGCTCGGCCCGTTTCGGTTAGCATTAGTAAGTACTTATATAAAAAACATATTCTTACTCACTCGACCCATTTCGGTTCGCATTAGCAAGTATTTATATCAAAAACATATTATACTTATTCTATTATAAGGGTGTAAGTTTTACTTTCTTTGCATCCGATCATGCTTTCTCGTGTCTTTGACCCCCTTAACCCATTCCTTTCCAAGCTTCCACCTAGCTTGTAAAGAGTCAAACTATAATATAATATCCACAAGATGGTTAGATTAGTCATCAATACCGTGACCATCATATGGATTTTTCTACCATATTTCGCATTCGACTATATTATAGGTCAGTTTAACTTTGTTGGTGCATATTTTGTATGTCCGCCACTGTGCGAATAGGCTAGATAGAGCGTGTGTACATTATTGTATAGTTGAGATACTAACACATGACTTTGGATATGACGAGAAAGGTTCGTACGGAAGTAATCTCGTACGGATGTACCCTCATACGAAGTTAACACCGGATGTACCCTTGTACGAATGTAACACCTTTGTACAGAGGTAACCCTCGTGAGGTGGTAACCTCATGAGGAGGTAACCTTCATGAGGAGGTAAGTTACCTTCGTACGGAGGTAACTACCTCCTCACAGACTAGTACCTCCGCACGGAAGTACATCCGTTGCAAACCTCAAGTATATATATAGTGTGTTATGTGTGCGCTAGTTGATAAGTTTTGGAGATACTAGAGGGGAAATGCTGGAGAAATTTTGTTTCTCTAGCTTGTAAATGATGTGTACTCTTTCGGTATGAATGGAATCATTCGACTTATGACTGCTTCTAGTTCTTCTTAATAACTTTCTACCAAATTAGTTCTATCCTACTCAAACTTCCATCTAACCCGCCGGATCCTGAACTTTCAATTGGTATAAGAGCTATGGTACCAATTCAATCGATCTAACAGTTGATTGAATCACCTACGCTCATGAATTATGGACTTTTGAGGGGTTTTAGATGTAAATCATCAAATAAACAGACAATCCATGGACAAAAATTAAAATTTAAACCACATGATTGTTTAGAAATGAATTTCGACCATTTCTGTGAAAGAAATATCATAAAATTCGAAGAAATAAAGATTTTGGATTCAAAAAATTGAATCAGCTTTGTTCGAACAGAGTAACTACCTCCGCACAAAGTAGTCACCACTGTACGAAGGTAGCCTACCCTCGCACGAAGGTAGTTACCTCGCGCGAAGGTACTCAAAATGCCTAAAAAAAATTTGGTGATTGAAAAAAGTTTGATCATGGCGACGAGGCGAGTGTTCAGAAAAATTTGGTGATTGAATTTTTTTTCGAGTTTTTAACGACAAATACAGACTATTCAGGGACACTGTCGGGAGCTTCAGAGAATAGATTTGATGATTTGATCAAAGAGAGGTGAAGATAACGGGGTAATCACTGATCCCTATGTAGAATGATTATCATTTGGAGTAGTGACTGTTAATGGGCCTTATAGAAAAATCTGCATTTATGAAAAATGCACCTTTGTGGACCAAAATGACACATTTTCCTCATAGTTGAGTATTTCAGTGAAAAGATAGGACTGCATTTGCCAAGTTTGAGGGGGAAATTCAGTGATAAGTTTTTAGAGAGGTCAAAATTTGCAAAAATGAGGGGGAATAAAAATTTCATTAGAATATATTGAAATTCCGGGATTTTTGAAATTCATGCAACAGTATTCGTGTGGCTCCGACTTTAGATTATCCGGGGTTGCATAAGATCCGGATTTGTTAGTTCGTGATCATAGCAAGTTTAGAATTTTCGGATCGTGACCAGATTGATGTCTTAGGGTTTGAGTCCCAAGCCTTCATACAAGCCGGATAGAAGGGTTAGCGTCAAGGGATGCATCAGTATTGTCGATACTTAAAAGATATCACAGTTTTGTGATAGTCTAAAGTGTCAGAATGTTTAATCTTCGAGTAGAGGAATTCTTTTTCTGACTAACCGCGGTGGAATGATGATGTTTGTTGATTAAGTTGCTGTCAGGTCTAACGGAGAAGACTATATATCTGTCATAGTGACTGAAGAGGAATAATGTGATTCTAATCGTGGAAGAATGTTTCTCAGATCTGAATGTGTTACAAGATGATTTTTTATCTGATGAAGATTTGCTGATTGAGGAGATTACCGTTTCACTGATCAATCATTCAGGAGTGTGCTTAAAGGTGATGACGAAAACGAGATTTCACACCGTAGTTATCACATTCCAATAATTAACCAAATTAAGGGCGAAATATTAATCCTTTTATAGCACTTGAGGGTTTTCCTATGGACCACCCGTCATATCCCCACACTTAACCGTTGCTTGCCCCAAGCAACACATCAAAACCATTCCCAAGCTTACAAGAGGTCAAAGTGTAAATCAAACAAAACATGTTGTCCTTTTGCTAATCTACCATCATACCAAATGACACACCCCTTGCAATTACTCTCCTCTCGGTGACAAAAAGGTACTAGCAAGATGGTGCTAGAGCACTCAACCCAAGTGTATGATTGTGTGACAATAAGCTTGTATAAAAATCAAATCTCCACCTACAAAATACTTAGCACGCTTATAAATCAAAGAGACTTAGGGGTTGTAACGAGGCTATGTGTAAAGATGAGAAATGGTGGGATATATATGTAAGTAGCTCAATGATTCGACCTGGTCCTATTATTACAACTAAACAAAAAAAAAACCACTAACTATTTACACAACTTCACTTTCTTTTTCTTTTCTTTTTCATTTCTTGTAATATCTTCAACCATCCCATCAACCAAACCAAGTGACAAGTTTGCCTTAAATTCTTTTCCACTTCTTAGGACACTAACATGGTTAATAGGAATATTACGTGAAGAACTATGAGAAGGATTTACCTTAGTGTCGCGAGGAAGTTGACCTTTACCTTTTTTCAATTCCGCCATCTCGGTTGCAAGTTGACCCATTTGAGTGGTCAACGTCTGAATGCTCTTGTCACGGACCTCAGCCTTTTGCATCCGAACTTCATCAAGTTGATTATCTTGTTGCATCATCCGGAGCATATCCATAACTTCATTCCCACTTGATGAAGTTTGACCTGTGGTACCACTTTGACCACCCGATTGTTGAAATTGCCCTTGGTAGCCTTGACTATTCCGCCTCTAAAATTACCTTGATTGTATTGTTGGCATGGAATGAAATTTCCTTGAGCTCCTTGGAAATTTAGGTTGGCTTGGTTCGCCGGGTTCCCATAACGAAAATTGGGATGGTTCCTTAACCCGGGGTAGTATGTGTTCGAGTTCATGTTGAAATTACGACCACCCCCTCGAAAAGCATTCACCTCTTCTACTTGATCTTCGACCACACCCACCAAACACACATCCCCGAAAGACCCAATTTAGTGCAATTTGTGCAAACGTCATACACGTGATTAGTTGGTTGCACCCCCATCATCTACCGCATGAACTTGAGGTCTTGCAATGATGTGCCTTGCCCTTCCTGAAGATTGCGCTTTTCTCTTGGATGTGAGCGCCATTCGCTCAAAAAATTCCCAATCATCTTGCTCAAAATTTGTACCAAACGTACCATTAGTGATCGACATTAAGTCATGTAAGTCCCGTTAATCCGGATCTAACACTGATATCTCACAATCACAAAGGATGGGCGGAATCCAAACTTGATGATCTTCAAGAAAAACTGAAATTATGAAAAACAATACGAATTCACTTTAGCACCTTGCACACGATTCTATTACTTGAATAAGCAAAACCGTCTGGTACACGATGGAGGTTCTCTCTAGAGAAATCCCAAAAGCTTCAAAAGTCTTAACCCTAGGAATGACATAACATTCTATTTATACCTAGGGTAAGGCATAACCTAATGGGCTTGCCTATGGGCTTGCCTGGCCCACATGGCCTATGACATGCCCAAATGACCTATAAAGGTCTAAACCTAACACAAACTAACCCAGTTAAGCCTAGTTAACAACCATAGACTGTTGTGTATATTTGATGCTTCAGTCTCACACTTCTAGGACTTAACAATCTCCCCCTAGACTGATGCATCAAATTGTCTTCATAATGCAAATTCAGCAACGTCTTCAACAGAGACTATGGTTATCATTGTGCTGTAAGTGTTGTGGAAGTCAGTCTCACACTTTTAGGACCTCACTCTTCAACGAACTCTCAGCACTGGGTATTTGTCTTCAGCTGTTGTGGTTAGCTTCATATCAGGATCTTGATCAGCTTTGCTTGAAACATCTTTGTCAAGAAGAATGCGAGAGGAGGAATCTCAGTAGCTCTTTGCTTCTTCAATTCTTCTCTTTCAAGCAAGCAGGTTCACAGGTACTTCTTCAAATGTACTATCACAGTCAAACGATGACTGGAATCTGGTTCTTCTGACTCTGGTACACTTTGCTGTTGTGATGCTTCATGCTTTGTCGACAACTAACAACATCTCAATTTCAGCAATCCCTGTTTCTTGATCTAAATCAAGATCTGCACATTCTCATAAATTTGTAAGCAAAACATTCTTATGTGACAGGAGAGTACCTCATGAACACTTGATACATCCAAGTACTTGTACTCAGATCAAAATCCAAATTTCTTTCATCTTTTGATGATTAGACAAACCTTCAAGAATGGTTAATAATTTTTATAAAACAAATAAAGCACTCTATTTTTGGATTTTTGAATTTTCTATTTTTTTAATTTTAATTTTTAAATAAAAGAATATAAATAGAAACACAAATAAACAAAGAAACTAACTCAATAGTTACAACTATGGAATTGCAATGGAATCAAAATCGTTTTCAAGCGGACCAAGGAACAATTTTCGGTGCGAACTTATTCAAACTGGTCTATGCAATTGCCAATATGTTTGTCCACTTAAACTTTAACGCTCAACTTTCATTTTCAACCTTGTGATACGCTTAAGATAGTATTATACTATAATATCCGTGCGTCCCACACCATGACATACCCCCGCGATTAAGGTAAGCACAACAATTCATCGTAGCAGATGAGTCTACTGAGATCATCCTTTTCTTTTACAACATCAGACTATTGGTGAACAGGTCAGTACTTCCATACAGCAGAGTGACCAATAGTATCTGGCGAGGGTTAGGCAAATACCTTATTTGGTATGTTTGAATTTATGGAATTTTCTCATGATGAGATTTCCTTTCTTTTAAGGTTTTAGCCCTTTTGATTTGGCTCTTTTAAGAATATCCTGACTATGCCTAGGTCGGCATATAATCTGGATGCAACAGAAGGGCAACCAAGATATCCCTGGATGACTCGACAGCATAAAGACCCGAAACCTCAGATGTTGGCTATCTATCAACGCAAGAGTTAAGACCATGAAATCATACGCCGATGGTATGTTACCCACAAGATACATAGTTCGTTATGTTTATATCACTTAGTATCTTTTAATCACTTTGAGCGTAAGCCTACCGACATATCACATTAGATCATAGTCTTTTCAGCTACGACACCTTACATGTGTCAGTCACGCCCTATATCACGAATATTCATTTTATTTCCCATGACTTTTTATTTTTGTATTTTTCTGGTTTTAAAATAATATTTTTGTATTTTTCTAATTTTCTCCCCCTTAAACAATACATATATACATATATCGCCCTCTTTCCCCCTAAATTTGTGCATCATACTTTATGCACAAATTTACCTAATAAATAAAATATATGCACAAAGTGTTAAATAAAAGGAAAAGGAAAATATTTTGTTGTTTTTGCTTAACCGTTCCGTCATTAGATTAAAAACTATTCAATTTCAAAATTAAAGCACGAAATTCAAATTTGTACCTTTTCATTGATCTTTTCTTACCTCATCTCCTCCAAAGAAAACACCACAACCGTAAAAATTTGAACCTTTCTGCAACAGTGAGGTGTTATCTTTCATGCCCCTGGAACAACCGCTACCAACATTCAAGAGATTGTCAACAGCTCCTCCTTGGTTGCTCCTGGGAAACTAAAGAGATTAGTAAGACAGTGGGACCCAGGCCATCGTGGTCCTGGGTTTCCCTGAAGCGTCAAAATAAGACACTTCTTTAAGACACAAGTCCCCTTTTGTTTCGAGGATTGGTGATGTTGCTGCTGATTTGGATTTGGGTTTCCAAATCTGTTTCATTTTAACAAACGCGGTTGCTGCCTTTGATTGAGCAACTTTGGCTATTTCAGGTTTAGTCATTTTAGAAAAAAGATTTTTGTTTCTGAACAGCCTTGCGTTTGTTTTTGGCAACATTCCAATCCCCATCAGATGGTTTAACCTTGGAATTCACATTCTTCGTTGCCTTAGGTGATGATGCCTTCATCGGCTTGGAATGATTGTTATTCTTTGGTGTAACCTTCTGATTTTTTGCATGACACAGAACATGGGAACCACGTGTACAATTTCGAGCAATGTGACCAGGAATGCCGCAATTGAAGCACGTTTGTCGCTTCACATGTAAAGCATTCTGGTCAGCTTGATTTGCTTGTGCAGGCCTTGACGGATGAGCTGATCCCTTCTGTGCTTGATTTATTTTCACGTTTCTTGCAGATGGAGAAGAATTTAGAGGTTTGTACTTGTTTTCTGCAAGGGCCTTCTTTTGTTGTGGAGATTTCTTTTGATTTTTCTTATCTTGTTTAGACTGCAAATCCTTTTCTGAAATCTCCCCAACCCTTCCAAAAGCTTTGCTAGCACGGTCAAAAGCATATTTTTCACATTTTCCATTAAAGACCGGCTTAACAAAGGCATTTTTCACAATACTAGCCTTTTGAGGGCTATTGCTACCCACTGATGATTTTGGAGAGCTTGATTGTCCCTGACGTTTGGACTTCTGCTTTCTTCGTCTCTGATTTGCTCGTCTCTGCTCTTTTAGCTTGCTCTGAACCTTTTCATCGAAAGCATAAGGTTCAGATTGTTCAGTTTTCGCACTCGGAGCCTTGTTCACGTTAGCTCTCTCTTCATCAGCTGAATCATTTGATGAGTCAACAGCACCAGATGGTTACCGTGCGTCTGGCGTATAATCACTAGGTTTGCCATACACCATATGCTGTGCTTTCTCCATATCTTCATCGGTTTCAGGCATTGTTGTATAGTTGTGATTATACGGTTGGGCAACCTGATTGAATCCCAAACCCTTCCCTTTGTTCCCCTTATATGCCAGCTGCACATTGCACACGTCTTGAACAAGCTTGCTGGATGTATCAAACTTCTTTATATTAACCTCGTTTTGTTGATATTTTCCAGTAAGAAGTCCCAGCTCAACTCTTACCAAGTCGCATTCCATGGTTTTTGATTCTAATCTGGTTTTGTAATCATGGACCCAACATTTCTGTTGATTTACGTCCAGGTGGAGCTAAGCTATATCTTTCTTTTGTGCTTCAACCTTTTCTTTGAGTAACTTGTTGCTTTCTCGAAGGCTGATGCACTGAGCCATTGCATTGTTGTATTCATCGATCATTTTGGAATTAAGAGCCCTGAGTTGAGCAACCCTATTCCTGCAAGGTTCAGTGCACAAAAGATAGTTGATTGTGTCAATGGACGAGCTAGATTTGTCAGCATTAGTTTGGGCTTGAGGTCGAGTTGGGGGTGCTAGACTGCTAATTGCTGCTTATTGTGGTTGAGGTTTTTGCTCAGACACTTCTTCAGGATTAGACTCAGTTGATTTTGCATATCAATCTTGGAGATCTAGGTTTGATTGTAAACGATCCCATAACCAAGATACAAAAGAGTCTTTTCCATCACCCAAAAAGCTATTCAAATCATTCCTTACATCCTCTTTTTGCCTTCCACGGTCAAGCAAACGCATCACATAGTCAGCAACCGGATCAACATTGTAGTCTCCGATAAACTCATTCAGCTTTTCCTTCACTTCATTCCGCAGGCTCGGTTTTGAGTTGGGCTGCAAACATCTTCGGATAATCGAAACCGGACCGGTAAACATGATAAAAAAATGTTCAAAAACTGTTTTTACCAAAATTTACCGTTAGACTCGTCTCGACGATACGATTCCAACGATATATACTGCCCAATGGTGATTTTAGGAACTCATGCCTTCTTTTTTGCCCTAAAAATCACAAGTCTAGCCGTGCAACCGGTTTGTTAAAATTGTCTAAGGATCAAATTCTGTGTATGAAAACGTTTAACTCCGGTTACGTCAGCTTGTTAACTTTCCACCTTTTTGGGTACAACTCGGAACAGTGCCAAATTCAGAACAGTAACTCGGATTAACAATCCGAGATGGTAATTCAGAACAGTGATCCGAGATGCAATCCGAGATGAGAGAATCCGAAATAGTGAATCTAGTCCGGAATGAAACCCTGATCCGGAATGAAGACCAAATCCGGAATGAATATCAAATCCGGAATGAAGACCAAATCCGGAATAGTAATCCGGAATGCTATCAGATACACAGCAACAATCAGAATCCGGAACAGTAATCCGGAATGAAAGTCTATCCGAATTCAGAATAGTTACGAATCCAGAATCTTTGAAGATTATCCGAAATCCTTGAAGATTCATCCGAAATCCTGAAGAAAACCCGAAATGCTTGAAGATTTATCCAAAATCTAACAGAAATTCAAGATTTTTATCTGAAATGCAGCAGATTAATCCGAAATCAATCCGAAATGCACCCAGAAAATCTGAAATCCTTGAATGTTGATCCGAAATGCTTGAATCTTCTTCGTGTTCTTCGTATTCTTCAGCAGAAAACCAAACAGAATCTTGTAATATCATATCTAAGCCTGGAAAACAGGTTCAACAGGCTCTGATACCACTTGTAAGTCCCGTTAATCCGGATCTAGCACTGATATCACACAATCACCAAGGATGGGCGGAATCCAAACTTGATGATCTTCAAGAATAACCGAAATGATGAAAAACAATACGAATTCACTTTAACACCTTGCACACGATTCTATTACTTGAATAAGCAAAACCGTCTGGCACAAGATGGAGGTTCTCTCTAGAGAAATCCCAAAAGCTTCAAAAGTCTTAACCCTAGGAATGACATAACATTCTATTTATACCTAGGGTAAGGCATAACCCTAATGGGCTTCCTATGGGCTTGCCTGGCCCACATGGCCTATGACATGCCCAAATGACCTATAAAGGTCTAAACCTAACACAAACTAACCCAGTTAAGCCTAGTTAACAACCATAGACTGTTGCGTATATTTGATGCTTCAGTCTCACACTTCTAGGACTTAACAAGTCACGAGCATCCTCCAAACTCAACCCCTCATGAAAGGCATTCAATAACTCCCAAAGTGGAATGCCGTGATGAGGACAGTTTTTCAACATCATATTAAACCTCTCGAATGCTTCATGAAACATCTCACCCGATTGTTGTTGAAAACTTCTCAAACTCCTCCTAGCCTCATTAGTCTTTTGGGCCATGAAAAACTCTTCCAAAAACCTTTGTTGCATGTCGGCCCATGAGTATATTGATGCGGATGGCAAAGTATGAAACCATCTTTTAGCCTTGTCTTCCAAAGAAAATTGGAAGAGTACCAACTTGACATCATCCGAAGAAAAACCTTGCCCTGCAATAGTGTTGCAAATAGAATCGTATGTCTCCAAATGGAAGTACGGTTCCTCCGTTGCTAACCCCTTGTACTTCGGCAAACTTTAGAGTGCGGTTGTTCTAACCTCAAATGTCCTTCCATCCGGGTGATGAGGAATCACCACCAGAAAAGGGTTATTAGTAATAACGGGTCTAAAATGATCTTCAATCCCCCTCACCACCTCTCGTTGATGTCTTCGTGGAGCACCCAATGGTACTCTCGGTTGACCCGCTTGACCTTGCATCGGCGCTTGAGGTGCAAACTGTTGTTGGTATTGAGGTTGTTTCATTTGTGGTTGCTGCATCAGCCTTTGAAATTGAGGTTGTTGATATTGAGGTTGAACTTGTTGTAGAGGCATTGGCTGTTGAAACTGTGGCCCTTGCAGACGAATCTGTTGTACCCCCGTTGGTTGCCTAACCACTTCGTGAATTCGTTCCACTTGTTGTCTTTGTTGGTAAGCTATTCCTCCTTGAGGTCCCAAATTACCTCCATCTCCTCCATAATAATACCCCTCTTCTTCATATCCTCCAAATTCTTCCTCATACCCGTCATCAAATCCATCTCCTCCTACACCCGAAGATTGCACAAACTGAGAAAATGGATAATGAAAACCCGTTTGGTTTTGTGGTTGAAATGTATAGGTAGTATGAACAATGGTCGAACTTGGTTGGAATTGATTTGGTGGTGGTTGTTGAGTGGAAGATGATTGACCAGAAGTCGGGAAAAAGGATGAAAAGGGTGGAACCATTGATGTGGGGTTAAAAGTGAGAACGAGTCCGGTTTGGGTAGTTGCGGGTGATGTGGTGTTGGCTGGGTTGACTTCATGTGTTGAAGTAGGATGGGTAGTAGAAATTGGTGAAGGTGTGGATGGTGCTGTTTGACCCGTAGTGGGAGGTGGTGGATCCATTGTGTTAACCGGTGTAACTGGTGTTGTAGGCATTGTAGGTGAACCACAGATTCTATTTTCTCGTAGTAAAACTCTGTTTCTTCGCAAAGTTTGTTCAATCTCCGGATCAAATGCCAATGGTGATAGCTTGTGAGAGCTTCTAGTATACATGCACCTGTAAATACCTGCACACTAACACAACCAGCGTAAACCCGAAAAATAACAAATTAAACTATCAAAGACACCACACATTGTGCACTATTCCACGGCAACGACGCAAAAATTTGATGTAGGATCGTAGTCTCAAGCAAATTTAATCCAAATACTACTAATAGTTAGCGGTAAGTGGGTATCGAACACAAGGAGTTTGTGGAATATGTGTTGTCTAAAGATTTCGCTAAAATGACAAAATTATCTAAGATGCAAGAAAAGTGAATTCAAGATTTTGATTGTTGGTTTTAAAAATAAAATTAACTAAATAAGTTGCAAGTCAAAGATTGGTTATTAAAACAGATTAAGAGAAAGTGACCATCCTAGGTTTCCCATTTCAATTGACATTCGTGTTTAAATCTAACTAGAAAGAATCACATAGACACGATTCATGTATGATTATTTATTCGTGATGAAAGAGAACTAAGTACTCGAATTATAACAATGCGAGGTTGTTACCCGGTGACCAATTAACCAATATCCAACCCTAATCTCTCCGTGATATCTCGATTGTTAACGACACCAAGAACGTAGGATTCAGACTAAGATCAAAACATCAATCAATAACTTACTAACAAACATTCACACACCATAATAAACAACAAACTTTGCAAGTCTATTATTCTAGAAATACGGATAAAAAACAAATGTCTTAGACAAACCTTCAACCTAGGATGATCACGATGAATTTAGCCACTCAAAGTCCAACAAATCATCATACCATCAAGTTCCATGTTCATAAGAATCAAAAACACACAAACCCAATGTTTAGAAATTGTCTTGAACATAGAGGAATACCCCAAATTCGCCCTATAACTGCTTAGAAACGTCTCTAATCATTAGATATCCCAAAAGACACTTGAAAAACGAGTTTAATAGTCAGTTAGGTTTTTCTCGCAGGTCACCACCGTAAGCTACGGTGCCTGCCGTAGCCTACGGTGGCAATCATTTCCTTACGCCATCTCACTTCTGGACTACGGCGCAAAAACAAGGCTCAGCCATCACCGTAAGCTATGGCGCCTACCGTAGCCTACTGTGGATCTTGTTTTCCCTCCTCTTGTTCTCTTATCAATTCTCTCTTCTCCATCTTCACTTTGCCAAGTACGAGCTCCCATCAAATCACATTAAAACCACTTATTTATGCTCTTTGGTACCTACAAAGCCATTCACACCATAGTTATCACATTCCAACTATTAACCAAATTAAGTGTGAAATATTAATCCTTTTATAGCACTTGAGGGTTGTCCTATGGACCACCCGTCAAGCTGCTGCACAAAGCGTTCAACATGTGATCTGTATGGTTTATGTCTGTCTGTAAGCGCCTTTGTAATGGGATAAATTCAAGCACATCTCTAAAAGGCGTGATTTTCGGAGTCTTCTCATCAAGAAGGCAGCATATGTTATGTATTGGCCTCGAAAGATGTCTTCTTTTCCTGCACATACATAACAGCCCAATACTTGGAAAAAAATTTCAGAAATTTCAACAAATCTCACTTCATACGAAGTGTGCATATGCACTTCGTATGAGGTGTGCATACAGCTTTAACAAGTTTGATCACAGACACTTCGTACGAGGTTGCTTATACCCTTCGTACCAAGTGTACATCCTCCTCATACGAGATGACATAAAGTTTAACATTTTGAGTCTGGTAACTTCGTACAAGGTGCAAAACTTTAACATTCTAATATAGTTACTTCGTACGAAGTGTGCTTATGCACTTCATACGAGGTGCAACTCGCACGACATCGACGTACATGAACACCAAACATCAAAATTGTGATTTTCGTGAAACTAAAAGTTCCATAAGATCCTAAAGATGTTGATAAGCACAATGGTGTGTTCAATTTTAACTTTGGACGGTTCAATTTCCTAGATCTACATTTTTTAGATGTTAGCGGCCAAAAACCTTAAATTCAAGGTTAAATCGATGTTAATTACCTTAACCATTTAAGAGGTGTGTAAATCAACCTCCCAAATGTTTATTTTAGATGCAACTCGATGTAAATCGCTCAAAAAAATTCTCAATCGCACAAAGGGTTCTCTTAACTTGCACAGACAGTGAATGACCACTTCGTACGACTTGGTCTATATATGTAAGACCTAGTCCACTTCGTACGAGGCAGTTTCTGATTTGAGCGAGTTATCCAACTCGTACGAGACGAAATCCAACTCGTACGAGATGAACTCAAACTCATACGAGGTGACCTATAAACTTCAAATTTTTAGTTTTTAACGACCCACTCAGTTGACCAAGTCCAAGTTAATTACCCTGGTTAACTGATTTGACTACCAAGTCCAAGTTAATGACATTGGTTGAACATTTTATGAACAAACTGATGTATTTAAGGAGTTTAAAGTTTCAAATTAATGAACTTTTCATCTTTTTAAAACATTTTCTTAATTTTAGATTTGCTCCCAACCCGTTGACTTCTGGATCTCTCAACGTTCAGCAACTATTGATTTTGAAGATTCGCTTTCGAACATCGGTAGACAAAAGTAAGATAGAAATAAACTCTTTTTGAATTTTTCAAAGTTTATATTAAAACACTCTTAAAATCTTTTTGAGTTTTTCCGAAATGAGATGAAAAGAAAACTTTGTTACAAAAATACTTACAGACAAATTTTAGAGAGATCGTGTTAGAGAATCATAACAGTAACCAGTCATATCACAAGTACGATTGATCTTTATATAACTTTAAGTTCTAAATAGATTTACTTGGATTGTCAGTGTCGTGATCCATTTAAACTCTTACACATTTCTCAATTGTTTCAAGATCATTAGGTAATATTAGGAACATGACTCAACTGTGTTTCCCACCTCAGAATATACTTCCGTATCGAGATTCCCAGATATCCTCTAACAAGTGAATATAGCCAATTGATATCTCTATATATAGGTGATACGAGTCCTTGAGAGGTTAGGTTAGTACTCCCGTACAATCAAAGAGATGAAGGCTTGACTTAAGGTGGTGTTCCAAATTTTGGAATCTTTTGAACTGCAAATATCGTACGTTTGATATTTTAAATTTTTTAAGCAGCTGTGGAGGAATGAATGTGAAAAGTATTATACAACTTCTAGGCCATTGCTGACGCAAAATCAGGATAACTCGTATAATACCCCAGATATCAATATCTATAAAGACCTACTATCTCAGAATTTGACGTTCTTTCAAACTAAATTTCGGAGTACTAAGTCCATATATTTGAGAGAAGTTAAGCCACAAACTAATAAGTTTTTCTTTTATATTTATATCTTGAAAAAATTTACTGAATGTGCGATGCCTACTGGCAAATCATTAGTAAGACCTGTTTAAACACTTTTTAACATTACATTTCTTTAGCATACTATGAAAGTTTGCAGATGTACTATCATTTCCTCTTTTACACTAAAACTCTTTTTTGTCTAACTTTTATGTATTTTTCAAATTTTCAAAATTTTTAATGTTTTTGTATTTTTCCCAATGATTTCTCCCCTAAAATCAACAACATATTTTTGGATTTTGGTTTTTAAAAAAAATTAACACAAAACATGTCAAACCGGAAAGGATTACAAAAATTCATCATCCGATCCGTATTCAACATCAATTTCCCCATCTGATATAAGATTTTTGAAACCGTTAAGTCTCATAAGATATTTAAATCTGGTTCCAGTAAAAGGTTTGGTATAAAAATCTGCCTTTTATTCATCAGTGTGGATTTTTTCTATTCAAATCAACTTTTTCTCGTGTCAATCACGGATAAGTGATATCGAATTTCAATGTGTTCAGTTTTAGAATGTTGAACCGATATCGGTGGCTTCCGTATTATCTACAAATATGGGCGTATCAATTGTTGATGCACTTTATGTCCATCACTGTGCGAATAGGCTAGAAAGAGTATGTATTGAATATTGTATAGATTAGATACGAACACACGCCCCAAGTGCGAATGAGAACTGGCTCATACGAGTGACAATGTGACTCGTACGAGTGACAATATGACTCGTACGAGTGATAAACAGCTCACTCGTACGAAGGTCACCTCGTACGAAGCCAACCTGCTCGCTTTGCACGAGCTGCTCATGTCTATATATATATATATATATATATATATATATATATGTTGTGTGTTCATTGTTTGTAAATTTTGGAGGTTCCCTAAGGGGAAACGTTGGCATATTCTCTCCAGGAATTCCGCCAGCCAGACAAGATGTATACTCTTTCGGTATGAATGAATGAATGCTTCTGTTGATTCTGTTTCTACTCCCTTTCTATAACGTCCTACCGAATCGGTATTATCATACGCCCAACTTCCATCTAGAACCGCCCTCACCGGGACCCACAACTGGTATCAGAGCGTAGGTGATTCATGAATTTTGGACGTATGAGTCACCTACGCTTAAAGTAGATAATGCAAAACCGGATCATCAATCAAGGTGGAATTTGTTGACGCGTTCTATGACATTGACAAATACCTGATTGAAGTTGCAAAATATTCAAACACGGCTCTCAAACTTCAAGATCAAGATCAAGCTTCGACAGTGACGTCCAAGGGGAAATTTGTTGATGCACTTTATGTCCGTCACTGTGCGAAAAGGCTAGAAAGAGTATGTATTGAATATTGTATAGATTAGATACGAACACACGCCCCAAGTGCGAATGAGAACTGGCTCGTACGAGTGACAATGTGACTCGTACGAGTGACAATGTGACTCGTACGAGTGACAATGTGACTCGTATGAGTGACAATGTGACTCGTACGAGTGACAATATGACTCGTACGAGTGATAAACAGCTCACTCGTACGAAGGACACCTCGTACAAAGCCAACCTGCTCGCTTCGCACGAGCTACTCATGTCTATATATATGTGTGCTGTGTGTGTTCATTATTTGTAAGTTTTGGAAGTTCCCTAAGGGGAAACACTGGCGGATTCTCTCCAGGAATTCCGCCAGCCAGCCAAGATGTATACACTTTCGGTATGAATGAATGAACGCTTCTGCTGATTCTTTTTCTACTCCCTTTCCATAACATTCTACAGAATCGGTACTATCATACGCCCAAACTTCTGTCTAGAACCGCCGTCACCGGGACCCACATCAATAAACTGCAATCCAAAGTCTACAGCTGGAAGCTAAAACGTATCCAGCATCGCAAGTAGAGAGCAGCGACCATGGTTTGCTGCCACGTTACTAAGCGTGTTCCAAAGAACTAGCAACCGGCCGTTGTAGATTTGGCATTAAGTTTGCAGCAAACAAAATCTGAACCAGAATATCCAACGAGGTCGAAGTTGTCGTTTCGCAGATACCACAAGCCCGTGCTTGGGCAACCCTCAGATATCTGAAAATCCGCTTGACTATCATCAGGTGTGACACTCGAGGACTTAATTGATAACGAGCACACAGGCAGGTTGGATACATGATATCTGCTCTAGAGGCTGTGAGATACATCAATGATCCAATCATCGATCTAAACATGGTTTCATCTATCTTGACTCCGTGTTCGTCTGGGCAGATGCCATGATTGATTGCCAATGGGGTAGATAATGGTGACGATCCAGACATTTGGAATTTCTCTAAGATATCGTGGACGTACTTTATCTGATGGATGAAGATACCATCAGGAAACTTATCAACTTGAAGTCCTAGAAAGAACTTCATCTCTCCCATTGATCTCATTTCAAACTTCTTATTCATGACAACTTCAAAATCTTTGCATAACACATCGTTTGTTGAGCCAAAGATGATGTCATCCACATAGACTTGTACTATCAGTAAGTGTTCGTTTACTTCCTTCGTACAGAGTGTGCAGTCAACCGAGCCTCTGATAAAGTCGTTGCTTAACAGGTACTGAGAGAGTGTATCGTACCAGGCTCCCGGGGCCTGATGTAACCCGTATAAAGCTTTATCTAGAAGATAAACCTTATCCTTATGCACTGGATCGACGAACCCTGGTGGTTATCCAACATACACTAATTCCTTCACAGTTCCGTAATGAAAAGCAGACTTGACATCTAGCTAGTACACCTTGAAACCTTTCCATGACGCAAATGCCAGGAAAATGCGAATGGCTTTGAGCCGAGCGACCGGAGCATAAACCTCTATATAATCAATGCCTTCTTATTGATGAAATCCTTTGACAATGAGTCGAGCTTTGTTTCGCACTACAACCCCTCGATCATCTCTTTTACACTTGAAGACCCATTTTGTAGCTATAGCTTTTAGATTAGCCGGTAGGTCAACAAGCTTCCAGAATCCAAGCTTCTCAAATTGTTGTAGCTCCTCCTGCATTGCGTTTACCCAACTTTCATCGGCAAACACATCTTTGTTCGATTTTGGCTCAAGCTGTGAAATAAAACAACGATTTAAGCACATTTCTTGAACTGGTGCAATCTTTGTATAAAAACAACTAAGATCTTTGTTAATCTGATTGCATGTTTTCACTCCAGCTTGTAACTCTCCGATAATATTCTCAGATGGATGGTTGGAAAAATTCCTTGGAATTACTTCATTAGGAACATCCACTTCACTTCCCAAATTTATGATATTCTTTTCGGCAACCGTATCACTAGTTGAAGCTTGATTCTGATTTCTAGGACTTGCAGATGAATTTAGTAGACTTGTTATATGCTCAAGTCCTTCATCAGAACTAGATTCACCATTATTATCATACTTTGGCTCAGTGCCAGAGTCAGAATCATTCGTCAGGATGAGAATGGGCTCAGTGGAATGAGTTACTGGATGGACGACAGGTTCAGATTGAGTCGTGCTCGGACCTTCACCAGAAACATTTGTGCCAACAGGTGGTTGAGTAACCACTATTGGTCTCGGAACTTGTTCTTGATTTGCTGCTTGATGTTGTTGGTATAAAATACAAGTTCCTCTTCGTTAGGAACTTCTGGTAGGTCAAATGAATTCCATAAGTTCTCATAATTGAACATCCAACGTTCACCAGGCTTTTGAGTAAGCATTGTGTACTTCCAACAATCGACATGTTGAGAAAGGATTACTTGATTTAAACTTGGCAAATATACTCTTCGCAATGGACTAGCATAACCTACAAAAAAACCTTCCAAAGATTTAGCACCAAATTTGCCGTCCGGGTCAATGACCGTACACGGAGACCTAAATGGCTCCAAAAATTCTAAATTCGGCTTTCGTTGATTAAGCAGTTCTAAACATGTCTTTTTGTGAGCCTTGACGATCAAAACCCTGTTTAATGTGTAGCAAGAAGAGGCAACGACTTCGCTCCAAAAACTGATAGGCAACTTTGAATCAGTGAGCATTGTGCGTGCAGTTTCAATGAGAGATCAATTTTTCCATTCAGCTACTCCATTTTGTTGCGGAGTATAAGAGGCGCTGAATTCGTGAAGAATCCCTTTGTCGTTACCGAATTCAAGCATTCGATTATTCTTGAACTCAATACGATTGTCACTTCTTATCCTTCTTATTGGAAGCTGGTACAGGTTTTCTAGCTTTTTGAAGAGAATCATAAGATTTTTGAATGTTTCATCTTTACTCTCCTGAAACATGACCCACGAGAACCTTGAATAGTCGTCTGTCACAACTAGGCAATAAAGATCTCCAGAAATACTTTTGATGTTTACTGACCCGAAAAGATCCATATGAAGCCTCTCTAGCGGTAACTTGATGGAATTCAGAAGTTTCATTGGGTGAGATATCTTGTGCTGCTTCCCCTTTTTACAACTAAGACAATCATCGTCTAGATGAAAATTTTTGAGATTGACACCCTCCTCTAGATTGTTGTGCACCAGGTAGTTCATTTTTCGTAAGTGAATATGCCCCATCTTTCTATGGCAGAGGATTGATTCTTTTTCAGTTGCTTTGGTTACAAAACACTGTGCTGATTTTGAAGTGGTGGATGCGACGCTCATATCTAGGACAGAGAGTTCATTTTCTCGAGGAGCGCGCATGAGGATCCACTCCTCAGGAATTTTGAATCCTAGATTCATAATTAAACATTCCTTATCATTGAAGTGCGTTGTAAACTTTTCATCACAAATTTGCGAGATGCTCAGAAGATTGTTTCTAATTCAGCAATATAGTTTACTTTGTCGAATGAGACCACTCCATTTGAAAGTTTCCATTCTCCAGACTTTCATATGATTCGATAACTAATGCAATGCCATGTGTTGTTTGACCATGTGTTCATTGAATAACTGTACGTTTTCGAGATTCACATCGATGTTGCATTGAAGAATTCGCTGGTTTGAATTAGGCTGATTGTTTTGACTGTTCTGAGGATTACTTGAGCTTTGTGAAGATTGTGGAGCTTGATGAGTATTAGGGTTATATGATGAAAATGACTGAAACTCACTAGATTGGTTTGATGGTGGACTTGTAGTATTGTTGGCACTGAAGCCGGTTTGAACCTTGGGACTTTGTATGTTACCAACAGAATACCTTTGTAGTATAGGTTCACATCTTGTTGCATGTGGGCGCCTTTGTTCTTCGCCATCTTCTGCATTTTTAGCTCATGACCTTCTAATCTTTCAATAAATCTTGGTAATGTGAAATTACTATACTCCGTGCCGTTTCTCAGAATAGTTAGATAGGTCGCCCACTCTCCTTCTGGTAAAGCAGCGGCCAGTTTATCAACTAGTTCTTCATTGGTTTTAAAATATTCCCATTCGTTTCATCGGAACCACCAAATGACAGTACCTTTCGATCAGCTGCTTCATTGTCTCACCTTTTATCAGATTGAAAATGTCGAATTTATTGCTTAGCAGCGCTTTTCTTCCTTTTCGAAGTTGAGAACTTCCTTGAAACTTAAGTCTTAAAGCATTCCACAGAGACTGTGCGTCATCATCGTGTTGTAGAAGTGACAAGATATCTTCTTTGACTGCCTGTTGTACTATATTCATCATCTTTTCATTGATAAACTTTTCTTTCTCTATATCCGTTAGCTGAGCCAATGTCTTCTCAAGACCACTCTCACCTGTAGGTGCTGTGTACTTTGACCCGATGGCAAACCACTCGACATACTCGACATGACACTAAGACGTAGGCTATATACATTCTGCACCAACAGCCTCCCCCTTGGATAATTTCAGGGTATTATACAAGTTCTTCAGATTTTGCGTCAGCAATGGCCTAGAACTTGTAGAATATTTTTGCTTTTAAACCTTAAAACTGCCGCAAACTTGAAAGTATCGAAAGATCTGACCATTGCAGTACAAAAGATTCCAAATATGCAACACCACTTTTAAGTCGAGCCTTCATCTCTTTGTCTGTACGATGGTACTAACCTGAGCTCTCAAGGCCTCGCACAACCCAGATACAGATATCAGTTAGATATATTCACCTATAAGATGAAATCCAGGGAATCTTGTTACTGGAGTATATTCTGAGGTGGGAAACATTGTTAAGTCAAGTTCTAAGACATATAATTAACATATCTCAGAAAAATGGAGCAACGTGTAGAGGTTTAAATGGCTCAGTATACTGACAATCTACATGAATTTGTTTAAAACATAAAGTTTTTATCAAGATAAATGGTACTAGTGATTTGTCTCAAAAACTAATATGATCCTCTAACACAAACTCACAAAAATATGACTGTAAATATGTTTGTATATAGTTATTACATTTCATTTCAGAAAAACCCAAAAAGATTTTCAGTGTGTTTTAACATAAACTTTGGAAAAATCAAAAATATTTTATTTCTATCTTAGTTTAGAGTACCGATGATGGAAAGCGGATCTTCAAAGTCCAAAGATGCTGGTTGCTGAAGAAAATCTAAAGGAAAACGGGTTGGGAGCTTATCTAAAATGAGAAAATATTTTGAAAAGATCAAAAGTTCATTAATTTGAAACTTAACATTGCCTGATAACATCAAGTTTGTTCATAAAGTGTTACTACATAAAGGATCAGTTCACATGAACTGATCATTTACTGTTTTGTGCGAACTAGAGACCTTTGTGCGATCTGAGTGTTTTTGCACGATCTAAGCCGTTATACTGCCAAAATTTACATTGGGGAGGTTGATCAGCATACCTCTTACAATGGTGAAAGTAATAGGACTTGATTTGGACTGTAATTTAATCGTTTTGGTGGTTTTGAATTTAAAATATAGATCTAAGAAATTTAACCAGTCAAAATCTAAACTGGACATATATCTACTTAAATCGGCATTGTTAGAAGATATTAGGACCATCAATTTCATTAAAATCGATCAAAATGTAACTTTTGATAATCTAAGTGCTGGAATGAAGTGGAAGTCACTTTGTACGAAGTGAATCATTCACTTCGCATGAAGTGAACTGCTAGAACTTTTAAACGACAACTTCGCATGAAGGGGACTTGTTTGTTTGTGCAATTTTGTCATACCACTTTGTATGAATAATTTATACCCACTTCGTACGAATTGTTTGGTAATTGTTGTAAAATTTTCTAAGTGTTGTTGTTATGATTGTGTACGAAAAGAAATCAAAATTTGAGCCGGTACATAATTCATGTTGTGTACTTGATGAAAATATACCGGAAATAGCCCCTTTCAGAGAAATCTTGGAGTTTATTGACCGTATATTGATAAATAAGGCGTTAACACATCAACATAAGGTTTACAAATCCCATATTGAAAGATTTTGGAATGCTGCCAAGTTTGTTCTTGATCCACAAGCAATACATACAGTTGTTAAGATTGGCAATGAAGAGTTCGAAGTAAAAATCACTAAAGAGTTGAGTCAAAGGGTATTGGAGTTTAAAGATAAAGATGGTGATCCCACGGGCTACTCCGAGAGAATGGTAAAGGGAAGTTTTTATAGAATGGGATACAAAGGGCATGTCAATGAGGCAAACTTCAACAAAGCATTTCTAGGAAGGCCTTATAAATTCTTTGCACATTATGTGATTTTCACGCTTAATCACATAAAAGGAGGCTTCGATGTGATACTCGATTATCATATGTGTATGATCGCAGCACTAACTCTTAATCTTCCATATAACTTCACAAAAGTTATCTTTGATCAGATGGTGGAAAATATTTCTAAGGAAAGGTTTCTTTAGTATCCGAGGTTTATACAAATGATGTTGGATAATCTGTTTCCAAACTTAGAGAAAAAAGATGCTGATTAGTTGAAGTTATATCACATGGATAGTCAGACTTTGATCAGGCTGAATCAATACTTGAAGCAAGATACTGAACCGATAGCAAAGAAGTTCTTTGGAACTACATGATAAAGATTATGTTGCACCGCCAAAGCCTAAGTGGAGGAAAGACACGAGCAACTTTGAGAACAATGAGGAAGAACATTTATCTAGTTTTATTTAACGGAGGAGTAGTTGGTTTAAAAAAGAGGAGAAGAAAAAGAAACGATCAACTCCTAAAAAGAAGCCTACTTAAACACGTAAACGTGCAACTACATGAACTTTGCTTATTGATAAACAGTCTGAAGAGGAGATACAGGTGAATGAGCCTGTGAATGAGCATGTTAATGAGAATGTGAATGTACATGATGAAGTATTCTCTGCAACGTCTGATAACGAAAGAGGTGATGTGAATGTTGTTAATATGACTGCTGAAATAGAGAAAGAAGTGTTCGTAGGAGATAATGAAGAAAGCTCAGATGATAGTATTAATTTGGAAAAAGCAGCAGAAAAAAAGAGAAGAATTGAGAAAACAACAACGTAAACAAAAGGAGGTTAGACATGATGATTTTACTTATGTTCCTACTGATCCAGAAGAGACATCTGAAAGGCCTACAAAGAAAGCTAAACATGTCAAAAGCAAGCATTCAGATATTCAGAAAAAGACAACAGGGTTTCCTACGGTCAAGAAAGCATGACACATATACCTAAGAAGAAGATCAAGATAGATATAGTTACTAAAGAAAGATATGTCAGGTTGATTATCAAGAGACCACGGGCAATGAAGAATAGGCCTTTAAAAAAATTGATCAGGATTTCTATGAGTTGTTCAAATAGTGGCAGTAAGATATTGAAACCGATGAATCTGTTATTCTATTGAAGTGTGACAGTTTGTGGAGGGCGATATGTATACTATACCCGATATGGTTATTGAATTGTTCAGAGAAAGATGGAGTGTCTATTCTTCAACAAGATTTGCTATGAGACACAAGAAAAGACGCAAGCGATGCAATGCCAAGGTGTGATTAATGTTTGCTATGCACACGGTATTAATTTGGGGAAGATGTGGAGATCTAAACAGAGAGAGCTGGAATGCAAAGAGTTTATGAAGCAAATACAAAAAGAAGAAGGAATTGATGTTCTTACGTAGAAAGCTTCAATTAGAAGGTTTCAGTTCTTGAAGTGGACACCTCCGACTGACTAAACGCCAATTCCATCAGAGGAGAGAAGGAAACCAAGGAAGAATTTCTTTGGACGTTAAAGTTTAATGTTATGAAGATTTTGAAGACTGACCAAGACTATGGCAATATCCAAGGGGGAGTTTGTTGATGCAGAATGTCTATAGCCTACGTCTTAGAGTCATGTCAAGTAATATGTAGTGGAGCGTTAATGTTAGAATTGATTTTGATGTTTAGTATAGGCCACTTCGCTTGAAGTGTTGTTCACCTCGTATGGAGTAGCAAGGCCCAACTCGTACAAAACTGGCATGTCTAAATAGTTGAGTCAAGGTCTTGAGTCTGTAACAGTTTGCTGATCGGTACGGCGAAGCCCTGCCCAGTTTGTTTCAAGATTGTACACGATTACCACATTAATGAAACAGTAAACTTTAAACAATAATCTTGATATTGTCGCTTGTTATAAAATGAATTCCGCGCTTTTTATGACTAGTTAATCAGATTAGGTCCTGTGCTTATTGGATAAAAAGATCTTACAATGTTTTCTACATCTTTACGTACATCCAGACATTTGCTGGTTTTTTGTGATTTATTGGCTCAAGTAGAAAGCCACGAAATGTTTCTACAATCTATTCATGGCAGCCCGTCACCTACTATTGCTTTTAATACTATTGCATCTCAATCATCTAATCGTTCCACGGTTACCAAAAATTCCCGTGGCGGACGCCGTGGCCGGGGTCGCGGCCCTCCCCACTGCCAATTGTGCTGCATTACGGGAGACTACGCCAATCAATGTCCTCAGTTATCTCAGTTTGCTACCAAACCCAACCCTACAGAGATGGATATTGCAAAGGCATTTCAAGCCCAATTTCATGTTGGCACCACCGTACCTGATTAGACAGTTGATACAGGTGCAACCGATCACATGAACAATAATGCGGGTGCGATTCCTAATGCCACTACTTACATGGGTCAAGGTAATGTTATCTTTGGTAATGTTGGTACACTTTCGATCACACATATTGGCTCTACTGTCATATCTCCTAATTTTAATTTAAAAGATGTTTTAATCGCCCCAATATAGAAAGGAATTTACTTTCTATTAGTAAACTAACGACTGAAAACAATTTGGATGTGTTATTTTCACAATCAGATTTTTACATTCACGATCGCATAACAAGAGGGGTACTGGCTCAAGAAGATGTGAAAATGGATCATAAAGCTTTTGTTGCTATCTCTCAGAATAAATTATCGTTTGAACTCTAGCATCAACGGCTAGGTCATGTGTTTTTTTACACTCTTTTGAATTTAAATAAAGACGATTATCTACAAGTTACTCCTATTTTTCCTAAACCTACTGTGTGTTCGGCTTGCCAAGTGTCTAAATCAAGTCGTTTACCATTTAATGCTAATGAACAATGCGCTTTATCGCCTTTAGACTTAGTTCATTGTGACTTACCCTCGCCTGTCATGTCTAGTGACGGATATAGATTTTATGCTTTGTTTGTGCATTAACATTCCAGGTTATGTTGGCTATACCCGCTAAAAGCTAAGTCATAATTTCATTCCATTTTCTCAATTTTTATAAAATTTGTGCATGCCAAGTTCGCCAGAAAAAATAAAAACATTTCAAATGGATGGTGGCACAAAATTTTTGAATCATAATGTTCGCCACATAATGGTCGCCATAGAATGGTGACTCCTTGAAAAAATGGCACCTTTCATCACCTCTCTTGTCCATACACCCTTCAACAGAATGGTCATGTTGAGCGCAAGCAAAGGCATGTAGTTGAAACTGGCTTGGCTATGATGTTTAATAGGCATGTTCCTCCACTCTATTGGGTTGAAGCTTTTAGTACGACAGTTTACATTATTAATCGACTTCCGACAAATGTTTTGGGTCATAAATCACCCTTTGAGGTCTTATTCACTTGTAAACCAACCTATTCTAATTTACGAGCTTTTGGTTGTCTGGTATATCCCTGTCTTCACGATTATGCACCACACAAACTATCGCCACAAAGTCTCCCTTGCATTTTTTTGGGATATTCCCCTCGATACAAGGGCTATTGTTGTCCAGATCACTTTTCATCACGAACATATGTCACTCGACATGCAAGATTTGAGGAGTCTTAGTTTCCTTTTTCTAGAAATGCTACAAATATTGAACCATCACAATTGCCCATCTCCTCATTCTTGGAAGATCTCCACAATGCCACGCCAACCCTCTCTCACATTAGGTGGCTTCTAAAACCTCACACCATTAGATCCCAGCCTAACTATGCCTAACCCCAAACTGTGTGGGCTCTGTGTTGATCCAATACCACAAACTACCATAGAGCAATCTACTAAGCGTAACTCCTTTGATGTGCTTATTTCTTCCTCGTCAATACCCCCATCAACTAAGTCCAGCCCGGTCCAACCTACCCCAAACAATTCCGCACCTCTCTACCCCATCGCCATGACTGGGTCGCCCGTTGGGCCGTTAACTCAACACGTTCCTAATTCTAATACCTCAGACCCCACACCTCAAGTGCCATCCAACACATCTTCCTCTCACCCCATGCAAACTCGATCCAAATTTGGAACTTATAAACTGAAACACTAACCCGATATTGCCCATACGTCTCATCATGCTTTATTTTCAGCAATGTTTTCGTCTCGTGATCCTAAAGGGTTTAAAACTGCAAGCAAGAGTCCACATTGGTTATATGCCATGCACAAAGAATTGGATGCCCTCACCAAAAATAACACATGGTCTCTTGTGCCACGCCCTAAGGACCATAATGTTGTTTGATCCAAATGGTTATTTCGAACAAAGTTCTGTGCTGATGGTTTAATTGATCACCATAAGGCGAGGCTTGTTGCTGAAGGGTACAGTCAAATTCCAGGGCTTGATTACTTTCACACATTTAGCCTGGTACTGAAGGCCACTACTATTCGTGTTGTTATCTCGCTTGCAGTCGTACCTTATTTATATGGAACAACCACCTGGCTTTGCTGACCCTCGCTACCCCAATCATGTATGTCATCTTAATAAGGCTATTTATGGCTTAAAACAAGCACCTACAGTTTGGTTCCATCGTTTGGGCAATTTTTTTGACTTGGAATGATTTCACTTGAAGTCACTCAGATCCGTCCTTGTTTGTCTTTGCAAAGGATGGCTGCATTATGT
This sequence comes from Scalesia atractyloides, assembly GCA_947069175.1. NCBI lineage: Eukaryota > Viridiplantae > Streptophyta > Magnoliopsida > Asterales > Asteraceae > Scalesia > Scalesia atractyloides. The sequence goes on along the minus strand of CAMTDV010000001.1, from coordinate 51,880,303 downwards.
ATCTTTTAGTGTATGTCAATGATCTCATTCTCACCGGCAACCAACCAACTCTCCTAGCTTCCTTTATTAAAAGACTAAATCAGGAATTTGCCATCAAAGATCTTGGAAGTCTTAACTACTTTCTTGGACTTGAGGTGACCCGTTACCCTGATGGCCTATTTCTATGTCAGTCAAAATATGCTCATGACATACTTCACCGGGTTGATCTTCTTGATGTTAAGCCTGTTTCTACTCCTCTTGCTACTAATGCAGTCTTCAGCTCTCATGGTGATCCTTATTATGATCCTACGCATTATCGCTCCATTTTTGGTGCTCTACAATACTTGACCATCACTCGTCTTGACATTTCATATGTCGTGAACCAAGTTAGCCAGTTCTTACAACATCCTACTAATGTGCACTTTCAACATGTTAATGAATTCTTCATTATGTTAAAGGCACACTTGCCTTCGGTCTCTCTTTCACCAAACCTTCTTCTACATCCATTCTTGGATACTCGCATGCAGATTGGGCTCGCTGCTTGGAGACAAGACGGTCTACTTATGGATATTCTATATTTCTTGGTGGAAATTTGGTATCCTAGAGTGCTATCAAACAACCAACCGTTTTTCGCTCCAGCTGTGAGTCAGAGTATCGTGCCATGGCGAGTGCTGCTGTGGATGAAATGGTAATCTCGCTCCAGCTGTGAGTCGATCCCAATTTGAGTACTTCCGCTCACAGCTATGTTTTGGACCATCACCCTTTTGCTTGAGGGGGATGTTAGTATACCTAATGTATAATTTTGATATTCTTGATGTACATAGGTGTATTTTATCAATTCTTGTATCATCTATGGGTAACTTATTCTATTATATAATATCTCCATTCACAATCGAGGAATTCATTCCAAAATAAACCTTTTCAGAAACATTATTCAATGAGAGAAAAAAAAATTTATTCAAAGTGGTAGAGCAAATAAAGGAAGAATCATACAAATGGGTCAAGCATAGGACGAAAGATATTGTGGTATCATGCTGAATGGAGGCACTGTAATTTTGCTTTGTATTGTTTATTTAAATTTCAGTCCCTGTGTGTAATTGGGGCTGCATAGTACCTTGCTATGTTAACCGTTTTATTGTTAAAGAAAATTGGTATTAGCAATGCTGAGACTACAAAGTTTTTCATAATGCAAAATATAGTTGCAAAAACTTTAAACTATATTTTGTTTTCATTATGACAACTCAATATGACCAGTCCGTTTTACATCTTAGCCACTTTATTATTTTTTATTTTGCCTTAACTTAGTTAAGAAAAAAACGTGGTTATAGGTCCCGTTTCGCCATTAATGGTAGTGGTAGGGGGACCGAAGACCGATATAAAGGGAAGGAAACGTGTGATGGTGATAATATTTGTGTAACAGTTAAGAGTTATTTTGTTTTTTCAATGAGGGCACATTTTAGGAAAAAGTTATGGAAGATGAAGATTATGAATGAGTTGTATGCCCCATCATTTGCACATTTCCACGTCCATATCGGACTGTTTTTCTTGTACTTTTTCTATTCACTTTATTTGTTCATACATTCGTATAAAACTTTTATAAGTTAAATACTAATTATTTAACATCTATATAAAATAAGTTAATTTTTCAATCTAAAACATTACATTTAGATAAAATAACCTTTTGAACAATCATTGAAAAACTCTTGTCTATATAAATATGATCTAGTCAAATTAATTTAAAAGACAACAGATATATATTTTATAAATATTAGTTTTTTTAAATCCAGTATTAAAAAAAATCCTCTGTAATATTGGTTTGTACATCTATTTCATTTCTAACTTGTATCAGTTTTTTTCATGGTAGTAGAGGTCAGTTTATTATTTTTGCTAAATTTGAAAATAGTTTTTCTTAGAACGAGCGACTTTCTTGTATTAAGTTATCGCAGTCCCTAAATTGAAGAGTTCTATTGCTCGACTCTGGCCAAACTATGTTGTCTTAACTGGGCTCACGCTGGCTTAGACTTTGGCTTGGGAGTTCTCCCGAAAAACCATATCGCCTACTTCCACTTAACAGCCGTTGTGCTACCACAAGAGCAGAACAGTCTCTAGTATAACACACGGTCGGACAAAAACCCGGATAAACTCAGGATAGAACCTAACGCCTCTATATAAAGATTAGGCTCTATCAATTATTGCTTAATCCACCAAAATAACATAAGTGAAGATTAAACTTGGGCTTTCATTAGAGAACCATGCTTCACTGCCAGTAAGCCACAAATGATGAATTCACAAAACAAAATTAGAGTTCTACACCTAATCAATGTGTTTTGATGAATAATGTCCGAAAAAAAATCTAAACATAAAAAAATTATTTAATCTATGTCAAACATAAAACCGTGAATCTCTAATTGTTAAAGAAACAAATATAACTTCTTTATTCCTATATTTAATATTCACATACTAAAATACTTTTAAGAGTTTTACACCGTTTGTCATGTTTTTTAAAATTAACAATTTCAGATATTAATAGTTTAAAGGTATCAATTTTTAATTTTAAAACAACCTAAATTATTAAGACTAACATATATTAGTTATTCGGTTAGGTTCTATAAAATGATCAAAATACTCTTTATAAATTTATTTAAGAGGGTTTTGTGTAACTCTTAAAAGCTTTGTGTACTATTGTTTGCCCTCTCAACATCATCTCTACCACTCACAATCACCACTTCACAATCAAACTACCACTTCCATAATCACCCTACAACAGTGACTAGGCCTACAAATGATTTTCGTGTTCGTTCATTTAACTCTAATCGAACACGAACGCAGACACGAATATATAATCGAACACATCTTTTTGTTCGTATTCGTTCATTAAGAAATCGGGCATGTGCGTGTTTGTTTATGTTCGTTTGTTTAAAGCTAAACGGAATATTCACGAACATAAACATAAAAAAACTTAACGAAACATATTTGTATAAACATAAACAAACATATATTAAGAAAATTGAACAATTATAAACGAACACAAATGAACGTAATTTAACAAATATAAATAAACACAATTTAACATTAGTAAACACAAACAAATAAATTTGATATATTAGAATTCATCCGAAAACACAATCTAATTAGGAATCATAGATACTAAAATTAAGTAGTTTTTTATATAAATATTAAGTAAGTGATCAGTTCCGATCTAAGAATAATTTAAAATTTGATTCTTTATTACTAAAAAACTCAATTACTAATTAGTCATATTTATATAAGTAGTTAGAAAACCTAATACGTTTTATGTATTTACAAAAATTTAAACAAACGTAAATAAATGAACGTTCACCAACATAAATGAACGAACACAAGGTGTGTTCATGTTCGTTCATTTAATTAAACGGAAAAAAAATTTTGTTCTTGTTCGTTCGTTTATTAAATAAATGAACATAAACGAACTTCCCGCCGAACAAGTTCACAAACAGTTCATGAATGTTTGGTTCGTTTACAGGCCTAACAGTGGCACCACCAACATCCAGCACAACCTCTAGTCTAATCACACTGTGGCGCTATCGACGATTACGCCACCATTCTTCTATGGCACCCGCGTTTCTTTTTTCCGTTGGTACTTTAAAGTCGTCGTTTCTCTTTTGAAGAGTTCAACGTCGCCATCGTTACCATACCAAAATACCCTAAAGTCGTCATTCCTTTTTTGAAGAGTCCGACGACGCTGATGTACTGAAATCCTAAGCCTCCGCCTCCACTTGTCTGTGTTCCTCTCAAAACTCATCCTCTCAAAACTCAAGCCAAGAAGATGGAAAGAAAGTAGCAGCCAAGAATATGATAAGGAACAACAATATAGAACCAATCTTATTTCTGTACAATCGGATTTTCATTGCGACAACAACGAGATGCAACCGAATCGGAGCAGCGTGAAGAAAATGGGTGTTACAAAAATAGTCCCTCATTAATTGTATAGTTACATAATTTATCTTTTAAATATAAAATGACTTAAATGTTCATGAACTTCACAGAAAACTAACATCTGTAAGTCTTAGTACTATAGGTTGTTACAAAATTGAAAGTTGATATCTCAGACTTTGTTACTTTCTACAGACCATACGGACTAACGATATAATTAACTCTACTTTTATTAACAAAAACGTTTAGAAAACTAATCCAAAATAAGGTACCTGTAACGCCTCACTTTTTCATACTTTTCTTAATTAGAAAGTATAATCGTATTTCTATTTTTGGAAACTTGTATTCGTCTTTCTTTTCTCAATTGGGCAATCAGAGACTTGAATCGTAATAAAAATTCATACTTATTATATATACATGCTTTACATACATTCAATTGTTTAAACTAGTACTTGTTATATGTGCAAAGATTCATACACTTGATACTCAATCATACTTATATGCGTTATATGCTTAAGACATGTACAAAATGACAAGTAAAACTAAGTTCAAGGACTAAAAGTGTCAAAAAACAAAGAAGCTTCTGAAATAACCCATCTCGCGGCCCGCAACCAATCTCTAGGTTTCTTCTCGCGGCTCGCAAGACCTCTAGCGGCACACGACTAAGTCTTCTTCACCCTCTCGCGGCCCGCGAGAGGGGTATAATCTGGAGAAGATGGTTTCTTGCCCATGGATTGGTCCGTTTTATGTTTTCTGCATTAAATGCACCCAACTAACAACCCCTCAAACCTCAACTATAAATACCACCTCCTTCCACTCTCATTTCACACATCAAACACTTCTCTTCTTCTCTCTAAAGCTCTAAAGCTCTCTCTTCCTCTGAAAGTTCAAGACTTTCAAAAGTGAGTTCTAATTCACCCTTACCTCTCTCCTTTGATCTCTCTTCCTTCTTAACACTTGAATCACCTTTTGGAATGTTTCCATAGGCTTTCTAAGGAAAACCAACTTGGAACATCACCATATTTGAGGTCCCAAGTGTAAGAACCTTTTGTTTTAATAGGGTTTCAACCCACAAGTGTTGTATCCTTCCAAGCTTGTTCTTGAAACAAGACTTGAGTTGGTAGTGTGCGATCACTTGGAAGCCTTGGCTATCCTACCTTCAATCCACCACCTCACTTGATGATTTTGTTTATTTTTCGTCTTTTACTTTTTTGTTAAACTTATTCATGACCATCCTTGCCTTCCTTGTGACGACTTGTGCATTGGTGAACTATACGAAAGAGGTTAAAGGAAGGTTATCCGCCTAACTCCATGCATGACTTCTATGAACTCCATGATAAATATGATTACGTATACTATATGATATATATATATATACACACATTAACCAAACTCTTGATGGTAATCGAATGATTATCCGTGATGGTACTAGGTTACATCACCTAAATATTTAATTTCTTGTTACGATTCTAATGGGTATCCTAACCCATGAAAACACACCAACCCGATTGGGTATTGTATACATACTTTAGTGTATTTAAATTCCTAATCTTCCATTATCATTCGAATACTTACCAACCTACGTTCTCCTTTTGTAGGATAACTCGGTGCTCCATCCTCCAAACTCCCCCAACACTTTACGGGAATACCAAGTGGAAGCTTGCAAAACCGTGAGTACACTTGCCCCTTTTTCCTTTTTTACACAATTTTGGTTGTAACATGTTAACTTACAAAATACACAAATACACACAACATACTTTATACACTCGATCCGTTATACATGCTTATTGTTATGCTTAGGTTCATGCTAGATTCATACATGCTTCTTGTCATTAACTTAGCTAGCCCCAACTTAATATATAGCGCTATAGGAGTAACGCACCGCCCGTATTCTTGAGGTCATGTTAAGTTTATTCTATTTTGCGGTGACACGCGAGGGTTAACTTATAGATCGCATGCCATTTTTACATTAATCTAGTATGCTAGCTTAACATGTGGATTCATTTAAATCTCTTCGTACTTGTGCTATATCAAACTTGTGTACTCGCCAATGCTTGTTGTATTGAACTATACTTCTAACATGTTGCAGGTTAAGGATGTTTATCACGATGAAACTTAGTAGGGATGGCATAGAAATACATCTAGAATGATAAGATTTATGTTGTTGAAATTATTGTAATTGACTTTCGTGTTGTAGTTGACAATTTTGTTATGAAATGAAATGGGTTTGATTTAAATGTTATCGCAAATAGTGTTATGATGACTTGAGCAATCTATTTCGTCTCACTCTGATGTTTCCGCCATCAGTTGGGGTGTGACAGATTGGTATCAGAGCCATAACTATAGTTTAAGTTACCAAACTTGACCATTCTTGATTCTTGCTTAAAATGTCAATTCTTCCTACCTTGCTTCTTCCTATTTCTTCTGGTCTTAATATATACAATATTTCTTTCCTAAGACGTTTACACAATATACACATTTGAAGACTTGAAGACACTCATACTAACGAGACGATCTCACCAAAATAGGGGTGAAACCCGCACTTTTGTGAACGACTCTCAATCCGCGTATTCGATTTTTCACGAAATTACGCCATCAAGTTAGGAGTGATATCCATACCTTGATGGAAAATTTCCATTTCATACTCTAGTGGACCCTTACGAACGAGTTGAAATTCGCTCCTCATTTGATAAGTACCAACCACATTTAGGATACGATATTGTCAAGATAGGGGTGAAACCCGCACCTTGTCAACTAGTCCCCTCCCCGTTTTTCAATCTCGCCAAAGTTTCGATTTTTCGATCAATTAGATACGTGTAGTAACTGGAAGGGTAAAATGCCGTTAATCGCTTCTTGACGAGAGCATTTTACCTATAGGCCAAAGCACGTTCCTCTAATTTGAAAGGATCTTCGATTCACTTTGGAATAGTCAACGCTTCTCAAAGCACTCCAATATTTTACTAAGCCTATCTTTTATGCTTTCTCAATTTCTATGTGTTTTAATACTTTTTATCTCGTTCATTTAGAACCCGATGCACAATTCGCACATCTTTCGCAATAAAAAACAATAGTAATTCTCGCAAACCAACTAAATTTATACTCCTTATGCAATCATACGTGTTTATACTAATGAATACTTGTTATGCTTATGTCAACTATGTGAACTCATACGTGTTATACAACACTTACATGCTCAAACGTAGCTTTCATAATCACGTCACGATGCTGCCTCACCCTTTCCACTATTGTCGACCACTTTCATGACAACTAATCGATTTAGACTTATACCTAACCTTTTATCATTTTTCCCTACTTATGCATGAACCTCGAACCTTATTATTTTATATAAACGATTTCTCACCCTACAATTTATTTACATAAATCACATACACGAAACCCCTAATGATACTTTAAACATTTCTTTCACAATTTTCAAAAACTTTATGAAATGCTACCTATTAACTTAGTCGGTCAAACGAACTTCTTGCCCTCGATTTTTATAACTCGTCCAAAACACACCCACTTTATACTACCATTCTAGGACATTTTATTTCCAACAAGAAACCAACAAAGACTTTCTCTCACCTACGTATAAGTACTTTGCTAAAATACTTTTCGAAATTCATGTTTTACATGGAAATTTTCAAAACACAACTTTACTTGCATCAATATAAAAAAGGGCTCACTATTTTACAATCTTTCAAAAATCACTAATACGTAAATCTAAATCTGAACGCATGGGCAAGAAAAAATTCATATGCGAATACAAACATTAAAACAAAAGTAGCATTTCTTTTTACAAACCACATCTTACATCAAAAATTAATACTTTTCTCAATATTCACCCGACATTCACAATTTTGGTCCTTCATTCCCGACAAACCCGACTTATTTTATTTCAACCAACTCAATGTTTCAAGCAACCATACACATGCATATCGCCTTACACGTTTCTATGCAATCAATGTTACATGACAATATTGCACATACATTACACTTCGTATTTTACACACTCGCCACTTCATGGTAACTTATATATGCTAAATCCCATTTTATTCCATGTATACGCTCGATACAGCATGCTAATGTTATACGTATTTGTCTTCAATCATACTCAAAATTTATACATTTGCACTACTTGGTAGTCATACTTGAAATCTATAAGTAGGCATAACCCGAGTGGTTTCGCCTACGTTCGACACACTCATACATACATACAATCATGCTTACATACTTGATTTTTATACGCTATCTTACACACCTTTTGCTCATAATACTAGATGTAACTTGACCCGTACACTACTAGTACAAACTATGCGGATCATCCACAAACCAAAATAATCACGGGTGCACACGGGATTATATTGGTAGGCGCATGAAAACCATAGTGAGTTCTACTGTGTATCGCAACACGGAACGCAACATGACACCGAATAGCGAAACGGGCGTAACATGGTGTGAACATGGTGGATACGCCGCTGGTACTTCCCATATATAAGTGTCCCTACCATGTTACCAAACTTTCGTAAAACGTGCCATGAGAAATTCGGTGTTTTCCCGGACCTTGTTAAATACATTTGATGCATAACAAACTTTGGTGACCCAATTTCGAAATGATTAGTACTCGATTATCCATGACCAAGCTTCATTCTCAAAATCGTTAGCTTTAACCGCTACAACTATCACTAGCATCTCTCAACATTCCATGTTCGCATTTTTCCGATATTTCTACCATTTTTACCCCTCGCATACACCTACCGAATCGTTCACTACCATACCACGATATTCCCAATTCTTCCCTTAACCTTTCATCCAAACTTTATTTACAGTGAATCAGCCTAAACATTCAATCCATTTTTTGTAAACGTCCCCACCGGCTTAATCTTGTCAAATGTTCCTTTTCTTTTAAAAACTATCTTTCTCTCTTATCTACGCGTAAACTTTATCTAGTCGGTCTATTACCGCCAAAATATTTTTACCATCCTAGCTCTCTCCAATAAACATTTTTCTACAACAAGTGATTTTATTAATACGCCTTATAACTGACAAAACTTTTCTTACAACTTACGGTGCGGACCGCTCATTTTAATCAAAATACATCCTGATTCATACTAAAACTTTCCCCTTAGGTCACACTTTTTCTTTCCAATGAGTTTTCCAGAATCAGCAAAGCTCGCTTGATTACACACACATGCACGTTTTTACTTATTCTTGTACACACTTACGATTGGCATCTCAAAACATCTTAGTCAAAACGAAGTACTTTCACGAACCTACCATTTTTTTCCTTTGAAATTTCGATACATATTTGCACATTTATAAACCTTAAACTTCAAAATCTTGATTTTGGCTAAACATTATCACCAAAATGACATCATTTCCAAAGTCTTCCTCTTTAATAAATTTAGGGACAAAATTTCATAGGAGGGGAGACTGTAATGCCTCGGTTTTCATACTTTACTTAATTAGAAAGTATAATCGTATTTCTAGTTTTGGAAACTTGTATTCGTCTTTCTTTTCCCAATTGTGCAATCTGAGACTTGAATCGTAGTAAAAATTCATACTTGTTATATATACATGCTTAACATACATTCAATCATTTAAACTAGTACTTGTTATACGTGCAAAGATTCATAGATTCACACTCGATACTCAATCATACTTATATGCGTTATATGCTTAAAACATGTACAAAATGACAAGTTAAACTAAGTTAAGGACTAAATGTGTCAAAAACCAAAGAAGCTTCTGAAATAACCCATCTCACGGCCCACGACCGATGTTTTGGTTTCCTCTCGTGGCTCCCCAGACCTGTAGCGGCCCGGGACCGAGTCTTCTTCACCCTCTCGCGGCCCGCGAGAGGGGTATAATCTGGAGAAGATGGTTTCTTGCCCATGGATTGGTCCGTTTTATGTTTTCTGCATTAAATGCACCCAACTAACAACCCACCTCAACAACAAATACCACCTCCTTACACTCTCATTTCACACCTCAAACACTTCTCTTCTTCTCTCTAAAGCTCTCTCTCCATCTGAATGTTCAAGACTTTCAAAAGTGAGTTCGAACTCACCCTTACCTCTCTCCTTTGATCTATCTTCCTTCTTAACACTTGAATCACCTTTTGGAATGTTTCCACATGCTTTATAAGGAAAACCAACTTGGAACATCACCATATTTGAGGTCCCAAGTGTAAGAACCTTTTGTTTTAATACGGTTTCAACCCACAAGTGTTGTATCGTTCCAATCTTGTTCTTGAAACAAGGCTTGAGTTGCTAGTGTGTGATCACTTGGAAGCTTTGGCTATCCTACCTTCAATCCACCACCTCACTTGATGATTATGTTTATTTTTCGTCTTTTACTTTTATGTTAAACTTATTCATAACCATCCTTGTCGTTCTTGTGACGACTTGTGCATTGGTGAACTATATGAAAGAGGTTAAAGGAAGGTTATCCGCCTACCTCCATACATGACTTCTATGAACTCCATGATAAATATGATTACGTATACTATATGATATATATATACACACACAATAACCGAACTGTTGATGGTAAATCGAATGATTATCCGTCATGGTACTAGGTTACGTCACCTAAATATTTAATTTCTCATTACGATTCTAATGGGTATCCTAACCCATGAAAACACACCAACCCGAATGGGTATTATAGTGTCAAGAACGAGTATTAAGTCTAGATGATTATTTTCCCGTATACATACTTTAGTGTATTTAAATTCCTAATCTTCCGTTATCATTCGAATACTTACCAACCTACGTTCTCCACTTGTAGGATAACTCGGTGCTCCATCCTCCAAACTCCCCCAACTTTATGGGAATACCAAGTGGAAGCTTCCAAAGCTGTGAGTACACTTGACCCATTTTTCCCTTTTTACACAATTTGGGTTGTAACAGGTTAACTTACAAAATACACAAATACACACAAAATACTTTATACACTTGATCCGTTATACATGCTTATTGTTATGCTTAGGTTCATGCTAGATTCATACATGCTTCTTGTCATTAACTTAGCTAGCCCCAACTTAATTTATTGCGCTATAAGAGTAACGCACCACCCATATTCTTGAGGTCATGTTAAGTTTATTCTACTTTGCAGTGACACGCGAGGGTTGACTTATAGATCGCATGCCATGTTTACATTAATCTAGTATGCTAGCTTAACATGTGGATTCGTTTAAATCTCTTCATACTTATGCTATATCAAACTTGTGTACTCGCCAATACTTGTTGTATTGAACTATACTTTTAACATGTTGCAGGTTAAGGATGTTGACCATGATAGAACTTAGTAGGGATGGCATAGAAACACATCTAGAATGATAAGATTTATGTTGTTGAAATATTGTATTTGACTTTCGTGTTGTAATTGACAATTTTGTATGAAATGAAATGGGTTTGATTTAAATGTTATCGCAAATAGTGTTATGATGCCTTGAGCAATCTATTTCATCTCACTCTGATGTTTCCGCCATCGGTTGGGGTGTGACAGTACCCATTTACAAATTACAAAACTAATCATTTATTAAGTACATAGAATACAAACGAAAATGACTTAAAGCATAGTGATTCAAGTTGTTGGAAAGATGTTTCTTTCGTTAAAGGATGTGTGAGTTAATTTTATTAAATTATACTAAAATAACTATATTTTAACATGTTATAAACAATTTTATCTTAAAAGCATTCACATTCATTGCACCATTTTTATTTATAGTTATACTAAAAGTAAATATATTTTATGTCTCTTGTCAGTTAAATAATATTTATATATCTTTATTATTGCTTATTCTCTCTCTTCCACTCACAATCAACTAGTAAATTACCTTCTATTGGGTGAATTTGTGCCCATGAAATACACATAAATTAATAGTGTCCAAAGTGAGTATTTAGTCAAGATAATATTTTTATGTATTTTCACATATTATTATTATTATTTATTTATTATTTATCTCTCATTCAAATCACATTTACATTCCAACTTCTAAATCCTTGTACTTATACACCTTGTTCATTCTTGTTAGGATAATTTTGTGCTTCAACCTCTCAAGACGATCATCTCACGTGTGTGAAAACCACTTGCAAACTGTGAGTATACTCGAACTCTTTTTCTTTTAAACACACTTTGGGTTGCAATATATGAAATTATAATAACTCACATACACACAACCAATCACATTATTCAAACACTCAATCTATAAATACATGCTATTTGTCATACATACATGCTAGAATTCAATCTTGAGTACTCAATCCACCAACCTTAACGCTTATAACGCTATAGAAGTAGCATACCGCCCTTATGTGGTAGTATTAATCTTGTAACGCGTGTTCCCTTACGTGGTAAGGACATGATAGTGGACAATTGGTTTAATTGATAGTTTACACATGCTAGTAGTATACAAATTGCCATGTTAGATTCAGACTCTTTTATTCTATATTATGTAGACCAAACTTGTATGCACCAACTATTTTGTTGACCTTTATTATTCATATATTGCAAGACATTGATGATGTTCAGGAAATCTACTTAAGTGGAATTAGAAACGCATGAATAAATTAGTTTTCTTTTGTTTTAATATTTGAATTGATGCAATTTCCTTTCTTTTGACAATGTACGAATTTGAGTTATGAAATAAAAATGGTTTGTTTAAATATTGTCATTTTCAATTGTTATGATGCTTTGAGCAATCATCCATTCGCTCATGCCCTGATGATTCCACCATCGGTTGGGGTGTGACAACTAGAAAATCCACTGTATATGTTATTGTGTGTTAAACTTGTAACCTGATCACCTTAAACACTTGTTTGTTTGGACACTTAGGGAAATTGCAAAACCTTACCTGAATACATACTTACACTTATTGTACATTAGGTTGCGTGTAATGGACCTAACATTTATTTAAACGCGTAGAAGCACGTTAACACTTACCGAGCAAACTAAGGTGAGTTCACTACTCCTTCACAAGCATGTGTCCCGGAGGGACAAACTAATATTCCTAGGAGGAATACTTTTAAATGTTGTCGTCTAAATTGGATGTTAGTTAATAAACTCAAACTCTATCATGAAAGTCCCTACTTACTACCAAGCTAGTTGCCTGGGAGGCAACGGGGTATTAGTTGATAGCGCTATTAGCTTTGACAAACCTCACACCAGGCCGGGATTCGGGCGTGAACTAAGGACCTTAAACACTTTTGATCAATGTTGATAGACATTGATTAGGGCACAACAAACATAACAGTCATATCGGTACCGAGTTTATTATTCTTGATATGTTTTTAAGTTAAACACTTACATAATTTATGTTGAACAAAACTGCGAACTTGCCAACTTAATGTTGACACACTTTTCTGCATGCTTGCAGGTCGTTAGATATCAGTGGATTGGAACTTGAAGTCTAAGGAGCTAGAGATGTCATGGTCGTGTTGCTTATTGAAACATTTACTATTATGCTTATGTTTTTGAAATAATATGTTTTTGATTGCTTGAACAATTACTTATGCTTCCGCTGAACACATACTTTGTTTTGGAAACGTTTAATTTGAAATACACTAATTATGTTGGACATGACATCTGTGTTAATATTTATTTATTAGTTCAATGTGATTGGTGGTTGGATCCAGGTACGTCACACGCCCCGCGGTAAAACCCCACATATGGTAATTTAGAGGTGTGATAGTTTGGTATCAGAGCCACTTGTTATAGTAAACGAGGTTTTAAAAAAGAGCTTTTGTAAAACCAGACTATAACCGAATCAGTTCTGTAAGCGACCATGACACTACACACCAGATTGCAAGGTTCGTCTTTTATTATTGTATACATTATACATTTAGCATATACATATGTATAGCATTGCATATAGTTACACACACAGCATCATATCATGATTACATGTGTTATCTATTTATGCTATAACGGATCATTAGTATGACATTATCTCTAGACCTTTTGTGAACTTTATTGCTTTGACAACACCCACTTTTGACACTTGAATCTGAGGATCTTTTGACACAAGTTAGAAAGGGTAAACATGCAAATCGAATTATCATTACGGGTGTACACGTAATAATAATTCAGGGTGCATGTGAGTCCTAGTGAGACCTAGCGTGTGTAAAGGATTCTAACCCATTATCCGACATAATTAGGGGCTCAGCTGTCCATAGGAGCCATATCGATGATGGACTCCTACTCGATCTGGATCTTTACTCTTTCTACTTTTCTTTGAAGGCTCGTCTTGAAATTAGTGTTCCAATTTGGAATCTTTTACTGCAATTGTTGGATCTTTCGATACTTGCAATTTGCTACAGTTTTTGGGTTTTAAAAGCAGAAGTATTCTACATGTTCTAGTCCATTGTCGATGCAAAATCATAAGAATTTATATAATACCCCAGATACCAATTATTTATAAAGTCCTAGTCTCTCAGAATCCGGCAATTTCTCAAACGAAATTTCGGTGTACTAAGACCATATATCTGAGAGATGTTAAACCACTAACTAAGAAGTTTTTCTTTATGTTTATATCTCAGAAACAATCTACTGAATGTGCGAAACCTACTTGGCACATCATCACTGAGACCTGTTTAAACTTTTTGATACAACATTTCTTTAGCATATTGTGATAGCCCACTGATGTACTATCATTTCCTCTATTCACACGAAAACTCTTTTTGTCTTTTTCATGTTTTTGTATTTTCTACAACATTTCTCTCCCTAAAATCAAAAACATATTTTTTTTAATTTTTGTTTTTAAAGAAAGAAATTCTAAAAACTATATAAAATGTGACTAACCGATAAGGATCACAAAAACTCGTCATCCGATTCGTATTCAACCTCTAATTCCCAATCTGATGTTAGATTTTTCATACCATTAATTCTCAAAAGGTATTTAAATCTGATTCGATCGAATGGTTCCGGTACAAAAATCTACCTTTTGTTCATAAGTGTGGATTTTTTTCTATCCGAATAAACTTTTTCTCATGACAATCACGGATAAAGTGATGTCGAATTTCAATGTGTTTAGTTTTAGAGTGATGAACCGGGTTTTTAATTATATCAATACAGCCTTGTTACCTACATATATGTATCAAGAAACTGCAATCCAAAGTCTCTCATTCGTTGTTGTATCCACAAGATATGGGAACAACAACTGGAAGCCGAAACGTATTCAGCCTCGCAAGTAGAGAGAGCGATCGTGGTTTACTTCTTTCATTGCCATGTTACAAAGCATGTTCCGAATAACTGGCAACCAGCAGTTGTAGATTTGGCATTAAGTTTGCAGCATCCGAAATCTCAGTCTGAATATCCTACGAGGTCGAAGTTGTCATTTCGCTGATACTACAAGCCGGTGCTTGGGCAACCCTTCAAGTATCTGAATATCCGTTTGACTATCATCAGGTATGAAACTTGAGGCATCGATTGATATCAGGTGCAAAGGCATATTGGATACATGATGTCTGGTCTTGATGCTGTAAGATAAATCAGTGATCCAATCATCGATCGATACAAGGTTTCATCTATCTTGACTCTATGTTCGTCTGGACAGATGCCATGATTAATTGCCAATGGGATAGATAATGGTGATGCTCGACGTACTTTGTCTGATGGATGAAGATACCATCAGGAAACTAATGGACCTGAAGCCCCAAGAAGAACTTCATCTCTCCCATTGAACTTATTTCAAATTTGTTTTTCATGACTTCTTCAAATTCTTTACACAGCGCATCATTTATAGAGCCAAAGATGATGTCATCCACATAGATTTGTGCAACCAGTAGATGTCATATCACTTCCCGTGTGGAGAGTGTGCTATCAACAGTGCCTCTGGTAAAGTTGTTGTTTGACAGGTGTTGAGAGAGTGTCTCACACCAGGCTCTCAGGGCCTGATGCAACCCATATAACGCCTTATGTAGTAAGTAAACCTTGTCTTTATGCACTTGATCGACAAGTGGTTGTCCAACATACAGTTCCTCTTTCACTTTTCCGTAAAGAAAAGCTGTTTTGACATCCAACTGGTACACTTTAAAACCTTTCCATGATGCAAAAGCCAAGAATATGCAGATTGTTTCTAGTCTTGCGACCGGAGCATAAACTTCTGTATAATCAATGCCTTCTTGCTGATGAAAACCTTTGACAACCAGTTGAGCTTTATTGCGTACAATTACCCCTCTATCATCTCTTTTGGACTTGAAGACTCGTTTAGTAGCTATAATTTTGTGATTGGCTGGTAGGTCAAAAGCTTCCAGACACCGAGCTTTTCAAATTGTTGCAACTCCTCTTGCATTGCATTTATCCATCTTTCATCGGCAAGCGCTTCCTTATTCGATTTTGGCTCAATCTGCGAAATAAAACAACGATGTAAGCATATATCTTGAATTGGTGCAATTTTGGTATAAAAACAGCTAAGATCCTTGTTGATTTGATTGCGTGTTTTAACACCAGCATGCAGTTTTTCGATAATATTCTCCAATGGGTGGTAGGACAAATTCTTTGGCATTACTTCATTAGGAACATTTACTTTGCTCTCCAAATTCGTAATCTTCTGTTCAGCGACATGATTACTTGTTGAAGCTTCATTCTGATTACTAGGACCTTTAGATTGATTTAGGAGACTTGTTATCTGCTCAGAACCTTCATCAGAGCTAGATTCACTATCTTGATCATATGTCAGCCCAGCATCAGAATCAGAATCAGAATCATCAGACTGATCAAAAGTGGGCTCTGTGGCATTCACTACTGGTACGACGACGGGTTCTAGAATCATTTGTGCCAATAGATAGTTGAGTAACCACTATCGGTCTTCTGGCATTCACTACTTATTCTTGATTAGAAGCTTGCTGTTTTTGATATAACAACACAAATTCCTATTCATTTGGTTCTTCTGGCAGATCGAAAGAATTCAATAAACTCTCGTAGTTGAACATCCATGATTCACCAGGCTTTTGAGTAGGCATTGTATACTTATGACAATCAACATGATAAGCAAGAATAACTCGATTTAAACTTGACAAATATACTCTTCTCCACAGACTTGCATAGCCTACAAAAAATCCCTCCAAAGATTTGGCACCAAATTTACCATCCATGTCAATGACCATACATGGAGATCCAAATGGTCCCAAAAACTCTAAGTCCGGCTTTCATTGGTTAAGCAGTTTGAAACATGTCTTCTTATGTGCCTTGATAGTTAAAACCATGTTCAACGTGTAACATGTAGAGGTAACGGCTTCGCTCCGGAAACTAACAGGTAACTTTGAATCAGCGAGCATCGTGCGTACAAGTTCAATGAGAGTTTGATTCTTACGTCCAGCTACTCCATTTTGTTATGGAGTATAAGGGGCGCAAAATTCGTGAAGAATACCTTTTTCATTACAGAATTCGAGCATTTGATTATTTTTAAATTCAGTAGCATTATCACTTCGTAATCGTCTGATTGGAAGATGGTACAAGTTCTATAACTTTCTTAAGAGAATCATAAGATTATCAAATGTCTCATCTTTACTATCTTGGAAGATAACCCACGAGAATCTCAAATAGTCGTCTGTCACAACGAGGTAGTATAGATCACAAGATACGCTTTTGACGTTGACTGGCCCGAAAAGATCCATATGAAGTCACTCTAGTGATAATTTAATAGAATTCAGAAGTTTTCTCGGGGGTGATTTCTTATGCTGCTTCCCCTTTTTGAAGCTAAGACAATCGTCATTCAGATGAAAACTTTTGAGATTAACACCCTTCACTAGATTGTTGTGCACCAGATAGTTCATTTTTCTCAAATGGATGCCCCATCTTTCAATTCCATAAGATTGATTCTTTTTCATTTGCTTTCGTGACAAAAATTATGCCGACATCGATGTAGTGGATGCGACACCATGTCTAAGACATAAAGATCATTTTCTCGAAGAGCGCGCATGAGAATCCACTCCTCAGGAATTTTAAATCCTGGCTTCAGAATTAAGCATTCTTTGTTATTGAAGTGAGTTGTAAACTTCTTATAACAAATCTGTGAGATGCTTAGTAAATTGTCCTCTAATTTAGCAATGTAGTACACTTTGTCGAACGAGACCACACAATTGGAAAGTCTCCCTTCTCCAATAATTCTCCCACCTTGATTTCCCACGAACCCTACATGGCCTCCGCGAATAGACTTAACATCATATAGTAAGGCCAACATTCTTGTCATGTGACGAGAAGCTCCACTGTCCATTATCCATTTTGATATGATTGACCTCGAGAGCCCCTACACATGTAAATAAGCAATTACTTAAATAGTGAAACCCAAGCCTTCTCGGTCTTGGGTGTGTTCGGAATATTAAATGTTGGAACTTTGTCATTAACATCCTCTTTAACTTCATATTTAACAGGTGTTTGGATTTCTACAGAAGATGTTTTGGTTTTAACCACCCAAGTTTATGTTTTTAGAATTGCCTTCTTCGAATAAAATTTTGAATCCTTTTGTTCGGTTTTGGTTGAAGTTTCACCAATTTCAAACTTTAAAACATTAGGAATAGTTAGTTTGGCAATTTTGTTGGATTCATTATTTCTTTTTAAGATCTGTTTTGGAACAAACTCAGGTTTCTTTTGTTTCACATCTTTCATGGATGTCTTTGCTTTGTAAACAGATTTTGAGTTGCTTTAGGTACAATGTCGTGCAATATGCCCAACTTTGTTAAATTTCCAACATGTTCTACTGTCACAATCAGTTGATGAATTCAAATTATGCTCAGTACTTTCTTTTCTGCATGAAACTTGTTGTTTGATTGTTCCTTTTCCAACATTTCGTTTTCACTTACCGTGATTTACTTTCTTTTGAAAATTTGTTTTTTGAAACTTATCATTTTTCTTCTTAACATACCCCAGCACTTTACGCTTGTTTTAAGGATAATTTTTACCTTTGCAATTATTTTGCTAAAATATTTTGGTTTAGAGTAGTAAGACTCAATTAAATTTTCCACTTCAGACAGATTGCTTTATGTTAGCTTAAACACTTGTTCTACTTTCTCAATATTCACATTCTAAATCAGAAATTCATGATCAGAATATAGTTTGTCTGATCCTTTCATGGTATAAGCAACCATTATAGAACCATCATCCGAACTAGATTCTGATTTATCAAGATAATTCTTGTGAAAGCTCTCCTCATTTTCTGAAGGTGAACTTGAACTAGTTTTCTCCAAATTCGACCCAGCACTTTCATACTCTGTGCTATCACTTTCACTTCCCAAAACCTTTTCAACCACTGTTTTAACCACATCAGATTCACAGTCATTGTCTGATTTAGTGTATGTTGCATCAATGTTCCCGAGCAACTCAGTTTTCTTTTCAGTTTTCAAATTTAGATTGAGTGCCTTTTCCACCCCTAATGGTTTCTTTCTAGCATAGCTTTCCCACATGGGTGATGGAACACGGTTGTAACCAATACTTTTGTTCTTACCTTTCTTATCATCTTCTTCCTTTCAATTTTCAGAAGAATATGATTAATGACATTTGAACTGGTGGAATAACTGACTAACAATTTATTAACCTTTTCTGTTTTGATTTTCATTTTTTCAAGCTCATTTTAAGTTCAGCAATTTTGTTCATATGAATGTTAATTGCCATTTGTTTGTCCATAAGAGTTGTTTAAGCATTGACAAAGTTGCACCATCTTCACTGTTAACTTTTTCATATTGTTTAGTTGATTTAGATAATTTGTCATAAGCTTGTTTAGTTTCATTATAATCTATTGACAAATTATCTGAAAGTTTTTTCAATTTGGAATAGTTTTTATCTTTCTCGACACATTCCTTGCATGGTTCTTGGCATCTCTTGCATGGTTTTTAAACCTCAACAACCTGAACTTTGACAACCTCCCTTACCGACTCTTTGATAAATTCAGTCACTGACTCTTCCTTGACTTCATCAGAAACTACCTCTTTAAGGTTTGCCATCATTGCTTTGTTTGCAATTTCTGTCAAATTCTCGGCATTCATCTCTTTTTCCACATCTATCAATTCCACACATTCAGGCTTTGATTCCTTTTCTGCTTGCATTTGATAGCTTGAATCAAAACATCATACAAAAGATGGAAACATATTAGGTGGAATCAGATTTCTAAAATCATTATGCAATATATTCTCTTCTTCAGCATGTTGTTCATGAAGATATCCTTTAAGAACTGCTTCCTCAAGAGCTTCGTCGAATACTGCTTTAGAATTATGTTTTGTTTCAGGTTCAGGCTCTTCAATTATCTGTGCGAGAAGTAGAAGACTTTCGTTTTTAGAAATGTACTTTCTACAGTTAAATCCTTCATCTTCTTGGGCGACTACTAAAGCTTTGTCTTTAGCGTTAGATGAACCGTCTTCTATCTAAATCATTCTTCAATTTGATTGTGGTGGTGACGGCTTATGATAGATAGCTTTCTTGTAGTAATCATCACCAAAAGGACTTTGATTACTGTTGACTTCTCGGTTAGTACATTCCCGTTTGAAATGTCCTTTCTCTCTACATATGAAACATGTAACCTTTGACTTGTCAAATCCAAGCTTCCCATCTAAACCTCCCAAGCTATTTCTTCCTGTAATCTCCATAAATCTCTAAGCTCTACGAACTATAGAAGCCATGCAGCATTTAATATCGATCAACTCTAACTCTTCTGAATCTATATGATCAAAATCTTCCTTGGTCATATCTGGATTTTGTTTCTTCCTAGCACCAAGCTTTCTAAGATTCAAGAACAGATGCGAGCTACGACATGTGCTGCTTGGTGGTACGTTCATTAAAATCTTGTGCGTTTTGGAGATTCACAGCTATGTTACACTGTAAAATCCTCTGGTTTGTGTTAGATTGACCAGATTGTTGACTTTGGAAACTATTTGAGCTCTATGAAGACTAAGATGTTTTTGGTGAATTTGGTTCAAAGCTAGAAAATGATTGAAAGCCGGATTAATTAGAGATGGGCTTGCAGAACTATCAGCACTGAAAGTGATTTGTACCTTTGGACTTTGAGTACCAACAGAACTGCTTTTAAAGTAAAGATTTACATCTTGTTGCATTTGAGCACCTTTTGATTTGGCCATCTTCTGCATTTCTAGTTCATGACCTTCAAGCTTTTCTATGAACTTTGATAGGCTGTAACCACTATACTCTGCACCATTTTTCAAAATCATCAAGTACGTAGTCCATTCTCCCTCAGGCAAAGCATCTGCCAACTTGTCGACTACCTCCTCATTTGTTTTCTGAATTCCCAACCTCTTCATTTGAATAACTAGGTGATAGTAACGTTCGATCAACTGCTTCATAGTTCGCATTTCAAAAGGTTGAAAATATCGAACTCTTTTCTAAGCAGTGCCTTTTTGCTCTTCCTCATTTGTGAACTTCCCTGGAACTTCAACCTTAATGCATTCCATAATCGTTGTGAATTATCATCATGTTGCAACAATGCTAAGATATCTTCTTTGATTGATTGTTTCAAAATGCTCATCATTTTCTTCTCATTGGCAAATTTTTCTTTTCCATCCATTGTGAACTGAGTCAACATCTTCTCCTATTCATTTTCCTGAATTAGTGTGGTATATTTTTCTTCTATAGCAAATCAGTAGTTAAAATGGTTCGCTTGCACCCTGTTAACAAACCGTTCACTCCTTCTATCATAATCCTCCAAATTCATCAACTTTGGGGGTTTCACCATTGTCCCTATTTCGTTCTCCAAATTCAGATTCTATACGGCTACGGCTGATACATTAACAGTTGACGTAGCAAAAGCGTTGTAAAATTTGTTCTCCATTTTACCAGCCTGAAACAACGTTAAATGCTAAAACGATTAAGATTTCGGTTTGAATGAAGTAAAAATTTCAAAAATTCATTTATCTTCTTGAGAAGATAGATTTATCTTCGTGCGAAGGTAAATGAGTTTTAAACCTTTGCAACTTTTATCTTCGTGCGAAGGTAAAGTTATGTTTGTACGAAGGTGGGTTCAAAACTTGAATTTTTTACAATTTTCGGGTATGAATTCGTTTGTTTTCAGCTATGATTTTTACCCGAAGGTAAACATGTTTTTACTTTACCTTCGCACGAACAAGATTATTTCATCAATTAACTGATTTCAAAACTAATTAACAAGATTATTTCATCAATTAACTGAATTCATTCAATGTTTAACAGTTACAAATGACTAGGAAATCCGACAGAGATTCGCTGTATGAGTCGCAAAAGTTCTACACACTAACACCTCACACTAGCTATATACAGATTTGCTACCTTCGTGCGAGGGTAGTTTATCTTCACACGAAGATAATTTACCTTCGTGCGAAGGTAGACTTCACCTTCGTGCGAAGTTAAATACAAACAACGTAAATCTAACATTTTCGTCCTATTACAAATATAGCCACATCCCTAAGACGTAGGCAATAGACATTATGCACCAACATGAAGGTCTTTTATAGATCTCATAACCAAGTAGTACACTCTTATAAGGTGCTTGACTATATCCTCTTGGAAATTTGTTTGCAGGTGGTGCATCTGTTACATGAACTTCTCTAGGAACAGAGGTTACATTCAGTTGTTTGGTAACAGATGTTTGGACTAGGACAAAGTCGGTTTGGACTTTCCTTTTTGAGTATTAGCCATGGACTCTCAAGTGTTATAGATTAATACTCATTTTTCTTGACATCAAAATTTTTGAGATAAACACACTCTTGAGTTTTGTGATTTTTATTTCTACATATAGTGCAATGAGGTGCAACAACAATTACACTTGTCTTGTTTATGTCATATGCTTTTAAGTGAAAATAGTCTTTCGTGACATGGTTTTTCTTTTTACAAAAATCACAAAACAAGTTTGTTATCTTCTCTCTCTTTTTCCCCTTTTCAACCTTTTTTGTCAACAGATGTTATAACATCTGCTGGAAGGTCTTTTAAGGGAATGATTTCACCTTACGTGCTTTCACACTCTCAATGGTTGAGAAATCTATTGGCTTAAAATTTTCAAGAATGTCACATTCCTCAGACCATGTTGGTTTGAATTAATATTTTTCAATTTCCTCAAAAGTTGAGGATCCTTCAGATCTTTCTAACACAATTCTTTCCATATGGTTCTGTTACATTAATTTCTTAACAAGCCAAGTTTGTAGGGATTATCTCAACCAACCCAGTTTTGAGAAACTTGGTCATTTTCGCGAAAGCCTACGCCAAATTTTATATTGCTTTTGATTTGTTTTTCTAACATCAACTCATAACCTTTGTAGGGCTCTACCCATTTTTCACATGTGATCTGGGTAGATTCAAGCTTCTTTTACAACTATGATATTTTTCTATCATGGTTTGGAGTTGATCTTTGGTTAGACTTGATTCATGTTTGAGATTGCTGATTTCATTTTCTTTTTCAAGCAGTTTTGATTTTAACCTTTAACATGTTTTTCAAACTGAATTTCATCATCTAAGGTCTTGTTCCTAAGATTTTCATTCACCTTTTTAATGTTTGAAAAAGCAATAATACATTTGTTAGAACATAAGCCTTTAAGGACTTGATGTGATACATTAGTAGCAGCCATCATGGCACAATCACATTCTCCTTCATAAACACTGGAATCCCATGGGTCTGACAGAGGATTTATCATTTCTTCACCAACCTTTACTTCTGAAACATCTACTTCATCATTATCATAAATCACATTAGAGCTGGATACCACTTCCTCACACTTAACCCCTTCCAATATTGTTACGAGTGCCATAAAACAAAAATCATCAGGTTTCTTTTCAAAATTGACGACTAGAGCAAAATTTTCATCTGTAAGTTCATCAAGTAAGCTACTCCAATCAACAAAGCCTTGTGTAAAGATGCTCTATTGACTGTTCTCTGTAGAAGCAGAGGTTTGTGTAACTTGTGGTGCTGGTTGCACTTAAACCTGAGGAACTGGGCTTGAACATATGTATCTGAGAAATAGTGGTTTGGACATACTGTACTGGAACAGTTGTTGCATGATGTGCAAAGTGAGTAGTACTTTGCATGTGTGGAGCAGGGGTATATTGGGAATAATGGACAGTGTTTTGAGTGTTTCGAGGTCTAGGTCTTGGATGTGTGACAATAGAACCACTTGTTTGACTCCTACACTCTCTAGCAAAATGGCCTAACCTATTACACTTGTAACACTTGATTTTAGATTTATCCAACCCAACTTTCAATCCCCCATGAAACCGTGGAAATTTTATGCCAGTTCTTTTGTAAAATTTGCTAGTTCATACACTTAGCAAAGCAAGTTGTTGCAAGATGTCCATTTCTTCCAAATCAGTGGGATCGAAATGTTGAAGATCAGTTAACTCAAAAGATAAGTATCAGAAACTTGGTTTTCCCCATTTGTTGTAAAAGCATAATTGGGTGAGTAAGAATCAGAGTTAAAACCTCCATCGGATGTTATATCAATAAAATGATCATAACCCTGATCCTTACTTCCACCAACGGTTTCCTCTTGACCAAAAAGTGTTGTCCACCAAAAGCATAGTCATCAGCAACTTTTCCTGACCCTTGAAGCTTCTTTTTCTGGTTAAGCTCTCTCTCATAAGTCATGAGCCTACCATGAAGCTGAGTCAAACTCATCTCTTTGAACCAACAGAGTTTCTAGTTACAAAAGCAATAGTATCCTATTTATCTGGTAATGATCTTAGAAATTGACTATTCAAGGTTGAACTAGGATAATTAACATTTACCAGTTTTAGTTCACTTATTCGACAACTAAACCTCTCGAACTATTGGGTTAATTATTCTCCTTTAATGTGACCAAATGTTTCATACTGTTTGTTTAAAACTTCTCGGTTGTTTTCGATAACTTCCTCTGTACCACCAAAGTGCTCCTTCAAAGCATCCTACAACTCCTTAGCACTGTTGCAATGCAAAAGGCCAACATAGATATCATTCGGAAAAGCCGTAACAATGATACTAAATAGCTTTGCACCTAGCCTGATTTTCTAAAAAGCTTGCTCTGAGTAGTTTTCTAGCTTTTTAGGAACTTGAACATTTGGGTCTTCAGCACTCGGTACCATCAAGACATGTGGTCCGAAGATAACCAATTTTAGCAACCCGTGTTCTGTTGAGTCAAGTATGTGACCCATCCGACATTGCCAGATGTTATATTCCGATCTGATAAGCATCAAAGGTTTGTACATAGTGTAAGTGTTGTGTGGATCTTGTGAATTTTGAGACATTTTTTATTTTTTACAAACAGGTTTTCGTTTAAAACACTTTTGAACGTGAATAAACTTTTACTCTATTTTCAATCCAACGAACAAACGTTATCAGTAATAAGAGCTGATCTGTTTATGTCAAATTGATTGTTTAGATCAAATTTGATTAACCAAGCTCTGATACCAATTGTTAGAATCTGAGTTTGATTGTTGTGAGAGTTTAAGATGAAATAATTAAAGATGGTAAAACAGAAATGATAAATGTAGCGGAATAACAAACTTTTCAATTACAACAATGAAGAAATGCTATCATCAACATGCTTTTATAATTATGATTTACGTATGCATGAAGATATTGCAAACTCTCCCTCAGCCTGATCACTCTAATTCGTTCGTACAACAATGTCAAAGGAAAGTGATGAATCGAACAGTACAAGCACTATTCTATTTATAGTACAAACAAAACCTCTAAGGAATCCAAGCTGACGTCACCTTGACAGTGACATCTAATAGTCTAACAAACTCCTAACATCTGCTAGAGCCTAAGTACTGTTGAAGGAACCCCTGTTGAGCTTTATCCTTTGTTGGTCCACTAGACCTTTGCTTCAATAGTCTTTATCTTCATTAGTAGAGGTTCTCTCTGGCAGACCTTATCTTCAACAGTCTTTGTCTTCAACAGCTCTTGTAAACACACTTTAGCTTTGATTGACTTTAGAGCAGCAAATGTTGAGTCTTTACCATTGAGAGGAGCAGATCTTCAAAGCACTTTTATTTGTGATAAGATGTTATAGAATATTTTGGCTTTCCAATCATTTATTCTTTTGTGGGGTCACTACCAACACCCTCAATCTGGGTTTATTGATTCTACGAAATTATACCATCAAGATAGGAGTGATTTCCTCACTTTGATGGAAATTTCACCATCCTCATTCTAGTCGACCCTTACCAGTCCTACTCCCCGATTTTCAATCCCACCAAAAGTCTCGAACTTTCGAGTAACTAGGGACATGTAATAACTAGAAGGGTGAATATCGTTAACTGAAATTTATACAAGTGTATTCTACCTATTAGGCCAAAGCATGCTTCCCGAACTCAAAAGAATTTTCGATCACTTTGGAACCGTCTTCGATTCGTTCCAAGACACTCCAAGATTTTACATTGAATCTCTTTTATGTTTTATCAATTTTAATGTGTTTTATACTTGATACCTCCTTCATTTCAAAGTCGAAATCCCGAATTGCGCTATACTCGCAATATAAAACAATAATAATATTCAAGAACAAATGAAATTTACGACTCTATCATTATTTGGTTATATTAAAAGTAAATTCATGCTATGCTTATGTGATCAACTTGAAACCTACGTGATTATGTGACATACTACCATGATAATTATGCAAACTTATTCAAAATCCATATGATCAAGTTTCATCGATTCCTTTACTCAGTATTATAAATGTCTTCAAGCCGTCTCACAAACGTGAAAAGAAACTCAAAGCAAAGTGTCACACCCCGATAAATCTATCACATCAGAGTTGGGCGTGAACTAAACTGGAATCTTCATTGCACAGCGGAAGTGTTGGAAAATGCTAAGACTTCTTAAGTGAACGACTGCTAAGTACTCGAATCCATATGGGTTCTCCTACTCCAACCGTGCCATAATTTTAAAATATAACCTAAGAAAGAAATCAACATATAGTTGGCGAGTTCATAGTTTGTTCGAAAGATTTAAAATAAATATTTTTGATAACCGGTTTAAATATGTTTTAGAATACGTAATAAAACCATTTTCATTGGCATGATTAACTGAAAACTTTGTATATGTAAAACTTGTATAACTGTCAACGTTCACGTTGCATTAACATTTAAGACTTTGTATATAAAATTAGGTGGTATGTAAAGCGTCAATGAACTTGATGAACATTAATGTTTTGCAAGGACATTAATATGTGTGACGACATAGGAAGTACTCAACCCTAGACGATTTCTTCCGGTCCACCCAGTTGGGACAACAAAAGTACTACATGTGGCCACACAAGGACCCATGAGTGGGGCTCACTACACCTGATAGATCTACCACTCTTGTTCCTTGGTCTTATAAAAGATTAATGGCACTTAAGAGATACCCTATTTGCACATGATCTAATATTTCATTCCATAGCGAAACCATACCATTAAAACATGTATCCCCCCCCCCCCCCCCGTGAGTTGTAAAACTGAAAACGTTTTTAGAAGAAAGGGGGCCTAAAATCATGGAGTCTTTGTGCCTCGCACAAGTGAGAATGGGCCTAGCCCGTTTGAGTCTAAAAGCAGGACCAACCAGTTCTCTTATTTGTATGCAAGACACCCAGTCCTGTTGTAACTAGGACAATCCCGTCCCTAGTCATAAAACTCATGCACGCTTTGAAAATAAGCGTGTGTTTTGTAAAACCGATATGTTGAGCACAAACCTTTCGTAAACCATTTGAGTTTATTGAAATCCATTCGCGACATGGTTTTGAAATACGACCTTTCGTCATCGAAATTTTGGGTACCTTTGCAAAACTTACATGTCTTTCCACCCCCGAAAACATTTATAAAAATGTAAAAAAAAAAGTGAGAGTTATGAACTCACCTCGATATCCAGTGGAAAGCTAGCTTAATGTAATTCCTAAATGTCGTTTCCAAAACATGACTCGCTAGCATGCAATCTAAAACATTCCTATCACGGAATAAGCTTATAAGATTCTACTAAAAAGCGTAGCTAAACTACGTGTTACTAAGCTCTACCGAATCGTTAACCAAACGACCCTATGGAGGTGTTTTAACTTGATGGAAACGATAATGTTATACTCGTTTAATCCCATTTATTATCGGTGATAATTGCTAAGTTTTGGAAACACTTAGTTCCCGAGGGATTTAGAATATATATATATATATATATATATATATATACATATTTATATAAAATTATAAATATACTTATAGAATCGTATTAGTCGTTCCGAATGGTCGCGCGTGCCCGCAAACAAGTGTTTGTATAAAAAATAATACACGTCGTAAACTTGTAATAAATATTTGTACAGCTTCCAAGTAGCCATCGTGTACGTAGGTAAATGTAAGTATATATATATAACACACACACATATACATATTTTCATATACACATAAACGTTGCGTCGTCGCGATAGTAGTCTCGCGTCTTGTAGATAATTATCAAAATAATTATATAGTAGTTCGTTTGTTATAATCGAGTCCCGTTTGTTTGTTATCAAAATGGTTCGGGCGATTAGGTAAGTGAAGAACGTATGGTGATACGTCAAATTACAGTTAGACGTTTGAAGTAAGTATAAACAATTATATTCATTTTATAAAAGTATACGAATTTACAACGTTTGAAATAAATATAAACAATTTATATTTATTTTATAAAAGTATTAAAAATCTCGATGTTTGAATAAATAATTATATTCATTTTATATGATTTTTGAATGCTAAACTTTTGAAATATAATTTCATAATTCCGACGTTTGAAATAAATATATCTAATTATATTTATTTTATAAAAATTCTCGAGTTTGGTTAACTTGTAAACCGTGTTCGTTGAGATGCCGTGAACTTGTTTGCGGGTCATAAGTAGTCATCGAAAGTAGATATATATATATTTAAATTTCTTTTACGAAAATACTTTGAATCCCGGTAAATTTAGTTTCGAGAATGTAACACGTTTCGTATTACGGATTTTTACGAAAAACGGGCAGAGTTTCCTCAGTTTTAGGACCATCCCTACAATACAAGTTGTTGATATATTTTCAAAACATAACATTATAATAATAGATATTTTATGTTCGATACTTAAATAACGACGTCATAATTTTTGAGTTTTATACTAGTATCTCGTTATTCATATTATATATATATATAAGCATGTCACAACTTTTGCGTTGAAGGTCGGTAGGCGGATAAATTATGCCGTTAATCCTAAAATGTTTCCAATGTGTAATGTTAGTCGGTCGGGTCGAGCTCGGTTTTGCAATTAAATGATTTATATAAAAGAAATATTATAAATTTTGCGTCGTAATTAATTTTACCAAGTCCTTCATTGACTAGTTGACCTGATAGTTAACCGGTTGACATGTTGACTTTTGTTGACCGCAGTTGACCGGGTTTGACCCGAGTTGAATGAGTTGAACGGGTTTGACTTGTTGAACCTAACCGAGCTTGAACCGAGTCGAACCGAGTCACACCGAGTTGAACCGAAACATCCGAAACATGAACTGAGACCTACTCTGCCCCGAACCCAGTGAATCCGAGGTTAACTTTAACCGAACCAAACTTGGATCTGAATCGAGACTTGAACCGAACCGAGAACCGAGTTGACCTTGTTCAATGTAAACCCAAACCAAATCATCTGAGATAACTACCACCACCACTACTACCGTCGTCGGCCGGCTGTCCCTCTCGAAAGAGAGAGAGAGATATATATTCAAATGAGGGAGGTGTGGTAATTTTCTTTTTGGAGAAAGAGCCCAGAGGAAGAGATGGGGATGCGTGGGTGTGAACTGAACTGGTATCTTCATTGCACATCGGAAGTAAATGTGAGTGCTAACACTTCTAGTAAGTGAACGCCGCTAAGTACTGGAATCCACATGGGTTCTCCTACTCCAACTGTGCCATAATTTTAAAATATAACCTGAGAAAGAAACATGCGAAAAATCAACATAAAGTTGGCGAGTTCATAGTTTGTTCGAAAAGATTTAAAATAAATCTTCTTGATAACCGGTTTAAATATGTTTGAGAATACGTAATAAAACCATTTTCATTGGCATGATTAACTGAAAACTTTGTACATGTAAAACTTGTATAACTGTCAACGTTCGCGTTGCGTTAACAATTGAGAGTTCATATATAAAATTAGGTGGTATGTAAAGCGTCAATGAACTTGATGATTATTAATGTTTTGCAAGGACATTAATATGTGTGACGACATAGGAAGTACTCAACCCTAGACGATTTTTTCCTGTCCACCCGGCTGGGACAACAAAAGCACTACATGCGGCCACACAAGGACCCATGAATGGGGCTCGCTACACCCGATAGATCTACCACTCTTGTTCCTCGGTCTTATAAAAGATTAATGGCACTTAAGAGATACCCTATTCGCACATGATCTAATATTTCATTCCATAGCGAAACCGTACCATTAAAACATGTATCCCCCCCCCCCCCCGTGAGTTGTAAAACTGAAAATGTTTTTAGAAGAAAGGGGGCCTAAAATCATGGAGTCTTTATGCCTCACACAAGTGAGAATGGGCCTAGGCTGTTGAGTCTAAAAGCAGGACCAACCAGTCCTCTTATTTGTATGCAGGACACCCAGTCCCGTTGTAACTAGGACAATCCCGTCCCTAGTCATGAAACTCATGCACGTTTTGAAAATACATGTGTGTTTTGTAAAACCGGTATGTTGAGCAGAAACCTTTCGTAAACCATTTGAGTTTATTGAAATCCATTCGCAACATGGTTTTGAAATACGACCTTTCGAAATCGAAATTTTGTGTACCTTTGCAAAACTTGCATGTCTTTCAACCCCCGAAAACATTTATAAAAATGTAAAAAAAAGTGAGGGTTATGAACTCACCTCGATATCCAGTAGAAAGCTAGCTTAATGTAATTCCAAAATGTCGTTTCCAAAACATGACTCTCTAGCATGCAATCTAAAACATTCCTATCACGGAATAAGCTTATAAGATTCTACTAAGAAGTGTAGCTAAACTACGTGTTACTGAGCTCTCACGAATCGTTAACCAAACGACCCTATGGAGGTGTTGTTACTTGATGGAAACGATAATGTTATACTCGTTTAATCCCATTTATTATAGGTGATAATTGCTAAGTTTTGGAAACACTTAGTTCCCGAAAGATTTAGAATATATATATACATATTTATATAAAAATATAAATATACTTATAGAATCGTATTAGTCGTTCCGAATGGTCACACGTGTCCACAAACAAGTGTTTGTATAAAAATAATACACGTCGTAAACTTGTAGTAAATATTTGTACAGTTTCCAAGTAGCCATCGTGTACGTAGGTAAATGTAAGTACACATATATACACACATATACATATTTGCATATACACATAAACGTTGCGTCGTCGCGATAGGAGTCTTGCGTCTTGTAGATAATTATCGAAATAATTTATATAGTAGTTCGTTTGTTATAATCGAGTCTCGTTTGTTTGTTATCAAAATGGTTCGGGCGATTAGGTAAGTGAAGATCGTATGGTGATGCGTCAAATTACATTTAGACGTTTGAAGTAAGTATAAACAATTATATTCATTTTATAAAAGTATACGAATTTACAACGTTTGAAATAAATATACTATTTATATTTATTTTATAAAAGTATTAAAATCTCGATGTTTGAATATAAATAATTATATTCATTTTATATGATTTTCGAATGCTAAACGTTTGAAATATAATTTCAGAATTCCGACGTTTGAAATAAATATAGCTAATTATATTTATTTTATAAAAATTCTCGAGTTTGGTTAACTTGTAAACCGTGTTCGTTGAGATGCCGTGAACTTGTTTGCGGGTCATAAGGAGTCATCGAAAGTAGATATATATATATATATTTAAATTTCTTTTATGAAAATACTTTGAATCCCGATAGATTTAGTTTCGAGAATGTAACACGTTTCGTATTACGGATTTTTATGAAAAACGGGCAGAGTTTTCTCTGTTTTTGTATCATCCCGACAATACAATTTGTCGATATATTTTCAAAACACACAACATTATAACAATAGATATTTTATGTTCGATACTTATATATACTAGTATCTTTTTATTTATATTATATATATATATATATAAGCATGTCACAACTTTTTCATTGATGGTCGCTAGGCGGATAAATTATGTCGTTAATCCCAAAATGTTGCCAATGTGTAATGTTAGTCGGTCGGGTCGAGCTCGGTTTCGCGTTTAAATGATTTATATAAAAGATATATTATAAATTTGGCGTCGTAATTAATTTTACCAAGTCCTTCATTGACTAGTTGACCCGATAGTTAACCGGTTGACATGTTGACTTGTGTTGACCGCAGTTGACCAAGGTTTGACTGAGTTGACCGGGTTTGACCCGAGTTGAATGAGTTAGACTGGGTTACACTTGTTGAACCTAACCAAGCTTGAACTGAGTCAAACCGAGTCACACCGAGTTGCACCGAGTTGAACCGAAACATCCGAAACATGAACCGAGACCTACTCTGCCCCGAACCCAGTGAATCTGAGGTTAACTTTGACCGAACCAAACTTGGATCTGAATCAAGACTTGAACCGAACCGAGAACCGACTTAACCTTGTTCAATGTAAACCCAAACCAAATCAGCTAAAGATAATTACCACCACCACTACTACCGTCGTCAGCAGATTGTCGCTCTTGAGAGAGAGAGAGAGAGGGTATTCAAATGAGGGAGGTGTGGTAATTTCCTTTTTGGAGAAACAGCCCAGAGGAAGAGATGGGGATGTGTGAGTGTGAACTGAACTGGTATCTTCATTGCACAGCGGAAGTATATGTGAGTGCTAAGACTTCTAGTAAGTGAACGCTGCTAAGTACTGGAATCCACATGGGTTCTCCTACTCCAACCGTGCCATAATTTTAAAATATAACCTGAGAAAGAAACATGCGAAAAATCAAAATAAAGTTGGCGAGTTCAGAGTGTGTTCTGAAAGATTTAGAATAAATCTTTTTGATAACCGGGTTTAATATGTTTGAGCATACGTAATAAAACCATTTTCTTTGGCATGATTAATTGAAAACATTGTATATGTAAAACTTGTATAACTGTCAACGTTCGCATTGCGTTAACATTTTAGAGTTCGTATATAAAATTAGGTGGTATGTAAAGCGTTAATTAACTTGATGATCATTAATGTTTTGCAAGGACATTAATATGTGTGACGACATAGGAAGTACTCAACCCTAGATGATTTCTTCTGGTCCACTCGGCTGGGACAACAAAAGCACTACATGCAGCCACACAAGGACCCATGTGTGGGGATGGTGTTAAACCAGTTCCTTGTTCAAATGACATACACACAAGTGCGGAATCCAAGTGTGCATACAACCAAAGCAAAGTAAAGAACACGGGGTAACCAAAGATTCACTATCTTGATTAATGATTGAGAACACGTACAAACATATACACACAATGCTCGTATGACTCAAACAAACTTGTTGTGTTCTTTTGTCTTCGTCTTCAGAGAGAAAGCTGAGAGGCTCACTTAGACCAACTAGCTAGCTAACTCTCACACGCGAGTCTACCCTGACTGAGAAGTGCATGTATACTTATATAGTGTCCATCTAGAGTTCGTATGAAACACGAATCCAGACATAAGGAACACACTATTTCACACGAGACACATTCCAGGATTGGTACGAGTCACAGTTCCGTACGAAATGCTTGTGTTTCGTACGAAATCTCCTTGATTCGTACGAAACCTGTGTTTCGTACGAAATCTCTTGATTTGCACAGAATTCTTCTTCTTGGAGAACGTGTGTAGTCTTGACGTACACAAGACTTATCAGTATGCACACATGCAACTGATTAACACAAACAAGCTAAGATGTCATACTAGATCAAGATAGAAGGATATCTCGATCTATTCGACACGACCAAACCTATACAAACACTTGAGCAAAGACTCTACAATTACAACTGTAATTAAGAACAAGCGACAGACACAAAACTTTATCAACAAACTCCCCCTTGGATGTTGCTTGGTCTTCGGTCTTTGGTCTTTGGTCTTCAGACTTTGGTCTTCACATAGAATGGTTTGGAGTATCAACAAACTCCCCCTGAAGATCTGCTATCCAATGATTAGAGCATCAGGTCTTCGAACTTCTAAGAAACTTCAAATCTTTCTTGTTTCCTCTTCTAACTTATCGGATTTCTTAGTTGCTGGTCTTTGTTCATGCTCTTTTGTATAAATCTGTACTCAACAGACAAATATAATTAGAACACAACTTTCTCAGGAATACACACAAAGAACTTATCATAATTTCTCCGTATGATTGTATTCCCTGAACGAGATACACACACTCGTATGAATTCCAGCAGCAGATTTGAGAAAAACAAGTGACCAAGTCAAATCAAATGACTAGGTTCATTCGTATGAGATACACACACTCAAACGAATTTCAAATTTTGGATTTCTTTGATGGATTACTTGTTGCAAGATATTACTTTATGAAGTTGCGATATCAAACAAATGGTTTTCTGGCGTATCTTGGTAGAAACTCTCGAGTATCAACTTTGGCTAACTTTCAAAAAGTAATTACATAAGCAACTAAGTAAACTAGACTTAAAATCAAAATACACAGATAAACTACAATCATATTTTCGAGTTTCAAGGTAAAGGAATCATACCAACAATTTAATCTTTGTCAAAAACGGTATTTGGTTTTCAAAATTAAACAGATAAGTATTTAACTATGATTATCGGTATTGTTGTCCATGCAAGCTCAGACTTATCAGATGTAATCATGATTAGGAGATATGATTAAGGTATGGATTTATACTTACTAGCAAGTGTTCAACCACATCACGACACATTCCCGTATCAAGATATGCACGAGAGAAAATCTTACAGGTGAGTATACGGCTTTATCATCTGTTTTGACGCATATGAATGATGTGAGATACTCACTTATTTTTTGATTGAAAACAAGCCCTTTGTGATTTAATCACTTATTGATGAGGAACTTGATTTTCATATGTATGCAGGGCATAGGAGTAAGTCCGTGAACAGGTTAGTACCATCGTACCGACAAAGAGACGAACTTAGCTCCCGCATAAAGCTATGATATTTTATCACTTATTTTGTGGATGTGATATTTTTATCACTTATTTGATGGTCGAATGCAGTATGTACACGTATGTATGTTATCATGGAAGTTCTAGACTTGTGCCATCGTTATTTTTCGGCAAAAGATTCATCCATGATACCCAGATGATAAGCCAGCATAAAGACCGTATATCTTAGAACCTCAGCACTCTATCAAACGAAATTTCGGTATCAAGACCATATGCCAATGAATGGTTCCCACCTGGGGTTCTGTCTGTTAAGTTTATATCAACCTGCACATTTTAGTCTGATTGTGAGCCTACCGATACATCATAAGTAAAAGCTACTTATCAATCTACTTTCTATGCTTTTAACCATATCTGACAGATTTAGCGGTGAATTTCATCATCTTCAACTTATCCAAGAAACTCATTTTTTATTTTTCTATTGTTTTTGTATTTTTCTGAATTTTCTCCCCCTTAAACAAAGAAGGTAAATAAAAGACATATTTTTGTATTTTCTTGAAATTTACCCCCCCTTAAATATAAAACTAAAAATCTTTTTATAGTTTTTAGATTTTTAGAAAAGTATATACAAAAATAGTTAGTAATGGTTGAGTAACTCGGGTTTCACCTTGATGCCATTGACCAAAAGTAGATAATCAAAACGTGATTTATCAAAGGCTTTGGTAAAAAGGTCTGCACGTTAGTGATCAATGTGGATTTTAACAACATCGATAAGTCTCTTTTCATAACAATCTCGTATGAAATGATACTTAATCTCAATGTGTTTTGTTTTTGAATGCTGTACAAGATTCCGAGTGATCTGTAAAGCAGCTTCATTATCAACAAAAATAGGAGTAGTAAGAAATTCAAAACCATAGTCGCGCATTTGCTGTTGAATCCATAGAACTTGAGAACAGCAACTAGAAACTGAAATATACTCAGTCTCACATGTTGATGTAGCTACACAAGTCTGCTTTTTGCATTACCACGTGACTAGGCGATTTCCCAAGAACTGACATCCTGTTGTTGACTTTGCATCGACTTTGCATCCGCCATGATCAGAATCAGTGAATGCTTTCAGATCAAAGTTATCATCCTTAGGGTACCATAGAACAGTGTCAGGACGACCCTTAAGATAACGAAAGATCCTTTTCACAGCCATCAAGTGAGAACTTTCGGACTAGACTGATAGCGTGCCAGAAGGCATGTTGGGTACATTATATCGGGTCTTGAAGCAGTAAGATACATGAGAGAGTCGATCATAGCATGGGACAGATGGTTCCACATGTTCACCCATTCCGTCTAGAGTAATCCCAGATTTTGAGCTAATAGAGTTCCCAAAGGTTTTGAGTCATCCATCTGAAATTGCTTGAGAATATCTCCGACATGCTTGGTTTGATGGATAAAGATCCGTTCCTTTGATTGTTGAACCTGTAAACCTAAAAAGAAATTCATTTCTCCCATAGCGCTCATCTCGAACTTCTCCTACATAATTGTTCGAATACTTTGCACATTCGAGTGTTAGTAGACCCAAATATAATATCATCAACATAAACCTGACTAGTAGCAAGTCCTCGTCCTGTTCCTTGATGAAGAGAGTACAGTCGATCAGTCCTTGTCGAAAACCATTCTTCAACAGATAGGTAGATATGTCTCATACCATGCCCTCGGAGCTTGATGAAGAACATATAACGCCTTGTTGAAAAGCCAAACCTTGTCAGGATGGAGAGGATCTTCAAAACCTGGCGGTTGCTCAACATATACTTTCTTTTCTACCACACCATGAAGAAATGCACTCTTCACATCCATCTGATGAACAGTGAACTTCTTGAAGGACGCATAAGCCAAAAAGATTCTTATGGCCTCAAGTCATGCAACCGGTGCATAAACTTCATTGTAATCAATGCCTTCGACCTAATTAAAACCTTGAAACAACCATCGTGCTTTGTTTCTCACAACAACACCTCGGTCATCCTTCTTGCACTTGTACACCCATCGTGTACCAATCTTCTTGTAGTTGTCTGGCCTGTCAACCAATTTCCAGACGCCTAACTTCTGAAACTGCTGAAGTTCTTCCTGCATGGCTTCAACCTAAGAGTCTTCTTTCATTGCCTCCTTCCAAGATTTTGGTTCTACTTGGCACACATAGCAGGCAAAAGACCAATCATTCAGACCAGCAGATTCCCTGATTTTCGCATACAATCCAGCATTTTGGTTGTTTCGAAGCTGATTACAAGTCTGCACACCACTCTGGACATCTCCAATAATATTCTGCTGAGGATGGATATTATGAATTCGAGTTTCTGGCACATTAGGAACTCGAGAATTGATACCCAAATTGTTGATATTCAGATCAACAGTTACATCTAGAGCTGGATTTGATGACGTTGTAGATGCCTGGCCTTCAGTCTTTCCTTGAGGTTGCATATTTGACGTACCATCTGATAATCCAGGAACCGCACCAGAGGTAGCTTCGTTCGCATTGTGAAACTCATCATCTTCTGATGAAACATTATAATCCGCAGCATCTTTGAATACCGAAGTCGATACTTGAGGGTTAACAATAATTGGTCGAACTAGTGATGAATCTACTGCAGTATCACTTTCCAATAACATCTGAGCAGCACTGTTGCATCATCAAAAGTTGGCAGATTAAAGGAGTCAAACAGCCCATCGTAGTCAAACATCCAAGGAGCACCCGGAGCTCTAACCACTTCTGTATATCTCTGAACCTTGACTTCACCCCATTCTTCAATCTTCTTCGAAGACAAATTCCATACCCGGAAATTCGGAGTAGCATATCCAAGAAAGAAACCTTCGATAGCCTTGGGACCAAACTTTCCATGTGGGTCGATCATAGTGCATGGAGCTCCAAAAGGTTCTAAGAAAGAAATATCCGGTTTCCTTTTATGTAATAACTCAAAGCATGTCTTCCCATGTCTCTTCACCGTTAGAACTCTATTCATCGTGTAGCACGCAGTAGCAACAACTTCTCCCCAAAATTGAATAGGAAGTTCTGATTCTACTAGCATGGTTCTTGCAATTTCAATACCATTTTGTTGTGGAGTGTATCGAGAACTGTACTCATGCAGAATACCCTTTGAGGAACAGTACTCATCTATAACTTGATTCTTAAATTCCGTGCCATTGTCGCTTCTGATTCTCTTTACCTTCAGATTGTACAAATTTTCTAGCAGAGTTAGGAGATTCTTGAGGATAGTAGGAACTTCACTCTTGTGTGCCAACATGTTTACCCATGAAAATATGGAATAGTCATTAGTAACTACCGGGCAATAAGAATCACCAAAGATTATCTTGTGTTTCATAGGTCCAAAGAGGTCCATATGAAGACGTTCCAGTGCATATTCACAGTGTTGATCTTCTTCACAGGATGGGACTTTCTTGCTTGCTTCCCTTTCTGGCATGATACACAAACGTCTTGAAGATGAAAGTTCTTCACTGGTACACCATTCACTAGATTGTTCTTCACCAAATAGTTCATTTTTCTCAGGTGAATGTATCCCATACGTCTATGCCAGGAGATTGATTCCTTTTCGGTGGCTTTAGAGACAAAACATGTGGCCTATGCAGATGTTGTAATAGCTTGGCTCATATCAAGAATATACAAATCATTAATTCTTGGAGCTGATAGGAGAATCCATTCCTTGGGGATCTTGAATCCAGACTTCAGCACATAACATCCGGCATCATCAAAATGTACCGTGAACTTCTTGTCGCAGATTTGAGAAACGCTTAGAAGATTGTGATCAATTTGCCACACATAATTGATCTTGTAGAAGCTCACAACACCATTGGAGACCATTCCTTCTCCAGTGATGTATCCACCTTTGTCACCAGCAAAAGCAACATAACCACCCCTTATGCTTTTCACATCATATAGGAGCCACAAGTCGCCCGTCATGTGCCTTGATGCTCCACTGTCAACAATCCAATGACTGTTTACAGTTCCTCCTGGAACACCCTGCACATTGCACAAACAAGATTAGTTTGAAATGGGGACCCAAGCTTTAGTGGTCTTGAGTCGTCCCTTATCATCGAGATATGTAATCTCAATTTCTTAATGATTAACAAACTGGCAAACTCCTTTTGAACCATTACCGGTCTTCTGTTTCCAAGATCCTTGTTTATTACCAGATTTACTATTATTTACAGTTTTAACAGTGTCTAGTTTTATTGACTTTGAAGATCTTTGATCCTTTTTCGAAGAAACCGATTTTAAAGCTTTCTCAACTGCTTTTACTTGTTTACGTTTTTGTTTCTCTTTTTTATCTTTAATAACTCATTTATCTTGTATCGGAGAAACAGATTTACGTTTGCAAGTTGGTTCATGAGGGGTTTTCTCTATACATCTTGATTTGGCTGGATTTGACAATCCTTTATAATGTGGCCAAATTCTCCACATTTGAAACATGTTCTCCTCTCAACAAAACTAGGAGATCGCGTTTCTCGGCTTGATGTTGAACTTGTGGATCCTGAGGTAGTAGGTTCATTTTCATTACATCCATCAGTGCGTTGGGTGTAATTGTTTTGACTATTTCTTTTCAAAATCTTAACTTTCTTTACAAAATCAACATTAGATTTTCCTTGAAAAGTTTCGACTTTATCGGTACCTTTAGAACTCACAAATTTAACAGTTTTGGCCTTTTTCTGGTGGCGAGTGCCTTTTGATTCAACCTTTGGTTGAGAAACTGTAGACTTTTCAACTCGCTTCCATTGTTTTTCTTTTGAAGCGGATAATGGTTGTGATTTGGTCGGCTTTTTCTTTTCTACAGGTTTGGTTGTTGACTTTTCAAAGACCTGATCTATAGAGATTGGATTTATGTTTTTAATTGGAAAATCTTTGTTTGAATAGATTTTCTTATCTCCAACCAAGGTATACAACACATTAACTACTTCTTGTGTAGACACACTTGTCTTCACAGATTTCTTAGGAACGGTCTCTTGTTTCTCAACAGATTGAGTACTAGGAGAAGCAGACGATTCTACTCTTTTCCTTTCATCAAGAGGCTGATCCTGATCATCATTTCTTGATTCATCATCTGATGTATCATCCTCTTCTTCATCAGACGATGAATTTTCTGGCTTGCTTAGTTCTTGAGAGGAATTGCCTAGTTTGAACCCTAACCCTGCTGCGAATTCCTCAGGATTCAAAGGTACAGAGGGTTCAAAACGAGGCATCTCCTCTTCATTAGGCATTTTGGTATAGTTGTGTTTCATTGGGGGTGGACACGACTTATACCCTATGCATTGAGCATCTCCCTTTAGCTTTTGAACTTCAATGATATGATCAAGCACATATTGGGAGTTAGAATAACTTTCCAATTTGCGTTTGATCGAATCATATTCGCATTTAATGATGGCTAACTCTTTCTTTGTTTCTTCTAGGAGATTAATGTAGTTATTAATTCATGTCTGTTTATTCAAAACTGTTTTTGTCAATTCAGAAACATTTTTCTTAAGGGTTTCTATTACAGATTTGAATTCTTTATCATTTCTAGTTAGCGCCAAATTCGCCTCTTTGCATGTTGATAGTTCAACAACTAAATTCTGATTATGACTGTTGATGGTTTCATACTTTATTTTCAATTCAACACAGTCATTGCAAACAGTAGGAGGTTCAGAATTTACCTGTTTTGAAGAACCTTCAACATTTGCCATAAAGGCAGTGTGATGAGGAAAAGCTGCACCATCTGTAGAGAGTGTCTCTGTCTCTTTTTCCGCAGCTTCTGCGTTGCTCGTCATGCCTACCTTTTCAGATTTCAACATCTCAGCTTCACTCAGCAATTCTTCAACCTCAGCATCACTTCCTTTTTTTACATCAGAATCAGATCCATAACCATCTGAACTTGGACATGCTTCATCAGAACTACCAGCATCCCCAGATGTATCATCGTTATTTGGAGTGTTGATGTTGTGATCATGCTTGATTTGATCCACGATCTTCACGTAGCATGCAGTTCTTCCGTTGTTCTCAGTTCCCAACTGTACTGACCAATTGCATCCTTCATCCGACTGAACTACCAAAGCTCTTTGCGTGTTTGAACGTCCTGATTGATTGGTATTGTTAGAGTTGCCAATAGCTACTATTCTTCTTTCGTTGTTGTATTGTGCTATATGGATGGTTGAGACTAATTTCGAAAGGGGTTGTGATTTCCTTCCTTGCTGGGTCTTGTGCATTCCCGCTTAAAGTGACCTCTTTCTCCGCAGTTGAAGCAAGTGACAGCGGTTTTGTCAAAGCCGTATTTTGTATCCTTCTTGCTTTCCAAACTGGTTCTCCCCGTTCTTCTCATATAATCCTTCACTCTTCTCATAGCACTTGCAAATGCCACTTGATGTCTATCAGCTCCATTTCATCTCGGTCAATTTGTTCATAGTCTTCGTTTGTCAAATTGATGTTCACTATTTGACCTGCAACTAAACCACAATACGCACTGACCATGGTATTTAGAAGTTCCGCATGTTCCTGTGCAACTTCTACATTGATTTTGGAGAGATTTGACGTGTCAAGTTTGACAGTGTTGGGATTTGCAGATTGACTGTTGCTTCCATAAAAAGCTTGTTGTGGAGCCTGCTGTGGAGCTTTATGCGCTAAATTCCTTGGCTGTGGAAGGAATGCTTTCGGATCAAAAGCATGTCCATAGGTTTGATTGCTCGAACCTGTAGACTGACTTGTTTAAACTGGTTGGGTAGAAAAGGGTACACGTTTGACACAAACGCGGTCTGCAGCTTCGGTTGCTGGCTTGAGTTTGTACTTGCATTTATACCTCCAAAATACATTTCAGGGTTTTGTGGAGCAGAGACTCGTTGTGTCTTCCGGAGTTCTTCTTCATTCTTGTTCTCCAGTTTCTGCACAAATTCATAAATACTAATTGAGTCCAAAACACCTGTATGTTTTAAAAGATCAATAAATTGACCCCATTTCGGTGGTAAAGCATCAGCAAATCATATCACAATTTCTTGTGGTGCTGCTAACACTTCATACGAGTACATTTCACTGAGAAGATGATAAAACCGAGTGGTCATATCATTCAAGGTTTCGTTCTCCATGAACATGAAACCTTCAAACTCTTTCTTGAGCAGATCATGCCGAATCTTCCTGGTAGCAGCGTTACCTTCACCTCTTGCTTCCAAAGTGTCCCACAAATTTTTCGTTGTAGTACAATACACAAACTGATGATAAATATCTTTATGTAGAGCTTGTGTGAGGATAGCAAATGCCTTTTTCTCTAGATCGTAAGCTTTCTTGTCACTTTCGACTAGATTGGCCAAAGTGGCTGGATTTGATCCAGCTTCTTCAAGTACTTCATTGTAGGGGGTAGTGAAACACGTCCACAATTTCGTGTTTTGACCGAGAACATACGTATGAAAATGACTTTTACATGAAGGATAATCGTTCATGTGATTTAACTTTGGCGGTCGGTTATTACTCCCTGTTTCACTTTCGCTCATTAACAGAGTTTGGATGCTTTGATTCTGATTCGCAACACACGCCCATTGATTTGCAGAGATCAGTGATGTATGTTGTGGCATCAGAGATTTTACTCATGATGTTGCGGAGCTTTGCGAAGACTCCTGATTTGAGCTTGAACAACTCCAATCCCACGGGTTAGAACTCATTATATTTTCTTGTTTTATGAAAATTTAAAGGTTTTAAAGTTTCACAATTTTAATTACCTTTTAAAAATTCACATATTTGAAAATATGACAAGTTCTTAAAATCACAAAGCCTTGAAAAACATGAAAAAACAAACAACAGCTGTTTCGTGCGAAACAATGATGTTTCGTGCGAAACAATGAT
Source organism: Scalesia atractyloides (assembly GCA_947069175.1). NCBI lineage: Eukaryota > Viridiplantae > Streptophyta > Magnoliopsida > Asterales > Asteraceae > Scalesia > Scalesia atractyloides. The sequence continues at coordinate 51,837,575 of CAMTDV010000001.1, read as the reverse complement.
GTTTCATGCGAGACAGGAGTTTTGTGCGAGCCAGGTGTTTCGTGTGAATCAGATGTTTCGCACGAAATTTTTCAGTCGCACAAACTGTTTTGGTTTAGTGTTTTTCAGAGGAATCTTTTCAGAAATGGTTTGGTGAGAAATTTCCTTTCTTGTGTAGACCCGCTTTTTCGAAAATACCTGTTGTCTTACCCACTTTTAGTTAAAACACATATTTTAACAGTCCAAGTCCAGATCCAAGTCAGAAAATGTCAACCCTACCAAACTAATCAGATTCAATTTTTTTTAGATTTCTTCTTCAAGGGTGTTCTTCAGAAAAATTTTACCATAAAATTTTCTGCATGCAAAAGATTTTAACCAAGTTTTAAGTTAGTTATCTATCCAAAACTTAAGTTTTCTGCTGGAGGCTCAAGAACACTTCAGAAATCTTCAAACTAGCTCAGACACAACTAAGCCCGGTTTTGAACAGGGAAAGAGCCAAAGCTCTGATACCACATGTAGGTCCACCTGCGGATGGTGTTAAACCAATTCCTTGTTCAAATGACATACACACAAGTGCGGAATCCAAGTGTGCATGCAACCAAAGCAAATTAAAGAACACGGGGTAACCAAAGATTCACTATCTTGATTAATGATTGAGAACAAGTACAAACATATACACACAATGCTCGTATGACTCAAACAAACTTGCTGTGTTCTTGTGTCTTCGTCTTCAGAGAGAAAGCTGAGAGGCTCACTTAGACCAACTAGCTAGCTAACTCTCACACGCGAGTCTACCCTGACTGAGAAGTGCATGTATGCTTATATAGTGTCCGTCTAGAGTTCGTATGAAACACGAATCCAGACATAAGGAACACACTATTTCACACGAGACACATTCCAGGATTGGTACGAGTCACTGTTTCGTACGAAATGCTTGTGTTTCGTATGAAATCTCCTTGATTCGTACGAAATCTGTGTTTCGTACGAAATCTCTTGATTCGCACAGAATTCTTCTTCTTGGAGAACGTGTGTAGTCTTGACGTACACAAGACTTATCAGTATGCACACATGCAACTGATTAACACAGACAAGCTAAGATGTCATACTAGACCAAGACAGAAGGATATCTCGATCTATTCGACACGACCAAACCTATATAGACACTTGAGCAAAGACCCTACAATTACAACTATAATTAAGAACAAGTGAATGACACAAAATGTATCAACAGAGTCTAAAAGCAGGACCAACCAGTCCTCTTATTTGTATGCAGGACACCCAGTCCCGTTGTAACTAGGACAATTCCGTCCCTAGTCATGAAACTCATGCACGTTTTGAAAATACGCGTGTGTTTTGTAAAATCGGTATGTTAACAAACCTTTCATAAACCATTTGAGTTTATTGAAATCCATTCACGACATGGTTTAGAAATACGACTTTCCGTCATCGAAATTTTGTGTAATTTTGCAAAACTTGCATGTCTTTCCACACCCGAAAACATTTATAAAAATGTAAAACTGTAAAAAAACGTGGGGGTTATGAAATCACCTCAGGATCCAGTGCAAAGTTAGCTTAATATGATTTCATAGTGTCGTTTCCAAAACGTGACTCGCTAGCATGCAATCTATAACATTCCTATCAAGGAATAACTTGTAAGTTTCTATTGAAATGTAGCTAAACTACGTGTCACCAAGCTCTACCGAATCGCTAACCAATGATTCGAGGGGAAGATGTTAACTTGATAGAAACGATATTATTATAATCGTCTAATCTCATTTATTATCAGTGATAAATACTAAAGTCTTGGGAACACTTGGTTTCCAAGAGGTTTAGAATATATTTATATATAAATATAAATATATTTATAAAGTCGTGTTAGTAGTTCCCAATGGTCGTACGTGTATGTATCTAAGATGTATAAGAGATAAGTTGTCGGGTAACTCGTGTAATGTATTCGCGCGTTTCCCAAATAGTCGTCATATACGTTGACGGATAATAATTCGACTCGTCGTAGTGTTTTATAAGATGTAGGCATATATGTATAATTTTTATATGTATATATATGTGTATGTATGTATGTAAGCGTAAATGTATATGTAACTAAACGTTGTGTCTCGTGGATAAATATTGAAAATAATTATATAGTTGTAGCTTGTTAGGATCGGCTCCATTTGCTTGTTTATCAAAACGATGGAAATGATAATGTGTTGAAAACATTTGGTAATATTCCGTATGCCATCTAGGCGTTAGAAATAAATACTTATACTTATTTTGTAAAATCTTCGAGTTTTAAACGTCAGAATAATTATAAATAATTATATTTATTTTATATAGTTCCCGAGTTTCGTTATCTTGCAAATAGTATTCGAAGAAATGTTGCAAACTTGTTTTGCGACTTCTAAAGAGTCGTTGAAAATAAATACACACATATCTTTATTTTACAATGTAGTTTGAATTATGATACGTTTTCGTTAATTTTGAATCAAGTATATATTTATTTTTAACAAAACTGGGCTGAGTTTCCTCTATTTTAGACGATCCCGACAATACAAGTTGTCGATATATTTGTCAAAACTCAACAAATGATGTAATTACAATTTATACTGTTTTCGTCATATGCTAAAAACATAGGCTTTTGTCTTATATAAGTTCAACATATAATTATATGAAAATATCGTGTGTAAGTTTTGTTTTTAACTAGTACGCATGTATATTTGTATAAACCTCGTTGTTACGTACGTACAAGTGCAAGTAGCTAGAAATTTCACGTGTAATTTTATCGTTTTCATTAGTCGGGTCGGTTTAGAGCTCGGTTTCCCGCAAAATAATACTATATATATAATCTAATGAAAATTCCCTTCGTAAATGTTTTACCGAAACTCGTGTTGACCCGAGGACTGAGTTTAACCACAGTTGACCATGTTGACTGAGTTGACTGAGTTGACTGCGTTGACCAGTTGACCGATAGTTGACAAGTTGACCACGGTTGACCGGCAGTTGACCGGGTTTGACCGAACCCAAAACTGAACCGAGGCACCAAAAATGACCCAAAACTGTCTCTTGACCCGTGTTTGACCAGTTGACCCGAGCCCGAGAGTGTTTTGAAATTTATTTTTCACCCGAGACGAAAGTGTTTCGTACGAACTGTACAGGTTACTAGGAGCCCAAATATATATTTTTCGTTGAAAACGGATGCCCGGAACCTCGCTAGAACGATGCTAGAAGTCAGAATTTTGTCGGAGAATAAAATTTCACGAAAACATGCAGAAATGTCTCTAACCAACCGATCTAAACATGTACGAAGTGAAAAGTCCAAAAGGGGTTCGCCGGACAGCTTCGAATCTGCTAAAACCAACATCACCATGCGATCCGCAACGTCGAACATAGTTGAAAAAGTGTACTCTTGGCCGAAAAACGGTCACAGGAGCGCCGACGCCGTCGTGCCGTCACCGCGGCTCCGCCGTTGTCGCCGTCGGAGCTCCGTCGGTACCGGCCGTAGCCCGGATACCGGGTTTCTAGAGAGAGAAAGCTGGAGAGAGAAGTGAGGTAGAGAGAGAATGAGTGTGTGAAAATGGTGTTTACTGTGTGTTGTAGTTTATATAGGTAGGGTTTTGGGGGTTTGGGCCCAAGGCCCAAAAGCCCGTTTTTAGTGTTTTGAACATCCCGATCGCGTCTACGAGGCCCGTTTTCGAACGGAACTTCATGGAATGTCGTGTAATATAATTTTAGGTTCAAAAACATGTAAAAGGTGTCGGTATTCGATATTAATCGCATGCGTACGTCGGTTTCGTTAAAATGCGTAAAATGCTCCGGTTGATGTTTCTTGTCTGCTTATCGATCCGATTTCGAATATGAATAATAAAATTCGATTACGAAGCTAAATATATCATAATATATTAGTATCAAGGTGTAATTCAGTCTATTGCTTCTGTTTCGTTGTCGGTGCGTTCCTTTAGACGCGTTTTTCGTTCACATAAGTGTTTTGTGACGTTCGAAAACACAATAATTTATCAAAACCAAAATTCTTACGCATAAATTATACCTATAACATTCGTATATGTCAGCTTTGTCAGTATATTTCCTGGTGTCAGTTCGTTACCGTTTGACATTCAGCAGTTTTCCCGCATCACCATTCGCGTATCGAAAAGTCGGATAGACGTTCCTAGGCATTCCAAAGGCCAGATCAAGTTAATTTATGTCTAATACGCTACTTATAATGGTGTTAATGTTCGTTATGCGTGTAACTGCTACCAAAAAATACCGGTTGTCACATTCTCCCCTTGTTACAAAAAAATTTGTCCTTGAAATTTAAACTATATTATCTCCATAGATTTTTGTCATGCGTAGGTAGGTATAAATAATACCAAGGTAAATGACCATGTAATTGCATCGAGACTTGTCTAAATTATATGAATACAATTACTTACTGCAACAATATGAACCCATGGTTCAACTGAATCTGTTTTTAGAATCAATACCAAGTGAACGAAGTGTAGTGATACAATCACAAATGTGACTAAGTTTACATGGGTCGAACAAAAGAGGAATTAAACCAATAGATGTCCAAATGAATGTTGACAATCTACAAATGGATTTTAGAAATGATGGAATTTACTACCAACGGAAACTAGCGTTAGTTGTTGGATAGGTGAAAACTTAGAATCAACAAGTTCAATGAAATAGAAACATGAAAATGATTTGTCAACTTTCAACTATAACATGAATAAAAATTTGTGTGTTGACATTATTGAATTGCAAGGATACACCAATATACAATAGAACCTAGTGTATCGTTTTCTCAACACATAGTTTCATTAAGACTATTCAAGTGTTGAGTCAAATAAAAGGCTTACATAGTTTGGCTTGAAATGATTGATCATGATTATCCCAAGCTACAAGTTTATACCGACACCACAAGGTGTCGTAGTGATCGAAATAATTCAATGATAGCGGTGACTTAACAAATCGCGTTTGCAATCAGATGGAAAGTTTAACGAAGTAAATCTGAGGTATATCCCAAGCAGATCTCATAGGACTTTCAACAGAAGATGAAAGAACAATTAAATATAATTTCGGTCGATAGTGGAAAAACAATAAATATCCCAATATTCTAGACCGATGGTGAAAGAACCGTTATGAGGTACACTGAAATAGACCATAAATTTGAGTGCCCTTTTCTTAATGCATGATTGTATTAAGAATATTTTAAGAAAATGATCCAATAAGGTGGATTTAATAATAAATAAATAATTAAGTAATTAAATCCGTACATGAGTTGTGAAAGCAATGTTAGCGCAAGCTACAACTAGTGAAACGCCACCACAAGGTGTCTTAACCAACCAATGATTTAATGCAGTCTACTATGGTTCGAAATACTTGAATTGCTTGTTGACATTACCTTGAATATGACGGCCTCAATCCATCATATGAAATCCTTGAATTGAATTTGTATATAGTGAGCAAGTTCAAACAATTGAACTTAGTTTGACACAATCCAACAATAGATACATGATTCGACCAAAAAGTTTTGATATGGTTACTATGAAAACCCATGCATGTAACTTCGAAAGAAAAAGGAATTTCAAGAATTCGTTGACTCGATATCAAGGATTCAATACTTGTAATAAGGAAGGTTATCTAGATCACAAAGCAAAAATTTTGAGTAAAGCGAACCAACCTTTGAATTATTGATGAAATGACCATTCGAAGTGAAGACCCTGATGGTCTCCACGCATCAAGTTAACAACATGCGTTGCAAACAAAGCATGTGTATCATATAAATTTGGCCGAAATGATGCAAACAGGTGTTCGCTAACAAGAAAGAAATTCCCGTTATACAATGACCATTATGAGGAGTAGAGGTGTGCAAATCTACTCATTATGTGCAAAAGTTGTAATTTCAACAAAAGAAATTTGAGGACTTTACCTGGTATATCCTGTGATGACTTATTGTTGTGTGACATTATCACAGAATGCCGAATATGGCGTAATCGCCATTAATAAAGTAAGGGAATCTGAAGACATGTGACTTCTTTGCAGCGCCAATTATCTGATTTCCATTAGACTAAGTACTGACTGTTGTGAAATCTCGTTTAGACGTACCTCAGCGTGGCACATGTCGCTTACAGGACCATGTGAAAAATTGTCGCATTCTGGTCGGTAGTTCTCCCGCTGACGGGATTAGCATCGTTGTCGTAATGTCGTCCTTTCTCAAGGCCGTGCCTCAAAAGTCGTGTGCGATGTACTTCAACATCCGTAGTTGTATCGTTTAAGTTTCATGTATATTTGCACACTAGCGTTTCGTTTTGCGTAAGCTACCTGCTCGGGTAAATAAAATAGCATCGACAGTATATGTAATGGCATTTGCCGGAGTTACGCAGTTCCTACGTAATTACCTTTAATGAATTTCGACATAAATTTTCCAAAGGTCCTAAATGCATGTCTCCAAAACTCTCAAAGTTTTGCTTATTGTATGTAATGGTTTCGTGTACCGTATATCATACACAACACTAGTGTATGATTAAAATCATAATGTTAACTCATTGTTTCGGCCACGGTTGGAACCCATATTCGAGTCCAAGGCATTCTGTATGTATTCAAAGTCTTAATGTTCTAATGTCCCCAAAGGAAAGTGAGGTTAAAGCCTAGGTATCCCCACAGAAACCTAATTCGCTAAAACCTATAGCTCTGATACCAATCTGTTACACCCCGATAAATCCATCACATCAGAGCTGGGCGTGAACTGAACTGGTATATTCATCGCACAGCGGAAGTAAATGTGAGTGCTAAGACTTCAAGTAAGTGAACGCAACTAAGTACTGGAATCCACATGGGTTCTCCTACTCCAACCGTGCCATAATTTTAAAATATAACCTGAGAAAGAAACATGCGAAAAATCAACATAAAGTTGGCGAGTTCATAGTTTGTTCTAAAAGATTTAAAATAAATCTTTTTGATAACCGGTTTAAATATGTTTGAGCATACGTAATAAAACCATTTTCATTGGCATGATTAACTGAAAACTTTGTATATGTGAAACTTGTAAAACTCTCAACGTTCGTGTTGGGTTAACATTTGAGAGTTTATATATAAAATTAGGTGGTACATAAAGCGTCAATGAACTTGATGATCATTAATGTTTTGCAAGGACATTAATATTTGTGATGACATAGGAAGTACTCAACCCTAGACGATTTCTTCCGGTCCACCGGGCTGGAACAACAAAAGCACTACATGCGGCCACACAAGGACCCATAAGTGGGCCTCGGTACACCCGATAGATCTACCACTCTTGTTCCTCGGTCCTATAAAATATTAATGGCACATAAGAGATACCCTATTCGCACATGATCTAATATTTCATTCCATAGCGAAACCATACCATTAAAACATGTATTTCCCCCCCCCCCCCGTGAGTTGTAAAACTGAAAACGTTTTTAGAAGAAAGGGGGCCTAAAATCATGGAGTCTTTATGCCTCGCAAAAGTGAGAGTGCGCCTAGGCCGTTTGAGTCTAAAAGCAGGACCAACCAGTCCTCTTATTTGTATGCAGGACACCCAGTCCCGTTGTAACTAGGACAATCCCGTCCCTAGTCATGAAACTCATTCACGTTTTGAAAATACGCGTGTGTTTTGTAAAACCGGTATGTTGAGCACAAACCTTTCGTAAACCATTTGAGTTTATTGAAATCCATTCTCAACATGGTTTAGAAATACGACTTTTCGTCATCGAAATTTTGTGTACTTTTGCAAAACTTCCATGTCTTTCCACCACCGAAAACATTTATAAAAATGTAAAACTGTAAAAAAAAAAGTGGGGGTTATGAACTCACCTCGAGATCCAGTGCAAATCTAGCTTAATATGATTCCATAGTGTCGTTTCCAAAACGTGACTCGCTAGCATACAATCTATAACATTACTATCAAGGAATAACTTATAAGTTTCTATTGAAATATAGCTAAACTACGTGTCACCAAGCTCTACCAAGTCGCTAACCAATGATTCAAGGGGAAGATGTTAACTTGATAGAAACGATATTATTATACTTGTCTAATCCCATTTATTATCGGTGATAAATACTAAGTCTAGGGAACACTTTGTTTCCAAGAGGTTTAGAATATATCTATATATAAATATAAATACATTTATAAAGTCGTGTTAGTAGTTCCAAATGGTCGGTCGTGTATGTAACGAATATGTATAAGAAACAAGTTGTCCTAACTCGTATAATGTATTCACGCGTTTCCTGAATAGTCGTCATATACGTTGACGTATAATAATACGACTCGTCGATTGTTTTATAAGATGTAGGCATATATGTATATTTTTATATGTACATATATATGTATGTATGTAAGCGTAAATGTATATGTATCTAAACGTTGTGTCTCGTGGATAAATATTGAAAATAATTATATAGTTGTAGCTTGTTAGGATCGGCTCCATTTGCTTGTTTATCAAAACGACGCAAATGATAATGAGTTGAAATCGTTTGGTAATATACCGTATGCCATCTAGGCGTTAGAAATAAATACTTATACTTCTTTTATAAAATCTTCGAGTTTTAAACGACAGAATAATTATAAATAATTATATTAATTCTTATATAGTTCCCGAGTTTTGTTATCTTGCAAATCGTATTCGAAGAAATGTTGTAAACTTGTTTTGCGACTTCTGAAGAGTCGTTGAAAATAAATACACACATATCTTTATTTTAAAAAGTAGTGTGAATTATGATACGTTTTCGTTAATTTTGAATCAAGTATATATTTATTTTTAACAAAAACCGGGCAGATTTCCTCTAGTTTTAGACGATCCCGACAATACAAGTTGTCGATATATTTGTCAAAACTCAACAAATGATGTAATTACAATATATAATATTTTCGTCATATTCTAAAATCGTAGGTTTTTGTCTTATATAACTTCAACATATAATTATATGAAAATATCGCGTGTCGGTTTGGTTTTTAACTAGTACGCACGTATATTTATATAAACCGCGTTGTTACGTATGTACAAGTGCAAGTAGCTAGAAAATTTCACGTGTATTTTTTGTCGTTTTCATTAGTCGGGTCGGTTTAGAGCTCGGTTTCCCGCAAAATAATACTATATAAATAATCTAATGAAAATTCGCGTCGTAAATGTTTTACCGAAACTCGTGTCGACCCGCGGACTGAGTTTAACCACAATTGACCATGTTGACTAAGTTGACTGCGTTGACCAGTAGTTGACCAGTTGACCGATAGTTGACAAGTTGACCACGGTTGACCGGCAGTTGACCTGGTATGACCGAACCCAAAACTGAACCGAGGCACCAAAAATGACCCAAAACTATCTCTTGACCCGTGTTTGACCTGTTGACCGAGTTGACCCGAGCCCGAGAGTGTCTCGAAATATATTTTTCACCCGAGACAGAAGTGTTTTGTACAGACTCTACAGGTTACTAGGAGCCCAAAAATATATTTTTCGTTAAAAACGATTGCCCGGAACCTCACTAGAACGATGCTAGAAGTCGAAATTTCGTCGGAGAATAAAATTTCACGAAAACTTGCAGAAAGGTCTCTAACCACCCGATCTAAACATGCACGAAGTGAAAAGTCCAAAAGGGGTTCGCCGGAGTTTGGTCGGAATGTCGTCGGAGTTGCTCCCGAGCCCAAACGGCTTCAAATCTGCTAAAACCAACATCACCATGCGATCCGGAACGTCGAACATAGTCGAAAAAGTGAACTCTTGGCCGGAAAACGGTCGCTGAAGCGCCGCTGCCGCCGTGCCGCCACCGCGGCTCCGCCGTTGTCGCCGTTAGAGCTCCGCCGCTACCGGCCGAAGCCCGGCTACTGGGTTTCTAGAGAGAGAAAGCTGGAGAGAGAAGTGAGGTAGAGAGAATGAGTGTGTGAAAAATGGTGTTTAGTGTGTGTTGTAGTTTATATAGGTAGGGTTTTGTGGGTTTGGGCCCAAGGACCAAAAGCCCGTTTTTAGTTTTTTGAGCATCCCGGTCGCGTCTACAAGGCCCGTTTTCGAACAGAACTTCATGGAACATCGTGTAGTATCATTTTAGGTTCAAAAACATGTAAAAGGTGTCTGTATTCGATATTAATCGCGTGCGTTCGTCGGTTTCGTTAAAATGCATAAAATGCTCCGGTTGTCGTTTCTTATTCGTTTTTCGATCCGATTTCGACTATGAATAATAAAATTCGATTACTAAGCTAAATATATCATAATATATTAGTATCGAGGCGTAATTCAGTCCGTTGCCTCCGTTTCGTTGTCAGTGCTTTCCTTTAGACGCGTTTTTCATTCACATAAGCGTTTTGTGACGTTCTAAAACACAATACTTTATGAAAACCAAATGCTTACACATAAATTATACCTGTAACATTCGCATATGTCAGCGTTATCTGTATTTTGCCCGGTGTCAGTTCGTTACCGTTTGACGTTCAGCAGTTTTCCCGCATCACCATTTGCGTACCGAAAAGTCGGATAGAGGTTCCTAGGCATTCCAAACACCAGATCAAGTTAATTTACGTCTAATTACGCTACTTATGATGGTGTTAATGTTTGTTATGTGTGTAACTACAACCAAAAAATACCGGTTGTCACATTCTCCCCTTGTTACAAAAAATTCGTCCTCGAAATTTAAACTATATTATCTCCTTAGATTTTTGTCATGCTTAGGTAAGTATAAATAATACCAAGGTAAATGACCATGTAATTGCATCGAGACTTGTCTAAATTATATGAATACAATGACTTCCTACAACAATATGAACCCACTGGTTCAACTGAATCTGTTTTCAGAATCAATACCAAGTGAACGAAGTGTAGTGATACAATCACTAATGTGACTAAGTTTACATGGGTCGAACAAAAGAGGAATTAAACCAATAGATGTCCAAATGAATGTTGACAATCTACAAATGGATTTTAGAAATGATGGAATTTACTACTAACGGAAACTAGCGTTAGTTGTTGGATAGGTGAAAACTTAGAATCAACAAGTTCAATGAAATAGAAACATGAAAATGATTTGTCAACTTTCAACCATAACATGAATAAAAATTTGTGTGTTGACATTATTGAATTGCATTAAATATAATTTTCGGTCGATAGTAGAAGAACAATAAATATCCCAATATTCAAGACCGATGGTGAAAGAACTGTTATGAGGTACATTGAAATAGACCAAAAATTTGTGTACCCTTTTCTTAATACACGATTGTATTAAGAATATTTTAAGAAAATGATCCAACAAGGTGGATTTAATAATAATAAATAATTAAGTAATTAAATTCGTACATGAGTTGTGAAAGCGATGTTAGCGCAAGCTTCAACTAGTGAAACGCCACCACAAGGTGTCGTAACCAACCAATGATTTAATGAAGGTGAAGACTAAACCTGTCTACTATGGTTCGAAATACTTAAATTGCTTTTTGACATTACCTTGAGTATGACGGCCTCAATCCATCATATGAAATCCTTGAATTGAATTTGTATACCGTGAGCAAGTTCAAACAATTGAACTTAGTTTGACACAATCCAACAATATATACATGATTCGACCAAAACGTTTTGATATGGTTACTACGAAAACCCATGCATGTAACTTCGAAAGAAAAAGGAATTTCAAGAATTCGTTGACTCGATATCAAGGATTCAATACTTGTAATAAGGAAGGTCATCTAGATCACAAAGCAAAAAATTTTGAGTAAAGCGAACCAACCTTTGAATTATTGATGAAATGTCCATTCGAAGTGAAGACCCTGATGGTCTCCACGTATAAAGTTAACAACATGCGTTGCAAACAAAGCATGTGTATCATATAAATTTGGCCAGAAATGATGCAAACAGGTGTTCGCTAACAAGAAAGAAATTCCCGTTATATAATGACCATTATGAGGAGTAGAGGTGTGCAAATCTACTCATTATGTGCAAAAGTTGTAATTTCAACAAAAGAAATTTGAGGACTTTACCTGGTATATCCTGTGATGACTTATTGTTGTGTGACATTATCACGGAATGTCGAATATGGCGTAATCGCCATTAATAAAGTTGGGGAATCTAAAGACATGTAACTTCTTTTGCAGCACTAATTATCATGATTTCCATTAGACTAAGTGCTGACTGTTGTGAAATCTCGTTTAGACGTACCTCAGCGTGGCACATGTCGCTTACAGGACCATGTGAAAAATTGTCGCATTCTGGTCGGTAGTTCTCCCGCTGACGGGATTAGCATCGTTGTCGTAATGTCGTCCTTTCTCAAGGTCGTGCCTCAAAAGTCGTGTGCGATGTACTTCAACATCCGTGGTTGTATCGTTTAAGTTTCATGTATATTTACACACTAGTGTTTCATTTTGCGTAAGCTACCTGCTCGGGTAAATAAAACAGCATCGACAGTATATGTAATGGCGTTTGCCTGAGTTAACAGTCGCAGTTCCTACGTAATTACCTTTAATGAATTTCGACATAAATTTTCCAAAGGTCCTAAATGCATGTCTCCAAAACTCTCAAAGTTTTGCTTATTGTATGTAATGGTTTCGTGTACCGTATATCATACACAACACTAGTGTATGATTAAAATCATAATGTTGACTCATTGTTTCGGCCACGGTTGGAACCCATATTCGAGTCCTAGGCGTTCTATATGTATTCAAAGTCTTAATGTTCTAATGTCCTGAAAGGAAAGTGAGGTTAAAGCCTAGGTATCCCCACAGAACCCTAATTCGCTAAAACCTATAGCTCTGATACCAATCTGTTACACCCCGATAAATCCATCACATCATAACTGGGCGTGAACTGAAAGGGTATCTTCATCGCACAGCTGAAGTAAATGTGAGTGCTAAGACTTCTAGTAAGTTAACGCCGCTAAGTACTGGAATCCACATGGGTTCTCCTACTCCAACCGTGCCATAATTTTAAAATATAACCTAAGAAAGAAACATGCGAAACAGCAACATAAAGTTGGCGAGTTCATAGTTTGTTCTAAAAGATTTAAAATAAATCTTTTTGATAACCGGTTTAAATATGTTTGAGCATACGTAATAAAACCATTTTCATTGGCATGATTAACTAAAAACTTTGTATATGTAAAACTTGTATAACTCTCAACGTTCGCATTGCGTTAACAATTGAGAGTTCGTATATAAAATTAGGTGGTATGTAAAGTGTCAATGAACTTGATGATCATTAATGTTTTGCAAGGACATTAATATGTGTGACGACATAGGAAGTACTCAACCCTAGATGATTTCTTCCGGTCCACCCGGCTGGGACAACAAAAGCACTACATGCGGCCACACAAGGACCCATGAGTGGGGCTCACTACACCCGATAGATCTACCACTCTTGTTCCTCGGTCTTATAAAAGATTAATGACACTTAAGAGATACCCTATTCACACATGATCTATTATTTCATTTTATAGCGAAACCATAACATTAAAACATGTATCCCCCCCCCCCCCCGTGAGATGTAAAACTGAAAACATTTTTAGAAGAAAGGGGGCCTAAAATCATGGAGTCTTTATGCCTCACAAAAGTGAGAAGGGGCCTAGCCCGTTTGAGTCTAAAAGCAGGACCAACCAGTCCTCTTATTTGTATGCAGGACACCCAGACCCGTTGTAACTAGGACAATCCCGTCCCTAGTCATGAAACTCATGCACGTTTTGAAAATACGCGTGTGTTTTGTAATACTGGTATGTTGAGCACAAACCTTTCGTAAACTATTTGAGTTTATTGAAATCGATTCCCGATCTGGCTTAGAAATATGACTTTTCATCATCGAAATTTTGTGTACTTTTGCAAAACATCCATGTCTTTCCACCCCTGAAAACACTTATAAAAATGTAAAACTGTAAAAAAAAAGTGCAAAGGTAGCTTAATATGATTCCATAGTGTCGTTTTCAAAACATGACTCGCTAGCGTGCAATCTATAACATTCCTATCAAGGAATAACTTATAAGTTTCGATTGAAATGTAGCTAAACTACGTGTCACCAAGCTCTACCGAATCGCTAACCAATGATTCCAGGGGAAGATGTTAACTTGATAGAAACGATATTATTATACTCATCTAATCCCATTTATTATCGGTGATAAATACTAAGTCTTGGGAACAGTTAGTTTCCAAGAGGTTTAGAATATATTTATATATAAATATAAATACATTTATAAAGCCGTGTTAGTAGTTCCAAATGGTCGTGCGTGTACGTAACGAATATGTATAAGAAACAAGTTGTCGTAACTCATATAATGTATTTGCGCGTTTCCCGAACAGTCGTCATAAACGTTGACGTATAATAATACGGCTCGTCGTATTGTTTTATATGATGTAGGCATATATGTATATATATATATATATGTGTGTGTGTGTGTGTGTGTGTATGTAAGCGTAAATATATATGTATCTAAACGTTTTGTCTCGTGGATAAATATTGAAAATAATTATATAGTTGTAGCTTGTTAGGATCGGCTCCATTTGCTTGTTTATCAAAACGACGCGAATGATAATGTGTTGAAATCGTTTGGTAATATTTCGTATGCCATCTAGGCGTTAGAAATAAATACTTATACTTATTTTATAAAATCTTCGAGTTTTAAACATCAGAATAATTATAAATAATTATATTTATTTTTATATAGTTCCCGAGTTTTGTTATCTTGCTAATCGTTTTCGAAGAAATGTTGTAAACTTGTATTGCGAATTCTAAAGAGTCGTTGAAAATAAATACACACATATCTTTATTTTACAATGTAGTTTGAATTATGATACGTTTTCGTTAATTTTGAATCAAGTATATATTTATTTTTAACAAAAACTGGGCAGAGTTTCCCCTATTTTAGACGATCCCGACAATACAAATTGTCGATATATTTGTCAAAACTCAACAAATGATGTAATTACAATTTATAATGTTTTCGTCATATGCTAAAAACATAGGCTTTTGTCTTATATAAGTTCAACATATAATTATATGAAAATATCGTGTGTCAGATTTGTTTTTAATTAGTACGCATGTATATTTATATAAACCTCGTTGTTACGTATGTTCAAGTGCAAGTAGCTAGAAAATTTCACGTGTAATTTTTGTCGTTTTCATTAGTCGGGTCGGTTTAGAGCTCGGTTTCCCGCAAAATAATACTGTATAAATAATCTAATGAAAATTCGCGTCGTAAATGTTTTACCGAAACTCGTGTTGACCCGGGGACTGACTTTGACCACAGTTGACCATGTTGACTGAGTTGACTGCGTTGACCAGTAGTTGACCAGTTGACAAGTTGACCACGGTTGATCGGTAGTTGACCGGGTTTGAACGAACCCATAACTGAACCGAGGCACCAAAAATGACCCAAAACTATCTCTGGACCCGTGTTTGACCTGTTGACCGAGTTGACCCGGCACGAGAGTGTCTCGAAATTTATTTTTCACCCGAGCTGAAAGTGTTTCGTATGAACTCTACAGGTTACTAGGAGCCCAAAAATATATTTTTCGTTGAAAACGGATGCCTGGAACCTCGCTAGAACCACGCCAGAAGTCGAAATTTCACCGGAGAATAACTTGCAGAAAGGTCTCTAACCACCCGATCTAAACATGCACGAAGTGCAAAGTCCAAAATGGGTTCGCCAGAGTTTGGCCGGAATGTCGTCGGAGTTGCTTCCGAGCCCAAACAGCTTCGAATCTGCTAAAACCAACATCACCATTCGATCCGGGACGTCGAAGATAGTCGAAAAAGTGTACTCTTGGCCCGAAAACGGTCGCCGGAGTGCCGCGCCGCCGTGTCGCCGTTGTGGCTCCGCCATTGTCGCCGCCGGAGCTCCGCCGATGCCGGCCGGAGCCCGGCTACCGCGTTTTTGGAGAGAGAAGTGAGGTAGAGAGAGAATGAGTGTGTGAAAATGATGTTGTAGTGTGTGTTGTAGTTTATATAGGTAGGGTTTTGTGGGTTAGGGCCCAAGGCCCAAAAGCCCGTTTTTAGTGTTTTGAGCATCCCGATCGCGTCTACGAGATCCGTTTTCGAACCCAAACTTCATAGAACGTCGTGTAATATCATTTTAGGTTCAAAAACATGTAAAAGGTGTCCGTATTCGATATTAATCGCGTGCGTTCGTAGGTTTCGTTAAAATGCATAAAATGCTCCGGTTGTCGTTTCTTGTCCGTTTTTCGATCCGATTTCGACTATGATTAATAAAATTCGATTACGAAGCTAAATATATCATAATATATTAGTATCAAGGCGTAATTCAGTCTGTTGCTTCCGTTTCATTGTCAGTGCGTTCCTTTAGACGCGTTTTTCGTTCACATAAGCGTTTTGTGACGTTCGAAAACATAATAATTTATCAATACCAAATTCTTACGCATAAATTATACCTGTAACATTCATATATGTCAGCGTTGTCAGTGTTTTGCCTGGTGTCAGTTCGTTACCGTTTGACGTTCAACAGTTTTCCCGCATCACCATTCGCGTACTGAAAAGTCGGATAGACGTTCCTAGGCATTCCAAAGGCCAGATCAAGTTAATTTACGTCTAATTACGCTACTTATGATGGTGCTAATGTTCGTTATGCGCGTAACTACAACCGAAAAATACCGGTTGTCACACAAAGCTTGAACAAAAAGATGATGGTGTTTATGGCCAAGCAAATGGCTAATGTTGTACCTGAAATCGTCACCCAAATCTAAGCCAATTCTAGCCCAAACGCCTCGGTAGGCTCTAAGGTTAACCCAACCAAAATCACCTTCCACTTCAAGTGATTTTAGTCATATAACCCACCACCCTTCACGGGCAACGATGTGGCGACAGTGATGCTTCAATGGTTTGACTACATTGAGGTCACTTTCCACCAAAGTGGTTGTCTTGACCATCTAAGAACCCGCAATGCCTTACCTTAGAATGAGGTAAAGCAACTTATGATAGCAGAGTTTTGCCCGGCGCACGAGTTATGAAAACTCAAAAATGAGTTTTGGAACCTCAAGCAAATCGGGGTGATAATGTAACCTACACAACCTGTTTTAAACAACTTAGCCTTTTGTGTCCCCACCAAGTAGATACCCTCAAACAAGCCGCCGAGAAGTACATCCTAGGTCTTCCACCGGCCGTCCATGACGCCGTGGATGCCGCCGCACCCGATACTCTCGAAAAGATGTATCGATTAGCAGCCAAATTCAACCATAATCACGTGGTAGATGGAGACTACAAACCCAAGGGTTCCATCCAAACCGCCACCCAAAACCAAATCTAGTTGTAAGAAGAGAAATTAATTGAGCCGCAACTTCCCGTGGTAACCCCACAAAACCAACCCCAACAACCCAACTCCCCAAACCCCGAGTCCCCCATGCGTGCCTACACTAGGACTATTCCCAAGTGTACTACTTGCAGCTACCACCACCCAACCACAACCGCGTGTCACCATTGCATTACGTGCAATCGGTTTGGGCACTTTAACACCCAATGCCGAAGTGGTGCTCCACCACAAGGTAACCAAAACCAAAACCAAGCCAAAACCAGAACCAACGACCTGCAAACAATGTACGAGCTTGTTATAAATGTGGCGATCTCACTCATCTCCCCCAATGCAACACTCAAGCTCAAGCGGCTCGTGGACGCGCTTTCAACATCAATGCCAACCATGTGCAGAACGACAATAATGTCGTGAACGGTATGTTTCTTGTAAATGGATTATGTGCTTCTATGCTATTTGATACTGCTGCGGATAAAATATTTATATCCGTAAAATTCGAACCATTACATAAATGTAGACGATCTAAGCTACCAAATTCTTTTAACGTCGTCGCCAACAGAAAATCCATAACCATTTATTCTGTTCTTAATGATTGTACCCTAGATCTCAATGAATTTTCATAAAATTAATATAAAATGTATTTTATAAAAAGTGGAAATTGCTGACCAACATATTTGTTGACTCAAAATATATTTTTCTAACGTGATGTAGGTAATCAAGTGTGATGATCAAGAGAAGTGGACATGTAGGACGAGCTTCAGATAAATAAATTAGAAATTTGGTTAGATGATCTGTGTTTTAAATATTGTATCAACTATATGAATTTTGCTTATGATATGTGACATTTTAAAATGGTTGTGCTTCAAATAATGGAACAATTATTAGTGTCATGAGCTATGGATAATCATCATGCCCCATATCAATCCGCTGCGGGTTGGGGTGTGAGAAGACATGAGTTAATATGTGAGCATCTAGATGCAAATTTAGAAGATCTGCATGGTAAAATTTTGGGAAGACCAATTTCTCCAAACTCATATGCAATAACCCTGGTCCCAGTAAACCCTCATAACCTTAAAATTCTAAAATGGGAGTCTGATAAGATAAGCCATGAATTAACTTTGCTCAAGGCTAGTGGGGAAGTTCAAAAGATCTCAATGAATAGTGCCTTTTGGCTCAAAGATGAAGATCTACAAGACCTATTGTGTCTTCAAATTGAAAAGGATCCAAAAGATAGCTTCTCCATGAACTTCATATTACAATTCAAAGGTTAGATCAGAGAGAAGCTGATGTGGAATAAAGATTGATCAAATAAACATATGTTTTCGCATCATCAGTTCTACGGAGAGATTGTTGGACCTATAAAAGAACATATAATTTCAAAAGCCAAAACGTGACTTGATGATCAAGAAGTAAAAGATACCGATACATTCTCCTACCAAAGATAGTGAATCTTGAACACTAATCTAAACATCTATTAAAGACATCAAAGATTTGTTTGAAGGCATGGAACATCTATTGAAGAAGAAGAAGAAGAAACCCCTGTTTGATGGCCAATCCCTGTTGAAGACAAGCACTGATCATGAAGACCAAATATCTATTATAGCCAAATAGTTGTTTCATATAAGTCAAGAGCGGTTTCAAGAACTGTAGTTTAGTCAATGTAACAATGATAGCTTAGAATAGTTGTTTAGTGTAATAGATTAAATGATAGATTTCCGCAGATGTTTGCTAACATCTGAGGAGTCTTTTCTATTAGAAATGTTAGATGTCACTATCAAGGTGATGTCAGCTAATTGCAAACAGACATTTCGTACTTGTATAAATTGATCTCATGTATTAGAGATCTATGTTATCACAATATATTCCTTTTGTACAAACAATTTTGTGTATGATCAAGCTGAGGGGGAGTTTGTAGAATCATTGTTGTAATTGTAATCGTTTGATTAATGATGCAAAATAGTTTTGATATAACTTTCCACTCTTGTATCCTCATAATTCCGCATTTACATTATACTTTGAAATTACGTTCATATTTGTTCATCTAAATCAAACAAGTTAAACTAAGATCCAAACAAACAAATTACACAGACAAAATTACATTCAAGAGATAACATTTATAATATTCTATATTTCCCCAATGTGAACTCCTTCTGCTAAGGTCGTGCATGGGGGTCGCTAAGTTACTTTTTGGGTTGCGGACTTGTCAACCGCATTTTATGGAGGATGCGGTATCTCGGTTCGATGATGGCCTTAGAGAGGCTATAGAAGACATAGTAGTGGGTGGCGGCCCTTTCTTTGGTGACCTCTAGTGGCGTCTGGCATCTTTGCCAATGCGTCTAGGTGGTTTGGGCCTCTTCTCAGCTTGAGATGTTGGGGCTTATGCCTTTGTGGCGTCTAGAGCTCAGTCTTGGGAACTACAGGATCATATCCTTCGAAACTGTGAGGTCGTCGGGCTTGACCCGGACTATCAGCAGACGCTTGAACGCTTAAATGTCTCTCTCCCAGACTTGGATATTGGCGGTTTCTCTAATAAGGACACCGCCCCCTCCAAGCCACAAAAAACTTTGGCGAATGCTCTGTTTAGCAAAATCGCTCAAAGCCTGGGAGAAGCTTTTGATTTGTCATCCCGCCAGAAGGCGGTGTTTGAGTGTCTGAAAGGTCCCCATGCTCAGGAATTTTTGACCGTTATACCAATTGAGGGGTTGGGATAATGAATGTCTGCAGTAGAATATAGAGCCATTCTCAAATACCGGTTGATGATCCCTATGTACCCGGAAGATGAAACTTGCCCGATATGTCATAAAGCTTGTATGGATAATACGGGGAGCATGCAGTTCACTGTAAAGAGCTCACTGGGTTCAAATACCAGCACGACTGGGTGCGTGATGCTTTGTGGGACATCTTAAGAAGAGCTGGGATTTCGGCTAAGAAAGAGGCCCCTGTGAATTTCCTCACGGACCCTATGGAAGGGAGATCTACTCTACGACCAGCGGATCTGCTCGTCTTTGGCTGGGCTGGGGGGAAACATGCTTGTGTAGACCTCACGGGGGTTTCCCCTTTGGTTGGTTTAAGGGAAAACGGGTTTGTAGCTGGACAAGCGGCAAGAAAGGCAGAATCAAAGAAAGTGGATAAGCACGCTAAAGCTTGCGCAAAGAACCAGCATGTCTTTGTCCCTTTTGCCTTTGATACTTTTGGCTCCCTAGCGCCAGAAGCTATCCACTTCTTGACGAGGGTTCAACGGGTCGTCTACAGCAATTGTTCAACCCCAAGGGGGCAAGAGTTTGTATTTGGAAGGTTAGGGTTTGCAATTCAGAAAGGATTGGCGGCGCAGCTTGTTGCCCGGCTACCTTCTGTTTTGATGTAACTTGACAAGTTTTCTGGCTTATATATGAACACAAAATCAAAAAAAAAAATTGAGATTTTTAATTTATTTCAAAATTTTTGCCAACTTCCAAGAGACGTATCGTTATCAAAGTATGAAGGATAAGTATACAAGTACAACATGTTGTAGATGTAACTAGAGATATTTACCTACTTATATGAATATAAGATTTTATTATATATACAAAACAAGAAAAAAATACTAGCATTTCATCTTATATGAGTTCATCGTAGAAACATAGGTATGGAAGATGAGGTTATGCTGGGAGGGAGATCACTAAGAAGAATGCAGGAAGTTGTAGGCATGCAACCTTCTTCTCCTTTGGCTAAGGAAAGTAAGTATGATGCTACTTATTGGCTTGTTCGGTCAAGTATGAACGGTTAATCCGGTGCTGCCTAGTCGATGTTGTCACCAATGGCCACTGACTTGTTCACTCTTTTGTTGACCAGTTAAATTTTAAGTGGTCAACCTGGTTACTAAAAATAGTCTTATCACCAGATTCTCGGTTGAACCAACCTTTGTAGTCTGTTTTTTGGAGTCATGCTTTCTGCCACTTCGATGCAATACTACCATGGAACATTGAAAGCCAGGTATTGTGTGTTATTGTTCAACTATTGTATATGTACAATAAAGATAACTACAAAGGAAACCAAATCAAATCAAAATTCTAGAAATGATAATGAATAGCGATAAACACTAACACATTCTTTATAATACTCTGTCGCATATGCTCAAACAATAGCGGGAGGCAATGAAAATGTAGGTATAATATGACATGTAATTTGGAAAATTAAGAAAAAAAACGTAAATTAAAGAAAAATAATAGCGGTGGCAACAAGACTTACGACACCAAGGGATTTGATAAGAGGAACTACAACTACGGCAACGTGAGCTACAACTACGACGGCGCACCGGTGTTATGGTGACATAAGCTATGATTGTGACAACACATTACGACATAAGAAAATTAAATAATTTTAATCTATATATACGTACAATGTGTCACTGACACAGATTGAAAGAAAAGAAAAAAATGAATGCCATCACAGGAATGGGAAGAAAGGGCAAATGTCCATTGACCAACCAATATCAAAAATCAAAAGCAACAAAATACCATATAGAAAAGTAAAATTTATGCAAGGTGTTGTGTATTTTATACATGTAAAATGTTGCGAAGAAAACTTAGTTACTTTATATCTTGTAACTAAGATAACTCTATCGATAAACCTTAGCTAAGGGCTCACAGGGTGGAGATCAACAAGACACTGGCCTCTAAAATTTACCGAAATTTAGTGATAGCTTACTTATTCATGGGGAAGTGGCGAAAATGGAGAAAAAGTGGGAAATGTAGATTAATTTGACTTGGGAAATTTTGGGGAAAACTGAGAGGACACCGTACATTCGAGGGAAAACAGGGTTAGTGACATATAACCAACTAACAACTACGTACTTTCACAAATGTATTCATTCATATAAAGCAGAGACTTATCAGGTGATATAAAACTATTCAAATTTTGACAATCCTCTAACTCGAAATAGTTTCAACTTGTATATCAATTATGTCGCACCAATATGGTTTAGTAATGAAGAAATGATATTGCAAGATTTGTGCTTAATGTGTTCAAGTGTACTCCTTTTCACTTGTAAAACCCATAACATAAAGGCTATGGTTTTGGAGTTATAAAGCAGGGAATGAAAATCATTAACACATTGAAAACATTATTAGACTCACAAATATACAGGGCCGGCTATGATGGTGTGCGGGGAGGACTTCTGCACAAGGCCCGTGATTTCGAGGGGCACGTGATTTTTTTAAAAAAAATCGATATATAAACGTTATTTTTTTTTAAATTGTAAACATATACCAATTCCAATATATGCCCATTATCAAATACTTTTTAATGGTTTATAATTTAGCCCACTTCACATTAGGTTTATTGGCCCAATACTATAATGATTTTAATAAAAATTATAACACACGACGGCAATATCCTAGACTCCTGGAATCTGAAAGGACGAGACAAACAAACTCATCAGAGTAACGAATAGTCGAACATCATCACTTCATCGGAACTTCGTTGAATCGCTGGGCCTAGGCTACTGCGAACAGAAGATTCAGAGACGCGAACAAAAACAACATCGATCAAAAAGAAGATTCAGAACTCAAAAGGTCCGTTCGTCGGTGTAGTGTTAATTGTTAAACTGTTAGTCTGTTAATTGTTGTTAACATCAGAACCATGTTGCCCGTATCCGGCTATCCGCGTATCGTATTGAATTGACTATTGAGTATTGTCCTATATTGGTAGAATGGTAGATCGTAGTAATCTGCAAATAACGATGTGAATTGTATATTATCATACTAGACAGTTGTGTTGTGATCCGAGAATGGTTGTAATTTGTAAACCATGTATTAAATATTAATCTCTATAAAAGAAGAATCATTGTATATTTGTATAAGTTGCCATCAGTGGAGGAATCATAATTGTTAATTGATAATTGCTTTAACTTATATTATATATAAGGGCTAATTGGTCAGTGTGATAATTAAACTAACATATAATTGGATAGTCACAAGGTTATATCATTAAAATAATTTCCAACAATTTTATCTATCATATAAGTTTACTCGTATTGATCAAGTGTTGTTGAGCATGGAATTCTTGTTAATTGGACATCGATTATTCTTTTTGGGCGTTAATGGCCCCTAAACAAGCATTCGGATGGTAAAAACGTCAAAAGAGGAAACGAGCAGAAGAATTGGTGAAGTCTTAAGCCGGTGCTATACAAAAGTTTTTGGCGCCTAACCCACCTATAGTTAATGTTGAAAATCAACAAGAAGATGTTGAAGTAGAAGTAGAACAAAAACGTTCGGAAGTAGAAGACGAGGAAGAATGTGTGAAAGTAGAAGACGTTGAAAAGCGACAAGAAAATGTTGAAAAGCAACAACAGAAGAATGTGTGGATATATTTGATCCATGAAGGTGGGAAGGACTTAATGCGGATGAGCTTAAGGTATTGGAGAAGTGTGACAGAGAATGACTAGTATATTCAAAAGCGCTAGATAAGCTGTTTTGTTTTTGTTGTAAAGTATTTAGAACCGGGCTCCTAAAGGTAGATTGGAAGGTGAAGGTTCCAATGATTGGCACCATGCTGCCGGTAGAGTGAAAGCACATGAAGTTACGTTAGATCATCTCACACATATATAAATGTGGTTTATATGCATAAAAGATTGAGAGAAAACCAAACAATTGACAAAGATCAACACAAGAAATTGAAGAAAGAAAAAAGATTATTGGAAAGTCCTTTTGAGAATCCTTTCCTTCGTGAAGTTTCTATCTAAACATAATTTAGCATTTCATGGAAAAAAGGAAAAGTTGTATGAAAAAGGAAATGGTAAATTGTTATCTTTTAGTTCCACTTATTTGTACTTAATTGTAATAACGGAGTTTAATTCTTATTTAATAGGTAATGGAAAATTCTTGGGTCTTGTTGAGATGTTGGAAGAGTTTGATCCGGTCATCAAAGAGCATGTGCGGCGGATCACTAGTGAAAATCTTCATGTGCATTATCTTAGACACAACATCCCAAATGAGATTATACTTATGCTTGCTGATAATATTAAAAAAGAACTCATCAAGAACATTAAAGAAGAAAAGTATTACTCAATCATACTAGATTGTACAGCCGATTCAAGTCACCAAGAATAGGTGACTATCATAGTGAGGTATGTAAAGTTATCATCTAATTATGTTATTGTTGAGGAGCGTTTTTTGGGGTTTTTGAATGCCAATGATACCACTGGGAAAGGGCTATTTGATGTTACTTGTGCGGAGTTAAAATCTCTTGGTCTTGAAATTGGTGACATGCGTGGCCAAGGGTACGACAATGGGGCAAACATGAAAGGGTCACACCAAGGAGTCCAAACTAGATTTTTAAAAGAAAATCAAAAAGCATTTTACACTCCTTATGGTAGCCATTCACTTAACCTTATATTATGTGATATGGCTAATAGTTGTGTTAAAGGAAAGAGCTTTTTTGGACACATCCAATGTATTTATACTATTTTTGGAAATTCTATTAGTAGTTGGCAAATTTTGAAAGATAATGTGAAAGGTTGGAGTATTAAGCCTTTGTCTCAGAGTCGTTTAGGAAAGTCGTTTTGAGAGTGTTAAGGCTATCAAATTGCAACTTGCCGATATAGGGGAACCTTTGCTTCAAGTTGGAGAAATAGATAACGATGCTGCAATTGCGGATGAAGCAACATCTTTAGCAGAAAGAGAACTTAGTGACTTTGATTTTTTGGTATCAATTGTCATATGGTATGAAGTGTTAAATCAGGTGAATCTTGTGAGCAAAAAAATTACATGCAAAGGATGTTCATCTTGAAATTGCTATTTAAGAAATAAACAATTTGATTAAGTACTTCAAGGAGTATAGAGAAAAAGGTTTTTCAAAAGCGATTGATGAAGCTAGAGAGATTGCAAGTGAAATGGATATTGATCCAATATTTATAAAAAAAACTTATAACTAAAAGGAAAAATAGAAAAGATTAGAGTTCAAGTAGTGAAGAAGTTGCATTGACAGTTGAAGAGAATTTCAGAGTAAATTATTTCTTATATACTGTTGATCAAGCTATAGCTTCTTTAGATAAACGAGTTGACCAATTCAAATGGTATGAGGGGTTATTTGGTTTTTTTATTTCCACATAAGTTGAGGAATATTAAATATTAAGCTCTTAAGTCGTCTTGAAGATGCACTCAAGTTTGAAGGGAGCTCAGATATTGATGCCGAGACACTATATATGGAGCTTAAGTTATTTCGTGCATCACTAACTAATAAATTTAGCAACCCTATAGATGTTTTGGAGCATATGAAAGAAGAGGATTATTTCCCAGAAGTGTGCATTGCATATAGAATATTGTTAACTATTCCAGTCACTGTGGCATCTGTAGAAAGAAGTTTTTCAAAGTTGAAGTTGTTAAAATCTTACTTACGATCGACAATGTATCAAGATAGACTTAGGGGGTTGGCGATAATAGCTATCGAGAACGAAGTCTTAGATAATATAAATCGTGAAGAGTTGATCCAGCAATTTGCTATGAAGAATGCAAGGAGGGCTGCACGAATCATTGGCTAGCTATTAACTTATTAGTTATTCAGGTATGTAACTCATTAGAATACTATGATTTTGTCATTATCATAATTGCATTGTTTATCAAATACAACAATTTTTGTCATTTTCGTAATTATATTGTTTATCGTTAAAGCATTTTGGCTCATTTTTCAAGCTTGAATTGGGTACGTGAATTCTTAGAGACGCCACTGCTAATATAAGTCTATTAGAGATATTGAAAATTATGAGGTTAGATCGAGAGCAAAAGTATATATTGAAAGAGTAGGCAAAGAGTCAAAAACTTTGATGAAACCTTTTTCAAATGTGCATAACATTGTTATAGTTAGAAGTTTGATTAGTTTGGTTTTAGAAAAAGATTGGTTGTCACACGAGATATATAGTATTAAGATCAAATACAAAAAATAACATAAATAAGAAGGGTAAAAAGGATTTTAGTCCATTGATCTTAGATTTGGAGGGTTGAGATTAGTTTGAAGGAAAATAAAATACTAGAAGGACATAAAAGGAATTATACATATATTGACTTTCTCTCTTCATATGCAAGGCACATGCCAATTCCCCCATCAAATTTAAAACGTCTGTAACTTTTTCATACGACATCTGTTTTAAAAAAATCACCACAATAACGAGCGTTTTTTATCTTTAATATAAGTATGATATTATTATATAAAAATAAAATAGAAATTTTCACTTATACTGGGGTTTATTTGTATTGTGTTAAAGGTTGTGACCATTGTGTCTTTCAACTGGGTTTTCATCCTTACATTTTTTACTAAGGTTTCTATTATTATGTTATTATCAAAACTTATAACACAATGTTAATTTGGATTCTGTCTATTGAATTTTTATTAGAACCTAACACAATGTATGACATAATGAAGATGATGTTATATGTGGGTACTTGATACATTGTGTTATAGGTTCTAGTCATTATGTTTATTATACTATCCATTGTGTTCTAATTTGTTTTTCATTGTGTATTAGTTTGTTGTCCATTGTGTTTTGGTCTGTTATCAATTGTGTCTTTTATATGCTCTCACTAATTGTGTTCTTTTATCTGTCGCCATCAATTGTGTTTTTAGTCTACTTCCATTGTGTTTTTAGTTTGATACCCATTGTGTTTTACGTTATGTTCATTGTGTCTTTTATCTACTGTCATCGATTGTGTTTTTTGTCTACTTTCCATTGTTTTTAGTTTGATACTCATTGTATTTTACGTTATGTCCATTGTGTCTTTTATCTATTGTTATCGATTATGTTTGTGGTCTACTTTCCAGTGTGTTTTTAGTTTAATACTCGTTGTGTTTTATGTTACGTCCATTGTGTAATACGTAACTGGGTTTTCTCATTGTGTTTACATTATGTTCATTGTGTAATACGCAACTGAGTTTCGAATTTTTTTAGTATAACAATATGGTATTCATATTAAAGATAAAACACTCGATTTTATGGTATAATTTTTTTTAAAACAAACGACGTATAAAAAAGTTATGGACGTTGAACATGTGACTTGCATGTAAATAATATTTTTATTCTATCTGATAAAATTACCCTTCCCACTTAATTTCTTTTGAGACACTTATTACTTTATAGTTGATTCTGATACTTTTTTTTTTTTACTTTTTTATAGAATAACTCAACCTGAGATATATATATTAATATGATAATTTAAGGTGTGTATTATTTTATGAAAATAAAAAAAGTTTACACTTATATTTTTATATGCGTTAAAACATGCATATCGATAAGAGAATGAGAGTTTGACAATTACGTTTTCCGCAAAGTATGATTAATATTCGTGTTGTGAAGTCTAAATGTGGTCATAACTAGTGTGTGTGGTGTGTATTAAAAGGTCTATTATACGTATAATTCTTCTAGGAAATTAACTGATTTCTTGAAAAACTAAATAAGTAAAATAGTATATTATTTTAAAATCTTCTGTAATGAAATACGATTGCCCCAAATCTTGCCTTGTTAGGGTCGTAGAAAACATTTAGAAATTGATCTAACCATCAATTATAGTATAAAAGTCGGTAGGCGTTTATTGATCAGAGTTAAGAGTACCCGGGAAGTACATGACCCAGACGGAGAGTACTCAAGAAGTACTCGGGCTAGGCAAAGAGTACTCACCATCCTATCTTGTAGCGAGTACTCAGGAAGTACGTGACCTTCGAAACCTTGTTTTACAATCATGCTATCAATAGAGACAAATTGTGGTTAGGGTATCGAATTACAGAGATATTTAACAACAAACTAAATTATAATCAACATAATTCTATGTGTGCAAAACTGAAATTGAAAAATATATTTGCAGCGAGAGGAATGTTAAAAATACATACAATTAAGTTGCATCTTACTTGTCTAATATACTTTGTTGTATTTCACAAGTCTATAGATAAGGAAATTAATTCTTGTGGTTTGTGGTGTTGAATAGAAGTTAAAGGGGACATATAAAATTTTTCATAAATTATATTGAAGCTATACCATATATTTTTAGGTCATCTTTGCGTATTATAAATATTACTAAGTTGCTTTTTATCAAAAAGTATTTATTAGTTTATAACTATTTTTAAAATAAGTTTTTAAAAAAATTGTTTGGATTAGCTTTTATGATTAAAAAAAAGTAAAATGATCAAAAATGATATGGCAAGTTTTCATATTTAGTTACTATTTTAAAAGGTGAAGGTTGATTATTAATTTTATATTTAAAAAGTCAAAACTCATTTAAAAAGCCAGCTTTTTATAACTTTTGAAAAAAAAAACTTTTTATCATTTATTAAAAAACCAAAATAAAAAACACTTTTAACAATTAAACAATTTTTAATTTATTGGCTTTCTAAAAAAACCAATAAGTCAACAAGTCATTTCTAAACGCAATCCCAAACTCTCTTAAACATAAACCCTTAGCTATACATTTAAGAGTTTGTTATCAATGGTTTTTGTTTTTTGAGTGCAATTTTCTAATTACAAGCTATGTGTTTTAGTATATTTATCGCACGGTTCTTCTACTTTAACTTTGGTAATATACATCTTTAATTCATCGTCTTTAATAAAGTTTCTTCGTTCGTTAATTAACTTTCCTTATTTACGTGTTTAGTCTCTTAGTTTACTTCATTATTAGTAATACAATAGGATGTCCTTTTGGATGTAATCTGCTAATTGTGTTGTGGGTTTCTAAATCTACTTCACGTCTAAAGTAATGGTTGGAAGCGACTATTGTTATGTAATGTTGGTTTCGGGCAACATGCGTGTTGTCACTTATTTACCCGCTTTTACACCCTGCCGCAACATGGCGGGTCTTAATACTAGTACTCTATAAGATTTGTTTCTCTTCTGCTCTCTCACAATGTCTTTTTTGCTCTCTCACAAACGAGTTCATCCTTGTTAGGCTTTATCATATTGTTTAACCTTGAGTAGGTATATACATTATTGTGTTTATACAACTCTTAATTAGATGTGTATTGATTGTTTATGTTAAGAGTATTGTCAATGAGTCGTTTTTGGAGCTGTTGGTGGTACTGTAGGCTTCATACAGATTATGTGGACAGAGAGACAGAATGTGTAAGTGTGGTAGGTGTCCAAGCACGTTACTAGGGCAACCACGGATAGATGTTATGTGACCATATTTTTAGGCAATGGTGAATGGCCACACTAATCATAGTTGCGTATGTTAATGTTGTTGATATCAGTTATAAAATAACGTTAATAAAGTGAGGCCATTTAAAATCATTGTGAAGCAAATACATTTGAGCTTTATTTTGTAAGAAGCAATGCGTATGTTAAGATTATGTTAATAAAGTGAGTCCATTTAAAATCATTGCAAAGCAAATACATTTGAGCTTTATTTTATAAGAAGCAATGCCCATGTTAAGATTACGTGTAACCGGCTTACTGTTTTCAACCGCCACGTCATAAAATGCATACCACGTCATCGTTACGTAATTATGAGCTCTCACTCTCTTTCTTGCACATTTAGTGTGTAATAGTCAAGGTTTGAGAACTCTTTAGTCGCTAGTCGGCCGGTAAGGTGGGAACTAGCGACTACTCGGGATTAATCAGATTAGGTTTTTTATATGTAATTTTCAGTTTTATGTATCATATACACATTTTATAGGTAAAAAATTTTAATTATCTAGGTTTTAACTCTTATTCTCTTATTTTTTAAGTATACAAGATTAATTGTTGGAATTCACATAGTTTGGTTGGATATTGGCCGGAATTTATTGGTTTTGGCCGGAATTAAAGGCTTTTTTCCGGAATTGGCCGGAATTGTCGATTGGCCAGCCGACTAGGTCCGACCAAACCCGACTAGATCCGACTAGCGATTAATTGACTGATTAACGAAAAATTACTTAGTTACTGGCCGACTAGTCACCGTCTAGTCGTGATTTTTACAACACTTCTAATAGTTTAAAAGTTTTCACTACTCACTATCTCATTAAAATAATATATAAATCGAATATATATATATATATATATATAGGATTAGGTTCAAGAGTGAACACTAGTGTATTTGCGAACTGAGCAAACTAATCCTGACCATACACGTGTGTAAATCAATGGCTAAGATTTATTTACTAAGTTCGCAAATACACTAGTGTTCACTCTAAAATCCTTCCATATATATATATATATATATGGGAAGATTCATTTGAGAAGAAATTTAATATGAGAAGAAAAAGAAGAAAGGACATAATGGTAAACCATTAAATAGTTTATAACTCCTCTCATTAATTATGTTATTTCTCATTAATAAAGTAAAAACATTTTATCCTATGCATTTCAAAATTTATCCTACATATGTCTTACATTTACCAGAATTTACCCTACACACATGTAAATTTACCTTACACATTTCAAAATTTATCATGCACATACTAAAATTTATCCTACACATGTCGAAAATTGTGATATACCATAAATTATTTTATCTTAAAAGAGTATATGAAAAAAAATGAGTTACAAGTTTAATTAATTAGCTAATTAATAACAATTATAGATTTAATTATATGCCTTTTTTCATAACATTAAATACACACACTAAATGAAGTAAATGGAGAATTTCTATTGTTTTAAAAGTTATTTTTTTTATTCTTACAAAATTTTTCTTCTCATTTGAATTCTCCACTATATATATATATATATATAGGATCATTTGTGAACAACTCCCTTGATAGTGAACTGTGTGAACTAATCCTCGCCCTTGATTATTAATACACATGTGTAAATCAATGGCCATGATTTGATGATAAAATACACTAGTGTACTTTACGATTTGATGATGAAATCTTAGCCATACACGTGCGTAAATCAATAGTCAGGATTTGTTCACTCAGTTTGCAAGTACACCAGTATTTACTCTGGAGCTCCACTATATATATATATATGTCATTAGTCAACAGGGCATGGGTCCACCCACTACCCTTTAACGATGATGATGCCTCTAGTGATGAAGAGTTTAACGTCCCTTAAACGAAGGCCCTAATGGTCACGGCCACCTCATCATCGTCACATCATAACACTTGCTATAATATAATAAATTCATGTTCATCACTGAAAAACATTTAAAGCTATAATACGTTTATGGTCTTTTGCTTTTATTATAAAATAATTATTTTTGCGTTCGTGTATACGGTTAAAGATTTAAGAAGCTGAAACTTTGGAGAGTTAACAGGTCGGGGCCCCCAGTTTCAAAACTTAAAAACTATTTAAAATCAAGTGTAGTATCTGTTCTTTTATTTAAATCATAATAGATGTCATGTTGTGGGCCGTAGATGGATGGGACATGAACAGTAAAATCAATCAAATATTAGTGATATATCATCTTCCTCTCAATTCAACATCCACCTTTTTGTTTGTATTTCATACATATCTTAATTGACATACATTTTCGTTCAATGAACTAGTATTTAGCTGCGATTTTTTTATCTTTATGACACCAAACGTAATGGCTAGTGGTTACTAAAACTATAAGCTAATCACGCCGTGAACACCATCCCACATGATTGGGCAAAATACCTTCTCGCTCGTGCTTTATACCACGTGGTGGTTCGGTGTTTTTCAAGGTAAGTTACCGTTGCAAACCCCATTTATTAAAAATAAATGCAATTTCATTAAATTTTAAAACTATCTATACACACCTTTTTTGTCATTCTAAAGCTCACAAACTTATTCATAAAACACTCTCTAAATTTGTTATCTCTCTCATATTTTTAACACTTTTTATAGCAAACTGATAAACATAGGGAGATGACATCACTTTGGAGAGACTCTTTATCAATCCTCTCAATGGTAAAGAATGTCACACTACTAGAAGATTTGTTATGATGCAAACAAGTTGTGGGTTTTTGGAGAGACTCTTTATCAATCCTCTCAATGGTTTTATCAATCCTCTCAATGGTAAAGAATGTCACACCCTGACCCATAAACGTATTATTCGTTAAAGCGAAATGATTGTCTAAAACTTATTACGCTATTTAAGTGTTTTAATATATATATTAAAGTCATTGATTAAAATGTCACATAGCATAGCAAATTCCAAATAATTCAATCATAGATCAAATCATACACATAACAAAATCCCATTTTAATTTAACTAAGGCAATTTTACGTGTCTTCTTCCTTGTTTCATCAAAACTGATTTTCTGTACCATTCGTAAAATATTTTTGGGTCAATTAAAAAGTTGGTGAGTTAATCTATGTTTAAAATAAATTAATATATGAGTTAAATGCTTGGTTGGTCCCTGTGGTTTGCAAATCTTGCAGATTTGGTCTCAGTGGTTCACTAATTACACACTTGGTCCCAGTAGTTTCAAATTTTGCACTCGGGTGGTCCTTACCACTAACCTTTGTTAGATTTCTCAGTTAAGTATATGCAAAATTACTATATCACCCTCGAATGTGAACAAACCGGAAATCTGGACTGAACCGGGGTTCGCCGCCGCCGCCGTGAGCTGCGACGCTGCAGCTCCCCCCTCTCTCTCTCCTGCAGTCTCTCTCTCACTGTCTCTCTCTCTCTCCTGCAGTCTCTCTCTCACCTCTCTCTCACCTCTCTCTCACATCGGCGGGGATAACAGCCGCAGTGGTGGCTGGCCGATAAAATGATTTGATTAAACCGCTCAGCATTTAGAGTATTAAACTCGGAATTCCGTCTTTCCGATGGGTCCCGGACCTCGTTAAAGTCCCCCATAAGAACCCATAGGCCCTGCAGCGAATTTCTGACCGCAAGAATATCCAACCAAAGAGTACTCCGGGCAGCAGCGGCGTTCGGCACATAAACATTCATTATATTAATACGACAACCCGATGGAACCAACACACCGGAAACTACAAGAAAATACCTCTGTTTGATGATATTATCACATCGGAAAACCGTTGGGCACCAAAGGCACGCCAACCCCCCAGATCTACCCTGAGATCTACCACAGCAAGCTCAAAAACAGAACGCCCCCAGAAAACTACAAATATGTTTCACACTTGACTTGGTCGCTCATGTGAGAGAGAGGTGAGAGAGAGACTGCAGGAGAGAGAGAGACTGCAGGAGAGAGAGAGAGAGACAGTGAGAGAGAGACTGCAGGAGAGAGAGAGAGACAGTGAGAGAGAGGGGAGCTGCAGCGTCACAGCTCACGGCGGTGGCGGCGAACCCCGGTTCAGTCCAGATTTCCGGTTTGGTTCACATTCGAGGGTAATATAGTAATTTTGCATATACTTAACTGAGAAATCTAACAAAGGTTAGTGGTAAGGACCACCCGAGTGCAAAATTTGAAACTACTGGGACCAAGTGTGTAATTAGTGAACCACTGGGACCAAATCTGCAAGATTTGCAAACCACAGGGACCAACCAAGCATTTAACTCTTAATATATTTATTTAAAAAAATGTTATCATGCATGTTAGTGCAGTTGGTGTGTCCGTTATGTGCGAATAGGCTAGATTAAGCGTTTGTTGAATATTGTGTAACAATCCTCAAAAATATTCCCGACGACAACCAGTAATCAAAACCCCAAGTGCGCGCGACGAAACTTGTAATACTCAATCAGAAAACTTAGCGGTTAAGGAAACCTGGTGATTGATGAACCAACCCGTACAAAAGTACCCTTACTAGACTCACAATTAAAAACTGAACCATTTGGATCAAGACACGAGCATACGCGATAAGAATCGGCACAAAAATCAAGAAAAACACGCGATTGAACGAAATAGGCCGCCGATGACACGTGTCACGTCAAGGCGCCACGTGTCAGACCAATGCTAGACACGTGGCAGTCTAACCTGGTCGACCTCCATGGCGCCACGCGGGAGAGTCCCTATCTCTTCCCGCGACGCGCGGGAGAGGTCCACCTGGCCTATATAAGGGCCAGGTCTAGGACCGATCCAGTTGCTCATTTTCGACTTCTAAATCGATCCTCTGATCTCTCGTTACTCTGTTTCTCTATATTCTCGTGTATTAAACCCTAATCACTGAAATGGTACCATGTCCGAGTGATGGTTAAACGAATCAACAGATGTTGATGCTTGTATAAGGCTATACTTTGTCATCTACGTTATGGTTTTGATCTTGTGATTATCATTTAAGTTTGAGTTGGGTTCATACACAAATACGGATTACATTCTGTGAAATTAGAGGTTAGAATCAGAATAAATTCACTGGTAAAGTTGATGCTTAATTATCAGAAGACTCGGAATTATAAACCTACTGTTAAACAAGAAGCTTAGAATCATAAGGCTTAGAATCAGGAGGCATGTTAAATCAAAGAACTATAAACCTACAAGGTGAGTCATTCTCTTTTTCTCAAATGATTTGCAAAACCCTAAATGTTTTCCAAGTTGAATTTACAGTGATTAAGTCTTTGTATTCTGAAATTACAGCCGGTATGTGGGGTTTTATAT
The DNA here is from genome assembly GCA_947069175.1 of Scalesia atractyloides. Classification (NCBI taxonomy): domain Eukaryota; kingdom Viridiplantae; phylum Streptophyta; class Magnoliopsida; order Asterales; family Asteraceae; genus Scalesia; species Scalesia atractyloides. The sequence continues at coordinate 51,802,964 of CAMTDV010000001.1, read as the reverse complement.
ATATTACTTGATAATCTATACTATTGGACAAAGATGTAGCCAATAGTAAGTAAACAAATGTAAAAACTTTTAATGCTATAAATATAAGAATGTGTCATTTTATACAAAATAAATGATCTCACTAGTATTTCTTGCTGATAAAATGTTTTTAAACGCGTTTAGGGTGATTATAGTAGACTTGAATAAAAGTTGTGATACGGAACCAAATGGCTTAAAGAAGTGGCTTATTTTTTTAACGAAATTAATAAACATTGTTTTATGTATTTTGGTTTATCCCCTAATAAAGCTATCTTTGTAAAATATGGGTTTTATTCCCATCTGTTAATAAATAAAATTTGGTGTTTCTAAACTCTGGTATTTTTCCTAACTCACGGTCTTGATGAAATTTCCGTTGCAGTGTTTTCTATAACCACCGGTACCACTTGACTGTTCACGGCTCCCGTCTAGGGTGTCGTCAGGGGTTCTAATAGAAGTGGTATCAGAGCAACTGGTTTAAGCAAATAGGTGTTGTGATAATACCTAAGCTTAAATGAAAGAATTAAGAAATTAATATTAACTGGTAGCACCAGGATAGTATATAGACTTGAACTTAAGAAAGTGTCGTAGTATAAGATTTGATATAAGCTAATTATTTGAATAGGTATAATGTAATGGGTATTGGTATGCCATGAGGATGATGACTAGAACATTGCAAGTATGATAAATAAGCAATAACATCTGATCACCGTTATTTCTTGTTTAATATGATTTGTCATGTGAATACTAATTTCCTTGTTCCTTGATGAAAGCCTTAATAAAATATGCATCTTTAAAATCATGATTTGAGAAAATTCTATTTATGAGAAATACAATGATAATTATCTCTCCGGCAAGATTCGGTATAGTGTGGTAGACTCTCCAACTTGTCCGGGTAAGATAGGGTAGCCTCTCCGGCAAGACCGGGTAAGATGAGGTATATGTTATGTTAAAAAGTTATAGAATTCCTTAAATAGTACCATGACCTGATGTCTAACCTGTTTTTGAAAATATGAACCTGTTAAATGCATTAATCTTATGAATGGTATGTATACAATATATGAAACATATGATCGTATAGCTATGTATATCTATAAGAAAATCCAAAGGCAATAATGATTGACAATTTAGGATGAATCACGAGCCTATGTGTCAATGATAATTTTAGATTTCATTATCATGAACCTCTCGTATACATCTATCATTTCGATATTGAACATTGTTCCATTTGATCATCCGTCTCGTAACCCGTGCAACAAAATGAACGACGAGAATCCTTTAAGTTGGGACGCTATCAAAAGTCTAAGGATTTCCAATGCGTTACCTTAGACTATTGACTATTAGGAAGCCTGTAACTAAAGTTGTTCAAGGCACAAAACGTATAACTAAGACTGACGTTAAGAACTCTTGAGAAGATGAGAGTAACCTGCGATTAGACGTATCACAAAGACTTTTGTCACTTGTGATCCTACTAAGATATCAGTAATAAAGGAGCTGTTACGGCAATACATGGGTTGCAAAGAACTAAAGTTGTCCTAACCATTAGTATATATGCTGAGAAGGATGAAGTAATGTATGCTTCAAAATATAAGGCATTAAAATGATGAGACTTGATCTTCCAAGCATGAGATCATGACATATGCCATGGAATGGAAAGAACGAAAAGAACTGACAGAAAGGAAATTATGTCTGCTTCATAAAAGGAACAAATGGCAACAAAATGATTGGTGGAAATTGTCGTTAGTACACGACAAAATACTTCGGATATGCAAGAATGATACTAGATCCGGTTTCACTAGAATATGTACCAAATTCTCATTTTATTTAGAATTAGTCAGCGAGATCCCTAATCTGATAACAGCAGTCAAACCACAAACCATTAGTAATATGGCCGAGTTAGCAAATACTTTGACCAATGGGTTGATATATGGACACAAGGAAGAAGAACGTGGAAAAAGAAGTGTTTCCATCAGGTAAGCAAGTTATATTCATCAAGATTGCCTGAAACTGACACAAACACCTAAAAACAAGACGAAAATAACCACAGATACCAAGAGGAACGCGAAAGCACTGCCCTCACAGCATAAGAGGCAACAATGATTCCTTAGGTGATGGTTGGTATATTTCTTGTACATGATGTGACACTAAAGTATTATTTAACTCTGGTATGAACCAAAGTTCTATGAATATACTAAGTTCTGTCAAGCAAGCAATCAATCTTTAAACAAACGTAGGCAAGTCTGGAACCCCATCAATATTCGTGGAGTACTTCGGGAAGAAAAGATAAAAAAATGCTAGGATATTAACTTAGTGCTACTTTACGAACCTCGTTGGAATCAATGTAGTGTAAGAAATAACATTATTAGCATCCAATCATGCTCAATTCTTATGTGACCAGAATTCTGTTGAGATTCGTAAGCCATCTGGAGAAGTGATCACAATCCAATGAGATAAGATAGTCAAGCTGACAAAATTTATCTCTGCAAGGAAAGCTGCAAGTTATGCACGAAAGTGAGGTATAGTGTATATGATCTCTGTGATCATTTATACAAAGGAAAGGAGTTGTAAGAGATTTCGATAGTATCGGAATATCCAACGTTTTCCTAGAGGATCTACCTGGACTATTACAGATCATAAGGATGAAGACATAAATTACTTAACACCAGGAACAACACCGATTGCTAAAGCACCCTATCGCTTAGCACCAATATAAATACTCAAGCTAAAGAAGCAATTAGATAAATTGCTGGAAAAAGATTTCATACAATATCCCCGTAAGAAGCACTAGTATCGTTAGTAAAAAAGAATGATGAATAGATGCGTATGTGTATCGAGTATTGGGAAATGAATAATGTTACGATTAAGAATCGGTACCCATTGCTGAAAATTGACAACGTATTTGATCAACTTCAATGAGCCTGATTATTCGACCTACGCGTTCTACTATCAACTAAAAATCCAGGAAAAGGATATTCCTAAGTCTGCTTTCCGAAAGAGGTATGATCATTACGAGTTTACAATCATGTCCTTTAGTCTAACAAATGCCCTAGCTGCATTTATGGGTATGATGAATAGGATATGTCGACAGTACTTGGATAAATTCGTAATCATTTTTATAGAGGTTATACCAAACATGATGACGATCATGCCAAGTTTATTTAATTACTTCTAACACTGTTGAGAAAAGAAAGCTTCATGCTAAATTCTTTAAGTATGAATCTTGGCTACTAGAAGTACAAATTCTAATTTTCATATGGACCCCGCCAAAATTGAAACTATCATCAAGCCCTAAAATCTCCTATGAAAATTTCCAAGGATTAGCAAGATATTATCAAAGTTCTACCCAAGATTTTTCCCGAATAGCAATTCCGCTAACTAAATTAATATAAGGAATCGAAACTTTATGATGCCATGCGCTTAGGTTCATAAGTTTAGCTGGTTTTCTGATTTGAAAAGTGATCGAGCTGAGTGTTCTCTCCAAAGGCTTAAATTGATGTAAGCTCTATCGGTATGAAATGGAAGCTAATAAAATCGGGTTAACTAAATATTATGATGCCAAATTTCTACCGAATTAGTTTATCTCTATCCAAACTTTTCTCTAAACACCTTTCCGGGTCCTAGCATTGGTATTAGAGCAACGATACCGATTCAATCGAGCTAATCATTAATTGAATCACATACGCTCATGATTTATGTGTTTTAGATGTAAAAATCAAAATTGGAGATCAATTCACTAATAATGTCAAATTGATTATATATTCTTGATTAGAATTAATTTTCGCACATGTTAAAAGTGGTTTCATCATCAAATTCAAAGAAATGAAGATTTGGAATGGAAAAATTGCAAACAGCATGCTCGAGCGCATGATGTACACTGATCCCTGGCAACGGCGTCAAAAACTTGACGTGCTGGATATGGTTTAATTAAAGTAACTATTTTTAACCTTGAACTTAGACACTCCAAGTTTAAATGTATAAACTACGATTCTCTAAAACCTAGACTACACATTCGGCAAGTGTACCGATCATGCAGGAAAGCTTAAGTAAGTCCGAGTATCGAACCCATGAGACTAAACTAAATATGAATATTAGACTCGATTACTATTAACTAAATTGACTCGACTAATTTGTTTTTTTTTTTTTGGAGGGGGGGTCTAACAAACTACTGAAATTAACTAAAACTAACAAAGACACGAACTAAGACCAAGGTTTGGATAAGATGACGAGAAGACACTACCTAGGTCAGATTCCTACACATGCATGACATGTTTTCATCAATCATGGAACTATCGCGGAAACTGGTATCTTAAGATACTAAACTTAAAGGATAACCTAAGGGACCCTCGACCTTCGTGAGAAGAAACCTATGAAAACCTAAAAGCCGTGAAACTACTGATTTAGAGGATTCACTCCTGGGCTTTCCTACTGTAATAATGAAGTACCCTTTAGACAACCTACCTCACAACGCGAAAGTCACAGTAACTATGGATTCCAGCTTAGACTCGATAAGCAAACAATGAAAGGAAAATTAAGAGGATCTTCTCACAAAGTATCTAACCCTAAAGACAGATCGACAACCTCACAGCTATCAAGATTGGTAGAATACCTAATCTAACTTAAGACTTAATCAAAGTTCCTAAGAAAGCATGCATAGTTAACCTTAAACTAATGGCATTCATACATGAAAGACATCCACAAAAAACGCAAGTGAAACATGTGATAAGGTTCAAACAAGATTAAATACATATAAACATCTAATCATTAAAACCAAATTTCTTTACTTTTTAAAACTCCACAATCAAAGTTCCCCACAAACCGATAAAAAACATAGTCAAAACATGGTATTTATCGTTACCTAGGCTACGTTAAAGAGTTTTAGCCTAGCATGATCTTAAAAGAGTAAACAAAGTTCAAAACGAGAGTAGCAAACATGAAAGAATTGAAGGAATGAAGAAACAATGAACACCGGATGATTAAACCCGAAAATTCTCGATCCACACGCTCCAAGACTTCAACTTTCTGCCTCTTATGCTCCAAATTCATCTAATCCTGCTCTACATTCGTCCCTAGGGTATTATCTCGTCCAAAGGATGTTGGATCCCCCAAACATATGCTTGAAATTTGTTTTTATACCATTCCCTTCAAAATCCGAACCCTAAACATGTTTTATGCGACTAAAACCCCGTCGCGCGACGCGACAGGTATTGCATCCCTTATCGCGTTGTGCATAAGGGTGTTTTGATCGCCTTTGACTTTGATCCGCTCGAGTGACGCGAGGGGTCGTCCCATCCCTTTCGCGTCGCACGATAGGGTTGTTTTCTCCTATTTTATTCTCGTGATCACCCGATCACGTACAATCCGTCCGGAGGCTTGGTTTATCTCCATTATGCTCGTTTTCAACTCTTTTCTCCTCTGGAACCCTACAAAAGACACACGACTCAATAATATACAAAACTAAACTCAAAATGACGCAAACCGACTAAAAAATTATACAAACTACACACGGAAACTAGATGTATTTTACAATACATCAAATATCCCTACACTTACTCTTTTTGCGTCCCTGAAAAAGATTTATGCTACGGAATCATAATAACGTTTACATCTGGTTTCAAAACCTTGATTACCTTAATTTTAAATCTATTCACGTGTTAACCGTGATTGTAGTTATATTTATCCACTTAAACCCAACACCAGTTTCTAGACCCTTATCATGTTTATTTCATTTATGTGTAATTAGTCAACCTAGGAACCGTTTTTTGCCAAAACTAAAAGAATTTAACATCAAAATTTCTTCTATAATGTTTTCCTCGATTTCTCTATGAGCAACTAAACAATATTCTACCTAACCCAGAGGATGTCTTGTCACACCCCGACTCGCAACGGACTCATACGAGGCATGATGATTGTCCATTTCTCGTGACAACTATCAATTTGTTACAATATTAAAGCACAACCATTTAATTTGTCACATATCATATAATATCCAAAATTGTTCGTACTTTGTTAAAAAAATAAAACATTACACAAGATTTCAATTATTTTCCTAAGGCCCATGCTACGTGTCCTTATCTCCTAATCATCAACCTTGGTTACCTGTATCACGTTAGCAATTTACTCATTTTATAAAATAAGTTTTATATTTATTTTAGGAAAAAAAAATTCACATGCTTTTCAAGGTTAGTATAAAAGACTATCACATATCAACAACACAACCAACAAAGCCATATATACCAAACAAGAACACACAAATAAGTAACTATACGAACCAACCAAAAATAAGACTCAAAAACTATAGCGTGCACTAGTCTCAAGCCCCGGAGAGCGAGTATAATACTGTGGGCGATACTAGACGACATCCCATGGCCGTGAGGAACCTAGTCAGCCGTGGATCCACATGACAAGATAACATGTAATAGACTGACATGACATAGCATATAAGAACACATATAAACGTCCATATATTAACTTATTGAAACATAGCATGCTAATGATAAATAAATCTAGTGTTTGTATAACATAATGCACCCCAAAATTTATAAAAATAGGAAGGGGAAATAGTAGAAATTACTCAATGTTTGCGTATCAAAATACCAAGGAATAAGTTGCTAAACTTGATGAGAGATAGTCCCACACGAAAGCTACAAATTCTATAAAGCGTATAAGGAATAAGTTGGATGAATCCATCGGCATCGTCTATGAAAACAATATTAATAAATTAACAACATTTCTTAACTTACATTTATCTTGCTTAGTTTGGTTAAGCATCAAACTAACAGATCTTTACCAAAATAATTTACTAACTTAAATATCCCATATATATATATATATATATATATAATATTTTAGTTGGTTTTACATGATTTAAAATTTGATATCTCTAACCAACATCATTGTTCCGTACAAAAATAAATTTACATTTTGTTGTTTACAAATGAATAATATATCCGTTGAAATTTATAAAACTTCGCACTGATCATTATTATTTTTAAACTTAACTAGTTTATATCAAATATTATATCATAGAAATCATTTATATTCTAGAAATATTTTTCTTTGAATAACCAACCCACACTGACATAAAATTTACATTTAGAATATCCTTTAACCAAAATTATATACCTCATCATCTCCATATGTATTTCTCAATATACAAATTCAAATCGTTGGTTTCCTCTTGAGGTATGAATATATTATTACTATCAATATATAATCATAATGAGAATTATAGTTCATGAGATTACCTCTTAATTGTGAAGTGGGTTTTAACCAGAACATGAACATGGTTGAACACCTTAGTGAACCACCCAACTACCATTTGTGAGGACGAACGACCATTTGTGAGTGTGTTGATTTGCGATATAGAATAAACTTGTGCTTCCTATAACCGTGCATTAGTTAATAGCAATAATAGACCTCGACTCACTTCACTTCACTATTCACGAACGTTTCCGTGGTTATGGTCTGCAAGGGATGTCGACATGGTGGTTTCTTTTCTTCTGGTGCATGGTGATGTTCAAGAAAGTGAAAAGAAATGAGTTTTCAGAATGATTAAGTCTTGACTTAATAGAAGTTAAGGATTATTAGTTGTTAATTTTGAATTAAAGTCGCAACGGTTTCGTTCGCTCAGAACTGACCAAGTAGAAAAGACACCACAATTAACTCTTGATTTAGTTGTGGTGGAGTGGTTGGAGAAAGACTTGGTATTCTAGTGACCCAAGTTCGACTCCAACTCTCCCCACTATTTTCTGCGGCATCCAGGTGAAGGGCGAATACGGGTGGCGCCGGTTCGTCTTGGATGGGAGACGAGGTTTTACCGATTATTCCATTGTCGTGCCTTTGGGCGGGTGGAGGTTGGGTTTCCACGCATCTGGGAGAGCCAAGGGGCTGGCGGCGGTCGAGTCGACCTTGGCCACAGCGCCCGATGTCACAGTGGTTGGCACGTCGTTCCTTGCCGTTAAAAAAAAAAACTCTTTATTTAGTTTGAAAACTTCAAATCAACCCCTTACACTTTAGAAATTTCACCAGTTACACCATAAGGTTTACTTATAATTATATTAAACCCCCATTTAAACTTGTAAAATCTATAGTTGTTTTCTTTTTTTTTAATTATTTGTAGATAAAAAGAAAAAAAACTTGGTAGCATTTACTAAGTAAACTATTTATAATGATATTAAATTTGTATCAAGTATGAGTTTCGACTAAACCCAACACAAAAAAATGATATATGATATTATGGGGTTTTTGAATACGGGTAATTGATGGATGTTACAGTCTTCCGACTTTTAGGCAATTCGTCCCAAAATTGGTAGGAAACCGTTCGTGTAGGATAGTGTGTAGGGGTTATTTTTCCGTAGGTGTAAGTGATATTAGTTAGATTTAGTAATAACGCTAAGAACTCGAATCTTGGGATCAGATTGCTTTTTAGGAATGTCAGGTAACACGTGTTAAAAATGAGTCTTTAAGATGCTGAGGTTACACTCAAACACAGATGTATCAAAAGTAAAGGTTTATATCTGATTAAGGCGGTAGCGTTACTCATAAAGGTTGAGTAGCCAGATATAAGAATCACTTTTAATGCCAAAGGTACATAAGTAAAGAGTGTTAATGCTAATGTATAGGATACCCTGTCATAGGCGATACGAACATTACATCATGGAACCCAAGAATGGTGTATTGTGACACTCGGCAATTTTGAGTCTGTACCGTACAAGTGTGACACGTGTTATGAATAAATAAAGACAATATTCTATTGAATTTGGTGTTAATATATAGTATCTGATGTGTTCGTAAATCCAAACTTTGTTGGAAATTATGTTGGCAATAATAAGATAAACGCTTATCGCGTAACGATCAAAATACAAAACGAACGTAGGTGACCGCCCGATTAATGGTAAAATCCTAAAAATATTCCATTATGATTAAAATTCTATTTTTAATCATATCCATGGGGAAAAATTAAATAAAACTCTTAAAAACTCTATTTTGCGAGTTTAAGCGCATACTATGTAATACCACGCTTTATCTACAAAATACAAAAAACGCAACCAATCTAGACAAATAAAATATTGTTCGGCAATATTATGCCGAGTTTAATTTTATAGAATGATAAAAATAATTTAAAACACGATTAAAACGCGAGATAAAATACCCGATAGCCAGTTAAATACCTGTTTTGGCCTAATATATATATTATATATATGCATGTCTATATGAATTATGTGTGTGTGGGGGATAGGTGGTGGCTCCACATGCCCACCTTTTCTTCCCTTATGCCAAGTGTTAAGCCTACATACACTTGCAATCATTAAAAACCCAAGACTCTTCCATAATCTCACTTTTAAAAATCAACTTTACAATTCTCTTTCTCTCTTCACTAAATCTCGGCCGAAACCACCTCCCTACAACTTTCATTTTCAATTTTTTTTTGATTTCTTGAAGAATCAAGTTCATTACAAGCTAGTTTCAAGTTGTTTTGAAGATCCAAGAGTGATTTCAAGGAAGAACAAGCTCCATATCATCAAACTTTATCAAAAACCAACCAAAAATCTTGAAGGTGTAAACTTACTTTTAAAATCATGTTCTTGATTCTTGGTGATGATGATGATGACGGAAGGTTTCTCTTAATCTTGTAACTATTCACAAACTTGAAAACTAAAACTTACGGGTTTTAATCAAGATGAAAATGGAAGCATGTGAATATATAGGGTTTTAATATAGGGTTTTAATCAAGATGAAAATGGAAGCATGTGAATATCTATATATATATATATATATATGGCCGTGAATGTATGCATATATAAGTTAGAGGATGTGTTTTGATTTTAGTTGATATATATTTGATATGATTCTTGAATAGTGATTACATACATGATCAAAAAGGTTTTTATAAAAAGGTTCATATGATAAAAAATGAACATATAAAAAGTGAAATCTTGGAAGTATATGGGTGTATATATGTGTGTAGTGTATATATTTGTATGCATGTACATGTAGGTTTTTGTATGGATGTTCATAAATGTGAAAAGAATATGAATGAAATGATATGATGATGATGTCTTGGATTATTCGAATATGGACTAAATGTATGTTAGATGCATTTAAAGTTCATGAATGATGATATGATAATCATGCATTAGATGTACATACGCATGCATGATGGTTAAATGATTATAAGTTATTGAACTTGTTATGGTATGATAAAAATATTTGAAATCAGGATATAAACATGCAAAAATGATGTTATATAATTTATGATGATATAAAGTTATATCATAAGTTTGATAGCTTTGCATGTTGTACATGTACCTTAAAAAGTAGTAAAATGGATGAAATTGCATGATTTATGTGACTTACATGAAATATACACTAACATGAGTATAGGTGCCATTTTATTCACTAAAAAACATGTGTTATGTTAAAATATCAAGTCGTGATGATTTGGAATGATCATAGTAAAGTTCGGTACAAGACTATTCATTAAAAACGTTGAAAATTGGCTTTTAAATTGATTTTTGTAAAAATGTTTAAGATCAGGTTATAAACTGATATTTTATGATAAATATAAGTATTTTAACTTATATTAAGTATCCTGGGTGTTTGGCTAGTCATACGTGATTCCGACGCCCGAAAACGTTACCAAAACGGTTAAATACGAATATTTCAACGTACACGAAAATGGTTGGTTCAAGGGTGAACTTTGTGTGATATAATATGATATGTGAATATGAGTATGTGTAATGTGTTATGTTAAGTGTTGACATGATAGTAGGATTTAAGACTATGCATGTACACTTGTACGGTTAAAACAGTAATTCCATTAAAAGTCACTTTAAGTATGTAACTTATTTGTCGAGCATGAAAATAATACATTGGTTAACTGGATGAGTTATTTCATGTATAAATGCTTTAAAAACGATGAAATTTATGAATTAACAAAATACGTGTATTACGATATATGATAATATGTTTACGTATATGTAAACATATTATGAAGCGCAAATCGCATATATATTGCGTATAAACGGGTGTGATGACGAATATAACATAATGAGGGTCACCAATAAAACCGTTCAAGTCGTGAAAATCTTAAAATATAGACTTTTCGAGAAAATCTCAAAGTTATGTGAAAATTCTAAGTATTGGAGAAATTTAGGTATTACTGTAGGATATTGGTTATTAAGTCGTTTTTACTTAAACTAGGACGTGTAGACCAAATTGCAAGATCGCGCTAATATAAATACGCACCCAAAGGTGAGTGTCACTAACACATTTTTTACTGTTTTATATAATGTTTTGGGGAAGAACACGCCTTAAAAGGATAATCATACGTTTTTCTATAAAATATGCCTTTAAATAAATTATCAATACATTTTTGTGGAAAATACATGGTTTTCGGTTGAATATAAATATACGTTTCGGGGAGAAACGGGTTTTGATTGAATATAAATATATGTTTTGGGGAGAAACGGGTTTTGTTTGAATATAAATATATGTTTCGGGAAGAAACGGGATTTGATATATATATATATATATATATATATATATGTTTCAGGGAGAAACGGGGATTATTACGGTGTTTGGGATAAAACGACCATGTAGATTTAAAAATGCTTAAATCTAAGTTGTGACGAATTTGCTTGATCTCAAGAGAGTAAGCATTGACATAGGCTTACATCTCGGTGGGGACTTCATAGAATTCATACAACACAAAATATTAAATTTATCAAATTTTAGTAGGATATATATATATATATATATATTATGTACATGAGGTAGGCATTATAAGTAACCCATTGTAGGCACTTGCGAAATTTTGCCGTTTAATCGTTAATACTATTATGCGTAGAATTGTTGATAGATCTGTCGGGTTGACCACCCCGTCGTGACCGGTAGCTTCGTGTCAAGTCAAGCGACGAATTTATATTCTGTTATTGTCTAGCTTTGATTATACCCTTATTGTTGATATATGGCTCGTATGTCTTGCAAACTTACGAATATGAACATTTGATGCTAGCAATTTAATATGTAAACCTTAGGAAGATGTTGTGTATCGAAGATTTTTGGAAAATGTTTGCGATGACTGATCCTCAGATTTTTGTTAAGGAAGTAAAATTGACTTTCTTAAAAATTATATGGATGTTTTTATTCTAAAACACATAATAAGAAAGTTTTCCTTTATCGAATTAACTATAATTTGAATATGTGAACTCACCCTCCTTTGTGCTGACACTTGATTTTTACGTGTTCTTCAGGTACATGAGTTCGGTTCAAGATTTTGGCGTATCTTGTGGTTGTTGATGCATGTTATGTTAAATAATATTTTGGACAACTTTTAAAACTGTTTTGGGACCAAGTGTGTAATAAGATCCATAAGGATCGAACAACTATGTTGTGGTTGTGGTTTATGTTTAAACCCTAAACTCTAAACTTTAAACTTATGTTTTAGTTAAGTTAAATGTCCAAAATTAATGATGAGTCGTCCACTAAGATATTTATGGGTACCAACCTCCGTCACCACTACGTTTGTATTTCTGTTGTGACGTTTTTGGGGTGTGACATCGGATTCAGAATCGTCTTTCATTCAAAGGACATGTATTGGGGATTGATTGCCGCTTAAAAGAAAATCTTGTCGCGAAGATGACTTGTAACACGACAGAGTTTGCAAATTGGGTCGTAAGGTATACTCATGATGCCTAAACTAAAATCCGTGTCACAACTTGGGATTTTAAAAAGAAACTTTTCTTATGAAGTGCCACAATGATAAGGTTAAAAACGCAATGTCATAGAAGTTTTATCACCAAACACATACGTAAACTAAAGTAACAAAAAATCTCTCAAGATTAGCGGATATAGGATGTACCATTGGCGTATCCACCATGTCTCTACCAAGCTTCGTCCACATCGTTATTCACATCATGATTGATGACTCAAACAAAACTTACAAAGAACTTCTCATTACTACTTTAACGAGGCTTTTGATAGTTGACAAGGACACTTATATATAGGAAGTATCAGCAGCGTGTCCACCATGTCCTTATCAAATTTCATCAGCTTCATTATTGGGTCATGATTGATTCTATGTGACGACACGACTGAAACTTACTAACCCACGCATTATATAAATACAACCAAACCACCAAACAACCAAAATAGGGTAGAGTAATGATTGCATCCTTAACCTTTATAAGTTAAGTCATGACTACGTGCTTGTCCCTTACGGTCTAGGTCGTGTTACAACAATAGTATGAAATGAAATCACAGTCACACTTTTGTCACTTGCGGGTCAAGTAGTGGGATAGCAATAGCGTGAATTGAAATGACCACAACACCCTTGTCCCTAGCGGGTCAAGTAGTGGATAGTAGCGGCCTTGTCCCTTGCGGGCCACACTGTGAAATATCATTGATTGTGAAATTGCAATAATATGAAATAACAATAACGGTCGATAATATGGAAAGATTAAACACAAGGTTGGATGAAGAAAGCAATGAAATGGCAACAAACCTTAACTTCTACAAGTTAAGTGATGAGTACGGATGAAGCAATCCAATGGTGTCGTAAGGTAGATTATAGAAATGAACCGAATGTTCTCGGAATAGCAGTCTAGAGGTTCTTCTCTAGTGATGGAATGGTAATAGGATAAATTCTAAATTTTACTAAGAATCTTTTAGTATTTTTAAAGAGAGTTGTATTATTCATAGCTTTACAAAAAATCGCCATTTAAGTTTGTATCGGATTGCAAAGCATGATCTTTACCTTTAAAAATTACAAAAAAAAACCATACTTTATGTTTGCATAGTTAAATCTGACTAAGTAGACCCTATTTGAGGGAAAATTATAATTTTTACCCTTTATTTATCTAAATAAATTTAAAAAAATTAAAAACATATAAACATTTATAACCCTTTCTTTTATACAAACTTTCAGATCTCTCTCTCCTCCCCCCCCACCCCACATATACACACTCACACACCCATCATCACTACTACCTACACACCACCACCTAACCTACATACCACCATAAACTCTTGAATACTTATCTATACCTCCCTCTCCCCTACTATCCCCCATCACCACCACCAGCCAACATCACCCCCATTTGCCACCACCCTACACCATTCTCCCTATCGCCACCGCCTCTATGACCTCCGCTGCCATAATTGTCATGGTTACGAGGCTTATCACCACTGGTGAAATCTACATTTACCATCACCACTGCTTATAGCAAGCTAACCGCCCGTCACAAACTGACAAAAGTTGAGGGTTAAGAACTTTATCCGTACAACTACGTTTTTCATTTTTTAAAACTATCTCAACACACACACACCCACACACACACCCACCCACACACACACACACACACACACACTTACTCTCTCTCTCTAACAAAGTATGATGATCGGGGCTCTTTTCGACGAAATTGCTCGTCCAGAACTTGTCGTCTTCCATCGATGGCGAGTGAGGATTCGCCGAAAATGATGTCGAACTGAAAACTCTGAGAAATTGTTTGAAGGATTGTAACGCGCGGTAAGTATAATGAACGATGTCGTCTGGGTCTATGCCATGCGAGTGTAATATGTTTAATTGGACGGTTGATATTGGCTTTTTGGTTGGTTTTTTAATGAAATCAAGGTATCACAGCATCACTCAGCTTATTATTAATAAATGATTTTAATAATTTTGATGAAATTACCCATATTGTTCCACATAAACATGTTATGTGGGGTGTGTGGTGGTAGTGTTGGGGGCAGGTAGTGGTGGTTGGGTGGTCCAGTAGTTAGAGAGAGAGAGGGGGGGAGGTTTTGTGTGTTTATATATATACATATTTAAATAAATTTGTTTTATTTATTATTTTTTATGATTATTTATTTTAGTATTTAGGATAAATGATCAAAATACCCTCGTATATGTCTAGTTGATCAGATTTAACCATGAAAATTAACTGAGTTAGGACTAAATGACATAATGTGCATGAGTTTGAAAACATATAATACTTTTTTTTTGTAATTTTTGAAGTTAATGGGCATACTTTTCAATTTGGTGTAAACATACATGATATTTTTGGTAATTTCCTCTTAAAACAATTAAAATAAAAACTTAAAAGAAATTATTTATGGCCCTTTCTAATTCATGTATATTTATGGGGTTAAGTTATTGTACAAAAAAAAGTTTGTGATTTTAGTACCTTTAACGTAAAACAGAAGATAATTTTTTTTATAAATTTCCCCCATCTTATTAATTACGTATTTTAGTACTAGAATACAAAAAAAAGTTCTGTATTTTATATTAGTAGAATAATTATGTAATTTTGTAGAGTAATTATGATTACTCTCTACAAAATTGTAGAATAATTATAACTAGTATCAATGATCCACGCCTTATAGCGGGACGGTTAAGCTGAACAAAAATTAAACGTAAGAAATATGAATCACACACACACGTTACGACGTGTTAACTCGCAAAAATAAGACCGAAAAGGTAAAATATAGAAAAGATTAGCTAAGTTGGTTTAGGACCCTGTGTGTTTCGATCGAGCCATTAAACCTTAAAAAATAGACGTAGAAACGTTTAACCACACGCACGAGTTGCAACGTGTTAGCTCGCAAAATTTAGAACGAATCGTAAAACGACAAATTTGTATAAGATGTAAGGTATATGGGACGAAAGTTGAAAGTAGAAAAGTGTTGGGGGTTAAATTTGAAAATGTTTGTGACAAATATGTAAAAGATAAAAACTATAGGGTTAAAAGTATAAAAGACGAAAACTAAATGGGTTATTAAAGATGGAAAAAGTTAAAAGTGTAAAACATAAAAAGTAAAAGGGTTAAAAGAAAAGAAAAAGGAATAGTGTTTTTGTAAGAAGAGAAAATTTTATGAATTAATATAGGGTAAATTACCCTACAATAATTACTCTACTATGGAAATTCATGATTTTTTTTATATTTTGTAATTAAAAATCATTTTTAAGTAGTAGGAAAAAAATTAAAAGAAAAAGAAAATCTTCTCCTTCATTTCTTACGTTAAGGGTATTTTGTATGTCAAGACTTAATTGTATTTGATCTTTACACATATTAATGTAGCTTCTTAATTAATATATACTAGTTTAAGATCCCGTATGTTACACATGCTGTATAAAGAAAATACTTTTTATAAATCTATTGATTTGATAAATTACATGTAAATGTAGATGCTACTGTGCTTACAATTGGTTCTCATACTATGATTATTAACATATTTTAACACCCCTGCTCTTTAACACGAATTTGCTTCTCATTAACAATTAAATACAAAAAAATCACAAGCCGTTTTATATAATATATTTTACTTTATATAATATATAATATAATTCATTTTATAATAAAACGAAATGACGCATTAAACATTGGAAAAAGTTAAATTACATATAAAAGTTTTTTTGTTTGTTATTATTTTCTGTTGTACGTGGGACTTGAAGTTTTGAATCTAATACCTTCAATTCTAAGTGTACCTAAAGGCTTTTGCCTTCGTCAATGGGTCACCAACCTCATTGGTAAGTAACAAACATATAAGCAATCTATAAATCTCGAATATTTCTTTGTACACAATATTTGTTGTTTTATTTGTAACATTTTTTTTATCTTTGTATAATATTAGTAACTTAACTTTGTGTCTTTTTTTTATTCTTCATAGTGTCATATACAACTATCATAAGCAAAAACCGATTCTTTTAAGTACAATTAAACCTTTGATAGTGATTGTGTTTGACTTTTATTAATAATCATTTGCTAAACATCAAATTGTTGTTTATTTATAAGATATGCAAACATTTTAAATATCATTCAAGATTTTATTAAAAAAATAATAATAACAATACACAAAAGGTAATAATTATTATATTAATCTATTTAAACAAATAAAGGCAATTAAACTATATTGATTGCGTAAAATATTTATTATAATTTTTACAAGTCTGCTTATATTAGTTAAAATTATAGATTATATTTTAAAAGATCATTGTATTTATTAAAATTTATTTACTAAGATTTGTGATTTACAATCACATTCAAAAAGAAAAACGATCTGCACAAAAAGTAAATTATAATTACTTTAAAATTTGTGAGAAAAAAAGAGTAACAAAAGTCTTGTGTTTTCCACCCTAAAACAAAACAAGTATAGTAATGACACGTGATGATTTATGGTTAAAGAAAAGCCATGTAGCCTAAAATGGTTTTGATTATTATAGATTATAGATATAGGTTATATATATAGATATGATTTTTGGCAAAATGTTAACCGTTGCATGCTTATAGTCGAAACTTGAAGGGTGTAAAGGATGAAAACACAAACACATTTTGTTTTCTAATATTTCTGATCTCTTCTTTTATTCTCTTTGTGTTTCTATGCATAATTCATATTTATAAAGATTCATACTATCGTTTACATGTTTTTGTTTTATTTAAACTTCACTAATGTAGTAAATTATACGAGTTTTATTTATCCCCATGTAAAGTGAAGATCTCATTCAAGAAGAGAGCATAGTAATTATACTTTAAAATAGTCTAATAACAGAGATAGCCAGAGGCGTCATGGATAATGTAACTCAGCTAGTATATTACAAATAAAGGAGTTAAATGCTATTTTGGTCTCTATGGTTTGGGTCATTGTGTGAATTTAGTTTAACGGTTTGAAACGTTGTTATTTTAGCCCAAATAGTTTCAAACTTGTCATTTTAGTCCACTGGGTTAATTTCATCTATTTTTTGTTAACGAGAAGGGCAATTAGGTCATTTTATAGGTAATTCTGTTAATTAGAAGGGCAATTCGGCCATATAAAATGAGTAAATTGCCCTTCTTGTTAACATAAAAAATGAATGAAATTAACATAGTGGACTAAAATGGCAACGTTTGAAACTATTTGGACTAAAATGACGTCTCAAACCTTTGGACTAAACTGACAAAATAATCAAATCACAGAAACTAAAATTTCATTTAACTCTAAATAAAGGGTAAAATACACGAAAACTATTCAACTTATCAATTCTTTCTAGTTAAAGGTGTTTAGCATATAATTTTAACTAAAATGAAGGATTTAGTTGTTTTCAAACCAACTCTTAGGCTTCCTAAACATAAAGTTGAGCATAATTTTTGTTGTTTTTACAATACTGTATATATTGATCACAACAATTTGACAAACGTTTTGACAACATTTTCAATATATTAAGATTATAGTTATCTGAATATCTTCAAAAATAATGATATGTTATTGATATGGTAATAAACGATTAAGATTAATGTTACAAACTTACAACAGGCAAATAGAAAAACTTAACACTGCTAGCTATCTAATTATGACGTGCTGTCACAGTTTCTCATCGTTCTGTTTCATTAAAGAGTAATTTGTAAATAACTAATATTTTTATGGATAATTATTTTTATTTGATGGTTTTCAATTTGCTAAGGCAAATGATAATTAAAACATTACGAGTATTAAACGAAGAAAAAGAATAAAATTAACTCTAGCCAAACTATCTACAAATTAACGTTCGGATTAATGCTTTTATTTCATATTTATTATTTTTTCTTAATATATAAACATATAATGATGATATAAACCAGTAAGTATTTAACTAAACAAAGCATTACTATATTTATCAGCTGTTACCTTTATAAGAATGATAACAGAAGAGTTTTGTTACCATTAAAGTAATAAACTAGTGATTTTTTTTTTCAGAAAAAAAGGGAAGAAACCACTTTCAAAATAAATCTGAACTATATAGTATAAAATTTAACTAAAGCAAAAAAAAAAAAAAAGGTAACTTCAAAAAAGAAAAAGATAATAAGAATAATGGTCGATCACTAGATCTTGAAGAGCATAATTATATACAAAAACACAAATATACCCTTGGAAAATTAGACTGTTTTTTTTCTTGATCTTGCTCTTGTTCACGGATACATGGTGTTGAGGCCGATGGAGTTATGGTGGTGTGAAGGACCGGAAGGCGGTATCGGCAATGCCTTTGGTAGAAACCCGTTAACGGTGGCACCATCATACACATATTTGTGGGACGTTTGAGGCCTCATTGTCTTGAAGAATTGTGTGTTTGCTACTCCTCTTGATGACCCTTTCGTGTTGGTGACCCCTGAAGATATTAACACCAAGAACATCACCCATATGTGCAATAAAGGGTAGCCTGGTCTTCTCACCCTTGTCACATACCCAAACTTGACCATTTCACAGACGGTTATAGGGTTTTGATTGGATGTTGCAGGTTATGGTTTGTTTTAGAGGACCAGTGGAAGGGTGGTGGTTGGATGGATGTGTGGTGATGGTGGTGGTGTGGGGGTAGGGGCTGGTAAGATAGAAAGATTTGGTATGTATATGGAGATGACTTGTGTCTGAAGAATAAGTAATAATTAATAGCAAATGAGACATGGGAGGGGTGGAAACATGGCTCATTAAATGATGGGCCATACTATTCAAGACTTTTTACATACCTATTATTTCATATCTTGGTCTCACTATATGTGTTATTTTTCTTCGTATATATAAAAGTACATGATTTAAGTTAATAAGTTTAATTTCAACATCTTTATATAACACAGGTCGGGCGGGAATCATGTCTGGTTAACGGACTGATGAATTAAATGGTTAACATGTTGTATCAAGGCATAATCCATATGTATCCATTTACAATAAATCAACCTTAGTTCAGACATATATAACTAAATGACAGTTAATAATCCGTATATAATCCTTTCAAATACATCAAACTTCAGTTTGATACAATTAAAATTATGTAATGTGAAAGGTGTAACTTGTTCATCTAAATGAGCCGGTAAAAAAATATAAAAGTGTTATAAGGAAAACAAGTGAAAGATTTACAAATGTGTACCTAATTACTTATATTTAAATTTAATGCATCAGATTACATCTTAATCAAATATCAGTTTAATCTACTTCTAAGTCTACATTAATGTTATCATCATGAGACTTTATTAAATTCTACCTCTTTGGCCATTATACAGCCAGCTAGTAACTGCTGGTGGAAAAAAAAGGATACCGACAAAAGTGAATATGTTTATTTGGCGAGCGGGGGAAGGCAAGATACCAACGGCTTCGGCTATAAGGAGTAGGAGAATGAACATTGCTGCAAATTATGCACTATGTAACGCAGAAGAGACAACAGATCACATTCTCATCCATTGTCAAGTGGCAAGTCAAATTCATTGGTGGCTGAAGATCTCAACGAATCACACACTGAACTCGGTGAAAGAGGCTATGGAAAGTGTAAGTGGGCTAGGGATGTAGAAAGAAACTCGTTCACAATGTGTTTTCACGACGTTGTAGATTATATGGATCGCGGAAATGGAAAATTGTTCAACGGGAAAGAAATAAGGTTTACAAAATGGTTGAAGTGATAAAGTGCACTTCAGTCGAAGGGGTAAACAACATGATATTAACTGGAACATTTTGAGAAGATTTGAAGGTGTAGAGTAGATATATGTATTCCTAAACCATGTTTTGAATTCTGTTTTTTGCTTGTTTTTTGGTTGTAACGTGACTTCGTAGCATCTTGCTGCGTTGGTTTGTGTTTTTTTGGAATACAAGTAGCCTCGTTGCCCGTCAAAAAAAAAAAAAAAATAACGCTTTAGATTGATATAAAACTCAAAAACATGAACAAAAAAGTGTGATCATTCAGGCTACTATGTGTTATGATCACATGATACTCAGATTTAACCAACATCATGCTTTTGTTTATATTTTTTCACAATTGTTCAACTTTTAGATAAATCATGATCATAACTAGTCTTAAGCCCTCTGCGTTGTGATGGTGGAAAGGGGGGTAAAACCATGATATTAGCGTTACGCCGAACAAAACAAAAAGAAAACGGGAAAAGCGTAAACTTAAAACATGAATTTCTAAAACCAAGTCAAATGGTAAAAAAAACTGAGGGACCAAAAGTGACCATAAAAATCGTGCTAAATAGCAACCAAACGAAAAAGACCTGAGGGACCAAATGCGACCACCAAATTGTGTGCTAAGTAGCAACCGAACAAAGACTAAATTCAGAGAAAAACGTAAAACAAAAACCAATAAAAATATGAACTCGTTTAACTTTTGTGATAAAAAAACAAAACAAAGTTTTATTACAAAAATATAAAATCTTAAAAATTACTATGAAAAAAAAACACATCCAAAAACAAAACGATAAGAGAAAAAATGTTACTATTTATTCTAATATTATGAATTAATATGTAGATAATAATTTGTCTATAGCCATATTTTTTATATAGATAATAAAAGCATTTTATTATTACATGCATGCATGATAAAATTAAAAATCTACGGACCAAAGACAATATACTATTGTATGCTGCAATCAGACATGACAACGAGGGATGAATCTTTATGGGTCGCTACGTCACTCTATCAGTGTACCCTACACGGTTCTAAAAGTGCGGAAAAGAGCGTTCAAGTAAAAGTTGGGATCCATGTTATCGAATTGTAAATTATTATTTTTATTTAAAACTAAAAGGTGGCAATATTTTGGAAAGTAATCAATCACCAGTTTTCAATAATGTTAAATCACTATAATGAATTGTCGTCATTTTGTTATTCAAGTCTTTGTCGTCCTTTTTTTAAAGGATTAGGTGTACTCGTATCATCAATGTTAGAATATCACTATGACTAAAATTTCAAAATTCTAAGATGATTTGTGACCAATTGTCTTTCACAAATGTGTGTTATTCCACCTGTACGTTTATTTGTGTGTATATTTATAGGGCGGTTTAGCTAAAGTCTAAAAAGCATTGGATGTATCTTGAACGTTCATCATCATCAATGGAGGGTTCAGATGATTGAGGTGACATTTTGGTAGATAATATGTGTTTGAAATCAAACAGGACGGCAATGTAGTCAATTTGTTGGGGTTTTTAATGTGGGAGAAAAAAAGATGATGCTAAAAAAACGTTGAATGCAGTTGACTAGATAAGGAAAAACAAGAATCAAAACCATGGATATTCCAAAATGTCAATCGTTTATTTCTCAAAATCCTTTTAAAGAGGTAGAAGATCGCGCAATATACAAATGAAAATGATCAGAGTGGATATCATAAAGGAATATACATAAGATTTACAGTCAGATGTTAACATGATGTTAAATTATACAACTATCTGATATAAACAGTTATCGAATGGAATGAATAAGTTAATGGAATTGACGAGGTAATGAAATGGATCATAACTATTCTATGCGATTTTTGGTTGCCATGTAAGATTGAAAATAATAATTACTTTGTTTTGTTTGGTAGGCAAGAAAAAATAAAGCAATAAAATTGGTAGTGAGTGGTGGTGGCGGGTGACGGAAGTGGGTGAGGGTGGCGGCGGTGGCGGGTGATGGCGTGGGCGAATGTGGGTGATAGTGGCGGCGGTGGGTGACGGTGGGTGGTGGCGGAGGTGGTGGGTGACGGCGGTGATGTGTGGCGGTGGGTGATGGCGAGGGCAGAAGTGGACAGCAGGGGTGGAGGTGGGCGGCGGTGGGTGGCGAAGGAGGTGGGTGGTGGCGACGGTGGTGGGTTGTGGTTTTGTTAATAAAGGGTGAAAGATGGATGGAATGAAAAAAAACAGGGGGTGGAGTGGAATGATTTTGAGGGAATGGAATGCTTTATGTAATGCGCGATTTCATTCTCTCGACCAACCAAACACCATTTTCTTCATTCCCTCGTAATGAATCATTCCACTCTACCTTTAATTCCTACATACCAAACGCTACCTTTGTTTTATGTAACTTGAATTGAAATATCAAATATGTACAAACCTTAATGGTTAAATACGTAAATTGCATGTACAGTTATGATATTGAATTAGCTTTATTTATAATACTTGAGTTTACATTTTGGGTTGGTTACCGAATAGGGCCCATTTTCAACAAGGGTTGCAACTATTTTTTCCCCTCATTTATGTTCTGTAGGTCGATTTATTTGTAATTACACGTTGTCCTCCATCTAGCCTTCGTTGTAAAGATGTAATCTAATATTTAAATCAGAAACATAGTAACCTATCGATGGGCTTGCTTAGTTTTTTTAGTTGATTCGTTGAAGGTTGCCTTGAAGGCTTGAATCTGTAGAATAAAGTCGACAGACGCACTCTCAGTCCACACCAATGCGCGGGACCACTGCAAACGGAAAATCCATCCCAATTGCAAATGAATCGTATCAGGTTTCAAACACTTTCATCGACCATGTTTAATAAGAACTTTATTTTTGACTTTATATCATACTTCTATTGGTTATAAGGTTATTGTTATGTTATATGACTAGTCTCTAAGTAGGTGTATAAAAAAAATGATGAACAATTTAAAAAAAGTATCAAACTAGGCTCTAAATAGGTTTATAAAAAACGTCAAGGTTTTTCTCGTAATCAAAATGTTGATGGTATCGATGTTGATGATGTTGGCGTTCTTGAAGATCAAGTTGGTGATGTTAGTGTTGATGATGCTTTCTAATGGTGATGGATATCATGTTGAAGATGCTAACGTTGATGGAGATCGTGTTGGTGTTAATGTTGATGTTTATTTTGAAATTTGACAAAACTTTTGAGCTGTTTGTTGGAGATCGTTGTACTAATAAATTTCGTTAGTATATATTTGAGTTCCAATCTTAAGGGCTTATTTTCAATTGTTGCACAAGACCTCCGAAATCTACAGACCGGTCGTGTATAAATTGAACTAGTGTTTTCTGATATTTCTCTTGAGCTTATTATATGTACAACATACCATTGGTAAGAACTCAACATTATATGTTAGGCTGATATCTCCTTATATTATTTGTTAATATAAAATAATCACCATACGAAATATGGTTGCTACTAATGTGTTACTTAGCCGACACATACTATTTGTTGCTACCAGTCGTATTATCATGCGCTAATACTAAATACAACATGCCCAACACTAACAAAACTTGTTGCTACCAGTGGTAATCTCATGAACTAATATTAAATTTAGCATGCCCAACATACCATCGGTAGGGACTCGACATCAATAGAAACTCTCTAACGGTATTAGATTGATAGGTGCTTACATGAATTGTACCTTGTGCTCATACAATATAGCCACCATATAATGATAGGAATTGTTCTTAGCAGATCATCTTAGATAACATTTGAAGTAGAAGCTATAAAAATGTAGATCAATCATAACTTTTGGAAATTAAACACACTAGTGATCCGCATATAAGTAACTTGAAACTTAAAACCATACATATGGTGTATATTATGACAACCTTTGAAGGGAAGTTGTTGTTCTTTGATTAGTATGATGAATAGGGATCATACTATATCCTTCTAACAAGTTCCAAACCAAGCAATGAAAAGCAACAAGAGATACTGGTCAACACAACCTACAAATGTCAAGAACTTGAGTTAAGATGTTGGATGTTTTTCTTATGTGTTCGCTAGAAAAGAAACGATTTTAATGAGTTTCTCACCACTCTACAACAGATTTCTCCATATTTTTCTTGTATGTTGTATGAGTAAAAATAAGTGGTTACTTATTACTAAAATCCAAGATAGATGTCTACAACTTGTGTATCTTTATTTTTGAAAATTACCTTGGAGAACCAACATTTATCAATTCAAACAAGCAAGTAGGGATTCTCACAGCTAGTCCCGTGAATGGATCAAACAAGTATCACTAACCTAATCAATAGCAGAAATTATGATTAGGAAGAAGAACAACTTGAATAACTTGAATAATATAACTTGCATACATCAAAAGATGTCAGATACAAGTTTTTGCTGTCAACTCTCTAACCCATACTAAATGACCTAGCCCCTCTATTTATAAACATCACAAAGCCTAAAAGTACGACCCTAGGCCCATTAGGCACTAGGAAGCCCACACTAACCCAAAAAGCCCAAATACACTCTAAATGAATAAACATTTAAAGCTCCAAGCCCAACATTCTCCCCCTAGGTTTCTTCATTTGTCCTTCGGTGCAGCATCCACACCCAAACGTCCAGCAATAATACCAGCAACTGCAGCCGTCCAATCTTTACCACACACCTCATATAGCTCTGCAGTACGTATTTGATGAGAAGCCAGAACTTGTAAATCTTCATCATGAAAGCTAACCAGATCCACCACATCGTTTACCCTAAACGCCTTCTCTTTTGTCACAATAGCCACACTTCCGACTTCGGATCGTACAACCAAAAGTTGAAGTTATTCAGAATTCCCTTTGGAAAGGTAGGAGCAACGAGAATAACTAACTCTTTGTCTGTAGGCGGCCACATCACAAATTTGAACCTTTTGCCCGTGTGTGCATCGCGAACACCCTTAGCTGCTCTCAAGTACGGTTCAGCAGTCTTCATACTCTTAAATCCGCTCCTAACCTCACGTTCAAGCTTCTTAAAGAATTTCCAACCTGGTCTACGCTCTGAAGTGTCATCGTCAGTGTATGGAGCTCTTAAAAAGATCAGTCAGTGCAACTTTAGTCCATGTCTCAAACTGCGATTCTTTCGAATAATATTCCCTTGTTCCATCCTGGCGCACAATGATCCATATGTTTTTAACATGATCATACATCCAACTCAGCACCTTCGACTTGTTGCCCACCTTACTATAATAACTTGATCCCAACTCCATCACGTATCTCTCAGATTGATTTGTTGGATCTTTCGGCTCAAAATTTTCGTCTAGAGGATTCACATTAACATTCTTCATCAATACCATTTGCTTCTTCTTCCTCTGATCTGCAGTACGTTTCTGACTGGCAGTGAACTTTTTGCGTGGATTGCTTAAGTAATCATCAAGACCGGCTTGACGTTCGGCTGCCAACTGCCCAGCTGCCAACCTCTGTTCTTTAGTTTCTTCTGCCATACGCTGCTGTGCTGCATGATGTCTAGTTTCAACCTTCATCGGATCATCGATAGGGTCGCTAAACTCCCTGCCAAACTTGTTCTCCAGTTTGCCCCTTAAATCAAACACAATAGTCATAAGCATCGTAACATCCCCCTGCAGTTGATCGATAGTTTGATCTCGAACATCCAAGCGATTCTACAGGGGGAAATCTGAGCATCCTTTAACATAACCTCCTGTTCCAGCACTACTACCCGTTTCTTCAAATCAACTACATCCACCTCTGTATTATCATCATAACTGTCCAATCCCCCAAACTCGAATGCCCTCTTCTCAGATCTGCGCATATAATCGTTAGGAACATCATCTGAATAACCAACTCCACTACCACCCGCTTCCTAACCACCGGCACCAGACGAACTACCTCCAAATTCCATCATTTGCAATGCTGTGTCAGCCGAAATTGATACAATTGTTGACTGTGTAATGATAGGAGCGGTTTGTTATTCAGAAATAATAGGCGTGTCAACCATCGATGTACGAGCAATAGATTCAACAACAATAACCTCAGCAACAGTGATCTCAGCAGCAGTAGATGTAATCAAATCAGAAGCAGTAACCATAACAACAGGAACTTCAGGTGTACTAGATGAAATGCTCGGTCCAGTTCTTCGCCTCTTGATCAACGGTGTAATAGACGGAATGTCAAGCGGGGGATCACCCTGTTTCTCTTGAATATCCTTCAATTGAGCGATCAAGGGAGGTAGGTTCTCAGATGACAGCTCTGGTAGAACATGAGTTAAAGTAGCATTGAACGCATCAAGATCATCCAGAAAGGCTTGGCCAACATCATCCTCATCATCTGTGACTAAATCCTCTACTTCTATCTCTTTTCTTTTGCCGGTATATCGTGTTCTTCAGCTACAATCGCGTTTACTGGAGGAGGAGGAGGTGGTGGTGGAGCATGCAAACCAACAACTTAAGAAAACTTTCCAAACTTCTTCAGAGGAAAGCGACCCACAAACACCGTCTTCGAAGTAGAGCGATTCTTCTTCATTGTTGCAAAGATAGTAGGCCCCATTGGCTTCATATTCAGTGAATTAGCGTCTGTAGCATCCTTCGCCAAATCTGGATAACGGGCATCAAGTATCAGCTAGATAAAACGTGGATATAACAAAAACATCCGTTTCTTGGACTGCTCTAAGATTTTCTTCATGTTATCGAAGATATAACCAGAATAGTTATACTTCCAGTCCATGACTAAAGAGACTATCGAAGATGTCTGGGCCTGATTTGGCTGATCCAGTCCGCCTTTGTTTTCCGACACACACTGCATGAACATGTGTATGAGTAACCTCCAGTATGCCGGAAACATCTTCTTTAGCAGTGGCAGATAAGAACCCTCATATCCCATCTCCATGAATATCGGTAGCACCTTTTCTTTGACGTACGTTGTTGGATCACTGAAGGTATCTGTCAGCTGTAGCACCTCCCTCACACAAGCCTCATTTACCACAATCTCCTTCCCTTGAATCTGTGAAAGTATAAAAGGTCTACCATCTTCACCCCTTGGCTGTATCCACGCTCTTTTCCAAAACGAGTGCACTAAATCTCTGTATATCACGGGGTTCGCACGGAGGGTGTAGGCAATTCTGCAAGTGTTGAGCCCCACGATCATCGCCTGAAATTCTTGAAAGTACTCAACTGGTGGGTCTGAGAGATACCCAGCCTGGTTGTGAAACTGTTCCTCCACCAGCATCACTGCGTCAAAAGCTTCTTCTACCATATATGTCAAAAATCAACAAAGTTAAAAACCAACTAACGGAAGTTAACTAGTTTAGCTATATGGCAGTCAAAACTAACTAGACAGGTCAAATAGAAGTCAAGGTTCAAATTAATACTAGTTCAAATTAGTTAAGGGGTTCAACAGTTGAAAAGGTCCAAACTTCACATCCGGATTATAGACAGTTCAAAATGAATCCGGAATACACTTTCATCAATCCGGATTATGTATCTCGGATAGATATGCATCCCGGATGAAGATCCAATCCGAAATGATATCTGAGTTCATCATTTCGGATGAATATCAATCCGGAATGTAATCCGAAATGCTTAGTATTTGAAGATCAATCCGGAATGTAATCCGAAATGCATTAAATATTCATTAATTTCATCCGGAATACATATGTACCTAATCCAGAATGAGCTGTCCGAAATGCTTAATTCGAGAGAGAATCAGAGAAGACAATTTGTAATTCGGATTTCGGATAATCCGAAATGAAATCAGCGATGCATATATATCTTCGAAATGGGCTTGGGCCTGGAATGTTGAATCCGTATTGGGCTTGTGACAGGCCCAATCCGGAACAATAACACAATGGGACTGTCCGGGAAGATCCAAATGGGCCTTTCTAGACAAGTCCAATCCGGAACAGTAACCCTTTGGCCCAAGTGAGCCCAATTCGGAAAAGTAACCCTTTGGCCCAAGTGAGCCCAATTTGGAACAGCAACATAAACTTCAGTTTTCAGACTTTAAACCAATTTCATTAGGCTAGCCCAAATCCCAAAGCACACTGGGCCAGTCCAATATCTCTTGACAGAAAACATCCCACCAAAATTCATCAAGTAAACTAACCAAGCATCCAACCATCTTTTAACATTTCACAAGGAGAACTTATTGAAACAGACATAAACTGTTAACACAGCCTTGCTAAGGGATCAAATCGTTTCAAACGCTAACTAAGGAACTTTTTTCAGTATGAGCAGGTTCAGTTTGACTAAGCGATTGTCAATATACTTGTCCACTTAAATCTAAAACTCAACCCTTGTAGTTCAGTCATCATGATATGCTTAAGGTAATATTATACTAAGATACTTGTGTGTCCCATACCATGACATACCCCCACGATCAAGGTAAGCACAACAGTTCATCGTAGTAGGTGAGTATACCGTGGTCATCCTTTATTGTACAACATCAGGCTATTGGTGAACAGGTCAGTACTTTCGTACAGCAGAGAGACTAATAGTGACTGACGAGGGTTTGACAAATACCTTATGAGATACCTAAGAACTTAGAAAGAAATTTTTGTTCTTTTAGGTTTTGGCCTTTACATTTTGGCTCTTTTATAAAGATATCCTGACTGTGCCTAGGTCTGCATATAATCTGGATGCAACAGAAGGGCAGTCAAGATATCCCCGAATGACTCAACAGCATAAAGACCCGAAACCTCAGATGTTGGCTATCTATCAACGCAAGATTTAAGACCATAAAATCATACGCCTACAGTAAGTGACCCACTGAGTACAAAGTTCATTATGTTTATTTCATTTGACTTTCCCCATCCGGTTGAGTTTGTGCGTGAATTTAATATATTTTTATTATTATAATTTTTGTTCACACAGATTAGGTTTTAAAATAGTTTTTACTTAAAACCAACTACACACACATAGGGCAAGTGTACCCGTCAGGTGGTAGTATAGTTCACTGGTAAGAACCGGATATCAATCCGTGGACTCGGTGTCTCAGTACTAAATTTTCGTTACTTTTAAACCTGTTTCCATCAATGAGTTGATTTCTTGATTGTTTTTAAACTATCATGCAAGGATAAAAACTAACTAAATGAATTAACAAGAACAATATCTAAGAAAGGTTGCTTGAATTAAGTATCCACTAATAAACATATGACAACTTTTAAGGAAAACTAATGGTGATGCAAGTCTTAGAATCAACTAAGTTTCCAATCAAGGTCCCCTAGTTTTATAAATCTTGGGAAAATTATAATGAACAACATTTTAATCACCTAAGATTCATTCTTTAAGTTCTCTTGCTAAATTGATGTTAATCTTTAATAATGAGTTAATTGTTAATCAAAACTCCTAACTCTACAAATTAAGGAAAAGTAACATGAACAACACATTAATCACCCTAACTTGGTTTCAAGTAAATGATATCTTCAACAAGCTCTTGACATGAATCACAAGCATGGTCATGCTAAACAACAACTTTGGCCTAAATCATCAATCCAACATGAACACAAACCATTGAATTCATATAAACATTCATAAGATCTTTACAAATCTAAATGCAAGAATTCATGCTCATATTCAAATCATCATCCTAATCATGTTAGCAATTACCATTCCTAGTTTCATGCTATGAATCAAATCAATCAACTAACAAGATTCAATAATCATAATCTCTACATGGGCTTTCCAACACTACATGTAAATTTTTATGATCAAACATTCAAGAATAATAACTTTAAACATGAACATGCATTCCAAGAAACTTGAATAAATACCATCATGGAGATTAACATACAATAATCACTACATCTATTTCCATATTGTCAAGTGTTCATTAGCTTCAACAAAATTCAAACAACACAATTGTTTAGCCTAGAAGGCTCATGATAACTAAGACAAACATAAAGTAATGTGGATTGTGCATGAATAACATGTGAAATACTAGTGTTTAAGACAAGGTAATTAGCTAAATGAGTTGGATTATCAAGTGATACAACCTCCTAAAGGCTCCTTCTTCAATCTCCAAGCTTCCAAGATCAGCTTCTTGAGAGAGAAATCCACCCAAATGCTCCAACTCCCCTTCAAATGAGCTGAATTCACGTATTTAAGCTACTGGGCATTTGGCACAACCGTGCCACCATTTGGCATGGTCGTGCTTGGTAAGTGTCAGGTGCCTTTCAGAGTTGTTGACCAAATTTGATGCCAAATCCGGAAAGATTCCGCTAAAATTTCCCCAAGGTGGCACGACCGTGCCACCATTTGGCACGGTCATGCTTATCGATATCGCACTCGGAAATGACTAAGTTGAACTCGGAAACTAGCTGATCAGAGCCTGTGATTGCACGCGCACGGTCGTGGTTGGGGTTGGCACGGTCGTGCCAAGTGTTGATTTGGCTCGGATTGTGCAGTCTTATAATAGTGCTTGTGATAGTGCCGACTTCTATGGTTGGCACGGTCGTGCCATATCTGGCAATTTGGCAGAAATGTTCCATTTTTGCTCCAATTTGCTCCAAAAGCCTTTGCTTCTTTACCGGGCCGAAGCCCGAACCTGCATTTTCACAAATAACTCAAATGAGTATCTAAATCAATGAAAACACAACGAATTTCCGCATTAATGGGGGATATTTGACGTTTAAAAGATGTATAAATTCTTATACATCAAACATCCCACACGTGAACTTTGGTTGTCCTCAAACAAACTAAAGTAAACAAAATTCTCTCTTGCAATCATCTCAACTAAACACAAATAAATAACTTGGGTAAAACAAAACGATTACTCGACATAAAAGGAAAAACCAAAAAGTATATGAAATATGGATATGAGCAATGATTCATCTCGGCATCCCTACAAGTTCACCTTACATCCTCGCAATGTTCACACACACTCGGCTAAAATATAGGGAACATACAATTCAATGAGTATGTTTAGAACACTCGATGCCAAGACAATGACTATGCGATATCATAAGCTTGTATAAGGATCAAATCTAAACACTTAACCAACACATATAAAAAATCAAGAGGTCTTGTGTGGGTTATAATTTGGCTAGGGTCACGGGTGTGGAAATTGATTTATAAAAGTGGCTAAAATGGCTAAAGACCGAAGGCTCAACTATCTTGAAGTGAAGAAAGATAAAACTATCCAAATAACTAACCGAGAGCTAGCAAACCACTTGGATGTATCCGCAAAATTGCTATAGCAAAGCCAATTGACGCGAATTTTTTTTTTGATTCACCACTTTAGAGGGAACTAAGTACGTCTACTTAGATAAAAACTCCAAGCTATGATGTTATGACTAATAAATTGATAAACTATACAAGAAAGCTTACAAGTTAGTCTTAACCGGATAGGACTTTAAACAAAAAAAAATGTGGTTTCAAAAAGAAAAGGCTAAATTGGCTGATTGGTGATATTTAGTGGTTTATATGAAATGAAAGGGAGATGCTCAAATTGGTTTAACTAAGGGTGTGATTTGGGTGTAAGGATAATTGAAATTGGTTAAAAATAAAAGGTTTCCTACTGCCTCAATCATTTTTATGTTATGTGCTTGCTTTGTGTTCTCAAAATGCATGCCTGACACAAGTTCTAAATCGCGAAAGTCATCCGGCGCACTCAATCTTTGCCCGCAAAAACATGAGCAAAAATAATTCTAAAGCTATAAGGCTCAAAAATAACTCAAGGAAACGGGCGTATTGGGTAATTATGCAAGGCAAACAGGTAAGAATTTTGCTTGATTTCTCACGCTCAATTTTATACAAAAAAGATTACTAAATGGTAACTTTTATTTGAGCAAATCCTTTTTGTTCACCTTTGTGAATTTATCAAAAACTTTTAAATTTATATAAAACTTGTGTTGAGTTGATTATTCAAGAGAGTTTTGTTATTAATATATTATTATTATTATTATTATTATTATTATTATATTATTATTATTATTATTATTATTATTATTTTCAGACAACCATAAACAAGCTTAACACCTCCCCACACTTGAATTGTACTTCGCCCACAATGTACAAAAAAATGAGCATAATGCAATGCAATAGTATAGCAGTGGAGGAAGCGGGAATACGAAAACTTCCCTGGTTTGCAAAGGCTAGAAATAGAGCGAAAGAAGGTAATATGAAACATTCCAACACACCACTGCACCATCCAGCGACTGGCATATCATCAATTTCAAAACTGCACACTTGCAAACCTGATCAAGATTACCATAAACAACCCAACCCAACAATCCCTTATCATAGTTCAAAAATTAAACCACTAAATAAAAATAAAAAATGTACGTAAGCAACAACGGAGGAGTGTACGGACAGTCCAAAATGGTACACCTCTCAAACATAGAAATGCAAATGAAAGTACGACAGGAGCTGTAAGATCAGGGTCAGCCGCTAGATCCTGAAGGACCGGTATCGTCCCGGTGGTCAAACCGGGATTTCCTAGTGAAGTGCGGCGGCGGCTGTGTGTATGGATGACCGAGCGAGCTTGCTAGATGTTGCTGAGACCCGAATAACCAGTCGAAGCTACGCCTACTTTGATCGTACATATCTTCCATAAAATTATCCTGACGATGCTGCTCAGCGCGGATCAAGTCCACGTCGTGTCGTACAGCTTGTTGCTCCAATGCTAGCCCATCCATTCTTCTCCAAAGATCCACTGTAGACGGTTCATGCGGACCATACGCACCCTGCTCGTAACCACCACCAAAACCACCAAACAAGTGCTCCCAACTTGGGCTTCCAAAACCCTGGCCTATTCCACCCATCTGAAGATGAGGGTCTGCAATCCCAGCAGCCACACCTTTTTTTTCAATTAATCATGTGAGACAAATAAAAACAACTAGACAAAATTTTGTACACTTTTCACAATGATTTAACAAGTAACTCCAACCATTCTTGAGAAGACCAAGTCCCCGGCAACGGCGCCAAAAATGTGATGTGCGTGAATTAAATATATTTTTATTATTATAATTTTTGTTTACACAGGTTAGGTATTAAAATAGTTTTTACTTAAAACCAACTACACACACATAGGGCAAGTGTACCCGTCAGGTGGTAGTATAGTTCATTGGTAAGAAGCGGATATCAATCCGTGGACTCGGTGTCTCAGTACTAGATTTTCGTTACTTTTAAACCTTTTCCATCAATGAGTTGATTTCTTGATTGTTTTTAAACTATCATGCAAGGATAAAAATTAAATAAATGAATTAACAAGAACAATATCTAAGAAAGGTTGCTTGAATTAAGTATCCACTAATAAACATATGACAACTTTTAAGGAAAACTAATGGTGATGCAAGTCTTAGAATCAACTAAGTTTCCAATCAAGGTCCCCTAGTTTTATAAATCTTGGGAAAATTATAATGAACAACATTTTAATCACCTAAGATTCATTCTTTAAGTTCTCTTGCTAAATTGATGTTAATCTTTAATATGAGTTAATTGTTAATCAAAACTCCTAACTCTACAAATTAAGGAAAAATAACATGAACAACACATTAATCACCCTAACTTGGTTTCAAGTAAATGATATCTTCAACAAGCTCTTGACATGAATCACAAGCATGGTCATGCTAAACAACAACTTTGGCCTAAATCATCAATCCAACATGAACACAAACCATAGAATTCATATAAACATTCATAAGATCTTTACAAATCCAAATGCAAGAATTCATGCTCATATTCAAATCATCATCCTAATCATGTTAGCAATTACCATTCCTAGTTTCATGCTATGAATCAAATCAATCAACTAACAAGATTCAATAATCATAATCTCTACATGGGCTTTCCAACACTACATGTAAATTTTTATGATCAAACATTCAAGAATAATAACTTTAAACATGAACATGCATTCCAAGAAACTTGAATAAATACCATCATGGAGATTAACATACAATAATCACCACATCTATTTCCATATTGTCAAGTGTTCATTAGCTTCAACAAAATTCAAACAACACAATTGTTTAGCCTAGAAGGCTCATGATAACTAAGACAAACATAAAGTAATATGGATTGTGCATGAATAACAAGTGAAATACTAGTGTTTAAGACAAGGTAATTAGCTAAATGAGTTGGATTATCAAGTGATACAACCTCCTAAAGGCTCCTTCTTAAATCTCCAAGCTTCCAAGAACAACTTCTTGAGAGAGAAATCCACCCAAATGCTTCAACTCCCCTTCAAATGAGCTGAATTCACGTATTTAAGCTACTGGGCATTTGGCACGACCATGCCACCATTTGGCACGATCGTGCTTGGTAAGTGTCAGGTGCCTTTCTGAGTTGTTGACCAAGTTTGATGCCAAATCCAGAAAGATCCCGCTAAAATTTCCCCGAGGTGGCACGACCGTGCCACCATTTGGCACGGTCGTGCTTATCGATATCGCACTCGGAAATGACTAAGTTGAACTCGGAAACTTTCTGAGTTGTTCTTCTTTAAATCTCCTATTGATCACATAAAAGAAAAACTATTGTTCTTGTTAAGCTCTAGAAACTTAATAACATCAAGAACGTGCATTATACATGAGTTAGTTCATGCATTCTTACTACTTGGAAGACGACATGCCTTGATTGTTGAGAATTAATATTCTTAGCTGACATAAACACTCAGGTCTTTTGATTAATGAACAAGTGAACTTTAATAATACATTCAAAAACTCCAAGAAAGCTTTATCCCCTTTTCTAGAACTTGTTTTTAGTGTGTTTTTGATCAAAAGGTATTCAGAAAGGTGTTATAATTAAAAATAGTCGTCCAAAGGTATTTCATGGGGTCATTATGTGTTATGGGCTCGAAATGGGAGTTGGATTCCGAGTGTAAAATGTGGTCGAACAATTCAGAAAAGTTTCGAGCAATAAAGCTTTTATTGCATAAACAAAACTTGTATCGCAAAACAAGCAGCTAAAACTAGCGTTTTCATGAGACAGCTAGTAATACAACCTCTATTGATGCAAATACGGCTCGTGTGGCTCAAGTTTTAAAAAATATCAGTTTTAATCCTTGAACTTCATGTTTAGAGTTTTGACGATTTTGGACACACAACTTTTAGTAATTAACATGAGTCGTCTAGTCCTTTAAATATAAATCCATCAACATCCATTAGCCTACCCAGTGCGGGTGGCATGCAGAGGGCTCCACACCCCACATACCACCCCCTTTTACATTATGACAGACGTTGCCCCTTGGGGGCTTGGAGTTTATCACGGATGTGGGGGAATGTGCACCTTGAGTTTGGCTTGACTTTTTGTGAGGTTAACCGATGAGAGGGTGACACGTAATGTGATGAAAATGCCCTTTGCCCTTGTTTACCACCCATGGTTTGGGGTTTTGGTGGGCAAAGCCCCCTCTTTCTATGTGGTAGACATTTGTCGGAAACGTCCTCTTGCCACCACACCAAGTAGCCTTGTATAAATAAATAATTTCAAACAATCTTATTCTCTTATAAAAAATGGGGTGTTATAGGTATTCCCATTGCTCTCGGTTATAAGTCTCAAAGGAGAGGGGAAGGTGGTGTGGTGAATTGAATAGGCTCGGAGGATATTGTATTTGACCTAGTTTTAAGTTTGATAAAATCATGAAGTTTATATATATATATATATATATATATATATATATATATATATATATATATATATATAACCACACAAACTTTATGTTATAAATTTAGAATGCATTTCAACATTTTAGTAACATAAGATAGATTGAAAAGACTATAAATAAAACATTTAACACATGCTTTACAATACATGTATTGAATCAATATACAAATAAAAGGTTGTGTAGTCACATTAATATATTATATGTAACTCATTAAAAGATACATTGACTATGTAATTATTTATTTCGTAGTATCATTTTACTTTATTACAATACACTTGACATTAATCGTGTTATATATATTAAAACTGAGTTTGAACGTGTATTCTTGGAATAACCGTGTAGTGTTCAACCCTTTGAAATTACAGGTGTTTGGGAATGTATGTTTTAAACACAAGTGTACCTACACCCACAAGAAAAGTCCTCTATTGACTACCTTAAGAGTTCGACAAAATAGTCTTCAAAGACATCTGAAGACAACTAGAGACAGAGCATCAAGCAAACTTAAATGCAATAAAAGCTCTTTGAGTATCAGGATTTAGACTTTTACAATATTTCCCACTCTTGTATCATTCCGTACAAACAAGTATGTGCGACGCTAAGTTAATTTTCACTTCTGGTTACTAAAAGTTTGGTTCCTTATTCAACACGCACATCGTAGTAATCATTAATTACACCATCTTGTTGTTTAAACAACATTGTCTGGGACCAAAAAGTGGTAACAGAAAGTTTGATTATCACTATATATATATAATTCGTTACTCTGTTTTCTTGAAACAGTCCCCTTGTTTTCTTCATAGTTAAATGTTCCAATATTTAGACTCTGCTAATAGCTAATAATTCTGTTGTTTCAAAAAAGTAATAAAAAATCACTAATTATTCTGTTGAGAACCCTTTGTAATAAAAGGTTTTTTTAAAAGAAATAATTTAACGAAATCTTTTACTTTTATATAACTTATTCAAAAAAATAAAAAAATCGTATACGAATTCGTATGTCAATGTAAAACAAATTTATACCGCCGTAACATTCTCAAACTGATGATGTCATCAGTTTGTACCCAAATTTACATAAATATAATTAAACTTACATGTCGAATATATGTCAGCTCATCAATTCATTTATATTTTTTTGATAGATGTCTTACTTAAATGTTAATATACGTTTTTGTAAAGTTTGGTTGAAAAACTCACACGAAAGATAGAAGTTCTCTCAACTCGGAGGAGTTATTGTTAAAATTAATTCATATATATATATATATATATGTATATATATATACATATATATGTGTATATATATATACATATATATATAGGGAAAGGATAAAATAAAAACCTACTTGAGTTGAAACAACTCAAGAAACCCTTGTAAAAACTCTATTTAACATTTTTATTTTTTTCTAAAAAAAATAGAGAATGTAGTATACATATATTTGAACATTTTTGTAAGAAAAAAACAAAAGAATGTCGGGTAGTGTTTTTAATAAAAAATGTTAAAAATTCTATGTTACATAATATATATGTCCAAAAAAATGTAACATACAGATTTTAAACATTTTAAAAAAATTACATAGGATTTTCTTGAGTTTTTTAACTCAAATGAGTTATTTTTTATATTCACCTATGATGGTCGCTTGATGCGAAGAGGATACAAGACAAAGACGGTGGTTCCACGGAATGCTGACATTGGCAACAAGTTTCAACTTAAATAGAGCTATTCGACCAAAATAATAATATTTAAATAAGGTTCAAAATAAAAAATAGGATAAAGCTTAAGTAAATTCACCTCAAATGCAATATGTACATGTATTCTTTGTCATAACTTCTTATAACTTAGCATGAGCTTTTATAAATTTAAGGACGAAAATTAAAGATTACTGTTGTCGGATCGCCAACAATAAGGATGAAGGCGATGATTATTTGTAACACTGATGAGAGGAGACGATGAAATTGCGGCACCAGAATTCGAGTGATTATTGGTCTGATACGATAGTACTAGTCTGTTATCGGTACATGAAGGTAAAAATTAACACCAGCGTGGTACAGAAAACGCCAAAAGTTGGTACTTAATTTATTTTGAAAATCTTTTAGTTTAGAAAATTCGGTACTGCTACCTAGTATCATTTGCTCATCCCTGATCACGAGTACCTTATGAACAACAACGGTATCGTACAACCTTTTTTTGTGGATTTTATTCAACTTTTAATGATTTCTTTTTTTAGTTTCAGGGATAGGGATGAGCTCGGTGCCAACCGATACCTAATCGGTACTAGTACCGAAAATACCAGTTACAGTACCGATATATGAAGGTAAAAACTGGTAGTGAACCAGTACCAGGAATGCCAAAAGTCAGTACCGAATTGGTAATTAAGATCTTTCGGTTCGGGAAATTCGGTACCGGTACACAGTACCATTTTCTCATTTCTGACCACGAGTTTCATACGAACAACATCATTACCATAAAACTTTTTTGGTTGATTTTCTTTCAGTTATTTTTAGTGTTTTTTTTCTATATTTTCTTTTTATTTTATTCTTGTCAGCGGTTCCGTGCGCAACACGCTCATAATGATTTCAAGAAACATGTAAACACACACTAAATAACAAAATAAATTCGCTGTAACGCGGCGACCTTAATGAACCTAGTTGCTGTTATTATTATTATTATTATTATTATTATTATTATTATTATTATTATTATTATTATTATTATTATTGTTATAAAATAAACTATATTATGGTGACTATCCACATTCTAACTCCTGTCTCTTCGTATCTTTTG
Organism: Scalesia atractyloides; assembly: GCA_947069175.1. Taxonomy (NCBI): domain Eukaryota; kingdom Viridiplantae; phylum Streptophyta; class Magnoliopsida; order Asterales; family Asteraceae; genus Scalesia; species Scalesia atractyloides. The sequence continues at coordinate 51,764,207 of CAMTDV010000001.1, read as the reverse complement.
TATTAATGTAACATTCTAACTTCCGTCTCTTCATGTCCTTTGTATTATATAAGAACACAATATATAGAGGTTCTTTGTATTGCATCATTACATCTCATTGAATTATAATTATATATTCTATCTTTCCCTATGTGTTCCTTTGATACTTGTTCTTATGTTCATATACTAGTCGCTAGTAGGCCGTTGTTTCACAACACGTTATCAGCACGAAAGTTTTTTCTCTAAAACCCTGTTTTTTTAAACCAATATCGGCTTATTTTTTTAAACCGTCATCGCTCTACTTTGGTCGACAACCACCAACAATGAAAGAACTTATATCTCCGGCTTAAATTGCTTCAGATGTCAAGCTCTCTTACAGATTTGCTTTCTGCCAGATTCATAAGGTATCATTGATTCGAAAGGTAATCTTTATATAAAAGTGTTACACTCTTAATTTTATATTAAGTTATTTATAATAGTATCATTTATTTTCTATTAGGTTACGGTAGTAGTAAGGGAATATAAAGTTAATTGATCCACTTCTTAAAAATATATTAATAAGGTTATTATTAAAAATTAATGTTTTTGAATAAATCTATATATGAGTTTTAAAAATAAGATCATGAAACGGTTTGGGTTGGAAATTGCTATGAACTTATCGATTTTATATACTACAACATGGGTTGATATAGATTTGTAATTATAATTAAATGTACAATTAGTTAATTGATATCCAACAAGCATGCTTATTATTAATAATTTTTGTATTACTGTGTAGATATGATATGTATTATGGTATGCATATTGAATATTATCATATGTGGAGGATGTTGAAATTCCTAAGAGTTTGTCAAAGTGAAGGTTTATTTATTATTTGAGAACATTGCTAGGATATACTTGTTTATCTGTTTATAACATATTCCTTTAGTATTAGTCTTTTATCCGTTTACAGTAGTATTATATGGATCACAAAGAAGGTATGATGCATTTAGATTTAGTTTATGTTTATTTTCATGTATATAGATGATTAACCGGTAGTATTTTACTAAAGTAAATATAGTATATAGTAGAAGTATTGTGAATCTTGTTATGCTAATAAATCTAATACGTTTGATGATTAAAAGGTTTATTGTCTACATGTTTTAGAGTTAATAAAATAAATTTTTCTTCACAATACAATAATAGTATGCATTTGTAAGATGGTGTCGACTAGATGCACAGTCTTTGCAGTATATTTTCTATATATATCATTATTTTGATTGCTTATTGAAATTGAATTAACAAGTTTTTCTTACCATATTTTATTAAAACACCATGAGGACTTGATGAAGATTTTTGGTTATTTTTAAAACTAAAGTAAAAATATTATACAAGATATACTTTTGGCTAGGTATACACCTGTACCGTGATAGGTGAATTCATACAATATTAGATAACTTATTCGTGATGTACTGTTACCTATAGACAAATTTGTTCGCAAGATAATGTGTTAAATGGTGACATCTTTTTCTAATCATACTTATATATAATTATTGTTATTGTTATTATTGTCTTGATCATATATAAGTGTATTCGTTTGGGTGAATTTAATTGAATGAAATAAGTTAGTATGATCAAGATACATACTTAGTAGTTTTGAAATTTGTTTACGAATAAAATATGGGAACTTTAAAATTTTGAAACATTGTAATGGAGTAAGAAGAAAAAAAAGTAGGATAAAAAGTTGTCGAAAAAGATAAAATGAAGGGTTGTTTAGTTATTTTGTTGAGTTTTTAGTTGACCTGAATATTATTCCTAACTATTTCTGTCTAGCCACTAATGAGCTTCCATGTAAATTTCTTTAGTTGAATGAGTAGTTTTGATTGATGATTTACTACACAACTATATAAGTCACTATTTTCCTACACATATTTTAGTTGCCTATAAACTAGCTATGTGACAAACTCCTTGTATCTCATTATTCAGTATAAAAGAAATATTATATGACTCGGACATATAATTACTTCTCAATTGACGTTGTACGAAGAAGAGTTCATTTATAAGAGAAATCGGATAAAACAAATTTTGTTTGTCAAACCTCAAATATACTCCTGAAGTAGCAATATCATTTAAAGGGTATGAACGGTTTAAATCGACTGTAGATCTATATGTTTTAGAAAATAATGGAAAACCGTAAAAATTGTATGGTTTTACTCTTATTCATAAAGTGAATATATATTGATCATTGTAATCATGGGCATCACTGAGAAAATCGTAATGATGATCATATTAATAATGAGATTGACCATTAGAAGTGCAACAATCATCATGTTAATAAGAGATCAAACTATCAGAAATTATAAGATAGCCAAGCTAATAATGAGATCAAATATCAGTATTATAATGATAGTCATGATGAGATCGACCACCAAAAGTGGTAAACTAGTGATTACATAACACGATGGTTTGAAGTTTGAAGTTATAATACAATCTTTCATATCTTATGTTTTGTATTACATACATGCAAGTAATACAACAATATCATAAACTATAAGTTTATGGATCTTAATTATATGTTGGCATGACCGGTTAGACCACACCGAGCCAATGATAATGTGAAACTTAATGAATAACCAGAAGATTCTTCATGATAATTAAACATGTCATAGTTGCTCTCAACAAAAGTTAATTATTTACCAACCAAAGTAGGGTGTGAATCCCTAAAATATTATGGAATGAATAACGTATGTATATATCCAAACATGATACCATTTAGTGTTTTCAAATTGATGCATCGTCTAAATGGTTATCAAATTTACAACTTGAAGTTGTGTGTAGCTTAGCTAATGAGATAGCAAGCATATTATTCCAGATTATCATATTTATGGTGGTTATAACATTGAATTTAGTTTCCTTGTTACTAATGATTATTGGAATAAATATTAAACTTTCTAAATGCTTAAGACATAAATTGCTTTTGTTGAAGACGCTGACCAAACGTCTACAAATTGATTGCAAAGCCAATAATCAAGAGAGCTAAAGTTCATATTTGAGCACATGTGATTTTACATGCGGTAACATTATTTCACATCAAGCCAACATGTTGTAATAGTTTCTCCCCATTATAGTTGGTTTTGGTCAGGAACCAAATATTTCCCATCAAACTTTTTATTATGCGGTATACATTGGAATTGATCCACCACAACGCATAAAAATTGAAACTCAAATAGTGTTGGGAATATATGTTGGGTGAAAATATTATTTATGATTATATACTCAGAGCAATTAACAAGAGATTTATTTATGGCTCGTTAGATCTTACTTTAAGTAAATTAACATTCCCAACATTAAGGGAGATTAATGGCAATTGGAAAAGGAATGAGTGTGCATGAATTATCATTGATCCTCAAACTAAATTAGGTGAACAAGAAGTTCAAAAGATAATTCATTTACCTAGATTAAAGAATTAATTACCAGACATGTTCAATGAACTAAAAACAGTGACTAAGTAAGTCACATAGTCAACTGCTAATGCTCCAATTAAGACAAGTGTCCTAGAATGATAAACCATATATAAACGAGTTTATTTCACGCCTGAAGCGTGGTAAACTAGTCGATTCCAAGAAAATAAAAATTCCTAAAAAATTGGAGGAAGTAATGAAGAAGATGGTCAAGTCGAGGTTATAGTAGAAAAAGGTCTCTTGAAGAGACATTAGACATGATGGTTCTGGAAAAACCTCAGGTACCTGAAAATAAAGAGCTCTTAGTAAATTATATCATGTTTATAAGTGTATGGAATCGGAACAAAATCAACGTCGTTATACTTTTGTATATATAGCGCTTGAAATGATGAAATGAAGAGGATCATGATTTAAGATCTACCTACGAATAAAAACATATAAATGGCCAAAAGAAATGGAAAGACGCAAATAAGGTAGAATTGAATTCTCTAATGAAATGGAAAGTTTCTGAACCAACAATCCATATAACTGAAGTTGTAAAATATGTTGGGTACAAATGGTTCTTTTATGCGATTCATGTGAAATCAAATTAAGTGAAATAAGGCAAAACTTGTGGCACAAAGATTTTTGCAAAGACCCATGATTGATCACAAAGATGCACACTTTCTAGTGGTGGAGGCAATGACTTTACAAAATTCGTCTGGTAATATAAAGAAAGAAGTGATATGCGTCTTATGAATTTTATGTATCACATTATACTGAAGTTTACATAAAAGTCCTTGAAGGATTTAAATTATCAAACTCATGTAAAGTAAGTTCTCGATAATACTATGATTCAGATTTGCATATATTATGGGTATTATATATAGGCTAAATATAATTACAACTCTTGATGAGTTTACTAAAGCAGTCGGGTACTTAAAAGATAATATTAAAACATCTTAAGGATGTAATTCTTGTGTACCAATAAACATACATAGAAAACTTGTACCTGGTAATTATAATATCTCAATGTACAATATATAAGCATGGTGTAATATGGATTTTATCAATAAGCAAGTGTTCAAGACATCTTTGCATATGATACAAAATCAATGAGAAAGTTTACATGATGGAACTCTTAAAGAGTATATGCACATACATAACTATAGAAGAAGTATGTGAGTTATTATAAATGCCTAAAGCTCAAAACGTTGGCAATGTATCTTTATAAAGTGAAGAAAATATTTAAATATGGACTAATATAGTAGAGTCGAATGTGGTATAATCGACTTGCTACTAAGCTTAAAAAAAGGAGAAATACATATGGTGTAGTTGGTCCATTTGTTCTCATTAAAAGAACAATATGATGTTTACAAGTATTATTATATACGTTGGTAATGCCATTAAAGATGACATGTCAAAATGGCTCAAATAGTTAAACTAAGAATTTGCAAATTAAAGATGGTGGCAAATTTATGGCTCAATATGTAGAATATGCATTTGTATTATTATCCATCAATCATATACATCTAGAAGACGGTGGACATTTTCATATGCACAAAGCTTATGGTATAAATACATTTAATGATGTCCAAATAGTTGAAATAGAAAATGACTCTTATCATCTCTAATCAAAGAAGCATATATCCTTGGTCTAGAAGTACCATAGTTAAATTCGAATTGTATTAATATATCTTGCTAGTATATATACACGGCATATATTAGGAAATTCAATTGACAAGATATAACTCGTGTACAGTAAGAAGATAATGTAATGTAATACAATGGGTAAAACTTTATTTTTATACCCTTAAGGTACAAAAGATATGGATTCATATTTTCCTAACCTATCAACAAGTTTGGTTAGTTTTGTAAATGCAGAGACTATAGCAAAACATATTCATGGATCTTATGCTATCTACTTACAAGAGGAAGTAATTAAAGTTTCACATGAAGATCATACATCAATGTTAATTGAAGGATTTCCATTAATGGATCAAGCGGCATATCAAGCTGCACATCAATAGATTACAAAGTTTTGAGCAACTTTTAAAGAAGCCCGACACGAGCCACTTATAGGATACATGTAAAAATGAGGGGGAGATTATACAAGTTGCACTCTTTTTCCCTTAACCAAGTTTTATCCCAATGGGTTTTTCTTAGTAAGGTTTTTAATGAGGTAACATACCTGATCCAAAATTATCAGGGGGAGAAAATACACGCTGCACTCTTTTTCCCTTAGCTTAGGTTTTGTTCCATTGAGTTTTCCTAGCAAGGTTTTTAACGAGGCAGGACCACCAAGCGTATAATATATTATTTTTTATCATGTGGATAGTCAACGGGAGTGTTATAAAAATAAACTATATTATGGTGACTATCCACGTTCTAACTCACGTCTCTCTCATATCTTTGTTTTAGTGTAACATTCTAACTTCCGTCTCTTCATGTTCTTTGTATTAATGTAAGAACACTATATATAGAGGTTCTTTGTATTGCATCATTACATCTCAATGAATTATAATTATCTATTAATTATCTTTCTCTATGTGTTACTTTGATACTTGTTCTTATGTTCATATACTAGTCGCTAGTAGGCCGTTGTTTCACAACAATTATCATTATTATCATTTTACTTGACGCTCACATTTTATTTAATAACCCAAGATAATTAAGAACCCTACTAATACATTATTTAGTTACATGGAGATAAATAACTCAACTTCATTAATTAACAACCCCTGTATAAAGTTATATTTTTGCCCATCTAAAATGCATCACACACACCAATATCTATAATCTATTCGTTTATAACAAACTATGATCACATAAATTAGGGGTGCCAATTCTCGACATGGTTCGAAACATCACATGCAAGAACAAGTTCGGGGTCGCCTAGCATTACCCGTTTATTAAAAGGTCCTATGAACACGATCCATTTAAGAAATGAGTTAACCCCTAAATATCTCGTTTTATAAGTGGGTTGACTTATTGAGAGGTTTTTCTTGTTGACTTGTTTAGAGGGTTTTTTATAAAAAAATATATTTATATTTTAGAGATAAAAAGTGTAAAAGATTTCAAGTCAAATATTTTCACTTTTAATTTTTCCTATACTTCTATAACTGAAATTAATTTCTCATGTTGAACCATTTCATCAACTATTCACTCCAAACAAATTTAATTTATAAGTTTAATAGTTTAATTGTCCATTCTCAAATCATTTACATGTAATCTCGAGCTAAATATATAAATTCAAATTTATAAAGTAGGAATGGAAGATATATTTGACAAAAATAACTAAAGAGACATCAATCACTAAAAAAGTCTCATTTGATTCAGAGTACTTTCTTTTTATGAATTGTTACTAAATCACTATTTATTTACTAAATGAAAATCAAATGGTATAACCCGAATCATGACTTCACACATCATGCATTTAACTGGGTCCAACAAGACATGAAACTAATAAAATAAATGGTTTGGGTTAGGGTTAAAGAGGTCAATCCGATAACCCAAAACCTGTTAATCCGCTAACCAGACACCATTGATGCCCCTACCATAAACAATATGCTAAACCTAAGCACACATTATCTCATCTTCAGTTCACCTTATCATCACTTGGGCGTGTGCAACTTATTTTAAACCTTGACATATTGCAAATATTGCTCATCTTGTGGTATTTCACTCAAATACCGAGTTTGGATTACTCTCACAAATTTAGCTTTGTATGTCAAAGCATACACAATAAGTACAATCTTATTTCATTTTGTTATCCACAAATGGCCTCTTTCTTTACTGCTGATATGTTTTGGATCAACCAGTGAACTACTTGTTTTGCCTCCGGTTTGAACTACACTTCTTTGTAACAACATCAGCACCATCTTTCTGGTTTTAAAATTGAGTTTCTCAAGAAAGGGCTAAACATATTAATAGTAGTTAGCCATCTATTCATGAACTAGTTTCCTTACACAGTAAGTTCGTTTTTACAGAAGCTTCAACTAACTAAACCACTACCAAGACCTCTCCTTGAAGACTTCCACACTTGAGTACGTGTTTGTCTGCCACTTATTTGCTTGACAGGGTATTAGAGATAAACTTGATAACTGCTAACAGTTGGTCTAATCATCATTAGATGGAATCTGGAATATACTCACCATATTTGTTCTCTGAGCACTCGGTGTGGCTTTAGTAAGGAATAAATTGAGGTTGGGCTTTATTTTTCTAAAGGCTGAAGCGGGTAATTGACTTATAGTTGTCCAAGGTAATATTTTTCACAAGGTGAAATATCATATGTTCCGCTCCTTTCACAATCAAACAAGACAATGGAAGGGAGGTTTTCGGGCTGCTCCTACGATTGGTGTGGTAGTTCTCCTTTGTAAATGGTGCTAATGTTGGTTCACCTAAGATTTTTAGGTTGACATTTTGATAAGGCCGGGTCAACTGATTTTGTTTAGTTGTGGCTGCAGTCAGCATCTTACTAACTTTTTTGGTTTAATGGAAGTTTGTTTTGCCGTTTAATAAAATTTCTATCTCTTTTATAAATAGAAGATTATATTTGATTAGTTTTTCTTGAATTTATGGTAAACTATAAAATATAGAGAATCGAGAACCAATAGTTTTACATGTAAAAAAAATTAATTTTACTTAGAAAAAAATGTTTTTTCTACAAGTTTTCTGGAACTTTTACATATAAACATATGTATAAACATTCAACCAAAATAACAATTTTTTGTAATTTTTTTAAATTTTGTAATTTTTTTACTTTTTTTAGATATTTATATTAAAATGACTTATACATGTATTTACAAGGAAAACTGAAGAAGCTTAGGAAAAAATAATTTTTTATGAGTTTTTTATATGTTCTACATATGATTCTCTGATTTATCAATTTTTTTATGGTGTTCCAATAACCTATCCTTCTATACTTAACATATAGTTCTCATTGTACAAATTTGATAAATATGTATAAAGCTTCCTTTTTTCCTTTATTGGGCAATCTAAGGACTGGCCCTACAAGAGATGTAGTCAGGGGGTGGAACCAGGAGAGGAGGGAGGGCCAGGAGACGGTCAAAAGGATCTATTGACCTTCAGTCACGGAAATTTGATAGATTTGAATAATATAAAATATTATATTTTTCTAAGAAAACATGATTTAAACCATTTAGTTAGAGCCAGTAGAGAAAATTGTCTTATGACCCCAACATTGAATGTAGTGTTGCAACAACTTATTTGTTTTTACAACAAAGTATATTATAGTGTTAAGTTTTGTAAGTCACGAGTCTTGCAACTAGTGTACCCAACTTATTAAATACAAGAGAAAAAGATTGAATGTACACTGCCTCTTCTTTTAAGAACATTGAGGAGGTCTTTTCGCTCATAAACATGTTTCCCTTCTTTAAAAAGTTTTGACCACATTTATTGTACTTTCAGTTGATATGGTAATATATGTAGAGAGAAAGTGTATTGTATAATTGTTTTTAATGTAGCAGCATATGAGATGAGAGTTCCGCACGTTATAAACCTTTCAAGTTTGTGAGTTTTGTGAGTCCGCATGTTGAAAACCTTCCGAGTTTGTGAGTTTATGAGTCCACATGTTGGAAGCCTTCCGAGTTTGTTAAGTCGCATGGTAAATCTTCCGAGTTTGTATGTCAAATCCGTATGTTATAACCTTAAATCCGCATGTTATATTTTCATCGCGTACACATCGTACGTTAAGGCTAATTGTACGTTAACCGACCCGTATATATATATATATATATATATATATATATATATATATATATATATATATATATATATATATATATATATATATATATGGTAGGGTTTATTTGAGAACCACTCTTATTGCGAGAACCATGAGAATCAATATGAACACAACAAAATAAACCCACTCCATCACCACCCAAAACCTAAAACCCATCCCTACAAAAAAATCTATACCTTACCAAAAAACCTAACCCCCACCCCCCAAAACCCTAAAAAAACCTAATCCCCAAAATGGTAAAAAATTCTTTTTTGTTTTAAATTTTTTTAGGTATCTTTGGTTCTGTTTACACTAGTTCTCGCTATAAAGGGTGGTTCCTAACGGATCCTTATCCTATATATATATAGGGAGACGATCAAATAGAAAGTTTGATTTAGTTAGGAAGGGTAAGAAGCAATAATGCGACGACATGTGGCAAATAACCAAACTCACAAGGAAGGGCATTTTGATCTATTTACTTCTTATATGTCAAAAAGCTCAAAATCTAGGTTTTCTTTATCTCGGCCACCTCTACTCCACCACCACCACCATCCACTACCTGGAAACCGTCACTATCACCGCCACTAACGATCTTCGCGCCAAATAATCTAAATCATCTCCTTCCACCATAACTCACCATAGCTTACCTCCGTCCAACCACCATAACCCACGACCACGCCACCGTAAGCAGTATTTTGTTGCAAATCGAAGCAACTTTTCTGTCCGTTCGTCATCTTCTGCCCAATAAAATATCTTTTATTTTGTGGTATCAATTGGATTCTTTTCTGATTCGAGATTAAATAGACTGCGTTTTACGGGAGAGGTTGAATGAATTGCGTTTTACGGAAGAGGTTGAATGAATGCGTTTTGTTGTTAGAGAGGAGCTATGTAGAATGTTGAATACATAGAAAATGATTACGGAAAGAGAGAGATGTAGATTTATTATTAGGGCATAATTGTTTGGTTAGTGGGCTTGAATATGTTTGGAACAAAGTTCACAATCTCAAGGCAAGTCCATTAAGTTTTATAGTATTGATCCATTATTTATCCATTTCCATTTTTATATTGATCCATTATTTATCCATTTCCATTTTTATATTGATCCACTATTTTTATAATTTTAATAGTGGGCTTAAATTTATTTGGAACAAAGTTAACAAACTCAAGGGCAAGTCCATTGCGTTTTAAAAAAAAAAAACACATTTTTTTATGTTTTCTGTACATTGTGTTTTAGAAAAAAAAAACATTTCTTTGTGTTTTCTGTCCATTGCATTTTACGTATCTAGGTTTTCGAATTTTTTTTCAAAGTATAGCAATAGTATGCCCGTTTTAAAGATAAAAAACGCTCGTTTTTATGATACAATTTTTATAATAAAAATATTGTCATATGAAAGAGTTATTAATGTTTAAAAATGGGGTGAATTGGAGGAGACATAAATTATTGTCTTTGATTGACTAAAATACCCTTAAACAAACCTATGCACCTCCTTTTTTTTCAATTTCACTCAATTGATCTTAGTCCTTAATTACTAATTAGATGGTCATGATTACTTCCTAACCTTCCTACCCAAATAAACTTTCTAGTATATCCTGACCCTATATATATATACAGGTAGAGGATCTTGTAAAAAGGGCTCAAAGTGTGAAAAGTGTGAGAAATACTATGGAGATGACATGTGTCCTCAATCCAAATAAATTCAAAAGGGTAAACAAGTAATTTTCTCGTTGATTCAATTAATTGATAACCTTTCATAACCGCCACCCATTATTATAGGAATACGATTTTGTAACAGCTCTATGGTGGATATATAGTGTTACATAGTGTTATAGTGTTATATATTTCTTGTAGCAGGTCTATGATGGATGTATAGTGTTATATAGTCATACAATGTTATATATTTCTAGTAGCATGACTTTGATGGATGTATACTGTTATATATTGTTATAGTGTTATATAATTCTGGTAGCAGGTCTATGATGGATGTATAGTGTTATATAATTCTGGTAGCAGGTCTATGATGGATGTATATTGTTATATAGTGGTGTAGTGTTATATAATTCTGGTAGTAGGTCTATGATAGATGTATAGTGTTATATAGTGTTATATATTTCTTGTAGCAGGTCATTATTTGCAATGCTATGGTGTCTTATTTTACGTTCATGGTGGTTTTACTGTAAAACACAACGCCTTGAATCACAATACAATTAAAACACCATTGTATAAACATAGAAAAATACCATGGACTAAAACATCCAATCGAAATGTAATTTTTTTCTCTACATAAGTATAATGATATGATACTCATATTAAAGATAAAAAAACACTTATTATTATGGTGTAATTTTTTAAGAAGAAATAGCTACGTATAAAAAGTTATTGACGTTTAAAAAAGAAGGGGGAACTTGCATGTGCATTGCATGTGACTTTCTAAATTTAAAAATGTTAAATTTACCTTTATACACTTAATCTAGAAAATTACTTATTTTAATGGTAAACACTATTTACAAGATTGCCATCAAGATCTCAACCATTAGATTAAAGATCTAATGGTTTAGATTCTTTCTTACCCTTCTCACAAAAAAAAACACTTTTTTACAATAACCTCATCCTATACATACATACATACACACACACACACACACACACACACACACACACACACACACACACACACACACACACACACACATACATACATACATACATACGCGCACACACACACACATATATAAACGTGATAAGGAATTGGAAGTGTAAAAACGGTGAGAACGGATTCTAAACCGACACGGGCGCGTGCTACATTTCAGTCGGACGGGCTTTTTTGTCTTTTAAGTTTTTCCTTCATGTTATCTCACACACCGTTCTCATTTGTGGCATGGAATTCCTTTTGGCGTGTAGTTAAAAAGCAAAACATTTTTGGCGTAATCATTCATTTCAAGGAACCATTATACCATGTTTTGTTGTTGCTTTCTTCCATTGCTTGTCAGTTCTTTGGCATTTTCGAGCAGGTGATTCTCCAGATTCCACACCCATAGAAACTACATATTTTAATGTTGAAATTAAAACGCCAAAAACATCAAATAACTAATATAATCTCAATCGAAGTTAACTCATTCTATTTTTTACGTATAGTTAAAAACATTTTTGGCGTGGAATTCCTTTTGGCGTTATGTTTTACCCTAGATCTCCCCTCAATTAATTAATCCTTTTTGTTTTACAAAGGGTTCAAAGTAATATCATGGAGTTCATGGCATTGATAAAGCCATTATAATTCATTCATAATTCAAATATTACAATGAAGACGAAACAAAACAAATCAAATCAACACTCTTCATTAGATGACATTACATCAAAGATGTATCCATCGCTTTGCTCATCACTTTCTCAGACTCGTCATCATCAACTTCATTGGCATATAACGCCATCAACTGGTTCAGCCTGCTTCGCATCCTAGATTTAAAGATAATCACAATCCTGGTTGTGTTAACGTGTGAAGGTATAAATCACAGAGTTGGTCAAGAAGGCGGACATTCTCTGTGTTAAGTACCTCGTCCATTGTTAGGGAATCCTCCTCTCCATTGCTATAAGTCACTTTCACCTTCTTCAACTGTTTATCCAAACTCCAAACGGTAACTGTTGGTAACTCAAAAACATCATCATCATCATCCTCTTGTAATATTCTCTTTAACCTTCTTATTATTATTTCAGTTCTTTCATACTGGTTTGCCATCAGAACACCTAATGGAAGAATATCCCTTTGGACTGCCTCATCCATGCCTCGGCTGGCGTTAATGGTTTTGACCTTTGCTCTTCTTCTGTCTGAGAACTTTAGAACGAAACGGTTTTCCAATCTATCGACCCTCAATGCAATTACTTGAGCCATTTAATTTTTATAATATATGGCGTTTTACACACTTTTGGCATTTTTATTTGTTATAGAGACATACCTTTTTGTATCGTTTTTATTTTTGGACGTGTTTTTAGATGTTGAAGATATTAGTTTGGCGCCAAAACAATAATACTGTTTGTAAACCGACCTTTTCTGAAATTGTTTTATACTCATATACTGTAGGGGGATACAAGCTCCGAAAAAGTTTTTTTCAGAGATATGGTGATAATGAAACATTTTTGGCGTTTTATGTTTTTTTTGACGTGATATGAAGGAGACAGATCTATACTGTGACATATATTTTTTACATCATTTTTGAAACCAAAAATATAAGCAAAGTGTACGCCCAAAACAATTTTTTATGGCCATGTAAACATAATGCTTGCGTTTTGAAACGAATTTCAAACATGCACATTGTAAACAATATTCACGTCGTTTTAGCAACAAAAAGATGCAAGATTTAATCTAGAAAGATTAGTCAATATGCACATTGTAAATTGAAAGCAATTTATGGCGTTTTAACTTAATCTACATATTCGGCCATCCTTTGTTCTATCCTCTTGAATCCTGTTGTGTACAAATCTGTAATTTTTTCTAGCCCTAATCGCATGAACTTATTTAATGATTTCACTAGCTTTTTTTGGTTTTCATTTATGCTATGTAGTAGGATTTTTGAAGTGTACTTCTTTCGGAGGTCATTTAGTTGTCTCTGTTGTAGGTCATTTGGGGCATCTTCTTTTGCCAAACCACATTCCCAACCAGCCATCTGCCCCATATATGTTTCCATATGCTTCATTGTAAATATCCCACAGTCGATCATGTTAGATGTTGTTCTCTAAGCCATTTTTTGTCTAGCAATAGGTGCCTTTTTGATGATCATAGCATTTGGGTGTTTTTGAACAAGCAAATAGTTTGCAAAATCATCTTGCTGCAGTTTGACATTTTTGCATATATAAGTATGGCGTTTTGTGAACATAATTTGTAAAACAATACAAAGGCTTCAGAAAGTTACCATTTTCAACTATCCTGTTTACTTTTTTTAAATGTTAAGCTCATCTTCATTTGCGTTGTTATCCAATATATCAACTCTATTGTGTTTTAGATTGAAGCAGATAACATAGAAATGCCTTTGTCATATTATTGGCATGAAGACCAGATCATATTCGTCTATCTTTCTATCTTTCCGATCTTCTTTGAAACGAGCGTCTTTCAAAACCAATTCCATGTTTCGGTTGAATTCTTTATATCGATACTTTGTTGTTTTGTCATACGCAGGTCTATTATGTTATTTTGCATGAGAACATTTTTAATAACAAAATAAAGTCATAATATAATTGCATCAATTATTATATTGAAATAGTTTCCAGCATTATTTCTGTGTAGTACAATCTTGATGGTGATTCAGGGGCTTTAAATCTTTCTTCATGGTTCAGGATATGCCCCCAAGTTTGAATAATGTTGCTGTGTGCATAGAATCCTGGTCTCATGATCTCTTTTATCACCCTTGTGAGTTCCGACACCCCTGTAATTTTGAATACCGTACTCCTGAAAAATGCACATGGCTTTTAAGTTAAACGATTTCATTTAAATCAGGCATGGCGTTTTGGGTGTTCACATGCATCTGCATGTACATTTTTATCGTTACAAATGCAAACTATGGCGTTTTACGAGAAAGAACTGTACATACATGTAATACCCACATCCAATAATTATGTACGTGGAAATATTGTTTTCCTGTGTTGCCCTTGTTACATGTATATCCACTTGCCTCTTGATATAAGGGGACAAACATGCCCTACTCCGCTTAGACTCTCTTTTCTCCACATTTTTTTTCCTTTTTATTATTATCATCTTCAGCACCTCCTTCACCATCAGGTAAGTCTATTGTTTTCAAAATCATGTTCTCTTGCATCAACTTGTTTATGTCTGGCATTTTTTCTTCCTAACCCTTCTCCTGTACATTTGCCTTTTCTAGCGTTTGGTGGGTGTTGGAGTTAATAGATCAAAAGAAGGTACATC
The DNA here is from genome assembly GCA_947069175.1 of Scalesia atractyloides. Taxonomy (NCBI): domain Eukaryota; kingdom Viridiplantae; phylum Streptophyta; class Magnoliopsida; order Asterales; family Asteraceae; genus Scalesia; species Scalesia atractyloides. The sequence goes on along the minus strand of CAMTDV010000001.1, from coordinate 51,749,154 downwards.
TGTTTTTTACTTCCCTTGATCAGTGGCGTTTTCATTTTCTGCTTTTTTGGGTGTCACTTCTTATTCAAGCCTTTGATTGAGGGTCTTCCTTCCTTCCTCGTTTGAAGTAGATATTGGTTGCTGACATGGCGTTTCATCAAACACTACACCCTGCTTGACAACACTTTTGTTCACCAATCTCCCTTTCAGGTTTTTCTAATTGAGATATGAAAGCAACACTGAACTTTGTCTCCGTCACAGGCTTGTTTGGTGTTTTTTCAAAGACTGCCATAGTTGTTTTCTCAAGTTCAGTGATGAATGTTTGACTGTATTGTGTTTATGTTGGGGGGATATGAGTGTCCTGACCTTTGTCTTGGTCATCAAATGGCGTTTTATCAAATTCACGCATCGGTGGCCTCTCTTCAGCAGGGTGCAGGTGTAACGCCTCGCTTTTTCATACTTTCCTTAATTAGAAAGTATAGTCGTATTTCTATTTTTGGAACTTGTATTCGTATCATTTTCGTATTTTCTTTTCCCAATCTTGTAACCCGAGACTTGAATCATAATAAAATTGATACTTGATACATACTTGTTTTACATGCATTCAATCATACTGATACTTGTTATACATACAAAGGTTCATGCATTCACACTGAACACTTATACACGTTATATGCTTAAATCATGCAAAAATGACAACTTAAACTAAGTTCAAGGACTAAAAGTGATAAAAATAAAGAAACTTCTGGAATAAACCACCTCGCGGCCCGCGACCGAGCCCTTCAACTTTCTCGCGCCCCGCCAGACCCTCTAGCGGCCCGCGACCGAGACCTCCTCATCCTCTCGCGGCCCGCGAGAGGGGCATAATCCGGAGAAGTTGATTTCAAGCTCATGTATTGGTCAATTTTGTGTTTTCTGCATTTATTACTTCACCTAACAACCTCCCAAAACTCACCTATAAATACCCCACTCATCCTCCTCTCAAATCACAACTTAATATCTCTCTCTAAAAGCTCTAAGAGCTCTCTCTCCATCAGAGATCAAGGATTTCAAAAGTGAGATCTAACTCACCTCCCTTCTTTGATCTTTTCCTTCTTTACACTTGAAACACCTTTTGGAATGTCTCCATAGTTTTTCTAAGGAAAACCAACTTGGACCATCACCATGTTCAAGGTCCCGAGTGTAAGAACCTTTTGTTTAATAGGGTTTTCAACCCACAAGTGTTGTATCCTTCCATGCTTGTTCTTGAAACGAGACTTGAGTTGGTAGAGTGTGATCACTTGGAAGCCTTAGCTATCCTACTTTCGATCCACCACCTCACTTGATGATTTTGTTTACTTTTTGTCTTTTACTTTTACGTTACTCATAACCATCCTTGTCGTTCTTGTGACGACTTGTGCATTGGTAAACTATACGAGAGATGTTTTAAAAGGAAGGTTATCCTCCTACCTCCATACATGACTTCTATGAACTTCCATGATGTTTATGATTTCCTTATTACGTACGCTATATAATATATGTGCATATTCACTAACCGAACTCTTGATGGTAATCAAATGATTGTCCGTCATGGTACTAGGTTACATCACCTACGTACTTAATCTCTCATTACGATTCTAATGGGTAACCTAACCCATGAAAACACATCAACCCGAATGGGTCTTATAGTGTCAAAAACGAGTATTAAGTCTAGATGATTATTTTCTCGAATAACATACTTTAGCGTATTTAAAGTTACTAAATCCTCCGTTATCATTCGAATACTTACCAACCTCTGTTTTCCTTTTGTAGGATAACTCGATGTTCCCCCAAACTCTCTCTCCAACCCTTCGCGAAGTAACAAGTGGAAGCGTTTGCAAACCTGTGAGTACACTCGACCCGCTTTTCGTTTACAACACTTTTGGGTGTAACATGTTTACTTATACCAAAACCACAACACTTAAACTTTATGAAATGCACAAACAATCCTATACGCATGAATACTTGATACGCTTACGTGATGCTTAAATCTTGGACATTCTTTATGTGATACTTTAGTCATTAACTTGTTTAAGCCTTCGTTTGACATGTATAAGCGCTTTAGGAAGTAACGCATCCCCTTCCATTGTGTAATCTTGAGGCCATGTTAAAACATCGTGATTGCGTTAAGGGTTTGACTAGTAGTATTGCATGCCTTGTATATGCTCTTGTAGAATCATAGTTGCCATGAGGATTTGTTTAAACTTTATTCGTATATGTATGCTATGCTTAAACTTATGTACTCGCCTTTGCTTTTGCATTGAATTGTTAATTTAAAACATGTTACAGGTTGATGAAGAGGATGCTATGAAATCAAATAGCAAGGACTTAGATACACACATTTAGACGTTTAGGTTAATGTTGTTGTATCAATTTTGTTATAATTGTTGTATTTGTTTCAATGTTGTATTTTGAAAAGTATTTTGAAATGAAATTCGACTTTAAATTAATATTGTCATTATTAGCGTTATGAGTAATGAGCAATCTCATTATCGTCTCACTCCGATGTTTCCGACATCGGTTGGGGTGTGACAGCAGGTGCTTCTTTATAGCTTTAATCATGTCTTCCACCATCTTTGGACAATCCAAACCTTTCTTCACTTTAATCATTTGTTCTAGATCTTGTCCCGACAGTTCCAAAACCTCAGGCTTACCCCGTTTAACTATTCTTCCACCATTATATCTGATAATGTGATATTCCAATGTTTTAAAATCATAATCCCAACTTTTTTATATCATTCTCATTTACATCTTCGTATGTCTCTTCTTCAGCTGACCATATATATTCATCACCACATGCAAACCTATCTACACCCTCAAGTGCAGCCTCACATGCAGCTGCACCTTTAACAATCATGGCGTTTTGGTCAATGTCACCCTCAGCCTCCCTTTCACCTTCACTGGCAGCCTCATCATTCACGGCCTTTTGGTCAACAGATATGGCATTGCCACCTTCAATAGGTATGGCATTTTGATCTCATTCACATGCCTTAGTTGAGGTCATGGCATTTTGATCACCTTCCCATGCAGTCTCAACCTCCCTTTCCCCTTCTATTCCCCTATCCCCTTCCCCTTCCCTTTCACCTTCCTTTCCCCCCTCAACCTCATCATCATCCACATCATTCTCATTTTCTACTCTTTCACTTGGCCCTTCCTTGGTGTTTTCATCCACAAATGTTGACATGTTCTATAATAAGGTTAGACATTGTGAGTATTTGATATGTACCAATAGACTGTTTGGATGTTCAAGCTTTGATTAATTTAACATTGTCTTCATCTTGATGTAATTGTCTTCTAATTCTTTGTAGGCACCATCCAACTTCTTAGCCATTCCATGTAAATTAAGAAGAAATATAATTATGGCGTTTGTTTTTTAATCTTTTTTGTGTTTTTTGTGAAATTCAATATTTGAACAACATACCTCCCCATCTTCATTCATGGCATTCTTTCCATCATCTTGCATTGTTGTTTCTCACCAGCACCTTGGTCCCCATATTGTTTTAGTACTGTGATTAGAGCATGGTTTCTAGAGGCAGAAACTTCAAACATCCTGTTTTGTCTTTCCAAATCCCCAGTTACAACTCTTTGATAGAAAGCCTCTTCATGCTCATCATTGATAGCCATGGCTTTTTGCACTTCAGGATTGAGTTCTATACAGTTGCAAGGATCACTTCCGCCTCTCCATGTCTTTCATGTCAAAGCAAGATGACAAAAATTTCGTTATTTCATCAAATCGATATTGGTCAATATCAAAGATCAACATGTTATCTACATATAAGCAAATTAAGACTCCTTTTCTAGAAGCATCGAATTTGCTATAACACACTTGTCTGCTTGGTTTAATACAAAACCATTAGACACCACCACATCATCAAACTTTTGATCCACTATTTAGCTGCTTGCTTTAAGCCATATAGTGACTTAACAAGCTTACACACTTTATGCTTATTACCAGGTATAACGAAACCCTCTGATTATTTCATATATATCTCATAGTCCAATCACCATTTAGGAAGGCTGTTTTCACATCCATTTGGTGAATCACAAGATTATGTATTGCCGCTAAAGCAACCAACAATCTAATAGTGGGCACTCTTGCTACGAGAGCATATGTGTCAAAGTAGTCTATTACTTCTTTTTGCCTAAAGCCTTGGATAACCAATTGGGCTTTAAAATTATCAATTGAACCATCTACTTCATCTTCTTTTTGAAGATCCATTTACAACCAAGTTGTTTACATCCAGCGGTAGATCAGATAATTTCCATGTGTTATTCTACATAATACAATCCATCTCATCATTTATAGATTCTTTCTAGAATGCAACATCCCGAGCTGCCATGGTTTCAGTATAGTTTCTAGGATCTTCCTCAATATTGATATTGAGTTTGAATCTCATCTCTAGATCCTCAACCAAATATAGTTGGAAATGATCACCAAATGATTTAGCTTTTCTTGCTCTACCACTTCTCCTAGGTTCTAAGAGTATCAATCACTTGATCAACCACTTAAGATTTACTAGAACTTGGAACCATATCCTTAGGTCTAGGTATAGAAGAGAACCTATTATAATCATAATCTGTAGTTCTTCCCTCAATTACCGTATGCACAGTCGCTTAGTCATTTGGTTCTATGACATAAGACGTGTGAGAAAACAAATGCTCAGCATACCCAATGAAAATGCAGTCTATACCTTTTTCCCCTATCTTAGGATCAGTAAGCCTTACCACGGCTCTACAATCCCAAATTCTCAGTTTATGCAACTCAGGTGGTTTTTTATAACAAAGCTCAAAAGGGGTAGTCTTGTTTCTTTTATCAGGAACCCTATTTAACAAATAGCAAGCTATAAACATAGCCTCACCTAAAAAACCTTCAGTAGGCCTAAATAGGACAACATGGTATTAACCATTTCCTTTAGGGTCCTATTCTTCCTTTCTGCCACACCATTTTGTTCTAGTGTATAGGGAGCTGTGGTATGGTGTATTATTCCAGTTGATTGGAAATACACTAGATCAAAATACTCACCACCTCTATCAGTATATAGAGTTTTAATCAACCCACTCTAATGAAGCTCTACTTCTTCTTTATAAAATTTAAACTTTTTCAAAGCTTCATCTTTAGCATGTACCAAATAAGCATAGCACAATCTAGTAACATCGTCTATAAACGTTAGTACATACTTTTTATTACCTAGCGATGGTGTAGCATGAAAATCACATTAATCGCTATGTATTAACTTTAATATGTTACTTTCCCTATTAACATGTTGCATGAATGGTTTCTTAGTTATTTTATTCACTTTGCAAATATGGCATATATTATTATTTATGTTAATAGTAGGAATTAAGCTCATTTTAGGCATTTCCTTAATTCTTTTATACTGTACATGTCCTAGTCTAGCATGCCATACTTCTGAATCACTAAAGTTGTTACTATTACTAGTTGAAGACATGCATTTAACATTACTAGTAGAGGCAACACAAACCAATTCATTCACAAAAGAAACATCAACATTCAATATAAACGTGCCATTACAAAGATAACCAAAACCTATAAAAGTACCATGTCTTGACACGATATACTTGTCACTTTCCAACACTTGTTTGTAACCACGTTTATTCAACACAATGCCACTTAACAGATTCTTTCAAATTCCGGCCACATACAAAACATTGTTCAAAAGTAAAGATTCCTAGAAGTAATAGTAAGTTGCACGATTTCTATTCCTTTGATTAGTTTAGTTGCAACATTGCCCATCTTGATGATAGATCCGTATTAAATTGGTTGAAAGTCTTTAAATCAACAAAGATCCTTGCATACATTACCACTTGCACCCGAATCAACCCACCAAGCAATATCATCATCTTGCACATAAAATGCTTCAGAAATTAGTGATACATTATTCTGAACCGAATTTACTAATTTTACCAAATTCTGACCTTGCTTGCCTAGGTACTTGGACCGGCCACATCCTTGTCCTTTGGACCATTCTTGTTATTATTCACCATTTTACAATCCCTCTTAAAGTGACCAACTTTACCACACTTCCAGCAAGGGTAATTCAATTTCTTATTTGGACCTGAATTGTTGTTCCCTTGACACTTTCTTTTCCTTTTGAATGTTGTTTCGCTTAGATGATTCACCCGTCTCAACCATGTTTACAGAAAATGTTCCAACCTATTTCTTATCATCGTTGACCAGCACCTTTTCTTGTGCTCTCAAAGCCTCTTCAAAACTGAAGTGACTTTTAAGTTAAACCAAACTTAACTCCCCTTTCTAATGTTTCAAATTGTGTTTGAAATCTTTCCAAGAAAGAGGTAACTTGTCAATGATGCTTGAAACCGAGATGGATTCATCAATCTTCATGTAATATTGGGAAAACTACCCTAAATTCGCAACAATTTATTATATTGCTCCATGACAAGCCTCGAATCAACCATCTTGTAATAGTTGAAATTACTCACAAGAAACTTCTTACTATAAAAATCTTTTAGCATATAATTGGCTTCCAAGTTGTCCCATAGTAAATTTGCAGTTCCACATTCTGATAAACATCAAAAAAGAATCACACATACTGTTCAAGATGTGGCTAAGGCAGATGTAATTGTCATTCTCTCACTTTCACCTTTTCCTGATTTATTCCAGATTGCCATCCTCCATCATCTCCGGTATGGGAGTGGTCAACACGTACGCCACTTTTAGGGTCGTAAGAAGAAAGTGCATCTTTTTCTGCCATCGACAAAAATCCTGCCCTTCGAATTTCCAGCTTGTCAAACTTGTTTCTCATAACTTCACAGATTGCCTTTCGTCATCTTGCACATAAATTAATTTCATCTTTGTTGGGAAAATCGTAAACAACATATAATCTAAGAAGCGTGTGATCACTTTCAGATCAAATTATATCGGTGGCTCTCCCGTATAATTTAATTGGATACAACTCAGATTAAGAAATCGAATGCTAATTTGTGTCTTGTAAATTCGTATGAAGCAGAAAACATCACCAAAGGTTGATTTCGAATTTAGGATAATGCTGTAGGTAAGTGCCTCTAGTATGTGTGTGTGGTATATTCGTATGAACCAGAAAATGCCACCTTGGATTCGGATAGGGGCTGCTGCCCATTGGACCCCCGCCAAGGGGCGTTCATCCCTTGGAACCCCCATTGAGTAGAGGCTCAGCCCAAACACTTAGAATTATAATTAATCAAAAAGTGTGCACGTCCACACCTCCTAACTTCTTTAATATGTATTACAATTCACTTTGGTAATCAAGTTAATTCTCATTACACTAAAATATCTAATAGATAATATGAAGACTGATATGTTCAACAGAGTATAATGATAATTAAAAATTTCGGCTTATTGATAAAAAATATAATTCTTTTTTATGAATGGCAAACATAAATATGATATGAACCATTAAGAAACTAGATCACATTCAAAATACAAACTAAATGGTTTTGTTGACTCATCTACGAACGTCAATTCTAGCAAATCAATTTTTTAACCAATTTCCATTTTATCTTTAGAAAAAAGTATGTGTATCAACTTTTTAATAATTAAATGCGTAACTTTATAAACATTAGAAGGTGCCACCCATTTTTAATAGCAAGAGCTAAAACTGTGCGCATAGTGGCGACTTTGACAACCAGGCTGTAGGTGTGGTACCTGGGGAAACCCCACAGTCATCTTAACTTATCTTTCAGTCTTATGTGACTGCTTATCATTTCTTTCAACTTGGGGATGATGTGACAACCCACAATTTCAGGTTAATACTTTAACCTAATCATAGTTAACTTTGACATACATTCATAGCACTATATTTAACTAAAGTTAGTTTAATGAGTCTAGTTGGGTAATTTGGGGAATTAGGGTAATTTGGGGAATTACCAGAACACATAAACAAGTTAATTCTCGAATGTTGGTGACTAACATGAATAATTAATATAATGGATGGTTTATATGAAACTTATGTGTTGCATGACAAATACGTGAATTATATGCTTTAATTGCAAACTGCGAGAGGGTTATGTGCCTTGTGTAAAAGTTATATAATTAGGGGATGCTTAGAGTTAATAGTGAAACTCTAATAAAACTACTGCATAACCTAAACTCCTCATAATCTCATCATACGATAGTTTTCCTAAATTATTTCTTTGATCATTTGTCTACACAAGTTTCACACACAATCATCAATCTCGATCTTTCCAATCCTCTTAGAACAATCTCTATATCAATATAAGGTAAGTGTTTATGCTATAAGTGGTTATTCTTGTTCTTTTGATCCCATGCAAAATCCCAAAGATCCAAACATGTGATTTGTTATAAATTGATAATGCTTGAATGACTGAATGTGTGTTGGTGAATGATAGTGTAATTGTTTGTCAACACTAGGAATGCTCTTGTTATGGTAAAACTACTAAATTAATTGGTAATATTGTTGAGATTAGGGTTTTGATCATTGAGCTATAACTGTTACATTGAGAAACTGTTTGATTCCTGCTTAGTTTCGTGTTACCGTGCACATTTCAGAGTTTAGCAATTTCAGAGTTAGCATTTTCAGAGTTTAGAGGTTTCAGAGTTTAGCTTTTTAGAGTTTAGCATTTTCAGAGTTTATGTTGTCAAATTTTATCTTGAGTTTAGCTTTTTAGTGTTTAAAGTGTTTGCATATGTTAGGTCCGAATTAAACGCATGACTATGTTGGTTTCGAGTTTAATAAACAAAGTTAGAATATACACGTGTTTAATTGTTTTGAGTTATGTACACATGTATGCGAAGCCCGTGTTTCCTAAAATCACATTAAATGTCACCAGCTAATATCACCAACTAGAGAATCCACTGTGTGTTACTGTATGATAAACCTGTTGAATTGATCACACGGAACACTTGGTTTTTTGGACACTTAGGGTATTTCAAACTACTTGAATACATACTTATACATTATTGTACGATAGGTCGCGTGTAACAGATCAAACACTTTATTAACGCATAGAAGCACGTTAACATTTACCAAGCAAACTAAGGTGAGTTCACTACTCTTTCACAAGCATGCGTCCCGAGGGGGATAAACTAAACATTCCTTGGAGGAATACTTTTATATGTTGTAGTCTAAATTAGATGTTAGTTAATAAACTCAACTCTATCAAAAAAGTCCCTACTTACTACTGAGCTAGTTGCCTTGGAGGTAACGCGGTATTCGTTGATAGGGCTATTTGGTTTGACACACTATACACCGTGCTGGGAGCCGGGGTGAACTAAGGACCTTAAACATTTGATCATTGCTGATAGACATTGATGAGGGCACAACAAACATAACAGTCACTTCGGTATCGAGTTTATTATTCTTGACATGTCTTATACTAAACACCTACCTGATTTACATTAAACAAAACTGTGAACTCGCCAGCTTTTTGTTGATATATTTTTCTTCATGCTTGCAGGTTGTTAGATACAACTTGCATGGGAACTTGCAGTCTGAGGAGCTTGGAGTGTCATGGGGTGTGTTACATGTTACAAACATTTGATACTTTGAGTTTTAAAAGCATGTTGGTTTTCGTTGTTGAAACAATTACATTTTCTTCCGCGGAACACATACTTTGTTTGAAATGTTTAATTTGAAATACAATGATTCATGTTGGATATGATGAATTTGTTTTATATTGTCTATTGTCTATTGTTAGTTTGACATGATTAGTGGCTAGGTCATGGTACGTCACACGCCTCGTGGTAAAACTCCACGGGTGGTAATTTGGGGGTGTGATAGTTTGGTATCAGAGCCACTTGTTATAGTGAACTAGGTTTTAAAAAGTTTCTGTAAAACCAGACTATAATCGATTCAGTTCCGAAAGCGACCATGACACTACGCTCCGGATTGCAAGGTTTGTCTTTTATTATCGTGTACACTATACATTTAGCATGTATATATGCATTGCACTGCTTATAGTCACACACACAACATAATAGTACTATTTCACGTGTTATCTATTTATACCATGATGAATCAACCTTTTTATGATCTTTACCGTTTGACAACACCCACTTTTGACATTTGAATGTAAGGATCTTTTGGCACAAGTTAGGAGGAATTGGGTTAAACATTCAAATCGAATTATCATTACGGGTGCACAAGTAATAATAATCGGGGGTGCATGTGAGTTCCAGTGAGACCAAGCGTGTTAAAATATTTCTGACCCATTATCCGACATAATTGGGGATTCAACTATCCATAGGAGCCATAGCGATGATGGACTCCTACTCGCTCTTGATCTTTACTCTAGTCACCTTTCTTGTTTACTTGTACTAAATATGGAGATAGTATGCGCTACATATTTTTCTCATGTTGGTATCTTATGGATGTAGAATAATGAGTGGATGCGGTGGAGCTAACTTGACATAGGCTTAGATCCAGGCTCTAATCAATGGATGGTTGCCGAAGCTCTTGTAGCACATCAATCTGCTCAACCTCGAGCTTGTACCTTTAAGACATTCATGGATTGCAAACCTCACTCTTTTAACGACACAAAAGGGGTAACGGGTCTTCTTCACTTGATTGAGAAAGTAGAACATGTTTTTAAGATGTGTGATTGCCTTGTCAACAATCAGGTTAAGTACGCAACCAGTACTTTAGAAGGCAATGCGCTCTCATGATGGAACGCACAGATTCAAATGCTCGGATTGGCGGCTTCGAATCTTTCCCCATGGAATGAGTTCAAGGATCTGATAAGGGAGGAATACTGCCAAATAGATGACATTCAGAAACTTGAAGTGGAGTATTACAACCTTAAGATGGTCGGGTCCGAAATCGAAGCTTACACTAAGAGGTCCAATGATTTAGCTGCTCTTTGTCCTAATATGTCAGAGCCTGCTTACAAACGTATCGAGTTTTATCTAAAAGGTTTAGACCCAGAAATCCAAAGCTTGGTGACTTTAGCTAATCTTCCCACAATTCAACAGGTCATCTAATTGGCACATCGTCTCATGGACTAAGCAGTTGAGTAGGGCAAGCTGCCCAAGCGAAACACCACCGTTTCTAACACTTCTAGAAACAACAAACGCAAGTGAAATGATTCTGACATAGCCTCCAACTCCAGCCATCAATAGAAGAGAGCCTATAATAACAATAACAACCGCAACTTCAACTAGTCTTCTGCTACTAATCAGAATCAGGGCTTTAACCAGAACCAAGGCTCGTACGCTGGCAAGCAACTAACGTGTAGCAAGTGTAACTACCATCACCATGGGCAGTGCACTAGAATATGTCAAAGATGCGACAAGGTAGGTCACATGGCTAAAGACTGAAGAGCTCCGTTCCCAAAGCAGCAACAACAACAACAACAACAACCGTAGCAACAACAATAGATCTATCAGCCACAGTAGCAACAAGGTAATCGAAAGAGCTACTTTCAGTGTGGAAGCGAGGGCCACTTCAAGAGGGATTGCCCGTAGCAAAACCAGAATGCCAACAATGTGGGAATAAACAACAACACCGGGAATAAAAAAACAATAACAACGGTGGAAATGGTGCTCATGGGAGAGCATTTACGATTGACGCGGGTGACGCAAGGAATGATAACAACGTTGTGACCGATACGTTTTTTGTGAACAATCTTTTCGCTTCTGTTTTATTTGATTCTGGTGCCGATTCGAGTTACGTGTCCTTGAAGTTCAGTAGACTGTTAGGATCGATCCCAACCCCTCTTGAAACTAAACATATTGTGGGTGAAAACTCAATCTTCTAGGTCAAGTTTTTGACATTGACCTCCTTCATGTTACTCTTGGTAGCTTTGATGTAGTCATCAGTATGGACTGGTTGACCAAACATCGAACTGAAATTCTCTGTAAAAGAAAATCGTTCGTATCCCTCTCCCCATGGAGATTTTCTGTCTGTTTGAGGTCATGGGAGTGGTGCTATGGTTGGCATCATTTCAGCTATAAAAACCCAGAAGTGCATACAGAAGGGCTGTGACAAATGGCAAATAACCGGTAATTCTGTACAATTTAACCACTAATTTTGCTTTATAATCTCATGCATATTTATCGTAATTTAATTGCATAACTGAGTCGTACGTCATTAGGCAAGTAAATCTGATCATAACATATACTGGTTTCCGTTACCACGTGAAACAAACCAAAACAATGCCCTAAAAGTGTTGGTAGAAAGTGTTGGGCGCACTAATTGCGGTGACACTAACTGTGTCGGTAAACCCGCTAAAACAAATCAGAACAAGAAATAACGGCATGTTGATGCCATGTCTGAGTCCATATGCAGATGAAAACATATATTTGAAAACAACTATTACAATAATACATAACTTTCCGGTATAATGCCTAAATTGCAAAATTGTCCGTTTCGACCAAAAAGGCGACAAATGTCGATTTGTCCGCAAGACCAATTCGGAGGATTCCGGATGTAAAGGTAAGAATAAAACAATGTTAAACGTCCTAAAACAATGTAAGAATAATAAGAATGCACAAAAGACATCGTTTCCGGTCATTCGTCAGACAATGCACAATTCGACCGAAAAGCGGCCGATTGTCGAAACGACGAATATTTTAGTGGCCGATAGCCTCATCCGGGCATCTAGTGAACTAGTTAAGCCTCATTTGGAACTCGGAATCCATTTAACTAACATGAGGTCACGGAAACACAACTTTTGGAAAAGTTCGACGGCTGAACATAAAATTGCCGATATCGATCGAACGATCGAACGGACATGTCGGCCATCATAACTCATCGTATATTCGTCTAGCGAACTAGTCATACATATTTTTGAATCGGGAATGCAATAAGTAGACACCATATTAATTGTGGTGGTCGAAAACAAAAGCTTCCGGTACTAAATAAATAGGTTCGTTTATTAGCGATTATTACGACGATGAGCGATCTAGCGATGTATCCGTCATCCGAAACTTATATTGGAAAATCATGTAGATTAAATACCATGTAAATACACCCTAAACTCAAGTCTAATGCTTAAAATGCTAGATCATTAATCCTAATCACCATACTTAGTTAAATGACCAAAATATCTACCTTTTTAACATGTGTAAAAATTTGAAGTTATACTTTACCCCCTCCAATTCACGCTACAAGTGGGCCCCATGCCCGCTTGATTGTGTTGAAATTAAAGGATTAGAAGCATCGTGTTAGACTTGTGATGGACTTGAAAGAATGACATGATTTTATATAAAGAATTCTCATAAATCCTTATCATTATTCATCCAAAAATTTGCAAAACTTTCCCCTTGTTCTTCCCCCTAGCTCACGGCTCAAACACCACCACCCTACACCACCACTTTGCCACCTTGAAACACCACATTTTATACATCTTAAAGCCTAATCAAGCCTACTAAAGAAGCTAGCAAGGATGGAGAGCATTAGGGCTTCTTAAAGAGCTTCATTTTCTTCCATAATCATCAAGAAACTTGTGCACCATTTGTAAGCTAAACTCATCCATAATCTAGCTTATTTTTATGCTTAGATTATTAGTGTACAAGTTGATCATCTTGAAAATCAAGAAAAGATAAACCAAAAACCCTAACACACAACATAATAATAACACTAAATATTGTTTATTTTGTGTTGATTATATGTTTATATGATAGTTAGTTAGCATGTTGAAGTTGTTTGTGTTAAAAGTATGACATAAAAGTTGGATGATCTTGTGTGATTAAGTATAAAAATGAAGATTTAAACATCATAAGGTTTAAATCTAAACAAGATCATCAACTACATCATCCATGAAAAGTACTACAATTTAAAGGTAATTTTTAAGCATATGAATGATTTTATAAGAAGTAAACACTTGTATTTAAGTTGTATCACCTTAAAAATGTGTAGTAATCAAGGGGTTAGATGCATGAACTTGATTAAATAACATGCTAAAGTAGTGATTTGAAATGGTTAATAAATATTGAAAACCCTCTTATTTACTAGGATTTTTAACAATAAAAAGTCATGGATGATGATAGATTTATAATGTAAAATAAATATTAGATGGATTGTTGATGATGATTATGAGCTTAAACAGGTTTTAAATACGTTTTTGAAACGTGGAAAACGCCATAGTTAGGGGAAACTATGGCGAAATTTTCTAAAAATCTAACCGCGATTAAGACATGATTAGTGGGGTGATTAGTGGGACTAAACACGATTAGTAACTTAAATCGTCATTAAGTAGACACTAATGACAAGGGTTATCCCTAAATGGCCAAGTGTTTAACAAAGCTATATATTTATAAGTAAAAATAAATGCTTTTACAAATATATATTTCTCTACTTGGAAAATAATACAAGTATATATATACATTTGTTACCAATAACTTTGTATGTGTACGTGTGTGTATTGTATGTGTATGTATTAGAAACTTAGGGTGTTTAGAATAAATACTCAATCCTATACAAAATACAAACACTTAAATCGATACACTAAATGTTGGTGTATATCCTTGAAAAGCGTCGAAACAATAATCGGACAAACGAAACAATGCGAACAATAGGCGAACATTAAAGATTACACCGTCGTGTCGACGACCATCGGGTGAATCGCCGGCACGAAAGGTCAATACGACAATGGGCGGTTCTCGATTAAAGCGAACATATAATGAACGACGCCCTACGACGAGTCTAAATATATATTTAGACATTCAACGTATATATATATATATACATACACACACACACACACACATATATATATATATATGTTATCGAAATCAAAATCAAAATCCGGAAAGTTCAAAATATAAAAAGCTAGAAAATTATAAGTAAATACTTATAAGAAAATGGGCTTTTAATAAATAAATGTGGGCTAGGCCCAAATCGTAAAATACTTGGACAAGGCCCAATTCTAAAATATGTATGGATGAGGCCCACAACGAATAAAGGCCCAAAATATAAATTACATGGGCTAGGCCCAATGACATAAATACATGGGCTAGGCACAAGGACATAAAACATGAGCTAGGCCCAAAGACATAAATACATGGGCTAGGCGCAAAGAAATAAAATACATGGGCTACGCCCAATGACAAGAAAACATGGGCTAGGCCCAAAGACATAAAATACATGGGCTAGGCCTAATGACAAGAAAACATGGGCTAGGCCCAAAGACATAGATGACATGGGCTAGGCCCAATGACAAGAAAACATGGGCTAGGCCCAATGACATGTGAAGGGCAAGGCCTAGTTCACACATGATTTGAAAACAATAATATATATATATATATATAAGAAATATATATAACAAGATTAACCGAACAAACAAACTATCAACACTATGATAACATTTTAAGTTGTTCTATCATAACAAAGGTATACATAACAAGGATTCAAGATAACAACAAGTACGAGGTCCGTTGAGACCTAGGTGTCTAATGAAACTAATACGCATGTAGGTTACATACATGGCGGACACCGATCGATAAATAGTACGACTTAAAGAAATGAAGAAACTGTGAGTTCTTCTTCCTCCTTTCAATTATTTCAAGTTTTGTTTTAAACTATCGAGGGGAAATACATGTCATGTCAAAACAATATGTTAGCTATGGGTTAGTAGATAATAGATCACTTTGCATAAGTAGGATGATGACAATAGTAACCATTAATCAATTAGTGACCAAGGTGCAAAAGAAGTAGATCTATTGAGTTTGAGACCCGCTCCACTCCTAGTTGGTATACCCTTCGGAGTGCTTTTTTGATCCCAATGATGTCAAAGTTGTCTCGGTTTGGTTACTTACTTATGGCACAAGTATGTCAGGGTGCTCGCGACACACTGCTAGATCCTTAAATAACTCATTGATGCTAATAACATACTTGGATTTCAATAAAGGATTTCAAGGATGACATTTTGATACGAAAACATTAAACTACATGAACTCGCCAACTTTATATTGACTTTTTAAAATTACATGTATTTCAGGACGCAAGACTTGAGCTGGTGATGGGGTCCGGGTATGGGATTTTTCAAGACAACGATGCACCAATTTTTGGAGGGTTTGCCTTTTATATCCCAACTTCGTATGGGTATATAGGGGCCAAAGCCTCATTATGAAATTGTGATGAAAACATTGTCTTATTTTGGAACAATGTGTTTTAAACTATGTTTGTAATTGGTAATCTAAAACAAATAACAATGTGATTGCACTTTAGTAAGCTATAAATGTGTAATGAAACTTAGTAATGGTATGACATCGTTGTTACTTAATACTGTTACTAAATTGAATCCAATGATTACCTAATAGTCACACACCTGTGCTTCCGCTACGACCGGGTGTGACAAGGGCCATCCGTTTATTCTAGCCCTAGTTACTATCAATCAACTCGAGGAGAAGAAGATCGAAGACATTCCAGTCGTTTGTTATTTTCCGATGTTTATCCTGAGGAACTTCCAGGTCAACCTCCACATCGACAGGTGGAATTCCAAATCGAACTTACCCTTGGAGCAGCTCTGATTGCTCGTGCTCCTTATCGTCTAGCACCTTGATAGTTGCACGCGTTGTCTAATCAACTCCAAGAACTATTGGATAGGGGTTTTATCCGACCTAGTTCTTCACTGTGGGGAGCCCAGTACTATTCATGAAGAAGAAAGATGGGTCTTTCCGCATGTGTATTGACTATCATGAGCTTAACAAGGTGACAGTTAAGAATCATTATCCTCTTCCTCGTATTGACGATCTGTTTGACCAATTGGAAGGTTCAAGCTTCCACTCAAAGATTGATTTAAGATCGGGCTATCATCAGATGAGAGTTCAAGAGGGAGATATTCCCAAGACAACCTTTCAAACGCGGTATGGCCATTACGAGTTTTTGGTCATGCCATTCAGGTTAACCAACACACCAGTGGTTTTCATGGATCTCATGAACCGAGTTTGTAAACCATATCTTGATGATTTCATCAATGTGTTTATCGATGACATCTTGATGTATTCCAAGAGCAAAGAGGATCATGAGCGATATTAGCGTCTTATCTTGGAACTTCTGAGGAAGGAGCAGCTCTACGCCAAATTCTCTAAGTTTGATTTGTGGAATCAGTAAGTACACTTCCTTGGTCACGTGGTCAACGAATCGGGAATACATGTTGACCCAACAAAAATCGATTCCATCAGGAATTGGGCGGGACCTAAGACTCCTACAGAGGTGCGATAATTTCTTGGTCTCGTGGGATACTATCGAAGATTCATTGAGGGATTTTTGAAAATCGCTCAACCTCTTACCACTTTAACTAAGAAAGGTGTTACTTACTCGTGGAGAGCGACCCAGGAGAATGCCTTTCAGCTTTTGAAACAAAAACTCTGTAGTGCTCCGATATTGTCTTTACCCGAGGGTACGGATGACTTCGTGGTGTATTGTGACGCTTCTATTCAAGGTCTCGGTTGTGTTTTGAAGCAACGTGAGAAAGTGATATCCTATGCTTCCCGACAATTGAAAACTCACAAGAAGAACTACACGAATCACGATTTAGAATTGGGAGTCGTAGTCTTCACACTCAAAATCTGGAGGCATTACTTGTATGGTACTAAATGCACTATTTATATCGACCACAAGAGCCTTCAACACATTTTCGATCAAGAAAGAGTTACACATGCGACAACGTCATTGGGTTGAACTCTTGAACGATTACGATTGTGCAATCAAGTATCATCCAGGCAAAGCTAATCTGGTAGCTGACACCCTCAGTCGGAAGGAAACTAAACCTAAACGTGTTTGAGCTTTACAACTTATTATTCATTCTAACCTTCCTGAACAGATCCGTTCTACTCAAGCTGAAGCATTGAAGGACGAGAACCTTCAAGCTGAATCCATGCGGGGCATGGAGAAGCAACTCGTAACCAAGTCCGATGGTATTCTCTATTTCATGGAGTGAATATAGGTTCCATTCTACGGAAATCTGCGAGAACTTGTGCTGAACGAAGCACACAAGTCTTGATACTCCATTCATCTGGGTTATGATAATGTATCAGGATCTAAAAATCTTGTATTGGAGGCCAGGCATGAAAGCAAACATAGCGACGTATGTGAGCAAGTGCTTGACTTGCGCGAAAGTCAAGGTAGAATACCAAAAACCATCTTGTTTGCTTCAGTAACCAGAACTGCCCTATGTGGAAATAGGAACATATTTCCATGGATTTCATCACTAGTTTACCTAAAACTCAAAATGAAAACGATACATCTGGGTGATCGTCGACGGTCTGACCAAATCCGCACACTTCCTTGCAATAAAGGAAACCGACAAGTTTTCACGACTTGCTAGCATCTATTTGAAAGAAGTAGTTTATAGGCACGGGGTGCCGACCTCCATCATCTCCAATTGTGACCCGCGTTTCGCATTTGATCTGTGGCAAGCTATGCACAAATCATTTGGCTCACGTGTAAACATGAGCACAACTTATCATCCTCAAATAGATGGTCAAAGTGAACGAACCATCCAAACGCTTGAAGACATGCTGCGAGCATGTGTTATCGACTTTGGTAATGGCTGGGAAAGACATCTGCCTTTGGTAGAGCTTTCCTACAACAATAGTTACCCCTCTAGCATTCAGGCAGCTCCACTCGAAGTGTTGTACGGACGGAAATGTCGTTATCCTATTTGTTGGGCTGAAGTTGGTGACAACTAAATCATGGGTCCAAAACTCGTACTCGAAACCTCTGAGAAGGTTGTTCAAATCAGAAATCATAGGCAGCTCGTGATCGCTAGAAAAGCTAGGCCGATAAGTGTTGGAAACCCTTGGTATTCGCCATGGGCGACCGTGTATTACTAAAAGTCTCACCTTGGAAGGTTGTGGTTCGTTTTGGGAAACGAGGCAAGCTCAATCTACATTATGTTGGGCCACTCAAGATTTTGGAAACAATCAGTAAGGTGGCTTATCGACTTGAGTTACCTGATGAACTTGGTAGCGTCCACAACGTTTTTCATGTCTCACACCTAAAGAAGTGTTTGTCGGATAAAACACTTGTAGTTCCTTTCAAGGAACTAAAAATCAATGACAAGCTGCAATTCATCAAGTTACCTGTCGAAATCATTCACCGGGAGGTCAAGGTCCGTAAACACAGTCGAATACCTATCGTAAGAGTTCATTGAAACTCAAAACGTAGACCTGAGTTCACTTGGGAATGTAAGCATCAGATGATGCCAAGTATCCTCACTTATTCAAAACCGCTGAACCTAACACAGATATGACTAGCGAATTTCGGGACAAAATTCCCTTTCAACTTGGTGATGATGTGTTACCCAGGGAAAAGCCACAATTATCTTAACATATCTTTCACTCTTCTGTGACTACTTATCATTTCTTTCAACTTGGGGATGATGTGACAACCTGCAATTTCAGGTTAATACTTTAACCTAACCACATTTAACTTAGACATACATTCATAGCACTCCATTTAACTAGGGTTAGTTAAATGAGTCTACTTTGGTAATTTGGGGAACTACCAGAACACATACACAAGTTAATTCTTGAACATTGGTGACTAACATGAATAATTTATATAAACGGACGGTTTATACAAAATTTATGCGTTGCATGACAAATACGTGAATTATATACTTTAATTGCAAACTGCGACAGGATTATGTGCCTTGTGTAAAAGTTTTATAGTTAGGGGATGTTTAGAGTTAATAGTGAAACTCTAATAAAACTACTGCATAACCCTAAACTCCTCATAATCTCATCATACGACAGTTTTCTCAAATCATTTCTCTGATCATTTGGCTACACAAGTTTCACACACAATCATCAATCTCGATCTTTCCAATCTTCCTAGAACAATCTTTGTATCATTCTATGGTAAGTATTTATGCTATAAGTGGTTATTCTTGTTCTTTTGATCCCATGCAAAACCCTACAGATCCAAACATGTGATCTGTGATAAATTGATAATTGTTGGTGGATTATGTCTATTACCTATGTATTAGGGTTATGTCTGTGTTTGTAATAGAGCTGAACTGTTAGATATGATTTTGTCGTGTTTGTATTTAACTTCTCACGATGGTAGCTTACCTTCATACGAAGATAGACTTACCCTCGTACGAAGGTAACTTCCATATCTATAAATAGGAGTGTTGAGGTGTGAGTCTGTAACTTTTGGTGACTAATATAGTAAAGCCCTGTCGGATTTCACGGCGAATGTAATTGTTAAACAATCAATGAAATCAGTAAATTTGATAAGTAATCTTGATAATTGTCACTAATTAAATATGAATTCCGCGTATATTGACTAGGCAATCAAATTAGGATCCTTGCTATTGAACAAAACGATTCTATAAGTAGTATTAGAGCCAGGTTGGCTGATTTGAAGACAATTGTTCAAGATTCAGCCTAGAAGACTTCTTTTTCTACTCATTCTTCTTATTTTTTCACTTTTTAAAAACGAATCCATGGACAAAATAAACTGATTTACAAGTATAACACGTAAAAACATGTTTAGATAAACCCTTGAGAAAACCAGAGCTAAAAACAACCAAATCATGTTAAAAATTGCAAAAAACGTAAAATTGTGAACCTAGCTTCGCACGAACATAAAAATTAACTTCGCACGAAGATAATTTATCTTTGCATGAAGATAAAACTGTTAAGGTGTAGAAAAACATTTACCTTCGCAAGAAGATAATCCTATCTTCGCACGAAGATAAATCACGTTTTGGAAATTTTTACTTCACTTGAACTGAAATCTTAATCCTTTTAGTGTTTAACTTTGTTCTAGGCAATTTGTCCGACAAGATGGAAAACAAATTCTTCGATGCATTTGCTATATCAACTGTTAATGCATCAGCCGCAGCTGCACAAAATCTGAATTTAGAAAACGAAATGGGGGCTATGGTGAAACCCCCGAAATTGATGAATTTCGAGGACTATGATGGTTGGTGTGAATGTTTTGTTAATTGGGTTCAAGTAAATCATTTTACTTGCTGGTTTGCAATTGAAGAAAAATATACTGCACCAGAAGGTGAAAATGGCTTGGAAAAAAACGTTCAGTCAGTTTCCAAAATCTGAAAAAAATTCGCCAATGAGAAAAAAATGATTAATATATTGCAGCAATCAATCAAAGAAGATATCTTAGCGCTGTTACAACATGATGACGATGCAAAATCATTATGGAATGCATTAAGGTTGAAGTTCCAAGGAAGCTCGCAAATGAGGAAAAGTAAAAAGACACTGCTTAGAAAAGAGTTCGATATTTTTAATCTTTTGAAAGGCAAAAATATGAAGCAGTTGATCGAGCATTACTGCCACCTTGTTGTTCAAATGAAAAGGTTGGGAATTCAGAGAACTAACAAGGAGTTAGTTGACAAGTTGGCATATGCTTTGCCAGAGGGAGAGTGGTCTAGATATTTGACGATTCTGAAGAACGGTGCAGACTATAGTGGCTTCACCTTATCAAAGTTCATAGAAAAGCTCGAAGGTCATGAAATTGAAATGCAGAAGATGGCTAAGACAAAAGGTGCTCACATATAACAAGATGTGAACTTGTACTATAAAGGCAGTTCTGTTGGTACTCAAAGCCCGAAAGTTTAAACCACCTTCAGTGCTGATAGTTTTACAAGTCCATCTTCTAATTAATCCGGATTTTAGTCATTTTCTAGCTTTGAACCGAACTCACCCAAAACACCTCAGTCTTCACAGAGCTCAAACAATTTCTAAAGTAACCAATCCGGTCAATCTAATTCAAACCATAGGATTCTACAGTTCAATATTGTTGCAAATCTCGAAAACACCCAAGATTTCTATGAACACATTGCCAAGCAGCACATGGCGTTGCTCGCTTCTGTTCTTGAATCATACGAAAGCCTGGTTGCCAGGAAGATCGGAAATATTAATATGAAGAAAGAGACTATGATCAAATTGATTAGGGGAAATTGAATTGACTGATATTAAGTAGTGCACGGCTTCTATAGTTCGTAGAGCCTAGAGATTCATGGAGATTATGGGTAGAAATAGCTTGGGAGGTTTGGATGGGAAGCTTGGATTTGATAAGTCAAAGGTTACATGTTTCAGATGCTTAGAGAAATGACATTTTAAACGAGAATGTACTAACCGAGAAGTCAACAACAATCAAAATCCCTTTGAAGATGACTACTATAAGAAAGCTATATATCATCGACCGTCACCACCACAATCAAATTCAAGGGTGGTTCAAATAGAAGATAGTCCATCAAATGCAAAAGACAAAGCTTTAGTGGTTGCTCAAGAGGATGAAAGGTTGAATTGGAACAAGTATATTTTGAAGAATGAAAGTCTCGCACTGTTGGCAGAGATAATCGAAGAACCCGAACCTAAAGCAGAAGAATGTTCTAAAGAAATCTTCGATGAAGCTACTAGGGAATTTTTACTTGAAGGATATTATCATGAGCAACGTTCTGAGGAAGAAAATTTGTTGCATAGTGCTTTTATACATTTGATTCCACCTAATATGTTTCCAACTTTTGAAGGATAATTTGATTTAAGCTACCAAACACAATCAAAAGAGGAATCAAAGCTTGAATGTGTGGAATTGATAGATGTGGATAAAGAAATGAATGTCGAGAACTTAACGGAGATCGCAAACAAATCCATGATGGCAAATCTTAAAGAGGTAGTTTCTAACAAAGTCAAGGAAGAGTTGGTGATTGAATGTGTTAAAGAGTCGGTAAAGGAGATTGTCAATGTTCAGGTTGTTGAGGTTGAAAAACCTTGCAAGAAGTGCGAAGAGCCTTGCAAGGAGTGAGCCGAGAAAGATAAAATATGTTCTGATTTGAAAAGCTTTCAGATAATTTGTCAAGTGATTATAACAAAACAAAACGAGCTTATGACAAATTATCGAAAGCAATTAAACAATATGAACAAGTTAACAGAGAAGATAGTGCAATTTTATCGATGCTTAAAGCAACTCTTATGGACAAACAAAGGGCAATTAACATTCATCTGAACACAATCGCTGAACTTAAAAATGAACTTGAAAAAATGAAGATTGAAACTGAGATGGTTAACAAATTGTTAATCAGTTATTCCACAAGTTCATAAGTTATTGATAATATTCTTTCGAAAATTGAAATGAAAGAAGATGATAAGAAAGGTAAGAACAAAAGTGTCAGTTACAACCGTGTTCCACTACCCATGTGGGAAAGCTATGAAAGAAAGAACCATTAGGGATGGAATAGGCGCTCAATTTAAAATTGAAAACTGAAAAGAATAACGAGCTGCCCGAGAACATTGATGTAACACACACTAAATCAGACAATGACTGTGAATCTGATATGGTGAAAACTGTTGTTGAAAATGTTTTAGGAAGTGAAAGTGATAGCATAGAATATGAGAGTGCTGAGTCGAACTTGTAGAAAACTAGTTCAAGTTCACCTTCTGAAAATGAGGAGAGTTTTCATAAGAATTATCTTGATAAATCAGATTCTAGTTCAAATGATGATTCTGTTGGTGCATATTTGTGACAAAAGCTTAGATTTGGTCTTTGGATATCTTGTAATTGGTATTGTAGCCTAGTTGTAAACTTGTCTCTATATGAAGAGAGTTTTGCATTAGGGTTAAGGTTGCTCAAGGGATCACTTCAGAGAGAGTAGAGAGAGAATTCATGTGGTCTAGATTGATTGTAATCACTGTGATAGATAATCAATTAAGATCGGGTTTGTAGTGATTGCTATTCTTGTTCGTTTTATGTGAAATCTGATCTAGGGGATTCCACACTTTAGGTTAGATAGACGATTCTATGAAGATCCATGCGGATTAGGGGACCTACAATTGGTATCAGAGCATTCGGCTCTTGTTTTGCTTGGTTTGGAATCGTTACAGTAGAAAAATTGAGTTTATGGACGTTTTTTAAGGCTGGTTCGAAGTGTTGACGGCTGTTCTAGGGTTTCTGTTGGTATTTTGGATAAACAGCAAGCATCATGGATAGAGGAAGTTTATCTTGGCTCATTAGAGAAGCATCTCGGATCAGAAAGCATCTCAGATAGAGGAAGTTTATCTTGGATCATTAGAGAAGCATCTCGGATCAGAAAGCTTGTATTTCAGGTCGTCAGAGTTGTATTTCGGATCATCAGAGAAGCATCTTGGATCAGAATAGTTGCATCTCGATCAGAACAGTGCATCTCAGATCATTGATATTCATCTCGGATTGCATCTCGGATCAGAACAGTGCATTGCATCTCGGATAGCATCTCGGAGACTATCTCGAATCATCATCTTGGACTAGCATCTCGGATACTAACTCGAATCACTATCTCGGTCATTGTTCTGAGATTCCATCTCGGATTGTTAATCACTATCGGACATTATACATCCTTGGATTTGTGAGTCCCAAAACAGATTCGGATCACAGTGGTTGATTGTTATCACCCAAACAACTATAGATTAGTTGTTTGAATGTGTAGAAGTTAAGAAAAACCAAAGAATGAAGATGAAGATTCTTAAATGGATCAAACAACAAGTGTTGTATATGAAATCCCAAAAGATATAATCACTAAAAGCATCTGGATAATTGGATTAAGCACAAGAATAATAATCACAACACAAGAGCAATCACCAAAATCTGTCCAAGAAACTTGGACTAGGGTTTTCATTGATGTTCATATATATACACATCTGACTACCCAACGTATTTATTAAATACACTGGGATATTGAATACGTCGCTTCCTTACAAGTTTCACATATTACACTTTTGACCCTTCTAGTTTTACTAACTATTACAAAACCAGCTCAAACTATTAAACTCAAGTATCAACGGTCTCAAAACGTCCTAACAATATCCCCCCTAGACTGTTGCGTACTTGAGATTCTTCAGTCTTGTTCCGGAGCTTCAGGGTCTGCGGCTGATTCACGATCCTTTTCTTGTGACAAAGGCGCAACTTGATCTATTGGTTGTTCGGTTGTTGCTTCAGAGGATTGATTAATATCAGCTTCACTAGTGGTTGGTTAGGCCTCCATAGTGACTCCACATGTGGATGAAGTCGGAGGTGGTGGAATGATTTTAAATATCGGAGTCAGATGATGGATTTTTGCTTGGTGGAGAAGATGGTTCAGGCTCAGCTGCTTTCTTCTTTCTGGATTCATCCTTTTCTTTCTGAGCGTCCATTCTGAGCATAATTTCCATCACTTCAATCTTTCGAGCTCGCACACGCTCAACTGCCCTTTGAAATAACATCCCTTCCTCAAGGTACTCGTTTCCTGCTGCAACGTTAATCTTGTGTTCGTACAGGACATTCAGATCGGAAAGACAAAATATAAATACGTCCATAGGATCCAGGATACGGATGTCTTCATTTGAGTTTGACCTGATGACTGCTTCACCCGTCTTGCCATCATAAAACCATTTCTTAAAGTTAGTGAGAGTCACAGGCTGTTCAGGAGGAAGTTTCACCCTTGGTACAACTTTCGCTGGATTGATTACCCATGTTATCTTTTCTTTTCCAGTAAACGAGTCTTTGGTGGTCTTTGACTCACATCTTCTTGGGCGTGGAATGATTTTAAATCCACGCATGCATTCTCTATGAATTAATCTCTCCAGGTCTCCACCAATGCTGCTGTTTGTAGGATTTATCAGATCATGCTTGCTTAGCTCTCGGATATCCCATGTTGTAAACTTTGCATGTCGTTGGCATTTCGGAAGTATTGAATTACTCCACCCCTTCGCTTTACCATGAATCATCCCGTAAGATTGCAGTATTTCCAGCTGATGTTTCTATCTGGGACCTCAGTCTTCTCAACTGTGAAAACTTGATAAAAATCTGTCATCTTCGCTCTTTCTTTCTTAAACCATTCTGGATGTTGAGGTTCGAACTTTTCTCCGCCATCCGTCTCATATAACACATCTTCTTCCAAACCCCATTCAAGAAACTTTGCTGGCATCTCGGTTTTTTCTACTTCTTCACTATCTTCACCAAAGCTAACATCAACGACTGATTCAAGTCGTTTCTTTTTCTTTTCTGCTCTGTCATCCTTCTTTTTCTGTTCTCTTTCTCTGAACATGTCAAAGTTGAAAATGTCTTCGCTTGTGTACTTTGGTTTTCGATTTGCTGACACATACAGCTCCTACACTAGCTCATGCAGTTTTTCTAGACCCTCTTGTTGAAATATGATGAATTCTGATTGCTTATGGATGTAGGAGTGCAATTCTTTGTTCTTCTTTCCTTGTTCTTTCAGTTTTCTCTTGAGCACATCAGTATCATTTACTTGATTCTTTAGCAAACAAAACTCCTTTGCAGGAAATAGACCAATTTCTTTGGATAAACGATTATACAGCTCTTGAAACGGTCTAGGTCTTGAGGGAACTTTCTGAGGAGGAGGTTGAGCAGATACAGGCGGTTTGGGTGGAACACTTGCGGAGGATCCCTCACCTGTTTTTATTTTCTTAGGTGCAACTGTCTTGCTTGGAGAGGGTTCTAGGGGATCGGATAAAAGCCCTTCCACAAATCGATCCAACTGTTCCTGTTCTGAAGTAACTACCACAGGAGTTTCAGATTCTATCATCTCTCTTCTCTTCATTCTCCTTTCTCGTTTTTCTGCCTTCGCAACCCCTTGAATGGCCTGCATTCTTTCGATTTCTTTTCTTGTTGATCAAGCACAAAAACTGTTGCCCATGATCCATTCGG
Source organism: Scalesia atractyloides (assembly GCA_947069175.1). Lineage (NCBI taxonomy): Eukaryota > Viridiplantae > Streptophyta > Magnoliopsida > Asterales > Asteraceae > Scalesia > Scalesia atractyloides. Next base: position 51,722,581 of record CAMTDV010000001.1, on the reverse strand, counting down.
GATTAGGTGAATCTTTCTTGCTTCTTTTCTTTGAGGGTTCTTCTTCAACCACTTTCTTTCCTTTGTCTTTACGCTTACGAACAAGTGGTATTTCCTCTTCTATTTCAGCCTCTTCTGCAATATCAACAGGATTGCCTCGACCTTCTCTACCTTTCCTTGCCTTTTCCTGGTACTTATTGTACGCAACCAGAACCACAGGTAGTCTCTCTTCTCGATACATCCAATTATGCAGCATCAACCACTCCTTTGTTTTCAACTCTGTGATTTGTCTTCCTTTAGGGAGCTGAAATTGATATAGATTTCCATCATGTGGTAGGTTCTGGTGCTGATCATCAATGAGCAACTGCATAAATCTAGGATACATGGCCCATGCACCTTTTTTACGTTGTCAATCATGCAATAGAAAATTAGGCCGGAAATGTTGAAGGGTTGATTTGTGCACAAATTTAGCATTGCCGCGGACCACTCTAAATTTAACCCTCGTATCCGTCTTTTCTGTGACAAATGCTCATACGGAACGTGTGAAGGATGAACCTCCAATCCTTTGTAAGGCCCGATTTTTTGATCTCGTTCTTGTTGCAAAAATCTCCAACATAGTTCATCCCACGAAAACCTTCTGGTACTGCCTCTTTGCTTAGCTTTAGCGGGTCACTGGCGTTGTCTCCAAGGCTAGGAACCTTTCGGATCCGCTCTCAAGTCACTTTTATCTCTTTGTTACGCACCGTCGCGGTGATGTGCTTGACCTAGTTGAGTGTTCTTAGTCTTGCAGTTCTCCAGAACTGTTCTATGTGAATTGAGTAAATCTTTGGATTTTCCTGGACTGCATAATTTATTTTGCTTCGCAATAGCCAATCCATCACATCTTCGAAATCGGGCTCAGGAGGAACTAGAGTGATGGGCTGATTATGATTTCTTGTGCCATCCCATACTAATGGTTGAGCCATTCTAAAACGTGAAAACCAGTCAAGTTAGATTTCAGTTGCCAGGCATAAAAGTTAAAAAATTTATATATATATATATATACACACACACACACACTGTAAATAAAATTAAAATAAATTTTGAAATAAATAAAAATAAAAGGAATAAAAGCAAAATATATACAAAAGAATATACACATAATATATATTTATAAAAAAAATAAGTTCCCAGTAATTACGCTGGACACCAATATCTACTATGACGGACAAGAACGACTATTTACATTAGACATAGTGATAATTACGCCAAACGAGGATTATATATGCCGATCATAGGATAGCAAATTTAAGTATAGCCAGCGTAGATGTTTAACTACGCTAGCTTGACCGGCGTATTTGTCTAATACGCTGGTTGCTTGAACTCGCGTTCAAGACTTAAATCCGCCCTTCGTTGACCCATACAAATACGCTATCTTCAAAATAGTTACGCCATATTCAAGATAAATACGTTGTATTCAAAAATTTCTTGATAAACCCACAAACCCCCATGAAAACTGATCAATCTATCTACATTAACCAAAACTGATCTTGTAATGATGATCTACAAACTCAACAATAAGCAATCAACATTTGAAAACTAACAAACATACCGATATTGATCTTACAATAGCCAATCAGATTACTTAATGAAGTTTGAGGATTGAAAAAGTGGGTTTTCGATTGAATGAAGAAGAAGATGGGAGTTTGAAAGTTTTGAAAATATTTACACAAAAAGAAAACTGAAATATATATACAAAACTATATTCTAGGGTAATTAATACTTACGCTGGAACAATAATTACGCCGCCTAGGTGAGATTTTTTTAGGTTTCTTTAAGTCTAAGAATCTTGAAAACAAATACGCTCGAAAATCTCAAATTTTCTCGAAAAATGTGCCTTTTTTAGTTAAAAAGTAGTGCAAAAATTTAAGAATAAGTTTAAGAAAAATAAAGATTTGCAATTTGAATTCTGAAAATTATTTTTGGACAAGGAAGCTTCTTTTTTCACATAAAACTTATGCTTACTGATTCGGATCTTGTGACTTTTGATGTGAGGTCGTTGTCACACGCAAATTTAATCCCGAAACTGCTGTTAGCTAGCGGTAAATGGGTATCGAACACAAGGAATTGGGGAACAAATGTTATCAAAAGGTTATGCCACCAGAATTAGTTACCTAATTTGCACCAATTTAATTTCAGATTTTTGATTAATAGATTTAGACTTTAACTACTTAATGATTCAAAGATTGGTTCTTTTAACAGATTAATAAGAGGATGATCATCTTAGGTTTCCGGTTCAAAACGCATGTGTTTCAATTTTACCAGAAAGAGTCACATAGACATGTCTCGTGTTTGATTAACTATTTGTGATAAAAGGAAACAAAGTACTCGGACTGAAATGCGAGGTCGTTACCCGATGACCAATTGATTAATACCCAACCCGTAAACCTTCCCGTGATATCTTGATTGTCAACGACACCAAAAACGTACGAAATAAGCAATAAGCACAATATCAACCAACAATTTACAAACAATCAAAAACACCATAATCACCATAACATAGCAATTATTCTAGAAAAATATAAATCGAAACACAATTGTTTAGCGAACCTTCCATACAAGATGATCACCGAAATGTTTAGCCACTCATGTTCTCACAATCAAACATACTTCAATTGTCTTGTTCATACGAATCAAAAACACCAAAATATTGTTTAGAACTTGTTAGAATCAATGAAAACCACTCAAAATCGTCTCCTATTTGCTCTGCACCTCGATCCAGTGATTAATAATATGAAAGGGCTGCATAACTCAGCTTAAATTGGGCAGTTACAACTTTCCCGTAGCTCACCACCGTAAGCTACGGTGCCCACCGTAGCTTACGGTGGGCAACAATTTCCTTACGGCAGTCAGCCTCTATCTTACGGTGGCCTTTTAAGATTGGACTCCACCGTAAGCTACGGTCACCGTAGCTTACGGTGGTCAGCAGAAATTCCCATTTTGCCCCTCCATCAATCTCTTGAGTCCAATCTTCAATGAGGCTCTTGCAAATGCCCTATAAAGCATGTTTAAGTTCCCTCATTATGCTCTTCGGTACCTGAAAAGCCAAACACACCGTAGACATAAAATCGTAACAAATAAACGTTTAAAGCATGGAATATTTATCATTTTAACGCACTTACGGGTTGTCCAAAAGACCACCCGTCACATCCCCACACTTAAACGTTGCTTGCCCCAAGCAACCATTTCACAAAAGTTTTAAACAAGCAAGTGATCATCATATAAACCAAACACAAACAAGTTGCCCCTTTTTCAACTTTTACCATCATAACACATAACACACCCCTCACTAAACTTTTCTCTCGGCGACAAAGTAACACTAGCAAGATTGTGGTAGATCACTTGATGCAAGTATGCAAATGTGCGACAATAAGCTTGGATAACAATCGAGTCTTTACGTAAAAATTTGTCTAACATGCTCGTGAATCAGAAGGACTTCCAAGTTGTAACAAGGCTATGCGTATAGGTGGGAATTGGTGGGAAATATTCATGTAGCTTGCTTAATCGACCCGATTCATTATTACATCAACGTAACTAACACACTTAATTTGTACAACTAATCTTCCTTCTTTCTTTTCTTTTCTTCATTTCTTCTTTTTTTGTTCTCTCTTTTTTAAAAAAAAAAAAACATCCATTGCATTACACTATTGAAAGAGACAACCAACATAACAAGAACAACTATCTAAACCGGGTCGATTAAAAGGTAGAATTTTGTAGGACATAGGTTTGGGTAACAATTGAAAGGCTACAAGCTCAAACTTGGCTACTAATGTCCAAACCTCTGTCCCACTCACTACCAAGCTTATATTTATAACTTATGAGGTCCAACCCCCAAACCCACACTTAACACACATCCAGACGAGGCTACCTAAATGCCCTCATCATATTCACCAGCATGTAAACTCAGGTTTCGACAAGCATATATTATCCAAGTTCTATTAACACACTATACACACCGCCACTCAATCAAATAAAACAATAAATTTCTCAATTACATATATGTGTGGCTCAATCCTCACCAAGAAAGAAATGGGATTGGGATAATGATGTGTCATGCATAATATGGCATTACTTTCCAACTTTAGCAACTGTTTCGTTCGGTTCACAAAATTGTTTTTCAAAATTCCTAAAATTTTCCCCCATCCCCACACTTGGGATACATTGTCCCCAATGTATGGTTTTAGAGGAATGATCACTCCAGTTATCTCCAAAATCACCTTTTGGTCAACACTCAAATCCCAAGATTTCTTTTTTTTATATCTCAAAACTCAACCACAACCACCAACCTAACAAAACTATCAACCATGTTACACCCCCGACCTTCCCAACCATAAATACAAAGCAACAAAATAAAACTACACTAATGTACAAAGGAAGAACAGAACCTGATCAGTAGTAGCGCGGCTGAGGAGGTCCGAAGATGGAAGTCATCATCTCAGAAAATTCGTTAAATGCAAATGCGCCACTTCTTCCTTCTCCTTGTTGTTGCTCAGAGCTTTGCTGCTGCTGCCCGTACCGAGGGTCCACCCACTAAGAATGATGCATCAGCGGTATTGGGTAAGAAACACTGCCATCATAGGGTGGTAGGGTCGAGTAGTCAACTGGCGGTGGGTCCACAACCGCTGGACGCCCGGCATGCCAATCATCATGCATCCTCCGTTGCTGATAATCCAAATACCGGTTAATAATCTCTTTCTCAAAGGCGTAAGCATGTGTATGATTCCAAGATTCTTGTCCATCAAAATTGTGCCTTAATGCACGTTCCATTCTTGCACCCATATATGTTTGGTGATCAAAAAACGTCCGCTCGGCCCCACTCCAGCTATCAAAAACCAAGGGCCTTTGATTTTATATGACTTCCTGCATGGTACCTTCATGAGCCCAATTCGGCTCGTAGGGAAATCTAGAAAAGTTAAAGAACCCCCCGGTTGGAATACTACTCGACCCACCTTGCTCCATATTCGATGGGGCAACCTGTGGTTCGTCCATATAATCATCATCGCCACTCGGGCCCTCTTCATCACTTTCGGGGTCATCCTCTTTCCCCGGCCGAAGTGGCCGTGCATCAACCTTTAAAACCCTCCATCGTTGACCCTCACTTTTCAACTTATGATATCTCTTAGAATCTGAATACTTCCACCCAGCTCCCGGTTGTCGGATGTCAAACAGCTTAAACTTCTTGTAAGATCCCTTATCATCTGCATCAATCGCCCCATACATCTTCAATAAAGCCGTGATGAGACGATAATGCGGAATGATTTTCCGCTAGTCGTTGTTCCGACTGATCCAAACATTGTTTATCACCAAAAAACGAAATGGAAACATGGGACCCCCTGTTAACAAAGCGTAGAGCACCGGCACTTCCGGCCGTTGAACTTCGGTTTTATCACCCCGCCTTGGGATGAAACTCTGCATGCAAATGGCTAGCATTAGCTTCCCCTCGATCCTTAGATTCTTCCGATATAATTTCCCATGAGTGGTACCCGGTAAGAACAAGTAATCTAACAAGGTATTCCACCTTGGATGCTTTTCGGGCTCGAAATAAAGATCTTCCAAAATCTTGGAAGCCTATGTTGATTAACTGGTTTACTATCAAATTTCACAACCCTCCTTAAAGAATCAAAGGACATCTCTACCTCAATTCCATTCACAGTGCCGATTAATCTCATCTTCGACGCACCACCCCTATATGGAGGGAACCTAAGAGTGGCTATCCACTCCTAAATCTCCGTATCATATAGATTTGTGCCTCATAGTCATAGCACTTCAGGGCTGCCTCCCATCCTAAAGCTCGGAATTTGTCCGTAATCCCAAACGGACCAAAATCAACCTCCCTAACCTCTTTCTCACAAATGAACGCCTCCTTCCTTTGCGCCAATCGGTTAATCTGATCATTAAATAGTTCGGCCTACCACTCTTCCGGTTGATCATGTAATGGACCGATGTCCATCGTGGCTTTGGCCCTCGATCGGGCACATCTTCCTCTATGTCCTCTTCACTATCACCTTGCACTACTAACCGTCTCTTCCTTGGAGCCGGGTTACTAGAGGAACCCACCTTTTCTTTACCCTTGCGACCCGTTATAATCCTACAAGACATAAACATGAAGAAACATATTATTCACCTTTTCAAACACCCACACTATCCCCACACTTGCTTATTAATATGGTCATGAAAACTAGACAAAACTTGAAGTTCATCATATGCATAAATTTTAACAAATTCCCCTAAATTAGTGAAATTTACTCAAAAACCATATCTTTATCACCTAGCTAACTTCCATGACCATAATCATTCAAAACTCATTCAAGTTCATCTAAAAATTATCAAATATAAGCAAGTATGGGCTCACGATAACCTAGTTCATCTCAAAATCTCCAAATCCTATGATGCAATGATAAAAATGTAAGAACTTGCATACCTTGGTCTTGTAGAAGATGAAGAACCCTAAAACTTCAAGATTATCAAAAACCCATAAAACCCTAGAAATTTCGGCTCAAAAAGTTCCCAACTTGAACCCAAAAACAATAGATTTGATCAATGCAAGCATACAATCGAAATCCTTGCGAAATTTTAGCCAAAATAGACCCAAAAATTGCTTGATTTGGTTAGAAATTGAAAGATTTAGGTGGATAAAGGTGGGTGTTCTTGAGGGTTAATGAAGGAGAAGAAGAAAGGGAGTGGTGGCTGAAAATTGTGCAGAGAATGAGCGGATAGGAAAAAATCCCGTGTTAAAACACTATTTTACGGTCCCACGACGCCCAGCGGTCGCCGTAGCTTACGGTGGTCACCGTAAGCTACGGTGGCCAAGGTAATATAAGAACACCGTAAAACAGTTCATTAGTGCCGTAAGGAATTTTGACCCCGCCGTAGCTTACGGTTGGGACCGTAAGCTACGGTGGGTACTGGGCAAAATTTTTTTTAACACACAAAAACAAAGAACAATTAACCTATTTTAATACCACCCCCTTGAAGAATCCGTGTTTTCCTCAACACCGTGTACGAGAAATTTCAAAAAACTTCCCCACACTTGTTTCAAACACAAATCAACAAGTACAGATAAAGACACGAAACGAACTAAACACTTAAACAACAACAAAGTATTTTACAATACCAAACCTGGGCCTTTTGCATTAATTCTCATCCAAGGGCAATAAGATGTAGCCCACTTTATCAAGTTCGAGATGCTTGATATCATTTTCCTCCAAGTACGGTTTGAGCCGATGCCCATTCACCGTTTGCTTCTTGTTGGTCCGCTCATCCAAGATATCAACATCTCCAAACCTTCCCACACGTGTAATAACATATGGGCCTATCCACTTGCTCTTTAGCTTGCCTGCGAACATCTTCAACCGCGAATCAAACAACCATACTTTTTGACCTGTTTCAAAAGTTCGCTTTCGAATCTTTGCGTCGTGAACCTTCTTGAGTTTATCCTTGTATGCAGCTGCACATTCATATGCTTCATCTCGAATCTCTTCGATCTCACTCAATTGAAGTTTCCGGATCTTCCCCGCTTCATCATAGTCAGCGTTTACCGTCTTAATGGCGCAATGCGCTCTATGCGCCAACTCCATTGGTAAATGGCACCCCTTCCCAAACACCATCTGATAAGGAGTCGTACCAATAGGAGTCTTGTAAGCCGTGCGGTATGCCCACAACGCATCATCCAATTTACTTGCCCAATCCTTTCTGTCTGTTCGCACCGTTTTCATCAGAATTTCTTTGATCTGACGGTTAGACACTTCGACCTGTCCACTGGTTAGTGGATGATATGGTGTGGCAACGCGGTGGTTCACATTATATCTCTTTAACAATTTGCTAAAATTAAAAATTTTGAAATGCGAACCGCCGTCACAGATTATAACACGTGGAATTCCAAAACGAGAAAAAATACTCGATTGCACAAACTTACTACAACCGAATGATCGTCAGTCCGCGTCGGTATGGCTTCAATCTACTTCGAAACATCGTCCATGGCCACCAATATATATAAAACCCATTGAACTTGGAAACGGCCCCACGAAGTCTATCCCCCACACATCAAAGATTTCTACTACCAAGATAGGTTGCATAGGCATTTCGTCCCTCTTTGAAATACTCCCCAACTTCTGGCAATTCAGACAATTCCGAGCAAACTCACATGCGTCTTTAAAAATTGTGGGCCAATAAAACCCGCACGTGAGCACCCGGTACTCCGTCTTATGACAGCTAAAGTGTCTTCCACAAGCGGAGGAGTGAGCATGGGTTAAGATTTCAACCACTTCCGATTCCGGAACACACCTTCTAATTACCTGATCAGGCCCAATTTTGAACAAGTCTGGTTCATCCCAAATATACTGTTTAACTTGTACCATGAACTGTTGCCATCTTCTCTTTGTTCAATGTTCATGAATAGCACCCGTGGCCAAATAATTCATGTAATGTGCGTACCACGGAGACGTAGTAGTAGCGACAGCGAGCAATTGTTCATCCAGAAATCGTTCATTAATCTCACTTGGATCATCAACCCCTTCAATTGAAATCCAAGACAAGTGGTCCGCCACAAAATTTTCACTTCCCTTTTTGTCTCGAATTTCCAAGTCAAATTCTTGCAATAAAAGTACCCATCGAATCAACCGAGGTTTAACATCCTTCTTTTCCATTAAATACGGCACCGCGCTACGGTCAAAATAAACCACCACTTTGCTCCCCAAAATATATGACAGGAACTTATCCAAGGCGTACACCACCGCTAATAATTCTTTCTCGGTTGTGGTGTAATTCAGTTGCGCCTCGGACAGAGTTTTGCTTGCAAAATTTTTTGCGCCACTGGTTTCTTATCAACCCTTTGCCCTAAAACCACACCAATAGTTGTATCGCTGGCGTCGCACATGATTTCAAACGGTTTTGACCAATCCGATGGCTGCAAGATAGGGGCCTTCAGCAACTGTTCCTTCAAATGTTCCTTCAAAACATTAAAGGCTTGCAAACATTTATCAGTAAAATCAAACGGAACATCTTTCAATAGTAAATTACATAAGGGTTTGGTAATTACACTAAATCCCTTAATGAATCTTCTATAAAAACCAGCATGTCCCAAGAATGACCTTACCCCTTTAACATTTTTAGGAGGAGGTAGCGATGGAATTACCCGAATTTTTGCTTTGTCTAGCTCCATCCTTTTTTCAGACACAACATGGCCCAACACAATACCTTCCTGAACCATGAAATGACTCTTCTCCCAACTCAACACTAAATTTTTCTCGACACATCTTTTTAAAACTTTTTTAATTCATCGAGATATGACTCAAAACTTGTGCCGAAAATGGAGAAGTCATCCATGAACACTTCAAGCGACTCTCCAACCATGTCCGAGAAAATACTCATCATACATCGTTGAAAAGTTGCTGGAGCGTTGCACAAGCCAAATGGCATTCGCCTAAAAGCAAAAGTACCATAAGGACAAGTAAAGGTGGTTTTGTGTTGGTCATCAGGGTGAATTGCAATTTGGTTATATCCTGAATACCCATCTAAAAAACAGTAGTATTTTTGACCCGGAAGTTTTTCAATGATTTGGTCGATACACACACGCCACCCAGTGACCGGTCGGGTGGCGATTTGTTCACATTTTTATCTTTAACAACTTGAATACCGGCCTTTATAGGCACTACTTGGGTAGGACTTACCCAAGCACTATCGGATATAGGATAGATAATACCTGCATCCAACCATTTGATTACCTCCTTTTTCAATACCTCGCATAGATTCGGATTCAACCTTCTTTGTGCTTCCCTTGTCGGCTTTGCATCCTCACTTGTAATTATCTTGTGCATAATGATAGATGGACTGATCCCCTTCAAATCAGCAATTGTCCATCCTATAGCCGCCCGATTCGCCTTGAGCACCCTTATCAATTCCTTCTCTTGAGCCACCTCCAAATTAGAAGCAATAATGACCGGTAATATGTCATTATCCCCTAGAAATGCGTATTTTAGATGGCTCGGCAACTCCTTCAATTCCAACATAGGGGCCTCTTCCAAAGATGGTTTTGTTCCCGAATCAATTTCTGGCCGGTAGACTCTCGAACTGATGAGTCCACGGTGGTCGCCCCTCTTTCAATGCCATCATATCTTGATTCTCCTCCTCCACCCGCAAGTCATTAGCATGTACCTGTTCAAACACATCACAAACGCAAACACAAGTATCCTCTTCCGTATATTCATGTGGCTTGCACCCATCCACCAAATTTGCCATGAAACACTCATCAACACCAACAGAATTAGATGTGCTAGTAAAAACATTTAAACGCATTTTTCTATTTCCGAATGTCATGTCAACTGTACCAAGTCGACAATCAATTACAGCATGAGCGATGCTTAAGAATGGCCGGCCCAAAATAACATTATGTTGTTGTTTTGGGTCAGCGGACGAATAGTCAAGTACCTAAAGTCTACCGGGTAGTAGAACTCATCAAATTTTACAATTACATCTTGGACCATCCCTCGGGGTAGTTTGTGAGATAAATCGGCTAAAACTACCGTCGTCTCAACCCGAGCAAATGGACCAAAATCATATTGGTCATTAACTCACCCGGTAGAATACTTACCCCGGCTCCAAGATCTAATAACGCTTTTGACATTGGAAAGTGTTGGTGCATAATGTCTATTGCCTACATCTAGGATATGTTTGTAATGTTTATAAAGTTTACAAGTTAATGTTTAATTGACTAAATGTAAATTTTATATGTTTGTTCACTGTGATTCGAATGAAACAAAAGCATGTTTCGTACGAGTGAGTCACTCGTACGAAATACTGTTTCATACGAAACATAGATGTTTGTTTTTGCACGCACTTTGGTACGAGTCATGTCGATCTATAAATAGGGAAGTGTTGTGTTAGAGCTAGTAGGGATTTGTTAATTGGTACGGCGAAGCTCTGCCAGTTTGTTTACTTTCGTCTGTATTTTGGCGTCTGTATTTTGAACGTCATTAATACATCAGAAGCAGTTAAACAGTAAGTACTATCTTTTTTGTCATGTCTACCTCTCTAGCAATGAATTCCGCCTCTGCTAGTTGAGTGAGATCAGGTCGATTGCTCATTTCGGGAGCTCGATCCCCGTTCACAAGTGGTATCAGAGCCATGAGATCTGATCTACAGATAAACAACAAGTAGTTACTGTTCAGACTTGGATATATTTTCATCTTCATCATTTTCTGACCTTTGCTGGATTTTGGACAAATTTCGGACGAATTCATGGACAAAATGGACTAGGATTTTAGCAATTCAAGTTAATCTTCAATCTAATCAATCCATATCATAATTCGAACATAAAATTGAACTAAATCATGTTGAAATCGATAAAATTTGGTCAGTTTGAAGTTTGAATCAGTTTCGTATGAGTTTTGCACGAAATAAAGTTGTTTTGATTTTGGTACGAATCGCATAAAATTCATACGAACCAGCTTAAAATTCATACAAAATTTTGAAATTTTTTTCAGAATTGCAAACTTGATTAGTACAAAATTTCAACTACACAAAATTTACTCATTAAAAAACGTATGCTTCGTACAAAATGACTTGATTCGTACGAAATTATAGTTTCTTGAGAGAAAATATGAATCGTACAAAAATCTGTTTCGTGCAAAATATTTGTTATTTGTTTCGTACGAAACATCTTGTCCGCACAAAAAGTTTTCTAAACTGATCTGTTTGTTTCAACAGGAAAAATGTCTGATGAATTTTACAATGCGTTCGCCACATCGGTTGTTACCACTGCAGCACCTCAAAATATCAATTTAGAGAATGAAATGGAAACAATGACAAAACCTCCAAAGCTTATGAATCTGGAAGACTTTGATAGTTGGAGTGAGAGGTTTATGAACTGGGTTCAAGCTAACCATTTTACTTGCTGGTTTGCAATCGGGGCAACATATATTGCACCAGTTGGCGAAAACGGGCTTGAAAAGACCCTTGCTCAATTCTCTGATGTTGAACGAGAAAGATTTATTAACGAAAAGAAAATGATGAACATTCTTCAGCAATCGATTAAAGAAGACATCTTGGCTTTACTGCAACATGATGATGATGCGCAATCTTTATGGAATGCTCTTCGACTCAAATTTCAAGGTAGTGCTCGACTCGACAAAAGCAAAGGGCATTATTAAGCAAAGAGTTTGACGTATTCACACTGATTAAAGGAGAAACGGTTAAGCAGCTGATTGAGCGATACTGTCATCTGGTGGTTCATATGAAGAGAATGGGAATTGTGAAGACAAATGAAGAGCTTGTTGATAAGCTAGCTGATTCTCTGCCACAAGGTGAATGGTCGACTTACTTAACCATTTTGAAGAATGGAGTTGAATACAACAATTTCTCGTTGCCTCGCTTTATCGAAAGATTGGAAGGTCATGAATTGGAGATGCAAAAGATGGCTAAAAACAAGATTGTTCAAATGCAACAAGATGTTAATCTTTATTTCAAAAACAGTTCTGTTGCTCAAATCCAAGCGCCAAAGATTCAAACTGCTTAACCATTTTGAAGAATGGAGTCGAATAAAGCAATTTCTCGTTGCCTCGCTTTATCGAAAGATTAGAAGGTCATGAATTGGAGATGCAAAAGATGGCTAAAAACAAGACTGTTAAATGCAACAAGATGTTAATCTTTATTTCAAAAACAGTTCTGTTGCTCAAATCCAAGTGCCAAAGATTCAAACTGCTTTCAGTGCATATAGTTCACTAAGTACACCTCCAACTCAGTCAAGTGGTTTCCAATCATACCCAACAGTTGATCTAAATACACCTTCAAGTCAATAATCTTCTTTTGGATTAAATCAATCTCAGAACAATCAAACCACTCAAGCATCTATGTAAATCAAAGAGTTCTGCAATGCAACATTGCCGTTGACTTTCAGAATGCGCAAAACTTTGACGAAAAGACAACAAAACAACATATGTCTCTACTTGCTTTAGTTCTTGAGTCATATGATAGTCTTGTTGCTGGAAAGATTGGAAATTCTGAAATGACACGTGAAGACTACGTTCAGATTGATCCAGTTGAAATGGAGTTGATAGATATAAAATGGTGTGTGGCTTCAATTGTTTGACGAGCACAAAGATTTATGGAAATCACTGGTAAAGAAAATTTGGGAGGATTGGATGGGAAACTTGGATTTGATAAATCCAAAGTTACTTGTTTCAAGTGTCGGGAGAAAGGTCACTTTAAAAGAGAATGTCCAAATCGAGAGGTTCAAGGAAATCATAATCCTTTCGCAGACGACTATTACAAAAGAGCGATCTACCACCGACCACAACCAAGAACAAGAATTGTGCCGATTGAAGAAAAGCAACCTGAAACTAAAGATAAGGCTTTGGTTGTTACACAAGAAGATGAAGGGTTTAATTGGAACAAGTTTATTTCAAAAGGAGAAAGTTTGGCAATGGTGGCTGAAATTATTGAGGAACCGGAAGAAGAATCAGAGGCATCCTTTGATGAAGGACCTGAGGATGACGATTATTATTATCATACTTCATCAGAGGAAGAGGAGCTTTTGAATGGTCCATTCAAACATCTTTTTCCTAATGATGTTTTAAAAACTTTTGTAGGATATTTCGCACCTACTCAACATTCAACGGTTATTCATTCCTACGCTAATTTAATTCGGAGAATTAAATTACACGCTCGCAATAACTACGCTAACTTTGTGAATTTATTGGGTGAAGTACGTGCTATGTGTTATTAGACGTTTGTATATTTTGTAGATTATTGTATCACGCCTTTATTTCGCGATTATTAGTTATAAAAAATAATAATAAATAAATAGCCGAACCGAACCGAGCCGCGAAACGTGTCGACCTCACCTCCTTGCGGTCCAAGGAACTAACCTAAACTTGAGGCCTAAGCCATTTACCCAAACCGCCCCCCCACCCTTTTCTTTTCCCTTGTGCTATATAATTGTATGTATGCATGAGTTGTGTTTAAAAAAAAACAACAAACCCTAGCACATAGAGGAAGGCGACGGCAGCCTCCCTCTCACGATCGCAAAGCCCTACAACTCCCGGATTGATTCCAATCTTGTCCCGGTTCGCTAATCATCATCGTTTCAAGGTTAGGGTTTAATTGTTTTGCGATTCACATTAGGGTTTGTATAATCTTGATCGTGATTGTGTGTAATGGTTGGATTATTAGTATGAAAAGTGTTGTGATTTATGATTAGTTCGGATGATTGTGCGAATCTTTGCGATTTTGATGTTATGTTGAATACTAAAATCATAAGCTGCGTTTTGGCGATAAAGATCATGTTATATAATCAGGGTTTGCATGAATATTGATATACATGATGATATTTGACAAATAAACCTGTTGTTAATCATTGTTGTTAAGAGTCATGATCGTCTAAGCATGTTCTAATGCGATAAAAGTCAAAAACTGTTTGCTGAATGACATTTACAGCCAACTTCAATTGGCTGTAACCTTATCATTATTTATCGAAAAGTGGATTTTCTGAAGCCTAAAATGTGTATTTTGAAAAATGCTTCTAATGGCGTCGGATTCATATTTTTCTGAGGTTGTTTGCTATTTTTAAGTGGTCATTTAGTGCAGCAGCTGAAGCTGCGTAAATTCTGCAAAATTTGCTAGTTGTTTATCGAGTCGGATCTCATAGTCTGTAGGGGGTTGGGTCATGATTTTTAAATAATATTTCCCGTGGACTGCATTCAGAAAGCAACGAATCTGACTGCAGCCTAGTATATAAATGTTTATAAATAATTGGTAAAGCATTAGGACTTGAAAAGTTTACATAAAATTCTACAGTTTAGTTGACACCTCCTGTAAAAAAATTGAATTTTTGGAACGTTGGAACTATTTTATAAAAATCCTTGAAAATAGCCTAGTTATGAGCGTACAAGCTGAAACATGATAACTTGTGTTTGTGTGTACTAAAGTGTTGTATGAGTTAATCTGTGTTTATGACAAGTTGGTTTGAACATTATTTTGGTATGATGATACTTTGCATGCATGATTGTGTTTTCGAATTGGTTATTACGTGTGCCGCACTGTGTGTTAGTTTGTATCAGTGTGTTCACACACTAACTCTAAATCGGTTGACATGTTAGGACGCGATCAGCGGTCCCATCATTTGCTACTTTTGTGTTACTCTAACCGAGCAATTTAAGGTGAGTTCACGGCCCCTATTTTATCTGGTTTTAAACAACAGGGGGAGAAACATGTATACACTCTATAACTCTATCTTTTACGTTATGCGAAATTAACGTCGTTAAACTACTCGGTAACTAAGTTAATGTTAATGTACGTTATGGTCACTAAGTAGCTATATCACGGAAGTCCTCAACAAACTCTCGGATCGTTAGTATTGGGTTAGATAGCGGGGAAATTATAAGTAGTACTACCGGGCCCGACAAGCCCCACCCGAGCTAGTCGCGCTAGCCGACCGGGAATGGTCACGGGTGATTAATTTGGCCTAACTTCCGCCATGGTTAGTGATAGACCTGGCAACACTGAGGCAACAATAGTCAGCTTCGATCACGAACTCTTATGTGACGTAACTTTAGGCTCGCTACCTACATGTTAACATTGAACTTAATTACGAACCAACATTATTATTCCGGGTTAGGAATAATGGAACTATATCGTTATCCCGGGTTAGGGATAACGGGGAAAGAAAACATTTAACCGAACTTGTGAACTTATAAGAACCTGTGAACTCACTCTTCTTTAATGTTGACACTTGTTTCTTTACATGTTTCTCAGGACGCTAGGAGCGCTAGGTGCACTCACTTGCATTGATCAAGACATTTTTATCGAGTCTTATTTACGAATATTGTTTGGGATTTTTGGTTTTGGCGTTTATGTTGGCGCCCGTTACTTTACTTTACTCTAATGCTTTCGCTAAACTTTGAAACTAATGCTTCCGCTAAACTTTGAAAGTAAGATAATTTGAAAATAACTATGAATGGTTAAACAAATTTTATTGGAAAACGTTTAAATAAATCATATAGAGTCGTTCAATATTACTAGTGTCTCAGATTCTGGTTTGATCACACGCCTTGCGGTAAAACTCCGCAAGTGGAAATTGAGGGTGTGACAGATTGGTATCAGAGTCTCTAGCTATAGAGAACCAGGTTTGCATTAAAAGTAGACCTAAACTTTAGCTGTTACACGACACTAGACTCAGTTGGCACCGAACTGTGATATCTTGTTATGTGTTATACTACAACTGTTTTATGTAAGATATATATGTATATTGTGATGCACGCAACTCATAACTAACTACACCAACCTATCAGGCAATGTCATCATCATCATCCGACAAATCTCGACAATCAAGGGCGCCGGTGAAGGCACCCATGGTCGAACCCTCACCACCTCATGGCATGGAGATACGCTCAGCTGCTAGGAAAAGACTCGCTCTAGGAGGGGAGTCGTCCTCCCGTCCGACCACCGCTATACCGGTCGAACCGGTCAACTCGTTAGAAGTAGGGGACGACCTACTTAGGGATATGTTAAGGAAACAACAGGAACAGCTAGAGAGAATGCAGGAGACTATCGAAGTACAAGGATGGATGATACGTCAACTAACTGGTAAAACTGGAAGGCTCGAGGAAGAGCAACATGAGAATAGGAAAGTTCGAAACATTTTAGCTAAGGATCTTCGTGCTGAGCAGCTGAGGGCTGACTGGCTCGAAGACAGAGTTCTTGAGTCCAGTTGGAGGATTCAAGAACTGGAGCAGAATCAAGCACCTGTCCCAGTACCCGCACCAGCACCGGCCCCTCCAGCGCCGGTAGAGGAAGAAGAGGAGGATCCAGAGGAAGACCCGGAGGAGGATCCGGAGGAAGAGGAGCCGGAACAGGACCCGGCTGTTGAAGCTGAAAACGCCGCAGAGGATGACGGCAACGATAGCGACTTGGGAGATGGAGACGTAGAAGACTGACTCGTCTCGCCAACCTCCGCTTGGTTTTCTTTAGTTTGTTTGTTTCCCCTTATGTTTGAACTTGAAATTTTATAATTAAACTGAGATGTTTGGTTGGTATTTTGTGAGACATTGCAATTTATTTAATCGAATGTTCCTTTTGATTGTTTAATTTGTTGGGTTGACATAACTTGTGTGATGATTGAAGTGTGGAATGTGATAACTATATTGGATATATATACTTATCGGTGTGTGTTTGTGTTGTCTTGCGAAGATCTGAAATGGCAACTGACGTCGCGGAAACCTCAACATGTCACCTGAAGAATTGGCCGCATTAATCCAAGAACACGTGAATGCTGCTCTGGCAGGTGTTCAAAACCCACCAGCAGGAGGGGGTCTTAACTCCTACAAGATGTTCCTTGATGCAAAACCGAGCAAGTTCACGGGTGCGGGAGGACCCATAGGACTGGTCCGTTGGATTGAAAAGTCTGAATCGGTGTTCGAGATGTGCAATTGCCTTGAAGTCAATAAGGTCAAGTATGCTACCTCAACGTTGGAAGATGGGGCATTAACCTGGTGGATCGCACAAGTCCAAACGCGTGGACTTGTTGCGGCGAACGCAATGGCCTGGACCGAGTTTAAGGCCCTAATCAAGGAGGAATACTGTCCGCGGGACAGAGTTCAGCAGTTGGAGCAAGCGTTATGGAACCACAAGATGGTAGGGTCTGAAATTGAAGTGTACACGGCCAAACATCATGATCTGGTGTTCCTATGTCCCGATCTGGCTAACACCGTCGAAAAACGACTTGAGTTTTATCTTGGGGGTCTGGTCCCTGAGATCTAGGGCATGGTAATGTCTAGCAACCCTACGACGGAGCATCAAGCGATTAGGCTGGCGCATAAACTCACCGATAAGGCGGTGGAGCAAAGGAAGTTGCCACCTCGGGGTGCAACTGAAGTTGTCCCTGATAACAAAAGAAAATTTGAAGACTCACCTGCTCGACAGTCTTCATCAACCCAGCCACAACAAGGAAACCAGAAGCGGTCCAACAATTTCAACAACAATTGGGGTCACAATAATCAGTCTGCCAACAACACCCAGAACTCAAGCGGCTATGCGGGTCGAAAGCCGCAATGTAATCGTTGTAACCTCCATCATCACGGCCCTTGCGCTGGAAATCATTGCCAACGATGTGGCAAAGCGGGACACGCGGCAAAGGATTGTCGTGGGGAAATCATGTCTCGACAAAATCAGAATCAGCACCAGGGTCAACAGCAAGGTAATAACCGGGGATGCTATCAGTGCGGTAGCACTGCCCATCTCAAGCGAGACTGCCCTCAGCTTCGCAACAACAACAATAACAACAATAACAACAATGGCAAAAATGGCAACAATGGCAATGGTGGCATAGGAGGTGCCAAAGGTCGTGCATTCACGCTGGGCCGTGGAGAGGCCAGAAACGACTCGAATGTGGTCACTGGTAAGTTTCCCCTTAACGATCATTTTGCTACTATACTTTTTGATACGGGTGCGGATAAGAGTTTTATATCTGAGTCTTTTAGGAAGAACCTAAATCTCACGCCTAAACCCCTAGAGACCCCTTACGTCATAGAACTAGCCGATGGTAAATCTGTAGATGTGACCCATTTAGTAACCGGCTGTTAACTTAAACTCGCGGGTCACACCTTTACCATTGATCTGATGACAAATCCCTGGGTAGTTTTGACGTGGTAGCCGGAATGGACTGGCTATCCGACGTCCGAGCTGAAGTTCTCTGTTTTAAGAAAGCTATCCGTATTCCGCTCTCCAACGACGAAGTCTTGATGGTGCAAGGCGAGAAGGCAGGCGCCATCACAAACATCATCTCTTACATGCAAGCTCAGAAGTATCTTCGGAGAAAGAACTCCTTCGCTTTGCTCGCACTGGTCACCGAGCAGCCTAAGGACGAGAAGCGGATTGAAGATATCCCCGTCGTCCGTGACTTTTCCGATGTGTTTCTAGAGGAGTTACCTGGTCTTCCACCACATCGACAAGTGGAGTTTGAAATCGAATTGGCGAACCATACGACTCCTATTGCCAAGGCCCCGTACCGCCTAGCTCCAGCAGAGCTGCAAGAGCTGTCTACCCAACTTCAAGAATTGTTGGAAAAAGGATTTATCTGACCCAGTACTTCACCATGGGGAGCTCCGGTCCTTTTTGTCAAGAAGAAGGACGGGACCTTCCGCATGTGCATCGACTACAGGGAACTCAATAAGGTTACCGTCAAGAACCAATACCCATTACCTCGCATCGACGATCTCTTCGACCAATTTCAAGGGTCAAGCTACTACTCCAAGATTGATCTACGGTCCGGTTATCACCAGTTACGCGTCAGGGAGGGGGATATCTCCAAGACGGCATTTCGTACTCGGTATGGCCATTATGAGTTCTTGGTCATGCCCTTCGGCCTCACCAACGCACCCGCGGTATTCATGGACCTCATGAACCGCGTGTGTAAGCCGTATCTCGACAAGTTTGTCATCGTGTTCATCGATGATATACTCGTCTACTCTAAGGGTGAAGGAGAACATGCTGAGCATCTACGATTATTGCTGGAACTACTTCAATAGGAGAAACTATATGCCAAGTTTTCGAAGTGTGATTTCTGGATTCGGGAAGTTCAGTTCCTCGGGCATATCTTGAATGAAAAGGGTATACACGTTTATCCCACCAAGATCGATGCTATCAAGAACTGGGAAGCACCCAGGACACCGACAGAGATCCGCCAAATTTTGGGTTTGGCTGGTTACTACAGACGCTTCATCGAGGGATTTTCCAAGATCACACAACCGATTACCACTCTCACCCAGAAGGGCACCAAGTATGCTTGGGGTGACAAGCAGGAAGCAGCATTTCAATTGCTGAAGCAGAAACTTTGCAGTGCACCCATTTTGTCCTTGCCAGAAGGGACAGATGATTTTGTGGTATATTGTGACGCTTCCATTCAGGGATTGGGATATGTACTCATGCAACGTGAATCGCGTATGCATCCCGACAGTTGAAGGTTCACGAGAAAAACTACACAACACGTGACCGGGAATTGGGAGCAGTTGTGTTTGCACTTAAGATTTGGAGACACTATCTATATGGAACAAAGTGCACAATCTATACGGATCACAAGAGTCTCCAGCATATCTTTGAACAGAAGGAGTTGAACATGCGACAGCATCGCTGGGTCGAACTCCTGAACGATTATGAATGTGCCATTCGGTATCACCCGGGTAAGGCTAACGTGGTAGCTGATGCCCTCAGTAAAAAGGAGCACTTGAAACCTCGTCGGGTACGAGCACTATAGTTCACAATTCATTCTGGGTTACCCGAACAGATACGCGACGCGCAGCTAGAAGAAGTTAAGGAAGAAAACATCAAGGCCGAATCTGTGGGAAAGATGGAACGCGATTGGGAAGTGAAACCCAATGGTGCCCGGTATTTCATAATCGTATATGGGTACCTCTCTACGGAGACCTCAGGAAGCTAGTTATGGATGAAGCACACAAATCCCGATACTCTGTCCATCCTGGTTCGGATAAGATGTATCAAGACCTTAAAGCCGCGTACTGGTGGCCCAACATGAAAGCGGATATAGCCACCTATGTGAGCAAGTGTTTGACTTGTGCGAAAGTCAAGGTGGAATACCAGAAGCCATCAGGGCTACTTCAACAACCTGAGATCCCAGTGTGGAAATGGGATCGGATCTCGATGGACTTTATCACTAAACTCCTGCGAACTCCGGGTGGTTGCGATACCATGTGGGTAATCGTGGATCGTCTAACTAAGTCTGCACACTTCCTAGCGATCAAAGAAATAGATAAGATGGATAAGTTGACTCACATCTACGTTAAGGAAGTAGTTTCTCGGCACGGGGTGCCAACATCCATCATCTCAGATAGGGATGCTCGTTTCACATCCAACTTTTGGCAGTCACTTCAGAAAGCGTTGGGTACACGCTTAGATATGAGCACAGCTTATCACCCTCAGACGGATGGTCAAAGTGAAAGGACCATCAGACCTTGGAAGACATGCTTAGGGCATGTGTTGTGACATCCCGGTTTTTCAGGTATCTTAAACGCACTACTTCACGGTTATTCATTCCTACGCTAATTTGATTCGGAGAATTAAATTACACGCTCGAAATAACTACGCTAACTTTGTGAACTTATCGAGTGAATTACGTGCTATGTGTTATTAGACGTTTATAAGTTTTGTGAGTTATTATATCATGTTTTGATTTCGTGATTATTAGTTTATAAAAAAAATGTATATTAAATAAATAGCCGAACCGAACCGAGCCGCGAAACGTGTCGACCTCACTTCCTTGCGGCTCAAGGAACTAATCAAAACTTGAGGCTCAAGTTAAAGACCCAAACCGCCCCCCCCTTGTGCGGCCGCAAATCGCCCCAACCCTTTTCCCCTTTTCTTTCTTGAGCTATATATAGACATGTATGCATGAGAGTTGTGTTAAAAAAAAACAGAGAAACCCTAGCTCCAAGAAAAGCCGACGGCAGCCCCTCCCCACTCTTTCTCTCGATTGCAACCTCCTCCAAAACCCGAAGTGATTCCAATCTCGTTCCCGGTTCGTTAATCTTCATTGTTAAAGGTTAGGGTTTTTATTTTTTCGCAAATCACATTAGGGTTTATGAAATCTTGATCATGCTTGTATGTAATGGTAGAATCATTGTTATGAAAGTGTTATGATGTTTAGTTCGATTAATTGTGCGAGTTTTGCGATTATGATGTTTAGTTGGATACAAGAATCATAGGCTGCGTTTTGTGATAAAAATCATATTATATGATTAGGGTTTGCATGAGTATGATGTACATGATGATATGTGACTAATAAATCTGTTCTTGATCGTTTATATTTAACGTCTCGATTGTTTAAGCGTGTTCTATTGCGATAAAAGTCGAAAACAGGATGCTGAATGGTGTTTACAGCCAACTTCAATTGGCTGTAACTTGGTTATTATTTATCGAAAAGCGGATTTTCTGAAGCCTAAATCGTATATTTTTGAAAAACGCTTCTAATGACGCTGGATTCATATTTTTCTGAGGTCGTTTGATATTTTTAAGTGGTCAATTAAGTGCAGTAACTGAAGCTGTGTAAATTCTGAAAATTTGTTAGTTGTTTATCGAGTCGGATCTCATAATCTGTAGAAGGTTGGGTCACGAAATTTGTACAGCGACTGGAGACGGAAATTTCTGGGAAACTCCCACTGGAATTTTGTTAATTGGATGAACGATGATTTTTAAATAAATTCTCCCGTGGACTGCAGTCAGAAAGCGACGAATCTGACTGCAGCCTAGTATATAAATGTTTATGAATAATTAGTAAAGTGTTGGGACTTGAAAAATTTACATAAAATTCTACAGTTTAGTTGACATCTTCTGTAAAAAAATTGGAATTTTTGGAACGTTGGAACTATTTTATAAAAGTCCTCGAAAACAGCCTAGTTATGAGCATACAAGCTGAAACTTGATAACTTGCGAATGTGTGTACCAAAGTGTTGTATGAGTTGATTTGTGTTCATGATAGGTTGGTTTGATCACTATTTTTGTATGATAATACTTAGCATGCATGATTGTTTTTTCGAATTTGTTATTGTGTGTGCCGTTTTGTGTGTTAGTTATGTGTAGGGTTTGTATCAGTGTGTTCACACACTAACTTTAAATCGATTGACTTGTTAGGACGCAATTAGCGGTCCCATCATTTGCTACTTCTGTGTTACACTAACCGAGCAATTAAAGGTGAGTTCACGGCCCCTATTTTATCCGGTTTTAAACAATAGGGGGAGAAACATGTATACACTCTACAACTCTATCTCTTTACGTTATACAAAATTAACGTCGTTAAACTATTCGGTAACTAAGTTAATGTTAAAATACGTTATGGTCACTAAGCAGCTATATCACGGAAGTCCTCGACAAACTCTCGGATCGTTAGTATTGGGTTTGATAGCGGGGAAATTATAAGTAGTACTACTGGGCCCGACAAGCCCCACCCGAGCTAGTCGCGCTAGCCGACCGGGTATGGTCAACGGGTGAATAATTTGGCCTAACTTTCGCCATGGTCAGTGATAGGCTTGGCAACACGGAGGCACAAACAGTCAGCTTCGATCGCGAACACTTATGTGACATAACTTTAGGCTCGCTACCTACATGTTAACATTGAACTTAACTACGAAACAACAATATTATTCCGGGTTAGGAATAATGGAACCAACGACAATATTATTCCGGGTTAGGAATAATGGAACCAACATCATTATTATTCCGGGTTAGGAATAATGGAAACTATATCGTTATTCCGGGTTTGGGATAACCGGGGAAACAAACTTTTAACCGAACTAATGAACTTACAAAAACCTGTGAACTCACTCTTCTTTAATGTTAACACGTGTTTCTTTACATGTTTCTCAGGACGCTAGGAGCTCTAGGTGCACTCACTTGCATTGATCAAGTTATCTTTTTATCGAGTCTCATTTACGAATATTATTGGGTTTTTCTTTAGTTTTGGCGTTTGTGTTGGCGCCCGTTACTTTACATTACGTTAATGCTTCCGCTCAACTTTAAAACTAATGCTTCCGCTAAACTTTGAAACCAAACTAAGATAATTTGAAAATAACTATGAATAGGTAAACAAATAATTTTTGGAAAACGTATAAACGAATCATATAGAGTCGTTCGATGTTACTAGTGTCTCAGATTCTGGTTTGTTCACACGCCTCGCGGTAAAACTCCGCAAGTGGAAATTTGAGGGTGTGACAGATTGGTATCAGAGCCAGGTTTGCATTAAAAGTAGACCTAAACTATAGCTGATTACACGACACTAGACTTAGTTTGGCACTGAACTGTGATATCTTGTTATGTGTTGTACTACAACTATGTTATGTAAAATATAAATGCATATTGTGATAAACGCAACTCGTAACTAACTAAACAACCCAACAGGCAATGTCTTCATCATCATCCGACAAACCTTTACAACCAAGGGCGCCGGGGAAGGCACCTATGGTCGAACCATCACCACCTCATGGCGTGGAGACACGCTCAGCTGCTAGGAAAAGACTCGCTCTAGGAGAGGAGTCGTCCTCACGCCCGACCACCGCTATACCGGTCGAACCGGTTAACTCGTTAGAAGTAGGGGACGACCTACTTAGAGATATGATAAGAAAACAACAGGAACAACTAGAGAGAATGCAGGAAACTATCCTAGCACAGGGATGGATGATACGACAATTAACGGGTAAGACTGGATAGCTCGAGGAAGAGCAATATGAGAATAAGATAGCTCGTAACACCTTAGCTAAAGATCTTCGTGCTCAGCAGCTGATGGCTGACTGGCTCGAAGACAGAGTTCTTGAGTCCAGTTGGAGAATTCAAGAACTAGAACAGAATCAGGCACCTTTACCAGTACCCGCACCAGCACCGGCCCCTCCAGTGCCGGTAGAGGAAGAAGAGGAGGATCCAGAGGAGGATCCGGAGGAAGACCCGGCTGTAGAAGCTGGAAACGCCGCGGAGGATGACGGCAACGATAGCGATTTGGGAGATGGAGACGTAGAAGACTGACTCGTCTCGCTTATCCCATTTGCTTCCTTCAGTCTATTTATTTTTCTACTTATGTTTGCACTTGAAATTTTATAGTAAACTGATATGTTTGATTGGCATTTTGTGAGACGTTGAAATTTTATTTAATCGAATATTTCTTTTGATTGCTTAATTTATTTGGGTTGACATAATTTGAGTGATTATTTAAGTATGGAGTAGGATAACTATATTGGATATATGTACTTATCGGTGTGTGTTTATGTTGTCTTGCGAAGATCTAAAATGGCAACTGGACGTCGCGGAAACCTCAACATGACGCCTGAAGAATTAGCCGCAATGATCCAAGAACACGTGAATGCTGCTCTGGCAGGTGTTCAAAACCCACCAGCAGGTAACCATTATTAAATTTTCATGGGAAAATCTAATAGTTGGGCTAGTAGACTTTCTCGCTGACTACCTATGCTCTGTCAGCAGGAGGGGGTCTTAACCCCTACAAGATGTTCCTCGATGCGAAACCGAGCAAATTCACGGGTGCAGAAGGACCCATAGGACTGGTCCGTTGGATTGAAAAGTCCGAATCGGTGTTCGAGATGTGCAATTGCCTTGAGGCCAACAAGGTCAAGTATGCTGCATCAACGTTGGAGGATGGGGTACTAACTTGGTGGAACGCACAAGTCCAAACGCGTGGACTTATTGCTGCAAACGCAATGGCCTGGGCCGAGTTTAAGGCCCTAATCAAGGAGGAGTACTGTCCGCGGGACAGGGTTCAGCAGTTGGAGCAAGCATTATGGAACCACAAGATGGTGGGATCTGAAATTGAAGCATACACAGCGAAACATCATGATCTGGTGTTCCTCTGTCCCGATCTGGCCAACACCGTTGAAAAACGACTCGAGTTTTACCTTGGGGGTCTGGTCCCCGAGATCCAGGGCATGGTAATGGCTAGCAACCCTGCTACTGAGCATCAAGCGATTAGGCTGGCGCATAAACTCACCGATAAGGCGGTGGAACAAAAGAAGTTGCCATCTCGGGGTGCAACTGAAGTTGTCCCTGATAATAAAAGAAAATTTAAAGACTCGTCTGCTCGACAGTCTTCGTCAGCCCAGCCACAACAAGGGAACCAGAAACGGTTCAATAATTTCAACATCAACCGGGGTCACAATAATCAGCCCGCCAACAACACCCAGAACACCAGCGGCTATGTGGGTCGAAAGCCGCAATGTAATCGTTGTAACCTCCATCATCACGGCCCTTGTGCCGGGAATCGCTGCCAACGATGTGGCAAAGTGGGACACGCGGCAAAGGATTGTCGCGGAGAAATCATGTCTCGACAAAACCAAAGTCAACACCAGGGTCAACAACAGGGTATTAACCGGGGGTGCTATCAGTGTGGTAGCACTGCTCACTTCAAACGAGACTGCCCACAGCTTCGCAACAACAACAACAATGGTGGGAACAACAACAACAACAACCACAACCACAACAACCACAACAACAACAATAACAACAACAACAATGGAAATGGTGGCACAGGAGGTGCCAAAGGTCGTGCATTTACGCTAGGCCACGGAGAGGCTAGAAACGACTCGAACGTGGTCACCGGTAAGTTTCCCCTTAACGAACATTTTGCTACTGTGCGGATAGGAGTTTTATATCTGAGTCTTTTAGGAAGAACCTAAATCTCACGCCAAAACCCCAAGAGACCCCTTACGTCATAGAACTAGCCGATGGCAAATCTGTAGATGTGACCCATTTAGTAACCGGCTGCCAACTTAAACTCGCGGGTCACACCTTTACCATTCATCTGATGACAACTACCCTGGGTAGTTTTGACGTGGTAGCTGGAATGGACTGGCTATCTGACGTCCGAGCTGAAATTCTCTGTTTCGAGAAAGCTATCCGTATTCCGCTCTCTAACGACGAAATCTTGACGGTACAAGGCGAGAAGGCAGGCGCCATCACAAATATCATCTCTTACGTGCAAGCACAGAAGTATCTTCGGAGGAAGAACTCCTTCGCTTTGCTCCGCACTGGTCACCGAACAGCCTAAGGACGAGAAGCGTATAGAAGATATCCCCGTCGTCCGTTATTTTTCCGATGTATTTCCGGAGGAGTTACCTGGTCTTCCACCACATCGACAAGTGGAGTTTGAAATCGAATTGGCGAACCATGCAACTCCTATCGCCAAGGCCCCGTACCGCCTGGCTCCAGCAGAGCAGTAAGAGCTGTCTACCCAACTTCAGGAACTGTTAGAAAAAGGATTTATCCGACCCAGTACTTCGCCATGGGGAGCTCCGGTCCTTTTTGTCAAGAAGAAGGACGGGACCTTCCGCATGTGCATCGACTACAGGGAACTCAATAAGGTTACTGTCAAGAACCGATACCCATTAACTCGCATCGACGATCTCTTCGACCAGCTTCAGGGGTCAAGCTATTACTCGAAGATTGATCTACGGTCCGGTTATCACCAGTTACGCGTCAGGGAGGAGGATATTGCTAAGACGGCATTTCGTACTCGGTATGGCCATTATGAGTTTTTGGTCATGCCCTTCGGTCTCACCAACGCACCTGCGGTGTTCATGGACCTCATGAACCGCGTGTGTAAACCGTATCTCGACAAGTTTGTCATTGTGTTCATTGATGACATACTCATCTACTCTAAAGGTGAAGAAGAACATGCTGAACATCTACGATTACTGCTGAAATTACTTCAACAGGAGAAACTATATGCCAAGCTTTCAAAGTGTGATTTCTGGATTCGGGAAGTTCAGTTCCTCGGGCATATTGTGAACGAAAGGGTATCCACGTCGATCCCACCAAGATCGAGGCTATCAAGAACTGGGAAGCACCCAGGACACCGACAGAGATCCGCCAATTTTTGGGTTTGGCTGGTTACTACAGACGTTTCATCGAGGGATTTTCAAAGATCGCTCAACCGCTTACCACCCTCACCCAGAAAGGCACCAAGTATGCTTGGGGTGACAAGCAGGAAGCGGCATTTCAATTGCTGAAGCGGAAACTTTGCAGTGCACCCATTCTGTCCTTGCCAGAAGGGACTGATGATTTTGTGGTATATTGTTATGCTTCCATTCAGGGATTGGGATGCGTACTCATGCAACGTGAAAAGGTCATCGCGTATGCGTCCCAACAATTGAAGGTTCATGAGAAAAACTACACAACACATGACCTGGAATTGGGAGCAGTGGTGTTTGCGCTTAAGATTTGGAGACACTACCTATATGGAACGAAGTGCACAATCTATACAGATCACAAGAGCCTCCAACACATCTTTGACCAGAAGGAGTTGAACATGCGACATCGTCGCTGGGTCGAACTCCTGAATGATTATGAATGTGCCATTCGGTATCACCCGGGTAAAGCTAACGTGGTAGCTGATGCCCTCAGTAGGAAGGAGCACTTGAAACCGCGTCGGGTACGAGCACTACAGTTCACCATTCATTCGGGGTTACCCGAACAGATACGCGACACGCAGTTAGAAGCAGTTAAGGAAGAAAACATCAAGGCCGAATCGGTGGGAAAAATGGAACGCGATTGGGAAGTAAAACCCAATGGTGCCCGGTATTTCATGAATCGCATATGGATACCTCTTTACGGAGACCTCAGAAAGCTTGTCATGGACGAAGCTCACAAATCCCGATACTCTGTCCATCCTGGTTCGGATAAGATGTATCAAGACCTTAAAACCGCGTACTGGTGGCCCAACATGAAAGCGGATATAGCCACCTACGTGAGCAAGTGTTTGACTTGTGCGAAAGTCAAGGTAGAGTATCAGAAGCCATCGGGGCTACTTCAACAACCTGAGATGCCGGTGTGGAAATGGGATCAGATCTCGATGGACTTCATCACTAAACTTCCGTGAACTTTGGGTGGTTGCGATACCATCTGGGTGATCGTGGATCATTTAACTAAGTCCGCACACTTCCTAGCGATCAACGAAACAGATAAGATGGATAAGTTGACTCGCATCTACATTAAGGAAGTAGTTTCTCGGCACGGAGTACCAACGTCCATCATCTCAGACAGAGATGCTCGTTTCACGTCCAACTTTTGGCAGTCACTTCAGAAAGCGTTGGGTACACGTTTAGATATGAGCACAGCTTATCACCCTCAGACGGATGGCCAAAGCGAAAGGACCATTCAGACCTTGGAAGACATGCTTAGGGCATGCGTGGTAGACTTCGGGAATAGTTGGGAAATCCATCTGCCTTTAGTGGAATTCTCGTATAACAACAGTTACCATACGAATATATCGGCATCACCGTTTGAAGCATTATACGGTCGTAAATGTAGGGCAGAAGTCGGTGACAGTCAACTCACAGGCCCTGAGTTGATACTTGAAGCTACTGAAAAGATTGTACAAATCTGGAACCGCATGGCAGCGGCATGAGATCGACAGAAAAGCTATGCTGATCAACGACGCAAACCGCTCGAATTTCAAGTAGGCGACCGCGTCCTACTGAAGGTGTCACCCTGGAAGGGTGTAATCCGTTTTGGGAAACGAGGCAAACTAAACCCACGGTACGTAGGCCCGTTTGTGATCTTGAAGCGTATCGGACCCGTAGCTTATCAATTAGACCTTCCTGCCGAACTCAGTGGAGTTCACAACGTTTTTCACGTGTCAAATCTGAAGAGGTGTCTATCAGATGAGACCCTAGTCATTCCATTGGATGAGATTCAAGTGGATGAACAACTGCACATTGTGGAACAACCTATCGAGATCATGGATCGTGAGATCAAGACTCGAAGGCACAGCAAGATACCGATCGTCAAGGTTCATTGGGATTCTAAGCGTGGACCGGAGTTCACGTGGGAAAGAGAGGACCAAATGAAAAGCAAATACCCACACCTCTTTGCAGCTGAGCAGCAAGCTAACGTTACCACCAACTAAATTTTCGGACGAAAATTCTTTCAACATGGGGATGATGCGACAGCCTGGGAATTTCTTGTACCGTTGCTAACAAACTGAATCTGTGTGCGTTGCATTCTAAACCGCGTTTACTCAATTTTCGGGACGAAAATTCTTTCAACATGGTGATAATGTGACATCCTGGTTTTTCAGGTATCTTAAACGCACTACTTCACGGTTATTCATTCCTACGCTAATTTGATTCGGAGAATCAAATTACACGCTCGAAATAACTACGCTAACTTTGTGAACTTATCGAGTGAATTACGTGCTATGTGTTATTAGACGTTTATAAGTTTTGTGAGTTATTATATCATGTTTGATTTCGTGATTATTAGTTTATAAAAAAATATATATTAAATAAATAGCCAAACCGAACCGAGCCGCGAAACGTGTCGACCTCACTTCCTTGCGGCTCAAGGAACTAATCAAAACTTGAGGCTCAAGTTAAAGACCCAAACCGCCCCCCTTTGTGCGGCCGCAAATCGCCCCAACCCTTTTCCCCATTTCTTTCTTGAGCTATATATAGACATGTATGCATGAGAGTTGTGTTAATAAAAAAAATGAGAAACCCTAGCTCCAAGAACAGCCGACGGCAGCTCCTCCCCACTCTTTCTCTCGATCGCAACCTCCTCCAAAACCCGAAGTGATTCCAATCTCGTTCCCGGTTCGTTAATCTTCATTGTTAAAGGTTAGGGTTTTTATTGTTTCGCAAATCACATTAGGGTTTATGAATTCTTGATCATGCTTGTATGTAATGGTAGAATCATTGTTATGAAAGTGTTATGATGTTTAATTCGATTAATTGTGCGAGTTTTGCGATTATGATGTTTAGTTGGATTCAAGAATCATAGGCTGCGTTTTGTGATAAAAATCATATTATATGATTAGGGTTTGCATGAGTATGATGTACATGATGATATGTGACTAATAAATCTGTTCTTGATCGTTTATATTTAACGTCTCGATTGTTTAAGCGTGTTCTATTGCGATAAAAGTCCAAAACAGGATGCTGAATGGTGTTTACAGCCAACTTCAATTGGCTGTAACTTGGTTATTATTTATCGAAAAGCGGATTTTCTGAAGCCTAAAACGTATATTTTTGAAAAACGTTTCTAATGGCGCTGAATTCATATTTTTCTGAGGTTGTTTGATATTTTGAGTGGTCAATTAAGTGCAGTAACTGAAGCTGTGTAAATTCCGAAAATTTGTTAGTTGTTTATCGAGTCGGATCTCATAATCTGTAGAGGGTTGGTTCACGAAATTTGTACAGCAACTGGAGACGGAAACCACTGGAATTTTGTTAATTGGATGAACGATGATTTTTAAATAAATTCTCCCGTGGACTGCAGTCAGAAAGCAACGAATCTGACTGCAGCCTAGTATATAAATGTTTATGAATAATTGGTAAAGTGTTGGGACTTGGAAAATTTACATAAAATTCTACAGTTTAGTTGACACCTTCTGTAAAAAAATTGGAATTTTTGGAACATTGGAACTATTTTATAAAAATCCTCGAAAATAGCCTAGTTATGAGCATACAAGCTGAAACTTGATAACTTGCGAATGTGTGTACCAAAGTGTTGTATGAGTTCATTTGTGTTCATGATAGGTTGGTTTGATCACTATTTTGGTATGATAATACTTAGCATGCATGATTGTGTTTTCGAATTTGTTATTATGTGTGCCGCTTTGTGTGTTAGTTATGTGTAGGGTTTGTAACAGTGTGTTCACACACTAGCTTTAAATCGATTGACTTGTTAGGACGCAATTAGCGGTCCCATCATTTGCTACTTCTATGTTACACTAACCGAGCAATTAAAGGTGAGTTAACGGCCCCTATTTTATCCGGTTTTAAATAACAGGGGGAGAAACATGTATAAACTCTACAACTCTATCTCTTTACGTTATACAAAATTAACGTCGTTAAACTATTCGGTAACTAAGTTAATGTTAATATACGTTATGGTCACTAAGCAGCTATATCACGGAAGTCCTCGACAAACTCTCGGATCGTTAGTATTGGGTTAGATAGCGGGGAAATTATAAGTAGTACTACTGGGCCCGACAAGCCTCACCCGAGCTAGTCGCGCTAGCCGACCGGGTATGGTCAACGGGTTTTGGCCTAACTTTCGCCATGGTCAGTGATAGGCCTGGCAACACGGAGGCACAACAGTCAGCTTCTATCGTGAACACTTATATGACATAACTTTAGGCTCGCTACCTACATGTTAACATTGAACTAAATTACGAAACAACAATATTATTCCGGGTTAGGAATAATGGAACCAACGACAATATTGTTCCGGGTTAGGAATAATGGAACCAACATCATTATTATTCCGGGTTAGGAATAATGGAAACTATATCGTTATTCCGGGTTAGGGATAACGGGGGAAACAAACTTTTAACCGAACTAATGAACTTACAAAAACATGTGAACTCACTCTTTTTATTAATGTTGACACGTGTTTCTTTACATGTTTCTCAGGACGCTAGAAGCTCTAGGTGCGCTCACTTGCATTGATCAAGACATCTTTTTATCAAGTCTCATTTACGAATATTGTTGGGTTTTTCTTTAGTTTTGGCGTTTGTGTTGGCGCCCGTTACTTTACTTTACGTTAATGCTTCCGCTAAACTTTAAAACTAATGCTTCCGCTAAACTTTGAAACCAAACTAAGATAATTTGAAAATAACTATGAATAGGTAAACAAATAATTTTTGGAAAACGTATAAACGAATCATATAGAGTCGTTTGATGTTACTAGTGTCTCAGATTCTGGTTTGTTCACACGCCTCGCGGTAAAACTCCGCAAGTGGAAATTTGAGGGTGTGACATGTGTGGTAGACTTCGGGAACAGTTGGGAAATCCATCTGCCTTTAGTGGAATTCTCGTGTAACAACAGTTACCATACGAGTATTCAGGCAACACCGTTTGAAG
This sequence comes from Scalesia atractyloides, assembly GCA_947069175.1. Classification (NCBI taxonomy): domain Eukaryota; kingdom Viridiplantae; phylum Streptophyta; class Magnoliopsida; order Asterales; family Asteraceae; genus Scalesia; species Scalesia atractyloides. The sequence continues at coordinate 51,690,203 of CAMTDV010000001.1, read as the reverse complement.
CATTATACGGTCGCAAATGTAGATCACCGGTCTGTTGGGCAGAAGTCGGTGACAGTCAACTCACAGGTCCTGAGTTGATACTTGAGGCTACTGAAAAGATTGTGCAAATCAGAAACCGCATGGCAGCGGCACGAGATCGACAGAAAAGCTACGCTGATCAACGACGCAAACCGCTCAAATTTCAAGTAGGCGACCGCGTCCTACTGAAGGTGTCACCCTGGAAGGGTGTAATCCATTTTGGGAAACGAGGCAAACTAAACCCACGGTACGTAGGCCCATTCATGATCTCGAAGCGTATCGGGCCCGTAGCTTATCAGTTAGACCTTCCTACCGAACTCATGGGAGTTCACAACGTTTTTCATGTGTCCAATCTGAAGAAGTGCCTATCAGATGAGACCCTAGTCATTCCATTGGATGAGATTCAAGTGGATGAGCAACTGCATTTTATGGAACAACCTATCGAGATCATGGATCGTGAGGTTAAGACTCGAAGGCACAGCAAGATACCGATTGTCAAGGTTTGTTAGGACTCTGAGCGTGGACCGGAGTTCACGTGGGAAAGAGAGGACCAAATGAAAAGCAAATACCCACACCTTTTTGCAGCTGAGCAGCAATCTGACGTTACCACCAACTAAATTTCGGGACGAAATTCTTTCAACATGGGGATGATGTGACAGCCTGGGAATTTCTTGTACCATTGCTAACAAACTGAATCTTTGTGCGTTGCATTCTAAACCGTGTTTACTGAATTTTCGGGACGAAAATTCTTTCAACATGGGGATAATGTGACATCCCGACTTTCCAGGTATCTTAAACGCGCTACTTTACGGTTATTCATTCCTACACTAATTTAATTCGGAGAATTAAATTACACGCTCGCAATAACTACGTTAACTTTGTGAATTTATTGGGTGAAGTACGTGCTATGTGTTATTAGACGTTTGTATATTTTGTAGATTATTGTATCACGCCTTGATTTCGCGATTATTAGTTATAAAAAATAATAATAATAAATAAATAGCCGAACCGAACCGAGCCGCGAAACGTGTCGACCTCACCTCCTTGCGGCCCAAGGAACTAGCCTAAACTTGAGGCCCAAGCCATTTACCCAAACCGCCCCCACCCTTTTCTTTTCCCTTGTGCTATATAATTGTATGTATGCATGAGTTGTGTTTAAAAAAAAACAACAAACCCTAGCACATAGAGGAAGGCGACGGCAGCCCCCCCCTCTCACGATCGCAAAGCCCTACAACTCCCGGATTGATTCCAATCTTGTCCCGGTTCGCTAATCATCATCGTTTCAAGGTTAGGGTTTAATTGTTTTGCGATTCACATTAGGGTTTGTATAATCTTGATCGTGATTGTGTGTAATGGTTGGATTATTAGTATGAAAAGTGTTGTGATTTATGATTAGTTCGGATGATTGTGCGAATCTTTGCGATTTTGATGTTATGTTGAATACTAAAATCATAAGCTGCGTTTTGGCGATAAAGATCATGTTATATAATCAGGGTTTGCATGAATATTGATATACATGATGATATTTGACAAATAAACCTGTTGTTAATCATTGTTGTTAAGAGTCATGATCGTTTAAGCATGTTCTAATGCGATAAAAGTCGAAAACTGTTTGCTGAATGACATTTACAGCCAACTTCAATTGGCTGTAACCTTATCATTATTTATCGAAAAGTGGATTTTCTGAAGCCTAAAATGTGTATTTTTAAAGAACGCTTCTAATGGCACCAGATTCATATTTTTCTGAGGTAGTTTGCTATTTTTAAGTGGTCATTTAGTGCAGCAGCTGAAGCTGCATAAATTCTGCAAAATTTGCTAGTTGTTTATCGAGTCGGATCTCATAGTCTGTAGGGGGTTGGGTCATGAAATTTGTACAGTAACTGGAGACGGGAATTTCCGGAAAACTCCCACTGGAATTTTGTTAATTGGATGAACGATGATTTTTAAATAATATTTCCCGTGGACTGCATTCAGAAAGCAACGAATCTGACTGCAGCCTAGTATATAAATGTTTATAAATAATTGGTAAAGCATTAGGACTTGAAAAGTTTACATAAAATTCTACAGTTTAGTTGACACCTCCTGTAAAAAAATAGAATTTTTGGAACGTTGGAACTATTTTATAAAAATCCTTGAAAACAGCCTAGTTATGAGCGTACAAGCTGAAACATGATAACTTGTGTTTGTGTGTACCAAAGTGTTGTATTAGTTAATCTGTGTTTATGACAAGTTGCTTTGAGCATTATTTTGGTATGATGATAATTTGCATGCATGATTTTGTTTTCGAATTGGTTATTACGTGTGCCGCACTGTGTGTTAGTTATACGTAGGGTTTTGTATAAGTGTGTTCACACACTAACTCTAAATCGGTTGACATGTTATGACGCGATTAGCGGTCCCATCATTTGCTACTTTTGTGTTACTCTAACCGAGCAATTTAAGGTGAGTTCACGGCCCCTATTTTATCAGGTTTTAAACTACAGGGGGAGAAACATGTATACACTCTATAACTCTATCTTTTACGTTATGCGAAATTAACGTCGTTAAACTACTCGGTAACTAAGTTAATGTTAATATACGTTATGGTCACTAAGTAGCTATATCACGGAAGTCCTCAACAAACTCTCGGATCGTTAGTATTGGGTTAGATAGCAGGGAAATTATAAGTAGTACTACTGAGCCCGACAAGCCCCACCCGAGCTAGTCGTGCTAGCCGACCGGGAATGGTCAACGGGTGATTAATTTGGCCTAACTTTCGCCATGGTTAGTGATAGACCTGGCAACACTGAGGCAACAACAGTCAGCTTCGATCACGAACTCTTATGTAACGTAACTTTAGGCTCGCTACCTACATGTTAACATTGAACTTAATTACGAACCAACAGTATTATTCCCGGTTAGGAATAATGGAACTATAAAGTTATCCCGGGTTAGGGATAACGGGGAAAGAAAACATTTAACCGAACTTGTGACCTTATAAAAACCTGTGAACTCACTCTTCTTTAATGTTGACACTTGTTTCTTTACATGTTTCTCAGGACGCTAGGAGCGCTAGGTGCACTCACTTGCATTGATCAAGACATTTTTATCGAGTCTTATTTACGAATATTGTTTGGGATTTTTGGTTTTGGCGTTTATGTTGGCGCCCGTTACTTTACTTTACTCTAATGCTTCCGCTAAACTTTGAAACTAATGCTTCCGCTAAACTTTGAATCTAAGATAATTTGAAAATAACTATGAATGGTTAAACAAATTTTTTTGGAAAACGTTTAAATAAATCATATAGAGTCGTTCGATATTACTAGTGTCTCAGATTCTGGTTTGATCACACGCCTCGCGGTAAAACTCCGCAAGTGGAAATTGAGGGTGTGACATGGTGAAACAAAAAGTGGTAGTTATGATCGAGTTATTCCACCCATGTGGAACAGTGATGCATGCAAAAATCCATCTGGGGTGGAAAAGGCGCTAAATCTTAAATTGAAAACCGAACAGCTGCCTGAGGATATCGATGTAACTTATACTAAAAATGATGGTGAATGTGACTCTGAGGTGGTAAATAATGTGGTTGAAAAAGTGTTAACAAATGAATCTGAAGTGGCTGAGTCTGAAAAATTTGTGAAGTCAAAGTCTGATGATATATTAGAAAATAGTTTAAATGATGATCTCAATGTCATAGTTTATAAAATGAAAGGGCCTGATAAACTATTTTCGGATGAGGATTTTCCAATCAGGAATGTGAAAAGAGGTTGTGTAGATAAAATGTTCAAGCTGATGGAGGTAAGTAATGATAATTTAGATAAACATGATGCATCTTTAATGGAACACCACCTAAAGATTCCTTAATGGAACACCACCTAAAGACGAGCCTTCATCTCTTTGTCTGTACGGTAGTACTAACCTGAGCTCTCAAGGTCTCGCATTCATCCTATATACAGATATCAATTCGATATATTCACCTGTAAAATGACATTCTGGGAATCTCGATACGGGAGTATATTCTGAGATGGAAAACACAGTTATTTCATGTTTCTAATAATACCTTAACATATCTTGAAACAATTGAGAAACGAGAAGAAGTTTAAATGGACAAATATATTGGCAATCTAGGTAAATTTGTTTAAGAGTTTAAAGGGTATTACTAGACCAACGGTACTGATGACTTATATATGCTTGAAATGATCCTCTAAAAACACAAAATTCACAAAAATGTTATTATTTATTGAAAATTTCTTAAAAACTCAAAAAGATTTTCAGTTTTCTTAGCTTGATAGTTTTATTTTTGTTTACCGATGACAAAAACAGTGATGGTTGGATTCATAGCAACATCTTGCTGAGGAAGCTTGGAATTATGGTTGGGAGCTAATTTTTAGCAAAAAGTTTACTAAAATGTCAAGAAAGTTCATTAATTTGAAACTTTACATGTTAAAATAAATATGTTTGGTCAAACATGGTCAACCAAGGTCATTAACTTGGACTTGGAAGATAAATTGGATAACCAGGGTCATTAACTTGGACTTGGTTGGTCAAGTGGATTTTTGAAACAGATAAAATTCCTGATAAAATGAATGAAAAATACAAAAACAAAAAATAAAATTGAAAGTGAAAAGTTTAAGTTTTTTAGTTTTGATTCGTACAAAATCAAATTTCATGCGAAAATAGACATTTTTGTACGAAACAAGAGTTAAAGTTTTGTGCGATTCATACTGATTTCGTACGAAACAGGGTGAGTATAAATACTCTTTGTTTCGCACAGAAATGAAGTTTCTGTTCTTTGTGCGCTGTTGAGCGACTCAGAGAACATTTTTTGCGATTCGACTGTAAAAACTTCATTTCTTGGTTCTTGTGCTTATTATTCAGATTGTTGAGGTTGATTTGCACACCTCTTACAATGGGCAAGGTAATTTTGTCAAAATCTCACTGTTATAATGTTGAAATTTCGTACGATTCAGACTAAAACTTAGATCTAGGGAAATTGGACCGGTAAAACTTAAAATTGACCACAAAATCGTTAAAATCGGCTCTAGTAACCTGAAAATTAACTATCAATTTGCTAAAAATAACAAGTTTTAGGTTCGGATTATACTTGGACAAATTTTGGGACGACGATGATTTGGTATGACTTAATTGTTTGGCACGAAATAAGATTTCAAAGCAAATTGATTAAGTACAGAATATTTGTGCGAAACAAGTGAATCGTATGAATAACAAGAGCTTCAACTTACAATGTTTTGATCAAATGAATGTTTTGTATGAAACATAGGTTTTGTACGAAACAGAGAGAAATTTTAAAATGTTCAAAACTTGTGATCAAGTGAATGTTTCGTACGAAACATAGGTTTTTGAATGAATCAAGAGAAAGTAACTTTGAAAGTTTATTTTTTTATCAATATAGAGTTTTTGTACGAAATATAGTATTTAGTACGAACCAATGAAGAATTTTTTGAATGTTTAAAATTTTCTAACGGTTGATTGTTATTTTCTTGAACAGGCCAAGAAATCCGGATTTTCTCTAGTGCATAACATATGTTGTATCACAGATGCTTCAATCCCAGAGATAGCAGCGTACCGAAGTATCTTGGATTTTCTTACAAGGATTAGAGTGACGAAAGCGATAACAGATAGACATACGGCATATCTGTCACATGTGGAATATTTCTGGAATGCTGTGGAGTATAGTATTGACGACAACGCCATTATTTCAGCAGTAAAGATTAACGATGTTGATATCCAAGTGAAGATTACTGAAGAGTTGATTCGGAAAGTGTTAGAGTTTAAGGATAACAAGGATGATCCAACAGGCTTCACTGAATATATGGTTAAAGGATGTTTTTACAGGATGGGATATACATGTTTTGTGAATGTTGCCCGTACAAGAAAGGAAATCTAAGTGCGCCGTTCTGAATAAATGTGCATTTGAAGTCTGCTCCCCTAGCTAAACCACTTTTGGTGCTATTCTGAATAAAGATTATATTTCACCCGCACCTGGAAAGTGGAGGAAGGACGATAGTGGTGACGATGAAGAGGAAGTTAAATCATTATTGTTGTTTGTGGCAAAGAGAAGTCCATGGTTTGTAAAAGACGGAGATAAAGGTGGAAAAGCTACATACAAAGGGAGAAAGAGAAAAACTGCATCTGCTACTGAAAGTTCAGGGTTGAGGGATGAACCTGAAGTTGAAGAAACAGTTGAAAAGATGGCAGAAGAGATAGAACGTCAGGCTTTCGGAGCTAACAAGGCAGCTGAAGAAGTACTATCATCTAATGCTGATTCAGAAGATAGAAGAGCAGGAGAGAAGGAAAGAGCAGAGAAATTAGCAAAGAAACGTCAAGATGAGCTGAAACGCAAAGCTGAAGAACGAAAGAGAAAAGCGACAGGCGAAGACGACACAACTTATGTTCCGTCTGAATCTGAGATTCAATCTGCGTTTAGAACTCCGGTCAAGAAAAGGCAAGGAAAAATGAAACGATTGGCAGCTCGTATATCTCCAAACGTTGGTCTAACAGATACTGGAGCTAATCCTACTATTGAAGAAAATGTGGGGAAACAAACACAAAATATTCCGTCTCCACCATATCATATGCATCCAGAGTCAGATCCGCAACATGTTGAACCAAAAATACCTCCGCATCAATCACCAGTTCATGAGCCAAAACAAGAACAACAACAACCAACACTGCAACAACCTGAATCAGAACCCGTTCAACAATCAATGCCTGATCTTGAACCAGTCCAGCAACCAACGCCACAACAGTCGGCTCAACAAAAGTCTCAACCATCTCATGCTTAACAATCTCGTCCTACATCACAGCCGTTTGATTCACAAGCATTTTTTGACGAGATTGGTTTAGACGATCTACCAGGAGGAGATGAATTTCGTTTTGATGATCCTAGAGTTGATGATTTGCAGAAATAGGTGACAATGAACGTTGTGCGCATAGCTGAATTGCAAGAGTAGATAAACTTGTTAACAGCTGAGAAGTTTGAAATGCTTGAAAGAATTGGAGGTTTAATCGTTGATAAACAGTAAGCGATGATGGCAAGTATTATTTCTGAAAATGAAAGATTATGTTTGCGGATGCCTGAGTACGAAGAAGAACGGTTGAGAAAAAATCAAAGAATGGATGTGTTTGAGAAGATTCTTGAAAAGTAGTTAGGTCTGAGTATATCTGCAGCGATTGATGAAATTGAACGTGCAGAAGCAAGGGAAAGAGTTGCAGAATGAGAACGATTAGCTAAACAGCAATCTGATGCATAGGGGAAAGGAAAAGGTAAAATAGTGGAGGATTCCGTGACTGATAAAGCTGTGCCAGATGCTGAATCTGGGCCACTACAATGTTGGGATATTGTAGTGTACAAAGAACCGAAGAATTTTATTCTGATAGGAAAGCCTATTGATGTGGATATAGCTTTTCTTGATATTTCCCAAGGACATCGAGATTGGTTGATGAAGAAAAAGATGGAAAAAGATAGTAAAGAAATGGCTGAAGAAACAGAAAAGGATACAGAAGTAGAGGATACTGAAGATGTTGATGATAAAGATTCTAGTAGTTCGGATGATGATAATGATGATGATAATGTTGGAGGATCGGGTATTCGTGTAATAGATTAAAATGTTAATGAATTAGTTGATCTTTCCGAGTACTTTGATGATTCTGCGAACCAAACTACTGAAGAAGAAAGGATAGATAAAGCTGATGAGTCAGTAGATGCTCAGCAGGCAGGAACTTTCACAAAGTATGTTACATCTTCTGTTCCTGTCATGCAAAAGCCATTTGTATTATATCTTGAGCATGATGTTGAGGAAGGGGAGTTTGTTCATAGTTATTCAAAAGAAGAGATAGCAGAAGTTCAATTTTGATTTTGAAGACGAACTGAATGAGATAGATGTTTTCGAACCAAATGCTTATGTTTTTGAAGATATAGAGGATGCAAACGTATATGATAACGTTGTCGTGGAAAGTGATTCTGATGAAGATGCTATTGATGCCATTCAGGGTACAGAAGATTTCCCAACGTTTATCGATATATTTGCAGCAGAAATTTCTGAGATGTTACAAAGGAAAGTATCTGAAGCTGTAAAAGAAGGAACAATTCCTGAGAAGATGTCTACAACTGAAATTATTGAACAAAAGAAGAAATGGTTACGAGAGAGTTCAGCTGAGCGAAAGTTTAAGAGACCCCTAGCATTTTTCACCAGAGATGCTGAGATTTCTTTAGGGGATATTTTGAGTTGGGGTTGGATTGAAGAGCTAAATGTTTATGTGATTAAAAGGGTATTTGGGATTCAATACTTTCGATATCTAAGAGACATCAAAACACTGCCTTATTGGGACATAAAGGAACTTGTGCAAACCAAGATGATAAATCTTAAGATGAAGTTCCATGACCAAAAGCTGTGGAGATTGATCAAATTTGAAGCTAAGCATGGTTTGGTTCATTGGAAACCTCATTATCCATGTCGTATAGTTAAAGTAGATCCAGTAACAAAGGAGAAAGATATTACGCTGATTGTGAAGAAACCACAGGTGTTGAAGAACATGCCGTTGATCAAAATGGAGCAAGATTTTTATACGATCTTCAAGTGGTGGCATTATAATTCGAATACAGATGAGGCTGTTATATGTGTGCACCCAGATGAAGACTCGTGGAAGATTACAGAGGAATTAACCGAAGCCGTCATAGCACACAAAAGAATATAAGGGCTGTGGTGAGGCATTCGAGTGCTAGACCCCATGTGGCTAGTAAATTGTTTGAAGAAAGATATAGAATGTTTATTCTATAGTAAGATAAGTTTCAAAGAAAAAGATCAAGAGCAAGTATTTCAACTTCCAAAGATCGTGAATGTGTGCTTTACGAATGATATTCATTCTGGATTGAATTGGAAAACAAATTGGAGAAAGCTTGAGAAGAAGGAGTCAAAGAAAACGGAAGAAAAGGAAGCTCGGATTGCTGAACGTTCAAGAATAGCATCATTAAGGAGCTTTCAGTTTTTGAAGCGATGTCCTCTGATTGATCAAACGCCAATTGCTTCTGAGGAACGTCGAAAGCCTGTAAAGAGATTCTTTGGGCGGTAATATCAAATCAAATTGGAGATTTTGAAGATTATCCAGACTGCGGCAACTTCCAAGGGGGAGTTTGTTGGTGCATAATGTCTATTGCATACGTCTAGGATATATCTGTAATGTTTATAAAGTTTACAAGTTAATGTTTAATTGAGTAAATGTAAATTTATATGTTTGTTCACTGTGATTCACACGAAACAGAAGCATGTTTCGTACGAGTGAGTCACTCGTATGAAATACTGTTTTGTACGAAACATAGATGTTTGTTTTTGCACGCACTTCGGTACGAGTCATGTCGACCTATAAATAGGGAAGTGTTGTGTTAGAGCTAGTAGGGATTTGTCAATTGGTACGGCGAAGCTTTGTCAGTTTGTTTATTTGCGTCTGTATTTTGAACGTCATTAATACATCAGAAGTAGTTAAACAGAAAGTACTATCTTGTTTGTCATGTCTACCTCTCTAGCAATGAATTCCGCCTCTGCTAGTTGAGTGAGATCAGGTCGATTGCTCATTTCGGGAGCTCGATCCCCGTTCACAGAAAGTTTCCAACTTGAATATTTATTAAAGGCATTCCCGGATCATGGAACTTTGGAGGAAGAATTACTTTAAGCACTGCGCTAACCTGTCCAGTCAGATCTACCCGCTTAGGAAACTTCTTTTTTGTTGTCATTTTTGAGTGCATAATTCTTTTAAGAATTTTGCGTAAGTGGGTACTTGCTTTAGAATCAAGCAATGGAAGGTTCACTTTCACTTGTTTAAAAACATCTAAGAGTTCTTCCTTTTGGGGACCCCTTGTTGAAATAAATTTTTTCTTTCCGGGGTCGACTAAAGCGGAAGGAAACAGGACTTGACTCGGTCCCCCTTCCTCCTTTGGTTCATTTAATAATTCACCCAAACCCGATTTATTAGTCACATTTTCAACAAGAGGTTCCTTTGACACATTCGAGGATGAGACATCATCCTCATCACTCTCATTACCCGTAATATCCTCAACAACCCCATCAACCAAAACCGGTTCTAAATTTGCTTTAAATTCTTTACCGCTTCGTAAGATACTTACATGGTTAATATTGATATTACGTGAAGTATTATGAGAGGGATTTACCTTTCTGTCACTCGGAAATTGACCCTTACCTTTTTTAAGATCCGCTACCTCCGATGCAAGTTGCCCCATTTGTGTGGTGAGTGCTTGGATACTTTTGTCGCGGACTTCATAGTAAACGAACTTCATCGAGTTGATTTCTTCGTAGCATGTCTTGTTGCATCATGCAGAGAATATCCATCACTTCATTAGCGCTCAATGAATTTTGACCCATATTTCCACCTTGGTCACCCCCTTGTTGACTTTGACCTTGATACCCTTGATTATTTCCGCCCCTAAAGTTCCCATGGTTATATTGTGGGCGAGGAGCAAAACTTCGTTGAGCTCTTGGAAATTAGGGTTAGCCTGATTAGCCGGGTTCCCATAGCGGAAATTCGGATGATTCCGTAACCCGAGGTGGTACGTGTTTAAATTCATGTTAAAGTTCCGACCACCCCCTCCGATTGCATTCACCTCTTTCTACTTGATTTGCATTTACTCCCACCAAGCATACTTCCGCTGCATGATCAAGTTCATTACAATTAGTACAAACATTATATACCTGGTTCGATGCTTGTGCTTCCCATCCTCCACCGCATACACTTGAGGCCTTGTGATTACATGTCAAGCTCGCCTCGACGATTGTGCCTTTCTCTTCAATGTGACCGCCATTTGTTCTAGAAATGCTCTTGTTCAAAATTAGTACCGAATGTACCATTCGTGATAGACACTAAATCCCTTGCATCCTCCAAGCTCAAACCTTCATGAAATGCATTTAACAATTCCCACAACGCTATACCATGATGAGGACAATTCTTCAACATCATGTTAAATCTTTCGAATGTCTCATGAAACATTTCACTTGGTTGTTGTTGGAAACTCCTCATACTCTGCCTTGCTTCATTTGTCTTTTGGGTCGAAAAAAATTCTTCGAGAAATCGTTGTTGCATGTCGGCCCAAGTATAGATAGATGCGGACGGGAAAGTATGAAACCACCTCTTCGCTTTGTCCTCCAACGAAAATTGAAACAACACCAGCTTAACATCATCCGATGAGAATCCTTGCCCCCCAATAGTGTTGCAAATGGAATCATATGTTTCCAAATGGAAGTAGGGTTCCTCCGTTGCTAGACCCTTGTACTTCGGCAAACTTCAATGCAGTCGTTCTTACCTCAAAAGTCCTCCCATCTGGGCATTGAGGTATCACTACCAGAGAAGGATTATTGGTAATGATCGGACGAAAATGCGTTTCAACCCCCCGCACTACTCCTCGATGATGTCGACGCGGAGCACCCAATGGTACTCTTGGTCGGCCCACTGGACTTTGTCTTAACCTTTGAGGTACAAACTGTTGTTGAGGTGGAGGTTGATGCATCGGTCTTTGGAGATGTGGTTGTTGATGTTGAACTTGGAGTTGTTGTTGAGGCATTGGTTGTTGAAATGGCGGCCCCTGAGGACGAACTTGTTGCACCCCCGTAGGTTGCCTTGGTGGATAACCCATTCCCCCTTGCGATCCCAAGTTACCTCCATCACCCCCATAATAGTAACCTTCATCTTCATACCCTCCGAATTCCTCTTCATAACCATCGTCATACCCATCTCCTCCTACACTCGATGTTTGTACGAACTGTGCAGAAGGATTATGCGAACCTGGTTGGTTTGATGGTTGAAATGTAGGTGAAGCATGGATAATGGTGGAGCTAGGTAAAGGTTGAGTTGGTAAAGGGTATTGGGTAGATGAGGATTGATCGGATGTGGGAAAGAAAGATGAGAATGGTGGTACTAATGATGCGGTGTTACATAGGTCAACTTCATGTGTCGAAGTTGGGTGAGTGGTGGAATTTGGTGGAGGTGTAGATGGTGAGGTTTGGTTTGTGGTGGTAGGCAATTATTCCATGGTATTGAGTGGTGAAATAGGTGTGGATGGTGTTGTTGGGGAACCACTAATCTTATTCTCTCGTAACAAAACCCGATTGCGTCGTAAAGTTCGCTCGATCTCCGGATCAAATGCCAATGGTGATAGCTTGTTAGATCCTCTAGTATGCATACACCTGTAAGAACCTGCACACTAACGCAACCAGCGTAAACCCAGAAAAATAACAAACTATACTAACACGAAGTAACACACGTTGCGCACAAGTCCTCGACAACGGCGCCAAAATTTGATGTGAGGTCGTTGTCACACGCAAATTTAATCCCAAAACTGCTGTTAGCTAGCGGTAAATGGGTTCGAACACAAGGAATTGTGGAACAAATGTAATCAAAAGGTTATGCCACTAGAACTAATTACCTAATTTGCACTAATTTAATATCAGATTTTTGATTAATGGACTTAGACTTTAACTACTTAACGATTCAAAGATTGGTCCTTTTAACAGATTAATAAGAGGATGATCATCTTGGGTTTCCGGTTCAAAACGCATGTGTTTCAATTTTACTAGAAAGAGTCACATAGACATGACTCGTGTTTGATTAACTATTTGTGATAAAAGGGAACAAAGTACTCGGACTGAAATGCGAGGTCGTTACCCGATGACCAATTGATTAATACCCAACCCGTAAACCTTCCCGTGATATCTTGATTGTCAACGACACCAAGAACGTACGAAATAAGCAATAAGCACAATATTAACCAACAATTTACAAACAATCAATCAACACCATAATCACCATAACATAGCAATTATTCTAGAAAAAGATAAATCGAAACACAATTGTTTACCGAACCTTCCACACAAGATGATCACCGAAATGTTTAGCTACTCATGTTCTCACAATCAAACATACTTCAATTGTCTTGTTCATACGAATCGAAAACACCAAAATATTGTTTAGAACTTGTTAGAATCAATGAAAACCACTCAAAATCGCCTCCTATTTGCTCTACAACTCGTTCCAATGATTGATAATGTGAAAGGGCTCCATATCTCAGCTTAAATTTGGCAGTTACAACTTTCCCGTAGCTGACCACCGTAAGCTACGGTGCCCACTGTAGCTTACGGTGGGCAACAATTTCCTTACGACAGTCAGCCTCTATCTTACGGTGGCCTTTAAAGATTGGACTCCACCGTAAGCTACGATGGCCACCGTAGCTTATGGTGGCCAGCATAAATTCCCATTTTACCCCTCCATCAATATCTTGAGTCCAATATTCAATTAGGCTCTTGCAAATGCCCGATAAAGCATGTTTAAGTTCCCTCATTATGCTCTTCGGTACCTGAAAAGCCAAACACAGCGTAGACATCAAATCGTAACAAATAAACGGTTAAAGCTTGGAATATATATCATTTTAATGCACTTACGGGTTGTCCAAAAGACCACCCGTCAACTTTCCTACAGAAGATCATACTGATAACACTTCATTAGTTTGAGATAAAATATTAAATATCTTGAATAATCAAGGCACAAGAAAAACTGTCAGTATGTTTGTCCTTTTTAAAAATCCATGCACCTTACTTTCAACATGCATTCAGAGAACATTTTATCATGTTGTGGTAATATTGACAAGAAATTCGATGTTCCCCCACTCATGCTGGACTGTGAGAATGTTGTGCCCGTGAGTCCCACATTGGGACATACCCCGCGATCAAGGTATGCGTAAAGATTCCTCATAGTAGGTGAGTATATTGACCTTATTCGTTCTTGAAATTTCAATGTTGAACAATTGGTTATCAGGTAAGTACTTCCGTACAGCAAAGAGACCAAAGTCTAACGAGGGCTATGACAAATACCTTATACGGTACGAATTAAGCACACGAATGATTCTCGCATGAGATCTTTATTTGTGTAGGGTTTTGGCCGCATTGGCTCTTTTTGAAAAGATATCATAGTTGTGTCTAGGTCAGCATATATCTTGATGTAGCAGAAGACCAACTATGATATCCCGAACGATTAGTCAATATAAAGACCCAAAATCTCAGACTTTGCCAATCTATCAACGCAAGATTTAAGACCATTAAGCCGTACGCTGCAACGTGTTACCCGCAAGTTGCACAACATTGTGGGTATCCAGAATTCTTGTGTGATAATCGCAGTTTACTTCAAGGTATTGCTGAATCTACTAACATGTCGTTGCTTGGGGCCTCAATCGGATTCTATTTTAAGATCAAACAAAGTGTCAGCAGTTTTTCGATCATTTCTCATGCAGGTGTCAAACAAAGGATTCTGTTTTAACAATATTTTCTGGAAGACTTCCCCCTTAAAAGATATTTTAAATTTGAAGAAAATCTTTTTGTTGGGCACATTTTATGAGATTATTATGATAATTATTAAAACCCTTTTCTTAATCATTTCCATTCAAGGAAATTGACCATTTCCAACCAGGTTACCAACTAGTTGAAGCGAGTTTTATCGAAGGCTTTCGTGAATATATCAGCTTTTTGTTGCATTGTATCCACCGGCACCACTTGAATGTATCCTTTCTCATACGCATCTCTGATCGCATGAATGCGAATTTCGATGTGTTTTGTTCTAGAGTGGTGGATAGGGTTCTTCACAATTCCAAGACACGCCTCATTGTCGATAAATATGGGAGTCTTCATAACGTTGATTCCGTAATCCAACAACTGATTTTGTATCCAAAGAACTTGTGAACAGCAACTGTAAGCTGTCGTGTATTCAGCTTGAGCAGTAGATGTGGAGGCTGTTGTCTGCTTTTTGCTTTGCCACGAGATGAGACGATTTTCTAAAAATTGACAGCCTCCTGAGACAAACTTTCTGTCAACTTTGCAACCTACATGATCACTGTCAGAATAAGCAATGAAATCAAAATTACTATCTTTAGGATACCATAAACCAAGCTTGGGTGTTCCTTTCATATAGCAAAAAATTCTTTTGACAGCAGCTTCATAAGATTCTTTCGGATCCGTCTGAAATCGCGCACAGAGACAGACATCCCACATAATGTCAGGCCTACTTGCGGTCAGACAAATCAACGAGCCTATCATTGCTCAACAGAAAGATTTGTTCACGGGTTTTCCTTGAAGATCCGAAGTAAGTTCTGTCTGAGCAGCAAAGGGAGTGCTGGCAGATTTACAATCATTCATGTTGTACTTGGAGAGAATATCTCTGATGTACTTAGCCTGATGAATGAGGATGCCATCTTCTCTCTACTTCACTTCTAATCACAAGAAAAACGTAAGTTCTCCCATCATGCTCATCTCGAATTTTGCATTCATAACCTTTTCGAACTCCCTACAAAGAGCTTCATCAGTTGACCCAAAGATGATATCGTCTACGTAGATCTTCACCAGCATCACATCATCTCCGATCCTTTTTGTGAAGAGAGTCATATCTATTTTGCACTTGAGTACCCATAATCCAGAAGATATGTTGATAAAGTCTTGTACCATGCTCGAGGAGCTTGATGAAGACCATAAAGTGCTTTGTCAAGCTTATAGTATCTTACAGGGAAGTGAGGATCTTCAAAACCTGGAGGTTGACAGACATAGACTTCTTCTTTCACTTTCCCATATAGAAATGAACTCTTTACATCCATCTGAAACACCTTAAAGTTTTTGAACGAAGCGTAGGCTAAGAAGATTCTGATAGCTTCTAAGCGTGCAACCGGTGCAAAAACATCCTCATAGTCAATCCCCTCCTCCTGCCGAAAACCTTGAACTACCAAACTTGCCTTATTCTTGATAACTACACCATGATCGTCCATTTTGTTCTGAAACACCCACTTGGTACCAATGGGATACCTTCCATTTGGCAAATCAACTAGTTCCCAGACTTTAAGCTTCCAAAATTGAGCTAATTCTTCTTGCATTGCTTGTACCCACCTAGAGTCCTGAATGGCTTCTTCGATGTCTGTTGGGACAGACTGCAAGAGAAAAGCTGCATACAGTCCTGTGTAGATGGTATGTGTTTGACCGCGAGTTCGAACTCCATCTTCCACAGAACCGAAGACATTTTCAAATGGATGGTTTCGATTGGTCTTGTATCCCGCGTTGGTGTGAGGTTCCACCTGTTGAGGCAGATTAGAGAAATGTTCATCGACGTAGATAATTGAAGTTTTATCTTCTTTAGGTGGTTCATCCACGATCTGCTGTGAAGAAGAATCATCTTGTGTAGATGCATTCTCAGCCGATGTATCACCATCTACTTCGATAACAGGAAGGGTGGGAGAGGCTGAGGCTGAGGCTGGGGTGAAACAAGTTGTAAAAGGAGTGAAACCAATGTCTGAAGGATCAAACAATGGTTCTAATGGGGTTGATTCTACAGGTTCAGATTCAGTGACAGGTTCAGCGATGTCGAAAGTGTTGAATACAATGTCTACGTCATAAAACTAGTTTGGAGCGCTTCTAGTGTTAGTGGAATTTCCTTCTTGCAAGTCGACATAATATGATTCAATCACCATATTCGTTCGTTTGTTGTAGACTCGATATGCCTTTTGAGAAGATGAGTAGCCCGTGAAGTAGCACACATCACCGACCGCTTCAAACTTGATGAGATTATCTTCAGTGTTGAGAAGTGTACATGAACACCCGAATGGTCTAAAGAAATCTATCAGAGGCTTCCTTTTCAAAAGGAGTTCATAAGTTATCTTTCCATGAGGTTTGACAATGAGAACTTGATTCAAAACGTAGCATGCTGTGTTGACTGATTCAGCCCAGAAGATTATGGGAAGCTTGGAGTCTACAAGCATAGTTCGAGCAACTTCGATGAGTGTTCAGTTCTTTCGTTCCGTTACCCCATTTTGCTGAGGAGTTATGGTAGCACTGTATTGAAGGCGAATTCCTTTTACTTCATAGAAGGAGACAAACGTATGATTCTTGAATTTTGTCCCGTTGTCGCTTCTTACTGATTTCACCTTCAACTTGATTATGTTTTCAATCATAGGGATGAAGCTTTTCAGAATGGAAGCAGTCTCACTTTTGGCTTCGAGGAAATATACCCATGAGAAACGTGAGAAATCATCTGTAATTACCAAACAATAAGATCTTTTAGCTAATCTTTTAACACTTCTAGGGCCGAAAAGATCCATGTGAATTAATTGTAGTGGGGCGTATATCGTATTCATTGCTTTGGATTTATGAAGCTTTTTATGTTCCTTTCCTTGGGCACATGCGATGCATTTTTCTGAAAAAGAAAAATCTTTCATAGGTAAACCTCTTACTAGATTTAATTTTGAAAGATTATTTATATTTTTGAAGTTCACATGCCCCAAACGCCTGTGCCAAAGCAGTGATTCCGATTCAGATGCTCTTGAAATAAGACATGTCATTTGCTCATTTTATTTAGCATTTTTCATATTTAGCACATAGGTGTTGTTTTGACGGGGAGATCTGAGCATGATCATTTTCGCAGGGACGGAGTATTCGGGTTTGAGGAATAAGCACTCCATGTCATTGAACAGCACCGAAATTCCTTTGTCACAGACGTGATACACTCATGACGTTGTAACACAACTCTGGAACATAGTTTACATTCTTTAAAGTAAGTGCTTCAGACACGACGTCACCCATTCCGGTGATCTTCCCTCCCTTTTCGTCTCCTGCAAAGGATACGAAATCACCATCGATAACTCGAAAGTTTTTAAGAAGATCCTTTAAGCCGGTCATATGCCTGGAGCATCGACTGTCAACATGCCAGATATATTCCATGAGCATCCGAAGCTATTTTTGAAGTTTATTTTGTTATATAACAACAACAACAAAAATATGTACAAGTTAGTTAGTTTTTGGAACCCAGACTTGCTTTACGTTAGTTCTATCATGATTTTGAGCAAGAGTGTTTTCTTTTCTTTTCCAAAAACAAGTTGAATTAGCTATGCATTTCACTGATTTCTTCAGATTGTCAAATTGATCAGTAAAACTTTTAACCAGATCTTGATTAGGTTTAGAAAATTTCTTGATTTTGCAATGTTTCACAGTATGTCCTAAATGACCACAGCGAAAGCATTGTTTGCAATTCGATCTTTTCTTCCTGGGTGTTAAGTGCGAAGATGATGTATGTGATGAGAATATGGAGCTGATTGAGGAATTTGATGACGTAACAGGCTTGAATCTTTGACTTTCTTCAATTTCTTGTCAGGATGATTTTCATCCTCAACGTCGTCTTCACTGTGCTCATTATCTGATGACGAGATTGATTCTTGACTTTCACTTGATAGTTCTCCATCACTCTCTGAGGTTGTTGTGCTTGAATCATCTTTATTGCGTTCTTCAGTAAAGTCTTTATCAGTCTCTGATGTACCTGTAACTGATGGAACAAACTCGGGAATTTCCTCTGTAAGGAACTTTCCAAATCTGTTTTTCTTCAATTCTGGGACAAATATAGGAGATCAAGCATAACATGTTCATCATTAAAAACAGAGTTTAAGTCATGACTCTCAACCTCAGCATGCACTTGGTTGTGAGTCTTAAGTGTAGGCGCAAGGCCATTATAGTCATCCCGAATGTTCAATTTTGGCATAAAGCCGTTACAGTCATCAATCCTACTCAAACTATTACAGTTATCCTGAATAGAAATATTGTTTGTCTTGTTACAATTCCAGGCGAACCAGTTAACTGTTGAATAATTGTCGCCTGAGTAACCGATTCCTATTTTTGAACCTCCACAATCATCTTCCTCATCGCACACATCTTCTTGACCCTCACACAGATATGCATTGGTTTCAGACATGTTAGTATTGTTTTGTGGTTTGTAAAAAGCATTTTGATCCAAAAGATCATTTTTATCGATTAAGTCATTTTTAGGATAAGGAGATGGCATAGGGACATCATTTTTGCGGTGCGGAGGAGGAAATATTTTTCTTTCGTTTCCGAATTTATCCTTATATCCGATTCCATCCTTTATGAATGTCGGTCGTTGGCAGTTTACAATATCAACCAGTGCTTTTTGACTAATTTTCCATTTATCAATAATGATTTGCAATTTGTTATTTTCATTTTGTGATTTTTCTAATGTTTCGGTCAAATCATTTATGATAAAATCTTTTTTGAAAACAAATTCTTTTAAAGTCTGCATTTCAGCTACGGTTGCGTTCAACTTTCTTTGATATGAAGCTTCATTTTCTTTTAGTTCTTGATTAATTTTCAAAACCTTTTCTTTTTCTTTAATTATGTCATGGTTGAGTGATTTGTAATGTGCCACAACGTTCAAACACGGTTTGGAGCACAGCTTTGCTTTAAATTCATATAGTATACTATTTACCAAATCCTTATCCTTAGTTTCTGACTTCATGGCGTTTGTAGAAGTTCTAACCGCTTCATTTTGTAGAAGTTCCAAATCCTTATCCTCAGCAGTATTGATGATGCTTTTCAGAACCTTGTCATCTTTGGGAATCCTGGCGGTTTGCTTTTCCACACAGTTTGATGCAGACATGACAAAAATAGTGGAGATGTTTGCCATGAGGGCTTTGTTGACTTCTCCTTTAGCCTCAGCTATTTCCTCTTACCAGTCGTAATCTTCCACCACTAAAGCTTTTTGGTTATTTTCAGCAACACTGTCACTCCCTTTGATAGCCACGGCCTTCTTGCCTGATTAAGTTCAGCATTCTCATTCTTCAGCAAAGGACATTCCCTCTTGAAATAACCCAGATTTTTGCAATTGTAACGTCTCAGCTTGGACTTGTCAAATCCAGCTTTTCCCAGAGCTAGCCTTTTTCCTGTTTTGTCTGGAAATTTCTTCAATTGAAGAGTGATCATCGCCATCTGCCACTTCAAATCCATCGCCATCTGCCATTTCAAATCCATCTCCTCCATACATGTCCTCAGCTGTGAGAAAATCTCTTTTCAACTCTCCTGACATGAGAGCTTCGTAGCTGCTTAAGAAGGTGTTGAACAGAGCGACATGTTCAGTGGATATTTTAAGTGCTTGAGCATCACTGGCCATGGTAGTCTTCTCGGTGGATGACGAGGCCTTTACAGAGCTTGCGGAAGCGTTGGGAAAAGATTCGACAAGACTTTGAGGATTCAATCCACAGGAGGTTATGGGGGCAAGAAACACCATATTTTTGGGAGCAGAGGTTGCAACAGCTGATTGAGTAGGTTTCTGTGAATACCCTGTTTGGTCCATCCTCTCTTGACAATATCCATTTCAAAGGCTTTAGGGAGTGAGTCTAGCAGCTTCTTGATGGATGCATAGTTTGCAACCGGATTTCCCACTTTCTTCATTTTAGTCAGCACTCCTAGAAATCGACTGATATTATCCGATAAGCTTTCACCGCGAACACTTCCAAACATGTCGTACTCTTTCTGAACCATGTCTCTTTTGTAGTCCATGAGCTCCTCGTTTCCTTCATAGTGGTCAATAAGAGCCAACCACAATTCATGAGCGGAAGTGTACTCTTCGAACAAGTTGTTGTCGTCCTTGGACAGGGCCAGTGTAAGAGCGGCATGAGCCCTGCGGTCACGTTGAATGAGAGTTCTGTCTTCTTCGGTGAACGTTGATGGATCTTCGTTGATCGTACGAATGTCGTCGTGAATTATCATTGGAACCTGTGGACGCACCGTGACGGATATCCATTAAGTATAGTCAGTATACTCAAAGAAGGCTTTGATTATGTTCTTCCAACTGCTTAAATCCTCAGACCCTTTCAACTTGGGAGGTTTTGTAGTTGTTCCAGTTTCCAACTCGGCTTGGGCAATTGGGTTAAGTTGATTGAGAGACATATTGGTTAATCAGAGATTAAATGCGCTGGGTAGTATGCAATCAGATGACAAATACACTGCAATTGAATTAATTACGTTGGAGATCCCTGGCGACTTTATCCTGCGAAATTAGCTAAATCTGCTGGAACATGAAAACAAACATAAGTTTGGCTAATTAAGCCGATCACGTGATAAAATCGCTGAGGATTTTTATCACTGACTTCGAAGTCGCCTTCGACTAAATGCGCTGACACTATTTCGCTGAGAATCAACAAATCCGCTGGTGTTTAGCCGGCGTATTTGTTAAATACGCGATATTCAAATTAAATCCACTATAGTTAAAGTTATCTACGCTGTATTAAAATATAAGTATGCCCAGCAGGGTTTAAGCACGAACAAAAACCCTCTAATCACCCAAAAACGACTCAAAATCCATGTTTTTTTGTACCAAAATGACCCAAATGTTTACCAAAACACTGATTAACAACAACCCAATGATTAAACACACCAGATCAAGCCATTTTAAGTCCAAAAATTTGAAAAACCTTGAAACTTTGAAAACTTTTGAGAAACCTTCAAAACTTAAAGAATCTTAACAAAAACTCAAACAATGAAGAGCACAAAGGCTCTGATACCAAATTCTGAGTCCCAAAACAGATTCGGATCACAGTGGTTGATTATTATCACCCAAACAACTATAGATTAGTTGTTTGAATGTGTAAAAGTTAAGAAAAACCAAAGAATGAAGATGAAACAACAAGTGTTGTATATGAAATCCCAAAAGATATAATCACTAAAAGCACCTGGATAATCAGATTAAGCACAAGAACAATAATCACAACACAAGAGCAATCACCAAAATCAGTCCAAGAAACTTGGACTAGGGTTTTCATTGATGTTCATATATATATACACATCTGACTACCCAGCGTATTTATTAAATACGCTGGGATATTAAATGCGCCGCTTCCTTACAAGTTTCACATATTACACTTTTGGCCCTTCTAGTTTTACTAACTATTACAAAACCAGCTCAAGCTTTTAAACTCAAGTATCAACAGTCTCAAAACGTCCTAACAGGATTCGTATTGTCGAGACGAGTGTAACGGTATAATTTGGTAATCACTCATTTCGGACAAATTTTAACGTTTTTAACGAGCCGGTTAGATAAAAATATCGAATATGTCTAACTTGAACAAATTGTTGAGAATGGAGCACGAGGCAGGCACAACTAATAAACCTCTAAATATGTTGAAGGAAGAGAATTACCTTACATAGAAGGAGAGGTTTCATTCATTCATTGAATATCAGGACACACAGATGTGTATTCAAGATGGGTACGTTAACCCAACTCATGACTTTGAAGGTTGACAACGTGTCACTGCCTATGTAAACATATTAGAGGCTAAAAAGAGAATGTATGAGTCTGAAAAGAAGGCCTTAGCTGCTATAAAGATGTCGTTATTTGATGGCATCAAACATACTTTCAAGCGTTATACTACTTCGAAGGAGATGTGGGATGCCCTAGAGAAGAGGTATGAGGGCAATCCTGATATGAAGAAGAACAAGGTTGATTTGCTGAAGAAACAGTTTACTGTGTTTAAAGGAATGAGAAATGAGTCCCTTGAAGATATTATCACGAGATACTATCATCTAATATCATAAATGGAAAAAAAATCATAGAGGGATACACGGATGTGGAGATAAATGATAAGTTGATATGCTTTACCTGCCAAATGGGATATATTTACTCCAATGATAAAGGGTGAAGCTGACTATGAAGATAAAGACTTGGAAAAGGTTATTGAGAAACTAAGACCTTATGAGCTCAACATGAAGAAGAAGGAAACTGGGTATGATCAGGTTCAAGATCCGGGAATTTATAAAGGGCTTACATCTTCATCTTCCAACAATGCTTCAAGTGATATTGCAACTGCGTCTCTCTTGTGAAATGAGCAGATTGTGACCAATGCTGATGGTGAAGTATGTTTTGTAGCTGCTTCAGGAGGATCGTCAGGGGCAAAGAGACAACAAACTAGCAATAGTAACAAAAATACGAGATCTATGCCTCTGAGTGTCAAGGCTGCTGAAGATCATCTGGCCTTGCTGGCTTCATTCATTGCTTCCTATGAGAACTACATCCAGGAAGAATATCTGATTATGCTACGTTTGATGAAGATTATGATCAGATTGACCCTAATGACCTATAAGATATGGACTTACAATGGCAGATGGCCATGATCTTTAGAAGAGTGAAGAGATTCATGAATAGGACAAAAAGGAAGTTCGTTGGAAAGAATGTGGGTTTTGACAAGTCTAAAGTGAAGTGTTACAATTGTCAAAATTACGGACACTTTGCTAGAGAGTGTCAAAGACCTAAGTCTGAATCTCGTTCTAGCTCATCTTATCAAGATTTTCCTGGTCATGGTTCAAGCAATAGGAATGCGTCAACTAACACTTGATCAAAGGCCCTGATCTCTATTGCTAGAGAGGGTTCTTATATTGGAGTGTTCATCTGGAGGGTGATGACAATGCCACATAGCGTTCCTGGTTTAGATAGCCCTAGTTGATAATGAAGAAGTCAAGGCAGATGCTGAGGTAGAGCGAGAGACGGTAGCCAAAAAAGCTGATGTAGAACAGAATGCTGCGGATAAGAAGATGGCTGCTGATTTTGCTGCTTTCATGGTCGATCTAAGCAAATCAACAGGAGAGGAACCTTCTAACTCTGTTAGTTCTGCTTGCTTAAAATGTCATGAACTGCAAAGTGAAGTTGACACGTTAACAAAACAAAACCAAAGTCTGGTAAAAGCTCTCGAATGTAAAAGAAACAAATTTTTTCGTAAAAAGAAATGAGTTATTATATTTGAATAAAATTAATGGTTATGAAGAAGAAATCAACATTTTAACCTGTAAACTAAATGAAAACTTCAAATTATTGACTTAGCTCAAGATACGATGAGTGAGAAAACAAAAAATGTAAATAGTTGTCAGAAAACTTAAAATTTGTGAACTTGAAAAGAAATTGAATCAATTCAGAGATACATCTTTTGTTATGAACACATGATGAATGGCTTGAAGAAAAGTAATGACAAGACAAGTGTGGGCTTCAAAGGTTTCAATGAAGTTCCACCCCCTCTTCGTCATGATTATTCTTTCTTGCCAGACAAAGAAGAGCTAAGAAACTTTGTGTCAACTACACCTAGTAGTTCCACATCAGGATATGTTGATGTGTCTGAGAATGCCAAGAAGGATAATAATAGGGAACCAATTTTGAAAAAAAGAATACACGCCCTACGAATAAAAAAACATTTTTTGTTAAAAAAGTTAATTTTTCTAAAGGGAGTGATATGAAAGAAGAGGTCACTGTTATTACAAAAGAGTCAAATGTGTAGTTTGCTATAAATAAAAATAAAGAAAAATCAGAAATTAAGCAAACTAAACAAGATCCTTTAAAGGCATCATCATCGTCACCTGATGAATCTAAACAAGAGACTTCAATTAAGAAGCCTTCGGCAAGAAGATCATGCTTCAAATGTCACGACAAGGGACATGTAGTTAGATGTTGTCCTAAAAAAAGGAATGAAACACAGGTGATTGAGAGACCGAGAGAAAATCACTAGCAAAAATTGGTGATGGTGAGAAGAAGGTTACTTACTCACCAAAGATATCTGCTACCAAGTAACACTCTGTTGCTGTTGGTATAGATAAGGCTGAACACGGAACTCACCAAGTTCCTCGTTTCAAAGAAATCAACAAAGATTTCAGCCTGAATCTACATCAGGCAGATATGAAAGACCTAGAAGTAGTTCACCAAGAATGAATAACTTTAATGGTCGATCAAGTAATTTCAGAAGTCAAGGTCAATATCAAACTCATTATCAAAATGTTGGTAGTCGAAATTTTTATAACAATGGTTTTAGAAATTATTATCATCAAAATTCATGGAACCAAAACAAAATTTTCAATGCTCATAAAGTCCAAACATATTTAGGAAACCTTAGGACCAAAGACCGAATGGAAATCAAAAACCATTTTCGTTAATAGGTTTAAGATCCAAGACTCCTGTTAGGAGTGATGGATATTAGATTAATGTTCTGGTGGTTGATGAATCTGGAAGACCCAAGACCATTAAGGCTTGGGTCCCCCGATCTAACTAATGTTTGTTGGGTTGTGCAGGAGCTGCTAAAGAGGATTATCAACTTATGGTATGTTGATAGTGGCTGCTCCAGGCACATGACGGGGGTGCTAAAGTAGGGCACATTACAGGTTGAGGAATAGTGACGAACGGGAAGATCACATTGGACAAAGTGAACTATGTCGAGCAGCTGAAGCACAATCTGATGAGCGTGTCTCAAGTCTGTGACAAGGGTCACTCGGTCCACTTTACTAAGTCAGAAGGTGTTGAAACCTGGTTTAGTGATACCAGATGATTGGATAGTGATGAGAGCGCCAAGGAGAAACGACACTTATGTCATGGATAAGGATTCTTCCACTGTGGTGGCATGTTTACAGTCAAAAGCATCTGAGGCTGAGCCATTGCTGTGGCACAGACGCATGGCCCACATCCACTACCGAAAAATGAATTATATTAGTAAAAATGGTTTAGTGGAAGGGGTGCCAGTGTAGAGGTTTCACGTAGAAGATAAATGTCTTCCATGTCAAAAGGGAAAACAACATAAGAAACATCAGAAGTCTAAAACAGTAAATTCCTTAGATGCCCCTTATGAATTACTTCATATGGATCTATTCGGTCCAATGAACGTAAGGAGCATAGGTGGAAAATACTATTGTGTAGTTGTCGCAGATGATTACTCACGATATTCATGGGTTTTCTTTTTAGGTACAAAAGATGAGACAGCGGAGATACTGGTAGATCTTTTTACAAAATTGGAAAATATCCATGATGCACGGATCAAGAGAATAAGGAGTGATAATGGCAAGGAGTTCAAGAATCTGATTCTGGATCTCTATTGTCGTCGTAAAGGAATTGAACATCAATATTCTGCTCCTTATACATCTCAACAGAATGGAGTCGCTGAGAGGAAAAACAGGACGTTGATTAAAGCCGCTAGGACTATGCTTTTTGATTCAAAGCTTCCAGTTCTTTTCTGGGGAGAAGCTGTGAACACAGCTTGTTATGTCCTAAACAAAGTTTTGACGGTTAAATGGTTTAACAAAACATGTCACAAACTATTGTTTAACCGAAAACCAAACATAAAAGGCTTTGAACACTTTGGATTACCCTGCACCATTGTGCGAAATAAAGATAAGCAAAAATTGGGTGAGGTAGCTGACGAGGGTTACTTTCTAGGTTATATGCCTGGAACACCGAATAAAAGTGTTTTTAATCTAAAAACTGGTAAAATTGAGGTTGTATTTAACATGGAAATCACTAGTTATTGACCTCAACAATCAACGAGTGGTCCTGCTATATTATATGATTATGATAGTTTCTTTAAATCATTTAAGATTCCTGGTTTTTCCAATGCAGATGAGTCTCAAGTGATTCAAACTATGATTAGTGAAGATGAAGAGGGTGACTTCATGCCTAGATCGAGTATATCAATGACACATGCTCTAGAAACCTCTTCCAATGCAGCTCCACAGGACTCAAGTAATAGTGAGCCTGAATCTATTCAGTGGGAGGACTTTACTAATCCGTTTGCTAATAAGAACACTCAGGGGGAGATTGGATCAAATCTAGATGATAATTTAGTTGTTGACACCGTTGCTACTACACACGCAAACAGAGATCATCCAGTTGAGAACATCATAGGTGATGTTGCTGCTGGTGTTCAGTCAAGAAAAGGTGTGATCGAAGGTCCCTGTTTATTTACTTTGATTCAGAAGACTGGAATGTGACATGAGTGTTTGTATAGCTATTATTGCCTAAGAGGAGCCGAAGAATGTTCGTATGGCTCTAAAAGATAATTGTTGGGTTGAGGCTACGCAAGAGGAACTAGCTCAGTTTAAGAAGTTGAAGGTTTGGGAGCAAACTGATTTGCCTGAAGGAGAGAAGGAAATAGGCACCAAGTGGGTGTTTAAGTGCAAGAAAGATGACCAAGGGATCGTGATAAGGAATAAGGCTTGGTTAGTGGTGAAAGGGTTCAATCAGCAAGAGGGGATTGATTACTGAAGTGTTTGCACCAGTAGCAAGGTTGGAAGCAATTCGGTTGTTCCTAGCTTTTGCTTCATTCAAGGGCTTCAAAGTTTGCCAACTTGACGTGAAGAGTGCATTCCTTTACGGGAAAGTCCAAGAAGTGGTGTATGTCTCACAACCAGATGGGTTTACTGATCCAGAATATCCAGATCGAGTCAATCGACTTGATAAGGCATTGTATGGATTGCATCAGGCACTTAGGGAATGGTATGCGACATTGTCAGCACATTTGTTAAAGAATGGTTTTGAAAGAGGTCAGATTGACAGTACACTTTTCATTAAAAGGAAGAAGGAAGACTTTCTACTGGTATAGGTATACGTAGATGACATCATTTTTGGGTCATCTGATGAGAACATGTGTCATGATTTCGACGAAGTAAGGAAGAGCAAGTTTGAAATGAGTGCGATGGGTGAACTGTCTTACTTTCTGGGTTTACAAATTGAACAGAAGAAAGATGGGATGTTTATACATCAGACAAAGTATGTGTATGACATTTTGTCTCGTTTCAAAATGGAGGATTGCACTACTTTCAATACACCTATTTGTGAGAATCACAATCTTGGTCCAGATCATGAGACTGTGGAGGATGTTGATCCAACTCAATATAGGGCAATGATTGGTTCTCTAATGTACTTGACTTCTTCAAGACCAGACATCATGTTCGTAGTGTGTCTTTGTGCCAGATATCAAGCGAATCCAAAGGAGTCACACATGAAAGCGGTGAGGCGGATTATTCATTACTTGAAGGGGAAACCTAAACTTGGGTTATGGTATCCAGCTGCTAGCGATTTGAAGTTTGTTTCTTTCACTGATTCGGACTTTGGAGGATGCAAATCAACAAGAAAGTCTACCACAGGTGGTTGTCAGTTCTTAGGAGGGAGGATCGTGTCATGGCAATGCAAGAAGCAGTCTTGCGTGTCTACCTCTACGTGTGAAGCTGAATATATTGTTGCGGGTAGCTGTTGCTCTCAGGATCTCTGGATCCAACAACAAATGCGCGATTACGGTTTGAATTTCACTCGTGCTCCTATTATGATAGACAATAATGCCACTATTTCAATCACCAACAATCCCGTAAAACACAGTCGCACAAAACATATTGACATTCGTCATTATTTTATACGGGATTGTGCTGAAAAGAAACTGATTAACTGCATCGAGTCGACACACTAGATATCATGGCTGATCGTTATTCAAAAGCATTTGACAGGGCTCGTTTTGAACATTTAGTCGAACTCAACGGGATGAGGAATCCTGAATAACCAGTCTTAATAATTTTTTTGTAGATAAGTTTACTCTTTTTCAAAAATCAAAAACATAAAAAAATAGAAAATCAAAAATGAGTTTTCACTGTGTGGATAAGAAGAAATGATAGTACATCAGCAAGTTTGATTGTCACACTGAAATTAAAATTAATTTGCTTAAGAGTGATAGCAGCTTCATCATATGATGTATCAGTAGGCAAAAGGCATGAAATAATCAACTTACCTTGGTGATATACACATAACGAACTGTGTATGACTGGGTAACATATAAGTGGCATATGGTTTTATAACCTAAAATCTTGTGTTTAGAGATTGTCAAAATCTGAGGTTTTAGGTCTCTATATCATTATTTCATCTGGGTATCAAGGTTGTACCTTCGAAGGAAATTCCGATCAGAGGTGAGGCACTAAAGTTTTGAAAACAAACAATCTATAGCAAATTTCTTGTACGAAATTAGGAAGTTGATGGTGTTATATGGATGGTATAATGGTATTGCATGTGCAATCTACGACTAGAGAAATGTTCATGATGCTTGATGTTGTGAACAAGGAAGGTAGGCATAAATTACTTGTACATTGTCCCTTAGATATGGTTCGTATGCTAAGTGTTCGATAAAATGCCTAGTAGATGATTGTAAGTGAATTTGCATGTAACCACTTGACGAACATGAGTGGAATGTAAGATATGATTTAGTCTGTGATTTTCATATGAATTCGTTGAATATGTGCATTAAAAGCTTGTACTAGGAGCTTAGTACGTGGTATGTCCGCCATGTGTTTAAATGTATACTTGATGTAATTCAGTAAGTTATATTGTGTTAGTTATGGGATATTCGAAATCACTAGCAAGCAATCATGTTAGAATATGTTGAAATGACAACGTGAATGTGAAATGAATGTAATTTAGAATGTGCGTATATGTTAATAATATTGAAACCATAATGACATGAAAGTAAAGGATCAGGTCAAGGTTGGTGGGAGCATGGAAGCCTAATAGAAAGGATGCGAGGAAGCAAGTACGAAAGAGACGCTTAAGGTAAGTGATTTCTGGAATCACTCTTTGGTATTTAAAGGGAATTTTTATATGTTAATTGTCGAGAGGCTTGTAGGAATGTAAAATCAATGGAGGTACCAAGAAGAATTTGATGGTATTGGCTTAATAACGGTCAACTAAATCATAAGTTGTATGATAAAAACCGAACGAGGCAAATCTAAGAAGTGAGATTTTTTGCTTAAATGACAGAACTCTAAAGCATGTTTGCGCTTATGTAAATGTAGAATTTATTGTTAATATGGGACTATGGTAGTGTAAAGAGAAACAGGACCTTGTTTAGATGTTACATGTTTAATTTGAAGCGAATTCGGAATAGGCATGATCGAGCGGGACTCGAAATGGGTCAAATAAGCTGCAAAAAACAGCAGTAGCTCGCCGTAAGCTACGACAACTGGCTGTAGCTTACGACCGATTATTTATGTTTTGGCAGAAGGTGGCTGCCGTAAGCTACTACAGGTGTCACACCCCGACCCGCAGCGGAAATAAAAGTCGGGGCATAATTGGGTTATCATCAAAGCTCATGAAATTTACTATAAAGTTTCATATTTGTTATTTCCAATTTAAAATAGGATATTACATTAAACATAAAGGCACAACATGTTCTAAACTCAAACATTCATGTTCTAAGGCAAAATTCCTATGTGTTCCTTGCTTCAACCTGTTCACCTGTATCATGTGTAAAAAAATGGTTTTTGGGTCAACAAAAGTTGGCGAGTGAATCTTATCAAAACATTTGAACGAATTTTTATATTGGTTATAAAAATGTGCATAACCACATATGAGTATACGTATATGTAAATTTAATCACAAAACACATAATATCAATTAATGCACACGCACACACATCAAATGATGAACAATGAGATCAAGGCTCAATCAAACGGAGCCGATCTAATGAGGCACCTGATGCTCAACTCGTCTCCAACGAGGAACTGATGGGCCTAATGAATGATTTCCACGCAACTTGACAAAAATGTATACACGCAATACAATAATTAACATTTACATCACATGTTAGATCATACAATGATAATAGCACAAGTGTTTGAAATAACGAAATGTATAAACGACACATGATACACCCCAAAACATAAACAAAAAGGGGAATTTGTAAGAATTCACTCACAGTGGGTGCGTTTTCTTGATTGGCGAAAGTTGTGCACGAATTGAGGATTTGATCGACGAACGAAAGCTAACCCTAAATAATAATACGATAATTCGATAAATCTAAACAAATTAATATTTAAATTTAATATTTTTGGTAGATTTTTAGGTTATTTTTGGTGGGTTTTATGGAGATTGTAAAACCTTCGAAATTGTGTTTTTAAGTATTTTTAATTGATTTTTAACTAAAATTTAAATATATAAGTAAAATAAATAAATATAAGAAAAATAAAATAATAAAAAAATGTTGTCAGGTCTGACAGGAGAGACCTAACCGGTTCTGGGGTGGAATCGGATGCGTGTGGTGAGGCTCGAACTCGTGACCTCTCGGTTGCGTGCACGCAGCTCTTCCAACTGAGCTACGTATCTAACCCGTTAGAACCATGATTTTTATTATATTTATATACTTGTTCTATTAATCCAGAAATGACCTTAGTTAAAAAGGTTTTAAAATCAAACAACCGGTACCGCCTACATGATTCGAACCCGGATCCTCTGCGATGGTTTGCACCCAGCCCAACCGGTTGGGCTGGGTGTCTAACCAATTTGTTTTACCGTGTTTATTAATCTTATGAACTTACACATGGTGCTCTGCGTAGCTTAAAAAAATTTGAGTTTCTGTAAACCGTTCATATGCGTGAATGGAATTCGTGTCTTACGTGTGTGATTGCACACAGTCCACCATTGGACTGTGTGTCTAACCCGGTTATAACCCGGTTTCTTAATATATTTAACCATTTGATCAAACATCATCCTCTTCATTAGAACACGACTTAGAACATGATTTCCGATTCTGAAAACTTCTTGATTGGATTACGTTTTAACAATATATATTGATTCGCAATAATTACAAGAATATATAAGGTTTATCTAAAAAAGAAAACATAGTATATAAAAGATTGTTACCACAACGGAATCGTTCGGTTTTTGCGGCGTAAATCCGGCGACAGGTAGAATTCCGGCGATAGACAGAGTCACTTGATCAGAGAGTAGTTCGAGAGGAAATGAGCGAGTTCAACAAATGATTGAGGTAGAATTTATAGGCTAGATGATTAAGGTTTTCGGTTTCAAGCTTTAAATTTCTTTAATTCTCAAAACGGTTTCTGGTTTGAATTTGTCATGGTCTCAAATTCGGTAACTGTTTTCTGTTAATTTCAGTCAACCGTATTCAAGGATTTTGAATTCAATTTATGAGATGAGCGGTTACAGATCTTGATGATTTCGAATTTGCAGGTTTAAGCGGGTCTTTACTACAAGACTTAAACGGTTTCGGTTATAGCACATGTGTGCGCGTGGTGTAGTGCTGTTTGGTGTGTGTATATCCTCGGTTGATTCCTTTTTATTACTTTTATATATATATATTATTCTTTAATAAATTCTAGTTTTAATTGTTACTATTATTATTATTACATAACAATATTATGTATCTAATGTCCATAAGTTTATAATATCAAAACAAAAATACTTAACTATTAAACAGGGCGGGTTTTGAAACCCGAAATACACGAATGTTATAGTATCCCCTACTTTTAGAAATTTCATCCCGAAATTTAAGTAGTAGCCGTAACTGGAAGAAGATGCGGGTATTTATCGCGCATTGAGTCTTCACGTTCCCAAGTAAACTCAGGTTCTCGTTTTTTACTCTGACTAAAATCTAAATATCTTTTAACAGAAAAACGGAGTGT
Source organism: Scalesia atractyloides (assembly GCA_947069175.1). Classification (NCBI taxonomy): domain Eukaryota; kingdom Viridiplantae; phylum Streptophyta; class Magnoliopsida; order Asterales; family Asteraceae; genus Scalesia; species Scalesia atractyloides. The sequence continues at coordinate 51,658,119 of CAMTDV010000001.1, read as the reverse complement.
GAGGTTTGGATTTGACATTAAAGGTTTACATAACCAGATAAAGTTTTGGATTTTGATTGAGGCGGTAACGTTCCTAGTAAGGGTTGAGTACCCTGCTATAGGAATCACTTTTTGGTGCCTGAGATTAGAAACGTTGGTACACAGAGTTGATTGACTGGATATGATCTCATGCATAAGAGTTTTGAGAGAATTGATGCGTTGAAAAGATAAAGTTATATCACAAGTCAAAAATTTCAACCATGATGATATTAAAACCTACACGGAACTTCTCATAACCGCCTAACAATGCTTTTGGTCCTTTGACAAGAATACTTATATATAGGAAGTACCAGCGGCGTATCCACCATATTCTTGTCAAATTTTCATTGGCTTTGTCAGTAAGTTATGATTAGCTCTATGTGACTCCAAAACATAAACAAACACAACAACAAAAACTTGAATCCCCAATCTGAAAGAATAGATGACTGAATGACGACAGTACCTCTCGTTTGTTATGATGAAGGGGTTAGTCTATGAAAAAGCGAGGTACGACCCAACTTCTTTAAATGATGAGAACGAGATAAAACAGTAATATCAATTTGCATTTAAATTTTTGGTTACATAAATTCCCAAATTAAAACAGGGATATACAAAGATTGAGGTTTAAAGAAAACATTAAAACTAGACGGTTGGAGTTGAGTCTTGACTCTTGGTAGTGGAAGGCTAGTTGGGTTGTTCGTTCACACCGTTATTGGCTTCAACCGGATTAACCTTGATGTTGTAGGCTCTTCCTCTCGCTGGTGGTGGTGCTGGGTTTGCTTGATTTGCTTGATTAACTGGGTTCTCTTGGGCTTGGGCGTTTATGATGTTACCCAATCTAGGGCACGTGTTTCTAAAATGGGTAGGGTCGCCACAATTAAAGCAAGCTCGAACATATGGGACTATGGGGTATTGGGGTTGTTGATAGGGTTGGATCATGTTCTGGGTAGGGAGTGAAGCTTGGTTTTGGGGAGTACGACAGGTTTTACTTAGATGACCATAACGTCCACAATTAGCACACAATCGACAGGGTGTGGTAGGTTGATGGTGATAAAAACAGATATTGCATTGAGGGTGAGGACCAGTGTAAGGTTTCTTATTTGAATAAGTAGGGTTGGGTGCTACTTGGGTGATTGGGATAGCTTGGAGGGGTACGGCTTGTGCAGCTGGTTGACTGGTTTGAGTGACAACGAAATTTTGCCCGTCTCGCTAGTAGTGGGTTGAGAAGAGGATTCAGTTTGGGTTGAGTTTGAGGTTTTGGTTGGCGCTTTATCTTTCTTCTCCTCCTCCTTGAAGTCTCTATTTCTAATGTGGTTCTCGGTGAGCTCTATAGCTAACTCCATTGCTGCTTCCAAAGTTGCAGGTGTGGTACTTATTACAGGGTCTTGAATATTTGAAGGAAGACCCCGAACGTAGTGCTCGATCAAACGATAGAGGGGAGTGAACAAGTTGGGGACCATCTGATTCAACACAAGGAATCTCATGTTGTATGTGGTGTGGTCGCCCTCCTTTTGTTTCAAAGAGTAGAACTCATCTTCTAATTTCTTGATTTCACTTCTAGGATAGAAACGTATTGTCATGATATCCCTCAACTCTTCCCAAGTCAAAGTCATAGCATCCTAAGCACCTCGCTTGCCCTTCTCTGTATTCCACCATGTAAGTGCTACTTCGAACAAACAACCCGTAGCATATCGCACCTTGCGATCATCGGGGCAGTCGCAATTGAGAAAAGTGTTTTCCATCTCCTCAAACCAATGAAGGAGAGCGGTGACACCTTCAGTCCCTTCGTATTTTGGGGGATCACATGATCTGAAATGCTTGTAGGTGCATTTAATGGTGTTGAGAGGAGGGTTGGTGAAATTTTGTCCTTCTAAATTGGTTGGGGGATAGGATTAACAGAAAGGGCTTGATGGACTTGAATTACTATACCGGAATTACGGCGGCCATTTGTTGAGCGATTTGGGTAGCCATGCGCTCGCGTGATTTTTCTGATCTCCTACCTCTACGAGAGTGACTAGAAGACATCTACAAGGAATACGTAACGAGAGTATGAGTTTGACTTATAGGCGCCATGTGTCGTATAAAACGAATATCCACAAAACATATGAAGAATAAATTTGCTACATCCATAGGATATCTTGGGCTTTGCTCATATTTGGGCTCCCATATGTCCTCTTACGTGGCCCTGGGTAGTCATGTGGGCCCCCATGACTACTGGGCTCTGGTAGGGTTCATAATGGTGTTGGCCTGTTACATTCACGCTACCCGAATGAAAATCGTAAAAACATGATTGCATGGTATAAAGTTGGAGGGTGTCCAGGCGTAGACATAGTGACATCTCAAAGTGGGGTTAGTTCAAACGACGTTTGGTGTGGCATGTAGGTCCTTCGTACTCTCATCGTTAGTCCCCAGGTAGGCAAACTAGTCCGTTATATTGGATTTATACGATTGCCACCCTAGACCGGACGTTTCGACTACCGGTACTTGTACCCTTCCAGTTACTACATGCCCGTCGTAGAGCTTACTTTGATGAGATTGAAAAACGAAAACACCACAAAATCTTGAATAAAGAAAATATGAGAATGTTTTGAATATGTGAGAATTGAAACGTGCATGATGAATGTATATGTAGGCATGTTATGTTTGACAATATGAATAACTCATTAAGTATCACACAAAGTGGTAGTGCTTGCATGCATTTGTGTGTGTAGCAAATATGAAACAAATAAACATCATAAGTTTTGCATGTAACCACATAAGCAATTAAAATCTGATTGACTATAGTATAGGCTCTAAGGGTCTAATAACCTATCCTATATCCCTATAGTCAAAAGCTCTGATACCAATCTGTCACACCCCGACGCGCATCGGAAATAAAAGTCGGGGCATAATTGGGTTATCATCAAAGCTCATGACATTTACTATAAAGTTTCATATTTGTGATTTCCAATTTAAATGAGAAATTACATCAAACATACAAGCACAACATGTTCTAAACTCAAACATTCATAAACTCTTTATTTTTCTTCTAAGGAAAAATTCCTATGTGTTCCTTGATTCAACCTGTTCACCTGTATCATGTGTAAAAAATTGGTTTTTGGGTCAACAAAAGTTGGCGAGTGAATCTTATAAAAACATTTGAACGAATTTGTTATATTGGTTATAAAAATGTGCATAACCACATCTGAGTATACGTATATGTAAATTTAATCACAAAACACATAATATCAATTAATGCATACACACACACACATATCAAATGATGAACAATGAGATAAAGGCTCAATCAAACGGAGCCGATCTAATGAGGCACCTGATGCTCAACTCGTCTCCAACGAGGAACTAATGGGCCTAATGAATGATTTGCACGTAAATTTACAAAAATGTAAACACGCAATTCAACAATTAACATTTCCATCACACGTTAGACATATAATGCTAATAGCACAAGTCTTTGAAGTAACGAAATGTATAAACGACACATGATACACCCCAAAACATAAACAAAAAGGGGAATTTGTAAGAATTCACTCACAGTGGGTGCGTTTTCTTGATTGGCGAAAGATGCGCACGAATTGAGGATTTGATCCTAATAGCACAAGTGTTTGAAATAACGAAATGTATAAACGACACATGATACACCCCAAAACATAAATAGAAAGGGGAATTTGTAAGAATTCACTCACAGTGGGTGCGTTTTCTTGATTGGCGAAAGATGCGCACGAATTGAGAATTTGAGCGACGAACGAAAGCTAACCCTAAATAATAATACGATAATTCGATAAATATAAACAAATTAATATTTAAATTTAATATTTTTGTTAGAGTTTTAGGTTATTTTTGGTGGGTTTTATGGATATTTTAAAACCTTCGAAATTGTGTTTTTAAGTATTTTTAATTGATTTTTAACTAAATTTTAAATATATAAGTAAAATAAATAAATATAATAAAAATAAAATAATATAAAAAAATGTTGTCAGGTCTGACAGGAGAGACCTGACCGGTTCTGGGGTGGAATCGGATGCGTGTGGTGAGGCTTGAACTCGTGACCTCTCAGTTGCATGCACGCAGCTCTTCCAACTGAGCAACGTGTCTAACCCGTTAGAACCATGATTTTTATTATATTTATATACTTGTTATATTAATCCAGAAATAAACTTAGTTAAAAAGGTTTTAAAATCAAACAACCTGCACCCCCTACATGATTCAAACCCGGATCCTCTGCGATGGTTTGCACCCAGCCCAACCGGTTAGGCTTGGTGTCTAACCCATTTGTTTTACCATTTTTATTAATCTTATGAACTAACACAGGGTGCTCTGTGTAGCTTAAAAAATTTGAATTTCTGAAAACCATTCATATGTGCGAATCGAACCCGTGTCTTACCTGTGTGATTGCACACAGTCCACCATTGGACTGTGTGTCTAACCCGGTTTCTTAATATATTTAACAATTTGATCAAACATCATCTTCTCTATTAGAACACGACTTAGAACATGATTCTGATTCTGAAAACTTCTTGATTGGATTACGTTTTAACAATATATATTGATTCGCGATAATTACAAGAATAGATAAGGTTTATCTAAAAAATAAAACACAATATATAAAAGATTGTTACCACAACGGAATCGTTCGGTTTTTGCAGCGTAAATCCGGCGACAGGTAGAATTCCGGCGATTGACAAAGTCACTTGGTCAGAGAGCAGAATATGTTTTCGAGAGGAAATGAGTGAGTTCAACAAATGATTGAGGTAGAATTTATAGGCTAGATGATTAAGGTTTTTGGTTTCAAGCTTTAAATTTCTTTAATTCTCAAAACGGTTTCGGTTTGAGTTGGTCATGATCTCAAATTCAGTAAATGTTTTCTGTTAATTTCAGTCAACCGTATTCAAGGTTTTCGAATTCAATTTATGAGATGAGCGGTTACAGATCTTGATGATTTCGAATTTGCAGGTTTAAGCGGGTCTTTACTATAAGACTTAAATGGTTTCGGTTATAGCACAAGTGTGCGTGTGGTGTAGTGGTGTTTGGTGTGTGTATATCCCCGGTTGACCCGAGTTCGACTCCGGTTGATTCCTTTTTATTATATATATATATATATATTATTCTTTAATAAAATCTAGTTTTAATTGTTACTATTATTATTTACATCACAATAATTATATATCTAATGTCCATAAGTTTATAATATCAAAACAAAAATACTTAACAATTAAACAGGGCGGGTTTTGAAACCTGAATTACACGAATGTTACAACAGGTAGGCTGTAGCTTATGGCAGGTTTTGCCAATTCCCTGATCATTGTTGTTTCTTGCATCCGATTGATCATGTTTCCGTTCTGGTATCCCGTAAGATTTTTTAAAGCTCTTAAGTGATGTTAGACTTGTAAAAGTTAAGTACATGTGAAAGTATGAGTCTTGAAATATGCATAACGATCGTGGTTTCGTATGTGGATACCATATAATCAATTATGTAATTGTATGATTAAAACTCGAATTGAGCAAATGTGTTATAATCATGAAAGGATTAACTTATTTACATGTGTGATTATTGATGAATAGCGAGTGTACGATTGAAGTACAGTAATTGAATGTGAACAACGCGACATGCATGTATGTATTTAGGTATAGAGTCGTAGCAGGTACATGTCATGCATATTTGTATGTGAGACGTTTGTATGTGGTAGGTATGTATGTATATGGATACATACAAGTGAAATACGAGTTGTAACATATTGAATGTAGATTAATGCTATGTGCTTATGTGGAGATGTATGTCTTCAATACGAGATTATGACTTGCTAACCGATTTGTTATTCAGAATGAAACAGGAGTGCAGGTATGTAAGTGTTTGGCTTTCGAAGGTGCGAGGTCCGTTGTAAAGAACAAATTTAGAAGGATATAATTATGGAGTAGTAAACATAGTTAGAACACTATGTAGTTATTGTATAGTCATTTAATTATGTAAGATGTCACCCTTTATTAATGTGTTGGTTATGTATTTGGTGACCACAAATTTATCAGATCATCATTATCATCATGGGAGATATGTGGACGAAGATCGAGTTGAAGATCATGGATTGTACGGAGAAGTGGTGACGTAGTTGTAATCATATGTTAACGTAGTTATCTCAATCTAGAATGAAAAATGTGCTTAAGTTAAAGAAAGTTGAATTAAATGGTTTGAATACGTTAGAACAACTATAAAGGAAGAAATTTTATAGTTCATATTTTCGCTGCGTCGTTTGGGTCAAAATGTGTTTTAGGGTCTTACAGTATTTCCCCTTGATAGTTTTAAAACAAAACTTTGAAATAATTGAAAGGAGGGACATGAACTCACAGCTTTGCGTTCCGTACGTTGTACTTATCAAATTCGGTGTCCGCTACACGTGGTAATCTACATATGTATTAACTTCATTAGACACTTAGGTCTCGTTGGACATCGTACTAGTTGTTCATCTTGAATTCTTTTTGTGTATATATTTATCACATTAGAACAACTTTTAATGTTATCATAGTGTTGGTAGTTCGTTTGTTCGATCACTATTTTTATACATATACATCTCAAATATGTATATATAGCCATTCTTAGATCGTGTGTGAACGGGCCTCGCCCTTCACATGCCCTCGTGCCTTGCACGTGTGTCATTGGTCCTAACCCATGTCATGTATGTCATTGGGCCTACCCCATGTCTTCATATGATGGGGCCTAGCCCACGTAATTTATGTCATTGGGCCTAGCCCATGTAATTTATGTCATTGGGCGTAGCCCATGTCTTTAGGTGATTGGGCCTAGGCAATGTAATTTATGTCATTGGGCCTAGCCCATGTACTTTATGTCATTGGGCCTAGCCCATGTAATTTATGTCATTTGGCCTTGCCCATGTAATTAATGTCATTGGGCCTAGCCTATGTAATTTATGTCATTGGGCCTAGCCCATGTGATTTATGTGTTTGGGCCTAGCTCATGAAATTATACGTTTGGGCCTAGCCCATGTATTTTTATTCCTTTGGGCTTAGCCCATGTTATCATATGTTTTGTGTAATTGGGCCTTGCCCACATATAATGGGCCTAGCCTAATTTATTTTCAAGAGTCCATAATATATATATAATCTTATACTTGGTGATTTTTACTAAGTTTATACTTTCAAGTATGTTTATATACTTTTATAAACTCACTTAGTAATTTTTATAGACCGTAACTTTCCGGATTTTGATATCGTTAATATATATATATATATACAGGTTAAGTGTCTAAAATACATCATTTTTAGATGTGTCGTCGTTGCCGTTATATATATATATATGTATATATATATATGTATATATATATATATATGTATATATATATATATTCGCGTCGAAAATCTCCCAATGTCGTAGTAACTCTTCGTGTTGGCGATTTGTTCTTTGGTCGACGACGCGACAGTGTATTGTGTACATTCGCCCATCGTCCGCATTACTCCATTCGTCCGATCATTGTTTCGACATATTGTAGAAGTGTATGTGCTTTATGTTATCTAAGCTTGGTAATCCTTCAAGTGTTTGAAGTATTTGTATAAGTTGGGTACTTTTTTGTATATACACATGTATTTACACATAAATTTTGGTGATAAAATATGCATATACATATGTTTTTATTTTCACAAGTATTTATATATATATATTTAAAAATTACTTATTCTTAACTTGTAAAAAAATATATATACACTTGTTTAAACTCGGGTGGTTAGGGTTTAACCCTTGTCATTAAAACCTCAGTAATGACGGTTTAGGTCACTACTCGTGTTTAGCCCCGTTAATCATCCTTTAATTGCGATTAGATTTTTAGAAAACAATTCGTCATAGTTTCCCCTAAACTATTGCGTTTTCCATGTTTTAAAAACGTATTTAAATTAAGTTTAAACCCACAAGTAAGATCAACTATCAACTTATAGTCACATACTACTTTGTTTACAACTTATGCACATCATCATCCATGGTTCTTGGTAATTATAAGCTCACTATTTTTCTTAACAATACAATGAGATTTCAACATTTTTATTAGCATTTTTAAGCCATCATTTGTTACATCATTAAATCAAGTCTTTCATTTTAAACTCCCTTTGTTTACTACACTGTTTAAGATGAGTACATCTTAAATCATGGTGTTTATTCTTTATAAAAATTATTCATGTGTAATAAATCACTTTGAAGTTGTAGTAATCTTCATGGATGATGAAGTTGATGTTCTTATTTAGATTTAAACATCACCATGTTTAAATCATCATTTATATATTTATTCATACAAGATCATCTACCTTAAACACCTTACTTTATCATAATCTACATCATCATGCTAACTAGTAAACATATAAGCACATAATCAACACATAATAACTATATTTAGTGTTATTATTCTTGTGAGGTTTAGGGTTTTTGAGTTATATTTTCTTCACTTTCAAGATGATCAACTTGTACTCCCTTAAACTAGACATTGTAAGAAGCTAAAATATGAAGGAATTTATCTTACAATGGTTGCACAAGATTAGTGAAGATTTAGGAAGTAGATGAAGCTCTAAGGAAGCCCTAATGATCTTCCATCCTTGCAAGCACCTTGGATGACTTGAAATGTCTTTAAAATGTATGAAATGAGGTGTTTAATGGTGGAAATGTGGTGGTGTAATGGTGGTGAAAGTGAGCCGTGGGAGAGAGAGATGGGAGGCTTGTTTAACTTTTTTTTTTGTGAAAAGATGATGGAAGAATGGTGTAATCTTGTATATATATTTTGATATCTTTCAAAGATTACATCAATATCCTACATCATGCTTATAATCTTCATTTTTCAACTTAATCAAGTGGGTGGGGGCCCACATGGGGGGGTTAAGTGTAAATATTATTTATAACATGTGTTTATTTATTAGATATTTAGGTAATTAATTTAAGTATGGTGATTAGGGGTTGATCTTGTATCATTAGCAAGTAATTAGGGTTTAGGGTGTTAATCCATGTTAATTAGTCCTCTTGACTAATTGGTATAAGTTTCGGATAACGAAAACGTCACTAGTTCGCTCATCGGTATAATATTGGCTAATATACGAACATTATCATTTCGTACCGGAAGCTTTGGTTTTTGATCACCACAAGTGTCATGGCGTTTATTTAGGGCACTTCCAATCTAGAAATATGCTTAACTAGTTCACTAGCTGAATATATGTTGAGTTAGGATGGCCAAAAAGCCTTTCGTTCAATCGTTTGCTAGATATCATCACTTATATATTTTGCCGTCGAACATTTCCGGAAGTTGTGTTTCCGTGACCTCAAGATAGTTGAAAGGACTCCGAGTCCCAAATGAGGCTCAACTAGTTCTCTAGATGGATGCATGAGGCTATCGGTCACTAAAATGTTCGTCGGTTCGACAAACGGTCGTTTTCTGGTCGAGTTGTGCATTGTTTGCCGTATGACTGGAAACGATATCTTTTATGTATTTAAGCTATTCTCATATGGTTTTAGGGTGTTCAACATTGTTTTTTTATAATTCTGGAAATCCGGAACTACCGATTAATGTTGCGGATAAATTGAAATTGTCGCCTTTTTGGTCGAAACGAACAATTTTGTAATTTAGGCATTGTACCGGAAAGTTATGTAAATCTGAAATAGGTGTTCCCATATCAGTGTTTTCATATATATATGGACTCAATTGTGGCATTAGCATGCCGTTATTCGTTGTTCTATTTCGTTTTAGCGGTTTAGCTGACATGAATAGTGCAACCGCGAATAGTGCGCCCAACACTTTCTACCAACACTTTTATGGCATTGTTTGATTTGTTTCATGTCTGTTAAGACGTTTGAGACCGTTGATAGTTGAGTTTAAATAGTTTGAGCTGGTTTTGTAATAGTTAGCAAATCTAGATGGGCTAAATGTGTATTTTGTCAAACTTATATCAGGGCGGCGTAATTAATATCCTAGGGTATTTAATAAATACGCTGGTAGTCTGATTGTATATATAAGAATATCAATGAAAACCCTAGTTCAAGGTTCTTGGATAGATTTTGGTGATTGATCTTGTGTTGTGCTTATTGTTCTTGTGCTTAATCCAAAATATCCAGGTGCATTCAGTGAATATATCATTTGGGATTCCATATACAACACTTGTTGTTTGATCCATACAAGAATCTTCATCTTCATCTTTTGGTTTTTCTTAACTTTTACACATTCAAACAACTAATCTATAGTTTTTGGGTGATAACAATCAACCACTATGATCCGAATCTGATTGGGACTCACAATTTGGTATCAGAGCCTTTGTGCTCTTGATTGTTTGAGTTTTTGTTAAGATTCTTCAAGTTTTGAAGGTTTTTCAAAAAGCTTTCAAGGTTTCAAGGTTTTTCAGATTTTTGGACTTAAAATGGCTTGATCTGATGTGTCTAATCATTAGGTTATTGTTAATCAGTGTTTTGGAAAACATTTGGGCCATTTTGGTGCAAAGAAACATGGTTTTTGAGTCGTTTTTTTGTGATTAGAGGGTTTTTGTTCGTACTTAAACCCTGCTGGGCATATTTATTGATGAATGTAGCATAGAAATTTTTGAACATATCGGACTTAACTTGAATATCGCGTAATTAACAAATACTCTGGGTAAACACCAGCGGATTTGTTGATTTCTCACGAAATAGTGTTAGCGCATTTAATCGAAGGCGACTTCGAAGTCAGTGATAAAAATCCTTAGCGATTTTATCACGGTGATCGACGTATATAGCCAAACTTATGTTTGTTTTTCATGTTCCAGCGGATTTAGCTAATTTCGCAGGATAAAGTCGCCAGGCATCTCTAGCGTATTTAACTCTATTGTAGCGTATTTGTCATCTGATCTATACTTTCCAGCGTATTTAATCTTTGATTAACCAAGATGTCTCTCAGTCATCTTAACCCAATAGCCCAAGCAGAGTTGGAAACAGGAATGGCTACAAGACCTCTCAAGTTGAAAGTATCTGAAGATTTCAGCAGTTGGAAGAACAGAATCAAAGCCTTCTTTGAGTATACCGACTATACTCAATGGATGTCTGTCTCGGTGGGTCCACACGTTCCAATGATATTTTGCGACGATATTCGTACGATGAACGAAGATCCATCAACATTCATCGAAGAAGACATAACTCTCATTTAACGTGATCGAAGGGCTCATGCTGCTCTTACAATGGCCCTGTCCAAGGACGACAACAACTTGTTCAAAGAGTACACTTCCGCTCAAGAATTTTGGTTGGCTCTTATTGACCACTATGAAGGAAACGAGGAGCTCATGGACAATAAAAGAGACATGGTTCAGAAAGAGTACGACATGTTTGGGAGTGTTCGTGGTGAAAGCTTATCAGATCATATTAGTCAATTTCTCGGAGTGCTGACTAAAATGAAGAAAGTGGGAAATCCAGTTGCAAACTATGCATCCATCAAGAAGCTTCTAGACTCACTCCCTAAAGAATGGAGCCTTCAGTGTATGATGATTAAAAGAACTTTCTTGACAAGCACAACTCCTGTCACACTCTTGGAACTGATCAACACTCTGAAAGCCTTTGAAATGGATATTATCAAGAGAGAGATGAACCAAACAGGGTATTCACAGAAACTTACTCAATCAGCTGCTGAAACCTTTGCTCCCAAAAATATGTATATTCTTGCTCCCATAACCTCCTGGGGATTGAATCCTCAAAGTGCTGCCGAATCTTATCCTAATGCTTCCGCAAGCTCTGTAAAGGCCTCATCATCCAACGAGAAGACTACCATGGCTAGTGATGCTCAAGCACTTAACATATCCACCGAACATGTTACTCTGTTTAACACAACCTGAGCAGCTATGATGCTCTCATGTCAGGTGAGTTGAAAAGAGATTTTCTCACTTCTGAAGACGTCTATTAGGTGGATCCTGATGATATGGAGGAGATGGACTTGAAGTGGCAGATGGCGATGATCACTCTTCGATTAAAGAAATTTCAAGACAAAATAGGAAAAAGGCTAGCTCTGGGAAAAGCTGGATTTGACAAGTCCAAGCTGAGATGTTACAATTGCAAAAATCTGGGTCATTTCAAGAGGGAATGCCCATTGCTGAAAAATGAAAATGCTGAACTCAATCAAACAAGAAGGCCGGTTGCTATTGAAGGAAGTGATAGTGTTGCGATAATAATCCAAAAGCCTTAGTAGTGGAAGATTACAACTGGTAAGAGGAAATAGCTTAGGCGAAAGGAGAAGTCAACAAATCTCTTATGGCAAAAATCTCTACTGCTTCTGTCACATCTTCATCAAACTGTGTAGAGAAACAAACAGCCAGAATTCCCAAAGATGACAAGGGTATGAAAAGCATCATCAATCCTGTTGAACCAACTTCAGAGAAGGGAAAACAGAAGGCATAGATGAATGGTTCGAAACTGACAGCTCAAGAAGAAATCAGTAACAACAAGAATTAAACGGTTGGAACTTCAACAACCGCCATGAAGTAAGAAACTGAGGATAAGGATTTGGTAAATAGCATACCATATGAATTTAAAGCAAAGATGTGCTCCAAACCGTGTTTGAACGTCGTGGCACATTACAAATCACTAAACCGTGACATAACTAAAGAAAAAGAAAAGGTTTTGAAAATTAATCAAGAATTAAAAGAAAATGAAGCTACATATCCAAGAAAGTAGAACTCAACCGTGGCTGAAATGTAGACTTTAAAAGAATTCGTTTTCAGAAAAGATTTTACCATAAATGATTTGACCGAAAAATTAGAAAAACCACAAAACGAAAATAACAAAACGAAAATAACAAATTGCAAATCATTATTGATATATGAAAATTAGTCTAAAGGCACTGGTTGATATTGTAAATTGCCAACGACCGACATTCATAAAGGATGGTATTGGATATAAGGTAAGCTCGGAAACGAAAGAAAAATTTTTCCTCCTCCACACAGTAAAAACTATGTCCCTATGCCATCTCCTCATCCTAAAAATGACTTAATCAATAAAAATGATCTTTTGGATCAGAATGTCTTCTACAAAACTAAAAACAATACTAACATTTCTGAAAGCAATGCAGATCTGTGTGAGCGTAAAGAAGATGTGTGCGATGAGGAAGATGAATGTGGAGGTTCAAAAATAGGAATCGGTTACTCAGGTGACAATTATTCAATAGTTAGCTGGTTCGCCTGGAATTGTAACAAGACAAACAGTACTTCTATTCAGGATAACTGTAATAGTTTGACTAGGATGGATGACTGTAACGGCTTTATGCCAAAATTTAACATTCAGGATGACTGTAATGGCCATGTGCCTACATTTAAGACTCACAACAAAGTGCATGTTGAGGTTGAGAGTCATGACTTAAACTCTGTTTTTAATGATGAAAATGTTATGCTTGAATCTCCTGTATTTGTCCCAGAATTGAAGAAAAACAGATTTGGAAAGTTCCTTACAGAGGAAATTCCCGAGTTTGTTCCATCAAGTAAGATGTACATCAGAGACTGATAAAGACTTTACTAAAGAAAGCAATAAAGATGATTCAAGTACAACAACTTCAGAAAGTGATGGAGAAATGTCAAGTGAAAGTCAAGAATCAATCTCGTCATCAGATAGTGAGGATAGTGAAGACGACATTGAGGATGAAAATCATCTTGAAAAGAAAATGAAGAAAGTCAAAATTCAAGCCATGCTACGTCATCAAATTCTTCAAGCGGCTCCAGACTCTCATCACATACATCATCTTCACACTCGTCACCCAGGAAGAAAAGATCAAATTGCAAACAAGGCTTTCGCTGTAGTCATTTAGGACATACTGTGAAACATTGCAAAAGCAAGAAATTTTCTAAACCTAATCATGATCTGGTTAAAAGTTTCATTGATCAATTTGACAATTTGAAGAAATCAGTGAAATGCATAGTTAACTCAAGTTGTTTTGGAAAAGAAAAGAAAACACTCTTGCTCAAAATCATGATAGATCTAACGTAAAGCAAATCTGGGTTCCAAAAACTAACTAATGTGTACATATTTTTGTTGTTGTTGTATAACAGAATAAAATTCCTAAATGGATTCGGATGCTCATGGAATATATTTGGCATGTTGACAGTGGATGCTCTAGGCATATGACCGGTTTAAAGGATCTACTGAAAAACTTTCGAGTTATCGATGGTGATTTCGTATCCTTTTCGGAGATGAAAAGGGAGGGAAAATTGTCGGAATGGGTGACATCGTGTCTGAAGCACTTACTTTAGAAAATGTAAACTATGTTCCAGAATTATGCTACAATCTGATGAGCGTATCACAAGTCTGTGACAAAGGGATCTCAATGCTGTTCAACGACACGGAATGCTTATTCCTCAAGCCCAAATACGTCGTCCCTGCAGAAATTATCATGCTCAGAGCTCCTCGTCAAAACAATACCTATGTGCTAAATATGAAACATGCTAAATCCAATGAGCAAATGACATGTCTTATTTCAAGAGCATCAGAATCGGAATCACTGCTTTGGCATAGGCGTTTGGGGTATGTGAACTTCAAAAATATTAATAAGCTTTCTAAATTAAATTTTGTAAGAGGATTACCTATGAAAGATTTTCCTTTTTCAGAAAAATGTATCGCATGTGCCCAAGGAATGCAACCCAAAAAGCGTCATAAGTCCAAAGCAGTGAATATGATATCTGCCCCATTGCAATTACTACAAATGGATCTTTTCGGCCCTATAAGTGTTGAAAGTTTAGCTAAAAGATCCTATTGTTTGGTAATTACAGATGATTTCTCACGTTTTTCAAGGGTATTTTTCCTTGAAGCCAAAAGCGAAACAACGTCCATTCTCAAGAGCTTCATTCCCATGATTGAAAACGTAATCAAGTTGAAGGTCAAATCCGTAAGAAGCGACAACGGGACAGAATTCAAAAATCACACGTTTGTCTCCTTCTGTGAAGAAAAGGGAATACGCCTTTAATACAGTGCAGCCAGAATTCCTCAGCAAAATGGGGTAGCGGAACGAAAGAACAGAACCCTCATTGAAGCTGCTCGAACTATGCTTGTAGACTCCAAGCTTCCCATCATTTTCTAGGCTGAAGCAGTCAACACAGCATGCTATGTTTTGAATCGAGTTCTCATTGTCAAACCTCATGGAAAGACAGCTTATGAACTCCTTTTGAAAAGAAAGCCTCTGATAGATTTCTTTAGACCGTTCGGATGTTCCTGTACACTCCTCAACACTGAAGATAATCTTATCAAGTTTGAAGCAGTCGGTGATGTGTGCTCCTTCATGGGCTACTTATCTTCTCAAAAGGCATATCGAGTCTACAACAAATGAACCAAGATGGTGATTGAATCATATTACGTCGACTTTCAAGACGGAAACTCCACCAACACTGGAAGCACTCCAAACTGGTTTTATGACGTAGACATTGTATTCAACACTTTCAACATTGGTGAACCTCTCATTGAATCCGAACTTGTAGAATCAACCCCATTAGAGCTATTGTTTGATCCTTTAGACATTGGTTTCACTCCTTGTACAACTCGTTTCACCCCAGTCTCTGCCACTCCTATCCTTCCTGTTATCGAAGTAGATGGTGACACATCGGCTGAGAATGCATCTGCACATGATGATTCTTCTTCACACCAGATCGTGGATGAACCACCTAAAGAAGACGAAACTCCATTTATCTACGTCGACGAACACTTCTCTAATCTGCCTCAACAAGTAGAAACTCACACCAACGCATGATATAAGTCAAATCGAAATCATCCAATTGAAAATGTCATCGGTTCCGTGGAAGATGGAGTTCGAACTCGCGGTCAAACACATACCATCAACACAGGACTGTATGCAGCTTTTCTCTCGCAGTCTGTCCCAAGATGGATGTAAAGAGTGCATTTTTATATGGGAAAGTGAAAGAAGAAGTCTATGTTTGTCAACCTCCAAGTTTTGAAGATCCTCACTTCCCTGCAAAATATTATAAGCTTGACAAAGCATTCTATGGTCTTCATCAAGCTCCTCGAGCATGGTATGAGACTTTATCAACATATCTTCTGGATTGTTTGTACTCAAGGGGTAAAATAGATATGACTCTCTTCACGAAAAGGATCACAGATAACGTGATGCTGGTGCAGATCTACGTAGATGATATCAGCTTTGGGTAAACTGATGAAGCTCTTTGCAGGGAGTTCGATAAAGTTATGAAGGCAAAATTCGAGATGAGTATGATGGGAGAACTTACATTTTTCTTGGGATTAGAAGTGAAGCAAAGAGAAGATGGCATCCTCATTCATCAGGCTAAATACATCAGAGATATTCTCTCCAAGTACAGCATGAATGACTGCAAATTTGCCAACACACCATTTGCAGCTCAGACAGAACTTACATCTGATCTTCAAGGAAAACCCGTGAACAAGTCCTTCTATCGTTCAAGGATAGGCTCGTTGATGTATCTGACCACAAGTAGGCCTGACATTATGTGGGTTGTCTGTCTCTATGCACGATTTCAGATGGATCCAAAAGAATCTCATGAAGCTGATGTCAAAAGAATTTTCCGCTATCTGAAAAGTACACCCAAGCTTGGTTTATAGTACCCTAAAGATAGTAATTTTTTATTTAATTGCTTATTCTGACAGTGATCATGCAGGTTGCAAAGTTGACAGAAAGTCTGTCTTAGGAGGCTGTCAATTCTTAGGATATCGTCTGATATCGTGGCAGAGCAAGAAGCAGACAACAGCCTCCATATCTACTGCTCAAGCCGAATATACGGCAGCTTACAATTGCAGTTCACAAGTTCTTTCGATACAAAATCAGTTGTTGGATTACGGAATCAACGTTATGAAGACTCCCATATTCATCGACAACAAGGCGTGTCTAGGAACTGGAAGAACCCTATCCACCACTCTAGAACAAAACAGATCGAAATTCGCATTCATGCGATCAGAGATGCGTATGAGAAAGGATACATTCAAGTGGTGCTGGTGGATACCATGCAACAAAAAGCTGATATTTTCACGAAAGCCTTCAACAAAACTCGCTTCAACCAGTTGGTAACCTGGTTGGAAATGGTCAATTTCCTTGAATGGAAATGATTAAAATAATAATAATAATAATAATAATAATAATAATAATAATAATAATAATAATAATAATAATAATAATAATAATAATAATAAAATATAATATAATAATCTCATAAAATGTGCCCAACAAAAAGATTTTCTGCAAATTTTAAAATTTCTTTTCAAGCTATGGATTCTCGAAAATAAAATTTTAAGGGGGTAAGTCTTCCAGAAAATATCTTTAAAGTATAATCCTTTGTTTGACACCTGCATGAGAAATGATTGAAAAACTGTTGACACTTTGTTTGATCTTAAAATAGAACTAGATTGAGGCTCTAAGAAACGACGTGTCAGTAGATTCAATAATACCTTCAAGTAATCTGCGAATAGGAGACAAAAGCTAATGATCACACAAGAATTATGGATACCCACAATGTTGTGCAACTTGCGGGTAACACGTTGCGGCGTATGGCTTAATGGTCTTAAATCTTGCATTGATAGATTACCAAAGTTTGAGATTTTGGGTCTTTATATTGACTAATCATTTGGGGATATCATAGTTGCTCTTCTGCTGCATCAAGAAATATGCTGACCTAGACACAACTATGATTACTTTTTAAAAAGAGCCAATGCGGCCAAAACCCCACACGAATGAAGATCTCATGTGAGAATCATTCATGTGCTTCATTCGTACCATCTAAGGTATCTGTCATAGCCCTTGATCGCGGGGGTATGTCCTGATGTGGGACTCACGGGCACAATATTCTAACATTCTAGCTTAGGTGGGGGCCATCAAAATTCTTGTCAATATTACAACATGATACAAATCTCACCGAAAGCATGTTGAAAGAAGGATGCATGGATTTAAGAGGACAAACATACTGACATTTTTTTCTTGTGCCTTGATTATTCAATATTTATATATTTATTATTTTATCTCAAACTAACAAAGAGTTACCGATGTGATCTTCGCCAGGAAAGTCACAGGATCCGAACCATTAAAAATAAGTGTTATGTGAAAAAGGAAGCTTTCTTGCTCTAAAAATAATTCTCAGAATTCAAATTGCAAATCCATTTTTCTTAACCTTATTTTAAATTTTTTCCCTATCTTTTAACCAAAAAGGGGCACGTTTTTCAAGAAAGTTTAAAATTTTCAAGCGTATTTGTTTCTTAATTACTTAGCCTTGAAGATATCTCAAAAATACCCCAACGCGGCATAATTATTGTTCCATCGTATTTATTAAGTACGCTGGAAGGGGTTTTTGTTTATATATTTCAGATTTCTTTATGTGTAAATATTTTCAAACTCTCATCATCTTCATCTCATCCGAACACCCACATCACAAAATTCAAACATTATTAAGTGATCTGAACGGCTCTTGTTAAGATAAATCTCGGTATGATTTTAGTTTTCAAATGTTGATTGCTTGTTGTTGAGTCTTTTGACATCAAAATACAAAACCATTTCAATCTATTAGATCTGATTTCAGTTGGGTTGTTGGGTTTATCAAGAACATTTTGAATCTGGCGTATTTAATATGAATGCAGCGTAATTATGTTGAATGTGGCGTATCCAAGATAAAATCAAATGTCTGCGGATTTAAGTCTTGGACACGAGTTCAAGCAACCGGCGTATTTGACAAATACACCGGTCAACCAGCGTAGATAATCATCTTCGCTGGATGCTTTCTCGAGTCAAAACCTAAATACGCGACATAATTGCATTGTAAATTATCCACTTCCAGCGAAATTGTTACTGTGTCTTATGTAAATGTTGTCGTTCCAGCGTAATTAATATAATTGTCTAGCGTAGTTGTCAGCGTAAATGATATTGTTGTCTAGCATAATTAGTGGCGAAATTATTTCTATATTTTTCTATTCTAATTTTTATTTATTATAGAAATATATAATATGTATATCTTTACTATCTAACTAACGTGCCTTGTAACTGAAATCTAACTTTTTTGGTTTTCGTGTTTTCAGAAATGGTGAAGGAAATTATTTGGGATAAAACAGGAAAGTATAATCAGCCATGCAAGTTGGTCCCGCCACCAAATGATTTTAAAGACGTGGCGGAATGGATAAGTTCAAGCAGAATAAGCTATGCCGTTCAAGCCGATCCAATCATATACAACATTCATGTTGAAGAATTTTGGAAAACAGCCAAGGTGTCGACGGTCAACGAAGTGAAAAGAATCACGGCTACAGTATGGAACAAGAAAGTGATAGTAACAGAGGAAAATGTGCGTAGGGTCCTCAGCCTTGGAGACAACCATAGTGACCCGCTCAGAGTTAAGAAGGATGACATCGTCGATGGGTTTAAAGGAATGAGGTATGTTGGAGACTTTAGAGAGAAAAACGAGATCAAACGAAAAGGCCTTACAAAGGACTGGAGACTCATTCTTCACTATTTGCTATGAGCTTAGCACACAGAAAGGGCGGATACGATGGTTTGAACTTAGAATGGTCGACTGCTATGCTCAACCTCTGCACCAAACAACCATTCAATATCTCGGGTCTTATCTTCTACTGCATGGTTGACAACGCAAACTCCTCCACATGGGCCATGTACCCACGTTTTGTTAAGCTTCTCATCAATGACTAGCATCTGAATCTCCCACACGATAACGACTTGTACAAATTTCAGTTGCCGACCGGACGCCAGATTACGGAACTAAAAACTGAAGAGTGGGTGTTGCTGCATCAATGGATATATAGGGAAGAAAGATTTCCTCTTGTGAAAGCCGCTTATGAGAAATATAGAGAATGTGTTAAAAGAAAGAGACAGGGAGATGTTGAGGAAGAAGCAGATGAGGAAGAAGAAGAAACAGAGTAGTTGATCCGAAAGAACAAAGGAAAGCAACCCATAAAAGAAGGGGACTTGTCAAAGAAAAGAAAAGACACCCCTTCTCAAGAACATTTGATGGAGAACAACACATTGAAAATCTCCGTGCCATTCACAAGGCAGAAGAAAGAGAGAAAAGAGAAGCAAAAAGAAAGAGGCGATAGATGACAAAATCTGAAACGCTAGTGACGGTCACAACCGAAAAGGAACAATTAGATGAATTTGTTGATCAACTGATTGTAGATCCAGAGGCTCCCAGCAGAACCCCCCCTCGGAAGCGAATTAAAATAGGGGAAGGACCATCAAAAGAAGCTCAACCAAGGCAGATGCCTCAACAAGTTCCCCGTAGACCACGCCCATTTCAGGAACTGTATGATAAACTTGTGAAAGATATTGGGAAAGGTCCAACTCAAGAGATTTGCCTTCTGAAACATCAAGTGAGCAACACGAACACAATTCGTGAAAAAGCTGAGGGAGCAAAGAAAGAAAACACAAGGAGCACCATGCTAATGTCAAAGAACAAACAAGATTTGTCTGATTTCAGCAAGATGGTATGGAGAAGATGTACAGAATGATCAGATAGCTATGCACCAGGGCAGATATACAACCAATGTTCTCATCCACAGATATCTTTGATTATGACAAGTTTAAGATTGAAGAAGACAAGCAACAGGCCGAGGATGCAGAGAAAAAGAAAAAGCGTTTAGAATATGCAGTAAATGTCACTTAAGAAGACGAAAGTGAAGAAGAGGAGGTGGATAGAGATGAGATGCTAGCTCGTTTTGTCGAATGGGGTTTGGAAGAAGATACCCTTTATGAGACTGAAGATAGCAATTCAGTGACTCCAATGCATCCAGAGTGTTTCTAGAAAAGAAAGAGAAAAACTTCCAGATTTCTATCAAGTGGTTACAGTTGAAAAGACTGAAGTTACCGACAAGATAATCAGCTGGAAGTGTTGTAATCTGAAAGGGATGTTTATTGTGAAGAGACGAGGTGGAGTTATTCAGCACTTCAAAACTGGAGTTGACATAAAAAGTCTTCCAAGATGGGATATACGGGAGCTGGGCAGATTAGACTTGATAAATCCAACAAACAACAGTATTGGAGCTGATTTTGAAAGACTAATCTTGAGAGAATGTAATCGGGTTTTACCTTATTCAAGCCACAGCGTCCTCGCAGAAGAGTATCGAAGACTAAAAAAGTTCCCATTACCGGAAAAGGAGTGGTCACATGGGTCATCGTTCCTGCTAAAGTTGAAACCAGAGTCAAAATTCCACCAGAACAACCCGTTATGCTCACAAATTTCAAGAAATGGTTCTACGACGGGAAAACGGGACAAGCATTGATCAGAGTGGTTTCTAACGAAGATATTTGTATTTTAGACCCGATGGATGTCTTCATGTTCTGTCTATCCGACCTTAACATTCTTTATGGCCACAAGATTCACGTTGGAGCCAGAAACGAATACAGAGAGGAAGGAATGTTGTTTCATAGGGCGGTAGAGTGAGCAAGAGAAAGAATGATAAAAATGATAGACATTGTGATCAGATTCGAGAAACGGAAAGAAAAAGAGGAAGCAAGAAAAAGGAAAAGGAAACACAAGTCATCGACTCAACAGAAAGCTCCTTCGCCATCTCAAGCTGCATCAAAGTCTTAAACTCCAGCCTCATCCACATATGAAGCCACTACGGAGATCCAACCAACCAAAAGTGAAGCTTTTATTAATCCATCTTCTGAAGCAACAACTGAACAACCAACAGATCAAGTTGCGCCTCTATCACAAGCAAAAGGTCGAGAATCAGCCGCAGGCCCTAAAGCTCAGGAACAAGACTGAAGAATCTCAAGTATGCAATAGTCTAAGGGGGATATTGTTAGGACTTTTTGAGACCGTTGATACTTGAGTTTAAATAGTTTGAGATGGTTTTATAATAGTTAGCAAATCTAGAAAGGGCTAAATGTGTATTCTGTCAAACTTATATCAGGGCGGCGTAATTAATATCCCAGCGTATTTAATAAATACGTGGGTAGTCAGATTGTATATTTAAGAATATCAATGAAAACCCTATTCCAATGTTCTTGGATAGATTTTGGTGATTGATCTTGGGTTGTGCTTGTTGTTCTTGTGCTTAATCCGAAATATCCAGGTGCATTCAGTGAATATATCATTTGGGATTCCATATACAACACTTGTTGTTTGATCCATATAAGAATCTTCTTCTTCATCTTTTGGTTTTTCTTAACTTTTACATATTCAAACAACTAATCTATAGTTGTTTGGGTGATAAAAATCAACCACTGTGATCCGAATCTGATTTGGGACTCACAGCGACGTAACGGAAACCAGTATATGTTAAGACTTGATTTACTTGTCCTAACACTTGTGATATGACGTACGACTCAGTTACGTAAATCAAATTACGATATAAGGCATGAGATTATGTACTAAAAATAGTGATTAGATTGTACGAAATTACCGATTATTTGCCATTTGTCACATACTCCCCCTGTTAAAAAGAATTTCGTCCCAAAATTCACCTTGAGGCATCCTCTAAAGGAGTCTCCTTGAATAGGTGGGGGTACTTTGTCTTGATTTGATCTTCACATTCCCACGTATACTCGGGACTATGACGTGAGTTCCAGCGAACTTTTACTAGTTTGATTTAACTTCTCCTCTTCTTTTGAACTTTCCAGTCCATAACCTCAACGGGTTCCTTGGTAAATTGGAGTTTGTCATCAATATGAATTCCATCCGCTGGGATGATAACCGTGTAAAGAGTCGGGCTTTTCTTTAGGTTAGACACATGAAATGTGTCGTGTATGTTGTTGAGTTCTTCTGGCAGTTTTAGCTTGTAAGCCACTGTACCAACCTTTGCCAGAATTTCAAAAGGCCCAATGTATCTCGGGTTTAGTTTTCCGCACTTCCCGAATCTAGCTACGCCTTTCTAAGGTGAGACCTTTAGTAACACTTTGTCTCCGACCTCAAAGGATAATGGTTTGCATCTCCGATCTGCGTAGCTCTTTTGTCTATCTTGGGCCGCTTTGATACGCTCATGGATCTTGAATATTTTATCTATGGTCTCTTGGACTAGTCAGGTTCAATGAGTTGTCTGTCACCGACTTCCGCACAACATAGCGGAGATCGGCACTTTCGTCCCTATAGTGCTTCGAACGGCTCGGCTTTGATACTGGTTTGATAACTGTTATTGTAGGAAAAATCTACCAACGGTAAATGAGTATCCCAGTTTACGCCTAAATCCATCACACAAGCCCGAAGCATGTCTTCCAACATTTGGATGGTTCGCTCGCTTTGACAATCGGTCTGCGGGTGTAAAGTTGTGCTTAAATCTAAACGAGAACCAAACAAAGTTTGAAATGATTGCCAGATCCGCGACACTTTGCGACAATCTCTATCAGAGATTATCGAGATTGGCACTCCATGACGTGCCACGATTTCCTTAAGATACAGTTCAGCTAACTTCTTTGTACTATCTTTCTCACGGATGGGTAAGAAGTGAGCTGATTTGGTTAACCGATCAATGAAAATCAAGATCATGTCATGACCTCGAGAGGTCTGGGGTAATTTTGTAATGAAATCCATGGAGATTTGTTCCCACTTCCAAACAGGGATCTCAGGTTGTTGTAATAGAGCAGATGGTTTTTGGTATTCGGCCTTGACCTTTGCATAAGTTAGGCATTTCCCAACATAGGTCGCAATATCTCCCTTGAGATTAGGCCACCAATAATACTCCTTCAAATCCAGATACATTTTATCAGATGCTTGGTGTATCGAGTATTTTGACTTGTGTGCTTCGTCCAGCACCAAGCCTCGTAGATTGCCAAAATAGGGAATCTAGATCCTTCCCATGAAATATAAAGTACCATCCTTGTTTGGTTCCATTTGTTTTCCATTCAGCTTCTTGTTGTGCATCGTGCACTCAAGTCATAAAGTTCGTCTAAATAGTCATTTCTAAAGCTCGAACACGTAAAGTTTTCACTCATTCCTTCCAGCTCAAAGCATCTGCCACTACATCTGCTCTGTCCGGGTGATACTTGATCTCACAGTCATAATCATTCACACTTCTACCGAACGCCGTTGGCGCTTATTTAGTTCCTTTTGTGTGAATATGTGTTGAAGACTTTTATGATATGTGAATATGGTACACTTAGTGCCATATAAATAATGACGCCATATTTTTAAAGCAAATACCACTGCACCTAGTTTTAGGTCATGACTGGTATAGTTCTTTTCGTGAACTTTCAACTGACGAGACGCGTACAGGATGACTTTTTCACGTTGCATTAACACGCAACCCAAGCCTTGTTCGACGCATCACAATACACCACAAAGTCATTGGTAGCGTCTAGAAGTGATAATATCGGTGCCTTACATAATTTTATCCTTTAATAGTTGAAATGCTGATTCTTGCTTTTCTCCCCAATCGAACTTATTATCCTTTTCTGTAAGCGAGGTTAGCAGTTGAGCAACTTTTAAGAAGTTCTCAATGAATCTCCTGTAGTATCTCGCTAAACCTAGAAATTGTTGTATTTCCGTGGGGTTCTTGGTGCGGTCCAATTCTTTATTGCCTCAATCTTTGAGGGGTCGACGTGTATCCTATTCTCGTTCACCACGTGACCGAGAAATTGTACTTCACGAATCCAAAATTCGCATTTCGAGAACTTGGCACATAATTGCTCCTTCTTTAGCAACTCTAGTATAGTTCTCAAGTGTTGTTCGTGTTCTCCCTCGGTTTGCGACTATATCAATATGTCATCAATAAATACTATCACGAACTTGTCGAGGTATGGCTTACATACCCCGTTCATCAAATCCATAAATACTGCAAGGGCGTTTGTTAACCCAAAAGGCATACAAGGAACTCATAATGACCGTATAGTCTTAAACGTCATCTTAGGAATACTTTCCTCTTGGATTCTTAACTGATGATACCCGGATCTTAAATCAATCTTTGGATAAAAACTCAGCCCTTGTAATTGATCAAACAGATCATCAATCCTCGGTAATGGGTACCGATTCTTGATGGTTAACTTGTTTAGTTCCCAGTAGCCTATGCACATACGGAAGGTTTCGTCCTACTTCTCAACAAAAGGAACCGGAGTTTCCCATGGCGAGGAACTCATTCTAATGATTCCTTTGTCTAACAAGTTTTGAAGTTGTGTATATAGTCTTTGCATTTATGACGGAGCTAATCGGTATGGAGGCTTTGCTACTGGTGTGGTTCCTTGCACCAAATCAATGCGATAGATGGCGTGTCGTTATGGAGGTAATCCAGACAATTCTGATATAAACACATCGAGGGAATTCCTTCACAACGGTTATTTCCTCCAATTTTGGCTCCTCATTTTCCTTATCGACTACTTGAGCTAGAAAGGCTATGTAACCTTTCGGTAGGCACTTCTGGCCTTCATGCAATTAATGATTCGTAAGGGCGTCTCGTGCTTCTCTCCGTGTACTACAAGTGTTTCTTCGTCTGGCAGGGGGATGCGGACAGTTTTCTCAGGACAACCTACTTCCGCTCGGTTATACGTCAACAAGTCTATGCCAAAAGCAACATCGTAACAACCTAGATAAAGGGGTAAAAGATTGATATTAATTTCTCGTCCTCCAAGTTCCAAAGTGCATCCTTTTATAAATTCCCCTGACTTGACTAATTTACTGTTGGCAAATCCTATAGAATGAGGGAACGTCTATCTTACTTGTCTCTAGGTCAAGTATAGTTTGAATTCTATGGAGACGAACTAAAATCGGTACAGGTATCAAACAAGATGGATGCGAGATGTTGGTTGTTAGAAAACGTGTCGGTGACCTTTTAATGATTCCTCATGACTCAGGGATCAAAACAGTGCATCTCGGATCTTTGGTATTGATTTCGGACCATCTCGGATTACTGTTCTGAATTACATCTTGGATACCTCATTTCGAATTACATCTTGGATACCTCATTTCGAACGGATTCCCATCTCGGACTATTGTTTCGAATTGGGTACTGGTCTGAGTTGAACTCGAAAAGTGGAAAGTTAACCGACTGAGTAATAAACGTTTTGGTACACAGAAATTGATCCGTAAACAGTTTTACAAACCGATTGCACGGTTAGAATCGTGTGATTTTTAGGAATTTTTTTGATATTATATATTATTGGATTTGTATCGACGAGACGAGTCTAACGCTAATTCTCCATTAGTTAACTTGATAACGTGTCTAATTTACAAGACTCTAATTCGAGTATAAGCTTAACACCTAAAGACACTAGTTAAGCTCGGTGTTAGTATCAAAAGAATTGACACGTAATGAATGCAGAGTAGAACATACGCATGACGACATCAGGATCTTGTGGGTTATCCAGATTTCTGCTCACTCACACTTTAATTCACTTGCCTGATTCATTCTTGAGACGTTCATACTTGAAGTGGCCTTCATGCCACACTTAACACCCTTGTTCTTGGTTGAGTCTTACTAACTTATTGATTTCTGTTTTGTGTCTTGATTCACCACACTTCTACCCTTGGCACTTTTGCAAGTGCCCTCTTGAGGAAATTTTCATTTATCATATATACGATTTCACTAAGTTATCAGCATATTTCTTGGTGCTAGCATCAATTATGGCAGCAATTGCCTTCGTTTCTATCATTACGGGAGTTCCCCTTCCGTTGGTTACTCCCTTTTGATCCTGTCTTAAGGGGTGAGTATTTTCGCCTCCCGTCGCAAGTAGGTTCCACATGCGTTTCCTTCCTTTCCGCACCTTTCTTTGATAATTCTCATTCTCACCGCATCCTTGGCGAGACGAACTGCGAGAGTTACTGTTTGAGTGATGAAGGTAGGGTGGGATGATGTGGTCATGTTATGGTTCTTAGAGACTAAACCCCAAATATAGCACTCAATGTGTTTCATTTCAGGTGTTCCCAAGTATGGAACAACCCTTAAGAGATCCTGAAAGCGTCGAGTGTAACCAACAACGTTGGCTGCAATCATGATCGAGTTCTAGGATCCCGTTTCTACCCTTGGAATTCCAGCCAGCGAACAATACTCTTCTCGTATAAGATTCTTGAGTTCATACCATGATAACCCTTAAAGTTTCTACTTGAGGATTTCACCAAGTTAATGTTGCATTCGGCAGGAGAATCTTTGTTTACCTAATCGTTTACTCTAGAGTGCATTTACTAGCATTGCTAACCGATGTTGTCTTTATTTAGCGGACCTAACCTACCGCACCTCTCGCACCAATGAGGTCTCACAGCTTACCGTCCGGGAAGGCCTTAGAATTTAAAACCTTGTATGATCGCATCTTCAGGTGTAGCGATGCCACTCATTCCAATCTATTAGGATCCGAACCATTTGAACTACCAGTACCACCAGTTTCGCGACTAGTGTCGACTATGTTACCCTCGTGTCGTGCAATTTCCGCAACCGTATGTCCTTCTATAAGAACTCTAGTTCGGCTTACCTAGTAAGTCATGGATTAACTAACCCCTTTTGGGTGTAGAACTTTCTTTTGGCGCCATGTTTCTTCTTAATACCCAAGACTAAAAGAAGCTAGACATATATTTGGAAAAACACAGTCTACCATGTGCCTAAGAATAAAGAATGCCATTGGTCATGGAAACCTCATTCTTAGATCGTGTGTGAACGGGCCTCGCCCTTCACATGTCCTCGTGCCTTGCACGCGTGTCATTGGGCCCAGACCATGTCATGTATGTCATTGGGCCTAGCCCATGTCTTCATATGATTGGGCCTAGCCCATGTCTTTATGTGATTGGGCCTAGCCCATGTGATTTATGTGTTTGGGCCTAGCCCATGAAATTATATGTTTGGGCCTAGCCCATTAAATTATATGTTTGGGCCTGACCCATGTATTTTATGCCTTTGGGCTTAGCCCATGTTATGATATGTTTTGTGTAATTGGGCCTTGCCCATGTCTCTTATATAATAGGCCTAGCCCAATTTATTTTCAAGAGTCCATAATATATATAATCTTATACTTGGTGGTTTTTACTAAGTTTATACTTTCAAGTATGTTTATATACTTTTATAAACTCACTTAGTAATTTTTATAGACCGTAACTTTCTGGATTTTGATATCGTTAATATATATAAATACTGCAAGGGTGTTTGTTAACCCAAAAGGCATAACAAGGAACTCATAATGACCATAGCGAGTCTTAAACGTCGTCTTAGGAATACTTTCCTCTTGGATTCTTAACTGATGATACCCCTCGGCCCTTGTAATTGATCGAACAGATCGTAAATCCTCGGTAGTGGGTACCGATTCTTGATGGTTAACTTGTTTAGTTCCCAGTAACCTATGTACATTCGGAAGGTTCCATTCTACTTCTCAACAAAGGCACTGGAGTTCCCCATGGCGAGGAACTCATTCTAATGATTCCTTTGTCTAACAACATTTGAAGTTGTGTATATAGTCTTTGCATTTATGACAGAGCTAATCGGTATGGAGGCTTCGCTACTGGTGCGGCTCCTGGCACCAAATCAATGCAATAGATGGCGTTTCGTTATGGAGGTAATCCAGACAAGTCTGATGGAAAGACATCGAGGGAATTCCTTCACAACGTTTATTTCCTCCAATTTTGGCTCCTCGTTTTCCTTATCGACTACATGATCTAGAAAGGCTATGTAACCTTTCTGTAGGCACTTCAGGCCTTCATGCAATTAATGATTCGTAAGGGCGTCTCGTGCTTCTCTCCGTGTACTACAAGTGTTTCTTCGTCTGGCAGGGGGATGCGGACAGTTTTCTCAGGACAACCTACTTCCGCTCGGTAATACGTCAACAAGTCTATGCCAAAAGCTACATCATAACAACCTAGATAAAGGGGTAAAAGATTGATATTAATTTCTTGTTCTCAAAGTTCCAAAGTGCATCCTTTTATAACTTCCCCTGACTTTACTAATTTACCGTTGGCAAATCCTATAGGATGAGGGAACGTCTATCTTACTTGACTCTAGGTCAAGTATATTTTGAATTCTATCGAGACGAACTAAAATTGGTACAGGTATCAAACAAGATGGATGCGAGATGTTGGTTTTTAGAAAACGTGTCGGTGACCTTTTAATGATTCCTCATGACTCAGGGATCAAAACAGTGCATCTCGGATCTTTGGTATTGATTTCGGACCATCTCGGATTACTGTTCTGAATTACATCCTGGATACCTCATTTCGAATTACATCTTGGATACCTCATTTCGGACGGATTCCCATCTCGGACTATTGTTTCGAATTGGGTACTGGTCTGAGTTGAACTCAAAAAGTGGAAAGTTAACCGACTGAGTAATAAACGTTTTGGTACACAGAAATTGATCCGTAAAAGTTTTACAAACCGATTGCACGGTTAGAATCGTGTGATTTTTAGGAACTTTTTTGATATTATATATTATTGGATTTGTATCGACGAGACGAGTCTAACGCTAATTCTCCATTAGTTAACTTGATAACCTGTCTAATTTACAAGACTCTAATTCGAGTATAAGCTTAACACCTAAAGACACTAGCTAAGCTCGGTGTTGGTATCAAAAGAATTGACACGTAAATGTAGAGTGAACATACGCATGACGACGTCAGGATCTTGTGGGTTATCCAGATTTCTGCTCACTCACACTTTAATTCACTTGCCTGATTCATTCTTGAGACGTTCATGCTTGAAGTGGCCTTCATGCCACACTTAACACCCTTGTTCTTGGTTGAGTCTCACTAACTTATTGATTTCTGTTTTGTGTCTTGATTCACCACACTTCTACTCTTGGCACTTTTGCAAGTGCCCTCTTGAGGAAATTTTCATTTATCATATATAGGATTTCAGTAAGTTATCAGCATATTTCTTGGTGCTAGCATCAATTATGGCAGCAATTGCTTTCGTTTCTATCATTTCGGGAGTTCCCCTTCCGTTGGTTACTTCCTCTTGATCCTGTCTTAAGGGGTGAGTATTTTCGCCTTCGTCGCTAGTAGGTTCCACATGCGTTTCCTTCCTTTCCGCACCTTTCTTTGATAATTCTCATTCTCACCGCAT
The DNA here is from genome assembly GCA_947069175.1 of Scalesia atractyloides. Taxonomy (NCBI): domain Eukaryota; kingdom Viridiplantae; phylum Streptophyta; class Magnoliopsida; order Asterales; family Asteraceae; genus Scalesia; species Scalesia atractyloides. The sequence continues at coordinate 51,628,196 of CAMTDV010000001.1, read as the reverse complement.
CCTTGGCGAGACGAACTGCGAGAGTTACTGTTTGAGTGATGAAGGTACGGTGGGATGATGTGGTCATGTTATGGTTCATAGAGGCTAAACCCCAAATATAGCGCTCAATGTGTTTGATTTCACGTGTTCCCAAGTATGGAACAACCCTTAAGAGATCATAAAAGCGTCGAGTGTAACCAACAACGTTGGCTGCAATCATGATCGAGTTCTAGGATCCCGTTTCTACCCATGGAATTCTAGCCAGCGAGCAATACTCTTCTCGTATAAGATTCTTGAGTTCTTCCCATCATAACCCTTAAAGTTTCTACTTGAGGATTTCAAAAAGTTAATGTTGCATTCAGCAGGAGACTCTTTGTTTACTTAATCGTTTACTCAAGTGTGCATTTACTAGCATTGCTAACCGATGTTGTCTTTATTTAGCGGACCTAACCTACCGAACCTCTCGCACCAATGAGGTCTCACAGCTTACCGTCTGGGAAGGCCTTAGAATTTAAAACCTTGTATGATCGCATCTTCAGCTGTAGCGATGCCACTCAATCCCAATCTATTGGGATCCGAACCATTTGAACTACCGGTACCACCAGTTTCACGACTAGTGTCGACTATGTTACCCTCGTGTCATGCAATTTCCGCAACCGTATGTCCTTCTATAAGAACTCTAGTTCGGCTTACCCAGTAAGTCATGGATTAACTAACCCCTTTTGGGTGTAGACCTTTCTTTTGGCGCCATGTTTCTTCTTAATATCCAAGACTAAAAGAAGCTAGACATATTTTTGGAAAAACACAGTCCACCATGCGCCTAAGAATAAAGAATGCCATTGGTCATGGAAACCTCATTCTTAGATCGTGTGTTAACGGGCCTCGCCCTTCACATGTCCTCGTGCCTTACACGTGTGTCATTGGGCCAAGACCATGTCATGTATGTCATTGGGCCTAGCCCATGTCTTCATATGATTGGTCCTAGCCCATGTCTTTATGTGATTGGGCTTAGCCCATGTAATTTATGTCATTGGGCCTAGCCCATGTAATTTATGTGATTGGGCCTAGCCCATGTAATTTATGTGATTAGGCCTAGCCCATGTGATTTATGTGTTTGGGCCTAGCCCATGAAATTATATGTTTGGGCTTGGCCCATGTATTTTATGCCTTTGGGCTTAGCCATTGTTATCATATGTTTTGTGTAATTGGGCCTTGCCCATGTCTTTTATATAATAGGCCTAGCCCAATTTATTTTCAAGAGTCCATAATATATATAATCTTATACTTAGTGATTTTTACTAAGTTTACACCTTCAAGTATGTTTATATACTTTTATAAACTCACTTAGTAATTTTATAGACCGTAACTTTCCGGATTTTGATATCGTTAATATATATCGCTTCGAAAATCGCCCAATGTCGTAGTAACTCTTCGTGTTAGCGATTTGTTCGTTGGTCGTCGACGGACGGTGTATCGTGTACATTCGCCCATCGTTCGCATTACTCCGTTCGTCCGATCATTGTATTGACATATTGTAAAAGTGTATGTGCTTTATGTTATCTACACTTTGTAATCCTTCAAGTGTTTGAAGTATTTGTATAAGTTGGGTATTTTGTGGTATATACCCTAAACTTCTAGATACATACACATACATACACATGTATTTACACATAACTTTTGGTGACAAAATATGCATATACATTTGTTTTTATTTTCACAAGTATTTATATATATGTAAGAATTACTTATTCTTAACTTGTAAAAATATATATACACACTTGTTAAACACTCGGGTGGTTAGGGTTTAACCCTTGTCATTAAAACTTTTGTAATGACGGTTTAGCTCACTAATCGCGTTTAGTCTCGTTAATCATACTTTAATCGCGATTAGATGTTTAGAATTTCGCCATAGTTTCCGCTAAACTATGGTGTTTTCCACGTTTTGAAAATGTATTTAAATTAAGTTTAAACCCATAATCAAGATAAACTATCAACTTATGGTCACATACTACTTTGTTTACAACTTATGCACATCATCATCCATGGTTCTTGGTAATTATATTCTCACTATTTTTCTTAACAATACAATGAGATTTCAACATTTTTATTAGCATTTTTAAGCCATCATTTTTGTTACATCATTAAATCAAGTCTTTCATTTTAAACTCCCTTTGTTTACTACACTTTTTAAGATGATTACATCTTAAATCATGGTGTTTATTCTTTATAAAAATATTCATGTGTAACAAATCACTTTTAAGTTGTAGTAATCTTCATGGATGATGAAGTTGATGATCTTTTTTAGATTTAAACATCACCATGTTTAAATCATCATTTATATATTTATTCATATGAGATCATCTACCTTAAACACCTTACTTTATCATAATCAACATCATCATGCTAACTAGTTAAAATAAGCACATAATCAACACATAATAACTATATTTAGTTTTATTATTCTTGTGAGATTTAGGGTTTTTGAGTTATATTTTCTTCACTTTCAAGATGATCAACTTGTAGTTCCTTAAACTAGACATTGTAAGAAGCTAAAATATGAAGGAATTTATCTTACAATGGTTGCACAAGATTAGTGAAGATTTAGGAAGAAGATGAAGCTCCAAGAAAGCCCTAATGATCCTCCATCCTTGCAAGCACCTTGGATGATCTTGAAATGGCTTTAAAGTGTATGAAATGAGGTGAAATGTGGTGGTGTAATGGTGGTGAAGGTGAGCCGTGGGAGAGAGAGATGGGAAGGCTTGTTTAATTTTTTTTTTTGTGAAAAAATGATGGAAGAATGGTGTAATCTTGTATATATATTTTGCTATATTTCAAAGATTACATCAATATCCTACACCATGCTCATAATCTTCATTTTTCAACATAATCAAGTGGGAGGGGCCCACATAGGGGGGGGGGTTAAGTGTAAATATTATTTATAGCATGTGTTTATTTATTACATATTTAGCTAATTAATTTAAGTATGGTGATTAGGGGTTGATCTTGTATCATTAGTAAGTAATTAGGGTTTAGGATGTTAATTCATGTTAATTAGTCCTCTTGACTAATTGGTATAAGTTTCGGATAACGAACATCACTAGTTCGGTCATCGGTATAATATTGGCTAATATACGAACTTTATCATTTCATACCGAAAGCTTTGGTTTTTGACCACCACAAGTGTCATCGCGTTTATTTAGGGCACTTCCGATCTAGAAGTATGCTTAACCAGTTCGCTAGCCAAATATATGTTCAGTTAGGATGACCGAAAAGCCTTCTGTTCAATCGTTCGCTCGATATCAGCACTTATATATTTTGTCGTCGAACATTTTCGGAAGTTGTGTTTCCGTGACCTCAAGATAGTTGAAAGGACTCCGAGTCCCAAATGAGGCTCAACTAGTTCTCTAGATGGATGCATGAGGGTATCGGCCACTAAAATGTTCATCGGTTCGACAAATGGTGGCTTTCCGGTCGAATTGTGCACTGTTTGCCGTATGACCGGAAACGATGTCCTTTATGTATTTCTGCTATTCTCATATGGTTTTAGGGTGTTCAACATTGTTTTGTTATAATTTTGGAAATCCGGAACTACCGAATTAATGTTGCGGAGAAATTGAAATTGTCTCCTTTTTGGTCGAAACGAAAAATTTTGTAATTTAGGCGTTGTACCGGAAAGTTATGTATTACTGAAATAGGTGTTCCCATATCAGTGTTTTCATATATATATATATACATATAATATATATATATACATATATATATATATATATATATATATATGTGGACTCAATTGTGGCATTAGCATGCCGTTATTTGTTGATCTGTTTTGTTTTAGCGGTTTAGCTGACATGAATAGTGAAACCGCGAATAGTGCGCCCAACACTTTCTACCAACACTTTTAGGGCATTGTTTGGTTTGTTTCGCATCGTAACGGAAAGCAGTATATGTTATGACCCGATTTACTTATCCTAATACTTGTGATATGACGTACGAATCAGTTATGTAAATCAAATTACGATATAAGGCATGAGATTATGTACTAAAAATAGTGATTAGATTGTACGGAATTACCGGTCATTTGCCATTTGTCACACATGACATGGGCTAGGCCCAATGACACGCGTGCAAGGCACGAGGACATGTGAACGGCGAGGCCCGTTCACACACGATCGAATAATGACAATATATATATATATATATATGTGAAATATATGTATATAAATAATAATTGAACAAACGAGCAACCAACACTATAATAACAATAAAGTTGTTCCAATATGGTAAATAAATACACAACAAGAATTCAAGATGAACAACTTATACGAGGTCCAATGAGACCTAATTGTCTAAAGAAGTTAATGCACATGTAGGTTACACACGTGTACTGACACTCAAATTCCAATAAGTACGACTTACGGAATGCGAAACAGTGAGTTCATGTCCCTCTTTTCAATTATTTTAAAGTTTTTGTTTCAAAAACCATCGACGGGGAATACATGTTATAACAAACAGTATGTTAGCTATGGGATTAGATGATAACACGATCAAATGTGCGTAAGTAGGATGATGAAAATAGTAACCATTAATCACTTAGTGACCAAGGTGCAAAAGATATAGATCTATTGAGTTTGAGGGCGCGCTCCTTAAGAGTGCTTTTCTGATCCCAATGATGTCAAAGTTATCTCGGTTTGGTTGCTTACTCATGACACATATGTTAGGGTACTCGCGACACACTGATAGATCCTTAAACTCCATGAATACTAATAACATACTCTGATTTCATTACTGGATTACAAACATGACATTTTGCAAGAAAACAATAACTGCATGAACTCGCCAACTTTTGTTGACTTTTTAAAATTACATGTATTTCAAAACGCAAGACTTGAGCCGATGAAACACTTCGGGAAATGGGAATGACATGACATCGAATGCCATCTTTTGGAGGATTTATCTCTTCTATCCCAACCTCGTATGGGTATATAGGGGTCAAAACCTCAACATGTTTTTATGATGAAAACAATCTTTTGTTATGGAGTAATGTAACTTAAATTATATATTTGATGACAATGTGAAAGTGTTTGGAAACTTACAAAATTTACTTTTGAAAACTTGTAAATGTTGGTTGCGAATTAATATAAGTATGGCATTGTTGTTGATTTACACTTGTTTACACGATTGGATGCAATGATTACCTCATAGTCACATGATTGCGCAGTAGCGAATCTCGCAGTCATAGTCGTTTAGAAGTGCAACCCAATGTCATTGTCTCATGTTTAGTTATTTCTGATTAAGAATGTGTTGGAGACTTTTATGATCATTAAAAACCACACATTTTGTACCATAGAGGTAATGCCTCAAAATTTTGGGAGCGAAAACAACGTCACCTAACTCAAGATCATGAGTTGTGTAGTTCTTTTCGTGGATTTTCAATTGCCTCAATGCATAGGCTATGACTTTGTCACTTTGCATGAGAACACAGCCAAGGCCTAGATTCGATGTATAACAATATATGACAAAGTCGTCGTTGCCATTGGGTAAGGATAAAATAGGAGTATCACAAAGCTTTTGTTTCAAGGTCTGAAAAGCTTCTTCTTGTTTGGGTCCCCACTCAAAAGGTTTATTCTTTTGAGTCAAAGCAGTGAGGGGAACCGCAATCTTGGAGAAGTTTGCAATAAAGCGGTGGTAATAGCCAGCTAGACCGAGAAATGAACGAACTTCGGTAGGAGTAGCAGGTGTACTCCAATCCCTAATCGCACTAATTTTGGTGGGATCTACGTGTATACCTTGTTCGTTGACAATGTGCCCAAAAATTGAACTTCCTTCGGCCAAAATTCACACTTGGATAATATGGCATAAAGTTGTTCTTTTTATAGAGTTCCATCGTTAGATGAAGAGGATGTTTGATATCGGCTCGCGATTCAAATTAATCAAAATGTTGTCGATGAAAACAATGATGAACTTGTCTAAATAAGGTTTAGAAACCCTATTCATTAAGTCCATGAAGACGCAGGAGCATTTGTCAAATAAAAGGGCATGACAATGAACTCGTAATCGACGTATCGATTGCGAAAAGCAGTTTTGGGAATATCTTCATCGAGTACACGAAGCTGATGATACCTAGAATGCAGATCAACCTTTGAGAAAACATGTAGCACCTTGTAGTTGATCAAAAAGATCATCAATACGAGGTAGGGGATATCGATTTTTAATCGTAAGTTAGTTGAGCTCACGATAATCGATGCACATGCAAAAGGATCCATCCTTCTTTTTCACGAATAAGATAGGAGCGCCCCAAGGGGAAAAGCTCGGATGAATAAATCCTTTGTGTGAAAGTTCTTGGAGTTGTTTTCACAACTCTTGCATTTTAGACGGTGCAAGACGGTAAGGGAATTTGGCAATTGGGTTGGCACTAGGTACAAGGTCTATACGAAACTCGACTTGACGTACTGGGGTAAACTAGGTAGTTCTTCAAGAAACACCTCAGGAAAATCTCGAACAATGGGGATGTCTTGAATATTCTTACCTGTGCTTTTCTCCTCTATGATATGTTCCAAAAAGGCTACATAATTCTTTCGTAGGTATTTTTGGGCTTGGGTACATGTCATGAGTTTAAGGCTATGAGAGGGTTTCTCTCCACAAACTTCTAGGATTTCACAAGACAAAAGAGGGATGCGAACAATCTTATCAAAACAGATCACTTCAGCATGGTTTTTGGTTAACCAGTCCATGCCTACTATGACGTCAAAACTCCCATGTTGCATTGGCGTGAGGTCAATGGAAAAAAGATGGTTATTGAGGTTCAATTGGCAATTACGAATAATAGAATCAAGTACAAAAGGTTCGCCACTAGCTATCTCCACTGTTAAAGGGTTTCCTAGTTTGGTTCGTGGTGTTGAAAAATAAGGCTCAAAATCTAAGGATACAAAACTCCAACCGGCACCCGAATAAAAAAGAATAGAAGCAGGCTGATTATTAACAAGGAATGTACCATTAACCACGTCATTGTCAGAACGAGTCTCATTAACATTTATGTTAAATGCTCGTCCCCGGGTTGGATTTGCATTAACTAGCTTCGGGCAGTTTGTTTCAATAGTGAGTAAGATCACCACAATTGTAGCAGGATCCAGGTGGGTAGTGGGGTCGTGCAGGAGTTGCTTGTGGTTGAACATGATTTTGAACCACCTGATTTGGGGCAGGAGCAAAACGACAAGTGTTGGCCAGATGGCCAGATTGTCCACAATTGATATAATGACGGCACGGTAGATGGGGTTGGTGATGACTATCACACTTGTTGCACAGAGGTGCAGTACCGGCATATTGTCTCTTGGTGGGAGGCTGTGCTGGTTGATTGGGAGCAGCTTGGATGGGTTGTGTAACAACAACGAAATTCTTGGAAGCTTTACGCTTCCTAGACTTCTTGGAGGTTTCGGCCTTGTCTCCCTTTTGTTTCCCTTGTGTAGTCTTTGTAGATGCTTCTTGTCGCCTTTGCAAAAAAGTTTACCTTTTTGACTTGCAAGTCAGTCAGGGTTGCAGCCAACTCGATAGCCTGTCTGACTGTAGCAGGGTTGCTACCAGTGACAATGTCCTGAACTGGGTCAAGAAGGCGATCAATGTACTTTTCAATAGCCTTATCCAAGGTCGTGGAATTCGTTCTCAAGACTGAGCCATTGCAACATCAGCACCCCTATCTCTCACCACTCCGTTCCACCATGTGAGAGCCCTCTTTTGGAGTACACTCGAAGCAAATTCTAATTCACGCTATTTCAAAGATTGAACATGACGGAGTGTGCTCTCAAGACTCTCAAACCACTGTAGGAGCCCTGTAGCTCTCTCAGAACCACTAAACTTGAGCGGTTTTGTCGAATTAACTTGTTTAAAGTTGCACAAAACAGGTGCATTGTTGTTGTTATTGTTGGCTTGCCTTATTGAGTCACAAGATTTGGTAGCACAAAAGCTATCTGCTGAGCATTTCGATGAGGTCGCATTCTAAAAGAGAAGGAAATATGAGAGAAAATGGGTGAGATTAATATTGGATAGTCAAAAGGAAACGTTAAAAATATCGACGAAACAAAAGGATTGTGATCATTTGTTCGTTACCTAAATCAAACAAACGACACATAGTGACTAATCAAAGTAAATGGGTCTTTATAATGTATCGCAAAGACATGCTTTATCCTATAAGTGGACACTCACCCCAAGAGTTCCCAGGTAAGAATGACTGGTCTGATAATGCGGATTTGTACGAACACTCTAGCCTTAGACAGAAAACTCAGGGTACAGGCATCCACCCTTCCAGATTGCATGTGTTCACATTATTAAAACCCAAACTTTAACAAGATTTTGAAAACTTTGAAGGCATGAGGCCTAAAAACAAATCATTTATGGATAGATGATTGATTTTCAAAATGAATTTGTAACTTGTGAATTTGTTTTGGTAATCACCTAAGGATAGGTGATGGTATTGTTTTAAGACCTAAACACAGATAATTTGTGTTAGGGACCTAGGAAGGTTATAGTATAGGTCAAAGTATTACTAATAACCTAATTCCCTATAAGCATGAGCTCTGATATCAATCTTTCTGTAACACCCCGACCGCGTAAAACAACAAACCGTGGCGGAAACGTCGGGGAGCCATGTCACTAAACTATTGTTTCACAACACATGGTACATAAATTTTTGTATTATTGAATTTAATTGTTTACATTGTCTTGGGATAATGAAATCAAAAACATAACAATTGTCTTGCAAATTTTAAAGTCACTAAGGCCCAAGTCCGCCCTATGTGTAGCATGCTCAAAGTTAAACATTAGCTCCTGAAACATATGTGAAAATAAAACGTCAGCATAAAAATGCCTGTGAGTAACATAGGTTTTATGATGAAGATTCATGGCTTTGAAAGTTAAAAGAAATGTTCAACTATTACCGAAGTAGCCATGATCTTTACAAAAATGTTTCTTTTATGAAATCATATGAAAATCAAATGATTTAAAAGAAATAACGCATGGTTAACTTAATAACCAAAATAACTCGTGCCTTGTATAAAATATGTCATGCCTTGTATTTTGTTTGAAGTGGTTTAGATAACGCTATGTTATGTAATATAATGAAAGCACTTATATATACGAAGTACCAGCGGCATATCCACCTTGCTTTTATCATATTACACACGTCTCGTCATTTAAATCACTTACCATGAGCCAACAATTGAGATGTCTTGTTTAAACCAATGTCATGTACAAACCAATGACATGTATAAACCAAATGTCTTTTATAAACAATGTCTATGTATAAACCAAATGTTATTTATAAACAAATGGCTATGTATAAACCAGTGTCTTGTATGGCAAACAAAAGTCTTGTTTAAACCATAGAATAAATGTCTTGTATAAAACAACCAAAATGTCTTGTATAAAACAGGTGTTTTGAATAAACAAATGTCTTATTTAAAAAAAACTCTTGTCTTGTAAATCAATTGCTTTTACTGTGTAGACACATGTATATGGATTGTTGGCGAATACATACAAGCCTTGTTGACTGTCGATAAACCCTTATAAAGACAAAGGTTTATCAAATGTTCATTGTATTATGTCATTCCCTAAAGTCACTTCTAAACAAACCTAGGAAGCGGGAACGCGATTGTCAATCCTATGGTACCATTACATACTACCGGTCGGCGTGATCAATGTTAATGAATGTATCATTGTATATTTAACGCACCAATATGTCTTGAACAATGTAAGCATGTCATGAAAATGTTTTGAAATCATGTACTTGGCATACTAAGTCAATATACCAAGCAAAAATGTCTTTGAAATCATGTACTAGGTATGCTAAGTCAACATACAAAGTAAAAATGTCTTTGAAATCATATACTAGGTATGCTAAGTTAACATATGAAGCAAAATGTCTTTGAAATCATGTACTATATGTACAAGATAAGCAAAACATGTATAAGGACATGAAAATAAGAAAGTAGTGATACACACATATGAATCACCCCAAAACATTTTGAAAACGTAAAAGAGGGGGGCTATGTACTCACTTAGGATTGCGTAAATGTCTTGTTCATATGATCAAACAAAGCTCAAGGTTGGAAGAGTTCAAGTGTGTCCTAATGTATCGGAATACTATGTTAGTGTGTCGGGACTTTAATCGGAGGATTGGATAGAATGAGGTCTTATAAACCAAACGAGTGTTAGGACTCGTATGATATGGTTTAATACCTTATATTCTGATTTGGAAGAGTTTCTAAGTGACTTGACCAAAATGGTCAGAACCGAAAGTCAAACAGGAAGCCAAATTGTTTGACTTTGAGCTCAAAATAGCTAAAATAATGAAAGAACTAGAAAAAGTACTTCCTTATGTTGAAGAACACTTTCAGAACTCAAGATAGGAGGCTTCCAAAGGTTGGACACAAGCTCCAATAATGATAGAAAGAAGAACTTTACACTTTGCTTTGAAGTGTTTTGAAGTGGTATGAAAAAAAATGATGAATCAAAGGGTATTATAGTGTTTTAGGATCAATGAGGTGATTACAAGTGTTACCAAATGTGGATTAGTGTCCTAACATGTGTTAACACCAAATTAAGTGTGGCAAAATGAGTGCAAGGTGTCAAAAATTGGAGATAGGTGGCCAAACTTGGTGATGAAGCAAACTTTTTTTAACAATTTTGGCCCCTAGACTTGTATTGTCGTGTTTTGTCATTTTTAACCCCTCTTAACCTAACATTTAGGTTATATAAAGGTGTTATGGCATGTGTAACTTGGGTTTTGTCCGGAAATGTCGGGGATGTCGGTTCGTTCGATTGTATGGTTACACATGTCGTAAATAAAGTATAAAACTTTATCGAACACGAAAATGACCAAATTTGTGCAATGATTGACATTTTTGCATTCTTACCAATAAAATGTTAGATTTTATTGAATAAAAATGTTTGGGATTGTATAATGATTGATAAATATACATCCTCGCAAATAAAACACAAGATTTTATTAAATACGAAAATGTTCCGGAATTGTTCAATGACTAAAAATGTACAAATGTCACAGTATAAGAAAGAAAAGGAAAAGGTAAAAGACATGCTTATGGAATCACCGGCAGATTATGTTTAACTTCAGATTTATAGACTTCTATTGCTATTGACGGGTAGTTGGCAATTACATGTTCCTTTTATGGATAAACATTGGGTTTTGTAAAAAAAAGAGTTTTATCATTTTCTTTTATGAAACCACCTCATACCAGCGTTGCTTTATGTGAAAAGATATTTTATATTTTAGTAGAATGGGCATAGAAAAAAAATATTCTCTGTGACATTTCATAATTCTTCTTCTAATGACATTTTCATTGGTCTTTTGAAAGAACAAATGAATACAAAGTCACCACTTGTTTCTAAGGGTAATTTTTTTCACTTGAGATGTTGTGCACATATTTTGAACTTGATTGTGCAAGATGGATTAAAAGAAATTGAGGAGTGTGTTTACAAAGTTAGAGAAAGTATCAAGTATGTGAAAAGTTCACAACTAAAGGAAGGAAAAAATTTTGGATTGTGTTTAGTTGCTTTCTATTATGAAGAAAAAGGGGTTAAGGCAAGATGTTGTTACAAGGTGGAATTCTACTTTTGTGATGCTCGATGGCGCTCTTTATTAACGACGTGCCTTTTCTCATTTAGAATTGAGTGATTCTAATTTAAGCATTGTCCAAATTCATTAGAATGGGACAAGATTAGAAAGATATGTACTTTTCTTGGAGTATTTTATGATGTGACCAATGCTTTTTCGGGTACCAAATATCCGACTACAAACATGTACTATCCACACGTCTTTATGGCTTATCTTAAGTTGTTGAGGGTATGAGTTCAAATGATGATATATCAAGAAAATGGCAGAGTTGATGATGACCAAGTTTCAAAAATACTAGTCAGATTTAAGTCTTACCTTAGCCATAGCCGTAGTGTTGGATCCTAGATACAAGTTGCATTTTATCGACTGGAGTTATTCACAAATACATGGAGATGGGAGCTCTAAATATGAAAATGTTGATCAGCTTTTGAATTCTACATTTATCGAATATGTCATCATTTTAAATGTGGCCGGTGATGATAGAAGGGATGATCCAACACGTGCTTCAAATGCAAACAAAGATGTTGAAGATACAATGGACGATTCTACACATGCCTATGGAATGAGAGCAAGACTTAAGGTAAATTATTTGTTTATATATACTGTGTTTAATTATTGATTAACTAATTTTCTAATATTTTTTTAGGTTTTTGATCAATTTCAAAGTAAAGATTTTACAATTAACAAAAAATTAGAATTGCAAATGTATTTGGAGGAGTCAAGGGTTGATAGAAGTTCCAAACTTGATGTATTGGCTTTTTGGAAATCCTATGTAACATCCGTCGAAATACGGGTTTTCCAAACCCGCTTCGTTTATTAATCGAATAATCAGTTTCAAATTTTTGTTGCTCATTTAATGCTTATTTTAATTTTAAACAATACATAACTAATAAACATTTTAGAATATGGAAATTAAAATTGTTAGAAAATAAAAATAAAGCAATTAAAAATAAAAAGGGGCTGCCGGGTTTCGAACCCGGGTCAGCCGGAAGAACTTAACATCAAACACTTAACCACTCCGCCACTTGATGTCTTTGTGTAATCTAGGAAACAAAAAAAACATAAGTTCACCCGTGAATCGATCTGTTTGCGCCAAAACTGAAACCGGTAATCGGCTTTCAACTTTCCAGATGTTTGAGTGTTGATATTACTGGTTATAACCGATGAAATCATTACGACCGACGTTCTTAATCAATTCAGCCTTTATTGAACTTGAATTCATATGATTTTCGGGTTTAATAACCGAAATCATTTACTTCCTGATTTACACCGGCAATATCATCATCTCGCGACTCAAAAACACTCACAGAACCTCCAATTTCACTTTCGCTCTATTTTCTGTTCGTCGGAAACGCTTTCTGAACTCGCCGGAAAACCGTGTCATTCATCAAAACGGTAAATTTCTCAATTCTTTCATCTTCTATCTGTTGTTAGACTTTTGTTAACTCAAAACTTTCAATCAGAATCGGTCCCAGACGACGATACCGGATAATCTGCAATCGCCGGAAAACTTCTGAAAATTTCTGAATCATGCTGTGAATCGGTATGTGCATCTAAACTCTCTGATAACTCTTGTTTAGTCCTTCAATTTCACAATTTGTTAATCAAAACTTTTAATTGGTCCGCTCAGACGGAGTTCATAAAACAGAGCCGACGACTTTGCCGGAATTCTGAGAAAAGTCATCATTCCGGTACGTTCATTCCCAAAACCTTCCCTGTCCATTTCATTTTAATCAATTATATGTCCGTCAATCGAATTAAACAAGAATAGTAGAATAAATCGTTTGTCTGTATTGTTAACGAAGAAGATGAAGTTTAGACTGTGTATATACTTAATATAAATCGGGTTATATCTCGGGTTAGACACACAGTCCAGCGGTGGACTGTGTGCATTTGAATCATAGAGTCCCGGGTTCGAGTCTGTCCTTGTTCCGATTCGTCACAATATTCAGACTTTTTATAAAACCCAAATACGGAAACTTCTAGTTAGTATATAAGTGAAATAAAAACAAGTATTTTAACCAGGTTAGACACACAGTCCAGCGGTGGACTGTGTGCAACGTTAAACAACAGGTCCCGGGTTCGAGACCTGTTATGCGCACCGGTTCGATAGAATTAAAATCCTTTTTAAAATAAATGAATTTTGAATAAATTAAATAGTATATAAATATAATTAAAAACAGAAATATTTCGTGTTAGACAGGTCACGAGTTCGAACCTCACTCAGCGCAAACAAACATACGACCGAACCGGTCAACAGTCAACAGTCAAAGTCAATGGTCAACGGTCAACCCAAAAAGTCAACATTTTATTTAGATTTTTATTTATCTATTTAATTTAAAAATCAATTAAAAATACTTAAAAATAATGTTATTAAAGTTAGAAAATAACCTTAAACTCACAAAAATAAACCTAAAAACCTTATTAAAATTGTTAATCCACTTATTTACCGTACCTTTTCGTTACTATTTAGGTTAGTTAATCCTCGTCGATCAACCCTCTAAACTCGTGCGCATTCAACACCATCAACCGAACGCACCCAATGTGAGTGAATCTCTACAAATTCCCCGTTTTAATCACGTTTTTTGGGTGTATCATGTGTCTTTTTATTTATTACATTTAAACAATTGTGCATCCATCATATCCATGATCAAATGTGTATTCAATATGTATCAACTGTTTGTGTGGTTAATGTTTAGATTAAATTTATCATTTTCAGTACATACATTATCATAGGCCGCCGCTCCCCATTACCTATGAGCGTGAGCCGTTCCCCATTACCTATGAGCGTGAACGAGGCGTTGCCAACATACGATCGGCTCCGTTTGATTGAGCCTTGATCGCACATACATAATCATAGGCCGTCCGTTCCCCATTACCTATGAGCGTGAACGTGACGTTGCCAACATATACATTATCATTCATGTCATATATTCATGCAAGGTGGTTTGTTATTGTTATTATTATTGTTATTGTTATTGTTATTGTTATTGTTATTGTTATTGTATGTTTATTTACATTTGCTCACATATGATTATTGCACAATTTTTCCATATTAATTATAACAAGAAATCAATAATAAATGGTTTCTAACAAGGTTCACTCGCCAACTTTTGTTAACCCCAAAACCCCCATTTTTACACATGATACAGGTGATCCAGTTGCAGCAAGAAACATATAGGATGGCTTAGAAGAATAAATCGGTTTAGATTTTTGGATTGTTTATTTAGTTACTTTTCCTTGTAATTGTATGAACTTGTTTGGAATATTGAGGATGTAATTTTGAATTTAATAAATATGAAACATATTGGTAAACATCATGAGCTTTGGTGATAACCCAATTATGCCCCGACTCTTATTCCGCTGCGGGTCGGGGTGTGACAGATTGGTATCAGAGCCATTACTATAGGGATATAGGATAGGTTATTAGACCCTTAGAGCCTATACTATAGTTGATTAGAATTTTTAAATTGTTTGTGTGTTACATGCAAAATTCATGATGTTTATATGCTTTATGTTCATTGTTACATTCAATGTTATGCAAGCATGTTCATAAGTACATATTATTATACAATGCCTATCATGAATCATATTCTCATAACATATCATATCCATGAGAGCACACACCACACAATTTCCATGACTTTTGCAACGATTTTTGTATTTTCAAATCACATCAAAGTGAGTTCTCATGACGGGCATGTAGTAACTGGAAGGGTACAAGTACCGGCAGTTGGAACGTCCTGTCTAGGCTTGGCATTCGTATAAATCCAAAATAAAGGACCAGTTTGCCTACCTGGGGACTAACGATGAGAGTACGAAGGACCTATTAGGCCAAAGCATGCTATACCAAACATCGTGTGAGCTAACCCCACTTTGAGTTGTCATTGTGTCTACACCTGGACACCCTCCGACCATACATCTTGCAAACATATTTCATGGTTTTCATTCGGGTGATGCAAGTGTTAAACCGCCAACACCAATGTGAATCCTACCAAGCCAATAGTCATGGGGGCCCACATGACTATACAGGTGATGGTATGGGGGACATTGGAGGCCCAAACATGAGCAAACCCAAGACATCCTAGGGATGTAGTTGCATTATTGATGTTTATGTTATTTTTATTTTTTTTAAGACACATGACACCTAAAAAGACTCCTTAAACTCACAATCTTCTTATGTATATTCCTGTAGATGTCGGCTAGGCAACAACGTGGGGGTAGAAGGTCAGGAAGGTCAAACGAACGCTTGGCCACCCAAATCGCAAAACAAATGGCCGCGGTGCTTCCTGACATCGTAGTTCAAGTCCAACAAGCTCTCGCCACAAATCCCATCAATCCTCCCTAGCAAGAAGACCAGAACGTCGACAACCCTCCCCTCAGAAAGTTCTCATACAAACATTTCAAGTCTTGCGATCCCCCGAAATTTGAAGGGGCCGAAGGTGTCACTGCTCTCCTCCACTGGTTTGAGGAAATGGAAAACACCTTCCTCAACTGCGATTGTCCCGAGGATCGCAAGGTACGTTACGCAACCGGGAGGCTATTTGGAGTAGCTCTTACCTGGTGGAATACGGAAAAGGGTAAGAGAGGAATCGAAGATGCAATGGCCTTAACGTGGGAGGAGTTAAGGGAAATCATGACGAGACGCTTCTGTCCAAGAAGCGAGATCAAAAAGTTAGAGGATGAATTTCATTCGTTGAAGCAAAAGGAGGGAGATCATACTTCCTACAACAAGAGGTTTTTAGAGTTGAACCAAATGGTCCCTAACTTGTTCACCCCAGTTTACCGCTTAGTCGAACACTATATTCGAGGCCTCCCCTCGAAAATTCAAGACTCAGTTCTCAGCACTTCGCCTGCAACACTCGAAGCTGCTATGGAACTAGCTACCGAGCTTACCGAGAATCGTATTCGCAACGGCAAATTTAAGGACGAGAAAAAGAAAGCCCCCATTGAGGGCCAAACTTCAAACCATTCCACCTCCTCCTCAAAGTTTGCTAATAAGAGGAAACGAAACACCAGAAACTTTGCTGTCACACAAAAAAATTTCCCTATCCCTGCTGCATCCATCACTCAAGTTGCCCCCTCACCTGCACCATATAAAAGGCCATACTCTAGGCCATATCCAAAATGCAACCGTTGCCAATACCATCACTTTCCTGATCATCCCTGCCAACATTGCACCGACTATGGGCGCGCAGGTCACACCATTCAAACCTGTCGCGTACTTCAGCGAACGAACCGCCATCAGCCCTCAACCCAAACCCACCATCAGATAGTGGGTCAAGCCCAACAACCTTTACTCCTACCACCTGCCCAACATGTAGCCAAATCCTACTACCAACCCAACTATCCCATGGTGCAACCTATGCGGGCTTGTTACAACTGTGGAGACCCGAACCATTTCAGGAACACCTGTCCATGCTTGGTGAACATTATCCATGCCCAAGTTCAAGCTAATCCAGTAAACCAGACTAACCAAGCTCCTCCACCTACAAGAGGAAGAGCTTTCAACATCAAAGCAAATCAAGCTAGGGCTGACAACAATGTGGTTAACGGTACGTTTCTCATCAATGGTAGTTATGCATCCATGTTATTTGATACTGGCGCGGATAGGAGTTTTGTGTCCTTAGAATTTGAACCCATCCTCAACCAAACTCGAGATAAACTCATGGAATCCATAACGGTAGAAGTTGCTGACGGAAAACAGGTCTCATTAAACTCTATTATACGCAATTGTACTCTCACCTTAAACGATCACGATTTTCCAGTGGACCTCATTCCTATGAAGTTGGGAAGTTTCGACATTATAATTGGTATGGACTGGCTCAGCCAACATCATGCTGAAGTTGTATGCCGCGAAAAGTTTATACGCATTCCTCTTACAAACGGCCAGACTCTACGAATCTTTGGAGAAACCCCTTCGAAAGGGCTCAAATTAATGTCCTGCCTTCAAGCCCGAAAATATCTTCGCAAGAATTATGTCGCATTTCTAACTCATGTCGTCAAAAAGGGAACCAAGGAGAAGAAACTTGAAGACATCCCAGTAGTAAAAGATTTTCCGCAAGTTTTTCCAGACGACATTTCAGGACTTCCTCCCGTGAGAGAAGTCGAATTCCGCATTGATCTTATACCTGGAGCTACACCAGTTGCAAAATCTCCTTATAGGTTAGCCCCATCTGAAATGCAAGAGCTGGCCAGTCAACTGCAAGAGCTGACTGACAAAGGATTCATACGTCCTAGCTCATCGCCTTGTGGTGCACCTGTCCTTTTTGTGAAGAAGAAAGATGGAATGTTTCGCATGTGTATCGACTACAGAGAACTCAACAAGTTAACGGTTAAGAACCGCTACCCATTACCTCGCATCGATGATCTTCTTGACCAACTTCAAGGCGCCAGCTGTTTTTCAAAAATCGACCTTCGTTCTGGTTATCATCAACTCAGAGTACATGAAGAAGACGTCCTAAAGACCGCCTTCCGAACTCGTTATGGTCATTATAAATT
Organism: Scalesia atractyloides; assembly: GCA_947069175.1. Classification (NCBI taxonomy): domain Eukaryota; kingdom Viridiplantae; phylum Streptophyta; class Magnoliopsida; order Asterales; family Asteraceae; genus Scalesia; species Scalesia atractyloides. The sequence goes on along the minus strand of CAMTDV010000001.1, from coordinate 51,610,093 downwards.
CATGGTCATGCCATTTGGTCTAACCAACGCTCCATCTGTCTTCATGGATCTAATGAACAGAGTCTGCAAACCCTATCTCGATCGCTTTGTTATAGTCTTCATCGACGACATTCTCATTTACTCAAAGTCTAAGTCTGATCATGAATGACACCTTCCACTCATCCTTACACTCTTAGGGAATGAAAAGCTCTACGCCAAATTCTCCAAATACGAATTATGGTTAAAAGAGTACAATTCCTTGGACATGTCGTCAATGACAAGGGAATACATGTCGACCCCTCAAAGATCAAAGCAGTACAAGAATGGCAAGCGCCACGTACACCAACCGAAGTAAGATCATTCCTTGGTTTGGCTGGTTATTATCGCCGTTTTATTGCAAATTTCTCCCGCATCGCTGTACCACTCACGTCTTTAACACATAAAGGAAAACCCTTCATATGGGGACCCAAACAAGAAGAAGCCTTCCAAACCCTTAAACAAAAACTCTGTGACGCACCTATCCTCACACTTCCTGAAGGTTTGTGTGATGACTTCGTGGTTTATTGCGACGCGTCAGGGCAAGGACTAGGCTTTGTCCTAATGCAAAGAGGAAAGGTGATAGCTTATGCTTCTAGACAACTCAAAACTCATGAGAAGAACTACACCACCCACGACCTAGAACTTGGAGCCGTTGTGTTCGCTCTTAAGATATAGAGACAGTACCTCTACGGTACCAAGTGTGAAATATACACTGACCACAAGAGCCTCCAACATATCTTCAACCAAAAAGAGTTAAACATGAGGCGACGGAGATGGGCCGAACTTCTTAATGACTACGACTGTGAAATTCGGTATCATCCTGGCAAGGCAAACGTGGTGGCCGATGCGCTCAGTCGAAAGGGTTATGCGAACTCCATTCATCTTCTATTGTTCGCAAATCATAACCGACATCAAAGATCGAATCCGAGAAGCTCAACATGTTTCTGTAACAGAAAACGACGTACGCAATGAGCTGTCTTGTGGAGCAGAAATTAAAATCGAAACCAAATCCGACGGTATTCTGTACTATCTAGATCGCATATGGATTCCTGACCACAATAACCTTCGTGATTTCCTTATGAATGAGGCGCACAAAACACGATATTCTATACACCCAGGAGCCGACAAGATGTATCAAGACCTTCGATACACCTACTGGTGGCCTGGAATGAAGAAGGATATCGCTGTTTTCGTTTCCAAGTGCCTTACATGTTCCAAAGTAAAAGCTGAACATCAAAGACCCTCAGGACTTCTGGTCCAACCTGAAATACCTGTATGGAAGTGGGAAAACATAACCATGGACTTCATTACCGGGTTACCTCGCACTTCTGGTGGGTATGACACTATATGGGTAATCATTGATCGTCTTACAAAATCAGCTCACTTCATTCCGATCCGCGAAGATTTCAAGAACGAGAAGTTAGCTCGTATCTACATCAGCGAGATCGTAAGCCGTCATGGTGTACCGTTAAGCATTATTTCAGATCGTGATGGTCGTTTCACTTCACGAACATGGCAAGCCGTACAAGCCGCTTTGGGTACACGATTAGACCTCAGTACCGCTTATCATCCTCAAACTGATGGACAATCTGAACGCACCATCCAAACGCTTGAAGATATGCTTCGAGCATGTGTCATAGACTTCAAGGGAAATTGGAACGCTCATCAACCATTAGTTGAATTTCGTACAACAACAACTATCATTCAAGTATCGGCATGGCACCTTTCAAAGCTTTATATGGTCGTAAGTGCCGATCTCCATCATGTTGGCATGAAATTGGAGAAGCTCAAATCACCGGTCCAAAATTGATTCAAGAAACCACAGACAAGATCCATCAAATTCGAAACAATCTTCTAGCGGCACAAAGTCGTCAAAAGAGTTATGCAGACAAACGATGAAAGCCTTTAGAGTTTAACATTGGTGATCATGTACTTTTAAAAGTATCACCGTGGAAGGGAGTAGTTCGTTTTGGCCAGAAGGGCAAGCTAGCACCACGCTACGTAGGACCTTTCAAGATACTCGAAAGAGTAGGACCTATAGCATACAAGCTTGATCTACCAGAAGAACTCAACAGAATTCACCCCACATTCCACGTATCAAACTTAAAGAAGTGTCTCGCCTTATGAAAACCTCCATATTCCCCTGGAAGATATTCAGCTCGATGAATCTATGCACTTCATTGAAAGACCAGTAGAGATCATGGACTTCGGAGAAAAACGTTTAAGACGGAGTCGTATTCCAATTGTTAGGGTACGCTGGGAGTCTAAACGGGGACCTGAGTTTACTTGGGAACGTGAAGACTCAATGCGCGAAAAATACCCGCATCTTTTTCCTGTTACCACTACTACTTAAATTTCGGGACAAAATTTCTAAAAGTAGGGGATACTGTAACATCCGTCGAAAAATGGGTTTTCCAAACCCGCTTCGTTTATTAATCGAATAATCAGTTTCAAATTTTTGTTGCTCATTTAATGCTTATTTTAATTTTAAACAATACATAACTAATAAACATTTTAGAATATGGAAATTAAAATTGTTAGAAAATAAAAATAAAGCAATTAAAAATAAAAAGGGGCTGCCGGGTTTCGAATCCGGGTCAGCCAGAAGACCTTAACATCAAACACTTAACCACTCCGCCACTTGATGTCTTTGTGTAATCTAGGAAACAAATAAAACATAAGTTCACCCGTGAATCGATCTGTTTGCGCCAAAACTGAAACCGGTAATCGGCTTTCAACTTTCCAGACGTTTGAGTGTTGATATTACTGGTTATAACCGATGAAATCATTACGACCGACGTTCTTAATCAATTCAGCCTTTATTGAACTTGAATTCATATGATTTTCGGGTTTAATAACCGAAATCATTTACTTCCTGATTTACACCGGCAATATCATCATCTCGCGACTCAAAAACACTCACAGAACCTCCAATTTCACTTTCGCTCTATTTTCTGTTCGTCGGAAACGCTTTCTGAACTCGCCGGACTTTCACCGGAAAACCGTGTCATTCATTAAAACGGTAAATTTCTCAATTCTTTCATCTTCTATCTGTTGTTAGACTTTTGCTAACTCAAACCTTTCAATTCGGTCCCAGACGACGATACCGGATAATCTGCAATCGCCAGAAAACTTCTGAAAATTTCTGAATCACGCTGTGAATCGGTATGAGCATCTAAACTCTCTAATAACTCTTGTTTAGTCCTTCAATTTCACAATTTGTTAATCAAAACTGTTAATTGTCCGCTCAGACGGAGTTCATAAAACAGAGCCGATGACTTTGACGGAATTCTGAGAAAAGTCATCATTCCGGTACGTTCATTCCCAAAACCTTCCCTGTCCATTTCATTTTAATCAATTATATGTCCGTCAATCGAATTAAAGAAGAACAGTAGAATAAATCGTTTGTCTGTGTTGTTAACGAAGAAGATGAAGTTTAGACCGTGTATATACTTAATATAAATCGGGTTATATCTCGGGTTAGACACACAGTCCAGCGGTGGACTGTGTGCATTTGAATCATAGAGTCCCGGGTTCGAGTCTGTCCTTGTTCCGATTCGTCACAATATTCAGACTTTTTATAAAACCCAAATACGGAAACTTCCAATTAGTATATAAGTGAAATAAAAACAAGTATTTTAACCAGGTTAGACACACAGTCCAGCGGTCGACTGTGTGCAACGTTAAACAACAGGTCCCGGGTTCGAGACCTGTTATGCGCACCGGTTCGATAGAATTAAAATCCTTTTTAAAATAAATGAATTTTGAATAAATTAAATAGTATATAAATATAATTAAAAACAGAAATATTTCGGGTTAGACACGTAGCTCAGTTGGTAGAGCTGCGTGCACGCGTACGGGAGGTCACGAGTTCGAACCTCACTCAGCGCAAACAAACACACGACCGAACCGGTCAACAGTCAACAATCAAAGTCAATGGTCAACATCATGAGCTTTGGTGATAACCCAATAAATCGGTTTAGATTTTTGGATTTTTTATGTAGTTACTTTTCCTTGTAATTGTATGAACTTGTTTGGAATATTGAGGATGTAATTTTGAATTTAATAAATATGAAACATATTAGTAAACATCATGAGCTTTGGTGATAACCCAATTATGCCCCGACTCTTATTCCGCTGCGGGTCGGGGTGTGACAGCCTATGAGTTTAGATATTCCGCACTTGCGAGGATGGCAAGAGACTTTTTGACCATTCCAGTATCTGCTTTTGAATCGGAGTCTACATTCAGTGCAAGTGGAAGAGTACTTAATGAACACCGAAGTTCACTTACCAAAGATAATGTTGAGGGTCTCATATGCACAAAAGATTGGTTATTTGGAGATTACTGTAATGTCTTTTCTCCTGATTTTTATATGTTTTTTTGCTTAGTATTATTTTAATGTTATTATGTATTTTTTGTTTGTACTTTGTAGGTTCTAACCAAGTTAGTATAGATGAGCTCACAGAAGATATAATGTGTCACACCCCCATGTTATCCATTCACATCAGAGCGGGGCATGAACTGAATGGTATCCTCATCGCACAGCGGAAACATACGTGATGGCTAAGGCTTCTAACAAATGAACGCCCGCTAACTACTCGAATCCCATGGGTTCCACTATTCCAACCGTGCCATACTTGTAATCATAACCTGAGAAAGAACATGCGAAAAATTAACATAAAGTTGGCGAGTTCAGAGTTTGTTGTTTTTGTTTCCAAATAAGTCACAAAACATTTGAGCATTTTGCATTCAAAAACCGGTTTGTGAGATCATAGTATCCCAAAGTATTTAAAATGTCATGTCTGTATAACAGTATTTAAATGTTTTCATGTTGTTTGCAAATCCATGCATAACTGTTATGTCTATAAACCGGTAATAAAATGTTTTCATGTTGTTTGCAAATCCATGCATAACTGTTATGTCTATAAACCGGTAATAAAATGTTTTCATTTGTACTTGTAAGTAAACTGGTATTGAAATATTTTCTGTTATTTTTGTAAACCGGTATTGAAATCATAGTATGTAGTATACCTATGGAATCTAAGGATTAGTCAGTGTGTAGCTAATACACTGGCCTATGTGCCATAAGTAAGTAACCAAACCGAGACTTCTTTGTCATGTTGGGATCACAAAAGTACTCCTTACCGGTTAACTTACCAGGAGTGGAGCGTGTCTCAAACTCGATAGATCTATACCTTTTGCACCTTGGTCACTACGTGATTAATGGTTACTATTGTTATCTTCCTACTTACGCACATTGATCTGTTATCATCTAATTGAAAAAATGAGTTATTGGGCCACACCCATGTAAAATCCGTCGAAAAACGGGTTTTCCAAACCGCTTCGTTTATTAATCGAATAGTCAGTTTCAAATTTTCATTGCTTATTTAATGCTCATTTTAATTTTAAACAATACATAATTAATAAACATTTTAGAATATGGAAACTAAAATTGTTAAAAAGTAAAAATAAAGTAAATAAAAAAGAAAATAGGCTGCCGGGTTTCGAACCCGGGTCAGCCGGAAGAAACAACCAACACACATCTTAACCACTCCGCCACTTGATTCTTTTGTGTAATCATTGAATCATATAAAACTTAAGTTCCTCCGTGAATTCATCTGTTTGCGCCAACCGCTCATCGGCTTTCTGATATCCAGAAACCTTTGATATGGTCGCGAGTTTCTGAGTATAACCGATGATTAAATGCTAGTTACAACCCACGTTCTAATCAATTCAACCTTCAATGCTTCGATTCATATGATTGTTGAGTTTGAAACCGAAATGAAATTTACTATCAAATTACAATGATAATATCATCATCTCATAACTCGGAAACACTCGCAGAACCTTCAATTTCATTTTCGCTCTAATTTCTGTTCGTCGGAATCGTTATCTGCTATCGCCGGACTTTCGCCGGAAAACCGTGACATACATCAAATCGGTAAACTTCTCGATTCTTTCATTTTCAATCCATTGTTAGACTTTCACTAACTTAAATCCTTCAACCAGAATCGGTCTCAGACGACGTTATCGGATAATTTACACTCACCGGAAAATCTCTGGACATTTCCGAAAACACGCTGTGAATCTGTACAAACATCTAAACCCTCTGATAATCATTGTTTCATAACTTAATTTCGCAACTAATTGATCAAAACTGTTAATTGATCCGATCAGACGGAATTCACAAAACAGAGCCGACGACCTTTGCCGGAGTTCTGAGAAAAACATCCTTTCCGGTACATTCATTTCCAAAACCTTCTTTATCCATTACATTTCAATCATTTATATGTCCGACGAATGAAATTTAAACAAGAACTGTCGAATATCGGTTGTCTGTGTCTTTGAACAAAGAAGATGAAGTCGAACATTAGGTATAAGTTTAATTAAAACAAGATATTAAACCGGGTTAGACACACAGTCCAACGGTGGACTGTGTGCAAACACATAGCGCATGTCACGAGTTCGAATCTTACAAACGTACCGGCTTTCCGAATTAAAACCAATTTTTTTAAACTGAATCAGAGTAGGTCCCAGGATGTTTTTAAGATTAATATAAACTGTAAGTTTAATAGATAAGACACACAGCCCAACTGGTTGGGCTGTGCGCTTACAAACCAGAGGACCCGAGTTCGATCCGATTTCCCCGCAGCCGGTTCAATCATTTAAATTCTTTTAATATAAAACCAAATAAATTAATCATTTAATTAGTATATATATATAATTAAAACATAGAATATTTCGGGTTAGACATGTAGCTCAATTGGTAGAGCTGCGTGCACGCGTACGAGAGGTCTCGGGTTCGAGCCTCACCCAACGCACACATAAGCCACGGTCCGACCGGTCAACGGTCCGATCAACGGACCAGTCAACGGTCAACCCAAAAAGTCAACATTTTTTTTATATTTTTATTTATTTATTTAATTTAAAAATCAATTAAAAATACTTAAAAATAATATTTTTAAAGTTAGAAATGACCTTAAACTCATAAAAATAAATCTAAAAATCCTATTAAAATTGTTAATAAAATTCACTTATTTACCGTACATTTTCGTTATTATTTAGGTTAGTTATTCCTCGTCGATCAACTCTCTAAACTCGTACGCATCAACATCATCAAACGAACGCACCCAATGTGAGTGAATCTCTACAAATTCCCCGTTTTAATCACATTTTGGGGTGTATCATGTGTCACTTATTATTTATTATATTTAAACACTTGTGCATCCATCATATCCATGATCAAATGTGTATCCAATATGTATCAAATGTTTGTGTGGTTAATGTTTAGATTAAATTTATTATTTTCAGTACATAAATTATCACAGGCTCGTCTGTTCCCCATTACCTATGAGCGGAACCGTTCCCCATTACCTATGAGCGGAGCATGGCGTTGCCAACATATGATCGGCTTCGTTTGATTGAGCCTTGATCACACATACATCATCATAGGCCGTCCGTTCCCCATTACCTATGAGCGGAACGTGACGTTGCCAACATATACATTATCATTCATTTCATATACTCATGCAAGGTGGTTTGTTATCGTTTGATTATATACGTTTGCTCACATATGATTATTGCACAATTTTTCCATATTAAATACAATAAGAAACCAATATCAACTGTTTTTAACAAGTTTCACTCGCCAACTTTTGTTGACCCAAAATCCCCCATTTTTTTACACATGATACAGGTGATCCAGTTGCAGCAAGACACATATAGGACGGCCTAGAAGAATAAATCAGTTTAGGCTTTGGATTGTTTGCTTAGTTACTTTTTCCTTGTAATTGTATGAACTTGTTTGGAATATTGAAGTTGTAATTTGAATTTAATAAATATGAAACATATTAGTAAACATCATGAGCTTTGGTGATAACCCAATTATGCCCCGACTCTTATTCCGCTGCGGGTCGGGGTGTGACAGATTGGTATCAGAGCCATGACTATAGGGATATAGGATAGGTTATTAGACCCTTAGAGCCTATACTATAGTTGATTAGAATTTTAAAATTGTTTATGTGTTACATACAAAATTCATGATGTTTATATGCTTTATGTTTATTGTTACATTCAATGTTATGCAAGCATGTTCATAAGTACATATTACTATACAATGCTCATCATGAATCATATCCACATAACATATCATATCCATGAGAGCACACACCACACAATTTCCATGATTTTTGCAACGATTTTTGTATTTTTCCAAATCACATCAAAGTGAGTTCTCATGACGGGCATGTAGTAACTGGAAGGGTACAAGTACCGGTAGTCGGAACGTCCTGTCTAGGCTTGGCATTCGTATAAATCCAAAATAAAGGACCAGTTTGCCTACCTGTGGACTAACGATGAGAGTACGAAGGACCTATTAGGCCAAAGCATGCTATACCAAACGTCGTGTGAGCTAACCCCACTTTGAGTTGTCATTGTGTCTACACCTGGACACCCTGCTACCATACATCTCGCAAACATATTTCATGGTTTTCATTCGGGTGATGCAAGGTTAAACCGCCAACACCAATGTGAATCCTACCAAGCCAATAGTCATGGGGCCCACATGACTATACAGGTGATGGTATGGGGGACATTGGAGGCCCAAACATGAGCAAACCCAAGAAATCCTATGGATGTAGTTGCATTATTGATGATTATGTTATTTTTTTAAACGACACATGACACCTAAAAAGACTCCTTAAACTCACCATCTTCTTATGTATGTTCCTGTAGATGTCGGCTAGGCAACAACGTGGGGGTAGAAGGTCAGGAAGGTCAAACGAACGCTTGGCCACCCAAATCGCAAAACAAATGGACGCGGTGCTTCCTGACATCGTAATTCAAGTCTAACAAGCTCTCGCCGCAAATCCCATCAACTCTCCCAATCAAGACGACCAGAACGTCGACAACCCTCCCTCCAAAAAGTGCTCTTACAAACACTTCAAGTCTTGCGATCCCCCGAAATATGAAGGGACCAAAGGTGTCACTGCTCTCCTCCACTGGTTTGAGGAAATGGAAAACACCTTCCTCAATTGCGATTGTCCCGAGGATCACAAGGTACGTTACGCAACCGGGAGACTGTTTGGAGTAGCTCTTACCTGGTGGAATACAGAAAAAGGTAAGAGAGGAATCGAAGATGCAATGGCCTTAACATGGGAGGAGTTAAGGGAAATCATGACGAGACGCTTCTGTCCAAGAAGCGAGATCAAAAAGTTAGAGGATGAATTCCACTCGTTAAAGCAAAAGGAAGGAGATCATACTTCCTACAACAAAAGGTTTTTAGAGTTAAACCAAATGATCCCCAACTTGTTCACCCTAGTATACCGCTTAGTCAAACACTATATTCGAGGCCTCCCTCGAAAATTCAAGACTCAGTTCTAAGCACTTCGCCTGCAACACTTGAAGCCGCTATGGAACCAGCTACCGAGCTTACCGAGAATCGCATCCGTAACGGCAAATTTAAGGACGAGAAAAAGAAAGCCCCCATTGATGGCCAAACTTCAAACCATTCCACCTCCTCCTCAAAGTTTGCTAGTAAGAGGAAATGGAACGGTAGAAATTTTGCTGTCACACAAACAAACTTCCCTATCCCTGCTGCACCCATCACCCAAGTTGCCCCCTCAGCTGCTCCATATAAAAAGCCATACTCCGGCCCATACCCAAAATGCAACCGTTGCCAATACCATCACTTTCCTGATCATCCCTGCCAACATTGCACCTGCTGTGGCCGCGCAGGTCACACCATCCAAACCTGTCGCGCACTTCAGCGAACGAACCGCAATCAACCCTCAACCCAAACCCACCATCAGATAGTGGGTCAATCCCAACAACCTTTACTCCTACCACCTGCCCAACATGTAGCCCAATCCTACTACCAACCCAACTATCCCATGATGCAACCTATGCGGGCTTGTTACAACTGTGGAGACCCGAACCACTTCAGGAACACCTGTCCACGATTGGTGAACATTATCCATGCCCAAGCTCAAGCTAATCCAGTAAACTAGACTAACCAAGCTCCTCCACCTGCAAGAGGAAGAGCTTTCAACATCAACGCCAATCAAGCTAGGGCTGACAACAATGTGGTTAACGGTACGTTTCTCATCAATGGTAGTTATGCATCCATGTTATTTGATACTGGCGTGGATAAGAGCTTTGTGTCCTTAGAATTTGAACCCATCCTCAACCAAACTCGTGATAAACTCATGGAATCCATAACGGTAGAAGCTGCTGACGGAAAACCGGTCTCATTAAACTCTATTATACGCAATTGTACTCTCACCCTAAACGATCACGATTTTCCAGTTGACCTCATTCCTATGAAGTTGGGAAGTTTCGACATTATAATTGGTATGGACTGGCTCAGCCAACATCATGCTGAAGTTGTATGCCGCGAAAAGTTTATTCGCATTCCTCTTACAAACGGTCAGACTCTACGAATCTTTGGAGAAACCCCTTCGAAAGGACTCAAATTAATATCCTGTCTTCAAGCCCAAAAATATCTCCGCAAGAATTATGTGGCATTCCTAATTCATGTCGTCAAAAAGGGAACCAAGGAGAAGAAACTTGAAGACATCCCAGTAGTAAAAGATTTTCCGCAAGTATTTCCTGACGACATTTCAGGACTTCCTCCCGTGAGAGAAGTCGAATTTCGCATTGATCTTATACCTGGAGCTACACCAGTTGCAAAATCTCCTTATAGGTTAGCCCCATCTGAAATGCAAGAGCTGGCCAGTCAACTGCAAGAGCTGACTGACAAAGGATTCATACGTCCTAGCTCATCGCCATGGGGTGCACCTGTCCTTTTTGTGAAGAAGAAAGATGCAACGTTTCGCATGTGTATCGACTACAGAGAACTCAACAAGTTAACGGTCAAGAACTGCTACCCATTACCTCGCATCGATGACCTTCTAGATCAACTTCAGGGCGCCACCTGTTTATCAAAAATCGACCTCCGTTCTGGTTATCATCAACTCAGAGTACATGAAGAAAATGTCCCAAAGACCGCCTTCCGAACTCGTTATGGTCATTACGAATTCATGGTTATGCCATTTGGTTTAACCAACGCTCCAGCAGTATTTATGGATTTAATGAACAGAGTCTGCAAACCCTATCTCGATCGTTTTGTCATAGTCTTCATCGACGACATCCTCATCTACTCAAAGTCTAAGTCTGATCATGAACGACACCTTCGACTCATCCTTACACTCTTAAGGACAGAAAAGCTGTACGCTAAGTTCTCGAAATGTGAATTCTGGTTAAGGGAGGTACAATTCCTTGGACACGTCGTTAATGACAAGGGAATTCATGTTAATCCCTCAAAAATCAAGGCATTACAAGAATGGCAAGCGCCACGTACACCTACCGAAGTAAGATCATTTCTTGGTTTGGCTGGTTATTATCGTCGTTTCATTGCAAATTTCTCCCGTATTGCTGTACCACTCACGGTTTTGACTCATAAAGGAAAGCCCTTCATATGGGGACCCAAACAAGAAGAAGCCTTCCAAACTCTAAAGCAAAACCTCTGTGACGCACCTAACCTCACACTTCCTGAGGGTTGTGATGACTTCGTGGTTTATTGCGACTCGTCAGGGCAGGGACTAGGCTGTGTACTGATGCAAAGAGGAAAAGTGATAGCTTATGCTTCTAGACAACTCAAAATTCATGAGAAGAACTACACCACCCACGACCTGGAACTTGGAGCCGTTGTGTTCGCTCTTAAGATATGGAGACATTACCTCTACGGTACTAAGTGTGAAATATACACTGACCACAAGAGCCTCCAACATATCTTCAACCAAAAGGAGTTAAACATGAGGCAACGAAGATGGGTCGAACTTCTTAATGACTACGACTGTGAAATTCGGTATCATCCTGGCAAGGCAAACGTGGTGGCCGATGCGCTCAGTCGAAAGGGTTATGCGAACTCCATTCGTCTTCTATGTTCGCAAATCATAACCGACATCAAAGATTAAATCCGAGAAGCCCAACATGTTTCTGTAACTGAAAACGACGTACGCAAAGAGCTGTCTTGTGGAGCAGAACTTAAAATCGAAACCAAATCCGACGGTATTCTGTACTATCTAGATCGCATATGGATTCCCGATCACAATAACCTTCGTGATTTCCTTATGAATGAGGCGCACAAAACACGGTACTCTGTACACCCAGGAGCCGACAAGATTTATCAAGACCTTCGATACACCTACTGGTGGCCTGGCAAGAAGAAGGATATCGCTGTTTTTGTTTCTAAGTGCCTTACATGTTCCAAAGTAAAAGCTGTACATCAAAGACCCTCAGGACTTCTAGTCCAACCTGAAATACCTGTATGGAAGTGGGAAAACATAACCATGGCCTTCATTACCGGGTTACCTCGCACCTCCGGCGGGTATGACACTATATGGGTAATCATTGATCGTCTTACAAAATCAGCTCACTTCATCCCGATTCGCGAGGACTTCAAGAACGAGAAGTTAGCTCGTATCTACATCAGCGAGATCATAAGCCGTCATGGTGTACCTTTAAGCATTATTTCAAACCATGATGGTCGTTTCACTTCACGAACATGGCAAGCCGTACATGCCGCTTTGGGTACATGATTAGACCTTAGTACCGCTTATCATCCTCAAACTGATGGACAATCTGAACGCACCATCCAAACTCTTGAAGATATGCTTCGAGCATGTGTCATAGACTTCAAAGGGAATTGGGACGCTCATCTACCATTAGTTGAATTTTGGTACAACAATATTTACCACTCAAGTATCGGCATGGCTCCTTTCGAAGCGTTATATGGCCGTAAGTGCCGATCTCCAGTATGTTGGCACGAAATTGGGGAAGCTCAAAACACCGGTCCAGAATTGATTCAAGAAACAACAGACAAGATCCATCAAATTCGAAACAATCTTCTAGCGGCACAAAGTCGTCAAAAGAGTTATGCAGACAAACGACGAAAGCCCTTGGAGTTTAACATTGGTGATCAAGTACTTTTAAAAGTATCACCGTGGAAGGGAGTAGTTCGTATTGGCCAGAAGGGCAAGCTAGCACCACGCTACGTAGGACCTTTCAAGATACTCGAAAGAGTAGGACCTGTAGCATACAAGCTTGACTTACCAGAAGAACTCAACAGAATTCACCCCACGTTCTACGTATCAAACTTAAAGAAGTGTCTCGCCGATGAAAACCTCCATATTCCCCTAGAAGATATTCAGATCGATGAATCTATGCACTTCATTGAAAGACCAGTAGAGATCATGGACTTCGGAGAAAAACGTTTAAGATGGAGTCGTATTCCAATTGTTAGGGTACGCTGGGAGTCGAAACGAGGACCTGAGTTTACTTGGGAACGTGAAGACTCAATACGCGAAAATTACCCGCATCTTTTTCCTATTACCACTACTACTTAAATTTCAGGACGAAATTTCTAAAGTAGGGATACTGTAACATGTCGAAAAACGGGTTTTCAAAACCCGCTTCGTTTATTAATCGAATAGTCAGTTTCAAATTTTCGTTGCTTATTTAATGCTCATTTTAATTTTAAACAATACATAATTAATAAACATTTTAGAATATGGAAACTAAAATTGTTAAAAAGTAAAAACAAAGTAAATAAAAAAGAAAATAGGCTGCCGGGTTTCGAACCCGGGTCAGCCGGAAGAAACAACCAACACACATCTTAACCACTCCGCCACTTGATTCTTTTGTGTAATCATTGAATCATATAAAACTTAAGTTCCTCCGTGAATTCATCTGTTTGCGCCAACCGTTCATCTGCTTTCAGATATCCAGAAACCTTTGATATGGTCGCGAGTTTCTGAGTATAACCGATGATTAAATGCTAGTTACAACCCACGTTCTAATCAATTCAACCTTCAATGCTTCGATTCATATGATTGTTGAGTTTGAAACCGAAATGAAATTTACTATCAAATTACACTGATAATATCATCGTCTCATAACTCGGAAACACTCACAGAACATTCAATTTCATTTTCGCTCTAATTTCTGTTTGTCGGAATCGTTATCTGCTATCGCCGGACTTTCGCCGGAAAACCGTGACATACATCAAATTGGTAAATTTCTCGATTCTTTCATTTTCAATCCATTGTTAGACTTTCACTAACTTAAATCCTTCAACCAGAATCGGTCTCAGACGACGTTATCGGATACTTTACCCTCGCCGGAAAATCTCTGGACATTTCCGAAAACACGCTGTGAATCGGTACAAACATCTAAACCCTCTCATAATCATTGTTTCATAACTTAATTTCGCAACTAATTGATCAAAACTGTTAATTGATCCGATCAGACGGAATTCACAAAACAGAGCCGACGACCTTTGCCGGAGTTCTGAGAAAAAAATCCTTTCCGGTACATTCATTTCCAAAACCTTCTTTATCCATTACATTTCAATCATTTATATGTCCGACGAATGATTTAATTAAAACATAGAATAAATTAATCATTTAATTAGTATATATATATAATTAAAACATAGAATATTTCGGGTTAGACACGTAGCTCAATTGGTAGAGCTGCGTGCACGCGTACGAGAGGTCTCGGGTTCGAGCCTCACCCAACGAACACATAAGCCACTGTCCGACCGGTCAACGGACCGGTCAACGGTCAACCCAAAAAGTCAACATTTTTTTTATATTTTTATTTATTTATTTAATTTAAAAATCAATTAAAAATACTTAAAAATAATATTTTTAAAGTTAGAAAATGACCTTAAACTCATAAAAATAAATCTAAAAATCCTATTAAAATTGTTAATAAAATTCACTTATTTACCGTACATTTTCGTTATTATTTAGGTTAGTTATTCCTCGTCGATCAACTCTCTAAACTCGTACGCATCAACATCATCAAACGAACGCACCCAATGTGAGTGAATCTCTACAAATTCCCCGTTTTAATCACATTTTGGGGTGTATCATGTGTCACTTATTATTTATTATATTTAAACACTTGTGCATCCATCATATCCATGATCAAATGTGTATCCAATATGTATCAAATGTTTGTGTGGTTAATGTTTAGATTAAATTTATTATTTTCAGTACATACATTATCACAGGCTCGTCTGTTCCCCATTACCTATGAGCGGAACCGTTCCCCATTACCTATGAGCGGAGCGTGGCGTTGCCAACATATGATCGGCTCCGTTTGATTGAGCCTTGATCACACATACATCATCATAGGCCGTCCGTTCCCCATTACCTATGAGCGGAACATGACGTTGCCAACATATACATTATCATTCATGTCATATACTCATGCAAGGTGGTTTGTTATTGTTTGATTATATACGTTTGCTCACATATGATTATTGCACAATTTTTCCATATTAAATATAATAAGAAACCAATATCAATTGTTTTTAACAAGGTTCACTCGCCAACTTTTGTTGACCCAAAATCCCCCATTTTTTTACACATGATACAGGTGATCCAGTTGCAGCAAGAAACATATAGGACGGCCTAGAAGAATAAATCAGTTTAGGCTTTGGATTGTTTGCTTAGTTACTTTTTCCTTGTAATTGTATGAACTTGTTTGGAATATTGAAGTTGTAATTTGAATTTAATAAAAATGAAACATATTAGTAAACATCATGAGCTTTGGTGATAACCCAATTATGCCCCGACTCTTATTCCGCTGCGGGTCGGGGTGTGACAACCCATGTTATTTTGTCCTTGGGCCTAGCCCATGTTTTCTTGTCCTTGGCCCTAGCCCATGTTATTTTGTCCTTGGGCCTAGCCCATGTTATTTTGTCTTTGGGCCTAGCCCATGTTTTCAATAAAGTTTTGGGGCCTCGCCCCCTAGTTGTGACTATGACAATCGCGTCACTAGTCATAAAACTCATGCATGTTTCGAAAAGCTTTGTATAGCTGTGAAAATCGGTAAGTTTAGTATAAACCTTTCTTAAAGCATTTGTGTTCAGTGAAATCTGTTTGTAACATGGTTTAGAAATATATGATTTTCGTTTATCGAAACGTTGTGTTCTTTTGCAAAACTTGCATGTCTTTCCACCCCTGAAAACATTTATAAAAATGTAAAACGGTAAAAAGTGGGGGTTATGAACTCACCTTGATGTCCTTGTGCAAAGCTAGCTTAATGTGATTTCGATAGTGTTGTCTCCACAGCTTGACTTGCTAGCATGCAATCTAGTGTATTCCTAAAACGGAATAACTTGTAAGTTTCTAAGGATGACGTAGCTATACTACGTGATACCGAGCTCTACCGAATCGTTACTCATACGATTCTATGAAATGTGTTATTGACTTAACTCGATTAACCAATCTATGGTTTTTCTTAGAAATGTCTTAGTTTTCGAGCGACTTGAAATATATGTTTATATCTAAACATAACTATATTTCATGAAATTGTATTTAGTCACTATATACGTCGACGGATAATAGTACGACTCTCATAGTTTTCGAAAGTTGTAATTGTACGCTTGTCATAATCTTCCGGTATCGTGTCGCATTTCATTTAGGCGTTGAAATCGGATATAACAAATATATATTGTCATAAGATCCTCCGAAAGTATTTGATTCGTCGACGCTCGAAATAAATATAACTATATTTATTTTATAAAAGTATTTGACGTCTCGCCATTCGTATATATATAATATTCTTGTTATACGATTTCCGAATTCTGACGTTTGAAATAATACACGCCTTGTATTCGTCTTGTAAAAGCGTTCGGAAATCTTGGCGTTTTGAAATAAGTATAAACAATATACTTATTTTTATATCGTCGTTCGAATGATTTATCGATGTTTGAAAGCTAGTTTCTAAGTTGCGACGTTGAAGTAAACATAAATAAATATCATTTATTTTATAATCGATTGCCGAATGTTTGTTATCTTGACATCGCGCTCGTTGAAACGTTGTCGGCTTGAGTTTTGAATGTTTTTAATTAGCGTCATCAAATAAATATATACCTATATTTATTTTATAATAACAATTTGAAATCGGACGTTTAATCTTTGAAATGTGTCGCGTTTTTGTATTGCGTATTTTTACAAAATCGGGCAGAGTTTCCTCTGTTTTCAGACGATCCTGCAACACAAGTTGTCGATTTATTTATCAAAACAGAATCTGCAATATACGCAAACAATATATATAATTTCTCGACGTGTTTCGAATATAATTTTCGCCGATTATAATTTCCGATTTATATTATAATAACGACGTCGGTTTGAATTTTAACTAACAATTTTAAACGAGTTACGCAGTCGGCTCGATTGTTATATATTATTTATTTCCTTTGGTGATATATAATCGTTTACGGTTCGGTTTGAACTCGGTGTTCGCGCGCTAATTATTAATAATAATTATAAACTAATATAATTAAATTTCGCGTCGTAATTAATTTTTACCGAGTCTCGAGTTGACCCGTTTACTGAGCTGACCGTGTTGACTGAGTTAACTGCGTTGACCAGCAGTTGACCAGTTGACCGATAGTTGACCAGTTGACCATGGTTGACCGCAGTTGACCGGGTTTGACCAAACCCAAAACTGAACCGAAGCACCAAAAATGACTCAAAACTATCCCTTGACCATTTTTGACCCGTGTTGACCTGTTGACCACGTTGAACCGAGCCCGAGAGTGTCCCGAACTTTAATTTTCACCCGAGACGAAAGTGTTTCGTATGGACTCTACAGGTTATAAAGATCCAAAAAATATATTTTTCGTTGAAAACGGATGCCCGGAACCTCGCCAGAACCATGCCAGAAGTCAGAATTCCGCCGGAGAATAAAATTTCTTGAAAACTTGTAGAAAGGTCTCTAATCACCCGATCTAAACATGCATGAAGTAAAAAGTCCCAAACGGCTTCGACTCTGCTAAAACCAACACCACCACGCGATCCGGAACGTTAAGGATAGTCGAAAAAGTGTACTCTTGGCTGGAAAACGGTCGCCAGAAAGTTCGCCGGAAAACCTCCATCGCCGCCGTCGGCGGGGGCGCCGCCACTGCGCTGCCGTGGCCGGTTGCCACTAGTTGCCGAACTAGTGCCGGAAATATTTTCTAGAGAGAGAGTTTTAGAGTTAGAGAGAGAGTGTGTAGGTGAAGAATGAGGGTGTGTGTGTGTATTTTGGTTTATGTAGGTGTGTGTTGTGGGCTTGGGCTTTTATGTGGACTGGGCCCAAGACCCATTTCTTGTGTTTTGAGCGGCCCGATAGCATTTCTAAAGCCCGTTTTCTCACCCGAACTCCATGAAACGTCGTATAATATTGTTTTAAGATAAAAAATAAATGTGTAAAAATAGGGTCGGCGTTCGATATTAATAGCGTGCGTTCGTCGGTTTTGGTAAAATGCGTAAAATGCTCCGGTTGTTGTTTCTTGTCCGTTTTTCGATATGTTTTCGACTATGAATAATAAATTCGATTACGAAGCTAAATATATCATAATATATTAATATTGAGGCGTAACTCGAGTCCGTTGCTTCCATTTTGTTGTCGGTGCGTTCCTGTTTTCCACGTAACTTCCGCGTTGTGCTTTGCGTCGTTCAACGTTCCAAATTTATCGCATAATCATAACTGTATGATAAATACAAGTATAAATTCGTATTTTTAGGCGTTGTCAGTATTTGTTCGGCATCCGTTCGTTTATCGTTCAAATTCGCGTTAAAGTTCTCGATTGTCTTTATATCACGTAACGTGAAGCAAGTAGACGTTCCTAGGCTCTCCAAAGGCCTGATCGAGTTTAATTTACGTCTAGTTATGCTAATTATAATGGTATTACTGTTTGTTATGCGCTTAATTACAACCGGAAAGTGTCGGTTGTCACATTCTCCCCTTGTTATAAAAATTTCGTCCTCGAAATTTAAGTTATGTTATCTCCTTAGATTTTTGTTATACGTAGATAGGTATTAATACTACCTAGGTAAATGACCATGTAATCGTATCGAGACTTGTCTGGATTATATGAATACAATGGCTTACTACAACAACATGAACCCACTGGTTCAACTGAATCTGTTTTTAGAATCGATGCCAAGTGAACGAAACCTAATAACATAATCACCAATGTGACTGAGTTTACATGGGTCATACAAATGAGAATATCAACAATTAGATTTCCAAGACGTTCACAATCTGTAAATGATTTTCATAAACAATAAGAATCTCTACCAACGGAAACTAGTGTTGGTTGTTGGATCGGTAAGACTTAGAATCAACAAGCTCAACTGAATTAGAAACATGAAGATGTTCTGTTAACTTTTCAAACCATAAGTTAACACTATTGTATTGCAAGGATACACCGAATTACAACCGAAGTTAGTGTATCATTGTCTTAATACATAGTTGCATTAAGACCACTTTCAATGATTAGCCCAAGCTACAAGTTTATACCGACGCCACAAGACGTCATAGTGATTTGAAATAATTCAATAATAGCGGTGACCGAACAAATTCACCGTGTTTACAATGACAGGTTAAATCAAGTAAGTCTGAATATTTGTTCCAAATAATCTTTTAGGATTTTCAATTGGAAATGAAAGAACAAATAAATATAATTTTCGGTCGCTAGTGGAAGAATAATAAATATCCCAAAATTTTCGACCGATGATGAAAGAATCATTACGAGGTACACTGAAATAGACCATAAAATTGTGTACCGTCTTCTTAATACACGATTGTATTAAAAAAGTGATCCAACAAGGGGATTTAAAAATGAATAACTAATCAAATAATTAAATCCGTACATGAATTATGAAAGCGATGTCAGCGCAAGCTTCAACTAGTGTAACACCACCACAAGGTGTCATAACCAATAAATGATTTAATAAGGTGCAGACTGAACTAGTCTACTATGGTTCAAAACAAATGAATTGCTTGTAGATATTACTTTGAATATGACAGCCTCAATCCATCATATAAAATTCTTGAATTGAATTCATATACCGTGAGCAAGTTCAAGCAATTGAACTTGGTTTGACACAATCCAACAATAAATATGATTTGACCAAGAAGCTCTGATATGTTTATTACGAAAACCCATGTATGTAACTTGGAAA
Source organism: Scalesia atractyloides (assembly GCA_947069175.1). Classification (NCBI taxonomy): domain Eukaryota; kingdom Viridiplantae; phylum Streptophyta; class Magnoliopsida; order Asterales; family Asteraceae; genus Scalesia; species Scalesia atractyloides. The sequence goes on along the minus strand of CAMTDV010000001.1, from coordinate 51,590,044 downwards.
GAAAATGAAATTTCAAGAATTCGTTGACTCGATATCAAGGAGTCAATATTTGCAATAAGGCAGGTCATCTAAATCACAAAGCAAAATTTTGAATATAGCAAACCAACCCTTGAACGACTGATGAAATGACCATTCGAAGTAAAGACCTTGATGGTCTCCACGTATCAAGTTAACCACATGCGTAACAAACAAAGCATGCATATCATGTAAATTTGTCAAGAAATGATGCAATAGGTGTTTGCTAATAAAGAAAGAAATTTCCGTGACACAATGACCGCTATGAGGAGTAGAGGTATGCAAACCTATGCAAAGTTGAAATTTCAACAAATGGAATTCGAGGACTTTACTGGTATTTCTGTGATGACTTATTGTTTCGCGACATTTCCACAGAATGTCGAACATATGGCGTAATCGTCATTAATGAAGTAGGGGGGATGCGATGACATGTGACTTCTTTTGCAGCGCCAGTTGTTGTGATTCACATTATAATAAGTACCCACTGTTATGAAATCTCGTTTAGATGTACCTCAGCGTGGTTCGTGTCACTTATAGGACCACGTGACAAATTGCCGCATTCTGGTTGGTAGTTCTTCCGCTGACGGGACTAGCATCGTTGTCGTAATGTCTTGCTTCCTCAAGGCCATGCCTTGAAATTCGTATATGATGTACTTCGACATCCGTTGTCATATCATTTAAGTTTTATGTATATTTTCCGCACTAGTGTTTTCGTTTCGCGTAGGCTACCTGCTCGGTAAATAAAATAACGGTGACAATATATGTAATGTGTTTGTTCGGGCTAATAATCCTTGTTCCTACGTGATGACCTTTAATGAATATTGACATAAGTTTTCCAAAGGTCTTAAATGCATGTTGTCAAAACTCTCAAAGTTTTGCCTATGGTATGTAATGTTTTTGTGTACGTTGTATCAAATACAACACTAGTGTATGATTAAAATCATAATGTTGACTTAATGTTTTCGGCCACGGTTGGAACCCATATTCGAGTGCTAAGCGTTCTGTATGTATTCAAGTCTCATTGATCTAATGTCCCCAAAAGAACTTGAGGTTAAAGCCTAGGTATCTCCACAGAAACCTATCTGTTATCAAGCCAGGTTTGGTACCTAATTCGCTAGAACCTATAGCTATGGTACCACTCTGGTATCAGAGCGGGGGTTGATACCTAGTTCGCTAGAACCTATGGCACTGATACCACTCTGTCACACCCCCATGTTATCCATTCACATCAGAGCGGGGAGTGAACTGAATGGTATCCTCATCGCACAGCGGAAGCATACGTGATGGCTAAGACTTCTAATAAATGAACGCCCGCTAACTACTCGAATCCCCATGGGTTCCACTATTCCAACCGTGCCATACTTATAATCATAACCTGAGAAAGAACATGCGAAAAATCAACATAAAGTTGGCGAGTTCATAGTTTGTTGTTTTTGTTTCCAAATAAGTCATAAAACATTTGAGCATTTTGCATTCAAAAACCGGTTTGTGGGATCATAGTATCCCAAAGTATTTAAAATGTCATGTCTGTATAACAGTATTTAAATGTTTTCATGTTGTTTGCAAATCCATGCATAACTGTTATGTCTATAAACCGGTAATAAAATGTTTTCATTTGTACTTGTAAGTAAACCGGTATTGAAATATTTTCTGTTATTTTTGTAAACCGGTATTGAAATCATAGTATGTAGTATACCTATGGAATCTAAGGATCAGTCAGTGTGTAGCTAACACACTGGCCTATGTGCTAAAAGTAAGTAACCTAACTGAGACTTCTTTGTCATGTTGGGATCACAAAAGCACTCCTAACCGGTTAACTTACCAGGAGTGGAGTGTGTCTCAAACTCGATAGATCTATTCCTTTTGCACCTTGGTCACTACGTGATTAATGGTTACTATTGTTGTCTTCTTACTTACGCACATTGATCTGTTACCATCTAATACCATAACTACATACTATAGTTGAAAAACTGAGTTATTGGGCCACACCCATGTTATTTTGTCTTTGGGCCTAGCCCATGTTTTCTTGTCCTTGGCCCTTGCCCATGTTATTTTGTCCTTAGGCCTAGCCTATATTATTTTGTCTTTGGGCCTAGGCCATGTTTTCAATAAAGTTTTGGGGCCTCGCCCCCTAGTTGTGACTATGACAATCCCGTCACTAGTCATAAAACTCATGCATCTTTTGAAAAGCTTTGTATAGCTGTGAAAATCGGTAAGTTTAGTATAAACCTTTCGTAAACCATTTGTGTTCATTGAAATCTATTTGTAACATGGTTTAGAAATATATGATTTTCGTTTATCGAAACGTTGTGTTCTTTTGCAAAACTTGCATGTCTTTTCACCCCCGAAAACATTTATAAAAATGTAAAATGGTAAAAAGTGGGATTATGAACTCACCTTGATGTCCTTGTGCAAAACTAGCTTAATGTGATTTCCATAGTGTTGTCTCCACAACTTGACTTGCTAGCATGCAATCTAGTGTATTCCTAAAACGGAATAACTTGTAAGTTTCTAAGGATGACGTAGCTATACTATGTGATACCGAGCTCTACCGAATCGTTACTCATATGATTCTATGAAATGTGTTATAGACTTAACTCGGTTAACCAATCTATGGTTTTTCTTAGAAATGTCTTAGTTTTCGAGCGACTTGAAATATATGTTTATATCTAAACATAACTATATTTCATGAAATCGTATTTAGTCCCTATGTACGTCAATGGATAATAGTACGACTCTCGTAGTTTTCAAAAGTTGTAATTGTAAGCTTGTTATAATCTTGCGTTATCGTGTCGCATTTTGTTTAGGCGTTGAAATCGGATATAACAAATATATATTGTCATAAGATCCTTCGAAAGTATTCGAGTCGTTGACGCTCGAAATAAATATAACTATATTTATTTTATAAAAGTATTTGACGTCTCGCAATTCGTATATATATAATATTCTTGTTATACGATTTCTGAATTCTGACGTTTGAAATAATACGCGCCTTATATTCGTCTTGTAAAAGCGTTCGGAAAACTTGGCGTTTCGAAATAAGTATAAACAATATACTTAGTTTTATATCGTCGTTCGAATGATTTATCGATGTTTGAAAGCTAGTTTCTGAGTTGCGAGGTTGAAGTAAACATAAATAAATATCATTTATTTTATAATCGATTGCTGAATGTTTGTTATCTTGACATCGCGCTTGTTGAAATGTTGTCGGCTCGAGTTTTGAATGCTTTAATTAGCGTCATCAAATAAATATATACCTATATTTATTTTATAATAACCATTTGAAATCGGACGTTTAATCTTTGAAATGTGTCGCGTTTTTGTATTGCGTATTTTTACAAAAATCAAGCAGAGTTTCCTCTGTTTTCGGACGATCCCTGCAACATAAGTTGTCGATTTATTTATCAAAACAAAATCTTTAATATACGCAAACAATATATATAATTTCCCGACATGTTTCGAATATAATTTTCGCCGATTTATAATTTCCGATTTATATTATAATAACGACGTCAGTTTGATTTTTAACTAATAATTTTAAACGAGTTACGCAGTCCGCTCGATTGTTATATATTATTTATTTCCTTTGGCGATATATAATCGTTTACGGTTCGGTTTGAGCTTGGTGTTCGCGCGCTAATTATTAATAATAATTATAAACTAATATAATTAAATTCCACGTCGTAATTAATTTTTACCGAGTCTCGAGTTGACCCGTTGACTGAGCTGACCGTGTTGACTGAATTGACTGCGTTGACCAGCAGTTGACTAGTTGACCGATAGTTGACTAGTGGACCATGGTTGACCGGCAGTTGACCGGGTTTGACCGAACCCAAAACTGAACCGAGGCACCAAAAATGACCCCAAACTATCCCTTGACCAGTTTTGACCCGTGTTGACCTGTTGATCATATTGAACCGAGCCCGAGAGTGTCCCGAATTTTAATTTTCAACCGAGATGAAAGTGTTTCGTATGGACACTACGGGTTACAGAGATCCCAAAAATATACTTTTCGTTGAAAACGGATGTCCGGAACCTCGCCAGAACCATGCCATAAGTCGGAATTTCGCCGGAGAATAAAATTTCTTGAAAACTTGCAGAAAGGTCTCTAACCACCCGATCTAAACATGCATGAAGTGAAAAGTCCAAAACGGGTTCGCCGGAGTTTGGTCGGAATGTCGCCGGAAAACCTCCATCGTCGCCGTCGGCGGTGGCGCCGCCACTGTGCCGCTATGGCCGGTTGCCGCTAGTTGCCGAACTAGTGCCGGAAATATTTTCTAGAGAGAGAGTAGAGAGAGTTTTAGAGTTAGAGAGAGAGTGTGTAGGTGAAGAATGAGGGTGTGTGTGTGTATTTTGGTTTATATAGGTGTGTTTTGTGGGCTTGGGCTTTTATGTGGACCGGGCCCAAGACCCATTTCTTGTGTTTTGAGCGGCCCGATAGCATTTCTAAAGCCCGTTTTCTCACCCGAACTCCATGAAACGTCGTATAATATTGTTTTAAGATAAAAAATAACTGTGTAAAAATAGGGTCGGCATTCGATATTAATACCGTGTGTTCGTCGGTTTTGTTAAAATGCGGAAAATGCTCCGGTTGTCGTTTCTTGTCCGTTTTTGATACGTTTCGACTACGAATATTAAATTCGATTATGAAGCTAAATATATCTTAATAAATTAATATCGAGGCGTAATTCGAGTCCGTTGCTTCCGTTTTGTTGTCGGTGCGTTCCGGTTTTCCGCGTAACTTCCGCGTTGTGCTTTGCGACGTTCAACGTTCCAAATTTATCGCATAATCATAACTGTATGATAAATACAAGTATAAATTCGTATATTTAGGCGTTGTTAGTATTTGTTCGGCATCCGTTCGTTTATAGTTCAAATTCGCGTTAAAGTTCTCGATTGTCTTCATATCGCGTAACGTGAAGCAAGTAGACGTTCCTAGGCTCTCCAAAGGCCTGATCGAGTTAATTTACGTCTAATTACGCTAATTATAATGGTATTACTATTTGTTATGCACTTAATTACAACCGGAAAGTGTCGGTTGTCACACAATGTCTCTTGACAATAGTCGTGAATCAGATGCTTCAAACTTTGTGAACAATCATAATGATCCACTCCAAATGCTTCAAGTAGTGTTGCTTGTTAAAAGTCAGAAAACAATCCAAAGGTACCCACTTTGAATGTTTCGATTAATTTTGCTTTGATAAAACTATATAAATGAGTTTATGTCAAATTATCCATGCCTAATATGACTATAATTTTTTAGTGTGTAGGTTTGATTGTTTAGAATTGAAGATCTTGAAAAAGAAAGACACATGGGAACTTGAATGTTGAAACTATTTGGATGTTATGATTAGACTTTTATGGATTTCACTTTAAGTTTGTTAAGACATTATATGTTTATGCTTCTTTTAAGACTTTTATGAACCATTGATGACTAAGCTTTCACTAAACACGTTCCTTAATGGCTAATATAAAATATGGAATAATAGGTCATATTCGTGTCTTAACATGTCGTATTCGTGTCTTAAAAGGACGTGTTTGTGTCTTATACAGGTGGTATGATGTGTTGATAACATTTTCGTTCTTAACAGGTCATTTCGTGTAACCTGTTTATTAACAGGTTCGTGTTCGTGTTTGGAAAATCTGACACGATAAGATTTTGCGTCATGTCCATATTCACATGTTTCGAGTTTGTGTCTTAACAGATCGGGTTGACCCGATATGCCAGCTCTAACGTTGTTTTACCTCCCATCGGAAAACATAATTGGAGAGTTGCAAGTTGGAGTAAAAACAAGAAATCAGATCAATAAGGATCTAAGTTGTTTCTATACTAAAATGCATCTATTCAACAAAAATGCTTATATAGTTGTTTCATTTCATAGGTAGAGCCAAAATCGTACAAAGAAGCGCTTACTGAAGAAAGCTGGGTAAACGCAATGCAGCAAGAGCTGCTACAATTTGAAAAGTTTGGAGTCTGGAAGCTCATCGACCTACCAAATAATCACAAAGCTATCGTGACAAAGTGGGTCTTCAAGTGTAAAAGAGATGATCGAGGGGTAATTGTACGTGATAAAGCTTGATTGGTTGTCAAAGGTTTTAAGTCGCTTGACTAGAAGCTATCCGCATATTCCAGGCTTTTGCGTCATGGAAACGTTTTAAGGTGTACCAGCTTGATGTCAAATCTACTTTGCTTTACGAAACAGTGAAAGAGTTAGTGTATGTCGGCCAACCATCGGGGTTTGTCGATCCAGTGCATAAAGACAGGTTTATAACGGGTGGTCCATTGGACAACCCTCAAGTGCTTTAAAACAATCAATATTCCGAACTTAATTGGGGTAGTAGTTATGATTTGATAACTACGGTGTATATGGCCTTGCAGGTACCGAAGAGCATAAACAAGTGGTTTTAACGTGCTTTGATGGGAGCTTGAACTTGGCTAAATGAGGATGAAGACTTGGAGAGTTGATAAAAGAACAAAAATGGAAAATATGTTGTCCACTATAAGCTACGGTGGGCACAGTAGCTTATGGTGGTGTCTGATCCTTCTATGCACCGTAAGCCAGTCTCTTGTGGCCGTAAGGAAATTTTGACCACCGTAGCTTACGGTGATCAGCAACTAGAAAAGTGTAACTGCCCATTTTAACTCGGTTTTCAAGGGACTTTTGGCATACCAATCATTGGGAACGTTTTGCAGAGCTTATGGGTGATTTTTGAGTAATCTTGTGGGTTCTAAACAATTTCTAAACATTGCTTTGCTGTTTTTGATTCCTATGAACAAAACTATTGAAGGTGTGATGAATTGCAAGACCATGAGTGGCTAGAACTCTTTGTGATCATCTTGAGTGGAAAGTTAGTTTGAACAATTGTGTTTTCAATTCTCCTTTCTAGAATAATAACTTGCTATATTTGTAGTTGTTATGGTGTTTGGATTCTTGTTAGTAATTGTTGATTGATGTTTGAATCATTGCCTTAATCTTATGTTCTTGGTGTCATTGACAATCGAGACATCACAGAGAGGTTTACGGGTGGGATATTAGTCAATTGGTTATCGGGTAACAACTTTGCATTGTAATAATCCGAGTATTTAGTTCCCTTTTATCACAAACAAGTAATCAAACACGAGTTATGTCTATGTGACTCTTTCTAGTTGAATTTGAGACACATGCGTTAATTTAAACCAGAAACTTGAGATTGTCACTCTCTTTTAATATGTTAAACAACCAATTTGATTTGCTATTAGTTAAAATCTAAAACCACAAACCAAAAACTCTGAATTTAATTTCTTGCAATTTAGGTAAATTAGTCAAAGTATTACAAACTCTAGATAACGCAATTTCCACAACTCCCTGTGTTCGATACCCACTTACCGCTAGCTAGTAGCTGTATTTTGATTAAATTTGCGTGAGACAACGACATCACGTCAAATTTTGGCGCCGTTGCCGGGGAGTAGTGCGCAACGTGTGTTATCTTTGATTTAGTTTAGTTTGTTATTTTTCCGAGTTTACGCTGGTTGTGTTAGTGTCCAGGTATTTACAGGTGCATGCATACTAGAGGCTCTCACAGGTTATCACCATTGGCATTTGATCCGGAGATCGAGCGAACTTTACGACGCAACAGGGTTTTGTTACGTGAAAACAAGATTAGTGGTTCACCAACAACACCTACAACACCAATTTCACCAATCAACACCATGGATCAATTACCTACCAATTCAAACCAAACATCACCATCCACACATCCACCAATTCTTACCACCCAACCTACTTCAACACCTGAAGTTAATCCCACCAACACCACACCAATGGTTCCACCATTCTCATCCTTTTTCCCAACTTCCGGTCAATCATCCTCCACCCAACAACCATTTTCAAGTCACTTTCCACCAAGTTCAACCATTGTTCATACCTCCCCTACATTTCAACCACCAACCCAACCAGGTTCCCATTATCCTTTCTTACAGTTTGTACAATCTTCGGGTGTAGGAGGAGACGGGTTTGATGACGGGTATGAAGAAGAATTTGGAGGTTACAAAGAAGAAGGTTATTATTATGGGGGAGATGGAGGTAATTTGGGACCTCAAGGGGAAATAGGTTATCAACAAAGGCAACCCATAGGGGTACAACAAATTCGTCCTCAAGGGCCACCGTTTCAAAGACCAATGCCTTTACAACAAGTTCAAGTTCAACATCAACAACCTCAACATCCAAGACCGATGCAACAACCTCAATATTGTTAGAACTTTTGAGACCATTGATGCTTGATTATGAATAGTTTGAGCTAGTTTGTATTAGTTAGTCAATGTTGAAGGGTCAAAAGTGTAATTGTGTGAATCTTGTAATAGGCGGCGTATTTAATAGTCCAGCGTAATTAATAATTACGTTGGATGATCAGTTTGTATAAATACTATGAACAATGAATGTATGTCAAAGTTTCTTGGACAGATTTTGGTGATCTTCTTATGTTGTGATTTTTTGCTATTGTGCTTTCATCCGAATATCCAGGTGCTATTACTGATTACATGTTATTGGGATTTCATATACAACACTAGTTGTTTGATCCAAACAAGATTCTTCATCTTCTTTGCTTGGTTTTTCTTAGTATTTGCACATTCAAACAACTAATTCATAGTTGTTTGGGTGGAAAACAATCAACCACTGTGCTCCAAATTAGTTTTGGACTCACAATTTGGTATCAGAGCCTTTGTGCCCTTGATTGTTTGAGTTTTTGTTAATATTTGTCAAGTTTTGAAGGTTTTACAAAAGTTCTCAAAGTTTCATGGTTTTTCAAATTTTTGGGATTAAAATGGCTTGATCTAATGCGTTTAATCTTTGGGTTGTTGTTAATTAGTAGTTTGGTAAACATTTTGGTCATTTAGCTGCAAAGAAACATGAATTTTGGGTCGTTTTTTGGTGATTGGAGGGTTTTTTTTCGTACTAAAACCCTTCTTGGCGTATTTAATGTTGAAGCTAGCCTAGATACATTTGAAGTTGGCGTATTTATTTTGAATCTAGCGTATTTAACTTGAATTTAGCATAGTTAACAACTACGCTGGTTCTTAAATCAGTGGAGTTATAAAATTGGCAGCGTAATTGTCCAGCGAACTTACTCGAATGCGACTTCGAAATCTGTGATACTAATACTCAGCGATTTTATCATGGTGTTCAGCGAAATTAACTTAACCTTTGCTTGTTTTCGAATATCTAGCGGATTTAGCTTTTTGCAGGACAAAATCGCCGATCCCATCAGCGTAATTGTTTCCAAGTGCAGCGTAATTAATCTCTGGTCCAGCGTATTTACCTCCTTGCGAGCGTAATTATTCTCTGATTCAGTAAATCTCAGCGTAATTGATCATCTTTCATCCATCATGTCTCTCAATCAACTCAATCCGATTGCTCAAGCCGAACTAGAAACTGGAACCGCTACAAGGCCACCAAAGTTGAAAGGTTCGGAAGATTTCAGCAGCTGGAAAAACAGGATCAAGTCTTTTTTTGAGTATACCGATTATACTCAATGGATGTCAGTCACTATGGGCCCGCATGTTCCCATGATAATACGTGACGACATCCGTACTATCAATGAAGATCCTTCAACATTCACAGATGAGGATAGGACACTCATTCAACGTGATCGGAGGGCTCACGCTGCTCTCACTATGGCTCTGTCAAAGGATGATAACAATCTATTTGAAGAATACACCTCGGCACATGAACTGTGGTTGGCTCTAATCGACCATTATGAAGGCAATGAGGAACCCATGGAGAACAAACGAGACATGGTGCAGAAAGAATATGATATGTTTGGAAGTATTCGTGGTGAAAGCTTGTCCGACCACATAAGCAGATTTCTGGGAGTGTTGACCAAGATGAAGAAGGTGGGAAACCCAGTTGCAAATTATGCATCGATCAAGAAGCTGCTAGATTCTCTACCAAAAGAGTGGAGTCTTCAATGCATGATGATTAAGAGAACTTTCCTCACCAGCACAACTCCAGTTACTCTCTCAGAATTGATTAACACTTTAAAAGCCTTTGAAATGGACATCGTGAAATGAGAGATGAATCAAACTGGATATTATTAGAAGACGTCTCAGCCAGCTGCTGCAACCTCGGTTCCCAAGAATATGGCATTTCTTGCTCCTGTCACCTCATGTGGATCAAATCCCCAAAGTGCTGTCGAATCCTATTCAAATGCTTCCGCAAAATCTGTGAAGGCCTCGTCATCTTCTGAGAAGACCACCGTGGCCAGTGACACTCAAGAACTTAAAATTTCCACAGAACATGTAGCACTTTTTAATACTTTCATAAAAAGCTATGAGGCGCTTATGTCAGGAGAGTTGAAGAGAGAATTCCTAACAGTAGAGGACATGTATCAAGTAGATCTACATGACATGGAGGAGATGGATCTGAAGTGGCAAATGGCAATGATCACTCTACGGTTAAAGAAATTCCAAGATAAAACAGGAAAGAGGTTGGCTCTTGGAAAAGCTGGATTTGACAAATCTAAGCTTAGATGTTATAACTGCAAAGACTTGGGCCACTTCAAAAGAGAGTGTCCGTTGCTGAAGAACGAGCATACCGAAATCAACCAGACAAGGAGGCCGATTGCCATTGAAGGAAATAATAATGCTGCTGAAAATAATCATAAGGCTTTAGTGGTGGAAGATTATGGTTGGTCGGAGGAGATAGCTGAGGCAAAAGGTGATGTAAACAAGGCCCTCATGGCAAACATTACCACTTTCTCTGCCACGTCTGCTCAAATGATGTTGAAAAACAAACCTCCAAGATTCCAAAAGATGACACTAGTTTGAAAAGCATCATCTCTCCTGCCTCAGAGAAGAGACAACAGAAAGCTGAAATGAATGAGTCGAAGCCTACTGTTCGAGAAGTCATCAGTACCAGCAAGAATGCAGGGGTTGGAACATCCTCTACCGCCATGAAATCAGAAGCCGAAGATAAGGATTTGGTAAACAGCATTTCATATGAATTTAAAGCAAAGCTGTGCTCAAAACCATGTTTGAACGTCTGGCACACTACAAATCACTCAACCGTGATATAATTAAAGAAATAGAAAAAGTTTTGAAAATAAATCAAGAACTAAAAGAAAATGAGGCTGCATATCAGCGAAAGTTGAATTTAACCATAGCTGAAATGAAGACTCTAAAGGAATTTGTTTTCAGAAAAGATTTTATCATAATTGATTTGACCGAAAAGCTAGAAAAATCTCAAAACGAAAACAATAAGTTACAAATCATTATTGATAAATGGAAAATTAGCCAAAAAGCACTGGTTGACATTGTAAACTGCCAACGACTGACATTCATAAATGATGGAATTGGATATAAAGATAAATTCGGAAACAAAAGAAAATTATTTCTTCCTCCGTACAGCAAAAATTATGTTCATATGCCATCTCCTCATTCTAAGAACGACTTAATCAATAAAAATGATGTTTTGGATCAAAGTATTTTTTATAAATCCAAAAACAACACTAACCTTTCTGAAAGTAATGCAGATATGTGCGAGAGTAAGGAAGATGTGTGCGATGGGGAAGATGATTGTAGATGGATGAAAATAGGAATAGGCTATTCAGGCGACAGTTATTCAACTATTAACTGGTTCGCCTGGAGTTGTGATAAGATGAACAAAATTTCTATTCGAGATAACTGTAATAGTTTATCTAGGATGGATGATTGTAATGGCTGTATGCCTAAATTGATAATTCAGGATGACTGTAATGGCAATGTGCCTACACTTAAGGCTCACAACCAAGGGTTTGCCAAGGTTGAGGGTCATGACCTAAACTTTGCTCTCAATGATGAAAATGTTATGCTTGAATCTCCTGTATTTGTGCCAGAGTTAAAGAAAAACAGTTTTGGAAAATTCCTTACAGAGGAAATTCCAGAATTTGTTCCATCAGTTGCAGGTACATCAGAGACTGATAAAGATTTCACTGAAGATTCAAGCACAACAACTTCAGAAAGCGATGAAGAAAGGTCAGATGAAAGTCGAGAATCAATTTCCTTATCAGATAGTGAGCACAGTGAAGTCGACATTGAAGATAAACATCATCCTGAAGAGAAACTAAAGAAACCTAAAGATTCAAGCCACATTACTTCATCAAACTCCTCAAGATGCTCCAGACTCTCATCACATACATCATCTTTACACTCAGCACCCAGGAAGAAAAGATCGAGTCAAAAACAATGTTTTTGCTATGGTCATTTAGGACATACGGCGAAACATTGAAAAAGCAAGAAATTTTCTAAACCTAGTTAAGATCTAGTTAAAAGTTTTACTGATCAATTTGATAGTTTAAAGAAATCAGTAGAATACATTGTTGATTCAACCTGTTTTTGGAAAAGAAAAGACAACACTCTTGCTCAAAATCATGATAGAGCGAATGTAAAGCAAGTCTGGGTTCCAAAAACTAGCTAATTGTACATATTTTTGTTGTTGTTGTTGTTGTATAATAGAATAAAATTCAGAAATGGCTTCAGATGCTCATGGAGTATATCTGGCACGTTGACAGCGGTTGCTCCAGGCACATGACCTGGCTAAAGGATCTGCTTACCAACTTTCAAATTATTGATGGTGACTTTGTATCCTTTGTCGGAGACGAAAGGGAGGAAAAATCGTCGGAATGGGTGACGTCGTGTCGGAAGCACTCACTTTGGAGAATGTGAACTATGTTCCAGAATTGTGTTACAATCTTATGAGTGTTTCACAAGTCTGTGACAAAGGAATCGCAGTGCTGTTCAATGACACAGAGTGCTTATTCCTCAAACCCGGTTACTCTGTCCCAAAAGAGATGATCATGCTTAGAGCTCTCCGTCAAAATAACACCTACGTGCTAAATATGAAGAATGTCAAATCAAATGAGCCAATGACATGTCTTATGTCAAAAGCATCTGAATCGGAATCACTGTTGTGGCACAGGCGTTTGGGGCATGTGAATTTCAAGAACATAAATAAACTTTCTAAATTAAATCTAGTAAGAGGTTTACCTATGAAAGATTTTCCTTTTTCAGAAAAGTGAATCGCATGTGCCCAAGGAAAGCAACATAAAAAGCCTCATAAGTCCAAAGCAGTGATACGATATCTGCTCCTCTACAATTACTTCACATGGATCTTTTTGGCCCAATTAGCGTTAAAAGTTTAGCTAAAAGATCTTTTTATTTGGTGATTACAGATGATTTCTCATGATTTTCATGGGTATTCTTTCTTGAAGCCAAAAGCAAAACGGCATCCATTCTGAAGAGCTTCATTCCCATGATTGAAAACGTGATCAAGCTGAAAGTCAACTCCATCAGAAGCGACAACGGAACTGAATTTAAAAATCATATGTTTGTCTCCTTCTGTGAAGATAAGGGAATTCGCCTCCAATACAGCGCTGCCAGGACTCCTCAGCAAAACGGGGTAGCAGAACGCAAAAACAGAACTCTCATCGAAGCTACAAGAACTATGCTTGTCGACTCTAAGCTTCCCATAATCTTCTGGGCTGAAGCGGTCAACACAGCACGCTATGTTTTGAATCGTGTTCTTATCATCAAACCGCACAGAAAGACAGCCTATGAACTACTTTTCAAAAGGAAGCCTCTGATAGATTTCTTCAAACTGTTCGGGTGTTCATGCACACTTCTCAACACTGAAGACAATCTCATCAAGTTTGAAGCAGTCGGTGACGTGTGCTACTTCATGGGCTATTCATCTTCTCAAAAGGCATATCGAGTCTACAACAAACGGACCAAGATGGTGATTGAATCATACTACGTTGATTTTCAAGAAGGAAACTCTACTAACACTGGAAGCGCTCCGAACTGGTTTTATGACGTGGATATTATATTCAACACTTTCAGCATCAATGAACCCATCACTGAATCCGAACCTGCAGAATCCACTCCGTTGGAACCTTTGATTGATGCCTCAGACATTGGTTTTACTCCTTTTACAACCCGTTTCACCCCTGCCTCTGCCTCTCCTACTCTTCCGGTGTTCGAAGTAAATGGTGACACATCTGCTGAGAATGCATCTACACATGATGATTCTTCTTCACAGCAGGCTGTGGATGAACCACCCAAAGAAGACGAAACTCCAATCATCTACGTTGATGAACACTTTTCTAATCTGCCTCAACAAGTTGAAACTCACACCAATGCAGGGTACAAGACCAATCGAAACCATCCAATTGAAAATGTCATCGATTCTGTTGAAGATGGAGTTCGAACAAGTGATCAAACATATACCATCAACACAGGACTGTATGCAGCCTTTCTTTTGCAGTCTGTCCCAAGGGATATCAAAGAAGCTATTCAAGATTCTAGTTGGGTACAAGCTATGAGGAAGAATTGGCACAATTTCGGAAACTTAACGTCTGGGAACTCGTTGACCTACCAGACAGAAAGTATCCAATTGGTACCAAGTGGGTGTTTCGTAATAAGATGGATGATCGTGGTGTAGTTATCAAGAATAAGGCTAGATTAGTGGTTCAAGGGTTTCGACAAGAAGAGGGGATTGACTACGAGGAAGTTTTTGCACCTGTTGCATGGTTAGAAGCCATCAGAATCTTCTTAGCCTATGCTTTGTTTAAAAACTTTAAGGTGTTTCAAATGGATGTAAAGAGTGATTTTCTGTATGGGAAAGTGAAAGAAGTTTATGTTTGTCAACCTCCAAGTTTTGAAGATCCTCATTCTCCCACGAAATACTACAAGCTTGACAAAGCTCTCTATGGTCTTCACCAAGCTCCTAGAGCATGGTACGAGACTTGTCAACATATCTTCTGGAGTGTGGATTCTCAACAGGCAAAATTGACATGACTCTCTTCACAAAAATGATTGGAGAAGATGTGATGTTGGTTCAAATCTACGTAGACGATATCATTTTTGGGTCGACAGATGAACCCCTTTGCAGAGAATTCGAGAAGGTGATGAAAGCAAAGTTCGAGATGAGTATGATTGGATAACTCACGTTTTTCTTAAAACTAGAAGTGAAGTAACGAAAGGATGGTATTCTCATTCATCAGGCTAAGTATATCAGAGATATTCTTTCCAAATACAACATGAATGACTGCAAATCCGCAAGCACTCCTTTTGCTGCTCAGACGAAACTCACTTCAGATTTTCAAGGAAAGCCAGTGAACAAATCTCTCTATCGCTCAATGATTGGCTCGTTAATGTATCTGACCGCTAGTAGGCCTGACATAATGTGGGTTGTCTGTCTCAGTGCCTGCTTTCAGACGAATCCCAAAGAATCGCATGATGTTGCCGTCAAGAGAATCTTTCGCTATCTCAAAGGAACTCCAAAGCTTGGTTTGTGGTATCCTACAGATAGTAATTTTGATTTAATAGCTTACACTGACAGTGATCATGCAGGTTGCAAAGTAGACAGAAAATCTGTCTCCGGAGGCTGCCAATTCTTGGGAACTCGTCTTATTTCGTGGCAGAGCAAAAAGCAGACAACAGTCTCTAAATCTACCGCTCAGGTTGAATACACGGCAGCTTACAGTTGTTGTTCACAAGTCCTTTGGATACAGAATCAGTTGTTGGATTATGGGATCAACATCATGAAGACTCCAATATTCATCGACCATGAAGCGTGTCTGGGGATTGTGAAGAATCCTATCCACCACTCTAGAACGAAACACATGGAAATTCGCATTCATGTGATTAGAGATGCGTACAAGAAAGGATACATCCAAGTGGTGCCAGTGGATTCAGTGCAACAAAAAGCTGATATATTTACGAAAGCCTTCGATAAAGCTCGATTCAACCAGTTGGTAACCTGGTTGGAAATGGTGAACTTCCTTGAATGGAACTGACTTTTGGTGAAAAAAAAAAATAATAATAATAATAATGAAAATAATAATGGTTTTCATAATAAATAACAATCTCATAAAATGAGCCCAGCAAAAAGATTTTCTGCAAAGTTAAAATTTCTTTTCAAGCAATGGATTATCGAAAATAAAATTTTAAGGGGGGAAGTTTCCAGAAAATATTGTTGAGACTGAATCTCTTCTTTGGCACCTGCACGAGAAATGATAGAAAAACTGCTAACACTTTTGTTCTGATCTTAAAAAAGAAAAAGATTAAGGCCTCAAGCAACAACGTGTCGGTAGATTCAGCAATACCTTGAAGTAAACTGTGAAACGGAGACAAACTCTAATGATCACACAAGAATTCTTAATACCCACAATGTTGTGCAACTTGCGGATAACACGTTGCGGCGTATAGCTTAATGGTCTTAAATCTTGTGTTGATAGATTGCCAAAGTCTGAGATTTCGGGTCTTTATATTGGCTAATCATTCGGGGATATCATAGTTGCTCTTCTGCTGCATCCAAATATATGCGGACCTAGACACAGCTATGATATCTTTACTAAAAGAGCCTATGAGGCCAAAACCCTAGACAAATGAATCTCTCATTGAGAATCATTCAAGTGCTTAATTCGTACCGCTTCTGGTATCTGTCATAGCCCTCGTTAGACCTTGGTCTCTCTGCCGAATGGAAGTACTGACCTGAACACCAACTGTCTAATGTTGAAATCTCAAAAACGAATGAAGTCAGTATAGTCACCTGTTATGAGGAATCTTTGCGCATACCTTGATCGCGTATGTCCTGACGTGGGACTCACAGGCACAACATTCTGACTATGTCGGCATGAGTGGGGAACATTGAAGTTCTTGTCAATATTACCTCAACATAATAAAAAGGCTCTTCGATCGCATGTTGAAAGATAGGTGCATGGATTTAAAAGGACAAGCATACTGACAGTTTTTCTTGTGCCTTAATCATTTTATATATCTAACTTTTATCTCAAACAAACGAAGTGTTACCAGTATGATCTTTTGCAGGAATGTCACAGGATTCAAGTCAGTTAGCATAAACTTTATGTGTAAAAGAAGGCTTCCAGACTCAAAAACAACTTTCAGGATCCATATTGCAATTTTACTTTTCTCTTAAATTTAATTTTAAAATTCTTGCACTATTTTTTAATCAAAAAGGGGCACGTTTTACAAGAAAAGTTAAAATTTTCGAGCGCATTTGTTTCTAAGTTTTCTTAAAGATGAAGATATCTTACAAACATCTCAATGCGGCGTATTTAATGTTCTAGCGTATTTGATAAATACGCTGGAAGGTAATCATGTATATATATAATTCAATTTCTTTTTTGTGCAACCTTTTTCAAATTCATCTTCATCTTCTTCTTATCACTAACAAAACCCACATCCATTTTCATTTTTCTCTAAAGTGAATCTGAAAGAATCGACATCGGTATGGTTTCGATATTCAAATGTGCTTTGTTCTATGTTTTGTTTATGTTTAAATCATTGATCTCGGTCACTAATGTGTGTATATAGTTTCATTTGAATCTTGTTTTCCGGTTTTAAGGGGTTTATCAAGAAAAAAATTGAAGTCAGTGTATTTATTATGAAATGCAGCGTAGATAATTTTGAATGTGGCATAATTATCACAAACCTGATCCAGCGGATTTAAGTCTTGAACGCGAGTTCAAGCAACCAGCGTAATTGACACTTACGCCGATAATCTAGCGTAGATAATCATCTTCGCTGGACTCATTCTCGTGTCAAAGTTTAAATCCGGTAGTCGTGTGCAGCGTAAATAATACTTAATCAGTGTAGGTGTGTCTAAGTCTCTTGCTTAGTCTTGTGTCCGGCGAACTTAACTGTTTTGCCCAGCGTAATTATTAGCGGATTTATCATTTTTTTTGTGTATTTCTTTATATTATTGTTATATATTTATATATACTTATACTTATATATATATATATAAATATTTCTAGAACATAAATCTAACTTAGCTTGTTTTCGATTTCAGAAATGGTGAAGGAGATTATCTGGGATAAAACTCAAAAGCACAATCAGCCATGCAAGCTGGTCCCACCTCCAATTGATTTTGAAGATGTAGCAGAGTGGATAAATTCAAGTAGGATCAGCTACGCTGTACAAGCCGATCCGATCATCTACAACATCCACATCGAAGAGTTTTGGAAGACAACCAAAGTGTCGACCGTAAACGAAATTAAAAGAATAACAGCTACAGTCAGAAATAAGAAGATCGTAGTTACAGAGGAAAACATACGCAGAGTCCTCAGTCTTGGAGACAAAGAATAGTGATTTGCTCAGAATGAAGAAGGACGACATTCTAGATGGGTTCAAAGGGATGAAGTGTATTGGAGACTTCAGAGAGAAAAATGAGATCAAAAGAAAGGGGCTTACCAAGGACTGGAGATTCATTCTTCATGTATTCGCTATGAGCTTGGCACATAGGAAAGGAGGATATGACGGGTTGAACTTGGAATGGTCGGCTGCTATGCTTAGTCTCTGCACGAAGCAGTCATTCAATATCTCTGGTCTCATTTTTTTACTGCATGGTTGATAATGTTAAATCCTCCACATGGACCATGTACCCTCGTTTTGTTCAGCTCCTCATCAATGACCAACATCTAAATCTTCCTCATGACAGCGACCTATACAAGTTCCAGCTGCCAACAGGGCGTCAGATTACCGAGCTAAAAACTGAGGAATGGGTGTTGTTACATCAGTGGATGTATAGGGAGGAAAGATACCTTGTCGTAAAATCAGCATATGAGAAATACAGAGAACGGGTCAAGAAAAAGAGACAAGGAGATGGTGATGAGGAAGTGGAGGAGGAAGAAGAAGAAACCGAGCAACTGGTTAGAAAGAATAAAGGAAAGAAAATCATGAAGGAAGGGGTCTCCTTGATGAAACAGAAAGATAGTGCTCCTCAAGAACGATTGATGGAAAGCAGTTTCAGGGCTGGAGGCACCAGAGAACATCGCGAGCATATAGAGTATCTCCGTGCAATTCATGAGGCCGAAGAAAGAGAAAAGAGAGAAACTAGAAGAAAGAGACGTCATATGACAGAATCCGAAACACCGGTGACGGTCACCACCGAGCAAGAGCAGTTAGACGAGTTTGTAGATTAGTTGATTGTCGATCCGGAAGCCCAAAGTCTATCTCCCCCGTAGAAGAGTAAGAAAACTGGGGAAGGACCTTCGACAGAGGAACAACCAAGACAAATGGCGAAACAAGCTCCTCGACGACCTCGTCCATTTCGGGATTTGTACGATAAGCTTGCAAAAGACATCCGGAAAGGTCTAGCTCAGGAAATCTGTCTGTTGAAACATCAAGTAAGCAACACTAACGTTATTCGTGAGAAGCTGAGGGAAAAAAGAAAGAAAAACAAAGAGCTTCACGCATACGTCAAAGAACAAATGAGATTTGTGAGATTCAGCAAGATGGGATGGAAAAGATGTATCATATGATCAGAGAACTTTGCACCAAAGTGGACATACCACCGATGTTCTCATCTACTGATATTTTTGATTATGAGAAGTTTAAGACTAAAGAGGAAAGATAAAAAGCTGAGGCTGCAGAAAGGAAGAAAAAGCGCCTAGAATCGGCTGTGAACGTCACTAAGGATGACGAAAGTGAAGAGGAGGAGGTTGACAGAGATGAAATGCCAGCGAGATTTGTTGAGTGGGGTTTAGAATATGATACTATTATGAAACTGAGGACGGTGAAGCAGTAACTCCAATGCATCCAGAATGGTTCAGAAAAGAAAGGGAAAAGCTTCCAGATTTCTATCAGGTGGTCACCGTTGAAAAATCTAAAGTCACTGATAGAATCATAAGCTGGAAGTACTGCAATCTCAAAGGGATGTTCATCGTAAAGAGACGAGGTGGTGTTATTCAGCATTTTAAGACCGGAGCTGACATGAAAAGCCTTCCAAGATGGGACATTCGAGAACTGGGGAGGCTAGACCTGATAAACCCGACCAACAACAGCATCGGAGCTGACTTTGAAAGACTCATTTTAAGAGAATGCAATCATGGCTTCACAGTTTTCAAGCCGCAACGACCTCGAAGAAGAGTGTCAAAGACAACAAAAGATCCCATCACAGGAAAAGGGATGGTTACATGGGTAATTAATCCTGCTAGGGTCGAAACAAAAGTCAAAATTCCACCTGAACAGCCTGTCATGCTTACACACTTCAAGAAATGGTTTTACGATGGGAAGACAGGAGAAGCAGTGATCCGTTTAGTGTCTAACGAAGATATTCGAATTCTAGACCCGATGGATGTTTTCATGTTCTGACTCTCCGATCTCAACATTCTCTTTGGTCAAAAAAATCCATGTTGGAGCCGGAAATGAGTACAGAGAAGAAGGAATGCTATTCCAAAGGGCTGTGGAACAAGCTCGAGACAGGAGATAGAGATGATGGAAATTGTTCTTAGGATTCAGAGGCAGACAGAAAAGGAGGAGGCAAGAAAAAGAAAGAGAAAGCATAAGTCATCATCACAACAGAAAGCCTCCTCACCATCTCAAGCTGCATCTCACCATCAAACTCCGGTTCCATCCACATATGAAGCCACTACGGAGTTACAACAAACCTCAAGTGAAGCTATTGTTAATCTAAGCTCTGAAGAAACAACCCAAGCAACCACAGATCGACCTACCGTTCAAGCTGCACAAGACAAGGATGAAGGACCCGCCGAAGACCCAGAAGCTCGCAAGTAAGATTGAAGAAACCCAAGCACGCAACGCTCTGATATTGTTAGAACTTTTGAGACTGTTGATGCTTGATTATGAATAGTTTGAGCTAGTTTGTATTAGTCAGTCAATGTTGAAGGGTCAAAAGTGTAATTGTGTGAATCTTGTAGTAGGCGACGTATTTAATAGTCCAACATAATTAATAATTACGCTGGATGATCAGTCTATATAAATATTATGAACAATCAATGTATGTCCAAGTTTCTTGGACAGATTTTGGTGATCTTCTTGTGTTGTGATTTTTTGCTATTGTGCTTTCATCCGAATATCCAGGTGCTGTTATTGATTACATGTTATTGGGATTTCATATACAACACTAGTTGTTTGATCCAAACAAGATTCTTCATCTTCTTTGCTTGGTTTTTCTTAGTATTTACACATTCAAACAGTTCATAGTTGTTTGGGTGAAAACAATCAACCACTGTGATCCGAATCTGTTTTGGGACTCACAAATATCAACAATTTGCACCTCAAGGGCTAAGATAGGGTCAAGCGGGTCGACCAAGAGTACCATTGGGTGCTCCGCGAAGAGATCATCGAGAGGTAGTAAGAGGGATTGAAGCACATTTCAGGTCGATCATCACTAATAACCCTTCTCCGGTAGTGATACCTCGTCACCCAGATGGAAGGACATTTGAGGTTAGAACGACTGCATTACAAAGTTTTCCGTAGTACAAGGGTCCAGCAACGGAGGAACCGTACTTCCATTTGGAAACTTATGATTCCATTGAGGGAAAGGTTTTTCGTCAGATGATGTTAAATTGGTACTTTTTCAATTTTCGTTGGAAGATAAGGCAAAGAGATGGTTCCATACTTTACCCTCCACATCAATCTACACATGGGCCGATATGCAACAAAGATTTTTAGAAGAATTTTTTACGGCCCAAAAGACCAATGAAGCTAGAGGGGCTTGAGAAGTTTACTACAACAACCGGGTGAGATGTTCCATGAAGCATTTGAAAGGTTTAACATGATGCTAAAAAAATGTCCTCATCATGGCATTGCACTTTGGGAATTACTGAATGCTTTTCATGAGGGGTTGAGTTCGGAGGATGCTAGTGACTTGATGTCCATTACTAATGGTACTTATGGTACAAATTTTAAGCATGATGATTGGGCATTTTTGGAGCAAATGGTGGCCACTTCTAAGAGAAAAGCTCAATCTTCAAGAAGGGCAAGGCATGTTATTACAAGACCTCAAGTATATGTGGTAGATGATGGAGGGGTACAAGCAACGAATCAGGTATATGATATTTGTACTAATTGTAATGAATTGGGTCATGCGGCGGATGTGTGTTTAGTGGATGTGCTTGAAGGTCAAGTAGAAGAGGTAAATGCAATTCAAGGGGGTGGTCACAATTTTAACATGAACTCGAACACATACCACCCGGGTTAAGGAATCATCCCAATTTTCGTTATGGGAACCCGGCGAATCAAGCCAATCCAATTTCCAAGGAGCTCAAAGAACTTTCGTCCCACGCCAACAATTCAATCAAGGTCAAACTTCATCAAGTGGGAATGAAGTTATGGATATGCTCTGGATGATGCAACAAGATATGCAAAGGAGAAATCAATTGGATAACGCTCGGGCACAAAAGGATAAGATTCGGGACAAAGCCATTCAATCATTAATGTAACATCCGTCAAAAAACGGATTTACCAAACCCGCTCCGGTTATTAACCGAACAATCAGTTAAAAATTTCGTGGCGTATTTAATGCCCAAATTATTTTTAAACGATACATAATTAATAAGTATATTGGAATATATAATTTATTTTTGAAAAAAGTATTTAAAATAAGGAAATAAAAATAAAAGGCCGCTGCCGGGTTTCGAACCCGGGTCAGCCAGCGTTTCAGCAAAGACTTAACTTCCAACCAACCAACCACTGCGCCACTTGTGTTTCTTGTTAATTAATGGAAACAATTAATACATATTATAAGTCTCGAAATCAAAACCGACGCGCCCAATCGCAGTCGTCGGAAATCCCGACGATTTCGCCGAGATTAGACGGTTTTTCAGTTTTAACCGAAGTTTTAACTACTACATCGGTTATAACCGACGTCTGAACCCGCGACGCAAGTCATAACCGCCGGAAAACTTATTGACCGACGAATCAAGACGGAAATCGGACCAAATTCGTCGATGTCCTACCCTATAAATACCCCCTCTAACCTCTGTTAGCTTTTTCGCTCACAATCACACTCTTTCCCGACAAAAATTCACTCGCCGGAGAATTTCTGCAACTCGCCGGCAAACCGAGTCTTTCACCTCTGAGCCTTACTGAACCCCCAGAGCTCATACCGAAGCCACCTACACTCACCTCAAGCTCGCTGAAGACCCTCAGCCGTAAGACACACGTCGCCGGAATAGCTTGCTGTCACCGGAGTTTCGCCGGCGAAACAGAGGTGTCCAGTTCGGTATACCTAACACTTAATCTCTCGTTCTTTTTATTAATCTCACATATAATTAACCTCAAGACACTAACGAACTTGATTAAATCTTCGAACCAGTCGGACTTCCGTTTCTGGTTAAGTCTGACGAAGAAGACGAAGATTCGTATTGTATATGTTTAATTAAAATCAAGATATATCTCGGGTTAGACACACAGTCCAGCGGTGGACTGTGTGCAAATAAAACACGCTTACTTCTCGAGTTCGATTCTTGTCCCACGCACACTCGCCTTAATAAAAATGTTCTTTTTTTTACCGAACCGGATTCACTGCTCATATATGTTAAGTTTAATAAAAACCGGAATAATAACCAAGATAGACACACAGTCCAGTGGTGGACCGTGTGAACGTTTAATCACACGTCACGAATTCGAGTCTGGACTACCGCACCGGTTCGGACAATTATCAAACTTTTTATTCAAAACAGAAACGAAACTATTTAGTTTGTATATAAGTATAATAAAAATCAGACTATTTAACAAGTTAGACACAGTCCAGCGGTCGACTGTGTGTTAACCTAAACCACAGGTCCCGGGTTCGAGACCTGTGGAGAACACCGGTTCGATACATTAAAATCGTTTTTAAAAATAAATGATTTTCGGTTTAATTCAATTAGTATATAAATATAATTAAAAACAGAAATATTTCAGGTTAGACACGTAGCTCAGTTGGTAGAGCTGCATGCACGCGTACGGGAGGTCTCGGGTTCGAGCCTCACCCAGCGCATACATACGAACCGGTCAACAGTCAACAGTCAAAGTCAATGATCAACAAGTCAACGGTCAAAAAGTCAACATTTTTTTTATTATTTTTATTTATTTATTTTATTTAAAAATCAATTAAAAATACTTAAAAATAACATTTTTAAGGTTAGAAAATAGCCTTAAACTCACAAAAATACACCCAACAATCCTACTAAAATGGATTAATAAAATCCGTTTACTTACCGAACCATTATGCCATTATCTAGGTTAGTTTCACTCGTGGTTAAATCAAACTTCGTGCGCATTCAACATCATCAACCGAACGCACCCAAGGTGAGTGAATCTTACAACTCCCCTTTTTAATTACACGTTTTGGGGTGTGTCATGTGTCACCAAAATTAACTCGTTTATTTAAACTTGTGCCATACCATATTGTGATCTAAACTTAGATTGTATACATTGTTTGTAGTTATGTATTTCATATTGTCAATTTATATGCAACTCATTCATTAGGCCCATCAGTTCCTCGTGGGAGACGAGTTGAGCAACACGTGCCTCAAAACAAATCCATTATTGTTCGTGTGTGTATTATTTAGTTATATTGTTTGTAGTTATGTATTTCATATTGTCAAGTATATGCAAATCATTCATTAGTCCCATCAGTTCCTCGTGAGAGACGAGTTGAGCAACGCGTGCCTCAAAACGATCCATTATTGTTCATGTGTGAATTATTTAATATTAATTGATTGGTGAATAAGTTTACATCTATTTTTACTCATGTGTGGTTGTGCACTTTATTTTATAATCAATAAATAAACTTGTTCAAATGTTTTTCCTAGGATTCACTCGCCAACTTTTTGTTGATCCAAAAACCTTTTTTACACATGATACAGGTGAACAGGATGAAGCAAGGAGAACATAGGAAATGCCTTAGAAGAAAACAATGAAGCCTAGATTGATGTTTAGGACATGATGTAATTATGATTGTATATTTCCCTTTAAAATGTATTAATGAATATGAAACGTTATAATAAATGTCATGAGCTTTGATGATAACCCAATCATGCCTCGATCACCTTTTCCACTGCGGGTCGGGGTGTGACAGATTGGTATCAGAGCCATGACTATAGGGATATAGTATAGGTTATTAGACCCTTAGAGCCTATACTATAGTTGCCTAAAATTTTAAATTGTTTAGGTGGTTACATACAAACTTATGATGTTTATTTGTTTCATATTTGTTTATACTTACAGTCAAACATACATACTTACATACACATTCATCATACATATTTCAATGTTCATATATTCAAATCATCTTCATACTTTTGTTATTCAAAGATTTTGTCGCAATTTTCAAATCTCATCAAAGTAAGTTCTGCGACGGGCATGTAGTAACTGGAAGGGTACAAGTAACGGTAGTCAGAACGTCCTGTCTAGGTTGGCATTCGTATAAATCCAATATAACGGACCAGTTTGCCTACCTGGGGACTAACGATGAGAGTACGAAGGACCTATTAGGCCAAAGCATGCCACACCAAACGTCGTTCGAACTAACCCCACTTTGAGGTGTCACCGTGTCTATACCTGGACACATTCCGAATATCATACGTTATATACATATTTCTCGATTTTCTCCGGGTTTTAGTGTACGTAACCAGGCTAACACATGCGAACCATATGAAAAACCCGGTAATCATGGGGGCCCACATGATTACGAAGGTGAAGTATGGCGGCATGCAAGGCCCAATGACGAGCAAAACCCAAGACATCCTATGGATGTAGTAGATTTATTTTTCTATATTTATTTTATGAATGTTCATTCCTAAATACGACCCATGATCCCAAAAACATCCAACTCATACTCATGATACGTATTCCTTGTAGATGTCTTCTAGCCTCGCCCGTAGGAAGATGAGAGCAGGAAAGCCCGCGAGCGCATGGCTGCCCTAATCGCTCAACAAATGGCTGCCGTAATACCCAACATTGTAATCCAAGTCCAACAAGCACTTACCGCTAATCCTGTCAACCAAGAAGATCAAAACGTTATCAACCCTCCCCCAAATGCCACTAAATGCACCTACAATCATTTCAAATCATGCGACCCTCCAAAATACGAAGGGACTGAAGGTGTCACCGCTCTCCTCCATTGGTTTGAAGAAATGGAGAACATTTTTCTAAATTGCGATTGCCCTGACGATCGCAAAGTGCGATATGCTACCGGTCGTTTATATGGGATAACACTTACTTGGTGGAATACAGAGAAGGCCAAACGAGGCGTTGACGATGCTATGACTTTGACTTGGGAAGAGTTGAAGGAAATCATGACAAGACGGTTTTGCCCAAGGAGCGAAATCAAGAAATTAGAAGATGAGTTCTATTCGTTGAAGCAAAAGGAAGGCGACCACACCACGTACAACAAAAGATTCCTCGAGTTAAATCAAATGGTTCCCAACTTGTTCACTCCCCTCTACCGTTTGATCGAGCACTACATTCGAGGTCTTCCGTCAAAGATTCAAGACTCTGTAATAAGTACCACGCCTGCAACTTTGGAAGCAGCAATGGAGTTAGCTACAGAACTCACCGAAAACCGAATCCGGAACAAAGACTTCAAGGAGGAGAAGAAGAAGGATAAGGCATCGACTGAAACTTCAAACTCCACCCAAACCGAATCCCCTTCTCAACCCATTTCTAAGAGAAAAAGAGACGGGCAACTTTTCGCTACTATCCAACGTAATCAACCAATTTCACACGCCATACCCATCCAAGCTATCCCAATCACTCAAGTAGCACCCAACTCAACTTACCCAAATAAGAAACCATACCTTGGACCTCACCCTCGATGTAACACCTGTTTTTATCACCATCCATCTACCTTACCTTGTCGACTATGTGCGAATTGTGGACGCTATGGTCATTTGAGCAAGGTTTGCCGCACCCCTCAAAACCAAACCACACCCCCTACTCAAAAGATGATCCAAACCTATCAACAACCCCAATACCCCATGTTCCATATGTTCGAGCTTGTTTCAATTATGGCGACCCTACCCACTATAGAAACACGTGCCCTCGATTGGTTAACATCATAAACGCTCAAGCTCAATCATACCCAGTTAACCAAGTAAATCAAGAAAACCCAATCACTAGGCCACCAGCAAGAGGAAGAGTTTTCAACATCAACGCCAATCCTGTCGAAGATAATGACGGCCCAAACGAAACCACCCAACTAGTCCTCTTCACCGATAATCAAGATTCAACTCCAATCGTTTAGTTTTATGTTTTTCTTTATGTTTTAGAATCACATAGAACCAATCATAACTTAAGGATAAAGCCAATGAAAATTTGACAAGAATATGGTGGATACGCCGCTGGTACTTCCTATATATAAGTATTCTTGTCAAAGGATCGGAGGCATTATCATGCGGTTATGAGAGGTTCCATGCATAAACTGTTTGTATGATTATTGTTTAGATTAAATTTATTATTTTCAGTACATGCAATACGATCGGCTCCGTTTGATTGAGCCTTGATCGCACAGACATTTTTCATTCTCAGTACATGCAATACGATCGGCTCCGTTTGATTGAGCCTTGATCGCACAGACATTTTTCATTTTCAGTACATGCCATACGATCGGCTCCGTTTGATTGAGCCTTGATCGCACAGACATTTTTCATTTTCAGTACATGCAATACGATCTTTTGGTTGTTGTGTTTGTTGTAGAGTCACATAGAACTAATCATAACTTGTGGATAAAGTCAATGAAAATTTGACAAGAATATAGTGGATACGCCGCTGGTACTTCCTATATATAAGTATTCTTGTCAAAGGATCGGAGGCATTATCAGGCGGTTATGAGAGGTTCCATGTATAAACTGTTTGTATGATTATTGTTTAGATTAAATTTATTATTTTCATGCAATATGATCGGCTCCGTTTGATTGAGCCTTGATCGCACAGACATTTTTCATTTTCAGTACATGCAATACGATCGGCTCCGTTTGATTGAGCCTTGATCGCACAGACATTTTTCATTTTCAGTACATGCAATACGATCTTGTGGTTGTTGTGTTTGTTGTAGAGTCACATAGAACTAATCATAACTTGTGGATAAAGTCAATGAAAATTTGACAAGAATATGGTGGATACGCCGCTGGTACTTCCTATATATAAGTATTCTTGTCAAAGGATCGGAGGCATTATCAGGCGGTTATGAGAGGTTCCGTGTAGGATTTAGTATGTTTTGGTCAAAGTTTGTTCATCATACATTTCAGTGTATTTCAATTTCATCATTTAAAGAAGTTGAGCTATGTCTCACTTCCACAATGACTAACCTCTCCATCACAACAAACGAGAGAGGTATTGTCATCATTCAAACATGGATACTATCAGAATTAAGACTCAAGTTGTGGTTGTTGTGTTTGTTGTAGAGTCACATAGAACTAATCATAACTTGCGGATAAAGTCAATGAAAATTTGACGAGAATATGGTGGATACGCCGCTGGTACTTCCTATATATAAGTATTCTCGCCAAAGGGTCAGAGGCATTATCAGGCGGTTATGAGAAGTTCCATGTAGGATTTAGTATTGTCTTGGTTGAAATTTGTGTTACATTCATATCATCTCGCCATTTAAAGAAATTGAATTGTGTTCTATTTCTACATAAACTAACCCCTCCATCATAACAAACGAGAGAGGAACTGTCACCATTCAAACATGTATGCTATCAGAATTTGGACTCAGATATTGGTTGTTGTGTTTATTTATGTTCTAGAGTTACATCATAGAACCAATCATAACTTAATGATAAAACCAATGAAATTTGGCAAGAATATGGTGGATACGCCGCTGGTACTTCCTATATATAAGTATTCTTGTCAAAGGATCAGAGGCATTGTCAGGCGGTTATGAGAAGTTCTAGGTAGGATTTAGTAATTTCTTGGTACATTGGTTGTGGCATTTATTTATGTTTAGAGTCACATCATAGAACCAATCATAACTTACTAATAAAACCAATGAAAATTTGACAAGAATATGGTGGATACGCCGCTGGTACTTCCTATATATAAGTATTCTTGTCAAAGGATCAGAGGCATTGTTAGACGGTTATGAGAAGTTCCATGTAGGTTGTAGTATTAGAAATTTTATTTTAGGATATAACCCTATCCTTCCAAACATATCAAAACTCTTACGCATGATAACATATTTAGTGAATCAACTCTGCTTATCAATATTTTTACCGTAGGCAACAAAAAGCGATTCCTATAACAGGGTACTTAACCCTTACAAGGGACGTTACCGCCTCAAACAAAATTTAAACCCTTACACTTTTTCTAAGTATGTAACTGTCAAACTAAACACCATCATTTTTAGTCAAATACATCACTACTTAAATTTCGGGACGAAATTTCTAAAAAGCAGGGGATACTGTAACATCCGTCAAAAAACGGATTTACCAAACCCGCTCTGGTTATTAACCGAACAATCAGTTAAAAATTTCGTGGCGTATTTAATGCCCAAATTATTTTTAAACGATACATAATTAATAAGTATATTGGAATATATAATTTATTTTTGAAAAAGTATTTAAAATAAGGAAATAAAAATAAAAGGCCGCTGCCGGGTTTCGAACCCGGGTCAGCCAGCGTTTCAGCAAAGACTTAACTTCCAACCAACCAACCACTGCGCCACTTATGTTTCTTGTTAATTAATGGAAACAATTAATACATATTATAAGTCTCGAAATCAAAACCGACGCGCCCAATCGCAGTCGTTGGAAATCCCGACGATTTCGCCGAGATTGGACGGTTTCTTCAGTTTTAACCGAAGCTTTAACTACTACATCGGTTATAACCGACGTCTGAACCCGCGACGCAAGTCATAACCGCCGGAAAACTTATTCACCGACGAATCAAGACGGAAATCGGACCAAATTCGTCGATGTCCTACCCTATAAATACCCCCTCTAACCTCTGTTAGCTTTTTGGCTCACAATCACACTCTTTCCAGACAAAAATTCACTCGGCGGAGAATTTCTGCAACTCGCCGGAAAACCGAGTCTTTCACCTCTGAGCCTTACTGAACCCCCAGAGCTCATACCGAAGCCACCTACACTCACCTAAAGCTCGCTGAAGACCCTCTGCCTCAAGACACACGTCGCCGGAATAGCTTGCGGTCACCGGAGTTTCGCCGGTGAAACAGAGGAGTCCAGTTCGGTATACCTTACACTTAATCTCTCGTTCTTTTTATTAATCTCACATATAATTAACCTCAAGACACTAACGAACTTGATTAAATCTTCGAACCAGTCGGACTTCCGTTTCTGGTTAAGTCTGACGAAGAAGACGAAGATTCGTATTGTATATGTTTAATTAAAATCAAGATATATCTCGGGTTAGACACACAGTCCAGCGGTGGACTGTGTGCAAATAAAACACGCTTACGTCCCGAGTTCGATTCTTGTCCCACGCACACTCGCCTTAATAAAAATGTTCTTTTTTTTACCGAACCGGATTCACTGCTCATATATGTTAAGTTTAATAAAAACCGGAATAATAACAAAGATAGACACACAGTCCAGTGGTGGACCGTGTGAACGTTTAATCACACGTCACGAGTTCGAGTCCGGACTACCGCACCGGTTCGGACAATTATCAAACTTTTTATTTAAAACAGAAACGAAACTATTTAGTTTGTATATAAGTATAATAAAAATCAGACTATTTAACAAGTTAAACACACAGTCCAGCGGTGGACTGTGTGTTAACCTAAACCACAGGTCCCGGGTTCGAGACCTGTGGAGAACACTGGTTCGATACATTAAAATCGTTTTTAAAAATAAAATATTTTCGGTTTAATTCAATTAGTATATAAATATAATTAAAAACAGAAATATTTCAGGTTAGACACGTAGCTCAGTTGGTAGAGCTGCGTGCACGCGTACGGGAGGTCTCGGGTTCGAGCCTCACCCAGCGCATACATACGAACCGGTCAACAGTCAACAGTCAAAGTCAATGATCAACAAGTCAACGGTCAAAAAGTCAACATTTTTTTTATTATTTTTATTTATTTATTTTATTTAAAAATCAATTAAAAATACTTAAAAATAACATTTTTAAGGTTAGAAAATAGCCTTAAACTCACAAAAATACACCCAACAATCCTACTAAAATGGATTAATAAAATCCGTTTACTTACCGAACCATTATGCCATTATCTAGGTTAGTTTCACTCGTGGTTAAATCAAACTTCGTGCGCATTCAACATCATCAACCGAACGCACCCAAGGTGAGTGAATCTTACAACTCCCCTTTTTAATTACACGTTTTGGGGTGTGTCATGTGTCACAAAAATTAACTCGTTTATTTAAACTTTTGCCATACCATATTGTGATCTAAACTTAGATTGTATACATTGTTTGTAGTTATGTATTTCATATTGTCAATTTATATGCAATACATTCATTAGGCCCATCAGTTCCTCGTGGGAGACGAGTTGAGCAACGCGTGCCTCAAAACAAATCCATTATTGTTCGTGTGTGTATTATTTAGTTATATTGTTTGTAGTTATGTATTTCATATTGTCAAGTATATGCAAATCATTCATTAGGCCCATCAGTTCCTCGTGAGAGACGAGTTGAGCAACGCGTGCCTCAAAACGATCCATTATTGTTCATGTGTGAATTATTTAATATTAATTGACTGGTGAATAAGTTTACATCTATTTTTACTCATGTGTGGTTGTGCATTTTATTTTATAATCAATTAAATAAACTTGTTCAAATGTTTTTCTTAGGATTCACTCGCCAACTTTTTGTTGATCCAAAAACCATTTTTACACATGATACAGGTGAACAGGATGAAGCAAGGAGAACATAGGAAATGCCTTAGAAAAAACAATGAAGCCTAGATTGATGTTTAGGACATGATGTAATTATGATTGTATATTTCCCTTTAAAATGTATTAGTGAATATGAAACGTTATAATAAATGTCATGAGCTTTGATGATAACCCAATCATGCCTCGATCACCTTTTCCGCTGTGGGTCGGGGTGTGACAATTAACCACACAAATGGGACAGCTAGCTAGTGAGGTAGCAGCTTTGAAGCAACAGAATAGGAAACTTCCCAGTGATACGCAAACTAACCCAAAGAACATAAAGATCAGCGGGGTAAGTTTCGTTCCTAAAAATGATAAATGTTTAACTACTTCTGTTGTTCATGTGATTGCAGATGTGAATGAAACAAGTGTCGAGAGAAGTGGAAGTGATGCAA
Source organism: Scalesia atractyloides (assembly GCA_947069175.1). NCBI lineage: Eukaryota > Viridiplantae > Streptophyta > Magnoliopsida > Asterales > Asteraceae > Scalesia > Scalesia atractyloides. The sequence continues at coordinate 51,558,012 of CAMTDV010000001.1, read as the reverse complement.
GGGAACCAGTTATCCCGATTCAAGTTGGGAAGTTCAAGATACACAAAGCATTGTTGGATTACGAAGTAGGGATGAACATTCTCCCGGGTAACCTGTACGACCAGTATGACTTTGGTCCGTTAAATGAGATTGATAGCATGGCGGTGTTCGCGTATGCGAGTTGGAAGCAACCCCGAGGGGTTGTAAAAGACGTAGTGATACAATTGGGCGAGTTTTACTACTCGGTGGATTTTATGGTGATCGACTACGCACCGCTGAAGACTTACGAGCAGCCGTAGGTAGTGTTGGGTCGTCCGTTCTTGTATACGGCAAACGCTCAAATCGATTGCAGAAACGGAATGGTCACCATGAGCTACGAGAACCGTAAGTTGTACTTTAATGTGTTTTCAAAATCCATTTATTACGATCTTGTTACGACTTGAGTTACGCAGTTGCTAATAACGAACATGTTTCAAGTGTTAGCATAGTAAGGTTAATTGCATGTGGTGTTGAGTTGTATAGATTTGAGTTGAAGAACGGTGAAAATCAGGCAAGGAAGAAGGCTAGTGTGAGCAGGAAAGCGGGTAAAGGAAAACCACCCGATTGTGGGATTAGATGGGGTGATGAGACTGAATTTGGCCCCAATTGCCGTGAAACTGCAAACTCTCCAAGAAATTGGATAGAATATGGAGAGAAATGGGAAAGCAAGGGTTCATTTGAACCACCTTGAGTACGTCAGGTGGTGTTCTTCTTTTGTATATTATTGCAGACATTATTTTGTTTTGTTTATGGTTGGGTGGAAGGGTGGCATATTTTGATTGGTATTCATGTTATGGGTTGGTGGTATATTGGTGGTGGATACGTGTTTATAAAAAAAAAAGATGGGATTTGAGGGTGGAGCTAAAGGTGAGGTTGAAGTAGCTTTACTGATCGTTTCCTTCAAAACTATATATTGGGGTCAATGTATCTCAAATGTGGGGATGGGGGAAATTTTTGGGATTTTGAAAATTTTTTTGAACAAAACCAAACAGTTGTCAAGTTTGAATATGTTACCTTAATCTGCATGACACATCGATATCCGTTTTTATCCCTTTCTTGGTGAGTTTTGAGCCACATGGATGCATTCTAGAGATTAAATTCTTTTTGGTTGAGTGGTAGTATGTGCGTTGTGTTAATAGAACTTGGATAATAGATTCCTGTAAAAACCTAAGCGTAACATGCTTGTGAATATGATAAGGGCATTTAGGTAACCTCGTCTGGATGTGTGTTGAGTGCGGGTTTTTGAGGTTGGACCTCATAAGTTAAATATATGAGCTTGGTAGTGAGAGGGACGAGGGTTTTGGACATCAGTAGCCAAAAATTTGAGCTTTAACCATTCATTTGTTACCCAAGCTTATGTCCTACAAAATTTCTACCTACTTAAGAGCTTAGTTTAGTTTGATATTGTTATGTATGTGTTCTTCCTTTCTATATTGTTAAAAAATGAAAAAGAAAAAAAAGACAAAGAAAGAAAGAAAAGAGAAAAAGAAAAAAAAAGAAGGAAAAGTTAGTTATACAAATAGTGTTGGTTATTTCTTTTGTATGTTGTAATAATAAACCAGGTCGATTAAATGAGCTACATGCATATTTCCCACCAATTCTCACCCTTACACATAGCCTCATTACAACCCGAAAGTCCTTTTGATTCATGTTAGGCAGTTTGTAGGCTGTTGATACAGTTTTGTGTCTGTCGCTTGTTCTTAATTATAGTTGTAATTGTACGGTATTTGCTCAAGTGTCTATATAGGTTTGGCCGTGTCGAATAGATCGAGATATCCTTCTATCTTGATCTAGTACGACATCTTAGCTTGTCTGTGTTAATCGGTTGCATGTGTGCATACCGTTGAGTCTTGTAAATGTCATGTCTGCACACGTTCTCCAAGAATAAGGATTCTGTGCGAGTAAGAGGATTCGTACGAATCACATGTTTCGTACGAATTAAGTATTTCGTACGAAACAGTTGACTCGTACCAAATATTTTGGAGTTGTGTCTTGTGTGAAATAGTGTGTTCAGTATGTCTAGATTCGTGTTTCGTACGAATTTCTAGACAGACACTATATAAGCAGACATGCACCTCTCAGTCAGAGTTGGTTAGCTGGTTGGTCCAGTGAGACTCTTAGTATTTCTGGTGAAGACGAAGACACAAGAGCACATCAAGTTTGTTTGAGTCATACGAGCATTGTGTGTATATGTTTGTACTTGTTCTCAATCATTAATCAAGATAGTGAATCTTTGGTTACCCCGTGCTCTTTACTTTGCTTTGGTTGCATGCACACTTGGATTCCGCACTTGTGTGTGTGTTGTTTGAACAAGGAATAGGTTTAACACCATCCGCATGTGGACCTACAAAACTAACCAATTAGAATGCTAACAGTCCTACTTAAGTCATAGACTTAGATCGACTAGCTTAAAGGATCAAACGACACGATTCGCTAGATTAAGCGGTGACCGGTTAGAATGTAGTTTAAACCCAACAAGTACTAAGACTTGTATGACATGGGTAAACAATTAACATTATGGAATTTGAGATTAAATGATAAGGTTAAACCCGTTTCGGTTAATTTTCGTAAACGAGATACATAAACTTGACCGTACGCATATATGCGATATCGGGTAACCGGGTGAGTCATGAACAAGTTCTATATGTGATCATAATGTAGCCATAAATAAGTAGTAAACAAATCTATGTCGGGTCAGAATCAAAAGTCAAAGTTGAAGTCAAACTTTATGACTTTCGGTTGCGAACCGACCCTAGAACTAGAATTGACGAGCCGAACATGTTCCCACATGTTCTAATAATTATTACCAACTTGTTTAGGTGTCAAAAACATATGTATAATATATATAAGCTCAGATTATAATATTTATATAATCTGACCCGTTTGACTTTTTAAAAACATTAGTTTTGACCCGTCAATTATCCTAGTAAACGTGATTATTAGGAGGTGCCCTTTTAAGGGATTAATACCTACCTAATTACGATTACTTAGCCATGTTCATCTTGAACAATGGCTAGACCATAATGGTCTTAGCTGAAAGTCAAAGCATTTATAAAAAATGCTTGACTTTTGGCTATTAAAAGCCTATAAAAGAAAAGAGCAGAGATGGAACACTTACAAGTGATCTAAGAGGAAGCTTAGAACTCAAAGGGATGCGCCTAGATGACTTGGAACTTCTAAGAGTGTAATAGAGAGAAGAAAAAGGAAATGAGCAAGTAATAGAGTGAGCTTGGTGGGCTATTTATAGTGCAAGAGGGTGAATGAGGATGATGCGAGGTGTTAGAGGTGTCGTAGGATCAATACAAGTGGCTAGTTAAGTGTCAAGAGCTGCAAGAGGGTGGCAATTGCAGGGTATGTGGCATCTTGGCTGAAATTTAGAATGTTGACACTTTTAGTCCCTTAAAATATAGCTTTATTAAATGTCATGAATTGTCCCTTGACTTATATTCAATGACATAATGCATAACTTAGTTCCTTTCGTTCAATACGTGGTGTATTGAAGAAGAATGCGAATATCTAGACGTTAACGTGTGTTATACTATGTGCTTTAGTGACTTATAAGTGGTAACTAGCTTAGAACGCGACAAATATGAATACTTACGGTTTTATGGGTTAAATTACCTAAATTAGTAAAGTTAAAGGTTCGGTGATAATACGAAAAACCCAAGGATGGTAATTCAAGAGATATCAAATCAACCGGGAGTAGTTCGAGTCGAGAGATGACTTGATTATGTAACAAATATGAAAATTATGAAGTCAGCGGCCTTTGGGTCATTTGTTGAAAGTTGAAATAATGAAAAAAAAGGTTTCAGGAACTCGCCATAGGCTACGGTCGCCAGACCCTAGCTTAGGGTTAGTAAAAATATGGTTCAGCAAGTATGACCGTAGCCTACGGTCCTGGACTGTAGCCTATGGTCCTTGACCGTAGGTTACGGTCAGGCTTAATTTCTGATCAGCAAAGCCGAACCGTAGCTTACGGTTTGGGACCGTAGCTTACGGTCCGGCATATGAAAATATTGTGAATTGGACACATTTGAGCGAGATGAGCAACCAAATCATTTGTGGCTTCATCCGAGAGTGTGTACACATGTCGATATATTACCGAACGTGAATTTTACGAGATTTTACAATGATGATGAAGAGAGCCAATCACCACTTCCTACTTCATCACATTCTACTCCACAACCAATCTCATCACTGCCACATTCTGAAACCCACATCCACCATTTCCAATCATGCACTTATCATCTTCATTTCTTCCTATGGGTGCACTCTACCCTTTGGAAATTTTGTAGTTAAAGGAGAGATTGAAGCTTTTTATAAAATAGAGGATCTAAAAAGAGAGAATTTCCTTCTTTGTTGTGGTATCGAAAGCCTAGGAACCTTGATGAATATCTTAAGCTAAAGGCTAGACAGGCTGAACACATTGCACAAGACAAATCAAAAGATAAAGATGACAGGGCTTTACAAATCTCCTTGCAATACAAACTGAGCAAAGTGAGAAGCATTGAAGAATTTGCTAAGGAGTTAAGTAAGTCTATGTCTGAATAGCCAACCACTAATGATCCTGAATTGAAAGAAGAATATCTTGATCATGTCATGAAGCATAAGCCTTACAAAGCAACAAGGGCACAATTTAAAGACTGGTCGGCAAATGTGCTAAAGGAAGAAATTGAAAGAATTCATTCTATGCTCAAGGATCTTTCAAAGAAGCCTACTCCTCCTGCTTTAAAAAAGACCAAAATTGAAAGCCAAGGCATTCTCTCAAAATTAAAAGAATGAAAGCCGAACTTCTTGATGCTTTATATGGAACAACAAGGCAGATTGCTAGATGGACAGAATCAAAAGTGGTAGATACCTACAGAAGGTTGGAAGAATTAAGGAAGAAAGATCCTTCTATCCCAAGAAAGCCAATCTATGATCAATCAACCGCTGCCCCTAAACAGACCATTGCTCCTAAAAGATCAACTTCAACCTTTGTCTTATCCACCATTGCCTTAAATCAAGCAAAGAGGTAAAAGTAGATGGAAGAAGAAGACCAAAGGATGCATAAAGAATTGAGAAAGGAGGGCATAAAAAATCCAATTTTGTTTCACACAGTTGCTCCAAGTGAATAGCTTAGAGCCTCAATTTCTACACTAGTACGCAGACCAACCTCACCAAACTCATCAAAAATAACCCTACTCTTAAGAAAACCATCTGAGTCAAAAATTCTAAAATGGAAGTCTAACAAAGACAACCATGAATTGACATTGATCAGGTTAGATGGTAGGGTTCAAAGGATAAAGATGGAGGATGCATATGGTCAGGATGTAGCTGATCTCCAAGACTTGCTGAATCTTGAACTTGAAAGGATGTAGAAGACATGATTGCCCTGGAATTTGAACTTCAGTTCAAAGGGAAAATAAGGGAATCATTAATGAGAAATAAAGATTAGCAATAGAGTTTTTGTTTTAGAATCATCTATTTTAGGGGAGATTGTTGAAATTGAACCCTACAAAAGAACATATGATAGAAAGCCAAAATATACTACAACTTTTTATCCTAATAATAACATAACATCTACCCAAGTCAAGCTCTGCTGAAGACTGAATGTCTAAGGTCTGCCATAGCAAAACTCTATTGAAGACAAAGCTCTGCTGGAATATAAAGCTAAAGGTCTGCCAAGACAAAGCTCTGCTAAAGTTTAAAGCTAAAGGTCTGCCAAGGCAGAGCTCTGCTGAAGACCAACAGAGGATGTCTCATCAATGTTTTCTATCAGTCTTTGTAATGTTTAGTTTATAGCAGTGGTTAGCTTAGTAGATGTTGTTAGTTTGTTATTTTTGTTAAGTTTCACTTTCATGCTGACGTCATCATAAGACGCTTTAGGATTGTAGTATAAATAGAACAGTGCTTGTACTGTTCTATTTGATCACTTTCGTCAATTATAAATCTAATATATTTTCATTACATTATGTACGAACAAATCAGTGATCTTAGGCTGAGGGGGAGATTGTGAGTTATATGCAAGTAATTATAATTACGAAAGCATGACAATGAAAACAATCTCTCGACTGTTATGAATTAAAGCTCATCTTTCCACTGCATGTTCATCTAATTTATCTTCTTTCATTTATCATTTTTAGAACTTTCATATACTGTTTCATACTCAGATCCTAACATCAAGAAACAGGGTTAGAGCAAAGCAGAACAAGAAGAAATTTAGGCGTTTTAATCAAGGAAATATTTCACTTCGTACGAAGTGGGCTCACTTCGTGCGAAGTGACTTCCACTTCGTGCGAAGCTGTTCAGTTTGCACGAAGAGGTCCCGTTCGCACCAAGGGTCTCAGTTCATATGAATGGGGTCTGATTTGGTGCTTAGACTATAGACTAGGTCAAATCATGCAATTTTTCCTAATTCCCTATAGTTATGGCTCGGATACCAATCTATCACACCCCAACCGATGGCGGAAACATCAGGGCGGGACGAAATAGATTGCCCGAGACGTCATAACGCTAAATTGTGACAAGCATTTAAATAACTCAAATTTCATTTCATTAATAAACGATCAAGTACAAAGTTTGGATGCAAAACACATTAAGAACACGAGCTAACATAAGTTCTAATTTTAAGTGAGTATCTAGTCCATCCTATTAGATTCCATGCGTCATCACAATCATCCTCCTCAACCTGCACATGTATTTAAGTATTGTTCAACACACAATGGGTACACAGAGGTGTATGAACAGACTGCATTTAACGAAGGATTCAGATTCGGAGTCAGAAAACATGGAACAAAACGTAGAAAACCCCACTCTGTGCGAAGACTGTATATGTTTAACTTAAACTGACCTCACGAATATGGGTGGTGTGTTAGTCCAATAGCGCTATACTTGTTAAGGGGGGCTCGTACACAGTTAATAACGTATCATAAGGCATTCGATTCTAGCATGAACAAGTAGTAAGTATTCGTATTAACCATGTATGTATAAACGTTTGTTTTGTGATTAGCATTAAGTATAGTGATTTAGTGAGTTTGATAAGGCATAGATGTTGCACACCAAAGTGTAAAAGTTAAAGAGCGAAGTCGAGTATGCTCACGGTTTTGCAAGCTTTCCAAGAAATCCGCGAGTCGTTGTGTTAGAGTGTTGAGGTGATGCAAACCGAAGTTACCCTACAATGGGTAAACAGAGGTGTATGAACAGACTGTATTTAACGAAGGATTCGGATTCAGAGTCAGAAAATGCGGAATGAAAACGTAGGAAACTCCACTCCTTGCGAAGTGGGCTGACCACTTCGTGCGACGTGACTTGCACTTCGTACGAATTGACTGTCCACTTCGTGTGAAATGACAGTTCTGGAATGCTTTAGCTCGTTTTGCACTTGTTTCAATATCTTTGAACGAGAGTATAAGCAACGAGACAGAACAGTCTAGGACCATAACATTTAATCAGAAAGCGATTAACATTATATCCATACTAGTTTATTAAGAAAATATAAAATATATGTATAGTTCCATAGTTCATTAAGTTTGTCATAGATGTCCAGCAAGGAGGTATGAATACCTCGTTATATGATTCACCAAAGCTCAAAGTTCATCAACATAGTTGATAAACCTGGTTGGTCATGAATGTATAGAAAGTAGATGTGCAAAATGTTCAAGTGAGATGTGGAACTTAATTCAGGTAGCCAAGGCTCCCAACGTTCTCATACTTACTGAAACACAAGTCCAATCCTAGTGAGCATGACGAACTTGGTCAGTTCTACACTTGGTACAAAAAAAAAAGAATACAAGTAAAAGAAAGAGTAGAAGATTTGACAAGTATTAGTTAGCTGAACTCACTTAAAACAATCTGAGATTATTCTACTAAGAATCCGTAAGTTTGAGAGTGGAAGTGAGAAGATTCGGAAAAATGGAAGTGGTGAAGTTCGTCTGTATTTATAGGAAAAGTTGCCGCCAGCACCACTTCGTGCGAAGTGGCTTCACTTTGTGCGAAGTGCACTCCACTTCGTACGAAGTGAGTCCACCTCGTGTGAAGTGTGTTCAGCTCGCACGGATGGGTTAGTTTTTGTTGTTTTCGTGTATTTAACCAATTTTCGAGTATTTTAAGCATAAGGTCGTAACGTATGACTATTGCATGTAAGATAAGTATAAGTTTGCGTAAAACACACGTTTGAATGATTGATTGGGTATAAAACGCGTAAGTATAAAATAGGAAGTTTCGCTAAAATTAATGTCTTGGATTACGAGGTTGGGAAAGAATAAGGATGTAAGTTTCTAAAAATAGAATTTCAACTGAACTTTAAAAATAAGGGAAGTTTCAAAAATACGAAGCGTTACATCCACAATCGCCAATATTTGTTATTCCTTTGTTCCTTAAACTCAAGGGATTGTTAAATTCCAATGTCGGTTCATGATTGCAACTCCAATTATCCATGTGAAATATCAAATCAAAAAGCTAATTTCTCAAGACCCGGCGTTTACAATGCCAAAACTAGTGTTGACAATGCCGATTTGATTTCTCCACTAGAGTAACTTGATGTTTCGAGACGTTTTTTTCCATCTTTTGCTTTCAATCCTCCATACCAACTATAGTTAATAAACACATAAAATTTCCATATAATTAACGCATATAGCTTGGGTAAAGAGCACGACCACGCCTATTAATTAGCACAACTACGCTTGACTAAATTTCACAGAATTTTTTATTTTGGCGTATGGATTCGAATCTTGCGTACCAAACATCAATGACTCTTCAGATTTGAACGGTTCCAAGATTTTGAGAGTATTGCAACTTTACTTCTAAGACCACTAGTTCCAACAATACCAAGTGATATCAACAAATATAACCACAACATAGAGATTTATAAAGAAAATAAGAAAGCTAGAGAGGTACAAGAAGTGCTTATAGCAGGCATTTCTGGCGAATACAATGTTAGGAGAACAATGTGTTTAGTGCTAATGATAATATTTAAGAAACACAATGATCACTTGTTTTGATATGATTGAAATTAGGAACTTGTGTTATTAAGATGTTGTTAGTAAATATGCATATACCACATACATGTACCTAAACACTTAATGTATACTTTAAGAATGATGATGCAGTCTTAGAAGATTATTTGATAATGAATTAGTCAAGTGTTGATCAAAATCAACAACTAATAATTGATAAGATTAACAAGTTCAATAATTTATCAAGTGCAACATTCATCAAATGAAATATACACCAAGTGTCATATATTGCCATATTCAAAGGTAAAAGATCAAAGCTACAATAATTGATGAAGACTTGAAGATACAAAGATTAAAAATAGAAGATTATCTTCAAAGAATCAAAGCTTCAAGAATTTGATTTGAACAAGACAGAATATTAATTAAATTAAAGTAAAATATAACAAATTGATTTTCTTATAAAAATATTAAACAAAAGTTCCAGATGAACTAAACTAGTTAATTATCAATTGCAAGGACTTTTAATTTTGAAAAAGTTAAGTGTGTAATTGGTTTCTTTTCATTTAAGGCATGTAATTGTGGTTGGAGACAAAGTGTTGCCAAAAATAGAAAAAACCAGCCATATTTTACCAAATCTTAACCCATGCTTGAAAAATAAGACATAAAAGGTATTGGTGATTTTATACGTAAATAATCAGACATATGGGTGTGAAATTTGTGTTGCTGGCAGTTTATAGTCGTTGCACAATGTTCAAAACTTGAAAGCAAGCAAAAACTCAAATATGATAATCCACTATCGATTGGATCGACCTGAGATCGGCCGCCGAGCTAGTTGTGACTTTTTTCTTGTTTGTTGTGTTTTTCTTACATGATTAAAGGAGCTGACTAGTAGAGAAACTCTCGATGGGTTGATCGTGGATAGGGATGGCGAAAAATCTGAGCCCAAATGGTATAACGAAAACCCGTAACCTGAAACATATGGGGCATGTTTACCCGAAGCCCGACTAGTATAGGCTGGGTATGGGATTAGTTTTAAAAATTCTCGCCGGTATGGGATGGGCATGGGATTAGGTGTTACCCGGCCCGTTTAGCCAAAACCACATACCCGTTTACCTGAACTATATACCCGAAGCTTTTTTTATATTTTTATTTTTCCGTAACCCTTAACAATTGGTGACTTATTTTAGTTGGTTTACTATATAAACATTTGAAATTTGTATTTGATAATATTATTTATATTTTGTGTTTTGTGAAGTATACAAATAAAACTATATAAAAATTATAATGTTATTATTTATTTATGATAAAACTTATATGTATGTAATGTATATTTTTATTTATAATAGATGTTATATAGATAAAATTATACAATATCTATAATACTAGAAAAATGTATTTGAAAATTCCATTCGGTATCTTTTACAAAGTAACGGGTATACCTTATATCGCGTGCGGGTAATTACCTGACAAATACATTACGAGTATTAGGTCGAGTGTGGGACACGATTTTACAACCGGGTATGGATATGTGATTACCAATAATCGGCCCGAACCCTGTCCATTGTCATCCCTAATTGTGGAAAGCATGTAGAGAGATTAATTAACATCTCGAACCTCTTATAAAAGCGGTTTTATCATTCCTTCTTCAATTCTTCACGTACTTCCGTATGCTATTATTTATAGTTTACAAGAACATTGTTAGATTTGTAACAAGTGAGAAATCAAGTAAAACAAGTATTTAAATTTTTATTTTAGAAAACTTATTTTCTTAATTGATCCATTTATATATCACTTCTTGTTTACTAAAAAACGCAAAAGGGGTGTATAGTCATTGGATTTATATAAAACACAAATTTGGCTTTTAGATTTATTTTTTATCTACAAATTCTAACAAAATTAAGGTAAAATGAAAGTTAAGCTTCTTCCAAGAATCGTGAAATTGGATTTGTAGGATTCGAAAGAAAATCAATTAGTGGGTTCCCCAAAATCCAAATTTTGATTTTCACTTTTCTTGTTAATGGTGCATTGTATTTTATTTATTTTAATAACAAAGATCAAGTAGTCCAAGATTATTTTAACAATAAAGACTTAGTGGCCTGAAGGATAGGATGTGATAATTTGGCTCACGTTTCTAGGGGCTAACCAACGTATTAGAAAACCCCTGGTTTAACTCGGAATAAAATTTGTTCTATATGAAACTCTAACTTATGTCCTCTCATTTAAAAAATCATGAAACTATCACTCAATAGATGGTTAGGTGATAATGGTCTATTGTATTAAATTGCTTAATGATTTATTTGAATATGAGATAACGTGTAATTTAATTTATTAAAGATCAAGTTATTTTTATAAAGATCGGGAATGTTTAAGTTGGATTAATACTAAAATCAAAATAAAAATTCTTTGACTTGTTATTGTTTAATCTTAAAGAACGAGTTGCTTTCATGGTTTTTCATGTGCGAGTCAATAATTACAATTCAAGATAGTGTTTGAAATTTCATGGTTTTTTAGTTGTCAAACTCTGATATGTTGCATGTGCATAACCTAGCCAAATCAACCTATAGAAATGAAGAAATGTTGTCGGTGAATACTAAAAGGAATAAAATTCAAAAATTCTGAGATTTTAATAATTCCAACTTTTACTAATTAATTGACACTAATTTCAACTTAATTTTTTTGATAATTCTAACATTTAAGAATTTAGCCTCCATTAATTCTTTTTTAAATGTGTTATAACCCAATTAGTTTTTTCCTGACGTAGCAATTTACGTGATACAAACCTAGTTATTGCCCGATGTGGATGCTTATGTGTGAGCTTATGTGGCACCATCATCACCTCCACCTCCATCACCACCATCAGCCACCACCACCACCGTCATTACCGACCACCACTATCAGCTGCCACTACCACCACCTTCAACAACCACCACCATTAGCTACCACCGCAACCACTACCTTGGCATCCACCAACCACCTTCCGACATCAGTCAAGCTCTGGTTGTAGTTTTCCGGTCATGTGCCTCCAGGACCAGATTCCTGACCGGGTTAACTACCACCATCAGCCGCCCCACCACCATCATCACCCACCACCACCACGATGGCACCCACCAACCACCTCCAGCCGTCACTCAAGCTTGGTTATAGTTTTCTGGTTGTGTGCCTCCTGGACCAGATTCCTAACCGAGTCATTAAGTAAGTTAAACAGGGAACTTTCAATTGAACCAGCCAACGCCGGTTCATCTGGTTCGTTCAATATTGAAGCAAAAAAGGGTAAACGGTTGCCCGGTTAGGTGGTGGGTGATGGTGGTGGCGGTTGATGGTGGTTGGTTGGTGCCAAGGTGGTGGTGGTGGTGGGTGATGCACTGATGATGGTGGTGGTGGTGGTGGCGGCTGATGGTGGTGGTTGTTGATGATGGTGGACGTGTGATGGTGGTGATGGAGGTGGATGTGGTGATGGTGCCACATAAAAGTTCACATTAGCTCATAATTAGGTTTGTGTCATGTAAGCTACCACGTCAGCCAAAAACATAATAGGGTTATAACCATGTTAGAAAATGATCGATGGGGGAGGGGGGGCAAATTCTTACAAGTTGAGATGATCAGAGAGAATTTTTTTAAGTTGGAATTAACACCGACCAATAAGTAAAAGTTAGGATTATTAAAATCCAATAAGTCAAACTAAAAAAATCTTAAAGTTCCCTTTGAATTCTTTCTTGTTTTATACGTTTACCTGAGAATGTTCTTACGGATTAAAAGGACATTTGAATTCACACATAACTTAGTGGGTTTCATCTTCAATGTCAGTTTTACTTTAACCTCCTAATAAATTCACGATTTCACGTATCAATCTACTTACATTCACGTTTTCATTTTAACCTCCCTTTACTTTCAGAATCTTCAAATTCAAGCTTATTTTTAAACAGATTATAGCAAACCGAATAGCTTTTGTGACTCGTTTGACCAGAAGATGATAGTTTGTTCTTTTTATGATATGGGTTTTTTGAAGTGAAAATCTATTTTGAAAAAAAAAATCATATTCAATATGGCGATGAAGAATGTAACTGAATTTTCTTAAATATTAGAGAGGTTTAAACTTTTTACTCTCCAATGACAACTTCATGAAATAATATCATGAGAAATTTATAATAGAATAATTGGTAAATGTACAACAAATTATGCATCAACCCTATTTTATATAAATGGCACATTTACTACTGTACCCTTATGTGAATCGTGCGATTTCAAAAATAATAGTCTTAATGATTTTCGACAGTGAAATTCATATAAGTAACTTTTTTAATTACATAATATTGTGATTGTCAAAAGAGGAATCAGTTTTGGTGTGCTGATGTTTTAAAACACATAATTTTTATATAGTATATCATTTAAAAAATAATTACAATATGGTTATATCTAAAATCATTTCTTAAAAGGTCTAATTCTCTAAATGAAAAGAATGTGTCAAAACATATAACAACCACAATTATGTAAGTCAGTTATAATGGTGGGTTTAACTTTATTCTTGCAATAAGCTTACGTAAACACCGTCCCGTTATAACAGTGTGTCTAGCATTTATTATGGTTCGTTTTGTACATATGCAACATCTTGAACCTTTCTCAAGATTTTATAAATTTGTTAAAGATAACCTTCCCATAAATATCTAAAAGGTTTGAAATAAAAAATAAATGCATGGCTGGTTACCAATTGAAATGGGACTCGGTATGAAGAATGGGCAACCTTTGACGTGTTCAAATATTCATCGAAAAACGAAACCGGCTGAAAATTTTATTTTGTAGTTATTATATATTTATAAGAGAAATCAAAAGAAAAGTCAAGATACGAATTGAAACCTTTTATGCATATTATTTTATTTAATAGTTAATCATATAACCTTTGTCCATTTGAAGAACTGGTAGTTTATGCCCTGTCCGTGTTGCGGGCAATAAGTTAAATATTTTTCTCTCATAACATGTACGTCTATATTTCGATTACCTGTACATATTACTCACAACAATAATCTGAAAATAAATACACCGAATCAATCAATTAAAACAAAACACTACCATACTTTTGCTAAAAACCTAAATTGATGGAAAAACTATAATTTTAAACCGCATACAAAATTATAAATTTTTCAAGACAAATGGCAAGTGTCAGGTAGCCGCCTGGCATAAATAAAAATTACACCTAGTGAACCAATAAAAATAAAATACTATTATAGAAAAATGATGTCATGACTGGAATTTTACACTGGGAGTAAAATCATAATTTGACGAAAAAAAAAATGATGGCAAAACTATAAATTTGAACTGAGTCCAAAATCGTAATTTGGGTAGGAGAAAATAAAACAAAATCAATGGCAAAAATGTAATTTTAAATGGGACAATATCGTAATTTGGCTGGACCAATGGGGTAGTGCCAGACAGCCGTCTGACACTATTCCCGTCCATGTGGTTTAAACATGCAAATAAAAAAGTTAACAAACAAAAAGATTTTTTCCTAAAAATAGAGGGGCTAAACACTTATATTAGCGAAGTTTAAAGTTTAAGAGGAAAATACAAAACGCGACGATCAATTACTAAAATTAATGAAAATGGAGAGACTAAACTTATACACTACTAAAGTTAAACAAAGACTAAACACACATATAAACATACCTATACAATAAAAACAAAAAAGTTTTTAAACCAAAAGGACTAAACATAAAAATTAGCGAAGCTGAAGGTTTAACAGTTAAAAAAAATAACGATTAATGAGGAGGTGCTAGGCAGCTACTTGTAACTATTCCCCATAATAAAATATGTATAGGTAATTTTACTAATAGAATTGTTAAAAGGGTCACTATAACAAATTTGATTATTAATCAATTACAAATCACAAATTCAAAAATAAAAGTCGATACTTAGAATGTAATAGATATTAATTTTGTTTATTCTACTAAATATATTTTTAAAGTAAAGTTATTTTACAAATATAAAAAAAGTTGTGTATTTATAACACTAAAGTAATTACACATAATTACTCTACTATAATGATTATAATTACTCTAAAGTGATTGGGCTGCTCGGTGTGGGGCTCATCTCCGGGGCGTCCAGGTGTGGCGACGGGTCGTAACCCCCTCTGGGTCTTCCTCGTCGCAACCGTCTCCCTTTAGACGTTTTCACCGGGCCTCACTTCTTTATCTAACACAAACACAACTACATACATACATATGTATATAAAGGGGCTCGTCCTCCACATCCTAAGCCCATCTACTTAGTCTCACCCCTACACCCACTTACGTGGATGCCTACGTGGCGGATCATCCTTTGAGAACTACCCTCCTCCACACTCCATAGTCATAGAATTACTCAAGAGTGTAATTACACGATTTTTTGTAACATTCTGTAACTAAACATCATGCTTAAGTAAATAGAAAAAAATTCAAAAAAAAAATTTTTGTTTACTTTTCATCTTATATATTATGACTTATTTGTATTTGATCCTTACACTATATTTTTAATCTAATAGTAAATACTAGTATTCGGTCATCAAATTGTGAGTTATTTGTTGATACAAAATGTCTATCTCATACGTCTTTGGGTCATGTCCGTGTATATAATAGCCCTGAAATGTAAGAAATTTGTGTTTGTGTTGGATTTATTGAACCCTATTATAGAACAGATGATAGGAAAGCCAAAATGATCTATATCATCTGATCAATAATAAACAGTACTTTGAATATATAACTCCTCCCAAAGGCAAAGAGGTTAAAGCTTATCAGAGGTTCTTCACAACAGATGCAGGATCAACAGAGTTTCTATTTATTAATGTAATAGTGTTTAGCTTAGCAGATGTTAGGGTTTGTTAGGTCGTTAGATGTCACTGTCAAGGTGACGTTAGCTAAGATACCACAGTGGTTTGATTTATACTATAAACAGAACAGTGCATGCACTGTTCTATTCATCACTTTCCTTCTAACTTTTCTGTACGAACAAATCAGAGTGATCTTAGGCTGAGGGGGAGTTGTAATATTGCATGCATACATGAATCTACAAAAGCATGTTTATGAAAACAATCTCTCTATCGTTATGATTTGAAAGTTTATCATTTCCGCAACACTATTTCATTGTTGTTTATCTTCATTCATTTGGTTTCATCTTAAACATTCACAACTATATCAAACTCAGATCCTAACAATTGGTATCAGAGCTTGGTCAATCAAATTTGATTTAACAATCATTTTGATAAACAGAGATCAACTCTTAATACTGGTTCGTTTGTTCGTTGAATTGAAAATAGAGTAAAAGTTTATTTATGTTCAAAGTATTTTTAAACATAACCTGTTTGTAAATAATCCGAAATGTCTCAAAATCCACAAGATCCACATAGCACTTGCACCATGTACAAACCCCTAATGCTTTTCAGATCGAAGTATAACATCTGGCAACGTCAGATGGGTCACATACTTGCACAACAGAATACAGGTTGCTGGAAATCGGTTATCTTTATACCTCAGGTTCTGATGGTACCGAGTGCTGAAGACCCAAAAGTTCAAGTTCCAAAGAATCCTGAAAACTATCCAAGCAAGATTTTCAGAAAATCGAGCTAGATGCAAAGTCATTTAGCATTGTTGCTAGGACTTTGCCAAACGATATTTATGCTGGCCTGTTATATTCTAACAGTGCAAAGGAGTTGTGGGATGCTTTGAAAGAATAATTCGGTGGGACACAGGAGGTTATTGAAAACAATCGTGAAGTTTTGAACCAACAGTATGAAACATTTTGTCATGTTAAAGGAGAGTCATTAACTCAGCAATTTGAAATGTTTATTTGTCTAATTAGTGAATTAAAACTTGTAAATGTTAACTATCCTAATTCAACCTTGAATGGTCAATTTCTAAGATCATTACTAGAAAAATGAGACACTGTTGCTTTTGTAACTAGAACCTCTTTTGAATTCAAAGAGATGAGTTTGACTCAGCTTCATGGTAGGCTTCTCACTTATGAGAGAGAGCTTAAAAAGAGAAAGAAGCTACAAGAGTCAGGAAAAGTTGCTGATAACTATGCCTTTAGTAGTGCAACACTTTTTGGTCAAGAAGAACCTCTGGTGGTAGTAAGGATCAGAGTGTTGATCATTTTATTGATATAACATTTGGTGGAAATTTCAACTCTGATTTTTACTCACCCAATTATGCTTTTGTAGCAAATGGGAAAAACCAAGTTTCTAACAACTTATCTTTTGAGTTAAATGATCTTCAACATTTTGACCCTGTTGATTCGGAAGAAATGGACATCTTGCATCAATTGGCCTTGCTAAGTGATAGGACTAGCAAGTTTTACAAGAAAAATGGTACGAAGTTTCAAGGATTGCATGGGGGTTTAAAAGTTGGGTCGGATAAGTCAAAAATCAAGTGCTATAAATGTAATAGGCTAGGTCATTTTGCTAGAGAATGCAAAAGCCAAACAAATGGTCCTATAATTACACATCCAAGTCCTAGATCTTAAAACACTATCCATTATTCCCATTATACCCCTTCTCCACATATGCAAAACACTGCTCATTTTGTACATCTAGTAAACATTGTTCCTATCCAATATGTCCAAACCACTATTCCTCAGATACAATATGTTCAAGCCCCAACTCCTCAGGTCAAATGCAACCTGGACCACAAGCTACTGAAACCTCTGCTTAAGCAGAGACCAGTCAATAGAGCTTCTTTACCCAAGGCTTTGTTGATTGGAGTAGCTTACCTGAGGAACTGACCGATGGAAATTTTTCTCTAGAGTCTAGTTCTGATAAGGAAACTGAAAATTCCCACACAAACCTCTGCTCAGGCAGAGACCAGTTAACATAGCTTCTTTACACAAGACTTTGTTGATTGGAGTAGCTTACCTGAGGAACTCATTGATGAAAATTTTGCGCTATATGCTAATTCTGATAAGGAAACTAAAAATTTTTGTTTTATGGAACTAGACACTATTTTGGAGGGGAATGAATATGAGGAAGTAGTGTTCAATATTGATGAGGTTTGTGAAAATGTTGAAACAGATGTTACAATAGATGTTACTGAAGAAACTGTTGGTGAAGAAAAGATTAGTGAATAAATGGTAAAACCTTTGTCTGACCCATGGGATTCAGTGTTTGTGAAGGAGAATGTGATTGTGCCATGATGGCATGTAATACCCAGTAAAATTGTGTCCAATAATATAGTGACACGTATTGTATTTTAATATAGTCAATTAAAGACTAATATGGACTAAAAGTGACAACTGTAACGCTTCGCCTTTGTACCTTTCCGTTTTTAGCAGTCTGCTTCGTGTTTCTATTTTTGGAAAGTCCAAACTTTGTAATCGTGTTTCTATTTTCAAATTCAATGTATTCTAAGGCTTTGATTGTAATCAAGATTAATCAATTATGCTAAATTCGCAAACTATATTCGTGTTAAACTTATGAGCATACGATACTTCATTCCTTCATAAATCAAATCGAAACAACGTGTAAATGTGTGATGAATGTTTATCAAACTTATACTAGGCTCAAGCAAGACAATTAGTGATGTTATTCAAGAAATTCAAGCCTCCATTATCATAAAATCATGATTTATTTTGTGCAAGAAAATAACTGTTCAATAGTTGTTCTATTTAGGGTTTTTAAGCAATGTTTTTGCATAGTATTATATCATTTCAAGACACCTACATGTCACACGTACTATAATCAACACCTAAAGTCTAACAAATCAAAAAATAAATGACCTAAAGTTCAAAAAAAAATAAAAAATATAAAAAAATAGAAGCAGCCCATGTTGCGGCCGCAACATGGGGACTTCTTTCCCTTTTTTTTTAATTCAAAACTCCCCCAAAGGCATTAAATGCAATCCAAGACTAAACACTAATCTTCTCCCTATATAACCACAAGTTCCCCCACCATTTATCACTTTTACAAGCCTCCATACTCTCAAAACAAGTCCAAAACTTCTGAAAATAGTTGCTGATATGCAGCAGCTTGCAAGTGAGTGTCGACTCACTTTTCTTCTTCCTTTTACTTTGTTTTTCTTTCTAACACTCTTGGAAAACCTCTAGGAAAGTTCTCACAAGTTTGTTTGGGAAAACTAAGGTGAAACCACACCATTTTGATGTCCAAAAGTGCATAAACTTTCTGCCCAAATATTTATCTTTCAAACTTCAATTTTTTCAATATTTTTACTTTGTTTCTTCTTTAACAATGTTTGCTAAGGCCCTATGGATGTTACCATAGGTTTTCCGTGGAAAACCAAGGTGGAATCACACCACTTTTGGGGCCAAACTTTCTGTTTATCTTCAAAAGACTTTATACAACTTGAGTTTAACTCATCTCAAACCTATGTCCGAAATGCTTACAATCTTATGGTTGGTTAGGCTTAAAAACAAGGTTGAGACATTCAAAATAGAGGATTTATCCTCACAAATATTATGTTTTTATTAGGGTTTCAAACCCACAAGTGTTGAGCCATCCAAGTTTACAAACTTGTGTTGGTGTAGGTGTGATTACATGAAGGCCTTGGCCATTCAACTATTCAATCCACCCCTCACTTGATGATTTCTATAATTCTTGACCATCCGGATTGTCCTTGTGTTATGTAATGGTGAATCTTATGAAAGAGGTTTAGGATGGTTAACCACCTACCTCCATGCATGACTTACATGACTTACACGACTTCCATGAAATACATGAACTATATGATTTATTAGTTGTAATATAACTATATATAAATACCTAATATAACCGAAACTTAGACCATGACCAAATGGTTATTTGTCTTAAAAAGTAGGTTATTTTATCTTAGACATAACAATCGTTACGATTCTATTGGGCATGACCCATAAAAACACAAACACCCTTCGGGGCTTATTAGTGTAAAAAACGAGCGTTAAATGTCTAGATAAATACTTTCGTATATATACTTTCTCGTACATTTTAATTCCTAAAATCATTAAACTCCCCGTCAATCTAAAAACTCATACACCTACGTTTGCCTTAGGATAAACTTGGTGTTCCAACCCCTAAATCAACCTAACTCTCTCACGTATAATACTTTTCAAAACCGTGAGTACACTCGACTCCTTTTTATGCTTTCCACTATTTGGGTGCAACATGTTAATTTACTAAAACTACACTAGACCACACTTTATTCTATACATAAACAATCCATCAACATGCTTTAGTCTTATGCTACTTGAATTGTTACTTGGTACATTCTTGTGTGATCTAAATGTCATTAACTTTGATCGAGCCTCCCTTAACATGTATAGCGCTATAGGAGTAACGCACCGCCCGTATTTTTGTGGTCATTGTTAAGTTGAAATCTAGTTTGCGGTACACTAGAGGATTGACTTGTAGATTCACATGCCTTGTTTACATTTATCTTGTATGCTAGCTAATCATGTGGATTTGTTAAATCGGATTTTATACTTATGCTATGATATTAAACTTGTGTACTGGCCAATACTTGTTATTAAACTATACTTTTTAACATGTTGCAGGTTGATGAAGTGGTATGATGGAACTTAGTAGGAATGGCATAGAAACACGCGTAGAATACTAAGTTAATTATTATGTTATTGTTGAACTTATTTCGTTGATGTTACTCTTATTTGAATTTTGTTGTAATATGACATTTGAAGTTTGAAAGAAATGAAATTTGGTTGATTAAATATTGTCGCGAATAGTGTTATGATGCAATGAGCAATCTAGTCGTCTCACTCCGATGTTTCCGCCAACGGTTGGGGTGTGACAACAACATGCTCAAACTGAGCCTCTGAATGACTTTATGATGTCAACATGCATATACTTAGCCTCTGAACGACCATTAGTGTCGTCATGCATAAACCTAGCCTCGAACGACCATTAGTGTCGTCATGCATAAAACGTAGCCTCTGAACGACCATTAGTGTCGTTATGCTTAAACTCAGTCTTTGAGTGACCGTTGTGTCAACATGCCTAGCCTCTGAGTGACATCGGAGTCAACATGCTTATATAGAGCCTCTGAGTGATCCTTTACTTAGTCCTAACTCTCATATGTCCTGTTTATTGGACAAGAGTGATTAAATCCATTATTATATGAAAGTTGGATAATGGAGGGATTAAAAGTGTCAACATGTTAATTTATACCTCTGAGTGACCTTTTAACAAACCGAGAGCTCGACAATGTCTGGGCATAATCCCGGGTATTCCAAGTATTGGCTACGGAGGGCTAATTAAGCCAAAAAGGTGTTTTAGAATGCTTTTATAAGCTTTTATAAGTTAAGGGGCTAAAGTACCAAAGTTTTAAAGTGGCCGTGGGACGGTCATGCGCCGCGAGAGATATGGCCTGTGTCTCTCGCAGGGCGCGAGAAGCCCTCTGCTGCAGAAAGTTTGCTTGGCTTCCAAACAAAATTGCCAAAACCATTAAAACCGAAACCATGGCTTCCCAAACTGCTATACCACATTTTGGGACACTTGTAAGCTTCTTCTTACACCCCTAAACACCTGGCTTCACCTCCTTTGAGTTCTCCAACTATAAATAGGTGCTTAAATTCACATTCCAACTTGCACCTTTCTCATTTATTCACTCTTCTCCCTCCTCTGGAAGTTCCTAGCTAAAAGGGGCATCCAACATAGTTTTTTGCACCCTAGGAATCACTGGTAAGTGTTCCTTCCTTGTGCATTTTCGTTTATAGGCTTTCATAGCTAAAAGTCAACCATTTTTCGGAAAACGCTTTGACTTTCGGTTAAGACCGTTACGGTCTACCATTATTCGAAATGAACATGGCTAAGTGATCCTAATAAGGTAGGTGTTAGTCTCTATAAAGGGCACCTCCTGAAGATCACGTTTGCTAGACCAATTGACGGGTCAAAGTTATGATATTAAAAAGTCAAACAGGCCATTTTTCGGAAAAATCATAAATTCAACTTATATATGTTATGAAACCTGTTTTGACACTTAAACAAGTTAGCAATAATTATTAGAACATATAAGAACATGTTCGGCTCGTCAATTTCAGTTCTAGGGTCGGTTTGCAACCGAAAGTCGCGAAGTTTGACTTCTGCTTTGACTTTTGATTCTGACCAAATTTAGATTAATTACCTACTGATCTAAAGTTGCGTTATTATCGTAATATAATATAGGATAACCCTCTGAGATTATATTACTAGATCATAATCAGAATCCAAGTTTATGCACAAATTCCATAATTATGCCATCTTTGACCAAAATGTCCTTTTTGTATAAAACAAGGTTTTAAATGGTAATGAACTTGAAAATAAGTTTTCTACTGATATAATATTATAAATAGGATAATTTGGGATGTTAAACCAAGTTATAAACTGAGTTTTCAAACAGGTCCTTAAACTATGTCGATAAATGACGATTTTAGCCCTTGTGGCTTATAAAATGATTTTAATCATATCTATTCAAGGTAAATCTTTTACCTACTGATATGATATATTAAATAACATATCTGAAACATTTTTATCTAACCGTAACATCAGTTTTCATTAAACATTGCATAAATCGTCATTTTACGACATACGCGTCGTTTCGGCGCATAGTATAGTTTTAAACCATATTAATGAACCAAGACTTGTTACCTACTGAAATTAAAACTTATTTTAAATATTTTTACAATAGGTTATTGATATGAACTCAGAATCCCAAATAATTTATAACCTATGTGTGAAATGACCAAAATGCCCCTTCGGTGCATAGTTTGGTCATAAAAGATAAAATGCACACATAATTAATATCCTACTAATATTATATCATAGGTAAATTATTTTCCAGAATACTTATGATTATAAACTTAAATCATGGTCAAGTTCCTTTTATATGGTATGAAATTACCAAAATGCCCTTATGAGGCATAGTTTCGTTTTAAAACCTTAACGGGCATGTAAGTTGATATCCTACTGATATTTTAACTTATTTAAATATAATGTCATATAGAACTTGTCCATGACTTATCCGGTTACCTGATATCGCTATTATGCGTACAGTTAAGTACATATAACTATTTTACGAAAATTAACCGAAACGGGTTTAACCTTGTCATTTAAGTTTCAAAATCCAGAATGTATATAGTTTACCGATATTATACAAGTCAAGTACTTGTCGGGATTAAACTAAATTCTATCCGATCATCGTTTAATCAAGGGTTATACGTAATGATCTTGTGCACTATTCAGTTTATAAGATCGTTAGTATTTAATTGGCTAGCTTATGCCATAATCCAGACTAGAGCCTTGCTGGTAAATGCTATCTGCACTTGGTACTTTTGTATACGACTGAGTTATTTAAAAATAAAAGAAGAAGACTAGCTCAGGTAAATACTCTCGACTTATTTTCCCTATACGGGCTTGGGATACGGTAAATTATTACCGCTAGGTCCAAAATGGGGTCAATCAAATGCACGTTTGTGGCTAGTAAACCCCATATTTCGTTTTAGTCAGTTTTGTTTGATAACTTAAACCTAGGGGGTTAAATTACCGTGTCCAGGATATCCTCAGCTCAATACATAAGTTATTGGCCACGACCTTAGCACGGGGTGTAGGCATACACCTGTTAGATGCTCATATGCAAATTACCCAAGACCTTGGGGATAAATCCTTCGTGAGTTCGTAAGTTATGTGTATTTAATTATGTCTCGGTGTCTGTACTGGGCCGTGCATGTATTGACAAACATGTGAATCTGATACAAGGTTGTAAATTCAACTTTCCCAAGTTAATAAAAGATTTTGTGCCGTTTTGCACTTACAAATCATTTTAAAGTTTTCAAAATGAGTCAGTAGGGTGTATTTACCAGCGTAAGCTGACGTATCGTCCAAAGGTTAAGTTTGCAGGTAAAATACGAAATAGGCCGGAAGCTGCTCGGTAGTGATAAGAGGATCTTGCAAATCCTAAGAAATGCCCTAAGTCTGTTTTGTATTCTTTCTTGTACATTTCATGATCCGCCTGTGGATCTTCTATTTCGATCCTGTATATTATTTTATATTTTGAACAATTCGGTTTGTAATAGTAATTTTAATCCAAGACTTCCGCTGTGCTACGTTTAATTGATAATGATGTTATCAACTTACGTCACGATACTCCCTACCCGGGCTCACCGGTGTATTGATTTCAGGTTGGAAATCTGGGGTGTGACAGATTGGTATCAGAGCCAACGTTTGAGAGAATTAAACACTAGCCTTTGATGTTTAATCTCAAACTTACACGAGCACATTCCTTAGACTTCCGAGTCTAGGCAATGACCTAGGATTACTCATTTCATTATTAAGTTATTAGTATTGTTTTGAATTGATTTCTATCAGGATAATGCCGCAACGCGTACAAGGACAAAGTGGAAGAGGAAAGGTCCAATGAGGGGAGGACCATCGGGGCGTATTCCTCCTCAACCTCATAACTCAGATGCATACCAAGAATCAGGAGATTCGTCTCCTTGGCAACCAGCGAGACGTTTTGTCTCTAATAGACACTCGCCCTCACATTCCTAAAATTCTTATCACTCTCACCACTCCTATCATTCACACCATTCTCACCATTCCCATTCTCATCACTCTTACCATGAAGAATTTAACCCTAACTATTACTTTAACACACCTCCAGCCGATCAAAATCAGTTGGACCAGCCAAACCTATGGACGAGGACTCCGACCCGAAGATGCCACCGTTGGGATCGAACGCGCATCCCATAGAAATATCAAGCGATTCGAACTCCTATTCCGGATCACCCTACCAAGGTCCTAACGAGTGGGACGAATATTGGAATAAATTCACCTTCACCCACATTCCTTATCATCACTCTCAACCACCCCCAGTTCAAGAAGATGTCCACATAGAACCGGTGGACCAACCTCAACCACTTGAACCACCAAGGAGAAAGCGTGGAGCAAGTATGTCGGTGCGTGCCGGACAAAGGTCGGGATCGCTGCCACCTTTGCCCCACTCCTACCCCACAATTCAAGAGGACCCACAAATGGGTGGACCCTCTAATGTTTCACCTATAGTAGAACCAACACCAACACCTGTTGTTCAACCACCACCATTGGGTTATACTAACCCAATCCCCACATATCCAGACACGTATGGATATGATCCTTTTAACCCGTCTACACCGGTAGACTATCAAGCATGGTCACAAGACCCCTACATGCAGGCTGTTGTGCACAACGCACTTTACCCGTCTCCTTTCCCACATGCTTATCCACCGACTGGATATCCAACTTATGGGTACCAGTATCCGGTTATGCCACAACCATAACCACAACCTCCGCCACCACTTCAGGCCATCAATTGGCCTTAGAAAGAATGAAAGAAATGCAGCAGCAAGCAGAGAAAACGGAGAAGAAATCGAACAAATTCTTTAAGAAACTCTCCAAGTTGGTTAAGGGAAAGAAGGACAAGTAAAGTCTCTTCTAATAATATGTAGTCCCTGTGAGGACATTGTATTTCTTTAGTCCCTGCGTGGACATGTTTATTTCTTTAAAGTCCTTGCATGGACATTTATTTCATATTCTAGTATTATAATTTCTAATTTAAAATTTAATGAAATATTTTGGAATTATATATATATATGTACTCATCCTTTTCAAGCAATCGTCTCGATTTTACTCGAATTTTGTATCAGCTATATAATTCCAAACAGATCTTAATGGTTTTGATTTAGCCAAGTGGCATTGGCCACACATTTGGCTAATTATATAATGATAGTTAAGAACGAAAGGGTCTTCTATCATGATAGTTAAGGGAAGTTATCCTTCTATCTAGAGGTGGTGGACTAAGTTCAAGCCTCCAAGTCATTAAGGTCAATGCGACCGGGACTAATAATCAACCGTTAAGGTCCTCTTATGTTAACATTCAAGTAATGTGCATACTCATGGTTGTGTGACTTGAGGAATCGCACTAACCTTCAAGGTAATGGGCTATGTCCTAACCGTATATAGCTCATGTGATCTATTTGATCCCGGCTAAATATCACCAGTGCGGTGATGATAAAACATCCGTTAGTGGTGTATTACCCTTTCGGGTTATGATTTATTTTATATAGCCCATGGGATCTATTTGATCCTGGCTAAATATCACCAGTGCGGTGATGAATAAACATCCATTAGTGATGTTTTACCCTTTCGGGTTATGATTTATTTTATATAGCCCATCTGATCTATTTGATCCCGGCTAAATATCACCAGTGAGATGATGAATAAAACATCCATTAGTGATGTATTACCCTTTCGGGTTATGATTTATTTTATATATCCCATGTGATCTATTTGATCCCGGCTAAATATCACTAGTGCGGTGACGAATAAAACATCCATTAGTGATGTATCCTTTCGGGTTATGATTCATTTTATATAGCCCATGTGAGCTATTTGATCCCAGCTAAATATCACCAGTGCGGTGATGAATAAAACATCCATTAGTGATGTATTACCCTTTCGGGTCATGATTTATTTTATATAACCCATGTGATCTATTTGATCCCGGCTAGATATCACCAGTGTGCTGATGAATAAAACACTCATTAGTGATGTAGTGCCTATGTGCCATATTTTATGTCCGTTGTGACAGGCCTATGCGCCATGTTTTAAATGTCCTTTGTGGCAAGCCTATGTGCTATACAATTGTCAAATATGACAATGACAGTTGTGACGTTACGATCCACTACCTAGTAATATATGGACCTTGTCTAGATCGTAAATTGCCTATAATGGTCCTATTAAGACCTAGGCCAAATATAGATACTTTAAGCCTAAGAGTTGTGATGTTATTCACACTAGCAGGACTAGGCGATGGATTTTTTTATATCCAATGTTTTAGCTAGAATGGTTGGTATACCATGGCTAAGGCAAATTTTATTTGGTATATAGAACCAAAGATTTGATGGATGGCTAATTCAAATGAGGCACAAAATAGCCAGCGGGACGTTGAACCCAACAATGCAGAAAATAGAAATATTGATGATAATGATTTCCAAGCTCGCATTGATGCGGCTGTGGAAAGGGCCATGGGTAAGGCCATAGAAAAGCTAAGAGAGTCGAATGCTACTCGCTCTAGACCACTATCGGTTACCCCATCCTCAGCTCATAAGTAGAGCTCTGTTCACTCATCAAATGCGAAGAGTGAACCTAAGAAGATAGACTATGCTGATAGGTCCCGTTCTTCTAAGGACGGATGCACCTACAAGTACTTTGTCTCCTGTAAACCCCGAGACTTTAATGGGGAAAAAGGAGCTGTAGAAGCCCTAAAGTGGCTGGACGAGATGGAGACCATCGTAGACATCAGCGGTTGTGCTGAAAAGGATGTGATCAAGTATGTATCACAATCCTTTAAGGGCGATGCCCTAACTTGTTGGAAAGACATGATTTAGTCCACAGGTAAAGTATACCTGTATAATCTGGGATGGTCTAAGTTTATGGACCTTATTAAGGAAACCTACTGCCCACCCCATGAGGTGGAGAAAATAGAGACAGACTTCTTGTCTCTATCGATAAATAACCTAGACAGTCGGAAGTACGTTTTCGATTTCAATTCCCTATCTAGGTTAGTTTCCTACCTAATCACCCCTGAATCCAAACACAATGCGTGTTTTATAAATGGATTAGCACACGAGATTAAGGGCATGGTAAAAGCTGCTCAGCCTAATACCTATAGGTCTACTGTTGACCTATCTCTCTCCCTCACCCTTGATCTAGTAAGGCAAAACTCAGTTAAGCCTGAAACTGATGGGAAAAGAAAGAGAGAGGAGGACAACTCCCAAAGGTTTAATAAGAAGAATAAAGGGAGATTTGGGTTCAAAGGGAACCAAGGCAAGTTGGCTGTGATGCCATTTTGCAAGACTTGCAACCGCAGACACTGGGGACAATGTAATCCTGACCCACAAGCTAGACCTTGTGGTATTTGTAAAAGGAGAGGGCATAAGACCCAAGATTGTAAAGATCTTAAGGATGTTGTATGTTATATCTGCAATGAAAAAGGGCACATTGCAACTAACTGCCCTAAGAATTCAAAGAATAATTATATGAAGCCTGGAGAGGCCAAGAAGGGGAATGCACGCGCCTTTCGGCTGACTGCTAAGGAAGCTGTTATGACAATAACGTCATAACAGGTACTTTTCCCATTAACGATATTTATGCTAGCGTTCTTTTTGATTCGGGTGTGGATAAATCTTTTGTTGACCATAAGTTTAGTAAACTAATATGCCCATAAGAACTCTAGATAAAATTTATGAGATAGAACTTGCCGATGGAACCTTAGAAACTGCAACTTCCATTCTTGATGGATGCTCTATATCCATTAAAAATCATTCCATCCCTATCTCTCTTTAGCCAATGAAATTGGTGGGGTTCGATGTTATCTTAGGCATGGATTTGTTATCTTATAACCAAGCCCGTATTGCCTGCGATAAAAAGTTCATCGAAATAAAACCCCATCTGGTGAAATGATCACCATCCCCGGAGACTCGCACTATGGATTTCTAGACAAGGTGTTGTTATTTAAGGCGTCCAAGTGTTTGAGAAAAGGCTGTGTCATCTACATGGCACAAGTCACCATCAAAGAACCTAAGCCAAGCATTGAAAATTTAGCAATTATCTTGGAGTATCCCGATGTTTTCCCTGAAGAATTGCCAGGCCTACCTCCGGATAGGCAAGTGGAGTTTCAAATTTGACATCATACCAGGTTTAGCAACCATAGCTAGATCTCCATATAGATTAGCACCAACCGAAATGAAAGAGTTAAGAGTTCAATTAGATGAACTCTTGGAGAAAGGCTTTATTCAGCCTAGTTCCTCGCCTTGGGGAGCTCCTATCCTCTTTGTAAAGAAGAAAGACGGTTCGATGCGAATGTGCATCGATTATTGGGAGCTGAACAAGTTGACAATCAAGAATAGATATCCTTTACACAGGATCGATGATCTATTTGACCAACTTCAAGGGGCTGCTTACTTCTCCAAGATTTATTTGAGGTCCGGATATCATCAATTGAAGGTTAGAAACGAGGATGTTCCCAAAACAACTTTCAGGACCCGCTATGGTCACTTTGAATTTTTAGTAATGCCTTTTGGGCTCACAAAGCACCAGCAACATTCATGGATCTCATGAATAGAGTCCGCAAACCGTATTTGGATAAGTTTGCATTGTCTTCATTGATGACATACTTATCTATTCTTGTCATCAAGCTGATCATGAGAACCACCTTCGGTGCATTCTGGAACTTTTAAGACAAGAGAAACTTTATGCAAAGTTCTCTAAATGCGAGTTTTGGCTTAGAGAATTCCAATTCCTTGGACACGTTGTAAGTGATCGTGGTATCCATGTGGATCCCACCAAGATTGAAGCCATAATGAATTGGGAAGTACCCAAAACCCCATCGGAGATTTGTAGTTTTCTAGGATTGGTCGGTTCTTATAGGAGGTTCACTGAGAACTTTTCAAGAATAGCCACTCCTCTAACTACCTTGACCCGTAAGAATGTTAAGTATAATTGGGGTCCAAAACAACAAGAATCTTTTGAGGTTCTTAAACACAAGCTAAGCAAAGCTCCTGTGTTATCTCTACCTGAAGGTAGTGAGAACTTTGTTGTTTATTGTGATGCTTCGCACACCGGCATGGGCTGTGTGTTAATGCAAAATGGCAAAGTAATTGCCTATGCATCACGACAACTAAAGGTGCATGAAAGGAATTACACCACCCATGATTTGGAACTGGGTGCCGTTGTATTTGCACTAAAGTTGTGGAGACACTACCTGTATGGTACAAAGTGTGTTATATAGACAAACCATAAAAGTCTCCAGCATCTGTTCAATCAGAAAGAATTGAACATGCGACAACGATGATGGATGGAAACACTTAATGATTATGATTGCAAGATTCACTACCATCCAGGAAAGGCAAATGTAGTTGCTGATGCCTTAAGTCGCAAGGAACGAGTTAAACCTATAAGGATTAACTCCAAGAGCATTAAGCTCAGAAATAGCTTAAATGAGAAGCTATTAGATGCGCAAAAACAAGCCCTATTAGAGGCTAATATCCCTAATGAGGGATTAGGCGGAACTGTGGATCAGTTAGCGCCTGGAAAGGATGGAATCCTTAGATTCAATGGAAAAATCTGGGTTCCGATCCTTGGAGGACTTAGAGATCTAATCCTCCAAGAAGCGCACAATTCAAGATACTCGGTTCACCTGGGAGGTGATAAGATGTATCAAGACCCGAAGAAGAATTATTGGTGGATGGGTTTGAAGAAAGCCATAGCCACTTATGTAGCTAAGTGTCTGACGTGTTCGCAAGTTAAGGCCGAACATCAAAAGCCGTCAGGACTTCAACAACAGCTTGAAATTCCCACTTTGAAATGGGAAATGGTAACTATGGACTTGATTACCAAGTTACCTAAGACCAAAAGTGGAAATGACACTATTTCGATTGAAGTGGATAAGTTGACTAAATCAACATATTTCTTGCCAATAAAGGAAACATATAATTCAGAAAAATTGGCTAAGTTGTATGTGGACAAAATTGTGTCCCTACATGGTGTGCCGGTATCTATTGTATCTGACAGAGATACTAGATACACATCTCACTTTTGGAAAAGTTTCCAACAATCTTTAGGCACGATTAAACTTTAGTATGACTTACCATCCGCAGACTGATGGTCAAAGTGAGCATACTATCCAGACACTAGAGGACATGCTTAGGGCATGTGTGATTGATTTAGGTGGAAGTTGGGATGACCACTTACCCCTAATAGAGTTCTCCTACAATAACAACTATCATACTAGCATCAAGGCTGCTCTTTTTGAGGCCTTGTGTGGGAGAAAATGTAGAACGTCCGTGTGTTGGGCAGAAGTTGGGGAGGCCCAACTATCATGACCAGAGATTGTCTTGGACACCACGGAAAAGATTGTGCAAATCTGTGATCCTCTCAAAGCTGCCAGAGATAGGCAGAAGAGCTATGCTCTCAAGAGGCGTAAACCTCTTCAGTTCCAAGTAGGGGACAAAGTCATGCTGAAAGTATCACTCTGGAAAGGTGTGATGCGTTTTGGAAAGAAGGGCAAGTTGAGCCCAAGATATATAGGACCCTTTGAGATAATCGAACGTGTCGGGACTGTAGTTTATAAGCTCAGGTTGCCAGAGGAGCTTAGTGGAATTCATGATGTATTCCACATATCTAACCTTAAGAAATGTATAGCCGATGAGTCGCTAGCAATGTCGCACAAGGATGTGCAAATTGATGAAAACCTGAGGTTCATTGAGAAACCAATTTCGATCGAGGATCGACAGGTTAAGAAGCTCTGAAGAAAATTAATACCTATAGTAAAGGTTAAATGGGATGCCTTCAGAGGTCCCGAGTATACATGGGAGGTTGGGTCCACTATGCGACAAAAGTACTCCCATCTTTTTGAATAAAAATCTCGAGGTCGAGATTTCTTTTAAGGGGGCGAGGATGTAACACCCAGTAAAATCGTGTCTAATAATATAGTGACACGTATTGTATTTTAATATAGTCAATTAAAGACTAATATGGACTAAAAGTGACAACATGCTCAAACTGAGCCTCTGAATGATTTTCTTATGTCAACATGCAAAAACTTAGCCTCTGAACGACCATTAGTGTCGTCATGCATAAAGCTAGCCACTGAACAACCATTAGTGTTGTCATGCATAAAACGTAGCATCTGAACGACCGTTGGTGTCGTTATGCTTAAACTCGGCCTTTGAGTGACCGTTGTGTCAACATGCCTAGCCTCTGAGTGACATCGGAGTCAACATGCTTATACTGAGCCTCTAAGTGATCCTTTACATAGTCCTAACTCTCATATGTCCCGTTTATTGGACGAGAGTGATTAAATCCATTATTATTTGAAAGTTTGATAATGGAGGGATTAAAAGTGTCAACATGTTAATTTATACCTCTGAGTGACCTTTTAACAAACTGAGAGCTCGACAATGTCCGGCCATAATCCCAAGTATTCTAAGTATTGGCTACGGAGGGCTAATTAAGCCAAAAAGGTGTTTTAGAAGGCTTTTATAAGCTTTTATAAGTTAAGGGGCTAAAGTGCCAAAGTTTTAAAGTGGCCGTGGGGCGGTCATGCGCCGCGAGAGACATGGCCTGTGTCTCTCGCGGGGCGCGAGAAGCCCTCTGCTGTAGAAAGTTTGCTTGGCTTCCAAACAAAAATGCCAAAACCATTAAAACCGAAACCATGGTTTCCCAAACTACTATGCCATGTTTTGGGACACTTGTAAGCTTCTTCTTACACCCATAAATACCTGGCTTCATCTCCTTTGAGTTCTCCAACTATAAATAGGTGCTTAAGTTCATATTCCAATTTGCACCTTTCTCATTTATTCACTCTTCTCCCTCCTCTGGAAGTTCCTAGCTAAAAGGGGCATCCAACATAGTTCTTTTGCACCCTAGGAATCACTGGTAAGTGTTCCTTCCTTGTGCATTTTCGTTTATAGGCTTTTATAGCCAAAAGTCAAGCGTTTTTCAGAAAACGCTTTGACTTTCGGTTAAGACCATTATGGTCCAGCCATTGTTTGAAATGAACATGGCTAAGTGATCGTAATAAGGTAGGTGTTAGTCCCTATAAAGGGCACCTCCTGAAGATCACGTTTGCTAGACCAATTGATGGGTCAAAGTTATGATATTAAAAACTCAAACAGGCCATTTTTGGGAAAAATCATAAATTCAACTTATATATGTTATGAAACCTATTTTGACACCTAAACAATTTGGCAATAATTATTAGACCATGTAAGAACATGTTCGGCTCGTCAATTTCAGTTCTAGGGTCGGTTTGCAACTGAAAGTCGCGAAGTTTGACTTCTGCTTTGACTTTCGATTCTGACCCGATTTAGATTAATTACCTATTGATATAAAGTTGCATTATGATCATAATATAATATAGCATAATCCTTTGAGATTATATTACATGATCATAATCAGAATCCAAGTTTATGCCAAGTTCCATAATTATGCCATCTTTGACAAAAATGCCCTTTTTGTATAAAACAAGGTTTTAAATGGTAATGAACTTGAAAATAAGTTTTCTACTAATATAATATCATAAGTAGGATCATTTGGGATGTTAAACCAAGTTATAAACTGAGTTTTCAAACAGGTCCTTAAACTATGTCGATAAATGACGATTTTAGCCCTTGTGGCTTATAAAATGATTTTAATCATATCTTTCAAGGTAAATCTTTTACCTACTGATATGATATATTAAATAACATATCTAAAACATTTTAATCTGACCATAACATCAGTTTTCATTAAACATTGCATAAATCGTCATTTTACGACATAAGCGTCGATTCAGCGCATAGTATGGTTTTAAACCATATTAATGAACCAAGACTTGTTACCTACTGAAATTAAAAATTATTTTAAATGTTTTTACAATAGGTTATTTATATGAACTCAGAATTCCAAATAATTTATAACCTATGTGTGAAATGACCAAAATGTCCCTTCGGTGCATAGTTTAGTCATAAAAGATAAAATGCACACATAATTAATATCTTACTGCTATTATATCATAAGTAAATAATTTTTCCAGAATACTTATGATTATAAACTTAAATCATGTTCAAGTTCCTTTTATTTGGTATGAAATTACAAAAATGCCCTTATGAGGCATAATTTCGTTTTAAAACCTTAACGGGCATGTAAGTTGATATCCTACTGATATTTTAACTTATTTAAATATAATGGCATATAGAACTTGTGCATGAATTATCCGGTTACCCGATATCGCTATTATGCGTACGATTAAGTATATATAACTATTTTACGAAAATTAACCGAAACGGGTTTAACCTTGTCATTTAAGTTTCAAAATCCAGAATGTATATAGTTTACCCATATTATACAAGTCAAGTACTTGTCGGGATTAAACTACATTCTATCATCAAGCGTTATATGTAATGATCATGTACACTATTTGGTTTATAAGACCGTTAGTATTTAATTGGCTAGCTTATGCCATTATCCAGACTAGAGCCTTGCCGGTAAATGCTATCTGCACTTGGTACTTTTGTATACGGCTGAGTTATTTAAAAATAAAAGAAGAAGACTAGCTCAGGTAAATGCTCTCGACTTATTTCCCTATACGGGCTTGGGATACGATAAATTATTACCGCTTGGTCCAAAATAGGGTCAATTAAATGCCCGTTTGTGGCTAGTAAACCCCATATTTCGTTTTAATCAGTTTTGTTTGATAACATAAACATCAGGGGTTAAATTACTGTGTCCTGGATATCCTCGGCTCAATACATTAGTTATTGGCCACGACCTTAGCACGGGGTGTAGGCATACACCTGTCAGATGCTCATATGCAAATTACCCTAGACCTTGGGGATAACTCCTTCGTGAGTTCGTAAGTGGTGTGTATTTAATCATGTCTCGGTTTCTGTACTGAGCCCCGTATGTATTGACAAACATGTGAATCTGATACAAGGTTGTAAATTCAACTTTCCTAAGTTAATAAAAGATTTTGTGCCGTTTTGCACTTACAAAACATTTTAAAGTTTTCAAAATGAGTCAGTTGGGTGTATTTACCAGCGTAAGCTGACGTATCGTCCAAAGGCTAAGTTTGCAGGTACAATACGAAATAAGCCGGAAGCTGCTCGGTAGTGATAAGAGGATCTTGCAAATCCTAAGAACTGCCCTAAGCCTGTTTTGTATTCTTTCTTGTACATTTCATGATCCGCCTGTGGATCTTCTATTTCGAGCCTGTATTTTATTTTATATTTTGAACAATTCGGTTTGTAATAGTAATTTTAATCCAAGACTTCCGCTGTGCTACGTTTAACTGACAATGATGTTATCAACTTACGTCACGATACTCCCTACCCGGGCCCACCGGTGTATGGATTTCGGGTTGGAAATCCGGGGTGTGATAGATTGGTATCAGAGCCAACGTTTGAGAGAATTAAACACTAGCCTTTTGTGTTTAATCTCAAACTTACACGAGCACATTCATTAGACTTCTGAGTCTAGGCAATGACCTAGGATTACTCATTTCATTATTAATTTATTAGTACTGTTTTGAATTGATTTCTATCTGGATAATGCCACCACGCGTATGAGGACAAAGTGGAAGAGGAAAGGTCCAATGAGGGGAGGACCATCGAGGCGTATTCCCCCTTAAGTTCTTAAAAACTTATGTTCAGACAAATGTATTATTGCTTTGCTAACATTAACGAGGTGAAGGAAAATCTTAGAAACAAGATCTTAAATGATGAAATACAGTTTAAAAAACTTACAATAAAGTTAAAATCAAAACTGTTAGAAAAGGATAGTGAATCAGCAGTCTCAAACATGAATCAAGTATAACCAAGGATCAACTTCAAACAATGATAGAAAAATATCAAAGTTTTAAAAAGGAGCTTGAATATACCCAGATCACTTGTGACAAATGAGAATACTACAAAGGTTATGAGTTGATGTTAGAATCACAAATCAAAAGCAATGTAAAATTTGGTGTAGGGTTCAGAAAAAAAAGACCAAATTCTTCAAAACACTTCTGTAAATGATTGTGGTTTGGTTGAAATTATTCTAACAAATTTGGCTGGTCAAGAAGTAAAAGTCACTGAACCAAATGGTAAGAAAATCACTTTAGAAAGACCAGAAGGATCCTCAACTTTTATGGAGATTGAGAAATATCAATTCAAACCTACTTGGTCAAATGAGTATGATATTCTTGAGAATTTTAAGCCAATGGATTTTTCAACCATTGAAGGTGTAAAAGCACCTCAAGTCAAGATCATTCCCTTAAAAGACCTTCGAGCAGATGTTGCATCATTTGTTGACAAAAAGGGTGAAAAAGGGAAGAAAGAAAAGATAACAAACTTGTTTTGTATTTTGGTGAAAAGAAGGATCATGTTACTAAAAACTATTTTTTTCTAAAAGCATATGATATTAACAAAACAAGTGTGATTATTGATGCACCTCACTGTACAGTCTGTGGTAAGAAAAACCACAAAACTCAAGAGTGTGTTTATCTCGAAAATCTTTATGCCAAAAGAAATGAGTTTAAATCCAAAACATTTGAGAGTTCAAGAAAAGAAAAGACCAAACAGACCTTTATCCCAGTCCATACATCTGTTACCAAACAATTGAATATAACCTCTGTTCCCATATAGGTTTAGGTAACAGATGCACCACCAGCCAATAAATTTCAAAGAGGACATGGCCAACCAACTTATAAGAGTATACTCCTTGGCTATGAGGTCTACAAAAGACCCTCAAAACCAAGAGTAAACAAGCATCCTCATAGTTATAATCATCTGACAGGAAATGGTCCATAACACGTGTTTCAAAAATCTATTCAAAACACTGACCATTCTCCTGGACTTGAGGTTGAAATATATGTGACCCTAACCAAAGCCATTTTGGCTTTGGACACTCACCAAACCTAATATGTTACTGATTTGCAGGTGACATGTGCGTATATATAGATGTTTTTACAATGAATTTTACACACGAACTCGGTTTTAATATTTATAAAAATGATCTATAGCTAAATATTAAAACACACACAAAGACAAGTGTACCCTATCTTATATGTAGTAAAGTATGGGTAAGAACCAGAAGTCGATCCATGGACGCGGGCAGACGCTTATGTACTAAACCGTCGTCATTTATCTACCGGTAAAAAGATATGTGAAAGAATTTTTACTAAAATTTTCTAAAAATATATTTTAAAACATATAAGACTCCAAATACAAAAAAATATAATATCTTTTTCTTTTGTCTTGTTTTATAAACAACCTAAGTATGTTAACTAAGTCAGAATTGTTGCAAAGGCACTTGATCAACCTAAGCATGTTAACATGATAATTCTTCGGAAAGTTAACGCGATACACACACTTTAACCACCTAAAATTATTCATTAACAAGCTATTGATATATTTTCATGTGAATCTTTTAAAAATAAGTTAGTCATCCGTTAAGAGTTTTCTAACCTCACTTTATCAAGGAAAGCAATACCTATAACACAATACGAGACAAGCATAAAGTAGATCATATCACAAACTTCTCCATTTTGCAAGTCTTAAATATAAATCTACCAAGTTGGCCATTTTAACAAAAAATACTTAACAAAGATTATGACCCATGTTAAGAACTCACAATAACACCATATAACCCGTTTCCCTTACGTGTAAAAAAGCATTCTTGATCAAAATCAGATTTATCTTTTATTAAACCAATACCCATTTCTAGTTTCCTGGTGTAAACACATTAACAAGTTAATAGTTTAATAACAAATGATTAATTATGGGGTTTTATCAACTTATCCGAACTAACTATTTATTAATCATTCAAGATAAACAACCTTAATAAAAAATACAACATCAATGAACCAAATTTGCGATATGATCATCAAGATTCAAACATGAACAAGTTGCCTGAGCTTCATTCCAACATGATTACAAACTAAAGATTGTTCATAAAACAAGTATCTTAAAACATTCATAATAATAATACATAAACATCAGCTAAATGCTTGCAAATGTGCTTAAAATGTATGTTTAGAACAAGAAATCAAACCATAAATAAGCAGGGATTTGATGGATTGGATAATAGATGAGCTTCTTGCGACCTTGAGGCTTGAAATTGACCAAAACTGGTAGCTTTCATACCTCAGAAATCGCCCAGAAGCTTGAAAAATTACCCAACAATTTGATCAGAAGCGTCTGCCCTGTTTTATAGGGATTTTCATATCCGCACGACCTTTCACATAATGTGCACGCGCGTGCACTGTACAAGTCTAATCATGACGTCTGCTGCAGGGTATGGGTTGAGCAAGTGGCTGATTTGGCGGCAAAGTGTGTGCACGGCCGTGCACAAAAAGTGCACGACCGTGCATGTCCGAGAAAATGGATGCACAAGGTGTGCTTCCGAGGATAAGAGGGCGCACGGGGGTGCAACCGAGACGCAAGGGGGTGCAACAAAGGCTCACGGGGGTGCAACCTAGATGCACGAGGGTGAAACCAAGACGCACGGGGGTGCAACCGAGACGCACGGGTTGCAACCGAGATGCACGGGGTGCATAACCTGTGTCTTTAGCAGATTATGAAGTTTTCATCCAAAATGCCCGAAAACTCCTCGTTTTCTACAAATTTGCCGTGAAACGTCGTTTAAGACCTGAAAACCCAAAAGTACACGATTAAGAACCTAAACATCGAATTTGTAGTAAAAAACGCGTAAAACGGGAGTAAAAAACATGTATAATTTAGTGTATATCAAACCTCCCCACACTTGTACTTTGCTTGTCCTCAAGAAAACTACGAAAGCTCCCAATGCCATCAATTATTTAGCAGTCTAAATTGCTAATATATATGCAACGGTAAATCGGTTTCCAAAAGACATCATCAATGTTCTAAACCAATCAAGCACACGATAATATATGTAAAGATAACCAAAAAGCAATGGTTCCACTTCCAATTGAGTTAGCATGCAAATCTTTACACTACTCACAATGCTCTCACACACTCGGCTATATTTGTGAATCATACATATAATGAGTATGTGTAAAACACTCGACGCCAAGGAAATGAATCACACAATGTCATATGCTTGTCAAAAGATCGAATCTCCATCAACTAACATGCGAAAACGGCACAAATCAAGAGGTCTTTGAGAGTTGTAATGATAGGCAATGGTTAACGGTGTCGAATGGACATTTAAAGTGGCTAAATGGTTAAAACTCGACGGTTATGTTTAACAAGTGTAAATAAATAAGAACTATACATAACTAACGCGAACGACGATTTTCACCTACTTGAGCTAACAACAGGATTATAACCATTTAGCACTTAAAATTGCTCTAATTCGGTCATCTTCACCCTATTTTAGGGTGTTCTATTTTCAGTATTTTTTTCTCTTTTTTTTTTCTTTCTCTTTTTCTTTTTTCTTTTTCTTTTTTTTGTTTTTTTTTAAGAACGGATACTTTAATGCTTTTACACAAAAGGAACTAAGTACAAAGAATATAAGTCAAACGATAACTTTAACCGAGTTTTAACACAAAGGTTTAAAAAATAAAAAAAGGCTAAATTTGGAAAATAGGTTAAAGGTTTGGTAAAATTGAAAAAAAAAACATGGGAAATAGGTTCAACAAGGTTAACTAATGGATAATATTGGGTGCGGGAAATAAATAAAAGAAAAATGCTAACACAAAAGGGTATCCTATGTGCCTCTATCATATTCATGCAATTTCACACATTTATGATCTTGAAAAGTATGCTAATGACAAGTTCTAAATTGCATAAAACAAAGATAGGAGGGGGGTATGGTTGATTTATATAGAACCAGTAAAAGACTCAGGGGGTAGACTGGGATGATAAACATAAAAGACTTAAACAAAAGACTCAAGGGTGTTAAACATAAAAGACTTAAACATAAACGACTTAAATGGTGTTAAACATAAAAGACTCAAGAGGACTCAGGAACAAGAGAGAGAAAGAAGAGAGAAGATAGAGAGAAAAATATAAGAAGAAGATTTTATTTCTTTCCAAGGATGATTTACAAGTGAGGGGAAGCCTTCCTTTTATAGACCAAGGAAAGGCTTGATTATATCATCCATGACATCACTCTTAATAATACATAGAAAATATCTAAGAAAATACAAAAAAACATGACATAAGCGCTTACGTCACTTTAAGAGTGATTAAAGCTTTAATTATCCTAAGCACACATGCTTTTGTCACTTTAAGAGTGATTAAAGCTTTATTTTATCCTAAGCACACTAATAGTACACCAAGCGAGTACAGACATCTTTATTGTGGTTTTGCGGAATCAAGGATCTCTATGATGAACTGGGATGGATTCTGGTGGAACGGGTCATCCTTTGGTATAGGGTCGAATACCGATTTTCTCCCAGGGGCTGTTGGAAGGACTATCATCGGAGGGTGCGTGAGTGCTAGAATATTATTGAAATATTCTACCATAGTCTTTTCCCATTTAGTTGTCTGGGGATCTTCTTTCTTCCATGGGTGTTCACCATTCAGGACTTGTGGTGGTAGTTCTTCGACCTCTACCTGGTTTAGCTTTGCGAGATTAATGCGTGTATCCATCCAAGCATCCTTGTAGTTGATCTTGAAATAGTATCCTGCGGGGTTTAAGTCATACCAAGAGTGTATAAGGGCAGGCGGTGCTGTAGAGTTTAAATCACACCAGCCTTGGATGGGTTTGCGGAGCAAGACCATGCAATGTTTCTAGTGGGAGTCCCTCATGAGGTAATCCCAATCAGAGATTGGAAGGAACCATTCTAGAACCTTAGCAAGGTTCTTTCTTTCTTCTTGCAACATTTCTAGCTGGTAGTCTAAGAGGTAGGCTAACAGCTTGTTGGAATTAAAAGCCATGGCAATGGCAAAAGATTTCGTGAGGTACCATAGGAAAGCCAGTCCTTCGTTTGATAGCCTGTGCAAGTTTTTTTAGCCTGAAAACATTTAGGAAGGGATAATCTGGGAAGAATTTATCTCCATCCATTAACGGGCCATGTGTTTTGAAGGTGAGGGTGAGGAGGTTTTTGTAGTTGAAGAGGGATTCATCCGTAATGGCATGCTTTTTAACCACTTCGATGACTTTTGAAGGCACATTCT
The DNA here is from genome assembly GCA_947069175.1 of Scalesia atractyloides. Classification (NCBI taxonomy): domain Eukaryota; kingdom Viridiplantae; phylum Streptophyta; class Magnoliopsida; order Asterales; family Asteraceae; genus Scalesia; species Scalesia atractyloides. The sequence goes on along the minus strand of CAMTDV010000001.1, from coordinate 51,517,459 downwards.
TGCCTTTCAGCTTTGGGATGAGACTGGCTGTGTTTGGTTGGTTTGAGGTTTCCATGGGTGTTTCTTTTGAGATTGGGCGGTTTAGGTTGTGGTGATCCTTGTGTTTGCTGGTCTTTAAATAGGCAGTGTTTTCTAGCAAGGAGTCTTGGGGAATCTGTTGAGCAGTTGAGGAGGATCCTTGGAGAATATTCTTTGCTTGTAATGATAGATCCTTTGACAACTTCTCTTGTTTGTTCTTTGTCGCTGGAACTTCGTGATTGGCTTGGCGCCCTGGGGAGTTTTCTTTTTTCTTTTTTACCCATAGGGCATTTTTTCTTTTCCTTTCTTTCTTCAGAGGGAAGCTTCCCTTGTGACCACATATTATTTTGTCTTCTTGCGGGCCATGCTCTTTACTTTTGCTTTGTTGGCTGGTTGTGGCAGGAATCTGCAGGGTGGAGGTCACATCTTCCTTTTGCTTTTCTTTTGCTTTTCTAGACTAAGCTGGAAGATTCTTTTGAGATGATAGGACTCCTGTGTTTTTGAACTGTTCTGTCAGGGAATCTATCATGTGGTTTTTGGGGCCTGTGTTTGCATTCGGTTTTCCTCGTTCATTTTTGGTGTCGGTGCCAGTAACCGGAAATTACAAGCGGTTTGGGAAAGTGAGAAAAGTCTTCCATCATGTAGATTTGCATTGGCTCATCTTCAGACTCAGACATTTCACTTGTTTCTGATTCATCACTTGAACTATAGGATATGGTGCAGATCATCTTTTTCCCTGGTTCATCATCTAGAGAATAAAGTGATTCTATGTCAGAAACATCTACCGGTTCTACCTCGTTGATAGCGTTGAGAAGGGCTTGTGTTTATCTTTTATCTTTGCAATCTTTTGCAAAGTGACCTTCTCTATTGGAAACGTAGCATCGATTTGTATTCCGGCCACTTGTTGATTTTTTGTTCAAGAATTTCCATTTCCTCCTGGATGCACCTTTTCCTGGCCGCATGGAGTAGGAGTTGCCTGACCTTTTAAACCGGACAATTCTTGATTTTTTGTGAGGTTTTGAGCAGTTGCATGACGATTCATCTTTGCATTTGATCTTTAGGTGCTTGTCGTTGCATGCAGACCCGAGCCTTCTTCCTGTTTTTTCAAACTCATCTAAGAACCGTTTTTGGTTACATAGTTTAGTTAGGGCGTTCATGACTAGTTGGTAAAGTCCACCAAGGGAAGCCTGGGCGACGGTCATGTTCTTGGCTTCTAGTGCTCTATATGCCTCATTCGAGAGAGACTCCGGAAAGGAGTTCAAGAAGACTTGTTTTAGGTTTATGTCATCAATGTCATGGAGACAATAAAACCTTTCGGACATTCTGTTGTAATGCTTCTCAAGGTCTTTTGGATGGAACGAGCAGCATTTCATTTTTAAGAATTCTTCTCGAGCTCAAATTATATGATCCAACGTTCCCATTGAATTCATAATAAATTGCATTTATGAATTCATCTGGGTTTTTTCTTTTTAGGATGTTCGTTTACCTATATTCACCAAGACTACCAATCCCGAAGTCTTCCTTGGCATCTTGCAAGGAAGCGTTTGATGACCATGTCAATGCTGTAGTACTGGAGCTCAGCTGTGCACAAGGTTAGCATTTCAACACTTCTATCACACCATTTTGCTGGGGGGATATCGTCAAAGGTGAATTGCTGTTTTGAATCCATATTCGGAGGAGCTTTCTCGTTGGTCTGTGGTGATGTCTGGGACGCTTCATCATCAATATCAGAAACATAGGCTCTTTCAGTTGTTTCTGCCTCATTCATGAACAGATGCTCGAATTCATCTATTGGGGGCATTTCTTTGTAGGATTGTGAAGTAGGGCTTTCTTAGGAGATGGATGATGTTTCGTCATGTGTGTTGATCACTGAGCGACTGTCTGTAGACCCTCTGCGTTGTTAGTCTTGGTAAAAGCTTGTAAGAATGATGAGATACCATTCTTTTCTTTGGTAGACATCATGTTGGGAGCCTTTGAGGAAGTCATCATGATGCTGTCATCTATATCCTTCTCACTTCTTGATGGTTCTTTTCCTCTGCTTGAGGTTGGGACTTTGTTTATGCTTTCAGATGACGTGCTTCTTGTCGAGGAAGCTTTTCTAGCCTTGATTTTTGCTTGTTCTTTAGACCAGAGGTTTAAGGATGGATAAGTTTATGGGAACGGTGATATTCCGCAAAAAACAACAAGCATGTCAAGAAAGCAGTAAAAGGCTCAAAAATACGCTCTTGTAAACGAAAGGAATGGGTGCAAGTGTAAAAATTAGCATGCCAGTCATTCTGTTGTTTATCACGCTTATAGTTATCTTTTTCAAAATTAATGTGACTTGTCAGTTTTGATTGTATCTGATCCTTTCTAAAAACAACTAAATGTTTAGTTTTTTTTTGCAATATATAAATGCCACAAAAATTAAAGTGGGAGTTTTTGCAAAAACTTTAAGGACAAACAAAGTTAATAGAGTTAATACCCTTCCCCACACTTCAACTTCACATTGTCCTCAATGTGAAACAAAAAATAGTTAAGCGGTTAATAATAGCTAAACTATAGTGTGAAAAAGGAGAATAACACTCCCCTCGATATTGAAGAAAACTGAAGAAGATCCATGTACTTGACTTCACTGTCCCCACACTCCCGACTGCATACTCGGTTTGTGTCCCATTTACTTACAAAATGTGACATGCTAGACAAAATACAAAGCATCACAACTGATCAAAGGATTAGTTAAATAACCATCCCATCCATTAGCTAAAAAGAAAATAAAATAAAAGTAACATTTATATTTATTTTTTTATAGGAAAAACATATCCGAGGGGTTTTAAGAAAAGACACCCAAAATGAAAACCCCAACTAAAACATAACGAACCAAAATAAAAATAAAAGATAGACAAAGACTTTAACGGTGAATGACACGCTCCCGACTCGTTAACATACAGTATTGATAGAAAAATATCAAGAATTAGGGTCAAATTTCTTGACGCAAAATACTAATATAATACAAAAGACAAGATTAAACACAAAAATGACTAAATAATTCATACCTTTTGTGTGATATGTGGTGATTATAAAAAACGGTGAGTTGTTGTAGGAGAGAAAAGAGAGAACGGTTGTGCACTATATGGTTTTTACTTTGAATATTTGCTTTTTTGTTTTTTTTTTATTTTTAATTTTTAATTTTTTTATAACTTTTTGTTTTATTTTTTTTTATTTTTAATTTTTTCCTTTTTGTTTAAAGAATTTTTTTTGTTATGGTATTTCATTTATTTATGTTTCTTTAAGAAAAATAAAATTTTGTTATGTTATTTTTGCTTGCACGGCTGTGCATCTGACATGCACGGTCGCGCAGATCAAAATATGCACTGATAATTTTTTTTGCGTACACGGCCGTGCACATGATATGCACGGTCGTACAGATCAACATATGCACTGATGTGCACCACCGTTCTCGCGTGCACGGTTATGCGTGTGACGTGCACGGCCATGTAGTTCTCGCGTGCATGGCCATGCAAATTTTCTCGAACATGTGCGGTTATGAAGTGCACGACCGTGCGAATTAAGTGCATGATCGTGCAGTACCTGTGTCTCTGCAGACAGAACCTGCAGAATCCTCCAAACTTGACTTTTTTTTTTTATCAAAAATCACCATTTTACAAGATTTTACCTGTTTATAGACCATATCAACGCCAAAACTTTACAAGGCATGAATCACAACTACAAAAACTTACAAAATACTGAATCAATTAGTAAAACGAAAGAAACAGAAAAAATTTATGTAATATTTACAAATTTACCCCCAAGCGTGTCTTTTTCAAATAATCAATTCGTTAATTCGAATTCGAACAAATAAACAAGTATGAACAAATATTCACAAGCATGTACACCGGTAGAAGAATAACTCTGGTCGTTCCCAAAAGCTCGTCGCGTCCCCGGCAACGGCGCCAAAAACTTGACATGTGTGTATATATACATGTTTTTACAATGAATTTTACACATGAACTCGGTTTTAATATTTATAAAAATGATTTATACCTTAACATTAAAACACACACAAAACGACAAGTGTACCCTATCGTATATGTAGTAAAGTATGGGTAAGAACCAGATGTCGATCCATGGACGCGAGTAGGCGCTTATGTACTAAACTGTCGTCATTTTCTACCGGTAAAAAGATACGTGAAAGATTTTTTACTAAAATATTCTAAAAACATATTTTAAAACATATAAGACTCCAAATACAAAAATATAATTTCTTTTTCTTTTGTCTTGTTTTATAAACAACCTAAGCATGTTAACTAAGTTAGAAATGTCGCAAAGGCACTTGATCAATTTCCAATATAAAGACATTTAGTATCCCTTTCGGGAATCCTAACATGATAATTCTTAGGAAAATTAACGCGATAAATACACTTTAACCACCTAAATATTCATTAACGAGCTATTGATATATTTTCATGTGAATCTTTTAAAAATAAGTTAGTCATCCGTTAAGAATTTTTTAACCTCACTTTATCAAGAAAAGTAATACCTATAACACAATACGAGACAAGCATAAAGTAGATCATATCAAAAACTTATCCATTTTGCAAGTCTTAAACATAAATCTACCAAGTTGGCCATTTTAACAAAAAATACTCAACAAAGATTATGACTCATGTTAAGAACTCGCAATAACACCATATAACCCGTTAGAGCCCTTAGGTGTAAAAAAACATTCTTGATCAAAATCAGATTTATCTTTTATTAAACCAATACCCATTTCTAGTTTCATGTTGTAAACACATTAACAATTTAATAGTTTACTAACAAATGATTAATTATGGGGTTTTATCAACTTATCATAACTAACTATTTATTAATCTTTCAAGATAAACAACCTTAATAAAAAATACAACATCAGTGAACCAAATTTGCCATATGATCATCAAGATTCAAACATGAACAAGTTGCCTGATCTTCATTCCAACATGATTACAAACTAAAGATTGTTCATAAAACAAGTATCTTAAAAACATTCATAATAATAATACATAAACATCAGCTCAATGCTTGCAAATGTGCTTAAAATGTATGTTTAGAACAAGAAATCAAACCATAAACAAGCAGGGATTTGATGGATTGGATGATAGATTAGCTTCTTGCAACCTTGAGGCTTGAAATTGACCAAAACTGGTAGCTTTAGGACCTCAGAAATCGCCCAGAAGCTTGGAAAATTACCCAACAATTTGATTAGAAGCGTTTGCCCTGTTTTATAGAGATTTTCATATCCGCACGACCATGCACATAAAGTACACGCCCGTGCACTGTACAAGTCTAATCATGACGTTTGCCGCAGGGTATGGGTTGAGCAAGTGGCTGATTTGGCGGCAAAGTGCTTGCACGGCCATGCATAAAAAGTGCACGGCCGTGCATGTCCAAGAAAATGGATGCACGGTTGGTCGCACAGGGTGTGCTTCCGAGGATCAGAGGGCAAACGAGGGTGCAACCGAGACGCACGGGGGTGCAACCAAGGCGCACGGGGGTGCAATCAAGACGCACGGGGGTGCAACCGAGACACACGTGGGTGCAAACAAGGCGCATGACCGTGCATGACTTGTGTCTTCAGCAGATTATCAAGTTTTCATCCAAAATGCCCAGAAACTCCTTGTTTTCTACAAATTTGCCCGTGAAACGTCGTTTAAGACCTGAAAACCCAAAAGTACACGATTAAGAACCTAAACATCGAATTTGTAGTAAAAAACACGTAAAACAGGAGTAAAATGAGGGACTAAAACATGTATAATTTAATGTATATCAGTAGGGAGCTTCTACTTGCCTTTATAGTTTATGGTATGTAGATATTGGAGGCTCCAGGGACATGACAAAATGTAGAGCCCTTCTCAAAGATTTTCTAGCACATGGAGGGGGTGATATATCGTTTCATAACAATTCAAAAGGTAAGGTGTTGCGGTCAGGGACAGTTCAAGCAGGGAAACGCAAGTTTGAAAATGTCAATCTTATGGACAATCTAAAGTTCAATCTTCTTAGTGTATCTCAAATGAGTAACAGAGGTTATGGGTCATTATTTACTAAGAAGCATTGTTAGATTGTTGGGCTAGAAGTGATTAAAAGGATTGAAACATCATTGCTCAGAGCAAGCACAAATTGTTGCTCATAGCTGTGGCAATGTGTATGTGGTTGATATGTTGAAAGATAATCCAATGTCTATTCTTAGTTACCTCAAATAAAGAGACAAAATTATGGCATATAAGACATGGTCACACAAATCCCAAAACTATCACCACACTCTCTAAACAAGTTCTTGTGAGAGGTCTTCCATCAAAACAATTCACATATGATGAAAATTGTGCATCCTATTTAAAAGGTAAACAACATAGAAGTTCATACAAATCAATTGAGGAGTCCAAAACAAGTCTATGTCTACAGTTGCTACACATGGACTTCTTTGGCCCTATAAAAATCACGAGTCTTGAAAAGAAAAGGTATTGTCTTGTTATAGTTGATGTTTTTCAAGGTTTACATGGACTTATATTTTGCCCTCCAAAAATGAGACTGCAGGCAATTTGACTTGCCTGTAAAAGTCTTTAGGAGTGATAATGGAACAGAGTTTAAAAATAAGGAGTTGGATAATTTCTGTGTGTCAAAAGAGATTGTTAGGCAATACAACATCACAAGGACACTAGAACAAAATGTTGAAAAGAAAAATAGAACTCTAATTGAAGCTGCTAGACAATGCTTCCAGACTCAAGTTTACCCTTATCTTTTTGGGCAGAGGCTGTAAACATTGCTTGCTATGTACAACACAGAGTTTTAGTTAACCCCATGAATCAAAAGACTGCTTATGAAATTCTGTACAAGATCAAACCTCTGATCTCATACTTCAAAATCTTTGGCTGCCGATGTTTCATTTTAAACTTAAAAGATTCTATTTCAAAATTTGTAGCCAAAGTAGATTGTGTTTATTTTCTGGGATACTCAACCACGCCCCAGGCCTATTAAGTGTTCAACACAAGGACTAAGTTTGTGGAAGAGATCTTGAATGTAAAGTTCAATAAACTTTCTTCATTATAAATCCCATCAAATCCTGCTGAATTATTTGATTTAGATATATTTTCATTTGAAGATGCGTCTCTCAAGACTAATTAATACTGCAGGTACACCATAATCTCCCCATCAAGATAATGGATATGACAATATGATTCCACAATACAAAGTCACTTCCTCCACCAATGAAACATATGCTACAAACAACTGTGAAAACTCTGCCACTGCTAGATCAACTGTTGTTGATCCTTAAACCTCTACTATCTTATCCAGTCAAACCGCTGTTGACAAAAGTCTATTTTTTGTGGACAAAAGTCAACCCATTTTTACCCCTATCCCACCTATTCCTCCACCTCCATTTCAAATAGATGTTGGCACTTCAAAATTGCCAACATATGTTAGCTCAGATGATTCCATCTGCAGCCTTCACCTCTCAGTGCCATAATTCCATACAAGGGAGATCTGATCTACCTTAAAAATCACCCACCAGACCAAGTTATTGGCAACATCAATGAAGGGGTTCTCACAAGAAGTCAATCCCAAAACATGTGTCTTTTTGCTGGTTTTCAATCACTCACACAACCTGCCAAGTACCAAGAGGAACTAAATGACAACAGTTAGGTAGAGGCCGTGAAAGAAGAGCTCCTATAGTTCAAAAGACAACAAGTATGGGAACTTTTACCATTGCCTCAGGTTGTATGTCCCATAGGCACAAAATGGGTCTTCAAGAACAAAATAGATGAAAGGGGCATTGTTGTAAAAAAACAAAGCCAGGCTTGTGGTTTAAGGCTATAGACAAGAAGAGGGCATTGATTATGATGAAACATTTGATCCTGTTGCAAGATTGGAGGCCATCAGATTGTTCTTGGTTTTTGCTGCCAACCACAACATCAAGGTGTATCAAAGGGATATCAAGTGTGCTTTCCTATATGGTAAAATCAAGGAAGAGATATATGTATGCCTACCTCGGGGTTTTGAAGTTGCTTTTTATTCAGATCATGTTTACAAGCTAAACAAAGCTTTATTTTGCTTGAAATAAGCACCTAGAGCCTGGTATGAAACTTTTTCCACCTTTCTTTACAAGAGCAAAAATTGACAAAAAAATGTTATTTAAATGGAGAGGAAAGGATTTGATGTTTGTCCAAATTTATGTGGATAACATCATTTTTGGATCCACATGCAATGCCATGTGTGAAGAGTTTAGAGAACTTATGACAACAGAGTTCAAAATGAGTGCTATGGGTGAACTCCAATGCTTTCTTGGTCTCCAAGTTAAGCAAATGTAGAATGGTACATTCATTAATCAAAGCAAGTATGTCAAAGAACTACTTACAAAATTTGATATGAATGATTATAAACCATGTAGTACACCCATGGAAACTGTTGATGACAAAGATGACTTGGTTGATCAAACTCTTTATAGAAGCATGATTGGGTCTTTAAAGTACCTAACTACATCTAGGCCAAACATCATTTTTGCAACATGTGTATGTGCCAAATCCCAGTCAGCACCTAGAAAGTCAAACCTTATTGCTTGAAAAGGATATTCAGATACATAAAAAGTGCTCCCACCCTTGGTATCTGGTATTTTGCTAATGGAAATATTAAGCTTTCAGGTTATTTAGATAGTGACTTTGCTGGATGCCATGCAACTAGGAAATCCACATCAGGAGGTTATCATTTCTAGGCAATTGCTTAGTTTCTTGGAAAAACAAAAAGCTAGTTGTAGTCTCAACATCCACAGCAGATGCTACATACCCCCGCGATCAAGGTAAGCACAACGATTCATCGTAGCAGGTGAGTATACTGAGATCATCCTTTATCTTTTACAACGTTAGACTATTGATGAATAGGTCAGTACTTTCGTACAACAGAGTGGCCAATAATATCTGGCGAGGGTTAGGAAAATACCTTATATGGTATGTTTGACTTTTTAAGCACATTGAATTTTCTCATGATGAGATTTTCTTTCATTTAAGGTTTTGGCCCTTCTATTTTAGCTCTTCTAAAGATATCCTGACTGTGCATAGGTCTGCATATAATCTGGATGCAACAGAAGGGCAGCCCAGATATCCCCGGATGACTCAACAGCATAAAGACCCAAAACTTCAGACGTTGGCTATCTATCAACACCGGATTTAAGACCAAAACTTCAGACGTTGGTGTCATAGTTTTGCGAGGTAATCGTTCAAGATATTCCAGTACCTCAGCCAGTGAATGCAATGGTGACTGAAGAACATGATGTACCGGTGGTGGAGAGAGAAATTGAGATTGAAGATTTAGTTTCTGAGGCAGGTACTGATGAGGAAGAAGCTTTGTTGGAATATGTTACAGAATTTGACGCCCATCCGACTCCAGAGTTACCAGAGCTTATTACAGAGAATTTAGAAGCTCTCATTGCACATTTAAATGAGATTCAGGAGCAAAAAGGGAATCCTCCTCTCGTGTTGCCTCGTGCTGATATCCCAGTTGCTAGAGTTGATTCAGATGAAGATGTTGAAAAAGAGGAGGTACCATTATTGAAAAGGCGATGGATAGAGGTGATCAAAGAACCCATTTATACTGAAGCTTAGATGCAAACCGAAGCTCATGTTGATGACGCTGTTGAAGAACCAATTACTGTTACATCCTCAGTTGCTGTTTCTTTGGCTGATACTTCTATTGTTGAGCCTACTATTGCTAAAGAACCGACAACTCCTCTCATTGTTACCCATTCCATTGTTGTGTCCATTCCAGTTGATTCTGTGTTTGAAATGATGGATTTTGGTGGTAGTTCCACGGGTACATGAGGATTAGGGGCTGGTGGTAGTGGTTCTGGCGGTGTCCAGGGTGAAGATATGGAGTATGTAAGGTGGTTTGAGAAAAGAGCGTTTGAATTCAGTGGGGTTGACAGCGATGAAGAAGATGTGGATGTAGTTGACCTGAAAAAGAGAGTGGTAGTGCTTGAGCAAGAGGTAATTCGTAAAGATGCACAGATAGCTTCGTTACAGACTCGATTGGATGTACGTGATCAGACGATAGACCAACTTCAAGGTGATGTTTCATTATTGATGACTATGGTTTTTTATCAGAAGGCAAACCTGGAAAATAAATTTGGACGTGAATTCTTTGATTCGACTGATGATCCTATTAATGTTGAACACCGTCATCGAGCTGCTGAACAGAGACAAGCTGACAAATTAGCTGCTGAACAGCTTGCTGCTGAGCGTCAGGCTGGATTGGATGATTATTTGAGTGATCCGAATCAGAGAGAGTTCACTGCAAGTTAAAAACGATAAACTGCTCAAAAGAAGAAACATATGGTTTTAATGAAGAATGTTGATGTAAATCCGCTAGGTGAGAACTTCTAGTTGAAGGATCCCACCAACCAGTCTGAGAGATTTGTTATGGAGCTTGGATCGAGTAATTATAGTAAGGTTGGAAATAAGTCACGGGTGCTGAGTTGGACCTACGATCATGTAAAGAGAATGTGGCTGATTTTCAGGCAAGATGGTACACGAGAATACTTCTCAAAGGAGTCTCACCTGGACGAAGGTTGCATTGACTGATCTTCTAAGGGCTCCATATACTGACACTGATACTACTGAAAGGGGACCAGGGTGGAGATTCTTTAAGAGGCTGGAGCAAGAAGTAAAGAGTAGATTCAAAACAATGAAAACTGCTGAACCATATCTGCGAGCAGCTAAGGGTGTTCGAGATGCAAGAACTGGTAGAAGGTTTAAGTCCATAATGTGGCCTCCAACTGATAAAGAACTTGTGATACCAGTCGCTACAACATTTCCAAGAGGTATTTTGAAGAATTTTAATTTTTGGATGTATGATCCGATGGTTGGGAGTGTGGCGATTGCTATTAAAGAGAAAGCAGTTCGAGTGAATGATGTGGTTGATCTAGTTAGCTTTCATGATGAAGACCTGCAAGTTCTAGCAGTGGATCAAATTCAAACTGCAGAGTTATATGAAGCATGTGCTAAGGATTGGACGGCAACAGTCACTGGGATTATAACTGGGAGAATGGGAGTTGATGCGCTAACAAAGAATTGTACGCCTAATGTTGTAAACCTAGGGGGAGATTGTTGCCCCCCTAGCTGAAAGATTTACACATTACTGTTGCATGTTGGGCTAAGGTTGGGAGAATGGGCTTCCTAGAGCCTTATGGGCCTAGGGTTGTACTTAGTAGGTTAATCAATTAGTATAAATACATATGTTAGGGTTAGTATTTTGGGTGGCTAGTTAGTTTGTTATTTTGAAATCTTGTATCAAACATCATTCGGTGTATGCAAGTTGTTTAATCAAAGATCATTATTGTTTTATTCATTCTAATCTGTGTTTTCGCAATCGATTAGAGGTTGCGATACCGTGTTAGATCCGAATCGGGACTTACAAAAATCTTTATAGAAGTATGACAGGTTCTTTATTGTAGCTAACTGCATCAAGGCCAAACATCATGTTTGCAACATCCTAGTCAGCACCTAGGAAGTCCAAACTCATTGCTGTAAAAAGGATATCAGATACACAAAAGGTGCTCCCACACTTGGTATCTGGTATCCAGCTAATGGATATATTGAGCTTTCAGGTTATTCAAACAGTGATTTTGCTGGATGTCACACCACAAGTATAGTATCAACATCCACATCAAAGGCTGAGTATATTGCTGCTGCAAGCTGCACTACTCAACTCCTATGGCTTCAAAATCAATTGCTGAATTTTGGTGTAATTGCTTTAAAGACTCCTCTCATGTTAGATAGTCAAGCAACTGAAAATATCATCAAAAATTCAGTATCTCAATCTACCACAAAGTACATTGACATCAAACATCATTTTATGAGGGATTGCTATGAAGAAGTTTTGATATCTCTGCATCATGTTCCAACTAAAGATCAACTGGCAGATGTTCTAACAAAAGCATTAGATACATCTACCTTTGATATGACATTGTGATTCCACAATACAAAGCCACATCCACCACCAGAGTAGCAGATGTTACTAACAATTGTGAAAACTCTGCCATTGCTGGATCAACCACTGCTCATCAAACATAACCTCTGTTGATAAAAGTCCAACCACTTTTGATAAAAGTCACCACTTTTTCACACCTCCCTCTCCTATACCTCCACCTCCAATTCAAACAGATGTTGGCTATTCAAAATTGTCAACAGATGTTAGCTCAGATGATTCTCATCTTCAGCCTTCACCTCAAAATGCCATTGTTCCATATAAGGGAGATCCAATCAACCTTAAAGTCATCCATCTAATCTAATCATTGGTAACATCAATGAAGGGGTGCTCACTAGAAGTCATTCCCAAAACATTTGTCTTTTGGTTGGTTTCCTATCTCTCACACAACCTGTCAAGTACCAAGAGGCACTAAAAGACAACAGTTGGGTAGAAGCCATGCAAGAAGAGCTCCTTCAATTCAAAAGACAACAAGTATGGGAATTTGTAGCATTTCCAAATGATGTATGTCTAATTGGCACAAAATGGATCTTCAAAAACCAAATTGATGAAAGGGGTATTGTGGTCAAGAATAAAGCTAGGCTTGTGGTTCAAGGTTACGGACAAGAAGTAGGCATTGACTATGATGAAACCTTTTCTCCTGTAGCAAGATTAGAAGCCATCAAACTGTTCTTAGCCTTTGCTGCCAACCACAACATCAAGGTGTTTCAAATGGATATCAAAAGTATATTCTTGTATGGTAAGATCATAGAAGAGGTATATGCTCGTCAACTTCCTGGATTTGAAGATGCATTTTATCCTGGTCATGTCTACAAGCTTAAAAAAGCTTTGTATGGCTTGAAACAAGCACCAAGAGCCTGGTATGAAACTCTTTCCACCTTTCTCTTATCCATTGGTTTTACAAGGGGTAAATTTGACCAAACTTTATTTTTGAAATGGAGAGGAAAGGATTTGATGCTTGTTCAAATTTATGTGGATGACATCAATTTTGGATCCACATGCACTGCCATGTGTGAATAGTTTAGACCACTCATGGCAGCAGTGTTTAAAGTGAGTGCTATGGGTGAGTTTCAATGTTTTCTTGGTCTCCAAGTAAAACAATTGCAAAATGGTACATTCATTCACCAAAGTAAGTATGTCAAAGAACTACTTACAAAATTTGGTACGAATGATTGTAAACCATGTAGCACACCCATGGCAGCAACAAAGCTTGTCACTGTTAAATAAGTAGAATCTAGATGAATATCTGAAGTTGAAGGCTAGACAAGCTGAGACCATAGCAAAAGAACGATCAAAACGTAACGATGATAGGGCTCTAAAAATGTCGATGCAACTTTAACTGAGCAAAATGAGAAACATTGAAGAATTTGCTAAGGATTTGAGTAAGTCCATGCTTGAAAATCCAACCACTGATGATCCAGAACTAAAGCAAGATTATCTTGATCATATAATGAAGTTCATGCCTTATAAAGCAACAAGGGCTCAATTCAAAGACTGGTCTACAAATGAGCTGAAAGAAGAAATTGAAAGAATCTATACCATGCTCAATGATCCATCAAAGAGGCCTACTCCTCCTGTTTGGAAAAAGGCTAAACCTGAAAGCCAAGACATGCTCTAAAGATCAAAAGAATGAAAGCAGAATTTGTTAGTGATCAATATGGAAAAATAAGGCAAACTGCTAGGTGGTCTGAATCTAAAGTTGTTGATACCAACAGAAGATTGGAAGAGCTAAGAAAGAAAGATCCTTTTATCCCAAGAAAGCCAGTCTATTCTCAAACAACCATTGCTCCTTAACAACTCCATGCTTCTAAAAGATCATCTTCAACATCTATCTTACCCACAATTTCCTTAAATCAAGCAAAGAGGCAAAAGCAGATGGAAGAAGAGGATCAAAGGTTACATGAAGAATTAAGAAAGGAGGGGATTTAGAACCAAATCTTATACCATATTGATGTTGCAAGTGATAAGCTTATGGCCACACTTTCAACACTTGTAAGCAGACCCATCTCACCAAACTCATCACAAATAACCCTACTCCCAAGAAAATCATCTGACTAAAAAATTCTAAAATGGAAGTCATCCATAGACCTCCATGAATTGACACTGTTCAGGTTAGATGGTATAAGAGTGGAGGATGCATATGGTCTGGATGCAATTGACCTCCAAGACCTACTGAATCTTGAGCTTGAAAGGGATGTAGATGATATGATTACCCTAGCTTGAAAGGTCAGTGTTTTCTAACTGTCTTTGTAATGTTAAGTTAGAGTAGTGGTTAGCTTAGCAGATGTTGTTAGTTTGTTAATATTTTTAGATTTCGCTTTCTTGCTGACATCATCATAAGATGCTCAGTGGTTAGAATTTTAGTATAAATAGAACAGTTCCTGTACTGTTCTATTTCATCACTTTTCATCACTTATCAATCTAATATTCTTCGTACATTCTATATTGTTGGTGCATATATGTGACAACAACTTAGATTTGGTCTTTGGATATCTTGTAATTAGTAAATGATAAATGGTTAGTGGGTTTAGTATTGTAGTAGTTGATTAGAAGTGATTGGGCTAAACTAGACAATTTATAGTGAGTGGTAGGCGAATTGGGCCTTGACCCAATAGCAGCCGATGTGGTGAAACCCTAGCCTATTTGCAAACTTGTCTCTATATAAAGAGAGTTTTGCATTAGGGTTAAGGTTGATCAGTTGGCTTAGTGGATTAGCTAATTACTTCATTGAGAGTTAAGAGAGAGTCTTGAATTGATTGTAAACACTTGTGTCGGATAATCAATAGAAGACACATTAAAAGTGATTGTGTTCTTGTTCTTGTTCGTTTACTGTGTAACCTAATCTAGGGGATTCCACACTCTAGTTTCGATAGACGATTCTGTGAAGATCCATACGAATTAAGGGACCTACAATTGGTATCAGAGCATTCGGCTCTTGTTTTGCTTGGTTCGGAATCGTTACAGCAGAAAAAGTTGAAGTTTTTGGACATGTTTTTGATGGCTATTCTAGGGTTTCTGTTGGTATTTCGGATAAACAGAAGCATCTCGAATCAGAATAGTTGTATCTCGGATCAGAAAGCTTGCATTTCGGATCAACAGAGTTGTATTTCGGATCATCAGAGAAGTATTTTGAATCAGAATAGTTGCATCTTGGATCAGATCAGTTCATCTCGGATTGCATTTCGGATTAAAATAATCCATCTCGGTGCATGTCGGATCAGAACAGTCCATCTCGGATTTCATCTCGAATCAGAACAATCCATCTCGGATTGAAAAAGTACATCCTGGATACCTTTTCGGATCATTGTTCTGAATCACCATCTCGGATTAGCATCTCGGATCACTGTTCCGAGTTACCATCTCGGATTGTTAATCCGAGTTACTGTTTCGAATTCGGTAGTGTTCCGAGTTGTACTCATAAAGGTGGAAAGTTAACCAGCTGATGTAACCAGAGTTAAACGTTTTCATACACGGAATTTGACACATAGACAATCTTGATAAACTGATTGCATGGTTAGACTCGTGTGATTTTAGGACAAAAAAGGCACGAAAAATTCCGAAAAAGGTCTTTGACATTATATATCATTGGAACCATATCGTCGAAACGAGTCTAACGGTATAATTTGGTAATCACTCATTTTAGACAAATTTTTTACGTTTTTAACGACCTGGTTCGGTAAAAATGTCGAATATGACATAAATGAATTGTTGAGAATGGAGCACGAGGCAGGCACGACTAACAAACCTCCAAATATGTTGAAGGTAGAGAATTACCTTACATGGTAGGATAGGTTTCAGTCATTCATTGAATATCAGGACACACGGATGTGGATCTGTATTCAAGATGGGTACGTTAACCCTACGCATAACTTTGAGGGCAGACAATGTATCACTGCCTATGTGAACATGTCAGAGGCTGAGAAGAGAATGTATGAGTCTGAGAAGAAGGCCCTAGCTGCTATAAAGATGTCGTTACCTAATGGAATCAAATATACATTCAAGCGTTATACTATGTCAAAGGTGATGTAGAATGCCCTAGAGAAGAGATATGAGGGCAATCCTGATGTTGAAGAAACAATTTTCTATCTTTAAAGGTATGAGAAATGAGTCCCTTGAAGATATTATCACGAGATATTATCATCTGATGTCAGAAATAGACAATTATGACATAGAGGGATACACAGATGTTGAGATAAACGATAAGTTGCTTGATGCTGTACCTGCAAAGTGGGATATTTATACTTTGATGATAAAGGGTGAAGCTGACTATGAAGATAAATACTTGGAATAAGTTGTTGGGAAATTGAGAGCTTACGAGCTCAATATGAAGAAGAAGGAAACTGGATATGATCAAGTTCAAGATCCGGGAATTTATAAAGGGCTTACACCTTCATCTTCCAACAATGCTTCAAGTGATACTGTAACTGTGTTTCTCTCGTGTGAAAATGAGCAGGTTGTGACAAATGCTGATGGTGAAGTATGCTTTGTAGCTGGTTCAGGAGGATTGTCTCTGAGTGTCAAGGCTGCTGAAGATCATCTAGCATTGCTTGCTTCTTTCATTGCTTCATATGAGAACTACATTCAGGGAAGAATATCTAATCCTGCTACGTTTGATGAAGATTATGATCAGATTGACCCTGATGACCTAGAGGAAATGGATTTACAATGGCAGATGGCCATGATCTTTAGAAGAGTGAAGAGGTTCATGAACTGAACGGCAGAAAGTTTGTTGGAATGAACGTAGGTTTTGACAAATCTAAAGTGAAGTGTTTCAATTGTCAAAACTATGAACACTTTGTTAGAGAATGCCAACGACCAAAAAGTCTATCTCGTTCTAACTCATCTTTTCAAGATTTTCCTGGTCATGGTTCAAGCAACAGGAATGCATCAATTAACATTGGATCAAAGGCCTTGATCTCTACTGCTAGAGAAGGTTCTTATGATTGTAGTTTTCATCTAGAGGTTGATGACAATGCCACACAGGCGTTCATGGCTGAGATAGCCCAGTTGTTGATGAGGAAGTGAAGGCTGCTGAGGTAGAGCGAGAGATAGTAGCTGGAAAAGCTGATGAAGAACAAAATGTTGGAGATGAGAAGATGGCAGCTGATTTTGCTGCTTTCATGGCCGATCTAAGCAAATCAACAGGAGAGGTACATTTTAACTCTAATAGTTTTGTTTGCTTAAAATGTGGTGAACTGCAAAGTGAAGTTGACACGTTAACAAAACAACACAAAAGTATAGTAAATGAGCTCTCGAATTTAAAAGAATCACACTTTTTTCGTAAAAAGAAATGACTCATTATATTTGAAGAAAATTAACGGTTATGAAGAAGAAATAAATATTTTAACTTTTAAATTAAATGAAAAACTTCAAATTATTGACTTAGCTCTTGATACGATGAGTGACAAAACAAAAGAGATTTCTGAAAAATGCAAAGAGTTGTCAGAAGCACAACTGAAAATTTGTGAACTTGAAAAGAAATTGAATCAATTCAGAGATTCATCTTTTATTATAAAACATATGATGAATGGCTTGAAGAAGAGTAATGACAAGACAAGTGTGGCCTTCAAAGGTTTCAATGAAGTTCCACCACCTCTTGGTCATGACTATTCTTTCTTGCTAGACGAAAAAGAGCTTACAGTCGTTGTGTCAACTACACCTAGTAGTTCCACATCAGGGAATGTTGATGTGACTGAGAATGCTAATATAGGTCCTCTAGTCCTTATGGATCTTGACATAATCGTCTATCTAATCTAGAGTGCGGAATCCCCTAGATCAGATTTCACAGAAACAAGAATAAGAACATGAACAAATTCCTTTAAAAAGTCTTCTATTGATTATCCAACACTATGTGTTTACAATCAATTCACGACTCTCTAGAAATCTCTCAGCCACTCTCTGTAGATTTCTTCCAACCAACTGTCTCAACTTGTCTCACCTAAAACCCTAATGCACAACATGTATATATACTACATGTCTGCATACTAGGCCTAGACTGGGCTAGGCCATTCTCCAAGCCCATTAAAACCCTAAAGAAGCTAAACACAAATGCTAAGCCCAATACAAAATATCCAAAAACTAAACAATTAAACTATTAAGTTGTTGTCACCAATATGCACCAACAGACTCCCCCTTGACAATAGCTTCATAGTGTAACTTTGTCTTTAAACATCTTGTGATCTTTTAGTCTTTGGATAGCTTCAGCTACACACAAATTCTGACATCAACAGGCTCCCCCTTTGCTGATGCATCCAATCACCAAATCTTCATTCTTTGTAGATTAGTGAGCTAGCATTCTCTGGTTAAGCTCATATCACCAAATTCCTCTATATCTCCCTTTGCAATGTAGTAGAAGGATCCTACCACGCATCTTCACACATTCTACACTCCATTCTTAAAATGTACTTTACTTGAGTTCTAAACTTCATTTTAATAACTGCATCAATCTGTTTAGAAACACAAGCAAGTAACTCGAAAAACCATTAGTCCTTTTCTTCATTAAAGATAAACCAATATTTTATCTTATTATGCAAAAATAAACAACTTATCAGATCAAACTGGGAGACTTTAAAACAAAAATTTTTGTATTTTTATATTTCTGAAAACAAATAACTAACAAGAAAATAACCACTCTATTTTTGTGAGCATCACCGTTAAGAAGATCATATCGGCAACACCAAACTGTTTTCACACTATTCGATTATTCTATATGCAATTTTCATGAAAAAAACAGTTCAAGATGATTACCAGTATTGTGTATCCTCTTAAACAAAATACATGAACATTTCAAGTACCATTACCTCATGAATAGTTTAGATAATTCATACTGATATACTAGTGTGTCCCACTTCAGGACATACCCCGGCGATCAAGGTATGCACAAAAATTCATCGTAGTAGGTGAGTATACCAAAATTCATCCTTTTGAATTTACAACGTTAGATAATTGGTGATCATGTCAGTATTTTCGTACAGCAAAGAGACCAAATTATCCAACGAGGGCTAGGACAAATACCAAATTTTGGTACGAGTAATGCAATTTTGCACTTTTGAATGACTCTCCAGGAGAGCTTCTTCAATATTTGGGATTTGGCATTTTAGCTCTTTTAAGGACAACCTAGGTCAGCATATATCTGGATGCAGCAGAAGGACAACCTTGATACCCCGGATGAAATAACGATATAAAGACCTAAAACCTCAGATTTTGGCAATCTATCAACGCAAGATTTAAGGTTATAAAACCATACGCCACTGATATGTTACTCACTCATACACAGCTTAGTATATGTGTATCACAAAGGTAAGTTGATTATTTCATGCCTTTTGCCTACTGGTACATCATATGATGAAGCTGCTCTCACACTTAAGCAATTTTCGTTTCAGTTCAGTGTGACAGTCTAACTTGCTGATGTACTATAATTTCTTCTTTTTAGCACAGTGAAACTCATTTTAGATTTTTGAAAAACTTTAAACTATTCAACTTACTCCCCATAAACTCACGCACTAACTAAACTCTTTTTGGCTTAGGAAAATTTCTCCCCCTAAATTTTTGTTTTTATGGAGTAAAGTTTTAAAAACAGAAATTTAAACACAAATAGACTCCCACTTCAACATGGCAAAAGGTTTTCACTGTTAGTAAACATTTTCTATCACAGAAATAAATAATTCGTTACCATGTGTAATCTACTATTCACCTCAGATCATTTACAGGAATAACCACTGTTGAACACATCAACAGTCCTTCTTGGTCATCCTGCACACAGTCAACAACCTAGTTAGACTGGGGGACCCAAGCCTTAAAGGTCTTGGGTCGTCCAGATTCATCAACCATTGGAACATCAATCCAATATCCATCACACCCTACCGGTGTCTTGGATGTCTTCCAAGTTGTTGAACCAGATTTATAATTTCCACGACATCTTTGATCGTTGGAGTTCCATAAACTCTCGGATTTGCCGACCTTCGAAAATTATTATCTTGAAACCTTCTTATCCCATTATCATAATCTGTACTTCTTTCAAAAATTTTTGGATTATTTTCAACATTTGAGTTACTAAAACCCCTAAATTTGTTTCTCTTTGAAAGTTTCGATTATCAGAAGACTCGTATAGATTTCGACATCTAGAATTTTTACTTTGAAAACAATTTGATTGACCATTATTATGATATGATTTAGGAGAAGAGTTTCTTGAACCAACAAATCTTCTTGATGTTTAAGGCTTAGGTTGAAATCTTGGTTGATTTGTTTGAGAACTTGGTTTAATATTCTTATTTCACCCAACCTGATTTCCATCCTTAACCTCAACCTCAACCTCTACTTTCTTATCCTTTTCAAAAGGACAACAACTAGCCACATGCCCTTTGTTGTGACATTTAGACCTAACAGATTCTTTCTGGTAGATCCTCTTCATAAAAGTTTTCTTTCTGGTAGATCCACTTTATGAGGTGTACTATTAGACCTAACAGATTCTTTCAAAGAGCATGGACTATCAGGTATGTCAACTGTTATCGGATCCACTATAGCTGGTATAGTAGGAACAAAATCTGTTAGCTCATTTTCATTTGGTAAAAAGGAGTAATCCTGATCCTTAGAAGATGAAGCTTTACTAAACCCCACTCTTGTTTTATCACTACTCCTTTTCAAACTTTTCTGAATTTGAGTCCTGACTACCGAGGATTCTCCAAATTTGTCTAACTTTCTATGAAGTTCAAGAATTTTGGCCTGTGCACCAGCCAATTCTGTGCACTTTTCAGAAAGCTCGTTAGTCTTATCCTTTACAGTTTCACGAACCAAATCAATGATCTGTAAAAGTTCATTGACTTTGCTGGTCAAACTGATGATTTCTTGTTTATTTGAATTGAGTGTATTTAAAAAATTTGACTCCCTTTTACTCAAAAGAACATTTGACTCTTTTAGTTTTTCTAATTCAACTAACAGAATTTTGTTTTGCTCCGATAATTTGTCAACTTTACCCTGTTCAGTGCAATTATGACAAGTATGACTAACAGATTGAAATTATACATGTACCTCTGCTGTAAGCTCATCTGTATCATTCATGCACACTATAGCTTTTGCATCCTTGAGTTTCGTTCTCTCCTTCTCAGCTTCCTTCTTCGCTTCTATCTTGGCAGCTTCTTCACCAATCTTCATAGCTGCAGTCTCACTCACACACGTACTTTGTCTTGAAGTACTCTGAAAAGTTTTTCTAAAGCTTCCCACAGCTCTCTAGACGATCCATACCTGTTACAAATGTTTTTCATATCACCTGGCAAGGACATCTTTATCACTACTAAAGCCTTCTTTTCAGCATCATATACACGTTTCTCAGAATCTTCCATCTTCTCATATGAGAGTACCATAATTCTCTCGTTAACTCGACGTGTGGGAGCAATGTACCCATCGATCATACAGCTCCGCATTTTAGTATCTTCACTTTGAACAAATGTCTCAAACTACTTCTTCCATTCTACATATTGTTCAACATTTATCAGCTTTGGCCAGTTTCTAACACCCTCACTTAGATTGTTCAATTTGCCCATCTTTAACACGCAGCTAACAGTTTAAATGGATTTTGGTATACCTGTGTTAAAATCCAAATTAAACCCGCAGCTTATCGTAACCAAACCGTTAAAAACGTTCAGAACTTTGTCCGAAAAGTGTGATTACCAAATTGTACCGTTAAACTCGTCTCGACGATACGAAACCAATGATGTATATCGTCCAATAGTGAATTTTTTTGGTCCTAAAAATCACACGATCCTAACCGTGCAAACGGTTTGTCAAGATTGTTTGTGGATCAAATTCTGTGTCCGAAAACGTTTAACTCTGGTTACATCACCTGGTTAACTTTCCACCTTTTCTGTATGACTCAGAACAGTACCAAATCCAGAACAGTAACTCGGATTGACAATCCTAGATGAAAATCCGGAACATTAATCCGAATTATAATCCGAGATGATGATCCGGAATAGTGATCCGAGATGAAATCCGGAATGCACAGTTCTGATCCGAAATGGAAATCCGGAATGCATAGTTCTGATCCGAAATGGAAATCCGGAATAGACTATTCTGATCCGAGATGGAATCCGGAATAGTGCTATTCCGAGATGGAATCCGGAATAGCTTCTGATCCGAGATTCAATCTGAAATGGAATCAGAAATGAATTCTGATCCGAAATTCAATCCGAAATGGACTGTTATGATCCTAGATGGACTGCTAAAATTTGAAATGCAATCCGAAATGAACTGCTTGAATCCGAAATGCACTTTGTTTATCCGAAATTCAACCTTTTCTGATCTGAAATACAAGCTTTTAATCCGAAATGCTCCACTTTGGATCCGAAATGTAAGTCTTCTATCCGAAATACCTGGTGTTTATCCGAAACAGCAGCAAAACCCTAGAACAGCCGTCAAAAACTTCAAACCAGCCTCCAAAAACGTCCAAAATTCCACCTTTTTCTGCTCAAACGATTCTGAACCGAGCAAAAACTAGACCCGGATGCTCTGATACCGATTGTAGGCCCCCTAGTCCTTATGGATCTTGATAGAATCGTCTATCTAATCTAGAGTGCGGAATCCCCTAGATCAGATATCACAGAAACAAGAATAAGAACACGAACAAATTCCTTTAAACAGTCTTCTATTGATTATCCAACACTATGGGTTTACAATCAATTCAAGACTCTCTAGAAATCTCTCAGCCACTCTCTGTAGATTTGTTCCAACCAAATGTCTCAACTTGTCTCACCTAAAACCCTAATGCACAGCATGTATATATACTACATGTCTGCATACTAGGCCTTAGACTGGGATAGGCCATTCTCCAAGCACATTAAAACCCTAAAGAAGCTAAACACAAATGCTAAGCCCAATACAAAATATCCAAAAACTAAACTATTAAACTATTAAGCTGTTGTCACCAATATGCACCAATAACTAAGAAGGATAATAACAGAGAAACGGTTTTGAAAACAAAAAGTACACATCCTAAGAATCAAAAGCAAGTTTTTTCTTAAAATGATTGATTTTGTCAAAGGAAGTGATATGAAAGAAGAGACCAATGTTATTACAAGAGAGTCAAATGTGCAGTTTGCTAAAAATATAAACAAGAAAAATAAGAAATTGAGCAAACTAAACAAGATCCTTCAAAGGCATCATCATCATCATCATCATCACCTGATGAATCTAAACCAGAGACTTCATTTAAGAAGTCTTCTGCTAAAAGATCGTGCTTCAAATGTCACAACAAGGGACATGTAGTTAGCTGCTGTCCTAACAAAAGGAATGAAGGACAGATGAGTGAGAGACAGAGAGAAAAATCACCAGAAAAAGTTGGTGATGGTGAGAAGAAAGTTACTAACTCACCAAAGTTATCTGCTACCAAGCAACAGAGTGTTGCTGTTGGTGTACATAAGGATGAAAAAGAAAGTTACCAAGTTCCTCGTTTTCAAAGAAATCAACAAAGATTTCAGCCTGAGTCTACATCAGGCATATCTGAAAGACCTAGAAGTAGTTCATCAAGAATGAATAACTTAAATGGTCGATCTAGTAATTTCAAAAGTCAAGGTCAATATCAAACTCGATACCAGAATGTTGGTAGTCGAAATTTTAATAACAATGGCTTTAGAAATTATTATCATAAAAATTCATGGAATCATAACCAAAATTTCCAAAGGTCACAAAGTCCAAACATGTTTAGGAAACCTCAAGACCATAGACCTTGTGGAAATCAAAAACCATTTCCATCAACAGGTCTAATATCCAAGACTCATGTTAGGAGTGATGGATATTGGATGAATGTTCCGATGCTTGATGAATCTGGAAGACCTAAGACCTTTAAGGCTTGGGTCCCCCGATCTAACTAATTTTTGTTGGGTTGTGTAGGAGCTGCTAAGGAGGATTATCAACTTATGGTATGTTGATAGTGGCTGCTCCAGGCACATGACGGGGGATGCGAGGCTGTTGACAGAGTTTGAGAGTATAGATGGAGGTTATGTGAATTTTGCAGGTGCTAAAGGAGGGCACATTATAGTTCGAGGAAAAGTGAGCAACGGGAAGAGCACACTGGACAAAGCGAACTATGTCGAGCAGCTGAAGCACAATATGAGGAGCGTGTCTCAAGTCTGCGACAAGGGTCACTCAGTCCACTTTACTAAGTCTGAAACCTGGTTGGTGATACTGGATGATTGGATAGTGATAAGAGCGCCAAGGAGAAACGACACTTATTTCATGGACATGGGTACTAAGGACTCTTCTACTGTGGTGGCTTGTTTACTTTCAAATGCATCTAAGGCTGAGTCATTTCTGTGGCAAAGAGGCATGGCCCACATCCACTACAAAAAATGAATTATATTATTAAAAATAGTTTAGTGGAAGGGTGCCAGTGTAGAAGTTTCACGTGGAAGATAAATGTCTTCCATATCAAAAGGGAAAACAACATAAGAAACCTCTCAAGTCCAGAACAGTAAATTTCATATATGCCCCTTATGAATTACTTCATATGGATCTATTTGGTCCGGTAAATGTAAGGAGCATAGGTGGAAAGTACTATTGTTTAGTTGTCACAGATGATTACTCACGATATTCATGGGTTTTCTTTTTAGGTATAAAAGATGAGACAACGGAGATGCTGATAGATCTTTTACAAAATTGAAAAAATGTTCATGATGCACAAATCTAGAGGATAAAGAGTGATAATGGCACGGAGTTCAAGAATCAGATTCTGGATCTATATTGTCTTCGCATAGGAATTGAACATCAATATTCTGCTCCTTATACACCACAACAGAATGGAGTCGCTGAGAGGAACAACAGGACGTTGATTGAACCCGCTAGGACTATGCTTTCTGATTCAAAGCTTCCAGTTCTTTTCTGGGGAGAAGTTGTGAACACAGCTTGTTATGTCCCAAACAAAGTTTTGACGGTTAAACGGTTTAACAAAACATGTCACGAACTATTTTTAACCGAAAACCAAACTTAAAAGGCTTTAAACCATTTGGATTACCCTGCACCATTGTGCGAAATAAAGATAAGAAAAAATGAGGTGAGGTAGCCGACGAGGGTTACTTCCTAGGCTATATACATGGAACACCGAATAAAAGGGTTTTTAATCTAAACACTGGTAAAATTGAGGTTGTGTTTAACATGGAAATCACTAGTTATACACCTCAACAATTGACGAGTGGTCCTGCTATATTATATGATTATGATAGTGTCTTTAAATCATTTAATATTCCTGATTTTCCAATGCGGATGAGTCTCAAGTGATTCAAACTATGATCCGTGAAGATGAAGAGGGTGACTTCATGCCTGGATCGAGTATATCAATGATAGATGCTCCAGAAACTTCTTCCAATGCAGCTCCACAAGACTCAAGTGATAGTGAGTCTGAACCTATTCAGGGGGAGGACTTTACTAATCCGTTTGCTAATAAGAACATTAAGGCAGAGATTGGATCAAATCTGGGAGATAATTTAGTTGTTGACACCATTGCTACTACACGCGCAAACAGAGATCATCCAGTTGAGAACATTATAGGTGATGCTGCTGCAGGTGTTTAGACAAGAAGAGATGTGATCGAAGGTTCTCATTCATTCACTTTGATTCAGAAGACTAGAATGTTACATGAGTGTTTGTATAGCTGCTTTATTGTTCAAGAGGAGCCGAAGAATGTTCACATTGCTCTAAAATATAACTGTTGGGTTGAAGTTATGCAAGAGGAACTAGCTCAGTTTAAGAAGTTGAAGGTTTGGGAGCTAGTTGACTTGCCTGAAGGAGAGAAGGATATAGGAACTAAGTCGGTGTTTAAGTGCAAGAAAGACGACCGAGGGATCGTGATAAGGAATAAGGCTCGGTTAGTTGTGAAAGGGTTCAATCAGCAAGAGGGGATTGATTTCAATGAAGTGTTTGCACCACTAGCAAGGTTGGAGGCAATTCGTTTGTTCCTAGCTTTTGCTTCATTCAAGAGCTTCAAAGTTTACCAACTTGACATGAAAAGTGCATTCTTTACGGGGAAAGTCCAAGAAGTGGTGTATGTCTCACAACCAGATGGGTTTACTGATCCAGATTATCCAGATCGAGTCTATCGACTTGATAAGGCATTGTATGGATTGCATCAGGCACCTAGGCCGTGGTATGAGACACTGTCAGCACATTTGTTAAAGAATGGTTTTAAAAGAGGTTAGATTGACAATATACTTTTCATTAAAAGGAGGAAGGAAGACTTTCTGCTGGTACAGGTATACGTAGATGACATCATTTTTGGGTCATCTGATGAGAACATGTGTCATGATTTCGAGGAGGTAAAGAAGAGCAAGTTTGAAATGAGTGCGATGGGTGAACTGTCTTACTTTCTTGGTTTACAAGTTAAACAGAAGAAGGATGGGATGTTTATACATCAGACGAAGTATGGGTATGACTTTTGTCTCATTTCAAAATGGAGGATTGCGCTACTTTCAACACACCTATTTGTGAGAATCACAATCTTGGTCCTGATCATGAGAGTGTAGAGGATGTTGATCCAACTCAATACAGGGCAATGATTGGTTCTCTAATGTACTTGACTGCTTCTAGACCAGACATCATGTTCGCAGTGCGTCTTTGTGCTAGAAATCAAGCGAATCCAAAGGAGTCACTCATGAAAGCGGTGAAGAGGATTCTTCGTTACTTGAAGGGGAAACCTAAACTTAGGTTATGGTATCCACTGCTAGTGATTTGAAGTTTGTTGCTTTCACTGATTCGGACTTTGGTGGGTGCAAATCAACAAGAAAGTCTACCACAGGTGGTTATGAGGGAGGATCGTGCCATGGCAATGCAAGAAGCAGTCTTGCGTGTCTACCTCTACATGTGAGGCTGAATATATTGCGGCGGGTAGCTGTTGCTCTCATCAAGTTCTCTGGATCCAACAATAGATGCGCGATTACGGTTTGAATTTCACTCGCACTCCTATTATGACAGAAAATAATGCCACTATTTCAATCACCAACAATCTCGTAAAACACAGTCGCACAAAACATATTGACATTCTTCATCATTATACAGGATTGTGCGGAAAAGAAACTGATTGAACTGCATCGAGTCAACACACTAGATAACCTGGCAAATCTTTATACAAAAGCATTTGACAGGGCTCGTTTTGAACATTTAGTCAAACTCAACGGGATGAGGAATCCTGAATAACCAGTTTTCCATAAAATTTTTGTAAATAAATTTACTGTTTTTCAAAAATAAAAAACATAAAAAAATATAGAAAATCAAAAATGAGTTTTCACTGTGTGGATAAGAAGAAATGATAATACATCAGCAAGTTAGACTGTCACACTGAAATTAAAATTAATTTGCTTAAGTGTGATAGCAGCTTCATCATATGATGTATCAGTAGGCAAAAGGCATGAAATGATCAACTTACCTTGGTGATATAAACATAATGAACTGTGTATGAGTGGGTAACATATCAGTGGCATATGGTTTTATAACCTTAAATCTTGCGTTGATAGATTGCCAAAATATGAGGTTTTAGGTCTTCATATCGTTATTTTATCTGGGTATCAAGGTTGTCCTTCTGCTGTATCAAGATATATGCTGACCTAGGCACAACCAGGATATCTTAAAAGAGCCAAAATGCCAAATCCCAGAAATTGACGAAGCTCTCCAAGAGAGTCATTCAAATGTGCAAAATGCATTAATCGTACCAAAATTTGGTATTTTCCTTAACCCTCGTTGGATTTTGGTCTCTTTGCTGTACGGAAGTACTGAACTGATCACCAATTATCTAACTTTGTAAGTCAAAAAGGATGAATTTCGGTATACTCACCTACTACGAGGAATCTTTGTGCATACCTTGATCGTGGGCGTATGTCCTGAAGTGGGACACACTAGTATATCAGTATAAAATTACCTTAACATATCACTAGGTAATGGTACTTGAAATGTCCATGTATTTTGTTTAAGTAGAAAAACAATACTGGTAATCTTCTTGAACTGCTTTTCATGAAAATTACATATAGAATTATCTAATAGTGTGAAAATTATTTGATGTTGCTGATATGATCTTCTTACTGGTGATTCTCGCAAAAACAGAGTGTTTATTATTTTTCGTTATTTATTTGCTTTCAGAAAATATAAAAATCCAAAAAGATTTCATTTTCTTTTAAATTCTTAATCTATGGAATATGGTTGTTCATGGAGGAGTTGTTACCGATAGGGGGAGACAGTGTAGAAGATGAGTTCAAAATTTTACAAATCTTGCAGGTTCAGTGTGCTTAAAATTTTGAGTGTTGGTTTGAATTGAGAATTGCTTAATCTATAATACAGTTTTGTCATCTCTTGAATAATAATAATTTGTTTACTTGTGTTGAAAAATTCTTATGGTTTCTCGAGACGTTTGTTTTGTAGTATACAGATTGTAACATTGTGTTGCTGAGAAGTTTGGTGAAGAGGAGTTTGATTGGATGCATGGTAGAACCTCCTTTCTACATTGCAGACAAAGTTGAAGAGTTTGAAGATTGCTATGCAAGTGCTAAACTGGAGTTTACTTAAACGATAACGTTATAGACGATTTGGTGATTGGATGCATCAGCTTAGGGGGAGTCTGTTGCTGACAGAAGCTATTAAAGCTAAAGCTATCCAAAGACCAACGATTTTCAAAGACGTTGAAGATTGCAAGATGACTGAAGACAAAATTGTTTAATGAAGCTATTGTCAAGGGGGAGTTTGTTGGTGCATATTTGTGACAACAACTTAGATTTGATCTTTGGATATCTTGTAACTAGTAAAACGATAAATGGTTAGTAGGTTTAGTATTGTAGTAGTTGATTAGAAGTGATTGGGCTAAACTAGACACTTTACAGTGAGTGGTAGGCGAATTAGGCCTAGACCCAATAGTAGCCCATGTGGGGAAACCCTAGCCTAGTTGCAAACTTGTCTCTATATAAAGAGATTTTTGCATTAGGGTTAAGGTTGATCAGTTGGCTAAGTGGATTAGCTAATTACTTCATAGAGAGTTGAGAGAGAGTCTTGAATTGATTGTAAAAACCTGTGTTTGATAATCAATAGAAGACAGATTGAATGTGATGGTGTTCGTGTTCTTGTTCATTTTCTATGTAATCTAATCTAGGGGATTCCGCACTCTAGGTTGGATAGACGATTCTGTGAAGATCATACGGATTAAGGGACCTACATATATGAACAAATCAGTGATCTTAGGCTGAGGGGGAGATTGTGATTTATATGCAAGTGATTACATTCACAAAAGCGTGATAATGATAACAATCTCTCAATATCTATGAATTAATGTTCATCACTCCGCTGCTTGTTCATTTGATTTATTGTATTTCATTTTCATCTTTAGAACTTTCATAACAGTTTCAAACTAAGATCCTAATAGGTGGGACGGAGGAAGTGATCGAAAATAACAAAGAAGTTTTAAATCAACAATACGAACAGTTTTGTCATGTTAACGAAGAGTCATTAACCCAACAGTTTGAATGGTTTAGCTGTCTGATTAGTGAGCTTAAACTGGTTAATGTTTCGATTGAAAATTGGACTTTAAATAGTCGCTTTCTTAGATCATTACCAGACAAGTGGGACACTATAGCTTTTGTAACTCAAAATTCAGTTGGGTTTAAAGAAATAAGTCTAACAACAGCTTCACAGAGGCTCCTCACTTATGAGAGAGAGCTGAACCAGAAAAAGAAGCTACAAGAATCTGACAAGGTGGCTGATGACAATGCCTTTGGTAGTACAACACTTTTTGGCCATGAAGAAGTTACCGGTAGTTGTAAGGATCAGAGTTATGATCATTTCATTGATATAACTTCTGGTGGTAATTTCAACTTTGACCCTCACACACCTAGTTATGCATTTGCTGTTAATGGGGAAAGCCAAACTTCTGATAACTTATGTTTAGAGTTGAATGATCTTCAACATTTTGACCCTATAGATTTGAAAGAAATTGATATTTTGGACAAGCTTTCCTTGTTGAGTGTTAGAGCTACCAAGTATTACAAGAGAACTGGTAGAAAGTTTCCCGGGTTGCATGGGGGGCTAAAAGTTGGGCTGGATAAGTAAAAGATTAAATGTTTCAAGTGTAATAGACTAGGTCATTTTGCTAGAGAATGTAGGTCTCAATCAACTACACCAATTATCACACATCCTAGCCTTAGACCTCAAAACATTCTCCATTATTCTAAATATACCCTTGCTCCTCATATACGAAACACTTCTCATTTTGCAACCCTTCTACCACTATTCCTGTGTAGTATGTTCAAACCACTGTTCCTCAAATTCAATATGATAAGGCACTAGCTCCTCAGGTTCAAATGCAACCTGCACAACAAGTTACTCAAACCACTGCTCAGGCAGAGGTTAATCAACAGAGCTTCTTTACTCATGGCTTTGTGATTAGAGTAGCTTTCCTGAGGATCTGACTGATGAAAACTTTGTTCTAATTGATGACACTGAAAAGAAAAAAAAATGAATTTTGCTTTATGGCATGAGATTCAATAGTTGTGGGTGTTGAATTTGAGGAAGTGAAGCCTAAGTCTGTTCTGTCTGATGTTCATGATGAAACAGTTGTTACACATGAAAGTGTTGATGAAGAATTTAAACCTCTGTCTTACCCATGGGATACCAGTGTCTGTGAAGGTGAATGTGATTTGGCCATGATGGCTGCTACTAAGAAATCTCCTTAGGTCTTAAAGATCTATGTTCAGATAAATACATCATAGCTTTTGTTAACATAAAGGTGATTGAAAACCTTAGGAATAAGATTTTGGATGATGAATTATAGTTTGAAAAGCTTTCAAAAGAGCTAAAAACTTAACTGTTTGAAAAAGAATCTGAAATCAGCAGCTTCAAACATGAAGCTAGCATAACCAAGGACCAACTCCAAACTGTGATAGAAAAATATCAGGTTTGCAAGGAGTTGGAATCCACCCAAATCACTTGTGAAAAATGGGTGGAATCCTGTAAAGGTTGCGAGAATTTGTTAGAAAACCAGGTCAAGAGTACAAAAAATTTGGCATTGGTTTCAAAGAAATTGACCAAATTTCTGAAAATGTTACTGGAAATGGTTCTGGTGTGGTTGAAATCGTTCCAACAAAATTGGCTGGTCAAGAAATCAAAGTCACTAATAAAAATGGAAATAAAATTGTTTTAGAAAGACATGAGGGATCCTCAACTTTTGAGGTGATTGAGAAGTATCAATTTAAACCCACATGGTCTGATGAATATGACATTCTTGAAAATTTCAAGCCAAATGATTTCTCAACCATTGAAGGTGACAAAGCACCAAAGGCAATAATCATTCCCATAATAGATTTAGCAGCAGATGTTACAACATCTGCTGACAAAAAGCCTGAAAAAGGGAAAAATAAAGAAAATATCATAAACCTGTTTTGTGATTTCTGTGAAAAGAAGAACCATGTTACCATGCTTTCTTCTAAAAGCTTATGACATTAAGAAAACAAGTGTGATCATTGATTCTCCAAACTGCACAATTTGTAATAAACAAATCATAAAACTCAAGAGTGTGTTTATCTTAGAAACTTTGATGTGAAAAAGAATGAGTATAAATCCAAAAAATAGAGAGTTCAAAGACTAGTACTTCAAAAGGAAAGTCTAAACAAACCTTTGTGCCTGTTAAAACACCTGTTTCTAAAGCACTACACATAAACCTCTACTCTTAGAGAGGTGCAGGTAACAGATGCACCACCTGCAAATCAGTATCCAAGAGGACATGGTTAACCTGTTTATCAAAAGGTACCTCTTAGTTTGAGGGTTACAAAAGGCTCTCAAAACCAAGAGTAAATAGGCATCCTCATGGTTACTATCATCTAATAGGAGATAGGTCTCAACAAATGTTACAAATATCTGTTCAAACCTCTACCCATTCTTTTGATTTGAGACTGACTTGTAACTGACCCCTTCCAAAGCCATTTTAGCTTTGAAACTAACCTAAACTAATTTATTACTACCGTGAATGGAGCTTCTACTTGCCTTGATAGTTTGTGATATGTAGATAGTAGAGGCTCTTGGCATACGACAGGAGGTAGAGCCCTTCTCAGGACTTCATGGCTCATGGAGGGGTGATATATCTTTTGGTAATAATCTAAACGGGAAGGTACTTGGCTCAAGAACTGTTCAGGCTGGGAAACTCAAATTTGAAAATGTCAATCTGAAATTGAATCTTCTTAGTGTTTCACAAATGAGTGACAAGGGCTATGGGTCATTCTTCACTAAGAAAACTTGTCAGATTGTTAGGGCCAGAAGTGGTTAAAAAGATTGATCAAATCATAGCTGAGAGCAAAGCACAATTTGTTGCTCATAAGAGTGGCAATGTGTATGTGGTTGATATGTTGAAGGATAGTCCAATAACTGATGTCCGTTTGTTCTCAGCTGCCTCTAACAAAGAGATAGAACTATGACACAGAAGACTCGGGCACACAAATCTAACAACTATCACCACACTCTCTAAACAAGGCATTATAAGAGGTCTACAAAAAAAAATTTTCACAAGAGATGAACATTGTGTTTCCTGTTTAAAAGACAAACAACATAAAGGTTCATACAAGCCCATTGGTGAGTCCGAAACAAGTCAATGCTTGCAATTGTTCCATATGGACTTGTTTGGCCCTGTAAAAATCATCAGACTTAAACAAAAAAGGTATTGCCTTGTTATTGTTGATGATTTTTCTAGGTTTACTTCGACTTACTTTTTGCACTCGAAGGATGAGACTACAGGTATCATGTAGGGATTTGTGAAACAAGTTGAAAAGCAACTTGACCTGCCAGTAAAAGTCTTCAGGTGTGACAATGGCACAAAGTTTAAAAATAAGGAGTTGGATGAGTTTTATGTGTCTAAAGGAATTCTAAGGCAGTACATCATTCCAAGAACACCAGAAAAAAATGGGGTGATTGAAAGGAAAAACAGAACTTTAATTGAAACTTCTAGAACCATGCTTGCAGACTCTGATTTACCCTTGTCCTTTGGGCAGAGGCTGTAAACACTGTTTGCTATGTTTAAAACATAGTTTTGATGAACCCAAGACATCAATCCACTACTTATGAAACTCCGTTCAAGATCAAACCACTGATCTCATACTTTAAAATCTTTGGGTGCCCATGCTTCAATTTAAATCTAAAACATTCAATTTCAAAATTTCCAGCCAAAGTAGACTATGGTTATTTTCTGGGATATTTAACCCCTACTAAAGCCAATAGAGTCTTTAATTCAAGTTCGAGGTGTGTGGAAGAGACCTTGAATGTTAAGTTCAACGAACTTTCTTCATTAAAAATCCCAGCAAATCCTTCTGAATGTTTTGATTTAAACAAATTTACTTTTGAAGCTGTGTCTATCAAGACTGACCCTGCAAGTACACCATAGTCTCCACAACAAGACTATGGATATGACATTGTGATTCCATAATATAAAGTCACTTCCACAATCAGAGGAACATATGTTACTAACAATTGTGAAAACTCTGCCACTGCAGGATCAACCACTGCTGATCCTCAATCCTCTGCCATCTCATCAAATATAACCTCTGTTGATAACAGTCCAACCACTGTGGATAAAAGTCAACACGTTTTCACACATATCTCTCCAATGCCTCCACCTTTATTTTAAACAGATGTTGGATCTTCAAAATTGCCAACAGATGTTAGCTCAGATGATTGCCATCTTTAGCCATCACCTCAAAATGCCATTATTCCCTATACGGGAGATCTGATACATCTTAAAAACCATCCATCTGACCTAATCATTGGCAACATCAATGAGGGGGTGCTCATTAGAAGTCAATCCCAAAAGGTTCCTATCTCTCACACAACCTATCAAGTACCAAGAGGCCCTAAAAGACAACACATGGGTAGAAGCCATGCAAGAAGAGGTCCTTCAATTCAAAAGACAACAAGTATGGGAACTTGTACCATTGCCAAAGGATGCATGTTCAATTGGCACAAAATGGGTCTTAAAAAAAATTGATGAAAGGGGGTTTGTTGTCAAGAATAAAGCTAGGCTTGTGGTTCAAGGTTATAGACAGGAAGTAGGCATTGACTATGATGTAACCTTTGCTCCTGTAGCAAGATAAGAAGCCATCCGACTGTTCTTAGCCTTTGCTGCCAACCACAATATCAACGTGTTTCAAATGGATATTAAAAGTGTATTCTTGTATGGTAAGATCAAAGAAGAGGTATATGTTTGTCAACCTCCTGGCTTTGAAGATGCATTTTATCCTGATCATGTCTACAAACTTAACAATGCTTTGTATGGCTTGAAACAAGCACCAAGAGCCTGATATGAAACTCTTTCCACCTTTCTCTTATCCATTGGTTTTCCAAGGGGTAAAATTGACAAAACATTATTTTTGAAAGTAAAGGATTTGATGCTTGTCCAAATTTATATGGATGACATCGTATTTGGATCCACATGCACTACCACGTGTGAAGTATTCAAACAATTCATGGCAATAGAGTTTGAAATGAGTGCTATGGGTGACCTTCAAAGCTTTCTTGGTCTTCAAGTAAAGCAATTGCAAAATGGTACTTTCATTCATCAAAGTAAGTATGTCAAAGAACTACTTACAAACTTTGAAATGAATGATTGTAAACCATGTAGCACACCCATGACAACCACAAAACTTGTCACCGTTGATGACAAAGATGACTTGGTTGATCAAACTCTATATAGAAGCATGATAGGTTCTTTATTGTACCTAACTGCATCAAGACCAGACATCATGTTTGCAACATGTGTTTGTATTAGATCCTAGTCTGGACCTAGGAAGTCCAATCTCATTGCTGTAAAAAGGAAATTTAGATACATAAAAGATGCTCCTACACTCGGTATCTAGCATCCAGCTAATGGAAATATTGAGCTTTCAGGCTATTTAGACAGTGATTTTACTAGATGCTACACTACAAGGAAGTCAACTTCAGGAGGTTGTTAATTCCTAGGAAATTTCTTAGTGTTTGGGCAAAGCAAAAAGCAAGTTGTAGTATTAACATCCACGGTAGAGGCTGAGTATATTGCTGCTGCAAGCTGCACTACCCAACTTTTATGGCTTCAAAATCAATTGCTGGATTTTGGTGTAGCTGCTCTAAAGACTCCTCTGATGTTGGATAGTCAAGCAGCTGAAAAATCATAAAAATCCAGTTTCTCATTCTACCACAAATCACATTAACATCATACATCACTTTGTGAGAGATTGCTATAAAAAAGGTTTGATTAATATGTATCATGTTCCCACTAAAGATCAACTGGCAGATATTCTAACCAAAGCATTAGATACATCTACATTTGAAAGTCTGATCTCTAGGATTGGTATGCTAAACATGGAATAAAACAAAATTTTGATTACCATGTATAAATAGCATCAAAATACTTTCAGAAGGACAAAAATCTATCCTTAAAAATAGCTAAAATTGAAAATTTCAATAAATCTATAAAATCTGCTCATAACCACTTTTTTTCCAAACCTCTGCTTGTTGTGAAAATATATTCGTTGCTAAAAATGTATCCTCTGTTCTACATCCACTGTTGGTGAAAACATTGTTTTCCCAATCCTCTGATAATCTATACTCTAATAGTGTAAGATCACCACTGATCATTCCACTGTTCAGAACCACCGCTGGTATCTAGCAAAAGTTTCCAAACAATTGTCATCCGTTATCCAACAGAGTTTACATGTGCACAGGTGAGAGCCATCAGATCTTATGAAAAACGCTGCCACGCCAGCATTCACTTTTCACTTTATAAACCCTATTTCATCCAAACAGAGTTCTACTTGTCGTTTCGATTCCAATAATTCTCCATTACTCTCATCTTCTTCCAAACCCTCAATAATCACTCTTCAATCATGAATCTCATCATCAAAATACCCCACAACTACCTTCCAATCCTCGAAAAAACAAATAATAATACTACTTTTAATTCCATGATCGATGTTCTACAAACACCATCATACAAGGATGTTTTATTAGCCAAGGCTCTAATCTATCAAGACACCCTTAGACAATTTTGGACAAATGCTAAAGTCAAGATTCAAAACAAAAAAACTGTTTGCCATTACATCACTTTGTGAGAGATTGCTATGAAAAAGGTTTGATTAATCTGTATCATGTTCCCACTAAAGATCAACCGGCAGATATTCTAACCAAAGCATTAGATACATCTACATTTGAAAGTCTAATCTCTAGGATTGGTATGCTAAACATGGAATAAACAAAATTTTGATTACCATGTATAAATAGCATCAAAATATTTTCAGAAGGTCAAAAATCTATCCTTAAAAATAGCTAAAATTGAAAATTTCAATAAATCTATAAAATCTGCTCATAACCACTTTTTCTCCAAACCTCTGCTTGTTGTGAAAATATATTCGTTGCTAAAAATGTATCCTCTGTTCTACATTCACTGTTGGTGAAAACACTGTTTTCCCAATCCTCTGATAATCTATTCTCTAATAGTGTAAAATCACCACTGATCATTCCACTGTTCAGAACCACCGCTGCTATCTAGCAGAAGTTTCCAAACAATTGTCATCCATTATCCAACAGAGGTTACACGTGCACAGGTGAGAGCCATCAGATCTTATGAAAACCGCTGCCACGCCAGCATTCACTTTTCACTTTGTAAACCCTATTTCATCCAAACAGAGTTCTACTTGTCGTTTCGATTCGAAAAATTCTCCATTACTCTCATCTTCTTCCAAACCCTCAATAATCACTCTTCAATCATGAATCTCATCATCAAAATACCCCACAACTACCTTCCAATCCTCGAAAAAACAAATAATAATACTACTTTTCATTCCATGATCGATGTTCTACAAACACCATCATACAAGGATGTTTTACTAGCCAAGGCTCTAATCTATCAAGACACCCTTAGACAATTTTGGACAAATGCTAAAGTCAAGATTCAAAACAAAAAACTGTTTACCATTACATCAAAGATTGGGCAGTCTCTTGTCCAAATTTCGATATCAACTATCTCCACCACGTTTGGTCTAAAGGACCTAGATGACCCCACTTCTTTCCCAAAGAAAGATTTACATGATGAATTAATTGAGCATAGTTATGAAGATCAACTAACAGGTATTACGATCTTTAAACTTTAATTTCCCGTTGATATGAAATTGTTTTTGCATACACTTTTGTTATGTTTGTCAGCCAAGACAACTGCTTTTACTAAAATACCTTTAAACATTCAGTAACTGGGTTTTGCTATTTTAACAAAACCAAAATTTAACTTTTCCCATGTATAGTTTTCTGACATGGTTGCAAATTTTAACAATATTAAAAATGGTAAAGCTTTTCTGATACACTCTAGGTTGTTGAGTTTCTATTTACAAAAACAAGTTTCTGTAACGGATTTTCAACAAGGTGTTATCTGTGTAGTTGGCAGCCTTAAACATGAAATTTTTACTAGACTCTCAACTCAAAAAACAAAGGTTTTGAAAACCAAAAGTAACAAAGACTGGGCAAATTTTGACTACTACCACATCCACTGCTCCTTCTGTTGGTGAGCCCACTACTCCTGGTGAACATGGCACTACAACCAGTGCTATGAAACCCCCACTGAAAAACCCAAAAAGAAACCCTCCAAATTTAAAAAGCCCACCAAACAACCCAAAATGGTAACTCTGGAAGATGAAATCCCTGATGATTTGCCTGTGACAGCACCAAAGTCACATGAAACCACTGCTGCTACTTCCTTATAGCAGATGGTCTAAAGATCTCGACAAACACCAGCTCCTCCCTGCTTCCTCACAAAAGGAACAAGTTGTAGGCACCGGGACACCACACTATGATGCAGATGATTCACTTGAACATTTGTTCTCAAGCCCCTATCCTAGGGCTATGTCTCTTTCTACTCCACTACCCACCTCTCCAATTCCTTCCACATTCTTACCCCTGTTTCAAGCTATTGAGAAAACTCAGATTACAAGCAGTCCTTCTCATTCACCTATCACTGAGAGTTTAACTCCATTAATGACTGAATTGGAGAAAACTCAATTAGCCAACCCAGATAAGTTGAGGAGGCTACACCCCATGAGTTAAATGTAAATCTTGGTGGTAGTTCAAGTCAAGCAACTACTACAACTGCTGCTACGACAGTGGCTCAGTTAGACAATGGTTAAATTGATAAGACTTTCTTGAAGGCAACAACTGTGACATCCCGGCTTTTCAGGTATCTTAAACGCGCTACTTTATGGTTATTCACTCCTATGCTGATTTAATTCGGAGAATTAAATTACACGCTCGCAATAACTACGCTAACTTTGTGAATCTATAGGGTGAATTACGTGCTATGTGTTATTAGACGGGTTGTATCTGAATTACGTGCTATGTGTTATTAGACGTTTGTGAATCTATTACGTCTCACTCCAAATACGTGATTTAATATTTTATAAACTCCGTGTCCCAAATAATATTTTAGTAACTTCTATTTATAAACCTAAAGCCTGTGAAACGTTTCGACTTCACGATCAAGCAAATCCAACCCGCCACCCAAACCCCCTTGCGACCCACACCTCTTTGCGGCCCAAGGAAATAACCCAAACTTGAGGCCCAAAGGCACTAACCCAAGCCACCCCCCCTATCGCGACCGCCCCCCTTGTTATATTTACATGCATGTTGTGGGTAGCTTTAAAAAAACACAAAACCCTAATACCCTAGTGAGGTCGACGACAGCCCCCCCCCCCCTCTCTCACGGTCGCGCAAACTACACCCCCGGATCGATTCCAAGCTTGCCCCGGTTCGCTAATCATCATCGTTTCAAGGTTAGGGTTTAATTGTATTGCGATTCACACTAGGTTTTGTGTAATCTTCATCATGATTATGTGCTTGTATGACTATTAGTATGAAAAAGTGTTGTGGTGTATGATTAGTTCAGATGAATATGCGAATCTTTGCGGTTGTGATGATATGTTGAATACTAAAATCGTAGGATGCGTTTTATCGATAAAGATCATAATATATATTTAGGGTTTGCATGAATATTGATATATATGATGATATTTGACAAGTTAACCTGCTGTTAATCAATACAACTAAGCGTCATGACCGTTTAAACATGTTCTAGTGCGATAAAGTCGAAAACAGTAAGCTGATTGACATTTACAGCCAACTTCAATTGGCTGTAACCTGATCATTATTTATCGAAAAGTAGATTTTCTGAAGTCTAAAACGTGTATTTTTGAAAAACTCTTCAAATGGCACTGGATTCATATTTTTCTGAGGTTGTTTGGTATTTTTAAATAATCATTTAGTGTAGCAGCTGAAGCTGCATAAATTCTGCAACATTTGCAGGTTGATTATCGAGTCGGATCTCATAGTCTTTATGGTGTTACGTCACGAAATTTGTACAGTAACTGGAGACAGGAATTTACGAAAATCTCCCACTGGAATTTTGTTAATTGGATGAATGATGATTTTTAAATAATTTTTCTCGTGGACTGCAGTCAGAAAGCGACGAATCTGACTGCAGCATAGTATATAAATGTTTATAAATAATTGGTAAAGATTTAGGATTTGAAAATTTTATGCAAAATTCTACGGTCTAATTGACACCTCCTGTAAAAATATTGGAATTTTTGGAATGTTGGAACTATTTTATAAAAATCCTCGAAAACAGTCTAGTTATGAGCGTACAAGCTGAAACATGATAACTTGCGTTTGTGTGTACCTAAGTGTTGTATGAGTTAATCTGTGTTTATGACAAGTTGGTTTGATCATTATTTTGTATGGTGATACTTTGCATGCATGATTATGGTTTCGAATTGGTTATGACGTGTGCTGTACTGTGTGTTAGTTATGCGTAGGGTTTTGTGTCAGTGTGTTCACACACTAACTTTAAATCGGTTGACATGTTAGGACGCGATTAGCGGTTCCATCATTTGCTTCTTTTGTGTTATTCTAACCAAGCAATTTAAGGTGAGTTCACGGCCCCTATTTTATCCGGTTTTAAACAACAGGGGAGAAACATGTATAAGCTCTACAACTCTATCTTTTTACGTTATGCAAAATTAACGCCGTTAACTACTCGGAAACTAAGTTAGTGTTAATATACGTTATGGTCACTAAGTAGCTTTATCATGGAAGTCCTCAACCAACTCTCGGATCGTTAGTATTGGGTTAAATAGCAGGGAAATTATAGTAGTACTACTGGGCCCGACAAGCCCCACCCGAGCTAGTCGCGCTAGCCGACCGGGAATGGTCAACGGGTGATTAATTTGGCCTAACTTTCGCCATGGTCAGTGATAGACCTGGCAACACTAAGGCAACAACAGTCAGCTTCGATCGCGAACTCTTATGTGACGTAACTTTAGACTTGCTACCTACATGTTAACATTGAACTCATTTACGAACCAACATTATTATTCCAGGTTAGGAATAATGGAACTATATCGTTATCCCGGGTTAGGGATGACGGGGAAAACAATCTTTTAAACCGAACTTGTGAACTTATAAAAACCTGTGAACTCACTCTTTTTTAATGTTGACACTTGTTTATTTGCATGTTTCTCAGGACGCTAGGAACTAGGTGCACTCACCTGCATTTGATCAAGACATTTTTATCGAGTCGTTATTTACGAATAATTTTTGAGATTTTAGTTTTGGCGTTTATGTTGGCGCCCGTTACTTTACTTTAATGCTTCCACTAAACTTTGAAACTATGATATTTTGAAAATGTCTATGAATGGTTACAACAAATGTTTTTGGAAAACGTTTAAATAAATCATATAGAGTCGTTCGATATTGCTAGGGTCTGAGATTCTGTGTTGATCACACGCCTCGCGGTAATACTCCGCAAGTGGAAATTGAGGGTGTGACAACAACTTCTGAGGCTACCATTGCATCCTCTGAGCCAGTTGGAAGTCCTCAGTACCACGAATAAGGGGCATTTCGTTCTGAAAACGTTGAGATTCCTCATGTTGATGATCTAAATACAACTATCTCTTGTAGGAATTTGGATGATCCTATTTACTTAGGTGATAAATTAAAATACCAAGAATTGATGGAGAGAATCAATACCATTGAATCATCTATTAATAAAATCAGATCCATGATGAAACAAGTGCTACAAAATTCTCAACCTCAACCATCCCCAACTCAAAATGCTGATGAACTATGGAAAGTTGTCTAACCAATTATCCTAGCTCAAAGACAATTGGAAGACATTCAGCATGAAACACACATGAAATTGATCAGAAATATGGTCGAGGCTAGATACACAGATACACAAGCAGACATTAGATACATCAAAGATAATTTGCTGGAAACTACTAGCTCTGCCCCGGTTATTATTCTTCAAGATGATATTGAAGATGATACCAACAGGGGGAGAAAGATAACTTGAGAAAGTTGCAACCTGACTCAACTGCCAAATCAAAGGTGCAACAACAACTAGAAACCTTGATAGCACTGCTTAAGCATCCGAGGAAACTTTGGGAAAAGGGATTGATGGGATCCTAAACAAAGAAGCTGAAATGATTGCTGTTGAAAAGTAGAAGAGACAAGATACACTTGAAGCTAAAGCTTTAATGATAATTAAAGAAGAAAAAGCAAAATACTTGGAATATGAAGATGTTGGTATTTATAGAAAAAGCAAGTCTGCAAGAAAAGTTAGACAACCAACTGTCATCTTTTCTACAACAACTGCTGAAGCTACTGTTGATGTATCCTCTGTCCATATAAACCCAACAAATATTAGGACAGATGTTCTGACAGCAGATGCCAGAGCAACAGATGTTTCCCAAACCACTGCCCTAATTACGTTTCCCATATTAACCGAACCATTATCCACACCACCCGAATTCCTGTACATCCACCGTCACCCAAAATCAAATTCCAATGCAAAAGGAAATCTTTTGTTGTTGATGATGATGATGAAGAGAGTCAATCACCACTCCCTGTATCATCACAATCCATTTCACAACCATCCTCATCATTGCCATATCCTGAAACTCCAATTCCACCCATGCACCTATCATCATCATTTCTACCAATGGGTACCCTATACCCTTTAGAACTTTTTGCTATAAAAGGAGAAATATAGGCTTTCTTCAAGATAGAGTATCCAAAATAAAGATAATTTCCATCACTTCTTGGGTATCGAAAGTCTAAAAATCTAGATGAATATATGAAGTTGAAGGCTAGACAAGCTGAGACCTAGCAAAAGAACGATCATAGGGTAAGGATAACAGGGCTCTACAAATATCCATGCAATTTCAACTGAGCAAAGTGAGAAACATTGAAGAATTTGCTAAGGATTTGAGTAAGTCCATGTCTGAAAATCAAATCACTGATGATTCAGAATTAAAGCAAGATTACCTTGATCATATAATGAAGA
The DNA here is from genome assembly GCA_947069175.1 of Scalesia atractyloides. Lineage (NCBI taxonomy): Eukaryota > Viridiplantae > Streptophyta > Magnoliopsida > Asterales > Asteraceae > Scalesia > Scalesia atractyloides. The sequence continues at coordinate 51,475,098 of CAMTDV010000001.1, read as the reverse complement.
TCATGCCTTAAAATGAAACAAGGACTCAATTCAAAGAGTGGTCAGCAAATGAGCTAAAAGAAAAGATTGAAAGAATCCATACTATGCTCGAGGATCCTTCAAAGATGCCTACTCCTCCTGTTTAGAAAACGGCTAAGCCTGAAAGCCAAGACCATGCTTTAAAGATCAAACAAATGAAAGCCAAACTTGTTAGTGCTCAATATGAAACAACAAGGAAAATTGCCAGGTGGTCTGAATCTAAAGTTATCGATACCTACAGAAGACTAGAAGATCTTAGAAAGAAAGATCCTTCTGTCCCAAGAAAGCTAGTCTATTCTCAAACAACCACTGCTCCTCAATAGACCCATGCTTCTAAAAGATCATCTTCAACCTCTGTCTTACCCACAATTGCCTTAAATCAAGCAAAATGGCAAAAGCAGACAGATGAAGAAGATCAAATGTTGGATGAAGAATTAAGAAAGGAGGGGACTAAGAACCAAATCTTATACCACACTGATGCTGCAACTGATAAGCTTATGGCCACACTATCAACACTTGTTAACAGACCCATCTCACCATACTCATCCCAAATAAGCCTACTCCCAAGGAAACCATTTGACTCAAAAATTCTAAAATGAAAGTCGCCCATAGACACCCATGAATTGACACTTCTCAGGTCAGATGCTAGAGCTCAAAAGATAAGGATGCAGGATGCATATGGTTTGGATGCATCTGACCTCCAAGACTTGCTGAATCTTGAGCTTGAAAGGGATGTAGATGATTGCCCTGGACTTTGAACTTCAATTCAAAGGACAAATAATGGAATCATTCAGTAATAAAGTTTTTGTTTTGGCATCATCTGTTCCAGGGGGATTGCTGGAATTGAACCCTACAAAAGAATAGATGATAGAAAGCCAAAACAAACTACAACCTCTGATTCAAATAATAATAAAACATCTGCTAGAGTCAAGCTCAGCTGAAGACAAAACGTCAAAGGTCTGCCATAGCAAAACACTGTTGAAGACTAAAGCTAATGCTCTACCAAGGCAAAACTCTGTTGAAGACTAAAGCTAAAGCTCTACAAAGGCAAAACTCTGCTGAAGGCCAACAGAGGATGTCTCATTAGTGTTTACTATCAGTCTTTGTAATGTTTAGTTATAGCAGTGGTTAGCTTAGCATATTTTGTTAGTTTGTTGATATCGTTAGATGTCGCTTTCTTGCTAACATCATCATAAGATGCTTAGTGGTTAGAATTTTATTATAAATAGAATAGTGCCTATACTGTTCTATTTGATCACTTTTCGTCACTTCTGTATGAACAAATCATTAATCTTAGGTTGAGGGGGAGATTGTTATTTAAATGCAAGTGATTACATTTACGAAAGCATGGTAATGAAAACAATCTCCCAATTGCTATGAATTAAAGTTCATCATTCCGCTACATGTTCATCTTATTTATTGGCTTTCATCTTTATAACTTTCATAATAGTTTGAAACTTAGATCCTAACAATTGGTATCAGAGCTTGGTCAATCGAATTTGATTTAAAAATCAATTTGATTTGAATAGATCAGCTCTCACTGCTAATTTGGGTTGTTCATTTTTATTGATAACAAAGTTTAATTACATCTTCAAAGTTTTTAAACAAAATCTGTTTGTAAACAATCAGAATGTCACACACTTCACAAGATCCTCATAACACCGACAACATGTTTAAACCATCGATCCTGGTTAGTTTTGAGTATAATATTTGGAAAATATGGATGGGTCATGTCCTTGCTCAGCAAAACACCGGTTGCTGGAAGTCGGTCATTTTTGGACCTCATGTTCCAGTGATACCGAGTACACAGGACCCTAAAGTCCAAGTACCAAAGAAACCTGAAAATTATTCCAAGCAAGATTTCCAAAAAAAAATGAGCTAGATGCAAAGGCATTTAACATCGTGGCCTCTGCACAGCAAAACGATATCTATACTGGCCTGTTGCATTGCAACAGTGCAAAGGAATTATGGGTTGCTTTAAAAGAGCAATTCGGTGGGACTGAGGAAGTGATTGAAAATAACAATGAAGTTTTAAATCAACAATACGAATTGTTTTGTCAAGTTAAAAGAGAGTCATTAACCCAATAGTTTGAAAGGTTTAACTGTCTCATTAGTGAGCTTAAACTTGTTAATGTTACGTTTGCAAATTTGACCTTGAATAGTCGCTTTCTTAGATCATTACCAGACAAGTGGGACACTATAGCTTTGTAACTCAAAATTCAGTTGGGTTTAAAGAAATAAGTCTAACACAGCTTCATGGAAGCTCCTCACTTATGAGAGAGAGCTGAACCAGAAAAAGAAGCTACAAGAATCTGGTAAGGTGGCTGATGACTATGCCTTTGGTAGTACAACACTTTTTGGCCACGAAGAAGTTACCGGCAGTTGTAAGGATCAGAGTTATGATCATTTCATTGATATAACTTCTGGTGGTAATTTCAACTCTGACCTTTACACACCTAATTATGCATTTGCTGCTAATGGGGAAAGCCAAACTTCTAATAACTTATGTTTAGAGATGAATGATATTCAACATTTTGACCCTACAGAATTGGAAGAAATGGATATTTTGCACAAGCTTGCCTTGTTGAGTATTAGAACTAGTACATATTACAAGAGAGCTGGTAGAAAGTTTCATGTGGGGCTAAAAGTTGGGTTACATGGGGGCTAAAAGTTAGGCTGTATAAGTCAAAGGTTAAATGTTTCAAGTGTAATAGGCTAGGTCATTTTGCTAGAGAATGTTGGTCTCAATCAATTGGGTCAATTATCACACATCCTAGCCCTATACCTCAAAACACTGCCATTATTCCCAACATACCCCTGCTCCTCATATGCAAAAAACTGCTCATTTTGTACACTCTGCTACCATTGTTCCTGTGCAATGTGTTCAAACCACTATTCCTCAAATTCAATATGTTCAAGCACTAGCTCCTCAGGTTCAAATGCAACCTTCATAACAAGTTACTCAAACCACTACTCAGACAGAGGTTAATGAACCGAGCTTCTTTACTTAGGGCTTTTTTGATTGGAGTAGCTTGCCTGAGAATCAGACTGATGAAAACTTTGCTCTAATTGCTGACACTAAAAAGAAACAAAATGAATTTTGCTTTGTGGCATTAGAGTCTATAATTGAGGGTGTTGAATTTGAGGAAGTGAAGCCTAAGTCTGTTGTGTCTAATGTTCATGATGAAACAGTTGTTACACATGAAAATGTTGATGAAGAATTAAAACCTCTGTCTTACCCATGGGATACCAGTGTCTGTGAAGGTGAATGTGATTTGGCCATGATGGCTGCTACTAAGAAATCTCCTTAGGTCTTAAAGATCTATGTTCAGATAAATACATCATATCTTTTGTTAACATAAAAATGGTGAATGAAAACCTTAGGAATAAGATTTTGGATGATGAATTACAGTTTGAAAAGCTTTCAAAAGAGCTAAAAACTTAACTGTTTGATAAAGAATTTGAAATCAGCAGCTTAAAACATGAAGCTAGCATAACCAAGGAACAACTCCAAACTGTGATAGAAAAATATCAGGTTTGCAAAAATATCACTTGTGAAAAATGGGTGGAATCCTGTAAAGGTTGCGAGAATTTGTTAGAAAACCAGGTCAAGAGTAACATAAATTTGGCATTGGTTTCAAAGAAATTGACCAAATTTCTGAAAATGTTACTAGAAATGATTCTGGTGTGGTTGAAATCATTCCAACAAAATTGGCTAGTCAGAAATCAAAGTTACTGATAAAAATGGAAATAAAATTATTTTAGAAAGACATGAGGGATCCTCAACTTTTGAGGTGATTGAGAAGTATCAATTTAAACCCACATGGTCTGATGAATGTGACATTCTTGAAAATTTTAAGCCAAATGATTTCTCAACCATTGAATGTGATAAAGCACCAAAGGCAATAATCATTCCCATAATAGATTTAGCAGCAGATGTTACAACATCTGCTGACAAAAAGCCTGAAAAAGGGAAAAATAAAGAAAAGATCATAAACCTTTTTTGTGATTTCTGTGAAAAGAAGAACCATGTTACCAAATATTGTTTTCTTCTAAAAGCTTATGACATTAAGAAAGCAAGTGTGATCATTGATTCTCCGAACTGCACAATATGTAATAAACAAATCAAAAAACTCAAGAGTGTGTTTATCTTAGAAACTTTAATGTGAAAAAGAATGAGTATAAATCCAAAACAATGGAGATTTCAAAGACTAGTACTTCAAAATGAAAGTCTAAACAAACCTTTGTGCCTGTTAAAACACATATTACCAAAGAATTGACCCCTTCCAAAGCCATTTGGGCTTTGAAACTCACCTAAACTAATTTATTACTACTGTGAAGGGAGCTTCTACTTTCATTGATAGTTTGTGGTATGTAGATAGTAGAGGTTCCAGGCATATGACAGGAGGTAGAGCCCTTCTCAAGGACTTCATGGCGCATGGAGAGGGTGATATATCTTTTGGTAATAATTCAAAAGGGAAGGTACTTGGGTCAGGAACTGTTCAGGTCGGGAAACTCAAATTTGAAAATGTCGATCTTATTGAAAATTTGAAATATAATCTTCTTAGTGTTTCACAAATGGGTGACAAGGACTATGGGTCATTCTTCACTAAGAAAACTTGTCAGATTGTTGGGCCAGAAGTGGTTAAAAAGATTGATCAAATCATAGTTGAGAGCAAAGCACCACTTGTTGCTCATAGGAGTGGCAATGTGTATGTGGTTGATATATTGAAGGACAATCCAATGATTGATGCTTGTCTGTTCTCAGCTGCCTCTAACAAAGAGACAGAATTATCACACAGTAGACTTGGCTACACAAATATGACAACTATCACCATACTCTCTAAACAAGGCCTTGTAAGAGGCTTACAACAGAAAATTTTCACATGAGAAGAACATTGTGTTTCCTGTTTAAAAGGAAAAAACCATAAAGGTTCTTACAAACCCATTGGTGAGTCCAAAACAAGTCTATGCTTACAAATGTTACACATGGACTTGTTTGGCCCTGTAAAATCATGAGTCTAAGTAAAAAAGAAATATTGTCTTGTCATAGTTGATGATTTTTCAAGGTTTACATGGACTTACTTCATGCACTCCAAGGATGAGATTGAAGGCATTTTGCAAGATTTTGTTAAAAGAGTTGAAAAGCAATTTGACCTGCCTATAAAAGTCTTTTGTAGTGATAATGGCACAAGGTATTAAAATAAGGAGTTAGATGAGTTTTGTGTGTCAAAAAGGATTGTAAAGTAGTATAGTATCCCAAGAACACCAGAACAAAATGGGGTGGTTGAAAGGAAAAAACAGAACTTTAATTGAAGCTGCTAGTTACATGCTTGCAGACTCTAGTTTACCCTTGTCCTTTTGGGCAGATGCTGTAAACACTGCTTGCTATGTTCAAAACAGAGTCTTGATCAACCCTAGGCATCAATCCACTACTTATGAAACTCTGTTCAAGATCAAACCACTGATCTCATTCTTTAAAATCTTAATTTGCAGCTGAAGTAGACTGTGGTTATTTTATGGGATACTCAACCACTGCTAATGCCTATAGAGTATTTAATTCAAGGACTAGGTGTGTGGAATAAACCTTGAATGTTAAGTTCAATGAACTTTTCTTCATTAAAAATCCCAGCAAATCGTGTTGAACTTTTTGATTTAACAAATTTACTTTTGAAGTTGTGTCTATCAAGACTGACCCTGAAGGTACACCAGAGTCTCCACAACAAGACTATGGATATGACATTGTGATTCCACAATATAAAGCCACATCCACCACCAGAGTAGAAGATGTTCCTAACAACTGTGAAAACTATGCCATTATAGCATCAACCACTGATGGTCAATTGCTCATCAAATATAACCTCTGTTTATAAAATTTTAACCACCGTGGATAAAAGTCTTCATGTTTTCATCCCTCTCTCACCATTACCTCCACCTCCATTTCAAACAGATGTTGGTCTCTTCAAAATTGCCAACAGACGTTAGCTCAAATGATTCCCATCTGTAGCCGCTTCACCTCAAACTACCATTATTCCATATAAGGGAGATCTAATCTACCTTAAAAACCATCCATCTGACCTAATCATTGGCAACATCAATGAAGGGGTGCTCACTAGAAGTCAATCCAAAAACATTTGTCTTTTTGTTGGTTTCCTATCTCTCATACAACCTGTCAAGTACCAAGAGGCAGTAAAAGACAACAGTTGGGTAGAAGCCATGCAAGAAGAGCTCCTTCAATTCAAAAGACAACAAGTATGGGAACTTGTAGCATTGCCAAAGGATGTATTTCCAATTGGCACAAAATGGATCTTAAAAAACAAAACTAATGAAAGGGTTATTGTGGTCAAGAATAAAGCTAGGCTTATGGTTCAAGGTTACAGACAAGAAGTAGGCATTGACTATGATGAAACCTTTGCTCCTGTAGCAAGATTAGAAGCCATCCGACTATTCTTAGTCTTTGCTGCCAACCACAATATCAAGGTATTTCAAATGGATATCACAAGTGCATTCTTGTATGGTAAGATCAAAGAAGAGGTATATGTTTGTCAAGCTCCTGGCTTTGAAGATGCATTTTATCCTGATCATGTCTACAAGCTTAACAAAGCTTTGTATGGCTTGAAACAAGCACGAAGAGCCTGATATGAAACTCTTTCCACCTTTCTCTTATCCATTGGTTTTCCAAGGGGTAAAATTGACAAAACATTATTTTTGAAATGAAGAGTAAAGGATTTGATGCTTGTCCAAATTTATGTGGATGACATCATTTTTTGATCCACATGCACTGCCATGTGTGAAGGGTTCAGACAACTCATGGCAGCAGAGTTTGATATGAGTGCATTGGGTGAGCTACAATGCTTTCTTGGTTTTCAAGCAAAGCAATTGCAAAATGGTACTTTCATTCATCAAAGTAAGCATGTCAAAGAACTACTTACAAAATTTGATATGAATGATTGTAAACCATGCATAGCAACCACAAAGCTTATCACTGCTGATGACATAGATGACTTGGTTGATCAAACTCTCTATATAAGCATGATAGGTTCTTTAATGTACCTAACTGCATCAAGGCCAGACATCATGTTTGCAACATGTGTTTGTGCCAGATCCTTGTCAGCACCTAGGAAGTCTAATCTCATTGCTGTAAAAAGGATATTCAGATACATAAAAGGTACTCCCACACTTGGTATCTAGTAACCAGCTAATGGAAATATTGAGCTTTCAGGTTTTTCAAACAGTGATTATGCTGGATGTCAAACCACAAGGAAGTCAACTTCAAGAGGATGTTAATTCCTAGGTAATTGCTTAGTCTCTTGGCAGAGCAAAAAGCAAGTTGCAGTATCAACATCCACAGTAGAGGCTGAGCATATTGCTGCTGCAAGCTGCCCTGCTCTTTGAGGGGGGATCGACACCTTCGATGAGCACCGGACATATCTAACTCAACTAACAAAGGCAGAATTCATTGTTAGTGAGCTTAGCAAACAAACAAGTGAGATCTACTGCTTAAATGCCTTCAATTGTATTGATATACGTGAACAAGTACAGAGAAAGTAAACAGTTCAGCAGGGCTTCGCCACACCAACATACTTTTTTAGCTCTAACATAACACTCCTTTATTTATAGGACGACATGACTCGCACAGGAGAGTGTGTAACAGAGTGTGACTCGTGCGAGTGGTTGCCTCGTATGAGTGATAGAGTTTCACTCGTACGAGTTATCTACTAAACAAATAAAACATACACTAACAAATACAAACTGACATTCTAAGCCCTATAAACATAAACAACATATCCTAGACGCAGGCAATAGACATTATGCACCAACAAACTCCCCTTGGATGTTGCCGCAGTCTTGGATAGTCTTCAAAAATCTAAAAAAATCTGACATTTATCGACCAAAGAAACGCTTCGGTGGCTTGCGACGCTCCTCAAAAGCTATTGACGTTTGATCTCTAGGAGGAGGTCGGTTAACTGTATTGCCAAACCGAAAACTTCTTATCGACGCAATACGTGCTCGCTCCGCAATTCTTTCTTCCTTCTTATCTTTCTTCCTTTGCTCAATCTCATCTAGTTTCCTCCATGAAGTGTTCCATGTCGTGCCGGAAGGAACGTCCTTCTTATCTTTCTTCCTTTGCTCGCTCCGCAATTCTTTCTTCCTTCTTATATTTAATTTCCCAATATGGCAGGGTCTTGATATCACTTAAGTATCTGAAATACTGAATCCCGTACTCCCTTTTTATTGCATATACGTTAAGCTCCTCTATCAAGCCCCAGCTAATAATATCCCCTAGAGAAATATCCGCATTACGCGTAAAGAAAGCTAGAGGATGTTTAAATTTACGTTCCGCTGGTGTTTCTTTAAACCAGTTCTTCCTTATTCCAGCAATTTCAGCTCTGGACATCTGTTGAGGAATCGTTCCTTGTTTGGTAGCTTCTTCGACTTTACATGTCAGAATATCAGTATTTTCAGCTGCAAACAGTTCGCTAAAAGTTGGAGAGTCATCTATACCCTGATTAGCAATATCAGTATCATCTTTATCATAATCATCCTCTATGTCAACTTTATCATAATCATGTGCATCAGACACATGTTCGAAGACGTAATTAGCTGGCTCGAGAGCACTAATATCATTCAGCTCTTCTTTGAAGTCAAACTCAAAATTTTCTTCGTCCACGCCTAGCATTTCAGCAATCTCTTCTTTAGAATAACCGTGACAACTCTCCTTCCTCTACATCATGCTCTAGATACAATATCTTTGGCTTTTGCACAACAGGAACGGTAGATATTTCAGTTACCATGAAAATTCCTGCCTTCTAAGCATCAGTAGGGCCTTCAGATCTTCCCTGATCTCCTCCTTCATTCACTTGATTTGCCGAGTCGTTCAAGTACACATAATAATCAATATCATCATTTAAAACAGACTCTGTTACACGGACTCCCGTACCACCTAAATCATCATCACCATCATCACTATCGTTATCAGACTTCTCAGAAAATAGATCATCAAAATCATCTAAGTCTTCAGCCTCTTTTTCAGGTTCTTTAACAAATTCATCAACCTCAGCTTTGATCTCTCTCTAACTTCCTCTTGTTTAGCCATTCACGATGCCTTGTCGAAAGATTAGACGTGTCAATATCAACATCCTTGGCTTACCCACTCATACAAACTTTTTCCAGACCGAATACACCACGATATGAGTAATTACTGGCGCAGATTCAGCTTCTGGCTCAGTTGAAAGATTCACAGGATCCTCACCAACTTTTGCTTTGCCTTTTCCTTGCGCGTAAGATAATTCTTTTGCAAGACGCTCGCGCTCTGCAACCTGTTGTCATGCTTCAGCTGGCTCAATCTTGTCAATCTCAACATCAATATTAATACCAAGCTTCTAAGTAAGTCTCTTTTCAAATAGATTCATCCTTCTTTGGCTCCTGAAACGTTCTTCTTCGTATTCAGCCATGAGAATCCTTAAACGCTCATTTTCAGACACAATACTTGCCATCATTGCTTCAAGCTACTATTTTTCTTAAGTTAGCCCATTGAGTTGTTCCTGTAGTTCAGCAATTCTGACATTGCTTAACGCAACTTGTTTCTCTAACTATAACATGTGCGTCGTTAAAATGTCAGTAGAAAAATCTTCACCCGCTGGTACGTCACCAAAGTCAAAGTCAAAATCAAAATGGGGTTGAGACTGTGAGGGTTGTGGCGTCGGCTGCGGTGGTGATTGTGGTGCTTGCTGTCGTGGTGGAGATGGTGGTGGCTGTGATGTTTGTTGACGAGCCGGTGATGGTGGTGTCGGTGGAGTCGGCTCAACATGCACCTCTTCTACAACCTACTTCTACATTTTCCCCTTGATTTGTCTTGTGTAGAATCAATGCTTCTCACTGCCGATCTTTTGAGACGTTGAGTTTTCTTCTTAGCTGGTTTGCACACAGGAGTATCTCTATCAAAACCCGAAGGTATATATCTCGAATCATCCTCTCTTGTCGCTTATCGTCTATTTTCTTCAACTTTTCTCTGTAGTTCGACTAAACTTTCTTTCTCTATCTCTTTAGCTCTTTCTTTTTCTCCAGCAATCCTGTATTCCGAATCAGTACTGGAAGAGGATGCTTCTTCAACCACTTTCTCTTTCTCTCCAAACGCCTGTCTTTCAATATCAGCAGCCATATCTTCAATATTATCCTCTAGCTCTGATTCATCAATTAGTCTCGAACTTCCTGATGCTTTTTGTTTCTTCTGAGGGGTAGAAGAGGAAGATGTTGACGGCGGCTTTCTCTTGGTTCCCTTACCCCCTTCTTTTACAAACCAAACGCTTCGCTTCGTAATAAAACCATCAAGCGCTGTAAGCTCTTCATACTCGTCACCACTATCTTCTTTTCTCCATTTCCTAATGCTAGTGCGATACAATCTTTGTCAATAATTGCTCTAAATACTATTTTTGCGTTAGGAAATGTCTTGAGATGTAAATTCATTTTCTTCAGTGTAGAGACATCCATATGTTCTAGTTTTAGCACATCATCCTTCTTTTTCTTCATGTTGGGGTGCACATGGTCTACCATCATTTGAATAAACCGTGGGTACTGCAAAACTTCCCTCGCTATGTGTTCTAGACCATTTGAGAAAATATCACCTTCGAAAAGTTGTACGGAATATTCAAAACGAGTACGGTGATCATGCACATCTGGTAATCAACTAAGTCGTCAAGACCTCCTTTGCGGTGACTAAGTGCATGTAGGATCATCTTCGTGGTTGTTGAATTCCAGCACTTTTCTAATCAAGTCTTTGGTGATTTTGACCTGAATATCTTCATCTTTAATCTTTACAGCCGATACAATCGCATTCTTCTCTGCATCATATTTTGCCACATTCCAGAAATACTCAATATGTGAGCGATAAACTACATGACGATCAGTAAGAGCTTTCGTAATAGGAATTCTGCCCAAAAAAATCTAGAACTTCGCGATAAGCAGCAATTTCTTGAATAGATTCTTCCAGAAGACAGCATATATTATGGAACGGGGAAAAAGACGATTTCTTGACCTGCAAGAATAGAAATTCCAACACTTAGAAATTTTCTCAAAAAAATCGCAACTTTGATCCACTCGTACGAATCACATCCGTACGAGTCATACACTTAAACAAATTTCAAGTTTGGGTCAAAACATCACTCGTACGGGTCATTACTTTGTACGAATGACCAAAATACTTCGTACGAATCATCAATCGTACGAGTGAATGTGATAAACATACTTTTGAAAATCTTGCTCGTACGAATGAATACTCGTACGAATTGTGGACCGTACCAAATAATGCCTAGTTAAAGCGAACTTAAAACGTGTTGATTTTAACAAATTGAGGGTTGATTTATAGGTTAACAGAGCCGATTTTAACGTTTTTAAGTTCAATTTTATTTTTCATCGGTCCAATTTCCCAAAGTCTATGTTTTATGTCCGTTTGGTTCAAATTTGGTATTATAACGACTTAAAATGAGCATTAGTACCTTTCCCATTGCAAGAGGTGTGCGAATCAACCTCCCCAACGTATCGGTACGTATCGTAGATCAAGTAAATGAAGTAAAGAACTGGTTCACACAAAAGTTTCTCTAAACCGCACAAAGTCAATAGTCTGACTCGTGCGAATGAGTGACCCTTTTATACTCATTCAGTAGTCGCTCGTACGAGCAATAGCTCGTGCGAATGAATACTTATATCACTTGTATGAGTAAGTGTCACTCGTACGAGTCAGTTCTGATACTTTGTTATCTTTTTGATTTTTTATGAATTTTTTATCTGTTTAATAACCCACTCGGTTAACCAAGTCCAAGTTAATGACCCTGGTTATCTGATTTGCCTAACAAGTCAAGTTAATGACCTGCTTGACCATTGTTTGACCAAAACAAATTTATTTAAAAATGTAAAGTTTCAAATTAATGAACTTTTTTGACGTTTAGGTAACTCTTCTTTTCAAGATTAGCTCCCAACCCGTGGACTTCAGCTTTCTTCCAGCAATCATCACTTTGACTTGAACTAACGGTGTTTTCATCATCGGTAGACTTAAAATCTAAGATAAATTGCTAAACGTTAAAAATCTTTTTGGGATTTTTTTGAAATGAAATAACAAGTAAAGATATATACACAAGCATATTTTTGTGAGTTTGTGTTAAGAGAATCATATCAAGTATTTAAACAAATCACCAGTACCGTTGATCTTGGTAGTAACTATAAGTTTTTAAAAAAATTTACTTAGATTGCCAACATACTTATCCACTTAAACTTCTTCTCGTTTCTCAACTGTTTCAGGATATGTTAAGTAATATTAATAAACATGAAATAACTGTGTTTCCCATCTCAGAATATACTCCCGTATCAGATTTCCAGAATATCATTTCACAGGTGAATATATCCAATTGATATTTGTAAATGGGGTGACTTGCGAGACCTTGAGAGCTCAAGTTAGTATTTCCATACAGACAAAGAGATGACCGCTCATCTTTAGGTGGTGTTCCATAAAGGAATCTTCTGAACTACAGATGTCACAAAGTTTCATAATCATTTTTATGCAGCTTTTGTGGGCGAATAATGCGTAAAGTATTATACAAGTTCTAGGCCATTGCTAACGTGAAATCAGAAGAACTTGGATAATACCCCAGATATCGATTAAATATAAAGACCTAGTATCGCAGAATCTAGCATTCTCTCAAACGAAATTCAGAGTACTAAGTCCATATGTCCGAGAGATGTTAACCCACAAGTTACTCAGTTTTTCTTTTAAGTTTATATCTTGAAAAACAATTTACTGAACAAGTAAAGCATATTGACACATTCTTAGTAAGACCTGTTTAAACATTTCATATCTTTAGCATACTGTGATTTGTCATATTGATGTAATATGATCTCCCTTTTTCACAAAAACTCTTTTTAACTCTTATAATGTTTTTGTATTTTCCCAAACTTTCTCCCCCTAAACTTAAAAACATATTTTTGGATTTTCACGTCAAATCCTCGTCATCCTCAAATTCAACATCATGAATATCCCTTGATGCCAAATTTCTTAAACCATTTAATTTTAAAAAATATTTTTAATCTTGAACGATCAAATGCTTTGGCGTAAAAATCTGCCTTATGGTCATCAGTGTGGATTTTTTCAATTCTAACCAACTTTTTCTCGTAGTAGTCACAGATAAAGTGGCGTTGAATCTCAACATGTTTAGTACGTGAGTGTTGACATGAGTTTTTAGTGATATCAATAGCAGCCTGATTATCTACATATATCGGTGTGTAAAGAAATTGTAGTCCAAAGTCTCTCATCTGCTGTTGTATCTAGAGTATCTGGGAACAACAACTGGATGCTGAAACGTATTCAGCTTCGCATGTAGAGAGAGCGACTGCGGTCTGTTTCTTGCATTGCCACGTTACTAAACGGGTCCCGAAGAACTTGCAACCAGCCGTAGTAGATTTGGCATTAAGTTTGCAGCAGGCAAATTAGAATCCGAGTAAGTCGCAAGATTGAAGTTGTTGTGACGAGGATACGAAAACTCGGTACTTGGTTATCCTTTCAAATATCTCATGATACGTTTGATGGCTAGCAAATGCGAATCTCTTGGACAAGACTGAAAACGGGCGCACAGGCATGTAGGATACATGATATCAGGTCAGGAAGCTGTTAGATACATCAAGGATCTGATCATGGAGCGATATAATGTTTCATCAACTTTGACTCCATGAACGTCTGGACAAATGCCGTGATTTGGAGCTAACGGGGTAGATGCTGGTTTAGTTCCTGTCATATCAAATTTCTCAAATATGTCATGAACATACTTCGTCTGATGGATGAAGATACCTTCAGGTAATTGATCAACCTGAAGTCCTAAAAAGAACTTCCTCTCCCCCATCGCACTCATTTCGAATTTGCGCTTCATGACTTCTTCGAAGTTTTTACACAGCTTATCATTTGTCGATCCGAAGATGATGTCATCCACATATATTTGCACAATAATCAGATGACCATCCACTTCCTTGGTAAAGAGGGTAGAATCTACAGTTCCTCTGAGAAAGCCGTTGTCAAGAAGATGTCTTGAAAGCGTTTCATACCAAGCTCTTGGGACGTCACTGTCGAAGTTTGAACTTGAACTTGAAAACTGAGAGCTGTGTTTGAATATTCTGCAACTTCAATCTGCTATTTGTTGACGTCATTATTCCCCCTTGATTGAATATCCAGGTTTGCATTTTCTACGTTAAGCAACATTCCCCCTGAAAATAATTTTCTCAAGAAATTAAACTTCAGGTCTTTTGTTTGCATGGTTCAAGACCTCCTCTGATTTGCTTGATCCACAAATTTCCTCGAATAATCACTGACTTGAAATTAACCAATGCAGCTTCTCCGTTTTGACGTTAACCACATCTGTGTTCGGTTTAGCGCATTCCCCTAATGCTCGATCCTCTGATCTTCAAAACCCAACCGACAATTGATAGAAACTTCAAAATACCACACTGTAAAACATCAAACCAATAAATATCCACAAAAATCTTCTCAATCAGCAAATCATCATCGGAAATATACTATCTAGTAACACATCAAATCTGAGAAACATTCTTCGGCAATTAGAATCACATTCTTCCTTTTTAGTTATAATAACAGATGTATAGCTATCTCCGCTGGAATGGGGCATCTGAAACAACAAGACATCCTTGTTTTCTGGTGGTTAGTTCGAAAAACAATTCATTTGCATAGCAGAGTTAATGATAGGCAGTCGTATGTGCTTCCTATTCTACATCGGGGATCATGTAGTTAGCCGTTGAGCATCAATCTGAATCATGATTTGAAAATTCTAAAAATTCTTTGATCACATATTCCAAATGTATAATCTATTTCGTGAATAGACTTAAACGTTATCTTATCTCTAATGAATCTTTGAAATCCTCTGTGTTTCCAGATAATCTGCAGTCTGAACCACCCGGATACTGTTGCAGTGTCACGAATTTAAAAAATGTCAGAATTTTTAAATATACGTGAAAATTTTTATTCCCCCTCATTTCTACAAATTTTGACGTATTGAATTCTTATGGAAATGAAGATTATTGCGCGACTACAACGTATGGTACTCAAATTTTGTGGAACATTTCCCAAAATTGCAGTTTTGATCAAATGCTGACTAAACATTAAGGCCCATAAAAGTCACTACACCAGATAAGCAACGTTTTGTGCAGGTATCAGTAACTACCCAAAATATTCATCCCTTTATGATCGTATAATCAAATCTATACACTGAAGCTCGAGACGGTGTCCCCGAATAGCCCGAATTAGACGTTAAAAACTCGAAAAAATTTGAAATCACTAATTTTTTCTAGACACTTGTCTCGTCAATACGATCAAAAAATGCTTTTTTTGGCCACCACTTCGTACGAGTTGCGCTTCGTACAAGTGGTGCTTCGTACGAGTAACCAATGTCACTTGTACGAGCCACAGAGGCTCACTCGTACGAACGAAACTGATAACGTTTTTTTCGATCCAGAAACTTCATTTCTTTGAATTTCGACATGCTTTTTGCACATATCTGGTCGAAAATCAGTTTCTAACAATCCTGTGGTTTCAATTTTACATTATGTCCATGGATTGTCCAATTATTTGATATTTACATCTAAAACCCCTCATACGTCCAAAATTAATGAGCGTAGGTGATTCATCAACTGTTATATTGAATGAATCGGTACCGTAACTCTGATATAAGTTGTGGTCCCGGGGGCGGCGACGGTTCTAGAAGGAGGTTTTGGGGAAAGTATAGATTCGGCAGAACGATATAGACATGGATTAGGAATGGAATCAATGGAAGCTTTTCATTCATTCATACCGAAAGAGTATACATCTTGTCTGGCTGGCGGTATTCCTGGAGAGAATCCGCTAGCGTTTCCCCTCAGGGAACTTCCAAAACTTACAAACAATGAACACACCACACCTATTTATAGACATGACAGCTCGTGCGAACCGAGCATGTTGTCACTCGTACAAAGGGTCATTCGTACGAGTGAGATGTTATCACTCGTACGAGTAACATAGTCACTCGTAAGAAGCACATTGTCACTCGTACGACCAAGTACTCGTTCGCACTTCGGTCGTGTGTTCGTATTTAATCTATAAAATATTCAACACACACTATTTCTAGCCTATTCGCAGTGTGACGGCCATAAAGTGCATCAACAACTCAACTCCTATGGCTTCAAAATCAACTATTGGATTTTGGTGTAACTGTTTTAAATACTCCTCTCATGCTAGATAGTCAAGCAGCTAAAAACATCATAAAAAATCCAGGATCTCATTCTACCACAAGTCATATTGACATCAGACATCACTTTGTAAGGGATTGCTATGAAGAAGGTTTGATTTCTCTGCATCATGTTCCAACTAAAGATCAACTGTCAGATGTTCTAACAAAAGCATTAGATACATCTACCTTTGAAAGTCTGATCTTTAGAATTGGTATGCTAAACATGGAATAAAAACAAGCATTTGTTTTCCATGAATAAATAGCATTAAAATATTTTTAGTGTATCAAAATTCAATCCTTAAAAATAGCCAAGATTGAAAGATTAAAAGAAAAAAAAACCTAAAAGTCTGTATATAACTACTGCATTTCATTGAAAACTCTGTTTGGCTTTCTTTACTCACTGTTAAATGTATCCTCTGTTGTTTATCTACTGTTAGGCAAGCCACTGTTTGTCTTACCTCTAATATCTCCTCAGATATTATAAAATCATCACTGTTCCTATCCTCTGTTAATCATCAACAGAGGTTTCCAAACAACTGTCATCCATTACTAACAGAGTTTGCACGTGGATAGAGGATAGCCATTAGATCTTTTGAAAACCGTTGCCACATCAGTATTCACTTTTCACTTTATAAACTCTGTTTCATCCAAACAGAGTTCTACTTGCTGTGTCGATTTCAAAAAATTCTCCATAAAAATCTCCATTACTCTTATCTTCTTCCAAACCCTCAATAATCACTCTTCATCATAAATCTCATCATCAACACTCTCCACAACTACCTTTATATACTCGAAAAAACAAATAAAAATACTGCTTTTCACTCCATGATCGATGTTCTACAAACATCATCATACAAGGATGTGTTACTGGCCAAGGCTCCAATCTATCTGGATACCCTTAGACAATTTTAGGCAAATGCTAAAGTCGAGATTCAAAACAAAAAGCCTTTTGCCATTACGTCAAAGATCGGGCAGTCACTTCTCCAAATTTCACCATCTACTATCTCCACCACATTTGGTTTTAATGACCTAGATGACCCCACTTCTTTTCCAAGGAAAGATTTACATGCTGAATTCATTGAGCGTGGTTATAAAGGTTAACTGACAGGTATTACAATTTTAAAACTGAATTTCCCACTGATATGAAATTCTTTTTCCCTACACTTTTGTTATGTTTGTCAGCCAAGAGAACTACTTTTAACGAAAAACCTTTAAACATTCAGTACCTGGGTTATGTTATTTTAACAAATTCAAAACTTAACTTTTCCCAGGTATTGTTTTCTGACTTGGTTGCAAATTTTAACAATATTAAAAAGGGTAAAGCTTTTCTGATACACCCTAGGTTATTGAGTTTCTATTTACAAAAACAAGTTTCTGCATCGGATTTTCAACAAGGTGCCATCTGTGAAGTTGGCAGCCTTAAACATACTAGACTCTCAACTCAAAACCGGAATGTTTTGAAACAAAAGCAACAGAGGGTGTGAAAATTTTAACTATTACCATATCCACTGCTCCTTCTTCTATTGCAGAGCCCCCTACTCGTGGTGAAAATTTTAACTACTACCATATCCACTACAACTAGTGCTACATAACCCCCACTAGAAACCCAATAAGAAACCCACCAAATTCTAAAAAGCCCACCAAACAACCCAAAATTATAACTCTGGAAGATGAGATCCCAAATGTTTTACTTGTAACAGCACCAAAGTGACATGAAACCACTACTGCTACTTCTTGGTGCATATTTGTGACAACAACTTAATAGTTTAATAATTTAGTCTTTGGATATTTTGAATTGCGCTTAGCATTTGTGTTTAGCTTGTTTAGAGTTGTAATGGGCTTGGAGAATGGCCTAGCCCAGTCTAAAGCCTAGTATGCAGACATGTAGTATATATACATGTTGTGCATTAGGGTTTGAGAGGGTTGTAAAAGAGTAGAGAGAAGTGTGAGAAATCTATAGAGAGTGGCTAAGAGATTTCTTGTCAGTCTTGAATTGATTGTAAACTTTCATGTTGGATAATCAATAGATGACAGATTGAAAGTGATTGTTTGTGTTGTTGATATTGCTCGTATTTCTGTGATAATCTGATCTAGAAGATTCCACACTCTAGGTTGGATAGACGATTCTATGAAGATCCATACAGATTAGCGGATCTACAACTGGTATTAGAGCTTTTGGCTCGTGTTTTGCTCCTTTCAGAATCGTTACTGCCGAAAAAGTTGGGTTTTTGGAGATTTTTTACGGCTGTTCTAGGGTTTTTGTTGTTGTTTCGGATAAACAGCAAGCATTTCGGATAGAGGAAGTGCATCTTGGATCATAAGAGAAGCATCTCAGATCATAAGAGAAGCATCTCGGATCAGAAAGCTTGCATTCCGGATCATAAAAGTACATCTCGGATCATTGGTGATGATCTCTAATCATCTTGGATTGCATCTCGGATTGTATGTCGGATCATAACAGTGCATTTCAGATTGCAGCTCAGATCATAACAGTGCATCTCAGATCTTTGGTATTGATCTCGGATCATCTCGAATATCATCTTGGATCATCTCTAATACCATCTCGGATCATTGTTCCTAATCACCATCTCGGATTACCATCTCGGATCACCGTTTCGAGTGTCCATCTCAAATTGTTAATCCAAGTTACTGTTTCGAATTAGGAACTGTTCCGAGTTGAATTCAAGAAGGTGGAAAGTTAACCAGCTGACGTAACCATAGATAAACATTTTCGTACACAAAATTTGATCCATAAACATTTTTGACAAACCGACTGCATGGCTAGACTCGTGTGATCTTTAGGAAAAAATCACTAAATCACTCCCAGACATTATACATCATTGGATTCGTATCGTCAAGACGAGTCTAACGGTACAATTTGGTAATCACACACTTCGGAAAATTTTTGAACGTTTTTGAACGGTACGATTACGGTAAAACACAAAGAAGGAGCAAGAGAGAAGTTAGATCTGGATTTTGACACAGGTATACCAAAATCCATTTAAACTGATACTCTGTGTGTTAAAGATGGACATAATGAACAATATGAGTGAGGGTGTTAATAACTGCCCAAAGTTGATAAATGCTGAACAATATGTAGACTGGAAGAAGAAGTTTGAGGCATTTGTTCAATGTGAAGATTCTAAGATGTGGAACTGTATGATTTATGGGTACATTGCTCCCACACGTTGAGTTAACGAGAGAATTCTTGTACTTTCATATGAGAAGATGGAAGACTCTGAGAAACGTATATATGATGCTGAGAAGAAAGCTTTAGCAGTGATAAAGATGTCCTTGCCAAGTTATATGAAACACATTTGTAATAGGTATGGATTGTCTAGAGAGTTGTGTTTAGCTTTAGAAAACGTTATCTAAGTTCTTCAAGACAAAGTACATGTGAACAAGCATGTTTAGCTGAGACTGGAGCTGTGAAGATTGAAGAAACAACAACTAATAAAGAAGAGAAGAAGGAAACTAAGAAGGTTGCAAGAGCTAAAGTGTGCATGGATGATACAGATGAGCTTACAGCAGAGGTACATGTACAATTTGAATCTGTAAGTCATACTTGTCATAATTGCACTGAACTACAAGGTAAAGTTGACAAACTATCGGAGCAAAACAAAACTCTATTAGCTGAATTGAAAAACTAAAAGAGTCAAATGTTCTTTTGAGTAAAAGGGAGTCAAATTTTTTAAATACACTCAATTCAAATGAACAAGAAATCATCAGTTTGACCAGCAAAGTCAAAGAACTTTTACAGATCATTGATTTGGCTCGTGAAACTGTGAAGGATAAGACTAACGAGCTTTCTAAAAAGTGCACAGAATTGGCTGGTGCACAGGCCAAAATTCTTGAACTTCATAAAAAGCTAGACAAATTTGGAGAATCCTCGGTAGTCAGGACTCAAATTCCGAAAAGTTTGAAAAGGAGTGGTGATAAAACAGGAGTGGGGTTTAGTAAAGCTTCATCTTCTAAGGATCAGGATTGCTCTTTTTTACCTAACAAAAACGAGCTAACAGATTTTGTGCCCACTACACCAGCTGTAGTGGATTTGATAATAGTTGACACACCTAATAGTCCAGTTTCTTTGAAAGAATCAGTTAGGTCTAACATTACACCTCATAAAGTGGATGAGGATACTAATGACAAAACGGTCAAAACATTTAAAAAAGGGGTCTAATAGAAAGAAAGTTTTTAAGAAAAGATCTTGTTTTAAATGTCACAACAAAGGACATGTGGCTAGTTATTATCCTTTTGAAAAGGGTAAAAAGTGGAGACTTAGGTTGAGGTTAAGGATGGGAATGGTTGGGTCAAATAAGAATGTTAAACCAAGTTCTCAGACAAATCATCGAGAATTCAAGCTAAACCTTCAACATCAAAAAGATTTGATAGTCCAAGAAACTTTTCTCCTAAATCAAGTCATTATAATGGTCAAGTAAATTCTTTTCAAAGAAAAAATTTTGGATATCGAAATCGATACAAGACGTCTGGTAATTGAAATTTTCAAAGAAGAAACGAATATAGGGGTTTTATTAACTCAAATGTTCACAACAATCCAAAATATTTGAAAAGTTCAGATTATGATAATGGGAGAAGAAGGTTTCAAGATAATAACTTTTAAAGATCAGAAAATCCGGGAGTTTATTGGAACTCTCACGATCAAAGATCTCGTGGATATTATATATCTTGTTCAACAACTTGGATGACGTTCAAAACACTAGTAGGGTGTGATGGATATTGTAATTAAGTTATATTGATGTTCATGGTCAACCCAAAACCGGTAAGGTTTAGGTTCTCAAGTCTAACTAAGTTGGTGATTGAGTGCAGGATGGCCAAGAAGGACTATTGATTTGTTCAACAGTGGTTATTCCTGTAAAGCATCTGAGGTGAATAGTAGGTTACATATGGTAACGGATTATTTACTTCTGTGATAGATAATGTTTACTAAAACTGAAAAACTTTTTGTCAGGTTAAAGTGGGAGTCTGTTTGTGTTCAAATTTCTGTTTTTAAAACCTTACTCCATAAAAACAAAAATTTAGGGGGAGAAATTTTCCCTAAGCCAAAAAGAGTTAAGTAGTGCGTGAGTTTAGGGGGAGTAAGTTGGAAAGTTTAATTTTTTTTAAAAATCTAAAAACATAAAAAAATAGAAAATCAAAATGAGTTTTCATTGTGTAGAAAAGAAGAAATGATAGCACATCAGCAAGTTAGACTGTCACACTGAAATTAACATTAAAATTTCTTAAGTGTGATAGTAGCTTCATCATATGATGCACCAGTTGGCAAAAGGAATGAACTAATCAACTTACCATGGTGATATAAACATAACGAACTGTGTATGAGTGGGTATTATATCAGTGGCGTATGGTTTTATAACCTTAAATTTTGTGTTGATAGATTGCAAATTTATGAGGTTTTAGGTCTTTATATCGTTATTTCATCCGGGGTATCAAGGTTGTCCATCTGTTGCATCCAGATATATGCTAACCTAGGCACAACTAGGATATCTTAAAAGAGCCAAAATGTCAAATCCTAGAAATTGTAGAAGCTCTCCTAGAGAGTCATTCAAATGGGCAAAATGCATTAATCGAACCAAAATTTGGTATTTGCCATATCCCTCGTTGGATATTGGTCTCTTTACTATACGGAAGTACTGACCTGATCACCAATTATCTAATGCTATAAATAAAAAAGGATGAGTTTCGGTATACCCACCTACTACGAGGAATATTTGTGCATACCTTGATCGTGAGGGTATTTCCTAAAGTGGGACACACTAGTATATCAGTATAAAATTACCTTAACATATCACTAGGTAATGGTACTTGAAATGTTTATGTATTTTGTTTAAGTGGATAAGCAATACTTGTAATAATATTGAACTGCTTTTCATGAAAATTACAAGATAGAATGAATGAAAGTTCGAAACAGTTTGATATTGCTGATATGATCTTCTTACCGGTGATTCTCACAAAAATAGAGTGTTTATTTCCTTGTTAGGTGTTTGTTTTTAGAAAAGTTAAAAGTACAAAACGATTTTTTTTAAAGTCTCCCAGTTTGAATTGATAAGTTGTTATTTTGCATGATAAGATAAAATATTTGTTTATCTTTAATGTGGAAAAGAACTAATGGTTTTTCGAGTTACTTACTTGTGTTTCTAAACAAATTGATGCGGTTCTCAAAATGAAGTGCAGAATTCAAGTAAAATACATATTAAGAGTGGGGTGCAGAATGTGTGCAGATGCATGATAAGATCCTTCTACTACATTGCAAAGGGAGATATAGAGGAATTTGGAGATAAGAGCTTAACTAGGGAATGCTAGTTCACTAATCTACAACGAATGAAAGTTTTGGAGATTGGAAGCATCAGCTAAGGGGGAGTCTATTAATGTCAGAATCTGCGTGCAGTTGAAGCTATTCAAAGACCAAAAGATAACAAGATGTTTAAAGAGGGAGTCTTTTGGTGCATATTTGTGACAACAGCTTAATAGTTTAATAGTTTAGTCTTTGGATATTTTGTATTGGGCTTAGCATTTGTCTTTAGCTTGTTTAGAGTGGTAATGGGCTTGGAGAATGGCCTAGCCCAGTCTAAAGCCCAGTATGCAGACATGTAGTATATATACATGTTGTGCATTAGGGTTTGAGAGGGTTGGAAAAGCGTAGAGAGAGGTGTGAGAAATCTACAGAGAGTGGCTAAGAGGTTTCTTGTGAGTCTTGAATTGATTGTAAACATTCGTGTTGGATAATCAATAGATGACGGATTGAAAGTGATTGTCATGTTCTTTATATTGCTCGTATTTCTGTGATAATCTGATCTAGAGGATTCCGCACTCTAGGTTAGTTAGACGATTATGTGAAGATCCATACGGATTAGGGGATCTACACCACTTCTTCACAGCGGATGGTCCAAAGATCTCCACCAACACCACCTCCTCTTGTTTCCTCACAAAAGGAACAAGTTGTAAGCATAGGGACACCACACTACGAGGCAGATGATTCACTTGAACATCTATTCACAAGCCCCTCTCACAGGGCTATGTCTCTTTCTACTCCACTACCCACCTCTCCAATTCCTTCTACATTATTACCCATGTTTCAAGCTATTGAGAAAACTCAGATTCTAAGGCAACAACTATTGAGGCTACAATTGTATTCTTTGAACCAGTTGAAAGTCCCTAGTACCAAGAACAATGGGCATTTGGTGATGAACACATTGAGATTCCTCATGTTGATGATCCAAATACAACTAACTCCGGTAGGAATTTAGATGATCCTATTCACTTAGGTGATAAATTAAAACACCAAGAATTGACAGAGAGAATCAATACCATGGAATAATCTATTGATGAAATCATTTCATGATGAAACAAGTGCTTCAAAATTCTCAACCTCAACCATCTCCAACTCAAAATGCTGATGAACTATGGAAAGTTGTTCAACCAATTACCGTAGCTCAGAGACAATTAGCACACATTCAGCATGAAACCCACATGAAATTGATCAGAAATATGGTGAAGCTTAGATATAAAGATACACAAGCAGACATTAAAGCCATCAAAGACCATTTGTTAAAAACTACTGGCTCTGCCCCGGTTATTATTCTTCAAGATGACATAAAAGATGATGCCTAAAAAGGGGTGAAAGATAACTTGAGAAAGTTGCAACCTGATTCAACTGTTAGGTGCAACAACAACCAGAAACCACTGCTAGCACTGCTGAAGCATCCGAGGAAACTTTGGGAAAAAGGATTGATGAGACCCTAAACAAAGAAGCTGAAAGGAATGCTGATGAAAAGTAGAAGAGACAAGATACACTTGAAGCTAAAGCTTTAATTCTCATTAAAGAAGAAAAAGCCAAACAATTGGAAAAAGAAGATGTTGGTATTTCAAGACATAGAAAGCAACTACTGCTGTATCCTCTGTCCAGACAAACCCAACTGATTTTAGGATAGATGTTTCTCAAACCACTGCCCTACTTACATTTCCAATATTAACCGAACCATTATCCACACCACCTCGAATTCCTATACATCCACCATCTCCCAAAATCAAATTCCAACGCAAAAGGAAAACTTTTGTTGTTGATTATGATGAGAGAGTCAATCACCACTCCCTGTATCATCACAATCCATTTCACAACCATCCTCATCACTTCCATATCCTTTAACACCATTTCCACCCATGCCCCTATCATCTTCGTTTCTTCCAATGGGTGCCCTATACCCTCTAGAACTTTTTTCTATCAAAGGAGAAGTAGAGGCTCTCTACAAGATAGAGGATCCGAAAAAGAGAATTTCCATCTCTTCTAGGGTATCGAAAGCCTAAGAATCTAGAAAATATATCTGAAGTTAAAGGCTAGACAAGCTGAGACCATAGCAAAAGAACGATCAAGAGGTAAGGATGACAGGGCTCTACAAATATCCATGCAATTTCAACTGAGCAAAGTGAGAAACATTGAAGCATTTGCTAAGGATTTGAGTAAGTCCATGTCTGAAAATCCAACTACTAATGATCCAGAACTAAAGCAAGATTATCTTGATCATATAATGAAGTTCATGCCTTACAAAGCAATAAGAGTTGAATTCAAAGACTGTTCTGCAAATGAGATGAAAGAAGAAATTGAAAGAATCCATACCATGCTCAAGGATCCTTTAAAGAGGACTACTCCTCCTATTTGGAAAAAGGCTAAGCCTGAAAGCCAAGACCATGCTGTAAAGATCAAAAGAATGAAAGCCAAACTTGTTAGTGCTCAATATGGAACAACAAGGCTAGGTGGTTTGAATCTAAAGTTGTCAATACCTACAGAAGACTGGAAGAGCTAAGAAAGAAAGATCCTTTTGTCCCAAGAAAGCTAGTCTATTCTCAAACAACCACTGCTCCTCAACAGACCCATGCTCCTAAAAGATCATCTTTAACGCTTGTCTTACCCACAATTGCCTTAAATCAAGCAAAGAGGCAAAGTAGATGCAAGAAGAGGATTGAAGGTTGCATGAAAATTAAGAAAGGAGGGGATTAAGAACCAAATCTTATACCATATTGATGCTGAAAGTGATAAGCTTATGGCCACACTTTCAACACTTGTAAGCAGACCCATCTCAACAAACTCATCACAAATAACCCTACTCCCAAGAAAACCATCTGACATAAAAATTCTAAAATGGAAGTCATCCATAGACACCCATGAATTGACACTACTCAGGTCAGATGGTAGAGCTCAAAAGATAAGAATGGAGGATGCATATGGTCTGGATGTAGCTGACCTCCAAGACCCACTAAATCTTGAGCTCGAAAGGGATGTGGATGATATGATCACCCTGGACTTTGAACTTCAATTCAAAGGACAAATAAGGGAATCATTGATGAGAAATAAAGATCAGTAATAAAGCTTTTATTTTGGCATCATCTGTTCTTGGGGGAGATTGTTGGAATTAAACAATACAAAAGAACAGATGATAGAAAGCCAAAATAAACAACAACCTCTGATTATAATAATAATACAACATCTACTAAAGTCAAGCTCTGCTAAAGACAAAATGTCAAAGGTCTGCCATAGCGAAACACTGTTGAAGACTAAAGCTAAAGCTCTGCCAAGGCAAAACTCTGTTGAAGACTAAAGCTAAAGCTCTACCAAGGCAAAACTCTGCTGAAGGCCAACAGTGGATGTCTCATCAGTGTTTACTATCAGTCTTTGTAATGTTTAGTTATAGTAGTAGTTAGCTTAGCAGATGTTGTTAGTTTGGTAATATTGATAGATATTGCTTTCTTGCTGACATCATCATAAGATGCTCAATGGTTAGAATTTTAGTACAAATAGAACAGTGCTGGTATTATTCTAATATTCTTCTTATAATTGTAGTATGAAGAACCTTATTCGCACGAAGCATAGGTTGCTCGCACGAAAGACTGCTGTTCGTATGAAAAACCTGGTTCGTACGAAGAATTATGACTCATACGAATCATTGATTCGTACAAAGAACCAAGCTTCTTTGATCTGTTTTTCATGTTCCAGTTTTTCAAAACTTTGTGTTTATTTTAAATTGTGAACTTTAAAAGTAGACTATTACCTTCATAAAAAGAAAACAAAATGGGTACTAATCCTTGGGATTGGGGAAGTAGTTCAAGTTCAAATCAAGACTCATCACAATGCTCCGCAACCTCATGGGTTAAATCACCGTTGCCTCAGCACACAGCAATGATTACCGCTAATGGGCGTGTGTGGCAAATCAAAATCAGAGCATTCAGACTCTTCTTATAAGCGAGAGTGAAATAGGAAGTAATAACCGTCCACCAAAATTGAACCATATGAACAATTATCCTTTACGGAAATGTCGTTTCCATACATACATTCTCCATCAAAATACAATATTATGGACATGTTTTACTACACCATATAAGGAATCTCTCAAAGAAGCAGGATCACATCCAACCTCCTTAGCCAACTTAGATGAAAATAATAAAAAGGCCTATGATTTAGAAAAAAGGCGTTTGCTATCCTTACACAAGCACCTCATAAGGATATTTACCATCAGTTTGTGTACTGTCCCACCACCAAAAATTTGTGGGATACTTTGGAAGCAAGAGGGGAAGGAAATGCTGCAATAAGAAAGATAAGACATGATCTGCTAAAGAAAGAGTTTGATGGCTTTATGTTCATGGAGAATGAAACACTGAGCGATATGACAACCCGTTTCTACCATCTACTTAGTGAAATGTATTCATACAAAGTGTTAGCATCTCCACAAGAAATCGTGATGCGTTTTGCTGACGCCTTTCCGCCAAAACGGAGTCAATTTATTGACTTACTAAAGCATACAAGCGTTTTTGATGTGATTAGTATTTAAGAATTTGTTTAGAAGCTGTAGAACAAAAATGAAGAAGAAATCTGGAAAGCAAAAAGACTTTCTGTTCCACAAAACTCTAAAATGTACTTTGGAGGTATTAACACAGGTGTTAGTACAACTCAGCAACCGAAACTCCAAACCATGTTTGTGTCAAATTTAACCCCTAGTTCAAACAGATTAATCTGCTAGATCAAGTGCTCAAACCTATGGTCAAGTATCTAATCCTAAAACCTTTCTACCACAACCTCTAGTTGTTACACCTCAAGTTCCACAACAAGCTTCTTAACAAGCTTTGTATGGTAAAAACTTTCAACATGCAAATCCTAATACCGTCAGACTTGATACCTCACATCTATCCAAGGTCAGTGTAGAAGTTGCTCGGGAACAGATGGAACTTCTAAACACCATGGTTAGTGCTTATTGTGGACTAGTCGCTGGTCAAATTGAAAACATCAATTTGACTAATTGTTGGTGCATATTTGTGACAAAAGCTTAGATTTGGTCTTTGGATATCTTGTAATTAGTAAAATCATAAATGGTTAGCGGGTTTAGTTTTGTATTAGTGAATTAGAAGTAATTGGGCTGAACTAGACACTAAATAAAACATGGTAGGCGAATTGGGCTTTAAACCCATTAGCTGTCCATGTAGGAAACCCTAGCCCAGTTGCAAAACCTATCTCTATATAAAGGGAGGTTTGCATTAGGGTTTAGGTTGCTGGTTCTATTGTTCGTGTTGCTCAGTTGCTGGTGTTGCTGGTTTAGAAAAAGTGTCTTGAATTGGTTGTAAACACATTTTCTTAGATAATCAATAGAAGACAGTTTGAAAGGAATTGTGTTCTTGTTCTTATTATTGTTTATGTGAAATCCGATCTAGGGGATTCCACACTCTAGATTAGATAGACAATTATGCGAAGATCCATACGAACTAGGGGACCTACAATTGGTATCAGAGTATTCGGCTGTTGATTTTGCTCGGTTCAGAATCGTAACAGCAGAAAAATTTGGATTTTTGGACGTTTTGGAGGCTGTTTGGAGTTTGTGACGGCTGAATTAGGGTTTTGGACGCAGTCTAGGGTTTTCCAGGGATTTCGAATAAACTGCAAGGTATTTCGGATTGAAGACTTGCATTCCGGATAAAAAAGTGAAGCATTTTGGATTGCAGACATGAAATTTGGATCTTGAAAACTCTCATTTCGGATCAGAAAAGTGTAACTCGGATCTGAAGCCCATTTCGGATTCCATTTCAGATTCCATTACTGATTGAATTTTGGATCTGAAGCTATTTCCAATTGAATTTCGAATTAGAAGTTATTCCGGATTCCATCTCGGATCAGAACTATTCCGGATTCTATCTCGGATCAGAATCGTCTATTCCAGATTTCCATTTCGGATCAAAACAATGCATTCCGGATTTCATCTCAGATCACTATTCCGGATCACCATTTCGGATTGTTATCTCAGATTGTCAATCCGAGTTATTGTTCTGGATTTGACACTGTGCCGAGTTAAATACCAAAATGTGGAAAGTTCCAAAAATCATAAAAAAAAATTCCAAAAATCATAATCGGACAATATACGTCATTAGAATCGTATCGTCGAGATGAGTCTAACAGTATAACTTGGTACCACTCATTTCGGACAAGTTTTAACGTTTTTAACGAGCCGGTTCAGTAAAAATGTCGAATACGTCTAATCTAAATGAGCTGTTGAGAATGGAGCACGAGGCTGGCACCACAAACAAACCTCCAAAAATGCTGAAAGTAGAGAATTATCTTACTTGGAAGGACATGTTTTAGTCATTTATTGAATACTAGGACACATGGATCTGGATCTGTATTCAATATGGGTATTCCAACCCCACTAATGACTTTGAGGGCAGACAGCGTGTCATAGCTTATGTAAACATGTCTGAAGCTGAAAAAAGGATGTATGAGTCTGAGAAGAAAGCCTTAGCTGCTATAAAGATGTCATTACCTGAGGGCATCAAACATGCATTCAAGCGTTATACCACGTCGAAGGAGATGTGGGATGCCCTAGAGAAGAGGTATGAGGGCAATACTGATGTGAAGAAGAACAAGGTTGATCTGCTGAAGAAACAGTTTGCTGTGTTCAAAGGAATGAGAAATGAATCCCTTGAAGATATTATCATGAGATATGATCATCTGATGTCAGAAATAGATATTATGACATAGAGGGATAAACGGATGTGGAGATAAACGACAAGTTGCTGGATGCTTTACCAGCAAAGTGGGATATCTTTACTTTAACGATAAAAGGTTAAGCTGATATTGAAAAGAAAGACTTGGAAGAGGTTGTTGGGAAATTGAGAGCTTATGAGGTCAATATGAAGAAGAAGGAGACTGGATATGATCAGGTTCAAGATCCAGGGATTTATAAAGTTCTTACACCTTCATCTTCCAAAAATCCTTCTAGTGATAGTGCAACTGCGTTTCTCTCATGTGAGAATGAGCAGATCGTGACAAATGCTGAGGGTGAAGTATGTTTTGTTGCTGCTTCAGGAGTCTCGACAGGGGCTAAGAGACAACAATCAAGTAATAATAACAACAGTAATAGGTCTATGCCACTGAATGTCAAAAGTACTGAAGATCATCTTACATTGCTTTTCTTTTGTTGCTTCCTATAAGAACTACATTCAGGGAAAAATATTTGATGTTGCTACGTTTGATGAAGATTATGATCAGATTGACCTTGGTGACTTAGAGGAGATGGATTTACAATAGAAGATGGCCATGATCTCTAGAAGGGTGAAGAGGTTCATGAACAGAACGGGCAGGAAGTTCGTTGGAAAGAGTATGGGCTTTGACAAGTCAACAGTGAAGTGTTACAATTGTCACAACTACGGATGTTTCGCTACAGAGTGTCAAAGACCTAAGTCTGAATCTCGTTCTAGTTCATCCTTTCAAGATTCTCCTTGTCATGGTTCAAGCAACAGGAATGCATCGACTAACACTGGATCAAAGGCCCTAATCTCTACTGCTAGAGAGGGTTCCTATGATTGGAGTGTTCAGCTGGAGAGTGATAACAACGCCTCACAGGCGTTCATGGCTGAGATAGATCCAGTTGCTGATGAAGAAGTGATAGCTGATGCTGAGGAATAGCGAGAGAAGGTAGCTGAAAAGGCTGATGGAGAACAAACTGCTACAAGGAAGAAGATGGCAGCTGATTTTTGTAAAACCCAAAACAGGATCTTTCAACGATATCAAACAACCTTGTGAGAGTGCGGAAATCAAACACAAGGTGATTCAAGTAATAATAGCAACGAAACACAATGAACTATAAGAACAAAATACTTGCATTCACCATAAAGATGACTGATACCAGACCTTGGTTTCGGCTGCCTAGTTCCTTACAATTGCGCAAACTGATCTATCAACTGATCAACCTTCTCAATGACCTAGAGACATGTTTATATACTATGTGACTCGAGACCACCCTAAGCCCAATCAAATAACCTGGCCCAGCCGAAACCACTAATACATTGCGACCCAATATACATTTCGACCAATAAACATAATGAACACTAATACAAGATCAACTCTATCTTATGCGTAAACCTTTATGTTCTTACATTCTCCCCCTAGGTTTATGACATAAGTTCCTTCATCTTATCTGCTGCCACCATGATTTTCTTACCAGAACCTTGCTTCCTCACATGTAATACTCCAGCAACAGCTGAGGTCCAACTTTTAGCACACTCTTCATATTTCTCAGTTACCCAGATTTGATTATGAGTCAGCACTTCCAGATCCTCAATACTCAAATTCAACAAGTCTAGTGTATCAACCAACCTGAATTTCAAATCCCCATCACAAACAATAATCATCTGCCCCAACAATTCATCATAAGCCCAAAAATGCATTGACTTTAAGCTACTAGGAGGGATCTTCTTGACTAATGGAATGCTCTTCTCCTTGTCAGTAGGTGGCCAAACAACAGTCTTCATTCTCTTATTTGTAGCAGGATCTCTAACACCATGAGCAGGCTTTAAGAAGGATTCCGAAGTATGCATTGAAGGAAAGCCTCTTGCCACCTCTTGTTTCAGTCTTTCAAAGAACATAAATCCTCTACCATTCGGTTTGTCGTCAGCATACGAAGCATTTGCAAGCATAGCCAAATCCACCTTTGTAAGCGTTTGAAATTGAGATGGCTTGGAATACTACTCCATTGGCCCAACTTTCCTTTTAACCCACTACATCTTTCGATCATGGTCAAAACCCCAGCTAGCAATACCAGATTTGTTCCCAACCCTATCATACAAACTATCTCCAACCTCCATCAAATGATGTGTAGCTTTGAACGTCTGGATCAGCTAGATTTAAATTTTTATTCTTTATCACTACCAGCTCTCGCTTTCTTTTCAACCGTTCAGCCTTTTCTTTTGCCTTTTCTTTATCTACTGATTGAGAAAAATATGAATCCATAGCTTTAGCCCGTTTAGCAACATTCTCATCAGCAGCTTGTTATATTTCTCCACATCATTGGGATCTGCAAATTCTTCCCCATATTTCTTCTCTAATTTTCCACGCAAATCATAGACAATTGAGAATAGCAAACCCACATCTCCTTGAAGTTGATTTATTTGTTGATCCTTTTGCTCGACCAGATCTTGCAACTGTACAATCTTGGCATCCTTATGAATTGAATCTTGTTCAAGCACAATGATCCTCTTCTTTAAATCTCCAACACTTACAAACTCATCCTCATCACTAGAATCATCAATAATCGGCATTTTTAGTCTTTCTTCATTTCGCACTCCACTTGAGCTACCTGGTTCATGACAAACAGCAGTTAACAAATTTTCAGCAAGAGTAGCTTCAAGAGGAAACTGATGTTGAAATAGGATTTTCTAACGGAGCTTCAACAGGTTTATCAGAAGAAACGGCATCAGCATCAAAATCAAAAACTCTTTCAGTAGCAGCAGCTGGCGAAGATTCAAAATCGAAATTATATAAACCCAGATTATCATCATCATCTACTATTTGTTGATCTTGATCCGCTTCAATATGAACTCCTGGTCTTGGGTCCTTTTTCTTGCGCTTTAAAGGTTGTGACAAAGAATCGGAAGGAGGATCCTAAACTTTTCACTTACAGACTTTAAAATCAGCCCAAGTTCTCTGCAGAAATCATTGGCATCAAAACATTACCAGACACGGCAGCACCAACCTCAGCCTCTACAGGGCGCTCATCCCTTTCACCATCGAAAACCATCACCTCTTCAAGATCAGAGTCAATATTTTGCACATCAGTTGCAGTTTGCTCGGTATGAGGAATATGCGTATCATGTTCTTCAGCTATCATTGCGTTTGGTACAACAGCATGTGCAACTACTGATTCAACCATTGCATCTTCAGTTTCTGCAAACTGCCCAAACTTCACTAGAGGCAACTTTCCGATAAATTTAACTGCTGTGTTCTTCTTTGGCATCAACGCACCAAAACAAGATGGCCCCATCGGCTTCAAATCCAATGTATCACCAGATCTTTCCAACTCAGAATAACGCGCATTGAAAATCATTTGTAAAACCGCGGATACATTACGAACTTGTTTTTCCTTACCCCCAACACATTACGGTTCATGCCTTCAAACACATATTTCGAATAGTTGAAGGCTTCACCGGAAATTAGATACACAAACGCAGCAGACTGTGTAGAGTTCAATTGATCCGTTCCCCCTCTGTTTTCAGTCATGCACATCATGAACATATGCATTAACAAGCGCCAATAAGGATGTACAAGCTTTTTAAGGAGAGGAGGATACGTTCCTTCATAGCTCAGTTTTGGCAATATTTCTTCGACTGTTTTCGCTTGTGTTTCAATAGAATCGGTTTCATTATCCTTAAACTTCAGCACTTCTCGAATAATTTGCTCTGAAATGATCACATGCTTCTTTTGTACTACAGCCTCAATCAAACCCTCTCCATTAATTCCTTGTTCGATAAATTTTGCTGTCTTCCAAAACTCCTGAACAAGATTAACATATATGACGGGGTTATCGCAGAGGGCATGAACAATATTGCAGCTGTTGAGTCCCTTGATTAAAGAATTATATAGTTTCCTGTGCTTCTATGGAGGTGAAGCCAAATATGCTGCCTGATTATGACCAGAAATAATCTTGGGATCCATGATACTACACAAAACAAATAAGTTAAATTAGCATTTTAACGCAAATTGAGTAAACATGTAACTGGCAAAAATGTTAATTTGAATCAACTCAAGGTTTTGAGTCGAAACATTTGTTTCGAGTAGAGACCAGAAGATCTCGAGAGGAAACCAAATGGATTGTGAGTCGAGATCACGGTCTAAACCACAGAGAATCGAGTCGAGATCTTAGTAGAAACCAAGATCTCAAGTCAATCCTTGAGTCGAAACCAAGAAGATCTCGAGTTCCCAATATCTTCTTTCTCAACCTGAGTCGAAACCACACAAACATCTTTGACCAGTCAAACTTGAAGATCAAACACTAATAACATGTCTTAATTTAGTTAAATAGCAAATTAAGTTCAAGATTAGGGTTCTTGATGATCTTCTAATTATCTCAGCTCTCCAAAAAGTTCCTGCAAATCATCAAATAACAAGGATTATTTGATCTTAATGAACCTACCGTAGTAACTATTTGAAATCGAGAATGAGATAAAAATAAATCAGAATGGAAGAGAAATAGTCGGAACAAGAGAGAATCGTCGGAGAAACGAGAGAGAAAATGAGAAGGGTTTCGAGAGAATGAGGAGATCTCGAGTGGAAACCCTTAAATACCTCCACTGTTCATGGGCCGGGCCCTAACAACTAGTCAGGCCCAACTCGAGACCAGTGGATCCGAGTCGAGACACGCTGTTCCGAGTCGAAACCAGCTGTTCCGAGTCGAGATCATCCATTCATTTGAGAAAACAATTTTCAATAATAATCCTTATCTTTCCGAGCACGTTTTACGAGATAAAAACCTATTAAACAAAAATAAATAATTTCTAACTATTTATAAAAATGAAATAAATAGGAAAGAACCGTAATTACTTAGGGATCAAATCACGAGACTATGGGCTTGACATCACTTTTCAACACTGATCTACTACCGAATGATCTGAACAATTGTCAGTATATCTATCCATCTAAACACACCTCCTTAGATCTTTTTCCATATGACTGCATGTAAACAATTTTATCATGTTTTGATCATTTAATAATGAACACCCAAACAAACACTAATCAAATCCTGGAATTTTGCAATGCACACTCTATCATGCAAGTAGATTTCCAACCACACATATCCACAAGTCAATTCTGGATTCAGGAAATCTTATCTAAGATTAGATAGAGAAGAGAAAAGAATAGATCATAAGCAGAGATATACAGATCAAATGAGTTTTTCTCAGTTTGATATAGATTTTTGGGGTTTCTTCTGGGCACTAGAGGGCCTCTTTCGGGTGTAATATGATCTACAAGGCGACAAACACACAGCTAGGTCTTTGCTTTCGTAAAACAGAAGCCAACGCTGCCTAGCACCTCCAGGTCTTTGCCCACGCAAAACAGAGGAGGTACACGACTTTTTAGACAAGAGTTTAGAACTAGAACCAACTCGTGTCATGTGTATCAGGACATCACACAAACATTCAAATAGAAATGAGCTAATTCCAAGTGACTTTCTTTCCTGAGGTCATAGACTGATTTAGATTCTAAACAAGCAGTCACTAGTTTCCATCTTTCAGGATAAAGCCTACTAACACATCATTCTAGAGCCAAACTATTTTGATACTGGTTTTACATGAGTCAGCCCTTTGTCATAATGTGAGAGTACATTTCACTTCCCCGCATGCAGTACATCTTTTTCTATTTTTCAAAATTTTCAATGTTTTTGTATTTTTCTATTTTTCTCCCCCTAAATTTGTGCATAAATAAAAACTACCTAAGCATAGAAAACTTTATGAAAAAATTTACCTACAAAAACATGGTCAGTCAGTATATCAGATCATTTTCAAAAAATTCACAAGCACCTGAAATTTCTAGCTGCTAACAGGTTTGGTGAACAAATCGGCAGCATTTGCATCTATGTCAATTTGTTCCAGTTTGATAAGACCTCTGCCAAAGCAATCTCGAATAAAATGAACTTCAATATCAATGTGCTTGGTTTTTGAGTGGAAGACGGGATTTTTAACAATTTGAATAGCAGCAACATTATCACAGTATATAGTAGCGTTCAAATAAGACAAACCGGAATCCTGCAATTGACGCTGCATCCACACCACTTGTGAGCAAGATGCAGAAGCCGCAATATATTCAGCCTCAGCTGTGGATATCGCCACCGTTTGCTGCTTCTTGCATTGCCAAGAAATGAGCCAATCTCCCAAAAATTGACAACCAGCAGATGTGGATTTCCTATCACCGTCAGTGCCTCCAAAATTGCTATCAGAAAATGCAAACAAGTCAAAACTAGAATCTCTCGGGTACCACAAGCCAAACCGAGGTCTGCCTTTAAGGTACCGAAAGATTCGTTTAATAGCAGTAAGATGTGAAAGTTTTGGATTAGCCTGATAGCGAGCGCAGTTACATACAACAAACATGATGTCTGGGCGACTCGTTGTGAGATACATCAACGATCCTATCATAGACCTATAGAGGCGTTGATCAACCAGGGATCCTTCAGCATCTTCAGTCAGCAAAGGTCTTTCTACCGTAGGTGTTTCGACTGATTTTGCGTCTGTGAATTTGAATTTTGCCAGCACATCATCCACATATTTTCCCTGATGAATGAGAATGCCTCAAGAATCCTGGCAAACTTGGAGACCCAAGAACATAGTCATCTCCCCGAGAGCACTCATCTCGAACTTCTTCTTCATGACTCCCTCAAATTCTCTGCAAAGATCCTCACTAGTTGATCCGAAAATGATGTCATCGACATAAATCTGAACCAATATCTGATCCTTGCCCACTCTTTTGATAAACAGAGTCTGATCAATTGTCCCACGAGTGTAGCTATGGGCCAGAAGATGCTAAGTCAAAGTTGCGTACCAAGCCCTTGGTGCTTGATGCAGACCATATAACGCTTTGTCTAGCTTGTAAGCAAAATCTGGATGATCTGGATGAAGAAACCTGATGGTTGTTCAACAAAATTCTCTTCCTTCATTTCTCCATACAGAAATGCAGTCTTAACATCCATCTCATAAACAATGAATCCCATGTAAGACGCATAAGCTAAGAAGATCCGAATAGCTTCAAGTCGAGCAACCGGAGCATAGACTTCTTCATAATCTAGACCTTCAATCTGTCTAAACCCCAGGACCACTAATCTTGCTTTATTTCGAACAATTACTCCTACGGAATCTTGCTTGTTTCTGAATACGCATTGAGTTCCGAGTTTGCGTTTCCCTTTCGGCAACTCAACAAGCTTCCATATTCCTAGCTTTTCAAACTGGTTCAGCTCTTCATGCATAGCATCTACCCAGCCTGGTTCCTGCAAAGCTACATCAACAGATTTAGGTTCTATTTGAGAAATTTAGCATGAATATAAGCAAGTATTAATGGTTCCAGATTGGCTCCTGGTTTGAACTCCAGCATGGACGGAACCAAACACATTTGAAATGGAATGATTCCGTTGATCACTCGTAGGGATAGCAAGTTCAGGCACATTGACGTCTTGAGTTGAATTGGTGGTACTTGACTCCCCTTCATTAGATGCACCTGTGCTGTTAGCTACAAAAGTTGTAGCCACGCAATCTTCAGGAATGGGATCAGCAAACAAATCACCGGACGATGCACCTTCAGGGGAGGCCTGGGACGTGGTTGAAAGTTGTTCAGTGAAGACCATTCCAGGTGGGTCTATGGTATGACTCGTTGAACTTCCTTTAGCTGCTTCTTTTTCTTCTTCAGTATCACCAAATGAAAGTGGGTGCTTCAATGAGGACACACCTGCATCTGCGGAAACACTTGACAGAATATTAAAAGAATGAAACAAATCAGCATAATAATAAAGCCAGTCCGGACCAACTCTAGCATCCGTAGCATTTTCTTCTAGCCACTCAATGTTGCACGACTCGACGACTTACTTCGTTACTTTATTGTATACTCTATAGGATGACCCTTTAGTGTATCCAATAAAGAAACACTCGTCTCCCTTGACCTCAAACTTCCCATTTGAGTCCATGAGTAATAGAACACACGGACAACCAAAAATTTGGAAGTGTGAAACCGAGGGTTTACGTCCTTCCAGAATCACATAAGGTGTTTTCATATGACGTTTATTTACTAAAGCATGATTCTAGATGTAACACGCCGTGCTATCAGCTTCAGCCCAAAAGAAAGTAGGGAGCTTCGAGTCAGCCAGCATGGTCCTGCTGCCTTGATAAGAGTACGATTCCTTCTTTCAGCTACTACATTCTGTTGTGGAGTTCGAGGAGCTTTATACTGTCGAGCGATTCCCTTTTCAGCGCAGAAAGTATCCAAGGCGATATTTTTGAATTCGGTCCCATTGTCAGATCGAATAGCCTTTACCATCATACGTGTTTGATTTTCAACCAGAATAATAAACTGTTTTACCAGGCTTGCAGTCTCGTTCTTGTGGCTTAGGAAGTAAACCCAGGTATATCTTGAATAATCATCTACTATCACGAGATAGTAGGACTTCCTTCCAATGCTAAGAACATTCACAGGACCAAATAGATCCATATGAAGCAACTCAAGCACAACTTTGGTTGAAGATACTGGCTTTGATCCATGAGCCTTCTGATGAGCTTTTCCCTTGGCACAAGCAACACATTTCTCTATCAACATGAAGTCTTTAACTGGTAGGTCACGAACTAGTTGACCTTTGGCTATACGATTCAGATTCTTCATGTTAACATGCCCAAGACGACGATGCCACAACTGACCCTCATGTTCTGAAATCTTTGAGAATAGGCAAGCTATCTCTTCACAAGGCTTCTTGTTCATGTTGATAACGTAGGCATTTCCTCTTCGTTCTGCAGTCATTAAAACCCAGTCATCAGGAATCACAATTCCAGGCTTCAGCACATAGCATCCCTTCTTTGTAAAATGAATCGTATTTCCTCTGTCACAAATCTGTGAAATGCTCAACAAATTGTGTTTCAGCTCAGGGACGTAGTTCACATTTTCGAAGCTGAGTACGCCGTTCTGCACAGTTCCTTTAAGCATGATTCTGCCTGATTCTCCTCCCGCAAAGGAGACATGACCACCATTAAATTCTTTAACATTAATAAGCTGGGACAAATCTCCTGTCATGTGCCTGGAACAGCTACTATCCATGTACCAAAGTCGCACGATAGTCCTCCATAGTTGCTCCTGCATGAAAAGCGGGATTAGAGAGTTTTAGGAACCCAGCCCATAGTGGACTTGGGTTTTCCTTTATCATTTACATATGATACCCTTTTCCAAACAAAATTATTTTCATTTATAAGTGTTAAGGGTTTCTTATGTTTCACTTAAAGCTTAACAGTAGAAGATTGTACAACCTTGTTTTTGGGTTTCCAATAAAACTCTTTTCCATCTTTAATTATCTTGTTTTGAAAACCCTTTTGACGATTTTGGTTCTTTAATTTGGTTGCATTCCAATCTTGATCAGAAGGTTTAGCCTTTCGATTGCTATTCTTCACTTTCTCAGACGTGGGGGTCTTCATAGACTCAGAATAACGTTGTCGATTGTGCTTAACCTTCTGATTTTGTGCTTGTTTAACCTTCAATTGCACATTCGAGTGAACACAATTTCTAGCTATGTGTCCAGGAATTCCACAATTGAAACATGTCTGTCATTTCAATATATGAGAATTCTGGGATCTAGCCGCATGGGCAGATCTATTGGGTCTGAATGATTTGGCATTAGCATTCAATGTTTTAACTTTCTTTGGCTGCTCTGCTTGTGATCCCTGTGCTTGTTCTGAACATGAAGGTACTTGTTGACCAGAACTAGCACAAGTGTGAGATTTACATCTTTGATGATTTTGTTCTTTTAAAGCGTTTTCTAATTTATCATCAGAAGACAATTCATCTTGAGTCTCTGATCCAGAAACTGTTTTGAGTGACTCATTGTCAAATGTGAAAGTCTATCTCAAAATCAGTTTCAAAATCAGATTCACGTGATTCTGAATTGAATTCATTCTTCAAAACGGTTTCCAGATCATCCTTCAAAGGAGTTTCAGAGATCTCACTTGAGGATGCTTCATCAGAGAGACCTATAGAAATTGATTCTGAAAGATGATCAGAATTAGTCAGTTCAAAATTTTCTTTCTCATTTGACGATTCAGCATTAGTAACATTAGAGCACGACACATCACATTCATTAGTAGCTAAAAATAAACTATCATCATGCAAAGAATCTAAATTGTCACAACCAGAATCAAAGTTTTCGCCCAAAACATCAGGCCCAACGCACATAGTACTAAAAATTTCATAAAACAAAGTGTCAAATTCAAAATTATTAGAATTTGCATCTGACACAAACTCTTGTTCATCACAACTCTTATCTTCGACAACTACTTCATCTGCAAGGGAAGAAGAAGCATTAGTATATTCAACAAAATTTGGAATAAGATTCATTGGTTGATCTGTCTGTTTTCCAATAGGATCACAGCGGACCGATGCCTCATCTGTCTTTTGACCATAAAACATACTGTCCATCTGGACTACTTCTTCTTCTGACAAAGGCAAATATATAAAATTATGGTTAAAAGGAGGGGGCGCGTTTTTATAAGCTAGACCACTTGCTTTCTTCCTTTGTTGATACACTAATTGCTTGTCACATATTTCTTTGGCTAATTTGCTGGAAGCATCAAACCTTTTAATGTTGATTTCGTTTGTTTGAAATTTTTGTTTGATTTCTTCCAGTTCCTTGGTCAAAGTACGTATGGTTTCTCTTGCATCATCGTATACACAACATTTGACGCTCAGATCTTGTTTAAGTTTAGAAATGTCTTTTCTTTGAGCCTCAATTTTCTCTTTGAAAAGTCTTTCGTTCTTTTTCAATGTAGCATTTTGACGTTACAAATCATTTAGATCTGAGACTAACTCTGAGATGTGTAAACGATATGACTTTACAGTAGCTTGACAATCAGGAGTACATAGATAAGAACTTACCTCCTCTGCTGCAAGTCCATGAACTTGAGTCATAAAACCCATGTTGTCAGTTGGTGCTTGATTTTCTGGAGCATTTAGATTGAGATGTTGAATTTCAGAACTCCAATCAAACGATCCGTTATTTTGCACCACCATTATTGTGTTCGTAGAAGTTCCACTTGAGGTAGATGTTGAAGTAGTAGTCACTGGAACAACAGTTCTAACGGGGTTTCTGGCAGCTGGCTGAGCAGGAATGGCATTCTTGTTCATGGATGCTTTGTACATTCTCTAGCCATGTGTCTCGGTTCATGAAAATTGTAACACCGAACCTTGGACTTATCAAATCCCACCTTTTGATCCCCAGGATTGGTCCAGTTGTTCTTTCCGATTCGCTTAATGAAATTTCTGGCTCTGAAAGTAGACATTGCCATTTGCCGTGTGATATCCATCTCTTCCACATCATCTGGATGCATCCGATATAAGTCAGATGTGGCAACGCTTGGAATAACAAGCTCTCCTGCAACAAAGGCATTTAAACTGTTTATCACTGATGCAACTAAGTCGAGATTTTCTTTGGATTACTGAGAGAAGAAAGCTATCATCTCATTCTTTGCATTTGAAATTGAAGCAGATGCATTGACAGATGATGGAGCAACAGTATTCATTGATGACGATGCAGGTGAAGCTGCATAGAAGACATTTGTGGGAGGAGGTTCAGATACTGTTCATGCCGAGGATGAGCTTCCAAACATTTGGAAGCCAGATTGAGAAATGAGAGCAGCATTGTTTGAAGATGACGCTGTAGGAGGAACACTCGTAAATCCAGCTACAAGCAGGCTATTCTTGTGATTAGTCTCTCTCTGTTTATCATCTAATTCAGACGACTTAATGTGAGAGATCATCTCAGAAAGACTGCATCTGGCCAATCCTTCGTCTTCTTGATCATAGCCACATGATGATCCCAGCTCTTCGGCAATGCATTTAACAGCTGTCTGTTCA
Organism: Scalesia atractyloides; assembly: GCA_947069175.1. Lineage (NCBI taxonomy): Eukaryota > Viridiplantae > Streptophyta > Magnoliopsida > Asterales > Asteraceae > Scalesia > Scalesia atractyloides. The sequence continues at coordinate 51,433,914 of CAMTDV010000001.1, read as the reverse complement.
CCAAGGCATTTGACAAGGGTAACTCTGCAATGGTCATCTGCGTGATCAGTTTCACGAACCTTTGAATTTGATTCTCCATAGTTTCTCCATAGATATGATTGAAATTATTAAAATTTTGACTCAGCCAATTACGTCTACTTTCTTTCATATCTTCATTTCCTTCAAACACCTCATGCAATGAAACCCATAACTCTTGGCAGACTTGGCTGTTCTGAAAACAATAGCAATGTCTAGTCCCAAAGCCATGGTCAAAGAAGCCAACGCTTTCTCATCTTCTTCGACAATATCGAAATCTTCGTCTGAATACCGTTCGACTGAGTTTTTTATTCTAACCCCCGGTGCATCGTCTCTCTCATATGTAATTTCCCTTGGTCCATGCATAATGCTTCTCCAAATCTTACTGTCCTTTACTTTAACATGTTTCTCAAATCTCCACTTCCACTCCTGAAAATCATCCCCCTCTAACAATCGAGGAATTCTAGTAGTAGTCCCAATTATGGAGTCAAGTTCTTGATGCTTATTTATGGGAGCTAAGTCAATTTTTTGATTTGTGGAAGTCATTTTTTTAATTATTAATTAATTTTAAGGTCCCGAATAAGTCCACAAACAGAGTCCACATATAGTCCACAACTGATTTCGAGTCGAAATCTCACAATCGAGACAGAGATCTCTAGATATCGAAACCAGAGATGGAAACCTTTGGTGTGAGTCGAGAACACATGATGCGAGTCGAGAGCACGTGATTGCGAGTAGAGACAGCAAGTAGAGACACGGAGACAAGAAGTCGAGACCTCCCAGAATAAATGAGTAGAAATAACCAGTCGAGACAAGCTGATCTCGAGTCGAGAAGGCGTTGATTGCAAGTCGAGACCGAGATGGTTGCGAGATGATGTTGGTTGCGAGACGAGATAAGGCTTGAAGCTAGTCGAAACCTCAATATCGTACTCGAGATGAGGCTGGATGTGAGTCGAAACCTAAAGTTTGCTAGTAGAAACCACAGATCTCGAGTAGCAACCTGCAAAACAAGATTAGATCAAAACGTGCTGCAATCCCTGAATATCAGCACTTTCATAAGTTCAAAAGATTATCCAAATCTTTTGATTCTCCAACATATCTTCTGGCAAATCAGCAAACAGAAAATCTTTGACCAAACGAACCAAAACAACAATGATTTTGAAGAACAACTGAAGAACAGATGATGAACACTTCAAACTTCAAACCTGTGAACACTTGTAAATCTGTGAACACTTGTAAACTGGATCAGTAACAGAATCCTTGAATCTGAGTGATATCTAACCGAACCAAGATGAAGGTTTCTTGGCTCTGATACCAATTGTAAAACCCAAAACAGGATCTTTCAACGATATCAAACAACCTTGTGAGAGTGCGGAAATCAAACACAAGGTGATTCAAGTAATAATAGCAACGAAACACAATGAACTATAAGAACAAAATACTTGCATTCGCCGTAAAGATGACTGATACAAGACCTTGGTTTCGGCTGCCTAGTTCCTTACAATTGCGCAAACTGATCTATCAGCTGATCAACCTTCTCAATGACCTAGAGACATGTTTGTATACTATGTGACTCGAGACAACCCTAAGCCCAATCAAATAAACTGGCACAGCCGAAACCACTAATACATTGCGACCCAATATACATTTCGACCAATAAACCTAATGAACACTAATACAAGTTCAACTCTATCTTATGCATAAACCTTTATGTTCATACAATTTTGATGCTTTCATGGCAGATCTAAGAAAATCAACAGGCAAGGTATGTTCTAACACTGGTATTTCTATTTGCTTACAATGTCGTGAATTGCAAAGTGAGGTTGACAGGTTAACCAATCAAAACAAAAGTCTGGTAAATGAGCTCTCGAACCTAAAAGAATCATACTTTTTCGTAAAACAAAATGAGTCATTATACTTGAAGAAAATTAAAGGTTATGAAGAAGAAATCAATATTCTAACCTGTAAGCTTAACGAAAAATTTCAAGTTATTGATTTAGCTCATGAAATGATGAGTGAGAAAACAAAGAGGTTTCTGAAAAATGCAAAGAGTTGTCGGAAGCACAACATAAAATTTATGAACTTGAAAAGAAATTAAATCAATTCAGAGATTCATCTTTTGTCATGAAACACATGATGAATGGCTTGAAGAAGACTAATGACAAGACATGTGTGGGATTCAAAGGTTTGAATGAAGTTCCACCATCACTTGGTCATGACTATTCTTTCCTGCCAGATGAAGAAGAGCTTAAGACATTGTGTCAACTACACCTGGTAGTTCCACATCAGGAAGTGTTGATGGTTCTGAGAATGCCAAGAGGGATAATAACAGAGACACCGTTTTGAAAACGAAGAATACACACCCTAAAAATCGAAAGCAAGTTTTTATTAAATAGGTTGATTTTGTTCAAGGGAGTGACATGAATGAAGAGGTCCCTCTCATTACTAAAGAGTCTAATGTGCAGTTTGCTAAAAATAAAAACAAAGAAAAATCAGAAGTTAAGCAAACTAAACAAGATCCTTCGAAGGCATCGTCATCTTCATCATCACCATCACCTGATGAATCTAAGCAAGAGACTTCAGTTAAGAAGTCTTCGGCTAGAAAATAGTGCTTTAAATGTCATGAAAAGGGACATGTAGCTAGCTGCTGTCCTAACAAAAAGAGACAAAGAGAAAAATCACCAGCGAAAGTGGTGATGGTGAGAAGAAGGTTAATTCACCAAGGATATCTGCTACCAAGCAATAGAGTGTTGATGTTGGTGTAGATAAGGCTGAAAAAGGAACTCACCAAGTTCCTCGCTTTCAAAGAAACCAACAAGGATTTCAGCCTGCATCTACATCAGACAGATATGATAGACCTAGAAGTAGTTCACCAAGAATGAATAACTTTAATGGTCCATCAAATAATTTAAGAAGTCAAGGTCAATATCAAAATTGATACTAGAATGTTGGTAGTTGATATTTTTATAATGATGGCTATAGAAATTATCATCATCAAATTTCATGGAACCAAAATCATTATTTCCAAAGGTTGCAAAATCCAAACATGGTTAGGAAACCTCAGGACCACAGACCTAGTTGAAATCAAAAACCATTTCCATCAACAGGTTTAAGATCCAAGTCTCCTGTTAGGAGTGATGGATATGGGATGGATGTTCCGGTGGTTGATGAATCTGGAAGACCCAAGACCATTAAGGCTTGGGTCCCCCAATCTAACTAATTTTGTTGGGTGGCAGGAGCTGCTAAGGAGGATTATCAACCTGTGGTATGTTGATAGTGGCTGCTCCAGGCACATGACGGGGGATGTGAGGCTGTTGATTGAGTTTGAGAATGTAGATGGTGGTTATGTGAATTTTGCAGGTGATAAAAGAGGGCACATTAAAGGTCGAGGAAAGGTAACCAACGGGAAGATCACACTGGACAAAGTGAATTATGTTGAGCAGTTGAAGAACAAACTGATGAGCGTATCTCAAGTCTGCGACAATGGTCACTCGGTCCACTTTACAAAGTCTGAAGCTTTGGTGTTGAAACCTGGTTTGGTGATACCGGATGATTGGATAGTGATGAGAGCGCCAAGGAGAAATGACACTTATGTCATGGACATGGGTACTAAGGATTCTTCGAATCTGGTGGCATGTTTACCATCAAAAGCATCCGAGGCTGAGTCATTGTTGTGGCACAGACACATGGCCCACATCCACTACCGAAAAATGAACTATATTATTAAATGGTTTAGTGGAAGGGGTGCCAGCGTAGAGGTTTCAAGTGGAAGATAAATGTCTTTCATGTCAAAAGGGAAAACAACATAAGAAACCTCACAAGTCTAAAACAGTAAATTCCATAGATGCCCCTTATGAATTACTTCATATGGATCTATTCGATCCGGTGAACGTAAGGAGTGTAGGTGGAAAGTACTATTGTTTAGTTGTCACAGATGATTAGTCACGATATTCATGGGTTTTCTTTTTAGGTACAAAAGATAAGACAATGGAGATGCTGATTGATCTTTTTACAAAATTGGAAAATGTCCATGATGCACGGATCACGAGGATAAGGAGTGATAATGGCACGGAGTTCAAGATTCATATTTTTTATCTCTATTGTCTTCGCAAAGGAATTGAACATCCATTTTCTGCTCCTTATACACCTCAACAGAATGGAGTCGCTGAGAGGAAAAACAGGACGTTGATTGAAGATGCAAGGACTATGCTTTCTGATTCAAAGCTTCCAGTTCTTTTCTGGGGAGAAGCTGTGAACACAGCTTGTTATGTCCAGAACAAAGTTTTGACGGTTAAACGATTTAACAAAACATGTCACGAACTATTGTTTAACCGAAAACCAAACTTAAAAGGCTTTAAACCATTTGGATTACCCAGCACCATTGTGCAAAACAAAGATAAGCAAAAATTCAGTGAGGTAGCTGATGAGGGTTACTTTCTAGGCTATATGCCTGGAACACCAAATAAAAGGGTTTTTAATCTAAAAACTGGTAAAATTGAGGTGGTGTTTAACATGGAAATCACTAGTTATTCACCTCAACAATCAACGAGTGGTCCTTCTATATTATATGATTATGAAAGTATTTTTAAATCATTTAATATTCCTGATTTTTCCAATGCAGATGAGTCTCAAGTGATCCATACTGTGATTAGTGAAGATGGAGAGTGTGACTTCATGCCTAGATCAAGTATATCGATGACAGATGCTCCAGAAACTTCTTCCAGTGCAGCTCCAGAGGACTCTAGTGACAGTGAGTTTGAACCTATTTAGGGGGAGGATTTCACTAATTCGTTTGCTAATACTAACATTCAGGGGGAAGTTGGATCTAATATGGGAGATAATCTGGTTGTTGACACCATTGCTACCACGCGTGTACAAAGAGATCATCCAGTTGAAAACATCATAGGTGATGCTGCTGCAGGTGTTCAGACAAGAAGAGGTGTGCTCGAAGGTTCCTGTTTGTTTACATCGATTCAGAAGACTGGGTTGATTCATGAGTGTTTGTATGGCTGCTTTATTGCCCAAGAGAAGCCGAAGAATGTTCATATGGCTCTAAAAGACAATTGTTGGGTTGAAGCTATGCAAGAGGAACTAGCTCAGTTAAAGAAGTTGAAAGTATGGGAGCTAGTTGATCTACCTGAAGGAGAGAAAGAAATAGGCACCAAGTGGGTGTTTAAGTGCAAGAAAGACGACCGAGGGATTGTAATAAGAAATAAGGCTCGGTTGGTAGTGAAAGGGTTCAATTAGCAAGAAGGGATTGATTACAATGAGGTGATTGCACCAGTAGCAAGGTTGGATGCAATTCGTTTGTTCCTAGGTTTTGCTTCATTCAAGGGCTTCAAAGTTTACCAACTTGACGTGAAGAGTGCATTTCTTTACAGGAAAGTCCAAGAAGTGGTGTATGTCTCACAACCAGATGGGTTTACTGATCAAGATTATCCAGATCGAGTCTATCGACTTGATAAGGCATTGTATGGATTGCATCAGGCACCTAGGGCGTGGTATGAGACACTCTCAGTACATTTGTTAAAACATGGTTTCGAAAGAGGACAGATTGACAGTACACTTTTCATTAAAAATAAGAAGGAAGACTTACTTCTGGTACAGGTATATGTTGATGACATCATTTTTGGGTCATCTGATGAGAACATGTGTCATGATTTCGAGGAGGTAATGAAGAGCAAGTTTGAGATGAGTGTGATGGTTTACAAGTTGAGAAGAAGAAGGATGGGATGTTTATACATGAGACAAAGTATGTGTATGACATTTTGTCTCGTTTCAAAATGGAGGATTGCGCTACTTTCAATACACCTATCTATGAGAATCACAATCTTGGTCCAGATCATGAGAGTGTGGAGGATGTTGATCCAACTCAATACAGGGCAGTGATTGGTTCTCTGATATACTAGACTGCTTCAAGACCCGACATCATGTTCAAAGTATGTCTCTGTGCCAGATATCAAGCGAATCCAAAAGAGACACACATGAAAGCGGTGAAGCGGATTCTTCGTTACTTGAAGGGGAAACCTAAACTTGGGTTATGGTATCCAGCTGCTAGTGATTTGAAGTTTGTTGCTTTTAGTGATTCGGACTTTGGAGGATGCAAATCTACAAGGAAGTTTACCACAGGTGGTTGTCAGTTCTTAGGAGGGAGGCTAGTGTCATAGCAATGCAAGAAGCAGTCTTGCGTGTCTACCTCGACGTGTGAAGCTGAATATATTGCTACAGGTAGCTGTTGCTCTCAGGTTCTCTGGATCCAACAGCAGATGCACGATTACGGTTTGAATTTCACTCTTACTCCTATAGACAATAATGCCACTATATCAATCACCAACAATCCCGTAAAACACAGTCGCATAAAACATATTGACATTCATCATCATTTTATACGGGATTGTACTGAAAAGAAATTAATTGAACAGCATCGAGTCGACACACTAGATAACCTAGCAGATCTTTACACAAAAGCATTTGAGAGGGCTTGTTTTGAACATCTAGTCGTACTCAATGAGATGAGGAATCCTGAATAACCATTTTTCCATAAAAATTTCTGTAAATAAATTTACTACTTTTTAAAAGTCAAAAACATAAAAAAATAGAAAATAAAAAATGAGTTTTTCACTGTACGAAAAAGGAGAAATGATAGTACATCAGCAAGTTAGACTGTCACACTTAAATAAAATTAAATTGCTTAAGTGTGATAGCAACTTCATCATATGATGTACCAGTAGGCAAAACACATGAAATAATCAACTTACCTTTGTGATACACATATAATAAACTGCGTATGAGTGGGTAACATATTAGTGGCGTATGGTTTTATAACCTTAAATCTTGCGTTGATAGATTGCCAAAATCCGAGATTTTAGTTCTTTATATCGTTATTTCATCCGGGGTATCAAGGTTGTCCTTCAGCTGCATCCAGATATATGCTGGCCTAGGCACAACCAGAATATCTTAAAAGAGCTAAAATGCTAAATCCCCAAAAATTGAAGAAGCTCTCCTAGAGAGTCATTCAAATGTGCAAATTGAATTATTCGTACGAAAATTTGGTATGTGCCCTAACCCTCGTTGGATATTGGTCTCTTTGTTGTACGGGAGTACTGACTGATAACCAATTATCTAACGTTGTAATTCAAAAGGATGAATTTCTGTATAACTACTACGATGAATGTTTGTGCATACCTTGATCGTGGGGGTATGTCCTGAAGTGGGACACACTAGTATATAGTATAAATTATCTAAACATATCACTAGGTAATGGTACTTGAAATGTTCATGTATTTTGTTTAAGTGGATAAACAATACTGATAATCGTGTTGAACTGCTTTTCATGAATATTGCATATAGATTTATCAAATAGTGTGAAAAGAGTTTGATATTGCTGATATGATCTTCTTACCAATGATTCTCACAAAAATATAGTGTTTATTATTTTGTTATTTATTTGCTTTCAGAAAATATAAAAATCCAAAAATATTTCATTTTCTTGTAAATTCTTAATGTACGGATATTGGTTGTTCATGGAGGAGTTGTTACCGATAGGGGGAGACCGTGTTAGAAGATGAGTTCAAAATTCTTACAATCTTGCAGGTTATTTGCGCTTAAAATTTTGAGTATATTGTTTGCGTTGAAAAGTGCTTAATCTGTGATACAGTTTTACTATCTCTTGAATAATAATAATTTGTTTAGCTTGTGTGAAGATTCATACGGACTAGGGGACCTACACTAATGAAGACTATCAACAAATTGATAGGGATGAGATGGAATTGATGGATGTTAAATGGGCATTTGCAAGTGCGGTGAGAAGAGCTAAAGATTACATGAGTAGAACTAGAAGAACAAGTTTGGAAAGCAAGAAAGATATGAAGTATGGTTTTGATAAAGATACTGTTACTTGCTTCAAATGTGGAGAAAAATGTCATTTCAAGCGTGAATGTACTCGATCTAATAAAGAAGGAAATCACAACCCTTTCCAAAATCAATCAAGACCATCCAACACAATTCAAGTTAACAATGAACGGAGATTAGCAGCTGTTAACAACCCAAACAACTCCAATCAGTCTGGGCCTTCAAACAATTCAAACAGAGCATTAGTAGTTGAAGCAGATGAAGGATGCGATTGGTTAGTACAGTTGGGAAACGAGAATCAAGGAGGAACTGCATGTTATGCCAAGAGAAAATTTACTCAGACAACAACTTTTCGATCAAAAATGTAAATCCAACTTCAATTGATCAAGTTTTTGAAAATTCAACAAAATTTTTGGAAAAGAAGAATCCAATCAAGTAATAACCATTATTCATTTCAAAAGATAAACAACACAAAAAGCGAGCTGAAAAACCTAAGGAATCACAACCAAAGGTTGAAGCTAAAGGAGCTCGCTACAAGAAGAAATTGAAGAATGTGGGTTCAACCGGTACTGATAAAATCGAGACTTTTGAAAGCATGTCTAATATTGATTTTGTAAATCAAGTCAAGATTTTAAAGCGTAACAGTTAAAACAATTACAATCAACACAAAATGGGTGTGAAAATGGACCAAGTACCTCTAGACCCACAAGTTCAACATCAAGTTATCAAGTAGGATCTCCTAAGTTTGTTGAAAGGAGAACATGTTTTAAATGTTGAGAGTTTGGCCACATAATCAAAAATTTTACCAACCCAGCAAAACTGAAGTTTGTTGAAAAAGCTCATTCTAAAAAAAATTGCCAACGTCGATCTGTGTCACCTAAACAAGACAAACGAATTGTTAAGGAACAAGAAGAAAAACAAAGACATAAACAAGTTAAAATAATTGAGAAGGCTTTAAACTGGATTTTTCAGAAAGGAAACGATGTTCATCCAGTTTGGTAAAACCAGAAGTATTTAAATCTGTAAATAATAGTTAATTTGGTAAACATCAACAATCTTGGAATCATAAAACCAGTAAAGTTTTAGTGGGAGGCACAAAGTTTCCAAATCATTAAGAAATAGAATTTACATTTCTTGATGATAACGGTCGACCCAAGACCACTAAGGCTTAGGTCCCCATCTCAAACTAATCGGGTAATGCATTGTGCAGGGTGTTCCAGGAGGAACTGTGAATAGTCATTGGATTGTTGATAGTTGAGCATCAAGGCACATGACAGGCGACTTAAGGCTCCTTTATGATGTGAAAAGAATTAGGGGAGGTTATGTTGCCTTTGCTGGAGATAAGGGCGGATACATCACTAGAGAAGGAATGGTTTCCAATGGTGTTGTTAGTTTTGAAAAGATCAATTATGTTCGTCAAATTGATCACAATCTTCTGAGTGTTTCTCAAATCTACGACAAGAAGTTCAGGGGTCATTTTGATGATGCTGATTGTTATGTGCTGAAACCTAGTTTCAAGATTCCCAAAGAATGGATTCTCTGGTCGGCTCCAAGAGTTAATGACTTGTATATTCTTTACATGAGCCAAGCTGTTACTACATCTCCACAAGTTACATGTTTTGTCTCAAAAGCCATCGAAAAGGAATCAATCTCTTGGCACAGACGAATGGGACACATTCACTCGAGAAAAATGGGCTATTTAGTGAAAAATAATCTTGTGAGTGGTGTACCAGTGACGAACTTTCATTTACAAGACATCTGTGTATCGTGCCAAAAGGGAAAGCAAGCTCGAAAGTCTCATCCTGTGAAGAAAATTAACACTGTGAATATCCCTCTGGAGCGTCTTTATATGGACCTCTTTGGACCTATGAAACACAAGACTACCTTTGGTGATTCATCTTGTTATTTGTTACTAATGACTATTCATGATTTTCATGGGTAAATGGTTTGGTGCATAAGAGTGAAGTCCTGAAATCCTCAAGAATCTCCTCACACTACTCGAAAATTTGTACACTCTGAAGATAAGGAGAATTAGAAGTGACAATGGCACCGAATTCAAGAACCATGTTTTGGATGAGTTATGTTCTTCTAAAGGAATTTTACATGAGTACAGTTCTCGTTACACTACACAACAAAATGGTGTCATTGAGAGGAAAAATAGAACTTTGATTGAAACTTCAAGAACTATGTTAGTAGAATCAGAACTTCCTCTTCAATTTTGGGAAGAGGTTGCGGCTATGGGAAAACATGTTTCGAGTTGTTACATAAAAGGAAACCGAATGTGTCTTTCTTAGAACCTTTTGGAGCTCCATGCACTATGATTGATCCACATGGTAAGTTTGGACCAAAGGCTATCAAAGGTTTCTTTCTTGGATATGTTACTCCTAATTTCAGAATGTGGAATTTGTCAACAAAAAAGATTGAGGAATGAGGTGAAGTTAAGGTTCAAAGATATACAAAATCAGTAAGAGCTCCGGGTGCTCCTTGGATGTTTGACTATGATGGATTGTTTGACTCCTTCAATCTGTGAACTTTTGATGATGCATCTGCAGCTGCTCAAATGCTACTTGAAAGTGATACTGCAGTTGACTCGTCATTAGTTTGACCAATTATTATTAACCCTCAAGTGTCTACTTCAGTTAACAATCTTGTTCAATATGAGGAATTCGAAGATGCTGCTGATTATAATGTTTCGTCAGAAGATGATGAGTTCCATGACACACATGAAGCTACTTCTGCGCCGGTTCCTAAAATTTTTGATGTCACGTCAAATGTACAAAATCAAGGAATGACTGAAGGTCATGCATCTACTTCTTCGTCTAATCCAGCAATCGATTTAGCTATTGATATGAATATCAACAATTTGGGTATAAATTATCGAGTTCCGGATGTTCCTGAAACTCGAATCCATAATACACATACTTAGCAGAATATTATAGGAGATGTCCACTGTGGTGTGCCGACACGTAATCTGCTAAGAAACAACCAGAATGCTGGTTTGTATTTGGCTATTAGGGAAACTTGAGAACATAATGATTGGTCTTTTTCCTGCTATTTTTTCCAAGTAGAACCGAAATCTTGGAAAGAGGCAACGAAAGATGACTCATGGGTTGAAGCTATGCAAGAAGAACTTCAGCAGTTTCAGTAGTTGGGCGTGTGGAAATTAGTTGACAAGCCTGACAACTACTAGAAGATTGGTACTAGATTTGTTTACAAGTGTAAGAAGGATGACCGAGGTATTGTTGTGAGAAACAAAGCAAGATTGATTATTCAGGGCTTTAATCAAGTAGAAGGCATTAATTATAATGAGGTGTATGCACCGGTAGCACTTCTTGAGGCCATTAGAATTTTCTTGGCTAATGCGTCCTACAAGAACTTTACAGTTTATCAAATGGATGTCAAGAGTGCATTTCTTCATGGTGTGGTTGAAGAAGAAGTATATGTTGAGCAACCGCCTGGTTTTGAAGATCCAATCCATCCTGACAAGGTTTGGCTTCTCAATAAGGCACTATATGGTCTTCATCAAGCTCCTCGGGCTTGGTATGAAACGTTGTCTTCCTATCTTCTCAAGAATGGTTTTCGACGTGGATTGATCGACTACACTCTCTTCATCAAGAAGGGGAATGAGGACTTAATGTTGGTAAAAGTATATGTTGATGATATTTATTTTGGGTCTACAAACGAGAAAATGTGCAAAGAATTCGAACAGGTGATGCAAGAGAAGTTCGAGATGAGCGCCATGGGAGAGAAATGACTTTCTTTTTAGGTTTGCGGGTTCATCAATCTAAGGAAGGGATTTTAATTCATAAAACCAAGTACGTCAGGGATATTCTCAAACGATTTCAGATGGAAGACTCAAAGCCCTTGGGAACTCCATTAGCTCAAAATCATGGGATTACTCCTGACGGAATGGGTGAACATTTGGAACCGTCTCTTATTGTGCTATGATCGGATCTCTTATGTATCTTACTGCTTCAAGACAACATATAATGTACCCAACATATCTTCTAGCTCGGTACCAGTCAAGACCGAAAGTTTCTCATTTGATGGCAATGAAAAGAATTTTTCGTTATTTGAAGGGTCGCCCGGACACTGGTGGTTGCAAGATCGATACAAAGTCAACATCAGTAGGATGTCAGTTCTTGGGAAATCACCTAGTCACATGGCAATGCAAAAAATAGACTTGTGTAGCTACTTCAACTTGTGAGGCTGAGTATATTACGGCGTCTAGTTGCTGCTCTCAGGTTTTATGGATCTAATAGCAAATGCGCGACTACGGTTTTGAATTTCTAACTACTCTATTTATGTTGATAACGAAGCTTCTTTACAGATCACTCGTAATCCTGTACAACACTTGAAAACCAAACACATTGAGATTAAGTATCATTTCATACGAGATTGTTATGAAAAGAAACTTATCAATGTTGTTAAAATCCATACCGATCACCAACGTGCCGACCTTTTACAAAAGCTTCTGATAAATCACGTTTTGATTATCTTCTTTTGGTCAATGGCATCAAGGTGAAACCCGAGTAAATATCCTTGGCTAATCCTTTTTCGTAAATATTTTCTTAAAAGCTTAAAATACAAAAAAAAATCTTCCTTTTTCTCTTAGTTTTATATTTTAGGGGGAGAAAATTTCAAGAAAAATACAAAAACATGAGAAAATACAAAAATACAAAAATATGTCTTTTATTTAGTCAAGTCTTTATTTATTTATTTACCTTCTGAATTTAAGGGGGGGGATTAGAAAAAAATACAAAAACAATAGAAAATTCAAAAATAAAAAATGAGTTTTTTGGAAAGATAAGAGAAGATGATGATACACCGGTGATCTGTCAAAAACAGTTAAAAGCATAAAATGAGAATTGATAAGTGGTTTTACTAATGATGTATCAATAGGCTCACAATCAGATTAAAATGTGCAGCTTGATATTAACATAAAGGACTGAAAGCCAGGTGGGAACCATTCATTGGTATATGGTCTTGGTACCGAAATTTCGTTTAATAGTATGTTGAGGTTCTAAGATATGCTGTCTTTATGCTTGCTTATCATCGAGTTTCATGTTGAATCTTTTACCGAAAAATAACCGGGACGCAAGTCTAGAACTTCCATGATACCATACATACGTGTAAATACTACATACGACCATCAATAAGTGATAAAAATATCACATTCACCCAACAATAAGTGATAATATATCACAACTTTATGCGGGAGCTAAGTTCATCTCTTTGTGGTACGATGGTACTACCCTGTTCACGGACTTACTCCTGTGCCATGCATACATCTGAAATTCAAGTTCCTCATCAATGAGTGATTTAATCACATAGGGCATGATCAATCAAAATAAGTGAGTATCTCACATCATATATGTCAAAAGATGATAAGCAGTATACTCACAGGTAAGATTTTCTCTCGTGCATGTCTTGATACGGGAATGTGTCATGAAGTTGTTGAACACTGGCTAGTAAGTAACATTAATCATATCTCCTAATCATGATTACATCTGATAAGCTAAGCTTACGTGGACAACAATACCGATAATCATAGTAGAATACTTATTTATTTAATTTGATGTTTTAAACAAAACTCGTGTTTTGCATGATTCTCTTACCTTGAAACTCTGAAAAAGATTGCCTAGTAAATATACAGTTCATTCTTATTTGTTAGTAGTTATTTTTAGTGTATTCTGTTTTATGCTTAAAAGTGTTTTTTGTTTAGCCAAAGATGGAGGCTCAAAAGTTTTCTACAAAGATACGCCCTAAAAATCATTTGTCTCGTTATCTTAATTTCATAAAGTACTTTCTTACAACAGGTAAACTCATCTCAAAGAACAAAATCTGTTTAATGTGCACTTTTCTTAACATAACTTGTGAGTCTGTGTGGATATGTGCAAAGATTTAAACAGGTCAACGAAAAACCTAAGGTCCACGAAGAACTGAAAGTCCAGTTTTTGAAAAACTTGGATTCATACGAATCAGAGGCTGCTCGTAGGCGTGGCATTGCTTCGTACGAATGAGCCCATGGTTCCTCTGTACAAAACAGTCTTTATACGTTACAAAGATGATGTCATCAACATGGTGAGGTTCCTGTAAAAAGGACCTTTATCGTGAGAAGTGTGAGAAGGTATAGGAATTGACATGTAGGCATGATGTTTTGGAATTAGGCATGAAGTTTTGGGCTGTTTTGGTTAGAAAAATACCAAACATAACAATCTAAAACACAATGCAATGAATTCTATACATGAAAGTTAAGACACAACTAAAACACACTAATTAACATTTAAAAACATGCTACTTAATGTTCTTGGCATGGTGTTTTAAGTTTTAAGCATAAAATTCATTGCATTGTGTCTTAAATTGGTATCTTTGATGTTTTTCTTGCCAACACATGATGCCTAAGTCCAAAACATGATGTCTATATGTCAATTTCTATTCCTTCTCACACTTCTGACAAAAATTATTTTTTATATATCTTAAACCATCATCAACATAAATTTCTACCAACAAAGTGTGTCCCTTATGAGTTTTGAGAAGTAGAGTTATGTTAATTGTACCTTTCATGAAGCAAGATTTGAATAAGAATTTTGAAAGAGTTTCATACCATACTCTACGAGGTTGCTTCACTCCATACAAGACTTTGTTTAATTTGTAAACGTGTTTTGGAAATTTAGGATCAACAAAGCTTTCAGGTTGATGCACATATACTTCTTCCCCAGTTTTACCATTAGAAATGCTGATTTCACATCCATTTGGTAAACTTTGAAATCCTTTGATGCGGCATAAGCAAGGAATATTCTTACGGCTTCTAACCTGGCCACTGGTGCAAAGGTTTCATCAAAATCTATTCCCTCTTGTTGAGAATAACCTTTCACCACAAGCCTTGCTTTGTTCCTTGTTATGACACCTTGTTCATCAGATTTGTTTCTAAATACCCTTTTGAACCAATGATAGATTTGTCAGTTGGTCTAGGTATCAGATTCCATACTTGACTCTTTTCAAATTGGTCAAGCTTATCTTGCATTGCGTGGACCTAATCTGAGTCATTGAGTGCTTCTTTGATAGATTTTGGTTCTATCATGCTCAGAAAACCGGCATATAGACACTCCTGAGCTATGGTAGATCTTGTCTTGACACCTTCTTATTCCTAATTATATTTGAGTGAGAGTGCCTTTGATCTATCTACAGTTGTTGTGAAAACTTGATGACTCTGATAACTCTGAAGCTTCTCCTGATTAGTTGCTCCTGTTGCCTTGAGAGGAATAGAATTCTGATGTTCAATCAGATTTTCTGATGAACTTCTAGAATTCTAATCATCTTGTGAATTTTCTGGTGAGTGCACTAGATTCTCTGTAGGGTTAATATGTGACTAATTTTTGGATGATTCTTTGTTTATATAGTCACATTCAAGAAGTTCTTCAGTTAGTTGATTAAAAAGATGGTTAGAATTTTCTTGTTGGTTAAAAAGTTGGTTTCTTTTATAATTTCACCATAAACTTTTGTTTCTGATGAGCATAAATGATATATAAATTTTCCCTTATTATCCTAGTGCTTGAAATGAAGACTCTATGAGCTTTTGATGACAATGAGATTCCAAGAAAAATGACTTTTTCAGCTTTCCTGTCAAAATTTTGAAGAGTTTTAAAATCATTAAACACAATACATCTACAACAAAAGTATGTAAGAACTTTACATTTGGTATTCTTCCATTTATGATGTTGTAGGGTGTTTTCTGATGGCTTTTATTTATGATGGATGTGTTCTGTGTATAACAAGCATTGGAAACTGCTTCTGCCCAAAAATAAGTGGGCAGTTTGGCATTTGTAAGAATTATTCTTGCAGCATCAACTAAGGTTCGATTCCTTCTTTCTACAACTTCATTTTGTTTTGGGACTTTTGGAGCAGATAAATCATGAGAGATTCCTATGCTTATAAGGAAGCTCTCAAGTTTTGAATTTTTAAATTTTGTTCCATTATCAAATCTAATCCTCCTAACAGGTATTTTTAAGAGATTTTTTATTTTTTAATGAAATTCATGATCAGATCTCGTGTCTCACTTTTTTTTCTCAAAACTTCAACCCAAGTATATCTAGAGTAATCATCGACAATGACCAATATTTCTTACCAGAAAAACTTGCAGTACTCCCAGGTCCACAAAGGTCCATGTGCAAAAGTTCTAAACTTTGAGTTATAGAAGATTCAGAAATTGTTTTATGTGAGCTTCTTTTTGATTTTCCAAGTTCATGAAAGGTAGACCTTTTACCAAGCCTTTGCTTCTTAATTGATTTCGATCTTTAAAATTCAAGTGGGCTAGCCTTTTGTGCCATAACAAGCTATTACTTCTTCTATCTTTTGAAAATAAGCATAATTGAGGGTGCTCAATTTCTTCTTTGAAATCAAAGTAATAGATGGATTTTCTTATTCTTTTTCCACTCAAATATATTTTGTTATCATCTAGACCAATTAATAAGCATTTTTCTATTAGAAGAGTTACCTAAAACCTTTGTCACTGACCACAACTTAGTAGTTTGTATTTCAAACCCTCTACATAAGCTACTTTCTCAATGGTCAAAGATCCATATTTAATACAACCATAACCCAACGTTCTCCCCTTTACTCCATTTCCAAAATTTACTAATTTACCCAACTTAGAAACCTAATTGTTGAGCAAGCTCCTATCCCCAGTCATGTGCTTGGAGCTTCCTTAATCGCAGTACTAGATCTGCTACACATGATGGCCCTGAAATGGTAAGTTAGAGAGTTTTTGGTACCCAAATTTGCTTGGGTACTTTTTCTAATGAGAGTTTGCTTGAGATATCTTCTTTGGATGAAGAGTTTTCACAAGAATTTCTGTTAAATGCTGAGCTATTAACAAATGGTTTGATTTTTGTTTGGAGATGTTGTTGAACTAGCTTCAGTATTTCAACACACATGCAATCTTCTTCGTTAGAACTTTTTGACTCAGTTGACTGTGATGGAGGGTTAACAAATTTTTTCAAACTTGGTTGAATTCTTTTTAAATTTTCCAAAAAATGTTTGCTTTATTTCATGCTTCTTTCCTTTTGTGTTACATTTTGATGGTAGGAAAAGGTTGTCAGAACTCATTGATTTATAAGATTCAACATCAGATTCTGATGTTATTTTATCAGAATTCTGATCAGCAACTTTGACAAAGATGGTGGGATCTCTGGTGCTAGTCTTTACATATCCCAATCCTTCACATTTGTTCTTTGTGTTGTTTCAATAAAGTTTATAAAATCTTTTGCTTGCTGAAAACCTTTTACATTGATTTCTTTGTCATGAATTCTTTTATGCGAATCTTTTCTTTCATTTTCATAAAATTCAATTTTAGCTTGTTTGTTTAGATTTTCCTCAATGAGTAATTGGTTTTCAAGTATTACTTTATTCAACATTCTTTGTAAATCATTATTTGTTTTCTAATTTTGTTTTCTTGTAGGTTCACAAAATCTGTCATAAGCTTGTTTAATTGTTGTTCAAGATCTAAGTTGTTTGAGCTTACCTTGTGTTCTGAGATCTCAGATTCTGCATCAGAAAGCTTTGCCATGAGAAATAAATTGGCCATTTCTTCTTCTTCTTCTTCTTCTTCTTCTTCTTCTTCATTAGAGGAGTCATCAGTTAGCTAAGTATCAATCCCTATAATTAGACTGACTTCTACTGCTTTTTGGCTTTCTCAAGCTTCTTCTCGTAGTAAGCGACATCTTTTAGTTTCTTGTTTTTGCATTCTGATGTATAATGTCCTTTTTGCTTACATTTGTAACACACAACCTCTACTTTTACTAAGTCTCTTGATTTTCCTTCTATCCTCCCCTTATCACTTTTCTGGTACTTAGGACTTCCACCTTTTATCCTTTTCTCAAATGTTTTGGTGAGCAATGCAATTGCCACAATAAATGTAGAAAAATCTGATGAGGCATCAGAATTTTCCATATTTTGGCAATAAGAGGTTTGTAGATCAGAATTGGTTATTCTTTGAGAATTTGAGATGAGAGTAATGGGTCCTCCCTTTGGTTTGAGGTTTCATATATTTCTTCTTCCCTAGTAACAAGAATGTTGTAAAGGTCATGTAGACTCATGATTCCCAACTCTAGGGTGGAAGCTAAAGTCATTGTTGGACTTCTCCATTCTCTTGTAGAGCATCTAGGAATTTTACATTTCTTTCATCTTTTGATTTCTCAATACCAATTTTTTAATCATTTAAAAGTTTTGCAAATCTGTTATAAGTTTTACAAAGATTTTCATTTGGAAGACTTTTAAATCTCTCATAAGAGGAGACAAAATTTGTACGTTTTTTTCTCTTCATTCTTTTTCCTCCTTCACAAAGATTTTCCAACTGATCCCATATCTGTTCAACAGAAGCACATGTATATACCTGAGAGAATATGTCGTTAGAAATTCCATAATCAAAAGTGATTTGGCCCTTTCACCGGTTTCCACATTTTCCTTGTCCTCTTTGCTCCAAAAGCTTTCACCTTTTGGAGCCCAAGAGGTAGGTAATTATGGTGTTTGCTCAATTTATTGAACACCTGGTATTTCAACCATGGGTATATGGTGACCACTCTCAATGGATTGAAACAGAGCTCGATCTTGTCCATTTAGGAAATTGATCATCATAATTCTCCATTGGGGGTACATCTCTCTTACCAAGGTCGGAGGCTTTGACATAGACCCAATATTGAAAGCATTATTTCATGTTTGAAAGTTTGCCATATTTAGATAAAAGGAAGTTTGAAGAAAAATGAGTGATTAATCGTTTAAAAATAGTTTATTCAATCTGCCTTGATACCAATTGTTGGTCCCAGACACACAATTCTTTTTTTAACTTAATATGACAAGTGATTTCAACAAGTATGAAAATAATGTGCGGAAATGGAAATCAAACTTTCAAAAAACATAACTACAGAATTTTCTAGTTTATATCACTTTGAAACAAAATGGTTTATAAGGT
The DNA here is from genome assembly GCA_947069175.1 of Scalesia atractyloides. Taxonomy (NCBI): domain Eukaryota; kingdom Viridiplantae; phylum Streptophyta; class Magnoliopsida; order Asterales; family Asteraceae; genus Scalesia; species Scalesia atractyloides. The sequence goes on along the minus strand of CAMTDV010000001.1, from coordinate 51,415,079 downwards.
GATTGTGAGTTATTTACTATTACAAACGAAAACTTTGGTAATTCTGTGGTGAAAGGGTAATGGAGCTTTGTTGTATGTATTAAATGCTTGACTTGACTCATTATCCTCTGGAGGTTTACTCTCTATTTATAGAGAGTCTTTAGCATGAATAAACATTTGTTTATTCATACACTTGCCTTGCATAAAGTAGCTTTTTGGCATATTCATTGAATCTATAAAGGTTAACTTGCAACTTTACAAATATGATAGAGCCTTATCTTTTAGACAAGTTGGCTCATCAGAAATTCTGATAACCAGCCCCATCAGAAAATCTGTTGAACAGATCATCAGAAATTCTGATGATCAAAGTTTACTAGATTCTGATGATATTTATCAGAAAAATCATCAAATTCATCAAATTGGTCTTTTTTATTGTCTTCATTTACTTGTGATCATTTTATCATGAATGTTGAAGATGTAATTTCTTTCTTTTGTCCTAATTGTCTTGTATCTTCTTTCTGTTTGACCTTCGTGACTCTATCTTCAACATGTGATCAGGTATATTTTATTTTTCTTCAATACTTACAAAAAGTTTCCTAACAAAAACATATATAAAATTTTAAAATGTACAAAAACATGATAGAGACAAAACAGTTCTCGTGTAAAAAGAGGAAATGATAGTATATCAGTAGATTATCACGGTAGCTAAAAAATTGTAGTGTCAAAATGTTTAAACAGGTCTTAGTGATGATGTGCAGGTAGGCTTTGCACATTCCGTAAATTGTTTCTGATATAAAGAAAAACTTCTTAATTAGTGGGTTAACATCTCTCGGATATATGGTCTTAGTACACCGAAATTTCGTTTGAAAGATTGCTAGATTTTGAGATACTAGGTGTTATAGATAATTGACATCTGGGGTATTATACAAGTTCTTCTGATTTTGCGTCAGCAATGGCCTAGAATTTGTAGAATACATTTGCTTTAGAAACCAAAAACTACAGCATATTGAAGGTATCGAAATATCTGAAAATTGCAGTTTAAAAGATTCCAATTATGAAACACCACTTTTAAGTCGAGCCTTCATCTCTTTGTCTGTACGGTGGTACTAACTTGAGCTCTCAAATTTTCGCACAACCCAGATACAGATATCAGTTAGATATATTCACATGTAAGATGAAATCCAGGAAATCTTGATAGGAGAGTATATTTTGAGGTGAGAAACAATGTTATCAAGTTTTAAGACATCTAATTACCGTATCTCTAAGAAATTGAGAAATGTGTAGAAGTTTAAGTGGACCAGTATACTTACAATCTAAGTGAAACTGTTTAGGAATTAAAGTTTTCAAGATCAACGGTACTTATGATAAGTCTCAAAAACTAATATGATCCTCTAACACAAACTCAAAAAAATGTCTGTAAATCTGTTTGTACATAGCTATTTCATTTCATTTCAGAAAAACCCAAAAAGATTTTTACTGTGTTTTAGCGTAAACTTTGAAAAATCAAAAAGATTTTATTTTCATCTTTAGGTATGATAGCCGATGATGGAAAAAATGATCGTTAAAGTCCGGTCTACTGACTGAAATCTGGAGAACAATGGGTTGAGAGCTAATCTGAAATGAGAAAATGATTTGAAATGATCAAACGTTCATTAATTTAAAACTTAAAATTGTCTAAAAACATCAGTTTTTCCACAAAGTGTTCAGCCAAGGTCATTAACTTGGACTTGGTAGACAAATCATTTAACAAGTGTCATCAACTTGGACTTGGTCAACTGAGTGGGTCATTAAAACTGGTACAATGTTCGAGATATTGAAAATTTAAGGTTTACATTGCACGAATTTGGATTAACTTCGAATGAAGATAAATACTTTTTATCTTCTTACGATGTTAAACCCTGACCCTATATAAGAATCAACTTCTTACGAAGTTAAACTGTTCTTTTACTCTCTCTTCGTGCGAACTGGTTTTGAGCAAAATTGTTAAACAAACGACGAAGTGTTGCCCAAATTTGAATTGTAGTGGCTGATTTGCAGATCACTGACAATGACTAAGGTAGTTCGAATGAGATTGAACCATAAATTGGACCTAAAATGAACGATTACGACTGTTTGAAAATTTGAACTTAGATCTATGTCAATTTAACGAGTGAAACTTAAAATTGAATATATAAACATGCTAATCGGCGTTTTAGCTTGTTATAAAACCTTGAATTTCAACAAAATCATTCTGAATCATCATCTTGATTTTAAGTGCTTTGAACGGAGTAAAATTCATTTCGTTCGAAGGTAAACTCTATCTTCGCACGAAGTGAAAAGGTTTAAAAGATTAATTTTTACTCCGCACGAAGTTAAAATGTCATAAATGTTAAAACTTACTCCACACTATGATGGAATGTGTTTTGGTCAAAATTTTTAAAAGCTATCTTCGTACGAAGTAAAAATGTGTACTTCGTGCCAATAATCTTCACACAAAAGTTTTGGTATTTCTGTTTTTTGTCTAAGTGTTTGATTGTGTTTCCCAGGATAAGAAGTCAAACTTTGAGCTGAAACACAACATCCATTGTGTTCTCGATGATACGATCCCAGAAATGGAACCATTTAAGGAAATTCTGACATTTATGGATTGATTGCCTATAAAGAAAGTGCAGACAGATCAACACAAAGTATACAGATCTCACGTAAAGAGATTTTGGGATCATGCAAAGTTTGTAACAGAGTTAAACGCTATCATATCGTTTATAAGGATAGGAAATGAACACAAACAGGTTCTGATTACTGAAGCTTTGATTCAAAGGGTATTAGATTTCAAAGATAAAGACGATGATCCAACGATGTGTTCAGAAAGAATGGCGAAAAGGTGTTTCTATTGCATGGGCTACAAAGGGGCTGTGAATGCCCCTAATTTCAACAAAGCTTTTCTAGCTAGGCCATATAAGTTCTTTGTACATTCAGTTGTTCACACCATAAGTCACCGCAAAGGAGGGTATGATGCGCTTTTAGACTATCAGATGAGCACGGTAGCTGCTCTCACATTTAATCGGCCTTACAACTTTATGAGATTGATTTTCAAACAAATGAAGGCGAACATTATTAAAGAGAAGTTCTTACAGTATCCGAGGTTTGTACATTTGATGCTAGATGATCAATTTCCAAACTTGGTGAAAGATAAAAAGGATGATTTAAAGTCGGAGCACATGTCGGATCTTTCTTTAATTCATCTAAACCAATATTTGAATCAAAAGTCCGAACCTGTCAGAAAGAAGTTCTTCGAGGCAATCAAAGATAAGAATTATAAAGCACCACCCAAGGGCCGATGGAGAAATGATGGGTAGTAACTCTGAGAACGATGAAGAGGAACGCGTGGCTGATTATGTTCCGAAGAGAGGCTTTTGGTACGAAAAAGAGGAAAAGAAAAAGAAAAAGACAACTCCCAAGAAGCAAGCCACTAAACGAAAGCGAGCAACAATAAAAGCTGCTACTTTACTAATCGATGAAGATTCAGATGTAGAGGAAGAGGTTTATGTTGAAGTAGATACGAATGTTGAAACATAAGTGTTTTCTGCTACTTCTGATCATGATAAAGATAAGGATGAGTCGAGTTCTAATGAGAGTATTGATTATGAAGCAGCAGCAGAGAAAGCAGAACAACAAAAAAGAAAGTAAATGGGTGATGATGATTAAACTTATGCGCCATCAGAACCAGAAGAAATAATCAAAAGACCACCGAAGAAAGTGAAGCGTGTAAAAAGTAAAGCATCAGATGTTGCAAAGACAACAGGGTCTTCAAATGTTAAAAGAGCAAGAATAAAGTATCTAAAAATAAAGTCAACTGAGGCTGTTTCAGCAAGTCAAGATAAAGATTCGCCTAAAATTGAAGTGGTTACTAAAACGGTGGTTATTCAAACACCAACCACATCACCACAACCTCCACCATCACCTCAAATTCAAAAAAAAAAAAACAGCACCACCACATCCACCATCACCACCTAAGCAAACAACACAACAACCTTCAAAACAACCAACACCTCTTGTACAACAACAATCAACACCTCAATCATCTACTAGACATTAATCTCATCCTATGGGTCCTACAACTTTTATAAATGATTTGCAATTTGTAGGTTTTGAAGGAGATTTCTTTTGATGATGAAAAGATTCAAGAATTGGAAAATAGAGTTAAACATCTTGAATCTGAGAATGTGCAACTAGTCTCTATGTTTACGAATGTCACAACAGAGAATGAAAGATTTCACAGGGTGGTGAAAGATCTTGAAGTTGAAAAATCTGTTAATGAAAAGAAGTTCGATGTTCTTTACAAAGTGCTTGAGAGGAGGTTTAGTATAAACTTCGATGTTGAATATGATTTGATTGAGATTGAAGAGGCAAAGGCTAGGGCTGCTGAAAGAGCTAGAAAAGCTGAAGCTGATGTTGCAGCTGCAGGCAAAGGAAAGGAAAACATAAATGTTATTCTTATTACTACGCCTATTGAACAAGAATCAGAGCCTTTAGTGAACTACATTTTGATTGGACCGGTTGTTGATGTACCGTATGATGCTGAGAAAACAAAGAAACCAATCACAGATTTAGTGGTGGTTGATACTCAAACAGAACAAGAAGATGATGATGATGGTGATGATGATGGTGATAATGATGATGATGATGATGGTGGTGGTGGTAACGATAAAAAGGATGATGATGACAAAGGTGACGATAATGATAATACACACGGAGGTACAGGTCTAGTGGTACAATCAAAGATAAATGGTTCATTCTACTACCATGCATTTTTGAATGATGAAGCTAATCAAGAGGATGAAGCTCAAAGACAGGGAGAGACTAAAGATCCTGTTCACAATGCAGAGCATTCAGGAATTTTCATCAACGTTGTTCCTATAACGGTTGTTCCTGTTATGCAACCTAAAGGGTATTATCTTGAGCATGGTGTAGAAGAAGGAGAGTTTGTACACAACTATACAAAAGAAGACATAGCTCAGGTGTTGTGGGTAAATGAAAGCTCATTTGAGTTTGATTTTGAAGAAGAGCTCAATAACATAAGTGTTTCAAAACTAGAAGATTATGTTTATAAATATGTGGCAGATGCTGACGATGAAATTGTAAAATACACTGGTTATGGAACAGATGACTTCCCAACATTTGAAGAAATGTTTTCTGAAGCAACAAATGATTTATTAAAAGAAAGGTTGAAGAGACTGTAAAAGAAGGAAACTTGCCAAAACGTTTATCTATACAAGAGATTCTTGAAGCGAAAAAGACTTGGTATAAAGAGCTTCCGAAAGAAAGAAAATTCTGATGACCGCTAGCTTTCTTCATGAGAGATCAAGACAAGTCGTTAGGAAATATACTGAGCTGGGGTTGGATTCTAGAGTTAAATGTATGTGTAGTGAAGAGAGAATTTGTGGTTCAGTATTTCATATATTTGTGTGATATTCAGACATTTGTCGTGTTGGGATGTTTAAGAATTGTGTCAGACGAAGTCTATCAACTATTAGATGAAGTTCAATGATCAAAGACTGTGGAAATTGATAAAGTTTGAAGCTGCACATGGATTTCTAAAAACTATTATGAACTGAAAAAACTTTTATATAATTTATCAAGTGATTATAACGAAACTAAACAAGCTTACGACAAATTATCTAAAATAATTACAATATGAAAAAGTTAACAGTGAAGATAGTGCAACATTGTTAATGCTTAAAGCAACTCTTATGGACAAACAAATAACAATTAACATTCATCTGAACAAAATTGTTGAACTTAAAAATGATATTTGAAAAAATGAAAATCAAAACAGACTGGGTTAACAAATTGTTAATCAGTTATTCCACAAGTTCATATGTCATTGATCATATTCTTTCGAAAATTGAAAAGGAAGAAGATGATAAGAAAGGTAAGAAGAAAGTGTTGGTTACAACCATGTTCCACCACCAATGTGGGAAAGCTATGTTAGAAAGAAACCATCCGGGGTGGAAAAGGTGCTTAATCTAAATTTGAAAACTGAAAAGAAAAATGAGCTGCCCGAGAACATTGATGTAACATACATTAAATTAGATAATGAATGTGATTCTGATGGGGTTAAAACAGTGGTTGAAAAGGTTTTGGGAAGTGAAGTGATAGCACAGAGTATGAAAGTGTTGAGTGGAATTTTGGGCAAAGTAGTTCAAATTCACCTTCTTAAAATGAGGAGAGCTTTCACAAGAATGATTCTACATTGGTTGCTTATACCATAAAAGGATCGGACAAATTATATTCTGATCAAGAATTTCCAATTCAGAATGTGAGTCTTGAGAAAGTAGAACAAGTGTTTAAGCTAACAGAAATCAATCTTTCTGAAGTGGAAAAATTAATTGAGTCTGACTAGTCTAAACCCAAAAATTTTAGTAAAAATAATTGCAAGGTAAAAAGTATCCTGAAAACAAGTGTAAAGGGTTGGGGTATGTTAAGAAGACAAATGACAAGTTTCAAAAATCAAATTTTCAAAAGAAAGTAAACTTTGTGTTTTGATCAAGCACGGTATGTGAAAAGGAATGATTGGGAAAGGAACAATCAAACGACAAGTTTCATGCAGAAAAAACGTTTTTAGTAGAATTTAAGGTCATCAACTGATTGTGACAGTAGAACATGTTGGAAATGTAACAAAATTGGGCATATTGCATGACATTGTACCCAAAGCAACTCAAAATCTGTCTACAAAGCAAAAAATCCACAGAAGATGTAAACAAAAGAAACCTAAGTTTGATCAAAAACAGATCTTAAAAAGAAATAACGAATCCAACAAAATTGTGAAACCAACAATTCCAAATGTTTCAAATTTTGAAATTGGTGAAACTTCAGCCAAAACTGAACAAAAGGATTCAAAATTTTATTCGAAGAAGGCAATTCTAAAAACACAAACTTGGGTAATCTGAAGTTAATCAGTATGTTAATGTCAAAGTTCCAATGTTTGATATTCCGAACCCACCGAAGACCGAGAAGGCTTGGGTTTCACTATTTAAGTAATTGCTTATTTACATGTGCAGGGGCTCCCGAGGTTAATCATATCAAAATGGATAATGGATAGTGGAGCTTCTCATCACATGACAAGAATACTGGCCTTACTCTATGATGTTAAGTTTAGTCGCGGAGGCTATGTAGGGTCCGCGGGAAATCAAGGTGGGGGAATTGTTGTAGAAGGGAAACTTTCCAATGGTGTGGTCTCATTCGACAAAGTGAACTACATTGTTGAACTAGAGAACAATTTACTAAGCATCTCACAGATTAGTGATAAGAAGTTTACAACTCACTTCAATGACAAAGAATGCTTAATTCTGAAGCAAGGATTCAAAATTCCTGAGGAGTGGATTCTCGTGCGTGCTCCTCGAGAAAATGTGTCACACCCTAAATTTCCACTTGCGGAGTTTTACCGCGAGGCGTGTGAACAAACCAGGATCTGAAACACTAGTACGTCGAACGACTCTATATGATTTGATATTACGTTTTCCAAAATCACTTGTTGTAGATTTTATATTACCAATATTTAGCAGAAGCATCAGTTTTTAAAGTTTGAGCGGAAGCATAAATAAGTGGTGAAGCGGCGCCAACACAAACGCCAAAACAAATGAAAAATCCCCAAACAATATTAATAAATAAGACTCGATAAAAGATGTCTTGTTCAATGCATGTGCGTGCACCTAGAGCTCCTAGCGTCCTGAGAAACATGTAAAGAAACAAGTGTCAACATTAAAGATGAGTGAGTTCACAGGTTTTCATAAATTCGTTTGTCGGTTATAGTTTGTTTTCTCCCGTTATCCCTAACCCGGGATAACGTATTGGTTCCATTATTCCAACCCGGAATAATAAGTTGTTGCTTCCAATATTCCAAACCCGGAATACTAAGTTGTTGTTTCCAATATTCCATACCAGGAATATTATGTTGTTGTTTCCAGTATTCCATACCCGGAATATTATGTTGTTGTTTCCAATAATATTAAGTTGATTCATAATTAAGTTCAATGTTAATATATATAGGTAGCTAGCCTAAAGTCATGTCACTAAGTGTTCGCGATCGAAGCTGACTGTTGTGCCTCCGTTTTGCCAGGCCTATCACATGACCATGGCGGTGTTAGGCCAATTATTCACCCGTTGACCATACCAGGTCGGCTAGCGCGACTAGCTCGGATGGGGCTTGTCGGGCCCAGTAGTACTACTTATAATTCCCCCGCTATTTAACCCAAATACTAACGATCCGAGGAGATTGTCGAGGACTTAAGTGATAAAGCTGCTTAGTGACCATAACATTACATTAACATTAACTTAGTTACCGTATAGTTATGTGACGTTAAATTCGTATAACGTAAAGAGATTGAGTTTGAGAGTGTATACATGTTTCTCCCCCTATTGTTTAAAAATCGGATAAAGTTAGGGGCCGTGAACTCACCTTTATTTGCTCGGTTAGTGTAGCAAAGATGTTATAAGAGATGGGACCGCAAGTTGCGTCCTAACAAACCAATTAATTCCACGTCAGTGTGTGAACACACCAATACAAATTCCACACGCAATTTACTCACAAAGTGATACACACAAACAACATATCTAACACTCAAACATGCATGCAAGTATTCTCATGTGATCATAGTAATCAAACAATTTATTATAACCATAGTCAATTCATGCCACAATTTGGTGCACACAATCACAAGTTCTCAAATTTCAGCTTAGCACTTATAATTCAGCTGTTTTCTAGGATTTTTATAAAATAGTTCCAACATTCTAAAAATTCCCATATTTTTACAGTAGGTGACATTTATACCATAGAAATTTATATAATTTTTCCAAGTCCTAAATCTTTACCAATTAACCATAAATATTAATAAACTAGGCTGCAGTCTGATTTATCACTTTCTGACTGCAGCCCACAGAAGAATTTATTTTAAAATCATCGATCGACCAATTAACAAAATTCCAGTTGGAGTTGCCCGGAAATTTCCATACCTAGTTGCTGTATAACAATCATGACTCAACTCCCTACTGATTTTAAAATCCAACTTGATAAACAATCAACAAAATTCCAGAATTTTCACAGCTTTAACTACTGAACTTGTTTGGACCTTTAAAAATATCAAACGATTTCAGAAAATTATGAATCCAGTGCCATTAGATTCCTTATTCAAATCTCTACGTTCTAGACATCCGAAAATCCGTTTTTCGACAACTATCGACCGAGTTACAGCCAGATGAAGTCGGCTGTAACTATTACTCAGCAACTGTTTCAGCATATCATTATCATAGGTTCGTATAAACCGTTCCTATTATTAACCTAGGCGATCATGAACCGGTTTTCTAATCCTAGATCAATACCTCTAACAATTCCATGCAATCCCTACTCAATAACTTTACTCTTTATAACAAATCGCAGTCGCAAGCTATTAATTCCGAAAACAATCATGCATATACACACAATCAATTCAGCCGATTACTTACAAGCACATATAATCCGAACAAACTAATCACTTCATTCAACATATATATACCGCACATGATCTTGTAATCAGAGATAACCCTAACCTTGGTTAACTAGGTAAACAAGCCGAGGTTTGGACAAGATTGATCCGGCTGTTCCAATCCAGATCACGACCGAGAAGATGATGATGGCGATGACTGCTGCTGCTGCGACCGAGAGGAAAGAAAGGCTGATCTCGCGACCGAGGAATGAGACTAAGCTGTTTGTGATCGAGATGGAGTGTATCAAGACTGAACTGGCGATCGAGGGAACAAGTAAAGGGCTGTTTGCAGTTGAATGGATTGAACAAGGGCTGATCAGATGAAGGCTGTTTTGCGATCGCAAGGGCTGTGAACAAGCTGCCGACGGCAGTTTTCCTTCTAGGGTTTGTGTTTTTGTGTATGAAACATGCATGGGTATGTGTATATATATAGCACAAAGAGATAAGGGTTGCGGTTTTGGTTAAAGCTTGTGGCCGAGGGACTTGGGTTAGTTTGGGTTTGAGTTTGATCTTGCGGCCAATAGTTTTAATTTAAGGTTTTGGTTTGATCTTATGGCCGAAACATGTTTGGGCTGTTTTGGTTTGGTTTTGAACAAAGTAGATTTGCGGTCTTGGGCTTGATATCGCGGCCAAGGATTAGAGTGGTTTGGTTTGGGTTTGATCGGTCGAATAGTTTTAGGTTTGCTACGGGTTTGGGTTTGCGGTTTGGGTTGCACACGGCCGAGAATGGTTTGAGTTCTAAACTTGGTAAATTCCTAGAGTCACAAGGAGTCAAAGTTGGAACGGGTCGCGGTTCGGTTCAGTTCGTGCACATATCTACTCTAATTATTCAATTACTAAAACAATCACACAACACACATCAAGTATTCATTTAATTCGTACACGTTCGTACACATAGCACGTAATTAGTTTGACAAGTATTACGTTTAAGTTATCCGAAAAACCCGGGATGTCACATTATCCCCATGTTGAAAGAATTTTCGTCCCGAAAATTGAGTAAACTCGGTTTAGCATGTAGCATACATGTTCATAGTGCCACGCACAAAGAGTTAGTTCGTTTATGATGGTATGCAACGTTACAAGAAGTTCCCAAGTGTCGTACACAGAGATTTCCAAGTGCCATGCACAAGAATTTAGTCAACAATAGTACACGAAAGTATAAGAAGTTTCCAGGTTGTCACATCATCCCATGTTGAAACCGTCCCGAAAATTTAGTTACTGGTATCGTTAGTTTGCTGCTCAGTTGCGAAGAGGTGCGGGTATTTGCTTTTCATCTGGTCCTCTCTTTCCCACGTGAACTCCGGTCCACGCTTAGAGTCCCAACGAACTTTAACGATTGGAATCTTGCTGTGCCTTCGAGTCTTGATCTCACGATCCATGATCTCAATAGGCTTTTCCACGAAGTGTAGTTGTTCATCCACTTGGATCTCATCCAATGGAATAACTAAAGTTTCATCTGATAGACACTTCTTCAGATTTGACACGTGAAATACGTTGTGAACTCCACTGAGTTCGGCAGGAAGGTCTAATTGGTATGCTACGGGTCCGATACGTTTCAAGATTACAAACGGGCCTACGTACCGTGGGTTAAGTTTGCCCCGTTTTCCAAAGCGGATTACACCCTTCCAGGGTGACACCTTTAGTAGGACGCGATCGCCTACTTGAAATTCGAGCGTTTTGCGTCGTTGGTCAGCGTAGCTTTTCTGTCGATCTCGTGCCGCCGCCATGCGGTTTCTGATTGGTACAATCTTTTCAGTGGCCTCAAGTATTAACTCAGGGCCTGTGAGTTGACTGTCACCGACTTCTGCCCAGCAGACCGGTGATCTACATTTACGACCGTATAATGCCTCAAACGGTGCTGCCGAAATACTCGTGTGATAGCTGTTGTTATATGAGAATTCTACTAGAGGCAGGTGAATTTCCCAACTATTTCCAAAGTCCACTACGCATGCCCTAAGCATGTCTTCCAAGGTTTGTATGGTCCTTTCGCTTTGACCATCAGTCTGAGGGTGATAGGCTGTGCTCATATCCAAGCGTGTTCCCAACGCTTTCTGGAGTGACTGCCAGAAGTTTGACGTGAAGCGAGCATCTCTGTCTGAGATGATGGACGTTGGCACTCCGTGCCGAGAACTACTTCCTTAATGTAGACGCGAGTCAACTTCTCCATCTTATCTGTTTCTTTAATAGCCAGGAAGTGTGCGGACTTAGTTAAACGATCCACAATCACCCAGATAGTATCGCAACCACCCAAGGTTCGCGGGAGTTTAGTGATGAAATCCATTGAGATCTGATCCCATTTCCACACTGGGATCTCAGGTTGTTGGAGTAGCCCCGATGGCTTTTGATACTCCACCTTGACTTTTGCACAAGTCAAACATTTACTCACGTAGGTGGCTATATCGACTTTCATGTTGGGCCACCAATACGCAGCTTTAAGGTCTTGATACATCTTATCCGAACCCGGATGGACAGAGTATCGAGATTTGTGAGCTTCATCCATGACTAGCTCTCTGAGATTTCCGTAGAGAGGTACCCATATGCGATTCATAAAATACCGGGCTCCATTGGGCTTTACTTCCCAATCGCATTCCATTTTTCCCACTGATTCGGCTTTGATGTTTTCCTCCTTAACTGCTTCTAACTGGGCGTCGCGTATTTGATCGGGTAGCCCCGAATGAATAGTGAGTTGTAGTGCTCGTACGGGACGAGGTTTCAAGTGTTCCTTCCTACTGAGGGCATCAGCTACCACGTTAGCTTTACCCGGATGATACCGAATGGCACACTCATAATCGTTCAAGAGTTCGACCCAGCGACGCTGTCGCATGTTCAACTCCTTCTGATCAAAGATGTGTTGGAGGCTTTTGTGGTCAGTGAAGATTGTGCACTTTGTTCCATAGAGGTAGTGTCTCCAAATCTTAAGGGCAAACACTACTGCTCCCAATTCCAGGTCATGCGTCGTGTAGTTTTTCTCGTGAACCTTCAGCTGTCGCGACGCATCCGCGATGACCTTATCGCGTTGCATGAGTACGCATCCCAATCCCTGAATGGAAGCATCACAATACACTACAAAGTCATCTGTCCCCTCCGGCAAGGACAGAATAGGTGCACTACAAAGTTTCTGCTTCAGCAATTGAAATGCTGCTTCTTGCTTGTCACCCCAAGCATACTTGATGCCTTTCTGGGTGAGGGTAGTAAGCGGTTGTGCGATCTTTGAAAATCCCTCGATGAAACGTCTGTAGTAACCAGCCAAACCCAAAAATTGGCGGATCTCCGTCGGTGTCCTGGGTGCTTCCCAGTTTTTGATGGCTTCAATCTTGGCAGGGTCTACGTGGATACCCTTTTCATTCACAATATGCCGAGAAACTGAACTTCCCGAATCCAGAAATCACACTTCGAAAGCTTGGCATATAGTTTTTCCTGTTGGAGTAATCCTAGTAGTAACCGTAGATGTTCAGCATGTTCTTCTTCACTTTTGGAGTAGATGAGTATGTCATCGATAAACACAATGACAAACTTGTCGAGGTATGGTTTACACACGCGGTTCATGAGGTCCATGAATACCGCAGGTGCATTAGTGAGACCGAATGGCATGACCAAGAACTCGTAATGGTCATACCAAGTGCGAAATGCCGTCTGAGCGATATCCTCCTCCCTGACGCGTAGCTGGTGGTAACCAGACCGTAAATCAATCTTGGAGTAGTAGCTTGACCCTTGAAGTTGGTCGAAGAGATCGTCGATGCGAGGTAACGGGTATCGGTTCTTGACTGTAACCTTGTTGAGTTCCCTATAGTCGATGCACATGCGGAAAGTCCCGTCCTTCTTCTTGACAAACAGGACTGGAGCTCCCCATGGCGAAACGCTTGGTCGGATAAATCCTTTCTCTAAAAGTTCCTGAAGTTGGGTAGACAGCTCCTGCAGCTTGGCTGGGGCTAGGCGGTATGGAGCCTTAGCGATAGGAGTTGCATTGCTTGCTATTTCGATTTCAAATTCCAATTGTCGATGTGGTGGAAGACCAGGTAGTTCTTTTGGGAATACATCGGAAAAATCACGGACGACAGGGATGTCTTCTATACGTTTCTCGTCCTTAGGCTGTTCGGTAATTAGTGCGAGTAAAGCGAAGGAATTCTTTTTCCGAAGATACTTCAGCGCTTGCATGTATGAGATGATGTTGGTGACGGCGCTTGCCTTATCGCCTTGTACTGTCAGGATTTTGTCGTTAGAGAGCGGAATACGGATAGATTTTTCGAAGCAGAGAACTTCAGCCCGGACGTCGGATAGCCAGTCCATTCCGACTACCACGTCAAAACTACCCAGGGTAGTTGTCATCAGATCAATGGTAAAAGTGTGGCCCGCGAGTTTGAGTTGACAGCCGGATACGATTTGGGCCACATCTACAGATTTACCATCGGCAAATTCTATAACATAAGGGGTCTCTAATGGTTTAAGCGTGAGATTTAGGTTCTTCCTAAAAGACTCAGATATAAAACTCCTATCCGCACCCGTATCAAAAAGCACAGTAGCAAAATGTTCATTAAGGGGAAACGTACCGGTGACCACGTTCGTGTCCTTTCTGGCCTCTCCGCGGCCCAATGTAAATGCGCGACCTTTGGCACCTCCTGTGCCACCGTTCCCATTATTGTTGTTGTGGTTATTGTGGTTGTGGTTGTTTCCACCATTGTTGTTGTTGTTACGCAACTGTGGGCAGTCTCTTCTGAAATGAGCAGTACTACCACACTGATAGCATCCCCGGTTTATGCCTTGCTGCTGACCCTGAGGCTGGTTTTGATTTTGTCGGGGCATGGTTTCCCCACGACAATCCTTTGCCGCATGTCCCATCTTGCCACATCTTTGGCAGCGAATTCCGGCACAAGGGCCGTGATGATGAAGATTGCAGCGATTGCACAGCGGCTTTCGACCTACATAGCCGCCTGCATTCTGGTTGTTGTTGTTGTTGTTGTTGGCGGGCTGATTTTGATGACCCCGGTGGCTGTTGTAGTGATTGAACCGTTTCTGGTTCCCTTGCTGCGGATGAGATGACGAAGACTGTCGAACAGTGGAGTCTTCAAATTTTCTTTTGTTGTCCGGGGCAACTTCAGTTATACCCCGTGCTGGCAGTTTCTTCTGTTCCACCACCTTATCGGTGAGTTTGTGAGACAATCGGATTGCTTGATGTTCAGTTACAGGGTTACTAGACATTACCATACCCTGAATTTCCGGAACCAGACCCCCGAGGTAGAACTCGAGTCTTTTCTCCACCGTGTTGGCCAAATCGAGACACAGAAATACTAAGTCATGATGTTTTGCAGTGTAAGCTTCAATTTCCGATCCCACCATCTTGTGGTTCCATAGAGCTTACTCCAATTGTTGCACTCTGTCTCGTGGACAGTACTCCTCTTTAATTAGGGCCTTGAACTCAGCCCATGCCATTGCATTCGCAGCTATAAGTCCACGTGTTTGGACTTGGGCATTCCACCATGTCAGTGCCCCATCTTCCAGTGTTGAGGCTGCGTATTTGACCTTGTTGGCCTCGAGGCAGTTGCACATTTCAAAAACGGATTCAGACTTTTCGATCCAGCGGACCAGTCCAATGGGTCCTTCCGCCCCCGAGAATTTGCTTGGCTTTGTGTCCAGGAACATCTTGTAGGGGTTAAAGCCCCCTCCTGCTGCTGGTGGGTTTTGAACACCTGCCAGAGCAGCGTTCATGTGTTCTTGGATCGTTGCGGCCAATTCTTCGTTGACATGTTGAGGTTTCCGCGACGTCCAGTTGCCATTTCAAATAAACTAAAGAAAACAAAGCGGGAATTGGCGAGACGAGTTAGTCCTCTACGTCTCCATCTCCCAAGTCGCTATCGTTGCCGTCATCCTCCGCGGCGTTTCCAGCTTCTACAGCCGGGTCTTTCTCTGGATCCTCCTCTGGACCCTCCTCTGGGTCCTCTACCGGCATTGGAGGGGCCGGTGCTGGTGCAAGTGCTTGATTTCGCAGCTCCTGAATGTTCCAACTATTTTCCAGGACTCTGTTCTCAAGCCAGTTGGCTCTTATCTGCTCAGCACGCAGATCTCCGTCTATGGTGTTACGAGCTATCTTACTCGTATGATGCTCTTCCTTGAGCGAGTCGGTTTTACCAGTCAGTTGTCGTATCGTCCATCCCTGTGCTAGGGTGGTTTCATGCATTCTTTCTAGTTGTTCTTGTTACGTTCTTATCATATCTCTAAGTAGGTCGTTCCCTACTTCTAACGAGTTAACCGGTTTGACCGTCACAGCGATGGTGGCCGTGAGGACGACTCCTCCCCCAGAGCGAGCCTTTTCCTCGCAGCTGAGCGCGTTTCCACGCCATAAGATGGTAAGGGTTCCACCATAGGTGCCTTTCCTGGCGCCCTTGGTTGCGTAAGTTTGTCGGATGATGATGACATTGCCTTTAGGTTGTGTAGTTAGTTACGAGTTACATTCGCTTTAATTATGCATTCATATTTCACATAGCATAGTAGTGGTAGATCGCATAACAAGATATAATAATTCAGTGCCAAACTAAGTCTAGTGTCGTGATATCAGCTATAGTTTGGGTCTACTTCTAATGCAAACCTGGTTCTCTATAGCTAGTGGCTCTGATACCAATCTGTCACACCCTAAATTTCCACTTGCGGAGTTTTACCGCGAGGCGTGTGAACAAACCAGGATCTGAAACACTAGTACGTCGAACGACTCTATATGATTTGATATTACGTTTTCCAAAATCACTTGTTGTAGATTTTATATTACCAATATTTAGCAGAAGCATCAGTTTTTAAAGTTTGAGCGGAAGCATAAATAAGTGGTGAAGCGGCGCCAACACAAACGCCAAAACAAATGAAAAATCCCCAAAACAATATTAATAAATAAGACTCGATAAAAGATGTCTTGTTCAATGCATGTGCGTGCACCTAGAGCTCCTAGCGTCCTGAGAAACATGTAAAGAAACAAGTGTCAACATTAAAGATGAGTGAGTTCACAGGTTTTCATAAATTCGTTTGTCGGTTATAGTTTGTTTTCTCCCGTTATCCCTAACCCGGGATAACGTATTGGTTCCATTATTCCAACCCGGAATAATAAGTTGTTGCTTCCAATATTCCAAACACGGAATACTAAGTTGTTGTTTCCAATATTCCATACCAGGAATGTTATGTTGTTGTTTCCAGTATTCCATACCCGGAATATTATGTTGTTGTTTCCAATATTCCATAGCAGGAATATTAAGTTGATTCGTAATTAAGTTCAATGTTAATATATATAGGTAGCTAGCCTAAAGTCATGTCACTAAGTGTTTGCGATCGAAGCTGACTGTTGTGCCTCCGTTTTGCCAGGCCTATCACATGACCATGGCGGTGTTAGGCCAATTATTCACCCGTTGACCATACCAGGTCGGCTAGCGCGAGTAGCTCGGATGGGGCTTGTCGGGCCCAGTAGTACTACTTATAATTCCCCCGCTATTTAACCCAAATACTAACGATCCGAGGAGATTGTCGAGGACTTAAGTGATAAAGCTGCTTAGTGACCATAACATTACATTAACATTAACTTAGTTACCGTATAGTTATGTGACGTTAAATTCGTATAACGTAAAGAGATTGAGTTTGAGAGTGTATACATGTTTCTCCCCCTGTTGTTTAAAAACCGGATAAAGTTAGGGGCCGTGAACTCACCTTTATTTGCTCGGTTAGTGTAGCAAAGATGTTATAAGAGATGGGACCGCTAGTTGCGTCCTAGCAAACCAATTAATTCCACGTCAGTGTGTGAACACACCAATACAAATTCCACACGCAATTTACTCACAAAGTGATACACACAAACAACATATCTAACACTCAAACATGCATGCAAGTATTCTCATGTGATCATAGTAATCAAACAATTTATCATAACCATAGTCAATTCATGCCACAATTTGGTGCACACAATCACAAGTTCTCAAATTTCAGCTTAGCACTTATAATTCAGCTGTTTTCTAGGATTTTTATAAAATAGTTCCAACATTCTAAAAATTCCCATATTTTTACAGTAGGTGACATTTATACCATAGAAATTTATATAATTTTTCCAAGTCCTAAATCTTTACCAATTAACCATAAATATTAATATACTAGGCTACAGTCTGATTTATCACTTTCTGACTGCAGCCCACGGAAGAATTTATTTAAAAATCATCGATCGACCAATTAACAAAATTCCAGTTGGAGTTGCCCGAAAATTTCCATACCTAGTTGCTGTACAACAATCATGACTCAACTCCCTACTGATTTTAAAATCCAACTTGATAAACAATCAACAAAATTCCAGAATTTTCACAGCTTTAACTACTGAACTTGTTTGGCCCTTTAAAAATATCAAACGATTTCAGAAAATTATGAATCCAGTGCCATTAGATTCCTTATTCAAATCTCTACGTTCTAGACATCAGAAAATCCGTTTTTCTACATCTATCGACCGAGTTACAGCCAGATGAAGTCGGCTGTAACTATTACTCAGCAACTGTTTCAGCATATCATTATCATAGGTTCGTATAAACCGTTCCTATTATTAACCTAGGCGAGCATGAACCGGTTTTCTAATCCTAGATCAATACCTCTAACAATTCCATGCAAACCCTACTCAATAACTTTACTCTTTATAACAAATCGCAGTCGCAAGCTATTAATTCCGAAAACAATCATGCATATACACACAATCAATTCAGCCGATTACTTACAAGCACATATAATCCGAACAAACTAATCACTTCATTCAACATATATATACCGCACATGATCTTGTAATCAGAGATAACCCTAACCTTGGTTAACTAGGTAAACAAGCCGAGGTTTGGACAAGATTGATCCGGCTGTTCCAATCCAGATCACGACCGAGAAGATGATGATGGCGATGACTGCTGCTGCTGCGACCGAGAGGAAAGAAAGGCTGATCTCGCGACCGAGGAATGAGACTAAGCTGTTTGTGATCGAGATGGAGTGTATCAAGACTGAACTGGCGATCGAGGGAACAAGTAAAGGGCTGTTTGCGGTTGAATGGACTGAACAAGGGCTGATCAGATGAAGGCTGTTTTGTGATCGCAAGGGCTGTGAACAAGCTGCCGACGGCAGTTTTCCTTCTAGGGTTTGTGTTTTTGTGTATGAAACATGCATGGGTATGTGTATATATATGGCACAAAGAGATGAGGGTTGCGGTTTTGGTTAAAGCTTGTGGCCGAGGGACTTGGGTTGGTTTGGGTTTGAGTTTGATCTTGCGGCCATTAGTTTTAATTTAAGGTTTTGGTTTGATCTTATGGCCGAAACATGTTTGGGCTGTTTTGGTTTGGTTTTGAACAAAGTAGATTTGCGGTCTTGGGCTTGATATCGCGGCCAAGGATTAGAGTGGTTTGGTTTGGGTTTGATCGGCCGAATAGTTTTAGGTTTGCTACGGGTTTGGGTTTGCGGTTTGGGTTGCACACGGCCGAGAATGGTTTGAGTTCTAAACTTGGTAAATTCCTAGAGTCACAAGGAGTCAAAGTTGGAACGGGTCGCGGTTCGGTTCAGTTCGTGCACATATCTACTCTAATTATTCAATTACTAAAACAATCACACAACACACATCACGTATTCATTTAATTCGTACACGTTCGTACACATAGCACGTAATTAGTTTGACAAGTATTACGTTTAAGTTATCCGAAAAACCCATGATGTCACAAAATGATCTTTATGTCTTAGACAAGAGTGTTGCCTCCACTACATCGAAGTCGGCATAATGTTTTGTCATGAAAGCTAATGAAAAAGAATCGATCTTCTGGCATCGAGAGATGGGGCGTATCCATTTGAGAAAAAATGAACTATCTTGTGCACAACAATCTAATGGAGGGTGTTAATATCAAAAGTTTTCATCTGAATGACGATTGTCTTAGCTGCAAAAATGAGAAGCAGCATAAGAAATCACACCCGAGATAACTTCTAAATTCTATCAAATTACCACTAGAGAGGCTTCATATGGATCTTTTCGGGCCAATCAACGTCAAAAGCATATCTTGTGATTTATATTGCCTCGTTGTGACAGACGAGTATTCGAGATTCTCGTGGGTTGTCTTCCAGGAGAGTAAAGATGAGACATTTGATAATCATATGATTCTCTTTAGAAAGTTGGAGAACTTGTACCATCTTCCAATCAGACGAATACGAAGTGATAATGGTACTCAGTTAAAATATAATCGAATGCTCGAATTCTGTAACGACAAAGGTATTCTTCACGGATTCAGCGCCCCTATACTGTGCAACAAAATGGAGGGGCTGAACGTAAGAGTCGAACTCTCATTGAAACTCCACACGATGCTCGCTGATTCAAAGGTACCTGTTAGTTTCTGGAGCAAAGCCGTTACCTCTGATGTTACACGTTGAATAGGGTTTTAACCATCAAGGCACATAAGAAGACATGTTTCAAACTACTTAACCAATGAAAGCCGAACTTAGAGTTTTTAGAACCATTTGGATCTCCATGTATGGTTCATTGACCCGGATGGTAAATTTGGTGCCAGATCTTTGGAGGGATTTTTCATAGGCTATGCAAGTCCATTGAGAAAAGTATATTTACCAAGTTTAAATCAAGTTATTCTTGCTCAACATGTTGATTGTCATAAGTATACACTCAAAAGCCTACGCAGATAACAAGTCTCCTAAATCAATCTGCAGGTCCTAGTACTAAGAAAGAAGCTTCAACGAGTAATCAGGTCGCTGAATAGAACATTACGAACTTGGAGAGCGAAGTAAATGTTCCTAATGAAGTAATGCCAAGGAATTTGTCCTACCACCCATCGGAGAACTTCATGCTGGTGTTAAAAGGCGCAATCAGATCAACAAGGATCTTAGCTGTTTTTGTACCAAAATTGCACCAATTATAGATATATTCTTACATTGTTGTTTTATTTCGCAGATTGAGCCGAAATCGAATAAGAAGCGCTTGCCAACGAAAGATGGGTAAACATAATGAAGGAGGAGCTGCAACAATTCGAAAAGTTGTAGAAAATACAAAAACATCAAATAATGCAAAAATGTACAAAAACATGAAAAAGACAAACAGAGTTTTGGTGTGAATAGAGGAAATGATAGTACATCAGTGGGCTATCATAGTATGCTAAAGAAATGTATTATCAAAAAGTTTAAACATGTCTCACTGATGATGTGCCAGTAGGCTTCCCACATTCAGTAGATTGTCTCTGAGACATAAACATAAAGAAAAACTTCTTAATTAGTGGTTTAACATCTCTTGTATATACGGTCTTAGTACACCGAAATTTCATTTGAGAGATTGTCGGATTCTAAGATACTAGGCCTACATATAATTGATGTCTGGGGTATGATACAAGTTCTTATGATTTTGTGTTGGCACTGGACTAGAACTTGTAGAATACTAATGCATTTAAAACCTAAAAACTACAGCAAATTAAAAGCATCGAAAGATCCAACAATTGAATTAAAAGATTCCAAATTGGAACACTAGTTTCAAGACGAGCATTCATCGCTTTGTCGATACGGTGGTACTATCCTGAGCTCTCAACGTCTCGCATTACCCAGTGTTGATGCGCTTTTGTGTCTGTCGCTTGTTCTTCGTTACGTCAGTAATTGTACTGCCTTTGTTTATTATGTCTATATAGTTTGGTCGCATCGACAAAATCAAGATATCCTCCTATCTTGATTTAGTATGACGTTTAGTTTGTGTGTGTTGTAAAACAGTTACATGTGTGCATACTGTTAAGTCTTGTGTACAGCATGTCTGTTAGAATGTTCCCTGAAGATCAACTTATTCGTACGAGTGAAAGGCTTCGTACGAGCAAGTTGCTTGCTCGTACGAGCCATTTCCTGTTCGTACGAGTAAGTTACATGATCGTACGAGTGGCCCTTTCAACAAGGATTTTGCTTATTCGTACGAACCAGTTTCTATTCATACGAGCCATAGGTTGTTCGTACGAGCAACCATTGCTTAATGTTCTTCGTGACTTGTAGTGGTTCATACGACCAGCAACATTCCTCGTATTGTTGCTGGGTGTTCGTACTATATAAACAGACACGCATTTCTCAGTTCAGGGTGACCCTAGAGAGAGACACTAAGGCACAAGAGAGAGAACACCGAGAGTATATCATGAGTCTGTATGAGCATTGTTTGTATGTGTCTGTACTAGCTCTCTTGATTTAATCAAGATATTGAATCTTTGTTATCTTGTGTTTGTTACTTTTCTTTGGTTTGCATACTTACGTGGATTCCGCACTCGTAGGTGTTTTAGATAAACAAGAAATAGGTTAATCTTGATCCTCCAAATGGACCTACAAGTGGTATCAGAGCTTTGGCTCTCTTCCTTGTTAAAAACCAAGCTTAGTGTTTGTTTGAGCAAGTTGTGAGGTTCTTGGAAGTGTTCTTGAACTTCTAACAAGAAACTTAAGTTTTTAAAACATAACTAGCTTAAAATTTAGGTAAATCTTGTTGTATCCAAAAAAATTCATAAAAACCATGTTAGAATACACAGAGACATGTTAGGATACAGTTTTTCTTAAAAATTTTCTATCAAAGTTCAGTTGGACTATTTTCCGGTGAAACACTTGCCGTAAAATTCACCAGAATATTCCTTTAGGGTTGACGAGATCTTGAGACTTGACTGTTTTGACTGAAAAGCTGATATTGGAATGTTTGTCTTTTTAATCAAAACTGTGTAGACAGCTAAAAACTTTCTAACAAACTCAGAAACAAAATTATGTTACAAAAGGAAATCTTTCACCAACCAACCCTACTAAAAGATTCCTATATACAAAAAAAAAATATCAGCGAAAGACCTCTGTGTGAATAACCCATCCGCACGAGGAACAAGATTGTTCGTGCGATGTATCAACTGACTCGCACGAAGAACCTTGTTCGCACGAAGCATCAGCTGCTCGCACGAAAAATAGTAGTTCGTACGAACAACCTAGTTCGTACGAAGAATTGTAATTCGCACAAATCACTTGCTCGTACGATTAACTTAGTTTTTCGTGTCCTTCAGGTTATTTGTGATAGTTTTTCGTGAGAACTGATATCTTGAGGTCTTTTAAATTGTGAACTGTCAAAGAAAATTTTTATTTCGAGATTAACCCTTGAAATTTTTAAATTTTTCTTAAAAAGCAAATTTCTATAAACAAACAAAATGGGTACAAATCCTTGGGATTGGGGGTGTAGTTCAAGCACAAACCAAGACTCACCACATTCTAGCTCCACAACCTCATGGGCTAAATCACGGATGCCTCAGCTGACAACCATGATTATCGCTAATCAATGGGCATGCATGGCAAATCAAAACTAGAGAATTTAGACTCTTCTTATTAGCAAGAGTGAGACAGGAAGTAATAACCGTCCCCGAAGTTGAACCATATGAACGATTATCCTTCATGGAAAAGTCGTTTCCATGCATATCTTCTTGGTCAGAATACAGAATTATGGACATGTTTTACTACACCGTACAAAGAATCTCTCGAAGAAGCAGGATCAAATCCAACCTCTTCAGCCAACTTAGATGAAAATGATAAAAAGGCTTATGATTTAGAAAAGAAAGCGTTCTCATCCTTACACAAGCACTTCATAAGGACATTTATCATCAATTCGTGTACTGTACCACCACCAAAAATTTGTCGGATACTTTGGAAGCAAGAGGGGAAAGAAATGCTACAACAAGAAAAATACGACATGACCTGCTAAAGAAAGAGTTTGAAGGTTTTCTGTTCATGGAAAATGAAACAATAAGCGATATGATAACCCGTTTCTATCATCTGCTTAGTGAATGTATTCATACAAAGTGATTGCATCTCCACCAGATATTGTAATGCGGTTTGCTGATGCTCTACCACCAAAATGGAGTCAATTCATTAACTTGCTAAAGCACACAAGAGTTTTAGATGTGATTAGTATTTATGAATTTGTTCAAAAACTGGAAAACAAAAATGAAGAGGAAATTCGAAAAGCCAAAAGAGTTCCTATTCCACAAAACCCCATGATGTATTTTTGAGGTACTAACACAGGCGTTAGTACACCTTAGAAACCAAAACTCCAAACTGCATTTGTGTCAAATGTTAACCCCTTTCTACCACCACCAGTCCAAACAAATCAATCTGCCAGATCAAGTACTCAAACCTATGGTCCAATATTTGATCCTAAAGCCTTTCTACCACAACCTCAAGTTGTTACACCTCAAGTTCCACAACAAGCTTGTCAACAAGCTTTCTATGGTAACAACTTTGAACATGTAAATCCTAATATCATCAGACTTGATACCTCACATCTGTCTAAGGTCAGTGTAGAGGTTGCTCGGGAACACATGGAACTTCAAAACAGCATGGTTAGTGCTTATTGTAGACTAGTCGCTGGTCAAATTGGAAACATCAATTTGACTAATGAAGACTATCAACAAATTGATAGGGATGAGATGGAATTGATGGATATTAAATAGGCATTTGCAAGTGCGGTGAGAAGAGCTAAAGATTACATGAGTAGAACTAGAAGAACAAGTTTGGAAAGCGAGAAAGATACGAAGTATGGTTTTGATAAAGATGATGTTACCTGCTTCAACTGTGGAGAAAAAGGTCATTTCAAGCGTGAGTGTACTCGACCTAGTAAACAAGGAAATCACAACCCTTTCCAAAATCAATCAAGACCAACCAACACAATTCAAGTTAACAATGAACAAAGAATAGTAGTTGTTAACAACCCAAACAACTCCAATCAGTCGGGGCCTTCAAACAACACAAACATAGCATTAGTAGTTCAAGCAGATGAAGGATGCGATTGCCCAGTACGGTTGGGAAACGAGATTCAAGGAGGAACTGCATGTTATGCCAAGACAATCAATCAAATCAAACATGTGCACAGTATTGACTCTTCTGATGATTATGATGATGATAGTTCTGGGTATAATGGGAGTTTTGATGAGGAAAGCTCGAGTGTAGGTGGTTATGGATCTGATTCAGATGTCAGGGAAATGATTGATACAGAGATCAATGAGTTGCTGAAAGAAGTAGAGAAGTTGAAAAGCCAAAAGTCTGAAGTAATGAATAAAGCAGAAGTTGCATCAAAGGAAATGGAGAAACTCTTTGCCAATAATGCATCCTTTTCTCATCATACTGCTTTCCTGGCTAATGTTGCAGGTTCAACAAGTCAGGTAAAATCCAACTCTCCTAGAATATGCAATGACTGTGCTGCCTTAAAAACAAAATTTGAAACAATCAACAATCACAATCAAAGCCTAGTAGTTGAACTCTCAAAATGAAAAGAGGCAAATCTCGCTTTAACTCGAAATGAAAAATAATTCAAATCTTTAATTGAAACTCTTAAGAAGAGTGTATCTGAGTTAACAAAAACAGTTTTGAACAAGCAAACAGGTATTAATAACTACATTAATATCCTTGAAGAAACGAAAAAAGGAGTTGGCCATTGCCAAATGCCAGCATGATGCAATCAACCTGAAATTAGAGAGTTACTCAAACTTCCGATATGTGCTTTATCACATCATTGATGTTCAAAAACTTAAGGGAGATGTCAAATGCATTGGGTATAAATCATGTCCACCCCCATTGAAACACAATTATACCAAATTTCCTGATGAAAAGGAAATGCCACGCTTTAAAACCATCTGTACCTCTTAATCCTGAAGAGTTTGTAGCAGGATTAGGGTTTAAGCTGGACAATTCCTCAGATGAATCAAGAAAACCAGAGAAATCATCATCAGTTGATGATCAAAATCTTTCTATACTAGAGGAAGATGATTCATCAGATGATGAGTCAGACAAGATCAATCTCTTGATAAAAAGAAAGGGGTAGAAATTTCTGCTACTCCCGATGAGCAATCTGTTGCAAATCAAGGGAATGATCCTATCGAATCTGTAAAAACAACTGCGTCTACATTTGAAACAAATAATGTGTTGTATACGTTATTGGTGATGAGAAAATTTACTCAGACAAGAACTTTCCGATCAAAAATGTAAATCCAACTTCAATTGATCAAGTTTTTAAAAATTCAACAACCAATTTTTTGCGAAAGAAGAATCCAATCAAACCACAACCATTAATCGCTTCCAAAGGTAGACAACAAGAAAAGCGAGCAGAAAAACCTAAGGTGTCATAACCAAGGTTGAAGCAAAAGGTGCTCGCAGTAAGAAAAAGGGGAAGAATGTTAACTTTGTGGGCTCAACTAGTACTCATAAAATCGAGACTTTTGAAAACATGTCAAATATTGATTTTGTAAATCAAGTAAAGATTTTAAAATGAAATAGTCAAAACAATTACACTCAACACACAATGGGTGTGAAGATGGACCAAGTACCTCTAGGCCTACAAGTTTAACATCAAGTCATCAAATGGGATCTCCTAAATTTGTGGAAAGGAGAACATGTTTTAAGTGTGGGGAGTTTGGCGACATAATTAAAAAATGTACCAACCCAGCAAAACCCAAGTTTGTTGAAAAAGCCTCTCCTGAAAAGAATTGCAAACGTCGGTCTGTGTCACCTAAACTAGACAAACGTGTTGTTAAGGAACAAGAAGAAAAACAACGACGTAAAACCATAAATGTCTAAATCTATAAATGATTGAGAAGGTATTAAAACCAGATGTTTTAGAAAAAAACCAAGTTCTTCAAGATCATTAAAACCAGAAATGTCTAAATCTGTAAATAATAGTCAATCTAGTAAACATCAACAATCTTGGAATCCTAAAACCGGTAATGTTTCAGGGGGAGGCACAAAGTTCCCAAATCATCAAGAAATAGAGATGACATTTCTTGATGATAAGGGTCGACCTAAGACCACTAAGGCTTGGGTCCCCGTCTCAAACTAATCAGGTAATGCAATGTGTAGGGTTTTCCAAGAGGAACTGTGAATAGTCATTGGATTGTTGACTTTGAAGCATCACGGCACATGACAGGCGACTTAGGGCTCCTTAATGATGTGAAAAACATTAGGGGAGGTTATGTTGCTTTTGCTGGAGATAAGGGTGGTTACATAACTGGAGAAGGAATGGTTTCCATTGGTGTGGTTAGCTTTGACAAGATCAATTATGTTCGTCAAATTGATCACAATTTTCTGAGTATTTCTCAAATTTGCGACAAGAAGTTCACAGTTCATTTTGATGAGACCGGTTGTTATGTGCTGAAGACTGGTTTCAAGATTCCCAAAGAATAGATTCTCTTGTCGACTCCAAGAATAAATGACTTGTATATTCTTGATATGAGCCCAGCTATTACCACGTATGCATAAGTTACATGTTCTATCTCAAAAGCCACTGAAAAAGAATCAATCTCTTGACATGGACGAATGGGATATATTCACCCGGTCCATAGGCTATCGAAGGTTTCTTTCTTGGATATGACTCTAAATTTCAAAGTGTGGAATCTGTCAACGAAAAAGATTGAGGAATGGGGTGAAGTTAAGGTTCAAAGATACACTGAATCATAAGAGCTCCAGGTACTCCTTGGATGTTTGACTATGATGGACTGTTTGAGTCCTTCAATCTGCCAACTTTAGATGATGCATCTGCAGCTGCTCAAATGCTACTGGAAAGTGATACTGCAGTTGACTCGTCATTAGTACGACCAATTATTGTTAACCCTCAAGTGTCTACTTGGGTTAACAATCTTGTTCAGAATGAGGAATTTGAAGATGCTGCTGATTATAATGTTTCCTAAGAAGATGATGACTTCCATTATGCAAATGAAGCTACTTCCGCTCCAGTTCTAGGAATTTTTAATATCACTGATACGTGGTCGAAAACCAATGCCTGTGTTTAGTTTAAGTTGACGTTTTACGTGACTTTTAGTTTTGAATAGCCTACTTTTAATTGGATTTGAGTTTTGCAGGTTTATGAAGTTTAAGAAGCTATTCGGGAGCATTTTGGAGCATCGGGATGGAAAACGGGTCAACTTGGTTCACAAAATGGGAAAACAGGAATTTGAGTATTGTAGAGGCTGTCAGCGACGCCTTTTAGATAATCCGTCGGAGATATTTTGCCGTAGACAGTGATTTAGAGCATCGGAGGAAACATGATTTTTCTAGTGCCATCGGTGATGCCTTGGAGGGCCGTCGACGACGCCCCTTTTATTATCTGGTCGTTGAACTTCAATTTTGAACGGGTTTTTATGAGTGTGTTGACCCATTTGTGAGAGTTACAGAATTTTGAACTAAAAACAACAATCTTGGAGCAAAGAACATCATCTCCTTCAACTCCAATCCATCTCTTCTATTCCCCATCAACCGAATCAATCATCCACCATTTTTAACCTTAATCCATCATCATCACTCTCACCAATCCACCAATCCTTCCATCATCATCACTCTCACCAATCCACCAATCCTTCCATCATCATCATCCATTCGAAACCCTAGTCTTCACCATCACTACCATCAAAGCTCAAGATGTTCATGTTCAAGTTTTCATCAATCATTGATCGTGCACCGTTCGCCATGAGTGGCTAATTTCCGAAGGTTTCACCCCGGTGTAGACAATTGTAATATTTAGGGTTAGTTTATGAATTTGGTCGATTTTGTGACAACTTGAATTGTATTTTGAATTGATTGATAATTGTCTTGCATTTGAACTATATTTGCGAATTGTCGAATGATTATAAAATTTGACTTTGTGAAACAGGTTTGTGTATTTATGCTTTATCTTTCGAAAGGGATTATTTGTCTGAAGTAACAAATTGGCACCTAAGCTTTGTGATATTTAAACCGTTAATGACAAATTCAATTGAATCAAGTAAAATTGCTAGTAACCCTAGGTCTTGCATTTGTTGAACCGGGTGTGAACCTTGTTTCCAACCCATTGTTTTAATCAAGTAATATAGTTTCGTGCAATCGTTATAAGTTAGTAATTAGATAGTCAAATCAAATTCGTCAGATCATTCTGACATCCTTTTCAAAAAAAATCAAATTGATTAATCCCTTAGCAAGCTTCATAAAAAAGTGACAATCTTATTAAAAATCAATCGCATCCGAACACAAACCACAAACTCTTCGTGGTTCGACCCCTTACTATCACTAACACATTGTTGAGGGTAATTAGGGTATATAAATATTATCTTTGACCGGGGCGCGACACTCCAATCAAATTTTGGCGCCGTTGCCGGGGAGTTGAGGAACAATATCCCAGATGCACCATACAGTGTTCCCGGTTATCAATCACCGGACCACATGAGCATCCACTCGGAATACTCAGACGACGGAGGGAATCATCATGAGAGGTTCGGAGATGATGAATGGGGGGATAATAATATGGGAAACGTCTAAAATGCATGGGGGTTTGAGTATGATGATTTTGGTTATCACAATGCCAATTTCGTAGGGAATAATGGCGGTTAGGGGAGAAATGATGGTTATGTGAATGATCGTCAGCCAAGAAATGATAGACGGAACCGGGACTATGGTAACAACAAAAATAACGGTAACCGTGCCCGAATCCCACAACTTGTAGGTGGCGAAAATCAAGGTGGAAATGGGGGTGGCGACAGAAGAGGTAACTACGGGCCAATGAATCAAGAGGTAAACGGTCCAAGACGTCAAGTAAATCAACAACATCCAAGGGGTGTTAATGGGCGATTCAGACCGGTGGTCACCGAAAATGACTCACCGATTGTGCCTACACCTCGAGGAAGAAGATCGTTTGATTGCAAGCCTAACTACATCAACATTCTACCCCACTTCAACGGTAGAACCAATGACGAGCCATATACTCATTTGGCAGAATTCTCAGCCATTTGTGGCACAATTGGCGGTCATGACTTTGCCCTAGAAGAATTGAAATTGAGACTTTTTCAATTTTCACTAAAGGATAAGGCGAAGCAATGGTTTCTCACATTGCCGGCGAATAGTATTCACACATGGGCGGAGATGCAACAAGTGTTTTTAGATGAATATTATTCTATTGCCAAGACTAACGATGCAAGAGATGAGATACGGTCGTTTAGGCAATTACCGAGCTAGTTGTTACATGAGGCTTTGACCCGTTTCAAGGAATTGGTCAGAAAGTGTCGTCATCACCAAATTCCAAGGTAGGAGTTGCTTAAGTGCTTCGTAAGGGGGTTGGATGCCGATGACCACAAATATTTACAATTGGCTAGCAATGGAACTTTGTTGAACAATCACGAGGATGATGATTGGGATTTTTTAGAGCGGATGAGTAAATATTCAAAAGCGGTCGCTATGGCGGACCGGTCGAAGAAGCACCCAATTTCTCGATCTCTTCCCGACCTTGACTCAAGTGCCAAAGATAGAATCGCCACTTTGGAAACGTAGTTGGCGCGGATGAAAAAGAAAGATGTGGGTGCGGTCCAATTTGCAGTGTGTGAGGATTGTGGAGATATTGGACATCAAACCGAGGAATGTCAAGTGGGCATGGTATAAGAGAATGAAGAGGTGAATCAAATCTACGGTGAGCGAAAACAGTTTGATATGAATTCAAACACCTATCACCCCGGGTTGAGAAATCATCCCAACTTCCGCTATGGAAATTCCTCAAATTAGATGAATCCCAACTTTCAACCGATCAATCAAGGTGGAAATCAAGGTGGGTCGATGTACCAAAACCATCAAGGCGGTAATCAAGGAGGATTCCAACGAAATTATCATCAAGGGAGTGGTCAAAACTATCAAAATCGTGAAGGTGGCTATCAAAGTGGCTACAACCAAGGTAATAATGGAGGTGGTAATGCTAATCCTCCGATGGGTGGTGAAGACTCTGTAAGCTCCAAGCTAGATGCTATCATGAATGCTATCACAACTTCAAATCAAGAGATCAAGATGGAAATGAAGAAAGAGTTTGAGGTTCATGACAAGTCGCATAAAGCTTTGGAGAAGCAAATGGGGCAACTTGCGGAGGAGATGGCACAATTGCGGGGCAATGGAGGAAAGCTACCTAGTGACACAACCGTGAATCCAAAGCATCAAGGTTCAAGCTCAAAGAACACGCGTTAGGTACCTATTAATAAAATTTCTTTGCGTAGTGGTCAAGTCGTTGAGAACGGTGTTGTGTCACCACCACCTCAGTTTGTTGAAGGGGTGGTGGAAGAGGTTAGCGATGATGAAAGTGTTGACGGTCAAACGGGTCGAAAAGAAAATTTTTTGAAAATTAGAAAAGTACACCCGTGGTGACTGTTCCCGTCCCAAAAGCTAAGGACAAGGGTGTGGAGGTTAAGACCGCCCCTTATCCCGAAGCTTTATTGGGACCATCAAAGAAGGTGGTAAACAAAAGAGTTCCCCACCAAGAAGAAATGTGGGAAATTTTTAAACAAGTAAAAATCAATTTACCTCTTTTGGATGCCATAAAGCAAGTTCCATCCTATTCTAAGTAGTTGAAAGACTTGTGTACTCAAAAGCGAACTCACAAATTTCCTAAAAAACTTGATTTAACTAAAAACGTGAGTTTGATTCTTTCGGGTGCACTTCCACCTAAGCTACAAGATCCGGAGGCGCCTATCATCTCCATTCAAGTTGGAGAATTTAAATTCACAAGGGCACTTTTGGATCTTGGAGCTAGTGTGAGTATTTTTCCGGGTAGTTTATATGACCAATATGAGTTTGGTCCACTTAGAGCGGCAAACACTACCGTAGTGTTAGCCGATTTAACTCCTAAACTACCCCGTGGAATAGTCACCGATGTAATTGTCAAAGTTCAGGACTTTTACTATCTGGTGGACTTTCTTGTGCTTGATTATGTTTCATTGGACCTAACCAAGCAACCCACGGTTATTTTGGGTCGACCGTTTTTAGCTACATCAAATGCTCAAATAAATTGCAAAACGGGAACGGTCGATATGACTTTCGGTAACCGCCGGTTACAGTTAAACGTTTTTTCGGGATTAACGGATCCTCTAGTCAATGATGAATGCTATATGGGGGACGTCGTTGACCCGTGTATACCTCTTTGCGACATGGGTGTCGAGGAGGAAAACACAATAGAGGAGTGTTTTATGTTTGACTGGTTGCAAACAGAGACAAGTCGAAGCATGGATGAAGAGGAGAAGAAAATGGAGGTAATGGCAGTAAGGGAAGGAAGACCACCTTGGACACACCAAGTGGAAAGTCTTCCCTAGAAAATTGACACCAAACTAAAGCCGTCATTGGTGGAACCTCCTACTGTTGAGTTGAAGGTGTTGCCCAAGCATTTCAAGTAATGCTTATGTGGGTGAGGGCAACACGCTACCGGTTATCATTGCGGCGGATTTGACCGGGGAGCAAGAGAAGAAGCTAATAAGTGTGTTGGTCACCCATAGAGCCGCTACTGGGTGGAACATTGCGGATTTGAAGGGGATTAGCCCTTCGGTCGTGATGCACAAAATCATCACAGAGGATGGAACTACGCCTTCTCACGATAAACAACGGGGATTAAATCCGAACATGAGAGAAGTGGTCAAGAAGGAAGTGCTAAAGTGGCTAGATGTGGGTATTATATACCCCATCTCTGATAGCCAATGGGTGAGCCCAACGCAGATGGTTCCTAAAAAGGCGGGCATCCAAGTCGTCACAAATGACGCATGTGAAGAGGTCGCCTCTCGGCCGGTAACCGGGTGATGTATTTGTATTGATTATAGGAAGTTGAATTCCGCAACCTCCAAAGACCATTTCCTTTTGCCTTTTATTGACCAAATAGTTGAAAAGTTAGCGAGTCAAAAATATTATTGTTTCCTGGATGGGTATTCAGGTTACAATCAAATAGCTATCCATCCGGAAGACCAAGCTAAGATCACATTTACTTGCCCATATGGTACCTTCGCATTTAGGCGAATGCCGTTTGGGCTATGTAATGCCCCACCACCTTTCAAAGGTGTATGATGAATATCTTTTCAGATATGGTGGGGGAGTCCTTAGAAATCTTCATGGATGACTTTTCAATATTTAGGTCATCATTTGATGGTTGCCTTGACCAACTCGAAAAGGTTTTAAAAAGATGCGTTGAAAAGAATTTGGTTTTGAGTTGGGAAAAGAGCCATTTTATGGTTCAAGAGGGAATCGTGTTGGGCCACGTTGTGTCGAGTCGTGGGATAGAGGTCGATAGGGCAAAAGTTCAAGTTATATCTACTTTGCCATAACCCACGAGCGTTAAGGGTGTTAGGTCATGTTTGGGTCACGCGGGGTTTTATAGAAGGTTTATAAAAGGGTTTAGCGACATAACGAAACCTTTATGTAATCTATTACTAAAAGATCAACCGTTTGACTTCAACAAAGAGTGTCAAAATGCCTTTAACATTTTAAAACAAAAATTGGTTGAGGCCCCAATCTTGCAATCACCAAACTGGTCATTACCATTTGAAATCATGTGTGATGCAAGTGACTAAGCGGTGGGGGCCGTGCTGGGTCAAAGGGTAGAAAAGAAACCTGTGGCAATATACTACGCAAGCAAGACTCTTTCCAATGCCCAATTAAATTATACAACAACTGAGAAAGAGCTACTTTCGGTGGTATATGCTTTGGATAAATTACGGGCTTATATTTGGGGAAATAAGGTAATTATCTATTCAGACCATTCTGCTATCAGGTACCTTATGGAGAAGAAGGATGTAAAGCCGCGGTTAATCCGATGGGTTCTCTTGCTACAAGAATTTGACCTTGAGATTCGGGATAAGAAAGTTAGCGAGAATGTGGTAGCTAACCACTTATCCCGATTGCTGGTAGAAGAGGGCTCCTCTCGTGTGTAGATCAACAAGACTTTTCCAGATGAACACATTCTGAAAGTGTCAGCGTTACCTTGGTTTGCTAACATTTTGAATTATTTGGTGACAGGTGACTTGCAGCTCATTGGGACAGAAGAAGAAGGTTGCATTTTTTTGTCTCAGATCAAGTACTACACGTGGGAGGAACCAGATTTGTTCAAGACATGTCCGGATCAAATAGTGAGAAGATGCATCCCGGATGAAGAGATCCCAAGTGTCTTGACGCACTTGCGTACCTTGCTTGTGGAGGCCATTTTAGTGGTCATAGAACGGGACATAAAGTGTTGAATAGTGGTCCTTATTGGCCAACTATATTTAAGGATGATTTTAATTTTGCTAAGAATTGTGTTGAATGTCAAAAGCTAGGGGTATATCTATGAGGGATGAGATGCCCATGCAACCGATCCTTATTGTCGATATCTTCGACGTTTGGGGGATCGATTTCATGGGCCCATTCCCCAATTCTCATGGGAATTTGTATATTTAGGTGGCAGTAGATTATGTGTCGAAATTGGTCAAAGCGATCGTCACCAAAACAAATGATCATACCGTTGTTTGCAATTTTGTGCAAACGAATATCATTTCTGGATTTGGGATACCTCGGGTAATCACAAGTGATGGGGGATCTCACTTTAAGAATTTTAATTTTGGAAAATTGCTCAAACGGTATGGTGTCGACCATAGAATTGCTACCCCTACCACCCGCAAACGAGTGGTCAAGTTGAAGTGTCTAATTGGAAAATTAAAGAAATTTTGCAAAAGACCGTTAGAGCGGACCGTAAGGATTGGTCAACGAAGTTGAACGATGCTTTATGGGCCTATCGAACGGCACATAAGACTCTTATTGGCACTACTCCAAACCGCTTAGTTTACGGTAAAAATTGTCATTTATCGGTCAAACTTGTGCACCGCGCATTTTGGGCTATAAAAGAGGTTAACCAAAATTATGATGATGCAGGTAAGGAGCGCAAGTTAAAGCTGTGCAAATTGGAAGAGCTTAGGGAGGTGCCATATGAGTGTTCGTCAAAATATAAAGATGACATTAAACATGCACATGATGCCAAGCTAAAGCCGAAGGAGTTCGTGATAGGCCAAAAGGTGTGGCTATACAACTTGCGGCTCAAGTTCTTTCCCGGAAAGCTTAAAAGCAAATGGATGGGCCCATTTGTAATCACAAGGGTTGGAAAGCTTGAGGATGTTACCATCGAGGACCTGAAAGTTGCGTCAAAATAAACGGTCAACGGTCATCGTCTCAAACCGTTTATCGATGGTAATGAGGACAACGTTGGAGCGAATAAGGAATCGGTAAGCTTTTTGGTAAGCGTACCGATTTATGGCTCAATTAACGGACCAAGAACATTTGTTGTAGAATTTTGGATATTTTGATTGTTTGCGCGTGGTGTTTGTTTTGATTTAAGCTTGTTTTGTCCTAATTTCGTTAAATGTGTGAAGTTTGGATGTTGCAAACGGGTCATGAAGACATAAGGTATGTTTTTAACTTGTTTTCTGTATTGGGGACAATCCACAGTTTTTCGAGGGGTGGTATGGTATGGCGTTTTGTGAAAAAAAATTTAATTTTGGTGTACCGTCGGCGACGGTTTCTCCTTGGTTGTGTCGGGTCAGTTGTGTCGTATACAGTGATTTAAGCCATCGGGCAATTATGGGATTTCAAGAGGGCGTCAGCGACGGCCCAAGGGGGCGTCGGCGACGTGTCCTAGTTTGTTAGCCAACGCTGAACTTATTTTGACGCTTATGTTCGGACCCAAACTAAATTTTACCCACCGAAACTTGACCCGAACATGATTTTAACCACAATCTTGACCCGGGTTAACCTTATCCATCCAATATCTCTTTATAACCACCCATTCCCCTGAGCATTCACCACAAATCATTCATCTTCTTCATCTTCTTCCTCAAGAACCCTAAAACCTCAAACCTTCAAATCTTCATAACTTCTTCAATTCTCCACCAAATCACCTGATTCTTGAGCGTATTTTGTGTGTTTTTGGCATAGAACAAAACCCTTAGCACGGTTTCCTTTAATTCTTACGTATTTGCAAGATTAGTGAAGATCAAATTTCGGGTTTTTGGAGAAAAAGTGTTCTTCATAGTGCATTACATCTCTTTGAAGTTCTTTTGTTTAAACAACACTAAAGGTACGATTTTTACTTAAATTTGAGCAAGGATTTCATATGGTATGTGATTTTCTTCCGAAATTTTGAATCTAGGTTTAAGAGTAGGTTGTTTATGATACCATGGTATGAGTATTTGCTTGAATTTGAGTATATGGGTGATTTGGGTGGGATTGAACATGCAACATAGTTATGTAATGAGTATGATTTATTTAAGTTGCATGTTTGAGCATACACGCAATGTTGAATCTTGTTTAAAAATCTTATATGTTTATGATTAAAAACGTAGAACTCGAATTTAAAGGTTGGCAAAAGTGCAAAAATTTAGAAGATTTAAACCGGATAATTGTCTAACCATTAAAGTTGCGTTTCAACATTGTATAATATGTTCATAAAGTTCATTTTGTTTGATTTTGAAGTGAGGGTTTAAGGGTTGAGATTCACCATGTTTAATTGTTTCTTCGCTCTATGTCTTGTAGATATGGCAAGCCGAAAGCGTAGCAAGATTTCGGGTTAAGGCTCCTCTTCAGGAGCCGGGTCATCCTCGGGGGAAGTAGCAAGGAAGTGGGAACAGTTAACTAGGTTGGAAGATAATCATGATCGGATATTCATGCAAGATTGGGCATGGGAAAGGATTCGGGATAGTAATGTCGGCGAACCTTAGGAGAATAATAAACACAAACCTCTCTCAAGGTTTAACGATAGGCGGTTGGAGGTTAGGTTGTGGAAGTGGAAGATGGTTAATGGGGTTCAAACAACGATTCCGGAATGAATTTTGCCGGAGCGCACATTGAATGTAGAGGAGTTTAGAATGATAGGGGTCGTTCAAATGTTTGAGAGGATCGGTTGCGAGAGAGTTTGGATTGGTGTGAGGATATCACACAACGGGTATACTTGGCCGCTGTTTGCGAGTGCTTGGCCTCGCTCAGATTCATGAATAAGGATGGCCCGCCGAGTACATGGCAGCTGGTGGGTAACACTAGGAGGGGGCAGATGGTTATGTCTTTTGAGACTATGAATTGTATCGCCCGATTTGATTTGTAGGGGTCAACGAGTATGATTATTACACTATTGATCAGTTTCTGGATAATAGGTCAATACCACTGATCCTGAAGGAATGGTTGAGTCGGTTTTGCTCTATTTTGATGGTGGGGCTGCTCTTCGAAGTCAACTATCGGTTGAAGGGAAGATTCTTCAGCCCTTCTCTCTTGAGAACATAATGGTCAGATTTGGGGACCGAGGGAAGGTGAAGGCCTCGGACTATCGGGTGCTCCCCTCTTTACTTTATGGAACCCCCAAGTTATCTTGGCGCCATCTGGTCATGATCAATACCTGGGACACGCGCGAGTCGTATACGCGAAAGACGATACCATATGTATGACTTATTAGCGCGATGATAGTGCAACAAAACAAGTTGCCGATTGATTCGTTGTGGGTGTTAAAGCCGGTGGATCATATTTGCTTCGCGTCAATGAAGCAATATTGGAAGATCCAAGTTCCGGTGTACAGTCATCAATACACCGTCACTGATGATCAAGGACATCGGTTTCAGTTCACCGACCGAAGTGCAGCTCAAGAGGCTGCAAGAGAGGAGGAGATGGCTGAAGTGGAGGATGAAGATGAGCCTCATGGTCTGAGGGGACCCCGTCAGAGATACACCTGGCCACACCATAGAAATCTCGTCCAGGGTGGCTACTTTCATCCAAACTGGCGTAAACCCGGATACCCCAACTACAACCGGGGATAGCAGGACGTTTATGATAATGTCTTCGCGTGTATTGTTGAGAATCGGGAATATGAACAGCGGAGGCAACAATGGGAGCGAGATTGGGGGGCTCAACAACAATCCCATTGGGATGAAGATGCTGCTCACCAGGCCAAAGAGCAAGACTATGGGGAAAGGCAGCAGGAGCAGTGGGCTGCTCAACAGGCGTTTATAGAGAGAAGAATTGTATCAGGCACAAGAATTGTCTTGAAGACAAGCTTGGGAGGAGGAGCAAGATAGGTTGCACGCTGAACAAAACGCGTTGGAAGACCACCGATGGCATGCTATGGCGGTGGCGCAATAGATGGCGGTGAATAACACCAAACATTTGCATGATCAGGAGCGCCACCACACCGAGATTGGGAAGCAGATCGTCTATATCAAGAGCACGCGCCTTGGGTATCTTATGAGAAACTACCTCTTCCCACTGGGCCTTCTGATCCATCTCTGCACTGGCCCGAAGCAGTTGGCTCCAGCTTCATCCTGCCACAGTTCCCGGCGCCGCCTGAAGGTGAAAGAGGGCCGCTTGACAATTTTCACGATATGATGCCAGCCCTCACCGGATATCCCTATCAGCCATACCCACCGGTGGATCCTAATGAATGATACCAACGATGAGCCGGTATGTTTTCCTTGTTGTTGTAAATTTTTGTGTACATTTTAGTTTTTATTTCAGTTCTTGTTAGTATTTAAATGAACTTTATGGGTGTGTTCCCTAGATAACCCTCACGAGACCTACTCGTCCTTCCGAGCTATCGGAAGGTTTAAAAGGGCTTGTTGCATACGCTAAATGCAACCGTGATTCCTACGAAAGTGAGTTTAGGTTGTTGTTGTAAAATTTTCTTTTCCACAAAATCAAAGTTGAAAAATTATATTCCTTGGTAACTATTTTAATAAAAATGGTAGAACTAAATAACTAACGAATTTTTGTAGTTATGAGAAGCTTGCTTCTACACAAAGATTGAAATTTGTAAGTGCATTGGGTTCGCTTAATAACCATATTTGTTGAAGTTGAAGAGCACACGAGGAATGAGCGAAAACCAGGTGCATACATTTCCTTTAGTTTTGATTTGGTCTTTGTTGCTTAATAAGTGGATTGTAGTTTGTATTTTATTCTCCGGGGTGGAATTTTGGGAAAGTTGGGCGTGTCACATCCCTTGTGTGTTTTAAAAGCTCCATTTTCACACTTTGAGGACAATGTTGACCTCAAGTGTGGGGATGGGGAGAAAAAGTTTTTCTATTTTTACCCGTTCATTTACACACTATACATTGAGGATAATGTTACCCTCAAGTGTGGTGATGGGGGAAAAATTTCAAATATTTTTCAAAATGTCGTTGTTTAAAGAAGTCTAAAAAGCACAAGTAACTATGTTAATGAGGGATGACACAACCCATGTGGTCTTTTATCATGGTCAAGTTCAAATAAATAACATGACTGGTATTTAACAAGTGGTTGTTTGGGAATAATCCCCCTAAGAAACTTGCACTTATACATATCGCATACCATACCTTTAATACGTGAGATTTTGAGCCACTTTTAGATACCATATATGCATATATTTCTTTGGTTGAGTGGACCGTTAGTCATGTATTGTAGAACTTGCAACTTTTGATACGTTTGAGACCACAGACTGAATATGAACACAAGAATGATTAAGGCATTAGGTAAACCTTTTTACTTTATACCATTTATACATCCTTACCCAAAATCAATCCCTTAGTCGCAAACTTTGAGCCTAAACCTTTCATTTGACCAACCCATTTAGCCCTTGACCTTTTAACCCTATTTTCAACCCGTGTGATGAAAACTTGTGTAAAAAAAAGAAGAAAAATGCATGTTTAAATAGTTGCTGAATAAAGGCGTAAAATTGTTGCCTTGTAGTTATTGTTTCATAATCGTTTGTGAGTATAGTGATTGTGTAATAAAAATCAAGTTTTCATCACCTTAGCCACTTTCAAAAGCATCTCATTCCATACCCTTAGCCTAGCCCCAATTCAACCCGTTCAAGACCTTTTGACTTGTGTTCAATATTTGTGTTCAGTGGTGGAGAATGATTGAGTTGCAAGCTTATGCGCGTATATGTTCTAATCGGTTTGTGTGTTTACATCAAAAGTGCTAATGTATTATTTATTAGCCAAATTATAAGCCAAATGGAGAGAACATTGTGAGGGATATGTATGATATGTGAGTTTCAAAGGCGGGTTAATCTTGGATAACCATTTTTGTATGAGATCATCATATTGATGTTAAATAATTTGAAAATGATAAAATTTTTGCACTAAGTTTGACATTAGACCTTAACTCATATCTCGAGAATGGGAAATGTGTTCCTTATTCAACCTACGTGAAAGTGAAAGACAGATTTGCTTGAGGACAAGCAAAAGACAAGTGTGGGGATGTGATACGTGGTTGAAAACCAATGCTTGTGTTTAGTTTAAGTTGACGTTTTACGTGACTATTAGTTTCGAATAGCCTACTTTTAATTGGATTTGTGTTTTGTAGGTTTAAGAAGTTTAAGGAGCTATTCGGGAGCGTTTTGGAGCATCGGGATGGAAAACGGGTCAACCGGGATCACAAAATGGGAAAACAGGAACTTGAGTATTGTAGAGGCCGTCAGCGACGCCCAATGGGACCGTCGGCGACGCCCTTTAGATAATCCGTCGGAGAATTTTTGCCGTAGACAGTGATTTAGAGCGTCGGAGGAAACATGGTTTTTCTAGGTGCCGTCGGTGACGCCACGGAGGGACGTCGGCTACGCCCCTTTGATTATCTGGTCGCTGAACTTCAATTTTGAACGGGTTTTTATGAGTGTGTTGACCCGTTTGTGAGAGTTACGGAATTTTGAACTAAAAATAACAATCTTAGAGCCAAGAACATCATCTCCTTCAACTCTAATCCATCTCTTCCATTCCCCATCAACCGAATCAATCATCCACCAATCCTAACCCTAATCTATCATCATCACTCTCACCAATCCATCAATCCTTCCATCATCATCCATTCCAAACCCTAGTCTTCACCATCAATACCATCAAAGCTCAAGATGTTCATGTTCAAGGTTTCATCAATCATTGATCGTGCACCGTTCGCCAGGAGCGGCTAATTTCCGAAGGTTTCACCCCGGTGTAGACAATTGTAAGATTTAGGGTTACTTTATGATTTGGTCGATTTTGTGACAACTTGAATTGTATTTTGAATTTATTGATAATTGTCTTGCAATTGAACTATATTTGCAAATTGTCGAATGATTATAAAATTTGACTTTGTGAAACAAGTTTGTGTATTTATGCTTTATCTTTTGAAAGGGATTATTTGTCCGAAGTAACAAAGTGTGTTGTGGTCGGTTACATACGTGATAGCAATTGGCACCTAAGCTTTGTGATATTAAAACCGTTAATGACAAATTCAATGGAATCAAGTAAAATTGCTAGTAACCCTAGGTCTTGCATTTGTTGAACCGAGTGTGAACCTTGTTTCCAACCAATTGTTTTAAACAAGTAATATAGTTTTGTGCAATCATTATAAGTTAGTAATTAGATAGTCAAATCAAATTCGTCGGATCATTCCGACATCCTTTTCAAAACAAATCAAATTGATTAATCGCTTAGCAAGCTTTATAAAAAGTGGCAATCTTATTAAAATCAATCGCATCCGAACACAAACCACAAACTCTTTGGGGTTCGACCCCTTACTATCACTAACGCATTGTTGAGGGTAATTAGGGTATATAAATATTATCTTTGACCAGGGCGCGATACTCCGATCAGTCACCTCAAATTTGCAAAATAAGGGATGACTGAAGGTCATGCTTCTACATCTTCATCGATTCCAGCCATCGAATTAGCTGTTGATCTAAATATCAATAATTTGGGTATAAATTCTCGAGTTCCCGAGTTCATGAAACTCGAATTCATAATACCCATCCTCAACAGAATATTATAGGAGATGTCCAAGTGGAGTGCAGACACGAAATCAGCTAAGAAACAACCAGAATGCTGGTTTGTATTCGGCTATTAGAGAATCTGGGGAATAGAATGATTGGTCTTTTGTCTGCTATGTTTGCAAAGTTGAACTGAAATCTTGGAAAGAGGCAATGAAAGTAGACTCATGGTTTGAAGCAATGCAAGAGGAACTACAGTAGTTTCAGAAATTGAGCGTGTGGAAATTGGTAGACAGGCCCGACAACTACAAGAAGATTGGTACTAGATGGGTTTACAAGTGTAAGAAAGATGACCGAGTGTTGTTGTGAGAAACAAAGCAAGATTGGTTGTTCAATGCTTTAATCAGGTAGAAGGCATTGATAATGATGAGGTTTATGCTACCGGCCATAAGAATTTTTTTGGCTTATGCGTCCTACTAGAAGTTTACAGTTTATCAAATGGATGTGAAGAGTGCATTTCTTCATGGTGTGGTTGATGAAGAAGTATATGTTGAGCAACCGCCTGGTTTTGAAGATCCAATCCATCCTGACAAGGTTTGGCTTCTCAACAATGCATTATATGGTCTTTATCAAGCTCCATGGGCTTGGTATGAAACGTTGTCTTCCTATCTTCTCAAGAATGGTTGTCGACGTGGATTGATCGACTTTACTCTCTTCATCAAAGAAAAGAATAAGGATTTATTGTTGGTACAAGTATATGTTGATGATATTATTTTTGGGTCTTCAAATGAGAAAATGTGCAAAGAATTCGAGCAGGTGATGCAAGAGAAGTTTGAGATGGGCGCCATGGGAGAAATGACTTTCTTTTTAGGTTTGCAGGTTCATTAATCTAAGGAAGGGATTTTCATTCATCAAACCAAGTATGTTGGAGATATTCTCATACGATTTCAAATAGAAGACTCAAAGCCTTTGGGAACTCCATTAGCTCAAAATCATGGGATTAATCCTGATGGAATGGGTGAACATGTGGAACCGTCTCTTTATTGTGTTATGATCGGATCTCTTATGCATCTTACTGCTTCAAGACCCGATAAACTATACCCAATAATGTCTTCTAGCTCGCTACTATTCAAGTCCAAAAGTTTCTCATTTGATGGTTGTGAAAAGAATCTTTTGTTATTTGAAGGGTTGCCCGGACACTGGCCTCTAGTACCCTAGGATGATAAGTTTGATTTTACAGCATTCAGTGATTTTGATCATGGCGGCTGCAAGATCGATGCAAAGTCAACATCAGCAGGATGTCAGTTATTGGGAAATTGCCTAGTCACGTGGTAGTGCAAAAAGTAGACTTGTGTAGCTACTTCAACCTGTGAGGCTGAGAATATTTCGGCTTCTAGTTGCTACTCTTAGGTTTTATGGATCCAACAACAAATGCGCGACTATGGTTTTGAATTTTTAACTACTCCTACTTATGTTGATAACGAAGCTGCTTTACATATCACTCGTAATCCTGTACAACATTCAAAAACCAAACTCATTGAGTTTTATTATCATTTCATATGAGATTGTTATGAAAATAAACTTATCAATGTTGTTAAATTCACACCGATCACCAACGTGCCGACCTGTTTACAAAAGCTTTTGATAAATCAC
The DNA here is from genome assembly GCA_947069175.1 of Scalesia atractyloides. Classification (NCBI taxonomy): domain Eukaryota; kingdom Viridiplantae; phylum Streptophyta; class Magnoliopsida; order Asterales; family Asteraceae; genus Scalesia; species Scalesia atractyloides. The sequence goes on along the minus strand of CAMTDV010000001.1, from coordinate 51,372,464 downwards.
ATTTTGATTGTTTTCTTTTGGTCAATGACATCAAGGTGAAACCCGAGTAAATCATCCTTGGCTAATTATTTTTTGTAAATATTTTATTCAAAACTAAAAACACAAAAAGATTTTCCTTTTTCTTTTCTTTTTATATTTTAGGGAGAGAAAATTTTAGAAAAATACAAAAACAATAGTAAACCAGAAAATCAAAAAATGAGTTTCTTGGGAAAGATAAGATAAGATGATGATGCACCAGTATTCTGTCAAAAACGGTCAAAAACATAAAAAAAATTGATAAGTAGCTCTACTAATGATGTATCGGTAGGCTCACAATCAGATTAAAATGTGCAGGTTGATATAAACGTAACGGACTGAAAGCCAGGTGGAACCATTCATTGGCATATGGTCTTGGTACCGAAATTTTGTTTGATAGCATGCCGAGGTTCTGAGATATGCAGTGTTTATGCTTGCTTATCATCTGGGTATCATGGTTGACTCTATTACCGAAGAATAACAGTAACGCAAGTCTAGAACTTCCATGATTCCACACATACGTGTAAATACTGCATACGACCATCAATAAGTGATAAACATACCACATCCACCGAACAATAAGTGATAATATATCAAAACTTTATGCGGGAGCTAAGTTCGTCTCTTTGTCGGTACGATGGTACTAACCTATTCACGGACTTATTCCTATGCCCTGCATGCATTTGAAAATCAAGTTCCTCATTAATAAATGATTTAATCACATAGGCTTGTTTTCAATCAAAATAAGTGAGTATCTCACATCATATACGTCAAAACAAATGATAATCAAGAAACTCACCGGTAAGATTTTCTCTCGTGCTTGTCTTGATACAGGAATATGTCGTGAAGTGGTTGAACACCGGCTAGTAAGTATAATTCATACATTAATCATATCTTCTAATCATGATTACATCTGATAAGCTGAGCTTATGTGGACAACAATACCGATAATCATAGTAAAATACTTATTTATTTAATTTGATGTTTCAAAAACCCGTTTTTGACAAGATTAAAAGCTAGTATGATTCTTTTACCTTGAAACTAAGAAAAATATCGCTAGTTCTTGTACAGTTTGCTCTTATCCGTAAGTAGTTATTTTAGTTTACTCTATTTTAAATTAAATTATCTTTGTCTTAGCCAAAGTTGAAGCTCAAATGTTTTTCACCAAGATACGCCCTAAAAACCATTTGCTTTGATATCATAACTTCATAAACTACTTTCTTACAATGGGGTAAACTCATTACAAAGAACAAAATCAGTTTAATGTGCACATTTTCTAACTTGTAATTTGTGTGGATATGTGCAAAGATCTAAATAGGTCAACGAGAAACCTAAGGTCCATGAAGAACTGATGTTCCAGTTTGGAAGAACCTGGACTTGTACGAATCAGAGATTCCTTGTGCGAATGACATTCTTCGAACGAATGAATCAAGATCAGTCGTACGAATATGTTTGCTTCGTATGAATGAGCCCTTCACTTGTTGTTCAAGATAGTCCTTTGTATGAACTGGGTGTTCTTCGTGTGAACTAAGTGTTTTTATGCGAGTATAAGAATGTGGTATAAAGAGTGATGAAGTTTCTTCAGTACAACTTTACTTTCACCTTTCTTACTTCATCTTTTCACCCTTTTAAGTTGTTTCTGAAATCTTTAAGGTATTTTGACAATGTTGGTATATCTTGAAGATGAACGGTTTGAACATTACCTGGCTGTATGACATTCCCCGACATGAACAACAAACTTTAAGCGAAGAACCTGTTGACGAAAAACGAGTTCTTTATGCATAATCTTCACTTGAAGTTCTTTGTACGAACAAGTTAACTTTGCTTCATACGAGTGAATTATTACTCGCACGAGTAAGCTGTCGTTCGTACGAACCAGTTACTCGTACGAGTAAGTTACTTGTTTGATCGAGTCAGTTGTTGTTTGTACAAGCCAGTTGTTCTTCGTACGAATAAATTGTTATTTGTATGAGTCGGTAGTTCTTCGTCTAGGGAATACATACATACAGAAAGTTCACAATAAAACTTTTTTTTTGTATGTTCCCTAGTGTATTTATGTTCTCCTTATTCTTGTTATCTTTGGTGTATAGAATGGCACAAAAAGAACATAAAAGAAAGCCCGTAACGAAGAGAACTGACAAGTCATAAGTGGAAATTATGTCAGAGCTAAGACACAACATGGTTGCCTACTTAGATCCGGAAGATAAATTTACCGAGTACAACTGTATAATGAAGTTTTTGCGCAACTCAAGGATACACTATGATATCACGCATAAAACTACAGTATATAAGACACTGATCAAGGAATTTTGGGATTCAGCTAAAGTTGTTGAAGTGAATGAGCAGGAATTTATCCACGGAAAAGTGAATGACTTAGACGTAGATGTTTCCGTTGAAGTAATTAACTCAGCATTGCAGCTTGATGATTATCCTGAAGCTCCATACTCAGTTCCATTGAAGTGTCAACGTGGATGTTTGCTTCGAATGAAATGTGTTGGAGATTTTCTCATAGGACAACAATACAAAGCATGGCTACCACTCACATACAAGTTCTTTCTACATGTTTTAATTTAGTGTTTAAGCAACAGACGAAGTGGTTATGACATGGCTAATAACGACTTAGTTGGAATGATGATAGCTTTGACATTGAACAAACTGTTAAGTGTTTCAAAGTATATTTTTGCAAACATGAAGGAAAACCTGAGAAGAACCGAATATGGTGGAAACAAGTTTTGGATGTATCCTCGTTTTCTCCAAATGATCTTGAATATCCAACATCCGAATCTTCTGAAGAATGACAACGATGTTCTAAAAGTTGAGGTTATGATGGAACATTCGTTGAAGATATCTAGAGGAGTAGCAGCTAAACGTTGCAAGGAAAGCATACCTCCTCATAAGTTGTTTAGTTTTCTGGAAAATGATGAATATGTTGCACCAGAAAATGATAAGTGGCGCCATGATGATAGTTAGTCAGATAATGAAGAACCAACTTTGAAGAAGATGATCAAAGATAAGTTTGGTCATCAAAAGGGAAAAGGACATGATGATGGCAGTGTTGATAATGGTGATGGTGGTGCAAGTGATGTAGGTACTACAGGTGGTGATAAAGGTAAACAACCAGATAAAGAATCGGATTCTGATGACAATCCGCTTGAACCTGGGTATGAATGCTATATTGATGAGCGTGGGGTTAGGCAGATTAGAAAGATTCCAACAGATCCAGATGCTGACTATGTTCCATCCAATGCCGATACTGAACGAGCTAGCAAAAAGAAACTTGTGGTTCCCAGAAAGAAACAGAGCAAAAAGACTATGGAAACCTCATCAGCTCAACCTGAAATCACACAAACTACAACTATGCAACAAGAAACCGTACTAGAAACAATTGCAGAAGCTCAGTCTGCCTTTACATCAGAGGAGGCTAAAACTCTAATATAGGAACCCACTACAACCTCTGAACCAAAAACTGCAGCTACCACGACAGCTGAAACACCTTCATTTGAGACTACTCCAGTTCAACAACAACCCACTACTTCTTCAGTTCAACAATCCCGTTCGCAATTCATCAACAAGGTACAAAATGAAGCAATCGGTTAATCTCTGAAATGGAACAGGATGAGAAAGTGTATTTTCTGTTCTCTCAACTACAAGCTGCGGCAACTCAGATTAACAAGCACTCGAAGTTTATGTCTTCAAATCGGAATACGGTTATTAAGCAACAGTTAGAGATAAATTCTTTGAAGGAAACTGTTGGAAAACAGGTTACTGAGATTGCGTAGTTAAGAAAGGAGAATAAACGGTTGAGGGCTGCGGATACTGAAAGGGCAGCTCAGCTACAACAAATGAGAGCGGCTGATAAGGCTCGTGGGATTGAATAGGCTAAAAGAACGTAGTGCGGCTGTACAACGATCTACCGAAACATTAAATACTAAACATGATGACTTGAGAGAATGGTATCATTCTCGTAATTCTACACTGGTTGAAGGCTTTAATGGTATTAAAGATGTATTTGAAATTAGGAGAAAGCGGGTGAACATTCTATGGAATGAAAGATGCAAAGCACAGGAGATCCAATGTAAACGTAATCACGATAGTGAAAACCCTGGTAATCCTGATGCTTCAGCTTCATCCGCACAACCAAAAGTTTCTTCTGCAACTCCAGTGGTAGAGTCTAATGCACAACATATCGTGACCGATCCAGTTGCTTTGGGTGGTACTCAAGAGGAAACATGAAATGTTCGATGTTTTGGGATAATGTTGAAGACTTTGATTCTAAGTCAACGTTGGTTGAAAGTGTTTAATGAATGTGGGTGCAGCAGTCCATTAAAAATGAAGGCCGAAGATAAGCAATAGCCAAGGGGGAGTTTGTTGATGCACTTTTGTGTCTATCGCTTGTTCTTAGTTATGTCAGTAATTGTACTGTCTTTGTTTATTGTGTCTATATAGTTTGGTCATGTCGACCAAATCAAGATACCCTCCTATCTTGATTTAGTACGACGTTTAGTTTGTCTGTGTTGTAAAACAGTTGCATGTGTGCATACTGTTAAGTCTTGTGTACAGCATGTCTATTAGAACGTTCCCTGAAGATCAACTTATCCGTGCGAGTGAAAGGCACTTCGTACGAGCAAGTTGCTTACTCGTACGAGCCATTTCCTGTTCGTACGAGTTAGTTACATGATCGTACGAGTGGCCCTTTCAACTAGCGTTTTGCTTATTCATACGAACCAGTTTCTATTCGTATGAGCCATAGGTTGTTCGTACGAGCAACCATTGCTGAATGTTCTTTGTAACTTGTAGTGGTTCGTACGACCAGCAACATTCTTTGTAGTGTTGCTGGGTGTTGGTACTATATAAACAGACATGCACTTCTCAGTTTAGGGTGACACTAGAGAGAGACACTGAGGCATAAGAGAGAGAACACAGAGAGAATATCCTGAGTCTGTATGAGCATTGTTTGTATGTGTTTGTACTAGCTCTCTTCATTTAATCAAGATATTGAATCTTTGGTTATCTTGTGTTGTTACTTTGCTTTGGTTTTTATACTTACGTGGATTCGCACTCGTAGGTGTGTTAGATAAACAAGGAAGTAGGTTAATCTTGATCCTCCAAGTGGACCTACAAGCACCTACACCCACATACTGATATCAGTTAATATATTCACCTGTAAGATGGAATCCATGGATTCTTGATATGAGAGTATATTCTGAGGTGGGAAACACGGTTAAGTTAAGTTAATTACCTAATGTATCTCGGAACAATTGAGAAATGTGTAGAGGTTTATGTGGACAAGTATACTAACAGTCTAAGTGAATTTGTTTAGTACTTAAAGTCTTATTCAAGTAAACGGTACTAGTGATATGTCTCAAAAACTTATATGATCCTCTAACAGAAACTCACAAAAATATGCCTGTATATAAGTTTGTACATAGTTTATTACATTTCATTTCAGAAAATCCCAAAAACGTTTTTGGTGTTTTAGCATAAATTTTGGAAAAACCAAAAAGATTTTATTTATATCTTAGTTTTGACTACCGATGATGGCAAGCAGATCTTCAAAATCCAAAGATGTCAAATGCTGAGAATACCGGAGGACAACAGGTTGGGAGCTTATCTTTATTGATAAAATGTTTTGAAAATAATAAAAGTTATTTGAAACTTCACATATACTAAAACATCAGTTTCTTCAAACTGTTCAACCCAAGGTTATTAACTTGGACTTGGTAGACGAATCAGTTAACCAGGGTCATCAACTTGGACTTAGTCAATTGAGTGGGTCGTTAAAACTTGTTAAAATGAACAAAATGTTAAAAATCAGATTTACCTTTGCTCAAAAAATATATCTTCACACAAATATAATTATCTTCGCAGGAAGGTAACTATGCTCGCACGAAGATAGCCGGCTATATCTTTGCACGAAGATAATAGATAGTCACTGTAACAAATGTGACAAATGGCAAATAACTGGTAATTCCGTACAATCTAATCACTATTTTAATTCATAATCTCATGCGTATTATTGTAGTTTAATTGCGTAACTGAGTCGTACGTCATATCCTAAGTATTAGGGCAAGCAAATCAGATCATAGCATATACTGGTTTCCGTTACGATGCGAAACAAACCAAACAATGCCCTAAAAGTGTTGGTAGAAAGTGTTGGGCGCACTATTTGCGGTGGCACTATTTGTGTCGAAAAAACCGCTAAAACGAATCTGAACAACTAATAATAGCATGCTAATGCCATATCTGAGTCCATATATAAATGAAAACATTGATATGAGATCACCCATTAAAAAATTACATAACTTTCTGTACAATGCCAAAATTGCAAAATTGTCTGTTTCGACCAAAAAGGCGACAAATTTCATTTTGTCCGAAATATTAATTCGGTAGATTCTGGATTTCAGACTGATAATAAAACAATGTTGAACATCCTAAAACAATATGAGAATATCAAAAATTCATAAAAGACATCGTTTCCGGTCATTCGACAAATAGTGCACAACTTGACCAGAAAGCGACCATTTGGCGAACCGACGAACATTTTAGTGGCCGATAGCCTCATTCATGCATCTAGCGAACTAGTTAAGACTCATTTGAGACTTGGAATCTATTCATTTATCTTGAGGTCACAGAAACACAACTTTCAGAAAAGTTCGACGGCAGGATATATAAGTGCCGATATCGAGCGAACGATCGAACGAAAGCCATTTCGGCCATCCTAACTCAACATATATTCATCTAGCAAACTAGTATGTGTATTTTTAGATCGGAAGTGCACTAAATAAATGTCATGGCAATTCTGGTGGTAAAAAGCACAAGCTTCCGGTACTAAATAATAAACTTCATTTATTAGCGAATATTGTATGGATGAGCGAACTAACTACGTTTCCGTCATCCGAAACTTAGATTAAATGATCAAGTGGATTAATTGTCATAGATTAACACTCTAAACCCTAATTGTATGCTAAGAATACAAGATCAATCTCCTAATCACAACACTTAACCTAATGACTAAAATATCTAGTAAATAAACATGCGTTATAAAAAAAATTACATTTTACCCCCCCCCCCTTGCATATGACGGTTTCAAGTGGGTCCCACACCCACTTGATTCTTGTTGAAAATGTGGGATTAGAAGCATGGTGATAGATATGGATTGTGATCTTGAAAAATGATAATTATATAAACAACATCACCTCATATTTTCTATCATTTAGCACTTAAAAAAATGGCAACCATTTCTTTCTCCCTCATACCACACGAATACCACCACCATATAACCACCACAAGTCCACTATTAACCACCTCATTCCACTCACTTTAAAGGCGCTTCAAGACCATCCAAGATGCTAGCAAAGGTGGAGGACCATTAGGGCTTTCTTGGAGCTTCATTTTCTTCCTAGATCATCACTAAACTTGTGCACTCATTGTAAGGCAATATCTTCATATTTAGCTTATTATCATGTCTAGTTTAATGAAGTATAAGTTTATCATCTTGAAAATGAAGAAAAGATAACCTAAAAACCCTAACTCTAACCTTAATAATATCACTAAATATAGTTATTTTGTGTTGATTATGTGTTTATATGTTAAAGTGTATAAGTTAGATGATCTTGTATGGATTAAATAGGAAAATGATGATTTAAACATGGTAATGTTTAAATCTAAACAACATCATCAACTTCATCATCCATGAAGACTACTACAATCTAAAATTAATCTTATTACATATGAGTAAATTTTATAAGAAATAAACACTACAAGGACATAAATGACATGGGCAAGGTCCAATGACACGTGCAAGGCACGAGGACATTTGAAGGGCAAGGCCCAGTTCACACATGATAAGCACAACAGCAACAATATATATATATATATATTAATCGAACAAACAAACTACCAACACAATGATAACATTAACGGTTGTTCTATCATAACAAAGAAATACATAACAAGAATTCAAGATGAACAACGAGTATAAGGTCCATTGAGGCCTAAATGTCTAATAATCTCGATACACATGTAGGTTACTGTAGGTCCACCTACGGATGGTGTTAAACAAGTTCCTTGTTCATATGACACACACAAGTGCGGAATCCAAGTGTGCATGCAACCAAAGCAAAGTAAAGAACACGGGGTAATCAAATATTCACTATCTTGATTAATGATTGAGAACAAGTACAAACATATACACAATGCTCGTATGACTCAAACAAACTTGTTGTGTTCTTGTGTCTTCGTCTTTAGAGATAACCAACTTAAAGGGTAACAAGCTCTCTGGGCTGACCAACTAGCTAACCAGTCAACTAGTTCTCAGGCAACCCCCAACTAAGAGTACATGTCTGCTTATATAGTGTCCGTCTAGTTTCATACGAATCACGACTCTAGACATATGGAACACACTATTTCACACGAGACACAACTCAGAATTTGGTAAGAGACACTGTTTCATACGAAATACTTTTTTTCGTAACAAACAAGTAACACAATTGTTACTCAATTATTTCATACGAATTAGCACATAACCCATTTTTCTGGAGAACGTGTGTAGACATGTCATTTCCAAGATTCATCAGTATGAACACATGCAACTGATTAACACAGACAAGCTAAGATGTTATACCAGATCAAGATAGAAGGATATCTCGATCTATTCGACACGACCAAACCTATACAGACACTTGAGCAAGGACCGTACAATTACAACTATAATTAAGAACAAGCGACAGACACAAAACTGTATCAACAAACTCCCCCTTGGATGTTGCTTTCTCTTCGGTCTTCGGTCTTTGGTCTTCAGACTTTGGGCTTCACATAGAATGATTTGGAGTATCAACAAGCTCCCCCTGAAGATCCGCTATCCATTGATAGACCTACTATCCAATGATTAGAGCATCAGGTCTTCGAACTTCTAAGAAACTTCAAATCTTTCTTGTTTCCTCTTCTGACTTGTCAGACTTCTTTGTAGCTGGTCTTTGTTTATGTTCTTTTGTATCAATCTGTACTCAATAGACAAATATATAATTAGAACACAACTTTCTCAAGGGATACACACGAAAGACTTATCATAAAATCTTCGTATGATTGTATTCCCTAAACGAGATACACACATACGAATGAATTCCAGTAGCAGATTTGAGAAAAACAAGTGACCAACTCAATCAAATGACCAGGTTCATTCGTATGAGATACACACACTCAAACGAATTTTAGATTTTGGTTTTCTTTGATGGATTACTTGTTGCAAGATATTACTTTATGAAGTTATGATATCCAACAGATGGTTTTCTGGGGTATCTTGGTAGAAACTTTCGAGTATCAACTTTGGCTAACTTTCAAAAAGTAATTACATAAGCAACTAAGTAAACTAGAAATAAAATCAAAATATACAGATAAACTATATATTTATTGAACATTCTTTTTCGAGTTTCAAGATAAAGGAATCATACCAGCATGTTAATCTTTGTCAAAAACGGTATTAGGTTTTCAAAATTAAACATATATTTTTGTCCACGTAAGCTCAGAATTATCAGATGTAATCATGTTAGGAGATATGATTAAGGTATGGATTTATACTTACTAGCCGTACATCACGACACATTCTTGTATCAAGATATGCACGAGAGAAAATCTTACCGGTGAGTATACTGCTTTATCGTCTGTTTTGACGTATATGAATGATGTGAGATACTCACTTATTTTTTATTGAAAACAAGCCCTTTTTTATTTAATCACTTATTGATGAGGATCTTGATTTTCATATGCATGAGGGCACAGGAGTAAGTCTGTGAACAGGTTAGTACCATCGTACTGACAAAGAGACGAACTTAGCTCCCGCATAAAGCTGTGATATTTTATCACTTATTTTGGGATGTGATATTTTTTTCACTTATTTGATGGTCGTATGCAGTATGTACACGTATGTATGGTATAATGGAACTTCTAGACTTGCGTCACCATTATTTTTTGGCCAAAGGTTCAACCATGATACCCAGATGATAAGCCAGCATAGAGACCGTATATCTCAGAACCTCGGCACTCTATTAAATGAAATTTCGGTACTAAGACCATATGCCAATGAATGGTTCCCACCTGGCGTTCTGTTTGTTAAGTTTATATCAACCTGCACATTTTAGTCTGATTTTTGAGCCTACCGATACATCACTAGTAAAGCTACTTATCAATCTTCTTTCTATGCTTTTTACCATTTCTGACAGATGTACCGGTGAATTTCATCATCTTCAACTTATATAAGAAACTCATTTTTTATTTTTCTAATGTTTTTGAATTTTTCTGAATTTTCTCCCCCTTAAACAAAGAAGGAAAATAAAAGATATATTTTTGTATTTTCTTGAAATTTACTCCCCCTAAAATATAAAACTGAAAATCTTTTTGTAGTTTTAGATTTTTTAGAAAAGTTTATACACAAATAGTTAGCCATGGTTGAGTTACTCGGGTTTCACCTTGATGCCATTGACCAAAAGTAGATAATCAAAACGTGATTTATCAAAGGCTTTGATAACAAGGTCGGCACGTTGGTGATGTGTGTGGATTTTAACAACATTGATAAGTCTCTTTTCATAACAATCTCGTATGAAATGATACTTAATCTCAATGTGTTTTGTTTTTGATTGCTGTACAGGATTCCGAGTGATCTGTAAAGCTGCTTCATTATCAACAAAAATAGGAGTAGTAAGAAATTCCAAACCGTAGTCGTGCATTTGCTGTTGAATCCCTAGAACTTGAGAGCAGCAACTAGAAGCGGAAATATACTCAGCCTCACATGTTGATATAGCTACACAAGTCTGCTTTTTGCATTGCCACGTGACTAGGCAATTTCCCAAGGACTGACATCCTGCTACTGTTGATTTTTCATCGATTTTACAGCCGCCATGATAAGAATCATTGAATGATGTTAGATCAAATTTATCATCCTTAGGGTACCATAGATAGTGTCAGGGCGTCCCTTCAAATAACGAAAGATCCTTTTCACAGCCATCAAATGAGAAACCTTCGGATTAGACTGATAGCGCGCTAGAAGGCATGTTGAGTACATTATGTCTGGTCTTGAAGCAGTAAGATACATGAGAGATCCGATCATAGTACGATAGAGAGATGGTTCTACATGTTCACCCATTCCGTCTAGAGTAATCCCATGATTTTGAGCTAATGGAGTTCCCAAAGGCTTTGAGTCATCCATCTGAAATCGCTTGAGAATATCTCCAACGTACTTGGTTTGATGGATAAAAATCCCTTCCTTTGATTGCTAAACCTGCAAACCTAAAAAGAAAGTCATTTCTCCCATTGCGCTCATCTCAAACTTCTCCCGCATAACCTGTTCGAATTCTTTGCACATTCGAGTGTTAGTAGACCCAAATATAATATCATCAACATAAACCTATACTAGCAGCAAATCCTTGTCATGTTCCTTGATGAAGAGAGTACAGTCGATCAGGCCTCGTCGAAAAGCATTCTTCAATAGATAGGTAGACAACGTTTTATACCAAGCCCTCGGAGCTTGATGAAGACGATATAACGCCTTGTTGAGAAGCCAAACCCTATCAGGATGGAGAGGATCTTCATTTCCACTTGAGGAGTATTACCGCGAGGCTTGTGATCAAACTAGAATCTCAGACACTAGCAATGTCGAACGACTCTATATGATATATTTTAACGTTTTCCAAAAACATTTATTGTAAACATGCATAGTCATTTTCAAAGTTTCAAAGTTTCAAAGATTAGCGGAAGCATTAGAATAAAGTAATGGGCGCCAACATAAACGCCAAAACCAATGTCCCCAAAAAAAATAATCGTTAATAAAGACTCGATGACATGTCTTGATTTAATGTAAAGTGGGTGCACCTAGCGCTCCTAGCGTCCTGAGAAACATGCATAGAAACAAGTGTCAATATTAAAGAAGAGTGAGTTCACAGGTTTTTATAAGTTCACATGTTCGGTTTAAAGATTGTTTTCCCCCGTTATCCCTAACCCGGGATAACGACATAGTTCCATTATTTCGAACCTGGAATAATAATGGTGGTTCGTAAATAAGTTCAATGTTAACATGTAGGTAGCGAGCCTAAAGTTACGTCACGTAAGAGTTCGCGATCGAAGCTGACTGTTGTTGCCTCTGTGTTGCCGGGTCTATCACTGACCATGGCAAAAGTTAGGCCAAATTAATCACCCGTTGACCATTCCCGGTTGGCTAGCACGACTAGCTCGGGTGGGGCTTGTCGGGTCCCGTAGTACTACTATAATTTCCCCGCTATCTAACCCAATACTAACGATCCGAGAGTTGGTTGAGGACTTCTGTGATAAAGCTACTTAGTGACCATAACATACATTAACATTAACTTAGTTACCGAATAGTTAACGGTGTTAATTTCTCATATCGTAAAAGATCGAGTTGTAGAGCGTATACATGTTTCTCCCCCTGTTGTTCAAAACCGGATAAAATAGGGGCCGTGAACTCACCTTAAATTGCGCGGTTAGATAAACGCAAAAGAAGCAAAGGATGGAATCGCTAATCGCGTCCTAACATGTCAACCGATTCAAAGTTAGTGTGTGAACACATTGACACAAAACCCTACGCATAACTAACACACAGTACGGCACACGTAATAACCAATTCGAAACCATAATCATGCATGCGAAGTATCACCATACAAAAATAACGACCAAATCAACTTGTCATAAACACAGGATAACTCATACAACACTTAGATGCACACAAACGCAAGTTATAATGTTTCAGCTTGTACACTCATAATTGGGCTGTTTTCGATGATTTTTATAAAATAGTTTCCATGTTCCAAAAATTCCAATCTTTTTACAGAGGGTGCCGATTAGCCTGTAAAATTTAGTGTAAAATTTTCAAATCCTAAATCTTTACCAATTATTTAAAAAAATCTATATACTACGCTGCAGTCAGATTCGTCGCTTTCTGACTGCAGTCCACGAGAAAAATTATTTAAAAATCAAAGTTCATCCAATTAACGAAATTCCAGTGGGAGAATTTCGGAAACTCCCGTCTCCAACTGCTGTATAGATTTCGTGACCTAACCCTATACAGACTATGAGATACGATTCGATAAACAACCTGCAAATTCTGCAGAATTTACGCAGCTTCAGCTGCTGCCCTAAATGGTCATTCAAAATAGCAAACGACCTCAGAAAAATATGAACCCGGCGCCATTTGAAGCGTTTTTCAAAATACACGTTTTGGGCTCCAGAAAATCCACTTTTCGATAATAATGATCAAGTTGAAGTTGGCTGTAAATATCAATCAGCTTTCTGTTTTCGACTTTATTGTATTAGAACATGTTTAAACGGCCATGACGCTTAGTTGTATTAGAGCAGGTTAACTTATCAAATATCATTTAGCACATCAAGATTCACACAAACCCTAGGTGAATAACACCCTAAACATCATCACGAACGCAGCCAAAACTCATGTATACGTACATATCATTCTACTAATCCAGTTAAACATTAACATGAACACGATCACAATGAAACACTACAAACACAGCCATGTATACACCGATTTCAATATGAAACAACCATAAAACAAGACTAACCTTGCGAAGATGAGTGTTACACTAGAGAGGGAGTAGCGAGAGAGAAAGAGGGTAGCGAGAGATAGAGAGAGAGATCGCGATTGGGGGGGGGGGGGGGTTCTCCACTGCCGTCGACTTCAACTAGGGGATTAGGGTTTTTAATATTTCCCACACATACATGTATACGTATCATAGGGAGGGGGGTCGCATAAGGGGGCGGTTTGGGTTATTCCTTGGGCGGCAAGGAGTGTGGGCCGCAAGGGGGTGTGGGTGGCGGGTTGGGTTTGCTTGGTCGCGAAGTCGTAACGTTTCACAGGCTTGGTTCGGTTTGGCTTATAAATAAAATTTACTAACCGATCATTATAATCTGATAAATAACTACACACAATACGACTCGACAATTATTCACAAACGTCTAATAACACGTAGCACGTAATTCAGATACGACCCGTTAAAACTCCCAAACATCGTGTATTCCCTAAATACTAAAGTTAGCGTAGTTATTGCGAGCGCGTAATTTAATTCTCCGAATTAAATTAACGTAGGGATGAATAACAATAAAGTAGCGCATTTAAAGTACCTAAAAAACCGGGATGTCACATTATCCCCATGTTGAAAGAATTTTCGTCCCGAAAATTGAGTAAACGCGGTTTAGAGTGCAACGCACAAATGTTCGGTTTGTTAGAATGGTACAAGGAAATCCCAAGCTGTCATATCATCCCCATGTTGAAAGAATTTCGTCCCGAAATTCTGTTGGCGGTAACATCAGATTGCTGCTCAGCTGCAAAAAGGTGTGGATATTTGCTTTTCATTTGGTTCTCTCTTTCCCACGTGAACTCCGGTCCACGCTTAGAGTTCCAACGAACTTTGACGATCGGTATCTTGTTGTGCCTTCGAGTCTTGATCTCACGGTCCATGATCTCGATAGGTTGCTCCACAAAATACAGTTGTTCATCCACTTGTATCTCATCCAATGGAATGACCAGGATTTCATCTGATAGACACTTCTTCAGATTGGACACGTGAAAAACGTTGTGAACTCCACTGAGTTCGACAGGAAGGTCTAACTGATAAGCTACGGGCCTGATACGTTTCGAAATCACAAATGGGCCTACGTACCGTGGATTTATTTTGCCTTGTTTTCCAAAACGAATTACACCCTTCCAGGGTGACACTTTCAGTAGAACGCAGTCACCTACTTGAAATTCGAGCGGTTTACGTCGTTGATCAGCGTAACTTTTCTGTCGATCTCGTGCCGCTGCCATGCTGTTTCTGATTTGCACAATCTTTTCAGTAGCCTCAAGTATCAACTCAGGACCTGTGAGTTGACTGTCACCGACTTCTGCCCAACAGACCGGTGATCTACATTTGTAACCGTACAATGCTTCAAACGGTGCTTCCTGAATACTCCTATGGTAACTGTTGTTATACGAGAATTCCACTAAAGGCAGATGGATTTCCCAACTGTTCCTGAAGTCTACCATGTATGCCCTAAGCATGTCCTCCAAGGTCTGAATGGTCCTTTCACTTTGCTCATCCGTCTGAGGGTGGTAAGTTGTGCTCATATCTAAGCGTGTACCCAACGCTTTCAGAAGTGACCGCCAAAAGTTGGACGTGAAACAAGCATCTCTGTCTGAAATGACGGACGTTGGCACCCCGTGCCGAGAAACTACTTCCTTAATGTAGATGCGAGTCAACTTATCCATCTTATCTGTTTCTTTGGTCGCTAGGAAGTGTGCAGACTTAGTTAGACGTTCCACGATCACCCATATGGTATCGCAACCACCAGGAGTCCGTGGGAGTTTAGTGATAAAGTCCATCGAGATCTGATCCCATTTCCACACTAGGATCTCAGGTTGTTGAAGTAGCCCTGATGGCTTCTGGTATTCCACCTTGACTTTCGCACAAGTCAAACACTTGCTCAAGTATGTGGCTATATCCGCTTTCATGTTGGGCCACCAGTACGCGACTTTAAGGTCTTGATACATCTTATCCGAACTAGGATGGACAGAGTATCGGGATTTGTGAGCTTCGTCCATAACTAGCTTTCTGAGGTTTCCGTAGAGAGGTACCAATATACGGTTCATCAAATTCCGGGTACCATTGGGTTTCACTTCCCAATCGCGTTCCATCTTTCCCACAGATTCGGCCTTGATGTTCTCTTCCTTAACTGCTTCTAGCTGCGCGTCGCGTATCTGTTCGGGTAACCCAGAATGAATTGTGAATTGTAGTGCTCATACCCGACGAGGTTTCAAGTGCTCCTTCCGACTAAGGTCATCAGCTACCACGTTAGCTTTACCAGGGTGATACCGAATGGCATATTCATAATTGTTCAGGAGTTCGACCCAGCGACGCTGTCGCATGTTCAACTCCTTCTGGTCAAAAACATGCTGGAGGCTCTTGTGATCCGTGTAGATTGTGCACTTTGTTCCATATAGGTAGTGTCTCCAAATCTTGTGTGCGAACACAACTGCTCCCAATTCCAAGTCTGTGTCATGTAGTTCTTCACGTGGACCTTCAACTGTCGGGATGCATACGCGATGACCTTATCAGGTTGCATGAGCACACATCCCAATCCCTGAATGGAAGCGTCACAATATACCACAAAATCATCCGTCCCCTCTTGCAAGGACAAAATGCGCGCACTGCAAACCTTCTGCTTCAGTAATTAAAATGTTGCTTCCTGTTTGTCACCCCAAGCATACTTGGTGCCCTTATGAGTGAGAGTGGTAAGCGGTTGTGCGACCTTGGAATATCCCTCGATGCAACGTCTGTAGTAACCAGCCAAACCCAAAAGTTGGCGGATCTCTGTCGGTGTCCTGGGTGCTTCCCAGTTCTTGATAGCATCGATCTTGGCGGGATCAACGTGTATACCCTTTTCATTCACGATATGCCCGAGGAACTAAACTTCCCGAATCCAGAAATCACACTTCGAAAATTTGGCATATAGTTTCTCCTGTTGATGTAGTTCCAGCAATAACCGCAGATGCTCAGCATGTTCTTCCTCACCCTTAGAGTAGATGAGTATATCATCGATGAACGCGATGACAAACTTGTCGAGATACGGCTTACACCCGCGGTTTATGAGGTCCATGAACACCGCGGGTGCATTGGTGAGACCGTAAGGCATGACCAAGAACTCGTAATGGCCATACCGAGTGCGAAATGCCGTCTTGGAGATATCCTCATCCATGACGCGTAACTGGTGATAACCGGACCGTAGATCAATTTTGGAGTAGTAGCTTGACCCTAGAAGCTTGTCGAAAAGATCGTCGATGCGAGGTATTGGGTACCGGTTCTTGACGGTAACCTTAATGAGTTCCCTGTAGTCGATGCACATGCGGAAGGTCCCGTCCTTCTTCTTAACAAAAAGGACTGGAGCTCCCCATGACGAAGTACTGGGTCGGATAAATCCTCTTTCCAACAATTCCTGAAGTCGGGTAGACAGCTCTTGCAGCTCTGCTGGAGCGAAGCGATACGGGGCCTTGGCGATAGGAGTCGCATGGCTCGCCAATTCGATTTCAAACTCTACTTGTCGATGTGGTGGAAGACCGGGTAACTCCTCTGGAAACACATCGGGAAAGTCATGGACGATGGGGATATCTTCAATCCGCTTCTCGTCCGTAGATTGCTCGGTGACCAGTGCGAGCAAAGCAAAAGAGTTCTTCTTCCGAAGATACTTCTGAGCTTGCATGTAAGAGATGATGTTCGTGACGGCGCCTGCCTTCTCGCCTTGCACCATCAAGACTTCGTCGTTAGAGAGCGGAATATGGATAGCTTTCTCAAAACAGAGAACTTCAGCTCGGATATCGGATAGCCAGTCCATTCTGGCTACCACATCAAAACTACCCAGAGTAGTTGTCATCAGATCAATGGTAAAGGTGTGACCCACGAGTTTGAGTTGACAGTCGGTCACTAGATGAGTCACATCTACAGATTTACCATTGGCTAGTTCTATGATGTAAGGGGTCTTTAGGGGTTTAGGTGTGAGATTTAGGTTCTTCCTAAAAGACTCAGATATAAAACTCTTATCTTCACCCGTATCAAAAAGTACAGTAGCAAAATGATCGTTAAGTGGAAACTTACCAGTGACCACATTCGAGTCGTTTCTGGCCTCCCCACGGCCTAGGGTGAATGCACGTCCCTTGGCACCTCCTGTGCCACCATTTCCATTGCAGCCATTGTTGTTATTGTTGTTGTTATTATTATTCCTACCATTGTTGTTGTTGCAAAGTTGTGGGTAGTCTCGCTTGAAATGGGAAGTGCTACCGCACTGGTAGCATCCCCGGTTATTACCCTGCTGCTGACCCTGGGGCTGGTTCTGATTCTGTCGTGACATGATCTCCCCGCTATAAACCTTTGCCGCGTGTCCTGCTTTGCCACATCGTTGGCAGCGATTTCTGGCGCAAGGGCCGTGATGATGGAGGTTACAACGATTACATTGCGGCTTCCGTCCTGCATAGCCGCTCGAGTTCTGGGTGTTGTTGGCAGACTGATTGTTGTGACCCCGATTGTTGTTGAAATTGTTGGACCGCTTTTGGTTTCCTTGTTGTGGCTGGGCTGATGAAGACTGCCGAGCAGGGGAGTCTTCAAATTTCCTTTTATTGTCAGGGACGAATTCAGTTGCACCCCTAGGTGGCAACTTCCTTTGCTCCACCGCCTTATCCGTGAGTTTATGTTCCAGCCTAATCGCTTGTTGCTCCGTCGTAGGGTTGCTGGACATTACCATGCCCTGGATCTCAGGGACCATACCCCCAAGATAAAACTCAAGTCGTTTAGCGATGGTGTTAGCCAAATCTAGACAAAGGAATACCAGATCATGATGTCTTGCCATGTACGCTTCAATTTTTGACCCGACCATCTTGTGGTTCCATAACTCTTGTTCCAATTGCTAAACTCTGTCCCGCGGACAGTATTCCTCCTTGATTAGAGCTTTGAACTCGGTCCAGGCCATTGCGTTCCCCGCAGCAAGCCCACGCGTATGGACTTGTGCGTTCCACCAGGTTAATGCCCCATCTTCCAACGTCGAGGCAGCATACTTGACCTTATTAGCTTCGAGGCAATTGCACATTGCGAAAACCAATTCAGACTTTTCGACCCAACAGACCAGTCCTATGGGTCCTTCAGCTCCCGTGAACTTTCTCGGTTTCGCATCCAAGAACATCTTGTAGGAGTTAAGACCCCCTCCTGAGGATAGAGGATAGGTAGTCAGAGCGAAAGTCTACTAGCCAAACTATTAGATTTTCCCATGAAACTTTAATAATGGTTACCTGCTGGTGGGTTAGGAACACCTGCCAGAGCAGCATTCACGTGTTGTTGGATTAAAGTGGCCAATTCTTCAGCTGACATGTTGAGATTTCCGTGACGACCGGTTGCCATTTCATATCTTCGCAAGACAACATAAACACACACCGATAAGTATATATCCAATATAGTTATCATATTCCACACTTCAATGATCACACAATTTATGTCAACCCAACAAATTAAACAATCAAAAGGAACATACGATTAAATAAATTGTAATGTCTCACAAAATACCAACCAAACATATCAGTTTAGTTATAAAATTTCCAAGTTCAAACATAAGTGGAAACAAACAAACTAAAGGAAACAAAACAGAGATTGGCGAGACGAGTTAGTCATCTATGTCTCCATCCCCCAAGTCGCTATCACTGTCGTCTTCCTCTTCAGTGTTTTCAGCTTCAACAGCCGGGTCCTGTTCCGGCTCTTCTTCCTCCGGATCCTCCTCCGGGTCTTCCTCTGGATCCTCCTCTTCGTCTTCTATCGGCGCTGGAGGGGCCGGTGCTGGTGCGGGTACTGGGATAGATGGTGCTTGGTTCTGTTCCAGTTCGTGAATCCTCCAACTGGACTCAAGAACTCTGTCTTCGAGCCAGTCAGCCCTCAGCTGCTCAGCACGAAGGTCCTTAGCTAAAACGCTTCAAACTCTCTTATTCTCATCTTGCTCTTCCTCGAGCTCTTCAGTTTTACCAGTCAGCTGACCGGTACAGCGGTGGTTGGACGGGAGGACGACTCCCCTCCTAGAGCGAGTGTTTTCCTGGCAGCTGAGCGTGTCTCCACGCCACGAGGTAGTGAGGGTTCGACCATGGGTGCCTTACCCGGCGCCCTTGATTGTCGAGATCTGTCGGATGATGATGATGACATAGCCTGCCGGGTTGGTGTAGTTAGTTACGAGCTGCATATATCACAATATATATATATATATATATAGCACATAGAATAATTGTAGTATAACACATAACAAGATATCACAGTTCGGTGCCAACTAAGTCTATTGTCGTGTAACAACAATAGTTTAGGTCTACTTTAAATGCAAACCTGGTTCTCTATAGCTAGAGGCTCTGATATCAATCTATCACACCCTCCATTTCCACTTGCGGAGTATTACCGCGAGGCGTGTGATCAAACAAGAATCTCAGACACTAGCAACGTCAAACGAGTCTATATGATTTATTTTAATGTTTTCCAAAAACATTTATTGTAAACATGCATAGTTATTTTCAAAGTTCCAAAGTTTAAAAATTTAGCGGAAACATTAGAATAAAGTAACGGGCGCCAACATAAACGCCAAAACCAATATCCCCAAAAAAATAATCGTTAATAAAGACTCGATGACATGTCTTGATTTAATGCAAAGTGGCTGCACCTAGCGCTCCTAGCGTCCTGAGAAACATGCAAAGAAACAAGTATCAACATTAAAGAAGAGTGAGTTCACAGGTTTTTATAAGTTCACAAGTTCGGTTTAAAAGATTGTTTTCCCCCGTTATCCCTAACCCGGGATAACGACATAGTTCCATTACTCCGAACCTGGAATAATAATGTTGGTTCGTAAATAAGTTCAATGTTAACATGTAGGTAGCGAGCCTAAAGTTACGTCACGTAAGAGTTCGCGATCGAAGCTGACTGTTGTTGCCAGGTATATCACTGACCATGGCGAAAGTTAGGCCAAATTAATCACCCGTTGACCATTCCCGGTCGGCTAGCGCGACTAGCTCGGGTGGGACTTGTCTGGCCCAGTAGTACTACTATAATTTCCCCACTATCTAACCCAGTACTAACGATTCGGAGAGTTGGTTGAGGACTTCCGTGATAACGCTACTTAGTGACCATAACATACATTAACATTAACTTAGTTACCGAATAGTTAACGGTGTTAATTTCGCATAACGTAAAAGATCGAGTTGTAGAGCGTATACATGTTTCTCCCCCTGTTGTTCAAAACCAGATAAAATAGGGGCCGTGAACTCACCTTAAATTGCTCGGTTAGATAAACGCAAAAGAAGCAAACGATGGAACCGCTAATCACGTCATAACATGTCAACCGATTCAAAGTTAGTGTGTGAACACACTGACACAAAACCCTATGCATAACTAACACATAGTACGGCACACGTAATAACCCATTCGAAACCCTAATCATGCATGCGAAGTATCACCATACAAAATAACGACCAAATTAACTTGTCATAAACACAGGATAACTCATACAACACTTAGATGCACACAAACGCAAGTTATCATGTTTCAGCTTGTACACTCATAACTGGGTTGTTTTGGTGAATTTTTATAAATTAGTTCTCATGCTCCACAAATTCCAATCTTTTTACAGAGGGTGCCAAGTAGCCTGTAAAATTTAGTGTAAGAGTTTCAAATCCTAAATCTTTACCAGTTATTTATAAAAAATTATATACTCGGCTGCAGTCAGATTCGTCGCTTTCTGACTGCAGTCCACGAGAAAAATCATTTAGAAATCATCCTTCGTCCGATTAACAAAATTCAAGTGGGAGATTTTCGGAAACTCCCGTCTCCAGTTACTGTACAGATTTCGTGACCTAACCCCATACAGACTATAATATCCGACTCCATAAACAACCTGAAAATTCTTCAGAATTTACTCAGCTTCAGCTGCTGCCCTAAATGGTCATTCAAAATAGCAAACAACCTCAGAAAAATATGAATCCGGCGCCATTTGAAGTGTTTTCAAAAATACACGTTTTAGGCTTAAGAAAATCCACTTTTCGATAAATAATGATCAGGGTACAGCCAACTGAAGTTGGCTGTTAATGTCAATAAGCTTTCTGTTTTCGACTTTATTGTATTAGAACATGTTTAAACGGCCATGACGCTCAGTCGTATCGATTAACAGCATGTTAACTTATCAAATATCATTTAGCACATCAAGATTCACACAAAACCTAGGTGAATAACACCCTAAACATCATCACGAACGCAGCCAAAACTCATGTATACGTACATATCATTCTACTAATCAAGTTAAACATTAACATGAACAAGATCACCATGAAACACTACAAACATAACCATGTATACACCGATTTCAATATGAAACAACCATAAAACAAGACTAACCTTGCGAAGATGAGTGTTACACTAGAGAGGGAGTAGCGAGAGAGAAAGAGGGTAGCGAAGAGAGAGAGAGAGCGCGATTGGGGGGGGGGGGGGTTCTCCACTGCCGTCGACTTCAACTAGGGGATTAGGGTTTTGAATATTTCCCACACATGCATGTATACGTACCATAGAGAGGGGGGTCGCATAAGGGGTGGTTTGGGTTATTCCTTGGGCCGCAAGGAGTGTGGGCGGGTGTGGGTGGCGGGTTGGGTTTGCTTGGTCGCGAAGTCGAAACGTTTCACAGGCTTGGTTCGGTTCGGCTTATAAATAAAATTTACTAACCAATCATTCTAATCTGATAAATAACTACACACAATACGACTCGACAATTATTCACAAACGTCTAATAACACGTAGCACGTAATTCATATACGACCCGTTAAAACTCCCAAACATCGTGTATTCCCTAAATACTAAAGTTAGCGTAGTTATTGTGAGTGCGTAATTTAATTCTCTGAATTAAATTAGCATAGGGATGAATAACAATAAAGTAACGCGTTTAAAGTACCTGAAAAATCGGGATGTCACAAGGAGATTCTTGAGGATAGTAGGAACTTCACTCTTGTGTGCCAGCATGTTTACCCATGAGAATCTGGAATAGTCATCAGTAACTACCAGACAATAAGAATCACCAAAGGTTGTCTTGTGTTTCATAGGTCCAAAGAGGTCCATATGAAGACGTTCCAGTGGCATACTCATAGTGTTGATCTTCTTCACGGGATGGGACTTTCTCGCTTGCTTCCCTTTCTAGCATGATACACAAACGTCTTGAAGATGAAAGTTCTTCGCTGGTACACCATTCACTAGATTGTTCTTCACCAAATAGTTCATTTTCCTCAGGTGAATGTGTCCCATACGTGTGTTCCAGGAGATTGATTCCTTCTTAGTGGCTTTAGAGACCAAACATGTGACTTGTGCAGATGTTGTAATAGCTTGGCTCATATCAAGAATATACAAATCATTAATTCTTGGAGCCGACAGGAGAATCCATTCCTTGGGGATCTTGAATCCAGGCTTCAGCATATAACATCCGGCATCATCAAAATGTACAGTGAACTTCTTGTCGCAGATTTGAGAAACGCTATGAAGATTATGAACAATTTGCCGCACATAATTGATCTTGTCGAAGCTCACAACACCATTGGAGACCATCCCTACTACAGTGATGTATCCACCTTTGTCACCAGCAAAAGCAACATAACCACCCCTTATGCTTTTCATATAGGAGCCGCAAGTCGCCCGTCATGTGCCTTGATGCTCCACTATCAACAATCCAATGACTGTTTACAGTTCCTCCTGGAACACCCTGCACATTACACAAACAAGATTAGTTTGAGATGGGGACCCAAGCCTTAGTGGTCTTGGGTCGTCCTTTATCATCGAGAAATGTAATCTCAATTTCTTGATGATTATCAAACTAAGAAACTCCTTTTGAACCATTACCAGTCTTTTGTTTCCAAGATCCTTGTTTATTACCAGATTTACTATTATTTACAGTTTTAACAGTGTCTGGTTTTATTGACTTTGAAGATCTTTGATCCTTTTTCGAAGAATCCGATTTTAAAGCTTTCTCAATTGCTTTTACTTGTTTACGTTTTTATTTCCCTTTTTAATCTTTAATAATTCGTTTATCTTGTGTCGGAGAAACAGATTTACGTTTGCAAGTTGGTTCATGAGGGGTTCCCTATACATCTTGATTTGTCTGGATTTTGACAATCCTTTATAATGTGGCCAAATTCTCCACATTTGAAACATGTTCTCCTTTCAACAAAACTAGGAGATTGTGTTTCTCGGCTTGATGTTAAATTTGTGGATCCTGAGGTACTGGGTTCATTTTCATTACATCCATCAGTGCGTTGGGTTTAAATGTTTTGACTATTTCTTTTCAAAATCTTAACTTTCTTTACAAAATCAACATTAGATTTTCCTTGATAAGTTTTGACTTTATCGGTACCTTCAGAACTTACAAATTTAACTGTTTTGGCCTTTTTCTGGTAAGGAGAGCCTTTTGATTCAACCTTCGGTTAAGAAACTATAGGCTTTTCAACACGCTTCCATTGTTTTTCTTTTGAAGTGGATAATGGTTGTGTTTTGGTAGGCATTTTATTCTCTAAGGGTTTGGTTTTTTACTTTTCAAACACCTGATCTCTAGAAATTGGATTTATGTTTTTAATTGGAAAATCTTTGTTTGAATATATTTTCTTTTCTCCAACCAAAGTATATAACACATTATCTACTTCTTGTGTAGACACACTTGTCTTCACAGATTTCTTAGGAACAGTCTCTTGATTCTCAACAGATTGAGTACTGGGAGTAGCAGAAGATTCTACCCTTTTCCTTTCATCAAGAGGCTGATCCTGATCATCATTTCTTGATTCATCATCTGATGTATCATCCTCTTCTTCATCAAACGATGAACTTTCTGGCTTGCTTGGTTCTTGAGAGGAATTTCCTAGTTTGAACCCTAACCCTGTTGCGAATTCCTCAGGATTCAAAGGTACAGAGGGTTCAAAACAAGGCATCTCCTCTTCATCAGGCATTTTAGTATAGTTGTGTTTCATTGGGGGTGGACACAACATATACCCTATGCATTGAGCATCTCCCTTTAGTTTTTGAACTTCAATGATATGATCAAGCACATATTGGGAGTTAGAATAACTTTTCAATTTGCGTTTGACGAATCATATTCGCATTTGGCGATGGCTAACTCTTTCTTTGTTTCTTCTAGGAGATTAATGTAATTATTAATTCCTGTCTGTTTATTCAAAACTATTTTTGTCAATTCAGAAACACGTTTCTTAAGGGTTTCTATTACAGATTTGAATTCTTTTTCATTTCTAGTTAGCACCAAATTCGCCTATTTGCATTTTGATAATTCAACAACTAAATTTTGATTATGACTGTTGACGGTTTCATATTTTATTTTCAACTCAACACAGTCATTGCAAACAGTAGGAGGGTCAAAATTTACCTGTTTTGAAGAACCTTCAACATTTGCCATAAAGGCGGTGTGATGAGGAAAAACTGCATCATCTGTAGAGAGTGCCTCTGTCTCTTTTACCACAGCTTCTGCATTCCCCATCATACATACCTTTTCACTTTTCAACAACTCAGCTTCTCTTAGCAACTTTTTAACCTCAGCATCACTTCCTTTCTTCTCACTACAATCAGATCCATAACCATCTGAACTTGAACATTCTTAGTATCCCTAGATGTATCATAATTGTTTGGAGTGTTGATGTTGTGATCAAGCTTGATTTGATCCATAATCCTTGCATAGCATGCAGTTCTTCCGTTGTTCTCAGTTCCCAATTGTACTGACCAATCACATCCTTCATCAGATTGAACTACCAAAGCTCTATTCGTGTTTGAAGGTCCTGATTGATTGGTGTTGTTAGAGTTGCCAACAGCTACTATTCTTCTATCATTGTTGTAGTGTGCTGTGTTGGATGGTTGAGACTGATTACGAAAGGGGTTGTGATTTCCTTCCTTGCTGGGTCTTGTGCATTCCCGCTTAAAGTGACATCTTTCTCCACAGTTGAAGCAAGTAACGGTGGTTTTGTGAAAGCCGTATTTTGTATCCTTCTTGCTTTCCAAACTGGTTTTCCCCATTCTTCTCATATAATCCTTTGCTCTTCTCATAGCGCTTGCAAATGCCCACTTGATGTCCATCAGCTCCATTTCATCTCGGTCAATTTGTTCATAGTCTTCGTTTGTCAAATTGACATTCCCTATTTGACCTACAACTAAACCACAATACGCACTGACCATGGTATTTAGAAGTTCTGCATGTTCCTGTGCAACTTCTACGTTGATTTTGGAGAGATTTGATGTGTCAAGTTTGACCGTGTCGGGATTTGCAGATTGACTGTTGCTTCCATAGAAAGCTTGTTGAGGAGCTTGCTGTGGAGCTATATTTGCTAAATCCCTTGGCTGTGGAAGGAAGGCTTTCGGATCAAAAGTCTGTCCATAGGCTTGATTACTCGAACTTGTAGATTGACTTGATTGACAGGCTGGGGTAGAAAAGGGTTCACGTTTGACACAAACGCGGTTTGCAGCTTCGGTTGCTAACTTGAGCTTGTACCTGCATTAATACTTCCAAAGTACATCTCAGGGTTTTGTGGAGTAGAGACTCGTTGTGCCTTCCGGAGTTCTTCTTCATTCTTGTTCTCCAGTTTCTGCACAAATTCATAAATACTTATTGAGTCTAAAACACCTGCATGTTTTAATAGATCAATAAATTGACCCCATTTTGGAGGTAAAGCATCAACAACTCGCATCACAATTTCTTGTGGTGCTGCTAACACTTTATACGAGTACATTTCGCTGAGAAGATGATAAAACCGAGTGGTTATATCATTCAAGGTTTCGATCTCCATGAACATGAAACCTTCAAACTCTTTCTTGAGCAGATCATGTCGAATCTTCCTGGTAGCAGCGTTACCTTCACCTCTTGCTTCCAAAGTGTCCCACAAATTTTTTGTTGTAGTACAATACACAAACTGATGATAAATGTCTTTAGGCAGAGCTTGTGTGAGGATAGCGAATGCCTTTTTCTCTAGATCATATGCTTTCTCGTCACTTTCGACTAGATTTGCCAATGAAGTTGGATTTGATCTAGCTTCTTCAAGTGCTTCATTGTAGGGGGTAGTGAAACACGTCCACAATTCTTTGTTCTGTCCAAGAACGTATGTATGAGAACGACTTTTCCAGGAAGGATAATCGTTCATATGATTTAGCTTGGGCCGACGGTTGTTACTCCCTGTTTCACTTTCGCTCATTAATAGATTTTGGATGCTTTGATTTTTATTCGCAACACACGCCCATTGATTTGCAGAGATCATTCAGTATGTTGAGGCATCAAAGATTTTACCCATGATGTTGCGGAGCTTTGCGAAGACTCCTGATTTGAGCTTGAACAACTCCAATCCCACGGGTTAGAACTCATTATATTTTCTTATTTTATGAAAAATTTAAAGGTTTAAAGTTTCAAAATTATAATTACCTTTTAAAATTACAGATCTGAAAATATGACAAATTCTTAAAATCAAAAAGCCTTGAGAAACACGAAAAACAATCAAAAACAGTTTCATGCGAGACAACTGTTTCGCACGAAATAGTTGTTAAGTACTGATCAGATGTTTCGTGCGAATCAGATGATTCATGCAGAACAGATGTTTCGTGCGGATCAGATGAATCGCACTAATCTTTTTCAGTCGCACCAAATGTTTTGTTCAGCGTTTTTCAGAGGAACCTTTTCAGAAATGGTTTGGTGAGAAATTTCCTTTCTTGTGTAGACCTGCTTTTTTCGAAATTACCTGTTGTCTTACCCACCTTTAGTTAAAACACAGATTTTTAATCAGTCAACAGTCCAAGTCCAGATCCAAGTCAGAAAACGTCAACCCTACCAAAACTAATCAGATTCAAATTTTTGCGGATTTCTTCTTCAAGGGTGTTCTTCAGAAAAATTTTACCATAAAATTTTCTGTATACACAGATTTTAACCAAGTTTTAAGTTAGTTATTTATCCAAAACATAAGTTTTCTAATGGAGGCTCAAGAACACTTCAGAAATCATCAAACTAGCTCAGACACAACTAAGCCTGGTTTTGAACAAGGAAAGAGCCAAAGCTCTGATACCACTTGTAGGTCCACCTGCGGATAGTGTTAAACCAGTTCCTTGTTCATATGACACACACACAAGTGCGGAAACCAAGTGTGCATGCAACCAAAGCAAAGTAAAGAACACGGGGTAACCAAAGATTCACTATCTTGATTAATGATTGAGAACAAGTACAAACATATACACACAATGCTCGTATGACTCAAACAAACTTGTTGTGTTCTTGTGTCTTCGTCTTTAGAGATAACCAACTCAAAGGGTAACAAGCTCTCTCGGCTGACCAACTAGCTAACCAGTTAACTAGTTCTCAGGCAACCCCCAACTAAGAGGTACATGTCTGCTTATATAGTGTCCGTCTAGGTTCGTATGAATCACGACTCTAGACATATGGAACACACAATTTGGTACGAGACACTGTTTCACAAAGTTAGAGTAGTTATTGCGAGCGTGTAATTTAATTCTCCGAATTAAATCAGCGTAGGATGAATAACAATAAAGCAGCGCGTTTAAGATACCTGAAAAGCTGGGATGTCACATTATCCCCATGTTGAAAGAATTTTTGTCCCGAAAATTGAGTAAACACGGTTTAGAATGCAACGCACAAAGATTCAGTTTGTTAGAATGGTACAAGTAAATTCCAGGTTGTCATATCATCCCCATGTTGCAAAAAGGTGTGGATATTTGCTTTTCATTTGGTCCTCCCTTTCCCACGTGAACTCTGGTCCACGCTTAGAGTTCCAACGAACCTTGACGCTCGGTATCTTGCTGTGCCTTCGAGTCTTGATCTCACAGTCCATGATCTCGATAGGTTGCTCCACAAAATGCAGTTGCTCATCCACTTGAATCTCATCCAATGGAATGACTAGGGTCTCATCTGATAGACACTTCTTCAGATTGGACACGTGAAAAACATTGTGAACTCCATTGAGTTCGGCAGGAAGGTCTAACTAATAAGCTACAGGCCCGATACGCTTCGAAATCACAAATGGGCCTACGTACCGTGGATTTAGTTTGCCTCGTTTTCGAAAACGAATTACACCCTTCCAGGGTGACACTTTCAGTAGAACGTGGTCACCTACTTGAAATTCGAGTGGTTTACGTCGTTGATCAGCGTAACTTTTCTGTCGATCCTGTGCCGCTGCCATGCGGTTTCTGATTTGCACGATCTTTTCAGTAGCCTCAAGTATAAACTCAGGACCTGTGAGTTGACTGTCACCGACTTCTGCCCAACAGATCGGTGCTCTACATTTGCGACCGTATAATGATTCAAACGGTGCTGCCTGAATACTCGTATGGTAACTGTTGTTATACGAGAATTCCACCAAAGGCAGATGGATTTCCCAACTGTTCCCGAAGTCTACCACGCATGCCCTAAGCATGTCCTCCAAGGTCTGAATGGTCCTTTCACTTTGACCATCCGTCTGAGGGTGATAAGCAATGCTCATATCTAAGCGTGTACCCAACGCTTTCTGAAGTGACGGCCAAAAGTTAGACGTGAAATGAGCATCTCTGTCTGAAATGATGGACGTTGGCACCCCGTGCCGAGAAACTACTTCCTTAATGTGATGCGAGTCAACTTATCCATCTTATCTGTTTCTTTGGTCGCTAGGAAGTGCGCAGACTTAGTTAAACGATCCACGATCACCCAGATGGTATCGCAACCACCCGAAGTTCGCGGAAGTTTAGTGATAAAGTCCATCGAGATCTGATCCCATTTCCACACTGGGATCTCAGGTTGTTGAAGTAGCCCTGATGGCTTCTTGTATTCCACCTTGACTTTCGCACAAGTCAAACACTTGTTCACGTAGGTGGCTATATCCGCTTTCATGTTGGGCCAGCAGTACGCGACTTTAAGGTCTTGATACATCTTATCCGAACCAGGATGGACAGAGTATCGGGATTTGTGAGCTTCGTCCATAACTAGCTTCCTGAGGTTTTCATAGAGAGGTACCCATATACGATTCATGAAATACTGGGTACCATTGGGTTTCACCTCCCAATCACGTTCCATCTTTCCCACAGATTCGGCCTTGATGTTCTCTTCCTTAACTACTTCTAGCTGCGCGTCGTGTATCTGTTTGGGTAACCCAGAATGAATTGTGAACTATAGTGCTCGTACCCGACGAGGTTTCAAGTGCTCCTTCCGACTGAGGGTATCAGCTACCACGTTAGCTTTACCCGGGTGATACCGAATGGCACATTCATAATCGTTCAGGCGTTGGACCCAGCGACGCTGTCGCATGTTCAACTCCCTCTTGTC
The DNA here is from genome assembly GCA_947069175.1 of Scalesia atractyloides. Taxonomy (NCBI): domain Eukaryota; kingdom Viridiplantae; phylum Streptophyta; class Magnoliopsida; order Asterales; family Asteraceae; genus Scalesia; species Scalesia atractyloides. The sequence goes on along the minus strand of CAMTDV010000001.1, from coordinate 51,342,578 downwards.
AAAAATATGCTGGAGGCTCTTGTGATCCGTGTAGATTGTGCACCTTGTTCCATATAGGTAATGTCTCCAAATCTTAAGTGCAAACACAACTGCTCCAATTCCAAGTCATGTGTCGTGTAGTTCTTCTCGTGGACCTTCAACTGTCGGGATGCATACGCAATGACCTTATCACGTTGCATGAGCACACATCCCAATCCCTGAATGGAAGCGTCATAATATACCACAAAATCATCCGTCCCCTCTAGCAAGGACAAAATGGGCGCACTGCAAAGCTTCTGTTTCAGTAATTGAAATGTTGCTTCCTGTTTGTCACCCCAAACATACTTGGTGCCCTTCTGAGTGAGAATGGTAAGCGGTTGTGCGATCTTGGAAAATCCCCGATGAAACGTCTGTAGTAACCAGCCAAACCCAAAAATTGGCGGATCTCTGTCGGTGTCCTGGGTGCTTCCCAGTTCTTGATAGCATCGATCTTAGTGGGATCAACGTGTATACCCTTTTCATTCACGATATGCCCGAGCAACTGAACTTCCCGAATCCATAAATCACACTTCGAAAACTTGGCATATAGTTTCTCCTGTTGAAGTAGTTCCAGCAATAACCGCAGATGCTCAACATGTTCTTCTTCACCCTTAGAGTAGATGAGTATATCATCGATGAACACGATGACAAACTTGTCGAGATACGGTTTACACACGCGGTTCATGAGGCCCATGAACACCGCGGGTGCATTGGTGAGACCGAAGGGCGTGACCAAGAACTCATAATGGCCATACCGAGTGCGAAATGCCGTCTTGGAGATATCCTCCTCCTTGACGCGTAGCTGGTGATAACCGGACCGCAGATCAATCTTGGAGTAGTAGCTTAACCTCTGAAGCTGGTCGAAAAGATCGTCTATGCGAGGTAATGGGTATCTGTTCTTGACGGTAACCTTATTGAGTTCCCTGTAGTCGATGCACATGCGGAAGGTCCCGTCCTTCTTCTTGACAAAAAGGACCGGAGTTCCCCATGGCGAAGTATTGGGTCGGATAAATCCTTTTTCCAACAATTCCTGAAGTTGGGTAGACAGCTCTTGCAGCTCTGTTGGAGCTAAGCGGTACGGGGCCTTGGCGATAGGAGTCGCATGGCTCGCCAATTCGATTTCAAACTCTATTTGTCGATGTGGTGGAAGACCGGGTAAATCCTCTGGGAACACATCGGGAAAGTCACGGACGATGGGGATATCTTCAATCCGCTTCTCGTCCTTAGACTGTTCGGTGACTAGTGCGAGCAAAGCAAAAGAGTTCTTTCTCCGAAGATACTTCTGAGCTTGCATGTAAGAGATGATGTTCGTGACGACGCCTGCCTTCTCGCCTTGCACCATCAAGACTTCGTCGTTAGAGAGCGGAATACGGATAGCCTTCTCGAAACAGAGATCTTCAGCTCGGACGTCGGATAGCCAGTCCATTCCGGCTACCACATCAAAACTACCTAGAGTAGTTGTCATCAGATCAATGGTAAAAGTGTTACCTGCGAGTTTAAGTTGACAGCCAGTCACTAGATGAGTCACATCTACAGATTTACCATCGGCTAGTTCCATGACATAAGGGGTCTCTAGGGGATTAGGTGTGAGATTTAGGTTCTTCCTAAAAGACTCAGATATAAAACTCTTATCCGCACCCGTATCAAAAAGTACAGTAGCAAAATGATCGTTAAGTGGAAACTTACCGGTGACCACATTCGAGTCGTTTCTGGCATCCCCACGGCCTAGGGTGAATGCACGTCCCTTGGCACCTCCTGTGCTACCATTTCCATTGCTGCCATTGTTGTTATTGTTTTTGTTGTTATTATTATTCCTACCATTGTTGTTGTTGCGAAGTTGTGGGTAGTCTCGCTTGAAATGGGCAGTGCTACCGCATTGGTAGCATCCCCGGTTATTACCCTGCTGCTGACCCTGGGGCTGGTTATGATTCTGTCGTGACATGATCTCCCCGCTATAATCCTTTGTCGCGTGTCCTGCTTTGCCACATCGTTGGCAGCGATTTCTGACGCAAGGGCCGTGATGATGGAGGTTACAACGATTACATTGCGGCTTTCGACCCGCATAGCCGCTCGAGTTCTGGGTGTTGTTGGCAGTTTGATTGTTGTGACCCCGATTGTTGTTGAAATTGTTGGACAGCTTCTGGTTTCCTTGTTGTGGCTGGGCTGATGTAGACCGCCGAGCAGGTGAGTCTTCAAATTTTCTTTTGTTATCAGGGACAATTTCAGTTGCACCCCTAGGTGGTAACTTCCTTTGCTCCACCGCCTTATTGGTGAGTTTATGTGCCAGCCTAATCGCTTGATGCTCCGTCGTAGGGTTGCTAGACATTACCATGCCCTGGATCTCAGGGACCAGACCCCCAAGATAAAACTCAAGTCGTTTAACGACGGTGTTAGCCAAATCGGGACAAAGGAACACCAGATCATGATGTCTAGCCGTGTACGCTTCAATTTCTGACCCGACCATCTTGTGGTTCCATAACGCTTGTTCCAATTTCTGAACTCTGTCCCGCAGACAGTATTCCTCCTTGATTAGAGCTTTGAACTCGGTCCAGGCCATTGCATTCGCCGCAGCAAGTCCACGCGTTTGGACTTGTGCGTTCCACTAGGTTAATGCCCCATCTTCCAACGTCGAGGCAGCATACTTGACCTTATTAGCTTCGAGGCAATTGTACATTTCAAAAACCGATTCAGACTTTTCGACCCAACGGACCAGTCCTACGGGGCCTTCCACTCCCGTGAACTTGCTCGGTTTCGCATCCAGGAACATCTTGTAGGAGTTAAAACACCCTCCTTAGGATAGAGGGTAGGTAGTCAACGACAAAGTCTACTAGCCAAACTATTAGATTTTCCCATGAAAATTTAATAAAGGTTACCTGCTGGTGGGTTAGGAACACCTGCCAGAGCAGCATTCACCTGTTCTTGGATTAAAGCGGCCAATTCTTCAGTTGACATGCTGAGATTTCCGCGGCGACCGGTTGCCATCTCATATCTTCGCAAGACAACACAAACACACACCGATAAGTATATATCCAATATAGTTATCATATTCCACACTTAAATGATCACACAATTTATGTCAACCCAACAAATTAAACAATCAAAAGAAACATTCGATTAAATAAATTGTAATGTCTCACAAAATACCAACCAAACATATCAGTTTAACTATAAAATTTCCAAGTTCAAACATAAGTGGAAACAAACAAACTAAAGGAAACAAAACGGAGATTGGTGAGACGAGTTAGTCATCTATGCCTCCATCTCCCATGTCGCTATCACTGCCGTCTTACTCTTCAGCGTTTTCAGCTTCAACAGCCAGGTCCTGTTCTGGCTCTTCTTCCTCCGATCCTCCTCTTCGTCCTCAACCGGCGCTGGAGGGGCCGGTGCTGGTGAGGGTACTGGGATAGGTGGTGCTTGGTCCTGCTCCAGTTCGTGAATCCTCCAACTGGATTCAAGAACTCTGTCTTCGAGCCAGTCAGCCCTAAGCTGCTCAGCACGAAGGTCCTTAGCTAAAATGCTTCGAACTCTCCTATTCTCATCTTGCTCTTCCTCGAGCTCTTCAGTTTTACCCGTCAGCTGATGTATCAGCCATCCCTGTGCTTCGATAGTCTCCTGCATTCTCTCCAGCTGTTCCTGTTGTTTCCTTAACACATCTCTAAGTAGATCGTCCCTCACTCCTGAAGAGTTGACCGGTTTGACCGGTTTAGCGGTGGTTGGACGGGAGGATGACTCCCCTCCTAGAGGAGTCTTTTCCTAGCAGCTGAGCGTGTCTCCACACCACGAGGTGGTGAGGGTTCGACCAGGGTGCCTTCCCCGGCGCCTTGATTGTCGAGATCTGTCGGATGATGATGACATAGCCTGCTGGGTTGGTGTAGTTAGTTACGAGCTGCGTATATCACAATATATATATATATATATATATATATATATATATATATATATATATATATATATATCACATAGAACGATTGTAGTATAACACATAACAAGATATCACAGTTCGGTGCCAACTAAGTCTTGTGTCGTGTAACAGCTATAGTTTAGGTCTACTTTTAATGCAAACCTGGTTCTCTATAGCTAGAGGCTCTGATACCAATCTGTCACACCCTCAATTTCCACTTGCGGAGTATTACCGCGAGGCGTGTGATCAAACCAGAATCTCAGACACTAGCAATATCGAACGACTCTATATTAATTATTTAAACGTTTTCCAAAAACATTTGTTGTAAACATGCATAGTCATTTTCAAAATATCAAGGTTTCAAAGTTTAGCGGAAGCATTAAAATAAAGTAACGGGCGCCAACATAAACGCCACAACCAAAATCCCAAAAATTATTCGTAAATAAAGACTCGATAAAAATGTCTTGATCAAATGCAAGTGAGTGCACCTAGCGCTCCTAGCGTCCTGAGAATGCAAAGAAACAAGTGTCAACATCAAAGAAGAGTGAGTTCACAGGTTTTTATAAGTTCACAAGTTCAGTTTAAAAGGTTGTTTTCCCCTGTTATCCCTAACCCGGGATAACGACATAGTTCCATTATTCCTAACATGGAATAATAAGATTGGTTCGTAAAAAGTTACGTCACGTAAGAGTTCGCGATCGAAGCTGACTGTTGTTGCCTCTGTGTTGCCAGGTCTATCACTGACCATGGCGAAAGTTAGGCCAAATTAATCACCCGTTGACCATTCCCGGTCCGCTAGCGCGACTAGCTCGGGTGAGGCTTGACGGGCCCAGTAGTACTACTATAATTTCTCCACTATCTAACCCAATACTATCGATCCGAGAGTTGGTTGAGGACTTCCGTGATAAAGCTACTTAGTGACCATAACATACATTAACATTAACTTAGTTACCGAATAGTTAATGACATTAATTTCGCATAACGTAAAAGATAGAGTTTTAGAGCGTATACATGTTTCTCCCCCTGTTGTTCAAAACCGGATAAAATAGGGGCCGTGAACTCACCTTAAATTGCTCGGTTCGATAAACGCAAAAGAAGCAAATGATGGAACCGCTAATCGCGTCCTAACATGTCAACCGATTTAAAGTTAGTGTGTGAACACACTGACACAAAACCCTACGCATAACTAACACACAGTACAGCACACGTAATGACCAATTCGAAACCATAATCATGCATGCAAAATATCACCATACAAAATAACGATCAACCCAACTTTTCATAAACAAAGGATAACTCATACAACACTTAGGTACACACAAACGTAAGTTATCATGTTTCAGCTTGTATGCTCATTACTGGGCTGTATTCGAGAATTTTTATAAAATAGTTCCAACGTTCCAAAAATTCCAATTTTTTTACAGGATGTGTCAATTAGACTGTAGAAGTTTGTGTCAAATTTCCAAATCCTAAATCTTTACCAATTATTTAGAAGCATTTATATACTAGGCTACAGTCAAATTCGTTGCTTTCTGACTGCAGTCCACGAGAAAAATTATTTAAAAATCATCGTTCATCCAATTAACAAAATTCCAGTGGGAGATTTTCGAAAATTCCCATTTCAAGTTACTTTCTAGATTTCGTGACCTAACCCCATAAGACTATGAGATCCTTTTCGATAAACAACCTGCAAATTCGGCAGAATTTACGCAGCTTCAGCTGCTGACTAAATAACCATTTAAAAATAGCAAAAGACCTCAGAAAAATATGAATCTGGCGCCATTTAAAGAGATTTTCAAGAATACACGTTTTAGGCTTCAGAAAATCTACTTTTCGATAAATAATGATCAGGTTACAGCCAACTGAAGTTGGCTGTAAATGTCAATCAGCTTACTGTTTGCGACTTTATCGCATTAGAACATGTATAAACGGCCATGACGCTTAGTTGTATTGATTAATAGCTGGTTAACTTGTCAAATATCATCATATAATCAATATTCATGCAAACCCTAAATATATATCATGATCTCTATCGATAAACGCAACCTACAATTTTAATATTCAAACATATCACCACAACCGCAAAGATTCGCATATTCATCCGAACTAATCATACACCATAACACTTTTTCATAATAATATCATACAAGCACATAATCATGATCAAGGTTACACAATACCTAGTGTGAATCGTAATACAATTAAACCCTAACCTTTAAACGATGACAATTAGCGAACCGGGAGAAGCTTGGAATCGATCCGAGGGTGTAGACTTACGCGACCGAGAGAGGGGGGGGGGGCTGCCGTCGACTTCACTAGTGTGTTAGGGTTTTGTTTTTTTTTTCCCACAACATGCATGTATACATAATATAAGAGGGGGGGTCGCGATAGGGGGGGGGTTGGGTTAGTTCCTTGGGCCGCAAGGAAGTGTGGGCCGCAAGGGGGTGTGGGTGGCGGGTTGAGTTTGCTGGTCGCGAAGTCGCACGTTTCACAGGCTTGGTTCGGTTCGGCCTATAAATAGAATTTACTAACCGTTCATTATAATCTGATAAATAACTACACATAATACGACTCGGAAATTATTCAAAAACGTCTAATAACACATAGCACGTAATTCAGATACAACCCATCTAATAACACATAGCACGTAATTCACAAAGTTAGCGTAGTTATTGTGAGCATGTAATTTAATTCTCCGAATTAAATCAGCGTAGGATGAATAACAATAAAGTAGCGCGTTTAAGATACCTGAAAAGCCGGGATGTCACAGAATCTTCATCAATCTTCACAGCTGTAGTCTCAGCCACACATGTATTTTGTCTTGAAGTACTCTGATAACATTTTTCTAAGCTTCCCACAGCTCTAGACGATCCATACCTATTACAAATGTTTTTCATATCAATTGGCAAGGACATCTTTATCGCTGCTAAAGCCTGCTTCTCAGCATCATATATACATTTCTCAGAATCTTCCATCTTCTCATATGAGAGAACCATAATTCTTCCATTCACTCGACGTGTGGGAGTAGTGTACCCATTGATCATACAACTCCACATCTTACTATCTTCACGTTGAGCAAATGCCTCAAACTTCTCTTTCCAGTCTACATATTGTTCAGCATTCATCAACTTCGGGCAGTTATTAAGACACTCACTGCTGTTCTTCATTCTGACTATCTTTACCACGCAGAGTATTAGTTTGAATGGATTTTGGTATAACTATATCAAAACCCAAATCTAACCTCTCTTCTAGTCCTTTTTCGTGTTTTTACCATAACCGTACCGTTAAAAACATTCAAAAATTTGTCTGAAAAGTGTGGTTACCAAATTGTACCGTTAAACTCGTCTCGTCAATACGAATCCAATGATATATATTGTCCGATAGTGATTTTAGTGATTTTAGTACCAAATCCGGAACAGTAACTCGGATTTACAATCCGAAATGACAATTCGGAACAGTAATCCGAATTGCTAATCCGAAATGGTGATCCGGAATAGTGATCCGAGATGAAATCCAGAATGAACTGTTTTGATCCGAAATTGAAATCCGGAATAGACTACTCTGATCCGAGATGGAATCCGGAATAGTTCTAATACGAGATGGAATCTATAATAGCTACTGATCTGAAATTCAATCAGAAGTCCAATCCGAAATGGAATCCGAAATGGCTTCTGATAAAAAATTCAATCTGAAATACAATCCGAATTGCACTTTTCCAGATCCGAATTGCAAGTCTGATGATCCGAAATGCAGATTCTGATCCGAAATCCAAGTCTTCAATCCGAAATACTATGCTTTTCAATCCGGAATGCAGGTCTTCAATCCAAGTTGCAAGCTGTTAATCAGAACAGTAACCGAAATCCTAATTCTGTCGTCACAAACTCCAAAACAGCCACCAAAACACCCAAAAACCGAATTTTTCTGCTTTCATGATTCTGAACCGAGCAATAATCAAGAGTCGAATGCTCTGATACCAATTGTACGTCCCCTAGTCCTTATGAATCTTCACAGAATCGTCTATCTAATCTAGAGTGTGGAATCCCCTAGATCAGATTTCACAGAAACAAGAACACGAATAAGAACAATTTCAATTAAACAGTCTTCTATTGATTCAACACAAAGTGTTTACAATCAATTCAAGACTCTCTAGAAATCTCTCATCCACTCTCTCTAGATTTCTTCTACTCTTCTATGTTCTTTCACTAACTACCCTAAACCCTAATGCACAACATGTATATATAGTACATGTCTGCATACTAGGCTTTATACTAGGCTAGGCCATTCTCCAAGCCCATTACACCTCTAAACAAGCTAAACATAAATGCTAAGTCCAATACAAAACATCCAAAGACTAAACTATTAAACTATTAAGCTGTTGTCACAAATTATGCACCAACAAGATATTTTTTGAAGTATGACAAAAATGACAAACTGTTTTCATTGTGTAATGATAACATGAGGATCTATCACCCGAGCTCAGCCATAAGTAACGAAAAAGGATCAATACATGATTAGTCTATGAGAAATAGACACATTACATTATAAGACTATGTGTCGTGGACACGTTACAAAAGATAGAAATCCTGGCAAGATGGGATTTTTTGTGATTATACATTAAGTTTATTTATATTGTGTTGTATGGAATATTTTGCCAAGAACTAAATACCTTCGACTATGGATATTATTATTATCCTTGACTCGCACAGTGAGTATACCGACCTCGCGTCTATTGCGGAGCTTATGGCAAACGTTGTTCCTAAGTGACACCTTAGGATTGATTTAACATAAGGTGGTTGCTTTTCCCGCGGATGCGGAGATGCCTGGCTTCGGTAGTGACAAAGAGGCGGAGGTGGTAGCCTTGGATGACAACTCTATTAGCGGGATGAGGTCCCTGTGACCCATAATAATCATTGACAACGAAACTTTTGTCCAAACAAGAAAAGGTGAAGTACTCATCTTGAAGGTGCCCCTCCAGTTGTTATTGTTGCAAATTCTCTCTATTTCTAAATCCGTCTAACGACGTCCTTTCGTGAGTACTGTCAAGGGACGATAGCACGTGGACCATCACGAAGGTACCTTATATGCTGAAGGTATGTAGACAATAGCGTCCTCTCTCTGACTGATCGCCGTCTTTAAACGGTAGAACACTAGGGTAACCATGCAAGGCAATTTATTATTACGGGGGCCCACGTAATAATAACTTGCAGTGGATTAGAATCCTGGTGGACTATGCGGGTCAAGTTAAAGATCACTACTCATTCGAAATTGTAAAGTTGTTCGAGAATCTATCTAGTGGGACGCTAACCGGGGTGGTTGCTGTAACACCCTACAATACAGAAACACCACACGTATCTGTTTGCATCTAACATTCGATCTATATCACGAGTCAATAGAGACTAGTCATCTAAACAAACAAAAACAGGTTGGCCACCCAACGAAGATATTCCTCAACGGTCTAGAGTTCTTGTACATAGGTTGGTTCCATGGTGTCTATGGTCATCTTTTTTATTGGAAAGAGATTACATTAAACTCCGTCGTGTGACATTTGTCTTATTCCAAGGGATGGTATGGCACGAGCCATGCTTCAACACCCTCATTGCATTTTATTCGATATCTACGGAAATTATAAAATCTAGCTGGAGCTCGTGGAACTCAAGGGATATCAACTTATTCGTCACACGGATTGGTGTGGTGAAGGATTTTTTTCCTGCTTTGGATGATCGAAGTCCACGAAGTATGGAGTACATGCGGTAAGGTTGGAGATGACCGTTTGGTTTCTCCTCCTCAACGCGTTATATTTCTTTTCTAATTAGACATATGGCTGATACACGTAAGAGGTACCACGAATTTTGGATTGTTGTTATTCATGTTGTCATTGTCTCAAACATGTATGAACAATGCAATCTCGAGGTTTCCATGACCGATGGCATTCTTTATTCTTAGGCACATTGTAGACTATATTTATTGAAATATATGTCTAGCTTCTTTTAATCTTGGGTATTTATAAGAAACATGGCGCCGAAAGGAAGGTTACACCCGAAAGGGGTTAGTTAATCCATGACTTACTGGGTAAGCCGAACTAGAGTTCTTATGGAAGGACATACGGTTGCGAAAAGCGCTCGACACGAGGGTAACTTAGTCGACACTAGTGACGAAACTGGTGGTACCGGTAGTTCAAATGGTTCCAATCACAATAGATTAGGAACGGGTGGCATCGCTAAACCTGAAGATGCAATCATACGAGGTTTTAAATTCTAAGGCCTTCCCAGACGATAAGCCGCAAGACCTCATTGGTGCGAGAGGTGCAGTAGGTTATGCCTGCTAAATAAAGACAACGAAGTCGGTTAGCAATGCTAGTAAATTCACTCCTGAGTAAACGATGAGGTAAACAAAGAGTCTCCTGCTGAATGCAGCATTAACTTGGTGAAATCCTCAAGTAGAAAGTTTAAGGAGTGATACTACGAAGAGGTTATCATGGGAAGAACTCAAAAATCTTATGCGAGAAGAGTAGTACTCACTAACTATAGTTCCAAGGGTGGAAACGGGGTTCTAGAACTTGATCATGATTGCAGCCAACGTTGTTGGTTACACTCGACACTTTCACGATCTCTCAAGGGCTGTTCCATGCTAAGGAACACTTGATATCAAACGCATTGAGCGCTACATCTGGGATTTAGACTCTAAGAAGCAAAACATGACCACATCATCCCTCCCTACCTTCATCACTTAAATAGTAACTCTTCGCAGTTAGTCTCACCAAGGATACTGTGAGAATGGGAAAATATAAAAGAAATGTGCGGAAAGGAAGGAAACGCATGTGGAAAATCTACTAGCAACAGTAAACGAAAATACACACCCCTTAAGGCGGGATCAAGAGTGAGTAACAAATGAAAGGGAACTCCCGTGATGTTAGAAATGAAGGCCACTTCAAACATGAACGTCTCAAGAATGAATCAGGCAAGTGAATTAAAGTGTGAGTGAGTAGAAACTATGGATACCCCATAAGATCCTGATGTCGTTATGCGTACTTTCTACTCTACACTCATTATGTGTTAATTCTTTTGATACCAACACCGAGCTTAGCTAGTGCCTTCAGGTGTTAAGCTTATACTCGAATTAGAGTCTTGTAAATTAGATACGTTATCAAGTTAGCTATTGGAGAATTAGCGATACGAACCCAATGATATATAATGTTCAAAAAAATTTTTCTTCTAAGCACACGATTCTAACCGTACAATTAGTTTGTAAAATTGTTTACAGATCAATTTCCGTGTACCAAAACGTTTATTACTCAGCCGGTTAACTTTCCACCTTTTAGAGTTCAACTCGGAATAGTACCCAATTCGAAACAATAGTCCGAGATGGTAATCTAAATTGCTATCCGAGACGGGAAATCCGTCCAAAATAAGGTATCCGAGATGTAATTCGAAATGAGGCATCTGAGATGTAATTCAGAATAGTAATCCGAGATGCTCCAAAATAAATACCAAAGATCCGAGATGCACTGTTTTGATCCCTGAGTCATGAGGAATCATTAAAAGGTCACCGACACGTTTCCTATCGACCAACATCTTGCATCCATCTTGTTTGATACCTGTGTCGATTTAGATCATCTCCGTAGAATTCAAAATATACTTGACCTAGAGCCAATTAAGATAAACGTTCCCTCATTCTATAGGATTTGCCAACAGTAGATTCGTCAAGTCAGGGGAAGTTAAAAAAAGGATGCACTTGGAACATGGAGAACAATAATTCAATATCGATCTTTTACCCGTTTATCTGGGTTGTTACAACGTAGCTTTTGGCATAGGCTTGTTGGCGTATAACCGAGCAGAAGTAGGTCGCCCTGATAAAACTATCTGCATCCCCTGCCAAACGAAGAAACACCTTGTTATACATGGAGAGAAGCCCGAGATGCCCTTATGAATCATTAATTGCATGAAGGCCAGGAGTGCCTACAGAAAGGTTGCATAGCCTTTTTAGCTCGCGTAGTCGACAAGGAAAATGAGGAGCCCAAATTTGGAGGAAATAACCGTTGTGAAGGAATTCCCTCGAAGTCTTTCCATCAAACTTGTCTGGATTACCTCCGCAACGACACGCCAACTTTCACATTGATTTAGTGCAAGGAGCCGCACCAGTAGTGAAGTCTCCATACCGATTAGCTCCGTCATAAATGCAAAGACTATCTACACAACTTCAAAAGTTATTAACCAAAGGATTCATTGGAACAAGTTCCTTGCCATGGGGAGCTCTGGTGCCTTTTGTCGAGAAGAAGGATAAAACCTTTCGAATGTGCATAGGCTACCGGGAACAAAACAAGTTAACCATGAAGAATCGGTACCCATTACTGAGGATTGACAGTCTGTTCGATCAATCACAAGGGTCGAGTTTTCATCTAAAGATGTATTTAAGATTCGGATATCATCAGTTAAGAATCCAAGAGGAAAGTATTCCTAAGATGGTGTTTAGGACTCGCTAAGGTCATTACGAGTTCCTGGTTACGCTTTTGGGTTAACAAACGCCCTTACAGTATTTATGGATTTGATGAACCGAGTATGTAAGCCATATCTCGACAAGTTCGTGATAGTATTTATCGATGACATATTAATATACTCGTGAACCGAGGAAGAACACGAATAACACCTGAGAATTATTTTGGAGTTGCTAGAGGAGGAGCAATTGTAAGTCCCAAAACATATTCAGATCACAATGGTTGATTGTTATCACCCAAACAACTATGGATTAGTTTCTTGAATGAACAAATACTAAGAAAAACCAAGCAATGAAGATGAAGAATCTTGAATGGATCAAACAACTAGTGTTGCATATGAAATCCCAATAACATGTAATCAATAAAAGCACCTGGATAATCGGATGTAAGCATAATAGAAAAAATCACAACACAAGAGAATCACCAAAATCTGTCCAAGAAACTTGGACATACATTCATTGAACCATCTATATATACAAACTGATCACCCAGCATACTTATTAAATACGTTGGGCTATTAAATACGCCACGTACATATGAGATTCACAATATAGCACTTTTGACCCTTTTGATTATCTAACTATTGCAAAACCAGCTCAAACTATGGTTTATCAAGTACCAATGGTCTCAAAAGTTCTAACAATATCCCTCCTAGATCGTTGCGTGCTTGATTTTCTTCAATCTTGTTTCCGAGCTTCGGGGTCAGTGGCTGGTTCTTCTGTTTGTGGTTCTGTTGCTACATCAGTTGTTTGTTTGATAAAAGCTTCACTAATGGTTGGATGGCCTCCATTGTGACTTCATATGTGGATGAAGTCGGAGGTGGTAGAATGGTCTGGACGTCTGAATCTGGAGATGGATCTTTGGTTGGTGGAGAGGATGATTCTTGCTCAGCTGCTTTCTTCTTTCTGGACTCTTCTTTTTCCTTTTTAGCTTCCATTCTGAGTAAGACTTCCATTACTTCAATCTTTCAAGTTCTCACACGCTCGACTGCCCTCTGAAAGAGCATTCCCTCTTCAAGATATTCATTTCCGGCCCCAACGTTTATCTTATCTCCGTACAAGATATTCAGGTCGGAAAGATAGAACATAAATACGTCCATAGGGTCTAGAATGCGAATGTCCTCATTTGAGTTAGACCAAATGAGTGCCTCACCTGTTTGCCATCATAGAACCACCTCTTGAAATTAGTGAGCGTCACAGGTTGTTCTGGAGGAAGCTTCACCCTAGTAACCACCTTTGCTGGATTTATAACCCATATTATCTTTCCCTTACCGGTGAACGGGTCCTTGGTGGTCTTAGACACACATTTTCTGGGGCGCTGAGGCTTGAACACTGAAAATCCTCGCATGCATTCTCTTTGTATTAATCTTTCTAAATCTCCGCCAATGCTGCTATTTGTCGGATTAATCAGCTCGTGCTTGCTGAGCTCTCGTATGTACCATGTGGGTAAGCTTTGCATATCGTGAGCACTTCGAAAATATTGAATCACTCCACCTCTTCGTTATACCACGAACCAACCGGTTAGATTGCAGTACTTCCAACTAATGATTTTATCAGTAATCTCAGTTTTCTCAACTGTGATTACCTAATAAAAGCAGGCATTTTCGCTCTCTCCTTTTAAACCACTCTGGATGCTGTGGTTCAAATTCATCTCCCCCATCCGTTTCATACAACACATCGTATTCCAACCCCCATTCTAGGAACTTTGCAAGCATTTCGGCTTTGTCAACTTCCTCTTCGTCGCTGTGGTCATCAATGCTAACGTCAACTGCTAATTCAAGACGCTTTTTCTTCTTTTCGGCCTTGTCAGCTTTCTTTTTCTGCTCTCTTTCCCTAAATAAGTCAAAGTTGAAGATGTCTTAGTTCGAGTCCTTTGGCTTTCTGTTTGCTGACACATACAACTCTTGTACCATTTCATGAAGCTTCTCCATCCCTTCTTGTTGAAATCTAATAAATTCTGTTTGCTTAGCAACGTATGCGTGCAGTTCTTTGTTCTTCAATCTTTGTTCTTTCAACTTTCTCTAGAGAACATCAGCGTCATTGACTTTGTTCTTCAACAAAAAGAACTCCTTAGCAGAAAATAAACCGATTTCTTTAGATAAACGGTTGTAAAGCTCTTGAAAAGGTCTGGGTCAAGAGGGAACTTGCTGACGAGGAGGTTGAGCCGATACTGGAGGTTTGGGTGGAACGCTTACAGATGATCGTTCTCCTGTTTTTCTCTTCTTTGGCGGAGCAGTCTCGCTTGGAGAAGGCTCCAGTGGATCAGCAAAAAGTCCCTCCATAAATCTATCCAACAGTTCTTGCTCTGATGTAACAACCGCAGGGGTTTCAGATTCAGTCATTTCCCTTCTCTTCATTCTCCTCTCCCGTTTCTCAGTCGCCGCTACCGCATAGATGGCTTGCATTCTTTCAATCTCTTCCCTCTTCGATCCAGCGCGAATGCTATCAGTCATGATTCGATCTGGGTTTGGCGCATCTTTCTTGCTCTTCTTCCTTGACGGTTCCTCTTCTACCACTTTCTTTCCTTTTTCCTTACGATTACGTACAAGTGGAATTTCTTCTTGTACCTCAGCCTCTTCATCAACAACAACTAAATGACTTCCGCCTTCTCTACCTTTCCTTGTCTTTTCTCGATATTTTTTGTAAGCAGCTAGAACAACTGGAAGTCTTTCTTCACGATACATCCAGTGGTGTAACATCATCCACTCTTTGGTTTTTAACTCAGTAATCTGCCTTCCTTTTGGTAGCTGAAACTGATACGTGTTTCAATCATGTGGTAGGTTTCGATGTTGATCATCAATGAGTAATTGCACGAATCTAGGATACATCACCCATGCACCTTTATTGACGTTGTCTATCATGCAATAGAAAATCAATCCAAAAATGTTGAACGGCTGATTGGTACACAGATTCAGCATAGCTGCGGACCATTATAAATTCAAACCATCATAACCGTCCTTTCGATGGCAGATACTCATACAGAACGTGTGCAAAATGAACCTCCAGTCTTTCGTAAGCCATGTCTTCTTGGTCTCGTTTTTTTGACCGAAAGTCTCTAATGTAGTTCATCCCATGAAATCCCTCTAGAATTTCCTCCTTCTTTAACTTCAATGGATCACTGGCATTTTCTCCGAGGCTCAGCACCTTTCGAATTCGTTCCCCAGTGACTTTCATTTCCTTGTTCCGCACTGTCGCTGTGATATCTTTGACGTTGTTTAGCGTTCTTGCCCTTGCCGTTCTCCAAAATTCTTCTATGTGAATGGAGTAAATAGTGGGATTTGCTTGGATTGCATAGCTGATTTTACTCCACGACAACCAGTCCATTATGTCTTCAAAGTCGGGCTCCGGAGGATCTAGGGTGATCGGCTGATTGTGCTTTCTCTACCATCCCACACTAAGGTTGAGCCATTTCTGAAAAGTGGAAACGAGCCAAGTTAGATATTTATACAACAAAATAAATATAGATATATAAATACAAATATAAAAGTGAATTAAAAAAATATACATATATATATATATATACAAAACAATTAAAATCGCTGATATCTACACTGAACCTAAGGATAAATACGCAGAACATCTGACTAGCGAAATTAAGGTATTTTCAGCTTAAATGATTTATTACGCTGTCTTGACCGGTGTATTACTCTAATACGCCGGTTGCTTAAGCTTTCGTTCAAAACATAAGTCTTCCATTAGATGTCTCGTACAAATACGCTGATCACACATATTTACGCTGATAATAGATCAGCATATTTACGTATAACCAGCGTAGATGACAATCTACGCTAGTTTAACCGGCGTATTTGTCTATACGCCGGTTGCTTGAACTCGCGTTCAAGACTTAAATCGCCAATCCTTGACCTGACTAAATACGCTATCTTCAAGTTAAATACGCCGTATTCAAAATGAATACGCCATATTCATAATTTTCTTGATAAACCCTTGAAAACCCATGAGAACTGTTTAATCTATTTATCATTACAGTCCCGGTTGCGATATACATACCCAACAATCAATCGATCAACATTTGAAAAACTGAAAAACATACCGATGAAGATATTTCAATGTTCGATCAGATTTACACAAAAGAAGTGTGAGTGCTTTTAGAGATGTATGGGTGTGAGATCAGTTGAAGAAGACAGTGATAAAGATAACTTTTTGAAAATATTTACAAAGGGTGAAAAAAACAAGCATTTATATGATTTTACATTCCAGCGTAATTATTAACTACGCTGGACAATTAATTACGCCGCCAGATATTTTTTTAAGGATTCTTCAGGCCTAAGAATTTGAAATCAATTACGCTCGAAAAATTCAAATTTTCTCGAAAAATGTGCCCATTTTGGTTAAAAATATTGTAGGAAATTTAAAAATAAGCTTAAGAAAGATAGAAAATTGCAGTTTGTATCCTGAAAATTTTTCTTTGGGCCAGGAAGCTTCCTTTTTCGCATAGAATTTTCGCTTACAGATTTTAGATCCTGTGACTTTCCTGCAGAAGATCATACTGATAACCCTTTGTCAGTTTGAAATAAACTATTAGATACTTTTGAACAATCAAAGCACTAGAAAGACTGTCAGTATGTTTGTCCTTTTAAATCCATGCACCTATCTTTCAACATGAGTTTAGAGAACCTTTTATCATGTTGTGGTAATATTGACAAGAAATTCGATATTCCCCCACTCATGCTGGACTTGTCAGAATATTGTGCCCGTGAGTCCCAAATCAGGACATACCCCCGCGATCAAGGTATGCGCAAAGATTCCTCATAACAGGTGAGTATACTAACTTCATTCGTTTTTGAGGTTTCAACGTTAGATAGTTGGTGTTCAGGTCAGTACTTCCGTACAACAAAGAGACCAAGGTCTAGCGAGGGCTATGAAAGATACCAAATGTGGTACGATTTAAGCACTTGAATGATTCTCAATGAGAGTTTCAGTTGTGTAGGGTTTTGGCTGCATAGGCTCTTTTTGAAAAGATATCATAGCTGTATCTAGGTCAGCATATATCTGGATGCAGCAGAAGAGCAACTATGATATCCTCGAATGGTTAGCTAATATAAAGACCCGAAATCTCGGACTTTGGCAATCTATCAGCGCAAGATTTAAGACCATTAAGCCATACGCTGCAACGTTTTACCCGCAAGTTGCACAACATTGTGGGTATCCAGAATTCTTGTGTAATTATTTGCTTTTGTCTCGTTTCCGCAGTTTACTTCAAGGTATTGCTGAATCTACTGACACGTCGTTGCTTGGTGCCTCAACCTGATTTTATTTTAAGATCAAATAAAGTGTCAGTAGTTTCTCTATCATTTCTTATGCAGGTGTCAAATATAGGATTCTGATTCAACAATATTTTCTGGAATACTTCCCCCCTTAAAATGTTATTTTCTAGGATCCGTTACTTGAAAAGAAATTTTAAGTTTGCAGAAAATCTTTTTGATGGCACATTTTTACGAGAAGTATTTATTCTGAACAACCAGTTTTTTTATGTTTTTTTACCAAAAGTTAACTCTATTCAAGGAAGTTCATCATTTCTAACCAGGTTACCCACTGGTTGAATCCAGCTTTATCGAAGGCTTTCGTATATATATCAGATTTTTGTTACACTAAATCCACTGGCACCACTTGGATGTATCCTTTCTCGTACGCATCTCTAATCGCATGAATGCGTATTTCGATGAGTTTCGTTCTGGAGCGGTGGATCGGATTCTTCACAATTCCCAGACACGCCTTATTGTCGATGAATATTGGAGTTTTCATGATGTTGATCCCATAATCCAACAATTGATTATGTATCCAAAGGACTTTTGAACAGCAACTGTAAGCTGTCGTGTATTCAGCTTGAGCGGTAGATGTAGAGACTGTCGTTTGCTTCTTGCTCTGCCACGAAATTAGATGATTTCCTAAGAATTGGCAGCCTCCGGAGACAGATTTTTTGTCTACTTTGCAACCTGCATGATCACTGTCAGAGTAAGAAATTAGATCAAAATTACTATCTTTAGGATACCACAAACCAAGCTTTGGAGTTCCTTTGAGATAGCGAAATATTCTCTTGACGGCAGCATCATGCGATTCTTTGGGATTCGTCTGAAAGCGGGCACAGAGATAGACAGCCCACATTATGTCAGGCCTACTAGCGGTCAGATACATTAACGAGCCAATCATTGAACGATAGAAAGATTTTTTCACTGGCTTTCCTTGAAGATCTGAAGTGAGTTCCGTCTGAGAAGCAAAAGGGGTGCTGGCAGATTTGCAATCATTCATGTTGTACTTTGAAAGAATATCTCTGATATACTTAGCCTGATGAATGAGGATGCCATCCTTTCTCTGCTTCACTTCTAATCCTAAGAAAAACATGATCTCCCATCATGCTCATCTCAAATTTCGCTTTCATGACCTTCTCGAACTGCAAAGGGCTTCATCAGTCGACCCAAAGATGATATCTTCCACGTAGATCAGCACCAGCATCACATCATCTCCGATCCGCTTTGTGAAAGAGTCATATCAAGTTTCCCTCTTGAGTATCCACATTCCAGAAGATATGTTGACAAAGTCTCGTACCATGCTCGAGGAGCTTGGTGAAGACCATAGAGAGCTTTGTCAAGCTTGTAGTATTTCGTGGGGAAGTGAGGATCTTCAAAACTTGGAGGTTGACAGACATAGACTTCCTCTTTCACTTTCCCATACAGAAAAGCACTCTTTACATCCATTTGAAACACCTTAAAGTTTTTGAATGAAGCATAGACTAAGAAGTTTCTGATAGCTTCCAAGCGTGCAACCGGTGTAAAAACTTCCTCATAGTTAATCCCCTCCTCCTGCCGAAAACCTTGAACCACTAATCTTGCCTTATTTTTTATAACTACACCATGGTCGTCCATCTTGTTTCGAAACACCCATTTGGTACCAATTGGATACTTTCCATCTGGTAAATCAATGAGTTCCCGGACTTTAAGTTTCCGAAATTGGGCTAATTCTTCTTGCATTGCTTGTACCCAGTTGGAGTCTTGAATTGCTTCTTCGATATCTCTTGGGACAGACTGCGAGAGAAAAGCTGCATACAGTCCTGTGTTGATGGTATGTGTTTGTCCGCGTGTTCGAACTCCATCTTCCACAGAACTGATGACATTTTCAATTGGATGGTTTCAATTGGTCTTGTACCCTGCATTAGTGTGAGTTTCCACTTGTTGAGGTAGATTGGTGAAGTGTTCATTGACGTAGATAATTGGAGTTTCGTCTTCTTTAGAAGGTTCATCCACAGCCTGCTGTGAAGAAGAATCATCATGTGCGGACGCATTCTCAGCAGATGTATCACCATTTACTTCGATTATAGGAGGAGTAGGAGAGGCAGAGGCAGGGGTGAAACGGGTTGTAAAAGGAGTCAATCCAATGTCGGGGGCATCAAACAATGGTTCCAATGGAGTGGATTCTGCATGTTTGGATTCAGTGACGGGTTCATCGATGTTGAAAGTGTTGAATATAACGTCTACGTATAGAACCAGTTTGGAGCGCTTCTAGTGTTAGTGGAGTTTCCTTCATGAAAATCGACGTAGTACGATTCAATTACCATCTTGGTTCGTTTATTGTAGACTCAATATGCCTTTTGAGAAGATGAATAGCCATGAAGTAGCACACATCACCAACTGCTTCAAACTTGATGAGATTCTCTTTAGTGTTGAGAAGTGTACATGAGCATCCGAATTGTCTGAAGAAATATATAAGAGGCTTCCTTTTGAAAAGTAGTTCAAAAACTGTCTTTCTGTGAGGTTTGACAATCAAAACATGATTCAAAACGTAGCATGCTGTGTTGACCGCTTCAGCCCAGAAGATTATGGGAAGCTTAGAGTCGACAAGCATAGTTCTTGCAGCTTTGATGAGAGTTCTATTTTTCCGTTCTGCTACCCCGTTTTGCTGAGGGGTCCTGGCAGTGCTGTATTGGAGGAGAATTGCCTTATCTGCACAGAAGGAGACAAACGTATGATTTTTAAATTCAGTTCCATTGTTGCTTCTGATGGAGTTGACTTTCAGCTTGATCACGTTTTCAATCATGGGAATGAAGCTCTTCAGAATGGATGCTGTTTTGCTTTTGGCTTCAAGAAAGAATGCCCATGAAAACCGTGAGAAATCATCTGTAATCACCAAACAGTAAGATCTTTTAGCAAACTATTAACACTAATTGGGCCAAAAAGATCCATGTGAAGTAATTGCAGTGGGGCAGATATCGTATTCACTGCTTTGGACTTATGAGGCTTTTTATGTTGCTTTCCTTGAGCGCATGCGATGCGTTTTTTAGAAAAAGGAAAATCTTTCATAGGTAAACCTCTTACTAGATTTAATTTAGAAAGTTTATTTATGTTCTTAAAATTCACATGCCCCAAACGCCTGTGCCACAACAGTGATTCCGATTCAGATGCTTTTGAAATGAGATGTCATTTGCTCATTAGATTTTGCATTTTTCATATTCAACACGTAGGTATTATTTTGGCGAGGAGCTCTAAGCATGATCATTTCTTCAGGGACGGAGTATCCGGGTTTGAAGAATAAGCACTCCGTGTCATTGAACAGCACCGCAATTCCTTTGTCACAGACTTGTGAAACACTCATGAGATTATAACACAACTCTGGAACATAGTTCACATTTTCCAAAGTGAGTGCTTCTGACACGACGTCACCCATTCCGACGATTTTTCCTCCCTTTTTGTCTCCGGCAAAGGATAGAAAGTCACCATCGATAACTCAAATGTTTATAAGGAGATCCTTTAACCCGGTCATATGCCTGGAGCAACCGCTGCCAACATGCTAGATATATTCCATGAGCATCCAAAGCCATTTCTGAATTTTAATATGTTATACAACAACAACAACAACAACAAATATCTACATATTAGCTAGCTTTTGGAACCCAGACTTGCTTTACATTAGTTCTATCATGATTTTGAGCAAGAGAGTTTTCTTTTCTTTTCCAAAAATAAGTTGAATCAACTATGCATTTTACTGATTTCTTTAAATTGTCAAATTGATCAGTAAAACTTTTAAAGAGATCTTTACTAGGTTTAGAAATTTCTTGCTTTTGCAATGTTTCACCGTATGTCCTAATTGACCACAGCGAAAACATTGTTTTTGACTCGATCTTTTCTTCCTGGGTGCTGAGTGTGAAGATGATGTATATGATGAGAATCTGGAGCATCTTGAGGAGTTTGATGATGTAACGTGGCTTGAATCTTTGGCTTTCTTCAGTTTCTCCTCAAAATAATGTTTATCTTCAATGTCGTCTTAACTGCGCTCATTGTCTGATGAGGAGTTTGATTCTTGACTTTCATCTGACCTTTCTCCATCACTTTCTGAAGTTGTTGTGCTTGAATCTTCAGTAAAAGCTTTATGAGTCTATGATGTACCTGCAACTAATGGAACAAATTCTGGAATTTCCTCTGTAAGGAATTTTCCAAAACTGTTTTTCTTTAATTCTGGCACAAATACAGGAGATTCAAGCATAACATTTCATTATTAAGAACAAGGTTTAGGTCATGACCCTCAACCTTAGCAAACCCTTAGTTGTGAGCCTTAAGTGTAGGCACATGGCCATTACAGTCATCCCGAATATTCAATTTTGGCATAAGGCCATTACAATCATCCATCCTAGATAAACTATTACAGTTATCTTGAATAGAGATTTTGTTCGTCTTATCACAATTCCAGGCGAACTAGTTAACATTTGAATAACTGTCGCCTGAATAGCCTATTACTATTTTCATCCCTCCATAATCATCTTCCCCATCGCACACATCTTCCTTACTCTCGCACAGATCTGCATTACTTTCAGAAAAGTTAGTGTTGTTTTCAGATTTATAAAAAATACTTTGATCCAAAAGATCATTTTTATTGATTAAGTCGTTTTTAGGATGAGGAGATGGCATAGGAACATAATTTTTGCTGTGCGGAGGAGGAAATAATTTTCTTTCATTTCTGAATTTACCTTTATATCCAATTTCATCCTTAATGAATGTCAGTCGTTGGCAATTTACAATATCAACCAGTGCTTTTTGACTAATTTTCCATTTATCAATAATGGTTTGCAATTTGTTATTTTCGTTTTGGGATTTTTCTAGCTTTTCTGTCAAATCATTTATGATAAAATCTTTTCTAAAAACAAATTCCTTTATAGTCTGCATTTCAGCTATGGTTGAATTTAACTTTCGCTGATATGCAGCCTCATTTCCTTTTAATTCTTGATTTATTTTCAAAACTTTTTCTTTTTCTTTAATTTATATCACGGTTGAGTAATTTGTAGTTGCCACAACGTTCAAACATGGTTTGGAGCACAGCTTTGCCTTAAGTTCATATGGAATGTTGTTTACCAAATCCTTATCCTCGGCTTCTGATTTCATGGCAGTGGTAGATGTTCCAACCGTTTCATTCTTGCTAGTACTAATGACTTCTTGAACTGCTTGCTTCAACTCATTCATTTCAGCTTTCTGTTGTCTCTTCTCTGAGGTAGGAGTGATGACGCTTTTCAAACCAGTGTCATCTTTTGGAATCTTGGCGGTTTGCTTTTCAACATCATTTGAGACAGACGTGGCAGAGACAGTGGAGATGTTTGCCAGGAGGGCCTTGTTAACTTCACTTTTAGTCTCAGCAATCTCCTCTGACCAGTCATAATCCTCCACAACTAAAGCCTTAGGATTATTGTCAGCAGTGTTGTCATTTCCCTCAATGGCAATCGGCATCCTTGTCTGGTTGATTTCGGCATTTCCGTTCTTCAGCAACAGACACTCTCTTTTGAAATGGCCCAAGTTTTTGCAGTTATAACACCTAAGCTTGGACTTGTCAAATCCAGCTTTTCCAAGGGCTAACCTCTTTCCCGTTTTATCTTGGAATTTCTTCAGTCGTAGAGTGATCATTGCCATCTGCCACTTCAGATCCATCTCCTCCATGTCGTCAGGATCTACTTGATACATACCCTCAGCTGTGAGGAAATCTCTCTTCAATTCTCCCGACATGAGTGACTCATAACTGCTTAAGAAGGTATTAAACAAAGCAACATGTTCTGTGGATATTTTAAGTGCTTGAGTGTCGCTGGTCACTGTAGTCTTCCTGGAGGATGATGTGGCCTTCACAGAGCTTGCGGAAGCATTCAAATAGGATTCGACAGCACTTTGGGAATTTAATCCACATGAGGTGACAGGAGCAAGAAATGCCATATTCTTGGGGATGGAAGTTGCGGCAGCTTGCTGAGACATCTTCTGAGAATAGCTAGTTTGATTCATCTATCATTTGACAATGTCCATTTCAAAAGCTTTTTAGGTGTTAATCAATTCCGAGAGTGTGACGGAGTTGTGCTGGTGAGTAAAGTTCTCTTAATCATCATGCATTGAAGACTCCATTCTTTTGTTAGAGAATCTAGCAGCCTCTTGATTGATGCATAATTTGCAATTGGGTTTCCCACTTTCTTCATCTTGGTCAACACCCCTAGAAATTGACTTATGTGGTCGGACAAGCTTTCGCCACGAATACTTCCAAAAATATAATATTCTTTCTGCACCATGTCTTGTTTGTTGTCCATGAGTTCCTCATTACCTTCGTAATCGTCGATAGAGCCAACCACAGTTCATGTGCCGAGGTGTATTCTTCAAACAGGTTGTTATCATCCTTCGACAGAGCCATAGTAAGAGCAGCGTGAGCCCTCCGGTCACGTTGAATGAGCGTCCTATCTTCATCTGTAAACGTCGAAGGATCTTCATTGATAGTACGGATGTCGTCACGGATTATCATAGGAACATGCAGACCCACAGTGACTGACATCCATTGAGTATAATCGGTATACTCAAAAAAAGATTTGATCCTGTTTTTCCAACTGCTAAAATCTTCTGAACCTTTCAACTTTGGTGGCCTTGTAGCAGTTCCAGTTTCAAGTTCGGCTTGGGCAACCGGATTGAGTTGATTTAGAGACATGATGGATGATCGGTGATTAAATACGCTGGGTTTTGTTGAATCAGAAAACAATTACGCTGCAACAAAGACAAATACGCTGCCGATGAGGTAATTACGTTGCACTTGAGATCAAATACGCTGATGGGGAACAGCGACTTTGTCCTGCAAAAAGCTAAATCCGCTGGATATTCGAAAACAAGAAAAGGTTTAGTTAAATTCACTGAACACCATGACAAAATCGCTGAGGATTAGTAACACTGATTTCGAAGTCGCCTTCGATTAATTTCGCTGGTACAATTACGCTGACAACTCTTTAAATCCGTTGGTTTAAAAACCAGCGTATTTGTTAACTACACAAAATTCAAGTTTAATACGCCAGCTTCAAAGATAATTACGCTATCTTCAAAGATATCTACGCTGGCTCTAAAAATAATCACGCCCAGAAGGGTTTTAGTACGAAAAAAAACCCACTAATCACCCAAAAACGACTCAAAATTTGCGTTTCTTTGCAGCTAAATGACCAAAATGTTTACAAACTACTGATTAACAACAACCCAAAGATTAAACGCACCAGATCAAGCCATTTCCATCCCAAAAATTTGAAAAACCATAAAACTTTGAAAACTTTTCGGATCAAGAGCACAAAGGCTCTGATACCAAATTGTGAGTCCCAAAACGTATTCGGATCACAGTGGTTGATTGTTATCACCCAAACAACTATGGATTAGTTGTTTGAATGAGTAAATACTAAGAAAAACCAAGCAATGAAGATGAAGAATCTTGAATGGATCAAACAACTAGTGTTGCATATGAAATCCCCATAACATGTAATCAATAACAGCACCTGGATAATCATATGTAAGCACAATAGCAAAAATCACAACACAAGAGAATCACCAAAATCTGTCCAAGAAACTTGGACATACATTCATTGAACCATCTATATATACAAACTGATCACCCAGCGTATTTA
Source organism: Scalesia atractyloides (assembly GCA_947069175.1). Lineage (NCBI taxonomy): Eukaryota > Viridiplantae > Streptophyta > Magnoliopsida > Asterales > Asteraceae > Scalesia > Scalesia atractyloides. Next base: position 51,317,268 of record CAMTDV010000001.1, on the reverse strand, counting down.
TTAAATACGCTGGGCTATTAAATACGCCGCGTACATATGAGATTCACAATATAGCACTTTTGACCCTTTTGATTATCTAACTATTGCAAAACCGGCTCAAACTATGGTTTATCAAGTACCAACGGTCTCAAAAGTTCTAACAACAATTATCTGCTAAGTTCTTGAAATGCGAATTTTGGATTCGCGAAGTACAATTTTCGGAATGTAGTGAACGAGAACGGAATACATGTTGACCCTTCAAAAATTGAGGCTATAAAGAATTGGACACGCCAAGAACCCCCATGGAAATACGACAATTCCTAAGTTTAGCAGGATACTACGAGAGATTTATCGAGAACTTCTCAAAAGTTGCTCAGCTGCTAACCTCGCTTACACAAAAGGATAATAAGTTCGATTGGGGAGAAAAGCAAGAATCCGCGTTTCATCTATTAAATGATAAATTATGTAAGGCGTCGATATCATCACTTCCAGATGGTACCGATGACTTTGTGGTGTATTGTGATGCATCGCATCAAGGCTTGGGTTGCGTGTTAATGTAACGTGAAAAAGTCATCGCGTACGCGTCTCGTAAGTTGAAAGTTCATGAAAGGAATTATATCATACATGATCTAGAATTTGGCAAAGTGGTATTGCCTTAAAGATCTGGCGTCGTTATTTATATAGCACTAAGTGTACCATATTCACGGATCATAAAAGTCTTCAACATATATTCAATCAAAAGGAACTGAATATGCGCCAACGACGTTGGTTGGAATTGTTAAATGATTATGAATGTGAGATCAAGTATCACCCGCGCAAAGCAAATGTTGTAGCAGATGCTTTGAGTGGAAAAGAACAAATCAAAACATTACAGGTACGAGCTTTAGAAATAACGATTCAGACAAACTTTACAACTCGAGTGCATGATGCACAACAACAAGCTCTAAAACCTAAAAACATTCCAAAAGAATCCTTACGGGGAATGGAAAAACAACTGGAATCTAACAAGGATGGGACTTTATATTTCATGGGAAGGATCTGGATTCCTTATTATGGCAATTTGTGAGACTTGGTGCTGGATGAAGCACATAAGTCCAAACACTCGATACACCCAGGATCGGGTAAATCTCAAGGGAGATATTGCGACCTAGGTTGGGAAATGCCTAACTTGTGCAAAGGCCAAGGCCGAATACCAAAAACCATCTGGTTTATTGCAACAACATGAGTTCCCTGTTTGGAAGTGGTAATAAATCTCAAGAAATTCTATTACAAAACTACCACGGACCTCTCGAGTACATGACATGATCTGGGTTATCATCGACAAGTCAGCTCACTTCTTACCCATCCGTGAGAAAGACAGTACCGAGAAGTTAGATAAACTGTATCTTAAGGAAATCGTGGAACGTCATGGAGTGCCAATCTCGATAATCTCTGATAGAGATGGTCGTTTCATGTCGCGGATCTGGCAATCATTTCAAACATTGTTTGGTTCTTTGCTAGATTTAAGCACAACTTTTCACCCGTAGACCGATGGTCAAAGTGAGCGAACCATCCAAATGTTGGAAGACATGCTTCGGGCCTGTTTGATGGATTTAAGCGGAAACTGGGATACTCATTTACCATTGGTAGAGTTTGGCTACAATAACACTTATCACACCAGTATCAACGTCACACCGTTCAAAGCACTATATGGCGAAAGTGCCGATCTCCGCTATGTTGGGCGGGAGTCGGTGACAGACAACTCATTAGTCCCACAATAGTACAAGAGACCATTGATAAAAATATTCAAGATCCGTGAGCGTATCAAAGCGGCCCGAGATAAACAAAAGAACTATGTAGATCGGAGACGCAAACCATTATCCTTCGAGGTCGGAGACGAAGTATTACTACATGTCTCGCCTTGGAAAGGCGTAGCTAGATTCTGGAAGCGTGGAAAACTAACCCGAGATATATTGGGCCTTTCGAAATTCTGGCAAAGATCGGTACAGTGGCTTACAAACTAAAACTGCCAGAGGAACTCAATAATGTACACGACACATTCCATGTGTCTAATCTGAAGAAAAGCCCGATGAATGACACATTATCATTCCATCGGATAAGATTGATATTGATGATATACTCCAGTTTAACAAGGAACCCGTTGAGATTATCGACCGGGAGACAAGGAGAAGTCAAATCAAACTAGTTAAAGTTTGTTGGAACTCACGTCACGGACCCAAACGTGGGAACGTGAAGATCAAATCAAGACAAAGTACCCCCAACTGTTCAAGGAGACTCCTTCAGAGGATGCCTTAAAGTGAATTTCGGGACGAAATTCTTTTTGACAGGAGGAGTATGTGACAAATGGCAAATAACTAGGAATTTTTTACAATCTAATCACTATTTTAATTCATAATCTCATGCGTATTATTGTAGTTTAATTGCATAACCGAGTCGTACGTCTTATCCTAAGTATTAGGGCTAGCAAATCAGATCATAACATATACTAGTTTCCGTTACGACGCAAAACAAACCAAACAATGCCCTAAAAGTGTTGGTAGAAAGTGTTGGGCGCACTATTTGCAGTGGCACTATTTGTGTCGAAAAAACCGCTAAAACGAACCAGAACAACTAATAACGGCATGCTAATGCCATAACTGTGTCTATATATAAATGAAAACGTTGATATGAGATCACCCATTACAAAAATACATAACTTTCCGGTACAACGCCAAAATTGCAAAATTGTCCGTTTCGACCAAAAAGGCGACAAATTTCATTTTGTTTGAAATATTAATTCGGTGGATTCCGGATTTCAGAATGATAATAAAACAATGTTGAACATCCTAAAACAATATGAGAATAGCAAAAATGCATAAAAGACATCGTTTCTGGTCATTCGACAAACAGCGCACTACTCGACTAGAAAGCGACCATTTGGCGAACCGATGAACATTTTAGTGGCCGATAGCCTCATTCATGCATCTAGCGAACTAGTTAAGTCTCATTTTGGACTCGGAATCCATTCAACTATCTTGAGGTCACAAAAACACAACTTCCAGAAAAGTTCAATGGCAGGATATATAAGTGCCGATATCGAGTGAACGATCGAACGAAAGCCATTTCGGCCATCCTAACTCAAAATATATTCGTCTAGCGGACTAGTTATATGTATTTTTAGATCGGAAGTGTACTAAATAAACGCCATGGCAAATGTGGTGGTCAAAAGCACCAGCTTCCGGTACTAAATAATAAAGTTCGTTTATTAGCGAATATTGTATCGTTGAGCGAACTAGCTAAGTTTTCGTCATCTGAAACTTATATTAAATGATCAATTGGATTAATTATCATAAATTAACACTCTATACCATAATTATATGCAAAGAATACAAGATCAATCCCTAATCACAACACTTAACCTAATGACTAAAATATCTAGTAAATAAACATGTTTTATAAAGAACATTTTACCCCCCCCCTTGCATATGACGGTTTCAAGTGGATCCCACACCCACTTGATTCTTGTTGAAAATGTGGGATTAGAAGCATGGTGATAGATATGGATTGTGATCTTGAAAAATGATAATTATATAAACAACATCACCTCATATTTTCTATCATTTAGCACTTAAAAAATGGCAACCATTTCTTTCTTCTCCCACATACCTAAAATCCCTAACTCTAACCTTAATAATAACACTAAATATAGTTATTTTGTGTTGATTATGTGTTTATATGTTAACTAGTTAGCATGATGGTGTTGCTTATGTTAAAGTAAATGTATAAGTTAGATGATCTTGTATGGATTAAATAGGAAAATGATGATTTAAACATAGTAATGTTTAGATCTAAACAAGATCATCAACTTCATCATCCATGAAGATTACTACAATCTAAAAGTAATTTTATTACATATGAGTAATTTTATAAGAAATAAACACTATGATTTAAGATGTAACCATCTTAAAAAGTGTAGTAATCAAGTGGTTTAAAGTAATGGGCTTGATCTAATGATGTAACAAAAATGATGAGTTACAAATGCTAATTAATGTTGAAATCTTATTATGTTTTTAGTAAGATTTTGACTACCAAAATACTAGGGATGATGATGCACATAAGTTGTAAACAAATAATATGAAAGCTTGAAATAAATTATTGATCTTCATTATGAGTTTAAACAGGTTTAAATACGTTTTAAAAATGTGGAAAACGCCATAGTTTAAGGAAAACTATGGCGAAATTTTCTAAAAATCTAATCGTGATTAAGGTATGATTAACGGGGTGACTAGCGGGACTAAACACGATTAGTAACTTAAATCATCGTTAAGTAAGTCCTAATGACAAGGGTTAAACCCTAAACACTCAAGTGTTCAACAAGTATATATATATATATATATATATATATATATTTACAAGTAAAAATAAGTAATCCTTATAAATATATATATGGTTACTTATGGAAATACAAGTATATATACCTGTCTTGTCACCAAGAATTTTGTATAAATATGTGTGTATTGTATGTGTATGTATTTAGAAGCTTAGGGTATTCACCATAAAAAAAATACCCAACTATACACAAAATACTACAAACACTTGAAAATATTACCAAGTGTTGGTAACACAAACAAATGCATTTTTACAATACGTCGAAAGAATAATCAGACAAACGAAGCAATACGGACGGTGGGCGAATGTACACAAATACACCGTCGCGTCGTCGACCAAAGAGTTATTACGACGACGGGCGATTGTCGACGGGAAAAAGCATGTACTAAACGACGACGACGACAAGTCTAAAATATATATTTAGACACTTAATATATATATATGTTATTGATATCATAACCCAGAAAGTTAAAACATAAAGAATTTACTATGTGAATTTATAAATGTATACAAAATAAGTATACTTACAAATCCATACTTAGTAAAATTATAAGTATATGACTTATAAAATAATGGGCTCTTGAAAATGAATATGGGCTAGGCCCATTTATAAATTACATGGGCTAGGCCCAATGACATAAATTACATGGGCTAGACCCAATGACATGATTACATGGGCTAGGCCCAATGAAAAGAAAACATGGGCTAGGCCCAATGACATAAATTACATGGGCTAGGCCCAATGAGATAAAAACATGGGCTAGGCCCAATGACATAAATTACATGGGCTAGGTCTAGTGACAAGAAAACATGGGCTAGGCCCAATGACATAAATTACATGGGCTAGGCCCAATGACATGAAAAATGGGCTAGGCCCAAGGACATAAATTACATGGGCTAGGCCCAATGACATGAAAACATTGGCGAGGCCCAAAGACATAAATGACATGGCAAGGCCCAATGACATGCGTGCAAGGCGCGAGAACATGTGAAGGGCAAGGCCGAGTTCACACACAACATAGAACAACAATATATATTTGAGAAATATATATAACATATTAATTGAACAAACAAACTACCAACACTATGATAACATTAAAAAGTTGTTCTATCATAAAAAAAGAAATACATAACAAGAATTCAAGTTGAACAACGAGTACAAGGTCCATTGAGGCCTAGGTGTCTAATAAACTCGATACAATGTAGGTTACACACGTGTACGGATACCAACTGTGAGTAATACGACGTATGGAATGCAAAGCTGTGAGTCATGTCCCTCCTTCCAATTATTTAAAAGTTTTGTTTTAAAACTATCGAGGGGAAATACATGTCATAACAAACGGTATGTTAGCTATGGGGTTAGTTAATAACACGATCAATGTGCGTAAGTAGGATGATGACAAGAGTAACCATTAATCACTTAGTGACCAAGGTGCAAAAGGTATAGATCTATAGAGTTTGAGGCATGCTCCACTTCTGGTTGGTATACCCTTCGGAGTGCTTTTGTGATCCCAAATGATGTTAAGAGTTGTCTCGGTTTGGTTACTTACTTATGGCACATATGTCAGGGTGCTTGCTACACACTGATAGATCCTTAAACTCCATGAGTGCTAACAACATACTCAGATTTCATTTCTAGATTACGAGATTGACATTTTATGAGAAAACAATAACTACATGAACTCGCCAACTTTATTTTGACTTTTAAAATTACATGTATTTCAGGACGTAAGACATGAGCTAGTGATATGATTCGGGTTATGGGAAAATGTCAAGACAATGGTGTGCCATCTTTTGGAGGGTTTGCCTCTTATATCCCAATTTCGTTTGGGTATATAGGAGTCAAAACCTCATTACGTAGTAACGATGAAAACAATATCTTATTTTGAAGTAATATATGTTGAAATATGTTTATAATGATCAGTTGAAAACAGTTAAACTATGAAATAACTTTTGTATGGTTGTAATCATGGGAATGAAACTTCTCATTAGTATGGCATCGTTGTTGAATTATGATTGTTTACTAAATTGGATGCAATGATTACCTAATAGTCACACACTTGCGGTTCCGCTATAACCAGGGTGTGACAACAAATCCTCTAGAGTGAAGATAATTTTGAAAAGCAAATAACGAAGTGCTGCCCAAATTTTAGCTTGTAGTGGTTGATTAGCAACCAGGTAAAATTCTACTTTGAACCAGTCCCTTCGCACCAAGGTAAATGGTAGAAATTCATAAAATTTTCTAGGTTTTTTCGTGTTTATGCTTTTGCAGGAAAAGAAAACAAACTTTGACAAGAAACACAACATCTGTTGTGATCTTGTTGAGAGTATTCAAAAAATCTCTCCTTTCAAATCGATTCTGAAGTTTATGAGCAAGTTACCGATTATTAAAGCGCTTACAGATCCTCACAAAGCTTATCGTTCACGTATACAGGGGTTCTAGGAGCATGCAAAGTGCATATGCAAGGCGATAAAATCTTCGTACAGATTGGTAATGAATATAAGGGAATTTTTATATTGAAGCTCTAATTTGCAGAGTATTAGATTTCAAAGACAAAGACGAAGATCCAATGATGTATATTGAACATATGTGCAAAGGATGCTTCTACAGAATGGGCTATAAGGAGCATCTCAACACTCAGTTCAATAAAGCTTATCTCGGAAGGCCTTACAAGTTTTTCGTGCATTCTGTCATTTATTCTGTCATTTATGCGTTAAGCCACAGGAAAGGGGGAGGTGATGCTATAGTTGATTATCAAATGTGTATGATTGCGGCACTTACGCTAAACAAGCCCTACAACTTCACCAAGATGATATTCGAGCATATGAAGTTGAACATTGATAAAGAAAAGTTTCTGCAATAACCCAGATTTGTGCAGCTGGTGATGATCAATTTCCCAACTTAGTGAAAAACAAGAATAATGTGCTGCCGTTGGATCACATGACAGGGTTATCTTTGGTGAGATTGAATTAATAACTGAAGCAGAGTACAGAGCCAGTGGCAAGGAAATTCTTTAAGATTCAAAGATAAGAGATACAAAGCACCTCCGAAGGATAAGTGGAGAAACGAAGGAAGTGGTTCTTATGATGAGACTGCATAGATGGAAGGTTATGAACCCAAGAGAGGTGTGTGGTATGAAAAGAAGATTCTAAGAAAAAGAAGGGTACTCCAAAAGCCAAAGCACAAAAACGTAAGATTGAAGCATTGCTTAGAGATAAATTTACCGATGACGAAGTAGAAGTTGAATAGAATGTGGAGACAGAGGTAAATGTTGAAGATGAGGTGTTTTCTACTACCTCGGATCATGAGAAAGAAACAGGAGCAGCTGGTGATAATGATGAAGATTCCGATGATTCGTTTGATAGAAAGATAAAAGAAATAGAGGAAGCTAAAAGACTGGCACAAGCAATGAAAAAGAAAGTTGTTGGTGAGGTTGATGTGGTTTATGTACCATCAGATCCTGAATCGGAATAGGTTGTTGAGAGGCCAATTAAGAAGGAACGAGGAGTTAAAATAAGCCTGATGCACAAATAAAGTATACTGGATCTCCTACTGTAAAGAAAGCTCGAACGAAATACAGGAGAAGGAAACCAGCAGAGGTTGAACAATCGCCACTAACACGAAATCCACCATCACCTAAACATATTACATCTTCACATCAAACACCGCCACAACCAATATCTCTAAAACATCAAACACCTCCGCAAACTCAAACAACACCTGAACAACCAACACCTAAATCATGATCAACAACTAAATCAGCTCCGAGACAATCACTGTCCGGTAGATTTCCTACAGATTTTGGGGAGATTCCATTACAAAAAGAGTTGATGAAAATTTCGATGTAGACATATTCAATGGCACCAAGATAGCAGAGCTAAAAAGCAAGATCAAAGCCTTGGAAGATAATAAAGAATTATTAGAAGGTAGGGTGAAATTTCTTGAAAATGGTCGAGAATATATGAAAGTTGTGATCGAAAGTCCGGTGACTGATAATGACAGGTTGAGACGAGCGGTAAATGATTTTGAGGATGAATGTGCAAGGAATAATCGAAGATTTGATTTATTTCAGGAGGTATTGGCTAGCAGGTTAGGGATAGACTTTGCAGCTGAATTCGATCGTTTAGAAGTTGAAGAAGCAAGACAAAAGGCAGCTGAATGGGCTAAAAAGGCAGAGAAAGATGCTGAAGCTTTGGGAAGGGTAAAGAGAAGATTGATGAGGTTCCTTTGATAGAATAATCTGTGCCAGAAGCTGTGTCTGTGCCAGAAATTACTATTGATAGAGTTGAGAATGTGGAAGAAGTTAATATAGATGTTGATGCTGAACCGGTTACCTTTGTGCTTGTTGGAGGACCGGTGGATGTCTCTGATAATTTATGATAGAAAAGATTGTAGAACATAGTAGAATGTATGCTGAGATAGATGCAAAGATAGATGGATTTGATGACGATGAGGAGGATGATGAACAAGATAAAGATGTCGGTACAAAAGATAATAAAGATGATGATGACAAAGGCGACGATGACGATAATACGCAAGGTGGAACAATGTTTATTGTCGAAACAACAAAGATTAATGAATCTTTTGATTATGATGCTTATTTGAATGCATCTGCTAACCAAGAAGATGATACACAATGTTAGGGGAAGCAGAAAGAGCAAACTCATGATGCAGAATAATCAGGAATCTTCATAGCTTTACCAATAACAGTTGTTTCTAATTGTTATAAGCCCCAAATTTTATATCTGGAGCACAATGTTGAGGAAGGCGAGTTTGTGCATAATTATACAAAGGAAGAAATTGTTATTATGCTTGGGGTTGATGAAGAGTTGTTCGAATTGAATTTGGAGAGGAACTGAATAACATCAGTGCATTTGAGCCGAGTGGTTTACAAGCACATACTAGATGTTGATACTTATGACAGAGTAATTATTGAAGATCCTTCAGATGATGATGATGATGATGTAAAGTATTTTGGTGAAGGTACTAATAGCTTTTCAACTTTTGAAGAGTTATTCAGAGAAGCAAGTGATGACTTGTTAAAAAGAAGGATTGAAGAGACAGTTACAGAGGGAAGTATACCGAAATGTCTATCCAAAGAGGAAATTGTTGAGGCTAAAATACGTGGTTTAAAGAGCTACTGAAGGAAAGGAAGTTTAGACGACCGTTAGCATTCTTCACACGCGACAAAGATATATCTTTGGGAGATATTCTAAGCTAGGGTTGGCTTCCGGAATTGAATTTTTATGCAATCAAAAGAGAGTTTGGCGTGCAATACTTCAGGTACTTGAATGATTTGCAGACGTTGCCATACTGGGGTATCGAAGAGCTTATGGAGCAAAGAGTATTAACTTCCAAATGAAGTTTCATGATCAAAGATTGTGGACGTCAATCAAATATGAAGCGACTCATGGATTTAACAAATGGAAACCATTTATTCCAAAGAAAAGGATAAAGATCGATAGAGTTACGAAAGATAAAGATGTTACGCTTGTGATAAAACGGCCGCGCGTGATGAAAAACATGGCGTTGATGAATATCGAACAAGGTTTCCATGAATTCTTTCAGTGGTAGCAAGTTGATTCTAAAACAGGTAAAGCTATTATTGTGTTGAAAGTTGATGATACCTGGGATATTACTAAAGATTTGAATCTAGAAATGATCGAACGAAAGAGGATATGGGTTTGTGGAGAACTGTTCGTATACTATACCCGATGTGGCTAGTTAATTGCTTGAAAGAAGATATCAAATGATTTTTTTTTCAACAAGATTTATTTTGATGTGAAGCAAAAGACGCAAGCGATGTAATACCAAGGTGTGATCAATTTATGCTATGCACATGATATTAATTCTGGTAAGATGTGTGAATCGTCATGTAGAGAGTTAGAGAAAGAAGAATTTCTAAAAGAGGAGTAACATTTGGAAAGGATTGAAGAAAATTCAAAAGTAGCTCGTCTCAGAAGATTCCAATTCATGAAATGAGGCTCCTCCTACTGATCAGACACCGACACCGATTCCAACAGAAGAGAGAACAAAGTCATAAAAGAACTTCTTTGGACGTTAAAGTTACATGCTTGAAGATTTTGAAGACAGACCAAGACTACGGCAACATCCAAGGGAGAGTTTGTTGGTGCATAATGTCTATTTCTTACGTCTTAGGATGTGTTTGTGTTTGTAATAGGACGAAAATGTTAGATTTTACATTGTATTATTTAACTTTGAACGAAGGTGAGTCACCTTCGCACGAAGGTAGCATAGCATGTCTATAAATAGGTCGTGAGAGGTCTTAGAATGTAGAACTTTTGCGACTAAGACGGCGAAGCTCTATCGATTTTCCTGGTCATTTGTCACTATTACACATTGAATGAAATCAGTTAATTGATGAATAATCTTGTCAATTGTCACTAATTCATATGAATTCCACACGTATTGACTAGATACTCAAATTAGGACCTTTGCTATTGGACAAAACGATCCTACAAAAGAAACATACGGTAAACTGAGGAAAAACTATTAACCAATTCCAACAAGCTAGTAGGGAAGACAATGCTACTCTTCAATGCTAAAATCAACAATTACAGATAAACAAATGGCCAGGAATATTCATATACTAAGCTAAAAAGTGAGCTAGAAACAATGAGAATTGAAACAGAACGGGTTACTAAGTTGTTGATCAGTTATTCAACTACTTCATATGTGATTGATCATATTCTTCCAAAACAACCAGAAAAAAAATGAAAAGGAAGAAAATGATACTAGGTTATAATCGAGTTCCACCCTTGATGTGGAATAATTACTCAAAAAAGACCTGGAGTGGTGGAAAAGGCGCTTAATTTGAAATTGAAAACTGAAAGAAAAGACGAGCTGCCTGAAAATCTTAATGTAACCTACACTAAATTTGAAAATGATTGTGAGTTAGATGTGGTCAAGAATGTGGTTGAAAATGTTTTGAAAAATGAAAGTGAGAGCACTGAATTTGAAAGTGACGAGTCTAACTTGGAGAAAACAAGTTCAAGTTCACATTCTGAAAAATGAAGAAAGCTTTCATAAGAATTATCTTAAAAAGTCAGAACGTAGTTTGAATGATGATCCTAATGTTGTCGTGTACAAAATGATTGGATCTAACAAGCTATATTCCGATGAAGAATTTCGATTGTAGGATCTTCTTTTCTAATAAGCACATGACATAATCTGATTAACTACTCATAAAGTGCGCGGAATTCATTTTATTACAAGCGACAATATCAAGATAATTGTTTCTTTAATGTGGTAAACGTGTACAATCCTGAAACAAATTGGGGAGGGCTTCGCAGTACCGATCAGCAAAACTATTACAGACTCAAGACCACAACTCCCGTATTTATAGACATGTTCACTTCATATGAGTTGGGTCTCCACTTCGTACGAGGTGTGCTTGCTTCATACGAAGTGAACTGCATCACTTCGTACAAAGTGACAACACTTCGTGCGAAGTGATTATTACATAAACAAAATCAAACTCTAACATTGAAGACCTATGACATACGACATGACCCTAAGACATAGGCTATAGACATTCTCCATCAACACCGATTCAGAATGTAAATCTTGTTAAGGTTGATAAAGTGTTTAAATTGATTGAAGTCTATCTAAGCTTGAAAATCTGAATGCATCTTACTATTTAAAACCTAACCATCTCATTATCACAATCACAAAATGAAGAATTACCCAGAGAATAAATGAAAAGGTTTGCGATATGTTAAGAAAAATAACAATAGGTTTCGAAAACCAATTTTTTCAAAGAACAAAAAATTTGTTTTCGGAACAAGCTCTAGGAGTGAAAAGGAAAGTTTGGCTAAAGAACAATCAAACAATGAATTTTATGCTGAGAAAAAATACCGTGAACAGGTTATGAGATCTTATGTTGGAAACGATAGTAGGACATGCTTCAAATGCAACCAAGTTGGACATATTGCAAGAAATTGTTCACAAAATGTCTCTAAACATGTTTATAGTGTCAAGAATCTTCAAAGGATGTGAAACAAAAATCCCCCATGTTTGTTCCAACACATATTCTTAAAAGAAACAATGAATCTAATAACAATGTGAAACCATCAAATCTTAATGTTTCCAATGAAAAGGCTGACGAATCATCGATAAAAAAGGAACAAAAAGATTTAAAATTCTATCCTAAAACTGCTTTCTCAAAGAATGAAACTTGGGTGATTAAAACAAAAACATCATCTTAAGAAGTTAAAACAATTTTTCCAACCATGACTAATTGTTGAGGTTGAACAAATTGTTGAATCAAAGAAAGAAAGTGTTTGTGAATCAAAGGTTGAAAACCCAAACCCACCCAAGACCGTCAAGGCTTGGGTCTCACTATTCAAATAATTGTTTAATTGCATGTGTAGGGGCTCCCAAGGTCAATAATCTCCAATCCGAGGAGGCTATGTTGGGTTTGCGGGTAACCAAGGTGGGAGAATAGTAGGTGAAGGTATTCTAACAAACGGTGTGGTGACGTTAGATAAAGTCAACTACACAGCGGAGTTAGAGAACAACTTGTGTGTATCTCTCAGATTTGTGACAACAAATTCATGACACATTTCATAGATTGAGAATGTCTCATTCTGAAGCCTAGATTTCATATACCTGAGGAATGGATCCTGATACGCGCTCTCCGAGAAAATGACTTGTATGTATTAGACATGAATGTTGCAAAAACAATGAGAAAATCTAATGTTTCGTGTCCAAAGCAATAGAAAAAGAATCGATCATGTGGCATAGAAAGATGGGGCATATTCATCTCCGAAAGATGGACTTCTTAGTGCACAACAGCCTAGATGAGGAAGTCAATTGAATGAGTTTTCATTTGAATGACGACTTCATAAATTGCAAAAAGGGAAAACAACACAAAAAGTCACATCCAAGGAAGCTCCTAAACTCAATTAAGCTCCCGCTAGAGAGACTAGACATGGATCTCTTTGTACCAGTCAACGTTCGAAGCATCTCAGGAGTTCTATATTGTCTCATTGTTACCGATGATTATTCAAGATTTTCGTGGGTGATGTTCTTGGAAAGGAAAGATAAAACTTTTGAGAATCTAATGATCTTATTCTGGAACTTGGAAAACCTATATAAGTTACCAATTCGTCGCATTTGAAGTGACAATGGTAAAAAGTTTAAGGACAATCGGTTGGCAAAGTTTTGCAATGAGAAGGGAGTTTTGCATGAATTCAATGCACCATGCACTCCACAACAAAAGGATGTAGCTGAACGCAAAAACAGAACCCTGATAGAAATAGCAAGAACCATGCTCGTCTTCTACATGTTATACTTTGAACAGAGTATTGACAGTCAAGCTACATAAGAAAACGTGTTTCGAGCTACTTAACCAGCGAAAGCCAAACCTAAATTATTAGAACCTTTTGGGTCACCTTGCACAGCAATTGATGTTGATTGTCAATGCTACACGTCTCTAACACAGAAACCAGGAGATGCTTGGCTATTCAACTATGAAAGTCTGTGGGATTCCTTTGAGCTTCAAGATGAACCAACAGAAGAAGAACTTTTGATTCTTTATCAACAACAACAAGCTTCATCACAAGAACAAGTTCCCAGTCCTATTGTGATTATTCAAACACCTGTTGGTACACATGAAATAGGCCTTAGCACTCAACATCCAGAATCACAGACTATAGGAACAAGTAATCCAGCTGCAAATCAAGAGATGAATGCAACCGCTCCTACGTTTGATCAAAGTGATGATTCTGATTTTGATGCTGAACCGGCATATGACGACGATGGATCTACTTCCAATGATGGTGCATAATAGATTGAAAGTTTACTAAACAATCAAGCTGGTCCAAGTGCTCAGAATGAAGCATCCACAAGTAATCAAGACGTTGATCAAAACATCACAAATCTAGAACACGAAGCGAGCATTCCGAAAGAAGTTATGCCAAGGACATTGTCATACCACCCATCAGAAAGTAGCATTGGAGAGTTGTGGATTGGTGTCAGAACGCGAAATCAGATCAATAAGGATATAGTTGTTTTTATACTATAGTTGCACTTGTACAAGATACTGTCGCATATAGTTGTATTATTTCATAGATTGAGCCAAAAACGTACAAGAAAGCTCTAGCAGAAGAAAGTTGGGTAAATGCAATGTAGGAGGAGCCGCTACAGTTCAAGAAACTCGGAGTTTGAAAACTTAGTGATCTACTGGATGACCGCAAGAAGATTAATACAAAGTGGATCTTCAAGTGTAAACGTGTCGATAGAGGAGTAATTGTTCCAAACAAAGCTCGACTCATTGTTCAAGGAATTTATCAGTAAGATGGAATAGACTACACTGAAGCTATGCTCTCTTGGCATGATTAGAAGCTATCTGCATCTTCCTAGCATTCGCGTCATGGAAAAGGTTCAAGGTGTACCAATTGGATGTCAAGTCTGCGTTCCAGTACGGAAAAGTGAAGCATGAGGTGTATGTCAGCCAACCACCGAGGTTTGTTGATCTAATACGCAAAGACAAGGTTTATCTACTAAATAAGGTGTTCTACGGCTTACACCAGTCCCCGAGAGCATGGTACGAGACGCTTTCTCAACACCTTCTAGACAACGGTGTTACTAGAGGAAAAGTAGACAGTACCCTCTTCACACGAGAAGCAAAAGGACACATCTTAATAGTACAAATCTATGTGGATGACATCATATTTGGTTCGACAAACGATGTGATGTGTAAAGACTTTGAAAGAGTCATGAAGAAGAAATTCAGGATAAGTTCTATGCGGGAACTGAAGTTCTTTTTGGGACTTCAGGTCGATCAATTGCCTGATGATATCTTCATACATCAGATGAAGTATGTGAACAACGTTTTGTAGAAATTCAAGATGTCTAAAACATCACTAGTATCTACCCCATTGGCTCTAAATCACGACACCCTGGACTAGATCCAACTGGAGTGAAAATTGATGAAACTTTATATCACTCATTGATCGGATCTTTGATGTATCTTACAGTTTCAAGGCCAGATATAATGTATCCGACATGCCTCTTCACCCAATATCAGTCAAGTCCTAGAGTTTCATATATGCTGATCGTCAAGAGAATTCTTCGATACTTGAAGGGTTGCCCAAGCACTGGCTTGTGGTATCCAGGATCAGACGATTTTAATCTCGGATGATACTCCAACTCTGACTTTGGGCGTTGCAAATTAAATGCTAAATCTTCAATTGTTGGTTGCTAGTTTTTTGGCACACGATTAGTAACGTGGTAATGCAAAAAAGCAAAATACGGTCATTCTCTTTACTTGCGAAGCATAATATGTTTCAGCTTCCAGTTGTTGTTCCCAAATCTTGTGGATACAACAACAGATGAGAGACTATGATTGCCGTTTCTTGATACGCCTATATATGTAGATAATGAAACTGCCATTAGCATAACGAAAAATTCGGTTCAACACTCTAAAACTAAACACATTGAGATACGACATCACTTTATCCATCACTGGTACAAGAAAAACTTGATTCATATTGAAAAGATCCACACTAATGAACAGAAAGCGGACTTTTATAAAAAACCATTTGACAAAGCAAAATTTAAATATCTTTTGAACTTAAATGGGATGAAAGGTCTGACATCAGGGGGGGAAACAGAGGTTGACACTGAGATAGATGACGATTTGACGTAATCCTCATCGGTTTGTCAAGTTTTTGGTTTTCAAATTTCTTTCTTTAAAAACAAAGAAATCCAAAAAATATGTTTTTGATTTTAAGGGGAGAAATATGTTGTGAAAAATACAATAACATATAAAGAAATGAAGTGTCAAAATTTTTAAATAGGCTTCACACATTCCGTAAATTGTTTCTGAGACATCAACATAAAGAAAAACTTCTTAATTAGTGGGTTAGCATCTCTCGGATATATGGTCTTACTAGACAGCAATTTCGTTTGAGAGATTACCGGATTCTGAGATACTAGATCTTTATAGATAATTGATATCTAGGGTATTACAAAAGTTCATCTTATTTTGCCTCAGCAATGGCCTAGAACTTATAGAATACTTTTGCTTTTAAACCTTAAAACTGCAGCAAATTGAAAATATCAAAAGATTTTACAATTGTAGTACAAAAGATTCCAAAAATGGAACACCACTTTTAGGTCGAGCCTTCATCTCTTTGTCTGTACAATAGTAATAACCTGAGCTCTCAAGGTCTCGCACAACCCAGATACAGATTTTAGTTAAATATATTCAATTGTAAGATGAAATCTAGGAAATCTTAATACGGGAGTATATTTTGAGGTGGGAAATGCTGTTAAGTCAAGTTCAAAGACATCTAATTACTATATGTCTAAGCAATTGAGAAATGTATAGAAGTTTAAGTGGACCAGTATACTGACAATCTAAGTGAATTTGTTTAGGACTTAAAGTTTTCAAGATCAACGGTACTTGTGAGAAGTCTCAAAAACTGATATGATCCTCTAACACAAACTCACAAAAAATGTCTGTGAGTATGTTATGCATAGCTATTTCATTTCATTTAAGAAAACCCCGAAAAGATTTTTAGTGTGATTTACCATAAGCTTTGAAAAATCAAAAAGATTTTATTTTCATCTTACTTTCGACAGTCGATGATGGAAAACTGATCTTCAAAGTCCAAAATTGCTGAATGTTGATTGAAATCTTGAGGACAATGAGTTGGGAACTAATCTGAAATGAGAAAATGGTTTGAAATGATCAAAAGTTCATTAATTTGAAACTTAAAATTGTCTAAAAACATCAATTTGTTCATAAAGTGTTCAACCAAGATCATTAACTTGGACTTGGTATACAAATCAGTTAAATGGATCATTAACTTAGACATGGTCAATTGAGTGGATCGTTAAAACTTGTAAAATATTCGAGAAAATGAAAAAGTTTGAAAAATGAATTTTACTTCGCACGAAGATAGATGTTTCAACTTCGCATGAAGGTAAACATCTGCCGTCGTACGAAGGTTAACCAGAGATCTATAAATAGATCAACTTCGTACGAAGTGGTTCATTTATTGTTTTAGCATTCACTCCGCACGAATTGAGTTTTGAGAGAATTTGTAAAATCTACTATGAAGTGCTGCTCGTGTATACATTGTAGTGGTTGATTTGCACACCACTCATAATGGTTAAGGTAGAGTGAACCTTAATTTGACTGTTTTGGACTAATTGGACTTCAAAACATATATCTAGGTCGATTTAACAGGTAAAATTCAAAATTGAACTTAGAATCATGTTAATCGGCGTTTTTAGGTTCATATACAATCATCAATTTCATGAAAACATGCAAATTCATCATCATGATAATCATCTATTAGAACGAAGTGAGTTCACTTTGTACGAAGGTAAAACCTTACCTTCGCACGAAGTAAAATGTTAATAAATCTGTAAAACTGTGAGTTCTCCAATCACTACGTGTGCAGAATCCACCTAGTAATCACCACTGTAGGATAATGTATCAAGAATTAAGATGAATGCGAGAAATAAAAGAATACACATAGTATTCTTTGATGTAGAAGATGAATGGCGTCACACACACAGTAGCCAACAGATAAAACACACACTAATGATTTGGGTTTTCTTGCTGCACAAACTTTCCACAAAAGAACTGCTATCCTGTCTCTTCCACTAAATGGTTATATACAAAAATCCGGACACACTTGTTAGAATAACAAAACAAGGCCCAAGGCCGAAAACTAACTAAAACTTAGACTTTCTAACAAAAGAGAAATCCGGATAACTATTTAAACGTAAACCCGGACTTGGGAACTACATACCCATGTCCAGAATACATAAACTCGGAACAGTTAAACCCGGATTAGGTATCACACCCTAATCCAGAAACATAAACTCGGAATAGTTAAACAAAGTTCGGACAATAAACATACTTTACAAAATATTCATAAAAGACCCTAGAACATTTGAGAGACTACACTTATCACACTAAGGGCATTAACAAAAACTCACCTTCATACGAAGTGTTATGCTATTTTTGAATTTTTCGTCTAAATGTTTGTCGCTTGTATTTTTGCAAGAGAAAAAGTCAAACTTCGAGCCTAAACACAACATCTAATGTGTATTAGATGATACTAGTCCAGAGATTGAACCTTTTTAAGAGATTCTTGAATTTATGGGACATTTGCCACTCTCTAAAACACTAACCGATCAACACAAGGCCTATCGTTCTCACATACAGAGGTTTTGGGATCATGCTAAGTTTGTGCAAGATCCACCTGCCATTCAATTGTTTGTCAAGACAGGGAACGAAGATTAAGAGGTTTTGATCACAGAAGCACTAATTAGGAGGGTGCTCGATATAAAAGATAAAGATAGTGATCCAATAAGATATTCAGAGAGAATGGCTAAGGGTTGCTTTTACAACACGGGATATAAATGGGTTATGAATGCACCTAACTTTAGCAAAGCCTATTTTTCATGG
Source organism: Scalesia atractyloides (assembly GCA_947069175.1). Taxonomy (NCBI): domain Eukaryota; kingdom Viridiplantae; phylum Streptophyta; class Magnoliopsida; order Asterales; family Asteraceae; genus Scalesia; species Scalesia atractyloides. The sequence goes on along the minus strand of CAMTDV010000001.1, from coordinate 51,298,465 downwards.
AGGATGATTCAGATAATAAACAAGTGAAAGATTCAGGGGTGGGTACTGATGACTTCCCAACATTTCAAGACATGTTTGATGATGAGACAAATGAGTTGTTAAAATGAAAGATTGATGAAATGGTCAAACATGGTGTATCTCCTATGGTTGATAGAGAAGAGATTAAAAGAGCTACGAGGGCGTGGTTTAAAAAGATTACAAGAGAAAGAAAATTCCAACGACCACTAGAGTTTTTCACGTGAAATCAAGATAACTCGCTTGGGGATATTATAAGTTGGGGATGGATTCCAGAGTTGAATATTTGGGGAATCAAGAGACAATATGACGTGCAATATTTTAAGCACTTACAAGAAATCAGCACACTGCCATGGTGGGATGTTCTAGAGTTATGTCAAACAAAACTTATAAACTATCAAATGAAGACTGGTGATCAGAAATTGTGGAAATTTATCAGGGTCGAAGCTCGTCATGACATCCACACATGAAACCTCATTATCCTTAGAAGATTACCAAGATTGATCCAGTTTCGGGATTACCTAACGTTACATTAATTGTTAAATGACCACGAGCCATGAAACATATGCCCCTAATGAAGTTGGAACAAGACTTTTATATCGACTTCATATGGTGGGAATTAGATTCAGAAGCAGGGGAAGTAGTGATTGTGTTAAGGACTCAAGATCTTTAGAGATCTATCAGGATACTAGACCCGATGTGGCTAGTTAATTTATCAGAGAAAGATGTTGATAAATTGTTTTACAACAAGATTATACATCAATTGGCAGATTCAGTACAAGCACTGCAATATCAGAATTAGTTACGCATATGAGATCAATTATGGGAAAATGTGGAATACTAAGTGGAGAGAGATTGAACGTATTGAATTTATGAACGACATCAAAAAGGAATAAAGAATTGCAAATAAAATGAAGAACTTATCTAATGCAAGATATAAGTTTATGAAGCCGCCAAAGACTTACCAAACACCATTGTCTTATTTCAAACTGAAGAACTAAAGGGTCAGGAAACATTTCATTAGACGTTAAAGATTAATGATAAGAAGTTTCTGAAGCTAAAGAATGACCAAGACTGCGACAATATCCAGGGGGTGTTTGTTGATGCATAATGTCTAGCGACTGAGTCTTTGGGTCATGTCCGTGTATGTAATAGGACTGAAATGTTAGAAATTTGTGTTTGTATGTTCACTTCGAATGAAGTTAGATTGTAGTCAACTTCATACGAAGTTGATTCACTTAGTACGAAGGTAGTCTAGTTCGCACGAAGTAGGATGTCTATAAATAGACTTCGTGTGTTCATTTCTTGGAAATTTTTTGGTTGACTGATAAGGCGAAGCCCTGTCATAATCATTTCAGACTGTATAAGTTTAACAATTAATGAAACCGAATCATTAAAAAGTACATCTTGATCTATTGTCGCTATAATAAAAGTATTCCGCACATTTTATGACTATTTATCAAACTAGGACCTAAGCTAATGTAGAGTAGATCCTCATAAGTGGTATTGATAAATTATATAAATGTGTCGAAACCAGAAGATTATGTGTTTCAATACGTTGAAGAAGCATATAATTACAATGATGTAGTCATGGAGAATGATTCGGATAATGAACAAGTGAAATATTCAGGGTACGGTACCGATGACTTCCCAACATTTCAAGACATGTTTGATGATAAGACAAATGAGTTGTTAAAACAAAAGATTGATTTAACGGTCAAAGATGGTGTATATCCTATGGTTGATAGAGAAGAGATTAAAAGAGCTAGGAGGGCGTGGTTTAAAAACATTCCAAAAGAAAGTGAATTTTGACGACCACTAGCGTTTTTCACGAGAAATCAAGATAAGTCGCTTGGGGATATTATAAGTTGTGGATGGATTCCAGAGTTTAATATTTGGGAAGAGTGTTGATGCATTTTATGTTCGTCACAGTACGAATATGCTAGATAGAGCGTGTGTTGAATATTTCCATAATTTAGATACAAACACATGGCCGAAGTGCGAACGTGAGAGGAGCATTTATGTTAATTCGTACGAAGTGGACACTTAGTACGAAGAGAACTCACTTTGTATGAAGAAACTCACTTCACACGAAGTGAAGCCACTTCGTACGAAGCTAAATGCTCACTTCACACAAGGTGGGGCATGTCTATAAATAGTGTTGTGTGTTCGTTGTTTTGTAAGTTTTGTAGTTACCAGAGGAGAAACGCTTGCGGAATCTCTCATGGATTTCGCCAGCTTGACAAGATGCATACTCTTTCGGTATGAAAGTATGAAGCATCCGCGTGTTCTATTTCTACTCTTTCTTAATAACATTCTACCAAATTAGTGATATTATACTCAAACTTTCGTCTAGAACCGCCGGATCACGGACCTAAAAATTTTGCGTTTATAAGCTTCTGACAATTTTTTAAATTCGTGACTGTGCAACCGTATTCCAGTGGTGTTGTCGGTGGAGTCGGCTCAGCATGCACTTCTTCTACAGTCTGTTTCTACACTTTTTTCTTTGATTTTTCTTTTGGAGAATCACTGCTTCTCACTTCCGATCTTTTGATACATCGAGATTCTTCTTAGCTGGTTTGCGCACAGGAGTATCGTAGTCAGAACCCGAAGGTATATATGTCGAATCATCTTCACCTATTGCTTTTCGTCTCTTTTCTTCAGCTTTTCTATGCAGTTTGGCTAAACGTTTTTTTCTCTATTTCCTTAGCCCTTTCCTTTTCTACAGCAATCCTGTCTTCCGAATCAGTATTGGAAGAGGACGCCTCTTCAACCACTTTCTCTTTCTCTGTAATGCCTGTCTTTCAATATCAGCAGCCATATCTTCAATATTCTCGTCTAGCTCTAATTCGTCAATTAGTCTTGAGATTTCTGATGTTTTTGTTTCTTTTGAGGGGTAGAAGAGGAAGATGTTGACGTTGGCTTTCTCTTGGTTCCTTACCCCTTCTTTTACAAACCAAGCGCTTCGCTTCGCGATAAAACCATCAAGCGTTGTAAGCTCTTCATTCTCGTCACCACTTTCTTCTTTTCTCCACTTTCCTAGTGCTGGAGCGATATAATATTTGTCAATAATTGCTCCAAATACTGGTTTTGCGTTGGGGAAAGCCTTGAGATGTAAATTCATTTGCTTCAGTGCCGAGACATCCATATTTTCTAACTTCAGCACATCATCCTTCTTTTTCTTCAGATTCGGGTGCAAATGGTCTAGCAGCATTTGAATGAACCGTGGGTACTGCAAAACCTTCCGCTGTGTATTCTGAACCAACTGAGAAAATATCACCTTTGAAAAGTTGTATGGTAGGTTCTAAATAAGTGCAGTGATCATGCACATCTGGTTTTCGACTAAGTCGTCAAATCCCCCTTTCCGGTGACTAAGTGCATGTATGACATAATGGCAATATATCTGAAAGGCGCACTTAGATTAGTCTTCTTAAAAGGAGCAGCATGCACGAACCCGGCATAACACATACGATAAAAACATTCTTTCACCATATACTCAGAAAATCATGTAGGATCATCTTCGTGGTTGTTGAATTCCAGCACTTCTCTGATTAAGTCTTCGGTAATCTTAACCTGAATATCTTCATCTTTAATCTTCACAGCCGAAACAATCGCATTATCCTTGGCGTCATATTCTGCCGCGTTCTAGAAATACTCAATATGAGATCTATACGCAGTATGGCGATCGGTTAGAGCTTTAGTAATCGGAATTCTGCCCAAAAAAATCTAAGACTTCACTGTAAACGGCAATTTCTGGAATAGAATCATCCACAAGACAGCATACGTTATGGAACAGTGAAAAAGAAGATTTCTTGACCTGCACGCATAGACATTTCGAATTGCTAGAAAATCTTTCACAAATTTCAAAACTGAATCAACCATTCATTCATACGAGTCATATATAATAACAAAACATTAAGATCTGAATCAAAACATCATTCGTACGAACCACTTATTCGTACGAATGAACAATTATACTTAGAGAAATTTTCAAGAATTTTTGTCCAGATCTACTTTGTACTAATGATGTCTTGTACGAGTCATCAAAAGTTCAAAATTTTAACTTTAACTTTAAGGATCCTACCCGTACGAATACTCACTCGTACGAGTGAAATAATAACAAACATTTGATAATCTGCTCGTACTAGTGACTATTCGTACGAGTTCCAAATAAGACCAAGTCAAACCAAACTTAAAACATGTAGATTTTATCAAATTGAAGGTCGATTTATAGGTTAATAGCGTCGATTTTAACGTTATTGAGTTCAATTTTATGTTTTACCGGTCCAATCTTCCTAAATCTACGTTTTATGTACGTTTGGTCAAAATTCAGCATTATAACGACTTAAATCAAGCATAAGTACCTTTCCCATTGCAAGATGTGTGCAAATCAACCTCCCCAATGTATCAGTACGTAATATAGATCAAGAAATATGAAGTGAAAGAACTGGTTCGCACGAAGGTCTCTCCCAACCGCACAGAGTCAAAAGTCTGACTCGTGCGAATGAGTGACCCTTTTATACTCATTAAGTAGTCGCTCGTACAAATCATGGTTCGTGCGAATGAAACCTTTTGTTACTCGTACGAATGAGTGTCATTCGTTCGAGTCAGTTCTTAAACACTTTATAACTTTTTTATTTTTTATGAATTTTTTATTTGTTTAATAACCCACTCAGTTAACCAAGTCAAAGTTAACGACCCTGGTTATCTGATTTGCCTACCAAGTCCAAGTTAATGACCGTTGTTAACCATTGTTTGACCAAAACAGATTTATCTAAAAATGTAAAGTTTCAAATTAATGAACTTTGTTGACGTTCAGGTAACTTTCCTCCAGCAATGGTTGCTTTGACTTGAACTAACGGTGTTTTCATCATCGGTAGACTTAAAACCTAAGATAAATTGCTAAAATCTGAAAATCTTTTTGGGATTTTTCTAAAAAGAAATAATAAGTAAAGATGTATTTACATACATTTTATTGTGAGTTTTGTGTTTTGAGGATCATATCAAGTATTTAGATAAATCACAAGTACCATTGATCTTGGTAGTATCATTAAGTTCTTAAACAAATTTACCTGATTGCCAATATATTTATCCACTTAAACTTTTTCTCGTTTCTCATTTGTTTCAAGACATATTAGGTAATATTAAGAAACATGAAATAATTGTGTTTCCCATCTCATAATATTCTCTCATATCAAGATTCCCAGAATATCATTTCATAGTGAATGTATCCAATTGATATCTGTAAATGGGGTGAATTGCGAGACCTTGAGAGCTCAGGTTAGTATTTCCATACAGACAAAGAGATGAAGGCTCGTCTTTAGGTGGTGTTCCATAACGGAATATTTTGAACTGCAGATGCCACAAAGTCTATGACATAATCATTTTTATGCAGTTCTTTTAGGCGAATAATGAGTAAAGTATTATATAAGTTCTAGGCCATTGTTGATGCAAAATCAGAAGAACTCGGATAATACCCTAGATACCGATTAAATATAAAGACCTGTTATAGCAGAATCTAGCATTCTCTCAAACGAAATTTCGGAGTACTAAGTCCATATATCCGAGAGATGTTGACCCACAAGTTAATCAGTTTTTCTTTTTAGGTTTATATCTTGAAAAACAATTTACTGAACAAGTGAAGCCTATTGGCACATCTTCAGTAAGACTTGTTTAATTACTTGTATAAACATTTCATATCTTTAGCATACTGTGATTGTCATTTTGATATAATGTGATATCTCTTTTTCACAAAAAAAAAACTCTTTTTTACTTTTATAATGTTATTTTATTTTCCCAAATTTTCTCCCCTAAAATCAAAAACATATTTTTGGATTTTTAGAACTTTTAAGAAAGTATGTACAGAAAACCATTGAATTTTAAAAGATTTTAAAATCTTGAATAATCAAATGCTTTGGTATAAAAATCTGCTTTTTGGTCATTAGTGTGGATTTTTTCAATTCCAACCAACTTTTTCTTGTAGCAGTCACGGATAAAGTGGTGTCGAATCTCAATATGTTTACTGCGTGAGTGTTGACATGAGTTTTTAGTGATATCAGTAGCAGCCTGCTTATCTACATAAATGGGCGTGTCAAGAAATTGTAGTCTGCTATTGTATCTAGAGGATCTGAGAACAATAGCTGGATGCTGAAACGTATTCAGCTTCACAGGTAGAGAGAGCGACCGTGGTCTGTTTCTTGCATTGCCACGTTATCAAATGAGTCCTGAAGAACTGGCAACCAGCCGTAGTAGATTTGGCATTAAGTTTGTAGCAATCGGAATCAGAATCCGAGTAACCTGCAAGATTGAAGTCGTCATGACAAGGATGCCACTAGTCGGTGCTTGGAAATCCTTTCAAATATCTCATAATACGTTTGACGGCTAGCAAGTGTGAATCTCTTGGACTGGACTACGAACGGGCGCACAGGCATGTAGGATACATGATATCAGGTTGGGAAGTTGTTAGATACATCAAGGATCCGATCATGGAGCGATATAATGTTTCATCAACTTTGACTCCATGAATGTCTGGACAAATGCCGTGATTTGGAACAAATGGGGTAGATGCTGGTTTAGTTGCTGTCATATAAAATTTCTCTAATATCTCATGAACGTACTTTGTCTGATGTATGAAGATACCATCAGGCAATTGATCAACCTGAATTCCTAAAAAGAACTTCATCTCCCCCATCGCACTCATTTCAAATTTGCGCTTCATGACTTCTTCGAAGTATTTACACAACTTATCATTTGTCGATCCGAAGATGAGATCATCCACATATATTTGCACAATAATCAAATGTCCACCCACTTCCTTGGTAAAGAGGTTAGAATCTACAGTTCCTCTGAGAAAGCCATTCTCAAGAAGATGTCTTGAAAGCATTTCATACCAAGCTCTCGGGGATTGATGAAAACCATATAAGTCTTTGTTCAGAAGATAGTCTTCCTTGGTAAAGAGGGAAAAACTGTTGAGGACATCCCCGTTGTTCAAGAATATCCAGAGGTGTTTCCTGAAGAGCTACCTAGTTTACCCTCAATTCGTCAAGTTGAGTTTTGTATTGACCAACCCAATTGCCAAATCTCCTTGTCGTCTTGCACCGTCCGAAATGCAAGAGTTGTTAAAGCAAGTCCAAGAACTTTCAGACAAGTGATTCATTTGTCCGAGCTTTTCACCTTGGGGCGCTCCTGTCCTATTCGTGAAAAAGAAGGATGGATCCTTCCATATGTATCGATTATCGTGAGCTCCACAAACTCACAATAAAAAATCAATTTCTTCTACCTCGCATTGATGATATCTTTGATCAGCTACAAGGTGCGACCTGCTTTTCAAAGATTGATCTGCGTTTTGGGTATTATCAACTTGTGTACTCGAAGAAGATATTCCCAAGACTGCTTTTCGCACTCGATACGCCCATTACAAGTTCACTGTCATTCCTTTTGGTTTGACGAATGCTCCTGCCATCTTCATGAACTTAATGAATAGGGTTTGTAAACCTTATTTAGACAAGTTCATCATTGTTTTCATCGACGACATCCTCATTTATTCTAAGTCTCGAGCCGATCACGAACAACATCTCTGTCTAATGATGGAACTCCTGAAGAAAGAACAACTTTACGCAAAATTCTGCAAGTGTGAATTTTGGCTAAAAGAAGTTCAATTTTTGGGACACATTGTTAACAAACAAGGTATACATGTGGATCCCGCCAAAATCAGTGCGATTAGGGATTGGAGTACACCTACTACTCCTACCGTAGTTCGTTCATTTCTTGGTCTTACTGGATACTATCGATTATTCAATCCATCCTGGTTCAGACAAAATGTATAAAGATCTCCGTACCCAGTATTGGTGGCCGGGTATGAAGAAGGACATTGCCTTGTATGTGTCTAAATGCCTAACTTGTCTTAAAGTTAAGGCAAAACATCAACACCCATCTGGTTTACTTGAGCAACCAGAAATACCGGTATGGAAGTGGGAGAACATTGCAATGGATCTCATCACTAAACTACCGTGCACACCTAGTGGTCATGATGCCGTTTGGGTAATCATCGATCGTCTAACAAAGTAATCAACTTTTTGGCAATTCGTGAGGATCTATCTGCTGACAAACTCGCCAAGATCTACGCTGATGAGATTGTATCTCGTCATAGTGTTCCTTTGAACATCATATCCGATCGAGATCCTAGATTCTCATCTCACTTTAAGAAGACCATGCAATCTGCCATGGGTACCAAACTAAATCTGAGCACTACTTATCATCCTCAAACGGGTGGACAATCTGAAAGGACAATCAAAACACTTGAGGATATACTTAGAGCATGTGTGATCGACTTTGATGGTATTTGGGATTCGCATCTACCATTGGTCGAATTCTCCTACAATAATAGTTATCACGCGAGCATCAACATGGCGCCTTTCGAAGCACTATACAGTCGAAAATGTCGTTCACCTGTCTGCTGGAATGAGGTTAGTGAAGCTCAGCTCACTGGACCTGAACTCATTCACGACACAACAGACAAAGTCAAGAAAATTCGCGATAACCTTCTAACCGCTAGAAGCCGTCAAAAGAGTTATGCGGACAAACAACGCAAGCCCTTGGAATTCTAAGTTGGTGATCACGTCCTTGTCAAGGTATCCCCTTGGAATGGTGTGATTAGATTTGGAAAGAAAGGAAAACTTGCACCATGATATATTGGACCATTCAAGATCTTGAGATAATCGGAAAGATGGCCTACCGACTTGAGCCACCTCATGAACTTGGGAATTATTAGGTCCTATAAGTGTGAGACTGACGCATCAAATATGCACAACGGTCTATGGTAATTAACTGGGATTAACTGGGTTAGTTTGTGTTAGGTTTGGACCTTTATAGGTCATTTGGTCATGCCATAGGCCATGTGGGCCAGGCAAGCCCATAGGCAATCCATGAGGTGCATGCATTTACCCTAGGTATATAAGCTAAGCTTAAGTCATTTTCAGGGTTAGACTTTTGGGATTTCTCTAGAGAGCCTCCATCTTGTACCTGACGGTTTTCTTGTTCAAGTAATAATATCGTGTGCAAGGTGTTAAAATTGATTCATATTGTTCTTCCATCGTTTCAGTTTTCTTGAAAATCATCAAGTTTGGATTCCGCCCATCCTTGGTGATTGTGTGATATCGCTGTTGGATCCGGCTTTTTGGGACTTAGAATTGGTATCAGCGCCTGTTGAACCTATTTTCCAGGCTGAGATCTGATATCACACTGATTCTATTTGTTCTGCTGAAAAACAAGCATTTCAGGTCAACATTTATGGATTTAGGATCTACTGTTTACATTTCGGACATATTTCGGATCATTCTGCTGCATTTTGGATAAATCCTTTGCATTTCGGATAGAATTCGGATCAGTTGTTTGAATTTCAGATACATTTCGGATTAATATGTTGTATTTCGGATAAATCTTCAAGGATTTCGGATAATCTTCAAGGATTTCGGATCATATTCTTCCATCTCAGGTTGATTTCGGATCATACTGAATCACAGCCATTGCAGATTGATTTCGGATCATACTGAATCTTGGTTCATAGGTGTTGATCTCGAATTACATTTCGGATTGCATCTCAAATTTGGGAAGCATCTTGGATAAACGAGGAAGCATCTCGGATTAAAACAGTGTATCTGGGATACCATCTCGGGTGACTGTTCTGAATCACCATCTTGGATTAGCATCTCGGATCACTATTTCGAGATTCCATCTCGGATTGTCTATCCGAGTTACTATTTCGAATTCGGTACTGTTCTGAATTGTACCCACAAAGGTGGAAAGTTAACCAGCTGAAGTAACCGAAGTTAAACGTTTTCATAGGCAGAAGTTGATCCATAGACAATCTTGACAAACCGGTTACACGGTTAGACTCGTGTGATTTTTAGGACAAAAAAATAAAAAGGCACGAAAGTTCCTAAAATCACTATCGGACATTATATATGATTGGATTCGTATCGTCGAGACGAGTCTAATGCTACATTTTGGCAAAAACAGGTTTCAAACATTTTTTATCGTTTTACCAGTATGGTTTCGTTTATCCGAAGATGTTTACAGCCCAAGCTCAGCACTCGAACATATTTTACAGCTCAGCACAAAATCGAAACCCGAACCTGCGGGATGAAGTGAAGGAAAAGCTGAATGAGTTTATTAGAAACTACAATGTTGATCCGGTTGCTGACTGTGATGCGTTTGCTTGAACGTGGGAAGCGAAAAGAGGAAGTAAGAGATGAGATGAATAGCGTTTTGGGTGATGACAAAGACTCCTTTGTATCTTGGTTGTGGGATCATTTACAATCAAACCAAGATGTCCAAGATCTATATGCTAAATCAATAGGGTCTCATACTGAAGAAGTGTCCGAATAGAAACCTCAAGACCAACAAGCAGCAATCAATAGCCCAGCACCACAAACTCTACCTCAAGCCCAAACTCATGCTGACAAACCAAGATCGCTCATTGACACAACCAACTATCTTTTATGTGCTAAACCTTGCAGGAATAGGGTTGCTCAACTCAGGGCACTTAATTCCAAAGTGGCTGATGATTACAACAATGCAATGGCTCAGTGCATCAGCCTTCGAGAAAGTAACAAGTTACTCAAAGAAAAGGTTGAAGCATAAAAGAAAGACATGGCTCAGCTCCATCTAGACGTAAATCAACATAAATGTTGGGTCCATGATTAAAAGACCAAATTACAGTAAAAAACCATGGAGTGCGATTTGGTAAGAGTTGAGCTGGGACTTCTTGCTGGAAAATATCAACAAAACGAAGTTACTATAAAGAAGTTTGATACATCCAGCAAGCTCGTTCAAGATGTGTGCCATGTGCAGCTGGCATATAAGGAGAACAAGGGGAAGGGTTTGGGATTCAATCAGGTTGCCCCACCATATAATCACAACTACACAACAATGCCTGAAATCGACGAAGATATTGAGAAAGCATAGCATATGGTGTATGGCAAACCTAGTGATTATACGTCAGACACACCGGAACCATCTGGTGATGTTGACTCTACTAATGATTCAGTTGGAGCGTCTAGTCTCTCATCTGATAAACCAGGACTCTCTGACTTTATCAGAGCTGATGAAGAGAGAGCTGACGTGAACAAGGCTCCAAGTGCGTAAACTGAACAACATGAACCTTCGACTTGTGACGAAAAGGTTCAAAGCAAGCTAAAGGAGCAGAAACAAGCAAATTGGAGACGAAAAAAGCAGAAGTCCAAACGTCAAGGACAGTCACGCTCTCCAAAATCATCACTGGGCAGCAATAGCCCTCAAAAGGCTAGTGTTGTGAAAAATGTTTTGTTAAGTCGATCGTTAATGGCAAATGTGAAAAATATGCCTTTGACCGTGCTAGCAAAGCTTTTAGTTGGGGAGATTTCTGAACAAGACTTGCAGTCTAAACAAAACAAGAAGAATTAAAAGAAATCTCCACAATAGAAGAAGGCCCTTGCAAACGACAAGTAAAAACAACCAAATTCATTTTCGTCTGCAAGAAACGTGCAAGGAAATTAAGCACAGAAGGGATCAGTTCATCCTTCAGCGCCTTCAAGAGCAAATCAAGCTGATCATAATGCTTTATATGTGAAGAGACAAACGTGCTTCAATTGCGGCATTCCTGGTCACATTACTCGAAACTCCACACATATTCCCCATGTACCGTATCATGTTCAAAATCAGAAGGTTACACCTAAGGATAACAATTATTCGATGCCGATGAAGGTGTCATCACCTAAGGCAATGAAGAATGTGAATCCCATGGTTAAGCCATCTGATGGGGATTGGAATGTTGCCAAAAACAAACGCAAGGCTATTCAGAAACAAAAATCTGTTTCTAAAACGACTAAACCTGAAACAGCCAAAGTTGCTCAATCAAAGGCAACAACAGCGTTTGTTAAAATAAAATAGATTTGGAAACCCAAATCCAAAGCAACAGCAACATCACCAATCGTCGAAACAAAAGGGGACTTGTGTCTTAAAGAAGTGTCTTATTTTGATTCTTCAGGGAAACCCAGGACCACTATGGCCTGGGTCCCACTATCTTACTAATCTTCTTATTTTTCAGGAACAACCAAGGATGAGCTATTGACAATCTCTGGAATGTTGATAGCGGTTGTTCCAGGGACATATCGGATAACATCTCACTGTTCCAAAAAGTTCAAATTTTTATTATCAGTGTGATGTTTCCTTTGGAGGAGATGAGGTAAGAAAAGATCAACGAAAAGGTACAAATTTAAATTTCGGGCTTTGATTTTGAAATTGATTAGTTTTTAATCTAATGACGGAACGGTTAAGTAAAAACAACAAAAATATGTTCCTTTTCTTTCGTTTAAAACTTTGTACATATGTTCTCTTTATTAGTTAAATTTGTGCATAAAGTATAATGCACAAATTTAGGGGGAAGAGGGAGATATTTATACAGAGATATTTGTATATATGCATTGTTTGAGGGGGAGAAAATCGAAAAAATTAACATAAAAATACAAAAACATTTGAAAACAGAAAAATACAAAAAGTCTTTTTGCATCATATGGGAAATGAAATGAATATTCGTGATAAAGGGCGTGATAGGTGTCATAGCTGAAAAGACTAGGATCTAATGTGATATGTCGGTATGCTTAATGCTCAAAGTGATTAAAAGATACTAAGTGATATAAACATAACGAACTATGTATCTTGTGGGTAACAAACCATGGTGTATGATTTTATGGTCTTAAAACCTGTGTTGATAGATAGCCGACGTCTGAAGTTTCGGGTCTTTATGTTGATGAGTCATCCGGGATATCAGGGCTGCATTGCATCCAGATATATGCAGACCTAGGGACAGTCAGGATATCCTTAAAAGAGCCAAAATAAAAGGGCCAAAACCTCAAAGGAAAGGAAATATCATCATGAGAAAGTTCCTTGTGCTTGAAAAGTCAAACATACCATATAAGGTATTTGCCTAACCCTCATCAGATATTATTGGTCACCTTGCTGTACGAAAATACTGACCTGTTCACCAATAGTCTGACGTTGTAAAAGATAAAGGACGATCTTAGTATACTCACCTGCTACGATGAATCGTCGTGCTTACCTTGATCGCGGGGGTATGTCATGGTATGGGACGCACGAGTACTATAGTATAATACTACCTTAAGAATATCACGAAGTTAAAAAATGAAAGTTGAGCATTAAAGTTAAGTGGACAAACATATTGGCAATCGCATAGACCAGTGTAAATAAGTTCGCACTAGAAAGTGTTCCTTGGTCCACCTGAAAAATGTAGAGTTGTAACTACTGAGTTAGTTTCTTCGTTTATTTGCGTTTCTATTTATATTCTCATATTCTAGAATAAAAAAAATTCAAAATCCAAAGATATAGTGTTATTTTTGTTTTATTAAAATTATTAACCGTTCTTGAAGATTTGACTAATCATCAAAAGATGAAAGACATTTGAATTTTGATCCGAGTACAAGTACTTGGATGTACAAGTGTTCATGCGGTACTCTCCTTGTTGCATAAGAATGTTTGCTCATAAATTTTCTGAGAATTGTGCAGATCTTGATTTAGATCAAGAAACAGGGGTTGCTGAAAATTGAGATGCTGTTAGTTGCCGACAAAGCATGAAGCATCACAACAACAAAGTGTACCTGAGTCAGAAGAACCAGATACAGTGATAGTACATTTGTAGAGGTACCTGTGAACCTGCTTGCTTGAAAGAGAAAGAATGAAGAAGAAAGAGTTGCTGAGATTCCTTCTCTCACATTCTTTTTTACAAAGATTTTTCAAGCAAAGCTGATCAAGATCCTGATATGAAGCTAACCACAAGAGTAGAAGAAAGAGACCCGGTGCTGAGAGTTTGTCGAAGTGTGAGGTCCAAGAAGTTTGAGACTGACTTCCACAACACTTACAGCATAGTGAAAACCATAGACTGTGTTGAAGACGTTGCTGAATTTATGCTATGAAGAGAATTTGATGCATCAGTCTAGGGGGAGATTGTTAGGTCCTATAAGTGTGAGACCGATGCATCAAATATATGCAACGGTGTATGGTAGTTAACTGGGATTAAATGGTTAGTTTGTATTAGGTTTGCACCTTTATAGGTCATTTGGGCATGCCATAGGCCATGTGGGCCAGGCAAGCCCATAAGGGGCATGCCTTTACTCTAGGTATATAAGCTAAGCTTATGTCATTTTAGGGTTAGACTTTTGGGATTTCTCTAGAGAGCCTCCATCTTTTACCAGAAGGTTTTGCTTGTTCAAGTAATAGAATCGTGTGCAAGGTGTTAAAGTTGATTCGTATTGTTCTTCCATCTTTTCAGTTTTCTTGAATATCATCAAGTTTGGATTCCGCCCATCCTTGGTGATTGTGTGATATCGTTGTTGGATCCGGCTTTTTGGAACATACATGAATATTCATCCAACATTCCACGCGTCCAATTTGAAAAAGTGTTTAGCCGATACAAACCTCCACATTCCCCTCGATGAAATTCACGTTGATGACACTATGCACTTTCTCGAGAAACCCGTTGAGATATTGGACCGTGATGTCAAGAAACTCAAGCATAGACGTATACCGATAGTTAAAATTCGCTGGGAATCCAAACGTGGCCTAGAATTTAATTGGGAACGAGAGGATCAGATGAAAGGGAAATATCCACATTTGTTTTCACAAAGTTTCCTCTAATAAATTTCAGGATGAAATTTCCAAAAGTAGGGGAGACTGTGACATTTGTGCCTTTTCAATCATTGCACAATTACAAACAATTCTGTATTCAATGAAACGCTGTGTTTTATTTCCAAATATTTTTGCATTCAATAAAATCTTGTATTTTATTGATGAGAATGCCAAAATGTCAATCGTTGCACAATTTCGATCATTTTCTTGTTAGTTAAAGCACTTTACACATTTTTGTGAAACGCGTAACCATATAACCGAACGAACCAACATCCATGACATTTTTGAGCATAATCCAAGTTACACATGTCGTAACACCTTTATATAACCTAAATATTAGGTTAAAGGGGTTAACAATATCAAACAAATGAAAATACAAGTCCAATGGCCAAAAATGTCAAAAAAATAATAAATATTTTTGCTTCTTCACCTAACGATTTCACCTTCTGATTACCACGTTTACTAGTCGAAGTGACGAGTTAAAGTTTCGGTAAAATGCGCATGATGTGCATTTTACGAAGAAACTATTTTCGGGTATCAAAACACCAAGTTTTGATACCAAATCAGTTTATAAACTTAGTTAGACATATTTTGACCTGTCTAACTCATCACTTTTAGTTTAGTGCTTATCTAGGTTCGTAAGTCGAGCGGTCTTGACCACTGATTTTACTTTCAAATCTGACCGTTTGGTCGATCTTAGGATCCGACCAAACACATATTCATGACCACAGTATAGGGAAAAACCTACTGAGGTTATACCTTATGGTCACGTCATTTGGTTAGTGTTATGATAAGATACTTCTATGTTCTTAAAAAAATATGACCAAAATGCCCTTTTGCGCGTAAATCCATTTTAAACACATGTAACCAAATTTTGGACAGATAAACTGATGTTATAACATTTTCAAACATGTTTGGCCATTTAAGACTTATCATAGGATATGTTTAACCATCCGATCACGCGTTTACGCTAATGACCAGTTAAAGTAGCATAAATTACCTTAACGAGTCATAATGGGTCAAAAGCACTTAGGATCCTTTCCAAATCAGAATGTTTAGTTTGTTAAACCATATCACATGAGTTCCAACACTCGTTTGGTTTATAAGACTTCATTCTATCTGATCTCCCGTTTGTAGTCCTGACACACTAAAATATTTATGTGACACCTTAGGACACGTTTGAGCTTTGTTTATTCCATTGATCAAGAACACTTTCGCAATCCCGAGTGAGTACATAGTTCCCCTCTTTTACGTTTTGAATGTTTTGGTGTGATTCATATGTGCTAATCTATCTTTTCAATATACATATTTACTACGCAAGGCTTATGTGAGTACATAGTTCCCCTCTTTTACATTTTCTAAATGTTTTGGGGTGATTCATATGTGCCTATAATTATTCAAGATTTGAAAACAATATACATGGTTTATATATACAAAATGATTTTCAAAGTGAGTACATAGTTCCCCTCTTTTACGTTTTGCAAATATTTTGGGGTGACTGATATGTGCTAAATCATTTTCAAGTTTTCAAAAACAATGTCTATGGTTTATATATAAAACAATATGATTTCAATAATGTGAACAACTTGTTGACGTGTTATCCATAACATGAATGACATTCATTAGCTTTGACTGAGCCGACCAGTAGTATGTTATGGTACCATAGGACTGACATGGTACCATAGGACTGGCAATCCCATTATTGTATTGTTCACTGGATTTGATGGAAGTCTGGGTAATGACAGAAACTTTTTCCGATTAACAAATTATTTGTTGATTTGTTAGTCTAGTTAAAGAGAGCCTTTGGTGGTCTATTATAGATACCCTTTGGTTGTATAGTCAACGCTGGTTTGAATGTATTCATTAAAGAACGATCAAAAGTTTTCACAATTAAAAACACAGACGATTTGTTTATGACATGGACAATT
Organism: Scalesia atractyloides; assembly: GCA_947069175.1. Taxonomy (NCBI): domain Eukaryota; kingdom Viridiplantae; phylum Streptophyta; class Magnoliopsida; order Asterales; family Asteraceae; genus Scalesia; species Scalesia atractyloides. The sequence continues at coordinate 51,281,843 of CAMTDV010000001.1, read as the reverse complement.
GGTTTATGACACGGATGGATGGTTTATAACACGGACGAATGGTTTATAACACGGACAAATGGTTTATAACATGGACAAATGGTTAATGTCACACAATGATTTTCACTTAAAGATATAAACCATATGATGTTTTCTTTTGAATCAATCTATTACAAGGTTTTTACAAAAGAAACGTTTTGGTCAAGATTCATGGCTATAAGATTTTCACAACTCTAACCAACTTGTTTTAGTTGGTTAATTGTATTGCAATATCAAACACTTTTGATACGAGGTTTTTATTTAACGGCTCTTGTAGTCAGACGAGGTGTTGCAATATGTATACAAAGCCACGAATTTGTCACACTCACAAAACTTATGTACTCGCTGGCATTTTTATGCTAACTCTCTTTTCACATATGTTTCAGGAGTCAATGCTTGAAAATATGATGCATACTTCACGTAGGAATGGACGCAGGCCTTATTGACTTAAAACATTAAAGACAGTTTATTTATGTTTTTTTTTCTGTTTATCCCAAGACAATGTAAACATTTAACTTAATAAAACTAAATTTCAAATTCCATGGGTAACATTAGTTCTGTGACATGACTCCCTGACGTTGCCGCCGCGGTTCGTTGTTTTACGCGGTTGGGGTGTTACAGTGTTAAAGACTGAAGGTCTTTGGAGGGTATCATGATACTAGACCCGATGTGGCTAGTTAATTTGTTAGAGAAAGATGTTGAAAAACTGTTCTACAACAAGATTATACATCAATTGGCAGATTCAGTACAAGCACTTATTACGCATATGAGATCAATTCTGGGAAAATTTGGAATACTAAGTGGAGAGAGATTGAACGTATTGAATTTATGAAATAAATCAAAAAGGAAGAAAGAATTGCAAAGTAAATGAAGAATGTATCAATTGCAAGATATCAGTTTATGAAGCCGCTAAAGACTAACCAAACACCAATGTCTTCTTTCAAACTGAAAAACCTAAGGGTCAGGTGACATTTCTTTAGACGTTAAAGATTAATGTTATGAAGTTTACGAAGCTGAAAAGAGGGTTGAAGAGACATTGGAATATCTGGCGAATGTGAATGAGGTAAACGTGGTTGTAAATGATCCGGTGAAAGAAACACCTTGCATGAAGTGCAAAGAACCATGCAGTGAGTGTGCTGAAATGGAAACACGATACAAAGAGCTGAAATGTTATACAGATAATTTGTCATGTGATTATAATTCAACAAAAGAAGCTTATGACAATTTAAGCAAATCTGTTAAACAATTTGAAAAGGTGATCAGAGAAAATGACGGAACACTTTCAATGAGCAACTGTAATGGAAAAACAAATGGCCATTAATATTCATTTACATACAATTGCTGAGCAAAAAAAAATGAACTTGATAAAACGGAAATAGAAACAAAACGGGTTAACGAATTGTTAATCAGTTATTCTACAAGTTCATACGGCATTGATCACATTCTTCCAAAAATTAAAAACTAGGAAGAAAATCAAATTGATGAACATAAAGGTGCAAGTTATGATCATGTTCCACCACCCATGTGGAATAGTTATGCAAGTAAAAAACCATCGGGGGTGGAAAAGGCGCTCAATTTAAAATTGAAAGCTGAAAAGACAAACGAGCTGCCTACAAACATTAATGTAACTTACACTAAACCAGAAAATGAATGTGATTTTGATGTGGTTAAAATTGTGGTTGAAAGTGTTCTGAAGAATGAATCTGACAAATCCAAATTGGATGTTAAATCATCAGAAACTAGTTTAAAGATTGATCCAAACGTCATTGTATAAAAAATGCATGGATCTGATAAACTATATTCCGATGAGGATTTCCCAATTCGTAATGTTAATCTGGATCGTGTTGAACGTTGTTCGAGCTTGTTGAGGTTAGCCATTCTGATTTAGAAAAACAAGATGCATTTTGAAAACAGCAAAGCTGGGTTGGGTTTTCAAAAGCAAAGCTGGGTTGGGTTTTCAAAAGCAAAGAACGAATAACAAATTTCAAAAGTTGAACATTACAAAGAAAATCAATTTTTTCTATGGGACAACTACCGAAAGAGAAAAGAGATCATTGGTAAACAGTCCAATGATGAATTCAGGAAAGAAAAGAGAGCAAATAACGGGATTTGGATTCCTCTGTTCGAAAAGACAGTAGGAAGTGCTACAAGTGTAACAATGTTGGGTATATTGCACGACAATGTTCGCAAAGAAATCCAAAACCTATTTTCAACTCAAACAGATCTACCAAAGATGTGAAACAAAAGGTACCCATGTTTGTACCAAAAAAAGTCTGAAAAGAAACAATGAATCCCATAAAAATGTAAAATCAACGATTCAACTTAATTTTAAATTTCAAAATGGTGAAACTTCCACCTAGAATCGTCAAAAGAATTCAAAGTTTTATTCTAAAAGGGTAAATTTGAAAACACAAACGTGGGTAGCAAAAGTCAAACTATCTTCGGTAGAACTGATTCCAACTGGTCCTGCCAAAACAGAGATCAACCAAAATGTCAAGATCAAAGTTGGTCTGATGTTTGATATTCCTAACCCACCCAAGACCAAGCAGGCTTGGGTTTCTCTGTTTAAATGATTTTCTTCGCATGTGATCAGGGGCTCCCGAGATTGATCATGTCAAAATTGATTATGGATAGTGGAGCTTCCCGACACATGACTGGGATGCTTGCGTTGTTGCATGACGTCTAATCTATCCGGGGAGGTTACGTTGGTTTTACTGGAACTCATGGTGGAAGAATTGTGGGAGAAGGTATTCTTACGAATGGAGGGTTTTCCTTTAACAAGGTGAACTACATTGCGGAGCTAGAGAAGAATCTACTAAGCATTTCGTAAGACAAATAGTTCACAACACACTTAAATGACAAAGAATGCTTAAATCTCAAGCCTGGATTCAAAATTCCTGAGGAGTGGATCCTCGTACGCGCTCCAAGAGAGAATGATCTTTATGTTCTAGACATGAGTGACGCACCCACCACATCTAAGAACGTTCAATGCTTCGTTTCTAAAGTAACCGAGAAGGAGTCAATCTTATGGCATCGGAAGATGGGACACATTCACTTAAGAAAGATGAATTATTTGGTGCACAATGACCTAGTGGAGGGTGTTAATCTGAAAATTTTTCATTTATCTAATGATTGTCTGAGCTATAAGAAAGGGAAACAGCATAAGAAATCACACCCAAGATAGCTACTAAATTCTATCAAGCTACCACTAGAAAGGCTTTACATGGATCTTTTTGGGCCAATAAACGTGCAAAGCATTTCTAGAGATCTATATTGCATGGTCGTGACAGATGATTTTTCTAGATTCTAATGGTTTTCTTTTTGGAGAGTAAAGATGAAGCATTTCAAAGTCTTATGATTCTCTTCAAGAAGTTTGAAAACCTGTATCACTTGCCTATCAAAGAATCCGCAGTGACAATGGTACTGAGTTCAAGAACAAGAGGATGCTCGAATTCTACAACAAGAAGGGGATTCTTCACGAATTCAACGCTCCCTACTCCTCAACAAAATGGAGTAGCTGAACGTAAGAATCGTACACTGATCGAGACTACAAGAACCATGCTCACTGATTCAAAACTTCCAATTAGTTTCTGGAGTGAAGCAGTCATATCTGCGTGTTACACCCTCAACCGTGTGTTGACAGTCAAGCCTCACAACAAGACATGTTTTGAGCTGCTAAATCATCGTAAGCCTAACATCACGTTTTTGGATCGCCGTGTACTGTACTGGACCCAAACGGTAAATTTGGAGCCAAATCCTTGGAAGGATTTTTCGTTGGTTATGCTAGTCCACAAAAGCGTGTCTTCTTGCCGAGTCTGAACCAGGTTATTCTTGCACAGCATGTTGATTGTCAACGATATACTATGCTAACGTAGAAACCTGGGGATCCATGGCTGTTCAACTACGAAGGTTTGTGGAATTCATTTGACATGCCTGAAGTACCATCAGAAGAAGAACTTGTTATGCTTTTCCAACAGCATCAAATCTCCAATCAAGAGAAAGTTTCTAGACCGTTGGTGATTTCCCCATCACTTCCTGTCTCTAACACTTCTGATGTAGGTCCAAGCAATACTATGCAGGAATCAATCTGTGTACCTATCTTGAACACTACTGAATCATCTGCCCATCAACCGATTAGTGCCGACTCTGATCGTGAACCAACTGTTGATGATGGAGGATCTAGTTCCAATGAAGGATCTGAGCATATTGAAAGCTTTTTGAATTCCCAGGCTGATCAATCCAATGTCAGGAATGAAGCTACATCTTCTACACCAGTTGCTGATGAATTTGTCATGAATTTGTAGAGTCAAGTAGATGTTTCGAGTGAAGTAATGCCAAGGACACTATCTTACCATCCGTCGGAGAATATCATTGGCAGGTTACAAACCGAAGTGAAAAATTGCAATCAGATCAACAAGGATTTTTTATACCAGTATTGCTCACCAGGAAATTGGAGAGACAGTTGAAAGAGGAAAGCTAGGTGGATGCAAAGCAAGAAGAGTTGCTTCAATTCAAACTTGGTGTCTGGAAGCTTGTTGACCTACCGAATCATCATAAAAAGATTAATACTCGATGGGTCTTCAAGTGCAAGAGATATGACAGAGGTATTTTTGTCAGAAACAAAGCTCGGCTTGTGGTCCAGGGCTTTCACCAGCAAGAAGGGATAGACTACACTGAAGTCTACGCCCCAGTTGCTCGTCTTGAAGCTATTCGCATATTATTGGCCTTTGCTTCTTAGAAAGGATTCAAGGTGTATCAATTGGATGTCAAGTCTGCTTTTCTTTATGGCAAAGTCAAAGAGGAGGTGTATGTCGGCCAACCACCAGGGTTTGTCGATCCAATACACAAGGATATAGGCTACCTTCTGAACAAGGCGTTATATGGTCTACATCAAGCCCCGAGAGCTTGGTATGAAACGCTTTCAAGACTTCTTCTAGACAACGGCTTTATCAGAGGAACTGTAGACTGTACCCTCTTCACAAAGGAAGTAGATGGTCATCTGATTTTGGTACAAATATATGGGGATGATATCATCTTTGGATTGACAAATGATAAGCTGTGCAAAGACTTCGAAGAAGTCAGGAAGAAGAAATTCGAAATCAGTGCTTTGGGGGAGATGAAGTTCTTTTTTGGACTTAAGGTTGAGCAATTGTCTGATGGTATCTTCGTTCATCAGACGAAGTATGTTAATGATGTGTTAAATTTGACATGTCAGGAACTGCGCCAGCATCAACTCCATTAGCTTCAAATCACGGCATTTATCCACACGCTCATGGAGTCAAAGTCGATGAAACATTATATCGCTCCATGATCAGATCCTTGATGTATCTTACAACTTCGAGACATGATATCATGTATCCAACATGCCTATGCGCCCGTTATCAGTCCAATCCAAGAGATTTGCACTTGTTAGCTGTCAAATGAATCATGCGATACTTGAAAGGATGTCCACGCACCGGATTGTTGTATCCTCGATATAACGACTTCAACCTTGCGGGTTACTCGGAATCTGATTTCGGCTGTTGCAAGCTTAATGCCAAATCTACTACGGCTAGTTGCCAGTTCTTCGGAACTCGTTTGGTAATATGGCAATTCAAGAAACAGACTACAGTCGCTCTCTACATGTGAGGCTGAATATGTTTCGGCATCTAGTTGTTGTTCCCAGATACTCTAGATACAACAGCAGAAGAGAGACTAAGGACTTCAATTTCTTGATACGCCAATTTATGTAGATAGCAAGGCGGCTATTGATATCATCAAAAATCATGTTCAACACTCTCGCACTAAACATATTAATTCGAACACTATCCGTGATTGTACAGAAAAAGTTGGGTTAGAATTGACAAAAATCCATAATGATGACAAAAAAACAGATTTTTACAACAAAGCATTTGATAAGATCAAGATTTAAAAATCTTTAAAAAAATGATTTAAGAAAACGTTTACAGGATATACATAATGGTTGAATTTGAGGATGACGAGGGACTTGACGTGATTCTTATAAGTATTACATGTTTTTTCTATAAATATCTTTTCTTTACAAAACTAAAACCCAAAAATATATTTTTTATTTTAGGGGGAGAAAAGTTGTGGAAAATTCAAAATCATTAAAAAAGTCGAAAAGAGTTTTTGTGAAAAAGGGTTAATTATATTACATCAGTTGACAAAGATATGGAATGTTTATACAAGTAATTAAACAGGTCCTACTGAGGATTTGCCAATAGGCTTCACTCGTTCAGTAAATTGTCTTCAAGATATAAACCTAAAAGAAAAACTCAGTAACTTGTGGGTCGAAATCTCTCGGATATATGGACTTAGTACTCCGAAATATCGTTTGAGAAAATGTCTGATTCTGCGATACTAGGTCTTTACATTTAATCGATATTTGGGCTATTATCCGAGTTCTTCTGATTTTGCGTTAGCAATGACCTAGAACTTGTATAATACTTTACGCATTGTTCGCCTACAAAAGCTACATAAATAATGAATTATGTCACAAACATTTACGACATCTGCAGCTCAAAAGATTCCTTTATGGAATACCACCTAAAGTCGAGCCTTCATCTCTTTCTCTGTATGGAAATACTAACATGACCTCTCAAGGTCTCACAATTCACCCCATTTACAGAAATTAGTTAGATATATTCACTTGTGAAATGAAATTCTAGAAATCTCGATGCGGGAGTATATTCTAAGATAGGAAACACAGTTACTTCATGTTCCTTAATATTACCTAACATATCTTGAAACAATTGAGAAACGTGTAGAGGTTTAAGTGGATAAGTATATTGGCAATCTACGTAAATTTGTTAAGAACTTAAAGTTACTATCAAGATCAACGGTAATTGTGATTTGTCTAAATATCTGATATGGTCCTCTAAACACAAAACTGACAAAAAATATGTATGTAAATACATCTTTCATTGTTCTTTCTTTTCAGAAAAATCCCAAAAACATTTTCACCTTATGTTTAGTAATCTATCTTAGATGTTAGTCCACCGTTGATGAAAATACCGTTAGTCCAAGTCAAAACGAAAGTTGTTGGAGGAAAGTTGAAGAGCACGGGCGGAGCTAATCAGAAAAGAAACAAATCCTAAAACGTCAACAAAGTTCATTAATTTGAAACTTTAAATTTTAGAATAAATCTGTTGTGGTCAAACATCGGTCAACCAAGGTCATTAACTTGGACTTGGTAGGCAAATCGGATAACCAGGGTCATTAACTTGGACTTGGACTTGGTTAACTGAGTGGGTTATAAAAACAGATAAAATTTCACAAAAGAAATCAAAAATATCAAAAAGATAAACAAAGTGCATAGAACTGAATCGTACGAGTAACACACTAATTGTACGAGTGACAAAAGGCTTCACTCGTGCGAATCATCACTTGTACGAGTGAACCTGAATGAGTATAAAAGGGTTGCTCATTCGCACGAGTCACACTATTGACTCTGTGCGACTGAGAGATTACTATGTGCGATTCAGTTCTTGTCACTCATTTTTCTTGATCTACGTTACGTATCTATACTTTGGGGAGGTTGATTTGCACACCTCTTTCGATTGGCAAGGTCTAATGCTTGTTTTAAGCCGTTATAATGCCGAATTTGGACCAAAAGGAAATAAATTGTAGATTTAGGATAATCGGACCAGTAAAATATAAAATTGAACTCAAAATTTTTAATATTGGCCCTTCTAACCTGTAAATCAACCTTCAATTTGTTAATTCTACACGTTTTAAGTTCGGTTTGATTAGGTTTTATTTGGTGCATACTCGTGCGAATCATCACTCGTACAAGCAAAGATTTCAAATGTCAGTTTATCATATTCACTTGTACGAGTGATCGTTCGTACGAGTAGGTCCTTCAATGTCGATTTCTTTGTGGCTCGTACGAAGCATAAGTCGTACGAGGAAGTTTGCTCAAAACCCTTAAAATTCGTTAAGTATGTTATTCATTCGTACGAAGTAGTGGCAAGTAAGAGTGGGGTTTTGACTCAGACTTAAATTCTTGTCTAAGTATATGACTCGTACGAATTATGACTCGCACGAGTGTGTAAAATTTGAAATGTTTGGAAAAATTTTCTAAGTGTTTGCAATGTTTATGCTTGCGGATCAAGAAATCTTCGTTTTCACCATTTCACAACATCTGGTGTCTTCTCGATGAGACTATTCCTGAAATCGCAACATATAGAGAAGTACTAGATTTTTTAAGACGACTTCCTATTACCAAGGCGCTCACTGACTGTCACACGGCTTATCGTTCTCACGTCAAATAATTTTGGAATGCCGCTGAATTCAATGAGGGGATTTATAACAAAGATATTCAAGTCAAAATCACTGAAGACTTAATTCGAACGGTGTTAGATTTTAAAGATCCTGAAGAAGACCCAAATGGTTTCTCAAAATACATGGTTAAAGGGTGCTTCTATCGGATGGGTTATGCAGGATTCGTTAATGCAGCTCCTTTTAAGAAGGCAAATCTTAGTGCTCCGTTCCATTATATTGCACACTGTGTTATTTAGCCCTCAGTCACAGAAAGGGCGGCTTTGATGTTTTGACTGATTATCAGATGTGCATGATTACAGCACTAATTCTAAACCTGCCCTACAATTTTTCAAGACTGAACTTTTGCAAGATGGTCCAAATATACAACGCTAGAAGTTCTGTAGTATCCGAGTTTTGTTCAGATGTTGCTCGATCACTTACATCCAAATTTAAAGAAGAAGAAAGATAATGTCTAAAGCTTGAACATATGGATGTGTTAACTCTGAAAAAATGAATCTGCATCTTAAAGCCTTTCTTAATGCCAAGCCTGTATTTGGGGCTATTATCGACAAGAATATGTGGCACCGCCGAAGGGGAAATGGCGGAAAGATGAAAGTGGAGACAAGGCTGAAGAGTTGGATGCGTTAAACGGTTTTGTTGCGAAGAGAAGCGTATGGTTCTCTAAAGAAGATAAGAAAGGGGTAACGGGTCGAAGCGAAAGCAAACATCTACATCTACCTCCAATGCCCCTAAAAAGAAGAAACGGGCATCTGACAGCTCAAGGTTGATAGACAAGTCAGAGCTAGAAGAAAATGTTGAAACTTTGGCTGCTGATATCGAACGAGAAGCATTTGGAGAACAAGAAGGAATAGTTGAAGAGGCATCCTCCTCTAGTACTGATCAAGAGGATAGAATTTCCGGAGAAAGAGAAAGAGCTAAAGAAAGAGAACTTGAACATTTGGCTGAACTTCAACGTAAAGCAGAAGAGAAGAAAGGAAAAGCAATAGGGGAAGATGATACAACTTATGTACCTTCAGGTTCCGACAGTGTACTGCTGTTCGCAAATCTTCAAAGAGATCTCAAGAGGCAAGCTGTTAGAAGCACAAATTCTCCAAAAGACAAATCTAAAAGAAAGGTGCAGAAAAAGGTTGATGAAGCAGTGAATGTTGAACCGACTCCACAACCACCACCATCTCCACCACCACAACCACCACCACAACCAACACCACAACCTACACCACAATCTCAACCTTCTCAATCTCAACCCTAGTTCTTCAAACGGTTGCTCCTACGAGTGACAAGATGTCACTAGTACGAACCACATAAGCTTACTCGTACGAGTGAGATGTTTATCACTCGTACGAGGCGCACTATCAATCGTACGAGCCAGTTCTCGTTCGCACTTGGATCGTGTGTTCGTATCTAATCTATACAATATTCAATACACACTCTTTCTACCTATTTGCACAGTGGCAGGCATAAAGTGCATCAACAATTTCCCCCTTGGACGTTACTGTCGAAGCTTGAACTTGATCTTGAAATCTGAGAACTGTGTTTGAATATCCTGCAACTTCAATCAGGTATATGTCAATGTCGTAGAACGTGTCAACAAATTCCCCCTTGATTGATGATCCGGGTTTGCATTATCTACTTAAAGCAACATTCCCCTTGAAATAATTTTCTCCAGAAATTAATCTTCAGGTCGTTGTTTGCACGGTTCAAGACCTCTTTTGATTTGCTTGATCTACAAATTTTCTCGAACAATCATAAACTTGAAATTAAATAATGCAGCTTCTCCATTTCGATGTTAACCACATCCGCGTTCCGTTTATCGCACTCCTCTGATGCTCGATCCTCTGATCTTCAAAACCCAACCAGCAATTGATAGAAACTTCGAATTACCACAACGATAAACTTCAAATCAATGAATATCCACGTAAATCTGAAATCCCAATTTCCGTAATCACGATTGATCAGCAAATCGGTAATCTTCTCAATCAGTAAATCCTCATCGGAATCATACTATCTGGTAACACATCGAATCTGAGAAACATTCTTCGGTAATCAGAATCACATTCCTATTAAGTCATCATAACAGATGTATAGTTATCTCCGCTGGAATGGGGCAATTGAAACTACAAGACATCCTTGTTTCCTGGCAGTTAGTCCGAAAAACAGTTCATTTGCCTTGCAGAGTTAAAGTTAAGCAGTCGCATGTGCTTCCAATTCCACATCGGGGATCAGGCATTTAACCCTTGAGCATCAATCTGAAACATGATCTGAAATTTCTGAACATTCTTCGATCACATAGTTTGCCGAAATCGGAATCAAATTCTTCATTTCTAGCCACAAAAACAGATGTATAGTTATCTCCGCTGGAATGGGGCAACTGAAACTACAAGACATCCTTGTATCCTGACGGTTAGTCCAAAAAACAGTTCATTTGCCTTGCAAAGTTAAAGATAAGCAGTTGTATCTGCTTCCAATTCCACGTCGAAGATCAGGCATTTAACCCTTGAGTATCAATTTGTATCATGATCTGAAAATTCTAAACATCTTTTATTCACGACATTCCAAATAATGAATCTTCAATCCTCAGTATTTCCCAGATAATGTGTAGTCGGAACCACCCGGATACTGTTGCATCTTCACGAATTTCAAAAATGCTGGAATTTTAACATATATGTGAAAATTTTTATCCCCCCTCATTTTTGCAAATCCTGACGTCTTGAGGTCTTATGGGAATGAAGATTATGGCGCTACTGCAGCATATGGTACTCAAATTTTGTGGAATTTTTCGCAAAATTGCAGTTTTGATCAAATGTTGATTTAACGTTAAGGCCCATTGATAGTCACTACACCAGATGATTAACGTTTTGCGCAGATATCAGTGACTACCCCAAAATCTTCATCCCTTTGTGACCGTATTATCAAATCTATACTCTGAAGCTCTAGACAATGTCCCCGAACAGCCCGAATTAGACGTTAAAATCTCGAAACAATTTGTAATCACCAAATTTTTTCTGACACTCGTCTCATTAATACGATAAAAAAATTTTTGGTCACCATTTCGTACGAGTTGCGCTTCATACGAATGTTTTGCTTCGTACTAGTGACAAAGTGTCACTCGTACGAGCCATAGAGGCTCGCTCGTACGAACGAAACTGATTACGTCTTTTCGATCCAGAATCTTCATTTCTTCGAATTTCAACATTATTTTTGCACATATCTAGTTGAAAATAAGTTTCTAATAATCCTTTGGTTTCAATTTTACATTATGTCTTTGGATTGTTCGATTATTTGATGTTTTGTGTCTAAAACCGCTCATACGTCAAAAATTCATGAGCGTAGGTGATTCATCAAGTGTTAGATTGAATGAATCGGTACCGTAGCTCTGATACCAGTTGTGAGAGGGGATCGACTCTCCTCCAATGAGCACCGGACTGATCTACCTCAGATAACAGAGACGAAATTCATTGTTAGCGAGTTGGACAAATGAACAAGAAAGATATACTGCTTAAACGCCTTGATTTGTATTGATAAACGTGAATTGTTACAGAACGAGTAAACAGTTTGACAGGGCTTTGCCGTAGTCACACACCAACAGATGTCTGACACAACACTCAAGCTCCTCTATTTATACGTCAACATGACTCACACAGGAGAAGGAGTGTGTGTTTGACTCGTGCGAGTGGTGCCTCGTACGAGTGACAAGGTGTCACTCGTGCGAGTGGTGCCTCGTACGAGTGACAAGGTGTCACTCGTATGAGTCACTTAGCTCACTCGTATGAGCCACTTTACAAACATATAAATCATATTTAAACATATAAAGATCGACATTCTAAGCCCTATATACATAACCAACATATCCTAGACGTAGGCAATAGACATTATGCACCAACAAACTCCCCCTTGGATGTTGTTGTATCTTGGATAGTCTTCAAAACAATTCTTAAAAAATTTGACAGTTAACGTCTAAACTGAAAGCGCCTTAGTGAAGCAATTCGCGTACGCTCTGCAATCCTTTCCTGCTTCTTTTCTTTCTTACGTTTCTCAGTCTCTTCCAACTTCCTCCAAGAAGTGTTCCATGCTGTTCCTGAATGTATTTCATTAGCAAAAAAACATTAACAATCTTCTAGAACTAGATAGCCTACTCTTTGTCTTTTTCTTCAAAACTGATTTTGCTAAAGAATAAACATTCAATATCCTTTTGCGAGTAGTTTACTAGCCACATCGGGTCTAGTATTCGAATACTACGCTATAATCCATAGATACGTTTATGCGCAAAGACGGAATCGGATAGTTCTTCTGTAATTTTCCAAGAATCTTCATCTGGTTGGACACAAATTACAGCTTCGCCTGTGTTCGAATCATAGTGCCTCTATTTGAAAATCATGTGAAAGTCTTGTTCCATTTTAATCAAAGGCATATTCTTCATCACTCGTCGCCTCTTTATAATCAATGTAACATCCTTTTCTTTCGTTACTGGATCAATCATTGTGATTCTTTTAGGAAAATGTGGCTTCCATTGAATAAAACCATGTGTAGCCTCAAGCTTTATAAATTTCCACAGCCGCTGGTCATGAAATTTCATCTTCAAATTAATCATTGTTGGTGTATATTTGTGACAACAGCTTAGATTTGGTCTTTGGATATCTTGTAATTTGTAAAATGATAAACGGTTAGCATGTTTAGTTTTGTAATAGTTATTTAGAAGGAATTGGGCTGAACTAGACACAAAACAGAGCATGGTAGGCGAATTGGGCCTTAAACCCATTAGCAGTCCATGTTGGAAACCCTAGCCCAGCTGCATAATCTACCTCTATATAAAGGGAGGTTGTGATTAGGGTTAAGATTGCTCAGTTAGTTGCTCAGTTGCTGGGTCTATTGCTGTGTTGCTGTTTTAGTTGTTCATAGAGTTTAGAGAGAAGAGTCTTGAATTGATTGTAAAGCTTTGTGTTAGATAATAAATAGAAGACAGTTTGAAGGAATTGTGTTCGTGTTCTTGTTCTTTTTTCTGTGAAATCTGATCTAGGGGATTCCGCACTCTAGATTAGATAGACGATTCTATGAAGATACATAAGGACTAGGGGACCTACAATTGGTATCAGAACATTCGGCTCTTGATTATTGCTCGGTTCAGAATCGTAACAGCAGAAAAATTGGTTTTTGGGACGTTTTGGAGGTTGTTTTGGAGTTTCTGACGGTTGAATTAGGGTTTCGGCGGCTGTTTTTAGGGTTTCTGCAGTGATTTCAGATTAACAGCAGGAATTCAGATTGAAGAAAGGCATTCCGGATCAGAAAGTGAAGCATTTCGGACTGAAGACTTGCATTCTGGATCAGACAGTGAAGCATTTCGGATTGTAGACTTGCAATTCAGATTAGAAAAGCCATTTCGGATTTCATTCCGGATTCCATTTCGGATTGAATTTCGGATCAGAAGCTATTCCGGATTCCATCTCAGATCAGAACTATTCCGGATTCCATCTCGGATCAGAGTAGTCTATTCCGGATTACCATTTCGGATCAGAACAGGGCATTCCGGATTTCATCTCGGATCACTATTCTGGATCACCATTTCGGATTAGCAATTCGGATTACTGTTCAGGATTCCTATCTCGGATTTACTATCCGAGTTACTATCTCGAATTCGGTACTGTTCCGGATTCTCTACAAAAAGGTGGAAAGTTAACCAGCTGACGTAACGAGAGTTAAACGTTTTCGGACATAGAAGTTGATCCATAGGCAATTTTGACGAACCGATTGGACAGTTAGACTCGTGTCATTTTTAGGACCAAAAAAAAAAAGAAAATCCCAAAAATCATAATCGGACAATATACATCATCAGAATCGTATCGTCGAGACGAGTCTAACAGTATAATTTGCTAACCACTCATTTCGGACAAGTTTTAACGTTTTTAACGAGCTGGTTTGGTAAAAATGTTGAATATGTCTAACCTAAATGAGCTGTTGAGAATGGAGCACGAGGCAGGCACCACAAATAAACCTCCAAAGATGCTGAAGGTAGAGAACTATATTTACTTGGAAGGATAGGTTTCAATCCTTTATTGAATATCAGGACACACGGATGTGGATCTGTATTCAAGATGGGTACGCTAACCCAACACATGATTTTGAGGGCAGACAACATATTACTGCTTACGTGAATATGTCTGAAGTTGAGAAGAGAATGTATGAGTCTGAGAAGAAAGCCTTAGCTGCTATAAAGATGTCGTTACCTGATGGCATCAAACATACATTCAAGCATTATACTACATCGAAGGAGAAGTGGGATACCCTAGAGAAGAGGTATGAGGGCAATACCGATGTGAAGAAGAACAAGGTTGATCTTCTAAAGAAACAGTTTGCTGTGTTCAAAGGAATGAGAAATGAATCCCTTGAAGATATTATCACGAGATATTATCATCTGATGTCAGAAATAGATAATTATGACATAGAGGGATACACGGATGTAGAGATAAACGACAAGTTGCTGGATGCTTTACCTGCAAAGTGGGATATCCATACGTTGATGATAAAAGGTGTGACATCCCGGCTTTTCAGGTATCTTAAACGCGCTACTTCACGGTTATTCATTCCTACGCTAATTTGAATACGGAGAATTAAATTACACGCTCGCAATAACTACGCTAACTTTGTGAATGCATTGGGTGAATTACGTGCTATGTGTTATTAGACGTTTGTAAATTTTGTGAATTATTATATCACATTTTGATTTCGCGATTATTAGTTAAAAAATAATAAATAAATAGCCGAACCGAACCGAGCCGCGAAACGTGTCGACCTCACTTCCTTGCGGACCAAGGAACTAACCTAAACTTGAGGCCCAAGTTACTCACCCAAACCGCCCCCCCCCCCCCCCCTTGCGGTCGCGCGCCCCCCACCCCTTTCCCCTTTCTTTTCCTTGTGCTATATATTGGCATGTATGCATGAGTTAGTGTTAAAAAAAACAAGGAACCCTAGCACTAAGAGAGCCGACGGCAGCCCCCCCCCCCCTCTCTCGATCGCACAAGTCTCCAACCCCGGATTGATTCCAATCTTGTCCCGGTTCGCTAATCTTTATCGTTTCAAGGTTAGGGTTTTAATTGTTTTGTAAATCACATTAGGGTTTGTGTAATATTGATTATGATTATGGTAATGCTAGGATCATTGGTATGAAAAGTGTTATGATTTATGATTAGTTCGGATAATTGTGCGAGTTTTTGCGATTGTGATGTTATGATGAATACAAAAATCATAGGTTGCGTTTTAGCGATAAAGATCGTGTTATATGATTAGGGTTTGCATGAATATTGAGGTACATGATGATATTTGACAAATAAACCTGTTCTTGATCATTATTATTTAGCGTCTTGATCGTTTAAGCATGTTCTATTGCGATAAAAGTCGAAAACAGGTTGCTGAATGGCATTTACAGCCAACTTCAATTGGATGTAACCTGATCATTATTTATCGAAAAGTGGAATTTTTGAAGCCTAAATCGTGTACTTTTGAAAAACGCTTCTAATCGAGCCAGATTCATATTTTTCTGAGGTCGTTTGCTATTTTTAAGTGGTCATTTAAGTGCAGCAGCTGAAGCTGCGTAAATTCTGAAAATTTGCTACTTGTTTATCGAGTCGGATCTCATAATCTGTAGAGGGTTGGATCACGAAATTTGTACAGTAACTGGAGGCGGGAATTTCCGGAAAACTCCCACTGAAATTTTGTTAATTGGATGAACGATAATTTTTAAATAATTTTTCCCGTGGACTGCATTCAGAAAGCGACGAATCTGACTACAGCCTAGTATATAAATGTTTATAAATAATTGGTAAAGTTTTAGGACTTGAAAAGTTTACATAAAATTCTACAGTTTAGTTGACACCTCTTGTAAAAAATTGTAATTTTTGGAACGTCGGAACTATTTTATAAAAATCCTCGAAAACAGCCTAGTTATGAGCGTACAAGCTGAAACATGATAACTTGCGTTTGTGTGTACCAAAGTGTTGTATGAGTTGATCTGTGTTTATGACAAGTTGGTTTGATCACTATTTTGGTATGATGATACTTTGCATGCATGATTGTGCTTTCGAATTGGTTATTATATGTGCCGCACTGTGTGTTAATTATACGTAGGGTTTTGTATCAGTGTGTTCACACACTAACTTTAAATCGATTGGCATGTTAGGACGCAATTAGCGGTCCCATCATTTGCTACTTCTGTGTTACACTAACCGAGCAATTAAAGGTGAGTTCACGGCCCCTATTTTATCCGGTTTTAAACAACAGGGGGAGAAACATGTATACATTCTATAACTCTATCTTTTTACGTTATGCGAAATTAACGTCGTTAAACTACTCGGTAACTAAGTTAATGTTAATGTACGTTATGGTCACTAAGCAGCTATATCACGGAAGTCCTCGACAAACTCTCAGATCGTTAGTATTGGGTTAGATAGAGGGGAAATTATAAGTAGTTCTACTAGGCCCGACAAGCCCCACCCGAGCTAGTCGTGCTAGCCGACCGGGTATGGTCAACGGGTGATTAATTTGTCCTAACTTTCGCCATGGTCAGTGATAGGCCTGGCAACACGGAGGCACAACAGTCAGCTTCGATCGCGAACTCTTATGTGACGTAAATTTAGGCTCGCTACCTACATGTTAACATTGAACTTAATTACGAATCAACATTATTATTCCGGGTTAGGAATAATGGAACCAACATTATTATTCCGGGTTAGGAATAATGGAACTATATCGTTATCCCGGGTTAGGGATAACGGGGGAAACAAAACTTTTAACCGAACATGTGAACTTATAAAAACCTGTGAACTCACTCTTCTATAATATTGACACTTGTTTCTTTACATGTTTCTCAGGATGCTAGGAACGCTAGGTGCACTCACTTGCATTGATCAAGACACATTTTTTTATATCGAGTCTCACTTACGAATATTGTTTGGGATTTTTGGTTTTGGCGTTTATGTTGGCGCCCTGTTACTTTACTTTAATGCTTCCGCTCAACTTTGAAACTAATGCTTCCGCTAAACTTTGAAACTAAACTAAGACAATTTGAAAATAACTATGAATGGTTAAACAAATGTTTTTGGAAAACGTTTAAACAAATCATATAGAGTCGTTCGATATTACTAGTGTCTCAGATTCTGGTTTGTTCTCACGCCTCGCGGTAAAACTCCGCAAGTGGAAATTGAGGGTGTGACAGATTGGTATCAGAGCCTCTAGCTATAGAGAAACAGGTTTGCATTAAAAGTAGACCTAAACTATAGCTGTTACACGACACTAGACTTAGTTGGCACCGAACTGTGATATCTTGTTATGTGTTATACTACAACTGTTTTATTTAAGATATATATGTATATTGTGATGCACGCAACTCGTAACTAACTACACAACCCAACAGGCAATGTCATCATCATCATCCGACAAATCTCGACAACCAAGGGCGCCGGGGAAGGCACCCATGGTCGAACCCTCACCACCTCATGGCGTGGAGACATGCTCAGCTGCTAGGAAAAGACTCGCTCTAGGAGAGGAGTCATCCTCCCGTCCGACCACCGCTATGCCGGTCAAACCGGTCAACTCGTTAGAAGTAGGGGACGACCTAGTTAGGGATATGTTAAGAAAACAACATGAACAACAAGAGAGAATGCAGGAGACTATCGAAGCACAGGGATGGATGATACGTCAACTAACTGGTAAAACTGGAAGGCTTGAGGAAGAGCAACATGAGAATAGGAAAGTTCGAAACATTTTAGCTAAGGATCTTCGTGCTGAGCAGCTGAGGGCTGACTGGCTCGAAGACAGAGTTCTTGAGTCCAGTTGGAGGATTCAAGAACTGGAGCAGAATCAAGCACCTGTCCCAGTACCCGCACCAGCACTTGCCCCTCCAGCGCTGGTAGAGGAAGAAGAGGAGGATCCAGAGGAAGACCCAGAGGAGGATCCGGAGGAAGACCCGGAGGAGGATCCGGAGGAACAGGAGCCGGAACAAGAACCGGCTGTTGAAGCTGAAAACGCCGCATAGGATGACGGCAACGATAGCGACTTGGGAGCGGAGACGTAGAAGACTGACTCGTCTCGCCAATCCCCGCTTTGTTTTCTTTAGTTTGTTTGTTTTTCCACTAATGTTTGAACTTGAAAATTTATAATTAAACTGAGATGTTTGGTTGGTATTTTGTGAGACATTGCAATTTATTTAATCGAATGTTCCTTTTGATTGTTTAATTTGTTGGGTTGACATAACTTGTGTGATGATTGAAGTGTGGATTATGATAACTATATTGGATCTATATACTTATCGGTGTGTGTTTGTGTTGTCTTGCGAAGATCTGAAATGGCAACTGGACATCGCGGAAACCTCAACATGACAACTGAAAAATTAGCCGCAATGATCCAAGAACACGTGAATGCTGCTCTGGCAGGCGTTCAAAACCCACCGGCAGGTAACAATTATAAAATTTTCATGGGAAAATCTAATAGTTGGGCTAGTAGACTTTCTCGCTGACTACCTATCCTCTGTCTTCAGGAGGGGGTCTTAACCCCTACAAGATGTTCCTTGATGCAAAGCGGAGCAAGTTCACGGGTGCAGAAGGACCCATAGGACTGGTCCGTTGGATTGAAAAGTCTGAATCGGTGTTCGAGATGTGCAATTGCCTTGAGGCCAATAAGGTCAAGTATGCTGCCTCAACGTTGGAAGATGGGGCATTAACCTGGTGGAACGCACAAGTCCAAACGCATGGACTTATTGCGGCGAACGCAATGGCCTGGGCCGAGTTTAAGGCCCTAATCAAGGAGGAATACTGTCCCGCGGGACAGAGTTCAGCAGTTGGAGCAAGCGTTATGGAACCACAAGATGGTAGGGTCTGAAATTGAAGCGTACACGGAAAAACATCATGATCTGGTGTTCCTATGTCCTGATCTGGCTAACACCTTCGAAAAACGACTTGAGTTTTATGTTGGGGGTCTGGTCCCTGAGATCCAGGGCATGGTAATGTCTAGCAACCCTGCGACGGAGCATCAAGCGATCAGGCTGGCGAACAAACTCACCGATAAGGCGGTGGAGCAAAGGAGGTTGCCATCTCGGGGTGCAACTGAAGTTGTCCCTGATAACAAAAGAAAATTTGAAGACTCACCTGCTCGACAGTCTTCGTTAGCCCAGCCACAACAAGGAAACCAGAAACGGTCCAACAATTTCAACAATAATCGGGGTCACAATAATCAGTCTGCCAATAACACCCAGAACTCAAGCGGCTATGCGGGTCGAAAGCCGCAATGTAATCATTGTAACCTACATCATCATGGCCCATGCGCCGGAAATCGCTGCCAACGATGTGGCAAAACGGGACACGCGGCAAAGGATTGTCGCGGGGAAATCATGTCTCGACAAAATCCAAATCAACACCAGGGTCAGCAGCAAGGTATTAACCGGGGGTGCTATCAGTGCGGTAGCACTTCCCATTTCAAGCGAGACTGCCCGCAGCTTCGCAACAACAATGGTGGGAACAACAACAACAACAACAACAACCACAACAACAACAACAACAATAACAACAATGGAAATGGTGGCACAGGAGGTGCCAAAGGTCGTGCATTCACGCTAGGCTGCGGAGAGGCAAGAAACGACTCGAACGTGGTCACCGGTAAGTTGCCCCTTAACGATCATTTGCTACTGTGCTTTTTGATACGGGTGAGGATAAGAGTTTTATATCTGAGTCTTTTAGGAAGAACCTAAATCTCACGCCTAAACCCCTAGAGACCCCTTACGTCATAAAACTAGCCGATGGTAAATCTGTAGATGTGACCCATTTAGTAACCGGCTGTTAACTTAAACTCGCGGGCCACACCTTTACCATCGATCTGATGACAACTACCCTGGGTAGTTTTGACGTGGTAGCCGGAATGGACTGGCTATCCGACGACGAGCTGAAGTTCTCTGTTTCGAGAAAGCTATCCGTATTTCGCTCTCTAACGACGAAATCTTGATGGTGCAAGGCGAGAAGGCAGGCGCCGTCACAAACATCATCTCTTACATGCAAGCTCAGAAGTATCTTCGGAGAAAGAACTCCTTCGCTTTGCTCGCACTGGTCACCGAGCAGCCTAAGGACGAGAAACGGATTGAAGATATCCCCGTCGTCCGTGGCTTTTCTGATGTGTTTCCAGAGGAGTTACCTGGTCTTCCACCACATCGACAAGTGGAGTTTGAAATCGAATTGGCGAACCATGCGACTCCTATCGCCAAGGCCCCGTACCGCCTAGCTCCAGCAGAGCTGCAAGAGCTGTCTACCCAACTTCAAGAATTGTTGGAAAAAGGATTTATCTGACCCAGTACTTCGCCATGGGGAGCTCCGGTCCTCTTTGTCAAGAAAAAGGACGGGACCTTCCGCATGTGCATCGACTACAGGGAACTCAATAAGGTTACCGTCAAGAACCGATACCCATTACCTCGCATCGACGATCTCTTCGACCAACTTCAAGGGTCAAGCTACTACTCCAAGATTGATCTACGGTCCGGTTATCACCAATTACGCGTCAGAGAGGAGGATATCTCCAAGACGGCATTTCGTACTCGGTATGGCCATTATGAGTTCTTGGTCATGCCCTTCGGTCTCACCAACGCATCCGCGGTGTTCATGGACCTCATGAACCGCGTGTGTAAGCCGTACCTCGACAAGTTTGTCATCGTGTTCATCGATGATATACTCATCTACTCTTAGGGTGAAGAAGAACATGCTGAGCATCTGTGATTATTGCTGGAACTACTTCAACAGGAGAAACTATATGCCAAGTTTTCGAAGTGTGATTTCTGGATTCGGGAAGTTCAGTTCCTCGTGCATATCGTGAATGAAAAGGGTATACACGTCGATCCCACCAAGATCGATGCTATCAAGAACTGGGAAGCACCCAGGACACCGACAGAGATCCGCCAATTTTTGGGTTTGGCTGGTTACTACAGACGTTTCATCGAGGGATTTTCAAAGATCGCACAACCGCTTACCACTCTCACCCAGAAAGGCACTAAGTATGCTTGGGGTGACAAGCAAGAAGCAGCATTTCAATTGCTGAAACAAAAACTTTGCAGTGCACCCATTTTGTCCTTGCCGGAAGGGACAGATGATTTTGTGGTATATTGTGACGCCTCCATTCACGGATTGGGATGCGTACTTATGCAACGTGATAAGGTCATCGCGTATGCATCCCGACAGTTGAAGGTTCACGAGAAAAACTACACAACACATGACCTGGAATTGGGAGCAGTTGTGTTTGCACTTAAGATTTTGAGACACTATCTATATGGAACAAAGTGCACAATCTACACGGAGCCTCCAGCATATCTTTGACAAAAAGGAGTTGAACATGCGACAGCGTCACTGGGTCGAACTCCTGAACGATTATGAATGTGCCATTCGGTATCACCCGGGTAAAGCTAACGTGGTAGCTGATACCCTCAGTAGGAAGGAGCACTTGAAACCTCGTCGGGTACGAGCACTACAGTTCACCATTCATTCGGGGTTACCCGAACAGATACGCGAGGTGCAGCTAGAAGCAGTTAAGGAAGAAAACATCAAGGCCGAATCTGTGGGAAAGATGGAACGCGATTGGGAAGTGAAACCCAATGGTGCCCGGTATTTCATGAATCGTATATGGGTACCTCTCTACGGAGACCTCAGGAAACTAGTTATGGACGAAGCTCACAAATCCCGATACTCTGTCCATCCTGGTTCGTATAAGATGTATCAAGACCTTAAAGCCGCGTACTGGTGGCCCAACATGAAAGCGGATATAGCCACCTACGTGAGCAAGTGTTTAACTTGTGATCAGGGCTACTTTAACAACCTGAGATCCCAGTGTGGAAATGGGATCAGATCTCGATGGACTTTATCACTAAACTCCCGTGAACTCCGGGTGGTTGCGATACCATCTGGGTAATCGTGGATCGTCTAACTAAGTTCGCACACTTCCTAGCGATCAAAGAAACAGATAAGATGGATATGTTGACTCGCAACTACATTAAGGAAGTAGTTTCTCGGCACGAAGTGCCAACGTCCATCATCTCAGACAGAGATGCTCGTTTCACGTCCAACTTTTGGCAGTCACTTCAGAAAGCGTTGGGTACACGCTTAGATATGAGCACAGCTTATCACCCTTAGACGGATGGTCAAAGTGAAAGGACCATTCAGACCTTGGAAGACATGCTTAGGGCATGTGTGGTAGACTTCGGGAACAGATGGGAAATCCATATGCCTTTAGTGGAATTCTCGTATAACAACAGTTACCATACGAGTATTCAGGCAGCATCATTTGAAGCATTATACGGTAGCAAATGTAGATCACCGGTCTGTTGGGCAGAATTCGGTGACAGACAACTCACAGGTCCTGAGTTGATACTTGAGGCTACTGAAAAGATTGTGCAAATCAGATACCGCATGGCAACGGCACGAGATCGACAGAAAAGCTACGCTGATCAACGACGCAAACCGCTCGAATTTCAAGTAGGCGACCGCGTCCTACTGAACGTGTCACCCTGGAAGGGTGTAATCCGTTTTGGGAAACGAGGCAAACTAAACCCACCGTACGTAGGCCCATTTGTGATCTCAAAGCGTATCGGGCCCGTAGCTTATCAATTAGACCTTCCTGCCGAACTCAGTGGAGTTCACAACGTTTTTCACGTGTCAAATCTGAAGAAGTGTCTATCAGATGAGACCCTAGTCATTCCATTGGATGAGATTCAAGTGGATGAACAACTGCATTTTGTGGAACAACCTATTGAGATCATGGATCGTGAGATCAAGACTCGAAGGCACAGCAAGATACCGATCGTCAAGGTTTGTTGGGACTCTAAACGTGGACCGGAGTTCACGTGGGAAAGAGAGGACCAAATGAAAAGCAAATACCCACACCTTTTTGCAGCTGAGCAGCAGTCTAACGTTACCACCAACTAAATTTCGGGACGAAATTCTTTCAACATGGGGATGATGTGACAGCCTGGTAATTTCTTGTACCATTGCTAACAAACTGAATCTTTGTGCGTTGCATTCTAAACCGCGTTTACTCAATTTTCGGGACGAAAATTCTTTCAACATGGGGATAATGTGACATCCCGGCTTTTCAGGTATCTTAAACGCGCTACTTCACGGTTATTCATTCCTACGCTAATTTGATTTCGGAGAATTAAATTACACACTCGCAATAACTACGCTAACTTTGTGAATGTATTGGGTGAATTACGTGCTATGTGTTATTAGACGTTTGTAAATTTTGTAAGTTATTATATCGCGTTTTGATTTCGCGATTATTAGTTAAAAAAAATAATAAATAAATAGCCGAACCGAACCGAGCCGCGAAACGTGTCGACCTCACTTCCTTGCGGCCCAAGGAACACTAAACTTGAGCCCCAAGTTACTCACCCAAACCCCCCCCCCTTGCGGTCGCGCGCCCCCCACCCCTTTCCCCTTTCTTTTCCTTGTGCTATATATTGGCATGTATGCATGAGTTAGTGTTAAAAAAAAAAACAACAAGGAACCCTAGCACTAAGAGAGCCGATGGCAGCCCCCCCCCCTCTCTCGATCGCACAAGTCTCCAACCCTGGATTGATTCCAATCTTGTCCCGGTTCGCTAATCTTCATCGTTTCAAGGTTAGGGTTTTAATTGTTTTGTAAATCACATTAGGGCTTGTGTAATCTTGATCATGATTATGGTAATGGTAGGATCATTGGTATGAAAAGTGTTATGATTTATGATTAGTTCGGATAATTGTGCGAGTTTTTGCGATTGTGATGTTATGATGAATACAAAAATCATAGTTTGTGTTTTAGCGATAAAGATCATGTTATATGATTAGGGTTTGCATGAATATTGAGGTACATGATGATATTTGACAAATAAACCTGTTCTTGATCATTATTATTTAGCGTCTTGATCGTTTTTAAGTTATGCGAAATTAACGTCGTTAAACACCACGGTAACTAAGTTAATGTTAATGTACGTTATGGTCACTAAGCAGCTATATCACGGAAGTCCTCGACAAACTCTCGGATCGTTAGTATTGGGTTAGATAGCGCGGAAATTATAAGTAGTACTACTGGGCCCGACAAGCCCCACCCGAGCTAGTCGCGCTAGCCGACCGGGTATGGTCAACGTGTGATTAATTTGGCCTAACTTTCGCCATGGTCGGTGATAGGCATGGCAACACGGAGGCACAACAGTCAGCTTCGATCGCGAACCCTTATGTGACGTAACTTTAGGCTCGCTACCTACATGTTAACATTGAAATTAATTACGAATCAACATTATTATTCCGGGTTAGGAATAATGGAACCAACATTATTATTCCGGGTTAGGAATAATGGAACTATATCGTTATCCCGGGTTAGGGATAACGGGTGAAACAAAACTTTTTACCGAACATGTGAACTTATAAAAACCTGTGAACTCACTCTTCTTTAATGTTGACACTTGTTTCTTTACATGTTTCTCAGGATGCTAGGAGCGCTAGGTGCACTTACTTGCATTGATCAAGACACATTTTTTTATATCGAGTCTCATTTACGAATATTGTTTGGGATTTTTGGTTTTGGCGTTTATGTTGGCGCCTGTTACTTTACTTTAATGCTTCCGCTCAACTTTGAAACTAATGCTTCCGCTAAACTTTGAAACTAAACTAAGACAATTTGAAAATAACTATGAATGGTTAAACAAATGTTTTTGGAAAACGTTTAAACAAATCATATAGAGTCGTTCGATATTACTAGTGTCTCAGATTCTGCTTTGTTCACACGCCTCACGGTAAAACTCCGCAAGTGGAAATTGAGGATGTGACAAAAGATGAAGCTGATTATCAGAAGAAAGACTTTGAAGAGGTTGTTGGGAAGTTGAGAGCTTATAAGCTCAATATGAAGAAGAAGGAGACTGGATATGATCAGGTTCAAGATCCGCGGATTTATAAAGGTGTTACACATTCATATTCAATAATGCTTCCAGTGATACTGCAACTGCGTTTCTCTCATGTGAGAATGAGCAGATCGTGACAAATGCTGAGGGTGAAGTATGTTTTGTTACTGCTTCAGGAGGCTCGTCAGGGGCTAAGAGACAACAATCAAGTAACAGCAGTTCTAAGTCTATGCCTCTGAGTGTCAAAAGTGCTGAAGATCGCCTGGCATTGCTTGCTTCTTTCATTGCTTCCTATGAGAACTACATTCAGGGAAAAATATCTGATCCTACAACGTTTGATGAAGATTATGATCAGATCTTTTCTGATAACTTAGAGGAGATGGATTTGCAATGGCAGATGGCCATGATCTCTAGAAGGGTGAAAAGGTTCATGAACAGAACAGGCAGGAAGTTCATTGGTAAGAGTGTGGGCTTTGACAAGTCGAAAGTGAAGTGTTACAATTGTCACAACTACGGACATTTCGCTAGAGAGTGTCAAAGACCTAAGTCTGAATCCCGTTCTAGTTCATCCTTTCAAGATTCTCCTGGTCATGGTTTAAGCAACAGGAATGTGTCAAACAACACTGGATCAAAGGCCATGATTTCTACTGCTAGAGAGGGTTCTTATGATTGGAGTGTTCATCTGGAGAGTGATAACAATGCCTCACAGGCGTTCATGGCTGAGATAGCTCCAGTTAGTAAAGAAGAAGTGAAAGCTGATGCTGAGGGAGAGCAAGAGAAGGTAGCTGAGAAAGCTGATGTAGAACAGATTGCTACAGAGAAGAAGATGGCTGCCGATTTTGATGCTTTCATGGCTGATCTTAACAAATCAACAGGCGGGGGTATTTTCTAACTCTAGTAGTTCTGTTTGTTTGAAGTGTCGTGAACTGCAAAGTGAAGTTGACACATTAACAAAGCAAAACCAAAGTCTGGCTAATGAGCTCTCAAACCTAAAAGAATCAAACTTTTTCGTAAAACGAAATGAGTCACTATACTTGAAGAAAATTAAAGGTTATGAAGAAGAAATCAATATTCTAACCTGTAAGCTTAATGAAAAACTTCAAGTTATTTACATAGCTCACGATACAATGAGTGAGAAAACAAAAGAGGTTTCTGAAATTCATCTTTTGTCATGAAACACATGACGAATGGCTTGAAGAAGAGTAATGACAAGACATGTGTGGGATTCAAAGGTTTGAATGAAGTTCCACCACCACTTTGTCATGACTATTCTTTCTTGCCAGATGAAGAAGAGCTTACGGACTTTGTGTCAACTACATCTGGTAGTTCCACATCAGGAAGTGTTGATGGTTCTGAGAATGCCAAGAAGGATAATAACAGGGAACCAGTTTTGAAAACAAAAATTACACACCCTAAGAATCAAAAACATTTTTTTGTTAAAAAGGTTGATTTTGTTAAAGGGAGTGACATGAATGAAGAGGTCCCTGTTATTACTAAAGAGTCAAATGTGCAGTTTGCTAAGAACAAAAACAAAGAAAAATCAGAATTAAAGCAAACTAAACAAGATCCTTCGAAGGCATCGTCATCATCATCATCATCATCGCCTGATGAATCTAAGAAAGAAGCTTTAGTCAAGAAGTTTTCGGATAGAAAATCGTGCTTCAAATGTCATGAAAAAGGACATGTAGCTAGCTGATGTCCTAACAAAAAGAGTGAAGCACAGGTAAGTGAGAAACAGAGAGAAAAATCACCATCAAAAAGTGGTGATGGTGAGAAGTAGGTTAACTGACCAAAGATATCTGCTACCAGGCAACAGTGTTGCTGTTGGTGTAGATAAGGCTGAAAAAAGAACTCACCAAGTTCCTCTCTTTCAAAGAAATCAACAAAGATTTCAGCCTGCATCTACATCAGATAGATATGATAGTCCTAGAAGTAGTTCACCAAGAATGAATAACTTTAATGGTTGATCAAGTAATTTCATAAGTCAAGGTCAATATCAAACTCGATGGCTTTAGAAATTATCATCATCAAAATTCATGGAACCAAACTCATAATTTCCAAAGGTCGCAAAGTCCAAACATGGTTAGGAAACCTCAGGACCACAGACCTAGTGCAAATCAAAAACCATTTCCATCAACAGGTCTAAGATCCAAAACACCTGTTAGGAATGATGGATATTGGATGGATGTCCCTGTGGTTGATGAATCTGGAAGACCCAAGACCATTAAGGCTTGGGTCCCCGAACTGCTAAGGGGGTTGACTGAGTTTGAGAATATAAATGGTGGTTATGTGAATTTTGCAGGTGCTAAAGGTGGGCACATTACAGGTCGAGAAAAAGTGACCAACGGGAAGATCACACTGGACAAAGTGAACTATGTTGAGCAGCTGAAGCACAATCTGATGAGTGTGTCTCAAGTATGCGACAAGGGTCACTCGGTCCACTTTACAAAATCTGAAGCTTTGGTGTTGAAACCTGATTTGGTGATACTGGATGACTGGATAGTGATGAGAGCGCCAAGAAGAAATGACACTTATGTCATGGACATGGGTGCTAAGGATTCTTCGTCGGTGGTGGCGTGTTTACTATGAAAAGCATCTGAGGCTGAGTCATTGTTGTGGCACAGACGCATGGCCCACATTCACTACCAAAAAATGAATTACATTATTAAAAATGGTTTAGTGGAAGGGTGCAAGTGCAGAGGTTTCATGTGGAAGATAATTTCTTCCATGTCAAAAGGGAAAACAACATAAGAAACCTCACAAGTCTAAACCAGTAAATTCCATAGATGCCCTTATGAATTACTTCATATGGATCTATTCGGTCCGGTGAACGTAAGGAGCATAGGTGGAAAGTACTATTGTTTAGTTGCCACTGACGATTACTCACGATATTCATGAGTTTTCTTTTTAGGTACAAAAGATGAGACAGCGGAGATGCTGATAGATCTTTTTACAAAATTGGAAAATGTCCATGATGCACGGATCAAGAGGATAAGGAGTGATAATGGCACGGAGTTCAAGAATCGAGTTCTGGATTTCTATTGTCTTCGCAAGGGAATTGAACATCAATATTCTACTCCTTATACACCTCAACAGAATGGAGTCGCTGAGCGGAAAAACAGGACGTTGATTGAAGCTGCAAGGACTATGCTATCTAATTCAAAGCTTCCAGTTCTTTTCTAGGGAGAAGCTGTGAACACAGCTTGTTATGTCCTGAACAAAGTTTTGATGGTTAAACGGTTTAACAAAACATGTCCGAACTTTTGTTTAACCGAAAACCAAACTTAAAAGGCTTTGGACCATTTGCATTACCCTGCACCATTGTGCGAAACAAAGATAAGCAAAAATTCGGTGAGGTAGCCGATGAGGGTTACTTTCTAGGCTATATGCCTGAAACACCGAATAAAAGGGTTTTTAATCTAAAAACTGGTAAAATTGAGGTTGTGTTTAACATGAAAATCACTAGTTATTCACCTCAACAATCAATGAGTGGTCTTTCTATATTATATGATTATGACAGTGTTTTAAATCATTTAATATTATTGATTTTTCAAATACATATGAGTCTCAAGTGATCCATAATGTGATCAGTGAAGATGGAGAGTGTGACTTCATGCCTAGATCGAGTATATCGATGATAGATGCTCCAGAAACTTCTTCCAGTGCAGGTCCAGAGGACTCTAGTGATAGTGAGTCTGAACCTATTCAGGGGGAGGACTTCACTAATCCATTTGCTAACATTCAGGGGGAGGTTGGATCTAATCTAGGAGATAATCTGGGTGTTGACACCATTGCTACCACACGTGTACATAGAGATCATCCAGTTGAAAACAACATAGGTGATGCTGCTGCTGGTGTTCAGACGAGAAGAGGTGTACTCAAAGGTTCCTATTTGTTTACTTCAATTCAGAAGACTGGGTTGATTCATGAGTGTTTATATAGCTGCTTTATTGCCTGAGAGGAGCCGAAGAATGTTCATATGGCTCTAAAAGACAATTGTTGGGTTGAAACTATGCAAGAGGAACTAGCTCAGTTCAAGAAATTGAAAGTTTGGGAGCTAGTTAACCTGCTTGAAGGAGAGAAGGAAATAGGCACTAAGTGGGTGTTCAAGTGCAAGAAAGACGACCGAGGGATTGTGATAAGAAATAAGGCTCGGTTGGTAGTGAAAGGGTTCAATCAGCAAGATGGGATTTATTACAATGAAGTGTTTACACCAGTAGCAAGGTTGGAAGCAATTCGTTTGTTCCTAGCTTTTCCTTCATTCAAGGGCTTCAAAGTTTTCCAACTTGATGTGAAGAGTGCGTTTCTTTATGGGAAAGTCCAAGAAGTGGTGTATGTCTCACAACCAGACGAGTTTACTGATCCAGACTATCCAGATCGAGTCTATCGACTTGATAAGGCA
This sequence comes from Scalesia atractyloides, assembly GCA_947069175.1. Classification (NCBI taxonomy): domain Eukaryota; kingdom Viridiplantae; phylum Streptophyta; class Magnoliopsida; order Asterales; family Asteraceae; genus Scalesia; species Scalesia atractyloides. Next base: position 51,252,256 of record CAMTDV010000001.1, on the reverse strand, counting down.
TTGTATGGACTACATCAGGCACCTAGCGCGTGGTATGAGACACTGTCAGCACATTTGATAAAACATGGTTTTGAAAGAGGTCAGATTGACAGTACACTGTTCATTAAAAGGAAGAAGGAAGACTTTCTACTAGTACAGGTATACGTGGATGACATCATTTTTGGGTCATCAGATGAGAACATGTGTCATGATTTCGAAGAGGTAATGAAGAGCAAGTTTGAGATGAGTGCGATGGGTGAACTATCCTACTTTATGGGTTTACAAGTTGAACAGAAGAAGGATGTGATGTTTATACATCAGAGAAAGTATGTGTATGACATTTTGTCTCGTTTCAAAATGGAGGATTGCGCTACTTTCAATACACCAATCTGTGAGAATCACAATATTGGTCCAGATCATGAAAGTGTGGAGGATGTTGATCCAACTCAATACAGGGCAATGATTGGTTCTCTGATGTACTTGACTGCATCAAGACCCGACATCATGTTCGCAGTGTGTCTCTGTGCCAGATATCAAGCGAATCCAAAGGAGTCCCACATGAAAGCGGTGAAGCGGATTCTTCGTTACTTGAAGGGGAAACCTAAACTTGGGTTCTGGCATTCAGCTGCTAGTGATTTGAAGTTTGTTGCTTTCACTGATTCGGATTTTGGAGGATGCAAATCTACAAGGAAGTCTACCACAGGTGGTTGTCAGTTCTTAGGAGGGAGGCTCGTGATATGGCAGTGCAAGAAGCAGTCTTGCGTGTCTACCTCGACGTGTGAAGCTGAATATATTGTTGCGGGTAGCTGTTGCTCTCAGGTTCTCTGGATCCAACAGCAGATGCACGATTACGGTTTGAATTTCACTCGTACTGCTATTATGATAGACAATAATGCCACTATTTCGATCACCAACAATCCCGTAAAACGCAGTCGCACAAAACATATTGACATTCGTCATCATTTTATACGAGATTGTGCTGAAAAGAAATTAATTGAACTGCATCGAGTCGATACACTAGATAACCTGGCAGATCTTTATACAAAAGCTTTTGACAGGGCTCGTTTTGAACATTTAGTCGAACTCAACGGGATGAGGAATCCTGAATAACCATTTTCCATAAAAATAGTTTGTAAATAATTTACTGCTTTTCAAAAATCAAAAACAAAAAAATAGAAAATCAAAAATGAGTTTTTCACGGTGCAAAAAAGAAGAAATGATAGTACATCAGCAAGTTAGACTGTCACACTGAAATTAAAAGAAAATTTGCTTAAGTGTGATAGCAGATTCTTCATATGATGTACCAGTAGGCAAAAGGCATGAAATAATCAGCTTACCTTTGTGATACACAAATAAGAAACTGTGTATGAGTGGGTAACATATCAGTGGCGTATGGTCTTATAACCTTAAATCTTGCGTTGATAGATTGCCAAAATCTGAGGTTTTAGGTCTTTATATCGTTATTTCATCCAGGGTATCTAGGTTGTCCTTCTGCTGCATCTAGATATATGCTGATCTAGGCACAACCAGGATATCTTAAAAGAGCTAAAATGCCAAATCCCCGAAATTGAAGAAGCTCTCCTAGAGAGTCATTCAAATGTGCAAATTGCATTATTCGTACCAAAATTTGGTATTTTTCCTAACCCTCGTTGGATATTGGTCTCTTTGCTGTACGAAAGTACTAACCTGATCACCAATTATCTAACATTGTAAATCAAAAATGATGAATTTCGATATACTCACCTACTACGATGATTTTTTGTGCATACCTTGATTGTGGGGGTATGTCCTAACGTGGGACACACTAGTATATCAGTATAAATTATCTAAACATATCACTAGGTAATGGTACTTGAAATGTTCATGTATTTTGTTTAAGTGGAAAAACAATACTGGTAATCGTCCTGAACTGCTTTCATGAATATTGCATAATAAATAATCAGATAGTGTGAAAATAGTTTGATGTTGCTGATATGATCTTCTTAACGGTGATACTCACAAAAATAGAGTGTTTATTATTTCGTTATTTATTTGCTTTCAGAAAATATAAAAATCCAAAAATATTTCATTTTCTTGTAAATTCTTAGTGTACGGATATTGGTTGTTCGTAGGGAAGTTGTTACCGATAGGGGGAGACGGTGTTAGAAGATGAGTTCAAATTTTTTTATCATGCGGGTTCATGGTGCTTAACATTTTAAGTATGTGTTTTGAGTTGAGAAGGGCTTAATCTGTGTTACAGTTTTACTATCTCTTCAATAATAATAATTTGTTTAACTTGTGTTGAAAAATTCTTATGGTTTCTAGAGATGTTTGTTTTATAGTATACAGATTGTAGCAGTGTGTTGCTGAGAGTTTATTGAAGAGGAGTTTGCTTGAATGCATGGTAGAACCTCCTTTCTACATTACAGACTAAGTTGAAGAATTTTGAAGATTACTATGCAAGGACTAAACTGGAGTTTACTCAAACGCTAACGATTTAGAAGATTTGGTGATTGGATACATCAACTTAGGAGGAGTCTGTTGCTGACAGAAGCTATTAAAGTTGAAGCTATCCAAAGACCAACATTTTTCAAAGACACTGAAGATTGCAAGAAGACTAAAGACTAAGTTATTTTATGAAGCTATTGTCAAGGGGGAGTTTGTTGGTGTATATTTGTGACAACAGCTTAGATTTGGTCTTTGGATATCTTGTAATTAGTAAAATGATAAATGGTTAGCGGGTTTAGTTTTGTAATAGTTAATTAGAAGGAATTGGGCTGAACTAGACACAAAACAGAGCATGGTAGGCGAATTGGGCCTTAAACCCATTAGCAGTCCATGTAGGAAACCCTAGCCCAGCTGCATAATCTACCTCTATTTAAAGGGAGGTTGTGATTAGGGTTAAGATTGCTCTGTTGTTGGTTCTATTGTTGTGTTGCTGTTTTAGTTGTTCAGAGAGTTTAGAGAGAAGAGTCTTGAATTGATTGTAAACACTTTGTGTTAGATAATCAATAGAAGACAGTTTGAAGGAATTGTGTTCGTGTTCTTGTTTCTGTGAAATCTGATCCAGGGGATTCCGCACTCTAGATTAGATAGACGATTCTGTGAAGATCCATAAGGACTAGGGGACCTACAATCATCTTAGTTTGAACAAGCTCTTTGATATCCCAGAATGGCAGGGTCTTTCTGTCGCTTAAGTATCGAAAATACTGGATCCTATACTCCCGTTTAATTTCATAAACATTAAGCTATTCTATCCATCCCCAGCTTATGATGTCCCCAAGAGAAACCTTAGTATCACGAGTGAAGAATGCTAGGGGACGTTTGAATTTACACTCTGCTGGGACTTCCTTAAACCAGAGTTTCCTCATATTAGCATTTTTTTCTTTAGACAAACTTTGAGGAACTGTTCCCTATTTGACAGCCTCTTCAACTTTGCGCTTTAGAAGATCATCATTCTCGGCTACAAACATTTCACTAAAAGTTGGAGAGTCATTTGTATCCTCGTCGGCAATATTTGCATCATTGTCATCAGAATCATCCTCCACGACAACTTTGTCATAATCATGTGTGTCAGAAACATGTTCGAAGACATAATTCACAGGCTCAAAAGCACTGATGTCATTAAGCTCCTCTTCGAAATCAAACTCAAATGTTTCTTCGTCCATGCCCAACAATTGTGCAATCTCCTCCTTTGTATAGCTATGGACGAACTCACCTTCTTCTACATCATGCTCTAAATACAAGATCTTTGATTTGGACACGGCAGGAACAGCTGACGCATCGGTCACTATGAAGGTCCCTGCCTGCATAGAATCTTTAGAGCTTTCAGGTGCCTTTCCCTGATGTTTACCTTCTTCCACTTGATTTGCAGAATCATCCAAGTACACAAAAAAATCGATATCATCATTCAAATTAGATTATGTTACAAGGATACCTGAACCACCCAAATTGTCATCATCACCACCATCACTATCATCATCAGACTTATCAGAAAATACATCATCGATATCGTCCAAGTCTTCTTTTTCCTTCTCAGGATTCTCAACAAATTTATCTACCTCTGCTTCTATTTCTTTCTCCAACTTTCTCTTATTGAGCCATTCTCGATGTTTAGCTGAAAGATTCATCATGTCAATGTCAACATCCTTTGGCTTTCCAATCAAAACAAACTTCTTTGTGTTTGCACACACCACCACTTCAGAAGATATTGGCACAAATTTAGCTTCTGGCTCAGTTATTTTAATTACGGGTTCCTCACCAACCTTTGCTTTACCTTTCCCCTGAGAATCAGACAATTCTTTTGCAATGCATTCTCGCTCAGCAAACCTTTCTCTAGCCTCTGCTCTCTCAATCTCATCTATTTCTGCAGCTAAGTTAATTCTGAGATTTTCGTAAGAATCTTCTCGATTAAGCTCATTTTTCGTTGATTGCTGAGGCGTTCTTCATTATATTCTTCCATTTTGTTCCTCGGTCTTTTGTTCTTTGACACGATACTGGCCAAGATAGCCTCAAGATGCTAGTTTTCTTCTATCAGCCCTTTAATTTTTTCTTGGAGTTCAGCAATCATTACACTATTCAGCATAACTTGGTTTTCCAACTCTTCAATACGTGTGTCATTGAACTATCTGCAGAAAATTCTTCTCCCCCTGGTATATCACCAAAATCGAAGTCAAATTAATCTTTAAGTCTGGTTCCTGTGAAGATTGAGATGGTTGAGCTTGAGGTGTAGGTTGTGGTGTTGGTTGTGGTGGTGGTTATGGTGGCGGAGATGGTGGTGGTTGTGAACTTGGTTGAGGAGGTGGTGATGGTGGTGGTTGAGAAGTCGGTTCAACAGTTACTGCTCCATCAACCTTTTTCTGAACCTTTCTTTTAGATTTGTCTTTTGGAGAATATGTGCTTCTAATAGCTAGCCTCTTAAGACGTTTAGAAGATCTCTTCGAAGATTTGCGAACAGGGGTATCACTGTCGGAACCCAAAGGTACATAAGTTGTACATCTTCCCCTGTTGCTTTACGTTTCTTCTCTATAGCTTTTCGTTGAAGTTTAGCCAAACGTTCAAGTTCTCTTTTTTTAGCACTCTGTCTCTGGTGATCCTATCCTCTTGATCAGTGCTAGAGGAGGATGCCTCTTCAACAATTCCTTCCTGAACCCTAAATGCTTCTCGTTCGATATCAGCAGCCAAAGTTTCAACATTTTCTTCCGGCTCTGACTCATCAACCAACCTCGTGTTGTCAGATGCACGTTGCTTCTTTTTAGGGCATTCGAGGTATATGTGGACGTTTGATTTCGCTTTGACCCCTTACCCCTCTTCTTATCTTCTTTAGTGAACCATATGATTCTCTTCGCAACATAACCGTCTAACGCTTCTAGCTCCTCATCTTCATCTCCACTATCATCTTTCCTCCACTTCCCTTTTGGCGGTGCCACAAAATCTTTGTTAAGAATAGCCCCGAAGACAGGCTTGGCATTTGAGAAGGCTTAAGATGTAGATTCATCTTTTTCAGAGTTGACACATCCATATGTTCCAGCTTTAAAACATCATCTTTCTTCTTCTTTAAATTTGGATGTAAGTGATCAAGCAACATCTGAACAAAATGCGGATACTGCAAAAACATCTCGCGTTGTATATTTTGGACCATCTGGGAGAAGATCAATCTTCAAAATTGTAGGGCAGATTCAGAATAAGTGTTGTAATCATGCACATCTTATAATCAATCAAATCCGCCCTTTTTGTGACTGAGGGCATGAATAACACAGTGTGCAATATAACGAAATGGAGCATTGAGATTTGCCTTCTTCAAGGAGCTGCGTTGACAAAACATGCATAACCCATCCTGTAGAAGCACCCTTTAACCATGTATTCTGAGAAACCAGTTGGGTCTTCTTCGAATCCTTAAATTCTAACACCGTTTGGATCAAGTCTTCAGTGATTTTGACTTGAATATCTTCATTATCAATCCTTACTACAGAAAAAATTGAGTTTTCTTCCTCATTGAATTCAGCGGCATTCCAAAAATATTCGACGTGAGAACAATAAGCCATGTGACAGTCAGTGAGCGCCTTGGTAATAGGAAGTTGGCTTAAAAAATCTAATACTTCTCTATAAGCTGCGATTTCAGGAATAGTCTCGTCTAGAAGACAACAGATGTTGTGAAACGGTGAAAATGAAGACTTCTTGATCTGCAAGCATAAACATTTCAAACACTTGGAAATTTTTTCCAAACATTTCAAATTTTACACACTTGTACGAGTCATCATTCGTACGAGTCATATATTTAGACAAGAATTTAAGTCTGAGTCTAAATCCCACTCGTACGAGCCACTTCTTCGTACGAACTGAAAATCATACTTAACAAATTTTAAGGGTTTTGAACAGAACTTCCTCGTACGAGTGATGCTTCGTACGAGCCACAAAGATATAAACATTTAAGGTCCTACTCGTACGAACGATCACTCGTACGAGTGAATATGATGAACAGACATTTGAAATCCTTGCTCATACGAGTAATGATTCGTACGAGTTGTAAGTCGCACCAAATAACACCTTATCAAACCGGAATTAAAACGTGTAGATTTTAACAAATTGAAGATTGATTTATAGATTAAAAGGGCCGATTTTAACAATTTTGAGGTCAATTTTATATTTTACTGGTCCGATTATCCTAAATCTACGTTTTATGTCCTTTTGGTCCAATTTCAGTATTATAACTGCTCTAAACAAGCATTAGTACCTTGCCCATCGAAAGAGGTGTGCAAATCAACCTCCTCGAAGTATAGATATGTAACGTAGCTCAAGAAAATGAGTGATAAGAACTGAATCGCACAAAGTAAGCTCTCGGTCGTACAGAATCAATAGTGTGACTCGTGCGAATGAGCAGACCTTTTATACTCATTCAGGTTCACTCGTACGAGTGATGGTTCGTACGATTGAAGCCTTTTGTCACTCGTACGAGTCAGTGTGTCACTCATACGAGTCAGTTCTATGCACTTTGTTATCTTTTTAATTTTTTATAAAATTTTATCTATTTTAATAACCCGCTCAGTTAACTAAGTCCAAGTTAATGACCCTGGTTATCCGATTTGCCTACCAAGTCCAAGTTAATGACATTGGCTGACCGTTGTTTGACGAAAACAGATTTATTCTAAAATTTAAAGATTCAAATTAATGAACTTTTGACATTTCAGGAAATTTCTTTTCTGATTAGCTCCCAGCCTGTGCTCTTCAGCTTTCCTCCAGCAACTGTCGCTATAACTTAGACCAATGGTATTTTCATCATCGGTAGACTAAAATCTAAGATAAAATGCTAAAGATAAACTGAAAATCTTTTTGGGATTTTTATGAAAGAAAGACAAGTGAAGATGTATTTACATACATATTTTTTGTGAGTTTTGTGTTTAGAGGATCATATCAAGTATTTAGACAAATCACAAGTACCGTTGATCTTGGTAGTAACATTAAGTTCTTAAATAGACTTACCTAGACTACCAATATACTTATCCACTTAAACCTCTAAACGTTTCACAATTGTTTCAAGATATGTTAGGTAATATTAAGGAACATGAAATAATTGTGTTTCCCATCTCAGAATATACTCCCGCATCGAGATTCCTAGAATTTCATTTCACTGGTGAATATATCTAACTGAAATCTGTAAATGGGGTTAATTGCGAGACCTTGAGAGCTCAGATTAGTATTTTCATATAGAGAAAGAGATGAAGGCTCGACTTTAGGTGGTGTTCCATAAAGGAATCTTTTGAACTGCAAATGTCGTAAATTTTTATGACATGCTCATTTTTTGTGGAGCTATTGTAGGTGAATAATACGTAAGTATTATGCAAGTTCTAGATCATTGTCGATGCAAAATTAGAAGAACTCGGATAATACCCTAGATATCAGTTAAATATAAAGACCTAGTATCGCAGAATCTAGCATTCGCTCAAACGAAATTTCGGAGTACTAAGTCCATATATCCGAGAGATGTCGACCCACTAGTTACTCAGTTTTTCTTTTAAGTTTAGATCTTGAAGAACAATTTACTGAATGATTGAACCCTATTGGCACATCCTCAATAATACATGTTTAATTACTTGTTTAAACATTCCATATCTTTAGCATACTGTGATAGTCTTATTGATGTAATATGATTACCCCTTTTCACAAAAAAAAAAACTCTTTTTGACTTTCTAATGTTTTTGAATCTTTCACAACTTTTCTACCCCTAAAATCAAAAACAAATTTTTGGTTTTTAATTTTTTTTTAGCTTTTGAAGAAAAGATATTTACATGAAAACATGTCATACCGATGAGAATCACGTCAAGTCCTTGTCATCCTTAAATTCAACCTTATGTATATCCCCTGATGTTAGATTTCTTAAACCATTTAGTTTTAAAGATTTTTAAATCTTGATCGATCAAATGCTTTGGTGTAAAAATCTGCTTTTTGGTCATCAGTATGGATTTTTCAATTCTAACCAACCTTTTCTCGTAGCAATCATGGATAAAGTGGTGTCGAATTTCAATATGTTTAGTGTGTGAGTGTTGAATAGGATTTTTGGTGCTATCAATAGTCGCCTTGTTATCTACATAAATTGGCGTATCAAGAAATTACAGTCCGTAGTCTCTCATCTGCTGTGGTATCCAGAGTATCTGGGAACAACAACTGGATGCTGAAACGTATTCAGCCTCACATGTAAAGAGAGCGACCGCGGTCTATTTCTTACATTACCATGTTATCAAAGGAGTTCCGAAGAACTGGCAACCAGCCGAGTAGATTTGGCATTAAGCTTGCAGTAGCCGAAATCAGAATCCAAGTAACCCGCAACGTTGAAGTCGTTATATCGAGGATACTACAAGCCGGTGCTTGGACATCCTTTCATGTATCGCATGAGTCGTTTGACGGCTAACAAGTGCTAATCTCTTGGACTGGACTGATAACGAGCGCAAAGGCATCTTGGATACATGATATCAGGTCGCGAAGCTGTAAGATACATCAAGGATCCGATCATGGAGCGATATAATGTTTCATCGACTTTGACTCCACGAGCGTCTAGACAGATGCCGAGATTTTGGTGCTAATGGAGTTGATGCTGGCGCAGTTCCTGACATGTCAAATTTCTATAACATGTCATGAACATACTTCGTCTGATGAATGAAGATACCATCAGGCAATTGTTCAACCTGAAGTCCTAAAAAGAACTTCATCTCTCCCATAGCACTCATTTCGAATTTCTTCTTCATGACTTCTTCGAAGTCTTTGCACAGCTTATCATTTGTCGTTCCAAAGATAATATCATCCACATATATTTGTACCAAAATTGGATGACCATCTACTTCCTTTGTGAAGAGGGTACAGTCTACAGTTCCTCTAAGAAAGCCGTTGTCAAGAAGATGTCCTGAAAGTGTTTCATACCAAGCTCTCATGGCTTGATGTAGACCATATAATGCCTTGTTCAGAAGGTTGACTTTATCCTTGTGTATCGGATCAACAAACCCCAGTGGTTGGCTGACATACACCTCCTCTTTGACTTTGCCGTAAAGGAAAGCAGATTTGACTTCCAATTGATACACCTTGAATCCTTTCCAAGACGCGAAGGCCAAGAATATGCGAATAGCTTCAAGACGAGCGACTGGAGCGTAGACTTCAGTGTAGTCTATCCTTTCTTGCTGGTGAAAGCCCTGGGCCACGAGCCGAGCTTTGTTTCTGACCATATTACCTCTATCATCTCTCTTGCACTTGAAGACCCATCGAGTATTGATCTTTTTATGATGATCTGGTAGGTCAACAAGCTTCCAGACACCGAGTTTCTAGAATTGAAGCAACTCTTCCTGCATTGCATCCACCCAGCTTTCCTCTTTCAACGCGTCTCTCCAGTAACCTAGTTCAACCTGCGAAACAAAACAACTATAAGAAAGTCTGGTTTGCAACGGAGCAATACTCGTATAAAAGCAACTTAGATCCTTGTTGATCTGATTGCGAGTTTTCACTCTGGTTTGTAAGCTGCCAATGATATTCTCTGACGGATGGTAAGATAGTGTCCTTAGCATTACTTCACTCGGAACATCTACCTGACTTTGCAAATTTGTGACCACTTTATCAGCAACCGGTTCAGACGATGTAGCTTCATTTCTGACATTTGATTGATCAGTCTGAGAATTCAGAAAATTTTCAATATGCACAGATCCTTCATCGGAACTAGATCCTCCATCATCAAAAGTTGGTTCAGGATCAAAGTCGGCATCAATCGGTTGATGGGCAGACGATTCAGCAGTGTTCAAGATAGGTACAGATACAGATTCCTGCAGAGTATTGCTCGGACCTACATCAGAAGTCTTAGAGACAGGAAGTGATGAGGAAATCACTGATGGTCTAGAAACTTGCTCTTGATTTGAGATTTGATGTTGTTGAAAGAGCATAACAAGTTCTTTTTCTGATGGTACTTCAGGTAGGTCAAATGAATTCCACAAACCTTCATAGTTGAACAGCCATGGATCCCTAAGTTTCTATGTAGGCGTATATCGTTGACAATCAACATGCTGTGCAAGAATAACCTGGTTCGGACTCGGCAAAAATATACTTTTGTGGACTAGCATAACCGACGAAAAATCCTTCCTTCCAAGGATTTTGCTCCAAATTTACCATCCGGGTCCAGTATAGTACACAACGATCCAAAAGGCTCCCAAAACGCAAGGTTAGGCTTCCGATGGTTTAGCAGCTCAAAACAGGTCTTGTTGTGAGGCTTGACTGTCAACACATGGTTGAGAGTGTAACACATAGATGCGACTGCTTTGCTCCAGAAACTAATTGGAAGTTTTGAATCAGCGAGCATGGTTCTAGCACTCTCGATCAGTGTGCGATTCCTACGTTCAGCTACTCCATTTTGTTGAGGAGTATAGGGAGCGCTGAATTCGTGAAGAATTCCCTTTTCGTTGCAGAATTCGAGCATCCTCTTATTCTTGAACTCAGTACCATTGTCACTACGGATTCTCTTGATAGCAAGTGATACAGGTTTTCAAGCTTCCTGAAAAGAATCGTAAGACTTTCAAACGTTTCATCTTTACTCTCTAGAAAGAAAACTCTTGAGAATCTAGAAAAGTCATTTGTCACGACCAGGCAATATAAATCTCCAGAAATGCTTTTCACGTTTACTGGCCCAAAAAGATCCATATGAAGCCTTTCTAGTGGTAGCTTGATAGAATTTAGAAGCTTTCTTGGGTGTGATTTCTTATGTTGTTTCCCCTTTTTACAGCTTAGACAATCATCAGATAAACGAAAATTCTTCAGATTAACACCCTCCACTAGGTTATTGTGCACCAAATAATTCATCTTTCTCAAATGAATGTGCCCCATCTTCCGATGCCACAACATTGAATCCTTCTCGGTTACTTTAGAAACGAAGCACTGAACCTTCTTAGATATAGTGGATGTAACGCTCATGTCTAACACATAAAGATCATTCTCTCTTGGAGTGCGCATGAATATCCACTCCTCAGGAATTGTGAATCTCGGCTTGAGAATTAAGCATTCTTATCATTGAAGTTTGTGAACTTTTTTGTCACAAATTTGCGAAATACTCAGTATATTTTTCACCAACTCCGCAATGTAGTTCACCTTGTCAAAGGAAACCTCTCCATTCGTAAGAATACCTTCTCCCACAACTCTTCCACCCTGAGTTCCAGCAAAACCAACGTAACCTCCCCGGATAGCTTTAACGTCGTGCAACAACGCAAGCATCCCAGTCATGTGTCAAGAAGCTCCACTATCCATAATCCATTTTGACATGATCGACCTCGGGAGCCCCTGCACACATGATGAAAAAACTATTTAAACAGAGAAACCCAAGCTTACTTGGCTTGGGTGGGTTAGGAATATCAAATTTTGGACCAACTTTGATCTTGACATTTTGTTTGATCTCTATTTTGGCTAGACCAGGTGGTTTCAGTTCTATCGAAGATGGTTTGATTTTTGCAACCCAAGTTTGTGTTTTCAAATTTTCCCTTTTAGAATAAAACTTTGAATCCTTTTGTCGATTCTTGGTGGAAGTTTCACCAATTTAAAATTTAGAATTAAGTTGAATCGTTGATTTTACATTTTTATGGGATTCATTATTTCTTTTCAGAATTTGTTTTGGTACAATCATGGGTGCCTTTTGTTTCACATCTTTGGTAGATCTGTTAGAGTTGAAAATAGGTTTTGGATTTCTTTGGGAACATTGTCGTGAAATATGCCCAACATTGTTACACTTGTAGCACTTCCTACCGTCTTTTCCAACAGAGGAATCCAAATCCCGTTTTCTGCTCTCTTTTTCTTTCTTGAATTCATCATTGGATTATTTACCAATGATCTCCTTTTCTTTTTTTTATAGTTGTCCCATAGACAAAAGTATTTTCTTTGTAAAGTTCAGCTTTTGAAACCCCAACCTAGCTCTCCTGTTTTCAGGATAGTCTCTGTTCCTTTGATGGTAGGGTTTGTTAACACATTTTGATTTAGAATAAAATGATGCATCTCGTTTTTTAAATCAGAATGGCTCACCTCAACAAGCTTGAACAACTTTTCAACACGATCCAGATTGACATTCTGAATTGGGAAATCCTCATCGGAATATAGTTTATCAGATCCATGCATTTTGTATACGATGACGTTTGGATCATTCTTGTTTGGTATAAGTTATATCAATGTTCGCAGGCAGCTCATTTGTCTTTTCAGTTTTCAATTTTAAATTGAGCGCCTTTTCGAACCCTGATGGTTTCTTAGTAGCATAGCTATTCCACATTAACTTGCACCTTTGTTTTCATCAATTTGATTTTCTTCCTTGTTTTCAATTTTTGGAAGAATGTGATCAATGACGTATGAACTTGTAGAATAACTAATTAACAATTTGTTAACCCGTTCTGTTTCTATTTTCATTTTCTCAAGTTCATTTTTTAGCTCGGCATTTGTTTGTCCATTACAGTTGCCTTGAGCATTGAAAGTGTTCCGTCATTTTCTCTGATCACCTTTTCAAATTGTTTAACAAATTTGCTTAATTTTTCATAAGCTTCTTTTGTTGAATTATAATCACATGACAAATTATTTGTATAACATTTCAGTTCTTTGTATCGTGTTTCTTTTTTAACACACTCACTGCATGGCGCTTGGCACTTCATGCAAGGTGTTTCTTTCACCGACTCATTTATAGACACGTTTACCTCATTCACATTTGCCATACAATCTTTGTTGGTCTTGTCGTTCAGATTTTCCAACGTCATTACGCTCCTCTTTTCTTCTTCAGGCTTCTTCTTTTCTTCACAAGACGATCGATGGCTTGGCTCAAAATAACCTACAAAAGTTTTAAAAATGTCATTAGGCAAGAGATGTTTAAATGCACTATTTAACAATTCCTCTTCTTCTGACGAGGTGTTGTAATATTCTTCAGGAGCCTCGTCAAGAGATGCCTCGGCATATTCTCCAAGTTCTTCAATGATTTCTGCTACCTAAGCCAAACTTTCATTTTTCATGATGTACTTGTTCCAGTTGAAACCTTCATCCTCCTGAGTAAAGAGCTTTGTCTTTGGAGTTTTACGGTCCATCTTCGATTTGCACCATTCTTGTTTTGGGTTGAGGACGATGATAAATGGCTTTCTTGTAATAATCATCAGCAAAAGGGTTCTTATTGCACTGGACCTCTCTATTTGGACATTCTCGTTTAAAATGCCCCTTATCTCGACATTTGAAACATGTAACTTTGGACTTGTCGAAGCCAAGTTTCCCATCGAGTCCTCCCAAATTGTCTTTTCTGGTAATCTTAATGAGACGTTGCGCTCTTCTGACAATGGAAGCCATACACCATTTGATGTCAATCAATTCCATCTCGACCGGGTCAATCTGATCGTAATCCTCTCTCATCATTTCTGAATTCCTAATTTTTCCTGCTACTAAACTTTCGTACGACTCAAGTACCGACGCAAGTAATGACATGTGTTACTTTGCGGTGTTCTCGTCGAAGTTTTGAGTATTTTGGAAATCAACAGCAATATTTCATTGTAGAACCCGTTGATTGGGATTATATTGATTGTTCTGGTGATTCTGGGAATTGCTTGAACTATGGGATGATTGTAGGCCTAGAGGCGTATTTGGATTGACAGAGGCAAAAGATTGAAATCCACTGGCTTGACTTGACTGTGGACTTGGCGTGTTGAAAGCGCTAAAGGCAGTTTGAATTTTTGGAGTCTGTATTTGCGCGACAGGATCTATACAGTATTCAATACACACTCTTTCTAGTCTATTCGCATAGTGACGAACATAAAATGCATCAGCAGTATGAATATTATATTTCATATTTTTATTATGAATTTCGAGTTACGATTGACTTATTTTTATAATATATTATAAATTTTCGCTAGATGTAATGGCCTTAAAAAACGAAAATCAATAGAAACCAACTGTATCAATATTATATTTTATTATTTTTATTATAAATTTTCAATGACGATTGACTTATTTTTATAATGCATTTGAAATTTAATTTAATTTTATACTTTTGCTAAGTGACCCGACCCTACCCGAATCGGAGTGCACCTTTTTTACTATTTAGCATAGACAACCAATACCTAAAATTTTCACCCTCATGAAAAAAAAAATCTGGGTTCGTCACTGATAACAAGACATGTATATATTTTGTATTTCAATTCATTAACATTATGTGTTGATTTTTTTTAAAACAAGATTTTTCATACGTAAGGATTAAAATTTACATCCTTCTTTTAGGGTAAAGACTCTATAACTAGACTATTATGTCACAAATAGACTATTACATATTTAGCTTTGTTAGTTAAAAAGTTAAAAGATTGGGATCGAGATCTGTTTAACAATTTAAATTAAACTAACTTGTTAGCCTATTATTATTATTATTATTATTGTTATTATTATTATTATTATTATTATTATTATTATTATTATTATTATTATTATTATTATTTCTAATTTTATGTAAACTCTTGATGATGAATAGTGGTGTTTTAATTTTTTTTTTGGTTAATTCTTTAAAATATTTTGTCTGCTTAAACTTTTTTTTTTTAGTTTAATCATAATCCTTTGGTTCATTTACAAAAAATTTATAGAGTTAAGTGTCATTTACTTCTTTATGGTTTGTTCAATTTTGGCATTTCAGACCAAATTTTAAAATTGTATTATTTTCTTCCCTAACATTATCGAAACGTGTCATTTCAGTTCAAAAGACTAATCACAGTTAAAAACCTCAGTTAGCTCAGCCTTCAAAGACAAATGGATGTTAACTCTAGATTGTTTATTTTCAATTTTTAAACTTCTTTTGTTATTGTTATTATTATTATTATTATTATTATTATTATTATTATTATTATTATTATTATTATTGAAAAATAAAACAACTGATTATTAAAAAAATTATATAAGTCTCAACTCTCTTTCTAAGTCTCAACTCTCTCTCTCTCTCTCTCTGAAACTCCATCTCTCTCTACCTTTCTCCACCATCGTTCAATAACATCGGACCACCTCACCACCACCAATCTCCAACGCCTTTCGACTTTATCACCACTTGACAACCACCGAGAAATATCTCCACCATCCCAAATCCACCACCTACCACCATAACTTTGACCATCACCTTTCCAACCTGTCACCTCCATTTTTCACCTACTCAAAACCCTAACCCTACAACCATCCACAACCCTCCCACCTCCAACCTGTCACCACAAGTACCATCATCACCCATGTACCCACTCGCAACCCACAACCCATACAACAAACCCTTAGCCACTTGCAACCCACCAGTTCGTTGATGATGAGATTTAGAGCCTCATTTTAGCACAAACGTTTCAATTCGTTAATGATGAGATTCAGGAGGTGAAGATCCTACACTCACCGAACAGGGGTAGGTTGGGGGATTTAAGGCTTATTCAAATAGGATGGAAATGAGGGATTTAAAGGGGTGGGTTGGGATGGTCTAGGTGGTGATGAAGTCGGAACGCATTGGAGATTGGTAGTGGTGAGGTGGTCTGGTGGTGATTGAATGGTAAGGTGGTTTAGTATACACAAGTTCCAACAACAAGGTTAAAGAAAGACAAGTACAAAAAACTTAATAAAAATCCTAACTTTGACCCAAAACATGGTGGTTTACCATTTTTGTTTACCTTGGCAAACATGTGATAATACTCCTAGAGGTTATTCAAGTGTTGGGAAGAATAAGAAGAAGAAGAACAGTGTAAGAAAGTGGCTCAAAACTCATTGTTTTGGCCCTTGAGTTTTCTACCCAAAGTTGAAGAATTTGATGTTATGAGAGTGTTACAGAGTGATTATGGAGTGGTGAAAGTGTTTGGAGAATGTTATGGGTTGTATTCATAAGAGAGTTAAGTTGCTATGATCTTATATGAATTGGTTGGTTCATAAATTAAAAATAAAAAATTTTAACGTTTTCTATTGCATCGACACTCCATATGGACCGCAAGGAGGTCCATACGGTCCGCATGGACCGTCAAAATTACAAAAGTTTCAATTTTTAGTCCTTTAGGTTGTTTTGCTTGTTAAGTGCTCCAAATGCATAGTTAAGCATGATTTTTTAGAGTTTTAAGGTGTATGCAAGTGTGTGTAATAATAAACCACGTATGATTTAACATTTCGAAGAAAATATAAACTCGATGTATGCCTCAGTTTTTAATTAAAAATGTGTATTCATGATTTTTTTACGTATCATGCAAGTATAATTAGGCAGAAATAATGTAAAATATGTTTTCCATTATGATTAAGTCTCATATTACAAAGGATTGAAACGAAAATACAAATTACAGTAAAATAGAAAGAGCAAACTACAATTTTACCCCCTAGGGTTTCGGTACGCTAACCCCCTAACCCCTATTTGAAAAAAATTGTTGCCTTACATCAACTTCAAATTGCATCGATCTTGGTCGTTCTATCATATCTCCATTTATTGGAATGTTAGATTATGTTGAAATTACCAATTCACCCTCCTTCATCCTTACAAACCCTAAGTTGTTTCCCCAAATCTTCATCTGCATCCTGTGACAATGTCTGGTTCGCTATCCAATGTGTTTAGTTCCAAAGAAAGCTTGAAGATGACCGAACCCTCAGACATAGTTTGTGCTTCTGGTGGGCAAATAGTTTATAAGATATCTGGGTCGAAGGCTAACACTAAACTACGGTATTTGTGTTGTGTAAGTGATTACGTTATGCAAATTTTATACTTTTGTTTCGTTATACACCTTGTGATGTTTGATTGTAGCTAGGAGCGTATGGGTTTCTTCAATGGGCTGATCTCGATGATAAAGAGGGATGTCAAACTTGTCGTGAGGTAATTCCTACTTTAATACAAAGTATCAAAGATAAGGATGAGTTGGCTAAGTGCAAAGACAAATTGGCAGAGTAAAAACATAAGGATGTGTTGAAATGGAAGCTGTATTTAGGGATTAGTTGGGTCATGTTTGTGTTGTTTTATAAGATTAAGTAGTTTAACACATGTTTCTTTTCGATAAGATGTAATGGATATAGTGATTCATGTAATGCTCTATGTTCATTATGGAAGTTCTTATTATTGGTTATAATGTTATTTTGGTAGCCACATCGTAAGCATGATGCAATTGTTAAAATTGAAATCAATGAAGGTGTAGTTGCAGCAAATGAACAAACTATGCAGGTTGAGGATGAAGTTTTAAGCATGATGCAGTTGAAACAAAGTGAAAAGGTTGAACCTGAAACTTATGTATGCTTTGAGGATCAAGACTTTGAGGAGATCCGACCTTATCTAGAAGAAGAAAGGGCACTTGAAGAGTGTTTTGAAGATCTAATAAGAGATTACGACCTAAAGTGTTGAAACATGCATGGGATTACAGCCTTGAGGAAGAAGAGGATGATTGGTATTTTAATTCGTATGAAGGGGAGCAT
Source organism: Scalesia atractyloides (assembly GCA_947069175.1). NCBI lineage: Eukaryota > Viridiplantae > Streptophyta > Magnoliopsida > Asterales > Asteraceae > Scalesia > Scalesia atractyloides. The sequence goes on along the minus strand of CAMTDV010000001.1, from coordinate 51,234,385 downwards.
GGCTCGGATTCTGACTAGTCATGTTCGGATGATTGTCACTGGAAATAACCTGATTTTAATGACTATATTGTTTATTTGTAATGTTTGACTTTCTGTAGGCTATATTGTGTCCTTAAATTTGTATTAAACTAGTAATGTAATGACATTGTGATGTTTGAGATATTTGTTTAAACTCATATGATACTTAGTGGTCTAAAATGCAGGCTCCAATATAAACACATTTTAAATCAAAGAAGAATCATTGGATTAACTTAAATTAAAGATGGTTATACATTGTCAAATTAAAAACAACAAACACACATACAACATACATTGTCTAGAAACCAAAATCAAACATTGTCTAAAACATCAATGTTAGAAACCATCAACCATAAAAACCATTAACCGTAGAAAACAACAACTATTGTCCAAACACCTCATTTTTCAGGATAAAGACATCCCTCCTAGCCTATATGGCATAATTTGTCGCCATCTCATTCATTTTTTTCTTGTCATCAAATAAGCTGACATACATAGAATGGAGCGTATGATGCACCCTTTTGCTTCTCAGCAGCTTTCTTTTTTTCCTTCATATCTTCTTGGCAACCTTATCTCTGAGTGAAGTATTGTCATCAAATCCACTATCAAAGTTGTCCACATCAATTGGCACATGCCCTGTAGCACCTCCCTGATCATCCTGATCTCCATCATTTGACTAATCCAGTTCTTCACGTGTGAATCCTACATTAGACCTAAATCTTTGCGTATCTACTTCAATATCATACAACGTATTATCTTCCTCAACGTGTTCATAATCAGGATCATCTAACTCACTATTCTCAGTCGATTGACCATGTTTGCTTACATTATCAATTTCATTTTCATTCTTAATTGCAACAAACTTGCCATTGTGAACTAAAACCGAAGCTGGAATAGTTCTCTGGGGGGACCAGAATCATCTTGAAGAGACTACAACAAAATTGTTGACCTCCAATGTTCAATATACATGTTAATCATCTTAACACCTTGCCTCACATGATCAAACATAGGTTCTAAATCAATATCACATCTTAATGTTCTAAGCCCAAAATCCATAGACACATCAGGTTCATTAAAATAAATGTTGAATACGATACCAAAGTCATAACCTAATTTCTTAATCATATCCTCTAAAACATCCATATTCAGTACACGAATATCTACATGATCAATGAAGTTGATATTTCCATCTACGTACCCCCTATTTGGATTATCAACAAAATTACCTCCATGGTGGACCCACATTGAGAATTACTGTTGGATCTAGTGGACCCCACAAAAGAACAGATGATTGGAAAGTCAAAATAGCCTATAACTACTTATCCATAAATAAACAGTGCTTTGAAGATCTGCTCCCTCCAATGGCAAAGACTTAACATCTGCTACTTTAAACTCTGCTCAAGCCAAAGTCTGTTCACAAAGAACTGTTGAAGCTAAACTCTGCTTGAAGCCAAAGGTCTGCTAAAGAGAACCACTGATGAAGACTAAAGATTGTTGAGGCAAAGCTCTACTGAAATCCACAGACGATATAGCTCATCAGAGGTCAAAGCTCAGCATATCATATCAACAGAGTTTTACTTGTAAATCAATGAAACAGTGTTTAGGTCTAGCAGTGGTTAGAGTTTGTTAGATTGTTAAATGTCACTGTCGAGGTGACATCAGTTTAGATGCTTCAGATGTTTGCTTTATACTATAAATAGAACAGTGCCTTCACTGTTCGATTCATCACTTTCCTTCTTGACATTTTGTACTAACAAATAGAAGTGATCAGGTTGAGGGGGAGTTGTAATTCTCATGCATATGTGAATTATAATTTACAAAAGCATGTTGATGAAAGCAATATCTCATTTGTTGTGAATCAAAAGTTTATCATTCCGCTGCACTATCTCATCTTTGTTTATCTTCTTTCATTATTTCATCTTAACTTTCACAACAAATCAAACTCGGATCCTAACAATTGGTATCAAAGCTTGGTTAGTTAAATTTGATCTAAACAATCAATTGATATAAACATATTAGCTCTCACTATTGTGATCGTTTGTTCGTTGTATTGAAAACGGAGTAAAAGTTTATTTACGTTCAAAGTAGTTTAAACAAAAACATGTTTGCAAACAATCAAAATGTCTCAAAATTCACAAGATCCACACAACACTGCACTGTGTAAAAACCTCTGATGCTTGTCAGATCGGAATATAACATCTAGCAACGTCAGATGGGTTACATACTTGCCCAACTGAACACGGGTTACTGGAAATCGGTTATCTTCGGACCACATGTTCCGATGGTACCGAGTGTTGAAGACTCACAAATTCAAGTTCCTAAAAAGCGAGCAAGACTTTCATAAAATCGAGCTAGATGCAAAGACATTTAGTATCGTTGCTACGGCTTTGCAAAATGATATCTATGCTAGCCTGTTGCATTGCAACAGTGCTAAGGAGTTATGGGATGCTTTGAAGGAGCAGTTTGGTGGGACAGAGGAAGTTATTAAAACAAACGGGAAGTTTTAAACCAACAATATCAAAAATTTTGTCACGTTAAAGGAGAATCATTAACCCAACACTTTCAAGAGGTTTAGTTGTCTAATAAGTGAACTAAAATTGGTAAATGTTAATTATCCTAATTCAACCTTAAATAGCCGATTTCTAAGATCATTACCAGATAAATGGGACACTATTGTTCCCGTAACTAGAAACTCTGTTGGTTTCAAAGAGATGAGTTTAACTCAGTTTAATGGTAGGCTCTTGACTTATGAGAGAGAGCTAAACTAGAAAAAGAAACTTCAAGAGTCAGGAAAAGTTGCTGATGAATATGCTTTTGGTAGTACATCACTTTTGGTCAAGAGGAAACCTCTGGTGGAAGTAAGGATCAAGGTTATCATCATTTTATTGATAAAACATCTTGTGGAGGTTTTAACTCTAATTCTTACTCATCCAATTATGCTTTTACAACAAATGGGGAAAACCAAGTTTCTGACAACTTATGGTTTGAGTTAAATGGTCTTCAATATTTTGATCCCACTGATTTAGAAGGAATGTACATCTTGCATCAACTTGCATTGCTAAGTGTAAGAACTAGCAAATTTTACAAAAGAACTTGCAGAAAATTTCCAGGGTTGCATGGGGGTTTTGAAGTTGGGTTGGATAAATCTAAAATCAAGTGTTACAAGTGTAATAGGCTAGGTCATTTTGCTAGAGAGTGTAGGAGCCAAACAAATTGCCCTAATGTTACACATCCAATTCCTAGACCTCAGAACACTCAAAACACTTTCCATTATTCCCAATATAACCCTACTCCATACAAGCAAAGCACCGCTCACTTTACACACCCTGCAACCAGTGTTCAAGTACAATATGTCCAAACCATTGTTCCTCAGATACAATATGTTCAAGCCCCAGTTCCACATGTTCAAATGCAACCTACACCACAAGCTACACAAACCTCTGCTCCAACAGACAACAGTCAACAGAGCTTCTTTACACAAGTCTTTGTTTATTGGAGTAGCTTACCTAAAGAATTAACTGATGAAAATTTTGCCCTAGTTGCCAATTTTGAAAAGAAACATGATGATTTTTGCTTTATGGCATTAGAGACAATATTAGAAGGGGTTAAGTCTGAGGAAATGGGGTCCAATATTGAAGTGATTTGTGAAAATGTTGAAACAGATGTTTCAGAAGAAAAAGTGGGTGAAGTAAAAGTTGGTGAAGTAAAAGTTGGTGAAGAAAAGGTTGGTGAAAAATGGTAAATCCTCTGTCAGACTCATGGGATTTAGTATTTGTTAAGGGATATGTGATTGTGCCATGATGGTTGCTACTAAGGTATCACCTCAAGTCCTTAAAGACTTATGTTCTAACAAATGTATTATTGTTTTTGCAAACAGTAAAGAGGTGAATGAAAACCTTAGAAACAATATCGTAGATGATGAAATTCAGTTTTAAAAACTTGTTAAAGAGTTAAAGTCAAAACTGTTTAAAAAAAGAAAGTGAGATCAGCAGTCTCAAACATGAATCAAGCATAACAATTATCAACCCCAAACAATGATAGCAAAATATCAAAGTTGTAAAAAGGAGCTTGAATCTACCCAAGTCACATGTGAAAAATGGGTAGAATCCGAAAAAGATTATAAGTTGATGTTAGAATCACATATCAAAAGAAATGCAAAATTTGGCATAGGTTTTCGAAAAAATGACCAAGTTTCTCAAACGACTGCTGTAAATGATTGTGGTTTGGTTGAAATTATTCCAACAAACATGGTTGGTCAAGAAATTAAAGTCACTGAACAAAATGGTAAGAAAATTGTTTTAGAAGACCAGAAGGTTTTTCAACTTTTGAGGAAATTGAAAAATATCAATTTAAACCAACCTGGTCAGATGAATGTGACATTATTGAAAACTTTAAACTAACGGATTTCTCAACCAATGAAGGTGTAAAAGCACCTCAAGTCAGGATCATTCCCTTAAAAGACCTTCCAGCAGATGTTTCAACATCTGTTGACAAAAAGGGTGAAAAGGGAAGAAAGGAGAGAATATATCAAACTTGTTTTGTGGCTTTTGTGAAAAGAAAAATCATGTTACCAAAAACTAATTTCTATTAAAAGCATATGACATAAACAAAACAACTATGTTAGTTGAGGCACCTCATTTCATTATCTATGGTAAGAAAAATCACAAAACTCAAGAGTGTGTTTATCTCAAAAATTTTGATGTCAAAATGAAATGAGTATAAATAAAAAACACTTGAAATTTCAAGGGCTAGTACTAAAAAAGGAAGTCCAAACAGACCTTTGTCGCAGTCCAAACATCAGTTACCAAAAAATTGAATATAACCTTTGTTTCCAGAGAAGTTCAGGTAACAGATGCACCACCTGCAAACAAATTTCCAAGAGGATGTGGCCAACCACCTTATAAGAGTGTACCACTTGGTTATTAGATCTATAAAATACCTACATAACTAAGAGTAAACAAGCATCCTCATGGTTATAATCATTTGACAGGAAATGATCCACAACAGATGTTTCAAAACTCTGACCATTCTTCTGTAGTTGAGGCTGGAATGTTTGTGACCCGATCCAAAGCCATTTTGGCTTTGGACACTCACCAAAACTAATTTGTTACTAATGTGAAGAGATCTTCTACTTGCCTTGATCGTTTATGGTATGTAGATAGTGGATGCTCCAGGCACATGACAGGATGTAGAGCCCTTCTCAAAGATTTTCTAGCACATGGAGGGGTGATATATCTTTTGGTAACAATTCAAAGGGGAAGGTGTTAGGGTCAGGGCACTCCAAGCAGGGAAACTCAAGTTTGAAAATGTCAATACTATTGACAATCTTAAATTTAACCTTCTTAGTGTGTCTCAAATGAGTGACAAAGGCTATGGGTCAATCTTCGCTAAGAAAACTTGAAAGATTGTTGGGCAGAAGTGGTGAAAAAGATTGAAACAATCATAGCTGAGAGCAAAGCATAGCTTGTTGCTCACAAGAGTGGCAATGTGTATGTGGTTGATATGTTAAAAGATAATCCAATGACATATGCTTATCTGTTCTCAGTTGCTTCCAACAAGGAGACAGAACTATGGCATAGAAGACTTGGTCACACAAATCTCAAAACTATCACCACACTCTCAAAACAAGGTCTTGTTAGGGTCTTCCACCAAAACAATTTACATGTGATGAACATTGTGTTTCTTGTCTACAAGGTAAACAACATAAAAGTTCATACAAAGCCATTGATGAGTCCAGAACTAGTCAATGTTTACAATTGTTACACATGAACTTGTTTGGCCCTGTTAAAATCATAAGTCTTAAAAAGAAGAGGTATTGTCTTGTTATAATTGATTATTTTTCAAGGTTTACATGGACTTACTTTTTGCACTCCAAAGATGAGACTATAGGTATTTTGCAGGACTTTGTAAGAAAAGTTGAAAAGCAATTTGATCTGCCAGTAAAAATCTTCAGGATTGACAATGGAACAAAGTTTAGAAATAAAGAGTTGGATGACTTCTGTGTATCAAAAGGGATTGTGATGCAGTAGAGCATCCCAAGAACACAAGAACAAAATGGGGTAGTTGAAAGAAAGAATAGAACTCTAGTTGAGGCTGCCAGAACAATGCTTGTAGATTCAGGTTTACCCTTGTCCTTTTGGGCAGAGGCTGTAAACAGTGCTTGCTATGTGCAAAACAGAGTTTTGATTAACCCCAAACATCAAAAGACTGCGTATGAAATTCTATACAAAATCAAAGCATTGATCTCTTATTTCAAAATCTTTGGCTGCCCATGCTTCATGTTAAACTTAAAAGATTCCGTTTCAAAATTTGCAGCCAAGATAGATTGTGGTTATTTTCTAGGATACTCAACAACTGTCAAGACCTATAAAGTGTTTAACACAAGGACTAGGTGTGTAGAAGAGACTTTGAATGTTGAGTTCAATGAACTTTATTCTTTAAAAATCCCAGCAATCCTACTGATTTGTTTGATTTGGATAAATTTACATTTGAAGATGTGTCTATCAAGACTAACAATGCACGTACATCACAATCTTCCCATCAACATTATGGATACGACATTGTGATCCCACAATATAAAGTCACTTCCACCAACAGAGTATCAGATATTCAAAACAATTGTCAAAACTCTATCACTGCTACATCAACAGATGTTGATCCTCAAACCTCTGTCGCCTCATCCAGTCAAACCACTGTTGATAGAAGTCCATTTTCTGTGAACAATATTCAACCCACTTGTACACCTATCCCACCAATACCACCACTTCCATTCCAAACAGATGTTAGCTCTTCAAAATTGCCAACTGATGTTAGCTCGGATGATTCCCATCTGCAGTCGTCACCTCAAAATGTCATTGTTCCATACAAAGGAGATCTAATGTACCTAAAAAATCACCCACCAGACCAAGTTATTGGTAACATCAATGAAGGGGTACTCACAAGAAGTCAATCCCATAACATCTGTCTTTTTGCTGGTTTTCTATCTCTCACACAACCTGTCAAGTACCAAGAGGCACTAATAGACAAATGTTGGGTAGAGGCTATGCAGGAAGAGCTCCTACAGTTCAAATGACAACAAGTATGGTAACTTGTACCATTGTCTCAGGATGTATGTCCAATTGGCACAAATTGGGTCTTCAAGAACAAAATAGATATAAGGGGCATTGTTGTTAAAAACAAAGCTAGGTTTGTGGTTCAAAGCTACAGACAAGAGAAGGCATTGATTATGATGAAACATTGAGGTCATCAAGTTGTTCTTAGCCTTTGCTACCAACCACAACATGAAGGATATCAAATGTGCATTCCTTTATGGTAAGATCAAGGAAGAGATATATGTATGCCAACCCCCTGGTTTTGAAGATGCCTTTAATCCAGATCATGTTTACAAGCTTAATAAAGCTTTATATGGCTTGAAACAAACACCAAGACCCTGCTATGAAACTCTTTGCACCTTTGTCTAATCCATAGGCTTCACATGAGGTAAAACTGATAAAACATTGTCTTTAAATGGAGAGGAAAGGATTTGATGCTAGTCCAAATTTATGTGGATGACATCATTTTTGGATCCACATGCAATGCCATGTGTGAAGAGTTTAGGGAACTCATGACAGTAGAGTTTGAGATGGGTGCCATGGGTGAACTTTAATACTTTCCTTGGTCTCCAAGTTAGGCAATTGCAAAATGGTACATTCATTCATTAAAGCAAATACGTCAAAGAACTATTAACCAAATTTGATATGAATGATTGTAAACCATGTAATACACCCATGGCCAAATCAAAATTGGTCATTATTGTTGATAAAGCTGACTTGTTTGATCAAACACTTTACAGAAGCATGATTGGGTCTTTATTGTACCTAACTTCATCAAGGCTAGACATTATGTTTGGCACATGTGTCTGTGCCAGATCCTAGTCAACACCTAGAAAGTCCAACCTAATAGTTGTTGAAAGGATATTAAGAAACATAAATGGTACTCCCACACTTGGAATCTGGTATCCCGTTAATGGAAATATTGAGCTTTCATGTTATTCAGATAGTGACTTTGTTGTTATCAGCCTCATTACACAATGTTCATATAAAGAGGGTATGAGGATCAATTGACAGGAGTTACTATTTTTAAACCCCAATTTCCTCCCGAAATGAGATACTTTTTCCATACTCTCCTGATATGTCTCTCACCCAAGACCACCTCATTTAATGAGATTCCACAAAAAGTTCAATACTTGGGATATGCAATTTTGACAAAATCAGATTATAATATATCCTAGGAATTGTTCTTGGACTTGGTTGCAAATGTGAATGTTGTCAAAGGAAATAAAACTAAAGCTTTTCTTATGTATCCCAGACTTTTGAGCTATTATCTTCTAAAGCAAGTGTCTTAAAAGGATTTTCAACAATGAAATTTTTTTAAAATGATAAGTCTTACACATGAAACTTTTACAAGAATGGAAGACAAAGTGTCTAAACTTTCTAAAACACAAGCAAAGGGGGATGAGCCTAATTTAGATGAGTCCACGTCTGTTGCTCAAACCTTTGTTGCTGAGCCCACTGCTCCTGGTGATCATGACACCACAATCGGTGTTGTGAAACCCACACCAGCAAAACCCAAAAAGAAACCCCCTACATCCAAAAAGCCCACCAAAAAAACAAAATACAAATGCACCTCTAGAAGATGAGATCCCAGAGGATAACCTTGTGGTAACACCAAAGCCACTTGAAACCACTGTTGCTACTTCCTCACAATAGTTGAAAAGATCTCCACCTAACCAAACTCCTCATGCATCCTCACAAAAGGATCAGCTTGTAAGCACAAGGACACCACATTATGAGGCATACCTTTCACTTGAAAGTATGTTTCACAACCCCTCTCCCAGGGCCATCTCTCTTTCAACTCCACAACCCTCCACTCCAATTCCACCTACATTTATACCCTGTTTGCAGCACTTGATGCTACTCAAACAAAAATCAGTTCCTCTCAATCACCAATTAAAGAGAGTAAACTTCCACATTTGACTGAGTCTAAGATAGATCAATTTGATAACCCACAAACAGCTGAGGAGGCTACACCCAATGAGTTACATGTAACTCTCGATGGTAGTTCAAGTGAAGCAGCTACTACAATTGATGACACAATTCTGTTTCATTTGGACAGTATTTACATCTATGAGTCTTTCTTAAAGGCAACAACTATTAAGGCTACAATGGTCACCTCTGTTCCAGTTGGAAGTCCGAGTACCAAGAAAAAAGAGCATTTGGTTCTGATAACATGGAGTTTTCTCCTATTGAGGATCCAAATACAACTACCTCTGGTAGGGATTCAGATGATCCTATTAAGTTAGATGATGAATTAAGATATAAGAATTTGATGACCAGAATGGCAACTATGGAAACTTCCATAGATGACATGAAGAGCATGATGAAACGAATTTTAAAGAATTCTGAGAGTCAACCTTCTACTCAGCAAATTGTCAATGAGTTGTGGGAATCAGTGCAACCAATCATCCAAGCTCATAGGGATTTAGCTAACATCAACGACAATACTCACATGGAATTGATCAGAAACATGGTTGAGGCCAGATACAAGGTTACCCAAGCAGATATCAAGGCCATAAGAGAACATCTTTTGCAGACCACTAGTTCTGCCCCTGCCACTATACTTCAAGAAGAAGTTGAAGATGATGCTGAAAAGGGGGAGAATGATAAGTTAAGAAAGTTACATCCCTTCACAAGCAAAACCAAAGGTGCAACAACAAAAGCCAGGTTCTGCTCTAACACAAACCTCTGGTAAGGCATCAGATACTGGAAGATGAGACCCTAAACAAGAAAGAAAAAGAGATTGCCTTAGAAAAGCAGAGAAGGCAAGATACATTTGAGAGCAAAGCTTCTCATTTAATTGAACAAAACAGGCTATGCAGATGGAAAAAGAAGATATTAGCACTTCAAAAAGAAGAAAGTCAACAAGAAGAGTTAGACAGCCAATTTCCACCCCTTCTAAAACCACTCCTAGGTCTACAAAGAGTGTATCCTCTGCTGGAACCAAAACCAAACCCTCACCTCAAAAGAAACCACCTCCACCACCAAGTAAACCAATAGATGCTTGTACAACATCAGAAGATGTTTCAAAGCCAACATCAAAATCAAACCAAACAACAGATGTTGGTACAACAAATGTACCAACAGATGTTACCTAAACTACTGCCATTATAACCTTTCCTACCTTAACACAACCATTATCCACACAACCAAGAATTCCATCATGCCCACCTTTACCTAAAATCAAATTCACACACAAAAGGAGAATTTTTGTTGTGGAAGAAGATGATAAGCAGGTTCCATCACCAACACCCTTATCATCCGCCCCCATTATTACCACACCACTCTCATCACTTCCACCTAAATCCACTTCTCTTCCATCCATTAAACCATCATCACAACCCATTCCACTGGCTACTCGGGATCCTCTCGAGATTTCGGTCGTTCAAAGTGAAATAGATTTTTCTCTATAGAGGATACATCACAAAGATCCTTCCCATCATTCTTTGGATATAGAAAGCCTAAGAACATAGATGAATATTTAAAGTTAAAAGCAAGACAGGATGAGAACATTGGCAAAGAGATGTACAAAGGGAAGGATGACAAGACTGCTTAGAGAATCTTGTCACTAGAGCTTAGCAAGGTTAGAAAGATTAAAGATTTTGCTAAGGAATTGAGCAAGTCCAAGTCAGAGAAGCCAATCAATGCTGAGCTAGATAAAGAACTATGGAAGGATTACTTGGATCACATCATGAAACACAAACCATACAAAGCAAATAGAGCAAAGGTTAAGATTGGTCAACAGATGAGCTCAAAGAAGAAATAGAAAGAATACAAAAAATGCTCAATGACCCTTTTTATAAGCCAACTCCACCAAATTGGAAGAAATACAAGAAGGTGGATCAAAACAAGGCTTTAAAGCTAAAAAGAATGAAAGAAGAACTTGTGGCTGTTAAGTATGGTACCACTAGAGCTGTTGCCAGATGGTCAGAGTCAAAGGTTGTTGAAACCTATAAAAGACTGGATCAGTCAAAAGAAAAGGATCTCACAGTTCCAAGAAAACTAGACTATCCAGCAGTGGTTATCCCTCAACAGACCCTTGCATCTAAAAAGCAGACCTCAACCTCTGGCTTATCCATAATTGCCTTGAATCAAGCAAAGATGATGAACATATGTTTGAAGAACACAGAATGGAGGGAATAAAGAACCAACTGCTATATCATATATATCCTACAAGTGACAAACTAAGAGAAACAATTGCAAATCTTGTCAGCAGGCCACAATCACCCAACTCATCAACAATAACCTTTCACCCAAGAAAATCATCTGATTCAAAAATTCTAAAGTGAGGTCATCCTCAGACACCCCACAAATTGACCTTGCTCAGATTAGATGGTGAAGTTCAAAAGCTTAGAATGGAGGATGCATATGGTCTGAATGTAGATGACCTCCAAGATCTATTGAAACTTGAACTAGAAAGAGATTTTTAAGATATGATTTCCTTAAAATTTGAACTACAATTCAAAGGCCAAATCAGAGAAATGCTCAAGAGAAATAAAGATAAAAAAATAAAGATGTGTTTTGGTGCATCATCTGTTCAATGGGGAGATTGTTGGATCTAGTAGACCTCACAAAAGAACAGATGATTGGAAAGCCATAATAGTCTATAACTACTAATCATAAATAAATAGTGCTTTAAAGATCTACTCCTTCTAATGGCAAAGACTTAACATCTGCTACTCTAAACTCTACTCAAGCCAAAGTCTGTTTACAAAGAACTATTAAAGATAAACTCTGCTTGAGGCCAAAGGTTTGCTAAAGAGAACCACTGATGAAGAGAAATGACTGTTGAGGCTAAGCTCTTCTGAAGACCAACAGAGGATAAAGCTCATTAGAGGTCAAAGCTCAACAAATGATATCAACAGAGTTTTACTTGTAAATCAATGTAACAGTGTTTTGTTCTAGCAGTGGTTAGAGTTTGTTAGATTGTTAAATGTCACTGTCAAGGTGACGTCAGCTTAGATGCTTCAGATGTTTGCTTTTTACTATAAATAGAATAGTGTATGTACTATTCTATTCATCACTTTCCTTCTTGACATTTTGCACGAACAAATTAGAAGTGTTCAAGCTGAGGGGTAGTTGTAATTCTCATGCGTACGTGAATTATAATTTACAAAACCGTGTTGATGAAAGCAATATCTCATTTGTTGTGAATCAAAAGTTTATCATTCCACTGCACTATTTCATCTTTGTTTATCTTCTTTCATTATTTCATCTTAACTTTCACAACAAAAACTAAGATCCTAACAATTGCCTATCATTATCACCTGTAAACAAACGACACCATCACATTAAAACGTCAAAAGCTTGACTTTACCTGAGAATAGATTGCAAGTTACTTACAATACATATCTCCATGTTTGAAGTATTGATCTTCACCTCTAATCTTCCATAAACGAAGATCCATCCTGCGACTCACTGAGATTGAAGCTCTACATCGTTCAACTTGATTGGATTTCAATGATCAGTGATATTTGTTCAAGTATTAAGTTAATGTCAGGGTTTGGGATTGAACAAATGAGAATAAAGCATGATGTAAGTTTGGCTAAGAAGCGAAAGTATAAAAATACCCTTGGTGGTAATGTTCCAATAAACAAAGATATGACAGAAGGGCCAAGATTAATGCAATTGGAAGTTATTGGGGGTAATGCATCATTTTTTTTTCAAAATAGGCGATAAGGATGTCAGCGGGTCTAAACCTCAGAAGGTAAAATTGCAGTTTACTCAAATGGAAATAAATGAAAAATATGAAACATTACATAACAACTCATATAAATCAGGACGATACTCATGATCTATATATACATGCATTAAACTACTAAATGGTTTCAACTTATATCCAGTGGCGGATCTAGAAAATATTTGTAGGTGTAACGTTTTATAAAAAATGGGTAACTAAAACGAAAAAACGTGTAAAAAGGTCAAATTTTTCTAAAATTTACACTACCGCCGAAGCGCTACCCCTTTCCCTAAGGTAGGTCCGCCCCTGCTTACATCACATTGATCTTGAGTGCAAATAAACCTATACAGGGAACATTCTTAGTTACTTACTAACAACTGACCATTTAAAAAAATAAATAAATACTAACGATAACTACTGATACATATATAAAAGACGGACTAATAGTATAACTATGTAAACAATTGCTCAAAGAACAATTAGGTGTTTGCACCATTAGCTGTTCTTTCTTCAATTATTAAAGTTTAGTGACAACAAGTAGTTGAAAAAGGAGAAAATAACTTAACTAAAGTGTAGGACGATAAATGTAAAACTTAAAATTACAGGGGATAGCAAAATAAATAAGCTAAAAAGGGGAAAAAATAACGTAAAAATGTGCAGGGCAAAAAAAAAATTTGAAAGTATATGAGTTTATAGAAAAACTTTAGTGGCCATATTGTAATATTGAAAAGTTTTTAAATAATTGTATAATATAGAAAAGTTTAATAGTTCAATATAGAAAACCTAAAACTATAATATTACCAAAGTTGGTTTTTAAATAATTATATAATAGAAAAATATAATATAATTCACATAGCACACGGAACATTAATAACCATAATATTACCAAAGTTTGGTTTTAAATAATTGTATGATATAATTCACATAGCGCACTGAATATTAATATATAAAAAAGATTTTTACATATCTTCCCCTACTAAAAGCCTCTATTACATATTTATCAAACTTTTAAAACAAATTACATATTTTCCCTTTTCTTATTCTTATGAGATCACTCCTTTACCCCTTTTGTAAATATCTTTCACCATTTAACCCTAATCATTGCAGCCCCATCGTATACCCTTTAAGCACAAAAGAAAGAGAGGAGATCGGGAATATGTAGAACAATGATGGTACTAGCGGAATCAAAGTGAGGTGACATGTGGTAGCCCAAAACAAGGGCTGGATGGTTACCGAAAAGCAATGGTGTGTAAATCGAAGAAAGACATAGGTGGTTTAGCCGATAACGGTAACTACAACGACGTCTAAAGCGGCACTGGACGATGGTAAAGCAGTGGATGTGAGGCGCTTTCGGACTGTAAACCGGATATGCAGAAGAAAAACATGGGTGGGATTTTTTTGAGAGGTTATTTTTATGTTTATGGAAAAACCATATAAGAGCGATCAAACTGTGACTTGCGTGCGCAACGAATAGAAGTGATGAAGAAATTCTGTAATTTTTAATCCGTCGAGTATAAAATCAAAGAAATTAAATGTGAGGTATGGTGGGAAAGATGGTTAACTTTTGGTTTACTCACATTCGTACCCGAGAAGAGGAAGAGTTAATTAACTTTTTTCATTAGATGCACTTTTAAACATAATCAAGATAATCGAAAGTCGGGGTATTACAATAGATGACATTTATAAATATCAGATGTCTAATATTCAAGAATATTTCAATCTCGTGGAATGTACTAGATGGAGAAGAAGCAATTAGATGTTTTAAATTCAAAGTTTCAAAACACACCCCTAGGAAGAAAGTTAATTAATGATAAAATAGTAATTCAATGAGACTAATTTTAAGAAATATAAAATATGCAATAGATTTTAAAAGTTTGGTAAATTTGTAATAAGTGATATTAGTAAATTAATATATGTAAATAACCCTAAAATAAATATTTGTACAATAAAAAATTGAAACGCAAGTATTAAAACCTACAAGCTCAAGCTCTATTTGTTATTTATAATTTTTAGTGTGTATATATATAATTACTTTTCGTTTAAACTTATAATATATATATATATACCGAAAAGCAAATTGTTATATTATTTTTATCCTAACACATAAGATAATCATGAAACCAGTTACTATTTTGAATATGAGATTAATTGTGCATATAAGCAAGAGTTACGTGAAATTATGGTCGCATCTTTACTTTGGCTTTATATCCCATTTTTCTTGATCAAACGTTTGAGTCGACTCTTGTTTATCCCTTTTATTTCATATGCCATCTCAATAACATAATTTATGCTAATAAGTTGAAAACAACTTATAAACGCTATCAACATGAGATAGATTTTAAACCTTGAAATCATTAGGGCCGGCTAGTAGGTCTATCAAGTCAGACAATGACTCGATGCCCAAATCTTCAAAAAGCCCAAAATTCTTTCAAAAAAATTACTCCATATATATATATATATATATATATATATAAATTTAAAAATTCTTTCACAAAAGATAACATAAAATGTGATTTCTCTTCGTGGTTAGAGCCTTTTATTCCTACTTTCTTGGTGCAGGTTCGAGTCCCCCCTCCCGGTCATATTTTTAATATATTCAGTTTCTCTTAAAATGAGTAACGGCACTGAAAATACCCGGTACGGTACTGGTATTTGCAGGTAAAAACCGGTACCGAAAACGCTAAATATTGATACCGAAAATCCAGTTCATACGGGAAATTTGATATGGACACCATTTACTCATCCCTAGTTAGAGCCTTTTATTCAATTTCTTTAAATCCAGTCCATCCATTTCAATTTTTATTAAATTGTTTGCTTTGAGATGCAATATACTCAAATTTAAACTTTGTAAAGCTTTTTATTTCTTTAATCTTATAGGCAATTAATATAGTTTCAAAATAATACAATTATAATGATTTTACAATTAGGCTCCCAAGAAAACTATTTATCTACATTAAAAAATATAATCCAATGAGGGTGGTGGGGGCCCTAGAAGAGCCTCACGATTTACTTAAGCACGTAAGTTCAATCATTTTATTGCATAATTTTGTTTTCTTTATTTCATAATAATTATCGTTGTATTATGGTTTTTTTACATATGATTGATATGTGGTCGAAAACCGGTGTTTTCTGTAACAACCCGACCACGTAAAACAACAAACTTCGGCGGAAACGTGGGGGAGTCATGTCATAGAATTATTGTTTCACAACACATGGTACATAAAGTTTTGTGTTACTGAATTTAATTGTTTATATTGTCTTGGGAGAATGAAATAAAAAACATAACAATTGTCTTGCAAATTTTAAAGTCACTAAGGCCCAAGTCCGCCCTATGTAAAGCATGCTCAAAGTCAAACATTAGCTCCTAAAACATATGTGAAAATAAAACGTCAGCATCAAAAATGCCTGTGAGTAACATAGGTTTTGTGATGAAGATTCATGGCTTTGAAAGTTAAAAGAAATGTTCAACTATTACAAAATTAGCCATGATCCTTTACAAAAATGTTTCTCTTATGAAAATCATATAAAAATCAAATGATTTTAAAAGAAATTATGCATGGTTAACTTAATAACCAAAATAACTCGTGCCTTATATAATTTATGTCATGTCTTGTATTTTATTTGAAGTGGTTTTGATAACGCAATGTTATGTAATATAATGAAAGCACTTATATATAGGAAGAATCAGCGGCGTATCCACCATGCTTTTATCATATTACACATGTCTCGTCATTTAAATCACTTACTATGAGCCAACAAATGAGATGTCTTGTTTAAACCAATGTCATGTATAAACTAATGCCATGTATAAACCAAATGTCTTTTATAAACAGATGTCTATGTATAAACCAAAGTCTTGTATGGAAAACAAAAGTCTTGTTTAAACCATAAAATAAATGTCTTGTATAAAATAACAAAATTGTCTTGTCTCATCAATATATCTTGTATAAAACAGGTGTTTTGAATAAATAAAGGTCTTGTTTGTCACACCCTCAATTTCCACTTGCAGAGTTTTACCGCGAGGCGTGTGAACAAACCAGAATCTGAAACACTAGTACGTCGAACGACTCTATATGATTTGATAATACGTTTTCCAAAAATCATTTGATTAACCAATCATCGTAGATTTTAGATTGTCTTAGTTAGTTACCAAAGTTTAGCGGAAGCATTAGTTTTTATGGTTGAGCGGAAGCATAAAATAAGTAGAGAAACGGGCGCCAACACAAACGCCAAAACGAAAGGAAAATCCAAAACAATGTTTGTAAATGAGACTCGATAAAATATATCTTGATCAATGCAAGTGAGTGCACCTAGAGCTCCTAGCGTCCTGAGAAACATGTAAAGAAACATGTGTCAACATTAAAGATGAGTGAGTTCACAGGTTTTCATAAATTCGTTTGTTCGGTTATGAGTTTGTTTCCCCCGTTATCCCTAACCCGGGATAACGATTTAGTTCCATTATTCCCAACCCGGGATAATACCGATAGTTCCATTATTCCTTAACCGGAATAATAATGATGTTGGTTCCATTATTCCAAACCCGGAATAATAAGTTGTTGTTTCCATTATCCTCAACCCGGGATAATATAGTTGTTGTTTCCATTATCCTCAACCCGGGATAATATAGTTGATTCGTAATTAAGTTCAATGTTAACATATATAGGTAGCTAGCCTAAAGTTATGTCACGTAAGAGTTCGCGATCGAAGCTGACTGTTGTGCCTCCGTGTTGCCAGGCCTATCACTGACCCAGGCGAAGTTAGGCCAAATTATTCACCCGTTGACCATACCTGGTCGGCTAGCGCGACTAGCTCGGATGGGGCTTGTCGGGCCCAGTAGTACTACTTATAATTCCCCTGCTATTAAAACCCAATACTAACGATCCGAGAGATTGACGAGGACTTAAGTGATATAGCTGCTTAGTGACCATAACATTAGATTAATATCAACTTAGTTACCGAATAGTTATGTGACGTTAATTTTGTATAACGTAAAGAGATTGAGTTTGAAGAGTGTATACATGTTTCTCCCCCTGTTGTTTAAAAACCGGATAAAGTTAGGGGCCGTGAACTCACCTTTAGTTGCTCGGTTAGTGTAGCAAAGAAGTTGTAAGGGATGGGACCGCTAATTGCGTCCTAACAAACCAATTGATTTCAAGTCAGTGTGTGAACACACCAATACAAATTCTACACTTAATTTACGCACAAAGTGATACACACAAACAACATACCTAACACTCAAACATGCATGCAAGTATCCTCATGTGATCATAGTAATCAAAACAATTTATCATGAACATAATCCAATCCATGCAACACTTTGGTGCACACAATCACAAGTTATCAAATTTCAGCTTAATACTCATAATTCAGCTGTTTTCTAGGATTTTTATAAAATAGTTCCAACGTTCCAAAAATTCCAATTATTTTTCAGCAGGTGACATTTATACTGTAGAAATTTATATAAATTTTCCAAGTCCTAAATCTTTACCAATTAACCATAAATATTAATATACTAGGCTGCAGTCAGATTCGTCGCTTTCTGACTGCAGTCCACGGAAGAATTTATTTAAAAATCACTGATCTTCCAATTAACAAAATTCCAGTTGGAGTTGCCCGGAAATTTCCATACCTAGTTGCTGTAAAAATTTCATGATTCGACTCCCTACTGATTATGAAATCCAACTCGATAAACAACTAACAAAATTTCAGGATTTTCACAGCTTTAGTTACTGAACTTATTTGGCCACTTAAAAATATCAAACGACTTCAGAAAAATATGAATCCAGCGCCATTAGATTCGTTATTCAAATCTCTACGTTCTAGACATCAGAAAATCCGTTTTTTGACAACTAATGACCGAGTTACAGCCAGTTGAAGTCGGCTGTAACTATCAATCAGCAAACTGTTTCAGCATTCTATCACCACTATTTCGCATAACCCGTCGATATAATGAACCTAGGCGATCAAGAACTGATTTCTCTAATCATAGATCAATACATATAACATATCCATGCAAACCCTAATCAACATCTCTAGTTTTTATAAACAAACACAGCCTAAAGTTTTCAGATTTCGAACAACATCACTTGCAAACATTATTAACAAATCGGCTAACATAACCTTTCATTCAAACATACAATCCGAAAACAACAAAATCAAAACACATGTATCCGAATATGATCTTGTAACATATGATAAATTCTAATCTTTTAATGATAAGGTAAACGAACCGTGAGTGAGATGAGGAACCGGTGACCAAAGATAGTTGCGACCGAGAGGATGAAAAGAACAAGCTGCTCGCAACCGAGAAGGTGATGTAGGGCTGATCAGATCTAGATGATGAAGGAAGAGGTTGCTCGCGATCACTGGAACAAGAGTAAGGCTGTTTGCGGTCGAATAGAATGAACAAGGGCTGCCGTCGGCCTCTTAGGTATTAGGGTTTTGTGTTTTTGTTTTTGTGAAGAAGACCCATGCATGTGTTTGTATATATAGCGCAAAAAGGATCAAGAATAGGGAATGGGTTTGCGGTTTGGGCTTGTTCTCGGCCGAGAGTGGTTTGGGTTGGTTCGGTTTGGGTTGCACGCGGCCGAAAGGACTTGGGTTTTTTTGGTTTGGGTTGCACGCGGCCGAATAGTTTGAGTTTAAGGTTTAAAACTTGGTTAACTCCTAGAGTCACAAGGAATCGAGGTTGGTTCGTGTCGCGGTTCGGTTTGGTTCGTCTACTTATTTACTATAAATATTTTATAACTAAAACAATCACATAATCGCACATTACGTATTCACTAACTCGTACACGTTTAATACGTAGCATACAATTTATTCGACAAGTATTGCATTTAAGTTATCCGAAAAACCGGGATGTCACATTATCCCCATGTTGAAAGAATTTTCGTCCCGAAAATTGAGTAAACGCGGTTTAGAATGTAGCGTACATGTTTAGAGTGCCACGCACAAAGAGTTAGTTCGTTTATGATGGTACGCGAAGTTACAAGAAGTTCCCAAGTGCCATGCACAAAGATTCCCAAGTGCCATGCACAAGGACTTAGTTAACAATGGTACGTGAAAGTATGAGAAATTTCCAGGTTGTCACATCATCCCCATGTTGAAAGAATTTTCGTCCCGAAAATTTAGTTGTTGGTATCGTTAGTTTGCTGCTCAGTTGCGAAGAGGTGTGGGTATTTGCTTTTCATTTGGTCCTCTCTTTCCCACGTGAACTCCGGTCCACGCTTAGAGTCCCAACGAACCTTAACGATCGGAATCTTGCTGTGCCTTCGAGTCTTGATCTCACGATCCATGATCTCGATAGGCTGTTCCACAAAGTGTAGTTGTTCATCCACTTGGATTTCATCCAATGGAATGACTAGAGTTTCATCTGATAGAAACTTCTTCAGATTTGACACGTGAAATACGTTGTGAACTCCACTGAGTTCGGCAGGAAGGTCTAATTGATAAGCTACGGGTCCAATACGTTTCAAGATCACAAACGGACCTATGTACCGTGGGTTTAGTTTGCCTCGTTTTCCGAAGCGGATTACACCCTTCCAGGGTGACACCTTCAGTAGGACGCGGTCGCCTACTTGAAATTCGAGCGGTTTGCGTCGTTGATCAGCGTAGCTTTTCTGTCGATCTCGTGCCGCCGCCATGCGGTTTCTGATCTGTACAATCTTTTCGGTAGCCTCAAGTATTAACTCAGGGCCTGTGAGTTGACTGTCACCGACTTCTGCCCAACAGACCGGTGATCTACATTTACGACCGTATAGTGCCTCAAACGGTGCTGCCGAAATACTCGTATGATAACTGTTGTTATATGAGAATTCCACTAAAGGCAGGTGGACAACTATTTCCAAAGTCTACTACGCATGCCCTAAGCATGTCTTCCAAGGTCTGTATGGTTCTTTCACTTTGACCGTCAGTCTGAGGGTGATAGGCTGTGCTCATATCTAAGCGTGTTCCCAACGCTTTCTGGAGTGACTGCTAGAAGTTGGACGTGAAGCGAGCATCTCTGTCTAAGATGATGGATGTTGGCACTCCATGCCGAGAAACTACTTCCTTAATGTAGATGCGAGTCAACTTCTCCATCTTATCTGTTTCTTTAATAGCTAGGAAGTGTGCGGACTTAGTTAAACGATCCACAATTACCCAGATGGTATCGCAACCACCCAAAGTTCGCGGGAGTTTAGTGATGAAGTCCATTGAGATCTGATCCCATTTCCACACTGGGATCTCAGGTTGTTGGAGTAGCCCCGATGGCTTTTGATACTCTACCTTGACTTTTGCACAAGTCAAACATTTACTCACGTAGGTGGCTATATCGGCTTTCATGTTGGGCCACCAATACGCAGCTTTAAGGTCTTGATACATCTTATCCGAACCAGGATGGACAGAGTATCGGGATTTGTGAGCTTCGTCCATGACTAGCTCTCTGAGGTTTCCGTAGAGAGGTACCCATATGCGATTCATGAAATACCGGGCTCCATTGGGTTTTACTTCCCAATCGCGTTCCATTTTTCCCACCGATTCGGCCTTGATGTTTTCCTCCTTAACTGCTTCTAACTGGGCGTCGCGTATTTGTTCGGGTAGCCCCGAATGAATAGTGAGTTGTAATGCTCGTACACGGCGAGGTTTCAAGTGTTCCTTCCTACTGAGGGCATCAGCTACCACGTTAGCTTTACCCGGGTGATACCGAATGGCACACTCATAATCGTTCAAGAGTTCGACCCAGCGACGCTGTCGCATGTTCAACTCCTTCTGATCAAAGATGTGTTGGAGGCTCTTGTGGTCTGTAAAGATTGTGCACTTCGATCCATAGAGGTAGTGTCTCCAAATCTTAAGTGCAAACACTACTGCTCCCAATTCCAGGTCATGCGTTGTGTAGTTTTTCTCGTGGACCTTCAGTTGGCGGGACGCATACGCGATGACCTTATCGCGTTGCATGAGTACGCATCCCAACCCCTGAATGGAAGCATCACAATATACTACAAAGTCATCTGTCCCTTCCGGCAAGGACAGAATGGGTGCACTGCAAAGTTTCTGTTTCAGCAATTGAAATGCTGCTTCTTGCTTGTCACCCCAAGCATACTTGATGCCTTTCTGGGTGAGGGTAGTAAGCGGTTGTGCGATCTTTGAAAATCCCTCGATGAAGCGTCTGTAGTAACCAGCCAAACCCAAAAATTGGCGGATCTCCGTCGGTGTCTGGGTGCTTCCCAGTTTTTGATAGCTTCAATCTTGGCAGGGTCTACGTGGATACCCTTTTCATTCACGATATGCCCGAGAAACTGAACTTCCCGAATCCAGAAACCACACTTTGAAAGCTTGGCATATAGCTTCTCCTGTTGAAGTAATCCTAACAGTAATCGTAGATGTTCAGCATGTTCTTCTTCACCTTTAGAGTAGATGAGTATGTCATCGATGAACACAATGACAAACTTGTCGAGGTATGGTTTACACACGCGGTTCATGAGGTCCATGAACACCGCGGGTGCGTTGGTGAGACCGAAGGGCATGACCAAGAACTCATAATGGCCATACCTAGTACGAAATGCCGTCTTGGCGATATCTTCCTCCCTGACGCGTAGCTGATGGTAACCGGACCGTAGGTCAATCTTGGAGTAGTAGCTTGACCCTTGAAGTTGGTTGAAAAGATCGTCGATGCGAGGTAACGGGTATCGGTTCTTGACAGTAACCTTGTTGAGTTCCCTGTAGTCGATGCACATGCGGAAGGTCCCGTCCTTCTTTTTGACAAACAGGACTGGAGCTCCCCATGCCGAAGCGCTTGGTCGGATAAATCCCTTTTCTAACAGCTCCTGAAGTTGGGTAGACAGCTCCTGCAGCTCGGCTGGAGCAAGGTGGTATGGAGCCTTGGCGATAGGAGTTGCATGGTTCGCCAATTCGATTTCAAACTCCAATTGTCGATGGGGTGGAAGACCAGGTAATTCCTCTGGGAAAATATCAGAAAAATCACAGACGACAGGGATGTCTTCTATACGTTTCTCGTCCTTAGGCTGCTCGGTAACTAGTGCGAGAAAAGCGAAGGAGTTCTTTCTCCGAAGATACTTCTGCGTTTGCATGTATGAGATGATGTTTGTGACGGAGCTTGCCTTATCGCCTAGTACCGTCAAGATTTCGTCGTTCGAGAGCGGAATACGGATAGATTTTTCGAAGCAGAGAACTTCAGCCCTGACGTCGGATAGCCAGTCCATTCCGACTACCACGTCAAAACTACCCAGGGTAGTTGTCATCAGATCAATGGTAAAGGTGTGACCCGCGAGTTTGAGTTGACAGCCGGATACTATTTGGGTCACATCTACAGAATTACCATCGGCTAATTCTATAACATAAGGGGTCTCTAATGGTTTAGGCGTGAGATTTAGGTTCTTCCTAAAAGATTCAGATATAAAGCTCCTATCCGCACCCGTATCAAAAAGCACAGTAGCAAAATGTTCATTAAGGGGAAACTTACCGGTGACCACGTTCGAGTCGTTTCTGGCCTCTCCGCGGCCCAATGTAAATGCGCGACCTTTGGCACCTCCTGTGCCACCGTTTCCATTATTGTTGTTGTTATTGTTGTTGTTGTGGTTATTGTGGTTGTGGTTGTTCCCACCATTGTTGTTGTTGTTACGCAGCTGTGGGCAGTCTCTTTTGAAGTGGGCAGTGCTACCACACTGATAGCATCCCCGGTTAACACCCTGTTGTGGGCCTTGGGGCTGATTTTGGTTCTGTCAGGACATGATTTCCCCACGACAATCCTTTGCCACATCGTTGGCAGCGATTTCCGGCACAAGGGCCGTTATGATGAAGATTACAGCGGGTGCACTGCGGCTTTCGACCTACTTAGCCGCTTGCGTTCTGGTTGTTGTTGTTGTTGTTGGCGGGCTGATTTTGGTGACCCCGGTGGCTGTTGTAATGATTGAACATTTCTGGTTCCCCTGTTACGGCTGGGATGACTAAGACTGTCGAGCAGACGAGTCTTCAAACTTTCTTTTATTGTCAGGGGCAACTTCAGTTGTACCCCGTGCTGGCAACTTCTTTTGTTCCACCGCCTTATCGGTGAGTTTGTGCGCCAATCGGATTGCTTGATGTTCAGTTGCAGGGTTACTAGCCATTACCATACCCTGAATCTCCGGAACCGGACCCCCAAGGTAAAACTCGAGTCGTTTCTCAACAATGTTGGCCAGATCGGGACATAGAAATACCAAGTCGTGATGTTTCGCTGTGTATGCTTCGATTTCAGATCCCACCATCTTGTGGTTCCATAATGTCTGCTCCAATTGTTGAACTCTGTCTCGCGGACAGTACTCTTCTTTGATTAGGGCCTTAAACTCGGCCCAGGCCATTGCATTTGCAGCAATAAGTCCACGCGTTTGGACTTGCGCGTTCCACCAGGTTAATGCCCCATCTTCCAGCATTGAGGCTGCATACTTGACCTTGTTGGCCTCCAGACAGTTGCACATCTCAAATACCGATTCAGATTTTTCGATCCAGCGGACAAGTCCTATGGGTCCTTTTGCCCCCGAGAATTTGCTTGGTTTCTCGTCGAGGAACATCTTGTAGGGGTTAAAACCCCTCCTGCTGCTGGTGGGTTTTGAACATCTGCCAGCGCAGCATTCACGTGTTCTTGGATCATTGCGGCTAATTCTTAAGGCGTCATGTTGAGATTTCCGCGACGTCCAGTTGCCGTTTTAGATCTAAGTAGAAAATAAATAGACTGAAGGAAAGTAAATAAAATAAGCGAGACGTGTCAGTCTTCTACGTCTCCATCCCCCAAATCGCTATCGTTGCCGTCATCCTCCACGGTGTTTCCAGCTTCTACAGCTGGGTCTTCCTCCTCTGGATCCTCTACCGGCATTGGAGGGGCCGGTGCTGGTGCGGGTACTGGTACAGGTACCTGATTCTGTTCTAGTTCTTGAATTCTCCAGCTAGACTCAAGAACTCTGTCTTCTTGCCAGTCAGCCCTCAGCTGCTCAGCACGAAGATCTCTGGCTAAAGTGTTACGAGCTATCTTACTCGTATGTTGCTCTTCCTCGAGCGATCCAGTTTTACCTGTCAATTGTCGTATCATCCATCCCTGTGCTAGGATGGTTTCATGCATTCTTTCTAGTTGTTCTTGTTGCGTTCTTATCATATCTCTAAGTAGGTCGTTCCCTACTTCTAACGAGTTAACCGGTTCGACCGTCACAGCGATGGTCGGGCGTGAGGACGACTCCTCCCCCAGAGCGAGCCTTTTCCTCGCAGCTGAGCGTGTCTCCACGCCATAAGATGGTAAGGGTTCCACCATAGGTTCCTTTCCTGGCGCTCTTGGTGGCGTAAGTTTGTCGGATGATGATGACATTGCCTTTAGGTTGTGTAGTTAGTTACGAGTTGCATCCGTTTCAATTATGCATTCATATTTCACATAACATAGTTGTGGTACATCACATAACAAGATATAACAGTTCGGTGCCAAACTAAGTCTAGTGTCGTGTAATCAGCTATAGTTTAGGTCTACTTCTAATGCAAACCTGGTTCTCTATAGCTAGAGGCTCTGATACCAATCTGTCACACCCTCAATTTCCACTTGCGGAGTTTTACCGCGAGGCATGTGAACAAACCAGAATCTGAAACACTAGTACGTCGAACGACTCTATATGATTTGATAATACGTTTTCCAAAACTCATTTGATTAACCAATCATCGTAGATTTTAGATTGTCTTAGTTAGTTACCAAAGTTTAGCGGAAGCATTAGTTTTTATGGTTGAGCGGAAGCATAAAATAAGTAGAGAAACGGGCGCCAACACAAACGCCAAAACCAAAGGAAAATCCAACACAATGTTTGTAAATGAGACTCGATAAAATATATCTTGATCAATGCAAGTGAGTGCACCTAGAGCTCCTAGCGTCCTAAGAAACATGTAAAGAAACAAGTGTCAACATTAAAGATGAGTGAGTTCACAGGTTTTCATAAATTCGTTTGTTCGGTTATGAGTTTGTTTCCCCCGTTATCCCTAACCCGGGATAACGATTTAGTTCCATTATTCCCAACCCGGGATAATACCGATAGTTCTATTATTCCTTAACCGGAATAATAATGATGTTGGTTCCATTATTCCAAACCCGGAATAATAAGTTGTTGTTTCCATTATCCTCAACCCGGGATAATATAGTTGATTCGTAATTAAGTTCAATGTTAACATATATAGGTAGCTAGCCTAAAGTTATGTCACGTAAGAGTTCGCGATCGAAACTGACTGTTGTGCCTCCGTGTTGCCAGGCCTATCACTGACCATGGCGAAGTTAGGCCAAATTATTCACCCGTTGACCATACCCGGTCGGCTAGCGCGACTAGCTCGGATGGGGCTTGTCGGGCCCAGTAGTACTACTTATAATTCCCCCGCTATTAAAACCCAATACTAACGATTCGAGAGATTGACGAGGACTTAAGTGATATAGCTGCTTAGTGACCATAACATTACATTAACATCAACTTAGTTACCGAATAGTTTTGTGACGTTAATTTCGTATAACGTAAAGAGATTGAGTTTTAAGTGTGTATACATGTTTCTCCCCCTGTTGTTTAAAAATCGGATAAAGTTAGGGGCCGTGAACTCACCTTTAGTTGCTCGGTTAGTGTAGCAAAGAAGTTGTAAGGGATGGGACCGCTAATTGCGTCCTAACAAACCAATTGATTTCAAGTCAGTGTGTGAACACACCAATACAAATTCTACACTTAATTTACGCACAAAGTGATACACACAAACAACATACCTAACACTCAAACATGCATGCAAGTATCCTCTTGTGATCATAGTAATCAAAACAATTTATCATGAACATAATCCAATCCATGCAACACTTTGGTGCACACAATCACAAGTTATCAAATTTCAGCTTAATACTCATAATTCAGCTGTTTTCTAGGATTTTTATAAAATAGTTCCAACGTTCCAAAAAATCCAATTATTTTTCAGCAGGTGAAATTTATACTGTAGAAATTTATATAAATTTTCCAAGTCCTAAATCTTTACCAATTAACCATAAATATTAATATACTAGGCTGCAGTCAGATTCGTCGCTTTCTGACTGCAGTCCACGGAAGAATTTATTTAAAAATCACTGATCGTCCAATTAACAAAATTCCAGTTGGAGTTGCCCGGAAATTTCCATACCTAGTTGCTGTAAAAATTTCATGATTCGACTCCCTACTGATTATGAAATCCAACTCGATAAACAACTAACAAAATTTCAGGATTTTCACAGCTTTAGTTACTGAACTTATTTGGCCACTTAAAAATATCAAACGACTTCAGAAAAATATGAATCCAGCGCCATTAGATTTGTTATTCAAATCTCTACGTTCTAGACATCAGAAAATCCGTTTTTTGACAACTAATGACCGAGTTACAGCCAGTTGAAGTCGGCTGTAACTATCAATCAGCAAACTGTTTCAGCATTCTATCACCACTATTTTGCATAACCTATCGATATAATGAACCTAGGCGATCAAGAACTGATTTCTCTAATCATAGATCAATACATATAACATATCCATGCAAACCCTAATCAACATCTCTAGTTTTTATAAACAAACACAGCCTAAAATTTTCAGATTTCTAACAACATCACTTGCAAACATTATTAACAAATCGGCTAACATAACCTTTCATTCAAACATACAATCCGAAAACAACAAAATCAAAACACATGTATCCGAATATGATCTTTTAACATATGATAAATTCTAATCTTTTAATGATAAGGTAAACGAACCGTGAGTGAGATGAGGAACCGGTGACCAAAGATAGTTGCGACCGAGAGGATGAAAAGAACAAGCTGCTCGCAACCGAGAAGGTGATGTAGGGCTGATCAGATCAAGATGATGAAGGAAGAGGTTGCTCGCAATCACCGGAACAAGAGTAAGGCTGTTTGCGGTCGAATAGAATGAACAAGGGCTGCCGTCGGCCTCTTAGGTATTAGGGTTTAGTGTTTTTGTTTTTGTGAAGAAGACCCATGCATGTGTTTGTATATATAGCGCAAAAAGGATCAAGAATAGGGAATGGGTTTGCGGTTTGGGCTTGTTCTCGGCCGAGAGTGGTTTGGGTTGGTTCGGTTTAGGTTGCACGCGGCCGAAAGGACTTGGGTTGGTTTGGTTTGGGTTGCACGCGGCCGAATAGTTTGAGTTTAAGGTTTAAAACTTGGTTAACTCCTAGAGTCACAAGGAATCGAGGTTGGTTCGTGTCGTGGTTCGGTTTGGTTCGTCTACATATTTACTATAAATATTTTATAACTAAAACAATCACATAATCGCACATTACGTATTCACTAACTCGTACACGTTTAATACGTAGCATACAATTTATTCGACAAGTATTGCGTTTAAGTTATCCGAAAAACCGGGATGTCACATTGTTTAAACAAAATATCTTGTCTTATAAATCAATTACTTTTATTGTGTAGACACATATATATGGATTGTTGGTGAATACATTCAAGCCTTGTTGACTGTCGGATAAACCCTTATAAAGACAAAGGTTTATCAAATGTTCATCGGAATCTGTCATTCCCTAAAGTCACTTCCAAACAAACCTAGGAAGCGGGAACAGGATTGTCAATCCTATGGTACGATTACATACTACCGGTCAGCATGATCAATGTTAATGAATGTATCATTGTATATTCAACACACCAATATGTTTTGAAAAATGTAAGCATGTCATGAAAATGTTTTGAAAGCATGTACTTGGCATACTAAGTCAATATACCAAGCAAAAATGTCTTTGAAAATCATGTACTAGGTATGCTAAGTCAACATACGAAGTAAAAATGTCTTTGAAATCGTGTACTAGGTATGCTAAGTCAACATACGAAGCAAAATTTCTTTGAGATCATGTACTAGGTATGCTAAGTCAACATACGAAGCAAAAATGTCTTTGAAATCATGTAATAGGTATGCTAAGTCAACATACGAAGTAAAAATGTCTTTGAAATCGTGTACTAGGTAGGCTAAGTCAACATACGAAGCAAAATGTCTTTGAAATCATGTACTAGGTATGCTAAGTCAACATACGAAGCAAAAATGTCTTTGAAATCATGTACTAGGTATGCTAAGTCAACATACGAAGCAAAAATGTCTTTGAAAACATGTAC
The DNA here is from genome assembly GCA_947069175.1 of Scalesia atractyloides. Classification (NCBI taxonomy): domain Eukaryota; kingdom Viridiplantae; phylum Streptophyta; class Magnoliopsida; order Asterales; family Asteraceae; genus Scalesia; species Scalesia atractyloides. The sequence continues at coordinate 51,205,473 of CAMTDV010000001.1, read as the reverse complement.
TAGGTATGCTAAGTCAACATACGAAGTAAAAATGTCTTTGAAATCATGTACTAGGTATGCTAAGTCAACATACGAAGCAAAATGTCTTTGAAATCATGTACTATATGTACTAGATAAGTAAAACATATATAATGTCATGAAAACAAGAAAGTAGTGATAGGCACATAAGAATCACCCCAAAACATTTGAAAAACGTAAAAGAGGGGGCTATGTACTCACTTGGGGTTACGTAAATGTCTTGATCAAATGGTCAAGAAAAGCTGAAGGATTAAAGAGTTCAAGTGTGTCTTAATGTATCAGAATACTATGTTAGTGTGTCGAGACTTTAATCGAAGGATTGGATAGAATGAGGTCTTATAAACCAAACGATTGTTGGGACTCATATGATATGGTTTATAATACCTTACATTTTTATTTGGAAGAGTTTCTAAATGCTTTGACCCGTTACGACTTGTTAAAATGGTTTACGCCACTTTAATGGGTCTGGAGAGGTTGGTCCAAAAAACCCTGCGCCTGCGCAAAGGACCATACCCTCAACAACATAATACTATAAGAATAACTTGCGCAATGGTGCGCCATTATTGGAATCAACAGGTTGCCCAACAGCCTTGCGTGCAGAATGGTAATGCAACCTTAACACATGTAGGTCAAACAATGAACCTTGCGAATGCAGCACAACGGCAAGTTAGACCAATACATGCAGGTTACACAACGAGCCTTACGCACTCAGTGTAACAGCAAGTTAGACCAATCAATACAAGTCAAACAACGAACCTTGTGTACATGGCGCAATGGAAAGTTAGACTTAGATGCGCAGGCTCCTTGACCCTGCGCGGATCAAACAAACCCTCTAGCCGCAAAGTCCTAAAACCTGGCACAAGGCCAAGATAAACATGAGAGCAATTCATAGTCTTGGGAACAAAAGGATTTAATCTCTACAACTCTGCACTGGTCAGAAAGCACAGAAAGCCACGCAGAAGAGAAAATCGCAAAGAGGCGTTGACTAATACAAGGGTACAAAGTGGAAGAGCTGTGACCCAATTGTTGCTCGGCAGGTTGTATCAGACTGCGTCGCATGAACAGTAATGCAGAGGCCAGACTGTACACCAACCATACTCACGCCAGTGACTGTCACACATTCTCCACTTTCGGCTGATGACATGTCTGACACCAGGGACAGCTTCCATAACACGTGGCACCATTCAACATCCGACAAAGCATACCTCCTGCTAGAGATCATTTAATGATCGATGTAGAGGGACAGAGTGGATATCTCTGGTCGTCTGGGCCGGGCCCAAGGCCCATCAGCCCATCTCCTAAACCCACTTATTTTTTGCTATAAAATGAGTATCGAACCACGAGGAAAAGACATTCAGAAATATACGAGCTTACTCATTACTTACTAGCTATTACCTTGCAATCACAAATACTAATTCTCACGCCGAAGTGTCGTCATGGAGAAAACACTCCCCTTTCCCCGTGACGAGGCTAACGGCGTTGCTAGTTTTGCAGATTGGCTTGAAGTGAGATCACCTAGAAGAATGAAAGAGAGACAACCTTTTATGCAAAGAACTAGGCTGTAACTAAGAGATCCGGATACTTCTCGGTTCAGCTGGTGTTTCTTCATTGGCGTCATTCGCTCTTTAACTCTCACATCCGTTTTCTCGTTTCGTTTTTCTCAAACCTCACTTACAGATGGCCGACTTTCCATCAAACACACCACGAGGTCCTCGAGCCGAAGGCAAGAACCCAGTTCATGCCTCTCAACGTGACGGACAAGTGGACGAAGCTTCTTCCGGGAATGCTGGTGCTCACCACGACTCCTATCGTGTGAACATCTCGGTAACCCCCGGAGCCCAAATGGAGACTCCTTTCGTACCAATCACATCGGTCTTACCCCCGGGTGAAACTCTGATGTCTTTGTACATCAAGTCTCAAACGGCTATAAATGTCGTTTAGGCGCAACTCTGCGCACAAACAAACGCTTCTGCTGCGCCGGTGCAGCCACCAGTTACTCAGGTGCATGCTTCGCCTGCACCACGAGTACTTCGCTATGACTCGCCGGCTGGAGCGAACGTCCCATCCAAACTCCGTACCCGAGAGACGGAGTATTCTTAATCGCTGCCTAAACATGAGTCTCACACTCATAGGCTAGCGTCCATCCACTCAAGGTTGGGCCCGCATTCTCTCGAGGGGCGGTACACCCAACGTGAGGATGATAAGACATATGGTGAGGGTGACAACGCTAGTGTGTTTCACCAGCTACCAAAGAATCATCCTTCTTACAGATCTGTGCCATGGGCTGTTTACAACCCAGAGGCGGAGTACAACTCTAATTTAATCTACACGCCGGCTGAAGCAGCAGAACACTCAAAATTTATCAAGTAGATTGCGCTCGCACCGCTGGAGCGCACAAAACTTCCCTCGAACGTGGGAAAATACAATGGGTTGACAGTCCCAGATGACCACCTGCGCCTGTTCACCGGCGCAGTACTGATCGGAGACAGGGCGCTACCCATGTGGTGTCACTTGTTCGTTTTGTGACATCCCGGCCTTTCAGGTATCTTAAACGCGCTACTTTAGTGTTATTCATCCTACGCTGATTTAATTCTGAGAATTAAATTAAACGCTCGCAATAACTATGCTAACTTTGTGAATCTATTGGGTGAATTACGTGCTATGTGTTATTAGACGGGTTGTATCTGAATTACGTGCTATGTGTTATTAGATGTTTGTGAATAATTGCCGAGTCGTATTATGTGTAGTTATTTATCAGATTATAATGAACGGTTAGTAAATTCAATTTATAAGCCGAAGCGAACCAAGCCTTTGAAACGTGCGACTTCGCGACCAAGCAAACCCAACCCACCACCCACACCCCCCTTGCGGCCCACACTTCCTTGCGGCCCATCCTTGCGGCCCAAGGAACTAACCCAACCCCCCCCCATCGCGACCCCCCCTCTTATATTATGTATACATGCATGTTGTGGGAAAAAAAACAAAACCCTAACACACTAGTGAAGTCGACGGCAGCCCCCCCCCTCTCGGTCGCGCAAGTCTACACCTTCGGATCGATTCCAAGCATCTCCCGGTTCGCTAATTGTCATCGTTTCAAGGTTAGGGTTTAATTGTATTGCGATTCACACTAGGTTTTGTGTAATCTTGATCATGATTATGTGCTTGTATGATATTATTATGAAAAAGTGTTGTGGTGTATGATTAGTGCGGATGAATATGCGAATCTTTGCGGTTGTGATGATATGTTTGAATATTCAAATCGTAGGCTCTGTTTATCGATAAAGAGCATGATATATATTTAGGGTTTGCATGAATATTGATATATATGATGATATTTGACAAGTTAACCTACTGTTAATCAATACAACTAAGCGTCATGGCCGTTTATACATGTTCTAATGCGATAAAGTCGAAAACAGTAAGCTGATTGACATTTACAGCCAACTTCAGTTGGCTATAACCTGATCATTATTTATCGAAAAGTGGATTTTCTGAAGCCTAAAACGTGTATTTTTGAAAAAACCGCTTCAAATGGCGCCGGATTCATATTTTTCTAAGGTGGTTTGCTATTTTTAAATGGTCATTTAGTGCAGCAGTTGAAGCTGCATAAATTCTGCAGAATTTGCAGGTTGTTTATCGAGTCGGATCTCATAGTCTGTATGTGGTTAGGTCACGAAATCTGGACAGTAACTGGAAACAGGAATTTTCGAAAATCTCCCACTTGAATTTTGTTAATTGGATGAACGATGATTTTTAAATAATTTTTCTCGTAGACTGCAGTCAGAAAGCGACGAATCTGACTGTAGCCTAGTATATAAATGTTTATAAATAATTGCTAAAGATTTACACAAAATTATACAGTCTAATGACACCTACTGTAAAAAAATTGGAATTTTTGGAACGTTGGAACTATTTTATAAAAATCCTCGAAAACAGCCCAGTTATGAGCATACAAGCTGAAACATGATAACGTACGTTTGTGTGTACCTAAGTGTTGTATGAGTTATCCTGTGTTTATGACAAGTTGGGTTGATCGTTATTTTGTATGGTGATACTTTGCATGCATGATTATGGTTTCGAAATTGGTTATTACGTGTGCCGTAGTGTGTGTTAGTTATGCGTAGGGTTTTGTGTCAGTGTGTTCACACACTAACTTTAAATCGGTTGACATGTTAGGACGCGATTAGCGGTTCCATCATTTGCTTCTTTTGTGTTTATCTAACCGAGCAATTTAAGGTGAGTTCACGGCCCCTATTTTATCCGGTTTTGAACAACAGGGGGAGAAACATGTATACGCTCTAAAACTCTATCTTTTACGTTATGCGAAATTAATGTCGTTAACTATTCGGTAACTAAGTTAATGTTAATGTATGTTATGGTCACTAAGTAGCTTTATCACGGAAGTCCTCAACCAACTCTCGGATCTTTAGTATTGGGTTAGATAGCGGGGAAGCCCCACCCGAGCTAGTCGCGCTAGCCGACCGAGAATGGTCAACGGGTGATTAATTTGGCCTAACTTTCGCCATGGTCAGTGATAGACCTGGCAACACAGAGGTAACAATAGTCAGCTTCGATCGCGAACTCTTACGTGACGTAACTTTAGGCTCGCTACCTACATGTTAACATTGAACTTATTTACGAACCAATCTTATTATTCCAGGTTAGGAATAATGGAACTATGTCGTTATCACGGGTTAGGGATAACGGGGGAAAACAACCTTTTAAACTGAACTTGTGAACTTATAAAAACCTGTGAACTCACTCTTCTTTAATGTTGACACTTGTTTCTTTGCATGTTTCTCAGGACGCTAGGAGCGCTAGGTGCACTCACTTGCATTTGATCAAGACATTTTTATCGAGTCTTTATTTACGAATAACTTTTGAGATTTTGGTTTTGGCGTTTATGTTGGCACCTGTTACTTTATTTTAATGCTTCCGCTAAACTTTGAAACCTTGATATTTTGAAAATGACTATGCATGTTTACAACAAATGTTTTTGGAAAACGTTTAAATAATTCATATAGAGTCGTTCACTATTGCTGGTGTCTGAGATTCTGGGTTGATCACACGCCTCGCGGCAATACTCCGCAAGTGGAAATTGAGGGTGTGACAGATTGGTATCAGAGCCTCTAGCTATAGTGAACCAGGTTTGCATTAAAAGTAGACCTAAACTATAGCTGTTACACAACACTAGACTTAGTTGGCACCGAATTGTGATATCTTGTTATGTGTTATAATACAATCGTTCTATGTGATATATATATTGTGATATACGCGGCTCGTAACTAACTACACCAACCCAGCAGGCTATGTCATCATCATCCGACAGATCTCGACAATCAAGGGCGCCAGGGAAGGCACCCATGGTCGAACCCTCACCACCTCATGGCGTGGAGACACGCTCAGCTGCTAGTGAAAGACTCGCTCTAGGAGGGGAGTCGTCCTCCCGTCCGACCACCGCTATACCGGTCAAACCGGTCAACTCTTCAGGAGTGGGGGACGATCTACTTAGAGATGTGTTAAGGAAACAACAGGAACAACTGGAGAGAACGCAGGAGACTATCGAAGCACAGGGATGACTGATACGTCAGCTAACTGGTAAAACTGAAGAGCTCGAGGAAGAGAAAGATGAGAATAGGAGAGTTTGAAGCATTTTAGCTAAGGACCTTCGTGCTGAGCAGCTGAGGGCAGACTGGCTCGAAGACAGAGTTCTTGAGTCCAGTTAGAGGATTCACGAACTGGAGCAGAACCAAGCACCACCTATCCCAGTACCCGCACCAGCACCGGCTCCTCCAGCGCCGGTAGAGAACAAAGAGGAGGATCCAGAGGAAGACCCGGAGGAGGATCCGGAGGAAGAAGAGTCGGAACAGGACCCGGCTGTTGAAGTTGAAAACGCTGAAGAGGAAGACGGCACTGATAGCGACTTGGGAGATGGAGACATAGATGACTAACTCGTCTCGCCAATATCCGTTTTGTTTCCTTTAGTTTGTTTGTTTCCACTTATGTTTGAACTTGGAAATTTTATAATTAAACTGATATGTTTGGTTGGTATTTTGTGAGACATTACAATTTATTTAATCAAATGTTTCTTTTGATTGTTTAATTTGTTGGGTTGACATAAATTGTGTGATCATTTAAGTGTGGAATATGATAACTATATTGGATATATATACTTATCGGTGTGTGTTTGTGTTGTCTTGCGAAGATCTGAGATGGCAACCGGTCGCTGCGGAAATCTCAACATGTCAACTGAAGAATTGGCCACTTTAATCCAAGAATACGTGAATGCTGCTCTGGCAGGTGTTCCTAACCCACCAGCTGGTAACCATTATTAAATTTTCATGGGAAAATCTAATAGTTTGGCTAGTAGACTTTGTCGCTGACTACCTACCCTCTATCCTCAGGAGGGGGTCTTAACCCCTACAAGATGTTCCTGAATGCGAAACCGAGCAAGTTCACGGGAGTTGAAGGACCCAAAGGACTGGTTCGTTGGGTCGAAAAGTCTGAATCGGTTTTCGAAATGTGCAATTGCCTCGAAGCTAATAAGGTCAAGTATGCTGCCTCGACGTTGGAAGATGGGGCATTAACCTGGTGGAACGCACAAGTCCAAACGCGTGGACTTGCTACGGCGAACGCAATGGCCTGGACCGAGTTCAAAGCTCTAATCAAGGAGGAATACTGTCCGCGGGACAGCGTTCAGCAATTGGAACAAGCGTTATGGAAACACAAGATGGTCGGATCAGAAATTGAAGCGTACACAGCAAGACATCATGATCTGATGTTCCTTTGTCCCAATTTGGCTAACACCGTCGATAAACGACTTGATTTTTATCTTGGGGGTCTGGTCCCTGAGATCCAGGGCATGGTAATGTATAGCAACCCTATGACGGAGCATCAAGCGATTAGGCTGGCGCATAAACTCACCGATAAGGCGGTGGAGCAAAGGAAGTTGCCACCTAGGGGTGCAACTGAAATTGTCCCTGACAACAAAATAAAATTTGAAGACTCACCTGCTCGACAATCTTCATCAGCCCAGCCACAACAAGGAAACCAGAAGCGGTCCAACAACTTCAACAACAATCAGGGTCACAACAATCAGTCTGCCAACAACACCCAGAACTCGGGCGGCTATGCGGGGCGAAAGCCGCAATGTAATCGTTGTAACCTCCATCATCACGGCCCTTGCGCCGGAAATCGCTGCCAATGATGTGGTAAAGCAGGACACGCGGCAAAGGATTGTCGCGGGGAGATTATGTCACGACAGAATCAGAACCAGCACCAGGGTCAGCAGCATGGTAATAATCGGGGATGCTATCAGTGCGGTAGCACTGCCCATTTCAAGCGAGACTGCCCGCAACTTCGTAACAACAACAATGGTGGGAATAACAACAACAACTACAACAACAACAACAATAATAACAACAATGGCAACAATGGAAATGGTGGCACAGGAGGTGCCAAAGGACGTGCATTCACGCTAGGCCGTGGAGAGGCCAGAAACGACTCGAATGTGATCACCGATAAGTTTCCATTTAACGATCATTTTGCTACTGTACTTTTTGATACGGGTGCGGATAAGAGTTTTATATCTGAGTCTTTTAGGAAGAACCTAAATCTCACACCTAAACCCCTAGAGACCCCTTATGTCATAGAACTAGCCGATGGTAAATCTATAGATGTGACTCATCTAGTGACCGGCTGTCAACTTAAACTCGCGGGTCACACCTTTACCATTGATCTGGTGACAACTAATCTAGGTAGTTTTGAAGTGGTAGACGGAATGGACTGGCTATCCGACGTCCGAGCTGAAGTTCTCTGTTTCGAGAAGGCTATCCGTATTCCGCTCTCTAACGACGAAGTCTTGATGGTGCAAGGCGAGAAGGCAAGCGTCGTCACGAACATTATCTCTTACATGGAAGCTCAGAAGTATCTTCGGAGAAAGAACTCTTTTGCTTTGCTCGCACTGGTCACCGAACATCATCTCTTACATGGAAGCTCAGAAGATATCCCCATCGTCCGTGACTTTCCCGATGTGTTCACAGAGGAGTTACCCGGTCTTCCACCACATCGACAAATAGAGTTTGAAATCGAATTGGCGAGCCATGCGACTCCTATCGCCAAGGCCCGTACCGCTTAGCTCCAGCAGAGCCGCAAGAGCTGTCTACCCAACTTCAGGAATTGTTGGAAAAAGGATTTATCCGACCCAGTACTTCGCCATGGGGAGCACCGGTCCTTTTTGTCAAGAAGAAGGACGGGACCTTCTGCGTGCATCGACTACAGGGAAATCAATAAGGTTACCATCAAGAACCGATACCCATTACCTTGCATCGACGATCTTTTCGACCAGCTTCATGAGTCAAGCTACTGCTCCAAGATTGATCTACGGTCCGGTTATTACCAGCTACGCGTCAGGGAGGAGGATATCTCAAAGACGGCATTTCGCACTCGGTATAGCCATTATGAGTTCTTTGTCATGCCCTTCGGTCTCACCAATGCACCCGCGGTGTTCATGGACCTCATGACCGCGTGTGTAAGCCGTATCTCGACAAGTTTGTCATCGTGTTCATCGGTGATATACTCATCTACTCTAAGGGTGAAGAAGAACATGTTGAGCATCTGCGGTTATTGCTGGAACTACTTCAACAGGAGAAACTATATGCCAAGTTTTCGAAGTGTGATTTCTGGATTCGGGAAGTTCAGTTCCTCGGGCATATCGTGAATGAAAAGGGTATACACGTTGATCCCGCCAAGATCGATGCTATCAAGAACTGGGAAGCACCCAGGACACCGACAGAGATCCGCCAATTTTTGGGTTTGGCTGGTTACTACAGACGTTTCATCGAGGGATTTTCCAAGATCGCACAACCGCTTACCACTCTCACTCAGAAGGGCACCAAGTATGCTTGGGGTGACAAAAAGGAAGCAGCATTTCAATTACTGAAACAGAAGCTTTGTAGTGCACCCATTTTGTCCTTGCCAAAGGGGACGGATGATTTTGTGGTATATTGTGACACTTCCATTCAGGGATTGGGATGTGTGCTCATGCAACGTGATAAGGTCAACGCGTATGCATCCCGACAGTTGAAGGTCCACGAGAAGAACTACACGACACATGACTTTGAATTGGGAGCAGTTGTGTTTGCACTTAAGATTTGGAGACATTACCTATATAGAACAAGGTGAAAATCTACACGGATCACAAGAGCCTCCAACATATTTTTGACAAGAAGGAGTTGAACATGCGACAGTGTCGCTAGGTCGAACTCCTGAACGATTATGAATGTGCCATTCGGTCTCACCCGGGTAAAGATAACGTGGTAGCTGATGCCCTCAGTCGGAAGAAGCACTTGAAACCTCGTCTGGTACGAGCACTACAGTTCACAATTCATTCTGGGTTACCCGAACAGATACGCGACGTGCAGCTAGAAGCAGTTAAGGAAGAGAACATCAAGGCCGAATCTGTGGGAAAGATGGAACGCGATTGGGAGGTGAAACCCAATGGTACCCGGTATTTCATGAACCATATATGGGTACCTCTCTATGGAAACCTCAGGAAGATAGTTATGGACGAAGCTCACAAATCCTGATACTCTGTCCATCCTGGTTCGGATAAGATGTATCAAGACCTTAGAGCCGCGTACTGATGGCCCAACATGAAAGCGATATAGCCACCTACGTGAACAAGTGTTTGACTTGGGCAAAAGTCAAGGTGGAATACCAAAAACCATCAGGGCTACTTCTTCAACCTGAGATCCCAGTGTGGAAATGGGATCAGATCTCGATGGACTTTATCACTAAACTTTCGCGAACTTCGGGTGGTTGCGATACCATCTGGGTGATCGTGGATCGTCTAACTAAGTCTGCGCACTTCCTAGCGACCAAAGAAACAGATAAGATGGATAAGTTGACTCGCATCTACATTAAGGAAGTAGTTTCTCGGCACGGGGTGCCAACGTCCATCATTTCAGACAGAGATGCTCGTTTCACGTCTAACTTTTGGCGGTCACTTTAGAAAGCGTTGGGTACACGCTTAGATATGAGCACTGCTTATCACCCTCAGACAGATGGTCAAAGTGAAAGGACCATTCAGACCTTGGAGGACATGCTTAGGGCATGCGTGGTAGACTTTGGGAACAGTTGGGAAATCCATCTGCCTTTGGTGGAATTCTCGTATAACAACCGTTACCATACGAGTATTCAGGCAGCACCGTTTGAAACATTATACGGTCGCAAATGTAGATCCCCGGTCTGTTGGGCAGAAGTCGGTGACAGTCAACTCACAGGTCCTGAGTTGATACTTTTAGCTACTGAAAAGATTGTGCAAATCAGAAACCGCATGGCAGTGGCACGGGATCGACAGAAAAGTTACTCTGATCAACGACGCAAACCGCTCGAATTTCAAGTAGGTGACCGCGTCCTACTGAAAGTGTCACCCTAGAAGGGTGTAATTCGTTTTGGAAAATGAGGCAAACTAAATCCACGGTACGTAGGCTCATTTGTGATTTTGAAGCATATCGGGCCCGTAGCTTACCAGTTAGACCTTCCTGCCGAACTCAGTGGAGTTCACAATGTTTTTCACGTGTCCAATCTGAAGAAGTGTCTATCAGATGAGACCCTAGTCATCCCATTGGATGAGGTTCAAGTGGATGAGCAACTGCATTTTGTGGAACAACCTATCGAGATCATGGACCGTGAGATCAAGACTCGAAGGCACAGCAAGATACCGATCGTAAAGGTTTGTTGGAACTCTAAGCGTGGACCGGAGTTCACGTGGGAAAGGGAGGACCAAATGAAAAGCAAATATCCACACCTTTTTGCAGCTGAGCAGCAATTTGACGTTAACGCCAACTGAATTTCGGGTCGAAATTCTTTCAACATGGGGATGATATGACAGCCTGGGATTTACTTGTACCATTCTAACAAACTGAATCTTTGTGCCTTGCATTCTAAACCGCGTTTACTCAATTTTCGAGATGAAAATTCTTTCAACATGGGGATAATGTGACATCCCCGCTTTTCAGGTATCTTAAACGCGCTACTTTATTGTTATTCATCCTACGCTGATTTAATTCGGAGAATTAAATTACACGCTCGCAATAACTACGCTAACTTTATGAATCTATTGGGTGAATTACGTGCTATGTGTTATTAGACGGGTTGTATTTGAATTACGTGCTATGTGTTATTAGACGTTTGTGAATAATTGCCGAGTCGTATTATGTGTAGTTATTTATCAGATTACAATGAACGGTTAATAAATTCTATTCATAAGCCGAACAGAACCAAGCCTGTGAAACGTGCGACTTCGCGACCAAGCAAACCCAACCCGCCACCCACACCCCCTTGCGGCCCACACTTCCTTGCGGCCCATCCTTGCGGCGCAAGGAACTAACCCAAACCCCACACCATCGCGACCCCCCCTCTCTTATATTACGTATACATGCATGTTGTGGGAAAAAAAACAAAACCCTAACACACTAGTGAAGTCGACGGCAGCCCCCCCCCCTCTCAGTCGCGCAAGTCTACACCCTCGGATCGATTCCAAGCTTCTCCCGGTTCGCTAATTGTAATCGTTTCAAGGTTAGGGTTTAATTGTATTGCGATTCACACTAGGTTTTGTGTAATCTTGATCATGATTATGTGCTTGTATGATATTATTATGAAAAAGTGTTGTGGTGTATGATTAGTTCGGATGAATATGCGAATCTTTGCGGTTGTGATGTTTGAATATTAAAATCGTAGGCTGCGTTTATTGATAAAGATCATGATATATATTTAGGGTTTGCATGAATATTGATATATATGATGATATTTGACAAGTTAACCTACTGTTAATCAATACAACTAAGCGTCATGGCCGTTTATACATGTTCTAATACGATAAAGTCGAAAACAGTAAGCTGATTGACATTTACAGCCAACTTCAGTTGGCTGTAACCTGATCATTATTTCTTGAAAAGTGGATTTTCTGAAGCCTAAAATGTGTATTTTTTAAAAACGCTTCAAAAGGCGCTGGATTCATATTTTTCTGAGGTAGTTTGCTATTTTTAAATGGTCATTTAGTGCAGCAGCTGAAGCTGCGTAAATTATGCAGAATTTGCAGGTTGTTTATCGAGTCGGATCTCAAAGTCTGTATGGGGTTAGGTCACGAAATCTGGACAGTAACTGGAAAAGGGAATTTCCGAAAATCTCCCACTGGAATTTTGTTAATTGGATGAATGATGATTTTTAATAATGTTTCTCGTGGACTGCAGTCAGAAAGTGACGAATCTGACTGTAGCCTAGTATATAAATGTTTATAAATAATTGGTAAAGATTTAGGATATGAAACTTTTACACAAAATTCTAAATTCTAATTTACACCTCTTTAAAAAAAGTAGTATTTTTGGAACGTTGGAACTATTTTATAAAAATACTCGAAAACAGCCCAGTTATGAGCATACAAGCTTAAACATGATAACTTACGTTTGTGTGTACCTATGTGTTGTATGAGTTATCCTGTGTTTATGACAAGTTGGGTTGATCGTTATTTTATATGGTGATACTCTGCATGCATGATTATGGTTTCGAAATTGGTTATTACGTGTGCCATACTGTGTGTTAGTTACGCGTAGGGTTTTGTGTCAGTGTGTTCACACACTAACTTTAAATCGGTTGACATGTTAGGACGAGATTAGCGGTTCCATCATTTGCTTCTTTTGCATTTATCTAACCGAGCAATTTAAGGTGAGTTCACGGCCCCTATTTTATCCGGTTTTGAACAACACGGGGAGAAACATGTATACGCTCTAAAACTCTATCTTTTACGCTATGCGAAATTAATGTCGTTAACTATTCGGTAACTAAGTTAATGTTAATGTATGTTATGGTCACTAAGTAGCTTTATCACGGAAGTCCTCAACCAACTCTCGGATCGTTAGTATTGGGTTAGGTAGTGGGGAAATTATAGTAGTACTACTGGGCCCGACAAGCCCCACCCGAGCTAGTCGCGCTAGCCGACCGGGAATGGTCAACGGGTGATTAATTTGGCCTAACTTTCGCCATGGTCAGTGATAGACCTGGCAACACAGAGGCAACCACAGTCAGCTTCGCTTGCGAACTCTTACGTGACGTAACTTTAGGCTCGCTACCTACATGTTAACATTGAATTTATTTACGAACCAATCTTATTATTCTAGGTTAGGAATAATGGAACTATGTCTTATCCCGGGTTAGGGATAACGGGGGAAAACAACCTTTTAAACTGAACTTGTGAACTTATAAAAACCTGTGAACTCACTCTTCTTTAATGTTGACACTTGTTTCTTTGCATGTATCTCAGGACGCTAGGAGCGCTAGGTGCCTCACTTGCATTTGATCAAGACATTTTTATCGAGTCTTTATTTACGAATAATTTTTGGGATTTTGGTTTTGGCGTTTATGTTGGCGCCCGTTACTTTATTTTAATGCTTTCGCTAAACTTTGAAACCTTGATAGTTTGAAATGACTATGCATGTTTACAACAAATGTTTTTGGAAAACGTTTAAATAATTCATATAGAGTCGTTCGATATTGCTAGTGTCTGAGATTCTGGTTTGATCACACGCCTCGCGGTAATACTCCGCAAGTGGAAATTGAGGGTGTGACACGTTTAAACTCTCACAGGCGTTGCGCGCCTATGGTTTGACAGCTTGCCCACTGGCAAGCTCGTGTTATGGAACGACCTTAAAGACAAGCTCCTGACGCAATTCAGCCAACAACGGCGTTATGTCAGAGATTCCTCTAACGTAATGAACATCTGGCGGCGTGATGATAAAAGTCTCGAAGACTTCATCACCCGCTACAATAAAGAGGTGTTGGAGATAGGGGATGTGTACGAAGACCTGATTCATGCACAATTCAAGTATGTTGTCCGCTGTGACGAGATGATCAAAGTCTTGTCAGGGACTACCGGTCTCCCAAAAAGCTGGGAGAAACTTATGGCGGCAGCAAAGGTCTATGCGGAGACAGAGTGCAACCTTATTAATAACATCAGACCTCCCTTACCACAACACCGTCCCCAAGACATGAGCAAAAGTTTTGGGAAGAAGAATAAGAGTTGGAGGGAGCACAACCAAAACCCTCCTTACTCACCGGTCGACGCGCATGCGACCATCAATAAAATTGCTACCCAAAGAGCAATAAAGCAGGATAATCGCGATCGTTAGTGGACACCACTGATGAAACACCGGCGGAGGTACTAAACACTTAAGACCACCAATTCAAGCAACCGCCACCGATGCGCAGTAAGAAAGGTCAAGACCCCAACCTTTTCTGCGATTACATAAAGACACGAGGCATACAACCGACAACTGCATCTCCTTGCGCATGGAGAAAGAGAAGGCTCTAAAACGTGGGAAGCTCACCCACTTACTTCAAAATGTGCGCAAGGAGGTGCGCTAGATTACTCGAGGTGGCGAGGGCCCGAGTAACAAAAAGATGAAGTCTGTTCATATGATCCAGGGTGGCTCGTCGCGCAAGCGCGACCATCAAAATAGTTGCACGCCTCACTGGCACGAGCAACAAGTTATCTTTCCCATAGTCACCGGGAGCCCGCAAGAGGACCATCCGGTCGTGATAACTGGCATCTTTGGCCATGATCGCACCGATTACATGTTCATAGATCCTGGGAGCTTTTTTGACATCATATACGAACAATGCTTCCAGCAACTGGACCCAGAAGACAAGGCGCGCTTGGAGCTGGTGGATTTCCCACTCACTGGTTTCTACAATGAGGCCGTCTTTCCACTGGGCCAAATCACTTTTCCGAAGTCTTTCCGACGGGCGACACTCATGCACGGTCTCAATTCAATTTCATGGTCATGCCCGCTACTTCGCAAAATGAAGTGTTGCTGGGCCGGCGCGCCCAAAGAGAGTTCAGCATGGTCACTTCCACTCCTCATGCCGCCTATGGTTTTCCAACAGAAACCGGGGTAGCCATCATGTACGCAAGGAAGGAGATCATGTCCGTCGAAGAGGAACCGCCGACAAAGCTACCAAAGTCATCATCCAACGGTGAACCAGAGAAATGGGTAATAAAAAACAAGTACCCGGAACAAACAGTGCTGCTAGGACCCGGCATGACCCCCACTGTCAAGGCACCGTTAAAACTACTTTTGTTCCGCAATGTAGATATTTTCGCCTGGTTGCCGTTGGATATGACAAGGGTACCGAGGAAATCGCTGAGCTCGTGTTGCACACATTCCCTTCAATCTTGCCTATCATTCAGAAGAAACACAGCTTCGGTCCTGAAAAGACTCGCGCACTGAATGAGCAAGTTTCAAAGCTTCTCCAAGCCGAAATCATCCGGGGAGTACACTAACAGAAATGGGTAGCCAACCCAGTCATGGTCCAAAAGCACAATGGCAGTTGGCGTATGTGCATCGATTTCAAAGATCTTAACAAGGCATGTCCCAAGGACTGCTACTCTTTACTAGAAATCGACAAAAAGGTGGACTCCCTCAGTTCATTTAGGTGGAAATGCTTCCTTGATTGCTACAAAGGCTACCACCAGATACAAATGAAGAAAGAGGACGAAGACAAGACCGCATTCCGCACTGTCAAGGGGATCTTTTGTTACACAAAGATGCCCTTCGGATTTCACAACACAGGAGCCACCTATCAGCGCTTAATGGACCATGTCTTTGGCGATGACATTGGCAAAACTGTAGAAGTGTACATTCATGACCTTGTCATCATGAGTTCGGATGAGGAGAAGATGCTGACAAACGTTTAGAAAACGTTTGCATCCTTGCGCAAGGCGAATCTGAAGCTGAACCCCAGCAAGTGCTCGTTTGGAGTGGAAGAAGGCAAATTCTTGGGCTTCATCGTCACGTGCGACGGTTTCAAAGTAAATCCCGAGAAAGTGGAAGCGATTCAACGTATGCCTTCCTCCTTGACCATCAAAGAGATGCAACGGTTGGCGGGGGCGACTGGCTCAGCTGAACAAGTTCTTGGCCAACCACGCAATGAAGTTCTTCCCATTCATCAGCACTTTGCGGAATTGTGTAAAGCAGAACAAGTTTTAGTGGACTCCGGATGCGGAGAAGGCCTTCACACAAATGAAGGAGTTCTTGATTCAGCTACCTACGCTCACGGCAACGCAAAAGAACGACCCACTGATACTTTACCTTTCCGCATCAGATATCGCTCTGGGTGCAGTCCTACTAGTAGAGCAGGCAAGAGTCCAAACTCCGATCTACTACGTCAGCAAAATGCTAACTGACCCAGAGACACGGTATCCTATGATGGAAAAGCTTGCTCTAGCTTTGGTCCATGCATCCCAAAGTTTGCGTCGGTATTTTTCCAGCCATGTGATAACAGATCGCACGAACTATCACTTAGGCCAAATTTTGTCCAAGCCAGATATATATATGGTCGTCTAGCAAAATGGGCGATTGAGCTTGGTGGACACAACATCGTGTACAAACCACGCCCAGTAATTAAAGGTCAGATACTGGCATATTTTGTTGAAGAAGTACCAGTGAATTAAGCGCATGAGTGTGAAGCTGTACAAAATCCAACGTCGGTTACCGCCGACCGCGAGTGGATACTTCACATAGACGGGGCATCCAACGATGATGGTGCAGGGGCAGGTGTCCGCCTAATAAGCCCCGACAACCAAGACTTCACATACGCCATCAGGTTGGAATTCAAGAGCACCAATAATGAAGTTGAGTACGAAAAATTTTTGGCAGGCCTTCGGTTAGCTATCAAAATGGGCGCACAGAATTTAGAAGCAAACGTCGATTCCCTTTTAGTCGCAGGACAGGTCAATGGCCTATACAACGTAAAAGGTGAAACGATGGCTTTGTATATTGAACGGGCGCAAGCCTTAATAACCAAATTCCAACACTTTAAAATAACCCATTTCAACCGAAGCAAGAATAAACATGCCAACGCGCTCAGCTACTTAGCCGCTACAAGCTTCAAGCACCTCGCACGTGAAGAGCGCATTGAGGTACTCAAAAATCCTTCTGTTCCTTTGCGTCAAGTAAACAACATCGAAGTGGGGAATCCTTCCTGGATGTCTCCCATAATCATGTTCTTGCAACACAGGACCCTCCCCGAAAACAAAGCGGAAGCAAGGAAGGTCCAGAACAAGGCACTCAACTACGAAATAGCGGACGGTATCCTATACCGGAAGTCATACCTTGGACCGCTCATCCACTACGTTGACCCCCAAGAAGCGCAGTACTTGATCCGCAAAATACATGAAGGGTTATGCGGAATTCACGCTGGTTCGCGCATGGTCATGGCAAAGATCATGAACATTGGTTACTACTGGCCTGACATGCACCTAGATGCAGTCGAAACACTACGGAAGTGCGCATCATGCCAGCGCATGCGCTGAAGACATTGCGCCCCAAGAATCCCTTGATCCCAATGACAACAGCATGGCCCTTCCAGCAATGGGCAATGAATATGGTGGGCCTTTCCTAGATGCCCCAGGCATGGTGAAGTTCATAATCATCACAGTCGATTACTTCACCAAGTGGGTAGAAGCAAAACCCCTTGCATCCACCACAGCAACTGTAGTTCGGAAATTCATTTGGGAGCACATCATATGCCGTTTTGGGTTACCCCTGCGCATAGTCAGTGATAACGACCCCAACTTTGCAGCTAAAGAACTACAACAATGGATGAAGGAAATGCATATCGAGCACGTCTTCACTTCGGTCGTGCATCCCCAAGGGAACGACCAAGTGGAGAGTATAAACAAGAGCATCGTCGAAGGGATCAAGACGAGATTGGATACAACGCGAAGAGGCTGGGTAGATGAGTTGCCAAGCATCCTTTGGGCTCATCGAACCATGCCAAAAACCAACACAGGAGAAACTCCTTTCAGCCTAGTGTATGGGAAGGAGGTAGTGATTCCCATAGAGATAGGCCTCCCATCACCATGCATGCTAGCTACGTTAAGCCACAACAATGAAGACGAGCGCAGGCTCGACTTGGATCTTCTAGATGAAAGGTGCGAAAACGCCGCTATCAACGAAGCAAAATACAAATCCAAGCTCGAGAAATACTACAATGCGCGAGTCCACATATGCACCTTCCTACCAGGCGATTTTGTTCTACGCGACAACGAAGCATCTAACGCTGAAAGTCCTGGAAAGCTCGCACCTAGTAGGAAGGTCCTTATATTATCCAGGAAGTCCTAGGAAAGGGTGCATATACCCTTAAACATTTAGACGGTACAAACATTCCTTGGACGTGGAATGCGCAACAGCTAAGGCGGTGCTACATGTAAATTAGCAAACCTATTATCTTATTGTCTACTCTGTACATGGCTCTTACGCCTTATTGATTAATAAAGACAATGGATACATTTATTTCTTTATCTAGATGTTTTGTTACAAATGCGCGAAACCACTTTGGGTCTACGCGAAAACCCATGGTACACAATGACTCATGAAATTCACTACCTACTGCATGCGCATGGGAGGGGATATTCATACACGAGTTCATTACCAATTTCATTCGCTATATCTAAACAAAGTTGGTCCCTTTCACGCAAATATTGTAACTTGGAAGGAAAGAAGAAACATCTATTTCATTAAAGGAAAAATATGTACAATTGTGCGCAATGCGCAATTACATTCAAGATCCTACATCAAAGATATTACAATGAAGATCCTACACTACTCTTCTTCCCCTGCGGCCTCGGCTTCTTCCGAAAATGTGTTTCAGGCGATCAACGAAGTCATCATGTTGGAGCGCCTCGCTCACCAATTCCATAGCTGGGAGTTGAAGACGGTCATACTCCTGCTTAGCCTGGGAGAAGGCAGCTTCGGTATCAACTCCATGAGTGGTAGCATGGCTATTTTCCCATTGTACGTCCAGTGCATGAGTGACATGATGCGCACACTTAGCATAGCCGTGCACATACCCGTCATGGCGCGCAGTGATCATCAGCTTGGCCACTGCGCCGTCCAGCTCTACGGAATTCAGAATGGAGTTTGCGATCTGCAATACAACAACATGATTAGAATCAAGATAAAGCAACCAAAAAATAAATGGAGTACTTACATTGACAACTCCATGCTGTTGCATCCACAACATGTTGTTGGCCAGCAACTCCACCAGCGACTCGGAGATGGCGCGGGCGGCTTCAGAATTCTCAAATATTTTCTCGCCCGCGTCCACCTTGGCCTCTGCCAATCGCAGCCGCTCCTTATCCTCCAGGTGCCTGCGTTGTATTTCAGCCTTTTCCACCAAGGCCACCTGGAGATCCTTCTTTGCGCCCTCCAAAGCGGCGCAAGCTGCAACCTGGTTATTTACAACAAGGTTAGTTTCATAACTTATGAATCAGAAAAAACAAATGTATAGAGGGGCAAGTTTTACCTCCTTCTGTTCACTGCACTCGCGATGCGCCCTAGCCTCCGTGGCCGCAGCAGAAGCTGCCTCCTTCGCCTTCCTCTCGTGCTCTACCTCTCCACGCAATCGGGACAACTCATATTTCAAGGATTTTTTTCTCATGATTTTCCTTTTCACAAGCCTCCCTCCACAACTTGCGCTCCTGAGCAAGTGTGGCAGCGGAGCTTTCGACCCTCATCTTCCAACCCAGCGCGGACCATTCTTCGGTGCGTTGAGTCTCGGCAAATTTAGCCTTGTCTGCCTCCAACTCAGATTTTTGCGCAGCCACTCGGACTCGCTCTTGGACAAGCTCAGCCTTGTCAGCTTCAAATTTGTCATGCTCTTTCTTCATACTCCGCCATTCCCTTACGATCTTGTGCGTGATCGAGGCAGAGCTAGCTGCTGCCTGGAGGTACGCGCGGTAGGTTTGTTGGTGAACCTGTTCAGTGCGCGCGTGCATTTCTGCTGGGGGGAAGGTTCTCTTGAACCATTCATGGCACGCTGGCCAGTGATAGAACTTGTCTCCCTTCTTCAACTTCCACACTAGGGTGTGGAGCTCTTCAGCACGACCTTCATGATATGACCTGTAGAAAAAATTACCCGGGGTCTCGTCCGGGGGGATTGGAGATCCTTCTGCGGAAGGGCTTCTACCAGATCCCCCACCTCACCCCGGGTGCCGGCTCTTCTGCATGCACCCCCTATGGAGCATCAGCTTGCGCCCCATCACCGACAACCACCATCGGTTCCGTCTCCTCAACAACATCACTAGCAACCTCCGTCGGTTCTGTCTCTTCAAAAACAACCACAACTTCTTCCATCACCACGTCAGGCTCTACAGCCTCAACCTCCACCTGCACCTCCGCCGCCCCAGCAATTGATTCCCCACCTTGTGCGCTGGACGCTTGCACGCTTTTACCCACAAGTGGGGGCATTGGAGTATCCTTGGGCGCGGTCGGAGTGGTGGGAACCACAAAAGCTGCTTTACCTCCCCCCTGCGAGATGACAAACAGTTAGATAAATACAAAAGAAATAAGTGGTGAAAAAACAAGTTAGAAGGTGGTTACCTAAGGAGATTTTGGAAGCAAGCGCGTCCAAGCTCCCGCGTTTCCCTATCACCCTCCGTGCAGCCTTTTTGGAGGGCTGCGCAGAGATATCACTCTTTGGACCTCTCTTCCGCTTGAGGGGCTCCGTGCTGGACTCGACCTCCACCAGGTCGTCCGGGTTAGCAGCCGGGATCAGCACCGGCTCCAGCTTGGGTTTCCTCACACCTACAAGCGCAAGACCCTCCAATGAGTCAGAGACTACTACATAGTCTTTCCAATGTCGGACACAGTACGCTTACGTTTGGGCGGGTCTGCCCTGGGTTGAGGTACCCTCTTCTCAGCTGCCGCGCTTGGCCCCGCGCGCCTTTTTTTTGGGTCAGGGCCAATGCCCAAGTCCATTAAAGTGCTTGCACAATGGCGGAACCATAATAAATGATCTGCAAAGATGTAAACACTTAACAATATGAAGGCTTACCAGTACCAGACGCGGGGCCAACAAATCTTCATTCTTGGGGATTTCAAAATTCCCCAAGATCGGGGCATACCAAGTGGGCTCCTCCGGGCCCAGGGCGATGTTCTCAATGTACCCTTGTGCCCTTTCGAACGCCACCACGTACAGCAGCACCCCTGCAAAGGAAGAACACATGGTTAGTCTACACAAAAGGCGAAACCAAGAAATAATGGAACAAAAAGACAAAAGTACTTACTCTTATCCCCCTCCATATAAACCGGTCTCTCCCGGTGGTTGGGCTTCCACACCAAACTTATCCCAGCCGCCACCAATGCATTCACTGGCAGTTTGATCGCCGGGATCTCTTTCAAGTCCTTGTACCAGGATTCCACCAACGGTACAGGGACGGTCTCCACGGGAATATCCTCTACACCCTGGAAGTGCATCCGGAGGGGTATCACCCCGGCCTTTGTGTAAAAAAATTTAGCTTTCCAATCATGGAAAGACTTGGGAGGGGAGAGCAAAATTTTCTTTGCTTAAATGCGATGTTGAAAAGAATAGAACTCCATGGAACAATGGAGTTGGTAAAAAATCCAAAACCAGTTGACGGTTGGGGTAAACACCATCAACCGACACAAAAACTCAAAGTGCTTTATTCTCACTATCCCCATCGGATTCAACTGGGAGATGTGGAATCAGTAAAAACTCAAAATTTCAAGAAAAAAAATTGGTAACTGGCAACCGGAAGTTACCATCTACAAAAAACTCAAAAATAGTGTGATGTAACCGACCGGAGCATCGGCATCAGTATCACCCTCCGCCGGATACCGGGTATCCCAGTCCTTAGAGAACCGGTAGTCGGAGACCATGCGTTGGAAAGTGGCCTGGTTCCACTTGATCGCCGGTAACGAGGTCGAAGCCTCAGTGGTGGACGCAGTCTCAGGACCCCTAGTCGCCATGGAAATCAAAGAAGAGAAGTTTTGAAAACAAAGAAGACTCAAGAACACACAAGAACTCAGAAAGATTGTAGAGAATTTGAAGAAAAGTTTGAAGGTGTGAATGAAACCCTAGACGGTTCACTCTTATTTATATTCATCGCATTTAATGCGACGGGGAACTGTGACGCACGCTTAGAATTAACAACCAATCTACGTAGGATGCGTGACAGGCAAGTGGCAATTAATAGTTTTCGCGCGCGCGTGGCTGCCAATCTCTCTACCAGTTCATTAATGAATGTGAGGCTGCACTGTTGACAGCATACCACAGTTGTCAAATGTCACCTCCAGGGCACCCTTTTTTCTCACCAACCCACTTGCAACGTAAGCATGAGAGAGATTCAAATTTCGAAGAATTCATCATGAGCAAGGGTTTCCCTCACACCAAGGTTTCCTCCAACCCTTCTTGAACTTTTGCCGTTATAATAAGTGTGCATAGAACAATTCTGTCCAGCACTCCACCTACTTGCCAACATACGCATATGAGCAGCACTAGACTTGGGGGACTTGGAGGGGTATGGTCCCAAAAACCCTGCGCCTGCGCAATGGACCATACTCTCAACAACATAATACTACAAGAATAACCTTGCGCGCAATGCGCAACAATGCGCCACTCTTGGAATCAACAAGTTGCCAACAGCCTTACACGCAATGTGCAATGGTAATGCAACCTTAACACATGCAAGTCACACAACGAACCTTGCGCACTCAGCACAATGACAAGTTAGACCAATACATACAGGTCACACAATGAACCTTGCGCACTCAGCGCAATGGCAAGTTAGACCTATACATACAGGTCACACAACGAGCCTTGTGAACTCATCGCATAGGCAAGTTAAACCAATCAATACAAGTCAAACAACGAACATTGTGTACATGGTGCACCGGCAAGTTAGACTTAGACGCGCAGGCTCCTTGACCCTGCGCAGATCAAACAAACCCTCTAGCCTCAATGTCCTAATACCTGGCACAAGGCCAAGATAAACATGAGAGCAACTCATAGTCTTGGGAACAAAAGGATTTAATCCGTACAACTATGCGCTGGTCAGAAAGCACAGAAAGCCACGCAGAAGGGAAAAGCGCAAAGAGGCGTTGATTAATAAGTCCCCTAATCCATATGGATCTTCACAGAATCGTCTATCCAACCTAGAGTGCAGAATCCTTTAGATCAGATTAACATAGAAACCCGAACAATATCAAGAACACGAACAATCACTTTCAATCAGTCTTCTATTGATTATCTAACACGAATGTTTACAATCAATTCAAGACTCACACGAATTCTCTCTCAACTCTCTCTTAAGTGATTTACTGAGCAACCTTAACACTAATACAAAACTCTCTTTATATAGAGGCAAGTTTACAATTGGGCTAGGGTTTCACCACATGGGCTGCAAATTGGTCTAGGCCCAATTCACCTACCACTCACTATAAAGTGTCTGGTTTAGCCCAATCACTCCTAATCAACTACTACAATACTAAACCCGCTAACTGTTTATCGTTTTACTAATTACAAGATATCCAAAGACCAAATTTAAGTTGTTGTCATAAATATGCACCAACACAAGGGTACAAAGTGGCAGAGCTGTGACCCAATGGTTGTTCGGCAGGTTGTGTCAGACTACATCGCATGAACATTAATGCAGAGGCCAGACTCTACACCAACCATACTCACGCCAGTGCCTGTCACACATTCTCCACTTTCGGCTGATGACAGGTCTAACACCAGGGACAGCTGCCATAACACGTGGCACCATTCAACATCCAACTAAGCGTACCTCCTGCCAAAGATCATTTAATGATTGATGCAGAGGGACAAAAGGGATATCTCTAGTCGTCTGGGCCGGGCCCAAGGCCCATCAGTCCATCTCCTAAACCCACTTATTTTCGGCTATTAAATGAGTATCGAACCACGAGGTAAAGACATTCAGAAATATACGAGCTTACTCATTACTTACTAGCTATTACCTTGCAATCACAAATACTTATTCTCATGCTGGAGTGTGGTCACGGAGAAAACCCTGCCCTTTCCCCTTGACGAGGCTAAGGCGTTGCTAGTTTTGCAGATTGGCTTGAAGTGAGATCACCCAGAAGAACAAACGAGAGACAACCTTTTATGTAGAAAAAACGAGGCTGTAACTAAGATATCTCCGGACACCTCTCGGTTCAGCCGGTGTGTCTTCAGGGTCGCAAGCGTAACCATGGGTTTGGATGTTTAAATAAGTCGTATGATGAGTCTTATATGTAAAAACAAGTTTGATTATGTTATAATATCAGTTTAGATGTCAAAACTATGGTCTTACATGTTTTAAAACCATTTTTATGCGCCAAAAGAGTGTTTTCGGCATTTTAAAGTACATAAAATCCACTCATCATATAACTAACCAAACTATATGACTATAAGGTATAACCTCAGAGGGTTATTTCCTAAATTACTATGGTCATAAAAATGTGCTTGGTCGAATCCTAGATTGACCAAACGGGTCATATTCAAAAGTCAAAGCGGTAGTAAAACCACTCGACTTACGACTAAGAAATAAGCACTAAACTAGACATGACGAGTTATAAATGTTTGAACATGTCTAATAATTTTATAAAACTTATTTGGTGTCAAAACCTTAAGTTTTAATACCCAAAAACATTTTTTGTCGTAAAATGCATTTTTATACATTTTTTTTACTTTTAACTCGTAAAACTTTGTCTCGTCATCTCGCCTACTAAACATGGTAATCAGAAGTTGAAATTGTAAGGGATTAATACTTTTGTGATTACGATCATGTTGCAAAGTTCAATTTGAACTTTGACTTAACCAAAATGGTCAGTACCGAAAGTTAAATAGGAAGCCAAACTGTTTGACTTTTAGCTCAAAATAGCTAAAATAATGAAAGAACTAGGAAGAGTACTTACTTGTGTTAAAGAACACTTTCAGAACTCAAGATAGGAGGCTTCCAAAGGCTAGAACAAGCTCCAAGAAGGATAGAAAAAACTTCACACTTTGCTTTGAAGTGTTATAAAGTGGTGTGAAAAATAATGGATGAATTAAAGGGTATTTATAGTATTTTAGGATCAAGGAGGTGATGACAAATGTTACCAAGTGTGGACCAGTGTCCTAACATCTGTCAACATCAAATTAAGTACGGCAAAATGAGTGCAAGGTGTCAAAAATTGGAGATATGTGGCGAAATTGGTGATAAAACAAACGTTTTTTGACAATTTTGGCTCTAGGACTTGTATTTTCAAGTTTTGTCATTTTAACCCCTTTTAACCTGATAGTTAGGTTATATAAAGGCGTTAAGGCATGTGTAACTTGGATTTTGTCCGAAAATGCAATGGATGTCGGTTAGTTCGATTGTACGGTTACCCATTTTGTAAATAAAGTATAAAACTTTATCGAACATGAAAATGACAGAATTTGTGTAATTATTGACATTTTTGCATTCTTACCAATAAAATGCAAGATTTTATTGAATAAAAATGCCCGGGATTGTATAATGATTGATAAATATGCATTCTCGCAAATAAACCACAAGATTTTATTAAATACGAAAATGTTTTGGAATTATTCAATGACTAAAAATGCACAAATGTCACACTTTATTATGCTTAAGTTCATGTTTTTACATAACTTTTAATTTCGAATAGCCTACTTTTGATTGGATTTATGTTTTGCGGGTCTTCGAAATTTAAGGAGCTATTTGGGACCTTTACGGACCATCGGGACGGAAAACGGGTCAACCGGGAGTGCGAAATGGAAAAATCAGAAAACAAGAAATGGAGAGGTCGTCGCCTACGCCCTCCTGGGCCGTAGACGACGCCCTGCAGAAAGTCTCGTCGGCTGATTTGTTGCGTAGGCAATGGTTTAGGTCGTCGTGAGTTTCCTGAGCAACCCAGGGGCCATCGCGGACACCCTAATGGACCGTAGGCGATGCCCCTCCCTTATCCTGATCGTAAAATTTCAATCTTGAATGTTTGGAGACGGTTATATCACTTGTTTTTACCATTTTTCAATGAGTGAATTGATTTTTGATTTTTGAAACCCTTCTTGGAGCCAAGAACACCTTCAACCTCAATTCCAATCCATCAAATTCATCCGTCATCATCTGAATTCATCATCCATCCTCACTTGTCTAACCCTAATCATCATCCTTTCCATCATCGCACTAATCCATTCTCCATAATCATCCACCATAACCCAAACCTTCATCATACTCCTCTTCAAAGCTTCAAGATGTTCAAGACCAAGAGTTTATCAATGGTTGATCGTGTTCTGTTCGCCATGAGCGGCTAATTCTCGCGAGTTTCACCCCGGTGTAGACTTTGGTAAGGATTTCTAGAGTTTGCTACTAGTTTATTATTTGATTTGTGACAATTTGAATTGTATTTGAATCATTAGATAATTTTCTTACGTTTGTATTGAATTTACGAATTGTCGAGCGAGTTATGAAATTTGACTTCGTGAAATGAATATGTGTATTTATGCCTTGTCTTTTGATAGGATTTACTTATCCAGGCTAACGAAGTTCATTGCGGTCCGTCTCGAACATCGATAGCAATTGGAACCTAAACCTTGTGATTCTAAAACCGTTATGAACTAATTCAATTAAACCAAAGTAAAAACGTGTAGTAACCCTAGGTCCTACAATTGTTGAACTGGGTGTTAACCTTGTTCCAAATTATTGTTTAAACTCATTCAGTCAAATCTTTGTGCAATCCTTCAACTTTTAATAGTTAGTAATCAACATATAATCAAACTTGTCGGTTTAATCCGACCTCTCTTTTCAACAAACAAACAAACAAATTAACTACATAGCAAGCTTCATAAGTGTGACAACCTTTAAAATCAATCGTGTCCATCACAAACCACAAACTCTTCATGGTTCGACCCCGTAGTACCACTAACTCATAGTTAAGGGTAAATCAGGTATATAAATATTAGCTTTGACTGGGGCACGACACTCTGATCAAATTCTGGCGCCGTTTTCGGGGAGTTGGTGTGCTTTGCGTTTGGATATTAACTGATTTCGTGATTATCGATTTAGTGTTTGTTAACTTATATTATTTCTACTTTTGTATTACGCGGGTGTGTTACTTGTGCAGGTTAAAGGTAGTGCATGCATACCCAAACAACCAAACCCAATATCAATACCAATACCCAAATTACCTTCCCCAAAACCAAAACGTACACCCACACCTCCACCTCAAAATCAAAACCGACAAAACTCCATTACCGCCCAGCCTCAACAACCGAAATGTTAACGCCAACCGTGGAGTTAACCAAAATCGTGGCATTCCCGCGAATGAAGCTTTGTTTTTTGATCTCGATGAGTTGAGAAACAACATTCCCGATGATGCATCGTATAACGTTCCTAGTTATCAATCACCAGAACATGTGAGTGTTTTATTCCGAATACTCAGACGACGGGGGGAATTACAACGAGCGGGTTGAAGATAATGAATGGGAGATAACAATGTGGGGAATTTCTACAATGCTAGGGGGTTTGAGTATGAAGATATTGACTATCAAAATGCCAATTTTGTGGGGAACAATGAAGGATACATGAATGATTATGGCAGAAACGACGGCCATGAAAACAACCGTCAACCATGAAACCACAATCAACGGAATCGGGATGACGCTAATTATAACAATAATCATAATGTCAACCATAACCGGATTCCGCAATTCGTGGAGGCGGTAACATAGGGGGTGATAGAGGTGTGAACGAAGGCGCAATAATCGGCCGGTGAATCAAGAGGTTAACGGTCCATGACTTCAACCAAATCAACAAGCCCGTTAATGGGCAATTTAGACTGGTGGTCACCGATGTGACATCCCGGCTTTTCAGGTATCTTAAACGCGCTACTTTATGTTTATTCACTCCTACGCTGATTTAATTCGGAGAATTAAATTACACGCTCGCAATAACTACGCTAACTTTGTGAAACTATAGGGTGAATTACGTGCTATGTGTTATTAGACGGGTTGTATCTGAATTACGTGCTATATGTTATTAGACGCTTGTAGATTATTATATCACGCTTTGATTTTGCGATTTAAAAATAAATAAATAGCCGAACCGAACCGAGACGCGAAACGTGTCGACCTTGCGACCCACACACCTTGCGGCCCAAGGAAATAACCCAAACTTGCGGCCCAAGGCACTAACCCACACCCCCCCCCCCCATCACGACTCCCCCTCCCCTTTATGTATATATGTAGGTATGCATGGGATGTTTTAAAAAAAATAATCAAAACCCTAATCCTAGAAGAGTGCAACGGCAGCCCCCCCCTCTCACGGTCACGCAAGTCTACTCCCGGATCGATTCCAAGCTTGTCCGGTTCGCTAATCATCATCGTTTCAAGGTTAGGGTTTAATTGTTTTGCGATTCACACGAGGTTTTGTGTAATCTTGATCATGATTATGTGCTTGTATGATTATCTATGAAAAAGTGTTGCGGGGTATGATTAGTTCGAATGAATATGCGAATCTTTGCGGTTGTGATGATATGTTGAATACAAAAATCGTAGGCTGCGTTTTAGCAATAAAGATCGTGATATATATTTAGGGTTTGCATGAATATTGATATATATGATGATATTTGACAAATTAACCTGTTGTTAATCAATACAACTAAGCATCATGATCGTTTAAACATGTTCTAATGCGATAAAGTCGAAAACAGTAAGCTGATTGACATTTACAGCCAACTTCAGTTGGCTGTAACCTGATAATTATTTATCAAAAAGGGGATTTTCTGAAGCCTAAAACGTGTATTTTTGAAAAACGCTTTAAATGGCGCCAGATTCATATTTTTCTGAGGTCGTTTGCTGTTTTTAAATGGTCATTTAGTGCAGCAGCTGAACCTGCGTAAATTCTGCAGAATTTGCAGGTTGTTTATCGAGTCGGATCTCATAGTCTGTATGGGGTTAGGTGATAGACCTGGCAACACTGAGGCAACAACAGTGATAGACCTGGTAACATTGAGGCAACAACAATCAGCTTCGATCGCGAACTCTTATGTGACGTAACTTTAGGCTCGCTACCTACTTGTTAACATTGAACTTATTTACGAACCAAAATTATTATTCCGGGTTAGGAATAATGAAACTATGTCGTTATCCATGGTTAGGGATAACGGGGAAAAACAATCTTTTAAACCGAACTTGTGAACTTATGAAAACCTGTGAACTCACTCTTCTTTAATGTTGACACTTATTTCTTTGCATGTTTCTCAGGACGCTAGGAGCGCTAGGTGCACTCACTTGCATTTGATCAAGACATTTTTATCGAGTCTTTATTTATGAATAATTTTTGGGATTTTGGTTTTGGCGTTTATGTTGGCGCCCGTTACTTTACTTTAATGCTTCCGCTAAACTTTGAAACTATGATATATTGAAAATGACTATGAATGTTTACAATAAATGTTTTTGGAAAACGATTAAATAAATAATATAGAGTCGTTCAATATTGCTAGTGTCTGAGATTCTGGTTTGATCACACGCCTTGCGGTAATACTCCGCAAGTGGAAATATAGGGTGTGACAGATTGGTATCAGAGCCTCTAGCTATAGGGAACCAGGTTTGCATTAAAAGTAGACCTAAACTATCGTTGTTACAAGACACTAGACTTAGTTGGCACCAAACTGTGATATCTTGTTGTGTGTTATACTACAATTGTTCTATGTGAGATATATATGTATATTGTGATATACGCAACTCGTAACTAACTACACCAACCCAGCAGGCTATGTCATCATCATCATCCGACAGATCTCGACAATCAAGGGCGCCGAGGAAGGCACCCATGGTCGAACCCTCACCACCTTGTGGCGTGGAGACACGCTTAGCTGCTAGGAAAAGACTCGCTCTAGGAGGGGAGTCGTCCTCCCGTCCGACCACCGCTATACCGGTCAACTCTTTAGGAGTGGGGGACGATCTACTTAGAGATGTGTTAAGGAAACAAAAGGAACAGCTGGAGAGAATGCAAGAGACTATCGAAGCACAGGGATGGCTGATACGTCAGCTGACTGGTAAAACCGAAGAGCTCGAGGAAGAGCAAGATGAGAATAGGAGAGTTTGAAGCATTTTAGCTAAGGACCTTCGTGCTGAGCAGCTGAGGGCTGACTGGCTCGAAGACAGAGTTCTTGAGTCCAGTTGGAGGATTCACGAACTGGAGCAGAACCAAGCACCACCTATCCTAGTACCCGCACCAGCACCGGCCCCTCCAGCGCCGGTAGAGGACAAAGAGGAGGATCCAGAGGAAGAAGAGCCGGAACAGGACCCGGCTGTTGAAGCTGAAAACACTGAAGAGGATGACGGCAGTGATAGCGACATGGGAGATGGAGACATAGATGACTAGCTCGTCTCGCCAATCTCCGTTTTGTTTCCTTTAGTTTGTTTGTTTCCACTTATGTTTGAACTTGAAAATTTTATAATTAAACTGAGATGTTTGGTTGGTATTTTGTGAGACATTGCAATTTATTTAATCGAATGTTCCTTTTGATTGTTTAATTTGTTGGGTTGACATAAATTGTGTGATTCTTGAAGTGTGGAATATGATAACTATATTGGATATATACGTATCGGTGTGTGTTTGTGTTATCTTGCGAAGATCTGAAATGGTAACCGGTCGTCGCGGAAATCTCAACATGTCAACTGAAGAATTGGCCTCTTTAATCCAAGAACACGTGAATACTGCTCTGGGTGTTCCTAACCTACCAGCAGGTTACCATTATTAAATTTTCTTGGGAAAATCTAATAGTTGGGCTAGTAGACTTTCTCGCTGACTACCTATCCTCTATCCTCACGAGGGGGTCTTAACCCCTACAAGATGTTCCTGGATGCAAAACCGAGCAAGTTCACGGGTGTTGAAGGACCCATAGGACTGGTCCGTTGGATTAAAGAGTCTGTATAGGTTTTCG
The DNA here is from genome assembly GCA_947069175.1 of Scalesia atractyloides. Taxonomy (NCBI): domain Eukaryota; kingdom Viridiplantae; phylum Streptophyta; class Magnoliopsida; order Asterales; family Asteraceae; genus Scalesia; species Scalesia atractyloides. Next base: position 51,174,664 of record CAMTDV010000001.1, on the reverse strand, counting down.
AAATATGCAATTGCCTCGAAGCTAATAAGGTCAAGTATGCTGCCTCGACATTGGAAGATGGGGCATTAACCTGGTGGAACGCACAAGTCCAAACGCGTGGACTTCTTGCGGCGAACGCAATGGCCTGGACCGAATTCAAGGCCCTAATCAAGGAGGAATACTGTCCGCGGGACAGAGTTCAGCAGTTGGAACAAGCGTTATGGAACCACAAGATGGTCGGGTCAGAAATTGAAGCGTACACAGCAAGACATCATGATCTGGTGTTCCTTTGTCCCAATTTGGCTAACACCGTCGATAAACGACTTGATTTTTATCTTGGGGGTCTGGTCCCTGAGATCCAGGGCATGGTAATGTCTAGCAACCCTACGACGGAGCATCAAGCAATTAGGCTGGCGCATAAACTCACCGATAAGGCGGTGGAGCAAAGGAAGTTGCCACCTAGGGATGCAACTGAAATTGTCCCTGACAACAAAATAAAATTTGAAGACTCACCTGCTCGAAAATCTTCATCAGCCCAGCCACAACAAGGAACCAGAAGCGGTCCAACAACTTCAACAACAATCAATGTCACAACAATCAGTCTGCCAACAACACCCAGAACTCGAGCGGCTATGCGGGTCGAAAGCCGCAATGTAATCGTTGTAACCTCCATCATCACGGCCCTTGCGCCGGAAATCGCTGCCAACGATGTGGTAAAACAGGACATGCGGCAAAGGATTGTCGCGGGGAAATTATGTCACGACAAAATCAGAACCAGCACCAGGGTCAATAGCAAGGTAATAACCGGGGATGCTATCAGTGCAGTAGCACTTCCCATTTCAAGCGAGACTACCCGCAACTTCGCAACAACAAAAATGGTGGGAATAACAACAACAACCACAACAACGATAACAACAATGGCAACAATGGAAATGGTGGCATAGGAGGTGCCAAAGGTCGTGCATTCACGCTGGGCCGTGGAGAGGCCATAAACGAGTCGAATGTGGTCACCGGTAAGTTTCCCCTTAACGATCATTTTGCTACTGTACTTTTTGATACGGGTGCGGATAAGAGTTTTATATCTGAGTCTTTTAGAAAGAACCTAAATCTTTCACCTAAACCCCTAGAGACCCCTTACGTCGTAGAACTAGCCGATGGTAAATCTGCAGATGTGACCCATCTAGTGACCGGCTGTCAACTTAAACTCGCGGGTCACACCTTTACCATTGATCTGATGACAACTACCCTGGGTAGTTTTGATGTGGTATCCGGAATGGACTGGCTATCCGACGTCCGAGCTGAAGTTCTCTGTTTCGAGAAAGCTATCCGTATTCCGCTCTCTAACGACGAAGTCTTGATGGTGCAAGGCGAGAAGGAAGGCGCCGTCACGAACATCATCTCTTACATGCAAGCTCAGAAGTATCTTCGGAAGAAGAACTCTTTTGCTTTGCTCGCACTGGTCACCGAGCAGTCTAAGGACGAGAAGCGGATTGAAGATATCCCTGTCGTCCGTGACTTTCCCGATGTGTTTCAAGAGGAGTTACCCGGTCTTCCACCACATCGACAAGTGGAGTTTGAAATCGAATTGGCGAACCATGCGACTCCTATCGCCAAGGCCCCATACCGCTTAGCTCCAGCAGAGCTGCAAGAGCTGTCTACCCAACTTCAGGAATTGTTGGAAAAAGGATTTATCCAACCCAGTACTTCGCCATGGGGAGCTCTGGTTCTTTTTGTCAAGAAGAAGGACGGGAACTTCCGCATGTGCATCGATTACAGGGAACTCAATAAGGTTACCGTCAAGAACCGATACCCATTACCTCGCGTCGATGATCTTTTCGACCAGCTTCAAGGGTCAAGCTACTACTTGGGGTGACAAACAGGAAGCAGCATTTCAATTACTGAAGCAGAAGCTTTGCAGTGCGCCCATTTTGTCCTTGCCAGAGGGGACAGATGATTTTGTGGTATATTGTGACGCTTCCATTCAGGGATTGGGATGTGTGCTCATGCAACGTGATAAGGTCATCGCGTATGCATCCCGACAGTTGAAGGTTCACGAGAAGAACTACATGACACATGACTTGGAATTGGGAGCAGATGTGTTTGCACTTAAGATTTGGAGACACTATCTATATGGAACAAGGTGCACAATCTACACGGATCACAAGAGCCTCCAACATATTTTTGACCAGAAGGAGTTGAACATGCGACAGCGTCGCTGGGTCGAACTCCTGAACGATTATGAATGTGCCATTCGGTATCACCCGGGTAAAGCTAACATGCTAGCTGATGCCCTCAGTCGGAATGAAACCCCGTCGGGTACGAGCACTACAGTTCACAATTCATTATGGGTTACCCGAATAGATACGCAACGCGCAGCTAGAAGCAGTTAAGGAAGAGAACATCAAGGCCGAATATGTGGGAAAGATGGAACGCGATTGGGAAGTGAAACCCAATGGTGTCCGGTATTTCATGAATCGTATATGGGTACCTCTCTACGGAAACCTCAGGAAGCTAGTTATGGACGAAGCTCACAAATCCCGATACTTGGTCCATCTTGGTTCGGATAAGATGTATCAAGACCTTAAAGCCGCGTACTGGTGGCCCAACATGAAAGCGGATATAGCCACCTACGTGAGCAAGTGTTTGACTTGTGCGAAAGTCAAGGTGGAATTCAGAAGCCATCAGGGTTACTTCAACAACCTGAGATCCGGGTGTGGAAATGGGATCAGATCTCGATAGACTTTATCACTAAACTCCCGCGAACTCCGGGTGGTTGCGATACCATCTGGGTAATCGTGGATCGTCTAACTAAGTCTGCACACTTCCTAGCGACCAAAGAAACAGATAAGATGGATAAGTTGACTCGCATCTACATTAAGGAAGTAGTTTCTCGGCAAGGGGTGCCAACGTCCATCATTTCAGACATGGATGCTCGTTTCACGTCCAACTTTTGGCAGTCACTTCAGAAAGCGTTGGGTACACACTTAGATATGAGCACAGCTTACCACCCTCAGACAGATGGTCAAAGTGAAAGGACCATTCAGACCTTGGAAGACATGCTTAGGGCATGCGTGGTAGACTTCGGGAACAGTTGGGAAATCCATATGCCTTTAGTAGAATTCTCGTATAACAACAGTTACCATACGAGTATTCATGCAGCACCGTTTGAAGCATTATACGGTCGCAAATGTAGATAACCGGTCTGTTGGACAGAAGTTGGTGACAGTCAACTCACAGGTCCTGAGTTGATACTTAAGGCTACTGAAAAGATTATGCAAATTATAAACCGCATGGCAGCGGCACGGGATCGACAGAAAAGTTACGCTGATCAACGACGCAAACCGCTCGAATTTCAAGTAGGCGACCGCGTCCTACTGAAAGTGTCATCCTGGAAGGGTGTAATTCGTTTTGGGAAACGAAGCAAACTAAATCCACGGTACGTAGGCCCGTTTGTGATTTCGAAGCGTATCGGGCCCATAGCTTATCAGTTAGACCTTCCTGCCGAACTCAGTGGAGTTCACAACGTTTTTCACGTGTCCAATCTGAAGAAGTGTCTATCAGATGAGACCCTAGTCATTCCATTGGATAAGATTCAAGTGGATGGCAACTGCATTTTGTGGAACAACCTATCGAGATCATGGATCGTGAGATCAAGACTCGAAGGCACAGCAAGATATCGATCGTCAAGGTTCGTTGGAACTCTAAGCGTGGACCGGAGTTCACGTGGGAAAGAGAGGACCAAATGAAAAGCAAATACTCACACCTTTTTACAGCTGAGTAGCAATCTGACGTTACCGCTAACTGAATTTCGGGACGAAATTCTTTCAACATGGGGATGATATGACAGCCTGGGATTTACTTCTACCATTCTAACAAACTGAACTTTTGTGCGTTGCATTCTAAACCGCGGTTACTCAATTTTCGGGACGAAAATTCTTTCAACATGGGGATAATGTGACATCCCGCTTTTTAGGTATCTTAAACGCGCTACTTTATGGTTATTCACTCCTACGCTGATTTAATTCGGAGAATTAAATTACACGCTCGCAATAAGTATGCTAACTTTGTGAATCTATAGGGTGAATTACGTGCTATGTGTTATTAGACGGGTTGTGTCTGAATTACGTGCTATGTGTTATTAGACGCTTGTAGATTATTGTATCACGCTTTGATTTCGCGATTTAAAAATAAATAAATAGCCGAACCGAACCAAGCCGTGAAATGTGTCGACCTTGCGACCCACACACCTTGCGGCCCAAGGAAATAACCCAAACTTGCGGCCCAAGGCACTAACCCAAACCCCCCCTTTATCTATATATGTAGGTATGCATGGGATGTTTTAAAAACAATAATCAAAACCCTAATCCCTAGAAGAGTGCGACGGCAGCCCACCCCCCTCTCACGGCTCGCAAGTCTACTCCTGGATCGATTCCAAGCTTGTCCCGGTTCGCTAATCATCATCGTCTCAAGGTTAGGGTTTAATAATTTTGCGATTCACACTAGGTTTTGTGTAATCTTGATCATGATTATGTGCTTGTATGATTATTCTATGAAAAAGTGTTGCGGGGTATGATTAGTTCGGATGAATATGCGAATCTTTGCGGTTGTGATGATATGTTGAATACAAAAATCGTAGGCTGCGTTTTAGCAATAAAGATCATAATATATATTTAGGGTTTGCCTAAATATTGATATATATGATGATATTTGATAAGTTAACCTGTTGTTAATCAATACAACATGATCGTTTAAACATGTTCTAATGCGATAAAGTCAAAAACAATAAGCTGATTGACATTTACAGCCAACTTCAGTTGGCTGTAACCTGATCATTATTTATTGAAAAGCGGATTTCTGAAGCCTAAAACGTGTATTTTTGAAAAACGCTTTAATTGTCGCCGGACTCATATTTTTCTAAGGTCGTTTGCTATTTTTAAATGGTCATTTAGTGCAGCAGCTGAAGCTGCGTAAATTCTGCAGAATTTGCATGTTGTTTATCGAGTCGGGTCTCATAGTCTGTATGGGGTTAGGTCACGAAATTTTCACAGTAAATGGAGACGGGAATTTCCGAAAATCACCCACTGGAATTTTGTTAATTAGATGAACGATGATTTTTAAATAATTTTTCTGGTGGACTGCAGTCAGAAAGCGACGAATCTGACTGCAGCCTAGTATATAAATGTTTATAAATAGTTGGTAAAGATTTAGGATTTGTAAATTTCACATAAAATTCTACAGTCTAATTGACATCTCCTGTAAAAAAATTGGAAATTTTGAAATGTTGGAACTATTTTATAAAAATCCTCGAAAACAGCCCAGTTATGAGCGTACAAGCTGAAACATGATAACTTGTGTTTGCATGTACCTAAGTGTTGTATGAGTTAATCTGTGTTTATGACAAATTGGTTTGATCATTATTTTGTATGGTGATACTTTGCATGCATGATTATGGTTTCGAATTGGTTATGACGTGTGCTGCACTGTGTGTTAGTTATGCGTATGGTTTTGTGTCAGTGTGTTCACACACTAACTTTAAATTGGTTGACATATTAGGACGCAATTAGTGGTTCCATCATTTGCTTCTTTTGTGTTATTCTAACCGATCAACTTAAGGTGAATTCACGGCCCCTATTTTATCCGGTCTTAAACAACAGGGGGAGAAACATGTATACGCTCTACAACTCTATCTTTTTACGTTATGCGAAATTAACGCCGTTAACTACTCGGTAACTAAGTTAATGTTAATCTACGTTATGGTCACTAAGTAGCTTTATCACAGAAGTCCTCAACCAACACTCGGATCGTTAGTATTGGGTTAAATAGCGGGGAAATTATAGTAGTACTACTCGGCCCGACAAGCCCCACCCGAGCTAGTCGCGCTAGCCGACCGGGAATGGTCAACTGGTAATTAATTTGGCCTAACTTTCGCCATGGTCAGTGATAGACCTGGCAACACTGAGGCAACAACAGTCAGCTTCGATCGCGAACTCTTATGTGACGTAACTTTAGGCTCGCTACCTACTTGTTAACATTGAACTTATTTACGAACCAAAATTATTATTCCGGGTTAGGAATAATGGAACTATGTCGTTATCCATGGTTAGGGATAACGGGGAAAAACAATCTTTTAAACCGAACTTGTGAACTTATGAAAACCTGTGAACTCACTCTTCTTTAATGTTGACACTTGTTTCTTTGCATGTTTCTCAGGACGCTAGGAGCGCTAGGTGCACTCACTTGCATTTGATCAAGACATTTTTATCGAGTCTTTATTTATGAATAATTTTTAGGATTTTGGTTTTGGCGTTTATGTTGGCGCCCGTTACTTTACTTTAATGCTTCCGCTAAACTTTGAAACTATGATATTTTGAAAATGACTATGAGTGTTTACAATAAATGTTTTTGGAAAACGATTAAATAAATCATATAGAGTCGTTCGATATTGCTAGTATCTGAGATTCTGGTTTGATCACACGTCTCGCAGTAATACTCCGCAAGTGGAAATTTAGGGTGTGACAACCGAATATGACTCACCTATTGTGCCTACACCTCGATGGAGGTGATCATTCGAGTGTAAGCCCAATTACATCAACATTCTACCGCACTTCAATGGTAGGTTGAATGACAAACCATACATTCACTTGGCGGAATTCTCCGCTATATGTGGCATGATCAAGGGCCACAATTTCGAGATAGAGGAAATGAAGCTAAGTCTATTTTAGTTCTCGTTAAAGGACAAGGCCAAGCAGTGGTTCCTCACTCTTCCAGAAAATAGCATTCGTACTTGGGCAGAAATACAACGAGTATTTCTTGATGAATACTATTCGATAGCAAAGACCGATGATGCAAGGGATGAGATTCGGTCGTTTCCTCACTCGTTTCAAGGAGTTGGTTCAAAAATGACCTCACCATCAAATTCCTAGATGGCAATTGTTAAAGTGTTTTGTTCGGGGATTAGATACGGAAGATCATAAGTGCTTACAATTGGCAAGTAACAGTATGTTGTTGAACAGCCATGAGGAAGATGATTGGGAATTCTTAGAGAGGATAAATAAGAACTCTAAGGCCGTGGCTATTGCAGACCGAACTAAAATGTATCTGATCTCAAGTCTTGGATCGACTGTGATGAAAGTTCCTAAGACCGGATTGAAACACTAGAACGAAAGTTGACCCGTATGAAGAAGAAAGAGGTGGGTGCGGTACAGTTTGCCGTGAGTGAAGAATGTGGTGACATCGGTCACCGGATCGAGAATTTCCAAGTAGACATGACCCAATCCACCACAGAGGTGAATCAAGTGTATGGAGACAGGAAGCAAAATGATATGAACTCCAACACTTATCACCCAGGTTTGAGGAACCATCCTAATTTTAGGTATGGTAACGCCTCAAACCAAATGAACCCAAACTTTCAACAAGGGTATCAAGGTGGATATCCGTACCAAAATCGACAAGGCGGTAACCAATGGGGTTATCAAAGGACAATAATCAAGGCGATAATGAGAATGGTGATCAAACTCAAAAACAGGTAGTGATGACCCGTTGAACTCCAAGCTCGACGCAATCATGAATGCTATTAGAGATTCAAACCAAGAGATCAAGATGGAAATGAAGAAGGAGTTTGAGGTGCGAGACAAGTCACACAAGGCATTGGAAAAGCAAGTGGGTCAACTTGCGGTAGAAATGGCCCAAATGAGAGGAAGTGGAGGAAGACTCCTAAATGACACCATAATGAGCCCGAAACATCAAAGTTCAAGCACGAATAATGTGAGGAATGTGCACATTAACGCTGTAAGTTTTCTTTCAAATGATGAGGTTTGTAGTGTTGAAAGTACTCCACACCACAACTTGTTGAGGGTGTAGTGGAAGATGTAGGTGATGAGTCGGGAAGTGAAAATGAGCAAGAAACGATTTCACAAATTAATGTCGAAAAAGTAACTAAAAATTTCTATTTGTGAAAGTTGTTTAAATGAGTTTCATGCTAGGGCCAATGATATGGTTGTGGAGTTTAATACCATCCCATACTCATTGGCTCTATTAAAACCAATTAATGCGTCGAAGTTTGAAAAACGGAGCCCGCCAAAGGACAATAGGTGGGAAAATTTTAAACAAGCAAAAATTAATTTGCCATTACTTGATGACATTAAAAAGGTCCCGTCTCATGTATAGTGTTTAAAAGAGTTGAGCACCAAGAAACGGCACAATAAACTACCGAAACAATTTGACTTAATCTCACACGTTAGTGTCATTTTATCGGGTGCCCTCCCCCAAAAAGCTCCAGATCCGGGAATCCTCTTATTCCAATCTAATAGGTAAATTTAAAATAAAGAGGGCGCTCTTAGATCTTGGAGCTTGTGTCAGCATACTGCCTGGGAGTCTGTATGACCAATATGATTTTAGACCTTTGAAAAAGTTTGACACCCTTTGGGTGTTGGCCTTTGAGACTCCCGCGCATCCAAGGGGAATGGTGGAAGATGTGATTGTGAAGGTTGAGGATTGCTATTACCCGTTTGATTTTTTGGTAGTTGTCTATGTTGGTTGTGTTGAAGATACACAACCGATAGTCATACTCGGTAGACCGTTCCTTGTAACTACTAATGTCATAATAAATAATGCAACAGGAATGGTAAGCATGAAATTTGGGGACCCGGAATTGATCTTGAATGTATTTCCAAAATTTACTAACCAGTTCGGTGAGGACAAGTGTCCTAAGGAGGACATTAGTCCAAACAAAAAAATATGTGCTATGGTTGGTAGGTTTGGAGAATCAAAGAAAAAGCTGATCAAAAAGAAGAATGTGAAGAAGTTACCTCAAGAGCAAAAGAAAGAGGAGAGGTTGAGAAGGTTTGGTCCATTCGGAACCAAATCGTATGAATCACCGGTGGGTGATATGGGAATGTTTGTGGGCGACAAGCACTCCGTTCGACCACCATGAGGTGGTATGTCGTTTGTTGTATAAAAACTTCGGTACTTTTTAATTCATTTTTTTAGTTTAGTTTCCATTTTGTACATTTCCTTTCCCTACTTTTTTTTTATTTTTTTAGTAGCTAAATGAACTTTGTGGGTATGTTTTCTACATAACTCTCATGAGACATACTCGTCCTCCCGAGCTACTGGAAGGTTTAAAAGAGCTTGTTGCATAAGCTAAATGCAACCGTGATTCCTACGAAAATGAGTTAGGTTTATTGTTGTTGTAAAATATTTTCCACAAGATCAAAGTTGAATAAAAATATGGCTTGGTAAATTCTTTATAATAATGATAGAAATAGGTACTAACAAATTTTGATGGTTGTGAGAAGCCCGCTTCTACACGAGGGTTGAGATTTGTAGGTACATTATGTTCGCGAGATGACTATTTTTGTTGAAGAATGAAGAGCACACGAGGAATAAGCGAAAACCAGGTGCATACGTTTCTTTTTAGCTCTCTAATAAGTGGATTGTATTTTGTATTTTATTTACCGGGGTGAAATTTTTGGGAGGTTAGCCGTGTCACATCCCATGTGCGTTTTAAAAGCTATATTCTTATACATTGTGGACAATGTTGACCTCATGTGTGTGGATGTGGGAGAAAAAGCTTTTTGATTTTGACCCGTTCATTTAAACACTACACATTGAGGACAATGTTGACCTCAAGTGTGGGGATGGGGGAAAATTTCAAAATGTCTTTTTTTGAAGCAATTTAAAAGGCACAAGTAATTAAGTCAATGAGGGATGACACAACCCATGTGGTCTTTTGTCATGGTCAAGTTCAAATTAATAACATGACGGATATTAACGGGTGGTTATTTGGGAATAATTGCTTAAAAACTTGCATTTTGTGCATATCATATACCATACCCTTTGTACGTGAGATTTTGAGCCGCTTTACACATCATAGATATATGCATATATTTATTTGTATGAGTGGACCATTATTCGCGTATTGTATAACTTGCAACTTTTGATACATTTGAGACCATACACCGAATACAAGCACAAGAATGATTAAGGCATTAGGCAAACCTTTTCTCTGTACACCATTTATATATCCTTACTCGAAATCAATCCCTTAGTAGCCAACTTTGAGCCTAAACCTTTCTTTTGACCAACCCATTTAGCCTTTGACCATTGAGCCTTCTTTAACCCGTGTGATGAAGACCTGATTTTAGGATTAGTTGTTTCACTTATAAAAATAAAAAATATCATGAAAAAGAACATAAAATCGTTGAGAAAAGCACAAAAATATGTATTGATAGTTTGTTTATTCGTAGTAGTCGTTTTTAAAGTAATTGCGTATGTAATAAAGATGGAGTTTTATCACCTTAGCCACTTTCAAATTATCCTATTCCATACCCTTCGCCTAGCTTGTTACAACCCTTTAAAGACCTTTTGACTTGTGCTTAGTATTTGTGTTCGTTGGTGGAGAATGATTGAGTTGCAAACCTATGTGGGTACGTGTTCTAACCGGTTTGAGTGATTACATAAAAAGTGCTAATGCATCATCTATTAGCCAACTTTTAAACCGAGTGGAGAGAACATTGTGAGGGGTGTGTATGACTTGTGAGTTCCAAGGGCGGGTTAATCTTGGGTAACCATTCTTATGTGATTAATCAATTTACTGCTAAATATATTGAAAAGTGTAAGAATCATGAACTGGGTAGGACAATAGACCTTAGCTTATGTCTCGAGAATGGGAAGTGTGTTTTTCGTTCGACTCACATGAAAGTGAAAAACAGATTTGCTTGAGGGCAAGCTAAAGACAAGTGTGCGGATGTGATGCGTGGTCGAAAACCGGTGCTTTATTATGCTTAAGTTCATGTTTTTACATAACTATTAATTTTGAATAGCCTACTTTTGATTGGATATGTGTTTTGCAGGTCTTACGGAGTTTAAGGAGCTATTCAGGAGCTTTACGGAGCATCGGGACGAAAACGGGTCAACCGGGAGTGCGAAATGGAAAAATCAGAAAACAAGAAATGGAGAGGCCATCGCCTACGCCCTCTTGGGCCGTAGACGACGCCCTTCAGAAAGTCTCGTCGGCTGATTTGTTGAGTTTCTTACCAACCCAGGGGCCATCGCCGACCCCCTGATGGACCGTAGGCGATGCCCCTCCCTTATCCTGATCACGAAATTTCAATCTTGAATGTTTGGAGACGGTTATATCACTTGTTTTGACCATTTTTCAATGAAGTGATTTTGATTTTTGAAACCCTTCTTGGAGCCAAGAACACCTCCAACCTCAATTCCAATCCATCAAATTCATCCATCATCATCTGAATTCATCATCCATCCTCACTTCTCTAACCCTAATCATCATCCTTTTCATCATCCCACCAATCCATTCTCCATAATCATCCACCATAACCCTAACCTTCATCATACTCCTCTTCAAAGCTTCAAGATGTTCAAGACCAAGAGTTTATCAATGGTTGATCGTGTTCCGTTCGCCATGAGCGGCTAATTCTCGCAGGTTTCACCCCGGTGCTGACTTTTGTAAGGAATTCAGTAACATCTCAAAATTTTAGATTTTTATTTTATAAATTTTAAATACAATAGATTGGGGGAAATAATTACTAAACCTATGATTTTATATACTTATTGTTATATTTTTTGATTGAATACATTATAATAAGATCAATAAAAAAAGAAAAGAAAAATATTGGATGCAATATGAAAATAACTAAACTTAGTTAAGCTTTTACAAAGACCAAGAAATTAGAATGGTTAAAGATGTCAATCGGGTGAAAGTTCATATAGGGTGGAAAACACAGATAAAAACACATGGTTTTCATCAAAAAGTGTATGGATACTGTTCACAAAATAAAAAGAATAATAATTTTATTAATCAAATTCGGGAAACTTGAACTAAGAAACAAATATAAAGAAATGAAGAAAAAAAATAAAATAGAGGTGACTGAGGCACGTGAAGGTCATGCCACCCAGGTCAACCCGTCTATTTCCCAGGGTAAAACAACCTAAGCAGATTGTACAGCCAGAATTAGCCTAGCACCTGAAACAAGAGTTCTCAGGGATGCAAAGTTAGGAAAAACGTTTGATGTGTGTGTTGTATGAACCATACGATTTCTATGTTCTCTGTTTCCTGATCAAAGCACCAGGCTTTGTATATACTATTTAGAATACCACAAGTCACAATTGAATACATAATTCAATAAAAAATTAAGTCTCAATTGAATCCTGAGAACTTAATTCACTTGACCAGTAAGAATGTAAACAGTCACCAGACCACTGGCACAAGTCGCATCTAAAAAATAGTAAAGGCAGCTCCAAGTGGCTCGCGGCGATGCAGGCGTGCAAAGTGAAAAGTACGCCATCAAAGCGCCACATTGCCCATCGCCCTCATCCCGGTCCCATGCCCGGGCCGTGCCTGGACACGGGCGCGTGGAGGGTGCGAACGGGTGCTTCGCACCCTCCTGGCTGCCACTAGATGTGACTTGTCACATAGGAATACATTCGTGTAGAGAATTATAGATATAAATCAACAAAAGATTTATCTCTCCACCAATGTGGGATAAACACAATTTCCCACACATTAAAGTTCCAACACACAATTAAAGCTTATGATCTCTCATTCATTTTGCTTTAATTACTAAATAATTTATCATAATTTCCAGCAATCCCCCACATGAATGGAGATCATCCCACACACTCAAGTGTCATGATAAAACTTCAGCGGTTAAGTAATTCAGGATAGGTAAGTTTCCTTTTGAACCCTCCTTTATGACATATACTTAGTCTCCTAGCAGTTAGTAGACGCGATGTCCTTGAACCAACTCCTTTTACGTAGATGTTATTACACATCACACATTACTCTTCCTGATCTGGCTAACCCCTCATAGTTGTGCCCGTTATGGTCATGGAACACTGTCCTGGTTCTGCGAGAGCTCTAGGAATTGTGCCCCAATTCCATTTGAAGCGACCCCACTTCTCTCTAACATAGGTGATTTACAAATCATTAAAAGCCATATGCTTAACCTCTCTTGATTTCACTTATTTAAGTTGAAACGGACTAGGAAGTTTGTAACTCCCTTTGTATGTGGAGGTACTCCCCCACTATGACCTCAGTTCGTACAGTGACCTCAGTTCGTACAGTTAGGTGGTACTATTGAGCCTAGATCATGGGATATCCAATCTTCTAGGATAGGTTTTCCATTGTACAAACTTACTCTAAGGGCTTTAGTCTCATTCCCATTGATGACTTATGTACTACCTCTCTGCTTAAGCCTTTTGTAAGCGGATCCGCAATGTTATCCTTTGACTTCACATAGTCAGTCGTGATAACTCTAGTTGAGAGTAGTTGTCGTATCGTGTTATGCCGACGTCGTATGTGCCTTGATCTGCCATTATACATTGCATTTTGAGCTCTACCAATAGCTGATTGGAAATCACAATGTATACAAATAGCCGTCACAGGCTTAGGCCATCTTGGAACATATTCCAAGAATTGACGTAACCATTCTGCCTCTTCTCCAGCTTTATCTAACGCGATAACTCAAATTCCATCGTGGATCTAGCTATAAGTGTTTGTTTGGACGACTTCCAAGATATAGTTGATCCTCCAAGGGTAAACACATAACCACTTGTAGCTCTGGAATCTTTCGTATTGGATATCCAGTTGGCATCACTGAATCCTTCCACAACAGCTGGATTTTGGCCATAATGCAGTCCATTGTTTCTCGTGTATCTCAATACCTTAATAATCTTGTCATACCCTTCCAGTGCTCTGAACTAGGATTACTAGTATATCTACTTAGCCTACTCACAGCATATGCTAAGTCTGGCCGACTACATGACATGAGATACATAAGACTGCCAATGATCCTTGAGTATTCCAATTGAGCAACACTCTCGCCTCTATTTTTTGACAAATGTTGAGAGGTATCAATTGGAGTTCGAGCTACACTCATGTCCTCTGGATTGAACTTCTGAAGGATCTTATCAACATAATGAGATTGACTTAGCACCAAACCAGTTTGGGTTCTAATGATCTTTACTCCAACAATCACATCAGCTAGACACATATCTTTCATGTCAAATCTCGCTTTCAACATGTCTTTAGTAGGTTCGATCATCTTATCATCATTCCCAATGATAAGCATATCATCTGCATAAACGCATAAGATCACATAACCTTTAGAAGTGTCTTTCACATAGACACATTTATTGCATTCATTTATTTTGAAACCATTGTTAAGCATAACTTGGTCAAACTTTTGATGCCATTGTTTTGGAGCTTGCTTCAAGCCATATAATGACTTGACGATTACACACTTTGCCCTTTTGGCCAGGAGCAGAGAAACCCTCTGGTTGCTCCATGTAAATCTCTTCCTCTAATTCCCTATAGAGAAATGCAATTTTTTACATCCATTTGATGTATTTTCAAATTTCTCAAAGCTGCAATTGCAAGCACCAATCTAATAGAGGTTATTTCTTGTTACAGGCGAGTATGTGTCAAAATAGTCAAGACCAACCTTTTGTCTAAACCCTTTGATCACAAGCCTTGCCTTATACTTGTCGACAGAGCCATCAGCTTTCATCTTTTTCTTAAATATCCATCGATATCCAAGTGACTTGCACCCTGGTGGAAGATCTACTAGCTCCCGTGTATGATTCTGTAAGATAGAATCAATTTCACTCTTGATGGCTTCTTTCCATTAAGGTCCATTTGAAGTGGTGACTGCTTCTCGATAGGTTTGAGGCTCACTTTCAACCATGTATGTAAGAAAGTCAGGCCCAAAGGATTTCTCAGTCCTTTGCCTTTTACTTCTTCTTGGCTCACCTTCTTCAGCCTCCGATTGTTCTTGAGTTTCCTCTCGAGCAATCTCATCAACCATTGTTGACGAACTTGCATGATTTGAAGAACTCATAAGAGTTTGATCTAACATTGGAAACTCTTCTTCAAAGTAAGTCAAATTCCTGGCCTTGTCTCTATGATAGAGTCCTTGTGCACATCAGGATTCTTAGATTCATGTACAAGAAAACGATGTGAACTACCGTTTTTGGCATATCCAATGAAAATGCAATCAATAGTTTTGGGCCCTATTCTAAGAACCTTATGTGGTGTAAGTATCACCTTGGCCAGGCACCCCCACACTTTCAAGTATTTATAGGATGACTTATGTCCCCACCACAACTCATGAGGTGTTACATCCTTGTTCTTGAAAGGTATTTTGTTTAACAAAAAATTGGCTGACAAAATGACCTCCCCTCACATGTCCTGGCTCATCCCAGAACTTATCAACATGGCATTCATAATTTCTTTTAGTGTACAATTCTTTCGCTCCGTGATGCCATTTGGTTGGGGTGTATAAGGTGGGGTGCACTCATGTATTATGCCACTTTTTGCACACACTTCCCCAAATGGTGAAACATATTCACCTCCTCTATCACTTTTAACATGTTTTATTTTCTTTTTTAGTTGATTCTCAACTTCAGTTTTATACAAGATAAACTTGTCAATTGCTTATCCTTACTCTTAAGTAAGTATACATAACAATACCTTGTATTGTCATCGATAAAGGTAATAAAATATTTATTACCACCTCTGGTTGGAATTGATTTTAAATCACACACATCAGTGTGTATCAAATCAAGGGGTTCAATTATTCTTTCAACTGATTTGAAGGATGATCTTGTTTGTTTGGCTTCAACACATGTTCTACATTTTGTTTCAGAGTCAATGGCAAAAGTTGGTATGTAATCTAATTTAATTAAACGACGCATCGAATTAAAATTTACATAACCAAGACGTCCATGCCAAACATTAGGAGACTCAACCAAGTAAGCAGAAGTACTAGCATTTTTATTCATGTTTTTCTTAATAGACATTACATTAAGTTTGAACATGCCATTTTGGGCATAAGCCTTTCCAACAAACATACCATGCTTACTTAAAACAAATGTATCACTTTCAAAAACCAAACGGAAGCCAAACTTGTTAAGCATCCAACCCGACACAAGACTCTTGCGGAAATCAGGAACATAAAGCACATTCTTCAAAGTGAGCTCTTTCCCAGAAGTCCACTTTAAGATCACATCACCTTCTCCCTTGATATCAGTTGTAGCAGCATTCCCATGTACAGCTTCTCTTCTCCCACCACCTCTTTAAACGTATTAAAGAGGGTCTTGTCTGGGCACACATGGCGGGTTGCCCTAGTGTTAAACCACCACCCTTTTGGCTCGTTAGCTACCAAATTTACCTCCTCTATCATGGCAGCGAGGTCTGAAATCATGGCTACTAAAGGCATACCATCATCATCAACCATAAGAACCGTATCACGTTTAGGCTCTTTGCATTTATCAACACGATGACCATATTGTCTGTAGTTGTAACACTTCCCTTTAAAGGGACCAACCTTCTTCTTCACACCACCTTTCTTTGGCCCAAGGTCAACACCTTTGTTTTTCCTTTTGCCATGAAACTTGTGGCCTTTGTTACCCTTGTGACCCCTTGAGGATTGACCATGTTCCACAAGGTTTGCTTTTGTAGAACCTTCAACTTGACTTCCTTTGTGTGACAGCCTATTGTCTTCTTCAATACGAAGACGAACCACAAAGTCTTCAATGGTCATTTCCATTCGCTTATGCTTAAGGTAATTCTTGAAGTCCACCCAACTAGGAGGCAACTTTTCAACAACTGCTGCCACTTGGAATGTTTCACTAAGATTCATTCCTTTAGACAAAGTGTCACTAAGAATAACCTGTAATTCTTGAACTTGACTTATAACAGTTTTTGAATCAATCATTTTATTGTCCAAAAATCTAGCCACAACATACTTTTTAGTACCCGCATCCTCGGTCTTGTATTTGTGTTCCAACGACTCCCATAATTCTTTGGCAGTTGGAACCTTCAGATACACGTTATACAATGCATCTGACAAGCCGTTCAACACATACTTGCGACACAGGTACTCAGAATGTTTCCATGCATCAATACACTCACTGATTGAACATCAGATGTCCCTTCTGCGAGAACAGGAGGGGACTCAGTCAGAAACCTCGCAAGGTTTAGAGTCATCAGATAGAACAACATCTTCTGTTGCCATCTCTTAAAATTTAAACCAGTAAACTTCTTTGGTTTTTTCAGCATGGTTAGCAACCGCTTGATCCGCTTGGGTACCAACTAATGGTCCCATGGTAGTGGATGTGGATCCAACAGCGGTTGATTTGTTTTCTTGAACAGTAGCCATTTCCGAAACAAGAGTAAAAAATCAGTTTATGGTAGATACAAATTGGTTTACAGAAAACCAATGCAAACTACAAAAGTTTTGCAATAATCAACAGAAACACTTTATAAAGATTTTAAAAACCAAAACAGTGAACGTGTTTTAAAATCTGTTTTAACCTTGTAGGGATACCGTTCACAAAATAAAAAGAATAACAATTTTATTAATCAAATTCGGGTTACATTACATAAACAGGAACTGAAGTATGCAGAATCAAAATACAATACAAACTTGAACTAAGAAACAAATATAAATAAATGAAGAAAAAAAATAAAACAGAGGTGACTGAGGCACGTGAAAGTCACGCTTCCCTTAAAACAGATTTTGGGCCACCCAGGTGAACCCGTCTATTTCCCAGGTATAACAGCCTAAGCAGATTGTACTGCCGGGATTAGCCTAGCACATGAAAAAGTACCTGAAACAAGAGTTCTCAGGGATGCAAAGTTAGGAAAAACGTTTGATGTGTGTGTTGTATGAACCATACGATTTCTATGTTCTGTGTTTCCTGATCAAAGCACCAGGCGTTGTATATACTGTTTAAAATACCACAAGTCACAATTGAATACAAAATTCAACAAAAAATTAAGTCTCAGTTTATTCTGAGAACTTAATTCACTTGACTAGTAGGAATGTAAACAGTCACCAGACCACTGGCTCAAGTCACATCTAAAAAATATTAAAGGCGGCTCCAAACAGCTCACGGCGATGCGAGCGTGCGAAGTGCACCAAATTGCGCCCATCGGCCTCATCCCGTGCCCGGACACGGGCACGTGTGCGGGTCGGGTCCTAGCTGCCACTGGGTGTGACTTGTCATATAGGAATATATTCTTGTAAAAAAAGTATAGATATAAATCAACAAAAGATTTATCTCTCTACCAATGTGTGACAAATACAATTTTCCACACATTAAAGTCCAACACACAATTAAAGCTTATGATCTCTCATTTATTTTGCTTTAATCACTAAATTATTTATCATAATTTTCTAAAAAAAGTAGAGGTTATCTAGCAAGTGTTCCTAGGAAAATGATAGATGCAGCAAAAAGCTAAGAATTAACCTAAATTGCTGGTAAATTTCGATGACAATATGAAGGTTTAGGGTTCCATTTGCCATCACCAAGATATACCGGTGGTTAGTTCTTTATAAATGAAAATCCCTAATTAATTCATAGATGTAAGATGGGTATGTATCAGTTGATGAAATAGTTTTGATTTTCTTAGTCAAATGAACAGATTTGACTTCTATTATGATTAATTATATTTGAAGCACTAAAGCCCCTGGTAGATTTTGGATGCATGAGTACAATTGTTCATACATTTTGAGTTTTTGCAAATGTAAGGAAAAAAAAGAAGTTGTGATATTGTTCTTAATAGACACATGTATGGAATCATTATTGATATTTTTCATGATATGGTGTGAATAAATTGGAAAGATTAGGTTTATTGAAAAAGATTCACATTTGATAAAGGTTCTTAAATTTTATGCACATAAGTTGCTTGATTAATTGCTACAACGAACAATCATGATTATTGTAAAATGTTTGATTTGTCGAGCTAATCATATGCATTAGGTTTTGAATCTATGTATATGAAACACCATGAAAACATGTTGGAATGTGATTACATTTATATAAAAATTTCATATTTAAGGGGCATGATAAATTACGCTTACTGAGGGTATGTGTATATTGATTATAGGGAAGCAACGGACTGGAACAATCAAACAAGAAGGCAAAAACTCGCAAGACAAAGGTGAGCACATCATGCATTTTAAATACTCTGTCATGATTTGCAATACTATATGAAAAATCGAAGGTGTCGTTATTTTAATTTTGTGGGATTCATAATATAAACATTTCTGATATATCAGTTAAAAATAAGGGATTAGATTTGGATTTATAGCAATGAATTTGGATGTAAGGGTTTTGAAAGTAACTGATGTGGTATGTGGATTTTTATTACAATTATAGAGAACGATTTACAAAACTCCATCTTGAAATGTAGTAAAGGATTTGAAGTGGAATATAAAGATTTTGTATTTCACAATTGATGGATTAAATTCTAATATCGTTGGTGGACGAATGGATGCATGAAACTAATGAGTTATCATTGGTTGAAGATGAACAAAAGGGATTAGATTTATGATTTAGATTCACATGGGATCATGGAAGTTATGTTGTTAACTGGTCAAAAGATTTTTACAATATAAAGGGATTTGAGTGGAGTATTTGTTCCGAAATACATGAATAATTAGTTATATCTAATGTACCAGGGGATTCGAAAGAGTATTTTCTCGGGATTAAGAAACCAAATTAACAAAAAAGGGTTATATATGAATATGTGATATGTAATGTGCTGGTGGTTTCGGCTATGCCAAGTATGACTTAGTTACGCCGAACTTATTATAATTCCAGACTATTAATGATTATGTTTGAACTTTGGCACGCTTGATTTAAATTCCTTTTATTGCTAAATTGTGTTATTATTTTGTATAGGTAATATCCATGTCTAAGTTGGTGTTGGAGATCAAGCTTCATAGGTTGCAAGAACACACATCAAGTATTGGGTCACCATTTTGTACATGAAATCTTCTAGCTATTATAGTACTGGTTAAAACGTTCTTTTATAAACTCGTAATGATACT
Source organism: Scalesia atractyloides (assembly GCA_947069175.1). Lineage (NCBI taxonomy): Eukaryota > Viridiplantae > Streptophyta > Magnoliopsida > Asterales > Asteraceae > Scalesia > Scalesia atractyloides. The sequence continues at coordinate 51,154,823 of CAMTDV010000001.1, read as the reverse complement.
AGCTAACTTCTGTTATAAGTGTGCTTTGCCTATAATATTACAACGTTTGACTTGTATTCCCTTTAAATCTTTTCTTGTTTTTATTTATAAATAAAGAAAAAAACTGGTTGTAACAATTTCAAGGGTTTGCTACTTATTTATTATTTAGTTTGTGACAATGTTTAATTGTATTTGAATCATTAGATAATTGTCTTACGTTTGTATTGAATTTACGAATTGTCGAATGAGTTATGAAATTTGACTTTGTGAAATGAATATGCGTATTTATCAAACTTATCTTTTGATAGGATTTACTTGTCCAAGGTAACGAAGTGCATTGCGGTCCATCTCGAACGTAGATAGCAATTGGCACCTAAGCCTTGTGATTGTAAAACCGTTAATAAACTAATTCAATTAAACCAAAGTAAAACGTGTAGTAACCTTAGGTCCCATAATTGTTGAACCGGGTGTGAACCTTGTTCCAAATTATTGTTTAAACTCATTCAATCAAATCTTTGTGCAATCATTCAAGTTTCATAGTTAGTAATCAACATATAATCGAACTTGTCGGTTTAACCTGGCCTCTCTTTTCAACAAACAAATTAACAACTTAGCAAGCTTCATAAGTGTGACAACCTTTAAAATCAATCGTGTCCATCACAAACCATAAACTCTTTGTGGTTCGATCCGTAATATCACTAACTTATACTTAAGGGTAAATTGGGTATATAAATATTATCTTTGACCGGAGCGCGATACTCCGATTATGATTGATGAGTTTATATTATTAGGAGGAGGACAATTTTTTTTATCTTGCCCGGAACCTAAAAGTTTTTGTTCATCTTCCTGAAAATCATATTAATGTAAACTCTTGTTAAGGGTTACTTAGAAAGTTAGAGAGACGAATTATATATTACTTAGAAAGCGCTTATTGACTTATTACTTTTTCAAAAGAATTTAAAAAAAATTGTTTGGATTAGTTTTATGGTGGGAAATAGTAAAATGACCAAAAAGGATACAGTAAGTTTCAATGTCAAGTTGTCATTTTTAAGAGTGTAGTTAGATTTGTAATTTTATCTTCAAAACATAAAAGTCATTTAGGTTTTTGTGACTTTTGAAAACTAACGTATTACTTCTAAAAAGGTCAAAGTAAAAAACACTTTAGCAAATCACTTTTTTAAGGGTGAAAGGGGTAGTCACTTCTTGAGAAGAGGTAAATTCTCCACCCTTGCCATGTCAATTTCCTCTATAAGTCCGCTCTAACATTAAAACATAAGCGATGGTCACATCTCTTGGGAAGAGGTAAACAATTTTTTTAAATATAAAAAAAACTGTGATTGGTTGAAAAGAGTAGGCCCCACCCTTATCCAACTCTCTCTCTCTCTTCTTCCCCTCTGTGGTGATTATATACTGAAATCAGGTCTCCTCGCGAGGTAAACTTTGATGGGGCAGTGTTCCCCGCGAGGTAAACTAGTTTACCCCATATTTTGCCGCACCCACCCCTCTCACCCTAACTTATTGGCTTTTTAAAAAAATCAATCAATAGGCTGCTAAACGTACCCCCTTCTCATTTAATTTTACTTTTTGTACCCCTTCAAATTTAAAAAAAAATACAATCAAACCTTTTATTTTCTTCTATTGAAAACTTCAAGCTTTAAACAATTCAAACAAAAATAAGTATATTATTATAACCAAACTTATCCATAATTAATTGAATTGAATTCATATTAGTTATTCATGTATACTGTTGTTTTTTAAAATTTAAATTTATCATCAATCGTGTGCATAGATTTAAATTCTGGTGCATAAATTTAAATTCTATTAGTTATTTATGCATATTATTCATTTTGAAAATATAGTATTAATCTTCGTATAGAATAGTAAAGTAATCCCTCTTGTGAAAAGTGAATTAACAAATTGTTGTAAACTTATATTTTATAGCAATGGAATTCAAAAAATATCATTTGAAGATACAAAATTGTAGGTCCTGTAAAGATTAGGGTAGAACATTTGAGAAGAACTGGTAGAAAAAAAGGGTTTTTCTAGATTAAGATTTCTCATATAGTTCAGAATATAAATAAACGTGAAAAATAGTTTAGAATATAAATAAACGTGACAAAATATGATTTGATATTATCAAAGTTGTATGATTTGATAATATCCAATTTGAAGGTTCGTAAATACGGTAGAATTTAAGAACAGGTGAAAAGAACTTTTTTTAGAAAATTACAACTTTTATAGATGTAGAATTTGAGAAGTTTTAAAATGATTTTCCTTTCTTTTTTTTAATATAAAGCGAAGTTATATACACACCAGCCATAAGGCTAATAAAAACAAACAGAAAGCATCCAGAACATACATCACATAACTTCAACTTTTTAGCATTCAAGCATTTATTACACTAATTCTCAAAAGAAATACGTCTCATATTTGCTCTGTTTTTAATCCAAACATATGTGCATTCTCTTATATCTTCCAGCATCTTTATATTTGTAGAGATCACTCCCTTAAATATCTTCTCATTCCTCTAGATCTATGTTGGGCTTATATTATTGAAGGTTTACACATTAGTGCTACATTTGGGCTTGTTGAAGGATTTTGGGCTTCCTAGTGCCTCATGGGCCTAGGGTTGTAACTAGTGGGCTAGATAATTAATATGAATATATGTATTAGGTTAATGTTTTGGGGGTTAGAGAGTTATTATTGAAAAACTTGTATCAGACACTATTTCTGGTGTATGCGTGTTGTTTTTTATTCAAGAGTTGTTCTTCATTCTAATCTTTATTTCCGCAATCGATTAGTCTTACGATACATGTTAGATCCGATTACTGGACTTACAATTGGTATCAGAGCTTGCTGTACAATACATGCTCCATGTATCGCAGATCGAAGAACCATTCAGAATTGAAAGTTGTTGTTGTTCAACCCGGATTACTGTTCAGAGTTGAAGATTGCTGTTATTTTATCTTGCATCGCTACTGTTCCGAAGAACACGAAGAAGGCTTGAGGATTTCGGATTCGATACTGTTGCAGATTCCAAAGAAAACGAAGAAGTTTCAAAGATTTCGGATTGGCCACTGTGAAGATCCCGAAGAACACGAAGGAGATCATCCATCTCGGATTGATCCCGGACTACTGTTCCTGGAATATTCTCAACAACCTAATCCGGGTTTCTCTTATTTCGGTTAAGGATCACTCTTCAAATTGTTGGGGTTTATCTGTTGCAGAAAATTCGGACTACTGTTGCATTCGGATAAGGACTTCATTCCGGATCAATCTTCATACCGGATTAAACTTTATTCCGGCTCAAGGTCATTCCGGATTAAACTTTATTCCGGATCAAGTTCATTCCGGATCAATCATCTTTCCGGATTAATTCTCATTCCGGATCAAGTTTCATTCCGGATTAAGTTCTCAATTTCGGATATTCATTACTTTCCAGATATTCATCTCGGACTCATTTCGGAATTGCCTATCTCGGACTAATTTCGGATTGGTCTATCTCGGAATTGCCTATCTCGGACATTATTCTTGTTCAAATTTACGTCGATGATATTATTTTCGGTTCTACGAATGATGGTTTGTGTTGGGAATTTGAAGAGATAATGAAGAAGAAATTTGAGATGAGCTCACTGGGGGAGATGACTATGTTTTTGGGACTTCAAGTTCGTCAAATCCAGCAAGGAATCTTTGATTCATCAAGGAAAATACTTCAATGACGTTCTTGCGAAATTCAAGCTTACAGATTCAAAGCCTACGGCTTCACCTATTGTAGAACGGCCTTTGCTAAATGAAGATGCTGAAGGAACGCCTTTCAATCCAACCATGTACCGGTCTATGATTGGTTCACTCATGTATCTCACTGCAAGTCGGCCAAATATCATGTTTGTCGTTTTCCAGTGTGCTCGATATCAAGCTACTCCTAAACTCTCTCATTTACATGTTGTTAAAAGAATCTTTAGGTACCTCAAAGGGGCACCATCACTGGGCCTCTAGTATCCTAAAAATTCTGAATTTGAACTGTATGTTTTCTCTGACAGTAATCTTGGAGGTACAGACAGGGACATGCGCTCAACTTCAGCTGGATGCCAATTCTTGGGAGATAGATTAGTCTCTTGGCAATGCAAGAAGCAGCAGACGGTCTTGCTTTCTACAGCGGAAGCAGAATATGTCGCAGCATCTGCTTGCTGCTCCCAGGTTTTATGGATACAACACCAGCTTGCGGATTACGGTTTGACTTATCTAAACACAACAATTTATTGTGATAATGATACCGCTATCCAAATTGTCAAAAACCCTGTTTTTCACTCCAAACCAAGCACATAACTATCAAAATTCATTTTTCGTGATTGCTATGAAAAGGGTCTCGTTAAACTTGAGCAAATCCACCCCGATGTAAACGTGGCGGATTTGTTCACGTAACCCGTTAGCAACGCGCGTTTTCAAGTGCCTGTGGATCTCCTCAAAATGATCCGTTTTTTCTAACTGAGCATCCTCTATCTTTTTCTGTTTAGTTTGTTGTCTTTCTCTCATTTTAGTTTGCTTTGTAAATTTGTTCATGTATATGCACAAATTTAGGGGGAGAAATATCAAAAACAAAAAAAAATTTGTTTTAAACAGCTTTTGCAATGATTGGGAATTAAATACTTCTTCGTGATAAAGTTTCTGACTAACACATGTAAGGTGTTGTAGCGGGAAAGACATGAATCGAAGGTGATATGTTGATAGGTCTAGATCTCAACCGGATAGTGTAAGCCAAATGATATAAACATAAAGAACTATATATTTAGTGGGTCACACACTATAGGCGTATGATTTCATGGTCTTAAATCCTGTGTTGATGGATAGCCAACGCCTGAGGTTTTGGGTCTTTATGCTGTTGAGTCATCCGTGAATATCTTGGCTGCCCTTCTGTTGCATCCAGATTATATGTAGACCTAGGCACAGTCAGGATATCCTTAAAAGAGCCGAAATAGAAGGGCCAAAACCTTAAAAGAAAGGAAATCTCATCATGAGAAAATTCCATGAATTCAAACATACCACATAAGGTATTTGCCTAACCTTCGTCAGATACTATCGGTCACTCTGATGTATGAAAGTACTGACCTGTTCACCAATAGTCTGACATTGTAAAAGATAAAGGATGATCTCAGTATACTCACCTGGTACGATGAATTGTTGTGATTACCTTGATCGCGGGGGTATGTCATGGTATGGGACACACGAATCTCATAGTATAATACTACCTTAAGCATATCATTAAGCTAGAACTAGAAGGTTGAGTCTTAGGCTTCAATGGACAAGTGTATTGACAATTGCTTAGATTAGTCTGACCCAGCTCACACTAAAAAATGTTCCTTAGTCGACTTTAAAAATGATTTGATCCCATAGCAAGGCTGTGTATGTGTTTTTGTTTAACTATTTTACTTGCTTTTGTAGTTGGTAAAGAATGGTTGGATGCTTGGTTAGTCAAATTGCTGATTTTTGGTTAGATGGTTTCTGTCAAGGGATATTGGACTAATATGCTAAGTTTTGAAGTTAGGCCAATCCAATAGAATTTCTGAAAGTCTCAAAATTGAACAATTATGGAAAATGGTGGTACTGTTCTGGATTGGGCTTTGAAACACTTCTGGATAGGCCCACTGACAATTCACTATTCCGGATTGGGCTTTGAAACACTTACTAGATAGGCCCACTGACAATTCACTATTCCGGATTGGGCCTAACATAAGTCCAATCCGGATTATTTGCAAATTCGGATGATGGATTCCGGATTAACTTGGGCCCAAAAGGTTTTAGGCTCAAGCCCATTCCAAAAAAGTACATAAATGAATCAGAGTTCCATTTCGAATTATTCACAAAAATTTTCCGAAATCCTCTGATATTCTCTGTTCATATCTGAATTCACTATTCATCTTCCATTTCGGTTTTTTTTATCTTAAATTTCATCCGAATTAGGTATAAAATGCTTTATAATTATGAAATTTAATGATAATCTTCGAATATTCATGCATTTCGGATTGGTCTTTAAAGTGAATGTTATTTCGGATTTCATTCCGGATGGGCATTCAACCGAATTGAATTAACTCGGATCTCATTTCAGATAATGTCCATCCGAATTGATGAAAGGTTCATCCAGATGCTTGTTAAACTGTTTCAAATCCGGATTGATGAAAGGTTCATCCAGATTACTATTGAACTGTTTGCGAATCCAGATTCCAATGTCTGAAACTTTGAGCTTTCTTGAACCTTTTCAATTGATTGAACCTCTAAAACTGGTTTGAACCTTTTTAAATAATTGAACTTTTGAAATCTGTTTGAACCATCTGATTTGTGTTGGCACTTAATTCTGATGAACTCTCTTAACTTCTGTCAGTTAGTTTTGTTGAGATTGAGTTAAACTGGTTATTATTTCTGACAGAAATGGCGGAAAAAGCATTTGATACGGTCATGCTGGTGGAGGAACAGTTTCACAATCAAGCGGGATATTTATCAGATCCGCCAGCGGAATTTTTCCAAGAATTTAAATCCATGATGGCTGGGTTAAATGATTGCAAGATTGCATATGCACTTCGAGCCAACCCAGTTATATATCGAGATCTAGTGCACACCTTTTGGAAGAGAGCTAGATTCCACTTGAGAGGAGCTGATGGGAGGCCATTCATCAGTTCACAGATTTAGGGAAAAGAGATTTTGGTGAATGAAGCTTGTGTTCGAGAAGTATTACAGTTTGCTGACGCTACGAGTGATCAAACCTTGTATGCAAAGGAGAAAGTATTTCCTATTCTTACTGTTAAATATGAAGCCAATGGGACCGACTATTTTGGTAACTATGAAGAAAAACCGATCAACATCGAAGACTATTTTCGTCGGCCGTTTTCCATTGAATAAGTTCGGAAGGTTTGTTGAGGTGATTGGACAGGATATCCCAGCACCTAAGCCAGTTAATGCTATGGTGGCTGAGGAACATGATATACCAATGAAAGAGAAAGAGATTGAGGTTGAGGATCTGGTTACTGATGCTGACACAGACGAGGAACAAGCTTTCTTGGACGACATTACAGAATTTAATGCTAATCTGACTCCAGTTTTGCTAGAACTTACTTCAGAGAACCTGGAAGCTTTTATTGCACACTTGAAAGAAATTCAAAAGTGACAAGGTGATCCTCGTCTTGTGATACCTTCTGTTGATATTTTTGTTGGCGTGGTTGAGTCTGACGAAGAGATTGATGAAGACAAAGTGCCATTGATAAAGTAACGACGAACGGAGACTGCTAAAGAACCAAGTCATTCTGAAGTTCATATTGGTAGTGTTGCTGAAGAATCTACACCGATCACATCTACTCCTGCCTTATCTTCATTTACTGTGACTCTGATGATCGATCCTACTATTCTTGCTGAATCAACAGTTGCTCACATTGCTACACATTCTACGGTTGTATTTCTTCCAGCGAACTCTATATTGCAAATGATGGATTTTGGCGGTAGTTCAATGGGAGCCAAAGGATCTGGAGCAGGTGGTAGTGGTTCAGGTGGTGTTGAGGGTGATGATGCAGAATATTCAAGGAGATCAGAGAAACGCGCCTTTGAGTTTAGTGGTCTAGATAGCGATGACGAAGATGTAGAGGTTGATATTGTTGTTGAAGAAGTGAGTGATCGTACTTGAACAAGAAATTGTACTTAAAGATGCTCAGATTGCTTCATTGCAGACACGCATAAACGCCAGGGACCAGACGATTGATCAGTTGCAAGGGGATGTTACTATGTTGATGACTTTGGTTTTTGATTTGAAGGCTAAGTTAGAGAACAAGTTTGTTCGAGAATTTTTTGATGCTACCGATGATCCGATGAATGTTGAACATCATCATAGAGCAGCTGAGCAGAGAGCAGCCGAACAAAGTGAAGTCGATAGAGTAGCTGCGGAACAGTTAGCTTCTGCTCGTCAAGCAGTGTTGGATGATTATTTACGTGATCCAAGGAAGAAGTACACTACTAATCAAAAACGTTCAACAGCACAAATGCAGATGGTTTTGATGAAAAATGTTGATGTAAATCCACTTGATGAGAATTTTCAGTTGAAGGATCCTTCCAACCAATCTGAACGGTATGTCATGGAACTCGGTTCGAATTATCACAACAAGGTCGGAAATAAGTCGAAAGTGCTTAGTTGGATGTACGCTCACGTGAAGAAGATGTGGATTATTGTCAGGCAGGATGGTACTCATGAATATTATTCGAAGGAGTCTCAATTTGAAACTTAGACAAAGATTGCATTGATTGATCTGTTACGAGCTCCTTACTCTGATGATGATACTACCGAACGAGGTCCGGTTGGAGGTTTTTCAAATGTTTGGAACAGGAAGTGAAGACTAGTTTTAATACGATGAAAACGGCTGAGCCATATTTACGAGCGGCAAAGGGGGTTCGTGATGCAAGGACTGGGAGGCAATTTAAATGAGTAATGTGGCCTCCAACAGATAAAGAACTCGTTATGCTAGTTGCTCCGACATTCCCAAAAGGAATTTTGAAGAACTTTAACTTCTGGTTGTATGATCCTAAGGTTGGGAGTGTAGCGATGGTGATGAAAGAAGGCGTTTCGAGTAAATGATGTGGTCGATCTGGTGAGTTTTCATGATTAAGATCTGCAAGTTCTTGCTGCAAATCAAATTTGAACGGCAGAGTTGTATGAAGTTTTTGCTAAAGACTGGACGGCAGCTGTGGCAGGAATAATTGCGGGGAGATTGGGAGTTGATGCGCTACCTAAGGATTAAAGGCCTAATGTTGTAAACCTAGGGGGAGATTGTTGGGCTTATATTATTGGAGGTTTACACATTAGTGCTACATTTGGGTTTGTTGAAGGGTTTTGGGCTTCCTAGTGCCTCATGGGCCTAGGGTTGTAACTAGTGGGCTAGATGATTAGTATAAATATATGTATAAGGTTAATGATTTGGGGGTTAGAGAGTTATTATTGAAAAACTTGTATCAGACACTATTCTTGTGTATGCAAGTTGTTTTTGATTCAAGAGTTGTTCTTCATTCTAATCTTTATTTCCGCAATCGATTAGTCTTATGATACCTGTTAGATCCGATTACTGGACTTACAGTCTATATCTTCCAGCAAGTCGCCATTAGAAAGCATCTTGTTGACTTATTTTTATTCTTCGAAACTTCCATGTTCTCCACACTTTGAAGTACCTGCTTAATAGTAGAATGTGAACACAAATTATCCAAATTCCACCCAATCCTAATCAGCCACCATAAAGACTTCGCCATCTTACAGGCAACCAATAAATGGTCCGTATCTTCTGGCATATACCCACAACAAGGGCACATAATGTTTCCGGTTTGTACACCCCTTTTACAAAGCTCTACCGTGTCGGAATTCTCCTTTGCACACTCCTCCACACGAATATATTGACTTTTGGAACCGCCCAATTGCACCAAGTAATTGTTGTGTCCACGTGTTGCTGTGATAAGGAATTTTGGAGGTCACATCTGACCGCTTTTACCAAAAAGCTGCTTCCCGAATTGCCCCATCCCCCCCAAACCCATGCATCCTCGCCTTGTTTCACTTTACTATTTCTGTTTAGAACAAGGAAGCTTAAAAATTCAGTCCATGCCCCCGTTGTTGCTGGATGATTATTCCACCTACACTCCCAAATCACATCATCATCCAATCTTTTATAATTTTGAGATACCATAGAGCCTTTTTCCCCAACCAGTTTATATAATTGTGGAAAATTGTAGACAATCTCCCGCTAGGATGCCACACGTCTTCCCAAAATCTAATTTTATTACCCCTACCCATCAAACAAACTAATTCATCTTTTACTTCCAAACCTTTTTTTCTGAAAATCTTTTTCAATGTTGCATATGTTCTTCCATAAGCATGTTATAGTTTTGTTTACTAGAATTATGTTATTCTTCCATGACTTACCGTGAATCGCCTTAACAACTTGAGCCCATAATAATTCACCATCTTCACGAAATCTCCATCATAGCTTTAATAATAGAGCCAAATTTGGGTCTTGTATACTCCCCAATCTCAATCCTCCATTTTCTTAGCGATTACCATCTTCTCCCAGCCCACCCATCGGATTTTATTATTATTTGATCATCCTCCCCATATAAACCTACGACTTATTCCTTCAAGGGTATTTAAAACGTGTTTCGGAGCTTTGTACAAAGAAAGATAATATGTTGGGAGATTTCCAAGTACCGCTTTTGCCAGTGTCACACACCCTACAAATGACAAATTCTTTGCTTTCCACCTAGACAATCTTGTATTGAATCTATCCGTTACCGGTTTCCAGCTAGCTACATGATTCAAGTTTGCACCCACCATCATGCCAAGATATTTAAAAGGTAAGCACCCGGGATCACATTCTAGAGCCATGGAAAGGTTCATCACCTCTTGGTGATCCATCCCGACCCCATAGACTCTACTTTTTGTAGGGCTTGCCTTCAAACCCGAAGCTAAGAAAAAACATCTCAAGATGCGAGTTAGATTTTTTGTATGCTCAATATCACCATTACTAAGGAACACCACGTCATCCGCATAAAAAAGTTGGGATATCGATGGGCCACCATTAGGTAAAGTGAAGCTTTTGTATAAATCGGTCTCTGACGCCTTAACCATAATCACATTTAAAGCCTCCATAGCCAATATAAATAGAAAGGGTGATATCGGATCCCCTTATCGAAAACCCCTTTCATATGCAAATCCGGGTGTAGGAGAGCCATTTACTAGAACCATTGCCGATCCTGCGTATAGAATTCCCTAAATCCAACATTTCCATTTCGCCGGGAAGCCCATGTGTGATAACACAGTGATCAGGAACTTCCACTTTAGTGTGTCGTATGCTTTTTCAAAATCCACTTTGAAAAACGCAGCTTTAGTTTTTGTTTTCTTTGCCCAAGAATGCATTTCGCTTATAATTAACGGGCCAGCCATAATATTCAAGCCGCCAATAAAAGCCGACTGAGATGAGGATACCAGAGAATCCATAACAGTCACTAGCCTGTTTACCAAAACTTTTGATATCACTTTGAATCAACCCAATTAAGGATATTAGCGTAAAGTCATTTGGTGTTTTTGGATCAGTGATTTTTGGAATTAGGGAAATGAAAGATGCGCCACTTGCTTTGCATATGGAACCATGGGTATGAAATTCAACCAGGACTGAGAATAGTAGAAGTTCGAAACAATCCCAAAATTTTCTAATAAAGGCAAAGGACAAACCATCAGTGCCCAGCGCTTTATCACAGTTGCAGTCTCAAACTGCCACTTTTATTTCTTCTTTTGAGAAAGGCCGAATTAAAAATTCGCCTTGTTCGACTTATATTCTATTAAAATCTTCACCCCTAGGCCTCTGCTTATTAATGGCACTTTGAATCTATTCCGAAAAAAATTCCTATTAATGGCTCTTTGAATCTATAAAGTCGGATACATTTGTCACACCCCAATTAACAAGTCAATTTCAAAACAATCCCGAACAACATCTCTAGTAATAACAATAATTTATTTATCTAGTTTTAACATTTAAAGTAAATCCAAAAATACGATGTCAACCCACATCATTAAATTTTCTTTTATTGTTGACTATGTATTACCAATTATAGTTATAGTACACGTTAAAGTTGAGTTTTTTAATGACCAGTCTTATATAATAAGCATTCTTATAATTATAATTAGTTCGTAAACTAGGTTGTGAATTTTGGGTTTGTGTTTACACCATGTAAATATATGTGTGTATTATTTTTTTAAATTGGTCGACAAAATGACAAGTTTAAGTAATCATGTTAAGTAGGTTGACATGAACACACCACTACAAGAAAATTAGGGTTTCACTGACGAACTACTCAGTAGGAGACATGTCGGTAGAAAACATCGTTAGATAAAGCTCTGTCCGTATTAGTAGTATATAACACTATTTCCAATTGATTACCAATAGTAGTTTCTGACTGTTCACCGATAGACACATTTTCTAAGGAATCATTGTGTGTTATCTCTGGCCAACTCTTTACAATCCGGCCAAAGTTTGACTCTTTATGGATAGAAAAATGACAAAAAGTTCTCCGACCAGGTTTTTTTTTTTTTTTTTTTTTTTTTTTTGTAGACGGACATTCTATCAATAATCTGTGGATAATATTGTTATATAAAAATACACAATTTTGCATATTGTTTATTTTCCTACAAATTATAAATTACTATTTTTATTTGCAGTAAAAATATATAAAAAAACAAATTGTAAATCCAAATCTATAACAAATTTAAACATAATATTATAAAATGAAATAGAATATTTTTTTACAAACAAAAAAGATCAAAGATACTTAAATAGACGGATCATTAGAACAAGTATTAGCACTCAATGGCGTATCATCGGGTCCTCCATATCTTCAGTCTACGTCGGCCAACAACTTACCTGTGATTTCCATCCCCTGCTCGAGGAGTTACGAAGGAAAGGGCACTATCTCCCAATGCTAGACGATGACACGTGCTCACCTAAAGTTGCCCCACCGTGGAAGTCTGAAGCTGAGGTGGAGCTGACTGAAGCTGATGTGCTACTTCCACCCCTTGGTTTACCCATCGTCTGCAATATGTAGACGGCCCAGTGGCCACATCAGCAGATAAACAGATGGAGCGAAAGGCATTGTTATACCAACATAGTCTTTTAATGTAAAGAATTTGTACCGTAACACCTGATAGTTCCATATCCATCAACATTTCATCACTAATATGTGTTGTAGTTCATATACTTCAAAAATTGTAATATTTTACTCAATTAAAATATATGTACTTATCATATCTTCGATAGTTCATTTAACTTTAAATATTTAACCATTACACAGAATAAAAATGCTATTATTTTACAAATTTATTTTTGTTATGTAATTTACTAGGGTCTTTTTTATTTTTACATGAACTATGTAGCATGTTTTAAATTTTATCATGATGTACAAATGTACTTTTTTGTGTATAAGTTCTTCAATTAAATATCTAGTAGGCCATACGATAGGTACAAAAGATAAGTCTAAAACACAACCATATTGCCCCATAACTCCTATATATACTATATTAATAAGCATATCTAAAGAGTAACTTAAGGTAATTTGCCATTTCCTTTAAAACTCCTTTAATGCCTGAAGTACAACATCTTTAAGCACGGTATTTTTAAGCGGCCAAATTTTGCATTCAATTTTTCAATTCCCGCTCATCCCAGTTCCCCATACACCCGCCACGGATATATATCAAGGGTTTTCTAGATTCATTCTTGTAGGTTCCGATAAACCGGATCTAATCAATATCACACAAACAAGCTTTGAGAAATAAATGAAGATGGAAGGATTCAACTTGCATACAAATTAGAATTTGTCTAATACAAGTGAAAGTGTAATCAAAGAGCTACCAAACTCTAATACATCATTAACTACATATATTAGAGGGTTGAAACTCCTAAACTCTAGGCCCAAAGCCTTTCCCCAAGCCCATTACAATAAAGCAACCCAAATCCTAACAAAAAATAATGCATAAACCTATTAATGTCTTTACAATCTCCCTCTAGGTTTACTGCATTAGAACTGGCCTTACGCTTCAGGATCATCAATCATGTGCAAATAATCTGTTTTGAATTACCGTAGCCACTACACTTCTCCAGGATTTAGCACATTCTTCATATTTGTCACTCGCTTGAATCTGATGTGCACCCAACATCAAAATATCCTCCTCATGAAAACTAATTAGATCCAAAGTATCTGCCAGACAAAATGCCTTTTCTTTTGTAATAATGACAGCTTCAGCCATTCTTGGATCATAGGCCCAATAGCAAAGGTTCAGCAGCACACCTTTCAGAAATGTTGGAGCGGCTGGAAGAACCTTGTCCTTGTCGGTCGGTGGCCAGATAACATTTTGGAGCCGTTTGTGAGTATGAGGGTCTCGAACACCTGGGCTTTTCTTTAGATATGACTCTGCAGTCTTCATTGTTGGAAAGTTATGTGATACTTCATGTTCAAGCTTTGAGTGAAACGCCCAACTGGGACCTCATTGGTTCGGATCCGCGTCAAAGTAGTGAGCTCTTAACAGACTTTTCGGATCAATCTTAGTCCATGATTCAAATTGTGTCTATTTCGATTAATATTATCTGTGTTCGCTCTTTCTTGTGACGATCCATAATTTTCTGTCATGATCATACCTCCAACATTTCACTTCTGATTTGTTTCCAACTCTATCATAATGACTCGACCTTATTTCCATGACATATCTGTCCGATACTTTTGAAGGATCCTTTGGCTGAAAATTCTCATCGAGTGGATTCACATCTTAATTCTTCATTACGATCATCTTTTTCCTGCTGGAACTTCCTTTTTGTGGCTACTTTCTCTTTCTTGATCATTCAGCAGAAAGGTATGCATTCAGGCCCGCTTCATGTTCTGCATCAACTGCAGCCTTTTCTGCTTCTGTTCGTTCATGATGTGCAACGTTAATAGGATCATCATCTTTATCCGCAAACTCACTTCCAAACTTTTTCTGCAACTTTGCCTTCATCTCGTAAACCTCTGACATTAGCAGACTCACATCTCCTTGAAGTTGCTCAATGGTTTGGTCCCTGATAGATATCAGATTTTGTAAGGAGACTATTTGAGCATTTTTCAGTTCATTTTCTTGCTCTAGCAACATTACTCTGCGTTATAGTTTGCCAACATCCACAGCTTCATACTTACCACTATCCGATTGCTCGATAAAATTCATCCTTTCTGCAGCCATTCTCATCGGTGCCTCTTCATTCTCAGATAAACCAATGCCAGAACTACCTGCCTCATCATGAGCACCACTAGAACTTTCAGGCTGCAGACTTGGATCAGGAATAGAGCTTGAGCTTGGGGGCTTGGGGAGATCAGAGATATCAGGTGCAAAAACATTCTCGGGTTCATCATCTTCAAATTGTGCTTTGTCAGACGGAATGATACTAGGAGAAGGGATACCAGAATCACCCTTTAGAGATGCAAGTAAAGCTTCTAGATTCTTAGTAGAAATCAAATTCATTTCTCTCACAATCTTCACAACTGTCTCTGGTTCAGCCTGTACTGCTTCTTCTTCTTTTTCTTCTTCTGACACAAGATCTTCAAAAATAGATGTCGGTTGTCTCGGTTTTCCTATGACCTGAACATCATGCTCTTCAGCAACGATCGTTGTTACGGGTTTAAGAGCAGCCACAATTTCCTTGAATTTCCCATGTTTAATAAGCTCGTATCGACCCACAAACTTGACCTTAGCAGAGTCCCGCTGTTTGCACGCTACTTCGAAGCAACTTGGTCCCAGTCGCTTTAAGTTCAGATGGTTTGTACCTTTAATAAGCTCAGGATGCTTCTTGTTGATAATCATCTGTATAAATCTTGGATAAAGCAGGAAAACCTTCGTCTTTGTACTCTCTAACATGCTTTTCATGTTATCAAAAATGAAAACCAAAAAGTTTTGATCCCAGTCATTCACTAATGCAACAAGTGCAGTTGTCTGAGTCTGATTCAGTTGATCCTGGCTGCCCTTGTTCTCTGAAATACATTGTAGAAATATGTGAGCATGACACTGTTGGATATGCTCCTTCATAGCTCATTCGATGAAGAGCTTTCATCACACTATCCTTGTCAAACGCAGTAGGATGGCGTTCACTGTCTCCAAATTGTAATGCATCTCGTACGTCAGACTCTGAAACTTTAATTTCTCTCTCTCTGATCTTTGTTTCAATGTAGGCACCTCCACCCTTGACTTTAGCGCTGATCCAGAAGTCCTGAATCATATCTTCACCTACCATTGGATTTGATTTTAGAGCATGAGTGATCCGGCAGTTGTTCTGTCCAGAAACTAGGGAATCAAATCTCTCTCTATATTCTAGTGGAGAATCAGACAAATAGAAGGCTTGATTATGAAAGACTTCGACTTCCAGCATGTATCTGTCCATCATTTTCTGAGCCATTTTCTGCACATGAAATACATATGTCATCAATTATGGCAAACATTAATTTCCTCTAAACTACTATGACAGGTCAACTTTGTTGACAAGTTAGCGGTTCAGAGGTGAAGGTCAGAGGGTCAAAAATAGTTCAAAGGTTCACAGGTCAGATGAACTTGAATGACAAGGGTTCAAGTCAATGACCCCTTGTCATTCGAGATGGTTCATACACGAGCATCCGAATGCATCTGGAAAGCATCTGAGATGCATCCGAGATGCAGTCGAGATACACCTGGAATGCATCCGAGATGCATCCAGGATTAAGAAAGATCTACCTCAGAGATGAAAGAGATTTGGATAAACAGAAATCGAAATGACTAGAGATGGGATTTATATAGTCTCAAAACATATCCCAGCCCATCTCTGAATAGTTGATTCGAGATGTGACTAGGCCAGGTCCATCTCTAACCAAGTCCATATCGAAACAGTAAACAAACCAGGTGAATGTATTCGAGATAAGTGGGCCCACTCAAAACAGAAATATTTAATTCTTTTCAGGCCCCTATCAGTTTTAACCAATCCTGAACATTAACGCCTTCTGTTAAAATCTGCGATCCAACCGACCAAGCATCCAATCTTATAGAAAGAAAGATTATTAATAAGAACAGTAATCACAAAAAGATAAGGGGAGAGTTGCCATGAGATCAAACTAGTTCTGAACTAATTAAGGAACATTTTTCGGCATGAGCTTGGTCAAACATAACCATGTGATTGCTGATATATTTGTCCTTTTAAACTCATCGCTTCAATCTTCAATTTTCAACCTTGTGACTTCATCAAGTGAGTTTGCAATAACATCCGTGTGTCCCACATCAAGGCATACCCCTATGATCAAGGTAAGCACAACAATTCATCGTAACAAGTGAATATATCGAGGTCATCCTTTCTAATTACAATGTCCGATTTGTTGGTGAATAGGTCAGTACAATGTACTGCAGAGAGACCAAACAATATCAGACAAGGATTAGGTAAATACCTTATATGGTATGTTTTACTTTTAGGTTTTTCTCGTAAGAGATTTCCCTTTTAAGGTTTTGGCACTTTCATTTAGGCTCTTTTAAGAATATCCTGACTGTGCCTAGGTCTGCATGTGTCTGGATGCAACAGAAGGGCAGTCCTTATATCCTGGATGACTTATCAGCATAAAGACTTGAAACTTCAGACATTGGCTATCAATCAACACCGGATTTAAGACCATGAAATCATATGCCGATGATACGTTACCTGCGAGATGCATAGCTTGTTAGAGAGATAATCACTTGGTATCCTTTTGACTCTTGAGTGATAAGCCTATCAACACATCACAAAAATCCTTGCTTTTACAACACCAATATCTTACATGTGTTAACCAAGTACATTAGATTTGAGCAGCAAAGCAAATTTTTCTCCCCCTAAATTTGCGCAGAAGTTGAAAACTTTATGCACAAATTTAGTTATTTTGCGAGATATGATAAATAATTAATATATATGTATATATATATATATTATATACATATATAGGAAGTTGCTTAGTGGGTAAAACGCATCATTTTCAAAAGGTCCATAAGCACTTTGAATCTCGAATTGTTGACAGGTTTTGTAAAGAGATCCGCTGAATTAGCATCTGTGTGAATCTGTTCAAGTTTATCAATGTCGAAGCAATCTCGAATAAAATGAACTTTGATATCAATGTGCTTGGTTTTGGAATGAAAGACAGGGTTTTTGACAATCTAGATTGCGGCATCATTATCACAATAGATAGTAATGTTAAGATAATTCAAACCGTAATCCTCAAGCTGATGTTGCATCTAAATAACCTGGGAGCAGCATGCAGATGCTGCAACATATTCTGCTTCTGCAGTAGATAAAGACACTGTTTGTTGCCTTTTGCACTGTCAGGAAATAAGCCTGTCTCCCAAGTATTGGTATCCAGCTCATGTGGACTTCATGTCCCTGTCTGTCCCTCCAAAGTTACTATCAGAAAAAGCAAACAGATCAAAATTCGAATCTCTAGGATACCAGAGACCCAATTTTGGAGCACCCTTGAGGTATTGAAAGATTCGTTTAACAGCTGAAAGATGAGAAAGTTTAGGGTTTGCTTGATATCTGGCACATTGACAAACCGCAAACATAATGTCCGGTCGGCTGGCAGTTAAGTAATCAATGAACCAATCATAGATCGGTACATTGTTGGATTGACCGTATCACCTTCAGCATCCTCATCAGCAATGGTCGTTTGGCAATGGGCGAGTCGATGGGTTTTGAGTTTAACATGTCGAATTTTGCAAGAACGTCCTAAACATAGTTTCCTTCATGGATCAAGATTCCTTGATTGTTCTGACGAACTTGCAAGCCCAGAAACGTAGTCATTTCACCTAGAGAACTCATTTTGAACTTCTTCTTCATCACGTCCTCAATTTTTTCACAACTCTTCATTGGTAGACCCAAAGATGATGTCGTCAACATAGATCTAAACTAGAATAAGATCCTTGCCCACACGTTTAATGAACAACGTTTGATCTATCATACCTGTACATAACCATGAGCAAGCAGATGCTCTATTAGAGTTGCATACCATGCACGAGGTGCTTGATGCAAACCATACAAAGCTTTATCTAATTTATATGCATAGTCGTGCTTCTTTGGATCTGTAAAACTAGGGGGTTGTTAGGTCCTAGAAGTGTGAGACTAACGCATCAAATATACGCAACAGTCTCTGGTAGTTAACTGGGATTAACTGGGTTAGTTTGTATAAGGTTTGGACCTTTATAGGTCATTTGGGCATGCCATAGGCCTTGTGGACCAGGTAAGCCCATAGGCAAGCCCATGAGGGGCATGCTCTTACCCTAGGTATATAAGCAAAGCTTATTCATTTCTAGGGTTAGACTTTTGGGATTTCTCAAGAGAGAGCCTCCATCTTGTACCAGACGGTTTTGCTTGTTCAAGTAATAGAATCGCGTGCAAGGTGTTAAAAGTAAATTCGTATTGTTCTTCATCTTTTTGGTCTTCTTGAATATCACCAAGTTTGGATTCTGCCCATCCTTGGTGATTGTGTGATACCGTGTTAGATCCAATTTTCGAGACTTACAATTGGTATCAGAGCTTGCTGTTCAATACAAGCTCTTAGTATCACAGATTGAAGAATTGTTCAGAGTTAGAAGATGTGTTTTTGTTCATTCCGGATTGTTGCTGCTGAAGACTGCTGTTGATTTCATCTCGAACAACTACTATTCCGAAGAACACGAAGAAGATTCAAGCATTTCGGATACGGAATTGTTGAAGATCCCGAAGAACACGAGGAAGATCATCCATCTCGGATTGATCTCGGACTACTGTTCATCAACGCTCTCAACAACTTTATCCGGATTATTCGCAATCTGGATTGGAATATGGTTGATTACATATAAGGATTCTCCATTTCGGATCAGGTTTTCATTCCGGATTTGATTTTTCATTCCGGATAAGACTTTCATTCCGGATAAAACTTTCATTCCGGATCAGGGTTTCATCCCGGATCTGTTTCTCTATCTCGGATTATCTCATCTCAGATACCATCTTAGATCACTGTTCCGAATCACCATTTCAGATTAGCATCTCAGATCACTGTTTTCGGATTCCAACTCGGATTTTTAATCCGAGTTACTGTTTTGAATTCGGTACTGTTCCGAGTTATACCCACAAAGGTGGAAAGTTAATCAACTGACATAACCGGAGTTAAACGTTTTCGTACGCAGAATTTGATCCATAGAAAATCTTGACAAACCGGGTGCACGGTTAGACTCGTGTGATTTTTAGGACACAAAAAAAAGGCACCAAAGTTCTTAAAATCACTATCGGACATTATATATCATTGGATTCGTATCGTCGAGACGAGTTTAACGGTACATTTTGGTAAAAACAGTTTTTGGACATTTTTTATCGTGTTTACCGGTACAGTTTCGTTTATCCGAAGATGTTTACAGCCCAAGCTCAGCACTCGAACATAGTTTTCATCCCAACACAAATCAAAACCCGAACCTGCGGGATGAAGTGAAGGAAAAGCTAAATGAGTTTATTGGAAACTACAATGTTGATCCGGCTACTGACTATGTGATGTGTTTGCTTGAATGTGGGAGGCGAAAAGAGGAAGTAAGAGATGAGTTGAATAGCGTTTTGGGTGATGACAAAGACTCCTTTTTATCTTGGTTTTAGGATCATTCACAATCAAACCAAGCTCTCCAAGCTCTACATGCTAAATCAACAGGGTCTAATCCTAAAGAAGTGTCCGAATAGAAACCTCAAGCCCAGCAAGCAGCAATCAGAAGCCCAGCACCCCAAATTCTACCTCAAGCCCAAACTAACGCTGACAAACCAAGCTCACACATTGACACAGTCAACTACCTTTTGTGCACTGAACCTTGCAGGAATAGGGTTGCTCAACTCAGGGCACTTAATTCCAAAATGGCTGATGATTACAACAATGCAATGGCCCAGTGCATCAGCCTTCGAGAAAGTAACAAGTTACTCAAAGAAAATGTTGAAGCGCAAAAGAAAGACATAGCTCAGCTCCACCTAGACGTAAATTAACAGAAATGTTGGGTCCATGATTAAAAAACCAGATTAGATTCAAATACAATGGAATGAGACTTGGTAAGAGTTGAGCTGGGACTTCTTGCTGGAAAATATCAACAAAACGAAGCAAATATAAAGAAGTTTGATACATCCAACAAGCTCGTTTAAGACGTGTGCAATGTGCAGCTGGCATATAAGGAGAACAAGGGGAAGGGTTTGGGATTCAATCAGGTTGCCCCACCATATAATCACAACTACACAACAATGCCTGAAACCGACGAAGATATTGAGAAAGCACAATATATGGTGTACGGTAAACCCAATGATTATACGTCAGACACACAGGAACCATCTAGTGTTGTTGATTCTTCTAATGATTCAGCTGGAGTGTCTAGTCTTTCATCTGATAAACCAGGACTCTCTGACTTTATCAAAGCTGATGAAGAGAGAGCTGACGTGAACAAAGCCCCGAATGCGCAAACTGAATAACCTGAACCTTCTACTTGTGATGAAAAGGTTCTAAGCAAGCTAAAGGAGCAGAAACGAGCAAATCGGATATGAAGAAAACAGAAGTCCAAACGTCAAGGACAGTCACGCTCAACAAAATCATCAGTGGGCAGCAATAACCCTCAAAAGGCTAGTGTTGTGAAAAATGCTTTTGTTAAGCCGATCGTTAATGGAAAATGTTGCCAAAAACAAACGGAAGGCTGTTCAGAAACAAAAATCTTTTTTCTAAAATGAGTAAACCTGAAACAGCCACAGTTGCTCAATAAAAGGCAATAACCGCGTCTGTTAAAACGAAACAGATTTGGAAACCCAAATCCAAGACAGTAGCAACATCACCAATCCTTGAAACAAAAGGGGATTTTGTCTGAAAGAAGTGTCTTATTTTGATGCTTCAGGGAAACCCAGGACCACGATGGCCTGGGTCCCACTGTCTTACTAATCTTCTTATTTTTTCAAGAACAGCCAAGGAGGAGTTGTTAACAATCTCTAAAATGTTGATAGCGGTTGTTCCAGGGACATATCAGAAAATATCTCACTGTTGCAAAAAATTCAAATTTTTATTACGAGTGCGATGTTTCCTTTGGAGGAGATGAGGTAAGAAAAGATCAGCGAAAAGGCAAAAAATTAAATTACATGCTTTAATTTTGATAGTGATTAGTCTTTAATCTAATGAAGGAATGGTTAAGCAAAAACTACAAATATTTCCCTTTTCTTTCGTTTAAAACTTTGTACATACGTTTTCTTTATTAGGTAAATTTGTGTATAAATTATGATGCACAACTTTAGGGGGAAGAGGGCGATATATGTATATATGTAATGTTTGAGGGGGAGAAAATCAGAAAAATACAAAGACATTTAAAAAACAAAAAAAAATGCAAAAGGTCTTTTTGTATCAAATGGGAAATGAAATGAGTATTCGTGATAAAGGGCGTGACTGACACATGTAAGGTGTTGTAGCTGAAAAGACTAGCATCTAATGTGATATGTTGGTAGGCTTAATGCTCAAAGTGATTATAAGATACTAAGTGATATAAACATAACCATCGGCGTATGATTTCATGGTCTTAAATCCTGTGTTGATAGATAGCCAACATCTGAAGTTTTGGGTCTTTATGCTGTTGAGTCATCCGGGGATATCTTGGCTGCCCTTCTGTTGCATGTAGATTATATGCATACCTAGACACAGTCAGGATATCTTTAAAAGAGCCAAAATAGAAGGGCCAAAACCTTAAAAAAAGGAAATCTTATCATGAGAAAATTCCATGTGCTTAAAAAGTCAAACATACCATATAAGGTATTTGCCTAACCCTCGTTAGATACTATTGGTCACTCTGCTGTATGAAAGTACTGACCTTTTCACCAATAGTCTGACGTTGTAAAAGATAAAGGATGATCTTAGTATACTCACCTGCTATGATGAATCGTTGTGCTTACCTTGATCGCGGGGGTATGTCACGGTATGGGACGCACGGATATTATAGTATAATACTACCTTAAGTATATCACGAAGTTGAAAAATGAAAGTCGAGTGTTAAAGTTTAAGTGGACAAACATATTGGCAATCACTTAGACCAGACTAAATAAGTTTGAACTAGAAAGTGTTTCTTGGTCCGCCTGAAAACGATTTTGATCCCATTGCAATTGTATAATTGTAACTACTGAGTTAGTTTCTTCATTTATTTGCATTTTGTTTATATTCTTATTAAAAAAAGAAAATTCAAAAATCCAAAAGTAGAGTGCTTTATTTGTTTTATTAAAAATTATTAACTGTTCTTGAAGATTTGACTAATCATCAAAAGATGAAAGAAATTTGAATTTTGATCCGAGTACAAGTACTTGGATGTACCAGGTGTTCATGCGGTACTCTCCCTGTTGCATAAGAATGTTTGCTTATAAATTTCTTAGAATTGTGCAGATCTTGATTTAGATCAAGAAACAAGGGTTGCTGAAAATTGAGATACTGTTAGTTGCCGACAAAGCATGAAGCATCACAACAGCAAAGTGTACCTGAGTCTGAAGAACTAGATGCCAGTCATCGTCTGACAGTGATAGTACATTTGAAGAAGTACCTGTGAACTTGCTTGCTTGAAAGAGAAAGATTGAAGAAGAAAAGAGCTGCTGAGGTTCCTCCTCTCACATTCTTTTTGACAAAGGTGTTTCAAGCAAAGCTGATCAAGATCCTGATATGTAGCTAACCACAAGAGCTGAAGAAAGAGACCCAGTGCTGAGAGTTCGTTGAAGTGTGAGGTCCAAGAAGTATGAGACTGACTTCCACAACACTTACAGCATAGCGACAACCATAGACTCTGTTGAAGACGTTGCTGAATTTATGCTATGAAGACAATTTGATGCATCAGTCTAGGGGGAGATTTTTAGGTCCTAGAAGTGTGAGACTGATGCATCAAATATACGCAACAGTCTCTGGTAGTTAACTCGGATTAACTGGGTTAGTTTGTATTAGGTTTAGACCTTTATAGGTCATTTGGGCATGCCATAGGCCATGTGGGCCAGGTAAGCCCATAGGAAAGCCCATGAAGGGCATGCTCTTACCCTAGGTATATAAGCAAAGCTTATTCATTTCTAGGGTTAGACTTTTGGGATTTCTCTAGAGAGAGCCTCCATCTTGTACCAAATGGTTTTGCTTGTTCAAGTAATATAATCGTGTGCAAGGTGTTAAAAGTGAATTTGTATTGTTCTTCATCTTTTCGGTCTTCTTGAATATCACCAAGTTTGGATTCCGCCCATCCTTAGTGATTGTGTGATACCGTGTTAGATCCAATTTTCGGGACTTATAGTTGTTAAGCAACATAAATCTCCTCCTTGACCTTCCCGTACAAAAACGTCGTCTTGACATCCATTTGATAAACCGTGAAACCAATGTAGGATGCATATGCCAAGAAGATGCGTATGGCTTCTAGACGGGCTATGGGCGCATATACCTCATCATAGTCAAGGCCTTCGATCTATCTGAATCCCTGCACCACTAGCCGAGCATTGTTCCGCACGATCACTCCAGTATCGTCTTGTTTATTTTTATACACCCAACGAGTACCAAGAGCTCGTTTTCCCTCTAGCAACTTCACCAATTTCCACACTCCCAGCTTTTCAAACTGATTGAGCTCTTCATACATTGCATCAACCCATCCAGGTTCCTTCAAAGCAACATCAATGTTTTTAGGCTCAATTTGTGAAATGAAGCATGAATACAAACATGTGTTAATGGTTCTTGATCTACTACGTGTTTGAACACCGGCAGATACTAGACCAATAACATTTGCAATTGGATGATTTTTCTGAATGTTGGGGAATTGCCACATCTGGTGCCTATAAATTAGATTCTAAGTTAGAAGCACTTCCTGCTACTATCCCAGATTGATCCCCCTCATTTGATGCAACAATATGGAATACAGGAGGATCCACTGTGCAATCTAACGGAATCGGCTCCGGAAATGGTGAAGCTCATTGAACTGTATCTTGTGGTGCAGAGGATTCAATGTTGCTGATAGCAGTAGGTTCGAGAACCTTGTCTTGTATTTGTGAAGAAAAGTGCATGTCCGTAGGAACCTCATGAAATCCCAGAGGATCCACGATAAGTTTCTTGAGAGAATCTTGAAGCGGGACAGCATCATCTTCAGCTACGATGGGAATTGGTATTACTGTTTTTGAGACATCTACATCAACAATTAAATCAGGTAGAATATTAAAAGACTGAAACAAGGAAGAGTAGTCATATAACCAAATCAGGTCCAAGTCTAGCATCTTTCGGATTTTCTTCTAGCCAATCCACATAATATGTCTCCATGATCTTTTTCTTAAGTTAGTTGTAGACACGATATGAAGTGTTCTTTGCATAACCGATGAAATAGCATGGATCTCCTCTTCCATCAAATTTTCCTTTGGCATCCATGTTGAGTAGAGCACAAGGACAACCAAAAGTACGAAAATGTTTGTACCGAGGGTTTCTGTCCTTCAACTATTTCATAAGGTGTCTTCATGTGACGTTTGTTAATGAGAGCATGATTACGAGCTGCTTCAATGAGAGTTTTGTTTCGTCTTTCTGCGACTCCATTTTGTTGAGGAGTTCCAGTTACACTGTATTGATGATCAATTCCTTTTGATGCACAAAAAGCGTTCAGTTCGACGTTATTGAACTCCGTTCCATTGACACAACGCATAATCTTCACCCGCTCGTTCGCTTGGTTCTCCATGAGAGTGATAAATTTCTTTATTAGACTTCCAGTTTCACTCTTTTGTTCCAAGAAATATACCCAAGTGAAATGAGAATAGTCATCAGCGATAACCAGGCAATAAGCTTTTCTTCCAATACTCAGCACATTGACAGGACCAAAAAGATCCATGTGAAGCAGTTCCAGAACTTTGGATGTCTTGTGCACGAGCTTGGGCTTATGAGGCTTACGGTGTTGCTTCCCACGAGCACATGACTCACATTTTTCAATTTGCATGAAATCCTTGATTGGTAAATTTCTGACCATACATCCCTTTGCCAGACGGTTAAGATTCTTCATGTTAAGATGCCCAAGTCTTCGATGCCACAGCATTGCATCATGTTCAGCAATTTCAGAGAACAAGCAAGTAACTTGATCAGTGGGGCTTTGTTCATATCAATCACGTAAGCGTTACCCCGTCGTTCTACTTCAATCAAGTACCAATCCTCTGGTATGACAATTCCAGGTTTCAAGACCACGCATCCACCTTTTGTAAACAAAACCTCTAAATCATTGTCGCACATCTGAGAGACACTGAGAAGACGGTGTTTGAGTTCAGGAACATAATTGACATCTGAGAAGCTAAGAACCCCGTTTCGGACTGTGCCTTTCATAGTAATTCATCCTGTTTCCCCCCTGCAAAAGTGACAAATCCACCATCGAAGATTTTGATATCATTCAACTGGGAGATGTCCCCGGTCATGTGTCTGGAACAGCCACTGTCGATAAACCAAAGTCTAACAACAGCCCTCCAAAGTCGTTCCTGCACACAGAACAAGATTAGTAGGAGACGGGAACCCAGATCTTTTTCAATCCGGGTTGGTTAGAAGATTTTGATGCTTGAGAAGATTAAGAAATGAGATTTGGCAAGTGAGAGCTCTTTGACTACGATCTAGCAATCTTTTTAGGTTTCCAAATCTTTAGCTCTATATGATTTGAGAAAACATGTGATGAAGAGGTGTTTAAGTTCTTGTATGAATTTACGAAACCATTTGAGTTTGAACAATTTTTATTGTTCTTCTTTGCTAGATTCCAGTCCCCATCAGAAGGCTTTTGATGACTTTGACATCGATAGTACGAAGCCGTCTGATGGATGGAAATTTTGGACCGATAAGACCCAAAAGGACGATGAACACAGTTTCTAGCTATGTACCCCGGAATTCCACAATTGAACCAAGTTTGCCTTTTTGAGAAATTCTGGGGAACTGATTGGGTCTCTTCCTTCCACTAGGTGCTGATTTCTTGTGTGCATTTTTACTCATATGAGAAACCTGCTCACAATTATCAGCATAAGAGTGAGTATCGACAACTTTACCCTTAAATCTTAATTCAGTTGGTTTTTGAGTTGGGTTTTTCTTTTGACTAGCAACACTTGAGGAAATTTTCTCCTGAATTTTCATTGTGCGCTGTCTTCTGGTTTTTCTAGATCGTCTTTTATTTGCAGGAGAGGCTTCTATAGTATTAGTTTCATTTGAAACTTTTTCTTCTGAAACCAAAGTCCCGGAATCAACTATTTCAGTTTCTTTGGAAATGGTTATATTTGGAACTGAGCTTTCAGAATTAGAGGATTCTTGGTCACCGGATGATGAGCAAGTTTTGTCAATATTTTGACTGTCAAAACTGTCTTGCTCATTATCTGATGAGTTAGAATCTTTTGTCTGATTTCCAGAAATATCAGATGTCTCCTGTTCACGAACATTTACATTCAAACATTCCATCACAACAATATTTTCAGTTTCACTAGATCTAGAGATATCTGAGGTATCCGTTGAGGTTTAAGAAGAACTAAAATAGTTATCTGAATCATTCAAAACTGAAACCTCAGACTCCTTTCAACTGTCAATTATATCATGGATTGAATCAAAAACCATATCATTTGAAGTTTCAGTTTCAACAACATTGGAAAAACCCCGAGTCTCAAAAATCAATGACTGAACAAAATTCCAAACATAGTCATCATGTTTATCACATAAAGAAACATCTGTGTCATCAGCAATAATTGGATGTGATCATCATCCACTTTTGATTGCTGCTCGTCTATCACTGACTCTACACAAACACTAAAGCAGTTAACTTCCTTTTTCAAATCAGAAGTGAAAATTGTTTTCACAAGTTCTTCAGATGGAGTTGTTGTTGTCTCCTTTTCACCTTTCAAATTTTCAACTGGCGCATTCGAGCGCTCTTTATCATTAAATTTTACAAAACTTACAGGCTTTTGAAAATCAGTTGATTTGGTATTCTTATGCTTGAAAGGTTCCCAAGGAACGTAGTAACTTGGTTTGCCATATGCCATTTTATCATAATTTTCCAATTCTTGCTCAGTGAGCGGCATTCTTGAAAAATTATGATTGTATGGCGGAGGGACTTGTGAATACCCCAACCCTTTTCCATTGTTCTCTTTGTATACCATTTGTATATTGCACAGATTGCGAACAGTGTCACTGGAAGTATCATCATATTTAATATTCAATTCATTTTGTTGAAATTTTCCAGTGAGAAGTCCCAGCTCAAATCTTACCAAGTCGCATTCTAAAGTTTTTGAATTGAGTTTGGTTTTATAATCATGAACCCAACAATTTTTTTGGTTTACGTCTCGGTGGAGTTGAGCTATGTCCTTCTTTAGAGCATTAATATTTTCGTAGAGAATTTTATTGTTCTCACAAAGACCAATGTACTTTGACATGGCACTGTTGTAATCATTAATGAGATTGAGATTATGAGCTCTCATTTGTGCCAGTTTATGTTTACAATCTTCTAAGCATAGAAGAGAACTTACCATTTCGGAGAGAGATTTGAGCTCCTCAGTTTGCGCCATCAAGCATTTGAGATGATCTTCAGCCACTTCGCCAATCTTCAGAGGATCCACTAGAGCTGCAGCATCAATCCAGCTGAAACCATGCTGCTCTTGAACCATTAGGGCCTTTCCTGCTCCTGATCCTCCTTGACTTGATGAAGTTGATGATGATGTCTGAGCTGAAGAAACTGGAACCATGGACCTTTCTGAAATCCTAGCAGCAGCAGCAGTTTCTTCATATCCCACGATTGTCTTCCTGTAGTTTCTGGGGAAGTGTCCGGGTTCATGACATCTGTAGCATCTCAACTTATCCTTGACTGACCAAGTGCGAATGTTTGACATTAGACAGCACCCGTATCTTTTTTGAACTTTTCTGCTAAAAAAGCAGCCATCGCTAGATTCCATGATACATCTAGTTCTTCAATGTCTTCTTCAACCACTTGATTCAGATCGGTAGCAAACATTGAAGGAGGCAAGAGATCTCCTGCTAGAAATGCATTCAAACTGTTAAGCGTTGAAGCTGCCAAGGCTAACTTCTCTTCGTTTTATTTGGTCAGAAATGCAAGATTTTCAGTGGGGGTTGTGGATTGAATATTTTGAGGAGCTGGAAGATTAATGGGACTGTAGACAACGTTTGCGTGCTGAGATAATTGCTGAGCAGTAATAGAAGTCAGTACAGCGGAGTTGTTTGGAAGAGACATGCCATAAAAATAGTTAGTCTTTTGGGCTTGAAGTTGTGCTTGAGTCAAAGGACTGAAAACAACATTTGGATTGTCGTTTGTCGCAGGCTAAAGACAAGATTAGGGTGACTTTGAGACATCAAGGCAGTGTTAGAGCTAGTCACCCTTGCAGCCATCATAGAGTTATTGTGGTTCAGTTCTCTTACTGATTGTCTATTTCACATGATTTGACGGTGGCGATTAGTTCAGTAAGAGCAACTTCATTCAGATTCGTGTTATGTTTGATCATTGAAGCATCGGCATCCCAAGACTTCGGCAGAGAATTCAACAGTTGATGATTCATCCCACTATTAGTGATTGAAATTCCAGCAGTAACCACTTGTGAAATAAGTTTGACGAATCTCCTGATTTGATTTTCCGCAGTCTCTCCGTAAATGTGATTAAAAGAACTGAACTGCCAGTTCAGCATATTCACCCTGCTAGCTTTCATATCAGTGTTTCCTTCGTACAAATTTTCCAGCACATCCTAGATTTCTTTTGCACTTGTGCAGCTTCTGACAACAATTGAGATGTCATGACCAAGTGCCATGGTAAGATTTGCCATTGCCTTATCATCTTCATCCTTGATTTTTCGATCTTCATCAGACCACAAACTTTCTAGTTTCGAAATTCGAGTGTCTGGATCATCTGTAGTTGCAACATGATTGTGCAGGGACCATCACAAATGCACATCCACATTCCGGGTTCCTTTGCTTTGCAATACTGTTCAAAGCGCCAAGTCCATTTAAAGTAATCATCACCATACATCAATCTTGGGATTTTGGTAGACGTTCCAATACTCTGGTCTAGTTCCTGAGATCTACAGTCGTCAGAATGCTGTGTGGATTCATTGTTAAAGATGGTGAAAAGATATCAAACAGAAAAGTGAACAGTAAATAGCTACTCTGAACAATAACCTCTGAACAGTAACAATGAACAGTAGCCTTGATTCGAAATGGTAAATGATCCGAGATGCTACAGTTGATCCGAGATGTCAACAGTATCCTGGAACAGTGAAGTTTCTACGTAAATAATGATCCGAGATGCTACACTATCCTTGAACAGTACACTTTCTAAGTGAGAATAGATCCGAGATGCAAATGTAGAGATCCGAGATGGATCAAGATGTTCAATTAAACAATCCGAAATGGTCTGATATGGTTCGAGATGTTCAAGCAAACAATCTGAAATGGTCCGAGATGTTCAAGCAAACAACCCGAGATGGTTCGAGATGTTCAAGCAAACAATCCAAGATGGTCTAAGATGATCTGAGATCTTCAAAAAGACTATCTGAGATGATCCGAGATCTTCAACAAAAACCGAAACAGAAGCAGATACGTTCAGAAAAACCGTGTGATATCAGATATGAGCTTGGAAACAGGTTAAAACAGGCTCTGATACCAATTGTAGGTCCCGATAAACCGGATCTAATCGATATCACACAAACAAGCTTTGAGAAATAAGATGAAGATGGAAGGATTCAACTTGCATACAAATTAGAATTTGTCTAATACAAGTAAAAATGTAATCAAAGAGCTACCAAACCCTAATACACCATTAACTATATATACTAGAGGGTTGGAGTTCTTAAACTCTAAACTCTTAGGCCCAAAGCCTTTCCCCAAACCCATTACAATAAAGCAACCCAAATCCTAACAAAAACTAATGCACAAACCTATTAATGTCTTTACAATTCTTCATTTTCAAAATCCTCTGGCCCCTTTCTATCTCTGGCGATTTAAGAGATGGCGACTTCACAAGATGTTCAAGGTTTCACAACATCCAAATGATTTGAGATCTTCACTGACCCTCTCTCATTTTCATCTCATCTCAGGTTCAGAGCTCTCATTTCCCCTCTCATACGTAATTATATTGTTTATTTTTCAATTTGTAGATAGAATTTTAAATATTCTTAATATAATGCTTTATAGCTAATCAATAATCTGTCGATAATATTGTTATATAAAAATACACCATTTTTCATATTGTTTATTTTCCTGCAAATTATAAATTACTATTTTTATTTGCAGTAAAAATATATAAAAAAACAAATTGTAAATCCAAATCTATAACAAATTTAAACACAATATGATAAAATGAAATAGAATATTTTTTTTACAAATAAAAAAGATCAAAGATACTTAAATAGACGGATCATTAGGACAAGTATTAGCACTCAATGGCGTATCTTCGGGTCCTCCATATCTTCAGTCTAGGTCGGCCAACAACTTACGTGTGATTTCCATCCCCTGCTCAAGGAGTTACGAAGGAAAGGGCACTATCTCCAAATGCTAGACGATGAACGTGCTCACCTAAAGTTGCCCCACCGTGGAAGTCTAAAGCTGAGGTGGAACTGACTGAAGCTGATGTGCTACTTCCACCCTTGGTTTACCCATCGTCTGCTGTATGTAGACGGCCCAGTGGCCACATCAGCAGATAAACAGATGGAGCGAAAGGCATTGTTATACCAACATAGTCTTTTAATGTAGAGAATTTGTACTTTAACACCTGATAGTTCCATATCCATCTTCATCACTAATATGTGTTGTAGTTCACATACTTCAAAAATTGTAATATTTTACTCAATGAAAACATATGTACTTATCATATCTTCGATAGTTCATTTAACTTTAAATATTTAACCATTACACGGAATAAAAATGCTATTATTTTACAAATTTATTTTTGTTATGTAATTTACTAGGTATTTTTATTTTTACATGAACTATGTAGCATGTTTTAAATTTTATCATGATACACAAATGTACTTTTTTTTGTATAAGTTCTTCAGTTAAATATCTAGTAGGCCATACGATAGGTATAAAAGATAAGTCTAAAACACAACCATATTGTCCCATAACTCCTATCTATACTATATTAATAAGCATATCCAAAGAGTAACTTAAGGTAATTTGCCACTTCCTTTAAAACTCCTTTAATGCATGAAGTACAACATCTTTAAGCATAGTATATTTGACCGGCCAAATTTTTGCATTCAATTTTTCAATTCCCGCTCATCCTAGTTCCCCATACACCCCTGCCACGGATATATATCAAGGGTTTTCTAGATTCATTCTTGTAGGTCCCGATAAACCGGATCTAATCGATATCACACAAACAAGCTTTGAGTAATAAGATGAAGATGGAAGGATTCAACTTGCATACAAATTAGAATTTGTCTAATACAAGTAAAAGTGTAATCATAGAGCTACCAAACCCTAATACATCATTAACTATATATACTAGAGGGTTGGAGCTCATAAACTCTAAACTCTTAGGCCCAAAGTCTTTCCCCAAGCACATTACAATAAAGCAACCCAAATCCTAACAAAAACTAATGCCTAAACCTATTAATGTCTTTACAATTCTTCATTTTCAAAATCCTCAGGCCCCTTTCTCTCTCTGGCGATTTAAGAGATGGCAACTTCACAAGATGTTCAAGGTTTCACAACATCCAAACGATTTGAGATCTTTACTAACCCTCTCTCATTTTCATCTCATCTCAGGTTCAGAGCTCTCATTCCCTTTCTCATACGGTAATTATATTGTTTATTTTTCAATTTGTAGACAGATTTTTAAATGTTCTTAATATAATGATTTATAGCTCATATGAAGATCAGGTCACTCGCCTAGAAGTTGAATGGTGCAAATTAAGGTAAGCTAAATAAAACCATTTACTAATTCAAGTTAGAACTATGAAATTTACGGTAAAAGAAAACTTAAATCTTAACCCCTCTTTGTTTACAGGTAGGTGCAACGTCGCAGTTTTATACGGTAAGCGATAGGTGCACTTCCACTAAAATGATTTCATAAACTATGTCTCATGAAATAACATTAATATTAATCATTATTATTTGTCAGATTAGATCATCAACTGAGTGTAGCACGTTGTGAATGGAGATCGAGCTCCTGAAATGAGCAATTGATCTTATCTCACTCAACTAGCAGAGGCGGAATTCATTGCTAGAGAGGTAAACATGACAAACAAGATAGAACTTACTGTTTAACTGCTTCTGATGTATTAATGACGTTCAAGTTAAAGACGCAAGTAAACAAACTGACAGAGCTTCGCCGTATCAATGACAAAATCAGTTCCTAGTTCTAACACAACACTTCCCTATTTATAGGTCGACATGACTCGTACTGAAGTGCGTGCAATAACAAACATCTATGATTCGTACGAAATAGTATTTCATACGAGTGACTGATTTCGTATGAAACACACATCTGTTTCGTGCGAATCACAGTGAAAAACATATAAATTTTACATTTTCTCATTTAAACATTAACTTGTAAACTTTATAAACATTACAAATATATCCTAGACGTAGGCAATAGACATTATGCACCAACAAACTCCCCCTTGGATGTTACCACAGTCTGGATAATCTTCAAAATCTTCAATTTGATTTGACTTTAACGCCCAAAGAACTTCTTCACCGGTTTTCGACGTTCCTCGGAAGCAATAAGCGTTTGATCGGTCAGAGGACGTCGCTTCAAAAACTGAAAGCTCCTTAATGATGCTATTCTTGAACGTTCAGCAATCCGAGCTTCTTTATCTTCAGTTTCTTTAACTCCTTCTTCTCAATCTTTCTCCAGGTTGTCTTCCAGTCTGATCCCGAGTGAATATCATTTGCAAAACACACATTCACAATCTTTTGAAATTGAAGTACTTGATCCTGATCCTTTTCTTCAAAACTGATCTTGCTATAAAATAAACATTCAATGTCTTTTTTTGAACAATTTACTAGCCACATGGGGTCTAGTACTCGAATGCCTCACCACAACCCAAATATTCTTTTGTGTGTTATGGCGGCTTCAGTTAATTCCTCATTTATCTTCCATGAATCTTCATCTGGGTGTAAACAAATAACAGCCTCACCTGTATTAGAATTGCAATGCCACCACTTGAAGATCGTATAGAAATCTTGCTCCATTTTGATCATCGGCATGTTTTTCAATGTCACACCCTCAATTTCCACTTGCGGAGTTTTACCGCGAGGCGTGCGAACAAACCAGAATCTGAAACACTAGTACGTCGAACGACTCTATATGATTTGATTATACGTTTTCAAAAATCATTTGTCGTAGATTTTATATTGTCTTAATTAGTTACCAATATTTAGCGGAAGCATTAGTTCTTAAAGTTGAGCGGAAGTATAAAATAAGTAGAGAATACGGGCGCCAACACAAACGCCAAAACAAATGAAAAACCCAAAACAATATTTGTAAATGAGACTCGATAAAAGATGTCTTGTTCAATGCATGTGGGTGCACCTAGAGCTCCTAGCGTCCTGAGAAACATGTAAAGAAACAAGTGTCAACATTAAAGATGAGTGAGTTCACAGGTTTTCATAAATTCGTTTGTTCGGTTATGAGTTTGTTTCCCCCGTTATCCCTAACCCGGGATAACGATTTAGTCCATTATTCCCAACCCGGAATAATACCGATAGTTTCATTATTCCTTAACCGAAATAATAATGATGTTGATTCCATTATTCCAAACCCGGAATAATAAGTTGTTGTTTCCATTATCCTCAACCCGGGATAATATAGTTGTTGTTTCCATTATCCTCAACCCGGGATAATATAGTTGTTTCGTAATTAAGTTCAATGTTAACATATATAGGTAGCTAGCCTAAAGTTATGTCACGTAAGAGTTCGCGATCGAAGCTGACTGTTGTGCCTCCGTGTTGCCAGGCCTATCACTGACCATGGCGAAGTTAGGCCAAATTATTCACCCGTTGACCATACCCGGTCGGCTAGCGCGACTAGCTCGGATGGGGCTTGTCGGGCCCAGTAGTACTACTTATAATTCCCCCGCTATTAAAACCCAATACTAACGATCCGAGAGATTGACGAGGACTTAAGTGATATAGCTGCTTAGTGACCATAACATTACATTAACATCAACTTAGTTACCGAATAGTTATGTGACGTTAATTTCGTATAACGTAAAGAGATTGAGTTTGAAGAGTGTATACATGTTTCTCCCCCTGTTGTTTAAAAACCGGATAAAGTTAGGGGCCGTGAACTCACCTTTAGTTGCTCGGTTAGTGTAGCAAAGAAGTTGTAAGGGATGGGACCGCTAATTGCGTCCTAACAAACCAATTGATTTCAAGTTAGTGTGTGAACACACCAATACAGATTCTACACTTAATTTACGCACAAAATGATACACACAAACAACATACCTAACACTCATACATGCATGCAAGTATCCTCATGTGATCATAGTAATCAAAACAATTTATCATGAACATAATCCAATCCATGCAACACTTTGGTGCACACAATCACAAGTTATCAAATTTCAGCTTACTACTCATAATTCAGCTGTTTTCTAGGATTTTTATAAAATAGTTCCAACGTTCCAAAAATTCCAATTATTTTACAGCAGGTGACATTTATAATGTAGAAATTTATATAAATTTTCCAAGTCCTAAATCTTTACCAATTAACCATAAATATTAATATACTAGGCTGCAGTCAGATTCATTGCTTTCTGACTGCAGTCCACGGAAGAATTTATTTAAAAATCACTGATCGTCCAATTAACAAAATTCCAATTGGAGTTGCCCGGAAATTTCCATACCTAGTTGCTGTACAAAATTCATGACTCGAATCCCTACTGATTATAAAATCCAACTCGATAAACAACTAACAAAATTTCAGGATTTTCACAGCTTTTGTTACTGAACTTATTTTGCCATTTAAAAATATCAAACGACTTCAGAAAAATATGAATCCAGCGCCATTAGATTCGTTATTCAAATCTCTACGTTCTAGACATCAGAAAATCCGTTTTTCGACAACTAATGACCGAGTTACAGCCAGATGAAGTCGGCTGTAACTATTACTCAGCAACCTGTTTCAGCATACTGTCATTAACTTGCCTAAACCGTCAATATAATTAACCTAGGCGATCAAGAACCGGTTTCCTAATCATAGATCAATACCAATATCACATCCATGCAAACCCTAATCAACATCTCTAGTTTTTATAAACAAACACAGCCTAAAATTTTCAGATTTCGAACAACATCACATGCAAACATTATTAACAAATCGGCTATCCTAACCTTTCATTCAAACATACAATCCGAAAACAACAAAATCGAAACACATGTATCCGAATATGATCTTGTAACATATGATAAGTTCTAATCTTTTAATGATAAGGTAAACGAACCGTGAGTAAGATAAGGAACCGATGACCAAGAGTAATTGTGACCGAGAAGATCCGTGACCGAGAAGAAGTAGTAGGCTGTTTTGTGATCGAGGAAGTGAACAAGTGGAAGAGATGGGCTGTTTGCATTGAAGGGATGAACGATCGGCTGCTCGCGATCAATGGAACAAGCGGAAAGCTGCCGACGGCTGATTTGATGCTAGGGTTTTGTGTGTTGTGAAGAAAGACCCATGCATGTGTTTGTATTTATAGGCGCAAGAGATGAATGGGTTGCGGTTTGGGTGTCTCGCGGCCGAGAACTTGGGTTGGTTCGGTTTGGGTTTGATCTTGCGGCCGAATAGTTTGAGTTTAAGGTTTGGGTTAGAACTCGGTTCACTCCTAGAGTCACAAGGAGTTTAAGGTTGGTTCGTGTCGCGGTTCGGTTCGTGTACATATTTGCCATGATTATTTTATAACTAACACAATCACATAATCGCACATCACGTATTCACTAACTCGTACACGTTTAATACATAGCATATAATTCACTCGACAAGTATTACGTTTAAGTTATCCGAAAAACCCGGGATGTCACATTCAACACCCGATGGTTTCTTCACAATCAACGTAATATCTTTCCCTTTTGTCACTGGATCTTCTTTAATAATACGACGCGGATAATGCGGTTTCCAGTGAACAAAACCATGTTTCTCTTCAAATTTGATCAATCTCCACAACTTTTGATCATGGAACTTCATCTTTAGGTTTATCATCTTTGTTTGCACAAGTTCCTTAATGTCCCAATATGGCAGAGTTTTGATGTCACTTAGATATCGGATGTATTGAATCCCAAATTCTCTCTTAATAGCATAAACATTCAGCTCTTCAATCCAACCCCAACTCAAAATATCTCCCAAAGAAATATCAGCATCTCTAGTAAAAAATGCCAGGGGTCTTTTAAACTTTCGCTCAGCTGGACTCTCCCTAAACCATTTCTTCTTTTGTTCGATAATCTCAGTTGTAGACATCTTTTCAGGAATCATTCCTTCTTTAACAGCTTCCGATACTTTCTTTTGTAACATCTCAGAGCTATCTGCTGTAAATAAATCGATAAACGTTGGTAAATCCTCTGTACCCTGAACGGCATCATTAGCATTTTCATCAGAGTCACTTTCAACGACAACGTTATCATATACGTTTGCATCTTCTATTTCTTCAAAAACATAAGCATTTGGTTCGAAAGCATCTATCTCATTCAGTTCGTCTTCAAAGTGAAAATCGAACTTTTCTCCACTAATTCTGAGCATTTCAGCTATATCTTCTTTCGAGTAACTATGCACAAACTCTCCCTCTTCAACATCATGCTCAAGATATAGAACAAATGGCTGTTGCACGACAGGAACAGAAGATGTAACATTCTCTGTGAAAATTCATGCCTGCTGAGCATCTATCGATTCATCAACTTTGTTTATCCCTTCCTCTTCAGCAATTTGGTTCTCAGAATCATCAAAATACTCAGAAAGATCAACTAATTCATTAATATTTGAATCTACTACATGAACACCCGATCCACCCACATTATCATCATCATTACCATCATCCGAATCACTAGAATCTTTATCATCAACGTCAACTTCTTCAGTATCTTCTATCTCTTCCTCCTTTTCTTTTTCTTCAACCGATTCTTTACTATCTTTTCCCGTCTTTTTCATCAACCACTCTCGATGTCATTGCGAAATATCCAGAAAAACTATATCAACATCAACAGGCTTTCCTATCAGAATAAAATTCTTCGGTTCCTCATACACTACGATATCCCAACACTGTACTGGCCCAGATTCAGCTTCTGGCACAGTTTCTTCAGTCACGGAATCCTCCACAATCTTACCCTTACCTTTCCTTAATGCATCAGATTGTTGTTTTGCCAACCGTTCTCGCTCTGCAACTCTTTCTCTTGCTTCTTCATGTTCAATTTCATCAATCGCTGCAGATATACTCAAACCAAACTTCTTCTTAAGAATCTTCTCAAATACATCCATCCTTCGATTATTTCTCAACCATTCTTCTTCATACTCAGAAATAATACTTGCCATCATCGCTTTGAGTTGCTGTTTATCAACGATAAACCTCCAATTCTTTCAAGCATCTCAAACTTCTCTGCCATTAACAAGTTTATCTGCTCTTGTAATTCAGCGATGCGCAAAACGTTCATCGTTACTTGTTTCTGTAAATCATCAATTCTAGGATCATCAAACCGAAACTCATCTCCTCCTGGTAGATCGTCTAAATTAATCTCGTCAAAGAATGCTTGTGAGCTAAACGGTTGTGATGTAGGACGAGATTGCTGAGCATGAGATGGTTGAGACTGTTGTTGAGCCGACTGTTGTGGTGCTGGTTGCTCGATAGGCTCTGGATCAGGCATAGGTTGTTGAACAGGTTCTGGCACAAATTGTTGCGGTGTTGGTTGTTGTTGTTCAGGTTCTTGTTCAGAAACTAGTGGTTGTTGCAAAGATATTTTTGGTTCAATATGTGGCTGATCTGGCTCGGGATGCATATAATGTAGTGGAGATGGAATACCCTGTGTTTGTTCCTCCACATTTGCTTCAGTAGTTTGCTCAGCACCAGCTTCTGTTGGATTAACAATCGGAGATATGCGTGTTGTAGATCTTTTCATCCTTCTTTGTCTTTTCTTGACCGGAGTTCTAAAACCATATTCAAGCTCAAATTCAGACGGAACGTAAGTAGTATCATCTTCGCATGTTGCCTTTCTTTTTCGTTCTTCGGCTTTACGCTTCAGCTCATCTTGACGTTTCTTTGCCAATTTCTCCGCTCTTTTCTTTTCTCCTGCACGTCTATCCTCTGAATCAGTACTAGAAGATAGTACTTCTTTAGTTGCTGTCTTGTCAGCTCCGAAAGCCTGACGTTATATATCTTCTGCCATTTCTCAACTGTTTCTTCAATCTCAGGTTCATCACTCAACCCTGAACTTTCAGCAGTAGATGCAGCTTTTCTCTTTCTTCCTTTGTATGTATCC
Source organism: Scalesia atractyloides (assembly GCA_947069175.1). Classification (NCBI taxonomy): domain Eukaryota; kingdom Viridiplantae; phylum Streptophyta; class Magnoliopsida; order Asterales; family Asteraceae; genus Scalesia; species Scalesia atractyloides. Next base: position 51,115,856 of record CAMTDV010000001.1, on the reverse strand, counting down.
TTACCTCCTTTATCTATGTCTTTCACAAACCATGGACTTCGCTTTGCCACAAACAAAGATAATGATTTCACTTCCTCCTCATCATCACCACTATCGTCTTTCCTCCATTTTCCAGGCGCGGGTGAGATGTAATCTTTATTCAGAATAACACCAAACATCGGTTTAGCTGCGGGAGCAGACTTCAAATGTACGTTCATCTTTCGTAGGGACTGAACATCCATATGCTCAAGTTTAAGCACATATCAGAAGATTTCTTCAAGTTAGGATGTAAATAGTCTAATATCATCTGTATAAACCTTAGGTACTGCAAAAATCTCTCCTTCTGAATATTTTGGATCATTTGAGTAAATATAACTTTCGAAAATTTATAAGGAAGATTCAGCACCAGCGTGGTAATCATGCACATCTGATAATCTACTAAGTCATCAAAACACCCTTCCTGTGACCCAAACAATGAATAATGACATGTGCCAGATATCGAAACGGCGCGCTTAGATTTCCCTTCTTGAAAGGAGCAGCATTCACAAAACCTATATATCCCATCCTGTAAAAACATCCTTTCACCATATATTCAGTAAAGCCCGTTGGATCATCCTTGTTATCTTTAAACTCTAACACTCTACGAATCAAATCTTCAGTAATTTTAACTTGAATATCCACATCGTTAATCTTCACTGCTGATATAATGGAATTGTCGTCAAGACTATATTCCGCAGCATTCCAGAAATACTCCACATGTGACAAATATACAGTATGTCTATCTGTAATCGCTTTCATCACTCTAATTCTGGTAAGAAAATCCAAGATACTTCAGTACGCAGCTATTTCTGGGATTTTAGCATCTGTGATACAGCATATGTTATGTACTGGGAAAAATCTGGATCTCTTTGACTGTTCAAGGAAAAAAAACATACAACCGTTAGAAAATTTTCAAACTTTCAATAAATTTTTCACTGATTCGTACAAAAAACTCTATATTTCGTACGAAATACACATTTAAAAAAAATGTTAAACTTTCAAAGTTTCTATCTCTTGGTTCGTACAAAATCCTATGTTTCGTATGAAATATCCAGACAAGTTTTGAACATTTTAATATTATTATCTGTTTCGTACAAAACTTTTGTTTTGTATAAAAATTTCATCTGATCAAAATTGAAGTTCAGAATATTCATACGATTTACTTGTTTCGCACAAAATTCTATTCTTAATCATTTTGCTTTGAAATATTATTTCGTGCGTAACAGTTCACTCGTACCAAATCGTCGTCATCCCAAATTTGTCCAAGTGTAATCCGAACCTAAAACTTGTTGTTTTGAGCAAATTGATAGTTGATTTTCAGGTTAATTAGAGCCGTGTGATCAATTTTAAGTTTTACCGGTCCAATTTCCCTAGATCTAAGTTTTAGTCCGAATCGTATGAAATTTTGACATTAGTGAGATCGTGACGAAATTACCTTGGCTATTGTAGGAGGTGTGCAAATCACCTGAACAATGTGAATAGCAAGCACAAAAACCAAGAAATGGAGTTTCAGAGATGAATCGCACAAAATCTCTCTGAGTCGCTCAACAGTTCTCAAAGAACAGAAATCTCATTTTTGTACGAACCAAAGGGTATTTATACTCACTCTGTGAATCGTACGAAAACTTGTGAATCGCTCCAAACATTAACCCTTGTTTCGTACAAAAACGACTTAACCGTATGAAACTTGATTTTGTACAAATCAAATCTTAAAACTTTAAACTTTTTCAATTCCAATTTTTATTATTATTATTTTTTTTTTTGTATTTTTTTCATTCATTTTATCAAAAAAATTTATCTGTTTCAAAAATCCACTTGACTAACCAAGTCCAAGTTAATGACCCTGGTTATTCAATTTGCATTCCAAGTCCAAGTTAATTACCTTGGTTGACCATGTTTGACCAAACAGATTTATTTTAACATGCAAAGTTTCAATTTAATGAACTTTCTTGACATTTAAGTAAACTTTGTTTAAAAATTAGCTCCCAACCCATGATTCCAAGCTTTCCTCATCAAGATATTGCTATGAATCCAACCATCAGTGTTTTTATCATCGGTAAATAAAAATAAAACTATCAAGCTAAGAAAACTAAAAATCTTTTTGGATTTTTAAGAATTTTTTCAAAGAATAACGTTATTGTGAATTTTGTGTTTTCAGAGGATCATTTCAAGCATTCATATAGGTCATCAGTACCGTTAGTCTAGAAACACCTTTTAAGCTTTTAAACAAATTTACCTAGATTGCCAATATATTTATCCATTTAAACTTCTTCTTGTTTCTCAATTGTTTCAAGATATGTTAAGGTATTATTAGAAACATGAAATAACTGTGTTTCCCATCTCAGAATATACTCCCGTATCGAGATTCCCAGAATGTCATATTACAGGTGAATATATCGAATTGATATCTGTATATAGGGTGAATGCGAGACCTTGAGAGCTCAGGTTAGTACTATCGTACAGACAAAGAGATGAAGGCTCGTCTTTAGGTGGTGTTCCATTAAGGAATCTTTTGTGCTTCAAATGTCATAAATGCTTAAGACATAATCATTTTATGCAGCTTTCGGGGAAATAATGCAAAAGTATTATATAAGTTCTAGGTCATTGCTTCCGCAAAATCAGAAGAACTCAAATAATACCCCAGATATCAATCAAATATAAAGACCTAGTATCGCAGAATCTGGCTTTCTCTCAAACAAAATTTCGGAGTACTAAGTCCATATATCCGAGAGATGTTAACCCACAAGTTAATCAGTTTTTGTGTTTTTAGGTTTATATCTCGATAACAATCTACTAAATGAATGAAGTCTATCGGCATATCTATAGTAAGACTTGCTTAAACACTTTAAAACAATACAATTCTTTCGCATACTGTGACTATCATTTTTTATTTATTATGATCACTCTTTTTACACAAAACTCTTTTTGGTTTTTTAAATGTTTTTGTATTTTCCTCAAATATTCTCCCCCTAAAATCAAAAACATATTTTTGGATTTTTTTTAAGAAAGTATAAGAAAGAATGTACAGAAAACGTTTAACCGGTGACAAATTCACATCAAGTCATCATCATCCTCAAACTCAACCTCAAAAACATCCCCTGAGATCATATTTTTTAAACCATTTAGCTTTAACAAATTTTTAAACTTTGTTTTATCAAAAGCTTTGGTATAAAAATCTGCTTTTTGGTGATCAGTGTGAATTTTCTCAATTCGTACCAACTTTTTCTCGTAGCAATCACGAATAAAGTGGTGTCGAATCTCGATATGTTTAGTACGTGAGTGTTGACATGAGTTTTCGGTGATATCAATCGCGGACTGATTATCTACATATATAGGCGTATCAAGAAATTGCAAACCAAAATCTCTCATCTATTGTTGTATCCAGAGAATCTGAGCACAACAACTGGAAGCCGAAACGTATTCAGGTAGAGAGAGCGACCGCGGTTTATTTCTTGCATTGCCACGTTACCAAACGGGTTCCGAAGAACTGGTAGCCGGCCGTTTTTAGATTTTGTATTCAGTTTGCAGCATCCGAAATCAGAATTAGAGTAACCTGCAAGATTAAAATCATCATGCCTAGGGTACCACAAGCCGGTGCTTGGAAAACCCTTCAGATATCTCATTATGCGTTTAACGATAAGCAAATGTGACTCTTTTGAATTAGACTGGTAACGGGAGCACAGGCACGTTGGATACATGATATCTGGTCGAGAAGCAGTGAGATACATCAAGGATCCGATCGTGGAGCGATATAAAGTTTCATCAACTTTTTCGCCTCTAAGATCTGGACAAATGCCGTGATTTGGAGCTAACGGGGTCGATGCTGGTTTAGCTCCTGTCATATTGAATTTCTCCAATATGTCATGAACATATTTCGTTTGATGAATGAAAATATCATTAGGTAACTGATCAACCTGAAGTCCTAGAAAGAACTTCATCTCCCCTATTGCGCTCGTTTCGAATTTGCGCTTCATGACTTCTTCAAAGTCTTTACACAGCTTGTCATTTGTTGATCTAAAGATAATATCATCCACATATATCTGTACAATAATTAGATGCCCATCGACTTCCTTTGTGAAGAGGGTTGAGTCTACTGTTCCCCTAATAAATCCATTATCCAGAAGATGATTCAATAATGTTTCATACCAAGCTCTCGGGGCTTGATGAAGACCATATAAGGCTTTATTCAAGAGGTAGACTTTATCTTTGTGCACTGGATCAACGAACCCTAGTGGTTGGCCGACATACACCTCCTCTTTCACTTTACCGTAAAGGAAAGCAGATTTAACATCCAATTGGTACACCTTGAACCCTTTCCACGAGGCAAAGGCCAAGAATATGTGAATTGCTTCAAGACGTGCAACTGGGGCATAGACTTCAGTATGATCTATCCTTTCTTGCTGATGAAAACCTTGAACCACAAGTCGAGCTTTGTTGGATACGACAACTCCTCTATCATCTCTTTTACATTTGAAGACCCATCTTGTATTAATCTTTTTGTGATGATTTGGCAGGTCAACAAGCGTCCAGACTCCAAGTTTCTGGAATTGCAATAACTCTTCTTGCATTGCATCCACCCAACTTTCTTCTTTCAACGCGTCTTTCTAGTTTCCCGGTTCAACCTGAAGAAAACAACTGTGAGAAAATCGGACTCGAAGTGGAGCAATACTAGTATAGAAACAACTTGGATCTTTATTAATCTGATTGCGAGTTTTGCACTCCCGATTGTAAGCTGCCTATAATGTTCTCTGACGGATGATATGAAAGTGTCCTTGGCATCACTTCAGTTGGAACATCTACTTGTGATAGCAAATTTGAGATATTTTCATCGACAACCGGTACATATGAAGAAGCTTATTCCTAGCATTAGACTGATCAGCCTGTTGGTTCAGAAAGACTTCAATCTGTTCAGATCCCTCATCAGAACTAGATCCTCCATTGTCGAAAGTTGGTTCCCAATCAGAGTCATCATCTTCATTTGGCTGGGCAGAAGGTTTAGCAGCATTAACATTTGTAGCAGGAACCGGATTTAGAACAGAAAAGCTTTGATCAACATCAGACGTGTTAACTGGTAAAGATGTAGGAATCACCAACGGTCGAGGAACTTGTTCTTGATTAGATAACTGATGTTGTTGAAATAACATAACAAGTTCTTCTTCAGTTGGCACATCTGGAAGATCAAACGAATCCCACAATACATCATAGTTAAACAGCCACGGATCCCCAGGCTTCTGCGTAGGCGTTGTATATCTTTGACAATCTACGTGCTGCGCTAGAACTACCTGGTTCAGACTCGGCAAGAAAACACGTTTTTGAGGAGTAGCATAGCCAACAAAGAAACCCTCCAAAGATTTGGCTCCAAATTTACCAGTCGGGTCCAAGACGGTACACGGTGATCCAAAAGGTTCAAAAAATGCTAAGTTTGGATTTAGTTGATTTAGTAACTCGAAACATGTCTTTTTGTGAGGCTTAACTGTCAACACACGATTTAGGGTATAGCATGCTGATGCCACTGCTTCACTCCAAAAACTGATTGGTAATTTCGAATCAGTTAACATTGTTCTAACAGTTTCTATCAACGTGCGATTCTTTCGTTCAGCTACTCTGTTTTGTTGTGGAGTATAGGGGGCGCTGAACTCATGAAGAATCCCCTTTTCATTGTAGAACTCTTGCATCTTCTTGTTCTTGAACTCCATTCCATTATCACTGTGAATTCTCTTAATGGGCAAATGATATAAATTCTCGGGTTTTCTGAAAAGAATCATAAGAGATTCAAACGTTTCATCCTTGCTTTCCAGAAAGAACACCCATGAAAATCGAGAATAATCATCTGTAACGACAAGACAGTATAGATCTCCAGAAATACTTTTAACATTGACTGGTCCAAAGAGATCCATGTGTAGTCTTTCTAGTGGTAGCTTTATCGAATTCAACAGCTTTCTCGGGTTTGATTTCTTATGTTGCTTCCCCTTTTTGCAGCTAAGACAATCATCTGATAAATGAAAACTTTTCAAATTTACACCCTCCACTAAGTCGTTATGCACAAGAAAATTCATCTTTCGAAGATGAATGTGCCCCATTTTTCTGTGCCATAAAAATTGATTCTTTTTCGGTAGCTTTTGAAACAAAGCATTGAACTTTCTTTGACGTGGTAGAAGCAATGCTCATGTCAAGGACATATAAATCATTTTCTCGCGGAGCTCGCATCAGAATCCATTCTTCTGGAATCTTGAAACCGGGTTTTAGAATTAGACATTCTTTATCATTGAAATGTGTCGTGAACTTCTTGTCACAAATTTGCGAGATACTAAGCAAATTGTTCTCAAGTTCAGCGATATATTTCACTTTATCAAATGATACAACTCCGTGCGAGAGAATCTCTTCTCTTACAATCCTACCTCACTGCATTACAGCAAATCCAACATATCCTCCTCGAATAGCTCTAACATCATTGAGCAGCGCAAGCATTCCTGTCATGTGGCGAGACGCTCCACTATCCATGATCCATTTTGACAATATCGAACGTTGGAGCCCATGCACACATGATCAACAAAATTTATTTAAACAAAGAGACCTAAGCCTGTTTGGTCTTGGGTGGGTTTGGAATGTCGAACTTTGGACCCACTTTGTTCTTTTCAATCTTTTTATACTCAATGTTGTTTGGAACAGAAGGTTCGAGTTCAACCTTGGATGATTTGGTGTTAACAATTTTAGCAACCCATTTCTGTGTTTGTGATTTAGCCCTTTTGACATAAAATTTTGAATCTTTGTGTTGAATTTTTTGTGATGTTTCACCAATTTTAAACTTAGATTAAGGTTGAATAATTGGTTTAACATTTTGATGAGATTCAGTTTTTCTTTTAAGAATTTGTTTCGGCATAACCATGGGTGCTTTTTAATTTTCATCCTTGGTGAATTTTTTCGGAGAAGAAACTGGTTTTGAACTTTCTTGTGAACAATATCGTGCGATATGTCCAACTTTCTTGCATTTAAAGCATGTCCTGCTGTCCTTATGAACAGAGCTATTCAAAACCTGTTTTTGTTTCTCTTTTTCTTTAAGAAAATCATCATTTGATTGAGTACCAATGATTTCCTTTTCCTTCTCGGTTGTTGTCCCAAATACAAAATTCATTTTCTTTGTAAAATCCAATTTTTGGGACCTGTTAGTTTTATGTTGCTTCTGAAAACCCAAACCTGCTCGTTTGTTTTCCGGATAATCTCCATTTTTTCAATAGTAAGGTCGGTTATCAGTTTTTGATTTAGAATAGAAAGATGAATCATGTTTATCTAAATCATCATGACTTACCTCCATTACATTTTATCAACACAACCTCTTTTCACATTCTTGATGGGGAAATCCTCATCCGAAAATAGTTTATCACATCCTTTCATTTTATAAACTATGACATTAGGATCATCATTTAAACTATTTTCTGATTTGTCATCAGATTTTGACTTCTCAGACTTTTCAGACTCAGCCATTTCAGATTCATTTGTTAACACTTTTTCAATCACATTTTCTACCACTTCAGAATCACATTCACCATCATTTTTAGTGTAAGTTATATCGATATCCTCAGGCAACTGTTCGGTTTTCAATTTAAGATTTAGCGCCTTTTTCACCCCAGATGGATTTTTGCAAGCATAACTGTTCCACATGGGTGGAGGAACTCGATCATAACTTCCACTCTTTGTTTCACCATTTTTAGATTCCTTAGTATTTTCAATTTTTGGTAAAATGTGATCTATGACATATGAGCTTGTGGAATAACTAATTAACAGTTTGTTAACTCGTTCGGTTTCAATTCTCATTTTTTCAAGCTCACTTTTGAGCTCAGCAATAATGTTTAAATGAATATTAATTGTCATTTGTTTATCCATCACTGTTGCTTTAAGCATCATAAGTGTGGCATCATTTTCTCTGAGTGCTTTATTATATTGTTTAACAGACGCACTCAATTTGTCATATGCTTCCTTTGTGGTTTTGTAATCGCTTGACAAATTGTCTGTTAAACTTTGCAATTCAGCAAATCTTTTGTCTTTCACAAGACACTCACCACATGGTTCATCACACTTTGAACAAGATTTTTCATTCTCAAATGATTTGTTTACCTCATTTCCATTCGCCATGCACGCTTTAATGATGTCTTCTTTCAGGAATTCCTTTTTCTCATCCACTTTGACATCTTCAACCGGTTTCTTTTGCACTTCATCTGTTGAATGTTGAGTAGGTGCGAAATATCCTGCAAAAGTTTTTAAAACATCGTTAGGCAAAAGATGTTTAAATGGACCATTCAAAAGCTCCTCTTCCTCTGATGAAGTATGATAATCCTCAGGTTCTTCATCAAATGACGCCTCTGATTCTTCTTCTGGTTCATCAATAATTTCAGCCACCAATGCCAAACTTTCTCCTTTCGAAATATACTTGTTCCAATTAAACCCTTCGTCTTCTTGTGTAACAACCAAAGCTTTATCTTTAGACTTGGGTTGTTTCTCTTCTATCGGCACGATTCTTGTTCTTGGCTGTGGTCGGTGGTAGATCGCTCTTTTGTAATAGTCGTTCGCGAAAGGATTCTGATTCCCTTGAACCTCTCGGTTTGGACATTCTCTTTTAAAGTGACCTTTCTCCCGACACTAGAAACAAGTAACTTTGGATTTATCAAATCCAAGTTTTCCATTCAAAGCTGCCAAATTTTCTTTACCAATGATTTCCATAAATCTCTGTGCTCGTCGAACGATCGAAGCCATGCACCATTTTATATCTATCAACTCCATTTAAACTGGATCAATTTGATCATAGTCTTCTCGTGTCCTTTTAGAATTACCAACCTTTCAACAAGACTATCATATGACTCAAGAACTGAAGCAAGTAGACTCATATGCTGTTTTGCCGTCTTTTCATCAAAATTTTGTGCGTTCTAAAAGTCAACAGCAATGTTGCATTGCAGAATTCTTTGACTTGCATTGGATGATGGAGTGGCTTGATTGTTCTGAGATTGATTTTATCCGAAAGAAGATTGTTGATTAGAAGGTGTATTTGGATCAACTGTTGTGTATGATTGAAAACACTTGACTGAGTTGGAGGTGTGCTTGGTGAACTATATGCACTGAAAGCAGTTTGAATCTTTGGCGCTTGGATCTGGGCAGTAGAACTGTTTTTGAAATAAAGATTAACATCATGTTGCATTTGAAAAGTCTTGTTTTTGGCCATCTTTTGCATCTCTAATTCATGACCTTCCAGTCTCTCGATAAAGCGAGGCAACGAGAATTACTGTATTCAACTCCATTCTTCAAGATGGTTAAGTAAGTCGACCATTCACCTTGTGGCAGAGAATCAGCTAGCTTATCAACAAGCTCTTCATTCGTCTTCACAATTCCCATTCTCTTCATATGAACCACCAGATGACAGTATCGCTCAATTAGCTGCTTAACCGTTTCTCCTTTGATTAATGTGAATACATCAAACTCATTGCTTAATAATGCCCTTTTGCTTTTGCGGAGTTGAGCACTACCTTGAAATTTGAGTCGAAGATCATTCCATAAAGATTGCGCGTCATCATCATGCTGCAGTAAAGCCAAGATATCTTCTTTGATCAATTGCTAAAGAATGTTCATCATCTTCTTTTCGTTGATAAATCTTTCTCGTAGCGATGTATTTTGCATTGATTGCAAACCAGCAAGTAAAATGGTTAGCTTGCACCCAGTTCATAAACCTCTTGCTCCAACTATCAAAGTCTTCTAGATTCATAAGCTTTGGAGGTTTAGTCATTGTTCCCATTTCATTCTCTAAATTGATGTTTTGAACTGCTACAGTGCTAACAACCGATGTGGCAAACGCATTGTAAAATTCGTCAGACATTTTTTTTCCTGCAAAAAGTTAGAACACACTTCTCGAAAACAAAAAAAATCAGATTAGAAAAACTTTTGTGCGGTTGAAAGAATTTTGTGCGAAACAAATAACAAAGATTTCGTACGAAACAGATTTTGTACGATTCAAAATTTTCTCACAAGAACCACAATTTCGTACGAATCAGTTCATTTTTTACACGAAACACGTGTTTTAGTTGAATGAATTTTTGTGCGGATGAATTTAGTACGAATCAAAACATTTAGTACGAATCGAGTTTGAAATTCTGAAAAAATTTTAAGATTTTATGAAATTTTAACTGATCTGTATGAAATTTTAAAGCTGTTGGTTCGTACCAAAATTAAAACAACTGTATTTCGTGCGGTTCAAACTTCAAACTGATCAAATTATATCAATTTTAACATGATTTAGTTCAATTTTATGTCTGAATTATGGTATGGATTGATTAGATTGAGATTAACTTGAATTACTAAAACCTAGTCCATTTTGTCCATGAATTCATCCGAAATTTGTCCAAAATCCAGCAAAGATCAGAAAAATGATGAGGATGAAGATATGTCCAAGTCTGAACAGTAACTACTTGTTGTCTATCTGTAGATCAGATCTCATGGCTCTGATACCACTTGTGAACGGGGATCGAGCTCCCGAAATGAGCAATTGATCTGAGCTCACTCAACTAGCAGAGGCGGAATTCATTGCTAGAGAGGTAGACATGACAAACAAGATAGAACTTACTGTTTAACTGCTTCTGATGTATTAATGACGTTCAAGTTACGGACGCAAGTAAAAAAACTGACAGAGCTTCGTCGTATCAATGACAAAATCAGTTCCTAGCTCTAACACAACACTTCCCTATTTATAGGTCGACATGACTCGTACTGAAGTGCAATAGTATTTCGTACGAGTGACTGATTTCGTACGAAACACACATCTGTTTCGTGCGAATCACAATGAAAAACATATAAATTTTACATTTTCTCATTTAAACATTAACTTGTAAACTTTATAAACATTATAGATATATCCTAGACATAGGCAATAGACATTATGCACCAACACACGTTGGATTATGATGAAGAGAAACTGAAAGAAGGTTTAAATTGTGTGATATGTTTTCTTTGCTTTTTAGGGGATAGATAGGTGGTTCTCTCCTAGGGCTTACAAAACAGAGGTTATTCGCGCCAGCCCGCCTTATTTAACATATAAAAAAACTTTATATGTTAAATATGGCGGACTGCTGCACATAATTTGTGTTTTGTAAGCCCTGTGGAGGGAACCACCCATCTACCCTTTACAAGGCAAAGAAAATTTATATATGTAATTTGTCAAACTACACTAAATTCAATAAAAATATGTGTTGGATATAAAATATATGTTGGAATTGAACCCTACTATAATGTAACATCTGCCCAAGTCAAGGTTTGCTGCAGACTGAATGTCTAAGGTCTACTATAGCTAAAATCTGTTGAAGACAAAGCTCTGCTTAAGTCTAAAGCTGAAGGCTTGCCAATGTAAAGCTCTACTAAAGACTAAAGGTAAAAGGTCTGCCAAGACAAAGCTCTGCTGAAGATCAAAGCTAAAGGTCTGTCAAGGCAAAGCTCTGCTAAAGACCAACAGAGGATGTATCATCAGTGTATTCTATCAGTCCTTGTAATGTTTAGTGTATAGCAGTGGTTAGCTTAGCAGATGTTATTAGTTTGTTATTTTTGTTAAGTGTCACTTTCATGCTCAGTGGTTAGGATTGTAGTATAATTACGAAAGCTTGACAATGAAAACAAACTCTCAACTGTTATGAATTAAAGCAAACTTGACAAATATGCCCCCTATTGCAAACCACCGACTCACTAACCACTGATGTTATAGTCACTAACCACTGATGCAAACTTGACATGAATGCCCCCTAAACTTATTCTATCCACTGATCAGAAACCACTGATGCAAACCACTGATGACAAACCGCTGCTAACACACCAACAGTTGTTGTATAGGAAAACCACTGATTCAACCATTGACTCACTAACCAATGATGTTAAGCTCAGCAGTGGATGTCCAGCAGTGGTTTTCTACCACCAATAGTGTTTGCCTAACATCTGGTAAAATTACTCCATGAAAATCTATCCGTTGCTGAAAGTGTATCCTCTGTTCCCACTTCCACTGTTGGTGAAACCACTGTTTTCCCAATCCACTGTTGGTGAAACCAATGTTTTCTCAATCCTCTGACCATTCCTCTGTTCAGAACCACAACTGGTCTCCAGCAGAGGTTACCAAACAACTGTCACCCATTACTCAACAGAGTTTACACGTGCACAGATGATAGCCATCAGATGTTTTGGAAACCGCTCACTTTTCCCTTTATAAACCCTGTTTCATCCAAACAGAGTTTCCCACTTGCCGTTTCAGTTTCAAAAACAAAAAACTCCCATAATATTCTCCATTACGCTCTTCTTCTTTCAAACGCTAAATTCACCATGAATATTATCCTCAAAACTCCCCATAACTACCTTCCAATATTCTACAAAACCAACAATAATACTGCGTTCCACTCCATGATTGATGTTCTACAAACATCAACATACAAAGATGTGTTACTTGCAAAAGCCCCGATTTTCATCGACACCCTCTGCCAGTTTTGGGCAAACGCTGAACTGCAAATTCAGAAGAAAAAGCCCGTTGCCATCACATCAAAGATTGGACAGTCACTAGTCCAAATCTCTCCTTCTACTATTTCCACCACTTTCAGTCTTAATGACCTGATGACCCCACATCTTTCTCAAAGAAAGATTTACACGCAGAATTCATAGAGCGTGGATATGAAGGTCAGCTTTCAGGTATTACGATTTTCAAACCGGAATTTCCCGCTGACATGAAATTCTTTTTTCACACCCTTTTACTATGCCTGTCAGCAAAAACAACCGGGTTCAACAAAATACCGTTGAATATTCAATACCTGGGTTATGCTTTTTTAACCAAATCAAAATTTAACTTTCCTCGGGTATTGTTTTCTGATCTGGTTGCTAATTTTAACAATCTTAAAAAGGGTAAAGCTTTTTTTATACACCTGAGGTTATTGAGTTTCTATTTACAAAAACAAGTTTCTGAGTCTGATTTTAAACAAGGTGTCACCTATGAAGTTGGCATCCTCAAACATGAAACTTTTACTAGACGCTCAACTCAGAAACCTCAGGCGTTGAAAACTAAAGCAACAGACACTGAGCGGATTTTGACAACTTCTACAACCACTACTTCTTCCACTGTTGCTGAGCCCACTGCCCTGGTGACCACATCACTACAACCAATGTTGTGTAACCCCCCCCCAGTTAAACCCAAAAAGAGACCAACCAAATCCACCAAGCCCACCAAACACCCTAAAAAGGTAGCTCTGGAAGATGAGATCCCAGATGTCTTACCTGTGACATCACAAAAGTCACTTACAACCACTGATGCTACTTCCTCACAGCTAATGGTTCAAAGATCTCCACCATAACAAGCTCCTCTTGTTTCCTCACAAAAGGAACAAGTTATAAGCACAGGGACACCACATTATGAAGTAGATGTTTCACTTGATCATTTGTTCTCCAGCCCCTCTCCCAGGGCTATGTCTCTTTCTACTCCCGTACCCACTACACCAATTCCACCCACATTTATACCTTTGCTTGAGGCAGTAGAGAAAACTCACTCACTCAACAGTCCCTCTCACTCACCCATTAAAGAGAGTCAACCTCCACATTTGACTGAGTCTGAGACAATTCTATCTACTAGCTCACAGGAAATGAGGATGTTACACCCCAAGAGTTACATGTAACTCTTGGTGGTAGGTTAAGTGAAGCAACTACTACAATTGTTGCTACAACAGTGGCTCAGTTGGACGGTGGTTAAATAATTAAGACTTCCTTGACGACAACAACTGCTGAGGCTACAGTTGTATTCCCTGAGCCAGTTGGAAGTCCCCAGAACCAAGAACAAGGGGCATTTGGGTCTGATACTATGGAGTTTACTCCAGTAGAAGATCCAAATATAACTACCTCTGGTAGGAATTCGGATGATCCTATTAGATTAGGTGATGAATTAAGGTATAAAGAATTGACGGAGAGGATGTCTTCCATGGAATCATCTATAGATGACCTCAAAACCATGATGAAGCAGGTCCTCCAAAACTCCCAACCTCAACCATCTCCAACACAAAATGCTGAAGAGTTATGGCAGATTGTTCAACCAATCATCCTAGCTTAGAGAAACTTTGCAGATATTCAGCATGAAACTCATATGAAGCTGATTCGCAACATGGTCGATGCTTGACATAAAGATACACAAGCTGATATTGAAGCCATCAAAGACCATCTGCTCAAAACAATTGGCTCTGCCCCGGTGATCATTCTTCAATATGACAATGAAGATGATGCCAAAAAGGGGGAGAAAGATTCAATGCGAAAGTTGCAGCCTGACTTAAAAGTCAAACCTCAGGTGCAACAACAGTCAGCAACAACAACAACTGCTGAAGCATCTGAAGTGACTTTGGGTTAAGAAATTGATGAATCATTAAACAAAGAAGCTGAAAGGATTGCAAATGACATGCAAGAAAGATAGGAGACACTCGAAGAAAAAGCTTTGAGACTCGTAAAAGAAGTAAAGGCTAAGCAAATGGAAAAGGAAGATATTGGAATTTCAAGGCAAAGAAGGTCTGCAAGAAGAGCAGGACAAGAAACTCCCATCTATCCTACAACCACTGCTGCAGCTACTACAAATGTATCCTTTGTCACTCTACCCACAACAGATGTTAGGGCAGATATTGTGATAGCAGATGCTGGAACAACAGCTGCTCCAACAGATGTTGTTCAAACCACTACCTTGATCACCTTTTCAACCACAACTGAACCACTGCTCACACCATCCCGAATTCCCACACATCCACCTTCTCGCAAAATTAAATTCCAACGCAAAAGAAAAGCTTTTGTTGTTGATGATGACGAAGATAACCAATCACCACTTCCCACCTCATCACAATCCATATCACAACCATCCTCATCACCTCCACGCTCTCAAACTCCATTTCCATACTTCCAACCATGCACCAACCCTCCTCGTTGGTCCTATTGGGTGCAGTATACCCATTGGATATTTTATCAGTTAAAGGTGAGATTGAAGCTTTCTACAAAATAGAAGATCCAAAAAAAAGAGAATTTCCTTCCTTGCTAGGGTTTAGAAAGCCTACGAACTTGGATGAGTATCTTAATCTGAAGGCTAAACAAGCTGAATACATTGCAAAAGAAAATTCAAAAGATAAAGATGACAGGGCATTACAACTCTCCTTGCAATACCAACTCAGCAAAGTCAGAAGCATTGAAGAATTTGCCATGGAGCTGAGTAAGTCTATGTCTGAACATCCAACCACTGATGATCCAGAACTGATAGAAGATTATCTTGATCATGTCATGAAGCATAAGCCTTACAAAGCAACAAGAGCACAATTTAAAGGTTGGTCAGCTTTAAAGAAGAAATTGAAAGAATTCATTCTATGCTCAAAGACTCTTCAAAGAAGCCTACTCCTCTAGTTTGGAAAAAGGCCAAAACTGGAAGCGAAGACCATGGTCTGAAGATTAAGAGAATGAAAGCCGAGCTTGTTGAAGCTTCGTATGGAGCAACAAGGCAGATTGCTAGATGGTCAGAATCTACAGTGGTAGATACCTACAGAAGGTTGGAAAAATTAAGAAAAAGGATCCTTCTATTCCAAGAAAGCCAATCTATGAGCAAACACCTCTGCTCTTCAACCGACCCTTGGTCCTGAAAGATTAACTTCAACCACCAGCTTATCCACCATTGTCTTGAATCAAGCAAAGGGGCAAAAGCGGGTAGAAGAAGAAGATCAAAGGATGCATGAGTAATTGAGAAAAGAGGGAATAAAGAACCAACTTTTGTTTGGCTTAGATGCTGCAAGTGAGAAGCTTAGAGCCTCACTATCCACACTTGTATGCAGACCAACCTCACCCAACTCATCAAAAATAACACTACTCTCAAGAAAACCATCTGACACAAAAATTCTAAAATGGAAGTGTAAAAAAGAAAACCATGAATTGACATTGCTCAAGTCAAATGGTAGAGTTCAACGGATAAAGAGGCAGGATGCATATGGTCTGGATGTAGCTGATCTCCAAGACTTACTGAATCTTGAGCTTGAAAGGGATGTAGAAGACATGATTACCCTGGACTTTGAACTTCAGTTCAAAGGCCAAATAAGGGAATCATTGATGAGAAATAAGGATTAGCAATAAAGTTTAGTTTTGTCGTCATCAGTTCTTTTAATGTTTAGCGTACAGCAAGTAATCATAATAAAGTTCTTTTAATGTTTAGTTTTGGCATCATCTATGCCTGTACTGTAATATTTGATCACTTTCATCGATTATCAATCTAAGCTGTATTCCTTACATTCTGTACGAACACATCAGTGATCTTAGGCTGAGGGGGAGATTGTGAGTCATATGCAAGTAATCATAATTACGAAAGCATGACAATAAAAACAATCTCTCAACTGTTATGAAAACCATTGACTCACTAACCACTGATGTTATAGTCACTAACCACTGATGCAAACCAATGATGCAAACCACTGACTCACTGATCAGAAATCACAGATGCAAAACCACTTATTCAACCACTGACTCACTAACCACTGATGCAAACCAGAAACCACTAATGCAAAACCACTGATTCAACCACTGACTCACTAACCACTGGTGTTATAGTCAACTTTTAGTACATTTGTCATGAATAGACCCCTTTTCAATACCAAACCTTTTAGTTACAATTAGTTACAATCTACCTTAAACTGACATATTCTCAGTTACTCTTCTGAGTACCAGGTTTAGTTTAACAGCTGTGAAATACTAACCTTTTCTAATACCAACTCCCTAAGTCAGAGAATCTTTTCATTTTGTACTGTTGTCCTTTAGATTTTTTACTACTTAACCTATCACTCTTGCTTCCACAGTTGCTTTTACAACTGTAAAGCAAACAGTGACTGGGTGGGTGGTAAAGCATGCTTGGAGCTCTATAAATCTGTATAAGATTCTACCGTCACTCCACATTACAGTCCAGGGTGCATTGTTGTAAGCTTTCCTACTTCTGGGTGTTGCATTGTTGTAAGCTTTTCTACTTCTGGGTCTTGCATTATTGTAACCTTTCTCGCTTTTATTGGTTTTGTTTTGTAACTTTTAACTGCTATAAACATAGTTATCACAATGTTTATTTATTGGTTTGGTTTGTAATTAATATCTTTATATACAGGTGTAATTGGAAATAATACTTATGTATAAATTTAAATATATAAAGTTAATTTAAAAATCTTTAAATTTTTCTTTATATATAACCAAGATATTTTTATATTGCCTTACAATTGATTTTTCAGTTCACAATCCACTCTGAACACATATCAATTGGGATCTATGGGTGGTGGTTATCCAATTCCGCCAGTTACAAACCCTCCACCGGTGACAAACCCTCCGCCTTATCCAATTCGCCGGTGACAAACCCCCAGCCGGTGACAAACCCTCAACATGATGATCCATGGTTTTTGACGGATGAAGAGTTGAATTGGGCGTATGACTATACGTTTGCTCAACTACAATTTGGTGAACTACGAATTGGGGAGGGGCTTCACCGTCCGGTTGCAAACACTCTTGTACCGCCACAACATCCTCCACCTTCAAACCGCCCTCATGTCAAAAACCCAGGTCAAACACAAGAACTGACGAGTTGGGCTGAAGGATACGAAACTGACCCTGGGGCGGAATACGGACCACCATTGGATGAAGGAATGTTTCGGAACCTTAGAACAATTTTGATGTTTGCTACATCCACCGCAATGATGATGATAATGATATATTCTGTGGTTTATCTATTGTTTTATTATGGGTTACTTAAATTTATTTTCCATGTACTCTTTTTTCTCGAATTAGTTTGAATATAATCATGTAGTTATTTCACTTTTAGTATGTATTAGTTTAAATTTAAATTTTTTGTTGTTTAATTTTTAACATGTTTTATAAGAAAATATGTATCAGTCCTTGTTATACTCAGCAGTGGTTGTCTACCACCAAACTGTTTGCCTAAAATCTGATGCTAAAAAACAATAGTGAAGAAACATTGGTTAACCACGAGGAATGTCCGAGGATATTTGGGTTAAACTCAACGCTAAAGGGTTGTTTTATCCGCGCAGGGTCAAGGGACCTGCGCTTCCAGGTCTAACTTGCCGTTGCGCAGGTGTGCGCAAGGTTTGCTGTGCAACTTGCAAGTATCAAGAATGGCGTATCGTTGCGTGTTGCGCGCAAGGCTATTATATCAGCGCAGGGTCAAAGGGCCTGCGCTTCTAGGTTTAACTTGCCGTTGCGCAGTGTGCGCAAGGTTGTGCAACCGGTTTGTTTCAACAATGGTGCACCGTTGCGTTGCGTGTAATGCTATTATATCAGCACAGGGTAAAGGGGCCTGCGCTTCCAGGTTTAACTTCCCGTTGCGCAGTGTGCGCAAGGTTTGTTGTGCAACCTGTTTGTTTCAAGAATGGCGCACCATTGCGCATAGCGCACAAGGTTATTCTTCTGATGTCATTATGAGGGTATGGTTCCTTGTGCAGGCCAGAGTTTTTGGGACCATGCCCCTCCAAATAGTAATTTTATTATGTGTACGTTTTGTATCTCTTGTCGTTTTGTATTTTAATCCATCTTTATACATAATGTATTTAATTAGCTGAAAATGAGATAACAAACCACAGAAAATGACACCGAAAATGATACAGAAAAGAACAAAAATAAAAAATGCTAATCCAATTTCTCATCCAAATATTCACTGCCATCAGTCTCTTATTCTTGAAGTTTTTATCCCTGTACCTTTGAATTCCTTAGATAGGTGTCAATTTCCCTACACAGCTGAAACACCCTTCTCTAGGCAAACTTGACCAACAGCTTCAATCAACAAAAAATATGGCGTTTTAGCTTTGGTGCCATCTTTTCTTCTTGATTGGTGAAGTGGTTATGTGGATGGTGGTGACACCGATGCCGTTTTGTGGACGCTATTGTTTTTGGTGCGATTGTGAGTGGGTTTTTCGCTTTGATGATACTTGGCCATAATCATCATGCGCATCCCACCCAATCATTTCAAATGGAGTCCAAAATAGCGTTTACACTGGCATAGGTCTCTCCTTCTCATCCAAGCCTTCCTCAAGAACAAAGCAGAGAAAATGACATATCATTGTCATCAGGCTCTTCGTCTTGAAGATTTGTCCATCTCATTCAGCAAAATCTTTTACAACACACGGCTTACAGGTTTGTCATCTGTTATTTTGAACTTTTTGGCATTTTAATTTGAACAAGGTGAGGTTTATCTCAATAAAATTTTGCTGAATGAGATGGACAACATTGTTATGCTCACTTAATAATGACCTAAGAATATCCACCTCATTCAGTGAAACTTTAGGTAGAGAAAAAGTGATGTTATAAGAAACAAGGTTTGCCATATGGTATTTAGTAAGCTATGGCGTTTGCTTTTGGTGTAATCAATGGAAGGGCCTGAGTTTGTTTATATAAGATGTTTTTGGTGCATAGTTTAGGCGGGAATTTTCTATAAGTTACTATTTGTTTAGTAATAAAGATGGCACGTCCCATCATTAAGTTACTATTTGTTCAGCTTTAGCTGTTAAATCTGCAACTTGTAATCCTATCCATTGATCAGAAACCACTGATGCAAACTATTGCTAACACACCAACAGTATTTGTATAGCAAAACCACTGATGCAATTGATTCAACCACAGATAAAGCTAACCACTGATGTTATACTCAGCAGTGGTTGCGAGTAATATAGAGTGCGGAGATAGAGATCTAGAGTTCATGACACAGATAAAGGACATACATTGAGAGGTTCAGTGCTCGATGGAGTTGAAGTTAAAGTTTCTTGAATGTTACTATTAGAGTTTAAATGTCTGAGTAGTTTTCTTTTCCATATGTAATTGTTAGTATTTTAATACTTATTCTTATGAGTTTAAAGATTTATTATATCAAAACCACAGTAGTTGTATAGCAAAACCACAGATTCACTAACCACTGATGTTATACTCAGCAGTGGTTGGCTACCACCAAAAGTGTTTGCCTAAACATCATTAGTGTTTATCTAACATCTGATATTATTACTCTATCAGAGGTTAGCAAACTCATCAAAGGTTTGGCAAGGATTTTACCAGATGCTGGCTCATCAGTAGTTTGACTTTATTTCATCATCTATTATGACTATCTTTTATTTAATAATTTGCAATGTATTCGACACTTTATCAATTTACAATGAATAATGGAAAACCAAAGCATCTTAATCATGTTAGTGGTTCTTAAACTCGCTAAATGTTAGTGGTTTGCCGCCTCATAAGCTTCTTTTAAAAATTGGATGCCCATTATATTGTTACGGAACATCGATCCATCACATGTGTAATGGCACGCGGTGGAGTAATAACATTGTTATGCTCACTTAATAGTGACCTAAGAATGTTGTCCACCTCAGCAGTTGTTGTCCAGCAATGGTTGGCTACCACCAACAGTGTTTGCCTAACATCCGATGTTACTACTCCATCAGAGGTTATCAACATCATCAGTGTTTGTCTATCATCATCAGTGTTTGCCTAACATTTGATGTTATTATAGTTTTGGTGTTTGCATTTGTGGCATTTTATAAGCAATTAGAGAAATAATGTATTTTATTAGCTGAAAATTAGATAACAAACAACAGAAAATGACACCAAAAAAGATACAGAGAAGAAAAAAAATAAAAAATGCTAATCCAATTTCTCATCCAAATCTTCACCGCCATCAGTCTCTTATTCTTGAAGTTTTTGTCCCCTGAACCTTTGAATTCCTTAGATAGGCGCCGATTTCCTACACAGTTGAAATGCCCTACTCTAGACGAAGCTGATCAATCAACACAAAATATAGCGTTTTAAGTTTTGGTTCCATCTTTTCTTGTTTTGATTAGTGAAGTGGTTTTGTGGATGGTGGGGACATAGATCGATGTCGTTTTTATGGACGCTATTCTTCTGGGTGTGATTTTGAGTGGGTTTTTCGCTTTGACGATATTTGGCCATCATCATCATTCTCATCCCACTCTCCATCATTTCAAATGGAGTCTAAAATAGTGTTTACACTGGCATAGGTCTCTTCTTCTCATCCAAGCCTTCCTCAAGAACAAAGTAGACAAAATGACATATCACAATCATCAGTCTGTTTGTCTTGAGGATTTTTTCCATCTCATTCAGCAAAATCTTTTACAACACACAGCTTACAGGTTTGCCATCTGTTATTTTGAACTTTTTGGCGTTTTAATTTGAACAAGGTGAGGTTTATCTCAATAAAATTCTGCTGAACGAGATGGACAACATTGTTATGCTCACTTAATAATGACCTAAGAATGTTGTCCACTTCATTTGGTGAAACTTTATGGAGAACAAAACTGATGTTATAAGAAACGAGGTTTGCCATTAGGTATTTAGTAAACTATGGCGTTTGCTTTTGGTGTAATCAATGGAAGGGCCTGAGGTTGTTTATATAAGATGTTTTGGTGCTTAGTTTGGGCGGGAATTATCTATAAGTTACTGTTCGTTCAGTAATTAAGATGGCACGTCCCATCATTAAGTTACTGTTTGTTCAACTTTATCTGTTAAATCTGCAACTTGTAATCCTATCCACTGATCGGAAACCACTGATGCAAACCAATGATGACAAACCACTGCTAACACACCAACAGTAGTTGTATAGCAAAACCACTGATGTTGTACTCAGCAGTGGTTGGCTACCACCAATAGTGTTTGCCTAACATCCGATGTTATTAATCTATCAGAGGTTAGCAATATCATCAGTGTTTGTCTAACATCATCAGTGTTTTCCTAACTACGGTGTTTGCTTTTGGTGTAATCAATGGAAGGGCCTGAGGTTGTTTATATAAGATGTTTTGCCGCATAGGTTGGGTGGGAATTATCTATAAGTTACTGTTCGTTCAGTAATTAAGATGGCACGTCCCATCATTAAGTTACTGTTTGTTCAACTTTATCTGTTAAATCTGCAACTTGTAATCCTATCCACTGATCAGAAACCACTGATGCAAACCAATGATGACAAATCACTGGTAACACACCAACAGTAGTTGTATAGCAAAACCACTGATGTTGTACTTAGCAGTGGTTGGCTACCACCAATAGTGTTTGCCTAACATCTGATGTTATTACTCTGATTGGTTAGCAACATAATCAGTATTTGTCTAACATCATCAGTGTTTTCCTAACATCTGATGTTATTCCTTCCAAACCACCACTGATCAGAAACCACTGATGCAAACCATTGATGACAAGTACCAACATATCATGAATAAGAAAACTAACTTAAGTGTTATACAATATATCATGAGACGAATCATAAACTAATGATAAACGAGTATCCTATTGTAAATCGTCACTCCCGCTGCATCGCGAGGATAAATGACTAGTTATAACAAGATAACAATTGATCTTCAACTAGAAAAACTAAAGAAAATCTCAACAGATAGGCTCGAAAAACTTGATGGACTAAACCTGCATTTTCTCCAAACTTCCCCACTCCACCCCACCCCCAAATTGACGCAGTAAATACAATTTCTTTATTTCTATGTAATTAAATATCACAACTACATACACACACTTGCACAAGAGAACACCTCTTCCCACTTCCGCCAATCTCCATATCAGAACCCAACCCCACCCCACCCCACCCCACCCACTATGGACTCGGCGGACATCCCTAGCGGGAAGTCTCCCCGCTCACTCCAAGGCCCCCGTCCCGCCCCTCTCCGCGTCCACAAGGACTCCCACAAGATCCGCAAACCACCAATAGCGCCACACCCACCCCCACCACCACCCACAACCACCACAGCACCGCCCACCAGTCATCATCTACACCGTCTCCCCAAAGGTAATCCACACAAACCCCAACGAATTCATGACTCTAGTCCAACGTTTGACCGGCCCATCTGCCCCATCTCCGGTCGGCTCCTCTTTCTCCGCCTTCCAAGACGACGGCGGCGGCGCAGTATCTCCGGCAGCCAGATTTGCATCCATAGAGAAGGCAGCTAAGTCCCCGGAAGGCCGGAAACCGGCTCAGACCGGCGATTTGGCGGCGGTGGACGGTTTAGAGATGGGTTATTTTCCTGGAATATTGTCCCCGGCGCCGGCGGCCTTGCCGCCGATTGCATCAAATTTTTTCTCACCGTTAAATAATGATTTTTTTCAAGATTTGAGCCCTGCGTTACATAGTAATAGAAGTTATAATTATATGGAGGGTATTGGTAATCATTTTATTGCAAGTCCTACAAATCTTTTATCTTCACATATAATTTCACCCACAACTACTCCAAATGTGGATCTTTTCCATAGCTTATTTGACTTGTAAGATGTAATTTGATTGGTTGATTGATAGTTGCCTTTGTTTACCAAGTAGCAGGGGTAGAGTTGTAATTTTACTTTAGTGTTATTTGTTATTTTTTTATTTTTGGTTGACTGAAAACGAGATGGGAAAGCATTGGAATTGACTTTTGGACATTTGGTGGTCAATTTTGTGTTTATTATTTATTTCTGTCTATTTCTTGGTTGTAAGTTGTAACATGCAAACTGGTTGGATGATTAATTATGTGTAAAAGGATAAGGGCATAATTGAGATTTTGGTAGTTGTCTTGGTTCGATGATCGATAGTTTATCTTTTGTTGACCAATAATGAAGGGGGAGACTTTGCACTTCCTTTTCTGTTGTATCTTTTTATTTGTTTTCTTAGTAATTGTCTTATTTAGATAGATTCCTTAATTGGATTTGGATAGATTTGGTTAAAGTTTCTTGATTTAGAGCCTTTTGCATGTTGTTAGAAGCGAGAATCTGATGTGGAAAGAGAATGACAAGGGTCGGTTTCATTATAAGAAAGCTTTGTAAGATTATAGGGTGTGAAGGAGGGTAGTACTCAAAGGATGATCAGTCACGTAGACATTCATGTAAGCGATGTGTTGGCATAGGTCCGCAGCTTACCGGCCAGTGGACGCCCCCACACCAATCAGTCTAACGAGTTTATGAGATAGAGAGAAGGAAAGAGAGTGCATTGTGACGGTTTTGGTTGGCTATCTTTTCTTTTTGACACACTATTATGGGTGCACTTATATGTGCCGATCACTAAAAATTTGAAACACTGTTCCCAAATAGTTAGATTTTAGTGGTTAAATGCAAATTATTTGATAAACTAGTAAATGTTTTTGGTTAAAATGTCTAAGCTAAGTCGTCTAATACACTCGTCATGTAAAAATTAAATGTGTTAACATATCAACTTGTTTCAACTTTGAATATACTTAATTTTATTTCATTTAATCGAATATATCATAAAGGGAGTAATCTTTCTGTTCATAATTTCTTTACAAACTATAAATCAAAGCCATTAATATATAACCTTTTTAGGGGTTCAAACATATTTATTATGAGCATATTCGTTAAGTCAGTTTATTAAATTAAAGTCACGCTCTCATCAACATACATTTTCAAACACATTACACATCGTCCTGGTCCAATTATTTTTATAGAAACAAAATTCAAGATGTTATTTGCTCTATAAGTTATAAACCCACATATTTTTAACTTACAGTCATCAATTTTTTTTGAATGACAATTTTTTTTAAAACATGTTGTTTGCAAGATTTGAACCTAAAACCTGCTCTTCTAAATTTAAGTGTTTAAATGTTGTCTTTACCAAAGAACTAACACTCCATTGATAGAAAATGGTCATCATTAAATTACTTAACTTTTAAACTTCTAGTAATAGTTTTTTAGCTACTATGGACTAAACTTATGGTGTAATTGGCGAACCTAGAAAGGGTTCAAGAGGATTGGCTTACTTTTGACATCAAATCTTGTTATCAGTAGAGCAATCTAACGTAATCAAAATTTAACAGTTTTGAAAAACAAGTACATTTTTTGTCGCCCATTTTTATTCCACAAGTAAATTTAAGATGTGTATTAGTTTAAAAGATGCATATTTTAAGAACAATCTGTTGACATTTAAAATTGTTTGAACGCTACATGTTTTAAGAACAATCTGTCGATATTTAAAAACTTAAAAGGAGTTAAAGGTTCATTTATTTCCATTTGGTTTGTCTACTTTTTCCATTTCAGGTCAATTTTTAAAATTGTGCCAATTTTTTCTCTGAGATACTTACAACGTGCCATTCAATCCAAAAAATTAACACAGTTAGAAAAACTCATAACTCAGTTATCCCATGGACGTAAATGGCACATAAAGTATAGGGACGAAAATGACATATAACTTAAAGAAATTTTTATTTTTTAAATTTCTTTTTATTATTATTACATTCGGTTCGGTGCCGGAATTTTACCGAATATTACCTTCAAATACCAGTTAAGTACATGATATCTTAGGTACCGGTCCCATATTTGATGAGTTTTTTTTGTCACACCTCGGATTTCCAACAAAAATCCATACACCGGTGGGCCCGGTGGGGAGTATCGTGACGTCAGTTGATAATATCATTGTCAATTAAACACGGCACAGCGGAAGTCTTGGAGTAAAATTACTATAACAACCTAAATATTCGGAAATACAAAATAATATACAGGCTTGTAACAGAAGATCCACAGGCGGATCATTAAAATGTACAAGAAAGAATATAAAATAGACTTTAGGGCAGATCTAAGGATTTGCAAGATCCAAGTGGTGTTCCCAGTGAAGTTATGCTGAGAACACTTTCATACCATCCATCGGAGAATATCATCGGCAGCTTACAAACAGGAGTGCAAACTCGCAATCAGATCAATAAGGATCTCAGATGTTTTTATACACGTATTGCTCCATTACAAAACCGAATTTCTTACAGTTGTTTTGTTTCACAGGTTGAACCTGGGAACTGGAGAGACGCGTTAAAAGAAGGAAGTTGGGTGGAGGCGATGCAGGAGGAATTGCTTCATTTCCAGAAGCTAGGAGTCTGGAAGCTTGTTGACCTACCAGATCATCACAAAAAGATAAACACTAGATGGGTCTTCAAGTGCAAACGTGATGACAGAGGGATCGTAGTGCGCAACAAAGCTCGACTTGTGGTACAAGGCTTTCATCAGCAGGAAGGGATAGACTGCATCGAAGTTTATGCCCCAGTCGCTCATCTCGAAGCAATCCGCATTGGCCTTTGCCTCTTGGAAAGGGTTCAAGTTGTACCAGTTGGATGTCAAATCTGCTTTCCAGTACAACAAAGTTAAAGAGGAGGTGTATGTCGGCCAACCACCGGGTTTGTCAATCCCATACACAAAGATAAAGTCTACCTTCTGAACAAAGCCTTATATGGTTTTCATTAAGCCCCGAGAGCTTGGTGTGAACCATTGTCACGACATCTTCTTGACAACGGCTTTCTAAGAGGAACTGTAGATTCTACCCTCTTTACCAAAGAAGTGGATGAACATTTGATTATTTTGCAAATATATGTGGACGATATCATCTTCGGATCGACAAATGATAAGCTGTGTAAAGACTTCGAAGAAGTCATGAAGCGCAAATTTGAAATGAGTGCGATGGGGGAGATGAAGTTCTTTTTAGGACTTCAGGTTGACCAATTGCCTGATGGTATCTTCATCCATCAGACGAAGTATGTTCATGACATATCAGAGAAATTTGATATGACAGGAACTAAACCAGCATCTACCCCATTAGCTCCAAATCACGGCATTTGTCCAGACGTTCATGGAGTCAAAGTTGATGAAACATTATATCGCTCTATGATTGGATCCTTGATGTATCTAACACCTTCCCAACCTGATATCATGTATCCTACATGCCTGTCCGCTCGTTTTCAGTCCAGTCCAAGAGATTCGCATCTGCTAGCCGTCAAACGTATTATGAGATATTTGAAAGGATGTCCAAGCACCGGTTTGTGGTATCCTCGACACGACGACTTCAATCTTGCGGGTTACTTGGATTCTGATTTCGGTTGCTGCAAACTCAATGCTAAATCTACGACGGCTGGTTGCCAATTCTTTGGAACCCGTTTGGTAATGTGGCAATGCAAGAAATAGATCGCGGTTGCTCTCTCTACCTATGAAACTGAATACATTTCAACATCCAGTTGTTGTTCCCAGATTCTCTGGATTCAACAGCAGATGAGAGACTTTGGACTACAATTTCTTGACACGCCCATATATGTAGATAATCAGGCTGCTATTGATATCACTAAAAACTCTTGTCAACACTCACGAACTAAACATATTGAGATTTGAAACCACTTTATCCATGACTGCTACGAGAAAAAGTTGGTTAGAATTGAAAAAATCCACACTGATGACCAAAAACCAGATTTTTACACTAAATAATTTGATTGTTCAAGGTTTAAAAATCTTCTAAAATTAAATGGTTTAAGAAATCTGGTATCAGGGGTTATTCATGAGGTTGAGTTTGAAGATGACGGGGACTTGACGTGATTCTCATCGGTGTGACGTGTTTTCTGTACATACTTTCTTAAAATTCTAAAAATCCAAAAATATGTTTTTGATTTTAGGGGGGAGAAAGTTTGGGAAAATACAAAAACATTATAAAAGTCGAAAAGTGTTTTTGTGAAAAAGGGAGATCATGTTACATCAATATGACAATCACATTATGCTAAAGATATGGACTGTTTATACAAGTAATTAAACAGGTCTTACTAAGGATGTGCCAATGGGCTTCACTCGTTCAGTAGATTGTTTTTCAAGATATAAACCTAAAAAGAAAAACTGAGTGACTTGTCGGTTAACATCTCTCAGATATATGGACTTAGTACTCCGAAATTTCGTTTGAGAGAATGCCAGATTCTGCGATACTAGGTCTTTATATTTAATCGATATCTAGCGTATTATCCAAGTTCTTCAGAATATGCGTCAGCAATGGCCTAGAACTTGTATAATACTTTTCGCATTATTCGCCCACGAAAGCTGCATAAAAAGATGATTATGTCATAAACTTTGTGACATTTGCAGTTCAAAATATTCCATAATGGAACACCACCTAAAGACGAGCCTTCATCTCTTTGTCTGTATGGAAATACTAACCTGAGCTCTCAAGGTCTCGCAATTCACCCCATTTACATATTTCAATTGGATATATTCACCCGTGAAATGATATTCTGGGAATCTCGATACGGGAGTATATTCTGAGATGGGAAACACAATTACTTCATGTTCCTGATATTACCTAACCTATCTTGAAGCAGGTGAGAAACGAGAAGAAGTTTAAGTGGATAAGTATATTGGCAATCTAAGTAAATTTGTTTAAACACTTACAGTTATTCAAGATCAAAGGTACTGGTGATTTGTTTAAATATTTGATATGATTCTATTAACACAAAACTCACAAAAATATGCTTGTGTATATATCTTTACTTGTTATTTATTTTCAGAAAAATCCCAAAAAGATTTTTAGCTTTTAGCAATTTATCTTAGTTTTTAAGTCTTCCAATGATGAAAACACAGTTAGTTCAAATCAAAGCGATGATTGCTGGAAGAAAGCTGAAGACCACGGGTTGGGAGCTAATCTTGAAAAG
This sequence comes from Scalesia atractyloides, assembly GCA_947069175.1. NCBI lineage: Eukaryota > Viridiplantae > Streptophyta > Magnoliopsida > Asterales > Asteraceae > Scalesia > Scalesia atractyloides. The sequence continues at coordinate 51,087,372 of CAMTDV010000001.1, read as the reverse complement.
AAGAGATTACTTGAACGTCAACAGAGTTCATTAATTTGAAACTTTACATTTTTAAAGAAATTTGTTTTGGTCAAACAATGGTCAACCAAGGTCATTAACTTGGACCTGGTAGGCAAATCAGATAACCAGGGTCATTAACTTAGACTTGGTTAACTGAGTGGGTTATTAAACAGAAAAAAATTCATAAAAAATCAAAAAAAGTACAAAGTGTTTAAGAACTGACTCGTACGAATGACACTGATTCGTACGAGTAACAAAGGTTTCACTCGCACAAACTATGGTTCATATGAGCGACTACTGAATGAGTATAAAAGGCTCACTCATTCGCACGAGTCTAACTATTGACTCTATGCGGTTGAGAGAGAATTTTGTGCGAACAAGTTCTTACCACTTCACATTTCTTGATCTATACTATGTACTGATACATTGGGGAGGTTGATTTGCACACCTCTTGCAATGGGAAAGGTACTTATGCTTGATTTAAGTCGTTATAATGCCGAATTTAGACCAAACGGACATTAAACGTAGATTTAGGATGATTGGACCGGTAAAACATGAAATTGAATTCAAAAACATTAAAATCGGCCCTATTAACCTATAAATCGACCTTCAGTTTGATAAAATACACACGTTTTAAGTTCGGTTTGACTTGGTGTTATTTCATGCGATTTGGAACTCGTACGAATAATCACTCGTACGAGCATATTATCAAATGTTTGTTATTATTTTCACTTGTACGAGTGAGTATTCGTACGGGTAGGAGTCTTAAAAGTTAAAGTTAAAATTTTGAAATGTTTATCACTCGTACAAGACATCATTCGTACGAAGTAGATCTAGTCAAAATTCTTGAAAATTTCTCTAAGTATAATTGTTCATCCGTATGAATTAGTGGCTCGTACGAATGATGTTTTGATTCAGATCTTAATGTTTTGTTATTATATGTGACTTGTACGAATGAATGGGTTGTACGAGTGAATCTGAATGTTGAAATTTTTTGAATGATTTTCCAACTGTTTGAAATGTTTATTCTTGCAGGTCAAGAAATCATCTTTTTTTCTGTTCCATAACATATGCTGTCTTCTGGATGATTCTATTCCAGAAAGCGCCGTTTATAGTGAAGTGTTAGACTTTTTGGGCAGAATTCTAATTACTAAAGCTCTCACCGATCGCCATACTGCGTATAGATCACATATTGAGTATTTCTTGAATGCCGTAGAATATGATGCAGAGGAGAATGCTATTGTTTCGGAAGTGAAGATTAAAGATGAAGATATTTAGGTTAAAATCACCGAAAACTTGATCAGAAAAGTGTTGGAATTCAACGACCACGAAGATGATCCTACTGGATTTTCATAGTATATGGTGAAAGGATGTTTTTATCGTATGGGTTATGCCGGGTTCGTGAATGCTGCTCCTGTTAAGAAGGCTAACCTATGTGCGCCTTTCAGATATATTGCTCATTGTGTCAGACATGCACTTAGTCACTAGAAAGGAGGTTTTGACGACTTCGTTGATTACTAGATGTGTATGATCACCGCACTCATTCTGAATCTACCGTACAACTTTTCGAAGGTGATATTTTCTCAGATGGTTCAGAATACACAGCGAGAGAAGTTTTTGCAGTACCCACGGTTTATCGGAATGCTGCTAGACCATTTACACCCCAATCTGAAGAAAAAGAAGGATGATGTGCTGAAATTGGAACATATGGATGTCTCGACACAAAAGAAAATGAATTTACATTTCAAGACATTCCCTAATGCAAAGCTTGTGTTTGGAGCCATTATTGATAAAGATTATATTGCTCCAGCATTAGGAAAATGGAGAAAAAAGGTAGTGGTGACGAGTATGAGAAACTTACAGCGCTTGATGATTTTATTGCGAAGCGAAGCACTTGGTTTGTAAAAGAAGGGGGTAAGGGAACCAAGAGAAAGCCAACGTAAACATCTTCCTCTTCTACCCCTCAAAAGAAACAAAAAGAATCAGGAAGTTTGAGACTAATTGACGAATCAGAGCCAGAGGAGAAAAAGAGAAAGTGGTTGAAGAAGCATCCTCTTCGAGTACTGATTTGGAAGACATGATTACTAGAGAAAAGGTAAGAGCTAAATAAATAGAGAAAGAACGTTTAGCCGAACTGAAGAGAAAAGCTGAAGAAAAGAGACGTAAAGCGATAGGTGAAGATGATTCAACATATATACCTTTGGGTTCTGACTATGATACTCCTGTATGCAAACCAGCAAAGAAGAAAACTCTGAAAAGATCAACAGAGAGAAGCATTGATTCTCCTGAAGACAAATCAAAGGAAAAAGTGCAAAAGCAGACTGTAGAAGAAGTGTATGCTGAGCTGACTCCACCAACACCACCATCACCGGCTCGTCAACAAACACCTCAGCCAGCACCATCTCCACCACAGCAGCAAGCACCACAACTGACATCGCAGCCTCCACCACAACCCTTGCAGTCTCAACCCGTTTTGACTTTGAATTTGACTTTGGTGACATACCAGGGGGCGAAGATTTTACTGCTGACATGTTTAACAATCCACATGTTGAAGAATTATAGAAGCAGGTCATATTAAACACAGCCAAGATTGTAGAACTGCAGGAACAACTCAATGTTTTAAACAAAGACAAACAACAGCTCAAAGCTATGTTAGCCAGTATAGTATCTGAGAATGAGCGTTACGAATTCGTATGGCTGAATATGAAGAAGAACGTCTTAGGAGCGACAGAAAGATGAATTTATTTGAGAAGATACTTACTAAAAAGCTGGGTATTAATATTGCTGTTGAGATTGACGAGATAGAAAGAGCTGAATCGAGATAGCGGGTTGCAGAGCGCGAGCGTCTTGCTAAAGAATTATCTGACCCGCAAGGCAAAGGTAAAGCAAAAGTTGGTGAGGATCCTGTGAATGTTACAACTCAGTCAGAAGCTAAATCTACGTCGGTTATTACTGATATTGTGGTATATTCAATGACGAAGAAGTTTGTGCTAGTAGGTAAGCCAAAAGATGTTGATATCGATATGTCTAATCTTTCAGCAAGACATCGCGAATGGCTAATCAAGAAGAAGTTAGAGAAAGAGACTCACGTCGAGGTTGATGAGTTTGACGAGGATGCTGGAAAAGAGAAAGAGGACTTAGATGCTTTTGATGATCTATTTTCAGACAAGTCCGATGATGATGATAATGATGGAGGTGATGATGATATGGGAGGATCTGGTGTCCGGGTAACAGAAACTGATGAGACTGATGATATTGATTTTTCTGCTTACTTGGATGGTTTAGCAAATCAGGTAAGTGAAGATAGAGATCAGGGAAGATTAGAAGGATCTAAAGGTGCTCAGTAGGCAGGAATTTTCATGCTTACCATTCTTGTCATGCCAAAGCCAAAGATTTTATATCTTGAGCACGATGTTGAAGGAGAGTTTGTCCACAGCTATACTAAAGAAGAGATAGCTGAAATGCTGAGAATGAATGAAGAAGAATTTGTGTTTGATTTTGAAGATGAGTTGAATGATATTAGTGCTTTCGAGCCAGTTGATTATGTCTTCGAGCATGTTAATGATGTGGATAATTATGATAGAGTTTTCGTGGAGGATGATTCTGATGAAGATGTTACTAATCTTGCATATAAGGGTACAGATGACTCCCAACTTTTAATGAGTTATTTGTAGCTGAAAGTGATGATCTTTTGAAACAAAAAGTTGAAGAAGCTGTTAGACATGGAACCGTTCCTCAATAACCATCATCTGAAGAAATTGCTGAGATGAGGAAACGGTGGTTCAAAGTTACACCAACTGAGCAAAAGTTTAAACGTCCCTTAGCGTTCTTTACATGTGATGCATATATTTCACTAGGGGATATAATTAGCTAGGGATGGATCGAGGAGCTTAATGTTTATGCTATTAAGAGGGAGTTTGGGATCCAGTATTTTAGATACTTGAGCGATATCAAGTCCTTGCCGTATTGGGATATAAAAGAGCTCGTGCAAACAAAGATGATCAATCTGAAGATGAAGTTTCACGGCCAACGGTTATGGAAATTGATAAAGCTTGAAGCTACACAAATTTACACACTAGAAGCCTCATTTCCCGAAGCGAATTACAAAGATCGATCCGGTAACACAAGAGAAAGCATAACGTTAATTGTTAAGAGGCCAAAAGTGATGAAGAATATGCCTCTGATAAAGATGGAACAAGATTTCTTCAAGATATTCAAATGGTGGCAATATGATTCAAATGCAGGAGAAGCTATTATATGTGTGCACCCAGATGATGACTCTTGGAAGATTACTGAGGAGCTGACCGAAGCCGTCATAGCACACAAACGTATATATGGGCTATGGTGTAGCATTCGAGTACCAGAGCCAATGTGGCTAGTCAACTGTTCTAAGAAAGATATCGAATTTTTGTTCTACAGTAAAATCAACTTTGAAGAGAAAGATAAAGAACAAGCACTCCAGTTTCAGAAGATCGTTAATGTCTGTTTCGCCAATGATATACATCTGGATCGACATGGAACACTTCGTGGAGGAAATTGGAGAAGATTGAGCAAAGGAAGAAAGAATTGCGGATCGAGCACGTATTGCGTCACTAAGAAGTTTTCGGTTTGGAAATATAGTGAACCGACCTCCTCCTACAGATCAAACACCAATAACTTTTGAGGAGCGTTGCAAGCCGCCAAAGCGTTTCTTTGGCGATAAATGTCAGATTTTTGAAGATTTTTTGAAGACTATCCAAGACTGCAGCAACATCCAAGGGGGAGTTTGTTGGTGCATAATGTCTATTGCCTGCGTCTAGGATATGTTGTTTATGTATATAGAGCTTTAATTGTCAAATTGTAATTGTTTATATTTTTTATTTGTTTAGGGCTTGACTCGTACAAGTGAGTAGTTGGCTCGTATGAGTGACACTTTGTCACTCGTACGAAGCACCTCTCGCACGAGTCACACACTCTGTTACACACTCTCCTGTGCGAGTCATGTCGACCTATAGATAGAGGAGTGTTGTGTCAGAGTTAGTAATCCTGTTGGTGTGGCGAAGCCCTGCTGAACTGTTTACTTGCACTGTACTTGTTCACGTTTATCAATACGTTCAAGGCATTTAAGCAGTAGATCTCGCTTGTTTTGTTGTCAATCTCATGAACAATGAATTCTGCCTCTGTTAGTTGAGTCAGATCGGTCCGGTGCTCATCGAAGGAGAGCCGATCCCCCATTCACAGAACTCCTGAAGAACTTTCGAATCAATGACGGCGACTTCGTATCTTTTGCCAGAGATGAAAAGGGAGGGGAAATTGTTGGAATTGGAGACGTCATTTCTGAAGCACTTACCTTGGAGAAAGTCAATTATGTACTAGAATTATGTTACAATCTCATGAGCATATCACAAGTCTTCGACAAAGGAATATCAGTGCTGTTCAACGACGTGGAATGTCTATTTCTCAAGCTCCAATACTCCGTTCCTGCCGAAATGATTATGCTCACAGCTCCCCATCGTAACAACACCTACGTTCTCAATATGAAAAACGTAAATCTAATGAGCATATGATGTGTCTAATCTCAAAAGCATCAGAATCGGAATCACTACTTTGGCATAGGCGGTTGGGCATGTGAACTTAAAAAATATGAATAAAATCTCCAAGTCAGAGTTAGTGAGATGTTTACCTATAAAAGAATTTCCATTTTCAGAAAAAGGCATCGCATGCGCCCAAGGCAAGCAACACAAAGAGCCACACAAATCCAAAGCAGTGAATACGATATCTACTCCATTGTAATTGCTACATATGGATCTTTTCGGTCCTATTAGTGTTAAAAGTCAGGCTAAAAGATCCTATTGCTTGATGATTACAGATGACTTCTCCTGATTTTCATGGGTATATTTTCTTGAAGCCAAGAGAGAGAGCGCCTCCACTCTCAAGAACTTCATTCCCATGATCGAAAATGTGATCAAGCTGAAGGTCAAATCAGTCAGAAGTGAGAATGGATCAGAATTCAAAAATCAAATGTTTATATCCTTCTGTGAAGAAAAGGGAATACGTCTTCAGTACAGTGCAGCCAGAACTCCTCAGCAAAACGGTGTAGCAGAACAGAAGAATAGAACACTCATTGAAGCTGCTCGAACTATGCTCTTAGACTCCAAGCTTCCTATCATCTTCTGGCCGAAGTAGTTAACACAACATTTTATGTTTTGAATCGAGTTCTCATTGTTAAACCTCATAGAAAAACTGCCTATGAACTTCTTTTCAAAAGGTAGCGTGTGATATATATTTCTTTAGACCGTTTAGATGTTCTTGTATACCCCTCAACACTGAAGACAATCTTATCAAGTTTGAAGCAGTTGGCAATGTGTGCTAGTTCATGGGATACTCATCTACTCAGAAGGCGTATCATGTTTACAACAAATGAACCAAGATGGTGCTTGAATCATATTATGTCGACTTTCAAGAAGGAAACTCCACTAACACTACAATTTCTCCAAACTGATTTTACGATGTAGATGTTATTTTCAACAAATTCGACATTCCTGAAACACTCTCTGAAACCGAATCTACAGAGCCAACCCCTATAGAACCCTTGTTTGATCCTTCAGACATCGGCCTCACCCCTTTCACAACTCGCTTCACCCCAGTTTCAGCCGATGCAATCCTTCCTGTTGAAGAAGTTAATGGTAACACCTCGGCTGAGAATGCATCTACGAATGCTACTTATTCTTCAAAGCCGAATGTGGATCAACCAACTAAAAAGACTGGCCTCCAATTGTTTATGTCGAAGAATACTTCACCAATCTACCTCAACAAATTGAGACCCACACCAACGCAGGTTACAAAACAAATCGAACTAATCCCATTGAGAATGTCATTGGTGCTGTGAAAGATCGAGTATGAACTCGTGGATAAACGTATACCATCAGCAAAGGATTGTATGCTACGTTTCTTTCACAATCCATGCCAAGTGACATTGAAGAAGCTATTCAGGATTCCAGCTGGGTGCAGGCAATGCCGGTAGAGTTATCTCAGTTTCGTTAGCTCAAAGTTTGGAAACTCGTTGATCTACCAGATGGAAAGTATCCTATTGGCACTAAATGGGTATTCTGCAACAAAATGGATGATCATGGTGTAGTCATCAAGAACAAGGCAAGATTGGTCATTTGAGGTTTTCGACCGGAGGAAGGGATTGACCATGAAGAAGGTTTTGCTCCGGTAGCGCGTTTGGAGGCTATTAGAATATTCTTGGCATATGCCTTGTATAAAAAATTCAAGGTGTTTTAGATGGATGTGAAGAGTGCGTTTCTATATGGGAAGCTGAAAGAGGAAGTCTATGTTTGCCAGCGTCCGGGGTTTGAAGATCCACATTTCCCTAAACGATACTTTAGGCTTGACAAAGCTCTCTATGGTCTTCATCAAGCTCCTCGAGCCTGGTATGAGACTTTGTCAACATATCTTTTGGATTGTGGATACACAAGAGGTAAAATCGACATGACTCTCTTCACAAAAAGGATCGAAGATAATGCGATGCTGGTTCAGATTTATGTAGACGATATTACTTTTAGGTCAACTAATGAGGCTCTATGCAAGGAGTTCGAGAAGGTTATGAAGGCAAAGTTCAAAATGAGTATGATGGGAGAACTCACATTTTTCTTGGGATTGGAAGTGAAGCAACGAGAAGATGGTATCCTCATTCATCAAGCAAAGTACATCATGAACGACTGCAAATCGGAGATAATTTGATGCTGGTTCAGATTTATGTAGACGATATTATTTTTAGGTCAACTGATGAGGCTCTATGCAAGGAGTTCAAGAAGGTTATGAAGGCAAAGTTCAAAATGAGTATGATGGGAGAACTCACATTTTTCTTGGGATTGGAAGTGAAGCAACGAGAAGATGGTATCCTCATTCATCAAGCAAAGTATATCATGAACGACTGCAAAACCGCCAGCACACCATTTGCAGCTCAAACAAAACTCTCTCCTGATCTTCAAGGAAAACCGGTGAACAAGTCCTTCTATCTCTCGATGATAGGCTCGTTAATGTATCTAACCACAAGTAGGACTTTCATTATGTGGGCTGTCTACATCTGTGCACGATTTCAGACGAATCCAAAAGAATATCCTGAAACTGCAGTCAAACGAATTTTTTGCTATTTGAAAGGAACACCCAAGCTCGGACTGTGGTATCAGATGGGTGGTCTATTGGACAACCCTCAAGTGCTTTAAAACGATCAATATTCTGCACTTAATTAGTTTAATTATTAGGATTTGATAACTACGGTGTGTATGGCTTTGAAGGTACCGAAGAGCATAAACAAGCGATTTTAACGTGCTTTGATGGGAGCTTGCACTTGGCCAAGAGAATATGGAGACATGGAGAGTTGATAAGAGAATAAAAGTGGAAAAGTTGTTGACCACCATAAGCTGGGCACCGTAGCTTACGGTGAGGTCTGAAATCTTCTATGCACCGTAAGCCAGACTCTTGGGACTGTAAGGAAATTGTTGACCACCGCAAGCTACGGTGGGCACCGTAGCTTACGGTGGTGACCTGCGAGAAAAATGTAACTGCCCTTTTTAATTCGGTTTTGAAGAGGCTTTTGGCATATCAATAATTAGAGACGTTTTTTTAGAGTCTAGAGGCGATTTTGAGTGTCCCACTTGGTTCAAGAACAATTTCTAACATTTGTTTGGTGTTTATGATTCATATGAACATGACATTTGACGGTGTGATGATTTGGAAGACCATGAGTGGCTAAACTCATTGTGATCATCCTAGGTTGAAGGTTTGCTTGAAACAATTGTGTTTTTATCCTTGATTTCTAGAATAATAGACTTGCAATGTTTGTAGTTTATTATGGTGCTTGAATATTTGTTTGTAAACTATTGATTGATGTTTTGATCTTAGCCTTAATCGTACGTTCTTGGTATCGTTGACAATCGAGATATCACGGGAGGGTTTAGGGTTGGATATTGGTTAATTGGTCATCGTATAACAACCTCGCGTCTTTGTAATCCAAGTACTTAGTTCCCTTTCATCATGAACAAATAGTCATACACGAGTCATGTCTATATGAATCTTTCTAGTTGGATTTAAAACACGTATGTTAATTGAAACCAGAAACTTAGGATGATTACTTGCTTCTAATCTGTTTGACAACCAATATTTGAATTGCAACTTGTTTAATTTTAAAACCAAAAGACCAAAAATCTTGAATTCATTTTTTTGCAATTTAGAGAAATTAGTTAATTTAGCATAAACTTTAGATAGCACATATTCCACAAACTCCTTGTGTTCGATACCCACTTACCGCTAACTATTAGTAGTATTTAGATTTAATTTACGTGAGACTACGACTTCACGTCAAATTTTGGCGCCGTTGCCGGGGAGTAGTGCGCGACGTATGTTATCTTTGATATAGTTTAGTTTTTTATTTTCCGGGTTTACGCTAGTTGTGTTAGTGTGCAGTTATTTACAGGTGCATGCATACTAGAGGCTCTCACAAGCTATCACCATTAGCATTTAATCCGGAGATCGAATGAACTTTGCGAAGAAACAATGTTTTGTTACGAGAAAATAAAATCAGTGGTTCACCAACAACGCCTACAACAACAATTTCACCAATTAACACAATGGATCCTTATCGTCCACTACAAGTCAAATAGCACCATCCACACCTCCACCAATTCCTACCAACCATCCTACTTCAACACATGAAGTGAACCCAACTAACACCACATCACCCGCAACTACCCAAACTGGACCTGTTCCCAATTACAGCCCCACATCAATGGTTCCACCCTTTTCATCCTTTTTTCCAACTTTCGGTCAATCATCTTCTACCCAACAACCATTACCAAGTCAATTTCCACCAAGTTCAACCATTGTTCATAATACTTCTACACACCACCCACAAAACCAACCGGGTTTTCATTATCCATCTTCTCAATTTGTGCAATCTTCGGGTGTGGGAGGAGATGGGTTTGATGACGGGTATGAGGAAGAATTTGGAGGATACGAAGAAGAGGGTTACTATTATGGAGGAGATGGAGGTAAGTTGGGACCTCAAGGAGGAATGGTTTACCAACAAAGACAACAAGTGGAACAAGTTCAAGAAGTGGTTAGGCAACCCACAGGGGTACAACAAATTCGTCCGCAAGGGCCATAGTTTCAACGGCCAATGCCTCTTCTACAAGTTCAACTTCAACATCAACAACCTCAATTTCAAAGGCCGATGTAGCAACCACAAATGCAACAACCTCAATATCAACAACAATTTGCACCTCAAGGTCTAAGGCAAGGTCAAGCGGGTCGACCAAGAGTATCATTGGGTGCTCTGTGAAGACATCACCGTGAGGTGGTGAGGGGGATTGAAGCGCATTTTAGGCCTGTTATCACTAATAACCCTTCTCCGGTGGTGATACCTCATCACCCGGATGGAAGGACATTTGAGGTCAGAACAACCGCACTTCAAAGTTTGTCGAAGTACAAAGGGCTAGCAGCAGAGGAACCGTACTTCCATTTGGAGACATATGATTCCATTTGCAACACTATTGGAGGGCAAGGTTTTTCTTCGGATGATTTCAAGTTGGTACTCTTCCAATTCTCTTTGGAAGACAAGGCAAAAAGATAGTTTCATACTTTACCCTCCGCATCAATATACACATGGGCCGACATGCAACAAAGGTTTTTAGAAGAGTTTTTCAAGGCCCAAAAGACTAATGAGGCTAGGCGGAGCTTGAGAAGTCTTCAACAACAACCGGGTGAGATGTTTCATAAAGCATTTGAGAGGTTTAACATGATGTTGAAATTTTCCTCATCATGGCATTGCACTTTGGGAGTTATTGAATGCTTTTCATGAGGGGTTGAGTTCGAAAGTTGCTGGTGATTTAATGTCGATTACTAATGGTACGTTTGTAACAAATTTTGAGCAAGATGATTAGGCATTTTTGGAGCAAATGGCAGTCACATCTGAGAGAAAATCGCAATCTTCAAGAAGAGCAAGGCATGTTATTACAAGACCTCAAGTTTATGCGGTAGATGATGGGGGTACAAGCAACGAATCAGGTATATGACGTTTGTATGAAATGTAACGAATTGGGTCATGCGGCTGATGTGTGTTTGGTGGGTGTGGTTGAAGGTCAAGTAGAAGAGGTAAATACTATTCAAGGGGGTGGTCGTAATTTTAATATGAACTCGAACACATACTACCCCGGGTTAAGGAACCATCCCAATCTTCGTCATGGGAATCCGGCGAATCAAGCCAATCCAAATTTCCAAGGAGCTTAAAGAAATTTCGTTCCACGCCAACAATATAATCAAGGAAATTTTAGTGGTGGAAATAGTCAAGGCTACCAAGGGCAATTTCAACAATTGGGTGACCAAAGTGGTACCACGGGTCAAACTTCATCATGTGGGAATGGAGTTATGGATATGCTGCGGATGATACAACAAGACATGCAAAGGAGAAATCAACTTTATGAGGCTTGAATGCAAAAGGATGAGGTTCGTGACAAGAGCATCCAAACATTAACCACACAAATGGGTCAACTTGCAACCAAGGTGGCGGAGTTGAAAAAAGGTAAAGGCCAACTTCCTAGCGACACTAAGGTAAATCCTTCTCATAGTTCTTCACGTAATATTCCTATTAACCATGTTAGTATCTTAAGAAGGGTAAAGAATTTAAGGCAAACTTATTATCGGGTTTGGTTGATAGGGTGGTTGAAGATATTACAGAAATGAAAGTGATAAGGATGAAGTCTCACCACCACTTGTGTTTAAGGACCCTAATGTTGAAAAGGTAATTCAAAAACCGAGGTTGGGTGAAAGTTTAAAAGATAGAAATGAGGAAGGGGGACCAAGTCAAGTCCCATTTCCATCAGCTTTAGTTGACCCGGGTAAGAAAATTTTCATTTCAACAAGGGGTCCTCCAAAAGAGGAATTGTGGGATGTTTTCAAACAAGTTAAAGTAAATCTTCCCTTACTCGATGTAATCAAACAAGTACCTGCTTATGCAAAATTTTTAAAAGAATTATGCACCCAAAAGAGGCAACAAAAGAACAAATTGCCTAAGCATGTTGACTTGACCGGATATGTAAGTTCGGTACTAAAAAGGGATCTTCCTCCCAAACTCCACGATCCGAGAACGCCACTAATAAACATTCAAGTTGGAAATTTTCCAAAGTCAAAGGCGTTATTATATCTTGGAGCCGGAGTAGGTATTTTACCGGGGGTTTATATGATCAGTATGACTTTGGTCCATTTGCTCGGGTTGAGATAACGGTGGTTCAAGCCGATTTATCTCATAAGTTACCCCGATGGATGGTTCAAGATATCATAGTGAAGGTTGACGAGTTTTATTATCCGGTAGACTTTTTGGTCCTAGATTACTCATCTGCGGACCCAAAACAACAACAAAATGTTATTTTGGGTCGACCATTTTTGAGCACCACCCATGCTGTGATTGATTGTCGACTTGGTATGTTGACATGACATTTGGCAATAGAAAAATGAGATTGAATGTTTTTACTAACACTTCTAACTCGATTGGTGTTGATGAGTGTTTTATGGCAGATCTGGTTGATGGATGTGAGCCGCATGAGTATGAGGAAGAGTGTGTAGATGTTTGTGTTTGTGATTTTTCTGATCAGGTACATGCATGTGCGTTAAGGATGGAGGAAAAAGAGCAAGATGCTATGGCCGTTAAGAGGGTCGACCGCTGTGGACCAATCAAGTGCGGAATATTAGAGGAGCCACCAAAGTTGAAGTTGAAAGATCTGTTGGGCCATTTGAAATATGCATTTTTAGTGGATAATGACACTTTACCAGTCATTATTGCCAAACTTGGAGACGACCCAAGAGCATGAATTGTTGAAGTTGCTGAAAGCGAATAGGGCGGCTATTGGGTGGATGCTTGCTGATTTGAACGGAATTAGCCCATCTATTGTCATGCATAAAATCATCACAACAGAAGATGCAAAGCCGACTAAAGAAGCTCAAAGAAGTTTAAACCCGAACCTACGAGAAGTGGTAAAAAAGGAGGTAATTAAATGGTTAGACGCATGTATAATTTATCCCATTTCAGATAGTGCTTGGGTAAGTCCTACCTAAGTGGTGCCTAAAAAGGCCAGCATTCAAGTAATTAAAGATGAAAATGGTGAACAAATCGCCACCCGACCGGTCACCGGGTGGCATGTTTGTATCGATTACCGGAAATTGAATGTCGCGACTTCTAAGGACCATTTTCCGTTACCTTTCATTGACAAAATTATTGAAAAATTATCGGGTAAAAAATATTATTGCTTTTTGGATGGGTATTCGGGGTATAACCAAATTGCTATTCACCCGGATGATCAACACAAGACCACTTTCACGTGTCTGTATGGCACTTTTGCTTTTAGGCGAATGCCATTTGGTTTGTGTAATGCCCCAACGACTTTCCAACGATGTATGATGAGTATTTTTTCGGACATGGTTAGGGAGTCACTTGAGGTATGCATAGATGATTTCTCCATTTTTGGCACATGTTTTGAATCTTGTCTCGACGAGTTGGAAAAAGTTTTAAAAATGTGTGTCGAGAAAAATTTGGTGCTAAGTTGGGAGAAAAGTCATTTCATGGTCCAAGAGGGCATTGTGTTGAGTCATGTTATTTCTAAAAGGGGGATGGAGGTGGATAACACAAAAATTCGGGTAATATCATCTTTGCCTCCACCTAAAAATGTAAAAGGGGTAAGGTCATTCTTGGGACATGCGGGATTTTACCGAAGATTTATTAAAGGTTTAGTGTTATTACTAAACCTTTATGTAATTTGTTACTAAAAGATGTACCTTTTGACTTTACTGATGAATGTTTGCAAGCTTTACTGTCTTGAAGGAACAGTTGGTGAAAGCTCCCATTTTGCAACCGCCGGATTGTTCAAATCCGTTTGAGATCATGTGTGATGCTAGTTACACAACTATTGGAGCGGTCTTGGGTCAAAGAGTTGATAAGAAGCCGATGGAAATTTATTATGCAAGCAAAACATTGTCCTAGGCGCAAGTGAATTACACTACAACTGAAAAGGTATTGTTAGTAGTGGTGTATGCCTTGGACAAGTTTCGGTCATACATATGGGGAAGCAAGGTGGTTGTGTATTCGGACCATAGTGCGGTTCGTTACCTGATGGAGAAGAAAGATGCGAAGCCCTGGTTGATCAGTTGGGTGCTTTTATTACAAGAGTTCGACTTGGAAATTCGGGAGAAGAAAGGAAGTGAAAATGGAGTGGCGGATCATTTATCGCAAATTCTAATGGATTGGGTCGACAATGCTAGTGAAATTAATGAACGGTTTCCTAATGAACAATTGTTATCTGTTTCTACCTCTGTTGCACCGTGGTACACCCATTATGTAAATTACTTGGCTACGAGTGGTATTCCTAATCATTGGACGAAGAAAAGGAGACAACAATTTATGGTCCAAGTCAAGCAATATAATGGGATGAACCGGACCTTTTCAAAATTGGGCCCGATCAAGTGATTCGAAGATGTGTGCCTAAAATAGAAGTGTTAGAAATCTTAACTCATACTCATTCATCCGCTTGTAAGGGGCACTTTAGTGGTCACAAGACGGGATATCGGGTACTTACATGTGGGTTTTATTGGCCGACAATTTTCAAGGATGCATGTGAGTTTGCTCGGAATTGTCTTAATTGCCAAAAAATGGGAAGTATTTCAAAAAGGGATGAGATGCCAATGCAACCCATTTTGGTGGTTGAGATTTTTGATGTACGGGGTATCGATTTTATGGGGCCTTTCCAGAGTTCAGGCAGATATGATAGACCTAGAAGTAGTTCACCGAGAATAAATAAATTTAATGGCCAATCAAATAATTTCAGAAGTCAAGGTCAATATCAAAATCGATACCAGAATGTTGGTAGTCGAAATTTTTATAACGATGGCTTTAGAAATTATCATCATCAAAATTCATGGAACCAAAATCATAATTTCCAAAGGTCGTAAAGTCCAAACATGGTTAGGAAACCTCAGGTCCACAGACCTAGTGGAAATCAAAAACCATTTCCATCAACAGGTCTAAGATCCAAGACTCCTGCTAGGAGTTATGGATATTGGATGGATGTCCCTGTGGTTGATGAATCTGGAAGACCCAAGACTATTAAGGCTTGGGTCCCCAATCTAACTAATTTTGTTGGGTGGTGCAGGAACTACTAAGGAGGATTATCAACTTGTGGTATGTTGATAGTGGCTGCTCCAGGCATATGACGGGGGATGCGAGGCTATTGACAGAGTTTGAGAATACAGATGGTGGTTATGTAAATTTTGCAGGTGCTAAAGGCGGCACATTACCGGTCGAGGAAAAGTAACAAATGGGAAGATCACACTGGACAAAGTGAACTATGTTGAGCAGCTGAAGCACAATCTAATGAGCGTGTCTCAAGTCTTCGACAAGGGTCACTCGGTCCACTTTACAAAGTCTGATGCTTTGGTGTTGAAACCTGGTTTGGTGATACCAGATGACTGGATAGTGATGAGAGCGCCAAGGAGAAACGACACTTATGTCATGGACATGGGTGCTAAGGATTCTTCGAATGTGGTGGCGTGTTTGCTATCAAAAGCATCTGAGGCTGAGTCATTGTTGTGGCACAGACGCATGGCCCACATCCACTACAGAAATATGAATTATATTATCAAAAATGGTTTAGTGGAAGGGGTGCCAGTGCAGAGGTTTCATGTGGAAGATAAATGTCTTCCATGTCAAAAAGGAAAACAACATAAGAAACCTCACAAGTTTAAAACAGTAAATTCCATAGATGCCCCTTATGAGTTACTTCATATGGATCTATCTGGTCCAGTGAACGTAAGGAGCATAGGTGGAAAGTACTATTGCTTAGTTGTCACTGATGATTACGCACGTAATTCATGGGTTTTCTTTTTAGGTACAAAAGATGAGACAGCGGAGATGCTGATAGATCTTTTTACAAAATTGGAAAATGTCCATGATGCACGGATCAAGAGGATAAGGAGTGATAATGGCACGGAGTTCAAGAATCAGGTTCTGGATCTATATTGCCTTTGCAAGGGAATTGAACTCAATATTCTGCTCCTTATACACCTTAACAGAATGGAGTCGCTGAGAGGAAAAACAGGACGTTGGTTGAAGCCGCAATGACTATGCTATCTGATTCAAAGCTTCCAGTTCTTTTCTGGGGAGAAGCTGTGAACACAACTTGCTATGTCCTGAACAAAGTTTTGACGGTTAAACGGTTTAAGAAAACGTGTCATGAACTATTGCTTAACAGAAAACCAAACTTAAAAGGCTTTGAACCATTTGGATTAACCTGCACCCTTGTGCGAAACAAAGATAAGCAAAAATTCGGTGAGGTAGCTGATGAGGGTTACTTTCTAGGCTATATGTCTGGAACACCGAATAAAAGGGTTTTTAATCTAAAAACTGGTAAAATTGAGGTGGTGTTTAACATGAAAATCACTAGTTATTCACCTCAACAATCAACGAGTGATCCTACTATATTATATGATTATAACAGTGTGTTTAAATCATTTAATATTCCTGATTTTTCCAATGCAGATGAGTCTCAAGTGATTCATACTGTGATCAGTGAAGATGGAGAGTGTGACTTCATGCCTAGATCGAGTGTGTATATGACAAATGCTCCAGAAACTTCTACTAGTGCAGCCCAGAGGACTCCAGTGATAGTGAGTCTGAACCTAGTCAGGGGGAGGATTTCACTAATCCGTTTGCTAATGCTAATATTCAAGGGGAGGCTGGATCTAATCTGGGAGATAATTTGGTTGTTGACACCATTGCTACCACACGTATACACAGGGATCATCCATTTGAAAACATCATAGGTGATGCTGCTACAGGTGTTCAGACGAGAAGAGGTGTGCTCGAAGGTTCCTGTTTGTTTACATCGATTCAGAAGACGGGGTTGATACATAAGAGTTTATATAGTTGCTTTGTTGCCCAAGAGGAGCCGAAGAATGTTCATATGGCTCTAAAAGACAATTGTTGGGTGGAAGCTATGCAAGAGGAACTAGCTCAGTTCAAGAAGTTGAAAGTTTGGGAGCTAGTTGACTTGCCTGAAGGAGAGAAGGAAATAGGCACTAGGTGGGTGTTTAAGTGCAAGAAAGACGACCGAGGGATCGTGATAAAGAATAAGGCTCGGTTGGTAGTGAAAGGGTTCAATCAGCAAGAGGGGATTGATTACAATGAATTGTTTGCACCAGTAGCAAGGTTGGAAGCAATTTGTTTGTTCCTAGCTTTTGCTTCATTCAAGGGCTTCAAAGTTTACAACTTGACGTGAAGAGTGCGTTTCTTTACGGGAAAGTCCAAGAAGTGGTGTATGTCTAACAACTAGAAGGGTTTACTGATCCAGACTTTCCAGATCGAGTCTATCGACTTTATAAGGCATTTTATGGATTGCATCACGCACCTAGGGCGTGGTATGAGACACTGTCAGCACATTTGTTAAAAAATGGTTTCGGAAGAGGTCAGATTGACAGTACACTATTCAGTAAAAGGAAGAAGGAAGACTTTCTGCTGGTACAGGTATACGTAGATGACATCATTTTTGGGTCATCCGATGAGAACATGTGTCATGATTTCGAGGAGGTAATGAAGAGCAAGTTTGAGATGAGTGCGATGGGTGAATTATCCTACTTTTTGGGTTTACAAGTTGAACAGAAGAAGGATGGGATGGTTATACATCAGACGAAGTATGTGTATAACATTTTCTCTCGTTTCAAAATGGAAGGTTGTGCTACTTTCAATACACCTATCTGTGAGAATTAGAATCTTGGTCCAGATCATGAGAGTGTGGAGGAGGTTGATCCAACTCAATACAGGGCAATGATTGGTTCGCTGATGTACTTGACTACTTCAAGACCAGACATTATGTTCGCAGTGTGTCGCTGTGCCAGATATCAAGCGAATCCAAAGGATTCCCACATGAAAGCAATGAAGCGGATTCTTCGTTACTTGAAGGGGAAACCTAAACTTGGGTTATGCTATCCAGCTGCTAGTGATTTGAAGTTTGTTGCTTTCACTGATTCAGACTTTGGAGGATGCAAATCTACAAGGAAGTCTACCACAGGTGGTTATCAGTTCTTAGGAGGGAGGCTCGTGTCATGGCAATGCAAGAAGCAGTCTTGCGTGTCTACCTCTACGTGTGAAGCTGAATATATTGCTGCGGGTAGCTGTTTGCTCTTAGGTTCTCTGGATCTAACAGCAGTTGCGCGATTATGATTTGAATTTCACTCGTACTCCTATTATGATAGACAATAATGCCACTATATCAATCACCAACAATCCCATAAAACACAGTCGTACAAAACATATTGACTTTCGCCATCATTTTATACGGGATTGTGCTGAAAAGAAATTAATTAAACTACATCGAGTCGACACACTAGATAACCTGGCAGATCTTTACACAAAAGCTTTTGACAGGGCTCGTTTTGAACATTTAGTCGAACTCAACGGGATGAAGAATCCTGAATAACCATTTTTCCATAACAATAGTTTGTAAATAATTTACTGCTTTTCAAAAATAAAAAAAAAATAAAAGAAAATTAAAAACGAGTTTTCACTGTGTGAAAAAGAAGAAATGATAGTATATCAGCAAGTTAGACTGTCACACTGAAATTTAGAATTAAAATTGCTTAAGTGTGATAGCAGCTTCATCATATGATGTACCAGTAGGCAAAAGGCATGAAATAATAAACTTACCTTGGTGATACCAATATAATAAACTGTGTACGGGTGGGTAACATATCAGTGGCGTATGGTTTTATAACCTTAAATCTTGCGTTGATAGATTGTCAAAATCTGAGGTTTTAGGTCTTTATATCGTTATTTCATCCGGGGTATCAAGGTTGTCCTTCTGCTGCATCCAGATATATGTTGACCTAGGCACAACCTGGATATCTTAGAGCTAAAATGCCAAATCCCAAAAATTGAAGAAGCTCTCCTAGAGAGTCATTCAAAAGTGCAAAATGCTTATTCTTACCAAAATTTGGTATTTATCCTAACCCTCGTTGGATATTGGTCTCTTTGCTGTACGGAAGTACTGACCTGATCACCAATTATCTAACGTGGTAAATAAAAAAGGATGAATTTCGGTATACTCACCTGTTATGATGAATTTTTGTGCACACCTTGATCGCGGGGGTATGTCCCTAAGTGGGACACACTAGTATATCAGTATAAATTATCTAAACAGATCACGAGGTAATGGTATTTGAAATGTTCATGTATTTTGTTCAAGTGGATAAACAATACTGGTAATCGTCTTGAACTGCTTTTCAAGAATGTTGCATATATAATCATCAAATAGTGTGAAAACAGTTTAATGTTGCTGATCTGATCTTCTTAACTGTGATACTCACAAAAACAGAGTGTTTGTTCTTTCGTTATTTATTTGCTTTCAGAAAATATAAAAAATCCAAAAATATTTCATTTTCTTGTAAATTTTTTTAATGTACGGGATATTGGTTGTTCGTGGAGGAGTTCTTACCGATAGGGGGAGACGGTGTTAGAAGCTGAGTTTAAATTTTTTACGATCTTGCACGTTATGTGTGCTTTAAAATTTTGAGTATATGGTTTGAGTTGAGAAGTGCTTAATCTGTGATAAGTTTTAGTATATCTTGAATAATAATAATTTGTTCAACTTGTGTTGAAAAATTCTTATGGTTTCTCGAGATGTTTGTTTTATAGTATACAGATTGTAGCAGTGTGTTGTTGAGAAGTTTGGTGAAGAGGAGTTTGCTTGGATGCATGGTAGAACCTCATTTCTACATTTCAGACAAAGTTGAAGAGTTTTGAAGATTGCTATGTAAGTACTAAACTGGATTTTACTCAAACGCTAATGATTTAGAAGATTTGGTGATTGGATACATCAGCTTAGGGGGAGTCTGTTGCTGATAGAAGCTATTAAAGCTGAAGCTATCCAAAGACCAACGTTTTTCAGAGATGTTGAAGATTGCAAGAAGACTGAACTAAGTTATTTTACAAAGCTATTGTCAAGGGGGTGTTTATTGGTGCATATTTGTGACAAAACCTTAGATTTGGTCTTTGGATATCTTGTAATTAGTAAAATGATAAACGGTTAGCGGGTTTAGTTTTGTATTAATGAATTAGAAGTAACTGGGTTGAACTAGACATTAAATAGTGCATGGTAGGCGAATTGGGCCTTAAACCCATTAGTAGTCCATGTAGGAAACCCTAGCCCCGTTGCATAACCTATCTCTATATATAGGAGGTTGTGATTAGGGTTAAGGTTGCTGGTTCTATTGTTCTGTTGCTGGTTTAGTTGTTCAGAGAGAGATTGAGAGAAGAGTCTTGAATTGATTGTAAAAATTGTGTTTGATAATCAATAGAAGACTGTTTGAAGGAATTTGTTCTTGTTCGTGTTCTTGTTTCTGTGAAATCTGATCTAGGGGATTCCGCACTCTAGATTAGATAGACGATTCTGTCAAGATCCATAAGGACTAGGGGACCTATAAGGTGCAAGGGGTCGGTTTTGGTTGGCGGTAGGGTTTTAGGTTTGACGTGAAGTCGATGTCTCACGTAAATTTAATCCAAATACTACTAAAATATAGCGGTAAGTGGGTATCGAACACAGGGAGTTTGTGGAATATGTGCTATCTAGAGTTTGTAATACTTTGACTAAATTACCTAAATTGCAAGAAAATTAAATTCAGAATTTTTGGTTGTGTGGTTTAAATTTTAACTAGTAACGATTCAAAGATTGGTTGTTTAACAGATTTAAAAGCAAGTGATCATCTTAAGTTTCCGGTTTCAAATAACTCATGTGTTTCCAAATTCAACTAGAAAGAGTCACATAGACATGACTCGTGTTTGATTAATTGTTCATGATAAAAGGGAACTAAGTACTCGGATTATTACAATGCGAGGTTGTTACCCGATAATCAATTGACTAATATCCAACTCGTAAACCTCCCTGTGATATCTCGATTGTCAATGACACCAAGAACGTACAATTAAGGCAATGATTCAAACATCAATCAACAATTTACTAACAAGAATCCAAACACTATAACAACCACACATATAGCAAGTTATTATTCTAGAAATGAGAATTCAAAACATAATTGTTCAAACAAACCTTCCACTCAAGATGATCACAAAGAGTTCTAGCCACTCATGTTCTTGCAATCCAACATACTTCAATTGTTTTGATCATACGAATCAACAAACACCAAAATTATGTTTAGAAATTGTTTTGAACACCAAGATCACCCCAAATTCGCCCTCAAAGCCCTGCTAAACGTTTCCAATGATTGAGATATGAAAGGCTCCTCCAATTCAAGTTAAAATGGGCAGTTACAACTTTTCTTCAGCTCGCCACCATAAGCTACGGTGCCCAACGTAGCTTACGTTGAGCAAGATTCTTCTTACGGTGGTAAGCCACTGTCTTACGGTGCTTTTTAAAGGAGGACTCCATCATAAGCTACGGCGCCCACCGTAGCTTACGGTGGTTAGAAGGTTTTCCCATTTTCCCCTCGTTCATTCTCTTGATTCTTCATCTTCAACTAGCCACTTGCAAATCCCCGACAAAGCACGTTTAAAATCCATTGTTATGCTCTTCGGTACCTACAAAGCCGTACACACCATAGAAATCAAATCGTAACAATTAACCCATGTAAACGTGGAATAATAATCATTTTATTGCACTTTCGGGTTGTCCAATAGACCACCCGTCACATCCCCACACTTAAACGTTGTTTGTCCCAAGCAACAAATTACGAACGTTTTCAAACTTAAAAGTGATCATCATGTAAACCAAACACAAACAAATCATCCCATTGTCAATTTACTGTCATACTACGTAACACACCCCTCACAATAACTCTCCTCTCGGTGACAAACATGGTACTAGCAGGGTTGTGCTAGATCACTCAATGCAAGTATGTGAATGTGTGCAATAAGCTTGGATAATGATCAAGTCTCTACCTATAATTTGCATAACATGCTTATAAATCAAAAGGACTTTCGGGTTGTAACAAAGCAATGGGTAAAGGTGAGAATTGGTGGGATACATACTTAAAGCTCATTTAATCGACCCGATTTATTATTACAACAAACAAAAGAAATAACCAACACTATTTGTACACTAACTTTTCTTTCTTCTTCTTCTTTTTTTTTCATAGCAATCACAATATAGGAAGGATGAACGCATACATAACAATATCAAACTAAACTAAGCTCTTAAACCGGATCGAACAATGGGTAGAATTTTGTAGGACATGGGCTTGGGTAACAATTGAATGGTTAAAAGCTCAAATTGGGCTACTAATGTCCAAACCCCCGTCCCGCTCACAACCAAGCTCATATATGTAACTTATGAGGTCCACCCCCCCAAACGCACACTCAACACGCATCCAGACGAGGCTACCTAAATGCCCTCATCATATTCACAAGCATGTTAAACTTAGGTTTTGACAAGCATCTATTATCCAAATTCTATTAACACAATGCACATACCGACACTCAATCCAAAAAGAAATTAATCTCTAAAGTATTCCATGTGGCTCAAACCTCACCAAGAAAGGGATAAATGGATACCAATGTGTCATGTAGATTCAGGTAGCATATTCAACTTGGGCAACTATTTGGTTGATTAACAAAAAAAATTTTCCCCATCCCCACACTTGGGATACATTGACCCCAATGTATGGTTTTGAAGGAATGATCACACAAGTTACTTCAATATCACCTTTTGTTCAAAAACTCAAATCTCAATTTTCTTTTTTTATAAAGACATGAAAACTCAACCACAGAACCACCAACCCAAACATGACTATCAATCACAATACACCCCCTCACTCCCAACCATAAACATAAAGCAACAAAATAAGGCTTAAAACTGTACAAAGGAAGAACATAACCTAATCAATAATAGCGCGGCTGAGGAGGTTCGAATATGGAAGTCATCATCTTCGAAAACTCATTGAATGCGAACGCGCCACTGCTACTTCCTCCTTCTCTCTCTTCTTGTTGCCCGAAGCTTTACTATTGATGCTGCTCATAACGAGGATCCACCCATTGAGAATGATGCATTGGCGGTGTCGGATAAGAAACACTACCGTCATAGGGCGGCAAAGTCGAGTAGTCCACTGGTGGTGGGTCCACAACCACAGGTCGCCCTGCATGCCAATCGACATGTATCCGTTGGTTTTGATCCAAATATCGGTTATTTATCTCCTATTAAAAGGCGTACACATGGGCGTGATTCCAAGATTCCTGACAATCAAAATTATGCCTCAACGCACGGTCTATACTCGCACCCATGAATGTCTGATGCTCAAAAAATGTTCTTTCAGCCCCACTCCAGCTATCAAACACCGAAGGCCTCTGACTTTCAATTTCTAATCGTACCTTCATGAGCCCAATTCGGCTCATACGGATATCTTGAGAAGTCGAAGAAACCCCCAGTCGGATCACTACTCGAACCTCCCCGATCCACATTCGTCGGTTCTTCCTCTTCCTCACTTTCCGGTCATCCTCATCCCCCGGTCTAAGTGGTCGTGTGTCGGCCTTCGGCACTCTCCATCTTTGCCCTTCGCTCTTCAACTTGTGATACCTCTCTGATTCTGTGTATTTCCACCCAGCCCCCAATTGTCGGATGTCAAACTGTGACATCCCGGTTTTTCAGATATCTTAAACGCACTACTTCACGGTTATTCATTCCTACGCTAAATTGATTCGGAGATTTAATTTACATGCTCGAAATAATTACGATAACTTTGTGAACTTGTCAAGTGAATTACGTGCTATGTGTATTAAACGTTTATAAGTTCGGTGAGTTATTATGTCATGTTTCGATTTCGTGATTTTAGTTATAAAAATATATATAGTAAACAGATAGACGAATCGAACCGAGCCGCGAAATGAGTCGACCTCATTTCCTTGCGACTCAAGGGATTAATCAAAACTTGTGGTTCAAGTTAAAGACCCAAACTGCCCCACCCAAACCCTTGCGGCCGCATGCACCAAACCTCAAACCCTTGATCTGTTTCCTTCCTCCCTTACACTATAAATAGATAAGCATGCATGAGAGTTGTTAACATAAAAAAAAAAAAAGAGGAACCTAGCTCTAAGATCAGCCGACGGCAGCCTTCCCACTCCTTCTCTCGGTCGCGATCTTCTTCAAAACCCGAATCGACTCCCATCTCGTTCCCGGTTCGTTAATCTCCATTGTTAAAGGTTAGGGTTTTCTATTGTTTCGCAAATCACATTAGGGTTTATGAACTATTGATCATGCTTGTATGTAATGGTAGAATCATGGTTTATGAAAGTGTTATGATGTTAGTTCGATTGATTGTGCAAGTTTGGCTATTATGATGATTAGTTGGAATCAAGAATCATAGGCTGCGTTTTGTGATAAAAATCATATAATATGATTAGGGTTTGCATGAGTATGATGTGCATGATGATATATGATTGATAAATCTGTTCTTGATCGTTTATATTTAACGTCTCAATTGTTTAAGCGTGTTATATTGCGATAAAAAGTTGAAATCAGAATGCTGAATGGTGTTTACAGCCAACTTCAATTGGCTGTAACTTGGTTATTATTTATCGAAAAACGAATTTTCTGAAGCCTAAAACGTATATTTTTGAAAAACGCTTCTAATGGCGCTGGATTCATATTTTTTTGAGGTCGTTTGATATTTTTAAGTGCTCAATTAAATGCAGTAACTGAAGCTGTGTAAATTCTGAAAATTTGTTAGTTGTTTATCGAGTCGGATCTCATAATCTGTAGAGAGTTGAATCACGAAATTTGTACAGAAACTGGAGATGGAAATTTCCGGGAACCTCCCACTGGAATTTTGTTAATTGGATGAACGGTGATTTTTAAATAAATTCTCCCGTGGACTGTAGTCAGAAAGCGATGAATCTGACTGCAGCCTAGTATATTGATATTTATGAATAATTAGTAAAGTGTTAGGACTTGAAAAATTTACATAAAATTCTATAGTTTAGTTGACACCTTCTGTAAAAAAATTAGAATTTTTGGAACGTTGGAACTATTTTATAAAAATCCTTGAAAACAGCCTAATTATGAGTATACGAGCTGAAACTTGATAACTTGCGAATGTGTGTACCAAAGTGTTGTATGGATTGATTTGTGTTCATGATAGGTTGGTTTGATCACTATGTTGGTATGATAATACTTTGCATGCATGATTGTGTTTTCGAAATTGTTATCATGTGTGCCGCATTGTATGATAGTTATGTGTAGGGTTTGTATCAGTGTGTTCACACACTAACTCTAAATCGATTGACTTGTTAGGACGCGATTAGCGGTCCCATCATTTGCTACTTCTGTGTTACACTAACCGAGCAACTAACGGTGAGTTCACGGCCCCTATTTTATCCGGTTTTAAACAACAGGGGAGAAACATGTATACACTCTACAACTCTATCTCTTTACGTTATACGAAATTAACGTCATTAAACTATTCGGTAACTAAGTTAATGTTAATGTACGTTATGGTCACTAAGCAGCTATATCACACAAGTCCTCGACAAACTCTTGGATCGTTAGTATTGGGTTAGATAGCGGGAAAATTATAAGTAGTACTACTGGGCCCGACAAGCCCCACCCGATTCGGAGATTTAATTTACATGCTCGAAATAATTACGATAACTTTGTGAACTTGTCAAGTGAATTACGTGCTATGTGTATTAAACGTTTATAAGTTCGGTGAGTTATTATGTCATGTTTCGATTTCGTGATTTTAGTTATAAAAATATATATATAGTAAACAGATAGACGAATCGAACCGAGCCGCAAAATGAGTCGACCTCATTTCCTTGCGACTCAAGGGATTAATCAAAACTTGAGGTTCAAGTTAAAGACCCAAACTGCCCCACCCAAACCCTTGCGGCCGCATGCACCAAACCTCAAACCCTTGATCTGTTTCCTTCCTCCCTTACACTATAAATAGATAAGCATGCATGAGAGTTGTTAACACAAAAAAAAAAAAGAGGAACCTAGCTCTAAGATCAGCCGACGGCAGCCTTCCCACTCCTTCTCTCGGTCGCGATCTTCTTCAAAACCCGAATCGACTCCCATCTCGTTCCCGGTTCGTTAATCTCCATTGTTAAAGGTTAGGGTTTTCTATTGTTTCGCAAATCACATTAGGGTTTATGAACTATTGATCATGCTTGTATGTAATGGTAGAATCATGGTTTATGAAAGTGTTATGATGTTAGTTCGATTGATTGTGCAAGTTTGGCTATTATGATGATTAGTTGGAATCAAGAATCATAGGCTGCGTTTTGTGATAAAAATCATATAATATGATTAGGGTTTGCATGAGTATGATGTGCATGATGATATATGATTGATAAATCTGTTCTTGATCGTTTATATTTAACGTCTCAATTGTTTAAGCGTGTTATATTGCGATAAAAAGTTGAAATCAGAATGCTGAATGGTGTTTACAGCCAACTTCAATTGGCTGTAACTTGGTTATTATTTATCGAAAAAACGAAATTTTTGAAGCCTAAAACGTATATTTTTGAAAAAACGCTTCTAATGGCGCTGGATTCATATTTTTTTGAGGTCGTTTGATATTTTTAAGTGCTCAATTAAGTGCAGTAACTGAAGCTGTGTAAATTCTGAAAATTTGTTAGTTGTTTATCGAGTCGGATCTCATAATCTGTAGAGAGTTGAATCACGAAATTTGTACAGCAACTGGAGATGGAAATTTCCGGGAACCTCCCACCGGAATTTTGTTAATTGGATGAACGGTGATTTTTAAATAAATTCTCCCGTGGACTGTAGTCAGAAAGCGACGAATCTGACTGCAGCCTAGTATATTGATATTTATGAATAATTAGTAAAGTGTTAGGACTTGATAAATTTACATAAAATTCTATAGTTTAGTTGACACCTTCTGTAAAAAAATTAGAATTTTTGGAACGTTGGAACTATTTTATAAAAATCCTCGAAAACAGCCTAATTATGAGTATACGAGCTGAAACTTGATAACTTGCGAATGTGTGTACCAAAGTGTTGTATGGATTGATTTGTGTTCATGATAGGTTGGTTTGATCACTATGTTGGTATGATAATACTTTGCATGCATGATTGTGTTTTCGAAATTGTTATCATGTGTGCCGCATTGTATGATAGTTATGTGTAGGGTTTGTATCAGTGTGTTCACACACTAACTCTAAATCGATTGACTTGTTAGGACGCGATTAGCGGTCCCATCATTTGCTACTTCTGTGTTACACTAACCGAGCAACTAACAGTGAGTTCACGGCCCCTATTTTATCCGGTTTTAAACAACAGGGGAGAAACATGTATACACTCTACAACTCTATCTCTTTACGTTATACGAAATTAACGTCATTAAACTATTCGGTAACTAAGTTAATGTTAATGTACGTTAGGTCACTAAGCCGCTATATCACACAAGTCCTCGACAAACTCTCGGATCGTTAGTATTGGGTTAGATAGCGGGGAAATTATAAGTAGTACTACTGGGCCCGACAAGCCCCACCCGAGCTAGTCGCGCTAGCCGACCGGGTATGGTCAACGGGTGAATAATTTGGCCTAACTTCGCCATGGTCAGTGATAGGCCTGGCAACACGGAGGCACAACAGTCAGCTTCGATCGCGAACACTTTCGTGACATAACTTTAGGCTCGCTACCTACATGTTAACATTGAACTTAATTACGAATCAACAATATTATTCCGGGTTAGGGATAATGGAACATCATTATTATTCCGGGTAAGGAATAATGGAACCATCAGTATTATTCCGGGTTGGGAATAATGGAACTAAATCGTTATCCCGGGTTAGGGATAACGGGGGAAACAAACTTATAACCAAACAAATGAACTTATGAAAACCTGTGAACTCACTCTTCTTTAATGTTGACACTTGTTTCTTTACATGTTTCTCAGGACGCTAGGAGCTTTAGGTGCACTCACTTGCATTGATCAAGACATCTTTTTATCGAGTCTCATTTACGAATATTGTTTGGGTTTTTCTTTAGTTTTGGCGTTTGTGTTGGCGCCCGTTCCTTTACTTTACTTTAATGCTTCCGCTCAACTTTAAAAACTAATGCTTCCGCTAAACATTGAAACCAAACTAAGATAATTTAAAATTAACTATGAATGGTTAAACAAATGATTTTGGAAAACGTATAAACAAATCATATAGAGTCGTTCGATGTTACTAGTGTCTCGGATTCTGGTTTGTTCACACGCCTCGCGGTAAAACTCCGTAAGTGGAAATTGAGGGTGTGACAGATTGGTATCAGAGCCTCTAGCTATAGAGAACTAGGTTTGCATTAAAAGTAGACCTAAACTATAGCTGATTACACGACACTAGACTTAGTTTGGCACTGAACTGTTATATCTTGTTATGTGTTGTACCACAACTGTGTTATGTAAATATAAATGCATAATTGAAATGAATGCAACTCGTAACTAACTACACAACCCAACAGGCAATGTCATCATCATCATCATCCGACAAACTTTTGCAACCAAGGGCGCCGGGGAAGGCACCTATGGTGGAACCCTCACCACCTCATGGCGTGGAGACATGCTCAGCTGTTAGAAAAAGGCTCGCTCTAGGAGAGGAGTCGTCCTCACGCCCGACCATCGCGATGCCGGTCGAACCGGTTAACTCATTAGAAGTAGGGAACGACCTACTTAGAGATATGATAAGAAAGCAACAAGAACAACTAGAGAGAATGCATGAAACCATCCTAGCACAGGGATGGATGATACGACAATTAACGGGTAAGACTGGAGCGCTCGAGGAAGAGCAACATGAGAGTAAGATAGCTCGTAACACTTTAGCTAAAGATCTTCGTGCTGTGCAGCTGAGGGCTGACTGGCTCGAAGACAGAGTTCTTGAGTCTAGCTGGAGAATTCAAGAACTAGAACAGAATCAGGCACCTGTACCAGTACCCGCACCAGCACCGGCCCCTCCAGTGCGGGTAGAGGAGGATCTAGAGGAGGATCCAGAGGAGGATCCGGAGGAAGACCCGGCTGTAGAAGCTGGAAACGCCGCGGAGGATGACGACAACGATAGCGATTTGGGGGATGGAGACGAAGAAGATTGACTCGTCTCGCTTATTTCATTTGCTTCCTTCAGTCTATTTATTTTCCTACTTATGTTTAAACTTGAGATTTTATAGTAAACTGATATGTTTGGTTGGCATTTTGTAAGACGTTGAAATTTTATTTAATCGAATATTTCTTTTGATTGTTTAATTTATTTGGGTTGACATAATTTGAGGAATTACTTAAGTATGGAGTAGGATAACTATATTGGATATATATACTTATCGGTGCGTGTTTATGTTGTCTTGCGAAGATCTAAAATGGCAACTAGACGTCGTGGAAACCTCAACATGACACCGGAAGAATTGGCCGCAATGATCCAAGAACACGTGAATGCTGCTCTGGCAGGTGTTCAAAACCAACCAGCAGTAGGAGGGGGTCTTAACCCCTACAAGATGTTTCTCGATACGAAGCCGAGCAAATTCACAGGTGCAGAAGGACCCATAGGACTGGTCCGCTGGATTGAAAAGTCCGAATCAGTGTTCGAAATGTGCAATTGTCTAGAGGCCAACAAGGTCAAGTATGCTGCCTCAACGTTGGAGGATGGGGCACTAACTTGGTGGAATGCACAAGTCCAAACGCGTGGACTTATTGCTGCAAACGCAATGGCCTGGGCCGAGTTTAAGGCCCTAATCAAAGAGGAGTACTGTTCGCGAGACAGGGTTCAACAATTGGAGCAAACATTATGGAACCACAAGATGGTGGGATCTGAAATTGAAGCATACACAGCGAAACATCATGACCTGGTATTCCTATGTCCCGATCTGGCCAATACCGTTGAGAAACGACTCGAGTTTTACCTTGGGGGTCTGGTCCCGAGACCCAGGGTATGGTAATGGCTAGCAACCCTGCGACTGAGCAGCAAGCAATCAGGTTGGCGCACAAACTCACCGATAAGGCGGTGGAACAAAAGAAGTTGCCATCTCGGGGTACAACTGAAGTTGCCCCTGATAATAAAAGAAAGTTTGAAGACTCGTCTGCTCGACAGTCTTCGTCAGCCCAGCCACAACAAGGGAACCAGAAACGGTTCAATAATTAACAGCCACCGGGGTCACAATAATCAGCCCGCCAACAACACCCAGAACACAAGCGGCTATGTAGGTCGAATGCCGTAGTGTAATCGCTGTAACCTTCATCATCACGGCCCTTGTGCCAGAAATCGCTGCCAACGATGTGGCAAAGTGGGACACGCGGCAAAGGATTGTCGCGGGGAAATCATGTCCCGAAAAAATCAAAATCAACACCAGGGTCAGCAGCAGGGTATTAACCGGGGGTGCTATCAGTGTGGTAGCACTGCCCACTTCAAACGAGACTGCCCACAGCTTCGTAAGAACAACAACAATGGTGGGAACAACAACAACCACAACCACAATAACCACAACAACAACAATAACAACAACAATGGAAATGGTGGCACAGGAGGTGCAAAAGGGCATGCATTTACGCTGGGCCGCGTAGAGGCCAGAAACGACTCGAACGTGGGCACCGGTAAGTTTCCCCTTAATGAACATTTTGCTACTGTACTTTTTGATACGGGTGCGGATAGGAGTTTTATATCTGAGTCTTTTAGGAAGAACCTAAATCTCACGCCTAAACCCCTAGAGACCCCTTACGTCATAGAACAAGCCGATGATAAATCTGTAGATGTGACCCATTTAGTATCCGGCTGTCAACTCAAACTCGCGGGTCACACCTTTACCATTGATCTGATGACAACTACCCTGGGTAGTTTTGACGTGGTAGTCGGAATGGACTGGCTATCCGACGTCCGAGCTGAAGTTCTCTGTTTCGAGAAATCTATCCGTATTCCGCTCTCTAACGACGAAATATTGACGGTGCAAGGCGAGAAGGCCGGCGCCGTCACAAACATCATCTCTTACATGCAAGCACAGAAGTATCTTCGGAGGAAGAACTCCTTCGCTTTGCTCGCACTGGTTACCGAACAGCCTAAGGACAAGAAACGTATAGAAGATATCCCCGTCGTCCGTGATTTTTCTGATGTATTTCCAGAGGAGTTACCTGGTCTTCCACCACATCGACAAGTGGAGTTTGAAATCGAATTGGCGAACCATGCAACTCCTATCGCCAAGGCCCCATACCGTTTAGCTCCAGCCGAGTTGCAAGAGCTGTCTACCCAGCTTCAGGAATTGTTAGAAAAAGGATTTATTTGACCCAGTACTTCGCCATGGGGAGCTCCAGTCCTTTTTGTCAAGAAGAAGGACGGGACCTTCCGCATGTGCATCGACTACAGGGAACTCAATAAGGTTACTGTCAAGAACCGATACCCATTACCTCGCATCGACAATCTCTTCGACCAACTTCAAGGGTCAAGCTACTACTCCAAGATTGATCTACGGTCCGGTTATCACCAGTTACGCGTCAGGGAGGAGGATATCGCTAAGACGGCATTTCGTACTCGGTATGGCCATTATGAGTTCTTGGTCATGCCCTTCGGTCTCACCAACGCACCCGCGGTGTTCATGGACCTCATGAACCGTGTGTGTAAACCATATCTCGACAAGTTTGTCATTGTGTTCATCGATGACATACTCATCTACTCTAAAGGTGAAGCAGAACATGCTGAACATCTACGATTACTGCTGGAATTACTTCAACAGGAGAAACTATATGCCAAGCTTTCAAAGTGTGATTTCTGGATTCGGGAAGTTCAGTTCCTCGGGCATATCGTGAATGAAAAAGGTATCCACGTCGACCCCGCCAAGATTGAAGCTATCAAAAACTGGGAAGCACCCAGGACACCGATGGAGATCCGCCAATTTTTGGGTTTGGCTGGTTACTACAGACGTTTCATCGAGGGATTTTCAAAGATCGCGCAACCGCTTACCACCCTCACCCAGAAAGGCACCAAGTATGCTTGGGGTGACAAGCAGGAAGCGGCATTTCAATTGCTGAAGCAGAAGCTTTGCAGTGCACCCATTCTGTCCTTGCCGGAAGGGACTGATGATTTTGTAGTATATTGTGATGCTTCCATTCAGGGATTGGGATGCGTACTCATGCAACGTGATAAGGTCATCGCGTATGTGTCCCGACAATTGAAGGTTCACGAGAAAAACTACACAACAC
Organism: Scalesia atractyloides; assembly: GCA_947069175.1. NCBI lineage: Eukaryota > Viridiplantae > Streptophyta > Magnoliopsida > Asterales > Asteraceae > Scalesia > Scalesia atractyloides. Next base: position 51,055,167 of record CAMTDV010000001.1, on the reverse strand, counting down.
ATGACCTGGAATCGGGAGCAGTGGTGTTTGCGCTTAAGATTTGGAGACACTACCTATATGGAACAAAGTGCACAATCTATACAGATCACAAGAGCCTCCAACACATCTTTGACCAGAAGGAGTTGAACATGCGACAGCGTCGCTGGGTCGAACTCTTGAACGATTATGAATGTGCCATTCAGTATCACCCGGGTAAAGCTAACGTGGTAGCTGATGCCCTCAGTAGGAAGGAGCACTTGAAACCTCGTCGGGTACGAGCACTACAGTTCACCATTCATTCGGGGTTACCCGAACAGATATGCGACGCGCAGTTAGAAGCAGTTAAGGAAGAAAACATCAAGGTCGAATCGGTGGGAAAAATGGAACTTGATTGGGAAGTAAAACCCAATGGAGCCCGGTATTTCATGAATCGTATATGGGTACCTCTCTACGGAGACCTCAGAAAGCTAGTCATGGACGAAGCTCACAAATCCCAATACTATGTCAATCCTGGTTCGGATAAGATGTATCAAGACCTTAAAGCCGCGTACTGGTGGCCCAACATGAAAGCTGATATAGCCACCTACGTGAGCAAGTGTTTGACTTGTGCAAAAGTCAAGGTAGAGTATCAGAAGCCATCGGGGCTACTTCAACAACCTGAGATCCCAGTGTGGAAATGGGATCAGATCTCGATGGACTTCATCACTAAACTCCCGCGAACTTTGGGTGGTTGCGATACCATCTGGGTGATCGTGGATCGTTTAACTAAGTCTGCACACTTCCTAGCGATTAAAGAAATAGATAAGATGGATAAGTTGACTCGCATCTACATTAAGGAAGTAGTTTCTCGGCACAGAGTGCCAACGTCCATCATCTCAGACAGAGATGCTCGTTTCATGTCCAACTTTTGGCAGTCACTTCAGAAAGCGTTGGGTACACGCTTAGATATGAGCACAGCTTATCACCCTCAGACTGATGGTCAAAGCGAAAGGACCATACAGACCTTGGAAGACATGCTTAGGGCATGCGTGGTAGACTTCGGGAATAGTTGGGAAATCCATCTGCCTTTAATGTAATTCTCGTATAACAATAGTTACCATACGAGTATATCGGCAGCACCGTTTGAAGCATTATACGGTCGTAAATGTAGATCACCGGTCTGTTGGGCAGAAGTCGGTGACAGTCAACTCACAGGCACTGAGTTGATACTTGAGGCTACTGAAAAGATTGAACAAATCAGAAACCACATGGCGGCGGCACGAGATCGACAGAAAAGCTACGCTGATCAACGACGCAAACCGCTCGAATTTCAAGTAGGCGACCGCGTCCTACTGAAGGTGTCACCCTGGAAGGGTGTAATCCGTTTTGGGAAACGAGGAAAACTAAACCCACGGTACGTAGGCCCGTTTGTGATCTTGAAACGTATCGGACCCGTAGCTTATCAATTAGACCTTCCTACCGAACTCAGTGGAGTTCACAACGTTTTTCACGTGTCAAATCTGAAGAAGTGTCTATCAGATGAAACCCTAATCATTCCATTGGATGAGATTCAAGTGGATGAACAACTGCACTTTGTGGAACAACCTATCGAGATCATGGATCGTGAGATCAAGACTCGAAGGCACAGCAAGATTCCGATCGTCAAGGTTCGTTGGGACTCTAAGCGTGGACCGGAGTTCACGTGAGAAAGAGAGGACCAAATGAAAAGCAAATACCGACACCTTTTTGCAGCTGAGCAGCAAGCTAACGATACCACCAACTAAATTTCGGGACGAAAATTCTTTCAACATGGGGATGATGTGACAACCTGGGAATTTCTTGTAATTTCGTGTACCATTGTTAACGAACTAAATCTTTGTGCGTGGCATTCTAAACCTGTGCGTTGCATTCTAAACCGCGTTTACTCAATTTTCGGGACGAAAATTCTTTCAACATGGGGATAATGTGACATCCCGGTTTTTCAGATATCTTAAACGCACTACTTCACGGTTATTCATTCCTACGCTAAATTGATTCGGAGATTTAATTTACATGCTCGAAATAATTACGATAAGTTTGTGAACTTATCAAGTGAATTACGTGCTATGTGTATTAAACGTTTATAAGTTCGGTGAGTTATTATGTCATGTTTCGATTTCGTGATTTTAGTTATAAAAATATATATATAGTAAATAGATAGACGAATCGAACCGAGCCGCGAAACGAGTCGACCTCATTTCCTTGCGACTCAAGGGATTAATCAAAACTTGAGGTTCAAGTTAAAGACCCAAACCGCCCCACCCAAACCCTTGCGACCGCATGCACCAAACCTCAAACCCTTGATCTTTTTCCTTCCTCCCTTACACTATAAATAGATAAGCATGCATGAGAGTTGTTAACACAAAAAAAAGAGGAACCCTAGCTCTAAGATCAGCCGACGGCAGCCTTCCCACTCCTTCTCTCGGTCGCGATCTTCTTCAAAACCCGAAGCGACTCCCATCTCGTTCCCGGTTCGTTAATCTCCATTGTTAAAGGTTAGGGTTTTCTATTGTTTCGAAAATCACATTAGGGTTTATGAACTATTGATCATGCTTGTATGTAATGGTAGAATCATGGTTTATGAAAGTGTTATGATGTTAGTTCGATTGATTGTGCAAGTTTGGCGATTATGATAATTAGTTGGAATCAAGAATCATAGGCTGCATTTTGTGATAAAAATCATATAATATGATTAGGATTTGCATGAGTATGATGTACATGATGATATATGATTGATAAATCTGTTCTTGATCGTTTATATTTAACGTCTCGATTGTTTAAGCGTGTTATATTGCGATAAAAAGTTGAAATCAGGATGCTGAATGGTGTTTACAGCCAACTTCAATTGGCTGTAACTTGGTCATTATTTATCAAAAAACGGATTTTCTGAAGCCTAAAATGTATATTTTTGAAAAACGCTTCTAATGGCGCTAGATTCATATTTTTCTGAGGTCGTTTGATATTTTTAAGTGGTCAATGAAGTGCAGTAACTGAAGCTGTGTAAATTCTGAAAATTTGTTAGTTGTTTATCGAGTCGGATCTCATAATCTGTAGAGAGTTGAATCACGAAATTTGTACAGCAACTGGAGATGGAAATTTTCGGGAAACTCCCACCGGAATTTTGTTAATTGGATGAACGGTGATTTTTAAATAAATTCTCCCGTGGACTGCAGTCAGAAAGCGACGAATCTGACTGCAGCCTAGTATATTGATATTTATGAATAATTAGTAAAGTGTTAGGACTTGAAAATTTACATAAAATGCTACAGTTTAGTTGACACCTTCTTTAAAAAAATTGGAATTTTTGGAACGTTGGAACTATTTTATAAAAATCCTCGAAAACAACCTAATTATGAGTATACGAGCTGAAACTTGATAACTTGCGAATGTGTATACCAAAGTGTTGTATGGATTGATTTGTGTTCATGATAGGTTGGTTTGATCACTATGTTGGTTTGATAATACTTTTCATGCATAATTGTGTTTTCAAAATTGTTATCATGTGTGCCGCATTGTATGATAGTTATGTGTAGGTTTTGTATCAGTGTGTTCACACACTAACTCTAAATCGATTGACTTATTAGGACGCGATTAGCGGTCCCATCATTTGCTACTTCTGTGTTACACTAACCGAGCAACTAAAGGTGAGTTCACGGCCCCTATTTTATCCGGTTTTAAACAACAGGGGGAGAAACATGTATACACTCTACAACTCTATCTCTTTACGTTATACGAAATTAACGTCATTAAACTATTCGGTAACTAAGTTAATGTTAATGTACGTTATGGTCACTAAGCCGCTATATCACACAAGCCCTCGACAAACTCTCGGATCGTTAGTATTGGGTTAGATAGCGGGGAAATTATAAGTAGTACTACTGGGCCCGACAAGCCCCACCCGAGCTAGTCGCGCTAGCCGACCGGGTATGGTCAACGGGTGAATAATTTGGCCTAACTTCGCCATGGTCAGTGATAGGCCTGGCAACACGGAGGCACAACAGTCAGCTTCGATCGCGAACACTTACGTGACATAACTTTAGGCTCGCTACCTACATCTTAGCATTGAACTTAATTACGAATCAAAAATATTATTCCGGGTTAGGGATAATGGAACATCATTATTATTCCGGGTAAGGAATAATGGAACCATCAGTATTATTCCGGGTTGGGAATAATGGAACTAAATCGTTATCCCGGGTTAGGGATAACGGGGGAAACAAACTTATAACCGAACAAATGAACTTATGAAAACCTGTGAACTCACTCTTCTTTAATGTTGACACTTGTTTCTTTACATGTTTCTCAGGACGCTAGGAGCTCTAGGTGCACTCACTTGCATTGATCAAGACATCTTTTTATCGAGTCTCATTTACGAATATTGTTTGGGTTTTTCTTTAGTTTTGGCGTTTGTGTTGGCGCCCGTTCCTTTACTTTACTTTAATGCTTCCGCTCAACTTTAAAAACTAATGCTTCCGCTAAACATTGAAACCAAACTAAGACAATTTAAAATTAACTATGAATGGTTAAACAAATGATTTTGGAAAACGTATAAACAAATCATATAGAGTCGTTCGATGTTACTAGTGTCTCGGATTCTGGTTTGTTCACACGCCTCGCGGTAAAACTCCGCAAGTGGAAATTGAGGGTGTGACACAAACGGCTTGAACTTCTTTTACGACCCCTTATCATCTGCTAATACATACATTATTAATCACCAAAAAGCGAAACAGAAACAGAGTGGCCCCAGTCAACAAAGTCTAGAGCACCGGCACTTTCGGCCGTCTAACCTTAGTTTTGTCACCCCGCCTTGGAATGACATTTTGCATGCAAATGGCCAACATTAACTTTCCTTCAATTCTTAAATTCTTGTTGTACAACTTTCCATGAGTGGTACCCGACAGAAACAGATAGTCAAGCATCGGGTTCCACCGAGGATGCTTCTCGGGTTCAAAGTATAGATCTCCCAGCCTTGGAAGCATATATTGGTTTACTGGTTTACTATCAAACTTTGCTACCGCCATAAAGAATCGAAAGACATTTCCACCTCAATGCCGTTTACAGTTCCAAATAACCTCATTCTTGACGTTCCACCTCTGTATGAAGGACACCTAAGAGTGGCCATCCACTCCAGAATCTCAGCGTCATATAAATTAGTACCTTCATAATCGTGACATTTCAGAGCCGCTTCCCATCCTAGTGCACGAAACTTATCCGTAACCCCAAATGGTCCAAAATCTGCTTCCCTCACCTCTTTTTCACAAATAAACGCTTCTTTCTTTTGTGCCCGTTTATTAATCTGTTCATTGAACAATTCAGCTTGCCACTCCTCTGGCTAATCATGTAGAGGACCAGATGTCCATCTTGGCTTTGGCCACCGATCGGGCACCTCTTCCTCTACATCACTCTGCATCACTAACCTTCTTTTTCTTGGCGCCGGGTTACTCGAAGAATCCACTTTTTCCTTTCCTTGACGCCCCATATTAATTATGCAAAGCAAAGACATCAAGAACACACATTATTCTTCTTTTCAATATCCCACATTGTCCCCACACTTGCTTATCACTATGGTCATGGAAACTAGCTAACACATAAGTTCACCATTTGGAACAAATTTGAACAACAATTCCCTAAGTTAGTAAAAATTTTGCTCAAAAATCATTTTGTTATCACCTAACTAGCTTCCATAACCATAACCATTCAAAAACCCATCAAATTCATCTCAATATCATCAACTATAAGCAAGTATGGGATCATGATAACCTAACACTTACAATTCTACAATGCAATAACAATAGTGTAAGAAATTGCATACCTTAGCCTTGTAGAAAAGAAGAACACTAAAAAACTTGAAGATTAACAAAAATCCAACAAGAACCCTAAAAATTTCGGATCAACAAGTTACAAATTGATCCCCCAAACATTGGATTCGACCAAATGCAAGAACAAAATCGTAATCCTTGTGAAATTCTAGTCAAGATTGACCAAAAAATCACTCGATTTGGAGAGAAATTGAAGGATTGGTGTAGGTTAGAGTGGGTGTTCTTGAGAGTAAATAAGGAAGAAGAGTAATGGGAATTGGGGGTGAAAGGGATTCAGAAAATGAATGAATAGGGTTAATTCCCGTGTTCAAAAAGCTGTTTTGCGGACCCCTTATGCCCAGTGGCCATCGTAAGCTACGGTGGCCAGGGTTATATAAGGGACCATAAGACTGTATGTTAGCACCGTAATGAACTTGAGGTCCACAGTAGCTTACGGTGATAACTGTGCATTTTTGATAAATGTTTTTTAATTTTATATATATATATTTACATATATATTTAACAAACGACATTTTACATACTTTTATCCTACCACCCCCTCGAAAGCCCATGTTGTCCTCAACACCGTGTAGGAGAAACTCCGAAAAACTTCCCCACACTTGTTTCAAACACAAATCAAACAAGTTCGGCAAATTACTCAAAACAAACTAACTAAATACATAAACTATATATTGACACTACCAAACCTGGGCCTCTTGTGTTTAATCCGCTTCCAATGGGCGTAGGATGTAGCCCACTTTGTCAAGTTCAAGATGTTTATATCATTTCCTTCCAAATACGGTTTAAGCCGATGCCCATTCACCGTTTGCTTAATGTTGGTATGCTCATCCACAATATCAACATCTCCAAACCTTCCTACTCGTGTAATAACATAGGGGCCCATCCACTTGCTTTTCAGTTTACCTGCAAACATCTTTAGCCTTGAATTAAACAACCACACCTTTTGACCCGTTTTGAAAGTTCGCTTTTGAATCTTTGCATCATGAACCTTCTTGAGCTTATGTTTGTATGCAGCCGCACACTCATATGCTTCATCTCGAATCTCTTCGATCTCACTCAATTGAAGTTTCCGGGTCTTCCCCGCTTCGTCATAATCTGCGTTAACCGTCTTGATTTCCCAATGCGCCCTATGCGCCAATTCCATTGGTAAATGACACCCCTTTTCATACACCAACCGATAAGGAGTTGTACCAATAGGAGTTTTGTAGGCCGGTCGGTACGCCCACAACGCATCATCTAACTTACTCGACCAATCCTTCCTATCCGTACGCACCGTCTTCATTAAAATTTCCTTAGTTTGATGGTTGGACACTTCAACTTGTCCACAAGTTTGTGGATGGTACGGCGTGGCAATCCAGTGTGTTCATATTGTACCTCTTCAAAAATTTCCCAAAATTAAAATTTTAAAATGTGAACCTCGATCACTGATTATAACTCGTGGAATCCAGAAATGAGCAAATATATTCGATTGTACAAACTTACAAACAACCAAATGATCATTAGTCCTTGTCGGTATGGCTTCAATCCATTTTGACACATAATCCACAGCCACCAAGATGTACAACCCATTTGAACTTGGAAAAGGCCCCATGAAATCTATCCCCCATACATCAAAAATCTCTACCACCAAGATGGGCTGCAAAGGCATTTCATCCCTCTTTGAAATACTCCCCATCTTTTGGCAACCTAGACAATTTCGGGCAAATTCATATGCGTCTTTAAAAATTGTTGGCCAATAAAACCCGCATGTGAGCACCTGATATCCCGTCTTATGACCATTAAAGTGCCCCCCACAAGCGGATGAGTGAGCATGGGTAAAAATTTCGGCCACTTCTGTTTCTAGCATACACTGTCTAATCACTTGGTCAAGTCCTATTTTAAACAGATCAGGTTCATCCCATATGTATTGCTTGACTTGGACCATGAACTACTGTCATCTTCTCTTAGTCAATGACTTGGAATAACTCCTGTGGCCAAGTAGTTTACATAATGGGCATACCACGGTGCTAAAGAAGTAGAAACATCGAGCAACTGTTCATCGGGAACCGTTCGTTAATTTTGCTGAAATCGTCAACCCCTTCAATTGGAATTCGAGATAGATGGTCTGCCACCACATTTTCACTTCCCTTTTTATCTCGAATTTCCAAATCAAATTCTTGTAATAAAATCACCCATCGAGTCAACCGGGGCTTCGCATCCTTTTTCTCCATCAAATACCGAACTGCACTATGGTCAGAATATACCACCACCTTGCTTCCCCAAATATACGATCGAAACTTGTCCACGGCGTACACCACTGCGAATAATTCTTTTCCGGTTGTGGTGTAATTCAATTGCGCCTCAGACAAAGTTTTGCTTGCATAATATATTGCCACTTGCTTCTTGTTAACCCTTTGACCCAAACCGCTCCAATAGTTGTATCTCTAGCATCGCACATAATCTCGAGCGGCTTCAACCACTCAGGTGGTTGCAAAATAGGGGCCTTCATCCGTTGTTCTTCAAAACATTAAAAGCTTGCAAACATTCATTAGTCAAATCAAAAGGAACATCTTTCAATAATAAATTACATAAGGGTTTAGTAATAACACTAAAACCCTTAATAAATCTCCTATAAAACCCAGCATGCCCTATAAATGACCTTACTCCTTTTACATTTGTAGGAGGAGGCAACGATGATATTACAAGAATTTTCGCTTTGTCTTTTCCATAAACAACATGACCCAACACAGTAACTTCTTGTACCATGAAATTACTTTTCTCCCAACTGAGCACTAAGTTTTTCTCGACACATCTTTTTAAAACCTTTTCCAACTCGTCGAGACAAGACTCAAAACGTGTGCCAAAAATCGAAAAGTCGTCCATGATCACCTCAATCGACTCTCCAACCATATCCGAGAAGATACTCATCATACATCGTTGAAAAGTTGCCGTGGCATTGCACAAGCCAAATGGCATTCGCCTAAAGGCAAAAGGACCATAAGGACATGTGAAAATGGTTTTATGTTAGTCATTAGGGTGAATAGCAATTTAGTTGTAACCCGAGTACCCATCCAAAAAACAGTAATATTTTTTACCTGAAAGTTTTTCAATTATTTGATCAATGAAGGGTAATGGGAAATGGTCTTTAGAGGTTGCGGTATTCAATTTTCTATAATCGATACGAACACGCCACCCGGTGACCGGTCGGGTAGCGATTTGCTCACCATTTTCGTCCTTAATCACTTGAATACCGGCCTTTTTAGGCACCACTTGGGTAGGACTTACCCAAGCACTATCAGAAATAGGATAAATAATACCTGCATCCAACCATTTGATTACCTCCTTTTTTACTACTTCGCGCAAGTTTGGATTCAACCTTCTTTGAGCTTCCCTCGTCGGCTTTGCATCATCAGTTGTACTAATCTTGGGCATCACAATGGATGGGCTGATTCCTTTCAAATCAGCGATCGTCCATCCAATAGCTGCCCGATTCGCTCTAAGCACCCTTTACAATTCATGCTCTTGCGCCACCTCTAAGTTAGAGGCAATAATGACCGGTAACGTGTCATTATCCATTAAGAACGCATATTTCAAGTGGCTTGGCACTTCCTTCAACTCTAACATTGGTGGTTCCTCCAATGATGGTTTTGTGCCAGAACTAATTTCTGCCGGCAAGTTCTCAAACTGATGAGTCCATCGTGGTCGCCCTTCTTTCACAGCCATTGCATCTTGTTTCTCTTCCTCTACACTCAAATCACAAGCATGTACCTGTTCAGAAACATCACAAACACAAATACAAACATCCTCTTCCTTGTATTCATGCGGGTCACATCCATCCACTAGATCTGCCATGAAACACTCATCAACACCAACAGAATTAGAAGTGTTAGTAAAAACATTTAATCTCATTTTTCTGTTACCGAATGTCATGTCAACCGTACCAAGTCGACAATCAATCACGGCATACGCGGTGCTTAAAAATGGTCGACCCAAAATAACGTTTTATTGTTGTTTTGGGTCCGTGGATGAGTAGTCTGGTACTATAAAGTCTACCAGGTAGTAGAATTCATCAACCTTAACAATAACATCTTGGACCATCCTTCAGGGTAACTTGTGAGATAAATCGGCTAAAACCATTGTCTCCACCCGAGCTAATGGACCAAAGTCGTACTGATCATACAAACCACCTGGTAATATACCTACACTGGCTCTAAGATCTAATAACGCCTTTGACATTGGGAAATTCCCAATGTGAATATTTATGAGTGGCGTTCCCGGATCTTGGAGCTTAGGAGGAAGTATCCCTTTTAGCACTACACTTACTTGTCCGGTCAAATCTACCCGCTTAGGCAACTTTTTCTTTTGTTGTCTTTTTTGAGTGCATAATTCTTTTAAGAATTTTGCATAAGCGGGTACTTGCTTAATTGCATCAAGTAACGGGAGATTTACCTTAACCTGTTTAAACACATCCAATAATTCCTCCTTTTGAGGACCCCTTGTTGTAATGAAGTTTTTCTTTCCCAAGTCAACTAAAGCAGAAGGAAATGGGACTTGACTTGGTCCCCCTTCCTACTTTTTCAACGATAGGGTCCTTAGACACATTTGGTGATGAGACTTCATCCTCATCACTCTCAACTCCTGTAATATCCTCAACCACCCCTTCAACCAAACCCGGTTCCAAATTTGCTTTAAATTCTTTACCGCTTTGTAAAACACTTACATGGTTAAAATTAATATTACGTTAAGAATTATGAGAGGGATTTACCTTCGTGTCACTTGGAAGTTGGCCCTTACCTTTCTTAAGCTCTGCTACCTCAGTTGCAAGTTGAACCATTTGAGTAGTGAGCGTTTGGATACTTTTATCCCGAACTTCATCCTTTTGCATACGAGCAGCATCGAATTTATTTCTTGTTGCATCATTCAGAGCATGTCCATAACCTCATTGCCGCTTGATGAAGTTTGACCCGCATTTCCACTTTGGTCACCCGCTTGTTGAAATTGACTTTGATACCCTTGACCATTTCCACCCTTAAAATTCCCTTGATTATACTGCTGCCGAGGAACAAAACTCCGTGGAGCTCCTTGGAAATTAGGGTTGGCTTGATTTTTCGGGTTCCATAGCAGAGATTTGGATGATTTCGTAACCCGGGGTGGTATGTGTTAGATTTCATATTGAAATTTCGACCACCCCCCGCAATGGCATTAACTTCTTCAACTTGATTGTCACTCGCTCCCACCAAACATACCTCCGATGCATGACCCAATTCATTACAGTTAGTACAAACATTATATACCTGATTAGTCGCTTGCGCCCCTCCGTCCTCTACCGCATACACTTGGGGTCTTGTGATGACATGTCTCGCCCGCCTTGAAGATTGTTCTTTCCTTTTTGAGGTGACCGCCATTTGCTCCAAGAATTGTTCAAAGTTTTATCGAATGTACCATTGGTGATTGACATCAAATCACGAGCATCTTCCGAGCTCAATCCTCGTAAAAAGCATTCAACAACTCCCACAATGCAATACCATGATGAGGACAATTCTTTAGCATCATATTAAATCTTTCAAACGCCTCATGAAACATTTCTCCCGGTTGTTGTTGAAAACTTCGTAAGCTCCGCCTAGCTTCATTTGTCTTTTGGGCCGTAAAAAATTCTTCTAAAAATCTTTGTTGCATATCGGCCCAAGTATAAATCGATGCGGATGGTAGAGTAAGGAACCTCCACTTTGCCTTATCTTCCAATGAAAACTGAAACAATACCAATTAACATCATCCGCAGAAAAACCTTGCCCTCCGATGGTGTTGCAAATGGAATCATATGTTTCCAAATGGAAGTACGGTTCCTCCGTTGCTAGATCCTTGTACTTTGGCAAGCTTTGTAATGCGGTTGTCCTAACCTCAAATGTCCTCCCATCCGGGAGTTGAGGTATCACTACCGGAGAATGATTATTAGTAATAACCGAACGAAAATGTACTTCAACCTCCCGCACTACCTCTAGATGATCTCTTCGCGGAACACCTAATGGTACTCTTGGTCGACCCACGTGACCTTGTCTTAACCCTTGAGGTACGAATTGTTGTTGATGTTGGGGTTGATGCATCAGTCTTTGGAATTGAGGTTATTGGTGTTGACCTTGGACTTGTTGTAAAGGCATTGGTTGTTGGAACGGTGGCCCATGAGGGCGAATCTGTTGCACCCCTATGGGTTGCCTAATCATTTCTTGTTCTTGTTCCAATGGTTGCCCTTGTGGATAACTCGTTCCCCCTTGAGGTCCTAAGTTACCTCCATCACCCCCATAGTAATAACCTTCTTCTTCATACCCTCCAAATTATGCTTCATAACCATATCAAACCCGTCTCCCCTTACACTCGACTATTGCACATACTGTGTGGACGGATATTGGAAACCAGGTTGGGTTCGTGGTTGAAATGTGGAGGAGGTGTGGATAATGGTTGAACTTGGTAAAGTTTGACTTGGTAATGGTTGTTGGGTGGATGATGATTGACCGGATGTTGGGAAAAAGGATGAGAATGGTGGTCCATCGATGAGGTGTTAGATGGGTTAACTTCATGTGTTGAGATGGGACTGGTGGTCGGAATTGGTGGAGATGTAGATGGTGATGTTTGGCTCGTGGTAGCAGGTAATGGTTCCATGGTGTTGAGTGGTGATATTGGTGTTAGTAGGTATAGTTGGGGAACCACTAATGTTATTTTCTCGTAACAAAACCCTGTTTGTGTCGTAGAGTTTGCTCAATCTCCGTATCAACTACCAATGGTGATAGCCTGTTAGAGCCTCTAGTATGCATGCACATGTAACAACCTGCACACTAACACAACCAGCGTAAACCCGAAAAATAACAAACTAAACTAACTCAAAATAACACATGTTGCGCACTACTCCCTGGCAATGGCGCCTAAATTTAACGTGAAGTCGATGTCTCACGTAAATTTAATCCAAATACTACTAAAATATAGCGGTAAGTGGGTATCGAACACAGGGAGTTTGTGGAATATGTGCTATCTAGAGTTTGTAATACTTTGACTAAATTACCTAAATTGCAAGAAAATTAAATTCAGAATTTTTGGTTGTGTGGTTTAAATTTTAACTAGTAACAATTCAAAGATTGGTTGTTTAATAGATTTAAAAGCAAGTGATCATCTTAAGTTTCCGGTTTCAAATAACTCATGTGTTTCCAATTTCAACTAGAAAGAATCACATAGACATGACTCGTGTTTGATTAATTGTTCGTGATAAAAGGGAACTAAGTACTCGGATTATTACAATGCGAGGTTGTTACCCGATAATCAATTGACTAATATCCAACCCGTAAACCTCCCCGTGATATCTCGATTGTCAATGACACCAAGAACGTACGATTAAGGCAATGATTCAAACATCAATCAACAATTTACTAACAAGAATCCAAACACCATAACAACCACACATATAGCAAGTTATTATTCTAGAAATGAGAAATCAAAACCCAACTGTTCAAACAAACCTTCCACTCAAGATGATCACAAAGAGTTCTAGCCACTCATGTTCTTGCAATCCAACATACTTCAATTGTTTTGATCATACGAATCAATGAACACCAAAATTATGTTTAGAAATTGTTTGAACACCAAGATCACCCCAAGTTCGCCCTCAAAGCCCTGCCAAACGTTTCCAATGATCAATATATGAAAAGGCTCCTCTAATTCATGTTAAAATGGGCAGTTACAACTCCTCATCTTCAACTAGCCATTTGCAAATCCCCGACAAAGCATGTTTAACTCCATCGTTATGCTCTTCGGTACCTGCAAAACCGTACACACCATAGACATCAAATCGTAACAATTAACCCATTTTAACGTGGAATAATAATCATTTTATTGCACTTCCGGGTTGTCCAATAGACCACCCGTCAGGGGTGCGGTTATGGCTCGGGCTCGGTTGGTAGGGGCTTGCGGGGCATTTCGGCATTGTTGGGCGAAGTGTCCATACCTATTGCATATAGTGCATAAGCGGTAAGGGGCAGTAATTGGATGGTGGAAAGGATAGTTGTTACACTTGGGAAGCGGCCTAGTGTATATTTTTTTCTAGGTTCGGGAGAGACTAAGGCTAGCTGTTGAGGGTTTGGCGGAGTGACTACCACACAGTTCTGACTCGAAGCCTTTCGCTTCTTGCCTTTGGTGTTGCTTCTCAGGGGTTTGGGTGAGTTAGGCTCGATGAGGGCTTCGGTGTTGGCTTCATGGGCTTTCCTTAATGAAGCCTTGGAGGCTTCACGAAGGACGTGGTTATTGTTCAGCCAGGCATATAGGCGAAAAACTTCTTCAAGGGTTTTGGCTGAGGTGGTGTCGACAAGATCCGAGAGGTGAGGAGGGAGGCAGCATATGTACTTGTCAACTGCCTTTTCGGCCGTGTCGACGTGGCTAGGGCAAATTGTGCTCAGCTGCTTAAAACGGGTCGTGAGGCTAGCATTGTCATTCCCTACTTGTTTAAGATTCCAAAACTGGTTCTCGAGTCATTGGCGTCCATGGGAGGGCGTGTCGGCATCGTTACCACGAGCGTTACTCTCGGGAGTCCACCAATCGAGAGCCCTCGATCGGAATATTCCCGTAGCGTTCATGGTACGCAGGTGGTCGGGACAACCACTTTGAAGGAAAGTAACCTCAATGGCGTTGAACCATTGGAGTAACTTGCTGGCGTCCCCTTCGCCGGTGAAAGGCTGGGGGTTGTAGAAGCAAAACTGCTTATGGGTAAGTTGATTTAGGTGGTTCCGCTTTGGAGTCGACGGAGGTGTGGGGTGATTCGGCATTGGGTAGAGGTTGAATCTTGCTGACGATCTCGGGTATGACCTTGGTTATATGGTCAGCCATTTGTTCGGCCATGAATTTCATGCAATCCTTTTTGGACATCGAATCAGAATGGGACCTTGATTTGGACTTCTTCTTGCCCATAACGCTTATAGAGGAAGACATCTAAAGGGTTCGACAATAGAAGAGATATTAAGGCTTTGATTATATTGCGTTTTTATAGAAAGAAATCATTTTTGAGCATGTAAGTATCATGTAACACGTATGAATTCACATAGATAGCATGGACATTCAAGCATTCAAAAATAATGACACGTTTGATTTGCATAAAGAGTATAACTTTAGTTGGTTCACGAGAATTGTTATTATTGTTTTTGGTTACGAAAGGTGTGCGAGTTGTGCATCGGGTTAGCAATGAATAAGGCAACAAGTATTAAAAAACATAATAATTAAGATACATAAAAGATAGAGTTAATAAAACATAAGAGTGTTTTGGGTTGCGAAACGTCGACTGTTCCAAAGTGAATCGAGATCCTTTCAAATTAGAGAAACGTGCTTTGGCTTATAGGTAAAGTGCTCTCGTCGAGAAGCTATTAACGGCACTTTACCCTTCCAGTTACTACACGTCTCTAACCAATCGGAAAATTGAAACTTTGGCAAGATTGAAATTCAGGAATGGGACTAGTTGACAAGGTGCGGGTTTCACCCCTAACTTGACAACATCGTACCCTAAGCGTCGTTGGTGCTTACCAAATGAGGAGTGAATTCCTACTGGTTGGTAAGGGTCCACTAGAGTATGAAATGGAAATTCCCGTCAAGATGTGGATTTCACTCCTAACTTGATGGCGTAATTTCGTGTAAAATAGAACACGCAGGATTGAGAGTGATCACCAAAGTGCGGGTTTCACCCCTATTTTGGTGAGATCGTCTCGTTTATAGTATGAGTGTCTTCAAGTCTTCAAGTGTGTAAATGTCTTAGGAAAGACACATTGCATATATATTAAGACAAAAGAAATAGGAAGAAGCAAATAGGAAGAATTAACATTTTAAGCATGAATCAAGAAAGGTCAAGTTAGTCACTTAAACTATAGACTAGTTCGAACGTGGCAATTCTACCTAATTCCCTATAGTTATAGCTCTGATACCAATTTATCACACCCTAACCGATGGCGGAAACATCAGAGTGAGACGAACGAGATTGCTCGAGGCATCATAACACTAATTGTGACAATATTTAATTAAACATTTCATTTCACTTCATTTCAAATCACCAAATTATCAAATACAATACAATTCAAATACGAAACAACAACATATGAGACATGTTCAACAAAAACATATTAAATAACTTAGTATTCTAAGAGTGTTTCTATGCCGATCCTACTAAGTTCCGTCATGTCAATCTCATCAACCTGCAACATGTTAAAAAGTATAGTTCAATAACAAAGTATTGGCGAGTACACTAGTTTGATATCATAGCATAAGTAATAAAAATGTTTAAACAAATCCACATAATAAGCTAGTATACGAGAATAAAGTAAACATGGCATGTGAACTACAAGTCAATCCTCAAGTGTACCGCATATTAGATTAAAAGAATACTTAACATTGACCACAAGAATACAGGCGGTGCGTTACTCCTATAGCACTATACATGTTAAGGGGGCTTGTTGAAGTTAATGACATTTAGTATCACATAAGAACGTACCAAGTAAACATTTCAAGTATCACATATGATGGATTGTTTGTGTGATTTCATATAACAAAGTGTGATTTAGTGTGTTTATGGTATGTTAACATGTTGCACCCAAAAGTGTAAAGCATAAAAAGGGTATCGAGTGTACTCACGGTTTTGCAAAGTAAATTTCGTGTAAGCGTTTAGGTTGATTAGGGGGGCGAACACCAAGTTATCCTACACAAGGAAATGTAGGTGTGTGAGTATTGGAATAAAGGTGGAGTTTGGTAATTTTTAGGAATTTAAAGTACGCAAAAAGTATGTATAGTCGAAAGTATTTATCTAGACGTTAACGCTCGTTTTTGACACTATAAGCCCTGAAGGGTGTTTGTGTTTTTTATGGGTCATGCCAATAGAATCGCAACGATGGTTAGGTCTTAGATAAAATAACCTAATATTAGGACAAGTAACCATATGGTCATCGTCAAAGGTTCGGTTATACTTATTATTTACATATATAGTTTACATATATTATTACAAGTTTATCATAGATTTCATGTAAGTCATAGATATAATATAAGTCATAGAAGTCATTCATGGAGGTAGGAGGACAACCGTCCTAAACCTCTTTCTTAAGATTCACCAATACACAAATTGCCACAAGGACAATCCAGATGATCAAGAATATAGTTCTTCACTAAGCTATGCTTCGAACCGAATAAGCAAGCTAGGTGCGTGCATCCCGAACATGAAAACGTTTGGGGACATGTCGTCCCCTTATTAATCTAGTGAAGGTGAACAGTACCTTAATGGATGGAAATCATCAAGTGAGGGGTGGATTGAAAAAGTGGGATAGCTAAGGCCTCCATGTAATCACACCTTCACCAACACAAGCTTGTAAGCTTGGATGGCTCAACACTTTTGGGTTTAAAACCCTAGTAAAACCATAATTTTAGAGCCATGTTATACCTCTTGATTTTGTATGAAACAAGTCTAGCTAGCTCCCTAACCATAAACTTGATTAGAGGCACAAGTAGCATAGAGTTGTTATGTTTAAAACAAGTTTAAGAAAAGTTTATAAGTTTATCTTCCGAAACAGAAAGTTTGGCCCAAACAATGGTATTGTTCCACCTTGTTTTTCCATGGAGAACCTATGGTAACATCCCATGGGGCTTACCAAATAATGTTGAGGAAGAAAACATGAAGAAAACTTTGAAAATTTTAAAGTTTGAAAAGATAAAAAGTGGGTAGAAAGTTTACACACTTTTGGACCTCAAATGGTGGGGTTTCACCTTAGTTTGCCCAACAAAACTTGTGAGAACCTTCCTAGAGGTTATCCAAGGGTGTTAGAAGAAGAAACAAGGTTTAAAGGTAGAAGGAAGTGAGTTGAAACTCACTTGCAAGCTGAAATGTTTCAGCAGAAAGTTTCTAGACTTTGGGAAAATATTTGGAGTGTTTGGAGGCTTGTAAAAGTGGGAAAGGGATGGGGGAATGCTTGTTTATATAGAGGAGGGATTAGGATTTGAATTAGAGTTGCATTAAATGTGTTTAGGTGGGTTTAAACTTGAAACAAAGTGGGGAGATGGGACTTGGTAGTTTGCGGCCGCAAGCTGCCTTGTCTTTCTTTTTTTTTAATTTATATGATTGTCTTGATGGTTATTTAATTAATGTAATTTATATATAATTAAATGTGATGTGCTTTTGGAAGATTATAACATGATGTTTTAGGTATTACATAAACCCTAAACCCAACGTGTAAGTGTTCACATAAGTGTAACATGATTCAAGATATCAAATAGCTTTCGTATTTTGAGTTTAACTTGCCAATTGCTTGTTTGATTTGAACGTTTAACTTTCATGAAAATATGGTAAGAATATGCCAGTTGATTCGAACTTACATATTGTGTAACGAATGCGTGTATGATTATAGATGTAATTGTGCATAAAGCTTGCGAATTGTGTATAATCGATCAATTTGATTACAATCAAAGCCTTAGATTTACAATGTTTCGGAAATGACATATGATTACAAGGTTTGGACTTTCCAAGTATAGAAACACGAAGCAAACTTACTAAAAACAGAAAGTTACAAATGCGAAGCGTTTTAGAATTGGACTAGGATGTTAGTATATCACTTTAAAATCAACTCTAACAAATCCTTGAAAATTTCAGATCTAAAATCAAACTACATCATGTCGACAATTATAAAAATCATTCGTTTGGTGACCTGAGCTGACCCGTATGAGTAGAGGGACAACTCGTACGAACGGCCATCCGTCAAATTAGACACTCGTACGAATTAGTAAACAAGTTTTCTTAAAATATACAAGTTACAAAGTTGTCATTCACACGAGTAAGTGTTTGCACGAAGTAGTCACTCGCACGAGTAACTCTTTTATTCGCACGAGCATCTTGCTCACACGAATTCTTGATTCGCACGATTATCTTACTCGCACGAACCATCCGAGTCGCACGAGTAGCTGGTCATTCGCACGAGGAACATTTTAAATTCTTAAATTTTGTATCTTTTGTCATTCTAATCAGTGTTCTTCGAAAGTGTGTGTTTCTGTAATATTGCAGAAAAAATGGAAGAAGAATTTTACAATGCATTTGCTGCTTCAGCAGTTAAGACCACTGCAGCACAGAATATGAATCTTGAAAACGAAATGGGTACCATGACAAAACCTCCAAAGCTCATTAACTTTGAAGATTATGACGGTTTGAGTGAAAGATTCATAAACTGGGTTCAAGCAAATCATTTCACATGTTGGTTTGCAATCGAGTCAAAGTACATCGCACCTACTGGTGAGAATGGTTTCGAGAAGACATTGACTCAGCTGACGGATATGGAAAGAGAGAAGTTTATCAACGAGAAGAAGATGATGAACATACTACAACAGGCAGTAAAAGAAGATATCTTGGCATTGTTTCAACATGATGATGATACTCAGACATTGTGGAATGCTTTAAGGCTCAAATTTTAAGGAAGTTCTCAGCTTTGGAAAGCGAGAAAAGCATTGTTAAGCAAAGAGTTTGATATTTTTAATCTGATGAAAGGTAAAACTAATCGAACATTATTGTCATTTGGTGGTTCATATGAAGAGAATGGAGATCTTCAAGACTAACGAAGAACTGGTTGATAAATTGGTTGATTCTTTTATAGAAGGTGAGTGGACGACCTATCTGACTATTCTGAAGAACAGAACTGAATACAGTAACTTCACGTTACCACGATTTATTGAAAGAAGAAAAAATGGCGAAGAACAAAGGCACTCATATGCAGCAAGATGTGAACCTGTACTACAAAAATTGTTCTGCTGGTCACATACAGAGTCCTAAGGTTCAAACAGCCTTCAGCGCCAACAAGGCTCAAAGTCCACCTTCAAATCTGTCCAGCGGGTTTTAGTCTTTTTCTCCTCAAGCTCCTTAATCTGCACAAAGCTCAAGTAATCATTAACCTAATCTAAACTAGTGAATTCTTCAATGCAACATCAATGTCAATCTGGAGAATGCACAGGATTTCAATGAACACACATCCAAACAACACATCAGTTCTCGAATCTTATGAAAGTATGGTAGCGGGAAGGATTGGAAACCTCGAAATGACCAAAGAAGATTATGATAAAATTGATCCAGTTGAGTTGGAGCTGATTGATATCAAATTATGCATGGCGTCGATAGCTCAACGCTTTATGGAAATCACAGGAATAAATAGTTTAGGAGGTCTGGATGGGAAACTTGGTTTTGACAAATCTAAAGTTACATGTTTCAAATGCAGGGAAAAAGGACATTTCAAGAGAGAACGCCCGAACAGAGAAGTCAAAGGCAACCAGAATCCATTCGCAGATGATTATTATAAGAGAGCCATCTATCATCAACCCCAACCACCTCAGACCAGGCTAGTACAGATTGAAGATGGTCCATCCAATTCAAAGGATAAGGCATTGGTTGTAACCCAAGAAGATGAAGGGTTCAACTAAAACAAATACATTTCAAAGAATGAAAGCCTTCCTTTGGTAGCGGAGATCTTCGAAGAACCAGAACAAGCAGAAGAAGAATGTACTAAGGCATCTTTTGACGAAGCTCCTGAAGAATATTACAACACATCGTCAGAAGAAGAGGAATTGTTAAATAGTGCATTTAAACATCTCTTGCCTAATGACATTCTTAAATCTTTTGCAGGTTATTTTGATTCCAGCTATCGATCGCCTTGTAAAGAAGAGAAGAAGTCTGAAGTAGAGGAGAGGATTGATGTGACATTGAAAATCTGACTGACAAGGCCGACAAAGCTCTTATGACAAATGCGAAAGAGGTAAATGTGTCAATGAATGAGTCGGTAAAAGAAACACCTTGCATGAAGTGCATAGAGCCATGCATTAAGTGTGTTGAAAAAGAAACACGATACAAGGAGCTGAAATGTCATACAGATAATTTGTCATGTGTTTATAATTCAACAAAATAAGCTTATGACAAATTAAGCAAAACAATTAAACAATTTGAAAAGGTGATCAGAGAAAATGACAGGACATTTTCAATGCTCAAGGCGACTGTAATGGACAAACAAATGGCCATTAATAGTCATTTAAATACAATTTCCGAGCTAAAAAGGGAACTTGAAAAAATGAAAATCAAAACAGAATGGGTAAACAAGTTGTTAATCAGTTATTCTACAAGTTCATACATCATTGATCACATTCTTCCAAAAATTGAAAGCAAGGAAGATAAAAAATTGATGAAAACAAAGGTGCAAGTTACGATCGTGTTCCACCACCCATGTGGAATAGCTATGCAAGTAGGAAAGCATCAGGGGTGGAAAGGCGCTCAATTTAAAATTGAAAACTGAAAAGACAAACGAGCTGCCTGCGAACATTGATGTAACATATACCAAACTAGAAAAAGAATGTGATTCTGACGTGGTTAAAACTGAGGTTAAAATGTTCTGAAGTATGAGTCTGTCAAATCCAAATTGGATGTTGAATCATCCGAAAATAGTTTAAACAATGATCCAAACGTCATCGTATACAAAATGCACGCATCTGATAAACTATATTCCGATGAGGATTTCCCGATTCAGAATGTCAATCTGGATCGACTTGATAAGTTGTTCAAGCTTGTTAAGGTGAGCCATTCTGATTTAGAAAAACAGGATGCATCATTTTATTCTAAATCAAAATGTGTCAACAAACCCTACCATCAGAGAGATAGAGACTATCCTGAAAACAGGAGAGCAGGGTTGGTTTTCAAAGCAAAGAAAGAACAACAATAAGTTTCAAAAGTTAAACTTTGCTAAGAAAATTAATTTTTGTCTATGGGACAACCACCGAAAGAGAAAAAGAGATCATTGGTACAATTCAATGATGAATTCAAGAAGGAAAAATAGGGTAGAAAACATGATTTGGATTCCAAAACCTATTTCTAACTCAATCCGATCTACAAGTGTAACAATATTGGGCATATTGCACGACAATGTTCTCAAAGAACTCCAAAACCTATTTCTAACTCAATCCGATCTACAAAAGATGAGAAAAAAAAATCACCCAAGTTTGTACCAAAACAAATTTTGAAAAGAAACAATGAATCCAATAAAAATGTAAAATCAACGATTCAACTTAATTCTAAATTTGAAGTTGGTGAAACTTCCACCAAGACTCGTCAAAAGGATTCAAAGTTTTATGCTAAAAGGGCAATTTTGAAAACACAAACTTGGGTAGCAAAAGTCAAACCATCTTTAGTAAAACTGAAACAAGTTATTCTAGCCAAAACAGAGATCAAACAAAGTGTCAAAAACAAAGTTCCAAAGTTTGATATTCCAAACCCACCCAAGACCTAGCAGGCTTGGGTTTCTTTGTTTAAATAGTTTCTTCCTCATGTGTGCAGCGGCTCCCTAGGTCGATCATGTCAAAATGGATTATGAACAGTGGAGCTTCCCGACACATGACTGGGATGCTTGCGTTATTGCATGACGTTAAAGCTATCTGGGGAGGACACGTTGGTTTTGCTGGGACTCGGGTGGAAGAATTGTGGGAGAAGGTATTCTTACGAATGGAGTGGTTTCTTTCGATAAGGTGAACTACATTGCTGAGCTAGAGAAGAATGTACTGAGCATTTCGCAAATCTTTAACAAAAAATTCACAACACACTTCAATGACAAAGAATGCTTAATTCTCAAGCCGGGATTCAAAATTCATGAGGAGTGGAACCTCATGTGCACTCCATGAGAGAATGATCTTTATATCCTAGACATGAGCGTTGCATCCACTACGTCAAAGAAGGTTCAATGCTTCGTTTCTAAAGCGACCGAGAAGGAGTCAATCTTATGTCATCGTAAGATGGGGCACATACACCTGCAAAAGATGAATTACTTGGTACACAACGACGTAGTGGAGGGTGTTAATCTGAAGAATTTTCATTTATCTGATGATTGTCTGAGCTGTAAGAAGGGGAGATAGTATAAGAAATCACACCTAAGAAAGTTGTTTAACTCTATTAAGCTACCACTAGAAAGGCTTCGTATGGATCTTTTTAGGCCAGTGAATGTGTAAAGCATCTCTGGAGATCTATATTGCCTGGTCGTGACAGATGATTTTTCAAGATTCTCATGGGTTTTCTTCCCTGAGAGTAAAGACGAAACATTTGAAAGTCTTATGATTCTCTTTAGGAAGATAGAAAACCTATATCACTTGCCAATCAAGAGAATCTGTAGTGACAATGGTACTGAGTTCAAGAACAAGAGGATGCTCAAGTTCTGCAATGAAAAGGGATTTTTCACGAATTCAGCGCTCCTTATACTCCTCAACATAATGGAGTAGCTGAACGTAAGAATCGCACACTGATCGAGACTGCCAGAACAATGCTCGCTGATTCAAAACTTCCAATAAGTTTCTGGAGCGAAGCAGTCGCATCTGCGTGTTACACCCTCAACCATGTGTTGACAGTCAAGCCTCACAACAATACCTATTTTGAGTTGCTAAACCATCGGAAGCCGAACCTCGCGTTTTTGGAGCCTTTTTGATCGTCGTGTACTATTCTGGACCCGGACAGTAAATTTGGAGCCAAATTCTTGGAAGGATTTTTCGTCGGTTATGCTAGTCCACAAAAAGCGAGTCTTTTTGCCGAGTCTTAACCAGGACATTCTTACACAGTATGTTGATTGTCAACTATATACTACCCCAACGCAGAAACCTGGGGATCCATGGCTGTTCAACTATGATGGTTTGTGGAATTCATTTGACCTACCTGAAGAAGAAGAACTTGTTATGCTTTTTCAACAGCATCAAATATCCAATCAAGAGCAAGTTTCTAAACCATTGGTGATTTCCCCGTCACTTCTTTTCTCTAACACTTCTGATGTAGGCCGAGCAATACAATTCAAGAATCAGTCTCTGTGCCTATCTTGAACACTGCTGAATCATCTGCCCATCAACCGATTAATGCCGACTCTGATCGTGAACCAACTTTTGACGATGGAGGAACTAGTTCCGATGAAGGATCTAAGCATATTGAAAGCTTTCTGAATTCCCAAGTTGATCAATCCAATGTCAGAAATGAAGCTACATCTTCTACACCAGTTGCTGATAAAGTTGTCACGAATTTGTAGAGTCAAGTAGATGTTCCGAGTGAAGGAATGCCAAGGACACTATCTTACCATCCGTCGGAAAATATCATTGGCAACTTATAAACCGGAGTGAGAACTCGCAATCAGATAAACAAGGATCTAAGTTGCTTTTACACCAGTGTTGCTCCATTGCAAACCAGACTTTCTTACAGTTGTTTAGTTATGTAAGTTGAACCAGGAAACTGGGAAGACGCGTTGAAAGAGGAAAGCTGGGTGGATGCAATGCAGGAAGAGTTGCTTCAATTCCAGAAACTTGGTGTCTGGAAGCTTGTTGACCTACTAGATCATCATAAAAAGATTAATACTCAATGGGTCTTCAAATGCAAGAAAGATGACAGAGGTATTGTGGTCCGAAACAAACTTCGGTTCGTGGTCCAAGGTTTTCACTAGCAAGAAGGGATGGACAACAATGAAGTCTATGCCCCAGTCACTCGTCTTGAAGCTATTTGCATATTCTTGGCCTTTGCTTTTTGTAAAGGATTCAAGGTTGTACCAATTAGATGTTAAATCTGCTTTTCTTTACGGCAAAGTCAAAGAGGAGGTGTATGTCGGCCAACCACTAGGGTTTGTCGATTCGATACACAAGGATAAAGTCTACCTTCTGAACAAGGCGTTATATGGTCTACATCAACCCCGAGAGCTTGGTATGAAACGCTTTCAAGACATCTTCTAGACAACAGCTTTCTCAGAGGAACTCTAGACTGTACCCTCTTCACAAAGGAAGTAGATGGACATCTGATTTTGATACAAATCTATATGGATGATATCATCTTTGAATTGAGAAATGATAAGCTGTGCAAAGACTTTGAAGAAGTCTTGAAGAAGAATTTCGTAATGAGGGCTATGGGTGAGATGAAGTTCTTCTTAGGACTTCAGGTTGAGCAATTGCCTGATGGTATCTTCATTCATCAGACGAAGTAGTTCATGACGTGTTAGAGAAATTTGACATGTCAGGAACTACACCAGCATCAACTCCATTAGCCCTAAACCACGACATTTGTCCAGGCGCTCATGGATTCAAAGTCAATGAAACATTATATCGCTCCATGATCGGATCCTTGATGTATCTCACAGCTTCGAGACCTGATATCATGTATCCAACATGCCTATGCGCCCGTTATTAGTCCAATCCAAGAGATTCGCACATGTTAGCCATCAAAAGAATTATGCGATAGGATGTCCAAGCACCGGGTTGTGGTATCCTCGACATGACGAATTCAAATTTACAGGTTACTCGGATTCTGATTTCGGCTGTTACAAGCTTAATGCCAAATCTACTACGACTAGTTGCCAGTTCTTCGGAACTCGTTTGGTAACATGGCAATGCAAGAAACAGACTGCGGTCGCTCTCTCTACATGTGAGGCTGAATGTGTTTCAACATCCAGGTGTTGTTCCCAGATACTCTGGATACAACAGCAAATGAGAGACAATGGACTGCAGTTTCTTGATACACCAATTTACGTAGATAACTAGGTGGCTATTGATATCACCAAAAATCATGTTCAACACTCACGCACTAAACATATAGAAATTCGACACCACTTTATCCGTGATTGCTATGAGAAAAAGTTGGTTAGAATTGAAAAAATCCACACTAATGACCAAAAAGCAGATTTTTACACCAAAGCTTTTGATTAATCAAGATTTAAAAATCTTTTGAAAAAATGGTTTAAAAAATCTGACATCAGGGGATAC
This sequence comes from Scalesia atractyloides, assembly GCA_947069175.1. NCBI lineage: Eukaryota > Viridiplantae > Streptophyta > Magnoliopsida > Asterales > Asteraceae > Scalesia > Scalesia atractyloides. The sequence goes on along the minus strand of CAMTDV010000001.1, from coordinate 51,029,587 downwards.
ACTTGAGGTTGAATTTGAGGATGACGAGGACTTAACGTGACTCTCATCGGTATGACATGTTATATTTTCTTCAATACCAAAAACCAAAAATACGTTTTTGATTTTAGGGGGAGAAAAGTCGTGAAAAGTACAAAAACATTAAAAAGGATAAAAAGAGTTTTTGTGAAAAAGGGGTAATCATATTACATCAGTGGATTATCACAGTATGCTAAAGATATGGAATGTTTAAAGGGGTAATTAAACTGATCTTACTGATGGTGTGCCAATAGACTTCACTCGTTCAGTAAATTGTTCTTCAAGATATAAACCTAAAAGAAAAACTGAGTAATTTGTGTGTCGACATCTCTCGGATATATGGACTTAGTACTCCGAAATTTCGTTTGAGAGTGTGCAAGATTCTGTGATACTAGGTCTTTATATTTAATCGATATCTGGGGTATTATATAAGTTCTTCTGATTTTGTGTCGGCAATGACCTAGAACTTGTATAATACTTTACGCATCTTTCGCCTCCAAAAGCTGCACAAAAAAATGAGCATGTCATAAAAATTTACGTCATCTGCAGTTCAAAAGATTCCTAAATGGAACACCATCTAAAGTTGAGCCTTCATCTCTTTCTCTGTATGGAAATACTAACCTGAGCTCACCTACCGATTTGGGTTCTTCGGTCTACATAGGTCCCGGTTTTAGGTACATTTTCGTTGCCTGATTATTGTTTAATGCTTACCCATTTACATATATCAGTTAGATATATTCACCTATGAAATGAAATTCTGGGAATCTCGATGCGGGAATATATTATGAGATGGGAAACACAGTTATTTCATGTTCCTTAATCTTACCAAACATATCTTGAAACAATTGAGAAACGTGTAGAGGCTTAAGTGGATAAGTATATTGGCAATCTAGGTAAATCTATTTAAAAACTTTAAAGTTACTACCAAGATCAACGGTACTTGTGATTTATCTAATTATCTGATATGATCCTCTAAACACAAAACTCACAAAAAATATGTATGTAAATACATCTTTATTTCTTGTTCTTTCCTTTTAGAAAAATCCCAAAACGATTTTTAGTTTATTTTTAGCAATCTATCTTAGATATTAGGACCGATGATGAAAATACCGTTAGTCCAAGTCATAGCGACAATTTCTGGAGGAAAGCTAAAGATCATAGGCTGGGAGCTAATCAGAAAAAAAAAATATCCTGAAATGTTAAAAAAAGTTCATTAATTTGAAACTTTAAATTTTGGAATAAATATGTTTTGGTAAAAAAACAAGTGGTCAACCAAGGTCATTAACTTAGACTTGGTAGGCAAATCGGTTAACTGAGGTCATTAACTTGGACTCGGTTAACTGAGTGGGTTATAAAAACAGATAAATTTCACAAAAATTTAAAAAAAGAAGATAATTAAAGTACAAGGAACTGATTCGTACGAGTGACATTCTGACTCGTACGAGTGATAAAGGCTCATTCGTGTGAGACATAACTCGTACGAACGATCTTCAAAGAGTATATAAGGCTTCTCATTTGCACGAGTCACACTATTGACTCTGTGCGACTGAAACTATGTGCGATTCAGTTCTTTCTACACTTGTTCTTGATCGATTTACGTATCTTTTTCTTCGGGGAGGTTGATTAGCACACCTCTTACAATGGGCAAGGTACTTCTACAAGTTTTGAGCCGTTATAATGCCGAAATTGGACCAAAAAGGACGAAAACGTAGCATTAGGATAATCGGACCGGTAAAATATAAAATTGAACTCAATTTTTTAATAATCGCCCCTTTTAACATATAAATCAACATTCAATTTGTAAAAATCTACACGTTTAAGTTCGGTTTGATAAGGTGTTATATAGTGCGATTCGCAACTCGTACGAATCATCACTCGTACGAGCAAGGTTTTCAAATGACTGATTATCATATTCACTCGTACGAGTATGTTCTTAAACTTTTAAATCTCCTTTTCTCGTACGAAGCACCACTCGTACTAGTAAGTATGTTCAAACCCTTAGAAATGTTTAGTATAAACTTCAACTCGTACGAAAAGTGACTCGTACGAGTGGGTTTTGTTCAGATATTAATTCTTTGTCTAAGTATCTGACTCATACGAATGGTGACTCGTACGAGTATATAAGATTTGAAATGTTTGAAAATTTTTCTAAGTGTTTGTAGTCATTGTGTTTGCAGATCAAGAAGTCTACATTTTCTCAGTTCCACAACGTTTGTTGTCTTTTGTATGAGACTATTCCAGAGATAGCAGCATACAGAGAAGTTTTAGATTTTCTGAGCAGGCTGCCTATTGCAAAGGCCCTTACAGATCGTCATACAACATACCGATCTCATGTTGAATATTTTCTGAATGCGGCCGAATATAGTGAAGAAGAGAATGCTATCCTGTCTACCATACGCGTTGATAACAAAGATATTGAAGTCAGGATCACTGAAGATCTTATTCGTACAGTGTTGGAGTTTAATGACAGTGAAGACGACCCGACCGGTTACTCAGAATATATGGTCAAAGGGTGTTTTTATAGAATTGGTTACGCTGGATTTGCTAATGCCGCACCTTTCAAGAAGGGAAATCTCAATGCTCCCTTCCGATACATCCCTCACTGCATTATTCACGCCCTAATCCACAGAAAAGGGTGATTTAATGATTTGATAGACTATCAGATGTGCATGATAACTGCACTATTCTCAACCTGCCCTACAACTTTTCAAGACTTGTCTTCTCTAAGATGGTACAGAATATAGAGCGCGTGAAGTTTCTTCAGTACCCAAGATTCGTGCAAATGTTGCTAGATCATCTACATCCAAATCTGAAGAAGAAGGACGATATTCTAAGACTTGAGCATATGGATGTGTCTAAATTAAAGAAGATGAATCTGAACCTAAAAGCCTTCCCCAACGCCAAGCCTGTATTTGGGGCTATCACTAACAAAGACTATGTGGCGCCGCCAAAGGGGAAGTGGCAAAAGGATGATAGTGGGGATGAAGTTGAGGAGATAGAAGCATTAGATGGTTTTGTTGCGAAAAGAAGCATGTGGTTTACTAAGGAAGATAAGAAGGGGGTAAGGGGATAAAACGAAAGCAAATGGCTACATCTTCCTACACTGCCCCTCAACAAAAAACACGAGCATCTACCGGCACGAGTTTGGTCGACGAGCCTGAGATCGAAGAAAATGTCGAGACTTTGGCTGCTAATATAGAAAGAGAAGCGTTTGGTGTTAAAGGAGGTGTATTTGAAGAGGCATCCTCCTCTAGTACCGATGAAGAGGATAGGATCACCGGAGAAAGAGAGAGAGCCAAAGAAAGAGAATTAGAACGATTGGCTGAGATACAACATAAAGCTGAAGAGAAAAGAAGGAATGAGCAGGAGAAGATGATTCTACATATGTGCCATCTAACTCTGACAGTGACACTCATGTTCTCTAAACTATGAAGAGGCCATCTAAACGTGTGAAGAGGCTAGCGATTAGAGTTCTGACTCTCCAAGAGCTCGATTAAAGAGAAAGGTGCCAGAAAAAGTTGATATTGCACAGAATGTTGAATCTACACCACAACCGCCACCATCACCAACTCCACAACCACCACCATCACCACCTCCATCACCAACTCCTCAACCACCACCATCTCCACCACCACAACCTACACCTCAACCTACTCAATCTCAACCCCAGTTCTCAACAGGATCCAAACTTGAAGATCAAATTGACTTCGATTTTGGAGATATTCCAGGGGGAGAAGAATTTTATGATGACATGTTCAATGACACTCGAATCGAAGAGTTAGAAAACCAAGTTATGCTAAACAGTGTGAAGATTGCTTAATTACAAGAGCAAATTAAGGGGCTGAAAGAAGAAAAACAGCATCTTAAGGCTATCTTTGCAAGTATTGTGTTGGAGAACGAAAGGCTGAGGAACCGTATTGAAGAATATAATGAAGAACGCCTCTAAAATCAACGAAAAATGAGCTTATTCGAGAAAATTCTTACAAAGAAACTCGGGATTAATTTAGCTAAAAAAATTGATGAGATTGAGAGGGCAGAGGCTAGAGAAAGAGTTGCTGAGCGCGAACGTATTGCTAAACAATTATCAGACGCTCAGGGCAAAGGAAAAGAAAAGGTTGGTGAAGAACCTGTGATTGATATAACTGAGCCAGAAGCTGAACCTGTGCCAGTATCTTCAGAGATAGCGGCATATGAGCAGACAAAGAAGTTTGTGTTGGTCGGAAAGCCAAAGGATGTAGATATAGATATGTTAAAACTATCTGCTAAACATCAGGAATGGCTAAGTAAAAGAAAGATGATGAAAGAGATTGAAGATGAAATAGATGCGTTCATTGAAAATCCTGAGGAGGATGATGAAGACTTGGACGAAACTAACGATGCATCTAAGGAAAAGTCTGACAATGATAGTGATGGTGATGATGATGATTTGGGTGGTTCGGCTATCCTCGTAACAGCATCGAGTTTGAATGAAGATATCAATTTTTCTGTGTAAAGAACAAGGAAAGGAGTTTGAAAGCTCGAAGGATTCTAAGCAGGCAGGAATCCTCACAGTGACTGATATGTCAGTTGTTCCTGCCCTGCCAAAACAAAAGATATTGTATTTGGAGCATGAGGTAGAAGAGGGAGAGTTTGTCAATAGTTATACAAAGGAAGATATTGCGTAAATGTTGGGCATGGATGAAGAGGCATTTGTCTTTTATTTCAAAGATGAGCTTAACGACATCAGTGCTTTCGATTCTGAGTTATGTCTTCGAACATTTTTTTGACGCACATGATTATGACAAGGTTCTCTGGAGGATGATTCTGTTGGCAATGATGCAAATATTGCCAAAGAGGGTACAGATGACACCCCAACTTTCAGTGAATTGTTTGCATTCGAGAATGATGGTCTACTGAAGCGAAATGTTGAAGAGGCTGTCAAACAGGGAACGGTTCCTCAACGTTTGTCTAAAGAAGAATTGCAGAAATGAGGAAACTATGGTCTTAAGAATTAACAGCAGAGCGTAAATTGAAGCGTCCCCTAGCATTCTTCACATGTGATGCTAACATTTCTCTGGGGGACATCATTAGCTGGGGATGGATCGAAGAGCATGACGTCTATGTGATTAAAAGGGAGTATGGGCTCCAGTACTTCTGATACCTAAGCGATATCAAAACCTTGCCGTTCTAGGATATTAAAGAATTGGTGTAGACAAAGATGATAAATCTGAAGATGAAATTTCACGACCAACGGCTGTGGAAATTGATAAAGTTGGAAGCTACTCACGGCTTTAGACGCTGGAAGCCAGATATGCCCAAGAGAATCACAAAGATCGATCTTATTACAAAAGAAAAAGATGTGACTTTGATTGTGAAGAGGCCGAAAGTGATGAAAAATATGCATCTGATAAAGATGGAGCAGGATTTCTTCAAGATCTTCAAATGGTGGCACTAGGATTCTAGTACTGGTGAAGCTGTTTTTTGTGTTCATCCAAATGAATATTCTTGGAAGATAACTGAAGAATTATCTGAAGCCATCATAGCACACAAACGCATATATGGTCTATGGCGCGACATTCGAGTACTAGACCCTATGTGGCTAGTCAATTGCTCTAAGAAGGATATAGAATGTCTATTCTACAGTAAAATCATTTTTGAGGAAAACTATAAAGAGCAGGCTCTCCAATTCCAGAAGATTGTTAATGTTTGTTTCGCTAACGATATACATTCAGGCACAGCATGGAACACTTCTTGGAGGTAGTTGGAGGATATGAAGAACGAAAGAAAGAAAAGAATGTAGAAAGAATTGCTGAGCGAACGTGGATTGCATCGCTAAGGAGCTTTCTGTTTAGCAACACGTATAATCGTCCTCCTCCTACAGACCAAACGCCGATATCTTCTGAGGAGCACTGCAAGCCACCGAATCGTTTCTTTGGACATTAAGTGTCAAGTCTTTAAAGAATTTTTTTGAAGACTATCCAAGACTGCGGTAACATCCAAGGGGGAGTTTGTTGGTGCATAATGTCTATCGCCAATGTCTAGGATATGTCGGTTATGTATGTAGGGCTTAGAATGTCAAATATTGTATGTTTATAGATGATTTATATGTTTTTATAAGTGGCTCGTATGAGTGACACCTTGTCACTGGTACAAGGCACCACTCGCACGAGCCAAACACACCTCTCTCCTATGCGAGTCATGTTGACCTATAATAGTGGAGCTTGAGTGTTGTGTTAGATAGTTGTTGGTGTGTGACTACAGTGAAGCCCTGTCAAAGTGTTTACTCGTCTGTAACCTTTATGTTTATTAATACGAATCAAGGCGTTAGGCATTATGTATTTGTTGTTTGTTTGTTCAACTCGCTAACAATGAATTCCGTCTCTGTTAGCTAAGTCGAATCAGTCTGGTGGTCATAAGAGGAGAGCTAATCCCCTCTCACACTCTTTAAAATTATGTGATTATTTTGCGTGATCTTGATCTTGAGAGAAAACCCAAGGTTTTGATATCATCCAACATTTTGCCAAGGTACAATACCCTCATAACACCACGTGGCTCCATCCACCGTGCGCCAAGCGCCCCTCCTGCCAGAGACTATTAATGGTCATAGCAGAGGAGACAGAATGTATATTCCTGGTTGTCGGTTCCAGGCCCATCAGCCCATCTCCAACACACCTCTCTTACGATATAAAATAAGAATCGCAACTCAAGGTAACACACACTGTTTTGAGCTCACTCAATAATTACTTGCTTTATCCTTTGCAAACCCCAATACTTATTCTCACGCTGGAGTGTGGTCACGGAGAAAACCCTCCCCTTTTCTCCCGTGACGAGACTAACGGTGCTTTCAGTTTTGTAGTGAGCTTGAAGCAAGATCATACTAATGAGCAAACGAGAGATAACCTTTATATGCAGAGACTTTGAACCATAACCCAGATATCTCCAGATACCTTTGGTCCAGTGTTTCTTCATTGCCGCAATCCGATTTTTTTTATTCTTACATCTGTCTCTCGTTCGTTTTTTCTAAATCTCATTTTCAAATGGCTGACATTCCATCAAGTGTACCACGAGGTCCTTGAACCAAGGGCAAGAACCCAGTTCATGCCCCTCGGACTGACGGACAAGTGGAAGAAGGATTTTCCGGAGACGCCGGTGTTCACCACGATTCAGGTCGTGTAAATATCCCGGTGACTCCCGAAATTCAAGTGGAAACTCCTTTTGTACCAATCACATCAATTTTACCTCTAGGTGAAACTCCGATGTCATGGTATATCAAGTCTCAGACGGCTCTAAATGCCGTTTATGAACAACTTTGTGCACAAACTAATGCATTTGATGCGTCGGCGCAACCGCCCACAGCTCACGTGCATGCCTCGCCTGCACCGTGAGTACTAAGTTACAACTCGCCAGCCGGAGAGAATGTACAATCACATCTCCGTATCATGGAAACAGAATATTCCCAGTCGCTGCCAAGATATGAGTCACACACTCATAGGCAAGCGTCTATCCATTCACGACTTGGCTCGCGCCCATTAGAGGGGCAGGACACCCAACGTGAAGAAGTTAATAGAACATATGGCGAGGGTGACAGCACCAGCGTGTTTCACCAGTTGCCTAAAGATCATGCCACATATAAGCCTACGCCACAGGCTGTGTACAATCCGGAGGCGGAGTATAATTACAACTTGATCTACAGGCCAGCTGAAGCAGCCGAACGCTCTAAGTTCGTGAAAGAGATTGAGCTAGCCCACTTGAATGCGTAAAATTACCTTCCAATGTTGGAAAGTTTAATGGGTCGACAGACCCAGACGACCACATGCGCTTGTTCATTGGCGCGGGGCTTATCGGAGGTTGGACGCTGCATATGTGGTGTCATCTGTTTTTCCAAACTCTTACAGGTGTTGCGCGCCTATGGTTTGACAGCTTACCCACGGGTAAGCTCACTTCGTGGAACGATCTCAAAGATAATTTCCTGACTCATTTTAGCAAACAAATACGATACGTCAGAGATTCTTCAGAGATTCTTCTGACGCCACGAATATTTGGCGGAGGGAAGACAAAAGTCTGGAAGATTTCATCACGCGCTACAACAAGGAGATGTTGGAAATCGGTGATGTACACGAAGACCTGATTCGTGCACAGTTCAAATATGTTGTCCGCTGCGATGAGATAATAAAAGTCTTGTCATGAACCTCTGGCCTCGCAAAAAGTTGGGAGAAACTCATGGTAGCAACCAAGATCTACGCGCAGACGGAGCGCAACCTAAACTCCAACCGACCTCCTTTACCTCAGTACCGCCCGCAAGACATCATATTCGATAACATCACTATGATCACCACCGGCAACATCTCTGTCCCGATGAACTTCATCACCGGATACTATAGTTTTGCGAAGAAAAACAAGAAACATTGGAAGGAGTCTAACCAGAACCCTTCTTACTCACGGTCGATGCGCGCGCAACGATAAACAAGATTGCTACTCAAAGAGCAATCAAACAAGATAAACGCGATCGATAGTGGACGCCACTGATGAAGACCCTGGCGGAAGGGCTCAGCACGGAAGATCATCAGTTCAAGCAGCCACCACCGATGAGAAACAAAAAAGGTCAAGACCGTAACCTTTTTTGCGATTATCACAAAGACACAGGGCACTCGACCGACAACTACATCAGTCTGCGCACGAAAATAGAAAAGGTGTTGAAGAGTGTGAAGCTCACCCATCTGCTTCAAAACGTGCGTAAGGAAGTGCACCAAATTACTCGCGGCAAAGAGGGCCTGAGTAACAAGAAAATGAAACAAGCATTTGTTTATATGATACAGGGTGGCCCGGCGCACAAGCGCAGCTATCAGAAGAGTTGTACGCCACATTGGCGCGAACAACAAGTCATCTGCTCCATAGTTCCTAGGGGCCCCCAGGAGGAACGACCGGTCGTGATAACTGGCATTTTTGGCCATTATCGCACCGATTACATGTTCATTGACCCGGGAAGCTCTATGGACATTATCTATGAGCAACGTTTTCAATAGTTGGACCCGAAGGATAAAGCGCGCTAGGAGCCGATCGATTTCCCATTGACTGGTTTCTGTAACGAAGCCTTTTTCCGATGGGGCAAATCTCTTTTCCAGTAACTCTTTCTGATGGATGACACTCGCGCACAGTCCCTGTTAACTTCATGGTAATGCCAGCAACATCGCGCCATGAAGTGTTTCTAGGCCGTTGCGCCCAAAGAAATTTCAACATGATTACCTCCACTCCTCACGCTGCTTGCGGGTTTCCAACAGAAACCGGGGTGGCAATCATATATTCTAGGAAGGATGTCATGTTCCTAGAAGAAGAACTGCCAGTGAAGGTACCGAAGTCATCCTCAAACGATGAGCCGGAAAAATGGGTACTCAACAACAAGTACCCAGAACAAATGGTGTTATTAGGTCCCACCATGACCCCAGTAGTCAAGGCGTGAATTAAACAACTCTTGTTCCGCAATCTAGACATTTTTGCATGGTCATTGGCAGATATGACAGGGGTACCAAGAGAGATCGTAGAGCATGCGCTGCACACTTTCCCTTTAGTTGAGCAGGTCGTTCAGAAAAAGCGCAGTTTTGGAGCTGAAAAACTCGCACAATGAACGAGCAAGTTTTAGAGCTCCTCCAGGCCGGCATCTGGAGAGAAGTGCGCTACCAAACATTGGTGGCCAATCCAGTCATGGTCTAGAAGCACAACGGCGGTTGGCGCATATGCATCGATTTCAAAGACTTGAACAAAGCATGTCTAAAAGACTGCTACTCTTTGCCAGAACTCAACAAAAAAGGTGAACTCCCTCGCTTCATTCCGGTGGAAATGTTTTCTTGATTGCTATAAAGGCTACCACCAGATTCAGATGAAGAAAGAGGATGAAGACAAAACCACTTTCCGCACGGACAAGGGAATCTTTGCTACACAAAGATGCCCTTTGGGTTGTGCAATGCGACAGCCACCTACCAGCGTTTGATGGACCTTGTCTTCGGAGATGACATAAGGGAAACCGTTGAGGTGTACATCGATGACTTAGTCGTCATGAGCCCAGACGAGGAAAGGATGCTGACAAACACTCAGAAAACTTTCACATCCTTGCACAAGGCCAACTTGAAGTTGAATCCCGGGAAGTGCTCGTTTGGAATGGAAGAAAGAAAATTTATGGGACTTTTTGTCACGCGCGATGGTTTCAAAGTCAACATTAAGAAGGTGGAAGCAATTCAGCGTATGCCGTCCCCCTCGACCATCAAGGAAATGCAATGGTTGGCTGGGCGACTAGCTGCACTGAACAGGTTCTTAGCAAACCATACGATAAAATCCTTCCCATTCTTCAACACCCTGAGAAATTGTGTAAAGCAAAACAAGTTTAGTGGACTCCTGATGTGGAGAAAGCCTTCCAATAGATGAAGGAATGCTTGATTCAGTTGCCTACACTCACGGCCCCGCAAAGAATGAGCCACTAGTCCTCTACCTTTCCGCGTCGGATATCGCTCTAGCGCAATCTTGCTGGTCGAGCACGCAGGTGTCCAAACTCTAATCTACTATGTCAGCAAGATGTTAACTAACCCGGAGACAAGATACCCAATGATGGAGAAGCTTGCTTTAGCTTTAGTCCATGCATCTCGTCGGCTGCGTAGGTATTTTTCAGGCCACGTGATCACAGTTCTCACGAACTATCACCTAGGCCAGGTTTTATCCAAACCTGACATATCCGGTCGTCTGGCGAAATGGGCAATCAAGTTAGGTGGACACAATATTGTATACAAACCGTACCCAGCTATTAAAGGCAAGATATTAGTTGATTTTGTCACAGAAGTGCCGAGCAATAAAGTACAGGAATGTGAAGCCGTCCAGAATCCAGCGCCTATCACAAACGACCGCGCATGGATCCTTCACTGACGGCGCAACCAATGATGATGGCGCAGGGGCTTGTCTCCGTCTAATAAGCCCTGATAACCAGGAGTTCACCTACGCCATTAGATTGGACTTCAAAAGTACAAATAAGGAAGCCGAATATGAAGTATTTCTGGCAGGCCTTTGATTAGCCATCAAAATGGATGCTAGGAAGTTGGAAGCGCACGTTGACTCTCTTTTGGTCACGCGGTAGATCAATGGCCTGTACGACGCAAAGGCGAAACAATGGCCCTGTACCTTGAACAGGCGCAGTCCTTGATAACCAAATTCCAAAATTTTAAGTGACCACAATAACTGAAGTCAGAATAAGCATGCCGATGCGCTCAGTAAACTAGCGGCTACAAGCGTCAAACACCTTGCGCGAGAAGTGCGCATCGAGGTGCTCAAAAACCCTTCCATTCCACTGTGTCAAGTAAACGTCATAGAAATGGGAAATCCTTCTTGGATGTCTCCTAGTATCATGTTCTTGCAGTCTGGGATACTCCTAGAAAACAAGGCAGAAGCAAGAAAGGTCCAGAACAAGGCGCTGAACTATGAAATGGCAGACGGAATACTTTACCGGAAGTCACACCTAAGACCACTCCTCCGCTGCGTAGATCTGCAAGACGCACAATACTTGATCTGTGAAATACACGAAGGGTTGTGTGGAATTCATGCTGGTCCACGCATGGTAGTCGCAAAGATCATGAATGCTGGCTACTATTGGCCCGGCATGCACTTAGACGTAGTCGAAACGCTGCGAAAATGCGCATCATGTCAGTGACACGCACCTAAGACGTTGCGCCACAAAAACCCCTTGATCCCAGTGACAACAACATGGCCCTTTCAACAATGGGCAATCGATATGGTGGGACCTTTTCCTGATGCCCCAAGTTCATAATCGTAGTCGTCGATTACATTACCAAGTAGGTAGAAGCAAAGCCCCTCGCATCCATTGCAGCAACGGTAGTTTGCAAATTCATTTTGGAGCACATCATTTACCGGTTTGCGTTACCCCTACGCATTGTCAGTGATAACGGCCCCAATTTTTCTTCTAAAGAGCTACAACGGTGGATGACGGAAATGCATATCGAGCACATGTTCACTTCGGTCGCGCATCCCCAAGGGAACGGCCAAGTCGAAAGTATAAACAAAAAGTATAGTCGAAGGGATCAAGACGAGACTGGGGATGGCACAGAGAGGTTGGGTAGATGAGTTGTCAACTATCTTTTGGGCTCATCGGACAATGCCAAAAACCAGCACTGGTGATACGCCATTGAGCCTGGTTTATGGGACAGAGGCAGTCATTCCCGCTGAGATAGGCCTCCCATCACCGCGCATGGTTGCTATGCAAACCCAAAATAATGAGGGAGAGGCAGGCTCGACTTGGACCTACTAGAAGAAAGGCGTGAAAACGCCGCAATCAATGAAGCAAAATACAAGTACAAGCTCGAAAAGTACTATAATGCACGAGTCCGCATTTTTACCTCCTACCTTGTGATTTCGTTTTATGAGATAATGAAGCATCCAACGCTGAAAGTCCAAGAAAACTCGCACCTAAGTGGGAAGGCCCGTACATAATCCATGAAGTCCTAGGAAAGTGTGCATACACCCTCAAACGTTTAGACAACACAAACGTTCCTCGGACCTGGAATGCGCTACAGCTAAGGCGGTGTTATATGTAATCTAAGCATGTTCAAACGCCAAGGCTTCACGATTTGTCAATGTTCGCGCGACAAACTGGTGAACCTATGATCTAATCTTATCGATTTTGTACATGGCTCTTACGCCTTATTGTTAATACAAAACACAATCAATGCATGGCTTTCATTATTTAGACATTTTGTTACAAATGTGTGAAACCACTTTGGGTATGCGCGAAAACACTATGATACAACATGACTCATGAACAGAAGTCACTTCAACTATTATATGCGCATGGAGTGTGACGTTCATACATGAGCTTATTACCAGTTATATTCGCTCCACCTATACAAAGAAATTATTTTCACGCAAATATTGTAACTTCAAATAAACATTCATTTCATGGAAAGATGACAACATATTCATCAACAAGCGCAGTGCGCAATTACATGCAAGTACAACGTTCTTCACAAGTCTAACATCAGACAGCACATCCTATCCTATCCTTCAGACTCTTCAACCTCCGCAGCATCATGAAATATGTCCTTTAAACGGTCGACAAAATCATCATGTTGGAGTGCTTCACTCACCAGATCCATCACTGGCAGTTGTAGACGATCGTACACGTGCTTCGCCTTGGAGAACCAGCATCAGTATCGACCCCATGGGTAGAGGCGCGGCTGGTACCCCATTGAATGTCCAAAGCACGAGTAACGTGGTGTGCGCATTCTGTGTAGCCTTGCGCGTATCCATCATGGCGTGCTGTGACCATCAGCTTGGCCACAGCACTGTCCAACTCAACCGAGTTCAGGATCGATTTAGCGATCTGCACAATGCAAGGAAAATAGAATGAGAATCAAGTTAAAGTGTGATCAAAATAACAACAGAGAACTTACATTCACGACTCCATGATGCTGCATCCAGAACATGTTGTTCGACATGGGCTTTAGCATACTCTCCGCGATGGCACGGGCTGCTTCAGAATCTTCCAATTTTTGTTCGCCCGCGTTCACCTTCTCTTCAGCCAGGCGCAGTTTCTCTTGATCCTCCAAGCGCCTGCGCTGTAGTTCTGCCTTTTCAACCAAGGCAGCTTGGAGATCTTTCTCTACACTCTCAAGTGCTGCACAAGCCTCCACCTGGTTACACACAACAAGGTTAGTCTGGCAATCTCTTGATCATGTAAAATAAGAAGGCCAAAAGTTTACCTCTTTATGTTTGTTGCGCTCGTGGTGCGACCTTAGACTGAAGACTAAGTTATTTTATGAGCTATTATCAAGGGGAGTTTGTTGGTGCATATTTGTGACAACAGCTTAGATTTGGTCTTTGGATATCTTGTAATTAGTAAAATGATAAACGGTTAGCGGGTTTAGTTTTGTAATAGTTAATTAGAAGTAATTGGGCTAAACTAGACATCATATAGCATATGGTAGGCGAATTGGGCCTAGACCCAATAGCAGTCCATATGGTGAAACCTAGCCTAGTATGCAAACTAGTTTCTATATAAAGAGAGCTTTGCATCAGGGTTAAGGTTGCTCATTCTGTTGCTCAATGGATTAGTTGCTGTGAACGGGAATCGAGCTCCCGAAATGAGCAATTGATCTGATCTCACTCAACTAGCAGAGGCGGAATTCATTGCTAGAGAGGTAGACATGACAAACAAGATATAACTTACTGTTTAACTACTTCTGATGTATTAATGACATTCAAGTTACAGACACAAGTAAACAAACTGACACAGGTTCGCCGTATCAATGACAAAATCAGTTCCTAGCTCTAACACAACACTTCCCTATTTATAGGTCGACATGACTCGTACTGAAGTGCGTGCAATAACAAACATCTATGATTCGTACGAAATAGTATTTCGTACGAGTGACTGATTTCATACAAAACACACATCTGTTTCGTGCGAATCACAGTGAAAAACATATAAATTTTACATTTTCTCATTTAAACATTAACTTGTAAACTTTATAAACATTACAGATATATCCTAGACGTAGGCAATAGACATTATGCACCAACAAACTCCCCCTTGGATGTTACCACAGTCTGGATAATCTTCAAAATCTTCAATTTGATTTGACTTTAACGCCCAAAGAACTTCTTCACATGTTTTCAACGTTATTCGGAAGCAATAGGCGTTTGATCGGTCAGAGGACGTCGCTTCAAAAACTGAAAGCTCCTTAACGATGCTATTCTTGAACGTTCAGCAATCCGAGCTTCTTTATCTTTAGTTTTCTTTAACTCCTTCTTCTCAATCTTTCTCTAGGTTGTCTTCCAGTCCGATCCCGAGTGAATATCATTTGCAAAGCACACATTCACAATCTTTTGAAATTGAAGTGCTTGATCCTGATCGTTTTCTTCAAAACTGATCTTTCTATAAAATAAACATTCAATGTCTTTCTTCGAACAATTTACTAGCCACATGGGGTCTAGTATTTGAATGCCTCACCACAGCCCAAATATTATTTTGTGTGTTATGACGGCTTCGGTTAATTCTTCTGTTATCTTCCATGAATCTTCATCCGGGTGCACACATATAACAGCCTCACCTGTATTTGAATCGTAATGCCACCACTTGAAGATCGTATAAAAATCTTGCTCCATATTGATCATCGGCATGTTTTTCAACACCCGTGGTTTCTTCACAATCAACGTAATATCTTTCCCTTTTGTCACTGGATCTTCTTTAATAATACGATGCGGATAATGCGGTTTCCAGTGAACAAAACCATGCTTATCTTCAAATTTGATCAATCTCCACAACTGTTGATCACGGAACTTCATCTTTAGGTTTATCATCTTTGTTTGCACAAGTTCCTTAATGTCCCAATGTGGCAGAGTTTTGATGTCACTTAGATATCGGAAGTATTGAATCCCAAATTCTCTCTTAATAGCATGAACATTGAGCTCTTCAATCCAACCCCAACTCAAAATATCTCCCAAAGAAATATCAGCATCTCTAGTAAAAAATGCAAGGGGTCTTTTAAACTTTCGCTCAGCTGGATTCTCCCTAAACCATTTCTTCTTTTGTTCGATAATCTCAGTTGTAGACATCTTTTCAGGAATCGTCCTTCTTTAACAGCTTCTGATACTTTCTTTTGTAACATCTCAGAGCTATCTATTGTAAATAAATCGATAAACGTTGGTAAATCCTCTGTACCTGAACGGCATCATTAGCATCTTCATCAGAGTCACTTTCAACGACAACGTTATCATATACATTTGCGTCTTCTATTTCTTCAAAAACATATGCATTTGGTTCGAAAGCATCTATCTCATTCAGTTCGCCTTCAAAGTCAAATCAAACTTTTCTCCACTAATTCCGAGCATTTCAGCTATCTCTTCTTTCGAGTAACTATGCACAAACTCTCCCTCTTCAACATCATGCTCAAGATATAGAAAAATGGCTTTTGCACGACAGGAACAGAAGATGTAACATTCTCTGTGAAAATTCCTGCCTGCTGAGCATCTATCAATTCATCAACTTTGTTTATCCCTTCCTCTTCAGCAATTTGGTTCTCAGAATCATCAAAATACTCAGAAAGATCAACTAATTCATTAATATTTGAATCTATTACACGAACACCCGATCCACCCACATTATCATCACCATTACCATCATCCGAATCACTAGAATCTTTATCATCAACGTCAACTTCTTCAGTATCTTCTATCTCTTCCTCTTTTTCTTTTTCTTCAACCGATTCTTTACTATCTTTTCCCGTCTTTTTCATCAACCACTCTCGATGTCGTTGGGAAATATCCAGAAAAGCTATATCAACATCAACAGGCTTTCCTATCAGAATAAAATTCTTCGGTTCCTCATACACAACGATATCCCAACACTGTACTGGCCCAGATTCAGCTTCTGGCTCAGCTTCTTCAGTCACAGAATCCTCCACAATCTTACCCTTACCTTTCCCTAACGCATCAGATTGTTGTTTTGCCAACCGTTCTTGCTCTGCAACTCTTTCTCTTGCTTCTTCACGTTCAATTTCATCAATCGCTGCAGATATACTCAAACCAAACTTCTTCTCAAGAATCTTCTCAAATACATCCATCCTTCGATTATTTCTCAACCTTTCTTCTTCGTACTCAGTCATTCTCAATCGTAATCTTTCATTTTCAGAAATAATACTTGCCATCAACTCTTTGAGTTGCTGTTTATCAATGATTAAACCTCCAATTCTTTCAAGCATCTCAAACTTCTCTACTGTTAACAAGTTTATCTGCTCTTGTAATTCAGCGATGCGCACAACGTTCATCGTCACTTGTTTCTTCAAATCATCAATTCTAGGATCATCAAACCGAAACTCATCTCCTTCTGGTAGATCGTCTAAATTAATCTCGTAAAAGAATGCTTGTGAGCTAAACGGTTGTGATGTAGGACGAGATTGCTGAGCATGAGATGGTTGAGACTGTTGTTGAGCCGACTGTTGTGGTGCTGGTTGCTCGACAGGCTTTGGATCAGGCATAGATTGTTGAACAGGTTCTGGCACAAATTGTTGCGGTGTTGGTTGTTGCTGTTCAGGTTCTTGTTCAGGAACTGGCGGTTGTTGCGAAGATATTTTTGGTTCAATACGTGGTTGGGCAGAAGATTCAGCAGCATTAACATTTGTAGCAGGAACCGGATTTAGAACAGAAGAGCTTTGATCAACATTAGACGTGTTAACTGGTAAAGATGTAGAAATCACCAACAGTTGAGGAACTTGTTCTTGATTAGATAACTGATGTTGTTGAAATAACATAACAAGTTCTTCTTCAGTTGGCACATCTGGAAGATCAAAAGAATCCCACAATCCATCATAGTTAAACAGCCACGGATCCCCAGGCTTCTGTGTAGGCGTTATATATCTTTGACAATCTACGTGCTGCGCTAGAACTACCTGGTTCAGACTCGGCAAGAAAACACATTTTTGAGGAGTAGCATAGCCAACAAAGACACCCTCCAAAGATTTGGCTCCAAATTTACCAGTCGGGTCTAAGACGGTACACGTTGATCCAAAAGGTTCCAAAAATGCTAAGTTAGGCTTTCGTTGATTCAGTAACTCGAAACATGTCTTTTTGTGAGGCTTAACTATCAACACACGATTTAGGGTATAGCATGATGATGCCACTGCTTCACTCCAAAAACTGATTGTAATTTCGAATCAGTTAACATTGTTCTAGCAGTTTCTATCAACGTGCGATTCTTTCGTTCAGCTACTCCGTTTTGTTGTGGAGTATATGGGGCGCTGAACTCATGAAGACTCCCCTTTTCATTGTAGAACTCTTGTATCTTCTTGTTCTTGAACTCCGTTCCATTATCACTGCGAATTCTCTTAATGGGCAAATGATATAAATTCTCGAGTTTTCCGAAAAGGATCATAAGAGTTTCAAACGTTTCATCCTTACTTTCCAAAAAGAACACCCATGAAAATCGAGAATAATCATCTGTAACGACAAGACAGTATAGATCTCCAGAAATACTTTTAACATTGACTGGTCCAAAGAGATCCATGTGTAGTCTTTCTAGTGGTATCTTTATCGAATTCAACAGCTTTCTCGGGTGTGATTTCTTATGCTGCTTCCCCTTTTTGCAGCTAAGACAATCATCTGATAAATGAAAACTTTTCAAATTTACACCCTCCACTAAGTCGTTATGCACAAGAAAAATCATCTTTCAAATATGAATTTGGCCCATTTTTCTGTGCCATAAAATTGATTCTTTTTCAGTAGCTTTTGAAACAAAGCATTGAACTTTCTTTGACGTGGTAGAAGCAATGCTCATATCAATGACATATAAATCATTTTCTCGCTGAGCTCGCATCAGAATCCATTCTTCTGGAATCTTGAAACCGGGTTTTAGAATTAGACATTCTTTATCATTGAAATGTGTCGTGAACTTCTTGTCACAAATTTGCGAGATACTAAGCAGATTGTTCTCAAGTTCAGCGATATAGTTCACTTTATCAAACGATACAACTCCGTTCAAGAGAATCCCTTCTCCTACAATCCTACCTCCCTGCGTTCCAGAAAATTCAACATATCCTCCTCGAATAGCTCTAACATCATTGAGCAGTGCAAGCATTCCTGTCATGTGGCGAGACGCTCCACTATCCATGATCCATTTTGACAATATCTAACGTTGGAGCCCCTGCACACATGATCAACAAAATTTATTTAAACAAAGAGACCCAAGCCTGTTTGGTCTTGGGTGGGTTTGGAATGTCGAACTTTGGACCCACTTTGTACTTTTCAATCTTTTTATGCTCAATGTTGTTTGGAACAGAAGGTTTGAGTTCAACCTTGGATGATTTGGTGTTAACAATTTTGCAACCATTTCTGTGTTTATGATTTAGCCCTTTTGACATAAAATTTTGAATCTTTGTGTTGAATTTTTTGTGATGTTTCACCAATTTTAAACTTAGAATGAGGTTGAATAATTGATTTAACATTTTGATGAGATTCGGTTTTTCTTTTAAGAATTTGTTTCGGCATAACCATGGGTGCTTTTTGCTTTTCATCCTTGGTGAATTTTTCGGAGAAGAAATTGGTTTTGAACTTTCTTGTGGACAATATCGTGCGATATGTCTAACTTTCTTGCATTTAAAGCATGTCCTGCTGTCCTTATGAACAGAGGTATTCAAAACCTGTTTTTGTTTCTCTTTTTCTTTAAGAAAATCATCATTTGATTGAGTACCAATGATTCCTTTTCCTTCTCGGTTGTTGTCCCAAATACAAAATTCATTTTCTTTGTAAAATCCAATTTTTGGAACCTGTTAGTTTTATGTTGCTTCTGAAAACCCAAACCTGCTCGTTTGTTTTCTGGATAATCTCCATTTTTTCGATAGTAAAGTCGGTTATCAGTTTTTGATTTAGAAGAGAAAGATGAATCATGTTTATCTAAATCATCATGACTTACCTCCATCAGCTTGAACATTTTATCAACACAACCTCTTTTCACATTCTTGATGGGAAAATCCTTATCCGAAAATAGTTTATCAGATCCTTTCATTTTATAAACTATGACATTAGGATCATCATTTAAACTATTTTCTGATTTGTCATCAGATTTTGACTTCTCAGACTTTTCAGACTCAGCCATTTCAGATTCATTTGTTAACACTTTTTCAATCACATTTTCTACCACTTCAGAATCACATTCACCATCATTTTTAGTGTAAGTTATATCGATATCCTTAGGCAACTGTTCAGTTTTCAATTTAAGATTTAGCGCCTTTTTCACCCCAGATGGATTTTTGCAAGCATAACTGTTTGGGTGGAGGAACTCGATCATAACTTCCACTCTTTGTTTCACCATTTTTAGATTTCTCAGTATTTTCATTTTTTGGTAAAATGTGATCTATGACATATGAGCTTGTGGAATAACTAATTAACAGTTTATTAACTCGTTCGGGTTCAATTCTCATTTTTTCAAGCTCACTTTTGAGCTCAGCAATTGTGTTTAAATGAATATTAATTGCCATTTGTTTATCCATCACTGTTGCTTTAAGCACCATAAGTGTTGCATCATTTTCTCTGAGTGCTTTATTATATTGTTTAACTGACTTACTCAATTTGTCATATGCTTCCTTTGTGGTTTTGTAATCGCTTGACAAATTGTCTGTCATACTTCGTAATTCAGCAAATCTTTTGTCTTTCACAAGACACTCACCACATGGTTCATCACACTTTGAACAAGATTTTTCATTCTCAAATGATTTGTTTACCTCATTTCCATTCGCCATGCACGCTTTAATGATGTCTTCTTTCAGCAATTCCTTTTTCTCATCACTTTGACATCTTCAACCGGTTTCTTTTGCACTTCATCTGTTGAATGTTGAGTAGGTGCGAAATATCCTACAAAAGTTTTTAAAACATCGTTAGGAAAAAGATGTTTGAATGGACCATTTAAAAGCTCATCTTCCTCTGATGAAGTATGATAGTAATAATCATCATCCTCAGGTTCTTCATCAAATGATGCCTCTGATTATTCTTCTGGTTCATCAATAATTTCAGCCACCAATGCCAAACTTTCTCCTTTCGAAATATACTTGTTCCAATTAAACCCTTCGTCTTCTTGTGTAACAACCAAAGCTTT
Organism: Scalesia atractyloides; assembly: GCA_947069175.1. Lineage (NCBI taxonomy): Eukaryota > Viridiplantae > Streptophyta > Magnoliopsida > Asterales > Asteraceae > Scalesia > Scalesia atractyloides. Next base: position 51,008,958 of record CAMTDV010000001.1, on the reverse strand, counting down.
ATCTTTAGACTCGGGTTGTTTCTCTTCTATCGGCATGATTCTTGTTCTTGGCTGTGGTCAGTGGTAGATCGTTTTTTTGTAATAGTCGTCTACGAAAGGATTCTGATTCCCTTGAAAATCTTGGTTTGGACATTCTCTTTTAAAGTGACCTTTCTCCTGACACTTGAAACAAGTAACTTTGGATTTATCAAATCCAAGTTTCCCATCCAAACCTCTCAAATTTTCTTTACCAGTGATTTCCATAAATCTCTGTGCTCGTCAAACAATCGAAGCCATGCACCATTTTATATCTGTCATCTCCATTTCAACTGGATCAATTTGATCGTAGTCTTCTTGTCATTTCAGAATTACCAATCTTTCCAGCAGCAAGACTATCATATGACTCAAGAACTGAAGCAAGTAGAGACATATGTTGTTTTACCGTCTTTTCATCAAAATTTTGTGCGTTCTGAAAGTCAACGGCAATGTTGCATTGCAGAATTCTTTGAATTGCATTGGATGATGGAGTGGCTTGATTGTTCTGAGATTGATTTGATTCGAAAGAAGATTGTTGACTAGAAGGTGTATTTGGATCAACTGTTGGGTATGATTGAAAACCACTTAACTGAGTTGGAGGCGTGCTTGGTGAACTATATGCACTGAAAGCAGTTTGAATCTTTGGCGCTTGGATCTGGGCAGTAGAACTGTTTTTGAAATAAAGATTAACATCTTGTTGCATTTGAACAACCCTATTTTTTGCCATCTTTTGCATCTCTAATTCGTGACCTTCCAATCTCTCGATAAAGCGAGGCAACGAGAAATTACTGTATTCAACCCCATTCTTCAAGATGGTTAAGTAAGTCGACCATTCACCTTGTGGCAGAGAATCAGCTAGCTTATCAACAAGCTCTTCATTTGTCTTCACAATTCCCATTCTCTTCATATGAACCACCAGATGACAGTATCGCTCAATTAGCTGCTTAACAGTTTCTCCTTTGATTAATGTGAATACATCAAACTCTTTGCTTAATAATGCCCTTTTACTTTAGCGGAGTTGAGCACTACCTTGAAATTTGAGTCGAGGAGCATTCCATAAAGATTGCGCATCATCATCATGCTGCAGTAAAGCCAAGATATCTTCTTTGATCGATTGCTGAAGAATGTTCATCATCTTCTTTTCGTTCATAAATCTTTCTCGTTCAACATCAGAGAACTGGGAAAGGGTCTTTTCAAGCCCATTTTCGCCAACTGGTGCGATGTATTTTGCCTCGATTGCAAACCAGCAAGTAAAATGGTTAGCTTGCACCCAGTTCATAAACCTCTCACTCCAACTATCAAAGTCTTCCAAATTCATAAGCTTTGGAGGTTTATTCATTGTTCCCTTTTCATTCTCTAAATTGATGTTTTGAACTACTGCAGTGGTAACAACCGATGTGGCAAACGCATTGTAAAATTCCTCAGACATTTTTTTTCCTGCAAAAAGTTAGAACACACTTCTCGAAAACAAAAAAAATCAGATTAGAAAAAACTTTTGTGCGGTTGAAAGAATTTTGTGCGAAACAAATAACAAAGATTTCGTATGAAACAGATTTTGTACGATTCAAAATTTTCTCACAAGAACCACAATTTCGTACGAATCAGTTCATTTTTTACACGAAACAGGTGTTTTAATTGAATGAATTTTGGTGCGGATGAATTTAGTACGAATCAAAACATTTAGTACGAATCGAGTTTGAAATTCTGAAAAAAAATTTAAGATTTTATGAAATTTTAACTTATCCGTATGAAAATTTTAAAGCTGCTGGTTCGTAACAAAATTAAAACAATTGTATTTCATGCGGTTCAAACTTCAAACTGATCAAATTTTATCAATTTCAACATGATTTAGTTCAATTTTATGTCCAAATTATGGTATGGATTGATTAGATTGAAGATTAACTTGAATTACTAAAAACCTAATCCATTTTGTCCATGAATTCGTCCGAAATTTTTCCAAAATCCAGCAAAGGTCAGAAAAATGATGAGGATGAAGATATGTCCAAGTGTGAACAGTAACTACTTGTTGTCTATCTGTAGATCAAATCTCATGGCTCTGATACCACTTGTGAACGGGGATCGAGCTCCCGAAATGAGCAATTGATCTGATCTCACTCAACTAGCAGAGGCGGAATTCATTGCTAGAGAGGTAGACATGACAAATAAGATAGAACTTACTGTATAACTGCTTCTGATGTATTAATGACGTTCAAGTTACAGATGCAAGTAAACAAACTGACAAAGCTTCACCATATCAATGACAAAATCATTTCCTAGCTCTAACACAACACTTCCCTATTTATAGGTCTACATGACTCGTACTGAAGTGCGTGCAATAACAAACATCTATGATTCGTATGAAATAGTATTTCGTATGAGTGACTGATTTCGTACGAAACACACATCTGTTTCGTGTGAATCACAGTGAAAAACATATAAATTTTACATTTTCTCATTTAAACATTAACTTGTAAACTTTATAAACATTACAGATATATCCTAGACGTAGGCAATAGACATTATGCACCAACAGTTGCTCAGAGAATTATTTCAGAGAGAGTCTTGAATTGATTGTAAACATTTGTGTTGGATAATCAATAAAAAACAGTTTGAAAATAATTGTGTTCGTGTTCTTGTTCGGTTTTCTGTGAAATCTGATCTAGGGGATTCCGCACTCTAGATTGGATAGACGATTCTGTGACGATCCATACGCATTAGGGGACCTACAATGGGTATCAGAGCATTCGGCTCTTGTTTTTGCTCGGTTCAGAATCATAACAGAAGAAAAAGTTGGGTTTTTGGACATTTTGGAGGCTGTTTTGAAGTTTGTGAGGGCTGTTCTAGGGTTTTGCAACGATTTCGGATTAACACAAACCATTTCGGATTGAAAACTTGAATTTCATATCAGAAACTTGCATTTCGGATCATTAGACTTGTAATTCGGATCATCAAACTTGTATTTCGGATTAGAAAAGTGCAATTCAGATCATCAGAGTTGCATTTTGGATTAGAACAGTCTATCCCAGATTCCATCTCGGATCAGAATAGTCTATTCCGGATTCCTCTCAGATCAGAATAGCTATTCCGGATTCCATCTCGGATCAGAATAGTATATTCCGGATTCCATCTCGGATCAGAATATCTATTCCGGATTCATTCTCGGATCCGAATAGTACATTCCGGATTCCATCTCGGATCACTATTCCGAATCACCATCTCGGATAAACATCTCAGATCCTATTCCGAATCACCATCTCGGATAAGAATTCGGATCACTGTTACAGGTTCCCATCTCGGATTGACTATCCGAGTTACTGTTCCTAATTTGGTAATGTTTCGAGTTCTATACAAAAAGGTGGAAAGTTAATCAGCTGGCGTAACCGGAGTTAAACGTTTTCGGACATAGAATTTGATCCATAGACAATCTTGACAAACCGGTTCCACAGTTGGACTTGTGTATTTTTAGGACAAAAAAAGGCATGAAAGTTCCTAAAATCATAATCGGACAATATACATCATTAGATTCGTATCGTCGAGACGAGTCTAAATGTATAATTTGGTGACCACCCATTTTGGACAAATTTTTAACGTTTTTAACGAGCCGGTTCGGTAAATATGTCGAATATGTCTAACCTAAATGAACTGTTAAGAATGGAGCACGAGGCAGGCACAACTAACAAACCTCCAAAAATGCTGAAGGTAGAGAATTACCTTACATGGAAGGATAGGTTTCAATCGTTCATTGAATATCAGGATAAACGGATGTGGATCTGTATTCAAGATGGGTACGCTAACCCCACTCATGACTTTGAGGGCAGACAACGTGTCACTGCTTATGTGAATATGTCAGAAGCTGAAAAGAGAATGTATGAGTCTAAGAAGAAAGCCTTAGCTGCTATAAAGATGTCGTTACCTGATGGCATCAAACATACATTCAAGCGTTATACTACGTCGAAGGAGATGAGGAATGCCCAAGAGAAGAGGTATGAGCGTAATCCTGATGTGAAGAAGAACAAGGTTGATCTGTTGAAGAAACAGTTTGTTGTGTTTAAAGGCATGAGGAATGAATCCCTTGAAGATATTATCACGAGATATTATCATCTGATGTCAGAAATGGATAATTATGACATAGAGGGATACATGAATGTGGAGATAAACGATAAGTTGCTAGTTGTTTTACCAGCAAAGTAGGATATTTATACTTTGATGATAAAGGGTGAAGCTGACTATGAAACTAAAGACTTGGAAGAGGTTGTTGGGAAACTGAGAGCTTTTGAGCTCAACAAGAAGAAGAAGGAGACTGGATATGATCAGGTTCAAGATCCAGGGATTTATAAAGGGCTTACACCTTCATCTTCCAACAATGCTTCAAGTAATACTGCAACTGCATTTCTCTCATGTGAAAATGAGTAGATCGTGACAAATTCTGATGGTGAAGCATGCTTTGTGGCTGCTTCAAGAGGCACGTCAGGGGTAAAGAGACAACAATCAAGTAATAATAACAACAGTACTAGGTCTATGCCTCTAAGTGTCAAAAGTGTTGAAGATCATCTAGCATTGCTTGCTTCTTTCGTTGCTTCCTACGAGAACTACATTCAGGGAAGAATATCTGATCCTGCTACGTTTGATGAAGATTATGATCAGATTGACCCTGATAATCTAGAGGAGATGGATTTACAATGGCAGATGGCCATGATCTCTAGAAGAGTGAAAAGGTTCATGAACAGAACAGGCAGGAAGTTCGTTGGAAAGAGTGTGGGTTTTGACAAGTCTAAAGTGAAGTGTTACAATTGTCAAAACTACGGACATTTTGCTAGAGAAAGTCAACGACCAAAAACTAAATCGCATTCTAACTCATCCTTTCAAGATTCTCCTGGTCATGGTTCAAGCAACAGGAATGTGTCAACCAACACTGGATCAAAGGCCCTGATCTCTAATGCTAGAGAGGGTTCTTATTATTGGAGTGTCCATCTGGAGGGTGATGATATGCCATACAGGCGTTCATGGCTGAGATAGCTCCAGTTGATAATGAGGAAGTGAAAGCTGATGTGAGGTAGAGCGAGAACCGGTAGCTGAAAAAGCTAATGCAGAACATAATGTTGCAGAGAAGAAGATGGCTGCTGATTTTGCTGCTTTCATGGCCGATCTAAGCAAATCAACAGGAGAGGTACATTCTAACTCTGGTAGTTCTGTTTGCTTAAAATATCGTGAACTGCAAAGTGAGGTTGACACATTAACAAATCAAAACCAAAGTCTGGTTGATGAGCTCTCAAACCTAAAAGAATCAAACTTTTTCGTAAAACAAAATGCGTCATTATATTTGAAGAATATTAAAGGTTATGAAGAAGAAATCAATATTCTAACCTATAAGCTTAATGAAAAGCTTCAAATAATTGACTTAGCTCATGATACGATGAGTAAGAAAACAAAAGAAATTTCTGAAAAATGCAAAGAGTTGCCTGAAGCACAACTTAAAATTTGTGAACTTGAAAAGAAATTAAATCAATTCAGAGATTCATCTTTTGTTATGAAACACATGATGAATGGCCTGAAGAAAAGTAATGACAAGACATGTGTGGGATTCAAAGGTTTAAATGAAGTTCCACCACCTCTTGGTCATGACTATTCTTTCTTACCAGACGAAGAAAAGCTAACAGACTTTGTGTCAACTACAGCTAGTAGTTCCACATCAGGTAATGTTGATGGTTCTGAGAATGCCAAGAAGGATAATAATAGAGACACCGTTCTGAAAACAAAGAATACACACCCTAAGAATTAAAAACAAACTTTTGTTAAAAAGGTTGATTTTGTTAAAGGGGGTGATATGAAAGAAGAGGTCACTGTTATTACAAAAGAGTCAATGTGCAGTTTGAAAAATAAAAATAAAGAAATATCATAAATAAGCAAACTAAACAAGATTCTTCAAAGGCATCATCATCATCATCACCTGATGAATCTAAACCAGAGACTTCAATTAAGATGTCTTCGGCTAGAAAATTGTGTTTCAAATGTCACGAAAAGGGACATGTAGCTAGCTGTTGTCCTTACAAAAAGAATGAGGCACAGGTGAGTGAGAGACAGAGAGAAAAATCACCAGAAAAACTTTGTGATGGTGAGAATAAGGTTACTAACTCACCAAAGATATCTGCTACCAGGCAACAGAGTGTTGCTAAGGGTGTAGATAAGGCTAAAAAAGGAACTCACCAAGTTCCTCAATTCAAAGAAATCAATAAAGATTCCAGCCTAAATCTACATCAAGTAGATATGAAAGACCTAGAAGTAGTTCACCAAGAACGAATAACTTTAATGATCAATCAAATAATTTTAGAAGTCAAGGTCAATATCAAACTCGATATCAAAATGTTGGTATTCAAAATTTTTATAACAATGGCTTTAGGAATTATCATCATCAAAATTCAAAACTCATAATTTCCAAAGGTCGCAAAGTCCAAACATGTTTAGGAAACCTCAGGACCAGAGACATAGTGGAAATCAAAAACTATTTCCATCAACAAGTCTAAGATCCAAGACTCCTGTTAGGAGTGATGGATATTGGATGGATGTTCCTGTAGTTGCTGAATCTAGAAGAACCCAAGACCATTAAGGCTTGGGTCCCCCAATCTAACTAATTTTGTTGGGATGTGCAGGAGCTGCTAAGGAGGATTATGAACTTGTGGTTTGTTGGTAGTGGCTGCTCGACGGGGGATGCGAAGCTATTGACAGAGTTTGAGAATTTGGATGGAGGTTATGTGAACTTTGCAGGTGCTAAAGGAGGGCACATTACAGGTCGAGGAAAAGTGACCAACGGGAAGATCACACTAGACAAAGTGGACTATGTTGAGCAGCTGAAGCACAATCTAATGAGTGTGTCTCAAGTTCACTCGGTCCACTTTGCTAAGTCTGAAGCTTTGGTGTTGAAACCTGGGTTGGTGATACCGGATGATTGGATAGTGATGAGAGCTCCAAGGAGAAACGACACTTATGTCATGGACATGGGTGCTAAGGATTCTTCCTCTGTGGTGGCGTGTTTACTATCTAAAGCATCTAAGGCTGAGTCATTGTTGTGGCACATACGCATGGCCCACATCCACTACCGAAAAATGAACTATATTATTAAAAATGGTTTAGTGGAAGGTGTGCCAGTACAGAGGTTTCACGTGCAAGATAAATGTCTTCCATGTCAAAAGGGAAAATAACATAAGAAGCCTCACAAGTCTAAAACAGTAAATTCCATAGATGCCCCTTTTGAATTACTTCATATGGATCTATTCGATCCAGTGAACGTAAGGAGCATAGGTGGAAAGTACTATTGTTTAGTTGTCACAGATGATTACTCATGATATTCATGGGTTTTCTTTTTAGGTAAAAAGATGAGACAGTGGAGATGCTGATAGATCTTTTTACAAAATTGGAGAATGTCCATGATGCATGGATCAAGAGGATAAGGAGTGATAATGGCACGGAGTTTAAGAATCTGATTCTAGATCTCTATTGTCTTCGCAAGGGAATTGAACATCAATATTCTGCTCCTTATACACCTCAACAGAATAGAGTCGCTGAAAGGAAAAACAGGACATTAATTGAAGCTCCAAGGACTATGCTTTCTGATTCAAAGCTTCCAGTTCTTTATGGGGAGAAGCTGTAAACAGAGCTTGTTATGTCCTGAACAAAGTTTTGACGGTTAAACGGTTTAACAAAACATGTCATGAACTATTGTTTAACCGAAAACCAAACTTAAAAGGCTTTGAACCATTCGGATTACCCTGCACCATTGTGCGAAATAAAGATAATGCCTGGAACACCGAATAAAAGGGTTTTTAATCTAAAGACTGGTAAAATTGAGGTGTTGTTTAACATGGAAATCACTAGTTATTCCCTCAACAATCAACGAGTGGTCCTCCTATATTATATGATTATGACAGTGTCTTTCAATCATTTAATATTCCTAATTTTCCAATGCAGATGAGTCTCAATTGATCCAAACTATGATCAGTGAAGATGGAGAGGGTGACTTCATGCCTAGATCTAGTATATCGATGATAGATGCTCCACAAGACTCTAGTGATAGTGAGTCTGAACCTATTCAGGGGGAGGATTTCACTAATCCGTTTGCTAATAGTACCATTCAGGGGGAGGTTGGATCGAATCTAGGAGATAATCTGGTTGTTGACACCATTGCTACCACACGTGTACACAGAGATCATCCAGTTGAAAATATCATAGGTGATGCTGTTGCAGGTGTTCAGACAATAAGAGGTGTGATCGAAGGTTCCTGTTTGTTTACTTCAATTCAGAAGTCTGGGTTGATTCATGAGTGTTTGTATAGCTGCTTTATTGCCTAAGAGGAGCTGAAGAATGTTAATATGGCTCTAAAAGACAATTGTTGGGTTGAAGTTATGCAAGAGGAACTAGGTCAGTTTAAGAAGTTAAAAGTTTGGGAGCTAGTTGACTTGCCTGAAGGAGAGAAGGAAATAGGCACTAGGTGGGTGTTTAAGTGCAAGAAAGATGACCGAGGGATCGTGATAAGGAATAAGGCTCGGTTGGTAGTGAAAGGGTTCAATCAGCAAGAGGGGATTAACTACAATGAAGTGTTTGCACCAGTAGCAAGTTTGGAAGCAATTCGTTTGTTCCTAGCTTTTGCTTCATTCAAGGGCTTCAGTTTACCAACTTGACGTGAAGAGTGCGTTTCTTTACGGGAAAGTCCAAGAAGTGGTGTATGTCTTACAACCAGATGGGTTTACTGATCCAGACTTTCCAGATTGGGTCTATCGACTTGATAAGGCATTTTATGGATTGCATCAGGCACCTAGGGCGTGGTATGAGACACTGTCAGCACATTTGTTAAAACATGGTTTCGAAAGTGGTCGGATTGACAGTACACTATTCAGTAAAAGGAAGAAGGAAGACTTTCTGCTGGTACAAGTATACGTCGATGACATCATTTTTGGGTCATCTGATGAGAAAATGTGTCATGATTTCGAGGAGGTAATGAAGAGCAAGTTTGAGATGAGTGTGACGGGTGAATTATCCTACGTTCTGGGTTTACAAGTTGAACAGAAGAAGGATGGGATGTTTATACATCAGACGAAGTATGTGTATGACATTTTGTCTCGTTTCAAAATGGAGGATTGTGCTACTTTCAATACACCTATCTGTGAGAATCACAATCTTGGTCCAGATCACGAGAGTGTGGAGGATGTTGATCCAACTCAATACAGGGCAATGATTGGTTCTCTGATGTACTTGACTGCTTCTAGACCAGACATTATGTTCGCACTGTGTCTTTGTGCCAGATATCAAGCGAATCCAAAAGAGTCCCACATGAAAGCGGTGAAGCGGATTCTTCGTTACTTGAAGGGGAAACCTAAACTTGGGTTATGGTATCCAGCTGCTAGTGATTTGAAGTTTGTTGCTTTTACTGCTTCGGACTTTGGGGGATCCAAATCAACAAGAAACTCTACCACAGGTGGTCGTCAGTTTTTAGGAGGGAGGCTCGTGTCATATCAATGCAAGAAGCAGTCTTGCGTGTCTACCTCTACGTGTGAAGCTGAATATATTGTTGTGGGTAACTGCTGCTCTCAGGTTCTCTGGATCGAACAGCAGATGCACCATTACTGTAACGTCCGTCAAAAACCGGATTTACCAAACCCGCTTCGTTTATTAACCGAACAATCAGTTAAAAAGTCCGTTGCGTATTTAATGCTCAAATTAATTTTAAACGATACATAATTAATAAGTATATTGGATTATAAAAGTTATATTTGAAAAAGTATTAAAAATAATGAAATAAAAATAAAACCAGGCTGCCGGGATTCGAACCCGGGTCAGCCAGGTCAACATGGTCAACAAAGTCTTAACTCCCACACTTCCAACCACTGCGCCACTTGTGTTCCTTGTTCATTATTAGAAACAATTAATTCAAGTACACAAACTCGAATTCAAAACTGACGCGCCCAAATCGCAGTCGTCGGAAATTCCAACGATTTCGCCGAGATTGGACGGTTTCTTCTGTTTTAACCGACGCATTAACCTTAACATCGGTTATAACCGATGTCCAGTCCGCGACATCAGTTATAACCGCCGGAAAAATCATTGACCGACGAATCAAGACGGTAAATGGACCAAATTCGTCAATGTTCTGCCCTATAAATACACCCTCTAACTTCTGTTAACATTTTCGCTCACAATCACACCCTTTCTCGACGTAATTTCACTCGCCGGAAATTTTCTGCAACTCGCCAGAAAACCGAACCCCTTCACCTATGTGCCTTACTCTAAAAACAGAACACCTAGAGCCCATACCGAAGCCACCCACACTCACCTCAAGCTTCCTGAAGACCCTCTGCCGCAAAACACACGTCGCCGGAATAACCTGCAATCATCGGAGTTGCGCCGGCGAAACAGAGGAGCTCTATTCGGTATATCTTACACTTAATCTCTCTCGTTTTTATTAAACTCACATGTAGCTAATCACAACACACTAAAGAAACTGATTATTTTTGTCAAAACAGTCGGACATCGATTCTGGTTAAGCTTAACGAAGAAGATGAAGTTTTCGGTATTATATATGTTTAATTTAAATCAATTTATATCTCGGGTTAGACACACAGTCCAGCGGTGGACTGTGTGCAAATAAACACGCATACGTCCCGAGTTCGATTCTTGACACACGCACTTTCACAGAAATAAAATGCCTTTTTTTTTAGACCGAACGGGGTTAATTTCAGTAAGATGTTAAGTATAATAAAAAAAAGATTATTTACCAAGTTGGACACACAGTCCAGCGGTGGACTGTGTGCCAAACTAACCCACAGGTCCCGGGTTCGAGACCTGTGGCGAGCACCGAGCCGATGCATTAAAATCGTTTTTAAAATAAATGATTTTCGGATTAATTCAATTAGTATATAAATATAATTAAAAACAGAAATATTTCGGGTTAGACACATAGCTCTGTTGGTAGAGCTGCGTGCACGCGAACGGGAGGTCTCGGGTTCGAGTCCTGCCCGGCGCATACATTTACACAATAAAACCGGTCAACAGGTCAACAAGTCAACGGTCAAAAAGTCAACATTTTTTTATTATTTTTATTTATTTATTTTATTTAAAAATCAATTAAAAATACTTAAAAATAGCTTTAAACTCACAAAAACATATCCAATAATCCTACTAAAATTGATTAATAAAATCCGCTTATTTACCGAACCATTATGTTATTATCTAGGTTAGTTTCACTCGTGGTTAAATCAAACTTCGTGCGCATTCAACATCATCAACCGAACGCACCCACTGTGAGTGAATCTTACAACTCCCCTTTTTAATTACACGTTTTGGGGTGTGTCATGTGTCACTAAAATTAACTCGTTTATTTAAACTTGTGCCATACCATATTGTGATCTAAACTTAGAGTGTAAATATTGTTTGTAGTTATGTCTTTCATATTGTCAAGTTGTATGCAAATCATTCATTAGGCCCATCAGTTCGTAGAACAACGCGTGCCTCAAAACTCATTCATTAGGCCCATCAGTTCCTCGTGAGAGACGGGTTGAGCAACACGTGCCTCAAAACAATTTATTATTGTATGTGTGTGCATTATCTGATATTAAGTGTTTTATGAATATGTTTACATCTATATTTACTCATATGTGGTTGTGCACTTTATTTTATAATCAATTCAATAAACTTGTTCAAATGCTTTTCATAGGATTCACTCGCCAACTTTTTGTTGATCCAAAAACCATTTTTACACATGATACAGGTGAACAGGATGAAGCAAGGAAAACATAGGAAATGCCTTAGAAGAAAACAATGAAGTCTAGAATGATGTTTAGGACATGATGAAATTAAGATTGTATGTTTCCCTTTAAATTGTAATAATGAATATGAAACGTTATAATAAATGTCATGAGCTTTGATGATAACCCAATCATGCCCCGATCACCTTTTCCGCTGCGGGTCGGGGTGTGACAGATTGGTATCAGAGCCATGATTATAGGGATATAGGATAGGTTATTAGACCCTTAGAGCCTATACTATAGTTGACTAGATTTTAATTGTTTATGAGGTTACATGCAAACTTATGATATTTATTTGTTTCATATTTGTTTATACTTACAGTCAAACGTACATACTTACATACACATTCATCATAAATATTTCAATGTTCACATATTCAAATCATCTTCATACTTTCGTTATTCAAAGATTTTGTCGCATTTTTCATTTTTCAAATCTCATCAAAGTGAGTTCTGCGACGGGCATGTAGTAACTGTAAGGGTACAAGTACCGGTAGTCGGAACGTCCTGTCTAGGTTGGCATTCGTATAAATCCAATATAACGGACCAGTTTGCCTACCTGGGGACTAACGATGAGAGTACAAAGGACCTATTAGGCCAAAGCATGCCACACCAAACGTCGTTTGAACTAACCCCACTTTGAGGTGTCACCGTGTCCACACCCGGATACATTCCAAATATCATACGTTATATACATATTTCTCGATTTTCTCCGGGTTTTAGTGTACGTAACCAAGCTGACACATGCGAACCATATGAAAAACCCGGTATTCATGGGGCCCACATCATTACGAAGGTGAAGTATGGCGGCATGCAAGGCCCAATTACGAGCAAAGCCCAAGACATCCTATGGATGTAGTAGATTTATTATTTTATATTTATTTTATAAATGTTCATTCCTAAATACGACACCTGATCCCTAAATCATCCAACTCATACTCTTGATATGTATTCCTTGTAGATGTCTTCTAGCCTCACAAGCCATACCCATCCAAGCTATCCCAATCACTCAAGTAGCACCCAACTCAACTTACCCAAATAAGAAACCATACCTTGGACCTCACCCTCGATGTAACACCTGTTTTTATCACCATCCATCTACCTTACCTTGTCGACTATGTGCGAATTGTGCACGCTATGGTCATTTGAGCAAGGTTTGCCGCACCTCTCAAAACCAAATCTCTCCCCCTACTCAAAACATGATCCAAACCTATCAACAACCCCAATACCCCATGTTACCTTATGTTCGAGCTTGCTTCAATTGTGGCGACCCTACCCACTTTAGAAACACGTGCCCTCGATTGATTAACATCATAAACGCCCAAGCTCAAGCAAACCCAGTTAACCAAGCAAATCAAGGAAACCTAACCACTAGGCCACCAGCAAGAGGAAGAGTTTTCAACATCAACGCCAATCCTATTGAAGATAATGACGGCCCAAACGAAACCACCCAACTAGTCCCCTTCACCGAAAATCAAGATTCAATTCCAGCCGCTTAGTTTTATGTTTTTCTTTATGTTATCTCAAGTTTTGGTTGATTGTGTTTGTTTATGTTTTAAAGCCACATAGAACCAATCATAACTTACGGATAAAGCCAATGAAAATTTGACAAGAATATGGTGGATACGCCGCTGGTACTTCCTATATATAAGTATTCTTGTCAAAGGATCAGAGGCATTATCTGACGGTTATGAGAAGTTCCATGTAGGATTTAGTATTGTCTTGATTGAAGTTTGTTTTGTACTCACTGATTTGGCATTTATAGCATCTCATCATTTAAAGAAATTGGTTTGTGTTCCATTTCTACATAGACTAACCTCTCCATCATAACAAACGAGAGAGGTACTATCACCATTCAAACATATATACTATCAGAATTAAGACTCAAGCTTTGGTTGATTGTGTTTATTTATGTATTAGAGTCACATAGAACTAATCATAACTTGCGGATAAAACCAATGAAAATTTGACAAGAATATGGTGGATACGCCGCTGGTACTTCCTATATATAAGTATTCTTGTCAAAGGATCAGAGGCATTATCAGGCGGTTATGAGAAGTTCCATGTAGGATTTAGTAATGTCTTGGTCGAAGTTTGTTCATCATACATTTCAACGTATTTCAATTTCATCATTTAAAGAAGTTGAGCTATGTCTCACTTCCACAAGGACTAACCTCTCCATCATAACAAACGAGAGAGGTACTGTCACCATTCAAACATATATACTATCAGAATTAAGACTCAAGCTTTGGTTGATTGTGTTTATTTATGTATTAGAGTCACATAGAACTAATCATAACTTGCGGATAAAACCAATGAAAATTTGACAAGAATATGGTGGATACGCCGCTGGTACTTCCTATATATAAGTATTCTTGTCAAAGGATCAGAGGCATTATCAGGCGGTTATGAGAAGTTCCATGTAGGATTTAGTAATGTCTTGGTCGTAGTTTGTTCATCATACATTTCAACGTATTTCAATTTCATCATTTAAAGAAGTTGAGCTATGTCTCACTTCCACAAGGACTAACCTCTCCATCACAACAAACGAGAGAGGTACTGTCACCATTCAAACATGTATACTATCAGAATTAAGAGTCAAGATTTGGTTGTTGTGTTTATTTATGTTTTAGAGTCACATAGGACTAATCATAACTTACTGATAAAACCAATGAAAATTTGACGAGAATATGGTGGATACGCCGCTGGTACTTCCTATATATAAGTATTCTTGCCAAAGGATCAGAGGCATTGTCAGGCGGTTATGAGAAGTTCCATGTAGGATTTAGTAATTTTTTGGTTAAAGTTTGTTTTTATACTCACTGATCTAGCATTTATATCATCTCATCATTTAAAGAAATTGGATTATGTCACCAATCAAACATGTATACTATCAGAATTAGGACTCAGACATTGGTTGTTGTGTTTGTGTATGTTTAGAGTCGTATCATAGAACCAATCATGACTTACTGATAAAACCAATGAAAATTTGACAAGAATATGGTGGATACGCCGCTGGTACTTCCTATATATAAGTATTCTTGCCAAAGGATCAGAGGCATTGTCAGGCGGTTATGAGAAGTTCCATGTAGGTTGTAGTATTAGAAGTTTTGTTTTAGGATATAACCTTATCTTTCCAAACATATCAAAACTCTTGCGCATGAAATCATGCTTAGTGAATCAACTCTGCTTATCAATATTTTACCGTAGGCAACAAAAAGCGATTCCTGTAGCAGGGTACTCAACCCTTACAAGGAACGTTACCGCCTCAAACAAAAAAAAAATTTTAACTCTTACTCTTTTTCTAAGTATGTAACTGTCAAACTAAACACCATCCTTTTTAGACAAATATGTCACTACTTAAATTTCGGGACGAAATTTCTAAAAAGTAGGGGATACTCTAACATCCGTCAAAAACCGGATTTACCAAACCCGCTTCGTTTATTAACTGAACAATCAGTTAAAAATTCCGTTGCGTATTTAATGCCCAAATTAATTTTAAACGATATATAATTAATAAGTATATTGGATTATAAAAGTTATATTTGAAAAAGTATTAAAAATAATGAAATAAAAATAAAACCAGGCTGCCGGGATTCGAACCTGGGTCAGCCAGGTCAACATGGTCAACAAAGTCTTAACTCCCACACTTCCAACCACTGCGCTGCTTGTGTTCCTTGTTCATTATTAGAAACAATTAATTCAAATACACAAACTCGAATTCAAAACTGACGCGCCCAAATCGCTGTCGTCGGAAATTCCGACGATTTCGCCGAGATTGGACGGTTTCTTCTGTTTTAACCGACGCATTAACCTTAACACAGTCCGCGACATCAGTCATAACCGCCGGAAAAATCATTGACCGACGAATCAAGACGGTAAATGGACCAAATTCGTCAATGTTCTGCCCTATAAATACACCCTCTAACTTCTGTTAACCTTTTCGCTCACAATCACACCCTTTCTCGACGTAATTTCACTCGCCGGAAAACCGAACCCCTTCACCTCTATGCCTTAATCTAAAAACAGAACACCTAGAGCCCATACCGAAGCCACCCACACTCACCTCAAGCTTCCTGAAGACCCTCTGCCGCAAAACACACGTCGCCGGAATAACCTGCTATCATCGGAGTTGCGCCAGTGAAACAGAGGAGCTCTGTTCGGTATATCTTACACTTAATCTCTCTCGTTTTTATTAAACTCACATGTAGCTAATCACAACACACTAAAGAAACTGATTATTTTTGTCAAAACAGTCGGACATCGATTCTGGTTAAGCTTAACGAAGAAGATGAAGTTTTCGGTATTATAAATGTTTAATTTAAATCAATTTATATCTCGGGTTAGACACACAGTCCAGCGGTGGACTGTGTGCAAATAAACACGCATACGTCCCGAGTTCGATTCTTGACACACGCACTTTCACAGAAATAAAATGCCTTTTTTTTAGACCGAACTGGGTTAATTTCAGTAAGATGTTAAGTATAATAAAAAAAGATTATTTACCAAATTGGACACACAGTCCAATGGTGGACTGTGTGCCAAACTAACCCACAGGTCCCGGGTTCGAGACCTGTGGCGAGCACCGAGCCGATGCATTAAAATTGTTTTTAAAATAAATGATTTTCGGATTAATTCAATTAGTATATAAATATAATTAAAAACAGAAATATTTCGGGTTAGACACGTAGCTCAGTTGGTAGAGCTGCGTGCACGCGAACGGGAGGTCTCGGGTTCGAGTCCTGCCCGGCGCATACATTTACACAATAAAACCGGTCAACATGTCAACGGTCAACAAGTCAACGGTCAAAAAGTCAACATTTTTTATTATTTTTATTTATTTATTTTATTTAAAAATCAATTAAAAATAGTTAAAAATAACATTTTTAAAGTTAGAAAATAGCTTTAAACTCACAAAAACATATCCAATAATCCTACTAAAACTGATTAATGAAATCCGCTTAATTACCGAACCATTATGTTATTATCTAGGTTAGTTTCACTCGTGGTTAAATCAAACTTCGTGCGCATTCAACATCATCAACCGAACACACCCACTGTGAGTGAATCTTACAACTCCCCTTTTTAATTACACGTTTTGGGGTGTGTCATGTGTCCCTAAAATTAACTCGTTTATTTAAAATTGTGCCATACCATATTGTGATCTAAACTTAGAGTGTAAATATTGTTTGTAGTTATGTCTTTCATATTGTCAAGTTGTATGCAAATCATTCATTAGGCCCATCAGTTCGTAGAACAACGCGTGCCTCAAAACTCATTCATTAGGCCCATCAGTTCCTCGTGAGAGACGGGTTGAGCAACACGTGCCTCAAAACAATTTATTATTGTATGTGTGTGCATTATCTGATATTAAGTGTTTTATGAATATGTTTACATCTATATTTACTCATATGTGGTTGTGCACTTTATTTATAATCAATTCAATAAACTTGTTCAAATGCTTTTCATAGGATTCACTCGCCAACTTTTTGTTGATCCAAAAACCATTTTTACACATGATACAGGTGAACAGGATGAAGCAAGGAAAACATAGGAAATGCCTTAGAAGAAAACAATGAAGTCTAGAATGATGTTTAGGACATGATGAAATTAAGATTGTATGTTTCCCTTTAAATTGTAATAATGAATATGAAACGTTATAATAAATGTCATGAGCTTTGATGATAACCCAATCATGCCCCGATCACCTTTTCAGCTGCGGGTCGGGGTGTGACAATTACGGTTTGAATTTCACTCGTACTCCTATTATGATAGACAGTAATGCCACTATTTCAATCACCAACAATCCCGTAAAACACAGTCGCACAAAACATATTGACATTCGTCATCATTTTATACAGGATTGTGCTGAAAAGAAATTGATTGAACTGCATTGAGTCGACACACTAGATAACCTGGCAGATCTTTACACAAAAGGTTTTGACAGGGCTCCTTTTGAACATTTAGTCGAACCCAACGGGATGAGTAATCCTGAATAACCAGTTTTCATAAAATTTCTGTAAATAAATTGACTGCTTTTCAAAAATCAAAAACATAAAAAATAGAAAAATCAAATATGAGTTTTCACTGTGTAGAAAAGAAGAAATGATAGTACATCAGTAAGTTAGACTGTCACACTAATATTTAAAACTAAAGTGCTTAAGTGTGATAGCAGCTTCATAATATGATGTACCAGTAGGCAAAAAAATGAAATAATCAACTTACCTTTGTGATACAAAAATAATGAACTGTGTATGAGTGGGTAACAAATTAGTGGCGTATGGTTTTATAACCTTAAATCTTACGTTGAGAAATTGCCAAAATCTGAGGTTTTAGGTCTTTATATTGTTATTTCATCCGGGGTATCAATGTTGTCCTTCTCCTGCATCCAGATATATGCTGACCTAGGCACAACCAGGATATCTTAAAAGAGCTAAAATGCCAAATCCCAAAAATTGAAGAAGCTCTCCTAGAGAGTCATTCAAATATACAAATTACATTATTCGTACAAAAGTTTGGTATTTGCCCTAACCCTCGTTGGATATTGGTCTCTTTGTTGTACGGAAGTACTAACCTGATCACCAATTATCTAACGTTGTAAATCAAAAGGATGAATTTCGGTATACTCACCTACTACGAGGAATTTATGTGCATACCTTGATCGTGGGGGTATGTCCTGAAGTGGGACACACTAGTATATCAGTATAAATTATCTAAACATATCACTAGGTAATGGTACTTGAAATGTTAATGTATTTTGTTTAAGTGGATAAACAATACTGGTAATCGTCTTGAACTGCTTTTCATGAATATTGCATATAGAATTACCAAATAGTGTGAAAACAGTTTGATGTTGCTGATATGATATTCTTAACGGTGATTCTCACAAAACAGAGTGTTTATTATTTTGTTTTTTTTTTTTGCTTTCAAAAAAATAAAAATCCAAAAATATTTCATTTTCTTATATATTCTTAATGTATGGAATATGGTTGTTCATGGAGGAGTTGTTACCGATAGGGGGAGACGATGTTAGAAGCTGAGTTAAATATTTTTCGATCTTGCAGGTTCTATGTGCTTAAAAGTTTAAGTATGTGTTTTGAGTTGAGATGTGCTTAATCTGTGATATAGTTTTACTATCTCTTGAATAATAATATTTTGTTTAACTTGTGTTGAAAATTTCTTATGGTTTCTCTAGATGTTTGTTTTATAGTATACAGATTGTAGCATTGTGTTGCTGAGAAGTTTAGTGAAGAGGAGTTTGCTTGGATGCATGTTGGAACCTCCTTTCTACATTGAAGACAAAGTTGAAGAGTTTGAAGATTGCTATGCAAGGACTAAACTGGAGTTTATTCCAACGCTAACGATTTAGAAGATTTGGTGATTGAATACATTAGCTTAGGGGGAGTCTGTTACTGACATAAGCTATTAAAGCTGAAGCTATCCAAAGTCCAACGTTTTTCAAAGATGTTAAAGATTGCAAGAAGACTGAAGACTAAGTTATTTTATGAAGCTATTGTCAAGGGGGAGTTTGTTGGTGCATATTTGTGACAACAGCTTAGATTTGATCTTTGGATATCTTGTAATTAGTAAAATGATAAATGGTTAGCGGGTTTAGTTTTGTAATAGTTAATTAGAAGTAATTGGGCTAAACTAGACATCATATAGCATATGGTAGGCGAATTGGGCCTAGACCCAATAGCAGTCCATATGGTGAAACCATAGCCTAGTATGCAAACTTGTCCCTATATAAAGAGAGCTTTGCATTAGGGTTAAGGTTGCCCATTCAGTTGCTCAGTGGATTAGTTGCTCAGAGAATTATTTCAAAAAGAGTTGAAAGAGAGTCTTGAATTGATTGTAAACACTTGTGTTGGATAATCAATAGAAGACAGTTTGAAAGTAATTGTGTTCGTGTTCTTTTTCGGTTTTCTGTGAAATCTGATCTAGGGGATTCCGCACTCTAGATTGGATAGACGATTTTGTGACGATCCATACGGATTAGGGGACCTACACTCAGCAAGCGTGGCAGCAGAGCCTCCAGCTTTCTTCTTCCACCCCAGCACGGACCATTCCTCTGTCCGTTGAGCTTCAGCAAATTTGGCTTTCTCAGCCTCCAGCTCTAGTTTTTGCGTGGCCACTTGGGCCCACTCAAGGACCATCTCCTTCTTCGCCGCCTCAAACCTCTCTTGGTCCCGGTGCATGCTGCGCCACTCCTTGATAATTTTATGAGTGTTGGAGGCGGAGCTACCAGCTAACTGGAGGTACGCGCGATATGTTTGCTCATAACTTTGTTCCGCGCACGCACGTACTTTTGCCAGGGGAAGGCATTCTTGAACCATTCATGGCATGCCTGCCAATAGCTGAATTTCTCGCCTTGCCTCAGCTTCCACACGGGGGTGTGGATCTCAGCAGCTCGACTTTCAGAGTATGAACAATAGTATTAGTCACACGGGGTCTCGTCCGGGCGAATCGGGGACCCTTCGTTAGAAGGGCGCTCCCCAGATCCCCCGGCTTCACCCCCGGGCACTTGCTCCGCTGCATGAGCCCCCTAAGGCGCATCCTCAACCTCCTCACGACCTTCAACCGCAACCTCTTCAACCACTTCCTCTCCAGGCACAACGGCCTCTACATCCACATGTACATCCACTTCCCCGGCACTAGTCTCACCACCCTTAGCACTTAATGCTTGCGTCGTCTCAAACATGGGTGGTGGCATAGGAATCTAGACTGGCGCGGTCGGAGCAGACGGAGCGACAAAGGTTGTCTCCTCTTTCCCTGCAGAATAATAGAAAGTTAAACACAAGTCAAACAAAATAAAGCACGAAGTCAAAAGTGTTTACCTGGGGAAAACTTGGCTGCAAGCCCATCCAAGTTCCCGCGCTTGCCAATAATCTTTTTCCGTGCAGCCTTTTTAGGAGGCTGCGCAGCAGTATCGCCCTTTGGAAGGGCCCGCTTCCTCTTGAGAGGCTCCGGGCTGGACTCCACATTTGGCCCGACCACAAAACAAGGTCGGGCCAGATTTACATATTTCATAACAATCACAAAATAATCCGGGCAATGTTTTGGTCAAGCAAAACAAATAAAATATTGACCAAAAATAAAGTTGCCCTTAAAATCATATAGATCAGAAACTTTAAAATAATTAAAGTTTGTGTTCTATTTCCGGTTAAAAGACCGGTACCGACTCGTATGCTGTAACCAAGGCTCTGATACCACTGTTGGGTTTCCATGGTGATCATTTATAATTTTATTTATCAAAACCCGGTTCAATAATAGTCAATTAATCAAGCGAGTTAACTAATAAAACGCGGCGGAAAATTAAACAAGTGATCAACCAAAACGAAACCGGCAGGATCCGGTTACATGCAAATGCGAGTACAGTAATAAAAACATCTAACTACCGATGAGAAATATATACCTCGGTTAGTGACTAACCGGTCGAGACACCGAGGTTCAACGAACACGTGCTAGTGAAACGAACAAAACGGAACGCGCATATACCCACGAGTAGCGGCGGCGGCCTAGCGGCGGTGGCGGAGGCAAGCAACGGTGGAACGGCGGAGGCGGCGAAGGGGCAGCGACGGTAGCCGACGGTACCAGCGGCGGCACCCGGCGGCGATGGCGCTTCTGGCCGTCGGCGGTTCGGGTCGATTAGTTGTGGGTATTGTGAGAGTTTTATAAGTTGTTCAACCTATCATGAATGCAAGACCCAACTCCATTTAAATAGAAGATCTAGGCTCATGCATGTTTGCCAAGTGGCGGACATGCACAATGCATGTGCGACAAATGGTGTAGGTTTCTTGCATGTATGACAAATGGCCAAGATTCTTGCATGCGCGACAAGTGGCGGTGCAAGCATGCATGCGCGATAAGTGGCGTAGCGTGGGTGCATGTATGACAAGTGGTGAGATGAGTATACCCGTGTCACCCGGTCCATGTACCCGTCTCTCAGTTAATAACCGCAACAATAATATAATCCCGCTCATGATCATAAATATAATTACGATCCGTTTCGCATATTGTTCGTAATTACCAGTTAAGCTAGTTAAGTGGATTTAAGTTCGTTGCCCACGGTGTAACTCTTACGGGTCAAGACCCGGTCGGTAGCGTTGACTTATCGAACCGGACATAAATTTCCAACAGCTCCCACTTGGACGGTCTCTGATAAGATCTCAACGCAGACAGCCAGTGGTGCTGTAGCTACACATAGCTGCCCCCAATAGGTCATAACACTTTAAAGTCATTAACCAAGGTATCTTCCCTTCAGCAACAACTTGCTACTTGAAGACAACAGACTTATGGTAATCGTCGTCATTTATCCTTTTTGTAAAAGACATCAATTGAACAATGAGACATGGATCAGTTTCAATCTCACATGGAGTTCAATCATTATCGTTCTCGTTCAAGAATCAAAGTGGTCCAATCAAACACACAGTAAGTTTGTGTAAGGCCTTACACTTCATCAGTTTGAATCAACGAGGGCGCCCGGATGTCTAACTGTTACGTAAATTGTAAGAGTACAGAATCCCATCTTGACTACATACAACTCCCACTGAACTTCAGAACTACTCCCAACCAATGCCTTTATGACTGGCAGTTACGCGACAACGGTTGACACTGATCAAAACCTTTAGTAAACGACAGTTCTAGTATGTATCTCAGGTCAGAGGATACTAAATGAGTATACCAAAATCAAATACATCTTATGACTAAGATCCATGAAGATGATTTGATGCGAGTTACATCCAACGTCATTCATAATGAGATCTGTGAGTATGGAAGTCAACTCCTTGAGTCCAAAGTCAGAATAGTCTTAATTCAGAGTCGTTCCCACGAGTCTGACCGACTATGGATAATTTAGAATACAAGATTCATGGATTAAACGTATTAAAATCGAACACAGTTGTAAGATTCAAACTTTGCATTTAACCAGTAAATCAAAGGTGAATTCAAAAGGTAAAACTGTTTGAATGTTCGTACATCCAAATACTAAATCAAAACAAATGGCTAGCTAATCTAAGACCGATAGCATTCCTATGTTAGTCATGCTTGTCCCGAGTCATCGGTTTAGTGAATGGGTCTGCTAGGTTTTGATCTGTGTCTACTTTGCTTATTATGATGTCTCATCGTTCCAGTATTCCCGTACATAGTGGAACTTTCTTAGAATGTGCTTGGTCATGTGATGAGATTTGAGCTCCTTGGTTTGAGCAATGGCTCCTGTGTTATCACACACCTCAATTGGTTTCTGAATACTTGAAACCTCATTGAGGTCGGTGATGAACTTCTTCATCCAAGCAGTTTCTTTTGCAGCATCCGATGCAACAATAGTGGTTAAATCCGCCACTACTCTCTGTTTGGAGTTTTTCCAACAAACAGATCCTCCATTGAGAGTGAATACGAATCCTGATTATGAGCGAGAATCATCTCAGTCACTTTGGAAGCTAGCATTAGTGTAACACCTTACAGTGAGCTCTTCTTCCACTCCTCCAATCACCAAGAACACCTCCTTTCTTGGAGTTTTACATCTTAAAGCGTGTCATCATTTCATCTATGTGAGTACTTTGACTTAGTCCTAGAAGCCGCTTAGATCTATCTCTATAGATCTTGATTTCCAGAATGTAAGCAGCTTCTCCAAGATCTTTCATTGTGAAGCAAGATCCCAAATAGTGTTTAACCTTGTTAAGCATAGGGATGTTGTTTCCAATGATTAGTATATCATCCGCATACAGGATGATGAATGATATGGTGCTCCCACTAGCCTTTCTGTAAACACAAGGCTCATCTTCATTCTTGACAAAACCAAACTCTTTGATCTTCTGGTCAAAACGGAGATTCCAGCTATGAGATGCTTGCTTGAGTCCATAAATGGACTTATTTAGTTTGCACACCTTAGTTGGATATTTGGGATCGACAAAACCTTCAGGCTAAACCATGTAGACATCTTTAGAGAGATGTCCATTAAGAAAAGCGGTTTTGACATCCACTTGCCATATTTCGTAATCATAGTACGTAACAATGGAAAGGAATATCCTAATTGATTTAATCATAGCAACGGGCGAGAAGGTCTCATCAAAGCCAATACCTTGAGTTTGAGTGAAACCCTTCACAACTAGCCGTGATTTATAGGTGTGGACATTTCCATGCATCTTGGTTTTTTTCTTGAAAATCCATTTGCTCCCTACTGCCCGACAATTGGGGGCAGCTCAACCAAGTTCCATACTTGATTGTCATGCATAGATTGCATCTCGACGTTCATGGCTTCTTACCATTTCTCAGATTCTGAATCTAAGATTGCATATTTGTAGTTAGCAGGTTCATCATTAGACTTAGCTACAAATAAGACTTCGGGACCATTTAGATGCCAAAGGTATCTATTAGGTTCTTTGCGAATACTACTACCTTTGCGAACGTTTGTGTTTATGTTTGATTCATTGGCAACAACTACTTGTTGATCAGACGGTCCGACTTCATTAGCGGTTGTTTGTGGTTCTCGAATTTCTTCAAGACCAACAATATTATTTCCAGTTTCTCGATGAAGGAGTTTTTCCTCGAGAAAGTGTCCCTTCCGTTTGATGGAAATCACATTTGCGTTAGGATGGTAGAAATAATATCCGCCTTTTATAGTATCTGACGAAAACTACTTTTCGCCTCGAGGATCAGGCTTATCATCAGAATCACTTGTGATGTATGCTTAATATCCCCATACTCTAAGGTATTCCAAATCGGGTTTACGCCCATGCCATATCTCATATGGTGTTTTGTTTACCCTTTTAGTCGGATCTGTATTGACAATGCGGGCAACGAACATAAGAGCATGACTTTAAAATAAGTGAGGCAAGTTAGTTCTACACATCATCAATTGAACCGTATTAATTAGGGTTCGATTTCTCCTTTCACTAACGCCATTAAGTTGGGGTGTGCCGGGTGGAGTGGGTTGCGAAACTATTCCATGTTCCTTTAGATGATCGAGAAATTATAAGCTGAGGTACTCACCACCTCGATCTGATCGAAGTACTTTTATCTTTCTAGCAAGCTAGTTTACTACTTCATTTCGAAATTCTTTGAACTTTTCAAAAGTTTCGTGCTTATGCTTCATAAGATAGACATAAGCATATCGACTATAATCGTTGATAAAAGTAACGAAATATCCTTCATGGTTTCTAGTCGTGGTTCTGCAAGGGCCACATACATCAGTGTGAATGAGTACTAGAAGACCATTGGCCCGTTCACCAACACCGGTGAAGGGGTGCTTTGTGAGTTGGCCAGCTAAGCAAGATTCGCAATCATCAATGGAGTCATGTCTAGTGGATTCAAGAATCCCCTTGGACTGGACCCATTTTATGCGTGCCTTAATTATGTGGCCAAGTCTACAATGCCCAAACTATGTTTCGTTTATACCAGCTTTGTTACACTTAGAAAGATGATATATGTTATCTCTTGTTTGAACATCAATACCATTTCGAGGTTTAGCCTCAGAATTAAAGATATCATTCAAGTAGGCAGAAATGGAATTTCATTAAAAAGGTACTTGAATCCTTGTTCAAACAGTGAAGAAACTGAAATAATGTTTATGGTCAAACCAGGTGCAAACAAATAGTTGTCTAAAGTAACTATAAGGCCAGAAGGTCATGAAAAACAAAATGTTCCAGTTTCTTCCACTTTTCAGATTCTTGCAAGACATTAACGATGTGATAACTACATCCGGTATCGAATACCCATGTGTTGCTAGAAACAGTGAAAAGTTCAATAACATAAATGAGAATACTAGAAGAAGTGCCAATGTTATTGGCCTTGTTCATTTTCAGCTTGGCTAGATACTGTGGGCAGTTTCTTTTAGTGCCCCATTTGGTTGCATTCAAAGCACTGACTCTCCTTAGGAGGGTGTGGTTTTGCAACATGCTTGTTGTTGGTGACATTTCTGGCAGCAACACCAACCTTTCTATTGCCTTTGCTCTTATGATCTATTTTTTTGTTGTTGGGCTTCTTAACACCACCAGACTTGACCATTAGAACTTGGTTGGTTTTATGTGGTATGTTCATCTTGGCCGTTTTGAGCATACCATGTAGCTCAGGCACAATCTTCACCCACGCATTCATCATAGTTCATAATGAACTGGTCATATGAGCTAGGGAAAGAGTTCAAGATGAAGTCCGCTGCAATTTCTCTTGCAGGGGATAACCAAGTTTGTTCATTTCGTCAATGTATCATTTCATCTTAAGCACATGAGTACTGAAACATGATCCTTCCAGCATTTTACAGCTTATGAGCTGTTTCATGGTGTTATATCGCTCCTGTCAGGCTTGTTTCTGGAACATGCCTTTTAGTTGCCAGATCATGTCATAAGTATCTTTATCTTCCATGTTCTTCTGAAGTTCAGGAGACATGGTGGCTTGCATAAGGAAGGCTACCTCAATTACATCCTCGTTATGCTTTTCCAGTGCCTTGCAAGCAGCAGTAGTATTACTTGCTAGCTCTGTAGGGACTGGGCCATCTAAGATACATAGCTTGTTCGCCATCTTGAGCATCTTGAGAACTATTCTCAGATTGCGGTGCTAATCGAGAAAATTGGTGTTATTTTTTTCCTTTTCAAGTATAGACTTGAGAATGAAGGAGTTGTTTTCTTTAGACATCTATTATATAAGCAAGTAATTTAATTAGTATTTTCGATGTATATTCCCTTATTTAATTAATCACCCATTACAGTAATTAGAACAAGTAATGAGAATCCGGTTAGAAGCTCTTTCTAAAGGCAGTTGTAGCACGCAACATTAGCAAGGGGTTCAAGCGGACTGACAACGATTGTCAATTGTGAGAAGAGCACAACTCTCGGGTATGAGGCCGCTAGGACAACTCTTGTCTATGCATTGATACGTTTAGCCTCATCTATGCCACTTTTGTTCTCGAGACAGCTGTAGCACGTAACACGAGAAGAAAAGTAATAGTCGTCCTAAAACGGTCACATGTGGAAGGGTCGGATATGTCTACGAAGCCCTTGCACCTTGGAAGGATAAACTAGACACCAAGTGTCGTGCTGTGGCTCCAACATTGATGGTTCGCATTATGCCCCAAGTGTTACTAGTAGTAGGATGGCATAGACCATTGATTTTAATTATGGGTTAATTTTAATTTTTACCAAATAGGATCGTGAGAGCCAATTTTAGTATATATTTTAGTCGTGACATCTTGATGAACCATTTCATCTCTCAGGACACTTAGTTTTAAATATCCTAATTAAACTAAATTTGTCGCGACTTGAAATAACCAATTTTAAGTTAATATAGAACTGTTAATAGTTTTGGAAAAATTGAATTTTGCAAAACTTAATTGGTTATTTGTTTGTTTTTCAAAAACAACCTTTGTTTTATAACGAAATTCTAACAAGTTGTAAAACAATTTAGAACTTGTTTTAATGTGATTGTTTTAATATTTTAAAACTCCTTTTAAAATCATGTTGGTATTTAGGTTGGTTATGTTATAACAACTTATAAGATAAAAGGCAACCAAAATAGCAAGATAAATATGTAAATCTATATGGCCAAAAATTGTTCGATCTTGCTAGAGCCTAATAGCAAGATCAAACGGGTCACGGGGTCACAACACACAAACAACCACAAGGATGGACTTGAGTGCATCCAGTCGTCTTGAGCAACTCCCACTGACTTCATGACTCCTGTTTTAGCATCCTCGGTTTTGTCTTCGGGTCTTCGTTTATTACAATATTTTAAAAATACAATAAAGGAAGATACCCTATCTATTACAACTTTGAACCATCTAAATGCCATAAAATATAATTACAAAACCGAATAAAATATGCAACCACAAAACAAGGTCAGGCCAGATTTACATATTTCATAATAATCACAAAATAATCCGGGCAATGTTTTGGTCAAGCAAAACAAATAAAATATTAACCAAAAATAAAGTTGCTCTTAAAATCATATAGATCAAAAACTTTAAAATAATTAAAGTTTGTGTTCTATTTCCGGTTAAAAGACTGGTACCGACTCGTATGCTGTAACCAAGGCTCTGATACAACTGTTGGGTTTCCATGGTGATCATTTATAATTTTATTTATCAAAACCCGGTTCAATAAATAATAGTCAATTAATCAAGCGAGTTAATTAATAAAACGCAGCGGAAAAATAAACAAGTGATCAACCAAAACGAAACCCGGCAGGATCCGGTTACATGCAAATGCGAGTACAGTAATAAAAACATCTAACTACCAATGAGAAAGATATACCTCGGTTAGTGACTAACCGGTCGAGACACCGAGGTTCAACGAACTCGTGCTAGTGAAACGAACAAAACGGAACGCGCATATACCCACGAGTAGCGGCGGCGCCCTAGCGGCGGTGGCGGAGGCCAGCGACGGTGGAACGGCGGCGGCAGAGGCCAGCGACGGTGGAACGGCGGCGGCAGCGAAGGGGCAGCGACGGTAGCCGACGGTACCAGCGGCGGCACCCGGCGGCGACAGCGGTTCTGGCCGGCGGCGGTTCGGGTCGGTCAGTTGTGGGTATTGTGAGAGTTTTATAAGTTGTTCAACCTATCATGAATGCAAGACCCAACTCCATTTAAATAGAAGATCTAGGCTCATGCATGTTTGCCAAGTGGCGGACATGCATAATGCATGTGCGACAAATGGCGTAGGTTTCTTGCATTTATGGCAAATGGCCAAGATTCTTGCATGCGCGACAAGTGGCGGTGCAAGCATGCATGCGCGACAAGTGGCGTAACTTGGGTGCATGTATGACAAGTGGTGAGATGAGTATACCTGTGTCACCCGGTCCATGTACCCGTCTCTTAGTTAATAACCGCAACAATAATATAATCCCGCTCATGATCATAAATATAATTACGATCCGTTTCGCATATTGTTCGTAATTACCAGTTAAGCTAGTTAAGTGGATTTAATGTTCGTTGCCCACAGTGTAACTCTTACGAGTCAAGACCCGGTCGGTGGCGTTGACTTACCGAACCAGACATAAATTTCCAACAGTAGTCCCCCACCTAACTGTCTACCCAAAAATGTACCATAGACCTAAATCCAAGTACCCCATATATAAGCTTGCTTAGCAGTATATCATGGGCACGAAGACTGATACCACCTTACTGATATTACTCCATACGCTAGAGCGTCCTTATTTAAGAGGGAGTAGTTCTAATCGTCTTGGTGAGTAATGCAAGGCCAATACCACTTGCCTCTAAAGCCTATTGACCTACGTTTTATATCTCTACGCCCAGTTTGCTAAAAGTATGCAATTAAAATCATAAACTGAACCCAAACCCAAGACTTTGATTGGAGCAATTGTATCCTTCCATTTAACCCATGCCATTTTGGATTTTCCAACGAGCTACCCAAAAAAAATCTTCCACATTTTTTCCAATTTATTAATCACTTGTTACGGGGCTTTAAATTAAGAAACATAATAAATAGACAAATTATCTAATACAGATTTAGCGGGAGTAACCCGTCCCCTAATCGACAAAGTAGAGGCCTTTCAAAAGGATAATCTTTGCTCAAAAAGAATTAATGACGGGTACCGAATTTGAGACTATTCATATTTGCACCTAGTTTGACCCCCCCCCCCCCAAAAAAAAAAAAAAAAACAAGTGAATGGCATCATTAGCAGATGTTAATGAAGGCCCGGGGAAGCCCCGGCCCCTACTGATTTTTCGCTCGTAATTTTTAATTTTACTGAAATTTTTTTAATTTGTTTTTTGAGTGAAATTTTAAATTTTTAAGAGTCCGGCCCCCATCGGTTTGGATTTTGAGAGTTCGGCCCTCACCAAGTTTTAGTTCAAACTTCGCCACTGAATGAAATAGAATTTTATTGACATTTCATGATTGAGGCATAGAGTTCAACCTTCTCTATATCCACACTTGAACCCAATTTGTTCTGATTGGTGTAAATTTATGTTCTTATAGTGGTGGTGTTTGTTGTTGCGGGCTTCTTCAGTTTTGAGAGTTAGCGTGTTATTAGTGAATGAAATTTAACTTTAAAAAATTGTAAATGAAAAGTAAAATACTTTTTTTTTAAAAGTGGTCAAAACAAATAATCATGATGCATGGGTTTGACCATATGGTATGTGCAATAACTCCATCACTCATGGATGTGCTGACTTTAAGAATGAGATATCATAAGATTTGATTAAATGAACATGGAGAATGACTTTTTCGTAACTCCATCTCAACCCACTCCCAGATTTCACTTCGCTATAAAATATTAAACTAAAGAATGTATTAATATCTTAGCTGGTTTAGTAATGAAACAAATTAATTGGTGTTTTTATTCTCACTTTGAACCCAGTAACGGTTTACTTTTAGATCTTTTGATTTTTATGTTTTTTTTTCATAGAAAATCATATAAACTATTAAATAAGAAAAACTTGAAAAAGTATTTCACTTTTTATTCTATATCATCCTATAAAAAACTAGAAAAAACACTTGAAATAGACTGAAAAATATGATTATAAACTTCACATCTCTTCGTGTCCTCGAGTTCACAAGCACACACCTTATGTGTAGCAAATATCATCTAAGAGCGCAATGCTAGAACATAGGACCGCATTCACAAAAAGGTGCATGGGTGATGGGTGCACATTTGGATTTGGATCGAGTAAAAGAATTCTTAACTTCCCTAAATAACTATTAACATGACTTAACTTATAGTGCAAAAAGGTAAATTGAAAAAGAAAGTAAATGTGGTCTAACCATTGGTTCATCGTTATAAGTTTAAGGTAAACTAATCAAAAACTGGTCAAACCGTTATAAGTTTAAAGTAAACTAATCAAAAGCTGGCCAAAAGGAGAGTCGTTCTAATCTATAATCGAACCAATTGGACAGTTGGTGATGTGTTTGGTTCGGTTCGACCATGAGATTGGGTTTGGATATGAAAACCAAGCTTATAGTGGGAACAAATTAAAATAAAATTGTAAAGTAAAAGGAGGAAAAATGGCCACGTAGGTGGGTGTGCATGTGCAAGGCAACATGTGTTTGCGACGTTACAACTTTATTGGGCTTTGTTGATCCCTATGCCCTTTAATTTATTTTGTTATTTTAATTTTACTTGTTATGAACGTCTGATCTTGCTCGTGCAAACATTTGGACTTCCACTCACCCCTAATTTGCCTTGAGGCTTATTTAAATTAGAGTAAATTACATTGTTTGTAATTTAACTTTATAGTAACTTATATCGAGTGTTATTTGTCTTTATAAATTACATCGATTATTCTTTATTTAAAAATATTTGCATACCATAAGTTCTTTATACTAACTTTCATCCAATTTTATAATTAATATCAATTATTTGTCCCTTACATGAGGGGCAAAACTGTCGTTATATCATTTTCTATATAAAATTTTATAATTACACATATGTAAATTACTCTTAACGTATATCTAATCATAAAATACATATAATAAATGATAATATATATATATATATATATATATATATATATATAATATATATATATATTCTTAGGATCCTATAAAAGACAATTTTCATGAGAAGCGTGAAAAAATATAAAAAATAACATTTAGCCATCATGTTTTGAACTTGGTCATAATGTTTTGGGTTGTTTTGGCAAAAAAACACGAAACATAACAATTTAAGACACAATGTAATGAATTATAGGCTTAAAACATCATGCTAAGTACATTAAGTAGTGTGTTCCAAGTGTTAATTAGTGTGTTTTAAAGTTCACGCCTATAATACGTTGCATTGTGTTTTAAATTGTTATGATTGGTGTTATTCTTGCTAAAACAACCCAAAACATCATGTCTAAATTCAAAACATGATGGCTACATGTCAATTTCTATGACTTCTCACACTTCTCACGAAAAATGTCATTTTTATGGGAACCTCACTCTATATATATTTATTGAATGGATAATGAGAAAACTACTTTAAATGAGAAAACCAAAAAACTAACTAAAAAATCCTAAAACATTCTAATTTTTTATTAAAAATCGCTATAAATAATATATATAAAAAACATTAAAAACAAAAGTTGTACTGCACATGTACATTAATACGGAAAAGCCTAAACCACCTAACTAACCCACCGACACCCGCAAAAACCTAAATCCTTCACCCCCTCCAAAAAAAGCCTAAATCCACCCTCACACCAAAAGCTTAAACCCCCCATGCCCCAAACACCTAACCCCCACCCCTTAAAAAAAACTTAAAACTAAACCGTAAATACAAAGCCCAAAAAAACCTAAACCCTCCACCCGCAACCCCCCCCCCCCCCCCTCCTCACACCCAAAAACCTAATCCTAATACTAAACCTACAAAAAACCTAACACTAAAAGATAAACTAAACTCAAATGCAAACTTTAAGCATATAATGCACATCTGTAGTACAAGTTTTTTATTTGAAAAAATTTTTTTACACATAGAAGCGATTTTTATAAAAAAAAATTTGTATGTCTCTTTGGCTTTTTTAGT
Organism: Scalesia atractyloides; assembly: GCA_947069175.1. Taxonomy (NCBI): domain Eukaryota; kingdom Viridiplantae; phylum Streptophyta; class Magnoliopsida; order Asterales; family Asteraceae; genus Scalesia; species Scalesia atractyloides. The sequence goes on along the minus strand of CAMTDV010000001.1, from coordinate 50,976,697 downwards.
TAGTTTTTTCATATATATGTAGTTTTCTCAATATTCTCTCCCTATATATATATATATATATATATATATATATATATATATATATATATAATTGTTTATTAGGAGTTTCGGAATTATTTAGATTTCTAAAAAAATAAACCCAGCCATATATATATATATATATATATATAGAGAGAGAGAGGATAGATTATAAGCAAATTAGTTTAAATAAGAAAACTAAAAAACTACCAAAAATAGCCTAAAAACATACTAAATTTTCTTTTTACAATTTTTTCATTAAATTTCGCTATTTTTGGTATATAAAAAAATAACTACGATACATGTGCATTATTACGAACAAACCTAAACCCTCTAACCCACCCCACAAACCTAAAAATTTCGCTATTTTTAGATTTCAACATATACATATAACGAACATGTGCAGTGTTAATTTATTTATTTGTTTATTTTAAAAAAGAGTTTTTTATACGTTAAAAATAGAGATTTTTAATAAAAATAAAATTGTAAAAAACAGAATTTGGTGTGTGCTTTTTAGGCTGTTTTTATACTTTTTTAGTTTTCTTATTTATATCCAGTTTTCTTATCTTTCTTTCCCTATACATATAAATTTAAGATATATTTTAAAGACAATATATGTAAATTAAATAAAAATGACAGTTTGCCCCTCATATGAGTGCATATGATTGGTCTTAACCATTACAATGGAAGGAAGTAAGTATAAAGGATATGTGGTACGCAAAAGTTTCAAATAAAGGATACTCGATGTAATTTCTAAAGATAAAGAACGTACGATACAAGTTTATGTAAAGTTAACGACAAACCGTGTAATTTACTTTTTAAATTATTTTTGTCTAGAACGTTATTTCATTCGAATTTAGATTTTAACTATTGTGTTTTATTATAATAATAATTTAACTATGAATAAGTTGTTAATAATTTATGAAAATATTAGTTAACTTATACTCTTCGAAAAACTCAGCTATCCTAAGTTCATAATTGATAACTGTTGAGATTCTTTAATACATTTCTCAATAAAAATATGGTTTATCACATGCTTTTATATGTTGAGTAGGTAAACAAAAAAAAATATACACTCCTTTTAGAGAAAATATGTACAAACCTCTTAATATAAGCGAATTTAAATATGGTTGGTGTGAAAGGAAATTCAAAATGAAAATCCGAAATTAAAAACAAAATAATACAATAAATGTGTGAATATCTGAGATTTAAAAATATAATTTTATGTAACAAATAATAAAACAATATATTTTAAAAAACCTGTTTAGACACAGGTTAAATAAATTGAATTTTATATATTAACTAATAAAAAAAGTTATATTTTTAAGAACACATGCATTGTACCGGTTTAATAAATTTAATTTTATATATCAAAAAATAAAAAAGTTATATCTTAAAACCCCATGTATTACATGAGTTAAATAAATGTAATTTTGTTGCTAAATAATAAAAATAAATATATATATTTAAAAAGTCTATGTATTCTAAGGGTTGGATGAATCTAATTTTACATTACAAAGTAATAAAAAAAGTTACATCTTTAGAAAATCTCACGTATTACACAAGTTGAATAAATTTATATACTAAAAAAAGTTATAGATTTAAAACCCGCGTGTGCTACACAGGTTGAATATATTTATTTTTTTAATAAAGAAAATAAAAATAAACAATATATTAATACAATGTTGGAAATTAAAATTTTAAATTTGAGAATAATATTTTATTAGAAAATTAGAAAGATTCTATTCGACGTTCAAAATAGGATAAAATAAATTTAATTTCTTATTTATTTAATTAATAAGATAAGTAGGAAATACATGCGAAAAAACTAAAAAATAAACGCATCCAATTAGTGACACGTGTGAATATTGATTTCTTTTATTATATAGTAGATATATAAAAGAGAATGATTCACCAAAAATGAGTTTTATCTAAAGTAGCTTAAAAATAATTGTGAAATAATGTAAATAATAATACATACATCAACAATTATTACGGATCATGCTACATATATTTTCTTTTTATTGTTTCATTAAAAATATAAGAAGATTATATTTGACATTCCAAATACAATAAGATTAAATATTAATTTATTTATATACTTAATATACGATAAGTAGAAAAAATAGGCGGAAAACCTAAAAAATAAATACGATCAATGGATGACACGTGTGATACGTTGGTTTACTTTATTATATATATATATATATATATATATATATATATATATATATATATATATATATATATATCGATATATATATATATTTAAAATCGGGCCTACGGAAGAGGGAAATTGGATGCAAAACTCAAGCAAACTGTTACACCTTATCGTCTATGTATTACACGCTATTGAAGATGTTCTTATAAAACGTAGAATTAGCATTCGTGACAAGCTAAGGGTGGAAGTGGGGGATGGTAAAAGTACCCGATTTTGGAAGGATGGGGTGGCTGACACAACAACCCCTTAAAATAATTTATCCAAACCTGTGCCGCCTTGTGAAAGACAAAAATGAATCAGTAAATTCTCATGTCAATGGGGTAGGGCGAGATGGAGTTGGGGCTAGAAAAACCTCCTTCGACCAGGCCTGAGCGGAATCACTTAGGGGAATTAATGCTCCGATTGTAACAGGTTTGGTTAAAAGGCGGAAAGGACGTCTGGACGTGGCAAAACACTGCTGGGGTACGGTTTTCGGTTAAAGAATTACGACTGGAAATTGTTACTGCATGGCTAAATAATGAGTAGGCCAGTTCGAGTTTTCAGTGGAACACCTGGCTCCTCCAAAATGCAACTACCTACTCTGGCGTGCACTACAGGGGAAGGTCGCGGTAAAGAGTGCCTTGGTTTCTAGGGGAATAAACCTCCTGTACAGCCGTTATCCGAGGTGTGGGATAGTGGATAAGGATGCAGATCATAATTTTGCAAAATGTCTTTGGTTGAAATGCGTATGGTGAAACGTTGCAGTTTGGTTGAAGATTCAAAAAAAAAAAAAACTTGATGGGGATCGTCTCAGCATTAAAAAACTGCATGGGAGCAGAATTTGGAAGCACCTAGTGTATACGGTGGCAACGACAACAGTTTGGAGACTTTGGAACGCAATAAACTTGAAAACTTTTGAAGACAACTTTACCCCGATCCAAAAATTGTAGAGCACATTAAAGAGGCCGCCTTCATTTGGGTCTGCAACCGGACGAAGATCAAATCCCTAACTTGGGATAAATGGAGAAACTTCAATTTAATTGACATGTTGTAGTGTTTTTTGTATTTTTCGTCTGCACGTTTTATATGTTGTCCACTTTTTCACGAGCTCTTTATATTTACATATAAAGTGAGTTATGTTGTGCGCTAAAAAAAATACTTGATTGCTTAACACACCAAGAATAAATTATATGGAACAACACACATTCATAGAAAATTAATCCTCTGATTAGGCAAGAAAAGGGCCATTTGGTCATTTACACAGAAAATTGCCAACTTCTTCATGTTTGACTCGTAAACATCGTCACAATCCAAAATACACAACCACCATTTTCCAATGACTTAAATCAACAAACCCAAGACATAAACGCACAACTCACAATGCAAAATATATAAGTCTATGCAACAACGTAACATTCTCTGAGCCGTAAAAAACGATCCTTGCATTTTTAAATTATATAATAAGATCAATATAAATAATAAAATAAAAATGGTCACATGTTGACTTAATTAGATTTTTTTTAACGGCATAGCATCTATATAAAAATGTAGAACCGGACCAGCAAGAAGCTAAAAAACTCGAAGAACTTACAAAACAATGTAATGTAAATTGAAATCAAGTCATTTACCCCAATTTAAAGTAACATACTTTGATCTACAATTATTCCAAAAGAAAGATTGCTCCTTTATTTGCTCAACCGTCCGATTGAGCGGTACGTATCGCTTGTTGAAGTCCATCTCGTGCTTTCCAGATCTCCGATATGGTGGTTAAGGGATTGCACCCATAATTTTTCTCCACGTCTTTGACCCGTCCATATTCTCCACTTAGATATATTTTAAATATATTTATTTTATCAAACATTATATAATTACTGAGTTATTAATTTATATTCACACACGAAAAATAATTATACAATTCCTATATTTCGAAAACTATATTTACGTAATGATTAAATCATTTTATTTCTTACGAAGTATATGAGAATATAGCAACAGTTTATATGCGTTATTCTTGATACACATTTTGACTTCAAAAAGCATAAAATTTAATTTAAAAAACTATGCAAAAAATGGGTTTCATACCTTCACGTTTTGCTAGCCTAAATAACCGTTTACTTTAACGTCAGAAACACACAATATTGAGTGAAAATAAAATCAAGATTTAACGCCCTTCCTTCTTGTTAACGGATCCTGAACCGCCCATGATCCCACACTCCTACCCTACCCCCTACGCCACCCTACCACCTCAACCCTCTATATATCTTCATTCTTACACACAAACTTACTATATCCCTCTTTCTCCCTCTAGAAGTGTTTGACCAAATGATGCTACACTACCCACAAAGGCTAATGGAAAATAGGTGGAAACCTAGTGTGGAAATTGCACCAAATTGTCCAAGATGTGCCTCATCCAACACCAAGTTTTGCTACTATAACAACTATAGCTTATCACAACCTAGGTACTTTTGTAAAGGTTGTAGGAGGTATTGGACGAAAGGCGGGTCGCTTCGGAACGTTCCAGTTGGCGGCGGATGTCGAAAGAATAGACGATCACGATCCGCTAGATCCCCCCAAACGGGGAGTGGTAGCTTGGGTTATGTTAATAACCCCTAATTTTAGTGGTGACTCAATTGATGAGTCAACCGAACGAGCTAATATTGATCTTGTTGATGTGTTTGCTAAGTTTTTGAACCAAAATTCAGATCAACAAAACCAGGAGGTTGTTGGCGATAATTCATCAAGTGGGAACGGTGATTCTTCAAGTGGCAATGACGCGCCGTTATGTGATTTCAATGAGGAATTTGAGCTACGGAACATGGTGATTCCATCGTCTACAAGTGAAGATAACCACATTGACGAATTCATAACTCAAAACACGAACCTTATTGAGCTACAAGACATGCTTAACGAAGAATTACCACAAGATACATATTGGAGCGATGACACTACGACACTCCCTGGTCTCTCATGGCAACATGATTTCGAGCCATTCATATGCAACAACAACGATTTTAACATCGCTACCGACGTAGTTACTGAGGATTGGAGCTCAATGTCGTTGGATCTACCATTGGTCGGAAAGTTTTTCCAGAGCTTTTAAATTAATTCTCTTAATCATCATTTTTTGTTATAAGTTTATTAGGAAAAAATGTTTGTCTTGGAAGTTAAATGTCACATTCCAGGAAAACTATACAAAAACACATTCATACATATGGAGCAATTAAACACAGAATATAAATCATTTAATTTTATTCTATTGTACTTTTCATAGTATTATTTTAGTTTCATATTATATTATATATATTTTTATTTATTACGTCTTCTCATGATTGATATATAATCGGTTTAAACGGTTAAGAAGATTTAAATAACACGATCTAAGTTAAGTCGAAGATAATCCAAATGTTATTCGAAGACATAAATAAAAACTTTTATATCTTATGAAATGTTATGTAATAACATAAATCCTTTAAAAAGCAGTGTAATTATACTCTTAAAATCATATATTGCCCTACTAATCAAATCTTTATAGAAATCGTTTTGGTTAGCTTATTAATACAACTAGCTTACGTACTTCCTAAAAGGTCATCTAGATCACGTGCTAGCAAAACATATTTTTTAAACAGTTAATAAGGTGATAAGAAAGCGTTTTAGAAATTTTATTGCATTTTGATAATATAATGAGCTTATAAAATCTTCTAATTAATTAACCAGAAGACCCCAGGTGTAGATAATCAGTGGTTATAAAATTCTAATGGGAAAGCTAACGGGTTTGACATACTTATGTTAATATATAAATTTTAACACAACAATGTTTCGATTCTAATTTTGTATTTTTGTTAAGTATAAAATGCCAAAATCGTTCTTGAAGTTCGGTCATGTTTGTTTGGTTTCATCCAATTTTTTTTGCATATGTGTCCCTAATGTTTACATTTTATTACCATTTCCATCCAACTCGCTATCGTTGTTTAAAATTTAACGTTAACTCCGGGGTAATTTGGACTTTTTCTAATTTTTAGTTTTCTTTTTATATTTCTTTTTAACCCTTAAATAAAAATAATAATAATTATAAAAGGAAATATATGGGGTGGAGGTGGTGCCGCGATGGTATTCCAGAAAGTTGTATGAGAGAGAGAAAGAGAGAATAGTGGGATTGTGTGTCTATTTTTTTAAATAATATTATTTATTATATCCATTAGTATCTTGTACCAAGTTTTAGTGTGTTGTACCTTATAAAAAAAAGACAAAAATCCCCTTGATGTTAACAGAAAAAAATAATGACATTAATGAATTGAATGAAAATGTTAATAAAACTCAAACCTCGGGAACTCAAATGCAAAAAAAATTTGGATTGAACAAGCAAATATAACTAAACTTCAAGGACGATTTTAACATTTTACTTTTTTGTTAATGAACAAGATGGAAATCTTAAAATTCATTCGTCGTTTTGTATAGTAGTTGGAAATGAGTTTACTACCAGAACGATAATTTTCACCTACGAGAAGGTGAAAATCCAAAATAATATTTTTTTAGACTATTTATTATAAGGGGTTAGATGAGAACAAAATAATGTTTTGTGACATCACCTATGCTATATATAGGCAAACATTTTTTTATTACTCTTCATAGAACCAAAAGAGTGTACTAGAGAAGTTTGGTTGATGATTGTGGAATTATTGCTATTTTTTTAAATTTAAATTTGTTTATTAGTTAAAAATATGCAATTAAATATTAAAAAAACGTGTTGAGTATTCTAAGGCTCCAACATTCACATTTCTCTGGCCTCAAATCCACGGTCAACACCATTCTAGTGCCCCATGCGACCAATCACGTCGGGGTGTGACGGTATGCACACCGGTGGGGCGGCCATTGTGGCATGGCCACGCCCCAAACCACGCTTGGTAACACACAACCTAACAACAGTTGGTATACATGGATATCCGAGAAAGCCAACCGATTCTCTAACAACATCAAACTTCTATAAACCCCCACATCACCATGCACATCATTGCCTAGTTTTATATGTGTTTAATATAAGTTCAATTAATATATAATATTTTTAATATTGTGCATAATTATATAATAGATTATTAACTTATAATAAATTAAACTAAAGAAATTCAAAACAAACAATAAATTAACAACATACATAAAATAGAATTTATAATAATAATAATAATCCAGATAAAATTAAAACACATTCAATAATATAATTAAAAAATCTACATAAAAATAGAAAAACCAAACATACAAATAAAAAACATAGTTAAAGTTTCCCAATTGAACCAAACGAGCATTCGGAATCCATTGAACGCCTGTCTTCTACCACACCTCACTAAAACGGAAGTATGAGGTGTGTCAAATCCGGTCTCATAGTCATTTGTTTAACGAGAAACTTAAATCAATCATTCTGTTGGTGCATATTTTGTGTGTCTGCCACTATACGAATATGCTAGATAGAGCGTGTGTTGAATATTGTATAGGATTGAGTGTTTAGAAGGTAAGGAGAACACTCATATGCACGATTGAGTTATACGTGTGTATGAGGATGTGCTCATAAGTGCGTATGAGAGCACAACAGTGCCTATGAAGCTCATACTCTTTGAGTGGGCCTATATAAAGGGGCTCATGCACATCGGGTTAGATAAGTTTGTGAGATCCCTCGGGTTAGATAAGTTTGTGAGATCCCAATGAGAGGGATGCAAGCTGGAGAAATATGTAGATGCTTTGTCTAGCTTGCCAAATGATGTATACTCTTTCAGTATGAAATATAAAGCTTCTAGTTTTGATAACTCTATCAGAAATTTTTACTGAATTAGTCTTTATCTTGTCCAAACAATTGTCTAAATGCGTAGGACGCAATGGCCCCATGTTCTAGCAGCAAATAAATCATCAAAGGGACTTGTCTAGTCACCAATTTATTTAAATCATGTTCAATAAAAACAAATACATGTAATAGACTTTCAAAATGCATCCTACTTGATGCCATAATTCATTGCACTTTTACTTACCTCAAAGATATGCTTAAGATGTGTCACCAAACGCATTGGTGATCAAGTTACATCTGTGTTGTGGGAAAATATGTTGAAAATATGAAAAGCTTTGGGGCATGTTGGTTACGATCCCGACATTTGTTGGTTTTTAGATAAATCATCATTTATTTTCATTTTTTGGTCAAACTTGCGCAAAAATCCAAATATTATTTTAGGTGAGGTTATAAAACATTATAATATAGTGCTTTAAGTTCAAAAATCTGTAGGATTTTATTCATACTTTTAAATGTGCCAGCTTTTGATAAAAGAATTGGTTTTGACTTATTTCTTAGATAAATCCCCTAAAATTCATATAAGTGACCAAATAATTCCATAAAAATATCCAAACTAGATCTGACCTCATATATTACTAGAAAAAGTATTACTCTTAATGTTCTTTCTGTGTTTGTTGTGGAAATGTTGATTATTTTCTTTATATTGTGTTGATAAAGCCAATAAATGTTGGTTATAAGCTCCATATGACTTATAAACATTTTTGTAAATATTTGAGAATTTTTTGGAAACCCCGAGGTATTTTATTCGTTTTTGTGGTTATTGAAGACCAAAAATAAAAAAAAAGTTGCTAGACAAGTCCAAAATTTATTATTTTTGCTTGGTAGCCTTTTTATAACATTATAAGGCTACTGTTATGTTGGACCTAAAAAAACAGATGATTGCAAAAGTCAAAACATGCTACTTTGATCAAGAAATAAACAAGATTTGATATGCATCTCCTCCTAAATATAGTGAATCTTGAACACCAACAAAACATCTGTTTGAAAACTTCAAAGATCTGCCGAAGACATGAAACCACTGTTGAAGAAGAAAAGTCTATTCAAAGGCCAAAGTCTTGTTGAAGACAAAATGCTAATATAGAAGACCAAAAACAGATGTTTGGATCAAGCCAACAGAGGTTTAAAGAACAATCCTTTTAATGTAACAATGTATGTCTAAACAAATGCTAGTAGTATTAGAACAATTGTTACATTCCATCAGATGTTTCTAAAATTTGTGAAATATTTTTTGTTAGGAATGTTAGATGTCGTTATTAGGGTGATGTCAGCCCTGATTAACAACAAATGTTTGTACTTTGTATAAATAGATCTCACTTGTTAGAGATCTATTTCATCACATCACACACATTCCTTTTGTATGAACAGTCTAAATGAGTGATCAGGCTGAGAGAGAGTTGTAGAATCATTTTTGTAATTGTAATATGTTAATTATCAATAGAAGACAATTTTCATAAATTTCCACTTTTGTGTGTTCATTTAATTCTGTTGCATTTCATCTTTCCAATTTCATATATATCTCATTTATTTCATCAAATACTTCATTTATTCATACACTAAAAACACACAAGTTAAAACTAAGATCCTAACAATTGGTATTAGAGCTTGGTCACATTAAACTTGATTTCACAATCAGTTTAATACAAAAAGATCAGCTCACATAATTTAAAACTAACTGTTCGTTGTATCGAATTACATAGTTTAAAGTATCAAATCCAAAAAGTTTTATATGTACCCTATTTTTCACAAAGAGCAAAAGAAATGGCACAAAACAATCACGCTCCCCATAACACCGGTTTCAGTAACAAGCCTCAGATACTTGTCACATCAGAATATAATATCTAGCAATGTCACATGTCTTATGTACTAGCTCAACATAACTCAGGATATTGGAAGTCTGTTATATTCAAACCACATATTTCAATGGTACCAAGTGCCGAAATTCTAAATGTTCAGGAGCCAAAGAAACCATAAAATTACTCCGAGCAGGATTTTCAAAAGTTTAAGTTAGATGCTAAAGCACTCAGTATTGTTGCAATAGCTCTACCAAATGATATCTATGTTGGACTATTTTATTTTAATAGTGCAAAGTAGTTACGGGATGCTTTAAAAGAACAATTCAGTGGAACTGAGGATGTGATCGAAAACACTAATGAAATTCTCAATCAACAGTATGAGACTTTTTGTCATGTTAAGGGAGAGAACTTAACTCAACACTTTGAAAGATTTACCTATTTGAAAAGTGAACTAAAAGTGGTCAACAAAAAGTTTTCCAATTCTACTTTGAGTAATAGGTTTTTTATGCCACTTCCTGAAAAATGGGATACAATCGCTATTGTGATGAGAACAACACCAGGGTTTAAGGACATGACCTTGACTCAACTTCATGGTAAGCTTTTAACCTTTGAAAGAGAGCTTATCCAAAAGAAGAAGCTCTAGAAAACTGGAAAAGTTTCTAATGACTATGTCTTTGGCAACACACCACTTTTGAGTCAAGATGAATCATCATCTGGAACACTTAATGATCAGGGTTATGATCATTATATTGACATATCCACTAGGATAAACTCTGATCAATACTCTCCAAACTTTGCTTTTACAGCAAATGGTGATGGTTAAAGTCATGATAACCTATCCTTTGTTCTTGATGATCTACAACGTTGACTTAGAGGAGATGGCCCTACTCAGTATTAGAGCAAATAATTTCTATAAAAAAACTGGTAGGAAATATCCACGACTTAATTGCAGGTTAAGAGTGGGATTGGATAAATCAAAGATAAAGTGTTTTAAGTGCAATAGATTAGGTCACTTTGATAAGGAATGTAGAAGGCAAACAAATAGTCCTACACCATTGATAACATATCTAAATCAATGACCTCGATCTAGCAATCAACATCACTTTTATCAAATTTCCCAAAATACCTTTAGACCAAATTTACAAAACATAATACATTTTGCTCAATTCGTAAGTCATGTCCCTATGTAATATGTCCAAGCACCTGTTCCTTAAGTCCAATGTGTTCAAGTACCTGTTGCACAAGTTTAAGCACCTGCAACGACTCCAGCCGCTGCAACTACAGAGGCCAAACTACAAAGCTTTTTCACGAAAGGCTTTGTTGACTGGAGTAGCCTGCATGAGTGTTGGACCTACAAAAAAATAGATGATATTCAAAAGCCAAAACATGATCCACTAATAAATAAATAAACAGTTGATGAAGCAATTCTCTCCCCAAACATAGTGAATCTTGAACACCTAATTAGAACATATGTTGAAGCACAAAGCAAATATCTGATTAGGACTTGGAACCACTGTTCAAGAAGGAACAACATCTGTTACAAGCTAAAAATGTTTGGTAACTGCAACAGAGCATAGCCTAGACAGTGGTTTCCCAACGTAACAGTATTTATCGAATCAGTGTTTAGACTAGTTAGAGCAGATGATAGGATTTGCATAGATGTTTGTAACATTTGTGAATCTTTTCTGTTAGTAATATTAGATGTCACTATCAGAGTGACGTTAGTCTATCACGAACAGAGCTTTAGTACTTAGTATAAATAGATCTCACATGTTAGAGATCTATTTCATCACTTCACACATTCTCTTTTGTACGAATAGTTCTAGTGAGTGATCAGGCTGAGGGGAAGATCGTAGAATCATTAGCGTAAAACTTTTGAATATTATGAATCATTAAAAAACAGTTATTGATAATATCTTTCTACTTGTGAATTTTATTGTGATAATCAGTATTTGTTGACAAGTATTAAAACTCAGATCCTAACAAATGATATCAGAGCTTGGTCACAAAGTAAATTGTTTAAAATTACAGACCATTAATAAATTAAAACGGCAGAAAAGAAAAATAAAGATAAAGCTCCGCAGCTGATTCAATCGTCCTCCTCCAACTCTTCCGACGCCTCGAATACCTGATACGGTTGAACGTCCTCCATACCCGCAAACTGACTTGGCCGTGCCTGACCACCTAGATGCTGAAAGTAGGATGGGATCCCCATGTTCAGATTCTGCATCATATACCTCATCCATCTTCTAGCCTCCTCTGGCTAGCCTCATGCATGCGCCTACTCTCTAACATGGTCTGGCGAACTCCACCAAACTGCTGGTCAACATAGCCTCGCAAGTCCCCAAACCCCGTCTCCATCCTGTCATAAAGAGAATCTAAAGTCAGTGGGTCTGGGCGAGGCTCACGAAGAGGATACTGTCATCCTGGCAGCTCCTGGCGCGTAACCGACCACTGATATCGAGTGGGGATGCCAGTCTGCATAGATGATGCAGCTTCAGATCTGGGAGGCGGTTGCACCTGAGGTCCCTGGCGGACTGGCAGCCAACTAACAGGCTCTTGGGTCGTTAGAATTTCGGCAGCCTGGAGGTCTCTAATGCTCATAATGTAGGGGGCAGGGCCGTCTCTCAATCTGTCTTGGGGATATCTGTCGAACACCCCTAAACTCTCGGCTAAGCACATAATCAAGGGCCTTCAATACACCCTTGCCCCGGGGCCCCCCTCCACAGTCACTTCATCAACCATGCAAATATTGTGGCCAGGTTTGCCGGCCGTCCCTCCACCATAACATCAGACAAAACAAACTTACCTGGTTTACTTTGTTGTCCCCTGCCCTCTTCCAACCAGTGTAGCAGCAAGAATCTTGTGGAGAAACCGGTAAATTGGATCAGTAATGTCACTTGCCACCATGTTGTTTGAATATGGAGTAGAAGAGATTGTACCCCAAAACCTGGCGAGCTCATTCGTCTGAACACTTTGGGGGTGCCTCCTTTTGAAGACCCCCTGAAGGCTAGTGGCGAAGTCCGGTGCCTGAACCTCCACTTCCGAGCATATTTGCGAGGCCACCGCAAACTGTGGAATCGTCATCTCAAAAACTTGCCTCCCTAAGGCAAACGAGACAGCATCACTCTCGTTGAATTTACCCTGCTGGTATTTGAATGTAGAGTGAAACTCGTAGGTGATCTCTTTGTACTGTCTAGCTTCGCAGTCCAACACCCTTCGGAACTTGCCACCTAACAACTGTTCAATCCTACCCCGTTGACCCAAATTGTCAATCAAATCCCAATCGATCCTCCTATAGGGTAGCAGCTCACAAGTGACTAGGTTAGAAAGCCTTTCCCACTCGTAGGAGTCTAGATCAAACTGGAGAAGGGGACTGTCCACTATTCTCGTACTCTGCCCATGGGGGATACCATCCCCCCTGTATCTGATTCTGCGTCGGCCAAAGTATGAAGGCTGCTGTGGTGCATCAGCGAGGTCACCTCTTTGGCGATGTGTTGGCCCTCTCCTCTTTCGTCCGGCCCTGTTCGAACTACCCTCTCCTGACATCTGCATAAAGCACAAGTAGGACAAGCACGACATTAGAAAAGGAAACCGCATAAAACAAATGACCGTATAGCATTTCATTCACGGTCATGGTCTGAAAAAGATAAACAATTTACCACATAATATTAGATACATTTTAGCAGTGTGTAAGATTATTAATTAATAAAAATCGAATCTCGCCTGAATTGAGATTGAGTACGGGATAGACCGAATCCTATATGCATGACCAACGAAATGTTACTAACCCCCCGAAAACATATCAAAAACCATACATGGGCGATAAATGGTTGATGGAGTGAAGAAAAGATGGAAGATTTGGTGAATGTAGGTGAAAAATGGTGAATTTTGGTGAGAATAGGGGAGAAGCCGTAATGAAAGTGGTGGAGAAATGGTTTGAAATGGGGAAAACGTGGAGTCTAGGGTTTAAAACTGCAGTTAGGGCCTCTCGCGGGCCGCAAGAGAAACATCTAACTCTCTCGCGCCCCGCGACCGAGAGGTGATTCCGGAATTTAGGCCTCTCGCACCCCGCGAGAAGGCTGTTTTCAAAGAAAGTTTTGAAAATTTTCAAGTTTCATGCCTTAGAAAATTTTTGAAACATTAATGTTGTTATATACTCTACACTTGAGCCGAAACCCAAGAACCTACGCGGTATGAGGTGGGACATCGAGAGGAGTTTCCTCTGTCTCGATGGGATCTAGTGGTCCTCCTAAATAGTGCTTCAAGCGATGCCCATTTACCTTCCACTGTGACAAATGGCAAATAACCGGTAATTCCGTACAATTTAATCACTAATTTTATATTATAATCTCATGCATAGTTATTGTAATTTAATTGCATAACTGAGTCGTACATCATTAGGACAAGTAAATCTGATCCTAACATATACTGCTTTCCGTTACGACGCGAAACAAACCAAAACAATGCCCTAAAAGTGTTGGTAGAAAGTGTTGGGCACACTAATTACGGTAACACTAATTGTGTCGGTAAACCAGCTAAAATGAAGTAGAACAAGAAATAACGGCATGTTAATGCCATGCTTGAGTCCATATACAAATGAAAACACATATTTGAGATCAACTATTACAATAATACATAACTTTCCGGTATAACGCCTAAATTGCAAAATTGTACGTTTCGACCAAAAAGGCGACAAATGACGATTTGTCCGCAAGACTAATGCGGAGGATTCCAAATGTCAAGATAAGAATAAAACAATGTTAAACACCCTAAAATAATTTGAGAATAGCAAAAATGCACAAAAGACAACGTTTCCGGTCATTCGTCAGACAATGCACAATTCGACTGGAAAGCGGCCGATTGTCGAAACGACGAATATTTTAGTGGCCGATAGCCTCATCTGGGTATCTAGTGAACTAGTTAAGCCTTATTTGGAACTCGGAATCCATTCAACTAACATGAGATCATGGAAAACAACTTTCGAAAAAGTTCGACGTCGGAACATAAAAATGCTGATATCGATCGAACGATCGAACGAAAGACATTTCATCCATCCTAACTCATCGTATATTTGTCTAGCGAACTAGTCATGCATATTTTTGGATCGGAAATGCACTAATTAGACACCATGTTAATTGTAGTAGTCGAAAACACAGGCTTCCGGTACTAAATAAATAGTTCTGTTCATTAGCGATTATTACGACGATGAGCGATCTAGCGACGTATCCGTCATCCGAAACTTATATTGGAGGATCATGTGGATTAAATACCATGTAAATACAACATAAACTTAAGTCTTATGCTTAAGATGCTAGAGGATTAACCCTAATCACTATACTTAACATAATCACCTAAATATCTAGAATTTTACCATGAGTGAAAAATGAAAGTTACACTTCACCCCCCTCATTTTGACGGTCACAAGTGGGCCCCATGCTCTCTTGATTTTGTTGAAAATTTAAGATATTAAGTATGGTGTCTTAGATGTTTGATGGACTTGAAATATAGACATGATTATATATGATACTTCTCAGGATCTTACCATTTTCTACAACCAAAAAAATTGCAACACTTTCCCTTACTCTCTCTATATCCATGGCTCCACCACCACCACCTTACACCACCACTTAGTCACCACAATCCACCACTTTTTATACACTTTGAAGCCTAATCAAGCCTACTAAAGAAGCTAGCAAGGATGGAGATCATTAGGGCTTCCTAAGGAGCTTCATTATTTCTTCTATAATCATCAAGGAACTTGTGCACTCATTGTAAGCTAAACTCCTCCATAATCTAGCTTATTTTTATGCTTAGATTATTAGTGTACAAGTTGATCATCTTGAAAATCAAGAAAAGATAAATAAAAAACCCTAACACACAACATAATAATAACACTAAATATTGTTTATTTTGTGATGATTATATGTTTATATGGTTCCTAGTTAAGATGTTAAAGTGTTTATGTTAAAAGTATGATATAAAAGTTGGATGATCTTGTGTGGTTTAGTATAAAAATGAAGATTTAAACATGATAAGGTTTAAATCTAAACAAGATCATCAACAACATCATCCATGAAAAATACTACAACTTAAAGATAATTTTTATGCATATGAATGATTTTTATGAGAAGTAAACACTTATATTTAAGTTGTGATCACCTTAAAAATGTGTAGTAATCAAGGGGTTAAATGCATGAACTTGATTAAACAACATGCTAAAATAGTGTTTTGAAATGGTTAATAAATATTAAAACCCACTTGATTTACTAAGATTTTAAACCATAAAAAGTCATGGATGATGATAGTTTGATTATGTAAAATAAATATTGATGGATTGTTGATGATGAATATGAGCTTAAACAGATTTTAAATACGTTTTTAAAACGTGGAAAACGCCATAGTTTAGGGGTAACTATGGCGAAATTTTCTAAAAATCTAATTGCGATTAAGACATGATTAGTGGGGTGATAAGTGTGATTAAACGCGATTAGTAACTTAAATCGTCATTAAGTAGGTTCTAATGACAAGAGTTATCCCTAAATAGCCAAGTGTTTAACAAAGTTATAAATATATGTTTATAAGTAAAAAATAAATACTTTTACAAATATATATTTCTACTTGGAAAATAATACTAGTATATATTTATACAATTTTTACCAATAAATTTGTATGTATACATGTGTGTATTGTATGTGTATGTATTAGAAACTTAGGGTATTCACAATAAAAATACCCCACCATATACAAAATACAAACACTTGATCAATACACTAAGTGTTGGTGACATAACAAATATATTCTTGAAAAGCATCGAAACAATGAATCGGAAAATCGAAATGATGCGAACAATAGGCGAACATTCAAGATTCACCGTCGCGTCAACGACCAACGGGCGATTCTCGACGAAAACGAACATGTAATAAACGACGCCCACGACGGGTCTAATATATATTTAGACATTCAACATATATATATATATATATACATATATATATATATACATATATATATGTGTTATCGAAATCAAAATCAAAATCCGGAAAGTTAAAAATATAAAAAGTTAGAAAATTTTAAGTAAATACTTATAAGAAAAATGAGCCTTTAATAAATAAATGTGGGCTAGGCCCAAAATGTAAAAGTCTTGAACAAAGGCCCAATTCCATAATATTTATAGACAAGGACGTAAACTAATAAAAGCCCAAAAAGATATAAATTACATGGGCTAGGACCAAAATTAAAAACATGGGCTAGGCCCAATGACATAAAAACATGGGCTAGGCCCAAAGACATAAATTACATGGGCTAGGCCCAATGACAAGAATACATGGGCTAGGCCTAAAGACATAGATAACATGGGGTAGGCCCGATGACATATGAAGGGGCCAGGCCCAGTTCACACATGATTTGAAAAGAATAATATATATATTTTTAAGAAATATATATAACAATATTAATCGAACAAACAAACTACCAACACTATGATAACATTTTAAGTTGTTGAATCATAACAAAGAAATACATAACAAGGATTCAAGATGAACAACGAGTACAAGGTCTATTGAGACCTAGGTGTCTAATGAAACAAATACGCATGTAGGTTACATACGTTGCAGACACCGATCGACAAATAGTACGACTTAATGGAACGCAAACACTGTGAGTTCATGTCCCTCCTTTCAATTATTTAAAGTTTTGTTTTAAACTAATACATGTCATGTCAAAACAGTATGTTAGCTATGGGTTAGTAGATAACAGATCATTGTGCGTAAGTAGGATGATAACATTAGTAACCATTAATCACTTAGTCACCAAGGTGCAAAAGAAGTAGATCTATTGAGTTTGAGACCCGCTCCACTCCTTGTTGGTATACCCTTCGGAGTGCTTTTGTGATCCCAATGATGTCAAAGTAGTCTCGGTTTGGTTACTTACTTATAGCACAAGTATGTCAGGGTGCTCGCGACACACTGATAAATCCTTAAATAACTCATTAATGCTAATAACATACTTGGATTTCAATAAAGGTTTTCAGGGATGACATTTTGATACGAAAACATTAAACTACATGAACTCGCCAACTTTATGTTGACTTTTTAAAATTACATGTATTTCAGGACGCAAGACTTGAGCTGGTGATGGGATCCGGGTATGGGATTTGTCAAGACAACGATGCACCACTTTTTGGAGGGTTTTCCTTTTATATCCTATCTTCGTATGGGCATATAGGGGTCAAAGCCTCATTATGAAATTATGACGAAAACAATATCTTATTTGGAACATGTGTTTTAAACTATGTTTGTAATGGTAATCTGAAACTGATAACAATGTGATTTCTTTTTTGGAAAGTTAGAAATGTGTAATGAAACTTAGTAATGGCATGACATCGTTGTTGTTAATACTGTTTACTAAATTGGATGCAATGATTACCTAATAGTCACACACTTGCGCTTCTGCTACGACCGGGGTGTGACAGGTTGGTATCAGAGCTCCGATTGTAGTGAACCGGGGAAAAACTTTTTATTAAAAGTTTGGTCTACAATCACCAGAGGCTCACACATGAAAACAAAGTTTAAAACATGATAGAAATGTTTTGGAACTATAACAAGATAACAAAAAGGTTTTCATTGTGTCACGATAACACAAAGATCTATCACACGAGCTCAACTATATGTAATGAGCAAAGTCAACACATGATTAGTCAATAATGGATAGATACAAAACTATAAGATTACATGGAAAACAAAAGAGAACAAGTCGTGCATGAGAATTGGTGATTAATATAAAATATATCATAACTTACTAACATGTATATATATGCATTGTACGGATTATTTGCCAGGACTATGTCTTCATCATCGAGCTATGAAGAAGACCCAGAGGAGTATGTATCCGATGATGGATATGACCCCGCTGTTGAGGCCCTACCCTTAGGGGATGGAGCCGAACACGGAGACTTTGAGGACTTTCAGCCACTTGCCCTGATCGACCCTATGGAGGTAGATGTAACCCCGATAGACGATGTGCTGGTCGCCCCGCAACCCTCGCATGATATTATCGTGTATGGCCATCCAGAGGGCGAGCACGCCATTATACATTTGGCCGTGCCTCTTGCTGTAGTCCCTCCAGTGATTGATCTAGACGACGATGACGAAGAGATACCCGTGTTGCACGTTGAGCATATGGAGGACGACCTTAGTGATGGCGAGGTCTTTGATGATATCGCTATACTCGGGATTCCACCCCCTGATATCCCAGTTGTTGACATCTCGTCATCCACCGATGCTGCTCCGAGTGAGCATGAGGAAGATGATGCTTCATCTGCCGCCCCAGACACACCTGTATCTATGTATTCACCCCCTGCGGCCTCACCGGCTCATGCTAGTCATTCCCAGTCAGTGTCCCGACCCTTGGACCCACTCATTACACTAGACCTGCCCGTTACTATTCACTAAGCGGCACTCCACGTGCCCCAGAGCAGCCGCCACCATATTTCTCTAAGAGGTCCACGTATCATCCTATTTACAACCCATCTGCAGCTGGACCCTCCCATATGGCAGGACCTTCTTTCTCTGATAGAGTACCCCCATGTATGCCACACGTCCCACACCACCTCCAGCAAGCATGTTTACTCCGACAGCTCCACCGGGCATGAGCCCTTCTGAACCTTATAATCCATCACACTTCCCTCCGATACCTGTGGAGGAGAGAGTGACTTCATATGACCTACAGCTCTCTCTGATCTTTCGAAGGATCTGGGAGTTAGAGACTCAGCGTACTGCTCACGCCACTGCAAGAGTGATACCCGCACCACCGTCATCACCAATACCACCCCCACCATCATACCCACCACCCTCACCACTACCATTACCCTTGTCACCGCCACCGACCCCACCTTTTTACTGCCCATTCCACCACTCGTCATGCCCATCCGAGTCACGAGTGCAGGAGTTAGAGTAGTTTCAGACGGATGCTACTAGGCGCATTTCTAGCCTCGAGGAGGAGATTGCCTACCATCATAGTTCTTTCCCCGATCACCATTTCCACCACCCCTCCACCCAGTAGCATGTTTGTGAATATCTTTTGGGGATCAGTTGTAGTTTTGATGTTTTGGCTCATGAAGACTCAGCCTTGAAGATCCCAGCTTTTGGAAGACAACTTATTGACCTGAAGAAGCAATGTAGGAGAAAATTGTACTTTTGTAATGTAAAAACTTGTATTGACTAGGGTTATGTACCCCTAAGTCCTTTTTGGCTCTTCGCGAACAAATTGTAACAAGTTGTCATTGTATAAAAGTGTATTTTCTTTATGTTACATTGTATTTCTTTTATGTTATGGTTGATTATGTCATGTTGTGGTGATATTATGACTGATGCATTGCACGTGGTGATATTATGATGTATATCTTATGATGTGGCGACTATGTATGTGATGAGCTATGTGTATGATGACGACGGGTGTGCGTATGGCGTTTGCATATATTCATTTATTTATTTATCATGTACCGATGTGCTATGGCATATATTTTTTAAATAATAATAATAATAATAACAAATAAATAGTAATAATAACATGAAATTATTATTCGACTAATTGTGAGAGACATATTGTATTAGAAGACGATACCGCCCTGCAGAAGAAGTTTAAACAATAATACTCCACCAACAACACAAGAGGAGCTGAATGAACATATATTCCAAGCCATTGCATAGTACGAGGCTAACCGCTCTGAGCATAGCGGCGGTACCGGAGGTTCAACTGGAGTAAATCCTCCCACTGGTAATACACGGTTTCTCATAACCGCAATA
This sequence comes from Scalesia atractyloides, assembly GCA_947069175.1. Lineage (NCBI taxonomy): Eukaryota > Viridiplantae > Streptophyta > Magnoliopsida > Asterales > Asteraceae > Scalesia > Scalesia atractyloides. The sequence goes on along the minus strand of CAMTDV010000001.1, from coordinate 50,956,054 downwards.
CACTCTGCAGAAGAAGTTTAAACAATAATACTCCACCAACAACACAAGAGGAGCTGAATGAACATATATTCCAAGCCATTGCATAGTACGAGGCTAGCCGCTCTGAGCATAGCGGCGGTACCGGAGGTTCAACTGGAGTAAATCCTCCCACTGGTAATACACGGTTTCTCATAACCGCAATACACTCTTGTCCATCTTATTCGTGCTACTTACTCATGCTTAAATGGTGTATCCAATGATTTTAGGTTGCACATATAAGCAGTTTCTTGACAGCAAACCTCTGAACTTCGATGGTACCGGAGGCGCTGTAGCCTTCGTACGCTGGACCGAGAAGACATAGTCAGTCATCCGAATGAGTAAGTACCCTGCTGAACTAAGAGTCACCTATGTTACTGGACTCTTTGTGGATGGAGCTCTATCATGATGGAACCTTCAGGTCCAAACCAAGGGCGATGATGCTGCATACGCCCTGTCCTGGGAGGAACTAAAGGAGATGATGAAGAAGAAGTATTGCTTAAGGTTGGAAATTCAAAAGTTTGAGACAAAAATTTGGAATCTAAAAATGATTGGTGCAGACATTGCTGGGTATATGCAACGATTCCATGATTTATCCTGAGTGGTGCCATATCTAGTGGAGCCTGAATTTAAACGTATTGAGGTACATTTGGGGACTTGCTCATGAGATTTTGAGTTTGGTTACCTCTTCAAAACCCACAGAGATTGGTGAAGCAATTGAACTAGCTGTCAGCCTGACCGAGGAGGCTGTACGTCAGGGAAGGTTGCCTAAGTATGGTGGAAATAAGAAAGAATCTACCGAGGAGACCACTTATTCCAACAAACAGAAATTTTCTCATTTCAAGAAAGGCTCTCGTGGTAACCACAACAGTAATAAGAGACAAGCCGCTAGAGAAGTCAAGGAAACCAAAGCATATGTTACCACAACCACAAACACTTCGGTTAAGAAAGCTTACACTGGGGACGCACCGAAATGTCCCAAATGTCCTTTCCACCACCATGGGGAATGTCGTGGCCCCAAGTGCGAAAAATGTGGTAAATTTGGTCATCGCACCAATGTGTGCCGAACCAATACTGGAGAGCAAGGTTGCTTTGGATGCGGAGACAAAGGACATTTCAAGAAAGACTGTCCTAAAACAAATCAAGCACGGGGAAGAGCCTTTGTAATTGGAGCTAAGGATGCTCGTCAGAATCCAAACGTGGTCACCGGTACGTTCCCTATCAATGATCACTTTGCATCTATTCTTTTTGATACCGGGGCAGATTTCAGTTTTATTTCTAAAGTGTTTAGAGATATACTTGGGGTAACGTCGAGTAAATTAAATGTTCCATACTCGATTGAGCTAGCTAACGGGATATTAGTAGAGTCGAAAGAAATAATAAAGAAATATACATTAGAATTGGGTGAACGAAAGTTTGATATAGATCTATTACTAGTTCAACTGGGTAGTTTTGATGTTTTTATTGGGATAGATTGGCTATCCAATAGTCGAGCCGAGGTTATTTGTCATGAGAAAATCATTCGCATGACGGAGAACACTTGATAATTCATGGTGAGAAGCATGACACCCCTCTACGAATCATAAACTACATGAAGGCGCAGAAATGTTTGAGGAAATGATGCATCGCTTTTCTTGCCCACGTAATGGATAAGAAGGCCGAGGAGCGCACGATTGAAGACATACCAGTAGTGAGGGAGTATCCTGAGGTCTTTCTAGAAGACTTGCCAGGGCTACCTCCACAGAGACAAGTCGAATTCCGTATTGATTTAGTGCCAGGAGCTGCACCTGTGGCAAAAGCTCCATATTGACTAGTGCCCTCGGGGATGCATGAATTATCTATGCAGTTGCAAGAGCTGCTTGACAAAGGTTTCATAAGACCGAGTTTCTCGCCTTGGGGAGCTCCCGTGCTATTTGTGAAAAAGGACGGAACAGTTCGCATGTGCATCGACTACCGGGAGTTAAACAAATTAACTATTAAGATCCGGTACCAATTACCAAGAATCGATGATCTATTCGATCAGTTGTAAGGGTCGAGTTTTTACTCGAAGATTGATTTAAGATCCGGGTATCATTAGTTGAGAATCCAAGAGGAAAGCATTCCTAAGATAACGTTTCAGACTCGTTACGGTCATTACGAGTTCCTTGTTATGCCCTTTGGCCAAACGAACGCCCGTGCAGTATTCATGGATTTGATGAACCGGGTATGTAAGCCATACCTTGACAAATTCGTGATCGTTTTTATAGATCATATACTGATATACTCACGAACCGATAAAGAGCACAAAAAACACCTGAGAACCATTTTGGAATTGCTGAAGAAGGAGCAATTATATGCCAAGTTCTCAAAATGCAAATTTTGGATTCGCGAAGTACAATTTCTTGGCCATGTGGTGAATGAGAACGGAATGCATTTTGACCCTTCAAAGACCGAGGCAGTAAAGAACTGGACCATGCCAAGAACCCCATGAAAATACGACAATTCCTAGGATGAGCAGGATATTACATGAGATTTATTGAAAACTTCTCCAAGGTTGCTTAGCCGCTAACCTCGCTTACCCAGAAGGACAAAAAGTTTGATTGGGGTGAAAAGCAAGAATCGGTGTTCTAGGTATTAAAAGAGAAACTATGTAAAGCACCGATACTATCATTCTCGGACAGTACCGATGACTTTATAGTGTACTGTGATGCATCACATCAAGGCTTGGGTTGCGTGTTAATGCAATGTGAAAAAGTCATCGCGTACGCGTCACGACAATTAAAAGTTCATGAAAGGAATTATACCACGCATGACCTGGAGCTAGGTGCCGTGGTATTTGCTTTGAAGATCGGGCGTCATTATCTATATGGCACTAAGTGTACAATATTCACAGACCATAAGTCTTCAACATATATTCAACCAAAAGGAACTGAATATGCGCCGACGACGTTGGGTGGAACTGTTGAATGATTATGACTGTGAGATCAAGTATCACCCGGGCAAAGCAAATGTTGTAGCAGATGCTTTGAGTAGAAAAGAACGAGTCAAAACATTACGGGTGCGAGCTTTAGAAATGACGATACAGACAAACTTCACTACTAGAGTGCGTGAAGCACAACAAGAAGCACTGAAACCAGAAAACATTCCAGCGGAATCATTAAAGGGAATGGGAAAACAAATGGAACCAAATAACGATGGAACTCTATATTTCATGGGAAGGATTTGGATTCCCTATTATGGTGAGTTACGAGACTTGGTGCTGGATGAAGCACACAAGTCCAGGTACTCGATACACCCAGGATCGGACAAAATGTACCAGGATCTGAAAGAATATTATTGGTGGCCTAATCTCAAGGGAGATATTGCGACTTATGTCGGGAAATACCTAACTTGTGCAAAGGTCAAGGCCGAATACCAAAAGCCATCCGGGTTACTACAACAACCGGAGATCCCGGTCTGGAAGTGGGAACAGATATCAATGGATTTCATTACAAAGTTACCACGGACCTCTCGAGGTCATGACATGATCTGGGTTATCATTGACTGGCTAACCAAATAAGCTCACTTCTTACCCATCCGCGAGAAAGACAGCACGGAAAAGCTAGCTGAACTGTACCTAAAGGAAATTGTGGCACGTCATGGTGTGCCAATCTCGATAATCTCTGATAGAGATGGTCGCTTTGTGTCACGGATTTGGCAATCATTTCAAAATTCATTTGGTTCTCGCTTGGATTTAAGCACAACCTTTCACCCGCATACCGATGGTCAAAGCAAGCGAACCATCCAGACATTAGAAGACATGCTTCGGGCCTGCGTGATGGATTTGGGCGGAAACTGGGATACTCATTTACCGTTGGTAGAGTTTTCCTACAATAGCAGTTATCACACCAGTATCAAGGCCGCTCCATTCGAAGCACTATATGGACGAAAGTGCCGATCGCCATTATGGTGGGCGAAAGTCGGTGATAGACAACTCATTGGTCCCGAACTAGTACAAGAGACCACAGACCAGATTCTCAAGATCCGTGACCGTATCAAAACGGCACGAGATAGATAAAAGAGCTATGCAGATCGAAGATGTAAACCATTATCCTTCGAGGTGGGAGACAAGGTATTGTTAAAAGTCTCACCTTGGAAAGGCGTAGCTAGATTCGGGAAGCGTGGAAAGCTCAACCCGAGATATATCGGACCTTTCGAAATTCTGGCAAAGATTGGTACAGTGGCCTACAAGCTAAAACTACCAGAGGAACTCAATAACGTACATGACACATTTCATGTGTCCAATCTGAAAAAAAGTCCGACTAATGACACAGTGTGGAAAGCTCAACCCGAGATATATCGGACCTTTCGAAATTCTGGCAAAGATTGGTACAGTGGGCTACAAGCTAAAAACTACCAGAGGAACTCAATAACGTACATGACACATTTCATGTCTCCGATCTGAAAAAAAGTCCGACTAATGACACAATTATCATTCCAGCAGATGAAATTCATGTTGATGAAAAATTACAATTCACCAAAGAACCAGTTGAAGTCATGGACTGGAAGGTCCAAAAGACAAGGAGAAGCAAAATCAAACTGGTGAAGGTTCGCTGGAATTCGCGTCACGGTCCCGAGTATACGTGGGAGCGTGAAGATCAAATCAAGTCAAAATACCCCCACATGTTCGAGAAGACTCCTTCAGTGGATGCCTCAAGCTAAATTTCGGGACGAAATTCTTTTTAACAGGGGGAGTATGTGACAAATGGCAAATAACCGGTAATTACGTACAATTTAATCACTAATTTTATATTATAATCTCATGCATAGTTATCGTAATTTAATTGCATAACTGAGTCGTACGTGATTAGGACAAGTAAATCTAATCCTAACATATACTGCTTTCTGTTACGACGCGAAACAAACCAAAACAATGCCCTAAAAGTGTTGGTAGAAAGTGTTGGGCGCACTAATTGCGGTGACACTAACTGTGTCGGTAAACCCGCTAAAACGAATCAGAACAAGAAATTACGGCATGTTAATGCCATGACTGAGTCCATATACAAATGAAAACACATATTTGAGATCAACTATTACAATAATACATAACTTTCCGGTATAACGCCTAAATTGCAAAATTGTCCGTTTCGACAAAAAAGGCGACAATGACGATTTGTCCGCAAGACTAATGCGGAGGATTCCGGATGTCAAGATAAGAATAAAACAATGTTAAACCCCCTAAATAATGTGATAATAGCAAAAATGCACAAAAGACCTCGTTTCCGGTCATTCGTCAGACAATGCACAATTCGACCGGAAAGCGGCTGATTGTCGAAACGACGAATATTTTAGTGGCCGATAGCCTCATCTGGGCATCTAGTGAACTAGTTAAGCCTTATTTGGAACTCGGAATCCATTCAACTAACATGAGATCATGGAAACACAACTTTCGAAAAAGTTCGACGTCGGAACATAAAAATGCTGATATCGATCGAACGATCGAACGAAAGACATTTCATCCATCCTAACTCATCGTATATTTGTCTAGCGAACTAGTCATGCATATTTTTGGATCGGAAATGCACTAATTAGACACCATGTTAATTGTAGTAGTCGAAAACACAGGCTTCCGGTACTAAAAAATAGTTCCGTTTATTAGCGATTATTACGACGATGAGCGATCTACGATGTATCCGTCATCCGAAACTTATATTGGAGGATCGTGTGGATTAAATACCATGTAAATACACCCTAAAATCAAGTCTTATGCTCAAGATGCTAGAGGATTAACCCTAATCGCTATACTTAACATAATCACCAAAATATCTAGAATTTTACCATGTGTGAAAAATGAAAGTTACACTTCACCCCCCTCATTTTGACGGTCATAAGTGGGCCCCATGCCCACTTTATTTTGTTGAAAATTTAAGATATTAAGTATGGTGTCTTAGATGTTTGATGGACTTGAAAGATAGACATGATTATTTATGGTACTTCTCATGATCATACCATTTTCTACAATAAAAAAAATTGCAACACTTTCCCTTACTCTCTCTCTATACCCACGACTCCACCACCACCACCTTACACCACCACTTAGCCACCACAATCCACCACTTTTTATACACTTTGAAGCCTAATCAAGCCTACAAAAGAAGCTAGCAAGCATGGAGATCATTAGGGCTTCCTAAGGAGCTTAATTTTCTTCTATAATCATCAAGAAACTTGTGCACTCATTGTAAGCTAAACTCCTCCATAATCTAGCTTATTTTTATGCTTAGATTATTAGTGTACAAGTTGATCATCTTGAAAATCAAGATAAGATAAATAAAAAAACCCTAACCCACAACATAATAATAACACTAAATATTGTTTATTTTGTGATGATTATATGTTTATATGGTTGCTAGTTAGATGTTAAAGTGTTTATGTTAAAAGTATGATATAAAAGTTGGGTGATCTTGTGTGGTTTAGTATAAAAATGAAGATTTAAACATGATAAGGTTTAAATCTAAACAAGACCATCAACTACATCATCCATGAAAAATACTACAACTTAAAGATAATTTTTATGCATATGAATGATTTTTATGAGAAGTAAACACTTATATTTAAGTTGTGACCACCTTAAAAATGTGTAGTAATCAAGGGGTTAAATGTATGAACTTGATTAAACAACATGCTAAAATAGTGTTTTTAAATGGTTAATAAATGTTAAAAACCCACTTGATTTACTAGGATTTTAAACCATAAAAACTCATGGATGATGATAGTTTGATTATGTAAAATAAATATAGATGGATTGTTGATGATGAATATGAGCTTAAACAGGTTTTAAATACGTTTTTAAAACATGGAAAACACCATAGTTTAGGGGAAACTATGGCTAAATTTTTTAAAAATCTAATCGCGATTAAGACATGATTAGTGGGGTGATTAGCGAGACTAAACGCGATTAGTAACTTAAATCGTTATTAACTAGGCTCTAATGACAAGGATTATCACTAAATAGCCAACTGTTTAACAAAGTTATAAATATATGTTTATATGTAAAAATAAATACTTTTACAATTATATATTTCTAATTGGAAAATAATACAAGTATATATTTATACAATTGTTACCAATAAATTTGTATGTATACATGTGTGTATTGTATGTGTATGTATTAGAAACTTAGGGTATTCATAATAAAAATACCCCACCATATACAAAATACAAACAATTGATCAATACACTAAGTGTTGGTGACATACCAAATATATTCTTGAAAAGCGTCAAAACAATAAATCGGACAATCGAAATGATGCGAAAAATAGGCGAACATTCAAATTACACCATCGCTTCAACGACCAACGATGATTCTCGATGAAAACGAACATGTAATAAACTACGTCTACGACGGGTCTAAATATATATATTTAGACATTCAACATATATATATATATGTATATATATATATATATATATATATATATATATATATATATGCTATCGAAATCAAAATCCGAAAAGTTAAAAATATAAAAAATGGGCTTTTAATAAATAAATGTGGGCTAGGCCCAAATTGTAAAAGTCTTTAACAAAGGCCCAATTCCATAATATTTATGGACAAAGCCCAAAACTAATAAAAGCCCAATATATATATATATATATACGTATATATATATATATGTATATATATACGTATATATGTATATATACGTATATATATATATATATGCTATCGAAATCAAAATCCGGAAAGTTAAAAATATAAAAAATGGGCTTTTAATAAATAAATGTGGGCTAGGCCCAAATTGTAAAAGTCTTGAACAAAGGACCAATTCCTTAATATTTATGGACAAAGCCCAAAACTAATAAAAGCCCAAAAGGATATAAATTACATGGGCTAGGCCCAAAGATACAAAAGCATGTGCTAGGCCCAATGATATAAAAACATGGGCTAGGCCCAAAGATATAAATTACATGGACTAGGCCCAATGACATAACTTACATGGGCTAGGCCCAATTACATAGATAACATGGGCTAGGCCCAATGACAAGAAAACATGGGCTAGGCCAAAAGACATAGATGACATGGGCTAGGCCCAATGACAAGAAAACATAGGCTAGGCCCAATGATATATGAAGGGCAAGGCCCAGTTCACATATGATTTGAAAAAAATAATATATATTTTTAAGAAATATATATAACAATATTAATCAAACAAACAAACTACCAACACTATGATAACATTTTAAGTTATTCAATCATAACAAAGAAATACATAACAAGGATTCAAGATGAACAACGAGTACAAGGTCCATTGAGACCTAGGTGTCTAATGAAACCAATACGCATGTAGATTACATACGTTGCGGACACCGATCGATAAATAGTACGGCTTAACAAAACGCAAACACTGTGAGTTCATGTCCCTCCTTTCAATTATTTCAAGTTTTGTTTTAAACTATCGTGGGGAAATACATGTCATGTCAAAACAGTATGTTAGCTATGGGTTAGTAGATAATAGATCATTGTGCGTAAGTAGGATGGTAATAACCATTAATCACTTAGACACCAAGGTGAAAAAGAAGTAGATCTATTGAGTTTGAAACCCGCTCCACTCCTGGTTGGTATACCCTTCGGAGTGCTTTTGATATCCCAATGATGTTAAAGTTGTCTCGGTTTGGTTACTTACTTTTGGCATAAGTATGTCAGGGTGCTCGCGACACACTGATAGATCCTTAAATAACTCATTAATGCTAATAACATACTTGGATTTCAATACAAGTTTTCAGGGATGACATTTTGATACGAAAACATTAAACTACATGAACTCGCCAAATTTATGTTGACTTTTTAAAATTACATGTATTTCAGGATGCAAGACTTGAGCTGGTGATGGGATCCGGGTATGGGATTTGTCAAGACAACGATGCACCACTTTTTGGAGGGTTTGCCTTTTATATCCCATCTTCGTATAGGGGTCAAAGCCTCATTATGAAATTGTGATGAAAACAATATCTTATTTGGAACATGTGTTTTAAACTATGTTTGTAATGGTAATCTGAAACTGATAACAATGTGATTTCACTTTTGGAAAGTTGTAAATGTGTAATGAAACTTAGTAATAGCAAGACATCGTTGTTGTTAATACTGTTTACTAAATTGGATGCAATGGTTACCTAATAGTCACACACTTGTGCTTCCGCTATGACTGGGGTGTGACATCCACGTCCCGCCGCCAGCTTCATCTTTCAGCTAGATAGTTCCAATCGCGAAGAGTTTCAATTTTGACTAAATACGGGAATACCTCATTGACCACATATGGGTCGGACCATTTTGACTTCAGTTTGCCCGCAAACAGTTTCCATCGCGAGTTATATAAGAGCACTCTGTCGCCGACTCGAAACTCTTTCACACTCTTCAATCTCCTGTCATGCAGCGCCTTAGTTTTCTCCTTAATGCTCCATGAACGCTCATACGCCGCATCCTGAAGTGCCTCTAACTCGTGAATTTGAAAGAAGCGTCTCTTGGTAGCTTCAGTAAGGTCCGAATTCACGGTTTTCAACGCCCACAGTGCCCTATGCTCAAGTTCAACCGGGAGATGGCAGGCTTTACCGTAAACAATGATGAAGGGCGTGGTGCCTAGTGGTGTCTTATAGGTGGTGCGAAACGCCCATAAAGTATCATCTAACTTGTCGGACCAGTCCTTCCGAATTTTGCCTACCGTCTTCTCAAGGATCCGTTTCACCCCGTGTTCGCATTCTCCACTTGGCCGCTCGTCTGAGGATGATAAGCGGTGGAGAGGCGCTGAGTGTCACCGTAGCGCGCCAATGCCTTTTCCATGACGGCATTGCAGAAGTGCATGCCACAGTCACTAATAATAGCTCGTGGGGTACCAAAACGGGTGATTAACTTCTTCAAGAATCTCACCACCACTCGGGCATCATCTGTCGGTAAAGCTTTAGCTTCAACCCACTTGGAAACATAGTCAATAGCCACAAGGATGTACCGATTCCCGCTAGAGATGGGAAACGGTCCCATGAAGTCAATCCCCCATACATCAAAAACTTTAAGAATTTGGATCGGATGTTGGGGCATCTCGTCCTTGGATGAGATGTTTCCGGTGCACTGGCAAAGATCACATGTCTTAACAAACTCTAGAGCGTCCTTAATCACTGACGGCAATAAAAACTGCAATCAAAAACCTTTTGTGCGGTGACGTGCGGACCATGATGACCTCCTGTCAGTCCCTCGTGCATGTGCCTCAAAATTTCCGCCCCCTCTTCTCTACTAATGCAACGTCTGAGAATCCGATCTCCCCCTACCCGTAATAGAAACGGGTCATCCCAGATGTAACGCCTCACATCGCGAATGAATTTCTTCTTCTGCTGTGTGGTCATCCCCTTCAGTACCACTCCATCCACTAGATAATTCACGAAGTCGGAAAACCACGACATTCCCTCCTTCTCCGCTGCCACAAACTCCACTGACTCATGGGGAAATCTATCACCGATGTCTTCTTCCCTAATTTCTTCTCTACTAGGATCCTCTAATCCGGATAGATGGTCAGCGGCTACATTCTCTGCTCCTTTCTTATCTCTAATCTCTATGTCGAGCTCGGAAAGCAAGAGAATCCACCGAATGAGACAAGGCTTTGTGTCCTTCTTTTGGAAGAGGAAACGCAGAGCCTCATGGTCCATAAAGACGATGGTTTTGGAAAGGACGAGGTAAGAGCGGAATTTATCAAACGCGAATACCACTGCTAAAAGCTCCTTTTATATAGTGGTGTAGTTTTCCTGAGCGTCATTAAGGGTCTTACTAGCGTAGTAAATAGGGTGAAAATGTTTATCACGTCGCTGACCCAAAACGGCGCCTACAACATAGTCGCTCGCATCATACATGAGCTCGAAGGGCAAGCTCTAGTCGGGTGAGACGAGGATAGGAGCACTCACCAGTTTCTCCTTAAGGATCGTGGAAGCTTTCAAGCAGTTGTCATCGAAGACGAAGGGTACATCTTTTTCAAGGAGTCGAGTCATGGGGCTGGTGATCTTCGAGAAATCTCTAATAAACCGTCTGTAGAAGCTCGCATGACCGAGAAAACTACGGATAGACTTGATGCTAGTGGGTGGAGGGAGTCTGCTGATAGTATCCATCTTTGCCCGATCGACCTCTATACTTAGCCTTGAGATCTTGTGCCCTAGCACTATGCCCTCTGTCACCATAAAGTGACATTTCTCCCAGTTGAGCATCAGTCTCGTCTCGACACACCGTTTCATCATCGCATCTAAGTGAGAAAAACATTGATCGAAAGTGTTTCCATAGACAGTGAAATCGTCCATTAAAACCTCCATCGAGGTCTCGATCATGTCCTGAAAGATAGCGACCATGCATCGCTGGAAAGTAGCTGGAACGTTACATAACCCGAACGGCATGCGGCGATACGTGTAGGTGCCGTAGGGGCATGTGAAGGTTGTCTTTTCTTGATCCTCGGGAGCAATCGGGATCTGAAAGTAACCTGAGAACCCGTCAAGAAAGCAATAAAATTACTGTCCTGTGAGTCGCTCCAACATCTGATCGATAAACGGGAGCGGGAAGTGGTCCTTGCGGGTGGTGTCGTTTAATTTACGATAATCTATGCACACCCGCCAGCCCATGACTGTTCGTGATGGGATAACCTCCTTCTTTTCGTTCATGACCAATGTATTTCCCCCTTCTTGGGAACAAACTGAGTGGGGCTTACCCATGCAGAATCGGAGATCGGATAGATGAGACCAGCTTCCATCAGCTTGACCACCTCTTTCGTCATAACTTCTTGCATATTCGGGTTTAGACGGTGCTGTGGCTACACTACTGGCTTAAAGACGTCCTCCATGAGGATCCTATGTGTACATAAGGTAGGGCTAATTCCCTTGATATCTGAAAGTTTCCATGCGATGGCCACCTTATTAGACTTTAGGACCTCGATTAAACGCTTCTTCTCATCCGTTGACAATTTCAAAGAAATGATCACGGGTAAGCTCGAATTGTCACCTAGGAACATGTATTCTAAGTGAGACGGGAGGACCTTAAGCTCTACGGCTGCTGGTGTCGATAATGCTGTACTCTCGCTAGCTGCACTCACCTCACAGAACTCTAGGGTCTCGAGAACCTCTAAGAAATCATCCCCTATATCCTCACAATCACTCTCCTCAGCTACTAAACTCTCATTCACTAGGTCGGCTCCGCTAATATAGTCTAAACAGTGATCAACACACGACATTAATGAATTCAGAAAGTATACGGAGTGACAAGGGCCACTATCACTGTCGTCACCGCTCGGGTGTTGCATCGACCTTGTGATTTCGAACGTGACGTTCTCGTCCCCGACACGAAGGGTGATTTTCCCATCATGAACATCAATGAGCGCTTTCGCGGGCGCAAAAATGGGCGACCTAAGTTGATAGGTACCTTCTCGTCGGCCTCCATATCGAGGATGACGAAATCTACAGGAAAGACAAATCTATCGACTATAACCAATAAGTTCTCTACGATTCCCCTCGGGTACTTAACAGACCTATCGGCTAACGACAGCGACATACGAGTAGGTGTGAGCTCCCCTAGACCTAACCAATAAGTTCTCGTAGAGTGAGAAAGGCATCAGATTTATGCTCGCCTCGAGATCGGTAAAGCATGAGCTGGAGCAATGGAGCCGCCGAATAGGCATGGAATCGTAAAGATACCCGGATCAGTCAGTTTCTCGGGTAACTTGTTTAAAACCACGGCGGAACATCTTCCAGTCAACGGGACGTTCGAAAGCGCCCAACCTATCTTTACGTTTTAGAAGATCCTTCAAAAACTTAGCATACTTAGGCATATGCTAGAGGGCCTCGATGAACGGGAGATTGATTTTTAACTGAGTAAACATGTCAAGGAAATTCCTGTATTCCTTGGCATATTTTTGTTGTTTCAGACGTGCTGGGTAGGGTAGGCGTGAAGTATCTACGATCGGTGATGGCCTAACCTCTTCTGGTTTTCTCTCTCCCTTACTCTCAACTAAAGGTCCACTGGTTGGTGCGGTAATTGCTGGGTCTAGCCTGGTGTGCACCCTAGGTGGAGCCTCCATCTCTATTTCCTCATCTACCTAATCATCACGCTCCTCTGCCTCTACCTCTACCCCTACCCCCTCTCTACCCACTTCTTTCAGAGTCCTACCACTGCGCGTAGTAATCTCTTTCGCGTGTTGGTTCACTGGGTTGGGTTAGGTATTACCCGCGAACTGGCCGTGTGGCTGCTCTTGCAGCTGCTTAGAGATACTACCAACCGACCTCTGCAGATCGAAGAGCGTGGATTGTTGAATTTTCAAGACTACCTCCTGACCCTCCACTCCTAGTCTGACCCTCCTGATTCGAACCCTCCACTAAACTGACTAGAATGACCTGACCCTCCACTATTGTAGTGACCCTGCCCCCTATTTTGATAAGAACCTGATTGGAAACCAGGGGGTTACCGGAAGATCGATAATTATTATTATTATTACGCCAGTTTGGATTATAATTGGAAGAATTATTATTAAAGGGATTCGTCGGACCTCGACTCTGACTGGTGAGAAACTCTACCTGCTCGACAGTGAGCGTGGGACACTCTAACGTGTCATAACTCCCTCTACTCACCTGACACCTGTCAACCTTCTTCTTCAGTTCCTGTATCTCCTTCGTGACCTCCCTCTTAAAGCTATCTAAAGCAGCAGCTACCGTAGTTTCCAAGCTAACTTGGTGTAGACCCCGGTTAACCGGAGGTGTATGAGAGACATGAATTGAATTCCCGTCGACAGTGTTGTAATCGACATCAGAATGGGCAAAGCTTTCGAAAAAGTCGTTACACTCGGCTACTGTTTTCTTTCCCATCAAGTGTCCACCTGCAGAAGTGTCGAATTGAGCGTGGGTCTCAGGGGTGTGACCGTTATAGAATTTCTCTACAAGCGCCTAGTCTGATAGACCGTGTTCGGAGCAGCGGGATACTAAAGTTTGGAAACTCTCCCAAGCTACATGGTAGGGCTCGTCAGGTTCCATTCGGAACGAATGGATCTGATCACGAAGGCATGATGCTTTAGCGGGTGGGAAGTATTTTTTAGGAAATCATCCTGTAGAGCAGCCCAAGTAGAAAAAGTACCGGGTGGTTGAGAGTCAAGCTAGATGGCGACTCGACCCCCGAGAGAAAGAGGAAAGATTTGGAGGAAACGGGCAACGTTGCCCGCACCCTCCATATTGAACGTGTGACATAGACGGGTAAGGCGGTTGATATGTACGGGCGCATCCTCATCATCATGACCATGGAATTGGTAAGAGTTAGTGATAGCGGTCATGATGTAGGAAGGGATTTGCCAAGCTCGATCGTTGTTCATCGGGGGTAAGGTGATGGGTGAGTTTGCATCGGTGAAGCCGGTGGTGGCCTGTTGGTAAACCCTCTGATTGTTATTAGCCATGTGAAAGTTAGGTGATGGCGGTGGTGGGCTTATGTTTCTATGGACTACGCGGGGTGATGGGGAACCGGGTGGTGAGGTGTAAAATCGAAATCGGGTGGTAAAAAGGAACAGGATGAACTTGAAAAAGTGGAGGAAGAAGCACTTACCTTTGGTGCGGGAGAGAATGGCGTATCCGTCGGCGGCGGAGGTCCTTGCGCACGCGTATAGGGCATCCACTAAACCGAAAACACGACAAATACAATAAGTTAGCAAAACAATTAAGATATATATATATATATATATACAAAAAAAAAATATGAAACTAATTAAATAATTTAGACTCCTACGACACAAATGAAAAATAAAAATTAAACACAAGTGTAATAACAAAACCTAAATCGAGTAATCAACACAATTGCCAATGAGAGAGTCTCCGACAACGGTGCCAAAAACTTGATGTCCTAGAAGTAGTTAATTAAAACAACTCAAATTAAACTCTAGACTCCTAAACTATACCAAACTACTAACCGGCAAGTGGACCAATCAATGTAGAATAGCATTAAGCAAGTATGGATTATCGAACCACATGACTCTCTAATTACTATGACTACCTAACTTAGACTCAGTTACACACTTTGTATATTTTAGGGGGGGGGGGTTACTACTAATTCCAAATTATCAATTAAACTATTAAATTACTAAATTGGAACATACCAAACTATGAACTTTTAGGAAATTAGGAATTAAATCAAGAAATAATGAACTAGCCACCTAGGTTAGATTTTTAGACTACTACTCATCTATTTAATAATAATTTATTAGGCTGAATGTTTTACCGGGATCTTTAAATATTAAAGTCTAGGTTTACCTAACAGGACCCCAGACCCTTCTTAGGAAGACACCTATGATAACCTAAATTTTTATTTGATTACCGGTTCTAAAGATTTCTTTTTAGTTATCTTTTAAATTAATAAAGTGTCTAAATTACCTCTCAATAATTAACCTAGACCAACTACAACTTCTAGTTTAGCTTAACTGACCTAATTATGACAAGTAAATTAGATTTGGGAATTTCTCAAAACCTAAACCTAACAATTTATCTAATTAATTCAGCCAACTAATTGTTATTTCTCAATAATCAATTTAGGTATAATGACAAGATTGATTTTATAATTCATTCAATTGTTTTCCCGATTTTATTGGCCAATTTTACCGACAACTTCCGGAATCCCTAAAGACATGAAAAGAAACACAAACCTACTCTATGGAAGATATCCACCTAAGTTCATGCAAAACAATCAAACAATCATAAATCAAGGAAAATCATGCAAATACACTAAACTAGATAATTAAAGTTGTGAACTTTACCAGTTAAACATTCAAACCACAATTCAACTAAAATAAAATCAAACTTTCATAAAATCCATTATCCAAACCAAGGCAACTGAATCAAATCTAGCCAAGTAACATGTTTGAAAAACTAGTTAAACAATGTTTATAACAAGAAAGCATAATCAAGCAAAACAAGGGAGTGCAAAGATCAAGAATGGTATGATAAAACCGTTAAAAGCTCCTGCCTTGAACCTCCTTGATCACCCAAACACCTCTTGCAGCCTAGATCTCCTTCTCCTAGCTCAAAATCTCCAGAAAAGTGCTCCCAAAAGCCTCTAGTTCGTCCAAGTTGGTTCCAAGTGTGTTTTACTTCAATAATGATTGATTAAATAACAAACAAGTCCCAATCCAACTCAATTTCGAAACTTTCTGGATAAAACACCCTCTCGCCAGCCGCGATAGGGTTTGAGGCTTCCGGTTGCGCCCCGCGACCGAGTGGCTTTCCGGAGATAATTATCACTCTATCGCGGGCCGCGAGCGAGATGTGGTGTGCCGGTCGCGCCCCGCGACCGGGTTAAAAATCCTTATTTACATTCCGTTTCCTCTTGTTCGATCCAATCACGTCCTGGCTCGGTTCTTTTCACCATTTTCGCTCGTTTTTCCCATCCTTCCAACCGTTTTCACGAACCAAGAACTGCAAAACGCATTTCGATTAAAAGTAGAAAAATTCTTGACAAACCAAACGAAAACACGCTAAAACTATACAAACTCTACATGATAAATGGATGTATTATTCAATACATCAGACATTCTGTATCAACAAACTCCCCTTTGGATGATGTCACCGTCTTATCTTTGTTGGTCTTCAGCCTTTGCATCCGAAGAACCTCTTCTTGTAATCCTTTCTGTGCTTTTCAAATCTTTCCATTGGCGTTTTACCTGTGATAGGAGTTCTTCTTCATATATTGAGATCTTGTGATAGCAGCTTTCTAAGTTTGATCAACAATCTTCTACAACCTTTTCTTTTTATCTTATATCTTCTTTCTTCTCGGTCATTCTCCATTTCGTATCCCACGTTCTTCCAGAATGTATATCATACTCATAACAAACATTTACGACTCTCTGATATTGCAACGCTTGCTAACGATCAGCTTTCAAGAAATAAATCATATTGTAGAACAACATTTCTATACCTTTTCTGACATATTCACTATACACATCGGATCGTACAACCTGATCGACCTCCAAAGTCTTTGCATAAAACAATCACTGCCTCTCTAGTCTTTTGTCATAGTACCACCATCAGAATTCGCTATGAATATCCTGTTCCATCTCCAACACTGGTATGTTTCTTATAATCTTTGGCCTTTTATAGTTCAGCATCACTTTAGGCTTTCTAGTTTCTGGATCTATTTCAGTCTTTGATACTATTTGCTTCGGCTCCGGTTTCCACCACTTGAAATGATTTTGTTCTTGTTGTTTGATAAACCTTCGCACATGTTGATTATACCGACTTTGTTTATAGTTTACCAACCTCAGCCTGCATAAATCTGTCACATCTCAACACGGTAGACGTTTAATATAATTTATGTTTCTGAAATACTGCACGTCGTATTCTTTTCTTATCACAATCACATTCAACTTTGGAATCCAGCTCCAACTGATAATATCATCCAGTGATATATCTTTGTTTCTTGTAAAGAATGTTAATGGTCTTCGATACGTCCTTTCAACCGGACACCTCTAAACCACTTCAATCTTTCTGGTAAAGTCTATTTCTTATCAATCATTGGAAATACACCATACTTTTCTTTAACTTCTTTTATTTTCGCTCTTACAATATTATTAGCTTCTTCTGCGAACATCTCTGTAAATGTAGGAAACTGTTCATTCACATTGTTAGCATAACGAACCTCTGCATCATCAAAATCATCTTTAATCTCGACTTGATCATAATCATTAGCATCTGCAACCGGTTCAAATACATAAGCTTCTTGTTTATCATCGTTTTCAGTATCGTTTAAATCGTCTTCAAAATCGAATACATACTCTTCTTCATTAATTCCATACAACTTGGCCAGTTCTTCTTTAATGTAGTGGTGTACATACACTTCCTCTTCGATATCATACTCAACATCCAGAAACTACTCGGCTATTGGACTAGCAGCAACAAACATGACTGGTACTGCGTTTGTGATGATTCCTGTAGTATCCTCACAAACATTTTTCAATCCTTCACCTGACTCCCCTGAACTTCGGATACATCTTCAGTTCTAACAGTTTCAGTTTGTGTTTCAAGAAGTTTTGGTTCATTTGTTGTTTCAATTATAGTAATTTCAACACCACTACCCTGATTACCATCATCATCATTAAACACCAGAATCACTGAAATCAATTTTTTCTTTATCATCGTCATTATCTTTTTCTTCTTCATCTTCCTGTTCTTTATTTTCCTGACCATACAAAACATCCGTTATCTTCTTATCTTGAGAAGTAAGCTCAGGGTCAACAAATTGTTCAGCTTCAACTTCTACTTCAGTGTCTGGTACAAATATAGCTTCAGGTACATTTTTAGATACAGGTTCAGTAACATTTGGAGGTTCAATAGTAGCTTCTGGAACACCATCCACCGGCTTCTTTCCGTCAGTCTTGATTATTCTAGATTCAGCTACTTTTGCTGCTAGAACTTCATTCACAGTTTCTATTTCTTTCATCATTTCAACTTCATCATCAAGATTAATCTGCATCTTATTCTCCAACACTTTAAAGTAATTTCTATACTTGATCAACAAGCTTGCATGATGACCTCTTCATTCAATATTCAAATCAATCTGAGCTTGTTGTTTTTCATTTTGAGCTTGTAGATTCACAATCTCATTCCTCAATCTCTCAATTTCTTCAACCAAACTCACAATTTTAACATTCAACTCTTCCACCAGTTTCTCCAACTCTACGATCTTTTCATTGTTCGACTCATTAAAATAATCGTAATCAATATCTATGTCATCAAGCCTAGGAGTTTGTTGATTAGTAGACGGTCTAGCTTGTTCAGGCTTTTCGGTGTTGATTTTGGCATTCGTTGTGATGGTAATGATGTTGGTGTCTTAATACATACACTTTCCATAGTATGTAAATCAATTTCTTCAACTACTGGAGTTCCGTTCTTCACAACCACTTGTACATCATCAGCTGGTTTATCACCTTGAACAACTATTTCAGGTTCATCAATAAGCTTTAAGCCTGTAGTCTTTCTTTTCTTAAAATAGGTTTAGCTTTGCTTTTCTTACGACCACCAATCTTCTTTTTCTCAGCTACCGGTTCCTCAGGAACATAATCAACATGATGTTCTTCATCTACTTTCTTCTTTTTAACTTGTTCGATTTCATGAGGAAAATCTGGTTCGGATTCAGTTGCTTCATCGTTCGAATGCTTTTCATCTTTGTCTGTCTCTAAAGTAGCAGATATTACGACCTCCACTTCAATGACTCCTCAAAGTGAATAACTTTCTTTGCATGATTTCTTTACACTTCTTTTGAGAACCCTCCTGACTGTCATCTTCCTTCTTGATATGTTTACTCCTTGATACACAAATTCCGTCATCTTCTCGTTCTCTATCCCAGCTTTACCTTCTGAATCACTGTTATCGTGTCTCCACTTTCCATTCTATGGAGCTATATAATCTTTATTATTCGCACGACCAAACAATCCATGAAACTTAGGAATCTTATGATCATCTTTTCCTCTATAAGCACCCATACGTTCGAATGTCGCATTGTTCATATGCTCTAGTTTCATCACATCACCCTCTTCCTTTACTAGATTCCAAGCTTGATGATCATCAGTAATTGTAAAAATCTCAGAACAGGTACATGATTCATTTCTTATCACCCAAATTACTTTTCAGATTGTTGAATATTATCGTTGAGAAATTAAAGTTCAAGTTAAGCATCAATGCTGCAATTGCACTCATTTGATAATCAACAACTACATCATATCCACCCTTTTGATGTCCCGGACATTGTACTACCATGTGCATTAGGTACTTGTAAGGCTTCGGTAAATAACTTTTCGCGCAGCTTGTGGCATTTAAGAATCCGTTGTATCCCATTCTCAGAACTTGTTTTTCATTTAACAATTCAGGATCTGTAGGTTCATCTTTAAATCCAATACTTCTCTAATCAATGCTTGGTAATCATAATCTTTTTCTTTTGGACTATCGAATGTAACTCTATTCCTTCTAACTTGACATTCTTCCAATATTCATGTATTATCTTCTCATACAGTACTCGAACCTCATTAATAGCCTTGAAGATTCTTGATTCCTTCAAGAATGGCATAATCGGTGTAAACGGTTTAGCTTTCTCATTCGTTTCATTGAGCAATGCTGTAATATTTTTTTTCAAATCATGATCCTTCTCCTTTTCAGATTTCACCATCTACAAAAACACATAACGCATATAAATCTGATAAATTTTTTTTTTAAAATTTCAAACAATTAGAAATTTTAGCAAATCACTCTACAAACATATGAGCATTTAAGAGTACGAACATCTATGAACGTATGAACATTGGACGTATGAAGAGTTTGCGTATGAACCAAATATGAGCGGATGTAGACTTAGACGTATGAACATCTAACCACGTATGAAACCTAGTCACATATGACCATCACTATGTATGAACAATCCTGAACGTATAAGCAATCAGATGTATGAACATTTACCACGTATGAAGACTTATCACTTATGAACCAATTAGAATCGTATTAATAACCTTAACATATGAACACATATGACTTCTAAACGCATGAGCTATCTGACGAGTAAGAACATGTTTCAAGCGTATGAGCTCATACGTACGTATGAACTAATCCGTTGAATATGAACACTATGTATGGTAAAAAATCAAATCATGAATTTTTACAATCTAGACGTAGACAAACACTCAGAAACATAAGATTAATCAAACCACTGTGTTTATTTTCGATTTTATCCAAGTTTTTATTATATCTGTATCGGTTAGGGTTCTATTTATATTTAATCATCAATTTGATTCTTTTAATGAAGATTTTTACCTTGAAATTTATATCACAATGATTACAAACAATTACTGAGTAATTTTAGAATCAAAATCAAAAGATCTCCTTTAATCAGAACTTTTCAAAAACTTCAATAGTGCAACGAATGAGCTGAGACTTTGAACCTTTTATACTAAGCGAATGTCTCATACGTATGTGTGAGACATGCACGCGGATGAGTCATTTTGATAGATCATCTGTTCCAAAACCACTCATGCTTTTAAATTGACATATGCGCTTGAGAAAGACACTCATGTGTTTGTAATGAGCATATGCGTTTACATTGATTCATGCTCTTGATTTGATTTTTCAAGTTAAAATTTTATCAGTCAATTTCACACGTTTGTTCAACCAAGTTCAAGTTAATCACATTGGTTTAACATTTTGGTCTTTAAACATCTGATTTTTACAAAAATTTCAATTTACAAGTCCAAATTAATGACCTTGGCTTCAACTTCAAATTATGACCTTGGTTGATGTCCGTTAAAGTATCCTAGTTTACCAAAATCTATCAGATTAGCCCCTAGTCAGTTGTGTAAAAGCCCTCCCATCATTTTGAAGAAAAGATTTAGTATCCATCACCGGTTATAAAAAATAAATGGAAAAATTAAATCTTTTTGGTTTTTTACGACTTTAAGCTAAAACACACTTAAAAGCTTTGAGATTTTGTAAATCAAAGTAAATTGTAAACTATTTACAAACAACCATATTTTTGTGAGATTGGGCTTAGAGTATCATATCAGTTTCTTTAAGACATATCAACTTCACCGTTAAGCTTTAATACATACTTAGTATTAAACAATTCACATCGATTGTTAGTATCGTTTATCCACTTTGTAGATCCCTACCCCACTTGTGAGGATCTACTCTCCATTAGCTCAGGTCTAATATGATTAATCTTGTCCATCATGTGCTGAATCCGTTTTAGACTAGGCGAAAATATTACCAAATTAATGTTTCTTCATTATCTGTTTTCATTAATAGTTCAACGTGTACAAGATACTGAAAACACTTGGACAGAGCTCCGCTGTCCAGTTTACAAAAACATATTTCTAACACTAAGCTCACACACCTATTTATACACGTTTATCTTTGTGCAAAGCTAAGTAGTCTACATTCGTACGAACATAGATTAGTTACCTTCGTACGAATTTGATTAATCACCTTCATACGAAGTGACTTATCTTACCTTTTTATGAAGGTAGTAATACATACACACAATATGAAATCTAACATGTACGTTCCTATTAAAGACTTGATATGTTTCGATGGCGTAGGCAACAAACATATGCATCAACAGTCTCCCCCTTGGATATTGCTGCAGTCTTTGAATTTTCCTTTAAGCTTCAGAGTCTTTAACCATCTTTAAATCTCATTAATGCTTTAATAACTTTACCATTCTTGTTCAACAAATATCATCAACAATCTCGTCTTTTATTTCGATCTTCAATTGTAAACTTTGAATATCAATTATACTCCCTCTTTCCTTGAGCTTCCTATTCTTTGTTCAACATTTTGTTCTACTCCCCCTTTTTGTCATCTTCCTATTCAATTTACTAAACATTCAAATAAACATTTTAGTCTCAAACTTTAACATTAAACATCTTATCAATTTTAACAACCCTCTCAGTTAACGTAGTCCAAGTTAATTGTAGGATCATTTTGTCTAATAGCAAAGGTCCTAATTTGAGTATCTAGTCCATACGTGCGGAATTCATATGAATTAGTGACAATTAACAAGATTATGTCATCAATTAACTGATTTCATTCAATGTTTAACAATTACAAATGATCAGGAAATCTGACAAATGATTTCAGTCGCAAAAAGTTTTACGAAGTAACAACTCACACTAGCTATATATAGACATGCTACATTCGTACGAGGGTGGTTTATCTTCGCACGAAGGTAGTTTACCTTCGTGCGAAGGTAGAATTTACTTTCGTGTGAAGTTAAATACAAACAATGTAAAATCTTACATTTTCGCCCTATTCCAAAATACAGACACAACCCTAAGATGTAGGCAATAGACATTATGCAGCAACAAACTCCTCATTGGATGTTGCCGTAGTCTTGGTCTGTCTTCAAAATCTTCAAATATTTGACTTTAACGCCCAAAGAAATTCTTAGACGGCTTCCTACGCTCTTCAAATGGTATAGGCGCTTGATTTGTTGCAAGAGCCCACTTCATACACTGAAATCTTCTTAAACGAGATTCTTTTGACTTTTCTTCAATCTTTTCCAAACGTTGCTTCGCTTTCAAAAATTCTTCTTTCTCTAACTCTCTCCATGATGATTCCTACATCTTACCAGAATTAATACCATGTGCATAGCATACGTTGACACACCCTGGTATTGCATCGCTTGCCTTCTCCTTTACATCAAAACAAATCTTGTTGAAGAACAAGCATTTGATATCTTCTTTCGAACAATTAACTAGCCACATCGGGTCTAGTATACGAATAGTTCTCCACAATCCCCATATCCTCTTTCGTTCTATCATTTCTGGATTCAAATCTTCAGTAATATCCCAAGTGTCACTAGTTTTCAAAACAATCACAACTTCACTTGTTTCATAATCCACTTGCCAGCACTTTGAAAGTATTCATGAAAATCATGTTCAATCTTCATCAACGACATGTTTTTCATCACATGTGGCCGTTTTATCCCAAGCGTGACATCTTTCTCTTTAGTAACTTTGTCAATCTTTATTCCTTTCTTCGGAATAAACGGTTTCCACTTGTTAAAACCATGAGCTGCTTCATATTTGATTAACTTCCATAATCTTTGGTCATGAAACTTCATTTGGAAGTTAATACTCTTTGTTTGTAAAAGCTCTTCGATATCCCAGTACGGTAATGTCTTTAAATCATTCAAATACCTGAAGTATCGAACACCATATTCTCGTTTGATCGCATAGACATCCAACTCAGGAATCCATCCCAGCTCAAAATATCACCCAAAGATTTATCTTTGTCGCATGTGAAGAATGATAACGGCCGTCTGAACTTTCATTCTTTTGGTAGCTCTTTAAACCATATCTTTTTAGCCTCAGCAATCTCTTCTTTGGATAGACGTTTCGGAATACTTCCCTCTGCAACCGTCTCTTCAATCCTTCTTTTTAACAAGTCATCGTTTTCTTTACTAAATAATTCTTCGAAAGTTGGAAAGTTATGAGGTCCTTCACCAGAATAATTGACCGCTTCATCATCATCCGATGCATCTTCAATAATCACCCTATCATACACATCAACATCCGGTATATGCTTGTAAACATAATTATTTGGCTCGAATGCACTTATGTTATTTAGTTCCTCTTCAAAGCAAATTCGAATGAATCTTCATCAACTCCAAGCATAATAGCGATCTCTTCTTTTGTATAATTGTGCACAAACTTACCTTCTTCAACATTATGTTCCAAATACAAATTTCGGGGCGTATACTAATCCAGAACAATTGTAAATGGAGTAGCTGTGAGAATTCCTAATTGTTCTGCATCGTGAGTTTGCTCTTTCTGCTCCCTGTGATGTTGTGTATCCTCTCCTATGTTAGCATAATCATTTAGATAAGCATCGTAATCAAAAAAATCGTTTATCTTTGCAGTTTCAACTACTGTCACTCCAGTACTTCCATGAGTGCCATCGTCATCATCACCCTTATCGTCGTCATCTTTTTTATTATCATTTTCATCATCTTTATCTTTGTCATCATCCTCCTCATCATCATCAAATTCATCTAACTCAGCATCTATCTTAGCATACAATCTCCTTCGCTCTGCAATCTTTTCAATCGTAGGATTCACAGAAACATCCACCGGTCTTCCAACAAGTACAAAATTAACCGGTTCAACATCAACATATATATCAACTTCTTCCTCAATCTCAACACCAACAACAGTAATTTCTGGCACATATTAAGCTTCTGGCATAGATTGGTCTATCACTGGAACCTCATCAATTTTCTATTTTCCTTCACCCAAAGCTCTATTATCTTCCTCTGCTTTCTTAGCTCGTTCGGCTGCTTTTTGTCTTGCTTCTTCAACTTCTAAACGGTCAAATTTAGCATCAAAGTGTATTCCCATCCTGCTAGCAAAAACCTTTTGAAATAAATCAAATTTTCTATTATTATGGGCACGTTCATCCACAAAATCATTTACCACCCGTCTCAACCTTTCATTATCAGTCACCAGACTTTCAATCACAATTTTCATATATTCTATATCATTTTCAAGAAATTTCACCCTGCCTTCCAATACTTCCTTATTATCTTCCAAGGTTTTGATTTTGCTTTCCAGTTCTGCTGTTTTGGAGTCGTTGAACATGTCTGCATTGAAGTTTTCATCAAGACCTTTTGTAAATTGAATATTTCCAAAATTTGTAGGAAATTGTCTGACATTGATTGTCTCGAAGCTGATTTAGGTGTTGGTTATTTGGGTGTTGTTTGAGTTAGTGGAGATGTTTGATGTTGTGGAGTAGTTTGATGTGAAGGTGTGATATGTTGTGGTGATGGCTGTGGCGGTGATGATGGTGGTTGTTGAGGTGGGGAAATGTGAATGAGTGATGTATATGGTTGCTCAACACTTTCAATCTCTGCTGTCTTTTTCCTCATATATTTCCTCTTGGCTTTCTTTATAGCTGGAGACCTAGAAGTCTTTTCTAAACATTAGGCTTGCTTTTAACTCTTTGTGCCTTTTTGATTTGCTCTTCAGCTTCAGAATCATTATCAGAAAGAATTTACACATCATCGTCATCTCTAACCACTTTCTTCTTTTTGATTTGAGCCAACCTTTCAGCTTTTTTCAACTCAATCAAAGGTATCCTCAGAATCTTCATCGTTATCACCACCTGCACCTTCCTTTTCTTTATCTGAGGTAGCAGAAAATAACTTGTGTTCAACATTCACTTCAACTTCAACATGTTGCTTAGTAACTATCTCAATCTCTACTTCCTCATTAGTAGTTTCATCTCTGAGGACTGTTTCTCTCTTTCTTTTCTAAGCTTTGGCTTTTGGAGTGCTCTGTTTCTTAGTATCTTCTTTTTCATACCACACACTTCTCTTAGGCTCATAACCATCCATCTGAGAGCCTCATCAGCATAATCACTGTCTTCATTTCTCCATTTATTCTTTGAAGGTGCTTTGTATCTCTTCTCTTTAATCTCCCAAAGAACTTTTTGGCCACCGGCTTTGTAGCCTGCTCTAGATACTGTTTAATCTTACCAAAGATAACCCTGTCATGTGATCTAGTGGCAACACATCATTCTTGTTTTTTTACTAAGTTTGGAAATTGATCATCCAACATCATCTGCAGAAATCTGGGATACTGCAGAAACTTTTCTTTATCAATATTTAACTTCATTTGCTTGAATATCATTTTGGTGAAGTTGTAAGGCTTGTTTAGCGTGAGTGTAGTGATCATGCACATCTGATAATCGACTATCGCATCACCTCCCCCTTTGCTATGACTTAACGCAGAAATCACCAAATGTACAAAAAAACTTGTAAGGCCTTCCAAGAGAAGCTTTATTGAACTGTGTATTGACATGCCCCTTATAGCACATTCTATAGAAACATCCTTTGCACACACGTTCAATATACATCATTGGATCTTCATCTTTGTCTTTGAAATCTAAGACTTTGCGAATCAGGGCTTCAGTAATATACACCTCTTTATCTTCATTACTAATCCGCACAAAAGATCCTATAGCTTTCTTCGCTGGTCATACTTTGCATGCTCCCAGAACCTCTCTATATGTGAACGATTGGCCTTGTAAGGATCTGTAAGTGCTTTACCAATTGGCAACTCGCTCATAAACTTTAATATAGACTTGAAAGGAGCGATTCCTGGAATACTCTCATCAAAAACACAACAAATGTTGTGTTTCTTGTCAAAGTTCAATTTCTTTTCCTGTACAAACACAAACACGAAAGCACTTAGCATTGTTTCGAAAAATATGTTTTACCTTCTTGCGAAGGTAACTAGTGTGAAGTGAACCTTTACCTTTGTGCGAAGGTAAGTAATCACAAATGCATATTTTGCACTTTATCTTCGTGCGAAGATAATTTTACCTTTGTGTGAAGGTAACCTTATACACACTTGAAAATTTTTCCTTGCTTTTTGTGAAATTGTTGTTACTGAAACAAACTAAAAGAGCCGATTAACATGATGGTTTGTTCAATTTCATCTTTGGTCCATTCGATTGTCCTAAATCTACGTTTTAATGTGTGTTTTACCGAAAACTTCAAATTAAGGTTCAATTCGAGTTCAATTTGGTCCAAACTATCTTAGGCATTGTTAGTGGTGTGCCAATCAACCACTACAAGCTAAAATTTAGGCAGCACTTCGTCGTTTGCAAGAAATTTTATCTTCGCTCAGAGCAAATGTACAGTGAACATATGTATTATCTTCGTGCGAAGATAATATATAGCAGACTATCTTCATGTGAGGATAATTATCTTCGTGCGAGGATAATTATCTTCATGCGTAGATAACTCTTTTGAGCAAAGGTAAATCTGATTTTTACCATTACGTTCATTTTAATTAGTTTTAACGACCCATTCAGTTGACCAATTCCAAGTTAATGACCCTGGTTAACTGATTAATCTTCCAAGTCCAAGTTAATGACCTTGGTTGAACACTTTGTGATCAAACTGATGTTTTAGGAAATGTGAAGAATCAAGTTAATGAACTTTTGATCTTTTCAAAGTATTTTCACAATTTTGATAAGCTCCCAACCCATTGTCTTGCGGAATTCTTAGCATTTGGCATATCTGGATTTTGAAGATTCGCTTTCCATCATTGGTAGTCAAAACTAAGATAGAAATAAAATCTTTTTGGTGTTTTCCAAAGATTATGCTAAAACATACTGAAAATATTTTTTTGGATTTTTCTAAAATGAAATGTAAACATAGTTTTGTGAGTTTGTATTACATATCACTAGTACCATTCACTTTTATAAGACTTTAAGTACTAAAAAAATTCACTTAGATTGTCAGTATACTTGTCCACATAAACCTCTACACATTTCTCAATTGTTCCGAGATACAATAGGTAATTTTAGGAACTTGACTTAACTGTGTTTCCCACCTCAGAATATACTCCCGTATTAAGATTTCCTGAAATTGTTCAGGTGAATATATCTAACTGATATCTATATCTTGGTAATGCGAGACCTTGAGAGCTCAGGTTAGTACCATCGTACCGACAAAGAGATGAAGGCTCGTCTTGAAAGTAGTGTTCCAATTTGGAATCTTTTACTGAAATTGTTGGATCTTTCGATACTTACAATTTGTTGCAGTTTTTAGGTATTAAAAGCAAAAGTATTCTGCAAGTTCTAGTCCATTGCTGACGCAAAATTATAAGAACTTGTATAATACCCCATATATCAATTGTTTATAAAGACCTAGTATCTCAGAATCCGACAATCTCTCAAACGAAATTTCAATGTACTAAGACCATATATCCGAGAGATGTTAAAGCACTAATTAAGAAGTTTTTCTTTTAAGTTTAAATCTTAGAAACAATCTACTGAATATGCAAAGCCTACTGGCACATCCTCATTGAGACCTATTTAAACTTTTTAACACTTCAAATCTTTAACATACCGTGATAGTCCACTAATGTACTATCATTTCTTTTTTCACACGAAAACTCTTTTTGTCTTTTTCATGTTTTTGTATATTTTTTCATTTTTTAATGTTTTTGTATTTTCTACAACATTTCTCCCCTAAAATTAAAAACATATCTTTGAAATTTTGTATTTAAAGAAAGAAATTCTAAAAACTATAAAATGTGACAAACAAATGAGGATCACTAAAACTCGTCAGATGATCCGTATTCAACCTCGAATTCCCCATCTGATGTTAAATTTTTCATACCATTATTTCTCAAAAGATATTTAAATCGAGTTCGATCAAATGGTTTGGTATAAAAATCTGCCTTTTGTTAATCAGTGTGGATCTTTTTATTCGAATCAACTTTTTCTCATGGCAATCATGGATAAAGTGATGTCTAACTTCAATGTGTTTAGTTTTAGGGTATTGAACTGGATTTTTAGTTATATCGATGGCAGCCTTGTTATCTACATATATATGGTGTACCAAGAAATTGCAATCCAAAGTCTCTCATCTGTTGTTGTATCCACAAAATTTGAGAACGACTGGAAGGAAAAACGTATTCACCTTGCAAGTAGAGAGAGCGACCGTGGTTTGCTTCCTTCATTGCCACGTTACTAAGCGTGTTCGAAAGAACTGGCAACCAGCCGTTGTAGATTTGGCATTAAGTTTGCAGCATCCGAAATCTGAGCCTGAATATCCTACGAGGTCGAAGTTGTTATTTCACGGATACCACAAGCCAATGCTAGGGCAACCTTTCAAATATCTGAAAATCCGCTTGACTATCATCAGGTGCGACACTTGAGGACGCGACTGATATCGGGCGCAAAGGCATGTTGGATATATGATGTCTGGTCTTGATGCTGTAAGACACATCTGTGATCCAATCATTGATCGATATAAGGTCTCTTCTATCTTGACTCCATGTTCGTCTAGACAGATGCCATGATTAATTGCCAATGAGGTAGATAATGGTGACATTCCTGACATGTCGAATTTCTCCAAGATATCATTGACGTACTTTTTCGAATGGATGAAGATACCATCAGACAACTGATCAACCTGAAGCCCTAAGAAGAACTTCATTTCTCCCATTGAACTCATTTCAAATTTCTTTTTCATGATTCTTCAAATTCTTTACACTGTGCATCATTTGTAGAGTCAAAGATGATGTCATCCACATAGATTTGTACGACCAGCAGATGTCCTTTCAGTTCCCGTGTGAAGAGTGTGCTATCAACAGTGCCTCTGGTAAAGTTGTTTAACAGGTGCTGAGAAAGTGTGTCATACTAGGCTCTCGAGGCTTGATGCAACCCGTATAACGCCTTATCAAGTAAGTAAACCTTGTCTTTATGCACTGGATTGACAAACCCCGGTGGTTGTCCGACATACACTTCTTCTTTTTACTTTTCCATAAAGGAAAGCTGATTTGACATCCAACTGGCACACTTTAAAACCCTTCCATGATGCAAATTCCAGGAATATGCAGATTGCTTCTAGTCTTGCGACCAGAGCATAAACCTCGGCATAATCAATGCCTTCTTACTAATGAAAACCTTTGACAACTAGCCGAGCTTTATTGTGCTTAATTACCCCTCAATCATCTCTTTTGCACTTGAAGACCCATTTAGTACCAATAGCTTTGTGATTAGCCGGTAGGTCAACAAGTTTCCTGATACCAAGCTTTTCGAATTGTTGCAGCTCCTCTTGCATTGCATTTACCAGCTACGGCAAGTGCTTCCTTATTTGATTTCGGCTCAATCAGCAAAATAAAACAATGATGTAAGTACATATCTTGAATTGGTGCAACTTTCGTATAAAAACAACTAAGATCCTTGTTGATCTGATTGTGCATTTTAACTCCAGCTTGCAGTTTTCCTATAATATTCTCCGATAGGTGATAGGACAAATTCCTTGGCATTACTTCATTAGGAACATTTACTTTGCTCTCCAAGTTTGTAATGTTCTGTTCAACAACTTGACTACTTGTTGAAGCTTCATTGTAATCTTTAGGAACTACAGATTGATTTAACAAACTTATTATCTGCTCAGTACCTTTGTCGGAGCTGGATTCACCATCTTGATCATATGTCGGCTCAACATCTTAATTAGAATCGTCAGATTGGTCGAAAGTGAGTTTTGTGGCATTCATTACTGATACGATGACAGGTTCTGTTTGGATCTTGCTCAAATATGCTCAAGAAGCATTTGTGCCAATAGATAGTGGAGTAACCACTATTGGTCTTGGAACTTGTTCTTGATTAGACGATTGTCGTTGTTGATACAACAAGACAGTTCCTCTTCATTTGGTTCGTCTGGCATATCGAAAGAATTCCATAAACTCTCGTAGTTGAACATCCAGGATTCACCAGGCTTTTGAGTAGGCAATGTATACTTCTAACAATCAACATGTTGAGCAAGAATAACTCGATTTAGACTTGGCAAATATATTCTTCTCAACGGACATGCATATCCTATGAAAAATCCCTCCAAAGATCTGGCACCAAATTTACCATCCGGGTCAATGACCATATATGGAGATCCAAATGGTTCCAAAAACTCTAAGTTCGGCTTTCATTGGTTAAGCAGTTCGAAACATCTCTTCTTATGTGCCTTGATGGTTCAAACCCTGTCCAACGTTTAACATGCAGAGGCAACGACTTCACTCCAGAAATTAACAGGTAACTTTGAATCAGCGAGCATCGTACGTGTAGTTTCAATCAGAGTTCGATTCTTACGTTCAACTACTCCATTTTATTGTGGAGTATAGGGGGTGCTGAATTCATGAAGAATACCTTTGTTGTTACAGAATTTCAGCATTCGATTATTTTTAACTTAGTACCATTATCACTTCATATTCGTTTATTTGGAAGGTGGTACAAGTTTATAACTTTCTAAAGAGAACCATAAGATTATCAAATGTCTCATCTTCACCCTCCTGGAATAACCCATGAGAATTTTGAATAGTTGTCAGTCACAACAAGGCAGTATAGATCACCAGATATGCTTTTGACGTTTACCGGCCCGAAAAGATCCATATGAAGCCTCTCTAGTGGTAATTTGATAGAATTCAGAAGTTTTCTCGAGTGTGATTTCTTATGCTGCTTCCCCTTTTTGCAACTACGACAATCACCATTCAAATGAAAACTTTTGAGATTAATACCCTACACTAGATTGTTGTGCACCAGATAATTCATTTTTCTCAAATGGATATGCCCCATCTTTCGATGCCATAAGATCGATTCTTTTCCATTTGCTTTTGTGATAAAACATTGTGCCAACTTCGATGAAGTGGATGCGACACTCATGTCTAGAACATAAAGATCATTCTCTCATGGAACGCACTTGAGAATCCACTATTCAGGAATTTTGAATCCCGGCTTCAGAATTAAGCATTCTTTATCATGGAAGTGTGTTTTAAACTTCTTATCACAAATATGTGAAATGCTTAGTAAATTGTTCTCCAATTCAGCAATGTAGTTCACTTGTTCGAACAAGACCACTCCATTGGAAAGTTTTCCTTCTTCGACAATCCTTCCACCTTGATTTCTAGCGAACCCTACATAGCCTCCACGAATAGACTTAACATCATAGAGTAAGGACACCATTCCTGTCATGTGACGAGAAGCTCCACTGTCCATTATCCATTTTGATATGATTGACATTGGGAGCAACTACACATGTAATAAAGCAATTACTAAAACAGTGAAACCCAAGCCTTCTCGGTCTTGGGTAGGTTCGGAATATCAAACATTGGAACTTTGACATTAACATCCTGTGTAACTTTAGATTTAACAGGTGTATTGATTTCTACAGAAGATGTTTTGGTTTTAACCACCCAAGTTTGTGTTTTGAGAATTGCCTTTTTCGAATAAAATTTTGAATTCTTTTGTTCGGTTTTTGTTAAAGTTTCACCAATTTCAGATTTTGAAACATTTAGAATTATTAGTTTCACAATTTTGTTGGATTCATTATTTCTTTTAAGATCTGTTTTGGAACAAACTCAGGTTTCTTTTGTCTCTCATCTTCTGTGGATATCTTTGCGTTTTAAACAGATTTTGAGTTGCTTTGAGTACAATGCCATGCAATATGCCCAACTTTGTTATTTTTTCCAACATGTTCTACTCTCACAAACAGTAGATGAACTCAAATTCTGCTCATGACGTTTCTTTTCTGCATGGAACTCGTCGTCTGATTGTTACTTCCCAACCTTTCTTTTTCACTTACCGTTCTTGAACTAAACACAAAGTTTACTTTCTTTTAAAAATTTGATTTTTGAAACTTATCATTTTTCTTATTAACATACCCCAACCCTTTATGCTTGTTTTCAGGATAATTTTTACCTGTGCGATAATTTTTCCAAAAGCTTTTTGGGTTTAGAGTAGTAAGACTTATTCAAATTTTCCACTTCAGAAAGATTGATTTCTATTAGCTTAAACACTTGTTCTACTTTCTCAAGATTCACATTCTGAATAAAAAATTCTTGATCAGAATATAGTTTGTCTGATCCTTTCATGGTATAACCAACCAATGTTGAATTACCATCCGTACTAGAATTTGATTTATCAAGATAATTCTTGTGCAAGCTCTCCTCATTTTTAGAAGGTGAACTTTAACTAGTTTTCTCCAAGTTCGACTCAGCACTTTCATACTCTGTGCTATCACTTTCACTTCCCAAAACCTTTTCACAACATTTTTAACCACATCAGATTCACAGTCATTGTCTGATTTAGTGTATGTTATATCAATGTTCTCAAGCAACTCATTTATCTTTTGAGTTTTCAAATTTAGATTGATCGCCTTTTCCACCCTTGATGGTTTCTTTCTAGCATAGCGTTCCCACATGGGTGGTGGAACACAGTTGTAACCAACACTTGTGTTCTTACCGTTCTTATCATGTTCTTCATTTTCAATTTTCAGAAGAATATGATCAATGACGTATGAACTGGTGGAATAACTTATTAACAATTTGTTAACCCTTTTTCGTTTCAATTTTCATTTTTTCAAGCTCATTTTTTAGTTTAGCAATTTTGTTAAGATGAATGTTAACTGTCATTTGTTTGTCCATAATATTTGATTTAAGCATCGACAAAGTTGCACTATCTTCACTGTTAACCTTTTCATATTGTTTAATTGCTTTAGATTATTTGTCATAAGCTTGTTTATCTTCGTTATAATCACTTGACAAATTATCTGAAAGTTTTTTCAGTTCAGAATAGTTTTTATCTTTCTCAACACATTCCTTGCAAGGTTCTTGGCATCTCTTGCATGGTTTTTCAATCTCAACAACCTGAACTTTGACAACCTCCCTTATCGACTCTTTGACAAATTCAGTCGCTGACTCTTCCTTGAATTCATCAGAACTACCTCTTTAAGATTTGCCATCATTGTTTTGTTTGCAATCTCTGTCAAATTCTCGGCATTCATCTCTTTTTTCACATCTATCAATTCCAAACACTTAGACTTTGATTCCTCTTCTGCTTGCACTTGATAACTTGAATCAAAAAATCCTACAAAAGATGGAAACAAATTAGGTGGAATCAGATTTCAATAAGCATTATGCAATATATTCTCTTCTACAGCACGTTGTTCATGAATATATCCTTTAAGAACAACTTCCTCAAGAGCTTCATCGAATACTACTTCCGAATAATCTTTTGGTTCAGGTTCAGGCTCTTTAATTATCTTTGCGAGAAGTGCGAGAATTTCGTTTTTAGAAATATACTTGCTCCAGTTAAATCCTTCATCTTCTTGGGAGATTACTAAAGCTTTGTCTTTAGCATTAGATGAACCGTCTTCTATTTGAATCATCCTTGAATTTGATTGTTGTACCAACGGCTTTTGATAGATAGCTTTCTTGTAGTAATCATCACCAAAAGACTTTGATTACTGTTGACTTCTCGGTTAGTACATTCCCATTTGAAATGTCCTTTCTCTCTTCATCTGAAATAGGTAACTTCTGATTTTTCGAATCAAAGCTTCCCATCCAAACCTCCCAAACTATTTCTGCCCGTAATCTCCATAAATTTATGAGCTCTTCGAACTATAGAAGCCATGCACCATTTGATGTCAATAAGCTCTAATTCTTTTGAATCTATCTGATCATAATCTTCTTTGGTCATATCTGGATTTCTTATCTTCCCAGCAACCAGGCTTTCATAAGATTCAAGAACAGATGCGAGCAATGACATGTGCTGCTTGGCGGTATGTTCATTAAAATCTTATGCGTTTTGGAGATTCACAGCTATGTTACACTGTAAAATCCTCTGGTTTGAGTTTGATTGACAAGATTGTTGACTTTGGAAACTATTTGAGATTTGTGAAGACTGAGGTGTTTTGGGTGACTTTGAATACCAACATAACTACCTTTAAAGTAAAGGTTTACATCTTATTGCATTTGAGCACCTTTTGATTTGTCCATCTTCTGCATTTCTAGTTCATGACCTTCAATTTTTTCTATGAACTTTGATAAGCTGTAACCACTATACTCTGCACCATTTTTCACAATCGTCAAGTACATAGTCCACTCTCCCTCAGCATCTGTCAACTTGTCGACTAATTCCTCATTTGTTGTCTAAATTCCCAACCTCTTCATTTGAACAACTAAATGACGGTAACGCTCGATCAATTGCTTCATAGTTTCGCCTTTCAAGAGGTTGAAAATATCAAACTCTTTTCTAAGCAGTGCCTTTTTGCTCTTCCTCATTTGTGAACATCCCTGAAACTTCAACCTTAATGCATTCCATAATGATTGTGAGTCATCATCATGGTGCAGCAATGCTAAGATATCTTCTTTGATTGACTGTTGCAGTATGCTCATCATTTTCTTCTCATTGATGAATTTTTCTTTTTCAGCCGGTGTGAACTGAGTCAACATCTTCTCCAATTCATTTTCCCGATTGGTGTGGTATATTTTTCTTCTATAGCAAACCAGTAGTTAATTGGTTCGCTTGCACCCAGTTAACAAACCTTTCACTCCAACTGTCATAATCCTCCAAATTCATCAACTTTAGGGGTTTCACCATTGTCCCCATTTCGTTCTCCAACTTCAGATTCTGTGTGGCTGCAGCTGATACATTAACAGTTAACATAGCAAATGCGTTGTAAAACCGGTTCTCCATTTAACCAGTCTGAAACAATGTTAAATGCTAAAACGATTAAAATTTCAGTTTGAGTGAAGTAAAAATGTTAAAAACTTGATTTATCTTCGCGCAAGGATAGATATATCTTCGTGCGAAGATAGATTTATCTTCGTGTGAAGGTAACAGATTTTAAACTTTTACAAATTTTTATCTTCATGCAAAGATAAAATTATCTTCGTGCGAATGTAAAATTAAGTTCGTGTAAAGATAGGTTTACCTTCGTGCGAAGATAGGTTCAAAACTTGACATTTTTTGCAATTTTAAACATGAATTCGTTTGTTTTTAGCTTCAATTTTCTCAAGGGTTTATCTAAACATGTTTTTACGTATTACACTTGAAAATCAGTTCATTTTGACCATGGATTCATTTTAAAAAGTGAAGAATGAGTAGAATAAGAAGTCTTCTAGGCTGAATCTTGAACAATTGCCTTCAAATCAGACTCCCTGTGCTCTGATACCACTTGTAGGATCGTTTTGTCCAATAGCAAAGGTCCTAATTTGAGTATCTAGTCCATACGCATGGAATTCATAAAATTTTTTGACAATTAACAAGATTATTTTATCAATTAACTGATTTCATTCAATCTTTAACAATTACAAATGATCAGGAAATCCGACAGAGCTTCACCGTCTCAGTCGCAATAGTTCCACGCACTAACAACTCACACTAGCTATATATAGACATGCTACCTTCGTGCGAGGGTAGTTTATCTTCGCACGAAGGTAGTTTACCTTCATGTGAAGGTAGACTTTACCTTCATGCGAAGTTAAATACAAACAATGTAAAATCTAACATTTTCGCCCTATTACAAAATATAGACACAACCCTAAGACGTAGGCAATAGACATTATGCATCAATATTAATGACCCCGGTAACCTGATTTATCTACCAAGTTCAAATGAATGACCTTTGTTGATCACTTTCTGAACAAACTAATGTTTTCTATCATATTTAAGTTTCAAATTAATGAAATTTTAAAATTTCAAAACTATTTCTCATTTTAAAATAAACTATCAATTTCCATATTTAGTTCAGCAGCTTTAGACTTTGAAAATCAGCTTTCCATCATCGGTAGTCGAAACTAAGATGAACATAGAATCTTTTTGAGTTTATGAAGTGAAATAGATAGGTACAAACATATTTTTGTGAGTTTGTGAAAGAGGATCATATCAGTTTTTGAGACTTATCAATAGTACGGTTGATCTTGAAAATTTTAAATCCTAAATAGATTCACTTAGATTGTTAGTATATTGGTCCACTTAAACTTCTATACATTCTCAATTGCTGTAGTTTTAAAGTTTAAAAGCAAAAGTATTCTACAAGTTCTAGGCCATTGCTAACACCAAATCAGAAGAACTTGTATAATACCCCATATATCATTTATTTATAAAGACCTAGTATCTTAGAATCCGGCAATCTCTCAAACGAAATTTCAGTGTACTAAGACCATATATCCGAGAGATGTTAACCCACTAATTAAGAAGTTTTTCTTTATGTTTATATTTCAGAAACAATTTACTGAATGTGCAAAGTCTACTAGCACATCATCCGTGAGACCGGTTTAAACTTTTTAACACTACATTTCTTTAGCATACTGTGATAGCCCACTAATGTACTATCGTTTCCTCTTTTTACACGAAAACTCTTTGTCTTTTTCATGTTTTTGTATATTTTCAAATTTTTATACGTTTTTAATTTTTTCACAACATATTTCTCCCCCTAAAATAAAAAAATATTTCTGCATTTTTTTTGTTTTTAAAGAAAGAAACATTGATTGACTGATGAGAATCACATCAATTCGTCATCCATTACTGCTTCACATTTTTCTTTGCAACTCTTGATTTTAAAAACATTATCAAATCTATCTTTTCAATAAGTTTTGTCTGTTCAACAGTGAGGGTTCTATGAATTTTAATCTTTTTTCTTAAATTTCTTCAAAATAAACGATCTAGCAAACTTATTATAGCTTGAAAAGTTTTCGTTTAAATAACCCGGCTACTTTCTCATCATTTGTCAAGAAACTTCAATCTTCATGATTTACTTTGATCTCGGAAGTTCTTCCACACAAACATAAACAATCAGTTGAATAGAGATACCCAAGTCTTTCCAGTCTTTGGTGGATTTTCTTTGACTTTAATTTCCTCTACATAATCAGATTTATTTATAACTTTTTCAAGTTTAGGAAAATCCTCTAAACTCAAATCTTTTTCTTTTGTCACTCATGTTTTATTTTTCTTTAAAGTTTTCTTTGAATACAAAGTAGAATTTCTTTGTTCTTTAATATTTGAAGATTCAACAGTTTCATAATTTGAAACTTTAATGTTAACTGGTTTATAATAAGCCGAGATGACGTTTCCAGTACTAGAGCACACTTTCCATATATTGTCCAAAATTGACCCGACACCAATCTAATAATATTTTTACGACCCAAAACTAATACCAACTAGTTTAATGAACTAGTTAAGGTTAATTTACACCATAAACCATCATTAGTGGCCTAATGATACAAGAATTCTATTAATTACCTAATTATCTAGTATAACATGTCATATAATATGTATGCATATGTTTAAAAAAATATATTAAAAGTCTTATGGATGTCAAAAATTAGTGAAGGGGACCCCACCCCATATCCAAACACCTTACCACATTGTATATATGAGATCTTGCAAGAATGGCCACTAGAAATCATTACTTTGACTTTAAAAGATCATGGAATGGATATAAGCATGTCACCATCACTAAAATCTTCACCATTTGCAACATTGAACAGCACCAAAATCTCTTACCTTTCCCCTTCACCTCACGGCAACCAAAACCCCCCCTTAAACCCTTCTTTTTCATCCATTAAACCCACTCTTTAACCTCTAAAATCCCATTTCAAGACCACCCAAGAAAGGTGCAAGTATGGAGGACTTTTAAAGCTTCATTTGGAGCTTAATCTCTTCTTAATCCTCATCATAATCATTGCGTAATAGTAAGATCAACTTTTATCATTTTTAAGCTTGTTATATTATATAGATTTTGAAAGTACATGTTCATCATCTTGAACTTGACTTAAATCAAAGATCAAAACACTAATCTCAACATAAAAAGTCTACTAATGTGATGTATTTTGTGTTGATTATGTTGTTTAGTGCTAGTTAGCTTATATATTCTTGATGATTATATTAAAGTAAGTTGTTTAACTTGATAATCTTGCATGGAACTTGATTAAAATGCTGATTTAAACAACTTGATGTTTAAAGCTTAACAAAATCATCACCCACATAATCCATGAACTTTACTACAAAAATAAAAGTGATTTTTAACATTTTATAACTTTCATGTAAATTAAAAATCATGATTTACACTAAGATGGTTTTAAAAGTGTGTTATTTAAAGTTGTTTAAATAGAAGAACGAGATTAGTGTGTTAAATATGATGGTTTAAATATTCTTGTTAAAAGAATTAAAAATTGTCATCATTTTTACTAGAAAGTGTGGTTAAAAATATATATAAAGTTTAAGGATTATGAGGATAATGATGTGTGAAATTGTTACATGCAAAAGTTGGGGTTTGAAAATTGATTGGAAATTGATTGAGATTAAGGAATTTAAACATGCTTAAAATACGTTTTAAAAACGTGGAAAATGCTATAGTTTAGGGAAAACTATGGCGAAATTTTTCTAAAATCTAATCGCGATTAAAGTAAGATTAATGGGGTGATTAATGGGACTAAAGCGATTAGTAACCTTAATCGGTAATTAAGAAAGTTTAATGAAAAGGGTTAAGCCCTAATCTTACAAGAACTTCTATAGACACTTATATATAATTATAAGTTAAAAATAGTTATAAAAAGGTGAAATGAAAATTTTATAAGTATAAATATATTCTTAAATAAAAATATACACATGTTTAAAATATACCAACTTATGTGTATAAATACTTGTACAATTATGTGTATGTATTAGAAGTTAGGAAGAATACTAACTAAAATACAAATACACTACACAAACAATCTCCAAATACGTGACAACGAACGAGTATTAAAACACGTAAGGAACCAACTACATGAACAAACTTATATTACACTTTGGCACGAAATGCGGATGAGGAACAACCGGACATCAGGCAAATCGTTACATAACCTTATATCACGGACAAAATATATATGTACATAAAACCAAAAGCCGACATGAATTATCAAATAAACGACCCAATGAAGTAAATACATAGCTATCCGCAACGGTTGCTGCATCATTACGACATGGGAAGGATACCTATCATGGGCGATGCTTGAGCGTTTCGACAAGAAAATATATAACAACATTTTAAGACATAACATTGGGCTAGGCCCATTAACATGTCAAATGGGCTAAGCTCAACATCATATAATACATTGGTCTAGGCCCACTTACATAACTTTATTGGGCTAGGCCCATTCATACAATATATTTGGGCTAGGCTCATATACGCAAAGACACCAAATAATACGGTATACAAATACGTATAAATACAATATAAATACCCAATAGTATAGCATAAAGTACGTATGAATACAGTATAAAATACGTATAAATACCAATGGAACGGTATACAAATACAAGTATGAATACAGTATACATACACATATAAAAATACGTAAGAACATAATGATGTACTGAAATACACTTGTTAAAGTATACTCACGCAAATAATAGCGTACAAATACATCAACGTATTTACGATGTTAAAAATAAATATTTTTAACACTTATAATTATAAAAGGGTATACAAACATGAAGAATAAATATTCATACTTAAGCAAAACATGTCGTTACGAGTGAACGAGGTTCACTAGACTCAAGATGTATATATTTTGAGAATATATATATATATATATACATGTTAGGTCCTAGAAGTGTGAGACTGATGCATCAAATATACGCAACGGTCTATGGTGGTTAACTGAGATTAACTGGGTTAGTTTGTATTAGGTTTGGACTTTTATAGGTCATTTGGGCATACCATACTCCATGTGGGCCAGGCAAGCCCATGAGGGGCATGCCCTTACCCTAGGTATATAAGTTAAGCTTATGTCATTTCTAGGGTTAGACTTTTAGAACTTCTCTAGACAGCCTCCATCTTGTACCAGACGGTTTCGCTTGTTCAAGTAATAGAATCGTGTGCACAGTGTTA
Source organism: Scalesia atractyloides (assembly GCA_947069175.1). Classification (NCBI taxonomy): domain Eukaryota; kingdom Viridiplantae; phylum Streptophyta; class Magnoliopsida; order Asterales; family Asteraceae; genus Scalesia; species Scalesia atractyloides. The sequence continues at coordinate 50,915,328 of CAMTDV010000001.1, read as the reverse complement.
AAAGTTGATTTGTGTTGTTCTTTCATCTTTTCAGTTTTCGTAATATCACCAAGTTTGGATTCCTCCCATCCTTGGTGAATGTGTGATATCGTTGCTAGATCCAGATTTTCGGGACTTACAATTGGTATCAGATCCTGTTTGAACCTGTTTCCAGGCTCAGATCTGATATCACATGTATTTCGGTTCGTATCTGCTTATGTTTTAGGTTTCGGTTGAACATCTCGAACCATCTCGGACCATTTCAGATTGATGAACATGCATCTCGAATCCATCTCGGATCATAAGAGAAGCATCTCGAATCCATCTCGGATCATTAGGGAAGCATCTCGGATCATTAGAGAAGCATCTCGAATCAGAAAGCTTGCATTTCGGATCATTACAGTTGTATTTTTAATAAGAATAGTTGCATCTCAGATCATAACAGTGCATCTCAGATAGCATCTCGGATCATAGGTGTTCATCTCAGATTGTATCTTGAATTTGGAGGCATCTCAGATAAACAAGGAAGCATCTCGGATTGAAACAGTACATCTTACCATCTCGGATCGCTGTTCCGAATCACGATCCCAGATTAGTATCTCGGTTCACTGTTTTGAGATTCCATCTCTGATTGTTAATCCGAGTTACTGTTTCGAATTGGGTATTGTTCTGAATTGCACCCACAAAGGTGGAAAGTTAACCAGCTGACTTAACCGGAGTTAAGCGTTTTCATACGCAGAATTTGATCCATAGACAATCTTGACAAACTGGTTGCACGGTTAGACTCGTATGATGATAGAGCTTGACGGTCTGCTGCGAGCTGTTCAGCAGCTATTCTATCAGCTTCTCTCCTATCAGAGCTTGCTGTTCGATACAGGCTCTTGGTGTCACGGACTGAAGAACTGTTCAGATCCTGAAGAACTATTGTTGTTAGTCATCTCGGATTGTCACTGTTGAAGATATATTGAAGATTGCTGTTGTTTTCTCATCTCGGACTGCTACTGTTCTGAGAAAACCGAAGGAGATTCAAGCAATTCGGATCCGAAATCGTTGAAGAACCTGAAGAACACGAAGAAGATCATCCATCTCGGATTGATTCCGGACAACTGTTCATTGATCTTCTCAATAAACTTATCTGGATTACTCGCATTCCGGATAAGGATCACTGTTTAAATTAACTTGTGTTTATCTGTTGTAGGAATTTCGGAATTTCGGCTAGGATCATTGTTAAAAAAAGGCATGAAAATTCCAAAATAGGTCTTTGACATTATATATCATTGGATTCGTATCGTCGAGACGAGTCTACTGGTACATTTTGGAAAAAACAGTTTTTGGTCATTTTTTATCATTTTTGCCGGTACGGTTTCGATTATCCGAAGATGTTTACAGCCCAAGCTCAGCACTCGAACATAGTTTTCAGCCAGTATGTACTTCAAAACAGAATGCAAATCCAAACATTGTCTTTAGCCCACTGATCAAAGCATCCATTAACAGCACTTCACCCCAGGCACAAAATCAAAACCCGAACCTACGGGTCAAGTGAAGGAAAAGCTGAACGAGTTTATTGGAAACTACAATCTTGATCTAGTTGCTGACTATGTGATGCGTTTGCTTGAACGTGGGAGGCGAAAAGGAAGTAAGAGATGATATGATTAGATTTTTGGGAGATGACAAACACTTATTTGTATCTTTGTTGTGGGATCATTTACAACCAAACCAAGATCTCCAAGATCTATACGATAAATCAACAGAGTCTCATCCTGAAGAAGTGTCCAAATAGAAACCTTAAGCCCAACAAGCAGCAATCAACATCCCAACAGAAAAGAAAAGGTTGAAGCACAAAAGAAAGACATAGGCTATATGGGCCAGGCAAGCCCATAGGCAAGCCCATGAGGGGCATGCCCTTACCCTAGATATATAAGCTAAGCTTATGTCATTTCTAGGGTTAGACTTTTGGAATTTCTCTAGAGAGCCTCCATCTTGTACCAGACGGTTTTGCTTGTTCAAGTAATAGAGTCGTGTGCAAGGTGTTAAAAGTTGATTTGTGTTGTTCTTTCATCTTTTCGGTTTTCTTGAATATCACCAAGTTTGGATTCTTCCCATCCTTGGTGATTGTGTGATATCGTTGTTAGATCCGGATTTTCGGGACTTACAATATAAAAGAAGTGTATATGTATATCAAAACAAAAATATGAAACAAATGCAATATATTTAAAATACGCAAAGGGATCCAAATACTTAACTTATACAATAACATTCAAGATGAACAACGTGTACGCATTTAACATTAACTAAAGTGTCTAATGAGTTAGAGCACTTGTAAGTTGATACGCTCTTTGGGATACCCGAATTGATAGCATATATTCACGGACGCAAATCAGTGAGTTCATGTCCCCCCTTTTCTCTTAAATGTTTTTGGTTTATAACTCTTGGGGGGAGTACATGTTTTCGATGGTATAGTTTAGCTATGGAATGAAATATTAGATCATGTGTGAATAGGGTATCTCTTAAGTGCCATTAATATTTTATAAGACCGAGGAACAAGAGTGGTAGATCTATTGGGTGTAGCGTGCCCCACTCATGGGTCCTTGTGTGGCCGCATGTAGTGCTTTTGTTGTCCCAGCCGCATGTAGTGCTTTTATTTTTTGACATTCAACTTAATTAAAACATAATTTAAAGTTTAGAGTTTAAACGCAAACCACAACCATAACATAGTTAAGTTGTCTTGATCCTTATGGATTTTAATATATTTGGTCCCAAATAGTTTTAAAAGTTGTCCAAAACATTATTAAACATGACATTGCATCAACTGTAACAAGATACGCCAAAATCCCGAAGCCGAACTCATGTACCTGAAGAACACATTAAAATCAAGTGTCAACATAAAGAAGGGCGAATTCACATATTCAAATTATACATTATTTGATTCAAGGAAAAACTTTCTTATTATGTGTTTAATAATAAAACATCCATATAATTTAAGAAAGTCAAATTTTATTTCCTTCAAAAAAATCCGAGGGTCAGCCATCGCAAGCGTTTTCCGAAAACCTTCGATACAAAAACAAATGCCCAAGATTTATATACTAAATTGCTATCATCAAATGTTCAGATTTGTAAGTTTGCAAGACATACGAGCTATATATTAACAATAAGGGTATAATCAAAGCTAGACAATAACAAAATGTAAATTCGTCGCTTGTGTCACACCCCGGATTTCCAATCCAAATCCATACACCGGTGGGCCCGGGTGGGGAGTATCGTGCAGTTGATAACATCATTGTCAATTAAACACGACACATCGGAAGTCTTGAAGAAAAATTACTATTACAAACCAATTTTTCGAAAATACGAAATAATATACAGGCTCGTAATAGAAGATCCACATGCGGATCATAAAATGTACAAAGAAAGAATATAAAACAGACTTTAGGGAAGATCTAAGGATTTGCAAGATCCTCTTATTTCACTACCGAGCAGCTTCCAACCTATTTCGTATTGTAACTGCAAGCTTAATCTTTTTGAAAATACGTCAGCTTTCGCTGGTAGATACACCCGACTGACTCATTTTGAAAACATTTTAGAAATTTGATTTAAGTGCACAGGGCACAAATCTTTTATAACTTGGGAAAGTTACTTTGTAACCTTGTCAACAGATTCACATGTTTGTCCATACATACAGGGCCCAGTACATAGACCGAGACATGATTAAATACACATCACTTAGAACTCATAGAGGAGTTATCCCCAACGTCTTGGGTAATTTGCATTTGAGCATCCGTAAGGTGTATGCCTACACCCCGCGCTATGGTCGTCAATGATATCCAGGACACGGTAATTTAACCCCCGATGATTAAGTTATCAAACAAAACTGATTTAAACAGAATATGCGAATTTACTAGCCACAATCCGGCATTCGATTGATCCCATTTCCGACCAAGTTATAATAATTTACCGTATCCCAAACCCGTATATGGTAAATAAGTCAAGAGTATTTACCTGAATTAGCCTTGTTTAAAATGCAAGATTATATTCCAGCCGTATTGAAAATGCTAAGTGCAGATAGCATTTACCGGAAGGAACTAGTCTAGATTATGGCATAAACTAACCAATTAAATACTAACGGTGTAATTTAAGTCATAGACTTAGACCGAGTAGTGTAATGGATCAAAAACGGTACCATAGATTAAGCGATGATCGGATTGAATGTAGTTTAAACCCAACAAGTACATTGACTTGTATTATACGGGTAACAATTAACATTTTGGATTTTGAGTTTAAAATGATAAGGTTAAACCCGTTTTGGTTGAATTCCGTAAAATAGTAATGTATAATCAACCGTACGCTTATAAGCGATAATGGGTAACCGGATAAGTCATGGACGAGTTCCATATGCCATTATATTTTAAATAAGTTGTAATATCAGTAGGATGTCAACTTTTATGCACGTTATGGTTTTAAATTGAAACTATGCCTCATAAGGGCGTTTCGGTAATTTTATACCCTATAGAAGGAACTTAAATATCATTTAATGTTATAATTATAAGTATCCTGGAAAAAATTTTTATTTATGATATAATATCAGTAGGATATCAATTATATGTGTAATTTATCTTTTATAACCAAACTATGCACCGAAGGGGCATTTTGGTCATTTTACACATAGTTTATAAATTATTTGGGTTTTTGAGTTTGTATTATGTACCTACTGTAACAATATTTAAAATTAGTTTTAAAATTAGTAGGTAACAAGTATTGGTCAAATAATATGGTTTAAAACCATCCTATGCGCCGAAACGGCGCTTATGTCGTAAGATGACGTCTTATGCGATGTTTAATGAAAACTGATATTAAGGTCTGATTAAAATGTCTTAGATATGTTACTTAATATAACATATCAGTAGGTAAAAGATTTACCTTGAAAAGATTTGATTAAAACCGTTTTATGAGCCACAAGGGCTAAATCGTCATTTATCGACATAATTCAAGGACCTGCTTGTAAACTCAGTTTATATTCTAGTTTGACATCCCAAATAATCCTACTTATAATATTATATTAGTAGAAAACTTGTTTTCAAGTTCATTATCATTAAAACCATGATTTATGCAAAAATGGCATTTTAGTCCAAAATGGCATGATTACGGAACTTGCGCATAAACTCAGATTCTGATTATGATCATGTAATATAACCTCAGAGGATTATGCTACATTATATTACGATCATAATGCAACTTTAGATCAGTAGGTAACTAATCTAAATCAGGTCAGAATCGAAAGTCAAAGCAAACTTCGCGACTTTAGGTTGCGAACCGACCCTAGAACTGAAATTGACGAGCTGAACATGTTCTTACATGTTCTAATAATTATTACTAACTTGTTTAAGTGTCAAAACAGGTTTCATAACATATATAATATCAATTTCTGATATTTCCAAAAAATGGTATGTTTGACTTTTTAATATCATAACTTTGACCCGTCAATTGGTCTAGCAAACGTGATCTTCAGGAGGTGCCCTTTATAGGGACTAACACCTAACTTATAATGATCACCCAGCCATGTTCATTTTGAACAATGGCTGGACCGTAATGGTCATAACCGAAAGTCAAAGTTTTTTCTATAAAACGTTTGAGTTTTGGCTATAAAAGCCTATAAACGAAAATGCACAAAGAAGGAACACTTACAAGAGGTTCCTAGAATGCAGGAGAACTAAGTTGGATGCTCCTTTCAGTTAGGAACTTCTTAAGGAGGGAGAAGAGTTATGAATAAGAAAGGTGCAAGTTCAAATGGTGTACTTGGACACCTATTTATAGTTCGAGAACTCAAAGGAGGTGATGCTAGGTGTTTAAGGGTGTAAGAGGGAGCTTACAAGTGTCCTGAAATGTGGCACAGCTGATTGAAAGTCCATAGTTTTGAAAAAAATGTTTTTGGCAATATGTGTGGAGGCCAAGCAAACTTTCTGCAGACACATGCCTCTCGTGCCCCGTGAGAGGCACAAGGCTTGCTTCTCGCGCCACGTGAGCGCCCCATAGGCAGAATTGAAGTTTGTAACTTTTAGCCCCTCAACTTATTAAACACCCTTAAAATGCATCTTTAGAGGTTTATGCTACATTATATTACAATCATAATGCAACTTTAAATCAATAGGTAACTAATCTAAATCGGGTCAAAATCGAAAGTCAAAGCAGAAGTCAAACTTCACGACTTTCGGTTGCGAACCGGCCCTAGAACTGAAATTGACGAGTCGAACATGTTCTTACATGTTCTAATAATTATTACCAACTTGTTTAAGTGTCAAAACAGGTTTCATAACATATATAAGATCAATTTATGATTTTTCCAAAAAATGGCAACTTTGACCCGTCAATTGGTCTAGCAAACATGATCTTCAGGAGGTGCCCTTTATAGGGACTAAAACCCACCTTATAATGATCACTTAGCCATGTTCATTTCGAACAATGGCTGGACATAATGGTCTTAACCGAAAGTGAAAGATTTTTTCGTAAATCGTTTTACTTTTGGCTATAAACACCTATAAACGAAAATACACAAGGAAGGAACACGTATAAGAGGTTCTTAGAATGCAAGAGAACTAAGTTGGATGCTCCTTTCAGTTAGGAACTTCCAAAGGGAGAAGAGTTATGAATAAGAAAGGTGCAAGTTCAAATGGTAGACTTGGACACCTATTTATAGTTGGAGAACTCAAAGGAGGTGATGCCAGGTGTTTAGGGGTGTAAGAGAGAGCTTACAAGTGTCCTAAAACGTGGCATAGCTGATTGAAAGTCAACAGCTTCGAAAAAATGGTTTTTGGCAATATGTGTGGAGGCCAAGCAAACTTTCTGCAGTCACAGGCCTGTCGTGCTCCGCGAGAGGCACAAGGCTTGCCTCTCGCGCCACACAAGCGCACTATAGGCATAATTGAAGTTTGTCACTTTTAGCCCTCAACTTATTAAACACCCTTAAAACCTCCTAAAACACCTTTTTAGCACTTTTAGCCCTCTGTAGCCAATACTTGGCATACCCGGGACTATGCCCGGACATTGTCGAGCTCTCGGTTCATTAAAAGGTCACTCAGAGGTATAAATTAACATGTTGACACTTTTAGTCCCTCCACTATCCAACTTTATATACTCAAGGATTTAATCCCTCTCGTCCAACAAATGGAACGTACGAGAGATAGGACTTCGTAAAGGATCACTCAGTGGCTCGTTATAAGCATGTTGACTCTGATGTCACTCAGAGGTTGGGCATGTTGACACAACAGTCTCTCAGAGGCCAAGTTTTAGCATGTTGACACCAATGGTCACTCAGAGGCTATTTTTCAATCATGTTGACACTAATGGTCACTCGGAGGCTCGGTTTATGCATGTTGACATCAGAAATCACTCAGAGACTTAGTTTGAGGATGTTGACACTTTTAGTCCATGTTAGTCTTTAATAGATTAAAAATAAAATACAACACGTGTCTCTATATTATTGGAAACGATTATTACAGGGTGTTACATCCTCACCCCCTTAAAAGAAATCTCGACTTCGAGATTTTATTCGAAAAGATGGGGGTACTTTTGTCGTATAGTGGACTCAACCTCCCATGTATACTCGGGACCTCAAAAGGCGTCCTATTTAACCTTTACTATAGGTATCAATTTCCATCGGAGCTTGTTAACCTGTCGATCCTCGATCGAAATCGGTTTCTCAATGAACCCCAGGTTTTCGTCAATTTGCACATCCTTGTGTGACATTGCTAGCAACTCATTGGCTAGACATTTCTTAATGTTATTGATGTGGAACATGTCACACCCTCAATTTCCACTTGCGGAGTTTTACCGCGAGGCGTGTGAACAAACCAGAATCTGAAACACTAGTACGTCGAACGACTCTATATGATTTGATAATACGTTTTCCAAAAATCATTTGTTTAACCATTCGTCGTAGATTTTATATTGTCTTAGTTAGTTACCAATGTTTAGCGGAAGCATTAGTTTTTAAAGTTGAGTAGAAGCATAAAGTAAAGTAACGGAACGGGCACCAACATAAACGCCAAAACCAAAGAAAAACCCAAAACAATGTTTGTAAATGAGACTCGATAAAAGATGTCTTGATCAATGCAAGTGAGTGCACCTAGAGCTCCTAGCGTCCTGAGAAACATGTAAAGAAACAAGTGTCAACATTAAAGATGAGTGAGTTCACAGGTTTTCATAAATTCGTTTGTTCGGTTATGAGTTTGTTTCCCCCGTTATCCCTAACCCGGGATAACGATTTAGTTCCATTATTCCCAACCCGGAATAATACTGATATTTCCATTATTCCTTACCCGGAATAATACCGATAGTTCCATTATTCCTTACCCAGAATAATACCGATAGTTCCATTATTCCTAACCCGGAATAATAACGTTGTTGGTTCCATTATCCCTAACCTGGGATAATATTGCTGATGGTTCCATTATTCCTAACCCGGAATAATATTGTTGTTTGTTCCATTATTCCTAACCCGAAATAATATTGTTGATTCGTAATTAAGTTCAATGTTAACATATATAGGTAGCTAGCCTAAAGTTATGTCACGTAAGTGTTCGCGATCGAAGCTGACTGTTGTGCCTCCGTGTTGCCAGGCCTATCACTGACCATGGCGAAGTTAGGCCAAATTATTCACCCGTTGACCATACCCGGTCGGCTAGCGCGACTAGCTCGGATGGTGTCACACCCCGACCCGCAGCGGAAAAGGTGATCGGGGCATGATTGGGTTATCATCAAAGCTCATGACATTTATTTTAACGTTTCATATTCATTAATACAATTTAATGGAAATTTACAATAAATATTACAACATGTTCTAACTATCAGTCTAAGCTTCTTTGTTCTCTTCTAAGGCATTTCCTATGTTTTCCTTGCTTCACCATGTTCACCTGTATCATGTGTAAAAAGGTTTTTTTGGATCAACATAAAGTTGGCGAGTGAATCCTATGGAAAACATTTGAACAAGTTTATTTAATTGATTATGAAATAAGTGCACAACCAAACATGAGTAAAAATAGATGTAAACTTATTCAACAATCATTAGATATTAAATAAAGCACACATGAACAATAATGGAACATTTAGAGGCACTCGTTGCTCAACTCGTCTCTCACGAGGAACTGATGGGCCTAATGAATGAATTGCATAAACATGATAATATGAATGACACAACTACAAACAATATAAACTCAATGATACACACATGAACAATACTGGATTGGTTTTGAGGCACGCGTTGTTCAACTCGTCTCCCACGAGGAACTGATGGGCTTAATGAATGAAATTCATATAATTTGACAAAATGAAATACGTAATCACAACAATATAAACAACCAAAGTTTAGATCACGAGATGGTATGGCACAAGTTTAAATAAACGAGTTAATTATTTGGTGACACATGACACACCCCAAAACGTGTAATTAAAAGGGGGAGTTGTAAGATTCACTCACAGTGGGTGCGTTCGGTTGATGATGTTGAATGCACGCGAAGTGGTTTTAACCACAAGTGAAATTAACCTAGATAAATATCATTATGGTTCGGTAAGTAAACGGATTTTGTTAATCTATTTTAGTAGGATTGTTGGGTGTATTTTTGAGAGTTTAAGGCTATTTTCTAACCTTAAAAATGTTATTTTTAATTATTTTTAATTGATTTTTAATTAAAATAAATAAATAAAAATAATAAAAAAAATTGATTTTTTTGCTACAGTTGACCGTTGACTTTGACCGTTGACCGTTGACTTTGACCGGTTCGAATCGTGTAATTGTGCGCTGAGTGAGGCTCGAACCCGAGACCTCCCGTACGCGTGCACGCAGCTCTACCAACTGAGCTACGTGTCTAACCCGTCATATATCTGTTTTTAATTATATTTATATATTAATTAAGTTAAACAGAAAATCCTTTTATTTTAAAAACGATTTAATTGAATCGGACCGGTGAGCTCCACAGGTCTCGAACCCGGGACCTGTGGGTTGCGTAACACATAGTCCACCGCTGGACTGTGTGTTTAACATGTTAACTAATCTGATTTTTATTTTACTTAAATACAAATTAAGTATTTTCATTTCTGTCTTATTTTAAAAAGTCAGATAATTGTCCGAGTCGGTGCAGTAGACCGGACTCGAACTCGTGACGTGCGATTTAAACATATACACAGTCCACCGTTGGACTGTGTGTCTAACTTGGTTATTATTCCGGTTATTAATATACTTAACATATAACAGTGTGACTCCGGTTCGGTTAACAACAAAAAACGTTTTTATTAAGGCAGCGTGTGTGGAACAAGATTCGAACTCGAGACGTTAGTGACTGTGTGTCTAACCCGAGTTATTTCTTGATTTAAATTATACTTATAGGTTACCGTAACTTCGTCTTCTTCGTTGAGTTATAACCAGAAATGATGACTGACTGGTTCAATGATTAAATCAGTTTCTTTAGCGTTTTTTAGTTAATTACAGATGAGATTAAGTAAAAAGAATGAAGAAATTAGGCGTGAGGTATACCGACTAGCTTCCTCTGTTTTCCGGCAGAACTCCGGCGACAACAATCACTTCCGGCGACGAGTGTCTTGCAGCAGAGAGTCTTCAGAAAGCTTACAAAGTATGTGGGTGACTTCGGTATAAGTTCAGAGGGTTTAGTAAGGCTTAGAAGTTAAGAACTCGGTTTTCCGGCGATGAGCAGAAGAATTCCGGCGAGTGAGTTTTCGCCGAGAAAGGTTGCGGTTTTGAGCGAAAATGTTTGCAGAGGTTCGAGGGGGTATTTATAAGGCAAATCGTCGATGAATTTGGTCCTATTTCTGACTGGATTCGTCGGTTTGAATTTCTCCGGCGGTTATAGATGGTGTCGCGGACTCAGACGTCGCTTATAACCGATATAGGTTTAAAGTTTACGTTATAACGGAAGGATTCGTTAAATTATTGGCGAGATCGCCGGGATTTCCGACGACTGCATTTGGGCGCCGGTTTTGAATTCGGAAAGTCATGATATGAATTTAATGATCTTAATAATTAACAGAGAACATCAGTGGCGCAGTGGTTTGTGTTGTGTGTTAAGTTGTTTGATGAACCGGTTACTGACCCGGGTTCGAAACCCGGCAGAACCAAAGTATTTTTATTTTCTTATTTTGACAGTTTTTTCAAAAACTAATTATATATTCCCGTGTAATAATTGATTATGTATCGTTTAAAATTATTTTGGGCATTAAATTCGCAACGAAATTTTTAACTGATTGTTCGGTTAATAAACGGAGCGGGTTTGGTAAATCCGTTTTTTGACGGATGTTACAGTATCCCCTGCTTTTTAGAAATTTCGTCCCGAAATTTAAATAGTGATATATTTGACTAAAAGAATGATGGTGTTTAGTTTGACAGTTACATGCTTAGAAAAGTAAGGGTTTAAGTTTTTGTTCGAGGCGGTAACGTTCCTTGTAAGGGTTAAGTACCCTATTACAGGAATCGGTTTTTGCTGCCTACTGTAAAAGTATTGATAAACCGAATTTATTCGCTAACTATGATATCATGCATAAGAGTTTGGATATGTTTGGAAGGGTATGGTTATATCCTAAGGCAAAACTTCCAATACTACAACCTACATGGAACATAAATAAACACAACAGCTAATATTTGAACATAAATAAACACAATAGCTAATATTTGAACATAAATAAACACAACAGCTAATATTTGAATCCACATTCTGATAGCATATATGTTTGAATGGTGGAAGTTCCTCTCTCGTTTGTTATGATGGAGAGGTTAGTTTATGTAGAAATGGAACACAATCCAATCTCTTTAAATAGCAAGATGATATAAATGTAACACAAATTCCAACCAAGGCAATACTAAATCCTACATGGAACTTCTCATAACCGCCTGATAATGCCTCTGATCCTTTGGCAAGAATACTTATATATAGGAAGTACCAGCGGCGTATCCACCATATTCTTGCCAAATTTTCATTGGTTTTATCCACAAGTTATGATTAGTGACCAAGAAACTAATAAATCCTACATAGAACTTCTCATAACCGTCTGACAATGCCTCTGATCCTTTGACAAGAATACTTATATATAGGAAGTACCAGCGGCGTATCCACCATATTCTTGTCAAATTCTCATTGACTTTATCCGCAAGTATTGATTAGTTCTATGCGACTCTACAACAAACACAACAACCACAAGATACTGATAATGAAAATGTCCGTGCGATCAAGGCTCAATCAAACGGAGCCGATCGTATTGCATGTACTGAAAATGAAATGTCTGTGCGCTCAAGGCTCAATCAAACGGAGCCGAGTGTATTGCATGTACTGAAAATGAATAACTTAATCTAAACAACAATCACACAAACAACCTATGCATGGAACCTCTCATAACCGCCTGATAATGCCTCCGATCATTTGACAAGAATACTTATATATAGGAAGTAACAGCGGCGTATCCACCATATTCTCGTCAAATTCTCATTGACTTTATCCGCAAGTTATGATTAGTTCTATGCGACTCTACAACAAACACAACAACCACAAGATACTGACAATGAAAATGTCTGTGCGATCAAGGCTCAATCAAACGGAGCCGATCGTATTGCATGTAGTGAAAATGAAATGTCTGTGCGCTCAAGGCTCAATCAAACGGAGCCGAGCGTATTGCATGTAATGAAAATGTAAAATGAACTGTGCGATCAAGGCTCAATCAAACGGAGCCGATCGTATGCGGGCACGCCAGGTTCAACCGCATAATAAAATGGGGAACAGGCTCAACGCTCATAAATGGGGAGCAGGCGGCCTCGGCAATTGCATATACTGAAAATAATAAACAATAATTACTCTAGTAGTCTACACATGGAACCTCTCATAACCGCCAGATAATGCTTCTGATCCTTTGACAAGAATACTTATATATAGGAAGTACCAGCGGCGTATCCACCATATTCTCGTCAAAGTTTCATTGGCTTTATCCTTAAGTTATGTTTGGTTCTATGTGATAAAGAAAAAAAACATAAAACTAAAAGATAGGAGTTGAATCTGGATCTTCGGCGAAGAGGACTAGTTGGGTATCTTCGTTTGGGCCGTCATTATCTTCGACAGGATTGGCGTTGATATTGAAGACTCTTCCTCTTGCTGGTGGCCTAGTGGTTGGGTTTTCTTGGTTTACTTGGTTAACTGGGTTTGATTGGGCTTGAGCGTTGATGACGTTAACCAATTGAGGGCATGTGTTTCTAAAGTGGGTAGGGTCGCCACAATTGAAACAAGCTCGAGCATATGGGAACATGGGGTATTGGGGTTGTTGATAGGTTTGGTTTATGGTTTGAGTAGGGGAAGAGGTTTGGTTTTGAAAGGTGCGGCAAACCTTGCTCAAATGACCATAGCGTCCACAAGTTGCACATAGACGACAAGGTAAGGTATGGGGATGGTGATAAAAACAGTTGTTACATCGAGGGTGAGGTCCAAGATATGGTTTCTTATTTGGGTAAGTTGAGTTGGGTGCCACTTGGGTGATTGGGATAGCTTGGATGGGTATGGCGTGTGAAATTGGTTGATTTCGTTGGATAGCAGCGAAAAGTTGCCCGTCTCTTTTTCTCTTAGAATTGGGTTGAGAAGAGGATTCGGTTTGGGTGGAGTCGGAGGTTTCAGTCGATTCTTTATCCTTCTTCTTCTCCTCCTTGAAGTCTTTGTTCCGGATTCGGTTCTCGGTGAGCTCTGTTGCTAACTCCATTGCTGCTTCCAAAGTTGCAGGCGCGGTACTTATTACAGGGTCTTGAATCTTTGACGGAAGACCACGAATGTAGTGCTCGATTAAACGGTAGAGGGGAGTGAACATGTTGGGAACCATTTGATGTAATTCGAGGAACCTTTTGTTGTATGTGGTGTGGTCTCCTTCCTTTTGCTTCAATGAGTAAAATTCATCTTCTAATTTCTTGATTTCGCTCGTTGGGCAAAATCGTCTGGTCATGATTTCCTTCAATTCGTTCCAAGTTAAGGTCATAGCATCTTCAACACCTCGTTTGGCCTTCTCTGTATTCCACCAAGTAAGTGTTATCCTATATAATCGACCGGTAGCATATCGCACTTTGCGATCGTCAGGGCAATCGCAATTTAGAAAGGTGTTCTCCATTTCTTCAAACCAATGGAGGAGAGCGGTGACGCCTTCAGTCCCTTTGTATTTCGGAGGGTCGCATGATTTGAAATGCTTGTAGGTGCATTTAGTGGTATTTGAGGGAGAGTTGATAATGTTTTGGTTTTCTTGATTGACAGGATTAGCGGTAAGTGCTTGTTGTACTTGGATTACAATGTTAGGTATTACGGCAGCCATTTGTTGAGCGATTTGGGATCATGGGTCGCATTAGGAATGAACATTCATAAAATAATTATAGAAAAATAAATCTACTACATCCATAGGATGTCTTGGGCTTTGCTCGCCATTAGGCCCTACATGCCGCCATACTTTACCTGTGTAATCATGTGGGCCCCCATGAATACCGGTTTTTCATATGGTTCGCATGTTCGGAATGTGTCCAGGTGTAGACACGGTGACACCTCAAAGTGGGTTAGTTCGAACGACGTTTGGTGTGGCATGCTTTGGCCTAATAGGTCCTTCGTACTCTCATCGTTGGTCCCCAGGTAGGCAAACTGGTCCGTTATATTGGATTTATACGAATGCCAACCTAGACAGGACGTTCCGACTACCGGTACTTGTACCCTTCCAGTTACTACATGCCCGTCGCAGAACTTACTTTGATGAGATTTGAAAATTGCAACAAAATCTTTGAATAATGAGAGTATGAAAATTGAGTTGAATATATGAACATTGATATATGTATAATGAATATGTATATAAGCATGTATGTTTGACTGTAAATATAAACAAATATGAAACAGATAAATATCACGAGTTTGCATGTAACCACCTAATCAATTAAAATTTAGGCAGAATATAGTATAGGCTCTAAGGGTCTAATAACCTATCCTATATCCCTATAGTCATGGCTCTGATACCAATCTGTCACACCCCGACCCGCAGCGGAAAAGGTGATCGGGGCATGATTGGGTTATCATCAAAGCTCATGACATTTATTTTAACGTTTCATATTCATTAATACAATTTAATGGAAATTTACAATAAATATTACAACATGTTCTAACTATCAATCTAAGCTTCTTTGTTCTCTTCTAAGGCATTTCCTATGTTTTCCTTGCTTCACCCTGTTCACCTGTATCATGTGTAAAAAGGTTTTTTTGGATCAACATAAAGTTGGCGAGTGAATCCTATGGAAAACATTTGAACAAGTTTATTTAATTGATTATGAAATAAGTGCACAACCAAACATGAGTAAAAATAGATGTAAACTTATTCAACAATCATTAGATATTAAATAAAGCACACATGAACAATAATGGAACATTTAGAGGCACTCGTTGCTCAACTCGTCTCTCACGAGGAACTGATGGGCCTAATGAATGAATTGCATAAACATGATAATATGAATGACACAACTACAAACAATATAAACTCAATGATACACACATGAACAATACTGGATTGGTTTTGAGGCACGCGTTGTTCAACTCGTCTCCCACAGGAACTGATGGGCTTAATGAATGAAATTCATATAATTTGACAAAATGAAATAAGTAATCACAACAATATAAACAATCTAAGTTTAGATCACGAGATGGTATGGCACAAGTTTAAATAAACGAGTTAATTATTTGGTGACACATGACACACCCCAAAACGTGTAATTAAAAGGGGGAGTTGTAAGATTCACTCACAGTGGGTGCGTTCGGTTGATGATGTTGAATGCACGCGAAGTGGTTTTAACCACAAGTGAAATTAACTTAGATAAATATCATTATGGTTCGGTAAGTAAACGGATTTTATTAATCTATTTTAGTAGGATTGTTGGGTGTATTTTTGAGAGTTTAAGGCTATTTTCTAACCTTAAAAATGTTATTTTTAATTATTTTTAATTGATTTTTAATTAAAATAAATAAATAAAAATAATAAAAAAATTTGATTTTTTTGCTACAGTTGACCGTTGACTTTGACCGTTGACCGTTGACCGTTGACTTTGACCGGTTCGAATCGTGTAATTGTGCGCTGAGTGAGGCTCGAACCCGAGACCTCCCGTACGCGTGCACGCAGCTCTACCAACTGAGCTACGTGTCTAACCCGTCATATATCTGTTTTTAATTATATTTATATATTAATTAAGTTAAACAGAAAATCCTTTTATTTTAAAAACGATTTAATTGAATCGGACCGGTGCGCTCCACAGGTCTCGAACCCGGGACCTGTGGGTTGCGTAACACATAGTCCACCGCTGGACTGTGTGTTTAACATGTTAACTAATCTGATTTTTATTTTACTTAAATACAAATTAAGTATTTTCATTTCTGTCTTATTTTAAAAAGTTAGATAATTATCCGAGTCGGTGCAGTAGACCGGACTCGAACTTGTGACGTGCGATTTAAACATACACACAGTCCACCGCTGGACTGTGTGTCTAACTTGGTTATTATTCCGGTTATTAATATACTTAACATATAACAGTGTCACTCCGGTTCGGTTAACAACAAAAAACGTTTTTATTAAGGCAGCGTGTGTGGAACAAGATTCGAACTCGAGAAGTTAATGTGTTTAATGTGCACACAGTCCACCGCTGGACTGTGTGTCTAACCCGAGTTATTTCTTGATTTAAATTATACTTATAGGTTACCGTAACTTCGTCTTCTTCGTTGAGTTATAACCAGAAATGATGACTGACTGGTTCAATGATTAGATCAGTTTCTTTAGCGTTTTTTAGTTAATTACAGATGAGATTAAGTAAAAAGAATGAAGAAATTAGGCGTGAGGTATACCGACTAGCTTCCTCTGTTTTCCGGCAGAACTCCGGCGACAGCAATCACTTTCGGCGACGAGTGTCTTGCAGCAGAGAGTCTTCAGAAAGTTTACAAAGTATGTGGGTGACTTCGGTATAAGTTCAGAGGGTTTAGTAAGGCTTAGAAGTTAAGAACTCGGTTTTCCGGCGATGAGCAGAAGAATTCCGGCGAGTGAGTTTTCGCCGAGAAAGGGTGCGGTTTTGAGCGAAAATGTTTGCAGAGGTTCGAGGGGGTATTTATAAGGCAAATCGTCGATGAATTTGGTCCTATTTCCGACTGGATTCGTCGGTTTGAATTTCTCCGGCGGTTATAGATGGTGTCGCGGACTCAGACGTCGCTTATAACCGATATAGGTTTAAAGTTTACGTTATAACGGAAGGATTCGTTAAATTATTGGCGAGATCGCCGGGATTTCCGACGACTGCATTTGGGCGCCGGTTTTGAATTCGGAAAGTCATGATATGAATTTAATGATCTTAATAATTAACAAGAGAACATCAGTGGCGCTGTGGTTTGTGTTGTGTGTTAAGTTGTTTGATGAACCGGTTACTGACCCGGGTTCGAAACCCGGCAGAACCAAAGTATTTTTATTTATTTTTGACAGTTTTTTCAAAAACTAATTATATATTCCCGTGTAATAATTGATTATGTATCGTTTAAAATTATTTTGGGCATTAAATTCGCAACGAAATTTTTAACTGATTGTTCGGTTAATAAACGGAGCGGGTTTGGTAAATCCGTTTTTTGACGGATGTTAAAGTATCCCCTGCTTTTTAGAAATTTCGTCCCGAAATTTAAATAGCGATATATTTGACTAAAAGAATGATGGTGTTTAGTTTGACAGTTACATGCTTAGAAAAGTAAGGGTTTAAGTTTTTGTTCGAGGCGGTAACGTCCCTTGTAAGGGTTAAGTACCCTATTACAGGAATCGCTTTTTGTTGCCTACTGTAAAAGTATTGATAAACAGAATTTATTCGCTAACTATGATATCATGCATAAGAGTTTGGATATGTTTGGAAGGGTATGGTTATATCCTAAGGCAAAACTTCCAATACTACAACCTACATGGAACATAAATAAACACAACAGCTAATATTTGAACATAAATAAACACAACAGCTAATATTTGAACATAAATAAACACAACAGCTAATATTTGAATCAACATTCTGATAGCATATATGTTTGAATGGTGGAAGTTCCTCTCTCGTTTGTTATGATGGAGAGGTTAGTTTATGTATAAATGGAACACAATCCAATCTCTTTAAATAGCAAGATGATATAAATGTAACACAAATTCCAACCAAGGCAATACTAAATCCTACATGGAACTTCTCATAACCGCCTGATAATGCCTCTGATCCTTTGGCAAAAATACTTATATATAGGAAGTACCAGCGGCGTATCCACCATATTCTTGCCAAATTTTCATTGGTTTTATCCACAAGTTATGATTAGTGACCAAGAAACTAATAAATCCTACATAGAACTTCTCATAACCGTCTGACAATGCCTCTGATCCTTTGACAAGAATACTTATATATAGGAAGTACCAGCGGCGTATCCACCATATTCTTGTCAAATTCTCATTGACTTTATCCGCAAGTTATGATTAGTTCTATGCGACTCTACAACAAACACAACAACCACAAGATACTGATAATGAAAATGTCCGTACGATCAAGGCTTAATCAAACGGAACCGATCGTATTGCATGTACTGAAAATGAATTGTTTGTGCGCTCAAGGCTCAATCAAACGGAGCCGAGCGTATTGCATGTATTGAAAATGAATAACTTAATCTAAACAACAATCACACAAACAGCCTATGCATGGAACCCCTCATAACCGCCTGATAATGCCTCCGATCATTTGACAAGAATACTTATATATAGGAAGTACCAGCGGCGTATCCACTATATTCTTGTCAAATTCTCATTGACTTTATCCGCAAGTTATGATTAGTTCTATGCGACTCTACAACAAACACAACAACCACAAGATACTGACAATGAAAATGTCTGTGCGATCAAGGCTCAATCAAACGGAGCCGATCGTATTGCATGAAGTGAAAATGAAATGTCTGTGCGCTCAAGGCTCAATCAAACGGAGCCGAGCGTATTGCATGTAATGAAAATGTAAAATGAACTGTGCGATCAAGGCTCAATCAAACGGAACTGATCGTATGCGGGCACGCCAGGTTCAACCGCATAATAAAATGGGGAACAGGCTCAACGCTCATAAATGGGGAGCAGGCGGCCTCGGCAATTGCATATACTGAAAATAATAAACAATAATTACTCTAACAGTCTACACATGGAACCTCTCATAACCGCCAGATAATGCTTCTGATCCTTTGACAAGAATACTTATATATAGGAAGTACCAGCGGCGTATCCACCATATTCTCGTCAAAGTTTCATTGGCTTTATCCTTAAGTTATGTTTGGTTCTATGTGATAAAGAAAAAAAAAACATAAAACTAAACGATAGGAGTTTCTGGATCTTCGGCGAAGAGGACTAGTTGGGTATCTTCGTTTGGGCCGTCATTATCTTCGACAGGATTGGCTTTGATATTGAAGACTCTTCCTCTTGCTGGTGGCCTAGTGGTTGGGTTTTCTTGGTTTACTTGGTTAACTGGGTTTGATTGGGCTTGAGCGTTGATGACGTTAACCAATTGAGGGCATGTGTTTCTAAAGTGGGTAGGGTCGCCACAATTGAAACAAGCTCGAGCATATGGGAACATGGGGTATTGGGGTTGTTGATAGGTTTGGTTTATGGTTTGAGTAGGGGAAGAGGTTTGGTTTTGAAAGGTGCGGCAAACCTTGCTCAAATGACCATAGCGTCCACAAGTTGCACATAGACGACAAGGTAAGGTATGGGGATGGTGATAAAAACAGTTGTTACATCGAGGGTGAGGTCCAAGATATGGTTTCTTATTTGGGTAAGTTGAGTTGGGTGCCACTTGGGTGATTGGGATAGCTTGGATGGGTATGGCGTGTGAAATTGGTTGATTTCGTTGGATAGCAGCGAAAAGTTGCCTGTCTCTTTTTCTCTTAGAATTGGGTTGAGAAGGGGATTCAGTTTGGGTGGAGTCGGAGGTTTCAGTCGATTCTTTATCCTTCTTCTTCTCCTCCTTGAAGTCTTTGTTCCGGATTCGGTTCTCGGTGAGCTCTGTTGCTAACTCCATTGCTGCTTCCAAAGTTGCAGGCGCGGTACTTATTACAGGGTCTTGAATCTTTGACGGAAGACCACGAATGTAGTGCTCGATCAAACGGTAGAGGGGAGTGAACATGTTGGGAACCATTTGATGTAATTCGAGGAACCTTTTGTTGTATGTGGTGTGGTCTCCTTCCTTTTGCTTCAATGATTAAAATTCATCTTCTAATTTCTTGATTTCGCTCATTGGGCAAAATCGTCTGGTCATGATTTCCTTCAATTCGTTCCAAGTTAAGGTCATAGCATCTTCAACACCTCGTTTGGCCTTCTCTGTATTCCACCAAGTAAGTGCTATCCCATATAATCGACCGGTAGCATATCGCACTTTGCGATCGTCAGGGCAATCGCAATTTAGAAAGGTGTTCTCCATTTCTTCAAACCAATGGAGGAGAGCGGTGACGCCTTCAGTCCCTTTGTATTTCGGAGGGTCGCATGATTTGAAATGCTTGTAGGTGCATTTAGTGGTATTTGAGGGAGAGTTGATAATGTTTTGGTTTTCTTGATTGACAGGATTAGCGGTAAGTGCTTGTTGTACTTGGATTACAATGTTAGGTATTACGGCAGCCATTTGTTGAGCGATTTGGGATCATGGGTCGCATTAGGAATGAACATTCATAAAATAATTATAGAAAAATAAATCTACTACGTCCATAGGATGTCTTGGGCTTTGCTCGCCATTAGGCCCTACATGCCGCCATACTTTACCTGTGTAATCATGTGGGCCCCCATGAATACCTAATCACAACAATATAAACAATCAAAGTTTAGATCACGAGATGGTATGGCACAAGTTTAAATAAACAAGTTAATTATTTGGTGACACATGACACACCCCAAAACGTGTAATTAAAAGGGGGAGTTGTAAGATTCACTCACAGTGGGTGCGTTCGGTTGATGATGTTGAATGCACGCGAAGTGGTTTTAACCACAAGTGAAATTAACCTAGATAAATATCATTATGGTTCGGTAAGTAAACGGATTTTATTAATCTATTTTAGTAGGATTGTTGGGTGTATTTTTGTGAGTTTAAGGCTATTTTCTAACCTTAAAAATGTTATTTTTAATTATTTTTAATTGATTTTTAATTAAAATAAATAAATAAAAATAATAAAAAAATTTGATTTTTTTTGCTACAGTTGACCGTTGAGTTTGACCGGTTCGAATCGTGTAATTGTCGCTAAGTGAGGCTCGAACCCGAGACCTCCCGTACGCGTGCACGCAGCTCTACCAACTGAGCTACGTGTCTAACCCGTCATATATCTGTTTTTAATTATTTATATATTAATTAAGTTAAACAGAAAATCCTTTTATTTTAAAAACGATTTAATTGAATCGGACCGGTGCGCTCCACAGGTCTCGAACCCGGGACCTGTGGGTTGCGTAACACACAGTCCACCGCTGGACTGTGTGTTTAACATGTTAACTAATCTGATTTTTATTTTACTTAAATACAAATTAAGTATTTTCATTTCTGTCTTATTTTAAAAAGTTAGATAATTGTCCGAGTCGGTGCAGTAGACCGGACTCGAACTCGTGACGTGCGATTTAAACATACACACAGTCCACCGCTGGACTGTGTGTCTAACTTGGTTATTATTCCGGTTATTAATATACTTAACATATAACAGTGTGACTCCGGTTCGGTTAACAACAAAAAACGTTTTTATTAAGGCAGCGTGTGTGGAACAAGATTCGAACTCGAGACGTTAGTGTGTTTAATGTGCACACAGTCCACCGCTGGACTGTGTGTCTAACCCGAGTTATTTCTTGATTTAAATTATACTTATAGGTTACCGTAACTTCGTCTTCTTCGTTGAGTTATAACCAGAAATGATGACTGACTGGTTCAATGATTAAATCAGTTTCTTTAGCGTTTTTTAGTTAATTACAGATGAGATAAAGTAAAAAGAATGAAGAAATTAGGCGTGAGGTATACCGACTAGCTTCCTCTGTTTTCCGGCAGAACTCCGGCGACAGCAATCACTTCCGGCGACGAGTGTCTTGCAGCAGAGAGTCTTCAGAAAGCTTACAAAGTATGTGGGTGACTTCGGTATAAGTTCAGGGTTTAGTAAGGCTTAGAAGTTAAGAACTCGGTTTTCCGGCGATGAGCAGAAGAATTCCGGCGAGTGAGTTTTCGCCGAGAAAGGGTGCGGTTTTGAGCGAAAATGTTTGCAGAGGTTCGAGGGGGTATTTATAAGGCAAATCGTCGATGAATTTGGTCCTATTTCCGACTGGATTCGTCGGTTTGAATTTCTCCGGCGGTTATAGATGGTGTCGCGGACTCAGACGTCGGTTATAACCGATATAGGTTTAAAGTTTACGTTATAACGGAAGGATTCGTTAAATTATTGGCGAGATCGCCGGGATTTCCGACGACTGCATTTGGGCGCCGATTTTGAATTCGGAAAGTCATGATATGAATTTAATGATCTTAATAATTAACAGAGAACATCAGTGGCGCAGTGGTTTGTGTTGTGTGTTAAGTTGTTTGATGAACCGGTTACTGACCTAGGTTCGAAACCCGGCAGAACCCAAGTATTTTTATTTTCTTATTTTTGACAGTTTTTTCAAAAACTAATTATATATTCCTGTGTAATAATTGATTATGTATCATTTAAAATTATTTTGGGCATTAAATTCGCAACGAAATTTTTAACTGATTGTTCGGTTAATAAACGGAGCGGGTTTGGTAAATCCATTTTTTGACGGATGTTACAGATGGGGCTTGTCGGGCCCAGTAGTACTACTTATAATTTCCCCGCTATTTAAACCCAATACTAACGATCCGAGAGATTGTCGAGGACTTATGTGATATAGCTGCTTAGTGACCATAACGTTACATTAACATTAACTTAGTTACCGAATAGTTGTGTGACGTTGATTTCGTATAACGTAAAGAGATTGAGTTGAAGAGTGTATACATGTTTCTCCCCCTGTTGTTTAAAACCGGATAAAATTAGGGGCCGTGAACTCACCTTTAGTTGCTCGGTTAGTGTAACACAGAAGTTGCAAATGATGGGACCGCTAATTGCGTCCTACTAAACCAATTGATTTCAAGTCAGTGTGTGAACACACCAATACAAATTCTACACATAATTTACGCACAAACTGATACATCCAATCAAAATTTCTAACACTCAAACATGCATGCAAGTATCCTCATATGAACATAGTGATCAAAACAATTTATCATGAACATAATCCAATCCATGCAACACTTTGGTGCACACATTCGCAAGTTATCAAGTTTCAGCTTACATACTCATAATTCGGCTGTTTTCGAGGATTTTTATAAAATAGTTTCAACATTCCAAAAATTCCAATTATTTTACAGCAGGTGACCACTATACTGTAGAAATTTATATAAATTTTTCAAGTCCTAATACTTTACCAATTATCCATAAATATTAATATACTAGGCTGCAGTCAGATTCGTCACTTTCTGACTGCAGTCCACGGAAGAATTTATTTAAAAATCACTGTTCGTCCAATTAACAAAATTCCAGTGGGAGTTGCCCGGAAATTTCCATACCTAGTTGCTGTACAAATCTCATGATTCGACTCCCTACAGATTATTAAATCCAACTCGATAAACAACTAACAAAATTTCAGGATTTTCACAGCTTTAGTTACTGAACTTAATTGGCCACTTAAAAATATCAAACGACTTCAGAAAAATATGAATTCAGTGCCATTAGATTCGTTATTTAAAACTCTACTTTTTAGACTTCAGAAAATCCGTTTTTCGACAACTAACGACCGAGTTACAGCCAGTTGAAGTCGGCTGTAACCATCATTCAGCAGCCTGATTCAGCACTTTATCACAAACTAACTCGCTTAAACCGTTTATATATTGAACATATGCGATCAAGAACAGATTTTTCTAATCATATATCATTATATATATCATATCCATGCAAACCCTAATCATAATCTCTAGTTTTTATCGATCAAAACGCAGCCTATGTTACATGATTTCCGAAAACATCAAACTTTCAAACTAGCATAATCAATCCGAAAACAACACAATCACTACATTCAAGCACATATATCCGAATATGATCTTGTAACAATGATAAATCCTAACCTTTAATGACAAGGTAAATGAACCGTGAGTGAGATGAGGAACCGATGATCAAAGATAATTGCGACCGAGGATGAAGATGGCGAGGGGCTGCCGCGCGACCGAGAGATGATGTAGGAGGCTACACGCGATCGATGGAACTAGTGAAGGGCTGCCGACGGCTGTTTAGATATTAGGGTTTGTGTTTTGTTTTTGATTTGTGAAGAAGGATCATGCATGTGTGTGTATATATATCGCAAAGAGATGGGTTCAAGGTTTGGGTTGATCGCGGCCACAAGGGACTTGGGTTTAAGGTTTGGGTTCATTCGCGGCCGAGGGGTTTGGGTTTAAGGTTTGGGTTTAAAACTTGGTTCACTCCTAGAGTCACAAGGAATCGAGGTTGGTTCGTGTCGCTGTTCGGTTCGGTTCGTGTACATATTTACCATAAATATTTTATAACTAAAACAATCACGTAATCGAACATCACATATTCACCAACTCATAAACGTTTAATACACATAGCACATACTTCATTTGACAAGTTCACTAAATTATCGTAACTATTTCGAGCATGCAAATTCAAGTCTCCGAATTAATAACCGTGAAGTAGTATGTTTAAGCTATCCGAAAAACCGGGATGTCACGTTATCCCCATGTTGAAAGAATTTTCGTCCCGAAAATTGAGTAAACGCGGTTTAGAATGCAGCGTACATGTTTAGAGTGCCACGCACAAAGAGTTAGTTCGTTAACGATGGTACGCGAAGTTACAAGAAGTTCCCAAGTGCCATGCACAAAGATTCCCAAGTGCCATGCACAAGGATTTAGTTAACAATGGTACGCGAAAGTATGAGAAATTTCCAGGTTGTCACATCATCCCCATGTTGAAAGAATTTTCGTCCCGAAAATTTAGTTGCTGGTATCGTTAGTTTGCTGCTCAGTTGCGAAGAGGTGTGGGTATTTGCTTTTCATTTGGTCCTCTCTTTCCCACGTGAACTCCGGTCCACGCTTAGAGTCCCAACGAACCTTAACGATCGGAATCTTGCTGTGCCTTCGAGTCTTGATCTCACGATCCATGATCTCGATAGGCTGTTCCACAAAGTGCAGTTGTTCATCCACTTGAATCTCATCCAATGGAATGACTAGAGTTTCATTTGATAGACACTTCTTCAGATTTGACACGTGAAACACGTTGTGAATTCCACCGAGTTCGGCAGGAAGGTCTAATTGATAAGCTACGGGTCCAATACGTTTCAAGATCACAAACGGACCTACGTACCGTGGGTTTAGTTTGCCTCGTTTTCCAAAGCGGATTACACCCTTCCAGGGTGACACCTTTAGTAGGACGCGGTCGCCTACTTGAAATTCGAGCGGTTTGCATCGTTGATCAGCGTAGCTTTTCTGTCGATCTCGTGCCGCCGCCATGCGGTTTCTGATTTGTACAATCTTTTCAGTAGCCTCAAGTATCAACTCAGGGCCTGTAAGTTGGCTGTTACCGACTTCTGCCCAACAGACCGGTGATCTATATTTACGACCGTATAATGCCTCAAACGGTGCTGCCGATATACTTGTATGGTAACTGTTGTTATACGAGAATTCCACTAAAGGCAGGTGGATTTCCCAACTATTTCCAAAGTCTACTACGCATGCCCTAAGCATGTCTTCCAAGGTCTGTATGGTCCTTTCGTTTTGACCATCAGTCTGAGGGTGATAGGCTATGCTCATATCTAAGTGTGTTCCCAACGCTTTCTGAAGTGACTGCCAAAAGTTGGACGTGAAGCGAGCATCTCTGTCTAAGATGATGGACGTTGGCACTCCGTGCCGAGAAACTACTTCCTTAATGTAGATGCGAGTCAACTTCTCCATCTTATCTGTTTCTTTAATAGCTAGGAAGTGTGCGGACTTAGTTAAACGATCCACAATCACCCAGATGGTATCGCAACCACCCAAAGTTCGCGGGAGTTTAGTGATGAAATCCATCGAGATCTGATCCCATTTCCATACTGGGATCTCATGTTGTTGGAGTAGCCCCGATGGCTTTTGATACTCTACCTTGACTTTTGCACAAGTCAAACACTTACTCACGTAGGTGGCTTTATCAGCTTTCATGTTGGGCCACCAATACGCAGCTTTAAGGTCTTGATACATCTTATCCGAACCAGGATGGACAGAGTATCGGGATTTGTCAGCTTCGTCCATGACTAGCTCTCTGAGGTTTCCGTAGAGAGGTACCCATATGCGATTCATGAAATACCGGGCTCCATTGGGTTTTACTTCCCAATCGCGTTCCATTTTTTCCACCGATTCGGCCTTGATGTTTTCTTCCTTAACTGCTTCTAACTGCGCGTCGCGTATCTGTTCGGGTAACCCCGAATGAATAGTGAGCTGTAGTGCTCGTACTCGACGAGGTTTCAAGTGTTCCTTCCTACTGAGGGCACAGCTACCACGTTAGCATTACCCGGGTGATACCGAATGGCACACTCATAATCGTTCAAGAGTTCGACCCAGCGACGCTGTCGCATGTTCAACTCCTTCTGATCAAAGATGTGTTGGAGGCTCTTGTGGTCTGTAAAGATTGTGCACTTTGTTCCATATAAGTAGTGTCTCCAAATCTTAAGTGCAAACACTACTGCTCCCAATTCCAGGTCATGTGTTGTGTAGTTTTTCTCGTGAACCTTCAGTTGTCGGGACGCATACGCGATGACCTTGTCGCACTGCATGAGTACGCATCCCAATCCCTTAATGGAAGCATCACAATATACTACAAAATCATCTGTCCCTTCCGGCAAGGACAGAATGGGTGCACTGCAAAGTTTCTACTTTAGCAATTAAAATGCTGCTTCCTGCTTGTCACCCCACGCATACTTGATGCCTTTCTGGGTGAGGGTAGTAAGCGGTTGTGCGATCTTTGAAAATCCCTCGATGAAACGTCTGTAGTAACCAGCCAAACCCAAAAATTGGCGGATCTCCGTCGGTGTCCTGGGTGCTTCCCAGTTTTTGATAGCTTCAATCTTGGCAGGGTCGACGTGGATACCCATTTCATTTACGATATGCCCGAGGAACTGAACTTCCCGAATCCAGAAATCACACTTCGAAAGCTTGGCATATAGTTTCTCCTGTTGAAGTAATCCCAGCAGTAATCGTAGATGTTCAGCATGTTCTTCTTCACTTTTAGAGTAGATGAGTATGTCATCGATGAATACAATGATAAACTTGTCGAGGTATGGTTTACACACACGGTTCATGAGGTCCATGAATACCACGGGTGCGTTGGTGAGACCGAAGGGCATGACCAAGAACTCATAATGGCCATACCGAGTACGAAATGCCGTCTTAGCGATATCCTCCTCCCTGACGCGTAGCTGATGGTAACCGGACCGTAGATCAATCTTGGAATAGTAGCTTGACCCTTGGAGTTGGTCGAAGAGATCGTCGATGCGAGGTAACGAGTATCGGTTCTTGACAGTAACCTTGTTGAGTTCCCTGTAGTCGATGCACATGCGGAAGGTCCCGTCCTTCTTCTTGACAAAAAGGACTGGAGCTCCCCATGGCGAAGCGCTTGGTCGGATAAATCCCTTTTCTAACAGATCCTGAAGTTGGGTAGACAGCTCCTGCAGCTCGGCTGGAGCTAGGCGGTATGGAGCCTTGGCGATAGGAGTTGCATGGTTCGCCAATTCGATTTCAAACTCCAGTTGTCGATGGGGTGGAAGACCAGATAATTCCTCTGGGAATACATCGGAAAAATCACGGACGACAGGGATGTCTTCTATACGTTTCTCGTCCTAAGGCTGTTTGGTAACCAATGCGAGTAAAGCGAAGGAGTTCTTTCTCCGAAGATACTTCTGCGCTTGCATGTAAGAGATGATGTTTGTGACGGCGCCTGCCTTCTTGCCTTGCACTGTCAAGATTTCGTCGTTAGAGAGCGGAATACGGATAGATTTTTCGAAGCAGAGAACTTCAGCTCGGACGTCGGATAGCTAGTCCATTCCGACTACCACGTCAAAACTACCCAGGGTAGTTGTCATCAGATCAATGGTAATGGTGTGACCGCGAGTTTGAGTTGACAGCCGGATACTATATGGGTCACGTCTACGGATTTACCATCTACTAGTTCTATGACATAAGGGGTCTCTAAGGGTTTAGGCGTGAGATTTAGGTTCTTCCTAAAAGACTCAGATATAAAACTCCTTTCCGCACCCGTATCAAAAAGCACAGTAGCAAAATGTTCATTAAGGGGAAACTTACCGGTGACCACGTTCGAGTCGTTTCTGGCCTCTCCGCGGCCCAATGTAAATGCGCGACCTTTGGCACCTCCTGTGCCACCATTTCCATTATTGTTGTTATTATTGTTGTTGTGGTTATTGTGGTTGTGGTTGTTCCCACCATTGTTGTTGTTGTTACGTAGCTGTGGGCAGTCTCTTTTGAAGTGGGCAGTGCTACCACACTGATAGCATCCCCGATTAACACCCTGTTGCTGGCCCTGGGGTTGATTTTGGTTTTGTCGGGACATGATTTCCCCGCGACAATCCTTTGCCGCATGTCCCACCTTGCCACATCGTTGGCAGCGATTCCCGGCACAAGAGCCGTGATGATGAAGATTACAGCGATTGCACTACGGCTTTCGACCTACATAGCCGCTTGCGTTCTGGTTGTTGTTGTTGTTGTTGGCGGGCTGATTTTGGTGACCCCGGTGGCTGTTGTAATTATTGAACCGTTTCTGGTTCCCCTGTTGTGGCTGGGATGACGAAGACTGTCGAACGGACGAGTCTTCAAACTTTCTTTTATTATCAGGGGCAACTTCAGTTGTACCCCTAGTTGGCAACTTTCTTTGTTCCACCGCCTTATCGATGAGTTTGTGCGCCAACCTGATTGCTTGATGCTCCGTTGCAGGGTTACTAGCCATTACCATACCCTGAATCTCCGGAACCAGACCCCCAAGGTAAAACTCGAGTCGTTTCTCCACAGTGTTGGCCAGATCGGGACATAGAAATACCAAGTCGTGATGTTTTGCTATGTATGCTTCGATTTCAGATCCCACCATCTTGTGGTTCCATAAGGCTTGCTCCAACTGTTGCACTCTGTCTCGTGGACAGTACTCCTCTTTGATTAGGGCCTTAAACTCGACCCAGGCCATTGCATTTGCAGCAATAAGTCCACGCGTTTGGACTTGTGCATTCCACCAAGTTAGTGCCCCATCTTCCAGTGGGTGAGGCTGCATACTTGACCTTGTTGGCCTCCAGACAGTTGCACATTTCAAATACCGATTCAGATTTTTCGATCCAGCGGATAAGTCCTATGGGTCCTTCTGCCCCCGAGAATTTGCTTGGTTTCGCGTCGAGGAACATCTTGTAGGGGTTAAAACCCCCTCCTGTTGACAGAGGACAGGTAGTAAGCGAGGAATTCTACTAGCCCAACTATTAGATTTTCTCCTGAAAATTTAATAATGGTTACCTGCCGGTTGGTTCTGAACACCCGCTAGAGCTGCGTTCACGTGCTCTTGAATCATTGCAGCTAGTTCTTCGGGCATCATGTTAAGGTTTCCGCGTCGTCCAGTTGCCATTTAGATCTTCGAAAGACAACATAAACACACCCCGATAAGTCTATATATCCAATATAGTTATCCTACTTCGTACTTAAATAATTCTCAGGTTATGTCAGCTCAAATATATTAAATAGTCAAAAGAAGTACTTGATTAAATAAAGTTTCAACGTCTTACAAAGTGCCAACCAAACGTATCAGTTTACTATAAAGTCTCAAGTTTGAACATAAGTGGGAAAATATATAGACTGAAGGAAAGTAAATAAAATAAGCGAGACGTGTTAGTCGTCTACGTCTCCATTCCCCAAATCACTATCGTTGCCGTCATCCTGCGCGGCATTCCCGGCTTCTGCAGCTGGGTCCTCCTCCGGATCCTCCTCTGGATCCTCCTCTGGATCCTCTTCTGGATCCTCCTCTGGATCCTCTTAAGGATCCTCCTCTGGATCCTCTTCCGGATCCTCCTCTACCGGCACTAGAGGGGCTGGTGCTGGTGCAGGTGCTTGATTTTGCTCTAGCTCCTAAATTCTCCAACTAGATTCCAGGACTCTGTCTTCGAGCCAGTCGGCTCTTATCTGCTCAGCACGCAGATCTCTGGCTAAGGTGTTACGAGCTATCTTACTCGTATGTTGCTCTTCCTCGAGCGAGTCGGTTTTACCTGTCAATTTTCGTATCATCCATCCCTGTGCTAGGATGGTTTCCTGCATTCTTTCTAATTGTTCTTGTTGTTTCTGTATCATATTTCTAAGTAGGTCATTCCCTACTTCTACCGAGTTAACCGGTTCAACCGGCACAGCGATGGTTGGGCGTGATGACGACTCCTCCCCCAGAACGAGCCTTTTTCTCGCAGCTGAACGTGTCTCCACGCCAAGATGGTAAGGGTTCCACCATAGGTGCCTTTCCTGGCGCCCTTGGGTGCGAAAGTTTGTCGGATGATGATGATGATGATGACATTGCCTGTTAGGTCGTGTAGTTAGTTACGAGTTGTTTTCATTTCTTATTATGAAGTCATAATCTACATACACAGTTGTGGTACATCACATAATAAGATATAATCAGTTCGGTGCCAAACTACGTCTAGTGTCGTGTAATCAGCTATAGTTTAGGTCTACTTTTAATGCAACCCTGGTTCTCTATAGCTAGTGGCTCTGATACCAATCTGTCACACCCTCAATTTCCACTTGCGGAGTTTTACCGGAGGCGTGTGAACAAACCAGTATCTGAAACACTAGTATGTCGAACGACTCTATATGATTTGATAATACGTTTTCCAAAAATCATTTGTTTAACCATTCGTCGTAGATTTTATATTGTCTTAGTTAGTTACCAATGTTTAGCGGAAGCATTAGTTTTTAAAGTTGAGCGGAAGCATAAAGTAAAGTAACGGAACGGGCGCCAACATAAACGCCAAAACCAAAGAAAAACCCAAAACAATGTTTGTAAATGAGACTCGATAAAAGATGTCTTGATCAATGCAAGTGAGTGCACCTAGAGCTCCTAGCGTCCTGAGAAACATGTAAAGAAACAAGTGTCAACATTAAAGATGAGTGAGTTCACAGGTTTTCATAAATTCGTTTGTTCGGTTATGAGTTTGTTTCCCCCGTTATCCCTAACACGGGATAACGATTTCGTTCCATTATTCCCAACCCGGAATAATACTGATAGTTCCATTATTCCTTACCCGGAATAATACCGATAGTTCCATTATTCCTTACCCGGAATAATACCGATAGTTCCATTATTCCTAACCCGGAATAATAACGTTGTTGGTTCCATTATCCCTAACCTGGGATAATATTGCTGATGGTTCCATTATTCCTAACCCGGAATAATATTGTTGTTTGTTCCATTATTCCTAACCCGAAATAATATTGTTGATTCGTAATTAAGTTCAATGTTAACATATATAGGTAGCTAGCCTAAAGTTATGTCACGTAAGTGTTCGCGATCGAAGCTGAATTTTGTGCCTCCGTGTTGCCAGGCCTATCACTGACCATGGTGAAGTTAGGCCAAATTATTCACCCGTTGACCATACCCGGTCGGCTAGCGCGACTAGCTCGGATGGGGCTTGTCGGGCCCAGTAGTACTACTTATAATTTCCCCGCTATTTAAACCCAATACTAACGATCCGAGAGATTGTCGAGGACTTATGTGATATAGCTGCTTAGTGACCATAACGTTACATTAACATTAACTTAGTTACCGAATAGTTATGTGACGTTGATTTCGTATAACGTAAAGAGATTGAGTTGAAGAGTGTATACATGTTTCTCCCCCTGTTGTTTAAAACCGGATAAAATTAGGGGCCGTGAACTCACCTTTAGTTGCTCGGTTAGTGTAACACAGAAGTTGCAAATGATGGGACCGCTAATTGCGTCCTACAAAACCAATTGATTTCAAGTCAGTGTGTGAACACACCAATACAAATTCTACACATAATTTACGCACAAAGTGATACACACAATCAAAATTCCTAACACTCAAACATGCATGCAAGTATCCTCATATGAACATAGTGATCAAAACAATTTATCATGAACATAATCCAATCCATGCAACACTTTGGTGCACACATTCGCAAGTTATCAAGTTTCAGCTTACATACTCATAATTCGGCTGTTTTCGAGGATTTTTATAAAATAGTTCCAACATTCCAAAAATTCCAATTATTTTACAGCAGGTGACAACTATACTGTAAAAATTTATATAAATGTATCAAGTCCTAATACTTTAACAATTATCCATAAATATTAATATACTAGGCTGCAGTCAGATTCGTCACTTTCTGACTACAGTCCACGGAAGAATTTATTTAAACATCACTGTTCGTTCAATTAAAAAAATTCCAGTCGGAGTTGCCCGGAAATTTCCATACCTAGTTGCTGTACAAATTTCATGATTCGACTCCCTACAGATTATTAAATCCAACTCGATCAACAACTAACAAAATTTCAGGATTTTCACAGCTTTAGTTACTGAACTTAATTGGCCACTTAAAAATATCAAACGACTTCAGAAAAATATGAATTCAGTGCCATTAGATTCGTTATTTAAAACTCTACATTTTAGACTTCAGAAAATCCGTTTTTTGACAACTAATGACCGAGTTACAGCCAGTTGAAGTCGGCTGTAACCATCATTCAGCAGCCTGATTCAGCACTTTATCACAAACTAACTCGCTTAAACCGTTTATATATTGAACATATGCGATCAAGAACAGATTTTTCCAATCATATATCATTATATATATCATATCCATGCAAACCCTAATCATAATCTCTAGTTTTTATCGATCAAAACGCAGCCTATGTTACATGATTTCCGAAAACATCAAACTTTCAAACTAGCATAATCAATCCGAAAACAACACAATCACCACATTCAAACACATATATCCGAATATGATCTTGTAACAATGATAAATCCTAACCTTTAATGACATGGTAAATGAACCGTGAGTGAGATGAGGAACCGATGATCAAAGATAATTGCGACCGAGGATGAAGATGGCGAGGGGCTGCCGCGCGACCGAGAGATGATGTAGGAGGCTACACGCGATCGATGGAACTAGTGAAGGGCTGCCGACGGCTGTTTAGATATTAGGGTTTGTGTTTTGTTTTTGATTTGTGAAGAAGGATCATGCATGTGTGTGTATATATAGCGCAAAGAGATGGGTTCAAGGTTTGGGTTGATCGCGGCCACAAGGGACTTGGGTTTAAGGTTTGGGTTCATTCGCGGCCGAGGGGTTTGGGTTTAAGGTTTGGGTTTAAAACTTGGTTCACTCCTAGAGTCACAAGGAATCGAGGTTGGTTCGTGTCGCAGTTCGGTTCGGTTCGTGTACATATTTACCATAAATATTTTATAACTAAAACAATCACGTAATCGAACATCACATATTCACCAACTCATAAACGTTTAATACACATAGCACATACTTCATTTGACAAGTTCACTAAATTATCGTAACTATTTCGAGCGTGCAAATTCAAGTCTCCGAATTAATAACCGTGAAGTAGTGCGTTTAAGTTATCCGAAAACCGGGATGTCACAGAACACATTATGAATTCCACTAAGCTCCTCAGACAATCTGAGCTTATAAGCTACGGCGCCGACACATTCAACTATTTCGAATGGTCCTATATATCTTGGGCTTAACTTGCCCTTCTTCCCAAAACGCATCACACATTTCCAGGGTGACAATTTTAGCATGACTTTGTCCCCTATTTGGAACTTAAGAGGTTTTTTGCCTCTTGTCAGCATAGCTCTTTTTCCTATCTCTAGCAGCTTTGAGACGATCATGGATCTGCATAATCTTTTCCGTGGTTTCCAGGACAATCTTTGGTCCTGATAGTTGGGCTTCCCCAACTTCTACCCAACACACGGGCGTTCTACATTTTCTCCCATACAAGGCCTCAAAAGGAGCAGCCTTGATGCTTGTATGATAACTATTATTTTACGAGAATTCTATTAGGGGTAAGTGGTCATCCTAACTTCCACCTAGATCAATCACACATGCCCGAAGCATGTCTTCCAACGTTTGAATAGTACGCTCACTTTGTCCATCCGTCTGCGGGTGGTAAGCCGTACTAAAGTTCAATCTTGTGCCTAACAATTGTTGGAAACTTTTCCAAAAGTGGGATGTGTATCTAGTATCTCTATCAGATACAGTAGATACCGGCACACCGTGTAGGGATGCAATCTTGTCCACATACAACTTAGCCAATTTGTCTGAATTATACGTTTCTTTGATTGGCAAGAAATGAGCTGACTTAGTTAGCCTATCCACAATGACCATATAGTGTCATTTCCACTTTAGTTTTAGGTAACTTGGTAATCAAGTCCATAGTTACCATTTCCCATTTCCATGTGGGAATTTCCAATTGCTATAGAAGTCCTGACGGCTTCTGATGTTCGGCCTTAACATGCGAACACATCAGACACTTAGCTACATAAGTGGCTATGGATTTCTTCAAACCCATCCACCAATAATTCTTCTTCAGATCTTGATACATTTTGTCACCACCTGGGTGAACTGAGTATCATGAGTTATGTGCTTCTTGGAGGATTAGATATCTAAGTCCTCCAAAGATTGGAACCTAGATTGTGTCATTAAACCTAAGGATTCCATCCTTTCTAGGCACTAACTGATTAACAGTCCCGCCTAATCCTTCGTTAGGAATGTTAGCTTCTAATAGAGCTTGCTTTTGCGCATCTAATAGCTTTTCACTTAAGCTATTTCTGAGCTCAATGCTCTTGGCATTAATTCTTATAGGTTTAACCCGTTCCTTGCGACCTAAGGCATCAGCAACTACATTTTACTTGCCTGGATGGTAGCGAATTTCGCAATCATAATCATTAAATGTTTCCATCCATCGGCATTGTCGCATGTTCAGTTCCTTCTGATTGAACAAATGCTGGAGACTTTTATGGTCTGTGTATATAATACACTTTGTGCCATATAAGTAGTGTCTCCATAGTTTTAGTGCAAATACAACGGCACCCAATTCCAAATCATGGGTGGTGTAATTCCTTTCGTGCACCTTTAATTGCCGTGATGCATAAGCAATTACCTTGCCTTTTTGCATTAGCACACATCCCATGCCAGTGTGCGATGCATCACCGTAGACTACAAATTCCTCAATACCCTCAGGTAGAGATAACACAGGACCATTGCTCAATTTGTGTTTTAGAATCTCAAGAGATTCTTGTTGTTTCGGACCCCAAACAAATTTGACATTCTTACGGGTCAAGGTAGTTAAAGGAGTGGCTATCCTTGAAAAGTTCTCAATGAACCTCCTATTGTAACCAGCCAATCCTAAGAAGCTACGAATTTCTGATGGGGTCTTGGGCACTTCCCAATTTATTATGGCTTCTATTTTGGCGGGATCCACCTGGATTCCACGCTCACTTACGAAATGTCCAAGAAATTGGACTTCTCTAGGCCAAAACTCACACTTAGCGAATTTAGCATAAAGCTTCTCTTGCCTTAGCAGTTCTAAGATGCACCGAAGATGTTTCTCGTGATCAACTTGATTACGAGAATAAATAAGTATGTCGTCTATGAAGACAATGACAAACTTATCCAGATATGGCTTGCAGACTCTATTCATGAGATCCATGAATGTTGCAGGTGCATTTGTGAGCCCAAAAGGCATCACTAAGAATTCAAAATGACCATATCGGGTCTTGAAGGCAGTCTTAGGAACATCTTCACTTCTAGCCTTCAATTGATGGTATCCTGATCTTAAATCAATCTTAGAAAAATAACTAGCCCCTTGAAGTTGGTCGAATAAATCATCGATCCTGGGCAATGGATAACGGTTCTTAATTGTTAACTTATTTAGCTCTTGGTAGTCAATGCACATCCGCATTGAACCATCTTTCTTTTTTATGAAGAGGATAGGAGCTCCCCAAGGCGAGGAACTTGGTTGAATAAAGCCTTTCTCTAAGAGTTCATCTAACCGAGTCCTCAATTCCTTCAGTTCTGTTGGAGCTAGTCGGTATGGAGCTCTAGCTATGGTGCTGATCTAGGTATGATATCAATTCTAAACTCCACTTGCCTATCTGGAGGTAGGCCTGGTAATTCCTCAGGGAAAACATCAGAATACTTCGAGATAACCTGTAGGTCTTAAATACTCAGCTTAGACTCATTAATAGTAACTTGTGCCATGTAATTGACACAACCTTTCCTCAAACACTTGGATGCCTTAAGTAATGACACCTAGTCTGGTAGTCCGTAGTGTGAGTCTCCAGGGATGGTGATCATTTCACCGGATGGGGTTTTGATTTCGATGAGTTCCTTATCACAGACAATGTGGGCTTAGTTACGAGAGAACCAATCCATGCCTAAAACTATATCGAACCCCGCCAATTTCATTGGCAAAAGAGAGATAGGAATGGAATGATTCTTAATGGATATGAAACATCCATCAAGATTGGAAGATGTTGTTTCTAAACTTCCATCAGCAAGTTCTATCTCATAAGTTTTATCTAGAGTTCTTATGGGTAAGTTTAGTACTTTACTAAACTTATAATCAACAAAAGATCTATCTGCACCAGAGTCGAAAAGAACTCTAGCATAAATATTGTTAATGAGGAATGTACCTGTTATGACATTGTTGTCATTAACAGCCTCTCTTGTAGTCATCTAAAAAGCATGAGCATTCCCCTTCTTGGCTTCTCCATGCTTTGCATTATCATTCTTAAGAATCTTAGGGCAGTTAGTTTTAATATGCCCTTTTTCATTGCAGACATAGTAGACGACATCCATAAGATCCTTGCATTCAAGGGTCTTATGCCCCTTTCTCTTACAGATACCACAGGGTTTGGCTTGTGAAGCATAATTACACTGTCCCCAGTGCCTGCGGTTGCAAGTCTTGCACATTGGCGTCACAGCCGACTTGTCTTGGTTCCTTTTGAACCCAAATCTCCCTTAATTTTTCTTATTAAACCTTTGGGAGTTGTCGTTTTCTCTCTTTCTCTTCCAGTCAGTTTCAGACTTAACTGTCTTTTGCCTCACTAGATCAAGGGTGAGGGATAGGGACAGGTCAACAGCGGACCTCTAGGTACTAGGTTGAGCAGCCTTTACCATGCCCTTAGTTTCAGAAGCTAACCCATTGATAAAACACGCAATACGTTTGGTTTCAGGGGTGAACAGATAGGAAACTAACCTAGATTGGGAGTTGAAAACGGAAACATATTTTCGACAATCTAGGTTTTTCATGGAAAGAGACAAAAAATCTGTCTCTAATTAACCTCAAGAGGTGGGCACTAAGTTTCCTTAATAAGGTCCACAAACTTGGACCATCCCAAATTATACAGGTATACTTTACCTGTAGACTGGATCATGGCTTTCCACCAGATTAGGGCATCGCCCTTAAAGGACTGTGTACATACTTAACCACATCCTTATCAGCACAGCCGCTGATATCCACTATTTTCTCCATCTCGTCGAGCCACTTCAAAGCTTCTACAACTCCTAAGTATCGGGACTTACAGGAGACAAAGTATTTGTAGGTACATCCGTCTTTAAGAGAACGAGCCCTATCTGCAAATTCCAGTTTCTTTGGTTCACTCTTCGCATTCAAAGAGGTGAACGGAGCTTTCCTTATGAGCTGAGGATGGGGTAATCAATAATGGTCTAGAGCGAGTAGCAATCCGATGGCTACTTTGTGCTTCATTCAAGTTAGCCATCTTCAAGCTTTAGTTCAATACACCAATAAAGCTTCACTTAGCCATGGTATGTTAACCATATTGGTTTTAAACATTGGATATAACAATCCATTGCCTAAACTAGTGTGAATAACATTACAACTCTTAGGCTTAGCATATCTATATTTGGCCTAGGTCTTAATAGGACCATCAAAGGCAAATTAAAATTTGGACATAGTCCATATATTACTAGACAGTGGATCGTAATGTCATAACTGTCATTGTGGTAATTGATCATTATATTTAGCTCATAGGCTTGTCTCGAAGGACATAAAATAGGGCACATAGGCCTGTTACTAATGGACATAAAATATGGCACATAGGCCTGTCACTAATGGACATCAAATATGGCACATAGGCCTGTCACTAATGGACATAGAATATGGCACATAGTCCTGTCACTAATTGACATAGAATTTGGACAGGGATTATATTAACCACAGCTGTCGTTGTCATTTTTGATAATATAATATTGCTCAAAGGCAATACATCACTAATGGATGTTTAATCATAGCCCCAAGGGCAATACATCACTAATGGATGTTTAACCATAGTCCCAAGGGCAATACATCACTAATGGATGCTTAATTATAGCCCCAAGGGCAATACATCACTAATGGATGTTTAATCATAGCCCCTAAGGGCATTACATCACTAAAGGATATTTAATCATAGCCCCAAGGGCAATACATCACTAATGGATGTTTAATCATAGCCCCAAGGGCAATGCATCACTAATGGATGTTTAATCATCGCACTAATGATATTAGCCGGGATCAATTTTGATCACATAGGCTATCTAAGGTTAGGACATATTCCTTTACCTTGAAGGCTGGTGTGATTCCTCAAGTCACACTACCAAGAGTATTAACATTTCTGAATGTTAACATAAGAGTACCTTAATGGTTGATTAATAGTCCCGGTCACATTGACCTTAACAACTTGGAGGCTTGAACTTAAGTCCACCACCTCTGTATAGAAGGATAACTTCCCTTAACTATCTTGATAAAAGACCCCTTCGTACTTAACTATCATTTATAAATTGGCCAAATGTGTGGTTTGTGCCACTTGGCTAATCAAAACCATTAAGATATTTTTGGAATTATATTACAGAGCATAAATTTCGAGTAAAATCGAGACGCTCCTTTGAAGAGAATGAATACATATATATAATTCCAAAATACTTCATTAAATTTCAATAGAAGTTACAATACTAGAAAGAAATGAATTATCCATGCCAGGACTACAGAAAACAAAATGTCCACACAGGGACTAAAGAAATAACAATGTCCTCGCAGGGACTTACATATTAGAAGAGACTTTACTCGTCCTTCTTTCCCTTGACCAACTTGGAGAGTTTCTTGAAGAACTTGTTCGTCTTCTTCTCTGTCTTCTCCGCTTGTTGTTGCATTTCTTTCATTCTTTCTAAGGAGTCGTTAATGGCTTCAAGTGGTGGCGGAGGTTGTGGCTGTGGTTGTGGCATAACCGGATACTGGTACCCATAAGTTGGATGTCCGGTCGGTGGATAAGCAGGTGGAAAGGGAGACGGGTAAAGTGCGTTGTGCATAACTGCTTGCATATAGGGGTCTTGTGACCATGCTTGATTGTCTACTGGTGTTGATGGGTTAAAAGGATCATATCCAAACGAATCTGGATATGTGGGGATTGGGTTACTATAACCCGATGGTGGTGGTTGAACCGTAGGTGTTGGTGTTGGTTCTACCACTGGTGAAACATTAGAGGGTCCACCCATCTGTGGGTCCTCTTGAATTGTGGGGTAGGAATTGGGCAAAGGTGGCAGCGATCCCAACCTTTGTCCTGCACATACCGACATACGTGGTCCTCGCTTCCTCCTTGGTGGTTCAGGTGGTGGTTGAGGTTGGTCCACTGGTTCCATGTGGAAATCTCCTTGTATAGGAGGTGGTTGAGAGTGATGGGAAGGAGTGTTGGCGAAGGTAAATTGGTTCCAATATTGGTCCCACTCATTAGGACCTTGGTAAGGCGATCAGGCATAAGAGTTCGAATCGCTTGAAATTTCTATGGGATGCGTATTCGATCCTGACGGGGGCATCTCCGGGTCGGAGTCCTCGTCCATAGGGTTTGGTTGGTCCAACTGATTTTGATCGGCTGGAGGCGTGTTAAAGTAGTGTTTAGGGTTAAATTCTTCATGATAAGAGTGTATATGGGAATGATGAGAATGGTGAGAATGGTGTGAATGATAGGAGTGGTGAGAGTGGTAAGAATTTTGGGAATGTGGGGGCGAGTGTCTATGAGAGATAGAGTGTCTCGCTGGTTGCCAAGGAGACGAATCTCCTGATTCTTGGTAGGAATCTGAGTTGTGAGGTTGAGAAGGGATGCGCCCCGATGGTCTTCCCCTCGTTGGACCTTTTCCTCTCCCACTTTGTCCTAGTACACGTGGCGGCATTTTCCTGTTGAAAATCAATTAAAAAACAATACTGATAACTTAATAATGAAATGAGTAATCCTAGGTCAATGCCTAGACTCGGAAGTCTAAGGAATGTGCTCGTGTAAGTTTGAGATTAAACATAAGAGGGATAGTGATTAATTCTCTCAAATGTTGGCTCTAATACCAACCTGTCACACCCCGGATTTCCAATCAAAATCCATGTACTGGTGGGCCTAGGTGGGGAGTATCGTGACGTCAGTTGATAACATCATTGTCAATTAAACACGGCACAGCGGAAGTCTTGGAGTAAAATTACTATTACAAACCAAATTTTCGAAAATACGAAATAATATACAGGCTCGTAAGAGAAGATCCACAGGCGGATCAAAAAATGTACAAAGAAAGAATATAAAACAGACTTTAGGGCAGATCTAAGGATTTGCAAGATCCTCTTATTTCACTACCGAGCAGCTTCCGGCCTATTTCGTATTGTAACTGCAAGCTTAATCTTTTTGAAAATACGTCAGCTTTCGCTGGTAAATACACCCGACTGACTCATTTTGAAAACATTTTAGAAATTTGATTTAAGTGCACAAGGCACAAATCTTTTATAACTTGGGAAAGTTACTTTGTAACCTTGTCAACAGATTCACATGTTTGTCCATACATACAGGGCCTAGTACAGAGACCGAGACATGATTAAATACACACCACTTAAACTCACAAAGGAGTTATCCCCAACGTCTTGGGTAATTCGCATTTGAGCGTCTGTTAGGTGTATGACTACACCCCGCGCTAAGGTCATGGCCATTATCTAATGCAATGAGCCGAGGATATCCAGGACACGGTAATTTTACCCCCGATGTTTAAGTTATCAAACAAAACTGATTAAATCAGAATATGCGGATTTACTAGCCAAAATCCGGCATTCGATTGATCCCATTTCCGACCAAGCGAAAATAATTTTCCGTATCCCAACCACGGATAGGGTAAATAAGTCAAGAGTATTTACCTGAATTAGCCTTGTTTAAAATGCAAGATTATATTCCAGCCTTATTCAAAATGAGCTAAGTGCAGATAGCATTTACCGGAAGGCTCTAGTCTGGATTATGGCACAAGCTAACCAATTAAATACTAACGGTCTTATGTATGTCATAGACTTAGACCGAGTAGTGTAATGGATAAAAAATGGTACGCTAGATTAATCGATGATCGGATAGAATGTAGTTTAAACCCAACAAGTACGTTGACTTGTATTATATGGGTAAACAATTAACATTCTGGATTTTGAGTTTAAAATGATAAGGTTAAACCCGTATTGGTTAAATTCCGTAAACTAGTTACGTATAATCAACCGTACGCTTATAAGCGATAATGGGTAACCGGATAAGTCATGGAAAATTTCTATATGCCATTAAGTTTTAAATAAGTTGTAATGTTAGTAGGATATCAACTTTTATGCCCGTTATGGTTTTAAATTGAAACTATGCCTCATAAGGGCGTTTCGGTAATTTCATACCGTATAAAAGGAACTTGAATATAATTTAATTTTATAATTATAAGTATTCTGGAAAAATATTTTATTTATGATATAATTAGTAGGATATCAATTATATGTGTAAATTATCTTTTATAACCAAACTATGCACCGAAGGGGCATTTTGGTCATTTTACACATAGTTTATAAATTATTTGGGATTTTGAGTTTGTAATATGTACCCACTGTAAAAAATATTTAAAATAAGTTTAAAAATTAGTAGGCAACAAGTCTTGGTCAAATAATATGGTTTAAAACTATACTATGCGCCGAAACGACGCTTATGTCTTAAAAAGACGTCTTATGCGATGTTTATGAAAACTAATGTTAAGGTCAAATTAAAATATCTAAGATATGTTATTTAATATAACTTATTAGAGGTAAAATATTTACCTTGAAAATATTTGATTAAAACCGTTTTATGAGCCACAAGAGCTAAATCGTCATTTATCGACATAATTCAAGGACCTACTTGTAAACTCAGTTTATATTCTGGTTTGACATCCCAAATAATCCTACTTATAATATTATATCAGTTGGAAACTTGTTTTCAAGTTCATTATCATTAAAACCTTGATTTATACAAAAAGGGCATTTTAGTCAAAAATGGCATAATTACGGAACTTGCAAATAAAATCAGATTCTGATTACGATCATGTAATATAACCTCAGAGGGTTATGCTACATTATATTACGATCATAATACAACTTTAGATCAGTAGGTAACTAATCTAAATCGGTCAGAATCGAAAGTCAAAGCAGAAGTCAAACTTCGCGACTTTCGGTTGCGAACCGACCCTAGAACTGAAATTGACGAGCCGAACATGTTCTAATATTATTACCAACTTTTCTAAGTGTCAAAACTGGTTTCATAACATATATAAGATCAATTTATGATTTTTCTGAAAAATTGCCTGTTTGACATTTTAATATCATAACTTTGACCCGTCAATTGGTGTAGCAAACGTGATCTTCAGGAGGTGCCCTTTATAGGGACTAACACCCACCTTATAATGATCACTTATCCATGTTCATTTCGAACAATGGCTGGACCATAATGGTCTTAACTGAAAGTCAAAGTTTTTTTCCGTAAAACGTTTGTGTTTTGGCTATAAAAGCCTATAAACGAAAATGCACAAAGAAGGAACACTTACAAGAGGTTCCTAGAATGCAAGAGAACTAAGTTGGATGCTCCTTTCAGTCAGGAACTTCAAGAGGAGGGAGAGGAGTTATGAATAACAAAGGTGCAAGTTCAAATGGTAGACTTGGACACCTATTTATAGTTGGAGAACTCAAAGGAGGTGATGCTAGGTGTTTAAGGGTGTAAGAGGGAGCTTAATAAGTGTCCTAAAACGTGGCATAGCTGATTGAAAGTCCATAGTTTCAAAAAAAATAGTTTTTCGCAATATGTGTGGAGGCCAAGCAAACTTTCTGCAGACACAGGCCTCTCGCACCCCGCAAGGGCACAAGGCTTGCCTCTCGCGCCCCGCGAGCGCCCCATACGCAGAATTGAAGTTTGTCACTTTTAGTCCCTCAACTTATTAAACACCCTTAAAACCTCCTAAAGCACCTTTTTAGCACTTTTAGACCTCTGTAGCCAGTACTTGGCATACCCTGGATTATGCCCGGACATTGTCGAGCTCTCGGTTCGTTAAAAGGTCACTTAGAGGTATAAATTAACATGTTGACACTTTTAATCCCTCCATTGTCCAACTTTTATATAATCACGGATTTAATCCCTCCCGTCCAACAAATGGAACATGCGAGAGTTAGGACTTCGTAAAGGATCACTCAGAGGCTCGTTATAAGCATGTTGACTCTGATGTCACTCAGAGGCTGGGCATGTTGACACAACAGTCTCTCAGAGGCCAAGTTTTAGCATGTTCACACCAATGGTCACTCAGAGGCTATGTTTCAAGCATGTTGACACTAATGGTCACTCAGAGGCTCAGTTTATGCATGTTGACATCAGAAATCACTCAGTGACCTAGTTTGAGCATGTTGACACTTTTAGTCCCTGTTAGTCTTTAAAAGATTAAAAATAAAATATAACATGTGTCGCTATATCATTGGACACGATTTTTACAGGGTGTTATAGCTTGACTTGATACGGAGCTACCGGTC
Organism: Scalesia atractyloides; assembly: GCA_947069175.1. Taxonomy (NCBI): domain Eukaryota; kingdom Viridiplantae; phylum Streptophyta; class Magnoliopsida; order Asterales; family Asteraceae; genus Scalesia; species Scalesia atractyloides. Next base: position 50,871,359 of record CAMTDV010000001.1, on the reverse strand, counting down.
ACGATGGGGTCGTCAACCTGATAGATCTATCAACAATTCTATGCACACAGTGTTATTGATTAAACTAAAAAATTTGCGCAAGTGACTACAATGGGTCACTTATAACGCCTGCCTCATGTACAATATATATATATATATATATATATATATATATATATATATATATATATATATATATATATATATATATATAATATATATATATATATGTGAGTGTATATATATATATATGTGTGTGTATACATATATATATATATCCTACTAAAATATGATAAATCTAATATTTTGTGGTACAAATTTCCCGAAATCCCCACTAAAACGTAAATCAATACCAATACTTACTCTCTTGGGATCAAGCAAATTCGTCAGAACTTAGATTTAAGCATTTTTAAATCTACACGATCGTTTTTATCCCAAAACACTTATATATATATATATATATATATATATATATATATATATCAATCAAACCCCGTTTCTCCCCGAAATGTGTATTTATATTCAATCCAAAACCATATATTTTCCACGAAAATATATTAATAAATTTTTTTAGGAATATTTTATACAAAAATGTATAATTATCCTTTTAAGACTTGTTTTCCACCAAAACATTATATAAAACAGCAAAAAGAGGGGGTTAGTGACACTCACATTTGGGTGCATTTTTATATTAGTGCAATCTCATAATTTGATCTACACGTTCTAATTTAAGTAGGAACGATTTAATAACCAATATTCCACTAAATACCTAAGTTTCTCCAATACTTGAATTTTTCACATAACTTTGAGATTTTCTCAAAAAATCTTTATTTTTATTATGTTGCCGTGTGAGTGTTTATATATATATATGTTGAGAATTTTGCAACTTGAACGATTTTATTGGTGACCCTCATTATTTATATCCGTTATCACACCTGTTTATAAGCAATATATCTATGATTTGCGCTTCGTAATATACATTGTAGATCCACTTAGGATCAAGATTAACCTACTTCCCTGTTTATGTAATACACACACGTGTGCGAAATCCATGTAAGTATGCAAACCAAAGCAAAGTAAGAAACACAAGATAACCAAAGATTCACTGTCTTGATTAATAGAAGAGAACTAGTACAAACACATACAAACAATGTTCATACAGACTCTGGAAATACTCTCTATGCTCTTAGTGTCTCACTCTAATGTCACACAGCTACCCACACTGAGAAGTGTATGTCTATTTATATAGTGCCAACACCTAGCAACAGTATGAAGAATGTTGCTGGTCGTATGAAACACTATAAGTCACAAAGAACATTCAGCATTGGTTGCTCGTACGAACAATCCACGGCTCGTACGAACAAGAACTGGCTCGCACGAACAAGCAAAGAGCGTGTTAAAAGGGGCCACTCATACGACTAGAGGATCACTCGTATGAATGGTAAGTGGCTCGTACGAGCAACAACTTGCTCGTACGAAGCACCTTTCACTCGCACGTGGAAGTGTTCTTTGGAGAACGTGCCAACAGACAAGCTGTACTGTTGATACAGTTTTGTGTATGTCGCTTGTTCTTAATTACAATTGTAATTGTACGGTGTTTGCTCAAGTGTCTGTATACGTTTGATCGTGTCGAACAGATCGAGATATCCTTCTAACATGATCTAGTACGACATCTTAGCTTGTCTGTGTTAAATGGTTGCATGTGTGCATACCGTTGAGTCTTGTAAACGTCATGTCTACACACGTTCTCAAAGAATGAGAATTCTGTGCGGATGACATGTTTCATATGAAACAGTCTTAAGTAACAAGTGTGTTACTTGTTTCGTACGAAATAAGTATTTTGTACGAAACAGTTGTTCCCTACCAAAATTCTGGAGATGTGTCTCGTGTGAAATAGTGTGTTCCGTATGTCTAGCAACGGGTTTCATACGAGTGACCAGCTTGGACACTATAAAAGCAGACATGCACCCCTCAGTGAGGTAGAGCCCTTTGGTCCAGAAGTAAATAGAACGAGTTAGCAAACTGATCCTTTGTGTGGGATATCTAAGTTAGCATTTCTGGTGAAGACGAAGACACAAGAACACAGCAAGTTTGTTTGAGTCATACGAGCACTGTCTGTATATGTTTGTACTTGTTCTCAATCATTAATCAAGATAGTGAATCTTTGGTTACCCCGTGTTCTTTTTTGCCATGGTTGTATACACACTTGGATTCCGCACTTGTGTGTATGTTATATGAATAAGGAATAGGTTTAACACCTTCCGTAGGTGGGCCTACAAGTGGTATCAGAGCTTTGGCTCTTTCCTTGTTCAAAACCGGGCTTAGTGTGTCTGAGCTAGTTTGAAGATTTCTGAAGTGTTCTTGAGCCTCCAGCAGAAAACTTAAGTTTTGGATAGTAAACTAACTTAAAACTTGGTTAAAATCTGCTGCATGCAGAAAATTTTATGGTAAAATTTTTCTGAAGAACACCCTTGAAGAAGAAATCTGCAAAAATTTGAATCTGATTAGTTTTGCTAGGGTTGACATTTTCTGACTTGGATCTGGACTTGGATTATTGACTGTTAAAAAATCTGTGTTTTAACTAAAAGTGGGTAAGACAACAGGTATTTTCGAAAAAGCAGGTCTACACAAGAAAGGAAATTTCTCACCAAACCTTTTCTAAAAAGATTCCTCTGAAAAACGCTGAACAAAACAGTTAGTGCGACTGAGTTGATTCGTACGAAACATCTGACCCGCACGAAACACCCTTGTTTCGCACGAAAAAGTTATTCATCTGCACGAACTTGGTTCCACGAATAACTTTTGTTATTCTTTGTTTTTCGTGTTTTTCAAAAGTTGTTCATCTGCAAGAACTTGGTTCGTACGAATAACTTTTGTTATTGTTTGTTTTTCGTGTTTTTCAAAGCTTTGTGATTTTCAGAATTGGTCATATTTTCGTAACTGTGAATTTTTAAAAGGTAATTATAATTTTGAAATTTTAAACCTTTAAATTTTTATAAAACAAGAAAATAAATGAGTTCTAACCCGTGGGATTGGAGTTGTTCTAGCTCAAATCAGGAGTCTTCGCAAAGCTCCGCAATATCATGGGTAAAATCTTTGATGCCTCAACATACAACAATGATCTCTGCAAATCAATAGGCGTGTGTTACGAATCAGAATCAAAGCATACAAACTCTGTTAATGAGCGAAAGTGTAACAGGGAGTAACAACCATCCGCCCAAGCTAAATCATATGAACGATTATCCTTCTTGGAAAAGTCGTTTTCATACATACGTTCTTAGACAGAACACAGAATTATGGACGTGTTTCACTACCCCCTACAAGGAATCACTTGAAGAAGCTGGATCAAATCCAACCTCATTGGCCAATCTAGACGAAAGTGACAAGAAAGCTTATGATCTAGAGAAAAAGGCATTTGCTATCCTCACACAAGCTCTTCATAAAGACATTTATCATCAGTTTGTGTATTGTACTACAACGAAAAATTTGTGGGACACTTTGGAAGCAAGAGGTGAAGGTAATGCTGCTACCAGGAAGATTCGGCATGATCTGTTCAAAAAGGAGTTTGAAGGTTTCATGTTCATGGAGAACGAAACCTTGAATGATATGACCACTCGGTTTTATCATCTTCTCAGTGAAATGTACTCGTATAAAGTGTGAACAGCACCACAAGAAATTGTGATGCGATTTGCTGATGCTTTATCACCAAAATGGGGTCAATTTATTGATCTATTAAAACATACAGGTGTTTGGGACTCAATTAGTATTTATGAATTTGTGCAGAAACTAGAGAACAAGAATGAAGAAGAGCTCCGAAAGGCACAATGAGTCAATGTTCCACAAAACCCTGAGATGTATTTTGGAGGTATTTATGCAGGTACAAGCTCAAATCAGCAACCGAAGCTGCAAACCGCATTTGTGTCAAACGTGAACCCTTTCTACCCCAACCAGTTCAATCAAGTCAGTCTACAAGTTCGAGTAATAAAGCCTATGGACTTAGTGCATAAAGCTCCACAGCAAGCTCCTCAACAAGCTTTCTATGGAAGCAACAGTCAATCTGCAAATCCCAACACTTCAAACTTGACACATCAAATCTCTCCAAAATCAATGTAGAAGTTGCATAAGAACATCCGGAACTTATAAATACCATGGTCAGTGCGTATTGTGGTTTAGTTGCAGGTCAAATAGGGAACATCAATTTGACGAAACCGAGATAAAATGGAGCTGATAGACATCAAGTGGGCATTTGCAAGCGCTATGAGAAGAGCAAAGGATTACATGAGAAGAACGGGGAGAACCAGTTTGGAAAGCAAGAAGGACACAAAATACGGCTTTGACAAAATCGCCGTTACTTGCTTTAATTGTGGAGAAAGAGGTCACTTCAAGCGGGAATGCACAAGAACCAGCAAGGAAGGAAATCACAACCCCTTTCGAAATCAGTCTCAACCATCCAACACAGCACAGTACAACAACGAAAGAAGAATAGTAGTTGTTGGCAACTCTAACAATACCAATCAATCAGGATCTTCAAACATGCACAGAGCTTTGGTAGTTCAGTCTGATGAAGGATGCGATTGGTCAGTACAGTTGGGAACTGAGAACAACGGAAAAACTGCATGCTATGCGAGGATCGTGGATCAAATCAAGCATGATCACAACATCAATACTCCAAATAATGATGATACATCTGGGGATGCTGGTAGTTCTGATGAAGAATGTTCAAGTTCAGATGGTTATGGATCTGATTCTAGTGAGAAGAAAGGAAGTGATGCTGAGGTTGAAAAGTTGCAAAGTGAAGCTGAGTTGTTAAAAAGTGAAAAGGTAGGTATGACGAGAAATGCAGAAGCTACGAAAAAAGAGACAGAGGAACTCTCTACAGATGGTGCAGCTTTTCCTCATCACACTGCCTTTATGGCAAATGTTGAAGGTTCTTCAAAACAGGTAAATTCTGACCCTCCTACTGTTTGCAATGATTGTGTTGAGTTGAAAATAAAATATGTAACCGTCAACAGTCATAATCAGAATTTAGTTGTTGAATTATCAAAATGCAAAGAGGCAAATTTGGCGCTAACTAGAAATGTAAAAGAATTCAAATCTGTAATAGAAACCCTTAAGAAAAGTGTTTCTGAATTGACAAAAACAGTTTTGAATAAACAGACAGGAATTAATAACTACATTAATCTCCTAGAAGAAACAAAGAAAGAGTTAGCCATCGCCAAATGCGAATATGATTCGATCAAACGCAAATCGGAAAGTTATTATAACTCCCAATATGTGCTTGATAATATTATTGAAGTTCAAAAACTAAAGGGAGATGCTCAATGCATAGGGTATAAGTCGTGTCCACCCCCAATGAAACACAACTATACCAAAATGCCTGATGAAGAGGAGATGCCTCGTTTTGAACCCTCTGTACCTTTGAATCCTGAGGAATTCGCAGCAGGGTTAGGGTTCAAACTAGGCAATTCCTCTCAAGAACCAAGCAAGCCAGAAAGTCCATCGTCTGATGAAGGAGAGAATGATACATCAAATGATGGATCAAGAAATGATGAGCAGGATCAGCCTCTTGATGAAAGGAAAAGAGTAGAATCTTGTGCTACTCCTAGTACTCAATCTGTTGAGAATCAAGAGATAGTTTCTAAGAAATCTGTGAAGACAAGTTTGTCCACACAAGAAGTAGATAATGTGTTGTATACTTTGGTTGGAGACAAGAAAATCTATTCAAACAAAGATTTTCCAATTAAAAACGTAAATCCAATCTCTATAGATCAGGTTTTTGAAAAGTCAACAACCAAACCTTTAGAGAAGAAAAAGTCCACCAAATCACAACCATTATCCGCTTCAACAGAAAAACAGTGGAAGCGAGTTGAAAAGTCTACAGTTTCTCAACCAAGGGTTGAAGCAAAAGGCTCTCGTTACCAAAAAAAGGCTAAAACTGTTAAATTTGTGAGTTCTAAAGGTACAGATAAAGTCGAAACTTTTCAAGGAAAATATAATGTTGATTTTGTAAAGAAAGTTAAGATTTTGAAAAGAAACAGTCAAAACAATTACACCCAACACACTGATGGATGTAATGAACCCAGTACCTCAAGACCTACAAGTTCAACATCAAGCCGAGAAACAGGATCTCCTAGTTTGTTGAGAGGAGAACATGTTTCAAATGTGGAGAGTTTGGCCACATTATAAAGGATTGTCAAAATCCAGCCAAATCAAGATGTATAGAGAAAACCCCTCATGAACCAACTTGCAAACGTAAATCTGTTTCTCCAACACAAGATAAACGAGTTATTAAAGATCAAAAAGAGAAGCAAAAACGTAAACAAGTAAAAGCAATTGAGAAAGCTTTAAAATCGGATTCTTCAAATAAGGATCAAAGATCTTCAAAGTCAACAAAACCAGACACTGTTAAAACTGTAAATAATAGTAAACTTGGTAACAAACAAGGATCCTGGAAATAGAAGACCGGTAATGGTTCAAAAGGAGGTTCTCAGTTAATCATCAAGAAATTGAGATTACATTTCTCGATGATATGGGACGACCCAAGACAACTAAGGCTTGGGTCCCCATCTCAAACTAATCTTGTTTGTGGATGTGGAGGGTGTTCCAGGAGGAACTGTAAACTGTCATTGGATTGTTGACAGTGGAGCATCAAGGCACATGACGGGCGACTTGCGGCTCCTATATGATGTGAAAAGTATAAGGGGTGGTTATGTTGCTTTTGCTGGTAACAAAGGTGGATACATCACTGGAGAAGGAATGGTCTCCAATGGTGTTGTGAGCTTCGAAAAGATCAATTATGTGCGACAAATTGATCACAATCTTCTTAGCATTTCTCAAATCTGCGACAAGAAGTTCATGGTACATTTTGATGATGCCGGATGTTATGTGCTGAAGCCTGTATTCAAGATCCCCAAGGAATGGATTCTCCAGTCGGCTCCAAGAATTAATGATTTGTATATTCTCGATATGAGCCAAGCTATTACAACATCTGCACAAGTCACATGCTTTGTCTCTAAAGCCACCGAGAAGGAATCAATCTCTTGGCATAGACGTATGGGACACATTCACCTGAGAATAATGAACTATTTGGTAAAGAACAATTTAGTGAATGGTGTACCAGTGAAAAACTTTCATCTTCAAGACGTTTGTGTATCATGCCAGAAAGGGAAGCAAGCAAGAAAGTCCCATCCTGTGAAGAAGATCAACACTGTGAATATGCCACTGGAACGTCTTCATATGGACCTCTTTGGACCTATCAAACACAAGACAACCTTTGGTGATTCTTATTGTCTGGTAGTTACTGATGACTATTCCAGATTCTCATTGGTAAGCATGTTGGCACACAAGAGTGAAGTTCCTACTATCCTCAAGAATCTCCTAACTCTGCTAGAAAATTTGTATAATCTGAAAGTAAGGAGAATCAGAAGCGACAATGGCACCGAATTCAAGAATCAAGTTATGGGCGAGTACTGTTCCTCAAAGGGTATTCTGCATGAGTACAGTTCTCGATATACTCCACAACAAAATGGCGTTGCTGAGAGGAAAAATCGAACTCTTATTGAAACTGCAAGAACCATGTTAGTAGAATCAGAACTTCCCGTTCAATTTTGGGGAGAAGCTGTTGCTACTGCATGCTACACGATGAATAGAGTTCTGACGATTAAGAGACATGGGAAGACATGCTTTGAGTGGTTACATAAAAGGAAACCAGATGTTTCTTTCTTAGAACCTTTTGGAGCTCCATGCACTATGATCGACCCACATGGAAAGTTTGGTCCCAAGGCTATTGAAAGTTTCTTTATTGGATATGCTACTCCTAATTTCCGAGTGTGGAATTTTTCTTTGAAGAAGATTGAAGAATGGGGTGAAGTCAAGGTTCAGAGATATACAGAAGTGGTTAGAGCCCCGGGTGCTCCTTGGATGTTCGACTATGATGGGCTGTTTGACTCCTTTAATCTGCCAACTTTTGATGAAGCAACAACTGCTGCTCAGATGCTATTGGAAAGTGATACAGCAGTGGACTCGTCATTAGTTAGATCAATTATTGTTAACCCTCAAGTGTCGACTTCGGTTAACAATCTTGTTCAAAATGAGGAATTCGAAGACGCTACAGATTATAATGTTTCATCAGAAGATGATGAGTTTCATGATGCTAATGAAGCTACCTCTGGTGCTGTTCCTGGATTTTCAGATGGTACGTCAAATATTCAACCGCAATGGATGACAGAAGGTCATGCATCTACATCCTCATCACATCCAGCTCTCGATTTAACTGTTGATCTGAATATCTACAATGTGGTTATAAATTCTCGAGTTCCTGATGTGCCAGAAACTCGTATTCATAATATCCATCATCAGCAGAATATTATTGGAGATGTCCAGAGTGGTGTGCAGACTCGTAATCAGCTACGAAACAACCCATTTGTTGGATTGTATTCGGAAATCAGAGAATCAGGGGAGCAGAATGATTGGTCTTTTGCCTGCTATGTGTGCCAAGTAGAACCAAAATCTTGGAAGGCGGTAATGAAAGAAGACTCTTGTGTTGAAGCCATGCAGGAAGAACTTCATCAGTTTCAAAAGTTAGGCGCCTGGAAATTGGTTGACAGGCTTGACAACTACAAGAAGATTGGTACACGATGGATGTACAAGTGCAAGAAGGATGACCGAGGTGTTGTTGTAAGAAACAAAGCGCGATTGGTTGTTTAAGGTTTTAATCAGGTCGAAGGGATCGATTACAATGAAGTTTATGCACCGGTTGCACGACTTGAGGCCATAAGAATCTTTTTGGCTTATGCGTCCTTCAAGAAGTTCACCGTTTATCAGATGGATGTGAAGAGTGCATTTCTTCATGGTGTGGTAGAAGAGCAAGTATATGTTGAGCAACCGCCGGGTTTTGAAGATCCTCTCCATCCTGATAAGGTTTGGCTTCTCAACAAGGCGTTATATGGTCTTCATCAAGCTCCGAGGGCTTGGTATGAAATGTTGTCTACTTATCTGTTGAAGAATGGTTTTCGACGAGGCCTGATCGACTGTACTCTCTTCATCAAGGAACGGGATGAGGACTTGCTGCTCGTACAGGTTTATGTTGATGATATTATATTTGGGTCTACTAACACTCGAATGTGCAAAGAATTCGAACAGGTTATGCAGGAGAAGTTCGAGATGAGCGTAATGGGAGAAATGACTTTCTTTTTAGGTTTGCAGGTTCAACAATCAAAGGAAGGGATTTTTATCCATCAAACCAAGTACGTCGGAGATATTCTCAAGCGATTTCAAATGGATGACTCAAAACCTTTGGGAACTCCATTAGCTCAAAATCATGGGATTACTCCAGACGGAATGGGTGAACATGTAGAACCATCTCTCTATCGTGCTATGATCGGATCTCTCATGTATCTTACTGCTTCAAGACCCGACATAATGTACCCAACATGTCTTCTGGCGCGCTATCAGTCTAGTCCGAAGGTTTCTCACTTGATGGCTGTGAAAAGGATTTTTCGTTATTTGAAGGGTCGCCCTGACACTGGTCTATGGTACCATAAGGATGATAACTTTGATCTGACAGCCTTCAGTGATTCTGATCATGGCGGCTGCAAAATCGATGCAAAGTCAACAACAGCAGGATGTTAGTTCTTGGGAAATCGCCTAGTCACGTGGTAATGCAAAAAGCAGACTTGTGTAGCTACATCAACATGTGAGGCTGAGTATATTTCAGCTTCTAGTTCCTGCTATCAAGTTCTATGGATTCAACAGCAAATGCGCGACTACGGTTTTGAATTTCTTACTACTCCTATTTTTGTTGATAATGAAGCAGCTTTACTGATCACTCGGAATCATGTACAGCACTCAAAAACAAAACATATTGAGATTAAGTATCATTTCATATGAGATTTCTATGAAAAGAGACTTATCAATGTTGTTAAAATCTACACTGATCACCAACGTACCGACCTTTTTACCAAAGCCTTTGATAAATCACGTTTTGATTATCTACTTTTGGTCAATGGCATCAAGGTGAAGCCCGAGTAACTTAACCATGGTTATCTATTTTTGTATATCCTTTTCTAAAAATCTAAAACTACAAAAATATTTTCAGTTTTATATTTTAGGGGGAGTAAGTTCAAGAAAATACAAAAATACGTGTTTTATTTACCTTCTTTGTTTAAAGGGGATAAAATTTCAGAAAAACACAAAAACAATAGAAAAATAAAAAAATGAGTTTCTTGGATAAGTTGAAGATGATGATATTCACCGATAAATCTGTCAGAAATGGTTAAAAGCATAGAAAGAAGATTGATAAGTAGCTTTTACTTATGATGTATCGGTAGGCTCACAATAAGACTAAAATGTGCAGGTTGATATAAACCTAACAAACAGAATGCCAGGTGGGAACCATTCATTGGCATATGGTCTTGGTACCGAAATTTCATTTGATAGAGTGCCGAGGTTCTGAGATATACGGTCTTTATGCTTGCTTATCATTTGGGTATCATGGTTGAATCTTTTGCCGAAAAATAATGGCGGCGTAAGTCTAGAACTTCCATGATACCATACATACGTGTACATACTACATGCGACCATCAAATAAGTGATAAAATATCACATCCCCAAAATAAGTGATAAAATATCACAGCTTTATGTGGGAGCTAAGTTCATCTCTTTGTCGGTACGATGGTACTAACCTGTTCACGGACTTACTCCTGTGCCCTGCATGTATATGAAAATCAAGTTCCTCATCAATAAGTGATTAAATCACAAAGGGCTTATTTTCAATCAAAATAAGTGAGTATCTTACATCATTCATATACGTCAAAACAGATGATGAAGCAGCATACTCACCGATAAGATTTTCTCTCGTGCATATCTTGATACGGGAATGTGTCGTGATGTGGTTGAACACCGACTAGTAAGTATAATTCATACCTTAATCATATCTCCTAATCATGATTACATCTGATAAGTCTGAGCTTACGTGGACAACAATACCGATAATCATAGTTGAATACTTATCTATTTAATTTTGAAGTTTAAACCAAATATCGTTTTTGACAAAGATTAAAATGCTGGTATGATTCCTTTACCTTGAACTCGAAAAAGATTGTTCAATAGATATATAGTTTATCTGTATATTTTGTTTTTAAGTCTAGTTTACTTAGTTGCTTATGTAATTACTTTTTAAAAGTTAGCCAAAGTTGATACGCGAAAGTTTTCTACCAAGATACGCCAAAGAACCTTTTGTTTGATATCGCAACTTCATAAAGTAATATCTTGCAACAAGTAACTCATCAAAAGAAATCCAAAATCTGAAAGTCGTTTGAGTGTGTGTATCTCATATGAATAAACCTAGTCATTTGATTTGACCTGGTCACTTGTTTTTCTCAAATCTGCAGCTAGAATTCATACGAGTGTGTGTATCTCGTTCTGGGAGTACAATCATACGAAGAATTTATGTTAAGTCTTTCGTGTGTATTCCCTGAGAAAGTTGTGTTCTAATTATATTTGATTTATGCGTACAGATTGATACAAAAAGAACATGAACAAAGACCAGCAACGAAGAAGTCTGACAAGTCAGAAGAGGAAACAAGAAAGATTTGAAGTTTCTTAGAAGTTTGAAGACCTGATGCTCTAATCATTGGATAGCAGATCTATCAATGGATAAGCAGATCTTCAGGGGGAGTCTGTTGATACTCCAAACCATTCAATGTGAAGACCAACATATGAAGACCAAAGACCGAAGACCAAGCAACATCCAAGGGGTGGTTTGTTGATACAGTTTTGTGTCTGTCGCTTGTTCTTAATTACAATTGTATTTGTACGGTCTTTGCTCAAGTGTCTGTATAGGTTTGGTCGTGTCGAACAGACCGAGATATCCTTCTATCATGATCTAGTATGACATCTTAGCTTGTCTGTGTTAAAGGTTGCATGTGTGCATACCGTTGAGTCTTGTAAACGTCATGTCTACACACGTTCTCCAAGAATGAGAATTCTGTGCAGATGACATGTTTCATACGAAACATGTGTTTGGTACGAAACAGTCTTAAGTAACAAGTGTGTTACTTGTTTCGTACGAAATAAGTATTTCGTACGAAACAGTTGTTCCGTACCAAAATTCTGGAGATGTGTCTCGTGTAAAATAGTGTGTTCCGTATGTCTAGCAATGGGTTTCGTACGAGTGACCAGCTTGGACACTATAAAAGCAGACATGCACCTCTCAGTAAGGTAGAGCCCTTTGGTCCAGAAGTAAATAGAACGAGCTAGCAAACTGACCCTTTGTGTGGGATATCTAAGTTAGCATTTCTGGTGAAGACGAAGACACAAGAACACAGCAAGTTTGTTTGAGTCATACGAGCATTGTGTGTATATGTTTGTACTTGTTCTCAATCATTAATCAAGATAGTGAATCTTTGGTTACCCCGTGTTCTTTACTTTTCTTTGGTTGCATGCACACTTGGATTCTGCACTTGTGTGTATGTTATATGAACAAGGAATAGGTTTAAAACCATCCACAGGTGGGCCTACATATACACAAGACTTACCAGTATGCACACATGCAACTGTTTTTCAACACAGACAAATTAAAAGTCACACTAAATCATGATAGGAGGATATCTTGATTTGGTCGACATGACCAAACAATACAGACACGATAAACAAAGACCGTACAATTGCAGATGTAACTAAGAACAAGCCATAGACACAAAAGGTAGTGTGATTTCAGGTTGTGCTGACGATGTTCCCATAGACTTTTTGCTTTGTTTCTTTCTACCCTTATCACCACTTGTAGTACCTACATCACTTGCACCACCATTACCATCATTATCACCGTCAACATCGTCACCTTTTCCCTTGACGACCAAACTTATCTTCAATCATCTTTTTCAAAGTTGGTTATTCATTATCTGACTCACTATCATCATGGCGCCACTAATCGTTTTCTGGTGCAACATACTTATCATTTGCCAGAAAATGGAACAATCTACGAGGAGGTGTGCTTTCCTTGTAACGTTTTGCTGCTACACCTCTAAATATTTTCAACGAATGTTCCATCATGATCTCAACTTTTAGAACATCATTGTCGTTCTTCGGAAGATTCGGATGTTGCACATTCAAGATCATCTGGAGAAAACGATGATACATTTAAAACTTCTTTCCACCATATCCGGTTCTTCTCAGGTTTTCCATCATGTTTGCAAAAATATACTTTGAAACACTGAATGGTTTGTTCAATGTCAAAGCTATCATCATAACAACTAAGTCGTTATTTGCCATGTCATAGCCACTTCGTCTGTTGCTCAAACACTGAATTAAAACATGTAGAAAGAACTTGTATCGGAGTGGCAACCATGCTTTGTATAGTTGTCCTACGAGAAAATCTCCAACACATTTCATTCGAAGCAAACATCCATGTTGACATTTCAACAGAATTGAGAATGGAGCTTCAGGATCATTGCCAAGTTGTAATACTGAGTTAATGATTTCAATAGAGATATCTATGTCCAAGTCATTTACTCCTCCGTGGATAAGTTCCTGCCCATTCACTTCAACAACTTTAGCTGATCTCAAAATTCCTTGATCAATGTCTTGTATACTGTAGTCTTGTGCGTGATAGCTTAATGTATCCTTGAGTCGCGCAAAAACTTCATTATACCGTTGTACTCAGCAAATTTATCTTTCGGATCTAAGTAGGCCACCATGTTGTGTCTTGGCTCTGACATGATTTCCACTTCTGACTTGTCAGTTTTCTTCGTTGCGGGTTTTCTTTTAAGTTCTTTTTCTTCCATTCTGTACACAAATGATAACTAGAATAAGAACATAAATTCATTAGGGAATATACACAAAAAGTTTTATTGCAACTTTTTGTATGTATTATTCCCTAGACGAAGAACTACTGACTTATACGAATAAGAATTTATTCGTACGAAGAACAACTGATTTGTACGAACAACACATTTTGTTAAACAAGTGATTTACTCGTACGAGTAGCTGGCTCTTATGAGCGACAAGTTACTCGTGTGAGTGATAGTTCACTCTTACGAAGCAAAGTTAACTGTTCGCACACAGAACTTCAAGTGAAAATTATGCATGAAGAACTTATTTTTCATTAAAAGGTTCTTTGCTTAAAGTTTGTTGTTCATGTCAGGCAATGTCTTATAGTTAGATAATATTCAAATTGTTTGTCTTCAAGGTATGCCTACAATGTCAATCATACCTTAAAGATATCAGAAACAACTTAAGGAGGGGAGAAAGGATGACGTGAGCAAGGTGAAAATATAGTTGTTCCAAAGAACTACATCAACCTTTATACCACATTCTTGTACTCGCACGAAGAACATTTAGGTCGTACGAAGAACTGCCACTCGTACAAGACATCAGTGGTTCATTCGTATGAGGCATAATTACTCGTACGAGCATCCTCTGATTCGTACGAGTCCAAGTTTTTTAAAACTGGACTTTCAATTCTTTGTGGACCTTAGGTTTTTCATTGACCTGTAGATCTTTGCACATATCCACACAGATTCACAAATTATGTTAGGAAAAGTTCTCCTTAAACAGATTTTGTTCTTTGAGATGAGTTTACCTGTTGAAAGAAAGTACTTTATGAAGTTATGATATCAAAGCAAATGGTTTTTAGGGCATATCTTGGTAACTTTTGAGCTTCAACTTTGGCTAAATCAAAACTAACTTAATTTAACAACAAAGTAAACAAATAAAAAACTAATAACAAATAAGAATAAACTGTATATTTACTAGGCAATCTTTTTCAGAGTTTCAAGATAAAAGAATCATACCAGCTTTCTTGCCAAAAACGAGTTTTGTTTAGAACATCAAATTAAATAAATAAGTATTCTACTATGATTATCGATACTGTTGTCCATGTAAGCTCAGCTTATCAGATGTAATAATGATTAGGAGATATGATTAATGTATGAATTATACTTACTAGCCGGTGTTCAAGCACTTCACGACACATTCCCGTATCAAGACATGCACGAGAGAAAATCTTACCGGTGAGTATACTGCTTATCATCTGTTTTGACGTACATTGTGAACTGGGATCGAGCTCCCGAAATGAGCAATATACCTGATCTCGCTCAACTAGCAGAGGAGGAATTCATTGCTAGAGAGGTAGACATGACAAACAAGATAGTACTTACTGTTTAACTGCTTATGATGTATTAATGACTTTCAAGTTACAGACGCAAGTAAACAAACTGACAGAGCTTTGCCGTACTAATTGACAAATCCCTCCTAGCTCTAACACAACACTTCCCTATTTATAGGTCGACATCACTCGTACCGAAGTACGTGAAAAAACAAACATCTATGTTTCGTACGAAATGGTATTTCGTACGAGTGACTCACTTGTATGAAACATGTTTCTGTTTCGTGCGAATCACAGTGAACAAACATATAAAATTTACATTTTCTCAATTAAACATTAACTTGTAAACTTTATAAACATTACAGATGTATCCTAGACGTAGGCAATAGACATTATGCACCAACAAACTCACCCTTGGATGTTGCCGCAGTCTGGATAATCTTCAAAATCTTCAATTTGATTTGACTTTAACGCCAAAAAAACCTCTTAACAGGCTTTCGACGTTCCTCAGAAGTAATTGGCGTTTGATCAGTTAGAGGACGTCTCTTTAAAAACTGAAAGCTCCTTAACGATGCTATTCTTGAACGTTCAGCAATCCGAGCTTCTTTTTCTTCTGTTTTCTTTAACTCCTTCTTCTTAAGCTTTCTCCAGGTTGTTTTCCAATCCGATCCAGAATGAATATTATTCGCAAAGCACACATTCACGATCTTTTGAAATTGAAGTGCTTGCTCCTTATCCTTTTCTTCGAAACTTATCTTGCTATAAAATAAACATTCTATGTCTTTCTTTGAACAATTTACTAGCCACATGGGGTCTAGTACTCGAATGCCTCGCCACAGCCCATATATTCTTTTGTGTGCTATAACGGCTTCGGTTAATTCCTTTGTAATCTTCCACGAATATTCATCTGGGTGTACACATATATCAGCCTCACCTGTATTCGAATCATAATGCCACCACTTGAAGATCGTATAAAAATCTTGCTCCATTTTGATTAACGGCATGTTCTTCAACACCCGTGGTTTCTTCATAATCAAAGTAATATCTTTCTCCTTTGTCACTCAATCAACTTTAACAATACGACGTGGATAATGAGGTTTCAAGTGGACAAAACCATGCTTGGGTTCAAACTTGATCAATCTCCGCAGCTTTTGGTCATGGAACTTCATCTTAAGATTTAGCATCTTGGTTTGCACAAGTTCCTTTATGTCCCAATAAGGCAGTGTTTTGATGTCGCTCAGATATCAGAAGTATTGAATCCCAAATTCTCTTTTAATCACATAAACATTTAGCTCTTCATCCAACCCCAACTCAAAATATCCCCTAAAGAAATATCAGCATCTCTGGTGAAAAATTCTAGGGGTCTCTTAAACTTTCGCACAGCTGAACTCTCCTGAAACCATTTCTTCTTTTGTTCAATAATTTCAGCTGTAGTCATCTTCTCAGGAATTGTTCCTTCTTTTACAGCTTCCGACACTTTCCTTTGTAACACCTCAGAACTTTCTGCTGTAAATAAATCGATAAACATTAGGAAATCTTCTGTACCCTGAACGGCATCATTAGCATCTTCATCAGAATCACTTTCCATGACAACGTTATCATATACGTTTGCATCCTCTATATCTTCAAAAACACAAGCATTCGGTTTGAAAACATCTATCTCATTCAGTTCGTCTTCAAAATCAAAATCGAACTTCTCTTCGCTAATACCAAGCATTTCTGCTATCTCTTCTTTCGAATAACTATGAACAAACTCCCCTTCCTCAACATCATGCTCAAGATATAATACAAATGGCTTTTGGACAGGAACAGAAGATGTAACATTCTCTGTGAAAATTCCTGCCTGCTGAGCATCTATTGATTCATCAGCTTTGTTCATTCTTTCTTCTTCAGTAGTTTGGTTCGCAGAATCATCAAAGTACTCAGAAAGATCAACTAATCATTAACATTTGAATCTATTACACGAATACCCGATCCTTCAACATTATCATCATTCAAACTACTAGAATCTTTATCATCAACATTAACATCTTCAGTATCCTCTACTTATGCATCTTTTTCTGCTTCTTCAGCCATTTCCTTACTGTCTATTCCTATCTTTTTCTTCATCAACCAATCTCGATGTCTTTGGGAAATATCAAGAAAAGCTATATCCACATCAATAGGTTTTCCTATCAGAATAAAATTCTTCGGTTCTTCATACACTACAATATCCCAACATTGTACTAGCCCAGATTCAGCTTCTAGCACAGCTGTATCAGTCACGGAATCCTCCACAATTTTACCCTTTCCTTTCCCTAACGCATCAGATTGCTATTTAGCCAATCGTTCTCGTTCTGCTACTCTTTCCCTTGCTTCTGCATGTTCAATTTCATCAATCACTGCAGATATACTCAAACCTAACTTCTTTCAAGAAGCTTCTCAAACACATCCATTCTTTGATTATTTCTCAACCGTTCTTCTTCATACTCTATCATTCACAAACGTAGTCTTTCATTTTTAGAAATAATACTTGCCATCAACACTTCTAGTTGCTGTTTATCAACAATTAATCCCCCAATTCTTTCAAGCATTTCAAACTTTTCAGTTGTTAACAAATTTATCTGCTCTTACAACTCAGCGATGCGCACAACATTCATTGTCACCTGTTTCTGCAAATCATCAATTCTAGGATCATCAAAAAGAAACTCATCTCCTCCTTGTAGATCGTCTAAACCAATCTCGTCAAAAAATGCTTGTGAATCGAACGGCTGTGGTGTAGGACGAGATTGTTGAGCATGAGATGGTTAGATTTTTGTTGAGCAGATTGTTGTGGCGCTGGTTGCTGGACTGGTTCAGGATCAGGTATTGATTGTTGAACGGGTTCTGATCCAGGTTGTTGTAGTGTTGGTTGTTGTTGTTCTTGTTCTGGCTCTTGAACTGGTGATTGTTGCGGAGGTAATTTCTGATTCAACTCGTTGCTGATCTGGCTCTGGATGCATATGATGTAGTGGAGACGGAATACTCTGTGTTTGTTCCTCCACATTTTCTTCAGTATTCTGTTCAGTACCAGCTTCTGTTGGATTAACAATCGGAGATATACAAGCTGTAGATCGTTTCATCCTTCTTTGCCTTTTCTTGACCAGAGTATGAAAAGCTGATTCAGGATCAGATTCAGACAGAACATAAGTTGTGTCGTCTTCGCCTGTTGCTTTTCTCTTTCATTCTTCAGCTTTGCATTTCAGCTGATCTTGACGTTTCTTTGCTAATTTCTCTGCTCTTTTCTTCTCTCCTGCTCTTCTATCTTCTGAATCAGTACTAGATGATAGTAATTCTTCAGCTACCTTGTCAGCTCCGAAAGCCTGACGTTCTATCTCTTCTGCCATCTTTTCAACTATTTCTTCAACTTCAGATTCATCTCGTAACCCTGAACTTTCAGCAGCAAATGCAGTTTTTCTCTTTCTCCCTTTATGTAGCTTTTCCACCCTTTTCTCCGTCTTTTACAAACCATGGACTTCTCTTTGCCACAAACAACGATAATGATTTGACTTCCTCTTCATCGTCACCACTATCGTTGTGACATCCCGGGTTTTTCGGATAACTTAAACGTAATACTTGTCAAACTAAGTACGTGCTATGTGTATGAACGTGTACGAGTTAATGAATACGTGATGTGTGATTACGTGAATTGTTTTAGTTACGAAATATATGTATATATAATAAATATGTACACGAACCGAACCGCGACAAGAACCAACTTTGATTCCTTGTGACTCTAGGAATTAACCAAGTTTAGAACTCAAACCATTCTTGGCCGTGTGCAACCCAAACCGCAAACCCAAACCGAGATCAAAACTAAACCTTGAACTAAAACTATTCGGCCGCAAAGATCAAGCCCAAAACCCAAACCAACCCAAGTCCCTCGGCCACAAGCGCAAGCCTAACCGGAACCCTCATACCTTTGCGCCTATATATACAACTCACATGCATGCTTCATTCACAATTCCCAAAACCCTAACAAGCAAAACAGCCGTCGGCTGCCTTACTCTTGCTCTCCTCTCGGTCGCAGCAGCAGCAGCCATCGCCATCTTCATCTCCCGACCGCAAACAGCCCCTTGCACTCCTTGTTGATCACGAGTAGCTTCCCTTTTCAGTCCCTCTCAGCCTCGGTCGCGGTTTTGCTGGAACAGCCGGATACTTCTTGTCCAAGTCCCGGCTCGTTTACCTAGTTATTCAAGGTTAGGGTTATCTTTGATTACGAGATCATGTTCGGATATATATGCTTGAATGAAGTGATTAGTTTGTTTCGGATTATATGTGTTGAATGTAATCGGCTGATTTATTGTGTTTATATGCATGATTGTTTTCGGAAATCATAAGTTTGCAAGTATGTTTTGTTTATAAAAACTAGAAGTAAGAACTAGGGTTTGCATGGATAAGTTATTAGTAGTGATCTATGATTAGAAATCGGTTCTTGCTCGCTTAGGTTGATCAATAGGAACGGTTTATGCAAGTTGTGGTAATAGTATGCTGAAAACAATTGCTGAGTAATAGTTACAGCCGACTTCATCTGGCTGTAACTCGGTCGTTAGTTGTCGAAAAACGGATTTCCTGATGTCTAGAACGTAGAGATTTGGATAAGGAATCTAATGGCGCTGGATTTATAATTTTCTGAAGTCATTTGATATTTTTAAAGGGCCAAATAAGTTCAGTAACTAAAGCTGTGAAAATCCTGAAATTTTGTTGGTTGTTTATCGAGCTGGATTTTAAAATCAGTAGGGAGTCGAGTCATGAATTTTGTACAGCAACTAGGTATGGAAATTTCCGGGCAACTCCAACTGGAATTTTGTTAATTGGACGACCGGTGATTTTTAAATAAATTCTTCCGTGGACTGCAGTCAGAAAGTGATAAATCTGACTGCAGCCTAGTATATTAATATTTATGGTTAATTGGTAAAGATATAGGACTTGGAAAATTTATATAAATTTCTATAGTATAAATGTCACCTACTGTAAAAATATCGGAATTTTTGGAACGTTGGAACTATTTTATAAAAATCCTAGAAAACAGCTGAATAATGAGTGTTAAGCTGAAATTTGATAACTTGTGATTGTGTGCACCAAAGTGTTGCATGGATTGGATTATGTTCATGATAAGTTGTTTGATTACTATGATCACATGAGGATACTTGCATGCATGTTTGAGTGTTAGATATGTTGTTTGTGTGTATCACTTTGTGCGTAAATTACGTGTAGAATTTGTATTGGTGTGTTCACACACTGACTTGGAATTAATTGGTTTGTTAGGACGCAACTAGCGGTCCCATCTATTATAACTTCTTTGCTACACTAACCGAGCAAATAAAGGTGAGTTCACGGCCCCTAACTTTATCCGGTTTTTAAACAACAGGGGGAGAAACATGTATACACTCTCAAACTCAATCTCTTTACGTTATACGAATTTAACGTCACATAACTATTCGGTAACTAAGTTAATGTTAATGTAATGTTATGGTCACTAAGCAGCTTTATCACTTAAGTCCTCGTCAATCTCTCGGATCGTTAGTATTGGGTTTAATAGCGGGGGAGTTATAAGTAGTACTACTGGGCCCGACAAGCCCCATCCGAGCTAGTCGCGCTAGCCGACCGAGTATGGTCAACGGGTGAATAATTCGGCCTAACTTTGCCATGGTCAGTAATAGGCCTGGCAAAACGGAGGCACAACAGTCAGCTTCGATCGCGAACACTTACGTGACATAACTTTAGGCTAGCTACCTATATATGTTAACATTGAACTTAATTACGAATCAACTGTATTATCCCGGGTTGAGGATAATGGAAACAACAACTTATTATTCCGGGTTTGGAATAATGGAAACAACAACTTAATATTCCGGGTTTGGAATATTGGAAGCAACAACTTAATATTCCGGGTTTGGAATATTGGAAGCAACAACTTATTATTCCGGGTTGGAATAATGGAACCAATTCGTTATCCCGGGTTAGGGATAACGGGGAAAACAAACTATAACCGAACAAACGAATTTATGAAAACCTGTGAACTCACTCATCTTTAATGTTGACACTTGTTTCTTTACATGTTTCTCAGGACGCTAGGAGCTCTAGGTGCACGCACATGCATTGAACAAGACATCTTTTATCGAGTCTTATTTATAATTATTGTTTTGGGGTTTTTCATTTGTTTTGGCGTTTGTGTTGGCGCCCGCTTCACTACTTATTTATGCTTCCGCTCAAACTTTAAAAACTAATGCTTCTGCTAAATATTGGTAACTAATTTAGACAATATAAAATCTACAACAAATGATTTTGGAAAACGTATTATCAAAACATATAGAGTCGTTCGACGTACTAGTGTTTCAGATTCTGGTTTGTTCACACGCCTCGCGGTAAAACTCCGCAAGTGGAAATTGAGGGTGTGACAGATTGGTATCAGAGCCACTAGCTATAGAGAACCAGGTTTGCATTAGAAGTAGACCTAAACTATAGCTGATTTCACGACACTAGACTTAGTTTGGCACCGAACTATTATATCTTGTTACCACAACTGTGTTATGTAGATTATGCCTTCATAATAAGAAATGAAAACAACTCGTAACTAACTACACGACCTAACAGGCAATGTCATCATCCTCATCGTCATCATCATCATCCGACAGACTTACGCCGCCAAGGGCACCAGGAAAGGCACCGATGGTGGAACCCATACCATCTTATGGCGTGGAGACACGCTCAGCTGCGAGGAAAAGGCTCGCTCTGGGGGAGGAGTCGTCGTTACGCCCAACCATTTCTGTACCGGTTGAACCGGTTAACCCTGTAGAAATAGGAATTGACATACTTAGAATCCTGGTACATACACAACAAAAACAGCTAGAAAGAATGCAGGAAACCATCCTAGCACAAGGATGGATGATCCGACAACTTACTGGTAAAACCGACTCGCTCGAGGAAGAGCATCGTACGAGTGAGATAGCTCGTAACACCATAGCCAGAGATCTGCGTGCTGAGCAGATAAGAGCCGACTGGCTTGAGGACAGAGTCCTGGAAAATAGTTGGAACATTCAGGAACTGCAAAATCAAGCACTTGCACCAGCACCGGCCCCTCCAGTGCCGGTAGAGGAGGACCCTGAGGAGGATCCAGAGGAGGATCCGGAGGAGGACCCAGCTGTAGAAGCTGGAAATGCCGCGCAGGATGACGGCAACGACAGTGACTTGGGGGATGGAGACGTAGACGACTGACGCGTTTCGTTTATTTTGTTTTCCTTCAGTCTATTTATCTTCCCACTTGTGTTTACACTTGAGACTTTATAGTGAATTCGTATGTTTGATTTGCACTTTTGTAAGACGTTGAAATTTCAGTTAATCAAGTATTTCTTTTGACTATTTAACATATTGAGTTGACATAACTTAATAATTATTAAAGTACGAAGTAGGATAACTATATTGGATATATAGACTTATCGGGGTGTGTTTGTGATGTGTTTCGAAGATCTAAATGGCAACTGGAAGACGTGGAAACCTTAACTTGACGCCCGAAGAGCTAGCTGCCATGATTCAAGAGCACGTGAACGCAGCTTTAGCGGGTGTTCAGAACCAACCGGCAGGTAACCATTATTAAATTTTCGCGTGAAAATCTAATAGTGAGACTAGTAAAATTCCTTGCTGACTTCCTGTTCTCTGTCAGCAGGAGGGGGCTTTAACCCCTACAAGATGTTCCTTGACGCAAAACCAAGCAAATTCTCGGGGGTGGAAGGACCCATTGGACTGGTCCGCTGGATCGAAAAATCTGAATCCGTTTTTGAAATGTGCAACTGCCTAGAGGCCAACAAGGTCAAATACGCAGCCTCAACACTGGAAGATGGGGCACTGACATGGTGGAATGCACAAGTCCAAACACGTGGACTTATAGCTGCGAATGCAATGGCCTGGGCCGAGTTCAAGGCCCTAATCAAAGAGGAGTACTGTCCACGAGACAGAGTGCAACAATTGGAGCAAGCCTTATGGAACCACAAGATGGTGGGATCGGAAATTGAAGCTTACACCGCAAAACATCATGACTTGGTATTCATGTGTCCCGATTTGGCCAACACGGTGGAGAAAAGACTCGAGTTCTATCTTGGGGGTCTGGTTCCGGAAATTCAGGGTATGGTAAGGGCTAGTAACCCTGTAACTGAACATCAAGCAATCCGATTGGCTCACAAACTCACCGATAAGGCGGTGGAACAAAAGAAGCTGCCAGCACGGGGTACGACTGAAGCTGCCTCGGATAACAAAAGAAAGTTTGAAGACTCGTTTGCTCGACAGTCTTCGTCATCTCATCCGCAGCAGGGGAACCAGAAACGGTTCAATCATTACAACAGCCACCGGGGTCACCAAAATCAGCCCGCCAACAACCACAACAACAACAACAACAACCAGAATGCAGGCGGCTATGTAGGTCGAAAGCCGCAGTGCAATCGCTGCAATCTTCATCGTCACGGCCCTTGTGCCGGGAACCGCTGCCAACGATGTGGCAAGGTGGGACATGCGGCAAAGGATTTTCGTGGGGAACTCATGGCCCGACAAAATCAAAATCAACCCCAGGGTCAGCAGCAGGGTATTAATCGGGGATGCTATCAGTGTGGTAGCACTGCTCATTTCAGAAGAGACTGCCCACAGTTGCGTAACAACAACAATAATGGTGGAAACAACCACAACCACAATAACCACAACAACAATAATGGGAACGGTGGCACAGGAGGTGCCAAAGGTCGCGCATTTACATTGGGCCGCGGAGAGGCCAGAAACGACACGAACGTGGTCACCGGTAAGTTTCCCCTTAATGAACATTTTGCTACTGTGCTTTTTGATACGGGTGCGGATAGGGGCTTTATATCTGAGTCTTTTAGGAAGAACCTAAATCTCACGCTTAAACCATTAGAGACCCCTTATGTTATAGAATTAGCCGATGGTAAATCTGTAGATGTGACCCAAATAGTATCCGGCTGTCAACTCAAACTCGCGGGCCACACTTTTACCATTGACCTGATGACAACTACCCTGGGTAGTTTTGACGTGGTAGTCGGAATGGACTGGCTATCCGACGTCCGGGCTGAAGTTCTCTGCTTCGAAAAATCTATCCGTATTCCGCTCTCTAACGACGAAATCCTGACGGTACAAGGCGACAAGGCAAGCGCCGTCACCAACATCATCTCATACATACAAGCGCAGAAGTATCTTCGGAGAAAGAACTCCTTCGCTTTACTCGCACTGATTACCGAACAGCCTAAGGACGAGAAACGCATAGAAGACATCCCTGTCGTCCGTGAATTTTCCGATGTATTCCCAGAAGAACTATCTGGTCTTCCACCCCATCGACAATTGGAGTTTGAAATCGAATTGGCGAATAATCCAACTCCTATAGCCAAGGCTCCGTACCGCCTAGCTCTAGCTGAGCTGCAGGAGCTGTCTACCCAACTTCAGGAACTTTTATAGAAAGGGTTTATCTGACCAAGCGTTTCGCCATGGGGAGCTCCAGTCCTGTTTGTCAAGAAGAAGGACGGGACTTTCCGCATGTGCATCGACTACAGGGAACTCAACAAGGTTACTGTCAAGAACCGATACCCGTTACCTCGCATCGACGATCTCTTCGACCAACTTCAAGGGTCAAGCTACTACTCCAAGATTGATTTACGGTCTGGTTACCATCAGCTACGCGTCAGGGAGGAGGATATCGCTAAGACAGCATTTCGTACTCGGTATGGCCATTATGAGTTCTTGGTCATGCCCTTCGGTCTCACCAACGCACCTGCGGTGTTCATGGACCTCATGAACCGCGTGTGTAAACCATACCTCGACAAGTTTGTCATTGTGTTCATCGATGACATACTCATCTACTCCAAAGGTGAAGAAGAACATGCTGAACATCTACGATTACTGCTAGGATTACTCCAACAGGAAAAGCTATATGCCAAGCTTTCGAAGTGTGATTTCTGGATTCGGGAAGTTCAGTTTCTCGGGCATATCGTGAATGAAAAGGGTATCCACGTAGACCCTACCAAGATTGAAGCCATCAAAAACTGGGAAGCACCTAAGACACCGACGGAGATCCGCCAATTTTTGGGATTGGCTGGTTACTACAGACGTTTCATCGAGGGATTCTCAAAGATCGCACAACCGCTTACTACCCTCACCCAGAAAGGCATCAAGTATGCTTGGGGTGACAAGCAAGAAGCAGCATTTCAATTGCTGAAGCAGAAACTTTGCAGTGCACCCATTCTGTCCTTGCCGGAAGGGACAGATGACTTTGTAGTATATTGTGATGCTTCCATTCAGGGATTGGGATGCGTACTCATGCAACGCGATAAGGTCATCGCGTATGCGTCAAGACAACTGAAAGTTCACGAGAAAAACTACACGACGCATGACCTGGAATTGGGAGCAGTAGTGTTTGCACTTAGGATTTGGAGACACTACCTCTATGGAACGAAGTGCACAATCTTTACGGACCACAAGAGCCTCCAACACATCTTTGATCAGAAGGAGTTGAACATGCGACAGCGTCGCTGGGTCGAACTCTTGAACGATTATGAGTGTGCCATTCGGTATCACCCGGGTAAAGCTAACGTGGTAGCTGATGCCCTCAGTAGGAAGGAACGCTTGAAACCTCGTCGCGTACGAGCATTACAACTCACTATTCATTCGGGGCTACCCAAACAAATACGCGACGCGCAGTTAGAAGCAGTTAAGGAGGAAAACATCAAAGCAGAATCGGTGGGAAAAATGGAACGCGATTGGGTAGTAAAGCCCAATGGAGCCCGGTATTTCATGAATCGCATATGGGTACCTCTCTACGGAAATCTCAGAGAGCTAGTCATGGATGAAGCTCACAAATCCCGATACTCTGTCCATCCGGGTTCGGATAAGATGTATCAAGACCTTAAAGCTGCGTATTGGTGGCCCAACATGAAAGCCGATATAGCCACCTACGTGAGTAAATGTTTGACTTGTGTAAAAGTCAAGGTGGAGTATCAAAAGTCATCGGGGCTACTCCAACAACCGGAGATCCCAGTGTGGAAATGGGATCAGATCTCAATGGATTTCATCACTAAACTCCCGCGAACTTTGGGTGGTTGCGATACCATCTGGGTGATCGTGGATCGTTTAACTAAGTCCGCACACTTCCTAGCTATTAAAGAAACAGATAAGATGGAGAAGTTGACTCGCATCTACATCAAGGAAGTAGTTTCTCGGCACGGAGTGCCAACGTCCATCATCTCAGACAGAGATGCTCGCTTCACGTCTAACTTCTGGCAGTCACTCCAAAAAGCGTTGGGAACACGCTTAGATATGAGTACAGCCTATCACCCTCAGACTGATGGTCAAAGCGAAAGGACCATACAAACCTTGGAAGACATGCTTAGAGCATGCGTAGTAGACTTCGGAAATAGTTGGGAAATTCACCTGCCTCTAGTAGAATTCTCATATAACAACAGCTATCATACGAGTATTTCGGCAGCACCGTTTGAGGCATTATACGGTCGTAAATGTAGATCACCGGTCTGCTGGGCAGAAGTCGGTGACAGTCAACTCACAGGCCCTGAGTTAATACTTGAGTCTACTGAAAAGATTGTACAAATCAGAAACCGCATGGCGGCGGCACGAGATCGACAAAAAAGCTACGCTGATCAACGACGCAAACCGCTCGAATTTCAAGTAGGCGATCGCGTCCTACTAAAGGTGTCACCCTGGAAGGGTGTAATCCGTTTTGGAAAACGGGGCAAACTAAACCCACGATACGTAGGTCCGTTTGTAATCTTGAAACGTATTGGACCCGTAGCTTATCAATTAGACCTTCCTGCCGAACTCAGTGGAGTTCACAACGTATTTCACGTGTCAAATCTGAAGAAGTGTCTATCAGATGAAACTCTAGTCATTCCATTGGATGAGATCCAAGTGGATGAACAACTATACTTCGTGGAAAAGCCTGTTGAGATCATGGATCGTGAGATCAAGACTCGAAGGCACAGCAAGATTCCGATCGTTAAGGTTCGTTGGGACTCTAAGCGTGGACCGGAGTTCACGTGGGAAAGAGAGGACCAAATGAAAAGCAAATACCCACACCTCTTCGCAACTGAGCAGCAAACTAACAATACCAGTAACTAAATTTTCGGGACGAAAATTCTTTCAACATGGGGATGATGTGACAACCTGGAAATTTCTCATACATTCGCGTACCACTGTTAACTAAATTCTTGTGCATGACATTTGGAAATCTTTGTGCATGGCACTTGGGAACTTCTTGTAACGTTGCGTACCATCATTAACGAACTAACTCTTTGTGAGTGGCACTCTAAACATGTACGCTACATTCTAAACCGCGTTTACTCAATTTTCGGGACGAAAATTCTTTCAACATGGGGATAATGTGACATCCCGGGTTTTTCGGATAACTTAAACGTAATACTTGTCAAACTAATTACGTGCTATGTGTATGAACGTGTACGAGTTAATGAATACGTGATGTGTGATTACGTGAATTGTTTTAGTTACGAAATATATGTATATATAATAAATATGTACACGAACCGAACCGCGATACGAACCAACTTTGATTCCTTGTGACTCTAGGAATTAACCAAGTTTAAAACTCAAACCATTCTCGGCCGTGTGCAACCCAAACCGCAAACCCAAACCGAGATCAAAACTAAACCTTGAACTAAAACTATTCGGCCGCAAAGATCAAGCCCAAAACCGCAAGATCAAAACCCAAACCAAACCAACCCAAGTCCCTTGGCCACAAGCGCAAGCCTAACCGGAACCCTCATACCTTTGCGCCTATATATACAACTCACATGCATGCTTCATTCACAATTCCCAAAACCCTAACAAGCAAAACAGCCGTCGGCTGCCTTACTCTTGCTCTCCTCTCGGTCGCAGCAGCAGCAGCAGCAGCCATCGCCATCTTCATCTCCCGACCGCAAACAGCCCCTTGCACTCCTTGTTGATCACGAGTAGCTTCCCTTTTCAGTCCCTCTCAGCCTTGGTCGCGGTTTTGCTGGAACAGCCGGATACTTCTTGTCCAAGTCCCGGCTTGTTTACCTAGTTATTCAAGGTTAGGGTTATCTTTGATTACGAGATCATGTTTGGATATATATGCTTGAATGAAGTGATTAGTTTGTTTCGGATTATATGTGTTGAATGTAATCGGCTGATTTATTGTGTTTATATGCATGATTGTTTTCGGAAATCATAAGTTTGCAAGTATGTTTTGTTTATAAAAACTAGAAGTAAGAACTAGGGTTTGCATGGATAAGTTATTAGTAGTGATCTATGATTAGAAATCGGTTCTTGCTCGCTTAGGTTGATCAATAGGAATGGTTTATGCAAGTTGTGGTAATAGTATGCTGAAAACAATTGCTGAGTAATAGTTACAGCCAACTTCATCTGGCTGTAACTCGGTCGTTAGTTGTCGAAAAACGGATTTCCTGATGTCTAGAACGTAGAGATTTGAATAAGGAATCTAATGGCACTGGATTTATAATTTTCTGAAGTCATTTGTTATTTTTAAAGGGCCAAATAAGTTGAGTAACTAAAGCTGTGAAAATCCTGAAATTTTGTTGGTTGTTTATCGAGCTGGATTTTAAAATCAGTAGGGAGTCGAGTCATGAATTTTGTACAGCAACTAGGTATGGAAATTTCCGGGCAACTCCAACTGGAATTTTGTTAATTGGACGATCGGTGATTTTTAAATAAATTCTTCCGTGGACTGCAGTCAGAAAGTGATAAATCTGACTGCAGCCTAGTATATTAATATTTATGGTTAATTGGTAAAGATTTAGGACTTGGAAAACTTATATAAATTTCTATAGTATAAATGTCACCTACTGTAAAAATATCGGAATTTTTGGAACGTTGGAACTATTTTATAAAAATCCTAGAAAACAGCTGAATAATGAGTGTTAAGCTGAAATTTGATAACTTGTGATTGTGTGCACCAAAGTGTTGCATGGATTGGATTATGTTCATGATAAGTTGTTTGATTACTATGATCACATGAGGATACTTGCATGCATGTTTGAGTGTTAGATATGTTGTTTGTGTGTATCACTTTGTGCGTAAATTACGTGTAGAATTTGTATTGGTGTGTTCACACACTGACTTGGAATTAATTGGTTTGTTAGGACGCAACTAGCGGTCCCATCTATTATAACTTCTTTGCTACACTAACCGAGCAAATAAAGGTGAGTTCACGGCCCCTAACTTTATCCGGTTTTTAAACAACAGGGGGAGAAACATGTATACACTCTCAAACTCAATCTCTTTACGTTATACGAATTTAACGTCACATAACTATTCGGTAACTAAGTTAATGTTAATGTAATGTTATGGTCACTAAGCAGCTTTATCACTTAAGTCCTCGTCAATCTCTCGGATCGTTAGTATTGGGTTTAATAGCGGGGGAGTTATAAGTAGTACTACTGGGCCCGACAAGCCCCATCCGAGCTAGTCGCGCTAGCCGACCGGGTATGGTCAACGGGTGAATAATTCGGCCTAACTTTGCCATGGTCAGTGATAGGCCTGGCAAAACGGAGGCACAACAGTCAGCTTCGATCGCGAACACTTACGTGACATAACTTTAGGCTAGCTACCTATATATGTTAACATTGAACTTAATTACGAATCAACTGTATTATCCCGGGGTGAGGATAATGGAAACAACAACTTATTATTCCGGGTTTGGAATAATGGAATCAACAACTTAATATTCCGGGTTTGGAATATTGGAAGCAACAACTTAATATTCCGGGTTTGGAATAGTGGAAGCAACAACTTATTATTCCGGGTTGGAATAATGGAACCAATTCGTTATCCCGGGTTAGGGATAACGGGGAAAACAAACTATAACCGAACAAACGAATTTATGAAAACCTGTGAACTCACTCATCTTTAATGTTGACACTTGTTTCTTTACATGTTTCTCAGGACGCTAGGAGCTCTAGGTGCACGCACATGCATTGAACAAGACATCTTTTATCGAGTCTTATTTATAATTATTGTTTTGGGGTTTTTCATTTGTTTTGGCGTTTGTGTTGGCGCCCGCTTCACTACTTATTTATGCTTCCGCTCAAACTTTAAAAACTAATGCTTCTGCTAAATATTGGTAACTAATTTAGACAATATAAAATCTACAACAAATGATTTTGGAAAACGTATTATCAAAACATATAGAGTCGTTCGACGTACTAGTGTTTCAGATTCTGGTTTGTTCACACGCCTCGCGGTAAAACTCCGCAAGTGGAAATTGAGGGTGTGACAATCGTCCTTCCTCCATTTTCCAGGTGCGGGTGAAATATAATCTTTAT
Organism: Scalesia atractyloides; assembly: GCA_947069175.1. NCBI lineage: Eukaryota > Viridiplantae > Streptophyta > Magnoliopsida > Asterales > Asteraceae > Scalesia > Scalesia atractyloides. The sequence continues at coordinate 50,840,936 of CAMTDV010000001.1, read as the reverse complement.
TTAGAATAGCACCAAACATCGGTTTAGCAACGGGAGCAGACTTCAAATGCACGTTCGTCTTTCGTAGTGATTGAACATCCATATGCTCAAGTTTAAGAACATCATCTGGAGATCTCTTCAAGTCCGGATGTAAATATTCTAACATCATCTGTATAAATCTTGGATACTGCAAAAATCTTTCCTTCTGAATATTTTGGATCATCTGAGTAAATATAACATTTGAAAAGTAATAGGGAAGGTTCAGCACTAGAGCAGTAATCATGCACATCTGATAATCCACCAAGTCAACAAAACCACCCTTCCTATGACCCAAACTGTGAATAATAACGTGCGCAAGATATCTGAATGGCGCACTTAGATTTCCTTTCTTGTAAGGAGTAGCATTTACAAAACCTGTATATCCCATCCGGTAAAAAAACATCCTTTAACCATATATTCAATGAAGCCTGTTGGATCATTCTTTTTATCCTTAAACTCTAATACTTTCCTAATCAACTCTTCAGTAATCTTCACTTGAATATCAACATCGTTATTCTTTACTGCTGAAATAATGGCATTGTCGTCAATACTATACTCCGCAGCATTCCAGAAATATTCCACATGTGACAAATATGCCGTATGTCTATCTGTTATCGCTTTCGTCACTCTAATCCTTGTAAGAAAATCCAAGATACTTCGATATGCTGCTATCTCTGGGATTGAAGCGTCTGTGATACAGCATATGTTATGCACTGGAGAAAATCCAGATTACTTTGCCTGTAAAAGTCAAATAACAATCAACCATTAGAAAAATTTTCAAACATTCACAAAATTTCTTCACTGATTCATACTAAACCCTCTATTTCGTACGAAAACACTATATTGATCAAAAGTTTTCAACTTTCAAGATGTCTTTCTCTTGTTTCGTACAACACCTATGTTTCATACGAAACATTCACTTGATCAACAAATCTTGAACATTTTAAAATTTGTTTCTCTGTTTCGTACAAAAACTATGTTTCGTACGAAACATTCATTTGATCAAAACTTGAAATTTTAAGTTCATGACATTCATACGATTCACATGCTTCGTACAAAAATTCTGTACTTAATCATTTTGCTTTGAAATCTTATTTCATGCGATACAAATCAGTAGTACCAAATCATCGTCGTCCCAAAATTTGTCCAAGTATAATCCGAACCTAAAACTTGTTGTTTTTAGCAAATTGATAGTCGATTTTCAGGTTATTAGAGCTGATTTTAACGATTTCGGGATCAATTTTACGTTTTACCGGTCCAATTTCCCTAGATCTAAGTTTCAGTCTGAATCGTACGAAATTTTGACATTATAATAGTGAGAACTTGACGAAAGTACATTGCCCATTGTAAGAGGTGTGCAAATCAACCTCAACAATGTGAATAACAAACAAAAGAATCAAGAAATAAAGTTTTTAGAGTGGAATCGCACAAAAACACTCTGAATCGCTCAACAGTGCACAAAGAACAGAAACTTCATTTCTGTGCGAAACAAAGAGTATTTATACTCAATCTGTTTCGTACGAAATCAGTATGAATCGCACAAAATGTTAACTCTTGTTTCGTACAAAAACGTCTCTTTTCGCATGAAATTCGATTTTGTGCGAGTCAAACTAAAAAAACTTAAACTTTTTCAATTTCAATTTTCAATTTTTATTTTTGTATTTTTCATTCATTTTATCAGGAATTTTATCTGTTTCAAAAATCCACTTGACTAACCAAGTCCAAGTTAATGATCCTGGTTATCCAATTTGCCTTCCAAGTTCAAGTTAATGACCTTGGTTGACCATTTTGACCAAACAGATTTATTTTAACATGTAAAGTTTCAAATTAATGAACTTTCTTGACATTTAGTCAACTTTTTGCTAAATATTAGCTCCCATGTGACATCCCGGCTTTTCAGGTATCTTAAACGCGCTACTTTATTGTTATTCATTCCTACGCTGATTTAATTCGGAGAAATAAAATTTCGCGCTCGCAATAACTACGCTAACTTTAATATTTAGGGAATACACAATGTTTGGAAATTCTAATGAGTTATATCTGAATTACATGCTATGTGTTATTAGACGCTTGTAGATTAATGTATCACACTTTGATTTCGGGATTTATTAGTTATAAGCCTTGTGTTATCGAATTGTAAAATAAATAAATAAATAAATAAATAGCCGAACCGAACCGAGCCACAGAACGTGTCGACCTTGTGACCACACAAGCCCAACCCGCCACCCACACCCCCTTGCGAACCCAACCCAACCCGCCACCCCACCATTGCGGCCCAAGGACAGGCCCAAATCGCCCCCTTGCCCCTTATGTATACGTATGTATGCATGGGGTGTTCAAAAAAATAGCAAATCCTAAAACTCTTCCCCTTGTGGTGTGCGACGGCAGCAGCCCCCCCCCCCTCTCTCGGTCGCGCAAACAGCCCTACACCCTCGGATCGATTCCAAGCTTGTCCTGGTTCGCTAATTGTCATCGTTTCAAGGTTAGGGTTTAATTGTATTACGATTCACACTAGGTTTTGTGTAGTCTTGATCATGATTATGTGCTTGTATGATATTATTATGAAAAAGTGTTGTGGTGTATGATTAGTTCGGATGAATATGCGAATCCTTGCGGTTATGATGATATGTTTGAGTATTGAAATCGTAGGCTGCGTTTTATCTATAAAGATCATGATATATGCTTAGGCTTTGCATGAATACTGATATATTAGATGATATTTGACAAGTTAACCTGCTGTTAATCGATACAACTAAGCGTCATGGCCGTTTACACATGTTCTAATGCGATAAAGTCAAAAACAGTAAGCTGATTGACATTTACAGCCAACTTCAGTTGGCTGTAACCTGATAATTATTTATCGAAAAGTGGATTTTCTGAAGCCTAAAACGTGAACTTTTGAAAAACGCTTCAAATGGCGCAGGATTCATATTTTTCTGAGGTTGTTTGCTATTTTTAAATGGTCATTTAGTGCAGCAGCTGAAGCTGCGTAAATTCTGCAGAATTTGCAGGTTGTTTATCGAGTCGTATCTCGTAGTCTGTATGTGGTTAGGTCACGATATCTGTACAGTAACTGAAGACGGGAGTTTCCGAAAATATCCAACTGGAATTTCATTAATCGGATGAACGATGATTTTTAAATGATTTTTCTCGTGGACTACAGTCAGAAAGAGACATCTGACTGCAGCCTAGTATATAAATATTTATAAATAATTGGTAAAGATTTAGGATTTGAAAATTTTACACAAAATTCTATAGTCTGTGTGACACCTCCTGGGAAAAGTTGGAATTTTTGGAACGTTGGAACTATTTTATAAAAATTCTCAAAAACAGGCCAGTTATGAGTGTACAAGCTGAAACATGATAACTTGCGTTTGTGTGTATCTAAGTGTTGTATGAGTTATCCTGTGTTTATGACAAGTTGATTTGGTCATTATTTTGTATGGTGATACTTTGGATGCATGATTATGGTTTCGAATTGGTTATTACGTGTGTCGTACTGTGTGTTAGTTATGCGTAGGCTTTTGTGTCAGTGTGTTCACACACTAACTTTGAATCGGTTGACATGTTAGGACGTGATTAGCGGTTCCATCATTTGCTTCTTTTGCGTTTATCTAACCGATCAATTTAAGGTGAGTTCACGGCCACTATTTTATGTGGTTTTGAACAACAGGGGGAGAAACATGTATACGCTCTACAACTCAATCTTTTACGTTATGCGAAATTAACACCGTTAACTATTCGGTAACTAAGTTAATGTTAATGTATGTTATGGTCACTAAGTAGCTTTATCACGGAAGTCCTCAACCAACTCTCGGATAGTTAGTATTGGGTTAGATAGCGGGGAAATTATAGTAGTACTACTAGGCCCGACAAGCCCCACCCGAGCTAGTCGCGGGGTGATTAATTTGGCCTGACTTTCGCCATGGTCTTTGACAGACCTGGCAACACAGAGGCAACAACAGTCAGCTTCGATCGTGAACTCTTACGACGTAACTTTAGGCTCGCTACCTACATGTTGACATTGAACTTATTTACGAACCAACATTATTATTACAGGTTAGGAATAATGGAACTATGTCGTTATCCCGGGTTAGGGATAACGGGGGAAAACAATCTTTTAAACCAAACTTATGAACTTATAAAACCTGTGAACTCACTCTTCTTTAATGTTGACACTTGTTTCTTTACATGTTTCTCAGGACGCTAGGAGCGCTAGGTGCACTCACTTTGCATTTGATCAAGGCATTTTTATCGAGTCTTTATTAACGATTATTTTTGGGATTTTGGTTTTGGCTTTATGTTGGCGCACGTTACTTTATTCTAATGCTTCCGCTAAACTTTGAAACCTTGGAACTTTAAAAATGACAATGCATGTTTACAATAAATGTTTTTGGAAAACATTTAAATAAATCATATAGAGTCGTTCGACATTGCTAGTGTCTGAGATTCTGATTTGATCACACGCCTCGCGGTAATACTTCGCAAGTGGAAATTGAGGGTGGGACAGATTGGTATCAGAGCCTCTAGTTATAGAGAACCAGGTTTGCATTTAAAGTAGACCTAAACTATAGTTGTTACACGACACTAGACTTAGTTGGCACCAAACTGTGATATCTTATTATGTGTTATACTACAGTTGTTCTATGTGATATATATTGTGATATACGCAGCTCGTAACTAACTACACCAACCCAGCAGGCTATGTCATCATCATCATCCGACAGATCTCGACAATCAAGGGCGCCGGGGAAGGCACCCATGGTCGAACCCTCACCACCTCGTGGTGTGGAGACACGCTCAGCTGCCAGGAAAAGACTCGCTCTAGGAGGGGAGTCGTCCTCCCGTCCAAGCACCGCTGTACCGGTCAACTCTTCAGGAGTGGGGGACGATCTACTTAGAGTTGTGCTAAGGAAACAACAGGAACAGCCGGAGAGAATGCAAGAGACTATCGAAGCACAGGGATGGTTGATACGTCAGCTAACTGGTAAAACTGAAGAGCTCGAGGAAGAACAAGATGAGAATAAGAGAGTTCGAAGCATTTTAGCTAAGGACCTTCGTGCTGAACAGCTAAGGGCTGACTGGCTCGAAGACAGAGTTCTTGAGTCCAGTTGGAGGATTCACGAAATGGAGCAGAACCAAGCACTACCTATCCTAGTACCCGCACCAGCACCGGCCCCTCCAGCGCCGGTAGAAGACGAAGAGGAGGATCCAGAGGAAGACCCGGAGAAAGAAGAGCCGGAACAGGACCTGGCTGCTGAAGCTGAAAACGCTGAAGAGGAAGACGGCAGTGATAGCGACTTGGGATATGGAGACATAGATGACTAACTCGTCTCGCCAATCTCCATTTTGTTTCCTTCAGGTTGTTTGATTCCACTTATGTTTGAACTTGGAAATTTTATAATTAAACTGGTATGTTTGGTTGGTATTTTTGAGACATTACAATTTATTTAATCGAATGTTCCTTTTGATTGTTTAATTTGTTGGGTTGACATAAATTGTGTGATCATTGAAGTGTGGAATATGATAACTATATTGGATATATACTTATCAATGTGTGTTTGTGTTGTCTTGCGAAGATCTGAAATGGCAACCGGTCGTCGCGGAAATCTCAACATGTCAGCTGAAGAATTGGCCGCTTTAATCCAACAACACGTGAATGCTGCTCTGCCAGGTAACCCACCAGCAGGTAACCATTATTAAATTTTCATGGGAAAATCTAATAGTTTGGCTAGTAGACTTTCTCGCTGACTACCTATCCTCTATCCTCAGGAGGGGGTCTTAACCCCTACAAGATGTTCCTGGATGCGAAACCGAGCATGTTTACGGGAGTTGAAGGACCCATAGGACTGGTCCTTGGGTCGAAAAGTCTGAATCGATTTTCAAAATGTGCAATTGCCTCGAAGCTAATAAGGTCAAGTATGCTGCCTCAACATTGGAAGATGGAGCATTAACCTGGTGGAACGCACAAGTCCAAACGCGTAGGCTTGCTGCGGCGAACGCAATGGCCTGGACCGAGTTCAAAGCTCTAATCAAGGAGGAATACTGTCTGCGGGAAAGAGTTCAGCAATTGGAACAAGCGTTATGGAACCACAAGATGGTCGGGTCAGAAACTGAAGCGTACACGGCAAGACATCATGATCTGGTGTTCCTTTGTCCCGATTTGGCTAACACCGTCATTAAACGACTTGAGTTTTATCTTGGGGGTTTGGTCCCTGAGATTTAGGGCATGGTAATGTCTAGCGACCCTACGACAGAGCAACAAGCGATTAGGCTGGCACATAAACTCACCGATAAGGCGGTGGAGCAAAGGAAGTTGCCACCTAGAGGTGGGACTGAAATTGTCCCTGACAACAAAAGGAAATTTGAAGACTCACCTGCTCGGCAGTCTTCATCAGCCCAGCCACAACAAGGAAACTAGAAGCGGTCCAACAATTTCACAACAATCGGGGTCACAACAATCAGTCTGCCAACAACACCCAGAACTCGAGCGGCTATGCGGGTCGAATGCCGTAATGTAATCGTTGTAACCTCCATCATCACGGCCCTTGCCTGGAAATCGCTGCCAACGATGTGGCAAAGTAGGACATGCGGCAAAGGATTGTCGCGGGGAGATTATGTCATGACAGAATCAGAACCATCACCAGGGTAATAACCGGGGATGCTATCAGTGCGGTAGCACTACCCATTTCAAGCGAGACTGCCACAACTTCGCAACAACAACAATGGTAGGAATAACAACAACAACAATAATAACAATGGCAACAATGGAAATGGTGGCACAGGAGGTGCCAAAGGACGTGCATTCACGCTAGGCCGTGGGGAGGCCCGAAACGACTCGAATGTGGTCACCGGTAAGTTTCCACTTAACGATCCTTTTGCTATTGTACTTTTTGATACGGGTGTGGATAAGAGTTTTATATCTGAGTCTTTTAGGAAGAACCTAAATCTCACACCAAACCCCTAAAGACCCCTTACGTCATAGAACTAGCCGATGGTAAATCTGTAGATGTGACTCGTCTAGCGACGGGCTGTCAACTTAAACTCGTGGGTCACACCTTTTCCATTGATCTGATGACAACTACTCTGGGTAGTTTTGATGTGGTAGCCGGAATGGACTGGCTATCCGACGTCCGAGCTGAAGTTCTCTGTTTCGAGAAAGCTATCCGTATTCCGCTCTCTAACGACGAAGTCTTGATCGTGAAAGGTGAGAAGGCAGGCATCGTCACGACCATCATCTTTTACATGCAAGCTCAGAAGTATCTTCGGAAGAAGAACTCTTTTGCTTTGCTTGCACTGGTCACCGAGCAGTCTAAGGATGAGAAGAGTATTGAAGATATCCCCATCGTCCGTGACTTTCCCGATGTGTTTCCAGAGGATTTACCCGGTCTTCCACCACATCGACAAGTAGAGTTTGAAATCGAATTGGCGAGCCATGCGACTCCTATCGCCAAGCCCCGTACCGCTTAGCTCCAGCAGAGCTACAAGAGCTGTCTACCCAACTTCGGGAATTGTTGGAAAAAGGATTTATCCGACCCAGTACTTCGCCATGGGGAGCTCCGGTCCTTTTTGTCATGAAGAAGGACGGGACCTTCCGCATGTGCATCGACTACAGGGAACTCAATAAGGTTACCGTCAAGAACCGGTACCCCTTACCTCGCATCGACGATCTTTTCGACCAGCTTCAGGGGTCAAGCTACTACTCCAAGATTGATCTATGGTCTGGTTATCACCAGCTACGCGTCAGGGAGGAGGATATCTCCAAGACGGCATTTCGCACTCGGTATGGCCATTACGAGTTCTTGGTCATTCCCTTCGGTCTCACCAATGCACCCGCGGTGTTCATAGACCTCATGAACCGCGTGTGTAAGCCGTATCTCGACAAGTTTGTCATCGTGTTCATCGATGATATACTCATCTACTCTAAGGGTGAAGAAGAACATGCTGAGCATATGCGGTTATTGCTGGAACTACCTCAACAGGAGAAACTATATGCCAAATTTTCGAAGTGTGATTTCTGGATTCGGGAAGTTCAGTTCCTCGGGCATATCGTGAATGAAAAGGGTATACATGTTGATCCCGCCAAGATCGATGCTATCAAGAACTAGGAAGCACCCAGGACACCGACAGAGATCCGCCAATTTTTGGGTTTGGCTGGTTACTACAGACGTTTCATCGAGGGATTTTCCAAGATCGCACAACCGCTTACCACTCTCACTCAGAAGCGCACCAAGTATGCTTGGGGTGACAAACAGGAAGCGACATTTCAATTACTGAAGCAGAAGCTTTGCAGTGCGCCCATTTTGTCCTTGCCAGAGGGGATGGATGATTTTGTGGTATATTGTGACGCTTCCATTCAGGGATTGGGATGTGTGCTCATGCAACGTGATAAGGTCATTGCGTATGCATCCCGATAGTTGAAGGTCCACGAGAAGAACTACACGACACATGACTTGGAATTGGGAGCAGTTGTGTTTGCACTTAAGATTTGCAGACACTACCTATATGGAACCAAGTGCACAATCTACACGGATCACAAGAGCCTCCAGCATATTTTTGACCAGAAGGAAGTGAACATGCGACAGCGTCGCTGGGTCGAACTCCTGAACGATTATGAATGTGCCATTCAATATCACCCGGGTAAAGCTAACGTGGTAGCTGATGCCCTTAGTCGGAAGGAGCCCTTGAAACCTCGTCGGGTATGAGCACTACAATTCACAATTCATTCTGGGTTACCCGAACAGATACGCGACGCGCAGCTAGAAGTAGTTAGGGAAGAGAACATCAAGGCCGAATCTGTGGGAAAGATGGAACACGATTGGGAAGTGAAACCTAATGGTACCCGGTATTTCATGAATCGTATATGGGTACCTCGCTACAGAAACCTCAGAAAGCTAGTTATGGACGAAGCTCACAAATCCCGATACTCTGTCCATCCTGGTTCTGATAAGATGTATCAAGACCTTAAAGCCGCGTATTGGTGGCCCAACATGAAAGCGGATATAGCCACCTACGTGTGCAAGTGTTTGACTTGTGCGAAAGTCAAGGTGGAATACCAGAAGCCATCAGGACTACTTCAACAACCTGAGATCCCAGTGTGGAAATGGGATCAGATCTCGATGGACTTTATCACCAAACTCCCACGAACTCCGGGTGGTTGAGATACCATCTGGGTGATCGTGGATCGTCTAACTAAGTCTGCACACTTCCTAGCGACCAAAGAAACAGATAAGATGGATAAGTTGACTCGCATCTACATTAAGGAAGTAGTTTCTCGGCACGGGGTGCCAACGTCCATCATTTCAGACAGAGATGCTCGTTTCACGTCCAACTTTTGGCGGTCACTTCAGAAAGCGTTGGGTACACGCTTAGATATGAGCACAACTTACCACCCTCAGACGGATGGTCAAAGTGAAAGGACCATTCAGACCTTGTAGGACATGCTTAGGGCATGCATGGTAGACTTCGGGAACAGTTGGGAAATCCATCTGCCTTTAGTGGAATTCTCGTATAACAACAGTTACCATACGAGTATTCAGGCAGCACCGTTTGAAGCATTGTACGGTCGCAAATGTAGATCGCCGGTCTGTTGGGTAGAAGTCGGTGACAGTCAACTCACAGGTCCTGAGTTGATACTTGAGGCTACTGAAAAGATTGTGCAAATCAGAAACCGCATGGCAGCAGCACGGGAACGACAGAAAAGTTACGCTGATCAACGACGCAAACCTCTCGAATTTCAAGTAGGTGACAGCGTTCTACTGAAAGTGTCACCCTGGAAGGGCGTAATTCATATTGGGAAAGGAGGCAAACTAAATCCACAGTACGTAGGCCCATTTGTGATTTCGAAATGTATCGGGCCTAGCTTATCAGTTTGACCTTCCTGCCGAACTCAGTGGAGTTCACAACGTTTGTCACGTGTCCAATCTGAAGAAGTGTCTATCAGATGAGACCCTAGTCATTCCATTGGATGAGATTCAAGTGGATGAGCAACTGCATTTTGTGGAACAACCTATCGAGATCATGGACCGTGAGACCAAGACTCGAAGGCACAGCAAGATACCGATCGTCAAGGTTCGTTGGAACTCTACGCGTGGACCGGAGTTCACGTGGGAAAGAGAGGACCAAATGAAAAGCAAATATCCACACCTTTTTGCAGCCGAGCAGCAATCTGATGTTACCGCCAACTGAATTTCGGGACGAAATTCTTTCAACATGGGGATGATATGACAGCCTGGGATTTCCTTGTACCATTCTAACAAACTGAATTTTTGTGCGTTGCATTCTAAACCGCGTTTACTCAATTTTCGGGACGAAAATTCTTTCAACATGGGGATAATGTGACATCCCGGCTTTTCAGGTAACTTAAACGCGCTACTTTATTGTTATTCATTTCAACGCTGATTTAATTCGGAGAATTAAAATTTCGCGCTCGCAATAACTACGCTAACTTTAGTATTTAGGGAATACACAATGTTTGGAAATTCTAAGGAGTTATATCTGAATTACGTGCTATGTGTTATTAGACGCTTGTAGATTATTGTATCACGCTTTGATTTCGCGATTTATTAGTTATAAGCCTTGTGTTATCGAATTGTAAAATAAATAAATAAATAGCCGAACCGAACCGAGCCGCGGAACGTGTCGACCTTGTGACCACACAAGCGGAACCCGCCACCCAACCCCCTTGCGAACCCAACCCAACCCGCCACCCCACCCTTGCGGCCCAAGGACAAGCCCAAACCGCCCGCTTGCCCCTTATGTATATGTATGTATGCATGGGGTGTTCAAAAAAATAGCAAACCCTAAAACTCTTCCCCTTGTGGTGTGCGACCGCAGCAGCCCCCTCTCTCGGTCGTGCAAACAGCCCTACACCCTTGGATCGATTCCAAGCTTGTCCCGGTTCGCTAATTGTCATCGTTTCAAAGTTAGGGTTTAATTGTATTACAATTCACACTAGGTTTTGTGTAGTCTTGATCATGATTATGTGCTTGTATGATATTATTATGAAAAAGTGTTGTGGTGTATGATTAGTTCGGATGAATATGCGAATCCTTGCGGATGCGATGATATGTTTGAGTATTGAAATCCTAGGCTGCGTTTTATCTATAAAGATCATGATATATGCTTAGGCTTTGCATGAATACTGATATATTAGATGATATTTGACAAGTTAACCTGCTGTTAATCGATACAACTAAGCGTCATGGCCGTTTACACATGTTCTAATGCGATAAAGTCAAAAACAGTAAGCTGATTGACATTTACAGCCAACTTCAGTTGGCTGTAACCTGATAAGTGGATTTTCTGAAGCCTAAAATGTTTTTTTGAAAAACGCTTCAAATGGCGCTGGATTTATATTTTTCTGAGGTCGTTTGCTATTTTTAAATGGTCATTTAGTGCAGCAGCTGAAGCTTCGTAAATTCTGCAGAATTTGCAGATTGTTTATTGAGTCGGATCTCATAGTCTGTATGGGGTTAGGTCACGAAATCTGTACAGTAACTGGAGACGGGAGTTTCCGAAAATGTCCCACTTGAATTTCGTTAATTGGATGAACGATGATTTTGAAATGATTTTTCTCGTGGACTGCAGTCAGAAAGTGACGAATCTGATTGCAGCCTAGTATATAAATGTTTATAAATAATTCGTAAAGATTTAGGATTTGAAAATTTCACACAAAATTCTACAGTCTAATTGACACCTCCTATAAAAAAATTGGAATTTATGGAACGTTGGAACTATTTTATAAAACTTCTCGAATACATCCCAGTTATGAGTGTACAAGCTGAAACATGATAACTTGCGTTTGTATGTATCTAAGTGTTGTATGAGTTATCCTGTGTTTATGACAAGTTGATTTGGTCGTTATTTTGTATGGTGATACTTTGGATGCATGATTATGGTTTTGAATTGGTTATTACGTGTGTTGTACTGTGTGTTAGTTATGCGTAGGCTTTTGTGTCAGTGTGTTCACACACTAACTTTGAATCGGTTGACATGTTAGGACGCGATTAGCGGTTCCATCATTTGCTTCTTTTGTGTTTATCTAACCGAGCAATTTAAGGTGAGTTCACGGCCCCTATTTTATATGGTTTTGAACAACAGGGGGAGAAACATGTATACGCTCTACAACTCAATCTTTTATGTTATGCGAAATTAACACCGTTAACTATTCGGTAACTAAGTTAATGTTAATGTATGTTATGGTCACTAAGTAGCTTTATCGCTGAAGTCCTCAACCAACTCTCGGATAGTTAGTATTGGGTTAGATAGCGGGGAAATTATAGTAGTACTACTGGGCCCGACAAGCCCCACCCGAGCTAGTCACGCTCGCCGACCGGGAATGGTCAACGGGTGATTAATTTGGCCTAACTTTCGCCATGGTCTGTGACAGACCTGGCAACACAGAGGCAACAACAGTCAGCTTCGATCGTGAACTCTTACGACGTAACTTTAGGCTCGCTACCTACATGTTGACATTGAACTTATTTACGATCCAACATTATTATTACAGGTTAGGAATAATGGAACTATGTCGTTATCCCGGGTTAGGGATAACGGGGGAAAACAATCTTTTAAACCAAACTTGTGAACTTATAAAACCTGTGAACTCACTCTTCTTTAATGTTGACACTTGTTTCTTTACATGTTTCTCAGGACGCTAGGAGCGCTAGGTGCACTCACTTTGCATTTGATCAAGGCATTTTTATTGAGTCTTTATTAACGATTATTTTTGGGATTTTGGTTTTGGCGTTTATGTTGGCGCCCGTTACTTTATTCTAATGCTTCCGCTAAACTTTGAAACCTTGGAACTTTGAAAATGACTATGCATGTTTACAATAAATGTTTTTGGAAAACGTTTAAATAAATCATATAGAGTCGTTCGACATTGCTAGTGTCTGAGATTCTTGTTTGATCACACGCCTCGCGGTAATACTCCGCAAGTGAAAATTGAGGGTGTGACATCCGAACCCATGAATTCATGCTTTCCTCAGCAAGATGTTGCTATGAATCTTACCATCAGTGTTTCTATCATCGGTAAACAAACGTAAAACTATTAAGCTAAGAAAACTGAAAATCTTTTTTGAGTTTTTAGAAATTTTTCAATGAACAATAACATTTTTGTGAATTTTGTGTTTTTTAGAGGATCATTTCAAGCATTCATATAAGTCATCAGTACCGTTAGTCTAGAAACACCCTTTAAGCTTTTTAACAAATTTACCTAGATTGCTAATATATTTTTCCATTTAAACCTCTTCTCGTTTCTCAATTGTTTCAAGATATGTTAATGTATTATTAAAAACATGAAATAACTGTGTTTCCCATCTCAGAATATACTCCCGTATCGAGATTCCCATAATAGCATTTTACAGGTGAATATATCGAATTGATATCTGTATATAGGGCAAATGCGAGACCTTGAGAGCTCAGGTTAGTACTACCATACAGACAAAGAGATGAAGGCTCGTCTTTAGGTGGTGTTCCATTAAGGAATCTTTTGTACTGCAAATGTCATAATTGCTTAAGACATAATCATTTTTCATGCAGCTTTTGGGGAAATAATGCAAAAGTATTATATGAGTTCTAGGTCATTGCTTCCGCAAAATCAAAAGAACTCGAATAATACCCCAGATATCAATCAAATATAAAGACCTAGTATCGCAGAATCTGGCATTCTCTCAAACGAAATTTCGGAGTACTAAGTCCATATATCTGAGAGATGTTAACCCACAAGTTAATCAGTTTTGTGTTTTTTAGGTTTATATCTCAAATACAATTTACTAAACGAGTGAAGTCTATTGGCATATCCATAGTAAGACTTGCTTAATTACTTTAAAACAATAGAATTCTTTAGCATATTGTGACTATCAATTTTGATTTACTATGATCACTCTTTTTACACAAAACTCTTGTCTTTTTAAATGTTTTTGTATTTTCCTCAAATATTCTCCCCTAAAATCAAAAACAAATTTTTGGATTTTTTAAAAAATTATAAGAAAAAATGTATAAAAACGTTTAACCGATGACAAATTCACATCAAGTCGTCATCATCCTCAAACTCAACATCAAATATATCCCCTGAGATCATATTTTTTAAACCATTTAGCTTTAACAAATTTTTAAACTTTGTTTTATGAAAAGCTTTGATATAAAAATCTGCTTTTTGGTCATCAGCGTGGATTTTCTCAATTCGTACCAATCACGGATAAAGTGGTGTCGAATCTCGATATGTTTAGTACGTGTGTGTTGACATGAGTTTTTGGTGATATCAATCGCGGCCTGATTATCTACATATATAGGCGTATCAAGAAATTGCAAACCAAAATCTCTCATCTGTTGCTGTATCCAGAGAATCTGAGCACAACAACTGGATGCCGAAACATATTCAGCCTCATAGGTAGAGAGAGCGACCGCGGTTTGTTTCTTGTATTGCCACGTTACCAATCGAGTTCCAAAGAACTGGCAGCCGGCCGTTGTAGACTTTGTATTCAGTTTGCAGCATCCGAAATCAGAATCCGAGTAACCTGCATGATTAAAATCATCATGTCTAGGGTACCACAAGCCGGTACTTGGAAAACCCTTCAGATATCTCAGTATGCGTTTAACGATAAGCAAGTGTGACTCTTTTGGATTAGACTGATAACGGGAGCACAGGCGCGTTGGATACATGATATCTGGTTGAGAAGCAGTAAGATACATCAAGGATCTGATCATGGAGCGATATAAAGTTTCATCAACTTTTTCTCCGGTAAGATCTGGACAAATGCCGTGATTTGGAGCTAACGGGGTCGATGCTGGTTTAGCCCATGTCATATTGAATTTCCCCAATATGTGATGAACATATTTTGTCTGATGAATGAAAATACTATCAGGCAACTGGTCAACCTGAAGTCCTAGAAAGAACTTCATCTCCCCCATTGCGCTCATTTCAAATTTGCGCTTCATGACTTCTTCAAAGTCTTTACACAGCTTGTCATTTGTCGATCCAAAGATAATATCATCCACATATATTTGTACAATAATTAGATGCCCACCTACTTCCTTCATGAAAAGAGTTGAAACTACTGTTCCCCTGATAAAGCCATTGTCTAGAAGATGACTCGATAATGTTTCATACCAAGCTCTCGGGGCTTGATGAAGACCATATAAGGCTTTATTCAAGAGATAGATTTTATCTTTGTGTACTGGATTAACGAACCATGGTGGTTGGCCAACGTACACCTCCTCTTTCACTTTTCCATAAAGGAAAGCAGATTTAACATCCAATTGGTACACCTTGAACCCTTTCCACGTGGCAAAGGCTAAGAATATAAGAATTGCTTCAAGACGTGCAACTGGGGCATAGACTTCAATATAATCTATCCCTTCTTGCTGATGAAAACTTTGAACCACAAGTCGAGCTTTGTTACGCACCACGACTCCTCTATCGTCTCTTTTACACTTGAAGACCCATCTTGTATTAATCTTTTTGTGATGATATGGCAGGTCTACAAGCGTCCAGACTCCAAGTTTCTGGAATTGGAGTAACTCTTCTTGCATTGCATCCACCCAACTTTCTTCTTTTAACGCATCTTTCCAGTTTCCCGGTTCAACCTGAGAAACAAAACAACTATGAGAAAATCGGACTCGAAGTGGAGCAATACTAGTATATAAACAGCTTAGATCTTTATTAATCTAATTTCGAGTTTGCACTCCCGATTGTAAGCTGCCCATGATGTTCTCTGACGGATGATATGAAAGTGTCCTTGGTATCACTTCAGTTGGAACATCTACTTGTGGTTGCAAATTTGTGAGAATTTCATCGACAACTGGTACAGATGAAGAAGCTTTATTCCTAGCATTAGACTGAGCAGCCTGTTGTTTCAGAAAGCTTTCAATCTGTTCAGATCCTTCATCAGAACTGGATCCTCCATCGTTGAAAGTTGGTTCCCAATCAGAGTCAGCATCTATATTTGGCTGGGCAGATGAATCAGCAGCATCGACATTTGTAGCAGGAACCGGATTTAGAACAAAAGAGCTTTGACTAACATCAGACGTGTTAACTGGTAATGATGTAGAAATCACCAAAGGTCGAGGAACTTGTTCTTGATTAGATAACTGATGTTGTTGAAATAACATAACAAGTTCTTCTTCAGTTGGCACATTTTGTAGATCAAACGAATGCCACAATCATCATAGTTAAACAGCCACGGATCCCAAGGCTTCTGTGTAGGCGTTGTATATCTTTGACAATCTACGTGCAGCGCTAGAACTACCTGGTTCAGACTCGGCAAGGAAACACGTTTTTGAGGAGTAGCATAACCAACAAAGAAACCCTCCAAAGATTTGGCTCCAATTTTACCAGCCGAGTCCAAGACGGTACACGATGATCCAAAAGGTTCCAAAAATGCTAAGTTAGGCTTTCGTTGATTTAGTAACTCGAAACATGTCTTTTTGTGAGGCTTAACTGTCAACACACGATTTAGGGTATAGCATGTTGATGCTACTGCTTCACTCCAAAAACTGATTGGTAATTTCGAATCAGCTAACATTGTTCTAGCAGTCTCTATCAACGTGCGATTCTTTCGTTCAGCTACTCCATTTTGTTGTGGAGTATAGGGGTGCTGAATTCATGAAGAATCCCCTTTTCATTGCAGAACTCTTGCATCTTCTTGTTCTTGAACTCTATTCCATTATCACTGCGAATTCTCTTAATGGGCAAATGATATAAATTCTCGAGTTTTCTGAAGAGGATCATAAGAGTTTCAAAAGTTTCATCCTTACTCTCCAGAAATAATACCTATGAAAATCGAGAATAATCATCTGTAACGACAAGACAGTATAGATCTCCATAAATGATTTTGACATTGACTGGTCCAAAGAAATCCATGTGTAGTCTTTCCAGTGGTAGCTTTATCGAATTCAACAGCTTTCTCAGGTGTGTTTTCTTATGCTGCTCCCCCTTTTTTGCAGCGAAGACAATCGTCTAATAGATGAAAACTTTTCAAATTGACATCCTCCACTAATTCTTTATGAACAAGAAAATTCATCTTTCGAAGATGAATGTGCCCCATTTTTCTATGCCATAAAATTGACTCTTTCTCGGTAGCTTTGGAAACAAAGCATTGAACTTTCTTTGATGTGGTAGAAGCGATGCTCATGTCAAGGACATATAAATCATTTTCTCGTGGAGCTCGCATCAGAATCCATTCTTTTGGAATCTTGAAACCGGGTTTTAGAATTAGACATTCTTTATCATTGATGTGTCGTGAACTTCTTGTCACAAATTTGCGAGATACTAAGCAGATTGTTCTCAAGTTCGGTGATATAGTTCACTTTATCAAACGATACAACTCCGTTTGAGAGAATCCCTTCTCTGACAATCCTACATCCCTGCGTTCCAGCAAAGCCTACATATCCTCCTCAAATAGCTCTAACATCATTGAGCAGCGCAAGCATTCCTGTCATGTGACAGGACGCTCCACTATCCATGATCCATTTTGACAATATCGAACGTTGGAGCCCCTGCACACATGATTAACAAAATTCATTTAAACAAAGAGACCCAAGCCTGTTTGGTCTTGGGTGGGTTTCGAATGTCGAACTTTGGACCCACTTTGTTCTTTTCAATCTTTTTAAGCTCAATTTTGTTTGGAACATCAGGTTTGGAGTCAAACTTGGATGATTTGGTTTTACAATTAGCAAATCCCAAAATTTTTTTGTTTGTGATGGTGATAGACCCTTTAACATAATTTCTGAAACTGGTTTTGAACTTTGTGAACAATATTCGATATGTCAACTTTCTTGCATTTAAAGATGTCTGTTGTCCTTATGAACAGAGTATTTCAATACTGTTTTTGCTTTTGTTTCGCCTTTAATTCTTTAAGAAAATGCATATTTGATATGAGTTTCGATGTACTCCTTTTTCTTTCTTCTGGTTTTTGTCCAAACACTAATTATTTATTTTCTTTGTAAAATTCAATTTTTGGACATGTTGTTTTTATGTTGCTTCTGGAAGCCCAACCCAATAGCTTGTTTCCCAGATATATCTTCATGTTTTTCGATAGTGGGGTCGGTTGTCATTTTTTTATTAGATGAAAGATGCATCATGTTTATCTAAATCCCCATGACTTACTTCCATCGGCTTGAACATTTTATCTACACAACCTCTTTTCACATTCCTGATTGGAAAATCCTCATCCGAAAATAGTTTATCAGACCCTTTCATTTTATAAACTATGACATTGGGCTCATCATTTAAACTATTTTCTGATATATCATCAGACTTTGACTTCTCAGATTTTTCAGACTCAGTCACTTCAGATTCATTTTTTAACACTTTGTCAACCACATCCTTTACTACTTCAGAATCACATTCACCATCATTTTTAGTGTAAGTTACATCGATATCCTCAGGCAGTTGTTCGGTTTTCAGTTTCAGATTTAGCGCCTTTTCCACCCCAGATGGATTTTTGCAAGCATAATTGTTCCACATGGGTGGAAGAACTCGATCATAACTACCACTTTTTATTTCACTATTTTTAGATTCCTCAGTATTTTCGATTTTAGGTAAAATGTGATCGATGACATATAAGCTTGTAGAATAACTAATTAACAGTTTGTTAACTCGTTCAGTTTCAATTCTCATTTTCTCAAGCTCACTTTTGAGCTCATCAATAGTGTTTAGATGAATATTAATTGCCATTTGTTTATCCATCACTGTTGCTTTAAGCATCATAAGCGTTGCGTCATTTTCTCTGAGTGCTTTATTATATTGTTAATAGACGCACTCAATTTATCATAAGCTTCCTTTGTGGATTTGTAATCGCTTGACAAATTGTCTGTTAAACTTTGCAATTCAGCAAATCTTTTGTCCTTTACAAGACACTCACCACATGGTTCATCACACTTTGAACAAGATTTTTCATTCTCAGATGACTTGTTTACCTCATTTCCATTCGCCATGAACGCTTTAATGATGTCTTCTTTCAGCAATTCCTTTTTCTCATCCACTTTGACATCTTCAACCGGTTTCTTTTGCTCTTCATCTGTTGAATGTTAAGTAGGTACGAAATATCCTGCAAAAATTTTTAAAACATCGTTAGGCAAAAAATGTTTGAATGGACCATTCAAAAGCTCCACTTCCTCTGATGAAGTATGATAGTAATAATCATCATCCTCAGGTCCTTCATCAAAGGATGCCTCCGATTCTTCTTCTGGTTCATCAATAATTTCAGCCACCAATGCCAATTTTTCTTCTTTCGAAATAAACTTGTTCCAATTAAATCCTTCGTCTTCTTGTGTAACAACCAAAGCCTTATCTTTAGTTTGAGGTTGCTTGTCTTCGATTGGCACGATTCTTGTTCTTGGTTGCGTTCGGTGATAGATCGCTCTTTTGTAATAGTCATCAGTGAAAGGATTATGATTTCCTTGAACCTCTCGATTTGGACATTCTCTTTTAAAGTGACCTTTCTTCCGACACTTGAAACAGGTAACATTGGATTTATCAAATCCAAATTTCCCATCCAATCCTCCCAAATTTTCTTTACCAGTGATTTCCATAAATCTCTGTGCTCGTCGAATGATCGAAGCCATGCACCATTTTATATCTATCAATTCCATTTCAACTAGATCAATTTGATCGTAGTCTTCACGTGTCATTTCAGAATTTCCAATCTTTCCAGCAACAAGACTGTCATATGACTCAAGAACTGAAGCAAGTAGAGACATATGTTGTTTTGTTGTCTTTTCGTCAAAATTTTGCGCATTCTGAAAGTCAACGGCGATGTTGCATTGCAAAACTCTTTGACTTGAATTGGATGATGAAGAGGTTTGATTGTTCTGAGATTGATTTGATCCAAAAGAAGATGGTTGACTTGAAGGAGTATTTGGATCGACTGTTGGGAATGATTGGAAACCTCTTTACTTAGTTGAAGGTGTGCTTGGTGAACTATATGCACTGAACGTAGTTTGAATATTTGGCGCTTGGATTTGAGCAACAGAACTGTTTTTGAAATAAATATTAACATCTTGTTGCATTTGAACAGTCTTGTTTTTAGCCATCTTTTGCATCTCTGATTCATGACCTTCCAATCTTTCAATAAAGAGAGGCAGTGAGAAATTGTTGTATTCAACTCCATTCTTCAAAATGGTTAAGTAAGTCGACCATTCACCTTTTGGTAGAGAATCAGCTAGCTCTTCATTTGTCTTCACAATTCCCATTCTCTTCATATGAACCACTAGATGACAGTATCGATCAATCAGCTGCTTAACCATTTCTCCTTTGATCAATGTGAATACGTCAAACTCTTTGCTTAATAATGCCCTTTTGCTTTTGCGGAGTTGAGCACTGCCTTGAAATTTGAGTCGAAGAGCATTCCACAAAGATTGCGCATCATCATCATGTTGCAGTAAAGCCAAGATATCTTCTTTAATCGATTGCTGAAGAATGTTCATCATTTTATTTTCGTTGATAAATCTTTCTCGTTCAACATCAGAGAATTGAGCAAGAGTCTTTTGAACCCCGTTTTCGCCAACTGGTGCGATATATTTTGCCTCGATTGCAAACCAGCAAGTAAAATAGTTAGCTTGAACCCAGTTCATAAACCTCTCACTCCAACTATCAAAATCTTCCAGATTCATAAGCTTTGGAGGTTTCGTCATTGTTCCCATTTCATTCTCTAAATTGATGTTTTGAGTTGTTGCAGTGGTAACAACCGATGTGGCGAACGCATTGTAAATTTCCTTAGACATTTTTCCTGCAAAAATTAGAACACACTTCTCGAAAACAAAATGATCAGATTAGACAAATTTTTGTGCGGTTAAAAAGTTTCGTACGAAACAAATAACAAATATTTTGCACGAAATAGATTTTTGTACAATTTAATTTTTTTCACAAAAAACTGTGATTTCGTACGAATCAAGTCATTTTGTACGAAACATGTGTTTTTAATGAGTAAAATTTTGTACGATTGAAATTTTGTACAAATAAAGTCATTTTGTACGAAACAAGTTGAAATTCTGAAAAATTGTAAGATTTTATGAAATTTTAACTAATCCGTATGAAATTTTAAGCTGGTTCGTACCAAAATCAAAAATAACTTTATTTCATGCGAAACTCATATAAAACTTATTCAAACATCAACCAGACCAAATTTTATTGATTTCAACATGATTTAGTTCAATTTTATGTCCGAATTATGGTATGGATTAATTAGATTGAAGATTAACTTTACTAAAATCATAGTCCATTTTGTTCATGAATTCGTCCGAAATTTGTCCAAAATCCAGCAAGGATCAGAAAAATGATGAAGATAAAGATATATCCAAGTCTGAACAGTAACTACTTGTTGTCTATCTGTAGATCAGATCTCATGGCTCTAATACCACTTGTGAATGGGGATCGAGCTCCCAAAATGAGAAATCCACCTGATCTCGCTCAACTAGCAGAGGCGGAATTCATTGTTTGAGAGGTAGACATGACAAACAAGATAATACTTACTGTTTAACTACTTCTGATGTATTAATGACGTTCAAGTTAGAGACGTAAGTAAACAAACTGACAGAGCTTCGCCGTACTAATTGATAAATCCATCCTAACTCTAACACAACACTTCCCTATTTATAGGTCGACATGACTCGTACCAAAGTGCGTGCAAAAACAAACATCTATGTTTCGTACGAAATGGTATTTCGTACGAGTGACTCACTCGTACGAAACATGCTTCTGTTTCGTGCGAATCACAGTGAACAAACATATAAAATTTACATTTTCTCAATTAAACATTAACTTGTAAACTTTATAAACATTACTGATGTATCCTACATGTAGGCAATAGACATTATGCACCAACATACATGATGTGAGATACTCACTTATTTTGATTGAAAACAAGTCCTATGTGATCAAATCACTTATTGATGACGAACTTGATTTCAGATGCTTGCAGGGCACACGAGTAAGTCCGTGAATAGGTTACTACCATCGTACCGACAAAGAGACGAACTTAGCTCCCGCATAAAACTGTCATATATTATCACTTATTTGTGGGTGAATGTGATATTTTTATCACTTATTGATGGTCGTATGCAGTATTTACACGTATGGTATCTCAGAACGTCGGCATACTATCAAACGAAATTTCGGTACCAAGACCATATGCCAATGAATGGTTCCCACCTGGCTTTCAGTCCGTTATGTTTATATCAACCTGCACATTTTAATCTGATTGTGAACCGACCGATACATCATTAAGCTACTTATCTATTTCATTTTATGGTTTTTGACCGTATTTGACAGGTTACCGGTGTATCATCATCTTCTCTTATCTTTCCAAGACACTCATTTTTTATTTTTGGATTTTCTATTGTTTTTGTATTTTTCTAAATTTTTCTCCCGTTAAATACAAAATGTAAATAAATAAATAAATAAATAAAGACTTAATTAAATAAAAGACATATTTTAGTATTTTTGTATTTTCTCATGTTTTTGTATTTTTCTTGAAATTTTCTCCCCCTAAAATATAAAACTAAGAGAAATTGGAAAATCTTTTTGTCGTTTTAGGTTTTAAGAAAAAAATTTACGAAAATAATTAGCCAATGATGATTTACTCGGGTTTCACCTTAATGCCATTGACCAAAAGAAGATAACCAAAACGTGATTTATCAAAAGCTTTTGTGAACAGGTCGGCACGTGGTGATCGGTGTGGATTTTAGCAACATTGATAAGTTTCTTTTCATAACAATCTCGTATGAAATGATACTTAATCTCAATGTGTTTGAGTTTTTAGTGTTGTACAGGATTACGAGTGATCTATAAAACAGCTTCGTTATCAACATAAATAGGAGTAGTTAGAAATTCAAAACCATAGTCGCGCATTTGCTGTTGGATCCATAGAACCTGAGAGCAGCAACTAGAAGCTGAAATATACTCAGCCTCACAGGTTGATGTAGCTACTCAAGTCTGCTTTTTGCACTGCCACGTGACTAAGCAATTTCCCAAGAACTGACATCCTGCTGTTGTTGATTTTGCATCGATCTTGCAGCCACCATGATCAGAATCACTGAATGCTGTCAAATCAAACTTATCATCCTTAGGGTACCAAACACCAGTGTCCGGGCGACACTTCAGATAACGAAAGATTCTTTTCACAGCCATCAAATGAGAAACTTTTGGACTTGACTGGTAGCGAGCTTAAAGACATGTTGGGTACATTATATCAGGTCTTGAAGCAGTAAGATACATAAGAGATTCGATCATAGCATGATAAAGAGACGGTTCCACATGTTCACCCATTCCATCAGGAGTAATCCCATGAATTTGTTCCCAAAGGCTTTGAGTCTTCCAGCTGAAATCGTTTGAGAATATCCCCAACGTACTTGGTTTGATGAATGAAAATCCCTTCCTTAGATTGATGAAACTACAAACCTAAAAAGAAAGTCATTTCTCCCATGGCGCTCATCTCGAACTTCTCTTGTATTACCTGCTCGAATTCTTTGCACATTTTATCGTTTGTAGACCCAAAAATAATATCATCAACATATACTTGTACCGGCAATAAATCCTCATTCTTTTCTTTGATGAAGAGACTAGAGTCGATCAATCCTCGTCGAAAACCATTCTTGAGAAAATAGGAGGACAACGTTTCATACCAAGCCCGTGGAGCTTGATGAAGACCATATAATTCCTTGTTGAGAAGACAAACCTTGTCAGGATGGATTGGATCTTCAAACCAGGTGGTTGCTCAACATATACTTCTTCTTCAACCACACCATGAAGAAATGCACTTTTCACATCCATTTGATAAACTGTAAACTTCTTGTAGGACGCATAAGCCAAGAAGATTCTTATGGCCTCAAGACGTGCTACCGGTGCATAAACCTCATTATAATCAATGCCTTCTACCCGATTAAATCCCTGGATAACCAATCTTGCTTTGTTTCTCACAACAACATCTCGGTCATCCTTCTTACACTTGTAAACCTATCTAGTACCAATCTTCTTGTAGTTGTCGGGCCTATCAACCAATTTCACACGCCCAACTTCTGAAACTGCTGAAGTTCTTCTTGCATTGCTTCAACCCATGAGTCTTCTTTCATTACCTCGTTCCAAGATATCGATTCTACTTGGCAAACAAAGCAGGCAAAAGACCAATCATTTTGTTCCCTAGATTCCCTAATAGCCGTGTACAACCCAGCATTCTGGTTGTTCCTTAGCTGATTATGTGTCTGCACACCACTCTGGACATCTCCTATAATATTCTGCTGAGGATGGGTATTATGGATTCGAGTTTCAGGAACATCGGGAACTCGAGAATTTATACACAAATTGTTGATATTCAGATCAACATATAAGTCGATTGCTGGATTAGACGAAGACGTAGATGCATGACCCTCAGTCGTTCCTTGATTTTGTACATTTGACGTGACATCAGAAATTCCAAGAACAGGAGTAGAGGTAGCTTCATTAGCCTCATGGAACTCATCATCTTCTGATGAAACATTATAATCAGTAGCATCTTCGAATTCCTCAATTTGAACAAGATTGTTAACCGAAGTAGACACTTGAGGGTTAACAATAATTGGTCGTACTAATGACGAGTCAATTGCAGTATCACTTTCTAGTAGCATTTGAGCAGCTGTAGATGCATCATCAAAAGTTGGCAGATTGAATGAGTCAAACAGTCCATCGTAGTCAAACATCAAAGGAGCACCCGAGCTCTTACTGATTCTGTATATAAATCTTTGAACCTTAATTTCACCCATTCCTCAATCTTTTTAGTTGACAAATTTTGCACTCTGAAATTAAGGCTAGCATATCCAAGAAAGAAACCTTCAATAGTCTTAGGACCGAATTTATCATGTTGATCAATCATAGTGCATGGAGCTCCAAAAGGTTCTAAGAAAGACACATCTGGTTTCCTTTTATGTAATAGTTTGAAACATGTTTCCCATGCCTTTTCATCGTAAGAAATCTATTCATCGTATAACATGCAGTAGCCACAGCCTCCCCCCAAAATTGAACAGGAAGTTCTGATTCTACTAACTAGTTCTTGCAGTTTCGATCAGAGTTCTATTTTTCCTCTCAGCGACACCATTTTGTTGTGGAGTGTAACGAGAACTGTATTCATGTAAAATGCCTTTAGAAGAACATAACTCATCTATAACATGATTCTTGAATTCGGTGCCATTGTTGCTTTTGATTCTTCTTATCTTCAAATTGTACAAATTTTCAAGTAGCGTGAGGATATTCTTGAGGATTTCAGGAACTTCACTCTTGTGTGCTAAAACATTCACCCATGAAAATCTTGAATAGCCATCAGTAACTACTAAACAATATGAATCACCAAAGGTAGTCTTGTGTTTCATAGGTCCAAATAGGTCCATATTAAGACGTTCCAGAGGCATATTCACCGTGTTAATCTTCTTCACAGGATGAGACTTTCGAGCATGCTTTCCCTTTTGGCACGATACACAGACGTCTTGTAAATGAAAATCCTTCACTAGTACACCACTCACAAGATTATTTTTCACTAAATAGTTCATTTCCTCAAGTGAATGTGTCCCATTCGTCTACACCAAGAGATTGATTTCTTTTCGGTGGCTTTTGAGACAAAACATATAACTTGTGCAGACGTAGTAACGGTTTGGCTCATGTCAAGAATATACAAGTCATTAATTCTTGGAGCTGAAACGAGAATCCATTCTTTGGGAATCTTGAAACCAAATTTAGCACATAACAACCGGCATCATCAAAATGAACCGTGAACTTCTTGTTGCAGATTTTAGAAACACTCAGAAGATTGTTATCAATTTGACGAACATAATTGATCTTGTCAAAACTAACAACATCATTAGAAACCATTCCTTCTCCAGTGATGTATCCGCCCTTATCTCCAGCGAAGGCAACATAACCTCCCTTAATGCTTTTCACATCATAAAGGAGCCTTAAGTCGCCTGTCATGTGCCTTGATGCTCCACTGTCAACAATCCAATGACTATTCACAGTTCCTCCTGGAACACCCCGCACATGACATTACCCGATTAGTTTGAGATGGGGACCCAAGCCTTAGTGGTCTTGGGTCGACCCTTATCATCAAGAAATGTAATTTCTATTTCTTGATGATTTGGAAACTTTGTGCCACCCCCTGAAACTTTACCGGTTTTAGGCTTCCAATATTGTTGATATTTACTGGATTAACTATTATTTACAGATTTAAATACTTCTAGTTTTATCAAACTTGATGAACTTGGTTTCCTTTCTGAAATATCTTATTTTAATGCCTTCTCAATTATTGTAACTTGTTTACGTCTCTGTTTTTCTTCTTGTTCCTTAACAATACATTTGTCTTGTTTAGGTGACACAGATCGACGTTGGCAATTTGTTTCAGAAGGGGTTTTTCAACAAACTTCGGTTTTGCTGGGTTGATACGATTTTTGATTATGTGGCCAAGCTCCCCACACTTAAAACATGTTCTCCTTTCAACAAAGTTAGGAGATCCTCTTGATGTTGAACTTGTGGGTCTAGAGGTACTTGGTCAATCTTCACACCCATTTGTGTGTTGAGTGTAATTGTTTTGAATGTTATGCTTTAAAATCTTGACTTGATTTACAAAATCAATATAATCATGCTTTCAAAAGTCTCGATTTTATCAGTATCAGTTGAACCCACAAATTTAACATTCTTCAATTTCTTCTTGTAGCGAGCTCCTTTAGCTTCAACCTTTGGTTGTGACGCCATAGGTTTTTCAGCTCGCTTTCCTTGTTGTTTTTCTTTTGAAATGATTAATGGTTGTGACTTGATTGGATTCTTCTTTTCCAAAAATTTGGTTGTTGAATTTTCAAAAACTTGATCAATTGAAGTTGGATTTACATTTTTGATCGGAAAGTCTTTGTTTGAGTAAATTTTCTCATCCCCAATCACAGTATACAACACATTATCATTTTCAGATGTAGATGCTATTGTCTTGACAGTTTTTATAGGATCATTCTCTTGATTTGCAATAGATTTCACATTAAGAGTAGTAGAAATTTCTATCCCTTTTTCTTCATCAAGAGATTGTTCCTGGTCGATTTTCTCTGACTCATCATCTGATGAATCATCTTCCTCTATTATAGATGGATTTTGATCACTAACAGATGATGAGTTTTCTGTTTTTTCTGGATTCTTCTGAGGAATTGTCCAGCTTAAACCCTAATACTGCTACAAACTCTTCAGGATTAAGAGGTATAGATGGTTCAAAGCGCGACATTTCCTCTTCATCAGGTAATTTGGTACAATTGTGTTTCAAAGGAGGTGGACACGATTTATTACCCAATGCATTTGACATCTCCCTTAAGTTTTTGAACGTCAATGATGTGATCAAGCACATATCGGGAGTTAGAGTAAATGCATCATGTTCGCATTTGGCAATGGCTAACTCCTTTTTCGTTTCTTCAAGGATATTAATGTAGTTATTAATTCTTGTTCGCTTGTTCAAAACTATTTTGGTTAATTCAGAAACGCTTTTCTTAAGAGTCTCAATTACAGATTTGAATTCTTTTTTGTTTCGAGTTAAAGCCAGATTTGCCTCTTTGCATTTTGACAATTCAACTACTAGCCTTTGATTGTGACTGTTTATTGTTTCAAATTTAGTTTTTAACTCAGCACAATCACTGGATATCTTAGGAGAGTCGGATTTTACCTGACTTGTTGAACCTGCAACATTAGCCATGAAAGCGGTATGATGAGAAAAGGAAATATTGTTGACAGATAGTTTCTCCATTTCCTTTGATGCAACTTCTGCTTTCTTCATCAATCCGGATTTTTGGCTTTTCAACTTCTCTGCTTCTTTCAGCAACACATTGACCTCAGTATCAATCATTTCCCTGTTATCTGAATCAGATCCATAACCACCTACACTCGAGCTTTCCTCGTCAAAACTCCCATTATACCCAGAACTATCATCATCATCTGCTTGAACTACTAATGCTCTGTTTGTGAACATGTTTCATCTAATTGATTTTCTTGGCATAACACGCAGTTTCTCCTTGATTCTCGTTTCCCTACTAAACTGACCAATCGCATCCTTCATCTGCTTTAACTACTAATGCTTTGTTTGTGTTGTTTGAAAGCCCAGACTGGTTGGAGTTGTTTGGGTTTTTAACAGCTACTATACTTCGTTCATTGTTAACTTGAGTTGTGTTGGATGGTCGTGATTGATTTCGGAAAGGGTTGTGATTTCCTTGTTTGCTGGGTCGAGTACATTCACGCTTGAAGTGACCTTTTTTCTCCACAGTTGAAGCAAGTAACAACATCTTTCTCAAAACCATACTTCGCGTCTTTCTTGCTTTCCAAACTTGTCTTCCAATTCTGCTCATGTTGTCTTTAGCTCTTCTGACCGCACTTGCAAATGCCCATTTAATATCCATCAATTCCATCTCATCTCTGTCTATTTGTTGATAGTCCTCATTAGTCAAATTGATGTTTCCAATTTGACCAGTGACTAGTCCACAGTAAGCACTAACCATGGTGTTCAGAAGTTCCATGTGTTCCCGAGCAACTTCTACACTGACCTTGGAAAGATGTGATGTATCAAGTCTGATGGTATTAGGATTTGCAGGTTGAAAGTTGTTACCATAGAAAGCTTGTTGTGGAACTTGAGGTGTAACAACTTGAGGTTGGTAGAAAGGCTTTAGGATCAAATACTTGACCATAGGTTTGAGTACTTGAGCCAGCAGATTGATCTGCTTGAACTAGTGGTGGTAGAAAGGGATTAACATTTAACACAAACGCAGTTTGAAGTTTTGGTTGCTGAGTTGTACTAGCACCTGTGTTAATACCTCCAAAGAACATTTCAGGGTTTTATGGAACAGAAACTCATTTTGCTTTCCAGATTTCTTCTTCATTTTTGTTAGCTTCTGAACAAATTCATAAATACTAATCACATCCAAAACACCTGTATGCTTTAGTAAGTCAATAAATTGACTCCATTTTGGTGGTAAGGCATCAGTAAAACACATCGCGATTTCTTATGGAGATGCTAACACTTTGTATAAATACATTTCACTAAGCAGATGGTAGAAACAGGTTTTCATATCGCTCATTGTTTCATTCTCCATTAACATGAAACCTTCAAACTCTTTCTTTAGCAGATCATGTCTTATCTTTCTTGTTGCACCATTTCCTTCCCCTCTTGCTTCCAAAGTATCCCACAAATTTTTGGTGGTGGTACAGTACACAAACTGATGATAAATTTCCTGATGAAGTGCTTATGTAAGGATAGTAAACGCCTTCTTCTCTAAATCATAGGCCTTTTTATCATTTTCATCTAAGTTGGCTAAGGAGGTTGGATTTGATCATGCTTCTTCGAGTGATTCCTTGTATGGTGTAGTAAAACATGTCCATAATTTTGTACTTTGACCTAGAACGTATGTATGGAAATGACTTTTCCATGAAGGATAATCGTTCATATAGTTCAATTTTGGTGGATGGTTATTACTTCCTGTTTCACTCTCGCTTATAAGTAGAGTTTGAATGCTCTGATTTTGATTTGCCACACACGCCCATTGATTAGCGGTAATCATGGCTGTGTGTTGAGGCATTAATGATTTAACCCATGAGGTTGCGGAGTATTGTGATGAGTCTTGGTTTGAACTTGAACTACTTCCCCAATCCAAGGATTAGTACCCATTTTGTTTTCTTGTTTATGAAGGTAAACTTTAAAAAATTTTAAGATTAATTTTTAAAATAACAGTCTACTTTTAAAGTTCACAATTTTAAAAGCCACAAAGTAAAACTGAAACACGAAAAATAGATCAAAGAAGCTTGATTCTTCGTACGAATCAATGATTCGTACGAGTCACAATTCTTCGTACGAACCCGGTTGTTCATGCGGACAACAGTCTTCCGTGCGAGCAACCTATGCTTTGTGCGAACAAGGTTTTATCGTGCGAATGATTTGGTCTTTCGCACGAACAGTCTTGTTCTTCGTGTAGATGGGTTATTCGCACAGATGTATTTTGCTGAAGTTTGGTTTTTCGCAGGGAGGAATCCTTTTGCAGGGTTGGTCGGTGAAAATTTCCTTTTCTAATAGAGACTTGTTTCTAAGTTTGTTCGAAAGTGGTCAGTTATCCACACAATTTTGGTTAAAAAGACAAACATTCCAATATCAGATTTTCAGTCAAAAAAGTCAAGTCCAGAGATCTGGTCAACCCTAAAAGAATATTCCGGTAAGTTTTTCGGCAGATGTTTCACCTGAAAATATGTCGAACTGAACTTTGATAGAAAATTTTAAGAAAAACCGTATCCTAACATATCTCTATGTATTCTACAAGATTTTTATGAAAATTTTCTAGATACAACAAGTTTTACCTAAGTTTTAAACTAGTTATCTTTTAAAAACTTAAGCTTCTTGTTAGAAGTTCATGAACACTTCCAGAAACCCTCACAACTAGCTTAAACACAACTCTAAGCTTGGTTTTTAAACAAGGAAGAGAGCCAAAGCTTTGATACCACTTGTAGGTCCACTTGGAGGATCAAGATTAACCTACTTCCCTGTTTATGTAACACACATACAAGTGCGAAATCCACATAAGTATGCAAACCAAAGCAAAGTAATAACACAAGATAACCAAAGATTCACTATCTTGATTAATAGAAGAGAACTAGTACAAACACATATAAACAATGTTCATACAGACTCAGTAAATACTCTCTAGCTCTCTTTCTTGTACTCTCAGTGTCTCACTCTAATGTCACACATCTACCCACACTGAGAAGTGCATGTCTGTTTATATAGTGCCAACAGCTAGAAACAATACCAAGAATGTTGCTAGTCATACGAAACATTATAAGTCATGAAGAACATTCAGCATTGGTTGCTCCTACGAACAATACACGGCTCGTACGAACAAGAACTGGCTCGCACGAACAAGCAAAGAGCTTATTGAAATGGGCCACTCGTACGACTAGAGGATCACTTGTATGAACGGCAAGTGGCTCGTATGAGCAACAACTTGCTCGTTCGAAGCACCTTTCACTCGTACATGCTAACAGACAAGCAGTACACAAGACTGAACAGTATGCACACATGCAACTGTTTTTCAACACAGACAAATTAAACGTCACACTAAATCAAGATAGGAGGATATCTTGATTTGGTTGACATGACCAAACTATACAGACATAACAAACAAAGACTGTACAATTACAGACGTAACTAAGAACAAGCGACAAACACAAAAATGTATCATCATATATACATAAATGTGAGCACATCATCATATATCATAATATACGTATCTCGTCAACTTATATATTTCTTCATTTTTAAAGCATTTATACATGAAATAACTAATCAAGTTAACCTATGTATTATTTTGTTGCTCGACAAATAAGTTACATATTTAAAGTGACTTTTAACAGAATTACCGTTTCAACCGAACAAGTGTACATGCATAGTCTTAAATCCTACTATCATGTCAACACTTAACATAACACATTACGCATACTTATATTCACATGTCATATCATATCACACAAAGTTAACCCTTTAACAACCAATTTTCATGTACGTTGAAATATGCGTATATCGTTTTCGGGTGTCGGAAGGCAAGTATGACTAGCCAAACACCAAGGATACTTAATATAAGTTAAATTACTTATATTTAACACAAAAATATCAGTTTATGATCTGATTTAAAATAGTTTTATAAAAATCACTTTAAAAGCCGATTTTTACCGTTTTTAATGCATAGTTTTGTACCGAACTTTACCATTATCATCCCAAATCATCATGACTTGATATTTTAACATAACACATGTTATTTACTGAATAAAATAGTACTTATACTCATGTTAGTGCAAATTTCATGTAAGTCACATAAATCATGCAATTTCACCCATTTTACTACTTTTTAAGCTACATGTACAACATGCAAAGCTACCAAACTTATGACATAACTTCATATCATCATAGCACATCACATAACATCATTTTAGCAATCTTATATTCTAATTTAATCCACCTTTATCATATCATAAAAAAATCATTATCTTATGATTATTTAACCATCATGCATTCGTATGTACAAGCATCTAATGCATGATTTTCATGTCATCATCATCATTCAAGAACTTAAATAAATCTAACATGTATTTAATTTATATTCAAATAATCCAAGACATCAGCATCTAATCATCATCTTATCATTTATACATCATTACCTGTAATATGTGCTTGCACATTTAAGAACTATCCAACAAAACTCATATCGTGCATAAATATATATACATACATACGACACATACATATATACTTTATCCATCATGTGAACTTTTATAAAAATCCTTTTAATCATGCATGCAATCATCTTTCAAGAATCTCATCATTCAAGAATCAACTAAAATCGAAACACAACCAAATACCCACATATACACACACATAGGACTCACACACATCCATTTTGTTTGATTAAAACCATTTTCTTGTTTAGATTTCATGTATGTGAAGAATTCCAAGCTTTTGAGAAATAATCTTTTAAAAATCAAAATTTATAAACAAAATCAAGATCAAGAAAGATAAAGGTTTATACCCTTGATAAACGTCATAATTAATGATAAGTTTTATATGAATATTCTTGAGCAAATCCTTCAAAGAGCTTGAAATTCCACCATAAGGCTTCAAAATTGCTAAAACCTTCACTAAACATGGAGGTTCTAGTGTGAGTTCTTCAAAAATTGAAATTGAAAATGGATGAAGATGGTGTGTGTGTGTGGTATACGGTTTTAAAAGACAGAAAAAGGATGATTAATGTCAAACTTTTGTGCATGGGTGACATGTGTAGCATTATGTCATAACTTGAGAAAGTTTGTAGACAAGTGGTGCATGCATGCATCTATGAAATGGGTTAGCCGCCACTTGTTCCTTCCACACATGTACCATACATATATATACTATATATTTACACAAAAGCATGTATTTAACTGACTACTGGGTATTTTATCTCGCCTTTTAATCGTTTTTAAGGTGTTTTAAATTATTTTCATCATTCTATAAAAATAAACTCGCCATAATATTGTTGCCTAGACTGGCTGTGTTGTCTGTATTTTGTAATATATGCGTGGTATTGTGTGGTACGCGCTTAGACTCACAAAATAGAGTTTTTAAGCGTTTTAATTAATTTTTCCTCACGAATATGATTAAAAATAGCATTTTAATCATAACAAAATATTTTTAGGATTTTAACATTAATCAGGCAATCACTGACGTACGTTTCACATTTGTACGTTACGCGATAAGCGTTATCTTATTATTGCCAACATAATTTCTATCAATGTTTGGATTTACCAACACAACAAATATCATATATTAACACCAAATTCAATAAAATATTGCCTTTAATTATTCATAACATGTATCACACTTGTACGGTACAGACTCAAAATAGCCCGGTGTCACATATAACTTTCCTTTTCTTCAACACATGCTTTTCCTTTTGTTCGACAATTTCGGAGGCAATGAATAAATGTTTGTTATTACATTTTTTTCTTTCTAGACTCCACTATGAGTCAAATTTATCAAAACCAATTTTGTGTATTTGTATTTTCAATATATTCTTTTGCTATTCATATGCTATATTACTAATTGATGCATACATATAAAACAAAAGTTTAAGCTATTATACAAAAAATAACAAAAAAAGATGACTTATATATTTGAAGTTATATAGGATATTATAAATATATCAAACACACATTCTAACTTTTTAGAATTCCATACACCATGTCCTTCTTGATTTTGACTTCCTTGGAGATTTTCTTGTTCAGGTTTCTAATGTGTCACATGTGACAAACGAAAAATAACTGGTAATTCTATATAACTTAATCACTATTTACATTTCATAATCTCATGCATTACACTTAACTTTTGCTTCACTGATGTGTTATAAAGTCTAGCAAATATATGTTAACAATTCATAACATTTCATAGTGTTCGCCGCGTCACAAGACGATACAAACTACGTTGGTAGCAAAATGTTGAAAAACATTATTCACCTGAACACACTATTCATGCCAGGAAGATTCCAATACGAATTAGAACGACAAGAACGGGATATAAAAACATATCCAAATCCATATACATATCAAAACCCTAATGTAGGGATAAAACTTGTAATATTATACGCTTTCTGGAAAAATGTCTAAACTAATAAATTGTCCGATCCGAACAAAAATATAACAATTTCAACTTGCCCGTAACATAAATTCAGCCTTGCGCAACATCCATAAAGAGTGTAAATAATGCCAATCATCTTAAATGATAACGAGGATATCGAATGATTACTTAATACCTTGTTACCGGTGATGTCCTACACATTACATATTTTATCCAAAACGACCCGATACCGACACGAATAACACTTTTAATATCCTAAAGACTAAACAACTAGTCTAGTGAACTAGTAGAGATCATTTAACATCCTAAACTATCCTTACCACGCTAATTATACAAGACATCACCCTAATTGAACTATTTAACCTAATCACCTAAATATCTAGATATAATAACACATGTTATTTAAAAAAATATTATACTTTACCCCCCTCTAGAATTCGGTCATGAAAGGGGCCCACAAGCCCCACATCTATGCTAAGATATGATGGTAATGATGTGTGAAGTATGGCTAGTAGGATTTCAATTTGACCTTGGAAAGATCTTGCAACTTTATAAAGAAATCACCTATATCTTATCTTCATCATTCTATAACTTTCAAAAGCACACAAATCCTCTCACATCTCCTCTACCTACGGCTCCACCACCTCCACTTCTATCTTCCATTTTCAAACCCTAAACACTCCATTTCAATCCTTATAAATCCATTTCAAAGATGATCTAAGAAGTTGCAAGACATGGAAGCTTTGTAGGAGCTTGTGTTAACAACCTTGGAGCTTCAACTTCTGCATATCTTCGTCTTCATCTTCAAAGAGCTCTTCCCTAACCTTGTACTAGTAGTAAGACCATCTACCGTTACTTTTTATGGTTCTTATACATAATAGGTTATTAAGACACAACTTAATCATCTTGATATTCACTAAACATAAAGCTTAAAAGCCCTAACTCTAACATAATAATCCTACATAACTATATGTTATTCTTGTTGATCTTAATGTTTAGTGTAGTATAGATTGTGTTAGATTTGATGATCTTGCTTATATATGCTTAAAAAGTAATCTAAACATCTTTTTGTGTAGATTAAGCAATATCACCACCTTCAAAGTCCATGAACTTCGCATATAGTCTTGAAAATGGTTGTTGAAGACTATAAGTATTTCAAGAAACTTGATGAGGTACATAGTGATGTACACAAATACATTTGATGAAGTGTACACATACAAGAGGACACAATCCATATACGTATCAAAAACCTAATGTAGGGATAAAACACGACACGCCATTACAGATCATCAATTGTATGAAGACTCGGAAGAGTCTAAGAGAAGGGTGTATTGCCTTCCTTGTACAACATGTCGATAAGAGGGCCGAGGAGGGAAAACTTGAGGAGATCCCAATTGTAAAGGAATTCCCTGAAGTCTTTCTAGAAGACTTACTTGGAGTACCTCCACAACGAAAAGTCGAATTCCGTATTGACTTGGTTCCGGGAGCTGCACCTGTGGTGAAATATCCATACCGATTGGCGCTACGGGGATGCAAGAACTATCTACATAACTACAGGAAGTATTAAATAAAGAATTTATTAGACCGAGTTTCTCGCCTTAGGGAGCTCCGGTGCTATTCGTCAAAAAGAAGGACGGAACCTTTCGGATGTGCATTGACTAAAGAGAATCAAACAAACTAACCATAAAGAATCGGTACCCATTACCGAGGATTGACGACTTGTTTGACCAATTACAAGGTTCCATTTTTTACTCCAAGAATGATTTAAGATTCGGTTATCATCAGTTAAGAATCAAAGAGGAAAACATTACTAAAATGACATTTAGAACTCGCTACGGGCACTATGAGTTCCTTGTTATGCCTTTTGGCTTAACAAATGCACCTACCGTGTTTACGGATTTGATGAACCGAGTTTGCAAACCTTACCTCGACAAGTTCGTGATAGTTGTTATCGACGATATATTAATATATTCACGAAGGAATGAACAACATGTACAACATTTGAGAACTATATTGGAGCTATTAAAGAAAGAGAACTCTATGCGAAGTTTTCAAAATGCGAATTTTGGGTTCGCAAGGTGCAATTTCTCCGTCACGTAGTGAACGAGAATGGGATACATGTCAACCTATCAAAGATCGAAGCTATAAAGAACTGGAGCACTCCAATGACCTCAACGAAAGTACGAAAATTTCTGGGATTAGCGGGCTATTATCGGAGGTTCATTGAAAAATTTCAAAAGTTGCTCAACCGTTAACCTCTCTCACGCAATAGGATAAGAAGTTTGACTGGGTGAAAAGCAAGGAGCGACTTTTCGACTACTCAAGGATAAGCTATGTGGAGCGCCAATCTTATCACTTCCGGACGGTAGCGCTGACTTTGTCGAGTACTGTGATGCATCACATCAAGGCTTGGGTTGCTTGTTAATGCAACAAGAAAAAGTCATCGCATACGCGTCACGCCAATTGAAAATTCACGAAAAGAACTATACCACTCATGACCTAGAGTTAGGCGCGGTGGTATTTGCACTTAATATTTGGTGTCACTATCTATGTGGTACTAAGTGTACCGTATTCATGGATCACAAGAGTCTTCAACATATATTCAATCAAAAGGAGCTAAACATGTGCCAACGGCGTTGGGTGGAAATGGTGAATGACTATAACTGTGAAATCAAGTATCATCCGGCAAAGCAAACGTTGTGGTAGATGCTTTGAGCTGGAAGGAACGAGTCAAAACGTTACAAGTACGAGCCTTGGAATTAGCGATTCAAACAAACTTTACTACTCGGATACATGATGCACAACAAGAAGCCCTCAAATTGGAATATATTCAAGCTTAATCATTATGAGGCATGGAGAAACAAATGGAGCCGAAAGAAGATGGAACCTTATATTTTATAGGAAGAATTTGGGTTCCACTTTTTGGCGACCGACAAGACTTAGTATGTTGGGGTTTTGGACATGTTTATCAAAGTTATTTTATCCGTATAAAATAAAAACGCAGCGGAATTATTATTTAAAACATGTTACTTGTGTTGATATAAAACACATTTTATATGTAAAACCAAAACCCGGATCCATATATGAACATGCATGCTATCAAAATACAATCATAGGGTGTTTAGAATACTACCTTCCGAAGAACAAGTAGGTGAAGAAGATGATACTTCTTGAATGGTAATCTTCTAAGTAGAAGACCTCAAGCTTGTATACCCCAAGCTTTCCAACAAACATCTTGATTATGCTAGGATTTCTACACTTATGAACTCACTTGAAACACTCTTGGACAAAACCCTTTTGGCCGAAAATTGAGAGCTCAAAAAGGTGTTCATCTACTTTGATCTCTTGTGTGTGTATTAAAATTATATAAGAGAATTCACCAAATCTTGTAGGATCTTGTGTTGGATTATGTGATTGTTGCATGAAGTTTCATTGGTGGAAAATCCACCTTGGGAGGCCCAAAGTGGACGGCCACAAAGGCCTTTTCCAACCAAGATTTTTCAATTTCATTTTTAAAATAAGTCTTACATTTATTTTATAACCTTTTTGTAAAATTATAACATCACATGTTATAAGACTTATGCAACATATCACAATTATTTATAATGTTACTTAACCCATTAAATAACAATATAAAATATTCTCTCAAAATAAATTATCCATATAATTCATTAGTTTCTCAAGTGCAATTATTTAGAACCAATTTCTAAATATTCTAAGTGTTAATATTTGTTTGTTTGATCATATCATAAATAAATATTATAAGTGTTTGTCTAGCTTGTTATTGGGTATGACCCGACTTGGATCATAACGTACTAGCCACATCAATTTAATATGTGTCTTGGGCATACCGATTCCAACAATCTCCCACTTGCACAAGATACATATAAGATTGATGCAAGTAGCAAATACCGCCTAACAACGGTTTACTACCTCTAATACGTATGACGAAGTGTCATTCAATAACATCATTCCCTTCAAGTCCCTTTCTTGAACATGATTTAGGTGAAACGATCATTTATCCTTTTGTTACAGATGTCATGTTAAATCCAGAGACATAGAGTGATCATTCTCTGTTTATTTAACTTTAGCAGGCCTTAGACATCTTACTCTCAACGAATAAGAGGAACAAATCCCATCTTGACTACATACGTCTCTCACAATCACCTCGTACCACACCTGAGCTTAGCCTTATGTACTGCCATGTTTCAGAACAGCAAAGAACTAAGTCAAAGTATAACATTTGGTGAATATCAAGACCCAATATGTATCTCAGGTCAGAGGATACTATGATATTCTCCTTTACTCAAATTTACTTATGATCAATCTCAAAGATTCCATGTAGTAATATTTGAGAGCGGGTCAGTCCAATATTTGTATCCCACAAATATCTATGAACTTTGGCAGCAACACTTTGCACTATATTCATACCTAATGAATATCCACCAATCCAAGTTCATAATAGTCTTACCTTCATATTTGTTCCCACAAATATGATCGACTACGGACATTTAGAATAATTAACTTATTCATGGATTTAAACATGCTAAAATGGAACATAACTCAAAATGCCATAATCATTAAATGAGTCATAATAATAATTGTTCCGATATCCAAATACTAAATAGATCAAATCCAATCACTAGAATATCGAAGTCCTAAGGCACAAGTGTGACCCTCATGCTTTGGCCGTTCAAGGAGCTTCGTGAGAGGATCCGCAATGTTTTGATTGGTGTGAACTTTGCAAATACATATCTTTCCCCTTTCAACTTCATCCCTTATGTAGTTGAATCTCCGCTCAATGTGCCTAGTCTTTTGATGTGCACGAGGTTCCTTAATTTGTGCAATTGCACCCTCGTTATCACAAAAGATTTCTAGGGGATCCTGAATGGTAGGGACTACCCCTAGGTTAGTGATGAATTTCTTCAACCATGCAGCTTCTTGTGCTGCCAATGAAGCGGCGATGTATTCTGATTCTGTAGTGGACAATGCTACAACATCCTGCTTCGAGCTCTTCCAAGAGACTGCAGCTCCATTCAAAATGAAGACATACCCAGACTGTGATCGAGAACCATCTCGGTCAGTTTGGAAACTCACATCCGTGTAACCCTTTACAACGAGTTCCTCTTCACCAGATCCATATATTACAAACATATCCTTAGTCCTTCTAAGGTATTTCAATATGCTTTTAACAGCCATCCACTAACTGTTACCTGGATTCTGCTGGTATCTACTTGTCATGCTTAAGGCTCATAACACGTCCAGTCTAGTGCATATCATTGCATACATGATGGATCCTATAGTAGACGCATATGGTACTCCTTTCATTCTCTCTTGCTCATCCTTTGAGCTTGGACATTGAGACGCATTCAATGTCGTTCCCTTTTGAATAGGTACCAAACCTTTCTTAGAGTTCTCCATCTTGAACCTTTTCAAGACTTTGTCAATGTATGCACTTTGGTTCAAACCTATCAAGCGCCTTGATCTATCCCTATAGATCTTTGTTCCCAAAATATAGGCGGCTTCACCAAGATCCTTAATGGAAAAACAACTTCCAAGCCAGGTTTTAACACCTTCCATGTTTGGAATATCATTTCCAAATAGTAGAATTTCATCGACATACACTACTAGGAAAGTGATGATGCTCCCACTAGCCTTCTTATACACACAAGCTTCATCGGCGTTCTTGATGACTCCAAAATTCCTAATTTCTTCATCAAAACGATGATTCCAACTTCTAGATGCTTGTTTCAATCCATATATTGATTTCTTTAACTTGCATACTTTGTTAGGATGTTTTGGATCGACAAAACCTTCAGGCTGAACCATATAGACATCTTCATTAAGATATCCATTGAGGATAGCCATTTTGACATCCATTTGCCAAATCTCATAATCCTAATATGCAGCTATGGCAAATAATATCCTAATTGATTTTAGCATCACCACGGCCGAGAAGGTCTCATCATAATCAACCACTTCAGTTTGATTTAAACCTTTTGCTACAAGTCTCGCTTTATAAGTATCCAAGTTACCATGCATATCAGTTTTCTTCTTGAAAACCCACTTACTTCCAACTACTTTGGAGTTAAGAGGTGGTACAACCAATTCCCATACTTGGTTGTCATACATGGATTGCATCTCGA
Organism: Scalesia atractyloides; assembly: GCA_947069175.1. Taxonomy (NCBI): domain Eukaryota; kingdom Viridiplantae; phylum Streptophyta; class Magnoliopsida; order Asterales; family Asteraceae; genus Scalesia; species Scalesia atractyloides. The sequence continues at coordinate 50,800,639 of CAMTDV010000001.1, read as the reverse complement.
CGTTCATTGCTTCAAGCCACTTGTCACAATCGGATTGTGACATTGCATCATGGTATGTGGTTGGTTCATCTGAATCTACCACGTAGCATCCATCCATGAAAAATCCATATCTTTCGGGTGGATGACTAATTCTACCAGATCTGCGAACGTTTTGTGTGTATTGATCAACCATTTGATCCTCTTCAACAACCTCTTGTTGAGTGCTAGTATCAACCAAACGTGTATCGGCTTGTGGTTCTTAATCCTCATCAAGTTCCACTGCTCTACTACTAGTTCCTTCCATAAGGAACTTAGCCTCCAAGAACTTACCCTTTCGAGCAACAAATACCTTTTGCTCTGTTGGATCGTAAAAGTAATATCCTATATCATCTTTAGGATATCCTACAAAGATACACTTAGTGGATCGTACTTCCAATTTGTTTGGGGTGTATTGCTTCACGTAAGCTTCACAACCCCATACCTTCAAATATGATAATGATGGAGCCTTTCCATGCCATATTTCAAAAGGTGTCTTATCCACTTTCTTGGTTGGGCCATATTCAGTATACGGGCCGCGGAGAGCAAAGCGTAACCCCAAAATGATAGAGGCAATGTGCTTCTAGCCATCATAGATCGAACCATATCAATAGAGTTTGATTCCTACTTTCAGACACACCATTATGTTGTGGTGTTCCAGGTGGAGTAAGTTGTGAGATAATCTCACAACTCCTAAGATGATCTTGAAAAGCATCACTAAGGTATCCACCTCCTCTATTGGTACGAAGGACTTTGATTGTTTTCTTGAGTTGATTTTCTACTTCACTTTTGAAATCTTTGAACATTTCAAATGCTTCATCTTTGTGTCTTATCAAGTACACATAACCATAACGACTATAGTCGTCGGTAAAACTAATGAAGTATCTTTCACCATTCCTAGTCATTGGCTTAAAAGGACCACATACATCCGAATGTATGATACCTAATAAGTCTTTTGCCCTTTCAAAGGTGCCACTGAAGGGTGCCTTAGTCATTTTGCCTTGTAAACAAGATTCACATACATCAAATGAATCATCTCCATTTGTTTCCAAAAGACCATTCTTTCGAAGTGTTTGCATGCGATTTTTATTTATCTGTCCAAGGCGACAATGCCAAAGATAGGAATCACTCAAATCAAATTTGAGTTTCTTGGTGGTTGCTTGGTATATTGAACTATCAAATGTATTATCATGAACCAATTCATAAATACCATTTGAAGGCATAGCTTTAAAGTAAAACATGTCATTCATCAAAACATAAATGTCATCGTTTACAAACTTTAAATTAAAACCATATTGCAGCAAGAGGGAAACCGAAATAATGTTCCTAGTCAAACTAGGAGCATACAAAACATTTTTCAAGATGATTTCCAAACCACTTGAAGGTTTCAAAACATAGTCTCCTCGGGCTTCAACTTGAACATTTGCTCCATTGCCCATGAAGAGACTAACGTCTCCCTTCTTGTAATGTTTATTTCTTTTGAACCCCTGCAACAAGTTGCAAATATGAGTTCCACACCCGGTATCCAATACCCATGTGTTTGAAGAAATAACATTAAGGTCAATATGTATCATAAAGATTGTACCTGAGGTTTTCCCCGCATCCCTCTTGTTTTTCAACTCCTTGAGATAGGTTGGACAATTTCTTTTCTAGTGTCCTATCTCTCCACACTCAAAGCATGGGTCAGTCGAAGTAACCTTTGGCTTCTTTTCCTTTGGTTTCATGGGTTCCGCTTTAACCTTTCCTTTTTGTTTCCCTTTGACGTAGCCCTTTCTTTGGTAAAACTTGCCTTGGAGTCGGGGTGGGGCCTCTTCTTGTTGCCTCCCTCATTGATCAAGAACGGGTAAAGCCTTTTTACCCATACCTACCTCGGCAGTTTTGAGCATCGCATGAAGCTCACCAATGCTCTTATCCTACCCCTTCATGTTATAATTCATGACAAAAGTTTCAGACTTCTTTGTTAAAGAGTTAAGGATCAAATCCGTAGCCAACTCTTTTGAGACGGGACAGTTGAGCCTTTGGAGGCGATCAATGTGGCTTTTCATCTTCAGGACAGAAGATGAGACCGAATGGGTTTCCTCCATACGACATGCATGAAGCGCCCGAACCGTTTCGAAGCGTTCTACCCTTGCTTGTTGAAGGAACATTTCCTTCAATTGGGTAATCATGTCGTATGCCCCATGATGTTCAAAATCCTTTTGAATCTCGGGAATCTTAGTTCCCAACATGAGGCAAGAGGCTTGCATAGAGTCCTTGGTATACTTAATCCAAACGTTATAGGCCTCCTCATCTTCCAAGTTAGGTTCATCGGGAACCGGATCGTCCAACACATAAGATATCTTTTCTTGCTTGAGAACGATTCTCAAGTTTTGATACTAATCCATGAAGTTGTTATGGTTGAGACGATCCTTTTCAAAGATGGTTCTTAGTGATAGGTTACGGACGATTTGGGTAATTGTGTTTGCATTGTTAGCGGCCATCTACAAAATTTAACAAAGTTCAATTTTTAGTATTTTCGATATTATTAAATTTTAATTAATAATACCCTTTTATGTCTCATAGACAATTAATAATTAAAATATAGAATCCAACGTTACATTTAAATATTGGTTAGGTGACCTTTATCACATTATTTAAATTAACAAGGTAGTCAACGTTTGACAATTGCAACCCTTTGCAATTTCTAGCCATATGGGATCAGTTAAACATCTTTATGTTTAGTTGGCATGTTTAATCCCATCAACACCTTTGTACGCCATGCTTTGGTGACCCTAAGCACATGATTTCCAAATCAAATCGTCCTACCTACACACACATGTAAGTTTACACATACAAGTGGTTAGGTGACCTTTATCCCACAAATATTGTAAGCCAACCTCCAATTCACAAGTTCCTTCAAATGTGGTTAGGTGACCTTTATCCCACAAAGAATTCCCAAGTGATTTGAGTGTTGTATAAAAGGATGGTGTTTGACTTGTTTTATAAAAGGGATTTTACGTTTTCAAAAATTCTAGTTTTAGAAAACTTTATGTACCATACATTTGCATGCATACAAATTCTGGGTACTTTATTGAAAACCAATTTTCAAGGTTCTTTTAATAAAACCCATTTTATTATAAAATCATTAATTTTTAATAAAACCATTTTATTAACCACTTTAATGATTTTTAAAGAACCAATTTTAAGCTTGTTATGGATTATAAGTTGTTAAGCATGCATATCCAAATATCATCTAAACAACCATAAATAAAACAACCATACAAGCATAACAAACAAAATAGGTGCATAACCATAGCCAACTATTTTTGGCAACACTTGTTAGCCGAAACAAGTGTGCCAAAAAGGTCCTTCCTAAAGGGTCAATATTGACACAAGAAATGCGTCGTTGAACTCCCACTTGAACCCGCATCCAAATGCTTCAAGTATTCCTTTTGTGTTGCGATTTCTTCACTTTCTTTGGGCTTCCAAATGGACTTTATATTCAGCTCCAAACTCCTTTGGGCCTCAAAAATGTGTTTTGATTATTGGGCTAAAATTCCGTTAAGAACCATGAGGTTCTTTAGGCCCAAAATTGGCCAAAATCAAAACGCATTTTGTGTGCATCTTCTTTTACAATGAAGTATCCTAATACATTTTTTCTAGTAAATAAAATGCACCTAATCTATTTATTTACATACCAAATGAAAAGAAATAAATTACAACTTTACAAATGGAAGAACAAAGATAATTAATTATTAAAACCCATTGAAATAATTAAATAAATCACAACACAGTCATTCAACATATTTAAACACAAGGTCATGGCCAGGTTATGAACACCAAAAACTATATATCCACATATATATTTAAATTCAAGAGCAAAAATGGTTTCCTTTTTGTAACCCAATTTTCGGCCAAGTGAAACCGAAAAGATGGGTTTTTATCCAAACAAACAAATCATCCAAATGATATAATTTTTCAAGATACTTTTATGCATGTATAATAAACATCTTGAAAACAAAAGGAAAACCATGATTAAAATTTTCGGCCATAGGGTTTCCACAAACCCAAAATCCCGAAATTTTTAAATCCATTGAAGCATACATTCATATAAGCGGCTCTGATACCAATGTTGGGGTTTTGGACACGTTTATCAAAGTTATTTTATCCGTATAAAATAAAACGCAGCGGAATTATTATTTAAAACATGTTACTTGTGTTGATACAAAACTCATTTTGTATGTAAAACCAAAACCCGGATCCATATATGAACATGCATGCTATCAAAATTCAATCATATGGTGTTTAGAATACTACCTTCCAAAGAACAAGTAGGTGAAGAAATGATACTTCTTGAATGGTAATCTTCTAAGTAGAAGACCTCAAGCTTGTATACCCCAAGCTTTCCAACAAACACCTTGATTATGCTAGGATTTCTAAACTTATGAACTCACTTGAAACACTCTTGGACAAACCCTTTTGGCTGAAAATTGAGAGCTCAAAAAGGTGTTCATCTACTTTGATCTCTTGTGTGTGTATTAAAATTATATAAGAGAATTCATCAAGTCTGTAGGATCTTGTGTTGGATTATGTGATTGTTGCATGAAGTTTCATTGGTGGAAAATCCACCTTGGGAGGCCCAAAGAGGACGGCCACAAAGGCCTTTTCCAACCAAGATTTTTCAATTTCATTTTTAAAATAAGTCTTACATTTATTTTATAACCTTTTATAAAATTATAACATCACATGTTATAAGACTTATGCAACATATCATAATTATTTATAATGTTACTTAACCCATTAAATAACAATATAAAATATTCTCTAAAAATAAATTATCCATATAATTCATTAGTTTCTCAAGTGCAATTATTTAGAAAACCAATTTCTAAATATTCTAAGTGTTAATATTTATTTGTTTGATCATATCATAAATAAATATTATAAGTGTTTGTCTAACTTGTTATTGGGTATGACCCGACTTGGATCATAACGTACTAGCCACATCAATTTAATATGTGTCTTCGGCATACCATTTCCAACATAGTATTGGATGAGGCACACAAATCAAAGTACTCGATACATCCACAAGCCAACAAAATATACCAGGATCTAATGGAATACTATTGGTGGCCTAATCTCAAGGGAGATATAGCGACCTATGTTGGGAAGTGCCTAACATGTGCAAAGGTCAAGGCCGAATATCAAAAGCCGTCTAGCTTATTACAATAACCCAAGATTCCTTTTGGAAATGGGAGCAACTATCAATGGATTTTATTATGAAATTACCAAGGACCTCTCGAGGTCATGACATTATTTGGGAAATTGTCGACCGATTAACCAAGTCAACCACTTTTTACCAATCCGCGAGAAGGATATTGTCGAGAAGTTAGTTGAACTTTACCTCAGAGAGATAGTGGCACGTCATGGAGTGCATGTTTCAATAATCTTGGACCGAGATGGTCGCTTTGTGTCAAGGATTTGGTAATCATTTCAAGCTGTTTGGATCTCTTTTAGATCTAAGCACGACCTTCCATCCGCAAACCGACGGCCAAAGAGAGTGAACCATCCAAACATTGGTGGATATGCTTCGTGCCTATGTGATGGATCTAAGCGGAAAAGGATAATCATTTACCTTTGGTGGATTTCTCATGCAACAACACTTATCACACAAGCATTAAAACCGCCCCATTCGAAGCTATATGAGCGAAAGTACCGATCACCACTATGTTGGGAAGAAGTCAGTGGTAAACAACTTACTAGTCCTAAACTAGTCCAAGAGACTACTGACAAGATATTCAAAATCCGAGATCGTATCAAAGTGGCTCGTAATAGGCAAAAGAGCTACGTAGACAAAAGAAGCAAGCCATTACCCTTCGAGATTGGAGACAAAGTCTTACTAAAAGTCTCGCCTTGGAAGGGCATAGCTAGATTTGGGAAGTGTGGGAAGCTAAACTCGAGATACATTGGACCTTTCGAAATTCTGGCGAAGATTGGTATTGTCGCTTACAAGTTTAAGTTGCTAGAAGAACTCAATAACGTACACAACACATTTCATTTGTCGAATCTTAAGAAAAGTCAAACGAATGAAATGGTTATCATCCCAGTGGATGAAATTCACATAGACAACAAACTCCAGTTTACCGAAGAACCCGTGGAGGTTATGGACTAGAAAGTCCAAAAGACAAGAAGAAGTCATATTAAATTAGTTAAAGTCCATTGGGACTCTCAACACACCGAGTATACGTGGGAACGTGAAGAACAAATCAAAGCAAAGTACCCCACCAGTTCAATAAGACTCCTTTAAAGGATAACTCAACGTGAACTTCGGGATGAAATTCTTTTTAACAGGGGGACTATGTGATAAACGACAAATAACCTGTAATTCCGTACAACTTAATCACTATTTACATGTCATAATCTCAGGCATTAGACTTAATTTTTGCATAATTGAGTCGTATAAAGTCTAGAAAATAGGACATATATTTACAGTTCATATCATGTCATAGTGTTCGCCGCGCCACAAGACGATACAAACTACGTTGGTAGCAAAATGCTGAAAAACATTATTCGCCTGAACACACTATTCATGCCAGGAAGATTCTGATACGAATCAGAACGACAAGAACGGGATATGAAAACATATCCAAATCCATATACATATCAAAACCCTATTGTAGGGATAAAACTTGTAATATTATACGCTTTCTGGAAAAATGCCTAAACTAATAAATTGTCTGATCTGAATGAAAATATAACAATTTCAACTTCCCGTAACATAAATCCAGCCTTCTGCAGCATCCATAAAGAATGTAGATAATGTTAAATATCTTAAATGATCACAAAGATATTGAATGATTACATAATACCTTGTTACCTGTTATGTCCTACATATAACATATTTCATCTTATAACGACCCGATACTGAAATGAATAACACTTTTAATATCCTAATGACTAAACAACGAGTCTAGTGAACTAGTTAAGATCATTTAACATCCTAAAGTATCCTTACCACCTAATCATACAAGACATCACCCTAATTAACCTACTTAAACAAATATTACACTTTACCCCCTATAATTCGGTCATAAGAGGGCCCACAAGCCCCTCATCTGTGCTAAGATATGATGGTAATGATGTGTGAAGTATGGCTAGTAGGATTTCAATTTGACCTTGGAAAGATCTTGCAACTTTATAAAGAAATCACCAACATCTTATCTTCATCATTCTATAACTTTCAAAAGCACACAAATCCTCTTACATCTCCTCTACCTATGACTCTACCACCTCCACACTTATCTTCCATTTTCAAACCCTAAACACTCCATTTCAATCCTTATACATCCATTTCAAAGATGATCTAAGAAGTTGCAAGACATGGAAGCTTTGTAGGAGCTTGTTTCACAACCTTGGAGCTTCAACTTCTTCACATCTTCTTCTTCATCTTCAAAGAGCTCTTCCCTAGCCTTGTACTAGTAGTAAGACTATCTACCTCACTTTTTATGGTTCTTATACATAATAGATTATGAAGGTACAACTTAATCATCTTGATGTTCACTAAACATAAAGCTTAGAAACCCTAACTCTAACATAATAATCTTCCATAACTATATGTTATTCTTGTTGATCTTAATGGTTAGTGTAGTATACATTGTGTTAGATTTGATGATCTTTCTTATTTATGCTTAAAAATGTGATATAAACATCTTTTTGTTTAGATTAAGAAAGATCAACACCTTCAAAGTCCATGAATTTCACATATAGTCTTGAAAATGGTTCTTGAAGAGTATAAGTATTCATGAAACTTGAACCATGAGTTTTGAACTAGTGCTATTGAAATATAACCTAAAAAAAGTTATATAAGTTTGTGAAACTAGTAGATGAACCTAAAAGTATTATTAATTTTAGTGATTTTGGAAAAAAATATATGAACAAGTTTGTATAAAAAGTGTATGAGTGAAAGATGATCACAAAGGTATTGTTATTTTTGGAGTACTTGAAAAATATATAATGAGGTTCGTGAGAACTTGAAGGTGGTTATGTGTGATCATACATGAAAATTGATGATTTGGGGACTTGATTGTGTTGATGATGATTTCGGTTTAAAATGTTGTTTAAAATATGTTTTAAAATGTGGAAAACACTCATAGTATAGGGGAAATTATGACGAAATTTTCTAAAATCCCGATCGTATTAAAGTATGGTTTAACAAGTGATTATCTTATTTATAGCAACTTTAATCATGATTAGGCAAGTTCTGGTGGAAAGTTTAACTGATAAACTTATAAATACTTTTCATAAACACTTTTTGTTATTTCATAAATGAAATGGAAATATATATATATATATATATATATAGAGAGAGAGAGAGAGAGACAACATTCTTGGGTGCATATAAGTGTGTGCTAAGGTGTATGTATTTAGAATATTTAGGGTGAATAACCATCTAAATACAAGATACACAAATACATGACGTTAAGTACTTGAAAATAATCAAGTATAAAATAGATGAATGCACATATGTATAAACTTATATCCTTGATTCGATACTTGGAAATTTAACATATGAGAAAAGATATATAAAAATGCACTATATTGGAGGGTTTGCCTTATATATTCCGCCTTCGTGCGAGTATATAGAAGTAAAACCCTTGTTTTACATTTATGTATCAAACTATATTTTGTGGAAGTCTCTTGAAACTTGAAATACATTTTAGGAAACGTTGTGAACTTGTTCTAGAAACTTTTTTACTTATGTTTCAAACTATATATCGTTTTTATTATATTGTTTACTTGTTTGATGCAATGTTTACCTTTCATAGTCACACATATGCGCCTTCGCTACGAGCAGGGTGTGATATCACACATGCCATTGTCTAACTGAAGTTGTTATGTAAGACATATTTTTGCCTTGTCTCGGAAATGAGATGGGGATGAATGAAGAACATATCCAACAAACCGATGTTATTCCAAGTTTGTTCTTTCCTTTTCTCAGTCGGAATTTCTACTTTAGACTTAATCTCTAGATCTTTCCTCTCCTCATTAGGACTCCATTTATTGAAACAAGCCTTCATGGTGTTTGTATCACCTCAATGATAATATGATCTTTATGCCGTTGAGGTTGATTTTGTTTCGTTTTAATCGAAGAGTTCTAAGACTTTTAAAAGATGATTGTGTTTAATTAAATATATATATATACACTAGATTATATGTAAGTTGCAAGAGGTAACAAAGTAAAAAAATCATCATTGTTCAATTATATTTGGCTCATTTTTTACCTTTCATATCCTTGTAATGTTTGAGCCAAAAGAGATTTGATGGAAAGGATCTTACCCCTTTTATAGATTTCATCAGTGAATTCTATTTTAGGATTGCCATGATAAGTCTAAGGTACATCAAAAATTTTGTTAAAGAATCAACATTTGAAACCAGTTCAATGAAAAGTTTATTTGAAGGTTTAAATTTTCGTTTAGTCAAAATTAAGTAAGCAATGAACTGTGTTGACTGTGGCACTTCATTCCAAGAAATAGATTTACCTAAGAAGCATTGCGTGAGGGAGGGTAAGAAATAAGTATTTAAGGCTAGGAGCACACTTGTTCATCTCATAAGTGACATACCTTGTTTCTCCATAGTATCCTTATTCAATAAACTCCAAATGCATCTCTAATTTAGAGAATTTGTCAACACCTTATGCATCATTTAGTTGGAGACGATTTGATAAGATTTATGGGGTGATTGAAATAGTAATGTCTCTAATTTTAGCATTGATAGCCAACACTTTCCCTTTATCGTTTTGCGTTAACTTGGTTGTTGAGCAGAATGCAATCAAAGTGGTTTTATAGATGGTTGGGTTAATTGTAAGTACTTGATAGAATGAGGATTATTCTGTTGTTTTATTAAACCTCATCTGTACCCCTAAATTGTTTATTCAAAGCATTCCACAACTTCTTAGCATTCTCACAGTGGAACAATCCAGCACAGATTTCGTTGGGTAAGGCCGTGGCCAATATCCCGAATGCCTTAGCATTGAGCTCCAACTTTTGGAAATCTTGCTCGGAGTAATCAGCAGGTTTCTTAGGAATATTAACATCTGGTCATTCTGTACTCGAAGCAAAGGGAATATGAGGGCAATATACCGCTAATCTCCAACAACTTATGTTTTGCTGGGACATATCCTTCGTTGCCATATCTTGAATTCATGACGAACGAGCATCAGAGTCATATGTTTGTCGATCCGGTATGGTGAGGATCATGAGTGTTTGACATCTCTCTGAATTGTATTGAGTTTACCTCAGAAAATAGACTATCAGATACAAATTAATGATTTGATTATTCTAATTCTTCTCAATGTCCTTTGATCACTCAATCAGTTATCAATTTGAGCTAATTTATCTTCTAAATCAACAATAAGTAAATTATGTGAATAGGCTCTGATACCACTCTGTCACACCCCCTACAATTCCTTCACATCAGAGCTGGGTGTGAACTAAACTGGTATCTTCATTGCACAGCGGAAGTAAACGTGAGTGCTAAGACTTCTAGTACGTGAACGCTCGCTAAGTACTCAAATCCCCATGGGTTCCACTATCCCAACCGTGCCATACTTGTAATCATAACCTGAGAAAGAACATGCGAAAAATCAACATAAAGTTGGCGAGTTCATAGCTTTCTGTTTTTGTATTCAAATGAGTCATAAAACATTTGAGCATTTTGCATTCGAAAACCGGTTTGTTGGATCATAGTATCCCAAAGCATTTGAAATGTCATGTCTGTGTAACGGTATTGAAATGTTTTCCATATTGTTTGCAAATCCATGCATATAACTGTTATGTTTATAAACCGGTGGTAAAATGTTTTCAATTGTATCTGTAAACCGGTATTGAAATGTTTTCTTTTATGTCAGTAAACCGATATTGAAATCTGTTATATTTGTAAACCGGTATTGAAATGTTTTCTGTCATAATTGTAAACCGGTATTGAAATCACAGTATGTAGTATGCCTATGGAATCTAAGGATCTGTCAGTGTGTAGCTAATACACTAACCTATGTTCCATAAGTAAGTAACCAACCCGAGACAACTCTGACAACATTGGGATCACAAAAGCACTCTTAACCGGTTAACATACCAGGAGTGGAGCGTGTCTCAAACTCGATAGATCTATACCTTTTGCACCTTGGTTACTACGTGATTAATGGTTACTATTTTCATCATCCTACTTACGTACAGTGATCTGTTATCATCTAATCCCATAGCTACATACCAATTGTTATAAATCTGTGTTATTGGGCCGCGCCCATGTCATTTATGTTATTGGGTCTCGCCCATGTTTTCTTGTTATTGGGCCTAGCCCATGTTATAAATAAAATTGGGGCCTCACCCCCTAGTTGTGACTATGACAATCCTGTCACTAGTCTTAAAACTCATGCATGTTTCGAAAAGCTTTAGGGTAGCTGTGAAAACCAGTAAGTTTAGCATAAACCTTTCGTAAACCATTTGAGTTCATTGAAATCTGTATGTAACATGGTTTAGAAATGTATGATTTTCATCCATCGAAATGTTGTGCAATTTTGCAAAACTTGCATGTCTTTCCACCCCCAAAAACATTTATAAAGATGTAAAACGGTAAAAAGTGGGGGTTATGAACTCACCTTGATATCCTTGTGCAAAGCTAGCTTAATGTGATTCCATATTGTTGTTTCCACAACTTGACTTGCTAGCATGCAATCTAGTGTATTCCTAAAACGGAATAATTTGTAAGTTTCTAGATATAACGTAGCTAAACTACGTGTCACCGAGCTCTACCGAATCGTTACTCATACGATTCTATGAAATTGTCACTGTCTTAACTTAGTTAACCAACCTATGGTTTTCTTAGAAATGATTCTGTTTTCGAGCGACTTAAAATATATGTTTACATATAAACATAACTATATTTCATGAAATCATATTTAGTCGTCATGTACGTCGACGGATAATAGTATGAATCTTCGTAGTTTTCGTAAGATATAATGAATATATACTCGAAAATATATCCGTATAGGTAACACATTTCGTATCCGAGCAAGAGTCTGGCGCATCATTTATAATAAATAATGATGTAATCGTACGCTTGTTATAGTCTTGCGGTAACGTGTCGTACTTCGTTAGGCGTTGGAATCGAATATAACAAATGGCATTTGAAGTTTCCGAATCGTCGACGTTTGAAATAAATATAACTATATTTATTTTATAAAAGTACTCAAGTCTCAACATTCGAATATATATATAATTACATTCGTGTTATACGATTTCCGAATTCTAGACGCCTTTGATATATGATTTCCGAATTCCGTCGTTTGAAATAATACACGCATTGTACTTATCTTGTAAAAGTGTTCGGAAATCTTGGCGTTCGAAACACTTATAAACAGTATACTTATTTTTATATCATCGTTCGATTAAATTATCGATGTTTGAAATCTAGTTTCCGAGTTTCGGCTTTGAATTAAAAATAAATAAATATTATTTATTTTATAGTCGATTACCGAATCTTGTTATCTTGTAGTCGCACTCCTTGAAATGTCATCGGCTCGATGTTGAAAGTTTTAATAGCGTCAGTAAAATAAATATATCTATATTTATTTTATAACAATCGTTTCAATTCGAATGTTTTGTCTTTGAAATGTAACGCGTTTCGTATTGCGTATCTTACGAAAATTTGGCGGAGTTTCCTCTGTTTTCGGACGATCCCGACAATACTCGTTGTCGATTTATTTATCAAAATGCAATCAATCAACGTACGCAATATATAATACTTTCCCGTCGTGTTTCAATTTTAACTATTTCACGAGTTTCCTCTGTTTCTCCAATTATAATTTCCGATTTATATATTTCACGACGTTGGTTCGATTTTAACTAATAGTTTTACGCGAATACGTAGTCGGATGATTGTTATTTTTAAAATTTTAGCGATAGATAATCATTAACGGGTCGGTTTGAGCTTGGTTTCGCGATATATAATATTAACTTTTATAAACTAATACAAATAAGTTTTCGTGTCATAATTAAATTTTACCGAGTCTTGATTGACCCATTACCCCGACAGTTGACCTGGTTTGACCAGTTGATTGCGTTGACTAGCGTTGACCAGGTTTGACCGAGTTGATTCAGTGTTGATCGATTTTGACCCGAACTGAAACTGAACTGAGTGACCCGGTACTGAGCCGAGTCGAACCATTACTGAACCGAGTTGACCGCTTTTGACCACCTTTGACCAGTCAACCCGCTGTGTTGACTTGGTTGACCCAAACTCAAAACGAGACATGAAACACGAGCCAAGACCTGAGTCGTTGACTGGAAGCGAGACCCAAACAACTCGGTTTCATTGTAACCCAAACTGAATCGAGATGAAGCCAAAACAATTCCAATCTTGAACCGATCTTTAACCGGAAAACCGCGGCTGTTGTCGCCTAGCCGAAGCCACCGCCGCCGCTGAAGCCCCCAACCCGAAAACAACCCCTACGCCGCCACCGTCGAGATCTTCCACCGTGAACCGTCGCCGCTGGCTGCACCACTACTACGCGGCGGTTGTCGCCGCCACTCTCTCTCATTGTTCTCTCTCCCTACCGACTGCTCTCTCTCTCTCTCTCTCTCTACGCTCCCCTCTCTCTCTCTACGCTCCCCCTCTCTCTCTGTCTAGGATGTATGCGGTGTGTGTGTGTGTATAAGAAGGTTTCAGGTGTGGGTGGTGTGTGTATAAGGAGAAGGGAAGAGAGGGTGTGTCGTGTGGCTGCCGGAGAAAGGCGTGACCGGCGCCGGCCGGTGCCTTCTCTGGAGTCTGGCGACCAGTTTAGGAGAGGGAGGAGAAGAGGGTTTCAGCTTTGGGGGCTAGGGTTTGAGTGAAAGTGAGGGAGAAGGGTTAAGCTTTGTTTAAATAGTTAGGGTTTTCTCAAGTGGGTCGGGCTCAAAGCGCATTAATGTGTTCAAGCCCAATGACGTATCCAAAGCCCGTTATCGTTTCCCCAACCTTTTAAAATATTTATTTGAATCGAGAGTGCTTAAAATTATATCGGAGGTCGGGTTTTGACGCGTAAATACGTTCATTGCGTTAAAAATCGCGTCTTTCGCTACGGTCGTCATTTTTATCCGTTTTTCGATCCGGTTTCTACCGTGAGTATTAAAATTCGACTACGAAGCTAATTATGTCATAACATATTAGTATCAAGGCGTAATTCCAGTATGTTGCTTCCATTTCATTACTGGTGCATTCCTCAGGATGCGTTTTTCGTTCACGTAAGCGTTTTGTGACGTTCGAAGCATGATGATTCATCAAAACCAGGTTTTACGCATAAATTGTACAGGCAAATTCCGTATTTGTCGGCGTTGTTAGTATTTTTACGGCATCAGTTCGCTTATTGTTCAATTTCGCGTTTAGTGTTCTCGATTATCGCCAATTCACGTAACGTGAATCAAGTAGACGTTCCTAGGCTCTCCATGGGCCTGATCGAGTTAATTTACGTCTAATTACGCTAATTATAATGGTATTACTATTCATTATGCGCTTGATCACAACCGGATAACGTCGGTTGTCACACTTGGAGTATCTTGCTTAGTATCAACTACATAGGCTAAGATTGCCTTACTTTCGTTCCTACATACTTAACTGCTTCGACAATGGTACATAGTTTTGTCTCTACTCTTCTTTCCCCGTATTTGCTTACCTGCTTCCTTTTAGGAGATATAACACGAATAATCTTGCTTTCACACTAAATTTCCACATGGTATCGGGATAACCGATCCATGCCCACTACTGCTTTGAATTCACCCAAGATCATGGGAATAAGATCAATGTCAAATTCTTTATCTTCAATAGTGATCTTTCAATTCTTACACATGTCATGTAACAAGTAACTTTTGCAATCGGCTATTTCTACTTCTAAAGGTACATGCATTCTTTCTATTTTAAATGAGGAGGAATGTATAAATTCGCTTGAAACAAATGACCTACTAGCTCAAGTATCAAACAATACATACGTAGGTATAGAGTTTAGCATAAAACACTTGATACAACGTTCGGGTGAACCCTTGTCTCTTCTGACGAAATCCGGAACATTCTTCCTTTGGCCTTAGGGGTTTCTTCCTTCTTTCCTTGCCTCTTCGTTCCTTGCTTGAGTTTCGGGCATTCCGCCTTCACATGGTCTGATTTGTTAATTGTAACACACCCTTTTGTGGTTAGAGCAATTGTAATATGGATGCCCATCTTGCCTATAATTGTAGCATCCCCTCTTCTCATTAAGCATTCATCTGAGTGGAGTTTCCCACACATCTTGCATCGTCGGAATCCTCCCTTAGAACTTTCTTTCTTGTTGTGGTCGTGCTGCTTCGGATTCTTAAGGGGACCTTGAGTTGTTCCCTTTTCAACTTGCCTTTTCTCTCTTCGTTCTTCTGGCCTCTTCAACTCAATTTCTCTATCTCTTGCCCTATTTATGAGCTCATTCAAGGTTTCGTATTTAGAAGGACTAATGAACTCTCGGTACTCGGCCTTTAACATATCATGGTAACGGTTAATTTTCATCCTCTCCGTTCTTGTGAATTCCTTGCAAAACTTCATCTTAGGTGATTTCATCCTATAGAAAAGTGTTAGTGATTTC
Organism: Scalesia atractyloides; assembly: GCA_947069175.1. Lineage (NCBI taxonomy): Eukaryota > Viridiplantae > Streptophyta > Magnoliopsida > Asterales > Asteraceae > Scalesia > Scalesia atractyloides. The sequence continues at coordinate 50,785,011 of CAMTDV010000001.1, read as the reverse complement.
ATCGATTGTTTCATCCTTTTGTCGAAGACGAAGAAGTGTTCTTAAATGCGGTCTACAACCGATTGTGGACAATGATACTTCATGAAGGGTTCTTTGAACTCTTGCCATGTGAGGGTTTGGAGTTTATCCTCACCAATTTCTTTACTATATACATCCCACCAATATTTAGCTTGTCGTTGAAGTTGTCTCGTGGTAAACATAACTTGGTCTTCCTTCTCACAATGGCTTCGAATGAACATCACTTCTATGTTGGAGATCCATCTTTGGCATTCTATGGGGTCAACTTCTCCATTATAAGATGAGGGTTTACATGCAATGAATTCCTTGTACGTGCACCGACATGCTTCTTTCTTGCATTGAACCCCACTTATCATTTCCTTTAGTTCATCCATCTTACTCGCCAAAAATGTTTCAACCATGCTTAACACTTGGCTTTCTACTTCTTGCGCTATACGAGGGATGTTTGTGTAAAGTGCCTTTCTACTTCTTCCGCAATCAGCTTTTTTAGTTCATCATGACTTATTCGTTCCATAACATTTGGACTCCCTTCGTCAGTCATCTACACAATTATATCTTTCTTACCTTAGCATTGCACATTCATTAGTTTATTGCATTCATTTCTTTAATAATCATATTTCATACTCGAGTATTCTTTCTATCGTATAGCCAAAACGACAACGTAACATCTATGTGTCCTCATAACTTCGGAGGACTTATTCTTTCCATACATTCTCAATCTTCTTTCTAAAAAGTTTTGTTTCCAAGACATATTAACATAGCACAATTAAAGTTACACGACTTCTTATCAATTTTCTCACTTTTCGGGGTTCTAGTGGGGTAAGGAACAAGTTTTAGGAGGTACGGGACATGTGATAAGCAAAATAATCAACGATCCAGGCTTACAGGCAGCGTCGGCGACGCCCCTTGCAAGTCTGCGTAGCTAGAAACTCGCGTAGGCAGAAGATTTCTACGTCGGAGAAGGAGGGTGCGTCGGCGACTCCTCTGTCATGCAAAACACTGATTCCTTTAATTTTAGCTCGTACGACCCGTTTCCTAGCCCCGTTCCAATCCGAACTGACCCGTAACAACCCATAACATCCTGTAACAATCCATAACATCTCATAACATCCGAAAACATCCCGTAACTTTCTTCCTTATACGAAATCATTAAAATTTAAACGTATTTACTTGCTTTGCGCCTCGGAGCGAACGCACACTATGCATGAGCTTTCGGTTTTAGTTCAAGTAATTTGGTACTGGTACTTGAATCCCTCAAACCTTGGCTCTGATACCAACTTGTAAGGCGTGGATCTTACTTAAAAGATAATGAGTTTAAACATGACAACGAAACGGATCAAAGTTTAAAACTTGTATTAACGACAAACTTTCAAAAGACATCGAACCATATTAACGACATAAGATAAAGTTTACATCCTAGTTCAAAGATAACCATCATAATCTTAGTACAACAAAAGTTTCAAAAATTTTAAAGTTAAACATTCATACACTAGCCATGACTATAAAGGTTTTCTACCAAAAAAATTTGACCCGTTTAGTCGAGTATCATCGCGAAAGCACTTGAAATGGTGTGTTCATCTTGAGCTTGCCATCTACCTAAGTCGATGATTTACCTACAACCATACCGAACAATTTAGTTATATGATAATTAATTAACAAAAATTCAAACCTATCATCGAACATGATAATAATAATCAATTTAGTAACATTCATTTAATCATGTTTTCTAACGAGTTTTGATGTCGAATCTCTTCAATCTTCTATAACCGGTTCGACACCAATTCTTAATTCATGCATATGTCCTTTTTACTTATTCGACCTGTATGTACAAATCGAACTTCCATTTACTTTCATTAACATACTACAAATTTCTAAACTTAAATTAAACATTGCAAACTACTAGTATTGGTTAGTATAAGAACTTACCTTTGTGTTACCTTGTTTGTGACCCGGAAGGGCTCATGTCTTCCTCTTTGACTCCTACAAGTTTAACATCAACATACTTAAATCTCATGTCTTCATTTCATTCCTTTGTTAACACAGTTTAGATAACCATCATCATTTCACCAATTCTAACCATTTAGCATCCTAATCACATGAGATCATCTTTAAGGCATTTCATCAAACACTTGGTGTGCGTATCACTAACAAAGCACAATGTACAAGTATCCTATGCATTTTTTTACTAGTTCATATCATGGATCATTAAAATTAACTAAATTCACATAATCTTCATTCTATAGTAAAATTCATCTAACACATAACTACTATATGTGACTACATACATTAACATTACGCTAGTTGCACATGTTTCATCATCAAACTCACAATATTACTATTACAAGTGGGTTTTCGCTATTAATTCACCAAGATAGCTAAATACAAGCATAATTCATGTTCTATGTGGTACTTCTACCTCATAATCATACTAACTTCACGCGAACTTGTAGATTGATTACAACTCACTTCATTCAAGATCACCAAATCATAAATTCAACTTACCTTATGTTAAAAATACTTAGATGATCAAAAATCTTATTTCATGCATTTGATTTCAGCCCTAGAACAATTCAATTTGTTGAATCCTTGTTATTTGTTGAGGGAGAAGAGTTTTCTTCTTATCTCCATTTCTATATCTTGACACATACACACACAACTTCCTACATTTTCTTTTTCTTTATTAAGTTTACCAAAATTCACATTTAGTCCCTCATAATTGTTCACAGATTATTCCATTCACAATTTAACTTCCATTTTAGGTTAAAGATTGATAGTTATCTTATTCATACGAAGGTGTTTTAGTAACTTTCTAATTAAATAAGACGGTATCATAGCATTTACGTATTTTGGGGTGTTACAAAGTTAAACTTGTAACTCATTTTTAAAGTATAGTCATTCAAGGCAACCTAATTTATGGTGAAGGTATTTTTTAATATGAGTAGGGTAAAGTTTAGAATAAATTTTGTATGGAGTAATCTGCCAGAATTGTTCCTAGGGTTTGCTCACTTTTGTCCAAAACTTAAACCTTTGAATCTAGGTCCTTGTGGTTTCAACTTTATTGTCATTTTCATTCAAAAGCAAAATCTGGTCAGATTTTTCAGTCAACATCCAGTTTTTGTCCTTTTCCTCCCTTTTATAAAAAGCAAAATAATCAGATTCTTTAATTTGTTATAATAAAGCGTTAAAATGCCATTTTGCCTCTTATTAAAAGGGAGGAAAGACAAAAAGCTAGATGTTAACTAAAAAATCTAACAAGATTTTGATTTTGGATGAAAATGGCAACAAAATTGAAACGACAGGGACCCAGATTTAAAAAGGTTTGAGTTTTGGACTAAAGTAACAAAAGTGACCAAATCTTAGGGACCGTTTTGGCAGTTACTCTTTTATATGTGTAGGATAAAGTATAAGATAAATTTCAATATCTATAAGATAAATTTCAATCGTGTAAGATAAATTTTGAAATTTGTAGGATAGATTTTGATATGTTTAAACAAAAAAAAATATTTGGCGTGTAGAATAATAGTGTTTATGACTAACTAATTATTCAAAGTGAATAATAAATGAGACAAAAGAAGACCACATAATATTTTATAATTATACATTTTGCCTTTTTCTTAGTTTATTTTTCTTCTCAAATGGTTCTCCTCTGTCATTAAACTATTAATATAAATATAAAACAGACATTAAGCTATGATTATCTAAAGTACTTGTATTTAAGAAAATCACAAATTAGTAGGATTATAAACAAATACAAATAAATAAATAAATAAATAAAATTAGAGGACATGTGCCATATTATTTATCGATATTGCTATCGACTTATCGTTGTCGCTTTCGATTCGATCTCTTCTCTATGAATATCTAAAGAATTTGTATTTATAAAAAATCACAAATTAGTAGGATTATAAACAAATACAAATAAATAAAAAAATAATATCAGAGGACATGTGCCATATTATGTATCGATATTTTTATCGACTTATCGTTGTCGCTTTCGATATCGATCTCTTCTCACAATTTTTATTGTACCACTAAATAATCTTTATTTGCAAAGTGACAACCCCCAACACTTATTAGATTTGTTTAATGGATGTTTGTTTTTCCAGATTTAGTTAGTTCCACAAGTACTAAATATCCACAAAGAGACCTATGTTCGTTTCTTTTATACTCATTTAGAAAATAAAATGCCAAACGATATATTAGAAGTTCCATCATTACCTGTTACCTGTAACAACAATCATTATGACAGAAAATAGAGTTCTTCTGCCATTGGTCGAAATGAACGACCAACTACTACGCTAACATTTTCCCATTGATCAAACTAAATTTTGATTTTTCTGTTTAAAACAATTACCATAGCAGGGAATAGTGTTTCATTACCATTGGTCTAAATGGACAACCAACTGATGCGCTGACATTTCCTCATTGTCAAGCTAAATTACAATTTTCCTGTTTAAATTTACAATTTCGCCATTTGTTTTGTTTTTTATCTTCCTAGTCAAATTAGGATTTTTCTCTCAGCTCAAATTTATATGTTTGTCATCCGTTTTGTTTTTTTTTCCCTTGTGAAATTACGATTTTTACCATAGTGTAAAATTATAGTAATGTTATCGTTTTAGTTTTTTTATATAAAACTATGGTAGTGTTTCATTTTAATCGGTTGAATTGGTGTAATTTTTATTCGTTGCCAGTGGCACACGCTCCTTTGTCCTGAAAAATTAAAATTTTGCCCCTAGTTTAAAGTGTTTTCCATCGTTTTAATTTTATTTTAGCAAAACTATGTTAGTATTTTGTTTTAATTGGTTTACTCGATGTAAATCTTTTAGATCGTGTTATGAGTAGTATGTACAAGTAACCGAAGTATAGACTTACAAGTTATGAGTGGAAAATTTTGCCCCTACTTAATACCTTACAACGTGGGAATGGCAAAAACTAGTATCATTACATTTGTCAAGTATACACACTTTAATTTTTAAATTTATATTTATATTATTTTCGTATTCATATTGATATTTATATTGATATTTATATTGATATTTATATTTACTACAAATACTATGCAGGGAAATAGTGTCAGACAGCTGTCTGCCACTTCTCCATTGGGTCAAATTAGGATTTTGTCATGTTTAAATTTTACAGTTTTGCTATTGGTTTTGTTTTTTCTCTCCCAACCCAATGACGGTTTTGCCCTTAGTTTAAATTACAGATTTACCATCGTTTTTGTTTTTTCTGTTAAATTACAATTTTGCCCCAGGGTAAACTTATAGTCATGACATCGTTTTAACTTTTTTTTGATGAAACTGTGGTACTGTTTTGTTTTAATTAGTTTATTTGGTGTAAATTTTTTCTTGAAAACTTACAATTTTGATGAAACTGTGGTACTGGCACACTATCATTTATCTTGAAAACTTACAATTTTGCTCCTAGTTTAAAATTATAGCCTTTAGATCGTTTTATTTTTATGGCAAAAGTATAGTAATGTTTTGTTTAATTGGTTGACTCGATATAATTTATTTGATATCGTATTATGAGTAGTATGTACAAGTAAGCGAAACAAAGACGTACATGTTATGAGAGAGAAATATTTGTCTTAGTGCCTCGCAACGCGGGCGGGACAAAACTAGTATACAACAAAATCCATGATGGGAAATAGTGCCAGGCAGCATTGTCTGACACTCCCTCATTGGTCCAGAAAAGTACGATTTTACCCCAATTAAAAACTTGTACTTTGCCATTGTTCACAATTACGATTTTCCCTTGTTCAAAATTACAGTCTTTTCATTGTTTTAGTTTTTGACAAATTACGATTTTGCCCCCATCTGGCACTCCCCCATTGGTTCAGAAAAATACAATTTTACCCTAATTCATAACTATGATTTTGCCCCTATTCAAAATTACGATTTTGCCCCTATTTAAAATTACAGCATTGCCATCGTTTTAGCTTTTAACAATTTATGATTTTGCCTCCAGTTCAAAATTACAGTCTTGCTATATTTTTTAGCAAAATTATGGTTGTGTTTTGTTTTAATAGGTTCACTAGATATAATTATATTTGTGTCAGGCATTTGTCTAGCACTCACTCATTGATACTGATAAATTACAACTTTCCTGCAGCTCAAAGTTATAGTCTTGTCATCATTTTAGTTTTTTTTTTCTAGCAAAACTATGCTAGCGTTGTGTTTTAATTGGTTGAGAAATATTCGGATTGGTTTTTTTTCATCCCCGCAAAATTACGATTTTGCCCTCAGTTGAAATTTATAGTTTTGCCATCATTTTTGTTTCTTAATCCAATCAAATTGCGATTTTGCCCCAGTGTAAAATTAAAGTCATTCGATCATTTTAGGTTTTTTTTTTTACAAAACTATGGTAATGTTTTGTTTTAATTAGTTGACTCGGTGTAATTTTTATTAATGCTAGGCGGCTGCCTAAGACACGCTAATTTGTCCTGAAAAATTACAATTTTGCCACTAATTTAAAATTATAGCATTTCTGTCGTTTTAGTTTTTTTATAGCAAAAGTATAGTAGTGTTTTTAATTGGTTGACTCGATATAATGGAAATAGGCTAGATACGAGATAAGTTTTTGTAATCGTAATCCTACACCCGATTGCGTCTTGTTAACACGCTTCTTGTGTATAGCCATTTTCAGGGCCGGTTCTTAGGCCGGTCAATCCGTGTCATTGCTCAAGACCGAAATTTTCAAAGGGCCTGAAAGATTTTAATAAGATTTTATATATAGGTTACATTCTATATTTAGTATATGTATTAATTTATTATGTAAAAAAGTGTTGGTAGTTTAATCGAAAAACCATCTTAAAATAATGTCCAGTTCTCAAGTTCAAGTCTTAGCTTCATTACCAAGGTTTATTTTTTTAAATTTATTTTCTCTTAGCCATAATTTTGGGCCCAATTCTTTTTGTCGGCCAAAGCCTAAATATTTTTAAAAATTCTCGGGGCGGCTTTGACCATTTTATTATGTTATGTTTGAAAGTTATCTACTATGATTCCTAAAACTCAATTCTAAACTCATCTACAATGCGACTTGATGTATCTAATACTATTTTCTATCTTCAAGATAATATTTATATTATAAAGATATTCCCTTTAATGCGGGCAAACAGGTATGGGATCAGTTTCAGTTTCAACTAATCATACGGGTTTATCACCTAATACAATGTCTACCCAAACCCTGAAAAATAAAAATTATAGTTTTAACACATTCAAATACCATTCTATCCACCTTCCAGAATGTTTTTGGTTTTTAGTGAAGATCGAGTTGTTTTGGGTCATCCCTAAATTTAAGTATCATACGCCAATGTTATTTTTGTAGTTTGACCCCAGTTATTGTTAGTTTATTTCGACTTCTCGGTTAAAGGTTTTTGAACTAGATGATGATAATAAAAAACACGGTATGCAAATTTAAGACGACGCTTAGAAGGATCGAAGAGTTGGAGTTTGTTAAAACATTTCATTTTTGGCATCTGACGCAAGTCTCTTAGAACTACTCTTTGCAATGAATTACTTGCATCTATCTCCAACTTGTTTGTGAAAGACACATATAACTTGTTTCACATTATTTGTTTTGGAGTTAAATTATTTAGTTAGTTATTAATTTGTATGGTTATTAAAGTTACGACACATACATATGTTACTAAAGACAATCGAGAATGAACATTTTGAAATATTAAAACAGAAATTTGAAACACTAGATTTGCCATCCAAGTCATTTGTGAAGCAAATATACGAAGATGCATTACAACGTTACGTAGTAGAGTGGTCGTCAGAGGCGTGAAATAAAATGTATTATAAACCCTCCTCTTTTAACCGGTCTAGTTTATAAGTTGGAAAGTTAAAAAAATATTGAGTTATATTTTGTGTGTTATTTATTGTTGCAACTTTAATCGATGCAAATTGATTAATAAAATATTTTCAATCCGTTTCTTTTAAGTATCTTCTTCATCTTAAAAAAATAAAATAAAAACAAACTTAAAGCATTTGATATTTCTTGAGGAAAATTCTAGTTTCCGTCCTTTATGTTCGTACCGGATTACAATGGATGCCTTTAGGATAAGTCATGTACATCCCATGTGAGGACAAAACAGTTATTAAAATATAAAACAAAAAGAATTTCAAATTAAAACAAACAATATATATAAATCTATAAAAACCAGTTTCTCCCTATTTATCTCTCTTTCTCATGTACTTTCTCTCTCTCTCTACATCTCTCTTCTACCACCATCATCATCATTAGGCCACAACCACCAACATCACTGTCTACCAACACCGTCAACTCAGATCTGATGAAGATTTAAGAGACAACATTCTTGTGGTTGTAAACAACGAAATAGATCTAGATTGTAATCCTTGTTTTGTTTACCTCACTCCAAAAATCACAAAAAACGATTCCGGCCACCAAACACGACACAGCCGCATCTCATAGTTTCCTAAGAAGTGGTTGAAGGGAAACTGTTTTTGGGTGTTTGAAGATAAAGGGTTTTGGGGTTCTTAGAAAAAAATTGAATCTGTACGTTTTGTTTGAGGTGTTTGGATAAATTGAAGATACAGATTTTATAATTTTTCTAACAATTTTGATAGTTTCTAATATATATATATATATATTCGAGGATTCTGATGGTTTTTAGTACTAGAAATGGTTATTAAGTGGTGGAGGTTGTTAGGTAGCGGTGGATGTTAGGTGGTGGAGGAGTTAGGTAGTGGCGGTGGCATGTGGTTTTGGATAGTATAGAGAGATGACGTGCTTAGCTAGTAACAATAAAATTGACAAACAACACAGGCGAGTTTTAGTGATAAAAACACTAATACTAATTATATACGTTCTAGGAAAGCATACCTATCAGTATAAAGTATAGCCTAGGTAAGTACCTAAGTATCAATCCATGGACACTAATCTACCAGTACCGAACCTATTACTCAATGAACTATGAAAATCAACACTTAAGATTTAACAACCTGAATTACTACTAAGAGTTAAGAATGTATAACCGTCCTAGACTGGAAGCACCGAAGACTACTTAGATTGAAGATTTACGGTCCTGCTAAACCACTCCAAGACTTTACTATCCTATGGTGAGACTATAGAAACACCTTTAGACCTCTTTCAATAAAACTAGTGATAGTACGAATTCTTATGATTTGAGGTTTCTAGCCTAGTTCTCAAGGAGGTCAAGGAGCTGTTAGATCTTTTGAGACCATTGGTGCTTGATTATCTAAAGTTTGAGCTAGTTTGTAATAGTTAGACATAGTTAAAGGGTCAAAAGTGTAATATGGTGAAACCAGTAAGAACGCGGCGTATTTAGCAACCCAACGTATTTAAGAAATACATTGGGTGGTCCTTTTGTATAAATATCTTGATCAATGCATGTATGTCCAAGTTTATTGGACAGATTTTGGTGATCTTCTTGTGTTGTCATTTTTGCTGTTGTGCTTTCATACAAATATCCAGGTGCTGTTATTAATTATATGTTATTGGGATTTCATATACAACACTAGTTGTGTCACACCCCGACCCGCAGCGGAATAAGAGTCGGGGCATAATTGGGTTATCACCAAAGCTCATGATGTTTACTAATATGTTTCATATTTATTAAATTCAAATTACATCTCAAATGTTAAAGTCAAATTCATACAATACAAGGAAAGGAAAAATTAACTCAAACAATCCAAAGTCTAAACTGGTTTATTCTTCTAGGCCGTCCTATATGTTTCTTGCTTCAACTTGATCACCTGTATCATGTGTAAAAATGGGGGATTTTGGGTCAACAAAAGTTGGCGAGTGAACCTTGTCAGAAAACATTTATTATAGATTTCTTGTTGTATTTGATATGGAAAAATTGTGCAATAATCATATGTGAGCAAATGTAAATAAGCATACATTACAAACAATAACAATAACAATCCAACTTGCATGAGTATATAACATGAATGATAATGTATATGTTGGCAACGTCACGTTCACGCTCATAGGTAATGGGGAACGGACGGCCTATGATGATGTATGTGCGATCAAGGCTCAATCAAACGGAGCCGATCGTATGTTGGCAACGCCTTGTTCACGCTCATAGGTAATGGGGAACGGCTCACACTCATAGGTAATGGGGAGCGGCGGCCTATGATGATGTATGTACTGAAAATGATAAATTTAATCTAAACCTTAACCACACAAACAGTTGATACATATTGAATACATATTTGCTCATGGATATGATGGATGCACAAGCGTTTAAATGTAATAGATAATAAGACACATGATACACCCCAAAAAGTGATTAAAACGGGGAATTGGTAGAGATTCACTCACATTGGGTGCGTTCTCTTGATGATGTTGGATGCGCACGAGTTTAGAGAGTTGATCGACGAGGAATAACTAACCTAGATAATAACGAAAAGGCACGGTAAATAAGTGGATTTTATTAACAATTTTAATTGGATTTTTAGGTTTTTTGTGTGTTTAAGGTCTCTTTCTAACTTTAAAAATGTTATTTTTAAGTATTTTAATTGATTTTTAAATAAAACAAATAAATAAAAATATAAAAAAAAATGTTGAATTTTTGGGTTGACCGTTGACCGTTGACTTTGACTGTTGACCGGTTCGGTCTTGTGTAAGTATGCGCTGGGTGAGACTCGAACCTGTGACCTCCCGTACGCGTGCACGCAGACCAACTGAGCTACGTGTCTAACCCGAAATATTTCTGTTTTTAATTATATTTATACACTATTTAGTTTAATCAGAATTTATTCATTTTAAAAAGGTTTTAATTATATCGAACCGGTGCATATGACAGGTCTCGAACCCGGGACCTGTGATTCAACGTTGCACACAGTCCACCGCTGGACTGTGTGTCTAACCTGGTTAATATTTTGGTTTTTATTATACTTAACATCTTTGAGTGAGTTAACCCGGTTCAGTTTTAAAAAGAGCATTTTTAATTCAGAGAGTGAGGTTGGGTCAGGGATCGAACTTGAGACGTGTGATAGTTGTTTGCACACAGTCCACCGCTGGACTGTGTGTCTAACCCGGTTATATATCTTGTTTTAATTATACTTATACATTAGTTCGACTTCATCTTCTTCGTTCAAAAACACAGACAACGATTATTCAACTGTTCTTGTTATATTCGATTAACGAACTTATAAGTGATTGAAATGTGATGAAACAGAGAGAGTTTTGGAAATGAATGTACCGAACAGATGTCTTTCTCAGAACTCCGGCTAGGATCGTCGGCTCTGTTTCGTGAACTCCGTCTGATCGGATAAATTAACAGTTTTGATCGGTTAGTTGTGAATTTGAATTACTAAACAATGATTATCAGAAGGTTTAGATGATTATACCGATTTACAGCGTGATTTTGTAAATTCCAGGGATTTTCCGGCGAGTACAGAATATCCGGCAACGTCGTCTGGGATTGATTCTGGGTGATGGATTGATGTTAGTAATAGTCTAACAATGGATTGAAACCGAAAGAGTGGAGATATTTACCGTTTTGATGTGAGTCTTGGTTTTCCGGCGAAAGTCCGGTGATTGCAGATTATCTCCGGCAAGTGAAATTGATTCGAGAAATGGTACGATTTTGAGCGAAATGATGACTAGAGGCTTGGGTGTGCATTTATAGGGAAGAATCAAGTTGAATTGGGTCTGATCTTAGTCTCGATTCATGGTCAGCTTTTCTCCGGCGGTTACGACTGGTGTCGCGGGATTAGACATCGGTTATAACCGATGTTGACGTTAATACACGCGTTAAGTCAAAGGAAACCGTCGATAATTGGCGAAATTGTCGGAATTTCCGGGGACTGCGAAATGGGGCGCGCTGATTTCACTGGGTTTGATTTCGAGTTTTGTTATAAATGTTATTTGTTTCATTATATAGCACAAGTGAGTCATGTGGCGGAGTGGTTAAGTGTTTGTGTTTAAATAAAAGCCGGCTGACCCGGGTTCGAAACCCGGCAGCGACTTTTATTTTTTATTCAACCGTTTTTTATTGTTTATAAATTTTAATTTATAAATTCTAGTATACTTATTAATTATGTATTGTTTAAAATTAAAATGAGCATTAAATAAGCAACGTAAATTTGACACTGATTATTCGATTAATAAACGAAGCGGGTTTTGAAAACCCGTTTTTCGACGGATGTTACAGTATCCCCTACTTTTAGAAATTTCGTCCTGAAATTTAAGTAGTAGTGGTAACAGGAAAAAGATGTGGCTATTTCTCGCGCATTGAGTCTTCACGTTCCCAAGTAAACTCAGGTCCTCGTTTCGACTCCCAGCGTTCCTGACAATTGAGATACGACTTCGTCTTAAACGTTTCTCTCCGAAGTCTATAATTTCTACTGGTCTTTCAATGAAATGCATAGATTCATCGACTTGAATGTCTTCTAGAGGAATATGGAGGTTTTCATTGGCGAGGCACTTCTTCAAGTTTGATACGTGGAATGTGGGATGAATTCTGTTGAGTTCCTCTGGTAGGTCAAGCTTGTATGCTATAGGTCCTACTCTTTCAAGTATCTTGAAAGGTCCTACGTAGCGTGGTGCTAGCTTGCCTTTTTGGCCAAAACGAACCACTCCCTTCCACGGTGATACTTTTAAAAGTACTTGGTCACCAATGTTAAACTCCAAGGGCTTTCGTCGTTTGTCTGCATAACTCTTTGACGACTTTGTGCCGCTAGAAGGTTGTTTCGAATTTGATGAATCTTGTCTGTTGTTTGTTGTATTAATTCTGGACCGGTGATTTGAGCTTCTCCAATTTCGTACCAACATATTGGTGATCAGCACTTACGACCATATAACGCTTCGAAAGGTGCCATGCCGATACTTGAATGATAGCTGTTGTTGTACGAAAATTCAACTAATGGTAGATGAGCGTCCCAATTCCCTTTGAAGTCTATGACACATGCTCGAAGCATGTCTTCAAGAGTTTGGATGGTGCGTTCAGATTGTCCATCAGTTTGAGGATGAAAAGCGGTACTGAGGTCTAATCGTGTACCCAAAGCGGCTTGTACGGCTTGCCATGTTCGTGAAGTGAAACGACCATCACGGTCTGAAATGATGCTTAAAGGTACACCATGACGACTTACAATCTCGCTGATGTAGATGCGAGCTAACTTCTCGTTCTTGAAGTCCTCACGAATCGGAATGAAGTGAGCTGATTTTGTGAGACGATCAATGATTACCCATATAGTGTCATACCCACTGGAGGTGCGAGGTAACCCGGTAATGAAGTCCATGGTTATGTTTTCCCACTTCCATACAGGTATTTCAGGTTGGGTTAGAAGTCCTGAAGGTCTTTGATGTTCAGCTTTTACTTTAAAACAGGTAAGGCACTTGGATACAAAAACAGCAATATCCTTTTTCATGCCAGGCCACCAGTAGGTGTATCGAAGGTCTTGATACATCTTGTCAGCTCCTGGGTGTACAGAGTATCGTGTTTTGTGCGCCTCATTCATAAGGAAATCACGAAGGTTATTGTGATCGGGAATCCATATGCGATCTAGATAATACAGAATACCGTCAGATTTTGTTTCGAGTTTAAGTTCTGCTCCACAAGATAGCTCATTGCGTATGTCGTTTTCTGTTATAGAAACATGTTGAGCTTCTCGGATTTGGTCTTTGATGTCGGTTATGATTTGCGAACATACAAGATGAATGGAGTTCGCATAACCCTTTCGACTGAGTGCATCAGCCACCACATTCGCCTTGCCAGGATGATACCGAATTTCACAGTCGTAGTCATTAAGAAGTTCGACCCATCTCCGTTGCCTCATGTTTAACTCCTTTTGGTTGAAGATATGTTGGAGACTCTTGTGGTCAGTGTATATTTCACACTTAGTACCGTAGAGGTAATGTCTCCATATCTTAAGAGCGAACACAACGGCTCCAAGTTCTAGGTCGTGGGTAGTGTAGTTCTTCTCAAGAGTTTTGAGTTGTCTAGAAGCATAAGCTATCACTTTTCCTCTTTGCATTAGAACACAGCCTAGCCTTGCCCTGACGCGTCGCAATAAACCACGAAGTCATCACAACCTTCAGGATGAGTGAGAATAGGTGCGTCACATAGTTTCTGTTTAAGGGTTTGGAAGGCTTCTTCTTGTTTGGGTCCCCATATGAAGGGTTTTCCTTTATGTGTTAAAGCCGTGAGTGGTACAGCGATGCGGGAGAAATTTGCAATGAAACGGCGATAATAACCAGCCAAACCAAGGAATGATCTTACTTCGGTTGGTGTACGTGGCGCTTGCCATTCTCGTACTGCTTTGATCTTTGAGGGGTCGACATGTATTCCCTTGTCATTGACGACATGTCCAAGGAATTGTACCTCTTTCAACCAGAATTCGCATTTTGAGAATTTGGCGTAGAGCTTTTCATTCCCTAAGAGTGTAAGGATGAGTCGAAGGTGTCGTTCATGATCAGACTTAGATTTTGAGTAAATGAGGATGTCGTCGATGAAGACTATAACAAAGCGATCGAGATAGGGTTTGCAGACTCTGTTCATTAGATCCATGAAGACAGCTGGAGCGTTGGTTAGACCAAATGGCATGACCATGAATTCATAATGACCATAACGAGTTCGGAAGGCGGTCTTTGGGACGTCTTCTTCATGTACTCTGAGTTGATGATAACTAGAACGAAGGTCGATTTTGAAAAACAGCTGGCGCCTGAAGTTGGTCTAGTAGATCATCGATGCGAGGTAATGGATAGCGGTTCTTGACCGTTAATTTGTTGAGTTCTCTGTAATCGATACACATGCGAAACGTTCCCTCCTTCTTCTTCACAAACAGAACAGGTGCACCCCAAGGCAATGAGCTAGGGCGTATGAATCCTTTGTCAGTCAGTTCTTGCAGCTGACTGGCCAGCTCTTGCATTTCGGATGGGGCTAACCTATAAGGAGATTTTGCGACGGGTGTAGCGCCAGGTACAAGATCAATGCGGAATTCGACTTCTCTCATGGGAGGAAGTCCTGAGATGTCGTCGGGAAAGACTTGTGGGAATTCTTTCACTACAGGTATATCTTCGAGTTTCTTCTCCTGGTTTCCCTTCTTGACAACATGAGTTAGAAATGCGACATAATTCTTGCGGAGATATTTTCGGGCTTGAAGACAGGACATCAGTTTGAGTCCTTTCGAAGGGGTTTCTCCAAAGATTCGTAGGGTTTGACCGTCTGCAAGAGGAATGCGAATGAACTTTTCATGGCATACTACTTCAGCATGATGTTGGCTGAGCCAGTCCATGCCGATTATAATGTCGAAACTTCCCAACTTCATAGGAATGAGGTCAACTGGAAAATCGTGATCGTTTAGAGTGAGAGTACAGTTTCGGATAATGGAGTTTAATGAGACCGGTTTTCCGTCAGCAACTTCCACCGTTATGGATTCCATGAGTTTATCACGGGTTTGGTTGAGGATGGGTTCAAATTCTAAGGACACAAAACACTTATCCGTGCCAGTATCAAATAACATGGATGCATAACTACCATTGATGAGAAACGTACCGTTAACCACCTTGTTGTCGGCCCTAGCTTGATTGGCATTGATGTTAAAAGCTCTTCCTCTAGCAGGTGGAGGAGCTTGGTTAGCTTGATTCACCGGATTTGCTTGAGCTTAAGCATGTATGATGTTCACCAAGCGTGGACAAGTGTTTCTAAAGTAGTTTGGGTCTCCACAGTTGTAACAAGCCTGCATGGGTTGCATCATGGGGTAGTTGGGTTGGTAGTAGGTTTGGGCCGTATGTTGTGTAGGTGGTAGTAGTAAGGGTTGTTGGGCTTGACCCATTATTTGATGGTGGGTTTGGGTTGGTTGCGGTTCATTCGCTGAAGTGTGCGGCAGGTTTGGATGGTGTGACCTGCACGGCCACAACTGGTGCAATATTGACAGGGGTGCTCGGGAGAGTGATGGTATTGGCAACGGGTGCATTTTGGGTAGGGGCCGGAGTATGGCCTTTTGTATGGTGTAGATGAGGGGGCAACTTGGGTGATGGGTGCAGCAGTGATTGGAAAATTTGTTTGTGTGACAGCAAAGTTTCTGGTGTTTCGCTTCCTCCTATTAGCAAAATTTGAGGAGGAGGTGGAATGGTTTGAAGTTTGGTCCTCAAAGGCTTTCTTTTTCTCGTCTTTAAATTTGCCGTTGCGAATACGATTCTCGGTAAGCTCGGTAGCTAGTTCCATAGCAGCTTCGAGTGTTGCAGGCGAAGTGCTGAGAACTGAGTCTTGAATTTTCGAGGGGAGGCCTCGAATGTAGTGTTCAACCAAGCGGTACACTGGGGTGAACAAGTTAGGAACCATCTGATTCAGCTCAAGAAATCTTTTGTTGTAGGAAGTATGATCTCCTTCCTTTTGCTTTAGCGAGTGGAATTCATCTTCCAACTTCTTGATTTCGCTTCTTGGGCAGAAGCGTCTTGTCATTATTTCCCTTAACTCTTCCCACGTTAAGGCCATAGCATCTTCAACTCCTCTCTTACCCTTCTCGGTGTTCCACCAGGTCAGGGCTACCCCAAATATTCTCCCGGTTGCGTAACGTACCTTGCGATCCTCGGGACAATCGCAATTTAGGAAGGTGTTTTCCATTTCCTCAAACCAGTGGAGGAGAGCGGTGACACCTTCGGTCCCTTCATACTTTGGGGGATCGCAAGATTTGAAGTGTTTGTAGGAGCACTTCTTGGAGGGAGGGTTGTCGACGTTTTGATCCTCTCGATTGGGTGGGTTGATGGGATTCGCGGTGAGAGCTTGTTGGACTTGAATAACGATGTCCGGAAGCACCGCGGCCATTTGTTTTGCGATTTGGGTGGCCAAGCGTTTGTTTGACCTTCCTGACTTTCGACCTCCACGTAGCTGCCTAGCCGACATCTACAGGAACATACATAGGAAGATTGTGAGTTTAAGAAGTGTTTAGGTGTCATGTGTCGTTAAAAGTAATAAAATAACATAATCATCAATAATGCAACTACATCCATAGGATGTCTTGGGTTTGCTCATGTTTGGGCCTCAAATGTCCCCCATACCTTCACCTGTATAGTCATGTGGGCCCCCATGACTATTGGCTTAGTAGGATTCACATTGTTATTGGCGGTTTAACACTCGCATCACCCAAATGAAAACCATGAAATATGTTTGTGAGATGTATGGTCAGAGGTGTCCAGGTGTAGACACAATGACAACTCAAAGTGGGGTTAGCTCACACGACGTTTGGTATAGCATGCTTTGGCCTAATAGGTCCTTCGTACCCTCATCGTTAGTCCCCAAGTAGGCAAACTGGTCCTTTATTTTGGATTTATACGAATGCCAAGCCTAGACAGGACGTTCCGACTACTGGTACTTGTACCCTTCCAGTTACTACATGCCCGTCATGAGAACTCACTTTGATGTGATTTGAAAATACAAAAATCATTGCAAAAGTCATGGAAATTGTGTGGTGTGTGCTCTCATGGATATGATATGTTATGAGGATATGATTCATGATGAGCATTGTATAATAATATGTACTTATGAACATGCTTGCATAACATTGAATGTAACAATAAACGTAAAGCATATAAACATCATGAATTTTGCATGTAACACACAAACAATTTAAAAGTTCTAATCAACTATAGTATAGGCTCTAAGGGTCTAATAACCTATCCTATATCCCTATAGTCATGGCTCTGATACCAATCTGTCACACCCCGGCCCGCAGCGGAATAAGAGTCGGGGCATAATTGGGTTATCACCAAAGCTCATGATGTTTACTAATATGTTTCATATTTATTAAATTCAAATTACATCTCAAATGTTCAAGTCAAATTCATACAATACAAGGAAAGGAAAAATTAACTAAAACAATCCAAAGTCTAAACTGGTTTATTCTTCTAGGCCATCCTATATGTTTCTTGCTTCAACTTGATCAACTGTATCATGTGTAAAAATGGGGGATTTTGGGTCAACAAAAGTTGGCGAGTGAACCTTGTCAGAAAACATTTATTATAGATTTCTTGTTGTATTTGATATGGAAAAATTGTGCAATAATCATATGTGAGCAAATGTAAATAAGCATACATTACAAACAATAACAATAACAATCCAACTTGCATGAGTATATAACATGAATGATAATGTATATGTTGGCAACGTCACGTTCACACTCATAGGTAATGGGGAACGGACGGCCTATGATGATGTATGTGCGATCAAGGCTCAATTAAACGGAGCCGATCGTATGTTGGCAACGCCTCGTTCACGCTCATAGGTAATGGGGAACGGCTCACGCTCATAGGTAATGGGGAGCGGCGGCCTATGATGATGTATATACTGAAAATGATAAATTTAATCTAAACCTTAACCACACAAACAGTTGATACATATTGAATACACATTTGTTCATGGATATAATGGATGCACAAGCGTTTAAATGTAATAGATAATAAAACACATGATACACCCCAAGAAGTGATTAAAACGGGGAATTGGTAGAGATTCACTCACATTGGGTGCGTTCTCTTGATGATGTTGGATGCGCACGAGTTTAGAGAGTTGATCGACGAGGAATAACTAACCTAGATAATAACGAAAAGGTACGGTAAATAAGTGGACTTTATTAACAATTTTAATTGGATTTTTAGGTTTTTTTGTGACTTTAAGGTCTCTTTCTAACTTTAAAAATGTTATTTTTAAGTATTTTAATTGATTTTTAAATAAAACAAATAAATAAAAATATAAAAAAATGTTGACTTTTTGGGTTGACCGTTGACTTTGACTGTTGACCGGTTCGGTCTTGTGTAAGTATGCGCTGGGTGAGACTCGAACCCATGACCTCCCGTACGCGTGCACGCAGCTCTACCAACTGAGCTACGTGTTTAACCCGACATATTTCTGTTTTTAATTATATTTATACACTATTTAGTTTAATCAGAATTTATTCATTTTAAAAAGGTTTTAATTATATCGAACCGGTGCATATGACAGGTGTCGAACCCGGGACCTGTGATTCAACGTTGCACACAGTCCACCGCTGGAGTGTGTGTCTAACCTGGTTAATATTCTGGTTTTTATTATACTTAACGTCTTTCAGTGAGTTAACCCGGTTCGGTTTTAAAAAGAGCATTTTTAATTCAGAGAGTAAGGTTGGGTCAGGGATCGAACTCGAGACGTGTGATAGTTGTTTGCACACAGTCCACCGCTGGACTGTGTGTCTAACCCGGTTATATATCTTGTTTTAATTATACTTATACATTAGTTCGACTTCATCTTCTTCGTTCAAAAACACAGACAACGATTATTCAACTGTTCTTGTTATATTCGATTAACGAACTTATAAGTGATTGAAATGTGATGAAACAGAGAGAGTTTTGGAAATGAATGTACCGAACAGATGTCTTTCTCAGAACTCCGGCTAGGATCGTCGGCTCTGTTTCGTGAACTCCGTCTGATCGGATAAATTAACAGTTTTGATCGGTTAGTTGTGAATTTGAATTACTAAACCATGATTATCAGAAGGTTTAGATGATTATACCGATTCACAGCGTGATTTTGGAAATTCCAGGGATTTTCCGGAGAGTACAGAATATCCGGCAACGTCGTCTGGGATTGATTCTGGGTGATGGATTGATGTTAGTAATAGTCTAACAATGGATTGAACCGAAAGAGTCGAGATATTTACCGTTTTGATGTGAGTCTCGGTTTTCCGGCGAAAGTCCGGTGATTGCAGATTATCTACGGCGAGTGAAATTGATTCGAGAAATGGTACGATTTTGAGCGAAATGATGACCAGAGGCTTGGGTGTGCATTTATAGGGAGAATCAAGTTGAATTGGGTCTGATTTTAGTCTCGATTCATGGTTAGCTTTTCTTCGGCGGTTACGACTAGTGTCACGGGATTAGACATCGGTTATAACCGATGTCGACGTTAATACACACGTTAAGTCAAAGGAAAGCGTCGATAATTGGCGAAATCGTCGGAATTTCCGGCGACTGCGAAATGGGGGGCGCTGATTTCACTGGGTTTGATTTCGAGTTTTGTTATAAATGTTATTTGTTTCATTATATAGCACAAGTGAGTCAAGTGGCGGAGTGGTTAAGTGTTTGTGTTTAAATAAAAGCCGGCTGACCCGGGTTCGAAACCCGGCAGCGACTTTTATTTTTTATTCAACCGTTTTTTATTGTTTATAAATTTTAATTTATAAATTCTAGTATACTTATTATTTATGTATTGTTTAAAATTAAAATGAGCATTAAATAAGCAACGAAAATTTGACACTG
Source organism: Scalesia atractyloides (assembly GCA_947069175.1). Classification (NCBI taxonomy): domain Eukaryota; kingdom Viridiplantae; phylum Streptophyta; class Magnoliopsida; order Asterales; family Asteraceae; genus Scalesia; species Scalesia atractyloides. The sequence goes on along the minus strand of CAMTDV010000001.1, from coordinate 50,764,761 downwards.
ATTATTCGATTAATAAACGAAGCGGGTTTTGAAAACCCGTTTTTCGACGGATGTTACAAGTTGTTTGATCCAAACAAGATTCTTCGTCTTCTTTGCTTGGTTTTTCTTAGTATTTGCACATTCAAACAACTACTCCATAGTTGTTTGGGTGAAAACAATCAACCACTGTGATCCGAATCTGTTTTGGGACTCACAATTTGGTATCAGAGCCTTTATGCTCTTGATTGTTTGAGTTTTTGTTAAGATTTGTCAAGTTTTGAAGGTTTTGCAAAGTTTTCAAAGTTCCATGGTTTTTCAAATTTTTGGGATTAAAATGGCTTGATCTGGTGCGTTTAATCTTTGAGTTGTTAATCAGTAGTTTGGTAAACATTTTGGTCATTAGCTACCAAGAAACATGAATTTTGGGTCGTTTTTGGGTGATTAGAGGGTTTTTGTTCGTACTAAAACCCTTCTGGGCATATTTATTGTTGAAGCTAGCGTAGATATTTTTGAAGCTAGCGTATTTATTGTTGAATCTAGCGAATATAACTTGAATTTAGCGTAGATAACAACTACGCTGGTTTTCAAATCAACGTAATTATAATATTAGCAGCGTAATTGTCCAGCGAATTTACTCGAAGGCGACTTCGAAATCAGTGATACTAATCCTCAGCGATTTTATCATGGTGTTCAGCGAAATTAACTAAACCTTTGCTTGTTTTCGTATATCCAGCGGATTTAGTTTTTTGCAGGACAAAATCGCAAGATCCCATTAGCGTATTTGTTTCAAGTGCAGCGTAATTAATTTCTGGTCCAACGTAATTAATTTCTGGTCCAGCGTATTTACCTTCTTGCGAGCGTAATTGTTCTCTGATTCAGGAAATCTCAGCGAAATTGATCATCTTTCATCCATCATGTCTCTCAATCAACTCAATCCGATTGCTCAAGCCGACCTAGAAACTGGAACAGCTACAAGGCCATCAAAGTTGAAAGGGTCGGAAGATTTCAGCAGCTGGAAAAACAGGATCAAGTCCTTTTTTGAGTATACCGGTTATACTCAATGGATGTCAGTCACTGTGGGCCCGCATGTTCCCATGATAATACGTAACGACATTCGTACTATCAATGAAGATCCTTCAACATTCTCAGATGAAGACAGGACACTCATTCAACGTGACAGGAGGGCTCACGCTGCTCTTACTGTGGCTCTGTCAAAGGATGATAACAATCTGTTTGAAGAATACACCTCCGAACATGAACTGTGGTTGGCTCTAATCGATCATTATGAAGGCAATGAGGAACTCAGGGAGAACAAACGAGACGTGGTGTAGAAAGAATACAATATGTTTGGAAGTATTCGTGGCGAAAGCTTGTCCGACCACATAAGCAGATTTCTGGAGGTATTGACCAAGATGAAGAAGGTGGGAAACCCAGTTGCTAATTATGCATCGATCAAGAAGCTGCTAGATTCTCTACCAAAAGAATGGAGTCTTCAATGCATGATGATTAAGAGAACTTTCCTCGCCAGCACAACTCCAGTTACTCTTTCAGAATTGATTAACACTTTAAAGGCCTTCGAAATGGACATCGTGAAACGAGAGATGAATCAAACTGGATACTCTCAGAAGACATCTTAGCAAGCTGGTGCAACCTCGGTCCCCAAGAATATGGCATTTCTTGCTCCTGTCACCTCATGTGGATTAAATTCCGAAAGTGCTGTCAAATCCTATTCAAATGCTTCCGCAAACTCTGTGAAGGCCTCGCCATCCACTGAGAAGACCACCGGGGCCAGCGACACTCAAGCACTTAAAATTTCCACAGAACATGTAGCTCTTTTTAACACTTTCTTAAGTAGCTATGAGGCGCTTATGTCAGGAGAGTTGAAGAGAGAATTCCTAACAGCAGAGGACATGTACCAAGTAGATCCAGACGACATGGAGGAGATGGATCTGAAGTGGTAGATGGCAATGATCACTCTACGGTTGAAGAAATTCCAAGATAAAACAGGAAAGAGGTTGGCTCTTGGAAAAGCTGGATTTGACAAATCCAAGCTTAGATGTTATAACTGCAAAGACTTGGGCCACTTCAAAAGAGAGTGTCCGTTGCTGAAGAACGAGAATACTGAAGTCAACACGACAAGGAGGCCGATTGCTATTGAAGGAAATGATAATGCTGCTGATAAAAATCATAAGGCTTTAGTGGTGGTTGACTATGACTGGTCGGAGGAGATAGCTGAGGCAAAAGGAGAAGTAAATAAGGCCCTCATGGCAAACATTACCACTATCTCTACCATGTCTGCTTCAAATGGGGTTGAAAAACAAATCTCCAAGATTCCAAAAGATGACACTGGTTTGAAAAGCATCATCTCTCCTATTTCAGAGGAGAAACAACAGAAAGCTGAAATGATTGAGACGAAGCCTGCTGGTCAAGAAGTCATCAGTACCAGCAAGAATGAAGCAGTTGAAACATCCTCTACCACCATGAAATCAGAAGCCGAGGATAAGGATTTGGTAAACAACATTCCATATGATTTTAAAACAAAGCTGTGCTCAAAACCATGTTTGAACGTCGTGGCACACTACAAATCACTCAACTGTGAAGTAATTAAAGAAAAAGAAAAAGTTTTCAAAATAAATCAAGAACTAAAAGAAAATGAGGCTGCATATCAGCGAAAGTTGAACTCAACCATAGCTGAAACACAGACTCTAAAAGAATTTGTTTTCAGAAAAGATTTTATCATAAATGATTTGACCGAAAAGCTAGAAAAATCTCAAAACGAAAACAATAAGTTACAAATCATTTTTGATAAATGGAAAATTAGTCAAAAAGCCCTGGTTGACATTGTAAACTGCCAACGACCGACATTCATAAAGGATGGAATTGGATATAAAGATAAATTCGGAAATGAAAGAAATTATTTCCTCCTCCACACAACAAAAATTATGTTCCTATGACATCTCCTCATCCTAAGAACGACTTAATCATTAAAAATGATCTTTCGAATCATTGTACCTTTTATAAATCCGAAAACAAAACTAACTTTTCTGAAAGTAATGCAGATATGTGCGAGAGTAAGGAAGATGTGTGCGATGGAGATGATGATTGTGGAGGGACAAAAATAGAAATAGGCTATTCAGTCGATAGTTATTCAACTGTTAACTGGTTCGCCTGGAATTGTGATAAGACAAACAATATTTCTATTCTAGATAACTATAATAGTTTATCTAGGATGGATGATTGTAATGGTTGTGTGCCTAAATTAACAATTCGGGATGACTGTCAAGGCAATGTGCCTACTCTTAAGGCTCACAACCAAGGGATTACTAAGGTTGAGGGTCATGACCCAAACTTTGTTCTTAATGATGAAATTATTATGCTTAAGTCTCCCGTATTTGTGCCAGAGTTAAAGAAAAACAGTTTTGGAAAATTCCTAACAAAGGAAATTCTAGAATTTGTTCCATCAGTTGCAGGTACATTAGAGACTGATAAAGACTTCACCGAAGATTCAAGCACAACAACTTCAGAAAGTAATGAAGAAAGGCCAGATGAAAGTCAAGAATCAATTTCCTCAACAGACAGTAAGCATAGTGAAGTCGACATTGAAGATAAACATCATCCTGAAGAGAAACTGAAGAAAACTAAAAACTCAGGCCGAGTCACATCATCAAGCTCCTCAAGATGCTCAAGACTCTCATCACATACATCATCTTCACACTCAGCACCCAGGAAGAAAAGATCGAGTCCAAAACAATGTTTTCACTGTGGTCATTTAGGGCGTACGGCGAAGCATTGCAAAAGAAAGAAATTTTCTACACCTAGTCAAGATTTCGTTAAAAGTTTTACTGATCAATTTGACAATTTAAAGAAATCAGTAAAATTCATAGTTGATTCAACTTGTATTTGGAAAAGAAAAGAAAAATCTTTTGCTCAAAATCATGATAGAACTAATATAAAGCAAGTCTGGGTTCCAAAAGCTAGCTAAACTTGTACATATTTCTTGTTGTTGTTGTATAACAGAATAAAATTCAGAACTGGCTTCGGATGCTCATGGAATATATCTAGCATGTTGACAGCGGTTGCTCTAGGCACATGACCGGGCTAAAGGATCTGCTTACCAACTTTCGAGTTATTGATGGTCACTTTGTATCCTTTGCCGGAGACGAAAAGGGAGGAAAATCGTCGGAATGGGTGACGTCTGTCAGAGGCACTCACTTTGGAGAATGTGAACTATGTTCTAGAACTGTGTTACAATCTTATGAGCGTTTCACAAGTCTGTGACAAAGGAATCGCGGTGCTGTTCAATGACGCGGGGTGCTTATTCCTCAAACCCGGTTACTCCGTCCCTAAAGAAATGATCATGCTTAGAGCTCCCCGTCAAAATAAACACTACGTGCTAAACATGAAGAATGCCAAATCAAATGAGCCAATGACATGTCTTATGTCAAAAGCATCTGAATCGGAATCACTGCTGTGGCACAGGCGTTTGGGGCATGTGAATTTTAAGAATATAAATAAATTTTCAAAATTAAACCTTGTAAGCGGATTACCTATGAAAGATTTTCCTTTTTCTGAAAAGTGTATCGCATGCGCCCAAGGAAAGCAACATAAAAAGTTTCATAAGTCCAAAGCAGTGAATATGATTTTTGCCCCTCTGCAATTACTTCACATGGATCTTTTCGGTCCAATTAGTGTTAAAATTTTAGCTAAAAGATCTTATTATTTGGTGATTACAGATGATTTTTCACGATTTTCATGGGTATTCTTTCATGAAGCCAAAAGCGAAACGCATCCATTCTGAAAAGCTTCATTCCCATGATTGTAAACGTGATCAAGCTGAAAGTCATCTCCATCAGAGCGACAACCGAACTGAATTTAAAAATCATACGTTTGCTCCTTTTGTGAAGATAAAGGAATTCTCCTTCAATACAGCGCTGTCAGGACTCCTCAGCAAAACGGGGTAGCAGAACGCAAAAACAGAACTCTCATCGAAGCTGCAAGAACTATTCTTTTCGACTCTAAGCTTCCCATAATCTTCTGGGCTGAAGCGGTCAACACAGCATGCTATGTTTTGAATCGTGTTCTTACCGTCAAACCTCACGAAAAGACAGTCTATGAACTACTTTTCAAAACAAAGCCTCTGATAGATTTCTTCAAACCGTTCGGGTGTTCATGCACACTCCTCAACATTGAATGTTACACCCTGACCCGCAGCGGAAATGGTAGTCGGGACATGATTGGGTTTTCATCAAAGCTCATGAAATTTACAATAAAGTTTCATATTTATTATTTTGTTTTAAAGAAGAACATTACAATAAACATAAAAGTACAACATGTTCAAATACATTTTTCATGACTTCATTATTTTTCTTCTAAGGCAATTTCCTATGTGTTCCTTGCTTCAACCTGTCCACCTGTATCATGTGTAAAAATAGGGTTTTGGGTCAACAAAAAGTTGGCGAGTGAATCCTATGAAAACATTTGAACGTATTTATTATATTGGTTATAAAAAGGTGCATAACCACATATGAGTAAACGTAAATGTAAATTTAATCACAATACACATAATAGTAATTAATGCACACGCACACACCAAATGATGAACAATGAGATCAAGGCTCAATCAAACGGAGCCGATCTAATGAGGCACCTGATGCTCAACTCGTCTCCAACGAGGAACTGATGGGCCTAATGAATGATTTGCATGCAACTTGACAAAAATGTAAACACACGTCACAACCAACAACATAATCACATAATCTCAATTAATGCACAAGCACACACCAAATGATGAACAATGAGGCACGTGATGTTCAACTCGTCTCCCACGAGGAACTGATGGGCCTAATGAATGATTTGCACGCAACTTGACAAAATGTAAACACACATCACAACAAACAATATTTACATTTCAAGTTTAGATCATATAATGGTAATAGCACGAGTTTGAACAAATGAAATAATTGAAGTAACACATGATACACCCAAAACATGAATAAAAAGGGGAATTTGTAAGAATTCACTCACAGTGGGTGCGTTCCTTAATAATGATGAATGTACACGATTTTATGATTCGACCGACGAGGAAAGACTAACCTAAATAATAACGTAATAATTCGATAAATAAATAAAGTTCATTTGAAATTAATATTTTTAATTAGTGCTTTTAATGATATTTTTAGATTTATTCTTGTGAATTTAAAGCCAATTTTTTTAGGCTTTAAAACTTTATTTTGAGGCATTTTAAACTAATTTTTTAAAGAAAAATAATAAGGATTTTTTAAAAAAATTATCCTTTTTCTACAGTTGACCGGTCAACGGCCGGTCAGGCTATTTTATTATAGGCAGCGTGTGAGGTTCGAACTCGTGACCTCTCGTATACGTGCACGCAGCTCTACCAACTGAGCTACGTGTCTAACCCGAAATATTTCTGATTTTAATTATATTTATATACTATTTAGATTATTCAGAATTTTATTTAATTAAAAAGGTTTTTAAACCAATCGAGCCGGCATGCCTGTTAACACTCGAACCAACGACCTTATGTTGTATTGCACCCAGCCCAACCAGTTGGGATGGGTGTCTAACCCGTCTAATTTAGTAATATTATTATACTTAACATCTTGCTGCGTGTTTGGTTTAAAGAAAAAGGGAAACGGTTATTATTAATACGGATCTGACCAAGACTCGAACTCGTGACGTGAACATTATGATCGCACACAGTCCACCACTGAACTGTGTGTCTAACCCGGTGATACTTGGGATTTTAATTATATTTATAGACTGATCAGACTTCATCTTCTTTATTTGAAGCCCTCTGTTTCAGGATCGATCATTTGAATCTTGTTAATTTGATTCGATCCTGATACAGCATTAAACACAAGGATAGAGAGGGTGATTATATACCGATGATGGCTGCAGATTCTCCGGTGACACCTCTGATGATTACACCCGAATTCCGGCGTCTTGCGGCGAACTCCGGCGAGTTGCAGATGAACTTTCCAACGAGCAGAAGGTTGAGCAGATAAAAATAGAGGTAAATTGTGAAGGAAGTGAGCGAGTTCCTATGAGTTAAAGGGTCGATATTTATAGTTGATCTTTCAATCTTGTGGGTTTCGATTACAACTATGATTATGGATTGATGATTTTCAATCTGTAAACGAATGTGGATTGAGAATTGATTACTGAGATCGCAACTGGTATAACAGTTTCGCAATCAAGAATTATGTTTGATTGATTTTGGCGGTTACTGATTTCTGAAAAGGAAAGAGTTGCAGGTTTAGCGGGTTTTCAAAAATAAAACTTAATTGTTTTCGTTTCTAAGCACAAATGTGCGTGCGGTGTAGTGGTGTTTGGTGTATGTATTTATACGGGAGACCCAAGTTCGAACCCGGTTACCCCTTATGATTTATTTATTATTATTACTATTATTATTATTTTTGTTACTTTCATTTATTATTATTGTTATTATTTATTTAATTTTTTTTTAATTCTTTTAATTCATTTAGTAGCTATAAGTTAATAATTCGAATTAAATGGTGCATAAATACGCAACGTGACTTTAGATTAACTACTTGAATTATTTAACGAAGTGGGTTTTGAAACCCGTTTTACCACGAATGTTACATTGAAGACAATCACATCAAGTTTGAAGCAGTCGGTGACGTGTGCTACTTCGTGGGCTATTCATCCTCTCAAAAAACATATCGAGTCTACAACAAACGGACCAAGATGGTGATTGAATGTACTATGTTGACTTTCAAGAAGGAAACTCCACCAACACTAGAAGTTCTCCAAACTGGTTTTATGACGTGGATATTATGTTCAACACCTTCAGCATCGATGAACCCATCTCCGAATCCGAACCTATAGAATCCACTCCGTAGGAACCTTTGTTTGATGCCTCAGACATTTGTTTTACTCCTTTTACTACCTGTTTCACCCCTGCCTCTGCCTCTCCTACTCTTCCTGTGTTCGAAGAAGTTGGTGACACATCTGCTGAGAATGCATCCACACTTGATGATTCTTCTTCACAGCAGGCTGTGAATGAACCACCCAAAGAAGACGAAACGCCTATTATCTACGTCGATGAACACTTCTCTAATCTGCCTCATCATATTGAAACTCACACCAATGTAGGGTATAAGTCCAATCGAAACCATCCAATTGAAAATGTCATCGGTTCTGTAGAAGATGGAGTTAGAACACGTGGTCAAACACATACCATCAACACAGGACTATATGCAGCCTTTCTTTTGTAGTCCGTCCCAAGGGATATCGAAGAAGCTATTCAAGATTCAAGTTGGGTACAAGCTATGCAGGAAGAATTGGTCCAATTTCAGAAACTTAAAGTCCGGGAACTCGTTGACCTACCAGACGGAAAGTATCCAATTGGTACCAAGTGGGTGTTTCGTAATAAGTTGGATGATCGTGGTGTAGTTATCAAGAATAAGGCTAGATTAGTGGTTCAAGGGTTTTGACAGGAAGAAGGGATTGACTACGAGGAAGTTTTTGCACCTGTTGCATGGCTAGAAGCCATCAGAATCTTCTTGGCCTATGCTTCATTCAAAAACTTTAAGGTGTTTCAAATGGATGTAAAGAGTGCTTTTCTGTATGGGAAGGTGAAAGAAGAAGTTTACGTCTGTCAACCTCCAGGTTTCGAAGATCCTCATTCTCCCACGAAATAGTACAAGCTTGACAAAGCTCTCTATGGCCTTCACCAAGCTCCTAGAGTGTGGTATGAGACTTTGTCAACATATCTTCTAGAGTGTGGATACTCAAGAGGCAAAATAGACATGACTCTCTTCACTAAAAGGATTGGAGATGATGTGATGTTGGTTCAAATTTACGTAGACGATATCATTTTTGGGTCGACAGATGAAGCCCTTTACAGAGAATTCGAGAAGGTGATGAAAGCGAAGTTCGAGATGAGTATGATGGGAGAACTCACGTTTTTCTTAGGATTAGAAGTGAAGCAAAGAAAAGATGGTATCCTCATTCATCAAGCTAAGTATATCAGAGATATTCTTTCAAAATATAGCATGAATGACTGCAAATCCGCCAACACTCCTTTTGCTGCTCAGACGGAACTCATTTCAGATCTTCAAGGAAAGCCAGTGAACAAATCTCTCTATCGCTCAATGATTGGCTCATTAATGTATCTGACCGCAAGTAGGCCTGACATAATGTGGGCTGTCTGTCTATGTGCCCGCTTTCAGACAAATCCCAAAGAATCACATGATGCCACCGTCAAGAGAATCTTTCGCTATCTCAAAGGAACTCCAAAGCTTGGTTTGTGGTATCCTAAAGATAGTAATTTTGATCTAATTGCTTACTCTGGCAGTGATCATGCAGGTTGCAAAGTTGACAGAAAATCTGTCTCCGGAGGCTGCCAATTCTTGGGAAATCGTCTTATTTCGTGGCAGAGCAAAAAGCAGACCACAATCTCCACATCTACCGCTCAGGCTTAATACACGGCAGCTTACAGCTGCTGCTCACAAGTCCTTTGTATACAGAATCAGTTGTTGGATTATGGAATCAACATCATGAAGACTCCAATGTTCATCGACAATGAAGCGTGTCTGGGGATTGTGAAGAATCCTATCCATCACTCCAGAACGAAACACATCGAAATTCGCATTCATGCGATTAGAGATGTGTACGAGAAAGGATACATCCAAGTGGGGCCAGTGGATTCAGTGCAACAAAAAGCTGATATATTTACGAAAGCCTTCGATAAAGCTCGATTCAACAAGTTGGTAACCTGGTTGGAAATGGTGAATTTCCTTGAGCGGAACTGACTTTTGGTTAAAAAAAGGCTGATATATTTACGAAAGCCTTCGATAAAGCTCGATTCAACCAGTTGGTAACCTGGTTGGAAATGGTGAATTTCCTTGAGTGGAACTGACTTTTGGTAAAAAAAAGGCTTTCATAATAAATAAAAATCTCATAAAATGTGCCTTGATTATCTAAAGTTTGAGCTAGTTTGTAATAGTTAGACATAGCTGAAGGGTCAAAAGTGTAATATGGTGAAACCAGTACGAACGCGGCGTATTTAGCAACCCAACGTATTTAATAAATACGCTGGGTGGTCCTTTTGTATAAATATCTTGATCAATGCATGTATGTCCAAGTTTCTTGGACAGATTTTGGTGATCTTCTTGTGTTATGATTTTTGCTGTTGTGCTTTCGTACGAATATCCAGGTGCTGTTATTGATTATATGTTATTGGGATTTCATATACAACACTAGTTGTTTGATCCAAACAAGATTCTTCATCTTCTTTGCTTGTTTTTTCTTAGTATTTGCACTTTCAAACAACTAATCCATAGTTGTTTGGGTGAAAACAATCAACCACTGTGATCCGAATCTGTTTTGGGACTCACAATTAGGTATCACAATTTGATCCGAATGAGGTACATTGGAGACTTCAGAGAGAAAAATGAGATAAAAAGGAAGGGGCTTACCAAGGACTAGAGATTCATTCTTCATATATTCGCTATGAGCTTGGCACATAGGAAAGGAGGATATGACGGGTTGAACTTAGAATGGTCGGCTGCTATGCTTAGCCTCTGCACAAAGTAGTCATTCAACATCTCTTGTCTCATTTTTTACTGCATGGTTGATAATGCTATCTCTTCCACATGGGCTATGTATCCTCTGTTTGTTCAGCTTCTCATTAATGACCAACCTCCAAAGCTTCCTCATGACGGCGACCTGTACAAGTTCCAGCTACCAACAGGGGTTCAGATCACCAAGCTAAAAACCGAGAAAGGATACATCCAAGTGGTGCTAGTGGATTCAGTGAAACAAAAAGCTGATATATTTACAAAAGCCTTCGATAAAGCTCGATTCAACCAGTTGGTAACCTGGTTGGAAATGGTGAATTTCCTTGAGTGTGGAACTGACTTTTGGTAAAAAAAAAGGCTGATATATTTACGAAAGCCTTCGATAAAGCTCGATTCAACCAGTTGGTAACCTGGTTGGAAATGGTGAATTTCCTTTAGTAGAACTTAATTTTGGTAAAAAAAGGCTGATATATTTACGAAAGTCTTCGATAAAGCTCGATTCAACCAGTTGGTAACCTGGTTGGAAATGGTGAATTTCCTTGAGTGGAACTGACTTTTCGTAAAAAAAAAAAAACAAAAAAAGGGGGGGGGGAAGTTTTCCAGAAAATACTATTGAGACTGAATCCTTTCTTTGGCACCTACACGAGAAATGATAGAAAAACTGCTAACACCTTTGTTCTGATCTTAAAACAGAAAAAGATTAAGGCCTCAAGCAATGACGTGTCGGTAGATTCAGCAATACCTTGAAGTAAACTGCGAAACGGAGACAAACTCTAATGATCACACAAGAATTCTGAATACCCACAATGTTGTGCATCTTGCGGGTAACACGTTGCGGCGTATGGCTTAATGGTCTTAAATCTTGCGTTGATAGATTGCCAAAGTCTGAGATTTCGGGTCTTTATATTGGCTAATCATTCGGGGATATCATAGTTGCTCTTCTGCTGCATCCAGATATATGCTGACCTAGACACAACTATGATATCTTTTCTAAAAAGAGCCTATGCGGCCAAAACCCTAAATAAATGAATCTCTCATTGAGAATCATTCAAATGCTTAAATCGTACCGCATCTGGTATCTGCCGTAGCTATCCGTAGACCTTGTTCTCTCTGCTGTACGGAAATACTGACCTGAACACCAACTGTCTAACGTTGAAATCTCAAAAACGAATGAAGTCAGTATATTCACCTACTATGAGAAATCTTTGAGCATACCTTGATCGCGGGGGTATGTCCTGACGTGGGACTCACAGGCACAACATTCTGATTGTCCCAGCATGAGTGGGGGTACACTGAATTTCTTGTCAATATTACCATAACACGATAAAAAGGCTCTCCGATCGCATGTTGAAAGATACGTGCATGGATTTAAAAGGACAAACATACTAACAGTGGTTCTTGTGCCTTATTTTTTTAACATCTTAGCTTAAACGAACGAAGTGTTACCAGTATGATCTTTTGCAGGAAAGTCACATGATTCAAGTCAGTGAGCATAAATTTTGTGTGAAAAAGGAGTCTTCTGGACCCAAAAAGAACTTTCAGGATCCAATATTGCAACTTTCTATTTTCATTAAGCTTATTTTTATTTTCTTGCCATCTTTTAACCAAAAAGGGGCATGTTTTTCGAGAAATGTTAAAATTTTCAAGCGTATTTGTTTCTAAAGTTTCTTAAAGATGAAGATATCCTTAAAACCTCTCAACATGGCGTAATTATTATTCCAGCGTATTTAATAAATACGCTGGAATGAAATCATGTATATATATAAATCAGTTTCGTTTTTGTGTGCAACCGCTTCTTTTCAAACTATTCTTCATCTTCTTCTTTTATCACAAACCAAAACCTACTTCATTTATCAGTTTTTCTCCTAAGTGAATCTGAAAGAAGCCGTATCGATATGATTTTGATACTCAAATGTGTTTTGCTCTATGCATACTTATGCTTAAATCGTTGTTTTCGATCTCTGATAAGTGTTTATGCTTTCATTCGAATCTGGTCTTCTGGTTTTAATGGTTTCTAAAATTTTTTTTTAAGCTAACATATTTAATTTGAATGCAGCATAGATAACTTTAAATGTGGCGTATTTATCTCAACCTTTGAGTCAGCGGATTTAAGTCTTGAACGCGAGTTCAAGCAACCGGCGTAATTGACAAATACGCCAATAACCTAGCGTAGATAATCATCTACGCTGGACTCGTTCTTGTGTCAAACCTTAAATCCACTAATCGTGTTCAACGTAAATAACGTTTATTCGGCGTAGTTGTCTTTGTGGCTTGAGTTTCATGTCTGACGTAAATACTAGCGGATTTGTATTTTTTTATCTTATGTATATGTTATTGTATATGTATTTATGTATATATATATATAATATATATATATATATATACATACATATATATATATATATATATATATGTATTTATGTACAGAATCTAACTTGACTCGTTTTCACTTTCAGAAATGGTGAATGATATCATCTGGGATAAGACACAAAAGCACAACCAGCCGTGTAAGTTGGTCCCACCTCCTAGTGATTTCGAAGACGTAGCGGAGTGGATAAACTCAAGCAGGATTAGCTATGCTGTTCAAGCCGATCCGATCATCTACAGCATCCACATCGAAGAGTTTTGGAAGACAGCCAAATGTCGACCGTAAACGAGATTAAAAGAATTACAGCTACAGTCAGAAATAAGAAGATAGTAGTTACAGAGGAAAACATACGTAGAGTCCTCAGTCTTGGAGACAATAACAGTGATTTGCTTAGAATGAAAAAGGACGACATTCTAGATGGGTTCAAAGGAATGAGGTATATTGGAGACTTCAGAGAGAAAAATGAGATAAAAAGGAAGGGGCTTACCAAGGACTGGAGATTCATTCTTCATATATTCGCTATGAGCTTGGCACATAGGAAAGGAGGCTATGACGGGTTGAACTTAGAATGGTCGGCTGCTATGCTTAGCCTCTACACAAAGAAGTCATTCAACATCTTTGGTCTCATTTTTTACTACATGGTTGATAATGCTATCTCTTCCACATGGGCTATGTATCCTCGGTTTGTTCAGCTCCTCATTAATGACCAACATCCAAACCTTCCTCATGAATACGACCTGTACAAGTTCCAGCTACCAATAGGGCGTCAGATCACCGAGCTAAAAACTGAGGAGTGGGTACTGTTGCATTAGTGGATGTATAGGGAGGAAATATATCCTGTCGTGAAAGCAGCTTATGAGAAATACAGAGAACGTGTTAAGAAAAAGAGACAAGGAGATGGTGATGAGGAAGTGGAGGAGGAAGAAGAGGAAACCGAGCAGCTGGATAGAAAGAATAAAGGAAAGGAAATCATGAAGGAAGGGGACTCCTCGAAGAAACAAAAGGATACTGCCCCTCAAGAACGACTAATGGAAAGCAGCTTCAGGGCTGGAGGCACCAGAGAACATCGTGAGCATATTGAGAATCTGCGTGCGATTCATGATATGGAAGAAAGAGAAAAACGAGAAGCTAGAAGAAAGAGGCGTCACCTGACAGAATCGGAAACACCTGTCGATCCGGAAGCTCCAAGTCTATCTCCCCCGCAAAAGCGTAAGAAATCTGGGGAAGGTCCATCGACAGAGGAACAACCAAGTCAAATGCCGTAACAGGTTCCTCGAAGACCTCGTCCATTTCAGGAACTATATGACAAGCTGGCGAAAGATATCGGGAAAGGACCAGCTTAGGAAATTTGTCTGTTAAACATCAAGTAAGCAACACTAACGTTATCCGTGAGAAGCTAAAGGAACAAAGAAAGAAAAATAAAGAGCTCCACGCATACGTCAAAGAACAGACAAGATTTGTGAGATTTCAGCAAGACAGGATGGAGAAGATGTATCGTATGATCAGAGATCTCTGCACCAAAGTAGACATTCCACCGATGTTCTCATCTACTGATATTTTCGATTATGAAAAGTTCAAGATTGAAGAAGAAAGACAAAAGGCTGAGGCGGCAGAAAAGAAGAAGAGGCATCTAGAATCGGTGGTAAACGTCCTGAGGATGACGAAAGTGAAGAGGAGGAGGTAGACAGAGATGAAATGCCAGCAAGATTTGTTGAGTGGGGTTTGGAAGAAGATACTATTTATGAAACTGAGGATGGTGACGTAGTGACTCCAATGCATCTGGAATGGTTCAGAAAAGAAAGGGAAAAGCTTCCAGATTTCTATCAGGTGGTCACCGTTAACAAATCTGAAGTCACTGATAGAATAATCAGCTGGATGTACTGCAATCTTAAAGGGATGTTTATTGTAAAGAGACGAGGTGGTGTTATTCAGCATTTTAAGACCGGAGCTGACATGAAAAGCCTTCCGCGATGGGATATTCGAGAATTGGGGAGGCTAGATCTGATAAACCCGAGCAACAGCAGCATCGGAGCTGACTTCGAAAGACTGATCTTAAGAGAATGCAATAGGGGTTTCATAGTGTTCAAGCCACAATGACCCCGAAGAAGAGTATCAAAGACGACAAAGGATCCCATCACAGGAAAGGGGATAGTTACATTTGTAATAGATCCTGCTAAGGTCGAAACAAAGATCAAAATCCCACCAGAACAGCCTGTCATGCTTACTCACTTCAAGAAATGGTTTTTTGATGGGAAGACAGGAGAAGCAGTGATCAGATTAGCGTCTAACGAAGATATACGAATTCTAGACCCGATGGATGTTTTCATGTTCTGCCTTTCTGATCTCAACATTCTCTTTGGTCTCAAGATCCACATCAGAGCCGGAAATGAATATAGAGAAGAAGGAATGCTATTCCAAAGAGCTGTGGAACGAGCTCGTGAGAGGAAGATAGAGATGATGGAAACAGTTCTTAAAATTCAGAAGCAGAAAGAAAAGGAGGAGGCAAGGAAAAGAAAGAGAAAGCAAAAGTCGTCATCACAACAGAAAGCCTCCACACCACTCTCAAGCTGCATCTCACCCTCAAATTCCGGTTTCATCCACATATGAAGCCACTACGGAGTTACAACAACCCTCCAGAGAAGCTATTGTTAATCTAATCGAAGCAACCACAGATTAACCTATCATTCAAGCTACACAAGACAAAGATCAAGATCCAGCCGCAGACCCAGAAGCTCGAAGCAAGATTGAAGAACCACAAGCACGCAACAGTGTAGGGGGGATATTGTTAGATCTTTTGAGACCGTTGGTGCTTGATTATCTAAAGTTTGAGCTAGTTCGTAATAGTTAGACATAGTTAAAGGGTCAAAAGTGTAATATGGTGAAACCAGTACGAACGCGGCGTATTTAGCAATCCAGCGTATTTAATAAATATGTTGGGTGGTCCTTTTGTATAAATATCTTGATCAATGCATGTATGTCCAAGTTTCTTGGACAGATTTTGGTGATCTTCTTGTGTTGTGATTTTTGCTGTTGTGCTTTCATATGAATATCCAGGTGCTGTTATTGATTATATGTTACTGGATTTCATATACAACACTAGTTGTTTGATCCAAACAAGATTCTTCATCTTCTTTGCTTGGTTTTTCTTAGTATTTGCACATTCAAACAACTAATCCATAGTTGTTTGGGTGAAAACAATCAACCACTATGACCCGAATCAGTTTTGGGACTCACACGAGCTGAGCGAATTACATCTACCAAGGTAAGACATTTAGAAAACCTTAAATAGTTTCTAGATTCTTTTAATCGAACCCTTCCAAGCAACACATATGTTTAACCAGATATGACGATTAGCTATCTATCTAGGTTCAATTAAAGTGTCAAGCCCTCTTCTAATGGATGTCAATGTAAACTATAGATAGCAAATACTGAATCTAACATGCATAACCTCATAGAAAGATCAATATCACCACACATCTAACACTATAACCAATTCAACATACATACATATGCATCATACTAATTTTATCATACTACACTACTAAAATCATACAAGCAGGAAATCTATCATCGGTCATAAACAAATTATCGTGTCATCTCATCAGGACATTTAATACAAAGTTTAGCCGAACATGACAAACAAATTCAACATCAAAATCAAATTCATCATCATTATTGAAAGTTTAAACACCAGAAAAATGTAAAGAATAACTTGTGGAATCAGTCTATTGCTTCCCCGTGTCTTCAATTTTCAGTGTCGTCCTCTTTTCTCTTCTGATTCATCTTCCCCTTCTTTATACAACCCCTTTTTTCGCTAGTTCTCAAATTCTTGTAAGTCCCGAAAACCAGATCTACAATATCACACTAAGCTTGTTCAGTGGCAGAATCACACAAACAAGCTATGGATTGAAGATAGAAGAAATAAGATGAAAGAGAATAGATCAAAGATTAAGTTGCATACAAAATGGATTTGTCTAATACAAGCTAACGATAGCCACCAAAGAACCACTAACCCTAATACATCATTTACTATTTATAGCAAGGGATTAGTGCACGATTACCCCAAAACCCTAGGCCCACAAGCCTTTCTTAAGCCCAAAAACTACCCAAGCTAGCCCAAACATACTAAGTGACTAATGTATAAACCTTAAGAGCTTAACAATATCCCCTAGGTTTACTACATTAGTGTTGCCTTTAGCTTGAACATCCGCCAGCTCCACTGTCTCCAACTTGCATAATCTGCTTCTAGTCACATTAGCGACTACACACGTCCATGACTTAGCACAAGCTTCATATTTATCATTCGTTCAAATCTGATGCTGCCCTAAGATCTTGATGTCTTCCTTATGAAAGCTTCTGAGATCCAATGTGTCTTCTAATCTGAATGAGCTTTCTTTAGTTACGATCACCGCTTCAGCCATTCTTGGATCGTAGGCCCAAAACTTGAACACGCCTTTTGGATATTTTGGTGCAGCAAGAATGATCTTTTCTTTGTCAGTTAGTGGCCATATCACATTTTGGATTGTTTGTTTAGTGTGTGGCTCGCGAACTCTAGGACTCTTCTTCAGATATGACTCAGCGGTTTTCGTTGTTGGAAAGTTATTCTTCACTTCGTCGCGGTGGATCAGCATCATGATAAGGAGCACGAAGGAAATTCAGCAAGTCGATATTCGTCCAGGACTCAAATTAGGACTGCTTCGAGTAATACTCTTAGTGTCCACTCTCTCGTGTAATAAGCTACATATCTTTGTCAAGATCAAACCTCCAGCTAGCCACCTTTTACTTGTTTCCGATCTTATAATAAATGCTCGATCCCAGCTCCATCACATGCTGATGTATAAGAATTTATACATCTTTTAAACGTCAAATATTCCCCATTTATGCGAAAACTCGTTGTGTTTTCATTGATCTTGAAAATCATTTGAGTTGTTTGTGAAAATACAGGTCCGGGCTTCGGCCCGGTGATGAAACGAAGGCTTTTGGAGCAATTTGGAGCAAAAATGGAACATTTTCGCCAAACTGCCAGATATGGCATGACCGTGCCAACCATAGGCACGACCGTGCCAAGCCTCCGGATACTGGCACTATCATCAGCACTATCATCAATCTACACAACGGTTGTGCCAACCCTAGCATGACCGTGCTCGTGTCATCCCAGCTTCTGATTAGCTCATTTCTGAGATCAAAATAATCATAGCCAAGTACGTTACAGATGAGCACGATCGTGCGACCCTTTGGCATCGTGCCACCCGGGGAAATTTTAGCGGGATCTTTCCGGATTTGGTAGCAAACGTGGTCAACAACTCAGAAAGGTGTCTGACATTTACCAAGAACGGCCGTGCCAAAAGGTGGCACGGTCGTGCCAACTCTCCAGTAACGTAAATACGTGGTTTCAGCTCATTTGAAAAAGAGTTGGAGCATTTTGGTGAACTTTTCTCTCAGGATTCTGGTCTTGGAAGCTTGTAGAGTGAAGAAGGAGCCTTGAGGAAGGTTGTATCACTTGATTATCAACTCATTTTACCATTTATCTTGTCTTAAACATTAGTTATCCACTTGTTATTCATGAACAATTTATATTATTTTGCATTTGATTTAGTTGTCATGAGCCTTATAGGCTAAACATTTTTGTTGCTTAAACATTGCTGAAGCTAATGAACATGTGATAACATGGAAATAGATATAGTGATTGTCGTTTGTTAATCATCATGGTGATATTTGATCTTGTTCTTGGAGTTCATGTTCATGATTAAAGTCTTTGTTCTTGAATGTTTGGTCATAAGTATTTACATGTTGTGTTGGAAAGCCCATGTAGAGATTATGATTGATGAATCTTATTAACTTGTTGATATGATTCATAGCATGAAACTAGGAATGGTAATTGCTAACATGATGAGAATGGTGATTTGATTATGTGTATGAATTCTTGCATTTAGATTTGAAAAGATCATATGAATGTTTATATGGGTTCTATAGTTTGTGTTATGTAGGGTTGATGATTTAGGCCAAGATTGTTATCTTTCATGACCATGCTTGTGATTCATATCAAGAACATGTTGAAGATGTCACTTACTTGAAACCAAGTTAGGGTGATTAGTGTGTTTTTCATATTAGTTTTCCTTGACTTGTAGAGTTAAGAGTTTTGACAAACAAATAACTCATTATTAAATATTAATATCAACTTAGCAAGTGAACTTAAAAGAATGAATCTTAGGTGATTAGAATGTTGTTTCATTATAATTTTCCCAAGATTTATAAAACTAGGGAACCTTGAATGGAAACTTAATTGAATCTAGAACTTGCATCACCATTACTTTTCCTTAAATATTGTCATATGTTTATTAGTGGATACTTAGTTTAAGCACCCTCTCTTAATTATCGTTCTTTATTAATTTAGTTAGTTAATTGTTATTTTACATGATAGTATAAAATCAAGAAATCAACTCATCCATTGAAAAAGGTTTAAAAGTGAAAAGGATTTAGTATTAAGACACCGAGTCTATGGATTGATATCCGGTTCTTACTGACTGACTATACTGCCACCTGACGGGTACAGTTTCCCCTTTGTGTGTGTAGTTAGTTTTAAGTAAAAGCCATTCTTAAAACCCATTTGTGTGAAAGAAAATTATAGCTATAAAAATATATTCAATTCACGCACATCACATACCGATCAGATGTTTTCGTTGGATCTTTCAATTGGAAGTTTTCATCAAGCGGGTTCACATCTTGATTCTTCATGATTAGCATTTGCTTGTTTCTTTGTTACTTTTGTGTTAGCTTTATCTGTTTCTTTTGTTCAGCAGCTATAAGTATTCAGACCAGCTTCACATTTAGCATCAACAACTGCCTTTTCTTTTACAGTTCTTTCATGATGAGCAACATATAATGGATCATCATCTTTATCAGCGAATTCACTACCAAACTTCTTCTGCAACTTTGCTTTCAATTCATAAACCTCTGCAATCAACAAACTCACGTCACCCTGAAGTTGTTCTATTGCTTGATCTCTAATCATCACTTGGGTTTGTAGAGATGAAATTTGAGCATCTTTTAATGCAGCATCTTGTTCCAATATAATTACCCTTTGTTGCGGTTTCTTGACATTTACATCTTCATCATCGTCATTGTCTGATTGTCCAACAAACTTTGTTTTATCTTCGGCGATTCGCATTGCTGCTTCATTGTGTTCAGTAAAACCACCACTAGAACTACCAGCCTCAAAATGAGCACCGCTCGAGCTTTCTGGTTGTGATCCAGTAGTGAAGACGTCTGGAATGATTGTATCTTTATCTGAATCGGTGATTTCGGGGGAATCTTGCATAATAGGCTTGGGAATGGTACTTGAACTAGTGAGCTTTGGATCAACGGGGGTTTCTGGTTCAGTTTTTTGCTTCTTTAGAGATTGTGCAAGTGTTTTTTATGTAGGAGCAATTTCAGAATGAGGGTTTCCGGGACTGTCCTGAAGCGATGCAAGTAATGCCTGAAGATTCTCAGCAGATTTCAGGTTCAAGTCTTAACGGTCTCCTCAACTTTCTCTGACTCCATATGTTCCAACTCAACCTCTGTCTCTTCATTGTCAGTAACCAAATCTTCAACCTTAGCAACTTGATTCTTTCCAACTCCCGTGATCTACACATCATGCTCTTCAGCAATCATAGCATTTAGTGGTTTTGGTCCAGATACAATCGGACGGAACGTTCCATGCTTCTCCAATGCATACTTTCCAGTAAACTGGATCTTCGCAGTATCTCGAATTTTACATGCTACTTCAAAACAGCCTGGACCCTTGGATTCAGATTTAGAGAATTGTCGCTCTTTGCTAGATCTAGATATTTTTCGTCGAGGATCATCCGAATAAATCTTGGGTAGAGTAGGAAGACCTTCTTCTTTGGATTCCCCAACATATTCTTAATGTTGTTGAAAATAAAAGCGGAGAAGTTGTAATCCCAGTTATTCACCAAAGCGACTAACATAAACGTCTAGGTCTGATTAAGCTGATGCAATCTGCCTTTGTTCTCACTAATACATTTCAAGAAGATATGTGCTAAAAATATCCAATACGATGGAAACATCTTCTTTTACACTATTGGATACGCACCCACATAGCTCATACGTTGTAAGGATTTAACAACGTTGTCTCTATTGTAGGATGTTGGATGGTGAGATTTCTTCAAACTTCAATACCTCTCGAACCACTGCTTCTGAAATGATAATCTCTTTTCCTTGAATCTTGGATTCAATCGTTCCTTTACCGTCAGCTCCACTTCTCTTTATTTTGCGTTCTACCAGAAATCATAAACCATATCTTCACAAATACTTGGATTTATCTTCAAGGCATGCGTGATGTGGCAGGAATTTAGACCTACAATCATAGAGTGAAACATCTCGTAAAAATCTACTGGAGGATCTGATAGAAAGCACGCCTGATTATGAAAGGGTTACACATCGAACTTACGTTTCTCCATCATCTTTTGAGCCATTTCTCTGCACTTTTTAAACAAAAACGTCAAGTTTTATTATAAAAGTTACTTAATTAACTAGTTAGCTGTTTAACGGGTCAACATGTCTGTCACCCCTGACCCGCAGTGGATAAGGTCGTCGGGGCATAGTTCATCAAAGCTCAAGACATTTACTATTATAAAAGTTTAATATTTATTATTCCAAATTTGATTAAAACATTCCAATCAACACATAATTCATACAAACACTATAATTATCCAAACAAACTTGAAATAACATTTTATTTTCTTCTAAGGCCCATGTCCTATGTGATCCACGCTTCAAACCTGTTCACCTGTATGATGTGTAAAAATAAAGTTTTGGGTCAACATAAGTTGGTGAGTGAATCCCATTTTATCATTAAGACAAATTATATGTTTAGTATTTTATAAAAATGTGCATTAACCAAATATGGGAACATCATGTATGTAATCTAAATCACAAACCACATCATCACTAATAATGTAAATGTGAGCACGATAAGTGATGTGCTGCGAGATCAAGGCTCAATCAAACGTAGCCCATCTAGTATGTTAGGCTACGCGACGCTCCACCCGTAGGTAACAGGGAACAAATGGGCCTAATGTGAGAGATTGACTGTATTGAGAATATAAACACAAAATGACAATAAACAAACAATATCACATAGCATGTTAGATGACATAATTGTAATAGCATGGGATTTAAAATAATGAGATAATAATAGCGACACATGATACACCCCAAAAACGTGACATAAAAGGGGAGTTGTAAGATTCACTCATAGTGGGTGCGATTACGGTTCGATGAAGATTGTGTACGATTGAGTGGTTGAGATATCAAGCGACGATATGGCTAACCTAAATATTCACATAATAATTTTGATAAAATATATTCTTTTGGTTGAATTTAATATTTTTACTAACTTGTTATTTACACATTTTATTAGCTAATTTAGATAAAAAAAAATTTGTGTTTATTACTATATTTTTATTTGCTTAAACTTTCATTTGCAAATAATATTTGGTTATAAAATAGTTTAGTTATGGAGAGAATAATTAAAGGTTTAGTTAATTAAAAAATATGTTTTTCCTTGAATTAAATCGGATAGAACCGGTCAGACACGCAACGTGTGGGAGTCAAACAGGCGACCTCTCGTTCTTGTGCACACAGCCCGGCCAACTGGGCTGCGTGTCTAACCCGCAATATATTGGAATTTAATTATATTTATACACTTACTAAATCAAACCATATTCTGATTTAACAAAAAGGTTTGTATATTATAGAGACAGTGTCATGGAACCGGCTCAAACTCGCGACCTTTGCTTCGTGTCTGCACACAGCCCAACAAATTGGGTTGTGTGTCTAAATCGTTGAATATAAGGTTTTAATTAATCTTATATACTTACTGTCTTGTTTCATTATTGGGTTATAAAAAGGTTTTGTTAAATTTATTGGATCGGAACGTATACAAGACTCGAACCCGGGACCTTGATTTCATATGCACACAGCCTGACTAATTGGACTTTGTGTCTAACCCGGTTTATATACCATTTTTAATTCATTTAAACAATAACTCTAGTTCATCTTCTTTATAAAAGAGAACAAAACCTGTTAACCCGATTCAATCTATGAGTGTTACTGGGCGGCTTCTTTTGAATTCAGATAAAAGGAAAGATGATATAACAGGTTATTAGGTTTAATCATTTCAAATGTTAGGCGAGTGGTGTAGCGGTGTGTTGTCCATTTGTACTCTTGTGCGACCCGGTTTTGAGTCCCGCGGTCAGCACATGTTTATTTATTTTTTAACTTTTGTGTATAATATCCTTGTATTAGTACTAATATGTTTTTATATATTATTTGTTATTATTTATAATATTAATATAATGAATCTACTAAACGATTAACATAAATACGCAATGAAAAGATATTAAAATATAAACTTGGTTACAAAATGGTGTAGGTTTTAGAACCCGTTCTTTTTACGGATGTTACAATGTCAATAAGTCAAAATGGTTTGGATTTAGAAACGGTCAAGGGGTTAATCGTACAGGTCAAAAGTTCAAGAGGTTCAAAAATGATTGAACTTGTCAAATATTGAAAAGGTTCAAGACACTTTGAACGATTCAAATATGATTCAGATGGACCGGGTCCACAGTGTTTTGGATAGACAAAGGTTCAAAGGGCAATTCGGATGAACCCTTGGCAGGCATCCGAGACGTCTTGACATTTCGGATGGAATATGTCAGATTTCGGATAAGCAAGATGATTACCCGAAATGCATATATAAGATCTGAGATCCATCCGAAATGCATGGCAGTCATCCGAGATACACCCGAAATGCTATGAAGGTCAACTGAGATCCATCTGAAATGCAAGAGAATCTTCAAACCTTTGAATTCGAGTTGGTTTTGTCTGAGAGAGATCTGAAATGCTAAGGTATCCGAAATAACTCAAAATTATTAAGAAAATGCACACTAAATAGATTCGAATTAGGCCTGTTTGAGATACTGGGTCTGGCCCATTTCGAAACAGTGGTCCAAAATGCTTGCCTGGCCCATTTCGGAAAAGTGTATCATCAGAAATAATGTGCCTATCCGAAATGGGTGGGCCCAATTCAAGATCATCCATGATTGGTGGGCCCCACCGAAACAGTGATTTCTATAATGTGGGCCCCTTTCTGAATAGTAACACCTTTTGTCAAAATCAACGATCCAACCAACTGAGCAACCCTTTGTTATCCAATAATAATAATAATAATAATAATAATAATAATAATAATAATAATAATAATAATAATAATAATAATAATAATAATAATAAAATAATGAGGGAGGTTGCTATGGGATCAAACCATTCTTGAACTGATTAAGGAACACTTTTCAGCACTTACCTAATTAGACAGGTCCACGCGATTGCCAATATATTTTTCTACTTAAAATTATCACTTCACGCTTCAATTTTCAACCTCGTGAATTGATTACATAGAGAATGCTATAACATTCGTGTGTCCCATATCTAGACATAACCCGTGATCAAGGTAAGCGCAACAGTTCTCGTAGCAAGTGAGTATACTGAGATCATCCTTTGACCTTTACAACATCAGACTTGTTGGTGAGCAGGTAAGTACATCGTACCGTAGAGTGACCAATCAATATCTGACCGGTAAGCGCAACAGTTCATCGTAGCAAGTAAGTATATTGAGATCATCCTTTGATCTTTACAACGCTAGACTTGTTGGTGAGTAGGTCAGTACATCGTACCGCAAAGTGACCAACCAATATCTGACGAGGGTTAGGCATTATACCTTATTTGGTATATTTGAGTTTTCAAGCACGTTGAATTTTCTCATGATGAGATTTCCTTTTTGTTAAGGTTTTGGCCTTCGATTTTGGCTCTTTTAAGGATATCCTGAGTGTGACTAGGTCTGCAAGTATCGAGATACAACAGAAGGGCAGTCCTGATATCCCTAATGACCATCAGTATACAGACCCGAAACTATAGACGTTGGCTATCAATCAACATATGATTTAAGACCATGACATCATATGCCGATGATATGTTACCCACATGATTTATAGCTTATAGAATTTTTGTCACTTGGTGTCTTTTTCCCTTTGAGCGATAAGCCTATCAACACATTGCAGTGGATCCTCGCCTTTTCAGCTTCGATACCTTACATGTGTAAATCAAATTCTTTAGCACGGAAATTTATTTCACTCCCCAGCAAGTAAATCTCCCCCTCAATTAAATATTTCTCCCCCTAAATTTGGGCAAAAGTAGAATACTTTATGCGCAAATTTGTTTATTAACTTATTTACAAAATCCCCCCTTTTTCAGTCGGTGAAACGCATCATTTATAAAAGTCTACAAGCACCTTGAATCTCGAGTTGCTGACATGTTTTGTAAAAAGGTCCGTTGTATTAGCATTATTATGGATTTGTTCAAGTTTAACCAATCCCATGTCATAGAAATCTCGAATGAAATGAACCTTGATATCAATGTGCTTGGTTTTGCAGTGAAAATAAGGTTTTTGATGATTTGGATAGCGGCATCGTTATCACAATTTATAGTAGTGTTAAGATAAGTCAAAGTGTAATCCTTGAGCTGATGTTGCATACAAATAACCTGTGAGTAGCAAATAGATGCTACAACATATTCTGCTTCTGTAGTTGAAAGAGACATGGTTTATTGCTTCTTGCATTGCCATGAGATGAGTCTGTCTCCTATGTATTGGCATCTAGCCATTGTAGACTTCATATCCCTGTTTGTCACTCCAATATTATTGTCAGAAAAAGCAAACAAATCAAAGTTTGTGTAAGTCCAGGAACTATAATCGGATATCATAAACACCTAAACAAGTCGTGGAATAACAAGAAAAAGGTAGAAGAATGAAGAACAATTTGATTGTATTCGATTAACAATGTACATGATCTCTTAGGATCGTCTGGTATACAACAATAAGTTTTACAAACAAACCCACAACCCTAATTCGCCCCCAAGCTCTCTCTATTGTTTCCCAAAATGCTTAACCCCTAATAATGAACTAAACATAACATTATATAGGGTCCAATAATAATCAGCCCACATGGCCTAACCCAAGCACACTAGAAAACTAAGTTCAATAACTATAATTGTGTTTGATAAAGATAAGCGTAGACCTACCAAATTTCATGGCCTTACAATATCCCCCTAGGTTTTTGTTGTCTTTATCATGTCTCGGTGGGAAGATACTTCAGCTCTTCATCTTCAAACTTGGCTCTTTTGTTCTTCTTGATCATGGTCAGCTTTGCTTGAAAAACCTTGTTGAAAATAATGCGAGATGAGGATTCTCATCAGTCCTTTTCTTCTTCAATTTCCTCTTTCAGGCAAGTTCATAGGTACCTCTTCAAATGTACTATCACTATCAAACGATGACTCTTATCTGATTCTTTTGATTCAGGTACATCTTGTTGTTGTGATGCTTCAAACTTTATCAGCAACTGACAGTATCTCAATCTTCATCAACCCTTGTATCTTGATTTAAATCAAGTTCTGCACATACTCAAAATTCATAAGCAAACATTTCTATGCAAGAGAGGAAAGTACCACATGAACACCCAAACATATAATTCCATAGGCTAGGCCCAATGACATAAATTACTTGTGCTAGGCCCAATGACATAAAGAAATGGGCTAGGCCCAATGAGATAAGTTAAATGGGCTAGGCCCAATCACATAAAGACATGAGCTAGGCCCAATGACATAAATTGCATGGGCTAGGCCCAATCATATGAAGACATGGGCTAGGCCCAATAACACATGTGCAAGGCATGAGGACATGTGAAGGGCGAGGCCCGTTCACACATGATCTAAGAATAACAACATATATATATATATATATATATATTTGAGAACTATATGTATAAAAATATTTATCGAACAAACGAACTACCAACACTATGATAACATTAAAAGTGGTATAATGTGATAAATATATATACAACAAGAATTCAATATAAATAACTGGTACGAGGTCCAAGGAGACATAGGTGTCTAATGAAGTTAATACGCATGTAGGTTACACACGTGTACAGACACGAAAGGTTGATAAGTACGACGTACGGAATGCAAAGCTGTGAGTTCATGTCCCTCCTTTCAATCATTTCAAAGCTTTGTTTTAAAACTATCAAGGGAAAATACATGTCATAACAAATGGTTAGCTATGGGTTTAGATGATAACACGATCAAATGTGCATAAGTAGGATGATGACAATAGTAACCATTAATCGCGTAGTGACCAAGGTGCAAAAGATATAGATCTATTGAGTTTGAGGCGCGCTCCACTCCTGGTTGGTAAACCTTTAGGAGTGCTTTTGTGATCCCAATGATGTCAAAGTTGTCTCGGTTTGGTTGCTTACTTATGGCACATATGTCAGGGTGCTCGCGAAACACTGATAGATCCTTAAACTCCATGATTGTTAATAACATACTCAGATTTCATTAATGGATTACAAGGATGACATTTTATACGAAAACATTAACTACATGAACTCACCAACTTTTGTGGACTCTCTAAAATTACGTGTATTTCAGGAGCAAGGCATGAGCTGGTGATACACTTCTTGTTGTGGGAAAATGACAAGACAATGAGTGCCATCTTTTGGAGGATTTGCCTCTTATAACCCAACCTAGTATGGGTATATAGGGGTCAAAACCTCATTATGGATTTACAATGAAAACAATATTTTATTATGAAGTAATGTATTTCAAACTACGTTTAAGATGACATGGTGAAATCAGTGAAAATTATGAAATTTACTTTTGGTAAGTTGTAAATGTTGGAATGCAAATTTATATCGGTATGGCATCGTTGTTGATTTATACTTGTTTATTTAATTGGATGCAATGATTACCTCATAGTCACACGCTTGCGCTTCCGCTACGACCAAGATGTTACATTTGATGATCAGTCAAATCATCAAGAACGGTTAAAATTTTACTTTAGAACAAATAAATCACTCTATTTTTTGCAATGGGATCAAAATCGTTTTTAGGCAGACCAAGTAAAACTTTTCAGTATTAACTTATTCAAATTGGTCTAAGTGATTGCCAATATGTTTGTCCACTTAAACTTTAATGCTCAACTTTAAATTTTTCAACTTCGTGATATGCTTAAGGTAGTATTATACTATAATACCCGTGTGTCCCATACCATGACATACCCCCACGATCAAGGTAAGCACAATGATTCATCATAGCAGGTGAATATACTGAGTTCATCCTTTATATTTGCAACGTCAGACTATTGGTGAACAAGCCAGTACTTTCATAGAGTAGAGTGACCAATATATGTGTCTAACAAGGGTTAGGCAAATAACCTTTTGGTATGGATTTTGCTTTGAAAGCACAAGAAATTTTTTCATAGTGAGATTTTATTCCTTTAAGGTTTTTGGCCTCTTTTTAGCTCTTTTAAAATATCCTGGTTGTGCCTAGGTCTACATATAATCTGAATGCAACAGAAAGAGAGCCATGATATCCTCGGATGACTCAACAGTATAAAAACCCGAAACCTCAGACGTTGGCTATCTATCAACGCAAGATTTAAGATTATAAAATCATACACCGATGGTATGT
Source organism: Scalesia atractyloides (assembly GCA_947069175.1). Taxonomy (NCBI): domain Eukaryota; kingdom Viridiplantae; phylum Streptophyta; class Magnoliopsida; order Asterales; family Asteraceae; genus Scalesia; species Scalesia atractyloides. The sequence goes on along the minus strand of CAMTDV010000001.1, from coordinate 50,736,258 downwards.
TACCCACATGATACATAGTTCATTATGTTTGTATCACTTAGTATCTCTTATTACTTTGAGTGTCAAGCCTATCAACATATCACATTAGATCCTAGTATTTTCATATATGCATTGTTTTAGGATTTTTCTATTTTCAAATGTTTTCCCCTTTTTCTCTTTTATCCCCCTAAAACAATACCTAGATATATGCAGATAACTCTCTATATCCCCCTAAATTTGTGCGTAAATCTTATGCGCAAATTTATCTTATAAAGACAATGAATGTACAAACAAGAAAAACGAAAGAACACTACAAAAAATGCCATTTAGTGACATACTAAAAGTGTCATAGAAAAACAAAAAAGTGCCACTATTGACCCATTTAGGAATGGGCCGCACACAAAAAAAGTGTCACTAGAAGCGGTGACGCTAAAGCCTTTTAGTGGCACTTTTTTATCTACCACACAGATTTTGGGCTTTGGTGGCACTTTTTTTTTGCCACAATTGTGCCATTAAAAAGTAACTCTAGTTATATATCCATACTAGTTTTAGTAGCACTTTTTTCAAAATACAAAAAAAAACTATTTTTGCACAAACTATGTGTCGATAAAAAATGTTTTTAGTCAAATAAACATACTATTTTTAGTAGCACTTAATATTGCCACAAAATTCACATTATTTGCAATATAAAATAAAAGTTCACTAAAATTTTAAATGTAGAAATCATAATATTATAGCTTCAATATAAGATACTTCCCGTAAGCACATGTCCTCTTTTGTTTCAAGGACTAGCGATGTTGCTGCTTTATGTTTTGCCTTCCAAATTTGTTTCGGATTTTCTAATTTCTTAGGTGCCTTTGACAAGACAGTTTGATTTTCAACCTTATTAATTTTCAAAACTTGTTTTCTTTTAACTTTCACAACATTTAAATCCCCATTAGACGGTTTAACTTTGGGATGCTTACTCATCGTTGCCTTAGGTTGTTCAACCTTCATTGGCTTAGAATAAGACCTATCCCTTGTAGTAACTCTCTAATGTTGTGTATAGTATGGTACATAGGAACGATGTATGCAATTTCATGCAATGTGACCGGGTATGTCACAGTTGTAGCATGTTTGCTTCTTCACATAAGGAGCATATTCCGATCCACTCAAGCCAACCAATTAAGAGTTTGAGTTATAAGATCCGACGGATGATTTGTTTGCAGACTTTTCAAACTTTCTGCTCTGCTTCATGCGTCCTTGTCTACAACAGTTAGTACATTCACTGTTTTTCTTTCTAAAAACAGTGTTAGATTTAAAAATTTCATTTCTAACTATTGGTTTTGGAGGAACATATTTATTTGAAGGACCTCTCAAAACTGGCTAAGAAACATACCTTTTCACATTTGGAGGGGCATCGACAGACAAATTTGATGTGTTTAAACAAACACCAGCAGTCTCTTGGGAAACAACATCATCCTCCTCAACCCAATCCTCTACTTTTACCTTATCTGCACAAAAAGTAGAAGCATCAGTATCGTTCACACACTTAAACTCAGAGCTTGAGTTACTTTCCTTTTGTAGTAGCTTTGCTAAATCCTCTACTATTGAGTTAGCTACTCCAGAAGACTCACACCTGGATTTCCGAGATTTAACTTATTCCAATTTCTTAGAATCAGTTGCTTCAGGTGATTCACATTTGGAGTAAAAAGGTGCAGCTGGCTCAGTCGGTTCATTAGCCGATTCTTCATTTTTCTTAAACTCAATGTCCCTGTTTGCTTAGAAACATCCTCTGATTTAACAAAGACTGGTGCAGATGTTAGTTCAGTTATCTTTATTTCATTCATTTTAGGTTTTGAGATTTTAACTTTTGAGGGTTTTACTGGCTCAACCTTGACATCATTAGCCCGCCCATAGACCGTGTCAGGCAAGTTTGCAATCTCCTCTTCAGTCGTAGGAACAGAGGTATAGGAGTGATTTTATGGTGGAGGAATGCACACAAATCCCAAACCCTTATTCCTAACTTCTTTCTTACTGAACTGTAACTGCTTATTTATCATGTTTTCAACTTTTTCACTAGAAATATCGAATTTTAAAAATTAAATTCTGGAAGTTTATTTGAGAGAATCAAGTTCTGCAGTTAGTTTTTTAGAAAGTATTTAAAATGGAAATGCCTACATTTCAACTCACTCAAATCCTTATGCAACTGTCAGATATCACACTTTTGTGCCTCCACCATATCCTAGTATTAGTTGATTTTCTTTTTGATTTGATATAAATCAGATTTAGATAACTGCAGTTACATAATAAAAGAGTTGGTTTGTTCTTTGTAGCCACTTACTTTTTCTCTACAAGCACTGGACAATAGATATTATCACCACATACCTCAGTGGGAGCGGGAGTGAAGTCATGAATTCGAGTGCCTGCACAACAACCTGATTTTGAATTCGACGATGAATCAGCAAGAGTGGATGAGCACACTACAGCATGCAATGGAGCAGTAAGAGCAACATGAGTGGGTGAGCAAACTACAGTAGATGTGTTGCCTTGAGCCTTCTGCTTGTCAGCCTTATCATATGATTTGTTTTGTGAGATCAGCTCATCAAGCTTCATTTTATAACAGTTGGTTGTCAAGACGATCTGATTCACGTTCCTAAACTAGCTACTCTTAGGCTGATCTGGAATCTTTTTCAGAGCATCTAGAAGCTTCTTGTACTCATAAAAGAAAACACCATAATTTATGCCTTCTTCATATCAGAGAGCAGTTCAGCAAACCTGCCAATTAATGCTTCTACTGATTCACCATGAAAGTAGCTAAAATCTTCAAGTTTCTGCTCAAACGCATAACTCTGAAAAGACATTTCTAAGTAACAAAATTGTGATCGCCTGGAAATGTCTATCTTACCAAACCGGGTCGTTAAAACCATTCGAAAATTGACCAAAAATAGTTTTTTTACCAAATTGTACAGTTAGACTTGTCTCGAAATTTCGAGTACAATAATATATAATGTCCAAACACTTTTTTGGAATTTTCGTGCCTTTAGACTGTTTTTTTACCAAATTGTACTTTTAGACTTTTTTTTGTCCTAAAAATCACACGAGTCTAACCGTGCAGTCGGTTTGCCAAGATTGTTGGTAGATCGAATTCCGCGCCTAATATGTTTAAAACCATACACGTCAGCTGGTTAAAATTCCACCTTTGTGTACACTCGCACACACAAGTTTAAGTCGCACACAATGGAACCGTACACTTGAAATTAAGTCACACGTAGTTTTGTTTGGGTCACACACCTGTTTATTTGGGGCGCACGACTGTTTATTTGGGCCGCAAACTTTGATCGCACACCTGCTGTCAATGGAACGCACACTTAATTAATTTTGGCCATACACTTGTAATTAGGCCTTTATACTGAAGTTGGGCCGCACACCTGATTTTCTGGTCACACACTTGAATTCACACACATTGACAGCATACTTCCAAAGATTAATTAAGTCGCACACTTCCGAACACTAATTAAATTGCCCACTCCAATTTAAACTGATCCTCACACTCCGAGGTCACACACTGTGATTTTAAACCCGTACACTTATCTATTTTTGTAGAAAATCAGCCAACTGAATCCCAAAAACTGAGTATTTGATTTGAAATTCAATTTCTTTTGATTCTTTCTCCAATAGTTCCTAAAAACCTGCAAACAAAATCTTCACTTTTCCAAACGGATCAAACAAAGACTTTTTAACTGTTCTTCAATCTTCAAAGTTGTTCTTCAAAGATTCTGGAATTCTTTAACGCCTTTGACCAAACAGAAAAGAAAAAAAATACTAAAACACAATCCTTTTAATCTCCTTAGGCAGTTGTTTCTTCAGTCTTGTTGTCCAATGTAATATCTAATGAACTGAGCCTTCGAAAGACTTCTTAGGCTCTGATACCAATTGTAAGTCTAGGAACTATTATTGGATATCTCAAAAACCTAAACAAGTCACGGAATAACAAGAAAGTTGTAGAAGAATGAAGAACAATTTGATTGTATTCGATTAACAATGCACATGATCTCTTAGAATCATCTAGTACACACCAATAAGTTTCGTAAACAACCAACAGCCCTAATTCGCCTCCCTAGCTCTCTCTAATGTTTCCCCAAATGCTTAACCCTAATAATGAACTAAACATATCATTATAAAGGGTCCACTAATAACTCGGCCCACATGGCCTAACCCAAGCCCACTAGAAAACTAAGTTCAATAACTATAATTTTGTTTGATAAAGACAAGCGTAAACCTACTCAATTTCATGGCCATACAATTTGAATCTTTAGGATACTAGAGTCCAAGTTTGGAGCTCCCTTCAGGTGTATAAAGATTCGTTTAATGAAAGTGAGATGAGAAAGTTTAGGATTAGCCTGATATCGAGCACATTGATAGACGGCAAACATATTGTTTGGTCGGCTTGCAGTCAAATACATCAGTGAACCAATCATAAATCGGTACAATGTTGGATTAACCGGACTACCTTCAGCATCTTCATTTAGCAAGGGCCGTTTTGCAATGGGGGAGTCCATAGGCTTAGAATTTGTCATGTCGAATTTTGCAAGAACGTCCAAAACGTGTTTACTTTGATGAATCCAGATCCCTTGACTGCCCTAACAAACTTGCAAGCCTAGGAACATTGTCATTTCACCCAATGAGCTCATTTCGAATTTCTTCTTCATCACTTCCTCAAATTCTTTACAAAGATCTTCATTGGTTGACCCGAAAATTATGTCATCAACACAGATCTGAACAAGGATGAGATCCTTATCAATGCGTTTAATAAATAGCATTTGATCTATCGTCCCCGGGTATATCCATGTGAAAGCAGATGCTCTGTTAAGGTTGCATACCATGCACGAGCTGCTTGGTGAAGTATTGATGCACTTTATGGTCGTCACTGTGCGAATAGGCTAGAAGGAGTGTGTATTGAATATTGTATAGATTAGAAACGGACACACGACCCAAGTGCGAACGAGTACTAGCTAGTATGGGTGACATGTGCCTCGTACGAGTGACAACATGCCTCGTACGAGTGACTTTGTTACTCGTACGAGTGATAACATCTCACTCGTATGAATGACCCTTCATACGAGTGAAACCTGCTCATTTTGCACGAGCTGCCATGTCTATAAATAGGTGTTGTGTGTTTATTGTTTGTAAGTTTTGAAGTTCCGTGAGGGGAAATGCTGGCGGATTCTCTCCAGGAAGTCCGCCAGCTAGTCAAGATGTATACTCCTTCGGTATGAATGAAATGAAAAGCTTCCACTACATCTGTTCCTACTCCCTGTTTATATCATTTTTCCGAATCTGTAATATCCCCAAAGCTTCCATCTAGAACCGCCGTTCACCGGGACCACAACTGGTATCAGAGCTACGGTATCGATTCATTCATTAACAGTTGTTGAATCACCTACGCTCATGAATTTTGGACGTATCATGGGTTTTAGACGTCAAACATCAAATAAACGGACAATCCATGAACAAAATGTAAAATTGAAATCATAGGATTGTTAGAAACTGATTTTCAACCCGATCTATGCAAAAATTCACATTGAAATTCGGAGAAATGAAGATTCTGGATCGAAAAGACGTTATCAGTTTCGTCCGTACGAGTGAGCCTCTTTGGCTCGTACGAAGCACCACTTATACGAAGCGCACCTCGTACGAAGTAGTGACAAAAAAATTTGCCCGTATTGGCGAGACGAGTGTCAAAAAAAATTTGGTGATTACAAATTTTTTCGAGATTTTAACGTCTAATTCGGGTTGTTTGGGGACACCGTCTAGAGATTCAGAGTTTATATTTGATGATACGGTCACAAAAGGATGAAGATTTTGGGGTAGTCATTGTCACCTAGGCAAAACGTTGATCATCTGGTGTAGTGATTGTTAATGGGCCTTAACGTTTAGTCAGCATTTGATCAAACTGTAATTTTGGGAAACTTTCCAAAACATTTGAGTACCATATGCTGCAGTCACGCCATAATCTTCATTCCATAAGAATTCAGACTTCAGAATTTGCAAAAAGGTGGGGGAATAAAAATTTTCACGTATATTTAAAATTCCAGCACTTTTGAAATTCGTGACACTGCAACAGTATCCAGCTGGTTCAGACTGCAGATTATTTGGGAAACACAGAGGATCAAAGATTCATTAGAGATGAGATAGCATTTAAGTCTAATCACGAAATAGACTATACATTGGCTTGTGTGATCAAAGAATGTTCAAAATTTTGAGATCATGATTCAGATTGATGCTCAAGGGCTAACTACCTGATCCCCGATGTGGAATAGGAAGCACATACGACTGCCTATCATTAACTCTGCAAGGCAAATGAACTGTTTTTCGGACTAACCGCCAGAAAACAAGGTTGTCTTGTAGTTTAAGATGTCCCATTCAGCAGAGATAGCTATATATATGTTATTGTGACTAAAAGGAAGAATGTGATTCTGATTGCCGAAGAATGTTTCTCAGATTTGATGTGTTACAAGATAGTATGTTTCCGATGATGATTTGCTGATTAAGAAGATTTTTGCGGACATTTAATGGTTTGAAGTTTTTCATTGTGGTAATTCAAAGTTTCTATCAATTGCGGGATGGGTTTTGAAGATCAGAGGATCAAGCATCAGAGGAGTGCGCTAAACCGAACGCGGATATGGTTAACGTCGAAACGGAGAAGCTGCATTGTTTAATTTCAAGTTGGTGATTATTCGAGAAAATTTGTAGATCAAGCAAATCAGAGAAGGTCTTGAACCGTGCAAGCAACGACCTGAAAATTAATTTCTGAAGAAAATTATTTCTGGGGGAATGTTGCTTAAATGTATATAATGCAAACCCAGATCTTCAATCAAGGGGGAATTACGACGTCAACAGATACCCGATTGAAGTTGCAGAATATTCAAATACAGCTCTCAGATTTCAAGATTCAAGTTCATGCTTCGACAGTAACGTCCAAGGGGGAAATTGTTGATGCACTTTATGGCTGTCACTGTGCGAATAGGCTAGAAGGAGTGTGTATTGAATATTGTATAGATTAGATTCGAACACACGACCCATGTGCGAACGAGTACTGGCTCGTACAAGTTAAAGTATGGCTCATATGTATGACTTTGTTACTCGTACGAGTGATAACATCTCACTCGTACGAATGAGCCTTCGTACGAGTGACAACTTGCTCGCTTTGCACGAGCTGTCATGTGTATAAATAGGTGTTGTGTGTTCATTGTTTGTAAGTTTTGGAAGTTCCCTGAGTGGAAATGTTGGCGAATTCTCTCCAGGAACCCCGCCAACCAGTCAAGATGTATACTCTTTCGGTATGAATGAAATGAAAGGCTTCCACTGATTCTGTTCCTACTCCCTGTTTATATCGTTCTGCCGAATCTGTACTATCCCTAAAGCTTCCGTCTAGAACCGCCATTCACCAGGACCACAACATGAAGTCCATACAAAGCTTTATCTAACTTGTAGGCATAGCCTTGCTTCTTTGTATCAACAAACCCAGGGGGTTAAGCGACATAAATTTCCTCCTTGACCTCCCGTACGGAAACGTCGTCTTCACATCCATTTGATAAACGGCGAATCCCATGTAAGATGCATATGCCAAGAGGATGTGAATGTCTTCAAGTCTTTCTACGGGAGTGTACACTTCGTTATAATCCATATCTTCAATCTACTTGAAACCTTGGACCACTAATCGCGCTTTGTTTCTTACAATCACTCTAGTATCATGTAACGCCTTGCTTTTTGTAACTTTCCGTTTTTAGTAAGTTTGCTTCGTGATTCTATTTTTGGAAAGTTAGTACCTTGTTATAGTATTACATTCCGAATCAATGTAAATCCAAGGCTCTGATTATAATCGAATTGATCATTTATACGACCGCAGTGTTTATACATGTTTATACATATACTCGTACACTCATTCGATACATGATTTATAAATTCAAGATAACTCGTGAATGCTTATTGCACATTCATAAATCTTAAATATTTCAAATCAAGCAAGACGATTGGTGATTTAAACACGAAATACATAAGCTTTTGGCATCGTAAATCTTGTCACGTTTATGCTAAACACTTAGTACCTAACAAGTTCTTTTTTTAGGGTTATGTAACATCCTTACACTTGGTTTTAACCTCCCAAACAAACCATACTTGTAATATATATAAAGTATAACATTTAATCATCAAAGAAACTTGTTTACATTTAATAAATAACAAAAAAAGAAAGAAATAAATATATGCAGCTAGCGGCCGCAAGCTGCTACATGTTTAATGTTGTTTTCTTTCAAGCTTAACCACTACCTAACCATATTAAATGCTAACTAACTCAAACCCTAATCCCTTCTCTATATAAACCAACCTTTCCCCAACCTTTTCTCACTTTTACAAGCCTCCAACACTTCAAAAATCCTCCATAAACTTCAAGAATTCACTGCTGTCCTACTTCAGTTTGCAAGTGAGTTCTAACTCACTTCCTTTGCTAATCATGCCCTGTTTCTTCTTCTAAACCACTTGGATAACCTATAGAAAGGTTTTCACAAGTTTTCTTGGGCAAACTAAGGTGAAACCTCACCATTTAGAGGTCCAAAAGTGTTACAAACTTTCTGCTTGTTTTCATCTTTTCATAACTTCAAAAATATCATGTTTTATTTATGTTTTCTTCCTGTACAATGTTTGATAAGCCTCTAGGGATGTTACCATAGGTTTTCCATGGAAAACCAAGGTGAAACAATACCATTTTTATGGCTAAATATTCTGTTTTGGAAGATACACTTGTAAACCTCTTTTACACATGTTTTCTCTAAACAACTTTGTGCTGCTTGTGCCTCTAATCAAGCCCATGATTAGTAAGCTAGCTAGAGTTGTTTCATACAAATTAACTGTTTTAAAAAGAGTTTTAATCCACAAGTGTTGGAACCATCCAAGCTTAACAAAGGTTGTGTTTTGGTAAAGGTGTGATTACATGGAGGCCTTGGCTATCCTACTTTCAATCTACCACCTCACTTGATGATTTCTAAGTATGATAATTAAGCTATGTTCAACCTTCAATTGAGTAACAAGGCTACGACAAGTCCCCAAACATTGCCATGTACGCGATGCACGCACCTAGCTTGCTTACTTGGTCGATACATAGTTTAGTGAAGTATTTTCCTTTTATTTCATTCATGACCATTTGAATTGTCCTTGTGACAATTCTTGTATTGGTGAATCTTATGAAAGAGGTAAAATGATGGTTATCCTCCTACCTCCATATATGACTTCTATGATTTATATGATAAACATGATAATATAATATGTAACATTTATATGTAAATAATAAATATAACCGAACTTTTGGTAATGACCATATGGTTACTTGTCCTGACATTAGGTTATTTTATCTGGGACTTAACCTCTCGTTACGATTCTATTGGGAATGACCCATGAAACCACAAACACCTTACAGGGCTTATAGTGTCAAAAACGAACGTTAACATCTAGATAAATACTTTCAACAATACATACTTTTGCATACTTTAAACTCCTATTCTAACAACCTCCATTGGCATTCCAATACTCAAAACCTATATTTCCTTGTGTAGGATAACTCGGTGTTCCGTTCCCTAATCAACCAAACACTTCACAGATTTAAACCTTTGCAAAACCGTGAGTACACTCGACACCCCTTTACGCTTTACACTTTTGGGTGCAATATGCTTGTGTATCAAAAAATCACTAAATCACACTTATACTTTATGCAATCACATTAACAATCCATCATACATGCTATTGTTACGTGATACCCGATTTATATACTCGGAACATTCTTATGTGATACTAGTTGTCATTAACTTTGTACGAGCCTTCCCTTAACATGTATAGTGCTATAGGAGTAACGCACCGCCCGTATTCTTGTGGTCATGTTAAGTTTAATCTATTTTGCGGTGACACTTGAGGATTGACTTGTAGATCGCATGCCATGTTTACACTAATCTCGTATGCTAGCTTAACATGTGGATTTCTTTAAACGAATTGCTATTACTTATGCTATGATTTAAACTTGTGTACTCGACAATACCTTTGTATTGAATTATACTTTTAACATGTTGCAGGTTGAGGATGTTGAAATGACGAAAACATAGTAGGAACGACATAGAAACACACCTATAATGCTAGTTACTTGTTACATTTTGTTGAACTTAACTATTTTGAATTTATGTTGTATTTCAATTTGTGATGTACTTGACATTTTGATAAATGAAATGAGATGGATGGTTTAATTTAATATTGTTGGAATTAGTGTGATTTTGTCTCGAGCAATCTCGTTCGTCTCACTCCTATGTTTCCGCCATCGGTTGGGGTGTGACAGATCTACTTCTTTGGTATTTTGTTCCAGCCAATCCATGTAGCATGGATCTCCTCTCACTTCAAATTTGAGATTTGGAATTTTCTTCCAGCCAATCTATGTAGTACGTCTCCATGATCGGCTTCTTGATTTTGTTGTATACTCGATATGTGGTGTTTTTGGCATAGACGATGGAATACATGGATCTCCTCTCACTTCAAATTTGCCTTTGGCATCCATCTTTAGGAGAACACAAGGACAACCAAAAGTGGGGAAATGTTGTATAAAGGGTTTCTGTCCTTCGACTATTTTATAAGGCGTCTTCATGTGACCTTTGTTGATTAGAGCATGATTTTGAACATAGAAGGCGGTGTTCACTGTTTCTGCTCAAAATATCAGTGGAAGGCCATAATCTATCAGCATCCTGCGAGTAGCTTCTATGAGAGTTCGATTACATCTTTCAGTTACACCGTTTTGTTGAGGAGTTCGAGCTGCACTTTATTGATGAACAATTCCTTTCGAGGCACATAATTATTCATTCAACGTTCTTAAATTCCGTCCCATTGTTGCATCGAATGATTTTCACTCGCTTGTTTGCCTAGTTCTCCATGAGATTGACAAATTTCTTTATCAAACCTTCAGTTTCACTCTTTTGTTCAAAGCAAAATACCCAAGTGAAGCGAGAGAAGTCATCAGTGATAACCAAGCAATAAGCCTTCCTTCAAATACTTAGCACATTAACAGGACCATACAGATCCATGTGAAGCAGTTCCAGAACTTTAGATGTTGTGTGCACGAGTTTGGACCTGTGAGGCTTACGATGCTGTTTCCCACGTGCGCATGATTCACATTTCTCAATCTGCATGAAATCTGTAAGTCCCGATAAACCAGATCTAACACTGATATCACACAATCACCAAGGATGGGCAGAATCCAAACTTGATGATGATTCAAGAAAAGTGAAACGATGAAGAACAATACGAAATCACTTTAACACCTTGCACACGATTCTATTACTTGAACAAGCAAAACCGTTTGGTACAAGATGGAGGTTCTCTAGAGAAAACCTAAAAGTCTCCAAAAGTCTAACCCTAGGAAATGACATAAGCTTAGCTTATATACCTAGGGTAAGGCATAACCCTAATGGGCTTGCCTGGCCCACATGGCCTATGACATGCCCAAATGGCCTATAAAGGTCCAAACCTGATATAAAAAAACCCAGTTAACCCCAGTTAACCACCATAGACTATTGCGTATATTTGGTGCTTCAATCTTACACTTCTAGGACCTACAATCTCCCCCTAGACTGATGCATCAAATTGTCTTCATAGCATCAATTTAGCAACGTCTTCAACAGAGACTATGGTTATCGCTACGCTGTAAGTGTTGTGGAAGTCAGTCTCATACGTTTAGGACATCACTCTTCAACGAACTCTCAGCACCGGGTTTCTTTCTTCTGCTCTTGTTGTTAGCTTCATATCTGGATCTCGATCAGCTTTACTTGAAACATCTTTGTCAAAAAGAATGTGGGAGGAGGAATCTCAACAGCTATTTTCTTCTTCAATTCTTCTATTTCAAGCAAGCAGGTTCTCAGGTACTTCTTCAAATGTACTATCACTGTCAGACGATGACTGACATCTGGTTCTTCCGACTCAGGTATACTTTGTTGTTGTGACGCTTCATGCTCTGTCAGCAACTAACAACATCTCAATTTCAACAATCCCTGTTTCTTGATCTAAATCAAGATCTGCACAATTCTCAGAAATTTATAAGCAAAACATTCTTATGCAACAGGGGGAGTACCACATGAACACTTGGTACATCCAAGTACTTGTACTTGGAACAAAATTCAAATTTCTTTCATCTTTTAATGATTAGCCCAATCTTCAAGAACGGTTAATAATTTTTAATAAAACAAATAAAGCACTCTATTTTTGAAATTTTTATTTTGAATTTTTTTTAAATATATGAATATAAACAGAAATACAAATAAGGGAAGAAACTAACTCAGTAGCTACAACTATACAATTACAATGGGATCAAAATCTTTTTTAGACAGACCAAGGAACATTTTTCAGTGCGAACTTATTCAGATTGGTCTAATTGATTGCCAATATGTTTGTCCACTTAAACTTTAATACTCAACATTCATTTTTCAACTTCGTGGTATGCTTAAGGTAGTATTATACTATAATACCCATGTGTCCCATACCATGACATACCCCCGCGATCAAGGTAAGCACAACGATTCATCGTAGCAGGTGAGTATACCATGGTCATCCTTTATTTTACAGCATCAGGCTATTGGTGAACAGGTCAGCACTTCTGTACAGCAGAGAGACCAATAGTGACTGACGAGGGCTAGGTAAATACCTTATTTGGTATGTTTGAATTCATGGAATTTTCTCATGATGAGATTTCCTTTCTTTTAAGGTTTTGGCCCTTCTATTTTGGCTCTTTTAGAGATATTCTGACTGTGCCTAGGTCTACATATAATCTGGATGCAACAGAAGGGCAGCCAAGATATCCCCGGATGACTCAACAGCATAAAGACCCGAAACCTCAGATGTTGGCTATATATCAACACATTATTTAAGACCATAAAATCATACGCCTACAGTAAGTGACCCACTGAGTACATAGTTCGTTATGTTTATATCATTTAGTATCTTTTAATCACTTTGAGCGTAAGCCTACCGACATATCACATTAGATCCTAGTCTTTTCCGCTACGACACCTTACATGTGTCAGTCACGCCCTTTATCACGAATATTCATTTCATTTCCCATGAGTTTTTATTTTTGTATTTTTCTGTTTTTCAAATAATGTTTTTGTATTCTTCTAATTTCTCCCCCTCAAACAATACATATATACATATATCACCCTCTTCCCCCCCTAAATTTGTGCGTCATACTTTATGCACAAATTTACCTAATAAAGAAAAAATATGCACAAAGTTTTAAACATAAGGAAAAGGAAAATATTTTTTTGTTTTTGCTTAACCATTCTGTCATTAGATTAAAAACTAATCAATTTCAAAATTAAAACATGAACTTCCAATTTGTACATTTCCGCTGATCTTTTCTTACCTCATCTCCTCCAAAGGAAACATTGCACTCGTAAAATTTTTTAACCTTTGGCAACAGTGAGATGCTATCCTTCATGTCCCTGGAACAACTGCTATCAACACTCTAGAGATAGTCAACAGCTCCTCCTTGGTTGTTCCTGAGAAAATAAAGAGATAGTAAGACAATGGGACCCAGGCCATCGTGGTCCTGGGTTTCCCTGAAGCATCAAAATAAGACACTTCTTTAAGACACAATTCCCCTTTTGTTTCGAGGATTGGTGATGTTGCTGCTAATTTAGATTTGGGTTTAGGTTTAGGTTTCGAAATCTGTTTCATTTTAACAAACGCGGTTGTTGCCTCTGATTGAGCAACTTTGGCTGTTTCAGGTTTAGTCATTTTAGAAAAAGATTTTTGTTTCTGAAGAGCTTTGCGTTTGTTTTTGGAAAAATTCCAATCCCCATCAGATGGTTTAACCTTGTAATTCACATTCTTCATTGCCTTAGGCGATGATACCTTCATCGGCTTGGAATGATTATTATTCTTTGGTGTAACCTTCTTATTTTTTGCAGAACATGGGGACTGCGTGTGTGCAGTTTCGAGCAATGTGACCAGGAATGCCGCAATTGAAGCACGTTTGTCTCTTCACATGTAAAGCATTCTGATCAGCTTGATTTGCTCGTGCAGGCCTTGAAGGATGAACTGATCCCTTTTGTGCTCGATTTCCTTGCACGTTTCTTGCAAACGAAGATGAATTTGGATGTTTGTACTTGTCGTTTGCAAGGGCCTTCTTCTGTTGTGGAGATTTCTTTGGATTATTCTTCTTCTTTTGTTTAGACTGCAAGTATTGTTCAGAAATCTCCCCAACATTTCCAAAAGCTTTGCTAGCACGGTCAAAAGAATATTTTTTCGCATTTGCCATTAAAGACCGGCTTAACAAAAACATTTTTCATAACACCAGCCTTTTGAGGGCTATTACTGCCCACTGATGATCTTGGAGAACGTGACTGTCCTTGACATTTGGACTTCTGCTTTCTTCGTCTCCGATTTGCTCTTTTCTACTCTTTTAGCTTGCACTGAACCTTTTCATCAGTAGCAGAAGGTTCAGATTGTTCAGTTTGCGCACTTGGAGCCTTGTTCACATCAGCTCTCTCTTCATCAGCTGAATCATTTGAAGAGTCAATGGCACCAGATGGCTCCCGTGCGTCTGGTGTATAATCACTGGGTTTGCCATACATCATATGTTGTGCTTTCTCAATATCTTCATAGGTTTCAGGCATTGTTGTGTAGTTGTGATTATACGGTGGGGCAACCTGATTGAATCCCAAACCCTTCCCTTTGTTCCCCTTATATGCCAGCTGCACATTGCATACGTCTTGAACAAGCTTGCTGGATGTATCAAACTTCTTTATATTCACTTCGTTTTGTTGATATTTTCCAGTAAGAAGTCCCAGCTTAACTCTTACCAAGTCGCATTCCATGGTTTTTGATTCTAATCTGGTTTTGTAATCATGGACCCAATATTTCTGTTGATTTACGTCTTGGTGGAGCTAAGCTATATATTTCTTTTGTGCTTCAACCTTTTCTTTGAGTAACTTGTTGCTTTCTCGAAGGCTGATGCACTGAGCCATTGCATTGTTGTATTCATCGATCATTTTGGAATTAAGAGCCCTGAGTTGAGCAACCCTATTCCTGCAAGGTTCGGTGCACAAAAAGATAGTTGACTGTGTCAATGGACGAGCTAGATTTGTCAGCGTTAGTTTGGGCTTGAGTTCGAGTTTGGGGTGCTGGGCTGCTGATTGCTTCTTGTAGGGCTATTGAAATCTATTCAGACACTTCTCCAGGATGAGACTTTGTTGATTTAGCGTATAGATCTTGGAGATCTTGGTCTGATTGTAAACGATCCCATAACCAAGATACAAAAGAGTCTTTACCATCACCCAAGAAGCTATTCAAGTCATTCCTTACATCCTTTTTTTGCCTTCCACGGTCAAGCAAACGCATCACCTAGTCAGCAACCGGATCAACATTGTAGTCTCCGATAAACTCATTCAGCTTTTCCTTCACTTCATCCCGCAGGCTCGGGTTTTGATTTTGTGCTGGACTGAGAGCTATGTTCTATAGCTGAGCTTTGGCTGCAAACATCTTCGGATAATTGAAACCAGACTGGTAAACACGATAAAAAATGTCCGTAAACTGTTTTTTTTGCCCTAAAAATCACACGAGTCTAGCCGTGCAACCGGTTTGTTAAGATTGTCTATAGATCAAATTATGTGTATGAAAACGTTTAACTCCGGTTACGTCAGCTGGTTAACTTTCCACCTTTGTGGGTACAACTCGGAACAGTACCAAATTCAGAACAGTAACTCGGATTAACAATTCGAGATGGACTCTCAAACAGTGATCCGAGATGCTAATCTGAGATGGTGATTCAGAACAGTATCCAAGATTGAATCCGAGATGTACTGTTTCAGTCCGGAATGAGAATCTAGAACAGTAATCCGGAATGCTATCCGATACACAGCAACAGCGGGAATCCGGAACAGTAATCAAGAATGCTATCAGATACACAGCAATAGTAACTCGGATAAATTCGAAATGGAGAAACAGATCCAGAATAAGAGCCTGGTCCAGAATGAAAGTCTATCCGAATTCGGAATAGTTACGAATCCAGAATCCTTGAAGAAAATCCGAAATCCTTGAAGATTTATCCGAAATCCTTGAAGAAAATCCAAAATCTTTGAAGATTTATCCGAAATCAATCCAAAATGCAACCAGATTAATCCGAAATCCTTGAATGTTGATACGAAATGCTTGAATCTTCTTCGTGTTCTTTGAGTTCTTCAGCAGAAAACCAAACAGAATCTTGTAATATCAGATCTGAGCCTGGAAAACAGGTTCAACAGGCTCTGATACCACTTGTAAGTCCCGATAAACCGGATCTAACACTGATATTACACAATCACCAAGGATGGGCGGAATCCAAACTTGATGATGATTCAAGAAAAGCGAAACGATGAAGAACAATACAAAATCAGTTTAACACCTTGCACACGATTCTATTACTTGAACAAGCAAAACCGTCTGGTATAAGATGGAGGTTCTCCAGAGAAAACCTAAAAGTCTCCAAAAGTCTAACCCTAGGAAATGACAAAAGCTTAGGTTATATACCTAGGGTAAGGCATAACCCTAATGGGCTTGCCTGGCCCACATGGCCTATGACATGCCCAAATGACCTATAAAGGTCCAAACCTGATATAAAAAAACCTAGTTAACCCCAGTTAACCACCATAGACTGTTGCGTATATTTGATGCTTTAGTCTCACACTTCTAGGACATAACAATATCCTTGATTGGTAGATTTCTTACTAATCCTCCTTTGACCAGTCGATTTAGATCTTCATGTTTAGATGACCTGAACGACATTGTCACAACATAGCATCATATTCGGCGATTTTAGAGAACAAACAAGTAACTTGATTAGAGGGAGCTTTGTTCATGTCAAGCACGTAAGCATTTCCATGACGTTCGGCTTCAAGCAAGTACCAATCCTCCGGTATAACTATCCCTGGCTTTAAAATTACGCATCCTCCTTTTTTGAAGAGAACATCTAGACCTTTATCGCACATCTGAGAGACGCTCAGGAGATTGTCTTTGAGTTTAGGAATATAATTAACATCTGAGAAGCTGAGAATTTTATTTTTGACTATACCCTTCATAGTTATTCTTCTAGTTTCCCCTCATGCAATGTTGACAAGTCCTCCATCGAAGATTTTAATGTCGTTCAACTGGGTGATCTTAAGAATTCCACCTATGCCATCAAGCATTGGTGGTTTGTTTCAGAAACCTCAGAGATCTTAAGAGATTCCACATGTGCTGCAGCATCCACCCAGCTGCAACCATGTTGCTCTTGAGCCATCAACGCCTTTCCTGCTCTAGTGGCTTCTTGGCTGGTTGAAGTTGAAGTTGAAGTTGAGGTTTGAACTAGAGTAACAGGGACCATTGACCTATCTGAGTTCCTAGTAGCAGCAGCCTGTGTAGCTTCATAACCCACTTGTGTCTTCTTGCAATCCCAGGCAAAGTGTCCCGGTTCATGACATGTGTAGCACCTCAGCTTTTCTATTACAGATCCAGTCTGAATATTTTACATGGGACGTTGACCGTATCTTTTCTGAAACTTCTCTGCTCGAAATGCTGCCATAGCCAAGTTCCAAGACACATCCACTTCTTCTATATCTTCTTCGACCACCTGATTGATCTCTGTTGCAAGAACAGATGGGGGCAAAAGATCACCTGCGAGAAAAGGTGTTCTGACTGTTAAGTATAGAAGCTGTGAGAGCCAACTTTTCTTCGTTCTGCTTGGTTAGAAAAGCTAGATTTTCTGCAAAGGGAGTGGATGGGACATTTTGAGATGATGAAAAGTTCACTGGACTGAAAACCATATTGGCATGCTGAGGGTATTGGTGAGCAGGTGTGGGTGTAGCTGAGTTGTTTGGAAGAGATATACCGTACACATAGTTTATCTTCTTAGCTTGTAGCTGAGCTTGAGTTGTAACACCCTGACCGCGTATAAAAAAACAACCGCTGCGGAATCGTCGGGGAGTCACGTTACAAATTACTCACAACACATGATACTAAAAAGTTTCATCATATTAACATTGTTTTTCAATGCAAATAGTATAAGTAATTTTTTTAAAATAAAGAAGACTAAGGCTCGAGTGCATTCCTATGTGTAGCATACTTTAATAACCAACGCACGTATTAACACCTGAAACATATGTGAAATAACATCAACATTGAATGTTGGTAAGTAAAATAGGTTTTGTGGCTAAAACTCATGGTTTTGAGTGTTAAAAGAAAATGTTTAAGCATTTCAAGAGTAGCCATGAATCTTTGACAAAAAGTGTTGCTTTTGTAAAACAGTATGAGAAAAACATTCGATTTTAAAGGAAATAGTGAATGGTTAACTTAATAACCAATTATGTCTTTGTAATAACCAATTATGTCTTTGTAATAACCAATCAAAATGTCTTGTCTTGTATAGACCATCCAAAGGATTTGTTTTGTATAACCAAACATATGAGTTGTCTTGTATAAACCAAACAGATGTCTTATCTTGTATAAACTAAATGTCTTTGGTAAACAAAATGTCTTGTTTAAACAAATATGTTTTGTCATGTATAAAACAATTGCCTTAATGTATAAAACAAGTATGGATTGTTGGCGAATACACTCAAGCCTTGTTGACTATCGGGCAAACCTTTATAAAAATTGTAAGTCCTGAAAACCGGATCTTATGATATCACACTTAGCTTGAACGGTGGCGGAATCACACAAACAAGCTAAGAATCAAATAGAAGAAATAAGATGAATATAAAAATGTTCAACTTGCATATAAATCACTAAACTGTCTAATACAAGTGAATAAACAATCAAGGAGCCACCAAACCCTAATACCACATTTATATATACTAGAGGGTTAGTGCTCCATTACCCTAAAGCCCTTGAGCCCAAAGGCTACCCCCAAGCCCATTACAACATAATGTTCCATACCCCTAAAGATACTAGTTAGGGCCTTACAATCTCCCCTAGGTTTACTGCATTAGTGTTAGCTTTACGCTTTAGGATCTCCAATATTTGCTGTCTTAGAAATACGGATCAATCATTTGCAAAAAGTTTCTTCTGAATCACTATTGCCATCGTACTTGTCCAAGACTTCGCACACTCTTCATACTTATCACTTTCTTGATTTTGATGTGCGCCTAGCATCAAGATGTCTTCCTCGTGAAAACTAATTAGATCCAAGGTGTCAGCTAATCAGTATGCCCTCTCTTTCGTAACAATCACTACCTCAGCTATTCTCGAATCATAAGCCTAGTGACAGAGGTTCTTTAGCACACCCTTTAGGAACTTTCGAGCAGTAGGAATGACCTTATCTTTGTCGGTCGGTGGCCAAATAACGTTCTGAAGACGTTTGTGTGTATGAGGATCACGAAACTGGGGCTTTTCTTCAGATATGACTTAGCGGTCTTCATAGTTGGGAAGTTGTGAGATACTTCATGTTCAAGCTTGGAATGAAATGCCCATCTCGGACCGCATTGATTTGGATCTGTGTCAGAATAATGAGCCCTCAACAGACTTTTCAGATCTATCTTCGTCCATGACTCAAATTGTGTCTGCTTTGTGACAACCGTCAATTCATGGTTTCTAATTACGCTAATAAAAAATGTTAAGATGATTAAAAGTAGTGTTTAAGATGCAAATTAACTTAATTAGGCCTTTGGAATGCCAACGAACATCTTGTTGGCTTTACAGTACGCGAATGTTGATTTGTAGGAAGACTACTAAACGATAAGCGGTAACGAACTGACACTGGACAAAATACTGACAATACCGACAAATACAAAGTTTACACGTAGAATTTATACATATGAATTGGTTTTGATGAAATACCATGCTTTCGAACATCAAAAAACGCATACGTGAACGAAAAACGCGATTGCAGAAA
The DNA here is from genome assembly GCA_947069175.1 of Scalesia atractyloides. Taxonomy (NCBI): domain Eukaryota; kingdom Viridiplantae; phylum Streptophyta; class Magnoliopsida; order Asterales; family Asteraceae; genus Scalesia; species Scalesia atractyloides. The sequence goes on along the minus strand of CAMTDV010000001.1, from coordinate 50,716,373 downwards.
CGCACCGACAACGAAACGGAAGCATCGGACTCGTACATCACCTTCGAAACTGGAATATTATGATAATTATAATCAGATTGAAAAATGGACAAGAAACGACAACCGAAGCATTTTATGCAATTTTAACGCAATCGCCGAACGTGTGTGTCAAACGCAAACTTCCGACACCATTTTACATGTTTTGAACCTAAAACAGTATTATACAACATTTCATGAAGTACGAGTTCGAAAACGGGCCTCATAGACATGATCAAGCCCCTCAAAACACAAGAAACGGGCTAATGGGCCTTGGGCCCAACTCACCCAAAAACCCTAGCTATAAATAGCTAACACATATACACTACACCATTTCACACACTCCACTCTCTCTCAGCTCTCCCTAGAACTCCAACCGGTGGAGCACAGCGGAGCATGGAAGAGCACGGTTGTTGGTGCATAATGTCTATTGCCTGCGTCTAGGAAATATCTGTAATGTTTATAAAGTTTACAAGTTAATGTTTAAATGACAAAATGTAAAGTTTATATGTTTTACACTGTGATTGGCACGAAACAGATGTGTATTTCTTACGAAATCAGTCACTCATATGAAATACTATTTCGTACGAATCATAGATGTTTGATAGTGCACGCACTTTAGTACGAGTCATGTCGACCTATAAATAGGGAAGTGTTGTGTTAGAGCTAAAAATAGATTTTGTCATTGATACGGCGAAGCTCTGTCAGTTTGTTTACTTGCATGTGTAACTTGAAAGTCATTAATACATTAGAAGAATTTAAACAGTAAGTTCTATCTTGTTTGTCATGTTTACCTCTCTAGCAATGAATTCCGCCTCTGCTAGTTGAGTGAGATCAGATCAATTGCTCATTTCGGGAGCTCGATCCTTGTTCACAAGTGGTATCAGAGCCATGAGATCTGATCTACAGATAGACAACAAGTAGTTATATTCAGACTTGGATATATCTTCATCTTCATCATTTCTCTGACCATTGCTGGATTTTGGACAAATTTCGGACGAATTCATACAAAATGGACTAGGTTTTTAGTAATTCAAGTTAATCTTCAATCTAATCAATCCATACCATTATTCGGATATAAAATTGAACTAAATCTTGTTGAAATTGATAAAATTTGATCAGTTTGAAGTTTGAACCGCACGAAATACAGCTGTTTTGATTTTGGTACGAATCAGTAGCTTTAAAATTTTCATACGGATCAATTAAAATTTCATAAAATGTTACAATTTTCAGAATTTCAATTTGTTTGGTACATAATGACTTGATCCATACTAAATTCATCCGCACAAAAATTCACTCAATTAAAAACACCTGTTTCGTATAAAAAAATGAACTGATTTGTACTAAATCGTAAGTTTTGTTAGAAAATTTGAATCGTACTAAAATCTACTTCGTGCAAAATCTTTGTTATTTGTTTCATAAGAAATGTTTCAACCACACAAAAGGTTTTGTAATCTGATTTGTTTGTTTTCGAGAAGTGTGTTCTAACTTTTTATAGGAAAAATGTCTGAGGAATTTTACAATGCGTTCGCCACATCCGTTGTTACCACTACAGCAGCTCAAAACATCAATTTAGAGAATGAAATGGGAACAATGACTAAACCTCCAAAGCTTATGAATTTGGAAGACTTTGATAGCTGGAGCGAGAGGTTTATGAACTGGGTGCAAGTTAACCATTTTACTTGCTGGTTTACAATCGAGGCAAAATACATCGCACCAGTTGGCGAAAATGGACTTGAAAAGACCCTCGCCAAATTCTCTGATGTTGAACGAGAAAGATTTATCAACGAAAAGAAAATGATGAACATTCATCAGCAATCGATCAAAGAAGACATTTTAGTTTTACTACAGCATGATGATGATGTGCAATCTTTATGGAATGCTCTATGACTCAAATTTCAAGGCAGTGCTCAACTCCACAAAAGCAAAAGGGCATTATTAAGCAAAGAATTTGACGCATTCACATTGATTAAATGAGAAACGGTTTAAGCAGCTGATTGAGCGATACTGTCATCTGGTGGTTCATATGAAGAGAATGGGAATTGTGAAGACAAATGAAGAGCTTGTTGATAAGCTAGCTGATTCTCTGCCACAAGGTGAATGGTCGACTTACTTAACCATATTGAAGAATGGAGTAGAATAAAGCAATTTCTCGTTGCCTCGCTTTATCGAGAGATTGGAAGGTCATGAATTAGAGATGCAAAAGATGGCCAAAAATAAGGCTGTTCAAATGCAACAAGATGTGAATCTTTATTTCAAAAACAATTCTGCTGCTCAAATCCAAGCGCCAAAGATTCAAATTGCGTTCAGTGCATATAGCTCACCAAGCACACCTCCAACTCAGTCAAGTGGTTTCCAATCATACCCAACAGTTGATCCGAATACACCTTCTAGTCAACAATCTTCTTTCAGAACAAATCAATCTCAGAACAATCAAGCTACTCCATCACCCAATGCAAGTCAAAGAATTCTGCAATGCAACATTGCCGTTGACTTTCAGAACGCACAAAATTTTGACGAAAAGACGGCAAAACAACATATGTCTCTACTTGCTTCAGTTCTTGAGTCATATGATAGTCTTGTTGCTGGAAAGATGGTAATTCTGAAATGATATGTGAAGACTACGATCAAATTGATCTAGTTGAAATGGAGTTGATAGATATAAAATGGTGCATGGCTTTAATTGTTCGACGTGCACAGAGATTTATGGAAATCACTAGTAAAGAAAATTTTGGAGGTTTGGATGGGAAACTTGGATTTGATAAATCCAAAGTTACTTGTTTCAAGTTTCAGGAGAAAGGTCACTTTAAAAGAGAATGTCCAAACCAAGAGGTTCAAGGGAATCAGAATCCTTTCGCAGACGACTAGTACAAAAGAGCAATTTACCACCGACCACAACCAAGAACAAGAATCGTGCCGATTGAAGACAAGCAACCTGAAACTAAAGATAAGGCTTTGGTTGTTACACAAGAAGACGAAGGGTTTAATTGGAACAAGTTTATTTCGAAAGGAGAAAGTTTGGCATTGGTGGCTGAAATTATTGATGAACCAGAAGAAGAATCGGAGGCATCCTTTGATGAAGGTCCTGAGGATGATGATTATTACTATCATACTTCATCAGAGGAAGAGGAGCTGTTGAATGGTCCACTCAAACATCTTTTGCCTAACGATGTTTTAAAAACTTTTGTAGGATATTTCGCACCTGCCCAACAATCAACAAATGAAGAGCAAAAGAAACCAGTTGAAGATGTCAAAGTGGATGAGAAAAAGGAATTGCTGAAAGAAGACATCATTAAAGCGTGCATGGCGAATGGAAATGAGGTAAACAAGTCATCTAAGAATAAAAAATCTTGTTCAAAGTGTGATGAACCATGTGGTGAGTGTCTTGTAAAAGACAAAAGATTTGCTGAATTGCAAAGTTTAACATACAATTTGTCAAGCGATTACAAAACCACAAAGGAGGCTTAGGATAAATTGAGTGCGTCTGTTAAACAATATAATAAAGCACTTAGAGAAAATGACGTAACTCTTATGATGCTTAAAGCAACAGTGATGGATAAACAAATGGCAATTAATATTCATCTAAACACTATTGCTGAGCTCAAAAGTGAGTTAACAAACTGTTAATTAGTTATTCCACAAGCTCATACGTCATAGATCACATTTTACCAAAAATTGAAAATACTGAGGAATCTAAAAATGGTGAAACAAAGAGTGGAAGTTATGATCGAGTTCCTCCACCCATGTGGAACAGTTATGCTTGCAAAATCCATCTGGGTGGAAAAGGCGCTGAATCTTAAATTGAAAACTGAACAGTTGCCAAAGGATATCGATATAACTTACACTAAAAATGATGGTGAATGTGGTTTTGAAGTGGTAGAAAATGTGATTGAAAAAGTGTTAACAAATGAATCTGAAGTGGCCGAGTCTGAAAAGTCTGAGAAGTCAAAATCTGATGACAAATTAGAAAATAGTTTAAATGATGATCCCAATGTCATAGTTTATAAAATGAAAGGATCTGATACTGTTTTTGGATGAGGATTTTCCTATCAAGAATGTGAAAAGAGGTTGTGTTGATAAAATATTCAAGCAGATGGAGGTAAGTCATGATGATTTAGATAAACATGATGCATCTTTCTATTCTAAATCAAAAACTGACAACCGACCCTACTACCGAAAAAAATGGAGATTATCCGGAAAACAAACGAGCAGGGTTGGGTTTTCAGAAGCAACATAAAACCAACAGGTCCCAAAAATTAGATTTTACAAAGAAAATTAATTTTGTATTTCGGACAACAACCGAGGAGGAAAAGGAAATCATTGGTACTCAATCAAATGATGATTTTCTTAAAGAAAAAGAGAAACAAAAACAGAAACAGGTTTTGAATACCTCTATTCATAAGGACAGCTGGACATGCTTTAAATGCAAGAAAGTTGGACATATCGCACGACATTGTTCACAAGAAATTTCAAAACCAGTTTCTTCTACGAAAAAGTTCACCAAGGATGAAAAGCAAAAAGCACCCATGGTTATGCCGAAACAAATTCTTAAAAGAAAGACCGAATCTCATCAAAATGTTAAACCAATTATTCAACCTCAATCTAAGTTCGGAATTGGTGAAACATCACAAAAAATTCAACAAAAGGATTCAAAATTTTATGTCAAAAGGGCTAACCACAAACACATAAATGGGTTGCTAAAATTGTTAACACCAAATCATCCAAGGTTGAACTCAAACCTTCTGTTCCAAACAACATTGAGTTTAAAAAGATTGAAAAGAACAAAGTGGGTCCAAAGTTCGACATTCCAAACCCACCCAAGACCAAATAGGATTGGGTCTCTTTGTTTAAATGAATTTTGTTAATCATGTGTGCATGGGCTCCAACGTTCGATATTGTCTAAATGGATCATGGATAGTGGAGCTTCTCGTCACATGACAGGAATGCTTGCGCTGCTCAATGATGTTAGAGCTATTCGAGGAGGATATGTAGGATTTGCTGGAACGCAGGGAGGTAGGATTGTCGGAGAAGGGATTCTCTCGAACGGAGTTGTATCGTTTGACAAAGTGAACTATATCGCCGAACTTGATAACAATCTGCTTAGTATCTCACAAATTTGTGACAAGAAGTTCACGAAACATTTCAATGATAAAGAATGTTTAATTCTAAAACCCGGTTTCAAGATTCTAGAAGAATGGATTCTGATACGAGCTCTGCGAGAAAATGATTTATATGTCCTTGACATGAGCATCGCGTCTACCATGTCAAAGAAAGTAAAATGCTTTGTTTCCAAAGCTACCGAGAAAGAGTCAATTCTATGGCATAGAAAAATGGGGCATATTCATCTTCGAAAGATGAATTTTCTTGTGCATAACGACTTAGTAGAGGGTGTCAATTTCAAAAATTTTCATCTATCAGACGATTGTCTTAGTTGCAAAAAGGGGAAGCAGCATAAGAAATCACACCCGAGAAAGCTGTTGAATTCGATAAAGCTACCACTAGAAAGATTACACATGGATCCTCTGGACCAGTCAATGTTAAAATCATTTCTGGAGATCTATAATGTCTTGTCGTTACAGATGATTATTCTCGATTTTCATGGGTGTTCTTTCTGGAAAGTAAGGATGAAACATTTGAAACTCTTATGATCCTTTTCAGAAAAATCGAGAATTTATTTCATTTGCCCATTAAGGGAATTCGCAGTGATAATGGAACGGAGTTCAAGAACAAGAAGATACAAGAGTTCTACAATGAAAAAGGGATTCTTCATGAATTCAACGCCCCTTATACTCCACAACAAAACGGAGTAGCTGAACGAAAGAATCGCACCTTTATAGAAACTGCTAGAACAATGTTAGCTTATTCGAAATTACCGATCAGTTGTTGGAGTGAAGCAGTAGCATCAGCATGCTATACCCTAAATCGTGTGTTGACAGTTAAGCCTCACAAAAGACATGTTTTGAGTTACTGAATCAACGAGAGCCTAACTTAGCATTTTTGGAACCTTTTGGATAATCGTGTACCGTCTTGGACCCGGCTGGTAAATGTGGAGCCAAATCTTTGGAGGGTTTCTTTGTTGGCTATACTACTCCTCAAAAACATGTTTTCTTGCCGAGTCTGAACCAGGTAGTTCTAGCGCAGCACGTAGATTGTAAAAGATATACAACGCTTACACAGAAGCCTGGGGATCCATGGCTGTTTAACTACGATGGATTGTGGAATTCGTTTATCTTCCAGATGTGCCAACTGAAGAAGAACTTGTTATGTTATTTCAACAATATCAGTTATCTAATCAAGAACAAGTTCCTCGACCTTTGGTGATTTCTACATCTCTACCAGTTAACACATCTGATGATGGTCAAAGCTCTTTTGTTCTAAATCCAGTTCCAACTTCAAATGTCAATGTTGCTGAATCTTCTGCCCAGCCAAATGAAGATGATGACTCTGATCGGGAACCAACTTTCGACGATGGAGGATCCAGTTCTGATGAAGGATCTGAACAGATTGAAGGCTTTCTGAAACAACAGCCTGATTAGTCTAATGCTAGGAATAAAGCTTCTTCATCTGTACCGGTTATCAATGAAAATCTCACAAATTTGCAACCACAAGTAGATGTTCCAACTGAAGTGATGCCTAGGACACTTTCATATCATCCGTCAGAGAACATCATAGGCAGCTTACAATCGGGAGTGCAAACTCGCAATCAGGTTGAACCAGGAAATTGGAAAGACGCGTTGAAAGAAGAATGTTGGGTGGATGCAATGCAAGAAGAGTTATTGCAATTCCAGAAACTTGGAGTCTGGACGCTTGTTGACCTGCCATCACAAAAAGATTAATACAAGATGGGTCTTCAAGTGTAAAAGAGATGATAGACGAGTTGTCGTGCGCAACAAAGCTCAACTCGTGGTTCAAGGTTTTCATCAGCAAGAAGGGATAGATTATACTGAAGTCTATGCCCCAGTTGCATGTCTTGAAGCAATTTGTATATTCTTGGCCTTTGCCTCGTGGAAAGGGTTCAAGGTGTACCAGTTTGATGTTAAATCTGATTTCCTTTACGAAAAAGTGAAAGAGGAGGTGTACGTCGGCCAACCATCAGGGTTCGTTGATCCCGTGCACAAAGATAAAGTCTACCTCTTGAATAAAGCCTTATATGGAATGAAACATTATCGAGTCATCTTCTAGACAATGGCTTTATCAGGGGAACAATAGACTCAACTCTCTTCACAAAGGAAGTAGATGGACATCTAATTATCGTACAGATATATGTGGATGATATTATCTTTGGATCGACAAATGACAAGCTGTGTAAAGACTTTGAAGAAGTCATGAAACGCAGATTTTAAATGAGCGCAATGGGGGAGATGAAGTTCTTTCTAGGACTTCAGGTTGATCAGTTGCCTGATGGTATTTTCATTCATCAGACGAAATATGTTCATGACATATTGGAGAAATGCAATATGACAGGAGCTAAACCAGCGTCGACCCCGTTAGCTCCAAATCACGGCATTTGTCCAGATCTTACCGGGGAAAAAGTTGATGAAACTTTATATCGCTCCATGATCGGATCCTTGATGTATCTCACTGCTTCTTGGCCAGATATCATGTATCCAACGTGGCTGTGCTCCCGTTATCAGTCTAATCCAAAAGAGTCACATCTGCATATCGCCAAACACATAATGAGATATTTGAAGGGTTTTCCAAGCACTGGCATGTGGTACCCTAGACATGATGATTTTAATCTTGCAGGTTACTCGGATTCTGATTTCGGATGCTGCAAACTGAATACAAAGTCTACAACAGCCGGCTGACAGTGTTTCGGAACTCGTTTGGTAACGTGGCAATGCAAGAAAAAAACTGCGGTCACTCTCTCTACCTGTGAGGCTGAATACATTTCGGCTTCCAGTTGTTGTGCTCAGATTCTCTGGATACAACAACAAATGGGAGATTTCGGTTTGCAATTTCTTGATACGCCTATATATGTAGATAATCAGGCCACGATCGATATCACAAAAAACTCATGTCAACACTCACGTACTAAACATATCGAGATTCGACACCACTTTATCGGTGATTGCTACGAGAAAAAGTTGGTACGAATTGAGAAAATCCACAATGATGACCAAAAAGCAGATTTTTATACCAAAGCTTTTGATAAAACAAAGTTTAAAAATTTGTTAAAGCTAGATGGTTTAAAAAATGTGATCTCAGGGGTATATTTGAGGTTGAGTTTGAGGATGATGACGACTTGATGTGAATTTGTCATTAGTTAAATGTTTTCTGTACATTTTTTTTCTCTTATAACTTCTTAAAAAATCCAAAAATATATTTTTGATTTTAGGGGGAGAATATTTGAGGAAAAAACAAAAACATTAAAAAAGACAAAATAGTTTTGTGTAAAAAGAGTGATCATAGTAAATCAAAAATGGCAGTCACAGTATGCTAAAGAATTGTATTGTTTAAAGTAATTAAGCAATTCTTACTATGGATATGACAATAGACTTCACTCGTTCAGTAAATTGTATTTGAGATATAAACCTTAAATGCAAAATTGATTAACTTGTGGGTTAACATTTCTTGGATATATGGACTTAGTACTCTGAAGTTTCGTTTGAAAGACTGCCAGATTCTGCAATACTAGGTCTTTATATTTGATTGAAATCTGGTGTATTATTCGAGTTCTTCTGATTTTGCGGAAGCAATGGCCTAGAACTCATATAATACTTTCGCATTATTTCCTTGAAAGCTGCGTGAAAAATGATTGTGTCTTAAGCAATTATGACATTTGCAGTACAAAAGATTCCTTAATGGAACACCACCTAAAGATGAGCCTTCATCTCTTTGTTTGTACGGTAGTACTAACATGAGCTCTCAAGGTCTCGCATTCACCCAATATACAGATATCAATTCGATATATTCACCTGTAATATGACATTCTGGGAATCTTGATACGGGAGTATATTCTGAAATGGGAAACACCGTTATTTCATGTTTCTAATGATACCTTAACATATTTTGAAACAATTGAGAAACGAGAAGAGGTTTAAATGGACAAATATATTGGCAATCTAGGCATATTTGTTTATAAACTTAAAAGGTGTTTCTAAACTAATGGTATTGATGACTTATATGAATGCTTGAAATGATCCTCTGAAAATGAAAAATTCACAAAAAAATGTTATTATTCATTGAAAAAATTCTTAAAACCCAAAAAGATTTTTAATTTTCTTCGCTTGATAGTGTTAATTTTTGTTTACCGATGATAAAAACACTGATGGTTGGAATCATAGCAACATCTTGCTGAGGAAAGCTTGGAATCATAGGTTGGGAGTTAATTTTTTAGCAACAGAGTTTACTCAAATGTCAAGAAAGTTCATTAATTTGAAACTTTACGTGTTAAAATAAATATGTTTGGTTAAACATGGTCAACCACGGTCATTAACTTGGACTTGGAAGGAATATTGGATAACCAGGGTCATTAGTTTGGACTTGGTTAGTCAAGTGGATTTTTGAAACAGAAAAAATTATTAAAAATAAAAAATACAGAAAAAAATTGGAATTGAAAAAGTTTAAAGTTTTTAGATTTGATTCGTACAAAATCAAATTTCATGCGGTTAAGTCGTTTTTGTACAAAACAAGGGAAAATATTTGGTGCGATTCACAAATTTTTGTACGAAACATGGTGAATATAAATATCCTTTCTCTCGCACAGAAATGAGATTTTTGTTCCTTTAGCACTGTTGAGCGACTCAGAGAGATTTTGTGCGATTCATTTCTAAAACTTAATTTCTTGATTCTTGTGTTTGTTATTTACATTGTTGAGGTTGGTTTGCACACCTCGTACAATGGGCAAGGTAATTTGGTCAAGATCTCACTATTATAATGTCAAAATTTCGTACGATTCAGACTAAAACTTAGATCTAGGGAAATTGGACAGGTAAAACTTAAAATTGACCACAAAATTGTTAAAATCGGCTCTAAACCTGAAAATCAACTATCAATTTGCTAAAAACAACAAGTTTTAGGTTCAGATTATACTTGGACAAATTTTGGGATGACGACGATTTGGTACGACTGAACTGTTATGCACCAAATAATTTTTCAAAGCAAATTGATTAAGTGAAGAATTTTTTGTGAAAAAAGTAAATCGTATGAATACCATGAACTTAAATTTCAAAGTTTGATCAAATGAATGTTTCATACGAAACATGGTTTTTGTACGAAACAGAGAGAAAGTTTAAAATGTTCAAAATTTGTGATCAAATGAAAATTTCGTGTGAAACAAAGGATTTTGTACGAAACAAGAGATAAGAAACTTTGAAAGTTTAACACTTTTGTTTAACTATGTATTTCATACGAAACACTGATTTCTGTGCGAATCAGTAAAGTAAAATTTGAATAGTTGAAATTTTTTAACAGTTGATTGATATTTTCTTGTACAGGCAAGAGATCTGGATTTTCTCCAGTGCATAACATATGCTGTATTACAGATGCTAAAATCCCAGAGATAGCTGCATACCGAAGTATATTGGATTTTCTTACAAGAATTAGAGTGAAGAAAGCGATTACAGAAAGACATATGACATATTTGTCACATGTGGAATATTTCTGGAATGCTGGGAGTATAGTCTTGACGACAAAGCCATTATATCAGCAGTGAAGATTAACGATGTGGATATTCAAGTAAAGATCACTGAAGATTTGATTGGAAAGTGTTGGAGTTTAAGGATAACAAGGATGATCCAACAGGTTTTACTAAATATATGGTGAAAGGTTGTTTCTACAGGATGGGATAATACGGGTTTTGTGAATGCTGCTCCTTTCAAGAAGAGTAATCTAAGTGCGCCGTTTCGATATCTGGCACATGTCATTATTAACTGTTTGGGTCACATGAAGGGTGGTTTTGATGACTTAGTTGATTATCAGATGTGCATGATTACCGCGCTAGTGCTGAATCTTCTTTATAACTTTTTGAAAGTTATATTTACTCAGATGATTCAAAATTTTCAGAAGGAGAGATTTTTGCAGTATCCAAGGTTTATATAGATGATGTTAGATTATTTACATCCGGACTTGAAGAAATCTCTAGACGATGTTCTTAAACTTGAGCATATGGATGTCCAGTATCTGCGAAAGGTGAACATGCATTTGAAGTTTGCTCCTACTGCGAAACCAATGTTTGGTGCTATTCTGAATAAAGATTATATTTCACCCGCACCTGGTAAATGGAGGAAAGATGATAGCGGTGACGATGAAGAGGAAATTAAATCTTTATCATTGTTTGTGGCAAAGCGAAGTCTGTGGTTCATGAAAAATGGTGAAAAGGGTGGAAAAGCTACATACAAAGGGAGAAAGAGAAAAGCTGCGTCTAATGCTGACAGTTCAGGGTTGAGGGATGAACCTGAGATTGAAGAAACAGTTGAAAAGATGGCAGAAGATATAGAACGTCAGGCTTTCGGAGTTGACAAGACAGCAGCTAAAGAAGTACTATCTTCTAGTACTGATTCAGAGGATAGACGTGCAGGAGAGAAGAAAAGAGCAGAGAAATTGGCAAAGAATCGACAAGATGAGCTAAAACATAAAGCCAAAAATGAAAAAGAAAGGCAACAGACGAAGACAATACTACTTACTTTCCGTCTGAATCTAAGCTTGAATCTGGTTTTAGAACTCCGGTCAAGAAAAGACAAAGAAGGATGAAAAGATCTGCAGCTCGTATATCTCCAATTGTTAATCCAATAGAAGCTGGTGCTGAACAAACTACTGAAGCAAATGTGGAGGAACAAACACAAAATATTCCATCTCCACTACATTATATGCATCCAGAGCCAGATCAGCAACATGTCGAACCAGAGATACCCGTTCACCAACCACCAGTTCCTGAACAAGAACCTGAACAGCAACAACCAACACCGTAACAATCTGTGCCAGAACCTGTTCAACAACCTATGCCTGATCCAGAGCCTGTCCAACAACAGCACCACAACAGTCGGCTTAACAAAAGTCTCAACCATCTGATGCTCAACAATCTCATCCTACATCACAGCCGTTTAGTTCACAAGCTTTTTTTGACGAGATTAATTTAGACGATCTACCAGGAGGAGATGAGTTTCGGTTTGATGATCCTAGAATTGATGATTTACAGGAACATGTGATGATGAACGTTGTGCGCATCGCTGAATTGCAAGAACAGATAAACTTGTTAACAGCTGAGAAGTTTGAGATGCTTGAAAGAATTGGAGGTTTAATCGTTGATAAATAGCAACTTGAAGCGATGATGGCAAGTATTATTTCTGAAAATGAAAGACTACGTTTGCGGATGACTGAGTACGAAGAAGAAAGGTTGAGAATAATCGAAGGTTGGATGTATTTGAGAAGATTCTTGAAAAGAAGTTTGGTTTGAGTGTATCTGCAGTGATTGATGAAATTGAACGTGAAGAAGCAAGAGAAAGAGTTGCAGAGCGAGAACGGTTGGCAAAACAACAATCTGATGCGTTAGGAAAAGGTAAGGGTAAGATAGTTGAGGATTCTTTGACTGAAGAAGCTGTGCCAGAAGCTTAGTACAATGTTGGGATATCATAGTGTATTATTCTTATAGGAAAGCCTATTGATGTTGATATAGCTTTTCTTGATATTTCCCAATGACATAGAGATTGGTTGATGAAGAAAAGGACGGGAAAGGATAGTAAAGAAATGGCTGAAGAAACAGAGAAAGAAGCAGAAACAGAGGATACTGAAAATGTTGATGTTAATGATCAAGATTCTAGTAGTTCGGATGATGGTAACGATGATGATAATGTTGGAGGATCGGGAATTCGTGTAATAGATTCAAATGATAATGAATTCGTTGATCTTTCCGAGTATTTTGATGATTCTGAAAACCAAATTGCTGAAGAAGAAGTGATGAACAAATCTGACGAGACAGTGGATGCTCAACAGACAGGAATTTTCAAAGAGAATGTTACATCTTCTGTTCCTGTCGTGCAAAAGCCATTTGTTCTATATCTTGAGCATGATGTTGAAGAGGGAGAGTTTGTGCATAGTTATTCGAAAGAAGAGATAGCTGAAATTCTCAGTATTAGCGGAGAAAAGTTCGATTTTGACTTTGAAAACGAACTAAATGAGATAGACGTGTTGGAACTGAATGCTTATGTTTTTGAAGAAATAGAAGACACAAACGTATATGATAACGTTGTCGTTGAAAGTGACCTTGATGAAGATGCTAATGATGTCGTTTAGAGTACAGAGGATTTACCAATGTTTATCGATTTATTTACCGCAGAAAGCTCTGAGATGTTACAAAAGAAAGTATCGGAAGCTGTTAAAGAAGGAACAAATCCTGAAAAGATGTCTACAGCTGAGATTATCAAACAAAAGAAGAAATGGTTTAGGGAGAGTCCAGCTGAGCGAAAGTTTAAGAGACCCTTAGCATTTTTCACAAGATATGATGATATTTCTTTAGGGGATATTTTGAGTTGGGGGTCGATTGAAGAGCTGAATGTTTACGCTATTAAAAGAGAATTTGGGATTCAATACTTCCGATATCTGAGTGACATCAAGACATTGCCTTACTGGGATATAAAGGAACTTGTGCAAACCAAGATGATAAATCTAAAGATGGCTGTGGAAATTGATCAGATTTGAAGCAAAGCATGGTTTTGTTCACTGGAAACCGCATTATCCACGTCGTATTGTTAAATAAGATCCAGTGACAAAAGAGAAAGATATTACGTTGATTGTGAAGAAACCACGGGTGTTGAAAAACATGCCGATGATCAAAATGGAGCAAGATTTTTATACAATCTTCAAGTGGTGGCATTACGATTCGAATACATGTGAGGCTGTCATATGTGTGCACCCGGATGAAGATTCGTGGAAGATAACGAAGGAATTAACCGAAGCCGTCATAACACACAAAAGAATATATGGGTTGTGGAGAGGCATTCGAGTACTAGACCCCATGTGGCTAGTAAATTGTTGAAGAAAGACATAGAATGTTTATTTTATAGCAAGATCAGTTTTGAAGAAAAGGATCAGGAGCAAGCACTTCAATTTCAAAAGATCATAAATGTGTGCTTTGCAAATGATATTCACTCTGGAACGGACTGGAGAACAACCTAAACAAAGATTGAGAAGAATGAGTTAAAGAAAACTGAAGATAAAGAAGCTCGGATTGCTGAACGTTCAAGAATAACATCGTTAAGGAGCTTTCAGTTTTTGAAGAGACATCCTCTGACTGATCAAATGCCTATTGCTTCTGAGGAACGTCGAAAGCCGGTGAAGAGGTTCTTTGGGTGGCAAAGTCAAATCAAATTGAAGATTTTGAAGATTATCCTGACTGCGGCAACATCCAAGGGGGAGTTTGTTGGTGCATAATGTCTATTTCCTACGTCTAGGATATATATCTGTAATTTTTATAAAGTTTACAAGTTAATGTTTAAATGAGAAAATGTAAAGTTTATATGTTTTACACAGTGATTCGCACGAAACAGATGTGTATTTCGTACGAAATCAGTCACTCGTACGAAATACTATTTCATACGAATCATAGATGTTTGATAGTGCACGCACTTCGGTACGAGTCATGTCGACCTATAAATAGGGAAGTGTTATGTTAGAGCTAAAAACGGATTTTGTCATTGATACGACGAAGCTCTGTCAGTTTGTTTACTTGAGTCTGTAACTTGAACGTCATTAATACATCAGAAGCATTTAAACAGTAAGTTCTATCTTGTGTGTAATATCTACCCCTCTAGCAATGAATTCCGCCTCTGCTAGTTGAGTGAGATCAGATCAATTGCTCAATTCGGGAGCTCGATCCCTGCTCACAACGGTGGCGACGACGGCAAAACACGGCGGAGCCACGTCGGCAGCACGGTGGAGGTGATGGTTTTTCGTGGCGGAACCGGGGTGTACCCCCTAAATCAGACTTCCCGAGTCCATTTCCGCCTCCATTTTTCGTTTTGAGCAACATGGGTAGTAGTTTGAAGGTCGGCAGCCATGATTTTCGGTAAACTCTTCGACCCATTCTCTTTTCTTTTAAATCATTCTAGATCTACATCAGTCCAGCCTATCTTGTTATTTCAGGGGTAGTTCAAGTGGTTGTCGTGCTGGTTCTGGCCTAATGACGGCAACGGTGGTGGTTGATGAAGTTAGGACGATGGCGGGGCGGAACAAGCCGCAGCCGGTGGCTGTAGCAGTGGAGGTGGTTCTATTCCAGGTCAAGTCGGGTCTTGGTTCGGATCATATCTCGGCTTGAGCCATGTTTCAGATGTCGATTTGGGTGTTCCAGGTTTGGTTTTGGTTCAAGTTTGAGTTTGTTTTGGGTCCATCTCGGTTAGGTTCTGATTATAAGACAACAAGGGTGGTGGCTCGGGTCTCGACTCGTGTTTCGGGTGCGGATCCAAGCAGGTCAAGCCGGTCAAAACTCGAGCAACACACGTCAAAGGTAGTCAAACGGTCAACTTGGTCAATTTTGGTGTTTGGGTCAAACCCGGTCAACTCAGTCAATAAACTCAAATGGATTTAATATTTCAACTTGGTCAATTTCGATGAATGAAAGTTCATATTTCTAAACCATGTTGCGAATGGATTTCAATAAACTCAAATGGTTTACGAAAGGTTTATGCTCAACATATAGGTTTTACAAAACACATGTGTATTTTGAAAACGTGCATGAGTTTCATGACTAGGGATGGGATTGTCCTAGTTACAACGGGACTGGGTTGGTCCTTCTTTTAGACTCAAATGGGCTAGGCTCATTCTCACTTATGCGAGGCACAAAGACTCTGTGATTTTAGGCCCCCTTTCTTCTAAAACGTTTTCGGTTTTACAACTCACAGGGGGAATACATGTTTTAATTGTATGGTTTAGCTATGGCATGAAATATTAGATCATGTACGAATAGGGTCTTTCTTAAGCTCTATTAATCTTTTATAAGACCACGAAACAAAAGTGGTAGATCTATCGGGTACAGGCGAGCCCCACTCATGGGTCCTTGTGTGGCTGCATGTAGTGCTTTTGTTGTCCCAGTCGGTCGCGGATCAATACTAAATCGTCTAGGGTTGAGTGCTTCCCATGTCGTCACATATATTAATATCCTTGCAAAACATTAATGATCATCAAGTTCATTGACACTTTACATACCACATTATTATATACGAACTCTCAAATGTTAACGTGTTGCGATCTTAACAGTAATACAAGTTTTACAAACACAAGGTTTTCAAATGACATCCCAAGGAAAAATGGTTTTACTATGATTTCTCACACTATTTAAACCGGTTACTAAAACTATTTATTTCAAATCCTTTTCAAACAAAATATGAACTCGCCAACTTTATGTTGATCTTTTACATGTTCTTTCTCAGGTCACATATTCAAAATTTTGGCACGGTTGAATAAGAGAACCTATGGGGATTCGAATACTTAGCGTGTGTTCAACTTTCTAGAAGTCTTAGCAAATAATTACTTCCGCTGTGCAATGAAGATACCAGTTCAGATCACGCCCAACTCTGATTTTAGCTGGTGTGACATGCTTGGAGTAGTATTCCCTGTGGCCGCTCTCTCTCATGACTATCCATAGATTCCTATCATGATCATATCTCCCACACTTTACCTTCAACTTGTTTCCAACCTTCTCATAGTGACTTGATCCAAGCTCCATGATATACCAATCATACACTTTGGATAGATCCTTTGGTTGAAAATATTCATCGAGGGGATTTACATCTTGATTCTTCATCACAAGCATCTTCTTGTTGTTTGGATGCTTATCCTGAGGATGGTTTATTTTCTTCGATTGTTCAGTTGCTAGATTGACAGTCAATCCTGCTTCATATTTTGCGTCGGTTGCAGTCTTTTCCTTTTCGGTGTGCTCGTGATGTATAACATTTTGAGGATCATCATTCTTATATGCAAACTTACCACCAAATATCTTCTGCAGCTTTACTTTCATTTCATAGATCTTTGTCATTAACAAGCTCACATCACCCTGAAATTGCTCAATAGCTTGATCTCTGATTGTTATTTGATTTTGTAAGGATGCTATCTGAGCGTTTTTCAGTTCGTTCTCTTGTTCCAGCAGCACCACTCTCCATTGTAGCTTGCCAATAGTCACCGCTTCATCATCATCACTATCAGACTGCTGAATAAATTTCATCTTTTCAGCAGCCATTCTCATTGCAGTCTCATCATGTTCAGATAAACCACCACCAGAACTGCATGCTTCACCACAAACTCCACTTGAACTTTCTGGTTGTGTACCAGTGGCAAAGAGGTCAGGAATGCTTGTGTCTTTATCTTCAAAAATGAATTTAGGGGTAGCCTATGAGATTAGATCAGGAATAGCACTTGGGCTTGAAGGCTTGGGGCTATTAGGGGCTTCAGCTTCTAAAGTTTTCTCTATTTTAGTTTCTTCTGTCTGTACTTGTTTGGAAGGAACGATGCCGGGAGGAGGGATCCCATAATCGCCCTTTAGTGATGCAAGTAGTTCTTTAAGGCTCTCTGTAGAAATTGGATTTATCTCTCTAACTATTTCCTCAGCAATCTCTGTCTTAACCTGAACAGTCTCTTTATCTTTCTCTTCGTCTGAAACGAGATCTTCAACTTTCGTAACTGGCTTATGTGTTCCACTGACATTCTGAATGTTATGTTCTTTAGCTATTAATGCATTCACATGTTTTGGTGAAGATATAACCTCCTTAAACTTTCCATGTTTTACCAGCTCCTATCTTCCAAGAAACTTGACCTTTGTAGTATCACGCTGTTTGCATGCCGCTTCAAAACAACTCAGTCCTAGCAGCTTTAGATTCAGATGGTTTATGCCCTTTATCAACTCTGGATATTTCTTATCAACGATCATTTGCACGAACCTCGGATATAACAAAAACACCTTCTTCTTTGTGCCTTCTAACATACTATTCATGTTGGTGAAGATGAAAACTGAAAAGTTGTAATCCCAGTCATTTACTAATGCAACGAGTGCTGCTGTCTGTGTCTGATTCAACTGATCATGGACACCTTTGTTCTCGGAAATACACTGTAAGAAAATATGAGCGAGATACCTCCAGTAAGGTGGGAACAATTTCTTTAACACCGTCGGATATGCTCCTTCATAGCTCATGCGACATAATGCTTTTATCACATTGTCTCTATCATATACTGTTGGATCACATTCGTTATCTCCAAACTACAGAGCCTCTCGTACATCTACATATGAAACCTTGATCTCTCTGTCACTAATCTTTGATTCAATGTATGAACCACCTCCTTTGACTTTAGCATTAGTCCAGAAGTCTTGAATCATATCTTCATCAATGACTAGATTCATCCTTAAAGCATGAGTAAGTCGGCAGTTGCTCAGTCCGGCTATCAAGGAATCGAATCTTTCACAATATTCTGACAGAGGCTCGAATAAATAGAAGGCTTGATTGTGAAAGGCCTCGACTTCCGGCCAGCATTTCTCCATCATTTTCTGCGCCATTTCCTACACTTGAACAAAGACGTCAGCATTTATCGCAAAAATTAACTTTAATTGATCCTTTTGACCGTTTGATGATAAGTAGGGAAGGTCAGAGGTTCAAAACAAAATTGAACCAAAAGGTTCACACCATATTGAACTAGACAGATAAATTAGAATGACTCAGGTCAAAGAGATTCGGATGAACCAGGTTAAGACATCTCGGGTGACAAGGGTTCAACTCAATGACTCCTTGTTAGCCATTTGAGATGATCTTGAATCTTGGTTAATTATCTGAGATACATAGGGTTTATTTATAAGTCCATCCGAGAAGCATCAGAGATGCATCTGAGAAGCATCAGAGATGCATCCAAGATGAATCAGAGATGCATGCGAGATGCATCCGAGTCTCATCCGAGATACTAGGGTTCTACCTATGGGTCCGAGATGAGAGAGATCCGAGATAAGCAGGTGTTTGAAATGACTCGAGATGTGCTTATAATGACTCGAAATTGGCCCAGGCCCATTTCGGAATAGTAGTTCGAGATACTTTGGCCTGGTCCATTTGGAAACAGTATTCTTAAACAGTGTGGGCCTATCTGAGATAGAAGAGTGGGCCTTGTCGAAACAGTATTTTCTAGCAATATTTTATTCTTTTTGGACCCCGCATTCTTACAAGTCTTGAATAGTAACATCTCTGTCAAAATCCGCAATCCAACCAACCGAGCAACCAGTTTTATTACAAAATAATAAAGTAGAAAATAAAATAATTAAAGATATAAAGGGAGAGTTTCCATGAAATCAAACCAATTTTGAACCGATTAAGGAACATTTTTTGGCATGAGCTTTGTCAGACGAGTCCGTGCGATTGCCGATATATTTGTCCGTCTAAACATATCGCGTCAATCTTCAACTTTCAACCTTGCGACTTTATCAAGTAAGTTTACGATAACATCATGTGTCCCATATCAAGGCATACCTCCGCGATCAAGGTAAGCAGAAAAGTTCATCATAACAAGTGAATATACCGAGATCATCCTTTCATTTTACAACGTCCGAGTTGTTGGTGAGTAGGTCAGTACAACACACTATAAATTTACCAAACAACATTAGAAGAGGGTTAGGCTTAATACCTGATATGGTATTTTGGCTATTAAGCACGTAGAATCTTCTCATGATGAGATTTCCTTTCTTTTAAGGTTTTGGCCTTCATTTTCGGCTATTTTGAGAATATCCTGACTGTGCCTAGTCTGCATATATCTGGATGCAACAAAAGGGCAGCCCTGATATCCTGGATAACTCGTCATCATACCGACCCAGAACTTCAGACGTTTGCTATCTATCAACGCAAGATTTAAGACCATGAAATCATATGCCGATGATATGTTACCAAGAGATGCATAGCTTGTCGAAGTTTGTCGCTTGGTATCTTTTTCTCTTTTGAGCGATAAGCCTATCAAGAGGATCTTGCTTTTTCAGCATCGATACCTCACATGTGTTAACCAAATTCATTAGATTAAGAAATTTAAATTTATTTTCCCCAAACAACAAATATTTCTCCCCCTAAATTTGTGCAAAAGTAGAATACTTTATGCGCAAATTTAGTGATTTTGCTAATAGATATATACATATATGTACCCTATTTTTTCAAGTTGCTTAGTCGGTGTAACGCATCATTTTTAAACGGTCCACAAGCACCTTAAATCCCGAGTTGCTGATAGGTTTTGTAAAAAGATCCACTATATTTGCATCAGTGTGGATCTGTCCAAGCTTAATTAAACCTCTGTCGTAGCAATCTCGAATAAAATGAACTTTGATATTAATGTGCCTGGTTTTGGAGTGAAAAACATGGTTTTTGATGATTTGGATAGCGGCATCATTATCAAAGTAGATAGTAGTGTTAAGATAAGTCAACGTAATCCTCGAGCTGATGTTGCATCCAAATAAACTAGGAGCAGCATGCAGATGTTGCAACATATTCTACTTATGCAGTTTATAAAGACACTGTTTGTTCTTCTTGCACTACCATAAAATAAGCCTGTCTCCCAAGTATTGGCATCCAGCTCATGTGGACTTCATATCCCTTTATGTCCCTCCAAGGTTACTATCAAAAAAGGTAAACAAATCAAAGTTCGAATCTCTAGGATACTAGAGTCCCAATTTTGGAGCTTCTTTGTGGTATCTAAAGATTGGTTTAATGGCTGAGAGATGAGAAAGTTTAGGATTAGCCTGATATCTAGCACATTGGCAGATAATATCCGGCAGGCTCGCAGTTAGTACATCAATGAACCAATCATGGATCAATACATTGTTTGATTGACCGGATCTCCTTCAGCATCCTCATTCAGCAATGGCCGTTTAGCAATGGGGGAGTGTATAGGCTTCGAGTTTGACATGTCAAATCTTGCAAGAACATCCTAAACATACTTTCCTTGATGAATCAAGATTCCTTGACTACTCTGACGAACTTGAAAGCCTAGAAACATAGCCATTTCACCTAGTGAGCTCATTTCAAACTTCTTCTTCATCACCTCCTCGAACTATTTGCATAGCACTTCATTGGTAGACCCGAAGTTGATGTCGTCAACATAGATCTAAACAAGGATAAGGTCCTTGCCAACGAGTTTAATGAATAGCGTTTGAGCTATCGTCCCCGTGTATATCCATGTTCAAGCAGATGCTCTATTAAGGTCACATACCACGCATGAGCTGCTTGGTGCAAACCATACAAAGCTTTATGTAACTTGTATGCATATCCTTGCTTCTTAGAATCCGTAAATCCAGGGGTTGAGTCGCATAAATCTCCTCCTTGACCTTCCGATACAAAATGCCGTCTTGACATCCATTTCATAAACTTTGAAACCCATATTGGATGCATATGCCAAGAAGATGTGTATGGCTTCTAGACGAGCTACTAGTGCATACACCTCATCATAGTCAAGGCCTTCGATTTGTATGAATCTTTGAACCATCAGCTAGGCTTTGTTTCGTACGATCACTCAAGTATCATCTTTTTTGTTTCTGTATACCCAATGAGTACCAAGAGCTCGTTTTACGACAATTTCACTAATTTCCACACTCCCAGCTTCTTAAACTGATTGAGCTCTACATGCATTGCATCAACCCATCCAGGTTACTACAAATCAACAAGAATGTTCCTAGGCTCAACCCGTGAGAGGAAACATGAATATAAACATGTGTTAATGGTTCCTGATCTACTACCTGTCTAAACATCGTTAATTATAGGACCAATAACGTTTGTAATCGGATGGGTTTTCTGAACACGCTGAGGAATTGCTACATCAGGTGCCTTAAAGTTAGATTCCAAGTTAGAAAAACTTCATGGCACTATCCCAGATTGCTCCCCCTCATTTGATGCAACAGCAGTGTTGATCATAGGAGGATCTACTGTGCAATCTAACGGAATCGGCTCTAGAAACAACGAAACTCCTTGAACATTAGTATTTAAAGGGACAACAACAGTTTGCTGTGTAGAGGACTCATTGTTGCAAACTGGATCATCAGGAGTAACCATAGGTTCAAGAACCGGCTCTTGAATTTGTGAAGAAGGGTGCGTTTCTGTAGCAGCTTCGTGAAATCATGTTGGATCCACAGTAAGCTTATTGAAGGAATATTGAATAGGGACAACATCATCTTTAGCTATGATGGGAATAAGTATCATAGTACTTGAGACATCTACAACAACAATCAATCAGGTAAGATAAACGACTTAAACAAGTAAGAATAATCAGATAACCAATCAGGTCCAAGACGTGCGTCTTTGTGATTTTCTTCCAGCCAATCCACATAGTACGTCTCCATGATCTGCTTCAAATTTTCCCTTGGCATCCATGATAAGGAGAACACAAGGACGGCCAAAAGTGCGAAAATGTTGTACAGAGGCTTTCTGTTCTTCGACTCTTTCATACGGTGACTTCATGTGACGTTTGTTGATGACTGCATGATTTTGTACATAGCAGGCGGTGTTCACTGCTTCTGCCCAAAATATCAGTGGAAGGCGGAATCTATCAGCATAGTACGAGCTGCTTTGATGAGAGTTCTATTTTGTCTTTCAGCAACCCCATTTTGTTGAGGAGTTCGAGCTACACTGTATTGACGATCAATTCCTTTTGAAGCACAAAACTTGTTTAACTCAGGGATCTTGAACTTTGTCCCATTATCGCAGCGTATAATCTTCACTCGATCGTTCGCTTGGTTCTCCATGAGAGTAACAAATTTCTTTATGAGACTTGTAGTTTCATTCTTCTGTTCCAAGAAAAATACCCAAGTGAAACGAGAGTAGTCATCAGTGATGACCAAAGAATAAGCCTTTCCTCCAATACTCAGTACATTGACAGGACCAAAAAGATCCATGTGAAGCTGTTCCAAAAGTTTGGATGTTGTGGTCACGAGCTTGGGCTTATGAGGCTTACGATGCTGCTTCCTATGGGCATATGTCTCACATTTTTCAATCTGCATAACATCCTTGATTGGTAAGTTTCTAACCAGACCTCTCTTTGCCAGTCGATTAAGATTCTTCATGTTAGATGGCCAAGTCGTCGAAGCCACAGCATTACATAATGTTCAGCAATTTTAGAGAATAAGCAAGTAACTTTGTTAGTGGGGGATTTGTTCATGTCGATCACGTAGGCGTTTCCCTGGCGTTTAGCTTCAATCAAGTAGCAATCCTCTAGTATGACAATTTCGGGCTTCAGAACCACACATCCACCTTTTGTAAACATGACCTCTAAACCATTTTCGCACATATGCGAGACGCTGAGAAGACTATGTTTGAGTTCAGGAACATAGTTGACATCAGAGAAGCTGAGGACCCCATTTCTGATTGTGCCTTTCATAGTAATTCTTCCCGTTTCTCCACCTTCAAAGGTGACAAATCCACCATCGAAGATTTTGATATCGTTCAACTAGGAAATGTCTCCTGTCATGTGTATGGAACAACCACGGTCGATAAACCAAAGTCGAACAAAAGCCCTCCATAGCCATTCCTGCACACGCAACAAGATCAGTGGAGACAGGAACCCAAATCATTTTCGATCTGGGTTGATAATCACTCTTCTTTCACAAAGCCTCATGGAAGGTCACATAATGGTTAGTAGATTTTGAGCTTTGAGAAGATAAGGATATAGAATTTGGGAAGTGAGAACACTCTAACTGAGATCTAGCAATCTTTTTAGGTTTCCAAATCTTTAACTCTTTGTTGTTTGAAAATACATGAGATGATGTTGCGTTTGATTTCTTGTATTGATTTACGAAAGCATTTGCATTTGAATGCTTTTGATTTTTTTTCTTTGCAAGATTCAAGTCCCCATCAGAGGGCTTTTGATGTCCATGATGTCGATGGTGCGAAGCTGTCTGATGGATGGAATTTTCGGATGGACCTATGTGCCCCGCAATTCCATAATTGAAGCAAGTCTGTCTTTTCGAGAAAAAAAGACTCTTAATTCCGCTTATGTTATTTTGGGAAGTTGGTTGGGTCTCTTCTTTCCACTAGGTGCTGATTTCTTGTGTGCATATTTACACTTGGATGAAACTTGCTACAATCATCAGCACAAAAGTGAGTATCGATAGTTTTACCCTTCAACCTAGATTCAATTGGTTTTTGAGTTGGGTTTTTCTTCTGATTTAAAGCACTTCAGGAGGCTTCCTCTGGAATTTTCATTTTACTCTTTTTTCTGGTTATTCTAAATCTTCTTTTTTTTTGCAGGAGTGGATTCTATGGGCTTGGTTTCATTTGAAACCTTTTCTTTAGAAACTGAGCTTTCTGAAATAACTGTTTCAGTTTCTTTGGAAGAAGTTTCATTTGACACTTAGCTTTAAGAATCGATGGATCTTGGTCACCAGATGATGAGCAAAAATATCATGATTTTCACAACCTACTTGCTCATTATCCGATGAGTTAGAATCTTCAGTCTGATTCCCAGAGATATCATACATCTCCTATTCACAAGCAATTTCATTCACACAGTCCGACATAACAATATTTTCAGTTTCACAAGATTCGGAAATATCTGAGGTATCCATTGAGGTTTTCAGAAGAACTAGAACAGTTTTCTGAATCACTCAAACCTGAAGCCTTAGACTCCTTTGGACAACCAGTTAAATCATAGTCTGAATCAAAAACCATATCATTCAAAGTTTCAGTTTCAACAACACCAGAAAAACCAGAGTCTCAAAAACCATAGACTGAACAAAATTCCAAACATAGTCATCATGTTTATCACATAAAGAAACATCTGAGTCATCAACAACAACTAGAAGAGGTTCATCATCCACTTTAGACTGCTCCTCATCTATCATTGACTTTGCACATACCCTAAAACAGTTAACCCTTTTTACGGAATCAGAAGTAAAAGTCGTTTCCTGTGGTTCTTTGGATGGAGTTTTTGTCGACTCCTTTCTACCTTTCAAAATTTCAACTGATTATTTCAAGCACTCTTGATTTATAATTTTTACAAAACTTAAAGGATTTTGAAATCAGTTGGGTGGGTATTCTTAGGCTTGAAAGGTTCCCAAGGAACGTAATCACTTGGTTTGCCATACGTCATTTTATCATAATTTTCCAATTCTTGCTCAGTAAGCGGCATTCTTGAATAATTATGATTATATGGC
The DNA here is from genome assembly GCA_947069175.1 of Scalesia atractyloides. NCBI lineage: Eukaryota > Viridiplantae > Streptophyta > Magnoliopsida > Asterales > Asteraceae > Scalesia > Scalesia atractyloides. The sequence continues at coordinate 50,691,274 of CAMTDV010000001.1, read as the reverse complement.
GGAGGAACTTGTGAATAACCCAACCCTTTTCCCTTGTTCTCTTTGTATGCCATTTGTATATTGCGAAGATTACGAACAGTGTCACTAAAAGTATCATATGTTTTAATATTCAACTCATTTTGTAGAAACTTTCCAGTGAGAAGTTCCAGCTCAGCTCTCACTGAGTCGCACTCTGTTGTTTTTAAATTTAGTCTGTTTTTGTAATCATGGACCCAAAATTTTTGTTGGTATACGTCCCGGTGGAGTAGAGCTATGTCCTTCTTTAGTGCATCAATCTTTACATAGAGAATTCTATTGTTCTCTCGAAGACCGATGCACTTCGACATGGCACTGTTGTAATCACTGATGAGATTGAAATTATGTGCTCTCATCTGTGCCCTTTTATTTCAACAGTTTTCGGAGCATAAGAGAGAGTTTACTGTTCCGAAGAGAGATTTGGGATCCTCTGTCTGTGCCATCAAGCATTGGGGATGATTTTCAGCAACTTCTGCAATCTTAAGAGATTCCACTTGAGCTACAACATCAACCCAGCTAAAACCATGCTGATATTGCACCATCAGTGCTTTTCCCGCTCCTGAGCCTACTTGGCTTGACATGGTTGAAGTTGATGTCTGAGCTGAAGTAACTAGAACCATGGACCTCTTTGAGTTCCTTGCGCTATTGCAACTGTCGCTTCATAACCACATGTGTCTTCCTCTAGTCTTTTGGCGAAGTGTGCGGGTTCATAGCATCTCAAGTTATCTTTGAAGACCAAGTGTGAATGTTTGACACTGGACGGCGCCCGTATCTCTTTTGAAACTTTTTTGCTCGAAACGTGGCCATAGCCAGATTCCATGAAGCATCCAGTTCTTCAATATCTTCTTCAACTACTTGATTCATCTCTGTAGCAAACACTAAAGGAGGCAGAGATCACCGGCAAGAAAAGCATTCAAATTGTCGAGCATGGATGCTGCTAGAGCTAACTTCTCTTTGTTCATTCTTGGCATAAATGCGAGACTTTTAGCGGAGGGTGTAGTTTGAAAATTTTGAGATGCTGAGAGATTAAAGGGACCGTATACTAGGTTTGCGTGCTGTGGTAATTGCTGAGAAGTAAGAGTAGTTGGAACAGTTGAGTTGTTTAGAAGAGACATGTCATAAATGTAGTTTTTCTTCTGAGCTTGAAGTTGTGCTTGAGTCAATGGACTCAAAACAACATTTTGATTACTTTTCATCACAGGGCTTAAGATAAGGTTAGGATGACTTTAAGACATCAATGCAGTGTTAGAGTCGGCCATCCCTGCAACCATCATGGAGTTCTTGTGGTTCAGTTCTCTTTGCTGGTTGCCTATTTCACATGATTTGATGGTGGCGATTAGTTCAGTGAGAGAAACTTCATTCAGATTTGTAGTACGTTTGATGATCAAAACGTCGGCATCCCAAGACTTTGGCAGTGAATTCAATAGTTGGCGATTCATCCCACTATTATTGATTGGAATTCCAGCATTGACCATCTGTGAAATGAGTTTAACGAATCTCCTGATTTGGTTCTCCACAGTCTCCCCATAGATGTGATTAAACGAACTGAACTGCTGGTTCAACATGTTTAACCTTCTAGCCTTCATGTCAGTGTTTCCTTCATACATATTTTTTAACACATCCCAGAATTTTTTCGCACTTGTCTAGTTTCTGACAATAATCGAGATGTCAGGACCGAGAGACATAGTACGATTTGCCATTGCCTTATCATCTTCGTCCTTGATTTTTCGATCTTCGTCGGACCACAAACTTTCTAGTTTTGGATTCAAGTGTCTGGATCATCTGTAGTTGCGTACATGATAGTGCGGGGACAATCACGAATGCACCTCCACATTCTGGAATCAACAAACACCTTGAAACAGTGGATTCAGAATGGTATGAATCTTAAAGACTGATGATTCGAGATCGATTCAAGATATAATCGAGACAGTGCGAGATGATCCGAGATAGTTCGAGTCTTCAAGGTGTTTATCCGAGATGCTGATCGTGATAGTTCGAGATGATCCGAGATAGTTCGAGTCTTCAAGGTGTTTATCCGAGATGCTGATCGAGACAGTTTGAGATGATCTAAGATGGTTCGAGTCTTCAAAATATTCTATTTAAGATGGTACGAGTTGTAATTCTTAGATTCGAGATATTCAAGAAGATGATCCGAGTCTGTCCGAGATGATCTGAAATAAAGCAGAAACTCAACACTAGCTCCGAAACAGTAGCATGAACGATCCGAACACGTGTGATATCAGATCTAAGCCTTGAAATAGGTTCAAACAGGCTCTAATACTAATTGTAAGTCCCGAAAACCGGATCTTACGATATCACAAATAGCTTGAACGGTGGCGGAATCACGCAAACAAGCTACGAATCAGATAGAAGAAATAAGATGAACATAAAAATGTTCAACTTGCATACAAATCACTAATTTGTCTAATACAAGTGAATAAACAATCAAGGAGCCACCAAACCCTAATACATCATTATCTATATATACTAGAGTGTTATTTTTCCATTACCCTAAAGCCCTTGAGCCCAAAGGCTACCCCCAATCCCATTACAACATAATGTCCCATACCCCTAAAGATACTAATGCATAAACCTATTTAGGGCCTTATAAAAATAAAGGTTTATCAATTATGTCACTCAGTTTCTTTCATTCTTAGAGGTAACTTCGAAACAGACCTAGGAAGTGGGAATGGGATTATCAATCCTATGGTACCATAACATACTACCGGTCGGTGTTATCAACATTAATGAATGTATCATTGTCACATTCAACGCACCATCAAGTTTAGTACAATGTAAGCATGTTGTGTATATAAACAATGTCCTATGTATACTAGGTATTTAAACCATGTAAAGTGTTTTGAAATCATGAAAATAGTGATAGGCACATATGAATCTCCCCAAAACATTTGAAAAATGTAAAAGATGGGAACTATGCACTTACATGGATTGTTGTTGGTGCATAATGTGTATTGCCTACATCTAGGATATGTTGTTTGTATATATAGGGCATAGAACGTCAGTTTGTAAATGTTAATGTATATGTTATTTGTTTAGAACATGACTCGTACAAGTGAGTCACATGACTCGTAAGAGTGACACTCTGTCACTCGTACGAGGCAATCACTCGCACGAGTCACACACTCTGTTTCACACTCTCCTTTGCAAGTCATGTCGACCTATAAATAGAGGAGTGTTGTGTCAGAGCTAAGTAGTGTCAATCCTATTGGTGTGGCGAAGCCTTACTGAACTGTTTACTTGCGCTGTACTTTGTTCATGTCTATCATATATCAAAGGCATTTAAGCAGTAGATATCACTTGTTTGTTTGTCAACGTCACTAACAATGAATTCCGCCTCTGTTAGTTGAGTCAGATTGGTCTGGTACTCATCAGAGAAGTCAATTCCCATTCACAACTAGTATCAGAGCTATGGTACCGATTCATTCAATATAACAGTTGATAATCACCTACGCTCATGAATTTTGGACGTATCAGGGTTTTAAACGTAAAACATCAAATAAACGGACAATCCATGGACATAATGTAAAATTGAAACCATAGGATTGTTAGACACTTATTTTCGACCAGATCTGTGCTAAAATCAGTTGAAATTCAGAGAAATGAAGATTCAGGATCGGAAAATGTAATCAGTTTCATCCGTACGAGTAAGGCTCTCGCTCGTACGAGTGTCACTTTTTCACTCGTATGAAGAATCACTCGTACGAAGCATCACTCTCACAAAGCCTAGCTCGTACGAAGTGGTGACCAAAAAAAGGGCAGTTTTTTTATCGTATTGACGAGACGAGTGTCTAGAAAAAATTTGGTGATTATAAATTTTTTTCGAGATTTTAACGTCTAATTCGGGCTATTCGGGGACATAGTCTAGAGCTTCAGAGTTTATATTTGATGATACGGTCACAAAAGGATGAAGATTTTGGGTAGTCACTAATACCTGCGCAAAACGTTGATCATCTAGTATAGTGATTATTAATGGGCCTTAACGTGTAGTCAACATTTGATCAAAACTGTAATTTTGGGAAATGTTCCAAAAAAATTGAGTACCATATGCTGCAGTCGCGCCATAATATTCATTCCCATAAGAATCCAGACGTCCGAATTTGCAAAAATGAGGGGAATAAAAATTTTCACGTATATTTAAAATTCTGGCATTTTTGAAATTCGTGACGCTGCAACAGTATCCGGGTGGTTCAGACTACAGATTATCTGGGAAACACCGAGGATCGAAGATTCATTAGAGATGAGATATTGTTTAAGTCTATTCACGAAATAGACTATACATTTGGAATGTGTGATCAAAGAATGTTAAGATTTTTCAGATCATGATTCAGATTGATGCTTAATGGCTAACTGCATGATCCCCGATGTGGAATAGGAAGCACATACGACTGCCTATCATTAACTCTGCAAGGCAAATGAACTGTTTTTTCGGACTAACTGCTAGAAAACAAGGTTGTCTTATAGCTTAAGATGCCCCATTCCAGCAGAGATAGCTATATATCTGTTATTGTGACTAAAAAGGAAGAATGTGATTCCGATTGCCGAAGAATGTTTCTCAGATTTGATGTGCTACCAGATAGTATGTTTCCGATGAAGATTTTCTGATTGAGAAGATTTTTTCGGATATTTAATGGTTTAGAATTTTTCGTTGTGGTAATTCGAAGTTTCTATCAATTGTCGGTTGGGTTTTGAAGATCAGAGGATCGAGCATCAGACGTGTGCGCTAAATCGAACGCGGATAGGGTTAACGTCGAAACGAAGAAGCTACATTGTTTAATTTCAAGTTGGTGATTATTCGAAAAAATTTGTAGATCAAGCAAATCAGAGGAGGTTTTGAACCGTGCAAACAACGACCTGAAGATCAATTCTCGAGAAAATTATTCCAGGGGTAATGTTGCTTAAACGTAGTGTGACATCCCGGTTTTTCAGATATCTTAAACGCACTACTTCACGGTTATTCGTTCCTACGATAAATTGATTCGGAGACTTAAATTGCACGCTCGAAATAATTACGATAAGTTCGTTTACTTGTCAAATGAATTACGTGCTACGTATTAAACGTTTATAAGTTGGTGAGTTATTATGTGATGTTCCGATTTCGTGATTTGTTTTAGTTGTAAAATGTAGATAATAGATAAATGAATCGAACCGAGCCGCGAAACGAATAGACCTCACTTCTTTGCGACTCAAGTAGTTAATCGAAACTTGAGGACCAAGTTGTAGACCCAAACCGACCCACCCGAACCCCCTTGCGGCCGCGAGCACCCCAAACCGCAAACCCTTCCCTTTTCCCTTCACCTCTTGCGCTATATATACACATACATGCATGTGCATTGCTTCACAAACAAAACACACAAACCCTAATAGCTAAACAGCCGACGGCAGCCTCCCATTCACCTTCTCGATCGCAAGACAGCCTTGCTACACTTCCTCTTGAATCGCGGCAGCCCCCTCGCCATTCTCCTTCTCGGTCGCAAGTCTCGCCAACATCCGAATCGGTCCCATCTAGTTCTCGGCTCATTGATCTTATTGTTAAGGTTAGAGTTTTATGTTATTTCGATAATCATACTAGGGTTATGAACTATGGATCGTGTGTGTATGTAGTGGTAGAAAGTGTTATGATGTTAATCGAATAATTATGCTAGTTTGCAAGTATGATGATTAGCGGAATTAAGAAATGTTAGGCTGCGTTTTGTTTGATAAAAACTATATGTTATGATTAGGGTTTGCATGGGTATGATATATATGATGATATATGATTGGAAATTCTGTTCTTGATCGCTTATATTTAACGTATCGATTGTTTAAAACGGGTTAGATTGTGATAAAGTGCTGAAATCAGGATGCTGAATGGTGTTTACAGCCAACTTCAACTGGCTATAACTTGGTTATTATTTATCGAAAAACGGATTTTCTGAAGTCTAAAACGTAGAGTTTTGAAAAACGCTTCTAATGGCGCTGGATTCATATTTTTCTGAAGTCGTTTGATATTTTTAAGTGGCCAATTAAGTTCAATAACTGAAGCTGTGAAAATTCTGAAAATTTGTTAGTTGTTTATCGAGTCGGATCTAATAATCTGTAGGGAGTCGAATCATGAAATTTGCACAGCAACTAGATATGGAAATTTCCGGGAAACTCCCACTGGAATTTTGTTAATTGGACGAACGGTGATTTTTAAATAAATTCTTCCGTGGACTGCAGTCAGAAAGTGACGAATCTGACTGCAGCCTAGTATATTAATATTTTGGTAAAGTGTTAGGACTTGAAAAATTTATATAAAATTCTACAGTATAGTTGTCACCTTCTGTAAAATAATTGGAATTTTTGGAACGTTGGAACTATTTATAAAATCCTCGAAAACAGCCTAATTATGAGTATATAAGCTGAAACTTGATAACTTGCGAATGTGTGCACCAAATTGTTGCATGGATTGGTTTGTGTTCATGATAAATTGTTTTGATCACTATGTTAATATGATGATACTTGCATGCATGTTTGAGTGTTAGGTTTTGTGATTGTGTGTACCGCTTTGTGCGTTAATTATGTGTAGGATTTGTATTGGTGTGTTCACACACTAACTTGAAATCAATTGACTTGTTAGGACGCCATTAGCGGTCCCATCATTTGCTACATCTGTGTTACACTAACCAAGCAACTAAAGGTGAGTTCACGGCCCCTAATTTTATCCGGTTTTAAACAACAGGAGGAGAAACATGTATACACTCTACAACTCTATCTCTTTACGTTATATGAAATTAACGTCATTAAACTATTCGGTAACTAAGTTAATGTTAATGTACGTTATGGTCACTAAGCAGCTATATCACACAAGTCCTTGACAATCTCTCGGATCGTTAGTATTGGGTTAGACAGCAGGGAAATTATAAGTAGTACTACTGGGCCCGACAAGCCCCATCCGAGCTAGTCGCGCTAGCCGATCGGGTATGGTCAACGGGTGAATAATTTGGCCTAACTTTCGCCATGGTCAGTGATAGGCCTGGCAACACAGAGGCACAACAGTCAGCTTCGATCGCGAACACTTACGTGACATAACTTTAGGCTAGCTACCTACATGTTAACATTAAACTTAATTACGAATCAACAATATTATCCCGGGTTAGGGATAATGGAACCAACAACGTTATTATTCCGGGTTAGGAATAATGGAACCTCATTATTATTCCGGGTAAGGAATAATGGAACTATCGGTATTATTCCGGGTTGGGAATAATGGAACTAAATCGTTATCCCGGGTTAGGGATAACGGGGGAAACAAACTTATAACCGAACAAACGAATTTATGAAAACCTGTGAACTCACTATTCTTTAATGTTGATACTTGTTTCTTTACATGTTTCTCAGGACGCTAGGAGTTCTAGGTGCACTCACTTGCATTGATCAAGACATCTTTTATCGAGTCTCATTTACAAACATTGTTTTGGGTTTTTCTTTAGTTTTGGCGTTTGTGTTGGCGCCCGTTCCTCTACTTTAATTTTTATGCTTCCGCTCGACTTTAAAAACTAATGCTTCCGCTAAACATTGAAAACTAACTAAGACAATATAAAAATCTACTATGAATGGTTAAACAAATGATTTTGGAAAACGTATTAACAAATCATATAGAGTCGTTCGACGTCCTAGTGTCTCAGATTCTGGTTTGTTCACACGCCTCGCGGTAAAACTCTGCAAGTGGAAATTGAGGGTGTGACAGATTGGTATCAGAGCCTCTAGCTATAGAGAACCAGGTTTGCATTAAAAGTAGACCTATACTATAGCTGATTACACGACACTAGACGTAGTTTGGCACCGAACTGTTATGTCTTGTTATGTGATGTACCACAACTGTGTTATGTAGAATATGAATGCATAATAAGAAATGAATGCAACTCGTAACTAACTACACAACCTAACAGGCAATGTCATCATCATCATCATCCGACAAACTTTCGCAACCAAGGGCGCCGGGAAAGGCACCTATGGTGGAACCCTCACCATCTTATGGCGTGGAGACACGCTCAGCTGCGAGAAAAAGGCTCGCTCTAGGGGAGGAGTCGTCCTCACGCCCGACCATCGCTGTGCCGGTCGAACCGGTTAACTCGTTAGAAGTAGGGAACGACCTACTTAGAGATATGATACGAAAACAACAAGAACAGTTAGAAAGAGTGCATGAAACCATCCTAGCACAGGGATGGATGATACGACAATTGACAGGTAAGACTGGATCGCTCGAGGAAGAGCAACATACGAGTAAGATAGCTCGTAACACTTTAGCTAGAGATCTTCGTGCTGAGCAGATAAGGGCTGACTGGCTCGAAGACAGAGTCCTTGAATCTAGCTGGAGAATTCAAGAACTAGAACAGAATCAGGCACCTGCACCAGTACCGGCACCAGCACCGGTCCCTCCAGTGCCGGTAGAGGAGGATCCGGAAGAGGATCCAGAGGAGGATCCGGAAGAGGATCCAGAGGAGGACCCATAAGAGGATCCAGAGGAGGATCCCGAGGAGGATCCGGAGGAAGACCCAGCTGTAGAAGCTGGAAACACCGCGGAGGATGACGGTAACGATAGCGATTTGGGGGATGGAGACGTAGAAGACTGACACGTCTCGCTTATTTTATTTACTTCCCTTCAGTCTATTTATTTTCCTACTTATGTTCAAACTTGAGACTTTATAGTAAACTGATATGTTTGGTTGGCACTTTGTAAGACATTGAAACTTTATTTAATCGAATATTTCTTTTGACTGTTTAATTTATTTGGGTTGACGTAATCTGAGAAATTATTTAAGTATGGAATAGGATAACTATATTGGGTATATAGACTTATCGGTGTGTGTTTATGTTGTCTTACGAAGATCTAAATGGCAACTAGACATCGCGGAAACCTTAACATGACGCCCGAAGAATTAGCTGCAATGATCCAAGAGCACGTGAATGCAGCTCTAGGCGGTGTTCAAAACAAACCGGCAGGTAACCATTATTAAATTTTCATGGGAAAATCTAATAGTTGGGTTAGTAAAATTCCTCGCTGACTACCTGTCCTCTGTCAGCAGGAGGGGGTCTTAACCCCTACAAGATGTTCCTCGACGCGAAGCCAAGCAAATTCACGGGGGCAGAAGGACCCATAGGACTGGTCCACTGGATCGAAATCCGAATCAGTGTTTGAAATGTGCAACTGTCTGGAGGCCAACAAGGTCAAGTATGCAGCCTCAACATTGGAAGATGGGGCACTAACTTGGTGGAATGCACAAGTCCAAACGCGTGGACTGATTGCTGCAAATGCAATGGCCTGGGCCGAGTTTAAGGCCCTAATCAAAGAAGAGTATTGTCCGCGAGACAGAGTTCAACAGTTGGAGCAAACATTATGGAACCAGAAGATGGTGGGATCTGAAATCGAAGCATACACAGCAAAACATCACGACTTGGTATTTCTATGTCCCGATCTGGCCAACACTGTTGGGAAACGACTCGAGTTTTACCTTGGGGGTCTGGTCCCTGAGATTCAGGGTATGGTAATGGCTAGTAACCCTGCAACTGAGCATCAAGCAATCAGGTTGGCGCACAAACTCACCGATAAGGCGGTGGAACAAAAGAAGTTGCCAACTCGTGGTACGACTGAAGTTGCCCCTGATAATAAAAGAAAGTTTGAAGACTCGTCTGCTCGACAGTCTTCATCATCCCAGCCACAACAGGGGAACCAGAAACGGTTCAATAATTACAACAGCCACCGGGGTGACAATAATCAGCCCGCCAACAACAACCAGAACGCAAGCGGCTATGTAGGTCGAAAGCCGCAGTGCAATCGCTGTAATCTTCTGTCACACCCTCAATTTCCACTTGCAGAGTTTTACCGCGAGGCGTGTGAACAAACCAGAATCTGAAACACTAGTACGTCGAACGACTCTATATGATTTGATAATACGTTTTCCAAAAATCATTTGTTTAACCATTCGTCGTAGATTTTATATTGTCTTAGTTAGTTACCAATGTTTAGCGGAAGCATTAGTTTTTAAAGTTGAGCGGAAGCATAAAGTAAAGTAACGGAACGGGCGCCAACATAAACGCCAAAACCAAAGAAAAACCCAAAACAATGTTTATAAATGAGACGCGATAAAAGATGTCTTGATCAATGCAAATGAGTGCACCTAGAGCTCCTAGCGTCCTGAGAAACATGTAAAGAAACAAGTGTCAACATTAAAGATGAGTGAGTTCACAGGTTTTCGTAAATTCGTTTGTTCGGTTATGAGTTTGTTTCCCCCGTTATCCCTAACCCGGGATAACGATTTAGTTCCATTATTCCCAACCCGGAATAATACTGATAGTTCCACTATTCCTTACCCGGAATAATACCGATAGTTCCATTATTCCTAACCCGGAATAATAACGTTGTTGGTTCCATTATCCCTAACCTGGGATAATATTGCTGATGGTTCCATTATTCCTAACCCGGAATAATATTGTTGTTTGTTCCATTATTCCTAACTCGGAATAATATTGTTGATTCGTAATTAAGTTCAATGTTAACATATATAGGTAGCTAGCCTAAAGTTATGTCACGTAAGTGTTCGCGATCGAAGCTGACTGTTGTGCCTCCGTGTTGCCAGGCCTATCACTGACCATGGCGAAGTTAGGCCAAATTATTCACCCGTTGACCATACCCGGTCGGCTAGCGCGACTAGCTCGGATGGGGCTTGTCGGTCCCAGTAGTACTACTTATAATTTCCCCGCTATTTAAACCCAATACTAACAATCCGAGAGATTGTCGAGGACTTATGTGATATAGCTGCTTAGTGACCATAACGTTACATTAACATTAACTTAGTTACCGAATAGTTATGTGACGTTGATTTCGTATAACGTAAAGAGATTGAGTTGAAGAGTGTATACATGTTTCTCCCCCTGTTGTTTAAAACCGGATAAAATTAGGGGCCGTGAACTCACCTTTAGTTGCTCGGTTAGTGTAACACAGAAGTTGCAAATGATGGGACCGCTAATTGCGTCCTAATAAACCAATTGATTTCAAGTCAGTGTGTGAACACACCAATACAAATTCTACACATAATTTACGCACAAAGTGATAAACACAATCAAAATTCCTAACACTCAAACATGCATGCAAGTATCCTCATGTGAACATAGTAATCAAAACAATTTATCATGAACATAATCCAATCCATGCAACACTTTGGTGCACACATTCACAAGTTATCAAGTTTCAGCTTACATACTCATAATTCGGCTGTTTTCTAGGATTTTTATATAATAGTTCCAACGTTCCAAAAATTCCAATTATTTTACAGCAGGTGACAAATATACTGTAGAAATTTATATAAATTTTTCAAGTCCTAATACTTTACCAATTATCCATAAATATTAATATACTAGGTTGCAGTCAGATTCGTCACTTTCTGACTGCAGTCCACGGAAGAGTTTATTTAAAAATCACTGTTCGTCCAATTAACAAAATTCTAGTGGAGTTGCCCGGAAATTTCCATACCTAATTGCTGTACAAATTTCATGATTCGACTCCCTACTGATTATTAAATCCAACTCGATAAACATCTAACAAAATTTCAGGATTTTCACAGCTTTAGTTACTGAACTTAATTGGCCACTTAAAAATATCAAACGACTTCAGAAAAATATGAATCTAGTGCCATTAGATTCGTTATTTAAAACTCTGCGTTTTAGACATCACAAAATCCGTTTTTCGACAACTAATGACCGAGTTACAGCCAGTTGAAGTCGGCTGTAACCATCATTCAGCAGCCTGATTCAGCACTTTATCACAAACTAACTCACTTAAACCGTTTATATATTGAACATATGCGATCAAGAACAGATTTTTCCAATCATATATCATTATATATATCATATCCATGCAAACCCTAATCATAATCTCTAGTTTTTATCGATCAAAACGCAGCCTATGTTACATGATTTCCGAAAACATCAAACTTTCAAACTAGCATAATCAATCCGAAAACAACACAATCACTACATTCAAACACATATATCCGAATATGATCTTGTAACAATGATAAATCCTAACCTTTAATGACAAGGTAAATGAACCGTGAGTGAGATGAGGAACCGATGATCAAAGATAATTGCGACCGAGCATGAAGATGGCGAGGGGCTGCCGCGCGACCGAGAGATGATGTAGGAGGCTACACGCGATCGATGGAACTAGTGAAGGGCTGCCGACGGCTGTTTAGATATTAGGGTTTGTGTTTTGTTTTTGATTTGTGAAGAAGGATCATGCATGTGTGTGTATATATAGCGCAAAGAGATGGGTTCAAGGTTTGGGTTGATCGCGGCCACAAGGGACTTGGGTTTAAGGTTTGGGTTTATTCGCGGCCGAGGGGTTTGGGTTTAAGGTTTGGTTCACTCCTAGAGTCACAAGGAATCGAGGTTGGTTCGTGTCGCGGTTCGGTTCGGTTCGTGTACATATTTACCATAAATATTTTATAACTAAAACAATCACGTAATCGAACATCACATATTCACCAACTCATAAACGTTTAATACACATAGCACATACTTCATTTGACAAGTTCACTAAATTATCGTAACTATTTCGAGCGTGCAAATTCAAGTCTCCGAATTAATAACCGTGAAGTAGTGCATTTAAGTTATCCGAAAAACCGGGATGTCACATTATCCCCATGTTGAAAGAATTTTCGTCCCGAAAATTGAGTAAACGCGGTTTAGAATGCAGCGTACATGTTTAGAGTGCCACACACAAAGAGTTAGTTCGTTAACGATGGTACGCGAAGTTACAGGAAGTTCCCAAGTGCCATGCACAAAGATTCCCAAGTGCCATGCACAAGGATTTAGTTAACAATGGTACGCGAAAGTATGAGAAATTTCCAGGTTGTCACATCATCCCCATGTTGAAAGAATTTTCGTCCCGAAAATTTAGTTGCTGGTATCGTTAGTTGGCTGCTCAGTTGCGAAGAGGTGTGGGTATTTGCTTTTCATTTGGTCCTCTCTTTCCCACGTGAACTCCAGTCCACGCTTAGAGTCCCAACGAACCTTAACGATCGGAATCTTGCTGTGCCTTCGAGTCTTGATCTCACGATCCATGATCTCGATAGGCTGTTCCACAAAGTGCAGTTGTTCATCCACTTGAATCTCATCCAATGGAATGACTAGAGTTTCATCTGATAGACACTTCTTCAGATTTGACACGTGAAACACGTTGTGAACTCCACTGAGTTCGGCAGGAAGGTCTAATTGATAAGCTACGGGTCCAATACGTTTCAAGATCACAAATGGACCTACGTACCGTGGGTTTAGTTTGCCTCGTTTTCCAAAGCGGATTACACCCTTCCAGGGTGACACCTTTAGTAGGACGCGGTCGCCTACTTGAAATTCGAGCGGTTTGCGTCGTTGATCAGCGTAGCTTTTCTGTCGATCTCGTGCCGCCGCCATGCGGTTTCTGATTTGTACAATCTTTTCAGTAGCCTCAAGTATCAACTCAGGGCCTGTAAGTTGGCTGTCACCGACTTCTGCCCAACAGACCGGTGATCTACATTTACGACGGTATAATGCCTCAAACGGTGCTGCCGATATACTTGTATGGTAACTGTTGTTATACGAGAATTCCACTAAAGGCAGGTGGATTTCCCAACTATTTCCAAAGTCTACTACGCATGCCCTAAGCATGTCTTCCAAGGTCTGTATGGTCCTTTCGCTTTGACCATCAGTCTGAGGGTGATAGGCTGTGCTCATATCTAAGCGTGTTCCCAACGCTTTCTGAAGTGACTGCCAAAAGTTGGACGTGAAGCGAGCATCTCTGTCTGAGATGATGGATGTTGGCACTCCGTGCCGAGAAACTACTTCCTTAATGTAGATGCGAGTCAACTTCTCCATCTTATCTGTTTCTTTAATAGCTAGGAAGTGTGCGGACTTAGTTAAACGATCCACAATCACCCAGATGGTATCGCAACCACCCAAAGTTCGCGGGAGTTTAGTGATGAAGTCCATCGAGATCTGATCCCATTTCCACACTGGGATCTCAGGTTGTTGGAGTAGCCCCGATGGCTTTTGATACTCTACCTTGACTTTTGCACAAGTCAAACACTTACTCACGTAGGTGGCTATATCAGCTTTCATGTTGGGCCACCAATACGCAGCTTTAAGGTCTTGATACATCTTATCCTAACCAGGATGGACAGAGTATCGGGATTTGTGAGCTTCGTCCATGACTAGCTCTCTGAGGTTTCCGTAGAGAGGTACCCATATGCGATTCATGAACTACCGGGCTCCATTGGGTTTTACTTCCCAATCGCGTTCCATTTTTCCCACCGATTCGGCCTTGATGTTTTCCTCCTTAACTGCTTCTAACTACGCGTCGCGTATCTGTTCGGGTAACCCCGAATGAATGGTGAGCTGTAATGCTCGTACCCGACGAGGTTTCAAGTGTTCCTTCCTACTGAGGGCATCAGCTACCACGTTAGCTTTACCCGGGTGATACCGAATGGCACACTCATAATCGTTTAAGAGTTCGACCCAGCGACGCTGTCGCATGTTCAACTCCTTCTGATCAAAGATGTGTTGAAGGCTCTTGTGGTCTGTAAAGATTGTGCACTTCGTTCCATAGAGGTAGTGTCTCCAAATCTTAAGTGCAAACACTACTGCTCCCAATTCCAGGTCATGCGTTGTGTAGTTTTTCTCGTGAACCTTCAGTTGTCGGGACGCATACGCGATGACCTTATCGCGTTGCATGAGTACGCATCCCAACCCCTGAATGGAAGCATCACAATATACTACAAAGTCATTTGTCCCTTCCGGCAAGGACAAAATGGGTGCACTGCAAAGTTTCTGTTTCAGCAATTGAAATGCCGCTTCCTGCTTGTCACCCCAAGCATACTTGATGCCTTTCTGGGTGAGGGTAGTAAGCGGTTGCGAGATCTTTGAAAATCCCTCGATGAAACGTCTGTAGTAACCAGCCAAACCCAAAAATTGGCGGATCTCCGTCGGTGTCCTTGGTGCTTCCCAGTTTTTGATAGCTTCTATCTTGGCAGGGTCGACATGGATACCCTTTTCATTTACGATATGCCCGAGAAACTGAACTTCCCGAATCCAGAAATCACACTTCGAAAGCTTGGCATATAGTTTCTCCTGTTGAAGTAATCCTAGCAGTAATCGTAGATGTTCAGCATGTTCTTCTTCACTTTTAGAGTAGATGAGTATGTCATCGATGAACACAATGACAAACTTGTCAAGGTATGGTTTACACACACGGTTCATGAGGTCCATGAACACCGCGGGTGCGTTGGTGAGTCCGAAGAGCATGACCAAGAACTCATAATGGCCATACCGAGTACGAAATGCCGTCTTAGCGATATCCTCCTCCCTGACGCGTAGCTGGTGGTAACTGGACCGTAGATCAATCTTGGAGTAGTAGCTTGACCCTTGCTGTTGGTCGAAGAGATCGTCGATGCGAGGTAACGGGTATCGGTTCTTGACAGTAACCTTGTTGAGTTCCCTGTAGTCGATGCACATGCGGAAGGTCCCGTCCTTCTTCTTGACAAAAAGGACTGGAGCTCCCCATGGCGAAGCGCTTGGTCAGATAAATCCCTTTTCTAACAGCTCCTGAAGTTGGGTAGACAGCTCCTGCAGCTCCTGGAGCTAGGTGGTATGGAGCCTTGGCGATAGGAGTTGCATGGTTCGCCAATTCGATTTCAAACTCCAATTGTCGATGGGGTGGAAGACCAGGTAATTCCTCTGGGAATACATCGGAAAAATCACGGACGACAGGGATGTCTTCTATACGTTTCTCGTCCTTAGGCTGTTTGGTAACCAGTGCGAGTAAAGCGAAGGAGTTCTTTCTCCGAAGATACTTCTGCGCTTGCATGTAAGAGATGATGTTTGTGACGGCGCCTGCCTTCTCGCCTTGCACCGTCAAGATTTCGTCGTTAGAGAGCAGAATACGGATAGATTTTTCGAAGCAGAGAACTTCAGCTCGGACGTCGGATAGCCAGTCCATTCCGACTACCACGTCAAAACTACCCAGGGTAGTTGTCATCAGATCAATGGTAAAGGTGTGACCCACGAGTTTGAGTTGACAGCCGGATACTATATGGGTCACATCTACGGATTTACCATCTGCTAGTTCTATGACATAAGGGGTCTCTAAGGGTTTAGGCGTGAGATTTAGGTTCTTCCTAAAAGACTCAGATATAAAGCTCCTATTCCCACCCGTATCAAAAAGCACAGTAGCAAAATGTTCATTAAGGGGAAACTTACCGGTGACCACGTTCGAGTCGTTTCTGGCCTCTCCGCGGCCCAATGTAAATGCGCGACCTTTGGCACCTCCTGTGCCACCATTTCCATTATTGTTGTTATTATTGTTGTTGTGATTATTGTGGTTGTGGTTGTTCCCACCATTGTTGTTGTTGTTACGCAGCTGTGGGCAGTCTCTTTTGAAGTGGGCAGTGCTACCACACTGATAGCATCCCCGGTTAACACCCTGCTGTGGGCCTTGGGGTTGATTTTTGTTCTGTCGAGACATGATTTCCCCACGACAATCCTTTGCCGCATGTCCCACCTTGCCACATCGTTGGCAGCGATTCCCGGCACAAGGGCCGTGATGATGAATATTACAGCGATTGCACTGCGGCTTTCGACCTACATAGCCGCTTGCGTTCTGGTTGTTGTTGTTGTTGGCGGGCTGATTTTGGTGACCCCGGTGGCTGTTGTAATTATTGAAACGTTTCTGGTTCACCTGTTGTGGCTGGAATGACGAAGACTGTCGAACGGACGAGTCTTCAAACTTTCTTTTATTATCAGGGGCAACTTCAGTTGTACCCCTAGTTGGCAACTTTCTTTGTTCCACCGCCTTATCGGTGAGTTTGTGCGCCAACCTGATTGCTTGATGCTCCGTTGCAAGGGTTACTAGCCATTACTATACCCTGAATCTCCGGAACCAGACCCCCAAGGTAAAACTCGAGTCGTTTCTCCACAGTGTTGGCCAGATCGGGACATAGAAATACCAAGTCGTGATGTTTTGCTGTTGCTTCGGTTTCAGATCCCACCATCTTGTGGTTCCATAAGGCTTGCTCCAACTGTTGCACTCTGTCTCGTGGACAGTACTCCTCTTTGATTAGGGCCTTAAACTCGACCCAGGCCATTGCATTTGCAGCAATAAGTCCACGCGTTTGGACTTGTGCATTCCACCATGTTAGTGCCCCATCTTCCAGTGTTGAGGCTGCATACTTGACCTTGTTGGCCTCCAGACAGTTGCACATTTCAAATACCGATTCAGATTTTTCGATCCAGCGGACAAGTCCTATGGGTCCTTCTGCCCCCGAGAATTTGCTTGGTTTCGCGTCGAGGAACATCTTGTAGGGGTTAAAACCCCCTCCTGCTGACAGAGGACAGGTAGTCAGCGAGGAATTCTACTAGCCCAACTATTAGATTTTCTCCTGAAAATTTAATAATGGTTACCTGCCGGTTGGTTCTGAACACCCGCTAGAGCTGTGTTCACGTGCTCTTGAATCATTGCAGCTAGTTCTTCGGGCGTCATGTTAAGGTTTCCGCGTCGTCCAGTTGCCATTTAGATCTTCGAAAGACAACATAAACACACCCCGATAAGTCTATATATCCAATATAGTTATCCTACTTCGTACTTAAATAATTCTCAAGTTATGTCAGCTCAAATATATTAAATAGTCAAAAGAAGTACTTGATTAAATAAAGTTTCAACGTCTTACAAAGTGCCAACCAAACGTATCAGTTTACTATAAAGTCTCAAGTTTTAACATAAGTGGGAAAATAAATAGACTGAAGGAAAGTAAATAAAATAAGCGAGATGTGTTAGTCGTCTACGTCTCCATCCCCCAAATCACTATCGTTGCCGTCATCCTGCGCGGCATTCCCGGCTTCTGCACCTGGGTCCTCCTCCGGATCCTCCTCTGGATCCTCCTCTGGATCCTCTTCTGGATCCTCCTCTGGATCCTCTTCCGGATCCTCCTCTACCGGCACTGGAGGGGCCGGTGCTGGTGCAGGTGCTTGATTTTGCTCTAGCTCCTGAATTCTCTAACTAGATTCCAGGACTCTGTCTTCGAGCCAGTCGGCTCTTATCTGCTCAGCACGCAGATCTCTGGCTAAGGTGTTACGAGCTATCTTACTCGTATGTTGCTCTTCCTCGAGCGAGTCGGTTTTACCTGTCAATTGTCGTATCATCCATCCCTGTGCTAGGATGGTTTCCTGCATTCTTGCTAATTGTTCTTGTTGTTTCTGTATCATATTTCTAAGTAGGTCATTCCCTACTTCTACCGAGTTAACCGGTTCAACCGGCACAGCGACGGTTGGGCGTGATGACGACTCCTCCCCTATAGCGAGCCTTTTTCTCGCAGCTGAACGTGTCTCCACGCCATAAGATGGTAAGGGTTCCACCATAGGTGCCTTTCCTGGCGCCCTTGGGTGCGAATGTTTGTCGGATGACGATGATGATGATGACATTGCCTGTTAGGTCGTGTAGTTAGTTACGAGTTGTTTTCATTTCTTATTATGAAGTCATAATCTACATACACAGTTGTGGTACATCACATAATAAGATATAATCAGTTCGGTGCCAAACTACGTCTAGTGTTGTGTAATCAGCTATAGTTTAGGTCTACTTTTAATGCAAACATGGTTCTCTATAGCTAGTGGCTCTGATACCAATCTGTCACACCCTCAATTTCCACTTGCGGAGTTTTACCGCGAGGCGTGTGAACAAACCAGAATCTGAAACACAAGTACGTCGAACGACTCTATATGATTTGATAATACGTTTTCCAAAAATCATTTGTTTAACCATTCGTCGTAGATTTTATATTGTCTTAGTTAGTTACCAATGTTTAGCGGAAGCATTAGTTTTTAAAGTTGAGCGGAAGCATAAAGTAAAGTAACGGAACGGGCGCCAACATAAACGCCAAAACCAAAGAAAAACCCAAAACAATGTTTGTAAATGAGACTCGATAAAAGATGTCTTGATCAATGCAAGTGAGTGCACCTAGAGCTCCTAGCGTCCTGAGAAACATGTAAAGAAACAAGTGTCAACATTAAAGATGAGTGAGTTCACAGGTTTTCATAAATTCGTTTGTTCGGTTATGAGTTTGTTTCCCCCGTTATCCCTAACCTAGGATAACGATTTAGTTCCATTATTCCCAACCCGGAATAATACTGATAGTTCCAATATTCCTTACCCGGAATAATACCGTTAGTTCCATTATTCCTAACCCGGAATAATAACGTTGTTGGTTCCATTATCCCTAACCTGGGATAATATTGCTGATGGTTCCATTATTCCTAACCTGGAATAATATTGTTGTTTGTTCCATTATTCCTAACCCGAAATAATATTGTTGATTCGTAATTAGGTTCAATGTTAACATATATAGGTAGCTAGCCTAAAGTTATGTCACGTAAGTGTTCGCGATCGAAGCTGACTGTTGTGCCTCCGTGTTGCCAGGCCTATCACTGACCATGGCGAAGTTAGGCCAAATTATTCACCCGTTGACCATACCCGGTCGTCTAGCGCGACTAGCTCGGATGGGGCTTCTCGGGCCCAGTAGTACTACTTATAATTTCCCCGCTATTTAAACCCAATACTAACGATCCGAGAGATTGTTGAGGATTTATGTGATATAGCTGCTTAGTGACCATAACGTTACATTAACATTAACTTAGTTACCGAATAGTTATGTGACGTTGATTTCGTATAACGTAAAGAGATTGAGTTGAAGAGTGTATACATGTTTCTCCCCCTGTTGTTTAAAACCGGATAAAATTAGGGGCCGTGAACTCACCTTTAGTTGCTCAGTTAGTGTAACACAGAAGTTGCAAATGATGGGACCGCTAATTGCGTCCTAATAAACCAATTGATTTCAAGTCAGTGTGTGAACACACCAATACAAGTTCTACACATAATTTACGCACATAGTGATACACACAATCAAAATTCCTAACACTCAAACATGCATGCAAGTATCCTCATGTGAACATAGTAATCAAAACAATTTATCATGAACATAATCCAATCCATGCAACACTTTGGTGCACACATTCACAAGTTATCAAGTTTCAGCTTACATACTCATAATTCGGCTGTTTTCTAGGATTTTTATATAATAGTTCCAACGTTCCAAAAATTCCAATTATTTTACAGCAGGTGATAACTATACTGTAGAAATTTATATAAATTTTTCAAGTCCTAATACTTTACAAATTATCCATAAATATTAATATACTAGGCTGCAGTCAGATTCGTCACTTTCTGACTGCAGTCCACGGAAGAATTTATTTAAAAATCACTGTTCGTCCAATTAACAAAATTCCAGTCGGAGTTGCCCGGAAATTTCCATACCTAGTTGCTGTACAAATTTCATGATTCGACTCCCTACAGATTATTAAATCCAACTCGATAAACAACTAACAAAATTTCAGGATTTTCACAGCTTTAGTTACTGAACTTAATTGGCCACTTAAAAATATCAAACGACTTCAGAAAAATATGAATCCAGTGCCATTAGATTCGTTATTTAAAACTCTACGTTTTAGACTTCACAAAATCCGTTTTTCGACAACTAATGACCGAGTTACAGCCAGTTGAAGTCGGCTGTAACCATCATTCAGCAGCCTGATTCAGCACTTTATCACAAACTAACTCGCTTAAACCGTTTATATATTGAACATATGCGATCAAGAACAGATTTTTCCAATCATATATCATTATATATATCATATCCATGCAAACCCTAATCATAATCTCTAGTTTTTATCGATCAAAACGCAGCGTATGTTACATGATTTCCGAAAACATCAAACTTTCAAACTAGCATAATCAATCCGAAAACAACACAATCACTACATTCAAACACATATATCCGAATATGATCTTGTAACAATGATAAATCCTAACCTTTAATGACAAGGTAAATGAACCGTGAGTGAGATGAGGAACCGATGATCAAAGATAATTGCGACCGAGGATGAAGATGGCGAGGGGCTGCCGCGCGACCGAGAGATGATGTAGGAGGCTACACGCGATCGATGGAACTAGTGAAGGGCTGCCGACGGCTGTTTAGATATTAGGGTTTGTGTTTTGTTTTTGATTTGTGAAGAAGGATCATGCATGTGTGTGTATATATAGCGCAAAGAGATGGGTTCAAGGTTTGGGTTGATCGCGGCCACAAGGGACTTGGGTTTAAGGTTTGGGTTCATTCGCGGCCGAGGGGTTTGGGTTTAGGTTTGGTTCAATCCTAGAGTCACAAGGAATCGAGGTTGGTTCGTGTCGCGGTTCGGTTCGGTTCGTGTACATATTTACCATAAATATTTTATATCTAAAACAATCACGTAATCGAACATCACATATTCACCAACTCATAAACGTTTAATACACATAGCACATACTTCATTTGACAAGTTCACTAAATTATCGTAACTATTTCGAGCATGCAAATTCAAGTCTCCGAATTAATAACCGTGAAGTAGTGCGTTTAAGTTATCCGAAAAACCGGGATGTCACATCTTCATCATCACGGCCCTTGTGCCGGGAATCGATGCCAACGATGTGGCAAAGTGGGACATGCGGCAAAGGATTGTCGCGGGGAAATCATGTCCCGACAAAACCAAAATCAACCCCAGGGTCAGCAGCAGGGTGTTAACCGGGGATGCTATCAGTGTGGTAGCACTGCCCACTTCAAAAGAGACTGCCCACAGCTGCGTAACAACAACAACAATGGTGGGAACAACCATAACCCAAAACAACAACAATAACAACAACAATAATGGAAATGGTGGCACAGGAGGTGCCAAAGGTCGCGCATTTACGTTGGGCCGCGGAGAGGCCAGAAACGACTCGAACGTGGTCACCGGTAAGTTTCCCCTTAATGAAAATTTTGCTACTGTGCTTTTTGATACGGGTGCGGATAGGAGTTTTATATCTGAGTCTTTTAAGAAGAACCTAAATCTCACGCCTAAACCCTTAGAGACCCCTTATATCATAGAACTAGCCGATGGTAAATCTGTAGATGTGACCCATATAGTATCTGGCTGTCAACTCAAACTCGCGGGCCACACCTTTACATTGATCTGATGACAACTACCCTGGGTAGTTTTGACGTGGTAGTCGGAATGGACTGGCTATGCGACGTCCGAGCTGAAGTTCTCTGTTTCGAAAAATCTATCCGTATTCCGCTCTCTAACGATGAAATCTTGACGGTGCAAGGCGAGAAGGCAGGCGCCGTCACAAACATCATCTCTTACATGCAAGCGTAGAAGTATGTTCGGAGGAAGAACTCTTTCGCTTTACTCGCACTGGTTACTGAACAGCCTAAGGACGAGAAACGTATAGAAGACATCCCCGTCGTCCGTGATTTTTCCGATGTATTCCCAGAGGAGTTACCTGGTCTCCCACCCCATCGACAATTGGAGTTTGAGATTGAATTGGCGAACCATGCAACTCCTATCGCCAAGGCCCCATACCGCCTAGCTCCAGCCGAGCTGCAAGAGCTGTCTACCCAACTTCAGGAACTGTTAGAAAAAGGATTTATCCGACCTAGCACTTCTCCATGGGGAGCTCCAGTCCTTTTTGTCAAGAAGAAGGACGGGACCTTCCGCATGTGCATCGACTACAGGGAACTCAATAAGGTTACTGTCAAGAACCGATACCCATTACCTCGCATCGACGATCTCTTCGACCAACTTCAAGGGTCAAGCTACTACTCCAAGATTGATCTACGGTCCGGTTACCACCAGTTACGCGTCAGGGAGGAGGATATCGCTAAGACGGCATTTCGTACTCGGTATGGCCATTATGAGTTCTTGGTCATGCCCTTCGGTCTCACCAACGCACCCGCGGTGTTCATGGACCTCATGAACCGTGTGTGTAAACCATACCTCGACAAGGTTTGTCATTGTGTTCATCGATGACATACTCATCTACTCTAAAGGTGAAGAAGAACATGCTGAACATCTACGATTACTGCTGGGATTACTTCAACAGGAGAAAATGTATGCCAAGCTTTCAAAGTGTGATTTCTGGATTCGGGAAGTTCTGTTCCTCGGGCATATCGTAAATGAAAAGGGTATCCACGTCGACCCTGCCAAGATTGAAGCTATCAAAAACTGGGAAGCACCCAGGACACCGACGGAGATCCGCCAATTTTTGGGTTTTGCTGGTTACTACAGACGTTTCATCGAGGGATTTTCAAAGATCACGCAACCGCTTACTACCCTCACCCAGAAAGGCATCAAGTATGCTTGGGGTGACAAGCAGGAAGCGGCATTTCAATTGCTGAAACAGAAACTTTGCAGTGCACCCATTCTGTCCTTGCCGGAAGGGACAGATGATTTTGTAGTATATTGTGATGCTTCCATTCAGGGATTGGGATGCGTACTCATGCAACACGATAAGGTCATCGCGTATGCATCCCGACAATTGAAGGTTCACGAGAAAAACTACACAACACATGACCTGGAATTGGGAGCAGTAGTGTTTGCACTTAAGATTTGGAGACACTACCTCTATGGAACGAAGTGCACAATCTTTACAGACCACAAGAGCCTCCAACACATCTTTGATCAGAAGGAATTGAACATGCGACAGCGTCGCTGGGTCGAACTCTTGAACGATTATGAATGTGCCATTTGGTATCACCCGGGTAAAGCTAACGTGGTAGCTGATGCGCTCAGTAGGAAGGAACACTTGAAACCTCGTCGGGTACGAGCACTACAGCTCACCATTCATTCGGGGTTACCCGAACAGATACGCGACGCGCAGTTAGAAGCAGTTAAGGAAGAAAACATCAAGGCCGAGTCGGTGGGAAAGATGGAACGTGATTGGGAAGTAAAACCCAATGGAGCCCGGTATTTCATGAATCGTATATGGGTACCTCTCTACGGAGACCTTAGAAAGCTAGTCATGGACGAAGCTCACAAATCCCGATACTCTGTCCATCCTGGTTCGGATAAGATGTATCAAGACCTTAAAGCTGCGTATTGGTGGCCCAACATGAAAGCTGATATAGCCACCTACGTGAGCAAGTGTTTGACTTGTGCAAAAGTCAAGATAGAGTATCAGAAACCATCGGGGTTACTTCAACAACCTGAGATCCTAGTGTGGAAATGGGATCAGATCTCGATGGACTTCATCACTAAACTCCCGTGAACTTTGGGTGGTTGCGATACCATCTGGGTGATTGTGGATCATTTAACTAAGTCCGCACACTTCCTAGCTATTAAAGAAACAGATAAGATGGAGAAGTTGACTCGCATCTACATCAAGGAAGTAGTTTCTAGGCACAGAGTGCCAACGTCCATCATCTCAGACAGAGATGCCCGCTTCACGTCCAACTTTTGGCAGTCACTTCAGAAAGCGTTGGGAACACGCTTAGATATGAGCACAGCTTATCACCCTCAGACTGATGGTCAAAGCGAAAGGACCATACAGACCTTGGAAGACATGCTTAGGGCATGCGTAGTAGACTTCGGGAATAGTTGGGAAATCCACCTGCCTTTAGTGGAATTCTCGTATAACAACAGTTACATACGAGTATATCGGCAGCATCGTTTGAGGCATTATATGGTCGTAAATGTAGATCACCGGTCTGTTGGGCAGAAGTCGGTGACAGTCAACTCACAGGCCCTGAGTTGATACTTGAGGCTACTGAAAAGATTGTACAAATCAGAAACCGCATAGCGGCGGAACCAGATCGACAGAAAAGCTACGCTGATCAACGAGGCAAACCGCTCGAATTTCAAGTAGGCGACCGCGTCCAACTGAAGGTGTCACCCTGGAAGGGTGTAATCTGTTTTGGGAAACGAGGCAAACTAAACCCACGGTACGTAGGCCCGTTTGTGATCTTGAAACGTATCGGACCCGTAGCTTATCAATTAGACCTTCCTGCCGAACTCAGTGGAGTTCACAACGTGTTTCACGTGTCAAATCTGAAGAAGTGTCTATCAGATGAAACCCTAGTCATTCCATTGGATGAGATTCAAGTGGATGAACAACTGCACTTTGTGGAACAACCTATCGAGATCATGGATCGTGAGATCAAGACTCGAAGGCACAGCAAGATTCCGATCGTTAAGGTTCGTTGGGACTCTAAGCGTGGACCGGAGTTCACGTGGGAAAGAGAGGACCAAATGAAAAGCAAATACCCACACCTTTTTGCAACTGAGGAACAAGTTAACGATGCTACCAACTAAATTTTCGGAACGAAAATTCTTTTAACATGGGGATGATGTGACAACCTGGGAATTTCTTGTAATTTCGCGTACCATTGTTAACGAACTAAATCCTTGTGCGTAGCACTTGGGAATTTCTTGTAAATTCGTGTACCATCGTTAACGAACTAAATCTTTGTGCGTGGCACTCTAAACATGTACGCTGCATTCTAAACCGCGTTTACTCAATTTTTGGGACGAAAATTCTTTCAACATGGGGATAATGTGACATCCCGGTTTTTCAGATATCTTAAACGCACTACTTCACGGTTATTCGTTCCTACGATAAATTTATTCGGAGACTTAAATTGCACGCTCGAAATAATTACGATAATTTCGTGTACTTGTCAAATGAATTACGTGCTACGTATTAAACGTTTATAAGTTGGTGAGTTATTATGTGATGTTCCGATTTCGTGATTTGTTTTAGTTGTAAAATGTAGATAATAGATAAATGAATTGAACCGAGCCGCGAAACGAATAGACCTCACTTCTTTGCGACTCAAGTAGTTAATCGAAACTTGAGGACCAAGTTGTAGACCCAAACCGACCCACCTGAACCCCCTTACGGCCGCGAGCACCCCAAACCGCAAACCCTTCCCTTTTCCCTTCACCTCTTGCGCTATATATACACATACATGCATGAGCATTGCTTCACAAACAAAACATAGAAACCCTAATAGCTAAACAGCCGACGGCAGCCTCCCATTCACCTTCTCGATCGCAAGACAGCCTTGCTACACTTCCTCTTGAATCGCGGCAGCCCCCTCGCCATTCTCCTTCTCGGTCGCAAGTCTCGCCAACATCCGAATTGGTCCCATCTAGTTCTCGGCTCATTGATCTTATTGTTAAGGTTAGATTTTTATGTTATTTCGCTAATCATACTAGGGTTATGAACTATGGATCGTGTGTATATGTAGTGGTAGAAAGTGTTATGATGTTAATCGAATAATTATGCTAGTTTGCAAGTATGATGATTAGCGGAATTAAGAAACGTTAGGCTGCGTTTTGTTTGATAAAAACTATATGTTATGATTAGGGTTTGCATGGGTATGATATATATGATGATATATGATTGGAAATTCTTTTCTTGATCGCTTATATTTAACGTATCGATTGTTTAAACGGGTTAGATTGTGATAAAGTGCTGAAATCAGGATGCTGAATGGTGTTTACAGCCAACTTCAACTGTCTGTAACTTGGTTATTATTTATCGAAAAACGGATTTTCTGAAGTCTAAAACGTAGATTTTTGAAAAACGCTTCTAATGGCGCTGGATTCATATTTTTCTGAAGTCGTTTGATATTTTTAAGTGGCCAATTAAGTTCAGTAACTGAAGCTGTGAAAATTCTGAAAATTTGTTAGTTGTTTATCGAGTCGGATCTAATAATCTATAGGGAGTCGAATCATGAAATTTGTACAGTAACTAGATATGGAAATTTCCGGGAAACTCCCACTGGAATTTTGTTAATTGGACGAACGGTGATTTTTAAATAAATTCTTCCGTGGACTGCAGTCAGAAAGTGATGAATCTGACTGCAGCCTAGTATATTAATATTTATGAATAATTGGTAAAGTGTTAGGACTTGAAAAATTTATATAAAATTCTGCAGTATAGTTGTCACCTTCTGTAAAATAATTGGAATTTTTGGAACGTTGAAACTATTTTATAAAAATCCTTGAAAACAGCCTAATTATGAGTATATAAGCTGAAACTTGATAACTTGCGAATGTGTGCACCAAAGTGTTGCATGGATTGGTTTGTGTTCATGATAAATTGTTTTGATCACTATGTTAATATGATGATACTTGCATGCATGTTTGAGTGTTAGGTTTTGTGATTGTGTGTACCGCTTTGTGCGTTAATTATGTGTAGGATCTGTATTGGTGTGTTCACACACTAACTTGAAATCAATTGACTTGTTAGGACGCAATTAGCGGTCCCATCATTTGCTACATCTGTGTTACACTAACCGAGCAACTAAAGGTGAGTTCACGGCCCCTAATTTTATCCGATTTTAAACAACAGGGGGAGAAAAATGTATACACTCTACAACTCTATCTCTTTACGTTATATGAAATTAACGTCATTAAACTATTCGGTAACTAAGTTAATGTTAATGTACGTTATGGTCACTAAGCAGCTATATCACACAAGTCCTCGACAATCTCTCGGATCGTTAGTATTGGGTTAGATAGCGGGGAAATTATAAGTAGTACTACTGGGCCCGACAAGCCCCATCCGAGCTAGTCGCGCTAGCCGACCGGGTATGGTCAACGGGTGAATAATTTGGCCTAACTTTCGCCATGGTCAGTGATAGGCCTGGCAACACGGAGGCACAACAGTCAGCTTCGATCGCGAACACTTACGTGACATAACTTTAGGCTAGCTACCTACATGTTAACATTAAACTTAATTACGAATCAACAATATTATCCCGGGTTAGGGATAATGGAACCAACAACGTTATTATTCCGAGTTAGGAATAATGGAACCTCATTATTATTCCGGGTAAGGAATAATGGAACTATCGGTATTATTCCGGGTTGGGAATAATGGAACTAAATCGTTATCCCGGGTTAGGGATAACAGGGGAAACAAACTTATAACCGAACAAACGAATTTATGAAAACCTGTGAACTCACTCTTCTTTAATGTTGACACTTGTTTCTTTACATGTTTCTCAGGACGCTAGGAGCTCTAGGTGTACTCACTTGCATTGATCAAGACATCTTTTATCGAGTCTCATTTACAAACGTTGTTTTGGGTTTTTCTTTAGTTTTGGCGTTTGTGTTGGCGCCCGTTCCTCTACTTTAATTTTTATGCTTCCGCTCGACTTTAAAAAACTAATGCTTCCGCTAAACATTGAAAACTAACTAAGACAATATAAAAATCTACTATGAATGGTTAAACAAATGATTTTGGAAAACGTATTAACAAATCATATAGAGTCGTTCGACGTACTAGTGTCTCAGATTCTGGTTTGTTCACACGCCTCGCGGTAAAACTCCGCAAGTGGAAATTTAGGGTGTGACACGTAGATAATGCAAACCCGGATCTTCAATCAATGGGGAACTACGACGTCAACAAATACACGACTGAAGTTGTAGAATATTCAAACACAACTCTCAGATTTCTTGTTCAAGTTCAAGCTTCGACAATGACGTCCAAGGGGGAAATTGTTGATGCACTTTATGGACGTCACTGTGCGAATAGGCTAGAAAGAGTGTGTATTGAATATTGTATTGATTAGATATGAACACACGACCCAAATGCGAATGAGTACTGGCTCGTACGAGTGATAACATCTCACTCATATGAATGGCCCTTCGTACGAGTGATAACATGCTCCGTTCGCACGAGCTGTCATGTCTATAAATAGGTGTTGTGTGTTCATTGTTTGTTAAGTTTTGGAAGTTCCCTGAGGGGAAACGCTGGCGGATACTCTCTGAACTCCGCCAGCCAGTCAAGATGTATACTCTTTCTGTATGAATGAAATGAAAAGCTTCCGCTAATTCTGTTCCTATTGTTATACCATTCTACCGAATCTGTACTATCCCCAAAGCTTTCGTCTAGAACCGTCACCGCTCAAGGGACCACAACATCTTGTTAATGGGGAATCGACTCCTCCGATGAGCACCGGACCGATCTGACATAACTAACAGAGGCGGAATTCATTGTTAGTGAGGTTGACAAACAAACAAGTGAGATCTATTGCTTAAATGCTTTTGATATATTGATAGAGGTGAACAAAGTACAGTGCAAGTAAATAGTTGAGCAGGGCTTTGCCACACCAATAGGATTAACACTGCTTAGCTCTGACATAACACTCCTCAATTTATAGGTCGACATGACTCGCACAGGAGAGTGTGAAACAGAGTGTGTGACTCGTGCGAGTGATTGCCTCGTACGAGTGACAGAGTGTCACTCGTACGAGTCATGTTCTAAACAAATAGCATATACATTAACATTTACAAACTGACGTTCTAAGCCCTATTTATACAAACAACATATCCTAGACGTAGGCAATAGACATTATGCACCAACAAACTCCCCCTTGGATGTTGCCGCAGTCACGGATAGTCTTCAAAAAACTTCATAGGATTTGACGCTTATCGACCAAAGAAATGCTTCGGTAGCTTGCGACGCTCCTCAAAAGCTATTGGCGTTTGATATGTAGGAGGAGGTCGGTTCACTGTATTGCCAAACTGAAAACTTCTTAATGACGCACTACGTGTTCATCCGCAATCCTCTCTTCCTTCTTATCTTTCTTCCTTTGCTCTGTCTCCTCCAGTTTCCTCCATGAAGTGTTCCATGTCGATCCAGAATGTATATCATTAGCAAAACGAACATTAACTATCTTCTAAAACTAGAGTTCTTGCTCTTTATCTTTCTCTTCAAACCTGATTTTGCTGTAGAACAAACATTCGATATCTTTCTTCAAACAATTGACTAGCCTCATCGGGTGTCACACCCCGACCAGCAGCGGAATAAGAGTCGTGGCATAATTGGGTTATCACCAAAGCTCATGATATTTACTAATATGTTTCATATTTATTAAATTCAAAATTACATCCTCAATATTCCAAACATGTTTATACAATTACAAAGAAAGATAATCAACTAAACAATCCAAAGTCTAAACTGGTTTATTCTTCTAAGCCGTCCTATATGTTTCTTGATGCAGCTGGATCACCTGTATCATGTGTAAAAATGGGGGTTTTTGGGTCAACATAAGTTGGCGAGTGAACCTTGTTAGAAAACATTTATTATTGATTTCTTATTATATTTATTATGGAAAATTGTGCAATAATCATATGTTAGCAAACGTAAATAAACATACAATAACAATAACAATAACAAACAACCTTGCATGAATATATAACATGAATGATAATGTATATGTTGGCAACGTCACATTCACGCTCATAGGTAATGGGGAACGGACGGCCTATGATAAATGTATGTGCGATCAAGGCTCAATCAAACGGAGCCGATCGTATGTTGGCAACGCCTCGTTCACGCTCATAGGTAATGGGGAACAGCTCAACGCTCATAGGTAATGGGGAGCGGCGGCCTATGATAATGTATGTACTGGAAATGATAAATTTAATCTAAACAATAACCACACAAACAGTTAATACATATTGAATACACATTTGATCATGGATATGATGGATGCACAATTATTTAAATGTAATAAATAATAAGACACATGATACACCCCAAAAACGTGATTAAAACGGGGAATTTGTAGAGATTCACTCACATTGGGTGCGTTCGGTTGGAGATGTTGAAATGCGCACGAGTTTAGAGGATTGATCGACGAGGATTAACTAACCTAAATAATAACGATAAGGTATGGTAAATGAGTGGATTTTATAACAATTTTAATAAGGTCTTTAGGTTTATTTTTGTGAGTTTAAGGTTATTTTCTAACTTCAAAAACATTATTTTTAAGTATTTTTAATTGATTTTTAAATTAAATAAATAAATAAAACTATAAAAAAATGTTGCCTTTTTTGGGTTTGACCGTTGACCATTTGACTTTGACTTGTTGACCGGTTCGGTCGTTTATATTGTTTGCACTGAGTGAGGTTCGAACTCGTGACCTCCCGTACGCATGCACGCAGCTCTACCAACTAAGCTACGTGTCTAACCCGAAATATTTCTGTTTTTAATTATATTTATATACTATTTTAATTTATTCAAAATTCATTTATTTTTAAAAAGGATTTTAATCACCGAGCCGGCGTGCATATCGGGTCTCGAACCCGGGACCTGTGGATTAACATTGCACACAGTCCACCGCTGGACTGTGTGTCTAACCTGGTTAATATTCTGGTTTTTATTATACTTAACATCTTTCAGTGAGTTAACCCGGTTCGTTTTTAAAAAGAGCATTTTTATTTCAGAGAGTGAGGTTGGGTCAGGGATCGAACTTGAGACGTGTGATAGTTGTTTGCACACAGTCCACTGCTGGACTGTGTGTCTAACCCGGTTATATATCTTGTTTTAATTATACTTATACATTAGTTCGACTTCATCTTCTTCATTCAAAAACATAGACAACAATTATTCAACTGATCTTGTTTAATTCAATTGACAAACATATAATTGATTAAAATGAAATGGACAGGGAAGGTTTTGGGAATGAACATACCGGAAAAATGATCTTTCTCAGAACTCCGCGAAGTCGTCGGCTCTGTTTTATGAACTCCGTCTGAACGGGCCAATTAATAGTTTTGATTAACCAAATTGTGAAATTGAATGATTAAACAAGAGTTATCAGAAGGTTTGAATGATTATACCGTTTCACAGCGGAATCTAGAAATTCTCAGAAAACTTCCCGCGAGTGTTGATTATCTGATATCGTCGCCTAGGATTGATTCTGATTGAAAGGTTTGAATTAGCAAAAGCCTAACAACTGATAGAAGATGAAAGAATTGAGAAACTTACCGTTTTGATGAAAGCCACGGTTTTCCGGCGAAAGTCCGGCGAGTTCAAAAAGCGATTCCGACGATCAGAAATTAGAGTAAAAGTGAAATTGAGAGTTCTGTGGATGGTTTTGAGTCGCGAGATACTGATATTGTTGGAGTAATTCGGAAAGTGAATGATTTCGGTTATTAAAACCGAACATCACATGAATTCAAGTTCATTCAAGGCTGAATTGATTAAGAATGTCGGTTTATCGGTTATTTTCAGGAATTCGCGATCACTCAAAAGTCCTTGGACGTTTGGAAGCCGATAACGGTTTCAGTTTAGCGCAAAAAGGTTGATTCATGGTTTAAGTTATGTTTTAATTGCTTCCTAGATTTCACAAAGTCAGCTAGTGGCGGAGTGGTTATATGTTTGATGATCAAGCTACATTGTTTAATTTCAAGTTGGTGATTATTCGAAAAAATTTGTAGATCAAGCAAATCAGAGGAGGTTTTGAACCGTGCAAACAACGACCTGAAGATCAGATCTCAAGAAAATTATTCCAGGGGTAATGTTGCTTAAACGTAGATAATGCAAACCCGGATCTTCAATCAATGGGGAATTACGACGTCAACAAATACACGACTGAAGTTGCAGAATATTCAAACACAGCTCTCAGATTTCATGTTCAAGTTCAAGCTTCGACATTGACGTCCAAGGGGGAAATTGTTGATGCACTTTATGGCCGTCACTGTGTGAATAGGCTAGAAAGGGTATTGAATATTGTATTGATTAGATATGAACACACGACCCAAATGCGAACGAGTACTGGCTCGTACGAGTGATAACATCTCACTCATATGAATGGCCCTTCGTACGAGTGACAACATGCTCGGTTCGCACGAGCTGTCATGTCTATAAATAGGTGTTGTGTGTTCATTGTTTGTTAAGTTTTGGAAGTTCCCTGAGGGGAAACGCTGGCGGATACTCTTGGAACTCCGCCAGCCAGTCAAGATTTATACTCTTTCTGTATGAATGAAATGAAAAGCTTCCGCTGATTCTGTTCCTATTGTTATACAATTCTACCGAATCTGTACTATCCCCAAAGCTTTCGTCTAGAACCGTCGCCGCTCAAGGGACCATAACATCTTGTTAATTGGGAATCGACTCCTCCGATGAGCACTGGAACGATCTGACATAACTAACAGAGGCGGAATTCATTGTTAGTGAGGTTGACAAACAAACAAGTGAGATCTACTGCTTAAATGCTTTTGATATATTGATAGAGGTGAACAAGGTACAGTGCAAGTAAATAGTTGAGCAGGGCTTTGCCACACCAATAGGATTAACACTGCTTAGCTCTGACATAACATTGCTCAATTTATAGGTCGACATGACTCGCACAGGAGAGTGTGAAACAGAGTTGTGACTCGTGCGAGTGATTGCCTCGTACGAGTGATTGCCTCGTACGAGTCATGTTCTAAACAAATAGCATATACATTAACATTTACAAACTGACGTTCTAAGCCCTATTTATACAAAATAAAATATCCTAGACGTAGGCAATAAACATTATGCACCAACAAACTCCCCCTTGGATGTTGCCGCAGTCTTGGATAGTCTTCAAAAAAGCTTCATAAGATTTGATGCTTATCGACCAAAGAAATGCTTCGGTAGCTTGCGACGCTCCTCAAAAGCTATTGGCGTTTGATATGTAGGAGGAGGTCGGTTCACTGTATTGCCAAACTGAAAACTTCTTAATGACGCAATACGTGTTCATCCGCAATCCTCTCTTCCTGCTTATCTTTCTCCCTTTGCTCTGTCTCCTCAAGTTTCCTCCATGAAGTGTTCCATGTCGATCCAGAATGTATATCATTAGCAAAACGAACATTAACTATCTTCTGAAACTAGAGTTCTTGCTCTTTATCTTTCTCTTCAAACCTGATTTTGCTGTAGAACAAACATTCGATATCTTTCTTCAAACAATTGACTAGCCACATCGGGTGTCACACCCCGACCCGCAGCGGAATAAGAGTCGGGGCATAATTGGGTTATCACCAAAGCTCATGATATTTACTAATATGTTTCATATTTATTAAATTCAAAATTACATCCTCAATATTCCAAACATGTTCATACAATTACAAAGGAAGATAATCAACTAAACAATCCAAAGTCTATACCGGTTTATTCTTCTAAGCCATCCTATATGTTTCTTGCTGCAGCTGGATCACCTGTATCATGTGTAAAAATGGAGGTTTTTGGGTCAACATAAGTTGGCGAGTGAACCTTGTTAGAAAACATTTATTATTGATTTCTTGTTATATTTATTATGGAAAATTGTGCAATAATCATATGTGAGCAAACGTAAATAAACATACAATAACAATAACAATAACAATAACAATAACAATAACAATAACAATAACAATAACAATAACAATAACAAACAACCTTGCATGAATATATAACATGAATGATACTGTATATGTTGGCAACGTCACGTTCACGCTCATAGGTAATGGGGAACAGACGGCCTATGATAAATGTATGTGCGATCAAGGCTCAATCAAACGGAGCCGATCGTATGTTGGCAACGCCTCGTTCACGCTCATAGGTAATGGGGAACAGCTCAACGCTCATAGGTAATGGGGAGTGGCGGCCTATGATAATGTATGTACTGAAAATGATAAATTTAATATAAACAATAACCACACAAACAGTTAATACATATTGAATACACATTTGATCATGGATATGATGGATGCAAAATTGTTTAAATGTAATAAATA
Organism: Scalesia atractyloides; assembly: GCA_947069175.1. Classification (NCBI taxonomy): domain Eukaryota; kingdom Viridiplantae; phylum Streptophyta; class Magnoliopsida; order Asterales; family Asteraceae; genus Scalesia; species Scalesia atractyloides. The sequence goes on along the minus strand of CAMTDV010000001.1, from coordinate 50,656,804 downwards.
ATAAGACACATGATACACCCCAAAAACATGATTAAAACGGGGAATTTGTAGAAATTCACTCACATTGGGTGCGTTCGGTTAGAGATGTTGAAATGCGCACGAGTTTAGAGGATTGATCGACGAGGATTAACTAACCTAAATAATAATGAAAAGGTATGGTAAATGAGTGGATTTAATTAACAATTTTAATAAGGTCTTTAGGTTTTATTTTTGTGAGTTTAAGGCTATTTTCTAACTTCAAAAACATTATTTTTAAGTATTTTTAATTGATTTTTAAATTAAATAAATAAATAAAACGATAAAAAAATGTTGACTTTTTTGGGGTTTGACCGTTGACCATTTGACTTTGACTTGTTGACCGGTTCGGTCGTTTATATTGTTTGCACTGAGTGAGGTTCGAACTCGTGACCTCCCGTAAGCGTGCACGCAGCTCTACCAACTGAGCTACGTGTCTAACCCGAAATATTTCTGTTTTTAATTATATTTATATACTATTTTAATTTATTCAAAATTCATTTATTTTTAAAAAGGATTTTAATCATCGAACCGGCGTGCATATCGGGTCTCGAACCCGGGACCTGTGGATTACCGTTGCACACAGTCCACCGCTGGACTGTTTGTCTAACCTGGTTAATATTCTGGTTTTTATTATACTTAACATCTTTCAGTGAGTTAATCCGGTTCGGTTTTAAGAAGAGCATTTTTATTTCAGAGAGTGAGGTTGGGTCAGGGATCAAACTCGAGACGTGTGATAGTTGTTTGCACACAGTCCACCGCTGGACTGTGTGTCTAACCCGGTTATATATCTTGTTTTAATTATACTTATACATTAGTTCGACTTCCTCTTCTTCGTTCAAAAACACAGACAACGATTATTCAACTGATCTTGTTTAATTCGATTGACAAACATATAATTGATTAAAATGAAATGGACAGGGAAGGTTTTGGGAATGAACATACCGGAAAAATGATCTTTCTCAGAACTCCGGCGAAGTCGTCGGCTCTGTTTTATGAACTCCGTCTGAACGGGCCAATTAATAGTTTTGATTAACCAAATTGTGAAATTGAATGATTAAACAAGAGTTATCAGAAGGTTTGAATGATTATACCGTGTCACAGCGGAATCTAGAAATTTTCAGAAAACTTCCGGTGAGTGTTGATTATCTGATATCGTCGCCTGGGATTGATTCTGATTGAAAGGTTTGAATTAGCAAAAGTCTAACAACTGATAGAAGATGAAAGAATTGAGACACTACCGTTTTGATGAAAGACACGGTTTTCCGGCGAAAGTCCGGCGAGTTCAAAAAGCGATTCCGACGATCAGAAATTAGAGTAAAAGTGAAATTGAGAGTTCTGTGGATGGTTTTGAGTCGCGAGATACTGATATTTTTGGAGTAATTCGGAAAGTGAATGATTTCGGTTATTAAAACCGAACATCACATGAATTCAAGTTCATTCAAGGCTGAATTGATTAAGAATGTCGGTTTATCGGTTATTTTCAGGAATCCGCGATCACTCAAAAGTCCTTGGACGTTTGGAAGCCGATAACGGTTTCAGTTTGGCGCAAACAGGTTGATTCATGGTTGAAGTTATGTTTTAATTGCTTCCTAGATTTCACAAAGTCAGCTAGTGGCGGAGTGGTTATATGTTTGATGATTAAAGTTTCCGGCTGACCCGGGTTCGAAACCCGGCAGCCCATTTTTATTTTTAACTGTTTCATTTTTATTTTTTAACAATTTTAATTGCCATAATCTAAAATGTTTATTAGTTATGTATTGTTTAAAATTAACATAGGCATTAAATGAGCAATAAAAATATAACACTGATTATTCGATTAATAAACGAAGCGGGTTTGGAAAACCCGTTTTTCGAAAAATGTTACAGTATCCCCTACTTTTAGAAATTTCGTCCCTAAATTTAAGTAGTAGTGGTAACAGGAAAAAGATGCGGGTATTTTTCGCGCATTGAGTCTTCACGTTCCCAAGTAAACTCAGGTCCCTGTTTCGACTCCCAGCGTACCCTAACAATTGGAATACGACTCCGTCTTAAACGTTTTTCTCCGAAGTCCATGTCTCTACTGGTCTTTCAATGAAATGCATAGATTCATCGATCTGAATATCTTCCAGGGGAATATGGAGGTTTTCATCGGCGAGGCACTTCTTCAAGTTTGATACGTGGAATATGAGGTGAATTCTGTTGAGTTCTTCTGGTAGATCAAGCTTGTATGCTACAGGTCCTACTCTTTCGAGTATCTTGAAAGGTCCTACGTAGCGTGGTGCTAGCTTGCCCTTCTGGCCAAAACGAACTACTCCCTTCCACGGTGATACTTTTAAAAGTACATGATCACCAATGTTAAACTCCAAAGGCTTTTGTCGTTTATCTTCATAACTCTTTTGACGACTTTGTGCCGCTAGAAGATTTTCGAATTTGATGGATCTTGTCTTTTGTTTCTTGAATCAATTCTGGACCGGTGATTTGAGCTTCCCCAATTTCGTGCCAACATACTGGAGATCGGCACTTACGACCATATAAGGCTTCGAAAGGTGCCATGCCGATACTTGAATGATAGCTGTTGTTGTACGAAAATTCAACTAATGGTAGATGAGCGTCCCAATTTCCCTTGAAGTCTATGACACATGCTCGAAGCATATCTTCAAGAGTTTGAATGGTGCGTTCAGATTGTCCATCAGTTTGAGGATGATAAGCGGTACTGAGGTCTAATCGTGTACCCAAAGCGGCTTGTACGGCTTGCCATGTTCGTGAAGTGAAACGACCATCACGATCTGAAATAATGCCTAACGGTACACTGTGACGGCTTACGATTTCGCTGATGTAGATACGAGCTAACTTGTCGTTCTTGAAATCTTCGCGGATCGGAATGAAGTGAGCTGATTTTGTAAGACGATCAATGATTACCCATATAGTGTCATACCCACCAGAAGTGCGAGGTAACCCGGTAATGAAGTCCATGGTTATGTTTTCCCACTTCCATACAGGTATTTCAGGTTGGACCAGAAGTCCTGAGGGTCTTTGATGTTCAGCTTTTACTTTGGAACATGTAAGACACTTGGAAACAAAAACAGCAATATCCTTTTTCATTCCAGGCCACCAGTAGGTGTATCGAAGGTCTTGATACATCTTGTCGGCTCCTGGGTGTATAGAGTATCGTGTTTTGTGTGCCTCATTCATAAGGAATTCACGAAGGTTGTTGTGGTCAGGAATCAATATGCGATCAAGATAGTAAAGAATACCGTCGGATTTAGTTTCAATTTTAAGTTCAGCTCCACAGGACAGCTCCTTTCGCACGTCGTCTTCCGTTACTGAAACATGTTGGGCTTCTCGAATTTGATCTTTGATGTCGGTTATGATTTGCGAACATAGAAGACGAATGGAGTTCGTATAACCCTTTCGACTGAGTGCATCGGCCACCATGTTTGCCTTGCCAGGATGATACCGAATTTCACAGTCGTAGTCATTAAGAAGTTCAACCCATCTCCGTTGCCTCATGTTTAACTCCTTTTGGTTGAAGATATGTTGGAGGCTCTTATGGTCAGTGTATATTTCACACTTAGTACCGTAGAGGTAATGTCTCCATATCTTAAGAGCGAACACAACGGCTCCAAGTTCTAGGTCGTGGGTGGTGTAGTTCTTCTCATGAGTTTTGAGTTGTCTAGAAGCATAAGCTATCACCTTTCCTCTTTGCATTAGAACACAGCCTAGTCCTTGCCCTGACGCGTCGCAATAAACCACGAAGTCATCACAACCTTCAGGAAGAGTGAGGATAGGTGCGTCACAGAGTTTTTGTTTAAGGGTTTGGAAGGCTTCTTCTTGTTTGGGTCCCCATATGAAGGGTTTTCCTTTATGAGTTAAAGCCATGAGTGGTACAGCAATACGAGAGAAATTTGCAATGAAACGGCGATAATAACCAGCCAAACCAAGGAATGATCTTACTTCAGTTGGTGTACGTGGCGCTTTCCATTCTTGTACTGCTTTGATCTTTGAGGGGTCAACATGTATTCCCTTGTCATTGACGACATGTCCAAGGAATTGTACTTCTTTTAACCAGAATTCGCATTTGGAGAATTTGGCGTAGAGCTTTTCATTCTCTAAGAGTGTAAGGATGAGTCGAAGGTGTCGTTCATGATCAGACTTAGACTTTGAGTAAATGAGGATGTCGTCGATGAAGACTATAACAAAGCGATCGAGATAGGGTTTGCAGACTCTGTTCATTAGATCCATGAAGACAGCTGGAGCGTTGGTTAGACCAATTGGCATGACCATGAATTCATAATGACCATAACGAGTTCGGAAGGCGGTCTTTGGGACGTCTTCTTCATGTACTCTGAGTTGATGATAACCAGAACGAAGGTCGATTTTTGAAAAACAGCTGGCGCCTTGAAGTTGGTCAAGAAGATCATCAATGCGAGGTAATGGGTAGCGGTTCTTGACCGTTAACTTGTTGAGTTCTCTGTAGTCGATGCACATGCGAAACGTTCCATCTTTCTTCTTCACAAAAAGGACAGGTGCACCCCAAGGCGAGGAGCTAGGACGTATGAATCCTTTGTCAGTCAACTCTTGCAATTGACTGGCTAGCTCTTGCATTTCGAAGGGGGCTAACCTATAAGGAGATTTTGCAACTGGTGTAGCTCCAGGTATAAGATCAATGCGGAATTCGACTTCTCTTACGGGAGGAAATCCTGAAATGTCGTCAGGAAAAACTTGCGGAAAATCTTTTAATATTGGGATGTCTTCAAGTTTCTTCTCCTTGGTTCCCTTTTTGACGACATGAGTTAGAAATGCGACATAATTCTTGCGGAGATATTTTCGGGCTTGAAGACAGGACATTAATTTGAGCCCTTTCGATGGGGTTTCTCCAAAGATTCGTAGAGTCTGACCGTTTGTAAGAGGAATGCGTATAAACTTTTCGCGGCATACAACTTCGGCATGATGTTGGCTGAGCCAGTCCATACCAATTATAATGTCAAAGCTTCCCAACTTCATAGGAATGAGGTCAACTGGAAAATCATGATCGTTTAAGGTGAGAGTACAATTGCGTATAATAGAGTTTAATGAGACTGGTTTTCCGTCAGCAACTTCTACCGTTATGGATTCCATGAGTTTATCACGAGTTTGGTTGAGGATGGGTTCAAATTCTAAGGACACAAAACTTTTATCCGTGCCAGTATCAATTAACATGGATGCATAACTACCATTGATGAGGAACATACCGTTAACCACATTGTTGTCGGCCCTAGCTTGATTGGCGTTGATGTTGAAAGCTCTTCCTCTAGCAGGTGGAGGAGCTTGGTTAGCTTGATTCACCGGATTTGCTTGAGCTTGAGCATGTATAATGTTCACCAAGCATGGACAAGTGTTTCTAAAGTGGTTTGGGTCTCCACAATTGTAACAAGCCCGCATAGGTTGCACCATGGGATAGTTGGGTTGGTAGTAGGATTGGGCTACATGTTGGGTAGGTGGTAGTAGTAGAGGTTGTTGGGCTTGACCCACTATCTGATGGTGGGTTTGGGTTGAGGGCTGGTGGCGGTTCGTTCGCTGAGGTATGCGACAGGTTTGAATGGTGTGACCTGCGCGACCACAGCCGGTACAATGTTGGCAGGGATGATCAGGAAAGTTACGGTATTGGCAACGGTTGCATTTTGGGTATGGGCCGGAGTATGGCCTTTTATATGGTGCAGGTGAGGGGGCAACTTGGGTAATGGGTGCAGCAGGGATAGGGAAATTTGTTTGCGTGACAGCAAAGTTTCTGGTGTTTCGTTTCCTCTTGTTAGCAAACTTTGAGGAGGAGGTGGAATGGTTTGAAGTTTGGCCCTCAACTGGGGCTTTCTTTTTCTCATCTTTAAATTTACCGTTGCGAATACGATTCTCGGTAGGTAGCTAGTTCCATAGCAGCTTCAAGTGTTGCAGGCGAAGTGCTGAGAAATGAGTCTTGAATTTTCGAGGGAAGGCCTCGAATATAGTGTTCGACTAAGCGGTAAACTGGGGTGAACAAGTTAGGGACCATTTGGTTCAACTCTAAAAACCTCTTGTTGTAGGAAGTATGATCTCCCTCCTTTTGCTTCAACGAATGAAATTCATCCTCTAACTTTTTGATCTCGCTTCTAGGACAGAAGCGTCTCGTAATGATTTCCCTTAGCTCCTCCCACGTTAAGGCCATTGCATCTTCGATTCCTCTTTTACCCTTTTCAGTATTCCACCAGGTAAGAGCTACCCCAAATAGCCTCCCGGTTGCGTAACGTACCTTGCGATCCTCGGGACAATCGTAGTTGAGGAAGGTGTTTTCCATTTCCTCAAACCAGTGGAGGAGAGCTGTGACCACTTCGGTCCCTTCAAATTTCGGAGGATCGCAAGACTTGAAATGTTTATATGAGCACTTTTTGGAAGGAGGGTTGCCGATGTTCTGGTCTTCTTGCTGGTGAGGATTGATGGGATTTGCGGCGAGAGCTTGTTGGACTTGAACTACAATGTCAGGAAGCACCGCGGCCATTTGTTTTGCGATTTGGGTGGCCAAGCGTTCGTTTGACCTTCCTGACCTTCTACCCCCTCGTTGTTGCCTAGCCGACATCTACAGGAATATACATAAGAAGATTGTGAGTTTATGGAGTCTTTTTAGGTGTCATGTGTCTAAAAAAATAAAAATAACATAAACATCAATAATGCAACTACATCCATAGGATGTCTTGGGTTTGCTCATGTTGGGCCTCAAATGTCCCCCATACCTTCACCTGTATAGTCATGTGGGCCCCCATGACTATTGGCTTAGTAGAATTCACATTGGTATTGGCGGTTTAACACTCGCATCACCCGAATGAAAACCATGAAATATGTTTACGAGATGTATGGTCGGAAGGTGTCCAGGTGTAGACACAATGACAACTCAAAGTGGGGTTAGCTCACACGACGTTTGGTATAGCATGCTTTGGCCTAATAGGTCCTTCGTACTCTCATCGTTAGTCCCCAGGTAGGCAAACTGGTCCTTTATTTTGGATTTATACGAATGCCAAGCCTAGACAGGACGTTCCGACTACCGGTACTTGTACCCTTCCAGTTACTACATGCCCGTCATGAGAACTCACTTTGATGTGATTTGAAAATACAAAAATCATTGCAAAAAAATCATGGAAATGATGTAGTGTGTGCTCTCATGGATATGATATGTTATGAGAATATGATTCATGATAGGCATTGTATAATAATATGTACTTATGAACATGCTTGCATAACATTGAATGTAACATTAAACATAAAACATATAAACATCATGAATTTTGCATGTAACACACAAAAATTTTTAAAAAAAATTCTAATCAACTATATTATAGGCGAGTTCAAAAAGTGGTTCCGACGATCAGAAATTAGAGTAAAAGTGAAATTGAGAGTTCTGTGGATGGTTTTGAGTCGCGAGATACTGATATTGTTGGAGTAATTCGGAAAGTGAATGATTTCGGTTATTAAAACCGAACATCACATGAATTCAAGTTCATTCAAGGCTGAATTGATTAAGAATGTCGGTTTATCGGTTATTTTCAGGAATCCGCGATCACTCAAAAGTCCTTGGACGTTTGGAAGCCGATAACGGTTTCAGTTTGGCGCAAAAAGGTTGATTCATGGTTTAAGTTATGTTTTAATTGCTTCCTAGATTTCACAAAGTCAGCTAGTGGCGGAGTGGTTATATGTTTGATGATCAAGCTACATTGTTTAATTTCAAGTTGGTGATTATTCGAAAAAATTTGTAGATCAAGCAAATCAGAGGAGGTTTTGAACCGTGCAAACAACGACCTGAAGATCAGATCTCAAGAAAATTATTCCAGGGGTAATGTTGCTTAAACGTAGATAATGCAAACCCGGATCTTCAATCAATGGGGAATTATGACGTCAACAAATACACGACAGAAGTTGCAGAATATTCAAACACAGCTCTCAGATTTCATGTTCAAGTTCAAGCTTCGACATTGACGTCCAAGGGGGAAATTGTTGATGCACTTTATGGCCGTCACTGTGTGAATAGGCTAGAAAGGGTATTGAATATTGTATTGATTAGATATGAACACACGACCCAAATGCGAACGAGTACTAGCTCGTACGAGTGATAACATCTCACTCATATGAATGGCCCTTCGTACGAGTGACAACATGCTCGGTTCGCACGAGCTGTCATGTCTATAAATAGGTGTTGTGTGTTCATTGTTTGTTAAGTTTTGGAAGTTCCCTGAGGGGAAACGCTGGCGGATACTCTCGGAACTCCGCCAGCCAGTCAAGATTTATACTCTTTCTGTATGAATGAAATGAAAAGCTTCCGCTGATTCTGTTCCTATTGTTATACAATTCTACCGAATCTGTACTATCCCCAAAGCTTTCGTCTAGAACCGTCGCCGCTCAAGGGACCATAACATCTTGTTAATTGGGAATCGACTCCTCCGATGAGCACCGGACCGATCTGACATAACTAACAGAGGCGGAATTCATTGTTAGTGAGGTTGACAAACAAACAAGTGAGATCTACTGCTTAAATTCTTTTGATATATTGATAGAGGTGAACAAAGTACAGTGCAAGTAAATAGTTCAGCAGGGCTTTGCCACACCAATAGGATTAACACTGCTTAGCTCTGACATAACACTCCTCAATTTATAGGTCAACATGACTCGCACAGGAGAGTGTGAAACAGAGTGTGTGACTCGTGCGAGTGATTGCCTCGTACGAGTGACAGAGTGTCACTCGTACGAGTCATGTTCTAAACAAATAGCATATACATTAACATTTACAAACTGACGTTCTAAGCCCTATTTATACAAACAACATATCCTAGACGTAGGCAATAGACATTATGCACCAACAAACTCCCCTAGGATGTTGCCGCAGTCTTGGATAGTATTCAAAAAAGCTTCATAAGATTTGACGCTTATCGACCAAAGAAATGCTTCGGTAGCTTGCGGCGCTCTTCAAAAGCTATTGGCGTTTGATATGTAGGAGGAGGTCGGTTCACTGTATTGCCAAACTGAAAACTTCTTAATGACGCAATACGTGTTCATCCGCAATCCTCTCTTCCTTCTTATCTTTCTTCCTTTGCTCTGTCTCCTCCAGTTTCCTCCATGAAGTGTTCCATGTCGATCCAGAATGTATATCATTAGCAAAACGAACATTAACTATCTTCTGAAACTAGAGTTCTTGCTCTTTATCTTTCTCTTCAAACCTGATTTTGCTGTAGAACAAACATTTGATATCTTTCTTCAAACAATTGACTAGCCACATCGGGTGTCACACCCCGACCCACAGCGGAATAAGAGTCGGGGCATAATTGGGTTATCACCAAAGCTCATGATATTTACTAATATGTTTCATATTTATTAAATTCAAATTACATCCTCAATATTCCAAACATGTTCATACAATTACAAAGAAAGATAATCAACTAAACAATCCAAAGTCTAAACCGGTTTATTCTTCTAAGCCATCCTATATGTTTCTTGCTGCAGCTGGATCACCTGTATAATGTGTAAAAATGGGGGTTTTTGGGTCAACATAAGTTGGCGAGTGAACCTTGTTAGAAAACATTTATTATTGATTTCTTGTTATATTTATTATAGAAAATTGTGCAATAATCATATGTGAGCAAACGTAAATAAACATACAATAACAATAACAATAACAATAACAATAACAATAACAATAACAATAACAATAACAATAACAATAACAATAACAATAACAATAACAATAACAATAACAATAACAATAACAATAACAAACAACCTTGCATGAATATATAACATGAATGATATTGTATATGTTGGCAACGTCACGTTCACGCTCATAGGTAATGGGGAACAGACGGCCTATGATAAATGTATGTGCGATCAAGGCTCAATCAAACGGAGCCGAACGTATGTTGGCAACGCCTCGTTCACGCTCATAGGTAATGGGGAACAGCTCAACGCTCATAGGTAATGGGGAGCGGCGGCCTATGATAATGTATGTACTGAAAATGATAAATTTAATCTAAACAATAACCACACAAACAGTTAATACATATTGAATACACATTTGATCATGGATATGATGGATGCACAATTGTTTAAATGTAATAAATAATAAGACACATGATACACCCCAAAAACATGATTAAAACGGGGAATTTGTAGAGATTCACTCACATTGGGTGCGTTCGGTTGGAGATGTTGAAATGCGCACGAGTTTAGAGGATTGATCAACGAGGATTAACTAACCTAAATAATAACGAAAAGGTATGGTAAATGAGTGGATTTTAATAACAATTTTAATAAGGACTTTAGGTTTATTTTTGTGAGTTTAAGGTTATTTTCTAACTTCAAAAACATTATTTTTAAGTATTTTTAATTGATTTTTAAATTAAATAAATAGATAAAACTATAAAAAATGTTGACTTTTTTTGGGTTTGACCGTTGACCATTTGACTTTGACTTGTTGACCGGTTCGGTCGTTTATATTGTTTGCACTGAGTGAGGTTCGAACTCGTGACCTCCCGTACGCGTGCACGCAGCTCTACCAACTGAGCTACGTGTCTAACCCGAAATATTTCTGTTTTTAATTATATTTATATACTATTTTAATTTATTCAAAATTCATTTATTTTTAAAAAGGATTTTAATCATCGAACCGGCGTGCATATCGGGTCTCGAACCCGGGACCTGTGGATTAACGTTGCACACAGTCCACCGCTGGACTGTGTGTCTAACCTGGTTAATATTCTGGTTTTTATTATACTTAACATCTTTTAGTGAGTTAACCCGGTTCGGTTTTAAAAAGAGCATTTTTATTTCAGAGAGTGAGGTTGGGTCAGGGATCGAACTCGAGACGTGTGATAGTTGTTTGCACACAGTCCACCGCTGGAATGTGTGTCTAACCCGGTTATATATCTTGTTTTAGTTATACTTATACATTAGTTCGACTTCATCTTCTTCGTTCAAAAACACAGACAATGATTATTCAACTGATCTTGTTTAATTCGATTGACAAACATATAATTGATTAAAATGAAATGGACAGGGAAGGTTTTGGGAATGAACATACCGGAAAAATGATCTTTCTCAGAACTCCGGCGAAGTCGTCGGCTCTGTTTTATGAACTCCGTCTGAACGGGCCAATTAATAGTTTTGATTAACCAAATTGTGAAATTGAATGATTAAACAAGAGTTATCAGAAGGTTTGAATGATTATACCGTTTCACAGCGGAATCTAGAAATTCTCAGAAAACTTCCCGCGAGTGTTGATTATCTGATATCGTCGCCTGGGATTGATTCTGATTGAAAGGTTTGAATTAGCAAAAGCCTAACAACTGATAGAAGATGAAAGAATTGAGAAACTTACCGTTTTGATGAAAGACACGGTTTTCCGGCGAAAGTCCGGCGAGTTCAAAAAGCGATTCCGACGATCAGAAATTAGAGTAAAAGTGAAATTGAGAGTTCTGTGGATGGTTTTGAGTCGTGAGATACTGATACTGTTGGAGTAATTCGGAAAGTGAATGATTTCGGTTATTAAAACCAAACATCACATGAATTCAAGTTCATTCAAGGCTGAATTGATTAAGAATGTCGGTTTATCGGTTATTTTCAGGAATCCGCGATCACTTAAAAGTCCTTGGACGTTTGGAAGCCGATAACGGTTTCAGTTTGGCGCAAACAGGTTGATACATGGTTGAAGTTATGTTTGAATTGCTTCCTAGATTTCACAAAGTCAGCTAGTGGCGGAGTGGTTATATGTTTGATGATTAAAGTTTCCGGCTGACACGGGTTCGAAACCCGGCAGCCCATTTTTATTTTTAATTGTTTCATTTTTATTTTTTAACAACTTTAATTGCCATAATCTAAAATGTTTATTAGTTATGTATTGTTTAAAATTAACATAGGCATTAAATGAGCAACAAAAATACAACACTGATTATTCGATTAATAAACGAAGCGGGTTTGGAAAACCAGTTTTTCGACAAATGTTACATCGGGTCTAGTACTCGAATGCCACGCCACAGCCCATATATATGTTTGTGTGCTATGACGGCTTCGGTAAGTTCCTCTGTTATCTTCCACGAATCATCATCAGGGTGCACACATATCACAGCTTCTCCCGTGTTAGAATCATAATGCCACCATTTGAAGATTTTGTGGAAGCCTTGCTCCATCTGAATCATAGGCATATTCTTCATTACCTTTAGCCTCTTAACGATGAGGGTAACATCTTTTTTTTTGGTAATCAGATCGATCTTCATAATTCGCTTTGGGAAATGAGGCTTCCAGTGTATAAATCCGTGCGAAGCTTCAAGCTTGATCAATTTCCATAGCCGTTGGTCATGAAATTTCATCTTCAAATTAATCATCTTCGTTGCACGAGCTCTTTTATATCCCAATATGGCAAGATTTGATGTCGCTCAAGTATCTGAAATACTGGATCCCAAACTCCCTCTTGATTGCGTAAACATTAAGTTTCTCGATCCATCCCCAGCTAATTATATCCTCTAGAGAAATATCTGCATCACACGTAAAGAACGTTAAGGGACGCTTAAAATTTTGCTCTGCTGGTGAACTTTGAACCACGGTTTCCTCATCTCTACAATTTATTCAGAAGACATTTGTTGAGGAATCCTCCTGTGTTTGGCAACTTCTTCAACTTTACGTTTCGGAACATCAACATTTTCCGCTGTAAACAACTCACAAAAGTTGGGGAGTCATCTGTACCTGATCGGCAAGATTAGTAACATCGTCATCATAATCATCCTCCACGAAAACTCCATCATAATCATTCGCATTCAACGTGCTCGAAGACATAGTCAACTAACTCGAAAGCGCTAATATCATTCAGCTCGTCTTCAAAAACAAACACAAATTCTTCTTTGTTCATTCCCAGCATTTCATTTATCTCTTCTTTAGTGTTGCTGTGAATGAACTCTCCTTCTTCAATATCGTGCTCAATATATAAAATCTTAGGCTTTGGCACGACAGGAACGGTAGATATATCAGTTACCGTGAGAATTCCTGCCCGCTGAGCACCTTTCAAACCTCCAGATCTTCCCTGATCTCTATCTTCATTTACCTAATTTGTGGAATTATCCAAGTAAGCAGAATAATCAATATCATCAGACTCATCAGCTTCTGTTACCCGGACACTAGATCCTCCCATATCATCATCATCATCATCATCACCACCATTATCATCATCGTCAGACGTATCTTAAAATAAATCATCTAAATCATCTAAGTCCTCTTTGTCTTTTTCAGCATTCTCGACAAACTCATCAACCTCGGCATCAATCTCTTTCTCTATCTTCTTCTTGATTAGCCATTCCTGATGTCTTGCTGAAAGATTAGACATATCATATCTACATCTTTTGGCTTACCTACCAACACAAACTTCTTCGTCATCGTATACACCACAATATCAGTAATGACTGGTGCTGATTCTGCTTCTGGCTCAGGTGAAACATTCACAGGATCCTCACCGACTTTCTCTTTGCCTTTGCCTTGCGCATCTGATAATTCTTTAGCAAGGCGTTCTCGCTCAGCGACCCACTCTCTCGCTTCATCTCTTTCTATTTCATCTATCTCAGCAGCAATATTAATACCCAGCTTCTTAGTCAGTATCTTCTTGAATAAGTTCATCCTTCTATCATTCCTGAGTCGTTCTTCTTCATATTCAGCCATACGAATCCATAAACGCTCATTATTAGATACAATGCTGGCTAACATCGCTTCGAACTGCTGTTTGTCTTCATTTAACACATTGAGCTGTTCATGTAACTCTTCAATCTTGACAATGTTTAACATGACCTGCTTCTGTAACTCTTCAACGCGTGGGTCATTAAACATGTCAGTAGTAAAGTCTTCACCCCCAGGTATATCACCAAAGTAGAAATCAAAATCAAAATGAGGCTGTGACTGTGAGGGTTATGGCGGAGGCTGCGGTGTCGGTTGTGGTGCTTGTTGCTGTGGTGGAGATTGTGCTGGCTGAGGTATTTGTTGACAAGCCGGTGATGGTGGTGTTGGTAGAGTCGGCTCAATATGTCCCTCTTCGACAGTCTGCGTTTGCACTTTTTCGTTTGGTTTGTCCTTAGGAGAATCAGTGCTTCTCTCTGCTGATCGTTTGAGACATCGAGATTTCTTCTTGGCAGGCTTGCGCACAGGAGTATCATAATTAGAACCCAAAGGTATATATGTCGAATGGTCTTCACCTGTCGCTTTTCTCTTTTTCTCTTTAGCTTTACGCTTTAGTTTAGTTTGTCGTTCAGCTTCTATCTCCTTAGCCCTCTCCTTTTCTCTAGCTCTTCTATCCTCATAATCAGTGCTAGAACACAACGCTTCTTTAGCAACTTTTTCACGACCAAATGCTTGTCTCTCAATGTCAGCAGCCATATCTTCTATATTCTCTTCCGTCTCTGGTTCATCTATCAGTCTTGAACTTTCTGTAGCTTTTTTTTCTTCTGAGGAGCAGAAGAAGAAGATGTAGATATTGGCTTCCTTTTTACTCCCTTTTCCCCATCTTTAACAAACCAAGCACTACGCTTTGCAATAAAACCATCAAGCGCTGTCAGCTCTTCATTCTCATAACCACTCTCTTCTTTTCTCCAATTTCCTGGTGTTGGAGCCACATAATCTTTGTCAATAATTGCGCCAAACACAGGCTTTGTGTTAGGGAATGTCTTAAGATGTAAATTCATCTTCTTCAAAGTAGAGACATCCATGTGTTCCAACTTCAGCATATCATCTTTCTCTTTCTTCGAATTTGGATGCAGATGATCTAGCAGCATCTAGATGAAACGTGGGTACTGCAGAAATTTCTCTCTGTGAATATTCTCGACCATCTGAGAGAATATCACTTTTGAAAAGTTGTATGGAAGATTAAGAACAAGCGCGGTGATCATGCACATCTGGTAATCAACTAAATCATCAAAACCTCCTTTTCGGTGCTTAGTGTATGTATAACACAATGTGTGATATAACGAAAAGGTGCACTTAGGGTAGCCTTCTTGAAAGGAGCAGCATTAACAAACCCGGCGTAACCCATGCGATAAAAACATACCTTCACCATATATTCTGAAAAACCCGTCGGATCATCTTCATGGTCTTTAAAATCCAGCACCTGTCTGATCAACTCTTCTGTGATTTTCACCTGAATATCTTCATCTCAAATCCTCACAGCTGAGACAATCCAATTCTCCTCAGTATCAAACTCTGCTACATTCCAGAAGAACTCTATAAGTGATCTATAAGCAACATGGCGATCTGTCAGAGCCTTCGTAATAGGAATTCTGCCCAAAAAATCTAAAACTTCCTCGTAGGTAGCAATCTCTGGAATAGACTCATCAAGAAGACAACAAACATTGTGGAATGGAGAAAAAGATGATTTCTTGACCTGCACACATAGACATTTCAAACCGTAGAAATTTTTTCAAAAATTTTAATTTTCAAAGTTACTCATACGACCTTTTTATTCGTACGAGTCACATATAAATATTAAGATCTGAATTAAAAATAACACCAAGTTAACGGAACTTAAAACATGTTGAAAAAACTCCGCTCGTACGAGTAGTCATTCGTACAAGTTGTAAACCGTACCAAATAACACCAAGTTAAACCGAACTTAAAACGTGTTGATTTTAACAAACTGAAGGTTGATTTATAGGTTATTGGGGCCGATTTTAACGTTTTTAAGTTCAATTTTATGTTTTACCGGTCCAATTTCCCTAAATCTACGTTTTATATCGATTTGGTTCAAATCCGGCATTATAACGGCTAAAAACAAGCATTAGTACCTTTCCCATTGTAAGAGGTGTGCGAATCGACCTCCCCGATGTATTAGTACGTAGTATATGTCAAGAAAGATGAAGTATAAAACTGGTTCGCACAAAGTTCTCTCTCAATCACACAGTGACATTAGGCTGACTCGTGCGAATGAAGGAGCCTTTTATACTTAGTAGTCGCTCGTACAAGTCAATGGCTCGTGCGAATGAATATAAATGTCACTCGTACAAGTCAGTGCTACTCGTACGAGTCAGTTCTGATACTTGTTAACCGTTTTGATTTTTTATGAAATTTTATCTGTTTAAAACCTACTCAGTTAACCAAGTCCAAGTTAATGACCCTCGTTATCTGATTTGCCTACCAAGTCCAAATTAATGACCTTGGTTGACCATTGTTTGACCAAAACAAATTTATTTTTAAAAATGTGAAGTTTCAAATTAATGAACTTTGTTGACATTCAGGTAACATTCTTCTCATGATTTAGCTCCCAACCCGTAGACTTCAGCATTCCTTCAGCAAGTGTCGCCATGACTTGAACTATCGGTGTTTTCATCATCGGTAGACTTAAAAACTAAGATAAATTGCTAAAAGCTGAAAATCATTTTGGGATTTTTCTTAAAAGAAATAACAAGTAAAGATATATAAACAAGCATATTTTTGTGAGTTTTGTATTAAGAGAATCATATCAAGTTTTTAACAAATCACCAGTATGGTTGATCTTGGTATACTCATAAAGCTTTTAACCAGATTTAGCTAGATTGCCAATATATTTATCCCTTAAACCGGTTCTCGTTTCTCAACTATTTCAAGATATGTTAGGTAATATTAAGGAACATGAAATAACTGTGTTTCCCATCTCAGAATATACTCCTGCATCGAGATTCCCAGAATATCATTTCCTAGGTGAATATATCCAATTGATATCTGTAAATGGGATGAATGCGAGACCTTGAGAGCTCATGTTAATATTACCATACAGACAAAGAGATGAAGGCTCGTCTTTAGGTGGTGGTTCCATAAAGGAATCTTTTGAACTGCTGGTGTCACAAAGTTTATGACATAATCATTTCTTATGCAGCTTTTGTGGGCGAATAATGCCTAAAGTATTATACAAGTTCTAGGCCATTGCTAACGCAAAATCAGAAGAACTCGGATAATACCCCAGATATCGATTAAATATAAAGACCTAGTAACGTAGAATCTGGCATTCTCTCAAACGAAATTTTGGAGTACTAAGTCCATATATCCGAGAGATGTTAACCCACAAGTTACTTAGCTTTTCTTTTTAGGTTTATATCTTGAAAAACAATTTACTGAACGAGTAAAGCCTATTGGCACATTCTCCATAAGACTTGTTTAATTACTTGTATAAACATCCCATATCTTTAGCATACTGTGAATGTCATATTGATGCAATATGATCTCTCTTTTTCACAAAAACTCTTTTTGACTTTTATATGTTTTTATATTTTCCCAAATTTTTTCTCCCTAAAATCAAAAACATATTTTTGGATTTTTAGAATTTTTAAGAAAGAATGTACAGAAAACACGTCATACCGATGAGAATCACGTCAAGTCCTCGTCATCCTCAAACTCAACCTCATGAATATCCCCTGATGCCAGATTTCTTAAATCATTTAATTTAAAAGATTTTTAAATCTTGAGCTATGATAGTTGTGACCACTAATGTAGCAAATGCGTTATAAAACTCTTCTGCCATTTTTCTGGAAAGATTTTTAGAAACACAGTTTTGAAAAATTGATTAGTATGATAAAAATTTCTTCGTGCGGATACAGACAAGTTCTGCGACCAATATGGGTTCGTACGACACAGAGATTCGTGCAAAAAAGATGATTCGTACAAAGTATATACTCATGCGAATAAGATATTCGTATGAGTGAAAATATTTGCTTCGTACGAGTGAGTTGCTCGTAAGAATGACTTTGTTGTGCGAATCACAGTTTCAACTTTTAACTTGTAAATTTTAAGAACTTCTGTTTACTCGTTCGTAAGGATGACTTTAAATTGTACGGACAGTTGTTCATGCGAGTGGTCTCTCTACCCGTACGAAACAACTTAGGTCACCAAACAGATGAATTTAACAAAATTTGACATGATTAAGTTCGATTTTAGATCTGAAATTGTCAAGGATTGATTAGAATTGATTTTAACGTAATATCCTAGAATTCTAGTCAATTTTGTCATGAATTCATCCAATTCCGAGATCAGTATGGGAAAGTGTAGAAGTAGAAAGCTCCAATGGTGAATCTGAATCTGAAAATGTTGTAGAAACTTGATGTGTGTCAGCAGATCAGGCCTCAAGGCTCTAATACCTATTGTGGTCTCGTGGGCGGCGGCGGTTCTAGATGGAAGCTTTGGGGATAGTACAGATTCGGTAGAACGGTATAACAATAGGAACAGAATCAGTGGAAGCTTATCGTTTCATTCATACCGAAAGAGTATACATCTTGACTGGCTGGCAGAGTTCCTGGAGAGAATCCGCCAACGTTTCTCCTCAGGGAACTTCTAAAACTTAACAAACAATGAACACACAACACCTACTTATAGACATGACAACTCGTGTAAACCAAGCATGTTGTCACTCGTATGAACGGCCATTCGTACGAGTGAGATGTTAAGTAACAGAGTCACTCGTACGAAGCACATTGTCACTCGTACGAGGCACATGTCACTCGTACGAGCTGGTACTCCTTCGCACTTGGGTCGTGTGTTCGTATCTAATCTCACAATATTCAATAGACACTCTTTCTAGCCCATTCGCATAGTGACGACCATAAAGTGCATCAACAATTGCAGTATATGTCTTGTTCAAATGATTAAGCGCTCAAGTGATTCAAGTGTTTCCTAATTTGGTTGGATGTATCAAGGCTTAAATGGAAGATCAGATAGATAGTGGTTTATTAACCAAACGAGTAAAGGATCTCGTATAATATGGTTTATTAACCTTACATTCTGATTTGGAAAGGGTTTCCAGGTATTTTGACCCGTTACGACTTGTTAAAGTGGTTTATGCCACTTTAATGGGTTCTATGCGTAAATACGCGTTCGGATAGTCGAATGAGTCATATGACGAGTCCAATATGTCAAAACATGTTTAATAATGTTGTAAGATCAGTTTAGATGTTAATAATAATGATCTTATATGTTAAAAACTATTTTATGCGAAAAAGGGTATTTTTGCGCAATTAAAAGTATCTAAGGTTGACTCGTCATTTGACTAACCAAATGACATGACAATAAGATATAACCTTAGAGAGTTATTCCTTATAATACTATGGTCATATAAATGGGCTTGTTGGATCCTAAGAGTGACCAAACGAGTCAGATTTGAAAGTCAAAGCAGAAGTCAAACCGCTCGACTTTCGACTAAGGAATAGGCGCTAAACTAGAAATGACGAGTTAGACATGTGAAAACATGTCTAATAATGTAATAAAACTGATTAGTTGTCAAAACTGTAAGTTTTAATACCCGACAACACTTTCGTCGTAAAATACACTTTTAGGCATATTTTGCTTTTATTTCATAAAAGTTTGACTCGTCATTTCGCCTACTACATGTGATGATCAGAGGGTGTAATTGCGAGGGATTAACACCTTCATTATTATGATCACGTTTCAAAGTTCAATTTGAACTTTGACTTGACCAAAATGGGCAGAACCAAAAGTCAAACAAAAAGTCAACTAGTTTGACTTTTGGCTCATAACTAGCCAAAATAATGAAAAATCCTAACGAAGAACACTTACTAGTATTCTAGGAATGTTTAGAACTTTTGTAGGAGGCTTCCAATTACTAGAAACAAGCTCCAAAGAGAAGAGAGAAAGAAGATCGAAATGAGCAAGTTTGAATGGACAAAGATCATAGCTATTTATAGTGATCAAAGGATCACTAAATCATGCCAAGTGTCCAATGAGTCATTAGGAACTGACTAGTGGCATCACACTTGTCCAAATGAGGTGAATTGGTGGCAAATAGCGACTTGGAGGCCAAGATATGCAGCTGAGAATGACAGCTAACATTCAGCTATACTTGGTGTCCCTTACGGACGGTAAGGGTTAGGGTCTTACGATCCGTAAGATCCTCTCAAAGCAAATGTTTCAGTTTTAATCAGTTTTAGCCCTTAGACTTGTATTTTCACTGGTTTGCCATTTTTAACCCTTTTAACTTGTAATTTAAGCTATATGAAGGTTATAAAAGCATATGAAACTTGGATCTTGTTCCGAATATGCCGTGAATATTGTTTCACTCGATCAAACTTACGTATTTTGTAAATAAATATAAAATTTTATTAAGTATGAAAACGATCGAAAGTGTACAATGGTTGAAATTTTACAATTGTTACCGTCTGTTGATGCATATGCCTGTCGCCTACGTCATCAAATCATATTGAGTTTGTAATAGGAACGAACATGTTAGATTTGATACGTATGTATGTCGCTTCGCACGATGTGGGAATGCACTTCGTACGAAGTGAGACTAGCTTCGCACGAAGGTAGCACAAAGTCTATAAATAGAAGTGCAAGCTAGTTCATTTGTAGCGTTTTGTAATTCGGATGGTGAAGCTCTGTCCAACTGTTTCTAGGATTTGTAACGTACAAAGTCTTAATGAAACAGTGATTAAAGAGAATACATCATTCTTACAATGTCGCCTAACTATACAACAGATTCCGCACGTTTATACTAGGTTATCAAATTAGTGCCTAAGCTATTGGGAGATCCGATTCAGGATCTTTAAGTCGTATCAGAGCTACGAAAGGCCTGATTTGAAGACATTGGACCATAACATCTCATCTTTTACTCATTTCTTCTTATTTTTGACAATACCTGAATATTGGATGAATAAAATAGATTGATATCTCACAGGACTGTTTAAAATTCACTAATAATAAACCCTTGAAAACATCAGAGCTAGAAACAACCCAAATCATGTCAAAAATTGCAAAAATAAGAAATTGTGAAGTTATCTTTGCACGAACATAACCTCACTTCGCACGAAGATAAAGCTATCTTCGCACAAAGATAAGGCATGAAAATTCTGAAAAAGGTCTCAGACATTATATATCATTAGTTTCGTACTGTCGAGACGAGTCTAACGGTATAATCTGGTAAAAGCAGTTCTCATACAGTTTTTTAAATATTTATAGCAAGCCGGTTCGTAAAAATTGTTGAATATAAAATTTCATTTTGCATAAAGCATTTGAAAAACTAAGTTTTATTTTAACAAAATGAAAGATGATGAGTTTGAGAGGATGAATGATTGGAAAGAGGTGCCTTTTTATTTGAATTCTCAAGAACGTAAAAATATTTGGGTTAAAACATTCGAAAAGTTTAAATGTAAAAAAAATTAATCTGTTAATGATTTGATAAAACGATTTTGTGCTATGGTTAACAAACTAGAAGAGTTCAAATTCATGTTTAGATTTCAGGATTATGAGAAGATATCAAATTTTACAGATGCATTACCTTCAGAGTGGGATGAATTTTGAATGAATTTAAAAAGGAGCCTAAATATTCAATGTTATTATACAAGAATTTTTAGAAAAGATTAAAGATCACATTCCTGAAATTGAAAAAATGAAAGTGTTAAAACTAAAGAAAGAAAGTGAATCTGTGGTTAAAATGGAATATGACAGTGCATAAATTAATAGTGTTGTTTATGATGAAGATCCAGAAGAATCTAATCAACACTATTTTACTCATAATATAATTTTACAGAGTGCTTGTCAAGTTTCTGATACTCCTGATATCTATCGATCTTTTGTAGGTCTCTTCAGTAATCAAGGAAATAGTTAGAAAACCCAGATTAAAGAAGTATCGATTGCTGAGAAATTAATGGATCGGTTAAACAAAGAAGATGAAACTTTCCAAGTTGAAAAGAAAATCATGGTTGAAGATATAAAGAAAGAGAGTGGAAGTGAGAAAATTGAAAAAGTTGAAAAACTTGAGAGAGTCCCGGAAGAGAAAAAAATTGAGATAGTTGAGATAGAAAAACAATGTATAAAACGTTTAGAGCCATGCAAATCGTGTGCTGAAAAAGATGAAATATATAAAGCAATGTGCTCAAAACCGTGTGAATCTTGTATTTTTAAAGATGAGATATATAGAACTTAAATGTCATACAGATAATCTATCAAGAGATTACAATCAAATGAAAGAAGCTTATGACAAGCTAAGCTATACCATCAAAATCCACCATGATGCTAATCTAAAAGATGGTGCTACGATCGACATGTTGAAAGCTAAGGTAATGGATAAATAGATGGCAATCAATATTCATTTGAACAATATTGTCGATCTAAAAAAAGAATTGGAGAAAGTCAGAATCAAAGCCAAAAGTTTGAACAAATTGTTAATCAGTTACTCTACAAGTTCATATGTAATTAACCATATTCTTCCCGAACAAGTAGTAAAAACTGTCAAGGAAGAGAATAAAAGTGGAATTCAGAGCAATGAATCGGGTTATGATCGTGTTCCTCCACCAATCGGGAACAATTATTCTAGAAGAAATTGTAAAGGAGAGGAGAAGGCGCTCAATCTGAACCTGGCAACATAACAAAAAGTCGAGTTGACTGATAACATAGATGTGACCTATGCATGTGATTCTGATATGGTTAAAAAAGTGGTCAAAATGTTTTTGAAAACATAGATACTGAAAAGAATAATTCAAATTTACGTTCTAAAAGTAAAGAAAGTTTTCATAAAAGTTACATTTCAAAATCAGAACAAAGTTTGAATGATAATCCTAAGATGGTAGCATACAAAATGAAAGGATCTGACAAACTATTTTCTGATGAAGAATTTCCGATTCAGAACGTGGATATATGTAGGTCCACTTGGAGGATCAAGATTAACCTACTTCCATGTTTATACAACACAAATACGAGTGCGGAATCCTCATAATTATGCAAACCAAAGCAAAGTCAGAAACACAGGATTACCAAAGATTCAATATCTTGATTAACAGAAGAGAACTAGTACAAACAGATACAAACAATCTTCATACAGACTCATGAAATACTCTCTGTGTTCTTGTGCTTCAGTGTCTCTCTCTAGCTTATTCACTGATGTCTCACCCAGCTCTCTTTTTTTTACACTCAGAAGTGCATGTCTATTTATATAGTGTCCACACCTAGCAACAGTACGAAGAATATTGCTGGTCATACGAAACACCATAAGACACGAAGAACATTCTCCAAAAGATGCTTGCACGAATGTCCCATGACTTGTACGAACATGAACTAGCTCGTACGACTCAAACAAGATTCTTGTTACATGAGCCACTCGTACGAATGGAATGTGACTCGTACGAGCAACATCTTGCTCGTACGAAGCATCTCTCAACTTGGATGTGTTCTTTGGAGAACGTGCCAGCAGACATGACGTACACAAGACTTAACAGTGTGCACACATGCAACTGTTTTACAAGACAAACTAATCGTCATACTAAATCAAGATAGGAGGATATCATGATTTGGTCGACACGACCAAACTATACAGACACAATAAACAAAGATCGTACAATTTCTGACGTAACTAAGAACAAGCGACAGACACAAAAGTGTATCAAGAAACTCCCCTTGGTTGATGCTTGGTCATCAGTCTTCATTCCGAATTTCCTATTGTATGAACAAACTTCCCCTTAAAATCTTCAGTCCAACATTGATTGAAAATCAGGTCTTCAGTGCTTTCTAGAAACCTCAAACCTTTCCTATTTCCTCTTGAGTGTCACTGACGGCAACTGGATCAGTCACGATCTGCTGTACATTAGACTCTACCACTGGAATTGAAGCAGACACTTTTGGTTGCGAGGATGAGGCTGAAGCATCTGGATTGCCAGGGTCTTCACTATCCTTATCATGTTTACGTTTGATCACCTGTGCTTTGCATCTTTCATTCCACAGAATGTTCACTCTCTTTAAACTCATTTCAAATACGTCTTTAATACCATTAAAGCCTTCAACCAGTGTAGCATTACAAGAATGATACCATTCTCTTAAGTTGTTATGCTTAGCAGTTATTGTTTCGGCAGATCGTTGAACAACCGCACTACGCTCTTTCAGTCTATTCAACTCAATTCCCCGAGAGTTATTAGCTGCTCTCATTTGTTGTAGCTGAGTTGCTCTTTCATCATCTGAAGTCTTTAGCTGCTCATTTTCTTTTCTTAATTATGCAATTTCAGAATCTTGTTTTCTAACAGTCTCTTTCAAAGAATTTATATCCATCTGTTGTTTGACAACTGTGTTTTGATTTAAAGAAACAAACTCTGAATGCTTGTTAATCTGGATTGCCGCAACTTGCAACTAAGAGAACAGAAAATCAACTTTCTCATCCTTTTCCATTTCAGAGAATAAACGACTGCCTCGTTTTGTATTTTGTTGATGAGTTATGGACTGGGATTGTTGAACTGATGAAATAGTAGGTTGTGAGTGAACTGGAGTATCTTCAGCCGAAGGTGTTTCAGCTGTTGTGGTACTTGAAGGTTGTGGTTCAGAGGTTGTAGTGGGTTCCATCATTACAGGTTCAGTCTCTTCCGTTGTAAAGGTAGACTAGACTTCTGCAACTGGTTCAAGTACAATTTCTTGATGTGAAGTTGTAGGTTGTGTGATTTCAGGTTGTGCTGACGATGTTTCCATAGTCTTTTTGCTTTGTTTCTTTCTTCCCTTATCACCACCTATAACACCTACATCACTTGCACCATCATTACCATCATTATTACCATCATCATCATCATCACCTTTTCCCTTTTGAAGACCAAATTTGTCTTCGATCATCTTCTTTAAAGTTGGTTCTTCATTATCTGACTCACTTCCATCATGGCACCACTTATCATTTTTTGGTGCAACATATTCATCATTTGCTAGAAAACCGATCAATTTACGAGGAGGTGTGCTTTCCTTGTAACGTTTTGCTGCTACACCTCTAAAGATCTTCAACGAATGTTCCATCATGACTTCTACCTTTAAAACATCGTTGTCATTCTTTGGAAGATTCGGATGTTGCACAGTCAAGATCATTTGGAGAAAAAAAGGATACATCCAAAACTTGTTTCCACCATATCCGGTTCTTCTCAGATTCTCCTTTATGTTTGCAAATATATACTTTGAAACACTAAACGGTTTGTTCAATGTCAAAGCTATCATTGTGACAACCGACATTTTCCGGTTGTAATTATGCGCATAAGGAACATTGATACCATCATAAGTAGCGTAATTAGATGTAAAGTAACTTGATCAGGCCGTTGGAATGCCTAGAAACGTCTAGTGGACTTTGCGGTACGCGAATGGTGATTTGCAGGAAAACTTCTGAACGTCAAACGGTAACGAACTGAAACCGGGAAAAATACTGACAACACCGACAAATATGAAATTTTCATGTACAATTTATGCGTAATGATTTGATTTTGATGAATTATTGTGTTTTCGAACGTCAAAAAACGCTAATGTGAACGAAAAACGCGCCTGAAGAAACGCATCGACAACGAAACGGAAGCAACGGACTCAAATTACGCCTCGATACGAATATATTATGATATATTTAGCTTTGTAATAAAATTTTATTATTCGTAGTCGAAATCGGATCGAAAAACCGACAAGATACGACAACTAAAGCATTTTACGCATTTTAACGAAACCGACGAACGCACGCTATTAATATCGAATACCGACACGTTTTATATGTTTTTGAACCAAAAATGATATTACAGAAAACGGGCCTCGTAGACGCGATCGGGCCGCTCAAAATGCTAGAAACGGGCTTTTGGGCCTTGGGCCCAAACCCACAAAACCGTAGCTATAAATAGCTAGTCACACACACTAAACCCTCATTTCACACACACTCTTTCTCTCTCTAACCTCACCTCTCTCTAGCTTTCTCTCTCTAAGAAGTCCGGTGGCCGGACTCCGGCCATCGAGGCCGGCGGAGCCGACGACGATACGGCGGGGGAGCGGCGGAGCCGCGTTGGCGGCAACGGCAAAGATGGCGGTGGCGGTGACTTTTTGCGGCGGTTCAACGGCAAACCCCCCTAAACCTTACCCCCTGAACACGATTACAGGCCTTGTTTTTCCGATTGAGCAGCGATGATGGCGATTTTAAACCCCGGCAGCCGTGAGTCTCCTGTAAGCCCATAGGTCTCTCATTTTCTTTTAGATCCTACCAGATCCATGGTAGTTCTGGTTGTTTCTTATTGTTTCAAGGCAGAGGTGGGTTTTAAACCCCGGCAGCCGTGAGTCTCTGTGACCTGCGACGAATGGGGTTTCGGCTGGCGGCTCCGATCCGGTCAAACGGCGGCAGCGGTGGTCAGGATATTTGGGGTTACTTTTCGGGTTATCTCGGGTCTCGGTAGGATTCAGGTAGGTTTCGGGTGGTCCAACTCGGTTCCGGGCTGATTATTTTCAAGTTCCGGTTCAACATGTTTCAGGTTTATTTCGGGTCAAGTTTCGAGCTCGGATCAACCCAGACAACACCGCGGGTTGATTGGTCAAATGTGGTCAACATAACCCTAGGTTCAGATCTTGGTTCAGTTTATGTTTGATTCAACATGTGGTTGAGTTCAGATGTAGTGTTCGGATCGGTGTTCGATTCGACTCAGTCAATAGCAGCCAACAACAGTCAACTCGGTCAACACGGAGTCAACTCGGTCAACTATGGTCAACTCAGTCAACAGGTCAACCGGTCAAACTCGGTCAATTGTCGGGTCAATGAGTCAACGAAGGACTTGGTAAATATTAATTACGACGTGTTTTTAATTATATTAATTATATGAATATTAACGTTAATTATCGCAAAACCGAGCTCAAATCGACCCGCTAAACTTTGTATATATTTGACGAAACTTGGTATTTGAAACACGACCGAAGACAATAAATATTGTGTACATTGATTATTGCATTTTGACAAATAAATCGACAACTTGTATTGTTGGGATCATCCAAAAACAGAGGAGACTCTGCCCGTTTTTCGTCAAAGTTCGTAAAGAGAAACGTGTTTTATAATTTAAACCAAAACTATCTGATCCAAGTAATTGTTCTAAAATAAATATAGATGTATATTTATTTTGCCGACACTATTATAACTTACAAAATCAAGTCGTTAACGTTTCAACGAGCGTGATAACAAGATAACAGAATTCGGTAATCGGTTATAAAATAAATATAATTATTTATATTTACTTCAAAGTTCGGAAATTCAGAAAGTAGTTTTCAAACGTCGATAATACCTTCGAATATAGTTATAAAAATATATATAATTTTTATATATTTATTTTGAACGTCAAGAATTCCGAACACTTTTACAAGATAAATATAATGTGTATGTTTATTTCAAACGACAGGACTCGGACATGAGTATTCGGAAAACATATAACGTAAATATAATCATCGATACTTAATTCAAACGTCGACCACTCGAATACTTTCGAATGGTTTTATAACAATAATATACTCGGAATATTCGACTCAAACGGCTAAACGAAGTGCGATGCAACACCGTAAGATTATACCAAGCATACGGCTATATAATTATTTGATTAATTATAAATGATACGCAAGACTATTGCTCGGATATGAAATGCTTTACATATACGAGTATATTTACAAGGATATCTATATTACATCTTACGAAAACTACGAAGAGTCGTACTATTATCCGTCAATATATATAACGACTAATATGATTTCATGAAATATAATTATGTTTATATACAAACATATATTTAAAATCTCTCCAAAACTAAGTCGTTTCCAAGAAAACCATAGATTGGTTATTTCGAGTCAAGACAATAACAGTTTCATAGAATCGTATGGTTAACGATTCGGTAGAGCTCGATGACACGTAGTTTAGCTACGTTATATTTAGAGACTTATAAGTATTCCGTTTTAGGAATGTCTTAGATTGCATGCTAGCAAGCCACGTTGTGGAGTTGACGTTATGGAATCACATTAAGCTAGCTTTGCACAAGGATATCAAGGTGAGTTCATAACCCCCACTTTTTATCGTTTTACATTTTTATAAATGTTTTCGGGGTGGAAAGACATACAAGTTTGCAAAAGCACACAATATTTTGATAAACGGAAATCACACATTTCTAAACCATATTACATACAGATTTCAACAAACACGATGGTTTATGAAAGGTTTAGGCTAAACTTACCGGTTTTCATAGCAATACAAGGTTTCGAAACCTGCATGAGTTTTATGGCTAGTGACGGGATTGTCTTAGTCACAATTAGGGGCTAGGCCCCAATTTTATTTATAACATGGGCTAGGTCAAATAACATGAATAACATGGGCTAGGCCCAATAACACGAATGACTTGGGCTAGGCCCAATATCAAAAGTATGAGGAACGAAAATCATACGAAGGGCGAGGCCCGTTCATACACATCGTAAACACAGATTTTAACAAATGGTATGTAGTTATGGGATTAGATAATGCAGATCACAGTGCGTAAGTAGGAGGATGACAATAGTAACCATTAATCACGTATTGACCAAGGTACAAAAGGTATAGATCTATCGAGTTTGAGGCACACTTCACTCCTTGTTTGTTAACACGTTAGGAGTGCTTTTGTGATCCCAATGATGTCAGAGTTGTCTCGGGTTGGTTACTTACTTATGGCACATAAGTCATTGTAATAGCTACACACTGATTGATCCTTAGATTCCATACGCTTCCTACATACTAAGATTTCAATATCGGTTCACAAATATAACAAGAAAACATTTCAATATCGGTTTACAGATACGATTGAAAACATTTTATCACCGGTTATATGCATCGGTTTACAAACAGCACAGAAAACATTTCCATAATGTTATACAGATATGATATTTCAAACGCTTTGGGATACAATGATCTCACAAACCGGTTTTCGAATGCATGATTTTCAAACGTTTTATGATTCATTTGAAACAAAAACAAACAAACTATGAACTCACCAACTTTATGTTAACTTTTTCGCATGTTCTTTCTCAGGTTACAATTTCAAGTATGGCACGGTTAGAATAGTGGAACCCATGGGGATTCGAATATTTAGCGAACGTTCACTTATTAGAAGTCTTAGCACTCACATTTACATCCTCTATGCAATGAAGATACCAGTTTAGTTCACGCCCGGCTCTGATGTGATGGATTTAATGGGGTGTGACAATCATCATTCCAACCAAGTCGTTATTTTCCATGTCATAACCACTTCGTATGTTGCTCAAACATTGAATTAGAACATGTAGAAAGAACTTGTATCGGAGTGGCAACCATGCTTTGTTTAGTTGTCCTACGAGAAAATCTACAACACATTTCATTCTAAGCAAACATACACATTGACACTTCAACGGTACTGAGATTGGAGCTTCAAGATCATCAACAAGTTTTAATACTGAGTTAATGATTTTAACAGAGACATCTACGTTCAAGTCATTTACTCTCCCGCGGATAAGTTCCTGCCCATTTATTTCAACAACTTTAGCTGAATCCCAAAATTCTTTGATCAACGTTTTGTATACTATAGTCTTGTGCGTGATAGCATAATGTATCCTTGAGTCGCGCAAAAACTTCATTATACCATTGTACTCAGCAAATTTGTCTTCCTGATCTAAGTAGGCCACCATGTTATGTCTTGGTTCTGAGATAATTTCCACTTCTGACTTGTTAGTTCTCTTCGTTGCGGATTTTCTTTTATGTTCCTTTTGTTCCATTCTATACACATAAGACAACAAGGATAAGAACATAAATTCATTTGGGAATATACACAAAAGTTTTATTTCAAACTTCTGTATGTATGTATGTATTCCCTGGACGAAGAACTACTGACTCATATGAATAACAATTTATTGGCACGAAGAACAACTGATTTCTACGAACAATTGACTTGGTTAAACAGGTTATGTACTCGTACGAGTAATTGGCTCGTGTGAGTGATAACTTACTCGTGCGAGTGGTATTTCACTCGTACTGACATTGTTCACACAAACAACTTCAAGAGAAGATTATTCAAGAGGAACTTGTTTTTCGTTAAAGATCCTTCGCTTAGAGTTTGTTGTTCATGTCAGTCAAAGTCACATGGTCAGATAATTTTCAAGTTGTTCATCTTCAAAGTATGCCAACATTATCAAGTATACCTTAAAAATATCAAAATCAACTTAAGGAGAGGTGAAAGAATGACGTGAGCAAGGTGAAAGTAAAGTCCCACCAAAGAACTTCCTCACCTTTATGCCACATCAAGATACTCGTGCGAACTACCAAAAAGAACCAAATTTAACAACAAAGTAAACTAAACCAAAGTAACTACTAACAGATAAAAGTAAACTATAAACTATCTATTTACCAGATAATCTTTTTCAGAGTTTCAAGGTAAGAGAATCATACCAGCTTGTAATCTTGTCAAAAACGAGTTTGTTAAAAACATCAAATTAAATAAATAAGCATTCTACTATGATTATCGGTATTGTTGTCCACGTAAGATCAGCTTATCAGATGTAATCATGATTAGGAGATATGATTAAGGTATGAATTATACTTACTAGCCGGTGTTCAACCACTTCACGACACATTCCCGCATCAAGATATGCATGAGAGAAAATCTTACCGGTGAGTATAATACTTATCATCTGTTTTGATGTATATGATGTGAGATACTCACTTATTTTGATTGAAAACAAGCCCGATGTGATTAAATCACTTATTTATGAGGAACTTGATTTTTAGATGCATGCAGGGCACATGAGTAAGTCCGTGAACAGGTTAGTGCCATCGTATCGACAAAGAGACGAACTTAGCTCCCGCATAAAACTGTGATATAATATCACTTATTTTTGGGTGGATGTGATATTTTTATCATTTATTGATGGTCGTATGCAGCATTTACATGTATGTATGGTATCATGGAAGGTCTAGACTTGCGTCACCATTATTTTTCGGTAAAAGATTCAACCATGATACCCAGATGATAAGTCAGCATAAAGACCGCATATCTTAGAACCTTGGCATCCTATCAAACAAAATTTCGGTACCAAGATATGCCAATGAATTGTTCCCACCTGGCTTTCAGTCCGTTATGTATATATCAACCTACACATTTTAATCTGATTGTGAGCCTAGCGATACATCATTAGTAAAGCTACTTATCAATTCTTGTTTTATGCTTTTGACTGTTTTTGACAGAATATTGGTGTGTATCATCATTTTCTCTTATCTTTCCAAGAAACTCATTTTTTATTTTTGGATTTTCTATTGTTTGTGTATTTTTCTAAATTTTTCTCCCCCTTAAATAAAGAAGGTAAATAAATGAAAACATAAATAAATAAAAGATATATTTTTGTATTTTTGTATATTCTCATGGTTTAGTATTTTCCTGAATATTCTCCCCCTGAAATATAAAACTAAGAGAAAATTGAAAATCTTTTTGTTGTTTAGATTTTAATAAAATCTTTACGAAAAATGATTAGCCAAGGATGATTTACTCGGGTTTCACCTTGATGCCATTGACCAAAAGTAAATAATCAAAACGAGATTTATAAAAAGCTTTTATAAATAGGTCGGAACGTTGGTGATCAGTGTAGATTTTAACAACATTGATAAGTTTCTTTTCATAACAATCTCGTATGAAATAATACTTAATCTCAATGTGTTTGGTTTATGAGTGTTGTATAGGATTACGAGTGATCTGTAAAGCAGCTTCGTTATCAACAAAAATAGGAGTAGTTAGAAATTCAAAACCATAGTCACGTATTTGTTGTTGGATCCATAGAACCTGAGAGCAGCAACTAGATGCTGAAATATACTCAGCCTCACATGTTGACGTAGCTACACAAGTCTGCTTTTTGCACTGCCACGTGACTAGGCGATTTCCCAAGAACTAACATCCTGCTGATGTTGATATTGCATCGATCTTGCAGCCACCATGATCAGAATCACTGAATGCTGTCAAATCAAACTTATCATCCTTAGGGTACCAGAGACCAGTGTTCGGGTGACCCTTCAAATAACGAAAAATTCTTTTCACAGCCATCAAATGAGAAACCTTTGGACTTGACTGGTAGCGAGCTAGAAGACATGTTGGGTACATTATATCGGGTCTTGAAGCAGTAAGATACATAAGAGATCCGATCATAGCATGGTAAAGAGATGGTTCTACATGTTCACCCATTCCATCAGGAGTAATCCCATGATTCTGAGCAATGGAGTTCCCAAAGGCTTTGAGTCTTCCATCTGAAATCATTTGAGAATATCCCTGACGTACTTGGTTTGATGGATGAAATTCCCTTCCTTAGATTCATGAACCTGCAAACCCAAAAAGAAAGTCATTTCTCCCATTGCGCTCATCTCGAACTTCTCTTGCATCACCTGCTCAAATTCTTTGCACATTCTCTTGTTTGTAGACCCAAAAATAATATCATCAACCTACATGTGTACAACAATAAATCCTCATTTTCTTCCTTGATGAAGAGAGTACAATCGATCAATCCATGTCGAAAACCATTCTTGAGAAGATAGGAAGACAACGTTTCATAACGCCTTATTGAGAAGCCAAACCTTGTCAGGATGGATTGGATCTTCCAAACCCGGTGATTGCTCAACATATACTTCTTCTTCAACCACACCATGAAGAAATGCACTCTTCACATTCATTTGGTAAATGGTAAACTTCTCCGTAGGACATAAAAGCCAAAAAGATTCTTATGGCCTCAAGACGTGCTACCGGTGCATAAACTTCATTGTTATCAATGCCTTCTACCTAATTAAAGCCCTGGACAACCAATCTTGCTATGTTTCTCACAACAACACCTCGGTCATCCTTCTTACATTTGTAAACCCATCTTGTTCCAATCTTCTTGTAGTTGTCAGGCCTGTCAACCAATTTCCACATGCCTAACTTCTGAAACTTCAGAAGTTCTTCTTGCATTACCTCAACCCATGAGTCTTCTTTCATTGCCTCCTTCCAAGATTTCGGTTCAACTTGGTAGACATAGTAGGCAAAAGACCAATCATTATGTTCCCTAGATCCCCTAATAACCGAATATAAACCAGCATTCTGACTATTCCTCAGCTGATTACGAGTCTGCACACCACTCAGGACATCTCTTATAATATTCTACTGAGGATGGGTATTATGAATTCGAGTTTCAGGAACATGGCAACTCGAGAGTTTATACCCAAATTGTTGATGTTCAGATTAACAACTAATTCGTTTGCTGGATTTAACGAAGATGTAGAGGCATGACCTTCAGCCATCCCTTGATTTTGCACATTTGACGTGACATCTGAAATTCTAGGAACTGCATTAGAAGTAGCTTCATTTGCATCATGGAACTCATTATCTTCTGACGAAACATTATAATCAGCAACATCTTCGAATTCCTCATTATGAACAGGATTGTTAACCGAAGTAGACACTTGAGGGTTAACAATAATTGGTCGTACTAATGACGAGTCAAATGCAGTATCACTTTCCAGTAACATTTGAGCAGCTGCAGAAGCATCATCAAAAGTTTGCAGATTAAAGGAGTTAAACAGCCCATCGTAGTCAAACATCCAAGGAGCACCCAGAGCTCTTACTGATCCAGTGTATCTTTGAACCTTAACTTCACCCCATTCTTCAATCTTTTTTGATGACGAATTCTACACTCTGAAATTGGAGTATCATATTCAAGAAAGAAACCTTCGATAGCCTTAGGACCGAATTTCCATGTGGATTAATCATACAAGGAGCTCCAAAAGGTTCTAAGAAGGACACATCCAGTTTCCTTTTATGTAACAACTCTAAACATGTTTTTCCATGCCTTTTCACCGTTAGAACTCTATTCATCGTGTAACATGCAGTAGCCGCAGCCTCCCCAGAATTGAACAGGAAGTTCTGATTCTACTAACATAGTTCTTACAGTTTCAATCAAGTTCTATTTTTCCTCTCAGCGACCCCATTTTGTTATGGAGTGTAACGAGAACTGTACTCATGCAAAATGCCTTTAGAAGAACAGAACTCATCCATAACATGATTCTTGAATTCGGTGCCATTGTCGCTTCTGATTCTCCTTATCTTCAAATTGTACAAATTTTCAAGTAGTGTCAGGAGATTCTTGAGGATTTCAGTAACTTCACTCTTGTGTGCCAACATATTCACCCATGAAAATATTGAGTAGTCATCAGTAACCACTAAGCAATATGAATCACCAAAGGTAGTCTTGTGTTTCATAGGTCCAAAGAGGTCCATATGAAGACGATCCAGAGGCATATTCACCGTGTTAATCTTCTTCACAGGATGATATTTTCTAGCATGCTTTCCCTTTTGACATGATACACAGACATCTTGTAAATGAAAGTTCTTCACTGGTAACACCACTCACAAGATTGTTTTTCACTAAATAGTTCATTTTCCTCAAGTGAATGTGTCCCATTCTTCTGTGCCAAGAGATTGATTCCTTTTTGGTGGCTTTTGAGACAAAACATGTGACTTGTGTAGACGTGGTAATAGCTTGGCTCATGTCAAGAATATACAAGTCATTAATTATTAGAGCCGATAGGAGAATCCATTCTTTGGGAATCTTGAAACCAGGTTTCAGCACATAACATCCGATATTATCAAAATGAACAGTGAACTTCTTGTCACAGATTTGAGAAACACTTAGAAGATTGAGATCAATTTGACGAACATAATTGATTTTATCAAAGCTAACAACACCATTGGATACCATTCCTTCTCCAGTGATGTATGTGCCCTTGTCACCAGCAAAAGCAACGCCTCCTCGAATGCTTTTTACATCATAAAGGAGCCTTAAGTCGCATGTCATGTGCCTCGATGCTCCACTGTCGACAATCCAATGACTATTCACAGTTCTTCGTGCCCGATCAGTTTGAGATGGGGACCCAAGCCTTAGTGGTCTTGGGTCGACCCTTACCATCAAGAAATGTGATTTCTATTTCTTGATGATTTGGAAACTTTGTGCCTCCCGGAAACATTACCTGACTTAGGTTTCCAAGATTGTTGAAATTTACCAGAATGACTATCATTTACATTTTTAACTACTTCTGGTTTTATCAAACTTGAAGAACTTGGTTTCTTCTCTAAAACATCCGGTTTCAATGCTTTTTCAATTATTTTTACTTGTTTACGTCTCTGCTTTTCTTCTTGTTCTTTAACAATATGTTTATCTTGTTTTGGTGATACAGATCGACGTTGGCAAGTTGGTTCAGGAGGGGCTTTCACAACAAATCTGGGTTTTGCTGGGTTGGTGCAATTTTTGATTATGTGGCCAAACTCTCCACATTTAAAACATGTTCTCCTTTCAACAAAGTTAGGAGATCCTGTTTTATGAATTGATGTTGAACTTGTGGGTCTGGAGGTACTTGGTTCTTCTTCACACCCATTAGTATGTTGGGTGTAATTGTTTTGACTGTTACACTTCAAAATCTTGACTTTGTTTACAAAATCGCTATTTGACATTCTTTCAAAAGTCTCGATTTTATCAGTGCCAGTTGAACTCACAAATATAACATTCTTTAACTTCTTCTTGTGGCGAGCGCCTTTAGCTTCACCCTTTGGTTGTGATAGATTAGGTTTTTCATCTCCCTTTTCCTTTTGTTTCTCTTTTGAAATGGATAATGGTTGTGACTTGATTGGATTTTTCTTTTCCAAAAACTTGGTTGTTAAATTTTCAAAAACTTGATCAATTGAGGTTGGATTTACATTTTTGGTCGGAAAGTCTTTGTTTGAGTAGATTTTCTTGTCGATAATCAAAGTATACAACTCATTATCATTTTTATCTGTAGATGCATTTGTCTTGAGAGAGTCCATAGGATCATTCTCTTGATTTTCAACAGTTTTCACATTGGGAGTAGCAGAAATTTATATCCCTTTTTCTTCATCAAGAGATTGATCCTGAACAATTTTCTCTAACTCATCATCTGATGAATCATCCTCCTCTGTTGTAGAAAGATTCTTATCAACAATTGATGATGAGTTCTCTGATTTTCTTGATTCAACTAAGGAATTATCCAGCTTGAATCCTAGTCCTGCTGTAAACTCTTCAGGATTAAGAGGTACAGACGGTTCAAAGCGTGGCATTTCCTCTTCATCAGCAATTTGGTATAATTATGTTTCAAAGGAGGTGGGCACGATTTATACCCAATGCATTTGACATCTCCCTTTAGTTTTTGAAAGTCAATGATGTGATCAAGCACATATCGGGAGTTAGAATAGCTCTCCAATTTGAACTTAATTGCATCATGTTCGCATTTGGAAATGGCTAACTCTTTTCTTGTTTCTTCAAGGACATTAATGTAGTCATTAATTCCCGTTTGCTTATTCAAACTGTTTTTGTTAATTCAGAAACACTTTTCTTAAGAGTTTCAATTACAGATTTGAATTCTTTTTAGTTTCGAGTTAAAGCCAAATTTGCCTCTTTGCATTTTGACAGTTCAACAACTAGGTTTTGATTGTGAATGTTTATTGTTTCAAATTTTATTTTTAATTCATCACAGTCACTTGATATTTTAGGAGAGTTGGAGTTTACCTGACTTCTTGAACCAGCAACATTAGCCATGAAGGCAGTGTGATGAAAGAAGGATGCACTATTTGTAAAGAATTTTTATGTTTCCTTCGATGCAGCTTCTGCTTTCTTCATCAAACCATCCTTTTGACTTTTTAGCTTCTCTACTTCTTTCAGCAACTTACTGACCTCAGTATCACGTCCTTCCCTGATATCTGAATCAGATCCATAACCACCTATACTCGAGCATTCCTCATCAGAACTACCACTATACCCCGAACTATCATCATCATCAGAATTGTCAATGCTGTGAACATGTTTGATTTGATTAATAATCTTGGCATAACATGAAGTTCCTCCTTGATTCTCATTACCCAA
The DNA here is from genome assembly GCA_947069175.1 of Scalesia atractyloides. Lineage (NCBI taxonomy): Eukaryota > Viridiplantae > Streptophyta > Magnoliopsida > Asterales > Asteraceae > Scalesia > Scalesia atractyloides. The sequence goes on along the minus strand of CAMTDV010000001.1, from coordinate 50,620,147 downwards.
TTGTACTGACCAATCGCATCCTTCATCTGCTTGAACTACTAGAGCTCTGTTGGTGTATTTGAAGGCCCAGACTGGTTGGTGTTGTTTAGGTTGTTAACAGCTACTATTCTCCGATCATCGTTAACATGAGCTATGTTGGGTGGTTGTGATTGATTTCAAAAAGGGTTGTGATTTCCTTGTTTGCTGGGTCTAGTGCACTCACGTCTGAAGTGACCTTTTTCACCATAATTGAAGCAAGTAACTGCATCTTTATCAAAACCATATTTTGTATCTTTCTTGCTTTCCAAACTTGTTCTTCCAGTTCTGCTCATGTAATCCTAACCTCTTCTAACCGCACTTGCAAATGCCCATTTGATATCCATTAGCTCCATCTCATCTCTGTCTATTTGTTGGTAGTCTTCATTAGTCAAATTGATGTATCCAATTTGACCGGCGACTAATCAACAATAAGCATTAACCATGGTGTTTAGAAGTTCCATATGTTCCTGAGCAACTTCCACACTGACCTTGGAAAGATGTGACGTGTCAAGTCTGACTGTATTAGGGTTTGAAGGTTGAAAGTTGTTACCATAGAAAGCTTGTTGAGAAGCTTGTTGTGTAGCTTTAGGTGTAACAACTTGAGGTTGTGGTAGAAAGGCTTTAGGATCAAATACTTGACCATAGGTTTGAGTACTTGAGCCGGCAGATTGAACCGTTTGAACTGGTGGTGGTAGAAAGGGGTTAACATTTGACACAAACGTGGTTTGAAGTTTTGGTTGCTGAACTGTATTGACACTTGTGTTAATTCCGCGAAAGTACATCTCAGGGTTTTGTGGAACAGATACCCTTTTTGCTTTCCTGATCTCTTCTTCATTTTTGTTCTCTAGTTTCTGAACAAATTCATAGATACTGATGATATCCAAAACACCTGTATGCCTTAGTAAGTCAATAAAATGACTCCACTTTAGTGGTAAAGCGTCAGCAAAACGCATCACGATTTCTTGTGGAGATGCTAATACTTTGTAGGAATACATTTCACTGAGAAGATTGTAGAAACGTGTTGTCATGTCGCTCAATGTTTCATTCTCGATGAACATGAAACCTTCAAACTCCTTCTTCAGCAGATCATGTCGTATTTGTCTGGTTGCAACATTTCCTTCTCTTCCTGCTTCCAAAGTATCCCACAGATTCTTGGTGGTGGTACAGTACACAAACTGATGATAAATATCCTTATGAAGTGCTTGTGTAAGGATAGCAAACGCCTTTTTCTCTAAATCATAAGCCTTTTTCATCTAGATTGGCTAAGAAAGTTGGATTTGATCCTACTTCTTCGAGAGATTCCTTATATGGTGTAGTAACACATGTCAATAACTCTGTATTTTGTCCGAGAACATATGTATGGAAACGACTTTTCCACGAAGGATAATCGTTCATATGGTTCAGTTTTGGTGGACGGTTATTACTTCCAGTTTCACTATCGCTTATAAGAAGAGTCTGAATGCTCTAATTTTGATTTACGACACACGCCCATTGATTTGCGCTAATCATGGCTGTATGTTGAGGCATTAATGATTTAACCCATGAGGTTGCGGAGCTTTGCGATGAATCTTGATTTGTGCTTGAACTACTCCCTCAATCCTAAGGATTTGTACTCATTATGTTTTCTTTGATTATGAAAGTTAAAAGGTTTTAAAATTTTAATTTTTGAAAATAAAAGTCTCCTTTTAAAGTTCACAATTTTAAAAACCACAAATTTTGAAAACTGAAACACGAAAAACAGATCAAGTTTGTTCTTCGTACGAATCATAGATTCATGCGAATGACTGACCTTCGTACTAACCATGTGCTTCGTACGAACCAGGTTGTTCGTACGAGAGACACTCTTTCGTGCGATCAAATTTGTGCTTCGTGCGAATGACTTGGTCTTTCGCACGAACAGTCTTGTTCTTCATGCAGATGAGTTATTCGGACGGATGTTTTTCAAAGAGAGGAATCTTTTTGCAGGGTTGGTTGGTGAAAATTTCCTTTTTGAACACATACTAGTTTTCGAAAGTAGTCAGTTGTCTACACAATTTTGGTTAAAAAGACAAACATTCCATATCAGCTTTTCTGTCAAAACAGTCAAGTCAAGTCAGAATGTCAAGTGATTTGGTCAACCCTACAAGAATATTCCGGTGAGTTTTCCGGCAGTGCTTCACCTGAAGATATGTTCAACTGAACTTTGATAGAATATTTTAAGAAAAACTAGATTCTAACATGTCTTCATGTATTCTAACAAGGTTTTTATGAAAATTTTCTGGATACAAGTTTTAACTAAGTTTTAAGTTGGTTATCTTTTAAAAACTTAAGTTTCTTGTTGAATGTTCAAGAACACCTCCAGAAACCCTCACAACTAGCTCAGACACAACACTAAGCTTGGTTTCAAACAAGGAAGAGAGCCAAAGCTCTAATACCACTTGTAGGTCCACGGAGGAGAAAGATTAACCTACTTCCCTGTTTATACAACACAAATACGAGTGCAGAATCCTCGTAAGTATGCAAACCAAAGCAAAGTAAGAAACACAGGATAACCAAAGATTCAATATCTTGATTAACAAAAGAGAACTAGTACAAACACATACAAACAATGTTCATACAGACTCATGAAATACTCTCTGTGTTCTTGTGCTTCAGTGTCTCTCTCTAGCTTGTTCATTGATGTCTCACCCAACTCTCTTTTTTTTACACTGAGAAGTGCATGTATGTTTATTTAGTGTCCACACCTAACAACAGTACGAAGAATGTTCCTTGTCATACGAAACACCATAAGACATGAAGAACATTCCCCACAAGATGCTCGCACGAATGTCCCATGACTCGTACGAACATGAACCACCTCGTACGACTTAAACAAGATTCTTGTTACATGAGCCACTCATACGAATGGAATGTGACTCGTATGAGCAACATCTTGCTCGTACGAAGCATCTCTCAACTTGGATGTGTTCTTCGGAGAACGTGCCAGCAGACATGACGTACACAAGACTTAACAGTGTGCACACATGCAACTGTTTTACACAGACAAACTAATCATCATACTAAACCAAGATAGGAGGATATCGTGATTTGGTCGACATGACCAAACTATACAAACACAATAAACAAAGACCGTACAATTTCAGACGTAACTAAGAACAAGCGACAGACACAAAAGTGTATCAATAATGTTAAAAGAAATGAAAAAGTGTTTAAACTAGTTGAAATATGTTTGTCGGAGCTTAGAAAGTTAAAAACGTCTTAAAATTCCAAACCTAAACGTTCTTATAATCATAAAAGTAAAAAATATCCTAAAGAGAAAAGAAAAGGTTTGGGATATGCTAAGAAGAAGAAACAATCACAGATTCCAAAAACCAGATTATTCAAAGAAAATAAATTTAGATTTTGGAATAAATTCAGAAAAGGAAAAAAAAATTTGGGAAAACACAATCAAATGTTATGTTTGATGCTAAAAAACAACAACGAGAACATGTTAAGCAATGTAACCAAGTTGGACACATTGTTAGACAACGTCCACAATCAAAGCTTAAACATGTTTCCGATGTTAAGAAAACTTTCAGAGATTAAAAGAAAAACTCACCAATGTTTATACCAAAACAAGTTTGGAAACAAGTCAAAGAATCTACAAACAAAGTGAAACCGGTTAATACTAAATTTCTAAAATTTAAAGCCGGTGAAACTTCAAAAAGTGCTGAATGAAAAGATTCTACTTTGTATTTCAAGAAAATAATGTCTAAAAACCAAACATGGGTGATGAAAAAGGGAATTTTTCCGATAAAAGTTGAAAATTTGAGTCAACCAGGAAGTTAGATAGGGTTGAACAAAAATGGGTAATAAAAGAAAAATCTGTTGAACAAACTGAACGATTGGTGAAAATTGAAAGTTTATATGACTTGCCTAAACTTGAGAAAGTCACAAATAAACCTGATTGTGAAAAGAACATCAGAATTGAGGTTGAACGTAAGATTGAAAAGTCTTGGGTTAAACTTTTTAACTAATTGTTTGTGTTTTTGTAGAGGAGCTTCTGGTGCTTAAAGTGGATCTTAAATAAAGTGTAGTTCCATGTGTAAGTCGCGATGAACCGGATCTCACGATATCACACGTAGCTTGGATGGTGGCGGAATCACACAAAAACTAAGAATCAAAATAGAAGAAATAAGATGAAGATAGAAAGTTAAACTTGCATACAAATCCTGAATTTGTCTAATACAAGTGAGTAATACCATCAAGGAGCCTCCTAACCCTAATACAACATTATATATTTATACTAGAGGAATAGTGCTCCATTAACCTAAAGCCCTTAGGCCCAAAGGCTACCCCCAAGCACGTCACAACATAATAGCCCACACTCCAAAGTTACTAATGCATAAACCTATTTATGACCTTACAATCTTCCACTAGGTTTACTGGATTAGTGTTAGCTTTATGCTTCAGGATCTGACGACTTTAGTGCTTCAGAATTGTGGATCAACATTTGCAAAAAGCTTGTTGTGAATCACAGTTGCCACCAACATGCTTTGCACATGCTTCATACTTATCACTTGTGAGAGGGGATCGACTCTCCTCTTATGAGCATCGGACTGATTCGACTCAGCTAACAGAGGAGGAATTCATTGTTAGCGAATTGGACAAACAAATAATCAAGTATGCTGCTTAAACACCTTTGCTTCGTATTAATAAATGTGAAAGTTACAGACTAGTAAACAACTGGACAGGGCTTCGCCTAGTCACACACCAACATATACTCAACACAACACTCAAGCTCACAATTTATAGGCCAACATGGCTCGCACAAGGAGTCAGTGAGTGTAGGTAGGTAGGCTCGTGCGAGTGGTGCCTCGTACGAGTGATAAGATGTCACCCGTGCAAGCCACTATGGTCACTCGTCCGAACCACTATAATATATATAAAAATGACATTTCTAAGCCCTTGTCACTCGTACGAGCCACTACAAAACATAAAATATGACATTTTCTAAGCCCTATTTACGTAACTGACATATCCTAGATGTATGTAATAGATATTATGCACCAACAAACTCCCCCTTGGATGTTGCTGCAGTCTTGGATAGTCTTCAAAAAAATTTCTTCAAAATTCTTCAAAAATATTCGACATGTGATCGGTACGCCGTATGTCTGTCTGTAAGAGCCTTCATGATCGGCAGCCGGCTAATTTGACATTTCTCTATATGCTGCGATCTCTGGAATGTTCTCATCTAATAAACAACAGATGTTGTGGAATGGTGAGAACGAAGACTTTATTGATCTGCAAACACAAACATTTCAAACACTTAGAAAAATTTTCAAATCTTACATACTCGTATGACTCACCATTCATACAAGTCAGATAATCACAAAAACATAGATTCAAATCGAAACAAAACCCTTACAATTAGTATTTAACAGTTTTTAGGATTGGAACATACTTGCTCGTACGAGTGGTGCATCGTACGAGACAAAGATATTTATGACATTTAAGGACATGCTCGTATGAACGATCACTCGTACGAATGATGATAATAATCTGACATTTAAAAAGCTTGCTTGTACGAGCCAGTTCCTTTCACTTGTTTATTTTTCTGATTTTAGTGAAATTATATGTTTTTACTACCCACTTAGTTGACCAAGTCCAAGTTAATGACCCTGGTTAACCGATTTGCCTACTAAGTCCAAGTTAATGACCTTGGTTGACCGTTGTTTGGCCAAAACAGATTTATTTTTAAATTTTAAAATTTTAAAGTTTCAGGTTAATGAACTTTTTGACGTTTCAGGATTATCTTCTTAGATTAGCTCCCAGCCCATGATCTTCATCTATCCTCTAGAAATTGTCGCCTTGACTTGGACTAACAGTACTTTCATCATCGGTAGACTAAAATCTAAAATAGATTGCTAAAAATAAACTGAAAATCTTTTTGAGTTTTTTTCTGAAAAGAAAGATAAGGTAAATAAAGACTTAATTACAGACATATTTTGTGAGTTTTGTGTTAGAGGATTACATAAGATATTTAGACAAATCACAAGTACCGTTGATCTTGGTAGTAACTTTAAGGTTTTAAATAGATTTACTTAGATTGCTAATATACTTATTCACTTAAACCTCTAAACGTTTCTCAATTGTTTCAAGATATGTTAGGTAATTTTAAGGAGAATGAAATAACTGTGTTTCTCATCTCAGAATATACTCCCGCATCGATATTCCCAAAATTTCATCTCACAGGTGAATATATCTAACTAATATATGTAAATGGGGTGAATTGCAAGACTTTGAGAGCTCAGGTTAGTATTTCTATACAGAGAAAGAGATGAAGGCTCGACTTTAGGTGGTGTTCCACATAGGAATTTTTTGAACTGCAGATGTCGTAAATTTTATGACATACGCATTTTTTGTGCAGCTTTTGGAGGTGAATAATGCGTAAAGTATTATACAAGTTCTAGGTCCTTGCCAACGCAAAATCAGAAGAACTCGTATAATACCACATATAACAACTAAATATAAAGACCCAGTACCTGGGATCTGGCATTCTCTCTAACGAAATTTCGGAGTACTAAGTCCATATATTCGAGAGATGTCGACCCCCAAGTTACTCAGTTTTGTTTTAGGTTATATCTTGAAAAAAAATTTACTGAACGAGTGAAGCCTATTAGCACATCATCAGTAAGATCTGTTTAATTACCCATTTAAATATTCCATATCTTTAGCATACTGTGATAGTCCACTAATGTAATATGATTACCCTTTTTTCATAAAAACTCTTTTTATCCTTTTTATTTTTTTTGTATTTTTTTCACAACTTTTCTCCCCTAAAATCAAAAAATATTTTTGGTTTTTAGTTTTGAAGAAAAAATATTTATATGAAACATGTCATACCGATGAGAATCACGTGAGGTCCTCGTCATCCTCAAATTCAAACTCAAGTGTATCCCCTAATGTTAGATTTCTTAAACCATTTAATTTTAAAAGATTTTTTAATCTTGATCGATCAAATGCTTTGGCGTAAAAATCTGCTTTTTGGTCATCGGTGTGGATTTTTTCAATTCTAACCAACTTTTCCTCGTAACAATCACGGATAAAGTGGTGTCGAATTTCTATATGTTTAGTGCGTGAGTGTTGAACTGGGTTTTTAGTGATATCAATAGCCGCCTTATTATCTACATATATTGGCATGTCAAAAAATTGCAGTCCAAAGTCTCTCATCTGCTGTTGTATCTAGAGTATCTGGGAACAACAGCTGGATGCTGAAACGTATTCAGCTTCAGACATAGAGAGATCGACCGCGATCTGTTTCTTGCATTGCCACGTTAGGCAACCAGCCGTTGTCGATTTGGCATTTAACTTGCAGCAACCGAAATTGGAATCTGAATAACTCGCGAGATTGAAGTCGGCATGTCGAGGATACCATAAGCCGGTGCTTGGAAATCCTTTCAAATAACGCATGATTCTTTTGACGGCTAACATGTGTGAATCTCTTGGATTAGTCTAAAAACGGGCGCAAAGGCATGTTGGATACATGATATCAGGTCTTGAAGCAGTAAGATACTTCAAGGATCCGATGATGGAGCGATATAATGTTTCATCGACTTTGACTCCATGAGCATCTGGACAAATGCCATGGTTTGGGGCTAATGGAGTTTATGCTGGCTAAGTTCCTGTCATGTTAAATTTCTCTAACACATCATGAACATACTTCATCTGATGAATGAAGATACCATTAGGCAATTGCTCACCCTGAAGTCCTAAGAAGAACTTCATCTCCCCCATAGCACTCATTTCGAACTTCTGCTTCATGACTTCTTCGAAGTCTTTGCACAGCTTATCATTTGTCAATCCAAAGATAATAAGCATCCACATAGATTTGTACGATAATCAAATGTCCATCCACTTCCTTAGTAAAGAGGGTACTTTCTACTATGCCTCTTGAAAACCGTTTCCCAGGAGATGCTTCGAGAGCGTCTCGTAGTAGGCTCTCGGGGCCTGGTGAAATCCGTATAACGCTTTGTTCAACAGATAGACCATATCCTTGTGCATCGGATTGACAAACCCCGGTGGTTGGCCGACATACACCTCTTATTTTCCTTTCCGTACAGGAAAGCAGACTTCACATCCAATTGGTACACCTTGAAAGCTCTCCACGAAGTAAAGGCCAAGAAAATCCGAATAGCTTCAAGACGAGCGACAGGGGCGTAGACTTCATTGTAGTCTATCCCTTCTTGCTGATAGAAGCCGAACTTTGTTTCAGACCACAATACCTCTGTCATCTCTCTTGCACTTGAAGACCCAATGAGTATTAATCTTTTTATGATGATCTGGTAGGTCAACAAGCTATCAGACACCAAGTTTCTTGAATTGAAGCAACTCTTCTTGTATTGCATCCACCCAGCTTTCCTCTTCAACGCGTCTTTCCAATTTCCTGGTTCAACCTGCGAAACAAAAAAACTGTAAGAAAGTCTGGTTTGTAATGGAGCAATATTTGTATAAAAGTAACTTAGATCCTTGTTGATGTGATTGCGAGTTTTCACTCCGATTTGTAAGTTGCCAATAATATTCTCCGACGGTTGGTAAGATAGTGTCCTGTGCATTACTTCACTTGGAACATCTACTTGACTTTGCAAATTCATAACCACTTCATCAGCAACCGGTTCAGATGATGTAGCTTCATTTCTGACGTTTGATTGATCAGCTTGAGAATTCAGAAAGCTTTGTATATGCTCAGATGCTCCATCGGAACTGGTTCCTCTATCATCAAAAGTCCATTCATGATCAGAGTTGGCATTAATCGGTTGATGGGCAGATGATTCAGTAGTGTTTAAGATTGGTATAGAGACTGATTCTTGTAGAGTATTGCTCAGACCTACATCAGAAGTGTTAGAGACAGGAAGTGATGGGGAAATCACCAACGGTTTAGAAACTTGCTCTTGATTGGAGATTTGATGCTGTTGAAAAAGCATAACAAGTTCTTCTTCTGATGGTACTTCAGGTAGATCAAATGAATGCCATAACCCATCATAGTTGAACAGCCATGGATCCCCAGGTTTCTACGTAGGCGTAGTATATCTTTGACAATCAACATGATGTGCAAGAATACCTGGTTAAGACTGGGCAAGAAGACCCTCTTTTGTGGACTAGCATAACCGACGAAAAATCCTTCCAAGGATTTGGCTCCAAATTTACCGTCCGGGTCCAAAACAGTACATGGCGATCCAAAAGGCTCCAAAAACAGGAGGTTCGGCTTTTGATGGTTTAGCAACTCAAAACAGGTCTTTTTGTGAGTCTTGACTGTCAACACAGTTGAGGGTGTAACACGCGAATGCGACTACTTCGCTCCAGAAACTTATTGGAAGTTTTGAATCAGCGAGCATTGTTCTGGCTGTCTCAATCAGTGTGCGATTCTTACATTCAGCTACTCCATTTTGTTGAGAGTATAAGGAGCGCTGAATTCGTGAAGAACCCACAACTCTTTGTAGAATTCAAGCATCCTCTTGTTCTTGAACTCAATACCATTATCATTGCGGATTCTCTTGATAGGAAAATGATACAGGGTTTCAAGTTTCCTAAAGAGAATCATAAGACTTTCAAACGTTTCATCTTTACTCTCCAGGAAGAAAACCCACGAGAATCTTGAAAAATCATCTTTCACGACCAGGCAATATAGATCTCTAGAAATGCTTTTCACGTTTACTGGCCCAAAGATATCCATATGCAGCCTTTCTAGTGGTAGGTTAATATAGTTAAGCAACTTTCTTGGGTGTGATTTCTTATGCTGTTTCCCCTTCTTACAGCTTAGACAATCATCAAATAAATGAAAATTCTTTAGATTAACACCTCCACTAGGTCGTTGTGCACCAAATAATTCATCTTTCGCAGATGTATGTGCCCCATCTTCCGATGCTACAAGATAGACTCTTTCTCGGTAGCTTTAGAAACGAAGCATTGAACTTTCTTTGACGTTGTGGATAGGATGCTCATATCTAAGACATAAAGATCATTCTCTGGAGGAGCACGCATGAGGATCCACTCCTCAGTTTTTTTGAATCCCGGTTTGAGAATTAAGCATTCCTTGTTATTGAAGTGTGTTGTGAATTTCTTGTCGCAAAATTGCGAAATGCTCAGTAGGTTGTTCTCAAGCTCCGCAAAGTAGTTCACCTTGTCGAAAGATACCACTCCATTCGTGAGAATACCTTCACCCACTATTCTTCCACCCTATGTCCCCGCAAACCCAACGTAACCTCCCCAGATAACCTTTAGGTCGTTCAACAACGCAAGCATCCCAGTCATGTGTCGGGAAGCTCCACTATCCATAATCCATTTTGACATGATTGATCTCGTGAGCCCCTGCACACATGTGGAAGAAACTATTCAAATAGAGTGACCCAAGCCAATTCGGTCTTGGGTAGGTTTGGAATATCGCATTTTGGCATAACTTTTTTCTTAACATCTTTCTTTACCTTCACCCATTGTTCAACCTTTGATTCTTTTCCAGTTTTAAGTTTAGTTGGAACAACGGTGGTGTTCACAACAACAAAAGATGATTTGTTCTTAGCAACCCGGGTTTGTGTACTTGAAAATGCTCTCTTTGAGTAAAACTTAGGATTCTTTTGTTCATTTTTCTTTGATGATTCACCAATCTCAAAGTTTGAAAACTTTGCAACGATTGGTTTCATATTTAAGTTTGACTCGGCATTTCATTTCAAAATTTTCTTTGGCACTTGTGAGAGGGGATTGGTTGTCCTCTTATGGGCATCGGACCGATTCGACTCAGTTAACAGAGGCAGAATTCATTGTTAGCAAGTTGGACAAACAAGCAATCAAGTATGCTTCTTAAATGCCTTTGCTTTGTATTAATAAACGTGAAGGTTATAGACGAGTAAACAACTGGATAGAGCTTCGCCGTAGTCACACACCAACATATACTTAACACAACACTCAAGCTCCACTATTTATAGGCCAACATGGCTCGCACAAGGAGTGAATGAGTGTAGCTAGGTAGGCTGGTACGAGCCACTATGGTCAATCGTACGAACCACTATAATACATATAAAAATGACATTTCTAAGCCCTTGTCACTCGTACGAGCCACAACATTCACTCATATGAGCCACTACAAAACATAAATATGGCATTTTCTAAGCCTATTTACATAACCGACATATCCTAGACGTAGGCAACAGACATTGTGCACCAACATAACTTGCTTGAATTTGATGCGCCCCAACATTAAAATATCCTCCTCATGAAAACTAATCAAATCCAATGTGTCAGCTAATCGGAATGCCTTCTCTTTCGTATCAATCACTGCCTCAGCCATTCTCGGATCATAAGCCGAGTAACAGAGGTTCTTTAGCACACCCTTTGGGAACTTTCGAGCAGCAGGATTAACCATGGCAAGATGACGTTCTGTAATAGTTTGTAAGTGCGAGGATCACGAATCCCAAGGATTTTCATCATATAGGACTCTCATTCTTCATGGTTGGGAAGTTATGCTTCACTTAATACTCAAGCTTAGAATGGAATGCCCATCCAGGACCACATTGATTCAGATCTGAATTAGAATAATGTGTTCGTAGGAGACTTTTCAGATAGATCTTGGTCCATGATTCAAATTGTGATGGCTTGGAATAGTATTCCCTGTGGCCGCTCTCCCTCTTGACTAGCCACAGATTCCCGTCATGATCATATCTCCAACACTTTACCTTCGACATGTTTCAGACCTTGTCGTAGTGACTTAATCCTAGCTCCATGACATACCGATCAGAAACTTTAGATGGATCCTTCAGTTGGAAGTTTTCATCGAGGGGATTCACAGCTTGATTTTTCATCACAAGCATCTTCTTGTTGTCCGGATTCTTATTCCGACACAACTTTCTCTTCTTTGTTTGTTCAGCTGCTAAATCGGCATTCAATCCTGCCTCATACTCTGCATTGGCTGCTGCTTTATCTTCTGCAGTACACCTGACGGGTGGTCTATTAGAAAATCTGAAAGTGTATTAAAATAATAAATATTCCCCATTTAAATGGGTTAGTTGTTACGATTTGATGTCTACGGTATATATGGCTTCACAGGTACTGAAGATCATAAACGAGGGTGTTTAACATGCTTTGTCGGGGGCTTGCAAGTGGCTAGTTGAAGATGAGGACTTAAGAGATTGAATGAAGGGCAAAATGGGAAATTCTGCTGACCACCGTAAGCTACGGTGGGCGCCGTAGCTTACGGTTGAGTCCAGTTTCAAATGCACCGTAAGACAGTCCCTCACTGCCGTAAAGAAATTATTGCCCACTGTAAGCTATGGTGGGCACCATAGCTTATGGTGGAGAGCTGCGGGAAAGTTGTAGCTGCCCATTTATATTCCGTTTTGAAGAGCCTTTTCATATCTTAATCATTGGAAACGTTTGGCAGAGCTTTTGTGGCGATTTTAGAGTGTTCTTGTGGGTTCTAAACATTTTCTAAACATTACTTTGGTGATTTTCATTCCTAGGTAGATATAACCGAAAGCAATTGGTCATCAGGTAACAACCTCGCATTATAATTAATCCGAGTACTTAGTTCCCTTTTATCACAAGCAGTTAATTAAACACGAGTCATGTCTATGTGACTCTTTCTAGTTGAATTGAAACACATGTGTTACTTGAACCAGAAACTTAAGATGATCACTTCTTTTTAAATCTGTTATACAACCAATCTTTTAGTCATTATTAATTAAAATATAAAACCACAAAACCAAAAATTCCGAATTTAAGTTCTTGCAATTTAGATAATTTAGCCAAAGTGTTACAAACTCTAGATAACAGAATTTCCACAACTCCCTGTGTTCGATACCCACTTACCGCTAGCTATTGGCAGTATTTGGATTAAATTTACGTGAGACTATGACATCTTAGCGTTAATAAACTCCCGTGATGTGCGACATCTTTGTCTTCAAATTCGCTGCCATACTTCTTCTGCAACTTAGCTTTCATTTCATAGATCTATGCATTAATAAGCTTATGTCGCCTTGAAGTTGTTTGGTAGCTTGATATCTGATGGTCAATTGATTTTGCAAAGATGTGATCTGAGCATTTTTTCAATTCATTGTCTTGCTCTAGCAGCACCACTCTTCGTTGCAGCTTGCTAAATAAATTTCATCATCATCATTATCAGACTGCTCAATAAATTTCAACTTTTTGGTAGCCATTCCCATTGCAACCTCGTCATGTTCAGACATACCACCACCAGAACTTCCTGCTTCAACAAGAACTCCACTTGAACTTTCTGGATGTGCACCAGTGGTGAAGAGGTTAGTAATGCTTGTATCTTTATCAGCTGAGTTGAATTCTAGGGTATCCTGTGAGATTGGATCAGAATTAGCACTTGGGCTTGAAGGCTTGGGGCTATTAGGGGCTTCAGCTTCTAAACTTTTCTCCATTTTAGCTTTATCTTCAGCTTCTTCAGTCTACACTTCTATGGAAGGAACGATGTCAGGAGGAGGGATCCCAGAATCTCCCTTTAGTTATGCAAGTAGTGCTTCAAGGTTCTCAACAGAAATTTGATTTATCTCTCTAACAGTTTCCTCAGCTTTCTCTGTCTCAACATGACCTGTCTCTTCATCTTTCTCTTCGTCTAAAACTAGATCTTCAACTTCCGGGTCTTTGTGGTCCACCGACAATCTGAACATCATGTTCTTCAACAATCATCACATTAACAGTACTGATGCAGGCACAAACTCCTTGAACATCCGTGCTTTACCAGATCATATTTAGCAGTGAACTTGATATTTGCCGTATCACAATGCTTGCATGCCCCTCAAAACAGCTAGGACCCATCGGCTTTAGATTCAGAGAATTATCGCTCTTTACCAGATCTGGATATTTGTCGTCAATGATCATTTGAACGAATCTTGGGTAAAGTAGAAAGATCTTCTTCTTGGGATCATTTGAACGAATCTTGGGTAAAGTAGAAAGATCTTCGTTTACCAGGGCTACCATCGCGGCTGTTTGCGTTTGTTGAGCTGGTCTAATCCGGCCTTGTTCTTTGAATGCACTGTAGAAAGATGTGGACTAAGCACAATAAGGCAGAAACATCTTCTTTAGGACTGTAGGATAAGCACCTTCGTAACTCATTCGCCTCAACACCTTGAGTATAGTGTCTCAATCAAATCCGGTTGGGTGACGATCTTGATCTTTAGTCATTAATGCCTTTCGTACAGCAACTTCTAAAATAATGATCTCTCTTTTCTGTATTGTTGATTCAATGGTAACTCTACCCCTTTTGACTTTAGCATTTATCTAAAAACCCTAAATCATGTCTTCATCGACCACTAAATTCATCCTTAACGCATTGGTGAGTCGGCAAGAATTCAGTCCAACTATCAGAGAGTTGAACATCTGATGGATCAAACAGGTAGCATCCTTGATTGTAAAATGCCTCGACCTCGAGCTTTCGTTTCTCCATCATTTTCAGCGCCACTGTATGCACTTGAGCAAAAAGTCAACATTTATCGCAAAAATTAACTTAATTGACCCTTTTGATCGTTTGATATTAGTTCAGACGGTTCAAATAGTCAATAAGTTAACAGTTAAAGTAGGGAAGATCAGAGGTTAAAAATAATTTTGAACCAAAAGGTTCACACCAGATTGAACTTGTCAAATAAATTCGAATGATCCGGGTCAAAGAGATTCGGATGCACCAGGTCAATGCAATTCGGGTCACAAGGGTTCAAGTTAATGACCCCTTGTTAGTTTCGAGATGATCTGGCATCTCGGATGATGATTCAGATCTCGGATGCTTATCCGAGATGCATAGGGTCCCATCTGAGATGCATATAAGCTCATCTGAGGTGCCTTGAAACTCTTCCAAGATGCATCCGAGATGATTTGATATTCATCCGAGCCTCATCCAAGATGAGTTAGAGAGAGAGATCCGAGCTAAGCAAAGGTTCGAAATGACTCTCAATAACTCGAAATAGGCTATTTAATGATTCGAATTGGGCCTGGCCCATTTCGCAACAGTAGTCCGAGATGGTTGAGCCTGCCCATTTCAAAGCAGTATCTCTAATGGCTGGCCTATTCGAGATAGATAGGTTGGCCCATCCAAGATGGGTAGGCCCATTCGAAAAAGTCTTTTCAGTAATATTTTAATCTTTTGGACCCCACACTTTTTCCAGTTGTGAATAGTAACACCTTTTGTCAAAATCCGTGATCCAACCAACCAAGCAACTGTTTTTATTGTAATAAAATAATAAAAATAATAAAAAGATGAAAGCGGAGAGTTCCCATGGGATCAAACCATTTTGAACCTGTTGATGCACTTTATGTTTGTCACTGTGCGAATAGGCTAGAAAGAGTGTGTATTGAATATTGTATAGGTTAGATACGAACACACGACCCAAGTCTGAACGAGAACTGGCTCGTACGAGTGACAATGTGACTCGTACTAGTGATAAACATCTCACTCGTACGAGTGAGCTTATGTGGTTATTACGAGTGACATCTTGACACTCGTATGAGCAACCATTCGCACGAGCTGCTCAGGTCTATATATGTGTTGTGTGTTCATTGTTTGTCAAGTTTATAAGTTCCCTTAGGGGAAACACTGGCGGATTCTCTCCAGGAATGCCACCAGCCAGATAAGATGTATACTCCCTTCTTATGGAGTTCTACCAAATCGGTACTATCATACACCCAAGCTTCCATCTAGAACCGCCGTCAACGGGACCAACAAAACCGATTAAGGAACATTTTTCAGCATAAGCTTAGTCAGAATGTTCCATGCGATTGTCGACATATTTGTCCACATAAACTTATCGTGTCAGCCTTCAACTTTCAACTTGTGACTTCATGAGGTAAGTTTGGAATAGCATCCGTGTGTCCCATAACAAGGCATACCCCCGCGATCAAGGTAAGCACAACAGTTCATCGTAACGAGTGAGTATATCGAGATCATCCTTTCATTTTACAACGTCCGACTTGTTGGTGAGGAGGTCAATACATGGTACTGCATAGTGACCAGAAAATATCAAACAAGGGTTAGGCTTAATACCTTATCTGGTATCTTTGACTGTTAAGAACATGGAATTTTCTTATGATGAGATTTCCTTTCTTTTAAGGTTTTGGCCTTCATTTTCGGCTCTTTCGAGGATATCCTGACTATGCCTAGGTCTGCATGTATCTGGATGCAGCAGAAGGGTAGCCGTGATATCCCCGATAACTCATCAGTATACCGACCTAGAACTTCAGACGTTGGCTATCTATCAACGCAGTATCTGAGTCCATGAAATCATACACTGATGATATGCTACACATGAGATGCATGGCTTGTCAAAAATTTTCACTTGGTATCTTTTTGCCTTTTGAGCGATAATCCTATCATCACATCACAGAGGATCCTCGCCTTTTCAACATCGAACCGAATTCATTAGATTGAGCAATTTAAATTTATTTTCCCAAAACAGTGAATATTTATCCCCCTAAATTTGTGAAAAAGTAGAATACTTCATGTGCAAATTTAGTTATTTTGCTGATAGTTATATACATATATGTACCCTGGTTTTGTTGTTTTTTTGTAGGTTGCTTAGTCGGTGTAACACATCATTTTTAAAAGGTCCACAAGCACCTTGAATCTCGAGTTACTGACAGGTTTTGTAAACAGATCCATCGTATTGGCATCAGTGTGGATCTGTTCAAGTTTAATTAAACCTTTGTCATAGCAATTTCAAATGAAATGAACTTTAATATAAATGTGCTTGGTTTTAGAGTGAAAAACAGGGTTTTTGATGATTTGGATAGCGGCATCGTTATCACAGTAGATAGTAGTGTCAAGATAAGTCAAATCGTAATCCTCGAGCTGATGTTGCATCTTAATAACTTGGGAGCAGCATGCAGATGCTGCAACATATCCTGCTTTTGCAGTTGATAGAGACACCATTTGTTGCTTCTTACACTGCCATTAAAATAAGCCTGTCTCCCAAGTATTGGAATCCAGCCAATGTGGACTTCATATCCCTGTCCATCCCTCTAAGGTTACTATGAGAAGAGGCAAACAAATCAAAATTCAAATATCTAGGATACTAGAGTCCCAATTTTGGAGCTCCATTGAGTTATCTAAAGATTTGTTTAACGTTTGAAAAATGAGAAAGCTTAGGATTAGCCTGATATCTAGCAAATTGGTAGACAACAAACATAATGTCCAGCCAGCTCGCAATTAAGTACATCAATGAACCAATCATAGATCGGTAAATTGTTTCGTTGACAGACTTCCTTCAGCATCCTCATTCAGTGGTGGTCGTTCAGCAATGGGGAAGTCTATAGGCTTAGAATTTGACATGTCGAATTTTTCAAGAATGTCCTAAATGTATTTTCTTTGATGAATCAGAATTTCTTGGCTACTTTGACGAACATGCATGCCAAGAAACATAGTCATTTCACCCAGTGAACTCATTTCGAACTTCTTTTTCATCACCTCCTCGAATTCTTTGCATAGCTCTTCATTTGTTGACTAAAGATGATGTCGTCTACATAGATCTGAACAAGGATAAGATCCTTGCCAATACGTTTAATGAATTGCTTTT
Organism: Scalesia atractyloides; assembly: GCA_947069175.1. Lineage (NCBI taxonomy): Eukaryota > Viridiplantae > Streptophyta > Magnoliopsida > Asterales > Asteraceae > Scalesia > Scalesia atractyloides. The sequence goes on along the minus strand of CAMTDV010000001.1, from coordinate 50,602,595 downwards.
GATCTATTGTAGATGCTCTGTTAAGGTTGCATACCATGCACAAGGTGCTTGGTGCAAACCATATAAAGCTTTATCTAACTTGTATGCATATTCTTGCCTCTTCGAATCCACAAACCAAGGGGGTTCAGCACAAAAGTCTCCTCCTTGACCTTCCCATACAGAAACGCTGCCTTGACCTCCATTTGATAAATGGTGAAACCCATATACGTTGCATATGCCAAGAAGATGCATATGGCTTCTAGACGGGCTACTGGTGCGTACACCTTATCATAATCAAGACCTTCAATTTGTTTGAATCCCTGAACCACCAGTCGGGCTTTATTTCGCACAATCACTCTGGTATCATCTTGTTTGTTATACCCAGCGAGTACCAAGAGCGCGTTTTCCTTCCGGCAGTTTCACTAATTTCCATACTTCTAGCTTCTTAAACTGATTAAGCTCTTCATGCATTGCATCAACCTATCCAGTTTCCTGCAAAGCAACATCAATGCTCTGAGGCTCAATATGTGAGATAAAACATGAATATAAACATGTGTTAGTGGTTCCTCATCTGCTACGTGTCTGAACAACGGCAGTGACAGGACCAATAATGTTTGTAATTGGATGGCTTCTCTGAACACGCTGAGGAATTGCTACAGCAGGTGCCTGTAAGTTTGTTTCCAAGTTAGAAAAACTTCCTGACACTATCCCAGATTGCTCCCCCTCATTTGATGCAGCCGCAGTGTTGATCACAGGAGGATCCACTGTGCAATCTGACGGAATCGGCTCCGGAAACAATGAAGCTCCTTGAACATTAGTATTTGAAGGACCAACAGTAGTTTGCTATGCAGAGGACTCATTGTTGTGAACTGCATCATAAGGAGTAATAGTAGGTTCAAGAACCAGCTCTTGAGTTTGTGAAGAAGGATGCGTTTCTATAGTAGCTTCATGAAATCCCGGTGGATCCACAATAGGCTTCTTGAAAGAGTCTTGAATAGGGACAACATCATCTTCAACTATGATAGGAATAGGTATCACAACACTTGAGAGATCTGCAGTAACAATCACATCATGTAAAATACTAAACGACTTAAACAAGGAAGAATAATCATATAACCAATCAGGTACAAGCCATGCGTCTTTAGGATTTTCTTCCAACAAGTCCACATAGTACGTCTTCATGACCTGCTTCTTGATTTTATTGTATACTTGATATGTGGTGTTCTTTGCATAGCCAATGAAATAGCATGGATCTTCCCTTGCTTCAAATTTACCCTTGGCATCCATGGTTAGAGAACACAAGGACAGCCAAAAGTATGAAAGAGCTATACAGAGGGTTTCTATCCTTCGACTATTCATATGGCGTCTTCATGTGACGTTTGTTGATAAGCGCATGATTTTGAACATAGCAGGCGGTTTTCACTGCTTCTACCCAAAATATCAGTGGAAGGCCGGAAACTTTCAGCATTGTACGAGCTGCTTCGATGAGAGTCTGATTGTGTCTTTCTACAACTCCATTTTGTTGAGGAGTTCGAGCTGCCCTGTATTGACGATCAATTCCTTTTGAAGCACAAAAATTTTTCAGCTTGGCGTTCTTGAACTCCGTCCCATTGTCGCAGCGCATAATCTTCACTCACTCATGCACTTGGTTCTTCATGAGAGTGACAAATTTCTTTATCAGACATCCAGTTTCACTCTTTTGTTCCAAGAAAAATACCCAAGTGAAACAAGAGTAGTCATTAGTGATAACCAAGCAATAAGCTATTCCTCCAATACTCAGCACATTGATAGGACCAAAAAGATCCATGTGAAGCAGTTATAGAACTTTGGATGTTGTGTGCACGAGCTTGGGCTTATGAGGCTTACGATGCTACTTCCCATGGGAACATGATTCGCACTTTTCAATTTGCATAAAATCCTTGATTGGTAAGTTTCTAAATAGACCTCCTTTTGCGAGTCGATTAAGATTCTTCATGTTCAGATGGCCATATCATCGATGCCACAACATTGCATCATGTTCAGCAATTTCAGAGAATAAGCACGTAACTTGATCAGTGGGGGCTTTGTTCATGTTGATCACGTAGGCGTTTCCCTAGCGTTCAGCTTCAATCAAGTACCAATCCTCGGGTATTACAATCCCGGGTTTTAGAACCACACATCAAACTTTTGTAAATAGGACCTCTAAACCGTTGTCGCACATCTGTGAGATGCTTAGAAGACTGTGTTTAAGTTCAGGAACATAGTTTACATCAGATAAGCTTAGTACCCCATTTCTGACTATGCCTTTCATCATAGTTCTTCTCGTTTCTCCACCTGCAAAGGTGACAAATCCACCATTGAAGATTTTGATGTCGTTCAACAGGGAAATGTCCCTGTCATGTGTCTGGAACAACCACTGTCGATAAACCAAAGTCTACGACAACCCTCCATAGCCGTTCCTGCACACATCACGGGATTAGTGGGAAACAGGAACCCAGATCTTTTTAGATCTGGGTTGATAATCACTCTTCTTTCATAAATCCTCACAGAAGGTCACATAATGGTTAGTATATTTGTGGTTTTAGAAGATATGGTTGTAGAATTTGACGGTTGAGAACACTCTGACTGAGATCTAGCAATATTTTTAGGTCTCCAAACCTTTAACTCTTTGTTTTTTGAAAAGACGAGATAATGTTGCATTTAATTTCTTGGATTGTTTTGGGAACGATTTTCGTTTGAATGCTTTTGATTGATTTTCTTTGCTAGATTCTAGTCTCCATCAGAGGGCTTTTGATGTGCATGAAGTCGATGGTGCAAAGCCATCTGATAGATAGAGTTTCTGGATGGATAAGACACGAGGGGGCGATGAACACAATTTCTAGCTATGTGCCCCAGAATTCCACAATTGAAGCATGTTTGTCTTTTTGAGAGAAAGACTCTTAATTCCGCTTATGTTATTATGGGGAGCTGATTGAGTCTCTTCCTTCCACTAGGTGCTGATTTCTTGTGTGCATATTTACTCTTGGATGAAACCTGCTCACAATCATCAGCACAAAAGTGAGTATTGATAGTTTTACCCTTCAACTTTGTTTAGTTGGTTTTTAAGCTGGGTTTTTCTTCTGTTTTACAACACTTGAGGAGGATTCGTCTTAAATTTCATTTTGTGTTGTCTTCTTGTTCTTTGAGATATTCTTTTCTTTGCAGGAGTGGATGTTGCCGGCTTAGTTTCATAGGAAAGCTTTTCTTCATAAACTGAGTTTTCTAAGACAATATCATTAGTCTCTTTGAAAACAGTTTCATTTGACATCAAGCATTCAGAATCAATGGATTCTTGGTTACCAGATGATGAGCAAATTTCATCAAAATTTTGACTGTTACAAGCACCTGCTCATTATCTGATAAGTTAGAATCATTAGTCTGATTACCAGAAATATCAGATGGCTCCTGTTCACAAACAATTTCATTCACACAATCCAGTACAACAATATTTTCAATCTCACAATTTTTTGAAATATCTAAGGTATCCGTTGAGGTTTCAGAGGAACTAGAACAATTTTCTGAATTACTCGAAACTAATGCCTCAGTCTCCTCTAGGTAACCAGTTAAATCGCCATCTGAATAAGAAGTATATCATTTAAAGTTTCAGTTTCAACAACTTCAGAAAAACCTGGGCCTCAAAAACCATGGACTGAACAAAGTTCCCAACATAGTTATCATGTTGTTTACATAAAGAAACATCTGAGTCATCAGCATCAATTAGATGTGGTTCGACATCCAGTTTGACCGCTCCTCAACTATCACTGACTTTGCATATATACTAAAACAATTAACCTTTTTTACATAATCAGAGGTACAAGTCGTTCCTGTGGTTCCTCAGATGGAGTTTTTTCGAATCCTTTTCTCTTTTTAAATTTTCAACTGATTCATTCAAGAACTCTTGATTTATCATTTTCACAAAACTTCTAGGCTTTTGAAAATCAGTTGGTTGGGTACTCTTAGGCTTGAAAGGTTCCCTAGGAACGTAGTCACTTGGTTTGCCATACTTCACTTTATCATAATTTTCCAATTCTTGCTCAGTGAGTGGCATTCTTGAATAATTATGATTATATGGCGGAGGAACTTGGAATAACCCAACCCTCTTCCCTTGTTTTCTTTGTACACAAATTGTACATTGCAAAGATTATGAAAAGTGTCACTAGAAGCATCAATTTTTTTAATATTCAACTCATTTTGTTGAAACTTTCTAGTAAGAAGCCCTAGCTCAACTCTTATCAAGTCGCATTCCAAGGTTTTTGAATGTAGTCTGGTTTTATAATCATGGACCCAACATTTTTGTTGGCTTACATCCAGGTGGAGTTGAGCTATGTCCTTCTTCAGTGCATCAATCTTTTCATAAAGAATTTTATTATTCTCTCGAAGACCGATGCACTTCGACATGGCACTGTTGTAATCACTGATGAGATTGAAATTATGTGCTCTCATCTGTTCCATTATATTTTTATAGTTTCAGAGAGAGATTTGGGATTCTCAGTCTGTGCCATCAAGCATTGGAGATGATTTTCAGCAACTTCTGCATTCTTTAGAGATTCCACTTGTACCATCAGTGCTTTTCTCGCTCTAGATCCTCCTTTGCTTGATGAGGTTAAAGTTCACGTAGACGTCTGAGCCGGAGTAACTGGAACCATGGATCTCTCTGAGTTCCTAGCAGCAGCAGCAGTTGCTTCATAACCCGCTGGTGTCTTCCTGCAGTCTCTAGCAAAGTGTCCGGGTTCATGGCATTTGTAGCACCTCAACTTATCTTTGACAAACCCAGTGCGAATGTTTAACATGGGACGGCACCCGAATCTCTTCTGAAACTTTTTAGCTTGGAATGCGGCCATAGCCAAATACCATGAAGCATCCAGTTCTTCAATGTGTTCTTCAACAAGTTGATTTATGTCTGTAGCAAACACTAAAGGAGGCAAGAGATCACCAGCAAGAAAAGAATTCATACTATTGAGCATGGATGTTGCGAGAGCACTTCTCCTCGTTCTACTTGGTCAGGAATGAAAGATTTTCAGTAGAGGGTGTAGATTTGACATTCTGAGAAGCTGAGGGGGTTCACGGGACTGTAGACCACGTTTACGTGCTGAGGAAAATGCTGAGCAGTAACAGTAGTTGGAGCAGGCGAGTTGTTTGGAAGAGACATGCCATGAACGTAGTTTGTCTTCTTAGCTGGAAGTTGCACTTGAGACAACGGACTGAAAACAACATTCGGATTACTGTTCGTCACTGGGCTCAAGATAAGATTAGGATGACTTTGTGACATCAATGCAGCATTAGAACCGGTCTATGGAGTTCTTGCGGTTTATCTCTCTTTGTTGGTTGTCGAATTCAACTGATTTGATAGTAGCGATCAGTTAGGTGGGAGTAACCTCATTCAGTTTTGTAATACGGTTGATCATTGAAACGTCGGCATCCCAAGTTTTTGGAAGTGAATTCAACAGTTGGCAATGCATCCCGCTATTAGTAATACAGATTCTAGCTTGACAAACCTCCTGATTTGGTTCTCCACAATCTCCCCGTAGACGGTGTTTCCTTCGTACATATTCTTGAGAAGATTCCATATTTCTTTTGCAATTGTGCAATTTCTTACAACAATTGAGATGTCAGGATCGAGAGCCATAGTAAGATTCGCCATTGCCTTATCATCTGCGTCCTTGATTCTTCAATGATCGTCGCTCCACAAACTTTCAGGTTTCGGAATCCGAGTTTCATGATCATCTGCAGTTGCATACATGATAGTGCGGGGACCATCACGAATGCACCTCCACATTCTGGTTTCCTTGGCTTTGCAATACTGCTCAAAACGCCAAGTCCACTCAAAATAATCATCTCCATATAGCAACCTTGGAATTTTGGTAGACGTTCCGATACTTCGGTCCAGTTCTTGATGCAACTCTAGAATCTGAGACTGAATAGCTATTAAGGTAGCGTTGGCGAGATCCGCAGCAGTCAGAATACCGTTCAGATTCATCATATTTTAAGTTTTACCGAATAGAAATTTATTATATTTTAATTACAATTTAAAGTCCAAATGGTCCAATCAATATTAGTCAAACAGTCAACTCGAAGTAGTGGATTCTAAACAGTAATAGTATCTCGGAAGAGTATCTTATCCGAGATACTAATGGAGATCCGAGATGATGATGATCCGAGATGGTGATGATGATCCGAGATGGTGATAATGATCCGAGATGCTATGAAGATGAAGATAAACTTCAACACTGATGATCCGAGATAGATTCGAGATGCATGTTCATCATTCGAGTCTTCAAGGTGTTTATCCGAGACGCTATTCGAGATGGTTCGATTCTTCAAGAGTTCTATCCGAGATGCAGTTTGAGATGATTCGAAATGCAAGCTTTTATCCGAGACCTTCTAGCTAATAATACGAAACGATCCAAAATGCAACAAAAACACCAGAATTCTCCGAAACAGTAGTAGATCAGAACAATAGCTAATCGAAATCGTGTGATATCAAATTTGAGCATGAAAAATAGGTTCAAACAGTCTCTGATACCAATTGTAAGTCCCAATAAACCAGATCTCATGATATCACACGTAGCTTAGATGGTTGCGGAATCACGCAAACAAGTTAAGAATCAAAATAGAAGAAATAAGATGAACATGGAAAGTTCAACTTGCATACAAATCTTGAACTTGTCTAATACAAGTAAGTAATACCACCAAGGAGCCTCCTAACCCTAATACAACATTATCTATTAATACTAGAGTGTTAGTGCTTAATTAACCTAAAGCCCTTAGGACCTAAGGCTACCCCAAGCCCATCACAACATAATAGCCCACATTGTTAAAATTACTAATGCATAAACCTATTTATGGCCTTACACCATGGCACAAGAGGAGGAAGCTTGTCCGGTTTAATATGAAAATATTTAGATGGCCATGATGAATTTTATTCTAACGTTTCCTTTACAATTTTTTATTTTTTTTTGAAGAAAATTTTCAAAATCACATATCCTCAATGTTGAAGAGACAAAACTTGTTGAAAAGATAGGTTTTAAATGTTTTTACAAAACAAATGGATCAAAAGTTTTGTCATCTCAAGGGGAAGAAAACTTAGAAACATAATTTTGAAGTAGTAATGGATGGCAAATTGAAGTAATTCTCACCGGTCTATCACATTTTATGCTTTTTAGATTTTCTTTCTTTAAATACAAAATAACAAAAATATGTTTTTGATTTTAGGGGGAGAAAAATTTTAGAAAATCCAAAAACATATGAATTGCAAAAAGTACAAAAACATGAAAAAAAAAACAAAAAGAGTTTTCGTGTGAAAAGAGGAAATGATAGTACAACAGCGAACTATCACAGTATGCTAAAAATTTGAAGTGTTATAAAGTTTAAACAGGTCTCACTGAGGATGTGCCAGTAGGCTTCGCACATTCAGTAGATTTTTTCAAAGATATGAACATAAAGAAAAAATTCATAACTAGTGGGTTAACATCTCTCGGATATATAGTCTTAGTACACCAAATTTTGTTTGAGAGATCGTCAGATTCTGAGATACTAGATCGTTATAAATAATTGATGTCTGGGGTATTATACATGTTCTTATGATTTTGCGTTGGCAATGGACTAAAACTTGTAGAATACTTTTTCTTTTAATACCCAAAAACTGTAGCAAATTGTAAGTATCGAAAGATCCAACTATTGTAGTAAAATATTCCAAATTGGAACACTACTTTTAAGATGAGCCTTCATCTCTTTGTCAGTATGATGGTACTAACCTGAGCTCTCAAGGTCTCGCATTACCTAGATACATATATCAGTTAGATATATTTACCTATAAGATAAAATCTATGAAATCTTGATACGGGAGTATATTCTGAGGTAGGAAACACGATTAAGTCAAGGTCCTAGAATTATCTAATGTATCTCGGAACGATTGAGAAATGTGTAGAAGTTTATGTGGACAAGTATACTGACAATCTAAGTGAATTTGTTTAGTACTTAAAGTCTTAATAAGGTCAACGGTACTGGTGATATGTCTCAAAAGCTGATATGATCCTCTAACACAAACTCACAAAAATATGTCTATAAATATGTGTGTACATAGTTCTTTCAATATATTTCAAAATATTCAAAAAGATTTTATGTTCATATATGTTTCGACTGCCAATGATGAAAAGCTGATTTTCAAAATCTAGAACTACTAAACAAAATTCTGAAATAAGAAATAGATTAAAATGTTATCAACCAAAGTCATTGATTTGAACTGGGTAGATAAAACAGATCATTAACTTGGACTTGATTAACTGAGAGGGATTAAACTAATAAAGAGATTAAAATTTTGAAATTTTTGTAATGAAATTTTTCGAAGTCTGAATCCGAAATGATTATTTGAATGTGTGAGAACTTTTAAATAGGATGTTGAATTTAAGGGGGAGCTTGATAAAACGTTTAATGAAGATAAAGGAAAGTCAAAGAAAGGGGGAGCATGTTGATATTCAAATTTATCTAGTTAAGCTCTAGAATAGAAGAAGATTGAAGTTGATATACATATCAAGGATCCTAATAGTTATTCAAGAACAAAGGATCAGAGAAAAGTAATGACTTTGGAGACGAAACAAAGATTCGAAGACTGCGGCAATAGCCAATGGGGGAGACTATTGATGCATATGTCTGTCGCATATGTCATCGAATTATACTGAGTTTGTAATAGGAAGAACATGTTCGATTTGATATGTATGTATGTCACTTCGCACGAAGTGGGAATGCACTTCATACAAAGGTAGCATTTTACTTTTCTACGAAGGTAACCTATCTTCGCACTAAGGTAGCACAAAGTCTATAAATAGATGTGCAAGCCAGTTCATTTGTAACATTTTGTAACTCAGACAGCGTAGCTCTGTCCAACTATTTCTAGGATTTATAACGTACAAAGTGTTAACGAAATAGTGATTAAAGAGACTACATGAGCTATTGGGAGATCCGCACGTTTATACTACGTTTTCAAATTAGTGCCTGAGCTATTGGGAGATCCGATTCGGGACCTAACAGTCTCCCCTCCTTTAGGAAATTTTGTATTGAAATTTATCCGTAGGAGACTGTTTGCATAAGGTTGGAATGATTGATAGATATGTTGTGGCTTTGGATTCCAAATATGCGGAGCATCATTTGGTATTGGAATTGGAGATCAATGTATTAGTGTTGATTTCCAAAATATCTTAAAGTTCTATAACCTCTAATAGTTGTTGAGAAGGTATTTGACCTTTAAAGCGTATGAATGTAGAATGTGTTGCCAAGTTCGTGGCAAAAACTGGTTTTATATGGCATTATGTTATACGATACCAATTTGTGTCAAGCAATTGTCTTGCATGGAATCTAGGGTTCTATCTATTTGCATATAGAGACCCAACAAGGATTTCCATGTGAAGCATAACTCTATCATTTCCCCTAGTGGATACTTCCCCAAATAATGCACGAAGTGGGAATGATGGATTGATGAATAGATTATTCATTTCCTGGTGGATGCTTCCTCAAACACTATAAGAAATGGGAATGAAGGATTGATAAATGGATTATTCATTTCCCAGTTGATACTTCTTCAAATAATATCAGAAGAGTGGATACTTCCTTAAATAATATCAGAAGTGGAATGAAAAATGGATTATTCAATTCTCAGTGGATACTTCCTCAAATAATATCAGAAGTGGAAATAAAGGATAGATAAATAGATTTATTCATTTCCCAGTGGATACTTCCTCAAACTATATCAGAAGTGGAAATGAAGGATTGATAAATGGATTATTCATTTCCCAGTGGATACTTTCTCAAATAATATCAGAAGTGGAAATGAAAAATGGATTACTCATTTCCAAGTGGATACTTCCTCAAATAATATCAGAAGTGGATATGAAGGATTGATAAATGGATATATTCATTTCCCATTAGATACTTACTCAAATAATATCAGAAGTGGAAATGAAAAATGTATTATTCATTTCCCAGTGGATATCGACTCAAATAATATCAGAATTTGAAATGCGTATGGATGGTTTTGGATTCTTGGTTAAAGAGTAGATAATACATATGGGTCTAAGATACCATAAAACCTTCAAGTGATTTGAATAACGTTACAATGGATAATACAATAAGAACACTTATATAGGAAGTACCAGCAGCGTATACACCATGTCGTTATTGTATTATGCTCGCCCCGTTATCAAATCACTCTAGATTTATGTTGTTGTACCTAACAGGACTTACTATGACTTTCATGTATCGAATTTCATAATTATGTGTGCACCCATAATTATTTAATTCATCGCATAGTCCGCATAGTTCATTTTGCCAAGTTGGGAAGAATAAACAGGATCAAAGAAAAATGCTTAAAACAACAATTTGAGTAATGCGTGTTTCACGTGTTTTACACTAGCCATATTAATTGCATGTGTTTCACCGATAGGTTTGGTAGAGAATGTGTTGTTGCACTAAGTGCTATCACAAATTAGAGAAATTACGAGAGTAGTTCAATTTTGTAAAGAACAAGAACCCCGTAATCGGAATATAGATGCATATTACACATATGCGTAATCATATTAGTTTGTAAATGATATAGGAGTATTAATATCATTACAAAATAACTGAGAGGTGTATACGTGTCTTGGATGACAAAAGAAAACAACATGTAAAGTTCTAGTTGTTTATATATGTATTGTTTCTGGCACGAGCCTCGTTTACCTCAATGTTAAATGCACGTCCATTAGCAGTGTTGGCAACAACTTGGTTTTGAGTAGCAGCAAATCGACAAATGTTAGCCGTATGACCAAAATGTCCACAATTTGAGCATTTTCGACAAAGGACACTAGCATGATGGTGGGTTGCATAGAGGTGCACTTCCATTATATAGTTTCCTAGAAGGAGGTTGAGCTGGTTGGTTGGGAGTAGCCTGATCGGTTTTAGCAACAACAACGAAGTTTCTTGAAGCCTTACGATTCATTGAATTTCTAGAGGGTTTGGCTTTGGTTTCCTTTATTTTCTCCTGAATAGTCTTGACAGATTGTTTCTTGTCACCTTTATGATAAAGTTTTCCTTTCTTTTCTTGGGAGTTGCTTAGGGTAGCGGCTAGTTCGATAGCCTCCTAACGGTAACTGGCTTACTACCGGTGACTAGTCTTGAACCGGATCATGTAAATCATCAATGTATTTCTCAATGGCTTTATCTAGAGGTGTGACCATGGTGTGATAGAGTAAGCTTAACTCCTTGTATTGATCAGTATACGCACGATTTTCGCCTTTAAGATCATGGAATTCGTTCTCAAGTGCCCTCATCTCATTGTGTGGGCAGAACTCTTTCATCATAAAAGTTCTAAGTTCTTCCCATGTTTATGCCATAGCCACATCCGCACCTCTATCTCTCATAATTCTATTCCACCATATAAGTGCTCTCTTATAGAAAAAAATCGAAGCAAACTCTACCTTTCACTCATTGGAACACTGACAATGACGGAAAGTGCTCTTGATGCTTTCAAACCATTGTAGGAGCCTAGTAGCTACTTCAGTCCCATAGAACTTGTTTGGTTTAGCCGACTTGAAATTTTTGTAGTTAAAAGGCTTGGGAACATTGTTGTTGTTATTGTTATTGTAGGCCTGATTGAGTTGGGTCACAAGGTTTAGAAGTATCGTCGCCATCTCAGCATCTTGGGTAGTGTTGCGATGAGGAGGCATTCTTAAAAGAGAAAGGAATAATGAGGGAAGGTGTGTTAGATTGATAGTGGTAGTAGAAAAGAAACGTTTAAAATATCGACCAAACATAAGGATTGTTATCATTTATTCGTTACTTAAAACGAACAAACGACCCAGTGACTGATCAAAGTAAATGGGTCTTTATAATGTATCGCGAAGACATGCTATAGCCTATAAGTGGACACTCACCCCAAGAGTTCCTAGGTAAGAGTGACTGTTCCGATAATGTGGATTTGTACGAACAATCTAACCTCAGACAGAAAACTCAGGGTTGCATCCACTCTTGAAGATTGCATGTGTTCACATTATTTAAAACCCAAACTTTGACGGGATTTTGAAAACTTATAAGGCTTAAAAGCCTAAAGATAAATTATCTAAGGATAGATGATGATTTATTGTAAAACTTTGGAGATTTTGACTTTTATGAATGGACTATGACCACTTTGAATTGTTTTGCTAATCACCTAAGGATAGTTGATGGTTATATATATTATTTGCACTAAGAATCTAGAGGCGAGTTACCTCACGTTAGGGTCCCAGGAAGGTTATAGTCTAGATCAAAGGTTATAGTCTAGGTCAAAAGAATCTAGACGCGAGTTACCTCACCATGGCTCTGATACAAATCTGTAACGCCCCGAGCGTGTATAAAAAAACAACCACGGTGGAATGGTCAGAGAGTCACGTTACAAGTTTCTCACAACACATGATACTAAAAAGTTTCATCATATTAACATTGTTTATCAATGCAAATAGTACAAGTAATTGTTTTTAAATTAAAAAAGACTAAGGCTTGAGTCCATTCCTATGTGTAGCATACTTGAATAATCAATGCACGTGTTAACACCTGAAACATATGTGAAAATAATGTCAACATTGAATGCTGGTAAGTAATATAGGTTTTGTGGTCAAAACTCATGGCTTTGAGTGTTAAAAAAAATGTTTAATCAATTTCAAGAGTAGCCATGAATCTTTGACAAAAGTTTTTCTTTTGTAAAACCGTATGAGAAAAAACGTTTAATTTTAAACGAAATAATATGGTTTACTTATTAACCAATTACTTCTTTGTAATAACCAATCAAAATATCTTTTCTTGTATAGACCATCAAAAGGACTTGTTTTGTATAACCAAACATATGACTTGTCTTGTATAAACCAAATAGATGTCTTGTCTTGTATAAACCAAATGCCTTTGGAAAACAAAATATCTTGTTTAAACCAAAATGTGTTGCCTTGTATAAAACAATTAACTTATTGTATAAAACAAGTATGGATTGTTGGCGGATACATTCATGCCTTGTTGACTGTCGAACAAACCTTTATAAAAATAAAGGTTTATCAATTATGTCACTTAGTTTCTGTCATTCCCAGAGGTAACTTCTAATTAGACCTAGAAAGCGAGAATGGGGTTGTCAATTCTATGGTACCATAATATACTACCGGTCGACGTGATCAATGTTAATGAATGTATCATTGTCATATTCAACGCACCATCAAGTTTAGTACAATGTAAGCATGTTGTGTATATAAACCATGTACTATGTATACTGGGTAATTAAGGTTAGTGTGTATCGAGGCTTAAACGAATGATCGGATAAAATGTGGTTTATTAACCAAACAGGTGAAGGATCTCGTATAATATGGTTTATTAACCTTACATTCTGATTTGGAAAGGATTCCAAGGTGTTTTGACCTGTTACGACTTGTTAAAGTGGTTTATGCCACTTTAATGGGTCGTATGCGTAAATGCGGGTTCGGATGGTCGAATGACTTATATGACAAGTCCGATATGTCAAAACATGTTTAACAATGTTGTAAGATTAGTTTAGATGCTAATAATAATGATCTTATATGTTTAAAACTATTTTATGTGGAAAAGGGTATTTTTGCCCAATTAAAAGTATCTAAGGTTGACTCGTCATTTGACTAACAAAATGACATGCCCATAAGGTATAAAATTAGAGGGTTATTCCTTATATTACTATAGTCATATAAATTGGCTTGGTTGGATCCTAAGAGTGACCAGCGGGTCAGACTTAAAAGTCAAAGCAAAAGTTAAACCGCTCGACTTTCGACTAAGGAATAAGCGCTAAACTAGAAATGATGAGTTAGACATGTTAAAGCATGTCTAATAATGTTATAAAACTGATTAAGTGTCAAAACTTTAAGGTTTAATAACCGAAAACACTTTCATCATAAAATACACATTGAACTTTGGCTTAACCAAAATGGTGATCAAAGGGTAAAAGTTGACTGGTCATTTTTTACTTTTATTTCTTAAAGTTTGACTAATCGTTTCGCCTCTAAATGATGATCAAAGGGTGTGGATCGTGAGGGACTAACACCTTCATTATTATGATCACGTTGCAAAGTTCAATTTGAACTTTGGCTTGACCAAAATGGTCAGAACCGAAAGTCAAAAAAAAGTCAATTTGTTTGACTTTTGGCTCTTAACTAGCCAAAATAATGAAAAAGACTAAGGATGAACACTTACTTGAGTTCTAGGAATGTTTTGAACTTTAGTAGGAGGCTCCGAATTACTGGAAACAAGCTCCAAAGAGAAGAGAGAAAGAAGATTGAAATGAGCAAGTTTGAATGGACAAAGATCATGGCTATTTATAGTGATCAAAGGATCACCAAATCAAGCCAGGTGTCCAGTGAGTCATTAGGAACTGATTAGTGGCATCACACTTGTCTAAAGGAGGTGAATTGGTGCCAAAATTACGACTTGGAGGCCAAGAAATGCAGCTGAGAATGAAAGCTAACAGTCTGTCATACTAGGTGTCCCTTACGGACCGTAAGGGTTAGGATCTTACGATCCGTAAGACACTCTGAAAGCAAATGCTTGACTTTTGGCTAGTTTCAGCCCCTGAACTTGAATTTTCACTTGTTTTCCATTTTTATAAATTGTAATTTAAGCTATATGAAGGTTATAAAAGCATACGAAACTTGGATCTTGTTTCGAATATGTCGTGAATATCGTTTCGCTCGATCATACGATTACGTCTTTATAAATAAAATATAAAATTTTATTAAATACGAAAATGATCGAAAGTGTATAATGGTTGAAATTTTGAAATTGTTACATGAGTTATCAGACTGAAAAAATATTCGGGTTACTATTCGACACTCCATGAACATGGCTGAAAACAATGTTAGGATAACTCTGAGACATTAAGGATGTGTTGGAACTAGTCATCCTGGCAACAATCATTGAATTCTTGTGGTTTAGCTCTCTTTGGTGATTATCAATCTCACATGACTTGATTGTAGCAATTAGCTTGGCAAGTGTGACTTCATTCAGGTTTGTTGTACGCTTGATCATCGAGATATCGGCATCCCTACTTTTCGGTAATGAGTTCAGAAGTTGGCGATTCATCCCACTATTATTAATAGTGATGCCAGCACTTATCATTTGTGAGATCAGTTTAAGAATCTTCTGATTTGGTTCTCCACTGTCTCCCGTAACTATAATTGAACAAACTGAACTGTTGGTTTAGCATGTTTACCCTGCTAGCCTTCATTTAAGTGTTGCCTTCATACAGATTCTTAAGCACATCCCAAATATCCTTCGCATTCGTGTAGTTCCTAACAGCGATTGAGATATCTAGACCAAGAGCCATAGTGAGATTCGCCATTTCCTTATCATCTTCATCATTTGATTCTTCGATCATCGTCTGTCCACAGATTCTTAGGTTTAGGAATCTGAGTTAGAGAATCATCTTCAGCAGCATACATAATGGTACGAGGACCATCTCGAATACACCTCTAGACCCAAGGCTCCTTTGCCTTACAATACTACTCAAAATGCCAGATCCAATCAAAGTAATCATCTCCATACAACAACCTCAGAATTTTGGTAGACGAGCCAATAATCTGGCAGAGTTCCTAATGCAATGCTAGAGTCTAAGACTAGATGGCAGCTAAGTTAGCGTTGCCAAGATCCGCACAAGTCAAAATACCGTTCGGGTTCATCATTTTTAAGTTTACCGAATAAAAATTAAGTAATTTTACAATTAAAAGTGAATAGTCCAAATTAGTCCAATCGAAAACAGTCCAATTGAACTAGTAACCAATCCGAAATGAAAAGTCAATTCGAAATAATGGTTCTAACTCGGAATAGTGGTTAGTACTCGGAACAGTGATCCGAACTCGAAACAGTGGTTCGAATTTGAATAATCTAGATTATCCGAAATACAATGAAGATGATCTGAAATGTTGTGCAATTGATCCGAAATGCAGGCAATCTTCAACTATGATGATCCGAAATGGGTTTGAAATGCAAGCGTGTGATCCGAAATGAATCTCAAACTCAAACAATTTATCTGAAATGAACCCAAAACTCAAACTGTTGATCTGAAATGTATCCGAATCTTTAAAGGATGATCCGAAATACGTTCGAGTCTTCAAGTGATGATCTGAAATACGAATAAAAACTTAAAATTTCTTCAAAACAGCAGCATACCAGCAATAGTAACAATCTAAATTTGTGTGATATCAGATTTGAGCCTGAAACAGGTTCAATAGGCTCTGATACCAATTGTAAGTCCCGAAATTGGATCTACAATATCACACTAAGCATGTTCGGTGGCGGAATCACACAAACAAGCTATGGAGATAGAGGAAATAAGATGAAATAGAATAGATCAAAGATTAACTTGCATACAAAATGGATTTGTCTAATCAAAGCTAATGTTAGCCACCAAAGAACCACTAACCCTAATATATAATTTACTATTTATAGCAAGGACTTAGTGAACCATTACCCCCAAAACCCTAGGCCCATAAGCCTTTCCCAAGCCCAAAAACGATAAACGCTTGCCCAAACATACTAAGTGACTAGCGTAAACCTTAAGGGCCTAACAAAGTATAATATTACCTTAAGCATATCACGAAGTAAAAATATTGAAAGTTGAGCGTTAGGTTTAAGAGGACAAACATATTAGCAATCACTTAGACCAGTCTGAATAAGTTCGCACTGAAAAATGTTACTTGGTCCGCCTGAAACGATTTTGATCCCATTGCAATTGTATATTGTAACTATTGAGTTTCTTCGTTTAGTTGCGTTTATGTGTATATTCTTATATTTGAAAATTTAAAAAATATAAAATTCAAAAAATCCAAAAATAGAGTCTTGTTTTTCGTAAAACCAAAAATCCAAAAATAGTGTGTTTTATTTGTTTTATTGAAAAATTATTAACCGTTCTTGAAGATTTAACTGATCATCAAAAGATGAAGAAATTTGAATTGTGAAGTTCGAGTACAATTACTTGGATATACCAAGTATTCATATGGTACTTTCCTCTGTTGCATAGAAATCCTTGCTTATGTATTTATGAGCATGTGAAGAACTTGATTTAAATGAAGAAACAGGGGTTGATGAAGTTTGAGATGTCGTGAGCTGCTAAGAAAGCATGAAACATCACATCAACAAGATGTAACTGAGTCAGAAGAACCAAATACAAGTCATCGTCTAAAATGATAGTACATTTGAAGAAGTACCTGTGAACCTGCTTGAAAGAGAAAAGATTGACAAAGAAAAGAGCTGCTGAGAATCCTCCTCTCATATTCTTTTAACAAGATGTACAAGCAAAAGCTGATCAAGATCTTGATATGAAGCTGACCGCAAGAGATGAAGAAAGAGACCTGTTGCTGAGATTTCTGAAGTCAAGAACTTCCACAACTTCTGCAGCATAGTGACAACCATTGACTCCATTTAAGACATTGATGAATTCATGCTATAAAGACAATTTGATGCATCAGTCTTGGAGGAGACTGTTAGGTCCTAGAAGTGTGAGACTGACGCATCAAATATAGGCAACGGACTATGGTTGCGAACTTGGATTAATTGGGTTAGTTTATATTAGGTTTTGGACCTTGTATAGGTCATTTAGGCATGCCTAAGGCCATGTGGGCAAGGCAAGCCGAAGGGGAGCCCATGTGGGTAGTGGATTTACCCTAGATATATAAGCTATTGTTATGTCATTTCTAGGGTAAGCCTTTAGAGAAGACTTTTGAAGGAGTCTCCATAGAGAAACCCTACACTAGAGAGAGAGCGAGGTGAGGAACTTGTATCTGACGGTTTTGCTATTTGATAGTAATAGAATCGTATGCAAGTTTGAAAGTGATAGTGTGTTATTCTCGTTCATCTCGATCTTCTTATTTTAGGTTTTATTGAATCTCACCAAGTTTAGATTCCGCCCATCCTTGCTGATTGTTTGATATCATTGTTAGATCCGGATTATTCAGGACTTACAATTCTAGTCTATCCTAGGGTTTCCAATTGCATATTCCCAATGCAGATTATGTAGTTTGATCAATTGGTGAGACTTGGTGGGACCCACTCTGGCCCAATTCCCAACGTAGAATCTTTAGTTTGATCAATTGGTGGTGGTTACATTTCGTAATCCTATGTTTGGGTATGGGTCATAAGTTCCAGAATCTCCTCCTCCGTCCTCTACTTTTCACATGTTATTCTGTCTATACCCTTTTACGTCCAAATCACCCTCTTTTTAGCATTTACCTACATTTCAACAAAGCATTAATTCATACATGTTCTTATCAGATCTGCCACAAATTACCACTTTGAAACGGGTCTTTTCACATTAGAAATTTATGTAATTAATGTGATAGTTTGGGTTACATAACATCCTTCTATATATAAAGGATGAAAACTAGAATTGTTAGGCCCTATTAGGTTTATGCATTAGTCACTAAGTTAGTTTGGGCATACATGTAATACATGGGCTTGGGAAGGCCTTTGAGCCTAGGTTTTTAGGTTAATGGTGAACTAACCACTACTATAAATAGTAAATGATGTATTAGGGTTAGCAACTTTTTGGTGGTTTCTCTACAACTTGTATTAGACAAATTTCTAGATTAGTATGCAAGTTGAACTTTCTATTTCATCTTATTTCTTCTATCTTCATTCATAGCTTGTTTGGGTGATTCCGCCATCAATCAAGCTACATGTGATATCGTGAGATCCGGTTTTTCGGGACATACAATTGGTATCAGAGCCTGTTTGAACCTGTTTCCAGGCTCAGATCTGATATCACACTGTTTCAGAGTTTCTGTTGAGTTCTAGTTGGAGATCGGAACATCTCGGATAACCAGCTTGAAGTTTCGGACACATCTCGGATAGTAGTCATCGTATCTCGGATATCTTCAAGTCATTTTGGACAATCATCAAACCATTTCGGATAAGAGGCTTGCATTTCGGATTATTCGTGTTGAAGATTTAACCCATTTCGGATCATCATCAAAGCATCTCAGATCATCATTAAAGTATCTCGGATCATCATCAAAGCATCTCGGATAAGTCACTGTTCATAGTTCGAGATACCATTCGAATTCGAGTTATTGTTCCGAATTCCTGCTACTATTTCGAGTTGACTTCCCATTTCAGATAGGACCATTTTCGAGTTGACTTTTTTGTTGACCATTTCGAATTAGACTTGTTAGTTTTATTTAAAAAATTAATTACTAAATTTCTATTCGGTAAAAACTAAAAATGATGAATCCGAACGGTGTTTTGACTGTTGCCGATCTTGCCAACACTACCTTAGCGGCAATCCGGTCACAGACTTTGGCATTGCATCAAGAACTGGATTAGATCATCGGAGCGTCTACCAAATTTCCATGGTTGCTATATGGAGACGACTATTTTGAGTGGACCTAGCGTTTTGAGCAGTATTGCAAAGCTAATGAGCCCAGAGTCTTGAGGTGTATTCATGATGGTCCTCGTACCATTATGTACGCAACTAAAGATGATACTCTTACTTAGATTCTTAAGCTTGAGAATCTGTGGACGGACGATGATCGAAGAATCAAAGACGAAGATGATAAGGCAATGGCGAATCTTACTATGGCTCTTGGTCTAGATATCTTGATTGTTGTCAGAATTTGCATAAATGTAAAAGAGGTCTGGGATGTGCTAAAGAATCTATATGAAGGAAAGACCGACCTGAAGGCTAGCAGGGTAAACATGTTGAACCAGCAATTCAGTTAACTCAATTACATTTATGAGGAGCCCATGCAAAACCAAATCAGGAGTTTCATCAAACTAGTCTCACGGATGATCAGTGCTGGCATCTCTATTACTAACAGTGGGATGAATCACCAACTTTTGAACTCGCTGCCGAAAAGTAAGGATGCTGATGTCCTGATGATTAAACGTACTACAAACCTGAATAAGGTTACACTCACTGAGCAGATTGCTACCATCAAATCATGTGAGATTGACAATCAGCAGAGAGAGCTGAACCACAGTAACTCCATGATTGTCGTTGGGATGACTAGTTCTAATGTTGCCTTGATGACTCAAAGTCATCCTTACCTTGTTTAAAGCCCCATGACGAAAAGTCTTCCTAATGTCGTCTTTAGTCCGATAACTCAGGCTCAACTACAAGCTCAGAAGACAAACTATGTTTATGGCATGTCTCTTCCAAACAACTCAGCTGCACCTTCTACTACTCAGCAATACCCTAAGCATGCAAACATGGTTTAGAGTCGAGTGAAATCCACTCCATCTCTGAATGCTTAATACACACCCTCTGTAGAAAAAACTTGCTTTCCTAACCAAGCAAAATGAAGAAAGTTGGCTCTCGCAGCGTCCATGCTCAATAGTCTGCATGCTTTTCTTACATGTGATCTTTTGCCTTCATCCATTCTTGCTACAGAGATAAATCAGGTTCTTGAAGAAGACACTGAAGAATTGGATGCATCCTGGAATCTTGCTATGGCAGCATTTCGAGCAGATAAGTTTCAGAAGAGATACGGTCATTGTCCCATGTCAAACATTTGTAGTCGATCTGTAAAAAGACAAGTTGAGGTGCTATAAATGCCATGAACCAGGACACTTTGCCAGAGATTGCAAGAAGACACCAGTGGGTTATGAAGCAACTCAACTTGCTGCTGCTAGGAACTCTTAGAGATCCATGGTTCTTGTTACTCCAGCTCACACGTCAACTTCAACCTCAACTTCATATGGCCAAGGAGGCTCTAGCGCAGGAAATGCGCTGAAGGTACAAGAGAAACATGGATTCAGCTGGGTTGATGCTGCAGCTCAATTGGAATCTCTGAAGATCTCAGAAGTTGCTGAAACACTCCACCAAATGCTTGATGGCGCAAACTGAGGAACCCAAAACTCTCTCCGAAATGGTAAACTCTCTTTTGTTTTCCGAACACTGTAGAAATAAGATTGCACAAATGAGAATGCATAATTTCTCTCTAATCGGTGATTACAGCAGTGCCATGTCTAAGTGCATCGATCTTCAAGAGAACAATAAAATTCTCAATGAAAAGATTGACACATTAAAGGACATAGCACAGCTCTAGTTGGATGTCAATAACAGAAATGTTGGGTCCATGATTACAAAACCAGACTACATTTAAAAACAAAGGAGTGCGACTCCGTGGGAGTTGAGCTAGAACTTCTCATTAGGAAGTATCAACAAAATGAGCTAAAAATTAAGAAATTGGATACTTCCAGTGACACTTTTTGTAATATATGTAATGTACAGCTGGCATTCAAAGAAAACAAGGGCGAAGGGTTGGGTTATACACAAGTTCCTCCGCCATATAATCGTAATTACTCAAGAATGCCCGTTACTGAGCAAGAATTGGAAAATTATGATAAAATGATGAATCGCAAACCAAGCGATTACATTCCTTGCGAACCCTTCAAAGCAAAGAACGCATGGCCCACCGATTTTCAAAAGCCCTTGAGTTTGTTAAAGATATTAATAAAAAATGCTCAAATGAATCAGTTGAAAATTTAAAACATGAAAAAGGGTCGATAAAAAGTCCATCTGAGGAACCACAAGAAAAGGCATCAACATCTGATTCTATAGATAAAATTAACTGTTTTAGTGTATGTGTAGACTCGGTGATAGTCGATGAGCGGTCGTAAGTGGATGATGAATCACATCCAATTGATGCTGATGATTCGGATGCTTCTTTATGTGACAAACATGATCATTACGTTTGGAACTTTGTTTAGCCCATGGTTTTTGAGACCCAGGGTTTTTCTGAAGTTGTTAAAACTAAAACTTTGAATTTTGTGGTTTTTTATTCTGTTTGTGATTTCACTGTTTTATCAGGGAGTCTGAGGCATCTGTTTTGAGTGATTCAAAAAACTATTCTAGTTTCCCTTAAACATCAACTGATACTTCAGATCTCTCTAAAAATTGTGAAGATGAAAATATTATTGTGTTGGATTGTGTGAATGAAAGTGTTGAAGAACAGAAGTTGTCTGATAAATATGAGGATCAGACTGAAGATTCTAACGCATAAAATAATGAGCAAAATGCTTATGATGGTCAAATTATTGACAAAAATTGCTCATGATCTAGTAATCAATAATCCATTGATCCTGAAAGCTTTTTGTCTAATGAAACGATTTCCAAAGAAACTGATACAATCATCGCAAAAAAACTCGGTTTCTGAAGAAAAGGTTTTAAAAGAGACTAAATCTACAGGATCTACTCCTGCAAAGGAAAGGTGATCTCGAAAAACCAGAAGATAGCACAAAAGGATAACTCAAGAGGAAATTTCCTCAGATGCTGTTAACCAAATCAATAGAAAAACCCATCTCAAAAGCTAACAGAAGCTAAGTTGAAGGGTAAAGTTATCGATACTCACTCTTGTGCTGATGATTGTGAGCAGGTTTCATCAACGAGTAAATATGCACAGAAGAAATCAGCACCTAGTGGAAAGAAGAGTCCAAACCAGCTCCCCAGAATAACACAAGCAGAACTAAGAGTCTTTTTCTCAAAAAGAAAAACTTGTTTCAATTGTGGAATTCCGGGGCACATAGCTAGAAATTGTGTTCATTGTTCTCTCGTATCTTACCATTCAAGGAACACCTATCATCAGACGGCTTCGCACTATCAACATCATGGACATCAATCCTCTCAATCTAAGCCCTCTGATGGAGACTGGAATCTAGCAAAGAATATCAATCAGATGGCTTCAAACTCAAATGGTTTCCAAAATCAGTCTAAGAAATTAAATGCAACATCTACCAAATTTATTTCGAACAACAATGATTCAAAAATCTGGAAACCTAAAATCCTTGCTAGATCTCAGTCTAAGTGTTCTCAATCATCAAACTCTATATCCTCTTCCTCTCGAACCTCAAACACTACAAAAAGTCATATGATATTTCATCAGGTTTCACGAACGAAAAGTGGTGATCAACCCAGATCGAATATGGTCTGGTTCTAGTTTCTCACTAATCCCATTATGTGCGCGGGGAACGGCTATGGAGGGTTATCGTTAAACTTTGGTTTATCAATAGTGGTTTTTCCAGACACAAGACAGGGTACATCTCCCAGTTAAATGACAGCAAAATCTTCGAAGGCGGATTTATCACCTTTGTAGGAGAAGAAACTCGAAGAATTACTATGAAACGCACAGTCAGAAACGCGGGGTCCTCAGCTTCTCCAATGTAAATTATGTTCCTGAACTCAAACACAGCCTTCTTAGTGTATCCCAAATGTGTGACAACGGATTAGAAGTTCTCTTCACCAAAGGCGGATGCGTGGTTTTGAAGCCCAGAATTGTCATACTCGAAGATTGGTACTTGATTGAGGCTGAGCGCCGGGGAAATGCTTACGTGATTGATATGAATAAAGCCCCCACTGATCAAGTCACTTCTTTGTTTTCTGAAATTGCCGAACATGATGTTATGTTGTGGCATCGTCGGCTTGGTCATCTGAACATGAAGAATCTTAATTGACTCGCAAAAGGAGGTCTGGTCAGAGACTTACCGATCAGAGATTTTATGCAGACTGAGAAATGTGAATCATGTGCTCGTTGGAAGCAGCATTCTAAGCCTCACAAGCCCAAGCTCGTGCACACGACATTCAGAGTTCTGGAACTACTTCACATGGATCTTTTTAGTCCTGTAAATGTGCTGAGAATTGGAGGAAAAGCCTATTGCTTGGTTATCACTGATGATTTCTCTCGCTTCACTTGGGTGTTTTTCTTGGAACAGAAGAGTGAAACTGTAGGTATAATAAAGAAATTTGTCACTCTCATGGAAAACCAAACGAACGAGCGAGTAAAAATTATTCGTTGCGACAATGGGATGGAGTTCAAGAATGTTGAGCTGAATAATTTCTGCGCTTTGAAATGAATTGATCATCAATATAGTAGAACTCAAACTCCTCAACAAAACAGAGTTGCTGAAAGACGCAATCGAACTCTCATTGAAGCTGCTCGTATGATGCTAATAGATTCTAGCCTTCCACTGATATTTTGGGCAGAAGCAGTGAACACCGCCTGCTATGTTCAAAATCATGAGATAATCAACAAACATCACATGAAGACGCCGTATGAGATAGTTGAAGGACAGAAACCCTCTGCACAACATTTCGCACTTTGGTGGTCCTTGTGTTTTCCTAACCTTTGATGCGAAAGGTAAATTTGAAGCAAGAGGTGATCCATGCTATTTCATCGGCTATGCTAAAAACACCAAATATCATGTGTACAACAAAATCAAGAAGCAAAATCATGGAGACATACTACGTGGATTGGCTGGAAGAAAATCCCAAAGATGCACGGATTGGACCTGATTGGTTATATGATTATTCCTCCTTGTTTAAGTCATTTAAAATTTGTCTGATGTGATTGTTACTGCAGATGTCTTAAGTACAGTGATACATATTCCTATTATAGCCGAAGATGATGTTGTACCTATTCAAGATGGTTTCAAGAAGCTTATTGTGGATCCACCGTGATTTCATGAAGCCATTACTACACCGCATCTTTTTTCACCAGTTCACGAGCCGATTCTTGAACCAGCAATGACAGCTACTCTTGATAATGCAGTTCTCAACAATGAATCCTCCACACAGCAAACTGTTGCTGGTCCTTCAAGTACAAACGTTAAGGAACTTCATTGTTTCCGAAGCTGATTCCGTCAGATTGCACTGTAGATCCACTGATGATCAACATTTTTGCTGCATAAAATGAGGGGGAGCAATCTGGAATACTGTTAGGAAGTTTCTCTAATCTACAATCAAACTTGCAGGCACCTTCTGTAGCAATCCCATAGCATGTTCAGAGAAGCCATCCTATTACGAATGTTATTGGTCCTGTAACTGCTAGTGTTATGACCCGTAGTAGATCAGGAACCATTAACACATGTTTATATTCATGCTTCATTTCACAGATTGAGCCTAAAAGGATTGATGTTTCTTTGAAGGAACCTTGGATGGGTTGATGCAAAGCAGGAAGAGCTCAATCAATTTGAAAAGTCGGGAGTATGGAAGTTAGTGAAACTGCCAGAAGGAAAGCACGCTCCCGGAACACATTGGGTGTATAGAAACAGTGATTGTGAGAAAAAAATCCCGGTTAGTGGTCCAGGGAGTCAAGCAGATTGAAGGCCTTGATTATGATGAGGAGTGCACATTAGTAGCTCGTCCGGAAGCCATAAGCATCTTCTTGGCATATGCATCTTATATTGGCTTACGGTTTGTCAAATGGATGTCAAGACGATGTTTCTGTACGGAAAGGTCAAGGAGGAAATTTATGTCGCTCAACCCTCTAGGTTTGTTGATACAAAGAAGCAAGGCTATGCCTACAAGTTAGATAAAGCTTTGTATGGACTGCACCAAGCACCTCATGCATGGTATGCAACCTTAACAGAGCATCTGCGTGCACACGGATTTACACGGGGGACGATAGATCAAACGCTATTGATTAAACCTGTTGACAAGGATATCATCCTTGTTCAGATCTATGTTGATGATATCATTTTTGGGTCAACTGATGAAGATCTATGCAAGGAGATTGAGGAGGTGATGAAGAAGAAGTTCAAAATGAGCTCACTGGGAGAAATGACTATTATCCTAGGCTTGCAAGTTCGTCAGAGTAGTGAAGGGATCTTGATTCATCAAGGCAAATATGTTCAGGACATTCTTGCAAAATTCGATATGACAGATTCTAAGCCTATGGACTCCCCCATTGTAAAACGACCCTTGCAGAATGAGGATGCTGAAGGAAGCCCGGTCAACCAGACAATGTACCAATTTATGATTGGTTCATTGATGTACATAACTGCGAGTCGGGCGGACATTATGTTTGCTGTCTGCCAATGTGCTCGATATCAGGCTAATCCTAAACTTTCTCATCTCACTATCGTTAAACGAATTATTAAATACCTTAAAAGAGCTCCAAAACTGGGACTCTAGTATCCTAGAGATTCAAACTTTGATTTGTTTCCCTTTTCTGACAGTAACCTTGGAGGGACAGACAGGGATATGAAGTCTACATCAGATTGATGTCAATACTTGGGAGACAGACTCATCTCATGGTAGTGTAAGAAGCAACAAACCGTGTCTTTATCAATTGCGGAAGCATAATACGTTGAAGCATCTGCTTGCTGGTCCCAGGTTATTTGGATGCAACATCAGCTCCAGGATTACAATTTGACTTATCTTAACACTACTATATACTGTGATAACGATGCCGCTATCCAAGTCATCAAAAACCATGTTTTTCACTCCAAACCAAGCGCATTGATATCAAAGTTCATTTCATTCGAGATTGCTATGACAGAACTTGAACAAATCCATACTGACGCTAATACAACCGACCTTTTTACAAAACCTGTCAGCAAGTCAAGATTTAAGGTGCTTGTGGACCTTTGAGAATGATGCGTCACTCTGACTGAGCAATTAAAAAAAACTTGTAAATATGAATAAATAATTATCAACAACTAAATAACTAAATTTGAGCATAAAGTATTCTACTTTTGCACAAAATTAGGGGGAGAAATATTTGTTGTTCTAGGAAAGTAAAATTAAAATTTTCAAGCTAATAATTTGATTAACACATGTAAGGTATCGATGCTGAAAAGGTGAGGATCCATTGTGATGTGTTGATAGGCCTATCGCTCAAAGGGCAAAAAGATACTAAGCGACAAAAATCTACTAGCTATACATCACGTGGGTGATATATAATCAGCATATGATTTCAAGGTCTTAAATCTGGCGTTGATAGATAGCCAAATTCTTAAGTTCTTGGTTGCTATACTGATGACTCATCCAAGATATTAGGGCTACCCTTCTGTTTTCTCCGGATATATGCAGACCTAGGCACAGTCAGGATATCCTCAAAAGAGCAAAAAATTAAAGGCCTAAACAAAACTCATCATGAGAAAATTCCGTGCGCTTGAAAAGTCAGGAATATCGTATAAGGTATAAAGCCTAACCCCCGTCATATATTGTTTGGTCACTTTGCGGTACGTTGTAAAAACAAAAGGATTGTCTTACTATACTCACGTGTTACGATAAATTATTATGCTTACCTTGATCGCGAGGGTATGTCTTCTTGATATGGGACACACAGATGTTATAGCAAATTTTATGAAGTTAAGTCACGAGGTTGAAAATTGAAGGCTGGCGTGATAAGTTTAAGTGGACAAATATATCGACAATCGCGTGGACCAGTCTTACTAAGCTCGTGCTGAAAAATGTTCCTTGATTGGTTCATAACGATTTGATCCCTTAGCATTTTCCTCATTTTACATTTTATTATTATTATTTTATTATATATATATATATTATATATTAGATGTAAAAAGGTTGCTCGGTTGGTTGGATCTCCGAGTTTCACAAAAGGTGTTACTATTCAGAACTAGGAAACATGTGGGCCCATAACATTTTTTTAATAAATAAAATTACTATTTTTAATAGGCCCCACATATCTCGGATGGGCCCATTCATCTCGAACAGATTCGAATTGGGCCCACTTTAGATAGGCCCATCATCTGGATGGGTTACTGTTCCGAAATGCGCCAGGCTGACCACTGTTCCGAAATGGGTCTGCCCTAACATTTCGGATAGGCCTAGCTTAAGTCTATAAGTGGCCTTTTTCCAATCATTTCGATTCATTTCGAACCTTTAAACTCATCTTGGATCTCTCTCGGACATTGCATCTTGAACTATTAGATTTAACATTTCCCTTGTGTCTCAGCTGGATCTCGGATGGAATTAATGAGATTTCAGAAGGATCTCAGATATTCTGCTTGCATTTCAGGTGGATTTCGAATCATACATATGCATTTTGGATAATCATCTGAAATCTGACATATCCATCAGAAATGTTAGGATATCTCAGATGCCTTACAAGGGTTCATTCAAATTACCTTCGAACCCTTGTCAATCCGAACATTGTTGACCCAGTTCATTTGAATAAGGTTAACTAGTTCAGTATGTTTTGAACGTTTTCATTGTTTAACCGATTCAAAACTCCTGATGACCTCTATGATAGACCCTTTGACCCTTATTTGAACTTTGTGACTTATTGACTCGTTGACCCGTTTGATTTAGGATTGAATGGTCAAAAGAATCAACTAAGTTGACTTTACGATAAAACTTGATGTTTTTGCTCAAAGTGCAGAAAATGGCACAGAAGATGATGGAAAAACTAGAGCTCAAAGTTGAACCCTTCCATAATCAGGCATACTTTCTGTCAGATCCATCGGTCGATTACTACGAGATGTTCCATTCGATGATCTCATGCTTTAAAGACAAATCCGGTTATTTTTGAAGACATGATTCAGGATTTTTGGATAAATGCTGAAGTTAAAAGAAATTGTGTTGGTGACAAAGGTACGATGGAATCAAAGATCCAAAAGAAATATATCATTATTTCAGAGACGAATGTACGAGAGATATTGAAGATTGATGATCAGGCTCACCATCCGACATCATACACCAAAGACATGGTTGCTCAAGCGTTATGACGGATGAGCTAGAGGGCGCACTTCCAACAGTCTTAAAGAAAATGTTTCCACCGTATTGGTGATTTCTTACACTCATATTCCTTCAATGCATTTCAGAAAACAAAGGCGGACTGGATCAGCTCAACCAGACACAATCAGCTGTATTAGTCACCTGGTGACCAACTGGGATTACAACTACTCCGCATTTATTTTTTACAATATGAGGAACATGCTAGAGAATCCCAAGAAGAAAGTTTTCCTATTATATCCAAGGTTTGTTCAAATGATTCTTGACGCGAAGTATGCAGACCTAGTGAAGAGCACAAATTTCTAGAATCTGAAGCGTTTGGGTCTGACTTACTTTGAAGAAGCTTGCAAACAACGAGATACGACAAAGATTAAATTCAATGGCAAGTATGCTCTGGAAAAGCATGGTATGTTCAGACAAATGTTATTTGCACCTAAACCAATGAACGCCACATTTTCTGAGGAAAATGATATATACAAATCATTGGTGCTAAACAGAAGCCAATGCCTAATGTTGAAGATTTTGTAACTAACGAAGAAGATGATGAAGATGAGTTGGTACATGTTGAATCTAAGAAAGATGAGGAAACCGTAGGAGATCTGAACTTGACATCGGCAGAGCTTTGAAGCAGCTTGCAAACAACGAGATACGACAAAGATTAAATTCACTGGCAAGTATGTTCTGGAAAAGCATGGCAAGTTCGGACTAGTGTTATCTACATCTAAACCAGTGAACGCCACATTTGCTGAAGAACATGATATACAAATCATCGGTGCTAAATAGAAGGCAGTGCCTAATGTTGAAGATTTAAACTGACGAAGAAGATGAAGAAGATGAGTTGGTACATGTTGAATCTGAGAAACCTGAGGAAACCGTCGGAGATATGAACTTGATATCGGCAGAAAATCTTGCAACACTTCTTGCATCACTACAAGGCGATTCTAGGATACCTCCTTCCAAAATCATTCCTACTAAAGAAATACAAACTGAAGAAACTCACAACAAATCTAAGGAAGAAGCTCGAAAGAAGTAGAGAACTGAAGAAGAAACCCCCATTGACCCCAAACACATAAGCTTGAGTACCTTCCATGAGCCATCTATTCAAGATGCCCCAATTACAGACATGCCAGAAGCTCCTATCTTAGAGGCAACCACTGGATCTCAGCCTGGAAGTTCTAGCGTCGCTCAATTTGAATCAGGCAGTTCCAGTGGTAGGTTTACTAAACATGATGAAATTGCAATGAGAATGGCTGCAGAAAAGAAAAAGTTCATTAAAAATCCAACAACGATGATGATGAAGTAGTGGATGTTGGTAAACTACAAGGAATATCATATCTGCAAGTTCAAGTGACTATTAGAGATCAAGCAATAGAACAGCTTTAGGGTGATGTGAGTCTACTGATGGCAGAGATCTATGAATTAAAAGCCAAGCTACAGATTAAGTTTGGTGGCAAATTTGCTGATAAAGATGATAACCCAATGAATCTTGCTCATCACGAATGTACTGCTGAAGAAAAGGCCGCAGCCGATGCTGAAAGTGAAGCTGGTTTGAATGCCTATCTTGCTGCTAATCAAATAAAGAAAAGAAAGAAAACTCAATAGAAGTAGAGTAATAAGCAAATGTTGATCATGAAAAACCAAGATTTGAATCCCTTGATGAAAACTTTCAACCAAAGGATCCAACGACATTAGATCGTTATGTGATGGAACTAGGATCAAGTCACTACGACAAGGTTGGAAACAAATCCGAAGTGAAATGTGGAGATATGATCACGATAGGAATTGTGGTTGACAAGAGATAGTGGACATAGAGAATATTATGCCAAGAAGTCGCAGTTTGAATCATGGACTAAGATTGATCTGAAAAGCCTGCTGGGAGCTCATTATTATGATTCGGATCCAAATCAGTGTGGTCCAAGGTGAGCGTTTCATTCAAAACTTGAGCATGAAGTAACACATGACTTTCCAACCATGAAGACAACTGAATCTTATCTAAAGAAGAGCCCTGGCATTAGTGATCCATATACTAAGAAACCACTTTACAATGTCATTTGGACAAAACCGATAAAGAGAAAGTTATTCCTGTTGCTCCTAAATTTCCCAGAAGAGTGTTGAAGAACATAAGCTACTCGGCGTATGATCCAAGGATGGCAGAGGTAGCGGCTGTGACTAAAGAAAAGGCATTTTGATTAGCAGACACACTAGAGCTAATCAGTTTTCATGAAGAAGATATTAAGATCTTAGGTTAACTTCAAATCCACACAAACGATAAGTATGAAGCTTGTACGAAGTCTTGGACGAGCATTGTGGCCAGTGTGATCAACAACAAGCTATATGTGGATTCAAGTCCACTATTTGGAGGCAGCAGAGCTGGTGGATCTTGAAGCGGAAGGCCACACTAATGCAGTAAACCTAGGGGGACATTGTTGGGCCCTATTAGGTATATGCATTAGTCACTTAGTTAGTTTGGGAATACATGTAATAGATGGGCTTGGGAAGGCCTTTGGGCCTAGGGTTTTAGGTTAATGGTGCACTAACCACTACTATAAATAGTAATTGTTGTATTAGGGTGAGTAGCTTTTTGGTGGTTTCTCTACAACTTGTATTAGACAAATTTCTAAATTTGTATGCAAGTTGAACTTTCTATGTATCTAATTTCTTCTATGTTGATTCATAGCTTGTTTGTGTGCTTCTGCCACCAATCAAGTTACTTGTGAGATCGTGAGATCCGGTTTTTTGGAACTTTCAAGAATTTACCCTATTTCTTGTGACATTGCAGATCATAGGTAAAGTTTTATTATTCAATAAAACTTCCAACACCAACAACGATTATAAAAATAGTTAATATAACTCTACAATTTTTATTTCTTGGTGTAGATCTAAATCATCAATGTACATTATCATTTTTCAAAAGAAAATTAATATAACTGTTTGACAATTGATATAAAAATTGAATGCAAAGAAGAATAAAACAAAAGTTGTTCTTGTAATTAATGTGATAATTAGGGTTACATTATACCCTTCTATATATAAGCCTAACAAAACACAACCCACAAGAAACAAACCTCTTTGATCCAAATTAGGTGTTCAAAACTATCATAAAATAACACCCCCAACCTTGTAAGTTTATCACTTTTTACCCGAACTTGCACAAGATTAACTTATCAGTCACCCCCTAATCTTGTGACTCCGACGAGTCCCTTCATCTTGATGAAGTTCAATCTCGGAAATTCGTTAATAAGGATATCGACCCTTTGTAAATCCCAAGTGACATGCTCACTTTAGTTTTCCCTCGCTCGAACCACTCTTTTATTAAGTGGTATTACGTATGGATATATACTTGCTCCTATCATGGCAACTTGGATTATTGATTAACGTTATGGTTGATGAGTTGTCAACTTCGAGAGTCACCACTTCTTCTTTTCCTCCCGTCATCTCTACCAATAAATTTCTTTGCCATAGGGCATGACAAGCGACCGATGTAGCCGCCATGAACTCCACTTCGCATGATGATAATGCAACTTTGGTAAGTCTCGATATCGGATCTAACAGGTATCACAAACCTAATCTTTAGCGGAAATAATGATTAGGAAGAAGAACAATCTCTTGAATTAAAAACAACATGCATACACTAGAAAAGTGTCTGATACAAGTTTTCAGTTACAACTCTCTAACCTCTAAACCTTGACCTAAGATATATTTATACTAATCACTAAGCCTAACAGTTACAACCCTAGGCCCACAAGGCACTAGGAAGCCCAAAACCCCCTTAAAGCCCAAATGACGCGCTAATGTGTAAACCTTTATTAATATAAGCCCAACAATCTCGCCCTAGGTTTACAACATTAGGCCTTCTAGTCTTTAGGTTGCACATCCACTCCTAATCTTCCAGCAATAATACCAGCCACAACAACGGTCCAATCTGTTGCACATACTACATATAACTCTGAGATCTGATGAGAAGCAAGAACCTGCAGATCTTCATCATGAAAGCTTACCAAATCAACCACATCATTCACCCTAAACACCTTCTCCTTCGTCACAATAGCTACACTACCAACCTTGGGATCATACAGCCAGGAATTAAAGTGCTTCAAAATTCCTCGTGGAAAAGTTGGAGCGACCGGTATAACAAGTTCCTTATCCGTTGGGGGCCACATTACCGACTTAAACCTCTTCCTGTTCTCGCATCACACACTCCTTTCGCAGCTCGCAAGTATGGTTCAGTTGTCTTCGTTGTCTTGAACCCATTTTTCACCTCTTGTTCCAATTTCTTGAAAAATCTCCAGCCTAGGCCACGTTCAGTTTTATCATCGTCAGAGTACGCAGCTCGTAATAAATCAGTCAGAGTTATTTTCATCCATGTTTCAAACTGAGACTCCTTAGAATAATACTCCGGAGTCCCGTCCTGTCTAACAATGAACCACATTTTCTTGACATGGTCGTACATCCAGCTCAACACCTTCGATTTATTCCCAACCCCTTCTGTAGTAGCTTGAGCCAAGCTCCATGACATATTGTTCAGACTGGTTTGACGGATCTTTCAATTGGAAATTCTCATCAAGCGGATTGACATCAACGTTTTTCATCAACACCATCTACTTCTTCTTTTGGGTCGCTGGACGCTTCGGACTTGCAGTATATTTCTTTCTCGGATCACGCAGATAGTCATCCAACCCATCTTGTCGTTCGGAAGCTAATGGTTCTGCTGCTAACCTGTCTACTTCACTTTCCTCTGCCGCTCGTTGCTCAGCTGCTCTATATCGGTGTTCTATGTTAATCGGATCATCCATAGGGTTAGAGAATTCCCTCCCGAACTTGTTCTCCAATTTAGCTTTCAAATCAAACACTATAGTCATCTGCATAGTGACATCTCCTTGCAGTTGATCTATCGTTTGGTCTCTCACGTCTAAGTGTGTCTGCAATGACGCGATCTGAGCATCCTTAAGTATAACCTCCTGTTCTAACACAACCACTCGCTTCTTCAAATCCACAACATCAACTTCGACATCTTCATCATCACTGTCCAAACCACCAAACTCAAACGCACGCTTCTCAGATCTCCACAAGTATTTCGTAGCATCATCCTCAGCACTACCTATACCACTTCCACCTACGCCAGGCCCTTCAGCACCCATCGAACTTCCACCAAAATCCATCATTTGTAATACCGAGTCTGCCAGAATCGAAACAACTGTGGAATGCGTAGCAACGTGAGCAGTTGTTGGTTCAGATGAAATAGGAGTATCAACCATCGGAGTGTTTGTCATAGATGCAACGGCTGAAGATAAAACAGTAGTAGAAGTCACCGGGGTAGACTCTTCAGCAATACTAACTACACGAGCTTCGGATTAACTTGGTTGAACACTAGGCTTTGTTCGCTGTCTCTTGATCAACGGTACTTCATCCTCTTCATCATCTTCAACCACACCTATAGGAACATCAACAGAGGGAATTACCAGAGGAGGATCACCATGTCGTTCTTGGATTTCTTTTAGATGAGCAATTAGGGCTTCTAAGTTCTCCGAAGACAGTTCTGGCAAGACTGGAGTTAGATTCGCATTAAACTCAGTAAGATCATCTAAGAAGGCTGTTCATCGTCAGTATCCTCATCTGTAACCAGATCTTTAATCTTGATCTCTTTCTCTTTTGGAGGCACGTCATGCTCTTCAGCAACAATAGCATTGACCGGTGTAGGAGCTGGGACATCCTTTCCGATTACCTCAGCCAACTTTCTAAATTTCTTCAACGCAAAACGACCAACAAAGACAGTCTTCCATGTCGAGCGATTCTTCTTCATTGTGCTAAAGATAGTTGGTCCCATAGGCTTCATATTTAGCAAATTCGCATCCAAAGCATCTTTGGCCAAGTCAGGTTATCGAGCATCTAAAATCAGCTGACCAAAATGTGGATATAACAGAAACATCCTCTTCTTGGACTACTCTAAAATCTTCTTCATGTTTTCGAAAATATAAACTGAGAAGTTATACTTCCAGTCGATAATAATAGCGAAGATAGCAGAGGTCTTGGTTTGATTCAGTTGATCCAAGCCTCCCTTGTTCTCTGAAATGCACTGCATAAACATGTGTACCAATAATCGCTAGTAGGCAGGAAACATCTTCTTGAGTAACGGCGGCTATGACCCTTCATAAGTCATCTCCGCAAAGTATCTGCAATACTTTCTCCTTCGCGTATACAGTCGGGTCACTTGTAGCATCAGCAATCTGTAAAACCTCGCTAACGCAGGCTTCATTTACTAAGATCTCCTTCCCTGTATCTGAGAACTAATATACGGTCTCCCATCAGCTCCTCTCTAGTGGAATGGAGCTCTCTTCCAAAATGAGTGCATTAGATCTCTGTATATAACTGTATTAGCATGGAGTGCATAAGAAATCTTGCACGCGTTCAGACCCGCTATCATCGATTGGAACTCCAAATAAAATTCAGCTGGTGGATCCGATAGGTATCCTGCTTGATTGTGGAACTGCTCCTCTACCATAATAACCCCATCAAAGGCCTCTTCTACCATTTATGTCAAAACAATAACCAGGTTAACTCAATTTTAACACAACTAACAGAAGTTAACGGAGTTTATCAGGATAAAAGGTCAACACTAATTAGATGGTTCAAACAGATTTCGAAGGTTTAATTATTGAAAGGTTCAAATCAGTTTGAAGGGTTCAATCATTTTAAAAGCTTAAAAAGAGTTCAAAGGTTCAAACCCTAGAATCCGGATTTCCTAACAGGTCAACAGTAATTCGGATGAACCTTTACGTCAATCCGGATTAGCAAAGAGGTCAATAGTATTTCGGATGAATCATCAATTCGGATTAGCAAACAAATCCAAAGTATCTCGGATAAATCATCAATCCGGATGAAGATTATCCGAGATGAAATCTGAGTTCATCAACTCGGTTGAATACTCATCCGGAATAAGATCCTAATGCAAGTTACTTTGAAGGCCAATCCGAAATGCTATCTGAAATGCATGAAACATGAAGATTATCATCTGGATTTTATGATTTTTAAGCATAATTTACCTAATCCAGATGAAATTCGAGATGCAAATCCGAAATGAACAGTGGGAAATCAGATAGAAAATCAGAGATTTCAGAAATTTGTGAATAATCCGAAATGACATCTCTGATTCACTTAAGTACTTTCTGGAATGGGCTTGGGCCTCACATATTTTAGGCCCAACACAGTCCGGAATCCGAATTCCAAAGGATCCGGATTAGGCTTTTGTCAGGCCCAATCCGGAACAGTGATAGCTAAGTGGGCCTATCCGGAAAGTGGTGGAAAACCCAATCCGGAACAGTAACTTTTGAATTCTAAATTTTCAATTTTTAAAGACTTTCAGAAATTCTACTGGATTGGCCCAAATTTGAAACTCAACAGACCAGTCCAATATCCCTTAGCAGAAACCATCTAACCAAAAATCAGCAATTTGACTAACCAAGCATCCAACCACCTTTTACCAACTACAAAAATAAGACATTTTAGCACAAGCACAAACATAAACACAGCCTTGCTAAGGGATCAAATCGTTTCAAAGGTCGACTAAGGAAAACTTTTCAGTATGAGCTAGGTCAGACTAGTCTAAGAGATTGCCAATATACTTGTCCATCTACATCTAAAACTCAACCCTCCAGTTCGAGCTTCATGATATGCTTAAGGTAGTATTATACTATGATACCCGTGTGTCCCATACCATGACATACCCCCGCGATCAAGGTGAGCACAACAATTCATCGTAGCAGGTGAGTATACTGAGGTCATCCTTTATCTTTTACAACGTCAGGCTATTGGTGAATAGGTCAGTACTTTCGTACAGCAGAGTGACCAATAGTATCTGATGAGGGTTCGGAAAATACCTTATGTGGTACGTAGGAACTTATGGAATATTCTCATGAAGAAATTCCCGTTCTCTTAGGTTTTGGCCCTTCTATTTTTGCTCTTTTAGAAAGATATCCTGACTGTGCCTAGGTCTGCATATAATCTGGATGCAACAGAAGGGCAGCCAAGATATCCCCGGATGACTTAACAACATAAAGACCCGAAACCTCAGACGTTGGCTATCTATCAACACAGGATTTAAAACCATGAAATCATACGCCTATAGTATGTGACCCACTAAGTACATAGTTCGTTATTTTATATCCTTTGGCTTACACTATTCGGTTGAGATTTAGACCTATCAACATATCACTTTAGATCCAAGCATTTTCCCGCTTCAACACCTTACATGTGTTAGTCAGACATTTTATCACGAAAAAGTATTTCATTTCCCAATCATTGCAAAAGCTGTTTTAAAACACACATTTTTTTGGATATTTCTCCCCCTAAATTTGTTCATATATATATGAACAATTTACAAAGGAAACAAAAATAAATGAAAGACAACAAAAGAAACGAAAAGGACAGAGGATGCTTAGTTAGAAAACCGAATCATTTTGAGAAGATCCACAAGCACTTGAAAACGCACGTTGCTAACGAGTTTCGTGAACAAATCCGCCACGTTTGCATCGGTGTGGATTTGCTCAAGTTTAACGAGACCCTTTTCATAGCAATCACGGATAAAATGAACTTTGGTATTTATGTGCTTGGTTTTGAGTGGAAAACAGGGTTTTTTACGATTTGGATAGCAGCATCATTACCATAATAAACTGTTGTGTTTAGATAAGTCAAGCCGTAATCCGCAAGCTGGTGTTGCCTCCATAAAACCTGGGAGCAGCAAGCAGATGCTGCGACATATTTTGCTTCCGCAGTAGAAAGAGAGACCGTCTGTTGCTTCTTGCATTGCCACGAGATTAAGCAGTCTCCCAAGAATTGACATCCAGTTGAAGTTGACCGCATATCCCTATCTGTACCTCCAAGATTACTATCAGCGAAAGCATATAGTTCAAATTCAGAATTTTTAGGATACAAGAGGCCCAGTGATGGTGCCCCTTTTAGGTACCTAAAAATTCTTTTAACAACATGTAAATGAGAGAGTTTAGGAGTAGCCTGATAACGAGCACACTAGCAGACGACAAACACGATATCTGGCCGACTTGCAGTTAGATACATGAGTGAACCAATCATTGAGCGGTACATGGTCGGATTAACAGGCGTTCCTTCAGCCTCTTCATTTAGCATAGGCCGTTCTGCAATAGGTGAAGCCGTGGGCTTTGAGTCTGTAAGCTTGAATTTCGCAAGAACGTCATGGACATATTTTCCTTGATGAATCAAGATTCCTTGTGGGCTCTGACGAACTTGAAGTCCTAAAAACATAGTCATCTCCCTCAATGAGCTCATCTCAAATTTCTTCTTCATAATTTCTTCAAATTCCCGACACAAACCATCATTTGTAGAACCAAAAATGATATCATCAACGTATTTGGAAAAGAATAAGGTCCTTGTCAACACGTTTGATGAACAGGGTTTGATCAATGGTTCCCCGAGTATATCCATGTGCAAGAAAATGCTCTGTTAGAGTTGCGTACCATGCGCGAGGCGCTTGATGCAAACCATACAAAGCTTTGTCCAATTTGTATGCATAGTCTGGCTTGTCAGGATCAGTAAAACCCGGTGGTTGTGCCACGTATATTTCCTCTTTCACCGTGCCATAGAGAAACGCAGTCTTGATATCCATTTGATAGACAGTGAAATCCATGTAAGATGCATATGCCAAGAAAATGCGAATAGCCTCCAAATGAGTGACTGGTGCGTAAACCTCATCGTAGTCTAATCCTTCAATCTCACGAAATCCCTGAACCACCAGTCAAGCTTTATTCCGAACAATGACTCCAGTGTCATCCTGTTTGTTGCGAAAAACTCAGCGAGTTCCAAGAGCACGTTTTCCTTGAGGAAGCTTCACCAATTGCCAAACACTGAGCTTCTCAAATTGATTGAGTTCTTCATGCATAGCATCAACCCAACCTGGTTCCTGCAAAACGACATCAATACTTTTAGGTTCAATTTATGAGATAAAGCAAGAGTAAAGACAAGTATTGATATCCCCTGATTGACTGCGGGTTCGAACAACAGCAGTAACAGGACCAATAATATTTTCAATGGGATGATCACGCTGTAGACGCTGCGGTATTGGCGTAGCAGGAACAAAAAAATCCATTTGCAAGTTGGTAACACTCGCTGAAGCACACCAGATGACTCCCCCTCATTAGTTACACTAGTAGAAGTATTGACTGATGAATCAACAGAACATTCTGGCGGTGTAGGCTCAGGAAACAGTGATGAACCCAAGACATCGGGAGGAGAAGACCCTTCATTTGTCGTAGGAGGCTTTGTGTTTGAAGCCTCAACTTCAAGGGAATCATCCTGAGGAGTCTAGTCAGATGCAGTTTCTGGATGTTGCAGTACTGGTGAAGGAGTAGAGATAGCCTAATTAAATCCAAGTGGTCTACACTCACCATCTTTAAGACTCATGCAGTTGTGCATCATCAGCATCGTCTTCGGGTGAGATATGCATCGTTGGAAGATCATAAATTTTGCTTGTACCTGTAGACACATTCGAAGGAACATCAACATGGTTAAACAAGGTGGAATAATCATACAGCCAGTCAGGACCAATGCGTGTGTCCTTGGGAATTTCCTCCAGCCATTGTAGGTTTCAACTACCATTTTCTTGATCTTATTATAGATAAGATATGAAGTAGTTTTGGAATATCCAACGAAGATGCATGGATCCCCTCGTGATTCAAATTTCCCTTTAGCATCCATGATTAGGAGAACACAAGGGCATCCGAACTTGCTGAAATGCTTGACCGAGGGTTTGCGACCTTCAACCACTTCGTACGGAGTTTTCATGTGTCGTTTATTGATCAAGACATGATTCTGAGTATAACGTGCGGTATTGATTGCTTCTGCCTAGAAAATGAGAGGTAGCTCGGATTCAACCAGCATAGTACGTGCAGCTTCAATCAGTGTTCAATTTCTTCGTTCTGCAACCCCATTTTGTTGTGGAGTTCTTGCTGCACTGAACTGGCGGTCAATACCCTTGGAGGAATAGAAAGAATATAAGGTGACATTCTTAAATTATGTGCCGTTATCACAATGAATAGCCTTCACGGTGGTGTCTGTCTAGTTCTCCATGAGTGTGACGAACTGTTTAACTAACTCAGCGGTTTCACTTTTATGTGCCAAAAAGATAACCAAGGTGAATCGTGAGTAGTCAATAATAATGACCAGACAGTATGCCTTCCCGCCAATGCTCAGAATATATGCCGGACCAAAAAGATCCATATGAAGCAATTCTAAGACTTGAGACGTAGAAGGGGCGGTTTTAGATTTATGCGGCTGTCGATGTTGTTTCCCACGTGCACATGATTCACATTTTTCAACCTTCATAATAATGCGAACTGGTAGATCTTTGACTAAGCCACCTTTTGCAAGTCGATTTAAGTTCTTCATGTTGATGTGTCTTAGTCTACAATGCCATAACATTGCATCATGCTTAGCTGTGGACGTTAATAAGCAAGTGAGCTTGTCAGAGGGAGCCTTGTTCATATCGATGACATATGCATTTCCTTTTCATGCGGCTTTAAGAAGAATCCAATCATCCGGAATAATAAGACCTGGTTTTAGTACATAACACCCTTTCTTGGTAAAGAGAACATCCAAATGATTGTCACAGAGCTGAGACACACTCAAAAGACTATGCTTCAACTCTAGTGCGTAGTTTACATTCTTAAAGTTGAGGGCTCCGTTGCATATTATTCCTCTCATAGTGATCTTTCCGGTCTCACCACCTGCGAAGGAGACAACCCCGCCATCGAAAACCTGAATGTCATTCAACTGCGAGATGTACCCAGTCATGTGCCTGGAACAACCACTGTCAATATACCAGAGTCTGATGAGAGTTCACCAGAGCTGTTCCTACACATTTCAACAGGTTTTAATTAGAGGCTGCAACCCAGGCCATTGAAGATCTGGGCATGCCATTTGCATCAACATAAGTAACCTCATGTAAAATTAAATTAGTTGAGGATGAGGTTGATGATGTTTTTGATTTGTTTGATATAGAGGCAGAAGACTGAATCTTGGTCAAGATCTTAGGCCTCCATGTTAACAAATCAAACTTTTGCACAGTCCTTGGAGTGCTAGAAGGATTCAGGAAACCTGAAGGTCTTGTAGATTTGTGAGATTGTTTCTTGGCCATGTTCTTGTCTTGATCAGAAGACTTAGCCATAACAAATCGAGCATGAGGTAGGCGATTAGACATAGCCTTCTGATATTTGGGGAATAATGTTTTTGATGGTGTAAAAGCCTTTTGACAATTTCACACAATATGCCCCGGAAATCCACAGTTGAAACAGCTCTGCCTCTTCTGGAAGAAAAAAGTCCGTTCAGCTTGGGAAATTCTAGGCAATTTGTCTATCAGTTTCTTGCTTGCGGGTACTGACGACTGATGCACGGTGTTGATCTTGGTTGTTTCCTATGCACAACCATCAGAACGCTTGTTAGTTTTGTGATTTGAATTAGACAATTTAGAATGTGTAGACTTAGGCGTAATTTTAACTGATTTCTGTTCAGCTGTTTGCTTAACAGATTCAATTTGGGGCTGCTGAGTTAATTTCTCAGATTGAAGAAGTGACTCAGCAGTTGCCTTTACAATTGACGCATGTTTGTTTTTCTTCTTTTTGGATCGGGGTGTTCTTCGTTTCTTGTTTTTATTTTTCAAATCACTTTGCATGGCATATTCTGCAGAGGACACGGGTGGCTCAGTAGGGACATCCTTATCTGAACTTTCAGAAGATGAGCTTGAGACATTAGGTGGAATCTCTAAATTTTGAAAAGTTTGAGAATCTGAATCAGATTCAGTTTCAATATTTGCATCTGAATCAGAAGAAATAGAATGCTCATCATCTGTCATTTCAGAATTAGTCCCTTGTTCTTGGTTTGAAGAAGCTGAGTCGCCCGAATCTTCTAGAATTATGCCAACATCAATTTTCACAGGGTCGGTTGGTTGGTTGAATTTCTAACAGTCAACCCTGGGATTAGCATCAACAGACGGAACCTCTGGAGAAGAACTTTCGGTCTCTTCAGTAGAAACTGATGAAACCGAATCATCTGTCGATGCTGTACCTGTAGCAAAATTCATGTTTCCATCATAAGAGTTATCACAGTTATTAGTAGCATTCAAAACATCAGCATTCGATGAAAAACCAGAATTAAAACTGTCGGTGTTATCAAGACAACCAACACTGTTTGAGAATTAAATTGTTCAGCAAGAAATTGATTCAAAATGTCAAAAGCAGGTTTACAAAATTCATAATCAGCAGCCGAATTGTCTGCATTTGCATCCTCAAGTAATATTTCTTCTACACATGAGATAGAAACGTTAGTATCGTTCACTAAGTCAGTTTCAGTTTCAAAAGGATTTTCTCCTTTAGTTTCTCTGGAGGAAGTTGTTGCCTCTGCCTCAGGCATCACTTTCTCTAAATCATCTGTACTACAAGATGGATGGTCACCAGATCATGTGAAAGTGGTGTAGAAGTAACGAAAACATCATCCCTCTTGAGTTCAGTTGGTTTAGAGAACTTTGGGTAATAGAGCTTCCATCGTTTCGAAAGATAATCTTAAGGTTTACCAAACATCATATTTTTGCATTTTCTAGATCAGCCTCAGATCAAGCATTCTTGTATAGTTATGATTATATGGTGGAGGAGCCCTATTGTACCCAAGACCTTTTGTGAAATATTTCTGGTAATTGAGCTTTAGATCACACAAGTCCTTGACTAGCTTGCTGGAAGTTTCAAATTTTTTAATGTTTGTTTCATTTTCGTGAAACTTCCCTGTCAAGGAATTTAGCTTGGCTAAGGCTGCTTGAAGTTCTACGTCCTTTTCAACTAATTTTAGCTTATAATCGTATACCCAACATTGCTGTTGGTTCAAGTCTAGCTTTAGCTGAGCTATATCTTGTTTTTGAGCTTCGACCTTTTCCATAAGAAGCTTGTTCTTATGTTTAAGGGCGATGTTCTATGAATCAGCTTGCTGATATTCAGCTACAAGAGTTGAATTATGGGCGCGCAGTTGTGATAATTTAAAATGACAACTATCAGAACAAAGAATTCGATTAACCATTTCCTAAAGATCTGGTGTCTCAGTTGTCTGCACCATCATGAAATGGTTGCTGTTCTTAGAAAGATTCAAAGTCTCCATTAGAGCTGCAGCATCTGCCCAGTTGAATCCTTCATGTTGCTGTGCCACCAACGCCGTTGATTTACCGCCCGAACTGCTTGAGAGACTCGTAGTAGACTTTGAGGGATAGATTGGCACCAGCTGTCTGTCGCTGCTCTGTATGTCTGTCACTCTGGATGACACATATCCAAATGGCGGCTTCTTGCACCCCTAGCAAATGTCCTGGCTCGTGACATCTGTAGCACCTGAGTTTATCCTTTGTAAGACCAATCTTCAGATTTGACAATGGTTGCCGCCCATACTTATTTTGAAACTTGTTGACACAAAAGGCAGCCATTGCAAGATTCCAGGACACATCAATCTCGTCCAGATCCTCCTCCATTATTTAATCTACTTCAGTTGGAAGAATGGATGGGGGAGTCAGATCACCTGCTAAAAAAGCATTCAAGCTGTTGATCATTGAAGCAGCTATGGCCAATTTCTCTTCATTTTCCTTAGTGAGAAAAGCAGAATTGGACACAGGTTGAGCAGGTGCCGGTGCTGGAGCAGCAGATTGAGGAATGTCGCCTTGTTGAACTACTTCAGGAATGGCAGGACTGAAAACCATGTTAGGATACTGAGCATGGTACTGTGTCTGAACTTAAGCAGCAGAAATCATAGTGGGAGTTTGAGACTGAAGACTATAGACGTACTGAGTCTTCTGTGGCAAGGAAAGATAACTTTAAACCACATTTGAGCTACCCGGTGTTTGAGAATTTCCATGTAGAGGGCTATAGACCAGATTTTGCGACATCAATGCTGCATTTTGCCCAGTAATATCGGCGGCCATCAAGCTGCTCTGATGATTGATGTCTCTCTACTTATTATCGATCTCACACGATTTAATAGTAGCTATCATTTCCGTGAGAGTGACACCATTTAGGTTCTTCGTCTTTTTTATCATTCCAGCACCAACATCCCAACTCTTCGGTAATGAATTTAACAACAGTTTGTTCATAGCACTATTGGTAAGAGTAATCTCAGCTGATATCATCTGGGAAACGAGCGTTGCATATCTCCAAATCTGGTTCTCAATGGTTTCCCCATAAATGTGATTAAATGAGCTAAATTGTTGATTCAACTGATTTACTCTGCTAGCCTTCATGTCCGCATTTCTCTTACAGAGATTTTGCAATTCCCTCCATACTTCTTAAGCGGTCTTGCAATTTCTGATCGCAATTGAAATATCGGGTCCAAGTGCCATTGTCAGTACAGCTGAGGCCTTTTCATCTTCCTCAATGATTTTTACATCTTTTGGAGTCCACAAGTGACTGGGCTTTGGAATCTTTGTATCTGGAGTGACTGGGCTTTGGAATCTTTGTATCTGGATCTTGATCGACAATCGTTCGCGGACCATTCATGATTCACCTCCACACTCCAGGCTCTTTGGCCTTGCAATATTGCTCTAATCTAAACTTCCATTCGTAATACTCATCTCCGTACAACAGACGGGGCACTTTAGTTGAAATACCAATCACTTGATCCAATTCTTGGTGGAGGGCCAGAGTCTGAGATTATAGTGCAGCCAAAGTGGCATTGGTTAAATCCTGAGCTGTCATGTAGCTGTTCATCATGGTCAACTTAATTAAAATTACCAAGTAAATTTAAATTCAGTTAATTTCAAATTTTATAATATGAACAGTGATCAGTCCAGAATAGTCAACTCTGAGATGGACAAATCCGAAATCAGTCCAAGATGGTCAAATTCGTGATGGTTGATCCGGAATGATATTGATCCGAGATGGATAATCTGAAATTGAAAAATCTGAAATGATGATCCGGAAGGTAGTGTGTATACGAAATGAGTAATCCAGAATGATGTTGATCCGGAATAAAGGAGAATCCGAAATTAAAACTAGTACGAAATGAATCCGGAATCAGTAATAATCCGGAACGAGACTAGATCTGGAATGAAATCATTCCGGAATCTAATCCTTATCCGAATGCAATAGTGGTCCGAATTCTAAGCAACAAAATTCCGAATTCCAAGCAACAGATAATCACCAACAGTGTCTCGGATCCGAAACGGTCGCAATCCGGATTGAACCGTAGTCTGGGATCAATCCGAGAT
This sequence comes from Scalesia atractyloides, assembly GCA_947069175.1. NCBI lineage: Eukaryota > Viridiplantae > Streptophyta > Magnoliopsida > Asterales > Asteraceae > Scalesia > Scalesia atractyloides. The sequence continues at coordinate 50,557,869 of CAMTDV010000001.1, read as the reverse complement.
GGATGATCTCCTTCGTGTTCTTCGGGATCTTCAACAACAACAAATCTGAAATCCTTGAAGCTTCTTCGAGTTCTTCGGAATCCGTAACAGTAGCATATCCGAAATCTTCAAATCTTCTTCGAGCTCTTTAGAACACTAACAATTCTGAACAAGCACAGTAAGTCTTCAATTCTGAACAGTAATCCAGATGACCAACAGCAACACCACTTCCGATCAGCTCTTCAATCAGAGATACCTAGAGACTGCATTGTATAGCAGGCTCTAATACCAATTGTAAGTCCCGATATCAGATCTAACAAGTATCACAAACCTTACCAGTAGCGGAAATAATGATTAGGAAGAAGAACAATCTCTTGAATTAAGAACAACTTGCATACACTAGAATAGTGTCTGATACAAGTTTTCAGTTACAACTCTCTAACCTCAAAACCTTGACCTAAGATATATATTTATACTAATAACTAATCCTATAAGTTACAACCCTAGGCCCACAAGGCACTAGGAAGCCCAAAACCCCCTTAGAGCACAAATATCGCTCTAATGTGTAAACCTTTATTAATATAAGCCCAACACTTTACTTTGCTTTTGAAAAATCCAAGTGAGTGGAGCAGCATATAGTAGAACACTACCCTGTTGGTACTCTACTCATTGTCCATATCTACTAAGTGACCAATGTCACTAAACTTGTATAACACCTTGCTTCCGCTTCTTGGATACACAATACCAAGATCAAGCTTCCTTTTAGGTATCGTAACACATGCATCTGCTAAATCATGTGTCATGGTTGGATTTTGCATAAAACAACTTACATAATCAACTGACTGACTAAAATTTGGCCTTGTATGAGTTAAATCCTACAAGCACGATCTTCCCGAATTATATGGGATCGCTCTCGACTCATTTATCTCCAATAAATCCGCTTGCTTTAACACTTTAGTAACATAGCGTTTTGTTTACGTGAAAGCCATGGCTATTCGTCCACTTCAATGTTGAGATACGAATGCAAATGATCAAGATCACTCATCTAGAATTAGGTCTTCATTTGTTCCATGAATGACTTGATATCTTTGATGGCTAGTCCCCTAACTATAAGATTATCAATATAAGTAGGGGTGTAAACAATTCCAGAGGCTCGAGACCTACTCGTGATCAGCTTGGTTAAAAGCTCGAACAAGCTAAGCCTTAACGAGCCCGAGCTCGAGCCTGAAATACAAAGCTCGTTTAGGCTCGGGAGCCTAAATGAGCCAAAAAAAAAATCCAGTTTGTGTTTATATATATACTAGTAGAAAACTCGCGCGATGCGGCGGCAACGACAATTTACGACGCAATAGTCTTTTTCTGTTAGTTTATCAATTATTTGGTAATATATTGCATAGTACTTCTATTAGTTAAAAAAAAGCTGCATATTAAGACGGGCATTCGGTCGGTATTGTTGACGTTCGTTACACTGTCTCTGTAATATTGTATACAATGTAAATAATAAGTATATATGAAGAAGGAATAAAGAGTGAACTTGTTCAAAAAGCTCGCAGCTCTTTTGAATCTCTGTTGAAAAAAAATTGTTTAAAATCGGCCTGTTAGCTCGCTCTTATGTTTGTGTGTATATATATATATATATATATATATATATATATATATATATATATATCTTTATTTTTTTTATTTCTTACTTATATGATAAATCCGAAAGTTAGTGTCTCAGTCAAATTAATTGGATGTATTGAATTTAAATCATCATTGGATATTAGTTGAATCTACAATCAAATCATGTCTTGAATATAAACGATCATTGCACTGTTATGGTTTGTTGCAAATCAAAAGGTAAAAAAATAAAGTTCTTATAGGATAGGTTGTAAGAATATTTTCGAGAAAACCAACCGAAAGTCTATTTTATATTATCATTTTCCTATTAAAAACTTGATGATTTAATTTGGTTCATTAACCAAAATGAAGCAAATTTTACACTATCCCAAGTCAATGCTTTAGAATAGGAATGAGTTCAGTAGTAATCGGTATTTAAAATCCTACAAAATGGGTATGGGTATCGAAAATGCCCGATATGGTTTGGTACTGGTACGAAACCGGTATTTGAAGGTAAAAATCAGTATCTAACTAGTACAAAAAACACTAAATCTAGGTACCAAATCGGTACTGAAAACATTTCAATTCAAGAAATTCAGTACCAATACCAGTAACAGTACCATATACTCATCCCTAATTTAAAAGTTTGAAATGGGATAGGTTGGCTATAAGTATAAAACCCCTTCAACCGTTGACGATTGCCGGTTACAAAAAGACAGTTATAATAAAGACGATTCGTCTGTCAGATCTCTCTCTACTCAGATGATTAAGGTTTGGCGTTGTATCTTTCAGCGGTGATAAAGGCTTTCCCATATTTTGAAGTTTTAATTAAATACTTATTTTGAAAAAAATAGTTAAATATTAAATATTTACATAAAACCTAACTGCACAAGGTCAGACTTGAACAACAAGACCACTAACGGTCCCACCTGGAACTACTTCATTGCATCTTCCTTTGTTAAGGATTTGATGCCAACAAAGATTCAACCGATGAAGAGATATAGCAAGACCAAAAATATTAACTTTCAAAGGTCAACAAAATTAGTTAACTTGCAGCCATCCAGATTGGCGTTAAATGTATTTTAATTCAACATCTCTCCCTTGTCTCTCCACGATTTATTTCAAGATCTCCAATCTCTCCATACTTTTCAATAATCATTCATCAAAAACTAAAGGTGAAATCTGCTTCCCCTTAGTGGGTGAAGTTGGCTTGAATGTATAAGTACAAAAAGCGGAATTAAAACAATAAAATTGTTAATGCACTTTCCATCAAAGCTTAATTAGCTGAGATATAGAAATATATATAAACGCTTTAACTTGCTTAAAAGCCTAACACAGGCAAATTAAGTTGAACTTTCACATCGGTTCAAACTATAAAGAAGCAATAACTAAAGAAATTAAAGAAGTCTAAAACAATATCACGGCAACATATCCATATATTGTAGTAGATAATAGCTAAATGTTGATTAATTCAGTAGAAGTAGAAAACTGATTACTAATAGGTGAAAGTACAACTTACAAGTTTTAATTCAGCACATACCCGCCTGCATTTATTGAACGGGTCAAAAGACACCCAATCATAAAAACCTCCTAAAACTAAAGCGAAACATGGATTTTATAACAAAAATAATGTGTTTTTAACAATTGTAATCTACACTCGTTATATACAAAAAGCTCAAAGCTTTTGGGAAAAGGTGTATTGGACCAAACCAACCCGTACCAACATATCACTTGTTTTGACCTCCCACCCGCCATTTTTTTGCTACCTTTAACGGTAAGAATCAAACTAAAAAACGAATGAGTTTAACATGCCTATTTAAAGCAGCTGAAACCGTAGGACATTGATCACAATTTTATAATAAAAATTATAAAAATTAGTATAAAAATTGTAAAGATACTCTCTTTACATAATTATGGAAATTGTAGTACCCGTACCGTGTAAAATAATACAAAATTAAATATGAAATATAACATATTTAAATAAATCGATTCAAATCGTTGTCTTTAACAAGAGCCTTAACCGCGTCTTCTTTTATGGTACGTTGTGTGGGCTTCAACGAAGTCTTGAACCACATCTTCTTATACAATAATTTCCTACAAAATGAACAAAACAAGTGTTGATGGTTTGGCCGAGGCACGTATTCAACACGCTTCCCCTAAAACAGATTTAGCGCCACTACTAAATACGACGTGTCTGTCTCCCAGGGTACAACAGCCGAAGCAGTTTGTACAGCCTGAGAAGACCAAACGCCCGAGGTTATACCGGGTAAAATCATAGTGTTAGACCTTTTGAAAACTAATAATAGAAATGTAGTTGAATCGTATAGAGAAACTTATCTCTATATGTCCCAACATATGGGTTATCAAATATTTCTTCTCCAATGACTCTTCATGCATCTCTCTTTCATATATCTTTTTATTTATATTTTTTTTTCTTCTAACCACATCAAAAGAGGCACATAACCTAGTATATATGCAAGAGTCATGGGTGGTGAAAAGTCCAACATAATTAGAGATTTAAATTTGCCATAAAATCTCTAATCAATTGTCATAAAAGAAACTCTACTCAAGAGTTATCATCAATATAACACATGAAGAGTTTATTATTTTAATATAAAACTAAACAAGTGACATAAATAACTCTATTCAAGAGTTTGTCGCTATATGTAAATTTCCATTCATCACATTTTAAGAATTCCCAAAAATCCCCCACATGAATGGAGATTGATCAAAACACTAAATTTCCAATGCAACCTCGACAGCTGACTATTGCCGGATAAGTAGGTGTTCCCTTTGAACTTTCCGTTGTGAAGCATACTTAGTCTTCTAGCAGTTTGTAGACGTGATGTCCTTGAAAAAACCCCAATTTGTGTAGACGACAATACACTTCACACAATACTCTCTTTAGCCGGGTCATCCCCTCATAGTTGTGTCCAATAATGGTCGTGGAACACTTTCCTGGTTCTGCGAGAGCTTTAGGAATTGTGCCCCAATTCCATTCGAAGCAACCCCACTTCTCTCTAACATAGGCGATTCTCCTTAAATCATTAAAAGTATCATGGTTCCCATGATTACGAAAAATCATTTACCACATAATATGCTTAGCCTCACAATTTGTCACTAAATTCCATAGGAATGAACTAGGACGTATTTAAACACCCTTTTATCGTTTAGGGGGTATATTTAACCATATATACTAGTTTATGCATATCAGTTATGCCCCACAGTGACCACCCTTAGGCATATGAATTTGTTATCCTGTTGAACTTAGATCTTGGGATCTCCAGTCAACTAAGTTAGGTTTCCTTCACACACCCTTTTTCCATGGGCTTTAGTCTCATTCCACAACTTGACCTCTAACAAATTCTCAGCTTGTTGGATCCATATCCTTATCTTTGTCATTGACAAGTCATTGAAGATTGCAGTTGAGATCAATTGTCATGTTCGTAACTCGAAAGTTAACATTGCCTATTGTCAATTTCTAAGACTATAACCCCAGTGGCCACCAGAATCTGGTTATAATATTTGTCTTAGAATAATACATTTATAATTTAAGGCAAACACATCTCTATTATGCACTATGACCTTTGTGTCTTCCACGTAGTCGTCTGTTCGCAATGTTAGATTGGATTACAAAATCCTTATTGCCAAAATATTATGGTACAAATGCAAGACACCCCCACATTTAAGTGTTATTGGATAATCCAAATGGAGTGGCGAAAACCATTTCTACATACCCTTATAGGGTTGTTTTTTTAAATGGATCCTCCCCCACATTTCTTGCCATTTGATCAACACTTCCATAACTTCACTTACGACGACCTTTATACATATATGATTGAACAAGATCAACCACATTGTATCAGTGAATTTAATTATATTGCATCAGCTTACATAAGATGACCAAAGCAACACATGACATTGTCATAAGCTTGTCACCAACTTAGAATAATTCTAATTTAACATCTAGAATAAGCCTAGATAATGTGTTCTCCTCATTAGCTTTTCGAACAAAATTTTCAAAAGTTACATGTATTTTCCTTATAATGAATGAAATTCTCTCTCAACTTTGTCTATATACAAATTCTTTTTGTATTCATACACATTTGAATGTTTAGAATTAATAAGTCTCCGTCGAGACCATAATTAACCAAGTATTAGTCTAGTATGCTTTAGACTACATACTTTAGCATGTGAACAGAAGATGCATCATTCTGATTCTTTACAGCCCCAAGGATACTATAATATCACTTTGCAACTGTAACGCCTTGTTTTTTCGTAGTTTCCTTAATTAGAAAGCGTAATCGTATTTCTATTTATGGAAACTTGTATTCGTATCGCATTCGTATTTCATTTCCCATTCTTATAATCCGAGACTTTGATCGTAATAAAATTCATTCCTGATACATGCTAGCCTTACATGTATTTAATTGTTAAATACGTGTTTACATACAAACCGATACTTGCTATACATGCAATACTCATACGTTCATATTTGATACCTAAAATATACTTACATATACATTATACACTTGAAAACAAGCGAAAATATCAAGTTTTACCATGAAATGAAAGATAAACTAAGTGCAAGGACTAAAAATAGCATAATATGGAGAAAGTTGTTTCTAGCTCATGGATTGGGCAAAAGTGTGTTTGTTGGATTGTGTTTCTTGCATTTAATACTCACCTAACTCAACCCCCAAACCTCAACTATAAATACCCCACTCCCCTTCACTCTCAACTCACACCTAAATCTTCTTTTCTCTTCTCTAAAAGCTCTAAAGAACTCTCTTCTTCTCTCAAAGATCAAAGCTCCTAAAAAGTGAGTTCTAACTCACTTCTCTCTTTTGATCTTTCCTTTTTCTTACTACTTGGAAATACCTTTGGAATGTTTCCATAAGTCTTCCATGGAAGACTAGCTTGGAACATCACCATGTCTAAGGTCCCATGGGTAACGACTTTCTTTTGGTTTTATTAGGGTTTTACCCACAAGTGTTGTATCCTTCCAAGCTTGTTCTCGAAACAAGACTTGAATTGGTAGAGTGTGATCTCTTGGAAGCCTTGGCGATCCTAAACTTCGATCCACCACCTCACTTGATGTTTTCATTTACTTTTTGTCTTCTACTTATATGTTCAAATGTACTCATGACCATCCTTGTCGTCCTTGTGACGACTTGTGCATTGGTATACTATACGAGAGGTTTTAAAAGGAAGGTTCTCCTCCTACCTCCATGCATGACTTCTATGAAATTACATGATGTTTATGAATTACCGATTGTTATACTATATAATATATATATGAATACTAACCGACTTCTTGATGGTAATCAAATGATTATTCGTCATGGTACTAGGTTCCATCACCTAAGTACTTAATCTCTCGTTATGATTCTAATGGGTATCCTAACCCATGAAAACACATCAACCCGAATGGGTCTTATAGTGTCAAAAACGAGTATTAAGTCTAAGTGATTACTTTCTCGTATAAACTACTTTATTGCTTTTAATTCCTAAATCCTCCATTATCGTTTGAATACTTACCAACCTAAGTTCTCCTCTTGTAGGATAACTCGGCGCTCATCCCATCCGTCAACCCACTTCGCGAACTCATCAAGTTTGAAGACTATGCAAAACCGTGAGTACACTCGACCCACTTTTCGTTTACAACACTTTTGGGTGTAACATGTTTACTTATACCAAAACCACAACACTTAAACTTTATGAAATGCACAAAGAATCCTATACACATAAATACTTGATACGCTTACGTGATGCTTATATCTTGACATTCTTTATGTGATACTTTAGTCATTAACTTGTTTTAAGCCTTCGTTTAACATGTATAGTGCTATAGGAAGTCACGCATCCCCCTCCATCGCATAAACTTGAGGCCATGTTAAAACATCGTGTTTGCGTTAAGGGTTTGGCTAGTAGTATTGCATGCCTTGTATATGCTCTCGTAAAATCATAGTTGCCATGAGGATTCGTTTAAATGTTAATTGTATACGTATACTATGCATAAACTTGTGTACTCGCCTTTGCTTTTGCATTGAATTGTATTTTAAAAGATGTTATAGGTTGATGAAGAGGATGCTATGAAATCAAATAGCTAGGACTTAGATACACACAAGTAAACGTTTAGGCTAAATTTGTTGTATCAATTTTTGTTGTATTATGTTATTTGTAATTTGCTTCAATGTTATACTTGACAATCGTTATTGAAATGAAATTTGGCTTTAATTAAATATTGTCATTATTAGCGTTGTGAGCAATGAGCAATCTATTTCGTCTCACTCCGATGTTTCCGCCATCGGTTGGGTGTGACAGCAACATTCATCCATTGTTAAGACAAAATAATGAGACTTACTCATAATCCTAAAACATCAATATTTAGAAAGATCTCATAAATTATTGTATATAGAACATTGCTAAATTTTATCATTCAATTAAGGAACATAACTTGTTTACCTTTGATCTCCAAGGCTTTACCATTGACTCATAAGTACTTAAACATAAGTCTCAATCCAAGTCGCTTGGTGAACACACTCATCACCAACAAGATGAATGTTCCTCGTTTACAATCACTATTATGTGGAAGATAGAGTCAACTAGATCCACACTCAACAACATGGCATTCATAATTTTGCCATAAGTGATTTGCACACATCTATTGTTATTCGTTAGGAGATATATATATTTAGGATGCTCTCCCAAACGAAGGTAAATTTTCCATATTCAAGTGATAGACGCATCTACGTATAAATCTCGCAAGATTTATTAAATGTATAAATAACATATAGTACTTTTACTTTCGTATGTTACAATTCAAACTTGTGAATTTTCGAATGATTTCGAACGCAGTATTTCGACATGATCTCGTTTGTGTATCTCATCTCAATACACTCATTACTCACTTGTGATGTGGTTACATATTTGATGTCTCCTCTTTGACTTTTAGTCAATGCAACAACTCTTAAGTTGTTTATGTCAAAGTATTTTCATGTACTATCCATTTAAAACCATATTCTATTAAATAATGTATAATTAATGTTATAATTATTTTCCACATAAATAATTTAAACGTCATAAACATTAGTGATTTATTTCTTTGTAAAAATTGCATGTGTTATCCGAAGATATTGAACACAAAACAATAAAGTACATTCGAAATTAAATCATAAGTCCAAACACTTTTGAAATTTAATCGGTAGCATAGACGATCTGTAGACATCAAATATCAAAGTGCTTTTATCTTCAACACTTAATAAGTTGACCAAAATCTTTGCAGAAATATCGTCCCATAGCATGTCTTAAGGTACTTCCTTAATAAAAGTCCATGCACTCGTAAGTACAAGTTTCCCATTTCATCTTGAAACTATAAACTTGGACAATCATACTTAAAACAACACCAAGTTGTTACAAAGACTACATTTAAGTAGTGAACTTGAACAGTTAAATTTGGTCACAACAACACCATGTTGTTTACCACCAAATAATATCCATGAGATTGTTACTTTGTTCATCATATGCTACTTTCAACAAGAATAGCGAACCATTTGAATTATCAATACTATGCAAAACTTTGTTTTAAAATCACTCTAAAACATATCCTTAGTTTTGCAAAATACTATATAATAATAATATCAATTAGATTTTATGAAAACATAAATCAAAACCCAAAATATCAAATGGTTTTATATTATTTAGTTTTACTACGCATGTACTAAACATTTTCTAACACGCATGTTAGAAAAAAAATTATTATAACGACACATATAGAATCGAACGTTTACATAAAACGTTTTCCAATGATAAAGTTTATACAATAAACCATTTCTCATCATTTTTAATGCACACATAGGCAATTAAATGTTTACATAAAACATTTCCATTCATTATGGCTTATATAATGAACAATCTCTAACCTTGTATTTGTGATACACATTTTCTAACACACATGTTAGAAAATTTAAGTCATTATATATATATATATATATATATATATATATATATATAACATGACCATTTTAATTTAGAAATCACAAATTAAAGTTAGTGATAAATCTCATACAACAATACCATCACTTATGGTGATTTAATTCTTGAAGCCAATCAAATATCAACTTCAATGTATGACTTTTTATTTATAAACCATGTAAAGCATTAATGTGTTTATATTCACTAAAATCAATTCTACAACAAATTACTTATATAAAATGTTTACATAAAACATTTCAAAGAATTTGTATTTTAACAATCGTGTTAAAATGAAAGAAATTCTAACGCGCACGTTAGAGAATTTTAACGTTTACAAAAAAACGTTTGGTTTACACTAAAAACCCTAATTTAACACAAAGGTTAGAAAAATTAACGATTTCAAAATCATTTCAAAAACCAAACGGTTGAACCAAAATTATTCGTTTTGTACCATGGTATAGGATTTAAGATTGTATCTCAATCTCAATAAATCCAAACACAACAAGTTGTACTACATACATATTTCCCAAAACAATACGTATAAGATCATAATCTCTATTTTTTATAAATCTTTTTGTGAACCCAAAATCCTTATAAATAAGGTTTTAAGATTGTAGCAACAATCTCACGAAATATGTTTTAAGCTTGTAGGATATGGGTCACCATTTTATTAAAAAAATGTATAAATAAAAATAGTAAAGATACTCTCTTTACATATATGGGAAATTATAGTACAATACCATGAACAAAACAAGTGTTGATGGTTGTGGCTGAGGCACGTGTTCAACACGCTTCCCTTAAAACAGATTTCGCGCCTCTACCAAAGACGACGCGTCTGTCTCCCAGGGTACAACAGCCGAAGCAGTCTGTACTGCCTGAGAAGACCACACGCCCGAGGTTACACCAGGTAAAATCATAGTGTTAGACCTTTTGGAAACTAATAATAGAAATGTAGTTGAATCGTGTAGAGAAACTTATCTCTATATGTTCCCAACATATGGGTTATCAAGAATTTCTTCTCCAATGACTCTTCATGCATCTCTCTTTCATGTATCTTTTTATTTATATTTTATTTTTCTAACCACATCAAAAGAGGCACATAACCTACTATGTATGCAAGAGCCATGGGTGGTGAAAAGTCCAACATAATTAGAGACTTAAATTGCCATAAAATCTCTATTCAATTGTCATAAAAGAAACTCTACTCAATTGTTGTCATCAATACACCACATGAAGAATCTATTATTTTAATATAAAAAAAAACAAGTGACATAAATAGCTCTACTCAAGGGTTTGTCATGTAAATTTCCATTCATCTTTTCCGACAGAAACTATTGTTGATATAGTTTTGTGTCTGTCGCTTGTTCTTAATTACAGTTGTAATTGTACGGTCTTTGCTCAAGTGTCTGTATAGGTTTGGTCGTGTTGAATAGATCGAGATATCCTTCAATCTTGATCTAGTATGACATTATAGCTTGCCTGTGTTAATCAGTTGCATGTGTGCATACTGATAAGTCTTGGAAACGTCAAGTCTACACAAGTTCTCCAAGAATGAGAATTCTGTGCGAGTCAAGCATTTCGTAACGAGTATTTCATACGAAACAACGAGTATTTCGTACGAAACAAGCATTTCGTACGAAACACTGACTCGTACCAATTCTAGAGTTCTGTCTCGTGTGAAATAGTGTGTTCCATATGTCTAGATTTGTGATTCGTACGACTCTAGACGGACACTATATAAGCAGACTTGTACCTCTCAGTGAGGGTTAGCCTTTTGTCCAGAAGTTAAAAGAACGAGCTAGCAAACTGATCTTTTGGTGAGATCTCTAAGTTAGCATTTCTGGTGAAGACGAAGACACAAGAACACAACAAGTTTGTTTGAGTCATACGAGCATTGTGTGTATATGTTTGTACTTGTTCTCAATCATTAATTAATCAAGATAGTGAATCTTTGGTTACCCCGTGTTCTTTGCTTTGCTTTCGTTGCATGCACACTTGGATTCCGCACTTGTGTGTATGTCATATGAACAAGGAACTGGTTAACATCATCCACAGGTGGACCTACAAGTGGTATCAGAGTTTTGGCTCTTTCCTTGTTCAAAACCAGGCTTAGTTATGTCTGAGGTAGTTTGAAGATTTTTGAAGTGTTTTTGAGCCTCCAGCAGAAAACATAAGTTTTGGATAGTTAACTAACTTAAAACTTGTTTAAAATCTATTGCATAATATGGTAAATTTTTTCTGAAGAACACCATTGAAGAAGAAATCTGCAAAAATTTGAATCTGATTAGTTTGGTAGGTTTGACATTTTCTGACTTGAATCTGGACTTGGACTATGGACTGTTAAAAATCAGTGTTTTAAGTAAAAGTGGGTAAGACAACAGGTATTTTCGAAAAAGCAAGACTACACAAGAAAGGAAATTTCTCACCAAACCATATCTGAAAAGATTCCTCTGAAAAACACTAAACTAATCATTTGGTGCGACGGGATTATTTCGTGCGAATCATCTTGTCACGCACAAAACAACCATTTCGCACGAAACATTAGTGTTTCGCACGAAACTATTTTTGATTGTTTTTCGTGTTTTTCAAAGCTTTGTGATTTTAAGAATTTGTCGTATTTTCAAATCTGAAAATTTTAAAAGGTAATTACAATCGTGAAACTTTAAAACCTTTAAATTTTCATTAAACAAGAAAATATAATGAGTTCTACCCCGTGGGATTGGAGTTGTTCAAATCAATGATCTCTGCAAATCAATGGGCGTGTGTTGCAAATCCAAATCAAAGCATCCAAACTCTGTTAATGAGCGAAGGGAAGCAAGGAGTAACAACCGTCTGCCTAAGCTAAATCATATGAACGATTATCCTTCTTTGAAAAGTCGTTTTCATACATACGTTCTTGGACAGAACACAAAATTATGGACGTGTTTCACTACCCCCTACAATGAAGCACTTGAAGAAGTTGGATCAAATCCAACCTCATTGGCCAATCTAGTCGAAAGTGACAAGAAAACTTAAGATCTAGAGAAAAAGGCATTTGCTATCCTCACACAAGCTCTGCGTAAATACATTTATCATCAGTTTGTGTATTGTACTACAATGAAAAATTTGTGGGACACTTTGGAAGCAAGAGGTGAAGGAAAAGCTGCAACCAGCAAGATTCGGCATGATCTGCTCAAGAAAGAGTTTGAAGGTTTCATGTTCATGGAGAACGAAACCTTGAATGATATGACCACTCAGTTTTATCATCTTCTCAGCGAGATGTACTCGTATAAAGTGTTAGTAGCACCACAAGAAATTGTGATGCGATTTGCTGATGCTTTACCACCAAAATGGGGTCAAGTTGTTGATCTTTTAAAACATACAGGTGTTTTGGACTCAATAAGTATTTATGAATTTGTGCAGAAACTAGAGAACAAGAATGAAGAAGAACTCCGGAAGGCACAACGAGTCTCTGCTCCACAAAACCCTGAGATGTATTTTGGAGGAATTAATGCAGGTACAAGCTCAAGTCAGTAACCAAAGCTGCAGACCGCGTTTATGTCAAACGTGAACCCTTTTCTACCCCAACTAGTTCAATCAAGTCAGTCTACAGGTTCGAGTAATCAAGCCTATGAACAATCTTTTGATCCGAAAGCCTTCCTTCCATAGCCAAGGGATTTAGCGCATAAAGCTCCATAGTAAGCTCCTCAACAAGCTTTCTATGGAAGCAACAGTCAATCTGCAAATCCCAACACTGTCAAACTTGACACGTCAAATCTCTCCAAAATCAACGTAGAAGTTGCACAGGAACACGTGGAACTTCTAAATACCATGGTCAGTGCTTATTGTGGTTTAGTTGCAGGTCAAATAGGGAACATCAATTTGACGAATGAAGACTACGAACAAATTGACCGAGATGAAATGGAGCTGATGGACATCAAGTGGGCATTTGCAAGCGCTATGAGAAGAGCGAAGGATATATGAGAAGAACGGGTAGAACCAGTTTGGAAAGCAAGAAGGATACCAAATACGACCTTGACAAAACCGTTGTTACTTGCTTCAACTGTGGAGAAAGAGGTCACTTCAAGTGGGAATGCACAAAACCCAGCAAGGAAGGAAATCACAACCCCTTTCGCAATCAGTCTCAACCATCCAACACAGCACAATACAACAACGAAAGAAGAATTGTAGCTGTTGGCAACTCTAATAATAACAATCAATCAGGACCTTCAAACACGCACAGAGTTATGGTAGTTCAGTCTAATGAAGGATGCGATTGGTTAGTACAGTTGGGAATTGAGAACAACGGAAGAACTGCATGCTATGCCAGGATCGTGGATCAAATCAAGCATGATCACAACATCAACACTCCAAATAACGATGATACATCTGGGCATGCTGGTAGTTCTGATGAAGAATGTTCAAGTTTAGATGGTTATGGATCTAATTCTGATGTGAAGAAAGGAAGTGATGCTGAGGTTGAAGAGTTGCTGAGTGAAGCTGAGATGTTGAAGAGTGAAAAGATAGGCATGACGAGGAATGTAGAAGCTGCAGTAAAAGAGACAGAGGCACTCTCTACAGATGATGCAGTTTTTCCTCATCACACTGCCTTTATGGCAAATGTTGAAGGTTCTTCAAAACAGGTAAATTCTGACCCTCCTACTGTTTGCAATGACTGTGTTGAGTTTAAAATAAAATATGAAACCGTCAATAGTCATAATCAGAATTTAGTTGTTGAACTATCAAAATGCAAAGAGGCGCATTTGGAGCTAACTAGAAATGAAAAAGAATTCAAATCTATAATAGAAACCCTTAAGAAAAGTGTTTCTGAATTGACAAAAACAGTTTTGAATAAACTTAATAACTACATTAATCTCCTAGAAGAAACAAAGAAAGAGTTAGCCATCGCCAAATGCAAATATGATTCGATCAAACGCAAATTGGAAAGTTATTCTAACTCCTAATATGTGCTTGATCATATCATTGAAGTTCAAAAACTAAAGGGAGATGCTCAATGCATAGGGTATAATTCGTGTCCACCCCCAACGAAACACAACTATACCAAAATGCCTGATGAAGAGGAGATGCCTCATTTTGAACCCTCTGTACCTGTGAATCTCGAGGAATTCGCAGCAGGGTTAGGTTCAAGCTAGGCAATTCCTCTCAAGAACCAAGCAAGCCTGAAAGTTCATCGTCTGATGAAGAAGAAGATGAAACATCAGATGATAAATCAATAAATGATGAACAGGATCAGCCTCTTGATGAAAGGAAAAGAGTAGAATCTTCTACTACTCATAGTACTCAATCTGTTGAGAATCAAGAGACAGTTCCTAAGAATCTATGAAGATAAGTTTGTCTACACAAGAAGTAGATAATGTGTTGTATACTTTGGTTGGAGATAAGAAAATCTATTCAAACAAATATTTTCCAATTAAAAATGTAAATCCAATCTCTATAGATCAGGTTTTTGAAAAGTCAACAACCAAACCTTTAGAGAAGAAAAAGTCAACCAAATCACAACCATTATCCGCTTCAAAAGAAAAAGAATGGAAGTGAGTTGAAAAGCCCACAACTTCTCAACCAAAAGTTGAAGCAAAAGGCTCTCGTTACCAGAAAAAGGCTAAAACTGTTAAATTTGTGAGTTCTAAAGGTATCGATAAAGTCGAAACTTTTCAAGGAAAATCTAATGTTGATTTTGTAAAGAAAGTTAAGATTTTGAAAAGAAATAGTCAAAACAATTACACCTAACACATTGATGGATGTAATGAACATGAACCCAGTACCTCGGATCCACAAATTCAACATCAAGCCAAGAAACACCATCTCCTAGTTTTGTTGAAAGGAGAAAATGTTTCAAATGTGGAGAGTTTGGCAACATTATAAAGGATTGTCAAAATCTAGCCAAAATAAGATGTATAGGGAAAGCCCCTCATGAAACAACTTGCAAACGTAAATTTGTTTCTCAAACACAAGATAAACGAATTATTAAAGATTAAAAAGAGAAACAAAAAGGTAAACAAGTAAAAGCAGTTAAGAAAGCTTTAAAATCGGATCTTCTAAAAGGGATCAAAGATCTTCAAAGTCAATAAAACCAGACACTGTTAAAACTGTAAATAATAGAAAATCTTGTAATAAACAAGGATCTTGGAAACAGAAGACCGGGAATGGTTCAAAAGGAGTTTCTCAGTTTGTTAATCATCAAGAAATTGAGATTACATTTCTCGATGATAAGGGACGACCCAAGACCACTAAGGCTTGGGTCCCCATCTCAAACTAATCTTGTTTATGGAATGTGCAGGGTGTTCCAGGTGGAACTGTAAACAGTCATTGGATTGTTGACAATGGAGCATCAAGGCACATGACGGGCGACTTGCGGCTCCTATATGATGTGAAAAGTATTAGGGGTGGTTATGTTGCTTTTGTTGGTGTCAAAGGTGGATACATCACTGGAGAAGGAATGGTCTCCAATGGTGTTGTGAGCTTCGACAAGATCAATTATGTGCGGCAAATTCATCACAATCTTCATAGTGTTTCTCAAATCTGCGACAAGAAGTTCACGGTACATTTGATGATGCCGGATGTTATGTGTTGAAGCCTGGATTCAAGATCCCCAAGGAATGGATTCTCCTGTCGGCTCCAAGAATTAATGATTTGTATATTCTTGATATGAGCCAAGCTATTACAACATCTGCACAGGTCACATGTTTTGTCTCTAAAGCCACCGAGAAGGAATCAATCTCCTGGCATAGACGTATGGGGCACATTCACCTGAGGAAAATGAACTATTTAGTGAAGAACAATCTAGTGAATGGTGTACCAGTGAAGAACTTTCATCTTCAAGACGTTTGTGTATCATGCCAGAAAGGTAAGCAAGCAAGAAAGTCCCATCCCGTGAAGAAGATCAACACTGTCAATATGCTATTGGAACGTCTTCATATGGACCTCTTTGGACCTATGAAACACAAGACAACCTTTGGTGATTCTTATTGTCTGGTAGATACTGATGATTATTCCAGATTTTCATGGGTAAACATGTTGGCACACAAGAGTGAAGTTCCTACTATCCTCAAGAATCTCCTGACTCTGTTAGAAAATTTGTACAATCTGAAGGTAAGAAGAATTAGAAGCGACAATGGCACAGAATTCAAGAATCAAGTTATGGATGAGTACTGTTCCTCAAAGGGTATTCTGCATGAGTACAGTTCTCGCTACACTCCACAACAAAATGGCATCGCTGGGAGGAAGAATAGAACTCTTATTGAAACTGCAAGAACCATGTTTGTTGAATCAGAACTTCCTGTTCAATTTTGGGGAGAAGCTATTGCTACTGCGTGTTACACGATGAATAGAGTTCTGACGGTGAAGAGACATGGGAAGACATGCTTTGAGTTGTTACATAAAAGGAAACCGAATATTTCTTTCTTAGAACCTTTTGGAGCTCCATGCACTATGATCGACCCACATGAAAAATTTGGTCCCAAGGCTATTGAAAGTTTCTTTCTTGGATATGCTACTCCTAATTTCCGAGTGTGGAATTTGTCTTCGAAGAAGATTGAAGAATGGGGTGAAGTCAAGGTTTGGAGATATACAGAAGTTGTTAGAGCTATGGGTGCTCCTTGGATGTTTGACTACGATGGGCTGTTTGACTCCTTTAATCTGCCAACTTTTGATGATGCAACAACTGCTGCTCAGATGTTATTGGGAAGTGATACTGCAGTAGACTCATCATTAGTTCGACCAATTATTGTTAACCCTCAAGTGTCGACTTCGGTTAACAATCTTGTCCAAAATGAGGAATTCGAAGACGCTGCAGATTATAATGTTTCATCAGAAGATGATGAGTTTCATGATGGAAATGAAGCTGCCTCTAGTGCGGTTCCTGGAATTTCAGATGGCATGTCAAATATTCAACCTCAACGAACGTCTGAAGGTCAGGCATCTACAACGTCATCAAATCCAGCTCTCGATGTAACTGTTGATCTGAATATCAACAATTTGGGTATAAACTCTCGAGTTCCTGATGTGCCTGAAACTTGAATTCATAATATCCATCCTCAGTAGAATATTATTGGAGATGTCGTGAGTGGAGTGCAGACTCGTAATCAGCTTCGAAACAACCAGAATGCTGGATTGTATTCAGAAATCAGGGAATCTGGTGGTCTGAATGATTGGTCTTTTGCCTGCTTTGTGTGCCAAGTAGAACCAAAATCTTGGAAGGAGGCAATGAAAGAAGACTCTTGGGTTGAAGCCATGCAGGAAGAACTTCAGCAGTTTCAGAAGTTAAGCGTCTAGAAATTGGTTGACAGGCCTGACAACTACAAGAAGATTGGTACACGATGGGTGTACAAGTGCAAGAAGGATGACCGAGGTGTTGTTGTGAGAAACAAAGCGTGATTGATTGTTCAAGGTTTTAATCAGGTCGAAGGGATCGATTACAATGAAGTTTATGCACCGGTTGCACGACTTGAGGCCATAAGAATCCTTTTGGCTTATGCGTCCTTCAAGAAGTTCACCGTTTATCAGATGGATGTGAAGAGTGCATTTCTTCATGGTGTGGTAGAAGAGGAAGTATATGTTGAGCAACCGCCAGGTTTTGAAGATCCTCTCCATCCTGACAAGGTTTGGCTTCTCAACAAGGCGTTATATGGTCTTCATCAAGCTCCTAGGGCTTGGTATGAAACGTTGTCTACCTATATGCTGATGAATGGTTTTCGATGAGGCCTGATCGACTGTACTCTCTTCATCAAGGAACAAGACGAGGACTTGCTGCTAGTACAGGTTTATGTTGATGATATTATATTTGGGTCTACTAACACTCGAATGTGCAAAGAATTCGAACAGGTTATGCAGGAGAAGTTCGAGATGAGCGCAATGGGAGAAATGACTTTCTTTTTAGGTTTGCAAGTTCAGCAATCAAAGGAAGGGATTTTTGTCCATCAAACCAAGTACGTCGGAGATATTCTCAAGCGATTTCAGATGGATGACTCAAAGCCTTTGGGAACTCCATTAGCTCAAAATCATGGGATTACTCCAGACGGAATGGGTGAACATGTAGAACCATCTCTCTATCGTGCTATGATCGGATCTCTCATGTATCTTACTGCTTCAAGACCGACATAATGTACCCAACATGCCTTCTGGCACGCTATCAGTCTAGTCCGAAAGTTT
The DNA here is from genome assembly GCA_947069175.1 of Scalesia atractyloides. Classification (NCBI taxonomy): domain Eukaryota; kingdom Viridiplantae; phylum Streptophyta; class Magnoliopsida; order Asterales; family Asteraceae; genus Scalesia; species Scalesia atractyloides. Next base: position 50,539,164 of record CAMTDV010000001.1, on the reverse strand, counting down.
CTTCGTTATTTGAAGGGTCGCCCTGACACTGGTCTATGGTACCCTAAGGATAATAACTTTGATCTGACAACATTCAGCGATTCTGATCATGGCGGCTACAAAATCGATGCAAAGTCAACAACAGCAGGATGTCAGTTCTTGGGAAATCGCCTAGTCATGTGGCAATGCAAAAAGCAGACTTGTGTAGCTACATCAACATGTGAGGCTGAGTATATTTCAGCTTCTAGTTGTTGCTCTCAAGTTCTATGGATTCAACAGCAAATGCGCGACTATGGTTTTGAATTTCTTACTACTCCTATTTTTGTTGATAATGAATCTGCTTTGCAGATCACTCGGAATCCTATACAGCATTCAAAAACAAAACACATTGAGATTAAGTATCATTTCATACAAGATTGTTATGAAAAGAGACTTATCGATGTTGTTAAAATCCACACTGATCACCAATATGCCGACCTTTTTACCAAAGCCTTTGATAAATCACGTTTTGATTATCTACTCTTGGTCAATGGCATCAAGGTGAAACCCGAGTAACTCAACCATGGCTAACTATTTTTGTAAATACTTTTCTAAAAATCTAAAACTACAAAAAGATTTTCAGTTTTATATTTTAGGGGGAGTAAGTTTAAGAAAATACAAAAATATGTCTTTTATTTACCTTCTTTGTTTAAGGGGGAGAAAATTCAGAAAAATACAAAAACAATAGAAAAATCAAAAATGAGTTTCTTGGATAAGTTGAAGATGATGAAATTCACCGGTAAATCTGTCAAAAATGGTTAAAGCATAAAAGAAGATTGATAAGTAGCTTTACTAATGATGTATCGGTAGGCTCATAATCAGACTAAAATGTGTAGGATGATATAAACCTAACGAACAGAACGCCAGGTGGGAACCATTCATTGGCATATGGTCTTGGTACTGAAATTTCATTTGACAGAGTACCGAGGTTCTGAGATATACGGTCTTTATGCTGGCTTATCATCTGGGTATCATGGTTGAATCTTTTTCCAAAAAATAACGGTGGCGCAAGTCTAGAACTTCCATGATATCATACATACGTGTACATACTGCATTTAACCATCAAATAAGTTATAAAAATATCACATCCGCAAAATAAGTGATAAAATATCACAGCTTTATGAGGGAGCTAAGTTCGTCTCTTTGTCGGTACGATGGTACTAACCTGTTCACGGACTTACTCCTGTACCCTGCATGCTTATGAAAATCAAGTTCCTCATCAATAAGTGATTAAATCACAAAGGGCTTGTTTTCAATAAAAAATAAGTGAGTATCTCACATCATTCATATACGTCAAAACAGATGATAAAGCAGTATACTCACCGGTAAGATTTTCTCTCGTGCATATCTTGATACGGGAATGTGTCATGATGTGGATGAACACCGGCTAGTAAGTATAAATTCATATCTTAATCATATCTCCTAATCATGATTACATCTGATAAATCTGATCTTACATGGACAACAATACCGATGATCATGGTTGAATACTTTCCTGCTTAATTTTGAAGTTTAAACCAAATGTCCTTTTTGACAAAGATTAAAATGCTAGTATGATTCCTTTACATTGAAACTTGAAAAAGATTGTAGTTTATCTATGTATTTTGATTTTATGTCTAGTTTACTTAGTTGCTTATATAATTACTTTTTGAAAGTTAGCCAAAGTTGATACTCGAAAGTTTCTACCAAGATACGCCAGAAAAACTTTTGCTTGATATCGCAACTTCATAAAGTAATATCTTGCAACAAGTAATCCATCAAAGAAAACCAAAATCTGAAATTCGTTGAAGTGTGTGTATCTCATACGAATGAATCTAGTCATTTGTTTTGACCTGGTCACTTGTTTTTTCTCAAATCTGCTGCTAGAATTCATACGAGTGTGTGTATCTCGTTCAGGGAATATAATCATACGAAGATTTTATGATAAGTCTTTCGTGTGTATCCCCTGAGAAAGTTGTGTTCTAATTATATTTGTCTATTGAGTACAGATTGATACAAAAGAACATGAACAAAGACCAGCAACGAAGAAATCTGACAAGTCAGAAGAGGAAACAAGAAAGATTTGAAATTTCTTAGAAGTTCGTAGACCTGATGCTCTAATCATTGGATAGTAGATCTATCAATGGATAGCAGATCTTCAGGGGGAGTTTTTTGATACTCTAAACCATTCATGTGAAGACCAACATATGCAATGACCAAAGACCGAAGACCAAGCAACATCCAAGGGGGAGTTTGTTGATACAGTTTTGTGTCTGTCACTTGTTCTTAATTACAGTTGTAATTGTATGGTCTTTGCTCAAGTGTCTGTATAGGTTTGGTCGTGTCGAATAGATCAAGATATCCTTCAATCTTGATCTAGTATGACATTATAGCTTGCCTGTGTTAATCAGTGCATGTGTGCATACTGATAAGTCTTGGAAATGTCAAGTCTACACAAGTTCTCCAAGAATGAGAATTCTGTGTGAGTCAAGCATTTCATACGAAACACAAGGTTTCGTACGAAACAACGAGTATTTCATATGAAAAAAGCATTTCGTACGAAACACTGAGTCGTACCAATTCTGGAGTTCTGTCTTGTGTGAAATAGTGTGTTCCATATGTCTGGATTTGCGATTCATATGAATCTAGACGGATACTATATAAGCAGATTTGTACCTCTCAGTGAGGGTTAGCCTTTTGTCCAGAAGTTAAAAGAATGAGCTAGCAAACTGATCTTTTGGTGAGATCTCTAAGTTAGCATTTCTGGTGAAGACGAAGACACAAGAACACAACAAGTTTGTTTGAGTCTTACGAGCATTGTGTGTATATGTTTGTACTTGTTCTCAATCATTAATCAAGATAGTGAATATTTGGTTACCCCGTGTTCTTTACTTTGCTTTGGTTGCATGCACACTTGGATTCCGCACTTGTGTGTATGTCATATGAAAAAGGAACCGGTTTAACACCATCCGCAAGTGGACCAACAACTATAAGTTTACTAATGATTTTCATGCATGTGACGGCTCCTTCATAAACGGATCAGGTACATTTGTATTACGATAATGGTTAAAGACATGATAATTAGCTTGTAAAGTTCGGATAAATAAATTCTTCTGATTCTCTAATTATTTTAATAATCACTTTACAATAACATGCAACAATATTGTTTTTGTAAGAGTATCATAACATTACTTATTTGCCTCATCTCTGAACCCAATAAGAGCCTTCTATTTCCATTTCACATACCTACTTTCTTTTACCAAAGATACCGGTTTAATGCTACAACTTTCCCAACTTCAGGTCACTTCTCACCCATTTTACCCATGTGACCCGTTAGATTTGAAATATATCTATGTACTTACTCTTTTCAATTTTTCCAATATCTACAATTATAGATATAAACAAACTAAATTGTTAACTAAATTATCAGACTCAATTATACGTTCCCTCATGTCAGGTTTGCAAACTGATCGAGTCCGGCTAAAAGTCCCACTCCCGTTGACTGAGTTGACCCAACCCTCTAAAATTCCCGAACTTTGATCTCTACAGCTTCCATGTCAGGCTGCATATCTGAATTTGGGTTTTCATATAATCAAAAGGCAAACTAAAGGCTGCAGCAAAGATCCCTGATATTGTACTGGCACCTGCAAAACAAAGAAAAGGTTAAAGCTTAATCAAGCATACCTTTTGTATAACCTTGACTCGACTAATTGTCTAAGTAACTTTTAAAGTCGTAAAGATAAATGGAAAAAATAAATAAAAAGAAAGGGGTACAATGACACCTTGCCATGACAACCCTTTTTTTAACAACAATAAAGAGTACCAGCCTGGCAAGGTGCAGGCTGTATTAAAGCACAAAGGATCAGCAAAAGCCTGCCTAGTAAAAGACCACAAAGAGCACCCTAGCAAATCGCCTAACAACAGAATAACTTGAACCATAACAAACCTTTACACACAAACCATTTAGCAAGGTGGATTAAAATACACACATCAACAGTGGGGTGTTCGTATACCAGTCCCTGAAAGAACCATCTGTTATTTGTTTGAATGCACCTGTAGTGAATGAATGCAGTCGTAGCAGCATTTGGTCAACAATATTTCATCCGGTCTTCATGTCTGGACAGTCTGCCCTAAATAACCTTGAGCCTACTGAAAATTTCATGCCTTGATACCAACAACCCAATTGGCCCCATACTTGGAGCCTCCTTTTGCCAGATCCTTCCATTTAACCAATATCAGCTGGAGATGCACCTGACACAAATTAACTACAATTATAAAGGCTAAATAGTTTCAAGTGTATTAAATGGAAGTTACATTTCATTCTAATAAGTTCATATTCTACCAAAACACACAAGTATTGGGGGATAGGAAGAGCATGTCATTTAATTCCGCTATAGCTGCAACTGTACATAATTATCTCATATAATAAAATACCATCTGAAGAACAAGAAGAATAAACTCCTTATTTTTCATGAACAAGGGGATTGTAAATAAGATACCACATGTTGGATGTTACATATTCTAGTGTCTTCTCAGTAAGTAAATTGCACTCAGTTAACAACCAACTTTTCTTTTAAAAAGATTATCCTAAAAATTAAAAGCACCTTTGACACCATGTCAGTTTCATAAGTTTGTCCTCTGTCCATCCTTTTAAGTAGTAAACTAATCGCTTGTGACAAGAAAGTGAAAGCCATGCGCCTAAGGAAAAGCGACCAGAGCTGGAAAAGATGCGCGCTTTCTGTACAGTGTGCGCCTTAGGTAAGTAAAAGTGATGAGCAGTGCGTCTGAGGTCGCCTTGCATCTAGGCGCACCTCAGGAACGCCTTTAAAACAAAAATGCTTAAAGGATAACTAGGAATTTCAAAAGAAAATGGATTCGAGTGTTAAATGCAGGTGACTAGTACTTCACAAGGCAGAGAGACTCAAAAGGCAACTTAAACCAAATACACACAAGATGAATCAAAGAACGGAAGATAAGAAAAAAAGAATAAGTGAAAAGGCATTCTAAGATTATATCTATGGCAAAATACAGATATTGTAGTTTCCTGTTGAAATATGTTATGGCTACTTGAAGACATAAAAAAATAAATTTGAACAATCAAACACTTCAAAAAACCAGTTTAAGATTATACGTTAGTTCTTATCACGAGTTAATAACTATTAACTGAGAAACCACGTGCAAATCATATCGAGGAAATTAATGCGCCAATAAAATACGACCTGCTTCGTACACTGCCAACAGCCTCTTCTTTTTAATAGATACCTATCACATTTTAAAAACGTGATTAATGATTACCCTTACAAAGATGCTAGATTTCCATAGGACAAAACGACATGCTTCGTGTACTGCCAACAACCTCTTCTTTTCAATAGATACCTATCACATTTTAAGAACATGAAAAATATTACGCTTACAAAGATGCCAGATTTCCGTAGGTCAAAAAAATGCATACCCTTTGTTCACACTTTTGTTGCTCTTCCTCTATTAAAAGCACACCCGTTTCCTCAAGTAGCTACTTATCTAACACATCAACATCTTACTCGTACATTTTTGTATGTTCGTTTCTCACTTGTATGCATTTGATCCATTTACCACAAATAGTTTTGCTCTTCATATGATAATGTGAGGATCTGCTCATCCAATAAGCTTAGTTCCTAATCTGTTTGCCAAGTTCAATTTGCGCGGAATGCATGTTAAACTAGTGACAAGTTCAAGATATACTGTTTAAACTTTTTATCTCATTAATTAAAATTAACGTTTACAATCCTGAGAGAAATCTAACATGGCTTCGCATATCAGTCAACAAAACAGCTACCGACTCAAAACCTCAACACACCTATTTATACACATGGAATTTACCTTCGTGCAAGGTGAGTCTTTCTCTTCAAGGTAAGTTATATTCGTACAAAGGTACAAAGCTACCTTCGTATATAGTGAACTTCACTTCATGCGAAGTTAACTTTACAAATCAAAAATACAATTCTAACAGTTCAGTCCTATTACATACACAGAAATGATCCAAAGACGTAGGCGATACACATATCACATCATCAAACTCCCACTTGGATATTGCCGCAGTCTTGGTAAGTATTCAAAATCTTCAAAATCTTTATAACGCTAATCTTTTATCTTCCGAAGAAATTCTTCCTTGGTTTTCTTTGGTATCCACTCGGTATCGGTGTCCGATCTGTCGCTGGAGCCCACTTCAAATATTGAAATATTCTAATAGATGCTTCCTTTGACACTTTATCAATCCCTTCTTCCTTTCGTATCTGCTTCATAAATTCAAGTCTTTTCAGCTCTCTCCATTTCAATCTCCACATCTTTCCCGAGTTAATATCGTGTGCATAGCAAACATTAATCACACCTTGGTATTGCATCGCTTGGACTTTCTCTTTCGACTAAAAACATATCTTGTTGTAAAACAAGCATTCAATATCTTTTTTCCAAACAAGTCACTAACCATATCGGGTCTAGTATCCTGATAGCCCTCCATAACCCTTCAGTATTTAGTACAATCACAGCTTCACCTGATTCTATGTCATACTACCACAATTAAAAGCTCATAGAAATCTTGTTCACTTCATCAGCGGCATATTTTTCATTGCACGTGGCCGCTTCACAATTAAAGTGACATCCTACTCTTTGGTAACATGATCTGTCTTGATTTTCTTCTTTGGAATGTGCAGTACCCAATTGTAAAAAACCATGAGCAGGTTCATACTTCATTAACTTCCACAATCTTTGTTCAATAAAATTCATCAAATAGTTGATAGAGTTTGTCTAGCACAGCTCTTCGACGTCTCACCATCGCAACATTTTAATATCGCTCAAATATCGAAAATATTGTACACCAAAATTCCTCTTTGTTGCATAAACATTCAGTTAAGGAATCCAACCCCAGCTTAATATGTCACTTAACGACTTATCCTGATCACGTGTGAAGAAAGCTAGCGGTTGTCGGAACTTTCTTTCTTTGGGCAATTCCTTGAACCATGTCTTCTTGGCTTAAACAGTTTCTTCCTTAGATAAATGTCTCAGCACATTACCATCATTCATAGTTTATTCATATATTCTCTTTAACAAATCAATCGTTTCCTCAGCAAACATTTCCTAAAAAGTTGGAAAGTCATCTGTACCTTCTCCCGTATATTTGATTGTCTTATCATTAGGCTCATCCTACACGGCAACCCTATCATAATTGTCAGCATCAACCAAATACTTATACACATAATCTTCAGGCTTAGAAGCACTGATGTTGTTCTGCTCATCTTCAAAATCAAACTCAAACGCACTTTCATCAACTCCTAACATATTATCAATCTCCTTTTTGGTGTAGTTATGAATGAACTCCCCTTCTTCAACACCATGTTCTAAATAGAAGACTCGAGGTTGTGGCATATTAGGAATAACTGTTATCGGAGAAACAACTGTGAGGATTCCTGGTTGCTTTGCTTCGTGAACAAAATATTTATTCTCCCCCATGTGGTTGAGATTTGTCTTCCTGATTGACTTCATCATTTAAGAATGCATGGTAATCGAAAAAATCATTGATCTTCGCTTCATAAACTGTCAAACCAGTACCTCCCTTGGTGCTATCATCGTCGTCACCCTTATCATCATCATCATCATCATCATCATCTTTCTTATCACCTCCACCAACATCTTCAACATCATCCTCCTCGTATTCATCTATCTATTTATCAATGTCTGATTCTCTAAATATTTTTGCTTCTATGAAATTCCAGTCACATCAACAACTTTTTCAACAAGCACAAAGTTCACCAACGGTTCTGGTTCTGATTCTACTACTGGCTTAGTGGGCATAACAATAGGAATATCATCTATCTTTTGCTTTCCTTTGCCCACAGCTGTAGCTTCAGCCTCAGCTTTTCGTGCTCGTTAAGCAGCCCTAGCCTTTACCTCTTCAATCTCAATCACATCATACTCATCATCGAAGTTTATGTTGAATCTCTTTTCAAGTACTTTATACAAAATGTCAAACTTATTTGTATTCACCGATTTTCAACTTCAAGATCTTGAACAATTCTGTGAAGTCTCTCATCTTTAGTAGTAACATTTGTGAGCATTGAAACCAACTACACATTTTCTGCTTCAAGTTGTTTGACTCTGTTCTCCAATTCGTTAACTTTTTGATCATTGAAGAAATCTCCCTTAAAGCCTGGAAATACAAATCATCAGCTTCATTCGTAGAACCCGTAGGATGAGAACGACGTCTTTGAGTAGAATGGAGTGTTGATTGTTGACGTCTAGTAGATGACGTGTTGGTTGTTTTGGTGATGATGGTGGTGATGGTGGTTGTTGTAGTGATGGTGGTTGTTGATGTGGTGGTGATGGTGGTTACACAGATTCAAACTTAAGCGTCTTCCTTTTCGATACTTTCGCCTTGCTTTCTTCACAATTGGAGACCCTGTTGATTTCTTAGTAACATCTGTAGGCTTGCTTTTTACTCTTTTAACTTTCTTTCTCGGCCTTTCAACTATCTCTTCAGGTTTTGAAGGCACATAAGATTCATCGTGGTCACCTAAAGCCTTTTACTTTCTTTGTTCGGCATTATCAGATGCTGCTCTAGCCTCGAGATCTATGCTCTCATCTGAACTTTCTTTATCGTCACCTTCAAACGCTTGTTTTCCGATTTCTACAAAAATGTTAGCAACATTTATATTATCACGTTCTTGGTAAGATGTTGTAGAGAATACTTCATCTTTAACATTTGGCTCAACCTCAGCATTCTCATAAACCTCAACCCTTCGTTTATTACCTTGTCTATTAATGAAGTCTCAGCTTTCTTTCTCTTTTGAGCTTTCTTCTTAGGAGTAGTCTTTTTCTTTTCCGTCTCCTCTTTTTCGTACTAGACACCCTTTTTTCCAACGTAATCGGCCATTTGATCATCTTCATTATCCGAATGACTTCCATGATTCCTCCATTTGTCTTTAGATGGTGCCTTGTATCTCTTGTCATTTATGGCTCCAAAGAATTTTCTTGTAACAGGCTCAGTTTTCTGCTTCAGATACTAGCTTAATCGAACTAAAGATAACTCTTACATTTGGTCCAGTTCTAGTAGATCTTTCTTATCTTTCACAAGGTTGGATATTGGGTATCCAACATCATCTGAACAAACCTTGGATATTGCAAAAAATTTTCTTTCTCGATATTCAACTTCATTTGCTCAAAAAATATCATTATGGTAAAGTTGTAAGGTCGATTTAGTGAAAGAGCAGCTATCATACATATCTGATAGTCAACTAAAGCATTACCCGCTCCTTTCTGTGACTTAGGGTATAAACGACTGAATGAACCAAAAACTTTTATGACCACCCTAAAAATGTTTTGTTAAATGGCGCGTTCACGAATCCTTTATACCCCATGCAGTAAAAGCAACCTTTACACATTCTTTCTGAATACATCAAAGGATCATCATCTTTATCTTTGAAATCTAACCTCTTCGTATGAACGCATCAGTAATCAGAACTTCCTTATCTTCATTACCAATTTAAACAAAAGATCTTATCGCTTTCAATTCAGGTACATTTGCACTTTTTCACTTCGTGCGAAGTGTGTTTTGTCATATAACATTTGCACTTTTTCACTTGGTGCGAAGTTGAGTTTCACTTCGTACAAAGTGGACTTTCACTTCGTGCGAAGTGAACTATTATGAACACACACAATTTTTTTGTTGATTTTCATAAAATTGATTGTTCAAACATGTTCTACTATCACCGATTTCCCTAGATCTATGTTCAATTTTAATTTTGGTTTATTAAATCATCCTAGATCGAAGTTTATAAGTCCGTTTTACAGAAAACACTCAAATTCGTTAAATCTATGGTCAAATCTCGTCCAATCTACCTTAGGCATTGTTAGTGGTGTGTCAATCAACCACTACAAGTCTAAAATTGGGCAGAACTTCGTTTTGCAATTTCTTTAATTTGCACGAAGATAAACAATGAATTATGAACTTACTTCATGCGATGTGGCAACTTCGTGTGAGGTAAATTCATTTTTTTATATTTTTCAATTTCTCGAATATTTTACCAGTTTTAATGACCAACTCAGTTGACCAAATCCAAGTTAATGACCCTGGTTAACTTATTTGTCTACCAAGTCCAAATTAATGACCTTGGTTGAACACTTTATGAACAAACTAATGTTTTAGGCAATTTTAAGTTTCAAATTAATGAACTTTAATCATTTCAAAACTCTTTATCGTTTCAGATTAAGCTTCCAACCCATTGTCCTCTGGATTCTTCTCAGCATTCAGCATATTTGATTTTTGAAGATCCGTTTTCCATCATCAGCAGTCGAAACTAAGATATAAATAAAATCTTTTTGATTTTTCCAAAGTTTATGCTAAAACACACTGAAAATATTTTGGTTTTTCTAAAATGAAAATCAATAGCTCTGAAATGAAAATCAATAACTTTGTATAAACATATTTAAAGACATTTTTTTGTGAGTTTGTGTTAGAGGATCTCACTTTTTTGAGACAAATCGCTAGTACCATTGATTCTGAAAACTTCGTGTTCTAAACAGATTCACTTAGATTGTCAGTATACTGATCCACTTAAACCTCTACACATTTCTCAACTACTCTGAGATACATTAATTAGATGTTTTAGAACTTGACGTAACAGTGTTTCCTACCTTAGAATATATTCCCGTATCAAGATTCCCTAGATTTCATCTTACAGAAGAATATATCTAACTGATATCCATATCTTGGTTTTGCGAGACCTTGAGAGCTCAGGTTAGTACCACCGTATAGACAAAGAGATGAAGGCTCGACTTAAAAGTGGTGTTCCATATTTGGAATCTTTTGTACTACAATTGTCAGATCTTTCGATACTTTTAATTTGCTGCAGTATTGGGTTTAAAAGCAAAAGTATTCTACAAGTTCTAGTCCATTGCTGATGCAAAATCAGAAGAACTTGTATAGTACCCTAGATATCAATTATTTATAAAGACCTAGTATCTCAGAAGCTGACAATCTCTCAAACGAAATTTCGGTGTACTAAGACCATATACCCGAGATATGTTAACCCACTAATTAAGAAGTTTTTCTTTATATTTATATCTCAGAAACAACCTACTGAATGTGCAAAGTCTACTAGCACATTATTAGTGAGAATTTTTTCAACATTTTAACACTACATTTCTTTAGCATACTGTGATAGTCTACTGTATACTATCATTTTCTCTTTTTACACGAAAACTCTTTTTTTCATGTTTTTGTACATTCGAAAATTTTAAAATGTTTATTGTATTTTTTCACAACAATTTCTCCCCCTAAAATAAAAAAAAAATATTTTTGGATTTGTGTTTTTAAAGAAAGAAATTTGAAATACTAAAAACTTGACAAACCGCTGAGAATCACGTCAACTCGTCATCCGCCTAGAATTCAACCTCTAAATCCTCCTTGATGTCATATTTTTCACCCCATTAAGTTTTAAAAGATATTTCAATCTAGCTCGATTAAACGGTTTAATGTAAAAATCTATGTGGATCTTTTCAATTCTAACAAAATTTTTCTCGTAGCAATCAGGGATAAAGCGGTGTCGAATTTCAATGTGTTTAGTTTTAGAGTGTTGAACCGGATTTTTAGTTATGTTAATTGTTGCCTCATTATCTACATATATAGGCGTATCAAGAAACTACAATCCATAGTCTTTCATCTGTTGTTGTATCCACAAGATTTGGGAACAAAAACTGGAAGCTAAAACATATTCTGCTTCGCAAGTAGAGAGAGCGACCGTGGTTTGCTTCTTGCATTGCCATATTACTAATTGTGTGCCCAGGAACTGGCAACCAGCAGTTATAGATTTAGCATTTAATTTGCAACACCCAAAATCAGAATCGGAATATCCAGCGAGTTTGAAGTAGTCGTTCTGTGGATACCGCAAGTCAGTGCTTAGGCAACCCTTTAGATTTCGAAGAATCCGTTTGACGATCAACATGTGTGACACTAGTAGATTTGACTAATATCGGGCGTAGAGGCATGTTGGATACATGATATCCGACCTTGATGCTGTGAGGTACATTATCGAACTAATCACTGATCGATATAAGGTCTCATCAATCTTTACTCGTTTTTCATCTGGTGCGATGCCGTGATTGAGAGCTAATGGCGTAGACAATGGTAATGATTTCAACATGTTGAATTTCACCAAAACGTCGTGCACATACTTCGTCTGATGAAAACCCTAACAATGTTGACCTATCTATAGTCAATTCCTTCTTGTTGATGAAAACCCTGAACAACGAGTTAAGCTTTATTGCGTACAATCACTCCTCTGTCATCACGTTTACACTTGAAGACCCACTTTGTACTAATTTTCTTGTGATCATCCGGTAGATCAATAAGCTTCCAAACTCCAAATTTATCGAATTGTAGTAGCTCTTCTTGCATCGCATTGACCAAGCTTTCTTTAGTAAGAGCTTCTTTGTATGGTTATGGTTCAACCTGTGAACTAAAACAACTATATGAGATAGTATCTTGTACAAGTTAACTTTAGAATAAAAACAACTAAGATTCTTATTGATCTGATTTCTCATTTTGACTCTAGTTTGCAACTCTCTAATTATGTTTTCCAATGGGTGATACGACAAAGTCCTCAGCATAACTTCGTTTGGAACGCTCACTTCATGTTCCAGATTGTGATGTTTTGATCAGCAACTTGATTACTTGTAGATGCTTCATTCTGAGCACTTGGACCAGCTTAATTGTTTAATAATCATTGAATCTATTATGTGCCATCATCGGAAGTAGATCCATCGTTGTCATATGTCGGTTCAGCATCAGATTCAGAATCGTCAGTTTGATTGAACGTGGGAGCTGGTTCATTCATCTCTTGATTTGAAGTGGGATCACATGTTCCTGCAGTCTGAGATCCTGGTTGTTGAGTACTTGTACTAGCTTTAGCATCATGAGTACCAACAGGTGTTTGAGTGATGACAATTGGTTTAGCTGGAAACTCAAAGGAATCGCTGAAAGGAATCCAGACACTTTCATAGTTGAACAACCAAGCATCTCCTGTTTTATGTGTTGGAGATGTATATCTTTGACGATCTATGTTCTGAGCTTCAATAACCCAGTTTATGCGAGGTAAATATACTCTGAGAAGCGGACTAGCATATCCCACGAAAAATCCCTCTCTCCAAATTTGCCATTAGCATCAATTACAGTGCATGGTGACCCAAACGGTTCTAAATACTTCAAATTTGGCTTTCACTGATTAAGAAGCTCGAAACTCGTCTTCATATGTGGCTTGACCATCAAAACTCTGTTCAGTGTATAGCATACAGACGCCACTTGTTCGCTCCAAAAACTGACTTGCAATTTTGAATCAGCGAGCATGGTTCTTGCTGTCTCTATCAAGGTTCTGTTTTTGCGTTTAGCTACACCATTTTGTTGTGGAGTATAAGGTTCACAAAATTCATGCAAAATTCCTTTGTGATTGCAGATTTCTAACATCCAATTATTTTTGAACTCTGTACCGTTGTCACTTCTTATGCGTCGAATCAGTAAGTGATACAGGTTCTCCAATTTTTGGAACAGATGCATCAGATTTTCAAACGTTTCTTCTTTGCTCTCTAAGAACATCACCCACGAAAATTTGTGAGTAGTCGCTAGTCACAACGAGACAATACAAATATCCTGAAATGCTACGGATGTTGACAAGTTAAAAGAGATCCATGTGTCGTCTCTCTAGTTGAAGTTTTGTAGGTCCACTAATCCATGGATCTTGCACAAAATCGTCTATCCAACATAGAGTGCGGAATCCCCTAGATCAGAAAACAAGTAATATGATTCGAAATGTCTTCTATTGATTATCAACAATAACGTTTACTATCAATTCAAGACATAAGAAATCTCTCAGCCACTCTCTGTAGATTTCTCACCCTTACTAACTCTCTGGATCTAAGGATTGACCAAAACCCTAATGTAAACCTGTTTATATACTACATGTTTGCATACTAGGCTAGGCCATTCTCCAAGCCCATTTAAATAATAAACTCTCTAACCAATTATGCTAAGCCCAATACAAAATATCCAAAGACTAAATAATTAAACTATTAAGTTGTTGTCACAGAATATGCACCAATAGACTCCCCCTTGACAATAGCTTCATAGTGTAACTTTGTCTTCAGACATCTTGCAATATTTTGGTCTTTGGATAACTTTAGCTACACACAGTTTCTGACATTAACAACTCCCCCTTAGCTAATGCTTCCAATCTCGAAAACCTTCATTCGTTGTAGATCCATGAACTAACATTCTCTGGTTACGCAAATATCTCTAAAACTTCATTATCTCTTTGTAGTGTAGTACAAGGATCCTACCAGGCATCTTCACACAAATTTCATTCCATTGAACTTCACACAAAATTTGCACTTTACTTGTATTCTACCCTTAATTTTTATAACTGTAGCAATCAGTTTAGAAACACAAGCATGTATCTCAAAAAACCATTAGTACTTTCACGTTCAAGATAAACCAATATTTTATCTAGATATGCAAAAACAACAAACTGTTAGTTCAATATGGAAGTCTTTTAAAAGGAAAATCTATTTTTTTTTTATAAATAAAACAACTAAACAAAACTCAAAAATATTTATAATGCATTTTTTGTGAGTGTCATGTGCAAGAAGATCATATCAGCCAAATCAAACTGTTTTCACACTATTTGATAATCCTTTATTTAATTTTCTGTGAATAGCAATTCAAGACTATTACTAGTATTGTTTATCCACTTAAAAAAACCCATGAACATTTCAAGTACCTTTACCTAGTGATATAATTAAGTGCATTATTATACTATGTACTAGTGTGTCCCACTTTAGGACATACCCCCACAATCAAGGTATGCACAAATCCTCGTAGTAGGTGAGTATACTAAATTCATCCTTTTGATTTATAATGTTAGATACTTGGTGATCAGGTCAGTACTTCCATATAGCAAAGAGACCAATATCCAATGAGGGTTAAGATAATACCATAGATTTTGGTAGTATTTATGCATTTTTCACATTTGAATCACTCTAGGAGAGCTTTTTCAATTTTTAGAATCTGTCATTTTTAGCTCTTTTAAGATATCTTGGTTGTGCCTAGGTCAGCATATATCTGGATGTAGCAGAAGGACAACCCTTATATCCTTGGATTAAATAATAGTATAAAGACCTAAAATCTTGGCTTTTGGCAATATATCAACGCAAGATTTAATGTTACAAAGCCATACGACACTGATATGTTACCCACTCATACACATTTCTTTATGTTTATATAACCTTGGTAAGTTAATTATGTCATGTATCTTACCTACTTGCACATCATATGATGAAGCTGCTATCACACTTAAGCAAATTAATTTCAATTTTAGTGTGACATTCTAACTTGCTGATGTACTATCATTTCTTCTTTTTCACAACATGATATCTCATTTTTTTATGTTTTTGATTTTTCAAAATTTTAACTGACTCCCCTAAAACCACGCACTAACTAAACTCTTTTTGGCTTAGGGAAATTTCTCCCCCTAAATTTTTGTTTTTATGGAGTAAATTTCAAAAATAGACATTTAAACACAAACAGACTCCCACTTTAACTTGACAAAAAGTTTATCAATTTGAATAAATGTTATCAATCACAAAAGTAAACAATTCGTTACCATTTGTAATCTACTATTCACCTCGGATGCCTTATAGGAATAACCACTATTGAACACATCAAAAATCCTTCTTGGCCATCCTACACTCATTCAACAACTTAGTTAGACTTGAGAACCCAAACCCTATCGGTTTTAGGTTGACCATGCATATCAATATAACTTAATTCTGTCCAATATCCATCACACCCTACTAGTGTCATGGATATCATCCCTATTGTTGAACAAGATTTATAATTTCCAATAGGTCTTTGATTGCGAGAGTTCCAATAAACTCTCGGATTTTCCGACCCTTGAAAATTATTATCTCGTAACCTTCTTCTCTCATTATCATCACCTGAACTTTGGAAAAATTTTGGATTTTTTTGAACATTTGAGTTACTAAAACATCTATTTGTTTCTTCTTTGAAAATTTCGATTACAAGAAGTCTAGTATCGGTTTTGATATCCAAAATATTTACTTTGAAATCGATTTGATTGACCATTATAATGACTTGATTTAGGAGAAAAGTTTCTTGGACTATCAAATCTTCCTGATGTTGAAGGTTTAAATTGAAATCTCGGTTGATTTATCTGACAGCTTGGCTTTATATTGTTATTTGAGCCAACATGATTCTCATCCTTAACCTCAACCTGAGCCTCAACATCCACTTTCTTACCTTTTATAAAAGGACAACAACTAGCCACATGGCCTTTGTTGTTTACATTGAAACAAGATCTTTTCTTAAAATCTCTATTTTTGTTAGATCCCTTTTTAAATGTTTTGACTGTTTTGTCTTTAGTATTCTCATCCACCTTATGAGGTGTACTATTAGACCTGACAGATTCTTTCAACTGTTCTCAGATCCACTACATCTGGTGTAGTAGGCACAAAATCAGTTAACTCATTCTCATTTGGTAGAAAAAAGTAGTCTTGATGCATCGACGGTGAAACTTTAATAAACCCCACTCCTGTTTTATCATTACTCCTTTTCAAACCTTTCCGAATTTGAGTCCTGACTAACGAAGATTTTCCAAATTTGTCTAATTTTCGATGAAGTTCAACAATCTTGGCTTGTGCATCAGCCAATTCTGTGCACTTTTTTTGAAAACTTGTAAGTCTTATCCTTCACAGTTTCATGAGCCAAATCAATGATCTATAACAATTCATTGACTTTGCTGGTCAAACTGCTGATTTCTTGTTCATTTGATTTGAGTATATTTAAACAGGTTGACTCCTTTTTACTCAAAGGAACATTTGACTCTATAAGTTTTTCCAGTTCAGCTAACAATATTTTGTTTTGATCCGATAGTCTGTCAACTTCACCTTGCAGTTTAGTGCAATTATGATAAGTATGATTTACAGATTGTAAATATACCTGTACCTCTGCTGTAAGCTCATCTGTATCATCTATGCACACTGTAGCTCTTGCGTCCTTGGCCTCCATTGTCTCCATCTCAGCTTCCTTCTTCTCTTCTATCTCAGCAGCTGCTTCTCCAATCTTCACAGCTGCAGTCTCAGCCACACATTCACTTTGTCCTAAAGTACTCTGATAACGTTTTTCTAAAGCTTTCTATAGCTCTTTAGAAGACCCATTCCTACTACAAATGTGTTTCATTTCAAATGGCAATGATATCTTTATCGTTGCTAACGCTTTCTTCTCAGCATCATACATATGTTTCTAAGAGTCTGTCAACTTCTCATGTGAAATCACTATAACTATCCCACCAACACGACCTGTAGGAGCAATGTAGCCATCAATCATACAACTTCACATCTTAGAATCTTCTCTTTTAACAAATGCCTCAAACTTCTTCTTCCAATTAGCATATTGTTTAACGTTTATCAGCTTTGGCCAATTATTAAAAGTCTTAGTGACATTTTCCATTATAGCCATAACGCACCTTGAAAGATGAAATGGATTTTGGTATACCTGTGTCAAAATCCAAGTCCAACTTCTCTACTAGTCCTTCTTATTTTTACCATAATCGTACCGTTAAAACGTTTAAATATTTGTCCAAAAACTATTTTTACCAAGTTGTACCTTTAGACTTGTCTCAAGCTTACTAATCCAATGATATATAGTGTCCGAGGTCTTTTAGTTTTCGTGCCTTTTTGTCCTAAAATTCATACAAGTCTAACTCTGCAGTCAGTTTATTAAAAATGTTTGTGGATCTAATTCTACGCCTAAATACGTTTAAAACCGAATGCGTCAGCTGGTTAACTTTCAACATTTTCGAGTTTGATTCGAAACAGTCTATAATTCGAACCAGTGATCCGAAATGGTAATCCAAAACACTATCCGAAATGCGAGTTCGAAACAGTATCCGAAATAATCTGAAATAGTGTACCCGAGATGGTAATTCAGAACAGTAATCCGAATTGGTCCAAAATGATCCAAAATGGTCCTAGTTTGGAAAAGTATCCAAAATACTGATCCGAGATGGTTCGAAATCACACAAGATTATCCAGAAATCCAGGCTGATGATCCGAGATTCAACATTGTTTACCCGAAATGCACCCTTTTTATCCGAAATGCACAGATTTTGATCCGAAATGCATACTTTTTAATCCGAAATGCACACTTTTATCTAAGATACACCCTGTTTATCCGAGATCCACACTTTTTTTATCCAAAATTCAAACCGAAGATTTGAAATCACTTGATGTTTATTCGAAATAGTAGCAGAAAAACAGCCTCCAAAATGTCCAAAAACCCTAGTTTTCTACATCAATCGATTCTGAATTGAGCCAATCAAGAGCCTAACGCTCTAATACCAATTGTAGGTCCCCTAATCCACGGATCTTGCACAAAATCGTCTATCCAACCTACAGTGCGGAATCCCCTAGATCAGAAAAAGGTAATATGAAAGACACGAATAATCACTTTAAAACCGTATGCTATTGATTATCCAACAAGAATGTTTACAATCAATTCAAGACACAAGAAATCTCTCAGCCACTCCCTGTAGATTTCTCACCCTTACTAACTCTCTGGATCTAAAGATTGACCAAAACCCAAATGCAAAACATGTTTATATACTACATGTCTGCATACTTGGCTTTGGACTGGGCTAGGCCATTCTCCAAGCCCATTTAAATAAACTCTCTAACCAATTATGCTAAGCCCAATACAAAATATCTAAAGACTAAATAATTAAACTACTAAGTTGTTGTCACAGAATATGCACCAACAAGTTTGATAGAGTTCAAGAGCTTCCTCAGGTGCGACTTTTTATGCTATTTACCATTCTTATAGCTTATGCAGTCGTCCACTCAGATGAAAGCTCTTCAGATTTACTCCCTCAACTAGATTGTTGTGAACTAACAAATTTATCTTCCTGAGATGAATGCCACATGATCGACTCTTTTTCTCTTGTTTTGGATTTGAAACATTGTGCAGTTTTCGTCGTGGTTGTTGCAATGCTCATATCTAAGACATATAAATCATTCTCTCGAGGAGCACGCACTAGGATCCATTTCTCAAGTATGTTGAATTCCGACTTTAGAATTAAGCATTCCTTATCTATGAAGTGTGTCAAGAACTTTTTATCACAAATCTGGGAAATACTCAGCAAGTTGTTCTCTAACTCTGCTATGTAGTTGACTTTATCGAAAGACATCACACCGTTTGTTAGAATCCCCTCGCCGACTATCCTTCCACCTTGATTACCTACGAACCCAATGTAGCCTCAACGGATTGATTTGACATCGTATAGCAAGGCTAAAATTCCTGTCATGTGCCGAGAAGTTCCACTATCCATTATCTATTTAGAAAAAGATTGATCTCTGGAGCCCTTGCACATGTAATTAAGCGATTACTTGAATAGAGAGACCCAAGCCTTGACAGTCTTAGGTGGGTTCGGGCTTTCCACTTTAAGTTCACTAACACTTCCTCTCTTGATTTCAAACTTCTACTCAACATTGACCCTTTTATCCGTCTTTGATGAAACATTTGTTTTAACTTCTTTAGAATATGGTTTTACTTTTATCACCCAAGTTTCTTGTTTTGAAAATGCTTGTTTAGGATAAAATTTCAAATTTTTTTGTTCATATTTGCTCGAAGATTCACCAACTTCTTTGTTTGAAACATTTGATTTTTTTGGTTTAACATTGTTAGATTCGTTGTTTCTTTTCAAAATGTGTGTTGGAACAAAAATAGGGGACTTCTGTTTCACATCTCTAAGGACCTCTTGACGTTGTAAACAAGTTTAGAGTTGGTCAGGGAACATCATTTTATATATGCCCCGACTGGATTACATTTGAAGTATGTCCTACTGTCATTTTTGTGGGTCCGTGATCCGACGGTTCTAGACGGAAGTTTAGGTAGGGATAGTACTAATCCGGTAGAATGTTATTAAGAAAGGAGTAGAAGCAGATTAAGCGGAAGCATTCATTCACTGATACTAGAAGAGTATACATCTTGTTAAGCTATTTCGCTAGCGTTTCCCCTCTGGGAACTCCAAAACTTAAAAAATTTTGAACACACAACACTATTTATAGACATTGACCAACTCGTGCGAAGTGGGAGATTGGCTTCGTATGAAATGTCCACTTTGTACAAAGTGACATTAAAACTCCATTCTCATTCGCACTTGGTCCATGTGTTCGTATCTAATCTATACAATATTTGAAACACACTCTATCTAGCCTATTCGTATAGTGAGGGACATAAAATGCATCGACAATTTCTCCCTTGGATGTTACTATCGACGCTTGATCTTGAAATATGATAGTTGTGTTTTGAATATTCTACAACTTCAATCAAGTATCTATTGATGCCGTAGAACGCATCAACAAATTCCCCCTTGGTTGATGATTCGGGTTTGCATTATCAACATTAAAGCACAAATTCTACCTGAAAATAATTCCTCCTGTAATTAAACTTCAGTTCTTTGTTTGCACGGTTCCTAACCTCCTCAGATTTGCTTAATCGACAAATTTTCTTGAATAACCACCAATTTGAAACTAATCAATGCAGCTTCTCCATTTCAACTTTTAACCACATCCGTGTTTGGTTTTAGTGCACCCCTCCTATGCTCGATCCTTAGATCTTCAAAAAACCCAACCAGCAATTGATAGAAACTTTGAATTACCACATCAATAAACTTCAAATCAATGAACACCCGCGAAAATCATAAATCCCAATTTCCATAATTATATCAAAGCATACACCTAAAAGATAGATCAGCAAATCATCATCAAAATCAAATAATCTCGTAACACCTTAGATCTAAGAAAACATTCTTTCACAATCAAAATCACATTCTTCCTCTTCAGTCATACTAACATATATATACTATCTTCGCTGAAATCGTTGTCGCAACCTAATCAGCAAGCATCCTCATTCAATGGCGGTTAGTCCAAGAAGAACAATTCATCTGCTTGAAGAATGGCACCTAAGACTATCCACAATCACTCGTGTATACAACATATCATGAATGACCTAAGTTCTTCTATATAATTTTGAAACCCCTAGCTAGTCCTGTTAATACCTAAGATTATCATCGACCATTCGTGTATGCAATATATCATGAATAGGCTCAGGTCCTCGCTGGCATCAATAAAAAACTACTCAATCTGCTAACCTGATACCCATCGAAGATCAGGACTCTAACCCTTAAGCATCAATCTGTATCACGATTTGAAAATTCTGAACCTCCTATGATCACGAACTAACAAAACTAGATCTTCTGCATTTCCTAGATAATTTGCAGTCAAAACAATACTGTTGCATAATCATGAATTTTAAAAAATTCTGAAAACTTGGTATATACGTGAAAATTTTTAAAATTTGAAAAACTATGTGGGTCGTTAAACTGAAAAATTGACACGGAGGATTGAAAAAGTTAAAACTGAACTTGCCATACAACTTTTTGTGCAAGTCATAACTTGCCATACAACGCCCCTCTTCAGTCATAATGTTTAGTTTACCTTGTGGGAGGATTGGCTCTCCTCCGAAAGCACAGGACCTGACTTGAGCTAATTTACGTGCGCGGAATTCATCATTAACTAGTTGACAATGATAAGATATACTATTTCAATGCCTCTGCTTCATTAATCTTGAATAAACGTGTACAAATCAGATATAAAACTGACAGGGCTTCGCCTTACAATCGGAAAAACAACTAAGGTGTAACACCCCGACCGCGTAAAACAACAAACCGCGACGGATTCATCGGGAGTCATGTCACATAACTATTGTTTCATAGCACATGGTACATCAAGTTTTGTATTATTGAATTTAATTGCTTACATTGTCTTGGGAGAATGAAACCAAACACATAACAATTGTCTTGCAAATTTTAAAGTCACTAAGGCCCAAGTCTGCCCGATGTGAAGCATGCTCAAAGTCAAACATTAGCTCGAAACACATGTGAAAATAAAACGTCAGCATAAAAATGCATGTGAGTAACGTAGGTTTTGTGATGAAGATTCATGGCGTTGAAAGTTAAAAGAAATGTTCAACTATTACAAAAGTAGCCATGATCCTTTACAAAAATGTTTCTTTTATGAAATCATATGAAAATCAAATGATTTAAAAGAAATGTTGCATGGTTAACTTAATAACAAAAATAACTCGTGCCTTGTATAAAATATGTCATATCTTGTATTTTGTTTGTAGTGGTTTAGATAACGCTAGGCCATGTAATATAATGAAAGCACTTATATACAGGAAGTACCAGCGGTGTATCCACCATGTTTTTATCATATTACACACGTCTCATCATTTAAATCACTTACCATTAGGCAACAATTGAGATGTCTTGTTTAACCAATGTCATGTATAGACCAATGCCATGTATAAACCAAATGTCTTTTATAAATAGATGTCTATGTATAAACCAATGTCTTGTATAAACCAAATGTTATCTATAAACAAATGTGTATGTATAAACCAATGTCTTGTATGGCAAACAAAAGTCTTTTTTAAACCATACAATAAATGTCTTGTATAAAATAACCAAAATGTCTTCTCTTGTCAAAATGTCTTGTATAAAACAGGTATTTTGAATAAACAGAGGTCTTGTTTAAACAAAAACTCTTGTCTTATAAATCAATTGCTTTTATTGCGTAGACACATATATATGGATTGTTAGAGAATACATTTAAGCCTTGTTAACTGTCAGATAAACCCTTATAAAGACAAAGGTTTATCAAAGGTTCATCGGATTCTGTCATTCCCTAAAGTCACTTACAAACAGACATAGGAAGCGGGAACGATATTGTCAATCCTATGGTACCATTACATACTACCAGTTGGCGTGATCAATGTTGATGAATGTATCATTGTATATTCAACACACCAATATGTTTTGAACAATGTAAGCATGTCATGAAAATGTTTTGAAATCATGTACTTGGCATACTTAGTCAATATACCAAGCAAAAATGTCTTTTAAATCATGTACTAGACATGCTAAGTCAACAAACAAAGCAAAAATGTCTTTGAATCATGTACTAGGTATGCTAAGTCAACATCTACAGCAAAATGTTTTTGAAATCATGTACTATGTGTACTAGATAACCAAAACATGTATAATGTCATGAAAACAAGAAAGTAGTGATAGGTGTATATGAATCACCCCAAAACATTTGAAAACGTAAAAGAGGGGGCTATGTACTCACTTGATTGCATAAATGTCTTGCTCAAATGAAGAAACAAAGCTCAAGGATTGAAGGGTTCAGGTGTGTCCTAATGCATCGGAATAATATGTTAGCGTGTCGAGACATTAATCGGAGGATTGGATAGAATGAGGTCTTATAAACCAAACGAGTGTTGGGACTCGTATGATATTGTTTATAATACCTTACATTCTGATTTCGAAGAGTTTCTTAGTGTTTTGACCCGTTACGACTTCTTAAATTGGTTTACGCCACTTTAACGGGTCGCAAGCGTAACTATGGGTTTGGATGGTTAAATAAGTCCTATGATGAGTCTTATATGTCAAAACAAGTTTGATTATGCTATAATATCAGTTTAGATGTCAAAACTGTAGCTTACATGTTTAAAACAATTTTATGCACCAAAAGGGTGTTTTTTTGGCATTTTAAAAGTACATAAAATCGGCTCATCATATAACTAACCAAACTATGTGACTATAAGGTATAACCTTAGAGGGTTATTCCCTAAAGTATTATGGGCATAAAAATGTGCTTGGTCGAATACTAAGATTGACCAAACGGGTCAGCTTTGAAAGTCAAAGTGGTAGTAAAATCGCTCGACTTACGACTAACAAATAAGAACCAATCTAGAAATGACGAGTTAGACATGTTTGAACATGTCTAATAACGTTATAAAACTGATTTGGTGTCAAAACCTTAAGTATTAATACCAAAAAAGGTTTTCGTCGTAAAATGCATTTTTATACATTTTTTTTACTTTTAACTCGTAAAACTTTGACTCATTTTCTCGTCTACTAAACGTGGTAATTAGAAGGTGGAATCGCAAGGGATTAATACCTTCATGGTTACGATCACATTGCAAGTTCAATTTGAACTTTGACTTCACCATAATGGTTAGAACCGAAACTCAAACAAGATGCCAAACTATTTGACTTTTAGCTCAAACTAGCTTAACTAATGAAAGAACTAGGAAGTGTACTTACTTGTGTTGAAGAACACAAGCTCCAAGAAGAATAGAAAAAAGAACTTCACACTTTGCTTTGAAGTGTTCTGAAGTGGTGTGAAAAAATGGATGAATTAAAGGGTATTTATAGTGTTTTAGGATCAAGGAGGTGATGACATGTGTTAACACTAAATTAAGAGTGGCAAAATAAGTGCAAGGTGTCAAAAGTTGGAGATAGGTGGCCATACTTGGTGATGAAGCAAACTTTTTTTGACAATTTTGGCCCCTGAACTTGTATTCTCGCTTTTTGTCATTTTTAACCCATCTTAACCTAATATTTAGGTTATATAAGGCATTAAGGCATGTGTAAATTGACTGTCGTGGTTGTCGGTTTGTTGATTGTATGGTTACACGTTTCGTAAATACAGTATAAAACTTTATCGAACACGAAAATGACCGAATTTGTGCAACGATTGACATTTTTGCATTCTTACCAATAAAATGCAAGATTTTCTTGATTAAAAATGTCCGGGATTGTATAATGATTGATAAATATACATTCTCGCAAATAAAACACAATTTTTTATTAAATACAAAAATGTTCCAGAATTGTTCAATGACTAAAAATGTACAAATGTCACATAAGGACTCAAAACCCCAGCTTTGCATGAGGGGGACATGCCACTTCGTCCGAAGAGCACTTCGTACGAAGTGACATGTATCACTTCGTACGATGTGAGCAACACTTCGTACGAAGTGGCCCATATACATACAAAACATCAAAAATCTAACATTTTAGTCCTGTTACATATACAACATGACCCTAAGATGTAGGCTACAGACATTTGCACCAACAAACTCCCCCTTTGATACTGGCACAGTCTTGGTCAGTCTTCAAAAAGTTCAAAATATTTAACAGTTATCGCCCGAAGAAATGCTTTCTTGGTCTTCGGCGCTCCTGAGATGAAATAGGCTTTTGATCTGTGGGAGGAGGTCCGTTGTAGGTATCTCCATACTAAAACCTTCTCAATGATGCCTTTCTAACATGTTCAACAATTCTTGCTTCGTTTCGCTCTTTCTTTCGTTACTCTTTGCCTTCCAGCTTTCTCTAATCCGAATTCCATTATATCTTTCATGAATTAATATCGTTAGCGTAACAAACATTGATAACCTGCTGGAACTGCAATGCCTGCACTTTGTCTTTCTCTTCAAAGCTAATCTTGATGTAGAATAGACATTCAATATCCTTCTTCCAGACACATCAGGTCTAGAATTCGAATTCCCCTCCATAAGCCATATATTCTTTTGTGTGGAATCACTGCTTTAGTTAGTTCTCTAGTGATTTTCCAGGAATATCATCATGTTGTACACAAATCATTGCTTCTCCTGTTTCAGAGTCATAGTGCCGCCACTTGAATAATGTATGAAAATCTTTTTCAATCTTGATCAATGGCATATTCTTCATAACACGTGGTCGTTTCACAATTAGTGTAACATCTTTCAGTTCATCACCGGATCAAACTTGACAATTCTTTGTGGAATATGTGGTTCCGGTATCTAAAGCCATGTGCAGTTTCAAACTTTATCAATTTCCACATACGTAGATCATGAAACTTTGTCTTGAGATTAATACTTTTCGTCTGAAGTAACTCTTCAATATCCCAATACAGAAATGTCTTGATGTCACTCAACTACCTGAAGTACTGAACACCGAACTCTCTCTTGATTGCATAAACATTCAGCTCCTCCATCCAACCCCAGCTTAGAATATCTCCCAAAGATTTTTCTGGATCACGAGTAAAGAAAGCTAATGGATGTTTGAACTTTCTTTCTTGTGGCATCACCTTGAACCAATACTTCTTTGTTGCGACTATCTCTTCTTTAGATAAACATTTACGCACATTTCCTTCTTTCACAGTTTCCTCGACCTTTATTCTCAACAAATCATCATTTGCTCCTTCAAAGGTTCGGAAGTTATATGTTCCTTCACAAGAATATTTAGTAGTAGCATCATTGTCAGAATCATCCTCCACGATAAATCCGTCATAATCATCAACTTCTAACACATACTATAAAGATAATCATTAGGCTATGAATCACTAATGTTGTTTAATTCATCTTCAAAATCAAATACAATAGATTTTTTATCTACACTAAACATTTTTGCAAATTTTGACCGTACAAAATTTTTCACTGAAATTCCCCCTCAAATCTTGAAAATTCGGTTTTCAACAAATGCAGATTTAACATTAACTCCCACTAGTAATCACCATACCAGATGATCAACCTTCTACATATCTATCAGTGACTGCCCCAGTATTTTCAACCAACTATGATCGTATAATCAAATTTGTACTCTTAAGCTCTAAACTGTGTCCCTGAACATGTCAAATTTGTCAATAAAATCTCGAAAAAACTTGCATTCACCAAATTTTTATAGACACTCGTCTCGTCAATACGATTAAAAAGTTGATTCCTTTTTAAGCATATATCACATCGTAAAAGGTGGATCTCCACTTCGTACGAAGTGGATCCTCACTTCGTACGAAGTGACTCACTTTGTACAAACGAGCTTCATTACATTTTTCGATCCAAAATCTTTATTTCTTTGAATTTCGAGATGATTCTTGCACAGATCTGGTCGAAAATCATTTTCTAACAATCCTATAGGTTCAATTTTACTTTTTGTTCATGAATTGTCCGTTTATTTTATGTTTTACGTCCAAAATCCCTCAAACGTCCATAAATCTCCAAATTTATAAGCGTAGGTGATTCATTAAGTGAGAGATTGAATGAATCGGTATCTCAGCTTTGATACCAATTGTGGGTCCATGATCTGGCGGTTCTAGACGGAAGTTTCGGTAGGAATAGTACTAATCTGGTAGAATGTTATTAAGAAAGGAGTAAAAGCAGAGTAAATGGAAGCATTCATTCATTCATACGAAAAGATTATACATCTTGTCAAGTTGGCGAAATCCTAGAGAGATTTCGCTTGTGTTTTCCATCTGGGAACTCCAAAACTTACAAAATTCTAAACACACAACACTAGTTATAAACATTGACCAACTCGTGCGAAGTGAGAGATTGGCTTCTTACGAAGTGGCTTCACACCGTACGAAGTGAGTTAGCTTCATATTGTCACACCCCCATGTAATCCCTTTTCGCATCAGAGCGGGGCGTGACCCGAATGACATCTTCATCGTACAGCGGAAGCAAGCATGAGTGCTAAGGTTTCTAGTAAATGAACGCTCGCTAACTACTCGAATCCCCATGGGTTCCACTATTCCAACTGTGCCATACTTGTTATCATAACCTGAGAAAGAACATTCAAAAAATCAACATAAAGTTGGCGAGTTCATAGTTTGTTTGTTTTGTTTCAGTGAGTCATAAAACATTTGAGCATTTTGCATTAAAAAACTGGTTTGTGGGATCATAGTATCCCAAAGCATTTGAAAGGTCATGACTGTATAACAGTATTGAAGTGTTTTCCATGTTATCTGCAAATCCATGCATATAACTGTTATGTTTATAAACCGGTGATAAAATGATTTCAATCATATATGTAAATAAACCGGTATTGAAATGTTTTCTATTATCTTTGTAAACCGGTATTGAAATCGTAGTATGTAGTTTTCCTATGGAATCTAAGGATCAATCAGTATGTAGCTAATACACTGACCTATGTGCCATAAGTAAGTAACCAAACCGAGACTCCTTTGTCATTTTGGGATCACAAATGCATAACCGGTTAACTTACCAGGAGTGGAGCGTGTCTCAAACTCGATAGATCTACACCTTTTGCACCTTGGTCACTATGTGATTAATGGTTACTATTGTTATTTCCCTACTTACGCACAATGATCTGTTATAATCTAATCCCATAGCTACATAACAATTGTTATAAATCGGTGTAATTGGGCCTAGCCCATGTTTTCTTATGATTTTGGGCCTAGCCCATGTTCTTTTGTCATTGGGCCTAGCCCATGTTTTCTTGTAAAATTGGGGCCTTGCCCGTAGTTGTGACCATGACAATCCCGTCACTACTCATAAAACTCATGCATGTTTCGAAAAGCTTTGTACAACTATGAAAACCGGTAAGTTTAGCATAAATCTTTCATAAACCATTTGAGTTCATTGAAATCTGTTTGTAACATGGTTTAGAAATATATGGTTTTCATTTATCGAACACTTTGTACTTTTGCAAAACTTGCATGTCTTTCCACCCCCGAAAACGTTTATAAAAACGTAAAACGGTAAAAAAGTGGGGGTTATGAACTCACCTTAACGTCCTTGTGCAATAGCTAGCTTAATGTGATTTTTATACTGTTCTATCCACAGCTTGTCTTGCTAGCATGCAATCTAGTGTTCCTAAAACAGAATAACTTGTAAGTTTCTAAGAATGACGTAGCTATACTACGTGATACCAAGCTCTACCGAATCGTTAACCTTGCGATTCTATGAATGAGTTATTGACTTAACTCGGTTAACCAATCTATGGTTTTCTTAGAAACAATCTAGTTTTCGAGCAACTTGAAATATCTGTTTACATCTTAAGACAACTATATTTCATGAAATCGTATTTAGTAGTTACGTACGTCGACGGAAAATGGTACGACTCTTCGTAGTTTTCGTAAGATATAATGTATATATACTCGGAAATATATCAGTATATAATACTTTTAGTATTCGCACGATAGTCTTGTGGTATAGCGTCGTACCTCGTTGAAGCGTTTGATTCGATTAATACCAATATATTATTGTTATAAAATCCTTCGAAAGTATTCGCAAGCGTTCGCGTCGTCGACGTTTGTAATAAATACAACTATATTTATTTTATAAAAGTATTCAAATCTCAACGTTCGAATATATATAATTATATTCGTGATACGATCTCTGGATTTCTGTTATTTGAAATAATACGCGCCTTGCTTTTATCTTGTAAAAACGTTCGGACGTCTTGGCGTTTTGAAATAAATATAAACAATATACTTATTCTTATTTCGTCGTTCGAATAAATTATCGATGTTTGAAAACTAATTCCCGAATCGTTGACATTTGAAATAATATAAATAATTATATTTGATTATAGCGGATTGCCGAAACTAGTTGTCGTGTAGTCGCGCGCGTTGAAATGTTGTCGGATCAATTCATAAGTGTCGTCCAGATAAATATATGTATTTATTTTATAAAAATCATTTGAATCGGATGTTTTGACTTTGAATTACAACGCGTTTTGTGTTACGTATTTTACAAAAATCGGGCAGAGTTTCCTCTGTTTTTGGACGATCCCGACAATACTAGTTTTCGATTTATTTATCAAAACGCAACCTGCAATGTACACAATCAAACAATATATATAATTTTTCGTCGTTTTCAAATATTAAGTTTTCGCCGATTTATAATTTCCGATTTATTTTTATATCTATTGTGGGTTTGAAAAATAACTAATAATTTTAAATGAGTTATGCAGTCGGCTCAATTGTTATATATTATTTATTTTCTTTGGCGATATATAATCGTTTACGGTTCGAATTGAGCTTGGTGTTTGCGATAACGAGTATTATTACTATTATTATTTATAAACTAATATAATTGAACTTCGCGTCAGAATTAAATTTTTACCGAGTCTTGCGTTGACCGGGTTTGACTGGGTTGACTCGTGTTTACTGGGTTTGACCAGTTTACTTTCGTTGACCGAGTTGAACCGAACTCGAAACGAGACTGAACCTGAAACAAACATGCATCAGAACCAAAACGATGTAAACTCAAAGCGAAACAAATAGCGAAACTGTGTCGAACTTGAACCGGGTTGAACCCGAAACCTGAACCGGAGATGAACTGAACTGAGACTGGTTCGACTCGAACTGAACCTGAACTGTACCGAGTTTGCTGTTGAACCCGAGCCGCCGCCACTGCCGCCACAGCCGCGTCGCCGATAGGCTTAAAGCCGCCGGCGACGGCGTTTTCCGTCACTCTCCCCACACCAGACCACCACCACTGACTGCTGTCGATCTGCCAGAAAAACGCCGGCATCAATGCCGCTGCCACCTCGACCCAACCCTACTGCCCAAACCCGCAACCATGACCACCACCCGCGACATCGTCGCCGTCTAACCTGTCCAAGACCGTTGCCGGTCGCCCGCCGGAGGCGACGGCTGCTGCGGCCAGCTCTCCCTTGTCCGATCTCTCTCATCTCTCTCTCTCTCTCTGTGTCTCGCGTTTGTATGTATGCGGGTGTGTGTGCGAATAATGAGACCAGGGGTGGGGTGTCGTGTGTATGAGGTCAGAGGGATGACCGGAGTCGCTGGCTTCACCGGACTCCGGTGATCAGATCTTTAGAGGGAGAGAGGCAGAGATGTTGTTGTAGGCTAGGGTTTTCACAAAATGAGGGGAAGAAGGAGTTTAAGGAGTATATATACCTAGGGTTGTTAAATGGGTCGGGCTCAAAGCCCATCTCTATGGCCCGATTCTACTCCAGAACCTCGTGAATTATCGTAACATGTTTATTCAGCGTTCAAATACTTAAAATTTTGTCAAAGGTTGGTGTTTGGCGCCATTGTTTGTTCGTTGCGTTAAAGTTTGCGTGTTTTGCTGCGATCACCGTTTTTTGATCCGGTTTCTACCGTGAGCGTTAAATCTGAAAACGAAGTCAAATGTATCATAATATGTTAATATTTAGACGTATCTCTAGTATGTGGCTTCCGTTTCGTTGTCGGTGCGTTCTTGTTTTTCGCATAACTTCCGCGCTGTGCTTTGTGACGTTCAACGATTTAAATTTATCGCATAATTATGACTGTATGATAAATACAAGTACAAAATTCGTATTTTTAGGCATTGTCAGATTCGTTCGGCATCAGTTCGCTTATTGTTCAAATTTGCGTTTAGAGTTCTCGATTGTCGCCATATCGCGTAACGTGAAGCAAGTAGACGTTTCTAGGCTCTCCGGGGGCCTGATCGAGTTAATTTACGTCTAATTACGCTAATTATAATGTTTTTAATGTTTGTTACTCGCTTAATTACGACTGGGAACTGCCGGTTGTCACATTCTCCCCTTGTTATAAAAATTTCGTCCTCGAAATTTAAGCTATGTTATCTCCCTAGATTTTTGTCATGCGTAGATAAGTATTAATAATACTCAGGTAAATGACCATGTAATCGCATCGTGACTTGTCTGGATTATATGAATACAATGACTTACTACAACAACATGAACCCACTGGTTCAATTGAATCTGTTTTCAGAATCGATGCCAAGTGAACGAAACGTAGTTATATAATCACTAGTGTGACTGAGTTTACATGGGTTAAACAAATGAGATCCTCGACAAATAAATTTCCAAGACGTTCACAATTTGTAAATGAATTTCATAAACAATAGGAAACTTTACCAACGGAAGCTAGCGTTGGTTGTTGGATTGGTGAGACTTTGAATCAACAAGCTCAACTGAATTAGAAACATGAAGGTGATTTGTTAACTTTTCGAACCATAAGTTAACACTATTGAATTGCAAGGATACACTGAATTACAACCGAGTTAGTGTATCATTGTCTTAATACAAAGTTGCATTAAGACCACTTTCAATGATTAGCCCAAGCTACAAGTTTATACCGAGGCCACAAGGCGTCATAGCCATTGAAATAATTCAATAATAGCGGCGACCGAACAAATTCACCGGGTTTGCAATTAAATGAAAGGTTCAATCAAGTAAGTCTGAATATTTGTTCCAAATAAATCTCATAGGATTTTCAACTTGAAAATGAAAGAACAAATAAATATAAATTTTCGATCGTTAGTGGAAGAACAATAATTATCCCAAAATTTTCGACCGATGATGAAAGAACCGTCACGAGGTACACTGAAATAGACCATAAATTTGTGTACCATTTTCTTAATACACAATTGTATTAAGAACGTTTTAAGAAAATTATCCAACAAGGGGGATTTAAAATGAATAAATAATCAAGTAATTAAATCCATACATGAGTTGTGAAAGCGATGTCAGCGCAAGCTTCAACTAGTGTAAACGCCACCAGAAGGTGTCGTATCAAATAATGACTTAATAAGGGTGCAGACTGAACCAGTCTACTATGGTTCGAAACAAATGAAATGCTTGTTGACATTACTTTGAATATGACGGCCTCAATCCATCATATGAGATCCTTGAATTGACTTTGTACACAGTGAGCAAGTTCAAACGATTGAACTTGGTTTGACACAATCCAACAATAAATACATGATTCGAATAAATTCCGATATGGTTACAACGAAAACCCATGTATGCAACTTGGAAAGAAAATGAAATTTCAAGGAATTCGTTGACTCGATATCAAGGAGTCAATACTTTCAATAAGGCAGGTCATCTAGATCACAAAGCAAAAATTTTGAGCATAGCGAACCAACCTTTGAACGACTGACGAAATGACCATTCAAAGTGTAGAACCTGATGTCCTCCATGCATCAAGTTAACCACATGCGTAGCAACAAAGCATGGGTATCATGTAAATATGTCAAGAAATGATGCAATAGGTGTTCGTTAATCAAGGAAGAAATTTCAGTGACACAATGACCGTTATGAGGAGTAGAGGTATGCAAAACTACTCAGTATATGCAAAGTTGAAATTTCAACAAAAGGAATTCGAGGACTTGACTAGTATTTCCTGTGATGACTTATTGTTTCGTGACATTACCACCGAATGTCGAATATGGCGTAATCGCCATTAATAAAGTAGGGGAATGCGATGACATGTGACTTCTTTTGCAGCGCCAATCGTTGTGATTACCATTGTAAAAAGTATCGATTGTTATGAATTCACGTTTGAATGTACCTCAGCGTGTTTCGTGTCGTTTACAGGACCACGTGACAAGTTGTCGTATTTTGGTCGGTAGTTCTCCCGCTAACGGGCTTAGCATCATTGTCGTAATGTCGTGCTTCCTCAAGGCCGTGCCTTGAAAGTCGTATGTGATGTACTTCAACATCCGTTGTTGTATCGTTCAAGTTTCACGTACATTTGCACACTAGTGTTTCGTTTCGCGTAGGCTGCCTGCTCGGGTAAATAAAATAGTAGCGACAATATATGTAATGTTTTTGTCCGAGCTAATAATCGTGGTTCCTACGTGATGACCTTTAATTGATATTGATAGAAATTTTCCAAAGGTCTTAAATGCATGTTGCCAAAACTCTCAAAGTTTTGCTTACGGTATGTAATGGTCTCGTGTACCGTGTATCAACCACAACACTAGTGTATGACTAAAATCATAATATTGACTTAATGTTTTCAGCCACGGTTGGAACCCATATTCAAGTGCTAGGCGTTCTGTATGTATTCAAGTCTTATTGATCTATTGTCCCCAAAGGAACGTGAGGTTAAAGCCTAGGTATCTCAACAGAAACCTATAGCTCTGATACCACTCTGTATCAGAGCCGGGTTTGATACCTAACTCGCTAAAACCTATAGCTCTGATACCACTCTGTCACACATGTAATCCCTTTTCGCATCAGAGCGGGGCGTGACCCAAATGGCATATTCATCGCACAGCGGAAGCAAGCGTGAGTGCTAAGGTTTAAATGAACGCTCGCTAACTACTCGAATACCCATGGGTTCCACTATTCCAACCATGCCATACTTGTTATCATAACCTGAGAAAAAACATGCGAAAAATCAACATAAAGTTGGCGAGTTCATAGTTTGTTTGTTTTGTTTCAGTGAGTTATAAAACATTTGAGCATTTTGCATTCGAAAACCGGTTTGTGGGATCACAGTATCCCAAAGCATTTGAAAGGTCATGACTGTATAACAGTATTGAAGTGTTTTCCATGTTATTTGCAAATCCATGCATATAACTGTTATGTTTATAAACCGGTGATAAAATGATTCAATCATATCTGTAAATAAACTGGTATTGAAATGTTTTCTGTTATCTTTGTAAACCGGTATTGAAATCGTAGTATGTAGTTTTCCTATGGAATCTAAGGATCAATCAGTGTGTAGCTAATACACTGACCTATGTGCCATAAGTAAGTAACCAAACCGAGACTTCTTTGTCATTTTGGGATCACAAAAGCACTCCTAACCGGTTAACTTACTAGGAGTGGAGTGTGTCTCAAACTCGACAGATCTACACCTTTTCACCTTGGTCACTACGTGATTAATGGTTACTATTGTTATTTTCCTACTTACGCACAGTGATCTGTTATAATCTAATTCCATAGCTATATACCAATTGTTATAAATCTGTGTTATTGGGCTTAGCCCATGTTTTCTTGTGATTTTGGGCCTAGTCCATGTTCTTTTTTCATTGGGCCTAGCCCATGTTTTCTTGTAAAATTGGGGCCTTGCCCGTAGTTGTGTCCATGACAATCCCGTCACTAGTCATAAAACTCATGCATGTTTCGAAAAGCTTTGTACAACTGTGAAAACCGGTAAGTTTAGCATAAATCTTTCATAAACCATTTGAGTTCATTGAAATCTGTTTGTAGCATGGTTTAGAAATTTATGATTTTCATTTATCGAACACTTTGTACTTTTGCAAAACTTGCATGTCTTTCCACCCCGAAAACGTTTATAAAAACGTAAAACGGTAAAAAGTGGGGGTTATGAACTCACCTTGATGTCCTTGTGCAATAGCTAGCTTAATGTGATATTTATACTGTTCTATCCACAACTTGTCTTGCTAGCATGCAATCTAGTGTTCCTAAAACGGAATAACTTGTAAGTTTCTAAGAATGACGTAACTCTATTACGTGATACCAAGCTCTAACGAATCGTTAACCTTACGATTCTATGAATGAGTTATTGACTTAACTCGGTTAACCAATCTATGGTTTTCTTAGAAATGATCTAGTTTTCGAGCGACTTGAAATATCTGTTTACAACTTAAGACAACTATATTTAATGAAATCGTATTTAGTAGTTACATACGTCGACGAAAAATGGTACGACTCTTCGTAGTTTTCGTAAGATATAAAGTATATATACTCGGAAATATATCAGTATATAATACTTTTCGTATTCGCACAATAGTCTTGTGGTATAGCGTCGTACCTCGTTGAAGTGTTTGATTCGATTAATAACAATATATTATTGTTATAAAATCCTTCGAGTATTCGCAAGCGTTCGCGTCGTCGACGTTTGTAATAAATACAACTATATTTATTTTATAAAAGTATTCAAATCTCGACGTTCGAATATATATAATTATATTCGTGATACGATCTCTAGATTTCTGTCGTTTAAAATAAAACGCGCCTTCACATTTATCTTGTAAAAACGTTCGGACATCTTGGCGTTTCGAAATAAATATAAACAATATACTTATTCTTATTTCGCCATTCGAATAAATTATCGATGTTTGAAAACTAATTCCCGAATCGTTGACATTTGAAATAATATAAGTAATTATATTTGATTATAGCGGATTGCCGAAACTAGTTGTCGTGTAGTCGCGTGCGTTGATATGTTGTCGGATCGATTTGTCAGTGTCGTCCAGATAAATATATGTATTTATTTTATAAAAATCGTTTGAATCGGATGTTTTGACTTTGAATTACAACGCGTTTTATGCTACGTATTTTACAAAAATCTGGCAGTGTTTCCTCTGTTTTTGGACGATCCCGACAATACTAGTTGTCGATTTATTTATAAGAACACAACCTGCAATGTACACAATCAAACAATATATATAATTTTTCGTTGTTTTCAAATATTAAGGTTTCGCCGATTTATAATTTTCAATTTATTTATATATCTATTGTGGGTTTGATTTTAACTAATAATTTTAAATGAGTTACACAGTCGGCTCGATTGTTATATATTATTTATCTTCTTTGGCGATATATAATTGTTTACGGTTCGGTT
Source organism: Scalesia atractyloides (assembly GCA_947069175.1). Taxonomy (NCBI): domain Eukaryota; kingdom Viridiplantae; phylum Streptophyta; class Magnoliopsida; order Asterales; family Asteraceae; genus Scalesia; species Scalesia atractyloides. The sequence goes on along the minus strand of CAMTDV010000001.1, from coordinate 50,503,083 downwards.
TGAGCTTGGTGTTCGCGATAACGAGTATTATTACTATTATTACTATTATTATTTTACCGAGTGTCGCGTTGACTCATTGACCGGGTTTGACCAGGTTTGACTTGGCTGACTCGTGATGACTAGGTTTAACCAGTTGACTTTCAGTGACCGAGTTAAACCGAACTCAAACCGAGACTTAACCTGAAACAAACATGCATCAGAACCGAAACGATGTAAACTCAAAGCAAAACAAATAGCGAAACTGTGTCGAACTTGAACCGGGTTGAACCCGAAACCTGAACCGGAGATGAACTGAACCGAGACTGGTTCGACTCGAACCGAACCTGAACTGTACCAAGTTTGCTGTTGAACCAGAGCCGCCGCTATCGGTCGTGGCTACTGCCACCGCTGCCACGTCGCCGATCGACTTAAAGCCGCCGGCGACGGCGTTTTTCGTCGCTCTCCCCACACCAGACCACCACCACAGACTGCTATCAATCTACCAGAAAAACGCCGGCATCACTGCCGCTGCCACCTCGACCCAACCCTACTGCCCAAACCCGCAACCACCACCAACCGCGGGATATCGTCGCCATTTAACCGGTCCAAGACCGCCGACGGTCGCCCGCCGGAGGCGACGGCTGCCGCCGCCAGCTCTCCCTTGTCCGATCTCTCTCATCTCTCTCTCTCTGTCTCGCGTTTGTATGTATGCGGGTGTATGTGCGAATAACGAGACCAGGGTGGGCTTCACCAGACTCCGGCGATCAGATCCTCAGAGGGAGAAAGGCAGTGATGTTGTTGTTGTAGGCTAGGGTTTTCACAAAATGAGGGGAAGAAGGAGTTTAAGGAGTATATATACCTAGGGTTGTTAAATGGGTCGGGCCCAAAGCCCGTTAATGCATTCATGGCCCAAACACATCTCTATGGCTCGATTCTACTCACGAACCTTGTGAATTATCCTAACATGTTTACTCAGGGTTCAAAATTCATAAAATTTTGTCGGAGGTCGGTGTTTGGCTCCATTGTTGTTTGTTGCGTTAAAGTTTGCGTGTTTTGCTAAGATCACCGTTTTTTAATCCGGTTTCTACCATGAGCGTTAAAATCTGATAATGAAGCCAATTATATCATAATATATTAATATTTAGACGTATCTCTAGTCCGTGGCTTCCGTTTCGTTGTTAGTGTGTTCCTGTTTTCTGCGTAACTTCCGCGTTGTGCTCTACGACGTTGAACGATTTAAATTTATCACATAATTATGAATGTATGATAAATACAAGTACAAAATTCGTATTTTTAGGTGTTGTTAGTATTCGTTCGGCATCAGTTCGCGTATCGTTCAAATTCGCGTTTAGAGTTCTCGATTGTCGCCATATCGCGTAACGTGAAGCAAGTAGACGTTCCTAGGCTCTCCAGGGGCCTGGTCGAGTTAATTTACGTCTAATTATGCAAATTAATGTTTTTAATGTTCGTTACGCGCTTAATTACGACCTGGAACTGCCAGTTGTCACACATATGAAGTGTCCACTTCGTACGAAGTGACAGTAAAACTCCGTTATCATTCGCACTTGGGTCCTGTGTATGTATCTAATCTATATAATATTCAACACACACTCTATCTAGCCTATTCGTGTGACAACCGACATTTTCCGGTTGTAGTTACGCACATACTGAACATTTATACCATCATAGGTAGCGTAATTAGACGTAAATTAACTTGATCAGGCCTTTGGAATGCCTAGGAATGTCTATCCGACTTTTCGGTACAGGAAGTGTGACTTGCGGGAAAACTACTGAACGTTAAACGGTAACGAACTAACAAAGGGAAAAATACTGACAACACCGACAAATACGAATTTGACATGTTTAATTTATGCGTAAGAATTTGGTTTTGATGAATAGTCGTGCTTTCGAATGTCACAAACGCTTACTGAACGCAAAACACGTCTGCAGGAATGCACCGACAACGAAACGGAAGCAATGGACTCGGGTTACGCCTTGATATTAATATATTATGATATATTTATCTTTTTAATCGAATTTTATTGTTCGTAGCCAAGATCGGATCGAAAAACAGACAAGAAATGACAACCGAAGCAAATTACGCATTTTAACGAAACCGACGAACGCACGCGATTAATATCGAATACTGACACCATTTTACATGTTTTTGACCCTAAAACAGTATTATACGACGTTACATGACATTTGGATTCGAAAACGGGCATCGTAGAGGTGATTAGGCCGCTCAAAACACTAGAAACGAGCTTTTGGGCCTTGGGCACAAACCCACAAAACCCTACCTATATAAACTAAAATTTAACCACAAACCCTCATTTTCACCTACACACTCTCTCTAACTCTCACCTGTCTCTCGTTCTTTCTCTATCTAGATTCTGGCCGGCATGTCAGGCGAGCATTCCGACAACGTCTGGCAATGGTCCAGCGAATACTCGCCGAAGCTGGCATAGGCCAGCAAAGGTGCCGCCGCTGACAACGGCGGTGGCGGTGGTCTCCGGTGAGATTTTCCGGCCAAAAATACCCTCCCCTACTAAACCAAGCTTTCTAAACACGATGGTGGTATCCGATTATCATGAATCGAAGCCGTTTCGGCTCAGACACAACTCTGGTGAAGCTCCAGTCAAGATTCCGGCAAACTTTTTTCGGAATTTAAACTCTGTGCATGCGTAGATCGGCTCACTAGGAATGTTTCTGCAAACTTTCAACGGAAATTATTTTCCAGCGATATTCAGGTAAGTTTTTCCGGTCCGTTTTACACTTTCTCTCATTCTTTTTAGTGGCTCGGTTAATGGAGAAAGACCTTTGAACAGTTTTAGGGGAGATGGAGGTTCACGGTGGTGCTTGCGTTGAAGGTGGATGTTAACGGGGATGTGTGGTGGCCGATGGAAGGGCTATGGCGGTCGAATTCTGTCAGTTTCATCGACATGTGTTGTTTAGGTCCAGGTTACAAAGAGGTGAGTGTGTTCGGTTTGGGTCTCGGTCGGTCAGTTTCATCGACACGGGATTTGTTCTGGTCAAACTTGGTTAAAATCGGTCAACTCAGTCAACGGGTCAAACGGTCAACAGCGGTCAACCGAACAAATTTTGGTTCGGGTCAAACACGGTCAACGTGAGTCGTGGTAAACTAATTTTAACACAAAGTTATTAAATAATAATTTAAGTTTTCGATTAACGCGACATCGAGCTCTAAAAACCGAACCGAATAACGAAACCATAAAATAACTATCGAACTGATGTATGTTACTCGTGTATATATATTAGTAGAAAAAAGAAATAATATATATTGTATTCAAATACATATTGGACTGGTAATCAATAATTGATATTTTGGATGCACGACGGAAAATTATATATATATTGCTACATTGACTTGTTGAGTTTTGAAAATTATCGATAGCTTGTGTTGTCGGGGCTATCCTAAAAACAGAGAAAACTCTGCTCGTTTTTTCGTAAAAGTACGTAATACAAAACATGTTATATTTCAAAGACAAAACCTATTGGATTCAAGCATATATTTATTCTCGATGAGACTTTATAACTCGTAAAACAAGTTTATAACCTCTCAAAAGAACGGGGTTACTAAATAGAGGAATTCGGAAATGAGATTTCAATTATCGATAATTCGAATACCTTCGAATACTCTTATAAAATAAATATAATGTTTATATTTATTTCGAACATCAAGATTTCCGAACGCTATTACAAAAATAGATTTAGTGTTTACGTTTATTCCGATCGCCAAGATTCCTAGTACCTAATAAGATAAATATAATGCAAATATTTATTTCCAATGTCAGAATTCAGACATTATCTTTCAAGAGCATAGTATTTGAAAAATATATAACGTAAATACAATCATTGATATCCATTTCTGTAACACCCCGACCGCGTCAAAACAACGAACCGCGGCGGAAAAGTCGGGGAGTCATGTCATAGAACTATTGTTTCACAACTCATGGAATTTAAAATTATGTTTGATTAAGTTAAATGTTTACATTGCCTTGGGATAAACAGAAACAACACATAAATAAATTGTCTTTCATGTTTTAAGTCACTAAGGCCAGCGTCCATTCCTACGTGAAGCATGGATCATATAATCAAGTATTGATTCCTGAAACATATGTGAAAAGAGAGTCAGCATAAAAAATGCCGGCGAGTACATAGGATTTGTGAGTGTGTCAAATTCGTGGCTTTGTATACATATTGCAACACCTCGTCCGACTACAAGAGTCGTTTAGTGAAAACCTCTTATCAAAAGTGTTTGATATTGTAATATAATTAACCAACTAATACAAGTTGGTTAGAGTTGTGAAAACCTTGTAGCCATGAATCTTGACAAAAACATTTCTTTTGTAAGAACCTTGTAATAGATTGATTCAAAAGAAAACTTCATATGGTTTATATCTTTATGTGAAAATCATTGCGTGAGATTGTTCAAAACCATTCCTCCGTGTTATAAATCAATCGTCCATGTCATAAACCAATTGTCCATGTCATAAACAAATCGTCCCTATATTTAATTGTGAAAACTTTTGATCGTTCTTTAATGAACACATTCAAACCTGTGTTGACTATACCACCAAAGGGTCTCTTTAACTAGACTAACAAATCAACAAATGATTTGTTAATCAGAAACTGTTTCTGTCATTACCCAGACTTCCACCGAATCCAGTGAACAGTCTGATAATGGGATTGTCAGTCCTATGGTACCATAACAAATTACTGGTCGGCTCGGCCAAAGCTAATTAATGTCATTTGTGTTATGGATAACGCATCAACAAGTTGTTCAAAGAGGGGGAACTATGTACTCACTTTGAAAATCATTTTGTATATATAAACCATGTATATTGTTTTGAAATCTTGAAACAATGATAGGCATATATGAATCACCCCAAAAACATTTAGAAAACCTAAAAGAGGGGGCTATGTACTCACTTTGAAATCATTTTGTATATATAAACCATGTATATTGTTTTTAAATCTTGAAACTAATGATAGGCACATATGAATCACCCCAAAACATTTAGAAAACGTAAAAGAGGGGGCTATGTACTCACTTGGGATTGCGAAAGTGTTCTTGATCAACGGAATAAACAAAGCTCAAACGTGTCCTAATGTGTCAGATAAATATGTTAGCGTGTCGGGACTACAAACAGGAGATCGGATAGAATGAAGTCTTATAAACCAAACGAGTGTTGGAACTCATGTTATATGGTTTATCAAACTTAACATTCTGATTTGGAAAGGATCCTAAGTGCTTTTCACCCACTATGACTCGTTAAGATAGTTTATGCTACGTTAACGGGTCATTAGCATAAACACATGATCGTCCTATGATAAGTCTTAAATGCCCCAAACATGTTTGAAAATGTTATAACATCAGTTTATATGTTAAAAATTTGGTTATATGTGTTTAAAATGGATTTATGCCCAAAAGGGCATTTTGGTCATCATTCTTTTAAGAACATAGAAGTAACTTATCATAACACTAACCAAACAACGTGACCGTAAGTTATAACCTCACTAGGTTATTCCCTATACAACTATGGTCACAAATATGTGTTTGGTCGGATCCTAAGATTGACCAAACGGGTCGGATTCGAAAGTCAAAGAGGTGGTCAAGACCGCTCGACTTACGACCCTAAATAAGCACTAAACTAGAAGTGACGAGTTAGACATGTCAAAATATGTCTAACAAAGTTTATAAAACTGATTTGGTATCAAAACTTGGTGTTTTGATACCCGAAAATAGTTTCGTCATAAAATGCACATCATGCACATTTTTGATTGAAACTTTGCCTCGTCAATACAACTAGCAAACGTGGTAATCAGAAGCTGAAATCGTTAGGGATTATAACCTTCGTGATTACGATCACGTTTCAAAGTTCAATTGAACTTTGACTTGACCAAATATGGTTAGAACCAAAAGTCAATCAGGAAGCCAAACTGTTCGACTTTTAGCTCAAAATAGCTAAAATAATGAAAGAACTAGGAAGAGTACTTACTCGTGTTGAAGAACACTTTCAGAACTCAAGATAAGAGGCTTCCAAAGGATGGAAACAAGTTCCAAGAAGGATAGAAAGAAGAACTTCACACTTTGCTTTGAAGTGTTTTGAAGTGGTATGAAAATGGAAGAATCATGGGGTATTTATAGTATTTTAGGATTAAGGAGGTGATGACAGGTGTCCTCAAGTGTGGATTAGCGTCCTAACATGTGTCAACACCATATTAAGTGTGGCAAAGTGAGTGCTAGGTGTCAAAAATTGGAGATAGGTGGCAAACTTGGTGAAGAAGCAAAAATATTTATTATTTTTTTTGACATTTTCGGCCCCTGGACTTGTATTTTCACTTGTTGTGATTTTTAACCTCTTTACCCTAATATTTAGTTTATATAAAGGCTTTCAAACATATGTAACTTGGATTATGCCTGAAAATGTCAGGGATGTCGGTTCGTTCGGTTGTATGGTCTACGTAAAACGCTTTAACGAACACGAAAATGATCGAAATTGTGCAACGATTGACATTTTTGCATTCTCATCAATAAAATACAAGATTTTATTGAATAAAAAAATATTTGGAAATAAAACACAGGGTTTCATTGAATACGAAATTGTTTGTAATTGTGCAATGATTGAAAAGGCACAAATGTCACCGTCTCCCCTACTTTTGGAAATTTTGTCCCGAAATTTAATTAGAGGAAACTTTGTGAAATAGATGTGGATATTTCGCTTTTATCTGATCCTCTCATTCCCTAGTAAATTCTAGGCCACGTTTGGATTCCCAGCGAACTTTAACTATCAGTATACGTCTACGCTTGAGTTTCTTGACTTCATGGTCCAATATCTCCATAGGTTTCTCGACAAAGTGCATAGTGTCATCAACGTGAATTTTGTCAAGGGGAATGTGAAGGTTTGTATCAGCTAAACACTTTTTCAAATTAGACACGTAGAATGTTGGGTGAATATTTCCAAGTTCAGGAGGTAGCTCAAGTCGGTAGGCCACCTTTCCGATTCTCTCAACGATCTTTAATGGTCCAATATATCGTGGTGCAAGTTTTCCTTTCTTTCCAAATCTAATCACACCTTTCCAAGGGGATACCTTGACAAGGACGTGATCACCAACATGGAATTCCAAGGGCTTGCGTTGTTTATCCGCATAACTCTTTTGACAGCTTCTAGCTGTCAGAAGGCTATCGAATTTTCTTGACTTTGTCTATTGTGTCATGAATGAGTTCGGTTCCAGTGAGCTGAGCTTCACCGACCTCATTCCAGCAGACAGGTGAACGACATTTTTGACCGTATAAAGCTTCGAAAGGCGCCAAATTGATATTGGCGTGGTAACTATTGTTGTAGGAGAATTCGACCAATGGTAGATGTGAATCCCAACTACCACCAAAGTCGATCACACATGATCTAAGCATATTCTCTAGTGTTTGAGTTATCCTTTCAGATTGTCCATCCGATTGAGGACAATAAGCAGTGCTCAGATTGAGTTTGGTTCCCATGGCTGATTGCATGGTCTTCTAAAAGTGAGATGAGAATCGAGCATCTCGATCGGTATGATGTTCAAAGGAACACCATGACGAGATACATCTCATCAACGTAGATCTTGGCGAGTTTGTCAGCAGATAGATCCTCCGAATTGCCAAACAGTGTGCTGACTTTGTTAGACGATCGATGATTACCCAAATGGCATCATGACCTCTAGGTGTGCGCGGTAGTTTAGTGATGAGATCTATCACAATGTTCTCCCACTTCCATAATGGTATTTCTGGTTGGTCAAGTAAACCAGATGGGCGTTGATGTTATGCCTTAACTTTAAGACAAGTTAGGCATTTAGACACATACAAGGCAATGTCCTTCTTCATACCCGGCCACCAATACTAGGTACGAAGATCCTTATACATTTTATCTACACCAGGATAGATTGAATAACGAGACTTATGAGCTTCGTCCACCATTAAGGTGCAGAGATTGTCTTGACTAGGAATCCACAAACGGTTCTTGTAGTAGAGTAATCCGTTGTATTTTGTTTCGAGTTGAAGTTTGAGATTTTGTGGCAGCTTATTTTTCAATAAGCTTTGGGTCACACATGTATATTATGCTTGAAGGATACATGTTTGGATATCAGATTGAACTCGAACACAATGAAGGTTGACACATTCCTTACGACTAAGTGCATCAGCCACAACATTCGGCTTACCAGGATGGTAGCGAATCTCGCAGTCGTAGTCGTCCAGAAGTTTGACCCAGCGTCGTTGTCTCATGTTTAGCTCCTTTTGATTGAATATGTGTTGGAAACTTTTTTGGTCAGTGAAAACCACATATTTCGTACCGTAAAGGTAGTGTCTCCAAATTTTGAGAGCAAAAACTAGGGCTCCTAACTCAAGCTCATGAGTTGCGTAGTTCTTCTCGTGGATTTTCAGTTGTCTTGATGCATAGGATATGACTTTGTCTCTTTGCATGAGAACATAACCAAGGCCTAGGTTTGATGCGTCACAATAGACAACAAAATCATCGTCGTTGTCGGGTAAAGATAAAACAGGAGCATCACAAAGTTTTTGTTTAAGTGTTTGAAAGGATTCCTCTTGTTTGGATCCCCACTCGAAAGGTTTATTCTTCTGAGTCAAAATGTTGAGGGGAACCGCGATCTTTAAAAAGTTCGCGGTAAATCGTCGATAGTATCCAACAAGACCAAGAAATGAACGAACTTCGGTAGAAGTAGTAGGTGTACTCCAATCCCTAATAGCACTGATTTTGGCGTGATCTACATGTATACCTTGTTCGTTCACAATGTGTCCCAAAAATTGAACTTCTTTTAGCCAAAATTCACATTTGGAGAATTTGGCGTAAAGTTGTTCTTTCTTCATGAGTTCCATCGTTAGATGGAGATGTTGTTCGTGATCGGCTCGAGACTTAGAATAGATGAGGATGTCGTCGATGAAAACAATGATGAACTTGTCTAAATAAGGTTTACAAACCCTATTCATTAAGTCCATGAAGACAGCATGAGCATTCGTCAAACCAAAAGGCATGAAAGTGAACTCGTAATGGCCGTATCGAGTGCAAAAAGTAGTCTTGGGAATATTTTCTTCGCGTACACGAAGTTGATGATACCCAGAACGCAGATCAATCTTTGAAAAGTAGGTCACACCTTGTAGCTGATCAAAGAGATCATCAATGCGAGGTAGGGGATATCGATTTTTGATTTTGAGTTTGTTGAGCTCACGATAATCGATGCACATACGGAAGGATCCATCCTTTCTTTTTCACGAATAGGACAGGAGCGCCCCAAGGTGAAAAGCTCGGACGAATGAATCCCTTGTCTGTAAGTTCTTGGAGTTTCTTTCACAACTCTTGCATTTCAGACGGTGCAAGACGGTAAGGAGATTTAGCAATTGGGTTGGCACCAGGTACAAGGCCAATACGAAATTAAACTTGAAGAATTGGGGGTGAACCAGGTAGCTCTTCAGGAAACACCTCAGGATATTCCCGAACAACGGGGATGTCCTAAACAGTTTTGCCCTTGATTTTTTCCTCTACGATATGTGCCAAGAAGGCTACATAATTCTTTCGTAGGTATTTTGGGGCCTGGGTACAGGTCATGAGTTTTATGCTACTAGAGGGTTTCTCTCCGTGAACTTCTAAGGTTTCGCCAGATGAAAGAGGTATACGAACAACCTTGTCAAAATAGATCACCTCAGCATGGTGTTTGGTTAACCAATCCATTCCTATGATGATGTCAAAACTCCCGAGTTGCATTGGTGTGAGGTCAATGGGAAAAAGGTGGTTATCCAAGTTCAATTGGCAACTACGAATGACATAGTCGAGCATAAGGGGTTCACCACTAGCTATTTCCATCGTTAAGGGTGTTGGTGCATATTTGTGACAACAGCTTAGATTTGGTCTTTGGATATCTTGTAATTAGTAAATGATAAACGGTTAGCGGGTTTAGTTTTGTAATAGTGAATTAGAAGTAATTACGCTGAACTAGATACAATATAACACATGGTAGGCGAATTGGGCTTTAAACCCATTAGGAGTCCATGTAGGAAACCCTAGCCCATGAGTATAACCTATCTCTATATAAAGGGAGGTTGTGATTAGGGTTAAGGTTACTCAGTTAGTTGCTGGTTCTATTTTTCAGTTGCTGCAAGACTTGCTTCACAGAGTTTGTGAGAAGAGTCTTGAATTGATTGTAAAACAATTGTGTTTGATAATCAATAGAAGACGGTTTAAAGGAATTCGTGTTCGTGTTCTTGTTCATGTTCGTGTTTTTTGTGAAATCGGATCTAGGGGATTCTGCACTCTAGATTAGATAGACGATTCTGTCAAGATCCATAAGGACTGGGGGACCTACAATTGGTATCAGAGCATTCGGCTCTTGATTATTGCTCGGTTGAGAATCGTGACAGCAGAAAAATCGGATTTTTGGGTGTTTTGGAGGCTGTTTTGGAGTTTTTGACGGCTGTTTTAGGCTTTTTGCAAGTTTTTCAGATTTTCAGCAGCATTTCGGATTAACAGCTAAGCATTCTAGATTGAAGACTTGCATTCCGGATTAAAAAGCATAGGAATTCGGATTGAAGACTTGTATTTTGGACCAGAATTTGCATTTCGGATCTGGAAAACAGAGCAATTCGGATCAGAAAAGCTATTTCGGATTCCATTTCGGATTGAAATTTCGAATTAGAATTGTATTCCGGATTCAATCTCGAATTGTAATCGTATCGACGAGATGAGTCTAACAGTATAATTTGGTAACCACTCATTTCGGACAAGTTTTAACGTTTTTAACGAGCCGGTTCGGTAAAAATGTCGAATATGTCAAACCTAAATGAGATGTTAAGGATGGAGCATGAGGCTGATACCACAAATAAACCTCCAAAGATGCTGAAGGTGGAGAACTATCTTACTTCGAAGGATAGATTTCTATCCTTTATTGAATATCAGGACACACGGATGTGGATCTGTATTCAAGATGGGTACGCTAACCCAACACATGATTTTGAGGGAAGACAGTGTGTTACTGCTTATGTCAACATGTCTAAAGCTGAAAAGAGGATGTATGAATCTGAAAAGAATGCCTTAGCTGCTATCAAGATGTCATTACCTGATAGCATCAAACATACATTCAAGTGTTATACAACATCAAAGGAGATGTGGGATGCCCTAGAAAAGAATTATGAGGGCAATACAGATGTGAAGAAGAATAAGGTTGATCTGCTGAACAGTTTGTTGTGTTCAAAGGAATGAGAAATGAATCCCTAGATGATATTATCACGAGATATTATCATCTGATGTCAGAAATCTATAATTATGACATAGAGGGATATACAGGTGTGGAGATAAACGACAAGTTGCTAGATGCTTTACATGCAAAGTGGGATATTTACACGTTGATGATAACGGGTGAAGCTGACTATGAAAAGAAAGACCTGGAAGAGGTTGTTGGGAAGTTGAGAGCTTATGAGCTCAATAAGCTTATGAGCTCAATATGAAGAAGAAGGAAACGGGTTATGATCAGGTTCAAGATCGGGGATATATAAAGGTCTTACACCTTCATCTTATAACAATGCTTCTGGTGACACTGCAACTGCGTTTCTATCATGTGAGAATGAACATATAGTGACAAATTCTGATGGAGAAGTATGTTTCATTGCTGCTTCAGGATGCTCTTCAGGGGCTAAGAGACAACAATCAAGTAACAGTTGTTCTAAGTCTATGCCTCTGAGTGTCAAAAGTGCTGAAGATCACCCGGCATTGCTTGCTTATTTTGTGGCTTCCTACGAGAACTACATTCAGGGAAAAATATCTGATCCTGCTATGTTTGATGAAGATTATGATTAGATCGACCCTGATGACTTAGAGGAGATGGATTTGCAATGGCATATGGCCATGATCTCTAGAAGGGTGAAAAGGTTCATGAACAGAACGTGCAGGAAGTTCGTTGGCAAGAGTGTGGGCTTTGACAAGTCGAAAGTGAAGTGCTACAACTGTCACAACTACAGACATTTCGCTAGAGAGTGTCAAAGAGCTAAGTCTGAATCTCGTCCTAGTTCATCCTTTCAAGATGCTCCTGGTTGGTTCAAACAACAGGAATGCGTCAAACAACACTGGATCAAAGGCCCTGATTTCTACTGATAGAGGGGTTCTTATGATTGGAGTGTTTATCTGGAGAGTGAAAACAACGCATCACAAGCATGTATGGCTGAGATAGCTCCAGTTGTTGATGAAGATGTGAAAGTTGATGCTGAAAAGGAGCAAGAGAAAGTAGTTGAGAAAGATAATGGAGAACAGATGACTACAAAAAAGAAAATGGCTGCTGATTTTGATGCTTTCATGGCTGATCGAAACAAATCAACAGGCGAGGTATGTTCTAACTCTAGTAGTTCTGTTTGTTTGAAATGTTGTGAACTGCAAAGTGAGGTTGACACACTAACACAACAAAACCAATGTCTGGCTAATGAGCTCTCAAACTTAAAAGAATCAAACTTTTTCATAAAACGAAATGAGTCATTATACTTGAAGAAAATTAAAGGTTATGAAGAAGAAATTAATATTCTAACATGTAAGCTTAATGAAAAACTTCAAGTTATTGACTTAGCTCATGATACGATGAGTGAGAAAACAAAAGAGGTTTCTGAAAAGTGCAAAGAGTCGTCTGAAGCACAACTTAAAATTTGTGAGCTTGAAAAGAAATTGAATCAATTCAGAGATTCATCTTTTGTCATGAAACACATGATGAATGGCTTGAAGGAGAGTAATGACAAGACTTGTGTGGGATTCAGAGGTTTGAATGAAGTTCCACCACCACTTGGTCATGACTATTCTTTCTTGCCAGATGAAGAAGAGCTTACCGACTTTGTGTAAACTACACCTTGTAGTTCCACATCAGGAAGTGTTGATGGTTCTGAAAATGCCAAGAAGGATACTAATGGGGAACCAGTTTTGAAAACAAAAATTACACACCCTAAGAATCAAAAACAATTTTTTGTTAAAAAGGTTGATTTTGTTAAGGGGAGTGACATGAAAGAAGAGGTCCCTGTTATTACCAAAGAGTCTAATGTGCAGTTTGCTAAGAACAAAAACAAAGAAAAATCAGAAGTTAAGCAAACTAAACAAGTTCCTTCTAAAGCATCATCATCTTCATCATCGCCTGATGAATCTAAGCAAGAGGCTTCAATTAGAAGTCTTCGGCTAGAAGATTGTGTTTCAAATGTCATGAAAAAGGACATGTAGCCAGCTGCTGTCTTAACAAAAAAAGTGAAACATAGGTAAGTGAGAAACAAATAGAAAAATCACCAGAGAAAAGTGGTAATGGTGAGACAAAGTTTAACTCACCAAAGATATCTGCTACCAGGGAACAAAGTGTTGCTGTTGGTGTAGATAAGGCTGAAAAAGGAGCTCACCAAGTTCCTCATTTTCAAAGAAATCAACAATGATTTCAGCCTGCATCTACATCAGGCAGATATGATAGACCAAGAAGTAGTTCACCAAGAATGAATAACTTTAATGGTCCATCAAATAATTCCAGAAGTCAAGGTCAATATCAAAATCGATATCAAAATGTTGGTAATCAGATTTTTATAACGATGGCTTTAGAAATTATCCTTATCAAAATTCATTGAATCAAATCATAATTTCCAAAGGTCACAAAATCATAATTTCCAAGGAAACCTCAGGACAACAGACCTAGTGGAAGTCAAAAACCATTTCCATCAATAGGTCTAAGATCCAAGACTCCTGTTAGGAGTGATGGATACTGGAAGACCCAAGACCATTAAAGCTTGGGTCCCCCAATCTAACTAATTTTGTTGGGTGGTGCAAGAGCTGCTAAGGAGGATTATCAACTTGTGGTATGTTGATAGTGGCTGCTCCATGCACATGACGGGGGATGCGAGGTTGCTGACTAAGTTTTAGAATATAGAAGGTGGATACGTGAATTTTGCAGGTGCTAAAGGAGGGCATATTACTGGTCGAGGAAAAGTGACTAACGGGAAGATCACACTGGACAAAGTAAACTATGTTGAGCACCTGAAGCACAATCTGATGAGTGTGTCTCAAGTCTGTGACAAGGGTCACTCGGTCCACTTTACAAAGTCAGAAGCTTTGGTGTTGAAACCTGGTTTGGTGATACTGGATGACTGGATAGTGATGAGAGCGCGAAGGAGAATTGACGCCTATGTCATGGACATGGGTGCCAAAGATTCATCGATTGTGGTGGCGTGTTTACTATCAAAAGCATCTGAGGCTGAGTTATTGTTGTGGCACAGACGCATGGCCCACATCCACTATCGAAAATGAACTATATTATTAAAAATGGTTTAGTGGAAGGGGTGCCAGTGTAGAGGTTTCACGTGGAAGATAAATGTCTTCCATGTCAAAAAGGAAAACAACATAAGAAACCTCACAAGTCTAAAACAGTAAATTCCATAGATGCCCCTTATAAATTACTTCATATGGATCTATTCGGTCCATTTAATGTAAGGAGCATAGGTGGAAAGTACTATTGTTTAGTTGTCACCGATGATTACTCACGCTATTCATGGGTTTTCTTATTAGGTACAAAAGATGAGACAGCAGAGATGTTGATTGATCTTTTTACAAAATTGGAAAATGTCCATGATGCACGGATCAAGAGGATAAGGAGTGATAATGGCACGGAGTTCAAGAACCAAGTTCTGGATCTATATTGTCTTCGCAAGGGAATTGAACATCAATATTCTGCTCCTTATACACCTCAATAGAATGGACTCGCTGAGAGGAAGAACAGGATGTTTATTGAAGCCGCAAGGACTATGCTTTCTGATTCAAAGCTTCAAGTTCTTTTCTGGGGAGAATCTGTGAACACAGTGTGCTATGTCCCGAACAAAGTGTTGATGGTTAAACGGTTTAACAAAACGTGTCACGAACTATTGTTTAACCGAAAACCAAACTTAAAAGGCTTTGAACCATTTGGATTACCCTGCACCATTGTGCGAAACAAAGATAAGCAAAAATTCGGTGAGGTAGCCGATGAGGGCTACTTTCTAGGATATATGCCTAGAACACCGAATAAAAGTGTTTTTAATCTAAAAACTGGTAAATTTGAGGTGGTGTTTAACATGGAAATCACTAGTTACTCACCTCAACAATCAACGAGTGGTCTTGCTATATTATATGATTATGACAGTGTCTTTAAATCATTTAATATTCCTGATGTTTCAAATACAGATGAGTCTCAAGTGATCCATACTGTGGTTAGTGAAGATGGAGAGTGTGACTTCATGCCTAGATCGAGTATATCGCTGATAGATGCTCCAGAAACTTCTTCCAGTGCAGCTCCAGAGGACTCTAGTGATAGTGAGTCTGAACCTATTCAGGGGGAGGACTTCACAAATCCATTTGCTAAAATTCAGGGGA
This sequence comes from Scalesia atractyloides, assembly GCA_947069175.1. Classification (NCBI taxonomy): domain Eukaryota; kingdom Viridiplantae; phylum Streptophyta; class Magnoliopsida; order Asterales; family Asteraceae; genus Scalesia; species Scalesia atractyloides. The sequence continues at coordinate 50,487,685 of CAMTDV010000001.1, read as the reverse complement.
GGTTGGATCTAATCTGGGAGATAATATGGTTGTTGACACCATTGCTACAACAAGAGTACACAAAGATCATCCAGTTGAAAACATCATTGGTGATCCTCCTGCAGGTGTTCAGACGAGAAGAGGTATGCTCGAAGGTTCCTGTTTGTTTACTTCGATTCCGAAGACTGGGTTGATTAATGAATGTTTGTATAGCTGCTTTATTGCCCAAGAGGAGCCGAAGAATGTTCATATGGCTCTAAAAGACAATGTTGGGTTGAAGCTATGCAAGAGGAACTAGCTGAGTTCAAGAAGTTGAAAGTTTGGGAGCTAGTTGATCTACCTGAATGAGAGAAAGAAATAGGCACTAAGTGGGTGTTTAAGTGCAGGAAAGACGACCGAGGGATCATGATACGGAATAAGGCTCGGTTGGTGGTAAAATGGTTCAATCAGCAAGAGGGGATTAATTATAATGAAGTGTTTGCACCAATAGCAAGGTTGGAAGCAATTCGTTTGTTCCTAGCTTTTGCTTCATTCAAAGGCTTCAAAGTTTACCAACTTGACGTGAAGAGTGCATTTCTTTATGGTAAAGTCCAAGAAGTGGTATATATCTCACAACCAGACGGGTTTACTGATCCAGACTACCCAGATCGAGTCTATCGACTTGATAAGGCATTGTATGGATTGCATCAGGCACCCAGGGCGTGGTATGAGACACTGTCAGCATATTTATTAAAACACGGTTTCGAAAGAGGTCAGATTGACAGTACACTGTTCATTAAAAGGAAGAAGGAAGACTTTCTACTGGTACAGGTATACGTAGATGACATCATCTTTGGATCATCTGATGAGAACATGTGTCATGACTTCGAAGAGGTAATGAAGAGCAAGTTTGAGATGAGTGCGTGGGTGAATTATCCTACTTTTTGGGTTTACAAGTTGAATAGAAGAAAGATAGGATGTTTATACATCAGACGAAGTATGTGTATGACATTTTGTCTCGTTTCAAGATGGAGGATTGCGCTAATTTCAATACACCTATCTGTGAGAATCGCAATCTTGGTCCAGATCATGAGAGTGTGGAGGATGTAGATCCAACTCAATACAGGGCAATGATTGGTTCTCTGATGTACTTGACTACTTCAAGACCCGACATCATGATCACAGTATGTCTTTGTGCCAGATATCAAGCGAATCTAAAGGAGTCCCACATGAAATCGGTGAAGGGGATTCTTCGTTACTTGAAGGGGAAACCTAAACTTGGGTTATGGTATCCAGCTGCTAGTGATTTGAAGTTTGTTGCTTTTACTGATTCGGACTTTTGAGGATGCAAATCTACAAGGAAGTCTACCACATGTGGTTGTCAGTTCTTAGGAGGGAGGCTAGTCTCATGGCAATGCAAGAAGCAGTCTTGTGTGTCTACCTCAACGTGTGAAGCTGGATATATTGCTGTGGGTAGCTGTTGCTCTTAGGTTCTCTGGATCCAACAGCAGATGCGCGATTACGGTTTGAATTTCACTCGTAATGCCAGTATTTCAATCACCAACAATCCCGTAAAACACAGTCGCACAAAACATATTGACATCCATCATCATTTTATACGGGATTGTGCTGAAAAGAAATTAATTGAACTGCATCGAGTCGACAAACTTTGAACATTCAGTCGAACTCAACGGGGCTCGCTTTGAACATTTAGTCGAACTCAACGGGATGAGGAATCCTGAATAACCATTTTTCCATTAAAATAATTTGTAAATTATTTACTGCTTTTCAAAAATCAAAAACATAAAAAAATAGAAAATCAAAAATGAGTTTTCACTGTGTGAAAAAGAAGAAATGATAGTACATCAGGAAGTTAGACTGTCACACTGAAATTAAAAGAAAATTGCTTAAGTGTGATAGCAGCTTCATCATATGATGTACCCGTAGGCAAAAGGCATGAAATAATCAACTTACCTTTGTGATACAAATCTAACAGAACTGTGTATGAGTGGGTAACATATCAGTGGCGTATGGTTTTATAACCTTAAATCTTGCGTTGATAGATTGCCAAAATCTGAGGTTTTAGGTCTTTATATCGTTATTTCATCGAGGGTATCAAGGTTGTCCTTCTGCTACATCCAAATATATGCTGACCTAGGCACAACCAGGATATCTTAAAAGAGCTAAAATGCCAAATCCCAAATATTGAAGAAGCTCTCCTAAAGAGTCATTCAAATGTGCAAATTGCATTATTCGTACCACAATTTGGTATTTGTCCTATCCCTCATTGGATATTGGTCTCTTTGTTGTACGAAAGTACTGACCTGATCACCAATTATCTAACGTTGTAAATACAAAAGGATGGATTTCGGTATACTCACCTACTACGATGAAGTTTTGTGCATACCTTGATCGCGGGGGTATGTCCTGAAGTGGGACACACTAGTATATCAAGTATACAATATCTAAGCATATCACGAGGTAATGGTACTTGAAATTTTCATGTATTTGTTTAAGTGGATAAACAATACTGGTAATCATCTTGACTGCTATTCATGAATATTGCATATAAAATAATCAGATAGTGTGAAAACAGTTTGTTATTGCTGATATGATCTTCATACCGATGAATCTCACAAAAATAGAGTGTCTATTATTTTGTTATTTATTTGCTTTCAGAAAATATAAAAATCTAAAAATATTTCATTTTCTTATATATTTTTAATGTACGGGATATTGGTTGTTCATGGAGGAGTTGTTACCGATAGGGGGAGACGATGTTAGAAGCTGAGTTCAAAATTTTTTTCGATCTTGCAGGTTATGTGTGTTTAAAAAATTTTGAGTATATGGTTTGAGTTGAGAAGTGCTTAATCTGTGATACAGTTTTACTGTCTCTTGAATAATAATAATTTGTTTAACTGATGTTGAAAAATTCTTATGGTTTCTCGAGATGTATGTTTTATAGTATACAGATTGTAGCAGTATATTGCTGAGAAGTTTGGTGAAGAGGAGTTTTACTTGGATGCATGGTAGAACCTCCTTTCTACATTGCAGACAAAGTTGAAGAGTTTTGAAGATCGTTATACAAGGACTAAACTGGAGTTTACTCAAACGCTATCGATTTAGAAGATTTGGTGATTGGATACATTAGCTTAGGGTTGCAGACATAAGCTATTAAAGCTGAAGCTATCCAAAGACCAACGTTTTTCAAAGATGTTGAAGATTGCAAGAAGACTGAAGACTAAGTTACTTTATGAAGCTATTGTCAAGGGAGAGTTTGTTGGTGCATATTTGTGATAGCAGCTTAAGTTTGGTCTTTGGATATCTTGTAATTAGTAAAATGATAAACGGTTAGCGAGTTTAGTTTTGTAATAGTGAATTAGAAGTAATTGGGCTGAACTAGATACAATATAACACATGGTAGGCGAATTGGGCTTTAAACACATTAACAGTCCATGTAGGAAACCCTAGCCCATGAGCATAACCTATCTCTATATAAAGGGAGGTTGTGATTAGGGTTAAGGTTGCTCAGTTAGTTGCTGGTTCTATTGTTCAGTTGCTGCAAGACTTGCTTTAGAGAGTTTGTGAGAAGAGTCTTGAATTGATTGTAAAACAATTGTGTTTGATAATTAATAGAAGACGGTTTAAAGGAATTCGTGTTCGTGTTCGTGTTCGTGTTTTCTGTGAAATCTGATCTAAGGGATTCCGCACTCCAGATTAGATAGACGATTCTCTCAAGATCCATAAGGACTGGGGGACCTACAAAGGGTTTTCCTAGTTTAGTTCTAGGCATCGAAAGCAAAGGTTCAAAGGCTAGTGATATAAAGCTTCTATCAGCACCCAAATCGAAAAGAATAGAAGCAGGATGATTTTTAACAAGGAACGTACCGTTAATGACTTCGTTATCAGCATGAGCCTCGTTGGCATTGGATAACCAAGAGAGATGTTAAAAATATCAATGAAATATAAGGATGGTGGTCATTCGTTCGTTACTTAAAAACAAACAAAAGACACACAGTGACTAATCAAAGTAACTGGGTCTTTATAATGTATCGCGAAGGCATGCTTTAGCATATAAGTGGACACTCACACCAAGAGTTCCCAGGTAAGAGTGACTGGTCCGATAGTGCGGATTTGTACAAACACTCTAGCCATAGATAGAAAACTCAGGGTACAGGCATCCACCCTTCCAGATTGCACGTGTTCACATTAATAAAACCCAAACTTTGACGGGATTTTGAAAACTCACAAGGCTTTAAGCCAAAACAAATCAGCTAAGGATAGATGATTGATTTTCAAAACGAATTTGTAACTTGCGTATTTGTTTTTGGTTGTCACCTAAGGATAGGTGATGGTATTGTCTTAAGAATGTAAACGTAAGATAACTCGCATTAGGGTCCTAGGAAGGTTATAGTCTAGGTCAAAGCATTACTAATAACCTAATTCCTTATAACCATAACCTCTGATACCAATATTTCTATAACACCCCCGACCGCGTAAAACAACGAACCGCGACGGAAACGTCAGGGAGTCATGTCATAGAACTATTGTTTCACAACTCATGGAATTTAAAATTAAGTTTGATTAAGTTAAATGTTTACATGGTCTTGGGATAAATAGAAACAACACATACATAAATTGTCTTTCATGTTTTAAGTCACTAAGTCCCGCGTCCAATCCTACGTGAAGCATGCATCATATTATCAAGTATTGATTCCTGAAACATATGTGAAAAGAGAGTCAGTATAAAAAATGCCGGGGAGTACATAGGTTTTGTGAGTGTGCCAAATTCGTGGCTTTGTATACATATTGCAACACCTCATCCGACTACAAGAGTCGTTAAGTGAAAACCTCGTATCAAAAGTGTTTGATATTGCAATACAATTAACCAACTAAAACAAGTTGGTTAGAGTTGTGAAAACCTTGTAACCATGAATCTTGACAAAAACATTTCTTTTGTAATAACCTTGTAATAGATTGATTCAAAAGAAAACTTTGTATGGTTTATATCTTTAAGTGAAATCCATGGCGTGACATTGTTCAAAACCATTCCTCCGTGTTATAAATCAATCATCCGTGCCATAAACCAATTGTCCATGTCATAAACAAATCGTTCGTATACTTAATTGTGAAAACTTTTGATCTTTTTTAACGAACATATTCAAACCTATGTTGACTATACCACCAAAGGGTATCTTTAATAGACCACCAAAGGGTCTCTTACTAGACTAACAAATCAACAAATGATTTGTTATTTAGAAACAGTTTCTGTCATTACCCAGACTTCCACCAAATCCAGTGAAAAATCCGATAATGGGATTGTCAGTCCTATGGTACCATAACATACTACTAGTTGGCTCGGCAAAAGCAAATGAATGTCATTTGTTTTATGGATAACGCATCAACAAGTTGTTCACATTATTGAAATCGTATTGTTTTATATATAAACCATAGACATTGTTTTTGAAAACTTGAAAATGATTTAGCACATATGAGTCACCCAAAAACATCTGGAAAACGTAAAAGAGGGGAACTATGTTGAAAATCGTTTTGTATATATAAACCATGTATATTGTTTTTAAAATCTTGAAAATAATGATAGGCACATATGAATCACCCCAAAACATTTAGAAAATCTAAAAGAGGGGGCTGTGTACTCACTTTAAAATCATTTTGTATATATAAACCATGTATATTGTTTTGAAATCTTGAAAATAATGATAGGAACAAATGACTCACCCCAAAATATTTAGAAAACGTAAAAGAGGGGGCTATGTACTCACTTGGGATTGCGAAAATGTTCTTCATCAATGGAATAAACAAAGCTCAAATGTGTCCAAATGTGTCATATAAATATGTTAGCGTGTCAGGACTACAAACGAGAAATCGGATAAAATGAAGTCTTATAAACCAAACGAGTGTTAGAACTCATATGATATGGTTTACCAAACTTAACATTCTGATTTGGAAAGAATCCTAAGTGCTATTGACCCATTATGACTCGTTAAGGTAGTTTATGCTACTTTAACGGGTCATTAGCGTAAACGCTGATCGTCCTATGATAAGTCTTAAATGCCCCAAACATGTTTGAAAATGTTATAACATCAGTTTATATGTTAAAAAAATGGTTACATGTGTTTAAAATGGATTTATGTGCAAAAGGGCATTTTGGTCATGATTTTTTTAAGAACATAAAAGTAAACTTATCATAACACTAACCAAACGACGTGACCATAAGGTATAACCTCAGTAGGTTATTCCCTATAAAACTATGGTCACAAATATGTGTTTGGTCGGATCCTAAGATTGACCAAACAGGTCAGATTTGAAAGTCAAAGCGGTGGTCAAGACTGCTCGACTTACGACCCTCAATAAGCACTAAACTAGAAATGATGAGTTAGACATGTCAAAATGTGTCTAACTAAGTTTATAAAACTGTTTTGGTATCAAAACTTGGTGTTTTGATACCCGAAAATAGTTTCGTCATGCGCATTTTTGACCGAAAATTTGACTCGTCACTTCGACTAGTAAACGTGGTAATCAGAAGGTAAAATCGTTAGGGATTATAACTTTTGTGATTACGATCACGTTTCAAAGTTCAATTGAACTTTGACTTGACCAAATATGGTTAGAACCAAAAGTCAATCAGGAAGCCAAACTGTTCGACTTTTAGCTCAAAATAGCTAAAATAATGAAAGAACTAGGAAGAGTACTTACTCGTGTTGAAGAACACTTTCGGAACTCAAGATAAGAGGCTTCCAAAGGCTGGAAACAAGCTCCAAGAAGGATAGAAAGAAGAACTTCACACTTTGCTTTGAAGTGTTCTGAAGTGGTATGAAAATGGAAGAATCATGGGGTATTTATAGTATTTTAGGATTAAGGAGGTGATGACATGTGTCCTCAAGTGTGGATTAGCGTCCTAACATGTGTCAACACCATATTAAGTGTGGCAAAGTGAGTGCTAGGTGTCAAAAATTGGAGATAGGTGGCAAACTTGGTGAAGAAGCAAAAATATTTATTATTTTTTTGACATTTTTAGCCCTTGGACTTGTATTTTCACTTTTTTGCCATTTTTAACCCTTTAACCTAATATTTAGGTTATATGTCACACCCTCACTTTCCACTTGCGGAGTTTTACCGCGAGGTGTGTGAACAAACCAGAATCTGAGACACTAGTAACATCGAACGACTCTATATGATTCGTTTATACGTTTTCCAAAATCATTTGTTTAACCATTCATAGTTATTTTCAAATTGTCTTAGTTTGGTTTCAAAGTTTAGCGGAAGCATTAGTTTTAAAGTTGAGCGGAAGCATTAAAGTAAAGTAAAGTAACGGGCGCCAACACAAACACCAAAACAAAAGAAAAACCCAAACAATATTCGTAAATGAGACTCGATAAAAAGATGTCTTGATCAATGCAAGTGAGTGCACCTAGAGCTCCTAGCGTCCTGAGAAATATGTAAAGAAACAAGTGTCAACATTAAAGAAGAGTGAGTCCACAGGTTTTTATAAGTTCATTAGTTCTGTTAAAAGTTTGTTTCCCCCGTTATCCCTAACCCAGGATAACGATATAGTTCCATTATTCCTAACCCGGAATAATAATGATGTTGGTTTCATTATTCCTAACCCAGAATAATATTGTTGTTGGTTCCATTATTCCTAACCCGGAATAATATTGTTGGTTCGTAATTAAGTTCAACGTTAACATGTAGGTAGCGAGCCTAAAGTTATGTCACATAAGTGTTCGCGATCGAAGCTGACTGTTGTGCCTCCGTGTTGCCAGGCCTATCACTGACCATGGCGAAAGTTAGGCTAAATTATTCACCTGTTGACCATACCCGGTCGGCTAGCGCGACTAGCTCGGGTGGGGCTTGTCGGGCCCAGTAGTACTACTTATAATTTCCCCGCTATCGAACCCAATACTAACGATCCGAGAGTTTGTCAAGGACTTCCGTGATATAGCTGCTTAGTGACCATCACGTACATTAACATTAACTTAGTTACCGAATAGTTTAACGACGTTAATTTCGTATAACGTAAAGAGATAGAGTTGTAGAGTGTATGCATGTTTCTCCCCCTGTTGTTTAAAACCGGATAAAATAGGGGCCGTGAACTCACCTTTAATTGCTCGGTTAGTGTAACACAGAAGTAGCAAATGATGGGACCGCTAATTGCGTTCTAACATGTCAATCGATTTAAAGTTAGTGTGTGATCACACTGATACAAACCCTACACATAACTAACACACAATGCGGCACACATAATAACAAATTCGAAAACACAATCATGCATGCAAAGTCATTATCATACCAAAATAGTGATCAAACCAACTTATCATGAACACAAATCAACTCATACAACACTTTGGTACACACATTCGCAAGTTATCAAGTTTCAGCTTGTACGCTCATAACTAGGCTGTTTTCGAGGATTTTTATAAAATAGTTCCAACGTTCTAAAAATTCCAATTTTTTTACAGAAGGTGTCAACTAAACTGTAGAACTTTATGTAAATTTTTCAAGTCCTAACACTTTTCCAATTATTTATAAACATTTATATACTAGGCTGCAGTCAGATTCGTCGCTTTCTGACTCCAGTCCACGGGAGAAATTATTTAAAAATCATCGTTCATCCAATTAACAAAATTCCAGTGGGAGTTTCCCGGAAATTTCCTTCTCCAGTTGCTGTACAAAATTTCGTGACCCAACCTTCTACAGATTATGAGATCCGAGTCGATAAACAACTAACAAATTTTCAGAATTTACACAGCTTCAGTTACTGCACTTAAATGACTACTTAAAAATATCAAACGACCTCTGAAAAATATGAATCCAGCGCCATTAGAAGCGTTTTTCAAAAATATACGTTTTAGGCTTCAGAAAATCCACTTTTCGATAAATAATGACCAAGTTACAGCCAATTGAAGTTGGCTGTAAATACCATTCAGCAGACTGTTTTCGGCTTTCATCGCAATAGAACACGCTTAAACGATCAAGACTCTAATTAATAATGATCAAGAACAGGTTTATTAGTCACATATCATCATGTACATTAATACTCATGCAAACCCTAATCATATAATATGATTTTTATCATAAAACGCAGCCTATGATTCTTGTATTCATCCTAACATCACAATCGCAAAAACTCACACAATTAACCGAACTAAACATAACTCATAACACTTTTCATAAAAATGATTCAAACAATACACACAATTATGATCAAGATTTCATAAACCCTAATGTGCTTTGCAAAACAATTAAAGTCCTAACCTTGATACGATGAAGATTAGCGAACCGGGAACAAGATTGGAATCACTTCGGGTTTGGAGGAAGTTGCAATCGAGAGAGGGGGGGGCTGCCGTCGGCTTCCTTGAAGCTAGGGTTTGTGTTTGTTTTTTTTTTTTTTTTTTTTTGAAAACATAACACATGCATGCCTATTTATACAAAACAAGGGAAAAAGAAAAGGAGAAGAGGTGGGGTGGGTTTGCGGCCGCAAGGGGGGTTTAGGTGGGTAACTTGGGCCTCAAGTTTAGGCTAGTTACTTGGGCCACAAGGAAGTAAGGTCGACACGTTTCGCGGCTCGGTTCGGTTCGGCTATTTATTTAATATATATATTTTTTTTATAAACTAATAATCGCGAAATCAAAACATGATATAATAATTCACAAAACTTATAAACGTCTAATCACATAGCACGTAATTCACTCGATGAGTTCACAAAGTTAGCGTAGTTATTGCGAGCGTGAATTTTAAATTCTCCGAATCAAATTAGCGCACGAATGAATAACCGTGAAGTAGTGCTTTTAAGATACCATAAAAACCGGGATGTCACATTATCCCCATGTTGAAAGAATTTTCGTCCCGAAAGTTGAGTAAACGCGGTTTAGAATGCAACGCACAAAGATTCAGTTTGTTAGCAATGCTACAAGAAATTCCCAGGCTGTCACATTATCCCCATGTTGAAAGAATTTTCGTCCCGAAAATTTAGTTGGTGGTAACGTTAGCTTGCTGCTCAGCTGCAAAAAGGTGTGGGTATTTGCTTTTCATTTGGTCCTCTCTTTCCCAAGTGAACTCCGGTCCACGCTTAGAATCCAAACGAACCTTGACGATCGGTATCTTGCTGTGCATTCGAGTTTTGATCTCACGATCCATGATCTCGATAGGTTGTTCCACAAAATGCAGTTGTTCATCCACTTGAATCTCATCCAATGGAATGACTAGGGTCTCATCTGATAGACACTTCTTCAGATTTGACACGTGAAAAACGTTGTGAACTCCACTGAGTTTGGTAGGAAGGTCTAATTGATAAGCTACGGGCCCGATACGCTTCAAGATCCAAATGGGCCTACGTACCGTGGGTTTAGTTTGCCTCGTTTCCCAAAACGGATTACACCCTTCCAGGGTGACACCTTCAGTAGGACGCGGTCGCCTACTTGGAATTCGAGCGGTTTGCATCGTTGATCAGCGTAGCTTTTCTGTCGATCTCGTGCCGCTGCCATGCGGTTTCTGATTTGCACAATCTTTTCAGTAGCCTCAAGTATCAACTCAGGACCTGTGAGTTGACTATCACCGACTTCTGCCCAACAGACCGGTGATCTACATTTGCGACCGTATAATGCTTCAAACGGTGCCGCTTGAATGCTCGTATGGTAACTGTTGTTATACGAGAATTCCACTAAAGGCAGATGGATTTCCCAACTGTTCCCGAAGTCTACCACACATGCCCTAAGCATGTCTTCCAAGGTCTGAATGGTCCTTTCACTTTGGCCATCCGTCTGAGGGTGATAAGCTGTGCTCATATCTAAGCGTGTACCCAACGCTTTCTGAAGTGACTGCCAAAAGTTGGACGTGAAACGAGCATCTCTGTCTGAGATGATGGACATTGGCACCCCGTGCCGAGAAACTACTTCCTTAATGTGATGCGAGTCAGCCTATCCATCTTATCTGTTTCTTTGATCGCTAGGAAGTGTGCGAACTTAGTTAAACGATCCACGATCACCCAGATGGTATCGCAACCACCCGGAGTTTGCGGGAGTTTAGTGATAAAGTCCATCGAGATCTGATCCCATTTCCACACTGGGATCTCAGGTTGTTGAAGTAGCCCTGATGGCTTCTGGTATTCCACCTTGACTTTCGCACAAGTCAAACACTTGCTCACGTAGGTGGCTATATCCGCTTTCATGTTGGGCCACCAGTACGCGGCTTTAAGGTCTTGATACATCTTATCCGAACCGGGATGGACAGAGTATCGGGATTTGTGAGCTTCGTCCATAACTAGCTTTCTGAGGTCTCCGTAGAGAGGTACCCATATTCGATTCATGAAATACAGGGCACCACTGGGTTTTACTTCCCAATCGCGTTCCATCTTTCCCACAGATTTGGCCTTAATGTTTTCTTCCTTAACTGCTTCTAGCTGCGCATCGTGTATCTGTTCGAGTAACCCGACGAGGTTTTATGTGCTCCTTCCTACTGAGGGCATCAGCTACCACGTTAGCCTTACCCGGGTGATACCGAATGGCACATTCATAATCGTTCAGGAGTTCGACCCAGTGACGCTGTTGCATGTTCAACTCCTTCTGGTCAAAGATATGTTGGAGGCTCTTGTGATCTGTATAGATTGTGCACTTTGTTCTATAGGTAGTGTCTCCAAATCTTAAGCCCAAACACCACTGCTCCCAATTCCAGGTCATGTGTTGTGTAGTTTTTCTCGTGAACCTTCAATTGTCGGGACGCATACGCGATGACCTTATCACGTTGCATGAGTACGCATCCCAATCCCTGAATGGAAGCATCACAATATACCACAAAATCATCAGTCCCTTCCGGCAAGGACAGAATGGGTGCACTGCAAGGTTTCTGCTTCAGCAATTGAAATGCCGCTTCCTGCTTGTCACCCCAAGCATACTTGGTGCCTTTCTGGGTGAGGGTGGTAAGCGGTTGTGCGATCTTTGAAAATCCCTCGATGAAACGTCTGTAGTAACCAGCCAAACCCAAAAATTGGCGGATCTCTGTCGGTGTCCTGGGTGCTTCCCAGTTCTTGATAGCATCGATCTTGGCGGGATCAACGTGGATACCCTTTTCATTCACGATATGACCGAGGAACTGAACTTCCCGAATCCAGAAATCACACTTTGAAAGCTTGGCATATAGTTTCTCCTGTTGAAGTAACTCCAGCAATAATCGTAGATGTTCAGCATGTTCTTCTTCACCTTTAGAGTAGATGAGTATGTCATCGATGAACACAATGACAAACTTGTCGAGATACGGCTTACACACGCGATTCATGAGGTCCATGAACACCGCGGGTGCGTTGGTGAGACCGAAGGGCATGACCAAGAACTCATAATGGCCATACCGAGTACGAAATGCCGTCTTAGAGATATCCTCCTCCCTGACGCGTAACTGGTGATAACCGGACCGTAGATCAATCTTGGAGTAGTAGCTTGACCCTTGAAGTTGGTCGAAGAGATCGTCGATGCGAGGTAATGGGTATCGGTTCTTGACAGTAACCTTATTGAGTTCCCTGTAGTCGATGCACATGCGGAAGGTCCCGTCCTTTTTCTTGACAAAGAGGACCGGAGCTCCCCATGGCGAAGTACTGGGTCGGATAAATCCTTTTTCTAACAATTCCTGAAGTTGGGTAGACAGCTCTTGCAGCTCTGCTAGAGCCAGGCGGTACGGGGCCTTGGCGATAGGAGTTGCATGGTTTGCCAATTCGATTTCAAACTCCACTTGTCGATGTGGTGGAAGACCAGGTAACTCCTCTGGAAATACATCGGAAAAGTCATGGACGACGGGGATATCTTCTATACGCTTCTCGTCCTTAGGCTGCTCGGTGACCAGTGCGAGCAAAGCGAAGGAGTTCTTCCTCCGAAGATACTTCTGAGCTTGCATGTAAGAGATAATGTTTGTGACGGCGCCTGCCTTCTCGCCTTGCACCATCAAGATTTCATCGTTAGAGAGCGGAATACGGATAGATTTCTCGAAGCAGAGAACTTCAGCTCGGATGTCGGATAGCCAGTCCATTCCGGCTACCACGTCAAAACTACCCAGGGTAGTTGTCATCAGTTCAATGGTAAAGGTGTGACCCACGAGTTTAAGTTGGCAGCCGGTTACTAAATGGGTCACATCTACAGATTTACCATCGGCTAGTTACATGACGTAAGGGGTCTCTAAGGGTTTAGGCGTGAGATTTAGGTTCTTCCTAAAAGACTCTGATATAAAACTCCTATCCGCACCCGTATCAAAAAGTACAGTAGCAAAATGTTCGTTAAGGGGAAACTTACCGGTGACCACGTTCGAGTCGTTTCTGGCCTCTCCGCGGCCTAGCGTAAATGCACGACCTTTGGCACCCCCTGTGCCACCATTTCCATTGTTGTTGTGGTTGTTATGGTTGTGGTTGTTGTTGTTGTTGTTGTTCCCACCATTGTTGTTGTTGTTGCGAAGTTGCGGGCAGTCTCGCTTGAAATGGGTAGTGCTACCGCACTGATAGCACCCCCGGTTAATACCTTGCTGTTGAATCTGGTGCTGATTTTGATTTTGTCGAGACACGATTTCCCCGCGACAATCCCTTGCCGCATGTCCCATTTTGCCACATCGTTGGCAGCGATTTCCGAGGGCCGTGATGATGGAGGTTACAACGATTACATTGCGGCTTTCGACCCACATAGCCGTTGGTGTTCTGGGTGTTGTTGGCGGACTGATTATTGTGACCCCGATTGTTGTTGAAATTGTTGAACCGTTTCTGGTTTCCTTGTTGTGGCTGGGCTGACGAAGACTGTCGAGCAGGCGAGTCTTCATATTTTCTTTTATTATCAGGGACAACTTCAGTTGCACCCCGAGATGGCAACTTCATTTGTTCCACCGCCTTATCGGTGAGTTTGTGCGCCAACCTGATTGCTTGATGTTCCGTCGCAGGGTTACTTGACATTACCATGCCCTGGATCTCAGGGACCAGACCCCCAAGATAAAACTTAAGTCGTTTTTCAACGGTGTTGGCCAGATCGGGACATAGGAACACCAGATCGTGATGTTTCGCTGTGTACGCTTCAATTTCAGATCCTACCATCTTATGGTTCCATAGCGCTTGCTCCAACTGCTGAACTCTGTCCCGCGGACAGTACTCCTCTTTGATTAGGGCCTTAAACTCGGCCCAGGCCATTGCGTTTGCAGCAATAAGTCCACGCGTTTGGACTTGCGCGTTCCACCAGGTTATTGCCCCATCTTCCAGCGTTGAGGCAGCATACTTAACCTTATTGGCCTCAAGGCAATTGCACATCTTGAACACCGATTCGGACTTTTCAATCCAACGGACCAGTCCTATGGGTCCTTCTGCACCCGTGAATTTGCTCGGTTTCGCATCGAGGAACATCTTGTACGGGTTAAGACCCCCTCCTGCTGACAGAGGATAGGTAGTCAGCGAGAAAGTCTACTAGCCCAACTATTAGATTTTCCCATGAAAATTTAATAATGGTTACCTGCTGGTGGGTTTTGAACACCTGCCAGAGCAGCATTCACGTGTTCTTGGATCATTGCGGCTAATTCTTCAGGCGTCATATTGAGGTTTCCGCGACGTCCAGTTGCCATTTTAGATCTTCGCAAGACAACATAAACACACACCGATAAGTTTATATATCCCATATAGTTATCATACTCCACACTTAAATCATCCCTCAAATTATGTCAACCCAATAAATTAAACAATCAAAAGGAATTTTCGATTAAATAAATTGCAACGTCTCACAAAATGCCAACCAAGCATATCAGTTTAATTATAAAATTTCAAGTTCAAACATAAGTGGAAAATAAATAGACTAAAGGAATCAAAAAGGGAAATTGACGAGACGAGTCAGTCTTCAACGTCTCCATCTCCCAAGTCGCTATCGTTGCCATCATCCTCCGCGGCGTTTCCAGCTTCTACAGCCGGATCTTCCTCCGGATCCTCCTCTGGATCCTCCTCTTCTTCCTCTATCGGCACTGGAGGGGCCGGTGCTGGTGCGGGTGCTGGTACAGGTGCCTGATTCTGCTCTAGTTCTTGAATCCTCCAGCTGGACTCAAGAACTCTGTCTTGGAGCCAGTCAGCCCTCAGCTGCTCATCACGAAGATCTTTAGCTAAAGTGTTATGAGCTATCTTATTCTCATGTTGCTCTTCCTCGAGCTCTCCAGTCTTACCCGTTAATTGACGTATCATCCACCCCTGTGCTTTGATAGTTTCCTGCATTCTCTCTAGTTGTTCCTGTTGTTTTCTTGTCATATCTCTAAGTAGGTCGTCCCCTACTTCTAACGAGTTAACCGGTTCGACCGGCATAGCGGTGGTCGGGCGTGAGGACGACTCCCCTCTTAGAGCGAGTCTTTTCCTAGCAGCTGAGCGTGTCTCCACGCCATGAGGTGGTGAGGGTTCGACCATAGGTGCCTTCCCTGGCGCCCTTGGTTGTAGAGGTTTGTCAGATGATGATGATGACATTGCCTGTTGGGTTGTGTAGTTACTTACGAGTTGCATTCACCACAATATACATTTATATCTTACATAACACAGTTGTAGTACAACACATAACAAGATATCACAGTTCGGTGCCAACTAAGTCTAGTGTCGTGTAATCAGCTATAGTTTAGGTCTACTTTTAATGCAAACCTGGTTCTCTATAGCTAGAGGCTCTGATATCAATCTGTCACACCCTCAATTTCCACTTGCGGAGTTTTACCGCGAGGCGTGTGAACAAACCAGAATCTGAGACACTAGTAACATCGAACGACTCTATATGATTCGTTTATACGTTTTACAAAATTATTTGTTTAACCATTCATGGTTATTTTCAAATTGTCTTAGTTTGGTTTCAAAGTTTAGCGGAAACATTAATTTTAAAGTTGAGCGGAAGCATTAAAGTAAAGTAAAGTAACGGGCGCCAACACAAACGCCAAAACTAAAGAAAAACCCAAACAATATTCGTAAATGAGACTCGATAAAAAGATGTCTTCATCAATGCAAGTGAGTGCACCTAGAGCTCCTAGCGTCCTGAGAAACATGTAAAGAAACAAGTGTCAACATTAAAGAAGAGTGAGTCCACAGGTTTTTATAAGTTCATTAGTTCTGTTAAAAGTTTGTTTCCCCCGTCATCCCTAACCCGGGATAACGATATAGTTCCGTTATTCCTAACCCGAATAATAATGATGTTGGTTTCATTATTCCTAACCCGGAATAATATTGTTGTTGGTTCCATTATTCCTAACCCGGAATAATATTGTTGGTTCGTAATTAAGTTCAATGTTAACATGTAGGTAGCGAGCCTAAAGTTATGTCACATAAGTGTTCGCAATCGAAGGTGACTGTTGTACCTCCGTGTTGCCAGGCCTATCACTGACCATGGCGAAAGTTAGGCTAAATTATTCACCCGTTGACCATACCCGGTCGGCTAGCGCGACTAGCTCGGGTGGGGCTTGTCGGGCCCAGTAGTACTACTTATAATTTCCCCGCTATCTAACCCAATACTAACGATCCGAGAGTTTGTCGAGGACTTCCGTGATATAGCTGCTTAGTGACCATAACGTACATTAACATTAACTTAGTTACCGAATAGTTTAACGACGTTAATTTCGTATAACGTAAAGAGATAGAGTTGTAGAGTTTATGCATGTTTCTCCCCCTGTTGTTTAAAACCGGATAAAATAGGGGCCGTGAACTCACCTTTAATTGCTCGGTTAGTGTAACACAGAAGTAGCAAATGATGGAACCGCTAATTGCGTCCTAACATGTCAATCGATTTAAAGTTAGTGTGTGATCACACTGATACAAACCCTACACATAACTAACACACAATGCGGCACACATAATAACAAATTCGAAAACACAATCATGCATGAAAAGTATTATCATACCAAAATAGTGATCAAACCAACTTATCATGAACACAAATCAACTCATACAACACTTTGGTACACACATTCGCAAGTTATCAAGTTTCAGCTTGTACGCTCATAACTAGGCTGTTTTCGAGGATTTTTATAAAATAGTTCCAACGTTCTAAAAATTCCAATTTTTTTACAGAAGGTGTCAACTAAACTGTAGAATTTTATGTAAATTTTTCAAGTCCTAACACTTTCCCAATTATTCATAAACATTTATATACTAGGCTGCAGTCAGATTCGTCGCTTTCTGACTGCTGTCCACGGGAGAAATTATTTAAAAATCATCGTTCATCCAATTAACAAAATTCCAGTGGGAGTTTCCTGGAAATTTCCGTCTCCAGTTGCTGTACAAATTTCGTGACCCAACCCTCTACGTATTATGAGATCCGACTCGATAAACAACTAATAAATTTTCAGAATTTACACAGCTTCAGTTACTGCACTTAAATGACCACTTAAAAATATGAAATGACCTCAGAAAAATATGAATCCAGTGCCATTAGAAGTGTTTTTAAAAAATATACGTTTTAGGCTTAAGAAAAACCACCTTTCATTAAATAATGACCAAGTTACAGCCAATTGAAGTTGGCTATAAATACCATTCATCAGACTGTTTTCGGCTTTCATCGCAATAGAACACGCTTAAACGATCAAGACTCTAATTAATAATGATCAAGAACAGGTTTATTAGTCACATATCATCATGTACATTAATACTCATGCAAACCCTAATCATATAATATGATTTTTATCACAAAACGCAGCCTATGATTCTTGTATTCATCCTAACATCACAATCGCAAAAACTCACACAATTAACCGAAGTAAACATAACTCATAACACTTTTCATAACAATGATTCAAACAATACACACAATCATGATCAAGATTTCATAAACCCTAATGTTCTTTGCAAAACAATTAAAGTCCTAACCTTGATACGATGAAGATTAGAAGATTGGAATCACTTCGGGTTTGGAGGAAGTTGCGATCAAGAGAGAGGGGGGGGGGGCTGCAGTCGGCTTCCTTGAAGCTAGGGTTTGTGTTTGTTTTTTTTTTTTTTTTTTGAAAACATAACACATGCATGCCTATTTATACAAAACAAGGGAAAAAGAAAAGGAGAAGAGGTGGGGTGGGTTTGCGGCCGCAAGGGGGGTTTGGGTGGGTAACTTGGGCCTCAAGTTTACGCTAGTTACTTGGGCCACAAGGAAGTGAGGTCGACACGTTTCGCGGCTCGGTTCGGTTCGGCTATTTATTTAATATATATATTTTTTTATAAACTAATAATCACGAAATCAAAACATGATATAATAATTCAGAAAACTTATAAACGTCTAATCACATAGCACGTAATTCACTCGATGAGTTCACAAAGTTAGCGTAGTTATTGCGAGCGTGTATTTTAAATTCTCCGAATCAAATTAGCGCAGGAATGAATAACCGTGAAGTAGTGCGTTTAAGATACCTGAAAAACCAGGATGTCACATTATATAAAGGTGTTAAGACATGTGTAACTTGGATTATGCCTGAAAATGTCATGGATGTCGGTTCATTCGGTGTACGGTTACGCGTTTCGCAAAAATGCGTAAAATGCTTTAACGAACACGAAAATGATCGAAATTGTTCAACGATTGACATTTTTGCATTCTCATCAATAAAATACAAGATATTATTGAATACAAAAATATTTGGAAATAAAACACAGGGTTTCATTGAATACGAAATTGTTTATAATTGTGCAATGATTGAAAAGGCACAAATGACACAATTTCAAACGTCGATGACTCGATTACTTTCGAATGCTTTTATAACAATAATATACTTATTATATTCGATTCAAACGCCTAAACAAAGTATAACACAACACCGTAAGATTATAACAAGCATACGATAATATAATTATTTATTAATTATAAACGATACGCAAGACTATTGCTCGGATACGAAATGCTTTACATATATGGGTATATCTATGAGTATATATGTATTAAATCTTAGGAAAACTACGAAGAGTCGTACTACTATGTATCTACGCCTTCTATTTGAGACGACTAATACGATTTCATTAAATATATTTATGTTTATATATAAACATATATTTCAAAGCTCTCGGAAACTAAGTCGTTTCCAAGAAGACCATAGATTGGTTATTCCGAGACAAGACAATAACACATTCATAGAATCGTATGGTTAACGAGTCAGGGTAGAGTTCGGTGACGCGTAGTTTAGCTACGTCATATTTAGAAACTTATCAGTTATTCCATTTTAGGAATGTTTTAGACCGCATGCTAGCAAGTCACATTGCGGAGATGACATTATGGAATCACATTAAGCTAGCTTTGCACAAGGATATCAAGGTGAGTTCATAACCCCCACTTTTTACCGTTTTACATTGTTATAAATGTATTCGGGGGTGGAAAGACATGCAAGTTTTTACAAAAGCACACAATGTTTTGATAAACGAAAATCACATATTTCTAACCATGTTACAAACAGATTTCAACAAACCCGATTGTTTATGAATGGTTTAGGCTAAATTTACCGATTTTCACAGCAATGCAAAGCTTTTTGAATCATGCATGAGTTTTATGACTAGTGACGGGATTGTCTTAGTCACAACTAGGGGCTAGGCCCCAATTTTATTAATATCATGGGCTAGGCCCAGAGAGACGAATAACATGGGCTAGACCCAATATCATAAAATGATATGGGCTAGGCCCAATATCAAAAGTATGAGGAACGAAAATCATATGAAGGCGGGGCCCAATCATACACATCGAAAACACATATTTTTAACAACTAGTATGTAGCTATGGGATTAGATTATGACAGATCATTGTGCGTAAGTAGGATGATGACAATGGTAACCATTAATCACGTAGTGACCAAGGTGCAAAAGGTATAGATCTATCGAGTTTGAGGCGTGCTCCACTCCTAGTTTGTTAACCCTTTAGGAGTGCTTTTTTGTGATCCCAATGATGTCAAAGTTGTCTTGGATTGGTTACTTACTTATGGCACATATGTCAGTGTATTAGCTACACACTGATTGATCCTTAGATTCCATACTATGATTTCAATATCGATTTACAAATATAACAGAAAATATTTCATTACCGAGTTACAAACACAACCGTTACTTGTATCGGTTTACAAACATAACAGAAAACATTTCAATACCGGATTACTGATACGATAGAAAACATTTTATTACTGGTTTACAAACACAACGGTTATATGCATTGGTTTACAAACAGCAAAGAAAACATTTCTATACCGAAATACGACATTTCAAACGCTTTGGGATACTATGATCTCACAAACCGGTTTTCACATGCAAGATTTTCAAATGTTTTAAGATTCATTTGATACAAAACAAACAAACTATGAACTCGCAAACTTTATGTTGACTTTTTGCATGTTCTTTCTCAGGTTACAATTTCAAGTATGGCATGGTTGGAATAGGAGAACCCATGGGGATTCGAGTACTTAGTGGGCATTCACTCTCTAAAAGTCTTAGCACTCACATTTACTTCCGCTGTGCAATGAAGATACCAGTTCAGTTCACGCCGAGCTCTGATGTAATCGATTTAACGCGGTGTGACAATTTGTACAGTGAAGGACATAAAATGCATCAACAGTTTCCAATAGAGGATCCTTGAACTTGTTCACGATGCTTCTTTTCAGCATATAAATCATCATTTGACAGTGACTTAGCCGAACTTTCTTTCTCACTCTCTGAGCTTGTTCAGAACACAAAGTTTACATTTTTTTGAAAATTTGGTGTTCAAAATTTATCGTTATGTTTCTTAACATATCCCAACCCTTTTCTTTTGTTCTTAGGATAATTCTTCCCTTTGTGATTGTTATTCTAAGAATGTTTGGGTTTAGAATAGTAAGATGCTTTCAGATTTTCAAGCTCAGACAAACTTACTTCTGTCAATTTAAACACTTGTTCAACTTTTTCAAGATTCTGATTCTGAATCGAAAATTCTTAATCAGAATATAGTTTGTCAGATCCTTTCATTTTATATGCAACCAAATTAGGATCATCATCCGAACTAGATTATGATTTTTAAGATAATTCTTATGAAAACTTTCTTTATTTTTAGAAGGTGTACTTGAACTAGTTTTCTCCAAATTAGACTCAGCACTCTCAAACTCAGTGCTATCACTTTAACTTCCCAAAACTTTTCAACTAAATTCTTCACCATGTCTGACCTACACTCGTCATCGGATTTGGTGCAAGTTACATTGATATTTTAAGGCAGCTCGTCTTTTTTGTTCAGTTTTTAATTTCAAATTTAGCGCCTTATCCACCGCATAAGGTTTTTCCTTTGAATAACTCTCCCACATCGGGGTGGAACTCGGTTATAACTCATTCCTTTGTTTTGAGAAACAGTATCATTTTCTTCCTTTTTGATTTAATCTAGTTATTTTGGAAGAATATGATCAATCACATACGATGAAGTTGAGTAACTGATCAATATTTGTTGACTCTTTCTATTTCACTTCTTACAGTTTCTAATTCACATTTTAGCTTAGCAATCGTATTAAGGTAAATGTTTATGGCGAATTGTTTATCCATAACAGTTGCTTTTAGCTTAGAAAGTGTAGCACCGTCTTCTCGACTTGCTTGTTCAAACTATTTAATGGTTTTACTCAACTTATCATATACTTCTTATTTCTTTATAATCATTTGACAAGTTATCAGTGAGTTTTTGCTGTTATTTATATCTATTATCTTTTCAGTTCTTTATATTTGTTATCTTTTTCTATACATTCCTTGCAATGCTTTGATCGCAAGGTTTTTCAACTTTAATTTTCTTAACCTTACCCTCTTATCTGACCGACTCATTTACCGTTTCTAGACCCTGTTCAGAGACTACCTCTTTTGAGTTCGCCATCATGGTTTTGTTTACGATCTCAGTTAGGTTCTCAACGGTCATCTCTTTGGTCACATTAATCAGTTCTTCAACTTATGTCTTATTCTCTTCGTCATAGTGCACAACATAATTTGGTTCAAAGAAACCTACAAAATTTTTATACATGTCAGGTGGTACAAAATTTTTAATTGCACTATGAAAAATATCTTCCTCAGGAGAATAGTATTCTTCAATTGGAGCTTCATCAAAGGTTAACTCAGTATATTCTTCTTCAACGGGTTCTAGCTCTTCTCTAATCTCCGCCAACAATGCAATTCTTTTAGGCTTTGAAATGTATTTGTTCCAGTTGAAGCCTTCATCCTCTTGAGAAACAACAAGAGCTTTATCATTTGAACTCGACGAACCATCCTCGATTTGAATCATTCTTGATGTAGTCTAAGGTGGTGACATTTTGTGAAAAATTGCCTTCTTATAGTAGTCGTTGACAAACAGATTTTGATTTATCTTGACTTCTTGATGCGGACATTTTCTTTTGAAATGTCCTGTCTCTCAACATTTGAAGCACATGACCTTCAACTTATCAAATCCAAGATTTCCATCCAAACCTCCCAAACTGTTTCTACCTGTAATCTCCATGAACCTTTATGCTCTGCAAATAATCGAAGCCATGCACCACTTGATATAGATTAATTGTACTTCTTCCAGATCAATTTGATCATAATCTTCTTTTGTCATGGGGATTTCCAATTTTTCCAGCCATCAAACTTTCATACGATTCTAGAACAGATGCAAGCAGTGCCATAAGTTGTTTTGCTGTGTTTTCTATGAAATCTTGAGCATTCTCTAGATTCACCACAATGTTGCATTGTAAGATTCTTTGGTTTGAATTGGTGGCTGCTCCGACTAAAACTGTTCAAGTTTTGTGAAGATTGCAGGGTTTGAGGTGAATTAAGATCAAAGGTCGGAAATGACTGAAACCCACTACTAGATGACTGGTTTGAAGAAGAATTTGAAAAAGTATCTTCATTGAAAGTAGTGTGTATCTTAGGAATTTGATAATTGGCTGCTGGACTTCCCTTGTAGTATAGATTCACATCTTGCTGGATATGTGAAGCTTTAGTTTTAGCCATTTTCTACATCTCAAGCTCGTGTCCTTCCAGTTTCTCAATGAATCTTGATAAACTGATAGTACCATATTCTGAACTATTCTTCAAGATTGTAAGATAAATTGACCATTCTCCGTTGAGCAATGAACAACTAATTTATCTACCAACTCTTCATTCTCCTTCTAAATTCCCAGTCTTTTCATCTCTACCACCAAGTGACAATATCTTTTGATCATCTGTTTCATCGTTTCACCTTTAAGCAGATTGAAGATATCAAACTCTTTCTTTAATAATGCCTTTTTGCTCTTGATCATTTGAGTTCTACCTTGGAATTTCACCCCAAAGCATTCCACACTGATTAAGCATCACCACAGTGTTCTAAGAGAGTGAATATGTCTTCTTTCGCTTGTTGAAGAATATTCATCATTTTCTTTTCTTGGATGAATTTTTCTTTATCTTTTGCAGTAAATTGTGTCAACATTTTCTCTAGGCCAATTTCTCCAACTGGTGCAACATACTTCTCCTTGATGGCATACCAGTTATCAAAGTAGTTAGCTTGTACACAATTTATAAACCTCTCGTTCCATCCAAAATAATCTTCTAAGCAAATAAGCTTCGGTGGTATTGTCATCCTCCCCATTTCGTTTTTGAGATTTATGTTTTGAGCTACTACAGTTGTTGAGATTGCTGACACTGTGAATGCGTTGAAGAATTCGTTCTCCATTTTCATCAAAAAAATTTGTTGAAAACTTGCTTCGTGCAAAGTGACCCTAGAACGAAGTGACCACACAAACAATTAAAGTTCTCTTAGTATGAAGTAAAATGTCAAATCTAGATTTATCTTCGTGGGAAGTCTAAAATTTGCAAGAGTTTCACTTCGTACCGAGTTAGTTTTAACTTCATGCGAAGGTAACTTATCAAGTTTAGTCAACAAATTTTCACTTCGTGCGAAGATAGAATTATCTTCGTATAAAGGTAACTTTAAGATCGTGCGGAGGTAAAGTTTAGATTTTCACGTTTTTCAACATTTTATCATGATTCGAGTTGATTATAGGTTGGATTCTTTCTAGGGTTTGTTATTAGTCAATTTTAAGTAGTCCTTGATAAGATCAGACTATTTTGTCCAATCAATCTCTAGAAAATGATAAAAAAATGAAAAATGAGTAGAAGATAAATAGAATCTTGATTAAATGTCTTCAAATCAGGCTTGCAAGCTCTGATACCACTTGTGAGGATCTGCTCATCCAATAAGCTCAGGTCCTAATCTGTTAGCCTAGTTTAATATGCGCGGATTTCATGTTAAACTATTGACAAGTTCAAGATTTATTGTTTAAACTTTTTATCTCATTAATTCAGATTAACGTTTACAATCCTAAGAGAAATCTGACAGGGCTTCGCCTATCAGTCAACAAAACAGCTACCGACTCAAAACCATAACGCACCTATTTATAGACATGGACTTTACCTTCATGCGAGGTGAGTCTTTCTCTTCGTACGATGGTAAGTTGTCTTTGTATGAAGGTAAGTTATCTTCGTACAAAGTTCACATTACAACTCCAAAAGACAATTCTAACAGTTCAGCCCTAGTACATACATATAGATAACCTAAAGACGTAGGCAGACATACTGAATCAACAAACTCCCCTTTGGATATTGCCGCAGTCTTGGTCAGCCCGAGGATTTAGAGTATTGTATCGGTTGTTTGTTTTGGTGTGTGTTTGCATCTGTTTTTGCAGGTTACTACATTTGAATCTCCACGGATGCAATTACTCATGTGTGGGGATGTTTGGCAACACCCCTGGTGAGATATGATTAGAACCCTTGAGATGATTATGTTTCGGTTAGACACAGCAGCTGCATTACCATTGACAGCCATTGATTTACTGATCAGGTCAAGATGTCTCTCTGTCTTGCATTTCTATTTTTGCATTTGGTGGTGTGAGTTTTTGTGTTTGGGGGTGGTTATTTACTTGTTAGCTTGTTGAGTTATTGGTCGCTTGTTGAGGTGTTGGGTAGTTCTCGGGTTAGGTTTATGAATTACACCATACATTGGGGACAATGCATCCCAAGTGTGGGGATGTGGTAACCCGAGAAGGATTAGTGATTGAAAACGCTTGAAAGTGGAAAAAATGAAAAATTTGCAAAATTTGAAAATTTTGGAAATTTGTGTCTTAAGTATGCTTAAACAACAGGAAAACCAAAATTTCAATCGCTAATGGGTTGCTACTGATATTAAGCTAATCTAGATCCCTAGTAATGGTTGTCCCTGACAGGTGCTTTAAAGAAGGATAGTTGAAAAGAGATGACTAACTATGGGTAACATGCTTTAGGAATTACACATGCTACACATCGGTAACCCTTATTCCTTTCATTTGTCACACCCACGTAACCCATTTGATTACCAACCGTGAATGACAATGTGTGTTTAGATATTTGTGTTTCAAAAAAAGGAAAAAAAACAAAAATGCAGCCAAATATATGGGTCAAATGACTAGAAAAAGCAATTGGGAAAGAAGATATTAGTATTATGTAGTTTATTGTGAATAAAGAGTGTCATTGTTTAGTATGTCCTTATTTGTTAGCGTCATACATAAAAAAACAAAAATTCCTTACCTTTACTCAAACCCAAAACCCAAAAGTCCTTTTAATATGTGCTGTGTTATTTGTTTAGTGGAGGTGTGATTGCTATACAAGCTTATGAGTACAAAGTTCCATTCTGGTTTTGAGTGATATATATAGTAGCACATTACATGCTAGTCTAGATACAGCCGAGATGAGAGTTGATTGTGAGGGGCGTGTTGGAATGTGTGAAGTATCACAAGCATGTTAGTTTTAGTTAAGCAAGTCTTAAGTTGTTTTGAATATTGATAAATTATTTGTCATATTGTCAACCTTTATTGTGTTAGTCTGTAGGATGGGTATGACTAGGGACCTTGAATTGTTAAACCGGTAAGGGATTCAAAAGTGATTTGTTAATACGGTGATTAATGTTTGTGATGGTTGCTTGAGGACAAGCAAGGTTAAGTGTGGGAATGTGATGGAGAGGGAAAACCTTGCATTAATGTGTTTATATTTTTGGTTTTTATTGCATTTTAATTGATTATATGTTTTGAATGTGATAACTACGAGAGATTGTAGTTTTGTAGGTTAATCGCTTAAATCAATGGAGTTAAAGTGCTTGGAGATGAAATGGAACACCTGAGGATGATAAACAAGGCAAAAGATTGTGTTCGGGACTTGATTTAGCTTCAAGGATATCTTAAAGGCATGGGAAACGCGAAAGAATAAAGTTTGGGGGCTCTTGGTCATCGTGTGAAAGTTAAAATGGAAGAAGGAAAGTGTTGGAGAAACACGCTGTAAGTTATGGTCAGTTGGCCGTAGGTTACGCTGGGCAAACAAAAGGAACCAGCAAATATTGGCCGTAACCTATGGTCAGTCAGCCGTAGGTTACTGTAGAGCCTAGACTGAAACGCGTGTTTTGACTTTTTAGGACATATAAAGGCTATTTTTCAAACCCTAACACATCATTGAAGCCCTAGGACGAATTTGTGTGATCAAGGAGCACTTTTGGCACAATCCTTCACCATCTCATCATCATAGTTTTCACCAAATCAAACATCAAGAAGATGAATTCAACCATGAATTAATCATTCGAAGATCATACAACTAGGATGATCAGCTAATTCTTTCGTGGTCTTTCGGGTGGAGGATTCTTGTAAGTGGATGATTGTTTTGAGTTTTTCTTTGTAACTGGGACCCTCAATATAAGCATTCAATGCTTTTTGCTTACGGATTTATTATCTTGATTGTATACAATTGATTTTACTTAAAACCTAGTTTTGATTCTTTCAATTCCCGAGAGTTCTAGTAATTGGGATATATTAGATAGGGATTGGGTTTGGTAATCTTCAATTGATAATCGTGTGACAACCTTTCGTTGTTAATCAATCAAACTACTTAGTCCTTGTTCATCACAATTAATAAATTAACTATCTGAATCATATCTATGTGGTTTTCTCGATTAAAACTAATAACCTGAATCCACTTTGAATCTGAAACTTAGAGGAATCACTTTTTCTCTAACTGTTAAAAACCTCACTTCTAGTAGTTTCTTAGCTTAATCAAACAACCAACCAACAGATTTTATATTTTTGCAATTAGTTTTGATACTTAATTCATAACGCTTTCCACCATACTCCTCTAGATTTGATACCCTGCTTATCTTATATATTTAGGTTATTTAGGTTTTTGCATGACACTCACGACAGTCATCAAAATGGTGCCATTATCGGGAAGTCATGCGCAAAGTGTTTTAGAAAATAGTAAAAAACCCAAAAAAATGTGTTTATTTCAGTTTCCTTCAGAATTACGTGTGGTTTCGTGTTTGTGATTATCCAGGTGACTCTGAAAGTGTATGCATCATACTAGGAAATCCGGAAAGTCTTCACCGCTAGTGTTTGATCCAGAAATCGAGAGGACAGTTCGGCAAACCCGAGTGTTGCATCGAGAAAACAAAATAGTGCAGTCACCAACACCGAACCTCAAATAAATGGAGAGCTTAAGAAACCCAAACAAACACGCCTCCATAAACCCAATTCTCACCAACTCCCACTCAACCTTCACTTAATACCTCCATACCATCTCAACCACCATCCAACCTACTACCACTCATGTTCCACCAATGCCACCACCACCGTTTCCCAATTTAGACAATCTTCCACCATTCCCCAATAATCGTCTTCTCAATACCGATCATTCACCCAAACATCTACTGCTCAGTACTATTCACCATATGTGAAGATAGTATCTGATGAGAAGCCTATTCCACCGAACCAAAGTCAACCTTTAACTCATCAACTAAATCACCCATACTAACTCAACCACAATAATTCACCTTCCAAACTTCAATGTTTGATCAAAGAGATGAGTTGGGAGAATTTGGGGATGCACATGATGAGTATGAGAGTTACAAAGGGTAATCAAGGCGATAGGTAGGTGGTGAATACGGGAATTTTCGAAAGGTATAATATAGGGTATGGCTTCGTAGAGTGAGGGAACCAAGATGTATCGGGGTATCAACAATTTGGTCATCAACCCGATCCAATTAACCAACAGCTGGTTCAAACGAGACAAGTTAACATCCCAATACCACCACCGGTGTAGCAAATACTAATGCAGCAACCACCAGCTCAATGAAGGCCACTTCCGAGAAACCTGATTCCACCGGTCATCCAATCGGAGGGGATCCCTAGAAGATACGATCGAGGACCGATGCGGGGAATTTATAGTCACTTTAAACCAGCCTTCGCTAATAACGGCTCACTGGTAGTAATACCTCAACTACGAGATCGATTATTTGAGGTAAGAGCACAGTCGATTCAAAGCCTGCCCAAGTATCACTGGTTGGCCATTGAAGAACTGTATTTGCATATAGCTACTTACGATGCTCGTTGCAACAACATTGGGGGTCAAGGTTTTACCCCCGATGACGTGAAGTTGGTACTTTTCCAATTCACCCTAGAAGACAAGACACAATAGTGGTTTCATTCGTTGCCTTCGGCTTCTATCTTCACATGGCCTGATAAGCAACAATTATTTATGGATGAGTTTTACACTCCTCAGAGGACCAGTGATGCTCGGAGGGATATCCGAAATTTCCAACAATAATCTGTTGAGTTATTTAATAACGCATTCAACTGGTTCAAGATGTTGCTGAAGAATTGCCAACACCATGGTATACAAATGTGGGAATTACTCAACGCCTTCCATGAAGGGCTAGCATCGGAAGATGCATGGGATTTGAGCTTGATCTCGAATGGCACAGTTGGTACAAATTATGAACACGTGGACTGGGATTACTTAGAGAATATGGCAAGTACTTCAAAGAGAAAGGCTCAATCATCGAGAAGAGGTCAACATTTAGTGGTAAGGGCTGTAGAGAATAAACCTGAGTTCGGGGAACAATGGCCAATGTGTGGAAATTTTGGAGAGTTGGGGCATATTGCAGATCAATGTCCTAGTAGTGTTGGTGAGTTTGAAGATGTGAACTTTGTTCAAGTAGTGCAGGTGGTGGTAGAAACTTCGGTATGAACTCTAATACATACCACAAGGGGCTTAGAAATCATCCAAATTTTGGTTATGGGAATGCGAATAACTAGCTCAACCCTGGATTTCAAGGTAATAATCAAATGGGTGGGCAAAGAAACTTCGGTCAATCCCATTACCAAAACAATAATCAAGGAGGATTATCTAGATTCTCTAGTGCCACGTGGGGTAATGAAATGATAGAGATGCTAATGGCGATGCAGATGGAGATGCAAAGTCAAAATTAGTTGGATGATGCAAGGGTCCAAAACGATATTCGTGATAAGGCCATCCAGTCGCTGAAAATAGAGATGGGGCAGTTAGCTAGTGAGGTAGCTAATCTGAAGCAGTATAACGGGGAGTTACCAAGTAATACTCAAACTAACCCCAAGAATGCAAAGAACATACCTATCTGCGGGGTAAGTGTCTTTCCAAAGAATAAATATGATTATAATTGTTTAACTTCTTCTCATGTGATTGAAGAATTACGTGAGGCATATAAAGAAGGATGTGGAGTAGAATCTAGGGAGCCAGCCATCCCAATCCGAGTTGGGAAGTTCAAGATCCATAGAGCGTTACTGGACTATGGAGCGGGGATGAGTGTCCTCATAATTAGCATGTATGACTAGTATGAGTTTTGTCCTCTACACGCGGTTGATAGCATGGTGGTGTTTGCGGATACGAGTTAGAAGCAACCTCAGGGGGTTGTGAAAGATGTGGTGATCCAGCTGGGCGAATTCTACTACTCAGTGGATTTTATGGTATTGGATTACGCGCCATTGAGTGCATACGAGAAGCCACATTTAGTGTTGGGCCGCCCATTCTTGCATACAACAAATGCCCAAATTGATTGCAGGCAAGGACTAGTCACTATGAGCTAAAACAAATCCATTAATTACGATATTGTTGATGAGTTATGCTATACAGTTGCTACTAATGAATCTGCTTCACATGCGAGCAATGACATGAGAGTTGAGAATCGTATTGAGTGTTACAAGTCTGAGTTAAAGAATAGTGGAGATCAAATGAGAAAAGCGAATGTGAGAAGGACGATAGAAGAAGGAAAACCACCTGATGGTGGAATTGGAAGTGGCAATGAAGTTGAATTTGACCCCAACTAGCGTGAAGCTGCAAACCTCCAAGCAACTGGATGGAATTATATGTAGAGAAGTGAGGAGGGAAGTAGTCATCTGAACCTCCTTGAGTTCATTAGGTATGGTCTGGCTGAAGACCTTTCAACTTAGTGCTCACGGAAGGCAGCCCGAGGATGTATAGTATTGTATCGGTTGTTTGTTTTGGTGTGTGTTTGCATATGTTCTTACAGGTTACTACATTCGATTCTCCACGAATGCAATTACTCAAGTGTGGGGATCTTTTGGCAACATCCCCGGTGAGATATGATCAGAACCCTTGAGATGATTATGTTCCTGTTAGATCGCAGCAACTGCATTACCATTGACACCCACTGATTTACTGATCAGGTCCAGGTGTCTCTCTATCTTGCATTTTGTTTCTATTTTTGCATTTGGTGGTGTGAGTTTTTGTGTTTGGGGTGGTTATTTACGTGTTGGTTTGTTGAGTTATTGGTCGCTTGTTGAGGTGTTGGGTTGATCTCGGGTTAGGTATATGAATTACACCATACATTGGGGACAATGTATCCCAAGTGTGGGATGTGGTAACCGAGAAGTATTAGTGATTGAAAACGCTTGAAAGTGAAAAATAGATGACTAACTAGGGGTAACATGCTTTAGAGAAGGATTATCTGATAGGTGCTTTAAGTTTCAGGAGATTATATCTTATAGGTGCTTTAGAGAAGGATTATATCTCATGGTTGTCCCTTTAAGTTTCAGGAGATTATATATGATAGGTGCTTTAAAGAAGGATAGTTGAAAAGAGATGACTAACTAGAGGTAACATGCTTTCGGAATTACACATGCTACATGTCGGTAACCCCTATTCCTTTCATTTTGTGAGATGCCTGAGCCTACTACATTTGTTAGTTTGAAGTGTAATATATATTCATTTGTTGAGTGTAGGCCATATGTTACTCTGTCTTAGAACTTGTGTGGTTTGATACGTATTGAGACTATGGATTTAGTGTATGCATATGATTTAGGCATTAGGATTCCTTCATTTTTATATCCTTTGGTTGTTTAGTTAACCGACTTTAGTAAAGCATTTTGAGCCTTATACCTTTCATTTGTCAAGTCTATGTAACCCGTTTGATTACCAACCATGAACGACAATGTGTGTTTCAATAAAAAGGAAAAAACAGAAAATAAAGCCAAATATATGGGTCAAATGACTAGAACAAGCGGCAGGTAAAGAAAATATGTGCTATGTCATTTGTTTAGTGGAGGTATCATTGCTATATGTAAGTCCCGTAAATCCGGATCTATCAATGATATCACACGATCACCAAGGATGGGCGGAATCCAAACTTGGTGATTTTCAGGAAAATCGAAATAACGAAGAACAATCAGAATCAACTTTAACACCTTGCACACGATTCTATTACTTGAACAAGCAAAATTGTCTAGTACTAGATGGAGGCTCTCTAGAGAAAACCCAAAAGTCTTAACCCTAGAAATGAATAAGCTTAGCTTAGATACCTAGGGTAAGGCATGCCCCTCATGGGCTTACCTATGGGCTTGCCTGGCCCACATGGCCTGTGGCATGCCCAAATGACCTATAAAGGTCCAAACCTAATACAAACTAACCCAGTTACCTAGTTAACCACCATAGACTGTTGTGTATATTTGATGCTTCAGTCTCACACTTCTAGGACCTGACAATCTCCCCCTAGACTGATGCATCAAATTGTCTTGATAGCATAAATTCAGCAATGTCTTCAACAAAGGCTATGGTTGTCGCTATGTTGTAGGTGTTGTGGAAGTCAGTCTCATACTTCTTGGACCTCATACTTCAACTAACTCTCAGCACCAGGTATCTTTCTTCTGCTCTTGTGGTTAGCTTCATATCAGGATCTTGATCAGCTTTGCTTGAAACATCTTCGTAAAAAAGAATGTGAGAGGAGGAATCTCAGCAGCTCTTTCCTTCTTCAATCTTACGTTTTCAAGCAAGCAGGTTCACAAGTACTTCTTCAAATGTACTATCACTGTCAGATAATGATTGGAATCTGGTTCTTCTGACTCAGGTACACTTTGCTGTTGTGATGTTTCATGCTTTGTCGGCAATTATTAGCATCTCAATTTTCAGCAACCCCTGTTTCTTGATCTAAATCAAGATCTGCATAATTCTCAGAAATTTATAAGCAAACATTCTTATGCAATAGGGGTAATACCGCATGAACACTTGGTGCATCCAAATACTTGTACTCAGATCGAAATTTAAATTTCTTTCATCCTTTGATGATTAGTTAACTCTTCAAGAACGGTTAATAATTTTTAATAAAACAAATAAATCACTCTATTTTTGGATTTTTGAATTTTTCTATTTTTTTTAATTTTTAAAATATAAGAATATAAACACAAACACAAATAAACAAAGAAACTAACTCAACAGTTACAACTGTACAATTACAATGGGATCAAAATCGTTTTCAGGCGGACCAAGAAACACTTTTCAGTACGAACTTATTTAGATTGATCTAAATGATTGCCAATATGTTTCTCCACTTAAACTTTAACGCTCAGCTTTCATTTTTCAACTTCGTAATATGCTTAAAGTAGTATTATACCCGTGCGTCCCATACCATGACATACCCCCACGATCAAGATAAACACAACGATTCATCGTAGCAGGTGAGTATACTGAGATCATCCTTTATCTTTTACAACGTCAGACTATTGTTGAACAGGTCAGTACTTTTGTGTAGCAGAGTGACCAATAATATTTGATGAGGGTTAGGCAGATACCTTATGTGTTATGTTTGAATTCATGGAATTTTTCTCATAATGAGATTTCCTTTCTTTTAAGGTTTTGGCCCTTCTATTTTGGCTCTTTTAAGGATAATCTGATTGTACCTAGGTCTGCAGATAATTTGTATGCAATAGAAGGGCAGCCAAGATATCCCCGGATGACTCAACAGTATAAAGACCTGAAACCTCAGATGTTGGCTATCTATCAACACAGGATTTAAGACCATGAAATCATACGCTAATGGTATGTTACCCACAAGATACATAGTTCATTATGTTTATATCACTCAGTATCTTTTAATCACTTTGAGCATTAAGCCTACCGACATATCACATTAGATCCTAGTCTTTTCAGCTATGACACCTTACATGTGTCAGTCACACCCTTTATCACGAATATTCATTTCATTTCCCATTTGATGCAGAAAGACCTTTTGTATTTGTTTCAGTTTTTCAAATGTTTTTGTATTTTTCTGATTATCTCCCCCTTAAACAATACATATATACATATATCGCCCTCTTCCCCCCTAAATTTGTGCATCATACTTTATGCATAAATTTACCTAATAAAGAAAAGGTATGTACAAAGTTTTAAATGAAAGAAAAGGAAAATATTTTTGTTGTTTTTGCTTAACCTGTTCTGTCACTATATTAAAGACTAATCAATCTCAAATTAAAGCATGAAATTTAAATTTTTACCTTTTCGCTGATCTTTTCTTACCTTATCTCCTCCAAAGGAAACATCACACTCGAGAAAAAGAATTTGAACTTTTGCAACAGTGAGATGTTATCCGATATATCCCTGGAACAGCCGCTATCAATACTCTAGAGAATGTCAACAGCTCCTCCTTGGTTATTCCTGGAAAATAACAAGATTAGTAAGAGAGTGGGACCCAGGCCATCGTGGTCCTGGGTTTCCCTAAAGCATCAAAATAATACACTTCTTTCAGACACAAATCCCCTTTTGTTTCAAGGATTGGTGATGTTGCTACCGCTTTGGATTTGCGTTTCCAAATCTGTTTCGTTTAATAAACGCGGTTGTTGCCTTTGATTGAGCAACTTTGGCCGTTTCATGTTTAGTCGTTTTAGAAAAAGATTTTTGTTTCTGAAAAGTCTTGCATTTGTTTTTGGCAACATTCCAATCCCCATCAGATGGTTTAACCTTGGGATTCACATTCATCATTGCCTTCGGTGATGATACCTTCATCTGCTTGGAATGATTGTTATCCTTAGGTGTAATCTTGGATTTTGAACATGATATGGAACACGGGGACTATGTGTGCAGTTTTGAGCGATGTGACCAGGAATGCCGCAATTGAAGCACATTTGTTTCTTCACATGTAAAGCATTCTGATCAGCTTGATTTGCTCTTACAGGCCTTGAAGGATGAACTGATCCCTTCTGTGCTTGATTTCCTTGCACGTTTCTTGTAGACGAAGATGAATTTGGATGTTTGTACTTGTGTTTACAAGGGCCTTCTTCTGTTGTGGAGATTTCTTTTGATTCTTCTTGTTTTGTTTAGACTACAAGTCTTGTTCAGAAATCTCCCCAACCCTTCCAAAAGCTTTGCTAGTATGGTCAAAAGCATATTTTTCACATTTTCCATTAAAGGCCGGCTCAACAAATACATTTTTCACAACATTAGCCTTTTGAAGGCTATTGCTGGCCACTGATGATTTTGGAGAGCGTGACTTTTCCTTGACGTTTGGACTTCTGCTTTCTTCGTCTCCAATTTTCTCGTTTCTGCTCTTTTTGCTTGCTCTGAATCTTTTCATCAGAAGAAGAAGGTTCAGATTGTTCATTTTGCGCACTTGGAGCCTTGTTCATGTCAGCTCTCTCTTCATCAGCTGAATCATTATAAGTGTCAACAACACCATATGGTCCCATGCGTCTGACGTATAATCACTAGGTTTGCCGTACACCATATGCTGTGCTCTCTCAATATCTTCGTCGGTTTCAGGCATTGTCATGTAGTTGTGATTATACGGTGGGGCAACCTGATTAAATCCCAAACCCTTCCCCTTGTTCGCCTTATATGCCAGCTGCACATTGCACACGTCTTGAACGAGCTTGCTGGATGTAGCAAACTTCTTTATATTAGCTTGGTTTTGTTGATATTTTCCAGTAAGAATCCCAGCTCAACTCATACCAAGTCGCATTCCATGGTTTTTGAATCTAATCTGGTTTTGTAATCATGGACCCTACATTTCTGTTGATTTACGTCCATGTGGAGCTGAGCTATGTCTTTCTTTTGTACTTCAACCTTTTCTGTGAGTAACTTGTTACTTTCTCGAAGGCTGATGCACTAAGCCATTGCATTGTTGTAATCATCAGCCATTTTGGAATTAAGTGCCCTGAGTTGAGCAACCATATTCCTGCAAGGTTCAGTGCACAAAAGGTAGTTGACTGTGTCAGTGTGCGAGCTTGGTTTATCAACTTGAATTTGGGCTTGAGGTAGAGTTTGGGGTGTTGGGCTGTTGATTGCTGCTTGGTGGGCTTGAGGTTTCTGTTCGGGCACTTCTTCAGGATAAGACCCTGATGATTTAGCGTATATATCTTGGAGACCTTGGTTTGATTGTAAATGATCCCACAACCAAGATACAAAGGAGTCTTTGTCATCACCCAAAAAGCTATTCATCTCATCTCTTACTTCCTCTTTTCGTCCCCCACGTTCAAGCAACCGCATCACATAGTCAGCAACCGGATCAACATTATAGTTTCCAATAAACTCATTAAGCTTTTCCTTCACTTCATTCCGCAGGTTCGAGTTTTGATTTTGTGCTGGACTGAAAACTATGTTCAAGTGCTGAGCTTGGGCTGTAAACATCTTCGGATAATCGAAACCGTACCGGTAAACACGATAAAAATGTCCGAAAACTGTTTTTACCAAAATGTACCATTAGACTCGTCTCGACGAGACGAATTCAATGATATTTAATGTCCAATAGTGATTTTAGGAATTTTCGTGCCTTTTTTTGGTCCTAAAATCCACGAGTCTAATCGTGCAACCGGTTTGTCCAGATTGTCTATGGATCAATTTCTGTGTGCGAAAACGTTTAACTCCGGTTACGTCAGCTGGTTAACTTTCCACCTTTAAGGGTACAACTCGGAACAGTACCGAATTCAGAATAGTAACTCGGATTCTTAATCCGAGATGGAATCTCAAAACAGTGATCCGAGATGCTAATCCGAGATGGTGATTCGGAACAGTGATCCGAGATGGTGATTCGGAACAGTGATCCGAGATGGTATCCGAGATGCTTCCTTGTTTATCTGAGATGCTTCCCAAATCCGAGATGAGAGATGATCCGAAATGAGAGTCTGATCCGGAATGAGAACCCTTATCCAAAATCAACAGTATTCCAAAATTCCCATGAACAGTAGGCTGGAATCAATCCAAGATGGATGATCTTCTTCGTGTTCTTCGGGATCTTCAACAATTTCGGATCCGAAATACTTGAATCTTCTTCGTGTTCTTCGGGATCTTCAACAATTCTGGATCTGAAATTCAACACATTAATCCAAAATCAATCCGAAATTCAAAGAATTTATCCGAAATCCTTGAATGTTGATCTGAAATGCTTGAATGTTGATCCAAAATACTTTAATGCTGATCCGAAATGCTTGTTTTTAGCAGAAACCAAACAGAATCAGTGTGATATCAAATCTGAGCCTGGAAAATAGGTTCAACAGGCTCTGATACCACTTGTAAGTCCTTTAAATCCGGATCTGTCAACCATATCACACGATCACCAAGGATGGGCGGAATCCAAACTTGGTGATATTCAGGAAAATCAAAATAACGAAGAACAATCAGAATCAACTCTTAACACCTTGCACACGATTCAATTACTTGAACAAGCAAAACCGTCTGGTACAAGATGACGGCTCTCTAGAGAAATATCAAAAGTCTTACCCTAGAAATGAATAAGCTTAGCTTATATATCTAGGTTAAGGCATGCCTCTCATGGGCTTACCTATGGGCTTGCCTGGCCCACATGGCCTATGGCCTGCCCAAATGACCTATAAAGGTCCAAACGTAATACAAACTAACCCAGTTACCTAGTTAACCACCATAGACCGTTGCGTATATTTGATGCTTCAGTCTCACACTTCTAGGACCTAACACTATACAAGCTTATCAGTACATAGTTTACTTCTGGTTTTGAGTGGTATATATACAAGCACATTACATGCTAGTCTAGATACAGCCGAGAGGAGAGTTGATTGTGAGGGGCGTGTTGGCATGTGTGTAGTATCACAAGCATGTTAGTTTTAGTTAAGTAAGTCTTAAGTTGTTTTGAATATGCATAAATTATTTGCCAGATTGTCAACCTCGATTGTGTTAGTCGATGGGTATGACTTAGGACCTTAAACTGTTAAACCGGTAAGGAATTCGAAAGTGATTTGTTAATATGATGATTAATGTTTGTCATGGTTGCTTGAGGACAAGCAAGGTTAAGTGTGGAGATGTGATGGAGAGGGAAAACCCTTGCATTAATGTGTTTTTTTTGGGCTTTTATTGCATTTTAGGTGATTATATATTTTGAATGTGATAATGATGGGTGGTCCATTGGACAACCCTCAAGTGCTTTAAAAATATCTATATTCCGCACTTAATTGGGTTAATTATTGGTATATGATAACTATGGTGTGAATGGCTTTGCAGGTACCGAAGAGCATAAATAAGCGGTTTTAAGGTGCTTTGATAGGAGCTTGTACTTCGCCAAGTGAAGATGGAAACATAGAGAGTTGATAATAGAGGTTTGAGGCCGTAAGGAGATGCTTACCACCATAGCTTATGGTGATATCTGACTCTTTATTTGTGGACCATAAGCCAGAAGTTTGAGGCCGTAAGGAGATGCTTACCACCGTAGGCTATGGTGGGCACCGTAGCTTGCGGTGGTGACCTGCGAGAAAAGTATAACTGCCTCTTAAAGTCGGTTTTCAAGAGTCTTTTTAGGTATCAAATCATTGGAGACGTTTCAAAGCAGCTAGGAGGCGAATTTGGGTGTTCTTGTTGGTTCAAAACAATTTCAAAACATTTGCTTTGTGTTTTTTATTCGTATGAACATAAAACTTGATGGTATGATGAATTGCTGGACTATGAGTGGCTAAACTCATTGTGATCATCCTAGGTTTAAGGTTTGCTTAAGACATTTGTGTTTTTATCCATATTCTATAATAATAGACTTGCAATGTTTGTCGTTTATTATGGTGTTTGTTTGTAAGCTATTAATTGATGTTTTGATCTTAGCCTAAATCGTACGTTCTTGGTGTCGTTGACAATCGAGATATCACGGGCGGGATTAGGGTTGGATATTGGTTAATTGGTCATCGGGTAACAACCTCGCATTTTTATTATCCGAGTACTTAGTTCCCTTTCATCACGAACAAATAATCATACATGAATCATGTCTATGTGATTCTTTCTAGTTGGATTTAAACACGAGTGTTCAATTGAAACTAGAAACCTAGGATGGTTACTTTCTCCTAATCTGTTTTAACCACCAATATTTGAATTGTAGCTTATTTAGTTAATTTTAATTTTAAAACCAAAACAATCAAAATCTTGAATTCATTTTTCTTGCATTTTAGAGAAAGTAGTCATTTTAGTTGAATCTCTTGATAACACATATCCACAAACTCCCTGTATTCGATACCCACTTACCGTTAACTATTAGTAGTATTTGGATTAAATTTGCTTGAGACTACGATCTTCCGTCAAATTTTAGCGCCGTTGCCGGGGCGTAGTGCGCAACATGTGTTATCTTTGATAGTTTGGTTTGTTATTTTCCGGGTTTACACTGGTTGTGTTAAGTGTGCAGGTAATTACAGGTGCATGCATACTAGAGGCTCTCACAAACTATCACCTTTAGCATTTAATCAGAATATTGAACGAACTTTGCGAAGAAGCAGAGTTTTACTATGAGAAAATAAAATCAGTGGTTCACCAACAATGCCTACAACACCAATTTCACCGGTTAACACAATGGATCCATTACCTCCCGCTATGTGGCAAACAAAACCATCCACACCTTCACCAATTTCTACTACCCATCCTACTTCAACACATGAAGTCAACCCAATCAACACCATATTATCTGCAACTACCCAACCCGGACCCGTTCTAACTTTTAACCCCACATTAATGGTTCCACCCTTTTCATCCTTTTTCCCGACTTCCAGTCAATCATCTTCCACCCAAAAACCACCACCAAATCAATTCCCACCAAGTTCAACCATTGTTCATACCGCCTCTACATTGCAACAACAAAACCAACTGGGTTTTCATTATCCATCTTCTCAGTTTGTGCAATCTTCGGGGTATGAGGAGATGGATTTGATGACGGGTAAGAGGAAGAATTTGGAGGATACGAAGACGAGGGTTATTATTACGGAGGAGATGGAGGTAATTTGGGACCTCAAGGTGAAATGGCTTATCAACAAAGACAACAAGTGGAATAAATTCAAGAAGTGGTTAGGCAACCCACGGGGGTGCAACAAATTCGTCCGCAAGGGCCACAGTTTCAACGGCCAATGCCTCTACAACAAGTTCAACTTCAACATCAACAACCTCAATTTCAAAGGCCGATGCAGCAACCACAAATGCAACAACCTCAATACCAACATCAGTTTGCACCTCAAGGACCAAGGCAAGGCTAAGTGGGTCGACCAAGAGTACCATTGGGTGCTCCGCGAAGACATCACCGAGAGGTGGTGAAGGGGATTGAAGCGCATTTTAGACCCGTTATCACTAATAACCCTTCTCCGGTGGTGATTCCTCATCACCCGGATGGAAGAACATTTGAGGTTAGAAAAACCGCACTTCAAAGTTTGCCGAAGTACAAGGGGTTAGCAACGGAGGAACCGTACTTCCATTTGGAGACATATGATTCTATTTGCAACACTATTGGAGGGCAAGGTTTTTCTTCAGATGATGTCAAGTTGGTACTCTTCTAATTCTCTTTTGAAGACAAGGCTAAAAGATGGTTTCATACTTTACCATCCGCATCAATATACACATAGGTTGACATGCAACAAAGGTTTTTGGAAGAATTTTTCACGGCCCAAAAGACTAATGAGGCTAGGCGGAGTTTGAGAAGTTTTCAACAATAACCGGGTGAGATGTTTTATGAAGCATTCGAGAGGTTTAATATGATGTTGAAAAATAGTCCTCATCATGGCATTGAACTTTGGGAGTTATTGAATGCCTTTCATCAGGGGTTGAGTTCGGAAGATGCTGGTGACTTAATGTCGATTACTGATGGTGCGTTTGTTACAAATTTTGAGCAAGATGATTGGGCATTTTTGGAGTAAATGGCGGTCACGTCTAAGAGAAAAGCGTAATCTTCAAGAAAGGCAAGGCACGTTATTACAAGACCTCAAGGTTATGCGGTAGATGATCTGGGGGGTACAAGCAACTAATCAAGTGTATGACGTTTGTACAAATTGTAATGAATTGGTTCATTCGGTGGATGTGTTCTTGGTGGGTGTGGTTGAAGGGCAACTAGAAGAGGTGAATGCTATTCAAGGGGGTGGTCATAATTTCAACATGAACTCGAACACATACCACCCCGGGTTAAGGAACCATCCCAATTTTCATTATGGGAACCCGGCGAACCAAGCCAATCCAAATTTCCAAGGAGCTCAAAGAAATTTTGTTCCACGCCAACAATACAATCAAGGTAATTTTAGAGGTGGGAATAGTCAAGGCAACCAAGGGAAATTTCAACAATCGGGTGGTCAAGTGGTACCCCGGGTCAAACTTCATCATGTGGGAATGAAGTTATGGATATGCTCCGGATGATACAACAAGATATGCAAAGGAGAAATCAACTTGATGAAGCTCGGATGCAAAAGGATGAGGTCCGTGATAAGATCATTCAAACATTGACCACTCAAATGCGTCAACTTGCAACCGAGGTGGCAGAGTTGAAAAAAGGTAAAGGTCAACTTCCTAGCGATACTAAGGTAAATCCTTCTCTTAGTTTTTTGCGTAATATTAACCATGTTAGTGTTTTAAGAAGTGGAAAAGAATTTAAGGCAAACTTTTCACCGGGTTTGGTTGATGGGGTGGTTGAAGATATTATGGGAGATGAAAGTTATGAGGATGAAGTCTCACCATTAATTATGTCTAAGGACCATAATGTTGAAAAGGTAATTCAAAAACCGGGCTTGGGTGAAATTTTAAAAGACAAAAACGAGGAAGGGGGACCTAGTCAAGTCCCATTTCCATCAGCTTTAGTTGACCCGGGTAAGAAAAATTTTATTTCAACAAGGGGTCTTCCAAAAGAGGAATTGTGGGATATTTTCAAGCAATTCAAAGTAAATTTCCCCTTACTCGATGCAATTAAACAAGTACCCGCTTATGCAAAATTTTTAAAAGAATTATGCACACAAAAGAGGCAACAAAAGAAAAAAATTACCTAAGCGGGTTGATTTGACCGGACAGGTAAGTGTGGTGCGTAAAGGGGATCTTCCTCTCAAACTCCAAGATCCGGGAACGCCACTAATAAATATTCAAGTTGAAAATTTTCCAATGTCAAAGGCGTTATTAGATCTTGGAGCCGGAGTAAGTATTTTACCGGGGGGCTTATATGACCAATATGATTTTGGTCCATTAGCACAGGTTGAGGCAACGGTGGTTCTAGCCGATTTGTCTCATAAGTTACCCCGAGGAAGGTGCAAGATGTCATAGTGAGTTGATGAGTTTTATTATCCGGTAGACTTTTTGGTCTTAGATTACTCATTCGCGAACCTAAAACAACAACAAAATATTATTTTGAGTCGGCCATTTTTGAGTACCGCTCACGCCGTGATTGATTGTCGACTTAGTATGGTCGACATGACGTTTGGCAATAGAAAGATGAGATTGAATGTTTTTACTAACACTTCTAACTCTATTGGTGTTGATGAGTGTTTTATGGCAGAGTTCGTTGACGGATGCGAACCGCACGAGTATGAGGAAGATTGTATAGATGTTTGTGTTTGTGATTTTTCTGAGCAGGTACACGCGTGTGAGTTGACGATGAAGGTGGAAGAGCAAGATGCTATGGCGGTTAAGGAGGGTCGACCGCCATGGACCCATTAGTTTGAGAGCTTATCGGTGGAGATTAATTCGGGGACGAAGCCATCTTTAGAGGAGCCGCCGAAGTTGCAGTTGAAAGACTTGCCAGACCATTTGAAGTATGCATTTTTAGGGGATAATGACACTTTACCGGTTATTATGGCCTCTAACTTGGAGACAGCTCAAGAGCAAAAATTGTTGAAGGTGTTGAAAGCAAATAAGGCGACTATTGGGTGGACGATTGTCGATTTGAAAGGAATTAGTCCATCAATTGTCATGTACAAAATCATCACGACAGAAGATGCGAAACCAACTAGAGAGGCTCAAAGGAGATTGAACCCGAATCTACGAGAAGTGGTAAAAAAGGAGGTAATTAAGTGGTTAGACTCAAGTATAATCTATCCGATTTCAGATAGTGCTTTGGTAAGCCCTACCCAAGTGGTACCTAGAAAGGTCGGCATTCAAGTAATCAAAGATGAAAATGGTGAACAAATCACCACCCGACCGGTCACAGGGTGGTGTGTTTGTATCGATTACTAGAAATTGAATGTAGCGACGTCTAAGGACCATTTTCCATTACCTTTCATTGACCAAATTATTGAAAAATTATCGGGTCAAAAATATTATTGCTTTTTAGGTGGTATTCGGGGTATAACCAAATTGCCATTCACCCGGATGACCAACACAAGACCACTTTCACTTGTCCGTATGGCACTTTTGCTTTGAAAAAATGCCATTTGGTTTATGTAATGCCCCGGCGACTTTCCAACAATGTGTGATGAGTATTTTTTTCGGACATGGTTGGGGAGTCACTTGAGGTATTCATGGATGATTTCTCCATTTTTGGCACAAGTTTTGACTCTTGTATCGACGAGCTGGAAGAAATTTTAAAAAGGTGTGTCGAGAAAAATTTGGTGCTAAGTTGGGAGAAAAGTCATTTCATGGCCCAAGAGGTTATTGTTTTGGGTCATGTTATTTCGGAAAGGGGATGGTGGTAGATAAGGCAAAAATTCGGGTAATATCATCATTGCCTCCACCTAAAAATGTTTAAGGCGTAAGGTCATTTTTGGGACATGCAGGATTTTACCGGCGATTTATTAAAGGTTTTAGCATTATTACTAAATCTTTTTGTA
Organism: Scalesia atractyloides; assembly: GCA_947069175.1. Classification (NCBI taxonomy): domain Eukaryota; kingdom Viridiplantae; phylum Streptophyta; class Magnoliopsida; order Asterales; family Asteraceae; genus Scalesia; species Scalesia atractyloides. Next base: position 50,444,662 of record CAMTDV010000001.1, on the reverse strand, counting down.
ATTTGTTACTAAAAGATGTACCTTTTGATCTAACTAACTAATGTTTGCAAGCCTTTACTATCTTGAAGGAACAGTTGGTGAAAGCTCCCATTTTGCAACCGTCGGATTGGTCAAAGCCGTTTGAGATCATGTGTGATGCGAGTGACACGACTATCTAAGCGTTTTTAGGTCAAAGAGTTGATAAAAAGCCGGTAGCAATTTACTATGCAAGCAAGACATTGTCCGAAGCGCAACTGAATTACACCATCGCTGAAAAGGAATTGTTAGTAGTGGTGTATGCCTTGGACAAATTTCGGTCGTACATCTGGGGAAGCAAGGTGATTGTGTATTCGGATCATAGTGCGGTTCGTTACCTGACGGAGAAGAAAGACACAAAGCCCCGTTTGATTCGTTGGGTGCTTTTATTGCAAGAGTTCGATTTGGAATTTCAGGATAAGAAAGGAAGAGACAATGTAGTGACGGATCATTTATCTCGAATTCTGTTGGAAGAGGTTGATGATGTTAGTGAAATTAATGAACAGTTTCCCGATGAACAACTGTTGGCCGTGTCTACTTGTGTTGCACCGTGGTATGCCCATTATGTGAATTACTTGGCTACGGGTGCTATTCCTAGTCATTAGACAAAGAAAAGAAGACAACAGTTTATGGTTCAAGTCAAACAATATATATGGGATGAACCGCACCTTTTCAAAATTAGGCCCGACCAAGTCATTCGAAGATGCGTGCCCGAGACGGAGGTGTTAGAAATCTTGACCAATGCTCATTCATCCGCTTGCGGGGGTCACTTTAGTGGTCACAAGACGGGATATCGGGTACTTACATGTGGGTTTTATTGGCCAACAATTTTTAAAGATGCAAGTGAGTTTGCCCAGAACTGTGTAAATTGCCAAAAATGGGAAGTATTTCGAAACGGACGAGATGCCATTGCAACCCATTTTGGTGGTTGAGATATTTGATATATGGGGTATAGATTTTACGGGTCCTTTCCCGAGTTCGAATGGGTTCTTGTATATTTTGGTTGTGGTGGACTATGTCTCGAAATGGATTGAAGACATACCAATAAGAACCAACGATCATTCAGTAGTATGCAAGTTCGTGCAATCTAATATTTTCGCTCGGTTTGGGATCCCGAGGGTCATAATTAGCGACGGTGGTTCGCATTTTAAAAATTTTAACTTCGGGAAGTTGTTGAAGCGGTACAATGTGAATCATCGAGTCGCTATGCCGTATCATCCGTAAACAAGTGGACAAGTTGAAGTATCCAACCGTCAAATTAAAGAAATTCTCATGAAGACGGTGCGAGCGGATAGAAAAGATTGGTCAAGTAAGTTGGATGATGCATTGTGGGCATACCGAACGGCCTATAAAACTCCTATTGATACAACTCCTTACTGGTTAGTATTTGGTAAAGGATGTCATTTACCGATGGAGTTAGCTCACCGGGCACAATGGGTGATTAAAATGGTGAATGCGGATTACAATGAAGCAGGTAGAATTCGGAAGCTACAGTTGAGCGAGATAGAAGAAATACGAGATGAAGCGTATGAGTGTGCATCGGCATATAAAGATAAGCTCAAAAAGGTTCATGATGCGAAGATTAGAAAACGAACTTTTGAAGGGGGTCAAAAAGTTTTGTTGTACAATTCAAGATTGAAGTTGTTCGCGGGAAAGTTGAAGAGCAAATGGATGGGTCCCTATGTAATCATAAGAGTGGGCAGGTTTGGAGATATAGATATTGAAGATGTTCATACGAACACGAAGCAAACGGTGAATGGGACCGGCTCAAATCGTACTTGGAAGGGAACAATATCAAAAATCTCGAGCTTGACAAGGTGGGCTACATTTTACGCCCGTTGGATGAGGAATAAGGATAAGAGCCACAGGTTTGGTAGTGTAAATATTTAGTTTAGTTAGTTTAGTTTGTTTGTTTTCAAGAAATTTCTCGTACTCGTTTTAACTTGTGTTGAAACAAGTGTGGGGAAAGTCTTATGAATTTCTCTAACATAATGTTGAGGACAACACGAGTTTTTAGAGGGGGTAGTATAATATTTATGTTTAAATGAATAAATGGTTAAAAAATTCAAACAAAAAAATGCCGAGATGCCACCGTAGGTTACGGAAGGGGCCGTAGCTTACGGTGGGTCTTAAAACAACAATTTTCCTTACGGTGTAGAGCTTCTGTCTTACGATGTGTTAAAATACCAGTGACCACCGTAGCTTACAGTGATCACTGGGAGTCGGTCTGCCGCAAAAGAAAGAAAAAAACGAGTTTTTACCCTAGCTACACAATTTCTGCACATACCCTAGCCACACATTCTTCTCTTCTTCTTCCTAAAACCTTTCTAGAACACCACTTCAAAACTTAACAGTTTCATCATATTCTCACCAATTAGAATGATTTTTTTGGCCGATTTTGACTAGAATTTCACAAGGATTCTGGAATTGTGATTACATTTTGAAGAATCCAACGTTTGGGTGGTTGATTTTAGACATTTGGGTTTGAAAATTTTGCGGTTTGTGGTGGGTTTTGACTAATCTTGAAGTTCTTAGTAGTCTTATCTTCTACAAAGCAAAGGTATGTATTCTCTTATATTATTGATGGTGCATTGTAGAATTGTAAGTGTTATGTTCAATTTGTTCCCACACTTGCTTGTAGTAGTTAGGGTGAGATGAATTTTGATGAGTCTTGAATGGTTGTGGTTATTGAAGTTAAGTCATTTGGTAAAGAAATGGTTTTGGGGCAAAATTTTACTAACTTAGTCAAAATAATACAACAAGTTTAAGATGAATATCATATTTGGCTTAATCCCACAACCATAGTGATAAGCAAGTGTGGGATATTGGGGGGTTAATGAGAAGAGGAATGATTTGTGTTGTTTGTTGTTATGTCTTGCATAAAATGGGTCGTAAAGGTAAAGAGCAAGTTGGATCCTCAAGTAATCCAACTCAACGGAAAACGAGATTGGTTCTGCAAAGGGATGTAGATTAAGAACAGGAAGAAGCACCGGAAAGGGGTCCGAAGCCAAAGTGGACATTCGGGCCCTTTCATGGCCAACCATCTGGATGGTAAGCGGAGTTATTTAATGACCAAATAAACAAATTAGCCCAACAGAAGCAGGCATTTATATGTGAAAAATAAGTTAGAGAGGTGGATTTCGGTCCGTTTGGGATTACTGACAAGTTTCGGGCATTAGGTTGGGAGGCTGCATTGAGGTGCTATGATCATGACGGAACAAATTTGTATGAAACAGAAATTCAAGAGTGGATGGCCACTTTACGATGTCCTCCGTATAGGGGTGAGTCGAAAATGAAGCTGATTGGAACAGTCAATGGTATTGATGTGGAAATGTTGTCTGATTCATTGCGAAAGGTGGCTAGATTCGATAGTAAACTGGTGAACCAATACATGATTCCGAGGTTGGAAGATTTGTATTTTGAGCCGGAAAAGCACCCAAGGTGGAATACAATGCTGGACTATTTGTTCTTAGCTGGTACTACACATGGGAGGCTCTACCTCAAGAATCTGAAGTTGGCAATATGTTTACAAAATGCCATTCCACGGCGGGGTGACAAAGTTGAAGTGCGGCGTCCTGAAGTGCCGGTGTTATACACTTTGTTGACTTGGGCTCCATTGTTTCCGTTCCGATTTCTAGTGTTGAATGATATTTGGATCAGTCGCAACAGTGATCAGCAGAAGATCATACCACATTGCAGGCTCATTACGCCGCTGTTAAAGATGTATGGGGCAATCGATGTTGATGATAAGGGGTCTTACAAAAAAGTCCAACCGTTTGATGTGAAACAGTTGGGGCGGATGGAAATATACCGAATCTGAAAGGTATCATAAGCTAAAGAGTGAGGGCCAAAGATGGAGAGTTTTAAAAGCCGATGCGCGGCCGTTGAGACCGGGGGAAGTTGACGAGTCTGAGAGTGAAGAGGAAAGTCCAAGTGGAGATGAGGATTATATGGATAATCCATATGTGGACCCCATGAATGGGATCAAGGGGATTCAAGTAGTGGGCATGCTGGGGGATTCTTCGACTATTCGAGTCATCCTTATGAACCGAATTGGGCTCATCAAGGAACTATGCAAGAGGTAATTGAAAGTCAACGTCCTCCTGTATTCAATAGTTGGAGTGGGTCTGAATGGGCATTTTTTTATCATCGGACATTGATGGGAGCAAGCATGGAACGTGCGTTAAAGCACAACTTTGATCGACAAGAATCATGGAATTGCACTCATGCATATGCGTTCGATAAGAGATGAACAACAGATATCTTAATGATTAGAACTGGCGCATGCATGCTGATTGGCATGCAGGGCTACCAGTTATTGTGGATCCGCCACCGGTGGATTATTCGACATTGCCACCTTATGATGGTAGTATTTCATACCCCACACCACCATTGCATTACCCACAGTGGGTGGATACCTGATATGGTCAGCAGCATGATGTCACGCAGCAAGGAGGAGGTAAAGGTGGTAGCGGTAGTGAGAGCGGCGCATTTGCATTCGGAGAGTTCTCAGAGATGATGACGTCTATCTTTAGGCCTCCTCAGCCGCGATATTACTAGTCAGGTGGTGTTTCTCTTGTATATTATTGTAGACATTATTATGTTTTTGGTTATGGTTGGGTGGAAGGGTGGTGTATTGTGTTTGATATTTATGTCATGGGTTGTGGTAGTGTTGGTGGTGTTTATATGTTTTCATATAAAAAACAAAAAGTATTTTGAGAGTTGAGATGGAAGTGATGTAGCCATACATTGGTGTCAATGTATCACAAGTGTGGGGATGGGGGAAATTTTTGAGGATTTTGAGAATTTTTAAACCAAGCGAAACAACTGTCAAATTTAAAAATTTAACATTACTCCACAAGATACATCGGTAACCCTTTTATCTTTTCATGGTGAGTTCTTGGGCCACACATATATGATTATTAGAAATTATTTCTTTGGTTTGAGTGGCAGTGTGTGATTGTGTTAATAAAACTTGTTTAATATATGCTTGTCAAGGCCTTGGTGTAACATGCGTGTGAAGATGATAAGGGCATTTAGGTAGCCTCGTCTGGATGTGTGAGAGTGTGGGATTGGGGAGTTGGACCTCATACGATATAATATATGAGCTTGGTAGTGAGAAGGGCGGGAGTTTGGTCTTTAGTAGCCAAAATTGAGCTTAATGCTATTCATTTGTAACCCAAGCCTATTTCTTACAAAATTCATCCTATTGATTTGACCCGGTTTAGGAGCTTTAGTATGTAGTGTTTGATGTTGATGTGTATGTGTATTTTTGTTTAATTTTGTAAATAATAAAAAAAAGACAAATGAAAAAAAAAAGAGAAAATGAAAGAAAGAGAAAGTGAAGTTGTGTATATAGTTAGTGGTTGTTTTTGTTTATGTTGTGATAATAGGACCGATGGGTCGATCCAATGAACTACTTGCATATATATCCCACCAATTCTCACCTTTTCACATAGCCTCGTTACAACCCAAAAGTCCTTTGATTCGTAAGCATGTTAAGTGTTATGTAGGTGGAGATTTGATTATTACACAAGCTTATTGTCGCACAATCATGCACTTGCAATGAGTGATCTAGCACAATCTTGCTAGTACCTTTTTGTCACCAAGAGGAGAGTCATTGTGAGGGTTGTCTCATTTGGTATGATGGTATATTAACAAATGGACGACATGTTCTTGTTTGGTTTACACTTTGATCACTTGTAAGCTTGGAAATGTTTTGATGTGTTGCTTGGGGCAAGCAACGGTTAAGTGTGGGGATGTGATGGGTGGTCTATTGGATAACCCTCAAGTGCTTTAAAAAGATCTATATTCCACACTTAATTGAGTTAATTATTGGAATGTGATAACTACGGTGTGAATGGCTTGCAGGTACCGAAGAGCATAAATAAGCGGTTTTAAGGTGCTTTGATGGGAGCTTGTACTTGGCCAAGTGAAGATGGAAAAATAGAGAGTTGATAAGAGAACAAGATGAGGAAAAACTGGAACCACCCTAGGCTACGGTAGGCGCCGTAGTTTATGGTGATGTATGACTCTTTATTTGTGCACCGTAAGCTAGAAGTTTGAGGCCGTAAGGAGATGCTTACCACCGTAGGCTACGGTGGGCACCGTAGCTTACGGTGGTGACCTGCGAGAAAAGTGTAACTGCCTCTTATAGTCGGTTTTCAAGAGTCTTTTTGGGTATCAAATCATTGGAGACGTTTCTAAGCAGCTAGGAGGCTAATTTGGGTGTTCTTGTTGGTTCGAAACAATTTCAAAACATTTGCTTTGTGTTTTTGATTCGTATGAACATAAAACTTGATGGTATGATGAATTTCTGGACTATGAGTGGCTAAACTTATTGTGATCATCCTAGGTTGAAGGTTTGCTAAAGACATTTGTGTTTTTATCCATATTTCTAGAATAATAGACTTGCAATGTTTGTAGTTTATTATGGTGTTTGAATGTTTGTTTTTAAGCTATTAATTGATGTTTTGATCTTAGCCTAAATCGTACGTTCTTGGTGTCGTTGACAACGAGATATCACGGGAGGAATTAAGGTTGGATATTGGTTAATTGGTCATCGGGTAACAACCTCGCGTTTTTATAATCCGAGTACTTATTTCCCTTTCATCACGAACAAATAATCATACATGAATCATGTCTATGTGATTCTTTCTGGTTGGATTTAAACACGAATGTTAATTGAAACTTGAAACCTAGGATGGTTACTTTCTGCTAATCTGTTTTAGCAACCAATATTTGAATTGCAGCTTATTTAGTTAATTTTAATTTTAAAACGAAAACAATCAAAATCTTGAATTCATCTTTCTTGTATTTTAGATAAAGTAGTCATTTTAGTTGAATCTCTAGATAATACATATTCCACAAACTCCCTGTGTTCGATACCCACTTACTGCTAACTATTAGTAGTATTTGGATTAAATTTGCTTGAGACTACGATCTTACGTTAGATAACTACAAGAGATTGTGGTATTGCAGGTTAATCGCTTAAATCAGTAGAGTTAAATTGCTTGGAGATGAAATGGAACACCTGAGGATGATAAACAAGGCAAAAGATAGTGTTCGGGACTTGATATAGCTTCAAGGATAGCTTAAAGGCATGGGAAACGCGAAAGAATAAAGTTCGGGGGCCTATTGGTCATTGTGTGAAAGATAAAATGGAAGAAGGGAAGTGTTGGGGAAACCCGTCGTAAGTTATGGTCAGTTAGCTGTAGGTTATGCTGGGCAAACAAAAGGAAGCAGCAAGTGCTGGCCGTAACCTATGGTCAGTCAGCCGTAGGTTACTGTAGGGCCTAGACTCAAACGCGTGTTTTGAATTTTTGGGACATATAAAAGCTATTTTTCAAACCCTAACACATCATTGAAGCCCTAGGACGAATTTGTAAGATCATGGAGCACTTTTGGCACAATTCTTCACCATCTCATCATCATAGTTTTCACCGAATCAAAGATCAAGAAGATGAATTCAACTATGAATCAAGCATTCGAAGATCATACAACCAGGATGAGCAGTTAATTCTTTCGTGATTTTCCGAGTGGAGGATTCTTGTAAGTGGATGATTGTTTTGAGTTTTTCTTTTAATTGAGGCTAGCAATATAAGAATTCGATGCTTTTTGTTTAGCGATTTATTATCTTGATTGTAAACGATTGATTTTACTTAAAACCTAGTTTTGTTCTTTTAATTCCCAAGAGTTCTAATAACTGGGATATATTATATAGGGATTGGGGTTGGTATTCTTCAATTGATAATCGTGTGATAACCTTTCGTTGTTAATCAATCAAAGTACTTAGTCCACGTTTATCACAATAAGTTAATTAACTATCTGAATCATGTCTATGTGGTTTCTGAATTAAAACTAATAACCTGAATCCACTTTGAATCTGAAACTTGGAGGAATCACTTTTTCTCCAACTGTTTACAAACTTGTTTCTAGTAGTTTATTAGCTTAATCAAACAACCAACCAACAATTTTTATATTTTTGCCATTAGTTTTGATACTTAATTCATAACGCTTTCCACTATACTCCTCTGGATTCGATACCCTGCTTATCCTATCTATTTAGGTTTTTGCATGACACTAACGATAGTCATCAGTAGTCACTAGACATACTGAATCAATAGATAACATTAAGTTAATGTTATAATAAGGAACACTTACAACCATTATTCCAGCTTCATTTAATAGATAACGTATATATAGAAATGATTATATAGTATCATAGGCCTTTAATATTGATTGAGAAAATAACTCTCAGCCTCTTGTATATATATTCGATAGTCTCAATCAATAAAACACAATAATAATTCTCATGATTTACATGGTATCAGCCTCTTTCGGTCCTACCCAAACCCTACCTCCATCACTGTCTCTCTCTACAGCCTCTACCCTTACTTTTCGATACTAACCCTAACTCTACCTGTGCCGCTGTCTCTCTTTCCAGCCTCTTCCCTTACTTTTGATCTCCTCTTTCACCCTGTCCTCTATTATGGATAGCAAACTTCATCCTGCTATGAAAGTTTGTAACATTAAAAACGTAGTGCCTATAACCCTAGAGGTGGAAGCCGCCCATTAAACCACTTGGGCAGGACTTTTCCAAAATTCGTGCAGAGCTTACCAGGTCTATGACCATCTGAAACCTAGACAAAAAGCGCCGGTTGCTACCTCTTCTGATACTGAAGCGGCTAAGGATGATGTTTCTTCCCCTTCTTAAGATGAAGCTCTTTGGCACCATATTAACCGACCTTCTTCACACCATCCTTACTCTGAGTCAAACAACCTACGATGCCTGGACCACCTTGGCTAACCTTTTTCGGGACAACAAAAACAATAGGTTTGTTTTTCTTAACATGAGTTTTCCAATATTAGTTGGAAATTTTCCAAACATGTCAACAGGTTAAACTCATGTCAGACCAACTTGCAAGTGTAAATGCTAGTATAGATAACCAACGCCTTGTTTGACAACTGCCCACCGGTCTTACCGAGCAATATGATGGCATCTCTACTATTCTACAAAACAGGGAACCACTACCAGACTTCAATGAGGTACGTTCCCTTTTGATAATGGAAGAATCCAAAAGAAAAGGCAGGGTTGCTTCCTCTTCTATAGCCCTGACAGCCGCTGTAACAACCCCCTCATCCGGTCCCCAATCCCCATTCATTACCTACACCCGTCAACAACCCGGTACCTCTCAATCGCGGTCCACCTTTTTCACGGGCCACTCCACGGCAGCTCAACCCTCCTCTCCTGCCATCCTACCGCCTCTCAAACCTCTACACCAAACCAACCGCCAACCCGCACCATTCGCACCCGTGCTATGAATGGTATATCTAAACAAATTAAACCAAACCTTAACCTTCACACTTCCACTACTGTCCCCATTCCCAAAAACCCACAGGTTGCTCTGTGCACACCTGAATGGCACAATGCTATGAATGATGAATTTAAGCACTCATTCAAAATGAGACCTGGGATCTCGTTCCGAGAACTCCTGATATAAATATTATTCGCAACATGTGACTTTTCAAACACAAATTTAAATAAGTTGGTAGTCTGGAATGGTATAAGGCTAAGTTGGTTTGTGATGGTAAGAAACAACAGGTTGGAATTGATCACAGTGAGACCTTTAGTCCTATGGTTAAACTAGCCACTATTCGGTTGGTATTATCCTTGGCTCTTTCTCAATCATGGAAGATCCACCAACTAGATGTCACCAATGCCTTTCTTCATGGCCATTTGGCTGAAACAGTCTTTATGCATCAGCCCATGGGAATTAGACATCGGGACTACCCTGATCATGTATGTCATCTCAAGAAATCCCTTTACGGCCTCAAGCAGGCTCCTCACGCATGGTACCAACCGCTTCACGAATTTTGTCTTACAGCTCGAGTTTCACACAAAGTAAATCTCACAACTCTCTTTTCATCTACCATCAGGGTTCCCACACTGCTTATCTTCTAATCTACATGGATGACATCATTCTTACAACCTCATCTTGATGATCTTCACAAGCACCTAATGTCTTCTCTTGCCGGTGAATTTGCGATGAAAGACTTGGGGCCCTTGACTTATTTCTTCGGCATCTCCATCCCCCGCACAGGTGATCAGATGTTCTTATCACAACAGGCTTATGCCAAGGACATCTTACATCGAGCAACAATGGACTCCTACAAGTCGGTCGCCACCCCTTTAGACACTCAGTCTAAATTAAGTGACTCCTCGGGTCCTTTGTTTGACGACCCAACTACATACAGGAGTCTTGCGGGTGCGTTACAGTATTTCACACGCCTCGATATCTCATATATTATTCAACAGATTTTAATACATATGCACTCGCCTCGGATTGACCATTGGAATGCCCTCTAAAGAATTTATGATATATTCAGGGTACTTCGGAGTTTGGTCTTCTTTTAGGACTCGCGCCCCAGTTATCTTTACTTGCATACAACGATGTTGATTGGGCAGGTTGTCCAGACACTCGTCGCTCCACTTCTGATTATTGTGTATATCTCGGTGACAACCTTATCTCCTGGTCCTCTAAACGCAAGTCCACCATCTCCCGCTCCAGTATAGAAGATGAATACCAGGGTGTTGCAAATGTGGTAGCTGAGATCTGTTGGTTTTGCAACTTACTTCTTGAACTACACCGACCTCTTTCGCATGCAACTTTAATTTACTAAGATAATGTCAGTGCCATTTACCTCTCTGGAAATCTAGTTCAACATTAGCATACCATACACATTGAACTGGATATTCATTTTGTTAGGGAACATGTCAAGCGTCGCCATGTCCGCATGCTCTGACTACCTTCTCGTTATAAGATAGCTTGCATCTTCACCAAAGGGCTCCCACGAATTCTATTTGAAGACTTTTGCTCCAATCTCAGTATACGCTCTCCTCCCGCTTTGAGTGTAGGAGTGTAATAGATAGCGTATATATAGAAACGATTGTATAGTATGATTGGCATTTAATATTTATTCATAGAATAACTCTCAGCCTCTTGTATATAGATTGGACAGTCTCAATCAATAAAACACACAGAGAATTCTCATGACTTATATCATGACACGATTTCTTGAATCTGCCCTAGAGTACCAACATTACGAAAGACCAGCTGTAAGGTTTTTTAATGGTAAATTAAACTTACAAAACCAATGCCTCCAAATAAAAGAAAATAAAAACAAAGACTATGAGACTCCCAAAAGAAATTACCTTCCCAAAATCAACATCTTCAGCAAGCTGCTTCCATGTACCGTGAACACCAAAAATTTGTTAACTTTAACGAAACAATATAACTTATGTAATCATATATTCAGAACTATAAATTAGAAAATGTTTAGCTCAAAATGTTCTCATTTTCAGGAATATATAAAGCATGCATTTGAGATTGGATTTATTTTAAACTTTTCCAAGCTGATCAAATCTATCAAGTTGGTTCAGCAACTCCATGAGTGTTCTAGAATTTCACGGCCCCTTGCTGAAATGACGCCACCAATGGCATCAATCTGATTAATATAACATTTTTTAACATACACAAATAAACTGATCAAAACAAACCTTTGAGACCGTGAAACTATATGCCTCTTTTTCTGCTTCCAAACTTCAGCACTATGATTAAACTACTAATATTATCTTAAGCTTTCTGCTTCATATTGGGCATCTTTCACCAACAAAAATTGTTTCTCCACCACCATTGTCCTATATGAAGATCATAATCGGTTCATCATCACTTAAAGTACAATGTAAACAAATCGGTTTCTCTAAATAAGCCACAATTTTAAACCAAACTACGACTACATTTCTCAATCTCACCAACAATAACACTGAATATTGCATGAAAACCATATAAGTTAGACCAGAATTTCTTACAATCAAACCCTAGGAATCAAAAATCTTTAGTTTTCCCTCAAATCAAACAACAAAACACTTAAATTACAATACGAATGTCACTAGAAATGGGTTAAAAGCACCAAAACAGCAGCTCAATCTTGAACTCTTCTCAAACCCTAATCCAATGTGTATTTAAAAAAAGCCCTAAATCGGAACCGAGAGGTCGAATTCTTCATCAATCTTGTGAAATCTTCATCGATCTAGTGAAATCGCCTTCATGTTTTTGAATTGCAAGAGAATGAGAGGGGTGGCAAAGTTTTTTGAAAATGTGAGATCTGAAGAATGAATGTAGAAACCCTAGATGTGTATCTGTGTGTTTCTCTATCTGCAGAGATGTTTTCAAATAGTGGCTGAGATGGTGATCCGTGGGTTGTGTGCACAAAAATGGACGATAGGGATTGTGATCCGTATGTTGTGTTTTAATGTGCTTGAAGACTTGTACAATATGCTTTAGCTCAATTTTAAGGGAAGTGGCAAATGACCAAAGTTTCCGTTCTAATATGCATATTATATATATGTGTGTGTGTGGGTGGGTGGGTGTAGAGCTCGTTCAAATGAGAACCACCACGAGTTGTGAGAACCGTGAGAACTTTTTCTTCCTGCGCGAGTTGGGTTAATTTTTTTTGCACAAACGTAGATGAAAATATTATAAACACATCTGTAAAAAAAGAAAAAAAAATTCGAGTCGATAATTTTGACTGATGCAAGTTTTTTTTACGCGTTGATGTAAATTTTGTACCAAGATAAATATTTTTGTACGCCTCCCATGTGGGTATGCGGCATTTCTTTTATTTTTTTTGCTGAAACAAGTGATTTTTTTATGACTTTTTGGAAAAAAAAATTTCGGAAAAACCTTTTGGATGGATTAGTTCTCACGGTTCTCACAACTCAAGGTGGTTCTCATTTTAACTCATTCCTACACACATACACACACACACAATCACACACACACACACATATATAGAATGATAACATTGGTGAGCGAAGCTTTGGCTCATCTAAGAGATATTAAGCGAACTTGAGCCGAGCTTTTAGCTCGTTTGAGATTGTTCTCTAAATAGCCAAAGCCGAGCTTGAGCTTTGGATTTTATTCACGAGTCGAGCTCGAGTTCAAATAAGTAGGCTCGAACCGTGACAAGATCGAGCTCGAGCTTCATAAAAACATGACAAGTCGAGCTCGAGCCAAGTCGGGCTCGGGCTCAGCCCAACTCGTTTATACCCTAATCATAAGTTCCAATAATTACTATGTCTTGATTAATTTCCTTCTGATAAACGACTTGCCCTATTTAAATCTAGAGAAACCAAGGTCTTTTAACTTGAGATCAAGTCAGTCCCATGCCCTGGGGTCTTGGTGTAGGGCGTGCAAGCTTTAAATAATCTATAAAGTTGTTGTTCTCGACCCTTTTTTTAAAGCCTTCAAGCTGTGTAATAACAACTTCTTCATTTAGCTCTTCGTGAAGGAAAGCCGATTTCACATCTAAATAATTAGAATTTGTATATGAATTGAAATTTGATTTGAATTTAGATGTGTTTGTTTCATAAAATGGAATTGAACTATGGATTCCGTTCCTTATATTATTTTCCAATTCTAATTTCTTCTTTTGTTGAAATTAAATCTACATTTTAATTACATTAAGATTCTATTTCATTCTGTAAAACGAACTATTTAGCAACTCCTTGCTAAATTGGTTTTAACCTATGCATGTAGATCTATTTTTAGTAATCTTATTCATACAAATGATTTCTCTATAACGCTTTGTCAATTAAAACTCTTTTAGTCAAAATAGTGGTTTCATAAGACTTTATTTTATAAAGAGGTCATCTTATTCACACATTCCTATATTTTATTTCTACACCCTTCTTTTACTCACTCTATATATATATATATGTTTATATGTACGTATGTATTTCTGTATGTTTGTGTTTGCATAGAGACAAACAGGGGAGATGGGTATGTGTGAATATTAATATCCTTCATAAATAAGACCATGACATAACACGTTAGTTTCATCCACAGTTTATACTTTGACCCCTCGGTGCAATTCAATCCGCATAAAAAGTGGTTGCTAAACAATCCTCTTTTACATTAATTTTACTAGTTATATCCCTTCCCTAAGTTTTAGATAAATAAAATTAAAACCTTTTTAATTCCATTTTAAGTTTTTAGATACATACAATTAAACCTTTTTATTTTCATTTTTTTAAACTTGTTTAATAATCTCTTATAATCTTATAAAAATGAAGTTTCTCTTTTTTAATTTTAATTGTAATATATTCCTTTTATCTTACAATTTTGTAAAATAATAAAATATTATCCAAATCAAACTGAAATTCATCTCCTGATTCTTCAAAAGACTTTACAACACTGTCGTAATACAAACATGAATTGATTATGAACAGTTCATGATTTTTAAAAGCTTTCGCTAGCCAATGCTTTTGCATGGTTCGCCTTTTTATTATTTATGTTTATTTCTTTTAATGGAATCAAAATAATAGATAAATATAAAAAAAATACTCTGGATACAAATTAACAATGTACATGGTTTATTTTAGGTTATTTTATCTATCCTAAGGTGTTGGTGTATATTTGTGATAACAGCTTAGATTTGGTCTTTGGATATCTTTTAATTATTAAAATGATAAACGATTAGCGGGTTTAGTTTTGTAATAGTTAATTAGAAGTAATTGAGTTGAACTAGACACAAAATAGAGCATGGTAGGCGAATGGGGCCTAAAACCCATTAGCAATCCATGTAGGAAACCCTAGCCCAGTTGCATAACCTATCTCTATATATAGGGAGGTTTTGCATTAGGGTTTAGATTGCTTGTTCTATTGTTCAGTTGCAGAGAGAATTGCTTCAGAGAGTTTTAGAGAGAGAGTCTTGAATTGATTGTAAACACTTTGTGTTGGATAATCAATAGAAGACAGTTTGAAGAAAATTGTTCTTTTTCGTGTTCTTGTTTCTGTGAAATCTGATCTAGGGGATTCCGCACTCTAGATTAAATAGACAATTCTGTCAAGATCCATAAGGACTAGGGGACCTACAATTGGTATCAGAGCCTTCGGCTCTTGATTATTGCTCGGTTCAGTATCGTGACAGCAGAAAAATTGGGTTTTTTGGCGTTTTGGAGGCTGTTCTTGAAGTTTGTGACGGCTGAATTAGCGTTTTGACGGCTGTTTTATGGTTTTTGCAGGTATTTTGGATTTTCAGCAGTTATTTTGGATTATCAGCAAGCAATTCGGATTGAAGAAAGGCATTCCAGATTTAAAAGCATAGTATTTCGGATTGAAGATTTGAATTTCGGATCAGAGTCTGCATTCGGATCATCAGACTTGTAATTCGGATCTGGAAAAGTGCAATTCGGATTGAATTTCGGATCCGAAGGCATCTCGGATTCCATCACGGATCAGAGTAGTCTATTCCGGATTTCCATTTCGGATCAGAACAGTGCATTCCGGATTTCATCTCGGATCGCTATTCCGGATCACCATCTCGGATTAGTAATTCGGATTATTGTTCCAGATTTTCATTTCGGATTGTCAGTCAGAGTTACCATTTCGGATTTTACACTGTTCCGAGTTACACACAAGAAGGTGGAAACTTAACCAGCTGACGTAACCAGAGTTAAACGTTTTCGGGGACATAGATTTTGATCCAGAGACAATTTTGACGAACCGATTGGACAGATAGACTCGTGTGATTTTTAGGACAAAAAAGGCACGAAAATCCCAAAAATCATAATCGGACAATATACATCATCAGAATCGTATCGTCGAAACGAGTCTAACGGTGTAATTTTGTAATCACTCATTTCGGACAAGTTTTAACGTTTTTAACGAGCTGGTTCGGTAAAAATGTCAAATATGTCTAATCTAAATGAGCTGTTGAGAATGGAGCACGAGGCTGGAACCACAAAACCTCCAAAGATGATGAAGGTGGAGAACTATCTTACTTGGAAGGATAGGTTTCAATCCTTTATTGAATATCAGGACACACGGATGTGGATCTGTATTCAAGATGGGTACGCTAACCCAACGCATGATTTTGAGGGGAAACAACGTGTTACTGCTTACGTGAATATATCTGAAGCTGAGAAGAGGATGTATGAGTCTGAGAAGAAGGCCTTAGCTGCTATAAAGATGTCGTTACTGATGGCATCAAACATACATTCAAGCGTTATACTACATCGAAGGAGATGTGAGATGCCCTAGAGAAGAGATATGAGGGCAATACTAATGTGAAGAAGAACAAGGTGGATCTGCTGAAAAAACAATTTGTTGTGTTTAAAGGCATGAAGAGTGAGTCTCTTGAAGACATTATCACGAGATACAATCATCTAATGTCATAAATGGATAATTATGACATAGAGGGATACACGAATGTGGAGATAAACGATAAGTTGTTGGATGCTTTACCTGCAAAGTGGGATATCTATACTTTAATGATAAAAGGTGAAGCTGATTATGAAAAGAAAGAATTGGAAGAGGTTGTTGGGAAGTTGAGAGCTTATGAGCTCAATATGAAGAAGAAGGAAACGAGTTATGATCAGGTTCAAGATCCGGGGATTTATAAAGGCCTTACACCTTCATCTTCCAACAATGCTTCTAGTGATACTGCAACTGCGTTTCTTTCATGTTAAAATGAGCAGATTGTGACAAATGCTGAGGGTGAAGGATGTTTTGTTGGTGCTTCAGGAGGCTCGTCAGGGGCAAAAAGACAACAATCAAGTAACAACAGTTCTAAGTCTATGCCTCTGAGTGTCAAAAGTGCTGAAGATCACCTGGCATTGCTTGCTTCTTTTGTTTCTTCCTACGAGAACTATATTCAGGGAAAAATATCTGATCCTGCTACGTTTGATGAAGATTATGATCACATCGACCCTGATGACCTAGAGGAGATGGATTTTCAATGGCAGATGGCCATGATCTCTAGAAGGGTGAAGAGGTTCATTAACAGAACGGGCAGGAAGTTCGTTGGCAATAGTGTGGGCTTTGACAAGTCGAAAGTGAAGTGTTACAACTGTCACAACTACGGACATTTCGCTAGAGAGTGTCAAAGACCTAAGTCTGAATCTCGTTCTAGTTCATCCTTTCAAGATTCTCCTGGTCATGGTTCAAGCAACAGGAATGCGTCAAACAACACTGGATCAAAGGCCCTGATTCTACTGCAAGAGAGGGTTCTTATGATTGGAGTGTTCATCTGGAGAGTGATAACAACGCATCACAGGCGTTTATGGCTGAGATTGCTCCAGTTGCTGATGAAGAAGTGAAAGCTGATGCTGAGGAAGAGCAAGAGAAGGTAGCTGAGAAAGCTGATGGAGAACAGAATGCTACAAAGAAGAAAATAGTTGCTAATTTTGATGCTTTCATGGCTGATCTAAGCAAATCAACAGGCGAGGTATGTTCTAACTCTGGTAGTTCTGTTTGTTTGAAGTGTCGTGAACTGCAAAGTGAGGTGACACATTAACCAATCAAAACCAAAGTCTGGTAAATGAGCTCTCAAACTTAAAAGAATCAAACTTTTTAGTAAAACAAAATGAATCACTATACTTGAAGAATATTAAAGGTTATGAAGAAGAAATCAATATTCTAACCTGTAAGCTTAATGAAAAACTTCAAGTTATTGACTTAGTTCATGATACGATGAGCGAGAAAACAAAAGAGGTTTCTGAAAAATGCAAAGAGTTGTCTGAAGTACAACTTAAAGTTTGTGAACTTGAAAAGAAACTAAATCAATTCAGAGATTCATCTTTTGTCATGAACACATGATGAATGGCCTAAAGAAGAGTAATGACAAGACATGTGTGGGCTTCAAAGGTTAGAATGAAGTTCCACCACCTCTTGGTCACGACTATTCTTTCTTGCCAGATGAAGAAGAGCTTACAGATTTTGTGTCAACTACACCTGGTAGTTCCACATCAGGTAGTGTTGATGGTTCTGAGAATGCCAAGAAAGACAATTACAGGGAACCAGTTTTGAAAACAAAGAATACACACCCTAACAATCAAAAACAAATTTTTAAAAAGGTTGATTTTATTAAAGGGAACGACATGAATGAAGAGGTTCCTGTTATTACTAAAGAGTCTAATGTGCAGTTTGCTAAAAACAAAAACAAAGAAAAATCAGAAGTTAAGCAAACTAAACAAGATCCTTTAAAGGCATCATCATCATCATCATCGCCTGATGAATCTAAGCAAGAGGCTTCAGTTAAGAAGTCTTCGGCTAGAAAATCGTGTTTCAAATGTCATGAAAAGGGACATGTAGCTAGCTGATGTCCTAACAAAAAGAGTGAAGCACAGGTAAGTGAGAGACAAAGAGAAAAATCACTAGAGAAAAGTGGTGATGGTGAGAAGAAGGTAAACTCACCAAAGATATCTGCTACCAAGCAACAAAGTGTTGCTACTGGTGTAGATAAGGCTGAAAAAGGAACTAACCAAGTTCCTCGTTTTCAAAGAAATCAACAAAGATTTCAGCCAGCATCTACATCAGGCAGATATGATAGACCTAGAAGTAGTTCACCAAGAATGAATAACTTTAATGGTCAATCAAATAATTTCAGAAGTCAAGGTCAATATCAAAATCAATACCAGAATGTTGGTAGTCGAAATTTTTATAACGATGGCTTTAGAAATTATCATCATCAAAATTCATCGAACCAAAATCATAATTTCCAAAGGTCGCAAAGTCCAAACATGGTTAGGAAACCTCAGGACCACAGACCTAGTGGAAATCAAAAACCATTTCCATCAACAGGTCTAAGATCCAAGACTCCTGTTATGAGTGATGGATATTGGATGGATGTCCCTATGGTTGATGAATCTGGAAGACCCAAGACCATTAAGGCTTGGGTCCCCCGATCTAACTAATTTTGTTGGGTTGTGCAGGAGCTGCTAAGGAGGATCATCAACTTGTGGTATGTTGATAGTGGCTGCTCAAGGCACATGACAGGGGATGTGAGGCTGTTGACTGAGTTTGAGAATATAGATGGTGGATACGTGAATTTGCAGGAGCTAAAGGAGGGCACATTACCGGTCGAGGAAAAGTGACTAACGGGAAGATCACACTGGACAAAGTGAACTATGTTAAGCAGCTGAAGCACAATCTGATGAGCGTGTCTCAAGTCTGCGACAAGGGTCACTCGGTCCACTTTACTAAGTCTGAAGCTTTGGTGTTGAAACCTGGTTTGGTGATACCGGATGACTAGATAGTGATGAGAGCGCTAAGGAGAAATGACACCTATGTCATAGACATGGGTGCTAAGGATTCTTCGAATGTGGTGGCGTGTTTGCTATCAAAAGCATCTGAGGCTGAGTCATTGTTGTGGCACAGACTCATGGCCCACATCCACTACAGAAAAATGAATTATATTATCAAAAATGGTTTAGTGGAAGGGGTGCCAATGCAGAGGTTTCACGTGGAAGATAAATGTCTTCCATGTCAAAAGGGAAAACAACATAAGAAACCTCATAAGTCTAAAATAGTAAATTCCATAGATGCCCCTTATGAATTACTTGATATGGATCTATTCGTTTCGGTGAACGTAAGGAGCATAGGTGGAAAGTACTATTGTTTAGTTGTCACTGATGATTACTCACGATATTCATGGGTTTTCTTTTTAGGTACAAAAGATGAGACAGCGGAGATGTTGATAGTTCTTTTTACAAAATTGGAAAATGTCCATGATGCACGTATCAAGAGGATAAGGAGTGATAATGGCACGGAGTTCAAGAATCAAGTTCTGGATCTCTATTGTCTTCGCAAGGGAATTGAACATCAATATTCTGCTCCTTATACACCTCAACAGAATGGAGTTGCTGAGAGGAAGAAAAGGACGTTGATTGAAGCCACACGGACTATGCTTTCTGATTCAAAGCTTCCAGTTCTTTTCTGGGGAGAAGCTGTGAACACAGCTTGCTATGTCTTGAACAAAGTTTTGACAGTTAAACGGTTTAACAAAACATGTCACGAACTATTGTTTAACCGAAAACCAAACTTAAAAGGCTTTGAACCATTTCGATTACCCTGCACCATTGTGCGAAACAAAGATAAGCAAAAATTCGGTGAGGTAGCTGATGAGGGTTACTTTCTAGGCTAGATGCCTGGAACACCGAATAAAAGGGTTTTTAATCTAAAAACTGGTAAAATTGAGGTGGTGTTTAACATGGAAATCACTAGTTATTCACCTCAACAATCAACGAGTGGTCCTGCTATATTATATGATTATGAAAGTGTTTTTAAATCATTTAATATTCCTGATTTTTCTAATGCCGATGAGTCTCAGGTGATCAATACTGTGATCAATGAAGATGGCAAGTGTGACCTCAAGCCTAGATCGAGTGTATCAATGACAGATGCTCCAGAAACTTTTTCCAGTGCAGCTCCAGAGGACTCCAGTGATAGTGAGTCTGAACCTATTCAGGGGGAGGACTTCACTAATCCATTTGCTAATATTCAGGGGAGGTTGGATCTAATCTGGGAGATAATCTGGTTGTTGACACCATTGCTACCACATGTGTACACAGAGATCATCCAGGTGAAAACATCATAGGTGATGCTACTGCAGGTGTTCAGACAAGAAAAGGTGTGCTCAAAGGTTCCTGTTTGTTTTCTTCAATTCAGAAGACTGGGTTGATTCATGAATGTTTATATAGCTGTTTTATTGCCCAAGAGGAGCCGAAGAATGTTCATATGGCTCTAAAAGACAATTTTTGGGTTGAAGCTATGCAAGAGGAACTAGCTCAGTTCAAAAAGTTGAAAGTTTGGGAGCTAGTTGACTTGCCTGAAGGAGAGAAGGAAATTGGCACTAAGTGGTATTTAAGTGCAAGAAAGACGACCGAGGATCATAACTAGGAATAAGACCCGGTTGGTGGTGAAAGGGTTCAATCAGCAAGAGGGGATTGATTATAAGGAAGTGTTTGCACCAGTAGTAAGGTTGGAAGCAATTCGTTTGTTCCTAGCTTTTGCTTCATTCAAGGGCTTCAAAGTTTACCAACTTAACGTGAAGAGTGCATTTCTTTACGAGAAAGTCCAAGAAGTGGTGTATGTCTCACAACCAGACGGGTTTACTGATCCAGACTATACAGATCGAGTCTATCGACTTGAAAAGTCATTGTATGGGTTGCATCAGGCACCTAGGGCGTGGTATGAGACACTGTCAGCACATTTGTTAAAACATGGTTTTGAAAGAGGTCAGATTGACAGTACACTTTTCATTAAAAGGAAGAAGGAAGACTTTCTGCTGGTACAGGTATATGTAGATGACATCATTTTTGGGTCATCTGATGAGAACTTGTGTCATGATTTCGAGGAGGTAATGAAGAGCAAGTTTGAGATGAGTGCGATGGGTGAATTATCCTACTTTTTGGGTTTACAAGTTGAACAGAAGAAGGATGGGATGTTTATACATCAGACGAAGTATGTGTATGACATTTTGTCTCGTTTCAAAATGGAGGATTGCGCTACTTTCAATACACCTATCTCTGAGAATCACAATCTTGGTCCAGATCATGAGAGTGTGGAGGATATTGATCCAACTCAATACAGGGCAATGATTGGTTCTGTCCCATTGCTGGAATGATGGGCACATGCTTCTCATAATGTACTTGACTGCTTCAAGACCCGACATCATGTTCGCAGTATGTCTTTATGCCAGATATCAAACGAATCCAAAAGAGTCGCACATGAAAGCGGTGAAGCGGATTCTTCGTTACTTGAAGGGGAAACCTAAACTTGGGTTATAGTATCCAGCTGCTAGTGA
Organism: Scalesia atractyloides; assembly: GCA_947069175.1. NCBI lineage: Eukaryota > Viridiplantae > Streptophyta > Magnoliopsida > Asterales > Asteraceae > Scalesia > Scalesia atractyloides. The sequence continues at coordinate 50,422,996 of CAMTDV010000001.1, read as the reverse complement.
TTTGAAGTTTGTTGCTTTCACTGATTCAGACTTTGGAGGATGCAAATCTACAAGGAAGTCTACCACAGGTGGTTGTCAGTTCCTAGGAGGGAGGCTCGTGTCATGGCAATGCAAGAAGCAGTCTTGCGTGTCCACCTCAATGTGTGAAGCTGAATATATTGCTACGGGAAGCTGTTGCTCCCAGGTTCTCTGGATCCAACAGCAGATACGCGATTACGGTTTGAATTTCACTCGTACTCCTATTATAATAATGCTACTATATCAATCACCAACAATCCCGTAAAACGCAGTCGCACAAAACATATTAACATTTGTCCTCACTTTATACGGGATTGTGCGGAAAAGAAATTAATTGAACTACATCGAGTCGACACACTAGATAACCTGGCAGATCTTTACACAAAAGCTTTTGACAGGGCTCGTTTTGAACATTTAGTCGAACTCAACGGGATGAGGAATCCTGAATAACCATTTTTTCCAAAAAATTGTTTGTAAATAATTTTACTGTTTTTCAAAAATCAAAAACAAAAAAATAGAAAATTAAAAATGAGTTTTTCACTGTGTGAAAAAGAAGAAATGATAGTACATCAGCAAGTTAGACTGTTACACTGAAATTAAAATTAAAATTGATTAAGTGTGATAGCAGCTTCATCATATGATGTACCAGTAGGCAAAAGACATAAAATAATCAACTTACCTTTGTGATACAAATATATTAAATTGTGTATGAGTGGGCAACATATCAGTGGTGTATGGTTTTATAATCTTAAATCTTGCGTTGATAGACTGCCAAAATCTAAGGTTTTAGGTCTTTATATCGTTTATTCATCCGGGGTATCAAGGTTTTCCTTCTGCTGCATCCAGATATATGCTGACCTAGGCACAACCAGGATATCTTAAAAGAGCTAAAAATGCCAAATCCCAAAAATTGAAGAAGCTCTCCTAGAGAGTCATTCAAAAGTTCAAATTACATTAATCTTACCAAAATTTGGTATTTGTCCAAACCCTCGTTGGATATTTTGGTCTCTTTGTTGTACCGAAGTACTGACCTGATCACCAATTATCTAACATTGTAAATCAGAAAGGATGAATTTCGGTATACTCACCTACTACGATGAATTTTATGCATACCTTGATCGCGGGGGTATGTCCTGAAGTGCGACACACTAGTATATCAGTATAAATTATCTAAACATATCACTAGGTAATGGTACTTGATATGTTCATGTATTTTTGTTTAAGTGGATAAACAATACTGGTAACTGTCTTGAACTACTTTTCATGAATATTGCATATAACATAATCAGATAGTGTGAAAACAGTTTAATGTTGCTGATATGATCTTCTTAACGGTGATACTCACAAAAATAGAGTGTTCATTATTTCGTACTTTATTTGCTTTCAGAAAATATAAAAATCCAAAAATATTTCATTTTCTTGTATATTTTTTAATGTACGGAACATGGTTGTTCATGGAGGAGTTGTTACCGATAGGGGAGACTGTGTTGGAAGATGAGTTCAAAATTTTTATGATCTTGCAGGTTATGTGTGCTTAAACTTTTAAGTATATGGTTTGAGTTGAGAAGTACTTAATCTGTGATACAGTTTTACTATCTCTTGAATAATAAGAATTTGTTTAATTTGTGTTGAAAAATTCTTATGGTTTCTCGAGATGTTTGTTTTATAGTATACAGATTGTAGCAGTGTGTTGCTGAGAAGTTTGGTGGAGAGGAGTTTGCTTGGATGCATGGTAGAACCTCCTTTCTACATTGCAGACAAAGTTGAAGAGTTTTGAAGATTGCTATGCAAGTGCTAAACTGGAGTTTACTCAAACGCTAACGATTTAGAAGATTTGGTGATTGGATACATCAGCTTAGGGGGAGTCTATTGCTGACAGGAGCTATTAAAGTTGAAGCTATCCAAAGACCAACGTTTTTCAAAGATACTGAAGATTGCAAGAAGACTGAAGAATAAGTTATTTTATGAAGCAATTGTTAAGGGGGAGTTTGTTGGTGCATATTTATGACAACAGCTTAGATTTGGTCTTTGGATATCCTGTAATTAGTAAAATGATAAACGGTTAGCCGGTTTAGTTTTGTAACAGTTAATTAGAAGTAATTGGGCTGAACTAGACACAAAATAGAGCATGGTAGGCGAATTGGGCCTAAAACCCATTAGCAGTCCATGTAGGAAACCGTAGCCCAGTTGCATAACCTATCTCTATATATAGGGAGGTTTTGCATTAGGATATAGGTTGCTGGTTCTATTGTTCAGTTGCAGAGAGAATTGCTTCAGAGAGTTTTAGAGAGAGAGTCTTGAATTAATTGTAAACACTTTGTGTTGGATAATCAATAGAAGACAGTTTGAAGGAATTGTCCTTGTTCGTGTTCTTGTTTCTGTGAAATCTGATCTAGGGGATTCCGCACTCTAGATTAGATAGACGATTCTATCAAGATCCATAAGGACTAGGGGACCTACATAAGGTCATGTGTAGTGATACAAATTAATAACTTCGGTACCGACATAATTGTTATGTTTGCTGTACCCTCATCAATGTCTATCAGCATTGATCAAAGTGTTTAAGGTCCTTAGTTCATGCCCGGCTCCCAGCACGATGTTAGGTTTGTCAAACCTAATACCGCTATCAACTAATACCTCGTTTCCTCCCAGGAAACTAGCTCGATAATAAGTAGGACACTCGTGATTGAGTTTGAGTATATTAACTAACATCCAACAGTTTAAAGTATTCCTCTTAGGGAGATTAGTTTTTCCCATCAGGACGCATGCTTGAGAAAGAGTAGTGAACTCACCTTAGTTTGCTCGGTAAAAGTTAACGTGCTTCTACGCGTTAATAAAATTGGTCCATTACACGGGACTAAACGTACAATAACATATAAGTATGTATTCAAGTATGGTTTTGCAATACCTTAAGTGTCCAAACAACCAAGTGTTTATGTAATCAGGTTAACAAGTTTTATCATACACTGACACACATTGGATTCTCTAGTTGGTGACATTAGTTGGTGGCATGTAAAGTGACTTTGGGAAATGCAGAGAACACAACTACATTACATAATTTGGAACATCTAAACACATATATATATTCCATGGATTAATAAACCCGGACCCATATGTAAAGTCGGACACATAAGTCCATACACAAAAAACTCTATCAAATAAGGTCTATCATCACAAGTTCTATCACCACAAACTCTATCAATTAAATTCTTTCACCATAAACTCTTTCAATTAAGTTCTATCACCAAAAGTTCTATCACCACAAACTTTATCAATTAAGTTCTATCACCACAAACTCTATCGATTAAGTTCTATCACCACAGACTCTATCGATTAAGTTCTATCACCACAGACTCTATCGATTAAGTTCTATCACCACAAACTCTATGGATTAAGTTCTATCACCACAAACTCTATCGATTAACTTGGTACCGATATGACTATTATGTTTGTTGTGCCCTCGTCAATGTTTATCAGCATTGATCAAAGTGTTTAAGGTCCTTAGTTCACGCCCAGCTCCCAGCACGGTGTGAGGTTTGTCAAACCAAATAGTGCTATCAACTAATACCCCGTTGCCTCCTAGGCAACTAGATCGGTAGTATGTAGGGACTTTCGTGATAGAGTTTGAGTTTATTAACTAACATCGAATATCATCCTAGGAATATTAGTTTGTCCCCTCAGGACGCGTGCTTGGGAAAGAGTAGTGAACTCACCTTAGTTTGCTAGATAAAAGTTAACGTGCTTCTACGCGTTAATATAATATTTCATCTATTACACGCGACTAAATGTACAATAACGTATAAGTATGTATTCAAGTATGGGTTTGCAATACCCTAAGTGTCCAAACAACCAAGTGTTTATGTAATCAGGTTAACACGTTTTATCATACAATGACACACATTGGATTCTCTAGTTGGTGGCATGTAAAGTGACTTTGGGAAATGCGGACAACATAACTACATTACATATACATATTTTGGAACAACTAAATGCATATATTCCATGGATTAATAAACCCAGACCCATATGTAAAGTCGGACACATAAGTCCTTACAAAATAAACTCTATCAATTAAGTTCTATCACCACAAACTCTTTCAATTAAGTTCTATCACCACAAACTCTATCGATTAAGTTCTATCACGACAAACTCTATCAATTAAGTACTATCACCACAAAGTCGGACAATATATTAAACTCGAAAATCATAGTTATCATATACAAAAAATCGGACAAGCATCAATATTCCGACAACATACATACTCGGACAATATTCGTATTCGGATCCCCCCTCTCTTTATAACAAATCCGGACCCTTTTCTCTAACCATACATCCGGACTTTGTGACTTCACAAAGTCAGACTAACATATTTTCTCAAATCAACTAAGATATGTAGCAGTTCTACGTTTAAACCCTAATCTCAACAATCAACAATATCACGAATCACAACAATGAACTAGCAGGTTTTATCATATCAATAGCATCCCTAGTATTGACAAATAATTACACAGTCATTCACAAACGCACATTCATTCAAGTATGATAAACTAATCACAGATCAGTTATTTAGATTTCTAGGTTTTGCATGAAATCAAGAGAACAAGAACCTCAGCATATAACATAAAGCATTACCTTAGATTGATTTAGAGTTTGTTCTTGAAGGATTAAAAGATCAGAGAGTAGATGATTGTGTGTGAGACTTGTGTTGCCAAGAATGATTAGAGAAAACACAAACTGTCATAAAGTGTAATTGTGAGGGGTTTAAGGTTATGCAGTAGTTTTATTAGAGTTTCAATGTTAACTCTAAATACCCTTAACTAATTAACTTTCACACAAACACAAAGTACATAACATCTTGCAATTCACAGTAAAACACAGAAATCACGTATTTGTCATGCAACGTATAAGTTTCGTATAGAACGTCCGTTTATAATTATTATTCGTGTTAGTAACCAACGTTGGAGAATTAACTTGTGTGTGCGTTCCGGTAATTCACCAACATAGACTCGTTTAATTAACTCTAGTTAAATGTAGTGCTCTGAATGTATGTTTAAATTAATTGTAGTTAGGTTAAAGTATTAACCTAAAATTGAGGGTTGTCACATCATACCCAAGCTGAAAGAAATTTCATCCTGAAATTTGCTAAGTAATCACAAAAGGGTGAAAGGATGAGTTAAGATTACTGTGGGTTTTCCTCGGGTACCACATCATCCCCAAGTTGAAAGGGAATTTTGTCCCGAAATTCGCTAGTCATAATGGTGTTAGGTTAAACGGTTTTGAATAAATGAGGATACTTAAGCATCATCTGATCCTCGCGTTCCCACGTCAATTCCGGTCCATGTTTTGAGTTTCAACGAACTCTCACAATGGGTATTGGACTGTGTTTACGGACCTTGACTTCCAGGTCCATGATTTCGACAGGTTCTTCGACAAATTGCAACTTGTCATCGATTTTCAGTTCTTGGAAAGGAATCATAAGTGTTTCATCAGACAAACACTTATTTTAGTTAGAGACGTGAAAAACGTTATGTACATTGCCAGGTTCATCAGGCAACTCAAGTCTGTAAGCCACCTTACCGATTCTTTCCAAAATCTTGAATGGCCCAACATAACACGGATTGAGCTTGCCTCGTTTCCCAAAATGAACCACACCCTTCCAGGGTGAGACTTTCAATAAAACATGGTCGCCCACGGCGAATACCAAGGGTTTCCTACGCTTGTCGGCGTAGCTTTTCTAGCGATCACGAGCTGCTGCCATATGACTTCTGATTTGAACGATCTTCTCAGAAGTTTTGAGTACGAGTTATGGACCCGTGATTTGGCTGTCTCCAACCTCAGCCCAACAAAGAACAGATTGGCATTTTCATCCGTACAACGCTTCGAACGGAGTTGCCTGAATGCTAGAGTGGTAACTATTATTATAGGAAAACTCTACCAAAGGAAAATGCCTTTCCCAACCGTTACCAAAATCAATCGCACATGCTCGCAGCATGTGTTCAAGCGTCTTAATAGTTCATTCACTATGACCATCCGTTTGAGGATAATAAGTTGTGCTCATGTCTAGACGTGAGCCAAATGATTTGTGCATAGCTTGCCACAGATCAGATGCGAAACGCGGGTCGCAATTGGAGATGATGGAGGTCGGCACCCTGTGCCTAGAAACTACTTCCTATAAGTAGATATTGGCAAGTTTGGTAAACTTATCAATTTCCTTAATCGCAAGGAAGTGTGCAGACTTGGTTAAACGGTCGACGATCACCCAAATGGTATCGTTTCCGTTTTGAGTTTTGGGTAAACTTATGATGATGTCCATCGAAATCTATTCCCATTTCTACATAGGTAGTTCTGGTTGCTGAAGCAAAGCAGGTGGTTTATTCCACCTTGATTCTCCCGCAAGTCAAGCATTTGCTCACATACGTCGCTCTGTTAGTTTTCATCTTCAGCCACCAGTACAAGATTTTTAGATCCGGATACATCTTATCAGAGTCCGGAGAATGGAGTATTGAGACTTGTGTGCTTCATCCAACATAAGCTCTCGTTGATTTCTATAGAATGGAACCTGTATTCACTCCATGAAATAGCAAATACCGTCAGACATGGTTATGAGTTGCTTCTCCATGCCCCTCATGGATTCAGCTTAAAGGTTCTCGTCCATCAATGCTTCAGCTTGAGCAAAACGAATCTGGTTAGGAAGATTAGAATGAATAGTAAGTTGTAAGGCTTGAACACGTTTAGGTTTGGTTTCCTTCCGACTGAGGGCGCCAGCTACCACATTAGCTTTGTCTGCATGATACTTGATTGCACAATCGTAGTCGTTCAAGAGTTCAATTTAGCAATGCTTTCGCATGTTCAACTCTTTTTGGTCGAAAATGTGTGGAAGGCTTTTGTGGTCAGTATAAATAGTGCATTTAGTACCATACAAGTAATGCCTCTAGATTTTGAGTGCAAAGACTACAGCTCCCAAAAACTCTATCAATTAAGTACTATCACTACAAATTCGGACAATATATTAAACTCGAAAATCATAGCTATCATATACACAAAATCGACAAGTATCCATATTCGGAAAACATACATAGTCGGACAGTATTCGTATTCGGATCCCCCCTCTCTTTATAACAAATCCGGACCCTTTTCTCTTATCCATACATCCGGACTTTGTGACTTTACAAAGTCGGACTAACATATTTTCTCGAATCAACAAAGTAATGCAACAATTCTACGTCTAAACCCTAATCTCAACAATCAACAATATCACAAATCACAACAATGAACTAGCAGGTTTTATCATATCAATAGCATCCCTAGTATTGACGAACAATTGCACAGTTATTTACAAATGCACATTCATTCAAGTATGATAAACTAATCACGGATTGTTTGTTTGAATATCTAGGATTTGCATGAAATCAAGAGAACAAGAACATCAAGGTATAACATAAAGCATTACCTTAGATTGATTTATTGTTTGTTCTTGAAGGATTGAAAGATCAAAGAGTAGATGATTGTGTGTGAGACTTGTGTAGCCAAGAATGATTAGAGAAAACACAAACTGTCGTACAGTGTAAATGTGAGGGGTTTAGGGTTATGCAGTAGTTTTATTAGAGTTTCAATATCAACTCTAAATACCCTTAACTAATTAGCTTTTACACAAAGCACATAACATCTTGCAATTCATAGTTCAAACACATAATTCACGTATTTGTCATGCAAGATATAAGTTTTGTATAAAACGTCCGTTTATAATTATTATTCGTGTTAGTAACCAATGTTCGAGAATTAATTTGTGTGTGTGTTCCGGTAATTCCCGAATTACCAACGTAGACTCATTTAACTAACCCTAGTTAAATGCAGTGCTATGAATGTATGTCTAAATTAACTGTAACTAGGTTAAAGTATTAACCTGAAATTGCGGGTTGTCATAATTAGCATCGTTAGAGTCAACATTTCGAGCGTTGGATGTTGGCGTTTAGGGTTTAGTGGACTTGGTTGTTTTTTACCTCTTTGACGGCCTTCTATTTGCCAACTGACCCGAAAAAGTTTCTAGCGTTGAAGGGACGTTGGCCCATTTAGAGCTATTACGAAGAAGTTGCCTAACCTTCATGTAGGGGAAATTTCCTCGTGTCGCTTGATATTCTACTAAGGCCGACCGCATTATACCATCGTCGCTTTCGCCGCTTTTCCAACCGTTTCTTCGACATTGATAAATTGATTGAAAATTTATGCACTTGGTGTTGATATCGGTCCACTTACCCGATATTGAATCCGGTGGCCGGTGTGTGTCAACCCTACCCATGAGACCGAAAAATAGTTCTCGGATTCGTTTCCAAAAAAATGTTTTATTTTAGTTGTTTGCTAAAAAAACACAAATTTTAACAAACAAATTATATATAAAAATAAAAAAGTATAAAAATATTACAAATTTTGGGATCCTTCGACGCTTCGATCCAAGCTCGAGCTAACGCGTACTCCTCTTTATCATCCCTTTGTTGCACGATTTTTTTTGTTCGGGACTCGGTTACTTTTTTTTTCTTTTTATGGGAGATCCATGTGTTGCGTTTGGTTTTGTTCGTTTGTGTCTCTACTCCTCTTCTTCGGGTTGTGTCTCTGTTTGTGTTTTCGAGACAAAGTCGGGCTTGCATTGTGGCAAGCCGAAGGCTTGTGACGAGTCGAAACCTCCCATGTTGTGGTCCGGATTCCAACAGTCTAGGTTTGGGTCTCATGAGAGGGGTTGGTTCAATAGGTTCATGAAGCCAGTTTGGTTTTGATTGTACTTGACAAACCCGGCTCCATAGGCGGTGGGAAGCAGAGCAACGGGTTGGTTTGGAGCATTCAATTGGTCTGGGTCGTTGCTTAAACGAGGAGGAACGAAACCACGATTGTAGGGATACATGGTAGAGTGAGTGGTATAAAAATTTAGAGGTTTTTATAAAATACAGAGTGAAAGATTGGTTGTAGAGAGTTTGGTTTATAAAAAGTGATGTGAATAATATATATATATATATATATATATATATATATATATATATAAAAGGTCTTTATTTGTTTAAAAAAAATTAATAAATACATATTACCATTCAACGGTAATATGTTTCAAAACCCAAACCAAATTTTCACCCGTTATAATTTTTGCCAGGCATCCGGGTTTAAGGTATATAACACCCTTTGGGCGGTGTGGAGAGGCGTCATACGGCGCTATGATTGACTCCGACGTGATATAACCTCCGACTACTGATGGTCTAACAGATCATAACCCAGTGATAAGTGATTATTTCTTGAAAACCAAAAGAAGACTAGAAGCATAGCAGAACGTGACCTTTAGAGGGAGGGGGGTTGTATGTTTCGCTTACCCCGAATAAAAAGTGTGAGGAACTAGCTACATGCCAATTTGTTAATAGTGTTTAAAATAATGATATTTTCATTATTTTGTTAAGTGAACCGTTGAAAAGTAAAAATTTAAACATTTCTAAATATTGTTATACAAAGGTGATTCTATTTTTTCTCTTATCGGAACTTTTTAATTATAATCGACAACAAAATTAGAGGCGAAAGAAAAGTGATCATCATAAGACCTCTTACAATTGATTGTTCGCTCTTTTGTTTTTACTTATTATCTTACAATTATAGTTTTCATTGCTGATATTATTATTACTGCTACCATGACTTCTAATGCTACTACTATTTAGTTATTATAATTATTGTTTTTTTACTTTCAGTAGTTAAAAGTTTTGACGTATACGTGGATGAAAATTAATAATGGTTTTGATAGAAATTCACATGCTATTGTGTTTATATAATCATCAAGGAAGTGATAAAAATATTCAATCCAAATGTGTGAACCATCTTGTTAATTGTACCACAAACCATTTTTTGTCTATGATTGCTTTGGTTGGTTAAGGGTAGTGATGAAAACGGGTATGATTTTGATGAGAACAGGTAAGGGTCTCCTACATATCTTCGTACATTTTGTCTATAAAAGCGTATCACAATACCATGAACCATACACATTGGATACCTTAGTATGCAATATTGATTCCCATATTTCCCTTCCGGTATAAAAGAACTTCGTTTAAGAAGTGTTAAACCTTTATTCATTAGGATTTACATTACTTGAAACCAGATCTCAAAACACTCTCTAGAAACGACTTAAAAAAGTGACTTAAAACTTTAAATGCTCAACTACAATTGCATGGTTTGTTACCCAACCAAAATGTTTTATGTTCCAATTTACCGATTCGAGTTTTTCTACCATCCTAATTGAGGGATGTGAACTGTGCTTATTGCTTAGCTGCCCAGAATTTTGATAACTACTGAGTTTTCTGTTAACCAATTTTTGTTTGATAATAAAAAAATGATGTCAAGAAAGATCTTCCATTATTTAGCAGAGTATTGGCAGGTTACGTGTCGAAGTAAAGAACCGTGGCATATATGCTTCATATAGATTCCGTTTTGAGAGTTGAATTAGCACCTATCTCACTGAAAATTTCTATGCATCTATCGCTTGCACAAAACCCATCTCATCCTTGGCCAACGCACGGAAAACTAAAACCAAAATCCGTTTTATTGGGCCATCACCTATACTAACATCCAAGGTTTACAGGTAACATGTTCTCATGGTTGGTTATAAAGAAAAAAATCATTTGGTACATATTCAAGGTTCCATGCTGTTACACATGCACACCAACATAGTTTTCCATGATGTTATTCTATGAATAGGTAACGGGTATCAGGAAGCGAACCTCATATATTCCGTAATATCTACATTTACTTGAGTGAGTTGGCAATATCGATCACAAATCGATACTTGATATCTTTCTTGATTAACCTCTCAAGAGCCTCGTTTGCATACTGGATCGGGACGATCTCTATGTTCGGGTAGATCTCATGGTTTGCACAGTAGTCCAACATTTCTTGCGTCTGTTTTGTTCCACCAGTAATACTACCAGAGATACTTTTCATGCCTGTAGTTTCAATTGCATATGTTATAATATCTTATATGTATGATTCTTGATCATTACTTGTGGTACAAGTAGCAAGTATGGCAGTGAATTATGGCACGACTGTAACCTAAGAAAATTGTGGGTTTGGGTTTAGTCTAAACAGGTTCGGACCAATTTTCAGTCGAGAAATTCACACCAACTTTTAAAATTTCAACGCAATTACTATATATGCAATCTTACCTGTTGTTGTAAGCTAATAAATTTGAATTAATTTAATATGAAAAATTAAAAATAAAAATAATTGTGGTAAATGGATTCGTGTCAACCCGCTAATATTCGTGTCGTTTCAAGTTATTGTATTTGACACAATTTCGGATTCATAATGTGTTTTCGTCCGACCTGCCAACCCATGAGCCCAACCCGTTTAGCATCCCTGAGCCCAACCCGTTTAGCATCCCTGCGTGCAACAAATCACTATTTACCTAGATTCAGGCTTGCAGGATGAAACTTCACTTCACTTGGAAACCCGACCAAAGATAGTACACCGCCACTTTTTAACAATGACAAATACTGATCAAACGGGATATCCCCAGAAGCTGTGTTGATTATAAAGTCTAGTGATTTCTCCATCGCCTGCAATAAAAACGCCAAGTCACTAAACATATATTCAACCAAGTTTGAACGCGTTAAAAACAGGCTAGATGGGTTTCACCTTCATCTCCTCATTGTTACTCGAGATGACAAAGTTATCGGCTTTCAGAAGATCCAATGCTTCATCTTTCTTTGACAAACTAGTGCTGAAAACCGTCACCTTTAGCCCAAACGACTTCCCAAACTTAACTGCCATGTGCCCGAGCCCACCAAGCCCAATAACCCCTAGCGATTTACCGGGCTGATTCATCTTATGGTTCATCATGGGTGTCCAAACAGTGATTCCAGCACATAGCAAAGGAGCTGCAGAGGCTAAAGGGTAGTTTTCTGGTATTTTGTAACAATATCTGCAATTTTATATAAAATTAGAGTTGAGAGTTTAAAAACTTGGCCCGTGAAAGTTTTTTGACGAATACACTTACCTTTCGTGGACGACAATATAAGACGAATACCCGCCTTTAGTTACCATGCCATCGGTATCAATACCGTCAAAAGTTAATACAGCCCCTTTGGAGCACTGAACTTCAAGCCCATCTTCACAATTTTCACACTCTCTACAAGAGTTCACATATGTACCTACACCAATGTGGTCCCCGGTTTTGAACCGTTGGACGCTTGAACCGACACTTTGGACGATTCCAACAATCTCGTGACTGCAGTGCACAAAAGATAACGAAACTCTTAATCTTAAAATCTGAATAAGTCACTGACATTTAATACTTTTTTTAGTAACTGTGAGATCCCTTTGAAGGTTACTATGATAACTACAAGTTATGATAATATGCCAAAGTACCCGGGTACTAAAGGATACTTGGAGTGGCCTTGTACATTTCGAGTCCAAGCAACATCCGCATAACAAACACCACAGTGTGTGATAGTTATTGAAATATCATCAGCCCCAACAACCCTGTTGAATTTAGTCAAAGATGATTAAAATCTTCAGTTATTTAAATAAAAGTGATAGAAGCATACCTGCGGTGGAACTTATAAGGTGATAGAAATCCGGATGGATCCCTTGCTGCCCACCCGAGGCAGTTCTCATTACCAGCATCAGAAGTCATAGAACCCTACAAATTAGAGTTACTCAGGTCACCTCATAGTTGTTAATGGCGAATAGCAACAAATAGCGGTAAGGTACCTATATGCTACAGAGCGAATAGAGATAAATAGCGGGCGGCTATTTTATAAATAGCGATACACTAGAAATTTTTTTAAAACAAAATTATAGTTATATTATATCAAAATAGTATTTATAACTATATATTATTGCTATTTTACAGGTATATTTAACAAAAACCTAAAAATCCAGCTATATATAATTGCTATTTATATTAAAAAAATAAGTGTCAATATTCTTGCTATCCATCGCTACAACCCTAATACCAACACTAGACCTATACGCCACGTAGCGCTATAGTGATCGCTACGATCGCTATTGACAACTATGGGTCACCTAGAGTGAAAAAGATAAAGTCAAAGAAGAAAGTTTGTAATATCTTAAACACCAACAATCTGTTTGAAACTCAGCCATTCTATCTTTAATAGAGAAAAGGTTTGCCCCATCCCACTCTCCCTAGACCCTACCAGTAGTTGTATGCTAAGAGTGGGAGTATACCGACTACTTTTGTATGCTAACAATCTGTTTTTAGTAGATTGATAATTCATATACATTATGAATTCAACATTATCGTAATATCCTCTTGTAAAATCCCGTTTTCTCTATCTTATGTCTTTAATCCCTTGAACACCACCGTGGTGGTAACTTGTTTTACCCTGTCTCTAAGTGGTTAGCAGGATATTGGTTGGCCCATGAGTTTTCCGGTGAAAGGTTCTCACAAATATTAAAAAGATTAAATTAATGACAAAGTTAACTTTTTTGTGACCACAGACTAATCCCTTAAATTCAGGTTTCATCTTCATCTATACTTTCTAAATATGAACTGTGTTAAGCAATTAAAATCAGAAATTTCAACACCCACAAAGCTACTTATGAAAAGGATTAACAAACTGTAAGGTAACTAGTGCAGGATTGAACAATGAGTATCTATGTAATCGACTGATCTATGTTGTAAAAGCAGAGTAAATACTGAAAGAAAATACCTGGATATGGAAGACAAGATAAGAAATGATTGCCGGCGAAATATTGAATCGCCAAGTGAACGATTGGCGGTTTTAAGTGCGTGTGTCAGTGTGTGTGTTTGATTTGTAAATGATAACAATTCGTCACGCCTCCCGTCATCCGCCAATAAAGTCAAATCACATAGAATGTGATGTGGTTTAAATTTGGAGTAAACCGGTTAAGTTAAAGAGAAAATAATGTGTTTTTTTTTAAAGGTGGTAATTATTTGTGAATGTTGGAATTTTTTTTTAAAAGAGAGAATTATTCATGAATGTTGGAAGATTTAGTATACGTTGTTTTAACCGGGTATGCGTTATAGAGCCCACTCGCATAACAGATCCTCAACGTAAATTTTTCAGTGAGAAACCTCTATCATCCAGACTCGAACTTAAGATCTGAAGGGAAAACTCACCCAGGCTCACCATAGGTGAAAAATAATGTGTTTGATTTGTTAAAACGTAACAATTCGTCATTCCATAAAATATTAAATAGCTTTAAACGTTTGGGTCGTATGTGTTTGATTTGTAAAAGATAACAACAATTCGTCATGCCAGAAAATATTAAATAACTTTAAACGCTTGGTCATATGTGTGTGATTTATAAAAGATAACAATTAATGCTGGTTCAACATTGTGAGAGCCCTAAAATGATTTGAAATTTCCTAATTATTTAATTTTAAATTAATATAAAAACTAATGCAAGTCGTAAACCACAAATGAAAATATATCAAGTAGTGGTATTTTATAATTTCTTTGAAAATTAACATATTTGTTCTCAACCTTGATGTTCAAAAGTCTATCCAAGTCAGTCTGAATGCATATTATAATTTAGGTAAGTTACTAAGTATCAATACTAAAACATCATAGTTTTTAATATTAAGCCCTTAGTAAATCAACCAATGTGTTGATTTAATTATATAAAAGACATTATTAAGACAGAATTTATTGAAAAGATGTTTTGAAATCAATATATGAAAAAGATAACCAGTTAGCATAAGAATTTTCTGGACATTTGAAATTTTGTTAATGATATGTTTATGAAAACCTCATCTTGATATGAATCAAAACGGGGTGTGAAATGTTAAAAGATCATTACTCTACCAGGTTGATTGTAAAATCTCGAATACCCAAATTATAGATACATCAGGATAATCCAATTTTAATTAGCTAAGTGTTTTACAAACCCGTTGTCTTGGAGCATCTTAATTAGTTAATTATATGGATTAGCGAACAGTGCGATTTACTATCTATAAAGTTCAATTCAAAGAAAACCCTAATTAGTTTCAAGGTCTGTTTTTTTAGATCCTTCCCATAAGTAGTTCATATGTTTTTACCAGCCCTCATACAAGTTTATCTATTACTAGCTATGTATCAAGCCCAAAGTTAACAATCGTTATATAACTCAGAGATAGAATAATTAGATCTAGTACGCATAACCTCATAGAAAGACCTAAATCATCCATACAAACTCATTCAAAGATCAATATCCAACATAGAATCATACACATCACAAGTCACAACTTATACAAATCACACTTTCATAAACATAAGTATATAAACTTAACAAAAAACAAGAATTCATCCTGCCGAACCGGCTATAAGGCGGGTAGCTAGCTATAATCAAAACAAAACAACTAGAATTCATTAAATACATGATAGAGTATCAAACTCAGTAAGAATCGTGAATATGATCTATTGTATGTTAGTCTTCGGTTTCCAAGTTCTTTGGATCTTTAGTTTTGTTGCACAAATCCACACAACCCTTTTTCACTTTTGTAGTCACCGAATTTTGTACTCTTAGTTTTCCCAATCGCCATGTTCTTTTCATAGGTTTTTGTTGGGTTTCGAACTACATACAACCCGTACCGTCATTTAACGGGTATGACCATACTCACATGTGGACATGGTACCACTAGGGTTTTGACTTCTCCATGGCGTCGCTCAACTCTTTTTCATTTTCTGGTACATGTCATATTCCACTTTTTTACGTACGGGCCTTACTATTCTTCTTATCCAGCTTTTTATATCTTTTAAGCTAATCTCGTCTTTTATCCTAAGAATTCTTCATTTAAGCATCATCACATGTAGAATACCAAAACACAAACAATGAAATAATTATAGGTGAATTTGCAATCAACAACTACAAATAAGGGGGTTTTAGGCATTGAAATATGTCTGTTCTTTTAGACTCATGATTATGTTTCTTCAACATCATTCTCCTAGAACAATCATTTTTTTTTATAATTAGTTTATCAGCACTCTATTGTTATTGTATAAGCTAAGCTTGTTGGCTTTACATATCTTCAAGCAAATAAGAATATTACATAGAGGTGGTATCAGAAACATCATTATGTTTCTTCAACAGAATATATGTATGTATCTCTAACATGGGAGGTTTTAGACATTGAAATCTATGTTTTCTTTTAGACACGTGTATGAAGATTAAAAGCATGACAAAATTCAAAATCTTAGAATATATGTATGTAATTCAAGCAAAACAATTTTTTTTAAAAACTTATTACCGACAAAGAGGCAAGACACAAGTAATCGCTATTCTAGGGACAAAATTGTGACAATCCTAAAAATTCTAGGTCTGTTTCCCAATTTAGTTTTATTACAAATGTAACATTAGGAACTTTTCAAAGATTGTAAACTTTCGATCGTTTCCGTGTTTTGTAAAATACTATTTTTTGATTCGCATGTTACGTGATCGTATGTACAAGCAAAGCAGTATTCGCGACATTTCCAGAACAAAATCCAATTTACACATGCCTTAATACCCTTGACGTGACCTAAACAATGAGTCAGAAGGGTTAAAAATGGCAAAAAAAAGTGATAACACAAGTCCAAGGGCCAAATATGTCAAAAAAAAGTTTGCATCAAACAGCCTTGCGGACCGCAAGGCTAGGCCCTTATAGTCCGTAATGAGCAGAATTTGCTAGTAGCAGCCTTGTTCACCAAGTATTGTGTCACACCTTCAATTTCCACTTGCGGAGTTTTACCGCGAGGCGTGTGAACAAACCAGAATCTGAGACACTAGTAACGTCGAACGACTCTATATGATTTGTTAATACGTTTTCCAAAATCATTTGTTTAACCATTCGTAGTAAATTTTAGGTCGTTTGGTTTCAATGTTTAGCGGAAGCATTAGTTTTTAAAGTTGAGCGGAAGCACAAAGATAAATTAAAGGAACGGGCGCCAACACAAACGCCAAAACTAAAGAAAAACCCAAAACAATGTTTGTAAATGAGACTCGATAAAAAAGATGTCTTGATCAATGCAAGTGAGTGCACCTAGAGCTCCTAGCGTCCTGAGAAACATGTAAAGAAACAAATGTCAACATTAAAGAAGAGTGAGTTCACAGGTTTTCATAAGTTCATTTGTTCGGTTATAATTTTGTTTCCCCCGTTATCCCTAAC
The DNA here is from genome assembly GCA_947069175.1 of Scalesia atractyloides. Classification (NCBI taxonomy): domain Eukaryota; kingdom Viridiplantae; phylum Streptophyta; class Magnoliopsida; order Asterales; family Asteraceae; genus Scalesia; species Scalesia atractyloides. Next base: position 50,405,850 of record CAMTDV010000001.1, on the reverse strand, counting down.
CCGGGATAACGGTTTAGTTCCATTATTCCCAGCCCGGAATAATACTGATGGTTCCATTATTCCTCACCCGGAATAATAATGATGTTCCATTATTCCTAACCCGGAATAATAACGTTGTTGGTTCCATTATCCCTAACCCGGGATAATATTGTTGATTCGTAATTAAGTTCAATGTTAATATATATACGTAGCTAGCCTAAAGTTATGTCACGTAAGTGTTCGCGATCGAAGCTGACTGTTGTGCCTCCGTGTTGCCAGGCCTGTCACTGACCATGGCGAAGTTAGGCCAAATTATTCACCCGTTGACCATACCCGGTCGGCTAGCGCGACTAGCTCGGATGGGGCTTCTCGGGCCCAGTAGTACTACTTATAATTTCCCCGCTATCTAACCCAATACTAACGATCCGAGAGATTGTCGAGCACTTGTGTGATATAGCTGCTTAGTGACCATAACGTACATTAACATTAACTTAGTTACCGAATAGTTTAGTGACGTTAGTTTCGTATAACGTAAAGAGATAGAGTTGTAGAGTGTATACATGTTTCTCCCCCTGTTGTTTAAAACCGGATAAAATTAGGGGCCGTGAACTCACCTTTAGTTGCTCGGTTAGTGTAACACAGATGTAGCAAATGATGGGACCGCTAATTGCGTCCTAACAAGTCAATTGATTTAGAGTTAGTGTGTGATCACACTGATACAAGTCCTACACATACTAACACACAATGCGGTACATACAATGAAAATTCCTAAGACTCAAATCATGCATGCAAGTATCATCATGCCAATATAGTGATCAAAACAATTTATCATGAACACAATCAATCCATACAACACTTTGGTACCCACATTCGCAAGTTATCAAGTTTCAGCTTATATACTCATAATTAGGCTGTTTTCGAGGCTTTTTATAAAATAGTTCCAACATTCCAAAAATTCCAATTATTTTACAGAAGGTGTCAACTATAATTTAGAATTTTATATAAATTTTTCAAGTCCTAACACTTCACCAGTTATTCATAAATATTAATATACTAGGCTGCAGTCAGATTCTCGCTTTCTGACTGCAGTCCACGGGAGAATTTATTTAAAAATCACCGTTGGTCCAATTAACAAAATTCCAGTGGGAGTTTTCCGGAAATTTCCATATCTAGTTGCTGTACAAATTTCATGATTCGACTCCCTACAGATTATTAGATCCGACTCGATAAACAACTAACAAATTTTCAGAATTTTCACAGCTTCAGTTACTGAACTTAATTGGCCATTTAAAAATATCAAACGACTTCAGAAAAATATGAATCTAGCGCCATTAGAAGCGCTTTTCAAAACTCTACGTTTTAGACTTCAGAAAATCCGTTTTTCGATAAATAATAACCAAGTTACAGCCAGTAGAAGTTGGCTGTAAACACCATTCAGCATCCTGATTTCAGCATTTTATCGCAATCTAATCCGTTTAAACAGTCGATACGTTAAATATAAGCGATCAAGAACAGAATTACCAATCATATATCATCATATATATCATACCCATGCAAACCCTAATCATAACATATAGTTTTTATCAAACAAAACGCAGCCTAACGTTTCTTAATTCCGCTAATCATCATACTTGCAAACTAGCATAATTAATCGATTAACATCATAACACTTTCTACCATTACATACACACACGATCCATTGTTCATAACCCTAGTATGATTAGCGAAATAACATAAAACTCTAACCTTAACAATAAGATCAATGAGCCGAGAACTAGATGGAACCGATTCGGATGTTGGCGAGACTTGCGACCGAGAGGGAGAGTGGGAAAACGGCTGTTTGCGACCGGGATGATGAATGAAAGGCTGCCGTCGTCTGTTTCACAACTAGGGTTTGTGTGTTTTGTTTTGTGAAGCAATGCTCATGCATGTATGTGTATATATAGCGCAAGAGGTGAAAGGAAAAGGGAAGGGTTTACGGTTTTGGGGTGCTCGCGGCCGCAAGTGGTTCGGGTGGGTTGGTTTGGGTCTAACACTTGGTCCTCAAGTTTCGATTAACTACTTGAGTCGCAAGGAAGTGAAGTCTATTCGTTTCACGGCTCGGTTCGATTCATTTATCTATTTATTATATCTACATTTTTCAACTAAAACAAAACACGAAAATCGGAACATCACATAATAACGCACCAACTTATAAACGTTTAAGACGTAGCACGTAATTCATTTGACAAGTACACGAAATTATCGTAATTATTTCGAGCGTGCAATTTAAGTCTCCGAATCAATTTAGCGTAGGAACGAATAACCGTGAAGTAGTGCGTTTAAGATATCTAAAAAACCGGGATGTCACATATTGCCACATTTCACCATTCTTGCTACCTTAATTCTAGTTAAGACACGTAGTATGATTTAGTCACCATCTTAGTCCGTTTGTTGTAGACTCGATATGCCTTTTGAGAAGATGAATAGCCCATGAAGTAGCACACGTCACCGACTGCTTCAAACTTGACGAGATTGTCTTCAATGTTGAGTAGTGTGCATGAACACCTGAACGGTCTGAAGAAATCTATCAGAGTCTTTCTTTTGAAAAGTAGTTCATAGGTTGTCTTTCCGTGAGGTTTGACGATAAGAACACGATTCAAAACATAGCATGCTGTGTTGACTGCTTCAGCCCAGAAGATTATGGAAGCTTAGAGTCGACAAGCATAGTTCTTGCAGCTTCGATGAGAGTTCTGTTTTTGCGTTCTGCTACCCCGTTTTGCTGTGGAGTCCTGGCAGCGCTGTATTGGAGGCGAATTCCCTTATCTTCACAGAAGGAGACAAACGTATGATTTTTAAATTCAGTTCCGTTGTCGCTTCTGATGGAGTTGACTTTCAGCTTTATCACGTTTTCAATCATGGGAATGAAGTTCTTCAGAATGGATGCCGTTTCGCTTTTGGCTTCAAGAAAGAATACCCATGAAAACCGTGAGAAATCATCTGTAATCACCAAACAATAAGATCTTTTAGCTAAACTTTTAACGCTAATTGGGCCGAAAAGATTCATGTGAAGTAATTGTAGTGGGGCAGATATTGTATTCACTGCATTGTACTTATGAGGCTTTTTATGTTGCTTTCTTTGGGCACATGCGATGCACTTTTCTGAAAAAGGAAAATCTTTCATAGGTAAACCTCTTACTAGATTTAATTTAGAAAGTTATTTATGTTCTTAAAATTCACATTCCCCAAGCGCCTGTGCCAAAGCAGTGATTCCGATTCAGATGCTTTTTAACATAAGACATGTCATTTGCTCATTTGATTTGGCATTCTTCATATTTAGCACGTAGGTGTTATTTTGACGAGGAGCTCTAAGCATGATCATTTCTTTAGGGATGTACAAATTAGCTAGCTTTTGGAACCCAGACTTGCTTTACATTAGTTCTATCATGATTTTGAGCAAGAGAGTTTTCTTTTCTTTTCGAAAAACAGGTTGAATCAACTATGCATTTTACTGATTTCTTTAAATTGTCAAATTGATCAGTAAAACTTTTAACGAGATCTTGACTAGGTTTAGAAAATTTCTTGCTTTTGCAATATTTCGCCGTATGTCCGAAATAACCACAATGAAAACATTGTTTTTGACTCGATCTTTTCTTCCTGGGTGCTGAGTGTGAAGATGATGTATGTGATGAGAGTCTTGAGCATCTTGAGGAGTTTGATGATGTAACCTGGCTTGAATCTTTAGCTTTCTTCAGTTTCTCATCAGGATGATGTTTATTTTCAATGTCGACTTCACTGTGCTCACTGTCTGACTAGGAGATTGATTCTTGACTTTCATCTAACCTTTCTTCAGCACTTTTTGAAGTTGTTGTGCTTGAATCTTCAGTGAAATCTTTATTAGTCTCTTATGTACCTGCAACTGATGGAACAAATTCTGGAATTTCCTCTGTAAGGAATTTTCCAAAACTGTTTTTCTTTAACTCTGGCACAAATACAGGAGATTCAAACATAACATTTTCATCATTAAGAACAAAGTTTAGGTCATGACCCTCAACCTTGGCAAGCCCTTGGTTGTGAGCCTTAAGTGTAGGCACATTGCTATACAATCATCCCGAATTGTCAATTTAGGCATACAGCCATTACAATCATCCATCCTAGATAAACTATTACAGTTATCTCGAATAGAGATTTTGTTCGTCTTATCACAATTCCAGGCGAACCAGTTAACAGTTGAATAACTGTCGCCTGAATAGCCTATTCCTATTTTCATCCCTCCACAATCATCTTCCCCATCGCACACATCTTCCTTACTCTCGCACAGATCTGAATTACTTTCAGAAAAGTTAGTGTTGCTTTCGGTTTATAAAAAATACTTTGATCCAAAAGATCATTTTTATTGATTAGGTCATTCTTAGGATGAGGAAATGGCATAGGAACATAATTTTTGCTGTGTGGAGGAGGAAATAATTTTCTTTCGTTTCCGAATTTATCTTTATATCCAATTTTATCCTTTATGAATGTCGGTCGTTGGCAGTTTACAATATCAACTAGTGGTTTTTGACTAATTTTCCATTTATCAATAATAATTTGCAATTTGTTATTTTCGTTTTGGTATTTTTCTAGCTTTTCTGTCAAATCATTTATGATAAGTCTTTTCTGAAAACAAATTCCTTTAGAGTCTGCATTTCAGCTATGGTTGAATTCAACTTTCGCTGATATGCAGCCTCATTTTCTTTTAGTTCTTGATTTATTTTCAAAACTTTTTCTTTTTCTTTAATTATATCACGGTTGAGTAATTTGTAGTGTGCCACGACGTTCGAACACGGTTTGGAGTACAGCTTTGCTTTAAATTCATATGGAATGCTGTTTACCAAATCCTTATCCTCGCAGCTTTGCTTTAAATTCATATGGAATGCTGTTTACCAAATCCTTATCCTCGGCTTCTGATTTCATGGCGGTAGTGGATGTTCCAACCGCTTCATTCTTGTTGGTACTGATGACTTCTTGAACTACAGGCTCTGACTCATTCATTTCAGCTTTCTGTTGTCTCTTCTCTGAGGCAGGAGTGATGATGCTTTTCAAACCAGAGTCATCTTTTGGAATCTTGGAGGTTTGTTTTTCAACACCATTTGAAGCAGACGTGGCAGAGACAGTGGTGATATTTGCCATGAGGGCCTTGTTTACTTCTCCCTTTGCCTCAGCTATCTCCTCCGACCAGTCATAATCCTCCACAACTAAAGCCTTAGGATTATTGTCAGAAGCGTTGTCATTTCCCTCAATGGCAATCGGCCTCCTTGTCTGGTTGATTTCGGGAAAATTCTCGTTCTTCAGCAACGGACACTCTCTTTTGAAATGGCCCAAGTTTTTGCAGTTGTAACACCTGAGCTTGGACTTGTCAAATCCAGCCTTTCCAAGAGCCAACCTCTTTCTTGTTTTATCTTGGAATTTCCTCAGCCGTAGAGTGATCATTGCCATCTGCCACTTCAGATCCATCTCCACCTTGTCGTCTGGATCTACTTGATACATGTCCTCAGCTGTGAGGAAGTCTCTCTTCAACTCTCCCGACATAAGCGCCTCGTAGCTGTTTAAGAAAGTATTAAAAAGAGCTACATGTTCTGTGGAAATTTTAAGTGCTTGAGTGTCGCTGGCCGCGGTGGTCTTCTCGGAGGATGACGAGGCCTTCACAGAGTTCGCGGAAGCATTCGAATAGGATTTGACAACACTTTGGGAATTTAATCCACATGAGGTGACAGGAGCAAGAAATGCCATATTCTTGGGAACCGAGGTTGCAGCAGCTTGTTGAGACGTCTTTTGAGAATATCCAGTTTGATTTATCACTCGTGTGACAATGTCCATTTCAAAGGCTTTTAAGGTGTTAATCAATTCCGAGAGTGTGACCGGAGTTGTGCTGGTGAGGAAAGTTCTCTTAATCGTCATGCATTGAAGACTCCATTCCTTTGGTAGAGAATCTAGCAGCTTCTTGATCGATGCATAATTTGCAACTGGGTTTCCCACTTTCTTCATCTTGGTCAACACCCCCAGAAATCTACTTATGTGGTCGGACAAGCTTTCGCCACGAATACTTCCAAACATATCATATTCTTTCTGCACCATGTCTCGTTTATTCTCCCTGAGTTCCTCATTACCTTTATAATGGTCGATTAGAGCCAACCACAGTTCATGTGCTGAGGTGTCTTCTTCAAACAGATTGTTATCATCCTTTGACAGAGCCATAGTAAGAGCAGCATGAGCCCTCCGGTCACGTTGAAGGATCTTCATTGATAGTACGGATGTCTTCACGTATTATCATAGGAACATGCGGGCCCACAGTGACTGACATCCATTGAGTATAATCGGTATACTCAAAGAAGGACTTGATCCTGTTTTTCCAACTGCTGAAATCTTCCGAACCTTTCAACTTTGGTGGCCTTGTAGCTGTTCCAGTTTCAAGTTCGGCTTGTGCAACCGGATTGAGTTAATTTAGAGACATGATGGATGAACGATGATCAACTACGCTGGTATTTGCTGAATCAGAGAACAACTACGCTCGCTAGGAGGTAACTACGCTGGACCAGAGATCAAATACGCTGCACTTGGAAACAATTACGCTGATGGGATCGGCTATTTTGTCCTGCAAAATACTAAATCCGCTGGATATTTGAAAACAAGCAAAGGTTTAGTTAATTTCGCTTAACACCATTATAAAATCGCTGAGGATTAGTATCACTGATTTCTAAGTCTCCTTCGATTAAATTCCCTGGTACAATTACGCTGACAATTTTAAAAATCCGCTGGTTTAAGAACCTGTGTATTTGTTAACTACGCGAAATTCAACTTAAATACGCCAGCTTCAAAGATAATTACGCTATCTTCAAGAATATATACGCTGGCTTTAAGAATAATTACGCCCAGAAGGGTTTTAGTACGAACAAAAACCCTCTAATCACCCAAAAACGACCCAAAATTCATGTTTCTTGCAGCTAAATGACCAAAATGTTTACCAAACTACTGATTAACAACACCCCAAAGATTAAACGCACAAGATTAAGCCATTTTAATACAAAAAATTTGAAAAACCATAAAACTTTGAAAACTTTTGTAAAACCTTCAAAACTTGACAAATCTTAACAAAAACTCAAACAATCAAGAGCACAAAGGCTCTGATACCAAATTGTGAGTCCCAAAACAGATTCGGATTACAGTGGTTGATTGTTTTCACTCAAACAACTATGGATTAGTTGTTTGAATGTGCAAATACTAAGAAAACCAAGTAAAGAAGATGAAGAATCTTGTAAGGATCAAACAACTAGTGTTGTATATCAAATCCCAATAACATGTAATCAATAACAGCACCTGGATATTCGGATGTAAGCACAATAGCAAAAATCACAACACAAGAAGATCACCAAAATCTGTCCAAGAAACTTGGACATACATTCATTGATCATAGTATTTATACAAAATGATCATCCAGCGTAGTTAATAATTACGCTGGACTAATAAATACGCCGCGTACAAGAAGTTTCACGCAATTACACTTTTGACCCTTCTACATTATCTAACAATTACAAAACGGCTCAAACTATTGATAATCAAGCACCAATAGTCTCAAAAGATCTAACAGGCTTGTACGAAGACTCAGGCATCAACGTGACCACAACTACTGAATCCGATGAACAACTCCTCCAAGACTCAGTTATGCAACTCCTCTTTTACGAAAAATAGACACCAACTTTATTTCATCTCTGTGTTTCCTAGATAATCTGCAATCAGAACCACCCGAAGACTGTTGCATGGTCAAGAATTTAAAAATGCCCGAATATTAACATATACGTGAAAATATTTATCCCCCCTCATTTTTGCAAATTCTGACGTCTTAAGCATCTTTTCACAAAAATCAAATTTTGTGGAGAATTTCCTAAAATTGCAGTTTTGATCAAAAGCGGATTTAACGTTGAGGCCCATTAAAAGTCACTACACCAGATGATCAACTTTATGTGCAGGTATCAGTGACTACCCCAATATCTTCAACATTTTGTGACCACATCATCAAATGTATACTCTGAAGCTCAAGATGGTGTTCCCGAACAGCCCGAATTAGACGTTAAAATCTCGAAAAAATTGTAATTTTTCTGGGCACTCGGCTCTTCGATACGATCAAAAAATGCCTTTCTTTCTTTTTTTATTGCCACACTTCATACGAGTGGTGATTCATACGAATGATAAATTGTCACTCGTACGAGCCACAGAGGTTAACTCGTACAAACGAGCCTGATTACTTTTTTCGAACCAAAATCTTTATTTCTTTGAATTTCAAGATAATTTCTGCACAGATCTGGTCAAAAATTAGTTTCTAACAATCCTATAGTTTCAATTTTACATTATGTCCATGGATTGTTCGATTATTTGATGTTTTACGTCTAAAACCCCTCATACGTCCAAAATTCATGAGCGTAGGTGATTCATCAACTGTTAGATTGAATGAACCGGTATCGTAGCTCTGATACTAGTTGTGGTCCCGGTAACGGCGGTTCTAGACGGAAGTTTGGGCGTATGATAGTACCGATTCGGCAGAACGTTATAAAAAGGGAGTAGAAACAGAATCAGCAGAAGCATTCATTCATTCATACCGAAAGAGTATACGTCTTGTCTGGCTGGCGGAATTCCTGGAGAGAATCCGCCAGCGTTTCCCCTTAGGGAACTTCCAAAACTTACAAACAATGAATACACAACACATATATATAGACATGAGCAGCTCGTGTGAAGAGAGCAGGTTAGCTTCGTACGAAGTGTCCTTCGTACGAGTGAGCTATTTATCAATCGTACGAGTCACGTTGTCACTCGTACGACCCAGTTCTCGTTTGCACTTGTGTTGTGTGTTCATATCTAATCTATACAATATTCAATACGCACTCTTTCTAGGCTATTCGCACAACAACGGACATAAAGTGCATCAACAGTTTAGCTTATACCAGTGGTTAACTTAGCAGTGGTTATCATCAGTGTTTTCTATTAGTAGTGGTTAGCTTAGCAGTGGTTATCATCAGTGATTAGCTTAGCAGTGGTTATCATCAGTGTTTTTTATCAGCAGTGGTTAGCTTAGCAGTGGTTATCATCAGTGTTTTCTATCAGTAGTGGTTAGCTTAGCAGTGATTATCATCAGTGTTTTCTATTAGTTCTTGTAATCTTTAACTTTTATCTAAATTCACAAATCGTCCTTCTTGTCTAAAAAGTGGCTCATTTGAGAGTACGGTTACACGTTTCATAGATAAAGTATAAAACTTGATCGAACATGAAAATGACCAAATTTTTGTAATGATTGACATTTTTGCATTCTTACCAATAAAATGCAAGATTTTATTAAATATAAATGTCCAGGATTGTATAATGATTGATAAATATACATCCTTGCAAATAAAACACAAGATTTTATTAAATACGAAAATGTTTCAGAATTGTTCAATGTGTAAAATGTACAAATGTCATAGTCTTCCCTACTTTAGGAAATTTCATCCCGAAATTTAATTAGAGGAAACTTGTGAGAAAAGATGTGGCTATTTCGCCTTCAAATGATCCTCGCATTCCAAGGTAAACTCTAGGCCACGAAGCGACTCCCAGCAAACTTTAATAATCGGTATGTGTTTGTGTTTGAGTTTCTTGACTTCACTATCCAATATTTCCACAGGTTTCTCGACAAAGTGCATTGTGTTATCAATGCGAATTTCATCAAGAGGGATGTGGAGGTTTTGATAAGCCAAATACTTTTTCAATTTGGTCACGTGGAAAGTTGGATGAACATTCCCAAGCTCAGGAGGTAGCTCAAGTTTGTTGGCCACCTTTCCGATCCTCTCAACGATATTAAATGGTCCCACATATCGAGGTGCAAGTATTCCTTTCTTTCCAAATCTAATCACACCTTTCCAAGGGGATACCTTGAGAAGGACGTGATCACCAATTTGGAATTCCAAGGGCTTGCGTCGCTGATCTGCATAACTCTTTTGACGACTTCTAGCTGTCAAAAGGTTATCGCGTATTCTCTTGACTTTGTCTGTAGTCTCTAGAATGAGTTCTGGTCCGGTGAGCTGAGCTTCACCAACCTCATTCTTGTAGACAGGTGAATGACATTTTCTACCGTATAGAGCTTCAAAAGGAGCCATGTTAATGCTGGAGTGATAACTATTATTGTAGGAGAATTTGATCAAAGGTAGATGCGAATCCCAACTACCACCAAAGTCGATCACACAAGCTCTAAGCATATCCTCCAATGTTTGGATCGTCCATCTTGTCCACCCGTCTAAGTATGATAAGTAGTGCTCAAGTTAAGTTTGATTCCCATGGCAGATTGCATGGTCTTCCAAAAGTGAGATGAGAATTGAGCATCCCGGTCCAATATGATGTTCAAAGGAACACCATGTTGAGATACTATCTCATCAATGTAGATCTTCACAAGTTTGTCTGCAGATAGATCCTCACGAATTGGCAAAAAGTGTGCTAACTTTGTTAAACGATCAATGACTACCCAAATGGCATCATGACCTCTAGAAGTATGTGGTAGTTTGGTGATGAGATCCATAGCAATGTTTTCCCTTTTCCACATTGGAATTTCTGGTTGCTCAAGCAAACCAGATGGATGTTGATGTTCTGCCTTAACTTTAAGACAAGTTTGGCATTTAGATACGTATAAGGCAATATCCTTCTTCATACCCTGCCACCAATATTGGGTACTGTAGGTCCCCTTAATCTGTATGGATCGTCACAGAATCATTTATCCAATCTAGAGTGCGGAATCCCCTAGATCAGATTTCACAGTAAACCGAACAAGAACAGGAACACGAACAATTTCTTTCAATCAGTCTTCTATTGATTATCAAACACAATGTGTTTACAATCAATTCGAGACTCTCTCTCTCTCTCAACTCTCTCTGAAGTAATTCTCTGATTAACTGAATGAGCAACTAAACCAGGAACCTCAACCCTAATGACAACCTCCCTTTACATAGAGATAGGTTATGCACCTAGGCTAGGGTTTCACCACATGAACTACTAACGGGTCTAGGCCCAAATCGCCTTCCATAAGCTATATGGTGTCTAATTTAGCCCAATTACTTCTAATTAACTATTACAAAACTAAACCCGCTAACCATTTATAATTTTACTAATTACAAGATATCCAAAGATCAAATCTAAGCTGTTGTCACAAATATGCACCAACAAACTCCCCCTTGACAATAGCTTCATAAAATAACTTTGTCTTCAGTCTTCTTGTAATCTTCAACATCTTTGAAAAACGTTGGTCTTTGGATAGCTTCAGCTTTAATAGCTTCTGTCAGTAATAGACTCCCCCTAAGCTGATGTATCCAATCACCAAATCTTCTAAATCGTTAGCGTTTGAGTAAACTGTAGTTTAGTACTTGCATAGCAATCTTCAAAACTCTTCAACTTTGTCTGCGATGTAGAAAGCGGGTTCTACCATGCATCCAAGCAAACTCCTCTTCACTAAACTTCTCAGCAACACACTGCTACAATCGGTATACTATAAAACAAACATCTTGAGAAACCATAAGATTTTTCAAAACATGTTAGACAAATTATTATTCTTCAAGAGATAGTAAAACTGTATCACAGATTAAGCACTTCTCAACTCAAAACACATTCTTAAATTTTAAACACACTGAACCTGCGAGATTTTAAAATTTGAAGTCATCTTCTAACATCGTCTCCCCCTATCGGTAACAACTCCTTCATGAACAACCATATTCCGTACATTAAGAATTTACAAGAAAATGAAATCTTTTTGGATTTTTATATTTTCTGAAAACAAATAAATAACAAAACAATAAACATTCTGTTTTTGGGAGAATCACCGTTAAGAAGATCATATCAGCACATCAAACTGTTTTCACACTATTTGATAATTCTATATGCGATATTCATAAAAAACAGTTCAAGACGATTACCAGTATTGTTTATCCACTTAAACACAATACATGAACATTTCAAGTACCATTACCTAGTGATATGTTTAGATAATTTATACTGATATACTAGTGTGTCCCACTTCAGGACATACCCCCACGATCAAGGTATGCGCAAAGATTCCTCGTAGTAAGTGAGTATACCGAAATTCATCCTTTTTGATTTACAACGTTAGATAATTGGTGATCAGGTCAGTACTTCCGTACAGCAAAGAGACCAACATCCAACGTGGGTTAGGGCAAATACCAATTTTTGGTACGAATAATGCAATTTGCATATTTGAATGACTCTCTAGGAGAGCTTCTTCAATTTTTGTGATTTGGCATTTTAGATCTTTTAAGATATCCTGGTTGTGCCTAGGCCAGCATATATCTGGATGTAGCAGAAGGACAACATTGATACCTCGGATGAAATAACGATATAAAGACCTAAACCTCAGATTTTGGCAATCTATCAACGCAAGATTTGAGGTTATAAAACCATATGCCACTGATATGTTACCCACACATACACCGTTTATTATATGTGTATCACAAAGGTAAGTTGATTATTTCAAGCTTTTTGCCATCATATGATGAAGCTGCTATCACACTGAAGCAATTTAATTTTAAATATGAGTGTGACAGTCTAACTTGCTGATGTACTATCATTTCTTCTTTATTTTATGTTTTTGATTTTCTAAAAGCAGTAAATTATTTACAAAAATTCTTATGGAAAACTGGTTATTCAGGATTCCTCATCTGTCAAAAGCTTTTGTGTAAAGATCTGCCAGGTTATCTAGTTTGTCAACTCGATGCAGTTCAATTAATTTCTTTTCAGCACAATCCCGTATAAAATGATGACGAATGTCAATATGTTTTGTATGACTGTGTTTTACGGGATTGTTGGTGATTGATATAGTGGCATTATTGTCAATCATAATAGGAGTACGAGTCAAATTCAAACCGTAATTGCGCATCTGCTGTTGGATCTAGAGAACCCGAGAGCATCAGCTACCAGCAGCAATATATTCAGCTTCGCACATTGAGGTGGACATGCAAGACTGCTTCTTGCATTGCCATGACACGAGCCTCCCTCCTAAGAACCGACAACCACCTGTGGTAGACTTCCTTGTAGATTTACATCCTCAAAGTCCGAATCAATAAAGGCAACAAACTTCAAATCACTAGCAGCTGGATACCATAACCCAAGTTTAGGTTTCCCTTTCAAGTAACGAGGAATCCGCTTCACCGCTTACATGTGTTACTCTTTTGGATTCTCTTGATATCTGGCACAAAGACATACTGCGAACATGATGTCTGGTCTTGAAGCAGTCAAGTACATCAGAGAACCAATCATTACCCTGTATTGAGTTGGATCAACATCCTCACACTCTCATGATCTGGACCAAGACTGTGATTCTCGCAAATAGGTGTATTTAAAGTAGCGCAATCCTCCATTTGAAACGAGACAAAATGTCATACACATACTTAGTCTGATGTATAAACATCCCATCCTTCTTCTGTTCAACTTGTAAAACCAAAAAGTAGGATAGCTCACCCATCGCACTCATCTCAAACTTTCTCTTCATTACTTCTTCGAAATCATGACACATGTTCTCATCTGATGACCCAAAAATGATATCATCTACGTATACCTGTACCAGCAGAAAGTCTTCCTTCTTCCTTTTGATGAAAAGTCTGACCTCTTTCAAAACCATTCTTTAACAAACGTGCTGACAGTGTCTCATACCACGCCCTAGGTGCCTGAGGCAATCCATACAATGCCTTATCAAGTCGATAGACTCGATCTGGATAGTTTGGATCAGTAAACCCATCTGGTTGTGAGACGTACACCACTTCTTGGACTTTCCCGTAAAGAAATGCACTCTTCACGTCAAGTTGATAAACATTAAAGTCCTTGAATGAAGCAAAAGCTAGGAATAAACAAATTGCTTCCAACCTTGCTACTGGTGCAAACACTTCATTGTAATCAATCCCCTCTTGCCGATTGAACCCCTTCCCTACCAACCGAGCCTTATTCCTTATCACGATCCCTCGGTCGTCTTTCTTGTACTTAAACACCCACTTAGTGCCTATTTCCTTCTCTCCTTCAGGCAAGTCAACTAGCTCCCAAACCTTCAACTTCTTGAACTGAGCTAGTTCCTCTTGCATAGCTTCAACCCAACAATTGTCTTTTAGAGCCATATGAACATTCTTCGGCTCCTCTTGGGCAATAAAGCAACTATACAAACATTCATGAATCAACCCAGTCTTCGAAATCGAAGTAAACAAATAGGAACCTTCGAGCACACCTCTTCTTGTCTGAACGCCTGCAGCAGCATCACCTATGATGTTTTCAACTGGATGATCTCTGTGTACACGTGTGGTAGCAATGGTTTCAACAACCAGATTATCTCCCAGATTAGATCCACTCTCCCCATGAATGTTAGCAAATGGATTAGTGAAGTCCTCCCCCTGAATAAGTTCAGACTCACTATCACTGGAGTCTTGTGGAGCTACACTAGAAGAAGTTTCTGGAGCATCTGTCATCGATATACTCGATCTAGGCATGAAGTCACACTCTTCATCTTCACTGATCACATTTTGGATCACCTGAGACTCATCTGCATTGGAACAATCAGGACTATTAAATGATTTAAAAAAAAATATCATAATCATACAATATAGGAGGACCACTCGTTGATTGTTGAGGTTAATAACTAGTGATTTCCATGTTAAACACCCCCTCAATTTTACCAGTATTTAGATTAAAAACCCTTTTATTCGGTGTTCCAGGCATATAGCCTAGAAAGTAACCCTCATCAGCTACCTCACCGAATTTTTGCTTATGATTATTTCGCACAATGGTGAAGGGTAATCCAAATGGTACAAAGCCTTTTAAGTTTGGTTTTCGGTTAAACAATAGTTAGTGACATGTTTTGTTAAATCGTTTAACCGTCAAAACTTTGTTCAGGACATAACAAGCTGTCTTCACAGCTTCTCCCCAGAAAAGAACTGGAAGCTTTGAATCAGAAAGCATAGTCCTTGTAGCTTCAATCAACGTCCTGTTTTTCCTCTCAGCGACTCCATTCTGTTGAGGTGTATAAGGAGTAGAATATTGATGTTCAATTCCCCTGCGAAGACAATAGAGATCCAGAATCTGATTCTTGAACTCCGTGCCACTCCTTATCCTTTTAATCCGTGCATCATGGGCATTTTCCAATTTTGTAAAAAGATCTATCTGCATCTCTGCTATTTCATCTTTTGTACCTAAAAAGAAAACCCATGAATATCGTGAGTAATCATCGGTGACAACTAAACAATAGTACTTTCCACCTATGCTCCTTACGTTCGCCGGACCGAATAGATCCATATGAAGTAATTCATAAGGGGCATCTATGGAATTTACTGTTTTAGACTTGTGAGCTTTCTTATGTTGTTTTACCTTTTGACATGGAAGACATTTATCTTCCACGTGAAACCTCTTCACTGGCACCCCTTCCGCTAAACCATTTTTAATAATATAATTTATTTTTTGGTAGTGAATGTGGGCCATGTGTCTGCCACAGCAATGACTCAGCCTCAGATGCTTTTGATAGTAAACACGCTACCACATTGGTAGAACCCTTAGCACCCATGTCCATGACATAAGTTTCATTTCTCCTTGGCGCTCTCATCACTATCCAATCATCCGGTATAACTAAACCAGGTTTCAACACCAAAGCTTCAGACTTTGTAAAATGGACTGAGTGACCCTTGTCGCAGACTTAAGACACGCTCATCAGATTGTGCTTCAGCTGCTCAACATAGTTCACTTTGTCCAGTGTGATCTTCCCATTGGTTACTTTTCCTCGACCTGCAATGTGCCCTCCTTTAGCTCCTGCAAAATTCACATATCCAACATCTATATTCTCAAACTCAGTCAACAACCTCGCATCCTCCGTCATGTGCCTGGAGCAGCCACTATCAACATACCATAGGTTGAAAATCCTCCTTAGTAGCTCCTGCACAAGCTAACAAAATTAGTTAGATTGGGGGACCCAAGCCTTAATGGTCTTTGGTCTTCCAGATTCATCAACCATAGGAACATCCATCCAATATCCATCACTCCTAACTGGAGTCTTGGATCTTAGACCTATTGATGGAAATGGTCTTTGATTTCCACTAGGTCTCTGGTCCTAAGGTTCCTAAACATGTTTGGACTTTGCGACCTTTGGAAATTTTGGTTTTGGTTCCATGAATTTTGATGATAATAATTTCTAAAGCAATTGTTCTAAAAATTTTGACTACTAACATTCTTGTATCGAGTTTTATATTGACCTTGAGTTCTGAAATTACTTGATCGACCATTAAAGTTATTTATTCGTGGTGAACTACTTCTAGGTCTTTCATATCTGCCTGATGTAGATGCAGGCTGAAATCTTTGTTGATTTCTTTGAAAATGATGAAGTTGGTGAGTTCCTTTTTCAGCCTTATCTACACCCATAGCCACACTCTGTTGCTTGGTAGCAGATATCTTTGGTGAGTTAGTAACCTTCTTCTCACCTTCACCACTTTTTGCTGGTAATTTTTCCCTCTGTCTCTCTTTCACCTGTGCTTCACTCTTTTTGTTAGGACAACAGCTAGCTACATGTCCCTTTTCGTGACATTTGAAACACGATCTTGTAGCCGAAGACTTCTTCATTAAAGCCTCTTGCTTAGATTCATTAGGTGATGATGATGATGCCTTTGAAGGATCTTGTTTAGTTTGCTTAACTTCTGATTTTCTTTGTTTTTATTTTTAGCAAACTGCACATTTGACTCTTTTGTAATAACAGTGACCACTTCATTCATATCACTCCCTTGAACAAAATCAACCTTTTTAATAAAACTTGCTTTTGATTCTTAGGGTGTTTATTCTTTGTTTTCAAAACCGGATCCCTGTTATTATCCTTATAGGCATTCTCAGTCACATCAACATCCTCTGATGTGGAACTACCAGGTGTAGTTGACACAAAGTCTGTAGGCTCTTTTTCATCTGGCAAGAAAGAATAGTCGTGACCAAGAGGTGGTGGAACTTTATTTAAACCTTTGAAGCCCACACATGTCTTGTCATTACTCTTCTTCAGGCCATTCATCATGTGTTTCATAACAAAAGATGAATCTCTGAATTGATTTAATTTCTTTTCAAGTTCACAAATTTTAAGTTGTGCTTCAGACAACTCTTTGCATTTTTCAGAAATTTCTTTTGTTTTCTCACTCATCGTATTATGAGCTAAGTCAATTATTTGAAGCTTTTCATTAAGCTTACAGGTTAGAATATTGATTTCTTCTTCATAACATTTAATTTTCTTCAAATATAATGACTCATTTCGTTTTACGAAAAAAGTTTGATTCTTTTAGATTTGAGAGCTCATTAACTAGACTTTGGTTTTGTTTTGTTAACGTGTCAACCTCACTTTGTAGTTCACGACATTTTAAGCAAACAGAACTACTAGAGTTAGAATGTACCTCTCCTGTTGATTTGCTTAGATCGGCCATGAAAGCAGCAAAATCAGGAGCCATCTTCTTCTCAACAGCATTCGGTTCTCCATCAGCTTTTTCAGCTACCTTCTCTCGCTCTGTCTCATTATTAGCTTTCACTTCTTCATCAGCAACTAGGGCTATCTCAGCCATGAACGCCTGTGAGGCATTGTTACCACCCTCCAGATGAACACTCCAATCATAAGAAACCTCTCTAGCAGTAGAGATCAGGGCCCTTGATCCAGTGTTGGTTGACGCATTCCTGTTGCTTGAACCATGACCAAGAGAATCTTGAAAGGATGAGTTAGAACAAGATTCAGTTTTTGGTCGTTGACATTCTCTAGCAAAATGTCTGTAGTTTTGACAATTGTAGCACTTTAGTTTAGACTTGTCAAAACCCACATTATTTCCAACGAACTTCCTGCCCATTCTGTTCATGAACCTCTTTACTCTTCTAGAGATCATGGTCATCTGCCATTGCAAATCCATCTCCTCTAGGTCATCAGGGTCGATCTGATCATAATCTTCATCAAACGTAGCAGGATTAGATATTCTTCCGTGAATGTAGTTCTCGTAGGAAGCAACGAAAGAAGCAAGCAATGCTAGGTGATCTTCAGCACTTTTGGCACTCAAAGGCATAGACCTAGTACTGTTGTTACTATTACTTGATTGTTGTCTTTTTACCCCTGAAGAGCCTCCTGAAGCACCAACAAAACATCCTTCACCCTCAGTATTTGTCACAATCTGCTCATTTTCACATGAAAGAAACGCAGTTGCAGTATCACTTGAAGCATTGTTGGAAGATGAAGGTGTAAGCCCTTTATAAATCCCTGGATCTTGAACCTGATCATAACCTGTTTCCTTCTTCTTCATATTGAGCTCATAAGCTGGTAATTTCCCAACAACCTCTTCTAAGTCTTTATTTTCATAGTCAGCTTCATCCTTTAGCATCAAAGTATAAATATCCCACTTTGCAGGTAAAGCATCGAGGAACTTATCATTCATCTCCACATTCGTGTATCCCTCTATGTCATAATTGTCCATTTCTGACATTAGATGATAATATCTCGTGATAATATCTTCAAGGGTATAATTTTTGACACGAGATGGAATCCGGAATACACTGCTGATCCGAAATTCAATCCGAGGTGGAATCCGAGATAGGCTTTTCTAATCTAAAATGCAACTCTGATGATTCGAATTGCACTTTTCTGATCCGAATTGCAAGTCTGATGATCCGAAATGCAGGTTTCTGATCCGAAATTCAAGTCTTTAATCCGAAATGCTTTGCTGTTAATCCGAAATCACTGCAAAACCCTAGAACAGCCGTCACAACTTCAAAAACAACCTCTAAAATGTCCAAAAACCCAACTTTTTCTACTGTTATGATTCAGAACCGAGCAAAATCAAGAGCCGAATGCTCTGATACCAATTGTATGTCCCCTTAATCTGTATGGATCGTCACAGAATCGTCTATCCAATCTAGAGTGCGGAATCCCCTAGATCAGATTTCACAGAAAACCGAACAAGAACATGAACTCGAACAATTTCTTTCAATAAGTCTTCTATTGATTATCCAACACAATGTGTTTACAATCAATTCAAGACTCTCTCTCTCTCAACTCTCTCTGAAGTAATTCTCTGATTAACTGAATGAGCAACTAAACCAGCAACCTCAACCCTAGTGACAACCTCCCTTTATACAGAGATAGGTTATACACCTGGGCTAGGGTTTCACCACATGGACCGCTAATGGGTCTCGGCCCAAATTGCCTTCCCAAAGCTATATGGTGTCTAAATCAGCCCAATTACTTCTAATTAACTATTACAAAACTAAACTCGCTAATCATTTATCATTTTACTAATTACAAGATATCCAAAGACCAAATGTAAGCTGTTGTCACAAATATGCACCAACAGGTACGAAGATCCTTGTACATTTTGCCTACACCAGGAGGAATTGAATAACGAGATTTGTGAGCCTCGTTCATCAATAGGGTGCGGAAATTGTCTTGGCTTGGAACCCATAAACGGTTCATGTAGTGGAGTAACCCATTGTCTTTTGTTTCAAACCAAACCTCGAGATGATGAGGTAGTTCTTTTTTCAACAAACCATGGGTTACACAAGTGCGTTGGGCTTCAAAAATACGTGCTTGGATATCAGATCGAACTAGAACACAATGTAGCTTGACACGTTCTTTACGACTAAGAGCGTTAGGTACGACATTCGACTTACCAGGATGGTAGCAAATCTCGCAGTCATAGTCGTTTGGTGTTTACCCAACGTCGTTGTCTCATGTTTAGTTCTTTCTGATTAAGAATGTGTTGGAGACTTTTGTGCTCAGTGAAAACCACACATTTTGTACCCTAGAGGCAATGTCTCCAAATTTTGAGAGCAAAAACAACGAAACCTAACTCAAGATCATGAATTGTGTAGTTCTTTTCATGGATTTTCAATTGTCTTGATGTATAGCCTATGATTTTGTCTCTTTGCATGAGAACACTGCCAAGGCCTAGATTCGATGCATCACAATATACAAAAAAGTCGTTGTTGCCATTGGGTAAGGATAAATAGGAGCATCACAAAGCTTTTGTTTCAAGGTCTGAAGGCTTCTTCTTGTTTGGGTCCCCACTCAAAAGGTTTATTCTTTTGAGTCAAAGCAGTGAGGGGAACCGCAATCTTGGAGAAGTTTGAGATAAAGCGACGGTAATAGCCAGCTAGACTGAGAAATGAACGAACTTTGGTAGGAGTAGTAGGTGTACTCCAATCCCTAATCGCACTGATTTTGGCGGGATCTACGTGTATACCTTGTTCGTTGACAATGTGTCCCAAAATTGAACTTCCTTCAGCCAAAATTCACACTTGGAGAATTTGGCATAAAGTTGTTCTTTCTTTAGGAGTTCCATCGTTAAATGAAGATGATGTTTGTGATCGACTCGGGATTTCAAATAAATCAAAATGTCATCGATGAAAACAATGATGAACTTGTCTAAATAAGGTTTACAAACCCTATTCATTAAGTCCATGAAGACGGTAGGAGCATTTGTCAAACAAAAGGGCATGACAGTAAACTCGTAATGGTCGTACCAAGTGCGAAAAGTAGTTTTGGGAATATCTTCATCGAGTACACGAAGCTGATGATACCCAGAATGCAGATGAACCTTGGAGAAACATGTAGCACCTTGTAGTTGATCAAAAAGATCATTAATACGAGGTAGGGGATATTGATTTTTAATCATGAGTTTGTTGAGCTCATGATAATCGATGCACATGCGAAATGATCCATCCTTCTTTTTCATGAATAGGACAGGAGCACCCCAAGGTGAAAAGCTCGGACGAATAAATCCTTTGTGTGAAAGTTCTTGGAGTTTTTTTGACAACTCTTGCATCGGTGCAAGATGGTAAGGGGATTTGGCAATTAGGTTGGCACCAGGTACAAGGTCTATTCAAAACTCGACTTGACGTGCTAGGGGTAAACCAGGTTGTTCTTCAGGAAACACCTTAGGAAAATCTCGAACAACGGGGATGTCTTGAATACTCTTACCCTTGTTTTTCTCCTATACGATATGTGGCAAAAAGGCTACATAATTCTTTCATAGGTATTTTTGGACTTAGGTACATGTCATGAGTTTAAGGCTATGAGAGGGTTTCTCTTCACGAACTTCTAGGATTTCACCAGACAAAAGAGGGATGCGAATAATCTTATCAAAACAGATCACTTCAGCATGGTGTTTGATTAACCAGTCCAATGCCTACTCTGACGTCAAAACTCCCAAGTTGCATTGCTGTGAGGTTAATGGAAAAAAGATGGTTATTGCGGTTCATTGGCAGTTACGAATAACATAATCAAGTACAAGAGGTTCGCCATTAGCTATCTCCACTGTTACAGGTTTTCCTAGTTTGGTTCGTGGTGTTGAAAGATAAGGCTCAAAATCTAAGGATACAAAACTCCTATCGGCACCTGAATAAAAAAGAATAGAAGCAGGATGATTATTAACAAGGAACGTACCGTTAACCACATTATTGTCAGCACGAGCCTCATTAGCATTTATGTTAAATGCTCGTCCCCGGGCTGGATTTGCATTAACTAGCTTCGGGTAGTTGTTTCGGTAGTGAGTAAGATCACCACAATTGTAGCAGGATGCAGCTGGGTAGTGGGGTCGTGCAGGATGGCTTGTGGTTGAATAGGATTTCAAACCACTTGATTCAGGGCAGGTGCAAAACGAAAAGTGTTAGCCAGATGGCAATATCGTCCATAATTGGTTCAATGACAACACGATAGATGGGGTTGGTGATGACTATCACACTTGTTGCATAGCGGTGCAGTACCGGCATATTGTCTCTTGGTGGAAAGCTGTGCTGGTTGATTACGAGAAGCTAGCTTGGGTTGTGTAACAACATCGAAATTCTTGGAAACTTTACGCTTCCTAGACTTCTTGGAGGTTTTGGCCTTGTTTCCCTTGTGCAGTCTTAGTAGACTGCTTCTGCGAAAAAGTTTACCCTTCTTAACTTGCGAGTCAGTCTGGGTTGCAACCAACTCGATAGCCTGTCTGACTGTAGCAGGGTTGCTACCAGTGATTATGTCCTGAACTGGGTCAGGAAGGCCATCAATGTACTTTTCAATAGCCTTATCCAAGGGTGTGACCATAGCAGGACATAACAAAGTTAGCTCCTCTAAACGGTCAGTGTAGGCATGATGTTCTCCACCATCCTGTTTCAGGTCATGGAATTCATTCTCAAGTGCTCTTTGCTCATGGCATGGGCATAATTCCTTCATCATAAGAGCTCGAAAGTCTTCCCACGTTTGAGCCATTGCAACATCAGAACCCCTATCTCTCACCACTCCGTTCCGCCACGTGAGCACCCTCTTTTGGAATATACTCGAAGCAAATTCTACTTTGCGCTCATTCGGACATTGAACATGACAGAATGTGCTCTCAAGACTCTCAAACCACTGTAGGAGCCCTGTAGCTCCCTTTAAACCACTAAACTTGAGAGGTTTAGCCGAATTGAATTGTTAAAGTTGCACGAAACAGGTGCATTTTGTTGTTCTTGTTGGCATGGTTTAATTGAGTCACAAGCTTTTGTAGCACAACAGCTATTTGCTGAGCTATCATTGCTGCCATATTGGCGTCCTGAGCAACATTTCGACGAGGAGGCATTCTAAAAGAGAAGGAAATATGAGAGAAAATGGGTGAGATTGATATTGGTTAGTCAAAAGGAAACATTAAAAATATCGACAAAACATAAAGATTGTGATCATCTCTTCGTTACCTAAAACAAACAAACGACACATCGTGACTAATCAAAGTAAATGGGTCTTTATAATGTATCGCATAGACATACTTTAGCCTATAAGTGGACACTCACCCCAAGAGTTCCTACGTAAGATTGATTGGTCCGATAATGCGGATTTGTACGAAAACTCTAGCCTTAGACAGAAAACTCAGGGTACAGGCACCACCCTTCCAGATTGCACTTGTTCACATCTTAAAACCCAAACATTAACAAGATTTTGAAAACTTTGAAGGCATGAAGCCTAACAACAAATCATCTAAGGATAGACGATTGATTTTCACAACGAATTTGTAACTTGTGAATTTGTTTTGGAAATCACCTAAGGATAGGTGATGCTATTATTTTTAAGATCTAAACACAAGATAACTTATGTTAGGGACCTAGGAAGGTTATAATCTGGGCCAAAGTATTACTAATAACCTAATTCTCTATAACCATGGGCTCTGATACCAATCTTTCTGGAAACGTCGAGGAGTCATGTCACAGAACTATTGTTTCACAACACATGGTACATAAAGTTTTGTATTATTGAATTTAATAGTTTACATTGTCTTGGGAGAATGAATAAAAAAACGTAACAATTGTCTTGAAAATTTTAAAGTCACTAAGGCCCAAGTCCGCCCCATATGAAGCATGCTCAAAGTCAAACATTAGCTCCTGAAACATATGTGAAAATAAAACGTCAGCATAAAAATGTCTGTGAGTAACATAGGTTGTGTGATGAAGATTCATGGCTTTGAAAGTCAAAAGAAATGTTCAACTATTACAAAAGTAGCCATGATCCTTTACAAAAATGTTTCTTTTATGAAATCATATGAATATCAAATGATTTAAAATAAATGATGCATGGTTAACTTAATAACCAAAATAACTCGTGCCTTGTATAAAATATGTCATGTCTTATATTTTGTTTGAAGTGGTTTTAGATAACGTTACGTTATGTAATATAATGAAAGCACTTATATATAGGAAGTACCAGTGGCGTATCCACCAAGCTTTTATCATATTACACACGTCTTGTCATTTAAATCACTTACCATGAGCCAACAATTGAGATGTCCTGTTTAAACCAATGTCATGTATAAACCAATGCCATGTATAAACCAAATGTCTTTTATAAACAAATGTCTATGTATAAACTAATGCCTTGTATAAACCAAATGTTATTTATAAATGATTGTCTATGTATAAACCAATGTCTTGTATAGCAAACAAAAGTCTTGTTTAAACCAGAAATTAAATGTCTTGTATAAAGTAACCAAAATGTCTTGTCTTGTCAAAATATCTTGCATATTACAGGTGTTTTAAATAAACAAAGGTCTTGTTTAAACAAAAACTCTTGTCTTATAAATCAATTGCTTTTATTGTGTAGACACATATATATGGATTGTTGGCGAATACATTCAACCCTTATTGACTGTCGGATAAACCCTTATAAAGACAAAGGTTTATCAAATGTTCATCGGATTCTGTCATTCCCTAAAGTCACTTCCAAACAAACCTAGGAAGCGAGAACGGGATTGTCAATCCTATGGTACCATTACATACTACCGGTCAGCGTGATCAATGTTAGTGAATGTATCATTGTATATTCAACGCACCAATATGTCTTGAACAATGTAAGCATGTCATGAAAATGTTTTGAAATCATGTACTTGGCATACTAAGTCAATATATCAAGCAAAAATGCCTTTGAAATCATGTATGCTAAGTCAACATACAAAGCAAAAATGTCTTTGAAAGCATGTACTAGGTATGCTAAGTCAACATACGAAGCAAGATGTCTTAGAAATCATGTACTAGGTATGCTAAGTCAACATACAAAGCAAAAATGTCTTTAAAAGCATGTACTAGGTATGCTAAGTCAACATACGAAGTAAAAATGTCTTAGAATCATGTAGTAGGTATGCTAAGTCAACATACGAAGCAAAAATGTCTTTGAAATCATGTACTAGGTATGCTAAGTCAACATACGAAGCAAAAATGTCTTTTAAATCATGTACTAGGAATGCTAAGTCAACATACGAAGCAAAATGTCTTTGAAATCATGTACTAGGTATACTAAGTCAACATACGATGCAAAAATGTCTTTGAAATCATGTACTATATGTATTAGATAAGCAAAACATGTAGGATGTCATGAAAACAAGAAAGTAGTGATAGGCACATATGAATCACCCCAAAAGATTTCAGAACGTAAAAGGGGGGGTATGTACTCACCTAGGATTGCGTAAATGTCTTGTTCAAATGATCAAACAAAGCTCAAGGATTCAAGAGTTCAAGTGTGTCCTAATGTATCGTAATACTATGTTAGTGTGTCGAGACTTTAATCGGAGGATTGGATAGAATGAGGTCTTATAAACCAAACGAGTGTTGGGACTCATATGATATGGTTTTTAATACCTTACATTCTGATTTGGAAGAGTTTGTAAGTGCTTTGACCCGTTACGACTTGTTAAAATGTTTTTCGCCAGTTTAACGGGTCGCAAGCGTAACTATGGGTTTGGATGGTTAAATAAGTCCTATGATGAGTCTTATATGTTAAAACAAGTTTGATTATGTTATAATATTAGTTTAGGTGTCAAAACTATGGTCTTACATGTTTAAAACCATTTAATGCGCCAAAAGGGTTTTTGGTCATTAAATAACACAATTTTGTTAGGTCCTGTTACGTTTATGCATTAGTTATTTTATTACTTTGGACATATCTTATGTAAATGGGCTTGGGGGTAGCTTCTGGGCCTAAGGGCATTAGGGTAATGGAGCACTAACCCTCTAGTATAAATAGATAATGTTGTATTAGGGTTAGCGGCTCCTTGGTGGCTTTTCTCTCAACTTGTATTAGACAAATTCAAGATTTGTATGCAAGTTGAACTTTCTATTTCATTTTATTTCTTCTATTTGATTCTTAGCTTGTTTGTGTGATTCCGCCACCATTCAAGCTGCGTGTGATATTGTAAGAGCCGGTTATCGGGACTTACAATTTGTATCGAGCCTGTTTGAACCTCTATTAGACAAATTCAAGATTTGATATCACACTGTTTCGAATTGCACCTGCTGCTTTTTCAAAGTTTGAACTTTATTTATGTTGCATTTTGGATCATCTCGGACGAACTCAGATCATTTGCATGAATATCTTGGATCATCGGTTGAACACTCGAATCATCTTGGATACCATCTCGAATCATCTGTTGAAGACTCGAATCATCTCGGATCATTGCTTGCATCTCGGATTCCATCTCGAATCATTACTTGCTTCTCAGATTCCATCTCGAAACAATACTATTGCATCTCAGATTATTGTTGTTGCATCTCGGATCACTACTGTTGCATCTCGGATCATCATCTTCCAATTCGAATACCATCTTGGATAAAGTACTGTTCCGAGTTCGAGATACTGTTCGAGGCTACTGTTCCGACTCAAGTTGCTATTCAAGTCACTGTTCCGAATTGACTCATTTTGGGTCCTTTTTCGAGTTGACTGTTTGACCATTTCAAATTGGACTTGTCACTTTCATTAAAATTTAGTTTTACTAATATTTGGTAAAAAAAATTAAAAATGATGAACCCGAACAGTATTTGACTGATGCAGATCTAACCAACGCTACGTTGATAGCCATCCAGTCTCATACTCTGGCAATGCATTAAGAACTGGATCAAAGTATCGGAACGTCTACCAAGATTCCAAGGTTGCTGTATGGAGATGACTACTTTGACCGGACCTGGCATTTTGAGCAGTATTGCAAAGCCAAGGAACCCGTATATGAAGGTGTATTTGTGATGGTCCACACATTATCATGTGCGCAATTGCAGATGATTCAGACACTCAGATTCCAAAACCAGAAAGTTTGTGGTCCGATGAAGATTGAAAAATCAAGGACGAAGATGATAAGGCAATGGCAAATCTTACTATGGCTCTCAGTCCTTACATCTTGATTGTTGTCAGAAAATGCACAAATGTGAAAGAAATTTGGGATGTGCTAAAAAATCTGTACGAAGGAAACACTAACATGAAGGCCAGCAGGGTAAACATGTTGAACCAGCAGTTCAATTAATTAATCACATCTACTGGGAGACTGTGGAGAACCAAATTAGGAAATTCATCAAACTCATCTCACATATGATCAGTGCTGGAATTCCGATCACTTACAGTAGGATGAATCGCCAACTGTTGATTTCACTACCGAAGTCTTGGGATGCTGATGTTTTGATGATCAAACGTACTACAAATCTGAATGAAGTTGCTTTCATCTAACTGATCGCCACCATCAAATCATGTGAAATCGATAACAAGTAAAGAGATCTAAACCACAAGAAGTCCATGATGGCTGCATGGGTGACCGGCTCTAACACTGCATTGATGTCTCAAAGTCATCCTAACCTTATCTTTAGCTCCGTGACGAATAGTAATCCAAATGTTGTTTTCAGTTCGTTGACTCAAGCACAACTTCAAGCTT
The DNA here is from genome assembly GCA_947069175.1 of Scalesia atractyloides. Taxonomy (NCBI): domain Eukaryota; kingdom Viridiplantae; phylum Streptophyta; class Magnoliopsida; order Asterales; family Asteraceae; genus Scalesia; species Scalesia atractyloides. Next base: position 50,378,677 of record CAMTDV010000001.1, on the reverse strand, counting down.
AGAAGACAAACTACGTTTATGGCATGTCTCTTCAAAACAACTCGGCTGCTCCAACTACTGTTACTGATTAGCAATTACCACAGCATGCAAACGTGGTCTGCATTCCTGTTAATCCCTCATCCTCTCAAAATGTTCAATCTATACCCTTCGCTGAAAATCTCGCATTCCTGACCAAGCAGAACAAAGAGAAGTTGGCACTAGCATCATCTATATTCAACAGTTTGAATTCTTTTCTTGCAGGTGATCTCTTGCCTTCTTCAGTGTTTGCTACAGAGATAAATCAAGTTGTTGATGAAGATATTGAAGAACTAGATGCTTCATTGAATCTGGCTATGGCTGTGTTTCGAGTAGAAAAGTTTTAAAAGAGATACGGACGCCGTCCCATGTCAAATGTTTGCACTCGGTGTGTCAAAGAAAAATTAAGGTGCTACCAATACCATGAACCTGGCCACTTCACAAGAGACTGTAGAACGACACCCGCGGGTTATGAAGCATCTGCTATAGCTGCTGCTAGGAACTCAGAGAGATCCATGGTTCCAGTCACTCCGGCTCAATCGTCTACGTCAACTTCAACCTCATTAAGAGATGGAGGATCTGGTGTGGGAAAAGCATTGATGGTGCAACAGCATGGTTTTAGCTGGGTTGATGCTGCAGCTCAAGTGGAATCTCTGAATATTGCAGAAGTTGCTAAAAATCATCTCCATTGCTTAACGGCACAGAATGAGTAGCCCAAATCTCTATCTAAAACGGTAAACTCTCTTTTGTGGTCCGAAAACTATAGAAATAAAATGGCACAAATGAGAGCACATAATTTCAATCTCATCAGATCATTCAGACACTCAGATTCCAAAACTAGAAAGTTTGTGCTCTGACGAAGATCGAAAGATCAAGGACGAAGATGATAAGGCAATAGCAAATCTTACTATAGCTCTCGGTCCTTACATCTCGATTGTTGTCAGAAACTACGCAAATGCGAAAGAAATTTGCGATGTGCTCACAAATCTGTACGAAGAAAACTCTAACATGAAGGCTAGCGGGGTAAACATGTTGAACCGGCAATTCAGTTCGTTTAATCACATATACTAGGAGAATGTGGAGGACAAAATTAGGAAATTCGCAAACTCATCTCACAGATGATCAGTGCTGGAATTCAGATCACATATAGTGGGATGAATCACCAACTGTTGGGTTCACTACCAAAGTCTTGGGATGCTGATGTTTTGATGATCAAACGTACTACAAATCTGAATGAAGTTGCTTTCACCTAACTGATCGCCACCATCAAATCATGTGAAATCGATAACCAGTAAAGAGAGCTAAACCACAAGAAGTCCATGATGGCTGCAGGGGTTACCGGCTCTAACACTGCATTGATGTTTCAAAGTCATCCTAACCTTATCTTTAGCCCTGTGACGAACAGTAATCCAAATTTTGTTTTCAGTTTGTTGACTCAAGCACAACTTCAAGCTTAGAAGACAAACTACGTTTATGGCATGTCTCTTCCAAACAACTCGGCTGCTCCAACTACTTTTATTGCTTAGCAGTTACTACAGCACACAAACGTTGTCTTCAGTCCTGTCAATCCCTCAGCCTCTCAAAACGTTCAATCTATACCCTTCCCTGAAAATCTCGCATTCCTGACCAAGCAGAACAAAGAGAAGTTGGCACTAGCAGCTTCTAGGTTCAACATTTTGAATGCTTTTCTTGCAGGTGTACTCTTGCCTCCTTTAGTGTTTGCTACAGAGATGAATCAAGTTGTTGACGAAGATATTGAAGAGCTAGATGCTTCATGGAATCTGGCTATAGCTGCGTTTCGAGTAGAAAAGTTTTAAAAGAGATACGGACTCCGTCCCATGTCAAATGTTCGCACTAGGTCTGTCAAAGAAAAATTAAGGTGCTACCAATACCATGAACCTGGCCACTTCACAAGAGACTGTAGAACGACACCCGCGGGTTATGAAGCATCTGCTACTGCTGCTGCTAGGAACTCAGAGAGATCCATGGTTCCAGTCACTCCGGCTCAAACGTCTATGTCAACTTCAACCTCATTAAGAGATGGAGGATCTGGTGTGGGAAAAGCATTGATGGTGCAACAGCATGATTTTAGCTGGGTTGATGCTGCAGCTCAAGTGGAATCTCTTAACGTTGTGGAAGTTTCCGAAGATCATCTCCATTGCTTGACGGCCACAAACTGAGGAGCCCAAATCTCTAACTGAAAAGGTTAACTCTCCTTTGTTCTCCGAAAACTGTAGAAATAAAATGGCACAAATGAGAGCACTTAATTTCAATCTCATCAGATGATTCAGACACTCAATTTCCAAAACTAGAAAGTTTATGGTCCAACGAAGATCGAAAAATCAAGGACGAAGATGATAAGGCAATGGCAAATCTTACTACGGCTCTCAATCCTTACATCTTGATTGTTGTCAGAAACTGCACAAATCGAAAGAAATTTGGTATGTGCTCAAAAATCTGTACGAAGGAAACACTAACATGAAGGCTAGCACGGTAAACATGTTGAACTAGCAGTTCAGTTCGTTTAATTACATCTACTGGGAGACTGTGGAGAACCAAAATAGGAAATTCGCCGAACTCATCTCACAGATGATCAGTGCTAGAATTCTGATCACTTACAGTGGGATGAATCGCCAACTGTTGAGTTCACTACCAAAGTCTTGGGATGCTGATGTTTCGATGATGAAACATACTACAAATCTGAATGAAGTTGCTTTCACCTAACTGATCGCCACCATCATATCATGTGAAATCGATAATCAGTAAAGAGAGCTAAACCAAAAGAAGTCCATGATGGCTGCAGGGGTGACTGGCTCTAACACTCATTGATGTCTCAAAGTCATCCTAACCTTATCTTTAGCCCTGTGACGAACAGTAATCCAAATGTTGTTTTCAGTTCGTTGACTCAAGCACAACTTCAAGCTCAGAAGACAAACTACGTTTATGGTATGTCTCTTCTAAACAAATCAGCTGCTCCAACTACTTTTACTGCTTAGCAATTACCACAGCTCGCAAACATGGTCTACAGTCCTGTTAATCCCTCATCCTCTCAAAATGTTCAATCTATATCCTTCTCTGAAAATCTCGCATTCCTGACCAAGCAGAACGAAGAGAAGTTGGCACTAGCAGCATCTATATTCAACAGTTTGAATGATTTTCTTGCATGTGATCTCTTGCCTCCTTCAGTGTTTGCTACAGAGATGAATCAAGTTGTTGATGAAGATATTGAAGAACTAGATGCTTCATGGAATATGGCTATAGCTGCATTTCGCACTGGGTCTGTCATAGATAAATTGTGGTGCTACCAATGCCAGGAACCTGAACACTTCGCAAGAGACTGTAGAACGACACCCGCGGGTTATGAAGCATCTGCACTGCTGCTGCTAGGAACTCAAAGAGATCCATTGTTCCAGTCACTCCGACTCAAACGTCTACGTCAACATCAACCTCATTAAGCCATGGAGGATCTGGTGTGGGAAAAACATTGATGGTGCAAGAGCAGCATGGTTTTAGCTAGGTTGATGCTGCAGCTCAAGTGGAATCTCTTAAGATTGCGGAAGTTGCCGAAGGTTATTTCCATTGCTTGACGGCACAGACTGAGGAGCCCAAATCTCTATTTGAAACGGTAAACTCTCTTTTGTGCTCCGACAACGGTTGAAATAAAATTACACAGATGAGAGCACATAATTTCAATCTCATCAGTGATTACAACAATGCCATGTCGAAGTGCATCGGTCTTCGATAGTACATTAAAATTCTTATGAAAAGATTGATACACTGAAAAAGGACATAGCTCAACTCCACCTGGATGTAAACCAACAAAATGTTGTGTCCATGATTATAAACGAAACTACATTCAAAAACCTTGGAATGCGACTTGGTATGTGTTAGTGCATATTGGTGACAACAACTTAATAGTTTAATAGTTTAGTCTTTGGATATTTTGTATTGGGCTTAGCATTTGTGTTTAGATTGTTTAGAGTTTTAATGGGCTTGGAGTATGGCCTAGCCCAATATATAGCCTAGTATGTAAACTTGTAGTATATATACATGTTGTGCATTAGGGTTTTAGTATTGTTGTTGAAGAAGAGGAGTGTAAGAAATCTACAGATAGTGGCTAAGAGATTTCTAGAGAGTCTTGAATTGATTGTAAACCATTGTGTTGGATAATCAATAGAAGACGGTTTGAAAGGAATTGCGTTCGCGTTCTTGTTCTTGTTTCTGTGAAATATGATCTAGGGGATTCCGCACTCTAGATTAGTTAGACGATTCTGTCAAGATTCATACGGAATAGGGGACCTACAATTGGTATCAGAGCATTTGGCTCTTGATTTTGCTCGGTTCAGAATCATGACAGCAGAAAAATTGGGTTTTTGGACGTTTTGGAGGCTGTTTTGGAGTTTGTGACGGCTGAATTAGGGTTTCGGAGGCTGTTCTAGGGTTTTCCAGCGATTTCGGATAAACTGCAAGGTATTTCCGATTGAATACTTGCATTCTGGGTTAAAAAGTGAAGCATTTCGAATTGCAGACTTGAAATTCGGATCTGGAAAACTTGCATTTCGGATCAGAAAAGTGTAATTCGGATAAGAAAAGCCCATTTCGGATCAGAAAAGTGTAATTCGGATCTGAAAAGCCCATTTCGGATTCCATTTCGGATTGAATTTCGGGTCAAAAGCTATTCCGGATTCCATCTCAGGTTTGAACTATTTCGGATTCCATCTCAGGTTTGAACTATTTCAGATTCCATCTCGGTTAAGAATAGTCTATTCCGCATTCCATTTCGGATCAGAACAGTGCATTTTGGATTTCGTCTCGGATCACTATTCCGAATCATCATCTCGGATTAGTAATTCGGATTACTGTTCTGGATTTTCATCTCGGATTATCAATCAGAGTTACCATTTCGGATTTTACAATGTTCCGAGTTACACATAAGAAGGTGGAAAGTTTACCAGCTGACGTAACTAGAGTTAAACGTTTTCGGACATAGAATTTGATCCACAAACTATTTTGACAAACCGGTTGCACGGTTAGGCTCGTGTGATTTTTAGGACAAAAAACAGGCACAAAAAATCCTAAAATTACTATCAGACATTATATATCATTGGATTCGTATCGTCAAGATGAGTCTAACGGTACAATTTGGTAATCACACATTTCAGACAAATTTCTGAACATTTTTAACAGTTTGGTTACGATAAGCTGCGGGTTAGATTTGGATTTTGACACAGGTATACCGAAATCCATTTAAACCATTAGCTGCGTATTAGAGATGGTCAAATTGAACAATCTTAGTGAGGGTGTTAAAAACTAGCCAAAGCTGATAAATGCTGAACAGTATGTAGACTGGAAGAAGAAGTTTGAGGCTTCGGTTCTAAGTGAAGATACTAAGATGTCGAATTGTATGATCGATGGGTACATTGCTCCTACATGTCGAGTTAACGGGAGAATTATGGTACTCTCACATGAGAAGATGGAAGATTCTGAGAAATGTATATATGATGCTGAGAAGAAGGCTTTAGCATCGATAAAGATGTCCTTGCCATTTGATATGAAAAAAATTTGTAATAGGTATGGATCGTCTAGAGAGCTGTGGGAAGCTTTAGAAAAACGTTATCAGAGTACTTCAACACAAAGTACATGTGTGGGTGAGACTACAGCTGTGAAGATTGGTGAAGAAGCTGCTAAGATAGAAGAGACGAAGGAAGCTGAGAAGGATAAAATGAAAGTCAAGGATGCAAGTGCTACAGGGTGCATGGATACTACCGATGAGCTTACTAGAGAGGTACAGGTACAATTACAATCTGTAAGTCATACTTGTCATAATTGCACTGAACTACAGGGTACAATTGACAAACTATCGGAGCAAAACAAAATTCTGTTAGTTGAATTAGAAAAACTAAAAGAGTCAAATGTTCTTTTGATTGAAAGAGAGTCAAATTGTTTAAATTCACTCAAATCGAATGAACAAGAAGTCATTAGGTTGACCAGCAAAGTCAATGAACTATTACAGATCATTGATTTGGCTCGTGAGGTTGTGAAGGATAAGACTAACGAGCTTTCAGAAAAGTGCATAGAATTAGATAGTGCACAAGCCAAAATTGTTGAGCTTCAGGGAAAGTTAGATAAATTTGGAGAATCCTCGTTAGTCTGGACTCAAATTCAGAAAAGTTTGAAAAGGAGTAGTGATAAAATGGGAGTGGAGTTTAGTAAAGCTTCATCTTTTGAGGATCAGAATTACTCCTTTTTACCAAATGAAAATGAGCTAACAGATTTTGGGCCTACTGCACAAGATGTAGTGGATCCGATAACAGTTGAAATACCTAATAGTCCAGTTTCTTTGAAAGAATCGGCTGGGTCTAACAGTACACCTCACAAAGTGGATGAGGATACTAAAGACCAAACAGTCAAAACATTTAAAAAAAGATCTAACTGAAAGAAAGTTTTTAAGAAAAGATCTTGTTTTAAATGTCACACAAAGGACATGTGGCTAGTTGTTGTCCTTTTAAAAAGGGTACGAAAGCAGAGGATGAGGTTGAGGTTAAGGATGGAAATCAGGTTGGTTCAAATAAAAATGTTAAATCCAGTTTTCAAACAAATCAACCGAGATTTCAACCTAAACCTTCAACATCAAGAAGATTTGTTGGTTCAAGAAACTCTTCTCCTAAATCATATCATGATAATGGCCAATCAAATTCTTTTCAAAGTAAAAATTTTGGATATCGAAATCGATACCAAACTTCTGGTAATCGAAACTTTCAAAGAAGAAACGAATATAGGGGTTTTAGTAACTCCAAAATGTTCAAAACAATCCAAATTTTTTTGAAAGATCTGATTATGATAATGGGAGAAGAAGGTTTCGAGATAATGATTTTCAAAGGTTGGAAAATCCAAGAGTTTATTGGAATTCTCGCGATCAAAGATCTCGTGAAAATTATAAATCGTGTCCAACAACTTGGAAGACATCCAAATCACCAGTAGGGTGTGATGGATATTGGATGGATGTTCCAGTGGTTGATGAATCTGGACGACCTAAGACCTTTAAGGCTTGGGTCCCCTAGTCTAACTAAGTTGTTGAGTGTGTGCAAGATGACCAAGAGTGTTCAATAGTGGTTATTTTTGTAAATCACCGGAGGTGAATAGTAGGTTACACATGGTAATAAATTATTACTTTTGTGTTAGATACTGGTTTACTAAAAGTGAAAAACCTTTTGTCAGGTTGAAGTGGGAGTCTGTTTGTATTTAAAATTTCTTTTTTAAAACCTTACTCCATAAAATCAAAAATTTAGGGGGAGAAATTTCTCTAAGCCAAAAAGAGTTTTATTTAGTGCGTGAGTTTAGGGGGAGTAAGTTATTTTTTTTAAAAAATCGAAAACGAGGTTCACTGTGTGAAAAAAAAGAAATGATAGTACATCAGCAAGTTAGACTGTCACATTCATATTTAATATTAAATTGCGATAGTGTGATAGCAGCTTCATCGTATGATGTACCTGTAGGCAAAAGGCATGAAATAATCAACTTATCTTGGTGATATAAATTAATAGACTGTGTATGAGTGGGTAACATATTAGTGGCGTATGGTTTTATAACCTTATATCTTGCGTTGATAGATTGCCAAAATCTGAAATTTAGGTCTTTATATCGTTATTTCATCCGGGGTATCAAGGTTGTCCTTCTGGTGCATCCAGATTTATGCTGGCCTAGGCACAACCAGGATATCTTAAAAGAGCTAAAATGCCAAATCCCAAAAGTTGAAGAAACTCTCCTAGAGAGTCATTCAAATGTGGAAATTGCATTAATTGTACCAAAATTTGGTATTTGTCCTAACCGTCATCGGATTTTGGTCTCTTTGATGTACGGAAGTTCTGACCTGATCACCATTTATCTAACGTTGTAATTCAAAAGGATGAATTTCGGTATACTCACCTACTACGATGAATCCTTGTGCATACCTTGATCGTGGGGGTATATCCAGAAATGGGACACACTAGTATATCAATATAAATTATCTAAACGAATAACTAGGTAGTGGTACTTGAAATGTTCATGTATTTTGTTTAAGTGGATAAACAATACTGGTAATCGTCTTGAACTATTTTTCGTGAATATTGCATATAGAATTAACAAATAGTGTGAAAACAGTTTGATGTTGCTGATATGATCTTCTTAACGGTGAATCTCACAAAAATAGAGTGTTTATTTTCTTGTTAGTTATTTGTTTTCAGAAAATATAAAAATACAAAAAGATTTGTTTTATAGTCTCCCAGTTTGAACTGATAAGTTGTTTATTTTTGCATGATAAGATAAAATATTGGTTTAACTTTAATGTGGAAAAGAACTAATGTTTTTTCGAGTTACTTGCTTGTGTTTCTAAACAGGTTGATGCAGTTATCAAAATGAAGTGCAGAATTCAAGTAAAGTACATTTTAAGAAGAGTGTGTGAAGATGCATGGTAGGATCCTTCTACTACATTGCAAAGGGAGATATAGAGGAATTTGGATATAAGAGCTTAACAAGAGAATGCTAGCTTGCTAATCTACAACGAATGAAAGTTTTGGAGATTGGAAGCATCAGCTAAGAGGGAGTCTGTTAATGTCAGAATCTGTGTGTAGCTGAAGCTATCCAAAGACCAAAAGATCATAAGATATTTGAAGATAAAATTACACTATGAAGCTATTGTCAAGGGGTGTCTGTTAGTGCATATTGGTGACAATAACTTAATAGTTTAATAGTTTAGTCTTTAGGTATTTTGTATTGGGCTTAGCATTTGTGTTTAGCTTGTTTAGAGTTGTAATGGGCTTGAAGAATGGCCTAGCCCAGTATATAACCTAGTATGCAAACATGTAGTATATATACATGATGTGTATTAGGGTTTCAGTAGTTGTCATTGAAGGAGAGGAGTGTAAGAAATCTACATATAGTAGCTGAGAGATTTCTAGAGAGTCTTGAATTGATTGTAAACCATTATGTTGGATAATCAATAGAAGACGGTTTGAAAGGAATTGTGTTCGTGTTCTTGTTCTTGTTTCTGTGAATCTGATCTAGGGGGATTCCGCACTCTAGATTAGATAGACGATTCTGCCAAGATCCATACGGAATATGGGACCTATAGTAAGAGTTGATCTAGGACTTCTTACTAGAAAGTTTCAACAAAATGAGTTGAATATTAAAAAAACATGATACTTCCAATGACACTGTTCGTAATCTTTGCAATGTACAAATGGCGTACAAAGAAAACAAGGGAAAAGGTTGGGTTATTCACAAGTTCCTCTGCCATATCATCATAATTATTCAAGAATGCCACTTACTGAGCAAGAATTGGAAAATTATGATAAAATGATGTATGGCAAACCAAGTGACTACGTTCCTTGGGAACCTTTCAAGCCTAAGAATACCCAACCAACTGATTTTCAAAAGCCTATAAGTTTGTAAAAAATATAAATCAAGAGTGCTTGAATGAATCAGTTGAAAATTTAAAAGGGAAAAGGAGTCGACAAAAACTCCATTCGAAGAACCATAGGAAACGACTTCTATCTCTGATTTTGGAAAAAATGTTAACTGTTTTAGTGTATGTGCAGAGTCAGTGATAGATGAGGAGTGGTCAAAGTGGATGATGAACCTCATCTAGTTGTTGCTGAGGACTCAAATGTTTCTTTATGTGATAAACATGATGATTATGTTTGGAATTCTGTTCAGTCTATGATTTTTGAGACTCAGGGTTTTTCTGGTGGTGTTGAAATTGAAACTTTGAATGATGTGGTTTTTGATTCATACTATGATTTAACTAGTTACCCATAGGAGTCTGAGGCATCAGTTTTGAGTGATTCAGAAAACTGTTCTAGTTCTCCTGAAACCTCAACGGATACCTCAGATATTTTTGAAACTTGTGAAACCGAAAATAATGTTATGTCGGATTGTGTGAATGAAATTGCTTATGAATAGGAATCGTCATATATTTTTGGAAATTAGACTGAAGATTCTAACTCATCGGATAATGAGAAAGATGGTTCTAACAGTCAAAATATTAACGAGACTTCCTCATCTTCTGGTAACCAAGAATCCGTTGATTCTGAAATCTTGGTGTAAAAAGAAACTACTTCCAAAGAAACTGATGGAGTTGTCTCAGAAAACTCAGTTTCTAATGAAAAGGTTTCAAATGAAACTAAGCCTGTAGAATCCATGCCTACAAAGAAAAGAAGATTTCGAAGAACTAGAAAACAACACAAAATAAAAATTCAAGAGGATGTCTCCTCAAGTGCTGTAAATCAGAAGAAAACCCAACTCAAAAACCAACTGAACCAAAGTTGAAGGGTAAAACTATCAATACACACTTTTGTGCTGATGATTGTGAGCAGGTTTCATCCAAGAGTAAATATGCACACAAGAAATCAGCACCCAGTAGAAAGAAGAGACCAAATCAGCTCCCCAGAATAAGACAAGCGGTATTAAGAGTCTTTTTCTCAGAAAGACAAACTTGCTTCAATTGTGGAATTCCGAGGCACATAGCTAGAAACTGTGTTCATCGTCCCCTAATGTCTTATCCATTTGGAAACTCCATCCATCAGACGGCTTCGCACCATCGAGATTATGGACATCAAAAGCCCTCTGATGGAGACTAGAATCTAGCAAAGAAAAACAATAAAACACATTCAAACGCAAATGGTTTCATAAATCAATCCGAGAAATTAAAGGCAACATCATCTAAAGTATTTTCAAACATCAAAGAATTAAAGATTTGGAAACCTAAAAAATATTGCTAGATCTAAGTCAGAGTGTTCTCAATCGCCAAATTCTACAGCCCCATCTTCTCAAACCTCAAAATCTACTAACCATGATATGACCTTCCGTGAGGCTTTGTGAAAGAAAAGTGATTATCAACCCAGATCAAAAATGATCTGGGTTCCTGTTTCCCACTAATCCCGTTATGTGTGCAGGAACGCCTATGGAGGGCTGTCGTTAGAATTTGGTTTATCAATAGTGGTTGTTCCAGACACATGACAGGGGACATTTCCCAGTTGAATGACATCAAAATCTTCGATGGTGGATTTGTCACCTTTGTAGGTGGTGAAATGGGAAGAATTACTATGACAGGCATAGTCAGAAATGGGGTCCTCAGCTTCTCTAATGTCAACTATGTTCCTGAACTAAAACACAGTCTTCTCAGCGTCTCACAGATGTGCGACAATGAGTTAGAGTTCCCATTTACAAAAGGTGGATGCATGGTTTTGAAACCCGGGATTGTCATACCCGAAGATTGGTACTTGATTGAAGCTGAATGTCGGGGAAACGCCTACGTGATCGACATGAACAAAGCCCTCACTGATCAAGTTACCTGCTTATTCTCTGAAATTTTTGAACATGATGCAATGTTGTGGCATCAACGACTTGACCATCTAAACATGAAGAATCTTAATCAACTGGCAAAGGAATGTCTAGTCAGAAACTTACCAATCAAGGATTTTATGCAGATTGAAAAGTGCGAGTCATGTGCACGTGGGAAGCAGCATCGTTAACCTCATAAGCCTAAGCTCGTGCATATAAAATATAAATTCTAGAACTGCTTCATATGGATCTCTTTGATCCTGTCAATTATTGGAGGAAAGGCTTGTTTCTTAGTTATCACCGATGACTTTTCTCGTTTCATTTGGGTGTTTTTATTGGAACAAAAGAGCGAAACTGCTGGTCTGATAAAGAAATTCATCACTCTCATGGAAAACCAAGCGAATGAGCGTGTGAAGATTATAAGCTGCGATAATGGGACAGTGTTAAAAAACGCCAAGCTGAACAATTTTTGTGCTTCAAAAGGAATTGATCGTCAATACAGTGTTGCTCGAACTCCTCAACAAAACGGAGTTGTTGAAAGGCGCAATCGGACCCTCATCAAAGCGGCTCATACAATGCTAATAGATTCCAGCCTTCCACTGATATTTTGGGTAGAAGCACTGAACACCGCTTGCTATTCTCAAAATCATGCGCTTATGAACAAACGTCACATGAAGATGCTGTATGAAATAGTAGAATGACAAAAACCCTCTGTACAGCACTTTCATACATTTGGCTGTCCTTGTGTTCGCCTTACCATGTATGAGAAGGGCAAAATTGAAGCAAGAGGAGAACCATGCTATTTCATCGGCTAGTATACAATAAAATCAAGAAGCAGATCATGGAGACGTACTATGTGGACTGGCTGGAAGAAAATTCCAAAGACGCATGGCTTGCACCTGATTGGTTATATGATTATTCTTCCCTGTTTAAGTCATTTAATATTTTATCTCATATAATTGTTGCTGCAGATGTCTCAAGTACTGTGATACCTATTCCCATTATAGCTGAAGATGATGTTGTCACTATTCAAGACTCTTTCAAGAAGCTTACTGTGGATCCACTGGGATTTCATGAAGCTACTACAGAAATGCATCTTTCTTCACCAATTCAAGATCCAGTTCTTGAACCTACTATGACTGTTACTCCTGAGGTTTCAGTTCACAACAATGATCCCTCTGCACAACAAACTACTACTAGTCCTTCAAATACTAATGTTCAGGGAGCTTCATTATTTCCGAAGCCGATTTCGTCAGATTGTACAGTGGATCCTCCGGTGATCAACACTGCGACTGCATCAAATGAGGGGTAGCGATCTGGAACAGTGTCAGGAAGTTTTTCTAACTTGGAAACAAACTTGCAAGCACCTACGGTGGCAAGTCCTCATCATGGTCAGAGAAGCCATTCGATTACAAACGTTATTGGTCTTGTAACTACCAGTGCTCAGACACGCAGTATATCAGGAACTATTAACACATGTTTATATTCATGTTTTATCTAAGGTTGTGCCTAAGAGCTTTGATGTCGCTTTGCAGGAACCTGGATGGTTTGATGCAATGCATGAAGATCTTAATCAATTTGAGAAGCTGGGAGTATGGAAATTAGTGAAGCAGCCCGAAGGAAAATACGCTCTTGGTACTTGCTGGGTATACAGAAACAAACAAGACAATACTAGAGTGATTGTGCGAAAGAAAGCCTGGCTGGTGGTTCAAGGATTCAAACAAATCAAAGGTCTTGATTATGATGAGGTGTACGCACCAGTAGCTCGTCTAGAAGCCAAACGCATCTTCTTGGCATATGCATCCTATATGGGTTTCACCGTTTATCAAATGGATGTCAAGACGGTGTTTCCGTATGGGAAGATCAAATAGGAGATCTATGTCGCTCAACCCCCTGGGTTTGTGGACTCGAAGAGGCAAGGATATGCATACAAGTTAGATAAAGCTTTGTATGGATTGCACCAAGCACCTCGTGCATGGTATGCAACCTTAACGGAATACCTGCTTATACGGATATTCCCAGGGGACGATAGATCAAACGCTATACATTAAACACATTGGCAAGGATCTTATCCTTGTTCAGGTCTATGTTGACGACATCATTTTTGGTTCAACCATTGAAGAGCTATGCAAAGAGTTCGAGGAGGTGATGAAAAAGAAGTTTGAAATGAGTTCATTGGGAGAAATGACTATGTTTCTAGGCTTGCAAGTTAGTTGATGTACTTAACTGCGAGCCGACTGGACATTATGTTTGTTGTCTGCCAATGTGCCAGATATTAGGCTAATCCTAAACTTTCTCATCTTTCAGCCATTAAACGAATCTTTAGATACCTCAAGGGAGCTCCAAAATTGGGACTCTGGTATCCTAGAGATTCGAACATTGATTTGTTTTCCTTTTCTGACAGTAACCTTGGAGGGACGGACAGGGATAAGAAGTCTACATCGGCTGTATGCCAATACTTGGGAGACATGCTTATTTCATGGCAGTGCAAGAAGCAACAAACGATGTCTCTATCAACCGTAGAAGCAGAATATGTTGCAGCATCTGCATGCTGCTCCCAAGTTATTTGGATGCAACATCAGCTCAAGGATTATTATTTGACTTATCTTAACACTACTATCTACTGTGATAACGATGCCGCTATCTAAATCATTAAAAACCCTGTTTTTCTCTGCAAAACCAAGCACATTGATATCAAAGTTCACTTTATTCGAGATTGTTACAATAGAAGTTTAATTAAACTTGAACAGATCCACACTGATGCTACTACAACGGATCTTTTTACAAAACTTGTTAGCAACTCGAGATTCAAGGTGCTTGTGGACCTTTTTAAAATGATGCGTTACACCGACTAAGCAACCAAAAAAAATCCCCGACTTCATATATGTAAATCGCTTTCAACAAAATAACTAAATTTGCGTATAAAGTTTTCCACTTTTCCACAAATTTGGGGAGAGAAATATTTGTTGTGTTGGGAAGTGTAATAAATTTCCTTACTAAGAATTTAGTTAACACATGTAAGGTATATAAAGGCAAGGATCCACTGCGACGTGCTGATAGGCTTATCACTCAAAGGGCAAAAAGATACCAAGTGACAAAAATCTACAAGCTATACATTTCGTGGGTAACATATCATCGGCATATGATTTTATGGTCTTAAATCCTGCGTTGATAGATAGCCAACGTCTGAAGTTTCATGTCTTTATGCTGTAGAATCATCTAGGGATATCAGGATTGCCCTTCTGTTGCATCTGGGTATATGCAGACCTAGGCATAGTCAGGATATCCTTAAAAAGACCAAAACTGAAGGCCAAAACCTAAAGGAAGGGAAATCTCATCATGAGAAAACTCCACGAGCCTAAAAAGTCAAAAATACCATATAAGGTATTAAGCCTAACCCTCGTCTGATGTTGTTTGGTCACTTTGTGGTACGATATACTGAGCTGCTCACCAAGAAGTCGGATGTTGTAAAATAAAAGAATGTCGTCAGTATACTCACCCGTTACAATGAACTGTTGGGCTTACCTTGATCGCGGGGGTATACCTTGATATGGGACACACGGATGTTATAGCAAAATTATTTAATTAAGTCGCAAGGTTGAAAATTGAAGGTTGACGTGATGAGTTTAAGTGGACAAATATATCGGCAATCGCACGAAATAGCCTGACTAAGCTCGTGCTGAAAATGTTCATTAATCGGTTCAAAAACGGTTTGATCCCATGGCAATTCTTCCCTTTTGTTATTATTATTATTATTTTATTTTATATTATCTTATTATTTTAAAAAGGGGTTGCTCGGATCGTAGGATCGCAGATTTTATCTAAAGGTGTTACTGTTTAAAACTAGTAAAAATGTGGGGCCCACATAATGAAACCATTTCGGATGGGCCCACCCATTTCGGATGGGCCACCCATTTCGAATGAACTATTTCAGATGGGCTTTTCATTTAGATGAGACTCGAAATGGGCCATCTTGGATCACTATTCCGAGATGGGGCTGGCCCAATGTCTCAGGCCGATTTCAAAGTCTATATGTAATGGCATCTCGACTTGACTCGAATCATTTCGAACTTATTTTATCATCTCGAATCTATATAGAACTCATGGACTCGAACACTTAGGTTGGACTTCTCCCTTGCATCTCGGATGAACATCATAGTATCTCGGATGAACTTCAAGGCATCTCGGATAGATCATCATGGCATCTCGGATGGATCTCGGATAGTCATCCGAGATCTGACATATTCATCCGAGATGTCAGGGAATCTCGGATGACTGAAAAAGGGTCATTCGAGTTGAACCCCTGACATTTGAAATGCTCTTGAACCGGTTCATCCCAATGAATCTTGACTTAGTTCATCCGAATCAGTTTGACCGGTTCAATATGGTTTGAACCTTTTTGAGCCTTTTGGTTCAAAACTGTTTTGAACCCCTGGCTGACCTCTTCACCCTCTCTTTTTGAACATGTTGGCTTGTTGAGTGTTTGAACCGTTTGATTTAGGATCAAACGGTCAAAAGGGTCAATTAAGTTGTTTTTTCTATAAAAAGATTGACGTTTTTGTTCAAGTGCGGAAAATGGCACAAAAGATGGTTGAAAAATGCAAACTAGAAGTTGAAGCCTTCCATAATCAAGCCTTCTACCTATGCGATCCTCCGCCAGAGTACCGTGAAATGTTCAACTCTTTGATAGTCGGCCTGAACAACTACCGACTCACTCACGCTTTGAAGACAAATCAAGTTCTCGACAAAGAAATGATACAAGATTTCTGGATCAACGCTAAAGTCAAAAGAGGTGGTGCGGCTATCGAATCAAAGATTCAAGAACAGATGTTATTGTTTCAGAGTCAGCTGTGCGGGAGGCACTAAAATTCGAAGATCAAGATCGTCATCCAACAGCATATGATAGAGACAATCCGATCAAAGCACTTCGACGCATGAGTTATGAAGGCACTTATCCAACAGTGTTGAAAAAGTTGTTTCCATCATACTCGAGCTGTTTGGCTCACATCTTCTTACAATGTGTATCTAAAAACAAAGGTTGCCAGGATCAGTTGAATCAGACACCGACAACATGAAAAAATGTGAGATAATACAAAGAAGTAGGTGTTTCTGTTATACATAAGGTTTGTGCAAATGATCATAGATGAGAAGTATCCAGATCTTGTAAGGGGCATAAACCATCTGAATTTGAAGCTGCTAGGTTCCAGTTGTTTTGAAGCAGCATGTAAACAGCGTGAGTCAGCGAAAATCAAGTATGTTGGAAGATATGATCTAGTGAAGCATGGGATATTTAAGGAAGTTGTGTCGGCTCCCCAACCTGTAAACACCATGATCGCTGAAGAACACGATATACAAATCATCGATGCGTCAAAGAAACAAGAACCTGAAGTCAAAGATCCGGTCACAGACGAAGAGAATGAAGAAAAGCTGGAACATGTTAAGACAGAGAGAGCCGAGGAAACCGTCAAAGAACTAAATTTGATGAGTGCTGAGGATCTTGCTGCTCTTCTTACATCACTACAGGGCAATTCTGGGGTCCCTCCTCCCAAATCGTTCCTATTGAAGAAACTCAAACAGAAGACAATCCTATCAGTGAGCAAGAGTCAAGAAAGAAACAGAGAACTTAAGTAGAAACCCCTATTAACCTTAATCCTACAAGCGCAAATGTCATTCCTGAACCAATTACACAAGATGCCCAAATCACAGACATGCCAGAGAAATCAAGTAGTTTCGATTTGAAGGTGGAAGTTCAAGTGGTGGGTTTACAGAACAGATGAAGAAGCATTGATAATAGATGCAGAGAAGAAAAAGTTTATTGAACAATCTGATAGTTATGATGATGAAGTAGTAGATGTCAGTAAACTGCAACGAAGAATGGTGTTGTTAGAACAAGGCAATGAAATGCAGAGATCTCAAATATCTTCGCTGCAAGCAGATTCTATGCTAACAGATGCCCATATATTGTCTCTGCAAAATAAGTAATCATTAGAGATAAAGCAATTGAGCAGCTGCAGGGTGATGCAAGTTTGTTAATGAAAGAGGTTTATGAGATGAAAGCCAAGCTGCAAAAGAAGTTCGGTGGTGAATTTACAGATAAAGATGACGATCCTTTGAACGTTGCACATCATGAACATAATGCAGAAGAGAAAGCTGCAGCCGATGCTAAAAGAGAAGCTGGTTTGAATGCCTACCTAGCTGCAGAACAAACAAAGAAAAGAAAGCTATCTCAAAAGAAGCAAAGCAGCAAACAAATGTTAGTTATGAAAAACCAAGACGTTAATCCTCTGGATGAAAGGTTCCAACCAAAACCTCTGATCGCTACGTAATGGAGCTTGGATTAAGTCATTATGGCAAAGTCAGAAACAAATCTGAGATTAAGTGTTGGAAATATGACCATGATAGAAAGCTATGGCAGGTTACCAAAGAGAGCGGACACAAAGAATTCTACTCGAAGGAGTCACAGTTTGAGTCTTGGACCAAGCTCGACCTAAAAAGCCTGTTGCGAGCTCACTATTCTGATTCTGATCCACAATGCGGACCAGGCTGGGCATTTCACTCAAAACTCGAATATGAAGTAAAGCATGACTTCCCAAACATGAAGACTGCTGAGTCTTATCTTAAGAAGAATCCAGGAATGTGTGATCCCCACACTCACAAGTGTATGAAATCAGTTATCTGGACACCAACATACAAAGAAAAGGTCATTCCTGCTGCTCCAAAGTTTCAAAAAGGTGTGCTAAAGAACTTTTGCTACTGGGCATATGATCCACGGTTGGAAGAGGCTGTGATCGTGACAAAAGAGAAAGCTTTCAGATTGTTAGATGTATTGGAGCTAATTAGCTTTCATGAAGAAGATATCAGGGTTTTGGGCCAACATCAGATTAACACAAATGACAAGTATGAAGCATGTGCAAAGTCCTAGACCAGTGGAGTGGCTGTAGTGATAAAAAACAAGCTGTATGTGGATCCAACTCCACTATTTGGAAGCCACGGAACTGGTTGATCTTAAAGCGAAACGCTACACTAATGCAGTAAACCTAGGGGAGATTGTTAGGTATTGTTAGGTTTATGCATTAGTTATTATATTACATTGGGCATATCTCATGTAAATGGGCTTGGGGATAGCTTTTGGGCCTAAGGGCTTTAGGGTAATGGAGCACTAACCGTCTAGTATAAATAGATAATGATGTATTAGGGTTAGTGTCTCCTTGGTGGCTTTTCTCTAAACTTGTATTAGTCAAATTCAAGATTCGTATGTTTGTTGAACTTTCTATTTCATTTTATTCTTCTATTTCGATTCTTAGCTTGTTTGTGTGATTCCGCCACCATTCAAGCTACGTGTGATATCGTAAGATCTGGTTATCGGGACTTACAGTCTTCTCCTGTTAAGGATCCAAATACAACTACCTCTGGTAGGGATTCAGATGATCCTATTAAGTTAGGTGATGAATTAAGATACAAGGATTTGATGGCTAGAATGACATCTATGGAAACTTCCATAGATGAAATGAAGAGCATGATGAAACAAATTTTAAAGGATTCTGAGAGTCAACCTTCTACTAGCAAATTGCCAATGAGCTGTGGAAATCAGTGCGACCAATCATCTAAGCTCAAAGGAATTTGGCTACTAACACCCCCATGGAGCTAATAAGGAATATGGTTGAGGCCAGATACAAGGTTACACAAGCAGATATCAAGGCCATAAGAGAACATCTATTACAAGTCACTAGTTCTGCCCCTGCCACTGTACTTCAAGAGGAAGTTGAAGATGATGCCAGATAGGGGGAGAATGACAAGTTAAGAAAGTTGTAGCCTTCTTCACAAGCAAAACCATCAAAGGTGCAACAGCAAAAGCCAGGGTCTGCTCCAACACAAATATCTGCTATGGCATCAGATGCTGGAAGTGCAAAAGGGATTGATGAGACCATAAACAAGAAAGCAGGAGAGATTGCCTTAGAAAAGTAGAGAAGGCAAGATACACTCGAGAGCAAAGCTTCTCACCTAATTGAATAAGAACAGGCTATGGAGATGAAAAAAGAAGATATTGGCACTTCAAAAAGGAGAAAGTCAACAAGAAATGTTAGACTGCCAATTACCACCTCTCCTAAAACCACAACTAAGCCTACAAGAAGTGTATCCTCTGTTGCAACGAAGACCAAACCCTCACCACAATAATCACCCAAAAAGAAACCATTACCATCACCAAATCAACCAACAGATGCTGGTACAACAGATGTATCAGCAGATGTTCCAAAATCACCACTAATCTAGTCAACAGATGTTAGTACAACAGATGTTACACAAACAACTGCCACTATAACCTTTCCCACACTAACCCACCCAATGTCCACACTACCAAAAATTCCAACACGCCGACCTTCACCTAAAATCAAATTCATACTTGAAAGAAAAAAACTTTTGTTATGGAAGAAGATGATGAGGAGGATCCATCACCAACCCCTTTTTCATCTACCCCCATTCCTACCACACCACTCTCATCACTTCCACCTAAATCCACTTCACTACGATCCACTTAACCACCATCACCACCCATCCCACTGGCTGCTCGGTATCCTCTTGAGATTTTAGCCGTTCAAGGTGAAATTGAATCATTTTTACTCAATAGAAGATGCATCACAAAGATCCTTCACATCTCTCTTTGGTTATAGAAACGCTAAAAACTTAGATGAATACTTGAAGCTAAAAGCAAGGCAGGCTGAAAACATTGGAAAGGATATGTGTAAAGGAAAGGATAATAGGACTGCTCAGGGAATCTTGTCACTAGAGCTTAGCAAGGTTAGAAGGATTGAAGATTTTGCTAAAGACATGAGCAAGTCCATGTATGAGAAGCCAATCAATGCTAAGCTTGACAAGGAATTATGGCAGGATTACCTTGATCACATCATGAAACATAAACCATACAAAGAAAATAGAGTACAGTTCAAAGACTGGTCAACGGATGATCTCAAAGAAGAAGTAGAAAGAATTCAAAAAATACTCAATGACCCTTAACATAAACTAACTCCCAGATTGGAAGAAATACAAGTAGGTGGATCAAAACAAGGCATTGAAGCTAAAAAGAATGAAAGAATAACTTGTTGCTGCTAGGTATGGTACTTCTAGAGCTGTTACTAGATGGTCAGAGTCAAAAGTTGTAGAAACTTACAAAAGACTAGAACAGCTGAGAGAAAAGGATCCTACAGTTCCTAAAGCCAGATTATCCAGCAGTGGTTATCCCTCAAGAGACTCTTGCATCTAAAAAGTAGACCTCAACCTCTGCCTTACCCACAATTGCCTTAAATCAAGCAAAAAGGCAAAAGTAGTGGCTGAGGCTGATGAAAAAGTGTTTGAAGAACACAGAAAGAAGGGAATAAAGAACCAACTGCTCTATCACACAAATCTTATTAGCGACAAATTAAGAGAAACAATTGCAATTCTTGTCAGCAGGCCACAATCACAAACTCATCAACAATAACCCTTCACCCAAAAAAATGATCTGGTTCAAAAATTCTAAAGTGGAAGTCATCCTTTAATACCCACGAATTGACTTGCTCAGATCAGATGGTGAAGTTCAAAAGCTTAGAATGGAGGATGCATATGGTCTGAATGCAGATGACCTCCAAGATCTGTTGAAACTTGAACTTGAAAGGGATTTTGAATACATGATTTCCTTGAACTTTGAACTACAATTCAAAGGCCAAATCAGGAAAATGCTGATGAGAAATATAGATCAGAAATAAAGAAATGTTTTCGCATCATCTGTTCTACGGGGGAGATTGTTGGATCTAGTGGACCCCACAAAAGAGCAGATGATTGGAAAGACAAAATAGTCTATAACTACTGATCATAAATAAACAGTGATTTGAAGACTTGCTCCCTCTAATGGCAAAGACAAAACATCTGCTACTCTAAACTTTGATCAAGCTAAAGTCTGTTTACAAAGAACTGTTGAAGATAAACTCTGCTTGAAGCCAAAGGTCTGCTAAAGAGAACCTCTGATGAAAACTAAAGACCATTGAGGCAAAGCTCTGCTAAAGACCAACAAAGGATAAAGCTCAACAGATGATATCAACAGAGTCTATTTGTAATTCAATGTAACAATGTTTAGATCTAGCAGATGTTAGAGTTTAATAGGTCCTTAAATGTCACTATCAAGGTGACGTCAGCTTAGATTCCTCAGATGTTTGCTTTGTACTATAAATAGAATAGTGCTCTGTACTGTTCTATTCATCACTTCCCTTCTTGACATTCTTTACGATAAATTAGAAGTGCTCAGGCAGAGAGGGAGTTGTAATCTTCATGCATACGTGAACTATAATTTACAAAAGCATGTTGATGAAAGCAATATCTCATTTTTTATGATTTAAAAGTTTATCCTTCTGCTCCACTATTTCATCTTTTTTTATCTTCTTTCATTATTTCATCTTAACTTTCACGACAATTTAAACTCAGATCCTAACAATAATGGCCTGGGTAACTAAATCAAACGGATCCGGCTGATTGTGAAGGAATGACTATGGAGGACTATCGTCAAACTTTAGATTGTTGATAGTGGTTTTTCTAGGCACATGATAGGAGACATTTCTCAACTTCATGATGTGCAAATCATTGATGGAGGACATGTGTCATTTGTGGGAGGTGAAGCAGTAAAAATCACAATGAAAGGAACTGTTAAAATTGGAAATCTGAGTTTTGAAGACGTCAACTATGTTCCAGAATTAAAACACAATCTTCTAAGTGTATCTCCAATATGCAACAAAGGAATGATAGTTCAGTTTATAAAAGAAAGGGTGTTTTGTTCTAAAACCAGGAATTGTCATTCCTGAAGAATGGTTTCTTGTCAAGGCAAAGAGAAGAGGAAAAGCTTATGTCATTGACATGAATAAGCGTCTAGCTAAAGAGATCACAAGTCTGTTCTTGAAATTTCAAAATATGATGAAATGATATGGCATCGTCGTCTGGGTCATGTCAATATGAAGAATCTAAATCAACTTGCTAAAGGTGGTTTGGTCAAAGACTTGCCTGTCCAGGATGTTATGATGGTCGAAAAGTGTGTCTCTTCTTACCCTTGGAAAGCAACATCGAAAATCACATGAGCCTAACACGGTTCAATTTACTAGTGCTATTATGAACTTGCTTCATATGGATCTTTTGGGTCCAGTGAAAGTGCTAAGCTAATAGAATAGATTATTCGATGTGACAATAGAACAGAGTTCAAGAATGCTAACCTAAATTTGTTTTGTTTAGAAAAGGGAATTGATCGCTAGTTTTGTGCCGCTAGGACTCCTCAACAAAATGGAGTTGCTGAAAGGAGAAGTAGAACTCTCATTGAGGTTGCTCGTACTATGCTCGTGGATTCTAAGTTGCGAGTGTTCTTCTGGGCTGAAGCACTTAACACGACGTGTTATGTTCAAAATCATGTATTAATCAACAAACATCACATGAAAACTCTGTATGAAATCTTTGATGGACGGAGACCCTCAGTTAATCATTTTTGAGCCTTTGGATGTCCATGCATTCTTCTTCATCAGGATGCTCAAGGGAAACTTGTTGCAAGAGGAGAAGAATGTTATTTTGTTGGTTATTCTAGGAACACATCATACTTGGTATACAACAAAAGCAACAAACAGTTAGTCGAATCATGTAATGTCGACTGGCTTGAAGAAAACGTTACAGATGCACGTGTTGGTCCCGATTTACTCTTTGATTACGCATTCTTTTTCAAGCATTTTAATGTTCTTCCCTCTTTAGCTACAGAGACAGGTAATACAACATCAGGAATGTCTATTCCAACTTCAATCACTAAAAAGGAAGAGTTCGCATCTCTACATAGTGTTGATCCTCCTTTATTGTATTCCACATCTAAATAATCACACTTTCAACACTCAGCTTCTATTCAGGGATCACAATCAACCTCCTCATCTAGAGCGACAACCGTTGAACCCTTCACACGGTTTCTAAAATATATCCCTGATGATTATGCTGTTGACATCCCCAGCGACTAATAGTGATACAACTGCTGATGAGGGGAGCAAACAACCACAGACGTGGAACTTATTTCAAATCTTCCACCCATTGCAATGATACCAGAAGTCTCAATTCCACACAGCATTCAGCAAAATCATTCCATTGAGAACATCATTGGTCCTTCAACTGCTAGCATTCTTACCGGAGCAAATTAGGGGCTATCAATGCTTGTCTTTATTTCTCAAATTGAACCTAAGAGTATTGATATTTATTTACAGGAACTAGGATGGGTAGATGCTATGCATTAATCAGTTTAACTAGCTGGGAGTGTGGAAGCTAATACTTTTGCATAAGGGTAAATGAGCATTGGGAACTCGATGGGTGTACCAAAATAAGCAAGACGACGCAGGGGTTATATTATAGAATAAGGCTCGTCTGGTAGTTCAGGGGTTCAGACAGATTGAAGGCCTTGATTATGATGAAGTCTACGCTCCTGTCGCTTGTCTTGAAGCTATTCGCATTTTCCTAGCATATTCATCCTATATGGGCTTCACTATTTATCAGATGGATGTGACAATAACTTATCTGTATGGGAAGGTGAAGGAAGAGATCTACGTCAAATAGCCCCCATGTTTCATTGACCATGAGAAAGAACGCTATGCCTATAGTTGGACAAGGCTCTCTATGGGTTGCACCAGGCTCTGCGTGCCTGGTATGCAACTCTTATAGAGCATTTTCTAGCCCGTGGATATACTCGGGGCACAACTGATCAAACGTTGTTCGTTAAAAGTGTTGCTCAGGATTTCATTCTAGTGCAAATTTATATAGATGACATCATCTTTGGTTCGCCAATGAATTCATGTGCAAAGAGTTTGAGGAAGTGATGAAGAAGAAGTTCGAGACGAGTTCCTTAGAAGAAATGACAATGTTTCTAGGTTTGCAAGTTCGTCAAAGCTCAAAGGGAATCCTTATTCATCAAAGAAAAATATGTGACTGACGTCCTTGCCAAGTTTTCCGATTCAAAGCCAATGGAGTCTCCTAAAGCAGAAAGACCTTTATTGAATGAAGATACTTAAGGAGTACTTGTTAGTCAGACATTGTATCGATCCATGATCTGTTCATTGATGTACTTGACAGCTAGCAGACATGGCCTCATGTTTGTTGTCTATCAATGTGCATGATATCAGGCTAATCCTAAACTCTCACATCTTACTGTTGTGAATTGATTTTTTTCAATATCTTAAAGGAGCACCATGTTTGGGTCTCTAGTATCCGTGAAATTCAAAGTTTGACATGTTTTCTTTTTCTTATAGCAAATTTGGAGGCACAAACAGGGACAAGATATCAACATCTGCTGGATGCCAATTCCTGGGAGATAGGGTTATCTCATGGCAATTCAACAAGTAGCAAACAGTTTCCCTTTCCACTACGTAGGCAGAATAGGTAGCTGCATCTGCATGTTGTTCTAAGGTTGTTTGGACGCAACATCAGATTCAGTATTACAATTTGACTTATCTTAACACTACTATTTACTGTGAAAATGATGTTGTAATTTATATTGCCAAAAATCTTGTCTTTCATTCCAAACCAAGCATATTCACATTAGAGTTAATTTCATTAAAGATTGCTATGATAAAGGACTTATTAAACTTGACCAGATCCATACTAATGCTAATACAGTGGATCTTTTTACAAAACATGTCAGCAACTCTAGGTTCAAGGTGCTTGTAAACCTTCTAAAAATGATACATTTCACCAACTAGTATTTAAAAAGGGGGGGGGGGGTTAACTGACAAGTAAATTTGGGCATAAAGTATTCTAATTTTGCACAAATATTTGCGGGTTTTTCAGTAACAAAAACATACTGATAACACGGTCCACCAATTTTTTAGTACTTTAGACATCTTCAATTTTATGGTTTTGAGGACTGAATTTGAAGAAATTATTGTGAAGATCTGCTTTCATCCATTAGCTCAGGTCCTTATTTGTTTATCCTATTATTAAATTTGCGGAATTCATTTTAGATTAGTGAAAATAGATTCAAGATTACTTTTCAATCTCAATGTTTCATTAATATGCAAAAAGTTTACATCCTGAAACAAATTCGACAGGGCTTCGCCTTATCGGTCAGCAAAACTTACAGACACAATGAACACACGAATCTATATATAGACATCTAGCTTCATGCGAACTTGACTTCTTATCTTGGTACAAAGTGACTTCATCTTCATACGAAGTGACTTCTAACTACCTTCATACAAAGCTGATATTTCACCTTCGCACGAAGTGAACTTACAAATGTCAAAATCTAATATTTAGCCATGTTAGATGACATGGACATGACCCAAAGACGTAGGCGATACACATAATGCATCAACAAACTCCCCCTTGGATATTGCCACAGTCTTGGTTAGTCTTAAGTCTTCAGAACATTATAACATTAATCTTATCTTCTAAACAAATTCTTCGTTGGCTTCCATCGCTCTTCACTAGGAATAAACCTTCGATCTGTCTGCGGAGCCCACTCATGAATTGAAATCTTTTGATTGAATCTTTCTTAATCTTTTCGTCAATCTTTTCTTCTTTCCTCATCTGCTTCCTAAACTCCGTTCCTTCTAGTTCATGCCACTTTGACCTCCACATCTTGACAAAATTAATACCATGTGCAGAGCATACGTTGATCACACCCTAGTATTGCATCGCCTGAACTTTTTTCCTTCACTTCATAACATATCTTGTTATAAAATAAGCATTCAATGTCTTTCTCTGATCAATTAACCAACCACATTGGATCTAGAATCATGATAGTTCTCCATAAACCTTCTACTTTCAACACGATCACTCCTTCACCAGTCTCAACATCATACTGCCACCACTTGAAGAATTTACTAAAATCTTGTTCAATCTTCATTAGAGGCATATTCTTCATCGTGCGTGGTGCTTCACAATCAACATAACACTTTTTTCTTTAGTATCTAGATTAATCTTGATAATCTTTTTTTGGGATATGTGGCTTCCAGATCAGAAAACCATGAGCAACTTCAAACCTGATCAACTTCTGTGGGAGGATCGGCTTTCCTCCGAAAGCACAGGACCCGACTTGAGCTAATTAACGTGCACGGAATTCATCATTAACTAGTTGACAATGATAGATATACTATGTCAATGCCTTTGCTTCATTAATCTTGAATACACGTTTACAAATCAGAGAAAAAACTGACAAGGCTTCGCTTTACAATCAGAAAAACAGCTATGGACTTAACACCCCTGCTCAGCTATTTATAGACGAGACAGCTGCGCACAAGGGTGGATCTGCCACTTCATACGAGGTGCACTTCGTAGGAAGTGGCTATAATACATAAATATCAACATAAAATCTAATGTTTAAGCTCAGTTACATATACGACATGACCCTAAGACGTAGGCTATAGACATTCTTCACCAACAACTCCCCCTTAGATATTGGCGTAGTCTTTAAGAATCTTGAAAATCTTTAACAATTAGCACCCAAAGAAATGCTTTCTCGGTCTTCGACGCTCCTTAGATGAAATAGGCGTTTGATACGTGGAAGGAGCTCTGTTGTAAGTATCTCCATACTGAAATCTTCCCAACGATGGTTCTCTGACAACTTCAACAATCCTTGCTTCTTTTCTTTCTTGGTTCCATTGCTCTTTGCCTTCCAGCTTTCTCCATTGTGAATTCCATATTTTTCCTAAATTAATATCGTTAGCATAACAAACATTAATAACCTGCTGGAACTGCAATGCTTTCACTTTGTCTTTCTCTTCAAAGCTAATCTTGCTGTAGAATAGACATTCAATATCTTTCTTTGAGCAGTTTACTAGCCACATCGGGTCTAGTATTCGAATTCCCCTCAATAAACCATATATTCTCTTGTGTGCAATCACAGCTTCAGTCAATTCGTATGTGATTTACCATAAATCATCATCATGTTAGACACAAATCACTACTTCTCCTGTTTCAGAATTATAATGCCACCACTTGAATAGCATATGGAAATCTTGTTCAATCTTTCTCAACGGAATATTCTTCATAACACGTGGCTGCTTCACTATCAGCGTAACATCTTTCTATTTCGTCACTAGCTCAACTTGATAATTCTATGTGGAATATGTAGCTTCCAGTATCTAAAACCATGTAAAGATTCAAACGATACCAGTTTCCACAGACGCTGATCATGAAACTTCATTTTGAGATTGATACTCTTCATCTGAACTAACTCTTCAACATTCCGACATGGCAGTGTTTTGGTCAAAATCGGATTGTGAGGTAGAGTGCGAATATGTTGAACAATTATATGAACGAATGTGAAACGTAAATAATGATGAACACAAGGATTTATATGTGGAAAAAGCCCTAGATCTTTAGAAGATCTTCGGCATAAAAAACCTCGGGTGATGGAAACTACCGATCACCGACTATATTGCATAAAAAGATTACAACTTTGGATGATCTTGAACTTGTCACAATTGAATTCTAGTGTATGTGTATGAGAGCAGTTTCTAGAGCATTAAGTGTGTGAGTTGTGTACGTGTTGTATATCTTATTTCAAGCTCAAAACCCCTTATATAATTAGAAATATTATCTAACTAAATATCCAAAAAATAGGCAAGTCTCCACGATCACCCATAACCTCTATTACTTCACTTGCACGTGCTTGAATATAAGCATATTCCCCGACGTTCCAGCATAGACCAAGTCCATCTCGTAATATTCCTACGAATACAAGCTTAACATGTAGGAAACAATTGTTTGTCTACATAGGTAACAATAAGGATCCTTGATCCTCAGACTACCTACACCATCCATTAAGGATCCGTGATCCAGGTCAAATCTCAGGATACATAATCCTCATTATTAAAATCAATGCCCTAACAAATATGGTGGATATAACACACAGTAAATCTGCTAGATTTCCGTTGTAATAAGACTAGCTGTTACACCAAGTAACTAGCTGTCGCGAGTCTGACGTCATGATGGGACTGCGTGCGCCAAACATCATTATATATAGGATAGAGACAGAGTTTGGAAAACCATTTAAAATCTAGAATTCCCCATTTAAATCTTCATCCTGGAGACCCTTCAGGTACTATTTCTCTCCCTCAACCTTTCTTCTGTAATTCCATGGCGAAAATGGCCACTCGTTCCTCTCCAAATAAGGATCAGGAACATACTAGTCCACCCAAGAGTCCAAACCTTCTACAAAATTCTTCCTTGGAGCTATGTAGATTCAATGATCCTGAAGTTGATCAATTACGAAGTTGTTTCCCTAAGGGAACCGTCTTTAGTGCTTTTGACTCTTCACTCAAAAGCGATTCTGAATCCTCTATCTGGGTTTGTTTCCATGCTGCACCATTCTAGATCGGTTACACTTACCCTTTTCCAACATTCACCAAAAGTTTCTACACCTGAACTGGCTTGTGCTACAGCTAGGTGATGCCGATGATGTAGAGGGTGTTGTACACACTTGAACAAATCATAAGCGATGAGGGTTTGACTTTCACCCTTTCTGAACTCCCACACCTGTATAACCTCATATCTCATGGATCCCACCAGTCTCTTTTTAAAGCTAAACCTCAGCAGCCGCTCCCACTCCTCAAAACCACCAAAAACGACACTACTGGAAAAAACTAGTTCTTCTTTGTGAGGAGGACTACTATTCCTTTAGGGGATAGCATTCCAAAAAAGTGGAATCTCAAGTGTAGGAGATAGGACCCTTAGGTTAGAACTGTAGAGAGTCCTCTGCTTTTTTAGTAAGGATAACTGATCCTGTTTTGTTTACTTGTGCAGTGAATACCTTTTCTTCTCTCGCTAAAACTCCAGGAACTGGAGAATAGTTGTGTTCTGGGCATTAGATACCACGGTTAGAACGTTCAAGCCAAAAGCAAAGGATTTAGAAGATACCAGCTCCACCTCCTTCAAAATGTCAAGTAAGTATCCATGTATGATTATAAAAAATAAATTAAATTAAAGGATGTTGGTGCATAATGTCAATTGCCTACGTCTAGGATATGTTGGATGTTGGATATGTATATAGGGCTTAGAAAAACATTGTATGTTAATATATGATTTATTTGCTTTGTACATGGCTCGTACGAGTGAGTCTAGTGGCTAGTACGAGTGACTCCTAGTCACTCGTACGAGGCACCACTCGCACGAGTCATACACACACACTCCTTCTCCTATACGAGTCATGTTGACCCATAAATAAAGGAGCTTGAGTGTTGTGTCAGACATCTGTTGGTGTGTGGCGAAGCCCTATCAAAGTGTTTACTCCTCTGTAATTGTTCACGTTTATCAATATAAATCAAGGCATTTAAGCTGTATATCTTTCTTGTTTGTTTGTCCAACTCGCTAAAAAAGAATTCCACCTCTGTTAGATGAGTCAGATCAGTCTGGTGGTCATTGGACTAGAGCCGATCCCCTCTCACAAGTGGTATCAGAGCCTTGGGTCCTGATTTGAGGACAAACATCAAGTTCATGTAGACTACCAATAGTTTCAGATCCAGATTCAACTATTGAAGTTTTCTTCATCTACACTTTTTCATACAGATCTCAGACTTGGACGAATTCATGCACAAATTGGACTAGGATTTTAGTATATCATGTTAAAATCAACTCTAATCAATCCTTGAAAATTCAGATTTAAAATCATATTAATCATGTCGAAAAGTGTAAAAATCATCCATTTGGTGACCTAAGCTGACTCGTATGAGTAGAGAGACAACTCGTACGAATAGCCATCCATCGAATCAGACACTCGTACGAACAAGTAAGCAAGTTTTCTTAAAATCTACAAGTTACAGAATTATCATTCGCATGAGTAAGTAGTTCGTACGAAGAAGTCACTCGCACGAGTAACCTCGTCATTCACACGAACATCTCGCTCGCACGAATTTTTGATTCGCACGAGTAGCTTACTCGCACGAACCAACTGAGCCGCACGAACATCTAGTCACTCGCACGAAGAACATTTTAAGAAATTTTTCTTAAATTTTGTATCTCTTGTCATTCTAATCAGTGTTATTCGAAAGTGTGTTTCTGAAATTTTGCAGATTAAATGCAAGAAAAGAATTTTACAATGCTTTTGCTGCTTCAGCAGTTACAACCATCGCAACTCAGAATATGAACCTTGAAAATGAGATGGGCATGATGACAAAGCCTCCTAAGCTGATGAATCTTGAAGACTATGGTAGCTGGAGTGTAAGATTTATGAACTTAGTTCAAGCAAGTCATTTCACCTGCTAGTTTGCATTGAAGCGAAATATCAAACTCCGATTGGAGAGAATGGTCTTAAGAAAATGTTAGCTCAACTCTCGGAATTCGAAAGAGAAAAGTTCATTAACGAGAAGAAGATGATGAACATCCTGTAGCAAGCCATCAAACAAGACATCTTGGCGCTCTTACAGCATTGTGATGACGCTCAATCTTTATGGAATGCTTTACGGTTAAAATTCCAAGGAAGCTCGCAGCTTCGGAAGGGAAAGAGAACGTTACTAAGTAAAGAATTCGATATCTTTACTCTAATCAAGGGAGAGACAGTGAAACAATTGATTGAACGATACTGTCACTTGGTGGACCAAATGAAGCGCATGGGAATTGTGAAAACCAATGAAGAATTGGTTGATAAGCTGGCAGACTATCTACCTTAAGGAGAATGGTCTACTTACTTGACTCTTCTAAAGAATGGCACAGAGTATGTAATTTCTCATTACCAATATTTATTGAGAGATTGGAAGGGCACGGGCTTGAGATGCAAAAAATGACAAAAAGAAAAGGCGCCCAGATGCAACAAGATGTAAATCTGTATTACAAGGGTAGTCCTGTCGTGCAAATACAGTGTCTAAAAATTCAAACTGCTTTCATCGCTTTCAACACACCAAGTCCCAGTCAAGTCAAGCAAGTGGATTTCAATCTTTTGTGTCTGTCAATCCAAATACGCCTCCAGACCCACAATCATCCCATAGTTCAAGCAATTCACAGAATCACCAGAACAATCAATCTAATCCTAATCAATGGGTTCTACAATGTATTTACTTGCCTCCGTACTTGAATCGTACGATAGTTTAATAGCAGGAAAAATTAGGAATTCAGAGATGACGAGAGAGGATTATGATCAGATTGATCTGGTCAAGATGGAATTGATTGACATCAAATGGTGTATGGCTTCCATCGTCATAAGAGCACAACGTTTCATGGAGATTACTGGAAAATACAATTTGGGAGGACTTGATGGGAAACTTGGCTTCGACAAGTCTAAGGTTACATGCTTCAAATGTCGAGATAAGGGGCATTTCAAACGAGAATGTCCAAATAGAGAAGTCCAGGGCAATCAGAACCCTTTTGCTAACGATTATTACAAGAAAGCCATGTATCATCATACTCAACCCAAAACAATAATAGTGCAAATCGAAGATGGACCGTCAAACTCCAAAGACAAAACGCTAGTCGTTACTTAGGAGGACGGAGGTTTCAACTGGAACAAGTACATCACGAGGAACGAAAGTTTGGCATTGGTCGCATAAATCATTGAAGAGCATGAAGTTACTGAAGAATATTCATAGGCATCTTTTGGCGAATCTCCTGACGAATATTACAACACATCATCAGAAGAAGAGGAATTATTAAATAGTGCATTCTTAAATTTTGCAGGTTATTTTGAGCCAAGCCATCGATCGTATTGTGAAGAAAAGAAGAAACCTGAAGTAGAAAAGATAGTTGATGTGATGTTGGAATATCTGGCTGACAAGACCAACAAAGCGTTTATGGCGAATATGAATGAGGTAAACGTGTCTGCAAATGAGTCGGTGAAAGAAACACCTTCCATGAAGTGCCAAGAGCCAGGCAGTGAGTGTGCTGAAAAATAAACACGATATAAAGAGCTGAAATGCTATACAGATAATTTGTTATGTGATTATAATTCTACAAAAGAAGCTTATGACAAATTAAGCAAATCTGTTAAACAATTTGAAAAGGTGATCAGAGAAAATGATGGAACACTTTCAATGCTCAAGGCAACTGTAATGGACAAACAAATGGCCATTAATATTCATTTAAATACAATCGCCAAGCTAAAAAATGAACTTGAGAAAATGAAAATAAAAACAGAACGGGTTAACAAATTGTTAATCAGTTATTCTACAAGTTCATACATCATTGATCACATTCTTCCAAAAATTAAAAACAAGGAAGATAATCAAGTTGATGAAAACAAAGGTGCAAGTTATGATGGCGTTCCACCACCCATGTGGAATAGCTATGCGAGTAAGAAACCATCAGGGGTGGAAAAGGCGCTCAATTTAAAATTAAAAAATTAAAAGACAAACGAGCTACCTGCGAACATTGATGTAACTTACACCAAACAAGAAAATGAATGTGATTCAGATTTGGTTAAAACTGTGGTTGAAAAAGTTCTGGAGAATGAGTCTGATAAATCTAAAGTGGATGTTGAATTATCTGAAAATAGTTTAAATAATGATCCAAATGTCATCGATTACAAATGCATGGATCTGATAAACGATATTCCGACGCGGATTTATCAATTCAGAATGTCAATCTGGATCGTGTTGAAAAGTTGTTCAAGCTTGTTGAGGTGAGCAATTCTGATTTAGAAAAAAAGAGATGCATCATATTATTCTAAATCAAAATGTGTTAACAAACCCTACCATCAAAGGAACAGAGACTATCCTATAAACAGAAGGGCTGGGTTAGGTTTTCAAAAGCAAAGAACAAATAACAAATTTCAAAAGTTCAACTTTACAAAGAAAATCAATTTTGTCTATGGGACAACTACAAAAAGAGAAAAGAGATCATTGGTAAACAATCCAATGATGAGTTCAAGAAAGAAAAAGAGAGCAGAAAACGGGATTTGGATTCCTCTGTTAAAAAAGACAGTAGGAAGTGGATGGTGAATCATCAGAAAATAGTTTAAACAATGATCCAAACGTTATCGTATACAAAATGCACGGATCTGATGAGGATTTCCCAATTCAGAATGTCAATCTGGATCATGTTGATAAGTTGTTCAAGCTTTTTGAGGTGAGCCATTCTGATTTAGAAAAACAAGATGCATCATTTTATTCTAAATCACAATGTGTCAACAAACCCTATCATCAGAGGAACAGAGACTGTCCTGAAAACGAGATGCATCAAAAGCAAAGAACAAACAAGTTTCAAAAATTAAAATTTGCTAAGAAAATAGATTTTGTCTATGGGACAACCACTACAAAAGAAAAAGAGGTCATTGGTAAAAAATCTAATGATGAATTCAAGAAGGAAAAAGAGAGTAGAAAACGGGATTTGGATTCGTCTGTTAGAAAAGAAACATGATGTGCTAGAAGTGTAACGTTGTTGGGCATATCGCAAGACAATGTTCGCAAATAAATCCAAAACCTGTTTCAAACTCTAACAGATCTACCAAAGATGTGAAACAAAAGGCACCCATGTTTGTACCGAAACAAATTTTGAAACGAAACAATGAATCCAACAAAATGTAAAATCAACGATTCATCTAAATTCTAATTTGAAATTGGTGAAAGTTCCACCAAGAATCGTCAAAAGGATTCAAAGTTTTATTCTAAATGGGCTATTTTGAAAACCCAAACGTGGGTAGCAAAAGTCAAACCAACTAAAGTAGAACTGAAACCACCTGGTCCCGCTAAAACTGAGGTCAAACATAATGTCAAGATCAAAGTTGGTCTGAATTTTGAAATTCCTAACCCACCCAAGACCAAACAGGCTTGGGTTTCCCCGTTTAAATAGTTTCTTCCTTATGTGTGCAGGGGCTCCCAAAGTCGATCATGTCAAAATGGATTATGGATAGTGGAGCTTCCCGACACATGACTGGAATGCTTACGTTGTTGCACGATGTCAAAGCTATCAGGTGAGGTTACATTGGTTTTGCTGGAACTCAGGGTGGAAGAATTGTAGGAGAAGGTATTCTTACGAATGGAGTGGTTTCCTTTGACAAGGTGAACTGTATTGCAGAGCTGGAGAACAATCTACTGAGCATTTCGCAGGTTTGTGACAAAAAGTTCACACCTCATTTCACTGATAAAGAATGCTTAATTCTCAAGCCGGGATTCAAAATTCCTAAGGAGTGGATCCTCATGCGCGCTCCAAGAGAGAATGACCTTTATGTTCTAGAGATGAGCGTCACATCCACTACATCTAAGAAGGTTCAATGTTTTGTTTCTAAAGCTACCGAGAAGGAGTCAATCTTATGGCATCGGAAGATGGGGCACATTCACTTGAGAATGATGATTTAGTTGGTGCACAACGACCTAGTGGAGGGTGTTAATCTGAAGAATTTTCATTTATCTGATGATTGTCTGAGTTGTAAGAAGGGGAGACAACATAAGAAATCACAACCAAGAAAGCTTCTAAATTCTACCAAGCTACCACTAGAAAGGCTTCATATGTATCTATTTGGGCCAGTTAACGTGAAAAGCATTTCTGGAGATCTATATTGTCTGGTCGTGACATATGATTTTTCTAGATTCCATGGGTTTTCTTTCTGGAGAGTAAAGATGAAACGTTTGAAAGTCTTATGATTCTCTTCAGGAAGCTTGGAAACCTGTATCACTTGACTATCAAGAGAATCCGCAGTGACAATGGTACTGAGTTCAAGAACAAGAGAATGTTTGAATTCTGCAATGAAAAAGGGATTCTTCATGAATTCAGCGCTCCCTATACTCCTCAACAAAATGGACTAGCTGAACGTAAGTTTCGCACACTGATCGAGACTGCCAGAACCATGCTCGCTGATTCAAAACTTCCAATTAGTTTCTAGAGCGAAGTAGTTGCATCTACGTGCTACACCCTCAATCGTGTGTTGAGAGTCAAGCCTCACAACAAACCTGTTTTGAACTGCTAAAGCCTCGGAATCCTAACCTCGCATTTTTGGAGCCTTTTGGATCACCGTGTACTGCTTTGCACCCGGGCGGTAAATTTGGAGCCAAATCCTTGGAAGGATTTTTCGTTGGCTATGCTAGTCCACAAAAAAGAGTTTTTTTGCCGAGTCTAAACCAGGTTATTCTTGCACAGCGTGTTGATTGTCAATGATATACTACACCAATGCAGAAACCTGGGGATCAATGGTTGTTCAACTACGAAGGTTTGTGGAATTCATTTGACCTACCTGAAGTACCATCAGAAGAAAAACTTGTTATGCTCTTTCAACATCATCAAATCTCAAATCAAGACCAAGTTTCTAGACCGTTGGTGATTTCCCCGTCACTTCCTGTCTCTAATACTTCTGATGTAGGTCCAAGCAATACTCTGCAGGAATCAGTTTCTGTACCTATCTTGAACATTACTGAATCATCTGCCGTTCAACCGATTAATGCCGACTCTGATCGTGAACCAACTTTTGATGATGGAGGATCTAGTTCCGATGAAGGATCTGAGCATATTGAAAATTTTCTGAATTGGACTGACCAATCAAATGTCAGAAATGAAGCTACATCGTCTGAACTGGTTGTTGATGAAGTGGTCACGAAT
This sequence comes from Scalesia atractyloides, assembly GCA_947069175.1. NCBI lineage: Eukaryota > Viridiplantae > Streptophyta > Magnoliopsida > Asterales > Asteraceae > Scalesia > Scalesia atractyloides. The sequence goes on along the minus strand of CAMTDV010000001.1, from coordinate 50,342,851 downwards.
TTGAAAAGTCCAGTAGATGTTCCGGGTGAAGTAATGCCAAGGACACTATCTTACCATCTGTCGGAGAATATCATTGGCAGCTTACAAACCTGAGTGTAAACTAGCAATCAAATAAACAAGGATCTAAGTTGCTTTTATACCAATATTGCTCCATTGCAAACCAGACTTTCTTACAGTTGTTTTGTTTCGTAGGTTGAACCAGGAAACTGGAGAGACGCGTTGAAAGAAGAAAGCTGGGTGGATGCAATGTAGGAAGAGTTGCTTCAATTCTAGAAACTTGGTGTCTGGAAGCTTGTTGATCTACCGGATCATCATAAAAAATCAATACTCAATGGGTCTTCAAGTGCAAGCGAGATGATAGAGGTATTGTGGTCAGAAACAAAGCTCGGCTAGTGGTCCAGGGCTTTCACCAGCAAGAAGGGATAGACTACACTGAAGTCTACGCCCCAGTCACGTTCTTGAAGCTATTCTCATATTCTTGGCCTTTGCTTCTTGGAAAGGTTTCAAGGTGTATCAATTGGATGTCAAATCTGCTTTCCTTTACGGCAAAGTCAAAGAGGAGGTGTATGTCGAAAAACCACCAGGGTTCGTCAATCCGATACACAAGGATAAAGTCTATCTTCTGAATAAAGCGTTAAATGGTCTACATCAAGCCCCGAGAGCTTGGTATGAAACGCTTTCAAGACATCTTCTAGACAACGGCTTTCTCAGAGGAACTGTACACTGTACCCTCTTCATAAAGGAAATAGATGGTCATCTAGTTTTGGTACAAATATATGTGGATGATATTATCTTTGGATCGTCAAATGAGAAGCTGTGCAAAGACTTCGAAGAAGTCATAAAGAAGAATTTCGAAATGAGTGTTATGGGGGTGATGAAGTTCTTTTTAGGACTTCAGGTTGAGCAATTGCCTGATGGTATCTTCATTCATCAGACGAAGTATGTTCATGACATGTTAGATAAGTTTGACATGTCAGGAACTGCGCCAGCATCAACTCTATTAGCCCCAAATCACGAAATTTGTCTAGACGCTCATGGAGTGAAAGACGATGAAACATTATATCGCTCCATGATCAGATCCTTGATGTATCCTACAGCTTCGCGACCTGATATCATGTATCCAACATGCATATGCGACCGTTATCAGTTCAATCCAAGAGATTCGCACTTATTAGCCGTCAAACAAATCATGTGATACTTGAACGGATTCCCGCGTACTAGCTTGTGGTATCCTTGATATGACGACTTCAACCTTGCCGGTTACTTGGATTTTGATTTCGGCTGCTGCAAGCTTAATGCCAAATCTACTATGGTTGGTTGCCAGTTCTTCGGAACCTGGTAACATGGCAATGCAAGAAACAGACCGCGGTAGCTCTCTCTACATGTGACGCTGAATATGTTTCAGCATCCAGCTGTTGTTCCCAGATACTCTGGATACAACAGCAGATCAAAGACTACGGACTGCAATTTCTTGATACACCAATTTATGTAGATAACAAGGCGGCTATTGATATCACCAAAATCCGGTTCAATACTCTCGCACTAAACATATTGAGATTCGACACCACTTTATCCGGGATTACTATGAGAAAGAGTTGGTTAGAATTGAAAAAATCCATATTGATGACCAAAAAGCAGATTTTTACACCAAAGAATTTGATCGATCAAGATTAAAAATCTTTTAAAATTAAATGGTTTAAGAAATCTGACATCAGGGGATATACAAGAGGTTGAATTTGAGGATGACGAGGACTTGACGTGATTCTCATCGGTATGACATGTTTTTCTGTAAATTTCTTTTCTTAAAAAACTTAAAACCAAATTATGTTTTTGATTTTAGGGGGAGAAAAGTTGTGAAAAATTCAAAAACATTAAAAAGTCAAAAAGAGTTTTTGTGAAAAAGGGGTAATCATATTACATCAATTAACAATCACAGTATGCTAAAGATATGGAATGTTTAAAAAGGTAATTAAACAGATATTTCTAAGGATTTGCCAATAGGCTTCACTCGTTCACTAAATTGTTCTTCAAGATATAAACTTTAAAGAAAAACTGAGTAATTTGTGGGTCGACATCTCTTGGATATATGGACTTAGTACTCCGAAATTTCGTTTGAGAGAACGCTAGATTCCGCGATACTAGGTCTTTATATTTAATCGAAATCTTGGTAATTATCCGAGTTCTTTTGATTTTGCATCGGCAATGACCTAGAACTAGCATAATACTTTACACATTATTCGCCTACAATAGATGCACAAAAAATTAGTATGTCATAAAAATTTACGACATCTGTAGTTAAAAAGATTCCTTTCTGGAACACCACCTAAAGTCGAGCCTTCATCTCTTTGTCTGTATGAAAATACTAACCTGAGCTCTCAAGATCTCGCAATTCACCCCATTTATAGATATCAGTTAGATATATTCACCTGTGAAATGAAATTCTGGGAATCTCGATGCGGGAATATATTCTGAGATGGGAAACACAGTTATTTCATGTTCCTTAATATTACCTAACATATCTTGAAACAATTGAGAAACATGTAGAGGTTTAAATGGATAAGTATATTGGCAATCTAGGTAAATCTGTTTAAGAACTTAAAGTTACTACCAAGATCAACGGTACTTGTAATTTGTCTAAATACTTGATATGATCCTCTAAACACAAAACTCATAAGAAATATGTATGTAAATACATCTTTACTTATTCTTTCTTTCTTTTCAAAAAATCCCAAAAAGCTTTTCAGCTTATTTTTAGCAATCTATCTTAGATTTTAGTCTACCGATGATGAAAATACCGTGAGTCGTAGTCAAAGCGACAGTTGCTAGAGGAAAGCTGAAGAGCATGGTCTGGGAGCTAATTAGAAAAGAAACAATCCTGAAATATCAACAAAGTTCATTAATTTGAAACTTTAAATTTTAGAATAAATATGTTTTGGTCAAAGAAATGGTCAACCAAGGTCATTAACTTGGACTTGGTAGGCAAATCGGATAACTAGGGTCACTAACTTGGACTTGGTTAACTGAGTGGGTTATAAAAAAATATAAAATTTAATAAAAAATCAAAAAGATAAACAAAGTGCATAGAACTGACTCATACGAGTGAGACACTGACTCGTACGAGTGACAAAAAGCTTCATTCGTGTGAAGCATTACTCGTACGAGTGAACCTTGAATGAGTATAAAAGGGCTGCTCATTCGCACGAGTCACACTATTGATTCTGTGCGATTGAGAGCTTACTTTGTGGGAATCAGTTCTTATCACTCATTTTTCTTGATCTATGTTACGTATTTATACTTCGGGGATGTTGATTTGCACACCTCTTTTGATGGGCAAGGTACTAATGCTTGTTTTCAGCCGTTATAATGCTGAAATTTGACCAAAAGGACATAAAACGTAGATTTAGGACAATCGGACCGTTAAAATATAAAATTGAACATAAAATCGTTAATATAAGCCCTTTTAACCTAGAAATCAACCTTCAATTTGTTAAAATCCACATGTTTTAAGTTTGGTTTAATTAAGTGTTATTTGGTGCGATTTGTTAATCGTACGAATCATCACTCGTACGAGAAAGGATTTCAAATGTTTGTTTATCATATTCACTCGTATGAGTTATCGTTCATACGAGTAGGTCCTTAAATGTCTATTTCTTTGTGGCTCGTATAAAGCATCAGTCGTACGAGGAAGCTTGCTCAAAACCCTTAAAAATTTGTTAAGTATATTATTCATTTGTACGAAGAAGTGGCTCGTACGAGTAGGGTTTCTGACTAAAACTTAAATTCTTGTCTAAGTATATGACTTGTACGAATGGTGACACGTACTAATGATTAAGAGTTGAAATTTTTGAAATTTTTTCTAAGTGTTTGAAATGTTTATGCTTGCAGATCAAGAAGTCTTCGTTTTCACCATTTCACAACATCTGTTGTCAGTTAGACGAGACTATTCCTGAAATCGCAGCTTATGGAGAAGTATTAGATTTTTTAAGCCGACTTCCTATTACCAAGGCGCTCACTAATAGTCACACGACTTATCGGTCTCATGTCAAATATTTTTGAAATGCTGATGAAGAAGAGAACGTGATTTTGTCTGCTGTGAGGATCGATAACAAAGATATTCAAGTCAAGATCACTGAAGACTTGATCCGGACAACTTTAGAGTTTAAAGATCATGAAGAAGACCCAACTAGTTTCTCAGAATACATGGTTAAAGGGTGCTTCTATCGAATGGGTTATGCAGGTTTCGTTAACGCAACTCCATTTTAGAAGGCAAATCTCAGTGCTCCATTTCGTTATATTGCACATTGTGTTATTCATGCCCTCAGTCACAGAAAGGGCGGCTTTAATGATTTGATTGATTATCAGATGTGCATGATTACATCACTTATTCTAAAACTGCCCTACAATTTTTCAAGATTGATCTTCTCCCAGATGGTCTAAAATATAAAACGCGAGAAGTTTTTGCAGTATCCGCGTTTTGTTCAGATGTTGCTCGATCACTTACATCCAAATTTAAAGAAGAAGATAGATGATGTTTTAAAGCTGGAACATATGGATGTGTCAACTCTGAAAAAGATGAATCTGCATCTTAAAGCCTTCCCAAATGCAAGCCTGATTTTGGGGCTATTCTTGACAAAGATTATGTGGCACCGCCAAAAAGGAAGTGGAGGAATGATGATAGTGGAGACGAAGATGAAGAGCTAGAAGCGTTAGACGGTTATGTTGCGAAGAGAAGCGTGTGGTTCTCTAAAAAAGATAAGAAGGGGGTAAGGGGTGGAAGCGAAAGAAAACGTCCACATCTACCTCCAATGCCCCTAAAAAGAAGCAACGTGCATTTGACAGCATGAAGTTGCTCGACGAGTCAAAGCCAGAAGAAAATGTTGAAACTTTGGCTGCTGATATCGAACGAGAAGCATTTGGAGTTCAGGAAGGAATTGTTGAAGACGCATCCTCCTCTAGCACTGATCGAGAGGATAGGATCGCGGGAGAGAGAGAAAGAGCTAAAGAAAGAGAAACTGAACGTTTGGCTGAACTTCAATGAAAAGCAGAAGAGAAGAAACGAAAAGCAATAGGGGAAGATGATACTACGTATGTACCTTCGGGTTTCGACAACAATACCCATGTTTGCAAATCTTCAAAGAGGTCTTCTAGACGTCTCAAGAGACCAGCTGTTAGAAGCATTGATTCTCCAAAAGATAAATCTAAGCAGTGAATGTTGAACCGACTCCTCAACCACCACCATCACCACCTCCTCAACCAACTCCACAACCACAACCACCATCACAACCAACACCACAACCTACACCTCAAGCTCAACCTTCTCAATCTCAATGCTAGTTCTTCACAGGAACCAGACTGAAGACCAATTTGACTTCGATTTTGGTGATATACCACGGGGAGAAGAATTTTCTGCATATATGTTCAATGACACACGTATTGAAGAGTTGGAAAACCAAGTTATGCTAAATAGTGTAAAGATTGTTGAACTCCAAGAACAAATGAAAGGGCTGAAAGAAGAAAACCAGCATCTTGAGGCTATCTTGGCCAGTATCGTGTCAGAGAACGAAAGACTGAGGAACCGAATTGAAGAATATAACGAAGAACGCCTCAGCAATCAATGGAAGATGAGCTTTTTTGAGAGGATTCTTACAAAGAAGCCCGAAATTAACTTAGCTATAGAAATAGATAAGATTGAAAGAGCAGAAGCTACAGAAAGGCTTGCTGAGTGAGAACGCATTGCAAAAGAGTTATCAGACGCTCAGGGGAATGGTAAATCGAAGGTTGGTGAAGAACCTATGATTGATATAACTGAGCCAGAAGCTCAATCTGTGCTAGTATCTTCTGAAGTGTTGGTATGTGCAAATTCGAAGAAGTTTGTTTTGATTGGAAAGCTAAAGAATGTTGACATCGACATGACGCATCTTTCAGCTAAACATCGAGAATGGCTCAATAAGAGAAAGATGGAAAAAGAAATTAAAGCAGAGGTAGATGAATTTGTTGAGAATCCTGAGAAGGAAAATGAAGACTTGGATGATATAGATGATGTATTTTCTGATAAGTCTGATGATGATAGTGATGGTGGTGATGATGACAATTTGGGTGGTTCAGGTATCCTTGTAACAGAATCTAATTTGAATGAAGATATTGATTTCTCTGTGTACTTGTATGATTCTACCAACCAAGTAGAAGAAGTAAAAGATCAGGGAAAGGCACCTGAAAGCTCTAAAGATTCTATGCAGGCAGGGATTTTCACAGTGACCGATGTGTCAGCTGTCCTGTCGTACCCAAATCCAAGATCTTGTATTTAGAGCATGATGCAAAAGAAGGAGAGTTCGTCCATTACTATACAAAGGAAGAGATCCCCAATTATTGGGCATGGACGAAGAGGCGTTTAAATTTTATTTCGAAGAGGAGCTTAATGACATCAGTACTTTTGAGTGTGTGGATTATGTCTTCGAACATGTTTCTGATGCACATGCTTATGACAAGGTTGTCGTGGAGGATGATTCTGATGATAATGATGCAGATATTGCCGGAGATGGTACAAATGACTCCCCAACCTTCAATGAATAGTTTGCAGTCGAGAATGATGATCTTCTGAAACACATAGTTGAAGAGGCTGTTAAACAGGGAACATTTCCTCAAAGTCTGTCTAAAGAAGAAATTGCTAATATGAGGAAACTGTGGTTTAAGGAAGTACCGGCTGAGTGTAAATTTAAATGTCCCCTAGCATTCTTCACTCGTGATGCTAACGTCTCTCTTGGGGACATCATAAGCTGGGGATGGATCGAAGAGCTTAATGTTTATGCAATTAAACGGGAGTATGGGATCCAATATTTTCGATACTTAAGCGACATAAAGACCCTGCCATTCTGGGATATCAAAGAACTTGTTCAAACTAAGATGATCAATTTGAAGATGAAATTTCATGACCAGCGGCTGTGGAAGTTGATTAAGCTTGAGGCTACACATGGTTTTAATCACTGGAAGCCACATATCCCTAAAAGAATCCAGAAGATCGATCCGATTATGAAAGAAAAGGATGTTACGTTGATTGTAAAGAGTCCATAAGTGATGAAGAATATGCCTATGATTAAAATGGAACAAGATTTTTACAAGATTTTCAAATGGTGGCACTATGATTCGAACACAGGCGAAGTTGTAATTTGTGTCCAACCAGATGAGGATTCTTGAAAAATCACAGAAGAACTATCCGAATCCATTACACACAATCGTATCTATGGATTATGGCGTGGTATGCGAATACTAGACCCGATGTGGCTAGTAAACTGCTCACAAAAAGACATTGAATGTTTATTCTTTAGCAAAATCAATTTTGAAGAAAAAGACAAAGAGCATGCTCTCTAGATCCAGAAGATTGTTAATGTTTGTTTTGCTAATGACATACATTCAGGAACGACATGGAACACTTCTTGGAGGAAGCTGGAAGAGATTGAGAAACGAAAGAAAGAAAAAAAGGAGGATAGGATTGCAGAGCGTATGCGAATTGCTTCGCTAAGGCGCTTTCAATTTAGACGTTAATTGTCAAATCACTGAAGATTTTTTTGAAGACTATCCAAGACTGCGGCAACATCAAAGGGGAGTTTGTTGGTGCATAATGTCTATTGCCTACGTCTAGGATATGTTGGTTATGTATAGAGGGCTTAGAATGTCTAACATTGTATGTTAATATATGATTTATTTGCTTTGTACATGGGCTCGTACGAGTGACTCCTTGTCACTCGTACGAGGCACCACTCGCACGAGTCATACACATACTCCTTCTCCTGTGCGAGTCATGTTGACCTATAAATAGAGGAGCTTGAGTGTTGTATCAGACATCTGCTGGTGTGTGGCGAAGCCCTATCAAAGTGTTACTTGTCTATAATTGTTCACGTTTATCAATACAAATCAAGGCGTTTAAGTAGTATATCTTTCTTGTTGTTTGTCCAACTCGCTAACAATGAATTCCGCCTCTGTTAGATGAGTCAGATCTGTCCAGTGCTCATTGGAGGAGAGCTGATCCCCTCTCACAAGGGATCACAAATACTTATCTTTATTTTGTCTGAATAGGTGCTGCCAGATCCTCATCCAAATCTGCCTCAAAGTTTGGCCTTGGAGACATTGACAACATAATCTCCCCTCGTTCGACCAAGAGAGAGCTGGCCAAAGGCCAAAGCCAACCAGAGCCCAAGGTCATGACCACCCGTGCTTAGGCTGGGTCCAAGAGGAAGAAGCCAAGCATGTCTACTAAAGACACCCTTTAGATAGAGTAGTAAATCCACAACTTTGTCACCGAGGTAAGGATCACTAATCCTGACAATCAATCTTGTCTCTTTCTAAGGATCATTGATCCTGACCATCATGTCTTGTTATTTGAAGAAGCTTGCCCAAATCTAGGCTATCTATGGTAAACTCCTAGCCGATGCTGAAAGATAAAAGGATCTCCCAGCTGAGGTCAATAGCCTTGAGAAGCAGATCATGGTGGTTGAGATATGGGCGAACAAAGCTAAACTGGAGGCCGCCGATGAAGCCAAGGTCTGCGCAGCTCAAGCCATTCTCTGGGCAGGAATAAAAATAGTCAAAGAGGCTGTGGATCCTGCCTTTAACAGGTCTGAATGGGTTCTTGTTGCGTAGAGGCAGAGACTCCTGGAGCTCGGTGGTGAAGAAGAGCCTGAGCCGGTGCACATGCTGGAAGCTGGGACTAGCGAGGCAGAGGAGATGGTCGAGGTGGGAAGAGCTGAAAGTGGCAAAGCAGGTGGTTAGGCACGTGGTGGTGCAGCTGAAGGTGATGCTGCTGTGGTGGGCAATGAAGGATAATATAGACGAGGCCTAAGCCCGCTATTTTAGGATTTCTTGTTTTTGGTTGATGGTATTTTTAATTTGAACAATTTATAGTTTGTAATTCTAAACAATAGTTTCAATGGTAAGGATCCATGATCCTTAACACAATAGGGGGGTGGCAAAGGTGGATTGGACCTTCTGTTTGTGGACGATGAGGCCTTTGCGCCCCTCACTTTTATATTCCTACACTTGATGAACAATTAGTATGGACACCCTTTATCAACCCAAGTGGACGGGCCACGTTTGCTGGTAGAAACTTGGGTCGAAAATTTTGATAACCGTATAATGGGGTTTTAATAAAAGTTACAACCTTTTAATTACACCTTGTGTTGTACTGTTATTTCTAAAATGTTGTTTTGATATGTTTAGGTATATTAGCTTTATTTTACCAAACTTAGAGAATTTCGGATTTGTCAAAAACACACCAATTCTCTATCATATCAACTTTGGAAAATATGAGAAGTTATATGATCAAGAATCATCTATCCTTAATTAAGAGGTCTAGGGTGTGAATAGCAATGAATATAAACTAAGGATAAAACATACCAGAGAATCCAAGTTAGGATTTTATATCCTTAAGACTTACAATTGCATAAACTTACCATAGAGATAAGATAAGGTTTAAGTATTCAGGATCCTTAGTTGCAAACCTTTAAGGCCTTATGAACTTGTAAAAACAACTTGGGACTAAGCCAAATATCCTGGGGACAAGCCCAAATAAACTAGGGACAAGCCCATAAAACTAGGGACAAGCCCAAAAGATACTGTGGTCTAGCCCACTCGGGGGACAAGCCCACGTAAGTGACATAAAAATGCCAAAACCTTAGCTAACGTGAAAACGTTAGAACCTTAGGATAACGGATGTATGGTACTTCTACCATTATACTTGATATCCTACATATGGCCAACAACAATGAAATTGTTAGCCACTAAAGCGTGTACTGGTCCCATTGCCATGAACCATACCTGGATAAACGTGCGCTACTAGCAGGGTGTCAAAACCCAATTCGTGAGAAAGGTGAAAACCTTTAAACCTTAGAAGGTATAAGATACCTTAAACCTGGGAGAGAGGTGGCCAACCCCTTGATCCTCTGTAAGAAATGTTAAAACCCTACAAAAGCTCAAAACTTTATAAAAATGGGTGTTAAATGCTCAATATCCTTTCCTTATAATGAATAATATATAAAATGAAAGAGAGTGAGAGTAAGATGTTACCAAAGTAAGGATCATATATCTTTTGGGGTTCCTTGATCCTTCATCAGAACACTAGAATCACTAAGGATCCTGGATCCTTATTACATGAAGTATTTTTTCAAGTGAATAGTGTTCCAAGCTCTTGGTAGGAGATCACCATCCATAGTTAATAAGCGATATCCCCCTTTTTTAGGTTTTGCTTCTATCAAGTAGGGACCTTCCCATTTTGGCCGCTAACTTACCATCATCCACGTTCGTAGTGTTTTCGAATGCTTTCCATAGTACCAAATCACCAACTTGAAATCTTCTTATTCTGATATTCCTGTTATATGCCCTAGCCATCCTTTGTTGATAACTGGCCATCCTAATTCTTGCTAAATCTCTGAGCCCATCCACAGTATCCAAGTCTTAGGTCAGGTTCTCAGCATTTATTTTAGGATCACAGATGCTTGTTTTGGCTATAGGAACCACCATTTCTGTAGGGATCACTGCCTCAGTCCCAAAGACTAGGGAGAATGGAGTCTAGCCAGTGGCATTCTTGGAGTTATTTTATCTCCCTACAAGACATACGGTACCACTTCAGCCCACTTCCCTTTCTTGGATCCAAGCTTCTTCTTCTTCAAGTTGTTGATGATGATCTTATTGCTTGATTCTGCTTACCATTAGCTTGTGGGTGGACTGGTGTTGATGTTATCATCCTAATCCCCCAGCTGTCACAAAGGTTAGTAGTTCTACTCCCAATAAATTGGGATCTATTATCACAAATGATTTTAGAAGGAATTCTAAATCTAGTAATAATGTTTCTTTTACTGAAGGATATGACTTCCTTTTCTCTGACTTGAACAAAAACTTCTGCTTCTATCTATTTGGAGAAGTAAACAGTCATGGCTAGCATAAATACTTTTCCTCCTAGTGCCTTGGAAGTTTGCCAACTATATCCATTCCCCATATCTGGTATGGCCAAGAAGAAATTACTGGATATAAAGGCTCTACTGGCTGATGTAAGATGTTGCTATGCCTCTAACAAGAATCACTTTTCCTTGCATATTCCACAGCATTCTTCTTCATAGTAGGCCAATAATAACCTGTTATGAGGATCCTTGAGAATAAAGCTTTGCCCCTAGTGTGATTTCCACAGTCTCCTTCATAAAAAATCCTTCAAGACTTCTTGAATTTATAGATCCTCGATGCACCTCATATAGGGACCTGCAAGAGATCTCTTTTATAACATGTTATTTAATATAGTGAATTGAGATACCTTAATCCTAAAGGCTTTGGGATTCTCCCCGGTGGGAATTTCCCCACTCTGAATATACTTCACAATTGGAATGATCCATGATCCTGAATTTGGCTGCACATCAATGGGTACAACTATAGTATCCTCAACGATCTCTAATGCTTCATTTTCTCAATTGTAGGAGACATAATATGGATGATAGGTATCCTAACGTCCTATTATATTTTCAAGGATGATCCTAGGTTTGCTAAGGCATCTCCCTCTACATTCTCTTCTCTAGGCACCCGTGTTAAGCTAAAAGAATCGAAAGCATTTGCTAGTTTTTTTTAACAATTTCTAAATATTTGATTAATTTATCACCCTCCCCAACATATGAGCCATTGTAATGGTTAGTAAATAGCAATGAGTCTATCTATACTTGAAGATACCTGATCCTTATCTATTTAGCTAACTGCAAACCTGCTATTAGGGCCTCATATTCTGCTTCATTGTTAGTTGTCTGAAACTCACAAGCAATGGATTGGGGTATTATGTCCCCCAGTGGCGATTTTAGTAGTATGCGTAGTCCAGTTCCCTTGACATTTGAGACTCCATCTGTGAAGAGTATCCATGGATCCTTGGTCTTCTCAAGCTGTTGAACCTCTAATTTAGCTTATCTTTGTAGATCACTATGGAAATCAGCCACAAAGCCTGCCAAAGCTTGAGATTTGATGGCAGTCCTAGGTTCATACTTAATGTAATATGCACTAAGTTTGACTGTCCATTTCGCCATTCTACCTGACATTTCAGGTTTCCTAGAACGTTCTTAATAGGAAAGTTAGTTTTCACAATAATTGTATGTGTTTTAATAATGTCTAAGTTTAGCGGAAGCCACAGTCAATGTAAGAACTAATTTCTCTAAATGAGAGTACCTGGCTTTATCATTAAGAAGGCTTTTACTTACATAATATACCGGATGTTGTTGGCCTTGTTGATCCTTAGCTAACACCGCATTTACTACCTTACTTAAAATATCTAAGTACACGGATAACGACTCACCATCCTTTAGTTTTATCAGGGCTGTGCTGGGATAGATAATCGTTCATGGCTTTGAGTGCAGCTTCATGCTTCTTAGTCCACTCGAATTTCTTATTCTTCCTTAGAATGTCATAAAAATCCTTGCACTTTTCTGAGGATTTTGAAATGAATCTCTTTAGCGCCGCGATCCTTCGTGTCAGTTTCTAGACATCCTTGGCATTGGTAGGGGATTTGATGTTCACAGTTGCTTTAATCTGTTTAGGACTAGCTTCAATCCCCCTTTTGGTCACCTTGTATCCTAGGAATTTTCCAGCTTTGACACCAAAATAGCACTTTGAAGGATTCGGCTTCACGTTGTATTGGTCAAGCATATTCAATGCCACTTCAAGATCCTTGAGATGATCCTCCGCTCTCTTGGACTTGACCACCATGTAATCTATATACACTTCCATAATGTCTCCAATCTGTTCCTTGAACATCATGTTGACAAGTCTTTGGTAGGTGGCACCTGCATTTCCCAGTCCAAAAGGCATTGCAATATAACAATATATGCTAGTAGGAGTCATGAATGCTGTATCCTCTTGATTAGATGGTTCCATCTGAATTTATTGAAAAATACAGATGATGCATCCTTAAAAGTTAGCAACTCATGTCCTATTGTTGCACCCAGCATGGGGTCAATGTGTGGTAATGGGAAAGTATCCCTGGGACATGCCTTATTTAAATCTGTAAAGTTAACACATACCCTCCACTTTCCATTTTTATTTTGAACTACCTGTCACACCCTCCATTTCCACTTGCGGAGTATTACCGCGAGGCGTGTGATCAAACCAGAATCTTAGACACTAGCAACGTCAAACGACTCTATATGATTTATTTTAACGTTTTCCGAAAACATTTATTGTAAACATGCATAGTCATTTTCAAAGTTCCAAAGTCTCAAAGTTTAGCGGAAGCATTAGAATAAAGTAACGAGCGCCAACATAAACGCCAAAACCAATATCCCAAAAAAAATAATCGTTAATAAAGACTCGATGACATGTCTTGATTTAATGCAAAGTGGGTGCACCTAGCGCTCCTAGCGTCCTGAGAAACATGCAAAGAAACAAATGTCAACATTAAAGAAGAGTGAGTTCACAGGTTTTTATAAGTTCTCAAGTTCGGTTTAAAAGATTGTTTTCCCCCGTTATCCCTAACCCAGGATAACGACATAGTTCCATTATTCCGAACCTGGAATAATAATGTTGGTTTGTAAATTAGTTCAATGTTAACATGTAGGTAGCGAGCCTAAAGTTACGTCACGTAAGAGTTCGTGATCGAAGATGACTGTTGTTGCCTCTGTGTTGCCAGGTCTATCACTGACCATGGCGAAAGTTAGGCCAAATTAATCACCCGTTGACCATTCCCGTCGGCTAGCGCGACTAGCTCGGGTGGGGCTTGTTGGGCCTAGTAGTACTACTATAATTTCCCCGCTATCTAACACAATACTAACGATCCGAGAGTTGGTTGAGGACTTCCGTGATAAAGCTACTTAGTGACCATAACATACATTAACATTAACTTAGTTACTGAATAGTTAACGGTATTAATTTCGCATAACGTAAAAGATTAAGTTGTAGAGCGTATACATGTTTCTCCCCCTGTTGTTCCAAACCGGATAAAATAAGGGCCGTGAACTCACCTTAAATTGCTCAGTTAGATAAACGCAAAAGAAGCAAACGATGGAACCGCTAATCGCGTCCTAACATATCAACTAATTCAAAGTTAGTGTGTGAACACACTGATACAAAACCCTACGCATAACTAACACACAGTACGGCACACGTAATAACCAATTTGAAACCATAATCATGCATGCGAAGTATCACCATACAAAATAACCACCAAATCAACTTGTCATAAACACAGGATAACTCATACAACACTTAGATACACACAAACGCAAGTTATCATGTTTCAGCTTGTACACTCATAACTGAGCTGTTTTCGAGACATTTTATAAAATAGTTCCCATGCTCCACAAATTCCAATCTTCTTACAAAGGGTGCCAATTAGCCTGTAAAATGTAGTGTAAAATTTTCAAGTCCTAAATCTTTACCAATTATTTATAAAAATTTATATACTAGGCTGCAGTCAGATTCGTTGATTTCTGACTGCAGTCCACGAGAAAAATCATTTAAAAATCATCGTTCATCCGATTAATGAAATTCCAGTGTGAGATTTTTGGAAACTCCCGTCTCCAGTTATGATACATATTTCGTGATCTAATCCCATATAGACTATGAGATCCGACTCGATAAACAACCTGCAAATTCTGCAGAATTTACGCAGCTTCAGCTGCTGCCCTAAATGGTCATTCAAAAATAGTAAACGACCTCAGAAAAATATGAATCCGGCGCCATTTGAAGCGTTTTTCAAAAATACATGTTTAGGCTTCAGAAAATCCACTTTTGGATTAATAATGATCAGGTAACAGTCAACTGAAGTTGGCTGTAAATGTCAATCAACTTTCTGTTTTCGACTTTAATGTATTAGAACATGTTTAAACGGCCATGACGCTTAGTCGTATCGATTAACAGCAGGTTAACTTATCAAATATCATTTAGCACATCAACATTCACACAAACTCTAGGTGAATAACACCCTAAACATCATCACAAACGCAGCCAAAACTCATGTATACATACATATCATTTTACTAATCAAGTTAAACATTAACATGAACAAGATCACCATGAAACACTACAAACACAACCATGTATACACCGATTTCAATACGAAACAACCATAAAACAAGGACTAACCTTGCGAAGATGAGTGTTACACTAGAGAGGGAGTAGCGAGAGAGAAAGAGGGTAGCGAGAGAGAGAGAGATCGCGATTGGGGGGGGGGGCTCTCCACTGTCGTCGACTTAAACTAGGGGATTAGGGTTTGAATATTTCCCACACATGCATGTATACGTATCATAGGGAGGGGGTCGCATAAGGGGGCGGTTTGGGTTATTCCTTGGGCCGCAAGGGGTGTGGGTGGCGGGTTGGGTTTGCTTGGTCGCGAAGTCGAAATGTTTCACAGGCTTGGTTCAGTTCGGCTTATAAATAAAATTTACTAACCGATCATTATAATCTGATAAATAACTACACACAATACGACTCGACAATTATTCACAAACGTCTAATAACACATAGCACGTAATTCAGATACGACCTGTTAAAACTCCCAAACATCGTGTATTCCCTAAATACTAAAGTTAGTGTAGTTATTGCGAGCGCGTAATTTAATTCTCTGAATTAAATTAGCGTAGGGATGAATAACAATAAAGTAGCGCGTTTAAAGTACCTAAAAAACCGGGATGTCACGTTATCCCCATGTTGAAAGAATTTTCGTCCCGAAAATTGAGTAAACACAGTTTAGAGTGCAACGCACAAATGTTCAGCTTGTTAGAATGGTACAAGGAAATCCCAGGCTGTCATATTATCCCCATGTTGAAAGAATTTCGTCCCGAAATTCAATTGGCGGTGACATCAGATTGCTGCTCAGCTGCAAAAAGGTGTGGATATTTGCTTTTCATTTGGTCCTCTCTTTCCCACGTGAACTCCGGTGCACGCTTAGAGTTCCAACAAACTTTGACGATCGGTATCTTGCTGTGCCTTCGAGTCTTGATCTCACGGTCCATGATCTCGATAGGTTGCTCCACAAAATGCAGTTGTTCATCAACTTGTATCTCATCCAATGGAATGACCAGGGTTTCATCTGATAGACACTTCTTCAGATTGGACACGTGAAAAACGTTGTGAACTCCACTAAGTTCGGCCGGAAGGTCTAACTGATAAGCTACGGGCCCGATACATTTCGAAATCACAAATGGGCCTACGTACCGTGGATTTCGTTTGCCTCGTTTTCCAAAACGAATTACACCCTTCCAAGTTGACACCTTCAGTTGGACACGGTCACCTACTTGAAATTCGATTTTAAAATAAAGTGCATAACCACATATGAGTAAACGTAGATGTAAATTTAATCACAAAATACATAATATTAATTATTGCACACACATACACCAAATGATTGATTTTGAGGCACGCGATGTTCAACTCTTCTCTCACGAGGAACTGATGGGCCTAATGAATGATTTTGAGGCACGCGTTGTTCAACTCGTCTCCCACGAGGAACTGATGGGCCTAATGAATGATTTGCACGTAACTTGACAATATGTAAACACACATCACAACAAACAATATTTACATTATAAGTTTAGATCATATAATGGTAATGGCACGAGTTTGAATAAGCGAATTAATTTAAGAGACACATGATACACCCCAAAACATGAATAAAAAGGGGAATTTGTAAGAATTCACTCACTGTGGGTGCGTTTTCTTGGATTGATGATGAATGCGCACGAATTTGGATTTAACCACGAGAGAAATTAACCTAAATAATAACATAATAATTCGATAAATAAATAAACTTTTATTTGAGATTAATATTTTTAATTAGTGTTCTTAATGGGATTGTTAGATTTATTTTTGTGAGTTTAAGGACATTTTCTAACTTTAAAAATATTATTTTAAGTGTTTTTAATTGATTTTTAAATAAATAAATAAATAAAAAGAAATAAAAATTTTGACTTTTTGACCGTTGACCGTTGACCGGTCGGACCGTGTTAATTATGTGCGCTGAGTGAGGTTCGAACGCAGCTCTATCAACTGAGCTATGTGTCTAACCCGAAATAAATCTGATTTTAATTATATATATATATTAATTCGATTAATTCATTTCTGTCTCTATTTAAAAAGCTTTGATAATTGCCAGAACCGGTTACAGAAGCAGGATTCGAACTCGGGACCTGTGGTTTAACTTTGCACACAGTCCACCGCTGGACTGTGTGTCTAACCTGGTTAAAATACTGATTTTAATTATATTTAGGTATTATATGTTTTGTTTTACGTTATAAAATGCTTGGTTAATATAAAGGATTCAGCATTATGTATGGGACTCGAACTCGGTATCTTTGCGTTTCAAATGCACACAGTCCACCACTGGACTGTGTGTCTAACCCGATACAAATCCCATTTTTTAATTATACTTATAAACTACTCGCTGTTCATCTTCTTTGTTTTTATGAAACCCGGGAATCAACCCGACTGTTTAATCAATCATTCTTATTGAATTAATTGATTGATTATTACTGATAACGAAAATTATTTAAACAGAAAAGGAATTAAGGATGTTGTACCGAACAGTTGTGAACTCCGATGAAGTTCCGGTGACTGAAAGAAATTCCGGCGAAGTGTAACTCGCGACAGAGGATCTACAAGAAGTTTGAGGTGAGTGCGGTGTTTTCGGTCTGAGCTCTAGGAGTCTTATTTTAGAGTAAAGCAGAAGAAATGAAATGGGTTCGGTTTTCCGGTGACTAACTCCGGCAGTTTCAGTAATTTCCGGCGACTTGCAAATTGAGCAGAGAGTTGAGCCGAAGGTTCGAGAGCAGTTTGAGTATGTTTTGAGACAGTATGCGAGTGCAATTGAGATGAGATGCATCGATATTTATAGTGCCCATTATCAACACATGATTTCAGTTTCAAAAGTTCGGTCAAGATGTAATTGCCTAACTGATTGCATAACCGATTGGGGATTGTTGACTCCTTGATTGAGTCTATCGGTTACATTCGAGGATTGACGAGGAAATCCGGTTTCCTTGATGATAGCCGGCGACTTCGCGCGGCTGTTTCTTGTTTGAATCCGGATTTCATCTTAAATATTATTTGTTTTCGTAATATTCACAAAAAGGCAAGTGGCAGAGCGGTGAAGTGTTTGTTTGTTGAGTGAACCGGCTGACCCGGGTTCGAAACCCGGCAGCGGTATTTATTTTTTTGTTCACTATTTTTTATTTTTTTTATTAATTATGTTTTAAAATTCTAACAATGTTTATTGGTTATGTATCGTTTAAAATTAATATGAACATTAAATACGCAACGAAAATTATAACTGAAATATTCGATTAATAAACGAAGCGGGTTTTGAAAACCCGTTTTCCGACGGATGTTACAATATCCCCTATTTTTAGAAATTTCGTCCCGAAATTTAAGTAGTGGTATGTTTGACTCAAAAGGAGGGTGGTTTTGACAATGACATACTCCGAAGGGGGTAAGAGTTTAAATTTTTATTTGAGGCGGTAACGTTCCTAGTAAGGGTTGAATACCCTGCTACAGGAATCGCTTTTTGATGACTAAGATAAGGAATATTGATAAACAGAGTTGATTGAATAGGTATGATCTCATGCACAAGAGTTTTGAGAGATTCGATACGTTTGGAAAGATAAGGTTATATCCTAAAACAAAACTTCTACACTAAAACCTACATGGAACCTCTCATAACCGCCTGACAATGCCTCTGATCCTTTGGCAAGAATACTTATATATAGGAAGTACCAGCGGCGTATCCACCATATTCTTGTCAAATTTTCATTGGCTTTATCAGTAAGTTATGATTAGTTCTATGTGACTCTAGAACATAAACAAACACAACAACCCAAGCTTGAGTCTTAATTCTGAAAGTATACATGTTTGAATGATGACAATACCTCTCTCGTTTGTTATGATGAAGAGTTTAGTCTATGTAGAAGTGAGACACAACCCAACTTCTTTGAATGATGAGATTGAGATACGATAAGATGTATGATGATATGAATGCTAAATCAGTGAGTATAAAACAAACTTCAACCATGACATTACTAAAGCCTACATCGAACTTCTCATAACCGCCTGACAATGCCTCTGATCCTTTGGCAAGAATACTTATATATAGGAAGTACCAGCGGCGTATCCACGATATTCTTGTCAAATTTTCATTGGCTTTATCAGTAAATTATGATTAGTTCTATGTGACTCTAAAACATAAACAAACACAACAACCAAAACTTGAGTCTCAAATCTGAAGGTATACATGATTGCATGATTACAGTACCTCTCTCGTTTGTTATGATGAAGGGGTTAGTCTAGGTAAAAGTGAGACACAACCCAACTTCATTGAATGATGAGATTGAGATACGTCGAGATGTATGATGATATGAATGTTAAATCAATGAGTATAAAACAAAACTGAAATACTAATTCGCATTAAGATTCTTGGATAAATTTCCAATTTATAATTGAGGTACGTGAAGATTGAGATAACATAAAAAAAACATAAAAACTAAGCGGTTGGAGTTGAATCTTGATTTTTGGTGAAGAAAACTAGTTGGGTGGTTCGTTTGGGCCGTTATTATCTTCAACAGGATTGGCGTTGATGTTGTAAGCTCTTCCTCTTGCTGGTGGCCTAGTGGTTAGGTTTTCTTGATTTGCTTGGTTAACTGGGTTTGCTTGAGCGTGGGTGTTTATGATGTTAACCAATCGAGGGCACGTGTTTCTAAAGTGGGTAGGGTCGCCACAATTAAAACAAGCTCGAACATATGGAAACATGGGGTATTGGGGTTGTTGATATGTTTGGATCATGTTTTGAGTATGGGGTGAAACTTGGTTTTGAGAGGCGTGACAAGTCTTGCTCAAGTGACCATAACGCCCACAATTTGCACATAGTCGACAAGGTAAGGTAGATGGATGGTGATAAAAACAGGTGCTGCATTGAGGGTGAGGTCCAATGTAAGGTTTCTTATTTAGGTAAGTAGAGTTAGGTGCTACTTGAGTAATTGGGATAGCTTGGAGGGGTATGGCTTGTGAAGCTGGTTGATTGCCTTGGGTAATGGCAAAAATTTGTCCATCTCGTTTTCTCTTAGCAGTGGGTTGAGAAGAGGATTCGGTTTGGGTGGCATTTGAGGTTTCGGTTGATGCTTTATCCTTCTTCTTTTCCTCTGTGAAGTCTTTATTCCGTATGCGGTTTTCGGTGAGCTCTGTAGCTAACTCCATTGCTGCTTCCAACGTTGCAGGTTTGGTACTTATTACAGGGTCTTGAATTTTTGAAGGAAGACCTCGTATGTAATGCTCGATCAAACGGTAGAGGGGAGTGAACAAGTTGGGGACCATCTGGTTTAACTCAAGGAATCTCTTGTTGTATGTGGTGTGGTCGCCCTCTTTCTGTTTTAAAGAATAGAACTCATCTTCCAATTTCTTGATTTCGCTTCTTGGACAAAACCGTCTTGTCATGATTTCCTTCAACTCTTCCCAAGCATCTTCAACACCTCGCTTGGCCTTCTCTGTATTCCACCATGTAAGTGCTACTCCAAACAAACGACCGGTAGCATATCGCACCTTGCGATTATCGGGGCAGTCGCAATTGAGAAAAGTGTTCTCCATCTCCTCAAACCAATGGAGGAGAGCGGTGAAACCTTCAGTCCCTTCGTATTTTGGAGGATCGCAGGATTTGAAATGTTTGAGGTGCATTTAGTGGCTTTTGAGGAAGGATTGACAATGTTTTGATCTTCTTGGTGGATTGGGTTGACGGGATTAGCGGTAAGGGCTTGTTGAACTTGAACTACGATGTTGGGTATTACGGCCGCCATTTGTTGAGCGATTTGGGCAGCCATGCGCTCGCGGGATTTTCCTGATTTCATTTTCCTACGAGAGAGGCTAGAAGACATCTACAAGAAATACGTATCAAGAGTATGAGTTGGACATTTTAGGGGTCATGTGTCGTATTTAGGAATGAACATTCATAAAATAAATGAAGAATAATAAATTTACTACATCCATAGGATGTCTTGGGCTTTGCTCGTAATTGGGCCTTGCATGCCGCCATACTTCACCTTCGTAATCATGTGGGCCCCCATGATTACCGGGTCTTTCATATGGTTCGCATGTTTTAGCCTGGTAACGTACACTAAAACCCGGAGAAAATCGAGAAATATGTATGTAACGTATGGAATTCGGAGTGCATCTAGGTGTGGACACGGTGAAACCTCAAAGTGGGGTTACTTCGAACGACGTTTGGTGTGGCATGCTTTGGCCTAATAGGTCCTTCATACTCTCATCGTTAGTCCCCAGGTAGGCAAACTGGTCCGTTATATTGGATTTATACGAATGCCAACCTAGACAGGACGTTCCGACTACCGATACTTGTACCCTTACAGTTACTACATGCCCGTCGTAGAACTCACTTTGATGAGATTGAAAAACGAAAAATGCGTCAAAATCTTGAATAAAGGAATATGAGAATGATTTGAATATGTGAATATTGAAATATGCGTGATGAATGTATATGTAAGCATGTTAAGTTTTGACAATAAGTATAACTCATTAAGTATCACACAAAATGATTGGGAAGTGTTTGCATGCATTTGTGTGTGTAATAAATACGAAACAAATAAACATCATGAGTTTGCTTGTAACCACATAGACAATTAAAATCTAATCAACTATAGTATAGACTCTAAGGGTCTAATAACCTATCCTATATCCCTATAGTCAAAAGCTCTTATACCAATCTGTCACACCCCGACCCGCAGCGGAAATGGTGATCGGGGCATGATTGGGTTTTCATCAAAGCTCATGACATTTATTATAAAGTTTCATATTTATTATTTCTATTTAAAGGAGAATCATTACAATCAATAATACAAGTACAACATGTTCTATACATCTTTCAAGACTTCATTATTTTTCTTCTAAGGCAATTTCCTATGTGTCCCTTGCTTCAACCTGTCCACCTGTATCATGTGTAAAAATAGGGTTTTTGGGTCAACAAAAAGTTGGCGAGTGAATCCTATGAAAAACTTTAAACGTGTTTATTGTATCGATTTTAAAATAAAGTGCATAACCACATATGAGTAAACGTAGATGTAAATTTAATCACAAAACACATAATATTAATTATTGCACACACATACACCAAATGATTGATTTTGAGGCACGCGATGTTCAACTCGTCTCCCACGAGGAACTGATGGGCCTAATGAATGATTTTGAGGCACGCGTTGTTCAACTCGTTTCCCACGAGGAACTGATGGGCCTAATGAATGATTTGCACGTAACTTGACAATATGTAAACACACATCACAACAAACAATATTTACATTATAAGTTTAGATCATATAATGGTAATGGCACGAGTTTGAGTAAGCGAATTAATTTAAGCGACACATGATACACCCCAAAACATGAATAAAAGGGGAATTTGTAAGAATTCAGTCACTGTGGGTGCGTTTTCTTGGATTGATGATGAATGCGCACGAATTTGGATTTAACCACGAGAGAAACTAACCTAAATAATAACATAATAATTCAATAAATAAATAAACTTTTATTTGAGATTAATATTTTTAATTAGTGTTCTTAATGGGATTGTTAGATTTATTTTTGTGAGTTTAAGGACATTTGCTAACTTTAAAAATATTATTTTTAAGTGTTTTAATTGATTTTTAAATATATAAATAAATAAAAAGAAATAAAATTTTTGACTTTTTGACCGTTGACCGTTCGGACCGTGTTAATTATGTGAGCTGAGTGAGGTTCGAACTTGTGACCTCCCGTACGCGTGCACGCAGCTCTACCATCTGAGCTACGTGTCTAACCCGAAATAAATCTGATTTTAATTATATATATATATTAATTCGATTAATTCATTTCTGTCTCTATTTAAAAAGCTTTGATAATTGCCAGAACCGGTTACAGAAGCAGGATTCAAACTCGGGACCTGTGGTTTAACTTTGCACACAGTCCACCGCTGGGCTGTGTGTCTAACCTGGTTAAAATACTGATTTTAATTATATTTAGGTATTATATGTTTTGTTTTACGTTATAAAATGCTCGGTTAATATAAAGGATTCAGCATTATGTATGGGACTCGAACTCGGTATCTTTGCGTTTCAAATGCACACAGTCCACCACTGGACTGTGTGTCTAACCCGATACAAATCCCATTTTTTAATTATACTTATAAACTACTCGCTGTTCATCTTCTTCGTTTTTATGAAACCCGGGAATCAACCCGACTGTTTAATCAATCATTCTTATTAAATTAATTGATTGATTATTACTGATAAC
The DNA here is from genome assembly GCA_947069175.1 of Scalesia atractyloides. Taxonomy (NCBI): domain Eukaryota; kingdom Viridiplantae; phylum Streptophyta; class Magnoliopsida; order Asterales; family Asteraceae; genus Scalesia; species Scalesia atractyloides. Next base: position 50,319,589 of record CAMTDV010000001.1, on the reverse strand, counting down.
GAAAATAATTTAAACAGAAAAGGAATTAAGGATGTTGTACCGAACAGTTGTGATCTCCGATGAAGTTCCGGTGACTGAAAGAAATTCCGGCGAAGTGTAACTCACGACAGAGGATCTACAGGAAGTTTGAGGTGAGTGCGGTGTTTTCGGTCTGAGCTCTAGGAGTCTTATTTTAGAGTAAAGCAGAAGAAATGAAATGGGTTTGGTTTTCCGGTGACTAACTCCGGCAGTTTCAGTAATTTCCGGCGACTTGCAAATTGAGTAGAGAGTTGAGCCGAAGGTTCGAGAGCAGTTTGAGTAATGTTTTGAGACAGTATGCGAGTGCAATTGAGATGAGATGCATCGATATTTATAGTGCCCATTATCAACACATGATTTCGGTTTCAAAAGTTCGGTCAAGATGTAATTGCCTAACTGATTGCATAACCGATTGGGGATTGTTGACTCCTTGATTAAGTCTATCGGTTACATTCGAGGATTGACGAGGAAATCCGGTTTCCTTGATGATAGCCGGCGACTTCGCACGGCTGTTTCTGGTTTGAATCCAGATTTCATCTTAAATATTATTTGTTTTCGTAATATTCACAAAAAGGCAAGTGGCAGAGCGGTGAAGTATTTGTTTGTTGAGTGAACCGGCTGACCCGGGTTCGAAACCCGGCAGCGGTATTTATTTTTTTATTCACTATATTTTTTTATTAATTATGTTTTAAAATTCTAACAATGTTTATTGGTTATGTATCGTTTAAAATTAATATGAACATTAAATACGCAACGAAAATTATAACTGAAATATTCGATTAATAAACGAAGTGGGTTTTGAAAACCCGTTTTTTACGGATGTTACATGTCCTCCAAGGCCTGAATGGTCCTTTCACTTTGACCATCCGTCTGAGGGTGATAAGCTGTGCTCATATCTAAGCGTGTACCCAACGCTTTCTGAAGTGACCGCCAAAAGTTGGACGTGAAACGAGCATCTCTGTCTGAAATGATGGACGTTGGAACCCCGTGCCGAGAAACTACTTCCTTAATGTAGATGCGAGTCAACTTATCCATCTTATATGTTTCTTTGGTCGCTAGGAAGTGTGCAGACTTAGTTAGACGATCCACGATCACCCAGATGGTATCGCAACCACCAGGAGTCCGCGGGAGTTTAGTGTTAAAGTCCATCGAGATCTGATCCCATTTTCACACTGGGATCTCAGGTTGTTGAAGTAGCCCTAATGGCTTCTTGTATTCCACCTTGACTTTCGTACAAGTCAAACACTTGCTCACGTAGGTTGCTATATCCGCTTTCATGATGGGCCACCAGTACGCGGCTTTAAGGTCTTGATGCATCTTATCCGAACCAGGATGGACAGAGTATCGGGATTTGTGAGCTTCGTCCATAACTAGCTTTCTGAGGTTTCCGTAGAGAGGTACCCATATACGGTTCATGAAATACTGGGTACCATTGGGTTTCACTTCCCAATCACGTTCCATCTTTCCCACAGATTCGACCTTGATGTTCTCTTCCATAACTGCTTCTAGTTGCGCGTCGCGTATCTATTCGGGTAACCCAGAATGAATTGTGAACTGTAGTGCTCGTACCCGACGAGTTTTCAAGTGCTCCTTCCGACTGAGGGCATCAGCTACCACGTTAGCTTTACCCGGATGATACCAAATGGCACATTCATAATCGTTCAGGAGTTCGACCCAGCGACGCTGTCGCTTGTTCAACTCCTTCTGGTCAAAAATATGCTGGAGGCTCTTGTGATCCGTGTAGATTATGCACTTTGTTCCATATAGGTAGTGTCTCCAAATCTTAAGTGCGAACACAACTTCCCCCAATTCTAAGTCATGTGTCGTGTAGTTCTTCTCGTGGACCTTCAACTGTCGGGATGCATACGCGAAGACCTTATCATGTTGCATGAGCACACATCCCAATCCCTAAATGGAAGCGTCACAATATACCACAAAATCATCCGTCCCCTCTGGCAAGGACAAAATGGGCGCACTGCAAAGCTTCTGCTTCAGTAATTGTAATGCTGCTTCATGTTTGTCACCCAAGCATACTTGGTACCCTTCTGAGTGAGAGTGGTAAGCGGTTGTGCGATCTTTGAAAATCCCTCGATGAAACGTCTGTAGTAACCAGCCAAACCTAAAAATTGGCGGATCTCTTTCGGTGTCCTGGGTGCTTCCCAGTTCTTGATAGCATCGATCTTGGCGGGATCAACGTGTATACCCTTTTCATTCACGATATGCCCGAGGAACTGAACTTCCCGAATCCATAAATCACACTTCAAAAATTTGGCATATAGTTTCTCTTGTTGAAGTAGTTCCAGCAATAACCGCAGATGCTCAGCATGTTCTTCCTCACCCTTGGAGTAGATGAGTATATCATCGATGACAAACTTGTCGAGATACGGCTTACACACGCGGTTCATGAGGTCCATGAACACCGTGGGCGCATTGGTGAGACCGAAGGGCACGACCAAGAACTCGTAATGGCCATACCGAGTGCGAAATGCCGTCTTGGAGATATCCTCCTCCTTGACGCATAGCTGGTGATAACCGGACCGTAGATCAATTTTGGAGTAGTAGCTTGACCCTTGAAGCTAGTCGAAAAAATCGTCGATGCGAGGTAATGGGTACCGGTTCTTGACGGTAACCTTATTGAGTTCCCTGTACTCGATGCACATGCAGAAGGTCCCGTCCTTCTTCTTGACAAAAAGGACCGGAGCTCCCCATGGCGAAGTACTGGGTCGGATAAATCCTTTTTCCAACAATCCCTGAAGTTGGGTAGACAGCTCTTGCAGCTCTGCTGGAGCTAAGCGATACGGGGCCTTGGAGATAGGAGTCGCATGGCTCGCCAATTCAATTTCAAACTCTACTTGTCGATGTGCTGGAAGACCGGGTAACTCCTCTGGAAACACATCGGGAAAGTCACGAACGATGGGGATATCTTCAATCCGCTTCTCGTCCTTAGATTGCTCGGTGACCAGTGCGAGCATAGCAAAAGAGTTCTTCTTCCGAAGATACTTCTGAGCTTGCATGTAAGAGATGATGTTCGTGTTGACGCCTGCCTTCTCGCCTTGCACCATCAAGACTTCGTCGTTAGAGAGCGGAATATAGATAGCTTTCTCGAAACAAAGAACTTCAGCTCGGACGTCGGATAGCCAGTCCATTCCAGCTACCATATCAAAACTACCCAAAGTAGTTGTCATCAGATCAATGGTAAAGGTGTGACCCACGAGTTTGAGTTGACAGCCGGTCACTAGATGAGTCACATCTACAGATTTACCGTTGGCTAGTTCTATGACGTAAGGGGTCTTTAGGGGTTTAGGTGTGACATTTAGGTTCTTCCTAAAAGACTCAGATATAAAACTCTTATCCGCACCCGTATTAAAAAGTACAGTAGCAAAATGATCGTTAAGTGGAAACTTACCGGTGACCACATTCGAGTCGTTTCTGGCCTCCCCACGGCCTAGGGTGAATGCACGTCCCTTGGCACCTCCTGTGCCACCATTTCCATTGCTGCCATTGTTGTTTTGTTATTGTTGTTATTATTATTCCCATCATTTTTGTTGTCGCGAAGTTGTGGAGTCTCGCTTGAAATGGGCAGTGCTACCGCACTGGTAGCATCCCCGGTTATTACCCTGCTGTTGACCCTGGGGCTGGTTATGATTCTGTCATGACATAATCTCCCCGCGACAATCCTTTGCCGCATGTCCGGCTTTGCCACATCGTTGGCAGCGATTTTCAGCGCAAGGGCCGTGATGATGGAGGTTACAACGATTACATTACGGCTTCCGTCCTGCATAGCCGCTCGAGTTCTGGGTGTTGTTGGCAGACTGATTGTTGTGACCCCGATTATTGCTGAAATTGTTGGACCGCTTCTGGTTTCCTTGTTGTGGCTGGGCTGATGAAGACTGCCGAGCAGGTGAGTCTTCAAATTTCCTTTTATTGTCAGGGACAAGTTCAGTTGCACCCCTAGGTGGCAACTTCCTTTGCTCCACCGCCTTATCGGTGAGTTTATGTGCCAGCCTAATCGCTTGTTGCTCCGTCGTAGGGTTGCTGGACATTACCATGCCCTGGATCTTAGGGACCAGACCCCCAAGATAAAACTAAAGTCGTTTAGCGACGGTGTTAGTCAAATCGGGACAAAGGAATACCAGATCATGATGTCTTGCCGTGTACGCTTCAATTTTTTACCCGACCATCTTGTGGTTCCATAATGCTTGTTCCAATTGCTGAACTCTTTCCCGCGGACAATATTCCTCCTTGATTAGAGCTTTGAACTCGGTCCAGGCCATTGCGTTCGCCGCAGCAAGCCCACGCGTTTGGACTTATTCGTTCCACCAGGTTAATGCCCCATCTTCCAACGTCGAGGTAGCATACTTGACCTTATTAGCTTCGAGGCAATTGCACATTGCAAAAACCGGTTCACATTTTTTGACCCAATGGACCAGTCCTATGGGTCCTTCAGCTCCCGTGAATTTGCTCGGTTTCGCATCCAAAAACATCTTGTAGGGGTTAAGACCCCCTCCTGAGGATAGAGGATAGGTAGTCAGCGCGAAAGTCTACTAGCCAAACTATTAGATTTTCCAATGAAAATTTAATAATGGTTACCTGCTGGTGGGTTAGGAACACCTGCCAGAGCAGCATTCACGTGTTGTTGGATTAAAGCAGCTAATTCTTTAGTTGACATGTTGAGATTTCCACGACGACCGGTTGCCATTTCAGATCTTCGTAACACAACACAAACACACACCAATAAGTATATATCCAATATAGTTATCATATTCCACACTTCAATGATCACACAATTTATGTCAACCCAACAAATTAAACAATCAAAAGGAACATTCGATTAAATAAATTGTAAAGTCTCACAAAATACCAACCAAACATATCAGTTTAATTATAAAATTTCCAAGTTCAAACATAAGTGGAAACAAACAAACTAAATCAAGACATGTCATCGAGTCTTTATTAACGATTATTTTTTTTGCGATATTGGTTTTGGCGTTTATGTTGGAGCCCGTTACTTTATTCTAATGCTTTCGCTAAACTTTGAAACTTTGGAACTTTGAAAATGACTATGCATGTTTACAATAAATGTTTTTGGAAAACGTTATAATAAATCATATAGAGTCGTTCGACGTTGCTACTGTCTGAGATTCTGCTTTGATCACATACCTCGCGGTAATACTCCGCAAGTGGAAATGAAAGGTGTGACAGATTGAGTTGTAGAGCGTATAAATGTTTCTCCCCATGTTGTTCAAATCGGATAAAATTGGGGCCGTGAACTCACCTTAAATTGCTCTGTTAGATAAACGCAAAAGAAGCAAACGATGGAACCGCTAATCGCGTCCTAACATGTCAACCGATTCAAAGTTAGTGTGTGAACGCACTGACACAAAACCCTACGCATAACTAACACACAGTACGGCACACGTAATAACCAATTCGAAACCTTAATCATGCATGCGAAGTATCACCATTCAAAATAACGACCAAATCAACTTGTCATAAACACAGGATAACTCATACAACACTTAGGTACACACAAACGCAAGTTATCATGTTTCAGCTTGTACACTCATAACTGAGCTGTTTTCGAGACTTTTTATAAAATAGTTCCCATGCTCCACAAATTCCAATCTTCTTACAAAGGGTGCCAATAAGCCTGTAATATTTAGTATAAAATTTTCAAATCCTAAATCTTTACCAATTATTTACAAAAATTTATATACTAGGCTGCAGTCAGATTCGTCGCTTTCTGACTGCAGTCCACGAGAAAAATCATTTAAAAATCATCGTTCATCCGATTAACAAAATTCTAGTGGGAGATTTTTGGAAACCCCCGTCTCCAGATACTGTACAGATTTCCTGAACTAACCCCATACAGACTATGAGATACGACTCGATAAACAACCTGCAAATTCTGCAGAATTTATGCAGCTTCAGCTGCTGCCCTAATGGTCATTCAAAAATAGCAAACGACCTCATAAAAATATTTATCAATTCCAAGTTTATATGTTATAATATCTTTAGATAAACCTGTCATATCCTCGTGTTTCCAAGCAAAGGTAGACTTTCTTCTCTTTAGGAAGGAAGCTAGATCCTACTCTATACTATCAAGGATCCTGGATTCTATGAGGACTTTGATTTCAAGATCCTTTTGATCCAAAATTACATCTTTTATGTCTTGTTCTGCTGCCTCTAGGACATTCCTATGGAGGTTGCTGTGATTGCTATGCCGCTCAAGGTTGTGATGACGATTTCATAGAAGAGGTGTAATAGTTCTTTGCCTCTTGTTGATCACTCTCAATCTTCACTACCCCCAAGATGTCGATAACTTTACACATTGATGATAAGTAGAGGGAACAACTTTCATATCATGTATCCAAGGCCTGCCAAGAATCACATTGCAATAGTACAAGAAGTCAACGACAAAAATTTTTGTAAAGAGTTTACCCCCTCAATGTAGATTGGGAGTTTGATGTCCCCCAGCGTGTTATTTGTCTCACCAATGAATCCTACAAGGATAGATGATCTCGAAACTATTTTCTGTCTCTAGGATGTTCATTCTTTTGAGGACATCTAGTTGAATAATGTTCATGGAGCTCCCTCCATCAATAAGGATCCTACGAACAAGTGGTTAGGTATAAATAAAGTAATGACTAAACCATTATGATGAGGATCCTGAATATCAACATGATATATGATTTTCTACTGAGTCAGGGTGGAGGTTCGGATAGGCATGTCTCTGTTTTCTAGCTTGGTTTCCTTAGCATATTTCTTTGCTATAGAGAATGAGGTTCCACATATATGGGAGCCTCCAAAAATGAAGTTAATGATTTGAGCGTCTGCAGGTGGTGGAGGAGCTCTTCCGGGCACTTTTTCAGGATCCTGGATCCTTGATTTCTTCCTTTCGAGAAGCTCTTTCAAGTAACCTTTGCTGAGTAGGTAACCTATCTCCTTTCTCAGTGCAATGCATTCATCGGTAAGGTGGCCAAAGTCTTCATGGTATGCACACCACTTTGATTTATCCTTGTTGGACGTAGACTTTTCATTATTCTTGGGCCATATAGCCTTTTCACCTAGATTCTACAAAGAAAGGATTAGTTCAATTGATTAAACATTTTGATTGTCATGCTTGGAGTATTGCTTGGATCGATTGTTCTTATAGAAGTATCCTGTTTCGACGATCCGAATAACCTTTCTTGGATCCTTTTGAGATCCTCTAGTCGGATGAACCTTAGCGCCCGGTTTCTTACTTCATCTAAGTTCCTACAAGGTGTCATAAGAAGAGCATCATAGAAAGGAGAATCCTTTTTGTAGTCCCATTTTAAACGCTTCCACAATAGTGGCAATGTCTAAATTTGGGATTTCCATGGACTCTCTACCAAATTTAGTAACATAATCTCTAAGTGATTCATCACGAGATTGGGTGATCCTATATAAGTCACTAGTTAATCTTTCAAAGGTTCTACTTCAAGAAAACTGGTTATTGAATAAATTAACTAAGTGAGAAATTGAAGTTATAAAATAGGGAGGAAGACTTAGTAGCCATTTTAGTGCTGATCCAGTGAGTGTGGAGCTGAAGCCCTTACATAAGCAAGCTTCTTTTAACTTTTCAGGAATGGGATTATTTTCCACTCTCTCCCGGTATTGTGCCACGTGTTCTTCTGGATCAGTTGTTCCATCATACAACTTCATGTTGGGCGTCTGAAAACGCTTTGGGATCTCTGCATTGCATATAGGTGGTGCAAAGCGAGATACCTTGTGACTTCCATCGAGGATTTCAGGAATATGCTTAACTATTCCTGGAACGCTGGATATCATATCCTTGAGCTTCTATAGCTCCCGGGCCATAGCCTGACTAGTCCCTGCATCTTGCATGAAACCATAACTAGCATCCATAAAAATGTTGTTAAAATTGTTACCTCCTGTTTGACTCAAAGGTGGTATTGTAGAAGTGTATTTGAGAATAAGAGATGTCTGCTGTCATATATATTTTGCATTGGGATGAAATCCCCATCATGGACTTAAGAACTTCTAAGTGGTTGACTCCTCAAGGATCCTTGATTTTGAGAGATGTTGGATGCAGGATATGTAGGTGTTGAAGTTCTTGATGAATAATCCATGGATCCTTGAACCTAAGCTAAGGATCCTTGAGGCTGAAAGTAGGATCCTTGAGGCTTGTACATTCCCTTTGATCCTCTAGGTTGATAAAAGGATCCTTGAGGCTGAGCTATCTTTGGTGATCCTTGACGAAAGATAAAGGATCCTTGAGGTTGGAAGTAGGATCCTTGAGCCTGCGTCATTGCTAGTGATCCTTACTGAAGATTGGAGGATCCGTAAATCTAGACATTGGATCCCCTTGAATGCTGGATTGTTGATGCCGGCGTAGCAAAATCCAAAGATCTAGGCATCAGTGGAGACTAGTCTTCTGCCGGTCTCTATTGCTTCTTGATCTCATCAATTTCATGAAGGATCCTCTGGTTGGTTTTGTCTTGCTGTTTGATGTAGCCTTTCATCTGCAACACCAAAATAGAAATATCATTAATAGTAGTTGGGGGAATGGGAGGCAAAGACTCAGTGGTTTCAGATGAAGTAACCGCTGGCATTGCACTTGAAGTAGCTTTCCCTTGAGAGGCCATGAAGTTGACGGAGATGAATGGAAATGAATGAAAATTCTTAGAATTGAAGCACCAATTGCCCCACGGTGGGTGCCAAACTGTTTTGGTCAAAAATCGGTTTAACGATAATGTAACCAAACTTTGATTGTGAGGTAGAGTGCTAATATGTTGAACAATTGTATGAACGAATGTGAAATGTAAACAATGATGAACACAAGGATTTATACGAGAAAAAAGCCCTTGATCTTTAGAAGATCTCCGGCATAAAAAACCTCAGGTGATGGAACTTCCAATCAGCGACTATATTGTGTATAAAGATTACAACTTTTGATGATTGAGCTTGTTACAATTGAATTCTAGTGTATGTGTATGAGAGCAGTTTCAAGAGCAACAAGTGTGTGAGTTGTGTACGTGTTGTATATCTTATTTCAAGCACAAAACCCCTGATATAATTAGGAATATCTATCTAACTAACTATTTGAAAAATAGGCAAGTCTCCCACGATCATCCATAATGGCTATTACTTCAATTGCACGTGCTTGACTATATGCATATTCCCCGACATTCCAGCATATACCATGTCCATCTCGTAATATGCATGCGAATATAAGCTAAATATATAGGAAACAATTGTTAGTTAACATAGGTAATAATAAGGATCCTTGATCCTCATACTTCCTGCACCATCCATTCGTGATCTAGGTCAAATCTCAGGATACATGATCCACATTATTAAAATCAATGCCCTAACAGGCAGTATCTTGATGTCACTTAAGTACCAGAAGTACTGAATACCGAACTCTCACTTTATCTCATAAATATCCAACTCTTCTATCCATCCCCAACTCAAAATATCCCCCAAAGATTTGTCTAGATCACGAGTAAAAAAAGTAAGTGGACGTTTGAACTTTCTTTCTTTTGGCATTTCCTCCTTTAGATAATCGCTTAGGCACATTTCCTCCTTTCATGGTTTCCTCGACCTTTCTTCACAACAAATCATCATTCGCTTCAGAAAACAACTCCTCAAAGATTGGGAAGCCATATGTTCCTTCACTAGAATATTTCGTGTTAGCATCATCGTCAGAATCATCCTCCACGACAACCCTGTCAAAATCATCAGCTTCCGACACATACTTATAAAGATAATCATTCGACTGTGAAGCACTATAACGTTGTTTAATTTATCTTCAAAGTCAAATACAAAAGATTCTTCGTCTACACTTAACATTTTGGCAATTTCTTCCTAGTGTAGTTATGAAGGAATTCACCTTCTTCTACATCATGCTCAAGATAGAAAACCCTTGGTGTTTGCACATCATGAACAACTGATATAGGAACAGCTGTGAGGATTCATGACTGCTCAGCTTCATTCACAGGGTCCTTCATCTCCCCCTGTCTCTACGCGTCACTTTCTTGATTAGCTGAATCATTTAAGAAGGCATCATAATCAAGAGATTCACCACTCTTTGCAGTTTCAGCAATCAACCCTGTACCCCCTGATCATCATCATCGTCGTTACCCTAATCATCATCATCCTTTTCCTCATCATCCTTATCTCCCTCATCATCATAGCATCATCTTCGTCGAATGTGTCAATCTCTGCGTCTATCTTTGCGTACATCCTCTTTCGATCCAAGACTTTCTGCCTCAATGTCATATCAGACACATCGATCGGTCCACCAATAAGTATAAAATTCACCGGCTCAGATTCAGTATTAGGTGAAGTAGGCGCAATAATAGGCATCGCATCAATCGGACTCTTGCCTTTACAAGTCGTAGCAGCATCTTCCTCTACTTTCTTTGTGACAAATGGCAAATAATCAGTGATTCCGTACAATTTAATCACTAATTTTGTTTTGTAATCTCATGCATATTTATCGTAATTTAATTTCATAACTGAGTCGTACGTCATTAAGGCAAGTAAATCTAATCATAACATATATTGGTTTTCGTTATGACGCGAAACAAACCAAAACAATGCCCTAAAAGTGTTGGTAGAAAGTGCTGGACGCACTAATTGCGGTGACACTAACTGTGTCGGTAAACCCGCTAAAACGAATCAGGACAAGAAATAACGGCATGTTAATGCCATACCTGAGTCCATATACAAATGAAAACACATATTTGAGAACAACTATTACAATAATACATAACTTTCCGGTACAACGCCTAAATTGCAAAATTGTCCGTTTCGACCAGAAAGGAAACAAATGTCGATTTGTCCGCAAGACTAATTCCAAGGATTCCGGATGTCAAGATAAGAATAAAACAATGTTAAACATCCTAAAATAATGTGAGAATAACACGAATGCACAAAATACATCGTTTCCGGTCATTCGTCAGACAATCCACAATTCGACCAGAAAGCGGCCGATTATCGAAACGACGAATATTTTAGTGGCCGATAGCCTCATCCGGGTATCTAGCGAACTAGTCAGGCATATTTTTGGATCGGAAATGCACTAATTAGACACCATATTTGTGGTAGTCGAAAACAAAGGCTTCCGGTACTAAATAAATAGTTTCGTTTATTATCGATTATTACGACGATGAGCGATCTAGCGACGTATCTGTCATCCGAAACTTGTATTGGAGGACCATGTTGATTAAATACCATGTAAATACACCCTAAACTCAAGTCTTATGCTTAAGATGCTTGAGGATTAACCCTAATCACTATACTTTACATAATTACCAAAATATCTTACGTTTTACCATGTGATAAAAATAAAAGTTACACTTAACCCACCTCATTTTGACGGTCACAAGTGGGCCCCATGCCCACTTGATTTTGTTGAAAATGAAGATTTAAACATGTTAAGGTTTAAATCTAAACAAGATCATCAACGACATCATCCATCCATGAAAAATACTACAACTTAAAGATAATTTTTATGCATATGAATGATTTTATAAGAAGTAAACACTTGTATATATAAGTTGTAATCACCTTAAAAATGTGTAGTAATCAATGGGTTAAAAGCATGGACTTGATTAAACAACATGCTAAAATAGTGATTTGAAATGGTTAATAAATATTTAAAACCCACGTGATTTACTAGGATTTTAAACCATAAAAAGTCATGGATGATCGATAGTTTGATTATGTAAAATAAATATTGATGGCTTGTTGATGATGATTATGAGCAAAAACAGGTTTTAAATACGTTTTTGAAACATGGGAAACGCCATAGTTTAGGGAAAACTATGGCGAAATTTTCGAAAAAACTAATCGCGATTAAAACATGATTAGTGGGGTGATTAGTAACTTAAATCATCATTAAGTAGACTCTAATGACAAGGGTTATCTCTAAATGGCCAAGTGTTTAACAAAGTTATAAATATATATATATAAGTAAAAATAAATGCTTTTTACAAATATATATTTCTACTTGGAAAATAATACAAGTATTTATATACATATTTGTTACCAATAAATGTGTATGTATACATGTGTGTATTGTATGTGTATGTATTAGAAACTTTGGGTATTTACAATAAAAATACCCCACCATATACCAAATACAAACACATGATCAATACATTAAGTGTTTGTGACATAATAAATATATTCTTGAAAAGCGTCGAAACAATAAATCAGACAATCGAAATGATGCGAACAACAGGCGAACATTCAAGATTACACTGTCGCGTCGACGACCAACGGGCGATTATCGACGAAAACTAACATGTAATAAACGACGCCGACGATGGGTCTAAATATATATTTAGACATTCAACATGTATATATATGTTATCGAAATCAAAATCCGGAAAGTTAAAAATATAAAAAGTTAGAAAATTATAAGTAAATACTTATAAGAAAAATGGGATTTTAATAAATAAATGTGGGCTAGGCCCAAATTGTAAAAGTCTTGGGCAAGGCCCAAAACTAATAAAAGCACAAAAAGACATAAAATACATGGGCTAGACCCAATGACAAGAAAACATGGGCTAGGCCCAAGGACAAGAAAACATGGGCTAGGCCCAATTGCATAAAAACATGGGCTAGGCCCAAAGACATAAAATTACATGGGCTAGACCCAATGACAAGAAAACATGGGCTAGGCCCAAAGACAAGAAAACATGGGCTAGACCAATCACATGTGAAGGGCAAGGCCCAGTTCACACATGAATTGAAAACAATAATATATATGTATATATATATATATAACAATACTAATCAAACAAACAAACTACCAACACTATGATAACATTTTAAGTTGTTCAATCATAACAAAGAAATACATAACAGGAATTCAATAAGAACAACGAGTACAAGGTCCATTGAGACCTAGGTGCCTAATCAAACCAATACACATGTAGGTTACATACGTTGCTGACACCTATCGATAAATAGTACGACCTAACGAAACGCAAAAACTGTGAGTTCATGTCCCTCCTTTCAATTATTCTAAGTTTTGTTTTTAAACTATTGAGGGGAAATACATGTCATGTCAAAATAGTATGTTAGCTATGGGTTAGCAGATAACAGATCACTGTGCGTAAGTAGGATGATGACAATAGTAACCATTAATCACTTAGTGACCAAGGTGCAAAAGTAGTAGATCTATTGAGTTTGAGACCCGCTCCACTCCCAGTTGTTATACCCTTCGAAGTGCTTTTGTGATCCCAATGATGTCAAAGTAGTCTCGGTTTGGTTACTTACTTATGGCACAAGTATGTCAGGGTGCTCGTGACACACTGATAGATCCTTAAATAACTCATTGATGCTAATAACATACTTGGATTTCAATACATGTTTTCAAGAATGATATTTTGATATGAAAACATTAAACTACATGAACTCGCCAACTGTATGTTGACTTTTTAAAATTACATGTATTTCAGGACGCAGGACTTGAGCTGGTGATGGGATCCGGGTATGGGATTTGTCAAGACAACGATGTACTACCTTTTGGAGGGTTTGCCTTTTATATCCCAACCTCGTTTGGGTATATAGAGGTCAAAGCCTCAACATGAATTTGTGATGAAAACAATATCTTATTTTGGAACAATGTGTTTTAAGCTATGTTTGTAAGTGGTAATATGAAACGGATAACAATGTGATTTCACTTTGTAAGCTGTAAATGTGTAATGAAACTAGTAATGGCATGACATCGTTGTTATTTAATACTGTTTACTAAATTGGATGCAATGATTACCTAATAGTCACACACTTTCGCTTCCGCTACGATTGGGTGTGACATTCTTTGCCCTTTCAGCGGCTCTTAACTTTGCTTCTTCGATCTTTATTGCATCATGTTCAGCTACAAAGTTGATATCATGTCTCTTGTGGAGCACTTTGAACAACAAATCAAACTTCTTGGCATTCTCTATCTTCTCAGTCTCTAAATCTTTAACCACCAAATGTAACCTTTCATTCTCAGCAATGACACTCGTAAGCATTGATAGCAAGTGCAGGTTCTCTGTTACAAGTTGTTTGATGGTAGCATAATGTTCTTTGATCTTGCTCTATAGTTCACCCATCTTTGCATTATCATCTTCGAGAAACTTGATTAGGCCTTCATATTCTTTCATCTTTTTCTCTATCCCATTAATTTTGTCATCGTTGAACGTGTATGTACAAAACCCTTCCGAAAATGGAATATCATCAAAATCATCTGGAAACTTATCAGCTAATGAATGTCTTGAATCAGATTAAGGTGTAGAGCGTTGTTGAATAGGGGATGTCGGCTGCTTTGGTGGTGATGGTTGTTGTGGTGTGATATGTTGTGGTTATAGAGGATGTGGTGGTGATAGAGGAGGAATAACATGCGTTTGTGGTGGTTGTTGTGGTGATGGAGGAACAACAGTCTCAATGTTAACAGTAGGAGCAACCACTTCAACTTCAGGCGTTTTCTTCTTTTCATACTTCTTTCTTGCCTTCTTTGCAGTCGGAGAACCTACGTCTTTGCAGCATTTGAAGCTTTACTCTTCGTACGTTTAGCTTGTTTCCTTGTAGGCTTAGTAACCACTATCTCTTCATTAGAATTAGATGGCACATATGGTTCATCATCATCTCCCACCACTTTATTCTTCTTTTGTCCCATTTTGTTCTCATTCTTTCTCAGCAACTGCTATTCATAAATTAAAGCTATCATCTGAAGCCTCTCTGCTATCACCTTCAACCGCCTTCTCAGCTTATTTCTCTATGTTAGCAGCCGCGCTTTCAACATTCTCTCCCTATACTCTATCCTGATCAGAAGTAGCAGAATACACATCACCTTGCACATTTTCTACACCTTGCATCTCTACATTAACAGGCTTGTTAACTTGTACTTCTTCAACCTCTGGTTCATCAACAAGTCATATTCGTACAATAACACGCTTTCTCTTTTGAGTTGTTTCAGTTGAGGTTCCAGCAGCTTGCTTCTTTGGGGTTCCTCGTCTTCATTTCTTAGTATCTTTTTTTTCGTACCAACTACTTCTTTTTGCGACAAATCCTTCGAAACAAGCAACTTCATCCTTTTCATCCCCACGTATCTTTTCTCCATTTTCCCTTTGGAGGTGCCACATAGTTTCTATCCATGATAGCTCCAAAGACTTACTTTGCAATAGGTTCATCTGTCGGCTTCATGTAAAGATTCAACCAGACCAATGCCTCAACATCCATATGACTTAATACAAGCTCATGATCTTCTTCTTTCGCCAAGTTAGGGAACAGATCATCTAGCATCATCTACACAAATCTCAGATAATGTAGAAACTTCTCCCTTGTAATATTCATCACCATTTGATCATAGCTTAACTTCATGAAGTTGTATGGCACGTTTAGCACGAGAGAAGTGATCATACACATCTAATAATCTACAGTATCACCAAACCCTCCTTTTCGGTGACTGAGCGCGTGTCTAAGATAGTGCCCAGAGAACTTGTAAGGCCTTCCAAGGTTTGCTTTCTTGAAAGGAGAGACATTTACGTGGCCCTTGTAACCCATGCAATAAAAACATCCTTTGACCATTCTCTCTAGGTATCCCGTCGGATCACTTTCTTTGTCGTTGAAGCCTAGCACTCTTCGAATAAAGTCCTCTGTGATTTTAACTTCAAACTCTTTATCGTTGATCTTTATTGTAGAGATAATAGCATTTGGATTCTCTTCAGATCTAACAAAGAGTCTGCTAATTTCTCTACCAGATCTTCATCATCTTTGTTAACACCCAAACGCCTCATTTCCGCCACGAGGTGACAGTACCTCTCTATTAGCTATTTCAATGTCTCTCCTTTCAATGGATGAAAGATGTCGAACTCTTTCTTAAGCAGTAACTGTTTGCTCTTGATCATCTATGTACTACCTTGAAATTTGACTTTGAGTGCATTGCAGATGGTTTGAGTAGTGTTATCATGTTGCAACAAGTGAATATATCTTCCTTAATGGCCAGTTGCAATAAGTTCATCATCTTTCACGCTTGAATAAATCTTTCTCTTGATCGTTGTATTGCATTAAAATTTTCTCCAACCGGAACCTTGTAACCTTCCTCAATTGCATACCAGTTTTCAAGGTAGTTTGCCTGCACCCAGTTCGTAAACCGTTCATGCCAACCTTTATAATCTTCAAGATACATTAACTTTGGCGGCTTGGCCATAGTGCCCATTTCATTATCTAGGTTTAAGTTCTGGGCGGCTGCGGTTGTAACTGTAGACATAGCAAACACGTCCTAAAATTCTTCTTCCATTTTATCGAAAAATTGGTTTAACACTTGTTTGGTGCGAAGTAGGTTTATCAAAATGTGACACTTCGTGCGAAGTGTGTTTTGACCATTTCGTACGAATTGGTATACACTTCGTGCAAAGTGTTTATCAAACAATTTTAAACACCTTCGTATGAAGAGACTTGTCACCTCGTGCAAAGTGATACTAACAACTCATACGAGATGTATTCACATATTTGTGTTTTTTTAAATTTTCAAAGTGATACTAATAACTGATTTTAACGTGTTATGTTTGAAAATTAGTCCAATTTGTCAAGAAATTCGTTTAGATCTAATAAAAATATGAAGAAGGAGTAAAATAAGAAGTCTTCAATGGTTGAAACTTGATCAATTGTCTTCAAATCAGGCCTCCAGGCTCTGATACCACTTGTGGGAGGATTAGCTCTCCTCCGAAAGCACATGACCCAACTTGAGTGAATTAACGTGTGTGAAATTCATCATTAACTAGTGGACAGTGATAGATATATTGTTTCAATGCCTCTGCTTCATTAATCTTGAATAAACATGTACAAATCAAAGACAAAACTGACAGGGCTTCGCCTTACAATCAGAAAAACATCAAAGGACTCAACACCCATGCTAAACTATTTATAGATAAGACAACTTTGCACAAGGGTGGATCTTCCACTTCGTACGAGGTTACTTCGTACGAAGTGACATTGCATCACTTCGTACGAGGTGAACAACACGTCGTACGTAGTGGCTTTAAAACATACATATCAACATAAAATCTAACGTTTAAGCCCTGTTACATAAACGACATGACCCTACGATGTAGGCTATAGACATTCTACACCAACAACTTCCATAACCTCTTATCATAAAATTTTGTCTGATAATTAATGCACTTTGTGTAGCATAGTTCTTCAATATCCCACCAAGGAGATGTTGGAATATCTCAAAAATCGAAAGTATTGAACTCCAAACTCTCCTTTCACAGCATACACATTCAACTATGGTAGCCACCCCCCGCTTAAGATATCCCCTAACAACTTGTCCTTATCTCGTGTAAAGAATGCTAACAGTCGTCAGAATTTTCTTTCCTTCAGCAAATCTTTGAACCACATCTTTTTAGCTTGAAGAATTTCTTCTATAGTTAAACGCTTTGGAAGATTTCCATCTCTTATCATCTCCTTGACCTTTCTATTTAACAAACCATCAGTCTCTTCATTGGACATTTCTTGGAAATTTGGGAAGTCATCTGTTCCATCACTAGAATATATTACAGTCTCATCGTCAGAGACCTCCTCCACGACAACATTATCATAATCATCAGCATCCTCCACATATCTGTACACGTAATCGTCTAGCTTCGCAAAGCTGATGTTATTCAATTCTTCTTCAAAGTCGAATTCGAACGAACTTTTATCAAAAACCGAGCATCTGAGCAATTTCTTCTTTAGTATACTTGTGGACACACTCCCCTTCTTCCACTCCATACTCTAAATAAATAATTTTGTGTTGCATAACAGGAACAACCGTTATAGGAGTAACGTCTGTGAGGATTCCAGCTTGCTCTTCTCCATGAATATCTTTCTTCCCCCTCTCTCTGAGCTTCATCCTCTTGATTGGCATCATCATTCATAAAAGCATCATAGTCAAATGAATCATTAATCTTTGCTTGAACCACCAAACCTGTAGCCCCCTGGTTATCATCATTGTTATCACCTTGGTCATCATTGTCTTTCTGGTTATCACCACCAACATCATCATCACCATCATCTTTCTCTTACTCTCTTATCGGCTTTTCTTTCTTCTTAGATTCATATGGTACATCAATCAAATCAACAATTAGAATGGATTTAGAAATATCAATTTCAGGCTCAGCTTCTTGCACTGGTGTAATTATTGGGATATCATCAATCTTTTCATTCCCTTTACCAGCTACTGCAGCTTCAGCTTCATCTCTACGTGCCCTCTCGGCAACTCTTTCCTTTGCCACTTTAATCTCTATCAAATCGAATTCAGCTTCAAAGTCATTATGCCAAGATTTTTGTTCAACACTCTTCGGTAGCACTTTCCTTAGCCTGTCAGCTTCAAGCTCTTCAGTCACTCTTCAAAATCTTTCATTATCTAATACAAGACTGGCTATTACAGCTTCTAAATTCTTTTGATCATTATCTAGGAATTTGATTTTGTTCTCCAATTCAGTAATCTTCTCATCGTTAAAGAAATCCGTATCCATTCCACCCATAGGTTCAAAGTTTGTAAATGGAATATCACCAAAATCATCCCTAGTAGGAAAGATCGTCTTCGTTGAGAAGATTGTGGTGTAGATTGTTGTAAGATTGGTTGTGTAGGTTGTTTCGGTGGTGAAGGATGTTGTGGTGGTGACAAAGGTTGTTGTTGTAACCACCCGAACTGTGGGAGGATCGTCTTTCCTCCGAAAGCACCAGACTAGACTTGAGCTAACTAACGTGCGCGGAATTCATCATTAATTAGTTCACAATGATCAGATATATTGTTTCAATGCTTCTACTTCAATAGATTGAATACACATTTACAGAACCAAAGCAAAACTGATAGGGCTTTGCCTTACAATCAAAAGAACAGCTAAGGACTCAACACCCCTACTCAGCTATATATAGATATGCTAGCATCGCACAAGGGGTGGGTCTTCCACTTTGTACGAAGTGAAAATGCATCACTTCGTACGAGCTGAGCAACACTTCGTACGAAGTGTCTCTAATATATACAAAACAATACAAAATCTAACGTTTAAGCCCTATTACATGTACGACATGACCCTAAGACGTAGGCTATAGACATTCTGCACCAACAAACTCTCCCTTGGATATTGTCGCAGTCTTTGTTAGTTTTCAAAAAAAACTTCAAAATCTTTAATAGTTAGGGCCCAAAGAAATGTTTTCTCTGTCTTCAACGCCCCTCAGAAGGAATAGGCGTATGATTTTTGGGAGGGGGTCTGTTGTAGGTATCTCCATACTGGAGTCTTCTTAGTGATGCTTGTCTGACCTTTTCAGCAATTCTTGTTTCATTCTTCTCTTTCTTTAGTTGCTCTTTACCTTCCAGCTTTCTCCATTCTGAATTCTAGATTTTTCCTAAATTAATATCATTAGCATAACAAACATTAATAACCAGCTGAAACTGCAATGCCTGGACATCATCTTTCTCTTCAAACCTGATATTGCTGTAGAATAAACATTCAATATCCTTCTTTGAACAGTTTACTAGCCACATCGGTTCTAGTACTCGAATTCCCCTCCATAAGCCATATATTCTTTTGTGTGCAATCACGGCTTCAGTTAATTCCTCAGTGATCTTTAGAATCATAACCCAAGGCCGCTCCACAATCAGCGTTACATCCTTTTGCTTTGCCACTGGATCAAACTTGATAACTCTTCGAGGAATATGCAGCTTCCAGTATCGAAAACCGTGTGCAGCTTCAAACTTTATCAGTTTCCACAGACGTTGGTCATGAAACCTCATCTTGGGATTAATACTTTTCGTTTGAACCAACTCTTCAATATCCCAAATGGCAACATCTAGATGTCACTTAAGTACCAGAAGTACTGAACACCGAACTCTCTTTTAATTGCGTAAACATTGAGCTCCTTTATCCAACCCCAGTTTAGAATATCCCCCAAAGACTTGTCTAGATCATCAGTAAAGAACGCCAGTGGGCGTTTGAATTATCTCTCTTGTGGCATCTCTTTAAATCAATACTTCTTTGCTGCAGCAATCTCTTCTTTGGATAAACGGTTTGACATGTTTCCTTCTTTGACAGCTTCCTAGACCTTTCTTCTTAACAAATCATCATTTGCTTCTGAAGACAACTCTTCAAAGGTTGGGCAGTCATCTGTTTCTTCACTAGAATGTTTAGCATTAGCATCATCGTCAGAATCATCCTCCACGACAACCCTATCACAAACATCAGCCTCATACACGTACTTATAAAGATAATCATTAGGTTGTGAAGCACTAATGTTGTTCAATCATCTTCAAAATCAAATAAAAAGGATTCTTCGTCTACACCTAACATGTTGGCAATCTCTTCCATAGTGTAGTTATGAACGAATTCACCATCTTCCACATCATTCTCAAGGTAGAAAACCCTTGGTGTTTGCATTTCAAGAAGAGTTGATATAGGAACAGCTGTGAGGATTCCTGACTGCTCTGCTTCGGTCACATGGTCCTTCCTCTGCCCCTGTCCTTGTGCTTCATCCTCTTGGTCAGCTAAATCGTTTAGGAAGGCATCATATCAAGAGATTCATCACTCCTCGTAGTTTCAATAATCAACCTTGTACCCCCTAATCATCATCATCATCCATATTGCCCTGATCGTCATCGTCTTTCATATCGTCTCTTTTATCAGCATCCTTATTACCCTCATCATCATTGTTCTCATCATCATCCTCAAAAAATGCATCCACCTCATCATCGACTTCAGCATACATCCTCTTTCGATACAAGATTGCCTCAAAGTCATGTTAGACACATCGACCGTTCCACCAATAAGTACAAACTTCACTCTCTCATCTTCTTTGTAAACATTTTCTTCAACTTGAGTTCCTATAACTGGCGCAAACTCAACTTCTGGCTTAGTTTGAACATTCACAGGTACATCATCTATCTTCTCTTTTCCTTTACCAGTAGCAGAAGCTTTAACAGCTTCATCTTCAGCTTTACGTGCACACTCAACTGCTCTAGCTTTGGCTTCTTCAACTTCAATTTCGTCATGTTCAGCTACAAAGATTATATTATATCTCTTATGGAGTAGTTTGAACAACATATTAAACTTCTTAATATTCTCGGCTTTCTCTATCTCCAA
Source organism: Scalesia atractyloides (assembly GCA_947069175.1). Taxonomy (NCBI): domain Eukaryota; kingdom Viridiplantae; phylum Streptophyta; class Magnoliopsida; order Asterales; family Asteraceae; genus Scalesia; species Scalesia atractyloides. The sequence goes on along the minus strand of CAMTDV010000001.1, from coordinate 50,298,461 downwards.
ATCTTTAACTATTAGATGTAACCTTTCATTCTCAGCAATGAAGGTCGTAAGCATTGACAGCAAGTGCATGTTCTCTGTCTCAAGCTGTTTGATTGAAGCATCATGTTCTTTGATCTTGCTTTGCAGTTCACCCATCTTTGCATTATCATCCACCAACACTACCAGCAACAGTTCCAATCTTTTCTTATCTTCTTCAAGAAACTTGATTCGTCTTCATATTCTTTCATCTTTGTCTCTATCTCATTGATCTTGTCATCGTTGAACATTTTCTAAAATTGGAATATCACCAAAAACATCTGGAAATTTGTCAGTCAATGAGCGTCTTGGACCAGATTGTGGTGTAGACCATTGTTGAATAGGAGGTGTTGGCTGCTTTTGTGGTGATGGTTGTGGAGGGTGATATGTTGTGGTGAAAGAGGATGTGGTGGTGATTGAGGGGGTATAACAGGTGTTTGAGGTTGTTGTTGTGGTGGGTATTGTGGTGATGGAGGAACAACGGTCTCAACATTGACACTTGGAGCAACCACTTCTACTTCAGGGATTCTCCTCTTTCAAAACTTCTTTCTTGCCCTTTTTGCAGCTAGAGAACTAGTAGTCTTTGCAGCATCAGAAGCTTGACACTTCGTATGCTTAGCTAGTTTCCTCGCAGGCTTAGTAACCACAAGCTCTTCATTAGAATTAGAAGGCATATACGAATCATCATCCCCAGAACTCTTTTCTTTGTCAACTCTACCTTTTTAGGTGCACCTTCTACTTCAAGATCAGGACTGTCATCGGATGATCCTTCATCATCACCATCATCTCTCCCAGCACCTGCTGCACTAACAACATTCTCTCCCTGCACTTTATCATGCTCAGATGTAGCCAAATAAATATCATCATGCACATTCTCTTCGCCTTGCACTTTTACATTAACAGGCTCATTAACTTGTAGCTCTTCAACCTCTGGTACATCGACAAGCATTTTTCAGACCGTAGCAGGCTTTCTCTTTTGAGTTGTTGTAGTTGAAGTACCAACAACTTGTTTCTTTATGGTTCTCGCCTTGGCTTCTTTGTATCTTCCTTCTCATACCAAGTCCTTCTTTTCGCAACAAATCCTTCTAAGCAAGCAACTTCATCTTTTTCATCTCCACTCGTATCCTTTCTCCACTTCCCTTTTGGAGGTGCCACATAATCTTTAATCTTGATAGCTCCAAACACCGGCTTAGCAATAGGTTCATCTGTCATCTTCAAGTATAAGTTCAATTTGGCCAACGTCTCAACATCCCTATAACTTAAAACCAGCTCATCATCTTCATCTTTTGCCAAGTTAGGGAATAGATCATCCAGCATCATTTGCAAATCTCAGATACTGCAAAAACTTCTCTCTTGTAATATTTAGCACCATCTAATCATAAATCAACTTCGTGAGGTTGTATGGCAAGTTCAACACTAGAGTAGTGATCTTACACATCTGATAGTCAACAATATCATCAAACCCTCCCTTTCTGTGACTGAGCGCGTGCATAACAGAGCGCACAAAGAACTTGTTAGGCCTGCCAAGGTTTGCTTTCTTAAACGATGAGGCATTTACATAGCCCTTGTAGCCCATGCGATAGAAACATCCTTTGACCATTCGTTCTAGGTAGCCCATTAATTCACCATCTTTGTCGTTGAAGCCCAGCACTCTTCGTATTAACTCTTCTGTGATTTTAACTTCAAACTCCTTATCATCGACCTTGACTAAAGAGATAATGGCTTTCGGATTTTCTTCAGATCTAGCAGCTCCCCAAAAACGTTCCACATGCCATCGATAGGCTTAATGTCGATCAGTTAATGCCTTTGTAATCGGTAATCGTCCCAAAAATTCTAGCACATCTTTAAAATGCATGATTTCCGAGATCTTATCATCAAGAAGACAACATATATTATGAATAGGCTCGAACGACGTCTTCTTTTCCTTCACACATAAAGACATCAACACTTAGAAAATTTTGACGAAAAATGAACATAACACTTGGTGCGAACTGTACTTTGTGCGAAGTGCACATATGCACTTCATACGATGTGGTCTTAAAAACTTAACAGTTATTGACCTTAGACACTTCGTACGAAGTGTGTTAAAACACTTCAATTTTTTACGAGTGCCACTTCGTACAAAGTGGCATATAATAACACAATTTTGAGCAAGACACTTCGTACTAGGTGGTTATGACATTTTGCAACATTCACTTAGTACGAAGTGGACATTCCACTTCGTACGAGGTATCACCTAGTTCCAAGATAACAGTTAACAACACCAATCTTAAAACTTGTGATTTCGTGAAATTGAAGGTTCTATTAGGTAGTATAGGAGCCGAATAACATGATTATATGTTCAACTTTAGATTTAGTCGGTTCATTTTGCCTAGATCTACGTTTTTTAGTCCAAAGTGCCGAAAACACTAACTTAACGGTCAAAAAAACGTATTTCTATCTTAACCATTATAAGAGGTATGTAGATCAACCTCCCCAAGTGTATTTTGGTAGCACTTCGTTTATAATCGTTCAAAACAAGTCAGATCACACATGTGTTCACTCAGATCGCACAAAGGAGTTATGACCCTTCGTATGTGTTGTGCTCCTTTTATAGGGTAGAGACACTTCGTACGAGTTGGTCACCACTTCGTACGAGGTGGTCAACCACTTCGTCTGAAGTGACTCTTATGCGAAGTGAACTATCAATTTTCAAATTTTCAACTTTTTCGATCATTTTTAAGTTTTAACGACCCACTCAGTTTACCAAGTCCAAGTTAATGACCCCGGTTAACCGATTTGTCTACCTAGTCCAAGTTAATGACCTTAGTTGAATACTTTATGACCAAACTGATGTTTTTCATCAATTTTAAGTTCAAATAAATGAACTTTTCATCATTTTATAACATTTTCTCATTCTAGATTAGCTCCCAACACGTAATCCTTCAGCTTTCATTTAGCAACTATTGCTTCGGACTTCGAAGATCTGTTTTCCATCATCGGTAGTCTAAACTAAGATGGAAATAAAATTTTTTGTATTTTCCAAAGTTTATGCGAAAACACACTGAAAGTCGTTTTTTTTGGGTTTTTCCAAAATGAAATGTAGACTATGTACAAACATATTTACAGACATATTTTTGTGAGTTTGTGTTAGTGGATCATATTAGTTTTTGAGACATATCACTAGTTCCATTAATCTTTATAAAACTATAAGCTCTAATTATATTTACTTTGATTGTCAGAATACTGATCCACTAATAGCTCGACACATTTCTCAATTGTTTCAAGAGACGTTAGGTAATTTTAGGAAAATTATTTAACTGTGTTTCCCATACCTCAGAATATACTTCCGCGTCAAGATTCCCTAGATTTCATCTCACAGGTGAATATATCTAACTGATATTTGTACCTGGGTGATACGAGGCCTTGAGAGCTCAAGTTAGAACTACCGTACAGATAAAGAGATAAAGGCTCGACTTGTAGGTGGTGTTCCAAATTTGGAATCTTTTTGACTTTAATTACCGTATCTTTCGATATCTTGAATCTTTTTTATACAACTTTAGGGGGTTTAATGCAAAAGTATTATATAAGTTCTAGGCCTTGCTAATGCAAAATCTGAAGAACTCATATAATACTCAAGATATCAATTAAATATAAAGAGTAGTATCTCAGAATCTGGTATTCTCTCAAACGAAATTTTGGAGTACCAAGTCTATATATCCGAGAGATGTTAAGCCATAGATTAATCAGTTATTCACTTTTATGTTTATATCTCGAAAACAATATATTGAATGTGCGAAGCCTACTGGCACATCATCAGAAAGATCTGTTTAAACATCTTTTAGAATTACATTTTTAGCATACTATGATAGTCCACGGCTGTTCTATCATTTACTCTATTCACACGAAAACTCTTTTTGTCTTTTTTTTCATGCTTTTGTATTTTCCACAATTATTCTACCCCTAAAATCAAAAACATATTTATGGATTTTTGTTTTTATAAAGAAAGAAAATTTTAAAAACTAATAAAGACACCTCGATGAGGATCACATCAAGTCATGTCCATTTTGAATATAACATCATTTTCATCCCCTGATGTCAGATTTTTTAAACTGTTTAATTTCAAAAGCCTTTTGAATTTTGCTTTATCACAAGTTTTAGTGTAAAAGTCTGCCTTTTGGTCATCAGTGTGGATCTTTTCAATTCGAACCAACTTTTTCTCATAACAATCACGGATAAAGTGGTGTCGAATCTCTATATGTTTAGTTTTTGAATGTTGAACCAGATTTTTAGGTATATCAATGGCTGCCTTGATATCTATGTATATAGGTGTATCAAGAAATTGAAGTGCGAAGTCTCTCATCTATTTTTGTATCCACAATATTTGGGAACAAAAACTAGATGCTGAAACATATTCAGCTTCACAAGTAAAGAGAGAAACCGCGATCTGTTTCTTGCATTGCCATGTTACTAAACGTGTTCCGAAGAACTAGCAACCAGCTGTTGTAGATTTGGCATTAAGTTGCAGCAACCAAAGTCAGGATCATAATATCCCGCAAGATTGATGTTGTCGTCACGTGGATACCACAAATCGGTGCTCGGTCATCCCTTCAGATAGCGCATTATCCTTTTGCCGATCAGCACATGTGAATCCCTCGGATTTGAGTGATATCGAGCACATTGGCATGTCGGATACATGATATCACCCTTAGAAACTGTAAGATACATCAATGATCCGATCATAGAGCGATATAATGTTTCATCCACTTTCACTCCATTAGAATCGGGACAAATGTCGTAGTTCATGGCCAACGGGGTTGATGCTGGTGATGTTCCCGTCATGTCAAATTTCTCCAACACATCTTGAACATACTTCATCTCCCCCATTGCACTCATCTTGAATTTCTTTTTCATGACTTCTTCAAATTCTTTACACAATGATTCATTTGTCGAACCAAAGATGATATCATCCACGATTTGTACAATAATCAGATGGCTATCCACTTCTCTTCTAAAGAGGGTATTGTCTAATGTTCCTCTGGTGAAATCGTTTCCCAAGAGGTGTTGACAAAGCATCTTGTACCCGGCTCTTGGGGCCTGGTTTAAACCGTAGAGCGCGTTATCTAGTAGGTAAACCTTATCTTTGTGTATCAGATCGACAAACTCGGGTGGTTGTCCAACATACACTTCCTCTTTAACGTTTTCATACAGAAAGGTGGATTTCACATCCAACTTGTACACCTTGAACCCTTTCCATGACGCAAAGGCCAGGAATATGCGGATAGATTCCAAACGTGCGATTGGAGCATAGACTTCAGTGTACTCTATCCCCTCTTGCTGATGAAAACCTTAGACTACGAGTCGAGCTTTGTTTATGACCACAATTCCTCTATCATCTTGTTTGCACTTGAAGACCCATCTTGTACTGATTTTCTTGTGGTCATCGGGTAGATCAACAAGTTTCCAGACTCCAAGCTTTTCAAATGGTAACAACTCTTCCTGCATTTCTTCAACCCAACTTTCCTCCTAAAGAGCTTCCTTGTGTGTCTTGGGTTTAACCTATGAAATAAAACAACTATAAGAAATGGTATCTCGAAGTGGTGCGATTTTAGTGTAAAAGCAACTTAGATCCTTATTGATCTAATTTCGCGTTTTCACTCAAGTTTGAAAATTTCCGATGATATTCTCTGACGGATTGTATGAAAAAGTTCTCGGCATCAGTTCATTAGAGACATTCACTTCACTTCCCAGATTCGTAATATTTTGTTTGGAAACCTGTTCTGTAGAAGTAACATCATTCCTAGCACTTGATTCACCAGCTTGATTGTTTAGAAGACCTTGAATCTGTTCTGATCCTTCATCGGAGCTGGATCCCGCATTGTCATAAGTAGGCTCTCCATTAGAATCTGAATCATCTGACTGATCGAAAGACGGTGATGTGTCGGTTACGACTAGTTTGACGACGGGTTCTGGTTGAGAGTTGCTTGGACCTAATTCAGATTCATTTGTACTGTTCTAAGGTTGTAAAATTACCAACGGTCTAGAAACTTGCTCTTGATTAGACGCCTGATGTTGTTGATATAACACAAGTTCTTCATCGGTTCATTCTTCTGGCAGGTCAAAGAATTCCACAGACTCTCGTAGTTAAACATCCATGGATCACAAGGCTTTGGTGTTGGATACATGTATTTTTGGCAATCAACATGTTGAGCTAGAATAACCCAATTTATGCTAGGTAGGTAAACTCTTTTCTGAGGACTAGCGTATCCCATGAAAAATCCCTCGAGAGATTTAGCACCGAATTTACCATCTGGGTCAAGAACCGTACACGACGATCCACACGGGTCCAAAAACTCTAAATTAGGTTTTCGTTGGTTAAGCAGCTCGAAGCATGTTTTCTTGTGAGCCTTGATAGTTGAAACGCTATTTAACATGTAACAAGCAGAGGCAACGGCTTCACTCCAAAAACTTACTAGTAACATCGAGTCAGCGAGCATCGTGGGTGCTGTTTCAATGAGAGTACGATTCTTACGTTCGGCTACTCCATTTTGTTGTGGAGTATAGGTGGCGCTAAATTCATGAAGAATACCTTTAGAATTACAGAAATTGAGCATCTTATTGTTTTTGAACTATGTGCCATTGTCACTACATATTCTTCTGATTGGCAAATGGTATAAGTTCTCCAACTTTCTGAAGAGGATCATCAGATTCTCAAACGTTTTATCTTTACTCTCTAGAAATAGAACGCATGAGAATCTAGAGTATTCGTCTTTCACAACAAGGCAATATAGATCACCAAATATACTTCGAACACTAACTGGCCCAAACAAATCCATATCTAACCTTTCAAGTGCAGTTTAATAGAGTTCAAAAGTTTTCTTGGATGAGATTTCTTGTGTTGCTTCCCCTTCTTGTGTACGTTGATATGCCCCATCTTCGATGCCATAATATCGACTCCTTCTCTATTGCCTTTGTTATAAAACATTGACAATTTTAGACGTAGTGGATGCAACACTCATGTCAAGGACATAGAGATCATTTTCTCATGGAGCGTGCACGAGGATCCACTCCTCGGGAATTTTGGATCCCGGCTTCAGAATGAGACATTCTTTATCATTGAAGTGAGTTGTGAACTTCTTATCGCAAATCTGTGAAATGCTCAACAAATTGCTCTCTAATTATGCGATGTAGTTAACTTTATCAAAAGAAACCACGCCGTTCGTGAGAATTCCTTCACCAATAATACGACCTCCTTGTGTTCCCGCAAACCCTACATAGCCTCCTCGAATAGCTTTCGCATCGTATAATAAAGCTAGCATTTCTATCATGTGCCGAAATGATTGACCTAGGAAGCCCCTACACATGTAAATAAGTAATTACTTAAACAGTGAAACCCAAGCCTTCTCAGTCTTGGGTGGGTTTAGAGTATCATTTGGAATTTTGATTTCAACATCCTTTCCAACCTTTGACTTAATTTTATCTTTTGTTTTTGTTAGCATAGTGGTTGTCTTCACAACTGCAGAAGATGGTTTGGATTTAAGCACCCAAGTTTGTGCCTTTGAATATGCCTTTTTTGGATAAAATTTTAAATCCTTTAGTTCGTTTTTGGTTGATGATTCACCAACTTAAAAGTTTGAAAAATTTGCAATTGTTGGCTACACTTTTTTGATGGATTCATTGTTTCTTTTTAAGATCTGTGTTGGCACAAACTCAGGGCCCTTTTGTTTCATATATTCTGTAGTATTTCTCACACCATAAACAGGCTTTGGATCATTTTGCGAACATTGTCGTGCAATATGCCCGACTTTGTTGCATTTGTAGCATGTCCTACTGTCGTTTCCAACAGAGGAATCCAAGTCCTATTCACGACGTTCCTTTTTCTTCTTAAATTCTTCATTTGATTGTTTACCCAAACTCTCTTTCTCGTTCAAAGTGCTTGTTCCAAACATAAACACAAAATCAATTTTCTTTATGTAGTTTGGTTTTGAAACCTTTTGTCATTTCTCTTCTTTTCGTACCCCAAACCTTTCCTCTTGTTTTCAGGATAATCCCTACCTTTCTGATAGTAATTATTATAAACTCTTTTTGGTTTGAAAAACTTATCAACACGATCAAAGTTTACATTCTTTATTGGAAATTCATCATGAGAAAACAGTTTATCCAATTCATTCATTTTGTAAACAACCACATTTGGATCATCATTTAAACTATTTTCTGATGATGAAACATAATTCTTATAAAAGCTTTCTTCAATTTCATAATGTGAACTTGATTCATATTTTTCAAGTTTGACTCAGCCCTTTCAAACTCTATGTTATCAGACTCATTTGCCAACACATTTTCGACAACCATTTAACGACATCTGACTGGCATTCCTAGGCTACATCAATGTTTTCCGACAGCTCATCCTTCTTTTGTTCAATTTAAGTTTTAGATTAAGCATTTTTCCACCCCATCGGGATATTTCTTACCATATTTATTCCACATTGGCGGTGGACATTGATTATAACCAAAACCTTTGCTTTGTTTTTCAGATTCATGTTCTTCCTATTCGGTTTTCTTAAGTTGTTGAGGAAGAATATGATCAATCACGTATGAGGATGTTGAATAACTAATCAACAACTTGTTGACTCATTCAAACTCAATTTCTATGCTTCAAATTCTGCTTTTAGATTAGCAATGGTATCTATGTGAATATTAATTGCCATTTTTTATCCATTACTATATCTTTTAACATTGATTTTAGAGCCATGTCCTCTCTACTGACTTCTTGAAATTGTTTGATTGATCTACTTAGTTTATCATAAGCAACTATCATATCTCGAAAGTCACTTGTCAGGTTAACAGTGTGCTTCTTTAAGTAGTTAAATTTTAGGTCCTTTTCTGAACATTTCTTGCACGGCTCTAGCCATTTCGTGCATGGTTTCTCAACTTCTTTTATCACAACCTTGATCTCTTTTATCGACTCAATGACTGACTCTTTCATTCCGTCTTTACTCTGTTAAGGAACTACCTCGTGCAGCTTAGCCATCATTGCTTTGTCGGCTATCTTCTTCAAATATTTTGAATTTAAAATTCTCTGTTACATCGATAATTTCTTCTACTAGCTTCTTGGATTCTTCTGGTTTTGGGACATTTGGCTCAAATTTCCTCCGAAGAAACCTTCAAAAGAATTATAGACGTCATGAGGAATCATAGATTGAATTGCATGATGAAACATGTCTTTCTCGGCAAAACAATCATAGTAGATTGCATCAATGCATTCTTCAACGCTTTGATCAAGCGTATCTTCAAACACTATCTCACTTTCTTCATTCTGACTCTCCTCCATCACTTCATCAAATACTAAATCTTCTATGATCTTAGCACGTAGTGCCAAACTCTCGTTCTTTGAGATGTACTTGTTCCAATCAAGCCCCTCATCTTGTTGAGCAACAACTAGAGCTTTGTTTTTTTGAATTTGATGGACCATCTTTGATTTGCATCATCCTAGTAGCTGTTTGAGGAAGAGAAGCTTTATGATATATCGTTTTATTATAGTAATCTTCTCTGAAAGGATTATGATTACCTTGCACTTCTCTGTACGGGCATTCTCTTTTAAATTGTCCTTTCTCCCGGCATTTAAAACAACTTACCTTCGACTTATCAAAACCCAACTTTCCATCCAAACCTCCCAAACTGTTACGCCCAATAATCTCCATGAAACGCTATGCTCTTCTAACTATACTGGCAATGCACCATTTGATGTCTATCAGTTCTAATTCTTCAAGGTAGATTTAATCGTAATCCTCTTTGGTCATGTTTGGATTTCCGATCTTACCGGCCACTAGGCTCTCATATGATTCAAGCACTAATGCGAGTATAGCCATGTGTTTTACAACTGTTTGTTCGTTGGAATTTTGTGCATTTTCCAAGTTGACAGCAATGTTACACTGAAGAACTCTCTGAGTAGGATTAGGCTGGTTGTTTTGGTAGTTGTTGAAGTTAGAGCTTTCGGATGATTGTGGGGTAGTTGGAGTATTCAGATCATAACTTTGGAATGAGGTAAAACCCGTATTGCTGCTAGATTGAGTTCGAAGATTCACCGAGTTGTTGGCACTAAAGGCCGGCTGTATATTTGGGCTTTAGATGTTGGAAGATGGATATCCTGCTGTGCATTTGCGCCTTTTGATTTTTCCATTTTCTACAATTATATTTCATGAGTTTCAAGCTTCTCAATAAACTTTGCAAAGGTCATCATGCTGCTACCATAATCTAGACCATTCTTGATAATTGTAAGATACATTGACCATTTGCCCTCAGGCATAGTGTCTGCCAATTTCTCTACCAGATCTTCATCATCTTTATTAACACCCAAATGTTTCATTTCCACAACAAGGTGACAATATCTTTCTATGAGTTGTTTAAGTGTCTCTCCCTTTAGTTGATTAAAAATGTCTAATTCTTTGTTCAACAGTGACTGTTTGCACTGATCATTTGCTTACTTCCTTGAAATTTGAATTTAAATGTTTTCCAGATGGATTGAGTAGTGTTATCATGCTATAGCAAGGTGAATATATCTTCTTTATTGCCCAGTTGCAATATGTTCATCACCTTTTTCTCACGTTTGAATAGATCCTTCTCTTAATCGGTGTATTGCATCAACCCTTTCTCAAGACCTAATTCTCCAACCGGAGCCGTATAATCCTCCTCTAATGCATACAAGCTTTGAGGTAATTCGCTTGCACCCAGTTGGTAAATCGTTCATGCCATCCCTCGTAATCCTCAAGATACATTAGCTTAGGTGGCTTAGCCATAATGCCCATTTCATTTTCAAGTTTTATTTTTTGGGATGCGGCGGTTGTAATGTCGGTTGTAGCAAATGCGTTATAAATTTATTTAACACTTGTTTGGTGCGAAGTGATCTTAGCACAATGTGACACTTCGTACGAGGTGTTCACAGATTTTCTCAAAAACAATATTTAATCACGTCGTACGAATTGGTGATTGTAACATCCGTCGAAAAACGGGTTTTCAAAACCCGCTTCGTTTATTAACCGAACAATCAGTTTTAAACTTTTGTTGTTTATTTATGACTTATTTTAATTTTAAACGATACATAATTAATAAACAAATTAGAAGTTATAAATTATAATTGTTAAAAAATAAAAATAAATTAATTAAAAAGGAAAACCGGCTGCCGGGAGTCGAACCCGGGTAAGCGGAAATCCACAAGTCTTAACTCTCACACATCCAACCACTCCGCCACTTTGATTACTTGATAACATATCGAAACAATTAATTCAAATAATAAAACACGGAAATCAAATCCAGTCAAAGTCGCGCCCAAATTCGTAGTCGTCGGAAATCCCGACGATTTCGCCGATAATTGACGGTTTCTTCTAATTCAACCGAAGAATTAACCCCAACGTCGGTTATAACCGATGTCTGAACCCGCGACATCAGTCGTAACCGCCGGAGAACGGCTGACCATGAATCGAGACTGAAATCAGGCCCCATGCGTCTCGATTCTTCCCTATAAATTCACCCACAATTCACTGGTAGCCTTTTCGCTCAAAATCGCACCTTTTCTCGACGAAATTTCACTCGCCGGAAAAATCCTGCCATCACCGGAATTTTGTCTGAAAACCGAGACTCACATCCACACGGTAATTCCCTCGACTCTTTCTGTTTCAATCCATTGTTAGACTGTTACTAACACAAATCCACCATCCAGAATCAATCCCAGACAACGTTGTCGAAATTCCTACCTTCGCCGGAAAACTTCTGAAACTTCCAAAATCACATTGAGAGCCGGTATGATCATTCAAACTTCTGTTAATCTTTGTTTAAGTACCTCAATTTCATAACTAATCGAACAGAACTGTTAACTGATTCTAACAGCCGAAGGGTTCACTATCAGAGCCGACGGACCTTTGCCGGAGTTCTGTGAAAGACACAGATCGGTACCTCCTATCCCCAAACTTTCTCCATTCGTTACCTTTCAATTACTTGTAATGTTTGATAATCAAATTAGACATAAATCAGTCACGTTATCACTGTCTGTGTTCTTGAGCGAAGAAGACGAAGACGGGTTATAATATAAGATTAATTAAAACCAGTTTTATGAACGGGTTAGACACATAGTCCAGCGGTGGACTGTGTGCAAACAAATACTTATACGTCGCGAGTTCGATTCCGGTCCCAACCTTACTCTCTTGAAATAAAAATGCCTTTTTACCGAACCGGGTTAACTCACAGCATCATGTTAAGTATAATAAAAACCGGATTATTAACCAGGTTAGACACACAGTCCAGCGGTGGACTGTGTGCACGTTAACCCACAGGTCCTGGGTTCGAGACCTGTGGTCAGCACCGGTTCGATACATTTAAAATCCTTTTTAAAAATAAATAATTTATGGATAAATCTAAATAGTATATAAGTATAATTAAAAACAGAATTATTTCGGGTTAGACATGTAGCTCAGTTGGTAGAGCTGCGTGCACGCGTACGGGAGGTCACGGGTTCGAGTCTCACCCAGCGCACATATATAATCGACCGGACCGGTCAACGGTCAACGGTCAACGGTCACGGTCAACGGTCAAAAGTCAACATTTTTTTATTATTTTTATTTATTTATTTAATTTAAAAATCAATTAAAAATACTTAAAAATAACGTTTTTAAAGTTAGAAAATAGCCTTAAACTCACAAAAATATATCCGAAAATCCTATTAAAATAGTTAATAAAATCCACATACTTACCGTACCTTTTCATTATTAATTAGGTTAGTTATTCCTCGTCGATCAATCCTCTAAACTCGTGCGCATTCAACATCTTCTGGCAAACGCACCCAATGTGAGTGAATCTCTACCAATTCCCCGTTTTAATCACATTTTGGGGTGTATCATGTGTCCCTATTTATTTATTATAATTAAACACTTGTGCATCCATCATGTTCATGATCAAATGTGTTGCCAATATATATCTATTGCTTGTGTGGTTGATGTTTAAATTAAAGTTATCATTTTCAGAACATACATTTCATAGGCCGCCGCTCCCCATACCTATGAGCGTGAGCTGTTCCCCATTACCTATGAGCGTAAACCAGGCGTTGCCAACATAAGATCGGCTCCGTTTGATTGAGCCTTGATCTCACATACATTAGCATAGGCCGTCCGTTCCCCATTACCTATGAGCGTGAACGGGACGTTGCCAACATATACATTGTCATTCTTATTATATACTTAAGCAAGGTGGTTTGTCATCGTTATGTTTACACACATTTGTTCATATATGATTATTGCACAATTTTCCTAAATTAAATACAATAATGAATCAATAACAAATGTTTTTAACAAGGTTCACTCGCCAACTTTTGTTGACCCAAAATTTCCCATTTTTACACATGATACAGGTGATCAAGTTGAAGCAAGAAACATATAGGGCGGCTTAGAAGAATAAACCAGTTTAGATTATGGATTGTTTTAGTTAATTTTTCCTTTCCTTGTATTGTATGAATTTGACTTGGAACTTTGAGATGTAATTTGAATATAATAAATATGAAACATATTAGTAAACATCATGAGCTTTGGTGATAACCCAATTATGCCCCGATTCTTATTCCGCTGAGGGTCGGGGTGTGACAGTGATTACTTCGTACGAGGTGATACACACTTCTTGCAAGTGTTAATAAAAAAAATTTAGGATGCTTTGTGCGAGCTGGTGTCACTTGGTATGAAGAGTCTTGTCACTTCATGCGAGGTCATATGTCAACTCGTCCGAGGTGTGTTCACAGTTTTGTGTTTTTTCGCAATTTTCGACATGATCTTAAAGTTTCAAGGGTTTGTTTAAAATGATTTTAACGTATTATCCTAGAATCTCAGTCCAATTCATCCATGAATTTGTCCAGATCTGATAAAAGTATGAAGAAGGAGAAGAGATAGAAGTCTTCAATGGCTAAACCTTGATCGATTGTCTTCAAATCAGGCCTCCAGGGTTTGATACCACTTGTGGGAGCATTGGCTTTCCTCCGAAAGCACCGAAAAAGACTTGAGCCAACAAATATGCTCGGAATTCATCATTAATTAGTTGACAATGATCAGATATAATGTTTCAATGCTTCTACTTCAATATATTGAATAAACGCTTACAGAACCAAAGCAAAACTGACAGGGCCTTACAATCATAAAAAGAACTAAGAACTCAACACACGTGCTCCAAAATATAGACATGCTAGCATTGAACAAGGCGTGGGTCTACCACTTCGTACGAGGTGCACTTGGTACGAAGTGACAATGTATCACTTCGTACGAGGTGAGCAACACTCGTACGAAGTGGCTCTAATACATACAAAACAATAAAGAATCCAACGTTTAAGCCCTGTTACATGTACGACATGATCCTAAGAGGTAGGCTATAGACATTTGCACCAACTTGAACCTTCCTTTAAAATTCCATCTCTAGTTATAACTATACGAATCTTGATAACTATGGCATAATATATATATATATATATGTGTGTGTACATCTTTGAAAGATTGTGAATGTTAATTGAGAATGTGTATATATATATATATAATATATACATATATATGTATACATATTTGAATATTATGTAAATAAATACAATAATCTAAATCCCTTTGTGTGATATGAAAATGGTGACCACAGACTCATGTGTGATTGTTAAAAGTATACATAAGTTATTTGATTGTTAAGCATTTGCTGCACACCATATTTATATACATATGGATGTTGTGTATGACTGGTAGATATAAATAAGCTTGGCCGCACACTGCATTGGTCCGTACACCATGACTACCAGTTATTATTTGACTACCCACAATAAAGATCGCACTCCCCTGTGCGCCTTTACTTCTGCCTGCACACCTCCTTTGGTGTTAGGCCCAAATGATTCTTGGACTGCACACTATCAGACACGGCCCCTTTCATTGTGTATAAATACATAGCTGCCAAAACCCTAGGACATTTTCCCCAATCGTTGTTGACGGCAGCTTTCTCTAAATATTCTCCCTCTCTTTTTCACAAGCATTCTTTCCCTTTTGATTCAAGATTGACAGCAACTTTTCATTCCTCTGTTGAAGATCTTTAATTCTTATACACTCTCTTCTATTTTCATGTTAGTATGACTATATTACTTTATATTTGTGCTTTTTCACATAGTTGTCACTAAACAGGTGGTATTATGATTTATGTTAAAAAGCCATTGTTTTGATTCTTGAAATATATGTTTAATTATAACTTTGTGATAACATGATAAGGCTAGAATGAACTAGGGTTCTTGTATGATTCCGTTTAGAATGGTGTGTATGATTTATGATACGATGTTCACTACTTGTTTGAGTAATTTTGTGTGACATAAATGTGCATAGATCTAAATGTGTGAGTTGGTATTGTATAAATGATGACGATGATTTGATTCGAATGAGATGTTTGTTTGCAAATAATGGATTCTTAATGTTAGATATAGTGAAATGTTTATTCAAGAAATGGTTAATCATAATTTGCTTGCAACAAGGTTCTAGTAAGATAGGAGATCTAAATCTATTTAATGAATGATTAGATGTTTGATGTTCATGAAATAGTCAAATGAATTTTTTTGATGAGATGGTCAATGAATCTGATTTATACGATGAAACTATATTAGGTTTCATGAAAGACTGATGTGAAAGTTGTAAATTTGGAATGATTGTTGTTGTTCAGTTATAATGAATGGTAGACTATTGTTGAACACCATAGTCTATGGTAGGATTTAATTAAACCGCACACTCACTAATGTACAACTTTTCAAAGCAACCGTACACTCAAAAGTCTGATTTGCCGCACACTCTTTGTTGGTACATCACCCCTCGTGCATGACCGCACAGTTGACAAGTGGGCCGCACACTCACTTGGGCCTTACACCAAGTTGGGTCGTACACTCATAATAGATTGCACACACTTATATTGTTTCATCTATGAACTTTGTTGAGTATCGGTGTATACGTGGGGTGATGCTCAGGAGTCCGCATATAAGCAGCTGAAGGAAAAACTCTGCGATGCACCCATCCTATATTTACCTGAAGGCACCGATGACTTTATTATCTACTGTGATGCGTCAACCCAAGGACTCGGTTACGTGTTGATGCAACGCGAGAGGGTCATTGCCTATGCATTACGCCAATTCAAAGTTCACGAAAAGAACTACACTACCCATGACTTAAAGATGGGAGTTATAGTTTTCGCACTCAAGATATGGAGACGTTATTTGTACGGTACCAAGTGCATGATTTATACCGATCACAAGACTTTCCATCACATATTGGATCAGAATGAGTTAACATGTGACAACGTCGGTGGGTCAAACTCCTAAATGATTAGGAGTGCGCGATCAAATACCATCCGGGCAAGGTAAACGTTGTAGCCGACGCCCTCAGCCGAAAGGAGACCAAAGCTATGCATGTCCGTGCGCTTCAGCTTGCCATTCATTCGAACCTTCCTGAGCAGCTTCACAACGCTCAAGTTAAAGCACTAAAGGATGAGAACCTTCTAACTAAATCTATTCGGGGCATCGAAAAGCAACTCGAACTCAAGGAAGACGGCATCCACTACTTTACGGAACGTATATGGGTTCCATCCTATGGAAACCTCTGAGAGCTTGTGATGGACGAAGCACTCAAGTCTCGCTACTCGATACATCCTGGTTCTGACAAGATGTAGCATGACCTCAAGGTCTTGGACTGGTGGCCTAACTTGAAAGTGATCATCGCAAAGTACGTCAGCGGTCAAGATCAAGTACCAAAAGTCGACGGGATTACTGCAACAACCAGAGTAACCAATGTGGAAATGGGAGCAAATTTCCATGGATTTTGTTACCGGTTTGCCTAGATCTCAAAGCGGGAACAACACCATTTGGGTGGTCGTGGATTGCTTAACCAAATTTGTGCATTTCCTCATGATCAAAGAAACCCACAAGTTTTTGAAACTTGCAAGCATCTACTTGAAGGAAGTAGTGGCTAGGCACAAGGTGCCAACTTCTATTATCTCTTATTGTGACCCATGTTTCACATCTGATTTGTGGCAGGCTATGCACAAATCCTTCAGCTCACGTTTAGACATGAGCACGCTTATCACCCCCAACCGGATGGTCAAACTGAGTGTACCATCAAAACACTTGAAGACATGCTGCGAGCATGTGTCATCAATTTTGGCAACAGCTAGGAACGATACCTAGCTTTGGTAGAATTTTCTTATAACAATAGTTACCACACTAGCATCCAGGCTGCACCGTTCGAAGCGTATATGGATGGAAAAGTTGATCACCTTTGTGTTGGGCTGAAGTTGGCGATAGACAAATCATTGGCCCTGAACTCGTACTCGACACAATGGAAAATATGTCCCAAATTAGACAACGATTGGCGGCCACCCGCGTGTTGGGGTTTTTGACATGTTTATCAAAGTTATTTTATCCATATAAAATAAAAACGCAGCGGAATATTTATATAAAACATGTTACTTATGTTGATACAAAACTCATTTTGTATGTAAAAACCAAAACCCGGATCCATATATGAACATGCGTGCTATCAAAACACAATCATATGGTGTTATAAGAATACTACCTTCCAAATAGTAAGAGATATGAAGAAGACGGTGTTCTTGAATGGAAATCTTCAAAGTAGAAGACCTCAAGCTTGTATACCCCAAGCTTTCCAACAAACACCACAAGATTGCTAGGATTTCTACACTTATGAACTCACTTGAAAATCCCTCTTAACAACCACTCCATGGCCGAAAATATGAGAGCATTCACAAGAGTTCTTGCATTTGAATTGTTGAGAGAATATGTGTGTAAAATCTTAATTAATTAAACATCAAATCCTACATATAATCTTGTAAGATCTAGTCTTGAATTTGATGAAGATTGCATGCAAAATGAATGGTGGAAGACCACCTTGGGAACCACCTAAATTTTCGGCCATATGGCCTTGTTTTTGTCACCCAAATATTTCATTTTTATAAAATAAGTCTTATATTTATTTTATAACCTTTTATAAAATTATAACATCACATGTTATAAGACTTATGCAACATATCACAATTATTTATAATGTTACGTAACCCATTAAATAACAATATAAAATATTCTCTCAAAATAAATTATCCATATAATTTATTAGTTTCTCAAATGCAATTATTTAGAAAACCAATTTCTAAATATTCTAAGTGTTAATATTTATTTGTTTGATCATATCATAAATAAATATTATGTGTGTTTGTCTAGCTTGTTATTGGGTATGACCCGACTTGGATCATAACGTACTAGCCACATCAATTTAATATGTGTCTTGGGCATACCGATTCCAACAATCTCCCAATTGCACAAGATACATAGAAGATTGATGCAAGTAGCAAATACCGCCTAACAACGGTTTACTACCCCTAATACGTCTAACGAAGTGGCATTCAATAACATCATCCCCTTCAAGTCCCTTACTTGAACATGATTTAGGTGAAACTATCATTTATCCTTTCGTTACAGATGTCATGTCAAATCCAGAGACATAGAGTGATCATTCTCTGTTGATTTAACTTTAGCAGGCCTTAGACATCTTACTCTCAACGAATAAGAGGAACAAATCACATCTTGACTACATACCTCTCTCACAATCACCTCGTACCACACCTGAGCTTAGCCTTTTGTACTGCCATATTACTGACAGTAAAGAACCAAGTCAAAGTACAATATTTGGTGAATATCAAGACCCAATATGTATCTCAGGTCAGAGGATACAATGATATTTGCCTTTACTCAAATTTACTTATGATCAATCTTAAATATTCCATTTAGTAATATTTGAGAGCGGGTCAGTCCAATATTTGTATCCCACAAATATCTATGAACTTTGGCAGCAACACTTTGCTCTATATTCATACCTAATGAATATCCACCAATCCGAGTTCATAATAGTCTTACCTTCATATTTGTTCCCATAAATATGATCGACTACGGACATTTAGAATAATTAACTTATTCATGGATTTAAACATGCTAAAATTGGAACATAACTCAAAATTCCATAATCATTAAAATGAGTCAAAATAATAGGTGTCCTGATATCCAAATACAAAGTAGATAAATTCCAATCACTAGAATATCGAAGTCCTAAGGCACAAGTATGACCCTCATGTTTTGGCCGTTCAAGGAGCTTCGTGAGAGGATCCGCAATGTTTTGATCTGTGTGAACTTTGCGAATACATATCTTTCCTTTTTCAACTTCATCCCTTATGTAGTTGAATCTCCGCTCAATGTGCATAGTCTTTTGATGTGCACGAGGTTCCTTAATTTGTGCAATTGCACCATCATTAACACAAAAGATTTCTAGGGGATCCTAAATGGTAGGGACTACCCCTAGGTCGGTGATGAATTTCTTCAACCATGCAGCTTCTTGTGCTGCCAATGAAGCGGCGATGTATTCTGATTCTGTAGTGGACAATGCTACAACATCCTGCTTCGAGCTCTTCCAAGAGACTGCGGCTCCATTCAAAATGAAGACATACGCATATTGTGATCGAGAACCATCTTGGTCAGTTTGGAAACTCGCATCCGTGTAACCTTTTACAACGAGTTCCTCTTCACCAGATCCATATATTAGAAACATATCCTTAGTCCTTCTAATGTATTTCAATATGCTTTTAACAGCCATTCAATGACTGTTACCTAGATTCTGCTGGTATCTACTTGTCATGCTTAAGGCACATGACACGTCCGGTCTAGTGTAGATCATTGCATACATGATGGATCCTATAGCAGACGCATATGGGACTCCTTTCATTCTCTCTTGCTCAACCTTTGAGCTTGGACATTGAGACGCATTCAATATCGTTCCCTTTTGAATAGGTACCAAACATTTCTTAGGGTTCTCAATCTTGAACCTTTTCAAGACTTTGTCAATGTATGCACTTTGGTTCAAACCTATGAAGTGCCTTGATCTATCCCTATAGATCTTTATTCCCAAAATATAGGCGGCTTCACAAAGATCCTTAATGGAAAAACAACTTCCAAGCCAGGTTTTAACACCTTCCATGGTTGGAATATCATTTCCAAATAGTAGAATGTCATCAACATACAGTACTAGGAAAGTGATGATGCTCCCACTAGCCTTCTTATACACACAAGCTTCATCGGCATTCTTGATGAATCCAAAATTCCTAATTTCTTCATCAAAATGATGATTCCAACTTCTAGATGCTTGTTTCAATCCATATATTGATTTCTTTAACTTGCATACTTTGTTTGGATGTTTTGGATCGACAAAACCTTCAGGCTGAACAATATAGACATCTTCATTAAGATATCCATTGAGGAAAGCCATTTTGACATCCATTTGCCAAATCTCATAATCTTAATATGCAGCTATGGCAAATAATATCCTAATTGACTTTAGCATCACCACGGGCGAGAAGGTCTCATCATAATCAACCCCTTGAGTTTGAGTGAAACCTTTTGCTACAAGTCTCGCTTTATAAGTATCCAAGTTACCATGCATATCAGTTTTCTTCTTGAAAACCCACTTACTTCCAACTACTTTGGAGTTAAGAGGTGGTACAACCAATTCCCATACTTGGTTGTCATACATGGATTGCATCTCGACGTTCATTGCTTCAAGCCACTTGTCACAATCGGATTGTGACATTGCATCATGGTATGTGGTTGGTTCATCTGAATCTACCACGTAGCATCCATCCATAAAAAATCCATATCTTTTGGGTGGATGACTAATTCTACTAGATCTGCGAACGTTTTGTGTGTATTGATCAACCATTTGATCCTCTTCAATAACCTCTTGTTGAGTGCTAGTATCAACCAAACGTGTATCGGCTTGTGATTCTTGATCCTCGTCAAGTTCCACTGTTCTACTACTTGTTCCTTCCTTAAGGAACTTAGCCTCTAAGAACTTACCCTTTCGAGCAACAAATACCTTTTGCTCTATTGGATCGTAAAAGTAATATCCTATATCATCTTTAGGATATCCTACAAAGATACACTTAGTGGATCGTACTTCCAATTTGTTTGGGGTGTATTGCTTCACATAAGCTTCACAACCCCATACCTTCAAATATGATAATGATGGAGCCTTTCCATGCCATATTTCAAAAGGTGTCTTATCCACTTTCTTGGTTGGGGCCATATTCAGTATACGGGCCGCGGAGAGCAAAGCGTAACCCCAACATGATAGAGGCAATGTGCTTCTAGCCATCATAGATCGAACCATATCCAATAGAGTTCGATTCCTCCTTTCAGACACACCATTATGTTGTGGTGTTCCAGGTGGAGTAAGTTGTGAGATAATCCCACAACTCCTAAGATGATCTTGAAAAGCATCACTAAGGTATTCACCTCCTCTATCGGTACGAAGGACTTTGATTGTTTTCTTGAGTTGATTTTCTACTTCACTTTTTGAAATCTTTGAACATTTCAAATGCTTCATCTTTGTGTCTTATCAAGTACACATAACCATAACGACTATAGTCGTCGGTAAAACTAATGAAGTATCTTTCACCATTCCTAGTCATTGGCTTAAAAGGACCACATACATCCGAATGTATGATACCTAATAAGTCTTTTGCCCTTTCAAAGGTGCCATTAAAGGGTGCCTTAGTCATTTTGCCTTGTAACAAGATTCACATACATCAAATTAATCATCTCCATTTGTTTCCAAAAGACCATTCTTTCGAAGTGTTTGCATGCGATTTTTGTTTATATGTCCAAGGCGACAATGCCAAAGATAGGAATCACTCAAATCTAATTTGAGTTTCTTGGTGGTTGCTTGGTACATAGAACTATCAAATGTATTATCATGAACCAATTCATAAATACCATTTGAAGGCATAGCTTTAAAGTAAAACGTGTCATTCATCAAAACATAAATGTCATCGTTTACAAACTTTAAATTAAAACCATATTGTAGCAAGAGGGAAACTGAAATAATGTTCC
Organism: Scalesia atractyloides; assembly: GCA_947069175.1. Lineage (NCBI taxonomy): Eukaryota > Viridiplantae > Streptophyta > Magnoliopsida > Asterales > Asteraceae > Scalesia > Scalesia atractyloides. Next base: position 50,276,488 of record CAMTDV010000001.1, on the reverse strand, counting down.
TAGTCAAACTAGAAGCATACAAAACATTTTTCAAGATGATTTCCAAACCACTTGGATGTTTCAAAATATAGTCTCCTCGGGCTTCAACTTGAACCTTTGCTCCATTGCCCATGAAGAGAATAATGTCTCCCTTCTTGTAATGTTTATTTCTTTTGAACCCCTACAATAAATTGCAAATATGAGTTCCACACCCGGTATCCAATACCCATGTGTTTGAGGAAATAACATTAAGGTCAGTAAGTATCATAAATATTATACCTGAGGTTTGCCCCGCATCCCTCTTGTTATTCAACTCCTTGAGATAGGTTAGACAATTTCTTTTCCAATGTCCTATCTCTCCACACTCAAAGCATGGGTCAGTCAAAGCAACCTTTTGCTTCTTTTCCTTCTGTTTTGTGGGTTATGTTTTAACCTTTCCTTTACCCTTCCCTTTGACGTGGCCCTTCCTTTTGGCAAAACTTGCCTTGGAGTTGGGGTGGGGCTTCTTCTTGTTGCCTCCCTCATTGATCGTTAGAACGGGTAAAGCCCTTTTACCCATGCCTGCCTCGGCAGTTTTGAGCATTGCATGAAGCTCACCAATGCTCTTGTCCCATCCGTTCATGTTATAATTCACGACGAAAGTCTCAAACTTCTTTGTTAAAGAGTTGAGGATCAAATCCGTAGCCAACTCTTTAGAGACGGGACAATTAAGCCTTTCGAGGCGATCAATGTGGCTTTTCCTCTTCAGGACATAAGATGAGACCGATTGAGTTTCCTCCATACGACATGCATGAAACGCCTGAACCATTTCGAAGCGTTCTACCCTTGCTTGTTGAAGGAACATTTCTTTCAATTGGGTAATCATGTCGTATGCCCCATGATGTTCAAAATCCTTTTGAATCTCAGGAATCATAGTTCCCAACATGAGGCAAGAGGCTTGCATGGAGTCCTCGGTATACTTAACCCAATCGTTATAGGCCTCCTCATCTTCCACGTTAGGTTCATCGGGAATAGGATCGTCAAACACATAAGATATCTTTTCTTACTTGAGAACGATTCTCAAGTTTCGATACCAATCCATGAAGTTGTTATGGTTGAGACGATCCTTTTCAAGGATGGTTCTTAGTGATAGGTTACGGACGGTTTGGGTAATTGTGTTTGCATTGTTAGCGGCCATCTACAAAATTTTAACAAAGTTCAGTTTTAGTATTTTCGATATTATTAAATTTTAATTATTAATACCGTTTTATGTCTCATAGACAATTAATAATTAAAATCTAGAATCCAACTTTACATTTAAATACCCTTGCTTGTTGAAGGAACATTTCTTTCAATTGGGTAATCATGTCGTATGCCCCATGATGTTCAAAATCCTTTTGAATCTCGGGAATCATAGTTCCCAACATGAGGCAAGAGGCTTGCATGGAGTCCTCGGTATACTTAACCCAATCGTTATAGGCCTCCTCATCTTCCACGTTAGGTTCATCGGGAATAGGATCGTCCAACACATAAGATATCTTTTCTTGCTTGAGAACGATTCTCAAGTTTCGATACCAATCCATGAAGTTGTTATGGTTGAGACGATCCTTTTCAAGGATGGTTCTTAGTGATAGGTTACGGACGGTTTGGGTAATTGTGTTTGCATTGTTAGCGGCCATCTACAAAATTTTAACAAAGTTCAGTTTTAGTATTTTCGATATTATTAAATTTTAATTATTAATACCGTTTTATGTCTCATAGACAATTAATAATTAAAATCTAGAATCCAACGTTACATTTAAATATTGGTTAGGTGACCTTTATCCCATTATTTAAATTAACAAGGTAGTCAACGTTTGACAATTGCAACCCTTTGCAATTTCTAGCCATACGGGATCGGTTAAACATCTTCATGTTTAGTTGGCATGTTTAATCCCATCAATACCTTTGTATGCCATGCTTCAGTGACCCTAAGCACATGGTTTCCAAATCAAATCGTCCTACTTACACACACATGTAAGTTTACACATACAAGTGGTTAGGTGACCTTTATCCCACAAATATGGTAAGCCTACCTCAAACACACAAGTTCCTTCAAATGTGGTTAGGTGACCTTTATCCCACAAAGAATTCTCAAGTGATTCGAGTGTTGTATAAAAGGATGGTGTTTGACTTGTTTTATAAAATGGATTTAATGTTTTCAAAAATTCTAGTTTTAGAAAACCTTATGTACCATACATTTGCATGCATTCAAGTTCATGGTACCTTTGTGAAAACCAATTTTCATGGTTCTTTTATTAAAACCAATTTTAATATAAAATCATTAATTTTTAATAAAACCATTTTATTAACCACTTTAATGATTTTTAAAGAACCAATTTTAAGCTTGTTATGGATTATAAGTTGTTAAGCATGCATATCCAAATATCATCTAAACAACCATAAATAAATAATCATACAAGCATAACACAAAATAATAGGTGCATAACCATAGCAAACTATTTTTGACAAATCTTGTTAGCCGAAACAAGTGTGCCAAAAGGTCCTTCCTAAAGGGTGAATATTGACACAAAAAATGTGTCGTTGAACTCCCACTTGAACCCGCATCCAAATGCTTCAAGTCTTCCTTTTGTGTTGTGATTTCTCCACTTTCTTTGGGCTTCAAAATGAACTTTAAATTCAGCTCCAAACTCCTTTGGGCTTCAAAAATGTGTTTTGATTATTGGGCTAAAATCCCGTTAAGAACCATGAGGTTCTTTAGGCCCAAAATTGGCCAAAATCAAAAACGCATTTTTGTGTGCATCTTCTTTTACAATGAAGTATCCTAATACATTTTCTAGTAAAATAAAATGCACCTAATCTATTTATTTACATACCAAATGAAAATAAATAAATTACAACTTTACAAATGGAAGAACAAAGATAATTAATTATTACAACCCCATTAAAATAATTAAATAAATCACAAACACAACCATTCAACATATTCAAACACAAGTTCCTGGCTAGGTTATGAACACCAAAAATATATATCCACATATATATTTAAATTCAAGAACAAAAATGGTTTCCTTTTGTAACCCAACTTTCGGCCAAGGGAAAAACCGAAAAGATGGGTTTTTGTCCAAACAAAACAAATCATCCAAATGATATAATTTTTCAAGATACTTTTATGCATGTATAATAAACATCTTGAAAAACACAAGGAAAACCATGAATAAAATTTTCGGCCATAGGGTTTCCACAAACCCAAAATCCCGAAATTTTTAAATCCATTAAAGCATGCATTCATATAAGCGGCTCTGATACCACTGTTGAGGTTTTTGACATCTTTATCAAAGTTATTTTATCCATATAAAATAAAAACGCAGCGGAATATTTATTTAAAACATGTTACTTATGTTGATACAAAACTCATTTTGTATGTAAAAACCAAAACCCGGATCCATATATGAACATGCGTGCTATCAAAACACAATCATATGGTGTTATAAGAATACTACCATCCAAATAGTAAGAGATATGAAGAAGACGGTGTTCTTGAATGGAAATCTTCAAAGTAGAAGACCTCAAGCTTGTATACCCCAAGCTTTCCAACAAACACCACAAGATTGCTAGGATTTCTACACTTATGAACTCACTTGAAAATCCCTCTTGACAACCACTCCTTGGCCGAAAATATGAGAGCATTCACAAGAGTTCTTGCATTTGAATTGTTGAGAGAATATGTGTGTAAAATCTTAATTAATTAAACATCAAAATCCTACATATAATCTTGTAAGATCTAGTCTTGGATTTGATGAAGATTGCATGCAAAATGAATGGTGGAAGACCACCTTGGGAACCACCTAAATTTTCGGCCATATGGCCTTGTTTTTTTCCCCCAAATATTTCATTTTTATAAAATAAGTCTTATATTTATTTATAACCTTTTATAAAATTATAACATCACATGTTTTAAGACTTATGCAACATATCACAATTATTTTTAATGTTACTTAACCCATTAAATAACAATATAAAATATTCTCTCAAAATAAATTATCTATATAATTTATTATTTTCTCAAATGCAACTATTTAGAAAACCAATTTCTAAATATTCTAAGTGTTAATATTTATTTGTTTGATCATATCATAAATAAATATTATGTGTGTTTGTCTAGATTGTTATTGGGTATGACTCGACTTGGATCATAACGTACTAGCCACATCAATTTAATATGTGTCTTGGGCATACCGATTCCAACACCGCGACCATCAAAAAAGCTACGCTGATAAGCGTAGGAAACCATTGAAATTCCAAGTTGGAGTCCGAGTCTTGCTAAAAGTCTTACCTTCGAAGGGTGTGATCCGTTTTAGCAAACGGGGCAAACTAAATCCGCAGTATCGAACCTTTCGAGATCACCGAGAAAATCGGTTCAGGGGCATATAAACTAAACTTGCCTGAAGAGCTCAGTGCAGTACACAACGTCTTCCACGTGTCGAATTTAAAGAAGTGTTTGTCAGAAGCGGCTCTCATTATTCCTTTTAAGGAACTAACGATCGATGCTCAACTCCGCTTCATGGAGGAATCGGTGGAGATCATGGATCGAGAAATCAAAACTCTCAAGCGTAGTAAGATACCTATAGTTCTAGTTCATTGGAACTCACGTCGTGGCCCAGGATTAGCTAGGAACGGGAAGACCAAATGTTGTGCAAGTATCCCCAGTTGTTTAAAAACAACGCAACCAGTACTAAAGCTACTACCGAATTTCGGGACGAAATTCCAAACCAACATGGGGATTATGTGATTCCCCGCGAAAACGCATAAAAACACTAGCTTGTTCAGTGGCTAGCTTGTTCCGTGGATGCACAATAAATTTTGGGACGAAATTTCATTCAACTTGGGGCTAATGTAACAACCCAAACCTTCCCTTCCCGTTCCATCTCAAGTTGTAACTATATGAATCTTGATAACCATGGCATAATATATATATATTTATATATATATATATATATATATATATATATATATATATATATATATTAATGGATTGTTTGTATTTATGCGTGTACATCTTTGAAAGATTGTGAATGTTAATTGAGAATGTATACATATATATATATATATATATATTTGAATATCATGTAAATAAATACAATAATCAAAATCCCTTTGTGTGATATGGAAAAGGTGATCACAGACTCATGTGTTATTGTTAAAAGTATACATAAGTTATTTGATTGTTAAGCATTGGTTGCACACTACATTTATATACCTATAGATGTTGTGTATGACTGGTAGATATAAATAAGCTTGGCCGCACACTTGCAATGGCCCGTACACCATGACTACCAGTTATTATTTAACTATCCACACAATAAAGGTTGCACTCCACTGTGCGCCTTTATTTTTGCCTGCACACCTCCTTTAGTGTTGGGCCCAAATGATTCTTGGACTGTACACTATCAGACACGACCCCTTTCATTGTGTATAAATACATAGCTGCCAAAACCCTAGGACATTTTCCCCAATCGTTGTTGACGGCAGCTTTCTCTAAATATTATCCCTCTCTCTTTCACTAGCATTCTTTCCCTTTTGATCGAAGATTGACAGCAACTTTTCATTCCTCTGTTGAAGATCTTTATTTCTTATACACTCTCTTCTATTTTCATGTTAGTATGACTATATCACTTTACATTTGTGCTTCTTCACATAGTTGTCACTAAATGGGTTGTATGATGATTTATTTTAAAAGCCATTGTTTTGATTCTTGAAATATATGTTTGATTATAACTTTGTGATAACATGATAAAGCTAGAATGAACTAGGGTTCTTGTATGATTTTGTTTAGAATGGTGTGTATGATTTATGATACGAAGTTCACTACTTGTTTGAGTAATTTTGTGTGACATAAATGTGCATAGATCTAAATGGGTGAGTTGGTATAGTATAAATGATGACGTTGATTTGATTCGAATGAGATGTTTGTTTGCAAATAATGGATACTTATGTTAAATCTAGTGAAATGTTTATTCAAAAAATGGTTAATCATAATATGCTTGAAACAAGGTTCTAGTAAGATAGGAGATCTAAATCCATTTAATGAATGATTAGATGTATGATGTTCATGAAATAGTCAAATGAATTTGTTTGATGAGATAGTGAATGAATCTGATTTATACGATGAAATGAGATTAGGTTTTAAGAAAGATTGATGTAAAGTTGTAAATTTGGAATGATTGATGTTGTTCAGTGAAAATGAACGGTAGACTATTGTTGAACACCATAGTCTATGGTAGGATTTAATTAAACCGCACACTCACTAATGTACAACCTAGTCAGCATAATGTACAACTTTTCAAAGCACACCATACACTCAAAAGTCTGATTTGCCGCACACTCTTTGTTGGTATATCACCCCTCATGCATGACCGCACAGTTGACAAGTGGGCCGCACACTCCCTTGGGCCTTATACCAAGTTGGGTTGTACACTCATAATGGGTCGCACACACTTATACTGTTTCATCTATGAACTTTGTTGAGTATCGGTGTATACGTATTTGATTGGTATAATGTACGATTGATTTTGTTTATATAATACATGTTAAATATGTGTTTAAAGTACGTGACATACTTGTATTAGAACCTAATAGATATTGGTAACCATAATAGGGCATGGTTGACCAACTTTAAAACAAGTAATTAAACTGTCGAGCAAAGCAAAGGTGAGTTCACACATTTACTAAAAGCATGTATTCCCGGTGCTTGGGAACGAATACATTTTCCTAGGTTTGGGGTTACCTAGTATTCCGGGGAGTAATACTACTAAATATTATTTTATAATTCATATCTTTGGCGTACTAAATGCAACTCTATCACGAAGTCCCCACTTACTATACCGATTAATCGGCTGGCCTAGCAAACAAGATATTAGTTGATAGCGCTTCTAGGTTTTACTAACCTCACACCGTTTTGGGGAGGATGGGCGTGAACTAGTATGCCTTGGCAACCGTCAATGATGATAGACATTGACAACGATACAACAATCGCAAGTGTTCTGTATTATGTAGTTTAGTAGCTTACTTATGGGGTAGCTCCCAATAACATGATTATAAACGAGTAATTTAACAACATACATTTTTCTAAATAAAATTGGAAAAGTCATGAACTCGCCAACTTTATGTTGACACTCTACTACATGCTTTGCAGGACCATAGGCACAGCTCAGGAGCTTGCAGCGGAGGAGTGTAGTGGTTGCGTTGAACCTATGTTGGGTTTTAATAATGTCCATGAACTTTTAAACTATTTTTTAACTATTAAACTTTATGCTTCCGCTGTTAACTTAATATTACCTTTGGACTTATACTTTAGTCACTAATTTTGTTGTGGTGATGAGTTTACTTGATTTTAAATGATTGTTCAATATGATTAGTGGCATGATCCTGGTCAGTTACATGCCTTGCGGTGATACTCCGTATGTGAAAATTGAGGGTGTGAAAAATTGGTATCAGAGCCATAGGTTATAGTGAACTCGGTTTTAAAAAAGAAAAGTTATATTTTTAAGAAAAACCAAACTATAACCTGATTTGTATTAAACGGACCGCAACGACACTACATTCCAAGTGCAAACTAGAATCAATGGCTCGTGCATATGCTTACTTGTTACTTACTTGGTACATATTTGATGATATATATATATAATGGTATGTTTCGTATGACAAGCTTTAGCAGTAAGATACGTGCGTGTGCGTCATGGTCAAACTTTCTCCTATCATTCTCGCATCACTACGACGTTGATCTTATTATGTGTTTTGTGGATATGACGAAAATGAACGGACGCGAAGAGGCATTATCAATATGACCCAGGACCAACTAACGGCCTTGATTAGCACACGGGCTGTGGTGGCTTTGGCAGCCCATCCCGGCGGTCAACATGCACCCTTTCAACCTCGAGTTTGCACGTTCAAAGCTTTCATAGATTGCAAACCTCACTCCTTCAATGACACCGAAAGAGCGGTTGGCCTTCTACACTGGATTGAGAAGGTCGAGTCTATGTTCGAGATGTGTAATTGCCCTGCTTACAATCGAGTGAAGTACGCTATTGGCACTCTTGAAGGAAACGCGCTCTCCTGGTGGAATGCGCAAGTTCAAATGCTCGGATTAACAGATGCCAATGCCACTCCCTAAAACCAATTCAAGGACCTGATCAAGGAAGAGTACTGTCACAGGGATGACATGCAGAAACTTGAAGTGGAGTACTTCGGTTTGAAGATTGTTAGATGCGAGATCGAGGCGTACACAAAAAGGTCCAACGACATGGCTGCTTTATGTCCTAACATGTCACGGTCTGCTTACAAATGAATTGTGCTTTATCTCAAGGGTCTAGTTCCCGAAATCCAAAGCTTTGTAACTTCAGCTAATCTCCCCATAATTCATCAAGTCATCCATTTGGCACACCGTCTTACCGACCAAGCAGTTGAACAGGGCAAGCAGCCCAAGCGAAACAGTGTTGTTACTGATACTTCTAGTGATAACAAGCGGAAGTGGGACAACAACCAAGGCAAGGGTTCCAACTCCTCACAACCTCAAGCTCAGCAAAGGAAGTTTGAAGATAACAAGAGTCCCAACCAGCAAGCTCCGACCAACCAAAACTAGGGTGGTTAATAAGGAAACCGACCCAACTACAACAAATGTAATCGGCATCACAACGGGCAGTGTGAGAAGCACTAGTGTCAGCGGTACAACAAGAAAGGGCATGCGGCTAAAAATTGTAGAAGCCCGTACCCAGTGAAACAAAACCAGCCGCAACAGCAACGGGGTAACAATCAAGGATGCTTTCAGTGCGGAGCTGAAGAGCACATCAGGAAGAATTGTCCCCAAATGAATCAAAACGATGACAACAACAACCAAGGCACTAGTAACAACACCAACAACAACAACGACAAAAATGGTGTAAGGGGACGAGCTTTTGTGATTGGTGTAGGCGAAGCAAGGAACGATTCCAACATTGTGACGGGTAAGTTCCTACTCGATGGTCATTTTGTTTCCGTACTTTGTGATTCTAGAGCTGATGCTAGTTATTGTTCCTTAAGTGTTAGTGTAAGGCTTAAGTCTACCCCAACTTTCTTGAACCCTAAACTCATCGTCGAACTACCTAATGGTAGAAATATCGAGGCTACTCATATCATCAACGGTTGTAAACTTGTGTTATCCGGTCAGACGTTCACTATCGATCTCATCCCTATCGTCCTCGAAAGCTTCGATGTTATCATTGGGATAGATTGGCTATCCGAACATCAAGCGGAACTACTCTGCCAAGAGAAAATCATCTGCATCCCTCGTTCCGTCGGCGAACCCCTTATTATCCAAGGGGAAAAAGTGGTGTTGTTGTAGGCATCATCTCATTCTTAAAGGCCAAGAAGTGTTTGCGAAAGGGAAATACCGCTATTCTAGCTCTCGTCACCAATGCTCAAGCTAAAGAGAAGAAGATTGAAGATATCCCCATTGTTCGCGACTTTCCTAAGGTATTTCCTGATGAATTACCTAGTCTCCCACTTCACCGTCGAGTCGAATTTCAAATTGAGCTTACTCCTGTAGCGGCACCTATAGCTCGTACACTTTTAAGACTACCCCAACCGAACTAGAAGAGTTGTCCACACAATTGCAGGAGCTACTAGATAAGGGTTTTATTCATACTTGCTCGTCACCATAGGGAGCCCTTGTACTATTTGTCAAGAAGAAGGATGACACTTTTCGTATGTGCGTCGATTATCGCGAAATGAACAAAGTAACTGTCACAAACTGTTACCCACTTCCATGCATCGACGACTTATTCGAGCAGCTTTAAGGGTCAAGTTTCTATTCAAAGATTGATCTGAGATCGCGGCTATCACCAGCTGAGAGTCCGAGATGAAAACATCTCCAAAACAGCATTCAGTACTCGTTACGGCTATTATGAGTTTCTTGTTATGCCATTTGGGTTGACTAATGCACTTACGGTTTTCATGGATCTCATGAACCAAGTGTGCAAGAGGAACACGAGCAACACCTACGCCTTATTTTGGAACTCCTACGAAACGAACAACTCTATGACAAGTTCTTGAAATGCGACTTTTGGCTTCGTGAAGTCCATTTCCTTGGACACATGGTCAATAAAGTTGGGATTCATGTTGATCCAACTAAGATTGACTCTATGAGTGACTTGCCTGCACCCAGAACTCCGACAGAAATCCACCAATTCTTGGGTCTGGTGATGGAGAGGGTAAAACCCGAGCGTTAATGACCATATCTTATGTGTTTTAGTTAGTTTTGAATGGTTATATGCATTGAATGAGATAACTACGAGAACTGGTTGTTTGTAGCTAAACTGATTAATTCGGGTGATTTAAGAAGGTTAGAGATGATGCGGAATACCCGTGATGCAGTTGTGAAGTAAAAAATGTCAACAGGACCTTGTTTGGGTCAAGAACTAACTTGAAAACACAAGAAAAAGGTAGAGGTTAGAAGTCGAGGGGCTTGTGGGTATTTAACTTAATTTTGTTGTACATAAGTGAAAGGAAGTAAGGATCTCCCCGTAGCTTATGGTCGTTGGACCGTAGGTTACGGTGTGCTTGCTCAAAGAAGAGATTAACTAGAGAAAGTGAACTGTAGGTTAGGGTTTCTTACGGTACCTTACGGTCACATTACATCATTTCTAGAACTCTTTAACCGTAGGATACGGTTATTAACCGTAGCTTACGGTTGAGTTATATGTTCCCAGAATTCCCTGACCGTAGCTGACGGTGCAAGACCGTAGCTTACCGTCAGGTTATGAAAAAATATTGGCATGTGTAGTTATGCATGTATATTAGGGTTTATTAAGAGGTTTTTTCACTTATCACTTATCGAGGACGAAAACAAGACTTCTAGGGCTCTAAAGTTTGAAGCTTTTCACCCTCAATCATCATTGTTCTACTCCAAATCAACATCATGCTCATGAATTCCTCAATCTCTCAAGCGTTTGATGGTTATTTGCACAAGATGAGCGGCTAGTCTTTTTATGGTTTCCTCTGAACAGAGGATTGATGTAAGTTAGGTAATTTTATATATTTTTGATATTTGACAAGGGATTAGGGTTAGTAATTGTGATTGATGCTCGTATGATAACCTTCCATTATGTATTAATCGGGGTACTTAGTCGGTGAGCATCACAATTGGTTAATTAGATTAACACTCATTTCTACAAGTGTCGAAAGAAACATATAATTGTAATCTACTTAGCAGCCTAAATTTCGGGTGAACCATTGTTCTTCCTATTGATAAAAACTTCAATTTTAGTGTGTTAAATTAAGTAATCAATAAACTTCAATCCAAGTTTCATTTTCTAGTATTAATTAGTTAATTCCTGATACTTCAACACTTTCCACAATCCTTCCGTGGCTTGATAGCCGACTTATCCTGTCTACATAGTTTAGTTGGTTTTTGCATGTTCTTCATGACAGACATCAAAATGGCGCCGTTGCCGGGGAGGGGTGCGCAAAGTGTTTAGTTAGCTTAAATAAATAAATAAATAAAATTTATTGTGTTTCGTTTAGAATTACGCGAGATTTCTTTTGTTTGTGTTGTACAGGTGATCTCTTCTTTGTATGCATCATACTCGGAAGTCCGGGCAGTCTTCATCGTTAGTGTTTGATCAAGAGATAGAAAGGACGGTTCGGCACACTCGAGAATTGCATCGCGAAAAGCGAATTCTGCAAATCACCAACACTAACAACAAAGCCATTGGAGAGCTCAAGTAATTTTGAGAATCAACCAGTCACTCCATCTCCACAGAATCAGTTCTCACCGACACCTACTCAGCCTGCACCAAATACGACCATACCACCTCAACAACCATCACAATCTACCCAGCCTGCTACTACACATGTACCACCGATACCACCACCACCATTCCCTAATCTCAGCAATCTTCCACCTTTTTGCCAATCAAAACTATCCCCAAACTTCTGGTATCCAGCAATCCTCACCATATGTGAGGATTGTCACCGATGTCACTGTTATTCCACCTACTCAGACAGGACCATCTAGCCTAGTCACTAATCTGCCTCCATCAACCCAGCCAACGCACTATCCATCTTCACAGCAGCAACAACAGTATTCTGTCAGAAATTTAGCATTTGAAAACCGGGATGGTGTAGTGGATTCGGGGAGTGGATTTGATGCATATGAGCAATATGGGGGAAATCAGATGTTAGGTTTAGGAATCCATGAAGTCTACAATACGGGATTTAGGTCGGGTGATGAGGTGAGTTATGAAACGTCGGGGTACCCACAACCAGTCAATGCTCCTGCACCAATCAATCAGCAACCGGTTAATACTAGACCGATTAATGTGCCAATTTCACCGACACCCCCACAAAGGCCAATTCCTCCTATACCACAGCAAATTCTGATACAATAGGTTCAAGTTCCGCAGAGACCACCTCCCGGAAATAGACCTCCATCGATCAACCAATTTGAAGGTATTCCAAGAAGATACAATCGGGGACCAGTAAGGGGTGTTGAGTGCCATTTTAAACCGGCTATCGCCAATAACCCTTCACCGGTAGTTATCCCTCAATTACGAAGTCGGTCGTTTGAGGTAAGGGCACAATCAATTTAAAGCTTGCCCAAGTATCATGGGTTGACTACCGAAGAGCCATATCTACATATCGCAGCTTATCATGCCCGATACAACACCATTGGCGGCCAAGGGTTCACACCAGATGATGTGAAATTGGTACATTTCCAGTTCACACTTGAAGACAAGGCGAAACAATGGTTTCATTCATTGCCATCCGCTTCAATATTTACATGGCCGGATATGCAACAATTATTTCTGGATGAGTTTTACACGCCTCTACAGACAATTAACGCTTGAAAAGACATTCAGAATTTTTGACAGCAACCTGGTGAGCTTTTTCATTAGGCATTTAACCGATTCAAGATGATGTTGAAGAATTGCTGCATCACGGGATTCAACTATGGGAGTTGCTTAATGCATTTCATGAGGGTTTGTCAGATGAAGATGCGAGGGATCTAAGCTCAACATCGAATGGAACGTTAGGTACAACCTATGAGCAGGTCGATTGGGAATATTTTGAAAGGAATGCGAGAACGTCAAAACAAAAAGCTCAGTCTTCGAGAAATACTCGGCATTCGGTTGTGAAGGCGGTGGATAATGCACTGGAAGTTAGTGGACAAATGTCGTTCTATGGGCATTGTGGGGATTGAGGGCTGTGACGGGGAATCAGCTCTCCTTCGATGAACACTGGACCGATCTGATTCAGCTAACAGAGGCGAGATTCATTGTTAGTTAGTTTGACAAACAAACAAGTGATGTCATACCCTGACCCGCAGCGGAATAAGAGTCGGGGCATAATTGGGTTATCACCAAAGCTCATGATATTTACTAATATGTTTCATATTTATTAAAGTCAAAATTACATTCTCAATAATCCAAACATGTCCATACAAATACAAAGAAAAATAACCAACTAAACAATCCAAGCTCTAAACCAGTTTATTCTTCTAGGCCAATCCTATGTGTTTCTTGCTGCAGCTGGTTCACCTGTATCATGTGTAAAAATGGGGGTTTTTGGGTCAACATAAGTTGGCGAGTGAACCTTGTTAGATAAACATTTATTATTGATTTTCTTGTTATTTTATCAAGGAAAAATTGTGCAATCATCATAAGTGAGCAAATGTAAATAATCAAACAGTAGCAATAACAACCACAAACTATAACATACAATAACATAAATGGGGAACGAACGACATATGATATATGTATGTACTGAAAATGATAAATGTCTGTGCGATCAAGGCTCAATCAAACGGAGCGGATCGTATGTTGGCACGCCAGGTTCACGCTCATAATGTAATGGGGAACATGCTCAACCTCATAATGTAATGGGGAGCGGCGGCCTATGAAATTGCATGTACTGAAAATAATAAATTAAATCCAAACAATAACCACACAACAGTTGAAACAAACTGAATACACATTTGTTCATGAAATGATGTATGCACAATATAATAAATGGTAAGACACATGATACACCCCAAAACCGTGATTAAAACGGGGAATTTGTAAAGATTCACTCACATTGGGTGCGTTTGGTTGAAGATGATGAGGTGCGCACGAGTTTGAAGGATTGAATAACGAGTATTAACTAACCTAAATAATAACGGAAGATATAGTAAATGAGTGGATTTTATTAATAATTTTAATAGGATTTTTAGATATATTTTTGTGAGTTTAAGGCTATTTCCTATCTTTAAAAACATTATTTTTAAGTATTTTTAATTGATGTTTAAATTAAATTAAATAAATAAAAATAAAAAAATATGTTGACTTTTATGTTGACCGTTGACTATTGACTTTGACTTGTTGACCGGTTTTATTGTGTAACTGTATGCGTCGGGTGAGGCTCGAACCCGAGACCTCCCGTTCGCGTGCACGCAGCTCTACCAACTGAGCTACGTGTCTAACCTGAAATAATTCTGTTTTTAATTATATTTATATACTAACTCAGTTTATTCAAAATTCTTTTATTTTCAAAAATGTTTTAAATCATCGAACCGGTGCCGTTAACAGGTCTCGAACCCGGGACCTGTGCTTTAACGTTACACACAGTCCACCGCTGGACTGTGTGTCTAACTTGGTTAATATATAGATTTTTATTATACTTAACATCTAATGTAAGTTCATCTGGTTCAGTTAAAAAAATAACATTTTAATTACAGAGGGTGTGTGTGTGTATCAAGGATCGAACTCGCGGCGTGTGATATGTGTGTGCACACAGTCCACCGCTGGACTGTGTGTCTAACCCGTTTATAATACCGATTTTAATTAATCTTATAATGTTATCACGCTTCATCTTCTTCGCTAAATTTACAGGCAACTATTTACTCAACTGTTTCTTGCTTTAAAACAATTAACAAACATTCATAAGACTAAGATGAAATGGCAGAGACGGTGTTGGAAGTAAACATACCGAAGGAATGATTTATCTCAGAATTCCGGCAAGGCGTCGGCTCTGTTTTTATGAACTTCAATTGAGCGAACAAATTAACCGTTTTGATTAGCTAATTGTGGAATTGAAGTACTAAACAATAGTTAACAGAAGGTTTGAATGTCTATACCGTTTTACAGCTGAAGATAAGGATTTTCAGAAGTTTTCCGGCGAGAGTGAGTTATCCGATATCGTCGTCTGAAATTGATTCCGATTGAAGGGTTGGAGTTATTAACAGCTTAACAACTGATAGACAACGAAAGAATTGCGAGACTTACTGATTTGATGGAAAATACGGTTTTCAGGCGAAAGTCTGGCGAGTCCAAAAAGCTTCTCCGGCGGACTGAAAGTTGTGCGAAAATGTAATTGGAAGTTTGCAGAGTGTGTTTGAGTCGCGAGAGGGGTCTTTGATTGAAGTAATTCAGGAATTGAAAGTTTTCGGTTATTAAAACCGATCCATTCTCGAATTTAAGTTCATTCAAAGCAAACTTGATTGAAGGTGTCAGTGCATCGGTTAAACTCAGTAAACCGCGATCAATCAAACGTTTTTGGACGTTTGGTGACCGATTTCGGTTACAGTTAGCGTAATCAGGTCGCTTCATGATTGTCTATAAGATTTATTTGTTTCCTAGAGTTGACAGAAAACAACAAGTGGCGGAGTGGTTATGTGTGTGTGTGTTAAGTCTTTGGAGTTCTTTCCGGCTGACCCGGGTTCGAGTCCCGGCAGCCTCATTTTCTTTTTAATTATTTTATTTTTACTTTTTATCAATTATAACTTTTATAGTTTAGTTTGTTTATTAATTATGCATTATTAAAATTTAAAATGGACATAAATACGCAACGAGACATTTATAACTTGATATTCGATTACAAACGGAGCGGGTTTGGAAAACCCGTTTTTGACAAATGTTACAGTATCCCCTACTTTTAGGAATTTCGTCCCGAAATTTAAGTAGTAGTAGTAGGAAAAAGATGCGGGTATTTTTCGCGCATTGAGTCTTCACGTTCCCAAGTAAACTCAGGTCCCCGTTTCGACTCCCAGCGTACCCTAACAATTGGAATGCGGCTTCGTCGAAGACGTTTTTCTCCGAAGTCCATGATCTCTACTGGTCTTTCAACAAAATGCATAGATTCATCAATCTGAATATCTTCCAGAGGAATATGTAGGTTCTCATCAGCGAGGCACTTCTTCAAGTTTGATACGTGGAATGTGGGATGAATCCTGTTGAGTTCTTCTAGTAGATCAAGCTTGTATGCTACAGGTCCCACTCTTTTGAGTATCTTGAAAGGTCGTACGTAGCGTGGTGCTAGCTTGCCCTTTTGACCAAAACGAACTACTCCCTTCCATGGTGATACTTTCAAAAGTACATGATCACCAATGTTAAACTCCAAAGGCTTCCGTCGTTTATCTGCATAACTCTTTTGACGACTTTGAGCCGCTAGAAGATTGTTTCGAATTTGATGGATCTTGTCTGTGGTTTCTTGAATCAATTCTGGACCAGTGATTTGAGCTTCCCCAATTTCGTGCCAACATACTGGAGATCGGCACTTACGACCATATAAAGCTTCAAAAGGTGCCATGCCGATACTTGAATGATAGCTGTTGTTGTACGAAAATTCAACTAATGGTAGGTGAGCGTCCCAATTTCCCTTGAAGTCTATGACACATGCTCGAAGCATATCTTCAAGAGTTTGAATGGTGCGTTCAGATTGTCCATCAGTTTGAGGATGATAGGCGGTACTGAGATCTAATCGCGTACCCAAAGCGGCTTGTACTGCTTGCCATGTTCGTGAAGTGAAACGACCATCACGATCTGAAATAATGCTTAACGGTACACCATGTCGGCTTACGATTTCGCTGATATAAATACGAGCTAGCTTTTCGTTCTTGAAATCTTCGCGGATAGGAATAAAGTGAGCTGATTTTGTAAGTCGGTCAATGATTACCCATATAGTGTCATACCCACCAGAAGTGCGAGGTAACCCGGTAATGAAGTCCATGGTTATGTTTTCCCACTTCCATACAGGTATTTCAGGTTGGACCAGAAGTCCTGAGGGTCTTTGGTGTTCAGCTTTCACCTTGGAACATGTAAGGCACTTGGAAACAAAAACAGCAATATACTTTTTCATTCCAGGACACCAATAGGTGTATCGAAGGTCTTGATACATCTTATCGGCTCCTGGGTGTATAGAGTATCGTGTTTTGTGAGCCTCTTTCATAAGAAGTTCACGAAGGTTGTTGTGGTCAGGAATCCATATGCGATCTAGATAGTACAGAATACCGTCAGATTTAGTTTCAATTTTAAGTTCAGCTCCACAGGACAGCTCCTTTCGTACATCATCCTCTGTTACTGAAACATGTTGGGCTTCTCGAATTTGATCTTTAATGTCAGTTATGATTTGCGAACATAGAAGACGAATGGAGTTCGCATAACCCTTTCGACTGAGTGCATCAGCCACCACATTTGCCTCGCCAAGGTGGTACCGAATCTCACAGTCGTAGTCATTTAGCAGTTTGACCCATCTTCGTTGCCTCATGTTTAACTCCTTTTGATTGAAGATATGTTGAAGACTCTTGTGGTCAGTGTATATTTCACACTTAGTACCGTAGAGAAAAGTATCCATATCTTAAGAGCGAACACAACGGCTCCAAGTTCTAGGTCATGGGTGGTGTAGTTCTTCTCATGAATCTTGAGTTGTCTCGAAGCATAAGCTATAACCTTTCCTCTTTGCATTAGGACACAGCCTAATCCTTGCCCTGACGCGTCACAATAAACCACGAAATCATCACAACCTTCAGGCAGAGTGAGGATTGGTGCATCACAGAGTTTTTGTTTAAGGGTTTGGAAGGCTTCCTCTTGCTTGGGTCCCCATATGAAAGGTTTTCCCTTATGAGTTAAAGCCGTGAGTGGTACAGCAATGCGTGAGAAGTTTGAAATGAAACGACGATAATAACCAGCCAAACCAAGAAAAGATCTTACTTCAGTTGGTGTACGTGGCGCTTGCCATTCTTGTACCGCTTTGATCTTTGAGGGGTCGACATGTATTCCCTTGTCATTGACTACATGCCCAAGGAATTGTACCTCGTTTAACCAGAATTCGCATTTGGAGAATTTGGCGTAATGCTTTTCATTCTCTAGGAGTGTAAGGATGAGTCGAAGATGTCGCTCATGATCAG
Organism: Scalesia atractyloides; assembly: GCA_947069175.1. Lineage (NCBI taxonomy): Eukaryota > Viridiplantae > Streptophyta > Magnoliopsida > Asterales > Asteraceae > Scalesia > Scalesia atractyloides. Next base: position 50,258,331 of record CAMTDV010000001.1, on the reverse strand, counting down.
ACTTAGACTTTGAATAAATGAGGATGTCGTCGATAAAACTATAACAAAACGATCGAGATAAGGTTTGCAGACTCTGTTCATTAGATCCATGAAGACAACTGTAGCGTTGGTTAAACCAAATGGCATGACCATGAATTCATAATGACCATAACGAGTTCGGAAAGCGGTCTTTGGGACGTCTTCTTCATGTACTCTGAGTTGGTGATAACCAGATCGAAGGTCGATTTTTGAAAAACAGCTGGCGCCTTGAAGTTGGTCAAGAAGATCATCAATGCGAGGTAATGGATAGCGATTCTTGATTGTTAACTTGTTGAGTTCTCTGTAGTCGATGCACATGCGAAACGATCCATCTTTCTTCTTTACAAAAAGGACAGGTGCACCCCAAGGCGAGGAGCTAGGGCGTATGAACCCTTTGTCAGTCAACTCTTGCAATTGACTGGCTAGCTCTTGCATTTCAGAGGGGGCTAACCTATAAGGAGACTTTGCAACTGGTGTAGCACCAGGTATAAGATCAATGCGGAATTCGACTTCTCTTACTAGAGGAAGTCCTGAAATGTCGTCAGGAAAAACTTGCGGGAAATCTTTTACTACAGGTATGTCTTCAAGTTTCTTCTCCATGGTTCCCTTTTTGACGACATGAGCTAAAAACGCGACATATTTCTTGCGAAAATATTTTTGAGCTTGAAGACAGGACATTAATCTGAGCCCTTTCGACGAGGTTTCTCCAAAGATTCGTAGAGTCTGACCGTTCGAAAGAGGAATGCGTATAAACTTTTCATGACATACAACTTCAGCCTGATGTTGGCTGAGCCAATCCATACCAATTATAATGTCAAATCTTCCCAACTTCATTGGAATGAGGTCAACTAGAAAATTGTGATCGTTCAGAGTGAGAGTACAATTGCGTATAATAGAGTTTAATGAGACCGGTTTCCCGTCAGCAACTTCTACTGTTATGGATTCCATGAGCTTATCATGATTTTGGTTTAGGATGGGTTCATACTCTAAGGACACAAAACTTTTATCCGCGCCAGTATCAAACAACATGGATGCATAACTACCATTGATAAGGAACGTACCGTTAACCACATTGCCGTCAGCTCTAACCTGATTAGCGTTGATGTTGAAAGCTCTTCCTCTTGCAGGTGGAGGAGCTTGGTTAGCTTGATTCACTAGGTTGGCTTGGGCTTGAGCGTGAATAATGTTCACCAACCTTGGACAAGTGTTTCTAAAGTGGCTTGGGTCTCCACAATTGTAGCAAGCCCGCATAGGTTGTACCATGGGATAGTTGGGTTGGTAGTATGATTGGGCTAAATGTTGGGTAGGTAGTAATAGTAGGGGTTGTTGGGCTTGACCCATTATTTGTTGGTGGGTTTGGGTTGAAGGCTGGTGGCAGTTCGTTCGCTGAGGTATGCGACAGGTTTGAACAGTATGACCTGCGCGACCACAGCCGGTGCAATGCTGACAGGGATGATCAGGAAAGTGGTGGTATTGGCAACGGTTGCATTTTGGTAATGGGCCAGAGTATGGTCTTTTGTATGGTGCAGGTGAAGGGGCGACTTGGGTAATGGGTGCAGCAGGGATAGGGAAATTGGTTTGGGTAACAGCGATGTTTCTGGCGTTACGCTTCCTCTTGTTAGCAAACTTAGAGGAGGAGGTGGAATGGTTTGAAGTTTGGCCCTCAACGGGGGCTTTCTTTTTCTCCTCTTTAAACTTACCGTTGCGAATTCGATTCTCGGTCAGTTCAGTAGCTAGTTCCATAGCAGCTTCAAGTGTTCCTGGCGAAGTGCTGAGAACTGAATCTTGAATTTTCGAGGGAAGACCTCGAATATAATGCTCGATTAAGCGATAAACTAGGGTAAACAAGTTAGGGACCATTTGGTTCAACTCTAAGAACCTCTTGTTGTAGGAAGTATGATCTCCCTCCTTTTGCTTCAAAGAATGAAATTCGTCTTCCAACTTTTTAATCTCACTCCTAGGACAGAACCGCCTCGTCATGATTTCCCTTAACTCCTCCCACGTTAAGGCCATTGCATCATCAATTCCCCTCTTCCCCTTTTCAGTATTCCACCAGGTGAGAGCTACCCCAAATAGTCTCCCGGTTGCGTATCGTACCTTGCGATCCTCAGGACAATCACAGTTGAGGAAGGTGTTTTCCATTTCCTCAAACCAGTGGAGGAGAGCAGTGACACCTTCGGTCCCTTCAAATTTAGGAGGATCGCAAGACTTGAAATGTTTATATGAGCACTTGCTGGTAGGAGGGTTGCCGATGTTCTGGTCATTTTGTTGGGGAGGGTTAGTGGGATCTGTGGCGAGAGCTTGTTGTACTTGAACCACAATGTCAGGAAGCACCGCGGCCATTTGTTTCGCGATTTGTGTGGCCAAGCGTTCGTGAGACCTTCCTGATCTTTTACCCCCTCGTTATTGTCTAGCCGACATCTACAGGAACATACATAAGAAGATTGTGAGTTTATGGAGTCTTTTTAGGTGTCATGTGTCTTAAAGAAAATGAAAATAACATAAATATCAATAATGCAACTACATCCATAGGATGTCTTGGGTTTGCTCATGTTGGGCCTCAAATGTCCCCCATACCTTCACCTGTATAGTCATGTGGGCCCCCATGACTACTTGCTTGGTAGGATTCACATTAGTATTGGCGATTTAACACTCGCATGACCCGAATGAAAACCACAAAATATGTTTACGAGATGTATGGTCGGAATGTGTCCAGGTGTAGACACAATGACAACTCAAAGTGGGGTTAGCTCACACGACGTTTGGTATAGCATGCTTTGGCCTAATAGGTACTTCGTACTCTCATCGTTAGTCCCCAGGTAGGCAAACTGGTCCTTTATTTTGGATTTATACGAATGCCAAGCCTAGACAGGACGTTCCGACTACCGGTACTTGTACCCTTCCAGTTACTACATGCCCGTCATGAGAACTCACTATGATGAGATTTGAAAATACAAAAATCATTGTAAAAGTAATCATGAAAATGATGTGGTGTGTGCTTTCATGGATATGATATGTTATGGGAATATGATTCATGATAGGCATTATATGATAATATATACTTATGAACATGCTTGCATAACATTGAATGTAACATTTAACATAAAACATATAAACATCATGAAATTTGGCATGTAACACACAAAAATCTTAAAAATTTCTAATCAACTATAGTATAGGCTCTAAGGGTCTAATAACCTATCCTATATCCCTATAGTCATGGCTCTGATACCAATCTGTCACACCCCGACCCGCAGCGGAATAAGAGTCAGGGCATAATTGGGTTATCACCAAAGCTCATGATATTTACTAATATGTTTCATATTTATTAAAGTCAAAATTACATTCTCAATAATCCAAACATGTCCATACAAATACAAAGAAAAATAACCAACTAAACAATCCAAGCTCTAAACCAGTTTATTCTTCTAGGCCAATCCTATGTGTTTCTTGCTGCAGCTGGTTCACCTGTATCATGTGTAAAAATGGGGGTTTTTGGGTCAACATAAGTTGGCGAGTGAACCTTGTTAGATAAACATTTATTATTGATTTTCTTGTTATTTTATCAAGGAAAAATTGTCAATCATCATAAGTGAGCAAATGTAAATAATCAAACAGTAGCAATAACAACCACAAACTATAACATACATTAACATACAATAACATAAATGGGGAACGAACGGCATATGATAAATGTATGTATTGAAAATGATAAATGTCTGTGCGATCAAGGCTCAATCAAACGGAGCCGATCGTATGTTGGCACGCCAGGTTCACGCTCATAATGTAATGGGGAACATGCTCAACGCTCATAATGTAATGGGGAGAGGCGGCCTATAAAATTGCATGTACTGAAAATAATAAATTAAATCCGAACAATAACCACACAACAGTTGAAACAAACTGAATACACATTTGTTCATGATATGATGTATGCACAATGATTTAAATATAATAAATGGTAAGCATCAATAGGGCCTTCATATCTTCCCTGATCACCACTTTCATTCACTTGACTTGCCGAGTCATCCAAGTACACAAAATAATCAATATCATCGTTCACACCAGATTTTGTTACATGGATACCAAATCCACCCATGTCATCATCACCATCATCAATATCATCAGACTTGTCAGAAAATAAATCATCAAAATCATCCAAGTCTTCTTTTTCTTTTCAGCATCTTCAACAAACCCATCAACCTCAGCTTCGATCTCTCTCTCTAACTTCCCCTTGTTTAGCCATTCACGAAGCTTTGCTCAAAGATTTGACACGTCAATATCAACATCTTTTGGCTTACCCATGAATACAAACTTCTTTGAGACCGAATACACAACAATATCAGTAAGTATTGGCTCAAATTCAGCTTCTGCTCAGTTGTAACAGTTATAGGATCCTCAACCACCTAGCTTTGCCTTTTCGTTGAGCATCAGATTGTCCTTTTGCATGATGTTCGCGCTCAACAACCCGTTCTCTTGCTTCAGCTCTCTCAATTTTGTCAATTTTAGCAGCAATGTTAATACGAAGCTTCTTTGTAAGTATCTTTTCAAATAGATTCATCTTTTTTGGATCCTGAGATGTTCTTTTTTGTATTCAGCCATGCGAATTCTTATACGCTCATTCTTAGATACTATACTAGCCAACATAGCTTTAATCTGCTACTTTTCTGCATTTAACCCATTGAGTTGTTCCTGAAGTTCAGCAATCTTGACAGTGTTTAACATAACCTGCTTCTCCAATTCTTCAACATGTGCATCGTTAAACATGTCAGCAGTAAAATCCCCACCCCCCAGGAATATCACCGAAATCAAAATCAAAGTCAAACTGGGGTTGGGATTGTGAGGGTTGTGGTGTCCACTGCGGTGGTGGTTGTGGTGTTGGTTGTCATGGTGGAGATGGTAGTGGCTGTGGTGTTTGCTGACGAGTCGGTGATGGTGGTTGTTGTGGCTCAAAGTTCTCTTCTTCCACAGTCTTCTTTTGTACCTTTCTCTTGGATTTGTCTAATGGGAAATCCGAGCTTCAAACTACAGGCCTTTTAAGTCGTTGAGAAGATTTCTTTGGAGTCTTTTGTACAGGAGTGTCACTATCTGAATGCGAAGGTACATATGTCGTGTCATCTTCTCAAGACGCTTTTTGTTTCCTCTCTTCGGCTTTTCATTTGAGCTCAGCCTGTCGTTCAAATTCACGTTCTTTCGCTCTTTCTTTTTCACCTGCTATTCTATCTTCAGAGTCAGTACTAGAAGACGACGCTTCTTCAACTTCTCCTTCATGAACACCGAATGCTTCTTTTTCAATCTCTACAGCCATAGCTTCAATTTTCTCTTCAGGCTCGGATTCATCAATCAATCTTGAGCTTTCAGCTGCTTTCTGCTTCTTTTGAGGGGCAGTTGAAGAAGATGTGGACGTTGGTTTTCTTTTGGTCCCCTTACCCCCTTTTTTCACATCTTTTACAAACTATGCACTTCTCTTCGCAATGAAACCATCTAGCGCTGCAAGTTCTTCATCTTTGTCACCGCTATCTTCTTTTCTCCACTTCCCCTGTGATGGAGCGATATAATCTTTGTCAAGAATTGCTCCAAACACTGGTTTTGCATTTGGGAAAGTTTTAAGATGCAAATTCATCTTCTTTAGCTTTGAGACATCCATATGCTCTAACTTCAAAACATCGTCTTTCTTTTTCTTCAAGTTAGGATGCAAATGGTAAAGCAGCATATTGATAAAACGTGGATGCTGCAAAACTTCTCTCGCTGCGTGTTTTAGACCATTTGAGTAAAGATTACTCTGGAGAAGTTGTATGGCAGGTTCAGAATAAGTGCAGTGATCATGCACATCTGGTAATCAACTAAATCATCGAATCCTCCTTTGCGATGACTGAGTGTGTGTATGACACAATGTGCGATATATTAGAATGGTGCACTCAGGTTAGCCTTCTTAAATGGAGCAGCGTTTACTAAACCGGCATAACCCATTCGGTAAAAACACCCATTCACCATGTATTCAGGAAATCCTGTAGGGTCATCTTCATTGTCGTTGGATACCAGCACTGTTCTGATCAAGTCTTTAGTGATCTTAACCTAAATATCCTCATCGTTAATCTTTACAGCAGATACAATCGCATTCTCCTCCTCATCATACCCTGCAGCATTCTAGAAATATTCAGTATGTAAACGATACGCTATATGACGATCCGTGAGAGCTTTCGTGATGGGAAGTCTGCTAGGAAAATCCAAGACTTCTATATAAGCAGCAATTTCTGGAATAGAATCATCCAGAAGATAGCAGATATTATGGAACGTTGAAAATGAAGATTTCTTGACATGCAAGCATAGACATTTCAAACACCTAGAAAATTTTTTAAGAAAATTTCAATTCTGAGTCACTCGTACGACTCAATCATTCGTACGAGTCATAGACATTGTCAAGAAATTAAGTCTGATTCAGATCTCATTCGTACGAGCCACTAATTCCTACGGATGAACAATTATACTTAGAAAAAATTCAAAAATTTGACCTGATCTTCTACATATGAATGAAGCCTTGTACGAGTCTTCAAGACTTAAACATTTAAGGATCCTTCTCGTACGAATAGTCACTCGTACGAGTGAATAAGATACATTAACATTATGAAAACTTGTTCGTATGAATGAATACTCGTACGAATTATAAACCGTACCAAATAATACCTAGTTAAACTGAACTTAAAACGTGTTGGTTTTAACAAATTGAAGGTTGATTTATAGGTTAACATGGCCGATTTTAATGATTTTTATTCAATTTCATGTTTTACTGGTCCAATTTCCCTGAATCTACGTTTTATGTCTGTTTGGTTAAAATTTGGCATTATAACGACTTAAAACGAGCATTAGTACCTTTCCCATTGCAAGAGGTGTGCAACTCAACCTCCCCAATGTCTAGATACACACGATAGATCAAGAAAATGAAGTGAATAGAACTAGTTCACACAAAGTTCGCTCTCAATCGCACAGAGTCAATAGTCTGACCCGTGCGAATGAGTGAACCTTTTATACTCATTCAGTAGTCATTTGTATGAGTGAATGATGACTTCTATCACTCGTACGAGTCAATTCTTCACACTTTGTTAACTTTTTGATTGTTTTTTATGAAATTTTTATCTGTTTATATAACCACTCAGTATACAAGTCCAAGTTAATGACCCTGGTTATCTGATTTGCCTACCAAGTCCAATTTAATGACCTTGGTTTGACCATTTTAACCAAAACGGATTTATTTTAACATATAAAGTTTCAAATTAATGAACTTTGTTGACTTTCCGGAAAACCCTTCTTTTCATGATTAGCACCCAACCCGTGGACTTCAGCTTTCCTCCAGCAATCGTTGCTTTAACTTGAACTAACGGTATTTTCATCATCGGCAGATTTAAAACCTATGATAAATTGCTAAAAGCTGAAAATCTTTTTGGGATTTTTCCGAAAAGAAATAATACGTAAAGATGTATATACATACATATTTTTATGAGTTTTGTGTTCAGAGGATCATATCAGATATTTAGATAAATTACAAGTACCGTTGATCTTGGTAGTATCATTAAGTTCTTAAACAAATTTACCTAGATTGACAATATATTTATCCACTTAAACTTCTTCTCGTTTCTCAATTATTTCAAGATATGTTAGGTAATATTAAGGAACATGAAGTAAGTGTGTATCCCATCTCAGAATATACTCCTGTATCGAGATTCCCAGAATATCATTTCACAGGTGAATATATCCAATTGATATCTGTAAATGGGGTGAATTACAAGATCTTGAGAGCTCAGGTTAGTACTCCCATACAGACAAAGAGATGAAGGCTCGTCTTTAGGTGGTGGTCCATAAAGGAATCTTTTGAACTGAAGATGTTGTAAATGTTTATGACATACTCATTTTTTGTGCAGCTTTTGTGGGCGAATAATGCGTAAAGTATTATACAAGTTATAGGATGTTGCTGATGCAAAATCAGAAGAACTCGAATAATACCCCAAATATCGATTAAATTTAAAGACCTAGTATCGCATAATCTAGCATTCTCTCAAACGAAATTTTGCAGTACTAAGTCGATATATCCGAGAGATGTTAGCCCACAAGTTACTCAGTTTTTTTTAGGTTTATATCTTGAAAAACAATTTACTGAATGAGTGAAGCCTATTGACACATCCTTAGTAAGACCTGTTTAATTACATGTTTAAACATTCCATATCCTTAGCATAATGTGATTGTCATATTTTGATGTAATATGATCTCTCTTTTCACAAAGCTCTTCTTTTACTTTTGTAATTTTTTTGTATTTTCCCAAACTTTCTCCCCCTAAAATTAAAAACATATTTTTGGTTTTTTTTAAGAAAAGATATTAACAGGAAACATGTCATACCGATGAGAATCACATCAAGTCCTCTTCATCCTCAAATTCAACCTCATGAATATCCCCTGATGCTAGATTTCTTAAACCATTTAATTTTAAAAGATTTTTAAATCTTGAATGATCAAATGCTTTGGTATAAAATCTTCTTTTTGATCATCAGTGTGGATTTTTTCAATTCGAACCAACTTTTTCTCGTATCAGTCACGGATAAAGTTGTGTCCAATCTCAATATGTTTAGTGCGTGAGTGTTGACATGAGTTTTTAGTGATATCAATAGCAGCCTGATTATCTACATATATGAGCGTGTCAATAAATTACAGTCTGAAGTCTCTCATCTGCTGTTGAATCCAGAAAATCTGAGAACAACAACCGGATGCTGAAACATATTCAGCTTCACACGTACAGAGGGCGACCTCGGTCTGTTTCTTGCATTGCCACGTTACCAAACGAGTTCCGAAGAACTAGCAACCAGCCGTAGTAGATTTGGCATTAAGCTTGCAGCAGCCGAACTCAGAATCCGAGTAACCCGCAAGATTGAAGTCATCGTGACGAGGATACCATAAGCCGGTGCTTGGACATCCCTTCAAATATCGCATGATACGTTTGATGGCTAGCATGTGCGAATCTCTTGGACTAGACTGAAAACGGGCACAAAGGCATGTAGGATACATGATATCAGGTCGGGAAGCTGTTAGATACATCAAGGATCTGATCATGGAGCGATATAATGTTTCATCAACTTTGACTCCACGAACATCTAGACAAATGCTGTGATTTGGAGCTAATGGAGTAGTGCTAGTTTAGTTCCTGTCATATCAAATTTCTCTAATATATCATGAACATACTTCGTCTAATTGATGAATTTACCATCAGGCAATTGATCAACCTGATGTCCTAAAAAGAACTGCATCTCCCCATCGCACTCATTTCGAATTTCTTCTTCATGACTTCTTCGAAGTCTTTACACAGCTTATCATTTGTCGATCCAAAAATAATATCATCCACATATATTTGCATAATAATCAGATGACCATCCACTTCCTTGGTAAAGAGGGTAGAATCTACAGTTCCTCTTAGAAAGCCATTGTCAAGAAGATGTCTTGAAAGTGTTTCATACCAAGCTCTCGGGGCTTGGTGTAGACCATATAAGGCTTTGTTCTCAAGGTAGACTTTATCTTTGTGTATGGGATCGACAAACCCCAGTGGTTGGCCGACATACACCTCCTCTTTGACTTTTCCGTACAGGAAAGCATATTTGACATCCAACTAGCATACCTTGAAACCTTTCCAAGAAGCAAAGGCCAAAAATATGCGAATAGCTTCGAGACGAGCGACTGGGGCGTAGACTTCCGTGTAGTCTATCCCTTCTTGCTGGTGAAAGCCTTGTACCACGAGTCCAACTTTGTTTCGGACCATTATCCCTTAGTCATCACGCTTACACTTGAATACCCATCTAGTGTTTATCTTTTTGTGATGATCTGGTAGGTCAACAAGCTTCCAGACTTCTAGCTTCTGGAATTGAAGCAATTCCTCCTGCATTGCCTCCACCCCGCTTTCTTCTTTTAACGCGCCTTTCAAGTTCCCAGGTTCAACCTGTGAAACAAAACAACTGTAAGAAATTCGGGTTTGTAATGGAGCAATACGGGTATAAAAACAGCTTAGATCCTTTTTGATCTGATTGCGAGTTTGCACTCTAGTCTATAAGCTGCCGATGATATTCTCCGATGGATGATAAGAAAGTGTCTTCGGAGTTACTTCACTTGGAACATCCACTTGTGTTTGCAAATTCGTGATTACTTCATCTACAACTGGCGCAGAAGATGTAGCTTCATTCCTGACATTTGATTGATCAGCTTGAGCATTCAGAAAGCTTTCAATATGGTCAGATCCTTCATCGGAACTAGATCCTCCATCATCAAAAGTCGATTCATGATTAGAGTCAGCATTAGGCGGTTATTGGGCAGATTATTCAGCAATGTTCAGAATTGGTACAGAGATAAATTCTTGAAGAGTAGTGCTCGAACCTACATCAGAAGTGTTGACAGGAAGTGACGGGGAATTCACCAACGGTCTAGTAACTTGCTCTTGATTAAAGATTTGATGCTGTTGAAAGAGCATAACAAGTTCTTCTTCAGTTGGCACGTCTGGTAGGTCAATTGAATTCCACAAGCCTTCGTAGTTGAACAGCCATGGATCCCTAAGTTTCTGAATAGGCGTAGTATACCGTTGACAATCAACATGTTGTGCAAGAATAACCTGGTTTAGACTCGGCAAGAAGACACGTTTTTGCGGAGTAGCATAAGCCACGAATAAACCTTCCAAGGATTTGGCTTCAAATTTACCATACGGGTCCAATATAGTACACGGTGATCCAAAAGGCTCCAGAAACGCAAGGTTAGGCCTAGCAGCTAAAAACAAGTCTTGTTGTAAGGCTTGACTGTTAACACGCGATTTAGGGTGTAGCACGCTGATGCGACTGCTTCGCTCCAGAAACTAATTGGCAATTTCGAATCGGCGAGCATGGTTCTGGCAGTCTCGATCAGTGTGTGATTCTTACGTTCAGCAATTCCATTTTGTTAAGGAGTATAGGGAGCGCTGAATTCGTGAAGAATCTCGTTTTCATTGCTGAAGTCGAGCATCCTCTTGTTCTTGAACTCGGTACCATTATCACTACAGATTATCTTGATAGGCAAATGATATAGGTTTTCAAGCTTCTTGAAGATTATCATTAGACTTTCAAACGTTTCATCTTTGCTCTCCATAAAGAATACCAATGAGAATCTTGAGAAATCATCTGTAACGACCAGGCAATATAGATCCCCAGAAATGCTTTTGACGTTTACTGGCCCGAAAAGATCCATATGAAGCCTTTCTAGTGGTAGCTTGATAGAATTTAGAAGCTTACTTGGGTGTGATTTCTTATACTGTTTCCCTTTCTTACAGCTCAAACAATCATCAAATAATTAAAAGTTCTTCAGATTAACACCCTCCACTAGGTCGTTGTGCACTTGATAATTCATCTTTCTCAGATGGATGTGCCCTATCTTCCTATTCCATAAAATAGAGTCCTTCTCGGTCGCTTTTGAAACAAAACACTGAACCTTCTTTGATGTTGTAGAGGCGACACTTATATCAAGGACATAAAGATCATTCTCTTTTGGAGCACGAGTAAGAATCCATTCCTCAGGAATCTTGAATCCCGACTTTAGAATCAAGCATTCTTTATCGTTGAAGTGTGTTGTGAACTTTTTATCACAAATTTGCGAAATAATGAGCAGATTGTTCTCTAGCTCCGCAATGTAGTTTCCTTTATCAAACAAAACCACTCCATTGGTAAGAATACCTTCTTTGACGATTCTTCCACCTTGTGTTCCAGGAAACCTACGTAACCTCCTCGGATAGCTTTAACGTCATGTAACAACGCAAGCATCCCAGTCATGTGTCGGGAAGCTCCACTGTCCATAATCCATTTTGTCATGATCGATCTCGGGAGCCCCTACACACATGAGGAAGAAACTATTTAAACAAAGAAACCCAAGCCTAATTGGTCTTGGGTAGGTTCGGAATATCAAATTTTGGACAGACTTAGTTTTTGGCATTCTGTTTAGGCTCTATTTTGGTTGGAGCAGGTGGTTTCACATCTACTTTAGATGGTTTGATTTTTGCAACACATGTTTGTGTTTTTGAATTGGCCCTTTTTGAATAAAACTTTGAATCCTTTTGACTTTGACGATTTTTGGTGGAAGTTTCACCAATTTCAAATTTAGAATTCAGTTGAATCGTTGATTTAACATTTTTTGTTGAATTCATTGTTTCTTTTCAAATTTGCTTAGGTACATCTATGGGTGCCTTTTGTTTCACATCTTTGGTACATCTGTTGGAGTTAGAAATAGGTTTTGGATATTTTTGTGAGCAATATCGTGCATTATGCCCAACATTTTTACACTTGTAGCACGTCCTGCTGTCCTTTCGAACAGAGGAATCCAAGACTTGTTTCCTACCCTCTTTTCTTTTTTGAATTCAACATTGGATTGTGTACCAATGATCTCCTTTTCTTTTTATGTCGTTGCCCCCAAAACAAAATTGTTTTTCTTTTTAAAGTTTAGCTTTGGGATTTGTTGTTCATTATTTGCTTTTGAAAACCCACCCCAGCTTTCCTGTTCTAAGGATAATCTCTGTTTCTTTGATGGTAGGGTTTGTTAACACATTTTGATTTAGAGTAAAATGATACATCGTGTTTTTTAAATCAGAATGGCTTACCTCAACAAGCTTGAACAACTTATCGACATGATCCAGATTGACATTCTAGATTGGGAAATCTTCATCAGAATATAGTTTATCAGATCCATGCATTTTGTAAATGTTTGGATCAATGTTTAAACTATTTTCTGATGTTTCGACATCCGATTCAGATTTCTCATATTCACTCTTCAAAACACTTTTAACCACAGTTTTAACCACATCAGAATCACATTCATTTTCAGATTTTATGTAAGTTACATCATTGTTTGTAGCCAGCTCGTTTGACTTTTCAGTTTTCACTTTTAAATTGAGCCCCTTTTCCACCCCTGATGGCTTTTTACAAACATGGCTATTCAACATGGGTGGTGGAACACGATCGTAACTTGCATCTTTGTTATCATCATTTTTAGATTCTTCTTTGTTTTGGATCTTGCTTATAATGTGATCAATGACATATGAACTTGTAGAATAACCAAGTAACAATTTGTTAACCCGTTCGGTTTCTATTTTCATCTTCTCAAGTTCACTTTTTAGCTCAGCAATTGTGTTTAAATGAAAGTTAATGGCCATCTTTTTGTCCATCACATTCGCTTTAAGCATTGAAAGTGTTCCGTCCTTTTCTCTGATCACTTTTTCATATTGGTTAACAGATTTGCTTAATTTGTCATAAGCTTCTTTTGTTGATTTATTGCACATGACAAATTATCTGTTAGACTTTTGATCTCATTGTATCGTGTGTCTTTAACAACACATTCACTGTATGGCTCGCTGCATTTTAAGCACGGTTTTTCTATCACATACTCACTTTTCGACACATTTACATCTTTCACATTTGCCATACAAGCTTTGTTGGTCTCATCAGTTGGTTTTTCCAACCCTTCATCAACTTTCTTTACTTCAACTTCCGGTTTCTTCTTTTCTTCACAAGATGATCGATGGCTTGGCTCAAAATAACCTGCAAAAGTTTTAAGAATATCATTAGGTAGGAGATCTTTAAAAGCACTGTTTAACAATTCCTCTTCTTCTAATGATGTGTGATAATAATCTTCATGAGATTCGTCAAAAGATGCCTCTGAATATTCTTCAGGCTCTTTGATGACTTCTGCGACCAACGCCAAACTCTCATTCTTGGACATATACTTGTTCCAGTTAAAGCCTTCGTCTTCTTGACTCACGACAAGCTCTTTGTCTTTGGATTCTGGCTTTCTATCTTCGATTTTCACCATTCTTGTTTTTGGTTGAGGACGATGATATATGGCTTTCTTGTAGTAGTCGTCGGCAAACGGGTTTTGATTACCCTGTACTTCTCTGTTTGGACATTCGCGTTTAAAATGGCCCTTCTCCCGACACTTAAAACATGTGACTTTTGATTTGTCAAAGCTAAGTTTTCCATCTAATCCTCCCAAATTCTCCCAAATGCTCTCGTTGAAGTTTTGTGCATTCTGGAAATCAACAACGATATTGCACTGTAGCACCCTTTGAGTAGAATTTGATTGATTGTTCTTATTGATCTGGGGATTCCTCAAAGCATGTGATGACCGTGGGCTTTAAGGTGTGTTCGGGTTGACCGAAGTAAAGGATTGAAAATCACTGTGTTGATTTGACGGTGTGCTTGGTGTATTGTAAGTGCAGAAGGCAGCTTGGATCTTTGAGACTGTATCTAAGCAACAGAACTTCCTTTGTTCTTCGCCATTTTCTGCATCTCAAGTTCGTGTCCCTCCAATCTCTCAATGAATCGTGGTAATGAGAAATTACCATATTCAGTACCATTCTCCAGAATAGTCAAATAGGTAGACCATTCGCCTTGTGGTAAGGAATCCGCAAGTTTATCAACTAATTCTTCATTCCTCTATATGATTCCATTTCGCTTCATTTGCACAACCAGATGACAATATCTTTCAATAAGTTATTTCACTGTCTCTCCTTTGATCAAAGTAAAGATGTCAAATTCTTTACTTAACAACACCCTCTTCCCTTTTCGCAACTGTGCACTTCCCTGGAATTTCAACCTTAGCGCATTTCATAACGATTGTGCGTCATCGTCATGTTGCAAAAGCGCCAAAATTTCTTCCTTGATGGCTTGTTATAAAATGTTCATCATTTTCTTCTCATTTATGTACTTCTCTCTTTCAAAATCCGAAATTTGAGCCAATGTCTTTTCGAGACCGTTTTCTCCAACAACAGCTTGATACTTTTCTTCGATGGCAAACTAGTAGGTAAAATGATTCGCCTGAACCCAATTCATAAAACGTTCACTCCAACTGTCAAAGTCTTCAAGGTTCATAAACTTTGGCGGCTTTGTCATTGTACCCATCTCATTCTCGAGGTTCATGTTTTGAGCTGCAGTAGTTGTGACCGCTGAAGCAGTAAATGCGTTATAAAACTCTTCTACCATTTTTTCTGCAAAAATTTAGAAACACACTTAAGGAAAATAGATTAGAATGATAAAAATTTCTTCGTGCGAATAACAGAACAGTTCGTGCGACCAAGATTAGTTGGTACGACACAGAGATTTGTGCGAACAAGATGATTCGTACCAAGAAGATACTCGTGCGAACAGGATGTTTGTACAACTGAAAATGTGTGCTCGTACGAGTGAGTTGTTCATACGAATGAATGCCTCGTGCGAATCACAGGTTTTAACCATTTAACTTGTAGATTTTAAGAACTTCTGTTTACTCGTTCGTACGAATAACTTAAATTGTACGGACAGTCATTCGTACGAGTTATCTCTCTACTCGTATGAAACAACTCAGGTCACCAAGTGGATGAATTTTACCAAATTTGACAAGATTAAGTTCGATTTTAGATCTGCAATTGTCAAGGATTGATTAGAATAGATTTTAACATGATATCCTAAAATCCTAGTCAATTTTGTCCATGAATTCCTCCAATTCCGAGATCTATATAGGAAAGTGTAAAAGTAGAAAACTCCAATGGTGAATCTGAATCTGAAAACTATTGGTAGTATGCAGAAACTTGATGTTTGTCAGCAGATCAGGCCTCAAGGCTCTGATACCACTTGTGAGGGGGGATCGGCTCTCCTCAAATGAGCACCGAACCGATCTGACTCAGCTAACAGAGGCGGAATTCATTGTTAGTGAGTTTAACAAACAAACAAGTGAGATATATTGCTTAAATGCCTTGAATCATATTGATAAACATGAACAAGTATAGAGAAAGTAAACAGTTCAACAGGGCTTCGCCACACCAACAGAGCCCTTAGTTTCTCACACAACACTCCTCTATTTATAGGTCGACATGACTCGCACAGGAGCGTGTGTAACTAAGTATGACTCTTGCGAGTAGAGCCTCGTACGAGTCATAAAACTCACTCGTACGAGTCATATACTAACCAAATAAAATATACATTAACATATACAAACTGATGTTCTAAGCCCTGTATACATAAACAACATATCCTAGACGTAGGCAATAGACATTATGCACTAACAAGGGCACATCATAGATCAATGCCATGGTGTTGTTTCTTGAGCAGCTGTAGATGTCAGTTATGTGCAAGGAAGTGGGGGAGGTGGTAGGAACTTTAATATGAATTCCAATACCTACCATCCGGGCCTTAAAAATCACCCGAACTTCCGCTATGGGAATGCAAACAATTAAAGCAATCTGGGTTTCAAGGTAATAATCATTCCGGGGGACAATGGAACTTCATCAGCCCCGCTTCCAGCAAAATTTTCAAGGAGGATATCATCCGAATCAGGGCGGATCAGTTGGATATTCTAATGCTTCCGGGGGCAATGATATGATGGAAATGTTGAAGTCAATTCAGCAAGATATGTAGAAGCGCAACCAATTGCATGAGGTGAGGCCACAAAAGAATGAAGTGTGCGACAAGGCCATTCAACCATTGACGACGCAGATAGGTCAACTTGCCAACTTGCCAACTTGCCAAGTGACACAACAACAAATCCTGCTCATCAGAAAAAGGCAACCATATCAGCCAGGTAAGCACCCTGCATAATGGTAAGGTTTATAACAAAGTCCATGCTCCACCACAATTTGTTGAAGGCGTGCTGGAGGACTTAGGTGAGGATGGTGTGAGTGACGATGAGTCAGAACCTTTAGTTATTAAATGAATGTTGAACCTAATTCTAATACCCGTGTTACAACTGTTGAACCGACTAAGGCTAAGGAAGGGGAACAAATTCCACATCCCTTTCCTGAAGCCTTGAAGAACCCGTATAATAAAAACATCATTAACAAAAGGGGCCTCAACCAGAGGAAATTTGGGAAGTTTTTAAACAGGTTAAAATCAGCTTACCCTTAATTAATGCCATCAAACAGGTTCCGGCATACGCCAAATATTTAAAAGATATGTGCACCCAAAAATGGCAAAATAAATTCCCTAAACAGATTGACTTAACATAAAGGGTTAGTGTTGTTTTGAATGGTGTGCTTCCACCTAAGCAATAAGATCCTGGAACGCCCTTAATTCCCATTCAAGTGGGAGATTTTAAGATGAACTGGGCGTTGCTGGATCTGGGAGCTAGTGTGAGCATTCTCTCGGGAAGCTTGTATGACCAATATGATTTTGGTCCGCTGCGTCGAGCTGATACAACTGTTGTGTTGGCAGATTTCACCCCTAAGCTTCCCCGGGGGATTGTTCATGATGGCATTGTTAAGGTGGAAGAATTTTATTTCCCAATGGACTTTTTGGTGCTTGATTATGTCTCATCTGACAAAATCAATCAGCCAAATATCATCTTGGGCCGACCTTTCTTAGCCACTGCACATGCATTGATCGACTGTCGCACTGGCACTATCGATATGACGTTTGGCAATCGAAAGGTCATATTAAATGTGTTTTCTAATGTTTCTAACATGTTTCCTAGTGATGAATGTTTCATGGTAGATATTATTGATGGATGCCACCCTAATTTAGAGATAAAACATCTGAGGTATGTTTGTTATGCGACAGGGTGGAGCAGAATCATATTTGTGATCTAGAGGAGGAGGTGAAGAGCTTGGAGGTGCTGGCAATCAGGAAAGAAGGCCTCCATGGACTCATCAAGTGGAGAATCTTCCAGCCGAGATATCATCGGGATTGAAGCCATCATTGAGCAGTCCACTAAAGGTCGAGTTGAAAGAGATGCACATCATTTAAAATATGCATTCTTGGGGGAGGATAAAACTCTTCCGGTCATTATCGCTGTTAATCTAGAGCAAGAACAAGATGAGGCACTACTGAAGGTGCTTAGGACCCATAAGACAGCGATCGGATGGACTCTCACAGATCTTAAAGGTATAAGTCACTCTATAGTTATGCATAATGATGAGTATATTCTCAGATATAGTCTGGGATGCCTTAGAAATTTTTATGGATGACTTTTCAGTGTTTGGTTCATCATTTGATACATGTCTAAACAAACTATCTAAGGTTTTGGAATGGTGTGCCCAAACAAATTTGGTGCTTAGTTGGCAAAAGAGCCATTTTATTGTTCAGGAAGGCATTGTTCTAGGACATGTGGTGTCTAGCTGTAACACCCTGTAAAATCGTGTCCAATAATATAGTGACACGTGTTGTATTTTAAATATAGTCTGTTAAAGACCAATAAGGACTAAAGGTGTCAACATGCTCAATCTGAGCCTCTGAGTGACGAACCGATATCAACATGCATAAATAACAGCCTCTGAGTGACTGATATGTCAACATGCTTAAATCATTAGCTTCTGAGTGACTGATACGTCAACATGCTTAAAACTTGGCCTCTGAGTGACTGATATGTCAACATGCGTAGCCTCTGAGTGACATCGGAATCAACATGCTTGTAATAAGCCTCTGAGTGATACTTTGTGATGTCCTAACTCTCATATATGTCGTTTGTTGGACGAGAGAGTTCAGTTTTATAAAAATGTGAAAGTTGAATAATGGAGGGATTAAAAGTGTCAACATGTTAATTTATACCTCTGAGTGACCTTTTAACGAACCGAGAGCTCGACAATGTACGGGCATAATCCCGCATATTCCAAGTATTGGCTACGGACGGCTAAAAGTGCCAAAATGGTGTTTAAAATGTTCTTAGAAGCTTTTTAAACTTAAGGGGTTAAAGTGTCAAATTTTGAAACTGGCCTTGAAGTGGTCGCGGGGCGCGAGAGCCTCAAAGTGTCAAATTTTCAAACTGGCCTTGGGGTGGTCGCGGGCCGCGAGAGACCTAGCCTGAGTCTCTCGTGCGCCGCGAGAACAGGTCTGACACAGAAAGTTTTGTTTGGAGACCAAGCAAAGCTCCAAAACCATTTAAACGAAACCATGGCTTCTCTAAACTGCTATGCCACGTTTTGGGACACTTGTAAGCTTTTTCTTACTCCCCTAAACACCTGGCTTCACCTCCTTTGAGTTCTCCAACTTAAATAGGTGTTCAAGTGTTCATTCCAACTTGCACCTTTCTTAAACATAACTCTTCTCCCTCCTCTGGAAGTTCCTAGCTTAAAGGAGCATCCAACTTAGTTCTATTGCATTTTAGAAACCTCTTGTAAGTGTTTCTTACTCTTGCATTTTCGTTTATAGGCTTCTATAGCCAAAAGTCAAGTGTTTTACGGCAAACGCTTTGACTTCTGTTAAGACCATTATGGTCCAGCCGTTGTACGAAATGAACATGGCTAAGTGATCATAATAAGGTGGTTGTTAGTCCCTATAAAGGGCACCTCCAGAAGATCACGTTTGCTAGACCAATTGACGGGTCAATGTTATGTTATTAAAAAGTCAAACAGGCCATTTTTTGGAAAAATCATAAATTGATTTTATATATGTTATAAAACCTGTTTTGACACTTAAACAAGTTGGTAATAATTATTAGAACATGTATAAACATGTTCGGCTTGTCAATTTCAGTTCTAGGGTCGGTTCGCAATCGAAAGTCGCAAAGTTTGACTTATGCTATGACTTTCTATTCTGACCCGATTTAGATTAGTTACCTACTGAAATAAAGTTGCATTATAATCATAATATAATGTAGCATAACCCTCTGAGGTTATATTACATGATCATAATCAGAATCTAAGTTTATGCACAAGTTCCATAATTATGCTATCTTTCACCAAAATGTCCTTTTTGCATAAAACAAGGTTTTAAATGATAATGAACTTACAAAATAAGTTTCCTACTGATGTAATATTATAAGTAGGATTATTTGTGATGTCAAACCCAGTTATAAACTAAGTTTTTAAGCAGGTCCTTAAACTATGTCGATAAATGACGGTTTTAGTCCTTGTGACTCATAAAATGATTTTTAATCAATCTTTTCAAGTTAAATCATTTACCTACTGATATGTTATATTAAATAACATGTTTTAAACATTTATCTGACCTTAATGTCAGTTTTCATTAAACATCTCATAAAACATCATTTTACGACATAAGCGCCGTCTCGGCGCATCTATGGTTTTAAACCATATTAATGGACCAAGACTTGTCACCTACTGATTTTAAAATTTATTTTAAACATATTTACAGTAGGTACATGTTATAAACTCAGAATCCCAAATAATTTATAAACTATGTGTAAAATGACCAAAATGCCCTTTCGGTACATAGTTTGGTCATAAAAGATAATTTACACATATAATTGACATCCTACTGATATTATATCATAAATAAAGTATTTTTCCAGGTTACTTATAACTATAACATTAAATTATATTCAAGTTCCTTTATTACGGTATATAATTACCGAAATGCCCCTATAAGGCATAATTTCATTTCAAAACCTTAACAGGCATACAAGTTGATATCCTACTGATATCTTAACTTATTTAAAGTATAATGGCATATAGAACTTGTCCATAACTTATCCAGTTACCTGATATCGCTAATATGCGCATAGTTACATATATGTAACTATTTTACGGAAATTAACCGAAACGGGTTTAACCTTGTCATTTGAGTTTCAAAATCCAGAAGGTATATAGTACCCATATTACACAAGTCGAGGTACATGTCAGGTTTAAACTACATTCTATCCAATCATCATTTTATCAAGCGTTATACGTAATGATAATGTACACTATTCGGTTTATAAGACCGTTAGTATTTAATTGGCTAGTTTATGCCATAATCAAGACTAGTGCCTTCCCTGGTAAATCTATCTGCACTTGGTACTTTTGTATACGGCTGAGTTATTTAAAAATAAAAGAAGAAGACTAGCTCAGGTAAATACTCTCGACTTATTTTCCCTATATGGGCTTGGGATACGGTAAATTATTACCGCTTGGTCCAAAATGGGGTCAA
Organism: Scalesia atractyloides; assembly: GCA_947069175.1. NCBI lineage: Eukaryota > Viridiplantae > Streptophyta > Magnoliopsida > Asterales > Asteraceae > Scalesia > Scalesia atractyloides. Next base: position 50,237,443 of record CAMTDV010000001.1, on the reverse strand, counting down.
TCGAATGCCCACATGTGGCTATTAAACCCGCATATTTTGTTTTAATCATTTTTCTTTGATAACTTAAACATCGAGGGTTAAATTACCGTGTCCTGGATATCCTGGACTCAATACTTTAGTTATTGGCCACGACCTTAGCACGTGGTGTACACATACACCTTTTGATGCTCATATGCAATGTTCCCAAGACGTTGGGGATGACTCCTTCGTGAGTCCTGAGTGGTGTGTATTTAATCATGTCTCGGTTTATGTACTTGGCCTTGTATGTATGCACAAACATGTGAATCCGATACAAGGTTGCAAGGTCAACTTTCCCAAGTTAATAAAAGATTTTGGTTCCGTTTACACTTAAAACCATTTTAATGTTTTCAAAATAAGTCAGTTGGGTGTATTGACCAGCGTAAGCTGACATATCGTCCAAAGGCTAATCTGCAGGTACAATACGAAATAGGCCGAAAGCTGCTCGGTAGAGAATAAGAGGATCTTGCAAATCCTTAGATCTGCCTAAAGTCTGTTTTGTATTCTTTCTTGTACATTTTACGATCCACCTGTGGATCTTCTATTACAAGCTTGTATATTATTTTGTATTTTCAAACATTCGGTTTGTAATAGTAATTTTACTCCAAGACTTCCGTTGTGCCGTGTTTAATTAACAATGATGTTATTAACTGTTGTCACGATACTCCCCCCGGGCCCACCGGTGTTTGGATTCGGGGTTGGAAATCCAGGGTGTGACAGGGTTGGTATCAGAGTCAACGTTTGAGAGAATTAAACACTAGCCTTTTTTGTGTTTAGTCTCAAACTTACACGAGCACATTCCTTAGACTTCCGAGTCTAGGCATTGACCTAGGATTACTCGTTTCATTATTAAGTTATTAGTATTGTTTTTAAATTGATTTCTAACAGGAAAATGCTGCCACGTGTACGAGGACAAAGTGGACGAGGAAAAGGTCCAATGAGGGGAGGACCATCGGGGCGTATTCCTCAACCTCATAATTCAGATGCATATCAAGAATCAGGAGATTCGTCTCCATGGCAACCAGCGAGACGTTCCATCTCTAATAGACACTCGCCCTCATATTCCCAAAATTCTTACCACTCACACCACTCCTACCATTCTCATCACTCCTACCATGAAGAGTTTAACCCCAACCATTACTTAAACACGCCTCCAGCTGATCAAAATCAGTTGGACCAGCCACATCCTATGGACGAGGACTCCGACCCGGAGACGCCACCATCGGGATCAAATGTGAATCCCATTGAAATTTTGAGCGATTCAAACTCATATGCCAGATCACCCTACCAAGGTCCTAATGAGTGGGACCAATACTGGAACCAATTCACCTTTGTCGACGCACCTTCCCATCACTCTCAACCACCTCCTGTTCAAGAAGATGTCCACATGGAACCGGTGGACCAACCTCAACCACAGCCTGAACCACCAAGGAGGAAGCGTGGAGCACGTATGTCGGTACGTGCCGGACAAAGGCCAGGATCGCTACCACCTTTACCCAACTCCTACCTCACAATACAAGAGGACCCACAAATGGGTGGACCCTCTAATGTTCCTCCTATAATGGAACCAACACCAACACCTGTTGTTCAACCACCACCAACGGGTTATGCTAACCAAATTCCCACGTACCCAGACATGTCTGGATATGATCCATTTAACCCGTCAACGTCGGTAGAGTATTAAGCGTGGTCGCAAGACCCATACATGGAGGCGGTTATGCACAACGCACTTTACCCGTCTCCTTTCCCACCTACTTATCCACCGATTGGATATCCAACTTATGGGTACCAGTATCCGGTTATGTCACAACCACAACCACAACCTCCGCCACCACCAGATGCGGATAAATAATTTGTTGATCATAAGTTTAGTAAACTATTAAATTTACCCATAAGAACCCTAGATAAAGTTTATGAGATAGAACTCGCCGATGGAACCTTAGAAACTGCTTCTTCCATTCTTGATGGATGCTCTATATCCATTAAGAATCATTCCATCCCTATCTCTCATTTGCCAATGAAATTGGTAGGGTTCGATGTGATCTTAGGCATGGATTGGTTATCTTATAACCAAGCCCGCATTACATGCGATAAAAAGCTCATTGAGATTAAAACCCCATCTGGTGAAATGATCACCATCCATGGAGACTCACACTATGGACTGCCAGACAAGTTGTCGTTATTTAAGGCATCTAAGTGTTTGAGAAGAGGTTGTGTCATTTACATGGCACAAGTCACTATAAATGAACCAAAGCCGAACCTTGAAGATCAACCAGTTATCTCAGAGTATCCCGATGTTTTCCCAGAAGAATTACCAGGTCTACCTCTAGATAGGCAAGTAGAGTTCAGAATAGATATCATACCAGGAGCAGCACCCGTAGCTAGAGCTCCATATTTGCTAGCTCCAACCCAAATGAACGAGCTAAGAGTTCAATTGGACGAACTCATGGAGAAAGGCTTTATCCATTCTAGTTCCTCACCTTGGGGAGCTCCTATTCTGTTTGTAAAGAAGAAAGACGGTTCGATGCGAATGTGCATCGACTACCCAGAGCTGAACAAGCTAACCATTAAGAATATATATCCTCTCCCCAGGATCGATGATTTATTCGACCAACTTCAAGGGGCTAGTTACTTTTCTAAAGTAGATTTGAGATCAGGATATCATCAACTAAAGGTTAGAAGTGAAGATGTTCGTAAGACAGCCTTCAGGACCCGCCATGGACATTTTGAATTCTTAGTGATGCCTTTTGGGCTTACAAATGCACCAGCAGCATTCATGGATCTCATGAATAGAGTCTGCAAACCGTATTTAGATAAGTTTGTCATTATCTTCATAGAAGACATACTTATCTATTCTCGTAATCAATATGATCACGAGAAACATCTTCGGTGCATCCTAGAATTATTAAGACAGGAGAAACTTTATGCAAAGTTCTCTAAATGCGAATTTTGGCTTAGAGAAGTCCAATTTCTTGGACATATGGTAAGTGAGCGTGGTATCCAAGTGGATCCCGGCAAAATTGAGGCTATAATAAATTGGGAAGCGCCCAAGACCCCAACAGAAGTTCGTAGTTTCTAAGGACTGGCTGGTTACTAAAGGAGGTTCATTGAGAACTTTTCAAGGATAGCCACTCCTTTAACTACCTTGACTGTAAGAATGTTAAGTATAATTGGGTCCAAAGAAACAAGAATCTTTTGAGATTCTTAAACACAAGTTGAGCAATGCATCTGTGTTACCTCTACCCGAGGGTATTGAAATTTTTGTTGTCTATTGTGATGCTTCGCACACTGGCTTGGGCTGTGTGCTAATGCAAAATGGCAAGGTAATTGCCTATGCATCACGACAACTAAAGGTGCATGAAAGGAATTACACCACCCATGATTTGGAACTGGGTGTCGTTGTATTTGCACTAAAATTGTGGAGACATTACTTGTATGGCACAAAGTGTGTTATATACACAGACCATAAAAGTCTCCAACATCTGTTTAATCAGAAAGAATTGAACATGCGACAACGCCGTTGGATGGAAACTGTTAATGATTATGATTGCGAGATTCGCTACCATCCAGGCAAGGCAAATGTAGTTGCCGATTCCTTAAGTCGCAAGGAAAAGGTCAAACCTATAAGGATTAATGCTAAGAGCATTGAGCTTAGAAATAGCTTGAGTGGAGGCTATTAGATGCGCTGAAACAAGAACTATTAGAGGCTAATATTCCTAATGAGGGGTTAGGCAGAACTGTTGATCAATTAACGCCTTGAAATGATGGAATCCTAAGATTTAATGATAGAATTTGGGTTCCGATCTTTGGAGGACTTAGAGATCTAATCCTCCAAGAAGCGCATAGTTCAAGATACTCTGTTCACCCAGGTGGTGACAAAATGTATCAAGATTTGAAGAAGAATTATTGGTGGATGGATTTGATGAAATCCATAGCCACTTTGTCTGACATGTTCGCAAGTTAAGGCCGAACATCAGAAACCGTCAGGACTTCTACAACAACTTGAGATTCCTACTTGGAAATGGGAAATGGCAACTATGGATTTGATTACCAAGTTGTCCAAGACAAAAAGTGGAAATGACACTATTTGGGTCATAGTGGATAGGCTGGCCAAGTCAGCACATTTCTTGCCAATTAAAGAAACGTATAATTCAGATAAATTGGCTAAGTTGTATGTGGACAAGATAGTGTCCTTACACGGTGTGCCAGTATCTATTGTATCCGATAAAGATACTAGATACACATCTCACTTTTTGAAAAGTTTCCAACAATCATTAGGCACACGATTAAATTTTAGTACGGCTTACCATCCGCAGACTAATGGTTAAAGTGAGCATACTATTCAGACTTTGGAAGACATGCTTCGAGCATGTGTGATTGATTTAGGCGGAAGCTGGGATGACCACTTACCCCTAATAGAATTCTCCTACAATAATAGTTATCATACTAGCATCAAGGCTGCTCCTTTTGAGGCCTTATATGGGAGAAAATGTAGAACGCCCGTATGCTAGGCAGAAGTTGGGGAGGCCCAACTGTCAGGACCTGAGATTGTCCTGGAGATCACGGAAAAGATTATGCAAATCCGTGATCGTCTCAAAGCTGCCAGAGATAGGCAGAAGAGCTATGCTGACAAGAGGCGTAAACCTCTTCAGTTCCAAATAGGGGACAAAGTCATGCTGAAAGTATCACCCTGAAAAGGTGTGATGCGTTTTGGAAAGAAGGGTCAGTTGAGCCCAAGATATATTGGACCATCCGAGATAGTCGAATGTGTCGGCACTGTGGCTTATAAGCTCAGATTGCCAGAGGAGCTTAATGGAATCCATGATGTATTCAACATATCTAATCTTAAGAAATGTGTAGCCGATGAGTCGCTAGCAATGTCGCACAAAGACGTACAAATTGTTGAAAACCTGTGGTTCGTAGAGAAACCAATTTTGTTCGAGGATCGACAGGTTAAGAAGCTCCGGAGAAAGATGATACCTATAGTAAAGGTTAAGTGGGACGCTTTTAGAGGTCCTGAGTATACATGGGAGGTTGAGTCCACTATGCGACAAAAGTACTCCCATCTTTTTGAATAAAATCTCGAGGTCGAGATTTCTTTTAAGGGGGTGAGGATGTAACACCCTGTAAAAATCGTGTCCAATAATATAGTGACACGTGTTGTATTTTAAATATAGTCTGTTAGAGACCAATAAGGACTAAAGGCGTCAACATGCTCAATCTGAGCCTCTGAGTGACGAACCGATGTCAGCATGCATAAATAACAACCTTTAAGTGACTGATATGTCAACATGCTTAAATCATTAGCCTCTGAGTGACTGATACGTCAACATGCTTAAAACATGGCCTCTGAGTGACTGATATGTCAACATGCCTATCCTCTGAGTGACATCGGAATCAACATGCTTGTAATAAGCCTCTGAGTGATCCTTTGTGAAGTCCTAACTCTAATACGTGCCGTTTGTTGGACGAGAGAGTCAGTTTTGTAAAAATGTGAAAGTTAGATAATAGAGGGATAAAAAGTGTCAACATGTTATTTTATACCTCTGAGTGACCTTTTAACGAACCGAAAGCTCGACAATGTCCGGGCATACTCCCGAGTACGCCAAATATTGGTTACGGAGGGCTAAAAGTGCCAAAATGGTGTTTAAAAAGGTTTTTAGAAGCTTTTTAAAGTTAAGAGGCTAGAGTGTCAAATTTTGAAACTGGCCTTAGGGCGGTCGCGGGCCGCGAGAGACCTGGCCTGAGTCTCTCGCACCCCGCAAGAACAGGTCTGACGCAGAAAGTTTTGTTTGGAGACCAAGCGAAGCTCCAAAACCATTTAAACGAAACCATGGCTTCTCTAAACTGATATGCCACGTTTTAGGACACTTGTAAGCTTCTTCTTACTCCCATAAACACCTGGCTTCACCTTCTTTGAGTTCTCCAACTATAAATAGGTGTTCAAGTGTTCATTCCAACTTGCACCTTTCATAAACATAACTCTTCTCCCTCCTCTAGAGGTTCCTACCTGAAAAGAGCATCCAACATAGTTCTATTGCATTGTAGGAACCTCTTGTAAGTGTTCCTTACTCTTGCATTTTCGTTTATAGGCTTCTATAGCCAAAAGTCAAGCTTTTTACGACAAACGCTTTGACTTTCGGTTAAGACCATTATGGTCCAGCCAATGTTCGAAATGAACATGGCTAAGTGATCATAATAAGGTGGGTGTTAGTCCCTATAAAGGGCACCTCCTGAAGATCATGTTTGCTAGACTAATTGACGGGTCAAAGTTATGTTATTAAAAAGTTAAACAGGCCATTTTTCGGAAAAATCATAAATTGATCTTATATGTTATGAAACCTGTTTTGACACTTAAACAAGTTGGTATTAATTATTAGAACATGTATAAACATGTTCGGCTTGTCAATTTCAGTTCTAGGGTCGGTTCGCAACCGAAAGTCGCAAAGTTTGACTTCTTCTTTGACTTTCTATTCTGACCCGATTTAGATTAGTTACCTACTGATATAAAGTTGCATTATGGTCATAATATAATGTAGCATAACCCACTGAGGTTATATTACATGATCATAATCAGAATCTAAGTTTATGCACTAGTTCCATAATTATGCCATCTTTCACCAAAATGTCCTTTTTGCATAAAACAAGGTTTTAAATGATAATGAACTTACAAAATAAGTTTCCTACTGATGTAATATTATAAGTAGGATTATTTGGGATGTTAAACCAAGTTATAAACTAAGTTTTCAAGCAGGTCATTAAACTATGTCGATAAATGACGGTTTTAGTCCTTGTGACTCATAAAATGATTTTTAATCAATATTTTCAAGGTAAATAATTTACCTACTGATATGTTATATTAAATAACATGTTTTAAACATTTTAATCTGACCTTAATGTCAGTTTTCATTAAACCATATTAATGGACCAAGACTTGTCACCTACTGATTTTAAAATTTATTTTAAACATATTTACAGTAGGTACATGTTATAAACTTAGAATCCCAAAAATTTATTAAATCTGTGTAAAATGACCAAAATGGCTTTTTTGTACATGGTCTGGTCATAAAAGATAATTTACACATATAATTGACATCCTACTGATATTATATCTTAAATAAAGTATTTTTCTAGAATACGTATAACTATAACATTAAATTATATTCAAGTTCCTTTATTACGGTATATAATTACCGAAATGCCCCTATAAGGCATAATTTCGTTTCAAAACCTTAACGGGCATACAAGTTGATATCCTACTAATATCTTAACTTATTTAAAGTATAATGGCATATAGAACTTGTCCATAACTTATCCAGTTACCCGATATCACTAATATGCGCATAGTTACATATATGTAACTATTTTACGGAAATTAACCGAAATGGGTTTAACCTTGTCATTTAAGTTTCAAAATCCAGAATGTATATAGTTTACCCATATTATACTAGTCAAGGTACTTGTCGGGTTTAAACTACATTCTATCCAATCATCGTTTAATCAAGCGTTATACGTAACGATCATGTACACTATTCGGTTTATAAGACCGTTAGTATTTAATTGGCTAGTTTATGCCATAATCCAGACTAGAGCCTTCCCTGGTAAATGCTATCTGCACTTGGTACTTTTGTATACGGCTGAGTTATTTAAAAATAAAAGAAGAAGACTAGCTCAGGTAAATACTCCCGACTTATTTTCCCTATACGAGCTTGGGATACGTTAAATTATTACCGCTTGGTCAAAAATGGGGTCAGTCAAATGCCCAGTTGTGGCTAGTAAACCTGCATATTACGTTTTAATCAGTTTTCTTTGATAACTTAAACATCAGGGGTTAAATTACCGTTTCCTGGATATCCTGGGCTCAATACATTAGTTATTGGCCACGACCTTAGCCCGGGGTGTACGCATACACCTTTTGATGCTCATATGCAATGTTCCCAAGACGTTGGGGATGACTCCTGCGTGAGTCCTGAGTGGTGTGTATTTAATTATGTCTCGGTTTTTGTACTGGGCCCTGTATGTATGGACAAACATGTGAATCTGATACAAGGTTGCAAGGTCAACTTTCCTAAGTTAATAAAAGATTTTGGTGCCGTTTGCACTTAAAACCATTTTAATGTTTTCAAATGAGTCAGTTGGGTGTATTTACCAGCGTAAGCTGACGTATCGTCCAAAGGCTAATCTGCAGTTACAATACAAAATAGGCCGGAAGCTGCTCGGTAGAGAATAAGAGGATCTTGCAAATCCTTAGATCTACCTAAAGTCTGTTTTGTATTCTTTCTTGTACATTTTACGATCCGCCTGTGGATCTTCTATTACAAGCTTGTATATTATTTTGTATTTTCAAACATTCGGTTTGTAATAGTAATTTTACTCCAAAACTTCCGCTGTGCCATGTTTAATTGACTATGATGTTATCAACTGTTGTCACGATACTCCCCACCCGGGCCCACCGGTGTTTGGATTTCGGGGTTGGAAATTCGGGGTGTGACACTAGCAAAGAGATTGAAGTTGATAGGGCTAAATTCGTTCCTTTTTAGGACACGCCGGGTTTTACCATAGGTTCATAAAAGGTTTTAGTGTCATCACCAAACCATTGTGTAACCTACTTTTAAAAGATGTTCCTTTTGAATTTAACGATGACTGTGTTCATGCTTTTAATGTGTCAAAGGAACAATTGGTACAAGCCTTAATCTTGCAATCAGTAGATTGGACAAAACCTTTTGAAATCATATGTGATGCAAGCGATTTTGCTATCGGGCTGTATTAGGGCAACGAGTAGATAAGAAACCGGTTGTTATCTACTATGGAAGCAAAACTCTCTCTGATGCTCAACTTAATTATACTACAACGGAGAAAGAGTAGCTCGCAGTTGTCTATGCATTAGACAAATTCCGCTCATACATCTGGGGTAGTAAAGTAATCGTTTACTCTGATCATAGTGCAGCTAAATATTTGATGAAAAAGAAGGATGCTAAACCAAGGTTGATCCGGTGGATCCTTTTATTGCAGGAATTTGATCTTGAGATTCGAGATAAAAAGGATGTGAGAATGTGGTTGCTGACCATCTGTCACGACTACCTTCGGGGGTAGTGGATGTCACACCTGAGATTAACGAGCAGTTCCCGGATGAGTTCATTATGTTTGTTAATTCTGAACCATGGTACGCTAATTTTGCTAATTATCTTGTTTCAGGTATAGTGTCGGACGCGTGAAATAAGCGTAGGAAGCAGCAATTTTTGGCGCATGTGAAGAATTACATCTGGGATGAACCGGATTTGTTCCGGACAGGTGCTGATCAGATCATCTGAAGATGTATTCTAGAGACGGAATTTTTGGAAGTGTTACAACACGCCCATTCATCGGCTTGTGGTGGCCATTTCAACGGTCAAAAGACGGGTCATAAAGTCCTTGAATGTGGCCTTTACTAGCCGACGTTATTTAAAGACGCGTTTGCTTTCGCTAAACATTGCACCAATTATCAAAGATGGGGGGGATTTCGAAACGGGATGAAATGCCAATGCAGCTAATTTTGGTTATAGACATTTTTTACGTGTGGGGAATTGATTTCATGGGACCTTTACCCAGTTCTAATGGTCACGTGTTTATCTTGGTAATGGTTGATTATGTTTCAAAATGGGTTAAAGCAGTCGTCACCAAGACTAACGATCATAACGTGGTCTGTAAGGTTGTGAGGGAAAGCACACATCTTTTAACGTTTTGGGATTCCCCGTGTGATCATCAGTGATGGGGGATCTCACTTTAAAAACTTTAATGTGGGCAAACTTCTTAAGAGGTATGATCTTGATCATCGCATTGCTACACCATATCATCCAAAAACAAGTGGACAGGTGGAAGTGTCAAACATGAAAATGAAGGAAATTTTACAAAAAAAACGGTGTGAATTGACCGTAAGGATTGGTCGACTAAACTGGATGACACCTTATGGGCTTACCGCACCGCCTATAAAACTCCTACTAGCACTACACCTTATCGATTGGTGAATGGGAAAGGTTGTCATTTACCCATGGAAATCACTCATCATGCGTTATGGGCTGTTAAACAGGTCAACACTGACTATTCTGATGCAGGTGCCCACAGGTTGCTGAAGTCGAGTGAGCTTGAGGAGTTGCGCAACGAGACGTATGACACTGCAGCTACCTACAAGGATAAGATGAAGGCGATTCCTGACGCGAAGTTGCGGCGTCAAGTCTTTGCGGTAGGTCAACGGGTATGGTTATTTAATTCTCGTCTGAAATTATTTCCAGGTAAATTGAAAAGCAAATGGACGGGTCCGTTTGTGATTGTACGTGTGGGAAAGTTTGGAGATGTGGAAATGGAAGACCCAAAGGACCAACAGAGGCAAGTTGTGAATGGGCACCGCTTGAAACCGTACTTGGATGTTGACGATCTGAATGTGAAATCTATGGATGATGTGACCTTTATTGCAAGTTCACCGGACTACACGACCTCTTAGGGGTTGTGCGATGTTTGGCTGATGACATAAACTTAGCGCTACCGGGAGGCAACCCGGAATGTGGTACATATTTTTTTTGTTGTTGATTTGTGTTTTCATGTTCTAGTATATTTTATTGGAACGGTTTGAATAGGTTGTTTGTCAACACCCCTAGTGCATTGTGCAAGTGTGGGACCGTGGTCACTTCGCAGGTACGTAATTGAGTTAATTGTGTGTCGCGGTCGAGTAAATGAACAAAACGAATAATATTGCATAGTGCTCGCCTAAACCTAAACAAGTATTCAAGCTTATTGTTCTTGCAAAGCTTATTCTTCTTTCGAAAAATTTATAAAGAAGACCTTCACCAACAGTCGGTGGATCGTAGGCTACGGTCAAGAGGTGAAAAGAAGCCAGAAAACTCCCACCGTAACCTACGGTTAAGACCGTAGGCTACGGTTCAATTGCACTTCAACCAGAACTAAGGGACCGTAAGCTGCGATCCTAACAGTAGCTTACGGTCGGGTTCAGTCCAGTCTTCTTGGGTCGGGTCTAGTAATTTGTTAACCGAATAACTTATTTAATCAGATGGGTAAACGAATTAGATCCATAATCCAACACCCTATATCAGATTTCATCATCTCTTTTCACCACAAAACTCTTATCATCTCTTCCTCAGCACACTTAAAACCTCCATAGCTACCGCCATCTCCTATTTGCTCGTTTCGCAACCAAATCAGCTGATTCAAGAGCTTATCTTGCTTAGAATTTCGAGAGGACCATAATCCCCATCTTAGTTTCTTCCGAAAACCACCAGATTGTTGTGAATCAGCCCGTCAACAAAGAACCCTAAAATTCAAATTTGGGGTTTTTCATTCAAACTTTAATTCAAGCAAATTGAACCGGGTCTCAGCATTCTAAGCGATAAAGGTATGATTTTTAGCCCCATTTTTGTTCTTCAAAGCCAGAGTTAAGGTATGGTTGCTTAATTATGTTTGATATTTACTTGATTAGTTATGTGATAACTGATTAGGTAGGTATTGAGTTTTGAACTGGTAAACGTTACCTTGATTGTCAAACAACTAGAGGGTTGGGGAATGCATGCAAGCTTAGATGAAAGTTATGACTAATGAGTACAGTAGGGAGTTTGTTTACAGAGTATTGAATGTAAAGAATCCTGATTGTGTTAGAAATTTTCGTGAGTACATTTATCAGTAAATAAACGCCCACAGTACCAAATTAGTCATAAATGAGAACAAGTGTGGGGAGGTTAACGGGATTACACACTTGTGCTTGGTTATTTGTATGAATTGAAGTAAACTAATTGATCTTTGTTGGTTGTTATTTGGTGTATGTGTGTAGATGGTGCGGGAGAGAAGAGCGGGGAAGGAAAAGGCTGTCAAACCATATGCAGCTGTTCCTACGAAGTCGAAAAGAAGACGAGGAATAGGTATAGAAATTCGAGAGGAGGAAATGGAAGAAGATCAAGAACTCCAGTATGGTCATGGTGATGTGCCGTACAGACCAACATGGACAAAATGCCCCCTCAATAAGCAACGGAAGGAGTATGAAGCAGAGCTATTCTATGCCAAAATGGGGGATGATCACTCTATTAAGGACAATACCGGTTTTGAGAAGGTGGTCTACAAATCAGACCTTAGGGCATTGGGTGTAACGCTTCGCATTTGTAACTTTCCGTTTTTAGTAAGTTTGCTTTGTGTTTCTATATATGTAAAGTCCAAACGTTGTAATCGTATTTCATTTCCAAATCATTGTAAATCTAAGGCTTTGATTGTAATCAAATTATTATGCGAATTTCACAAACTTTATACATGCTTAAACTTATGAACGTACGTTATGTTGTTGGTCGATAAATCAATTCAAAATGAATCATGAATACCTATTGTGCGTTGTAAATCTTAAGATCAAAGTCAAACAAGATGATTAGTGGTTTTAAAAACAAAAAAAAATAATTCAAGCTTCCGACATCATAAAATCTTGTCCCGTTTATGTTCAACATGCACTTTCTAGTAAGACTTTTTTTTCGGCTTCCAAAACACCCTTACACTAGACCTTAGCCTACCTTATGACCCCTACTTGTGTTACATGTAATGTATAATGTTTAAACATCAAGATATGCACTTGTAAATAATAAAAGACCAAAAAAAATAAAAATAAAAACCTAGCAGCTTGCGGCCGCAAGCTGCCAAGGTGTTCCCCCTTCTTTTTTAATTCAAACACTAACCTAATCCCATTTAATGCAATCTTAATTAAAACCCTGATTCCCCCTCTATATAAACAAGCATTCCCTCATCCCTTTCCCAGTTTTTCAAGCCTCCAAACACTCCAAACATTCTCCCAAAGTCCAGAAATTCACTGCTGTCCCAAATCAGTTTGTAAGTGAGTTTCAACTCACGTCCCTTCTTCTTCAAGCCTTGTTTTTTTCTAACACCATTAGATAACCTCTAGGAAGGTTCTCACAAGTTTGCTTGGTCAAACTAAGGTAAACCCCACCATTTTAACGTCCAAAAGTGTGTTAACTTTCTGCCCACTTTTTATCTTTTCAAACTTTAAGATTTTCAAAGTTTTCTTCATGTTTTCTTCCTCAACATTGTTTGCTAAGCCCCATGGGATGTTACCATAGGTTTTCCATGGAAAACCAAGGTGGAACAATACCATTTTTAGGCCAAACTTTCTGCTTTGGAAGTTAAACTTATAAACTTTTTTGAACTTGTTTTTAAACATAACAACTCTATGCTACTTGTGCCTCTAATCAAGTTTATAGTTAGGGAGTTAGCTAGACTTGTTTCACACAAAATCAAGAGGTGTAACATGCCTCTAAAATTGTGGTTTTACTAGGGTTTGAAAACCACTAGTGTTGAGCCATCCAAGTTTACAAGTTTGTGTTGGTGAAGGTGTGATTACATGGAAGCCTTGGCTATCCAACCTTTCAATCCACCCCTCATTTGATGATTTCTATCCATTAAGCTACAGTTCACTTTCACTAGAGTAACAAGACTACGACACGTCCCCAAACGTTGCCATGTTCGGGATGCACACACCTAGCTTGCTTATTCGGTTCGAAGTGTAGCTTGATGAAGTACTATATTCTTGACCATCTGGATTATTCTTGTGGCAATTTGTGTATTGGTGAATCTTATGACAGAGGTTTAGGATGGTTATCCTCCTACCTCCATGCATGACTTCTATGACTTATATGATATCCATTAATTATATGAAATCTATGAAAAACTTGTAATAATATATGTAAACTATATATGTAAATAATAAATATAACTTAACGTTTGACGATGACCATATGGTTAACTTGTCCTAATATTAGGTTATTTTTTCTAAGACCTAACCATCGTTACGATTCTATTGGGCATGACCCATAAAAACACAAACACCCTTCGGGGCTTATAGTGTCAAAAACGAGCGTTAACGTCTAGATAAATACTTTCAACTATACATACTTTTTGCGTACTTTAAATTCCTAAAATTTCCGAATTCCACCGTCATTCCAATACTCACACACCTACGTTTCCTTGTGCAGGATAAATTGGTGTTCGTCCCCCTAATCAACCTAAACGCTTTCACGGAGCTTAACTTTGCAAAACCGTGAGTACACTCGACACCCTTTTTACGCTTTACACTTTTGGGTGCAATATGTTAATCTATTATAAACACACTAAATTACACTTTTATTCTATGAAATCACACAAACAATCCATCATAGATGCTATAGTTATGTGATACTTGAATTGTTACTTGGTACATTCTTATGTGATACTAAATGTCATTAAATTCGATCAAGCCTCCCTTAACATGTATAGCGCTATTGGAGTAACGCACGGCCCGTATTGTTGTGGTCAATGTTAAGTTTTTAATCTATTATGCGGTACACTAGAGGTTTGACTTGTAGTTCACATGCCTTGTTTACAATTATCTCGTATACTAGCTTATCATGTGGATTTGTTTAAACGCTCTATTACTTATGCTATGATATCAAACTTGTGTACTCGCCTATTCTTTGTTATTGAACTATACTTTTTAACATGTTGAAGGTTGATGAGATTGACATGACGAAACTTAGTAGGATCGGCATAGAAACACGCTTAGAATGCTAAGTTATTTAATATGTTTTGTTGAACATGTCTCGTTTGTTGTTGTTTCGTATTTGAATTGTATTGTATTTGACATTTTTGTGAATTGAAATGAAATGAGTTGTTTAATTAAATATTGTCACAATTAGCGTTATAATGTTTCGAGCAATCTAGTTCGTCTCACTCCGATGTTTCCGCCATCGGTTGGGGTGTGACAGATTGGTATCAGAGCCATAACTATAGGGAATTAGGTAGAATTGCCATGTTCAACCTAGTCTATAGTTTAAGTAACCAACTTGACCTTTCTTGCTTGTTATTAAAATGTTAAATTCTTCCTATTTCTTTTGTCTTAATATATATGCTAAGTATTTTTCCTAAGACATTTACACAACTTACACACTTGAAGACACTCATACTATAAACGAGACGATCTCACCAAAATAGGGGTGAAACCCGCACTTTGGTGATCACTCTCAATCCGCGTGTTTGATTTTACACGAAATTGCGCCATCAAGTTAGGAGTGAAAACCACATCTTCATGGAAATTTCCATTTCATACTTTAGTGGACCCTTACCAACGTGCCGGGATTCGCTCCTCATTTGTTAAGCGCCAACCACGCTTACGATAGATGTTGTCAAGTTAGGGGTGAAACCCGCACCTTGTCAACTAGTCCCGTTCCTCGATTTTCAGTCTCGCCAAAGTTTTGATGTTTCGATCGGTTATAGACGTGTAGTAACTGGAAGGGTAAAGTGCCGTTAATCGCTTCTCGACGAGAGCACTTTACCTATAGGCCAAAGCACGTTTCTCTAATTTGAAAGGATCTCGATTCACTTTGGAATAGTCGACGTTTCTCAACCCGAAACACTCTTATGTTTTATTAAGCCTATCTTTTATGTATCTCAATTATCATGTGTTTTTAATACTTGTTACCATATTCATTTCTAACCCGATGTACAACTCGCACACCTTTCGTAACCATAAACAATAATAATAATCCTCGTGAACCAACTAAATTTATACTGCTTACGCATATCATACATGTTTATGCTTTGAAATGCTTATATGCTCATGCTGTCTATGTGGAATCATATGTGTTACTTTCTACTTATATGCTCAAACGAATTCTTTTTATAAAAACGCATTATGATCAAGGCCTTAATCACTCTTCTATTGTCGAACCCCTTTAGATGTCTTCCTCTCAAAGTGTTATGGGCTAGAAGTAGTCGAAGTACAAGTCGAGGTCCCAATCCGATTCTATGTCCAAAAAGGATTGCATGAAGTTCATGGCCGAACAAATGGCAGAGCATATGGCCAAGGTCATACCCGAGATCGTCAGCAAAATCCAACCCACACCCTATGCCGAATCACCTCACACCTCCGTCGACTCCAAGGCGGAACCACCTAAATCAACCTTTACCATAAGCACTTTTGCTCCTGCAACCCCCAGCCTTTCACCGGCAAAGGGAACGACCAAGTTACTCCAATGGTTTGATGCCATTTAGGTGACTTTTCCCTAAAGTGGTTATCCCGACCACTTGCCTACCATGAACGCTACAGGAGTGTTCCGATCGAGGGCTCTCTATTGGTGGACTTCCGAGCGTAACGCTTGTGGTAACGATGCCGCTCATGCCCTCATGTGGATCGAGCTCAAGAAGATAATGGAGAATGAATTTTTTCCCCCTCATGAATGCCAACAACTCGAGAACGAGTTTTGGAACCTCAAACAGGTAGGGAATGAAAAGGCCGGCCTCACGACTCATTTTAAGCAGCTGAGTGCGATTTTCCCTAGCCAAGTCGACATGGCAAAAAACGCAGTTGCTAAGTACATACGTTGCCTCCCTCCTCACCTCACGGACCTTGTCGATACTACCTCACCCAAGACCCTTGAGGAAGCTTTTCGCCTATCTGCCCAACTGAATAATAACCATGTCCTTCGTGAAGCCTCTAAGGCTTCATTAAGGAAAGCCCATCAAGCCACCACCGAAGCTCTCACCGAACCTACCTCACCGAAACCCCCAAGGAGCAACACCAAAGGTAAGAAGCGGAAGGCTTCGAGCCAGAACTGCGCAGTTGTCACTCCGCCAAACCCTCAAACCTCCCAGCACCTAGCCTTAGCCTCTCCCGAACCTATCAAGAAAACATACATTGGGCTGCATCCCAAGTGTAACACATGTCCTTTCCACCATCCTGTTACCGCCCCTTGCCGCCTATGCACTATCTACAATAGGTATGGGCACTTCGCCCAACAATGTTGAAATGCTCCGCAAGATCCTATCAACCAAGCCCGAGCCATAACCGCACCCCAAAACCCTACCGTCAACCAAAACCGACCACTTGCACCTATCGCTCGTGCCTGCTTCAAATGCGGAGATCCAAACCACTTCGCCAACAACTGCCCGCAGCGCAACAATAACAACAACCAGCAGCAGCAGCAAACTAGCAGTCGAGCCTTTGTCATCACAGCCGCATAAGCTCAAAACGCCAACGATGTCATTTCGGGTACGTCTCTCATTAACAATGTTTACGCTACATGTTTATTTGATACTGGTGCGGATAAAAGTTTTATATCCATTGAATTCGAACCTTTTCTTATGTGTAGGCGTTCTAAGTTGCCTAAATCATTCGAAGTCAAAGTCGTTGACGAAAAATCCGTCACTTTTGATTCTGTCTTATCCAATTGACCTCATACCCATGCAAATGGGTAGCTTCGATATCATAGTAGGTATGGATTGGGTTAGGCGAGTCCGTGCTGAAGTTGATTGTTAGGAAAAGTTCATTTGTCTTCCCCTCCCCAATGACGACTCCTTATACGTCTATGGCGAGAAACCTTCCAAAGGTCTCAAGCTTATGTCATGTATCCAAGCGAACAAGTACTTGCGTAAGGAATACTTCGCCTTTCTTGCCCACATTGTGGAAAAGAAGGATAAGGGTCCAAGTGTGAGTGAAGTTCCCGTTGTGCGTGATTTCCTTGACGTCTTACCTGAGGATCTTCCTTGTCCTCCTCCTCCCCGTTCAGTTGATTTTCGCATCGACCTCATCCCTGGCGCGACTCCGGTCGCAAAATCCCCCTATCGTCTAGCACCCTCGGAGATGCAAGAGCTGTCTAGCCAACTTCAGGAGCTTCTCGATAAAGGCGTGATATGCCCTAGCACATCTCCATAGGGCGCTCCCATTCTTTTTGTCAAAAAGAAAGACAGATCTTTCCGTAGTGCATCGACTATCGTGAGCTCAACAAGCTTACGGTCAAGAACCGATACCCTCTTCCCCGCATCGACGACCTTTTTTGACCAGCTTCAAGGCGCAACATGTTTCTCAAAGATCGACCTTTGCTCTGGTTATCATCAACTTCGAGTCTTCGAAGAAGATATACCCAAAACTGTGTTTTGTACATGTTATGGGCACTACGAGTTCGTGGTCATGCCATTTGGTCTGACCAACGTACCCATCGTGTTTATGGATTTAATGAATCATGTGTGTAAGCCCTATCTCGACCGATTAATGATCGTCTTCTTTGACGATATCCTAATCTATTCCAAGACGCGAGAAGAGCATGAGCGACACTTGCGTCTTATCCTTCAACTGTTGCGTACTGAACGTCTTAGGCCAAGTTCTCCAAGTGTGAATTTTGGCTAAAGGAGGTTCAATTCCTTGGTCATGTCGTCAACGAACTTGGTATTCATGTTGACCCCACAAAAATCATGGCGGTGAAAAATTAGATTGCTCCTAAGACACCATCCAAAATTCGTTCGTTTCTCGGCTTGGCCGGTCATTACCGTCGGTTTATTTCGAATTTCTCTAAAATATTCGTACCTCTCACTTCTTTGACCCATAAGGATAAACCTTTTGTATGGAGTTTTGAACAAGGGGAGTGTTTTCAAATGCTCAAGGACATGTTTTGCAATGCTCCTATCCTAACCCTTCCCGATGGAACCGACGACTTTGTCGTGTATTGCGATGCCTCAAGACAAGGTCTTGGTTGCGTTCTTATGCAACGAGACAAAGTCATCGCTTACGCGTCACGAAAATTCAAGATTCATGAGAAAAAACTATACTACGCACGACCTTGAACTTGGTGCAGTTGTTTTTGCATTAAAGATATGGCGACACTACCTTTATGGTACAAAGTGTACGATCTTCACCGACCATAAGAGCCTCCAACACATCTTTAATCAAAAAGAACTCGACATGCGTCAGCGACATTGGGTGGAATTATTAAACGACTATGACTGTGATATCCACTACCACCCTAGTAAAGCGAATGTTGTGGCCGATGTACTTAGTCGGAAAACTCATGTTAAGAGTGTACGTTGTTACCAAACTTTGGGAAAGCTTCAAGGGATGATTTGTAAGGCACAATACTTAACCGTTAACGTGGGTAACCTCGATAATGAGTTGAAGTGTGGTGCTGAAAACCAACTTGTGACCAAATTCAATGGCATCATGTGCTACCTTGACTGTATTTGGATTCCTAACCGTGATAATCTTCGTGAACTCTTGATGTGTGAAGCCTATAAGTCTCGGTATTCTATTCATCCTGGCGCTGATAAGATGTATCATGACCTTCGTGTGTCATATTGGTGGCCTGGAATGAAGAAGGATATCGCCTGTTACGTTTCAAAGTGCCTTACTTGTTCCAAAGTAAAGGCCGAACATCAACGTCCCTCTGGCTTACTCGAGCAACCGGAAATTCCTGTTTAGAAATGGGAGAGTATTACCATGGATTTCATTACCAAACTCCCTCGAACATCGTCTGGTCATGATAGTATTTGGGTAATCATCGACCGTCTGACCAAGTCTGCTCATTTCCTTCCATACGTTAAGACTATCGAGTCGAGAAAGTGGCTCGTAACTAGACGGATGAAGTCATTTGTCGTCACTGTGTCCCCGTTGATATTATTTCGGACCGTGATGGTCGTTTCACTTCCCGTCTTTGGCAAACGTTTCAAAAAGCTCTTGGTACTCACCTGAATCTTAGTACTGCTTTCCATCCTCAGTCTCATGGTCAAACCAAGTGTACTATCCAAACTCTAGAGGACATGCTTCGTTATTGCGTAATCGATTTTTGTGGCAACTGGGACATGCACTTGCCTTTGGCCGAATTCTTGTATAATAACAGTTACCACGCGAGTATTCAAATGGCACCTCAAAATGTTGTTGCTCGATAAATCAATTCAAAATGACTCGTGAATACCTATTGTGCGTTGTAAATATTAAGATCAAAGTCAAGCAAGATGATTAGTGGTTTTAAAAACAAAAAAAAATCAAGCTTCCGACTTTTTTTGGGCTTCCAAAACACCCTTACACTTGAACTAAGCCTACCTTATAACCCCTACTTGTGTTACATATAATGTATAATATTTAAACATCAAGATATGCACTTGTAAATAATAAAAGAACAAAAAAAATAAAAATAAAAACCTAGCAGCTTGCGGCTGCAAGCTGCCAAGGTGTTCCCCCTTCTTTTTTTTTAATTCAAACACTCACCTAATCCCATTTAATGCAATCCTAATTAAAACCCTAATTCCCCTCTATATAAACAAGCATTCCCCTAACCCTTTCCCACTTTTTCAAGCCTCCAAACCCTCCAAACATTCTCCCAAAGTCCAGAAATTCACTGCTGTGCCAAATCAGTTTGCAAGTGAGTTTCAAATCACGTCGCTCCTTCTTCAAGCCTTTTTTTCTAACACCCTTGGATAATCTCTAGGAAAGTTCTCACAAGTTTGCTTGGGCAAACTAAGGTAAAACCCCACCATTTTGAGGTCCAAAAGTGTGTTAACTTTCTGCCCACTTTTTATCTTTTCAAACTTTAAGAGTTTCAAAGTTTTCTTCATGTTTTCTTCCTCAACATTGTTTGCTAAGCCCCATGGGATGTTACCATAGGTTTTCCATGGAAAACCAAGGTGGAACAATACCATTTTTAGGCCAAACTTTCTGTTTTGGAAGTTAAACTTATAAGCTTTTTTGAACTTGTTTTTAAACATAACAACTTTATGCTACTTGTGCCTCCAATCAAGTTTATGGTTATGGAGCTAGCTAGACTTGTTTCACACAAAATCAAGAGGTGTAACATGCCTCTAAAATTGTGGTTTTACTAGGGTTTTAAACCAACAAGTGTTAAGCCATCCAAGCTTACAAGTGTAACATCCGTCAAAAACCGGGTTAACTAAACCCGCTTCGTTTATTAACCGAACATCCAGTTAAAATTTTCATTGCGTATTTAATGCTCAAATTAATTTTAAACGATACATAATTAATAAATATTAGAATATAAAATTTATAATGGAAAATATATTAAAAATAATAATATAAAAATAAATTGCTGATGCCGGGATTCGAACCCGGGTCAGCCGAGAACTTCAAAGTCTTAACTCACACACATCCAACCACTCCGCCACTTGTGTTTTTTGTTGATATATCGAAACAATTAATTCAAATAACAAAACTCGATATCAAAATCAGTCAACGACTCGCCCATTTCGCAGTCGCCGGAAATCCCGACGACTTCGCCAATTATTGTCGGTTTCTTTTGACTTAGCGTGCGTATTAACACCTACGTCGGTTATAACCGATGTCCAGTCCCCGCGACATCAGTCACAACCGCCGGAGAAAGGTTGACCAACGAATCAAGACAGAAATCGGACCCAATTCATCGATATTCTTTCCTATAAATACACACCCTAGCCTCTGGTAATCTTTTCGCTCAAAATCACACCAATTCTCGAAGCAATTTCACTCGCCGGAACTTTTCTGCCATCACCGGACTTTCGCCGGAAAACCGAGACTCACGTCAACACGGTAAATACCTCGACTCTTTTTGTTTCAATCCATTGTTAGACCATTACTAACATCAATCCATCACCCAGAATCAATCCCAGACGACGTTGCCGGATATTCTGTACTCGCCGGAAAATCGCTGGAATTTCCGAACTCACGCTGTTAATCGGTATGATCAACTAAACCTCCTGTTAATCATTGTTTAGTAACTCAATTTCACATCTAAGCAATCAAAACTGTTAATCGATCCGAACAGAAGGAGTTCACAAAATAGAGCCGACAAATCCTTGCCGGAGTTCGGAGAAAGGCACCTGTTCGGTATATTCATTTCCAAAACACTCTCTATTTCATCGCATTACAATCGCTTATAAAGTTCGTTGATTGAATTTAACAAGAAACAGTTGATTAACCGTTGTCTGTGTTTTGAACGAAGAAGATGAATTCGAACTAGTGTATAAGATTAATTAAAATCAGTATAATAAACGGGTTAGACAAACAGTCCAGCGGTGGACTGTGTGCACACAACGATCACACGTCTCGAGTTCGATCCCTGACCCAACCTCACTCTCTTGAATAAAAATGCTCTTTTTAAAACCGAACCGGGATAACTCACAGAATGATGTTAAGTAAAATAAAAACCAGAATATTAACCAGGTTAGACACACAGTCCAGCGGTGGACTGTGTGCAACACTAAACCACAGGTCCCGGGTTCGAGACCTGTTGACGGCACCGGTTCGATACAATTAAATCCTTCTTAAACAAATGATTTTCGGATTAAATTAAATAGTGTATAAGTATAATTAAAAACAGAAATATTTCGGGTTAGACACGTTGCTCAGTTGGTAGAGCTGCGTGCACGCGTACGGGAGGTCACAAGTTCGAACCTCACTCAGTGCAACAATATAACCGACCGAACCGGTCAACGGTCAACAGTCTTGGTCAACGGTCAACGGTCAAAGTCAAAAAGTCAACATTTTTTTATATTTTTATTTATTTATTTAATTTAAAAATCAACTAAAAATACTTAAAAATAATGTTTTTAAAGTTAGAAAATAGCCTTAAACTCACAAAAATAAACCTAAAAATTCAATTAAAATTGTTAATAAAATCCACTTACTTACCGTACCTTTCCTTTATTAACTAGGTTAGTTATTCCTCGTCGATCAACTCTCTAAACTCGTGCGCATCCAACATCATCAAGAGAACGCACCCAATGTGAGTGAATTCTTACAAATTCCCCTTTTTATTCATGTTTTGGGGTGTATCATGTGTCGCTTAAACTAATTCGTTTATTCAATCATGCTATACCATATTATGATCTAAACTTAGAATGTAAATATTGTTTATTGTTATGTATTACATATTGTTAAGTTATATGCAAATTATTTGTTAGGCCCATCAGTTCCTCGTGGGAGACGAGTTGAACAACGCGTGCCTAAAAACTCATTCATTAGGCCCATCAGTTCGTAGAACAACGCGTGCCTCAAAACTCATTCATTAGGCCCATCAGTTCCTCGTGGGAGACGAGTTGAACAACGCGTGCCTCAAAACAATCTATTGTTGTATGTGTGTGCAATATTTAATATTAAGTGTTTTGTGAATATATTTACATTTACATTTACTCATATGTGGTTATGCACTTTATTTTATAATCAATACAATAAACTCGTTTAAATGTTTTTCATAGGATTCACTCGCCAACTTTTGTTGACCCAAAACCCATTTTTACACATGATACAGGTGAACAGGATGAAGCAAGGAACACATAGGAAATTGCCTTAGAAGAAAAACAATGAAGTCTAGAAAGATGTATAGAACATGTTGTATTTGTATGATTTAATTGTATGATTCCTTTTAAAATTGTAATAATAAATATGAAACATTATAATAAATGTCATGAGCTTTGATGAAAACCCAATCATGCCTCGATCACCTTTTCCGCTGCGGGTCGGGGTGTGACAACAAGTTTGTGTTAGTGAATGTGTGATTACATGGAGGCCTTGGCTATCCAACCTTTCAATCCACCCCTCCCTTGATGATTTCTATCCATTAAGCTAGGGTTCACTTTCACTAGAGTAACAAGGCTACGACACATCCCCAAAGGTTGCCATGTTAGGGATGCACGCACCTAGCTTGCTTATTCGGTTCGAAGCGTAGCTTAATGAAGTACTATATTCTTGACCATCCGGATTATCCTTGTGGCAATTTGTTTATTGGTGAATCTTACGAAAGAGGTTTAGGATGGGTATCCTCCTACCTCCATGCATGACTTCTATGACTTATATGATATCCATGCATTATATGAAATCTATGAAAAACTTGTAATAATATATGTAAACTATATATGTAAATAGTAAATATAACTGAACCTTTAACGATGACCATATGGTTAACTTGTCCTAATATTAGGTTATTTTATCTAAGACCTAACCATCGTTACGATTCTATTGGGCATGACCCATAAAAACACAAACACCCTTCGGGGCTTATAGTGTCAAAAACGAGCGTTAACGTCTTGATAAATACTTTCAACTATACATACTTTTTGCGTACTTTAAATTCCTAAAATTACAAAATTCCACCGTCATTCCAATACTCGCACACCTACGTTTCCTTGTGTAGGATAACTTGGTGTTCGTCCCCCTAATCAACCTAAACGCTTTCACGGAACTTAACTTTGCAAACCCGTGAGTACACTCGTTACCCTTTTTACGCTTTACACTTTTGGGTGCAATATGTTAATCTATCATAAACACACTAAATCACACTTTTATTCTATGAAATCACACAAATAATCCATCATAGATGCTATAGTTATGTGTTACTTGAATTGTTACTTGGTACATTCTTATGTGATACTAAATGTCATTAACTTCGATCAAGCCTCCCTTAACATGTATAGCGCTATTGGAGTAACGCACGGCCCGTATTCTTGTGGTCAATGTTAAGTTTTTAATCTATTATGCGGTACACTGGAGGATTGACTTGTAGTTCACATGCCTTGTTTACAATTATCTCGTATACTAGCTTATCATGTGGATTTGTTTAAACGCTCTATTACTTATGCTATGATATCAAACTTGTGTACTCGCCAATACTTTATTGTTGAACTATACTTTTTAACATGTTGAAGGTTGATGAGATTGACATGACGAAACTTAGTAGGAACGGCATAGAAACACGCTTAGAATGCTAAGTTATTTAATATGTTTTGTTGAACAAGACTCGTTTGTTGTTGTTTCGTATTTGAATTGTATTGTATTTGACAATTTGGTGAATTGAAATGAAATGAGTTGTTTAATTAAATATTGTCATAATTAGCATTATGATGTCTCGAGCAATCTAGTTCGTCTCACTCTGATGTTTCCTCCATCGGTTGGGGTGTGACAGATTGGTATCAGTGAAAAGTTGGTAGCGCTTGGGTGGGAGGCGCTTGAAGATTTCAGGGGTAATGAAAAAGGATATGTGTATATCAAGAGTGTTATGGCCAGGTTGAACACATTGGAGAAGGATGATGGAAATAATCCACCAAGGACTGTCACGCTTACTGGAACAGTCAACGGGAAGTTGGCCACCATGTCTTGAGCTACATTGAGGCAAGTGGCCAGGTTCGATTCTTAAGCGGATGATTTCTACCATCTAGTAGACGAGAATGACTATTTCAATGAGTAGAAAGACTTGGTTAGAGAGAGTGTAATGTATACAGAGTTGTTTCTGTTGAACAAGGGGGTCGAGATGAAGCGGGATAATCTGAAGCCACTTGTGAGGGTGCTGTTGAGCTTTGTAATGTCAAATATGGCTCCGAGAATGGGAGATAAAATGGCAATAAGGAAATGGGAGCTTCCGGTTTTGTATGCCATCATGACCGGTCAGCCTCATCTCTCAGTCCGGCACTTGGTAAGGTTGCACGTCTGGCAAAGCAGGAATGCGAAATTGAAAAAGTTAATACCTCATGCCAGACTTATCAGTATGTTGCTAGTAAGACAAGGAGCATTGTTGCCGTCAGAATATCCATTTTCTAAACCGCATTCCATTTTCTCCATTGCAAATATGTGTAAAAGTGACCGCATCTCGTATAAGAAAACGAAGATGTGGCACAAAATTCAATATGGAGATGGAGCGAAACTGAAGGTGTTCAGTGGGGGAAAATAGCTCGTCAGCAAGGGGAGTTGGATGATCTTGATTCCATTGACAAGGAGTTAATACGATGGAAGCAAGAGGCTGGTGTAGACATATGTAAGGGGTCGAGCAGACAGCTAGAAGAACAGAGGCAATCGACTCATTCTTGGGGGGTATTTGATGATGAAACACAGGTATTTGTTGATAGCCAGCGACCATCAGATTATGGGCAATGGGAAGCGTCGCAGCAAGCTATTTATGATCAAGGATCTAGACAGGATGTTGTGAGAGATCGTCAGCACAGGGAGCTGATGGAGTATATGGCTCGAACCGGGAGGATGTGCCATATCAAGTCATAGATGGAGCTGAATATGAGGGCTTACAATGAGAATCAGACCCGGCGCCATATGGATTATTATCAAGGGGTCCCGTATGTTGAAAATCCACCTTATGTGGATTATAGCCAAGAGCCGCCATATCAGCCAGGTATGCCTCGACATCCGATGCCTCAACTTCATGGGTCAATGTGGTTACCACAGTAATACACAGAACCACACTTTCAAAGCTCGTATTCATATCAACCTCCGCTGTATGAATACCCATCACAGCCGCAGCAGCCATAATCGTCACAACAGGAGCAGGAGGATCGACCAGAAGGAGGGTTGGCCGACATTTTTGACATGAGTGCATTATATGAACATTTGGGGGGATTTTATGGACACCCACCGGGTCCATCATATCACTGAAGCACTCACTGATCCTCTGCATAGATCAGGTCTATGTGCTTGATCTCATTTACTTTTTATGGTTTAAGACAATTTGATTTCATGTTATTTGGTGGTGTTTAATTTTATATGTTTATGGAGTGGTTGCTTTTTTTTGATAAGGTTTAGTCGCTCTTGGATGTCGGTTAGTCTTCTCGGGTTAATTTTAAGTGCATCATACATTGGGGACAATGTATCCCAAGTGTTGGGATGTGGGAACCCGAGAAGAAACTGGTGGGTAAACGTTTGAAGAGATTGAAAATGATGGAAATTGATAGGAAAATGAAAATTGGGAGTTTTTAAAACATTTAAAAAATTTTCATCTCCTTAAGTATACTAATTAGTTATGAAAACCTAAGATTTCAATCACTAATGGGTCTCTCGCCTGTAGTAATTAACATAGTTACTTGTCATGGCTGTCCCTTTAAGTTTCATGAGAGTAGGTCTGCCAACTGTTCTTATAAAAAAGTTGGAAAGAGATGTGTTGGGGTTTTGGACATGTTTATCAAAGTTATTTTATCCGTATAAAATAAAAACGCAACGGAATAATTATTTAAAACACGTTACTTACAAGATATAAAACCCATTTTATATGTAAAACCAAAACCCGGATCCATATATGAACATGCATGCTATCAAAATACAATCATAGGGTGTTTAGAATACTACCTTCCAAAGAACAAGTTGGTGAAGAAGATGATATTTCTTGAATGGTAATCTTCTAAGTAGAAGACCTCAAGCTTGTATACCCAAGCTTTCCAACAAACACCTTGATTATGCTAGGATTTCTACACTTATGAACTCACTTGAAACACTCTTGGACAAAACCCTTTTGGCCGAAAATTGAGAGCTCAAAAAGGTGTTCTTCTACTTGAAAATGTGTATTAAAATTATATAAGAGAATTCACCAAATCTCGTAGGATCTTGTGTTGGATTATGTGATTGTTGCATGAAGTTTCATTGGTGGAAAATCCACCTTGGGAGGCCCAAAGTGGACGACCACAAAGGCCTTTTCCAACCAAGATTTTTCAATTTCATTTTTAAAATAAGTCTTACATTTATTTTATAACCTTTTATAAAATTATAACATCATATGCTATAAGACTTATGCAACATATCACAATTATTTATAATGTTACTTAACCCATTAAATAACAATATAAAATATTCTCTCAAAATAAATTATCCATATAATTTATTAGTTTCTCAAGTGCAATTATTCAGAAAACCAATTTCTAAATATTCTAAGTGTTAATATTTATTTGTTTGATCATATCATAAATAAATATTATAACTGTTTGTCTAGCTTGTTATTGGGTATGACCCGACATGGATCATAACGTACTAGCCACATCAAGTTAATATGTGTCTTGGGCATACCGATTCCAACAATCTCCCACTTGCACCAGATACATATAAGATTGATGCAAGTAGTAAATACCGCCTAACAACGGTTTACTACCCCTAATACGTATGTCGAAGTGCCATTCAATAACATTATCCCCTTCGAGTCCCTTACTTGAACATGATTTTGGTGAAACGATCATTTATCCTTTTGTTACAGATGTCATGTTAAATCCAGAGACATAGATAATCATTCTCTGTTGATTTAACTTTAGCAGGCCTTAGACATCTTACTCTCAATGAATAAGAGGAACAAATCCCATCTTGACTACATACATCTCTCACAATCTCCTCGTACCACACATGAGCTTAGCCTTATGTACTGCCATGTTTCAGAACAGCAAAGAACTAAGTCAAAGTATAACATTTGGTGAATATCAAGACCCAATATGTATCTCAAGTCAGAGGATACTATGATATCTCCTTTACTCAAATTTACTTATGATCAATCTCAAATATTCCATGTAGTAATATTTGAGAGAGGGTCAGTCCAATATTTGTATCCCACAAATATCTATGAACTTTGGCAGCAACACTTTGCTCTATATTCATACCTAATGAATATCCACCAATCCAAGTTCATAATAGTCTTACCTTCATATTTGTTCCCTCAAATATGATCGACTACGGACATTTAGAATAATTAACTTATTCATGGATTTAAACATGCTAAAATGGAACATAACTCAAAATGCCATAATCATTAAATGAGTCATAATAATAATTGTTCCGATATCCAAATACAAAATAGATCAAATCCAATCACTAGAATATCGAAGTCCTAAGGCACAAGTATGACCCTCATGCTTTGGCTGTTCAAGGAGCTTCGTGAGAGGATCCGCAATGTTTTGATCGGTGTGAACTTTGCGAATACATATCTTTCCCTTTTCAACTTCATCCCTTATGTTGTTGAATCTCCGCTTAATGTGCCTAGTCTTTTGATGTGCACGAGGTTCCTTAATTTGTGCAATCGCACCCTTGTTATCACAAAAGATTTCTAGGGGATCCTAAATGGTAGGGACTACCCCTAGGTCGGTGATGAATTTCTTCAACCATACAGGTTCTTGTGCTGCCAATGAAGCGGCGATGTATTCTGATTCTGTAGTGGACAATGCTACAACATCCTGCTTCGAGCTCTTCCAAGAGACTGCAGCTCCATTCGAAATGAAGACATACCCAAACTGTGATCGAGAACCATCTCGGTCAGTTTAGAAACTCGCATCCGTGTAACCCTTTACAACGAGTTCCTCTTCACCAGATCCATATAATAGAAACATATCCTAAGTCCTTCTAAGGTATTTCAATAAGCTTTTAACAGACATCCAATAACTGTTACCTAGATTCTACTGGTATCTACTTGTCATGCTTAAGGCACATGACACGTCCACTCTAGTGCATATCATTGCATACATGATGGATCCTATAGCAGACGCATATGGGACTCCTTTCATTCTCTCTTGCTCATCCTTTGAGCTTGGACATTGAGACGCATTCAATATCGTTCCCTTTTGAATAGGTACCAAACCTTTCTTAGAGTTCTCCATCTTGAACCTTTTCAAGACTTTGTCAATGTATGCACTTTGGTTCAAACCTATCAAGCGCCTTGATCTATCCCTATAGATCTTTATTCCCAAAATATAGGCGGCTTCACCAAGATCCTTAATGGAAAAACAATTTCCAAGCCAGGTTTTAACATCTTCCATGGTTGGAATATGATTTCAAAATAGTAGAATGTCATCAACATAGGGTACTAGGAAAGTGATGATGCTCCCACTAGCCTTCTTATACACAAAAGCTTCATCGGCGTTCTTGATGAATCCAAAATTCCTAATTTCTTCATCAAAACGATGATTCCAACTTCTAGATGCTTCTTTCAATCCATATATTGATTTCTTTAACTTGCATACTTTGTTAGGATGTTTTGAATCAACAAAACCTTCAGGCTGAACCATATAGACATCTTCATTAAGATATCCATTGAGGAAAGCCGTTTTGACGTCCATTTGCCAAATCTCATAATCGTAATATGCAGCTATGGCAAATAATATCCTAATTGACTTTAGCATCGCCACGGGCGAGAAGGTCTCATCATAATCAACCCCTTGAGTTTGAGTGAAACCTTTTGCTACAAGTCTCGCTTTATAAGTATCCAAGTTACCATGCATATCAGTTTTCTTCTTGAAAACCCACTTACTTCCAACTACTTTGGAGTTAAAAGGTGGTACAACCAATTCCCATACTTGGTTGTCATACATGAATCGCATCTCTACGTTCATTGCTTCAAGCCACATGTCACAATCGGATTGTGACATTGCATCATGGTATGTGGTTGGTTCATCTGAATCTACCACGTAGCATCCATCAATGAAAAATCCATATCTTTCGGGTGGATGACTAATTCTACCAGATCTGCGAACGTTTTGTGTGTATTGATCAACCATTTGATCCTCTTCAACAACCTCTTGTTGAGTGCTAGTATCAACCAAATTTGTATCGGCTTATGGTTCTTGATCCTCATCAAGTTCCACTGTTCTACTACTAGTTCCTTCCATAAGGAACTTAGCCTCCAAGAACTTACCCTTTTGCTCTGTTGGATCGTAAAAGTAATATCCTATATCATCTTTAGGATATCCTACAAAGATACACTTAGTGGATCGTACTTCCAATTTGTTTGGGGTGTATTGCTTCACGTAAGCTTCACAACCCCATACCTTCAAATATGATAATGATGGAGCCTTTCCATGCCATATTTCAAAAGATGTCTTATTCACTTTCTTGGTTGGGGCCATATTCAGTATACGGGCCGCGGAGAGCAAAGCGTAACCCCAAAATGATAGAGGCAATGTGCTTCTAGCCATCATAGATCGAACCATATCAAATAGAGTTCGATTCCTCCTTTCAGACACACCATTATGTTGTGGTGTTCCAGGTGGAGTAAGTTGTGAGATAATCCCACAACTCCTAAGATGACCTTGAAAAGCATCACTAAGGTATTCACCTCCTCTATCGGTACGAAGGACTTTGATTGTTTTCTTGAGTTGATTTTCTACTTCACTTTTGAAATCTTTGAACATTTCAAATGCTTCATCTTTGTGTTCTTATCAAGTACACATAACCATAACGACTATACCACTGTTGAGGTTTTGGACATGTTTATCAAAGTTATTTTATCCGTATAAAATAAAAACACAGCGGAATAATTATTTAAAACATGTTACTTACAAGATATAAAACCCATTTTATATTTAAAACCAAAACCCGGATCCATATATGAACATGCATGCTATCAAAATACAATCATAGGGTGTTTAGAATACCACCTTCCAAAGAACAAGTAGGTGAAGAAGATGATACTTCTTGAATGATAATATTCTAAGTAGAAGACCTCAAGCTTGTATACCCCAAGCTTTCCAACAAACACCTTGATTATGCTAGGATTTCTACACTTATGAACTCACTTGAAACACTCTTGGACAAAACCCTTTTGGCCGAAAATTGAGAGCTCAAAAAGGTGTTCTTCTACTTGAAAATGTGTATTAAATTATATAAGAGAATTCACCAAATCTTGTAGGATCTTGTGTTGGATTATGTGATTGTTGCATGAAGTTTCATTTGTGGAAAATCCACCTTGGGAGGCCCAAAGTGGACGGCCACAAAGGCCTTTTCCAACCAAGATTTTTCATTTTTAAAATAAGTCTTACATTTATTTTATAACCTTTTATGAAATTATAACATCACATGTTATAAGACTTATGCAAGATATCACAATTATTTATAATGTTACTTAACCCATTAAAGAACAATATAAAATATTCTCTCAAAATAAATTATCCATATAATTTATTAGTTTCTCAAGTGCAATTATTTAGAAAACCAATTTCTAAATATTCTAAGTGTTAATATTTATTTGTTTGATCATATCATAAATAAATATTATAAGTGTTTGTCTAGCTTGTTATTGGGTATGACCTTACTTGGATCATAACGTACTAGCCACATCAATTTAATATGTGTCTTGGGCATACCGATTCCAACAAGATGTCTATGTAAGGGTAACATGCTTTAGATTGCATATGCTATATGTCGGTAACCGTTTACCTTTTTCTTAGTGAGATTTTTGAGCCTGTAGAAGTGATAGAACATAATTATGAATTCATTTTTTGAGAGCATGCCATGTGTTATTCTGTGTTAGAACATGTGTAATTTGATACATGCTGAGACTGTGGATTTAACATGTGCATAGAAATGATAAAGGCATTAGGATTTATGTTACAAAGTGGCTTGGTTTATGTGTATATTAGATGATCATCCTTGGTGGCCTAGTTGAACCTACACACCATTCGTTTGTCCACCAATTGTGAGCCGTGTTAATACTAGCCGTGAAAAAAAGAGAAAAAGAAAAAGTTAGGTGAACATTGTTTAGAGTGCCGTGGGTAGAAACCAACCCGAATACGTGAGTTGTGTATATGCAAATAAGTTGTCACGGATTGCTTGCCTGTTGTTAGACACTAATAGGAAGGAGGAAAAAGAAGAAAAACCATAAATTTCCTGTGGGAGGGATCGGCTCTCCTCCGATGAGCACCGGGCCGATCTGACTCAACTAACAGAGGCGGAATTCATTGTTAGTGAGGTTAACAAACAAACAAGTGAGATCTACTGCTTAAATGCCTTTGATTGTATTGATAATCGTGAACAAGTACAGAGCAAGCAAACAGTTCAGCAGGGCTTCACCACACCAACAGGATTCGCTAGCTCTGACACAACACTCCTCTATTTATAAGTCGACATGACTTGCACAGGAGAGTGTGTAACAGAGTGTGACTCGTGCGAGTGGATGCCTCGTACGAGTGACAGAGTGTCACTCGTACGAGCCAACTAACTCACTCGCACGAGTCAAGGCTAAACAAATAAAACAAATATAAACTATTACAATTTGACTTTAAAGCTCTAAATACATAAACAACGTATCCTAGACGTAGGCAATAGACATTATGCATCAACAAACTCCCCCTTGGATGTTGCCACAGTCTTGGATAGTTTTCCAAAAAATCTTCAAAAAACTGACATTTATCGACCAATGAAACGCTTCGGAAGCTTGCGACGCTCCTCGAAAGCTATTGGCGTTTGATCTGTAGGAGGAGGTCGGTTAACTGTATTGCCAAACCGAAAACTTCTTAGCGACGCAATACGAGCTCGCTCTGCCATTCTTTCTTCCTTTTTATCCTTCTTCTTTTGCTCAATCTCCTCTAGTTGCCTCCATGAAGTGGTCCATGACGTGCCGGAATGAACGTTGTTGGCAAACAAACATTAACTATCTTCTGAAACTGGAGTACTTGTTCTTTATCTCTCTCTTCAAAACTAATCTTACTGTAGAACAAACATTAGATATCTTTCTTAGAACAGTTGACTAGCCACATCGGGTCTAGTACTCAAATGCTATGACGGCTTCGGTAAGCTCCTCTGTGATCTTCCAAGAATCATTCTGGATGCACACATATGACAGCTTCACCTGTATTTGAATCGTAGTGCCACCATTTGAAGATCTTGAAGAAATCTTGTTCCACCTTTATCAGAGGCATATTCTTCATCACTTTCGGCCTCTTAACAATTAACGTTACGTCTTTCTCTTGTGTAACCGGATCGATCTTTGTAATTCGCTTCGGAAAATGAGGCTACCAGTGTGTAAATCCGTGCGTAGCTTCAAGCTTGATCAATTTCCATAGTTGTTGGTCATGAAACTTCATCTTCAGATTAATCATCTTTGTTTGTACGAGCTCTTTTATATCCCAATACGGCAAGGACTTAATATCGCTCAAGTGTCTGAAATACTGGATCCCAAACTCCCTCTTAAAAGCATAAACATTAAGCTCCATGATCCATCCCCAGCTAATTATATCCCCTAGTGAAATATCCGCATTACGTGTAAAGAAAGCTAGAGGACGTTTAAACTTGCGCTCCGCTGGTGTTTCTTTAAATCATTTCTTCCTCATTTCAGCAATTTCAGCTCTAGACATTTGTTGAGGAATCGTTCCTTGTTTAGCAGCTTCTTCAACTTTACGTTACAAAAGATCATCTCTTTCAGCTGCAAACAACTCACTAAAAGTTGGGGAGTCATCTGTACCCTTATCGGCAAGATCAGTAGCATCTTCATCTGAATCATCCTCCACGACAACTCTATCATAATTATCCGCATCATCAACATGCTCGAAGACATAATCAACATGCTCGAAGACAAAATCAACTGGCTCGAAAGCACTAATATCATTTAGGTCGTCTTCAAAATCAAACACAAATTCCTCTTAGTTCATTCCCAGCATTTCAACTATCTCTTCTTTAGTGTAGCTGTGAACAAACTCTCCTTCTTCAACATCGTGCTCAAGATATAAAATATTCGGCTTTGGCACGACAGGAACGATAGATATATCAGTTACCGTGAGAATTCCTGCCTGCTAAGCACCTTTAGATCCTTTTGATCTTCCCTGGTCTCTCTCTTCACTTACCTGATTCATTGAATCATCCAAGTAAACAGAATAATCAGTATCATCAGTCTCATCAATTACTGTTACCCGGACACCACATCCTCCCATATCATCATCACCTCCATCATTATCATCATCATCGGACTTGTCTGAAAATAGATCATCAAAAGCATCTAGGTCCTCTTTCTCTTTTTTAGCATCCTCGTCAAACTCATCAACCTCAGCATCAATCTCTTTCTCTAACTTCTTCTTGATTAGCCATTCACGATGTCTTGCTGAAAGATTGGTCATATCGATATCAACATCTTTTGGCTTACCTACTAGTACAACTTCTTCATCATCGAATATACCACAATATCAGTAATTACTGACGCAGATTCCGCTTCTGGCTCAATTGTAACAATGACAGGATCCTCACCAACTTTCGTTTTGCCTTTGCCTTGCGCGTCAGATAATTCTTTAGCAAGACGCTCTGCAACCCGTTCTCGAGCTTCAGCTCTTTCAATCTCGTCAATCTCTGCAGCAATATTAATACCAAGCTTCTTTGCAAGTATCTTTTCAAATAGATTCATTCTTCTTTGGCTCCTGAGACGTTCTACTTCGTATTCAACCATGCGAATCCTTAAACGCTCATTTTCAGATACAATACTAGCTAACATAGCTTCGAGCTGCTATTTGTCTTCGTTTAAAATATTGAGCTGTTCCTGAAGTTCTGCAATCTTGACCGTGTTTAACATGACCTGCTTCTATAATTCTTCAACACGTGGATCGTTAAACATGTCAGCAATAAAATCTTCACCCCTGGTATTCACCAAAGTCAAAGTCAAAATCAAAATGGGGTTGAGACTGTGAGGGTTGTGGCATCAGCTGTGGTGGTGGTTGTGGTGCTTGCTGTTGTGGTGGAGATGGTGGTGGCTGGGGTGTTTGTTGACGAGCCAGTGATGGTGGTGTCCGTGGAGTCGACTCAGCATGCTCTTCTTGTACAGTCTGTTTCTGCACTTTCTCCTTTGATTTGTTTTTAGGAGAATCAGTGCTTCTCACTTCTGATCTTTTGATACGTCGAGATTTCTTCTTAGCTGGTTTGCGCACAGGAGTATCGTAGTCAGAACCCGAAGGTATATATGTCGAATCATCTTCACCTGTCACTTTTCATCTATTTACTTCAGCTTTTCTCTGTAGTTTGGCTAAACGTTCCTTCTCTATCTCTTTAGCTTTTCCTTTTTCTCTAGTAATCCTGTCTTCTGAATCAGTACTGGAAGAGGACGCGTCTTCAACCACTTTCTCTTTTTCTCCAAACGCCTGTCTTTCAATATAAGCAGCCATATCTTCAATATTCTCCTCTGGCTCTGATTCCTCACTCAATCTCGAGCTTTCAGATGCTTTTTGTTTCTTCTGAGGGGTAGAAGAGGAAGATGTTGACGTTGGCTTTCTCTTGGTTTCCTTATCCCCTTCTTTTACAAACCAAGCGCTTTGCTTCGCTTCGCAATAAAACCATCAAGCTCTAAGCTCTTCATTCTCATCACCACTACCTTCTTGTCTCCACTTTCCTAGTGCTGGAGCGATATAATCTTTTTCAATAATGGCTCCAAACACAGGCTTTGCATTAGGAAATGTCTTGAGATGTAATTCATTTTCTTTAGTGTCGAGACTTCCATATGCTCTAATTTTAGCACATCATCCTTCTTTTTCTTCAGATTGGGATGCAAATGGTCTAGCAACATTTGAATAAACCACGGGTACTGCAAAAACTTCTCTCGCTGTGTATTCTGAACCATCAGAGAAAATATCACCTTCGAAAAGTTGTATGGTAGGTTCAAAACGAGTGCGGTGATCATGCACATCTAGTAATCAACTAAGTCGTCAAAACCTCCTTTTCAGTGACTAAGTGCATATATGACACAATGAGTGATATATTTGAAAGGCGCACTTAGGGTAGCCTTTTTAAATGGAGCAGCGTTAACGAACCCGGCATAACCCATACGATAATAACATCCCTTCACCATATATTCAGAAAATCTTGTAGGGTCATCTTCGTGGTTGTTGAATTCCAGCACTTTTCTGATCAAGTCTTCGGTGATTTAACCTAAATATCTTCATCTTTAATCTTCACAGCCGAAACAATTGCATTCTCCTTTGCATCAAAATGAGATCTATACGAAGTATGGCGATCGGTGAGAACTTTAGTAATCGGAATTCTGCCCAAAAAATCTAAGACTTCATTGTAAACGGCGATTTCTAGAATAGAATCATCCAAAAGACAGCATATGTTATGGAACGGTGAAAAAGAAGATTTCTTGACCTGCACGCATAGACATTTCAAACTGTTAGAAAATCTTTCAAAAATTTCAACACTGAATCACTCGTACGACCCATTCATTCGTACGAGTCACATATAATAACAAAACATTAAGATCTGAACCAAAACAACATTCGTACGAGCCACTAATTCATACGGATGATCAATTATACTTAGAGAAATTTTCAAGAATTTTGACCAGATCTACTTCGTACGAATGATGTCTCGTACGAGTCATTAAAATTGCAAGATTTTAACTTTAACTTTTAAGGATGCTACCCGTACGAATACTCACTCATACGAGTGAAAATAATAACAAACATTTGATAATCTGCTCGTACGAGTGACTATTCATACGAGTTCCATATCGCATGAAATAACACCAAGTCAAACCGAACTTAAAACGTGTAGATTTTATCAAATTGAATGTCGATTTATGGGTTAATAAGGCCGATTTTAACGTTTTTTAGTTCAATTTTATGTTTTGCCAGTCCAATCTTCCTAAATCTACGTTTTATGTCCGTATGGTCAAAATTTGGCATTATAACGACTTAAATCAAGCATAAATACCTTTCCCACTGCAAGAGGTGTGCAAATCAACCTCCCCAATGTATCAGTACGTAGTATAAGTCAAGAAAATGAAGTAAAAGAACTGGTTCGCACAAAAGTTTCTCTCAACCACACAAAGTCAATAGTCTGACTCGTGCAAATGAATTACCCTTTTATACTCATTCAGTAGTCGCTCGTACAAGCAGTAGCTCGTGCGAATGAATACTTATGTCACTCCTACGAGTCAGTGTCACTCATACGAGTCAGTTCTGACTTTGTTAAACTTTTTAAATTTTGATTTTTTATGAGATTTTATCTGTTTAATAACCCACTCAGTTAACCAAGTCCAAGTTAATGACCCTGGTTATCTGATTTGTCTACTAAGTCCAAGTTAATGACCTTGGTTGACCATTGTTTAACCAAAACAGATTTATTTAAAAATGTAAGTTTCAAATTAATGAACTTTGTTGACGTCCAGGTAATTCTTCTCATGATTAGCTCCCAACCCGTGGACTTCAACTTTCCTCCAGCAAGCGTCGCTTTGACTTGACCTAACGGTGTTTTCATCATCGGTAGATTTAAATCCTAAGATAAATTGCTAAAAGCTGAAAATCTTTTTAGGATTTTTCTGAAAAGAAATAATAAGTAAAGATGTATTTACATACATATTTTTGTGAGTTTTGTGTTTAAATGATCATATCAAGTATTTAGACAAGTCACTAGTACCATTGATCTTGATAGTAACTTTAACTTATTAAACAAGTTTACTTAGATTGCCAATATACTTATCAACTTAAACTTCTTCTCATTTCTCACTTGTTTCAAGATATGTTAGGTAATTTTAAGGAACATGAAGTAACTGTATTTCCCATCTCAGAATATACTCTCGTATCGAGATTCCCAGCATATCATTTCACAGGTGAATATATCCAATTGATATCTGTAAATAGGGTGAATTGCGAGACCTTGAGAGCTCAGGTTAGTATTTTCATACAGACAAAGAGATGAAGGCTCGTCTTTAGGTGGTGTTCCATAAAGGAATATTTTGAACTACAGATGTCACAAAGTTTATGACATAATCATTTTTATGCAGCTTTTGTGGGCGAATAATGCGTAAAATATTATACAAGTTCTAGGCCATTGCTACCGCAAAATCAGAAGAACTCGGATAATACCCTAGATATCGATTAAATATAAAGACCTAGTATCACAGAAGCTAGCATTCTCTTAAACGAAATTTCGGAGTACTAAGTCCATATATCTGAGAGATGTTAACCCACAAGTTACTCAGTTTTTCATTTAGGTTTATATCTTGAAAAACAATTTACTGAACGAGTGAAACCTATTGGCACAACTACAGTAAGACCTATTTAATTACTTGTATAATCATTCCATATCTTTAGCATACTGTGATTGTTATTTTGATATATTATGATCTCTCTTTTTCACAAAAAGAAACTCTTTTTGACTTTTATAATGTTTTTGTATTTTCCCAAACTTTCTCCCCCTAAAATCAAAAACATATTTTTTGTTTTTTAAAATTTTTAAGAAAGTATGTACAGAAAACACGTCATACCGATGAAAATCACGTCAAGTCCTCGTCATCCTCAAACTCAACCTCATGAATATCCCCTTATGCCAGATTTCTTAAACCATTTAATTTTAAAAGATTTTTAAATCTTTAACGATCAAATGCTTTGGTATAAAAACCTGCTTTTTGGTCATCAGTGTGGATGTTTTCAATTCTAACCAACTTTTTCTCGTAGCCATCATGAATAAAGTGTTGTCGAATCAGTATGTTTAGTATGTGAGTGTTGACATGAGTTTTTAGTGATATCAATAGAATCCTGATTATCTACAAATATGGGCGTGTAAAGAAATTGCAGTCCGAAATCTCTCATCTGTTGTTGAATCCAGAGAATATGGGAACAACAGCTGGATGCTGAAACGTATTCAGCTTCATAGGTAGAGAGAGCGACTGCGGTCTGTTTCTTGCATTGCCACATTACCAAACAAGTTCCAAAGGACTGGCAACCAGCTGTCGTAGATTTGGCATTAAGTTTGCAGCAACCGAAATCAGAATCCGAGTAACTCGCAAGATTGAAGTTGTCGTGTCGAGGATACCACAAGCCGGTGCTTGGACATCCTTTCAAATATCTCATAATACATTTGACGGCTAGCAGATGTGAATCTCTTGGACTGGACTGAAGATGGGCGAATAGGCAAGTAGCATACATGATATCAGGTCGGGAAGTTGTGAGATACATTAAGGATCCGATCATGGATCGATATAATTTTGCATCAACTTTGACTCCATGAATGTCTGGACAAATGTCGTGATTAGGAGCTAACGGGGTAGATGCTGGTTTAGTTCCTGTCATATCAAATTTTTCCAATATGTCATGAACATACTTCGTCTGATGGATGAAGATACCATCAGGCAATTGATCAACCTGAAGTCCTAAAAAGAACTTCATCTCTCCCATCGCACTCATTTCAAATTTGCGCTTCATGACTTCTTCGAAGTCTTTACACAGCTTATCATTTGTCAATCTGAAGATGATATCATCCACATATATTTGCACGATAATCAAATGTCCATCCACTTCCTTGGTAAAGAGGGTAGAATCTACAGTTCCTCTGAGAAGCCGTTGTCTAGAAGATGTCTTGAAAG
This sequence comes from Scalesia atractyloides, assembly GCA_947069175.1. Taxonomy (NCBI): domain Eukaryota; kingdom Viridiplantae; phylum Streptophyta; class Magnoliopsida; order Asterales; family Asteraceae; genus Scalesia; species Scalesia atractyloides. The sequence continues at coordinate 50,197,805 of CAMTDV010000001.1, read as the reverse complement.
CGTTTATACCAAGCTCTCAGGGCTTGATAAAGACCATATAAGGCTTTGTTCAGAAGATAGACTTTATCTTTATGTATGGGATCGACAAACCGTGGTGGTTGGCCGTACAGGAAAGCAGATTTGACATCCAACTGGTACACCTTGAAACCTTTCCATGAAGCAAAGGCCAAGAATATGCGGATTGCTTCGAGTCAAGCGACTGGGGCATAAAATTCGGTGTAGTTTATCCTTCTTGCTGATGAAAGCCTTGTACCATAAGTCGAGCTTTGTTGTGCACCACTATCCCTCTGTCATCACGTTTGCAATTTGAAGACCCATCTAGTGTTTATCTTTTTGTGATGATCTGGTAGGTTAACAAGCTTCTGGAATTGAAGCAATTCCTCCTGCATTGCCTCCACCCAGCTTTCTTCTTTAATGTGTCTTTCAAGTTCCCAGGTTCAACCTGTGAAACAAAACAACTGTAAGAAATTCGGGTTTGTAATGGAGCAATACGGGTATAAAAACAGCTTAGATCCTTATTGGTCTGATTGCGAGTTCTCTAGTCTGTAAACTGCCGATTATATTCTCTGATGGATGATAAGAAAGTGTCCTCAGCATTACTTCACTTGGAATATCCACTTGTCTTTGCAGATTCGTGATTACATCAACAAGTGGTGGAGAAGATGTAGCTTCATTCCTGACGTTTGAATGATCAGCTTGAGCATTCAGGAAGCTTTCAGTGTGTTCAGATCCTTCATCGGAACTAGATCCTCCATCATCAAAAGTTGGTTCTCGATCGGAGTCGGCATTGGGCGGTTGTTGGGCAAGTGATTCAGCAGTGTTTAAGATAGGTACAAATACGGATTCTTGAAGAGTAGTGCTCGGACCGACATCTGAAGTGTTGACAGGATGTGACGGGGAAATCACCAATGATCTAGTAACTTGTTCTTGATTAAAGATTTGATGCTATTGAAAGAGCATAACAAGTTATTCTTCAGATGGCACGTCTGGTAGGTCAAAAAAAATCCACAAACCATCGTAGTTGAACAGCCATGGATCCCCAGGTTTCTGTGTAGGCATAGTATAGCATTGACAATCAACATGCTGTGTAAGAATAACCTGCTTCAGACTCGGCAAGAAGACATACTTTTGTGGAGTAGCATAACCCACGAAAAATCCTTCCAAGGATTTGGCTCCAAAGTTACCATTTGGGTCTAAAACAATACATGATGATCCAAAAGGCCCCAAAAACGCAAGGTTAGGCTTCCGTTGATTTAGCAATTCAAAATAAGTCTTGTTGAGAGGCTTGACTGTTAACACACGATTGAGGGTGTAACACGCTGATGCGACTGCTTCACTCCAGAAACTAATCGGCAATTTCGAATCGGCGAGCATGGTTCTGGCAGTCTCAATCAATGTGCGATTCTTTCGGTCAGCTACTCCATTTTTTTGTGGAGTATATGGAGCACTGAATTCATGAAGAATCCCCTTTTCGTTGCATAACTCATGAATCCTATTGTTCTTGAAGTCTGTGCCATTGTCAGTGCGGATTCTCTTAATTGGTAGATGATACAAGTTTTCAAGCTTCCTGAAGAGAATCATTAGACTTTCAAATGTTTCACTTTGCTCTCCATAAAGAAAACCTATGAGAATCTTGAGAAATCATCTGTAACGAACTGGCAATACAAATCTCCAGAAATGCTTTTGACGTTCACTGGCCCGAATAGATCCATATGTAGCCTCTCTAGTGGTAGGTTGATAGAATTTAGAAGCTTTCTTGGGTGTGATTTCTTGTGTTGTTTCCCCTTCTTATAGCTCAGACAATAATCAGATAATTGAAATTTTTAGATTAACACCCCCCACTAGGTCGTTGTGCACAAAATAATTCATCTTTCGTAGATGAATGTGCCCCACTTCCTATGCCATTAGATAGACTCCTTCTCGGTTGCTTTAGAAACAAACCACTAAACCTTCTTTAATGTTATAGATGTGACACTTATATCAAGAACATAAAGATTATTCTCTCTTGGAGCACGCATAAGAATCCATTCCTCAGGAATCTTGAATCCCGGTTTTAAGATTAAGCATTCTTTGTCGTTGAAGTGTGTTGTGAACTTTTTATCACAAGTTTATGAAATACTCAGCAGATTGTTCTCTAGCTCTGCAATGTAGTTCACTTTATCAAACGAAACTATTCCATTCGTTAGAATACCCTCTCTGATGATTCTTCCACCTTGTGTTCCCGTAAAACCTATGTAACCTCCTCAAATAGCTTTGATGTCATGCAATAACGCAAGCATCCCAGTCATGTGTCGGGAAGCTCCACTATCCATAATCCATTTTGACATGATCGATCGCGGGAGCCCCTACACACATGAGGAAGAAACTATTTAAACAAAGAAACCCAAGCCTGTTTGGTCTTGGGTGGGTTAGGAATATCAAATTTTGGACCTACTTTGTTTTTGACATTCTGTTTAGGCTCGGTATTGGTTGGAACAGATGGTTTTAGTTCTACCTTAGATGGTTTGACTTTTGCAACCCATGTTTGCGTTTTCAAATTATCCCTTTTTGAATAAAACTTTGAATCCATTTGAGGATACTTAGTTGATGTTTCACCAATATCAAATTTAGAATTAGATCGAATCGTTGGTTTAACATTTTTGTTGAATTCAGCGTTTCTTTTCAAAATCTGTTTTGGTACAACCATGGGTGCCTTTAGTTTCACATCCTTGGGAGATCTGTTAGAGTTAGAAACAGGTTTTGGATATTTTTATGAGCAATGTCTTGCAATGTGCCCAACATTTTTACATTTGCAGCACGTTCTATTGTCCTTTCGAATAGAGGAATCCAAAACTTGTTTCCGACTCTCTTTTTCTTTCTTGAACTGATAATTGGATTGTGTACCAATGATCTCTTTTTCTTTTTCTGTCGTTGCTCCAAAAATAAAGTTAACTTTCTTTGTAAAGTTTAACTTTTGAAACTTGTTGTTTGTTCTATTCTTTTGGAAACCCAAACCAGCCCTCCTATTCTCAGGATAGTCTCTGTTTCTCTGATGGTAGGGTCTGTTAACCCATTTTGGTTTAGAATAAAATGATACATCGTGTTTGTCTAAATCAGAATGGCTTACCTCAACAAGCTTGAACAACTTATCGACACGATCCAGATTGACATTCTGGATTGGAAAATCTTCATCAGAATATAGTTTATCAGATCCATGCATTTTGTAAATGATAACGTTTAGATCAGTGTTTAAACTATTTTTCAATGGTTCAACAACCAATTCAGATTTCTCAGATTCACTCTTCAAAACACTTTCAACCATGTTTTAACAACATCAGAATCACATTCATTTTCAGATTTTGTGTAAGTTACATCAATGTTCGTAGGCAGCTCGTTTAACTGTTCAGTTTTCAATTTTAAGTTGAGCGCCTTTTCCAACCCTGGTGGCTTTTTAGTAGCATAGCTATTCCACATGGGTGGTGGAACACGATCGTAACTTGCACTATTGTTTTGATCATTTTTAGATTCTTCTTTGATTCCAATCTTTGGTAAAATGTGGTCAATGACGTATGAACGTGTAGAATAACTGATTAACAATTTGTTAACCCGTTCCGTCTCTATTTTCATTTTCTCAAGTTCACTTTTAGCTCATCGATTGTGTTTAAATGAATATTAATGGCCATTTGTTTGTCCATCACAGTCGTTTTAAGCATTGAAAGTGTTCCGTCATTTTCTTTGAGTGCTTTTTCATATTGTTTAACAGATTTGCTTAATTTATCGTAAGCTTCTTTAGTTGATTTATAGTCACTCGAAGACATTTGAGCTCATTATATCATGTGTCTTTTACAACACATTCACTGCATGGCTCTGCACATTTCAAACATGGTTTTTCTATCACAGACTCACTTTTAGACTCCTTTACCTCATTTACGTTTGCCATACATGCTTTGCTGGTCTCATCAGTCGGTTTTTCCATCTCTTCATCAACTTTCTTTGCTTCAACTTCTGGATTCTTCTTTTCTTCACAAAATGATCGATGGCTTGGTTCAAAGTAACCTGCAAAAGTTTTCAAAATATCATTAGGCGGGATATGTTTAAAGCACTATTTAAAAGTTCCTCCTTTTCTAACGATATGTGATAATATTCTTCTTCAGTAGCCTCGTCAAACGATGCCTCTGATTCTTCTTCAGGTTCTTCGATTATTTCTGCAACCAATGCCAAGCTCTCATTCTTGGAAATGTATTTGTTCCAGTTAAAGCCTTCGTCTTCTTGAGTTATGACAAGCGTTTTGTCTTTGGTTACTGGCTGTCTATCTTTGATTTGCATCATTCTAGTTCTTTGCTGAGGACGATGATCGATGGCTTTCTTGTAGTAGTCGTCGGCAAACGGGTTTTGATAACCCTCAGCTTCTCTATTTGGACATTCACGTTTAAAATGCCCCTTCTCCCGAAACTTGAAACATGTAACTTTCGACTTGTAGAAACCATGTTTTCCATCCAATCCTCCCAAGTTTTCTTTCCCGGTGATTTCCATGAAGCGTTGTGCTCGTCTAACAATAGATGCCATACACCATTGATATCAATCAACTCCATTTCGACCGGATCAATCTGATCATAGTCCTCTCTGGTCATCTCTGAATTTCCAATTTTGCCTGCTACAAGACTGTCTAAGATTCAAGAACCGAAGCTAATAGTGACATATGTTGCTTTGCGGTCTTCTCATCAAAGTTTTGAGCGTTTTGGAAGTCAACAGCGATATTGCATTGTAAAACCCTCTGAGTAGGATGAGATTGACTGTTCTGGTTGATCTGGGGATTGCTCGACCCATGCGATGACTGTGAGCTTGAAGACGTGTTCGGGTTGACTATAGCAAATGATTGAAAACCATTATGTTGATTTGATGGTGGGCTTGGTGTGTTGTAAGTGTTGAAAGCCGTTGGGATCTTTGGAGATTGTATCTGAGCAGCAGAACTTCCTTTGTAATACATATTAACGTCTTGTTGCATTTGGGCGCCTTTGTTCTTTGCCATTTCTGCATCTCAAGTTCATGTCCCTCCAATCTCTCAATGAATCATGGTAATGAGAAATTACCATATTCGGTTCCATTCTTCAAAATGGTCAGATAGGTAGACCATTCGCCTTGTGCTAAGGAATCTGTGAGTTTGTCAACTAATTCTTCATTCGTCTTTATAATTCCTATTCACTTCATTTGCATAACCAGATGACAGTATGTTTCAATCAGTTATTTTACTGTCTCTCCTTTGATCAAAGTAAAGATGTCAAATTCTTTACTCAACAACGCTCGCTTCCCTTTACGCAATTGTGCACTTCCCTGGAATTTCAATCGAAGAGCATTCCATGATGATTGTGCGTCTCATCATGTTACAACAGCGCCCATATGTCTTCCTTGATGTATTGTTGTAAAATGTTCATCATTTTCTTCTCATTGATGAACTTCTCTCTTTCAAAATCCAAAAGTTGACCCAAGGTCTTTTCGAGACCGTTTTCTCTAATAGGAGACTGATACTTTTCTTTGATGGCAAACCAATAGGTAAAATGATTCGCCTGAACCCAATTCATGAAACGTTCGCTCCAACTGTCAAAGTCCTCAAGGTTCATCAACTTTGGCGGCTTCGTCATTGTACCGATCTCATTTTCGAGATTCATGTTTTGAGATGCGGTAGTTGTGACCGCCGATGTAGCAAATGCGTTATAAAACTTTTCTGCCATTTTTCTGCAAAGATTTTTGGAAACACACTATCCAAAAATTGAATAGAATGCTAAAAATTTCTTCGTGCGGATACAGACAAGTTCGTGCAACCAAGATGAGTTCGTACAACACAGAGATTCGTGTGAACGAGATAATTACTTCAAAGACTATACTCGTGCGAACAAGCTGTTCGTACGAGTGAAAATATTTACTTCGTACGAGTAGGTTGCTCATGCGAATGACTTCTTTAGTGCGAATCACAGTTTCAACTTTCTAACTTGTAAATTTTAAGAACTTTTGTTTACTCGTTCGTACAAATGACTTAAATTGTACAGACAGTTGTTCGTGCGAGTGGTCTCTCTACCCGTACGAAACAACTTAGGTCACCAAACGGATGAATTTTACCAAATTTGACATGATTAAGTTCACTTTTAGATCTTAAATTGTCAAGGATTGATTAGAATTGATTTTAACGTGATATCCTAGAATTCTAGTCAATTTTGTCCATGAATTCGTCCAATTCAAAGATCAGTATGGGAAAGTGTATAAGTAGAGAACTCCAATGGTGAATCTGAATCTGAAACTGTTGGTAGTATGTAGACGCTTGATGTTTGTCACCAGATCAGGCTTCAAGGCTCTTATACCACTTGTGAATGGAGGATCGACTCCTCCGATGAGCACCGGACAGATCTTACTCAACTAACAGAGGCGGAATTCATTGTTAGTGAGGTTGACAAACAAACAAGTGAGATCTACTACTTAAATGCCTTTGATTATATTGATAAACGTGTACAAGTACAGAGCAAGTAAACAGTTCAGTAGGGCTTCGCCACACCAACAGGATTCACTAGCTCTGACATAACACTCCTCTATTTATAGATCGACATGACTCACACAGGTGAGTGTGTAACAAGTGTGTGACTCGTGCGAGAGGTTGCCTCGTACAACTGACAGAGTGTCACTCGTACGAGTCATGTGACTCACTCGTACGAATCAGCTACAAAACAAATAAAATATACATTATCATTTACAAACTGACGTTCAAAGACCTATATACATAATTAACATATCCTAGACTTAGGCAATAAACATTATGCACCAACAGATTACCCTGAGCTTCTCTGTTTGGACATTCGCGTTTAAAATGCCCCTTTTCACAACACTTGAAACATGTGACCTTTGATTTGTGGAAGCCAAGTTTTCCATCCAATCCTCCCAAGTTCTCTTTCCCGGTGATTTCCATGACGCGTTGTGCTCGTCTAATGATAGTTTCCATACACCATTTGATGTCGATCAACTCCATCTCGACTGGATCAATATTATCATAGTCCTCTCTTGTCATCTCTGAATTTCCAATTTTGCCCGCTACAAGACTGTCATACGATTCAAGAACCAAAGCTAATAATGACATACGTTGCTTTGCGGTCGTCTCGTCAAAGTTCTGAGCGTTTTGGAAGTCAACAGCATTATTGCACCGTAAAACCCTTTGAGTAGGATGAGATTGACTATTCTGGTTGATCAGGGGATTGCTTGAACCATGTGATGACTGTGGGATTTGAGACGTGTTTGGGTTGACCGTAGCAAATGATTGAAAGCCACTGTGTTGATTTGACGGTGGGCTTGGTATGTTGTAAGCGCTAAAGGCAGTTTGGATCTCTCGAGACTGTATCTGAGTAGCAGAACTTCCTTTGTAATACAAATTAACGTCTTGTTGCATTTGGGCGCCCTTGTTCTTTGCCATTTTCTGCATTTCAAGTTCGTGTCCCTCCAATCTCTCAATGAACCGTGGTAATGAGAAATTACCATATTCGGTTCCATTATTCAAAATGGTCAAATAGGTAGACCGTTCGCCTTGTGGTAAGGAATCTGTGAGTTTATCAACTAATTCTTCATTCGTCTTTATGATTCCTATTCGCTTTATTTGCACAACCAGATGATAGTATCTTTCAATCAGTTGTTTTACTGTCTCTCCTTTGATCAAAGTAAAGATGTCAAATTCTTTACTCAACAACGCCCTCTTCCCTTTTCGCAGCTGTGCACTACCTTGGAATTTCAATCGAAGAGCATTCCATAATGATTGTGCGTCATCATCATGTTGCAACAGTGCCAATATGTCTTCCTTGATGTATTGTTGTAAAATGTTCAGCATTTTCTTCTCATTTGTGAACTTCTTTCTTTCAAAATCCGAAAGTTGAGCCAATGTCTTTTCGAGACCATTTTCTCCAACAGGAGATTGATACTTTTCTTCGATGGCAAACTAGCAAGTAAAATGATTCACCTGAACCCAATTCATGAAACATTCACTCCAACTGTCAAAGTCCTCAAGGTTCATCAACTTTGGTGGCTTCGTCATCGTACCCATCTCATTCTCGAGATTCATGTTTTGAGCTGCAGTAGTTGTGACCGCTGATGTTGCGAATGCGTTATAAAACTCTTCAGCCATTTTTCTGCAAAGATTTTAGAAACACACTTTCGAAAAACTGATTAGTATGATAAAAATTTCTTCATGCGAATAACAGAACAGTTCGTGTGACCAAGATTAGTTCGTACGACACAGAGATTCATGCGAATGAGATGATTCCTACAAAGTAGATGCTCGTCCGAATGAAAAAGTTTTCTCGTACAAGTGAATTGCTCGTACAAATGAATTCCTTGTGCGAATCACAGTTTCAACTTGCTAACTTGTAAATTTTAAGAACTTATGTTTACTCGTTCGTACGAATGACTTCAATTATACGGACAGTCATTCGTGCGAGTGGTCACTCTACCCGTACGAAACAACTAAGGTCACCAAACGGATGAATTTTACCAAATTTGTTATGATTAAGTTAGATTTTAGATCTGAAAAATTGTCAAAGATTGATTAGAATTGATTTTAACGTGATATCCTAGAATTCTAGTCAATTTTGTCCATGAATTCGTCCAATTCCAAGATCAGTATGGGAAAGTGTAGAAGTAGAGAACTCCAATGGTGAATCTGAATCTGAAACTGTTGGTAGTATGTAGACACTTGATGTTTGTCAGCAGATAAGGCTTCAAGGCTCTGATACCACTTGTGAATGGGGGATCAACTCCTCCGATGAGCACCGGACAAATCTTAGTCAACTAACAGAGGCGGAATTCATTGTTAGTGAGGTTGACAAACAAACAAGTGAGATCTACTGCTTAAATGCCTTTGATTGTATTGATAAACGTGAACAAGTACAGACCAAGTAAACAGTTCAGTAGGGCTTCGCCACACCAACAGGATTCACTAGCTCTGACACAACACTCCTCTATTTATGGATCGATATGACTCGCACAGGTGAGTGTGTCACAGAATGTGACTCGTGCGAGTGGATGCCTCGTACGAGTGACAGAGCCAACTAACTCACTCGTATGAGTCAAGCCCTAAACAAATAAAACAAATATAGACAATTATAATATTACATTTAAAGCTCTATATACATAAACAACGTATCCTAGACGTAGGCAATAGACATTATGCATCAACATTTCCCTACCTTAGCCTAAGCCTAAACCCAAAAGTCCTTTTGATATGAGTCGTGTTATATGTACAGTGGAAGTGTGATTGTTATACAATTTTATAATTGCAAGAGTTCATATTGGTTTATGAGTGTATATACACTAGCACATCACATGCTAGTTCAGATATTTAAACCAAGAGGAGAGTATATTGTGAGGAGCATGTAGCATGTGTTTTGAATTATAAGCATGTTAGTTTTATATAGATAAGTCTTGAGTTTTGAAGTTGTATTAACTGTTGTCAGGCTGTCAATCTTGATTGTGTTAGTCTATGGGATGGGTATGACTTGGAAACTTAATTTGATGAATCGTTTAAGGGATTTGTTGTATTGTTATTATGGTGAGTAATTTCGAGTTGGTTTGCTTGAGGACAATCAAATGTAAGTGTGGGAATGTGATGGAGAGGGTAAAACCCGATCGTTAATGACCAATATCTTATGTGTTTTAGTTAGTTTTGAATGGTTATATGCATTGAATGAGATAACTACGAGAACTGGTGGTTTTGCAGGTTAATTGATTATTCGGGTGATTTAGGAAGGTTAGAGATGATGCGGAATACTCGTGATGCAGTTGTGAAGTAAAAAATGTCAACCGGAACTTGTTCGGGTCGAGAACTAACTTGAAAACACAAGAAAAAGGTAGAGGTTAGAAGTCGAGGGGCTTGTGGGTATTTAACTTAAAGTTGTTGTACATAAGTGAAAGGAAGTGAGGATCTCACCATAGCTTACGGTTGTTGGACCGTAGGTTATGGTGTGCTTGCTCAAAGAAGAGATTAACCAGAGAAAGTCAACCGTAGGTTACGGTTTCTGACCGTAGCTTACGGTCACATTACATCATTTCCAGAACTCTCTAACCGTAGGCTACGATTGTTGACCGTAGCTTACAGTTGAGCCATATGTTCCTATAATTCCCTGACCGTAGCTTATGGTGCAAGACCGTAGCTTACGGTCAGGTTATGAAAAAAGATTGCATGTGCAGTTATGCATGTATATTAGGGTTTATTAAGAGGGTTTTTCACTTATCACTTATCGAGGATGAACACAAGACTTCTAGGGCTCTAAAGTTTGAAGCTTTTCACCCTCAATCATCATTGTTCTACTCCAAATCAACATCACGATCATGAATTCCTCAATCTCTCAAGCGTTTGATGGTTGTTTGCATAAGATGAGCGGCTAGTCTTTTTATGGTTTCCTCCAAATGGAGGATTAATGTAAGTTAGGTACTTTTATATGTTTTTGATAACCATTTGGATTCGGTGATCTAAGCATTTGATGCTTTTCACCTTGGATTTGATTAACTGATTGTAACTGATTGCATTTTATTGAACCTTAATTTTTAATCACTCAATTCCCGAGAGTTCTAGAAATTGGGATATATTTGACAAGGGATTAGGGTTAGTAATTGTGATTGATGCTCATGTGATAACCTTCCATTATGTATTAATTGGAGTACTTAGTCGGTGAGCATCACAATTGGTTAATTAGATTAACACTCATTTCTACAAGTGTCGGAAGAAACAAATAATTGTAATCTACTTAACAATCTGAATTTCGGGTGAACCATTGTTCTTCCTATTGATAAAAAAATTCAATTTTAGTGTGTTAAATTAAGTAATCAATATACTTCAATCCAAGTTTCATTTTCTAGTATTAATTAATCAATACCTGATACTTCAACACTTTCCACAATCCTCCCTTGGTTTGATACCCGACTTATCCTATGTACATAGTTTACTTTGTTTTTGCATGTTCTTCATGACAGACATCCTCTGGCTGGTTACTATCGTAGATTCATCGAGGGTTTCTCGAAGATTGCTCAACCCCTTACAACTCTAACCCAAAAGGGTCTCACCTACAAGTGGGGTAATGCTCAGGAGCCCGCATTTAAGCAGCTGATGGAAAAACTCTAAAGTGCACCCATCCTATCGTTACCTGAAGGCACCGACGACTTAATTGTCTACTGCGATGCATCAACCCAAGGACTCGGTTGCGTGTTGATGCAACGCGAGAGGGTCATTGCCTACGCATCACGCCAACTCAAAGTTCATGAAAATAACTACACTACCCACGACTTAGAGATGGGAGTTGTAGTTTTCACACTCAAGATATGGAGACATTACTTGTACGGTACCAAGTGCACGATTTATACTGATCACAGGAGTCTCCAACACATATTGGATCAGAATGAGTTAAACATGCGACAATGTCGATAGGTCGAACTCCTAAATGATTACGAGTGCGCGATCAAATACCATCCGGGCAAGGTAAACGTTGTAGCCGACGCCCTCAGTCGAAAGGAGACCAAACTTATGCGTATCCGTGCGCTTCAGCTTACCATTCATTCGAACCTTCCTGAGCAGATTCACAATGCTCAAGTTAAAGCACTGAAGGACGAGAACCTTCTAGCTGAATCTATGCGAGCATCGAAAAGCAACTCGAACTCAAGGATGACGGCATCCACTACTTTACGGAACGTATATGGGTTCCATCCTACGGAAACCTTCGAGAGCTTGTGATGGACGAAGCACACAAGTCTCGCTACTCAATACATCCTGGTTCCAACAAGATGTATCATGACCTCAAGGTCTTGTACTGGTGGCCTAACATGAAAGTGATCATCGCAAAGTACGTCAGCAAGTGCTTGACCTGTGCTAGGGTCAATATCAAATACCAAAAGTCGTCGGGATTACTGTAACAACCGGACTTACCAATGTGGAAATGGGAGAAAATTTCCATGGATTTTGTTACCGGTTTGCCTAGATCTCAAAACGGGAACGACACCATTTGGGTGGTCGTGGATCGCTTAACCAAATTTGTATATTTCCTCGCGATCAAAGAAACCCAAAAGTTTTTGAAACTTGCAAGCATTTACTTGAAGGAAGTAGTTGCTAGGCACGAGGTTCCAACTTCTATTATCTCTTATCGTGACCCACGTTTCACATCTGGTTTGTGGCAGGCTATGCACAAATCCTTTAGCTCACGTTTAGACATGAGCATGCTTATCACCCGCAAGCGGATGGTCAAACACTTGAAGACATGCTACGAGCATGTGTCATCGATTTTGGCAACAGCTAGGAACGACATTTACCTTTGGTAGAATTTTCTTATAACACTAGTTACTACACTAGCATTTAGGCTGCACCGTTCGAAACGTTATACGAACGAAAATGTCGATCACCTTTTTGTTGGGCTGAAGTTGGCAATAGCCAAATCATTGGCCCTGAACTGATACTCGACACAACGGAAAATATTGCCCAAATCAGACAACGAATGGCGGCCGCCCGCGACCATCAAAAAAGCTACGTTGATAAGCGTAGGAAACCATTGAAATTCCAAGTCGAAGACTGAGTCTTGCTAAAAGTCTCCCCTTGGAAGGGTGTGTCTATTTTGGCAAACGAGGAAAACTAAATCCGCAGTATGTCGAACCTTTCGAGATCACCGAGAAAATGGGTACAGGGGAATATAGACTAAACTCGCCTAAAGAGCTCAGTGCAGTACACAACGTCTTCCATGTGTTGAATCTAAAGAAGTGTTTGTCAGACGCAGCTCTCATTGTTCCTTTTAAGGAACTCACGATCGATGATCAAATCCGCTTCATTGAGGAATCGGTTGAGATCATGGATTGAGAAATCAAAACTCTCAAGCGTAGTAAGATACCTATAGTTTGAGTTCGTTGGAACTCAATCGTGGCCCAGAGTTTACCTAGGAGCGGGAAATCAAATGATGCGCAAGTATCCCCAGTTGTTTAAAAAGAACGCAACCAGTATTGAAGCTACTACTGAATTTCGGGACGAAATTCCAAACCAACATGGGGATGATGTGACACCCGCGAAAACGCATAAAAACAATAGCATGTGCAGTGGCTAGCTTGTTCAGTGGTGGCACACTAAATTCTTGATGAAATTTCTTTCAACTTGGGGATAATGTAACAACCCAAACCTTCATTCCCGTTCCATTTCAAGTTTTAACTATATATATATAATCGATTGTTTGTACTTACGTGTGTACATCTTTGAAAGATTGTGAATGTTAATTGAGAATACACGCACACACACATATATATATATACACACACATATATGAATATTATGTAAATAAAAACAATAATCAAAATCCTTTGTGTTATATGGAAATGGTGAACGCAAACTCATGTGTGATTGTTAAAGGTACACATAAGTTATTTGATTGTTAAGCATTGGTTGCACACTACATTTATATACATATGGATGTTGTGTATGACTGGTAGATATAAATAAGCTTGGCCGCACGCTTGCAATGGTCCGTACACCATGACTACCAGTTATTATTTGACTATCCACACAATAAAGGTCCCAATCATTGTTGACGGTAGCTTTCTCTAAATATACTCCCTCCCTCTTTCACCAGCATTCTTTCCCTTTTTATCGAAGATTGACAGCAACTTTTCATTCCTCTCTTGAAAATCTTTATTTCTTATACACTCTCTTCTATTTTGATGTTAGTATAACTATATTACTCTATATTTGTGCTTCTTCACATAGTTGTCACTAAATGGGTTGTATGATGATTTATGTTAAAAGCCAGTGTTTTGATTCTTGAGATATATTTTTGATTATAACTTTGTGATAATATGATAAGGCTAGAATGAACTAGGGTTCTTGTATGATTTCGTTTAGAATGGTGTGTATGATTTATGATAGGATGTTCACTACTTGTTTGAGTAATTTTGTGTGACATAAATGTGCATAGATCTAAATGGGTGAGTTGGTATTGTATAAATGATGACGATGATTTGATTCGAATGAGATGTTTGTTTGCAAATAATGGATTCTTAATATTAGATCTAGTGCAATGTTTGTTCAAGAAATGGTTAATCATAATTTGCTTGAAATAAGGTTCTAGTAAGATAGGAGATCTAAATCCATTTAATGAATGATTAGCTGTTTGATGTTCATTAAATAGTCAAATGAATTTGTCTGATGAGATAGTTGATGAATCTGATTTGTGCAATCAAATGATATTAGGTTTCATGAGAGACTGATGTGAAAGTTGTAAATTTGGAATCATTGTTGTTGTAAGGTGAAAATGAACGGTAGACTACTGTTAAACACCATAGTCTATAGTAGGATTTATTTAAACCGCACACTCATTAATGTACAACCTAGTCAGCATAATGTACAAGTTTTCAAAGCACCCCGTACACTCAAAAGTCTGATTTGCCACACACTCTTTGTTTGTACAAATCACTAATGCATGGAGTACATCAACCCTCACGCATGACCGCACACTTGACAAGTGGGTCGCTCACTCACTTGGGCCTTATATCAAGTTGGGTCGTACACTCATAATGGGTCGCACACACTTATACTGTTTCATCTATGAACTTTGTTGAGTATCGGTGTATACGTATTTGATTGGTATAATGTACAATGGATGTTGTTTATATACTACATGTTAAATATGTGTTTAAAGTACATGACATACTTGTATTAGAACCTAATATATATTAGTAACCATAATAGGGCGTTGTTGACCAACTTTAAAACAAGTAATTAAACTGCCGAGCAAAGCAAAGGTGAGTTCACACATTTACTAAAAGCATGTATTCCCGGTGGTTGGGAATGAACTACATTTTCCCTGCTTTGGGTTGCCTAGTATTCCGGGGAGAATTACTACTAAATACTATTTTATAATTCATGTCTTCAGCGTACTAAACGCAACTCTATCACGAAGTCCCCACTAACTATACCGACTAATCGCCTAGCCTGGCGAACAGGGTATTAGTTCATAGCGCTATTAGGTTTCACTAACCTTACACCGTGTCAGGGAGGACGGGCGTGAACTAGTATGCCTTGGTAACCGTCAATGATGGTAGACATTGACAAACGGGGCAACGACGATACAACAGTCGCAAGTGTTTGGTGTTACGCAGTTCAGTAGCTTACTGATGGGTTGCTCCCCACCCCATAACATGATTATAAACGAGTAATTTAACAACATACATTTTTGTAAATAAAATTGGAAAAACCGTGAACTCGCCAACTTTATGTTGACACTATACTGCGTGTTTTGCAGGACCTTAGGTATGGCTCGGGAGCTAGCAGCGGAGGAGTGTAGTGGTTGCGTTAAGCCCATGTTGGGTTTTAGTAATGTCCATAACTTTTAAACTATTATTGGACTATTAAACTTTATGCTTCTGTTGTAGACTTTATATTACTTTTGGACTTGATACCTTTGTTACTAATCGTATTGTGGTGATGGATTTACTTTATTTTAAATGATTGTTCAATATGATTGGTGGCATGATCCTGGTCAGTCAGATGCCTTGCGGTGATACTCTGTATGTGGAAATTGAGGGTGTGACAGTTGTACTTGAGGAGATGGTGGTTGTTGTGGTATACTAGGTGGTGTTTCAACATATATAACATTCTCAGTAACAACTTCAAACTCAGGTGTCTCTTTTTCCTAATTCACTCGATCAGCCTAGCAGTCATTGTCTTAAAACTTAGGTACTGTCTATTATTCCTCTAGTAAAACCGTTGTCCAGAAGGTGTTGAGAAAACATCTCGTACCAGGCTCTCGGGGCCTTGTGTAAGCCGTATAACGCCTTATCCAGTAGATAAACCTTTTTGTTGTGTATCAGATCGACGAATCCTAGTGGTTGGCCGACATACACCTCATCTTTCACTTTTCTATACAGGAACGCGGACTTGACATCCTATTAGTACACTTTAAATCCCTTCCATGACACGAATACCAGGAAGATGCAGATAGCTTCCAATCTTACCACGGGAGCATAGACTTCAGTGTAGTCTATTCCCTCTTGCTGATGAAATCCTTGAACAACGAGTCGAGCTTTGTTTCAAACAATTACTCCTCTATCATCTCTTTTACACTTGAAGACCACTTTCTATTTATCTTTTTGTAGTCATCTGGTAGGTCAACAAGTTTCCAAACTCCGAGTTTTTCAAACTGTAGCAACTCCTCGTGCATTGCATCTACCCAGCTTTCTTCTGTGAGAGCTTCCTTATACGTTTTTGGCTCAATCTGCGAAATAAAACATTTATATGAGACCAATTCTTGTAAAGGTTCAACATTAGTATAAAAACAACTAAGTTCCTTATTGATCTGATTTTGCATTTTAACACAAGTCTGCAACTCTCCAGTGATATTCTCTGATGGTGGTACAGCAATGTCCTCGGCATAACTTTGTTCGGAACGCTCACTTCGTGTTCTAGATTTGTGATGTTTGATCTGCATCTTGATTACTTGTAGATGCTTCATTCTAAACATTTGGACCCTTAGCTTGATTGTTTAGCAAACTCTAAATCTGATATGCACCATCATCGAAAGTAGATCCATCATTGTCTATGTCAGTTCAGCATCAGAATTAAAATCACCACTTTGATCGAACGTGGGAGAGGGATCATTCATCTCTTAATTAGTAGTAGGATCACTTGTTCCAGCAATCTGTGATTCTAGATGTTGAGTACTAGGACCTGCTTCAGCATCATAAGTACCAACAGGTGTTTGAGTAATCATAATAGGTCTAGGAACTTGTTCTTGTGATAAAGCTTGTTGTTGCTGATAAAGAAGCAAAAGTTCCTCTTCTATCGCTTCATCTGGCAGCTCGAAGGAATCCCAGAGACTTTCATAATTGAACAGTCATGAATCTCTAGGTTTGTGTGTTGGAGACGTGTAACGTTGACAATCTACGTTCTGAGCTTTGATCACCCGGTTTATGCTAGGAAGATATACTCCCAGTAGCGGATTAGCATATCCAACGAAGAACCCCTCCACAGATTTAACTCCAAATTTACCATCACCATCGATTACCATGCAAGGTGACCCAAATGGTTCTAAATACTTTAGGTTTGGCTTTTGTTGGTTAAGTAGCTCGAAACATGTTTTCTTGTGTGGTTTGACTGTCAATACTCTGTTCAATGTATAGCATGCAAAGGCCATGGCTTCGCTCCAAAAACTAACTGGCAGTTTTGAATTGGTGAGCATGATTCTTGCTGTCTCTATCATATTATGTTTTTGCATTCAGCTACACAGTTTTGCTGTGGTGTGAATGGTTCACTGAATTCATGCAAAACTCCCTTCACATTGCAAAACTCTAACATCCAATTTTTCTTGAACTCTTTACCATTGTCACTTCTAATGCGTCGAATTGGTAAGTGATATAGGTTCTCCAATTTTCAGAATAAGATCATCAGACTCTCAAAAGTTTCATATTTGCTCTCCAAGAACATCACCCATGAAATCTTGAATAAGCGTTAGTCACAACGAGACAATATAGATCTCCTGAGATACTTCGAACATTGACTCGTCCAAAGAGATCCATGTGTAGTCTCTCTAGTGAGAGCTTGATTGAGTTCAGGAGTTTCCTCGAATGCGACTTTTTATGCGTTTGCCCTTTTTGCAACTTATGTAGTCGTCATTCAAGTGAAAACTTTTTAATTGACTCCCTCCACTAGGTTGTTGTGTACTAAAAAGTTCATCTTTCGGAGATGAATGTGCCCCATCTTCCTATGCCACATAATTGATTCTTTTTATGTTGTTTTGGACACGAAACATTGGGCGGATTTTGTCGTTATTGTCGCAACACTCATGTCTAAGACATACAAGTCATTTTCTCGGGAAGCGGGCATCAAGATCCACTCCTCCGGTATATGGAATCCTTGCTTCAGAATGAGCATTCTCGATCTGCGAAATCTGTTGTGAATTTTTTGTCACAAATCTGAGAGATACTCAAAAAGTTGTTCTCTAACTCCGCTATGTAGTTGACTTTATCGAACGACACCACACCATTAGTTAGAATTCCTTCACCGACTATTCTTCCACCTTGGTTACCCCCACGGATAGACTTGACGTCGTATAAAAGGGGTAACATTCCCGTCATGCACCGAGACGCTCCACTATCCATTATCCACTTGGAAATTATTGATCTCGAGAGCCCCTCGACATGCAATTAAACGATTATTTGAATAGCAAGACCCAAGCCTTGACGGCCTTGGGTGGGTTTGGGTTTTCAACTTTTGATTCATAGACACTTTCTTTGTTTGTTTCAACAATCGGTTCCACTTTTTGTGCAATCTTTTCATTAACCACAGTGGGAATAATTGTTTTGATCTCTTCAGTTAATGTTTTTGATTTAATCACCTAAGTTTGATTCTTGGAAAAAAAAACATTTTTGGAATAAAATTTCGAATCTTTTTGTTCCTTTTTTATTGATAATTCACCAGCCTTTTCAGTTAAAACATTAAGATTTGGTGGTTTCACATTGTTGTTAGATTCGTTGTATCGTTTCAAAATATGAGTAGGAACAAACATTGGGGATCTATGTTTTACATCCTCTGAAGTTTTCTCAATGCTGTAAACAGGTTTAGAGTTATTTTGTGGGCATCGTCTAGTGATATGTCCAACTTGGTTGCATTTAAAGCATGTCCTATTGTCATTTCTAACAAAGGATCTCCTACCCTGTTCACGGCGTTATTTTTCAGCATAACCTTCTTCATTTGATTATTCTTTTGACAACTTCTCTTTTTCACTTTCTTAGCTTGTTCCGAAAACAAAGTTTGTATCCTTTGAAAAGTTTGGTTTTCGAGAACTATTGTTATTTTTCTTAACATATCCCGACTCTTTTCTACTCTCGTGATAATTCTTACTTTTTTTATTGTTAGAATAGGAGCGTTTAGGTTTGGAATAGTAAGATGCATTCAGATTATCAAGCTCAGACAAACTAACTTCAACCAATTTGAATACTTTATCAACCTTATCAAGGTTCACATTCTGAATGGAAATTCTTTGTCAGAATATAGCTTGTCAGATCTGTTCATTTTGTGCACGACAATATTAGGATCATCATTCAAACACTATTCCGATTTTTTAATATAACTTTTGTGAAAACTTTCTTCATTTTCTGAATGTGTACTTGAACTTGTTTTCTCAAGACTCAAATCAGCACTCTCAAACTTAGTGCTTCACTGACATTTCCCAAAACATTTTCAACCACGTTTTTAACCACATCTGACTCACAATCATAGGTTACATCGATGTTTTCAGACAGCTCATCTTTCTTTTCAGTTATCAGTTTTAAATTGAGCGTCTTTTTGGCCCCGTCAGATTTCTTCCTGGAATAGATGTTCCACATCGGAAGTGGAACTCGATTATAACCCACACCTTTGTTTTGATAACAAGTTTCATTTTCTTCCTTTTCAATTTTTTTCAGTTTGTTTAGGAAGAATATGATCAATCACATATGAAGTAGTTGAATAACTGATCAATAACTTATTAACCATTTCAGATTCAATCCTAATTGCTTCTAGATCAGTTTTAAGTTTAACAGTTGTGTTAATGTGAATATTTATCGCCATTTCTTTATCCATGATAGTTGCTTTGAGCATAGAAAGTATGGCATTGTCTTGTCGACTGGCGTCTCAATATTGGTTAATAATTTTGCTCAATTTATCATAGGCTACTTTTGTGTCCCTTAAATCACTTGACAGGTTATCAGTATGTTTTTTAAGTTCTTTAAATTTTTCATCTCTTTCCAAATACTCTTTGCATGGCTCCAAGCACTTCATGCATTGTTTTTCTATTTCTTTCATCTCACTCTTACCCTCCTCCTTGACCGACTCATTCATACCATCTTGAGCTTTTCTAGAACCTACCTCTTGTATTTGTGCTAACATAGCTTTGTCAGCAATTTCTTTGAGGTTCTCTGCATTCATTTCTTTTGTGACATCGATAATTTCTTCTACAGGCTTCTTCGTTTCTTCATCAGTTGGTGTAACCTGATACTAGCTTAATCCATTAAAGAAACCTGCAAAAGATTTATACACATCAGGTGGAATGATAGATTTAAAAGCATTGTGAAAAATGTCCTCCTCAGCACACTGATCATAGTAATATGCATCAGCATTAGAAATTTCATCAGGTGTTTCATCAAAAGTAACTTCACAATCTTTGATTGACACTTCCTCGACCACTTCTTCAATAACTAGTTCGGGTTCTTCAATGATCTCTGCTAACAATGCAAGGCTTTCTTTCTTCAGAATGAAATCGTTCTAGTTGAAGCCTTCATCATCTAGAGTGACCACGAGAGGTTTATCCTTTGATTTTGTCGAACCACCCTCAACTTGAATTAGCTTTGTCATGCTTTGAGGTGGTGGAGAAGGTTGGTGATAAATTGCTTTCTTGTAGTAATCATCACCGAAAGGATTGTAATTTCCTTGTGCTTCTCAGTTCGGACATTCTCTTTTAAAGTGGCCCTTCTCATGGCACTTGGAGCAGGTAACTTTTGATTTGTCAAACCCTAGCTTGGCATCCGGACCCCCCAAACTATTCTTCCTATTATCTCCATAAATCTCTGAGCTCGTCTGACGATGCTAGCCATACACCATTTGATTCTATGAGCTCCAACTCTTCTTAATCGATCTGGTCATAATCCTCTTTGGTCATATTTGGATGGCCGATCTTTCCAGCTACTAGACTTTCATTTGATTCCAACACTGAAGCGAGTAACGCCATGTGTTGTTTGGTAGTAGTCTTAGTATAGTCTTGTGCATTTTTTAGGTTTACCGCTGTATTGTATTGCAAGATTCGTTGGTTTGAGTTGGACTAGTTGTTCTGGCTACTATTGTAATTAATTGAACTTTGTGAAGATTGAGGTGTCTGTGGGGCATTTGGATCACAGCTTGGGAATGATGAAAACCCGCTACCACTGCTTGAGTAATTTGAAGAAGCATTTGATGAATTGTTTGCACTAAAACTTATCTGAATTTTTGGGCTTTGATTGTTGGCTATTGGACTTCCTTTGAAATACAGATTCACATCTTGTTGAGCGTGTGCGTTTCTCGTCTTACCCATCTTCCGAAGGTCTAGTTCATGACCCTCGAGTTTCTTAATAAACCTTGCCAAACTCAAAGTACTGTTGTACTCTGGACTGTTCTTTAAGATCATCAAGTAGGTTGACCACTCGCCTTCCGGTAAAGCATTAGCCAACTTGTCAACTAGCTCTTCATTATCTTTTCATCTCAACCACTAAGTGACAATATCTCTCGATAAGTTGCTTTATTAATTCACCTTTTAATGAGTTGAAGATGTCAAACTCCTTTTTCAACAACGCTTGTTTACTCTGTATCATCTGTTTGCTACCTTGGAACTTCACCTTTAAAGCGTTCCAAATTGACTGAGCATATCCCTTATGTTGCAGGAGTGTGAAGATATCTTCTTTGATCGCTTGTTGTAAAATATTCATCATCTTCTTTTCTCGAGTAAACGCTGATTTTTCTTATTTTAACTGTATGATTCCTTTTTCAAGACCATTTTCTCTTGTTGGGACAACATACCCTTCCTCAATAGCATACCAGCAGTCAAGATAGTTCACTTGCACCCATTTCACAAAACGTTTGTGCCATCCTTTGTATTCTTCTAAGTTCATCAACTTGGGCGGCTTTGTCATCGTACCCGTCTCGTTGTCAACACTTAGGTTTTGAACTACTGATGTTAAGGTTGTGGTTGTGATCTTATTAATACTGATATTGAGGCTGTGGTTGCGATCTCAAGACTTAGGTTTTAAACTAGTGACAAGTTCAAGATTTACTGTTTAAACACTTTATCTCATTAATAGTGATTAACATTTACAATCCTGTGAGAAATCTGATAAGGCTTCACTGTATCAGTCAACAAAACAGCTTCAGACTCAAGACCTCAACACTCCTATTTATAGGCATACACATTATCTTCGTGCGAGATGAGTCTCTTCATACGAGGTGAACTTCACTTCTTACGAAGTGAACCAAGTTACCTTCGCATAAAACATAAAACAAATCTACATCTCCAAGATTGCATGTGTTGATTTCAACTTTCGTACGAATTGAATAACTACATAAAAACTCTATATCTCTAAGACTGCATGTATTGATTTCAACTTTTGCATAAAACAAATCAGCTAAAATACTGTTTTATTGAAATCATTAATTGCTTTATTAATCATTTGATCAATCTGGGACCAACAAGTGCTATCAAAGCCATCTGAATAAAGTTGGTATTCAAGAGCATTTCATTACTCTGTTTTACTAAAACCATACTCTATTTTTCTCAAATTTATGAACGTTGATTAAATTTGTTATTGTTTCATTGTTTTATCAATATGGTAAACATGCAACCTTGGGATAGTAGCTTAACGGTTGGATCGACTACAAAACCACCTCTCCTAGTGATAGATGAGGACTCTCAATGGAAAATAACAACCTTGACAAAGACTATACCTATCCCGTAGAAAATGGCCCTTATATGTTAAAAGTACCAGGTATTGCAGTAACCGGCTCTACTTAGAGGTTTTAGTAAGTCGAGTTCACAAAGACATAGCACGGTAGAACGAATAGGACCTAGCCTTGATGGAGAAAGATGAGAAAGCCAAATCCCTCCTAATCATGGCTTTACGAAATGCCATGGATGTTTGGCCTCCCTCTTTGACGATGGATTGCAGATGTAGAAAAATCTACGTTCAAAGGTCATATACGAATATAAATCTTTTCAGAACCTGCCAGGTGAGACTCTAATGGAGACATGTAATAGCTTTTACTCAGTCTTAAATGGAATTAGAGTATTTAAGATTAGTACCACTAATGAACAAAGAAATCTCAAGTTTATTCAAGGTTAACCAAAAGAGTGGAGGCATTTAATTGGTCTGTTAAGAGCCACTATTGACCTTGTTCAATATATTCAAGGTTTAACAAAGAAATGTCCAGTTTATTCAAAGAAATGTCAAGTGTATTTTATTTGTTCAGTATTCTTCATGCCCAAGAGATTGAAATCTTCGAAGATTAAACCTCTAAAGGCATTCCCATCCTTCTTATTTCTGATGTAATTAGAGAAAAGAACATAAGACCTAAGTCAAAACCTGTAAGATTTTCAAATAAATCATCTGACTTGTCTAATAAAAATGAACAAAGTGACCCTGAGCCTGATATTGAGTGTTTGCCACAATCTCTGGCACTATTGACAAAACACTTTAAAAGTTTTAAAGGTTTTAATAAAAGAAAAGATCAATAAAGTTCAAACAAAAACAACTCTAAAATACAAAACTCAGGTGATAATTAAAATGAAGTAGATAAAACAAATGCTATATGCTATCTTTGTCAAGAAAAAAAGGGCATTTTACTTCTTACTGTAACAATAAGTAAGTCAAGGGAGTCGAGTACTACTCCAAGAAGGTGGAAGATGCCAAGAGGAAAGAGGGCAAAGGCAAAGCTCTCATGGCTGAAGAAGAGAAATTGGCTTGACTCTTCTTCATCAGACGATGAAAAAGATGATATAACTAATTTCTTTCTCATGACAAAGGAGTACACATCATCAGAATCCTCTGATTCAGAACAAGAGGTACAACTTACAATAAGATTTCTACAAATATCAAGTACTGGAAATTTCCCCTTGAAAACTTCAACAAATAACCACCAAACAACTAAAAAGAATTACTAGGATCAAAAGAGATGGATGACTAAGTCAAAGTGCTGAAATGAGAAAGACTAGTCAACATGTCAAAGCTGAAGATAAGTGTTGGTCAACAAGTTAACAACTAAAGACTAAAGTGCTGGAAACCAAAAGTACTTTTCTCGTGTATATTCAATAAATTAGTCTCTTTAGTTGTTTTAGCTTTCTATCCAGTAGTTTTGCAAACTGGTGGCACTTACACCTTTATTGGGTTGTTTTGGGTCACTTTCATGGTGATGTCACTAGCAGTTCTCTCCTCCTATAAATAGCGTAATATCCTGATGTAATTTGTAACTCTTACAGCTAAGTATCTCAGATCAGAGAATTTATAAAGAGAAAGGCTAAAACAAGAGAGAGATTGTTGATGCACTTTATGGTCGTCACTGTGCGAATAGACTAGATAGAGTGTGTATTGAATATTGTATTAGATTAGATTCGAACACACAACCTAAGTGCGAACAAGTACTGTTTCGTACGAATCGTACGAATCATTTACTTGTACGAAATATTTGTACGAGTGACTCACTCGTACGTAATATTCGTATGAGTGACTCAGGCTTGATTCGCACGAAATGTCATGTCTATATATAGGCGTTGTGTGTTCATTGTTTGTAAGTTTTGGAAGTTCCCTAAGGGGAAACGCTGGCGGATTCTCTCCAGAAACCTCGCCAGCCAGACCAGATGTAAGCTCTTTCGGTATTAATAAATGAATGAATGAAAAGCTTCCGCTGATTCTCTTGTGCATAATGTTTATGTTCATTCTGCCGGAACTGCTTTATCCCCAAAAACTCCGTCTAGAACAGCCGCCGAACACGGGACCACAGAGAGTTTACTTGGTGAGGGGAAGCGTATTCTCTACTATGATATTTTGCTAAAATCAGTAATGAAAAATTATTGGACAGACATTCCTTACAAATACAGTTAATGCTTTGATTGATGTGTTTATTGCTAACGTGCATTAATGATATTTTGAATTGCTTAACAATTTTTATCAAAAACACATACAAGCACACACTCTCATATCTAATAATTTGTATCAGAGCCATGGATCTCTGAATTGAATTAAACATTGATTCAAAAGACAAACCAGAGCTCAATTTGATATTCCGATTGAAAGGATCAGGAAGTGAGAAGAATTAAACGATCAAACATCAAGTCTGTTCCCACACTCTGTTTTTCAGGGAAAACTCAATAAAATTCAAAGATGATTCAATCCTTCATGATCCTCATAATACTGAATTGGAAAACAAGCCTTCGATGCTCGTTGGCCATGAATTCAAAATCTAACAACGAAGGCTCTGTCACCACTTATCTCAGCATAACATCGGTTGCTGGAGGTCTGTGGTTTATGGTTCGTATGTTCCTACTATACCAACTACCAAAAAACCAAACACAAATGTTCCAAAGATGCCTGTAGATTATTCCGAGCAGTATTTTAAAAATTGGAGCTCGATGCTAAGACATTTGGGATATTGGCCATGGCCTTACCCAATGAAATTTATGCTAGATTGCTCCATTGTGAGAATGACAAGGAATTATGGGATGGTTTGAATGAACAATTGGATGGTATAGATGAGGTACATGGAAATACTGAATTAACAATATGAGACTTTCACTTATGTCGAGGGAGAATCCGTGACTCAACAATTTGAGCGATTCAGCTACTTAATCAGTGAGCTAAAGCTTGCTGATCAAACTTATACTAATGCGGCTCTAAGTCACATATTTTTTAAATCTCTCCCTGATAAGTGGAATACAATAACAGTTGTTTTGAGAAATTCAGTTGGATTCAAGAAAATGACTTTGAAACAACATCATGGTAAACCTCACTTATGAGAGAACCAGGTTACCTTCGCTCGCTGATTAGATAAATAAACTATTTGTTTATTTATTCCAGTTGATAACTTGCTCTTTATCCCTTTAGAGTTCGCACACAAATTGTCTACTTACGCTACTTCCTTTGCTTCTAGAAGGCTTACACTTAGAGTCTTCGATCAGTGAGGCTCTAAGTGCACTGATTAATTTTACTTCAAATCTTTGTTGATTGATGCCTTTAACGTTAGCTCAACAACCGATGTCTTCTAAATGATTATTGATATCTCTCGATGCTTTCTTCTTTTTCTGATAATTTCTTCATTGTCGGAAGTTGTTATCAGACGTTTGAATATAAGCTTTAGCCGTCCGATATCTCTTCTTCTTATGCCTTAGCTAAAGTTCTTCTACATTGGTTGTATGCTTCTTGAGACAAAAAGTTTAAATGACATGTTCTATCATTAAATGATCTTCAGCTGCTTACATTTCTCTAGAAGTTCTTTTTTCAACGATTACATAAAAATGGACTAACAATTGTTTTATCTTGTCTAAAAAGCTACAAACTCACCAATTATCTTTATAGTTGACCGTTTTAAGTATATTTTTCACGATATGATTCTTGAGGGCATCACGTATACATGCATTTGGAGACATTTTGTGATCTTCATTTTGTTAAGTATTATATGTTTATTTAAGAAAACATGTATTAGTACTGTAAAGAGTAAAGTACGCAGATGGTCCCTATGATTTATCAAAATTTTGAATTTAGTCCTTACTTTTCCAAAAGTACACAAATGGCCCTATGATTTGCACTTTGTAACACATTTAGTCTACAACTTTTTTCCAAAAGTACATGGATGATCCATGTGGTTTACACTTTGTAACGCATTTATTCCTTACTTGGACCTACTAAAACCTTTAAATGTTTTGGCTAGAGACTAAATACGTTACCTATTGCTAACCACAAGTACCATTCGTGTACTTTTGGAAAACTAGAGACAAAATATTTTTTTTTGTTAACTATAGAGACCATCCGCGTACTTTACTCTATTGTAAATTCGAAGCAATTTGTAAGTTTCAATATAATGAAATCCTTAGCTTCTCATGTAAAAATTATGTTGAAAACCATTTTATTGTGAGACCTCTTTCCAATATAGCGGGTGTGATAGTATGCATATTTCGTTGGATTGTATCAACTATATTTACAAAACGTATATTTCTATACAAGGAGTCAAAGCATGGGTACAAATAATATAAGCTATCCAATGCAACGTACAAGGGCTACAATAGTTTACACGCATCGCTTTATACGCGTCACCGTCATATTGGGGCACTTGTGGCAGTGTACCCGTATGATCTTGTGATCCTGCCAGGTTATCCAGTGAACGCCGCGATCCAGTCTTAGCGATTTTGAATTCTTTTTTTTAATCTGATAAAACAAAAAGAGGGATGATAATTTTCTAAATCTAGTTATATGTTGGAAAAGTACATTGCTCTTTTCTATAAGAAGTTTTCTGAAAGAAAAAAAAAACTATTGGAAGATACTTTAAATTTTTTTCATTTTCACTAGTTTCTCTTATCTAGAAAAGATGGAAAGTTTGGACCAATTAAACAAATTCATTATACTAATTAGATAATAAAAAGTGCAATTATCAACAAAATTTCATCTATTTATGGCTTTATAGTCTAGTGACATCTTGGAGTGCGATAAGACTTTTGAGTCAACAGGTCTTGAGTTTGATTCCCACAAGTAGGTTTTTCCCATATTTATTGTATTTCCTACTGGGTATAGACATTATGTCTAGTGGATATGAATATGATTAGATGATTCCGATAATTATACGATGATACTCCAATGCTTTATACGTAATCCAAATTTATCGTTATAACAGACTTGCATCTAACCATGCTTTATGCCCTGAAAATATGCAAACAACCACAAGCTTGTATAATGAAATAAAAAACTTACGTAAGCAATGACTTGTAAGGAATCAAGAACCATATTCTAATCACAATTAATTAATTGAGATCCATGTCGACCGCCAATCCAATTTACAATAAGTCTAGAAGAATTGTTCAAATTAAACTTAAATTAGGTATAAACTACAAATTAGCTTGTTGAAAACATGAACCGGATGAGCTTAAATGAGCTCATGTTGAAGACTAAATTGGAATCTATTTAATAACCAAATTCGAGTCCATGGTTTATACAACAAGGTTGATGGACACTTATATAATTATAAAACTTTTATTTTAAATTAATTTATAAATAATCTATTAACTATACTAAAATAAAACAATCTTTTGTTATTTGGCATAAACTTAAGCCTATTATTGTCATGTGGTAATTCCTTACTTCACCTCTCTTTTGTTTAGGAGGAAAACTATTTTTTTAGTTCTTCTTATTTATCTTAATAATCTTCCTTATTTACTTTGTCTTTAGATTAATATACTATTTAAAAAATATCTGCGAGATATGATATTGATGAAAAGAATTATAATTCGAGTTGAATATACTTATTATTTATTCCCTGATAGGATTTGTTAATTTTCTACTCTATAGTTTAATATACAAGCACATTATTTTCGGATCACGATTTTGGCATATAGACTTTTATTGATTATTGCTTTAGTTTTATAGCAAGATGGCTTTCAAGGTAACGAAGAAAATTCAATCACGTATACATATTCTTTTTTTAAATAAATCAATTATCATAAAATAAATATTATAATTGTCACATAAGCAAATAACAATAGTACATTACCTGATGTTTGAAAATTGGAGGCTGCATATTTCAACAGATGTTCTACAGATTCTATAAATTTTGATAAATTTGACTCTTGAAGAAGGTGATCTCGACCGCCATGCTCCTGCAACTTGATTGAAAATTTTTGTTTTATATTATGTTACAAACGCTGATCCTAAGTCCGAAACACACTAAGTTCTATATTGGAAAAAAAAGTCACATAAATGACTGAAAAAACTAATTAAAGCACCTAATCTGAATATTGGCAGTTCCGGATGATTTTTGTTTTAACAACAAAATGGAGTTATGTGGACTGATCAATGTAGTTATACTAATAATGGAACCAAAATAGTGATCAATGTGGGTATTGAGGTGCGACGACGTACATAAGTTGTTCCTTGATCGAAAATGAATGGTTTCGGTCATTGTAGGAAAGGGTCTATCCATCATTTGAAGCATACCGGACATCTGCTCCGTCTAGGGTCACATTTAAATTTTATCATTGGTTGCATTAATTGATTAATCGGTTTTTATTGCTGTAGCACACTCCGGAATGTTGAACCTGTCAATTCATTCGAAACCGCTTGGAAGGCTGAATGCTATATATTGCTTTTGAAAAAATAAAATGATGCCCGTTCATACATGCCTTTCCGATAGATTGTATACTACAACTTTCTGATAGACTGTATACTACAACTTTATAATTAACATGCCATTAAGCAATTAAGTTTGACTAAATTTATATTGACATTTATATGATTGAAATTGTTCATTTGTGGCTAACCAAATGTACTTTTTTTTTAATAATTAGGGTGATCTTTAAGATTTTGATATTTTGCTTATTTAAATACTTTTTTTAGTCAGTGTTTAATAAATAAATTGGTTATTATCCAAATGGCTTCACAAGATATAAAGGAAACATCATTTACGCAAAATTAATTGCACAAACAATTTGTTTCGAAATCGTTTATAAAGTTAGTATATTTATTAGCATGTAATTACTTATACTTAGATTTCATTTGATACATACGGTAAAAAGATTCCTTTCGCATTTCAAATGAGACAATTTCCATTAGCTATATGTTTCGCAATGATAATAAACAATTTTCAAGGATAATCACTATCTAGGGTTGGTTTGTACTTGAAACAACCCGTTTTCAGTCATGGTCATTGTACGTCGCTCTATCAAGAGTACAAACTAGAGATGGAGTCATTTCTTTTAATTCAGTTAATTTAATATTTACGTTAGTAACTGAACATTTCTTTAATTAAAAAAATTATGTCAGTAGTGTGAACTAGTATATTTTATTGTGAGGTCACCCGTATAACAAATGAAAACTTAAATTAGTCACATACTAAATGTTATATCATATTATTATTATTATTATTATTATTAGAGTAAAGTGCAATTTGCACCATATAGTTTAACCATATTGCAATTTGAACCCCTATCTTCTAATTTTGACCAAATAACACCCCATAGTAGACATTTCATCACTTCTTGACGCCGACCGTTAGTTATACATTAGGTTGACCGTCAAAAAAATACGTAAAGGACTATTGTACCCCTAGAATCATTTCATAACCCATAATTACACTTTCTTCTACATTACTAACCCTATTTCTCCAAATACTCCAATTGTTCCAATCGCTCACACCTCTCTCTCACCCAATGAAATCCAAACCTCCACAACTACTATAATGACGTTGACGATGAAGATGAAGGCAGTGGTGCTGTTTCCGGCAACAATCCTCACTCATATGACTGTAATGTAATGATGGATTCAGGTGAGTTCTGCACGACCTCCGAACTCAGACACGAACATGGAGGTAGACAACATGGTGGTTATTCTGGTTCAGTTCGTAAAGTAGAAGGAAGTTAATTGGTTAGCAATGCCCAAAGATGCTAGAAATACTGATGTATATATTTTGATCGTGGACATTCTTGTGATATCGCTTCCCCTCAGCTTTATTTTATATTCAATACATATACATATTGATGCTTGATTTCAAGAGTATGCTAACAATTAATTAATTCTTTTTAGATGATACGTGTTGAATTGTTTTCTTAATTGGTTCTTGTTATTCTATTAATTCCCCTTTGCCTATTATATATGATATGGGCATTAAAATGACAGGAAAATTTAAAAAAAATATATTTGGAAGAGATTCTAGTGGACGATAAAGATCAATCGGTTTGTTACTTTACAAGACGAACGATTGGGGCTTTGTGAATCCGAAACTTCAACATCGATACAGTCGCATCGTAATAGTCGCTATTATCAGAATCCATTTTACTGTTCCATTATTCTACAAGAAGATTTTTAGATTTAAAATAAGATATCAAGATTTTTTTAAAGTTTATCATATTGGTTTTCATCTTCAATGAAGTTTGGCTAAAAAAGATGAACAGTTCATCTAGCTGTTGATCTTCAAGTGGTTATCATCTAGATTCCATTTTTCCTTTACGTAAGTGTTATACCTGTTTGAAACTATTGTGGAAAACTCAAAATTTGAAACTCGAAACCAACCGGTCAATGTTCGTCATTGTTTTTTTTGTGATTTTATTCAATTTTATTTAAATGAAGTAGAATTAAACAGTAATTAGTTGAGTAATGTTTTTGAAGCAAAATTGTGCAAGTACGAAGAAAATTGACAATGAGTCGGTCGAAATTTTAATAAATAATAATAAATATGTGCCATGGATGTGTGAAACTGCGTCGAGATCAGCCGGATTTTGTTTATTAGTGTTATTTTTTTGTGATTTTGTTCAGTTTAAATGAATGAAGTAGAATTAAGCAGTTATGTGGTTGAGTAATTGTTTTTGAAGCAAAAGTGTGAGGGGTTTTGTTATTCTGTTTTTTCTAAGGAGAATTGAGGGGAAAATGAAATTGACTCGTAATGTAGAAGACCTTTGTTAATTGAATCTAGACAATGATGCTATTTTGATTATTTTGTTTGGCTCTCTTATTACTTTGGTAAATAAATCTGATGAGTTTTTCTAAGATTTATATAAAGGATTTACAACTATTTGGAAACAACTTCACATTATTCTATATTGAAATTATATTATCATTGAACCTGCTGACGAGAACGATGGTGATGGTGAGTGGAAGAGATGATGATGGAGAGAGTGGAGATGATGGAGGTCGTTGATAATTATTAGGGCTGAGTAATTAATGGTTCTGAACTGTTAGAACCGGAGAACCAAACTAGAACCGTCAGATTCAAACCGTATTGTTTTATTTCAGGTACGGTTGCGGTTCTTAAATTTGGGAGAAAACGGTTCTCGATTCGGTTCCGAATGTAACCGGTGGCCATTTAAAGAACCGCTAGAACCGGTTTGGATGTAAACTTAAAATAATATATTCAAAAACCCTTTATAGTATTAAAGAATATAAAAATAGTTTTGACATTTTTGTAATGGTTAACTACAAAACTTTTTAGTTAACTTTTGTTTTTATATGTATACTTTCGGCTTAAAATATTTTATTATTGCTAGTTTTACTTTGATTGTTTTGAATTTTGCATGTTACAACATTTAGACATATGTTTTAAATGGTTTATTGTTTTAATTATTTTTATTTTGTTGTTAGTTTTAGAATTTAATTGACAACCTGTTCCGCCAAGAACCATTTACGAGAGAACCATTTAACCCGGTTTCGAAGCGAACCGGAACCGTTAGAATATGGTTGGGTTTCAGTTCTTATGTTTAATATTAAACGGTTCCGGTTCGATTCTATGCAGTTCTGAACCGTTGCACAGCCCTAATAATTATATATGTTATGCTTAATAATATAAATAATTATACATGTATAAAAATAAATTAATAAAATATATAATTAAAAAATATTATAAATCAAACCATTGTCGAGCTCAATATCCAAAGAATATTCATAACCCGTGCTCGAGTTTTGGACATACAAATCCGAACGAGTCTAGCACTATCCCTTTAAATGAAACTAGCCTTTAAAAATTCTCTATGTATATAAATTTATGAGTAAACTGGCAAAATGGTTGTTTAGGTTTGATATTTTTTTCACTTTAATTCAAAATTTAAATTTTGAATCTGGGTTTCTGTAATTTCAATTTTGTTTTCATTTTTATACAAAAACAAAATCTGACCATATTTGAGTTAACATCCAATTTTTTTTCTTTTTCCTTCTTTTTAATAAATGGCAAAATGGTCGGAATTTTTTAATTTATTATAATAAAACGTTAAAAGACCATTTTGCACTATATTAAAAGATAGGAAAAAGACACAAAAACTTGATATTAACTGAAAAATCTGACTAGATTTTTATTTTGGATGAAAATAACAACAAAATTGAAACCATAAAGACCTAGATTCAAAAGGTTTGAGTTTTGACTAAAGTAGTAAAAGTGACTAAAACTCAAAGACCATTTTGGCAGATTACTCTAATTTATTGTTCTTTTATGTTTTCTTTCACTATTATAATAACAACAACAACAACCATACGCAGTCTAATTATACCTATAGTCAAGTTATTGGTAAGTTCTGAAAATGGTAAGATGTAGGCAAGCCTTACCTCTATCCTTAAGGTAGTGTTTTCTATGCAGTAATTAGAGGCGTAATGGGATGAATCATTACGAGTGAACAAAGAAAAGGTAGTGTTAGTCACCGCCAACCGCAACCTGCCACCATCACACCATCATTACCTCCTCCGCCACCCACCTGCCATCGCCTCCACCACCACAACTCACCAACAATTTTACGCTTAGGGAACTTGAGTGATTAAAACTATAGATTGAATAGTAACCAATAGACGATATATAGCATCGTAAAAGACAATTTATATTAATAATTAAAATATTTGTCTAGTTTTGTTATTAAACTTTTTTCAGGGTAGAAAAGTGTCTTTAATTTGCTTTACATTGTGTTATTTTGTATGATCAATTGTGTTTTTGTACAATTCTTATTTTTATAAGTTTTTGTAGAATAAATTAACCCATGAAACACAGGTATAGAAGTATTTAAAAGTAGATTAGTCTTTTGATATTTTTTTCATTCATATAAGTTTCCAAATTTACCAACTATAATTTATTTTATGGATTATTATTTGGAGTGAAAAAATATTTTGATTATGATTGACAGTTGTTAGAATGCATTATCCACCAATTCTGTGGAGGTAACAACTATAAATAATTATAAAATTAAGTTGGTACTGTTTACACTTATCTTCTTAATTTGATGCCATTTCATCCGGTGTTTTCACACCATTAATTAATCTTACTTTTAAAATATAAATGTCTGATGGGTATTTTCATATGATAAAGTATTAAACTATTAGAAATAGAAATTTAATAAAAACTAATCGATGACATAGATGGAGTAACTATTAAAAATTTAATAAAAACTAGTATCGATGACATGGGTACTTTTTTATGTATTGCTTTTATCTCAAATATAATCTACATGACTACAACTTATCCAGTGTTTTCACACCATCAACTATTTTACTTTTTAACTCTTATCCTGTGTTTTAACTCTTGATTTACAAATAGTTTTATTGTACAAAATGTATAAAAGAGATAAAAAGGAAAAAAATGATAGTATTTTTGTAATTATTTGCTCATAGGGTAATATCAAAATTACTTTATAAGTGTCCAAAATTACTTTATAAGTTTATAAACAGCATACAATTCAAAATTACTCTACAAGATCATCTGTAGAGTAATTATGATACTCTACAAAGTTATCTTATAAGATTAAAATTACCTTACGAGATAAAAATTACCATACAAGATCATTTCTACAGTAATTATGATACTCTACAAAATTACCCTACAAGTAGATAAAGTACTAAACTATTCAAAATTTGATAGACAACTATAAGATTTCCTCATCGCCTGTTGCGGCAAGAATCAACATATGAACAAAATGTATTTCTATCAAGCTGCAAAATATAAAATGTAAAACAAACAAAATTAAATAAAATACAAGAATTAGAAGAAAAATGAAGTAATACCTATGACTTGGTATTGCGACTCGACACACCGAATATTGCCAACCCGCAACAACCACCACCGTTGCCACTCACAGTTGCGGCCTGCAAGGGAGCGACCCAATTTTTAACAAATTTCAAATAGAAGCGTATTTAGTTTAAAAAATAATAATAATTATTATATTAGGTGTTTAGTTTTTATTAAAAAAATTGATTAAAAGCTATAATTGGAAAATAAAACTATTAAGTTTAATGCGTATATTATTTATACCTTAAAATGATTAATTTAAAACTTAAAAAAAAACAATAGCACTTTAGCGGCTATAGTGAATTTTGAGACATGTTTTAATATAACTTATCATTATTATTATATATACAAATTCTAAATAAAATGTTTTCTATAAACAATTTCAAGTAAAATGAACAAATATTATAAATAACATATAAATATCATATCCAATCATATTGATATTGTCACGCCTTGACTCGCAGCGCAATAGATGACCGGGGCATGATTAGTTGATCCAAAACTTATGATTTGCACATGGTTAAATATTCATTACTTCCATGTTGATGGTTTCACATAACAAATAATCCAAATGAAACAATACATAAAAGACAATGTATAAAATAGATAATCAACTATGAGTCCATTTCTTGTTACTAAGGCCCAATTCTATGTTGTTTTCATCTTCACTTCTGTTCACCTGTATCATGTGTAAAAAGTAATTTTTTGGTCAACAAAGGTTGGTGAGTGAATCTTATTGTTTATATGAAAATGATAAGTTTATTTTTGTATATAGAAATTATGCATATAACCAAATGTAATTGAATGTGATGTATGTAAATGTATCAAACCTCAAGCAACTAATCAGCAAATAATGTAATGAATCCAATGAATGTATGTATGTTGCATTGGATAACGATGTGCAATATCAAACAATAATCAGCTCAACTGTATGTAAATGTGCACGGTATTATGGTATGCTGGTTTGTATTGCAAAATTCAAGTTCAATCAAATGGAACTGATCTCGTATGTTGGAAACGTTAGGTTCCGCTCATGGTAATAGGGAACGGACGAGCCAATGGATCCATATACTGTCTCATGAATGTAATGCACCAAATGATAACCAAACAAGTATCACATAACACATAAAATACAAAAGTGGGTATTTGCACGTAATTAATAACTAAAAATGTAACACATGATACACCCCAAAATGGTTAAATGATATAAAAAAGGGGAATTTGATGAATATTTACTCATGGGTTGCATTTGGTGATTCCTTGAAAATAAACGCGCGAATGAAAAAAGGAACTTCAAATGTCACGCGTTACCCTAAATGTAAAATTACCAAATATTCTAAACAAACCAAACAACTTAACAAAACTATAAAATTGAATTCTATGTTTGGGAGCTTTTGTATAACCTAAAATTACATATACTACTTTCCAACATAAATACTAAGTTAATATTTGAAACTAAGTAAATAATGTGACAATTTATGATAATAACATAAAAAAATATTTATGTCATTATTAAAAAAAATTCTATATGTTAAATCTCGTTAATCCATTACTAACTTAACACTTAATATCTAATCTAGTCACTTTACTAATATCTAATAAATCTAACATTTGTAGGAACGGAATAATAATGTAACCTCCGTCAAAATAAACTCCTAAAATTTGACCCGTTTAAAAATCCGAATCATAACCTTTGAACCTCGGAAAATTTTCGCAAAATAAATAAGCGTTGAAGGGAATTATTCTTTAGATTTAGTTCAACTATTTATTTATTTATTTATTTTTGTTTCATTAATTAATTCTATTAAAATTATCTGATTTCATAATATAATCTAGTTAGTTTGATAGGTTTTAATGTAAGCTTATAAGTAACATAAGTTAATCAAGCTAAGTTAGTTCAGCTAGTAGAGTTGAGGGGGCTTATGGTAATTTTTTTATACTTTAAAAATTAGTACATGAAGTCCCTCAGTTTCAGTATATGTATAATTAAAATCAAGATTATAACAGGTTAGACACATAGCTCAGTTGGTTGGGCTGTGTGCATACGACACCCGAGGTTGCCGGTTCGAATCCGGGTAGACCCGATTTTTATGTTTTATTTTTTATTTCAATTCCTTTTCAATAACAATTAACTCTTATTATTTTTATTATTATTGTTATTGTTATTGTTATTGTTATTGTTACTATTTCTCTTTTATAATAAAAACCATTAAAACTGAATTATAACTTAAGTAATTAACAATTTATTAAGATTCTTTTTATAACATTAAAAATTAGTAATTAGATAAATAATAATGTCTAAATGATTAATTGGTAAACCATAAATATTAGAAATTTCATTAAAATTTTAACCAGATCATGTCGGGGTATTTTAACATTCGGGCTAATCATTTTTCGTTCTTTTGGGTTTCTCTATCCTTCCTCGTGCGTTATCTTCAAGGAATCATTATACGCAACCACTGTGAGTGAATCTTACAACTTCCTTTTTATTACACGTTTTGGGGTGTATCATGTACCGTATTTCGTTATTACATTTACAAGATATAAATTTGTGCAAACTCCCTTATGTGAAGTATATGTGTTATATGTTGATTGTTGTTTATCATCTGGTGCATTTCATTCACGTTGGACATCACACCATCATAGGCTCGTCCGTTCCTCATTACCTATGAGCGGAACATGACGTTGCCAACATACGAAGCGAGCTCCGTTTGATTGAGCTTAGACTTTGCAGCACACCTAATACCGTGCAACATGCATACATTTATTGGAATCATTACATTTGATTGATTTATTGTTTGAGGTTGTTTTTATGAGCATTGACTTATGACATGTAACATATTTACTTACGTTGGTTGATGCACGCTTTTCTCAATAAACTAAATTTAAACATATTATTGTTCTAATAACAAAAAGGTTCACTCGCCAATCTTTGTTGACCCAAAAACCATTTTTACACATGATACAGGTGAACAGGTACGAAGAGAAGATTGTATATAGGATGGGCCTTAGTTAACAAGAAATGAATTTGTGCAATTTATTTGTTATAAACAACGTCTTGTATTTGTAATTGTTTATGTGAATCATTTGTATTATGAGACACTTGATAAGAAATAATGATTATTTAAAACAAGTAATAGCAAGTCATAAGCTCTCGAGTTACCCCAATCATGCCCCGATCACCTATTCCGTTGTGGGTCTGGGTGTGACAGATTGGTATCAGAGCTCTTGACTTTAGGGATATAGGATAGGTTATTAGACCCTTAGAACCTATATTTTAGTCAACTAGGACCTATGTGCTTATGTAATTTTATGTTATGTTTAACTTATGATTTGCTATTGCTCTTGCATTTAAATTCTTTACAACTCACACACAAATGCATACAAGCGCCATACCTATTACGTGACTATGTGTTTCATACAATGTGTTACAATGCAATATATATATATATATATATAAATATATATATATATATATATATATATATATATATATATATATATGCTATTGATATATCTCTCACTACACACCCAATGTACTACCTAGTACTGATAATACTCTTAATATTAGTTCTTTTTCCCCCAAAGTTTTGTTTTCGAAAACACTTATTCTTCCGATTTCAAAATATTTACTTTTCACAATTAAGACTTTTGTGGCATTTTTGTTTTCAAATCTCATCAAAGTGAGTTCATGTGACGGGCATGTAGTAACTGGAAGGGTTTGAGTACCGGTAGTCGGGACGTCCTGTCTAGGATTGGCCTTCGTATACATCCGAATTAACGGACCAGTTTGCCTACCAGGGGACTAACGATGAGAGTAAGAAGGACCTATTAGGCCAAAGCATGCCACACCAAACGTCGTGTGAACTAACCTTACCTTGAGTTGTCATCGTGTCCACACATGGATGCACTCCGACTTCCGCACGTTACATTCATATTTCTCGATTTTCTCCGGGTTTTAGTGTACGTTACCAGGATAACACATGCAAACCATACAAAAGCCCGGTAATCATGGGGGCCCACATGATTACGAAGGTGAAGTATGGTGGTTGGCCCAATTACGAGCAAAGCCCAAGAAAACTTTAAAAGTGTTATATTATCATAAGTTATTGTTTTCAAATACACCTAAAAAGTTTTCATTTTATCATATGTATATATTTTATTCATCTCTTCTAGAAAATCCATAAAAAATCTCACAATCTCGTTTGCGTAAATTCCTGTAGATGTCCTTTAGGCACCGTCTCGGAGGAAAAAGAACCGGAAACTCCGGTAAACGCATGGCTGCCCAAATTACCAAGCAAATAGCTGCCGTGATTCCTAACATTGTGATCTAAATTCAACAAGCCCTCACTGATTACCAAGTCAACCAAGTCGAATCAAACGTTGTCAATGCTCCCACAAATACATCGAAGTGCTCCTATAAGCACTTCAAGTCTTGTGACCACCCAAAATATGAGGTAACAGAAGGGGTGATTGAACTCCTTCGATGGTTCAAGGAAACGGAAAACACCTTTCTAAATTGTGATTGCCCTGATGATCGTAAGGTTCGTTATGCTACCAGCCGTCTTGTTGGAGCAACTTTAACCTGGTGGAAAGCTGAAAAGGGTCGAAAAGGGGTTGAAGCTACTGTAGCCCTAACTTGGGAACAACTCAAGGAACTTATGACTAAACGGTTATGTCCTGGGAGTGAGATCAAGATGTTGGAGGTTGAATTCTGCCTCTTAAAGCAAAATGATGGAGACCATATGGCCTATAAAAAGCGTTCCTCTAGCTGAACCAGATGGTCCCAAATATGTTCGCTCCTCTTTATCGTCTCATTAAACATTACATTAGGGGTCTTCCTTCTGGTATCCAGGGTTCCGTGATGAGCACTGTACCCGCAACATTGGAAGCTGCAATGGAATTAGCCACTGAACTCACCAAAAACCATATCCGAAATGGAGACTTTAAAAAGAATGGCACAACTGACAAGGCTTCAGTTGAAGAGCCAAAAACAACCAAGGCTGAATCATCCTCCCGTTCTGATACCAAACGAAAGCGTGACGGTAAAAACTACGTTGTTGCCTCGAGTAACCCAACTTCACAAGCTGTACTTCTCAAAGCCATCATAATCACCCAAGTGGCACCCAACTCAGCTTACCCAACAAGAAACCCTACACTGGTCCTCACCCTTAATGCAACACCTACCACTATCACCACCAACCCACCGTACCTTACCGACTATGTGCGAATTGTGGTCGTTATGGTCATTTGAGTAACACTTGTCGTGCTCCTCAAAACCAAGCTCCACCCCTTGCCCAAAACATGATCCAACCCTACCAATCACCGCATTATCCCATGGTGCGATATGCTCGAGCTTGCTTTAATCGTGGTGATCCTACTCATTTCAGAAACACGTGCCCTAGGCTGGTTAACATCATCAACGCTCAAGCCCAAGCAAACCTAGTTAACCAAGCGAACCAGGCAAACCCAGCACCCCCACTAGCAAGAGGTAGAGCCTACAACATCAACGTAAACCTAGCTGAGGTCAACGGTGCGATCGAGCAACCCAACTAGACTTATTCCACCATTAAGACTCAAGGCTCCTCACCAATTGTTCATTTCAATTCCATTACAAGCTTTTATCAATTAATTTTCTTGTTTTAACTATTCATGCTGCAAATGTTTCCAATTTGGATTTTAACGTTTCAAGTTAACATTGGTTTATATTATTTATATCGTTGCAATTAATATTACGTTACGCCATTGTTTTTCATTACATTTCATATCATGTCATTCATGTCATCATACATCATGGTGAACCACGTCTCATCATTTAGGGAAGTTGGGTCATGTCTCACTTTTTCATAGACTGACCACTTCCTTATAACACAAGAGAGAAGCACCGCCATCATTTAGTCTTGCTTTCTTCGGATTCAAGACTCAAGCATTGGTTGTTGTGTTTGTTTATGTTTGGTAGATCTTAGGACGAGTCACACATAACTAATCATGACATGATAACAAAGCAAACGAAAGTTTGACAAGGACCTGTGGATACGCCGCTGGTACTTCCTATATAAGTGTTCTTGTCAAGGGATCAAAGGCATTGTCAGGTTTTCATGAGAAGTTCTGTGTAAGTAGTGTCAATCTAAATTTGGATAACGATGTGGTTGGTGATTTCGTTTTGTGATGTAACTTTATCATTGTGACGCTTCAAATTTTCTCAAAATCCCTTATCATGAGACAATATCCAGTTAGCCATCTCCATTTATGATGCTTTTCACCTCTACACCTCTGGCAACAAAGAGCGATTCCTCAACGAGGAACGTTACCGCCACAATAGAACCTAAACCCTACTTTGATCCTATCTTAATGTAAACTCCCAGGGTATATGCTAAACAGTTACCGGTTAAGGTTTCCTCTTAATTTCGGGATGAAATTCCTAAAAGCAGGGGAGACTGTAACCTTCGTCAAAATGGACTCCCAAAATTCGACCTATTGAGAAATTCGGATCCTAACCTTTGAACCTCGGGAAATTTTCGCAAAATAAATCACCGTTAAAGGGAATTATTCTATAGATTTAATTCAACTATTTATTTATTTATTTATTTTTGTTTCATTAATTAATTCTATTAAAATTATCTAACTTCATAATATAATCTAGTTAGTTTGATAGGTTTTAATGTAAGTTTATAAGTAACATAAGTTAATCAAGCTAAGTTAGTTAAGCTAGTAGAGTTGAGGGGCTTATGGTAATTTTTTTATACTTTAAAAATTAGTACATGAAGTCCCTCAGTTTCAGTATATGTATAATTAAAATCAAGATTATAACAGGTTAAACACATAGCCCAGTTGGTTGGGCTGTGTGCATACGACACCGAGGTCGCCGGTTCGAATCCGAGCAGACCCGGTTTTTTTGTTTTATTTTTTTATTTCAATTCCTTTTCAATAACAACTAACTGTTATTAATATTATTATTATTATTATTGTTATTGTTACTATTTCCCTTTTATAATAAAAACCATTAAAACTGAATTATAACTTAAGTAATTAACAATTTATTAAGATTCTTTTTATAACATTAAAAGTTAGTAATTAAATAAATAATAATGTCTAAATTATTAATTGGTAAAGCATAAATATTAGAAATTTCATTTAAATATTAACCAGATCGTGTTGGGATATTTTAACATTCAGGGTAATCGTTTTTCGTTCATTTGGGTTTTTCTATCCTTCCTCGTGCGTTATCTTCAAGAAATCTTTATACGCAACCACTGTGAGTGAATCTTACAACTTCCCGTTTTTATTACACGTTTTGGGGTGTATCATGTAACGTATTTCGTTATTACATTTACAAGATTTAAATTCGTGCAAACTCCCTTATGTGAAGTATATGTGTTATATATTGGTTGTTATTTATCACTTGGTGCATTTCATTCACGTTGGACATCACAACATCATAGGCTCGTCTGTTCCTCACTACATATGAGCGGAACGTGACGTTGCCAACATACAAGGCGAGCTCCGTTTGATTGAGCTTAGACCTTGCAGCACACCATAATACCGTGCAACATGCATACATTTATTGGAATCATTGCATTTGTTTGATTTATTGTTTGAGGTTGTTTTTATGAGCGTTGACTTTTGACATGCAACATATTTACTTACATTGGTTGATGCACGCTTTTCTCAATAAACCAGATTTAAACATATTATTGTTCTAATAAGAAAAAGGTTCACTCGTCAACTTTTGTTGACCCAAAAACCATTTTTACAAATGATACAGGTGAACAGGTACGAAGAGAAGATGGGACATAGATGGGTCTTAGTTAACAATAAACGGATTAGTGCAATTTATTTGTTATAAACGTCTTGTGTTTGTCGTTGTTTATGTGAATTATTTGTATTGTGAGACACTTAATATGAATTAGTGATTATTTAAAACAAGTAAAGCAAGTTATAAGCTCTCGAGTTAACCCAATCAAGCCCCGATCACCTATTCTGCTGCGGGATGGGATGTGACAAATAAAGTGACGTGATTATGATAATATTAACTTATATGTAGTTACAAAAGGGGTAATATAAAATAAAAAGTTTATTTT
Source organism: Scalesia atractyloides (assembly GCA_947069175.1). Classification (NCBI taxonomy): domain Eukaryota; kingdom Viridiplantae; phylum Streptophyta; class Magnoliopsida; order Asterales; family Asteraceae; genus Scalesia; species Scalesia atractyloides. Next base: position 50,155,478 of record CAMTDV010000001.1, on the reverse strand, counting down.
GTCTTAACAAGATAAGAAGGAATCTTAACAATTCATTTTTTAAATGAATGGTTAAGATGAAAATGTAGAAAAAAAGTTAGGTGTAAGGGTATCTTGAGAAACTTCTATTTATTGACTTTCTGTCTCTACATACAAGGAATAATAAAGTGACGTGATTATGATACTGTCAACTTATATGTAATTACAAAAGGGGGGTAATATCAAATAAAAAGTTTATTTTGCCTAAGAGGAGTGTAAGGGTATTTTGAGAAACTTCTATTTATTAACTTTTTTTCTCTATATGTAAGGTACATGCATATTACACCCTTATTTTTAAATATTCATAAATTTTTTATACGACATTATTTTTTCATAAAAATTTCAACATAAAATCGAGCGTCCTTTTATCTTTAATTTGAGTACCATATTGCTATGTAAAATACGACAACTAAAAAAACCAACAAAAACATGTTGTATTTCTATGTTGATAATATTTTTTGTGCTAGATTTTTGTACTATATTTTTGGTGTTGAATTTTTTTGTCTTAAATTTTTTTTTCTAAATTTTTTGTGTTGGATTTTTTTGTGTTATATTTTTTCTTGTATTGAATTTTTTGTGCTATATTTTTTATACTATATTTTTGTGCTAAATTTTTTGTACTAGACTTTGTAATTTTATTTTTTAGAAAACAAAAAGGGTACTACGTGATTTTCACACTTCTACTTATAAGTAAAAAAATGTTTTAGTACCAAAATTCACTTCATTTCCACTTATAAGAAGTGACATATATCATTATCATAATCTTTTTAGGCTACTTAAATAAACTTCACTTTTTAATGGATCCTTCCCTATGACAAAATATAATTTAATTAATCTCATAAAAATACATATATATCAATTAAGAAAAATAGTGAAACCATCTTTTAACTCATATCATTGAAAATATGTCACTGAAAATTAATAAAAATACTAAACTTGTTGATAAATAAAATAAAAGATTATTCAAATTACCAAATGGCAAGTCACTTGAGTTATGAAGAATTTCTGGTTGGAATTTATATTGTTTTCTAAATCAACACAAATGGAAGCAGAGCAGTCTTGGTGTACACAAATTACAAATCTCCTTACTAATTTATCTAGTCAAAATATTTACTAGTTTCATAGATTTCGGTTGTATCACAATTATCATGACAACAACGAAATATAAGGGTGACGGTACCTTGTGTCAAAGAGGATCGTCAAGAGACATAACCCATGTAGATCGGAGTATGTGGCGAGTAACAACGGAGCATCCGGGAAATCTCCTTACTAATTTGTCTAGTCAATATTTACTAGTTTCATAGATTTCGGTTGTATCACAATTACCATAACAACAATGAAATATAAGGGTGACGGTACCTTGTGTCAAAGAGGATCGTCAAGAGACATAACCCATGTAGATCGGAGTATGTGGCGAGTAACAACGGAGCATCCGGGAAGAGTGGTCGATCACCAAAGTTTGGCCCAAAACAATCAACGTTGCTACCAAAGTTACAATCTGTTTTGGTAACCCCTAGCATGGCTTACCATGGTTGTTTGGCCACCTATCGCAGCTCCTAAGTACCTCCTACGCAGCCGTCAAAGATCCCGAAATAGCATCTGATTGCATGTTATTGCTGCTCCGCTTGCGGTTCTATTCTGGAAGTTATATGTCATCGTTGATCACCATGAATCCGCCATCGATGACCACCCGATTCAGCTACGGCACGAGTGTAGGCACTATCGATCAAAGGGCCATTTGCCATCGCGTGCACTCTCTTTCTTTCTTTTCGTTACGTTTTTGTGATTTTTTTAGTAGGAATTGATGTTCCAGAGTTGATATATAATCTCCCCATTCTTATCAATAAATCTTATAATTTGAATATATTTCCAAAATAAATCGTATGACTTATGTGTTTCTTATATTTAGGAATGATTTCACACTAAAATTCAAATTCCAATTTACTTGATTAACATTCATATATTCAATAAACATATAATACATATGGTTTATTATATTAGTTAACATATATTTAATAACTAAATAAATTACGTCTACCAAACCAATATATTTCTTACCGTACAGATAAACTTTTATTAATCAAAATCTTAAAATAAATGTCTAACAATACATATATAGTTATCTAACTCAAATAAATATAAGCAATGCTTCATATTTTTATTTATCGTGATTTGGATCCGTTTCACAAAACGTGTCGGGTTTTGGGGGATCCGTTTTTTGCGGATGTTACAGTCTCCCATACTTTGGGAATTTCGTCCCGAAATTAGGAGGAACCCGCTTATGTCATTGTCAAATTTTCATTGGCTTTGTTATCAAGTCATGATTGGTTCTATGTGACTCGTCCTAAAATCTACCAAACATAAACAAACAAAACAACCAATGCTTGAGCCTCGAGTCCGAAGAAAGTGGGACTAAATGTTAGCAGTGACTCCAGGCTATAAAGAAGGGGTCGTCGGCCTATGAAAAAGTGAGGCGATATCCATGTTCCCTAAATTATGAGATGAGATTTGCCGAGATGAAAATGACGTTAAAAGTAAAATGAAATTTTCAAATGATAACAATAATATGAAATGATGATAACTTGAAATGTTAATACATAAATTGGAAATAAGGATAACTAGAATTGTCAAAACAAAAATTGGAAATGATAATATCTTGGACGGAAAATAAAATATCAAGAATAAACTGAAGTAGGAGTCTTGGGTCTTCATGGTGGAAAGGGGTTAGTTGGGTTGCCCGTTCACACTCTTGTTGTTGGCCTCAGCTGGGTTAACGTTGATGTTATAGGCTCTATCTCTTGCTGGCGTGGGTGCTGGGTTTGCCTGGTTTGCTTGGTTAACTAGGTGGGATTGGGCTTGCGCATTCATGATGTTAAACCAACCTAGGGCACATGTTTCTGAAATGGGTAGGATCTCCACAATTAAAGCAAGCTCTAACATAGGGTACCACGGGTTAGTTTCACTGATGGTAGGGTTGGATCATGTTTTGGGTAGGAGATGGAGTTTGATTTTGAGGGGCACGACATGTGTTGCTTAAATTGTCACACCCCGACCCGCAGCGGAAAAGGTGACCGGGGCATGATTGGGTTTTCATCAAAGCTCATGACATTTATTATAATGTTTCATATTTATTATTTCAATTTAAAAGAGATCATACAATCATATCAAACAAATACAACATGTTCTATTCATCCTTCTAAACTTCATTATTTTTCTTCTAAGGCAATTTCCTATGTTTTCCATGCTTCAACCTGTTCACCTGTATCATGTGTAAAAATGGTTTTTGGATCAACAAAAAGTTGGCGAGTGAACCTTGTTAGAAAACATTTATTATTTATTTTTTGTTGTATTTTATATGGAAAAATTGTGCACTATTCATATATGAACAAACGTAAATAAACATACAATAACAACAATTAGAATACAATAACAAACCATTAGCATACGATATCACACAACAACAAACAATAACATACATTAACAAACCAACAGCATACAATAACATATCAACTTGCATAAATATATAACATGAATGAAACTGTGCGATCAAGGCTCAATCAAACGGAGCCGATCGTATGTTGGCACGCCAGGTTCACGCTCATAATGTAATGGGGAACATGCTCAACGCTCATAATGTAATGGGGAGCGGCGGCCTATGAAATTGCATGTACTGAAAATAATAAATTAAATCTAAACAATAACCCACACAAACAGTTTATACAAGCTGAATACACATTTATTCATGATATGATGTATGCACAATGATTTAAATATAATAAATAGTAAGACACATGATACACCCCAAAAACGTGATTTAAACGGGGAATTTGTAGAGATTCACTCACAGTGGGTGCGTTCGGTTGATGATGTTGAATGCGCACGAGTTTAGATGATTGATCGACGAGGAAAAAACTAACCTAATTAATAACGAAAAGTAAGGTAAATAAATGGATTTTATTAACAACTTTAATAGGATTTTTGGATATATTTTTGTGAGTTTTAGGCTATTTTCTAACTTAAAAAATGTAATTTTTAAGTATTTTTAATTGATTTTTAAATAAAATAAATAAATAAAACTAATAAAAAAAATGTTGACTTTTGACCGTTGACCTGTTGACCGTGGACGTTGACTTGTTGACCGGTTTTATTGTGTAAGTGTATGCTCCGGGTGAGGCTCGAACCCGAGACCTCCCGTTCGCGTGCACGCAGCTCTACCAACTGAGCTACGTGTTTAACCCGAAATAATTCTGTTTTTAATTATATTTATATACTAACTCAGTTTATTCAAAATTCTTTTATTTTCAAAAATGTTTTAAATCATCGGACCGGTGTCGTCAACAGGTCTCGAACCCGGGACCTGTGACTTAATGTTACACACAGTCCACCGCTGGACTGTGTGTCTAACTTGGTTAATATACAGATTTTTATTATACTTAACATCTAACGGAGTTAACCCGGTTCAGTTTTAAAAAAAGACATTTTATTACTGCGAAGGTGCGTGTGTCAAGAATCGAACTCGGGACGTGTATGTATTTGTTTGCACACAGTCCACCGCTGGACTGTGTGTCTAACCCGTTAATAAAACTGATTTTAATTACTCTTATAACATAACTGAACTTCGTCTTCTTCGTTCAAAACACAGACATCGGTCAAAGCAACTGTTACTTGATTAATTCGGTTAATGAACAAGATGCACAATTGTAAAGTATTGAACCGAAGAGTTTGGGGAAAGAAAGTACCGAACAGATCGTCTTCTTCAGAAAATCCGGCGAAGATCGTCGGCTCAGTTTTGGTGACCTTCGGCTGTTAGAATCACTTAACAGTTTGGAGGGATTAGATGTGAAATTGAACTAATGAGTAATGATTATCGGTATGTTTAAAATGATCATACCGTTTAACAGCAAGTTTCTGGAATTTCATAACTTTTCCGGCGAAAACAGGAAATCCGATAACGTCGCCTGGGATTGATTCTGGGTGATGGATTAATGTTAGTAATGTTCTAACAATTGATTGAAACAGCAAAGTCGAGGTATTTTACCGTATTAATGAAGGTCTCGGTTTTCCGATGAGTTGCAGAGATTTTCCGGCGAGTTCAAAAAGCTTTTCTGACGAACTGAATGTATAGCGAAAGTGAAATGGCAGGTTATGCGAATGATTTTGTGTAGAGAGAGGAAGCAATTGTTGGCGTAAATCAGAAATTGAATATCTTCGGTTATAAAAACCGAACATCACCAAAATTTAAGTTAATTCAAAACTGAATTGATTAGGATCGTCGGTGCATCGGTTATAATCCAGAATCCGCGATCACTCAAACGTTTGGACGGTTGAATAGCCGATTACGGTTTCAGTTAGGCGCAACAGGTTGATTCATGGTTGTTCATAAGTTTTAATTGTTCCCTAAAACTTACAAAAACATCAAGTGGCGGAGTGGTGGAATGTGTGTGTGTTAAGACTTTGGGGTTCAACCCGGCTGACCCGGGTTCGAGTCCCGACTTCAGCATATTATTTTTAATTCACTATTTTTAATACATTTTCAAAAATAAATCTTATATTCTAATATACTTATTAATTATGTATCGTTTAAAATTAATTTGGGCATTAAATACGCAACGAAATTTTTAACTGGTTGATCGGTTAATAAACGAAGCGGGTTTGGTAAATCCGATTTTTGACGGATGTTACAGTATCCCCTACTTTTTAGAAATCTCGTCCCGAAATTTAAGTAGTGCCATATTTGTCTAGAAAGGATGGTGTTTAATTTGACAGTTACATACTTAGAAAGGAGTAAGAGTTCAATTTTTGTTTGAGGCGGTAACGTTCCTTGTAAGGGTTGAGTACCCTGCTACAGGAATCGCTTTTTGATGCCTAAGATAATGAATATTGATAAACAGTATTGATTAACTAAATATGATTTCATGCGCAAGAGTTTTGATATGTTTGGAAAGATAAGGTTATATCCTAAAACAAAACTTCTACTACTAAAACCTACATGGAACTTCTCATAACCGCCTGACAATGCCTCTGATCCTTTGGCAAGAATACTTATATATAGGAAGTACCAGCGGCGTATCCACCATATTCTTGTCAAATTTTCATTGGCTTTATTAGTAAGTTATGATTGGTTCTATGATGTGACTCTAGAACATAAATAAATACAACAACCAATATCTGAGTCCTAATTCTGATAGTATACATGTTTGAATGGTGACACAATCCAGTTTCTTTAAATGATGAGATGATATGAATGCTAAATCAGTGAGTATAAAACAAACTTCAACCAAGACATTACTAAATCCTACATGGAACTTCTCATAACCGCCCGACAATGCCTCTGATCCTTTGACAAGAATACTTATATATAGGAAGTACCAGCGGCGTATCCACCATATTCTCGTCAAATTTTCATTGGTTTTATCAGTAAGTTATGATTAGTCCTATGTGACTCTAAACATAAACAAACACAACAACCAAAGCTTGAGTCTTTGAATGATGACAGTACCTCTCTCGTTTGTTATGATGGAGAGGTTAGTCTATGTAGAAATGGAATACAATCCAATTTCTTTAAATGATGAGGTGATATGAATGTTAAGTCAGTGAATGTAACACAAATTTCAACCAAGACAATACTAAATCCTACATGGAACTTCTCATAACCGTCTGATAATGCCTCTGATCCTTTGGCAAGAATACTTATATATAGGAAGTACCAACGGCGTATCCACCATATTCTCGTCAAATTTTCATTGGCTTTATCCGTTAGTTATGACTAGTTCTATGTGACTCTAAAACATAAACAAACACAACAACCAAAGCTTGAGTCTTTGAATGATGACAGTACCTCTCTCGTTTGTTATGATGGAGAGGTTAGTCCATGTAGAAGTGAGACACAGCTCAACTTCTTTAAATGTTGACACTGTGATATGTCGTGAGGTATGATGATATGAATGTTAAATCAATGAGCATAAAAACAAAACTGAAATAGTAATTCGCATTAAGATCCTTGGATAAATTTCCAATTTAAAATTGAGACACGTGAAAATTGAGATAATCATAAAGAAAAACATAAAACTAAGCGGTTGGAGTTGAATCTTGATTTTCAGTGAAAGGGACTAGTTGGGTGTTTTCGTTTGGGCCGTCATTATCTTCAACAGGATTGGCGTTGATGTTGAAAGCTCTTCCTCTTGCTGGTGGCCTAGTGGTTGGGTTTTCTTGATTTGCTTGGTTAACTGGGTTTGCTTGAGCTTGAGCGTTTATGATGTTAACCAATTGAGGGCACGTGTTTCTAAAGTGGGTAGGGTCGCCACAATTGAAACAAGCTCGAACATATGGGAACATGGGGTATTGGGGTTGTTGATATGTTTGGATCATGTTTTGAGTAGGGGGTGAGGTTTGGTTTTGAGGGGTGCGGCAAACCTTGCTCAAATGACCACAGCGTCCACAATTCGCACATAGTCGACAAAGTAAGGTAGATGGATGGTGATAAAAACAGGTGTTACATTGAGGGTGAGGTCCAAGGTAAGGTTTCTTATTTGGGTAGGTTGGGTTGGGTGCTACTTGAGTGATTGGGATAGCTTGGAGGGGTACGGCTTGTAAGGCTGGTTGATTGCGTTGGGTGACAACGAAAAGTTGCTCATCTCGTTTCCTCTTGGAAATGGGTTGAGAAGGGGATTCGGTTTGGGTGGAGTTTGAAATTTCAGTTGATGCTTTATCTTTCTTCTTCTCCTCCTTGAAGTCTTTATTCCGTATACGGTTCTCGGTGAGCTCTGTAGCTAACTCCATTGCTGCTTCCAAGGTTGCAGGTGTGGTACTTATTACAGAGTCTTGAATTTTTGAAGGAAGACCTCGAATGTAGTGCTCGATCAATCGGTAGTGGGGAGTGAACAAGTTGGGAACCATTTGATTTAACTCGAGGAATCTCTTGTTGTATGTAGTGTGGTCGCCTTCCTTTTGTTTCAACGAATAGAACTCATCCTCTAATTTCTTGATTTCACTCCTTGGGCAAAACCGTCTTGTCATGATTTTTTTCAACTCTTCCCAAGTCAAAGTCATAGCATCTTCAACACCTCGTTTAGCCTTCTCTGTATTCCACCAAGTAAGTGCTATTCCAAATAAACGACCAGCAGCATATCGCACTTTGCGATCATCGGGGCAATCGCAATTTAGAAAATGTTTTCCATTTCTTCAAACCAATAGTGAAGAGCGGTGACACCTTCAGTCCCTTCGTATTTTGTAGGGTCACAGGATTTGAAATGCTTGTAGGTGCATTTAGTAGTATTTGGGGGAGGGTTAACAACATTTTGAACTTCTTGATTGACGGGATTTGCGGTAAGGGCTTCTTGGACTTGGACTATAATGTTGGGTATTATGGCAGCCATTTGTTGAGCGATTTGGGCAGCCATACGCTCGCGAGCTTTTTCTGCTCTCATCTTCCTACGAGCGGAATTAGAAGACATCTACAAGAAATACATATGAAGAGTATGAGTTGGATGTTTTTGGGATCATGTGTCGTATTTAGGAATGAACATTCATAAAATAAACATAGCATAATAAATCTACTACATCCATAGGATGTCTTGGGCTTTGCTCGTAATTGGGCCTTGCATGCCGCTATACTTCACCTTCGTAATCACGTGGGCCCCCATGATTACCGGGTTTCTCATATGGTTCGCATGTGTTAGCCTGGTTACGTACACTAAAACCCGGAGAAAATCGAGAAATATGTATGTAACGTATGATATTCGGAATGTATCCAAGTGTGGACACGGTGACACCTCAAAGTGGGGTTAGTTCGAACGACGTTTGGTGTGGCATGCTTTGGCCTAATAGGTCTTTCGTACTCTCATCGTTAGTCCCCAGGTAGGCAAACTGGTCCGTTATATTGGATTTATACGAATGCCAACCTAGACAGGACGTTCCGACTACCGGTACTTGTACCCTTACAGTTACTACATGCCCGTCGTAGAACTCACTTTGATGAGATTTGAAAAATGAAAAAAAATGCGACAAAATCTTGAATAATGGAAGTATGAAGATGATTTGAATATGTGAATATGGTAACATGTATGATGAATATGTATGTAAGTATGTATGTTTGACTGTAAGTATAATTCACTAGATATCACAAAATGTAATATTGGAAATATTTGCATGCATTTGTGTATGTAATAAATATGAAACAAATAAATATCATAAGTTTGCATATAACCACATAAACAATTAAAATCTAATCAACTATAGTATAGGCTCTAAGGGTCTAATAACCTATCCTATATCCCTATAGTCAAAAGCTCTGATACCAATCTGTCACACCCCGACCCGCAGCGGAAAAGGTGACCGGGGCATGATTGGGTTTTCATCAAAGCTCATGACATTTATTATAATGTTTCATATTTATTATTTCAATTTAAAAGAGATCATACAATCATATCAAACAAATACAACATGTTCTATTCATCCTTCTAAACTTCATTATTTTTCTTCTAAGCCAATTTCCTATGTTATCCATGCTTCATCCTGTTCACCTGTATCATGTGTAAAAATGGTTTTTGGATCAACAAAAAGTTGGCGAGTGAACCTTGTTAGAAAACATTTATTATTTATTTCTTGTTGTATTTTATATGGAAAAATTGTGCACTATTCATATATGAACAAACGTAAATAAATATACAATAACAACAATTAGCATACAATAACAAACCATTAGCATACGATATCACTCAACAACAAACAATAACATACATTAACAAACCAACAGCATACAATAACATATCAACTTGCATAAATATATAACATGAATGAAACTGTGCGATCAAGGCTCAATCAAACGGAGCCGATCGTATGTTGGCACGCCAGGTTCACGCTCATAATGTAATGGGGAACATGCTCAACGTTCATAATGTAATGGGGAGCGGCGGCCTATGAAATTGCATGTACTGAAAATAATAAATTAAATCTAAACAATAACCACAAAACAGTTTATACAAGCTGAATACACATTTATTCATGATATGATGTATGCACAATGATTTAAATATAATAAATAGTAAGACACATGATACACCCCAAAAACGTGATTTAAACGGGGAATTTGTAGAGATTCACTCACAGTGGGTGCGTTCGGTTGATGATGTTGAATGCGCACGAGTTTAGATGATTGATCGACGAGGAAAAACTAACCTAATTAATAACGAAAAGTAAGGTAAATAAATGGATTTTATTAACAACTTTAATAGGATTTTTGGATATATTTTTGTGAGTTTTAGGCTATTTTCTAACTTAAAAAATGTTATTTTTAAGTATTTTTAATTGATTTTTAAATAAAATAAATAAATAAAAATAATAAAAAAAAGTTGACTTTTGACCGTTGACCTGTTGACCGTGGACCGTTGACGTGTTGACCGGTTTTACTGTGTAAGTGTATGCGCCGGGTGAGGCTCGAACCCGAGACCTCCCGTTCGCGTGCACGCAGCTCTACCAACTGAGCTACGTGTCTAACCCGAAATAATTCTGTTTTTAATTATATTTATATACTAACTCAGTTTATTCAAAATTCTTTTATTTTCAAAAATGTTTTAAATCATCGGACCGGTGTCGTCAACAGGTCTCGAACCCGGGACCTGTGACTTAATGTTACACACAGTCCACCGCTGGACTGTGTGTCTAACTTGGTTAATATACAGATTTTTATTATACTTAACATCTAACGGAGTTAACCCGGTTCAGTTTTAAAAAAAGACATTTTATTACTGCGAAGGTGCGTGTGTCAAGAATCGAACTCGGGACGTGTATGTATTTGTTTGCACACAGTCCACCGCTGGACTGTGTGTCTAACCCGTTAATAAAACTGATTTTAATTACTCTTATAACATAACTGAACTTCGTCTTCTTCGTTCAAAACACAGACATCGGTCAAAGCAACTGTTACTTGATTAATTCGGTTAATGAACAAGATGAACAATTGTAAAGTATTGAACCGAAGAGTTTGGGCAAAGAAAGTACCGAACAGATCGTCTTCTTCAGAAAATCCGGCGAAGATCGTCGGCTCTGTTTTGGTGACCTTCGGCTGTTAGAATCAATTAACAGTTGGAGGGATTAGATGTGAAATTGAACTAATGAGTAATGATTATCAGTATGTTTAAAATGATCATACCGTTTAACAGCAAGTTTCTGGAATTTCATAACTTTTCCGGCGAAAACAGGAAATCCGATAACGTCGCCTGGGATTGATTCTGGGTGATGGATTGATGTTAGTAATGTTCTAACAATTGATTGAAACAGCAAAGTCGAGGTATTTTACCGTATTAATGAAGGTCTCGGTTTTCCGGTGACTTGCAGAGATTTTCCGGCGAGTTCAAAAAGCTTTTCTGACGAACTGAATGTATAGCGAAAGTGAAATGGCAGGTTATGCGAATGACTTTGTGTAGAGAGAGGAAGCAATTGTTGGCGTAAATAAAAAATTGAATATCTTCGGTTATAAAAACCGAACATCACCAAAATTTAAGTTAATTCAAAACTGAATTGATTAGGATCGTCGGTGCATCGGTTATAATCCAGAATCCGCGATCACTCAAACGTTTGGACGGTTGAATAGCCGATTACGGTTTCAGTTAGGCGCAACAGGTTGATTCATGGTTGTTCATAAGTTTTAATTGTTCCCTAAAACTTACAAAAACATCAAGTGGCGGAGTGGTGGAATGTGTGTGTGTTAAGACTTTGGGGTTCAACCCGGCTGACCCGGGTTCGAGTCCCGGCTTCAGCATATTATTTTTAATTCACTATTTTTAATACATTTTCAAAAATAAATCATATATTCTATTAATTATGTATCGTTTAAAATTAATTTGGGCATTAAATACGCAACGAAATTTTTAACTGGTTGATCGGTTAATAAACGAAGCGGGTTTGGTAAATCCGATTTTTGACGGATGTTACATAAATGACCATATCGTCAACCGTTAGCACACAGTAGGCAAGTAATGGTGGGTTGATGGTGGTAGTTACAGTTGTTGCATTGGAGGTGAGGACCAGTGTAGGGTTTCTTGTTCGGGTAAGCTGGATTGAGTGCAACTAGGGTGATTGGAATGGCCTGAAGGGGTACGACTTGTAGGGGTGGGTTAGTTGAGGTAACGTCCTCGTTTTTTTACCGTCACGCCTTCGTTTGGAGTTGGAATGGGAGGATGGTTCAGTCTTGGCTAACTTTGTTTCATCTACTAGGGCCTTGCTGGTTGAGTCCTTCTTTCCCTCCTCGTCAAAATCCCCATTTCTGATTTAGTTTTCAGTGAGTTCGGAGGCTAATTCCATGGCAGCCTCCAAGGTTGCGGGTACACTACTCATTACAGGGTCTTGAATGCCGGAAGGAAGATCCCTCGTGGAAAGACTTGTTGTAAGCCACATAGTCCCCTTTGATTTGTTTCAAATCCCAAAACTTGTCTTCTAATTTCTTGATTTCACAACAAGGGCAAAAACATTTAGACACGAGCTCTTTAAGCTGCTCCCAAGATAGGGGCCACAACAGCTTCGGTTCCTCGTTTGCTCTTTTCCACATTCCACCATGTTAAGGCTACCCCTATGAGCCAACTAGTAGCGTAATGAACCTTACGGTCGTCGAGGCAGTCACAGTTCAAGAAGGTACTCTCCATTTCTTCAAACCACCAAAGGAGAGTAATGGCCCTCTCGGACCTTCATATTTGGGGGGTCACATGACTTGAAGTGCTTAAAGGAGCACTTGGAAGGGTTTGCAGTGGCAGGATTAGGCTGATTGACTTGCCCTGAATTGGCGAGAGCTTGTTGGACTTGGATCACGATGCTCGGGATGACAACAACCATTTCCTTCACGATTTGAGCGGTCGTTCAGTGGCTGGAGTTTCCTGTACGTTTTCTGACATGAAGAGGTTTGGAAGACATCTACAAGGGTTCAACGCAAGAAGGTTGTGAGTCTTTGATGAAAGCGATAAATGAAATATGAAATATTAAAAATAATAAAATAAAAAATCGTATGATAAAATAAAACTTTTGGGGTGTGTCATAAAACAATAATGTAACACTTAAAGTGTCTTAGGCTTTACTCGTAATTGGGCTTTGTATGCCGTCATACTTCACCTTCGAAATCATGTGGGCCCCCGTGATTACCGAGCTTTTATATGGTTCGCATATGTTAGCCGGTTAACGTACGCTAAAACCCGAATGAAAATCGTGAAAACATGAATGCAGTGTGTGAAAGTCGTCGGGTATCCAAGTGTGGACACAGTGACTAATCAAAGTAGGGTTAGTTCACACAACATTTGAGTGTGGCATGCTTTGGCCTAATAGGTCCTACGTACTCTCGTCGTTTGTCCCAAGGTAGGCAAACTGGTCCGTCACTTTGGATTTATACGAATGCTAATCCCAAAAAGGAATCCCAACTACCAATACTAGAACCCTTCTAGTTACTACATGCCCATCACATGAACTTACTTTGATGAGAGTTGAAAATAGAAATCATCTCAAAAATTTTAGCAATGAAAAGTAAACATTTTGAAATTGGAAGGAAAAGTGTTTTTGAAAACTTTGGAGGGAATTAGAACTTATAATAAGGATATTATAAGTATTATATAGTGGATTGTGAGTGTGTAGTGGGGGATATACCAATAATATATACACGTTGCATATTTAATAGATTGTATGAAACACATAGTCACATAACAGATAGGGTGCTTGCATGCATTTGTGTGTGAGATGAATAGAATTTAAATGTGTGAGCAATAGCAAATAATAAGTTTAACAAAACATGAAATCACATAAGCACATAGGTCCTAGTTGACTAAATTATAGGTTCTAGTGGTCTAATAGGCCCCGTCAAATCTTAGATTTATCAGATATTAATAAAGTGACTAGATTGGATATTAAGTGTACACTCTCTCTGTTCTGTCCTGTACTCATACCTCTATAGTCATTAAGAAGTGCATGTCTGTTTATATAGTGCCAACACCTAGCAATAGTACGAAGAATGTCACTGGTCATACGAAACAGTACAAAGACACGAAGAACATTCAGAGATGGTTGCTCGTACGAACAGCTTATGGCTCGTACGAATGAGTAAGTTATTCGTACGACCAAGTAATGTTCTTGTTAACAGAGTCACTCGTACGAGCATGCAATGACTCGTACGAACAGGTTATGGCTCGTACGAGCAAGCAACTTGCTCGTACAGAGCACCTTTCACTCGTACGAACAAACTAAACGTCATACTAAATCAAGATAGGAGGTATCTTGATTTGGTTGACAAGGCCAAACTTTACAGACACAACAAACAAAGACCGTACAATTACTGACGTAACTAAGAACAAGCGACATACACAAAAGTGTATCAACAAACTCCCCCTTGGCTGTTTCTTGGTCTACAGTCTTCATTTCTAATGGCCTGCTTTGGACAATGAGCTTCCAACGTGAAAACCGAACTGAGTCGAACCGAACCGAATTGAGTCGCATCCACACAAATATGCATCAACAAACTCCCCCTTGGATGCTGCTCGTGATGGTTCGTTCTTCATAATATTGGATTCTTCAGATGTCTTCACGCGTCACAGTCAGGAGGTGCATTAGCAAACTTCCCCTTGAATATATCTTGTGGTGGTGATAAGTGATCAGCTATGAATTGATCTTCTTGATTCACGGCTTGCATTTATGTTGTGTCTTTACTCCCGTAACTTGTTTTCTTCAAACTCGTCCTCTTTGCCTTTAGCTTGCTTGAATATTAAATCTGCACACACAACAAAACTAAACGCGTAATGAGAACAACCGTAGGGATTTAATCAACCTTAGAATATTTTCATTTGAAAATTTCATGACGGATTGATTTTACGCATAATTAGCACATGACACACATGAGACCAACTTTCATTCAACTACCAACTGACAATACTTTAAGAGTTTTAAGATTGCTCAATTTTAATCCATTAACCTTCAAAGCTTGTCAACTTCGACAATTTATGAAGATGTAATGTTTTCCGGATACAATCAGGATTTTAGGTAGGATAGACTCGAGTTCCAACATCGGCCAATCAAAAATAAACTAGAAGCAAAATCTTTTTGGCTTTTATAAAATTTATATTAAAACTCACCTAAAATCTTTATGACATTTTTCAATTTTTTAAATGTAAGGACAGAAAGCAATAAATGAATAAATAAATATTTACAGTCTTTTTGATAATTTCGAGGGTAGGAGAATCATATTAGCATACGGTAATGCCAAAACACACGTGTTGTTCAATTAATTAGCATTTAGATAAGTATTCTATAACAATTATCAGTATTGTTGTCCACATAAGCTCAACTTATCAGATGTACTCGCGGTTAGGGGATATGATTTATGTATGATTTATACTTACCGACTGGTGTTCATCCACTCACGACACATTCCCGTATCAAGACATGCACGAGAGAAAATCTTACCGGTGAGTATACTGTTTATCATCTGTTTTTGACGTATATGATGTGAGATACTCACTTATTTTACATGAAAATAAGCCCTATGTGATTAAATCACTTATAGATGAGGAACTTAATTTTCAAATGCATGCAGGGCACAATAGGTTAGTACCAACGTACCGACAAAGAGACGAACTTAGCTCCCGCATAAAGCTGTGATATATTATCACTTATTATTTGGGTGGATGTGATATGTTTATCACTTTTTAATGGCCGCATGCAATATTTACACGTATGTATCGTATCATGGAAGTTCCAGACTTGCGTCCCCATCATTTTTCAGTAAAAGATTCAACCATGATATCCAGATGATAAAAAAGCATAAAACCGCATATCTTAGAACCTCGGCATACTCTCAAATGAAATTTCGGTACCAAGACTATATGCCAATGAACGGTTCCCACCCGGTTTTCAGTCGATTATGTTTATATCGCCCTGTGCACACTTTGAAATGATTGTGAGCTTACCGATACATTGAATATAGAGCTACTTAACATTTTTCATTTTAGGTTCAAAGAGGTTTTGACAGACCACTAATTTGCTATCATTTTCTTGCCAGGAAACTCATTTTTGTTTTTCTCATGTTTTTGTCATTTTTGACATTTTGAAATGTTTTTGTATTTTTCGGATTGGGTTTACTCCCCCTACAATGCAAAAAGTAAATTTAGTCCTTTGAATACATCTTTTTTGGATTGTCTTCAAGAAAAATATTCATAAAAATGATTTCCCAATGTGGATTAACTCATGTTTTACCTTGATGCTGTTCACCAAAATTAATTTAATAAAAATGATTTACCAAAATTTTGGACAAATGAGTTGGCACGTTGGTAATCGATGTGGATCAAAATAACATTGATGAGTTTCATACTGAAACAATCACGTGTGAGGTGATATTCGAGATCAATGTGTTTAGTCTGGAGTGTTGTACAAGATTTTATTAGAGATCTGTAAAGCAACTTAAATATCGACAGAGATAGGAGAGATTAGAAAATTTAAACCATAGTCCTGCAATTTCTCCGTGCATTGTCAGGAATCTGTGTGCTCTCCCAACTGGATATCCACCCGTTGTGGATTTCAAGGTTGATTTTGCAGCTACTTCATACAACTGAGAAATCTCTTCACAGCAACAAGATTATAAACCTCTGGGTCTGACTGGTAGGAAGCAAGAATGCATGTGGAGAAGCTTGTACACATCATCTTTGGATGGTCCATACATGATGTTATCCACATGTTTTTGCACCAGCGAAGGTCTTCATCTTTCTCCTTGAGAAGTAGTGTGCGGTTGTTCAAACCATGCCAAGGCATCCGCACACCCGGTTGGTTTGTTCAACCAAACATTTTCTTCAATCACACTCGTGGCGAAATGTACACTGCACGATCATCTAGTAGGATTTGAACTTCTTGTGGAAGATATAAGACATGAATCTTTGATAATCTTCTGACGTCCTGAAGGCGCATACATTTCGATTGAATCTATCTCGTGGATCAGTTGCAAGCGTTAAACAAACAAATTGTTGGTTATTTTTCATCTTGTCGAAGTTATCAAGTTCATTCACCAAACTTTCTTCACTTATCGGACATTATCTTCTCTTTCTCTCCAACAAGGGCAACAACTCCTAGAAATAACGATGTTGCATATCGCCGATCTTGTGCCTGGATGCTCCACTATCAACAATTCCATGATTATCAATAGTTCCTCCTGGAACATCCTGCACATCATTAAAGATTAGTTGGAGATGGGGACCCAAGCCTTCATTGACTTGGGTCGTCCGATATCATCAAGAATTGGAACTTCGTTTTCCCTATTTGGAATAGATTGTGCTCCCCATGAAACAATTATCGGTTTTGGTTTCCAAATCTGTTTTTGTTTCTCAATTTTATCATTTGATTGTGTTTGGACAACCTCCGGTTTTAAAGCTTTTTCAACAGCCTTTTGTTGTTTCTTTCTTTGTTTCATTTCTCGTTGTTTAACAAGATGAGGGTCCTAATTTGGCAAAACAGATTTTGTATGGTAACGTTTACCATGGGGCGCATCAATTTTTGCTTTTCCCTTTGTGAGATATGGCCAGTTTTTGACAATGTGCCCATACTCACCACACTCAAAGCATGATCTCCGTTCAACAAACCACAGGGTATTATAAATGTGGTAGCCTGATGATGAACTTCGTGATCTTGAGGTACTTGGTCCTATATTACAACAATTTGTGTGTTGTGTGTAGTTGTTCTGACTATTTCTCTTTAAAATTTTATTTTGATTAACAAAATCCATGTTGGATTTGTATTCAAAAGATTCAATTTTATCAGTCCCTCGGGATTTTACGAAGTTCACATTTTGAATTTTCTTCTTGTGCTGGCTCTGTTTCCTTTTTCCATTTCCTTGGTTAGCGTGATTTTGCTTTTGTTGATTGTTTTGAGGTTTCAATTATTGATTTCCGTATTTCTTTCTAACTTCGGTTTTTAGGAGAGGAGCACACTGAGTCACCACAACTCTTGGGCTCGAATTACCCAAAAACTTACTAGTAGAATCCTCAAAAACTTTATCAATCAAGGATTGATTGACATTTTTGATGGGAAAATCTTTGTTTGAGTAAACTTTGTCGGAACCAATCAACGTATAAAGCAAGTTCATGCTTTTACAAGTTTCAACATGAGCTTCAGCAAGCTTGACATTGGCAGTCACACATGGTTTCGCTGAAGGATCACAGAGAATGCGATGTTTGTGATACATTTTCCTCTTTTATTATCGCATCTGATTGCTTAGGTTTGTCCTCATCTGACTCGTCGAACTATCTTAATCCTTAATAATTGGAGAATTTTGATCATTCATTGACTTTAAGTAATTGATGTCAGCCGATTGACCCTGACTTGAGGATGTGCCCTTAGTGAACCCTAGACCAGCTGTAAATTCATATAGATCCAACGGAACGGTGGGTTCAAACTATGGCATATCTTCATCATCTGGCATTTTGGTGTAATTGTGCCTAACCGGAGGGGGACAAGCCTGATAACCTATGCATTTCACATCACCTTTCTTCTTTTGAACATCAATGATGTGATCCAGAACATATCTTGAGTTAGAGTAACTATCCAACTTGAGTTTGATTGCATCAGGTTCACACTTTGCACAGGCTAACTCCTTTTTTGTTTCTTCAAGCATGTTAATATAATTGTTAATGGATGTTTGTTTTCTCAAAACATTCTTTGTTAATTCAAAAATATCTTTCTTAACGTTTCAATTGTTGTTTTAATTTCTTTTTCATTTTTCTTATGAGCTGTGTTTGCCTCAGTGCACCTTGTCAGATCTACAATCAAACTCTGATGATGCTTCTTTGTGTGATCAAATTTTCTTTCGAGTTCTAAGTATTTACCTTTTAAATCTATACATTCAAAACACTTGGACATAATAGGTTTATCGAAACTTACCAGACTGGATTGGCAATCCAAACGGGTCATGAATGCTGCACGAAGAGTGGAAGATCCGATTGATGAGAGATGCTTGGATAACTCATCAGATGGTCCTTCAGTTTCATGCTCCAAATCTTCTTCGCTGCTATCCATCGATTCAGTTTCAGTGATCACCTCATCTACTTCAGCATTAACATCTTCTGATCGTTCTTCACTAGAAGTCGATTCTGCTTCATCTGAACTGCTGCTATCCCATGAACTGTCATTATTTCTGGACGATTCTCC
Organism: Scalesia atractyloides; assembly: GCA_947069175.1. Classification (NCBI taxonomy): domain Eukaryota; kingdom Viridiplantae; phylum Streptophyta; class Magnoliopsida; order Asterales; family Asteraceae; genus Scalesia; species Scalesia atractyloides. The sequence goes on along the minus strand of CAMTDV010000001.1, from coordinate 50,136,305 downwards.
TTCGTTATTATTTTTTATAATTTCAGCATAGTATGCAATTCCTCCTCCACCATTGTTTCCTAATTGAACAGACCAATCACAGCCCTCATCTGCTTGAACTACTAACACTCGGTTGGAATTGTTTGCAGGAACCATTGCTCTTTCGTTGTTAGTAATTTGATTTCTGTTGAAAGGATATTGATTCCCTTACTGTGGAGGCTTCGTGCATTCTCTTTTAAAATGCTCATTTTCTCTACAATTGAAACAAGTAACTTTCCTTTTGTCAAAGCCATATGGAGTATCCTTGTTGCTTTCCTGATTAGTTCTTCCTGTTTTCTCCATAAAATCTTTTACCTTTCTCACTGCACTTGCAAACGCCCATTTGATATCAATTAACTCCAACTCCTCCTTATCGATTTGTGCACAGTCTTCACTGGTTAAATTGGTATTACCAATTTGTCCAACTACTAATCTGCAGTAGGAGCTCACCAAAGTGTTTAGAAGCTCCATATGTTCCCGGGCAACTTCCACATTCACCTTAGAAAGGTTTGATGTATCAAGTCTGACAGTGTTGAAATTTGAGGGTTGAAAGTTTTTACCATAGAAAGCTTGTTGTTGAACTTGTGGTGTAATAACTTGTGGTTGAGGAAGATACGCTTTTGGATCAAATGCTTGTTCATAAGCTTGAGGAGTTGAACTAATATCTTGAGCTAGAGGAAAAAGGCTTTGGATCAAAAGCTTGTTCATAAACTTGAGCACTTGAACCAACAGACTGATCTGGTTTAACTTGCGGTAGAAAAGGATTGGAATTTGACATGAATGCTGTTTGTAGCTTCGGTTGTTGAGTTGTACTTATACCTAGGTTAATGCCTCTAAAATACATTTCTGGGTTTTGTGGAAGTAGAAATTGTTTTGCTTTGCGATTTTCTTCTTCATTTTTGTTTTCAAGTTTCTGAATAAATTCGTAAATGCTGATCACATCCATCACACCTGTATGTTTTAGCAATTCAATAAATTGACTCCACTTAGTGGTAAGGCATTAGCAAAACGCATAACAATCTCCTATTGTGATGCGATAACCTTGTATGAGTACATCTCACTAAGCAAATGATAGAAACGAGTTGTAATATCATTTAGTGTTTCACTTTCCATAAACACAAACCCTTCAAACTCTTTCTTTAAAAGATCATGTCGAATTTTTCTCGTTGCTGCATTTCCTTCTCCTCTTGTTTTTAACGAGTCCCACAAGCTCTTCGTAGTTGTACAATACATAAATTGATGATAAATATCTTTGTGAAGAGCTTGCGTAAGAATGGCATAGGCCTTCTTTTCTAGTTCATAGGCCCTTTTATCATTCTCATCCAATTCGGCTAAAGAGGCTGAATTTGATACAACTTCTTCGGGAGATTATTTGTATGGGGAAGTAAAACATGTCGACAACTTGGTATATTGACCAAGAACATACGTATGAAAACGATTTTTCCATGAAGGATAATCGTTCATATGATTTGGTGGATGATTGTTACTTCCAGTTCACTTTCGCTAAGGAGAAGAGTTTGAACGCTTTGATTTTGATTCGTAACAAAAGCCCATTGACCAGCGGTAATTGTTTGTGGAGGTACTTAAGATTTTACCCATGAGGTTGCGGAGCTAGATTGTGATGAATCTTGGCTTGAACTTGAACTACACACCCAATCCCAAGGATTTGTACCCATTATATGTTCTTGCTTATGAAAATTAAAAGGTTTAAAGATTAATTTTTGAAAATAACAGTCTCCTTTTAAAGTTCACAATTTAAAAACCACAAAGATTTGAAAAACTAAAACATGAAAAACAATCAAAGAAGGTGGGTTATTCGTACGAATCAATGGTCCGTATGAGCCACTCTCTTTCATACGAACCAGGCTGTTCGTACGAGCAGCAGTCTTTCATGCGAGCAACCTGTGCTTCGTGCGAACAAGGTCCTTCGTGCGGATGACTTGGTCTTTCGCACGAACATTCTTGTTCTTCACGCAGATGGGTTATTCGCACTGATGTTTTTTGCTGAAGTTTGGTTTTTCGCAGAGAGGAATCTTTTTGCAGGGTTGGTTGGTGAAAATTTCCTTTTCTAACAGAGACTTGTTTTTTACTTTGTTCGAAAGTGGTCAGTTGTCTACACAAGTTTGGTTAAAAAGACAAACATTCCATATCAGCTTTTCAGTCAAAACCGTCAAGTCCAGAGATTTGGTCAACCCTACAAGAATATTCCGATGAGTTCTCCGGCAGTGTTTCACCTGAAAATATGTCCAACTAAACTTTGATAGCAAATTTTAAGAAAAACCAGATCCTAACAAGTCTCCATGTATTCTAATAAGGTTTTTATGCAAATTTTCTGGATACAACAAGTTTTAACTAAGTTTTAAGGTGGTTATCTTTTAAAAACTTAAGTCTCATGTTAAGAGTTTAAGAACACTTCCAGAAACCCTCACAACTAGCTCAGACACAACACTAAGTTTGGTTTTAAACAAGGAAGAGAGCCAAAGCTCTGGTACCACTTGTAGGTCCACTTGGAGGATCAAGATAAACCTGCTTCCTTGTTTATGCAACACACACACGAGTGCGGAATCCAAGTGTGTATGCAAACCAAAGCAAGAGCACAATCAATAAGACAAAAGATATATCTTCAAATGTTCATTATATTGATTTGTAGAGAGACTCAGTACATAGACTCTTGGATAAACTACTAATCTCTCTATACACTCTCTCTGTTCTCTCATGTAATCTCTCTAGAGTCACTGAGAAGTGCATGTCTGTTTATATAGTGCCAACACCTAGCAACAGTACGAAGAATGTCACTGGTCATACGGAACATTAGAAAGACACGAAGAACATTCAGAGATGGTTGCTCGTACGAACAACTTATGGCTCGTACGAATGAGTAAGTTATTCGTATGAACAAGTAATGTTCTTGTTAATAGACTCACTCGTACGAGCATGCAATGACTCGTACGAACAAGTTATGGCTCGTACGAGCAAGCAACTTGCTCGTACGGAGCACCTTTCACTCGTACGAACAAACTAAACGTCGTACTAAATCAAGATAGGAGGTATCTTGATTTGGTCGACATGACCAAACTTTACAGACACAACAAACAAAGACCATACAATTACTGACGTAACTAAGAACAAGCGACATACACAAAAGTGTATCAACAGTTACAAAAGTATAATTTAATTAATCTCATAAAAATACATATACATGTATATATCAGTTAATATAATTGGTGAAATCATCTTTTAACTCATATCACTGAAAATATGTCACTTAAATTATGAAAAACACTAAACATGTTGATAAATAAAATAAAAGATTATTAAAATTACCAAATGGCACGTGGCTTGAGTTATGAAGAATTTCTGGTTAGAATTTATATTGTTTTCTAAATCTAACACAAATGGAAGCAAAGCAGTCGTGGTGTACACAAATTACAAATCTCCTTCCTAATTGAACTAGTCAAAATATGTACTAGTTTCATAGATTTCGGTTGTATCACAATTACCATGACAACAACTAAATATAAGGGTGACGATACCTTGTGTTAAAGAGGATTGTCAAGAGAGAGAACCCATGTAGATCGGAGTATGTGGCGAATAACAACAGAGCATCCGAGAAGAGTGGTCGATCACCGAAGTTTGGCCCAAAACAATCAACGTTGCTACCAAAGTTACAATCTGTTTTGGTAACCCCTAGCATGGCTTACCATGGTTGTTTGGCCAACAGTCCCAGCTCCTAAGTACCTCCTATGCAGCCATCAAAGATCCCAAAATAGCATTCGATTGCATGTTATTGCTGCTCTGCTTGTAGTTCTATTCCTGCAGCTATATATCACCGTTGATCACCATGAATCCACCATCGATGACCACCCGATTTAGCTACGGCACGACTGTAGGCACTATCGATCAAAGGGCCATTCGCCATCGCGTGCACTCTTTTTCTTTCTTTTGGTTACATTATTTTCTGATTTTTTAGTGGGAATTAATGTTCCAGAGTTGATATATAATCTCCCCATTCTCATTGTTGATACACTTTTGTGTCTATCGCTTGTTCTTAGTTACGTTTGTAATCGTACGGTCTTTGTTTTATGTGTTTGTATAGTTTGGTCTTGTCGACGATTAGTTTGTCTGTGTAAAACAGTTGCATATGTGCATACTGTTAATTCTTGTGTACGTAATGTCTGTTGGCACGTTCTCCGAAGAACACATCCAAGTATAAGTGAGAGATGCTTCATACGAGCAAGATGTTGCTCGTACAAGTCACATTCAATTCGTACGAGTGGCTCATGTAATAAGCATCCAACTTGATTCGTACGAGCTAGGTTGCGTTCGTACGAAAACATGGGTCATTCGTACGAGCATCTTTTGGAGAAGGTTCTTCGTGTCTTATGGTGTTTCGTATGACCAGCAACATTCTTCGTACTGTTGCTAGGTGTGGACACTATATAAACAGACATGCACTTCTCAGTGTAAGGGTTAGAAGAGAGACATCAGTGAACAAGCTAGAGAGAGAAACACAAGAACACAGAGAGTATTTCATGAGTCTGTATGAACATTGTTTGTATGTGTTTGTACTAGTTCTCTTCTGTTAATCAAGATATTGAATCTTTGGTTATCCTGTGTTTCTTACTTTTCTTTACTTACGAGGATTCTGCACTCGTATTTGTGTTGTATAAACAGGGAAGTAGGTTAATCTTGATCCTCCAAGTGGACCTACAAGTGGTACCAGAGCTTTGGCTCTCTTCCTTGTTTGAAACTAAGCATAGTGTTGTGTCTGAGCTAGTTGTGAGGGTTTCTGGTGGTGTTCTTGAACATTCAACAGGTAACTTAAGTTTTTAAAAGATAACCAACTTAAAACTTAGTTAAAACTTGTTGTATCCAGAAAATTTTCATAAAAACCTTGTTAGAATACATGGAGACATGTTAGGATCTGGTTTTTCTTTAAATTTGCTATCAAAGTTTAGTTGGACATATTTTCAGGTGAAACACTGCCGGGAAACTCACCGGAATATTCTTGTAGGGTTGACCAAATCTCTAGACATTCTGACTTGACTTGATTGTTTTGACTGAAAGGCTGATATGGAATGCTTGTCTTTTTAACCAAAATTGTGTAGACAACTGACCACTTTCGAAAACCAGTCTGTGTTAGAAAAGGAAATTTTCACCAACCAACCCTGCAAAAAGATTCCTGTATGCGAAAAACATCCATCCGAAGAACAAGTTTGCTCGCACGAAAGAGGGTCTCTCGTATGAACTACCTGGTTCGTACGAAGCACCTGGTTCGTACGAAGGCAGTCATTCGCATGAATCTCTGATTCGTACGAAGAACAAGCTTGATTTGTTTTTCGTGTTTCAGTTTTTCACAACTGGTTTCTAAAATTGTGAACTTTAAAAGGAGACGGTTGTTTTCAAAAATTACATTTTAAACCTTTTAATTTCATAACCAAGAAAATATAATAAGTAATAATTCTTGGGATTGGGGGGAGTAGTTCAAGCACAAATCAAGAATCATCACAAAGCTCCACAACCTCATAGGTTAAATCATTAATGCCTCAACATACATCCATGATTACCACAAATCAATGGGCATGTGTCGCAAATCAAAACCAGAGCATTAGACTCTTCTTATAAGCGAGAGTGAAACTGGGAGTAATAACCGTCCACCAAAACTGAACCATATGAACGATTATCCTTCGTGGAAAAGTTGTTTTCATACATATGTTCTCGGACAAAATACAGAATTATGGACATGTTTTACTACACCATATAAGGAGTCTCTCGAAGAAAGAGGATCAAATCCAACTTCCTTAGCCAATCTTGATGAAAGCGATAAAAAGGCTTATGATTTAGAGAAAAAGGCATTTGCTATCCTTACACAAGCACTTCATAAGGATATTTATCATGAGTTTGTGTACTGTACCACCACCAAGAATCTATGGGATACTTTGGAAGCAAGAGGAGAAGGAAATGCTGCAACCAGAATAATACGACATGATCTGCTAAACAAGGAGTTTGAAGGTTTCATGTTCATAGAAAATGAAACATTGAGCGACATGACAACACGTTTCTACCACCTGCTCAGTGGAATGTATTCCTACAAAGTGTTAGCATCTCCACAGGAAATCGTGATGCGTTTTGCTGACGCCTTACCGCCAAAGTGGAGTCAATTTATTGACTTACTGAGGCATACAGGTGTTTTGGATGTGATCAGTATCTATGAATTTGTTCAGAAGCTGGAGAACAAAAATGAAGAAGAGATCCGCAAAGCAAAAAGGTTTTCTGTTCCACAAAACCCTGAGATGTACTTTGGAGGTATTAACACAGGTGTCAATACAATTTAGCAACCAAAACTTCAGACCGCGTTTGTGTCAAATGTTAACCCCTTTTTACCACCACCGTTCAAACGGATCAATCTGCCGGATGAAGTACTCAAACCTATGGTCAAGTATTTGACCAAAAATTCTTTACACCACAACCTCAAGTTGTTACACTCAAGCTCCACAACAAGCTTCGCAACAAGCTTTTTATGGCAACAACTTTCAACCTGCAAACCCCAATACAGTCAGACTTGACATGTCACATCTTTCCAAAGTCAATGTAGAAGTTGCTCAGGAACATATGGAACTTCTAAACACCATGGTTAGTGCTTATTGTGGATTAGTCGCTGGTCAAATTGGAAATATCAATTTGACTAATGAAGACTACCAACAAATAGAAAGATATGAGATGGAGCTAATGGATATCAAATAGGCGTTTGCAAGTGCGGTCAGAAGAACTAAGGATTACATGAGCAAAACTGGAATAACCAGTTTGGAGAGCAAGAAAGATACAAAATATGGTTTTGATAAAGATGCTGTTACTTGCTTCAACTGTGGTGAAAAAGGTCACTTCAAACGTGAGTGCACTAGACAAAGCAACAGCCAAGTGGGAGTTTGTTGATACACTTTTGTGTCTGTCGCTTGTTCTTAGTTACGTTTGTAATTGTACGGTCTTTGTTTTATGTGTCTGTATAGTTTGGTCATGTCGACCAAATCAAGATATCCTCCTATCTTGTTTTAGTACAACGATTAGTTTGTCTGTGTAAAATAGTTGCATATGTGCATACTGTTAAGTCTTGTGTACGTAATGTCTATTAGCATGTTCTCCGAAGAACACATCCAAGTACGATTGAGAGATGCTTCGTACGAACAAGATGTTGCTCGTACGAGTCACATTCCATTCGTACAAGTGGCTCATGTAACAAGCATCCTACTAAATACGTACGAGCAAGGTTGTATTCGTACGAAGACATGGGTCATTCGTACGAGCATCTTTTGGAGAAGGTTCTTCATGTCTTATGGTGTTTCGTATGACCAGCAACATTCTTCGTACTATTGCTAGGTGTGGACACTATATAAACAGACATGCACTTCTCAGTGTAAGGGTTAGAAGAGAGACATCAGTGAACAAGCTAGAGAGAGAGACACAAGAACACAGAGAGTATTTCATGAGTCTGTACGAACATTGTTTGTATGTGTTTGTACTAGTTCTCTTCTGTTAATCAAGATATTGAATCTTTGGTTATCCTGTGTTTCTTACTTTGCTTTGGTTTGCATACTTATGAGGTTTCCGCACTCGTATTTGTGTTGTATAAATAGGGAAGTAGGTTAATCTTGATCCTCCAAGTGGACCTGCACTTATCAATATATCTTATAATTTGAATTTATTTCCAAAATAAATCGTATCACTTACGTGTTTCTAATACTTAGGAATGATTTCACGTTAAAATTCAAATTCCAATTTACTTGATTAACATCCATATATTCAATAAACGTATATTACATGTGGTTTATTATATGTAGTTAACATATATTTAATAACTAAATAAATTACGTCGTCGTAATCCAATATATTTGTTACAGTACATATAAACTGTTTATTAATCAAAATCTTAAAATAAATGTCTAACAATATATATACTTATTTAAGTCAAATAAATATAAGAAATATTTTCGTATTTTTATTTATCGTGATTCGGATCCGTTTCACAAAACGAGTCGGATTTTGGGGAATCCGTTGTTGACGGATGCTACACGTGTAGGTAAGTTATCCAAAATATTAATTTCATGTATATACGAGTTGTAAAATCCTATGCATAAATAACTTGTAAATTCTTATTGAGTTGGTTATAATCATTACTCGAGGTGTAATAATAAAACTAATCAAACACTTGTGATAAAAACAGAAATATTATCATTATCAGTATATTAAAACAAAAAGCCAATGAATCGTAGTTGCACCATTAAAAGTTGTCACATGGCAAACTTTTTGTTTATTATTTTTTATTTATGTTATATAATTTTTCTCTGATATATTATTAAAACAAAAAGGCAATAAATCGTAGCTTCACCATTAAGAAGTTGTTACGTGATAATTTTTTGTATATTATTTTTTATTTTCGCTATATATTTTTTCTTCAATATATATAGTTGCATCATTAAAATGTTGCCTCAATATATTAAAACACAAAGATAATGAATAATAGTTGCACCATCAATGACTTGTCACGTGGCAATTTTTTGTTTTTGTTTTTTTTTTATTATGATATGTAATTTTTCTCCAATATATTAATACGCAGAGCCAATAAATAGTAGTTGCACCTTTATCAAGTTGCCACGTTGTAAGTCCCGAAAACCGGATCTCGCATATCACACAAGGCTTGTTTGGTGGCGGAATCACACAAACAAGCTATGAATCAAATAGAAAAGCAATAAGATGAAGCAGATAGATCCACTTGCATACAAATGTTGTAATTTGTCTAATAAAGTTGTAGAGAGAAACCACCAAAAAGCCATTGACCCTAATACAACATTATTTATTTATACTAGAGGGTTAGTGCACCAATAACCTAAAACCCTAAGGCTCCAAAGCTTCCCCAAGCCCATAAATACAATGTAGGCCACACCACTAATGTAACTAATGCATAAACCTTATTAGGGCCTAACAATCTCCCCCAAGGTTTATGCATTAGTGTCACTTGCTTCTTCAGGATTTGCCAGCTCTGTTGCTTCCAAATAAAGGACCTGGATTTGCATAAAGCTTGTTGTTGATCACGTTTGCTACAACACTAGTCAAGGATTTTGCACAAACTTCATATGTATCGTTTGTGTGAATTTGATGTTGACCCAAGATCTTGATATCTTCCTTATGAAAACTGATAAGTTCCAACGTATCAGTCAATCGAAATGCCTTTTCTTTAGTAACAATTACAGCCTCTACCATCTTTGGATCGTAAGCCCAGTATCAGAAGTTCTTTAGCACTCCTTTTTGAAATTTAGGGGCAACTAAAATCACTTTCTCTTTATCAGTTGGAGGCCAGATGATTGATTGCATGCGTTTGTGGGTATGGGGATCGCGAATACCAGGATTCTTCTTGAGATAAGATTTGACTGTTTTCATAGTAGGAAAGTCGTGAGTTACTTCGTGCTCAGGCTTGGAGTGAAATGCCCATCCAGGACCACATTGATTTAGATCTGAATCATAATAAGGAGCTCTCAATAGACTTTTAAGATCGATCTTGGTCCATGATTCAAATTGCGACTACTTGGCATAATACTCCCTGTGGCCACTTCCCTCGTCACCAACCACAACTTCCTATCCTGATCATATCTCTAGCATTTGACTTCATATTTGTTGCCGACCTTGTCATATAAGCTTGATCCTATTTCCATAACATATCGATCAGACACCTTTGTTGGATCATTGAGCTGAAAGTTTGTATCAAGTGGATTCAGATCTTAGTTTTTCATGATGAGCATCTGTTTGTTGCTTGGCTTTTTCCGAGTCTGATTTCTTTTCTTTGTTTGTTCTGCAGCTAGGAAGGCATTCAAACCAGCTTCTCTTTCAGTACCAGCTGCTGCTTTCTCTTCTGCAGTTTACTCATGATGTGCAACGTGGTGGATCATCGTCTTTATCAAAAAAATATTTTCCAAACCTTTTCTAAAGCTTGGCCTTAATTCATAGATCTCTGCCATTAGTAAGTTCACGTCATCCTGAAGTTTTTCAATTGCTTGATCTCTGATAGTTACTTGATTCTACAAGGATGATTTTGAGCATCCTTTCAAGCAGCATCTTGTTCCAGAATGACAACTCTTCACTGCAGCTTCTTTACATTCACATCTTCATCATTATCGTTGTCTGATTTCTCTATAAACTTTATTTCTCTATAGCCACTCGCGTTGCCGCTTCATCTTGTTCTAACATCCCTCCACTAGAACCGCCTACTTCTAAACGGGCTCCACTTGAGCTTTCTGGATGTGATCTAGTGGCAAAGAAGTTAGTAATGTGTGTTTCTCTGTAAGAAGCTTTGAGTTCAGGGGCATCTTGAGTGATTGGTTCAGGAATGACACTTGAGCTTGTGGGCTTGGGGTTAATGGGAGTTTCTGGTCAGTTCTCTGTCTTTTACTGGATTCTTGCTCTTGAATAGGATCATCTTCAGTCTGTGTTTCTTTAGTAGAAACGATTTTGGGAGGAGGGACCCTAGAATCACCCTGTAGTGATGCAAGAAGAGCACTAAGATTCTCTGCATTCATCAGATTTAGCTCTTTGACGGTTTCTTCAGCTTTCTTTGACTCAGCATGTTCCAACTCATCTTCGTTCTCTTATCGTCAGTAACAAGATCTTCAACTTCAGGCTTTGGCTTCTGTTGAGCACTAATGATTTTTACATCATATTCCTCAGCAATTGTGGCGTTTATTGGTTTAGGTGCAGATTACACTGGTCCGAACTTGCCATGTTTCTCTAGAGCATACTTTCGAGTAAACTTGAACATAGCTGTATCTCGGTGTTTGCATGCCACTTCGAAACAACTTGGACCCATCGACTTTAAATTTAGGAAATTATCTCTCTTCACTAGATCTGGATACTTCACGTAAAGCATCATTTGCACGAACCATGGGTACAGCAGGAAAACCTTCTTTTTGGTGTTCTCAAGCATATTTCTCATGTTGTTGAAGATAAATACTGAGAAGTTATAATTCCAATCATTCACGAGAGAAACAAGTGCAGCTGTCTGCGTCTGAGTTAGTTGATCAAGTCTGCCTTTATTATCTGCAATGCGTTGGAGAATGATGTGTGCGAGGAATCTCCTATAAGGCGGAAACATCTTCAACACTATTGGGAAAACGCCTTTGTAACTCATCTTTCATAACGCTTTGACAACATTATCTCTGTCAAAGGATGTAGGATGACTATCTGAATCATCAACCTTTAATAACTCTCGTACAGCTGCCTCTGAAATAATGATATCCTTTCCTTGAATCTTCGATTTGATAGTTCCCCTTCCACTAGCTCCTCCTCTATTCACCTTCACGTTTCTCCAGAAATCCTGAATCATGTCTTCACATATAACTAGATTTGTTCTTAAAGCATGAGTGAGTCAACAGTTGTTAAGCATGACGATCATGAAATGGAACATTTCGTAATACTCGGCTGGTGGATCCGACAAATAGCATGCTTGATTATGGAAGGCCTCGCCTTCAAGTTTGCGTTTTTCCATCATCTTCTGCACCATTTTCTACAATTTGAACAAAAACGTCAAATATGTCGCAAAAATCAACTTAGTTGACCTTTTGACTTTTCAATCCTAAATCAAACGATTCAAAAAGGTCAATAAATCAACGGTTCAAATAAAGAAGGTCAAGGGGTCAACAGGGGTTCAAAACAATTTTGAACCAAACGGTTCAAACCAGACTGAGTCGGTCAAAATGAATCGAATGCATTAGGTCAAACTGATTCGGATGAACTGAGTCAAACTGATTCGGATGAACCAGGTTAAGAGTATCTCGGATGATAAGGGTTCAACTCGAATGACCCCTTGTTAGTTATCCTAGATGCCTTGACATCTCGAATGAAGACAGATCTTGGATGACTATCCGAGATCCATCCGAGATGCCATGAAGTTCATCCGAGATACCATGATGTTCATCTGAGTTTCATTCGAGATGCTAGGGAAAGGCTAACCTATGAGTTCGAGTTAATATGTTCAAGATAGATCCGAGATGAGCAAATGAGTCCAAAATGACTCGAACTAATCGAGATACCATTATATAGACTGAAAATGGTCCTGAAATATTGTGCCAGGCCCATCTCCTGAACAGTGATCTGAGATGATGATCCATTTCGAATCCTATCCGAAATGGGTGGGCCCATCCGAGACAGTTAACTTCACTATGTGGGCCCCATACTTTTACCAGTTCTGAATAGTAACACCTTTTGTCAAAATCCACGATCCAACCAACCAAGCAATCCATTTTATAATAGTAATAATAATAATAATAATAATAATAATAATAATAATAATAATAATAATAATAATAATAATAATAATATAAGGGAAGAATTGACATGGGATCAAACCTTTTTGAACCGATTAAGGAACATTTTTCAGCACGAGCTTAGTCAGGCTGCTCCGTGCGATTGCCAATATATATGTCCACTTAAACTCATCACGTCAACCTTCGATTTTCAACCTTGCGACTTAATTAAATAGTTTTGCTATAACATCCGTGTGTCCCATATCAAGGCATAGCCCCGCGATTAAGGTATGCCCAACAATTCATCGTAACAGGTGAGTATACTGAGGACATCCTTTCATTTTACAACATCCGACTTGTTGATGAGCATGCCAGTACATCGTATCGCAAAGTGACCAAACAACATCAGACAAGGGTTAGGCTTAATACATTATATGTTATTTTTTACTTTTTAGGCTCGTGGAATTTTCTCGTGATGAATTTCCCTTCCTTTAAGATTTTGGCCTTCAATTTTGTCTCTCTTTTAAGGATATCTTGACTATATCTAGGTCTGCATATATCCAGATGCAACAGAAGGGCAGTCTTGATATCCCCGGATGATTCTCCAGCATAAAGACCCGAAACTTCAGACGTTGGCTATCTATTAACACAACATCTAAGACCATAAAATCATATGTCGATGATATGTTATCCACGAGATGTATAGCTTGTATTTTTATCGCTTGGTATCTTTATGCCCCTTGAGCGATAAGCCTATCAGCATATCGATGTGGATCCTCGCTTTTTCAACTTCGATACTTACATGTGTTAACCAAATTCTTAGTACGGAAATTAATTTCACTTCCCAGCATGTGATCTCCCCCTCAATCAAATATTTCTCCCCCTAAATTTGTGCAGAAGTAGAATACTTTATGTGCAAATTTATTTATGCAGCGTTACATTTTGGTTCATCAGCCCCAAAACTGATTGTTTCGTCTAGAGTAAACGAAAGGCTAAAACTAGGGTTTGCAGGTTGTATAAAACCAAATCAGTTTTAGGGCTTCTTTGTTTTATCTTCTCCTATTCACGCCATCTTGTTACACAATTTTTTTAAGTTGCTTAGTCGGAGTAACGCATCTCAAAAGGTCCACAAGCACCTTGAATCTCGAGTTGCTGACAGGTTTTGTAAAAAGATCTGCTTTATTAGCATCAATATGGATCTGTTCAAGTTTAAACAAACCTCTATCATAGCAATCTTGAATGAAATGAACCTTGATATCATTTTGCTTGGTTTTGGAGTGAAATACAGGGTTTTTGATGATTTGGATAGCGGCATCATTATCACAATATATAGTAGTGTTTAGATAAGTCAAACCATAATTCTTGAGTTGGTGTTGCACCCAAATAACCTGAGAGCAGCAAGCAGATGCTGCAATGTATTCTGCTTCAGTAGTGGAGAGTGACACTGTTTGTTGCTTTTTGCATTGCCACAAGATGAGTCTGTCTCCCAAGTACTGGCACCCAGCCGATGTAGACTTCATATCCTTGTCCGTCCCTCCAAGGTTACTGTCAGAAAAAGTAAACAAATCAAAGTTCGAATCTCTAGGATACCAAAGTCCGAGTTTTGGAGCTCCCTTCAAGTATCTAAATATTCGTTTAACGACAGTAAGATGAGATAGTTTATGATTAGCCTGATAACGAGCACATTGGCAGACGACAAACATAATGTCCAGCCGGCTTGTAGTTAAGTACATGAGTGAACCAATCATAGATTGATACATTGTCTGATTGACCGAGCTTCCTTCAGCATCCTCACTTAGCAAGGGTCGTTCTACAATGGGGAGTCCATATGCTTAGAATCAATCATCTTGAATTTTACAAGAATGTCTTGAACGTATTTACCTTGATGAATCAAGATTCCTTTAATGCTCTTACAAACTTGAAAGCCTAGGAACATAGTCATTTTCCCCGTGAGCTCATTTCAAACTTCTTCTTTATCACCTCCTCGAACTCCTTGCATCGATCTTCATTGGTTGACCCGAAAATGATATCGTCAACATAGATCTAAACAAGGATGAGATCCTTGTCACTGCGTTAATGAACAACGTTTGATCTATTGTCCCTCGGGTATATCCATGTGTAAGAAAATGCTCTGTTAAGGTTGCATATCATGCACGGGGAGCTTGGTGCAGACCATACAAAGCTTTATCTAACTTGTAGGCATAGCCTTGCTTCTTTGAATCAACAAACCAAGGGGGTTGAGCGACATAAATCTCCTCCTTGACCTTCCCATACGAAAACGCCGTCTTGACATCCATCTGATAAACAGTGAAACCCATATCTGATGCATATGCTAAGAAAATGCGTATGGCTTCCAGACGAGCTACTAGTGTGTGCACCTCATCTTAATCGAGACATTCAATTTGTTTGAATCCCTGGACCACCAACCGAGCTTTGTTTCTCACAATCATGCCGGTATCATCTTGTTTGTTTCTATATACCCAACATGTACCAAGAGCGAGCTTTCCTTCTGGCAGTTTCACCAGTTTCCGTACTCCCAGCTTTTCGAATTGATTGAGCTCTTCATGCATTGCATCAACCCATCCAGGTTCCTGAAAAGCAACATCAATGCTCTTAGGCTCAATCTGTGAGATGAAACATGAATATAAACATGTGTTAATGGTTCTTGATCTACTGTAGGTCTGAACACAAGCAGCTATAGGGCCAGTAATGTTTATAATCGGATGGCTTTTCGGAACACGCTGTGGGATTGCAACAACAGGTGCCTGCAAGTTTGATTGTAGATTTGAAAAGCTTCCTTACACTATCCCAGATTGTTCCCCCTCATTTGATGCAGCAGCATTGTTGATCACCAGTGGATCTACAAGGCAATCTGACAGAACCGGCTCCGGAAACAATGAAGTTCCTTGAATGTTTGTATTTGAAGGACTATTGGTAGTTTGCTGTGTGGAAGGTTCATTGTTGTGAACTGCATCATTAGGAGTAGTTGTTGTTGTTGGTTCAGGAACCGGCTCTGAACTTGTGAAGAAGGATGCGGTGTAGTAGTGGCTTCATGAATTCCTTGTGGATCTACAGTAAGCTTCTTGAAAGCATCTTGAATAGGTCCAACATCATCTTCAGCTATGATGGGAATATGTATCACTGTACTTGAAACATCTGTAGTAACAATTACATCAGAAAGAATATTAAACGACTCAAACAAGGAGGAATAATAATATAACCAGTCAGGTCCAATTCGTGTGTCTTTGGGATTTTCTTCCAGCCAATCCACGTAGTATGTCTCTACGATTTGCTTCTTGATTTTGTTATATACTCGATATGTGGTGTTTTTAGCATAGCTGATGAAATAGCATGGATCACCTCTTGCTTCAAATTTACCTTTGGCATCCATGGTTAAGAGAACACAAGGACACCCAAAAGTGCGGAAATGTTGTACATAGGGTTTCTGTCCTTCAACTATCTCATACGGCCTCTTCATGTGACTTTTATTGATTAGTGCATGATTTTGAACATAGCATGCGGTATTCACTACTTCTGCCCAAAATATCAGTGCAAGGCTAGAATCTATCAGCATTAAACGAGCAGCTTCAATAAGAGTTCGATTGTGTCTTTCAGCAGCTCCGTTTTGTTGAGGAGTTCGAGCGACACTAAATTGACGATGAATTCCTTTTAAAGCACAAAAATTATTCAGCCCAGCGTTCTTGAACTCCGTCCCATTGTCGCAGCATATAATTTTCACTCGCTCGTTCGCTTGGTTTTCCATGGGAGTCACAAATTTCTTTATCAGATGCAGTTTCACTCTTCTGTTCCAAGAAAAACACCCAAGTTAAGCAAGAAAAATCATCAGGGGTAACTAAGCCATAAGCCTTTCCTCCAATACTCAGCAAATTGACAGGACCAAAATGATCCATGTGAAGCAGTTCCAGAACTTTAGATGTCGTGTGCACGAGCTTGGGCTTATGAGGCTTACGATGTTGCTTCCCATGAGCACATGATTCTCATTTTTCGATCTGCATAAAATCTCTGATTGGTAAGTTTCTTACTAGACCTCCTTTTACTTATCCATTAAGATTCTACATATTCAGATGGCTAAGTTGTCGATGCCACAACATTGCATCATGTTCAGCAATTTTAGAAAACACACACAGTTTACTTGCTTAGTGGGGGCTTTGTTCATATCAATCACGTAGGCATTTCCTCGTTGTTTAGCTTCAATCAAACTCGGGTATGACAATCCCAGGCTTCAACACCACGCAACCACCTTTTATGAAAAGAACTTCTAATCCGTTGTTGCACAACTTGGATACACTAAGAAGGCTGTGTTTGAGTTCAAGAACATAATTTACATCAGAGAAGCTGAGGACCCCAAGTCTGATCGTGCCTTTCATAGTAATTCTTCCAGTTTCTCCTCCTACGAAGGTGACAAATCCGCCGTTAAAGATATTTTTATCATTCAACTAGGAGATGTCCCTGGTCATGTGTCTGGAACAACCACTGTCGATAAACTAGAGTCTAACTACAGCCCTCCATAGCCGTTCCTACACACATAACGGGATTAGTGAGAAACTGGAACCCAGACCATATTCGATCTGGGTTGATAATCACACTTCATTCGCAAAACCTCACGAAAGGTCACATGACTTTCAGTAGAATTCTAGATTTTGGAAGAATAGATTGTAGAGTTTGACAATGGAGAACACTGAAACTAAGATCTAGTCAGAATTTTAGGTCTCCAGATTTTTAAATCATTATTGTTTTAAAATAGCTCTAGTTGATGTTGCGTTTAGTTTCTTTGGCTGACTTTGGAAACCATTTGTGTTTGAAAGCTTTTGATTGTTTTTCTTTGCTAGATTCCAGTCTCCATCAGAAGGCTTTGCATAAGTGAATTAATGTCAATGACGTTGATGGTGCGAAGCCGTCTGATAGTTGGTGTTCCTAGATTGGTAAGACACGAGAGGACGATGAAGACAGTTTCTAGCTATGTGCCCCAGAATTCCACTATTGAAGCAAGTTTGTCTTTTTGAGAAAAAGACTCTTAATTCTGCTTGTGTTATTCTGGGGAGTTGATTGGGACTCCTCTTTCCACTAGATGCTGATTTCCTGTGTGCATATTTGCTCTTGGATGAAACCTGCTCACAATCATCAGCACAAGAGTGAGTATCGATAGTTTTGCTCTTCAACTTTGGTTTAGTTTGTTTTTGAAATGGGTTTTTCTTTTGATTAACATCATTTGAGTAGGCTTCCTCTTGAGTTTTCATTTTGTGATGGTTTCTTGTTTTTCGCGATCTTCTTTTCTTTGTAGGAGTGGATTCTGTGGGCTTAGTTTCATTTGAAACCTTTTCTTCAGAAACTGAGGTTTCGGAGACAACTTCATCAGTTTCTTTGGAAACTGTTTCATTTGACACCAAGCTTTCAGAATTAATGGATTCTGGGTAACCAGATGATGAGCAAATTTTGTCAATAATTTGACCATCACAAACACCTTGCTCATTATCTGATGAGTCAGAATCTACAGCTTGATCCATAGATTTATCAGGCAACTGCTGTTCATCAATATTTTCATTCACACAATCCATTACAACAATATTTTCAACTTCACAATTTTCAGAGAAATCTGAAGTATCAGTTGAGGTTTCAGGAAGACTGAAACAGTTTTCTGAATCACTCGAAACGGATTCTTCAGACTCCTCTAGTAAAAAAGTTAAGTCAAAATCAGAATGAAAAACTACATCTTTCAAAGTTTCAGTTTCAAGAACTTTAGAAAAACCCTGAGTCTCAAAAACCATGGACTGAACAAAGTTCCAAACGTAATTATCATGTTTATCACACAAAGAAACATCTAAAGCATCAGCATCAACTGGATGTGGTTCATCATCCACTTTTTACCGCTCCTCGACTATCACTGACTCTACACAAACACTAAAACAATTAACATTGTTTACAGAATCAGAGGTAGAAGTCGTTTCCTGTGGTTCCTCGGATGGAGTTTTTATCGACTCCTTTTCATGTTTTAAGTATTCAATTGATTCATTTAAGCATTCTTGATTAATGTCTTTAACAAAACTCATGGGCTTTTGAAAATCAGTGGGTCGAGCACTCTTTGTTTTGAAAATCTTGATTATATGGCAGAGGAACTTGTGTATAACCCAACCCTTTGTCCTTGTTTTCCTTGTACGCTAATTGTACATTACAAAGATTACCAACAGTTTCACTGGAAGTATCAAATTTCTTAATGTTCAACTCATTTTGTTGATATTTTCAAGTAAGAAGTTCCAGCTCAGCTGTCACCAAGTCGCATTCTAGAGTTTTTGAATTTAACCTATTTTTGTAATCATGGACCCAACATTTTTGTTGATTGACGTCCAGGTGGAGCGGAGCTATGTTGATGCATTATGTCTATTGCTTACGTCTAGGATATGTATGTATTGTATATAGGGCTTAAACGTCATTTATTTATATGTTAAATGTTTATTTTATACATTTTGTACTGGCTCGTACGAGCGAGATAGGATGGCTCATACGAGTGACTTTCAGTCATTCGTACGAATCAGCTACTCATACGAATCATGTCTCTGTTTAACACACACTCCAGTATGAGTCATGTCGACCTATAAATAGAGGAGTGTTGTCTCACAGCTAGTGAGTGTTAGTTCAGTTGGTACAGCGAAGCCCTGCTGATGTGTTTACTAGCGTCTGTACTTGCACGTCACTAATACAATCAGAAGTAGTTAAACAGTAAGATCTTTCTTGTTCGTTTTGTCAACCTCTCTAGCAACGAATTCCGCCTCTGCTAGCTGAGTTAGATCAGACCGGTTGCTCATCGGAGGAGATCGATCCTCGTTCACAAGTGGTATCAGAGCTTTGAGGTCTGATCTACTGACAAACATCAAGTAATTGCAGGCTACCAACTGTTTCAGACTTGGATTCACTTTCTTCATCTACACATTCTCGAACTGAACTGGATTTTGGACGAATTTATGGATGAAATGGACTAGGATTCTAGGAATTCATGTTAAACTACATTCTAATCAATCCTTAACAATTTCAGATCTAAAATCGAACTTAATCATGTCAAAATCGGTAAAATTCATCTGTTTGGAGACTTAGTTGTTTCGTACGAGTAGAGAGACCACTCGCACAAACAACTGATTTAGACCATTTGTATGAACAAGTAACCAGAAATTCCTGAAATTTACATGTTTCAAAAATTTACAAGTATGATTCGCACGAACCTTCAATCCATACGTGCATCTCACTCGTATGAACAGATCTTGGTCACTCGCACGAACATCTTGTTCGCACGAGTAAATGGTTTGTGCAAATTACCTTGTCTTTCAAATCTCTGCTTCGTACGAATGGATTTAAATCGAACGAAGGAATTTTCCGTACTAATCAGTTTGTTCGAAAAGTGTGTTTTTCAAATTTCACAGAAAATGTCTGAAGACTTTTACAACGCATTCGCTACATCGGCTGTCACAACCACAGCGGCTCAAAACATCAATCTTGAAAACGAGATGGGCACAATGACCAAACCGTTGAAGTTAATGAATCTAGAAGACTTCGACAGCTGGAGTGAGCGGTTCATGAATTGGGTCCAGGCAAATCACTTTACTTGCTAGTTCGCGATTGAAGCCAAATATCAAACGCCTGGAGGTGAAAATGGCCTCGAGAAGACTCTTGCTCAACTCTCGGATGTTGAAAGGGAAGGTTCATAAACGAAAAGAAAATGATGAATATTCTAAAACAATCCATTAAAGAAGATATTCTGGCATTACTTCAACACGATGATGCTCAATCATTATGGAATGCTCTCCGTTTGAAGTTTCAGGGAAGTGCTCAGCTTCGAAAGAGTAAACGGGCTTTGCTTAGTAAAGAGTTTGATAATTTTACACTGACTAAAGGAGAGACTGTGAAGCAATTGATCGAAAGATACTATCATTTGGTGGTGCAAATGAAGAGAATGGGAATCATCAAGACCAACGAAGAACTTGTTGATAAGTTGGCAGATTCTCTACCGCAAGGCGAATGGTCCACGTATTTGACCATATTGAAGAACTGAACCGAGTATGGTAATTTTTCATTACCACGTCTCATAGAAAGACTAGAGGGACATGAACTTGAAATGCAAAAGATGCCGAAGAACAAAACCATCCAAGTTCAACAAGATGTTAATCTGTACTTCAAGAACAGTTCTGCTACTCAAATTCTGTCTCTAAAGATCCAGGTAGCTGAAACTGATACGTGTTTCCATCATGTGGCAGGTTTCGATGTTGATCATCAATGAGTAATTGCACGAATCTAGGATCCATCGCCCATGCACCTTTATTGACGTTGTCGATCATGCAATAGAAAATCAATCCAGAAATGTTGAACGGCTGATTCGTACACAGATTCAGCATAGCCGCGGACCACTCTAAATTCAAACCATCATAACCGCCCTTTCGATGACAGATACTCATACAGAACGTGTGCAAAATGAACCTCCAGTCTTTGGTAAGCCCTGTCTTCTTGATCTCGTTTTTGTGACGAAAGTCTCCAATGTAGTTCATCCCATGAAATCTCTCTAGAATTTCCTCCTTCTTTAACTTCAATGGATCACTGGCGTTATCTCCGAGGCTCAGCACCTTTCGAATTTGTTCCTCAGTGACTTTAATTTCCTTGTTCCGCACTGTCGTTGTGATATACTTGACGTTGTTTAGCGTTCTTGCCCTTGCCGTTCTCCAAAATTCTTCTATGTGAATGGAGTAAATAGTGGGATTTGCTTGGATTGCATAGCTGATTTTACTCCGCGACAACAAGTCCATTACGTCTTCAAAGTCGGGCTCCGGAGGAACTGGGGTGATCGGCTGATTGTGCTTTCTCGTACCATACCACAATAAAGGTTGAGCCTTTCTGAAAAGTCAAAACGAGCCAAGTTAGATTTTTATACAACAAAATAAATATAAATACATATAAATACAAATATTAAAGTGAATTAAAAAAATATACATATATATATATCTTAAAATCGCTGATATCTACGCTGAACCTAAGGATAAATACGCAGAACATCTGACTAGTGAAATTAAG
Source organism: Scalesia atractyloides (assembly GCA_947069175.1). Taxonomy (NCBI): domain Eukaryota; kingdom Viridiplantae; phylum Streptophyta; class Magnoliopsida; order Asterales; family Asteraceae; genus Scalesia; species Scalesia atractyloides. Next base: position 50,114,931 of record CAMTDV010000001.1, on the reverse strand, counting down.
GTATTTTTGGCGTAAATGATTTATTACGCTGTCTTAACCGGTGTATTACTCTAATACGCTGGTTGCTTAAGCTTTCGTTCAAAACTTAAGTCCGCCATTAGATGTCTCGTACAAATACGCTGATTACACATATTTACGTTGATCATATATTAGCATATTTAAGTATAACCAGTGTAGATGACAATCTACGCTGGTTTAACTTGCGTATTTGTCTATACGCCGGTTGCTTGAACTCGCGTTCAATCCTTGAGCTGACTAAATACGCTATCTTCAAGTTAAATACACCGTATTCAAAATAAATACACCATATTCATAATTTTCTTGATAAACCCCTGAAAACCCATGAGAACTGTTTAATCTATTTATCATTACAGTCCCAATTGCGATATACATACCCAACAATCAATCGATCAACATTTGAAAAACTGAAAAACATACCGATGAAGATCTTTCAATGTCCGATCCGATTTACACAAAACAATTGTGAGTGCTTTTAGAGATGTATGGGTGTGAGATCAGTTGAATAAGACGATGATAAAGATAACCTTTTGAAAATATTTACAAACGGTGAAAAAATCAAGCATTTATACGATTTTACATTCCAGCGTAATTATTAATTACGCTGGACAATTAATTACGCCGCCTAGATATTTTTTTAAGGTTTCTTCAAGCCTCAGAATTTGAAATCAATTATGCTCGAAAACATCAAATTTTCTCGAAAAATGTGCCCATTTTGGTTAAAAATATTGCAGGAAATTTAAAAATAAGCTTAAGAAAGATAGAAAATTGTAGTTTGGATCCTGAAAATTTTTCTTAGGGCCAGAAAGCTTCCTTTTTCGCATAGAATTTTCGCTTAAAGATTTCAGATCCTGTGACTTTCCTGCAGAAGATCATACTGATAACACTTTGTCAGTTTGAAATAAACTATTAGATACTTTTGAACAATCAAAGCACCAGAAAGACTGTCAGTATGTTTATCCTTTTAAATCCATGCACCTATCTTTCAACATGCGTTTAGAGAACCTTTTATCATGTTGTGGTAATATTGACAAGAAATTCGATATTCCACCACTCATGCTGGACTTGTCAGAATGTTGTGCCCGTGAGTCCCACATCAGGACATACCCCCGCGATCAAGGTATGCGTAAAGATTCCTCATAACAGGTGATTATACTGACTTCATTCATTTTTGAGGTTTTAACGTTAGACAGTTGGTGTTCAGGTCAGTACTTCTGTACAGCAAAGAGACCAAGGTCTAACGAGGGCTATGACAGATACCAAATGCGGTACGATTTAAGCACTTGAATGATTCTCAATGAGAGTTTCATTTGTGTAGGGTTTTGGCCGCATAAGCTATTTTTGAAAAGATATCATAGTTGTGTCTAGGTCAGTATATATCTGGATGCAGCAGAAGAGCAACTATGATATCCCCGAATGGTTAGCCAATATAAAGACCCGAAATCTCGGACTTTGGCAATCTAGCAGCGTAAGATTTAAGACCATTAAGCCATACGACGCAACGTGTTACCCGCAAGTTGCACAACATTGTGTGTATCCAGAATTCTTGTGTAATTATTTTCTTTTGTCTCCTTTCCGTAGTTTACTTCAAGGTATTGCTGAAGCTATTGACACGTCGTTGCTTGGTGCCTCAACCTGATTTTATTTTAAGATCAAATAAAGTGTCAACAGTTTCTCTATCATTTCTTATGCAGATGTCAAATAAAGGATTCTGGTTCAACAATATTTTCTGGAATACATCCCCCCTTAAAAATTTATTTTCTAGGATTCGTTACTTGAAAAGAAATTTTAAGTTTGCAGAAAATCTTTTTGATGGCACATTTTTAAGAGAAGCATTTATTCTGAACAACCAGTTTTTTTTTACCGAAAGTTAATTCCATTCAAGCCATTTCGAACCAGGTTACCAACTGGTTGAATCGAGCTTTATCGAAGGCTTTCATAAATATATCAGCTTTTTGTTGCACTGAATCCACTGGCACCACTTGGATGTATCCTTTCTCGCACTCATCTCTAATCGCATGAATGCGTATTTCGATGTTTTCGTTTTGGAGTGGTGGATCGGATTCTTCACAATTCCCAGACATGCCTCATTGTTGATGAATATTGGAGTCTTCATGATGTTGATCCCATAATCTAACAACTGATTCTATATCCAAAGGACTTGTGAACAGCAACTGTAAGCTGCCGTGTATTCAGCTTGAGTGGTAGATGTAAAGACTGTCATCTGCTTCTTGCTCTGCCACGAAATGAGACGATTTACTAAGAATTGGCGGCCTCCGGAGACATATTTTCTGTCTACTTTGCAACCTGCATGATCACTGTCAGAGTAAACAATTAGATCAAAATTACTATCTTTAGGATACCACAAACCAAGCTTTCGAGTTCCTTTGAGATAGCGAAATATTCTCTTGACGGCAGCATCATGCGATTCTTTGGGATTCGTCTGAAAGCGGGCACAGAGACAGACAGCCCACATTATGTCAGGCCTACTAGTGGTCAGATACATTAACGAGCCAATCATTGAGCGATAGAAAGATTTGTTCACTGGCTTTCCTTGAAGATCTGAAGTGAGTTCCGTCTGAGCCGCAAAAGGGGTGCTGGCAGATTTGCAATCATTCATGTTGTACTTGGAAATGATATCTCTGATATACTTAGCTGATGAATGAAGATGCCATCCTTTCTCTGCTTCACTTCTAATCCTAAGAAAAACGTGAATTCTCCCATCATGCTCATCTCGAATTTCACTTTCATGACCTTCTCGAACTCTCTGCAAAGGGCTTCATCAGTCGACCCAAAGATGATATCGTCCACGTATATCTGCACCAGCATCACATCATCTCCGATCCGCTTTGTGAAAAGAGTCATATCAATTTTGCGTCTTGAGTATCCACATTCCAGAAGATATGTTGACAAAGTCTCGTACCATGCTCGAGGAGCTTGGTGAGACCATAGAGAGCTTTGTCAAGCTTGTAGTATTTCGTGGGGAAGTGAAGATCTTGAAAACCTGGAGGTTGACAGACATAGACTTCTTCTTTCAGTTTCCTATATAGAAAAGCACTCTTTACATCCATTTGAAACACCTTAAAGTTTTTTAATGAAGCATAGGCTAAGAAGATTCTGATAGCTTCCAAGCGTGCAACCGGTGCAAAAACTTCCTCATAGTCAATCCCCTCCTCCTGCCGAAAACCTTGAACCACTAATCTTGTCTTATTTTTGATAACTACAACACGGTCGTCCATCTTGTAAATCAACGAGTTCCCAGACTTTAAGTTTCCGAAATTGGGCTAATTCTTCTTGCGTTGCTTGTACCCAGTTGGAGTCTTGAATTGCTTCTTTGATATCTATTGGGACAGACTACGAGAGAAAAGCTGCATACAGTCCTGTGTTGATGGTATGTGTTTGTCCGCGTGTTCGAACTCCATCTTCAACAGAACCGATGACATTTTCAATTGGATGGTTTCGATTGGTCTTGTACCCTGCGTTCATGTGAGTTTCCACTTGTTGAGGCAGATTAGTGAAGTGTTCATCGACTTAGATAATTGGAGTTTCGTCTTCTTTAGAAGGTTCGTCCACATCCAGCTGTGAAGAAGAGTCAGCATGTGCGGATGCATTCTCAACAGATGTGTCACCATTTACTTCAATTACAAGAGGAGTAGGAGAGGCAGAGGTAGGGGTGAAACCTGTTGTAAAAGAAGTGAAACCAATGTCAGAGGCATCAAACAATGGTTCCAATGGAGTGGATTCTGCAGGTTCGGATTCAGTGACGTCATAGAACCAGTTTGGAGCGCTTCTAGTGTTAGTGGAGTTTCCTTCTTGAAAATCAATGTTGAAAGTGTTGAATATAACGTCTACGTCATAGAACCAGTTTGGAGCGCTTCTAGTGTTAGTGGAGTTTCCTTCTTGAAAATCGACGTAGTACATTTCAATCACCATCTTAGTTCGTTTGTTGTAGACTCGATATGTGTGACATCCTGGTTTTTCGGATAACTTAAACGCAATACTTGTCGAATAAATTATATGCTACGTATTAAACGTGTACGAGTTAGTGAATACGTGATGTGCGATTATGTGATTGTTTTAGTTATAAAATAATTATGGTACATATGTACACGAACCGAACCGAACCGCGACACGAACCAACCTCGATTCCTTGTGACTCTAGGAGTGAACCAAGTTTTAAACTCAAACCAACCAACCCAAACCACTCTCGGCCGAGAACAAGCCCAAACCGCAAACCCATTTCCCTTTTCTTGATCCTTTTTGCGCTATATATACAAACACACATGCATGTTGCTTCACAAAAACAAAAACACAAGAAACCCTAGTGAGAAAGAAGCCGACGGCAGCCCTTGTTCATTCTCTTTGACCGCAAACAGCCTTACTCTTGTCCCTTTGATCGCGAGCAGCCTCCCCTTTCAGTCCCTCGACCGTAAGCAACTTGTTACAACTCCATCATCATCTCTCGGTCGCGACAGCAGATTGTTCATCTCATTCTTTCGGTCGTGATCTTGCTTGAACAGCCGAATCCATTCTCATCCAAGTCTCGACTCGTTATTCACCATTATTAAAGGTTAGGATTTATAATCGTTTGCAAGATCATATTCGGATTATAGGTGTTTGAATGTAATGATTATGTTGTTAATCGGCTGATTGATCATTGTTTGCATGTATGATTGTTTTCGGAACTCATAGTTTGCGAGTGTGTTTTGTTTATAAAGACTAGAGATATTGATTAGGGTTTGCATGGATATGTTATATGTATCGATCTATGATTAGAAAAATCAGTTCTTGATCGCCTAGGTTCATTGTATTGACGGTTTATGCAAATTAGCGGTGATAAAATGCTGAAACAGATTGCTGAGTGATGGTTACAGCCGACTTCAACAGGCTGTAACTCGGTCATTAGTTGTCGAAAAACGGACTTTCTGAAGTCTAAAACGTAGAGATTTGAATAACGAATCTAAGGGCACTGGATTCATATTTTTCTGAAGTCGTTTGATATTTTTAAGTGGCCAAGTAAGTTCAGTAACTAAAGCTGTGAAAATCCTGAAATTTTGTTAGTTGTTTATCGAGTTGGATTTAATAATCTGTAGGGAGTCAAGTCATGAATTTTGTACAGCAACTAGGTATGGAAATTTCCGGGCAACTCCCATGGGAATTTTGTTAATTGGACGATCAGTGATTTTTAAATAAATTCTTCCGTGGACTGCAGTCAGAAAGCGACGAATCTGACTGCAGCCTAGTATATTAATATTTGTGGATAATTGGTAAAGTATTAGGACTTGAAAAATTTATATAAATTTCTACAGTATAATTGTCACCTGCTGTAAAATAATTGGAATTTTTGGAACGTTAGAACTATTTTATAAAAATCCTAGAAAACAGCTGAATTATGAGTATGTAAGCTGAAATTTGATAACTTGTGATTGTGTGCACCAAAGTGTTGCATGGATTGGATTATGTTCATGATAAATTGTTTTGATTACTATGTTCACATGAGGATACTTGCATGCATGTTTGAGTGTTAGGTATTTTGTTGTGTGTATCACTTTGTGCGTAAATTACGTGTGGAATTTGTATTGGTGTGTTCACACACTGACTTGAAATCAATTGGTTTGTTAGGACGCAATTAGCGGTCCCATCCCTTACAACTTCTTTGCTACACTAACCGAGCAACTAAAGGTGAGTTCACGGCCCCTAATTTTATCCGGTTTTAAACAACAGGGGGAGAAACATGTATACACTCTTCAACTCAATCTTTACGTTATATGAAATTAACGTCACATAACTATTCGGTAACTAAGTTAATGTTAATGTAACGTTATGGTCACTAAGCAGCTATATCACTTAAGTCCTCGTCAATCTCTCGGATCGTTAGTATTGGGTTTTAATAGCGGGGGAATTATAAGTAGTACTACTGGGCCCGACAAGCCCCATCCGAGCTAGTCGCGCTAGCCGACCGGGTATGGTCAACGGGTGAATAATTTGGCCTAACTTCGCCATGGTCAGTGATAGGCCTGGCAACACGGAGGCACAACAGTCAGCTTCGATCGCGAACACTTACGTGACATGACTTTAGGCTAGCTACCTATATATGTTAACATTGAACTTAATTACGAATCAACTATATTATCCCGGGTTAGGGATAATGGAAACAACAACTTTATTATTCCGGGTTTGGAATAATGGAACCAACATTATTATTATTCCGGGTTGGGAATAATGGAACTAAATCGTTATCCCGGGTTAGGGATAACGGGGGAAACAAACTCATAACCGAACAAACGAATTTATGAAAACCTGTGAACTCACTCATCTTTAATGTTGACACTTGTTTCTTTACATGTTTCTCAGGACGCTAGGAGCTCTAGGTGCACTCACACGCATTGAACAGGACATCTTTTATCGAGTCTCATTTACAAACATTGTTTTGGGTTTTTCATTTGTTTTGGCGTTTATGTTGGCGCCCGTTTCATTACTTATCTTATGCTTCCGCTCAACCATAAAAACTAATGCTTCCGCTAAACATTGGTAACTAACTAAGACAACATAAAATCTACGATGAATGGTTAAACAAATGATTTTTGGAAAACGTATCATCAATCATATAGAGTCGTTCGACGTACTAGTGTTTCAGATTCTGGTTTGTTCACATGCCTCGCGGTAAAACTCCGCAGGTGGAAATTGAGGGTGTGACAGATTGGTATCAGAGCCACTAGCTATAGAGAACCAGGTTTGCATTAGAAGTAGACCTAAACTATAGCTGAATACATGACACTAGACGTAGTTTGGCACCGAACTGTTATATCTTGTTATGCGATGTACCACAACTGTGTTATGTAGATTATGACTTCTTAATAAGAAATGAAAAACAACTCGTAACTAACTACACGACCTAACAGGCAATGTCATCATCATCATCATCATCATCATCATCCGACAAACTTACGCCACCAAGAGCGCCAGGAAAGGCACCTATGGTGGAACCCTTACCATCTTATGGCGTGGAAACACGCTCAGCTGCGAGGAAAAGGCTCGCTCTGGGGAGGAGTCGTCATCACGCCCAACCATCGCTGTGCCGGTCAAACCGGTTAACCCTGTAGAAGTAGGAAATGACCTACTTAGAAACATGATACAGAAACAACAAGAACAGTTAGAAAGAATGCAGGAAACCATCCTAGCACAGGGATGGATGATCCGAAAACTGACAGGTAAAACCGACTCGCTCGAGGAAGAGCAACATACGAGTAAGATAGCTCGTAACACCTTAGCCAGAGATCTGCGTGCTAAGCAGATAAGAGCCGACTGGCTCGAAGACAGAGTCCTGGAAAATAGTTGGAACATTTAGGAGCTAGAGCAAAATCAAGCACCTGCACCAGCACCGGCCCCTCCAGTGCCGGTAGAAGAGGATCCGGAAGAGGACCCAGAGGAGGATCTAGAGGAGGATCCGGAGGAGGACCCAGCTGTAGAAGCCGGAAATGCCGCGCAGGATGACGGCAACGACAGTGATTTGGGGGATGGAGACGTAGACGACTGACACGTCTCGCTTATTTTATTTACTTTCCTTCAGTCTATTTATTTTCCCACTTGTGTTTAAACTTGAGACTTTATAGTGAATTCATATGTTTGGTTGGCACTTTGTAAGACGTTGAGATTTCATTTAATCAAGTATTTCTTTTGACTATTTAATATATTTGAGTTGACATAACTTGATAATTATTAAAGTACGAAGTAGGATAACTATATTGGATATATAGACTTATCGGGGTATGTTTATGTTGTTTTTCGAAGATCTAAATGGCAACTGGACGACGTGGAAACCTTAACATGACGCCCGAAGAACTAGCTGCCATGATTCAAGAGCACGTGAACGCAGCTTTAGCGGGTGTTCAAAACCAACCGGCAGGTAACCATTATTAAATTTTCGTGTGAAAATCTAATAGTTGGGCTAGTAGAATTCCTCGCTGACTACCTGTTCTCTGTCAGCAGGAGGGGGTTTTAACCCCTACAAGATGTTCCTCGATGCGAAACCAAGCAAATACTCGGGGGCAGAAGGGCCCATTGGACTGGTCCGCTGGATCGAAAAATCTGAATCAGTATTTGAAATGTGCAACTGTTTGGAGGCCAACAAGGTCAAGTATGCAGCCTCAACACTGGAAGATGGGGCACTAACTTGGTGGAATGCACAAGTCCAAACGCGTGGACTTATTGCTGCAAATGCAATGGCCTGGGCCGAGTTCAAGGCCCTAATCAAAGAGGAGTACTGTCCACGAGACAGAGTGCAACAGTTGGAGCAAGCCTTATGGAACCACAAGATGGTGGGATCTGACATCGAAGCTTACACAGCAAAACATCATGACTTGGTATTTCTGTGTCCTGATCTGGCTAACACTGTGGAGAAACGGCTCGAGTTCTACCTTGGGGGTCTGGTCCCGGAGATTCAGGGTATGGTAATGGCTAGTAACCCTGCAACTGAACATCAAGCAATAAGGTTGGCGCACAAACTCACCGATAAGGCGGTGGAACAAAAGAAGTTGCCAGCACGGGGTACAACTGAAGTTGCCCCTGACAATAAAAGAAAGTTTGAAGACTCGTCTGCTCGACAGTCTTCGTCATCCCAGCCGCAACAGGGGAACCAGAAACGGTTCAATCATTACAACGGCCACCGGGGTCACCAAAATCAGCCCGCCAACAACAACAACAACAACCAGAACGCAAGCGGCTATGTAGGTCGAAAGCCGCAGTGCACCCGCTGTAATCTTCATCATAACGGCCCTTGTGCCGGAAACCGCTGCCAACGATGTGGCAAGATGGGACATGCGGCAAAGGATTGTCGTGGGGAAATCATGCCCCGACAGAACCAAAATCAACCCCAAGGCCCACAACAGGGTGTTAACCGGGGATGCTATCAGTGTAGTAGCACTGCCCACTTCAAAAGAGACTGCCCACAGCTGCGTAACAACAACAACAATGGGGGGAACAACCACAACCACAATAACCATAACAACAACAATAACAACAACAATAATGGAAATGGTGGCACAGTCGGTGCCAAAGGTCGCGCATTTACATTGGGCCGCGGAGAGGCAAGAAACGACTCGAACGTGGTCACCGGTAAGTTTCCCCTTAATGAACATTTTGCTACTGTGCTTTTTGATACGGGTGCGGATAGGAGCTTTATATCTGAGTCTTTTAGGAAGAACCTAAATCTCACGCCTAAACCCTTAGAGACCCCTTATGTTATAGAATTAGCCGATGGTAATTCTGTAGATGTGACCCATATAGTATCCGGCTGTCAACTCAAACTCGTGGGTCACACTTTTACCATTGATCTAATGACAACTACCCTGGGAAGTTTTGACGTGGTAGTCGGAATGGACTGGCTATCCGACGTCCGGGCTGAAGTTCTCTGCTTCGAAAAATCTATCCGAATTCCGCTCTCTAACGACGAAATCTTGACGGTGCAAGGCGAGAAGGCAGGCTCCGTCACCAACATCATCTCTTACATGCAAGCGCAGAAGTATCTTCGGAGGAAGAACTCCTTCGCTTTACTCGCACTGGTTACCGAACAGCCTAAGGACGAGAAACGTATAGAAGACATCCGTGTCGTCCGTGATTTTTCCGATGTATTCCCAGAGGAATTACCTGGTCTTCCACCCCATCGACAATTGGAGTTTGAAATTGAATTGGCGAACCATGCAACTCCTATCGCCAAGGCTCCATACCGCCTAGCTCCAGCCGAGCTGCAGGAGCTGTCTACCCAACTTCAGGAACTGTTAGAAAAGGGATTTATCCGACCAAGCGCTTCGCCATGGGAGCTCCAGTCCTTTTTGTCAAGAAGAAGGACGGGACCTTCCGCATGTGCATCGACTAAAGGGAACTCAACAAGGTTACTGTCAAGAACCGATACCCGTTACCTCGCATCGACGATCTCTTCGACCAACTGCAAGGGTCAAGCTACTACTCCAAGATTGACCTACGGTCCGGTTACCATCAGCTACGCGTCAGGGAGGAGGATATCGCCAAGACGACATTTCGTACTCGGTATGGCCATTATGAGTTCTTGGTCATGCCCTTCGGTCTCACCAACGCACCCGCGGTGTTCATGGACCTCATGAACCGCGTGTGTAAACCATACCTCGACAAGTTTGTCATTGTGTTCATCGATGACATACTCATCTACTCCAAAAGTGAAGAAGAACATGCTGAACATCTACGATTACTGCAAGGATTACTTCAACAGGAGAAACTATATGCCAAGCTTTCGAAGTGTGATTTCTGGATTCGAGAAGTTCAGTTTCTCGGGCATATCGTAAATGAAAAGGGTATCCATGTAGACCCTGCCAAGATTGAAGCCATCAAAAACTGGGAAGCACCCAGGACACCGACAGAGATCCACCAATTTTTGGGTTTGGCTGGTTACTACAGACGTTTCAACGAGGGATTTTCAAAGATCGCACAACCGCTTACTACCCTCACCCAGAAAGGCATCAAGTATGCTTGGGGTGACAAGCAAGAAGCAGCATTTCAATTGCTAAAGCAGAAACTTTGCAGTGCACCCATTCTGTCCTTGCCGGAAGGGACAGATGACTTTGTAGTATATTGTGATGCTTCCATCCAGGGGTTGGGATGCGTACTCATGCAACGCGATAAGGTCATCGCGTATGCGTCCCGCTAACTGAAGGTTCACGAGAAAAACTACACGACGCATGACCTGGAATTGGGAGCAGTAGTGTTTGCACTTAAGATTTGGAGACACTACCTCTATGGAACGAGTGCACAATCTTTACAGACCACAAGAGCCTCCAACACATCTTTGATCAGAAGGAGTTGAACATGCGACAGCGTCAGCAGATTGTTCATCTCATTTTTTCGGTCGTGATCTTGCTTGAACAGCCGAATCCATTCTCATCCAAGTCTCGACTCGTTATTCACCATTATTAAAGGTTAGGATTTATAATCGTTTGCAAGATCATATTCGGATTATAGGTGTTTGAATGTAATGATTATGTTGTTAATCGGCTGATTGATCATTGTTTGCATGTATGATTGTTTTCGGAACTCATAGTTTGCGAGTGTGTTTTGTTTATAAAGACTAGAGATATTGATTAGGGTTTGCATGGATATGTTATATGTATCGATCTATGATTAGAAAAATCAGTTCTTGATCGCCTAGGTTCATTGTATTGACGGTTTATGCAAATTAGCGGTGATAAAATGCTGAAACAGATTGCTGAGTGATGGTTACAGCCGACTTCAACAGGCTGTAACTCGGTCATTAGTTGTCGAAAAACGGATTTTCTGAAGTCTAAAACGTAGAGATTTGAATAACGAATCTAAGGGCACTGGATTCATATTTTTCTGAAGTCGTTTGATATTTTTAAGTGGCCAAGTAAGTTCAGTAACTAAAGCTGTGAAAATCCTGAAATTTTGTTAGTTGTTTATCGAGTTGGATTTAATAATCTGTAGGGAGTCGAGTCATGAATTTTGTACAGGAACTAGGTATGGAAATTTCCGGGCAACTCCCACTGGAATTTTGTTAATTGGACGATCAGTGATTTTTAAATAAATTCTTCCATGGACTGCAGTCAGAAAGCGACGAATATGACTGCAGCCTAGTATATTAATATTTGTGGATAATTGGTAAAGTATTAGGACTTGAAAAATTTATATAAATTTCTACAGTATAATTGTCACCTGCTGTAAAATAATTGGAATTTTTGGATGTCACACCCTCAATTTCCACTTGCGGAGTTCTACCGCGAGACGTGTGAACAAACCAGAATCTAAGACACTAGTACGTCGAACGACTCTATATGATTTGATAATAAGTTTTCCAAAATCATTTGTTGTAAATTTTAGATTACCAATATTTAGCATGAGTATCAGTTTTTAAAGTTTGAGCGGAAGCATAAATAAGTAGTGATGCGGACGCCAACACGAACGCCAAAACAAAGGAAAAATCTCAATACAATGTTAATAAATGAGACTCGATAATGATGTCTTGTTCAATGCATGTATGTGCACCTAGAGCTCCTAGCGTCCTGAGAAACATGTAAAGAAACAAGTGTCAACATTAAAGATGAGTGAGTTCACAGGTTTTCATAAATTCGTTGTTCGGTTTTAGTTTGTTACTCCGTTATCCCCAACCCGGGATAACATATCAGTTCCATTATTCCAAACCCGGAATAATAAGTTGTTGCTTCCAATATTCCCAAACCGGAATATTAAGTTGTTGTTTCCATTATCCCCAACCCGGGATAATAAGTTGATGTTCCAATATTCCAAACCCGGAATATTAAGTTGTTCCGTAATTAAGTTTAATATTAATGTATATAGGTAGCTAGCCTAAAGTCATGTCACTAAGTGTTCGCGATCGAAGCTGACAGTTGTGCCTCCGTTTTGCCAGGCCTATCACATGACCATGGCGATGTTAGGCCAATCATACACCCGTTGACCATACCCGGTCGGCTAGCGCGACTAGCTCGGATGGGGCTCGTCAGACCCAGTAGTACTACTTATAATTCCCCTGCTATTTAACCCAAATACTAACGATCCGAGGAGATTGTCGAGGACTTAAGTGATAAAGCTGCATAGTGACCATAACATTACATTAACATTAACTTAGTTACCGTATAGTTATGTGACGTTAAATTCGTATAACGTAAAGAGTTTGAGTTTGAGAGTGTATACATGTTTGTCCCCCTGTTGTTTAAAAACCGGATAAAGTTAGGGGCCGTGAACTCACCTTTATTAGCTCGGTTAGTGTGGCAAAGATGTTATAAGAGATGGGACCGCTAGTTGCGTCCTAACAAACCAATTAATTCCACGTCAGTGTGTAATCACACCAATACAAATTCCACACGCAATTTACTCACAAAGTGATACACACAAACAACATATCTAACACTCAAACATGCATGCAAGTATTCTCATATAATCATAGTAATCAAACAACTTATCATGAACACATTCCAAATCCATGCAACACTTTAATGCATAAAATCACAAGTTAACAACCTTCTGCTTAACACTCAATTATTCAGCTGTTTTCTAGGATTTTTATAAAATAGTTCCAGCATTCTAAAAATTCCCATACTTTTACAGTAGGTGACATTTATACCATAGAAATTTATATAATTTTTCCAAGTCCTAAATCTTTACCAATTAACCATCAATATTAATTCACTTAGCCGCAGTCAGATTTACCGCTTTCTGACTGCAGTCCACGGAAGAATTTATTTAAAAATCACTGATAGTCCGATTAACAAAATTCCAGTTGGAGTTGCCCGGATATTTCTATACCTAGTAGCTGTACAAAAATCATGACTCAACTCTCTACTGATTTTAAAATCTAGCTTGATAAACAACCAACAAAATTCCAGAATTTTAACAGCTTTACCTACTGAACTTGTTTAGCCCTTTAAAAATATCAAACGATTTCAGAAAATTATGAATCCAGCGCCATTAGATTCCTTATTCAAATCTCTACGTTCTAGACATCAGAAAATCCGTTTTTCGACAACTAACGACCAAGTTACAGCCAGATGAAATCGGCTGTAACTTTCACTCAGCTTCCTGTTTCAGCATGTTATTATTATAAACTCGTGTAATCCCGTTCATGCGATTAATCTAAGTGATCAAGAACTGATTTCTAGTCCTAGATTAATACTAATATCCTATCCATGCAAACCCTTCTCAATACTTTAGTTTTTATACACAAATCACAGCCTATACAAGCAGCTTTCAATATAACATTCAATTCGGTTTAAACACTCCGCAATCATACAATCATCTAACGCAAACAGCATTAACAAATCAGCTAGTCTAACATTCATTCAATCATGCTTGGCAATCTTATATGTTCCGGAAACAACCATACTTGTAACTATGATACATCAGCCGATTGACACATGTATACTCCGAAAACACACGATCGTTTCAATGAATAAATCAATCCGAAACAACAACAAAATCAACACACATAACTCAGAACTTTCAAGTCCCTACATACTTGCAGACAACCTACATATGCATATGATCGTATTAAACTTACTGCCAGTTAACTTCCCATACATCCATTCACACCCATAATACACCCATATCACTACATATTTATCGAATCATCAAGTAATACTATCACCGAAGAACCTCACAGCCATATATACGAACAATTTAAATCAAGAATTTGGGAAAACAAGACTGTGATTAACGTGTTACCGAGAGCTAGAGAGGGTATGAGCCGATTAAACTTGAACCAAAGTCGTGGAAGAGTCCTCTTGGAGATCTTGCTTGCGTCGGCAGGAAGAGAGGAGGGAAGAAGAGGGCAGGCGATATGGAGTGTAGGGCTGTTTGCGATCGGAGAGAGCCACCGACGGTTGTGTTTCTTTAGGGTTTTGTGTTCATGTGAATGAGTGCATGGGTTTGTATTTATAGGCGCAAGATGCTAAGGTTCACGGTTCGGATAAGCATTGTGGCCGAGGGACTTAAGGAAGTTAGTTTGGTTTGGACTTGATTTCGCGGTCAAGGAATAGGGTGGGTTTGTGTATTGTGGCCGAGAATCTTGGGTTGGGTTTTATCTTGTGGTTTCGAGTTTGATCTTGCGGCCAAGTATTGGAGTGGTTTGGTTTGGGTTTTGCGGCCGAGTGATTAGAGTATTAGAGTTTAGGTTTGATCTTTGATTCTCGTTCTCTTTTGGCCGAAGACTAAAGTTGCATGCTATAGGTTTCGGTTTGGTTTTGATCTTATGGCCGAGACATGTTTGGTTTAGGGTTTAGGTTTTCGATGTGTGTTGGATTTGATCTTGGCCGAGGACTTGACTTGAACTAGAGTTTAAGACTTGTTACTCCTAGAGTCGCAATGAACCAAGGTTTAGAACGTGTCGCGGTTCGGTTAAGTTCGTGCACGTATTAAATCTAAATATTCAATCACTAAAACAATCACACAACACACAACACGTATTCATTTAATTCATACACGTTCGTACACATAGCACGTAATTAGATTGACACGTATTACGTTTAAGTTACCCGAAAAACCGGGGATATCACATTATCCCCATGTTGAAAGAATTTTCGTCCCGAAAATTGAGTAAACGCGGTTTAGCATGTAACGTACATGTTTAGAGTGCCACGCACAAAGAGTTAGTTCGTTTACAATGGTACGCAACGTTACAAGAAGTTCCCCAAGTGTCATACACAAAGATTTCCAAGTGCCATGCACAAGAATTTAATCAACAATAGTACACGAAAGTATGAGAAATTTCCAGGTTGTCACATCATCCCCTTGTTGAAAGAATTTTCGTCCCGAAAATTTAGGTACTGTCATCGTTAGTTTTCTGCTCAGTTGTGAAGAGGTGTGGGTATTTGCTTTTCATTTGATCCTCTCTTTCCCACGTGAACTCCGGTCCACGCTTAGAGTCCCAACGAACTTTAACGATTGGAATTTTGTTGTGCCTTCGAGTCTTGATCTCACGATCCATGATCTCAATAGGCTTTTCCACGAAGTGTAGTTGTTCATCCACTTGGATCTCATCCAATGGAATAACTAAAGTTTCATCTGATAGACACTTCTTCAGATTTGATACGTGAAATACGTTGTGAACTCCACTGAGTTCGGTCGGAAGGTCTAATTGATATGCTACGGGTCCGATACGTTTCAAGACTACAAACGGACCTACGTACCGTGGGTTAAGTTTGCCCCGTTTTCCGAAGCGGATTACACCCTTCCAGGGTGACACCTTTAGTAGGACGCGATCGCCTACTTGAAATTCGAGCGGTTTGCGTCGTTGATCAGCGTAGCTTTTCTGTCGATCTCGTGCCGCCGCCATGCGGTTTCTGATTTGTACAATCTTTTCAGTAGCCTCAAGTATTAACTCAGGGCCTGTGAGTTGACTGTCACCGACTTCTGCCCAGCAGACCGGTGATCTACATTTACGACCATATAATGCCTCAAATGGTGCTGCCGAAATACTCGTGTGATAGCTGTTGTTATATGAGAATTCTACTAGAGGCAGGTGAATCTCCCAATTATTTCCGAAGTCCACCACGCATGCCCTAAGCATGTCTTCCAAGGTTTGTATGGTCCTTTCGCTTTGACCATCAGTCTGAGGGTGATAAGTTGTGCTCATATCCAAGCGTGTTCCCAACGCTTTCTGGAGTGACTGCCAGAAGTTTGACGTGAAGCGAGCATCTCTATCTGAGATGATGGACGTTGGCACTCCGTGCCGAAAAACTACTTCCTTAATGTAGATGCGAGTCAACTTCTCCATCTTATCTGTTTCTTTAATAGCTAGGAAGTGTGCGGACTTAGTTAAACGATCCACAATCACCCAGATGGTATCGCAACCACCCAAGGTTCGCGGGAGTTTAGTGATGAAATCCATTGAAATCTGATCCCACTTCCACACTGGGATCTCAGGTTGTTGGAGTAGCCCCGATGGCTTTTGATACTCCACCTTGACTTTTGCACAAGTCAAACATTTACTTACGTAGGTGGCTATATCGGCTTTCATGTTGGGCCACCAATACGCAACTTTAAGGTCTTGATACATCTTATCCGAACCCGGATGGACAGAGTATCGAGATTTGTGAGCTTCATCCATGACTAGCTCTCTGAGATTTCCGTAGAGAGGTACCCATATACGATTCATGAAATACCGGGCTCCATTGGGCTTTACCTCCCAATCGCGTTCCATTTTTCCCACTGATTCGGCTTTGATGTTTTCCTCCTTAACTGCTTCTAATTGGGCGTCGCGTATTTGTTCGGGTAGCCCTGAATGAATAGTGAGTTGTAGTGCTCGTACGCGACGAGGTTTCAAGTGTTCCTTCCTGCTGAGGGCATCAGCTACCACGTTAGCTTTACCCGGGTGATACCGAATGGCACACTCATAATCGTTCAAGAGTTCGACCCAGCGACGCTGTCGCATGTTCAACTCCTTCTGATCAAAGATGTGCTGGAGGCTTTTGTGGTCAGTGAAGATTGTGCACTTCGTTCCATAAAGGTAGTGTCTCCAAATCTTAAGTGCAAACACTACTGCTCCCAATTCTAGGTCATGCGTCGTGTAGTTTTTCTCGTGAACCTTCAGCTGTCGTGACGCATACGCGATGACCTTATCGTGTTGCATGAGTACGCATCCCAATCCCTGAATGGAAGCATCACAATACACTACGAAGTCATCTGTCCCTTCCGGCAAGGACAGAATGGGTGCACTGCAAAGTTTCTGCTTCAGCAGTTGAAATGCTGCTTCTTGCTTGTCACCCCAATTATACTTGATACCTTTCTGGGTGAGGGTAGTGAGCGGTTGTGCAATCTTTGAAAACCCCTCGATGAAGCGTCTGTAGTAACCAGCCAATCCCAAAAGTTGGCGGATTTCCGTCGGAGTCTTAGGTGCTTCCCAGTTTTTGATGGCTTCAATCTTGGCAGGGTCTACATGGATACCCTTTTCATTCACAACGTGCCCGAGAAACTGAACTTCCCGGATCCAGAAATCACACTTCGAAAGCTTGGCATATAGCTTTTCCTGTTGAAGTAACCCTAGCAGTAATCTTAGATGTTCAGCATGCTCTTCTTTACTTTTGGAGTAGATGAGTATGTCATCGATGAATACGATGACAAATTTGTCGAGGTATGGTTTACACACGCGGTTCATGAGGTCCATGAATACCGCAGGTGCGTTAGTGAGACCGAATGGCATGACCAAGAACTCGTAATGGCCATACCGAGTGCGAAATGCTGTCTTAGCGACATCCTCCTCCCTGACGCGTAGCTGGTGATAACCGGACCGTAAATCAATCTTAGAGTAGTAACTTGACCCTTGCAGTTGGTCGAATAGATCGTCGATGCGAGGTAACGGGTATCGGTTCTTAACAGTAACCTTGTTGAGTTCCCTATAGTCGATGCACATGCGGAAAGTCCCGTCCTTTTTCTTGACAAACAGGACTGGAGCTCCCCATGGCGAAACGCTTGGTCGGATAAATCCTTTTTCCAACAGCTCTTGAAGTTGGGTAGACAGCTCCTGCAGCTCGGCTGGAGCTAGGCGGTATGGAGCCTTGGCGATGGGAGTTGCATTGCTTGCCAATTCGATTTCAAACTCCAATTGTCGATGTGGTGGAAGACCAGGTAGTTCTTCTGGGAATACATCGGAAAAATCACGGACGACAGGGATGTCTTCTATACGTTTCTCGTCCTTAGGCTGTTCGGTAATTAGTGCGAGTAAAGCGAAGGAATTCTTTTTCCGAAGATACTTCTGCGCTTGCATAAATGAGATGATGTTGGTGACGGCGCTTGTCTTGTCGCCTTGTACCGTCAGGATTTCGTCGTTCGTGAGTGGAATACGGATAGACTTTTCGAAGCAGAGGACTTCAGCCCGGACGTCGGATAGCCAGTCCATTCCGACTACCACGTCAAAACTACCCAGGGTAGTTGTCATCAGATCGATGGTAAAAGCGTGGCCCGCGAGTTTGAGTTGACAGCCGGATACGATTTGGGTCACATTTACAGATTTACCATTGGCTAATTCTATCACATAAGGGTCTCTAATGGTTTAAGCGTGATATTTAGGTTCTTCCTAAAAGACTCAGATATAAAGCTCCTATCCGCACCCGTATCAAAAAGCACAGAAGCAAAATGTTCATTAAGGGGAAACTTACCGGTGACCACGTTCGTGTCGTTTCTGGCCTCTCCGCGGCCCAATGTAAATGCGCGACCTTTGGCACCTCCTGTGCCACCGTTCCCATTGTTGTTGTTGTTATTATTGTTGTGGTTATTGTGGTTGTTTCCACCATTATTGTTGTTGTTGCGCAACTGTGGGCAGTCTTTTCTGAAATGAGTAGTACTACCACACTGGTAGCATCCCCGGTTTATACCTTACTGCTGACCCTGAGGCAGATTCTGATTTTGTCGGGACACGATTTCCCCACGACAATCCTTTGCCGCATGTCCCATCTTGCCACATCTTTGGCAGCGATTTCCTGCACAAGGGCCGTCATGGTGAAGATTACAGCGGTTGCACTGCGGCTTTCGACCTACATAGCCGCCTGCATTCTGGTTGTTGTTGTTGTAACGATTTTGATGACCCCGATGGCTGTGGTAATGATTGAACCGTTTCTGGTTCCCTTGCTGCGGATGAGATGACGAAGACTGTCAAATGGTGGAGTCTTCAAACTTTCTTTTGTTATCTGGGGCAACTTCAGTGGTACCCCGTGCTGGCAGTTTCTTCTGTTCCACCGCTTTATTGGTGAGTTTGTGAGCCAATCGGATAGCTTGATGTTCTGTTACAGGGTTACTAGACATCACCATACCCTGAATTTCCGGAACCAGACCCCCGAGATAGAACTCGAGTCTTTTCTCCACCGTGTTGGCCAATTCAGGACACAGAAATACCAAGTCATGGTGTTTTGCGGTGTAAGCCTCAATTTCCGATCCCACCATCTTGTGGTTCCATAGAGCTTGCTCTAACTGTTGCACTCTGTCTCGTGGACAGTACTCCTCTTTAATCAGGGCCTTGAACTCAGTCCATGCCATTGCATTTGCAGCTAACAGTCCACGTGTTTGGACTTGGGCATTCCACCATGTCAGTGCCCCCTCTTCCAGTGTTGAGGCGGCGTATTTGACCTTGTTGGCCTCTAAGCAGTTGCACATTTCAAACACGGATTCCGACTTTTCGATCCAGCGGACCAGTCCAATGGGTCCTTCCGCCCTCGAGAACTTGCTTGGCTTTGCGTCAAGGAACATCTTATAGGGATTAAAGCTCCCTCCTGCTGACAGAGAACAGGAAGTCAGCAAGGAATTGTACTAGCCTCACTATTAGATTTTTCACGCGAAAACTTAATAATGGTTACCTGCCGGCTGGTTCTGAATACCCGCCAATGCTGCATTCACATGCTCCTGAATCATGGCAGCTAGCTCTTCGGGCGTCAAGTTAAGGTTTCCACGTCTTCCAGTCGCCATTTAGATCTTCGAAACACAACATAAACACACTCCGATAAGTCTATACATCCAATAGAGTTATCCTACTTCGTACTTTAATAATTATAAAGTTATGTCAACTCAATATGTTAAATAGTCAGAAGAAATACTTGATTAGCTGAAATCTCAACGTCTTACAAAAGTGCAAATCAAACATACGATTTCACTATAAAGTCTCAAGTTTAAATACAAGTGGAAAATAATAAATTGAAGGAAAACAAATAATATAAACGAGACATGTCAGTCGTCTACGTCTCCATTCCCCAAGTCACTGTCATTGCCGTCATCCTGTGCGGCATCTCCAGCCTCCTCAGCTGGGTCCTCCTCCGGATCCTCTTCAGGATCCTCCTCTACCGGCACTGGAGGGGCCGGTGCTGGTTCAAGTGCTTGATTTTGCAGTTCCTGAATGTTCCAACTATTTTCCAGGACTCTGTCCTCAAGCCAGTCAGCTCTTATCTGCTCAGCACGCAGATCTCTGGCTATGGTGTTACGAGCTATCTTACTCGTACGATGCTCTTCCTCGAGCGAGTCGGTCTTTCCCGTAAGGTGTCGGATCATCCACCCTTGTGCTAAGATGGTTTCCTGCATTCTTTCTAACTGTTTTTGTTGTGTATGCACTAGGATTCTAAGCATGTCAATTCCTATTTCTATAGGATTAACCGGTTCAACCGGTACAGCAATAGTTGGGCGTAACGATGACTCCTCCCCCAGAGCGAGCCTTTTCCTCGCCGCTGAGCGTGTCTCTACGCCATAAGGTAGCATGGGTTCCACCATTGGTGCCTTTCCTGGTGCCCTTGGTGGCGTAAGTCTGTCGGACGATGATGACGATGAGGATGATGACATTGCCTGTTAGGTCGTGTAGTTAGTTACGAGTTGTTTTCATTTCTTATCATGAAGGTATAATCTACCAAACACAGTTGTGGTATATTACATATCAAGATATAATAATTCGGTGCCAAACTAAGTCTAGTGTCGTGATATCAGCTATAGTTTAGGTCTACTTCTAATGCAAACCTGGTTCTCTATAGCTAGTGGCTCTGATACCAATCTGTCACACCCTCAATTTCCACTTGCGGAGTTCTACCGCGAGACGTGTGAACAAACCAGAATCTAAGACACTAGTACGTCGAACGACTCTATATGATTTGATAATACGTTTTCCAAAATCATTTGTTGTAAATTTTAGATTACCAATATTTAGCATGAGTATCAGTTTTTAAAGTTTGAGCGGAAGCATAAATAAGTAGTGATGCGGACGCCAACACGAACGCCAAAACAAAGGAAAAATCTCAATACAATGTTAATAAATGAGACTCGATAATAATGTCTTGTTCAATGCATGTATGTGCACCTAGAGCTCCTAGCGTCCTGAGAAACATGTAAAGAAACAAGTGTCAACATTAAAGATGAGTGAGTTCACAGGTTTTCATAAATTCGTTGTTCGGTTTTAGTTTGTTACTCCGTTATCCCCAACCCGGGATAACATATCAGTTCCATTATTCCAAACCCGGAATAATAAGTTGTTGCTTCCAATATTCCCAAACCGGAATATTAAGTTGTTGTTTCCATTATCCCCAACCCGGGATAATAAGTTGATGTTCCAATATTCCAAACCCGGAATATTAAGTTGTTCCGTAATTAAGTTTAATATTAATGTATATAGGTAGCTAGCCTAAAGTCATGTCACTAAGTGTTCGCGATCGAAGCTGACAGTTGTGCCTCCGTTTTGCCAGGCCTATCACATGACCATGGCGATGTTAGGCCAATCATACACCCGTTGACCATACCCGGTCGGCTAGCGCGACTAGCTCGGATGGGGCTCGTCAGACCCAGTAGTACTACTTATAATTCCCCTGCTATTTAACCCAAATACTAACGATCCGAGGAGATTGTCGAGGACTTAAGTGATAAAGCTGCATAGTGACCATAACATTACATTAACATTAACTTAGTTACCGTATAGTTATGTGACGTTAAATTCGTATAACGTAAAGAGTTTGAGTTTGAGAGTGTATACATGTTTGTCCCCCTGTTGTTTAAAAACCGGATAAAGTTAGGGGCCGTGAACTCACCTTTATTAGCTCGGTTAGTGTGGCAAAGATGTTATAAGAGATGGGACCGCTAGTTGCGTCCTAACAAACCAATTAATTCCACGTCAGTGTGTAATCACACCAATACAAATTCCACACGCAATTTACTCACAAAGTGATACACACAAACAACATATCTAACACTCAAACATGCATGCAAGTATTCTCATATAATCATAGTAATCAAACAACTTATCATGAACACATTCCAAATCCATGCAACACTTTAATGCATAAAATCACAAGTTAACAACCTTCTGCTTAACACTCAATTATTCAGCTGTTTTCTAGGATTTTTATAAAATAGTTCCAGCATTCTAAAAATTCCCATACTTTTACAGTAGGTGACATTTATACCATAGAAATTTATATAATTTTTCCAAGTCCTAAATCTTTACCAATTAACCATCAATATTAATTCACTTAGCCGCAGTCAGATTTACCGCTTTCTGACTGCAGACCACGGAAGAATTTATTTAAAAATCACTGATAGTCCGATTAACAAAATTCCAGTTGGAGTTGCCCGGATATTTCTATACCTAGTTGCTGTACAAAAATCATGACTCAACTCTTTACTGATTTTAAAATCTAGCTTGATAAACAACCAACAAAATTCCAGAATTTTAACAGCTTTACCTACTGAACTTGTTTAGCCCTTTAAAAATATCAAACGATTTCAGAAAATTATGAATCCAGCGCCATTAGATTCCTTATTCAAATCTCTACGTTCTAGAGATCAGAAAATCCGTTTTTCGACAACTAACGACCAAGTTACAGCCAGATGAAATCGGCTGTAACTTTCACTCAGCTTCCTGTTTCAGCATGTTATTATTATAAACTCGTGTAATCCCGTTCATGCGATTAATCTAAGTGATCAAGAACTGATTTCTAGTCCTAGATTAATACTAATATCCTATCCATGCAAACCCTTCTCAATACTTTAGTTTTTATACACAAATCACAGCCTATACAATCAGCTTTCAATATAACATTCAATTCGGTTTAAACACTCCGCAATCATACAATCATCTAACGCAAACATCATTAACAAATCAGCTAGTCTAACATTCATTCAATCATGCTTGGCAATCTTATATGTTCCGGAAACAACCATACTTGTAACTATGATACATCAGCCGATTGACACATGTATACTCCGAAAACACACGATCGTTTCAATCAATAAATCAATCCGAAACAACAACAAAATCAACACACATAACTCAGAACTTTCAAGTCCCTACATACTTGCAGACAACCTACATATGCATATGATCGTATTAAACTTACTGCCAGTTAACTTCCCATACATCCATTCACACCCATAATACACCCATATCACTACATATTTATCGAATCATCAAGTAATACTATCACCGAAGAACCTCACAGCCATATATACGAACAATTTAAATCAAGAATTTGGGAAAACAAGACTGTGATTAACGTGTTACCGAGAGCTAGAGAGGGTATGAGCCGATTAAACTTGAACCAAAGTCGTGGAAGAGTCCTCTTGGAGATCTTGCTTGCGTCGGCAGGAAGAGAGGAGGGAAGAAGAGGGCAGGCGATATGGAGTGTAGGGCTGTTTGCGATCGGAGAGAGCCACCGACGGTTGTGTTTCTTTAGGGTTTTGTGTTCATGTGAATGAGTGCATGGGTTTGTATTTATAGGCGCAAGATGCTAAGGTTCACGGTTCGGATAAGCATTGTGGCCGAGGGACTTAAGGAAGTTAGTTTGGTTTGGACTTGATTTCGCGGTCAAGGAATAGGGTGGGTTTGTGTATTGTGGCCGAGAATCTTGGGTTGGGTTTTATCTTGTGGTTTCGAGTTTGATCTTGCGGCCAAGTATTGGAGTGGTTTGGTTTGGGTTTTGCGGCCGAGTGATTAGAGTATTAGAGTTTAGGTTTGATCTTTGATTCTCGTTCTCTTTTGGCCGAAGACTAAAGTTGCATGCTATAGGTTTCGGTGGTTTGGTTTTGATCTTATGGCCGAGACATGTTTGGTTTAGGGTTTAGGTTTTCGATGTGTGTTGGATTTGATCTTGGCCGAGGACTTGACTTGAACTAGAGTTTAAGACTTGTTACTCCTAGAGTCGCAATGAACCAAGGTTTAGAACGTGTCGCGGTTCGGTTAAGTTCGTGCACGTATTAAATCTAAATATTCAATCACTAAAACAATCACACAACACACAACACGTATTCATTTAATTCATACACGTTCGTACACATAGCACGTAATTAGATTGACACGTATTACGTTTAAGTTACCCGAAAAACCCGGGATATCACATTGGAACGTTAGAACTATTTTATAAAAATCCTAGAAAACAGCTGAATTATGAGTATGTAAGCTGAAATTTGATAACTTGTGATTGTGTGCACCAAAGTGTTGCATGGATTGGATTATGTTCATGATAAATTGTTTTGATTGCTATGTTCACATGAGGATACTTGCATGCATGTTTGAGTGTTAGGTATTTTGTTGTGTGTATCACTTTGTGCGTAAATTACGTGTGGAATTTGTATTGGTGTGTTCACACACTGACTTGAAATCAATTGGTTTGTTAGGACGCTATTAGCGGTCCCATCCCTTACAACTTCTTTGCTACACTAACCGAGCAACTAAAGGTGAGTTCACGGCCCCTAATTTTATCCGGTTTTAAACAACAGGGGAGAAACATGTATACACTCTTCAACTCAATCTCTTTACGTTATATGAAATTAACGTCACATAACTATTCGGTAACTAAGTTAATGTTAATGTAACGTTATGGTCACTAAGCAGCTATATCACTTAAGTCCTCATCAATCTCTCGGATCGTTAGTATTGGGTTTTAATAGCGGGGGAATTATAAGTAGTACTACTGGGCCCGACAAGCCCCATCCGAGCTAGTCGCGCTAGCCGACCGGGTATGGTCAACGGGTGAATAATTTGGCCTAACTTCGCCATGGTCAGTGATAGGCCTGGCAACACAGAGGCACAACAGTCAGCTTCGATCGCGAACACTTACGTGACATGACTTTAGGCTAGCTACCTATATATGTTAACATTGAACTTAATTACGAATCAACTATATTATCCCGGGTTAGGGATAATGGAAACAACAACTTTATTATTCCGGGTTTGGAATAATGGAACCAACATTATTATTATTCCGGGTTGGGAATAATGGAACTAAATCGTTATCCCGGGTTAGGGATAACGGGGGAAACAAACTCATAACCGAACAAACGAATTTATGAAAACCTGTGAACTCACTCATCTTTAATGTTGACACTTGTTTCTTTACATGTTTCTCAGGACGCTAGGAGCTCTAGGTGCACTCACACGCATTGAACAAGACATCTTTTATCGAGTCTCATTTACAAACATTGTTTTGGGTTTTTCATTTGTTTTGGCGTTTATGTTGGCGCCCGTTTCACTACTTATCTTATGCTTCCGCTCAACCATAAAAACTAATGCTTCCGCTAAACATTGGTAACTAACTAAGACAACATAAAATCTACGATGAATGGTTAAACAAATGATTTTTGGAAAACGTATCATCAAATCATATAGAGTCGTTCGACGTACTAGTGTTTCAGATTCTGGTTTGTTCACACGCCTCGCGGTAAAACTCCGCAAGTGGAAATTGAGGGTGTGACAATATGCCTTTTGAGAAGATGAATAGCCCATGAAGTAGCACACGTCACCGACTGCTTCAAACTTGATGAGATTGTCTACAGTGTTGAGAAGTGTACATGAGCATCTGAATGGTCTGAAGAAATCTATCAGAGGCTTCCTTTTGAAAAGTAGTTCATAAGCTGTCTTTCCGTGAGGTTTGACAATCGGAACACGATTCAAAACGTAGCATGCTGTGTTGACCGCTTCAGCCCAGAAGATTATGGGAAGCTTAGAGTCGGCAAGCATAGTTCTTGCAGCTTCGATGAGAGTTCTATTTTTGCGTTCTGCCGCCCCGTTTTGCTGAGGAGTCCTGGCAACGCTGCATTGGTGGCGAATTCCCTTATCTTCACAGAAGGAGACAAACGTATGATTTTTAAATTCAGTTCCGTTGTCGTTTCTGATGGAGTTGACTTTCAGCTTGATCACGTTTTCAATCATGGGAATGAAGCTCTTCAGAATGGATGTTGTTTTGCTTTTGGCTTCAAGAAAGAATACCCATGAAAACCGTGAGAAATCATCTGTAATCACCAAACAATAAGATCTTTTAGCTAAACTTTTAACACTAATTGGGCCGAAAAGATCCATGTGAAGTAATTGCAGTGGGGCAGATATCGTATTCACTACTTTGGACTTATGAGGCTTTTTATGTCGCTTTCCTTGAGCGCATGCGATGCATTTTTCAGAAAAAGGAAAATCTTTCATAGGTAAACCTCTTACTAGATATAATTTAGAAAGTTTATTTATGTTCTTAAAATTCACATGCCCCAAACGCCTGTGCCACAACAGTGATTCCAATTCAGATGCTTTTGAAATGAGAGATGTCATTTGCTCATTAGATTTTGCATTTTTCATATTCAGCACGTAGGTATTATTTTGGCGAGGAGCTCTAAGCATGATCATTTCTTCGGGGACAGAGTATCCGGGTTTGAGGAATAAGCACTCCGTGTCATTGAACATCACCGTAGTTCCTTTGTCACAGACTTGTGAAACACTTATGAGATTGTAACACAACTCTGGAACATAGTTCACATTTTCCAAAGTGAGTGCTTCTGACACGACGTCACCTATTCCGACAATTTTCCTCCCTTTTCGTCTCCGGCAAAGGATACAAAGTCACCGTCGATAACTCGAAAGTTTGTAAGCAGATCCTTTAACCCGGTCATATGCCTGGAGCAACGGCTGTCAACATGCCAGATATATTCATGAGCATCCGAAGCCATTTCTGAATCTTATTCTGTTATACAACAACAACAACAAAAAAATATGTAAAGATTAGCTAGCTTTTGGAACCCAGACTTGCTTTACATTAGTTCTATCATGATTTTGAGCAAGAGAGTTTTCTTTTCTTTTCCAAAAACAAGTTGAATCAACTATGCATTTTACTGATTTCTTTAAATTGTCAAATTGATCAGTAAAACTTTTAACGAGATCTTGACTAGGTTTAGAAAATTTCTTGCTTTTGCAATGTTTCGCCGTATGTCCTAAATGACCACAGCGAAAACATTGTTTTTGACTCGATCTTTTCTTCCTGG
Source organism: Scalesia atractyloides (assembly GCA_947069175.1). Taxonomy (NCBI): domain Eukaryota; kingdom Viridiplantae; phylum Streptophyta; class Magnoliopsida; order Asterales; family Asteraceae; genus Scalesia; species Scalesia atractyloides. Next base: position 50,087,661 of record CAMTDV010000001.1, on the reverse strand, counting down.
GTACTGAGTGTGAAGATGATGTATGTGATGAGAATCTGGAGCATCTTGAGGAGTTTGATGATGTAACATGGCTTGAATCTTTGGCTTTCTTCAGTTTCTCCTCAAAATGATGTTTATCTTCAATGTCGTCTTCACTATGCTCATTGTCTGATGAGGAGTTTGATTCTTGACTTTCATCTGACCTTTCTCCATCACTTTCTGAAGTTGTTGTGCTTGAATCTTCAGTGAAAGCTTTATCAGTCTCTAATGTACCTGCAACTGATGGAACAAATTCTGGAATTTCCTCTGTAAGGAATTTTCTAAAACTGTTTTTCTTTAATTCTGGCACAAATACAGGAGATTCAAGCATAACATTTCATCATTAAGAACAAGGTTTAGGTCATGACCCTCAACCTTAGCAAGCCCTTGGTTGTGAGCCTTAAGTGTAAGCACATGTGTTAGTGCATAATGTCTATTGCCTACATCTAGGATACATCTGTAATGTTTATAAAGTTTACAAGTTAATGTTTAAATGAGAAAATGTAAAGTTTATATGTTTTTACACTGTGATTCGCACGAAACAGAAGCATGTTTCGTACGAGTGAATCACTCGTACGAAATACAGTTTCGTACGAATCATAGATATTTGTTAGTGCACGCACTTCGGTACGAATCATGTCGACCTATAAATAGGGAAGTGTTGTGTTAGAGCTAAGTACAGATTTGTCATTTCATACGGAGAAACTCTGTCGGTTTGTTTACTTGCGTCTATAACTTGAACGTCTTTAATACATCAGAAGCATTAAACAGTAAGTACTATCTTGTTTGTCATATCTACCTTTCTAGCAATGAATTCCGCCTCTGCTAGTTGAGCGAGATTAGGTCGATTGCTCATTTCGGGAGCTCGATCCCCATTCACAAGTGGTATCAGCTCCATGAGATCTGATCTACAGATAGACAACAATTAGTTACTGTTCAGACTTAGACATATCTTCATCTTCATCAGTTTTCTGACCTTAGCTGGATTTTGGACAAATTTCGGGCGAAATCATGGACAAAATGCACTAGGATTTTAGTAATTCAAGTTAATCGTCAATCTAATCAATCCATACCATAATTCGGACATAAAATTGAACTAAATCATGTTGAAATCGATAAAATTTGGTCAGCTTGAAGTTTGAATTAGTTTTCGTACGAGTTTCGCACGAAATAAAGTTGCTCTTGATTTTGGTACGAATCAGCTTAAATTTCATACAGATCAGTTAAAATTTCTTAAATCTTACAAGTTTTAGAATTTCAACTTGTGTCGTACAAAATGACTTGATCTGTACAAAATTTCAACCACATTCTTGTTTCATAGAAAATTTATCCGCACAAAAATTTACTCAGTTAAAACACTTGTTTCGTATAAAAATGAATTGATTCGTACAAAATCATAGTTCTTGTAAGAAAATTTGATTCGTACAAAATATTTGTTTCGTGCAAATTATTTGTTTCGTACGAAACCTGTGTCCGCACAAAAAGTTTTCAAATCTGATCTGTTTGTATTCGAGAAGTGTGTTCTAACTTTTTAAAGAAAAAATGTCTGAGGAATTTTACAACGCGTTCGCCACATCGGTTGTTACTACTGCAGCAGCTCAAAACATTAATTTAGAGAATGAATTGGGACAATGATGAAACCTCCAAAGCTTATGAATCTAGAAGACTTTGATAGTTGGAGTGAGAGGTTTATGAACTGGGTTCAAGCTAACCATTTTACTTGCTGGTTTGCAATCGAGGCAAAATATATCGCACTAGTTGGAGAAAATGGACTTGAAAAGACCCTGGCTCAATTCTCTGATGTTGAACGAGAAAGATTTATCAACGAAAAGAAAATGATGAACATTATTCAGCAATCGATTAAAGAAGACATCTTGGCTTTACTGCAGCATGATGATGCGCAATCTTTGTGGAATGCTCTTCGACTCAAATTTCAAGGCAGTGCTCAACTCTGCAAAAGCAAAAGGTCATTATTAAGCAAAGAGTTTGACGTATTCACATTGATCAAAGGAGAAACGGTTAAGCAGCTGATTGAACGATACTGTCATCTGGTGGTTCATATGAAAAGAATCGGAATTGTGAAGACAAATGAAGAGCTTGTTGATAAGCTAGCTGATTCTCTGCCACAAGGTGAATGGTCAACTTACTTAAGCATCTTGAAGAATGGAGTTGAATACAGCAATTCCTCGTTGCCTCGCTTTATCGAAAGATTGGAAGGTCATGAATTAGAGATGCAAAAGATGGCTAAAAGCAAGACTGTTTAAATGCAACAAGATATTAATCTTTATTTCAAAAACAATTCTTTTGCTCAAATCCAAGCGCCAAAGATTCAAACTGCGTTTAGTGCATATAGTTCACCAACCACACCTCCAACTCAGTCAAGTGGTTTCCAATCATTCCCAACAGTTGATCCAAATACACCTTCACGTCACCAATCTTCTTTCGGATCAAATCAATCTCAGAACAATCAAACCAATCCATCATCCAATACAAGTCAAAGAGTGTTGCAATGCAATATTGCCGTTGACTTTCAGAATGCGCAAAATTTTGACGAAAAGACAGCAAAACAACATATGTCTCTACTTGCTTCATTTCTTGAGTCATATGACAGTCTTGTTGTTGGAAAGATTGGAAATTCTGAAATGACACGTTAAGACTACGATCAAATTGATCCAGTTGAAATGGAATTGATAGATATAAAATGGTGCATGGTTTGATCGTTCGACGAGCATAGAGATTTATCGAAATCACTGGTAAAGAAAATTTGGGAGGTTTGGATGGGAAACTTGGATTTGATAAATCCAAAGTTACTTGTTTCAAGTGTCGGGAGAAAGGTCACTTTAAAAGAGAATGTCCAAACCGAGAGGTTCAAGGAAATCATAATCCTTTCACAGACGACTATTAACAAAAGAGCGATCTATCACCGACCACAACCAAGAACAAGAATCGTTTCGATTGAAGAAAAGCAACCTAAAACTAAAGATAAGGCGTTGGTTGTTACACAAGAAGACGAAGGGTTTAATTGGAACAAGTTTATTTCAAAGGGAGAAAGTTTGGCATTGGTGGCTGAAATTATTGAGGAACCGGAAGAAGAGTCGGAGGCATCTTTTGATGAAGGACCTGAGGATGACGATTATTATTATTATACTTCATCAGAGGAAGAGGAGCTTTTGAATGGTCCATTCAAACATCTTTTGCCTAATAATGTTTTAAAAACTTTTGTAGGATATTTCGCACCTACTCAACATTCAATAGATGAAGTGCAAAAGAAGCCGGTTGAAGATGTCAAAGTGGATGAGAAAAAGGAATTGCTGAAAGAAGACATCATTAAAGCGTGCATGGAAAATGGAAATGAGGTAAACAAGTCATCTGAGAATGAAAAATCTTGTTCAAAGTGTGATGAACCATGTGGTGAGTGTCTTGTAAAAGACAAAAGATTTGCGAATTGCAAACTTTAACAGACAATTTGTCAAGCGATTACAAAACCACAAAGGAAGCTTATGACAAATTGAGTGCGTTTGTTAAACAATATAATAAAGCACTCAGAGAAAATGACGCAACACTTATGATGCTTAAAGCAACAGTGATGGATAAACAAATGGCAATTAATATTCATCTTAACACTATTGCTGAGCTCAAAAGTGAGCTTGAGAAAATGAGAATTGAAACCGAACGAGTTAACAAATTGTTAATTAGTTATTCAACAAGCTCATACGTCATAGATCACATTTTACCAAAAATAAAAAATACTGAGGAATCTAAAAATGGAGAAATAAAAAGTGGTAGTTATGATCGAGTTCCTCCACCCATGTGGAACAGTTATGCATGCAAAAATCCATCTGGGGTGGAAAAGGCGCTAAATCTTAAATTGAAAACCGAACAGCTGCCTGAGGATATCGATGTACAATAAAAATGATGGTGAATGTGACTCTGAAGTGGTATATAATGTGGTTGACAAAGTGTTAACAAATGAATCTGAAGTGGCTGAGTCTAAAAAATATGAGAAGTCAAAGTATGATGATATATAAGAAAATAGTTTAAATGATGATCCCAATGTCATAGTTTATAAAATGAAAGGGTCTGATAAACTATTTTCGGATGAAGATTTTCCAATCAGGAATGTGAAAAGAGGTTGTGTAGATAAAATGCTAAAGCTGATGGAAGTAAGTCATGATGATTTAGATAAGCATGATGCATCTTTCTATTCTAAATAAAAACTGACAACCGACCCTACTACCGAAAAAATGGAGATTATCCGGAAAATAAACGGACAGGGTTGGGTTTCCAAAAGCAACATAAAACCAACATGTCCCAAAAATTGAATTTTACAAAGAAAATTAATTTTGTATTTGGGACAACAACCGAGAAAGAAAAAGAGATCATCGGAACTCAATCAAATGATGATTTTCTTAAAGAGAAACAAAAGTAGAAACAGGTTTTGGATATCTATGTTCTTAAGGACAGCAGGACATGCTTTAAATGCAAGAAAGTTGGACATATCACACGATATTGTTCACAAGAAAGTTCAAAACCAGTTTCTTCTCCGAAAAGGTTCACTAAGGGTGAAAAGCAAAAAGCACCCGTCTTTATGCCGAAACAAATTCTTTAAAGAAAAATTGAATCTCATCAAAATGTTAAACCAATTATTAAACCTCAATCTAAATTTGAAATTGGTGAAACATCACCCAAACGTCAACAAGAAGATTCAAAATTCTATGTGAAAAGGGCTAAACCACAAACACAGAAATGGGTTGCTAAAATTGTTAAAACCACATCATCCAAGGTTGAACTCAAACCTGATGTTCCAAACAAAATTGAACTTAAAAAGATTGAAAACAACAAAATGGGTCCAAAGTTCGACATTCCAAACCCACCCAAGACCAAACAAGCTTGGGTCTCTTTGTTTAAATGAATTTTGTTAATCATGTGTGCAGGGGCTCCAACGTTCGATATTGTCAAAATGGATCATGGATAGTGGAGCGTCTCGCCACATGACAAGAATGATTGCGCTGCTCAATGAGGTTAGAGCTATTCGAGGATGGATTTGTCATTTCATACGGCGAAGCTCTGTCAGTTTGTTTACTTGCGTCTGTCACTTGAACGTCTTTATTACATCAGAAGCATTAAACAGTAAGTACTATCTTGTTTGTCATATCTACCTCTCTAGCAATGAATTCCGCCTCTGCTAGTATGGTAATGATGATGATAATATGGGAGGAACGGGTATTCGTGTAATAGATTCAAATATTAATGAATTAGTTGATCTTTCTGAGTATTTGATGATTCTGCAAATCAAACGGCTGAAGAAGAAAGAATGAACAAATCTGATGAGACAGTAGATGCTCAGCATGCAGGAATTTTCACAGAGAATGTTACATCTTTTGAACCTATCGTGCAAAAGCCATTTGTATTATATCTTGAGCATGACGTTGAGGAAGGGGAGTTTGTTCATAGTTATACAAAAGAAGAGATAACAGAAATGCTCGGAATCAGCGGAGAGAAGTTCGATTTTGATTTTGAAGACGAACTGAATAAGATAGATGCTTTCGAACCGAATGCTTATGTTTTTGAAGATAAGGAGGATATGTAGGATTTGCTGGAACACAGGGAGGTAGGATTGTTGGAGAAGGGATTCTCTCCAACGGAGTTGTATTGTTTGGTAAAGTGAAATATATATCGCCGAACTTGAGAACAATCTGCTTAGTATCTCACAAATTTGTGACAAGAAGTTCACAAGACATTTCAATGATAAAGATTGTCTAATTCTAAAACCCGGTTTCAAGATTCCAGAAGAATGGATTCTGATGCGAGCTCCGCGAGAAAATGATTTATATGTCCTTGACATGAGCATCGCTTCTACCACGTCAAAGAAAGTTCAATGCTTTGTTTCCAAAGCTACCGAGAAAGAGTCAATTTTATGGCATAGAAAAATGGGGCACATTCATCTTCGAAAGATGAATTTTCTTGTGCATAACGACTTAGTGGAGGGTGTCAATTTGAAAAGTTTTCATCTATAAGACAATTGTCTTAGCTGCAAAAAGGGGAAGCAGCATAAGAAATCACACCTGAGAAAGCTGTTGAATTCGATAAAGCTTCCACTAGAAAGACTACACCTGGATCTCTTTGGACTAGTCAATGTCAAAAGCATTTCTGGAGATCTATACTGTCTTGTCGTTACAGATGATTATTCTTGATTTTCATGGGTATTCTTTCTGGAGAGTAAGGATGAAACTTTTGAAACTCTTATGATTCTCTTCAGAAAACTCGAGAATTTATATCATTTGCCCATTAAGAGAATTCGCAGTGATAATGGAACGGAATTCAAGAACAAGAAGATGCAAGAGTTCTGCAATGAAAAGGGGATTCTTCATGAATTCAGCGCCCCCTATAATCCACAACAAAATGGAGTAGCTAAACGAAAGAATCTTACGTTGATAGAAGCTGCTAGAAAAATGTTGGTTGATTCGAAATTACCGATAAGTTTTTAGAGTGAAGCAGTAGCATCAGCATACTATACCCTAAATCGTGTGTTGACAGTTAAGCCTCACAAAAAGACGTGTTTCGAGTTAGTAAATCAACGAAAGCCTAACTTAGCATTTTTGGAACCTTTTGGATCACCGTGTACCGTCTTGGACCCGACTGGTAAATTTGGAGCAAAATATTTGGAGGGTTTCTTTGTTGGTTACGCTACTCCTCAAAAACGTGTTTTCTTGCCGAGTCTGAACCAGGTAGTTCTAGCGCAGCACATAGATTGTCAAAGATATACAACGCCGATGCAGAAGCCTAGGGATCCGTGGCTATTTAACTATGATGGATTGTGGGATTCTTTTGATCTACCAGATTTGCGAACTAAAGAAGAACTTGTTATGTTATTTCAACAACATCAGTTATCTAATCAAGAACAAGTTCCTCAACCTTTGGTGATTTCTACATCTTTACTAGTTAACACATCTGATGATGGTCAAAGCTCTTCTGTTCTAAATCCGGTTCCTGCTTCAAATGTCAATGCTGCTGAATCTTCTGCCAAGCCAAGTGTAGATGCTGACTCTGATCGGGAACCAACTTTCGACGATGCAGGATCCAGTTCCGATGAAGGATCTGAACAGATTGAAAGCTTTCTGAAACAACAGGCTGACCAGTCTAATGCTAGGAATAAAGCTTCTTCATCTGTACCGGTTGTCGATGAAATTCTTACAAATTTGCAATCACAAGTAGATGTTTTAACTGAAGTGATGCCTAGGACACTTTCATATCATCCGTCAGGAACATCATAGGCAGCTTACAATCGGGAGTACAAACTCGAGTCTGATTTTCTCATAGTTGTTTTGTTTCTCTGGTTGAACCAGACGCGTTAAAGAAGAAAGTTGGGTGGATGCAATGCAAGAAGAGTTACTCCAATTCCGGAAACTTGGAGTCTGGACGCTTGTTGACCTGCCAGATCATCACAATAAGATTAACACAAGATGGGTCTTCAAGTGTAAAGAGATGATAGAGGAGTCTTCGTGCGCAACAAAGCTCGACTTGTGGTTCAAGGTTTTCATCAGCAAGAAGGGATAGCTTATACTGAAGTCTATGCCCCAGTTGCACGTCTTAAAGCAATTCGCATATTCTTGGCCTTTGCCTCGTGGAAAGGGTTCAAGGTGTACCAATTGGATGTTAAATCTGCTTTCCTTAGGAAAAAGTGAAAGAGGAGGTGTACGTCGGCCAACCACCGGGGTTCGTTGATCCAGTGCATAAAGATAAAGTCTACCTCTTGAATAAAGCCTTATATGGTCTTCATCAAGCCCCGAGAGCTTGGTATCAAACATTATCGAGTCATCTTCTGGACAATGGCTTTATCAGGGGAACAGTAGATTCAACCCTCTTCACAAAGGAAGTCGATAGACATCTAATTATCATACATATATATGTGGATGTATAATCTTTGGATCGACAAATGACAAGCTGTGTAAAGACTTTGAAGAAGTCATGAAGTGCAAATTTGAAATGAGTGCAATGGGGGAGATGAAGTTCTTTCTAGGGCTTTAGGTTGACCAGTTGCCTGATGGTATTTTTATTCATCAGACAAAATATGTTCATGACGTATTGGAGAAATTCAATATGACATGAGCTAAACCAGCATCGACCCCGTTAGCTCCAAATCACGGCATTTGTCCAGATCTTACCGGCGAAAAAGTTGATGAAACTTTATATCGCTCCATGATCAGATCCTTGATGTATCTCACTGCTTCTCGACCAGATATCATGTATCCAACGTGCTTGTGCTCCCGTTATTAGTCTAATCCAAGAGAGTCACACCTGCTTATCGGTAAAGGCATAATGAGATATCTGAAGGGTTTTCCAAGCACCGGCTTGTGGTACCCTAGACATGATGATTTTAATCTTGCAGGGTACTCGGATTCTGATTTCGGATGCTGCAAACTGAATACAAAGTCTACAACGGCCGGCTGCCAGTTCTTCGGAACTCGTTTGGTAACGTGGCAATGCAAGATACAAACCGCGGTCGCTCTCTACCTGTGAGGCTGAATACGTTTCGGCATCTAGTTGTTGTGCTCAGATTCTCTGGATACTGCAACAGATGAGAGACTTCGGTTTGCAATTTCTTGATACGCCTATATATGTAGATAATCAGGCCACGATCGATATCACCAAAAACTCATGTCAACACTCACGTACTAAACATATCGAGATTCGACACCACTTTATCCGTGATTGCTACGAGAAAAAGTTGGTACGAATTGAGAAAATCCACACTGATGACCAAAAAGCATATTTTTATACCAAAGCTTTTGATAAAACAAAGTTTAAAAATTTGTTAAAGCTAAATGGTTTAAAAAATATGATCTCAGGGGATGTATTTGAGGTTGAGTTTGAGGATGATGACGACTAATGTGAATTTGTCATCGGTTAATCGTTTTTTTTGTACATTCTTTCTTATGATTTCTTAAAAAATCCTAAAATATGTTTTTGATTTTAGGGGGAGAATATTTGAGGAAAATACAAAAACATTTAAAAAATAAAAAAGAGTTTTGTGTAAAAAGAGTGATCATAGTAAATAAAAAATGATAGTAACAGTATGCTAAAGAATTGTATTGTTTTAAAGTAATTAAGCAAGTCTTACTATGGATATGCCAATAGACTTCACTCGTTCAGTAAATTGTATTTGAGATATAAACCTAAAACACAAAACTGATTAACTTGTGGGTTAACATCTCTCAGATATATGGACTTACTACTCCGAAATTTCGTTTGAGAGAATGCCAGATTCTGCGATACTAGGTCTTTATATTTAATTGATATTTGGGGTATTATTCGAGTTCTTCTGATTTTGCGAAGCAATGGCCTAGAACTCATATAATACTTTTGAATTATTTCCCCAAAAGCTGCATGAAAAATGATTACGTCTTAAGCAATTATGACATTTGCAGACAAAAGATTCCTTAATGGAACACCACCTAAAGACGAGCCTTCATCTCTTTGTCTGTATGGTAGTACTAACCTGAGCTCTCAAGGTCTCGCATTCACCCTATATACAGATATCAATTCGATATATTCACCTGTAAAATGACATCGATACGGGAGTATATTCTGAGATGGGAAACACAATTATTTCATGTTTCTAATAATACCTTAACATATCCTGAAACAATTGAGAAACGAGAAGAGGTTTAAATGTACAAATATATTGGCAATCTAGGTAAATTTGTTTGAAAAGCTTAAAAGGTGTTTATAGACTAACGGTACTGATGACTTATCTGAATGCTTGAAATTATCCTCTGAAAAACGCAAAATTCACAAAAAATGTTATAATTCATTAAAAATTTCTTCAAAACTCAAAAAGATTTTCAGTTTTCTTAGCTTGATAGTTTTATGTTTTTTTACCGATGATAAAAACACTGACAGTTGAATTCATAGCAACATCTTGCTGAGGAAAGCTTGGAATCATGGGTTGGGAGCTAATTTTTAGCAACAAAGTTTACTCAAATGTCAAGAAAGTTCATTAATTTGAAACTTTACATGTTAAAATAAATCTGTATGGTTAAACATGGTCAACCAAGGTCATTAACTTGGACTTGGAAGGCAAATTGGATAACGAGGGTCATTAACTTGGACTTGGTTAGTCAAGTGGATTTTTGAATCAGATAAATTTAAAAAAAAATGATAAATACAAAAATAAAATTGAAATTGAAAAGTTTGAATTTTTTAGTTTTGATTCGTACAAAATTCCAATTTCATACGAATAGGGTCGTTTTTGTACGTAACAAGAGATAAAATTTTGTGCGAGTCATACCAAATTCGTACGAAACAGGGAGAGTATAAATACTCTTTGTCTCGTACAGAAGTGAGATTTCTGTTCTTTCTGCACTGTTGAGCGACTCAGATAGAATTTTGTGCGATTCGACTCTAAAACTTCATTTCTTTGTTCTTGTGTTTGTTATTCACATTGTTGAGGTTGATTTGCACACCTCTTACAATGGGCAAGGTAATTTCGTCAAGATCTCACTGTTATAATGTCGAAATTTCGTACGATTCGGACTAAAACTTAGATCTAGGGAAATTGGATCGGTTAAACTTAAAATTGATCACAAAATCGTTAAAATCGGCTCTAATAACCTGAAAATTAACTATCAATTTGCTAAAACAACAAGTTTTAGGTTCGGATTATACTTAGACAAATTTTGGGACGACGATGATTTGGTACGACTGAATTGTTCCGCACGAAATAAGATTGCAAAGCAAATTGATTAAGTATAGAATTTTGTACGAAACAAGTGAATCGTATGAATAACATGAACTTCAACTTTCAATTTAAATGAATGTTTCGTGCGAATCATAGGATTTTGGACGAAACAGAGAGAAAGTTTAAAATGTTCAAAATTTTTGATCAAATAAAGTTTCGTGCGAAACATAGGTTTTTGTACGAATCAAGAGAAAGATACTTTGAAAGTTTAATACTTTTGATCAATATAGTGTTTTCGTACGAAACATAGGTTTTAGTACGAATCAGTGAAGAATTTTTGAAAGGTTGAAAATTTTCTAACGGTTGTTTGTTATTGTCTTGTACAGGCCAAAAGATCTGGATTTTCTCTAGTGTACAACATATGTTGTGTTACAGATGCTAAAATCCCAGAGATAGCAGCATATCGAAGTATTTTAGATTTTCTTACAAGGATTAGAGTGACGAAGGCGATAATAGAGAGACACACAGCATATTTGTCACATGTGGAATATTTTGGAATGCTGCGGAATATAGTATTGACGATAATGCCATTATATAAGCAGTAAAGATTAACGATGTGGATATTCAAGTGAAGATTACTGAAGAGTTGATTTGGAAAGTGTTGGAGTTTAAGGATAACAAGGATGATCCAACAGGCTTTACTGAACATAAGGTTAAAGGATGTTTTTACAGGATGGGATATACGGGTTTTGTTAATGCTGCTCCTTTCAAGAAAGGAAATCTAAGTGCGTCGTTCAGATATCTTGCGCACGTTATTATTCATGGATTGGGTCACAGGAAGGGTGGTTTGATGACTTGGTGGATTATCAGATGTGCATGATTACTGCACTAGTGCTAAATCTTTCTTTTAACTTTTCAAAAGTTATTTACTCAGATGATCCAAAACATTCAGAAGGAAAGATTCTTGCAGTATCCAAGGTTTATACAGATGATGTTAGGCTATTTACATCTGGACTTGAAGAAATCTCCAGATGATGTGCTTAAACTGGAACATATGGATGTTCAATCACTACGAATGATGAACGTGCATTTGAAGTCTGCTCCCGTTGCTAAACCGATGTTTGGTGCTATTTTGAATAAAGATTATATTTCACCCGCACTTGGTAATTGGAGGAAGGACGATAGCGGTGACAATGAAGAAGAGATTAAATCTTTATCATTGTTTGTGGCAAAGAGTAGTCCGTGGTTCGTGAAAGACGGTGAAAAGGGTGGAAAAGCTACATACAAAGGAAGAAAGAGAAAAACTGCATCTGCTGCTGAAAGTTTAGGGTTGAGGGATGAACCTGAGGTTGAAGAAACCGTTGAAAAGATGGCAGAAGATATAGAACGTCAGGCTTTCGGAGCTGACAAGGCAGCAACTGAAGAAGTACTATCTTCTAGTACTGATTCAGAGGATAGACGAGCGGGAGAGAAGAAAAGAGCAGAGAAATTGGCAAAGAAACGTCAAGATGAGCTGAAACGCAAAGCTGAAGAACGAAAGAGAAAGGCAACAGGCGAAGACGATACTACTTACGTTCTATCTGAATCTGAGCTTCAATCTGCGTTTAGAACTCCGGTCAAGAAAAGGCAAAGAAGAATGAAACGATCAGCAGCTCGCATATCTCCAAACATTGTTCTAACAGATGCTGGAGTTGATCCTATTACCGAGGAAAATGTGGAGGAACCTTCGCAGAATATTCCATCTCCTCTGCATCATATGCATCCAGAGCCAGATCAGCAACAAGTTGAACTAGAGATACCTGTTCAACAACCACCAGTTCCTGAACAAGAACCAGAACAACAACGACCAACACCGCAATCATTCGAATCAGAACCTGTTCAACAACCTATGCCTGATCCAGAGCCTGTCCAGCAATCGGTGCCACAACATCAACAAAAGTCTCAACCATCTCATGCTCAACAATCTTGTCCTACATCACAGCCGTTTAATATACAAGCATTTTTTGACAAGATTAATTTAGACGATCTGCCAGGAGGAGATGAGTTTCAGTTTGATGATCCTAGAATTGATGATTTGCAGAAACAGGTGACGATGAATGTTGTGCGCATCGCTTAATTGCAAGAACAGATAAACTTGTTAACGGCTGAGAAGTTTGAAATGCTTGAAAGAATTGGAGGTTTAATCGTTGATAAACAGCAACTAGAAGCGATGATGGTGAGTATTATTTCTGAAAATGAAAGATTACGTCTGCGGATGACTGAATACGAGGAAGAACGATTGAGAAATAATCGTAGAATGGATATGTTTGAGAAGATTCTTGAAAAGAAGTTTGGTTTGAGTATATCTGCAGCGATGGATGAAATTGAACGTGAAGAAGCTAGGGAAAGAGTTGCAGAACGAGAATGATTGGCTAAACAACAATCTGATGCATTAGGGAAAGGTAAGGGTAAGATTGTGGAGGATTCTGTGACTGAAGAAGCTGTGCCAGAAGCTGAATCTGGGCAAGTACAATGTTGGGATATCGTAGTGTATGAAGAACCGAAGAATTTTATTCTGATTGGAAAGCCTATTGATGTAGATATAGCTTTTCTGGATATTTCCCAGCGTCATCGAGATTGGCTAATGAAGAAAAAGATAGGAAAGACAGTAAAGAAACGGTTGAAGAAACAGAAAAGGAGTTAAATAAAACTGAAGAAAAAGAAGCTCGGATTGCTGAACGTTCAAGAATAGCATCGTTAAGGAGCTTTCACTTTTTGAAGCGACGTCCTCTGACCGATCAAACGCCTATTGCTTCTGAGGAACGTCGAAACCCCGTGAAGAGATTTTTTGGGCGTTAAAGTCAAATCAAATTGAAGTTTTTGAAGATTATCCAGATTAAGGCAACATCCAAGGGGGAGTTTGTTAGTGCATAATGTCTATTGCCTACGTCTAGGATACATCAATAATTTTTATAAAGTTTACAAGTTAATGTTTAAATGAGAAAATGTAAAGTTTATATGTTTTTACACTGTGATTCGCACGAAACAGAAGCATGTTTCGTATGAGTGAGTCACTCGTACGAAATACAGTTTCGTACGAATCATAGATGTTTGTTAGTGCACGCACTTTGGTACGAGTCATGTCGACCTATAAATAAGGAAGTGTTGTGTTAGAGCTAAGTACGGATTTGTCATTTCATACGGCGTAGCTCTGTCGGTTTGTTTACTTGCGTCTGTAACTTGAATGTCTTTAATACGTCAGAAGCATTAAACAGTAAGTACTATCTTGTTTTTCATATCTACCTCTCTAGCAATGAATTCTGCCTCTGCTAGTTGAGCGAGATTAGGTCGATTGCTCATTTCGGAAGCTCGATCCCCGTTCACAACATGGCCATTACAGTCATCCCGAATATTCAATTTTGGCATAAGTCCGTTACAATCATCCATCCTAGATAAACTATTACAGTTATCTCGAATAGAGATTTTGTTCGTCTTATCACAATTCCAGGCGAACTAGTTAATAGTTGAATAACTGTCGCCTGAATAGCCTATTCCTATTTTCATCCCTCCACAATAATCTTCCCCATCGCACACATCTTCCTTACTCTCGCACAAATCTGCATTACTTTCAGAAAAGTTGGTGTTGTTTTCGAATTTATAAAAAATACTTTGATCCAAAAGATCATTTTTATTGATTAAGTCATTTTTAGGATGAAGAGATGGCATAGGAACATAATTTTGCTGTGCGGAGGAGGAAATAATTTTCTTTCCTTTTCGAATATATATTTATATCCAATTCCATCCTTTATGAATGTCGGTCGTTGGTAGTTTACAATATCAACCAGTGCTTTTTGACTAATTTTCCATTTATCAATAATGATTTGCAATTTGTTATTTTGTTTTGGGATTTTTCTAGCTTTTCTGTCAAATCATTTATGATAAAATCTTTTCGGAAAACAAATTCCTTTAAAGTCTGCATTTCAGCTATGGTTGAATTCAACTTTTGCTGATATGCAGCCTCATTTTCTTTTAATTCTTGATTTATTTTCAAAACTTTTTCTTTTTGTTTAATTATATCACGGTTGAGTAATTTGTAATGTGCCATGACATTCAAACATGGTTTGGAGCACAGCTTTGCCTTAAATTCATATGGAATGCTGTTTACCAAATCCTTATCCTCGGCTTCTGATTTCATGGCAGTGGTAGATGTTCCAACCGCTTCATTCTTGCTTGTACTGATGACTTCTTGAACTGCTGGCTTCAACTCATTCATTTCAGCTTTCTGTTGTCTCTTCTCTGAGGCAGGAGTGATGATGCTTTTCAAACCAGTGTCATCTTTTGGAATCTTGGCGGTTTGCTTTTCAACACCGTTTGAGACAGACGTGGCAGAGACAGTGGAGATGTTTGCCATGAGGGCCTTGTTAACTTCACTTTTAGTCTCAGCAATTTCCTCTAACCAGTCATAATCCTCCACACCTAAAGCCTTAGGATTATTGTCAACAGCGTTGTCATTTCCCTCAATGGCAATCGGCCTCCTTGTCTGGTTGATTTCGGCATTCTCGTTCTTCAGCAATGGACACTCTCTTTTGAAATGGCCCAAGTTTTTGTAGTTATAACACCTAAGCTTGGACTTGTCAAATCCAGCTTTTCCAAGGGCTAACCTCTTTCCCGTTTTTTCTTTTTCTTCCGTCATAGAGTGATCATTGCCATCTGCCACTTTAGATCCATCTCCTCCATGTGGTCAGGATCTACTTGATACATATCCTCAGCTGTGAGGAAATCTCTCTTCAATTCTCCCGACATGAGTGCCTCATAACTGCTTAAGAAGGTATTGAACAAAGCAACATGTTATGTGGATATTTTAAGTGCTTGAGTGTCGCTGGTCACTGTAGTCTTCTCGGAGGATGACATGGCCTTCTCAGAGCTTGCGGAAGCATTCGAATAGGATTCGACAACACTTTGGGAATTTAATCCACATGAGGTGACAGGAGCAAGAAATGCCATATTCTTGGGGACGGAGGTTGCGGTAGCTTGCTGAGACATCTTCTAAGAATATCTAGTTTGATTCATCTCTCGTTTGACAATGTCCATTTCAAAAGCTTTTAAGGTGTTAATCAATTCCGAGAGTGTGACCAGAGTTGTGCTGGTGAGGAAAGTTCTCTTAATCATCATGCATTGAAGACTCCATTCTTTTGGTAGAGAATCTAGCAGCTTCTTGATTGATGCATAATTTGCAACTGGGTTTCACACTTTCTTCATCTTGGTCAACACCCCCAGAAATTGACTTATGTGGTCGGACAAGCTTTCGCCACGAATACTTCCAAACATATCATATTCTTTCTGCACCATGTCTCGTTTGTTCTCCATGAGTTCCTCATTACCTTCATAATGGTCGATTAGAGCCAACCACAGTTCATGTGTCGAGGTGTATTCTTCAAACAGGTTGTTATCATCCTTCGACAGAGCCATAGTAAGAGCAGCATGAGCCCTCCGGTCACGATGGATGAGCGTCCTATCTTCATCTGTAAACGTTGAAGGATCTTCATTGATAGTACGGATGTCGTCACGGATTATCATAGGAACATGCGGACCCACGGTGACTGACATCCATTGAGTATAATCGGTATACTCAAAAAAAGATTTGATCCTATTTTTCCAACTGCTGAAATCTTCCGAACCTTTCAACTTTGGTGGCCTTCTAGCAGTTCCAGTTTCAAGTTCGGCTTGGGCAACCGGATTGAGTTAATTTAGAGACATGATGGATGATCGGTGATTAAATACGCTGGGTTTTGTTGAATCAGAAAACAATTACGCTGCCGATGAGGTAATTACGCTACACTTGAGATCAAATACGCTGATGGGGAACGGCGACTTTGTCCTGCAAAAAGCTAAATCCGCTGGATATTCGAAAACAAGCAAAGGTTTAGTTAAATTCGCTGAACACCATGATAAAATCGCTGAGGATTAGTATCACTGATTTCGAAGTCGCCTTCGATTAATTTTGCTGGTACAATTACACTGACAACTCTTTAAATCCGCTGGTTTAAAAACCAGCGTATTTGTTAACTACGCGAAATTCAAGTTAAATACGCCAGCTTCAAAGATAATTACGCTATCTTCAAAGATATCTACGCTGGCTCTAAAAATAATTACGCCCAGAAGGGTTTTAGTACGAACAAAAACCCAGTAATCACCCAAAAACGACCCAAAATTTGTGTTTCTTTGCAGCTAAATGACCAAAATGTTTACCAAACTACTGATTAAAAACAACCCAAAGATTAAACGCACCAGATCAAGCCATTTTAATCCCAAAAATTTGAAAAACCATAAAACTTTGAAAACTTTTGTAAAACCTTCAAAACTTGAAAAATCTTAACAAAAACTCAAACAATCAAGAGCACAAAGGCTCTGATACCAAATTGTGAGTCCTAAAACGTATTCAGATCACAGTGGTTGATTGTTATCACCCAAACAACTATGGATTAGGTGTTTGAATGAGAAAATACTAAGAAAAACCAAACAATGAAGATGAAGAATCTTGAATAGATCAAACAACTAGTGTTGCATATGAAATCCCAATAACATGTAATCGATAACAGCACCTGGATAATTGGATGTAAGCACAATAGCAAAAATCACAACACAAGAGTATCACCAAAATCTGTCCAAGAAACTTGGACATACATTCATTGAACCATCTATATATACAAACTGATCACCCAACGTATTTATTAAATACGCTGGGCTATTAAATGCGCCACGTACATATGAGATTCACAATATAGCACTTTTGACCCTTTTGATTTTCTAACTATTGCAAAACCGGCTCAAACTATGGTTTATAAAGTACCAACGGTCTAAAAAGTTCTAACATTAACCCCTCTTAATCTAATATTTCGGTTATATGAAGGTCTTAAGGCATGTGTAACTTGGATTTTTTTCCAAAAATGTCATGGATGTTGGTTCATTCGATTGTACGATTACACGTTTCAGAAATAAAGTATAAAACTTTATGGAACACGAAAATGACAGAATCTGTGCAATGATTGACATTTTTGCATTCTTACTAATAAAATGCAAGATTTATTGAATAAAAATGTCTGGGATTGTATAAAGATTGATAAATATACATTCTCGCAAATAAAACACAAGATTTTATTAAGTATGAAAATGTTCCGGAATCATTCAATGACTAAAAAAGTACGAATTTCACAGAAACCCCTCTCTCAACAGAGTTTTACTTTACCAAAAATTCATCAAATCAAAAGCATTTCGCAAAGAGATAAACTCCAAAAATGCAATCAACAATAAACGCTCTTTAAATCAAAAGATTATATGTTCAAAAGATTCTCTCATAACCTTCATCCATGGCTCTTGTTCTCAAATCACCCCATAACTATTACCGTATCTTTTCAAACATGACAAAATTACAGACTTTCATTTCATTGTTGACATTCTTACATTATCCAAATACCATACTCACCATCAATGCACCAGTTTATCTGGATACCCTCCATCAATTTTGGGCAAATACAGATGTCTTCCTAAGAAACAAAAAGCCCTTCACAATCATCTCAAAGGTTAAATGGGAACATATCCAAATAACTCCATAATCCATTTCCACAACCTTTAACCTGAACGACATGGCAGTTATGGAAACTATCCTTAAAAATGACTTAAAAAGTGAGTTCATAGAAAGGGGATATGATGCTTAATTGGTGAGAGCAACAATTTTCAAACCACACTTTCCACCAGAAATGAAATTCTTTTTCCTTACACTTTTGGTATGCTTGTCTGCCAAGACGACCACCTCTTTTAATAAAATACCCCTAAAAGCATAGTATTTGTTATACGCTACACTGACAAACACAAATTACAAGCTATCTCAAACAATTTTATGGATATGGTGAGAAACATAAAAGCAATCAAAAGGAAAACTTGCAACCCCTTCCTTTTATAACCAAGGTTGTTAAGTTTTTACCTACAAAAGGTTTTAAAACAAGAAATTTTTGAACAGAGTGAAGCTCTTGAAATGAAAAGCCTTTCAAATGAAACATTTACATGCATGATGTCCTAAAAAGGTCACGAAAATGCCCCTGAAGAAAATGTTTTACATCTGTTGCTGATCCCACTGCTAGATGCCCATAGTAATCAACCCACCACTATGGTACCCACATCAGAAATTTTCACAGAAACCATCTCCATTCCCATCCCCAAATTCAAAAGAAAAACCTAAAAGAAGGTATCTCTGGAGTTTTAGAAGCCAGAGATCCCTGTGGTACCACAAAGGCAGCAAACATCTGCTGTTACTTCCTCACAACAGATTCAAACATCTTTATCCTGCCAAACTCCTCACATATCCTCACAAATGGATAGTGTTGTAAAAACATGGGAACCAAATCAAGAGGGAGAGGATTCACATGAACATTTCTTCTCAAGCCCCTCTCCTAGGGCTACTTCTCTTTTCACTCCACCACCTAACAATAACCCCAACATTCCAATCATTGCTTGATACAATTGACAAAATTGACTTGTGCAAGTTCAAAGTCATTCCAATATTAACAACAAATCACTAAGAGTATGCCACATCATGTGACTAGGGCAAGTTCAAAGTCATTGCTAGCCTACAAGTAGAGGAGGCTACACCGCTTGTGTCTCAAGACACACTTGTAGGTTTTTCAAGTGAGGCTGCCATTACAATTGTAGACACAACAATCTTACAATTGGATAGTGGTTACATAACTAAGATGTCTTTGAAGGCAGCAACTGTTGAATCAACAATAGTTCATTCAATAAGAGTTGGATGTCCCTAGTACTAAGAACAAGGGGTACTTGGTTCAAAACCAAGTACAACCACCTCTGGTGGGAATTCAGATGATCCTATTAATTTAGGTGATAGGTTAAGATACAAGGATTTGACGGAAAGAGTATCTAACTTATTGTCTTCTTATGATGAGATTAAAGATATGTTGAAGAACTTGGTACAAAACTCAAGAGCTCCACCAACCAATGCAGAAATAGGTAAAGAAATGTGGGTGAATGCACAGATGTACCTCCATCTTCAAAAGAAATCTATAGAGGCAACAAACAACATGCAAATGGAGCTGATAAGAAACATGGTGGATGATAGGTACAACGATACTCAAGCAGAGATTAAGGCCATCAAAGGCCAAATCTTCAAAGCACTGGTATAACTCGCATTCTCCCCAAATATATAGATGATGCCAAAAGGGAGGAGAGTGATAACATGAGAAAGCTCCCTCCTCTTATTAAGAAAGCCCAAAAGAGGCCTGATACTTCTAAAGCCCAAAAAGGCCTGATACTCAGCATTTTGCAAATTTGTGACAAGAAGTTCACGACGCATTTTAACGATAAAGAATGCTTGATCTTAAAACCTGGTTTCAAGATTCCGGAGGAATGGATCCTGATGCGTGCTCCGTGAGAGAATGATTTATATGTTCTTGATATGGGTATTCCCTCTACCACATCGAAGAAAGTTCAATGCTTTGTATCTAAAGCTACCGAGAAAGAGTCTATTTTGTGGCATCAGAAGATGGGGCACATTCATCTACGAAAGATGAATTATCTTGTGCATAACGACCTAGTGGAGGGTGTAAATTTGAAGAATTTTTAACTATCTGATGATTGTCTAAGCTGCAAAAAAGGGAAGCAGCATAAGAAATCACACCCGAGAAAGTTGTTGAATTCTATCAAGCTACCACTAGAAAGGCTACACATGGATCTATTTGGACCAGTCAACGTCAAAAGTATCTCTGGTGATCTATACTGCCTTGTCGTTACAGATGATTATTCGCGATTTTCATGGGTTTTATTTCTAGAGAGTAAAGACGAAACATTTGAAACTCTTATGATCCTTTTTCAGAAAATTTGAAAACTTATATCACTTGCCAATCAAGAGAATCCGCAGTGACAACGGAACAGAGTTCAAGAACAAGAAAATGCTATCATTCTGCAATGAAAAAGGGATTCTTCATGAATCAGCACCCCCTATACTCCTCAACAAAATAGAGTAGCTGAACGTAAGAATCGCACACTGATCGAGACTTCCAAAACAATGTTAGCCGATTCGAAATTGCCAATCAGTTTGTGGAGTGAAGCAGTCGCGTCAGGGTGTTATACCTTAAATCGTGTGCTAACAGTTAAGTCTCACAACAATACGTGTTTCGAGTTACTGAATCAGCGAAAGCCTAACCTTGCATTTCTGGAACCTTTTGGATCTCCATGTACTGTATTGGACCCGGATGGTAAATTTGGAGCCAAATCCTTGGAAGGATTTTTCATCGGTTATGCTACTCCTCAGAAACGTGTTTTCACAAATTACAAAAATCTGTAGTTCCAAATGTCATGCATATGAATGAACCTTTTTATTTTAGGCGGGAAACCGTTGACACCTAAAGATGTAGCGAAGATCGGTGGAGGCTATAAAATGTTTCTTCAAACAGCAAATCCGAAACTCTTGCGATTGTTTAATCCTAATGACGAAACCGCAGATTCGGGTAGAGAAATCTTCACAACCACATTTCCTCACAGTTTTGCATTGGAGGTTATTGAGGTTTACTCGGGTCCTCCGGTGATTGTGTATAAGTTTAGGCATTGAGCATACATGGAGGGTCCATTCAAAGGTTATAAACCTACAAACAAAATAGTAGAAATGTTTGGTGTCTCTATTATCAAGGTGAGAAAATTGTAATTATAATAAATGTATAATGGGGTGTTTACTATCCGGTTTTGTCAACAAAATTTAGCTGTTTTCATTGATTTATAAACACCCCTTATAGTTGTTTGTTACCAAGCTTGATTGGATGTTACATGATTTAAAAAAAAACATTCTTAGTTGGATGAACAATTCAGGATCGTAAAGATTGAGTTCTTCTACGATAAAGGAGAGCTACTTGCGGGTTTGATCAAAGGCGGGAGAGTAGCGGCCACTAGAGACTTTGCTATCAATGATCTATCACCTTCAAAATGCCCATTTTGTTAAGGATGCAACTTGGTTTCATTGCTTCATATGCTACATGTTTTTATTAGGTTGGAATATACCAAATGATGTTATCTAGATATTTATGTGTTACTATAAATAAAATAATAATGAATCTAGTTCATGGTCGTATCATGTTTGAAGCATTTCGAACTAAATGAAATCTTAATTCGGAATATGCATGACATTTGGAACTACAGATTCTAGCGCAGCATGTTGATTGTCAAAGATATACGACGCCAACGCAGAAACTTGGGGATCTGTGGCTGTTTAACTACGATGGATTGTGGGATTCATTCGACCTGCCAGATGTGCCATCAGATGAAGAACTTGTTGTGCTCTTTCAACAGCATCAAATATCTACACAAGAACAAGTCTCTAGACCGTTGGTGATTTCTACATCACTTCCTGTCAACACCTCTGATGTCGGTCAAAGCTCTTCTCAACAAGTTCCTGTTCTTGCACCAAATTGTCAATTTCGTTCAGCCGAATATGTACTATCCCCAAAGCTTCCGTCTAGAACCGCCGCGTATCATGGGACCACAACTTGTATTAGAGCTACAGTACCGATTCATTCAATCTAATAGTTGATGAATCACCTACGCTCATGAATTTTGGAAGTATGAGGGGTTTTAGACATAAAACATCAAATAAACGGACAATCCACGAACATAATGTAAAATTGAAACCATAGGATTATTAGAGACTGATTTTCGACCAGATGTGTACAAAAATCATGTCAAAATTCGAAGAAATGAAGATTATGGATCGAAAAATGTTATGAGTTTCGTTTGTATGAGTAAGAACCTCGCTTGTACGAGTGACACTTTGTCACTCGTACGAAGCATCACTCGCATGAAGCCCAGCTCGTAGGAAGTGGTGACCCAAAAAAAGAGGCATTTTTTTGATCGTATTGACGAGACGAGTGTACAGAAAAAAATTGGTGATTACAAATTTTTTCGAGATTTTAACGTCTAATTCGGGTTGTTCGGAGACACCGTCTAGAGCTTCAAAGTATAGATTTGATGGTACGATCACAAAGGGATGAAGATTTTGGGGTAGTCACTGATATCTACACAAAACGTTGATCATTTGGTGTAGTGATTAATGGGCCTCAACGTTTAGTCAGCATTTGATCAAAACTGCAATTTTGGGTAATTTTCCGCAAAATTTGGATACCATATGCTGCAGTTGCGCCATAATCTTCATTCCCATAAGAATTCAAGACGTCAGAATTTGCAAAAATGAGGGGGAATAAAAATTTTCACGTATATTTAAAATTCCGGCATTTTTGAAATTCGTGACGCTACAACAGTATCTGGGTGGTTCAGACTGCAGATTATCTGGGAAATACAGAATGTTCAGAATATACATTTTGAATGTGTGATCAAAGAATGTTCAGAATTTTCAGATCGTGATTCAGATTGATGCTCAAGGGCTAACCACCTGATCCCCGATGTGGAAGCAGAAGCACATACGACTGCCTCTCATTAACGGTGCATTGCAAATGAACTGTTTTTTTGGTAATCGCCAGGATACAGGGATGTCTTGTAGTTTCAGTGCCCCATTCCAGCGAAGATAGCTATACATCTATTATTGTGACTAAAAAGGAAAAATGTGATTCTGATTGCCGAAGAATGTTTCTCAGATTCACTGTGTTACCAGATAGTTTGTTTCCAATGATTTGCTGATCGAGAAGATTTTTGCGGATATTTGTTGATTTGAAGTTTTTCGGTGTTGTATTTCAAAGTTTCTGTCAATTGCCGGTTGGGTTTTGAAGATCGGAGGATCGAGCATCAGGGGAGTGCGCTAAACCGAACGCAGATATGCTTAGCATCGAAACAAAGAAGCTACATTGTTTAATTTCAAGTTGGTGATTATTCGAGAAAATTTGTAGATCAAGCAAATCAGAGGAGGTTCTGAACCGTGCAAACAACGACCTGAAGATTAGTTTCTGGAGAAAATTATTTCAGGGCAAATGTTGCTTAAACGTAGATAATGCAAACCCGGATCTTCAATCAAGGGGGAATTACGACGTCAACAGATACCCGATTTTAGTTGCAGAATATTCAAACACAGCTCTCAGATTTCAAGTTCAACCTTCGACAGTTGACGTCCAAGGGGGAAATTGTTGATGCACTTTATGGCCGTCACTGTGCGAATAGGCTAGAAAGAGTGTGTATTGAATATTGTATAGATTAGATACGAACACACGACCCAAGTGCCAATGAGTACTAGCTCGTACGAGTGATGCCTCGTACGAGTGACTATATGCTTCATACGAGTGACTTTGTTACTCGTACGAGTGACCCTTCGTATGAGTGACTATATGCTTCGTACGAGTGACTTTGTTACTCATACAAGTGACCCTTCGTACGAGTGACAACAAGCTCGCTTCGCACGAGCTGTCATGTCTATAAATAGGTGTTGTGTGTTCATTGTTTTGTAAGTTTTGGAAGTTCACTTCGGGGAAACGCTGGCGGATTCTCTCCAGGAACTCTGCCAGCTAGTCAAGATGTATACTCTTTCGGCATGAATGAATGAAATGAAAAGCTTCCGCTGATTCTGTGCCTACTTGTCAATTTCGATCTGCCAAATCTGTACTATCCCCAAAGCTTCCGTCTAGAACCGCCGCCGATCACAGGACCACATCATCAACATACACTTGTACCAGCAATAAGTCCTCATTTTTTTCCTTGATGAAGAGAGTACAGTCGATAAATCCACATCGAAAACTATTCTTCAGAAGATAGGAAGCCAAAGTTTCATACCGAGCCCGAGGAGCCTGATGAAGACCATATAACGCCTTATTCAGAAGGTAAACCTTGTCAGGATGGATTGGATCTTCAAAACCAGGTGGTTGCTCAACATATACTTCTTCTTCAACCACACCATGAAGAAATGCACTCTTCATATCCATTTGATAAACGATAAACTTCTTGTAGGACGCATAAGCCAAAAAGATTCTTATGGCCTCAAGACGTGCTATCAATGCATAACTTCATTGTAATCAATGCATTCTACCTGATTAAAGCCCTGGACAACTAATCTTGCTTTGTTTCTCATAACAACACCTCGGTCATCCTTCTTACACTTATAAACCCATCTTGTACAAATCTTCTTATAGTTGTCAGGCTTGTCAACGAATTTCCACATGCCTAACTTCTGAAACTGCTGAAGTTCTTCCTGCATCGCTTCAACCCATGAGTCTTCTTTCATTACCTCCTTATATCGGTTCAACTTGGCAGATATAGCAGGCAAAAGACCAATCATTCTGTTCCCCAGATTCCCTAATAACCGAATACAAACCAGCATTCTGATTATTCCTTAACTGATTACGAGTCTGCACACCACTTAGGACATCTCCTATAATATTATGCTGAGGATGGGTATTATGAATTCGAGTTTCAGGAATATTAGGAACTCAAGAATTTATACCCAAGTTGTTGATGTTCAGATCAACAAAAAATTCGTTTGATGGATTTGATGAAGATGTAGAAGCATGACCTTCAGCCGTCCCTTGATTTTGTACATTTGACATGACATCTGAAATTCTAGGAACTGCACCAGAAGTAGCTTCATTTGCATCATGGAACTCATCATCCTCTGACAAAACATTATAGTCAGCAGCATCTTCGAATTCCTCATTCTGAACAAGATTGTTAACCGAAGTAGACACTTGAGGATTAACAATAATTGGTCGTACTAATGACGAGTCAACTGCAGTATCACTTTTTAATAACATTTGTGAAGCTGTAGAAGCATCATCAAAAGTTGGCAGATTAAAGGAGTTAAACAGCCCATCGTAGTCAAACATCCAAGGAGCACCCGGAGCTCTTACTGATTCAGTGTATCTTTGAACCTTAACCACACTCTGAAATTAGGAGTAGCATATCCAAGAAAGAAACCTTCGATGGCCTTTGGTCCAAACTTTCCATGTGGATCAATCATAGTGCAAGGAGCTCCAAAAGGTTCTAAGAAAGACACATCCGGTTTCCTTTTATGTAGCAACTCGAAACATGTTTTCCCATGCCACTTCACCGTAAGAACTCTATTCATCGTGTAACATGAAATAGCCACAGCCTCCCCTCAGAATTGAACAGGAAGTTCTGATTCTACTAACCTAGTTCTCGTAGTTTCAATCAGAGTTCTATTTTCCCTCTCAGTGACACCAATTTGTTGTGGAGTGTAACGAGAACTGTACTCATGCAAAATGCCTTTAGAAGAACAGAACTCATCCATAGCATGGTTCTTGAATTCGGTGCCATTGTCGCTTCTGATTCTCCTTATCTTCAAATTGTACGAATTTTCGAGTAGCGTTAGGAGATTCTTGAGGATTTCAGGAACTTCACTCTTGTGTGCCAACATATTCCCCCATGAAAATATTGAGTAGTCATTAGTAACTACTAAGCAGTAAGAATCACCAAAGGTAGTCTTGTGTTTCATAGTCCAAAGAGGTCCATATGAAGACATTCCAGAGGCATATTCACCATGTTAATCTTCTTCACAGGATCAGATTTTCTAGCTTGCTTTCCCTTTGGGTATGATACACAGATGTCTTGTAAATGAAAGTTCTTCACCAGTACACCACTGACAAGCTTTTTCTTCACTAAATAGTTCATTTTCCTCAAGTGAATGAGTCCCATTCATTTGTGCCAAGAGATTGATTCCTTTTCAGTGGCTTTTGAGACAAAACATGTAACTTTTGCAGACGTGGTAATAGCTTGGCTCATGTCAAGTATATACAAGTCATTAATTCTTGGAGCCGATAGGAGAATCCATTCTTTGGGAATCTTGAAACCAGGTTTCCGCACATAACATCCGACATCATCAAAATGAATTGTGAACTTCTCTTCGCAGATTTGAGAAACACTTAGAAGATTGTGATCAATTTGTCAAACATAATTGATCTTATCAAAGCTAACAACACCATTGGATACCATTCCTTGTCTAGTGATGTATCCACCCTAGTCTCCAGCAAAAGCAACATAGCCTCCTCGAATGCTTTTCACATCATAAAGGAGCCTTAAGTTGCCTGTCATGAGCCTCGATGCTCCACTGTCAACAATCCAATGACTATTCACAGTTCCTCCTGGAACACCCTACACATTTCAATACCCTATCAGTTTGAGATGGGGACCCAAGCCTTAGTGGTCTTAGGGTGACCCTTATCATCAAGAAATGTGATTTCTATTTCTTGATAATTTGGAAACTTTGTGCCCCCTGAAGCATTACCGGTTTTAGGTTTCCAAGATTGTTGAAATTTACCATTATTATTATTATTTACAGTTTTAAAATATTCTGGTTTTAAAAAACTTGATGAACTTGGTTTCTTCTCAAAAACATCTTGTTTTAATGCTTTTTCAATTATTTTTACTTGTTTACGTCTCTGCTTTTCCTTTTGTTCTTTAACAATACGTTTGACTTGTTTTGGTCATACAGATCGACGTTGGCAAGTTGGTTCAAGAGGGGCTTTCTCAACAAATCTGGGTTTTGCTGGGTTGGTGCAATTTTTGATTATGTGGCCAAACTCTCAACATTTAAAACATGTTCTCCTCTCAACAAATTTAGGAGATCCTGTTTTATGACTTGATGTTGAACTTGTGGGTCTAGACGTACTTGGTTCTTCTTCACACCCATTTGTATGTTGAGTGTAATTGTTTTGACTATTACACTTTAAAATCTTGACTTGTTTTACAAAATCAACATTAGACATGCTTTCAAAAGTCTCAATTTTATCTGTACCAGTTGAAGCCACAAATTTAACATTCTTCAATTTCTGCTTGTAGCGAGCGTCTTTAGCTTCATCCTTTGGTTGTGATAACTTAGGTTTTGCAGCTTGCTTTTCTTGTTGTTTTTCTTTTGAAATGAATACTGGTTGTGATTTGATTGGATTTTTCTTTTCCAAAAACTTGGTTGTCGACTATTCAAAAACTTAATCAATTGAGGTTGGATTTACATTTTTGATCGGAAAGTCTTTGTTTGAGTAAATTTTCTTGTCCCCAATCAAAGTATACAAGACATTACTATTTTCGTCTGTAGACACATTTGTCTTGACAGGTTTCATAGGATCATTCCCTTGATTTTCAACAATTTTCACATTGGGAGTAGCAGAAATTTCTATCCCTTTTTCTTCAATAAGAGATTGATCCTGATCAATTTTCTCTGACTCATCATCTGATGAATCATCATCTTCTATTGTAGAAGGATTCTGATCAACTACAGATGACGAGTTCTCTGATTTTCTTGATTCAACTGAGGAATTGTCCAGCTTAAACCCTAATCCTGCTGCAAACTCTTCAGGATTAAGAGGTACAGAAGGTTTAAAGCGTGGAATTTCCCTTCATCTGGTAATTTGGTATAATTGTGTTTCAATGGAGGTGGACACGAATTATACCCAATACATTTGACATCTCCTTTCAGCTTTTGAATGTCAATGATATGATCAAGCACATATCGGGAGTTAGAGTAACTCTCCAATTTTAACTTGATTGCATCATGTGCCCATTTGGCAATGGCTAACTCTTTCTTTGTTTCTTTAAGGATATTAATGTAGTTATTAATTCCTGTTTGCTTGTTCAAAACTGTTTTTGTTAATTTAGAAATGCTTTTCTTAAGAGTTTCTATTACAGATTTGAATTCTTTTTCGTTTCGAGTTAAAGCCAGATTTGCCTCTTTGCATTTTGGCAGTTCAACTACTAGGTTTTGATTGTGACTGTTTATTGTTTCAAATTTTATTTTTAATTCGGCACACTCACTGCATACTTTAGGAGAGTCCAAGTTTACCAGCTTATCGAACCAACAACATTAGCCATGAAGGCAGTATGATGAGGGAATGATGCACTATTTGTAAAGAATTTTTCTGTTTCCTTCGATGCAGCTTCTGCTTTCTTCATCAAACCAGCCTTCTGACTTTTCAGCTCCTCTGCTTCTTTCAGCAACTTGCTGACCTCGGTATCACTTCCTTCCCTGATATCAGAATCAGATCGATAACCACCTGTACTCGAGCATTCTTCATCAGAACTACCATTATACCCTGAACTATTATCATCCTCAGAATTGTCAATGCTGTGAACATGTTTAATTCGATTGATAACCTTGGCATAACATGTAGTTCTTCCTTGATTCTCGTTACCCAATTGTAATGACCAATCGCATCCTTCATCTGCTTGAACTACTAGAGCTTTGTTGGTGTTATTTAATGGCCCAGACTGGTTGGTGTTGTTTGGGTTGCTAACAGCTACTATTCTCCGATCATTGTTAACATGAGCTGTGTTGGATCGTTGTGATTGATTTCGGAAAGGGTTATGATTTCCTTGTTTGCTGGGTCTAGTGCACTCACGTTTGAAGTGGCCTTTTTCTCCATAGTTGAAGCAAGTAACAACATCTTTATCAAAACCATATTTCGTATCTTTCTTGCTTTCCAAACTTGTTCTTCCTGTTCTGCTCATGTAATCCTTAGATCTTCTGACGGCACTTGCAAACACCCATATCCATTAGCTCCATCTCATCTTTGTCTATTTGTTGATAGTCTTCCATAGTCAAATTGATGTTTACAATTTAACCAGCGACTAATCCACAATAAGCACTAACCATGGTGTTTAGAAGTTCCATATGGTCCTGAGCAACTTCTACACTAACTTTCGAAAGATGTGATGTGTCAAGTCTGACTGTATTGGGGTTTGCAGGTTGAAAGTTGTTTCCATAGAAAGCTTGTTGAGAAGCTTGTTGTGAAGCTTGAGGTTGTAGTAGAAAGGATTTAGGATCAAATTCTTGACCATAGGTTTGAGTACTTGAGCCGGTAGATTGATCCGTTTGAACTGGTGTTGGTAAAAAGGGGTTAACATTTGACACAAACACGGTCTGAAGTTTTGGTTGCTGAATTGTATTGACACCTGTGTTAATTCCTCCAAAGTACATCTCAGGGTTTTGTGGAATAGAAACCCTTTTTGCTTTCTGGATCTCTTCTTCATTTTTGTTCTCCAGCTTCTGAACAAATTCATAGATACTGATCACATCCAAAACACCTGTATGCCTTAGTAAGTCAATAAATTGACTCCATTTTGGCGGTAAGGCATCAGCAAAATGCATCACGATTTCCTGTGGAGATGCTTACACTTTGTAGGAATACATTTCACTGAGCAGGTGGCAGAAACGTTTTGTCATATCACTCAATGTTTCATTCTCCATGAACATGAAACTTTCAAACTCCTTCTTCAGCAGATCATGTCGTATTTTTCTGGTAGCAGCATTTCCTTCTCCTCTTTCTTCCAAGGTATCCCACAAATTTTTGGTGGTGGTGTAGTACACAAACTGATGATAAGTATCTTTATGAAGTGCTTGTGTAAGGATAGCAAACGTCTTTTTCTCTAAATCATAAGCCTTTTTATCGCTTTCATCTAGATTGGCTAAGGAAGTTGGATTTGATCCTGCTTCTTCGAGAGATTCTTTATATGGTGTAGTAAAACATGTCCATAATTCTGTATTTTGTCCGAGAACATATGTATGGAAATGGCTTTTCCACGAAGGATAATCGTTCATATGGTCTAGTTTTGGTGGACGGTTATTACTCCCAGTTCCACTCTCGCTTATAAGAGTCTGAATGCTCTGATTTTGATTTGCGACACACGCCCATTGGTTTGTGGCAATCATGGCTGTATGTTGAGGCATTAATGATTTAACCCATGAGGTTGCGGAGCTTTGTGATGAGTCTTGATTTGTGCTTGAACTACTCCTCCAATCCCAAGGGTTATTATTCATTATATTTTCTTTGTTATGAAAATTAAAAGGTTTAAACTTTTTTTTAAATAACAGTTTCCTTTTAAAGTTCACAATTTTAAAAGCCATAAATTTTGAAAAATTGAAAGATGTAAAACAGATCAAGTTTGTTCTTCGTACGAATCAGAGATTCGTGTGAAAGACTGACCTTCATATGGACCAGGTGCTTCGTACGAACCAGGTTGTTTGTACGAGAGACCTTTTTTCGTGCGAGCAAACTTGTGCTTCGTGCGAACAAGGTTCTTCGTGCGGATGGTTATTCGCACATATGTTTTTCGCAGACAGGAATCCTTTTGCAGGGTTGGTTGGTGAAAATTTCCTTTTCTAAGACACACTGGTTTTCGAAAGTGGTTAGTTGTCTACACAATTTTGGTTAAAAAGACAAACATTCCATATCAGCTTTTCAGTCAAAACAGTCAAGTCAAGTCAGAATGTACAGATTTAGTCAACCCTACAAGAATATTCCGGTGAGTTATCCGGTAATGCTTTACCTGAAGATATATCCAACTGAACTTTGATAGAAAATTTTAAGAAAAACCAGATCTTAACATGTCTCCATGTATTCTAACAAGGTTTTTATGAAAATTTTCAGGATACAAAAAGTTTGAACTAAGTTTTAGGTTGGTTATCTTTTAAAAACTTAAGTTTCCTATTAAATGTTCAAGAACACCTCTAGAAACCCTCACAACTAGCTCAGACACAACACTAAGCTTGGTTTCAAACAAGGAAGAGAGCCAAAGTTGTGATACCACTTGGAGGATCAAGATTAACCTTTTCCCTATTTATACAACACAAATACGAGTGCGGAATCCTCGTAAGTATGCAAACCAAAGCAAAGTAAGAAACACAGTATAACCAAAGATTCAATATCTTGATTAACAGAAGAGAATTAGTACATACATATACAAACAATGTTCATACATACTCATGAAATACTCTCTGTGTTTTTGTGTGTCTCTCTCTAGCTTATTCACTGATGTCTCACACAACTCACTCTAATGTCACACGTCTGACCTTACACTAAGGAGTGCATGTCTGTTTATATAGTGTCCACCACCTAGCAACAGTACGAAGAACGTTGCTGGTCATACCAAACACCACAAGACGGGAAGAACCTTCTCCAAAAGATGATAATACGAACGAACAATGGCTCCTACGATCATGACAAGCACGTACGAATCAAGCAAGATGCTTGTTACAAGGAGCCACTCATATGGAGGGAATGTGGCTCGTATGAGCAACATCTTGCTTGTACGAAGCATCTCTCAATTGTACTTGGATGTGTTCTTCGGAGAACGTGTCAACAGACATGACGTACACAAGACTTAACAGTATGCACACATGCAACTGGTTTACACACAAACAAACTAATCGTTGTACTAAATCAAGATAGGAGGATATCTTGATTTGGTCGACACGACCAAACTATACAGACACATTAAACAAGACCGTACAATTACAGACGTAACTAAGAACAAGCGACAGACAAAAGTGTATAACAACATGCCGAGGCGCTCAGCAAATTGGCCGCTACAAACTTCGAGCATCTCGCATGTGAAGTGGGCATTGAGGTGCTCAAGAACCCTTCTGTTCCTTTGTGATAAGTAAACATCATCGAAATTGGGAATCCTTCCCGGATGTCTCCCATAATCATGCTCTTACAATACGGGACCCTCCCCGAAAACAAGGCAGAAGCAAGAAAGGTCCAGAACAAGGCACTCAACTACGAAATGGCGGACGGTATCCTTTATCGGAAGTCATACCTTGGACCCCTTCTCCGCTGCGTTAACCCGCAAGATGCGCAATACTTGATCCGTGAAATACATGAAGGGTTATGCGGAATTCACGCTAGTCCGCGCATGGTCGTTGCAAAGATCATGAACCCCGGTTACTATTGGCCTAGCATGCACTTGGATGCAGTTGAAACGCTGCGGAAGGCGCATCATGCCAGCGCCATGCGCCGAAGACATTGCGCCCCAAGAAACCCTTGATCCAGTGACAACAGCATGGCACTTCCAACAATGGGCAATTAATATGGTAGGACCTTTCCCAGATGCCCCAAGCGCGGTGAAGTTCATAATCGTAGACGTCGATTACTTCACCAAATGGGTAGAAGCAAAACCCCTAGCATCCATCATAGCAACTGTAGTGCGCAAATTCATTTGGGAGCATATCATCTACCGTTTCAGGTTACCCCTACGCAGTGTCAGTGATAACAGCCCCAATTTTACCACTAAAGAACTACAACGGTGGATGGAGGAAATGCATATCGAACATGTCTTCACTTTGGTCACACATCCCTAAGGGAACGCCGAAGTAGAAAGCATAAACAAGAGTATCGTCGAAGCGATCAAGACGAGATTAGGAACGACGCAGAGAGGCTGGGTAGATGAGTTACCAAGTATCCTTTGGGCTCATTGAACCATGCTAAAAAAAGCACAGGCGAAACTCCTTTCAGCCTAGTGTATGGGACGGAGGCAGTGATTGTCACACCCTGACCCACAGCGGAAATGGTAGTCAGGGCATGATTGGGTTTTCATCAAAGCTCATGACATTTACTATAATAAAGTTTCATATTTATTAATTCAAACTAAAAGTAAGAATTTCAACACATAACCCATACAAGCATATAATATTCTAAGCAAGACATTCTAGTAACATTTTATTCTTCTTCTAAGACTCAATTCTATGTGTTCCTTGCTTCAACCTGGTTACCTGTATCATGTGTAAAAATGGAAATTTGAGTCAACAAAAGTTGGCGAGTGAACCCCGTTTAATCATGTGAAAGAAATAATCATGTTGATTAATTTAATAAAAATGTGCATACACCGAATATGAGCAAACGTATATGCAAATTATCCACAAACCCCATAAACATCTAGCAATGTACACGTAAATATGATAAATGATGAACTGTGAGATCAAGGCTCAATCAAACAGAGCCAATCTAATTAGGCATGCGATGCTCTACCCATCTATAGAAGGAACTGATGGGCCTAATATGAATGCTTGACTCAATGAGAAAATATAACCACAAATAACAATAAACCAAATATCACATAGCACGTTAGTTCATATAATGGTAATAGCACAAGTGTTTGAATAAAAATTATAAATAAGCGACACATGATACACCCCAAAACATGAATAAAAAGGGAAGTTTGTAGGAATTCACTCACAGTGGGTGCTTTTCTGGACTTGATAACAAATGCGCACGATTAAAGATTCCAACCAATGAGAAAATTAACCTAAATAATCACGTAATAATTCGGTAAATATATTTCTTTTGTTTGAAATTAATATTTTTATTTATGACTTTTATTAGACCTTTAAGACTATTTCTATAGTATTTATTACGAATTTAAAGCTTAAAAAGTCTCATTTTTATAGGTATTTTTAGGGATTTTTGGAGCAAAAATAAAGAAAATATGTATTAAAAAAATATTCCCTTTTCAGGGCAGAACGAGACGAACCGACCGGACTGTGCAATCATTGGCATCGTGTAATGATCGAACTCGTGACCTTCCGTATACGTGCTCGCAGCTCTACCAACTGAGCTACGTGTCGAACCTGAAATAATCTTGATTTTAATTAGTTATATACACTTACTGAGCCAAATTTTATTTTAGTTTTATTTTAAAAAGGTTTGATTTATTTCAGAAAGCGTATCACTATGCATCGAACCGGACTCGAACCAGCGACATAAGCTTCATGTTGCACAAAGCCTGACCAACTGGACTGTGTGACTAACCCGGGATATTTAGGATTTATATTAAATTTATACACTAACTGAGAGTTAGTACATATAAGTATTAAAAACGTTTGGGACAATGAAATAATTCGGCAGCGTAAGTAAGGATAGAACCCGGGTCCGTGTGTTTAAAATGCACACAGTCCACCGCTGGACTGTGTGTCTAATCCGGTGTAATATCCGATTTCAAATATATTTATACACTAATTAACTTCATCTTCTTCATTTCAATTGAATATGTACACAGACTCTGATTTACCTATAAATTTTTTTAACATATAACTTTTTGACATGAACAGATAAATTTTAAAAGAATAAGCGTAGGGATATACCGAACAGTGGTGTTTTTACAAACTCCGGCGATGATTCTGACAGTCGTGTAAAATTCCGGTGAAGTGTTTTCAAAATGCCAAGAATTCTTCTGAGAGTTTAAAGAGGTGTGGAGTGTGTGAGCGAGTTCAACTGAGGTGTAAGGGTCCCTATTTATAGATGCAAACTGGTTTGAATAGGATTTTAGTAAAAGTTGAATTCGAATTATTGTTTATAACTGATTTGACCAAATTTGATATCAATTCATAATTGGGAAAACAGTTTCCTTCTGTTAAATTTGAAATTGAAATGGACTTTTGTTGATAGATTAGGATGTTACAGCTTATAGGTGCTTGTTTTGGAAGAGGTTTAGTGCGTTATTTTGATAAAAGATTCATTTGTTTTGGGATAACTTCAGATGTGTGTGAGTGGCTTAGTGGTGTGCAGTGTGTGTTGGTTTATTGGGGACCCAGGTTCGAAACCCGGTCACCCATTACATTTATTTTTATTATTCTCAGTTTTATTTATTATTATTTTAACTATTTTAGTTTATTTATTAATTACAGAAATTTTATATAACAAATTTGAATGATTAACATAAATACGTAACGAAACCTCATATCTTATATTTGAATTATTTAAACAAAGCGGGTTTTAGAACCGTTTTACAACGAATGTTAAAGTATCCCCTACTTTTAGAAATTTTGTCCCGAAATTTAAGTAGTAGTAGTAGGTGTAACCTGAAAGAGATGAGGGTATTTTTCATGCATTGAGTCTTCCCAAGTAAACTCAGCTCTTCGTTTTGACTCCCAACACTATCGAAATTCGACTTCATCTTAAGCGTTTCTCACTGAAGTCCATGATTTCTATAGGTTGTTCTACGAAATGCATTGATTCAAAAATTTGAATATCTTTTAACAGTAAAAGGGTCTGATGTTTGGATTTTTCGTTAAGGGTTTACACAACCAGGTGAGTACGATGTTTTAATTTCGATTGAGGCGGTAACGTTCCTAGTAAGGGTTGAATACCCTGTTACAGGAATCGCTTTTTGATGCCGGAGGCGTAGAAGTGGAAAGAGTTGTAACTCGGAGATGATTAATTGAATATGGTTTCATGATTAAGGGTTTTGAGAAAATCGAAATGTAAAAAAAATGATAAAGTAACATCACAAAACGAAGTCTTCAACCACATCGTTATCAAAATCAGAATTTACACTATCTACATAGAACTTCTCATAACCGCCTAACAATGCTTTTGATCATTTGACGAGAATACTTATATAGGAAGTACCAGCAGCGTATCGACCATATACTTGTCAAATATTCATTGGCTTTGTCAGTAAGTCACGATTAGTTCTATGTGACTCGTCCTAAAATCTACAAAAACATAAACAAACACAACAGCCAATGCTTGAGTCTCAAATCAGAGGAATACAAGACTGAATGACGGCGGTACCTCTCTCGTGTGTTATGATGAAGTGGTCAGTCTATGAAAAAAAATTGAGACACGACCCAACTTCTTTCAGTGATGAGACGAGGTTCATCGTGATGTACGATGACATGAATTTTAAATTGATGAATGGAGACATGTAATGAAATAACTTGTCATAACGTGATATAAATTGTATTATTGGCATTAAAATTTTGATACATAAATTCCAAAATTGAAAAACAAAGATATCTTGAATAATTAAACAAGGAACAAAATTGATAGAAAACATTAAGCATAAACGATTGGAGCAGAGCCTTATTTCTTTGTGGTGGAAGGCTCGTTGGATTGCTCGTTTGCACCATTGTTGACCTCAATTGGATTCACATTGATGTTGTAGGCTCTCTCTCTTGCTGGTGGAGGTGCTGGGTTTGCCTGGTTTGCTTGGTTAACGGGGTTCGCTTGAGCTTGAGCATTAATGATATTAACCAACCTAGAGCACGTGTTTCTAAAGTGGGTAGGGTCACCACAATTAAAGCAAGCTTGAACATATGGAACTATGGGGTATTGAGGTTGTTGATAGGGTTGAATCATGTTTTGGGCAGAGGGTTTGAGCTTGGTTTTGAGGAGTAAGACAAGTGTTACTCAGATTACCATAACGCCCACATTTGGCACATAGTCGGCAAGGTACGCTGGGTTGGTTGTGATAATGACAGTTGTTGCATTAAGGGTGGGGGTCCAGTGTAGGGTTTCTTGTTTGGGTATGCTGGGTTGGGTGCCACTTGGGTGATTGGGATGGCTTGGAGGGGTATGGCTTATGAGTTGACATACTAGTTTGAGTGACAGCAAAATATTTCTCGTTTCTCTTTCTCTTGCAGTGAATTGGGAAGAGGATTCAGCCTGTGTTGGGTTGGGGGTTCGGTTGATGTTTTGCTACTTGCATCCTTCTTCATCTCGTTCTTGAAATCCCCATTCCTGATATGGTTTTCGGTGAGTTCAGTAGCTAGCTCCATTGCTACTTCCAAGGTTGCAGGCACGGTACTCATTACAGGATCCAGAATCTTTGGAGGAAGACCCCGAATATAATGCTCAATCAGACGGTAGAGAGGAGCGAACGAATTTGGAACCATTTAGTTTAACTCGAGAAACTTCTTGTTGTAGGTTATATGATCACCCTCCTTTTGTTTTAGGAAGTAGAACACATCCTCCAACTTCTTAATTTTGCTTCTTGGACAGAAGCGTCTGGTCATGAGTTCTCGAAGTTCTCCCAAGTTAGGGCTGCAACGGCTTCAGCGCCTCTTCTGCCCTTCTCGGCATTCCACCAAGTGAGCGATACCCCCAATAGACGACCCGTAGCATAACAAACCTTACGCTCGTTTGGGCAGTCACAATTGAGAAAAATATTCTCCATTTCTTCAAACCATCGAAGGAGAGCAGTGACTCCTTCAGTTCCTTCATACTTTGGAGGGTCACATGAGTTGAAGTGCTTGTAAGTTCACTTGGTGGTGTTTGTGGGAGGGTTGGCAGTATTTTGTTCTTCTTTATTGATTGGGTTGATAGGGTTAGCGGCTATTGTTGAACTTGAATCACGATATCGGGAATTACGACAGCCATTTGTTGAGCGATTTGGGCAGCCATGCGCTCGCCGGATCTCCCTGTTCTCCTACCTCTACGAGAGTGCCTAGAAGACATCTACAGGGATTACGCAACAAGATTATGAGTTGGCATTTTAGGTGTCATGTGTTGTATTTAGAAATTAACATCCACAAACAAATGAGAAAAATAACTTCACTACATCCATAGGATGTCTTGGGCCTTGTTCATGTTGGGGCTCCATATGTCCCCCATACTTGGCCTAGGTAGTAATGTGGGCCCCCATGACTACTAGGCTCTGTAGGGTTCACATTGGTTTTGGCCTGTTTAACATTTGCACTACCCGAATGAGAATCGTAAAACATGATTGCAAAATATAAGGTCGGAAAGTGTCCTAGTGTAGACACAGTGACAACCCAAAGTGGGGTTAGTTCACACGACGTTTGGTGTGGCATGCTTTGGCCTAATAGGTCCTTCGTACTCTCATCGTTAGTCCCCAGGTAGGCAATCTGGTCCTTTATATTGGATTTATACGAATGCCAAACCTAGACAGGACGTTCCGACTACCGGTACTTGTACCCTTTCAATTACTACATGCCCGTCGTAGGACTCACTTTGATGAGATTGAAAAATGAAAACATCACAAAATATTGAGAAAGAAAGCATGGAAATGTTTAAATATGTGCGAATTGAAACGTGCGTGATGCGTTTATATGTAAGCATGTTATGTTTGACAATAGGTATAACACAATAAATACCACACAAAAATCATACGATAGTTGTAACATTTGTCAAAAACGGGTTTCCAAAACCCGCTCCGTTTTGTAATCGAATATCAAGTTATAAATGTCACGTTGTGTACTTATGGTTATTTTGATTTTTAATGATACATAATTAATAAACAAACTAAACTATAAAAATTATTTTTGATAAAAAGTGAAAACAAAATAAATAAAAATAAAATGATGCTGCAGGGACTCGAACCCGGGTCAGCCGGAATTTAAACCCAAAGACTTAACGCTCACACACATCACCACTCCGCCACTTGTTTGTTTTCTGTCAACTTAGGGAAACAAATAACTCTTATACACAAACCTAGTTAAATCGGTTGCGCAAACTGAGAAACCGAAATCGGCAATTCAACCGTCTAATCGTTTGATTAATCGCACATTTAGGTTTATAACCGATGCACCGACAAATCCTAATCAATTCGGATTTGAATGAACTTAAATTTTGATCATGATCGGTTTTTATAACCGAAAATGATCAATGACTGAATTACTTCAATCAGGACCCCTCTCGCGACTCAGAAACATCATACAAACCTTCCATTTCACTTTCGTCAAAATTAACTCGCCGGAAATTTCTGCAAGTTCGCCGGAAAACCGTATTCATCATCAAAACGGTAATTCTTTCAATACAGTCGTAGTCTAACAATTGTTAAGCTATTTCTAACTTAAACCTTTCAATTGAAATCGAATTCAGACACCGTTATCAGATAATTCCAGTTCGCCGGAAAATCTCTGGAAATCTTTATTTCCGTCTGTGAAACGGTAAGGACCTTCAATCACACTGTTAACGTTTGTTTATCACTTCAATTCCACGATTGGCTAATCAAAACGGTTAATTGTTTTGTTCAGTTGAGGTGCACAAAAACAGAGCCGACTCATTGCCGGAAACTCTGTGATAAATCATTCCTACGGTATGTTTACTTCCAACACCGTCTCTGCTATTTCATTTTAGTCTTTTGAATGATTGATAATCGTAAAAGCAAGAAACGGATTAGTAACACAGTCGACTGTAAATTGAGTGAAGAAGACGAAGATAGTTAAGTTATAAGTTTATTTAAAATCAGTAATATGAACGGGTTAGACACACAGTCTAGCGGTGGACTGTGTGCAAAATATACGCGCATGTCACGAGTTCGATCCCTGATACACGCACCCTCTATGTAATAAAATGCCTTTTTGTTTAAAACTGAACCGGGTTAATCCTCGTTAGTTGTTAAGTATAGTAAAAATTGGTATATTAACCAAGTTAGACACACAGTCCAGCGGTGGACTGTGTGTGATGTTAAAGCACAAGTCCCGGGTTCGAAACCTGTCACTAGCACCAGTTTGATGAATTAAAATGTTTTTGAAATTAAAAGAATTTTGGATAAATCGAATTAGTATATAAATATAATTAAAAACAAGATTATTTCGGGTTAGACACGTAGCTCAGTTGGTAGAGCTGCGTGCACGCGTACGGGAGGTCTCAGGTTCGAGTCTCACCCAGCACATACATGCACACTGACCGAACCGGTCAACAGGTCAACAAGTCAACGGTCAACGCAAAAATAAACAATTTTTTTATATTTTTATTTATTAAATTTAATTTAAAAATTAATTAAAAATACTTAAAAATAATATTTTTAAAGATAGAAAATAGCCTTAAACTCACAAAAATATATCTAAAAATTCCATTAAAATCCTTAATAAAATCCACTCATTTACTATATTTTTCCGTTATTATTTAGGTTAGTAATTCTCGTTGTCCAACTCTCCCGACTCGTGCGCATCTCATCATCTCCAATCAAACGCACCCAATGTGAGTTAATCTTACAAATTCCCCGTTTTAATCACGTTTTGGGGTGTATCATGTGTCTTGCTATATATTATATTTAAATCATTGTGCATACATCATATCATGAACATGTGTATTCAGTTTGTTTCAACTGTTGTGTGGTTACTGTTAGATGCAATTTATTATTTTCAGTACATGCAATTTCATAGGCCACCGCTCCCCATTACATTATGAGCGTTGAGCATGTTCCCCATTACATTATGAGCGTGAACCTAGCGTGCCCACATACGATCGGCTCCGTTTGATTGAGCCTTGATCGCACAGACATTTTTCATTTTCAGTACATGCAATACGATCGGCTCCGTTTGATTGAGCCTTGATCGCACACTTTCATTCATGTTATTTATTGTATGATGTTGGTATGTTAATATATGCTATCATATGTTATTGTATGTTATAGTTGTGATTGCAAATTGCTACTGCCTGATTATTTACATTTGCTCATTTATGATTATGCACAATTTTTCATTGATAAACTAATAAGTAAATCAATAATAAATGTTTATCTAACAAGGTTCACTCGCCAACTTATGTTGACCCAAAAACCCCCATTTTTACACATGATACAGGTGAACCAGCTGCAGCAAGAAACACTTAGGATTGGACTAGAAGAATAAAATGATTTAGAGTTTGGGATTGTTTTGTTTGGTTTATTTTCTTTGTATTGTATGGACATGTTTGGATATTTGGGAATGTAACTTTGACTTTAATAAATATGAAACATATTAGTAAATATCATGAGCTTTGGTGATAACCTAATTATGCCCCGACTCTTATTCCGTTGCGGGTCGGGGTGTGACAGATTGGTATCAGAGCCATGACTATAGGGATATAGGATATGTTATTAGACCCTTAGAGCCTATACTATAGTTGATTAGAAACTTATAAGATTTTTGTGAGCTACATGCCAAATTTCATGATGTTTATATGTTTATGTTAAATGTTACATTCAATATTATGCAAGCATGTTCATAAGTATGTATTATCATATAATGCCTATCATGAATCATATTCTCATAACATATCACATCCATGAAAGCACACACCACATCATGATTGCTTTTACAATGATTTTTGTGTTTTCAAATCTCATCAAAGTGAGTTCTCATGACGGGCATGTAGTAACTGAAGGGTATCAGTACCGGTAGTCGGAACGTCCTGTCTAGGCTGGCATTCGTATAAATCCAAAATAAAGGACCAGTTTGCCTACCTGGGGACTAACGATGAGAGTACGAAGTACCTATTAGGCCAAAGCATGCTATACCAAACGTCGTGTGAGCTAACCCCACTTTGAGTTGTCATTGTGTCTACACCTGGACACATTCCGACCATACATCTCGTAAACATATTTTGTGGTTTGCATTTGGGTGATGCGAGTGTTAAATCGCCAATACTAATGTGAATCCTACCAAGCCAATAGCCATGGGGGCCACATGACTATACGGGTGAAGGTATAGGGGACATTTGAGGCCTAACATGAGCAAACCTAAGACATCCTATGGATGTAGTTGCATTATTGATATTTATGTTATTTTCATTTTTCTTAAAGACACATGACATCCAAAAAGACTCCATAAACTCACAATCTTCTTATGTATGTTCCTGTAGATGTCGTCCAGACAACATCGAGGGGGTAAAAGATCAGGAAGGTCTCAGGAACGCTTGGCCACACACATCGCGAAACAAATGGCCACGATACTGCCTGACATTGTGGTCCAAGTACAACAAGCCCTAGCCACAAATCCCACTAATCCTCCCCAACAAGACGACCAGAACATCGGCAACCCTCCTACCAGCAAGTGCTCATATAAACATTTCAAGTCTTGTGATCCTCCTAAATTTGAAGGGACCGAAGGTGTCACTGCTCTCCTCCACTTGTTTGAGGAGA
The DNA here is from genome assembly GCA_947069175.1 of Scalesia atractyloides. Taxonomy (NCBI): domain Eukaryota; kingdom Viridiplantae; phylum Streptophyta; class Magnoliopsida; order Asterales; family Asteraceae; genus Scalesia; species Scalesia atractyloides. The sequence continues at coordinate 50,045,612 of CAMTDV010000001.1, read as the reverse complement.
TGGAAAACACTTTTCTCAACTGCGATTATCCTGAGGATCGCAAGGTTCGATATGCCACCGGAAGACTATTTGGGGTAGCTCTTACTGGTGGAATACTGAAAAGGGGAAGAGGGGAATTGAGGATGCAATGGCCTTAACTTGGGAGGAGTTAAGGGAGATCATGACTGGGCGTTTCAGTCCTATGAGTGAAATTAAAAAGTTGGAGGACGAATTTCATTCTTTAAAACAGAAGGAGGGGGATCACACCACCTATAACAAGAGGTTCTTGGAGTTGAACCAAATGGTTCCAAATTTGTTTACCCCAACTTATCGTTTGATCTAGCACTATATTCGAGGACTTCCCTCGAAAATTCAAGATTCAGTTCTCAGCATTTCACCAGTATCACTTGAGGCTGCTATGGAGCTAGCGACTGAACTGACCGAGAATCGAATTCGCAACGGGAAGTTTAAAGAAGAGAAAAAGAAAGCCCCCGTTGAGGGTCAAACTTCAAACCATCCCGTCTCCTCCTCTAAGTTTGTTAACAAGAGGAAGTGCAACACCAGAAATTTCGCTGTTACACAAACCAACCTCCCAATTCCTGCTGCACCCATTACCCTGCACCATACAAAAGACCCTACTCTGGCCCGTTACCAAAATGCAACCGTTGGCAATATCACCATTCTCCTGATTATCCCTGCCAGCATTGCACCGGCTGTGGTCGCGCAGGTCATACTGTTCAAACCTGCCGCATGCCCCAGCGAACGAACCGCCACCAGCCTTCAACCCAAACCCACCAACAATTAATGGGTCAAACCCAATAACCCCTACTATATCCACCCGCCCAACATTTAGCCCAAACATATTACCAACCCAATTATCATATGAGTCAACCTATGCGGGCTTGCTACAATTGCGGAGACCCAAGCCATTTCAGAAACACTTGTCCAAGGTTGGTAAACATTATTCATGCTCAGGCCCAAGCCAACCCGGTGAATCAAGCGAACCAAGCTCCTCCACCTGCAAGAGGAAGAGCTTTCAATATCAACGCTAATCAGGCTAGAGCTGACGGCAATGTGGTTAACGGTACGTTCCTTATAAATGGTAGATATGCCTCTATGTTATTTGATACTGGTGTGGATAGAAGTTTTGTGTCCTTAGAATTTGAACCTATCTTAAACCAAAATCGGGATAAGCTCATGGAATCCATAACGGTAGAAGTTGCTGACGGGAAACCAGTTTCATTAAACTCTATTATACGCAACTATACACTCACCTTAAACGACCACGATTTCTCAGTCGACCTTATTCCTATGAAGCTGGGAAGTTTTGATATCATAATAGGTATGGACTGGCTCAGTCAACATCAGGCAGATGTTGTATGTCGCGAAAAATTTATACGTATTCCCCTTTCAAACGGTCAGACTCTTCGAATCTTTGGAGAAACCTCGTCGAAAGAGCTTAGCTTAATGTCTTGTCTTCAAGCCCAAAAATATCTTCGCAAAAATTATGTCGCGTTTTTAGCTCATATCATCAACAAGGGAACCATGGAGAAGAAACTCGAAGACATCCCAGTAGTACAAGATTTCCCGCAAGTTTTTCCTGATGACATTTCAGGACTTCCTCCAGTTAGAGAAGTCGAATTCCGTATTGATCTTATACCTGGTGCTACACCAGTTGCAAAGTCTCCTTATAGGTTAGCCCCCTCTGAAATGCAAGAGCTAGCCAGTCAATTACAAGAGTTGACTGACAGGGGATTCATACGTCCTAGTTCATCGCCTTGGGGTGCACCTGTTCTTTTTGTAAAGAAGAAAGATGGATCGTTTCGTATGTGCATCGACTACAGAGAGCTCAACAAATTAACAATCAAGAATCGCTATCCATTACCTCGCATTGATGATCTTCTTGACCAACTTCAAGGTGCCAGCTACTTTCCAAAATCGATCTTCGATCTGGTTATCATCATCTTAGAGTACATGAAGAAGACGTCCCAAAGACCGCATTCCGAACTCGTTATGGTCATTATGAATTCATGGTCATGCCATTTGGTTTAACCAACGCTCCAGCAGTCTTCATGGACCTAATGAACAGAGTCTTCAAACCTTATCTTGATTGATTTGTTATAGTATTCATCAACGACATTCTTCTTTATTCAAAGTCTAAGTCTGATCATGAGCGTCATCTTCGACTCATCCTTACACTTCTAGAGAAGGAAAAGCTTTACGCCAAATTCTCCAAATGCGAATTCTGGTTAAAAGAGGTGCAATTCCTCGGACATGTAGTCAATGACAATGGAATACATGTCGACCCCTCTAAGATCAAAGCGGTACAAGAATGGCAAGCGCCACGTACACCAACTGAAGTAAGATCTTTTCTTGGTTTGGCTGGTTATTATCGTCGATTCATCTCAAACTTCTCACGCATTGCTGTACCACTCACGGCTTTAACTCATAAGGGGAAACCTTTCATATGGGGACCCAAGCAAGAAGAAGCCTTCCAAACTCTTAAACAAAAACTTTGTGATGCACCAATCCTCACTCTTCCTGAAGGTTGTGATGATTTCGTGGTCTATTGCGACGCGTCAGGGCAAGGATTAGGCTGCGTTCTAATGCAATGAGGAAAAGTTATAGCTTATGCTTCGAGACAACTCAAGACGCATGAGAAGAACTACACCACCCATGACCTAGAACTTGGAGCCGTTGTGTTCGCTCTTAAGATATGGAGACATTATCTCTATGGTACTAAGTGTGAAATATACACTGACCACAAGAGTCTTCAACATATCTTCAATCAAAAGGAGTTAAACATGAGGCAACAAAGATGGGTCGAACTTCTAAATGACTACGACTGTGAAATTCGGTACCACCCTGGCAAAGCAAATGTGGTGGCTGATGCACTCAGTCGAAAGGGTTATGCGAACTCCATTCGTCTTCTATGTTCGCAAATTATAACCGACATTAAAGATCAAATTCGAGAAGCCCAACACGTTTCAATAACGGAAGATGATGTACGAAAAGAGATGTCCTGTGGAGCTGAACTTAAAATTGAAACTAAATCTGACGGTATTCTGTACTACCTAGAACGTATCTGGATTCCTGACCACAACAATCTTCGTGAAATTCTTATGAGGCTCACAAAACGCGATACTCTATACACCCAGGAGCCGATAAGATGTATCAAGACCTACGATATACCTATTGGTGGCCTAGAATGAAAAAGGATATTGCTGTTTTTGTATCTAAGTGCCTTACATGTTCCAAGGTGAAAGCTGAACACCAAAGACCCTCAGGACTTCTGATACAACCTGAAATACCTGTATGGAAGTGGGAAAATATAACCATGGATTTCATTACCGGGTTACCTCGCACTTCTGGTGGGTATGACACTATATGGGTAATAATTGACCGACTTACAAAATCAGCTCACTTTATTCCTATCCGCGAAGATTTCAAGAACGAAAAGCTAGCTCGTATTTATATCAGCGAAATTGTAAGCCGACATGGAGTACCGTTAAGCATTATTTCTGATCGTGATGGTCGTTTCACTTCACGAACATGGCAAGCAGTACAAGCCGCTATGGGTACGCGATTAGATCTCAGTACCGCCTATCACCCTCAAACTGATGGTCAATCTGAACGCACCATACAAATTCTTGAAGATATGCTTCGAGCATGTGTCATAGACTTCAAGGGAAATTGGGACGCTCATCTTCCATTAGTTGAATTTTTGTACAACAACAGCTATCATTCAAGCATCGGCATGGCACCTTTTGAAGCCTTATATGGTCGTAAGTGCCGATCTCCTGTATGTTGGCACGAAATTGGGGAAGCTCAAATCACTGGTCCAGAATTGATCCAAGAAACCACAGACAAGATCCATCAAATCCGAAACAATCTTCTAGCGGCTCAAAGTCGTCAAAAGAGTTATGCAGATAAACGACGGAAGCCTTTAGAGTTTAACATTGGTGATCATGTACTTCTAAAAATGTCACCGTGGAAGGGAGTAGTTCGTTTTGGTCAAAAAGGCAAGCTAGCACCACGCTAAGTAGGACCTTTCAAGATACTCGAAAGAGTAGGACCTGTAGCATACAAGCTTGATCTACCAGAAGAACTCAACAGGATTCATCCCACATTCCACGTGTAAAACTTGAAGAAGTGTCTCGCTGATGAAAACCTCCACATTCCGCTGGAAGATATTCAGATTGATGAATCTATGCATTTTATTGAAAGACCAGTAGAGATCATGGACTTCGGAGAGAAACGTCTACGACGAAGTCACATTCCAATTGTTAGGGTACGCTGGGAGTCGAAACGGGGACCTGAGTTTACTTGGGAACGTGAAGACTCAATGCGCGAAAAATACCCACATCTTTTTCCTACTACTACTTAAATTTCGGGACGAAATTCCTAAAAGTAGGGGATACTGTAACATTTGTCAAAAACGGGTTTCCAAAACCCGCTCCGTTTTGTAATCGAATATCAAGTTATAAATGTCACGTTGTGTATTTATGGTTATTTTGATTTTTAATGATACATAATTAATAAACAAACTAAACTATAAAAATTATTTTTGATAAAAAGTGAAAACAAAATAAATAAAAATAAAATGATGCTGCCGGGACTCGAACCCGGGTCAGCCGGAATTTAAACCCAAAGACTTAACGCTCACACACACCCCACTGCGCCACTTGTTTGTTTTCTGTCAACTTAGGGAAACAAATAACTCTTATACACAAACCTAGTTAAACCGGTTGCGCCAACTGAGAAACCGAAATCGGCAATTCAACTGTCTAATCGTTTGATTAATCGCACATTCAGGTTTATAACCGATGCACCGACAAATCCTAATCAATTCGGATTTGAATGAACTTCAATTTTGATCATGATCGGTTTTTATAACCGAAAATGATCAATGACTGAATTACTTCAATCAGGACCCCTCTCGCGACTCAGAAACATCATACAAACCTTCCATTTCACTTTCGTCATACATTCTGTCCATCAGAACGCTTAAATCAACTCGCCGGAAATTTATACAAGTTCGCCGGAAAACCGTATTCATCATCAGAATGGTAATTCTTTCAATACCGTCGTAGTCTAACAATTGTTAAGCTATTTCTAACTTAAACCTTTCAATTGAAATCGAATTCAGACACCGTTTCCAGTTCGCCGGAAAATCTCTGGAAATCTTTATTTCCGTCTGTGAAACGGTAAGGACCTTCAATCACACTGTTAACGTTTGTTTATCACTTCAATTCCACGATTGGCTAATCAAAACGGTTAATTGTTTTGTTCAGTTGAGGTGCACAAAAACAGAGCCGACGCATTGCCGGAAACTCTGTGATAAATCATTCCTACGGTATGTTTACTTCCAACACCGTCTCTGCTATTTCATTTTAGTCTTATGAATGATTGATAATCGTAAAAGCAAGAAACGGATTAGTAACACAGTCGACTGTAAATTGAGTGAAGAAGACGAAGATAGTTAAGTTATAAGTTTATTTAAAATCAGTAATATGAACGGGTAAGACACATAGTCCAGCGGTGGACTGTGTGCAAAATATACGCGCATGTCAAGAGTTCGATCCCTGTAACACGCACCCTCTATGTAATGAAATGCCTTTTTGTTTAAAACTGAACCGGGTTAATCCTCGTTAGTTGTTAAGTATAGTAAAAATTGGTATATTAACCAAGTTAGACACACAGTCCAGCGGTGGACTGTGTGTGATGTTAAAGCATAAGTCCCGGGTTCGAAACCTGTCACTAGCACCAGTTTGATGAATTAAAATGTTTTTGAAATTAAAAGAATTTTGGATAAATCGAATTAGTATATAAATATAATTAAAAACAAGATTATTTCGGGTTAGACACGTAGCTCAGTTGGTAGAGCTGCGTGCACGCGTACGGGAGGTCTCGGGTTCGAGTCTCACCCAGCGCATACATGCACACTGACCGAACCGATCAACAGGTCAACAAGTCAACGGTCAACGGTCAACGGTCAACGCAAAAATAAACAATTTTTTTATATTTTTATTTATTTAATTTAATTTAAAAATTAATTAAAAATACTTAAAAATAATATTTTTAAAGATAGAAAATAGCCTTAAACTCAAAAAAATATATCTAAAAATTCCATTAAAATCCTTAATAAAATCCACTCATTTACTATATTTTTCCGTTATTATTTAGGTTAGTAATTCTCGTTGTCCAACTCTCCCGACTCGTGCGTATCTCATCATCTCCAATCAAACGCACCCAATGTGAGTTAATCTTACAAATTCCCCGTTTTAATCACGTTTTGGGGTGTATCATGTGTCTTGCTATATATTAAATTTAAATCATTGTGCATACATCATATCATGAACATGTGTATTCAGTTTGTTTCAACTGTTGTGTGGTTACTGTTAGATGCAATTTATTATTTTCAGTAAATGCAATTTCATAGGCCGCCGCTCCCCATTACATTATGAGCGTTGAGCATGTTCCCCATTACATTATGAGCGTGAACCTGGCGTGCCCACATACGATTGGCTCCGTTTAATTGAGCCTTGATCGCACAGTTTCATTCATGTTATTTATTGTATGATGTTGGTATGTTAATATATGCTATCATATGTTATTGTATGTTATAGTTGTGATTGCAAATTGCTACTGCCTGATTATTTACATTTGCTCATTTATGATTATGCACAATTTTTCATTGATAAACTAATAAGTAAATCAATAATAAATGTTTATCTAACAAGGTTCACTCGCCAACTTATGTTGACCCAAAAACCCCCATTTTTACACATGTTACAGGTGAACCAGCTGCAGCAAGAAACACTTTGGATTGGACTAGAAGAATAAAATGATTTAGAGTTTGGGATTGTTTTGTTTGGTTTATTTTCTTTGTATTGTATGGACATGTTTGGATATTTGGGAATGTAACTTTGACTTTAATAAATATGAAACATATTAGTAAATATCATGAGCTTTGGTGATAACCCAATTATGCCCCGACTCTTTTCCGCTGCGGGTCGGGGTGTGATAATAGTGGGAGTGCTTGCATGCATTTGTGTGTGAAATAAATGTAAAACAAGTAAACATCCTGAGTTTGCAGGTACCCGAATAGCACGTAAGCAATTAAAATCAAATCGACTATAGCATAGGCTCTAAGGGTCTAATCATCTATCCTATATCCCTATAGTCAAAAGCTCTAATACCAATCAGTCACACCCTGACCCGCGCGGAAATGGTTGTCGGGGCATCATTGGGTTTTCATCAAAGCTCATGACATTTACTATAATAAAGTTTCATATTTATTAATTCAAATTAAAAGTAAGAATTTCAACATATAAACCATACAAGCATATAATGTTTTAAGCAAGACATTCAAGTAACGTTTTATTCTTCTTCTAAGACTCAATCCTATGTGTTCCTTGCTTCAACCTGGTTACCTGTATCATGTGTAAAAATGGAAATTTGAGTCAACAAAAGTTGACTAGTGAATCCCATTTAATCATTTGAAAGAAATAATTATGTTGATTAATTTAATAAAAATGTGCATATACCGAATATCAGCAAACGTATATGTAAACTATCCATGAACCCCATAAACATCTAGCAATATACACGTAAATATGATAACTGATGAACTGTGAGATCAAGGCTCAATCAAATGAAGCCAATCTAATTAGGCCCGCGATGCTCTACCCGTCTATACAGGGAACTGATGGGCCTAATGTGAATGCTTGACTGAATGAGAAAATATAACCATAAATAACAATAAACCAAATATCACATAACACGTTAGTTCATATAATGTTTGAATAAAAATTATAAATAAACGACACATGATACACCCCAAAACATGAATAAAAAGGGGAAGTTTATAGGATTCATTAACCGACGAGAAAACTAACCTAAATAATCACGTAATAATTCGGTAAATTTATTTCTTTTGTTTGAAATTAATATTTTTATTTTAGTATTTGACTTTTAAGACTATTTCTATAGTATTATTACGAATTTAAAGCTTAAAACGTCTTATTTTTATAGGTATTTTTAGGGATTTTTGGAGCAAAAATAAAGAAAATATGTTTAAAAAAAATATTCCCTTTACAGGGCTGAACAGGGTCGAACCGGCCGGACTGTGCAATTATTGGCATCGTGTAAGGATCGAACTCGTGACCTTCCGTATACGTACACGCAGCTCTATCAACCAAGCTACGTGTCTAACCCGAAATTATCTTGATTTTAATTATTTATATACACTTACTTAATCAAATTTTATTTTGGGTTTATTTTAAAAAGGTTTGATTTATTTCAGAAAGCGTATCACTAGCATCGAAGTAGACTCGAACCCGCGACATAAGCTACGTGTGGCACACAGCCCGACCAACTTGGTTGTGTGACTAACTCGGGATATTTAGGATTTATATTAAATTTATACAACAACTGAGAGTTAGTACATATAAGTATTAAAAACGTTTGGGACAATGAAATAATTCGGCAGCTTAGGTAAGGATCGAACCCGGGTCCGTGTGTTTAAAATGCACATAGTCCACCGCTGGTCCGTGTGTTTAAAATGCACACAGTCCACCACTAGACTGTGTGTCTAATCCGGTGTAATAACCGATTTCAAATATATTTATACTCTAATTAACTTCATCTTCTTCATTTCAATTGAATATGTACACAGACTCTGATTCACTGATATTAACATATAACTTTTTGACATGAACAAATAAATTTTAAAAGAATAAGCGTAGGGATATACCGAACAGTGATGTTTTTACAAACTCCAGCGATGATTCCGGCAGTCGTGTAAAATTCTAGCGAAGTGTGTTTCGAAACGCCAAGAATTCAACTGAGGTGTAAGGGTCCCTATTTACAGATGAAAACTATTTTCAATGTGGGTTTCGGTTTCAATAGGATTTTAGTAAAAACTGAATTCGAATTATTGTTTATAACTGATTTAACCAAATTTGATATCAATTCATGATTGGGAAAACGGAATTTTGTTGATAGATTAGGATGTTACAGTAGTTACAGGCGATTGTTTTGGAAGAGGTTTAGTGTGTTATTTCGATATAAGATTCATTTGTTTTGGGATAACTTCAGATGCGTGTGAGTGGCTCAGTGGTGTGGAGTGTGTGTTGGTTTATTGGGGACCTGGGTTCGACACCCGATCACCCCTTTACATTTATTTTTATTATTCTCAGTTTTTTTTATTAGTATTATTATTAGTTTTTATTTATTAATTATTTTAACTTTTTTAATTGTTTATTAATTACATAAATTTTATATAATGAATTTGAACGATTAACATAAATACGTAACGAAATCTCAAATCATATATTTGAATTATTTAAACGAAGCAGGTTTTAGAACCCGTTTTACAACGAATGTTACAGTGATGCCCGCGGAAATAGGCCTCCCATCACCGCACATGCTGGCTGCACAAAACCAAAATAATGAAGACAAGCACAGACTCGGCTTGGCCCTCCTAGAAGAAAGGCGTGAAAATGCCGCAATCAACGAAGCAAAGTACAAGTCCAAGCTCGAGAAATACTACAACGCGTGAGTCCGCATATGTACCTTCCCACCCGGCGATTTTGTTCTACGCGACAACGAAGCGTCTAACGCTAAAAGTCCTGGAAAACTTTCACCTAATTGGGAAGGTCCCTACATTATCCATGAAGTCCTAGGAAAGGGCGCATACACCCTCAAATGTTTGGACGGTACAAACATTCCTAGGACCTGGAATGCGCAACAGCTACGACGGTGCTAAATGTAAATTAGCAAACCTATTATCTCATTGTCTACTCTATACATGGCTCGTATGCCTTATTGTTAATAAAGACAATGGATACATATTTTTCTTTATCTAGATGTTTTGTTACCAATGCGTGACACCACTTTGGGTCTACGTGAAAACACCATGGTACACAATGACTCATGAACAAAAATTCACTACCTATTGCATGCGCATGGGAGGGGATGTTCATACACGAGTTCATTACCAGTTTTATTCGCTATACCTACACAAAGTTGTTATCTTCACGCAAATATTGTAACTTGCAAGAAAAAACATCAATTTCGTTAAAACAAAAATATATACATCAATGCGCAGTGCGTGGGTACATTCAAGATGCTAGATCAAAGATTTTACAATCAAAATCCTACCCTACTCTTCACTCCCTGCGGCCTCGGCTTCATCCGAAAATATATCTTTTAAGAGATCGACATAGTCATCATGTTAGAGCGCCTCGCTCACTAAATCCATCACCGGGAGTAGAAGATGGTCATACTCCCGCTTGGCCTGGGAGAAGGCAGTTTCGGTATCGACTCCACGAGTGGTAGCGCAGCTAGTATCCCATTGAATGTCCAACGCATGAGTGACATGGTGTGCACACTAAGTGTAGCCCTGCTCGTAGCCATCATGGTGTGCAGTGACCATCAGCTTGGCCACTGCGCCATCCAACTCCACTGAGTTGAGGATAGAGTTCGCGATCTACAATACAAGAACAACATGATAAGAATCAAGACAAAATGATCAAAACATAAACCAAGTACTTACATTGACAACTCCATGCTGTTGCATCCACAACATGTTGTTGGCCAACGACTCCACCAGAGAATCAGAGATGGCGTGGGCGGCTTCAGAATCTTCAAGTTTTTTCTCGCCTGTGCCCACCTTGGCCTCCGCCACTCACAGCCTCTCCTTATCCTCCAGGTGCCTGCGTTGTAATTCAGCCTTTTCCACCAAGGCCACCTAGAGATCCTTCTTCGCGTCCTCCAGAGCGGCGCAAGCCTCAACCTGGTTATGTAAATCAAGGTTAGTCTAACAATTTATTGATCATACAAAATAAATAAAGAAGGGCAAATTTTTACCTCCTTCTGCTCACTACGCTCATGGTGCGCCCTGGCCTCAGCGGCCGCAACTGAAGCTGCCTCCCTCTCCTTCTTCATGTGCTCTACCTCTCCGCGCATCCGGGCCACCTCATCCTTCAAAGATTTTTCTCGTCATTGTCTCTTTCACAAGCCTCCCTCTACAGCTTGCGCTCCTCAGCAAGCATGGAAGCGGAGCTTTTGGCCCTCTTCTTCTACCCAGCACGGACCACACCTCGGTCCATTGAGATTCGGCAAATTTAACCTTGTCCGCCTCTAGCTTTGATTTTTGCGCAGCCACTTGGGCTCGCTCCTGGACCAGTTCCGCTTTGGCAACTTCAAATTTAGTCTGTTCTTTCTGGATGCTCCGTCACTCCCTGATAATCTTGTGTGTGTTGGAGGCGGAGCTAGCTGCTGCCTGAAGGTATGCGCGGTATGTTTGCTCATGAGTTTGCTCCGCACGCGCGGGCACTTTTGCAGGGGGGAATGCACCCTTGAACCACTCACGGCACGCCGGCCAGTGAGAGAAATCATCTCCCTTCTTCAGCTCTCACAAAGGGGCGTGGATCTCTCCAGCACGGCCTTCATGATATGACCTATAATAATAATCACCCGGGGTTTCGTCCGGGCGGATTGGGGACTCTTCAGCGGAAGGGCTTCTACCAGATCCTCCAACCTTACCCCCGGGTGCTGGCTCGGCTGCATGAGCCCCCTGTGGAGCATCTTCCTCGACCACTTCCTCATCACCGGCAGACATAACCATCGGTTCCGTCTCCACATCCTCAGCCTCAACACCTTAACCAACAACTTCTTCCACCACATTCAAAGACTCTACAGCCTCAACCTCCTCCTGCACCTCCGCCGCCCCGGCAGTTGGTTCCCCACCCTGTGCGCTTGACTCCTGCGCTGTTTCAACCACAGGTGGGGACATTGGATTATCAATGGGCATGGCCTGAGTGGTGGGAGCAACAAAAACAGTTTCACTTCCACCTTCAAGAAGACAAACAATTAGACAAATACAACAGGAAAAAAAGTGATGTAAAAAACAAGTCAACAGATATCTACCTAGGGAAAGTTTGGCGACGAGTGCATCCAAGCTCCTACGCTTCCCAATAACTCTTCGCGCATCCTTTTTGAAGGGCTGCTCGGAGATATCACTCTTTGGAGCCCTCTTTCGCTTGAGGAGCTCCGTGTTGGACTCGACCTCCACCGGGTTGTCCGGGTTAGTAGCCGGAATCATCATAGGCTCCTTCTTCTTCAGACCTACTACATAGTCATTCCAAGTGTCTGGCTGAGCAGCCTTCTTTTCCACCACCACGCTGGGCCCCGCGCGCCTCTTTGTTTTGTGGTCCGGGCCGATGCCCAGGTTCTTTAAAGCGCCTGCAAAACAACGCAACACAATAAGTGACCTGCAAAGATGTAAACACTTGAAAATATGAATACTTACCAGTCTCAGGTGCGAGGGCTGCCAATTCCTCATTCCTTGGGAGTTCAAAATTCCCAAGGACTTGCGTGTATCATGTGGGCTCCTCCGGGCCAAGGGCAATGTTCTCAACGCCCCTAGTCCCTTTGGAATGCCACAATATACAATGCCATCCCTATAAAGAAAGAGCATACAATTAGTCTGCGCACAAGGCGAAACCAAGAAATAATAAAAGAAGACAAAGGTGCGTACTCCTCTCCCCCTCCATGTATATGGGTTTCTCCCGGCGGTTGGGCTTCCATACCAAACTCATGACCGCCGCCACCAACGCCCTCTCCGGCAGTTGGACCACCGGGATCTCCTTCAAGTCCTTGTACCAGGACTCCGCCACTGGTATAGGAGTGGTCTCAACAGTAATATACTCCACTCCCCGGAAGTGCATCCGGAGTGGTATAACACCAGCCTTGATGTAAAATGATTTTGCTTTCCAATCATGGAAAGACTTGGGGGGAGAGAAAGAAATTTTCATCGCCTGAATGTGATGTTGAAAAGAATAAAATCCTGTGGAGCAATGTTGTTGGTAAAAAATCCTAAACCGGTCAACGGTTGGGGCAACACCTATCGACCGACAAAAAAACTCAAAATGCTTGATCCTCAACATCCCCATCGAATTTAGTAGGAGATGTGGAATCGGTAGAAGTTCAAAATCTCAAGAAAAAACTTGGTGGCCGGTAACCGGAAGTTACAATAAGCAAAAAATAAAATAATAAAGTAATATAGCCAGCCGGAGCATCGGCGGCAGTGTCTCCCTCAGCAGGATACCGAGCATCCCAATCTTTAGGGAACCTGTAGCCGGAAACCAGGCGTTGGAAACCGTCCTGGTTCACTTAATGTCCGACAATGAGGTCGAATCCTCTGTTGTGACACGGTGTGTCGGGACCCCTGGTCGCCATTAGAAATCACAGAAGAAAAGAAGATTTGAAAGCAAGAACATAAGAACTCAAGAGAAGAATTCAGAGAATTTTAAAGAAAAAGTTTGAAGGCGTGAATGAAACCCTAGATGGTTTCTTCCTATTTATACACATCACATTTAATGCGATGGGGAACTGTGAAGCACGCAAATAATTAACAACCAATCTGCAAAGGACGCGTGGTAGGCAAGTGGCAACTGTCGGTTGTCATGCGCGCCTGGCCGGCACTTTCTCTGCCAATTCATTAATGAAAGAGAGGCTGCACTGTTGACAGCTTGCCACAACTGTCAAATGTCACCTCCAGGGCACCCTTTTTCTCTTCAACCCGCCTACAACATCAGCATGACAGAGATTCAAATTTCAAAGACCTCATCATGAGTAAGGGTTTCCCTCACCCAAAGGTTTTCTCCAACCCTTCTTGAAATTTTGTCGTTGAAATAAGCGCGCATACAAGAATTTTTATAGTCCCGCACTCCACCTACTTGCCAACGTGCGCATAGGAGCAGCACTGGACTAGGGGGGTATGGTCCCAAAAAACTCTGCACCTGCGCAAGGAACCATACCCTCAACAACATACTACAAGAATAACCTTGCGCGCAATGCGCAACTGTGTGCCATTCTTGGAACCAACAGGTTGCCTAACAAACCTTGTGCGCAACGCGCAACGGTATTGCAACCTTGACACATGCAGGTCACACAACGAACCTTGCGCACTCTATGCAACGGCTAGTTAGACCGACACATGCAGGTCACACAACGAACCTTGCGCACTCTGCGAAATGACAAGTTAGACTGACACTAGCAGGTCACACAACGAACCTTGCATACTTGCGCAATGACAAGTTAAACCTAGGTGCGTAGGCCCCTTCACCATGCGCGGATAAAACAAACATCTATGCGCGAAGTCCTAAAACCTTGCACAAGGACAAGACAAACATGAGAGCAACTCATAATCTTAAGAACAAAAGGACTTAACCCCTACAACTCTGCGCTAGCCAGAACACTAAAAGGCACGCGGAAGGGAAAAGTGCAAAGACGCGTTGACTACATACAAGGGTACGAAGTGGCAGAGCTGTGACCCAATGGTCACTCGGCAGGTTGTGTCAGACTGCGTCACATGAACAGTGATGCAGAGGCCAGACTATACACCAACCAAACTCACGCCGGTGACTGTCACACATTCTCCACTTTCTGCTGATGACAGGTCTGACACCAGGGACAACTGCCATGACACGTGGCTCCATTCAACGTCCGACAAAGCACACCTCCTGGCAGAGATCATTAATGATCGATTCAGAGGAGACAGAACGGATATCCCTGGTCGTCTGGGCCGGGCCCAAGGCCCATCAACCCATCTCCCAAACACACCTATCTTCGGCTATAAAATAAGGGTCATACCTCAAGGTAAAACCATCTATTTGCATACGAGCTTACTAATTACTACTTACTTGCTTATTACCTTGCAATCACAAATACTTATTCTCACGTCGGAGTGTGATCACGGAGAAACCCCCCTTCTCTTGTGACGAGGCTAATGGCGTTGCTAGTTTTTAGAATAGCTTGAAGTGAGATCACCTAGAAGACCGAACGAGAGACAACCTTTCATGCAGAAATATTAGGTTGTAACTAAGATATCTCCGGTACCTCTCGGTTCAGCCAATGTTTTTTCATTAAAATATGTACGCTTGCCTAAAATATGTGTAGTTTGTATTTTTATTTCTACCTTAAAACTCGGTTGTGTTTTGTGTCACATTTTATTGTTACTATCTAAGTGCGTCATTAGATAAGCCCTAAATCCTAATCAATTCCAGTGTCCACATAATACCAACAATGTAAAATTGTAAACAATGATCAAGATTATTGCTCATAAACAATTTCAAATAATCAATTTGCATAAACAATTGGAATAGGAAAACATCCAAATTAGATGTCAACACTTTGTTATACGGGATGAATTTTGAGGGCTTGAGGCTGAAATAATGAAGCTGAAACAAGGGGGCGGCGCATTGGAGCTATAGGTGGTAAGCGACGGTCAGAGGCTGAGGGGTGAGGTTCTTGAAAGCAGAAATCGATGGCAAGGATGGCGGATGGATATTGAGTCCCTATGCTCGTTGTACTGTTATTGCGTGTTTTTATTTTTATTTAAAATTGAACGTCGAGTTGGGCTTTGAGCATAATTAACAGCCCACTAATAGTATTAAGGATGGGTATTGAGTATTTTAGATGTTGGGTATTACTAGGTCTATTTAATGTTAGGCTTCTAATAATATTGAGTAAGGGTAGCATAATTTTTTAGAAAATGTTAGGTCCTAGAAGTGTGGAACTAACACATCAAATATACGCAACAGACTATGGTTGCGAACTCGGATTAATTGGGTTAGTTTATATTAGGTTTTGAACCTTGTATAGGTAATTTGGGCATGCCTAAGGCCATATGGGCTAGGCAAGCCCAAGGGGAGCCATGTGGGGAATGGGCATACCCTAGGTATATAAACATGTTTATGTCATTTCTAGGGTTGAGACGTTTGAGGGAGCCTCCATGAGATATAATTTTTAGAGAGAGGGGTGGAAGAACGTTGTACTAGACAGTTTTGCTATTTGATAGTAAATGAATCATGTGCAAAGTTTGTAAGTGATTCGTGCGTTATTTTATTCATCTCGATCTTCTTTTTTCGGTTTTCTTGAATCTCACCACGTTTGGATTCTGCCTATCCTTGGTGTGTGTTTGATATCATTGTTTGATCCGGATTTTAGGGACTTACAATTGGTAATAGTGCCTTAAAAATCTGTTTCTAGGCTCGATTTGATATCAAACATTCAAGTTTTCTAGAATTTTTTTCGGTTGGTGTTCTTCGCGTTCTTCGTCGTGTTCTTCGGTTTGTTTAAAAAATCATTATATTTTTCTTGTCGATCTACTTGGAAAGTGTTAAAAAGGATAAAAGTTGATTTGTTTATAAAAATATTTTATTCAAAACATAAACATCACATAATCTGCCAAATTCACTTTTAATCAGAAATTAAAAAACTTCAAAAACCTTTATTCGAAATATATTAGAAACAACCTTTTTTCATCTGAAATATCATATCATCGGCTGTCATCATCACTAAATCTATTACATCATCATCATATCTACATTTTCATTTGAATAAACATCATCATCAGTCAGAGTCATCTTTTCATTATTCGAAACATAAAATCATCATCAGACATCACCATCATCATCAGACATCATCTTCATCGGGCATCATCATCATCTATTTATCCCAAACATATTTCGAATGTATCAGAAATTCATTTATTCGAAATAAACTTCATCATCATCATCCATTCGAAACACATCTTCACATTATCCTAAATTCAATTATTTTTATCCGAAACATCATTTGGAAAATAGAAACATATTTCGAACATATCCGAAATTCATTTATTCGAAATAAACTTCATCATCATCTCCATAACAATTCGAATCCATCCGAAATAGTCACTTCATCTGAAACATACACACTTTTCGATTTGTTCGAAACACCATTCGTAACCATCTTCATCACCGTCACAACCTCCGTTTGTCACCGGCACCCACCTGAACTCAAGTTTCGATCATCCTCCATTATCTCCGACTACTGTTACATTACAACCACCCACCTTCGCCGCATACTTCTCCGATCACCGTTCTCATCTTTCACAACCAGCGACCACCACCTCCGAACCATCCTAACTTCATCAGTTTCATCGCCGTTTATTATCCCCGTCCACCATAATATCATCTCCGTCCACCATCTCTTTCTCATCATCCACGGTACACCTTTAAAACACCATCTTCTCCGTTGTCACACCCCAACCGATGACGGAAACATCGGGGTGAGACGAAATAGATTGCTCATTGCTCACAATGCTAATAATGACAATATTTAATTAAAGTCAAATTTCATTTCAATAAAAATTGTCAAGTACAACATCGAAGCAAATACAAATAACACGATACAACAAAATTGATATAACAAATTTAGTCTAAACGTCTACTTGTGTGTATCTAAGTCCTTGCTATTTTGATTTCTAGCATCCTCTTCATCAACCTGTAACATGTTTTAAAATACAATTCAATGCAAAAGCAAAGGCAAGTACACAAGTTTAAGCATAGCATACGTATAAACGAATCCTCATGGCAACTATGATTTTACAAGAGTATATACAAGGCATGCAATACTACTAGCCAAACCCTTAACGCAAACACACTGTTTTAACATGGCCTCAAGTTTATGTGATGGAGGGGGATGCGTGACTTCCTATAGCGCTATACATGTTAAACGAAGGTTTAAAACAAGTTAATGACTAAAGTATCACATAAAGAATGTCCAATACATAAGCATCACGTAAGCGTATCAAGTATTCATGTCTATAGGATTGTTTGCGCATTTCATAAGGTTTAATTGTTGTGGTTTTGGTATAAGTAACATGTTACACCCAAAAAGTGTTGTAAACGAAAAGTGGGTCGAGTGTACTCACGGTTTTGCGTAGTCTTTAACTTGACTAGTTCGTGAAGTGGGTTGACGGGTGGGATGAGCGCCGAGTTATCCTACAAGAGGAGAACTTAGGTAAGTAAACGAACGATAACGGAGGATTTGGAATATTAACAACGATAAAATATGATAAAGTATGTATATGAGAAAATAATAAGCTAGACTTAATAGTCGTTCTTAACACTATTATGCGCATTTGGGTTGATGTGATTTTATGGGTTATGATACCAATTAGAATCGTAACGAGAGAGTAAGTACATAGGTGATATAACCTAGTATGATGACGGATAATAATTTGATCATCATCAAGAGTTTGGTTAGTACGTATATATATGTACGTATACGTATATACGTATATATATGTACGTATACGTATATACGTATATATATGTACGTATACGTATATACGTATATATATGTACGTATACGTATATATACGTATATCTATGTACGTATACGTATATATACATATATAATGTAGGTTTATAGAAGTCATGCATGGATGTAGGAGGAGAACCTTTCTTTTAAAACCTCTCGTATAGTTTACCAATGCGCGAGTCGTCACAAGAACGACAAGGATCGTCATGAGTAAGTTTGAATCATAAAAATAAAAGGCAAAAGGTAAATGAAAACATCAAGTTAGGTGGTGGCTCGCAGTCAGGATAGCCAAGGCTTCCATGTGATCACACCCTAGCAACTCAAGTCTTGTTTCAAGAACAAGCTTGGAAGGATACAACACTTGTGGGTAAAACCCTATTAAAACAAAAAGAAAACACTTACTCTTGGGACCTTAGTCATGGTGATGTTCCAAGTTATTCTTCTATGAAAGGCTTATGGAAACATTCCAAAGGTATTTCCAAGTAGTAAGAAAAAAAGGAAAGATCAAAAGAGAGAGGTGAGTTAGAACTCACTTTTTAGGGGCGTTGATCTTTGAGACAAGAAGAGAGCTCTTTAGAGCTTTTAGAGAAGAGAAGAGAAGATTTAGGTGTGAGTTGAGAGTGAAAGGGAGTGGGGTATTTATAGGTAAAATGGGGGAGGTTGTTAGTTTGGGTAATTAATGCAAGAAAACCAAAATTGACCAATCTATGGGCTTGAAATGTATTTTTTCCGGATCGCGGTCCTTTCGCGAGCCGCGAGAGAGTCAAGACTTCTCGGTCGCGGGCTGCTAGAGGCCTGGCGGGGTGCGAGAAATTCAAATGTTTCGGTCGCGGGGCGCGAGGCAAGGTATTCTAGAAGGTTCTTTGGTTTTTAACACTTTTAGCCCTTTAACTTGATTATTTAGCAAATTTTGCATGTTTTAAGCATATAATGAATAACTATCGTGTGTGAATGCACGTATAAGTATAAGTTTGCATGTATTCAACGTTTAAATGCATATAACACAAGTAAGTATCACGTATAAGTTTCATTATGATTCAAGTCTCGTATTACAAGAAAAGGAAATACGAATACAAGCTTCCAAAATATGACATAACTTTCTAAATATGGAAAGTATGAAAAAGCGAGACGTTACAGTCTCCCCTCCTTTAGGGAATTTCGTCCCTAAATTTTTCAGACAAAAGGTGTAATGAACAGGTGCGGATACTTAGTCTTCATATCACTTTCGAGTTCCCAAGTAAATTTGGCGCCACATTTACCTTCCCATCGAACTTTGACTATGGGAATTCGACTACGCCTCAATTGCTTGATCCCTCGATCCATGATTTTGGCAGGTTTTTCCACGAAGTGTAATATCTCGTTGATTTGAAGATCTTCGAATGGGACTTGAAGTCCTTCTTCGGCTAGACATTTTCTTTAGGTTTGAAACATGAAAAACAGGATGAACATTGTGGAGTGTTTGAGGTAGATCCAGTCTATACGCTACCTTGCCAATCCTTTCGAGAATCTTGAAAGGACCTACATAACGAGGAGCGAGTTTGCCTTTCTTACCAAAACGTATAACACCCTTCCAAGCGGATACCTTGAGAAGCACAAGATCACCCACGCTGAATTCCAAAGGTTTGCGTCTTCTATCAGCATAACTCTTTTGTCGGCTTCGAGCTTAAGGAGATTATCATGTATTTGTAGGATCTTGTCCGTTGTCTCTTGTATTAGTTCGGGATGGTGAGTTGTACGTCTCCGATCTCGTGCCAACAAATAGGCAAACGTCACTTACGACCATACAATGCTTCAAATGGGGCCATTTGAATACTTGCGTAATAGCTGTTGTTGTATGAGAATTCTACCAAAAGTAAGTGTGAATCCCAGTTGCCGCCAAAATCAATTACACACATGATCGAAGCATATCCTCTAGAGTTTGGATAGTACGCTTGGTTTGACCGTCAGATTGAGGATGAAAAGTGGTACTAAGGTTCAAATGAGTGTCAAGGGCGGATTGAAAAGTTTCCAAAGGCAGGAAGTGAAACGAGCGTCACGATCGGAAATGATGCCAATGGGCGTACCATGACGACTGATGATCTCGCTCGAGTAGATGCGAGCCAATTTCTTGACTTTGTAATCTTCACGAATGGCAAGGAAATGAGCAAATTTGGTTAGACGATCGATGACAACCCAAATGCTGTCATGACCTGAAGGGGTACGAGGCAATTTCCTAATGAAATCCATGGCAATACTCTCCCATTTCCAGACGGGAATTTCGGGTTGTTCGAGTAGGCCAGAGGGACGCTGATGCTCTGCCTTGACCTTAGAACAGGTCAGACACTTCAACACGTAAAGAGCGATATCACGTTTCATTCCAGAACACCAATAAGATGTACGAAGAATGGTCAAAATGGGTACTTAGGACTATAGACTAGGTCGAACGTGGAAATTCTACCTAATTCCCTATAGTTATGGCTCTGATACCAATCTATCACACCCCAACCGATGGCGGAAACATCAGAGTGAGACGAAATAGATTGCTCATTGCTCACAATGCTAATAATGACAATATTTAATTAAAGTCAAATTTCATTTCAATAACAATTGTCAAGTACAACATCGAAGCAAATACAAATAACACGATACAACAAAATTGATAAAACAAATTTAGTCTAAACGTCTACTTATGTGTATCTAAGTCCTTGCTATTTTGATTTCATAGCATCCTCTTCATCAACCTATAACATGTTTTACAATACAATTCAATGCAAAAGCAAAGGCGAGTACACAAGTTTAAGCATAGCATACATATACGACTAACATTTAAACGAATCCTCATGGCAACTATGATTTTACGAGAGCATATACAAGGCATGCAATACTACTACCCAAACCCTTAACGCAAACACGCTATTTTTACATGGCCTCAAGTTTATGGGATGGAGGGGGATGCGTGACTTCCTATAGCACTATACATGTTAAACGAAGGCTTAAAACAAGTTAATGACTAAAGTATTATATAAAGAATGTCCAAGACATAAGCATCACGTAAGCGTATCAAGTATTCATGTGTATAGGA
Source organism: Scalesia atractyloides (assembly GCA_947069175.1). Lineage (NCBI taxonomy): Eukaryota > Viridiplantae > Streptophyta > Magnoliopsida > Asterales > Asteraceae > Scalesia > Scalesia atractyloides. The sequence goes on along the minus strand of CAMTDV010000001.1, from coordinate 50,024,410 downwards.
TTGTTTGTGCATTTCATAAGGTTTTATTGTTGTGGTTTTGGTATAAGTAAACATGTTACACCAAAAAAGTGTTGTAAATGAAAAGTGGGTCGAGTGTACTCACGGTTTTGCGTAGTCTTCAACTTGACGAGTTCGCGAAGTGGGTTGACGGGTGGGATGAGCGCCGAGTTATCCTACAAGAGGAGAACTTAGGTAAGTAAACGAACGATAACGGAGGATTTGGAATATTAACAACGATAAAATATAATAAAGTATGTATATAAGAAAATAATCATCTAGACTTAATACTCTTTCTTGACACTATTATGCCCATTTCGGTTGATGTGATTTCATGGGTTATGATACCCATTAGAATCATAACGAGAGAGTAAGTACATAGGTGATATAACCTAGTATCATGACGGATAATCATTTGATAATCATCAAGAGTTCGGTTAGTACGTATATACATATATATATTACATAAGTATATCAAGAATATCATGTAGGTTCATAGAAGTCATGCATGGAGGTAAGAGGAGAACCTTCCTTTTAAAACCTCTCGTATAGTTTACTAATGCGCGAGTCGTCACAAGAACGACAAGGATGGTCATGAGTAAGTTTGAATCATAAAAATAATAGTCAAAAGGTAAATGAAAACATCAAGTGAGGTGGTGGGTCGAAGTTAGGATAGCCAAGGCTTCCATGTGATCACACTCTACCAACTCAAGTCTTGTTTCGAGAACAAGCTTGGAAGGATACAACACTTGTGGGTAAATTTCTATTAAAACCAAAAGGAAACACTTACTCTTGGGACCTTAGTCATGGTGATGTTCCAAGTTAGTCTTCCATGGAAGGCTTATGGAAAAATTCCAAAGGTATTTCCAAGTAGTAAGAAAAAAAGGAAAGAACAAAAGAGAGAGTGAGTTAGAACTCACTTTTTAGGGGCTTTTATCTTTGAGAGAAGAAGAGAGCTCTTCAGAGCTTTTAGAGAAGAGAAGAGAAGATTTAGGTGTGAGTTGAGAGTGAAAGGGAGTGGGTATTTATAGGTAAAATGGGGGAGGTTGTTAGTTGGGGTAATTAATGCAAGAAAACCAAATTGACCAATCCATGGGCTTCAAATGTATTTTTCTAGATCGCAGTCCTCTCGCGGGCCGCGAGATATTCAAGACTTATCGGTCGCGGGCCGCTAGAGGCCTGGCGGGGCGCCAGAACTTCAAATGTTTCGGTCGCGGGGCGCGAGGCAAGGTATTCCAGAAGGTTCTTTGGTTTTTAACACTTTTAGCCCTTTAACTTGATTATTTAGCCAATTTTGCATGTTTTAAGCATATAATGAATAAGTGTTGTGTGTGAATGCACGTATAAGTATAAGTTTGCATGTATTCAACGTTTAAATGCATATAAGACAAGTAAGTATCACGTATAAGTTTTAGTATGATTCAAGTCTCGGATTACAAGAAAAGGAAATCTGAATACAAGCTTCTAAAATACGACAGAACTTTCTAAATACGGAAAGTATGAAAAAGCGAGGCGTTACATCCGTCGAGCATCCTCCGGTCACATGTTATATCTTTAATCATCATCGTCGTCGGACCTGCAACATCGACCATCATCTCCGCCATCACCTGTACTTTTGATCACCATCCTACATTCACTGTTACATCACCATCATCTCCACTTCTTCGTCAAACTTCATCGGTGAACCACCATCTTCTCCGAGGACCTCCACTCTTCATCATCATCTTCATTGAGTTCACCACCTTTAACCACCACGTATTTCTCTAGTCATCTTCTCCGACACCGCATCATCATCAATAACCATCATCGATCTCTGGTCATATCTACACCTCCTCCAACCTACAATAAACGTTAAAAACCTCCATCATAACCACCACCTCCGACCACCACACCTGCCACCGATCACTATTCTTTCACCGAGTCATCACCATCATACTATTCTACTCCGATGTCCACCACACCGTATCGCTCTCCTGTCACCACACATCACCTTCAACAACAGATCACCACAACTCCGTCGATTTCCCTATCCAATCTTCAACCTTTGGTTTGAGAGATATAAAGAAGACATAACTTTTTTGTGACACTTTTGAAGCCGTCGGGAAAAGAAAAGGTGGTTGAGGTTTAGGACTCTTTATGTTTTGTGGATGTCGGGAAACAGTTGAAGAAAAGTGACACTTCAGTATTATTGTCATTAGTTTTAGTTTCATCAAAATATTTAATTATATTGTTAGGGTAATCATTAGTATAATGATATTAATGATAATAATAATAATTATGTAATCATTAGTTAATTATTAATATTTATTATAATAGTTTTTATTAGAAAAATTATTTTTATATTTTAAAATTATATAAAAAGGTTTATAAATTCTAAATAAAAATACAAAAATAGTTTGTTTTGGTGAAATGGTTTTAACTTGTTTTGAGGTGCGGTACAGAGAGTGGGTTCGTAGGTTGCAATGTGTTCAAGTTAGAAAGGTTGCGGGATCGAGTGAAGGAAAAGCTGAATGAGTTTATAGGGAACTACAATGTTGATCCTGTTGTGCAATATGTGATGCGTTTGCTTGAAAATGGGAGGCGAAAAGAAGAAGTAAGAAATGAGATGAATACTTTTTTGGGTGATGACAGAGACTCCTTTGTATCTTGGTTAGGGATCATTTACAATCAAACCTAGATCTATACGCACAATCAACAAAATCTCATCCCGATAGAGTGGCCAAACAGAAACCTCTAGCCCAGCAAACTGCAGTAAATAGCTTAGCACCCAAGCCGAAACTCAGACTGATGAACAAAGATCGCTTATTGATACGGTTAACTATCTTTTGTGTACTGAACATTGCAGGAACAAGGTTGCACAACTCAGGGCACTCAACTCTAAAATTGCTAATGATTGCAATAGTGCAATGGCTCAGTGCATCAGCCTTATACAAAGCAACAAGTTGCTTACTAAAAAGGTTGAAGCAAAAAAGAAGGATATAGCTCAGCTTCACCTGGATCTCAATCAACAACAATGTTGGGTTCATAATTACAAAAACCAAACTCAATGTGAAGAACATGAAACTTGAGTCTGTGAGTGCTGAGCTAGAGCTCCTGACTCCCAAGTATCAACAAAATGAAGTAAATATAAATAAGTTTGATACATCCAGCAAGTTCGTTCAAGGTGTGTGCAATTTGCAATTGGCATACAAAATGACTAAGGGAAGGGTTTGGGATTCAATCAGGTTACCCCACCATATGATCAAAATTACACGGGAATGCCTGACATCGAGGAAGAACTTGAGAACGAACAACATATGGTGTATGGCAAACCCAATGATTATACATCCGACACACGGGTGTCTGTTAAACCTGTAAATATTCAATTGAAGCAAAAATATGTAAACAATACTAATGCTACTACTTCACGTGCTGAAAAAGTGTCATTTGCAGATTGGACGTAAGAAGATGATGAACCGTCTTGTGTTGATAATTCTTTCGATGATTCAGTTGAAGTTTCTAGTCATTCATCCGATAAACCAGGACTTTCCGATTCTATCTAAGCAGATGAAGTGAAGACTGACGTGAACAAGGCTCCAAGTACGAAAACTGAACAATCTAAACCCTCTGTTAGAGCTATAAAGGTTCAAATCAAGCAACAGGAGCCGAAGCAAGTAGGTCAAGGATGAAGAAAGAAGAAATCAAAACATCAAAGACAATCAGGCTCTTCAAAATCACCTACGGGTAGCAATAGTCCGCAAAAGGCTCGTGATGTGAAAAATGCTTTTGTTAAACTAGTCAGTAATGGTAAATGCGAAAAATATGCATTTGACCATGCTAACAGAGCTTTTGGAAAGGTAGATGAGATTTCTGAACAAGAGTTCTAGTCTAAACAACACAAGAAGAATCAAAAGAAATCTCCACTATAGAAGGCCCTTGCAAATGACAAGTATAGACATCCAAATTCATGCTAGTCTGCAAGAATTGTGCAAGGAAATCAAGCACAGAAAGGACCAGTTCATCCTTCAAGGCCTGCAAGATCAAATCAAGCTGATCAGAATGCTTTATACATGAAGAGATAAACATGCTTCAATTGGGGCATTCCTAGTCACTATTATGCTCAAAATCAGAGGGTTACACCAAAGGATAACTATCATTCTAAGCCAATGAAGGTATCCTCACCTAAGGTAATGAAGAATGTGAATCCTAAGGTTAAACCATCTGATGGGGATTGGAATGCTACTAAAAACGAATGCAAGGCTGTTCAGGAACAAAAATCTGTTTCTAAAACTAACAAACCTGAAACAGTTGAAGTTGCTTAACTGAAGGCAACAAACGCGTTTTTTATGCTGAAACCAATTTGGAAACCCAAATGCAAAGTTGCAACATCACCAATCCTGAAATAAAAGGGGACTTGTGTTTGACAGAAGTGTCTTATTTTTATGCTTCAGGAATACCAAGGATTGGCCTAGGTACCAATGTCTTGCAAATCTCCTTATTTTTCAAGGACAACCAAGGAGGAGCCATTGACAATCTCTGGAATGTTGGTAGTGGTTGTTCCAGAGACATAACGGTAACTTTTCACTGTTGCAAAAATTTCAATATTTTTTACAAGTGACATGTTTCCATTGGAGGAGATGAGGTAAGATAAGATCAGCGAAAAGGTACAATTACATTTCGTGCTTTAACTTGAAATTGATTAGTCTTCAATTTGATGATGGAATGGTTAAGCAAAAACAACAAAAAATATTTTCCTTTTTCTTTGTACATAAGTTTCCATTATTAGGTAAATCTGCATATAAAGTGTGACATATATGTACATATGCATTATTTAAGGGGGAGAAAATGAGAAAATCCAAAAACATTTGAAAAATAGAAAATACAAAAACATTTGAAAAACAGGAAAATCCAAAAGGATTTTATTGCATCAAATGGGAAATGAAATGAGTTTTCATGATAAAGGGTTTAACCAACAAATGTAAGGTGTTACAGCTAAAAAGACTAGGATCTAATGTGGATATGTCGATAGGCTTGATGCTCAAAAGGATAAAATATACTAAGTGATACAAACATAACGAACTATGTATCATGTGGGTAACATACCATCGGCGTATGATTTTATGGTCTTAAATCTTGCGTTGACAGATAGCTAACGTCTGAGGTTTCGGGTCTTATACAGATAAGTTATCCAGGATATCAAGGTTGTCCTTCTCTTGCATCTAGATTATATACAGACCTAGGCACAGTCAGGATATCCTAAAAGAGCCAAAAAGAGGCCAAAAACCTTAAAAGGAAGAAAATCTTATAACGAGAGAATTCCGTGTGCTTTTAAAGATAAATTCTGCCTAACCCTCCTCAGACATTTATTGGTCACTCTGCTGTAGGAAAGTACTAACCTGTTCACCAAAAGTTTGACGTTGTAAAAACGGAAGGATGGACTTAGTATATTCACCCACTATGATGAAATGTTGTGATTACCTTGATCGCAGGGGTATGTCATGGTAAGGGACACATGTGTATTATAGTATAATACTACCTTAAACATACCACAAAGTTGAAAAATTGAAAGTTGAGCATTAATGTTTAAGTGGACAAACATATTGGCAATCACTTAGACCAGTCTCAATAAACTCACACTGAAAAGTGTTCCTTGGTCTGCCTAAAAACGATCTTGATCCCATTACAATTGTAATTGTATATTGTTGAGTTAGATTTTTCATTTATGCTTTTGTTCTCATTTATTTGAAAAAGTAAAAAACAGAAAATCCAAAAATAGTGTCTTGTTTATCGTAAAACCAAAAATTCAAAAATAGAGTGTTTTACTTGTTTTATTAAAATTATTAACCATTCTTAAAGATTTGACTAATCATCAAAAGTTGAAAGAAATTTGAATTTTTAAATCCGAGTATAAGTACATGGATGTACGAAGTGTTCATATGGTACTTTCATCTACTGCAAAGAAATGTTTGCTTATGAATTTCTTAGAATTTTGCAGAACTTGATTTAAATCACGAAACAAGGGTTGATGAAGTTTGAGATGCTGTTAGTTGCTGACAAAGCATGAAGCATCAAAACAACAAGATGTACCTGAGTCAGAAGAACCTAATACGAGTCATCGTCTGACAATGACAGTACATTTGAAAAAGTACTTGTGAACCTGCTTGAAAGTGTAAGATCGAAGAAGAAAAGAGCTGTTGAGAATCCTCCTCTCACTTTTTTTTTGAGAAGTTGTTTCAAGCAAAGCTGATCTAGATCCTTATATGAAGCTAACCACAAGATAAGAAGAAATAGACCCAGTGTTGAGAGTTCAGAAGTCAATAACTTCAACAACATTTGTAGCATAGCGACAACCATACACTCCGTTGAAGACGTTGTTGAATTCATGTTATGAAGACAATTTGAAGCATCATTCTAGGGGAGATTGTTAGGTCCTAGAAGTGTGAGACTGATGCATCAAATATATGTAATGGACTATGGTGGCGACCTGGGATTAATTGGGTTAGTTTATATTAGTTTTTGGACCTTGTATAGGTAATTTGGGCATGCCTAAGGCCATGTGGGCTAGGCAAGCCCAAGGGGGGCCCATGTCGGGAATGGGCTTACCCTAGGTATATAAACATGTTTATGTTATTTCTAGGGTTGAGACCTTTGAGAGAGCCTCCATAAGATAGGACTTTTAGAGAGAGAGAGAGGTGGGAGAACTTTGTACTAGACGGTTTTGCTATTTGATAGTAATAGAATCATGTGCAAAGTTTGAAAGTGATTCGTGTGTTATTCTATTCATCTCGATCTTCTTTTTTTAGTTTTCTTGAATCTCTCCAAGTCTGGATTTCGTCCAACCTTGGTGTGTGTTTGATATCATTGTTTAATCCAGATTTTCGGGACTTACAAAAAAAGTCGAAATTTTTTTTACACTACTGCTGATAAGTTGAGGGGTAGCCCTACCCACTTGGTGAGTCCACCCCTTTTAACACGTCATGTATATTAAATTTTTTTTTACACTATTGCTAAAAAGTTGAATTGTTAAATCTATTTAATAATGGTAATGAGACGTATATTGGTAATATGTGTTAAACTAGAGAGCTGCAACACCACTGATTAAAAAATACAGAAGCACACACACGAGGTTTGATCTACTTGATTTACTCTTTTATTTAACTGCTTCATTGAAAAAGTTCTAATTATAATTAGAGGGACCTATCTGCTTATACTAACTTGATCCAAAATCCAAACAATTCAAATTCATATCAATAAACTATTCTTTAGCAAACGTCTGTTTTTCAAACTACTGTTGGTTTGTATCAAACATCTGTTTGGCCACAACAGATGTTTGGTCTTCATTATCAGTTTTTTGCTTTAACAGTGCTTTACCGTTTATTTGAAAAATTAAAAAATAGAAAATCCAAAAATAGTGTCTTGCTTTTCGTAAAACCAAAAATCCAAAAATAGAGTGTTTTATTTGTTTTATTAAAATTATTAATCGATCTTGAAGATTTGACTGATCATGAAAAGTTGAAAGAACTTTGAATTGTGAAATATGAATACAAGTATGTGGATGTACCAAGTGTTCATATGGTACTTTCCTCTATTACAAAGAAATGTTTGCTTATGAATTTATGGGAATTTTGCAGAACTTGATCTAAATCATGAAACAAGGGTTGATGAAGTTTGAGATGTTGTTAGTTGCTGAGAAAGCATGAAGCATCACAACAACAAGATGTACCTGATTCATAAGAACTATATACGAGTCATCGTTTGAAAATGATAGTACATTTGAATCTGCTTGAAAGTGTAAGATCGAAGAAGAAAAGAGCTATTAAGAATCCTCCTCTTACATTCTTTTTGACAAGATGTTTCAAGCAAAGCTGATCGAGATACTGATATGAAGCTCACCGCAAGATAAGAAGAAAAAGACCTAGTGTTAAGAGTTCAGAAGTCAAGAACTTCCACAACATCTGCAGCATAGCGACAACCATAGACTTCGTTGAAGACATTGTTGAATTCATGCTATAAAGACAATTAGATGCATCAATCTTGGGGAGATTGTTAGGTCCTAGAAGTGTGAGACTAACACATCAAATATACGCAACGGACTATGGTCGCGACCAGGGATTAATTGGGTTAGCTTATATTAGGTTTTGGACCTTGTATAGGTAATTTGGGCATACCTAAGACCATGTGGGCTAGGCAAGCCCAAGGGGAGCCCATGTGAGGAATGGGCTTACCCTAGGTATATATAACATGTTTATGTTATTTCTAGGGTTGAGACGTTTGAGAGAGCATCCATAGATAGAACTTTTAGAGAGAGAGAGATAGAGGTGGAAGAGCTTTGTACTAGACGGTTTTGCTATTTGATAGTAATGGAATTGTGTGCAAATTTGAAATTGATTTGTGTGTTATTCTATTCATCTCAATCATCTTTTTTTCGGATTTCTTGAATCTCACCAAGTTTGGATTCCACCGATTCTTGGTGTGCGTTTGATATCATTGTTTAATCAGGATTTTCGGGAGTTACACAAATATGTCAAATATTTTTACATGGTGAGTCCACCCCTTTTAACACGTGATGTGTATGGGTGTCACTTGTGTGGACTTGGCGTAATGAACAATTTCTAGTTAATAATGGTAACAAAAAGCGTATTGGTAATTTGTGTTAAACTAGAGAGCTACAACACCACTGATTCAAAAATACAGAAGCACACACACGAGGTTTGATCTACTTGATTTACTCTTTTATTTAACTACTAAATTGAAAAAGTTCTAATTACAATAAGAGGGACCTATCTGCTTATTCTAACTTGATCCAAAATCCAAACAATTCAAAATTCATATCAATAAACTATTCTTTATTTAGTCAAAATTCATGAAGAACAAACAATTTGTAAAATGTAACTCAAATAAAGTAAACACACAAGCATAAAGATATATTAAAATTGTTTTATATTGAAATTTAAAGATTACATTTACAGTACAATGGTTATACAATCTCCCCCTCAGCCTGATCACTCACAAATCTGTTCGTACAAAAGTGAATGCGATGAAGTGATCAAATAGATCTCTAACAGGTAAGATTTAATTATACTAATTACAAAAGGTCTGTTTGCAATCAGCTGACGTCACCCTGATAGTGACATCTAACATTCCTAAAGAAAAGATCAACAGATGCTAGCAAACATCTACGGAGATCTAACATCTGTTCTACTACATGAAAAGTCTTTTCTAAGCTAAGTACTGTTAAGCTTTGAATTATCTCGGATTACAACAGTTTGTTTCCTAGAGTATTTAACCGGGTTAGAGAACTTACCTCGTTCTTCCGTCGTATGATTTGAGCAACTTAATTCCATGATTCGGTTGTCTTATTTATTTACTTGTAGCTCAAACATGATTGTGAGGGTTTGTGCTTCAGCATCATCCAAAGTAATCTTTGGCAACTAGAGCATCAACATTTGATCCATCTTCTCTACAATTGTGGCAATATTGTCTTCTTCTCGGGGTTTTTTTGGCAGTCTCTTGCCATGTGGCCTTTTCGGCCAAAATGATAACAACTATATGGAAATCACAGTATACCTTATATCGGCTTCGAATCTCCATTTGACTCATCCTTTCTCCTGTTTTCTTTCGGTCACTGTAACATTAGCAACCTTTTAAAGGTTGTTCACTTTTGATCGTTTCCGTGTTTAATAAAATTTTATATTTTATTTACGAAATACGTATTCATACAATCGACAAAAATATATTCACGAGAATTCCGGAATAAAATCGAAGTTACATATGCCTTTATACCCTTCAAATAACTTAAACAATGAGTTAGAAAGGTTAAAAATGACAAACAAGTGATAATAGAATCCCAGGGGCCCAAACTGTCAACATACAAAACATTTTGCATCAGAAAGCCTTGCGAACCGTAGGAATTAATGTCTTGCGGTCCATAAGGGGTGCCCAGATGCGAAATATTTGCTTGATCACCAAGTATTGCCACATATCTTCTTGTATTGACACCTAGCACGAATTTTTTCACATTCAACCTGGTTAGGACACTTGTTAGGAGATTAATCAACATCCACACCTCATCAAACACTTGTCATCACCTCCTTGATTCAGGATTAGTATAAATAGGCTTATAATCTTTGAGTTCTTCACACCATTATTTTCTTTCTCTCTCAAAAACCCTCTTAGGGATTACTTCTACATTTGAGGCCTCCTTTCATGAGTTCCATCTTCTTCTAAACATAAGTAAGTGTTTCTCCTAGTCTATTTCATTTATTTGCCAGTTATGAGTCAAAAGTCAGCAAAAATTCAAGCAAAATGACTTTTGCTTTGACATTCGATTCCGAAGAATGAACTTTGCTATGCGATCTAATAATGAAGGTGTTAATCCCTTGTAGTTACACTCTCTGATCATCACGTTTAGTAGGCGAAATGACAAGTCAAACTTCTATGAAATAAAACTCAAAAATGTAAAAATATGTATTTTACAAAGAATGAGTTTTTAAGTATAAAAACTAATTTTTTTTACACCAAATCGCTTTATATAACATTATTAGACATGTCTTAACATGTCTCATTTCAAGTTTAGTGTTCATTCTTAGTCGTAAGTCAAGCAGTTTAACTTCTGCTTTGACTTTTGAATCTAACGTGTTTGGTCAACTTAAGGATCCAACCAAGACCAATTATATGACCATAGTAAAATAGGGAATAACCCTCTGAGGTTATACCATATGGTCATTCCATTTGGTGAGTCAAATGACGAGTCAACCATGATACTTTAATAAAAGGTCAAAAATGCCCTTTTGGCATAAAATGCTTTTAAAACCATATGGTCCATATTCTAACTATAAGAACTGATCATATAATATGAATATTGTTTTGACATATCAGACTCATCATAGGACTCATTCGACCATTCCTACTTGTGTTTCCGCATACGACTAATTAACTAGCGTAAACTAGTCGTAACAGGTCAAAACACTTCGAAACACTTTCCAATCAGATTGTTAGGTTTCAATAACCATGATACATGAGATACCTTGCCCATATTGTTATAAACCACATTTTATTCACTCTACCATCAAATCCGTGTTATGCGCATTTAATAAACTTTCGATGGGAACTTCTTGTTTGGATGGATTTTGTGTTATTACTTTAACCAAGCATAACTTTGACAAAACTTAACCAAACAAAGTAAACTCTTATATTTTGATTAAGTTAATTGAAATACCATTTCAATTATGTATGATACATCAATAAACACCTCTGTTTGGACTCTCAAATGTCTAAAACCAAACAGAAGGTAAAAACTGGAGAGTTTGTAAAGATAAATAGTTTTGATCACTTTTCGGGTTCCAAACAGAAAAACATTCTAAAAGAAAGCTTTAGAGCACACCTTTTTTAGGGAATTGGAAATTTTATAATTTTTTTGTTACGTTTACTACTTTTAAAGTATTTACAAAAACAACACATAAGGCTGCCAAATTATCCTATCTTCTAAAACATATATTCTTGTTGGTGCATATTTATGACAACAACTTAGATTTGGTCTTTGGATATCTTGTAATTAGTAAAATGATAAAGGTTAGCGGGTTTAGTTTTGTAATAGTGAATTAGAAATAATTCGGCTAAACTAGACACCATATAGCACATGGTAGGCGAATTGGGCCTAGACCCACTAGCAGTCCATGTAGGGAAACCCTAGCCCAGGTGCATAACCTATTATCTATATAAAGGGAGGTTGTCATTAGGGTTAAGGTTGCTGGTTTAGTTGCTAATTTAGTTGTTTAGAGAATTACTTCAGAGAGAGAGAGTTGAGAGAGAGTCTTGATTTAATTGTAAACCATTGTGTTGGATAATCAATAGAAGACAGATTTAAAGTAATTGTGTTCGTGTTCTTGTTCAGTTTTCTATGAAATCTGATCTAGGTGATTCCGCATTCTAATTAGATAGACGATTCTGTGACGATCCATATGGATAAGGTGACCAACAAGTGGTATCAGAGCATTCGGCTCTTGTTTTTGCTCGGTTCAGAATCGTAACAATAGAAAAAGTTGGGTTTTTGCTCGTTTTGGAGGCTGTCTTTGAAGATGTGACGACTGTTCTAGGGTTTCGGCGGTTGTTCTAGGTAGACACGCAAAAATAGCCTCCAAAACGTTCAAAAACCCAACTTCACATAAATGTCAAATTCAGTAGCTAACTAATCTAAATCGGGATAGAATCGAAAGTCAAAGCAGAAGTCAAACTTTGCAACTTTCGATTGCGAACCGACCCTAGAACTGAAATTAACGAGTCGAACATATTCTCACATGGTCTAATAATTATTACCAACTTTTTTAAGTGTCAAACCATGTTTCATAACATATATAAACTCAGACTATAATATTTTCAAAATCTGACATGTTTGACTTTTTAATAATAAAACTTTGACCCGTTAATTGGTCTAGCAAAGGTGATCTTTAGGAGGTGCCCTTCGTAGGGATTAACACCTACCTTATTACGATCACTTATCCATGTTTGTTAGGAACAATGGCGGGACCATAATGGTCTTAACCGAAAGTCGAAGTGTTTTCCGTAAACGCTTGACTTCTGGCTATAAAAGGCCTATAAACGAAAATGCAAGAGAAAGGAACACTTACAAGTGGTTCCTAAGATGAAATAGAACTAAGTTGGATGCTCCTTTCAGTTAGGAACTTCATGAGGAGGGAGATAGAATGAAAATGAGAAAGGTGCATGTTCAAATGGTGTACCAATGCACCTACTTATAGTTGGAGAGCTTGAAGGCGGTGATGCCAGGTGTTAGCAACTCTTAGAGGGTCCCTACAAGTGTCCTAAAATGTGGCATAGCAGTTCGGAAGTTCATGTTTCGAATCAAATGTTTTTTGGCAACATGTGTGGGAGCCAAGCAAAATTTTCTACCGATACACGTCTCTGGCAGCCCACGAGAGACCATGCCTATGTCTCTCGCGGCCCACGAGCGCCCCATGGAGACTTTCAAACTTAATCACATTTAGCCCCTCAACTTATTACACCTCTAAAACACCTTTATAAGCATAACTAGCCCTCTGTAGCCAACATTTAGCGTACCCGGGAGTGTGCCCGGACATTTTCAAGCTCTCGGTCCGTTAAAAGGTCACTCAGAGGTATAAATTAACATGTTGACACTTTATACCCTCCATTGTCCAAATTTTTACATATTTACATAATTAATCCCTCTCGTCCAACCAGTGGCTTATATGAGAGTTAGGACTTCATAAAGGGTCACTCAAAGGCTCAGTGTAAGCATGTTGACACTTAAGGTCACTCAGAGGCTAAGTTTAAGTATGTTGACACTAATGGTCACTCAGAGGCTAAGTTTAAGCATGTTGACACTAATGGTTACTCAGAGGCTTGGTTTATGTATGTTGACACCAGAGGGTCACTCAGAGGCTTAGTTTGAGCATGTTGACACCTTTAGTCCTTATTAGACTTAAGATAAATGTAATGACACGTGTCCTTATATTATTGGACACAATTTTTACGAGGTGTTACACCCTCACCCCCTTAAAAGAAATCTCGACCTCGAGATTTTATTAAAAAAGATGGGGGTATTTTTGTCGTAGAGTGGACTCAGCCTCCCATGTATATTCGGGGCCTCGTAGGGTATCCCACCTAACCTTTACTATAGTATATTTTTCTTTCAGAGCTTCTTAACCTGTCAATCCTCGATTGAAATCGATTTTTCAACGAACCTCAGGTTTTCATCAATTTGCACGTCATGATGTGACATTGCTAGCGACTCATCGGCTAGACATTTCTTAAGATTACAGATGTGGAATACATCATGAATTCCACTAAGCTCCTCTGACAGCTTAAGCTTATAAGCTACATCGCTAACACATTCGATTATCTTGAATGGTCCAATATATCTTAGGCTTAACTTGACCTTCTTTCCAAATCTCATTACACCTTTCCAAGGTGATACTTTCAGTATGACTTTGTCCCCTGTTTGGAAATTAAGAGGTTTATGCCTCTTGTCAGCGTAGCTCATCTGCCTATCACGGGCAGCTTTGAGTCTATCACGGATTGCACAATCTTATCTGTGGTTTCCAGGACAATCTCTGGTCCTGATAGTTGGGCTTCCCCAACTTCGTCCTAGCACACGGGCGTTCGACATTTTCTCCTATACAAGGCCTCAAAATGAGCAGCCTTGATGCTCGTATGGTAACTATTATTATAGGAGAATTCTATTTGGGGTAAGTGGTCATCACAACTTCCACCTAAATCAATCACACATGCTCTAAGCATGTCTTCCAAAGTCTGAATAGTACGCTCACTTTGTCCATCCGTCTGTGGGTGGTAAGCCGTACTAAAGTTTAATCTTGTGCCTAAAGATTGTTGGAAACTTTTCCAAAAGTGAGATGTATATCTAGTATCTCTATCGGATACAACAGATGTTGGCACACCATGTAGGGGCACAATCTTGTCCACATAAAACTTAGCCAATTTATCATAATTATAAGTCTCTTTAATTGGCAAGAAATGCGCTGACTTACTCAGCCTATCCATAATGACCCAAATCGCGTTATTACCATGTTTGGTCTTAGGTAACTTGGTAATCAAATCCATAGTTACCATTTCTCATTTCCAAGTGGGAATTTCAAGCTGTTGTAGTAGTCCTGACGGTTCTGATGTTTGGCTTTAACTTGCGAACACGTCAGACACTTAGCTAGACAAGTGGCTATGGATTTCTTCAAACCCATCCACCAATAGTTCTTTTTCCAATCCTGATACAACTTGTCACCACCCGGGTGAACTGAGTATCTTGAATTATGCGCTTCCTAGAGGATTAGATCTCTAAGTCCTCCAAAGATTGGAACCCAGATTCAACCATTAAATCTAAGGATTCCATCTTTTCCTGGTATTAACTGATCAACAGTTCCGCCTAATCCTTCATTAGGAACATTAGCCTCTAATAGGGCTTGCCTTTGTATAACTAATAGCTTTTCATTTAAGTTATTTCTGAGCTCAATGCTCTTGGCATTAATCCTTATAAGCTTAACTCTTTCCTAGCGACTTAAGGCGTCAGCAACGCCATTTGCCTTGCCGGGATGATGGCGAATTTCGCAATCATAATCATTAAGTGTTTCCATCCAGTGGCGTTGTCGCATGTTCAAATCCTTTTGATTGAACAAATGTTGGAGACTTTTATGGTCGGTGTATATAATACACTTCGTGCCATATAAGTAATGTCTCCACAACCTAAGTGCAAATATAACAGCAACCAATTCCAAGTCATGGGTGGTGTAATTCTTTTCATGCACCTTTAATTGTCAAGATGCATAAGCAATCACTTTTCCTTTTTCATTAGCACAAAGCCCATGCCAGTGTGAGAGGCATCACAATAAACAACAAAATCCTCAATAACCTCTGGTAGAGATAACACAGGAGCATTGCTCAGCTTGTGTTTTAAAATCTTAAAAGATTCTTGTTATTTTGGATCCCAGTCAAACTTGACATTCTTACGGGTCAAGGTAGTTAAAGGAGTGGCTATCCTCGAAAAGTTCTCAATGAACCTCCTATAATGACCAGCCAATCCTAAGAAACTACGAATCTCCGATGGATTTTTGGGTACTTCCCAATTCATTATGGCTTCAATCTTAGCGGGATCCACTTTACTACCATGCTCACATACTACATGTCCAAGAAACTGGACTTCTCTAAGCCAAAACTCGCATTTAGAGAAGTTACCATAAAGCTTCTCTTGTCTTAGCAATTATAGGATGCACCGAAGATGTTCTCATAATCAACTTGATTACAAGAGTAGATAAGTATGTCGTCTACAAAGACAATGACAAACTTATCTAAATATGGTTTGCACACTCTATTCATGAGATCCATGTATGCTGCAGCTGCATTTGTGAGCCCAAAAGGGATCACCAGAAATTCATAAGGACCATAACGGGTCCTGAAGGTAGTCTTAGTAACACCCTCACTTCTAACCTTCAGTTGATGGTATCCTGATCTCAAATCGATCTTAGAAAAATAATTAGCCCCTTGAAGTTGGTCGAACAAGTCATCGATCCTGCGCAGAGGATAACGATTCTTGATCGTTATCTTATTTAATTCGTGGTAGTCAATGCACATCCGAATTAGACCGTCTTTTTTCTTAACGAAAGGATAGGAGCTCCCCAAGGTGAGGAACTAGGCTGAATAAAGCCTTTCTCTAAAGCTCATCTTATTGTATTCTTAATTCCTTCATTTCTGTCGGTGCTAACCGATATGGAGCTCTAGCAACAAGTGTTGATCCTGGTAGGATGTCAATTCTAAACTCCACTTGCCTATCTGGAGGTAGACCTGGTAATTCTTTAGGAAAGACATCGGGATATTCCAGGATGATTGAAAGGTCTTCAATATTTGGCTTAGGCTCGTTGATAGTTACATGTGCCATGTAAATGACACAACCTTTCTCCAGACACTTAGATGCCTTAATAACGACATCTTGTTTGGCAATCCATAGTGTGAATCTCCAAGAATGGTGAACATTTCACCAGATGGGATTTTAATTTAGATGAGTTTCTTGTAACAGGAAATGCGGGCTTGGTTATGAGATAACCAATTCATGCCTAAGACTACATCGAACCCTGCCAATTTCATTGGGAAAAGAGAGATAGGAATGGAATGATTTTTAATGGATATAAACATCCATCAAGAATGGAAGATGCTATTTCTAAAGTTCCATCATCAAGTTCTACCCATAAGTTATATCTAGAGTTCTTATGGGTATGTTCAATAGTTTACTAAACTTATGGTCTACAAAGGACTTATCTGCACCCGAATAAAAAAGAACTCTAGCATATACGTCATTAATGAGGAATGTACCAACTATGACGTTATTGTCATTAACAGCCTCTCTAGCATTCATTTGAAAGGCGTGAGCATTTCCTTTCTTAGCCTTTCCAAGCTTTGCATCATTACCTCTGGGATTCTTAGCGCAATTAGGCTTAATATGCCCCTTCTCATTACAGCCATAACAGACTGCATCCTTAAGATGTTTGCACTCTAGGGTCTTATGCCCTTTTCTTTTGCAAATACCACATAGTTTAGCCTGTGGGTCAGCATTGCATTGCCCCCAATGCCTGCGGTTACAAGTCTTGCACAGAGGCCTATCATTAGACATGTGTTGGTTCTTCTTGAACCCAAAGTTTCCTTTCCTTTTAAACTTTTGGGAGTTATCATCCTCTCGTTTCCTTTTTCCGTCAGTCTCAGTTTTAACTAACTTTTGCCTCACCAAGTCTAAGGTGAGAGAGAAAGATAGGTCAACAGCAGACATATAGGTACTAGGCTGAGCAGCCTTTACCATGCCCTTAATCTAGGGTGCTAACCCATTAATGAAACTCGAAATGCGTTTTGGTTGAGGAGTGATTAGATAGAAGACTAATCTGGATAGGGAGTTGAAGTTAGAAACGTACTTCCGACAGTCCAGATTTTTCATTGTAAGAGTCAGAAAGTCTAACTCTATCTTCTCCACCTCATGAGGTGGGCAGTACGTCTCTTTGGCTAGGTCTACAAACTTGGACCATCCCAAGTTGTACAGGTGTACTTTACCTGTTGATTGGACCATTGCCTTCCACCAAATTAGGGCATCACCCTTGAAGGACTGTGATACATACTTTACCACATCCTTATCAGCACAACCCCTGATATCCACTATCGTCTCCATTTCATCAAGCTATCTCAAGGTTTCTACTTCTCCCCTTTCTCCATATAGATCTCAGGGCTTACAGAAGATGAAGTATTTATAGGTACATCCATTTTTAGAAGAACGGGACCTATAGTTAAATTCTAGTTTCCTTGGTCCACTCTTCTCATTTGAAGAGTGAATAGAACTCTCCTTATGAGCTGATGATGGTGGAATAGACAAAGGTTTGGAGTGAGTAGCGCTCACTTCCTTATATTTTTCCATGGACTTTCCAACAGTTGCATCTATGCGAGCTTGGAAATCATCGTTATCAATGGCTATGTTTTCGGCATTGTTAGAGTTAATATCTCGGTGGCTACTTTGTGCCTCATCCGAGTTAGCCATTCTTGAAGCTTTGGTTCTAAACACCAACTTAAACTTCTCTTAGCCATGGTATTAATAACCATATTGGCTTTTAAAGTTGGATATATAAATCCATTGCCTATTTAAACTAGTGTGAATATAATCAAAACTCATAGGCTTAACATTTCTATAAATGTTATCTATATTTTGCCTAGGTCTCAAAAGGACCATCAAAGGCAAATTACAATTTGGACATAGTCCATATATATTTTAGATAGTGGATCTTAATGTCACAATTGTCATTGTCATAAGACAATTATAAATAGCTTATAGGCTTGTCACGAAGGACATTAAAAATATGGCTCACAGGCCTTATCCCAAGGATATTAAAATACAGCACATTGGCTTGTCACTTAAGGACGTAAAAATACGGAACACTGGCCTGTCACTAATCGACCTAAAAATACGGTACATTGGCCTGTCACTAATGGACATAAAGATACGACACATTGGCCTATCACTAATGGACATAATTTAGGTAGAGGGTTATATTAACCATACTGTCATTGTCACAATTGACAATATAACATTGATCAAAGGCAAATCATCACTAACGGATGTTTACTCATGGCCCGTAGGCACTAAATCACTAATGGATGTTTAATTATGGCCCTTAGGCACTACATCACTAATGGATGTTCAATTATTATCATCGCATTGATGATATTAGCCGGGATCATATTTGATCACTTAGGCTATAAGGTTAGGACGTAGTCCATCACCTTGACGACTAGTGTGGTTCCTCAAGTCACACTACCAGGATATTAACATTACTTGAATGTTAATAGGAGTATCTTAATGGTCGATTAATAGTCACTCTCGCATTGACCTTAACGACTTGGAGGCTTGAACATAGTCCACCACCTCTGGATAGAAGGATAACTCTTCCTTAACTATCATGATAGAAGGCTATTCATCCTTAACTATCATTTATAAGCTAGCCAATTAATACGGTTTGTGCCATTTAGCTAATCAAAACCATTAAGATCTTTTGGAATTATATAGCTGATCATAAATTTTTAGTAAAATCGAGACGATTGCTTGAAAAGGATGAATACATATATGTATAATTCCAAAATATTTCATTAAATGACAATAAGAAATTACAATACTAGAAATGAATAAATAAAACTAATTGTCCATGCAAGGACTTAAAAGAAATAACTTGTCCACGCAGGGACTAATGAAATAACAATGTCCACGTAGGGACTAAAAAAATAAGATAATAATAGAAGAGACTTCACTTGTCCTTCTTTCCGTAACCAACTTGGAGAGCTTCTTGTAGAACTTATTCGTCTTCTTCTCTGTTTTCATTGCTTGTTGTTGCATTTCTTTCATTCGCTCCAAGGCCTCATTAATGGCCTCAAGAGGGGGCAGAGGTTGTGGTTAAGGTACAACAGGATACTGGTACCCATAACTTGGGTATCCAGTAGGTGGATAAGCAGGTAGGAAAGGAGACGGGTAAAGTGCATTATGCATGACCTCTTGCATGTAAGGGTCATGTGATAGTGCCTGGTAATTTACCGGCGTAGATGGGTTAAAAGGATCATATCCAGATGTATCCGAATATGTAGGGATAGGGTTATTAAAACCCGATGGTGGTGGTTGAACCACTGGTGGTGGTGTCGGTTCCACCACAGGTGAATATATTGGAGGGTCCACCTATTTGTGGGTCCACATGAATGGTAGGGTAGGTTTTGGGCATTGGTGGTAGCGAACCAGACCGTTGACCCACACGTACCGACATACATGCTCCACGTTTCCTCCTTGGTGGCTCAGGTGGTGGCTGAGGTTGTTCCACCGGCTCCATTTGAATATCTTCTTGTGTACGAGGTGTTGGGGAGTGGTGAGAAGGAGTGTTAGCAAAAGTGAATTGGTTCCAATAATGGCCCCATTCGTTAGGACCTTGGTAAGGTGATCCAGCGTAGGAGTTAGAATCGCTAGAGATTTCGATAGGGTGTCCATGCGATCTTGATGGTGGCATCTCCGGGTCGGAGTCCTCGTCCATAGGGTTGGGTTAATCTAACTGATTTTGATCAGCTGAGGGTGTGTTGAAGTAATGGTTAGGGTTAAACTCATCATGATATGAATGATGAGAGTAATGATAATGGTGTGATTGGTGAGAATGGTAAGAGTGGTATGAGTTTTGTGTATGAGTAGGTGAATCTCTTGCTAGTGGCCAGGAATCCCCCGAATCCTCATAAGGATTCGAGTGATGGGGTTGTGAATGGATGCGTTCAGATGGTCCTCCCCTCACAGGTCCTTTACCTCTTCCTCGTACTCTTAGTGGCATTTTCCTGTTAAAATCAAGTTAAAACATAATAATAACTTAATATAGAGATGAGTAATCCTAGGTCCAAGCCTAGACTCGGAAATCTAAGCTATGTGCTTTTGTGTAAGTTTGAGATTAAACATAAAAAGGCTAGTGTTTAATTCTCTCAAACGTTGGCTCTGATACCAATCTGTAACACCCCATATTTTCAACCAAACATCGGTGGGCCCGAGTGGGGAATATCGTGACGTAAGTTGATATCATCATAGTCAATTAAACACAGCACAACGGAAATCTTGGAGTTAAAATACTATTACAAACCAAATTTTCAAAGTACGAAAAATATTATATAGACGGCTTATAATGGAAGATCCACAGGCGGATCGTAAAATATACGAAAAGTGTGTAACAGAGTTTGGCTAGATCTAAGGATTTGCAAGATCCTCTTATATCACTACCAAGCAGCTTCCAGCCTATTTCGTATTGTACCTGCATCTTAGTCTTTTTAAAATACGTCAGCTTTCGCTGGTAAATACACCCAACTGACTCGTTTTGAAAACATTTAAAAAATGGATTTAAGTGCACAGGGCACGAAAAATGTTTTATAACTTAGGAAAGTCACCTTATAACCTTGTTAACAGATTCACATGTTTTTCCATACATATGGGGCCAGTACAGAGACTAAGACATGATTAACGTACACACCACTTATGAACTCACAAAAGAGTTATCTCCAACTAGTGGGTAAAAATAATTTAGCATGAGCATCTGTCAGGTGTATACCTACACCCCACGCTTTGGTCGTGACCATTAACTAATGTAATGAGCCGAGGATATCCAGGACATGGTCGTTAACCCCTAATGTTTAAGTTATCAAAGAAAACTGATTAAAATGGAATATGCGGATTTACTAGCCATAGTCTAGCATTCGATTGATCCCATTTCCGACCAAGCGATAATAATTTACTGCAACCCAAGCCCATATATGGAAAATAAGTCAAGAGTATTTACCTGAGCTAGTCTTGATTTAAAATGCAAGATTTAATATCTCAGCCGTATTCAAAATAAAATAAGTGCAGATAGCATTTACTGGAAGGCTCTAGTCTGGATTATGATATAAGCTAACCAATTAAAATGCTAACAATCTTAATTTAATTCATAGACTTAGACTGACTAGCGTACAAGATCAACACGGTATAATACGCTAGATTAAGCGATGACCGGATAGAATGTAGTTTAAACCCAACAAGTACTATGACTTGTATAATATGGGTAAACCAAAAGCATTCTGGATTTTGAGACTTAAAATGAAAAGGTTAAACCCGTTTCGGTTAATTTCCGTAAACTAGTTACATATACTTAATTATGCACATATAAGCGATATCGGGTAACCGGATAAGTCATGGACGAGTTCTATATGCCATTATATTTTAAATAAGTTGTAGTATCAGTAGGATATCAACTTACGTGCCCGTTAAGGTCTTAAATGAAATTATGCCTCATAAGGGCGTTTTGGTAATTATATACCCTATAAAAGGAACTTGAATATATTTTGAGGTTATGATCATAAGTATTCTGGAAAAATATTTTATTTATGGTATAATATCAATAAGATAATGATCATATGTGTAATTTATCATTTATGACCAAACTATGCACTGTATGGGCATTTTGGTCATTTTGCACATAGTTTATAATTTATTTGGGATTCTGAGTTTATATTATGTAACTACTATAAAAAATTTTAAATAATATTTAAAATCAGTATGTAACAAGTTTTGGTTGATAATTATGGTTTTAAACCATATTATGCGCCGAAACAGCGTTTATATCGAAAAATGACGATTTGAACGAAATTTATGAAAACTGATGCTAAGACAAGGTTTATATGTTTTAGATATGTTATTTAATATAACACATCAGTAGATAAAAAGCTTTGGTATAAAAAGTGTGATTAAAATAATTTTATGTGCCATAAGGGCTTTATCATCATTTGTCGACATAATGCAAGGACTTGTATGTAAACTCAGTAAATAAACTGACTTGACATCCCAAATAATCTTACTTATGATATTATATCCTTTGGAAGTTAATTTTCAAGTTCGTTATTGATTAAAACCTTATTTTATGTAAAAAGGACATTTTAGTCAAAATTGGCATAATAACGGAACTTGTGCATGAAATCAAATTCTGATTATGATCATGTATATAAATTCAAAGGGTTATGCTACATTATATTACGACATAATGCAACCATAGATCAGTCGCTAACTAATCTAAATCTGGTCAGAATCGAAAGTCAAAGCAGAAGTCAAACTTTACGACTTTCGGTTGCGAACCAACCCTAGGATTGAAATTGACGAGTCGAACTTGTTCTCACATGTTCTAATAATTATTACCAACTTGTTTAAGTGTCAAAACATGTTTCATAACATATATAAACTCAGACTACAATATTTTAAAAAACTGGCCTGTTTGACTTTTTAATAATAAAACTTTGACCCGTTAATTGGTCTAGCAAACGTGATCTTTAGGAGGTTCCCTTCGTAGGGATTAACACCTACCTTATTACGATCACTTAGCCATGTTTGTTACGAACAATGGCTGGACCATAATGGTCTTAACCGAAAGTCAAAGCGTTTTCCATAAACGTTTCACTTTTGGCTATAAAAAGCCTATAAACGAAAATGCAAGAGAAAGGAACACTTACAAGTGGTTCCTAGGATGAAATAGAACTAAGTTGGATGCTCCTTTCAGTTAGCAACTTCCAGAGGAGGGAGATAGAATGAAAATGAGAAAGGTGCATGTTCAAATGGTGTACCAATTCACATATTTATAGTTGGAGAGCTTGAAGGCGGTGATGCCAGGTGTTAGCAAGTGTTAGAGGGTGCCTACAAGTGTCCTAAAACGTGGCATAGCAGTTTGGTAGTCCATGGTTTCGAATCAAATGGTTTTTGGCAACATGTGTGGGAGCCAAGCAAAGTTTTCTGCAGATACAGGCCTCTGGTTGCCCGCGAGAGACCAGGCCTATGTCTCTCGTGGCCCGCGAGCGACCCATGGAGACTTTCTAACATTGTCACATTTAGCCCCTCAACTTCTTAAACCTCTAAAACACCTTTATAAGCATAATTAGCCCTCTGTAGCCAACATTTGGCGTACCTGGGAGTATGCCCGGACATGTCAAGCACTCGGTCCGTTAAAAGCTCACCCAGAGGTATAAATTAACATGTTGACACTTTTTACCCCTCCATTGTCCAACTTTTACATATTTACAAAATTAATCCCTCTCGTCCAACCAATGGCTCATATGAGAGTTAGGACTTCGTAAAGGGTCACTCAGAGGCTTAGTGTAAGCATGTTGACACTAAAGTGTCACATTGAAGCTAAGTGTAAGCATGTTGACACTAATGGTCACTCAGAGGCTTTGTTTATGCATGTTGACACCAGGGGGTCACTCAGAGACTTAGTTTGAGCATGTTGACACATTTAGTCCTTATTAGACTTAATATAAAAGTAATGACACATATCACTATATTATTGGACACGATTTTTTCGAGGTGTTACAGGTAGGCCGTTGGTGACGGGGCATCAGGCTGCCCGGGATATGGTGCGTCGGGTGAAAATTCCCATAGGCAGTGTGTTGGGCCATCGGGCCCTTCCGAGTAAATGCAAGGGCGTCGCTGACGGGGTCATGGAATGTCGCCGACGACCCCCCCATATACGGCCGACGCTGAAGTCCTTCTAGCCACTAGTTGCAAAGTAGAATCAATAAAACCCGTTTTCTACATGACCCGAGTGCAATTTTGACCACATAAAAAAACCCATCTTCATAAAACCTAATCCACAATTGTTAAAAACTTCAAGACATTACATTCTAAACTTCCCAATTCACCTAACCACTTCATCTTCTTCCAAAACTCTCTCAAGAACCCTAACCTTCAATCTCTCATAACTCCAATTCTCCATCAAATCTAGCGATTCTTAAGCCTAAATTGTGTAGATTTTTGAGAGCTACAAAACCCCCATCATAGTTTTCACCAAATCTTGCTCGTTTGCAAGATTTTTGAGATGAAAATTTCGGGTTTTCGTTAGGGTGCTTCAAGTCACTTGATTTTCGTCTTTTCTTAGTTTCTCTTCATCTACAACATAAAAGGTATGAACTTTACTTAAATTTGAGCATGATTGTCATATGGTTTGTTAATTTCTTCTGAAATTTTGAACTTGTTTGTTTAAGAGTAGGTTGTTTATGATAATGTATGATGTATTAACTTGAATTTGTAGGTAAAGACTTGATTTGGGTGGGATTGAACATGAAACAAGTGTGGGGATGTGATTACACCCACTTGTTCACATGATTAAGCATGAACATGATGTTGAACATAGTTGAAATCTTATGAACCTAGGATTAAACATGAAAAATTGATCTTTAGGATATTAAAATTTGCTACTTGTGAAGTTTAAAATTTGCTAGTTTACATCTAAAGGTTAATTTAAAGTTCAATATTAATGGTTCATGCTTAAGTTTGAGTTGTTTGAAGTTTGAGGTTGTATTGATTGTGCTCTTTGTGTTATTATTGTAGTTATGGCTAGTCGAAAGAGAAGCAAGACCTTAGGAGAAGGCTCATCTTCGGGAGCTAGTTCAGCTTCCGGGATCCTCCAGAAAAAGGGGAACATCAAAGTAATGTAGTAGAGGAAGATTGGCGATTGTATCGCCAAGAGTGGGTTAGGGAGAGGATTAAAGAGAGTAGTGTTGATGATCAATGGGAAGAGAACAAGAAGAGACCACTCTCTAGGTTTAATGACAAACGTACATAAATCAAGTTGTGGAAGTGTAAGATGGCAAACGCCAAAACTCTTATTCCGGAGAGAGTTGTTCCAGAACGAACTATGAATGTGGAGGAGTTCCGGACGATTGGGATCGTCCAAATGTTCGAGAGACTCGGATGGGAACGGGTCTTGGATTGGTGTGAGGATATCACACCATGAGTATATCTGATAGTGGTTTGTGAATGGTTGGCGTCGTTGAGGTTCAACAATAGGGATGGTCCGCCACACACGTGGTAATTGATAGGTGATACGGGAATGGGCCAAATGGTGATGTCTTTCAAGACAATGAATAATATTGCGTAACTTGACTCGTTGAGGGATGGCGAGTACTTTTATTACACCATGGACCAATTCTCGATAATAAAGTGAACATCATGGATCCGGACGGTATGGGTCAATCAACTCTACCAAATAGTGACTGTGGGGCTACTTTGAGGAGCCGTTTATCAATTGAAGGGAAAAATCCTCCAACACATTTCTTTAGAGAATATCATGGTGCGGTTTGGAGACCGGGGAAGGTAAAAGCATCAGACTGTCGGGTGCTTTATTCGTTGTTGTTCGGATTAGCGAAATTATTGTGGCGACATTCGTCATGGTAAAAACTTGGGCACCTGCGAATCGTATGCTTGAAGGATGATACCATATGTGTTGTGATTGTGCAACAGACCTGTGTAGGTCTGGTTTGTGGATCAACATTAACGATTACGGTGATATCTAACCCTAAGTCAGATGTGCAGAATCCATCAGATATAGGCAGAAACACAATATTTCGCAATTTTCAATCTTTTCTATTAACTTCATGGTCCTGTTACAAAATCGACAGCGCTTAACCTCCTGACCAACAAAAACGTTACTAACTCAATACCTCAAAACACATATATATAGACATATCCTCTTCGTGCGAGTTGAGTCTACCACTTCGCACGAGGTGACTTCACTTCATACGAAGTGAACAATCATTTCGTATGAAGTGCGCAATCACTTCGTGCGAAGTGGCTATTACATATACAAACATAATTCAGCATTGACGCTTCTATACATCAAGACGCATGCGATATACATATGTATCAACAAACCGGTTGCCGAAAGAAGCACTATGGGTTTCAAAACCCGTGTATCAAATTTGCTTTGCCTCGATGAAACCACATTGGAAAATATCAGTTCAAGTCTATGGTCATCGGTACACTATGTCTGATGACTAGGGACACCATTTCCAATACACTGATCTTAGTGCTGCACAAGAAGAAGAAATGGTGGATGAAGAGGACCAATAGGAGCCTCAATGTCCAAGGGGACCTCGACAAAGGTATGCCCGACCGCATCAGGAAGTGTCGGCAGGTGTAGCTCGTTTTATGACTAATCGACGCAGGCCGGGACATAGTAATTAGAACAGGGGCCAGCAAGACATGTATGACAATGTCTCCACGGAAATTGGGGAGAATCGACAGTACGAAGAAAGAAGAAGGCAATGGGAGCAAGACTGGCAAGCCGCTCACTGATCCAAAAAAAGTTCAGTCGGCCGAAGAGGCCGCTCACCGAGCCAAAAAATAAGAGCAATGGGAGCAGCAGCGAGCATTTTGGGCTATGCAACAGTTCCAATGGGAACAACAAGTGTTGCACCGGGTGCAAGAGTTGGCTCAGAGACGAGTTTGGGAGGACGAGTAAGACCGCCTCCATATTAAACGAAACACGTTGCAAGATGGACGATGGAGGACAACGGCCATAACCCAACAAATCGCAATCAATAATGAACATCGCCTCCATGACCAAGAGCGTCACCTGCGAGATTTTGAGGTGGGTCGACCGTAACAAGAGCACACTCCCTGGACATGCTACAAGAACCTTCCTGTGCTCACTGGCCTTCGAACCCAAGTCCTCAATGTCCTGAAGGAGTTGTGTCTAACTACGTCCCGATACATATGCAGCCACCGGCCAAAGGGGAAAAAGGTCCCTTGATGACTTTCTTGATATGACGTTGACTCTCACGGGATACCCTTACCAGCCATGCCCACCAATTAACCCAAATGAACGTTGTCAGAGATAGGGTGAGGTATGCATTTTGTTGTTGTTGTATTTTAGTTTTCTTGTATTCCTTTTCGTTTGAGTTTTTCTTAGTAGTTAAATGTACGTTGTGGGTGTGTTCTCTATATAAACCTCACGAGACCCTACTCGTCCTCCCGAGCTAACGCGAGGTTTAAAGGGCTTCTTGCATATGCTAAATGCAACCGTGATTCCTATGAAAGTGAGTTAGGCTTTGTAAGTCCCAAAAATCCGGATCTAACAACGATATCAAACAATCACCAAGGATGGGCATAATCCAAACTTGGTGATATTCAAGAAAAGTCAAAAAATAAGAAGACCGAGATGAGTAGAATAACACGCGAATCATCTCAAATTTGTATACGATTCTATTACTTGAATAAGCAAAACCATCTAATACAAGTTCTTCACCTCTCACTCTCTCTCTAGGAATTCTCTATGGTGTAAGATCCTCTCTAAAGGCATAACCCTAGAAATGTTATAACACTAACTTATATACTTAGGGTTAGCCCACTCCCCACATGGCCTCCCCTTGGGCTTGCCTGGCCACACGACCTAAGGCATGCCCAAATGACCTATACAAGGTCCAAAAATCTAATAAAAAGTAACCCAGTTAATCCCTGTTTGCTATCATAGTTCGTTGCGTCAATATCACACTTCTAGGACCTAACAATCTCCCCCTAGACTGATGCATCAAATTGTCTTCATAGCATGAATTCAACAACATCTTCAATGGAGTCAATGGTTGTCGCTATGCTGCAGAAGTGGAAGTTCTTGACTTCTGAACTCTCAGCCCTGGGTCTCTTTCTTCTTCTCTTGAGGTCAGCTTCACATCAGGATCTCGATCAGCTTTTGATTGAAACATCTTTGTCAAAAAGAATGCTAGAGAAGCATTCTCAACATCTCTTTTCTTCTTCACTCTTTCTCTTTCAAGCAAGCAGGTTCACATGTACTTCTTCAAATGTACTGTCATTGTCAGACAATGACTCGTATACGGTTCTTCTGACTCAGGTACATCTTGCTGTTGTGATGCTTCATGGTTTGTCAGGAACTAACAGCATCTCAATTTTCATCAACCCATGTTTCTTGATCTAAATCAAGTTTTGCAAAATTCTTAGAGATTTAAAAGCAAACATTCCTTTGCAGCAGAGGAAAGTACCATATGAACACTTGGTACATCCAAGTACTTTACTTGGATCAAAATTTAAATTTCTTTCATTTTTATGATCAGTCAAATCTTCAAGAATGGTTATTGATTTTTAATAAAACAAATAAAAACACTTTATTTTTAGATTTTTGAATTTGTAAATACGAGACACTATTTTTTGGATTTTTGATTTTTTAATATAAGAATATAAATAGAAATGCAAATAAACAAAGAAACTAATTAATAGTTATCATTTGCAGTGGGATCAAAATCGTTCTAAGGCTGACTAAGGAACACTTTTCAATGCGAACTTATTCAAACTAGTCTATGCGATTGCCAAAATGTTTGTCCTCTTAAACCTATGCTCAACTTTCAATTTTTTTAACTTCGTGATACGCTAAAGGTAATATTATACTATAGTACTTGTGTGTCCCATACCATGACATACCCTGCGATCAAGGTAAGCATAACGACTAATCATAGCAGGTGAGTATACTGAGATCATCCTTTAACTTTTACAACGTTAGACTTGTTGGTGAACAGGTCAGTACATCATACAAAAGAGCAACCAATGTTTGTGTCCGATGAGGGTTAGGCAAATACCTTATTGGTATGAATTTTGCTTTAAAAGCTCACGTAATTCTCTCATAGTGAGATTTTCTTCCTTTAAGGTTTTGGCCCATTTTTGGCTCTTTTAAGATATCTTAACTGTGCATAGGTCTACATATAATCTTGATGCAACAGAAGGACAACCATGATATCCACGGATGACTCATGAGTATAAAGACCCGAAACCTCAGACGTTGGCTATCTATCAACATAGGATATAAGACCATGAAATCATACGCTGATGGTATGTTACCACGTGATACATAGTTCATTATGTTTGTATCACTTAGTATCTTTTATCAGTTTGAGCGTCAAGACTATCGACATATCACATTAGACCCTAGTCTTTCAGCTATAGCACCTTACATGTGTTGGTTAAGCCCTTTAACACGAACATTTATTTCATTTCCCATATGATGCAATAAAAATCCTTTTGGATTTTTCTATTTTTCAAATGTTTTTTGTATTTTTTTATTTTTCAATTTTTTTGTATTTTCTCATTTTCTCCACCTCAAACAATGCATATGTACAAATATGTCCCTCTAAAAATTAAGAGAAAAGAGATGAACAAGAATAAACACGAATCACTTTAAAAATTTGCACACGATTCTATTACTTGAATAAACAAAACCGTCTTGTACAAAGTTCTTCACTTCTCTCGGTTTCTCTCTCTAGAAGTTCTATCCATGGTGGCTCCTAAGTTTTTCTCTAAAGCCTGCCAAAGACTAAACCCTAGAAATGACATAAGGTTGTTTATATACCAAAGGTAAGCCTATGCCCCTCATGGGCTCCCATTGGGCTCGCCTGGCACACATGGCCTAATGCATGCCCAAATGGCCTATAAAGGACCAAACCTAATACAAGTAACCCAAACAATCATAGTTCACTACCATAGCTCGTTGCGTATATTTGATGCGTCAGTCTCACACTTCTAGGACCTAACAGGCTTTGTGTTGTTGTAAATTTCTTTTCCACAAAATTAAAGTGAAATAACGAATAACTTGGTAAATATTTTCTAAAAATGGATTAGCTAATGGGTGTTGTTTTTTGTGAGAAGCTTGCTTCTACCCAATTATTGAGATTTGTAGGTAAGTTCATGTTGGTGAGGACGGCCATTTGCATAAAGATCGAGGAGCACATGAAAATGAACAAGCTAGGTACATACGTTTCTTTCTCTTTGATTATTTGTTAGTAAATAAGTAGATTGTATTTTGTACATTATTGACCGGGGTGAAATTTGGGAGGTCGGTCATGTCACATCCCTTGTGCGTTTTATAAGCTATATTTCTACACATTGAGGACAATGTTGACCTCAAGTGTGGGGATGGGGAGAAAAATTTAGATTTTGACCCGTTCATTTAAACCCTACACATTGGGGACAATGTTGACCTAAAGTGTGGGGATGGGGGAAAATTTCAACACTTTTTCAAAAAAGTCATTATTTGAGCAATCTAAAAAGCATAAGTAACTTAGTCAAAGTGGGATGGCACAACCTATTTGGTCTTTTGTCATGGACAAGTTCGAATTGGTAACATGACGAGTATTTAGTGGGTGGTTATTTGGGAATAATCCGCTTAAGAAACTAATATATTATGCATATCACATACCATACCCTTTGTACGTTAGATTTTGAGCTGCTTTTACCCA
The DNA here is from genome assembly GCA_947069175.1 of Scalesia atractyloides. Classification (NCBI taxonomy): domain Eukaryota; kingdom Viridiplantae; phylum Streptophyta; class Magnoliopsida; order Asterales; family Asteraceae; genus Scalesia; species Scalesia atractyloides. Next base: position 49,993,822 of record CAMTDV010000001.1, on the reverse strand, counting down.
TCATATATATATATATATTTCTTTGTTCGAGTGGACAATTAGTCGCGTATTGTAGAACTTGCAACTTTCGATGTGTTTGAGACCATAGACCGAATACGAGAACAACAATGATTAAGGCATTAGGTAAACCTTTTCTTTTGACACCACTTATCTTATCCTTACCCGAAATCAACTTTGAGCCTAAACCTTTCATTTGGCTAACTCATTTAGCTTTTGACCGTTGAGCCTTTTATTTTAACCCGTGTGATGAACATTCGATTTTAGGTTTAGTTTCTTTGTAGAGTTGTGGTTTATATGCAAATTTTGTTTTCAGAAAATGGTATGAAAAAAGCAGAAAATTGTTGAGAAAAAGCACAAAAAGATGTGTTGATAGGTTGTTGAATAAAAGGCAAAAACTTTTGCCTCTTAGCTTGTTGATTCGTAGTTAGTCGTATTAGAGTAGTTGTTTTGTAACAAAAAATCGAGTTTTCATTACCTTAACCACTTTGAAATATCCAATCCCACACCCCTAGCCTAGCTTCGTTAAAGACCTTTTGACTTGTGCTTGGTATTTGTGTTCGGTAGTGGAGAATGATGTAGTTGCAAGCCTATACGGGTAGTGTTCTAATCGGTTTGAGTAATTACTTCAAAAGTGCTAATGCATTATTGATTAGCCAATTTTTAAACTGAGTGGAGAGGACATTGTATGGGATGTGTAGAATTTGTTAGTTTCAAGGGCGGGTTAATCTTGCGTAACCATTCTTATGTGTTAATCACTTTACCCCTACATTTTAGGGAAATTGTAAAAATTGTGAATAGGGTATGACATTGGACCTTAACTTGATTTTTGAGAACGAAAGGTGTGTTTTTCATTTGACCCACGTGAAAGTGAAAACCAGATTTGCTTGAGGGCAAGAAAAAGACAAGTGTGGGGATTGTTCGAGTGGACAATTAGTCGCGTATTGTAGAACTTGCAACTTTCGATGTGTTTGAGACCATAGACCGAATACGAGAACAAGAATGATTAAGGCATTAGGTAAACCTTTTCTTTTGACACCACTTATCTTATCCTTACCCGAAATCAACTTTGAGCCTAAACCTTTCATTTGACTAACTCATTTAGCTTTTGACCGTTGAGCCTTTATTTTAACCCGTGTGATGAACATTTGATTTTAGGTTTAGTTTCTTTATCGAGTTGTGGTTTATATGCAAATTTTGTTTTCAGAAAATGGTATGAAAAAAGCAGCAAATTGTTGAGAAAAAGCACAAAAAGATGTGTTGATAGGTTGTTGAATAAAAGGCAAAAAGTTTTGCCTCTTGGCTTGTTGATTCGTAGTTAGTCGTATTAGAGTAGTTGTTTTGTAACAAAAAATCGAGTTTTCATTACCTTAGCCACTTTGAAATATCCAATCCCACACCCCTAGCCTAGCTTCGAGACCTTTTGACTTGTGCTTAGTATTTGTGTTCGGTGGTGGAGAATGATGTAGTTGCAAGCCTATACGGGTAGTGTTCTAATCGGTTTGAGTAATTACTTCAAAAGTGTTAATGCATCATTGATTAGCCAATTTTTAAACTGAGTGGAGAGGACATTGTATGGGATGTGTAGAATTTGTTAGTTTCAAGGGCGGGTTAATCTTGCGTAACTATTCTTATGTGTTAATCACTTTACCGCTACATTTTAGGGAAATTGTAAAAATTGTGAATAGGGTATGACATTGGACCTTAACTTGATTTTTGAGAATGGGAAGTGTGTTTTTCATTTGACCCACGTGAAAGTGAAAACCAGATTTGCTTAAGGGCAAGCAAAAGGCAAGTGTGGGGTTTGTTCGAGTGGACAATTAGTCGCGTATTGTAGAACTTGCAACTTTCGATGTGTTTGAGACCATAGACCGAATACGAGAACAAGAATGATTAAGGCATTAGGTAAACCTTTTCTTTTGACACCACTTATCTTATACTTACCCGAAATCAACTTTGAGCCTAAACCTTTCATTTGACTAACTCATTTAGCTTTTGACCGTTGGGCCTTTTATTTTAACCGGTGTGATGAACATTCGATTTTAGGTTTAGTTTCTTTGTAGAGTTGTGGTTTATATGCAAATTTTGTTTCAGAAAATGGTATGAAAAAGCAGAAAATTGTTTAGAAAAAGCACAAAAAGATGTGTTGATAGGTTGTTGAATAAAAGGCAAAAACTTTTGCCTCTTAGCTTGTTGATTCGTAGTTAGTCGTATTAGAGTAGTTGTTTTGTAACAAAAAATCGAGTTTTCATTACCTTAGCCACTTTGAAATATCCAATCCCACACCCCTAGCCTAGCTTCGTTAAAGACCTTTTGACTTGTGCTTAGTATTTGTGTTCAGTGGTGGAGAATGATGTAGTTACAAGCCTATATGGGTAGTGTTCTAATCGGTTTGAGTAATTACTTCAAAAGTGCTAATGCATCATTGATTAGCCAATTTTTAAACTGAGTGGAGAGGACATTGTATCGGATGTGTAGAATTTGTTAGTTTCAAGGGCGGGTTAATCTTGCGTAACTATTCTTGTGTGTTAATCACTTTACCGCTACATTTTAGGGAAATTGTAAAAATTGTGAATAGGTATGACATTGGACCTTAACTTGATTTTTGAGAATGGGAAGTGTGTTTTTCATTTGACCCACGTGAAAGTTAAAACCAGATTTGCTTGAGGGCAAGCAAAAGACAAGTGTGGGGATGTGATGCGTGGTCGAAAACTGGTGCATAGTTGTATTTAAGTTTTCGTTTTTACATAAACTTGGGTTTTGAATTGCCTACTTTGATGTGATTTGTATTTTTTTTCGGATAACAAAGTTTAAGGAGCATTTCGGAAGCTTTACGGAGCATCGGATGAAAAACGGATCAACAAGGAGTGAGAAACACGAGAAACAGAAAACAGGAGTTAGAGTGGTCATTGGCAACGCCCCCTTGGTCGTCGGCGACTCCCTCAGGGTGACCCCGTAGGCCAGAAAATGCCCATAAATAGGAGATTAATCCGTCGGAGAGTGTTTGAACATCCACGGGTCGTCAGCGACGCCCAAGTGGGTGGTCGACGATGCCCTTATCTGATGCACATCGAGAATTTTCAATTTCAAACGTTTGGGGAAAGGTTATATCACTTGTTTTGGGGTTTTATTGGGAGTTACACTTCCACCATCATCCCTAATCATTCTTAATCATCCAAATTAACACCTTCATCCGAACATGATCCTAACCCTAATCCACCACTATCATCCTCATCATCCAATCCGTCATCTCTTCACCTTAATCATCCACCATAAACCCTAACCATCATCACTCTCATCCATCAAGGCATCAAGATGTCCGAGTTCAAGCTTCAATCATCTATTGATCACGTTCCATTCACCATGAGCGGCTAGTCTCTTCGGGTTTCACCCTGGTGTAACCTTTTGTACATCCAATGGTGTAACATGACCCACTACTCTCTCTTCAGCTTAGGAAGTTGTCTACCTTTAGGCAACTGAAATTGGTACAGCTTTCCATCATGAGGCAGGTTCTTGTGCTAATTGTGGATAAGCAGTTGGACGAATCTTGGATACATGGCCCATGCACCTTTGTTTGTGTTGTCCACCATGCAATAAAAATTAAACAAGAAATGTTGAATTTCTGATTCGTACATAGATTAAGCATGGCGGCAGACCATTCCAAGTTGAGACCATCGTACCCTCCTTTTCTGTGAGCTAAGCTCAAGGCGAATACATGCAGAATGTATCTCCAATCCTTCGTCAGGCTGTTCTTCTTTATTTTCGTTCTTCCCATGAAAATCGTCGACATAATTCATTCCTCGGAATTCTTCAAGTACTTCCTCTTTGCTTAGCTTCATTGGTTTTCGTTGAACTATCTCCGAGACTTAGCACATTTTGTATCCTTGCTTCAGTCACCTTTATTTCTTTGTTTCGAACTGTAGTTGTGATAGTCTTGACTCTCTCACTAATCCTCACTTTGGCTGTTCTCTAGAAATCTTCTATATGAATGCTGTAAATCTTTGGGTTTGCTTGAATATCATAACTTACTTTGCTTCTGGACAACCAATCCATTACATCTTCAAACTCAGGCTGTGGAGGAACTAGTGTAATAGGCTGATTGTGTTTTCTCATTGCGTCCTAGATTAATTGTTGAGACATTCTGAAACATGGAAACGAGTCAAGTGAGCTCCAGGTTTCGAAACATAATTGTAAGTCTTAAACTATTTACAAAATATTTACACAAATATATAGTAATAAGATATACAAAAATATTTAACTTTTAATAAAAAAAATTAAAATCGCTGACAAATACGCTGGGGTAATTCAATTGAATCGTGTCAGTTTAGGTTAAATACGCGGGTTTCCAAGGCTATCTACACCGGTTAAGATATTTACGCTGAGATATGATTAGGTTATAGTTAAATACGCTAATATCAGGTCACGTAATTAAGTCCTATTTCGAGACAACAATCAGCGTAGATGTTCATCTTCGCTGAATGACCTGTGTATTTATAAAATACACTGGTTGCTCGAACTCTCGTCTAAGACTTAAATTCAGGACTTGTTAGTCTTGATAATTATGCCATCTTCAATTGTAAATCCGCTAGATTCATAATAAAATCGTTGGATTCAAAACTTTGTTCATAAACCCTTTCAAAACCAAAAACCCGATCTAATCTTCTATCACTAATGAGTCCCAGTCTTGTTAGTGACACACAGTTATTCGATAACTTGCAAGACACAATCAAACATATCGTAATATATATCAAACCCTAATAAGAGTAGTTCGAGAGATTTGCAAAGAGAGTTTAGTTTATGTTATATTATTTTATTATTTGAAATTTTGATGATGATGATAGTTGTTGAAGAAAAACTGTACAAAAATTGAAAATTCCTTTATATACAAAATATCTGGCAGCGTATTTATCACTTATTATCAAATACGCTGGCTATTTAAATACGCTGTACCCTTTGGTTATCCAGGATTCTTCAGGACTAAGATATCCAAATCAAATACGCTCGAATATCTTAAACTTTCTTGAAAAATGTGCCCCCTTTTTTTAGCTAAAAATAGTGCAAAAAACGAAAATAAGTTTAAGAAAATCAAAATTTTCCAATTTGGACACCGAAAATCATTTTTAGAATAAAGGGACCTCCTTTTTCACAACTTTCTTTTGTCTAAAATTCCGTGACTTTCCTGCAAAAGATCATACTGGCAACACTTGTTAGTTAGTTATTAAAAAATAATTTTGAATAATCAAGGCACAAGAAAAACTGTTAGTATGTTTGTCCTCTTAAATCCATGCATCCTTCTTTCAACATGCTTTTGGTGAACTTTTTTATCATGTTGTGATAATATTGATAAAAATTGCAATGGCCCCCACTCAAGCTAGACTGTTAGAGTTGTGCCCGTGAGTCCCACGTCAGGACATACCCCCGCGATCAAGGTATTGACAAAGATTTCTCATATCGGGTGAGTATAATGACTTCATTCGTTTTGTTTACAACGATAGACAATTAATTATCAGGTTAGTACTTCTGTACAGAAGAGAGACCAATGTCTAACGAGGGCTGGGATAAATACCACAGACAGTACGTTTTATGCATTTGAATGACTCACAATGAGAGCTTCTTCTGTGTAAGGTTTTGGCCACATTGGCTTTTTTGAAAAGATATCATAATCGTGTCTAGGTCAGCATATATCTTGTTGCAGCAGAAGAGCAATTATGATATCCCCGAACGATTAGTCAATATAAAGACCCAAAATCTAAGACTTTGTCAATCTATCAACACAAGATTTAAGACCATTAAGCCATATGCCGCAACGTGTTACCCGCAAGTTGCACAATATTGTGGGTATCCATAATTCTTGTGTAAGCATTAACTTTTATCGCCTAATGGCAGTTTATCCGATGGTATTGCTGAATCTACTAACACATCGTTGCTTGGCACCCCGATTTTCCTTGCTTAGCATCTTGATTTTCCATTCTTTTTCTTTTTAAAAAACAAACAGAGTGTCAGCAGTTTTCTATCTTTTCATAAGCAAGTGTCAACTGGAAGATTAAAACTCTAAGAATACTCTTTTTCTGGAAATCTTCCCCCCTAAAATTTTATTTTCGAATGTCCATTGCTTGAAAATGAAATTTTGGTTTTGCAGAAAATCTTTGGTAGGCACAGTTTTAAGAAACTCATTTATTTTGAAAATCGTTTTTTTAAATATGTACAGTCGGTTATGAAGACGCAATTTATTTCCACTCAAGGAAATTGATCATTTCCAACCAGGTTACCAACTGGTTGAAATGGGTTTTATCAAAGGCTTTCATGAAAATATCGGCTTTCTATTGCGTAGTATCCACAGGCACCACTTGAATGTATCCTTTCTCGTATGCATCTCGGATCGCATGAATGCGGATTTCGATGTGCTTTGTTCTGGAGTGGTGGATTGGATTCTTCACAATTCCTAGACACTCTACATTGTCAATTAATATCAGAGTCTTCATGATGTTTATCTCGTAATCCAGCAACTGATTTTGTATCCAAAGGACTTGTGAGCAGCAACTGTAAGCCGTTCTACATTCGGGTTGAGCAGTAAACGTGGAAACTGTCATCTACTTCTTGCTTTGCCACAATATAAGACGATTTCCTAAGAATTGGCAACCTCCTAGAACTGACTTTCTATCAACCTTACAACCTACATGATCACTGTCAGAATAAGCAATTAAATCAAAATTACTATCTTTGGGATATCACAGTCCAAGCTTGGGTGTTCCTGTCAAATAGCGAAAAATTCGTTTGACTGCAGTTTCGTGAGATTCTTTTGGATTCGTCTGCAATCATGCGCAGATGCAGACAACCCACATAATGTCAGGCCTACTTGCGGTCAGATACATCAACGAGCCTATCATCGAGCGATAGAAGGACTTGTTCACCGGTTTTCCTTGAAGATCAGGAGTGAGTTCAGTTTGAGCTGCAAATGGTGTGCTGGCGGTTTTTTAGTCGTTTATGTTGTACTTTACGAGAATATCCCTGATGTACATTGCTTGATGAATGAGGATATCATCTTCTTGTTGCTTCACCTCTAAACCCAAGAAAAATGTGAGCTCCCGCATCATGCTCATTTCGGACTTTGCTTGCATAACCTTCTCAAACTCCTTGCACAGCGTCTCATCTGTTGACCCGAAGATGATGTCTTCTATGTAAATATGAACTAGCATCACATTATCTCTGATTATTTTTGTGAAGAGAGTCATGTCAATTCTACCTCTCGTCTATCCACATTCTAGAAGATACGTCAACAAAGTCTCATACCAGGCTCGAGGAGCATGGTAAAGACCATAGAGAGCTTTGTCGAGCTTGTAGTAACGTTTAGAAAAATGTGGATCTTCAAATCCAGGAGGCTGGCAAACATAAACTTCTTCCTTCACCTTTCCATACAGGAATGCACTTTTAACATCCATTTGAAACACTTTAAAATTCTTGTATGAAGCGTATGCCAAGAATATTCTTGGTTCGTTACTTTTAAACAAGATACGCCTTCTGAGTAAATGAATATCCCATGAAGTAGCACATATCACCAACTGCTTCAAACTTGATAAGATTGTCTTCAGTGTTGAGGAGTGTACAAGAACTTCCAAACGGTCTAAAGATATCTATCAGAGGCTATCTTCTGAAAAGAAGTTCATAGGCATTTTTCCATGAGGTTTAACGATGAGAACTCGATTCAAAACATAGCATTCTGTGTTGAGTGCTTCTGCCCAGATGATAGGAAGGTTGGAGTCTACAAGCATAGTTCGAGCAGCTTCAATGAGTGTTCTATTCTTCCGTTCTACTACGTCATTTTGCTGAGGAGTTCTGGCTGCACTATACTGAAGGCGAATTCCCTTTTCTTTGCAGAATGTGATAAACATCTTATTTTTGAATTCGGAACCGTTATCACTTCTGGCTTATTTGACCTTCAGTTTGATGATGTTCTCGATCATAGGAATGAAGGTCTGAAGAATGTATGTTGTTTCGCTCTTTGCTTCAAGAAAGTAAACCCATGAGAAACGAGAAAAAAAACATCTGTAATCACCAAGCAGTAAGATCTTTTAGCTAAAATTTAACCTTGATAGGGACAAAAAGATCCATGTGCAGCAATTACAATGGTGCGGTTATTGTATTCACTGCCTTGGGCCTGTGTGGCTTTTGTGTTGCTTACCTTGGGCGCATGCGATACATTTTTCTGAAAAAGGAAATTCTTTTATTGGTAAACCTCTTACTAGATTTAATGTAGAGAGTTCATTTATATTTTTGATGTTCACATGCCCCAACCGCCTGTGCCAAAGCGGTGATTCCGAATCTAACGCTTTGGAGATTAGATACGTCATATGCTCATTGGATTTTGCGTTTTTCATATTGAGAACGTAGGTGTTGTTTTGACAAGGAGCTATGAGCATAATATTTCGGCAGGAACGAAGTATTCAGGCTTGAGAAATAGGCATTCCACGTCGTTGAACAACACCGATATTCCTTTGTCGCAGACTTGTGATATGCTCATGAGATTGTAAAATATTTCTGGTACATAATTGACGTTCTCCAATGTAAGTGCTTCAGATACGACGTCTCCCATTCCGACAATCTTCCCTTCCTTTTCATCTCTAGCAAAAGATACGAAGTCGCCGTCGACGAATCGAAAGTTCTTCAGGAGTTCCTTCAATCCGGTCATATACCTTGAGCATCCACTGTCACGTGCCAAATGTATTCCATGAGCATTCGAAGCCATTTTTGCAATTTATCTGTTATACAACAACAAACAAAAATATATAAGAGTTAGTTAGTTTTCGGAACCCAGACTTGCTTCAAGTTTAATCTATCATGATTTTAAACGAGAATATCTTCTTTTCTTTTCCAAAAACATGTTGAATTAACTGGATTGATTGTATAACCCATTTAGTGTGTTCATGGAACATGATAGAACATTCATATTGCCCTCTTAAACAAATAGAACTTTAAACAAAATTATTTTGGTTCAACCATCTCTTTCTCGACTTGACTACTTGAATCGTATATTTTGAATACCAACTAATTTGACTGATTTCTTAAAATTATCAAATTGCTCGGTGAAACTTTTGACAAAATCTTGTTTAGGTTCAGAAAATTTCTCTCTTGCAATGTTTCGCCGTATGTCCAAAATGACCATAGAGAAAACATGTCACACCCTCAATTTCCACTTGCGGAGTTTTACCGCGACGCGTGTGAACAAACCAGAATCTGAGACACTAGTAACATCGAACGACTCTATATGATTTGTTTATACGTTTTCCAAAAACATTTGTTAAATCATTCATAGTTATTTTCAAATTGTCTTAGTTTGGTTTCAAAGTTTAGCGGAAGCATTAGTTTCAAAGTTGAGCGGGAGCATTAAAGTAAAGTAAAGTAACGGGCGCCAACATAAACGCCTAAATCAAAAATCCCAAACAATATTCGTAAGTGAGACTCGATAAAAATATGTCTTGGTCAATGCAAGTGAGTGCACCTAGCTCTCCTAGCGTCCTGAGAAACATGTAAAGAAACAAGTGTCAACATTAAAGAAGAGTGAGTTCACAGGTTTTTATAAGTTCACAAGTTCGGTTAAAAGTTTGTTTCCCCCGTTATCCCTAACCCGGGATAACGATATAGTTCCATTATCCCTAACCCGGAATAATAATGTTGGTTCCATTATTCCTAACCCGGAATAACAATGTTGTTGATTCCATTATTCCTAACCCGGAATAATAATTATGTTGGTTCGTAATTAAGTTCAATGTTAACATGTAGGTAGCGAGCCTAAAGTTACGTCACATAAGTGTTCGCGATCGAAGCTGACTGTTGTGCCTCCGTGTTGCCAGGCCTATCACTGACCATGGCGAAAGTTAGGCCAAATTAATCACCCGTTGACCATACCCGGTCGGGTAGCGCGACTAGCTTGGGTGGGCTTGTCGGGCCCAGTAGTACTACTTATAATTTCGCCGCTATCTAACCCAATACTAACGATCCGAGAGTTTGTCGAGGACTTCCGTGATATAGCTGCTTAGTGACCATAACGTACATTAACATTAACTTAGTTACCGAGTAGTTTAACGACGTTAATTTCGCATAACTTAAAGAGATAGAGTTATAGAATTTATACATGTTTCTCCCCCTGTTGATTAAAACCGGATAAAATAGGGGCCGTGAACTCACCTTTAATTGCTCGGTTAGTGTAACACAAAAGTAGCAATTGATGGGACCGCTAATTGCGTCCTAACATGTCAACCGATTTAAAGTTAGTGTGTGAACACACGGATACAAAACCCTACGCATAACTAACACAGAATGCGGCACACATAATAACAAATTCGAAAACACAATCATGCATGCAAAGTATTATCATACCAAAATAGGGATCAAACCAACTTGTCATAAACACAACTCAACTCATACAACACTTTGGTACACACATTCGCAAGTTATCAAGTTTCAGATTGTACGCTCATAACTAGGCTGTTTTCGAGGATTTTTATAAAATAGTTCCAACGTTCTAAAAATTTTAAATTTTTTACAGAAGGTGTCAACTAAACTGTAGAATTGTATGTAAATTTTTCAAGTCCTAACACTTATACAATTGTTCATAAACATTTATATACTAGGCTGCAGTCAGATTCGTCGCTTTCTGACTGCAGTCCACGGGAGAAATTATTTAAAAATCATCGTTCATCCAATTAACAAAATTCCAGTGGGAGTTTCCCGGAAATTCCTGTCTCCAGTTGCTGTACAAATTTCGTGACCCAACCCTCTACAGATTATGAGATCCGACTCGATAAATAACTAACAAATTTTCAGGAATTTACACAGCTTCAGTTACTGCACTTAAATGACCACTTAAAAATATCAAACGACCTCAGAAAAATATGAATCTAGCGCCACTAGAAGCGTTTTTCAAAAATATAGTTTTAGGCTTCAGAAAGTCCACTTTTCGATAAATAATGACCAGGTTACAGCCAATTGAAGTTGACTGTAAATACCATTCAGCAACCTGTTTTCGACTTTCATCGCAATAGAACACGCTTAAACGATCAAGACTCTAATTAACAATGATCAAGAACAAGTTTATTTGTCATATATCATTATGTACAGCAATACCCATGCAAACCCTAATCATATGATATGATTTTTATCACAAAAACGCAGCCTATGATTTTTGTATTCATCCAAGCATCACAATCGCAAAAACTCGCACAATCAACCGAACTAAACATAAATCATAACACTTTTCATAACAATGATTCAAACAATACACACAATCATGATCAAGATTTCATAAACCCTAATGTGATTTGCAAAACAATTAAAATCCTAACCTTGATACGATGAAGATTAGCGAACCGGGAACGAGATTGGAATCAATCCGGGGATCGAAGAAGTTGCGACCGTGAGAGAGGGGGGTGGCTGCCGTCGGTTTTCCTTGTAGCTAGGGTTTCTTGATTTTTTTTTATAAAACTTAACCCATGCATACTTGTATATATATAGTGCAAGGGAAAAAAAAGAAAGGAGAATGGTGAGGGTGGGCTTGCGGCCGCAAAAAGGGGGGGGTTTGGTTGGGTAACTTGGGCCTCAAGTTTAGGCTAGTTACTTGGGCCACAAGGAAGTGAGGTCGACACGTTTCGCGGCTCGGTTCGGTTCGGCTATTTATTTAATATATATATTTTTTTTATAAACTAATAATCGCGAAATCAAAACATGATATAATAATTCACAAAACTTATAAACGTCTAATAACACATAGCACGTAATTCACTCGATGAGTTCACAAAGTTAGCGTAGTTATTGCGAGCGTGTAATTTAAATTCTCCGAATCAAATTTGCGTTGGAATTAATAACCGTGAAGTAGTGCGTTTAAGATACCTAAAAAACCGGGATGTCACATTATCCCCATGTTGAAAGAATTTTCGTCCCGAAAATTGAGTAAACGCGGTTTAGAATGCAACGCACAAAGATTCAGTTTGTTAGCAATGGTACAAGAAATTCCCAGGCTGTCACATCATCCCCATGTTGAAAAGAATTTTCGTCCCGAAAATTTAGTTGGTGGTAACGTTAGCTTGCTGCTCAGCTGCAAAAAGGTGTGGGTATTTGCTTTTCATTTGGTCCTCTCTTTCCCCCGTGAACTCTGGTCAACGCTTAGAATCCCAACGAACCTTGACGATCGGTATCTTGCTGTGCCATCGAGTCTTGATCTCACGATCCATGATCTCGATAGGTTGTTCCACAAAGTGCAGTTGTTCATCCATTTCAATCTCATCCAATGGAATGACTAGGGTCTCATCTGATAGACACTTCTTCAGATTTGACACGTGAAAAACGTTGTGAACTCCACTGAGTTCGGCAGAAAGGTTTAATTGATAAGCTACGGGCCCGATACGTTTCAAGATCACAAATGGGCCTACGTACCGTGGGTTTAGTTTGCCTCGTTTCCCAAAACGGATTACACCCTTCCAGGGTGACACCTTTAGTAGGACGCGGTCACCTACTTGAAATTCGAGCGGTTTGCGTCGTTGATCAGCGTAGCTTTTCTGTCGATCTCGTGCCGCTGCCATGCGGTTTCTGATTTGCACAATCTTTTCAGTAGCCTCAAGTATCAACTCAGGACCTGTGAGTTGACTATCACCGACTTCTGCCCAACAGACCGGTGATCTACATTTGCGACCGTATAATGCTTCAAACAGTGCCGCTTGAATACTCGTATGGTAACTGTTGTTATACGAGAATTCCACTAAAGGGAGATGGATTTCCCAACTGTTCCCAAAGTCTACCACACACGCCCTAAGCATGTCTTCCAAGGTCTGAATAGTCCTTTCACTTTGACCATCCGTCTGAGGGTGATAAGTTATGCTCATATCTAAGCGTGTGCCCAACGCTTTTTGAAGTGACTATCAAAAGTTGGACGTGAAACGAGCATCTCTGTCTGAGGTGATGGATGTTGGCACCCCGTGCCGAGAAACTACTTCCTTAATGTAGATGCGAGTCAGCCTATCCATCTTATCTGTTTCTTTGATCGCTAGGAAGTGTGCGGACTTAGTTAAACGATCCACGATCACCCAGATGGTATCGCAACAACCCGGAGTTCGCGGGAGTTTAGTGATAAAGTCCATCGAGATCTGATCCCATTTCCACACTGGGATCTCAGGTTGTTGAAGTAGCCCTGATGGCTTCTGGTATTCCACCTTGACTTTCGCACAAGTCAAACACTTGCTCACGTAGGTGGCTATATCCGCTTTCATGTTGGGCCACCAGTACGCGGCTTTAAGGTCTTGATACATCTTATCCGAACCGGGATGGACAGAGTATCGGGATTTATGAGCTTCGTCCATAACTAGCTTTCTGAAGTCTCCGTAGAGAGGTACCCATAAACGATTCATGAAATACTGGCCACCACTGGGTTTTACTTCCCAATCACGTTCCATCTTTCCCACAGATTCGGCCTTAATGTTTTCTTCCTTAACTGCTTCTAGCTGCGCATCGCGTATCTGTTCAGGTAACCCCGAATGAATGGTGAATTGTAATGCTCGTACCCGACGAGGTTTCATGTGCTCCTTCCTACTAAGGGCATCAGCTACTACGTTAGCTTTACCCGGGTGATACCGAATGGCACATTCATAATCGTTCAGGAGTTCGACCCAGCGACGCTGTCGCATGTTCAACTCCTTCTGGTCAAAGATATGCTGGAGGCTCTTGTGATCTGTATAGATTGTGCACTTTGTTCCATATAGGTAGTGTCTCCAAATCTTAAGCGCAAACACCACTGCTCCCAATTACAGGTCATGTGTTGTGTAGTTTTTCTCGTGAACCTTCAATTGTCGGGACGCATACGCGATGACCTTATCACGTTGCATGAGTACGCATCCCAACCCCTGAATGGAAGCGTCACAATATACCACAAAATCATCATTCCCATCCGGCAAGGACAGAATGGGTGCACTGCAAAGTTTCTGCTTCAGCAATTGAAATGCCGCTTCCTGTTTGTCACCCCAAACATACTTAGTGCCTTTCTGGGTGAGAGTGGTAAGCGGTTGCGTGATCTTTGAAAATCCCTCGATGAAACGTCTGTAGTAACCAGCCAAACCCAAAAATTGGCGGATCTCTGTCGGTGTCCTGGGTGCTTCCCAGTTCTTGATAGCATCGATCTTGGTGGGATCAACGTGGATACCCTTTTCATTCACGATATGACCGAGGAACTGAACTTCCCGAATCCAGAAATCACACTTTGAAAGCTTGGCATATAGTTTCTCCTGTTGAAGTAATTCCAGTAATAATCGTAGATGTTCAGCATGTTCTTCTTCACCTTTAGAGTAGATGAGTATGTCATCGATGAACACAATGACAAACTTGTCGAGATACGGCTTACACACGCAGTTCATGAGGTCCGTGAACACCGCGGGTCCGTTGGTGAGACCGAAGGGCATGACCAAATACTCATAATGGCCATACCGAGTACGAAATGCCGTCTTAGAGATATCCTCCTCCCTGATGCGTAACTGGTGATAACCGGACCGTAGATCAATCTTGGAGTAGTAGCTTGACCCTTGAAGTTGGTCGAAGAGATCGTCGATGCGAGGTAATGGGTATCGGTTTTTTACGGTAACCTTATTGAGTTCCCTGTAGTCGATGCACATGCGGAAGGTCCCGTCCTTTTTCTTGACAAAAAGGACCGGAGCTCTCCATGGCGAAGTACTGGGTCGGATAAATCCTTTTTCCAACAATTCTTGAAGTTGGGTAGACAGCTCTTGCAGCTCTGCTGGAGCTAGACGGTATGGGGTCTTGGCGATAGGAGTTGCATGGTTCGCCAATTCGATTTCAAACTCCACTTGTCGATGTGGTGGAAGACCAGGTAACTCCTCTGGAAATACATCGGAAAAGTCACGGACGACGGGGATATCTTCTATACGCTTCTCGTCCTTAGGCTGCTCGGTGACCTGTGCAAGCAAAGCGAAGGAGTTCTTCCTCCGAAGATATTTCTGTGCTTGCATGTAAGAGATGATGTTTGTGACGGCGCCTTCCTTCTCGCCTTGCACCATTAAGACTTCATCGTTAGAGATCGGAATACGGATAGATTTCTCGAAGCAGAGAACTTCAGCTCGGACGTCGGATAGCCAGTCCATTCCGGCTACCACGTCAAAACTACCCAGGGTAGTTGTCATCAGATCAATGGTAAAGGTGTGACCCGCGAGTTTAAGTTAGCAGCCAGTTACTAAATGGGTCACATCTACAGATTTACCATCGGCTAGTTCTATGACGTAAGGGGTCTCTAGGGGTTTAGGCGTGAGATTTAGGTTCTTCCTAAAAGACTCAGATATAAAACTCCTATCCACACCCGTATCAAAAAGTACAGTAGCAAAATGTTCGTTAAGGGGAAACTTACCGGTGACCATGTTCGAGTCGTTTCTGGCCTCTCCGTGGCCTAGCGTAAATGCACGACCTTTGGCACCTCCTGTGCCACCATTTCCATTGTTGTTGTTGTTGTTGTTGTTGTTGTGGTTGTGGTTGTTGTTGTTGTTGTTGTTTTTGTTCCCACCATTGTTGTTGTTGTTGCGTAGTTGCAGGCAGTCTCGCTTGAAATGGTTAGTGCTACCGCACTGATAGCACCCCCGGTTAATACCTTGCTGTTGAATCTGGTGCTGATTTTGATTTTGTCGAGACACGATTTCCCCGCGACAATCCTTGCCGCATGTCCCGTTTTGCCACATCGTTGGCAGCGATTTCTAGCACAAGGGTCGTGATGATGGAGGTTACAACGATTACATTGCGGCTTTCGACCCACATAGCCGCTGGTGTTCTGGGTGTTGTTGGCGGACTGATTATTGTGACCCCGATTGCTATTGAAATTGTTGAACCGTTTCTGGTTTCCTTGTTGTGGCTGGGCTGACGAAGACTGTCGAGCAGGTGAGTCTTCAAATTTTCTTTTATTATCAGGGACCACTTCAGTTGCACCCCGAGATGGCAACTTCCTTTGTTCCACTGCCTTATCGGTGAGTTTGTGCGCCAACCTGATCGCTTGATGTTCCGTCGCAGGGTTACTAGACATCACCATGCCCTGGATCTCAGGGACCAGACCCCCAAGATAAAACTCAAGTCGTTTTTCAACGGTGTTAGCCAGATCGGGACATAGGAACACCAGATCATGATGTTTCGCTGTGTATGCTTCAATTTCAGATCCCACCATCTTGTGGTTCCATAACGCTTGCTCCAACTACTGAACTCTATCTCGCGGACAGTACTCCTCTTTGATTAGGGTCTTAAACTCGGCCCAGGCCATTGCGTTTGCAGCAATAAGTCAACGCGTTTGGACTTGCGCGTTCCACCAGGTTAATACCCCATCTTCCAGCGTTGAGGCAGCATACTTGACCTTACTGGCCTCAAGGCAATTTCACATCTCGAACACCGATTCGGACTTTTCAATCCAACGGACCAGTCCTATGGGTCATTCTGCACCCGTGAATTTGCTCGGTTTCGCATCGAGGAACATCTTGTAGGGGTTAAGACCCCCTCCTGCTGACAGAGGATAGGTAGTCAGCGAGAAAGTCTACCAGCCCAACTATTAGATTTTCCCATGAAAATTTAATAATGGTTACCTGCTGGTGGGTTTTGAACACCTGCCAGAGCAGCATTCACGTGTTCCTGGATCATTGCGGCTAATTCTTCAGGCGTCATGTTGAGGTTTCCGCGACGTCCAGTTGCCATTTTAGATCTTCGCAAGACAACATAAACACACACCGATAAGTATATATATCCAATATAGTTATCATACTCCACACTTAAATCATCCCTCAAATTATGTCAACCCAATAAATTAAACAATCAAAAGGAACATTCGATTAAATATATTGCAAAGTCTCACAAAATGCCAACCAAACATATCAGTTTAATTATAAAATTTCAAGTTCAAACATAAGTAGAAAATAAATAGACTAAAGGAAACAAAAGGGGGGAATTGACGAGACGAGTCAGTCTTCAACGTCTCCATCTCCCAAGTCGCTATCGTTGCCGTCATCCTCCGCGGCGTTTCCAGCTTCAACAGCTGGGTCTTCCTCCGGATCCTCCTCCGGGTCGTCCTCTGGGTCCTCCTCTGGATCCTCCTCTTCTTCTCCACCGGCGCTGGAGGGGCCGGTGCTGGTGCGGGTACTGGGACAGGTGCCTGATTCTGCTCTAGTTCTTGAATCCTCCAACTGGACTCAAGAACTCTGTCTTCGAGCCAGTCAGCCCTCAACTGCTCAGCACGAAGATCTTTAGCTAAAATGTTGCGAGCTATCTTATTCTCATATTGCTCTTCCTCGAGCTCCCCAGTTTTACCCGTTAATTGACGTATCATCCATCCCTGTGCTTTGATTGTTTCCTGCATTCTCTCTAGTTGTTCCTGTTGTTTTCTTAACATATCCCTAGGTAGGTCATCCCCTACTTCTATCGTGTTTACCGGTTCGACCGGTATAGCGGTGGTGGGACGGGAGGACGACTCTCCTCCTAAAGCGAGTCTTTTCCTAACAGCTGAGCGTGTCTCCACGCCCTGAGGTGGTGAGGGTTCGACCATGGGTGCCTTCCCCGGCGCCCTTGGTTGTCGAGATTCGTCGGATGATGATGATGACATTGCCTGTTGGGTTATGTAGTTAGTTACGAGTTGCGTGCACCACAATATACATGTATATCTTACTTAAAACAGTTGTAGTATAGCACATAACAAGATATCACAGTTCGGTGCCAACTAAGTCTAGTGTCATGTAATCAGCTATAGTTTAGGTCTACTTTTAATGCAAACCTGGTTCTCTATAGCTAGAGGCTCTGATACCAATCTGTCACACCCTCAATTTCCACTTGCGGAGTTTTACCGCGAGGCGTGTGAACAAACCAGAATCTGAGACACTAGTAACATCGAACGACTCTATATGATTTGTTTATACGTTTTCCAAAAACATTTGTTTAATCATTCATAGTTATTTTCAAATTGTCTTTGTTTGGTTTCAAAATTTAGCGGAAGCATTAGTTTCAAAGTTGAGCGGGAGCATTAAAGTAAAGTAAAGTAACGGGCGCCAACATAAACGCCAAAACCAAAAATCCCAAACAATATTCGTAAGTGAGACTCGATAAAAATATGTCTTGGTCAATGCAAGTGAGTGCACCTAGCTCTCCTAGCGTCCTGAGAAACATGTAAAGAAACAAGTGTCAACATTAAAGAAGAGTGAGTTCACAGGTTTTTATAAGTTCACAAGTTCGGTTAAAAGTTTGTTTCCCCCGTTATCCCTAACCCGGGATAACGATATAGTTTCGTTATCCCTAACCCGGAATAATAATGTTGGTTCCATTATTCCTAACCCGGAATAATAATGTTGTTGATTCCATTATTCCTAACCCGGAATAATAATTATGTTGGTTCGTAATTAAGTTCAATGTTAACATGTAGGTAGCGAGCCTAAAGTTACGTCACATAAGTGTTCGCGATCGAAGCTGACTGTTGTGCCTCCGTGTTGCTAGGCCTATCACTGACCATGGCGAAAGTTAGGCCAAATTAATCACCCGTTGACCATACCCGGTCGGGTAGCGCGACTAGCTCGGGTGGGGCTTGTCGGGCCCAGTAGTACTACTTATAATTTCCCCGCTATCTAACCCAATACTAACGATCCGAGAGTTTGTCGAGGACTTCCGTGATATAGCTACTTAGTGACCATAACGTACATTAACAATAACTTAGTTACCGAGTAGTTTAACGACGTTAATTTCGCATAACGTAAAGAGATAGAGTTATAGAATGTATACATGTTTCTCCCCTTGTTGATTAAAACCAGATAAAATAGGGGCCGTGAACTCACCTTTAATTGCTCGGTTAGTGTAACACAAAAGTAGCAATTGATGGGACCGCTAATTGCGTCCTAACATGTCAACCGATTTAAAGTTAGTGTGTGAACACACGGATACAAAACCATACGCATAACTAACACACAATGCGGCACACATAATAACAAATTCGAAAACAAAATCATGCATGCAAAGTATTATCATGCCAAAATAGGGATCAAACCAACTTGTCATAAACACAACTCAACTCATACAACACTTTGGTACACACATTCGCAAGTTATCAAGTTTCAGCTTGTACGCTCATAACAAGGCTGTTTTCGAGGATTTTTATAAAATAGTTCCAATGTTCTAAAAATTTCATTTTTTTTACAGAAGGTGTCAACTAAACTGTAGAATTTTATGTAAATTTTTCAAGTCCTAACACTTTACCAATTTTTTATAAACATTTATATACTAGGCTGTAGTCAGATTCGTCGCTTTCTGACTACAGTCCACGGGAGAAATTATTTAAAAATCATCGTTCATCCAATTAAGAAAATTCCAGTGGGAATTTCCCGGAAATTCCCGTCTTCAGTTTCTGTACAAATTTCGTGACCCAACCCTCTACAGATTATGAGATCCGACTCGATAAACAACTAACTTATTTTCAGAATTTACACAGCTTCAGTTACTGCACTTAAATGACCACTTAAAAATATCAAACGACCTCAGAAAAATATGAATCCAGCCCCATTAGAAGCGTTTTTAAAAAATATACGTTTTAGGCTTCAGAGAGTCCACTTTTCGATAAATAATGACCAGGTTACAGCCAATTGAAGTTGGCTGTAAATACCATTCAGCAACCTGTTTTCGACTTTCATCGCAATAGAACACGCTTAAACGATCAAGACTCTAATTAACAATGATCAAGAACAAGTTTATTTGTCATATATCATTATGTACATCAATACCCATGCAAACCCTAATCATATGATATGATTTTTATCACAAAAACGCAGCATATGATTTTTGTATTCATCCAAGCATCCCAATCGCAAAAACTCGCACAATCAACCGAACTAAACATAAATCATAACACTTTTCATAACAATGATTCAAACAATACACACAATCATGATCAAGATTTCATAAACCCTAATGTGATTTGCAAAACAATTAAAATCCTAACCTTGATACGATGAAGATTAGCGAACCGGTAACGAGATTGGAATCAATCCGGGGATCGAAGAAGTTGCGACCGTGAGAGGGGGGGGGGCTGCCGTCGGTTTTCCTTGTAGCTAGGGTATCTTGATTTTTTTTTAAACTTAACCCATGAATACTTGTATATATATAGTGCAAGGGAAAAAAAGAAAAGGAGAATGGTGGGGGTGGGCTTGCGGCCGCAAAAAGGGGGGGGGTTTGGTTGGGTAACTTGGGCCTCAAGTTTAGGCTAGTTACTTGGGCCACAAGGAAGTGAGGTCGACACGTTTCGCGGCTCGGTTCGGTTCGGCTATTTATTTAATATATATATTTTTTTTATAAACTAATAATCGCGAAATCAAAACATGATATAATAATTCACAAAACTTGTAAACGTCTAATAACACATAGCACGTAATTCACTTGATGAGTTCACAAAGTTAGCGTAGTTATTGCGAGCGTGTAATTTAAATTCTCCGAATCAAATTTGCGCAGGAATGAATAGCCGTGAAGTAGTGCGTTTAAGATACCTGAAAAACCGGGATGTCACAAAACATTGTTTGCAATGTAGCTTGAACTTTCGACTTTCTTCGTTTTCTTGTCAATGCGGCTTTCATCATCTGAGCAATCTTCGTTATTGTCGGTGTCTGATGAAAAATATGATTTTTGTTCTTTACTTGATTCATATGAACCGAGATCATTAATAGAGCTGAAATCTTCTCCATCATCTTCGGAAGTTGCGGTGAATGAGTCCATGTTGCTGTTATCTTCATTGATTTCCGTTTCTGTCTCTGATTTACATGTGAGATGGAACAAATTCTGGAATTTCCTCAGTGAGAAATTTCCCAAATCTGATTTGTTTTAATTCAGGAACAAACACAAGAGGTTCACACACAATTTTTTCATAACAAAAAAGCAGAATTTAAGTTATGACATTCAACCACTATATTCTCGTGGTTTTCGGTCTTAAATGTAGGCACCTGGCCATTATAGTCATCTCGAATGTTAAATTTAGGGACACAGCCATTACTGTCATCTATCCTAGTCAAACTATTACAGTAATCCTGAAAGAAGTATTGTTTTTCTTATTACAATTCCATGTGAACGAGTTAATGGTGTAATAACTATTGCCCGAATATCATATCCCTATTTTCGATCCTCCATAGTCATCATCCTCATTGCACACATCTTCTTACGCTCAAACACATCTGCATTACTTTCAGAAATGTTAGTACTTTTGTCATTTTTCGTAAGAGACATTTTGTGCAAACAGATCATTTTATCAATTCAATCATTATTAAGATGAGGAGATAGCATAGGTACATAGTTTTTGCTGTGTGGAGGAGGAAAGATTTTTCTTTCGTTTCCGAGCTTATCCTTGTACCCAATCCGATCCTTTACGTATGGCGGTTGTTGGCAATTTTTAATGTCAACTTGTGCCTTTTGGCTATTTTCCATTATCGATCGTGATTTGCAATCTATTGTTTTCATTTTGAGATTTTTCTAATCTTCCAGTTAAATCATTTATGATGAAATCTTTTCTAAATGTGAATTCTTTTAATGTCTACATTTCAGCTAAAGTTAAATTCAACTTTCTCTGATATGCAGCTTGATTTTCTTTCAGTTCTTTGTTAAATTGCAAAACCTTTTCTTTTCTCTAATCAGGTCATGGTTGAGTGATTTATAATGTGCCACGACGTTCAAACATGGTTGGGAGCATAGTTTTGCATTAAATTCATATGGTATGTTGTTTACCAAACCTTATCCTTTTTCTCCTTTGTAGATTCAACTTTCATGGCGGCTGTAGGAGCTTCAGCTTTCTCATTCTTGATGCTGCTAGTTGCTTCTTGGGCTTTCTTCTTCGGTTCAGGCTTCTCAGCTTCTTTTTTCCCTTATATGTTGACTATTCAGTAGGAGCGACTATGCTCTTCAAGCCTTTATCTATAACTTTGTCTCCTATGGAATACCTGCAGCTTGTTTTCCCAACACAGTTTGATGAAGATGAGACTGATCCAGTAGAGATTTTAACCATAAGAGCCTTGTTAATTTCTTCCTTTGCCTCAGCAATTTCTTCAGCCCAATCATAATCTTCTACCACTAGTGCCTTAGGGGTGTTATCAGCAGCATTCTCATTTCCCTCAATAGCGATTGGCCTTCTCGCTGGGGCAATCTCAGCATTCTCGTTCTTCAACAGCGGGTAATCTCTCTTGAAGTGACCCAAACTCTTGCAATTGTAGTATCGCAACTTTGACTTGTCAAAACCAACTTTTCTGAGAGACAATCTCTTTCCTGTCTTATCTTGAAATTTCTTCAGTCTTAAGATGGAGGCTCTCTCTAGAGAATTCTCAATAATCTTCCAAAACTTCTAACCCTAGGAATGACATAACATTCTATTTATATCTAGGGTAAGGCATAACCCTAATGGGCTTGCCTGGCCCACATGGCCTACGACATACCCAAATGACCTATAAAGGTCCAAACCTAACACAAACTAACCCAGTTAAGCCCAGTTAGCTACCATAGACCGTTGCCTATGTTTGATGCTCCAGTCTCACACTTCTAAGACCTAACAATCTCCCCCTAGACTGATGCATCAAATTGACTTCATAGTGTAAATTCAGCAACATCTTCAACATAATCTATGGTTGTCGCTATGCTGTAAGTGTTGTGGAAATCAGTGTCATACTTTTTGGACTTCATACTTCAACGAACTCTCAGCATTGGGTCTTTTTTTTTCAGCTCTTGTGGTTAGCTTCATTTCAGGATCTTGATCAGCTTTGCTTGAAACATCTTTGTCAAAAAGAATGCGAGAGGAGGAACCTCAGCAGCTCTTTTCTTCTTCAATCCTTCTCTTCAAGCAAGCAGGTTCACAGGTACGTCTTCAAATGTACTATCACTGTCAGACGATGACTTGCATCTGGTCTTCAGACTCAGGTACACTTTGCTGTTGTGATGCTTCATCCTTTGTCGGCAACTAACAGCATCATAAATTTCAGTAATCCCTGTCTTGATCTAAATCAAGATCTATACCATTCTCAGAAATTTATAAGCAAACATTCTTATGCAACAGGGAGAGTACCGTATAACACTTGGTACATCCAAGTACTTGTACTCAGATCGAAATCAAATTTCTTTCATCCTTTGATGATTAGTTCAATCTTCAAGAATGGTTAATAATTTTTAATAAAACAAATAAAGCACTATATTTTTCGATTTTTTAAATTTTCAATTTTTTTTAATTTTTAAAATATAAGAATATAAACAGAAACCCAAATAAACAAGAAAACTAACTCAATAGTTAAACTCTACAATTGCAATGGGATCAAACTCGTTTTCAGGTGGACCAAGGAACACTTTTCAGTGCGAACTTGTTCAGACTGGTCTAAGTGGTTGCCAATATGTTTGTCCACTTAAACTTTAACGCTCAACTTTCAATTTTCAACTTCGTGATATGCTTAAGGTAGTATTATACTATAATACCCGTGTGTCCCATACCATGACATACCCCCGCGATCAAGGTAAGCACAACGATTCATCGTAGTAGGTGAGTATACTGAGTATACTGCTATTGGTGAACAGGTCAGTACTTCCGTACAGGAGAGAGACCAATAGTAACTGATCAGGGTTAGGCAATTACCTTATTTGGTATGTTTGAATTCATGTAATTTTCTCATAATGAGATTTCCTTTCTTTTAAGGTTTTGGCCCTTCCATTTTGGCTCTTTTAAGAATATCCTGACTGTGCCTAGGTCTGCATATAATCTGGATGCAACAGAAGGGCAACCAAGATATTCCCGGATGACTCAACATCATAAAGACCCGAAACCTCAGACGTTGGCTATCTATCAACACAAGATTTAAGACCATGAAATCATACGCCAATGGTATGTTACCCACAAGATACATAGTTCATTATGTTTATATCACTTAGTGTCTTTTAATCACTTTGAGCGTTAAGCCTACCGAGATATCACATTAGAACCTAGTCTTTTCAGCTGTAAAACCTTACATGTGTTAGTCACGCCCTTTATCACGAACATTCATTTCATTTCCCATGACTTTTTATTTTTTTATTTTTCTGCTTTTCAAATAATGTTTTTGTATTTTTCTAATTTTCTCCCCTATCAAACAATACATATATACATATATCACCCTCTTCCCCCCTAAATTTGTGCATCATACTTTATGCACAAATTTACCTAATAAAGAAAACCTATACACAAAGTTTTAAACAAAAGGAAAAGGAAAATATTTTTGTTGTTTTTGCTTAACTGTTCCGTCATTTGATTAAAAACTAATCAGTTTCAAAATTAAAGCACGAAATTCAAATTTGTACCTTTTCGCTGATCTTTTCTTACCTCATCTCCTCCAAAGGATACATCTCAATCGTAAAAATTTTAACCTTTTTGTAACAGTGAGATGTTATCCTTCATGTCCCTGGAACAACTTCTACCAACATTCCAGAGATTATCAATAGCTCATCCTTGGTTGTTCCTGAAAAATAAGGAGATTAGTAAGACAATGGGACCCAGGCCATCGTGGTCCTGGGTTTCCCTGAAGCATCAAAATAAGATACTTCTTTTAGACACAAGTCCCCTTTTGTTTCGAGGATTGGTGATGTTGCTGCCGCTTTGGATTTGGGTTTCCAAATCTTTGTCGTTTTAACAAATGCGGTCGTTACCTTTGATTGAGCAACTTTGGTTGTTTCAGGTTTAGTCGTTTTAGAAAAAGATTTTGTTTCGGAACAGCCTTGCGTTTGTTTTTGGCAACATTCCAATCCCCATCAGATGGTTTAACCTTGGAATTCACATTCTTCATTGCCTTAGGTGATGATACCTTCATCGGCTTGGAATGATTGTTATTCTTTGGTGTAACCTTCTGATTTTTGGCATGACATGGAACATGGGGACCACGTGTATAGTTTCGAGCAATGTGACCAGGAATGCCGCAATTAAAGCACGTTTGCCTCTTCACATGTAAAGCATTCTGCTCAGCTTCATTTGCTCGTGCAGGCCTTGAAGGACGAACTGATCCCTTCTGTGCTTATATCCTTGCACATTTCTTGCAGACGAGGATGAATTTGGATATCTGTACTTGTCGATTGCAGGGACCTTCTTTTGTTTTGGAGATTTCTTTGGATTCTTCTTCTTTTGTTTAGACTGTAAGTCTTGTTCAGAAATCTCCCAAACCTTTCCAAAAGCTTTGCTCGCGCGGTCAAAAACATCTTTTTTAGATTGTTCAGTTTGCACACTTTGAGCCTGGTTCACGTCAGCTCTCTCCTCATCAGCTGACTCATTAGAAGAGTCAACAGAACCAGATGGTTCCCGTGTGTCTGACGTATAATCCTTGGGTTTTCCGTACCCCAGGTGTTGTGCTTTCTCAATATCTTCGTCGGTTTCAGGCATTGTTGAGTAGTTGTGATTATGTAGTGGGGCAACCTGAGTGAATCCCAAACCTTTCCCTTTGTTCCCCTTATATGCCAGCTGCAAATTGCATACGTCTTGAACAAGCTTACTGGATGTATTAAACTTCTTTATATTAACTTCGTTTTGTTGGTATTTTCCAGTAAGAAGTCCCAGCTCAACTCTTTCCAAGTCGCAACCTAATCTGGTTTTGTAATCATGGACCCAACATTTATGTTGATTTACGTCCAGGTGGAGCTGAGCTATGTCTTTCTTTTGAGCTTCAACCTTTTCTTTGAGTAACTTGTTACTTTCTCGAAGGTTGATGCACTGAGCCATTGCATTGTTGTATGCATCAGTCATTTTGGAATTAAGATCCCTGAGTTGTGCAACCCTATTCCTGCAAGGTTCAGTGCACAAAAGATAGTTGACTGTGTCAATGGACGAGCTAGATTTGTCAGCATTAGTTTGGGCTTGAGGTCGAGTTTTGGGTGCTGGGCTGCTGATTGCTGCTTGCTGGGCTGTTGAAATTTGTTCGGACACTTCTTCAGGATGAGACTCTGTTGATTTAGCGTATAGATCTTGGAGATCTTGGTTTGATTGTGAACGATCCCATAACCAAGATACAAAAGAGTCTTCGTCATAACCCAAAAAAACTATTCAAATCATTCCTTACATCCTCTTTTTGCCTTCCACAGTCAAGCAAACGCATCACATAGTCGGCAACCGGATCAACATTGTAGTCTCTGATAAACTCATTCAGCTTTTCCTTCACTTCATCCCACAGGCTCGGGTTTTGACTTTGGGTTGGACTGAGAGCTATGTTCGGGTGCTGAGCTTGGGCTGCAAACATCTTCGGATAATCAAAACCGGACCGGTAAACACGATAAAAAATGTCCGAAAATTATTTTTACCAAAATGTACCGTTAGACTCGTCTCGACGATACGATTCCCACGATATATATTGTTCGATATATACTGTCCGAAAATTGTTTTTCTTTTTTTGTTTTTTTAAGGATCAAGTTTTATGTATGAAAACGTTTAACTCCGGTTACGTCAGCTGGTTAACTTTCCACCTTTTTGGGTAAAACTTCGAACACTACCAAATTCAGAACAGTATCTCGGATTAACAATCCGAGATGGAATCTAGAAATAGTGATCCAAGATACTAATCCGAAATGGTGATTCGGAACAGTATCCGAGATGGAATCCGGGATGCACTGTTTCAGTCCGGAATGAGAATCCGGAACAGTAATCCGGAATGCTATCAGATACTCAGCAATAGTGAGAATCCGGAACAGTAATCCGAAATGCTCTCAGATACACAGCAACTGTGACAATCCGGAACAGTAATCCGGAGTGCTATCAGATGCATAGCAATAGTGAGAATCTGGAACAGTATTCCGGAATGGATGACCTTCTTCGTGATCTTCAACGAATTCAGATCCGAAATGCAAAGATTAATCCGAAATCAATCCGAAATGCAAGATTTTAATCCGAAATACAGAAGATTAATCCGAAATCAATCCGAAATGTAGCTAGAAAGTCCGGAATCCTTGAATATTGATCTGAAATGCTTGAATCTTCTTCGTGTTCTTCATGTTCTTCAGCAAAAACCGAACAAAATCGTGAAATATCATATCTGAGCCTGGAAAACATGTTCAACAGGCTCTGATACCACTTGTAAGTCCCGGCAATCCGGATCTAACACTGATATCACACAATCACCAAGGATGGGCAGAATCCAAACTTGATGATCCTCAAGAAAAAAACCTAAATGATGAAGAACAATATGAATTCACTTTAACACCTTGCACACGATTCTATTACTTGAACAAACAAAACCATCTGGTAGAAACTGGAGGCTCTCTCTAGAGAATTCTCAATAACCTTCCAAAAATTCTAACCCTAGGAATGACATAACATCTATTTATACCTAGGATAAGGCATAACCCTAATGGGCTTGCCTATGGGCTTTCCTGGCCCACATGGCCTATGGCATACCCAAATGACCTATAAAGGTCCAAACCGAACACAAACTAACCCAGTTAAGCCCAGTTAGCTACCATAGACCGTTGCGTATATTTGATGCTTCAGTCTCACACTTCTAGGACCTAACAAAACTCTTTTCAAAAATGGCCTCATAACCTAAACATGTTTCAACGTCATCCTGTATAACCGCTGCATCCTTGGGAACCAACAACCAACTTCCTCTTGCTCCTCCAGCAAACCAGAGAAAAACTGTTGCTATAAGAAATGCACACTCTGGATTGGGGAAATCCACTACAGGACATGTTTTGGCTTCTAATGATGATATCCTATCTGTGTTTGCTTCGGTATCAAATGAAATAATATCATGAGACCAACCAATTATTGTTCAAAGAACTAAGGGAGTTGAGGAGCTCCAAGAACCAAGTGGAGATGATAGTGCCTCTACAGGCTAGGACTCTAAACTTTAGAACACCAGGATCATCATGAGTTCACCAGGGTGACT
Organism: Scalesia atractyloides; assembly: GCA_947069175.1. NCBI lineage: Eukaryota > Viridiplantae > Streptophyta > Magnoliopsida > Asterales > Asteraceae > Scalesia > Scalesia atractyloides. The sequence continues at coordinate 49,965,932 of CAMTDV010000001.1, read as the reverse complement.
TTTTGGCCATGCAATCGGATCAACACCAATTGGTCATAATCCTTCTGTCAGGGTTACATCGAAAATAGATTCAAGAGCCACCCTAGGATCCTCATCCCAGGATATCCTAAATTGGTAACTCTACTAGTAATAATTCCTAAGATGGTAAGAGAACTGAAGTAGTAGAGAGACATGAACTTTAGTGTACCAGCAGTAGTACAACAGATACTGAAAGTTGTAACACCCCGATCGCATATAACAACAAACCCCGACAGAAACTTCGGGGAGTCATGTCACAGAACTATTGTTTCATAACTCATGGAATTTAAAATTTTGTTTTATTAAGTTAAATGTTTACATTGTCTTGGGATAAACAGAAACAACACATAAATAAATTGTCTTTCATGTTTTAAGTCACTAAGGCCCGCGTCCATTCTTACGTGAAGCAAGCATCATATTATCAGGCATTGACTCCTGAAACATATGTGAAAAGAGAGTCAGCATAAAAATGCCGTTGAGTAAATAGGTTTTGTGAGTGCAAAAATATTGACTAAAACGTTTGACTATAAGATTCGTTAAGTGAAAACCTCGTAGCAAAAGTGTTTGATATTGCAATATAATTAACCAACTAAAACAAGTTGGTTAGAGTTGTGAAAACCTTATAGCCACGAATCTTGACTAAAACGTTTCTTTTGTAAAACCTTGTAATAGATTGATTCAAAAGAAAACTCTGTATGGTTTATATCTTTAAGTGAAAATCATTGCGTGACATTGTTCAAAACCATTTGTCCGTGTAATAAACCATTTGTCCGTGTTATAGATCAATCGTCCGTGTCATAAACTAATTATCCATGTCATAAACAAATCGTTCGTGTTTTTAGTTGTGAAAACTTTTGACCGTTCTTTAATGAACACATTCAAACATGTGTTGACTATACCATCAAAGGGTATCTTTAATAGACCGCCAAAGGGTCTCTTTAACTAGACTAACAAATCAACAAATGGTTTATTAATCAGAAACAGTTTCAGTCATTACCCAAACTTCCACCAAATCCAGTGAGCAGTCCGATAATGAGATTGTCAGTCCTATGGTACCATAACATACTACTGTCGGCTCGACCAACGCTAATGAATGTCGTTCGTGTTATGGATAACGCATCAACAAGTTGTTCACATTATTGAAATCGTATTGTTTTATATATAAACCATATACATTGTTTTTGAAAACTTGAAAATAATTTAGCACATATGAGTCACCCCAAAACATTTGCAAAATGTAAAAGAGGGCAACTATGTACTCACTTTGAAAATCATTTTGTATATATAAACCATGTATATTGTTTGAAAACTTGAATATAATTATAGGCACATATGAATCACCCCAAAACATTTAGAAAATGTAAAAGAGGGGGGCTATGTGCTCACATGAGCCATGCTAAGTAAATATGTAGATTTGAAAGATAGTTTAGCATATATGAATCACCCTAAAGGTTTAAGAAAAAGGCGAACTATGTACTCACTTTGAAAATCATTTTGTATATATAAACCATGTATATTGTTTTAAAATCTTGAAAATAATTATAGGTACATATGAATCACCCCAAAACATTTAGAAAATGTAAAAGAGAAGAACTATGTACTCACTTTGAAAATCATTTTGAATATATAAACCATGTATATTGTTTTGAAATCTTGAAAATAATTATAGGCACATATTAATCACCCCAAAACATTTAGAAAATGTAAAAGAGGGGAATTTTGTACTCACTTGGGATTGCGAAAGTGTTCTTGATCAACGAAATAACAAAGCTCAAACGTGTCCTAATGCGTCAGATAAAAATGTTAGCGTCTCGGGACTAGAAACGGGAGATCGGATATAATGAAGTCTTATAAACCAAACGAGTGTTGGAACTCATGTGATATGGTTTAACAAACTTAACATTTTGATTTGGAAATGATCCTAAGTGTGTTTGACCCATTATGACTCGTTAAGGTAGTTTATGCTCCTTTAACTGGTCATTAGCATAAACGCGTGATCGAACGGTTAAACATGTCCTAAGATAAGTCTTAAATGCCCAAACATGTTTGAAAATGTATAACGTCAGTTTATATGTCAAAAATTTGGTTACATGTGTTTAAAATGGATTTATGCGCAAAAGGGCATTTTGGTCATCATTTTTTTAAGAACATTGAAGTAACTTATCATAACACTAACCAAGCATCATGACCATAAGGTAAATCTCAGTAGGTTATTCCCTATACAACTATGGTCACAAATATGTGTTCGGTCGGATCCTAAGATCGATCAAACAGGTCGGATTCGAAAGTCAAAAGCGGTGGTCAAGACCGCTCGACTTACGGCCCTAAATAAGCACTAAACTATAAGTGATGAGTTAGACATGTCAAATTATTTCTAACTATGTTTATAAAACTGATTTGGTATCAAAACTAGGTGTTTTGATAAACGAAAATATTTTCGTCGTAAAATGCACATCATGCGCTTTTTTGACCGAAACTTTGACTCCTCACTTCGACTAGTAAATGTGGTAATCAGAAGGTGGAATCGTTAGGGAATATAAACTTCTGATTACGATCGCCTTGCAAAGTTCATTTGAACTTTGACTTGACCAAATATGGTTAGAACCAAAAGTCAATCAGGAAGCCAAACTGTTCGACTTTTAGCTCAAAATAGTAAAAAATGAAAGAACTAGGAAGAGTACTTACTCGTGTTGAAGAAAACTTACGGAACTCAAGATAGGAGGCTTCCAAAGGCTGGAAACAAGCTCCAAGAAGGATAGAAAAAAGACCTTCACACTTTGCTTTGAAGTGTTTTGAAGTGGTGCGAAAAAATGGAAGAATCATGGGGTATTTATAGTATTTTAGGATTAAGGAGGTGATGACACGTGTCCTCAAGTGTGGATTAGTGTCCTAACATGTGTCAACACCATATTAAGTGTGACAAAGTGAGTGCTAGGTGTCAAAAATTAGAGATACGTGGCAAACTTGGTGAAGAAGCAAAAATATTTATTATTTTTTGGACATTTTTGTCCCTTGGACTTGTATTTTCACTTGTTTGCCATTTTTAACCCCTTTAACCTAACATTTAAGTTATATAAAGATGTTAAGACATGTGTAACTTGGATTATGCCCGAAAATGTCATGGACGTCAGTTCGTTCAGTTGTACGGTTACGTGTTTCGCAAAAATGCATAAAACGCTTTAACGAACACGAAAATGATCGAAATTGTGCAACTATTGACATTTTTGTATTCTCATCAATAAAATACAAGATTTTATTGAATATAAAAATATTTGGAAATAAAACATAGGGTTTCATTGAATACGAAATTGTTCGTAATTGTGTAATGATTGAAAATGCACAAATGTCACAGTCTCCCTACTTTTGGGAATTTCGTCCCGAAATTTAATTAGAGGAAACTTTGTGAAAATAGATGTGGATATTTCACTTTCATCTGATCCTCTCGTTCCCAAGTAAATTATGGGCCACGTTTAGATTTCCAGCGAAATTTAACTATCGGTATACGTCTACGCTTGAGTTTCTTGACTTCACGGTCCAATATCTCCACAGGTTTCTCGACAAAGTGCATAGTGTCATCAACATGAATTTTGTCGAGGGGAATGTGGAGGTTTGTATCGGCTAAACACTTTTTCAAATTGGACATATGGAATGTTGGGTGAATATTCCCAAGTTTAGGAGGTAGCTCATTTTTCTACAAGCTTTGGGTCACACATGTGTGTTGTGCTTGAAGGATACGTGTCTAAATATCAGATTGAACTCGAACACAATGAAGTTTGACACGTTCCTTACGACTAAGCGCATCAGCCACAACATTCGCCTTACTAGGATGGTAGCGAATCTCGTAGTCGTAGTCGTTCAGAAATTCGACCCGTCGTCGTTGTCTCATATTTAGCTCCTTTTGATTGAATATGTATTGGAGACTTTTGTGGTCAGTGAAAAACATAAATTTCGTACCGTAAAGATAGTGTCTCCAAATTTTGAGAGCCAAAACTACGACTCCTAACTCAAGATTGAGTTGTGTAGTTCTTCTCATGGATTTTCAATTGTCTTGACGCATAGTATGAATTTGTCTCTTTGCATGAGAACACAACCAAGGCCTAGGTTTGATGCGTCACAGTAGACAATGAAATCGTCGTTGCCATTTGGTAAAGATAAAACGGGAGCATTACAGAGTTTTTGTTTCAGTGTTTAAAAGGATTCCTCTTGTTTGGGTCCCCACGCGAAAGGTTTATTCTTCTAAGTCAAAGTTGTGAGGGGAACCGCAATCTTGGAAAAGTTCGCTGTCACACCCTCAATTTCCACTTGCGGAGTTTTACCGCGAGGCGTGTGAACAAACCAGAATCTGAAACACTAGTACGTCGAACGACTCTATATGATTTGATAATACGTTTTCCAAAAATCATTTGATTAACCAATCATTGTAGATTTTAGATTATTTTAGTTAGTTACTAAAGTTTAGCGGTAGCATTAGTTTAAGTGGTTGAGCGGAAGCATAAAATAAATAGTGAAGCGGGCGCCAACACAAACGCCAAAACAAATGAAAATCCCAAAACAACATTTGTAATTGAGACTCGATAAAAGAGGTCTTGTTCAATGCATGTGAGTGCACCTAGAGCTCCTAGCGTCCTGAGAAACATGTAAAGAAACAAGTGTCAACATTAAAGATGAGTGAGTTCACAGGTTTTCATAAATTCGTTTGTTCGGTTATGAGTTTGATTCCCCCGTTATCCCTAACCCGGGATAACGATTTAGTCCATTATTCCTAACCCGGAATAATACCGATAGTTCCATTATTCCTTAACCGGAATAATAATGATGTTGATTCCATTATTCCAAACCCGGAATAATAAGTTGTTGTTTCCATTATCCTCAACCCGGGATAATATAGTTGTTTCGTAATTAAGTTCAATGTTAACATATATAGGTAGCTAGCCTAAAGTTATGTCACGTAAGAGTTCGCGATCGAAGCTGACTGTTGTGCCTCCGTGTTGCCAGGCCTATCACTGACCATGGCGAAGTTAGGCCAAGTTAGGCCAAACATGCATGCAAGTGTCCTCATGTGAACATAGTAATCAAAACAGTTTATCATGAACATAATCCAATCCATGCAACACTTTGGTGCACACAATCTAAGTTATCAATTTTCAGCTTAATACTCATAATTCAGCTGTTTTCTAAGATTTTTATAAAATAGTTCTAACGTTCCAAAAATTCCAATATTTTTACAGTAGGTGACATTTATACTGTAGAAATTTATATAAATTTTCCAAGTCCTAAATCTTTACCAATTAACCATAAATATTAATATACTAGGCTGCAGTCAGATTTGTCGCTTTCCGACTGCAGTCCACGGAAGAATTTATTTAAAAATCAATGATCGTCCAATTAACAAAATTCCAGTTGAAGTTTCCCAGAAATTTCCATACCAAGTTGCTGTACAAAATTCATGACTCGACTCCCTACTGATTATAAAATCCAACTCGATAAACAACCAACAAAATTTCAGGATTTTCACAGCTTTAGTTACTGAACTTATTTGGCCACTTAAAAATATCAAACGACTTCAGAAAATTATGAATCCAGCGCCATTAGATTCGTTATTCAAATCTCTACGTTCTAGGCATCAGAAAATCCGTTTTTCGACAACTAATGACCGAGTTACAGCCAGATGAAGTCGGCTGTAACTATTACTCAGCAACCTGTTTCAGCATATTATTATCATAAACCGTCCCTATTATTAACCTAGGCGATCATGAACCGGTTTCCTAGTCATAGATCAATACTAATAACATATCCATGCAAACCCAAATCAACATCTCTAGTTTTTATAAACAATTTCAGCCTATGATTTCAGATTTTCAAACAAGCATCCAACTTTCAATTCTAGCATTAACAATCCGAAACAACACACTCACTTCATTCAATCATACAATCCGAAAACAACAAAATCAAAACACATGTATCCGACTATGATCTTGTAACATATGATATATTCTAATCTTTTAATGATAAGGTAAACGAACCGTGAGCAAGATAAGGAACCGATGATCAACTAGAATCGCGACCGAGGATTAAGATGGCGAGGGCTGCTGCGACCGGGAGGAAAGAAAGGGCTGATCTCGCGACCGAGGAATGAAGCTAAGCTGTTTGCGATCGAGATGGGGTGTATCAAGACTGAACTGGCGATCGAGGGAACAAGTAGAGGGCTGCCGTCGGCTGATTTTTTCAACTAGGGTTTTGTGTGTTTTGCGAAGGAAGGCATGCATGTGTGTGTGTGTATATAGCGCAAGATGATCAAGAAATAGGGGATGGGTTTACGGTTTGGACTAGTTCTCGCGGCCAAGGACTTGGGTTGGTTCAGTTTGGGTTTGAACACAATAAGTTTACGGTTTGGGCTTGATCTTGCGGCCGAGATATGTTTGGGTTGCTCGCGGATATGGTCTTGGGTTTTGGATAGAAAGCATGGCCGAAGAGACTTGGGTTTAAAGTTTAAAACTTGGTTAATTCCTAGAGTCACAAGGAATCAAAGTTGGTTCGTGTCGCGGTTCGGTTCGGTTCGTGTACATTTTACCATAATTAATTTATAACTAAAACAATCACGTAATCGTACATCACGTATTCGCTAACTCGTACACGTTTAATACATAGCATATAATTCACTCGACAAGTATTACGTTTAAGTTATCCGAAAAACCGGGATGTCACATTATCCCCATGTTGAAAGAATTTTCGTCCCGAAAATTGAGTAAACGCGGTTTAGAATGTAGCGTACATGTTTAGAGTGCCACGCACAAAGAGTTAGTTCGTTTATGATGGTACGCGAAGTTACAAGAAGTCCCCAAGTGCCATGCACAAGGATTTAGTTAACAATGGTACGCGAAAGTATGAGAAATTTCCAGGTTGTCACATCATCCCCATGTTGAAAGAATTTTCGTCCCGAAAATTTAGTTACTGGTATCGCTAGTTTGCTGCTCAGTTGCGAAGAGGTGTGGGTATTTGCTTTTCATTTGGTCCTCTCTTTCCCACGTGAACTCCGGTCCACGCTTAGAGTCCCAACGAACCTTAACGATCGGAATTTTGCTATGCCTTCGAGTCTTGATCTCACGATCCATGATTTCGATAGGCTGTTCCACAAAGTGCAGTTGTTCATCCACTTGGATCTCATCCAATGGAATGACTAGAGTTTCATCTGATAGACACTTCTTCAGATTTGACACGTGAAATACGTTGTGAACTCCACTGAGTTCGGCAGGAAGGTCTAATTGATAAGCTACGGGTCCAATACGTTTCAAGATTACAAACGGACCTACGTACCGTGGGTTAAGTTTGCCCCGTTTTCCAAAGCGGATTACCCCCTTCCAGGGTGACACCTTTAGTAGGACGCGGTCGCCTACTTGAAATTCGAGCGGTTTGCGTCGTTGATCGGCGTAGCTTTTCTGTCGATCTCGTGCCGCCGCCATGCGGTTTCTGATTTGTACAATCTTTTCAGTAGCCTCAAGTATTAACTCAGGGCCTGTGAGTTGACTGTCACCGACTTCTGCCCAACAGACCGGTGATCTACATTTACGACCGTATAGTGCCTCAAACGGTGCTGCCGAAATACTCGTATGATAACTGTTGTTATATGAGAATTCCACTAAAGGCAGGTGAATTTCCCAACTATTTCCGAAGTCTACTACGTATGCTCTAAGCATGTCTTCCAAGGTTTGTATGGTCCTTTCACTTTGACCATCAGTCTGAGGGTGATAGGCTGTGCTCATATCTAAGCGTGTTCCTAACGCTTTCTGAAGTGACCGCCAGAAGTTGGACGTGAAGCGAGCATCTCTGTCTGAGATGATGGACGTTGGCACTCCGTGCCGAGAAACTACTTCCTTTATGTAGATGCGAGTCAACTTCTCCATCTTATCTGTTTCATTAATAGCTAGGAAGTGTGCGGACTTAGTTAAACGATCCACAATTACCCAGATGGTATCGCAACCACCCAAAGTTCGCGGGAGTTTAGTGATGAAGTCCATCGAGATCTGATCCCATTTCCACATTGGGATCTCGGGTTGTTGGAGTAGCCCCGATGGCTTTTGGTACTCTACCTTGACTTTTGCACAAGTCAAACACTTGCTCACGTAGGTGGCTATATCAGCTTTCATGTTGGGCCACCAATACGCAGCTTTAAGGTCTTGATACATCTTATCTGAACCCGGATGGACAGAGTATCGGGATTTGTGAGCTTCATCCATGACTAGCTCTCTGAGGTTTCCGTAGAGAGGTACCCATATGCGATTCATGAAATACCGGGCTCCATTGGGTTTTACTTCCCAATCGCGTTCCATTTTTCCCACCGATTCGGCCTTGATGTTTTCCTCCTTAACTGCTTCTAACTGGGCGTCGCGTATTTGTTCGGGTAGCCCCGAATGAATAGTGAGTTGTAATGCTCGTACACGACGAGGTTTCAAGTGTTCCTTCCTACTGAGGGCATCGGCTACCACGTTAGCTTTACCCGGGTGATACCGAATGGCACACTCATAATCGTTCAAGAGTTCGACCCAGCGACGCTGTCGCATGTTCAACTCCTTCTGATCGAAGATGTGTTGGAGGCTCTTGTGGTCCGTAAAGATTGTGCACTTCGTTCCATAGAGGTAGTGTCTCCAAATCTTAAGTGCAAACACTACTGCTCCCAATTCCAGGTCATGCGTCGTGTAGTTTTTCTCGTGAACCTTCAGTTGTCGCGACGCATACGCGATGACCTTATCACGTTGCATGAGTACGCATCCCAATCCCTGAATGGAAGCATCACAATATACTACAAAGTCATCTGTTCCTTCCGGCAAGGACAGAATGGGTGCACCGCAAAGTTTCTGCTTCAGCAATTGAAATGCTGCTTCTTGCTTGTCACCCCAAGCATACTTGATGCCTTTCTGGGTGAGGGTAGTAAGCGGTTGTGCGATCTTTGAAAATCCCTCGATGAAACGTCTGTAGTAACCAGCCAAACCCAAAAATTGGCGGATCTCTGTCGGTGTCTTGGGTGCTTCCCAGTTTTTGATGGCTTCAATCTTGGCAGGGTCTACGTGGATACCCTTTTCATTTACGATATGCCCAAGAAACTGAACTTCCCGAATCCAGAAGTCACACTTTGAAAGCTTGGCATATAGTTTCTCCTGTTGAAGTAATCCTAGCAGTAATCGTAGATGTTCAGCATGTTCTTCTTCACTTTTAGAATAGATGAGTATGTCATCGATGAACACAATGACAAATTTGTCGAGGTATGGTTTACACACACGGTTCATGAGGTCCATGAACACCGCAGGTGCGTTGGTTAGACCGAAGGGCATGACCAAGAACTCATAATGGCCATACCGAGTACGAAATGCCGTCTTGGCGATGTCCTCCTCCCTGACGCGTAGCTGATGATAACCGGACCGTAGATCAATTTTAGAGTAGTAGCTTGACCCTTGAAGTTGGTCGAAGAGATCGTCGATGCGAGGTAACGGGTATCGGTTCTTGATAGTAACCTTGTTGAGTTCCCTGTAGTCGATGCACATGCGGAAAGTCCCGTCCTTCTTCTTGACAAAAAGGACTGGAGCTCCCCATGGCGAAACGCTTGGTCGGATAAATCCTTTTTCTAATAGCTCCTGAAGTTGGGTAGACAGCTCCTGCAGCTCGGCTGGAGCTAGGCGGTATGGAGCCTTGGCGATAGGAGTTGCATTGTTCGCCAATTCAATTTCAAACTCCAATTGTCGATGGGGTGGAAGACCAGGTAGTTCTTCTGGGAATACATCGGAAAAATCACGGACGACAGGGATGTCTTCTATGCGTTTCTCTTCCTTAGGCTGTTCGGTAATCAGTGCGAGTAAAGCGAAGGAGTTCTTTCTCTGAAGATACTTCTGCGCTTGCATGTAAGAGATGATGTTGGTGACGGCGCTTGCCTTATCGCCTTGTACCGTCAGGATTTCGTCGTTCAAGAGCGGAATACGGATATATTTTTCGAAGCAGAGAACTTCAGCCCGGACGTCGGATAGCCAGTCCATTCCGACTACCACGTCAAAACTACCCAAGGTAGTTGTCATCAGATCAATGGTAAAAGTGTGACCCGCGAGTTGGAGTTGACAGCCGGATACTATATGGGTCACATCTACAGAATTACCATCGGCTAATTCTATAACATAAGGGGTCTCTAATGGTTTAGGCGTGAGATTTAGGTTCTTCCTAAAAGACTCAGATATAAAGCTCCTATCCGCACCCGTATCAAAAAGCACAGTAGCAAAATGTTCATTAAGGGGAAACTTACCGGTGACCACGTTCGAGTCGTTTCTGGCCTCTCCGCGGCCCAATGTAAATGCACGACCTTTGGCACCTCCTGTGCCACCGTTTCCATTATTGTTTTTGTTATTGTTGTTGTTGTGGTTATTGTGGTTGTGGTTGTTCCCACCATTGTTGTTGTTGTTACGCAGCTGTGGGCAGTCTCTTTTGAAATGGGCAGTGCTACCACACTGATAGCATCCCCGGTTAACACCCTGTTGTGGGCCTTGGGGTTGATTTTGGTTCTGTCGGGACATGATTTCCCCACGACAATCCTTTGCCGCATGTCCCATCTTGCCACATCGTTGGCAGCGATTTCCGGCACAAGGGCCGTTATGATGAAGATTACAGCGGCTGCACTGCGGCTTTCGACCTGCATAGCCGCTTGCGTTCTGGTTGTTGCTGTTGTTGTTGTTGGCGGGCTGATTTTGGTGACCCCGGTGGCTGTTGTAATGATTGAACCGTTTCTGGTTCCCCTGCTGCGGTTGGGATGACGAAGACTGTCGAGCAGACGAGTCTTCAAACTTTCTTTTGTTATCCGGGGCAACTTCAGTTGTACCCCGTGCTGGCAACTTCTTTTGATCCACCGCCTTATCGGTGAGTTTGTGAGCCAGTCGGATTGCTTGATGTTCAGTTGCAGGGTTACTAGCCATTACCATACCCTGAATCTCCGGAACCAGACCCCCAAGATAGAACTCGAGTCTTTTCTCCACAGTGTTGGCCAAATCGGGACACAGAAATACCAAGTCATGATGTTTTGCGGTGTAAGCTTCAATTTCAGATCCCACCATCTTGTGGTTCCATAAGGCTTTTTCCAACTGTTGCACTCTGTCTCGTGGACAGTACTCCTCTTTGATTAGGGCCTTGAACTCGGCCCAGGCCATTGCATTGGCAGCAATAAGTCCACGCGTTTGGACATGTGCACTCCACCATGTCAGTGCCCCATCTTCCAGTGTTGAGGCTGCGTACTTGACCTTGTTGGCCTCTAGACAGTTGCACATTTCAAAAACGGATTCAGATTTTTCGATCCAGCGGACCAGTCCAATGGGTCCTTCCGCCCCCGAGAATTTGCTTGGTTTCGCGTCAAGGAACATCTTGTAGGGGTTAAAGCCCCCTCCTGCTGACAGAGAGCAGGTAGTCAGCAAGAAATTTTACTAGCCTCACTATTAGATTTTCACACGAAAATTTAATAATGGTTACCTGCCGGTTGGTTCTGAACACCCGCTAAAGCTGCGTTCACGTGCTCTTGAATCATGGCAGCTAGCTCTTCAGGCGTCAAGTTAAGGTTTCCACGTCGTCTAGTTGCCATTTAGATCTTCAAAACACAACACAAACATACCCCGATAAGTCTATATATCCAATATAGTTATCCTACTTCGTACTTTAATAATTATCAAGTTATGTCAACTCAATATATTAAATAGTCAAAAGAAATACTTGATTAACTGAAATTTCAACGTCTTACAAAAGTGCAAATCAAACATATGAATTCGCTATAAAGTCTCAAGTTTAAACACAAGTGGGAAAATAAATAAACTGAAGGAAAGTAAATGAAATAAGCGAGACGTGTCAGTCGTCTACGTCTCCATCCCCCAAGTCACTGTCGTTGCCGTCATCCTGCGCGGCATTTCCAGCTTCTACAGCTGGGTCCTCCTCCGGATCCTCCTCTGGATCCTCTTAAGGGTCCTCCTCTGGATCCTCTTCCGGATCCTCCTCCACCGGCACTGGAGGGGCCGGTGCTGGTGCAGGTGCTTGATTTTGCTGTAGCTCCTGAATGTTCCAACTATTTTCCAGGACTCTGTCCTCGAGCCAGTCGGCTCTTATCTGCTCAGCACGCAGATCTCTGGCTAAGGTGTTACGAGCTATCTTACTCGTATGATGCTCTTCCTCGAGCGAGTCGGTTTTACCTGTCAGTTGTCGGATCATCCATCCTTGTGCTAAGATGGTTTCCTGCATTCTTTCTAACTGTGCTTGTTGTTTATGTATTATGATTCTAAGTAGGTCAATTCCTACTTCTACATGGTTAACCGGTTCAACTGGCACAGCAATGGTTGGACGTGATGATGACTCCTCCCCCAGAGCGAGCCTTTTCCTCGCAGCTGAGCGTGTCTCCACGCCATAAGATGGTAAGGGTTCCACCATAGGTGCCTTTCCTGGCGCTCTTGGTGGCGTAAGTTGGTCGGATGATGATGACGATGATGATGATGACATTGCCTGTTAGGTCGTGTAGTTAGTTACGAGTTGTTTTCGTTCCTTATTATGAAGGCATAATTTATATAACACAGTTGTGGTATATTGCATAACAAGATATACCAGTTCGGTGCCAAACTACGTCTAGTGTCGTGTATTCAGCTATAGTTTAGGTCTACTTCTAATGCAAACCTGGTTCTCTATAGCTAGTGGCTCTGATACCAATCTGTCACACCCTCAATTTCCACTTGCGGAGTTTTACCGCGAGGCGCGTGAACAAACCAGAATCTGAAACACTAGTACGTCGAACGACTCTATATGATTTGATAATACGTTTTCCAAAAATCATTTGATTAACCAATCATCGTAGATTTTAGATTATCTTAGTTAGTTACTAAAGTTTAGCGATAGCATTAGTTTAAGTGGTTGAGCGGAAGCATAAAATAAATAGTGAAGCGGGCGCCAACACAAACGCCAAAACAAATGAAAAACCCAAAACAACATTTGTAATTGAGACTCGATTAAAAGATGTCTTGTTCAATGCATGTGAGTGCACCTAGAGCTCCTAGCGTCCTGAGAAACATGTAAAGAAACAAGTGTCAACATTAAAGATGAGTGAGTTCACAGGTTTTCATAAATTCGTTTGTTCGGTTATGAGTTTGATTCCCCCGTTATCCCTAACCCGGGATAACGATTTAGTCCATTATTCCCAACCCGGAATAATACCGATAGTTCCATTATTCCTTAACCGGAATAATAATGATGTTGATTCCATTATTCCAAACCCGGAATAATAAGTTGTTGTTTCCATTATCCTCAACCCGGGATAATATAGTTGTTTCGTAATTAAGTTCAATGTTAACATATATAGGTAGCTAGCCTAAAGTTATGTCACGTAAGAGTTCGCGATCGAAGCTGACTGTTGTGCCTCCGTGTTGCCAGGCCTATCACTGACCATGGCGAAGTTAGGCCAAATTATTCACCCGTTGACCATACCCGGTCGGCTAGCGCGACTAGCTCGGATGGGGCTTGTCGGGCCCAGTAGTACTACTTATAATTCCCCCGCTATTAAACCCAATACTAACGATCCGAGAGATTGACGAGGACTTAAGTGATAAAGATGCTTAGTGACCATAACATTACATTAACATCAACTTAGTTATCGAATAGTTATGTGACGTTAATTTCGTATAACGTAAAGAGATTGAGTTTGAAGAGTGTATACATGTTTCTCCCCCTGTTGTTTAAAAACCGGATAAAGTTAGGGGCCGTGAACTCACCTTTATTTGCTCGGTTAGTGTAGCAAAGAAGTTATAAGAGATGGGACCGCTAGTTGCGTCCTAACAAACCAATTAATTCCAAGTCAGTGTGTGAACACACCAATACAAATTCTACACGTAATTTATGCACAAAGTGATACACACAAACAACATATCTAACACTCAAACATGCATGCAAGTGTCCTCATGTGAACATAGTAATCAAAACAGTTTATCATGAACATAATCCAATCCATGCAACACTTTGGTGCACACAATCACAAGTTATCAATTTTCAGCTTAATACTCATAATTCAGCTGTTTTCTAAGATTTTTATAAAATAGTTCCAACGTTCCAATAATTCCAATATTTTTACAGTAGGTGACATTTATACTGTAGAAATTTATATAAATTTTCCAAGTCCTAAATCTTTACCAATTAACCATAAATATTAATATACTAGGCTGCAGTCAGATTTGTCGCTTTCTGACTGCAGTCCACGGAAGAATTTATTTAAAAATCAATGATCGTCCAATTAACAAAATTCCAGTTGGAGTTGCCCGGAAATTTCCATACCTAGTTTCTGTACAAAATTCATGACTCGACTCCCTACTGATTATAAAATCCAACTCGATAAACAACCAACAAAATTTCAGGATTTTCACAGCTTTAGTTACTGAACTTATTTGGCCACTTAAAAATATCAAACGACTTCAGAAAATTATGAATCCAGCGCCATTAGATTCGTTATTCAAATCTCTACGTTCTAGGCATCAGAAAATCCGTTTTTCGACAACTAATGACCGAGTTACAGCCAGATGAAGTCGGCTGTAACTATTACTCAGCAACCTGTTTCAGCATATTATTATCATAAACCGTCCCTATTATTAACCTAGGCGATCATGAACCGGTTTCCTAGTCATAGATCAATACTAATAACATATCCATGCAAACCCAAATCAACATCTCTAGTTTTTATAAACAATTTCAGCCTATGATTTCAGATTTTCAAACAAGCATCCAACGTTCAATTCTAGCATTAACAATCCGAAACAACACACTCACTTCATTCAATCATACAATCCGAAAACAACAAAATCAAAACACATGTATCCGACTATGATCTTGTAACATATGATAAATTCTAATCTTTTAATGATAAGGTAAACGAACCGTGAGCAAGATAAGGAACCGATGATCAACTAGAATCGCGACCGAGGATTAAGATGGCGAGGGCTGCTGCGACCGGGAGGAAAGAAAGGGCTGATCTCGCGACCGAGGAATGAAGCTAAGCTGTTTGCGATCGAGATGGGGTGTATCAAGACTGAACCGGCGATCGAGGGAACAAGTAGAGGGCTGCCGTCGGCTGATTTTTTCAACTAGGGTTTTGTGTGTGTTGCGAAGGAAGGCATGCATGTGTGTGTGTGTATATAGCGCAAGATGATCAAGAAATAGGGGATGGGTTTACGGTTTGGACTAGTTCTCGCGGCCAAGGACTTGGGTTGGTTCAGTTTGGGTTTGAACACAATAAGTTTGCGGTTTGGGCTTGATCTTGCGGCCGAGATATGTTTGGGTTGCTCGCAGATATGGTCTTCGGTTTTGGATAGAAAGCATGGCCGAAGAGACTTGGGTTTAAAGTTTAAAACTTGGTTAATTCCTAGAGTCACAAGGAATCAAAGTTGGTTCGTGTCGCGGTTCGGTTCGGTTCGTGTACATTTTACCATAATTAATTTATAACTAAAACAATCACGTAATTGTACATCACGTATTCGCTAACTCGTACACGTTTAATACATAGCATATAATTCACTCGACAAGTATTACGTTTAAGTTATCCGAAAAACCGGGATGTCACATTCGCGATGAATCGTCAATACCAGGAAATGAACTAACTTCGGTAGGAATAGTAGGTGTACCCCAATCCTTAATCGCATTGATTTTGGCGGGATCTACATGTATACCTTGTTCGTGAACAATGTGTCCCACAAATTGAACTTATTTTCACCAAAATTCACACTTGGAGAATTTGGCATAAAGTTGTTCTTTCTTTTGGAGTTCCATCGTTAGACGGAGATGTTGTTCGTGATCGGCTCGAGACTTAGAATAAATGAGGATGTCGTCGACGAAAACAATGATGGACCCTTCTAAATAAGGTTTACAAACACTATTCATTAAGTCCATGAAGACGGCATGAGCATTCGTCAAACCAAAAGGCATGACAGTGAACTCGTAATGGCCGTATCGGGTGTGAAAAGCAGTCTTGGGAATATCTTCTTCGAGTACCCAAAGTTGATGATACCCAGAACGTAGATCAATATTTGAAAAGCAGGTCACACCTTGTAGCTGATTAAAGAGATCATCAATGTGAGGTAGGGGATATCGATTTTTTATTGTGAGTTTGTTGAGCTTATGATAATCGATACACATACGGAAGGATCCATCCTTCTTTTTCACGAATTGGATAGGAGCGCCCCAAGGTGAAAAGCTCGGACGAATGAATCCCCTGTTTGAAAGTTCTTGGAGTTGCTTTGACAACTCTTGCATTTCAGATGGTGCAAGACGGTAAGGAGATTTGGCAATTGGGTTGGCACCAGGTACAAGGTCAATACGAAACTCAACTTGATGAATTGGGAGTAAACCAAGTAGCTCTTCAGGAAACACCTTAGGATATTGCCGAACATGGGGATGTCCTGAACCGTTTTGCCCTTGCCTTTTTCCTCTACGATATGTGCCAAGAAGGCTACATAATTCTTTCGTAGGTATTTTTGGGCCTAGGTACAGGTCATGAGTTTTAGGCTACTAGAGGGTTTCCCTCCGTGAACTTCTAAGGTTTCGCTAGATGAAAGAGGTATACGAACAACCTTGTCGAAACAGATCACCTCAGCATGGTGTTTGGTTAACCAATCCATTCCTATGATGATGTAAAAACTCCCGAGTTGCATTGGTGTGAGGACAATGGGAAAAAGGTGGTTATTCAAGTTCAATTGGCAACTACAAATGACATAGTCGAGCACAAGGGGTTCACCACTAGCTATTTCCACCATTAAGGTCTTTCCTAGTTTAGTTCTAGGCATCAAAAGCAAAGGTTTAAAGGCTAGTGATATAAAGCTTCTATCAGCACCCGGATCGAAAAGAATAGAAGCATGATGATTGTTAACAAGGAACGTACCATTAATGACTTTGTTATCAGCACGAGCCTCGTTGGCATTGATGTTGAATGCGCATCCACGGGCTGGATTTGCATTCACGTTCACCAATTTTGGGCAGTTGTTTCTAAAGTGACCTATCTTGCCACAGTTGTAGCAAGAACCAGGTGGGAACGAAGGTCTAGCAGGGTAGGCTTAGGGTTGAATAGGGTTCCAAATAGCTTGTTTTGGGGCCGAATGACAAACATTTGCTAATCTAGAGAGATGTTAAAAATATTGACAGAATATATGGATGGTGGTCATTCGTTCG
Source organism: Scalesia atractyloides (assembly GCA_947069175.1). Classification (NCBI taxonomy): domain Eukaryota; kingdom Viridiplantae; phylum Streptophyta; class Magnoliopsida; order Asterales; family Asteraceae; genus Scalesia; species Scalesia atractyloides. The sequence goes on along the minus strand of CAMTDV010000001.1, from coordinate 49,948,715 downwards.
TACTTAAAAACAAACAAACGACACACGGTGACTAATCAAAGTAAATGGGTCTTTATAATGTATCGCAAAGATATGCTTTAGCCTATAAGTGGACACTCAGCCCAAGAGTTCCCAGGTAAGAGTGACTGATCCACCCTTCCAGATTGCACGTGTTCACATTAAAAAAACCAAAACTTTGACAGGATTTTGAAAACTTACAAGGCTTTAATCCAAAAAAAATCATCTAAGGATAGATGATTGATTTTCAAAATGAATTTGTAACTTATGTATTTGTCTTGGTAGTCACCTAAGGATAGGTGATGGTATTGTTTTAAGAATCTAAAAGCAAGATAACTCGCGTTAGGGTCCTAGGAAGGTTATAGTCTAGGTCAAAGCATACTAATAACCTAATTCCCTATATCCATAAGCTCTGATACCAATCTTTTTGTAACACACCGACCACGTAAAACAACGAACCGTGGCGGAAACGTCGGGGTGTCATGTCACAAAATTATTTTTTCACAACTCACGGACTATAAAATTTTGTTTTATTGAGTTAAATGTTTACATTGTTTTGGGATAAACAGAAACAACACGTAAATTGTCTTTCATGTTTTAAGTCACTAAGGCCCGCGTCCATACTTAGTGAAGCATGCATCATATTATCAAGCATTGACTCCTAAAACATATGTGAAAAGAGAGTCAGCATAAAAATGCCGGCGAGTACATAGGTTTTGTGAGTGTGTCAAATTTGTGGCTTTGTATACATATTGCAACACCTCGTCCAACTACAAGATTCATTAAGTGAAAACCTTGTATCAAAAGTGTTTGATATTGCAATACAATTAACCAACTAAAACAAGTTGGTTAGAGTTGTGAAAACCTTATAGCCATGAATCTTGACCAAAACGTTTCTTTTGTAAAACTTTGTAATAGATTGATTCAAAAGAAAACTCCGTATGGTTTATATCTTTAAGTGAAAATCATTGCGTGACATTGTTCAAAAACATTTGTCCGTGTTATAAACCATTTGTCCATTTTATAGATCAATCATCCATGTCATACACAAATCGTCCGTGTTTTTAATTGTGAAGACTTTTGACCGTTCTTTAATGAACACATTCAAACCTGTGTTGACTATACCACCAAAGGGTATCTTTAATAGACCACCAAAGGGTCTCTTTAACTAGACTAACAAATAAACAAATGATTTGGTAATTAGAAACAGTTTCTGTCATTACCCAAACTTCCACCAAATCCATTGAGCAGTCCGATAATGGGATTTTCAGTCCTATGGTACCATAACATACTACTGGTCGGCTCGGCCAACGCTAATGAATGTCATTCGTGTTATGGATAATGCATCAACAAGTTGTTCACATTATTTAAATCGTATTGTTTCATATATAAACCATAGACATTGTTTTTGAAAACTTGAAAATGATTTAGCACATATGAGTCACCCAAAACATTTACAAAACATAAAAGAGGGGAACTATGTACTCACTTTAAAAATCATTTTGTATATATAAACCATGTTTATTGTTTTGAAAACTTGAAAATAATTATAGGCACATATGAATCACCCTAAAACATTTAGCAAATGTAAAAGAGGGGGGCTATGTACTCACATGAGCCATGCTTAGTAAATATGTAGATTTGAAAGATAGTTTAGCATATATGAATCACCCTAAAGGTTTAAGAAAAAGGAAAACTATGTACTCACTTTGAAAATCATTTTGTGTAATAAAGCATGTATTTTGTTTTGAAATCTTGAAAATAAGGATAGTTACATATGAATCACCCTAAAACATTTAGAAAATGTAAAATTGGGGAACTATGTACTCACTTTGAAGATCATTTTGTATATATAAACCATGTATATTATTTTGAAATCTTGAAAATAATTATAGGCACATATGAATCACCCCAAAACATTTAGAAAATGTAAAATAGGTGAACTATGTACTCACTTGGGATTGCGAAAGTGTTCTTGATCAACGAAATAAACAAAGCTCAAACGTGTCCTAATGCCTCAGATAAAAATGTTAGCGTGTCAGGACTGCAACCGGGAGATTGGATAGAATGAAGTCTTATAAACCAAACAAGTATTGGAACTCATGTGATATGGTTTAACAAACTTAACATTCTGATTTGGAAAGGATCCTAAGTGCTTTTGACCCATTATGACTCGTTAAGTTAGTTTATGCTACTTTAACTGGTCATTAGCATAAACGTGTGATCGAATGGTTAAACATGTCCTATGATAAGTCTTAAATGCCCAAACATGTTTGAAAATGTTATAACATCAGTTTATATATCAAAAATTTTGTTACATGTGTTTAAAATGGATTTATGCCCAAAGGGCATTTTGGTCATCATTTTTTTAAGAACTTAGAAGTAACTTATCATAACACTAACCAAACATCGTGACCATAAGGTAAACCTCAGTAGGTTATTCCCTATACAACTATGGTCACAAATTTGTGTTTGGTTGGATCCTAAGATCGATCAAACAGGTCGGATTTGAAAGTCAAAAGCGGTGCTCAAGACCGCTCGACTTACGACCCTAAATAAGCACTAAACTAGAAGTGATTAGTTAGACATGTCAAATAATGTCTAACTAAGTTTATAAAACTGATTTGGTATCAAACTAGGTGTTTTGATAGCCGAAAATAGTTTCGTCGTAAAATGCACATCATGCGCTTTTTTGACCGAAACTTTGACTCGTCACTTCGACTAGTAAATGTGGTAATCAGAAGGTGAAATCGTTAGGGAATATAAACTTTTGATTATGATCACGTTGCAAAGTTCAATTGAACTTTGACTTAACCAAATGTGGTCAAAACTAAAAGTCAATCAGGAAGCCAAACTGTTCGACTTTTAGCTCAAAATAGCTAAAAAATGAAAGAACTAGGAAGAGTACTTACTCGTAGCTCCAAGAAGGATAGAAAGAAGACCTTAACACTTTGCTTTGAAGTGGTCCGAAAAAATGGAAGAATCATGGGGTATTTATAGTATTTTAGGATTAAGGAGGTGATGACACGTGTCCTCAAGTATGGATTAGTGTCCTAACATGTGTCAACACCATATTAAGTGTGACAAAGTGAGTGCTAGGTGTCAAAAATTAGAGATAGGTGGCAAACATGGTGAAGAAGCAAAAATATTTATTATTTTTTTTACATTTTTGGCCCTTGGACTTGTATTTTCACTTGTTTGCCAATTTTAACCCCTTTAACCTAAATTTAGGTTATATAAAGGTGTTAAGACATGTGTAAATTGGATTATGCCCGAAAATGTCATGGAAGTCAGTTCGTTCGGTTGTACGGTTATGCGTTTCGTAAAAATGCGTAAAACGCTTTAACAAACACGAAAATGATCGAAATTGTGCAACGATTGACATTTCTGTATTCTCATCAATAAAATACAAGATTTTATTGAATATAAAAATATTTGGAAATAAAACACAGGGTTTCATTAAATACGAAATTGTTTGTAATTGTGCAATGATTGAAAAGGCATAAATGTCACAAAAGTGTCTCTTGAGAGTCATAGGATCTCAATGTTCGCTCTGCCAATCTGCAGCACGGAGATCCAAAAAAGATTCCAAACTCCCAACATGAAGTTTTACGATGGAACCACATATCTAGAGTAACATATGGCTCAATATAGGGGGCGGATGGAGTAGTACAACCGATACCGAAAGTGTCTCCTTAGAGAGTCATAGGGTCTCGAGGTTTGCTCTACCAAGCTGTAGCTTGAAGATCTAGAAAAGATTTCTAACTCCCAACATGAAGTTGTATGATGGAACCACAGATCTAGAGTAACACGTGGCTCAATATAGGGAACGAATGGAGATCAATCCTATTCTATCAGATCTCAAGGAAGCTTGTTTATATAAAGGATTTGGATCCACTTTAACAAGATTAGCCTTAAAATGGCTACTCAACAATCCTCCATACTATTTAAGAGATTCCGAACCTTGGAGATTAGATAAGCCTTGGATTCCGAACCTCGATACTGCTACAATAGTTTAGGCTTTCAAAATGGGACTTCAAAAGTATTCTTAATTCTATGAATACTGTCATGAATCCTTGTAGGAACCTAGACGAAGTCCGAAACAGGGCCTTAAGCTTCATAAGGCTTGAGAAAGACAGGAAGATCCATCAGAGGATCAACCCTCCTACTACTTTTAATCATCCAAATAGAAAATGAGATTCTTCTCATAAATCCTAAAAGACAAAACCTTATTCTATAAAAATTAACCATAGAGTTAAAGTGGTGGATGATAAGGATCCTGAGGAAGATTATCCTAAGTTATCTAACTATTGCTTTTCTACTAATGTATGCTATGCAAAATATGGGAGATAAATCCTGATATCCTAGGAAGAACGACAAGAATCCTGGCTGGAAAGATAAGTCCAAATGGTGTGCTTATAACGAAGACTTTGGACACATGACTGAAGACTGCTATGCCCTCAAAATTTGGGAGATAAAGCCCGATATCATAGGAAGAGCGATAAGAATCCTGGCTAGAAAGATAAGTCCAAGCGGTGTGCTTATAATGAAGACTTTGGACACATGACTGAAGACTGCTATGCCCTCAAAAAGAAGATAAGCTATCTCTCTAGTAAGGGAAATTTGAAGGAATTGTTGGGTTGGAATAAAGAAAGAAGTCAGGATCCTGAGAAACCTGCCAACCGGGCAGAATCCCCACCACGAGATGCTAAGGTAATCAACTATATCTCTGGGGGCCCGGACATATGTAGTGCTTCTTACTCTTCAACCAAGAGACACGCCAAAGAAGCTAAAGCTGAGCAAGGAGACAAGCCTACAAGGACATCAACATTGATTGAGAAGAAGACTATATCCTTTGATGAGGATGATAGAGATGTTGTTCAGGATCCTCACCATGATGGACTAGTAATACTTTAAATGTGGTTAACCAATTTGTACGTAGGATCGTAGTTGACGGTGGAAGTTCTGTGAATATCATCCAAGTAAAAGCTTTAAATAGGATAAATATTCCTGGGTCAGAGATCGTTGCCAAGTAAGTAGTGCTTGCAGGCTCTAGTGGTGTAGTCAAGAATACAGTGGGAGAAATAAAGCTTCCTATACATATAGAGGGAGTTAGCTCTATCAAAAAAATATGTATTATAGATTCTTTATCCTGTTATAATATCATTTTAGGTAGGTCCTGTATTCATGATATGAAGGTTCTACCCTCTACATACCATCAAGAAGCCAAAGATTGCTACACATCATCAATGAAAGCCTCCAGTAAGACAAGGCAGGCATAGCAATTACATTGGAGAGCATGAGATGTCTTGGAAGCTAAGGAACAGGATATCAAAGAAATATCCTTAGATATCAAAGTGCTCTTAAGAACAAAGATCCCTCAGGATCTTGAACAAGAACGTGACAACTTATTAAAGCAGAGGAGCTCACCATTTTCTTGGAAACATGAGGATATTACAGGTATATCAAAAGATATTATTATTCACAATTAGGTGTTGATAACAGTGCAAGGCCGATATATCAAAAAGCAGAATATTTTCTCCTGAAAGGAACCTAATAATCTAAGAGGAAGTTGGGACGTTGCTATTATGGGTGGAATTTTGAACCTATATCCCGATAATATATCCTTACTTTATGTTTCTAATCTGCGACCAGGATACTGAACCAGGATATTGGTAACATCCTGCAGAAGTATCTTGCTCGTTACTAATGGTTTGTTTGTATACTTCAATTGCAAGTGACCAATGTTAACAAGGACTAGGTCTACCCGAATACTCGCTCAAAGTGGTTGAAAGGTGAATGTTGATAGCGGAAGAAACGGTCTACAACGGTCACAATGGGATATTCTCTGTATCCCGTAAATTGTAGGATATTCAGTTAGAATTTAAAAACTAAACAAGGGGATGTCAGATCATTAGAAAAACACATGTAATCTCGTACACACACCAATTACTCGCTATATTCACAATCATTCACTCACATTTCACAATAATTGTAACACTTAGAGCTGATCCGTGCATTATCATGAAGTTGTATCCTAACATTTCAATCAATAAGAAGAACAAAGGTAGCTGGCAATTTTCAGCTCCCAAGGATTTGTGCCAGTGATCTAGATAGATCAAGGGTTTTCCTTGTACACCCCGCGTCGATCCTTACTTTTGTTGTTCATTGCTTAATAATTGATATAGTTTGTTATCCTGAAACTGTTTTCTTTATGAATCAACTTAACACATTTTTTGCAAATCTCTATAGGACACTACCTCACAAACTAAATTTGATCACTTAATTGCTTCGGTAATTTTTGACCAAATCAATTTGGCGCCCACCATGGGGCAAGTGGTGCTTATTCAAAACTTTGTTAAAATCATTAATCGGTTTTGTTCTCAAAACTTTTTACAAAACTATTTTCAATGGCCTCTCAATAAAATTTGAGCTCTTCTTGGATGCCTGCTTCAACCTCTGCTGCGACTGGTTCATTGCGTCCTCCACCTCCACAAGTTCAAGCTTCCTAAAGGAGAAATGAAAGCCAAACACCTGGAGACACTTCTGTTGCGCAGAATGTTTCCAGATCCGGAGTTTCAGGGAGAACTCTTGTCTTTGCTTCTAATCATGAGATTTTGTCTTTGTTTGGCAGCATACACGATCAAATGAAAAAGCTGTAGGAAACCAACCAGGTTATAATGAAGGAGATACAACTCTTGAAGTCAAACTCCAAGAAATCTGCTAAGGAGGCAGCTACTCCTTTACAACCCAGGATGTTGAACTTTAGTTCGGTAGCATTCACAAAGATAATCAAGGCAACATGATACTGAGTCATTCCCGGAGCAATATGTTGGAATTATCCCCAATTGCCATGATATCGACCATGAGGGATCCAGGATGTGGTCAGGGATATGGCAAGAATCACCAGGCTAGTAACGTATCTATTAACGCACCAGTGTCGCTGCTACTAATAATCTTGAATTATTGCATGATGTAGGTGTATCATCATCTTTAACTAGTGAACTTCAAAAATTGAAGGATATGATATCGAGTGTTCCTGGGGTAGTGCAGCCTATACCAGATTTATCCTAGGATAGCCACAAGATATCCCTATTTGCTTACCCAATTTGTAATGAAGAAATCCCAAAGAGATTCTAGACTTCCAACATGAAGCTATATGATGGGACGACAGATCCTGAGGAGCATGTTGCCTAGTATAGGAAAAGGATGGAAATAAATCCAATCCCACCAAAACTCAAAGAGGCATGCTTAGGCAAAGGCTTTGGTTCCACTTTGACAGGATCAGCCTTAAAATGGCTTTTAAATATTCCACCTCATTCTATTAGATCTTTTGCTCATTTAGTTAACTTATTTAACGGCCAATTTTCTTGTAGTAGGAGCTTTGAAAACTAACGAGGGATCTTTATAGGATAACGCATGGATCATAAGAATCCCTGATGGATTATGTTAATAAATTTAGTAGAGAACCCTGGTTATCCCGAACCTTGATGTTGCCATAGCAGTACAAGCGTTTAAAATGGGGTTATAGAAGGATTCTCAATTTTACCAAGTCCTTGTAATGAGTCCTTGTAGGAATCTGGATAATGCTCGAAATAGGGCCTTGAGATACATAAGGCTCGAAGATGATAGGAAAATATAGGAAAGGATGAACACATCCTCAACATATGAATCGACGAATAGGAAGTCAGAATCCTCATACAAACAATACCGATCCAAGCCATATGCTAAGCACGACAACAAAAGAGTGAATGCTATTGAGGATGAGGATGAAGAAGAATATCCTAAACTTTCAGAATATTGTGTTTCAGTAAATGTTCCCGAACTTATGTATGCTATGCAGGAATTGGTGGACAAAGCAAGATGGCCAAAAAGAATCCAAAAAATGTTGATTGGAAGGACAAATCAAAGTGGTGTGCCTTTCATGAAGATTTTGGGCACATGACGGAGGATTGTATAGCATTGAGAAAAGAGATCAGCTACTTACTAAGTAAAGGATACCTAAAGGAACTTCTTGGTAGAAAGAAGAAAAATGCCTAGGATACTGATAGGAATCCTTAAAGAGCTACATCTCCACCACCCGATGCAAAGGTAATCAACTTCTTACTTTGCTGCTAAAAGACATGCTAAAGAGGCCAAAGCAGAAACGTGAGATAAGCCAACAAGAATGACAATACTCACGGATGATAAAGTGATAACGTTTGAAAGTGATGATCGGGATAACATCTAGGATTCCCATCATGATGGGTTGGTAATTACTTTATGTGTTGCTAACCATTTTATCCGCAAGATACAAGTAGATAATGGAACCTCAGACAATATCATCCAATTGGAGACATTGAAGAGGATGAATATCCCGGAAGCTGAGATTACTTCAAAATCCATTGTACTTGTAGGATTCAGTGGGGAAACGAAGAACACTTTTTGGGAAATCAAGCTACCTATCTATGTTGAAGGGATGAACTTGTTATAATGCTTCTGTGTTATGGATTCATTATCCTACTACAACATAATATTAAGCAGGCCTTGGATTCATGACTTGAAAGCCGTACCCTCCACTTACCACCAATATGTAAGATAGCTACTCCTTGGGGAGTGGTGAAGGTTGGAAGTGACCAGCTGGAAACAGAAGAGTGTTACTCTTCCTCAATGAACGCATCAACAAAATCCCGAGAAGGATAGCAATCAAAGATACAAGCACAAGATATTATGGAAGCTTCTAAACAGGATGTCAAGAAAGTCATCCTTGATGAAGATAATCCAGATATCTTAGTGCTTGTAGGAGTCATTATTCCTGAGGATATTGAGAAACAACTTATTAACTTTTTAAAATGCAGGATGTCTACATTTGCCTAGAAGCATGAGGATATGACAGGTATATCAAAGGATATTGTAACCCATAAACTTGGAATTGATAAATCTTTCAGGCTTGTTCAACAAAAAAGAAGAAAGTTTGCTCTTGAAACGAATGCTATCATCCAAGAAGAAGTGGAGAGGCTGTTGAAATCCAAGATGATGAGGGAGGTCAAATTCCCAAAGTGGTTAGCAAATGTAGTGATAGTGCAGAAAAAGAATGGGAAATGGAGAGTCTGTGTTGATTACACAGACCTTAACAAAGCATGTTCGAAGGATCCATTCCCACTACCTCACATTGACTCCATGGTAGATGCAACTGCTGGACATGAAGTGCTACTTTCATGGATGCAACCTTAGGATTTCAACAAATCCAAATGGAACCATCCGACCAGGAGGATACAACATTTATGACACCTATAGGTATATATTGTTATACTACTATGCCATTTGGTTTGAAAAATGCTGGTGCAACATATTAGAGGCTAGTCAACATGATGTACAAGGAAAAATTGGGGGATACTATGGAAGTATACATCGATGATATGGTGGTGAAATCTAAGAAAGCTGAGAATCATCTCCAAGACTTAGAAAGTGCCTTCAATATCCTGAACTAGTATAACATGAAACTGAATCCTACAAAATGCCACTTTGTACTGGGGGCATGAAAATTCTTAGGATATATGGTAACCAAAAGAGGAATAGAAGCAAGCTTGGAGCAAATCAGAGCTATTCTAGATCTCAAATCCCCATCCAATATGAAAGATGTCCAAAGATTAACTCGAAGGGTAGCAGCATTAAAAAAATTCATATCAAGATCCTTTGAAAAATGTAAAGAATTCTATGATATCCTGAAAAAGAATAAGAAATTCAAATGGGGAGAAAAACATGAAGCTGCTCTACAAGCATTAAAACAGTATCTCTTAAGTGCACCCCTTCTAATGAAGCCTGAAGATGGTGAACCCCTATCTCTATATCTTGCAGTGTCAGGAAATGCAGTAAGTGTGGTCTTGGTTAAAGATCATGAAGTCAGTAGTATCCTGTGTATTATGTTAGTAAAATTTTATTAGATGCTGAGACTAGATACTCTCATCTAGAAAAATTAATATTATCTTTAGTTATGGCATCAACTAAACTTATACACTACTTTGAAACACATAGGATACTTATTAAATCCAACTATCCTATTAAAAATGGGCTTAGAAAACCCGATATGCCTGGTAGAATGGCAAAGTGGTATGTGAAACTAAGTACTTATGATTTTGTGTATGAACCTCGAATGCTATAATGCCTCAAGCCTTAGCAGACTTTGTGGCTGATTTTAGTAGTGATATACAAGAAGAAGTTGATCTAGAAGTACAACAACTAGGTGAGAGCTTAGATTTTTGGACACTACATAGTGATGGTGCGTCTAATGTAAGAGGTGTAGGATTAGGAATTCTACTAAAATCGCCACAGGGGGACATATTACCCTAGACCATTAGTTGTGAGTTTATTGCTACGAATATTGAAGCTGAGTATAAAGCTTTAATAGCAGGATTAGAAGTAGCCAAGGATATGTAATATTAAATGTTTACAAGTATTTGTTGATTAGTTATTAATTACTAACCATTTCACTGGATCTTGTGCAGTAAAAGGCGAAAAATTAGCCGAATATCATGAAATTGTTAAAAAGAGTTAGCAGGATATTTCGAAATATTTTCACTTGAACAGGTACCAAGGGAAGAGAATGCTGAAGCAGATGCTTTAGCAAACTTAGGATCCACTATCAGGATACCGCAAGGAACTCGGATACCAATAGTTCATATCTTGCACCCTACGATTGAACATTTCAAATCTCAGGATAAATAGGTATTGAGTATCCAGGACCCTGGTGATGGCTATCCTAAGAAGTATCCTGAATCATGGATGACTCCAATCAATAAGTACCTACAAGCGTAGGATATCCCAAAGGATGAAAACCTAGAGCTTTTAGAATGAAGGTATCTCGTTTTACTTTAATAATGTAGGTCCACTTGAGGATCAAGTTAAACCATTTCCTTGTTCATATAACATACACACAAGTGCGGAATCCAAGTGTGCATGCAACCAAAGCAAAGTAAAGAACACGGGGTAACCAAAGATTCACTATCTTGATTAATGATTGAGAACAAGTACAAACATATACACACAATGCTCGTATAACTCAAATAAACTTGTTGTGTTCTTGTGTCTTCGTCTTCACCAGAAAAGCTAACTTAGATATCCCACACAAAGGATCAGTTTGCTAGCTCATTCTATTAACTTCTGGACAAAAGGGCTCTGAAGGCTTACCCTCACTGGAGAGGTGCATGTCTGCTTATATAGTGTCCAAGCTGGTCACTCGTACGAAAAAACGTTGCTAGACATACGGAACACACTATTACACACGAGACACAACTCTAGATTTGGTGCGGAACAACTGTTTCGTACGAAATGCTTGATTCGTACGAAATCTGTGTTTTGTACGAAATCTTTTGATTCGCACAGAATCCTTATTACTGGAGAACGTGTGTAGACTTGACGTACACAAGACTTATCAATATGCACACATGCAACTGATTAACACAGAGAAGCTAAGATGTCATACTAGATCAAGATAGAAGGATATCTCAATCTATTCGACACGACCAAACCTATACAGACACTTGAGCAAAGACCGTACAATTACAACTGTAATTAAGAACAAGCGACAAACACAAAACTGTATCAACAAACTCCCCGTTGGATGTTGCTTGGTCTTCGGTCTTTGGTCTTCACATGAATGGTTTGGAGTATCAACAAACTCCCCCTGAAGATCTGCTATCCATTGATAGATCTGCTATCGAATGATTAGAGCATCAGGTCTTCGAACTTCTAAGAAACTTCAAATCTTTTTTGTTTCCTTTTTTGACTTGTTAGATTTCTTCATTGCTGGTCTTTGTTTATGTTCTTTTGTATCAATCTGTACTCATAAATCAAATATAATTAAAACACAACTTTCTCAGAGAATACACACGAAAGACTTATCATAAATTCTTCGTATGATTGTATTCCCTGAACGAGATACACACACTCGTATGAATTCCAGCAGCAGATTTGAGAAAAACAAGTGACCAAGTCGAATCAAATGACTAGGTTCATTAGTATGAGATACACACACTCAAACGACTTTCAAATTTTGGATTTATTTTGATGAGTTACTTGTTGTAAGATATTACTTTATGAAGTTGCGATATCAAACAAAGGGTCCTTTGGCGTATCTTGGTAGAAAACTTTCGAGTATCAACTTTGGCTAACATTCAAAAAGTAATTACATAAGCAACTAAGTAAACTGGACATAAAAACTAAATATACAGATAAACTACCATCTATTTCGAGTTTAAAGGTAAAGGAATCATACCAGCATTTTAATCTTTGTCAAAAACGATATTTGGTTTAAACTTCAAAATTAAATAGATAAGTATTCAACTATGATTATCGGTATTGTCGTCCATGTAAGCTCAGACTTATCAGATGTAATCATGATTAGAAGATATGATTAAGGTATGAATTATACTTACTAGCCGGTGTTCAACCACATCACGACACATTCCCGTATCAAGATATGCACGAGAGAAAATCTTACCGGTGAGTATACTGCTTTATCATCTGTTTTGATGTATATGAATGATGTGAGATACTCACTTATTTTGATTGAAAGCAAGCCCTTTGTGATTTAATCACTTATTGATGAGGAACTTGATTTTCATATGCATGCAGGGCACATGAGTAAGTCCGTGAACAGGTTAGTACCATCGTACGGACAAAGAGACGAACTTAGCTCCCGCATAAAGCTATGATATTTTATCACTTATTTTGGGGATGTGATATTTTTATCACTTATTTGATGGTCGAATGCAGTATGTACACATATGTATGATATCATGGAAGTTTAGACTTGCGCCACCGTTATTTTGCGGCAAAAGATTCAACCATGATACCCAGATGATAAGCCGGCATAAAGACCGTATATCTCAGATCGTCGGCACACTATCAAATGAAACTTTGGTACCAAGACCATATGCCAATGAATGGTTCCCACCTGGAGTCTACCGATACATCATTAGCAAGGCTACTTATCAATCTTCTTTCTATGCTTTTAACCATTTCTGACAGATTTATCGGTGAATTTCATCATCTTCAACTTATCCAAGAAACTCATTCTTGATTTTTCTATTGTTTTTGTATTTTTCTGAATTCCCCCCCCCCCTTAAACAAAGAAGATTGTTAGAACTTTTGAGACCGTTGGTGCTTGATTATTCAATAGTTTGAGCTAGTTTGTAATGGTTAGACAAAGTTAAAGGGTCAAAAGTGTAATTGTGTGAAACTTGCTGATGGCGGCGTATTTACTAACCCAACGTATTTACGTTGGGTAGTCATTCTGTATAAATATGATGATCAATGAAGTTATGTCCAAGTTTCTTGGACAGATTTTGGTGATCTTCTTGTGTTGTGATTTTTGCTAATGTGCTTTCATCCGAATATCCAGGTGTTTTTATTGATTACATGTTATTGGGATTTCATTTACAACACTAGTTTTTTGATCCAAACAAGATTCTTCATCTTTTTTGCTTGGTTTTTCTTAGTATTTGCACATTCAAACAACTAATCCATAGTTGTTTGGGTGAAAACAATCAACCACTGTGATCCGAATCTGTTTTGGGACTCACAATTTTATATCAGAGCCTTTGTGCTCTTGATTGTTTGAGTTTTTGTTAAGATTCTTCAAGTTTTGAAGGTTTTTCAAAAGTTTGAAAGTTTCAAGGTTTTTCAAATTTTTAGACTTAAAATGGCTTGATCTGGTGCGTTTAATCTTTGAGTTGTTGTTAATCAGTAGTTTGGTAAATATTTTGGTCATTTAGTTGCAAAGAAACATGAATTTTGGGTCGTTTTTGGGTGATTAGAGGGTTTTTGTTCGTACTAAAACCCTTCTGGGTGTAATTATTCTTAAAGCCATCGTAGATATTCTTGAAGATATCGTAATTGTCTTTGAAGCTGGCGTATTTAACATGAATCTCGCGTAGTTAACAAATACGCTGGTTCTTAAACCAGCGGATTTATATTATTGTCAGCGTAAATGCCCCAGCGAATTTAATCGAAGGCGACTTCGAAATCAGTGATACTAATCCTCAGCGATTTTATCATGGTGTTCAGCGAAATTAACTAAACCTTTGATCGTTTTTATATATCTAGCGGATTTAGCATTTTGCAGGACAAAGTGCAGCGTTTTTTATCTCTGGTCCAGCGTAATTGTCTCCTAGTACAGCATATTTAATCTCTGGTCCAGCGTATTTACCTCCTTGCGAGCGTAATTGTTCTCTGATTCAGTAAACCTCAGCGTAATTGATCATCTTTCATCCATCTTGTCTCTCAATCAACTCAATCTGATTGCTCAAGCCGAACTAGAAACAGGAACCGCTACAAGGCCACCAAAGTTGAAAGGTTCGGAAGATTTCAGCAGCTGGAAAAACAGGATCAAGTCTTTTTTTGAGTATACCGATTATACTCAATGGATGTCAGTCTCTATGGGCCCGCATGTTCCCATGATAATACGTGATGACATCCGTACTATTAATGAAGATCCTTCAACATTCACAGATGAAGATAGGACACTCATTCAACGTGACCGGAGGGCTCACGCTGCTCTCACTATGGCTCTGTCAAAGGATGATAACAATCTGTTTGAAGAATACACCTCGGCACATGAACTGTCGTTGGCTCTAATCGACCATTATGAACGCAATGAGGAACTCAGGGAGAACAAACGAGACATGGTGCAGAAAGAATATGATATGTTTTGAAGTATTCGTGGCGAAAGCTTGTCCGACCACGTAAGCAGATTTCTGGGGTGTTGACCAAGATGAAGAAGGTGGGAAACCCAGTTGCAAATTATGCATCGATCAAGAAGCTGCTAGATTCTCTACCAAAAGAATGGAGTGTTCAATGCATGATGATTAAGAGAACTTTCCTCACCAGCACAACTCCAGTTACTCTCTCAGAATTGATTAACACTTTAAAATCCTTTGAAATGGACATCATGAAACGAGAGATGAATCAAACTCGATATTCTCAGAAGACGTCTCAGCAAGCTGCTACAACCTCGGTCCCCAAGAATATGGCTTTTCTTGCTCCTGTCACCTCATGTGGATCAAATCCCCAAAGTGCTGTCGAATCCTATTCAAATGCTTCCGCGAACTCTGTGAAGGCCTCGTCATCTTCCGAGAAGACCACCGTGGCCAGCGACACTCAAGCACTTAAAATTTCCACAGAACATGTAGCTCTTATTATTACTTTCTTAAGTAGCTATGAGGCGCTTATGTTAGGAGAGTTGAAGAGAGAATTCCTAACAGCAGAGGACATGTATCAAGTAGATCCAGATGACATGGAGGAGATGGATCTTAAGTGGCAGATGGCAATGATCAATCTACGGTTGAAGAAATTCCAAGATAAAACAGGAAAGAGGTTGGCTCTTGGAAAAGCTGGATTTGACAAATCCAAGCTTAGATGTTGTAACTACAAAGACTTTGGCCACTTGAAAAGAGAGTGTCCGTTGTTGAAGAACGAGAATACTGAAATCAACCAGACAAGGAGGTCGATTGCCATTGAAGGAAATAATAATGTTGCTGAAAATAATCATAAGGCTTTAGTGGTGGAAGATTATGATTGGTCGGAGGAGATAGCTGAGGCAAAAGGTGAAGTAAACAAGGCCCTCATGGCAAACATTACCACTGTCTCTGCCACGTCTGCTTCAAATGGTGTTGAAAAACAAACCTCCTAGATTCCAAAAGATGACACTGGTTTGAAAAACATCATCTCTCCTGCCTCAGAGAAGAGACAATAGAAAGCTGAAATGAATGAGTCGAAGCCTGCTGTTCAAGAAGTCATCAGTACCAGCAAGAATGCAGCGGTTGGAACATCCTCTATCGCCATGAAATCAGAAGCTGAAGATAAGGATTTGGTAAACAACATTCCTTATGATTTAAAGCAAAGTTGTGGTCAAAACCATGTTTGAACGTCGTGGCACACTACAAATCACTCAACCGTGATATAATTAAAGAAAAAGAAAAAGTTTTGAAAATAAATCAAGAACTAAAAGAAAATGAGGCTGCATATCAGCGAAAGTTGAATTCAACCATAGCTGAAATGCAGACTCTAACGGAATTTGTTTTCAGAAAAGATTTTATCATAAATGATTTGACCGAAAAGCTAGAAAAATCTCAAAACGAAAACAATAAGTTACAAATCATTATTGATAAATGGAAAATTAGCCAAAAAACATTGGTTGACATTGTAAACTGCCAACGACCGACATTCATAAAGGATGGAATTGGATATAAAGATAAATTCAGAAACGAAAGAAAATTATTTCCTCCTCCGCATAGCAAAAATTATGTTCCTATGCCATCTCCTCATCCTAAGAACGACTTAATCAATAAAAATGATCTTTTGGATCAAAGTATTTTTTATAAATCCGAAAACAACACTAACCTTTCTGAAAGTAATGCAGATCTGTGCGAGAGTAAGGAAGATGTGTGCGATGGTGAAGATGATTGTGGAGGGATGAAAATAGGAATAGGCTATTCAGGCGACAGTTATTCAACTGTTAACTGGTTCGCCTGGAATTGTGATAAGATGAACAAAATTTCTATTCAAGATAACTGTAATAGTTTATCTAGGATGGATGATTGTAATGGTTGTATGCCTAAATTGACAATTCAGGATGACTGTAATGGCAATGTGCCTACACTTAAGGCTCACAACCAAGGGTTTGCCAAGGTTGAGGGTCATGACCTAAACTTTGCTCTCAATGATGAAAATGTTATGCTTGAATCTTCTGTATTTGTGCCAGAGTTAAAGAAAAACAGTTTTGGAAAATTCCTTACAGAGGAAATTCCAGAATTTGTTCCATCAGTTGCAGGTACATCAGAGACTGATAAAGATTTCAATGAAGATTCAAGCAGAACAACTTCAGAAAGCGATGAATAAATGTCAGATGAAAGTCAAGAATCAATTTCCTCATCAGACAGTGAGCACAGTGAAGTCGACATTGAAGATGAACATCATCCTGAAGAGAAACAAAAGAAAGCTAAAGATTCAAGCCACATTACATCATCAAACTCCTCAAGATGCTCTAGACTCTCATCACATACATCGTCTTCACACTCAGCACCCAGGAAGAAAAGATCGAGTCAAAAACAATGTTTTCGCTGTGGTCATTTAGGATATACGACGAAACATTGTAAAAGCAAGAAATTTTCTAAACCTAGTCAAGATCTAGTTAAAAGTTTTACTGATCAATTTGACAGTTTAAAGAAATCAGTAAAATGCATAGTTGATTCAACCTGTTTTTGGAAAAGAAAAAACAACACTCTTGCTCAAAATCATGATGGAACTAATGTAAAGCAAGTCTGGGTTCCAAAAACTAGCTAATTTGTACATATTTTTTATTGTTGTTTTTGTTGTATAACAGAATAAGATTCAGAAATGGCCTCGGATGCTCATGGAATATATCTGGCATGTTGACAGCGGTTGCTCTAGGCACATGACCGGGCTAAAGGATCTGCTTACCAACTTTCGAGTTATTGATGGTGACTTTGTATCCTTTGCCGGAGACGAAAAGGGAGGAAAAATCGTTGGAATGGGTGACGTCGTGTCAGAAGCACTCACTTTGGAGAATGTGAACTATGTTCCAGAATTGTGTTACAATCTAATGAGTGTTTCACAAGTCTGTGATAAAGGAATCGCGGTGCTGTTCAATGACACAAAGTGCTTATTCCTCAAACCCGGTTACTCCGTCCCAAAAGAGATGATCATGCTTAGAGCTCCCCGTCAAAATAACACCTACATGCTAAATATGAAGAATGCTGAATCAAATGAGCCAATGACATGTCTTATGTCAAAAGCATCTGAATCGGAATCACTGATGTGGCACAAGCGTTTGGGGCATGTGAATTTTAAGAACATAAATAAACTTTCTAAATTAAACCTAGTAAGAGGTTAACCTATGAATGATTTTCCTTTTTCAGAAAAGTGCATCGCATGTGCCCAAGGAAAGCAGCATAAAAAGCCTCATAAGTCCAAAGCAGTGAATACGATTCTGCTCCTCTGCAATTACTTCACATGGATCTTTTTGGCCCAATTAGCGTTAAAAGTTTAGCTAAAAGATCTTATTGTTTGTTGATTACAGATGATATCTCACGATTTTCATGGGTATTCTTTCTTTAAGCCAAAAGCGAAACGGCATCCATTCTGAAGAGCTTCATTCCCATGATTGAAAACATGATCAAGCTGAAAGTCAACTCCATCAGAAGCGACAATGGAACTGAATTAAAAATCATACGTTTGTCTCCTTCTGTGAAGATAAGGGAATTCGCCTCCAATACAGCGCTGCCAGGACTCCTCAGCAAAACGTGGTAGAAGAACGCAAAAACAGAATTCTCATCGAAGCTGCAAGAACTATGCTTGTCGACTCTAAGCTTCCCATAATCTTCTGGGCTGAAGCGGTCAACACAGCATGCTATGTTTGAATCGTGTTCTTATCGTCAAACCTCACGGAAAGACAGCCTATGAACTACTTTTCAAAAGGAAGTCTCTGATAGATTTCTTCAAACCGTTCGGGTGTTCATGCACACTTCTCAACACTGAAGACAATCTCATCAAGTTTTAAGAAGTCGGTGACGTGTGCTACTTCATGGGCTATTCATCTTCTCAAAAGGCATATCGAGTCTACAACAAACGGACCAAGATGGTGATTGAATCATACTACGTTGATTTTCAAGAAGGAAACTCCACTAACACTAGAAGCGCTCCGAGCTGGTTTTATGACGTGGATATTATATTCAACACCTTCAGCATCAATGAACCCATCACTGAATCCGAACCTGCAGAATCCACTCCGTTGGAACCTTTGTTTGATGCCTCAGACATTTGTTTGATATATCTGTAATGTTTATAAATTTTACATGTTAATGTTTAAATAAGAAAAAATGCCCTTTTTTCATGCGAAGCAGGTGTTTCATACGAATTATGCTTCGTATGAATCATGTTTCGTACGAAACTGATAACGTCTTTCGAACCAGAATCTACATTTCTTCGAATTTTGACATGCTTTTTGCACAGATCTGGTCGAAAATCAGTTTCTAACAATCCTATGGTGTTAATTTAACATTATGTCTGTGGATTGTCCGCTTATTCGATGTTTTACGTCCAAAACCCCTCATACGTCCAATAATCATGAGCGTAGGTGATTCATCAACTGTTAAGCTGAATGAATCGGTACTGTAGCTCTGATACAGTTGTGGTCCCGTGGTCGGCGGCGGTTCCAGACGGAGGTTTTGGGGATAGAGCAGTTCCGGCAGAACAAACATAAACATTAAGTAAAAGAGAATCAGCGGAAGCTTTTCATTCATTCATTCATACCGAAAGAGCTTACATCTGGTCTGGCTGGCGGAGTTCCTGGAGAGAATCCGCCAGCGTTTCCCCTCAGGGAACTTCCAAAACTCACAAGCAATGAACACACAACGCCTATATATAGACATGACATTTCGTGCGAATCAAGCCTGAGTCACTCGTACGAATATTTCGTACGAGTGAGTCACTCGTACGAAACACAGATGTCACTCGTACGAAATAGTACTTGTTCGCACTTGGGTCATGTGTTCGTATCTAATCTATTACAATATTCAATACACACTCTATCTAATCTATTCGCACAGTGATGGCCATAAAGTGCATCAACATAATCAATAGAGGTTGGATTTACATTTTTGATCGGAAAGTCTTTGTTTGAATAAATTTTCTTGTCCCCAATCAAAGTATACAACACATTTTCATTTTTATCTGCAAACGCATTTGTCTTGACAGATTTCATTGGATCATTCTCTTGATTTCAACATTTTTCTCATTAGGAATAGCAGAAATCTCTATCCCTTTTTCCTCATCAAGAGATTGATCCTGATCAATTTTCTCTGACTCATCATCTAATGAATCATCCTTTTCTATTGTAGAAGGATTCTGATCAACTACAGATGATGAGTTCCCTGATTTTCTTGATTCAACTAATAAATTATCCAGCTTAAACCCTAATCCTGCTGCAAACTCTTAAGAATTAAGAGGTACAGAAGGTTCAAAGCGTGGCATTTCCTCTTCATTAGGCAATTTGGTATAATTGGTTTTCAACGGAGGTGGACACGAATTATACCCAATGCATTTGACATCTCCTTTCAGCTTTTGAACGTCAATTATATGATCAAGCACATATCGGGAGTTAGAGTAACTCTCCAATTTTAGCTTAATCGCATCATGTTCGCATTTGGCAATGGCTAACTCTTTCTTTGTTTCTTCAAGAATATTAATGTAGTTATTAATTCTTGTTTGCTTGTTCAGAACTGTCTTCGTTAATTGAGAAACACTTTTCTTAAGAGTTTCTATTACAGATTTGAATTCTTTTTCGTTTCGAGTTAAAGCCAAATTTGCCTCTTTGCATTTTAACAGTTCAACAACTAGGTTTTGATTGTGAATGTTTATTGTTTCAAATTTTATTTTTAATTCAGCACAGTTGACGGGTGGTCCATTGGACAACCCGTAAGTGATTTAAAACGATCAATATTCCGGACTTAAATGGGTTAATTATTATGATTAGATATATGGTGTATACGTTTTGTAGGCTCCGAAGAGCATAAACAAGCGAGTTTAACGTGCTTTGTCGGGAGCTTGTACTTGGCTAGTTGAAGATCAACACTTGTGGAATTGATGAAAGGGCAAAAAGGGAAAATCTGATGTCCACAGTAAGCTACAGTGGGCAAAGTAGCTTACGGTGGTGTCTGGCATTTTCATGCACCGTAAGACAGACCCTCTGGACCGTAAGAGAATCTTGCCCACCGTAAGCTACGGTGGGCACCGTAGCTTACGGTGGTGAGCTGCGAGAAAAGTGTAAGTGCCTATTTTAACTCGTTTTTGAAGGGTCTTTTCAGATACCAATCATTGGGGAACGTTTTGGTAGAGCTTAGAGGCGAAATTTGGTGTTCTTGTGGGTTCCAAACAATTTGAAAACATTTACTTTTGTGTTGTTGATTCCTATGAACATAACAATTGAAGGTGTAATGATTTGCAAGAACATGAGTGGCTAAACTCATTGTGATCATCTTAGGTGGAAGGTTTGTTTGAAACAATTGTGTTTTGATTCCTAATTTCTATAATAATATACTTGCAATATTTGTGGTTTGTTATGGTGTTTGGATATTTGTTAGTAAACTATTTATTGATGTTTTGATCCTTGCTTTAATCGTACGTTCTTGGTGTCATTGACAATCGACATATCACCGGAAGGTTTAAGGGTTGGATATTAGTTAATTTTTCATCGGGTAACAACCTCGCATTGTAGTAATCCGAGTACTTAGTTCCCTTTTATCACAAACAATTAGTCAAACGCGAGTCATGTCTATGTGACTCTTTCTAGTTGAATTTGAAATGCAAGCGTTAATTGAAACCAGGAACCTAGGATGATTATTTGCTTCTAACTTGTTAAACAAACAATCTTTGAATTGCCATTAGTATAAATCCAAAACCAAAACACTAAAAATCCTGAATTTAACTTCTTGCATTTTAGGTAACTTAGTCAACTTATTACAATCTTTAGATAGCACCAATTCCACAACTCCCTATGTTCGATACCCACTTACCGCTAGCTATTAGTAGTATTTGGATTAAATTTATATGAGACTACGAAAACACGTAAAATTTTGGCGCCGTTGCCGGGGAGTAGTGCGCAACGTGTGTTATCTTTTATTGAGTTTAGTTTGTTATTTTACAGGGTTTAGCTGGTTGTGTTAGTGTGCAGGTATTAACAGGTGCATGCATACTAGGGGCTCTCACAGGCTATCACCATTGGCATTTGATCCGGAGATCGAACAAACTTTGCGATGGAACAGGGTATTGCTACGCGAAAACAAAATAAGTGGTTCACCAACAACACCTACAACACCAATTTAACCAATTAAAACCATGGATCAACTACCTACTACTACAAGCCAAACATCACCATCCATGCCTCCACCAATTCCTACCACCCAACCTACTTCAACACATGAAGTCAACCTCACCAATACCACATCAATGATTCCACCATTCTCATCCTTTTTCCCAACTTCCGGTCAATCATCCTCTACCCAACAACCATTACCAAGTCAAATACCACCAAGTTCAACCATTGTCCATACCTCCTCCACATTTCAACCACCAACCCAACCGGGTTTCCATTATCCTTCCTCACAGTTTGTGCAATCTTCGGGTGTAGGAGGAGATGGGTTTGATGACGGGTCTGAAGAAGAATTTGGAGGTTACGAAGAAGAGGGTTATTATTATGGAGGACATGGAGGTAATTTGGGACTTCAAGGTGGAATGGGTTATCCACAAAGGCAACAAATAGAACAAGCTTAAGAAATGGTTAGGCAACCTACCGGGGAACAACAAAATTGTCCTCAAGGGCCACCGTTCCAACGACCAATGCCTTTACATCAAGTTCATGTTCCACATCAACAACCTCAGTTTGCACCTCAAGGGATAAGGCAAGGTCAAGCGGGTCGACCAAGAGTACCATTGGATGCCCCGCGAAGACATCACCGAGAGGTGGTGAGGGGGAAGCTTATTTTAGGCCCGTTATTACTAATAACCCTTCTCCGGTGGTGATACCTCATCACCCAGATGGAAGGACATTTGATGTTAGAACAATCGCACTTCAAAGTTTGCCAAAGTACAAAGGGCTAGCAACGGAGGAACCGTACTTCCATTTGGAGACATATGACTCTATTTGCAACACTATTGGGGGGCAAGGTTTTTCTTCAGACGATGTTAAGTTGGTACTCTTCCAATTCTCTTAGGAAGACAAGGCAAAAAGATGGTTCCATACTCTACCCTCCGCATCAATTTACACATGGGCCGATATGCAACAAAGATTTTTAGAAGAGTTTTTCATGGCCCAAAAGACCAATGAAGCTAGGCGGAGCTTAAGAAGTTTTCAAAAACAACCGGGAGAGATGTTCCATGAAGCATTTGAAAGGTTTAACATGATGTTAAAGAATTGTCCTCATCATGGCATTGCACTTTGGGGATTGTTGAATGCTTTTCACGAGGGTTGAGTTCAGAAGATGCTCGTGACTAATGGTACTTTTGTTACAAACTTTGAGCAAGATGACTGGGCATTTTTGGAACAAATGGCGGTCACATCTAAAAGGAAAGCACAATCTTCAAGGAGGGCAAGACATGTTATTACAAGACCCCAAGTATATGTGGTAGATGATGGAGGGGTAAAAGCCACGAATCAGGTATATGATGTGTGTACTAATTGTAATGAATTGGGTCATGCAGTGGATGTATGTTTGGTGGGTGTGGGTAAAAGTCAAGTTGAAGAGGTAAGTGCTATTGAGGTGGGTGGTCGTAATTTCAATATGAACTCCAACACATACCACCCAGGTTACGAAATCATCCAAATTTTCGCTATGGGAGAATCAAGCCAACCCTAATTTCCAAGGAGCTCAACAAAATTTTGTTCCTCGCCAACAATACAATCAAGGAAATTTTAGGGGTGAAAATGGTCAAGGCTACCAAGGGCAATGTCAACAAACGGTTGACCAAAGTGGTGCTATGGGTTAAACTTCATCAAGTGGCAATGAGGTTATGGATATGCTTCGAATGACGCAACAAGACATGCAAAGGAGAAATCAACTTGATGAAGTTCGAATGCAAAAGGATGAGGTTCGTGATAAAAGTATCCAAACGCTAACCACTCAAATGGGGCAACTTGCAACCGAGGTAGCGGAATTGAGGAAAGGTAAAGGCCAACTTCCGAGCGACACTAAGGTAAATCCCTCTAATAGTTCTTCACATAATATTCCTATTAACCATGTGAGTGTTTTAAGAAGTGGTAAAGAATTTAAGGCAAATTTGTCACCGGTTTGGTTGATGGGATGGTTGAAGACATTACGGGAAATGAGAATGATGAGGATGATGTCTCATCACCAATTGTGTCTAAGGACCCTATTGTTTAAAAGGTAATTCAAAAACCGGGGTTGAGTGAAATTTTAAATGATACAAATGAGGAAGGAGGACCAAATCAAGTCCCGTTTCCATCTGCTTTAGTTGACCCGGGTAAGAAAATTTTCATTTCAACAAGGGGTCCTCAAAAAGAGGAATTGTTGGACGTTTTCAAATAAGTCAAGGTAAATCTTTCGTTACTCGATGCAATTAAACAAGTACCCACTTCTGCAAATTCTTAAAAGAGTTACGCACAAAAAAGAGACGACAAAAGAAAAAATTGCCTAAGCGGGTAGATTTAACCGGACAAGTAAGTGTGGTACTAAAAGGGGTTCTTCCTCCCAAGCTCCAAGATTCGGGAACCCCACTTATAAATATTCAAGTTGGAAATTTTCCAATGTCAAAGGCGTTTTTAGATCTTGGAGCCGGAGTAAGTATTTTACTGGGGGGTTTATACGATTAATATGACTTTGGTCCATTAGCTCGGGTTGAGACAACGGGTTTTAGCCGATTTTTCTCATAAGTTACCCCGAGGGATGGTTCAAGATGTTATAGTGAAGGTTGATGAGTTTTATTACCCGGTAGACTTTTTGGTCCTAGACTACTCATCTGCGGACCCAAAACAACAACAAAACATTATTTTGGGTCGGCCATTTTTGAGCACCGCTCATGCTGTGATTGATTGTCGACTTCCTACGGTGGACATGACGTTCGGTAATATAAAAATGAGATTAAATGTTTTTACTAACAAGTCTAACTCTATTGGTGTTGATGAGTGTTTTATGGCAGATCTGGTCGATGGATGTGAACTGCATGAGTATGAGGAAGTTTGTGTAGATGTTTTTGTTTGTGATTTTTCCGAACAGGTATATGCTTGTGTATTAAGGATGGAAGAAAAAGAGCAAGATGCGATGGCTGTTAAAGAGGGTCGACCGCCATGGACTCATCAGTTTGAGAGCTTACCGGCGGAAATCAGTTCGGGCACGAAGCCATCATTAGAGGAGCCGCCAAAGTTAAGAGTTGAAAGACTTGCCGGGTCATTTGAATGTGTGTTTTTTGAGGATAATGACACTTTACCGGTCATTATTGCCTCTAACTTGGAGATGGCCCAAGAGCATGAACTGTTGAAGGTGCTTAAAGCGAATAGGGCGGCTATTGGAGGGACGATCGCTGATTTGAAAGGAATTAGTCCATCCATTGTTATGCACAAAATCATTACAACGGATGATGCAAAGCCGACTAGAGAAGCTCAAAGAAGGTTAAACCCGAACTTGCGAGAAGTTGTAAAGAAAGAGGTAATTAAATGGTTAGATGCAGGTATTATCTATCCTATTTCTGATAGTGCTTGCGTAAGTCTTACCCAAGTGGTGCCTAAAAAGGCTGGTATTCAAGTAATAAAGGATGAAAATGGTGAACAAATTGCCACCCGACCGGCCACCGGGTGGCGTGTTTGTATTGATTATCGAAAATTGAATGTCATAACCTCTAAGGACTATTTTCCATTACCCATCATTGACTAAATTATTGAAGGATTACCGGGTCAAAAATACTATTGCTTTTTGGATGGGTACTCGGGTTATAACCAAATTGCTATTCACCCTGATGACCAACATAAGACCACTTTCACATGTCCATATGGCACTTTTGCTTTTAGGCGAATGCCCTTTGGCTTGCGTAATGCCCCGGGGACTTTCCAACGGTGTATGATCAGTATTTTCTCGTACATGGTTGGGGAGTCACTTGAGGTGTTCATGGATGACTTTTCGATTTTTGGCACGAGTTTTGAGTCTTGTCTCGATGAGTTGGAAAAAGTTTTGAAAAGATGTGTTGAGAAAAACTTAGTGCTTAGTTGGGAGAAAAGTCATTTCATGGTTCAAGAGGGTATTGTGTTGGGCCATGTTGTTTCTGAAAAGGGGATGGAGGTAAGGCGACGTGTAATATCATCGTTGCCTCCACCTAAAAACGTAAAAGGAGTAAGTTTTTTTTGGGGCATACGGGGTTTTATCGGATATTTATTGAAGGTTTTAGTGTTATTAGTAAACCTTTATGTAATTTGTTATTAAAAGATGTACCCTTTGACTTTACTAATGAATGTTGACGGGTGGTCCATTGGATAACCCTCAAGTGCTTTAAAACTATCAATATACTGCACTTAACTGGGTTAATTATTAGGATTTGATAACTACAGTGTGTATGGCTTTGCAGGTACCGAAGAGCATAAATAAGCGATTTTGATGTGCTTTGATGGGAGCTTGTACTTGGCAAAGAGAAGATGGAGACATGGAGAGTTGATAAGAAAATAAGAGTGGAAAAACTGATGACCATACCGTAGCTTACGGTGATGTCTGAACCTTCTTGTGCACTAAGCCAGAAGCTTGATGCCATAAGGAAATGCTGACCACCATAAGCTACGGTGGGCACCGTAGCTTGCGGTGGTGACCTGCGAGAAAAGTGTAAATGCCATTTTTAAGTCCGTTTTGAAGGGTCTTTTGAGACATCAATATTGGGAACGTTTTTGCAGAGCTAGGAGGTGAATTTTGGTGTTCTTGTGGATTCAAAACAATTTCAAAACATTTGATTGTGTGTTTATGATTCATATGAACATAACATTTGAAGGTGTGATGATTTGCAAGACCATGAGTGGCTAGAACTCCTTGTGACCATCTTGAGTGGAAGGTTCGTTTGAACAATTGTATTTTGATTTCTGAGTTCTAGAATAATAACTCGCTTATTTGTAGTTGTTATGGTGTTTGGGTTCTTGTTAGTTAATTGTTGATTGATGTTTTAATCATTGCCTTAATCGTACATTCTTGGTGTCATTGATAATCAAGATATCACGATGAGGTTTGAGGGTTGGATATTAATCAATTGGTTATCGGGTAACATCCTCGCATTCTAATAATCCGAGTACTTAGTTCTCTTTTTTCACAAACAAGTAATCAAACACGAGTCATGTCTATGTGACTCTTTCTAGTTGAATTTGAAACACATGTGTTAATTTAAACCGGAAACTTGAGATGGTCACTCGTTTTTAATCTGATAAACAACCAACTTTTATTTGCTATTAGTTAAATTCTAAAACCACAAACCAAAAACGCTGAATTTAATTTCTTGCAATTTAGGTAAAATGGTCAAAGTATGATAAACTTTAGATTACACAATTCCACAACTCCCTGTGTTCGATACCCACTTACCGCTAGCTATTAGTAGTATTTAGATTAAATTTACGTGAGACTACGACATCACGTCAAATTTTGGCATCGTTGCCCGGGAAGTAGTGCGCAACGTGTGTTATCTTTAATTTAGTTTAGTTTGTTATTTTTTCGGGTTAAGCTGGTTGTGTTAGTGTGCAGGTATTTACAGGTGCATGCATACTAGAGGCTCTCACAAGCTATCACCATTGGCATTTGATCCGGAGATCGAACGAACTTTGGGAAGAAACAGAGTCTTATTAAGAGAAAACAAAATTAGTTGTTCACCAACAACACCTACAACACCAATTTCATCGATTAACACCATGGATCCATTTCCTTCTACTACAAGCCAAACATCACCATCTACACCTCCACCAATTCCATCCACCCATCCTACTTTAACACATGAAGTCAACCCAACCAACACCACATCAATGGTTCTACCCTTTTCATCCTTTTTCCCGACTTCTGGTCAATCATCCTCTACCCAACAACCATTACCAAGTCAATTTCCCCCAAGTTCAACCATTGTTCATACCTCCTCTACATTTCTACAACCAACCCAACCGAGTTTCCCTTATCCATCCTTTCATTTTGTACAATCTTCGGGTGTAGAAGGAGGTGGGTTTGATGACGGGTATGAAGAAGAATTTGGAGGATATGAAGAAGAGGGTTACTATTATAGAGGATATGGAGGTAATGTGGGACCTCAAGGAGGAATTGTTATCAACAAAGGCAACAAATGGAACAAGTTCAAGAAGTGGTTAGGCAACCCGGGGGTACAACCAATTCGTCCGCAAGGGCCACCGCTTCAACGACCAACGCCACTACAACAAGTTCAACTTCAACATCAACAACAACAACCTCAATTTCAAAGGCAAATGCAACAACCTCAATACCAACAACAATTTGTACCTCAAGGGCTAAGGCAAGGTCAAGCGGGTCGACCAAGAGTACCATTGGGTGCTCCACGAAGACATCACCAAGAGGTGGTAAGGGGGATTGAAGCACATTTTAGGCTGGTTATCACCAATAACCCTTCTCCGGTGGTGATTCCTCATCACTCGGGTGGAAGGACATTTGAGATTAGAACAACCGCACTTCAAAGTTTCCTGAAGTATAAAAGGGTTAGCAACGGAGGAACCGTACTTTCATTTGGAAACATATGATTCTATTTGCAACACTATTGGAGGGCAAGATTTTTCTTCAGATGATGTTAAGTTGGTACTCTTCCAATTCTCTTTGGAAGACAAGGCAAAAAGATGGTTCCATACCTTACCATCCGCATCAATCTACACATGGGCCGACATGCAACAAAGGTTCTTGGAAGAATTTTTCATGGCCCAAAAGACTAACGAGGCTAGGCGGAGGTTGAGAAGTTTTCAACAACAACCGGGTGAGATGTTTCATGAAGTATTCGAGAGGTTTAACATGATGTTGAAAAATTGTCCTCATCATGGCATTGCACTTTGGGAGTTATTGAATGCTTTTCATGAGGGGTTGAGTTCGGAAGATGCTCGTGATTTAATGTCCATTACTTATGGTACAAATTTTGCGCAAGATGTTTGGACATTTTTGGAGCAAATGGCGGTCACGTCTAAAAGAAAAACGCAATCCTCAAGAAGGGCAAGGCATGTTATTACAAGACCTCAAGTATATGCGGTAGATAATGAGGGGTACAAGCAACCAATCAAGTATATGATGTTTGCACAAATTGTAATGAATTGGGTCATGCGGCGGATGTGTGTTTGGTGGGGGTCGATAAAGGTCAAGTAGAAGAGGTAAATGCTATTCAAGGGGGTATTCGTAATTTTAATATGAACTCTAACACATACCACCCCAGGTTAAGGAATCATCCCAATTTTCGCTCTGGGAACCCAATGAATCAAGCCAATCCAAATTTCCAAGGAGCTCAAAGAACTTTCATTCCACGCCAACAATACAATCAAGGTTAAACTTCATAAAGTAGGAATGAAGTTATGGATATGCTCCAGATGATGCAACAAGATATGCAAAGGAGGAATCAACTGGATGACGTTCGAGCACAAAAGGATGAGATTCGGGACAAAGCAATCCAATCACTTACCACACAGATGGGGCAGCTGGCTAGTGAGGTAGCAGCATTGAAGCAATAGAATGGGAAGCTTCCAGTGATGCGCAAATTAACCCGAAGAACACAAAGAACATACCGATCAACGGGGTAAGTTTCGTTCTTAAAAATGATAAATGTTTAACTGCTTCTGTTGTTCATGTGATTGTAGGTGTGAATGAAACAAGTGTCGAAAGAGGTGGAAGTGATGCAGGGGAACCGATTATCCTACTTCGAGTTGGGAAGTTTAAGATACACAAAGCATTGTTGGATTACGGAGCAGGGATGAACGTTCTCCCGGGTAGCCTGTACGACCAGTACGACTTTGGTCCGTTACACGAGATTGATAGGATGGTGGTGTTCGCGGATACGAGTTGGAAGCAACCCCGAGGGGTTGTGAAAGACGTAGTGATACAATTGGGCGAGTTTTACTACTCTATGGATTTTATGGTGATTGACTACGCCACCGTCGAAGACTTACAAGCAGCCGCAGGTTGGGTCGTCCATTCTTGTATACGGCAATCGCTCAAATCGATTGCAGAAACGGAATGGTCACCATGAACTACGAGAATCGTAAGTTGTACTTTAATTTGTTTTTAAAAACCATTCATTATGATCTTGATAATGACTTGAGTCACACAATTGCTACTAACGAACATGTTTCAAGTGTTAGCACAGTAAGGTCAATTGCAAGTGGTGTTGATGTGTATAGGTCTGAGTTGAAGAACGGTGAAAATCAGGCAAGGAAGAAGGCAAGTGTGAGCATGAGAGCGGGCAAAGGAAAACCACCCGATGGTGGGATTAGATGGGGTGATGGGGTTGAATTTGACTCCAATTGGCGTGAAACTGCAAACTTTCCAAGAAATTGGATGGAATATGGAGAGAAATGGGAAAGCAATGGTTCATTTGAACCACCTTGAGTACATCAGGTGGTGTTATTCTTTCCTTGTATATTATTGTAGACATTATTTTGTTTTGTTTATGGTTGGGTGGAAGGGTGGTGTATTGTGGTTGATATTCATGTTTTGGGTTGTGGTAGTATTAGTGGTGTTTATTTGTGTTCATAAAAAAAATTGGGATTTGAGAGTTGAGATGAAGGTGAGGTTGAAGTAGCCTTAGTGATTGTTTCCTTCAAAACCATACATTGGGGTCAACGTCTCGCAAGTGTAGGGATGGGGGAAATTTTTGAGCTTTTAAAAATTTTTTAAACCAAGCTAAAAAATTGTTAAATTTGAAATTTAACTTTAATCCACATGACACATCGATATCCCTTTTTATCCTTTCATGGTGAGTTTTTGGGCCACATGGATGCTTACTAGAAATTAATTCTTTGGTTTGAGTGGCAATATTTAACACAATGTTAATAGAACTTGCATAATATTTGCTTTTCGAAACCTAGGTGTAGCATGCTTTGAAGATGATAAGGGCATTTAGGTAGCCTCGTCTTGATGTGTGAGAGTGTGGGTTTGAGGGGTTGGACCTCATAAGATATATATCAGCTTGGTAGTGAGAGGGACAGGGGTTTAGTCATTAGTAGCCAAAATTGAGCTTAAAACCATTCAATTGTAGCCCAAGCCTATGTCCTACAAAAATTCTACCTATTGATCGACCCGATTTCGGAGCTTAGTATGTAGTGTTATGTTGATGTGTAAGTGTTCTTTGTTCAAAGTTTTTGTAGTTAAAAAAAGAAAAAAGAGAAAGAAAATGAAAAAAACAAAACAAAGAAGGAGAAAGATAGTGAAGTTGTGTAAATAGTAATGTTGTTTTTTTTGTAATAATAAATCTGGGTTGATTCAATGAGCTACATAATATATATCCTACCAATTCTCACCCTTATGCATAGCCTCGTTACAACCCGAAAGTCCTTTTGATGCGTAAGCATGTTAGGCGTTTTTGTAGGTGGAGATTTGATAATTACACAAGCTTATTGTCGCACAATCATGCACTCGCATTGAGCGATCTAGCACAATCTTGCTAGTACCTTCTTGTCACCGAGAGGAGAGATATTGTGAGGGGTGTGTCATTTGGTATGATGGTAAATTGACAATTGGACGACATGTTTCTGTTTGGTTTACACTTCGATCACTTTTAAGCTTGGAAATGTTTTTGATGTGCTGCTTGGGGCAAGCAACGGTTAAGTGTGGGGATTTGACGGGTGGTCCATTGGACAACCCTCAAGTGCTTTAAAACGATCAATATACCACACTTAACTGGGTTAATTATTAGGATTTGATAACTATGGTGTGTATGGCTTTGCATGTACTAAGAGCATAAATAAGCGATTTTAATGTGCTTTGATGGGAGCTTGTACTTGGCCAAGAGAAGATGGAGACATGGAGAGTTGATAATAAAATAAGAGTGGAAAACTGATGACCACCGTAAGCTACAGTGCCCACCGTAGCTTACGGTAACGTCTGAACCTTCTTGTGCCCGTAAGCCAGAAGCTTAATGTCGTAAGGAAATGCTGGCCACCATAAGCTACGGTGGGCACCGTAGCTTACAGTAGTGACCTGCGAGAAAAGTGTAACTGCCATTTTTAAGTCGGTTTTGAAGGGTCTTTTGAGACATCAATCATTTGGGAACGTTTTTGCAGAGCTATGAGGCAAATTTTGGTGTTCTTGTGACAATTTCAAAACATTTGCTTGTGTAGTTATGATTCATATGAACATAACATTTGAAGGGGTGATGATTTGCAAGACCATGAGTGGCTAGAACTCCTTGTGATCATCTTGAGTGGAAGATTTGTTTGAACTATTGTGTTATGATTTCTGATTTCTAGAATAATAACTTGTTTATTTGTACTTGTTATGGTGTTTGGATTCTTGTTAGTAAATTGTTGATTGATGTTTTAATCATTGCCTTAATCGTACGTTCTTGGTGTCATTGATAATCGGGATATCATGGGGAGGTTTAAGGGTTGGATATTAATCAATCGGTTATCGGGTAACATTCTCGCTTGTAATAATCCGAGTACTTAGTTCCCTTTTATCACAAACAAGTAATCAAACACGAGTCATGTCTATGTGACTCTTTCTAGTTAAATTTGAAGCACATGCGTTAATTTAAACCGGAAACTTAAGATGGTCACTCGTTTTTAATCTATTAAACAACCAACTTTTATTTGCTATTAGATCAATTCTAAAACCACAAACCAAAAACGCGGAATTTAATTTCTTGCAATTTAGGTAAATTAGTCAAAGTATTACAAACTTTAGATACCACAATTTCCACAACTCCCTGTGTTCGATACCCACTTACCGCTAGCTATTAGTAGTATTTGGATTAAATTTACGTGAGACTGCGACATCACGTCAAATGTTTGCAAGCTTTTACTGTTTTGAAGGAACAACTAGTGAGAGCCCCATTTTGCAACGGCCGGATTGGTCAAAGCCGTTTGAGATTATGTGTCATGCTAGTGATACAACTTTTGGAGCGGTCTTGGGTCAAAGAGTTGAAAAGAAGCCGGTGGCAATCTATTATGCAAGCAAAACATTGTCCGAGGCACAATTGAATTACACCAAAACTGAAAAAGAATTATTAGCAATGGTGTATGCCTGGACAAGTTTCGGTCATATATATGGGGAAGCAAGGTGGTGGTGTATTCGGACCATAGTACGGTTCGTTATTATGATAATTATTTGGCTACAGGTTTTATTCCTAATCATTGGACGAAGAGAAGAAGACAACAGTTTATGGTCCAAGTCAAGCAATACATATGGGATGAACAGGATCTGTTTAAAATCGGGCCAGATCAAGTGATTAGAAGATGTGTTCCGCAAACGGAAGTGGCGGAAATCTTAACCCATGCTCATTCATCCGCTTGTGGGGGGGCACTTTAGTGGTCACATGACGGGATATTGAGTGCTCACATGTGGGTTTTATTGGCCGATAATTTTCAAGGATGCATGTGAGTTTTCCCGGAATTGTCTTAGTTGCCAAAAGATGTGGAGTATTTCAAAAAGGGATGAGATGCCGATGCAACCTATTTGGTGGTGGAGATTTTTAATGTATGGGGGATAGATTTTATGGGGCCTTTCCCGAGTTCGAATGGGTTCTTGTACATTTTGGTGGCGGTGGATTATGTTTCAAAATGGATGGAAGCCATACCAACAAGAACTAATGATCATTCAGCTGTTTGTAAGTTTGTGCAATCAAATATCTTTGCTCGTTTTGGGATCCCGCGGTTTATAATCAGCGATGGTGGTTGACATTTCAAAAACTTTAATTTTGGAAAATTGTTGAGGCGGTATGATGTGAATCATGGAATTGCCACACCGTATCATCCGCAAACTAGTGGACAAGTTGAAGAGTCCAACCGCCGAATCAAGGAAATTCTAATGAAGACGGTACGAACAGATAGGAAAGATTGGTCAAGCAAGTTGGATGATGCGTTGTGGGCATACCGAAATGGCTTACAAGACTCCCATTGGTACAATTCCTTACCGGTTGGTGTATGGGAAAGGATGTCATTACCGATGGAGTTAGCGCATTGGGCGCATTGGGCAATTAAAACAGTAAATGCGGATTATGACGAAACAGGAAAAATCCGGAAGCTACAATTGAGTGAGATTGAAGAAATTCGGGATGAAGCGAATGAGTGTGAGGCTACATATAAAGATAAGCTCAAAAAGGTTCACGATGCAAAGATCTGAAACAAACTTTCGAAGTGGGTCAAAAGGTTTGGTTGTACAACTCAAGACTGAAGATGTTTGCGGGTAAGCTGAAAAGCAAATGGATGGGTCCTTATGTTATTACAAGAGTTGATAGGTTTAGAGATGTAGACATTATAGATGTTCATACTAAAACGAAGCAAATGGTGAATGGGCATCAGCTCAAACCATATTTGGAAGGGAACGACATAAAACATCTCGAGCTTGACAAAGTGGGCTACATTCTACGCCCATTGGATGCAAATTAAGCATAAGAGGCCATGGT
Organism: Scalesia atractyloides; assembly: GCA_947069175.1. NCBI lineage: Eukaryota > Viridiplantae > Streptophyta > Magnoliopsida > Asterales > Asteraceae > Scalesia > Scalesia atractyloides. Next base: position 49,914,578 of record CAMTDV010000001.1, on the reverse strand, counting down.
TTGGTAGTGTAAATATTTAATTTAGTAGTTTAGTAGTTTGTTTCAAGTAATTTTCCGAACTTATTTTGACTTGTGTTTGAAACAAATGTGGGGAAGTTCTTAGGAATTTCTCATACACAATGTTGTGGACAACACGGGTTTTTTCGAGGGGGATAGTAGTATAAAAGTAGTATAATGTTCATGATTATGAATCTTAAAAATTTAATAATAAAAAAAATTCAAATAAAATTTTTCCAGATACCACCGTAGCTTACGGTCTCCACCATAGCTTACGGTGGTCCTCAAATCCCTTACGGTGATTATCCACTGTCTTACGGCCCTTTAAAACATTCTTGGCCACCGTAGCTTACGGTGACCACCTTAGCTTATGGTGGCCACTGGGGTTTGTGGGTCCGCTATAAGGAAAGTGGAGCACGGGAATAAACACCAATCAACCAATTTCTACAAACATTTCAGCCACAACCTTCATTCTGCTTCTTCCATATTTTCCTCTCAAGAACACACCTTTAAACTTACACCAATCCTTCAATTTCTCACCTAAGCAAGTGATTTTTGGGTCAATCTTGACTAAAATTTTGCAAGGATTCCGAATTTGTTCTTGCATTTGGAAGAACCCAATGTTTGGGTGATCAATTTTGAACATTTTGGCCTGAAAATTTTAGGGTTTTTGGTGGGTTTTGGTTAATCTCTTCTACAAGGCTAAGGTATGCACTTTCTTACATTATTGTTGTTGCATTGTAGAATTGTAAGTGCTATGTTATTATGATTCCATACTTGCTTATACTTGTTATATTGAGATGAATGTGATGGGTTTTTGAATGATTATGGTTATAGAAGCTAAGTTATTTGATAAAAATATGATGTTTGGGCAAAATTTTACTAACTGGGAGATATGTTGTTCAAATTTTTGCAAATGATGATCATATGATTTAGCTTGTTTTCATAACCATAGTGATAAGCAAGTGAGGGGATAATGTGGGATATTGAGAAGAGGAATAATTTGATTTTTTTTTCTATGCTTTGCAAAACTAATATGGGACGTAAAGGAAAAGAAAAGGTGGGATCTTCAAGTAATCCAGCGCAAAAAAAAGACGGTTAGTGTTGCAAAGTGATATAGAGGAAGAGCACGAGGAAGAAGTGTCGGATCGGTGTCCTAAACCAAGGTGGACATCTGGTCCTTTACACGACCAACCGGAGGAATGGCAAGCCGAACTATTCAACAATAAAATCCATAAACTAGCCCAACGGAAGGAAGCTTTTATATGCGAGAAAGAAGTTAGAGAAGCAGACTTTGGTCTGTTTGGGGTTATTGAAAAGTTTCGAGCATTAGGTTGGGAAGCGGCGTTGAAGTGTTATGATTATGAAAGGACAAATCTGTATGATGTTGAAATTCAAGAGTGGATGGCCACTCTAAGGTGTCCTTCATTTAAGCGTGCGTCGAAGATGAGGTTGATCGGAACCGTGAACGGCATTGACGTGGAGATGTCATTCGATACATTGAGGAGGGTGGCGAAGTTTGATAGCAAACCGGTAAATCAATATATGCTTCCAAGGTTGGAGGATTTATACCTTGAGCTCGAAAAGTATCCTCGGTGGAACACGATGTTGGATTATCTGTTTTTGCCGGGTACCACACTTAACTGGGTTAATTATTAGGATTTGATAACTATGGTGTGTATGGCTTTGCATGTACCAAGAGCATAAATAAGCGATTTTAATGTGCTTTGATGGGAGCTTGTACTTGGCCAAGAGAAGATGGAGACATGGAGAGTTGATAATAAAATAAGAGTGGAAAACTGATGACCACCGTAAGCTACAGTGCACACCGTAGCTTACGGTAATATCTGAACCTTCTTGTGCCCGTAAGCCAGAAGCTTGATGTCGTAAGGAAATGCTGACCACCATAAGCTACGGTGGGCACCGTAGCTTACGGTAGTGACCTGCGAGAAAATTGTAACTGCCATTTTTAAGTCGGTTTTGAAGGGTCTTTTGAGACATCAATCATTTGGGAACGTTTTTGCAGAGCTATGAGGCAAATTTTGGTGTTCTTGTGGGTTTAAAACAATTTCAAAACATTTGCTTGTGTAGTTATGATTCATATGAACATAACATTTGAAGGGGTGATGATTTGCAAGACCATGATTGGCTAGAACTCCTTGTGATCATCTTGAGTGGAAGATTTGTTTGAACTATTGTGTTATGATTTTTGATTTCTAGAATAATAACTTGTTTATTTGTACTTGTTATGGTGTTTGGATTCTTGTTAGTAAATTGTTGATTGATGTTTTAATCATTGCCTTAATCGTACGTTCTTGGTGTCATTGATAATCGGGATATCATGGGGAGGTTTAAGGGTTGGATATTAATCAATCGGTTATCGGGTAACATTCTCGCATTGTAATAATCCGAGTACTTAGTTCCCTTTTATCACAAACAAGTAATCAAACACGAGTCATGTCTATGTGACTCTTTCTAGTTGAATTTGAAGCACATGTGTTAATTTAAACCGGAAACTTGAGATGGTCACTCGTTTTTAATCTTTTAAACAACCAACTTTTATTTGCTATTAGTTCAATTCTAAAACCACAAACCAAAAACGTGGAATTTAATTTCTTGCAATTTAGGTAAATTAGTCAAAGTATTACAAACTTTAGATACCACAATTTCCACAACTCCCTGTGTTCGATACCCACTTACCGCTAGCTATTAGTAGTATTTAGATTAAATTTACGTGAGACTACGACATCACGTCAAATGTTTGCAAGCTTTTACTATTTTGAAGGAACAACTAGTGAGAGCCCCCATTTTGCAACCGTCGGATTGGTCAAAGCCGTTTGAGATTATGTGTCATGCTAGTGATACAACTATTGGAGCGGTCTTGGGTCAAAGAGTTGAAAAGAAGCCGGTGGCAATCTATTATGCAAGCAAAACATGGTCCGAGGCACAATTGAATTACCCACAACTGAAAAAGAATTATTAGCAATGGTGTATGCCTTGGACAAGTTTCGGTCATATATATGGGGAAGCACGGTGGTGGTGTATTCGGACCATAGTACGGTTCGTTATTTGATGGAGAAGAAGGATGCGAAGCCCCGATTGATTCGGTGGGTGCTCTTACTACAAGAGTTTGATTTGGAAATTCGGGATAAGAAAGGAAGTGAAAATATGGTGGCGGATCATTTATCCTGAATTCCAATGGTGGGGGTCGATGATTATAGTGAAATTAATGAACGGTTTCCCGATGAACAATTGTTAGCTGTTTCTACTTCTGCTACACCGTGGTATGTTCATTATGATAATTATTTGGCTACAGGTTTTATTCCTAATCATTGGACGAAGAGAAGAAGACAACAGTTTATGGTCCAAGTCAAGCAATACATATGGGATGAACCGGATCTGTTTAAAATCCGGCCAGATCAAGTGATTAGAAGATGTGTGCCGGAAACGGAAGTGGCGGAAATCTTAACCCATGCTCATTCATCCGCTTGTGGAGGCAATTTAGTGGTCACATGACGGGATATTGAGTGCTCACATGTGGGTTTTATTGGCCGATAATTTTCAAGGATGCATGTGAGTTTTCCCGGAATTGTCTTAGTTGCCAAAAGATGGGGAGTATTTCAAAAAGGGATGAGATGCCGATGCAACCTATTTTGGTGGTGGAGATTTTTAATGTATGGGGGATAGATTTTATGGGGCCTTTCCCGAGTTCGAATGGGTTCTTGTACATTTTGGTGGCGGTGGATTATGTTTCAAAATGGATGGAAGCCATACCAACAAGAACTAATGATTATTCGGCTGTTTGTAAGTTTGTGCAATCAAATATCTTTGCTCGTTTTGGGATCCCGCGGTTTATAATCAGCGATGGTGGTTGACATTTCAAAAACTTTAATTTTGGAAAATTGTTGAGGCGGTATGATGTGAATCATGGAATTGCCACGCCGTATCATCCGCAAACTAGTGGACAAGTTGAAGAGTCCAACCGCCGAATCAAGGAAATTCTAATGAAGACGGTACGAACAGATAGGAAAGATTGGTCAAGCAAGTTGGATGATGCGTTGTGGGCATACCGAAATGGCTTACAAGACTCCCATTGGTACAATTCCTTACCGGTTGGTGTATGGGAAATGATGTCATTACCGATGGAGTTAGCGCATAGGGCGCATTGGGCAATTAAAACAGTAAATGCAGATTATGACGAAACAGGAAAAATCCGGAAGCTACAATTGAGTGAGATTGAAGAAATTCGGGATGAAGCGTATGAGTGTGAGGCTACATATAAAGATAAGCTCAAAAAGGTTCACGATGCAAAGATCTGAAACAAACTTTCGAAGTGGGTCAAAAGGTTTGGTTGTACAACTCAAGACCGAAGATGTTTGCGGGTAAGCTGAAAAGCAAATGGATGGGTCCTTATGTTATTACAAGAGTTGATAGGTTTGGAGATGTAGACATTATAGATGTTCATACTAAAACGAAGCAAATGGTGAATGGGCATCAGCTCAAACCATATTTGGAAGGGAACGACATAAAACATCTCGAGCTTGACAAAGTGGGCTACATTCTACGCCCATTGGATGCAAATTAAGCATAAGAGGCCATGGTTTGGTAGTGTAAATATTTAATTTAGTAGTTTAGTAGTTTGTTTCAAGTAATTTTCCGAACTTATTTTGACTTGTGTTTGAAACAAAAGTGGGGAAGTTCTTAGGAATTTCTCATACACAATGTTGTGGACAACACGGGTTTTTCGAGGGGGATAGTAGTATAAAAGTAGTATAATGTTCATGATTATGAATCTTAAAAATTTAATAATAAAAAAATTCAAATAAAAATTGTCCAGATACCACCGTAGCTTACGGTCTCCACCGTAGCTTACGGTGGTCCTCAAATCCCTTACAGTGATTATCCACTGTCTTACAGCCCTTTAAAACATTCTTGGCCACCGTAGCTTACGGACACCACCTTAGCTTATGGTGGCCACTGGGGTTTGTGGGTCCGCTATAAGGAAAGTGGAGCACGGGAATAAACACCAATCAACCAATTTCTACAAACATTTCAGCCACAACCTTCATTCTGCTTCTTCCATATTTTCCTCTCAAGAACACACCTTTAAACTTACACCAATCCTTCAATTTCTCACTTTGACTAAAATTTTGCAAGGATTCCGAATTTGTTCTTGCATTTGGAAGAACCCAATGTTTGGGTGATCAATTTTGAACATTTTGGTCTGAAAATTTTAGGGTTTTTGGTGGGTTTTGGTTAATCTCTTCTACAAGGCTAAGGTATGCACTTTCTTACATTATTGTTGTTGCATTGTAGAATTGTAAGTGCTATGTTATCATGATTCCATACTTGCTTATACTTGTTATATTGAGATGAATGTGATGGGTTTTTGAATGATTATGGTTATAGAAGCTAAGTTATTTGATAAAAATATGATGTTTGGGCAAAATTTTACTAACTGGGAGATATGTTGTTCAAATTTTTGCAAATGATGATCATATGATTTAGCTTGTTTTCATAACCATAGTGATAAGCAAGTGAGGGGATAATGTGGGATATTGAGAAGAGGAATAATTTGATTTTTTTTTCTATGCTTTGCAAAACTAATATGGGTCGTAAAGGAAAAGAAAAGGTGGGATCTTCGAGTAATCCAGCGCAAAAAAAAGACGGTTAGTGTTGCAAAGTGATATAGAGGAAGAGCACGAGGAAGAAGTGTCGGATCGGGGTCCTAAACCAAGGTGGACATCTGGTCCTTTACACGACGAGCCGGAGGAATGGCAAGCCGAACTATTCAACAATAAAATCCATAAACTAGCCCAACGGAAGGAAGCTTTTATATGCGAGAAAGAAGTTAGAGAAGCTGTGACATCCCGGTTTTTCGGATAACTTAAACGCAATGCTTGTCGAATAAATTGTATGCTACGTATTAAACGTGTACGAGTTAGTGAATACGTGTTGTGCAATTATGTGATTGTTTTAGTTATAAAATAATTATGGTAAATATGTACACGAACCGAACCGAACCGCGACACGAACCAACTTTGATTCCTTGTGACTCTAGGAGTTAACCAAGTTTTAAACCTTAAACTCCAACGACTCGGCCGCGTGCAACCCAAACCGAATAAACCCAAACCACTCTCGGCCGAGAACAAGGATCAAACCCAAACCGCAAACCCATTGCGTGCAACCCAAGTCCTAGGCCACGAATTCAAACCCAAACCGTAACCCTTATCTCCCTTTGCGCTATATATACAAACCCACATGCATGATTCATTCACAAACACAAAACCCTAAAAGCAAAACAGTCGACGGCAGCCAACCTTTCATCCTCTTCGACCGCAAACTGCATTACTCTTGTCCCATTGATCGCGAGCAACCTCTTCCTTCATCACCTTGATCTGATCAGCCCTTGTTACATTCCATTCGGTCGCGAGATCAGCCCATTGTTCAGTTCCTCGATCACAAACAGCGTACTTCATCATCATCTCTCGGCCGCAAGCATCTTTGATCACCGGTTCCTTATCTTACTCACGGTTCGTTTACCTTATCATTAAAAGATTAGAATTTATCATATGTTACAAGATCATATTCGGATACATGTGTTTTGATTTTGTTGTTCTCGGATTGTATGATTGAATGAGGTGATTGTGTTGTTTCGGATTATTAATGCTAGATTGAAAGTTGGATGTTTGTTCGAAAATCTGAAATCATAGGCTGTGTTGGTTTATAAAAACTAGAGATGTTGATTAGGGTTTGCATGGATATGTTATATGTATTGATCTATGATTAGAAAAACCGGTTCTTGATCGCCTAGGTTAATTATATGGACGGTTTATGCGATAGAATGCTGAAACAGTTTGCTGAGTAATAGTTACAGCCGACTTCATCTGGCTTTAACTTGGTCATTAGTTGTCGAAAAACGGATTTTCTGATGTCTAGAACGTAGAGATTTGAATAACGAATCTAATGGCACTGGATTCATAATTTTCTGAAGTCGTTTGATATTTTAAGTGGCCAAATAAGTTCAGTAACTAAAGCTGTGAAAATCCTGAAATTTTGTTAGTTGTTTATCGAGTTGGATTTCATAATCAGTAGGGAGTCGAATCATGAAATTTGTACAGCAATTAGGTATGGAAATTTCCGGGCAACTCCAACTGGAATTTTGTTAATTGGATAATCAGTGATTTTTAAATAAATTCTTCCGTGGACTGCAGCCAGAGAAAGCGATGAATCTGACTGCAGCCTAGTATATTAATATTTATGGTTAATTGGTAAAGATTTAGGACTTGGAAAATTTATATAAATTTCTACAGTATAAATGTCACCTACTGTAAAATAATTAGAATTTTTGGAACGTTAGAACTATTTTATAAAAATCCTAGAAAACAGCTGAATTATGAGTATGCAAACTGAAATTTGATGACTTGTGATTGTGTGCACCAAAGTGTTGCATGGATTGGATTATGTTCATAATAGATTGTTTTGATTACTATGATCACATGAGGATACTTGCATGCATGTTTGAGTGTTAGGTATGTTGTTTGTGTGTATCACTTTGTGCGTAAATTAAGTGTAGAATTTGTATTGGTGTGTTCACACACTGACGTGAAATCAATTGGTTTGTTAGGACGCAATTAGCGGTCCCATCCCTTACAACTTCTTTGCTACACTAACCGAGCAACTAAAGGTGAGTTCACGGCCCCTAACTTTATCCGGTTTTTAAACAACAGGGGGAGAAACATGTATACACTCTTCAAACTCAATCTCTTTACGTTATACGAAATTAACGTCACATAACTATTCGGTAACTAAGTTGATGTTAATGTAATGTTATGGTCACTAAGCAGCTATATCACTTAAGTCCTCGTCAATCTCTCGGATCGTTAGTATTGGGTTTTAATAGCGGGGGAATTATAAGTAGTACTACTGGGCCCGACAAGCCCCATCCGAGCTAGTCGCGCTAGCCGACCGGGTATGGTCATCGGGTGAATAATTTGGCCTAACTTCGCCATGGTCAGTGATAGGCCTGGCAACACGGAGGCACAACAGTCAGCTTCAATCACGAACTCTTACGTGACATAACTTTAGGCTAGCTACCTATATATGTTAACATTGAACTTAATTACGAAACAACTATATTATCCCGGGTTGAGGATAATGGAAACAACAACTATATTATCCCGGGTTGAGGATAATGGAAACAACAACTTATTATTCCGGGTTTGGAATAATGGAATCAACATCATTATTATTCCGGTTAAGGAATAATGGAACTATCGGTATTATTCCGGGTTGGGAATAATGGACTAAATCGTTATCCCGGGTTAGGGATAACGGGGGAATCAAACTCATAACCGAACAAACGAATTTATGAAAACCTGTGAACTCACTCATCTTTCATGTTGACACTTGTTTCTTTACATGTTTCTCAGGACGCTAGGAGCTCTAGGTGCACTCACATGCATTGAACAAGACATCTTTTATCGAGTCTCATTTGCAAACATTGTTTTGGGTTTTTCATTTGTTTTGGCGTTTGTGTTGGCGCCCGTTTCACTACTTACTTTATGCTTCCGCTCAACCACTTAAACTGATGCTTCCGCTAAACTTTGGTAACTAACTAAGGCAATCTAAAATCTACGATAATTGGTTAATCAAATGATTTTTGGAAAACGTATTATCGAATCATATAGAGTCGTTCGACGTACTAGTGTTTCAGATTCTGGTTTGTTCACACGCCTCGCGGTAAAACTCCGCAAGTGGAAATTGAGGGTGTGACAGATTGGTATCAGAGCCACTAGCTATAGAGAACCAGGTTTGCATTAGAAGTAGACCTAAACTATAGCTGATTACACGACACTAGACGTAGTCTGGCACCGAACTGTTATATCTTGTTATGCAATATACCACAACTGTGTTATGTAGATTATGACTTCATAATAAGAAATGAAAACAACTCGTAACTAACCACACGACCTAACAGGCAATGTCATCATCATCCGACAAACTTACGCCACCAAGAGCACCAGGAAAGGCACCTATGGTGGAACCCTTACCATCTTATGGCGTGGAAACACGCTCAGCTGCGAGGAAAAGGCTCGCTCTGGGGGAGGAGTCGTCATCACGCCCAATCCTCGCTGTGCCGGTTGAACCGGTTAACTCTGTAGAAGTAGGAAATGACCTACTTAGAATCATGATACAGAAACAACAAGAGCAGTTAGAAAGAATGCAGGAAACCATCCTAGCACAGGGATGGATGATCCGACAACTGACGGGTAAAACCGACTCGCTCGAGGAAGAGCAACATACGAGTAAGATAGCTCGTAACACCTTAGCCAGAGATCTGCGTGCTAAGCAGATAAGAGCCGACTGGCTCGAAGACAGAGTCCTGGAAAATAGTTGGAACATACAGGAGCTACAGCAAAATCAAGCACCTGCACCAGCACCGGCCCCTCCAGTGCCGGTAGAGGAGGATCCGGAAGAGGATCCCGAGGAGGACCCTGAAGAGGATCCAGAGGAGGACCCTGAAGAGGATCCAGAGGAGGATCCGGAGGAGGACCCAGCTGTAGAAGCTGGAAATGCCGCGCAGGATGACGGCAACGACAGTGATTTGGGGGATGGAGACGTAGATGACTGACACGTCTCGTTTATTTTATTTACTTTCCTTCAGTCTATTTATTTTCCCACTTGTGTTTAAACTTGAGACTTTATAGTGAATTCATATGTTTGGTTGGCACTTTGTAAGACGTTAAAAATTTCATTTAATCAAGTATTTCTTTTGACTATTTAATATATTGAGTTGACATAACCTGATAATTATTAAAGTACGAAGTAGGATAACTATATTGGATATATAGACTTATCGGGGTGTGTTTGTGTTGTGTTTCGAAGATCTAAATGGCAACTGGACGACGTGGGAACCTTAACTTGATGCCCGAAGAACTAGCTGCCATGATTCAAGAGCACGTGAACGCAGCTTTAGCGGGTGTTCAGAACCAACCGGCAGGTAACCATTATTAAATTTTCGTGTGAAAATCTAATAGTTGGGCTAGTAGAATTCCTCGCTGACTACCTGTTCTCTGTCAGTAGGAGGGGGTTTTAACCCCTACAAGATGTTCCTCGACGCGAAACCAAGCAAATACTCGGGGGCAGAAGGACCCATTGGACTGGTCCGCTGGATCGAAAAATCTGAATCCGTATTTGAAATGTGCAACTGTCTAGAGGCCAACAAGGTCAAATATGCAGCCTCAACGCTGGAAGATGGGGCACTAACTTGGTGGAATGCACAAGTCCAAACGCGTGGACTTATTGCTGCAAATGCTATGGCCTGGGCCGAGTTCAAGGCCCTAATCAAAGAGGAGTACTGTCCACGAGACAGAGTGCAACAATTGGAGCAAACCTTATGGAACCACAAGATGGTGGGATCTGACATCGAAGCTTACATGGCAAAACATCATGACTTGGTATTTCTATGTCCCGATTTGGCCAACACTGTGGAGAAAAGACTCGAGTTCTATCTCGGGGGTCTGGTCCCGGAAATTCAGGGTATGGTAATGGCTAGTAACCCTGTAACTGAACATCAAGCAATCCGATTGGCGTACAAACTCACCGATAAGGCGGTGGAACAAAAGAAGTTGCCAGCACGGGGTACAACTGAAGTTTCCCCTGATAACAAAAGAAAGTTTGAAGACTCGTCTGCTCGACAGTCTTCGTCATCTCAGCCGCAACAGGGGAACCAGAAACGGTTCAATCATTTCAACAGCCACCGGGGTCACCAAAATCAGCCCGCCAACAACAACAACCAGAACGCAAGCGGCTATGCAGGTCGAAAGCCGCAGTGCAGCCGCTGTAATCTTCATCATAACGGCCCTTGTGCCGGAAATCGCTGCCAACGATGTGGCAAGATGGGACATGCGGCAAAGGATTGTCGTGGGAAATCATGTCCCGACAGAACCAAAATCAACCCCAAGGCCCACAACAGGGTGTTAACCGGGGATGCTATCAGTGTGGTAGCACTGCCCACTTCAAAAGAGACTGCCCACAGCTGCGTAACAACAACAACAATGGTGGGAACAACCACAACCACAATAACCACAGCAACAACAATAACAACAACAATAATGGAAATGGTGGCACTGGAGGTGCCAAAGGTCGCGCATTTACATTGGGCCGCGGAGAGGCCAGAAACGACTCGAACGTGGTCACCAGTAAGTTTCCCCTTAATGAACATTTTGCTGCTGTGCTTTTTTATACGGGTAGGAGCTTTATATCTGAGTCTTTTAGGAAGAACCTAAATCTCACGCCTAAACCATTAGAGACCCCTTATGTTATAGAATTAGCCGATGGTAATTCTGTAGATGTGACCCATATAGTATCCGGCTGTCAACTCAAACTCGCGGGCCACACTTTTACCATTGATCTGATGACAACTACTCTGGGTAGTTTTGACGTGGTAGTCGGAATGGACTGGCTATCCGACGTCCGGGCTGAAGTTCTCTGCTTCGAAAAATCTATCCGTATTCCGCTCTCCAACGACGAAATCTTGACAGTGCAAGGCGAGAAGGCAAGCGCCGTCACAAACATCATCTCTTACATGCAAGCGCAGAAGTATCTTCGGAGAAAGAACTCCTTCGCTTTACTCGCACTGATTACCGAACAGCCTAAGGACGAGAAACGAATAGAAGACATCCCTGTCGTCCGTGATTTTTCCGATGTATTCCCAGAGGAATTACCTGGTCTTCTACCCCATCGATAATTGGAGTTTGAAAGCGAATTGGCGAACCATGCAACCCCTATCGCCAAGGCTCCATACCGCCTAGCTCCAGCCGAGCTGCAGGAGCTGTCTACCCAACTTCAGGAGCTATTAGAAAAAGGATTTATCCGACCAAGCGTTTCGCCATGGGGAGCTCCAGTCCTTTTTGTCAAGAAGAAGGACGGGACTTTCCGCATGTGCATCGACTACAGGGAACTCAACAAGGTTACTATCAAGAACCGATACCCGTTACCTCGCATCGACGATCTCTTCGACCAACTTCAAGGGTCAAGCTACTACTCTAAAATTGATCTACGGTCCGGTTATCATCAGCTACGCGTCAGGGAGGAGGACATCGCCAAGACGGCATTTCGTACTCGGTATGGCCATTATGAGTTCTTGGTCATGCCCTTCGGTCTAACCAACGCACCTGCGGTGTTCATGGACCTCATGAACCGTGTGTGTAAACCATACCTCGACAAATTTGTCATTGTGTTCATCGATGACATACTCATTTACTCCAAAAGTGAAGAAGAGCATGCTGAACATCTACGATTACTGCTAGGATTACTTCAACAGGAAAAGCTATATGCCAAGCTTCCGAAGTGTGATTTCTGGATTCGGGAAGTTCAGTTTCTTGGGCATATCGTAAATGAAAAGGGTATCCACGTAGACCCTGCCAAGATTGAAGCCATCAAAAACTGGGAAGCACCCAAGACACCGACGGAGATCCGCCAATTTTTGGGTTTGGCTGGTTACTACAGACGTTTCATCGAGGGATTTTCAAAGATCGCACAACCGCTTACTACCCTCACCCAGAAAGGCATCAAGTATGCTTGGGGTGACAAGCAGGAGGCAGCATTTCAATTGATGAAACAGAAACTTTGCAGTGCACCCATTCTGTCCTTGCCGGAAGGAACAGAAGACTTTGTAGTATATTGTGATGCTTCCATTCAGGGGTTGGGATGCGTACTCATGCAACGTGATAAGGTCATCGCGTATGCGTCGCGACAACTGAAGGTTCACGAGAAAAACTACACGACTCATGACCTGGAATTGGGAGCAGTAGTGTTTGCACTTAAGATTTGGAGACACTACCTCTATGGAACGAAGTGCACAATCTTTACAGACCACAAGAGCCTCCAACACATCTTTGATCAGAAGGAGTTGAACATGCGACAGCGTCGCTGGGTCGAACTCTTGAACGATTATGAGTGTGCCATTCGGTATCACCCGGGTAAAGCTAACGTGGTAGCTGATGCCCTAAGTAGGAAGGAACACTTGAAACCTCGTCGTGTACGAGCATTACAACTCACTATTCATTCGGGGCTACCCGAACAAATACGCGACGCCCAGTTAGAAGCAGCTAAGGAGGAAAACATCAAGGCCGAATCGGTGGGAAAAATGGAACGCGATTGGGAAGTAAAACCCAACGGAGCCTGGTATTTCATGAATCGCATATGGATACCTCTCTACGGAAACCTCAGAGAGCTAGTCATGGATGAAGCTCACAAATCTCGATACTCTGTCCATCCGGGTTCGGATAAGATGTATCAAGACCTTAAAGCTGCGTATTGGTGGCCCAACATGAAAGCCGATATAGCCACCTACGTGAGCAAGTGTTTGACTTGTGCAAAAGTCAAGGTAGAGTATCAAAAGCCATCGGGGCTACTCCAACAACCTGAGATCCCAGTGTGGAAATGGGATCAGATCTCGATGGACTTCATCACTAAACTCCCGCGAACTTTGGGTGGTTGCGATACCATCTGGGTAATTGTGGATCGTTTAACTAAGTCCGCACACTTCCTAGCTATTAAAGAAACAGATAAGATGGAGAAGTTGACTCGTATCTACATTAAGGAAGTAGTTTCTCGGCACGGAGTGCTAACATCCATCATCTCAGATAGAGATGCTCGCTTCACGTCCAACTTCTGGCAGTCACTCCAGAAGGCGTTGGGAACACGCGTAGATATGAGCACTGCCTATCACCCTCAGACTGATGGTCAAAGCGAAAGGACCATACAAACCTTGGAAGACATGCTTAGGGCATGCGTAGTAGACTTCGGAAATAGTTGGGAAATCCACCTGCCTTTAGTAGAATTCTCATATAACAACAGCTATCATACGAGTATTTCGGCAGCACCGTTTGAGGCATTATACGGTCGTAAATGTAGATCACCGGTCTGTTGGGCAGAAGTCGGTGACAGCCAACTCACAGGCCCTGAGTTAATACTTGAGGCTACTGAAAAGATTGTACAAATCAGAAACCGCATGGCGGCGGCACGAGATCGACAGAAAAGCTACGCTGATCAACGATGCAAACCGCTCGAATTTCAAGTAGGCGACCGCGTCCTACTAAAGGTGTCACCCTGGAAGGGTGTAATTCACTTTGGAAAACGGGGAAAACTTAACCCACGGTACGTAGGCCCGTTTGTAATCTTGAAACGTATCGGACCCGTAGCTTATCAATTAGACCTTCCTGCCGAACTCAGTGGAGTTCACAACGTATTTCACGTGTCAAATCTGAAGAAGTGTCTATCAGATGAAACTCTAGTTATTCCATTGGATGAGATCCAAGTGGATGAACAACTACACTTCGTGGAACAGCCTATCGAGATCATGGATCGTGAGATCAAGACTCGAAGGCACAGCAAGATTCCGATCGTAAAGGTTCGTTGGGACTCTAAGCGTAGACTGGAATTCACGTGGGAAAGAGATAACCAAATGAAAAGCAAATACCCACACCTCTTCGCAACTGAGCAGCAAACTAACGATACCAGTAACTAAATTTTCGGGACGAAAATTCTTTCAACATGGGGATGATGTGACAACCTGGAAATTTTTCATACTTTCGCGTACCATTGTTAACTAAATCCTTGTGCATGGCACTTGGGAATCTTTAACGAACTAACTCTTGTAACTTCGCGTACCATCATTAATGAACTAACTCTTTGTGCGTGGCACTCTAAACATGTACGCTACATTCTAGACCGCGTTTACTCAATTTTCGGGACGAAAATTCTTTCAACATGGGGATAATGTGACATCCCGGTTTTTCGGATAACTTAAACGCAATGCTTGTCGAATAAATTGTATGCTACGTATTAAACGTGTACGAGTTAGTGAATACGTGTTGTGCAATTATGTGGTTGTTTTAGTTATAAAATAATTATGGTAAATATGTACACGAACCGAACCGAACCGCGACACGAACCAACTTTGATTCCTTGTGACTCTAGGAGTTAACCAAGTTTTAAACCTTAAACTCCAACGACTCGGCCGCGTGCAACCCAAACCGAATAAACCCAAACCACTCTCGGCCGAGAACAAGGATCAAACCCAAACCGCAAACCCATTGCGTGCAACCCAAGTCCTCGGCCACGAATTCAAACCCAAACCGTAACCCTTATCTCCCTTTGCGCTATATATACAAACCCACATGCATGATTCATTCACAAACACAAAACCCTAAAAGCAAAACAGTCGACGGCAGCCAACCTTTCATCCTCTTCGACCGCAAACTGCATTACTCTTGTCCCATTGATCGCGAGCAACCTCTTCCTTCATCACCTTGATCTGATCAGCCCTTGTTACATTCCATTCGGTCGCGAGATCAGCCCATTGTTCAGTTCCTCGATCACAAACAGCCTACTTCATCATCATCTCTCGGCCGTAAGCATCTTTGATCACCGGTTCCTTATCTTACTCACGGTTCGTTTACCTTATCATTAAAAGATTAGAATTTATCATATGTTACAAGATCATATTCGGATATATGTGTTTTGATTTTGTTGTTCTCGGATTGTATGATTGAATGAGGTGATTGTGTTGTTTCGGATTGTTAATGCTAGATTGAAAGTTGGATGTTTGTTCGAAAATCTGAAATCATAGGCTGTGTTGGTTTATAAAAACTAGAGATGTTGATTAGGGTTTGCATGGATATGTTATATGTATTGATCTATGATTAGAAAAACCGGTTCTTGATCGCCTAGGTTAATTATATGGACGGTTTATGCGATAGAATGCTGAAAAAGTTTGCTGAGTAATAGTTACAGCCGACTTCATCTGGCTGTAACTTGGTCATTAGTTGTCGAAAAACGGATTTTCTGATGTCTAGAACGTAGAGATTTGAATAACGAATCTAATGGCACTGGATTCATAATTTTCTGAAGTTGTTTGATATTTTAAGTGGCCAAATAAGTTCACTAACTAGAGCTGTGAAAATCCTGAAATTTTGTTAGTTGTTTATCGAGTTGGATTTCATAATCAGTAGGGATTCGAATCATGAAATTTGTACAGCAATTAGGTATGGAAATTTCCGGGCAACTCCAACTAGAATTTTGTTAATTGGACAATCAGTGATTTTTAAATAAATTCTTCCGTGGACTGCAGTCAGAAAGCGATGAATCTGACTGCAGCCTAGTATATTAATATTTATGGTTAATTGGTAAAGATTTAGGACTTGCAAAATTTATATAAATTTCTAGTATAAATGTCACCTATTGTAAAATAATTAGAATTTTTGGAACGTTGGAACTATTTTATAAAAATCCTAGAAAACAGCTGAATTATGAGTATGCAAACTGAAATTTGATGACTTGTGATTGTGTGCACCAAAGTGTTGCATGGATTGGATTATGTTCATAATAGATTGTTTTGATTACTATGATCACATGAGGATACTTGCATGCATGTTTGAGTGTTAGGTATGTTGTTTGTGTGTATCACTTTGTGCGTAAATTAAGTGTAGAATTTGTATTGGTGTGTTCACACACTGACGTGAAATCAATTGGTTTGTTAGGACGCAATTAGCGGTCCCATCCCTTACAACTTCTTTGCTACACTAACCGAGCAACTAAAGGTGAGTTCACGGCCCCTAACTTTATCCGGTTTTTAAACAACAGGGGAGAAACATGTATACACTCTTCAAACTCAATCTCTTTACCTTATACGAAATTAACGTCACATAACTATTCGGTAACTAAGTTGATGTTAATGTAATGTTATGGTCACTAAGCAGCTATATCACTTAAGTCCTCGTCAATCTCTCGGATCGTTAGTATTGGGTTTTAATAGCGGGGGAATTATAAGTAGTACTACTGGGCCCGACAAGCCCCATCCGAGCTAGTCGCGCTAGCCGACCGGGTATGGTCAACGGGTGAATAATTTGGCCTAACTTCGCCATGGTCAGTGATAGGCCTGGCAACACGGAGGCACAACAGTCAGCTTCGATCGCGAACTCTTACGTGACATAACTTTAGGCTAGCTACCTATATATGTTAACATTGAACTTAATTACGAAACAACTATATTATCCCGGGTTGAGGATAATGGAAACAACAACTATATTATCCCGGGTTGAGGATAATGGAAACAACAACTTATTATTCCGGGTTTGGAATAATGGAATCAACATCATTATTATTCCGGTTAAGGAATAATGGAACTATCGGTATTATTCCGGGTTGGGAATAATGGACTAAATCGTTATCCCGGGTTAGGGATAACGGGGGAATCAAACTCATAACCGAACAAACGAATTTATGAAAACCTATGAACTAACTCATCTTTAATGTTGACACTTGTTTCTTTACATGTTTCTCAGGACGCTAGGAGCTCTAGGTGCACTCACATGCATTGAACAAGACATCTTTTATCGAGTCTCATTTGCAAACATTGTTTTGGGTTTTTCATTTGTTTTGGCGTTTGTGTTGGCGCCCGTTTCACTACTTACTTTATGCTTCCGCTCAACCACTTAAACTGATGCTTCCGCTAAACTTTGGTAACTAACTAAGGCAATCTAAAATCTACGATAATTGGTTAATCAAATGATTTTTGGAAAACGTATTATCGAATCATATAGAGTCGTTCGACGTACTAGTGTTTCAGATTCTGGTTTGTTCACACGCCTCGCGGTAAAACTCCGCAAGTGGAAATTGAGGGTGTGACAGAAGCAGACTTTGGTCTGTTTGGGGTTATTGAAAAGTTTCGAGCGTTAGGTTGGGAAGCGGCGTTGAAGTGTTATGATTATGAAAGGACGAATCTGTATGATGTTGAAATTCAAGAGTGGATGGCCACTCTAAGGTGTCCATTTAAGCGTGCGTCGAAGATGAGGTTGATCGGAACCGTGAACGGCATTGACGTGGAGATGTCATTCGATACATTGAGGAGGGTGGCGAAGTTTGATAGCAAACCGGTAAATCAATATATGCTTCCAAGGTTGGAGGATTTATACCTTGAGCTCGAAAAGTATCCTCGGTGGAACACGATGTTGGATTATCTGTTTTTGCCGGGTACCACTCACGGGAAGCTTTACCGCAAAATTTAAAAATTGAAGGGAAGTTGATGCTAGTGATTTGTTAGCAGAATGTTATCCCAAGGCGGGGTGACAAAACTAAGGTTCGACGCCCAGAAGTGCCAGTGCTTTATGCTTTGTTGACCGGGGCCCCCTTGTTTCCGTTTCGATTTCTGGTGCTTAATAATGTGTGGATTAGTAGAAACAGTGATCAGCTGAAGATTATTCCACATTGTCGACTAATCAAAAACTTTTGAAAATGTATGGGGTAATTGGTGCGGATGACAAGGGGTTGTATAATAAGTTCAAGCCGTTTGATATCAAGCAGTTGGGGGCTGGGTGGAAATATACCGAATTTGAGAGATACCACAAGTTGAAGAGTGAGGGTCAGAGATGGAGAGTGTTGAAGGCTGATGCACGGCCGTTAAAACCAGGGGAAGAGGATGAGCCCGAAACTGAAGAAAAGGGTCCGAGTGGTGATGAAGACTATATGAATGATCCATATGTTGCCCCTATGAATGTGGATCAGGGGGCTCGAGTAGTGGTCCGGCAGGGGGTTTCTTTGATTTCTTAAGATGTCCTTATGAGCCAAACTGGGCTCATGAAGGAATGATGCAGGAGGTGATTGAAAGTCAACGTCCTCCAGTATTTGATAGTTGGAGTGGGCCCGAAAGGACATTTTTTGATCATCAGACGTGGATGGGTGCAAGTATGGAGCGGGCTTTAAGGCACAATTTCGACCGCCAAGAATCATGGAACCGCACTCATGCTTATGCTTTTGAGCAGGAAATAAATAATCGGTACATTGATGATCAAAACTGGCGTATGCATGTTAATTGGCATCGGGGCGACCGATGGTTGTGGACCCACCGCCAGGTGACTACTCGACTTTACCCCCTATGATGGTAGCGTTTCTTATGCATCATTCGCAATGGCTGGATCCCCGTTACGGTCAGCAGCAGCAGGGTACCGGGGAGCAAGAAGGAGGAGAAGGAGGAAGTGGTAGTGGAAGTGGTGCGTTTGCATTCGGTGAGTTTTCAGAGATGATGACTTCCATCATTGGACCTCCAGTCGCGCTACTATTAGTCAGGTGGTGTTCTTTCTTTGTACATTATTGTAGACATTGTGTTGTTTTGTTCTGTTATGATTGGGAGGAAGGGGGCGTATTTTTATTGGTATTCATGTTATGGTTTGGTGGTCAATGTATCTCAAATGTGGGGATGGGGAAATTTTTGGGATTTTGAAAATTTTTAAACCAACCCAAACAATTGTCAAATTTGAATATTTTACCTTAATCCACATGACACATCATTATCTCGTTTTATCCTTTCTTGGTGAGTTTTTTGACCACATCAATGCTTTATAGAAATTAATTCTCTGGTTGTGTGGCAGTGTGTGATTTGTGTTAATAGAACTTGGATAATATATGCTTGTCAAAACCTAAATGTAACATGCTTGTGAAAATGATAAGGGCGTTTAGGTAGCCTCGTCTGGATGTGTGTTGAGTGTGGGTTTGGGGGTTGGACCTCATAAGATAAATATATGAGCTTGGTAGTGAGAGGGACGAGGTTTGGACATTAGTAGCCAAAAATTTGAGCTTTAAACCATTGATTTGTAACTCAAGCCTATGTCCTACAAAATATCTACCTATTGATCAACCCGGTTTAAGAGTTTAATTTGATGTTGATATTGATATGTATGTGTTCTTTCTTTGTTTGATGTTTATTTGTGGTCAAAAAAAATGAAACATGAAAAAAAAGAGAAGGAGAAGTTAGTGAAGTTGTACAAATAGTGTTGGTTATTTTTGTTTGTTGTAATAATAAACCGGGTCGATTCAATGAGCTACATGCATATATCCCACCAATTCTCACCCGTACACATAGCCTCGTTACAACTCGAAAGTCCTTTTGATTAGTAAGCATGTTAGGTAGTTTGTAGGTGGAGACTTGATTATTATCCAAGCTTATTGTCGCACAATCACGCACTAGCATTTAGGGATCTAGCATAATCTTGCTAGTACATTTTTGCCACCGATAGGAGAGTTATTGTGAGGGGTGTGTTATGTGGTATGATGGTAAATTGACAATTAGATGACATGTCTGCGTTTGGTTTATATTGCGATTATTTTTAGGCTTAAAAACGTTTTTATGTGTTGCTTAGGACAAGTAACGTTTAAGTGTGGGAATGTGACGGGTGGTTCATTGGACAACCGGTAAATGCTTTAAAACAATCAATATTCCGCACTTAAATGGGTTAATTGTTATGATTTGATATCTACGGTGTATACGGCTGTGAAGGTACCGAAAAACATAAACAAGCGAGTTTAACGTGCTTTGTCGGGAACTTGTACTTGGCTAGTTGAAGATCAAGACTTGTGGAATTGATAAAAGGGCAAAAAGGGAAAATCTGATGTCCACCGTAAGCTACAGTGGGCACCTTACCTTACGGTGGTGTCTAACATTTTCATGCACCGTATGACAAGACCCTCTGGACCGTAAGAGAATCTTGCCCACCGTAAGCTACGATGGGCACCGTAGCTTACGGTGGTGAGCTGTGAGAAAAGTGTAACTAC
The DNA here is from genome assembly GCA_947069175.1 of Scalesia atractyloides. Classification (NCBI taxonomy): domain Eukaryota; kingdom Viridiplantae; phylum Streptophyta; class Magnoliopsida; order Asterales; family Asteraceae; genus Scalesia; species Scalesia atractyloides. Next base: position 49,893,965 of record CAMTDV010000001.1, on the reverse strand, counting down.
GTATTTTAACTCGTTTTTGAAGGGTCTTTTCAGATACCAATCATTGGGGAACGTTTTGGCAGAGCTTAGAGGCGAAATTTGGTGTTCTTGTGGGTTCCAAACAATTTGAAAACATTTACTTTTGTGTTGTCGAATCCTATGAACATAACAATTGAAGGTGTGATGATTTGCAAGAACATGAGTGGTTAAACTCATTGTGATCATCTTAGGTGGAAGGTTTGTTTGAAACAATTTTGTTTTGATTCCTAATTTCTAGAATAATAGACTTGCAATATTTGTGGTTTGTTATGGTGTTTGGATATTTGTTAGTAATCTATTGATTGATGTTTTGATTCTTGCTTTAATCGTACGTTCTTGGTATCATTGACAATCGAGATATCACGGGAAGGTTTAAGGGTTGGATATTAGTTAATTGGTCATCGGGTAACAACCTCACATTGTAGTAATCCGAGTACTTAGTTCCCTTTTATCATAAACAATTAGTAAAATGCGAGTCATGTCTATGTGACTCTTTCTAGTTGAATTTGAAACACAAGCGTTAATTGAAACCGGAAACCTAGGATGATTACTTGCTACTAACTTGTTAAACAAACAATCTTTGAATTGTAATTAGTTTAAATCCAAAACCAAAACACTAAAATCCTGAATTTAATTTCTTGCATTATAGGTAACTTAGTCGACTTATTACAATCTTTAGATAGCACCAATTCCACAACTCCCTGTGTTCGATACCCACTTACCGCTAGCTATTAGTAGTATTTGGATTAAATTTACGTGAGACTACAAAAACATGTCAATAGTCACTGCATATTTTGGGAGAGTCGGAGTTTACCTGACTTGTCGAACCATCAACATTAGCCATGAAGGCAGTATGATGAGGGAAGGATGCAATATTTTAAAGAATTTTTCTATTTCCTTTGATGCAGCTTATGCTTTCTTCATCAAACCAGCCTTCTTACTTTTCGGGTCCTCTGCTTCTTTCAGCAACTTACTGACCTCGGTATCACTTCCTTCCCTGTTATCTGAATCAGATCCATAACCACCTGTACTCGAGCATTCTTCATCAGAACTACCATTATACCCTGAACTATCATCATCATCAGAATTGTCAATGCTGTGAACATGTTTAATTCGATTGATATTCTTGGAATAACATGTAGTTCCTCCTTGATTCTCCTTACCCAATTGTACTGACCAATCGCATCCTTCATCTGCTTGAACTACTAGAGCTCTGTTGGTGTTATTTGAAGGCCTAGACTGGTTGGTGTTGTTTAGGTTGCTAACAGCTACTATTCTCCGATCATTGTTAACATGAGCTGTTTTGGATGGTTGTGATTGATTTCAGAAAGGGTTATGATTTCCTTGTTTGCTTGGTCTAGTGCACTCACGTTTTAAGTGACCTTTTTCTCCACAGTTGAAGCAAGTAACAGCATCTTTATCAAAGCCATATTTCGTATCTTTCTTGCTTTCCAAACTTGTTCTTCCTGTTCTGCTCATGTAATCCTTAGCTCTTCTGACCGCACTTGCAAACGCCCATTTGATATCCATTAGCTCCATCTCGTCTCTGTCTATTTGTTGGTAATCTTCATTAGTTAAATTGATATTTCCAATTTAACCGGCGACTAATCCACAATAGGCACTAACCATGGTATTTAGAAGTTCCATATGTACCTTAGCAACTTCTACACTGACCTTGGAAAGATGTGACATGTCAATTCTGACTGTATTGGGGTTTGCAGGTTGAAAGTTGTTATCATAGAAAGCTTGTTGAGATGCTTGTTGTGGAGCTTGAGGTGTAATAACTTGAGGTTGTGGTAGAAAGGCTTTAGGATCAAATACTTGACCATAGGTTTGAGTACTTGAGCCAGAAGATTGATCCGTTTGAACTGGTGGTGGTAAAAAGGGGTTAGCATTTGACACAAACGCGGTTTGAAGTTTTGGTTGTTGAATTGTATTGACACCTGTGTTAATTCCTCCAAAGTACATCTAAGGTTTTTGTGGAACAGAAACCCTTTTTGCTTTCTGGATCACTTCTTCATTTTTGTTCTCCAGCTTCTGAACAAATTCATAGATACTAATCACATCCAAACACCTGTATGCCTTAGTAAGTTAATAAATTGACTCCACTTTGCGGTAAGGCGTCAGCAAAACGCATCACGATTTCCTGTGGAGATGCTAACACTTTGTAGGAATAGATTTCACTGAGCACGTAGTAGAAACCTGTTGTCATGTCACTCAATGTTTCATTCTCCATGAACATGAAACCTTCAAACTCCTTCAGCAGATCATGTCGTTTTTTTCTGGTAGCAGCAATTCCTTCTCCTCTTGCTTCCAAGGTATCCCACAGATTTTTGGTGGTGGTACAGTACAAAAACTGATGATAAATATCTTTATGAAGTGCTTGTGTAAGGATAGCAAACGCCTTTTTCTCTAAATCATAAGCCTTTTTATCGCTTTCATCTAGGTTGGCTAAGGAAGTTGGATTTGATCCTACTTCTTCGAGAGATTCTTTATATGGCGTAGTAAAACATGTCCATCATTCTGTATTTTGTCCAAGAACATATGTATGGAAACGACTTTTCCATGAAGGATAATCGTTCATATGGTTCAGTTTTGGTGGACGGTTATTACTCCCAGTTTCACTCTCGCTTATAAGAAGAGTCTGAATGCTCTGATTTTGATTTGCGACATATGCCCATTGATTTGTGGTAATCATGGCTGTATGTTGAGGCATTAATGATTTAACCCATGAAGTTGCGGAGCTTTATGGTGAGTCTTGATTTGTACTTGAACTACTCCCCCAATCCTAAGGATTATTACTCATTATGTTTTCTTGGTTATGAAAATTAAAAGGTTTAAAATGTAATTTTTGAGAATAACAGTCTCCTTTTAAAGTTTATAATTTTAAAAATCACAAAGTTTTGAAAAACTGAAACACGAAAAACAGTTCAAGTTTGTTCTTCGTATGATCAAAGATTGGTGCGAATGACTGACCTTCGTATGAACCTGGTGCTTCGTACGAACCAGGTTGTTCATATGAGAGACCCTCTTTCGTTCGAGCAAACTTGTGCTTTGTGCGAGCAAACTTGTGAGTTGTGCGAACAAGGTTCTTCGTGCAGATGACTTGGTTTTTCGCATGAACAGTCTTGTTCTTCGTGCGGATGGGTTATTCACACGGATGTTTTTCGCAGAGAGGAATCTTTTTGCAGGGTTGGTTGGTGAAAATTTCCTTTTCTAACACAGACTGGTTTTCGAAAGTGGTCAGTTGTCTACACAATTTTGGTTAAAAAGACAAACATTCCATATCAGTTTTTCAGTCAAAACAGTCAAGTCAAGTCAGAATGTCGAGATTTAGTCAACCCTATAAGAATATTCCGGTGAGTTTTCTGGCAGTGCTTCACCTGAAGATATGTCCAACTGAACTTTGATAGAAAATTTTAAGAAAAACCAGATCTTAACATGTCTCCATGTATTCTAAAAAGGTTTTTATGAAAATTTTCTAGATACAACAAGTTTTAACTAAGTTTTAGGTTGGTTATCTTTTAAAAACTTAAGTTTCCTATTGATGTTCAAGAGCGCCTCTAGAAACCCTCACAACTAGCTTAGACACAACACTAAGCTTGGTTTCAAACAAGGAAGAGAGCCAAAGCTCTGATACCACTTATAAGTCCACTTGGAGGATCAAGATTAACCTACTTCCATGTTTATACAACACAAATACGAGTGCGGAATCCTCGTATAACCAAAGCAAAGTAAGAAACTCAGGATAACCAAAGATTCAATATCTTGATTAACATAAAACAATGTTCACACAGACTCATGAAATACTCTCTGCGATCTTGTCCTTTAGTGTCTCTCTCTCTAGCTTGTTCATTGATGTCTCACGTCTAACCTTACACTGAGGAGTGCATGTCTGTTTATATAGTTCCCACACCTAGCAACAGTACGAAGAATGTTGCTAGTCATACGAAACACCACAAGACACGAAGAACCTTCTCCAAAAGATGCTCGTACGAATGGCCAATGGCTCGTACAATCATGACAAGCTCGTAAGAATCAAGCAAGATGCTTGTTACAAGGATCCATTCGTACAAAGGGAATGTGGCTCGTACGAGAAACATCTTGCTTGTACGTAGCATCTCTCAATTGTACTTGGATGTGTTCTTCGGAGAACGTGTCAACAGACATCACGTACACAAGATTAACAGTATGCACATATGCAACTGTTTCACTCAAGACAAACTAATCATCGTACTAAATCAAAATAGGAGGATATCTTGATTTGGTCGACACGACCAAACTATACAGACAAATTAAACAAAGACCGTACAATTACAAACGTAACTAAGAACAAGCAAAAGACATAAAAGTGTATCAACACTAATGGTTTGTTTGTATACTTTAGTTGCAAGTGACCAACGTTAACAAGGACTAAGTCTACCCGAAGACTCGCTGAAAGTGGTTGAAAGGTGAATGTTGATAGCGAAAGAAAAGGTCTACACGGTCACAAGGGGATATTCTCTGTATGCCGGAATTGTAGGATATTCAGCTAGAATTTAAAAACTATATAAGGGGATGCCGGATCATTAGAAAAACACATGTAATCTCGTACACACACCAATTAGTCGCTATAGTCACAATCGTTCACCCACATTTCACAATCATTGTAACACTTAGAGCTGATCCATGCATTATCCTGAAGCTGTATCCTAATATTTCAATCAATAAGAAGAACAAAGGCAGCTGGCAGTTGTCAGCTCCCGAGGTTTTATGCTGGCGATGTAGATAGATCAAGGGCTTTCCTCGTACATCCCGCATCAATCCTTACTTTTATTGTTAATTGCTTAATAATTGATATAGTTTGTTATCCTGAAACTGTTTTCTTTATTAATCAACTTAGCACATTTTTACAAATCTCTAAGCACACTACCTCACAAACTAAATTTGATCACTTAATTGCTTTAGTATTTTTTGACCAAAACATCTGCTAAAAGCAAAGATGGTATGGGAGGTCAAGTTCCCTAGATGACTAGCTAATGTGGTCGTGGTTAAGAAGTAGAATGGAAAATAAAGAATGTGTGTAGAATTATGGATCTAAACAAAGCATGTCCTATGGATCATTTCCACTACTTCACATTGATTCTACGGTAGATGCTACAACAGGAGACAAGATGATGACCTTTATGGATGCTTCTTCAGGATTCCAATAGATACAATGATTCTTGGCTAATTGTGCATGAACTACCTAAGTTAGGATGAACATATGTTAAAGTTTTAATTTTTATCCGGATTACAAACTAGTTTTAGATTTTTCTATAAAAGTGAAGGCTTAGTTTTTATTTGATTCGATTTTCATGCATACTTTTACTTGTTTATATGATCGTGTTTGGTGCCTAGAAACACAAATGTGATATCTATATAACTTTTAAATGTGTGGAATCCATCTTGAAGTTCAAGAACACGTAAGATTTCATAATCTATCTTTTCTCCATTAATTTGGGCAGCATAACATTTGGATATACAAGATTTGACAAAAGCTCTCCAAGACCAAATGCACAAAGTTATGAGCTCACCCCATGACCCCTATATATAGGCCACGCAAGAACCTCATGGGGCGCAATATTACTACGCTACATGACTCATACAGACGTAGGACTCCTACATGTGTATGAGTGTTTGCAATGTAAAATCAAATCTCAAACACGCTAACACACTGCCCTATAAACAAACAGACTCAAGACTTAGATGTAGGCATTAGACATATGCATCAACAACCCCCCTAGATTTTGCCACAGTCTTGTCTTCTTGGTCTTAACAACTTCAGTACTTTATCCTGAATATCTGTCTCATGTATTCTTTCCTGTGTTCTTTAAAGCTTCTTTAGGTAGACTTATCTATAACAGGTGATTTCATGTATTTAAACCTTGTAATATTCGCCTTCTTTTGTCTTTCCTCCACCTTTTCATCTTTCTTACTTTCTTTCTTTCTTTCCTTTATCTCTTTCTTCCTCCACTTGGGGTGTAACACCCCAATCCGGATGAGTTGACGTGTCACTAAAATAGTGGATCAGAACAAAAGTCATAATTCCCTTAATGAAAGTTAGGATTACATTTCAAAAGATAGTTCATAGCTCTAAGGCCCAAAATACGTATTTGTTTTATAACACTGATAAATGTCTTCAGTTAGCATCCTAGGGTTTATTCTTAACTCTACACCCTGCCCAAAGTAATCTGTGAACCTATGGTGAAATAAAATATACGGAATGAGCCAAATGCCCAGTACGGAAAAATAGGCTCAAATAGAAAATAAATAAACAACTGAAATGACATCACTGATAAGAAGCACAACACAACACAGCAAAGCAAAACATATAACTGAACTGAGTCGTATCATACGGATGTATCCAAAAGCTAAACAGAGGTGATAGCCACAAAGTCTAACACATGAGACAGTGCGGGTTGGCCTACCTTACATCCATCTCCAGAAACATACCTATGATATATCCATACGCCTCCTAGTCGCTACGTACCACACTTGTACCTAGGGACGCGGTGAACTGATAACTCCGTCACGGGAGGAGCCAGAGAGCTTAGGGTAGCAGATCTCAGATAATCAGAAATAAATATAACACTAACATTAACAGATATACAAGTATCGGAATATGCGATAATGAGCACAATATAATCATAAACTTATCGCATGTTTGTCAAGCTGAATAACAATTTTAATCGGAGTAAGAAATGAACGGACGGTCAAATGAATCGAGGCTCAAAGACGTTAAGAGTTTTCTAGATAGATAGATATATATATATAATACAAATAAGGTTTTTTAGCAAACGAACCAGATAACAAAAGGAGAGGGGTTAAGGATCCGTACCTTGTTTTCTTGATAGGTAGTCTTACATAATCGTTTAAGCGTGTTCGTATCAACCTACATCGTGGTCACATGTCTCATTAAGTCGTGTTCATATGTATATGTATCGAAAGGTCCAAGTTGGTTTTTTTATATTGTTAATGTTTTATGTCCATTTCTGTTTGAGGTCTCGGGCTTGATTAAGTAGTTATTTAGATTATATTTAGCTATTTTAAGAAAATCAATCGATTATCTATTAACGATATATGAACCACCTAGATGTAATTTACTTTGTAAGATCTGATATGTTCAAATGAAAGATGCTTTGAAATCTGATATGGATGCTTTAATAAAATTATAATGTTAAGAAAACTTTAAAGTACGTCACCAGTGTGGTTCTAACCCAAGATCTTTGGTCTATATGTTAAAAGTTTCAACCATTTCGATTATGCCACTTTATGTTATTTTTTTCGATATCTGATGCATCTAACAAGTAATCTCAGACGTTTAATGAAAATCTGATGTCTTAAGGAAAACCAAAAATCTGGTGTGTTATAAAAGAAATATGATACTTTTAAATGAAAATCTTATGCTTTAAAGAAATCTGGTAAAAGTCACTGGAAGGATTCGAACACCGGTTCCCAAGTCCAAGGCTGAACCAGATGCACTACATTAGACCATGTTTACGTTACTGGATATTTATTTCTTAATCGAGTCTATTAGATTCATCATCTTCTCAGCTATTTTACCTATAAGCCTAGTTTCGCAAATCCAAATTATAACCAACGTTTTGTTCCAGGTTTCACGTATAGTTTTGAGACTAGCTTCTCATATAATTAAGGTTGGTTACCTTGGCCGAAGAAGGTGGTTCCGCTCCCGAAGATGTCACCGGAAAACGAGTAACAGCTGAGGTGGTCGGATTTTCGAAGATTGGAGAGGCAACGCGAAGCGCTGGAGGTTGGAGATTATCCAGGGTGGTCATGGTTGGCGGAATCTGATGCGAAAGGTGGGTTTTCTGATCGAGGTTCAGGTAGCCGGAAAAATGTGAGGCCACGGCGGTGGGTTATTTCCTTGATCTGATGGGCGTCGCTGGTCGCAGAAGGTTAGATACGAGCTATAGTGGTCTGGTTTGGTGAAATCTGATGCGAAAAGTCAGTTTTTTTTTATTGTGATGTCTATCGCCGGGAAAACGGTGTGCAACGGTGGTTATCGTTTCACGGGTGAGGGTGGTCGGAGAAGGTGAGAAAGGTTAGAAGGGAGTCTTGGGTGTGTGTTTGGTTCGTTTAGAGGTGAAGAGGGTCGCTGGAGTGGAGTTGCAGTTTGCTGGAATTGGATTTCTTTGTCGGAATGATGTGGGGCTGCTGGAATTTCTTGTAAACTATTTATAAGGGTTCTAGGTTGTGTCTACACCTTTGGGAAGCGTAGTAGAGGTGTCGACAAATGAGTTGTGACACCGGGTCGTTGCTTGTTCCGGTTCTTTCTCGCCGAAGCTCGGGTTTTGCCGGGAATGAAGACCAGAGGTAGAGATGGTACATAAGAAAGGTGAAGGAGATGAAATGGGTTGCAAGAAGAATTGAGTTCAAAATTTATAGATGGGAGACGAAGGTTCTCGTTTATCAAGTTGGCAAGTTGTTATGAAGTTTTGCAGGTGTTGTCTAATATCAAGTTTGCATAAATTGGTGATGAATATTCAAATATATATATTATTTCAAAGACGATGTACTCATTGCCCGAGAGTTTCAAATCCATACGCATATCCTTATATGATATATATTTATCTCTTATTGTTGTTATAATTATTTAAGCTCTTGGTTTATTTTTAAGTGAACATATATATTTTTTATAATTTTCTGGTTATTATATTGGGTGGTGTTAGAATCTGATGGCTGTTAGCTCAAAGCTTGTATCTTTTTAGATATACTTAATTGTTTGACAGAATAACTAAAAACACATAACAAGAAAACATAATACTAAATGTAATCATATATATATATATATACATATATAAATTCTTAAAATAAATAAAATATTGTCATTTTCAATTAAATAAAACATACTTATGTACAAACAGTCGAGAATATAATATAATAGTATTGTGTATTATTTTTAATTATTTAAAACATAGGATTTGATGGGAATGGATGCGAAATTGTGTATTGAAGTAAATGTATGACATATTGGTATGATGGAGCGTGAGTATGATCTTTAGGTATATTTAAGTATTTTTCACTCGTTTATTTAAGATTTATATTTATAAAACAAGATATAACACTATTGCTCAATATAACACGTTAGGGCAAATGCACACATCGTAGTATAGTGATGGCAAGCTAACGAGGTCGTCCAAGGAAGCAAGAGCTTTTAATACCAGATTATCGTTAACGTCTAATCGACCCAAACTTTGAAAAAAAGTTTTAATAAGTAAAATAAAAATAAGCAAAAAAAATGAAGGAAACATATAAACAATATAGAATCACTTCGTTCCGACTCATCTTTTACGTATCATTTGATAATTTCCGCACTTTAGGTTTTTTAAAAGACTATCTTGATTAAAGTGGCATGTCCCTCTTTTGGAGGCAACGCTACCCTCGACCATATTGGTCTGAGTCAGCATGGATCCAGTCCCGCAAGTCCGGAATATTGAAAGATAATTAAGTAAGTTAATAATATAAAATGTGATATGTCCCTCTTTTGGAAGCAACGTTACCCTCGGCCATATTGGTCTGAGTCAGCAGGGATACAGTCCCGCACTGCCGGTTTATAGTTTTAATAGTAGTTTATTTATAATGGACTTAACGCGTTCTTACTTCCCCGATTTGATGCTATCTACCTCAATGGATGTCCTAATAAGCTTGACCCAAGTCCTCGTGGGATTTATACACTGAACGAGGCAAGAACTTTACCCATACCCCCGGTCTAACCCATTTCCAGGCAGTTAACGTGCTTTATATAGACCGTAAAGACACGAATGAGTGAATCAACAAAACATGGAGGATGATAGAATAAAATTCACTTTCAATATAAAAAACTATTTATTAAAGTCATTAATACAAACCCAATTAAAAAGTTAACCAAAGATTGGAAATCAAAAGTAATACATAAAAGATTTCGTCTTCACCAAGTGATGTAAGAGATTAACCAAACATGACCATAGTTTGACAAAGACTCTTACGATTGATCTTAGATCCTGAGACTACTACACACTCTAAACTCTAATGATTGTGGTGGAAAATGGTAGTGGATTGATGGCAAGTTGTGAGAGAAATGGTTTGCCAAGGGATGAGGTGAAATGAAACCAAACACCCATATTTATAGCTGGAAACAGACCTTTCACATGGCCCCTTGCGTTCCTTCTTCTTTATCTTCATTTAATTCGGATGTCAAATCAGCCTGCTACACGGCCCCGTGGCCATTGTACTTGATTTACTATCCCAGACACGCAAATCTGGAAGTTGACCACGGCCGGTGTCCATAAGGACACGAGCCAATGTATCTTATCTGCTTCTGTTTGTCGACTTCTGATCTGGAATCTTGAAGGGGCACGACCCCATGCTAGATTTCTGATTTGTTGTTTTTTCTCTTGGGGTGAAGCTTGGAGGGTTGGTATAGTGTGTTGTCTTCCCGTCTTTCATACTTATACTGGATTTTATCATTAGGTTCATTTTTTACATTTAAGCTCTTTTTGTTCTGAAAATCAAAAGCATACAAAGAAACGCACTTTTCCAACATTAGTACTTAAAAATGGTTGATTTTATACCGTACTTTATACAATTTATATGTTGCATTTGGCGCATATCAAATACCCCCACACTTAAATATTTGCTTGTCCAAAAGCAAAGCTCTTTAATAATTGCTTACACACCTAAATGGAATTTGTAGAGAAGCAGTTTTTAGGTCTTATGTGTAGAGTGTCGGGAATCCAAGTTCTTTGTATTCTTGTTTTTATATTATTTACAATCCTATTCGAAATGATTTATTTAAAACACTTTTTAAAAAAAGAATAGGAGATAACATGTTTTTATAAATTCTATATAGCTATATACAAGTTCACATACCTTACAAGTGATCACTCAACACTCGGCCATTAATGTATAAGTGACCGCTCGATACCGGTATGGAACTTACTCCTACTATATGCTTGACAAGCGATCAATCCTCCTCCTTTTTAACAAAACCTTTGTAAGTATCAAGAGTACTTTTACAAGAGTAGGTTTTTTGTCAGGGGTAGTATAGTTTTATTTGAAAAGTGGCGAAAAATGTAAAATGTCGGTTTTATTTTGAGAATTTATTTATGTGTGACATAGTTATAAATTATATAGGAAATATTTTTGCCTATTTATTTTAAGTAACTAGATATATATATATATATATATATATATATATATATATATATATAGTATATATATATATATAGGAGAAGGATCCGTTAGGAACCACCCTTTATTGCGAGAATCGCAAGAACCAATCACAACCAAAAATACCTAAAAAAATTAAACAAAAAACAAGATTTTTTAAATATTTTTTTTGAAACAAATCGCTATTTTTCGTCACTAAAAAACAAAAAAAAATTCGAGTAACAATTATCCATGAACATGTGCATATGTACCATTTCTTTGACAAATTCCGTAATACATTATTAATATTAGACAATTTCAGTTCCATTTACACTACCATCCATAGTACACTACTTTTTACATTAACAATATTAGAAATGCACATGTGCATCTATATTTATGAAGATGATAGAACGTGTTTTGGTACACTACTTTGAATACACTTTCCCTTTCATATATCATACCATCCAAAATACACTACAATTACCTTCTATCATCCATAATACAATACCATTACCTCCTACCATCCATAATACAATACCATTACCAATATTTCACTTTACTACATGTATATCAACTCCTTTTATACCATCCAAACAACATATTACATCATAAAATGACAAATATAATCAAGCCATCAACCACTAGATATAACTAACCAAAAACATGTATATGGGCCTACTTCATTATTCAAAATTACAAACTTTTTGTATCAAAACACGTTATATCATGGTTATACATAATTAATCACATGTGCATTTTTAATATTGGTAATGAAAAATTAGTGTATTATGGATGGTAGTGTAAATGAAAGTGTATTTTTCTACTACTGTTAATGTATTATGGAATTTGTCCAAGAAATGATACATATGCACATGTGTATCGATAATTGTTACTCGAAAAAAAAAACTATTTTTTTTCTTAACGAAATATAGCGATTTTTATAAAAATAATTTGTGTGTTTTTTAGATTTTTTAGGTATTTTGTTGTGTTCACATTGATTCTCGCGGTTCTCGCAATAAAGGTGGTTCTCGCATGAACCCTACACTATATATATATATATATATATTCAAAAACTAGGTCATTTCTTTTTATACAATTTTTAAAAGAACTGCATTTTACTAAAATAAAGGGGTGTGAAAATAAAGATTGGTTTTCGGTGATGGTTGATTTGTGCAAAATGATGTTTTATGGGTTTTGAAATGAAAGATTTAGGCTCAAAAGGAGTTTAACTAGGGGAATATTTATGTTTTTGTTTATGGTGGGGTTATAAAAATAAAATAAAGTTGAAGATGAAAAACATGATTTAAATATTCTAATGGCTCTATCATATACTTACTTTGATTTGTTGGTAAGTACCAGGAATGTATCGTCTTGTCAATTTCTAGATTTGTAAAAACCATACGGCTATTCAAACAAGAAACGAAAATGAGCATTTAGTAAATATATAGATTTGCATGCTCGGTAAAGGCTCAAAACTCATATTTTTGTAGTAAAAAAGGTATAGGTGATATAATCGAATTTCACAAAGAGTTGTCGTGTCATTTTTATAAATTTTTCTTATATGGTTCTTTTTATCACGACGCTATCGGTTGTAAACTTTATTAAAACTTAAAAATTTTAGATCTTGGTAAGGCTTGTTTTTGAAAAAGATTTGGGGTGTTTTAGCGTTTCCAAGTAGAGATTTCGTGTAAGACTTGTTTTTAGGACAAACAATTTAAAGTTTAAGCTTACCCCCCCCCCACATTTAAATTACACATTGTCCTCAATGTATCAAAAAATTGGTTAAAATTGATTAAATGTGTAAATGTGGGTTAAAAACAACAATGTTATTTCAAAAACTAGGCACTAGACACGGGGCCGTGTTAGAAGGCACGGCCCCGTGGTGAAAGTGCCAGTATCATAAAATTTTTTAAAACATACAAACTGTGGGCACGGGGGCATGTTAAGGAGTCATGACCCCGTGTGGCAATTCAAGAAAATATTTGTTATAGCGACAAGAGGGACACGGGGGCATGTAAGGTGGACACGACCCCGTGTAAAGCTACTGTTAAAATTCAGTAAAGATGGTAGGGTGCTGGGTTTACTGTTCTGGGTTCGGGATGTCGTATGCTTGGTGGATCCAAGAATCCCACGGTACCTGTAAGCTCATACACACCACAACAACAACAAACAAACATGAAAAGGGAAATCCTACATTATGACCTTTTGATTGTTTCATTATCCATCACAACCATAAGACATAAAAACATAAAGTAAATTGTTTGGAAAGTAAATTGTTCAAAACGGGTTGCAGTCAAAACCATCATTGTTTCATGAAAGAATGAGAGATTAACCTTTAAGTCACCTTCTTGACATCACCTTCGCCATCACCACCTAGTCTGAGTCCATCTTCTCTTCCTCATCCTTCTCGCCACAATACACCATGTGCTCCCGCATGTAAGAAACGTCGGTGCGCATGGAGGCTACGTTCCTCTCGATCCCGCCCACACGGGTGCTGTTGCCTTTGCCTGTGGTGAGGGCATTATGAGAGATTTGGGGCGATTCTTGTATAAGATTATAGAGATTGTGCATGTTAGGAAAATCATCGCCACCTTGAGAGGATGAGCCTGGAGCATAGCCATAGGAGTGCTATAAAGGATGGTTCGTGTCGTCTTCGATTGCGAGGACTTGGTCGGGGTCATTTTTCTAAACCCGCCCCCTTTTATCTTTGAAGCGTAGGAGACCAATGCCGCATTTGGCAATGAGGTTCAGACTGTGGAAAGTGAGATGTCAGCCCAGGAGACCCCTACACCGTTTGAGAAGCTTTGTGGGACGCGTCCAACATAGGTCCTATAGACACGGGCTATCTAGCCACATAAGAATACGGGAGTTGGAGTCGTAGTTCTTACATTGGTGGCCATATTCTTCAATAACATTAAGGCGAGTAAAACCCATACTTATAACAAGGTAAATTTGTACTATAATTAGCATCAGTTAGTGTAAAACAATCCAACTTACATACAAAATACTAAAAGTTTAAAAACTTAATAGTGTTATAACAACTTAAAACATTTTAGTATAGTTCTTACAGACGATGATCAAGATACAACGGAAACTTAAATTTTCTAAGTGTTCAGTTCTTCGAATAACTTGATTAATCATCCGTAACGTTACATTAATCACCCACATCATGAAATATGTTAGAAACGTTAGTTATATAACTTATATAATATATTAAACATAACTTTTCTCAAATGATAATTTCTAGTCTGGTGCAATCATGATTGGTGCTTTCACTAACAGATCTTTAAGGGTAAGAAATGTTGTTGTGCAATCCTTGTCAAAGATGAATGAGGCATCTTTTTCAAGTAGCTTAGTTAGAGGTCGAGAGATTTTGGAAAAATCTTTGATAAATCGCCTATAGAATCCGACATGTCCTAGGAAACTTCTAAGGGCTCGAATAGATGAAGGAGGAGGTAATCGAGAAATATTATCAATTTTTGCATGATCGACTTCCATTCCTTCATTAGAAATTTTGTGACCGAGTACTATCCCCTCAGTGACCATGAAATGTAATTTTTCCCAATTAGGGGCGAGGTTAGTCTCTTCACATCTTGATAGCATTCGTTCAAGGTTATTGAGGCATTAGTAAATGAATCGTCAAAGATATAAAAATCATCCATGAAAACTTCCATGGTTTTTTCTATCATGTCATGAAAGATGGCTACCATGCAACATTGGAATGTTGTAGGTGCGTTGCATAGACTAAATGGCATGCGTTGATATGTGAAGGTTCCATAGAGACACGTAAAGGTGGTTTTCTCTTGGTCTTTAGGGGAAATGGGGATTTGAAAATATCCTGAAAAACCATCTAGAAAACAATAAAATTTATGACCGGATAATCGTTCTAACATTTGATAAATGAAGGGTAAAGGAAAGTGGTCTTTCCTTGTAGATTCATTGAGTTTTCTATAGTCGATACAAAAAGTTTACCTTGGTTGTCGAGGAATGCATATTCTAGGCCCTTTGGTAGTTCCTTAAGTTCTAAAGAAGGTGGTTCTTCAATAGATGGCTTAGTCTTTGGTTCGTTCTCACGGTCGATGGATGAAATAATTTCATTTGTTACAATTTCCTCTTCAACGAATTGGTCATTTTTTCCTCCATATGCGGTGGCCTAACTTCATCTTCCAACAAGGAGTCGTCATTGTCGATTGGGTATTTCATTGATTTATGTATATTAAAACTCATTTTGTCGGCCCCAAGTTTAGTGGGAAGATTTTTGTGTTCTTGTTTGAGCAAAGCTTGATGGGTTTTGAGAAAAGGTTGTCCCAACATGAGCAGAGCATCATCTAAGATGATGAAGTCGGTTGGAACAAGTGTTTGATTTGTTTTAATGAGAACATCATCGACTACTCCCGAAGCATGTTTTATTTTTCGATTAGCCAAAATGATAGGAATTTTAATTGGAAGAAATCTACCAATACCCAATCTTTCAAAACGTAGCTTGGCATTATGTTAACGCAAAGATCTTTGTTGACTTAGATGTTACTAATATAGATGTTTTGAATAAAACATGTTACCGGTGTTATGTTTAATTCGATTTGTTCATCTTATATTAGCGAAGTTTCACCTTTAGTTAAGTTAATGCTCGCCATTTGTTTGATGTTAAGGTTAGTGGTTACTTCTTTTAGAAACTTAGCATGAGATGGAACAAACTCTAATTTTTGAAGGAAGGTTGTAGGATGTGTATTTCTTGGAGGTCTTTGTGTTCCTCCTCGAAATTTACCTTTGAGAACTTACCTTCCGAATTGCTTGATTCGAGTTTTTCATCTTCATGTATCGATTTGTCTTCAAGTGGTTTCTCCTTTGTTGGCTCTTGAGGTTTTACCTCTTCTATGATCACCTCTTTGATATAAATGGTCTCTTCTTTTGCACGAGATTGTTTAATCAAGACTTATAAGTTCTTGAGACTTTGTATGAGGCTTTCTGCTTTAGGTACGATTGTAGGTGGTGTCTCATATGTTTTAAACACTAGAATGTCCCAATCAAAGCATGATTTTGGAGGCTTAAATCGTGGTTCCTCATACGTCATGAATGAGGTTGATGGTTGAAAAAGGTTACAATTTTATACCCAATGGGATTCACCGCATATGGTACAATATGGTTCCTCATAGTAACCATCATCATAATAGTCATAATCTCCCATGTAATAATCCATTGTTTGGATAGTACCCAGAAGATTACGGCTCTCGAAAACTGAATTTTTTTTGTGAAACAAGAGGTTTACACGACCCCGAGTTGGAACAACACGACCCCGTGTCCAGGAATGTGATTTATTCGGTACCAGGCGTTTTTACAGGGCCCCGTGTCGAATAAGCATGGCCTCATGTAGGTCTTCTGAGAAAAATTTTTGTTTGGCTTTCAGTTACTGCAGATTTGGCACGACCCCGTGTTAGTGCAACATGGCCTCGTGTTAAACTACTGTAACTAAAATTTTTAGAAAAATGAACAGAAATTTGAACAGAAAATTTAAAGAAAATGATTAGGCCGTTGATTTTAAGCTTTCTTAAAATCCTTGTGTCCCTGGCAACGACGCCAAAAAAATTGATGTGATGGAGCATGAGTATACAATCTGTTAAAAGTTTCTCCAATCTCCAACATACTCGTTCCTGTTCTTCCACACATAAAATCTGTTAAAATTTTCTCCAATCGCCTTAATACACACAACTATCGAACCATAAATACTTACCAAAAATTCATTTGGTACGTTGCCGGAAAAGCTTCTGATGTAGAGATCTCCGTTCTGGAGGTGTTTTTTGGTGGATACTACACCAGATGTTGTACCTAGGGTTTCGGTAGAGAAAACCGAGGCAAAGACAGTGGTCGTCGGAGCAACATGATGGTCGGCGGCCTGAGATCTGCTCTGGTGAAGAATATATCGCCGTTAAAGCTCCTCCTGCTGCTATTGGTGTTTTATGAAGTTGTAGGCCACATATGTGGGCATCAACATCAACAACATAACTATCAACAACATTTCCACCGCCATCAAGGTCGTCGGAGGTCCATACAACCTCCGATGTTACGGTTGTCGCCGAGGTAGCCACTGAGAGTTTTGGGGAATGAGATTGGGAGGATGGCTGTGATGATGATGTTATTGATGCCATTGGGATTTTTTAGGTTTTTTTTGTAAAAGGACATAAATGCCCTTACATGATGTGCACATGATTTGATTTAACGTTTAAAACAAAACCTGGTTAGTATTAAATGATGTATCGTGTACTGGGTTTTACAAATAAAGGATTGTGATTGTGATTATTGAAGTTAAAGGGCATTCAATGCAATCCGATACAAAAATAAAGGATGAAGAGTGTAATTTACCTTTAAAACTATATGATTAGATTTTTTATTTATTCTTTGTCTCTCATAAAATTACTCTCTCTCTCTCTCTCTCATCTAGACCATCCTACCAACACCATTGCTATCACCGCACCACCACCACTACTTGATAACCACACCTCCACCACAACACCACCACCTCCAACCCTACCACCACCACCACCCCCATCGCACTTCCACCGCCACCACCCTTCCCACCGCACCTCCACCACTATCCCACCGCTGCACAACCACCACCATCACCAAAAACACCCCACCCCCGACAAGAAAAAAAGGTCTAATGGACCACCACCTTCATCCACACATACCTTTTCTTTCTCTTCTCTCTCTACTAACCTCCACATCCCACCTCTGCCGCCCCACCCCCTTCCCATCTTACATTTCATCCCAACATATTTAGTCGACGTTAAAATCAAACCACCACCCCCTTCTCTCTCTACTAACCTCCATATGGAGGTCACGATGGACCCACCTCCCTGTTGTGGTCTAGTGCATGAGAAAAAAATGGTCGAATCAACGCTGCACCACCTCTGTACAATTCGACAACAAATCGGCAGAGAGTGGTGATATGTCAAAATGGTGTGGCCGGAGAGTGGTGATGTGCTAGAATGGTGGTGGTGAAGGCTAAATCTTGGTGGTAGCGTTGATTGGTGACATATATGTGTATATATATATATAAAGAGGGAGAGATACAAAGAGGAGAGATGAAGAGAGAGTGTAAGTAGGGAATATAGATGAGAGAGAGAGAGAGTGAGTAGGGAATATAGATGTGAGAGAGAGAGAGAAAGAGGTTTTTAATTTTTTTTTCGAATTTTAATATTAATATTAATAAAAATAGGTTAAATAGTAAAAAGACCTTTATACCCTCATGTGTGAGGCACATGATTCCTTTTAACTTTAAAATTTAACAAGGAAAGGTCAAAAGGACAACGATTGTAATCATGTGCACAAACGTAAATGACAACCACTGTAATTTTTAAAGTTAAAAGAACAGAGTTTGCAGAAACTTTCAAACATAATGGACGAAAGTGTCATTTTCTCAGTTTTTATGAATATTTGGGACGCTTTCGCAGATAACACTTGTGCATGGATGTTTAAATTTAAATAGAAGGATAAATAAATTGATCGGGGATGAGTAGATACAACAATTTTGTTTATGGTTTTTGGCTACTATTGTAATATATTCAAATTTTGTTTTAATAGTATATGTTCTTTTTTGGTTCGTAAATCTTTTGCCATGGAGAACTCATCTCAACATCTTATTGCACGATTGACTTAGGAGTTCAACTTTGTCACTAAAACATGTCGCAGTTATGAGTTTTTTGTGTACCTGTTGATGTAAGATCGTAGTCTCAAGCAAATTTAATACAAATACTACTAATAGTTAGCAGTAAGTGGGTATCGAACACATAGAGTTTGTGGAATACGTGTTATCTAAAGTTTCAACTAAAATCACTAGTTTATCTAAAATGCAAGAAAATGAATTCAAGATTTTGAGTGTTTTGGTTTTAAACTTAAAATTAGCTAAAGAAGTTGCAATTCAAATATTGGTTGTTAAAACAAATTAGGAGAAAGTAACCATCCTAGGTTTCCGGTTTCAATTAACATTCGTGTTTAAATCCAACTAGAAAGAACCACATAGACATGATTCATGTATGATTATTTGTTCGTGATGAAAGGGAACTAAGTACTCGGATTATTAAAACCCGAGGTTGTTACCCGTGACCAATTAACCAATATCCAACCCTAGCCCCTCCCGTGATATCTCTATTGTCAACGACACCAAGAACGTACGATTTAGGCTAAGATCAAAACATCAATTAATAGCTTACAAACAAACCCTCAAACACCATAATAAACTACAAACATAGCAAGTCTATTATTCTAGAAATATGAATAAAAACACAAATGTTTTAAGCAAACCTTCAACCTAGGATGATCACAATGAGTTTAGCCACTCATAGTCCAGCAATTCATCACACCATCAAGTTTTATGTTCATACGAATCAAAAACACAAAGCAAATGTTTTGAAATTGTTTTGGACCAACAAGAACACCCAAATTCGCCTCCTAGTTGCTTAGAAACATTTTCCAATGATTTGATACCCCAAAGACTCTTCAAAAACGACTTTAAGAGGTAGTTACACTTTTCTCGCAGGTCACCACCGTAAGCTACGGTGCCCACCGAAGCCTACGGTGGCCTTCATGTCCTTACAGCATCAATCTTCTGGCTTACGGTGCATAAATAAAGAGTCAGACATCATCGTAAGCTACGGCCCCTACAATAGCCTACGGTGGTTCCAGTTTTTTCGCAAACTTGTTCTCTTATCAACTATCTATTTTCCATCTTCACTTGGCCAAGCACAAACTCCCATCAAAGTACATTAGAATCGCTTATTTATGCTCTTCGGTACCTGCAAAGCCATGCGCACCATAGTGATCACATTCCGATAACTAACCCAATTAAGTGCGGAATATTGATCTTTTTAAAGCACCTGAGGGTTGTCCAATGGTCCACCCGTCATATCCCCACACTTAATCGTTGCTTGCCCCAAGCAACACACCAAAAACATGTCCAAGCCTACCAGTGATCAAAGTGTAAACCAAACAAAAACCTATTGTCCATTTGTTAATCTACCATCATACCAAATGACACACCCCTCACAACGACTCTCCTCTCGGTGACAAAAAGTTACTAGCAAGATTTTGCTAGATCACTCAATGCAAGCGCATGATTGTGCGACAATAAGCTTGTGTAATAATCCAATCTCCACCCACAAAATACTTAACATGCTTACGAATCAAAAGGACATTCGGGTTGTAACGGGGCTATGCGAAAAGGTGATAATTTCGTGGGATATATATGCAAGTAGCTCATTAAATCGACCCGGTCCTATTATTACTACTAAACAACAACCACTAACTATATACACAACTTCACTTTCTTTTTTTCTTTTCTTTTTCATTTATTTTATTTTTTTTTTTTTAACTACAACATTGACATAAACATCAAACATACCAAAACTCCTTAACCGGGTCGAATCAATAGGTAAAACTTTGTAGGAAATAGGCTTGGGTTACAAATGAATGGCATTAAGCTCAATTTTTCCTACTAAAGACCAAACCCCCGCCCTTTTCACTACCAAGCTGATATATTGTATCATATGAGGTCCAACACCCCAAAATCCCACACTCTCACACATCCAGACGAGGCTACCTAAATGCCCTTATCATCTTCATAAACATGTAACACCAAGGTCTCGACAAGCATATATTACACAAGTTCTATTAACACAATCACACACTGCCCTCAAACCAAAGAAATAATTTCTAATAATCATATATGTGTGGCCCAAGAACTCACCATGAAAGGATAAAAGGGTTGCCGATGTGTCATGCGGAGTAATGTTAAATTTTCAAATTTTACAATTTTTCGCTTGGTTTAAAAATTTTCAAAATCCTCAAAAATTTCCCCCATCCCCACACTTGTGGTACATTGACCCCAATATATGGCTTTGACGGAAACGATCACTAAAACTACCTCGACCTCACTCTCAAATCCGATTTTTTATATATATAAAAACATATAAACACCACCAACACCACCACAACCCATGACATAAATATCAAACACAATACGCCACCCTTCCACCCAACCATAAACAAAAACATAATGATATCTATAATAATATACAAGAGAAACACCACCTGGTTAGTAATATCACGGCAGAGGAGGCCCAAAGATAGACGTCATCATCTCTGAGAACTCTCCAAATCCAAACGCGCCGCTCCCACTACCGCCACCACCTTCACCTCCTCCTTGTTGCGTGGCGTTATGCTGCTGACCGTATCGGGGATCCACCCACTGTGAGTGATGCATTGGTGGCGTGGGGTATGAAATGCTACCATCATAAGGTGGCAATGCCGAGTAATCCAACGGTGGCGGGTCCACAACAACCGGTCGCCCCGCATGCCAATCAGCGTGCATGCGTCGGTTCTGATCATCAAGATATCGATTGTTTATCTCCTGTTTGAAAGCATATGTATGAGTGCGATTCCATCATTCTTGTCAATCGAAGTTGTGCCTTAAAGCACGTTCCATGTTTGATGATCAAAAAATGTCCTTTCAGACCTGCTCTAATATCGAATACAAGAGGACGTTGACTTTCAATTACCTCTTGTATTGTTCCTTGATAAGCCCAATTTGGCTCACAAGGATGCCTTGAATAGTCGAAAAAGTCCCCAGCATGATCGCTACTCGAACCCCCTGATCCACATTCATAGGGTCCATATATGGATTATCCATATAATCCTCATCTCCACTTGGATCCTCCTCTTCACTTTCAGGCTCGTCATCTTCCCCGGTCTCAACGGTCGTGCATCGGCTTTCAAAACTCTCCATCTTTGGCTCTCACTCTTCAGTTTACGATACCATTCAGATTCGGTATACTTCCATCCAGCTCCCAACTGCTTCACATCAAATGGTTTGAACTTTTTGTAAGACCCCTTATCCTTCGCATCGATTGCCCTATACATCTTCAACAGCGCCGTAATGAGTCTATAGTGCGGTATGATCTTCTGCTGATCACTGTTCCGACTGATCCAAATATTACTCAGCAAAAGTATTCGGAACGGAAACAATGGAGCCCCAGTCAACATAGTGTGTAACACCAGCACTTCAGGACGCCACACTTCAACTTTGTCACCCCGCCGTGGAATGACATTCTGTAAACATATCGCCAACATCAATTTCCCTTCAATCCTAGATTCTTGCGGTACAGCTTCCAATGGGTAGTACCAGGTAAAAACAAATAGTCCAACATTGTATTCCACCTTGGGTGCCTTTCTGGCTCAAAATACAAATCTTCCAACCTTGGAATCATGTATTGATTCACCGGTTTACTATCAAACTTAGCCACCCTTCGCAATGAATCAAACGACATCTCCACATCAATACCGTTGACTGTTCCAATCTGCTTCATTTTTTACGCACCCCTATACGGAGGACATCTTAAAGTGAAAATGCACTCTTGAATTTCTGCGTCATACAATTTGTTCCCTCATGATCATAGCACCTCAATGCAGCTTCCCAAGTTAACGCCCAGAATTTATTAGTAATCCCGAACGGACCGAAATCCACCTCTCTAACCTCTTTTTCACATATGAATGCCTCCATCTTTTGGGCTAACTTGTTTATTTGATAATAAATAGCTCGGCTTGCCATTCAGATGGTTGATCATGCAAGGGCCCGGATGTCCAGTTTGGCTTCGGACCCCTTTCTGGTGCTTCTTCCTGTTCCTCTTCTACATCACTTTGCAAAACCAATCTCCTTTTCTGTTGAGTTGGATTAATCGAGGATCCAACTTTCTCCTTACCTTTACGACCCATTTTCTACAAGACATAACAACAAACAACACAAATTATTCCTCTTCTCATTAACCCACAACATCTCCACACTTGCTTATCATGATGGTTGTGCATATAAGACAAATATGATATTCATCATCTTTTGAAAATTTGAACAATATTTCCCTAGGTTAGCAAAAATTCTTGCCAAAAATCATGTTTTTACCAAATGACTTAGCTTCCATAACCACAACCATTCAAAACCCATCAAGTTCATCTCACCATAAAAACTACAAGCAAGTGTGTAATCAAAGGTAACATACACTTACAATTCTATAATGCATCATCAGTTATGTAAGAAAATGCATACCTTTGCTTTGCAGAGGATAATAATACTAAGAACTTCAAGATTAATCAAAACCCACAAGAACCCCAAAATTTTCAGATCCAAATGTCTGAAATCGACCACCCAAACGTTGGATTCTTTGAAATGCAAGCACAATTCCGGAACCCTTGTGAAATTCTAATCAAGATTGACCCAAAAATCACTCGATTTGGTGAAGATATGGTGAAATGGTGAAGTTGTGAAGTGGTGTTCTTGAAAGGGTTTTAGGAAGAAGAAGAAGAAGAAGAAGGAGGAATGTGGCTAGGGTATGTGTAGAAATCGTGTAGCTAGGGTAAAAACTTGGGGGAAAAATTCGTTTTTATCTTCCTTTTACGGCGGACCCACTGCCAGCAGCCACCGTGCCAAAATTTGACGTAAGATCGTAGTCTCAAGTAAATTTAATCCAAATACTACTAATAGTTTGCGGTAAGTGGGTATCGAACACAGGGAGTTTGTGGAATACGTGTTATCGAAAGTTTCAACTAAAATGACTAGTTTATCTAAAATGAAAGAAAATGAATTCAAGATTTTGAGTGTTTTGGTTTTAAACTTAAAATTAGCTAAAGAAGTTGCAATTCAAATATTAGTTGTTAAAATAAATTAGGAGAAAGTAACCATCCTAGGTTTCCGGTTTCAATTAACATTCGTGTTTAAATCCAACTAGAAAGACCCACATAGACATGATTCATGTATGATTATTTGTTCGTGATGAAAGGGAACTAAGTACTCGGATTATTAAAACGCGAGGTTGTTACCCGATGACCAATTAACCAATATCCAACCCTAGCCCCACCCGTGATATCTCGATTGTCAACGACACCAAGAACGTATGATTTATGCTAAGATCAAAACATCAATTAATAGCTTACAAACAAACATTCACACACCATAATAAACTACAAACATAGCAAGTCTATTATTCTAGAAATATGAATAAAAACACAAATGTTTTAAGCAAACCTTCAACCAAGGATGATCACAATGAGTTTAGCCACTCATAGTCCAGCAATTCATCACACCATCAAGTTTTATGTTCATACGAATCAAAACACAAAGCAAATGTTTTGAAATTGTTTTGGACCAACAAGAACACCCAAATTCGCCTCCTAGCTGCTTAGAAACGTTTTCCAATGATTTGATACCCCAAAGACTATTCAAAACCGACTTTAAGAGGCAGTTACACTTATCCCGCAGGTCACCACTGTAAGCTACGGTGCCCACCGAAGCCTACGGTGGCCTTCATGTCCTTACGGCGTCAATCTTCGGGCTTACGGTGCATAAATAAAGAGTCAGACATCACCGTAAGCTACGGCCCCTACAATAGCCTATGGTGGTTCCTGTTTTTTCTCAAACTTGTTCTCTTATCAACTCTCTATTGTCCATCTTCACTTGGCCAAGCACAAACTCCCATCAAAGTACATTAGAATCGCTTATTTATGCTCTTCGGTACCTGTAAAGCCATGCGCACCGTAGTGATCACATTCCGATAATTAACCCAATTAAGTGCGGAATATTGATCTTTTGAAAGCACTTGAGGGTTGTCCAATGGACACCTGTCACCTCTGAAAACAAAGTGGCCGAACCAAGAGAACCTTCGTTTGGACAAATGAAAAGCTTGAGCAAATAGTGACTCATCCATTTTATTATTGAGGTGCGAATTGTATGTATATTAAATTCAAAACAAATTTTTAAAATGGAATCACTAACTAAACCACACACAATCGGTAGGTTCAACAGGAAACTCTAGACGTGATTAAACATGTGAACCCCAAGAAACTCTAGACGTGAATAAACATGTGAACCCGATTGATCGGCTACTCAAACTGCCTAACAACGCCCAGCTAATGACCTATCAATTCTAAATTAGATTTCTCACTTCTAGGAAAGATTGCACATTTTAATTAATTGGTTTTATAATTATTAAACTTAAATTAGATATCTCACCTTCAAGGTCTAGACTGAAAGATTAACAACCTATACTGACTCCCGGCTCTAAAGATTTTTCTAAGTTTCTAGCAATGGAACCAAGAAATATAAATAATCAAACCAATCAAAACCAACACACAAATATTTAGGATCGGGTTTTCAAAAGTGTAACATATAATTCATCATATTCATTCATAACCAAAAATTATTCAATCAAACAATAATTTAGCTCATCAACCTAAGACTGCTTGATGTGGGGCTTGTCCCCGGGTCGTCCAGGTGTGGCGACGGCCGGAACACCGCGCCCACCCGGGTCGTCCTTGTAGGTCCACTTGGAGGATCAAGATGAACCTGCTTCCTTGTTTATCTAACACACCTACGAGTGCAGAATCCAAGTAAGTATGCAAACCAAAGCAAAGTAACAAACACAAGATAACCAAAGATTCAATATCTTGATTAAATAAAGAGAGCTAGTACAAACACATACAAACAATGCACATACAGACTCAGGATATTCTCTTTGTGCTCTCTCTCTTGTGCCTCAGTGCCTTTCTCTAGTGTCATACACTATCGCAACTGAACTGTGAGGTGCATGTCTGTTTATATAGTAACAACACCCAGCAACAGTACGAAGAATGTTGCTGGTCGTACGAACCACTAAAAGCCATGAAGAACATTCAGCAATGGTTGCTCGTACGAACAACCTATGGCTCGTACGAATAGAAACTGGTTCGTACGAACAAGCGTAGTGCTTTTTGGAAGAGCCACTCGTACGATCATGAGGATCATTCATACAAACAGATAATAGCTCGTTTGAGCTAGCAACTTGCTCGTACGAAACATCTTTTACTCGCACGAAGAAGTATTCTTTTGAGAACTTCCTAACAGACATGTCGTACACGAGACTTAGCAGTATGTACACATGCAAGTCTTTTACAACACAGACAAAGTAAACGTCGTACTAAATAAAGATAGGAGGATATCTTGATTTGGTCGACACGACCAAACTATATAGACACAATAAACAAAGACAGTACAATTACTGACGTAATTAAGAACAAGTGACAAACACAAAAGTGCATCAACAAACTCCCCCTCGGCTGTTTCTTGATCTCCAGTCTTCATTTCTAATGGACCGTTGCACCCACATTCACTAAACACTTTCAACCAATGTTGACTCAAAATCAAAGTCTTCAATATTCTCCAAAAACATCAAACCTTTCCAGTTTCCTCTTGAGTACCACTAGAAGCAACTGGATCGGTCACGAATAGTTGTGCATTAGACTCTACCATTGGAGTTGCAGCAGAAACTTTTGGTTGTGCGGATGAAGCTGAAGCATTAGGATTACCAGGGTCTTCACTGTCGTGATCACGTTTACGCTGGATCTCCTGTGCTTTGCATCTTTCATTCCACAGAATGTTCACCCACTTTCTGCTCATTTCAAATACGTCTTTAATACCATTAAAGCCTTCAACCAATGTAGAATTATGAGAATGATATCATTCTCTCAAGTCATCATGTTTAGCAGTTAATGTTTCGGCAGATCGTTGTACAACCGCACTATGTTCTTTCAGCCTATTCAATTCAATCCCACGAGCGTTATCAGCTGCTCTCACTTGTTGTAGCTGAGCTGCCCTTTCAACATCCGCAGCCCTGATCCGCTCATTCTCATTTCTTAATTGTGCAATCTCAGTAGCCTGCTTTCCAACAGATTCTTCAAAGAATTTACCTCCAATTGTTGCTTAATAACTGTATTCCGATTTGAATACATATATTCCGAGTGCTTGTTAATCTGAGTTGTTGCAGCTTGTAGCTGAGAGAACAGAAAATCCACTTTCTCATCCTGT
Organism: Scalesia atractyloides; assembly: GCA_947069175.1. Lineage (NCBI taxonomy): Eukaryota > Viridiplantae > Streptophyta > Magnoliopsida > Asterales > Asteraceae > Scalesia > Scalesia atractyloides. The sequence continues at coordinate 49,866,895 of CAMTDV010000001.1, read as the reverse complement.
TCCATTTCAGAGAATAACCGACTGCTTCGTTTTGTACTTTGTTGATTAATTGCAGATGGGGATTGTTGAACTGAAGAAGAAGTGGGTTGTTGTTGAACTGGGGTAGTCTCAACTGAAGGTGTTTCAGCTACTGTGGTAGCTGCAGTTTGTGGTTCAGAGGTTGTAGTGGGTTCCGATATTAGAGTTTCAGCCTCCTTCGATGTAAAGGCAGACCGAGCTTCTACAAAGGTTGCAATACGGTTTCTTGTTGCATGGTTGTAGGTTGGGTGATTTCAGGTGGAGCTGATGAGGTTTCCATAGACTTTTTGCTTTGTTTCTTTCTACGAACCACAAGTTTCTTTTTGCGAGCTCGTTCAGTATCAGCATTGGATCGAACATAGCCAGCATCTGGATCTATTGGAATCTTTCTAATCTGCCAACCCCACGCTCATCAACATAGCGTTCATACCCAGGTTCAAGCGAATTGTCATCAGAGTACGATTCTTCATCCGGTTGTTTACCCTTATCATTACCTATAGTACCTACACCACTTGCACCACCATCACCATTATCATCACTGTCATTATCATCACCTTTTCTCTTTTGACGACCAAACTTATTTTCGATTATCTTTTTCAAAGTTGGTTCTTCATTATCTAACTGACTATTTTCATGGCGCCACTTATCATTTTCTGGTGCAACATATTCATCATTTACCAGAAAACCAAACAAATTACGAGGAGGTATGCTTTCCTTGTAACGTTTAGCTGCTACTCCTCTGAATATCTTCAACGAATGTTCCATCATAACCTCAACTTTTAGAACATCGTTGTCGTTCTACTAAAGATTCTGATGTTGTATATTCAAGATCATTTGGAGAAAATGAGGATACATCCAAAACTTATTTCCACCATATCGGGTTCTTCTCAGGTTTTCCTTCATGTTTGCAAAAATATACTTTGAAACACTGAACGGTTTGCTCAATGTCAAAGCTATCATCATTCCAACTAAGTCGTTATTAGCCATTTCATAACCATTTTGTCTGTTGCTTAAACACTGAATTAAAACATGTAGAAAGAACTTGTATTGGAGTGGCAGCCATGCTTTGTTTAGTTCTCCTACGAGAAAATCTCCAACGCATTTCATTCAAAGCAAACATCCACGTTGACACTTCAACAGAACTGAGTATGGAGCTTCAGGATCATCGCTAAGCTGCAACGCTGAGTTAATTACTTCAACAGGAACATCTACGTCTAAGTCATTTACTTTTCCATGGATAAATTCATGTTCATTCACTTCAACAACTTTAGCTGAATCCCAAAATTCCTTGATCAATGTCTTGTATACTGCAGTTTTATGCGTGATAGCATAGTGTATCCTTGAGTCGCGCAAAAACTTCATTATTCCGTGGTACTCAATAATTTATCTACGGATCTAAGTAGGCAACCATGTTGTGTCTTGGCTGTGACATAATTTCCACTTCCGACTTGTCAGTTCTCTTTGTTGCGGGCTTTCTTTTATGTTCTTTTTGTGCCATCCTGTACACCAAAGATAAACAGAATAAGAAGAACATAAATACACTAGGGAACATACACAAAAAGTTTTTATTGTGAACTTTCTGTATGTATGTATTCCCTAGACGAAGAACTACTGACTCATACGAATAACAATTTATTCGTACGAAGAACAACTGGCTTGTACAAAAAACAACTGACTCGATCAAACAAGTGACTTTCTCATATGAGTAACAGGTTCGTACGAATGATAGATTATTCGTGCGCGTAATAATTCACTCGTACGAAGCAAAGTTAACTTGTTCGTACAAAGAACTTCAAGTGAAGATTATGCATAAAGAACTCGTTTTTCGTCAACAGGTTCTTTGCTTAAAGTTTGTTGTTCGTGTCGGGCAATGTAATACAGTCAGGTAATGTTCAAACCGTTCATCTTCAAGGTATACCAACATTGTCAAACATACCTTAAAGATATCAGAAACAACTTAAAAAGGGTGAAAAGATTAAGTAAGAAAGGTGAAAGTAAAGTTGTACTAAAGAAACTTCATCACTCTCTATACCACATTCTTATACTCGCACGAAAAACACTTAGTTCACACGAAGATCAACCAGTTTGTACGAAGGACTGTCTTGAACAACAAGTGAAGGGCTCATTCGTACGAAGCAAACACATTCATACGAGTGATCTTGATTCATTCATACGAAGAGCTGTCATTCGCACGAGGAACCTCTGATTCGTACAAGTCTAGGTTCTTCCAAACTGGAACATCAGTTCTTTGTGGACCTTAGGTTTCTTGTTGACTTGTTTAGATCTTTGCACATATCCACACAAATCACAAGTTAGAAAATGTGCACATTAAAAATATTTTTTTCTTTGTAATGAGTTTACCCCGTTGTAAGAAGATACTTTATGAAGTTATGATATAAAGCAAATGATTTTTAGGGAGTATCTTGGTGGAAAACATTTGAGCTTCAACTTTGGCTAAATCAAGATAATTTAATTTAACACAGAGTAAACCAAAATACTACTACTAGGTAAGAACAAACTATTCAAAAACTAGCAATCTTTTTCTGAGTTTCAAGGTAAGAGAATCATACCAGCTTTTAATCTTGCAAAAAAACGAGTATTTGTTTAAAACATTAAATTAAATAAATAAGTATTCTACTACGATTATCGGTATTGTTGTCCACATAAGCTCAACTTATCAGATGTAATCATGATTAGAAGATATGATTAATGTATGAATTATACTTACTAGCCAGTGTTTAACCACTTCATGACACATTCCCGTATCAAGACATGCATGAGAGAAAATCTTACCGGTGAGTGTACTGCTTATCATCTGTTTTGACGTATATGATGTGAGATACTCACTTATTTTGATTGAAAACAAGCCCTTTGTGATTAAATCACTTATTGATGTGGAACTTGATTTTCAAATGTATGCAGGGCATAGGAGTAAGTCCGTGAACAAGTTAGTACCATCGTACCGACAAAGATACGAACTTAGCTCCCGCATAAAGCTGTGATATATTATGACTTATTGTTGGGTGAATGTGATATTTTTATCACTTATTGATGGTCGTATGCAGTATTTACACATATGTATGGTATCATGGAAGTTCTAGACTTTCGTCCCCGTTATTTTTCGGTAAAAGATTCAACCATGATACCCAGATAACAAGCAAGCATAAAGACCGCATAACTCAAAAACTCGGCATACTATCAAATGAAATTTCGGTACCAAGACCATATGCCAATGAATGGTTCCCACCTGGCTTTCAGTCCATTATGTTTATATCAACTTACACATTTTAATCTGATTGTGAGCCTACCGGTAAATCATTCGTAAAGCTACTTACCAATTTTTGTTTTAAGTATTTTTACCGTTTTTGACAGATCACCAGTGTATCATCATCTTCTCTTATCTTTCCAAGAAACTCAGTTTTGATTTTTAGTTTTTCTATTGTTTTTGTATTTTTCTAAAATTTTCTCTCCCTAAAATGCAGAAAGTAAATAAATAAAGACATAACTATATAAAAGACATATTTTTGTATTTTTGCATTTTCTTATGTTTTTGTATTTTCTTGAAATTTTCTCCCCCTAAAATATAAAAAGAAAAGAAAAGGAAAAATCTTTTTGTATTTTAGTTTTGAAGAAAATATTTACGGAAATGATTAGCCAAGGATGATTTACTTGGGTTTCACCTTGATGCCATTGACCAAAAGAAGATAATTAAAACGTGATTTATCAAAAGCTTTTGTAAACAGGTCAGCACGTTGGTGATCGGTGTGGATTTTAACAACATTGATGTGAGGGGGGATCAGCTCTCCTCTGATGAGCATCGGACCGATCTTACTCAACTAACAGAGGCGGAATTCATTGTTAGTGAGCTTGACAAACAAACACGTGAGATATACTGCTTAAATGCCTACCAACAGAGTTCTTTTGTTTCTGACACAACACTCCTCTATTTATAGGTCGACATGACTCGCACAGGAGAGTGTGTAACTGAGTGTGACTCGTGCGAGTGGAGCCTCGTTTTAGTGACAGCGTGTCACTCGTACGAGTCACTAGACTCACTCGTACGAGTCATCTACTAACCAAATAAAATATACATTAATATATACAAACTAATCTTCTAAGCCCTATATACATAAACAACATATCCTAAACGTAGGCAATAGACATTATGCACCAACAAACACCCCCTTGGATGTTGCCGCAATCTTGGATAGTCTTCAAAAAATCTTCAAAAGATCTGACAATTAACGCCCAAAGAAATGTTTCGGTGGCTTGCGACGCTCTTCAGAAGTGATTGGCGTCTGATCTGTAGGAGGAGGCCGGTTAACGGTATTGTCAAACCAAGATCTCCTTAGCGACGCAATTCCTGCTCGCTCAACAATCCTTTCTTCCTTCTTGTCTTTCTTCCTTTGCTCAATCTCCTCTAGTTTCCTCCATGAAGTGTTCCATGCCGTACCTGAATGTACATCATTGGCAAAACAGACATTAACTATCTTCTGAAACTTGAGTGCTTGTTCGTTATCTCTCTCTTTAAAACTTATCTTGCTGTAAAACAAGCATTCGATATTTTTTTTGAACAGTTGACTAGCCACATCAGGTCTAGTACTCGAATGCCACCCCACAGCCTGTATATATATTTGTGTGCTATGACGGCTTCGGTTAGCTCCTCTGTGATCTTCCAAGAATCATCATCTGGGTGCACACATATAACAACTTCTGATGTATTCGGATCGTAGTGCCACCATTTGAAGATCTTGTAGAAGTCTTGTTCCATCTTTATAAGAGGCATATTCTTCAACACTTTTGGCCTCTTTATGATTAGCGTCACGTCTTTCTCTTGTGTTACTGGATCTACTTTAGTAATTCGCTTAGGGAAATGCGGTTTCCAGTGTGTAAAACCATGCGCAGCCTCAAGCTTTATCAGTTTCCACAGCCGCTGGTCATGAAATCTCATCTTATGATTTATCATCTTGGTTTGCACAAGCTCTTTAATATCCCAATACGGCAGGGTCTTGATATCGCTCAATTATCTAAAATACTGAATCCCTTACTCCTTTTTAATAGCATAGATGTTAGCTCCTCGATCCAGCCCCAGCTAATTCTGTCTCCGAAAGAAATATCTGCATCACGCGTAAAGAACGCTAAGGGACGTTTAAACTTTCGCTTAGCTTGTGCAACTTTGAACCACCGTTTCCTCATCTCAGCAATATCTTCAGCAGATGGTTGTTGATGAACGGTCCCATGTTTAACAGCTTCTTCAACTTTATGTTTCAATAGATCATCACTTTCAGCTGCAAACAAATCACTAAAAGTTGGAGAGTCATCTGTACCCTGATTGGCAATATCTGTATCATCGTCATTAGAATCATCCTCTATAACAACTTGATCATAGTCATGTGCATCAGACACTTGTTCGAAGACGTAATCAACTGGCTCGAAAGCACTAATATCATTCAGCTCTTCTTCGAAATCAAATTCAAAGTTTTCTTCGTCCACTCCCAGCATCTTAGCAAGTTCTTCTTTAGAATAGCTGCGGACAAACAACCATTCCTCTACATCATGCTCTAAGTATAATATCTTTGGTTTTGGCATGACAGGAACGGTAGATATTTCGCTCCCCGAGAAGATTCCTTCCTGCTGAGCATCCTTAGGGCCTTCAGATCTTCCCTGATCTTCACCTTTGTTCACTTGATTTACCGTATCATCCAAGTATCAGAAAATAAATCATCAAAATCATCCAAGTCTTCTTTTTCTTTTTCAGCATCTTCAACAAACTCATCAACCTCAGCTTGGATCTCTCTCTTTAACTTCCTCTTGTTTAGCCATTCACGATGCTTTGCTGAAAGATTTGACATGTCAATATCAACATCTTTTGGCTTACCCACCAATACAAACTTCTTTGAGACCGAATACACCACAATTGCAGAAGATACTGGCGCAGATTCAGCTTCTGGCTCAGTTGTAGCAGTTATAGGATCCTCACCGACCTTTTCTTTGCCTTTGCCTTTTCTTTGCCTTTGCCTCTTGCTTCAGCTCTCTCAGTTTTGTCAATTTCAGCAGCAATGTTAATACCAAGCTTCTTTGTAGGTATCTTTTCAAATAGATTCATCTTTCTTTAGATCCTGAGACATTCTTCTTCGTATTCATCCATGTCAATTCAAACGCTCATTCTCAGATACTATACTAGCCAACATAGCTTCAATCTGCTGCTTTTCTGCATTTAACCCGTTGAGCTATTCCTGAAGTTCAACAATCTTGACAGTGTTGAACATAACTGCTTCTCCAATTCTTCAACATGTGCGTCGTTAAACATGTCAGCAGAAAAATCCCCCTAGGAATATCACCGAAATCAATCAAAGTCAAACTTGGGTTGGGAATGTGAGGGTTGTGGTGTCGGCTGCGGTGGTGGTTGTGGTGTTTGCTGTCGTGGTGGAGATGGTGGTGGCTGTGGTGTTTGCTGACGAGCCGATGATGGTGGTTGTTGCGGCTCAACGTTCTCTTCTTCCACAGGCTTTTTTTGTACCTTTCTCTTGGATTTGTCTAATGGAGAATCCGAGCTTCTAACTGCAGGCCTTTTAAGTCGTTGAGAAGATTTCTTTGGAGTCTTTCGTATAGGAGTGTCACTATCTGAATGAGAAGGTACATATGTCATGTCATCTTCTCCTGACGCTTTTCGTTTCCTCTCTTCGGCTTTTCGTTTGAGCTCAGCTTATCGTTCAAGTTCATGTTCTTTCACTCTTTCTTTTTCACCTACTGTTCTATCTTCAGAGTCAGTACTAGAAGATGACGCTTCTTCAACTTCTCCTTCATAAACACTGAATGCTTCTTTTTCAATCTCTACAGCCATAGCTTCAATGTTCTCTTCAGGCTCAGATTCATCAATCAATCTTGAGATTTCATATGTTTTCTGCTTTCTACTTCTTTTGAGGGGCAGTTGAAGAAGATGTGGATGTTGGTTTTCTTTTGGTCCCCTTAACTCCCTTTTTCTCTTCTTTTACAAACCACGCGCTTCTCTTAGCGATGAAACCATCTAGCGCTGCAGGTTCTTCATCTTCATCACCGCTATCTTCTTTTTTCCACTTCCCCTGTGATGCAGCGATATAATCTTTGTCAACAATTGCTCCAAACACTGGTTTTGCATTGGGGAAAGTTTTGAGATGCAAGTTCATTTTCTTCAATATCGAGACATCCATATGCTCTAACTTCAACACATCGTCCTTCTTTTTCTTCAGGTTTGGATGCAAATGGTCAAGCAACATTTGGACAAAACATGGTTACTGCAAGAACTTCTCACGCTGCGTGTTTTGTACCATTTGAGAAAAAATTACTCTGGAGAAGTTATATGGCAAGTTCAAAACAAGAGCGGTGATCATACACATTTGATAATCGGCTAAATCATCAAATCCTCTTTGTGATGACTGAGTGCATGTATGACGCAGTGTGCGATATATCTGAATGGTGCACTCAGTTTAGCCTTCTTAAATGGAGCAGCGTTAACGAAACCGGCATAACCCATTCGGTAAAAACACCCTTTCACCATGTATTCAGGAAAACCTGTAGGGTCGTCTTCACAATAATTGAACTCCAGCACGGTTCTGATCAAATCTTCAGTGATCTTAACCTGAGTATCCTCATCGTTGATTTTTACAGCAGATATAATCGCGTTCTCCTCATCATCATACTTGGCAGCATTCCAGAAATATTCAGTATGCGAACGATATGCTATATGTCGATCCGTGAGAGCTTTTGTGATGGGAAGTCTGCTCAGAAAATCCAAGACTTCTATATAAGCAGCGATTTCTGGAATAGAATCATCCAGATGACAGCATATATTATGAAACGGTGAAAATGAAGATTTCTTAACCTGCAAGCATAGACATTTCAACACTTAGAAACTTTTTCAAGAAAATTTCAATTCTGAGTCACTCGTACGACTCACTTATTCGTACAAGTCATGTATCAAGACAAACTTTAAGTCTAATGAATTATGCCTCGTTCTAGTCATCAAGACTTAAACATTTAAGGATCTACTCGTACGAATACTCAATCGTATGAGTGAATAAGATATATTTACATTTTGAAAACTTGTTCGTTCGAATGACTACTTGTACGAATTGTAAACCGTACTGAATAATACCTAGTTAAACCAAACTTAAAACATGTTGATTTTAAATAAGTTGAAGGTTGATTTATAGGTTAACAGGGCCGAGTTTAATGTTTTTGAATTCAATTTCATGTTTTACCGGTCCAATTTCCCTAAATCTATGTTTTATGTCTGTTTGGTTCAAATTCAGCTTTATAACGGCTTAAAACGAGCATTAGTACCTTTCCCATTGCAAGAGGTGTGCAAATCAACCTCCCCAATGTCTAGATACAAATGATAGATCAAGAAAATGAAGTGAATAGAACTGGTTCGCACAAAATTCGCTCTCAGCTGCATAGAGTCAATAGTCTGACTCGTGCGAATGAGTCTTCCTTTTATACTCATTCAGCATTCACTTGTACGAGCGATGGCTCGTGCGAATGAAAGCTTGTGTTACTCGTACGAGTCAGTGTCACTCGTACGAGTCAGTTCTAACACTTTGTTAAAAAATTTTTATTTTTTATGATTTTTTATCTGTTTAATAACCCCTTAGTTAACCAAGTCCACGTTAATGACCCTGGTTATCTGATTTTCCTACCAAGTCCAAGTTAATGACCTTGGTTGACCATTTTAACAAAAACATACTTATTGAAAAAAAATGTAAAGTTTCAAATTAATGAACTTTGTTGACGTTCAGGACCAATCTTACTCAACTAACAGAGGCGGGATTCATTGTTAGTGAGCTTGACAAACAAACACGTGAGATATACTGCTTAAATGCCGTGAATTCTATTGATAAACGTGAACAAGTACAGAGCAAGTAAACAGTTCAGCAGGGCTTCGCCACACCAACAGAGTTCTTCATCAGATGGCACATCTGGTAGGTCAAATGAATTCCACAAGCCTTCGTAGTTGAACAGCCATGGATCCCCAGGTTTCTACGTAGGCGTAGTATACCGTTGACAATCAACATGCTATGCAGGAATAACTTGGTTCAGACTCGGCAAGAAGACACGTTTTTGTGGACTAGCATAACCGACGAAAAATCCTTCCAAGGATTTGGCTCCAAATTTACCATTCAGGTCCAATACAGTACACGGTGATCCAAAATGCTCTAGAAACATAAGGTTAGGCTTCCGTTGGTTTAGCAGCTCGAAACAAGTCTTGTTGTGAGGCTTGACTGTTAACACACGATTGAGGGTATAACACGCTGAGGCGACTACTTCGCTTTAGAAACTAATTGGCAATTTTGAATCAGCGAGCATGGTTCTTGCAGTCTCGATCAGTGTGCAATTTTTACGTTCAGCAACTCCATTTTGTTGAGGAGTATAGGGGGCGCTGAATTCGTGAAGAATCCCCTTTTCATTGCAGAATTCGAGCATCCTTTTGTTCTTGAACTTGGTATCATTATCACTGCGGATTCTCTTGAGAGCCAAGTGATACAGGTTTTCAAGCTTCCTGAAAAGAATCATTAGACTTTCAAACGATTCATCTTTGCTCTCTAGAAAGAAAACCATGAGAATCTTGAGAAATCATCTGTAACGACCAGGCAATATAGATCTCCAGAAATGCTATTGACGTTTACTGGCCCGAAAAGATCCATATGAAGTGTTTCTAGTGGTAGCTTGATAGAATTTAGATGCTTACTTAGGTGTGATTTCTTATGCTGTTTCCCCTTCTTATAGGTTAGACAATCATCAGATGACTAAAAGTTCTTCATATTAACACCTTCCACTAGGTTGTTGTGCACTAGATAATTCATCTTTCTCAGATGAATGTGCCCCATCTTCCTATGCCATAAAATAGACTCCTTCTCGGTCGCTTTAGAAACAAAACACTGAACCTTCTTTGATGTTGTAGATGCTACACTCATATCAAGGACATAAAGATCATTCTCTCTTGGAGCACGCATAAGAATCCATTCGCCAGGAATCTTGAATCCTAGCTTTAGAATCAAGCATTCTTTGTCGTTGAAGTGTGTTGTGGACTTTTTGTCACAAATTTGTGAAATACTCAGCAGATTGTTCTCTAGCTCCGCAATATAGTTTACTTTATCAAACGAAACCACTCCATTGGTAAGAATACCTTCTCCAACGATTCTTCCACCTTGTGTTCCTACAAAACCTACATAACCTCCTCGGATAGCTTTAACGTCGTGTAACAACGCAAGCATCCCAGTCATGTGGTGGGAAGCTCCACTATCCATAATCCATTTTGACATGATCGACCTCGGGAGCCCCTGCACACATGAGGAAGAAACTATTTAAACAAAGAAACCCAAGCCTGCTTGGCCTTGGGTGCGTTTGGAATATCAAATTTTGGACCGACTTTGTTTTTGACATTCTGTTTAGGCTCTGTTTTGGTTGGAACAGATGGTTTCAGATCTACTTTAGATGGTTTGGCTTTTGCAACCCATGTTTGTGCTTTTGAAAATTGGCCCTTTTTGAATCAAACTTTGAATCCTTTTGACTTTGACGATTTTTGGTGGAAGTTTCACCAATTTCATATATAGAATTCAGTCGAATTGTTGATTTAACATTTTTTTTGAATTCATTGTTTCTTTCCAAAATTTGCTTAGGTACATCCATGGGTGCCTTTTGTTTCACATCGTTGATAGATCTGTTGGAGTTAGAAACAAGTTTTGGATATTTTTGTGAGCAATATCGTGCAATATGCCCAATATTTTTACACTTGTGCTGTCCTTTCGAACAGAGGAATCCAAGACTTGTTTCCTACTCTCGTTTTCTTTTTTGAATTCATCATTGAATTGTGTACCAATGATCTCCTTTCTTTTTCTCCTCGTTGTCCCAAAAACAAAATTGATTTTCTTTTTAAAGTTTAGCTTTTGGGACTTGTTATTCATTCTTTGCTTTTTAAAACCCAACCCAGCCCTCCTGTTCTTAGGATAATCTCTGTTTCTTTGATGGTAGGGTTTGTTAACACATTTTTATTTAGAGTAAAATGATACATCGTGTTTTTCTAAATCAGAATGGCTTACCTCAACAAGCTTGAACAACTTATTGACACGATCCAGATTGACATTCTGGATTGGGAAATCTTCATCAGAATATACTTTATCAGATCCATGCATTTTGTAAACGATAACGTTTAGATCAGTGTTTAAACTATTTTCCGATGTTTCGATATCCGATTCAGATTACTCAGATTCACTCTTTAAAACACTTTCAACCACAGTTTTAACCACATCAGAATCACATTCATTTTCAGATTTTGTCTAAGTTACATCAATGTTCGTAGGCAGCTCGTTTGACTGTTCAGTTTTCAATTATAGATTGAGCGCCCTTTCCACCCCTGATGGTTTTTACAAGCATAGCTATTCCACATGGGTGGTGGAACACGATCGTAACTTGCACCTTTGTTATCATCATTTTTAGATTCTTCTTTCTTTTCGAACTTGGGTAGAATGTGATCAATGACGTATGAACTTGTAGAATAACTGATTAACAATTTGTTAACCCGTTTGGTTTCTATTTTCATCTTCTCAAGTTCATTTTTTAGCTCAACGATTGTGTTTAAATGCATGTTAATGGCCATCTGTTTGTCCATCATAGTCGCTTTAAGCTTCTGTTGTTTAACAGATTTGCTTAATTTGTCATAAGCTTCTTTTGTTGATTTATAGTCACATGACAAATTATCTGTTAGACATTTGAGCTCATTGTATCGTGTGTCTTTAACAACACATTCATTGCATGGCTCGTTGCATTTTAAGCACGGTTTTTCTATCACAGACTCACTTTTCGACACATTTACCTTTTTCACAATTTCCATACAAGCTTTATTGGTCTCATCAGTTGGTTTTTCCAACTCTTCATCAACTCTCTTTGCTTCAACTTCCGGTTTCTTCTTTTCTTCACAAGATGATCGATGGCTTGGCTCAAAATAACCTGCAAAAGTTTTAAGAATATCATTAGGCAGGAGATGTTTAAAAGCACTGTTTAACAATTCCTCTTCTTCTGACGATGTGTGATAATAATATTCGGGAGATTCGTCAAAAGATGGCTCTGAATATTCTTCAGGTTCTTCGATGATTTCTGCGACCAACGCCAAACTCTCATTCTTGGAGATATATTTGTTCCAGTTAAAGCCTTCGTCTTCTTGAGTCACGACAAGCGCTTTGTCTTTGGGTTCTAGTTGTCTAACTTCGATTTGCACCATTCTTGTTTTTGGTTGAGGACGATGATAGATGGCTTTCTTGTAGTAGTCGTCGGCAAACGGGTTCTGATTACCCTGAACTTCTCTATTCGGACATTCTCGTTTAAAATGCTCATTTTCACGACACTTGAAACATGTGACTTTTGATTTGTCAAAGCCAATTTTCCATCTAATCCTCCCAAATTCTCTTTCCCAGTAATTTCCATGAAGCGTTGCGCTCGTCTAACAATAGACGCCAACCATTTGATGTCAATCAACGCAATCTCGACCGGATCAATCTAATCATAGTCCGCTCTGGTCATCTCTGAATTTCCAATTTTGCCTGCTATAAGACTGTCATAAGATTTGAGAACCGAAGCTAATAGTGACATATGTTGCTTGGCAGTGTTCTCGTTGAAGTTTTGTGCATTCTGGAAATCAACAACGATATTGCACTGTAGCACCCTTTTAGTAGAATTTGATTGATTGTTCTGGTTGATCTGGGGATTGTTCGAACCATGTTATGATTGTGGGCTTTGAGTTGTGTTCGGGTTGACCGAAGCAAAGGATTGAAAACCACTATGTTAATTTGACGGTGTACTTGGTGTATTGTAAGCGCTGAAGGCAGTTTGGATCTTTGGAGACTGTATCTGAGCAGCAGAACTTCCTTTGTAATACAGATTTACGTCTTGTTGTAGTTGGGCGCCTTTGTTCTTCACCATTTTCTGTAACTCAAGTTCGTGTCCCTCCAATCTCTCAATGAATCCTGGTAATGAGAAATTACCATACTCAGTACCATTCTTTAGAATAGTCAAATCGGTAGACCATTCGCCTTGTGGTAAGGAATCCGTGAGTTTATCAACTAATTCTTCATTCGTCTTTATGATTCCCATTCGCTTCATTTGCACAACCAGATGACAATATCTTTCAATCAGTTTTTTCACTGTCTCTCCTTTGATCAAAGTAAAGATGTCAAATTCTTTACTTAACAACGCCCTCTTCCCTTTTCGCAACCGTGCACTTCCTTGGAATTTCAACCATAGAGCATTCCATAATGATTGTGCGTCATCGTCATGTTGCAAAAGCGCCAATATGTTTTCCTTGATGGCTTGTTGTAAAATGTTCATCATTTTCTTCTCATTTATGAACTTCTCTCTTTCAAAATCCGAGAGTTGAGCCAATGTCTTTTCAAGACCGTTTTCTCCAACAGGATCTTGATACTTTTCTTCGATGGCAAACCAGCAGGTAAAATGATTCTCCTGAACCCAATTCATAAAACGTTCACTCCAACTGTAAAAGTCTTCAAGGTTCATCATTGTACCCATCTCATTCTCGAGGTTCATGTTTTGAGCTGAAGTAGTTGTGACCGCTGAAGTAGCAAATGCGTTATAAAACTCTTCTGCCATTTTTTCTACAAAAAAATTAGAAACACACTTTCGGAAAACTGATTAGAATGATAAAAAATTCTTTGTGCGAATAACAGAACAATTCGTGCGACCAAGATTAGTTCGTACGACACAGAGATTCGTGCGAACAAGATGATTCGTACAAAGAAGATACTCCTGCGAACAGGATGTTCATATGACTGAAAACGTTTGCACGTACGTGTGAGTTGTTCGTACGAATGAATGCCTTGTGCGAATCATAGTTTTTTAACCTTTTAACTTGTAGATTTCAAGAACTTCTGTTTACTCATTCGTACGAATGACTTAAATTGTATGGACATTCATTCGTACGAGTGGTCTCTCTACCAGTACGAAACAACTCGGGTCACCAATCCGATGAATTTTACCAAATTTGACATGATTAAGTTCGATTTTAGATCTGAAATTGTCAAGGATTGATTAGAATTGATTTTAACGTGATATCCTAAAATCTTAGTCAATTTTGTCCATGAATTCGTCCAATTCCGAGATCTGTGTGGGGAAGTGTAGAAGTAGAAAGCTCCAATGGTGAATCTGAATCTGAAACTGTTGGTAGTATGCAGAAACTTGATGTTTGTCAGTAGATCAGGCCTCAAGGCTCTGATACCACTTGTGATGGGGATCAGCTCTCCTCTGATGAGCACCGGACTGATCTTACTCAACTAACAGAGGCATAATTCATTGTTAGTGAGGTTGACAAACAAACACGTGAGATATACTGCTTAAATGCCTTGAATTGTATTGATAAATGTGAACAAGTATAAAGCAAGTAAACAGTTCAGCAGGGCTTTGCACACTAACAAAGTTCTTTTGTTTCTGACACAACACTCCTCAATTTATAGGTCGATATGACTCGCACTGGAGAGTGTGTAACTGAGTGTGACTCGTACGAGTCACAAGACTCACTCGTACGAGTCATCTACTAACCAAATAAAATATACATTAACATATACAAACTGACGTTCTAAGCCCTATATACATAAACAACATATCCTAGACGTAGGCAATAGACATTATGCACCAACAATTGATAAGTTTCTTTTCATAACAATCTCGTATGAAATGATACTTAATCTCAATGTGTTTGGTTTCTGAGTGCTGTACAGGATTACGAGTGATCTGTAAAGCAGCTTCGTTATCAACATAAAGAGGAAGAAATTCAAAACCGTAGTCGCGCATTTGCTGTTGGATCCATAAAACCTAAGAGCAGCAAGTAGAAGCCGAAATATACTCAGCCTCATAAGTTGAAGTAGCTACACAATTATGTTTTTTGCACTGCCACGTGACTAGGGGATTTCCCAAAAATTGACATCCTGCTGATGTTGACTTTGCATCGATCTTGCAGCCGCCATGATCAAAATCACTGAATGCTGTCAAATCAAACTTATCATCCTTAGGGTACCAGAGACTAGTGTCTGGGCGACCCTTCGAATAACGAAAGATTCTTTTCACAGCCATCAAATTAGAAACTTTTGGACTTGACTGGTAGCAAGCTAGAAGACATGTTGGGTACATTATATCGGGTCTTGAAGTAGTAAGATACATAAGAGATCCGATCATAGCATGATAAAGAGATGGTTCCACATGTTCACCCATTCCAACAAGAGCAATCCCATGATTTTGAGCTAATGGAGTTCCCAAAGGCTTCGAGTCTTCCATTTGAAATCGTTTGAGAATATCTCCAACATACTTGGTTTGATGAATGAAAATCCATTCCTTAGATTGATGAACCTGCAAACCTAAAAAGGAAGTCATTTCTCCCATGGCGCTCATCTCAAACTTCTCTTGCATCACCTGCTCAAATTCTTTGCACATTTTCTCGTTTGTAGACCCAAAAATACTATCAACAACATATACTTGTACCAGCAATACATCCTCATTCTTTTCTTTGATGAAGAGAGTACAGTCGATCAACCCACATCGAAAACCATTCTTGAGAGGATAGGAAGACAACGTTTCATACCAAGCCCTTGGAGCTTGATGAAGACCATACAATGCCTTATTAAGAAGACACACCTTGTCAGGATGAATTGGATCTTCAAAACTAGGCGGTTGCTCAACATATACTTCTTCTTCAACCACACCATGAAGAAATGTACTCTTCACAGCCATTTGATAAACTATAAACTTCTTGTAGGACGCATAAGCCAAGAAAATTCTTATGGCCTCAAGACGTGCTACCGGGGCATAAACTTCATTATAATCAATGCCTTCTACCTGATTAAAGCCCTGGACAACCAATCTTGCTTTGTTTCTCACCACAACACCTCGGTCATCCTTTTTACACTTGTAAACCCATCTAGTACCAATCTTCTTGTAGTTGTCGGGCCTATCAACCAATTTCCACACGTCCAACTTCTGAAACTGCTGAAGTTCTTCTTGCATTGCTTCAACCCATGAGTCTTCTTTCATTACCTCCTTCCAAGATTTCAGTTCTACTTGGCAAACATAGCAGGAAAAAGACCAATCATTTTGCTCCCCAGATTCTCTAATTTCTGTAAACAAACTAGCATTCTGGTTGTTCCTTAACTGATTACGTGTCTGCACTCCACTATGGACATCTCCTATAGTATTTTGCTGAGGATGGGTATTATGGATTCGAGTTTCAGGAACATCGGGAACTCGAGAATTTATACCCAAATTTTTGATATTCAGATCAACAGCTAATTCGATGGCTGGAATTGACGAAGATGTAGAAGCATGACCTTCAGTCGTCCCTTGATTTTGCACATTTGAGTTTACATCAGAAATTCCAGGAAGAGGAGCAGAAGAAGCTTCATTTGTGTCATGGAACTCATCATCTTCTAACGAAATATTGTAATCAGCAGCATCTTCAAATTCCTCATTTTGAACAATATTATTAACCGAAGTAGACACTTGTGGGTTAACAATAATTGGTCATACTAATGACCAGTCAACTGCAGTATCACTTTCAAGTAGCATTTGAGCAGCTGTAGATGCATCATCAAAAGTTGGCAGATTGAAGGAGTCAAATAGTCCATCGTAGTCAAACATCCAAGGAGCACCCGGAGCTCTTACTGATTCAATGTATCTTTGAACCTTAACTTCACCCCATTCCTCAATCTTTTTCATTGACAAATTCCACAATCTGAAATTTGGAGTAGCATATCTAAGAAAGAAACCTTCGATAGCCTTTGGACCGAATTTACCATGTGGATCAATCATAGTGCGTGGAGCTCCAAAAGGTTCTAAGAAAGACACATCCGGTTTCCTTTTATGTAGTAATTCAAAACATGTTTTCCCATGCCTTTTCACCATAAGAACTCTATTCATTGTATAGCACACAGTAGCCACAGCCTCCCCACAAAATTGAACAGGAAGTTCTGATTCTACTAACATAGTTCTTGCAGTTTTGATAAGAATTCTATTTTTCCTCTCAGCGACACCATTTTGTTGTGGAGTGTAACGAGAACTGTATTCATGTAAAATGCCCTTAGAAGAACAGAGCTCATCCATAACATGATTCTTGAATTCGGTGCCATTGTCGCTTTGATTCTCCTTATCTTCAAATTGTACAAATTTTCAAGTAGCGTGAGGAGATTCTTGATGATTTTAGGAACTTCACTCTTGTGTGCCATCATATTTATCCATGAAAATCTTGAATAGTCATCAGTAAAAACTAAACAATATGCATCGCCAAAGGTAGTCTTGTGTTTTATAGGTCCAAAAAGGTCTATATGAAGATGTTCCAAAGGCATATACACAGTGTTTATTTTCATCACAGGATGAGACTTTCGAGCTTGCTTTCCCTTTTGGCATGAAACACAGACGTCTTGTAGATTAAAATTCTTCACTGGTACACCATTCACAAGATTATTTTACACTAAATAGTTCATTTTCCTCAAGTGAATATGTCCCATTCGTCTATGCCAAGAGATTGATTCTTTTTCAGTGGCTTTTGAGATAAAACATGTAACTTGTGCAGACGTCATAATAGCTTGGCTCATGTCAAGAATATGCAAGTCATTTATTCTTGGAGCCGACAAGAGAATCCATTCTTTGGGAATCTAGAAACCAGGCTTCAGCACATAACAACCGGTATCATCAAACTGAACCGTGAACTTCTTGTCGCATATTTGAGAAACACTCAGAAGATTATGATCAATTTGACGAACATAAATGATCTTGTCAAAACTAACAACACCATTGGAGACCATTCCTTCTCCACTGATGTATCCGCCTTTATCTCCAGCAAAAGCAACATAACCTCCTCTAACGCTTTTCATATCATAAAGGAGCCTTAAGTCGCATGTCATATGCCGTGATGCTCCACTGTCAACAATCCAATGACTATTCACAGTTCCTCCTGGAACACCCTACACAGTCCATTATCCAATTGGTTTGAGATGGGGACCCAAGCCTTAGTGGTCTTGGGTCGACCCTTATCATCAAGAAATGTGATTTCTATTTCTTGATGATTTGGAAACTTTGTGCCTCCCCCTGAAACATTACCAGTTTTAGGTTTCAAAGATTGTTAATATTTACGAGAATGACTATTATTTACAGATTTAGACATTTCTGGTTTTAACGATCTTAATGAATTTGGTTTCTTTTTAAAACATCCAGTTTTAATGCCTTCTTAATTATTTTAACTTGTTTACATCGTTATTTTTCTTCTTGTTCCTTAACAACACGTTTGTCTTGTTTAGGTGACACAGATAGATGTTGGCAATTTGTTTCAGAAGTGGCTTTTTCAACAAACTTGGGTTTTGCTGGGTTGGTATAGTTTTTTATTATGTGGCCAAACTCCCCACACTTAAAACATGTTATCCTTTCAACAAATTTAGGAGATCCTGTTTGATGACTTGATATTAAACTTGTAGGCCTTGAGGTACTTGGTCCATCTTCACACCCATTTGT
Organism: Scalesia atractyloides; assembly: GCA_947069175.1. Taxonomy (NCBI): domain Eukaryota; kingdom Viridiplantae; phylum Streptophyta; class Magnoliopsida; order Asterales; family Asteraceae; genus Scalesia; species Scalesia atractyloides. Next base: position 49,848,340 of record CAMTDV010000001.1, on the reverse strand, counting down.
GTGTTGAATGTAATTGTTTGACTATTGCGTTTTAAAATCTTGACTTGATTTACAAAATCAATATTTAACATTTTTTCAAAAGTCTCGATTTTATCATATCAGTTGAGCCCACAAAGTTAACATTCTTCCCCTTTTCTTGCTGCGAACGCCTTTAGCTTCTACCTTTGGTTGTGATACCTTAGTTTTTTCAGCTCGCTTTTCTTGTTATCTACCTTTGGAGGCGATTAATGGTTGTAGTTTGATTGGATTCTTCTTTCCCAAAAAATTGGTTGTTGAATTTTCAAAAACTTGATCAATTGAAGTTGGATTTACATTTTTTATCGGAAAGTTCTTGTTTGAATAAATTTTCTTATAACCAATCAACGTATACAACACATTATCGTTTTCAAATGTAGACGCAGTTGTCTTGATAGATTCGATAGGAGCATCCCCTTGATTTGCAACAGGTTGCTCATCGGGAGTAGCAGAAATTTCTACTCCCTTCTTTTTATCAAGAGATTGATCTTGATCGATCTTGTCTGACTCATCATCTGATGAATCATCTTCCTCTAATATCGATGGATTTTGATCATCAACTGATGATGAGTTCTCTGGATTTCTTGATTCATCTGAGGAATTTTCCAGCTTAAACCCTAATCCCTGCTGCAAACTCTTCAGGATTAAGAGGTACAGATGGTTCAAAGCGTGGCCTTTCCTCTTCATTAGGCAATTTGGTATAATTGTGTTTAAATGGAGATGGACACTATTTATACCCAATGCATTTGATATCTCCCTTAAGTTTTTGAACGTCAATGATGTGATCAAGCACATATCGGGAGTTAGAGTAACTCTCCAATTTCAGCTTGATTTCATCATGCTCGCATTTGGGAATGGACAACTCCTTTTTCGTTTCTCAAGGATATTAATGTAGTTATTAATACCTGTTTGCTTGTTCAAAACTGTTTTTGTTAACTCATATACACTTTTCTTAAGAGTTTCAATTACATATTTGAATTCTTTTTCATTTCGAGTTAAAGCCAGATTTGCCTCTTTGCATTTTGATAGTTCAACTACTAGGCTTTGATTGTGACTGTTAATTGTTTCAAATTTTGTTTTTTAAGTCATCACAGTCATTGCATATTCTAGGAGAGTTGAATTTTACCTGACTTGTTGAACCTTCAACATTAGCCATGAAAGCATTATGATGAGAAAATGATGCATTGTTTGCAAAAAGTTCCTCCATTTCCTTTGATGCAACTTCTGCTTTCTTCATCACTCCAGACTTGTGGCTTTTCAACTTCTCTGATTCTTTCCGCAACTCATTGACCTTAGTATCAATCCTTTCCCTTACGTCTGAATCAGATCCATAACCACCTACACTCGAGCTTTCCTCGTCAGAACTCCCATTACACCCAGAACTATCATCTATACCCAGAACTATCATCATCATTAGATGTGTCAATACTGTGAACATGTTTAATCTGATTGATTATCTTGGCATAACACGCAGTTCCTCCTTGATTTTCTCTTCCCAACTGAACTGACCAATCACATCCTTCATCTGCTTGAACAACTAATGCTCTGTTTGTGTTGTTTGAAGGCCCAGACTGGTTGGAGTAGTTTGGATTGTTAACAGCTACTATACTTCGTTCATTGCTAACTTGAGTTGTGTTGGATGGCTGTGATTTATTTCGGAAAGGGTTGTGATTTCCTTGCTTGCTAGGTCGAGTACATTCACGCTTGAAGTGACCTTTTTCACTACAGTTAAAGCAAGTAACAGCATCTTTATCAAATCCATACTTTATGTCTTTCTTGCTTTCTAAACTTGTTCTTCCAGTTCTACTCATGTAGTCCTTTGCTCTTCTAACCGCACAAGCAAATGCCCATATAATATCTATCAACTCCATCTCATCTCTGTCTATTTGTTGATAGTCTTCATTAGTCAAATTGATGTTTCCTATTTGACCAGTGACTAATCCACAGTATGCACTGACCATGGTGTTCCGAAGTTCCATGTGTTCCCGAGCAACTTCTACACTGACATTGGAAAGATGTGACGTATCAAGTGTGACGGTATTAGGATTTGCAGGTTGAAAGTTGTTACCATAAAAAGCTTGTTGAGAAGCTTATTGTGGAACTTGAGGTGTAACAACTTGTGGTTGTGGTAGAAAGGCTTTAGGATCAAATACCTGACCATAGGTTTGACTACTTGAACCAACAGATTGATCTGTTTAAACTGATTGTGGTAGAAATATATTAACATTTGACACAAACACTGTTTGAAGTTTTGGTTGCTGATGTGTACTAACTCTTGTGTTAATACCTCCAAAATACATCTCAGGGTTTTGTGGAACAGGAACTCTTTTGCTTTTCGAATTTCCTCTTCATTTTTGTTCTCCAACTTTTGAACAAATTCCTAAATACTGATCACATCCAAAACACCTGTGTGCTTTAGCAAGTCAATGAATTGACTCCATTTTAGTGGTAGAGCATCATCAAACCGCATTACAATCACTTTGTATGAATACATTTCACTAAGAAGATTATAGAAATGGGTTGTCATATCGCTTAGTGTTTCATTTTTCATGAACAGAAAACCTTCAAACTCTTTCTTCAGCAGAACATGTCGTATTTTTCTTGTTGCAGCATTTCCTTCCCCTCCTGCTTCCGAAGTATCCCACAAATTTTTGGTGGTGGTACATTACACGAATTGATGATAAATGTCCTTATGAAGTGCTTGTGTAAGGATAACGAACACTTTCTTTTCTAAATCATAAGCCTTTTTATCATTTTCATATAAGTTGGCTAAAGAAGTTGGATTTCTTCGAGAGATTCTTTGTACGGTGTAGTAAAACATGTCTATAATTATGTATTCTAACCAAGAACATATGTATGGAAACGACTTTTCTATGAAGGATAATCGTTCATATGGTTCAACTTCGGTGGACGGTTATTACATCCCGTCTCACTCTCGCTAATAAAAAGAGTCTGAATGCTTTGATTTTGATTTGCCAGGCATGCCCATTGATTAGCGGTAATCATGGTTGTCTGCTGAACAGTGATTTAACCCATGAGGTTGCGGAGCTAGATTGTGGTGAGTCTTGGTTTGTGCTTGAACTACACCCCTAATCCCAAGGATTTGTACCCATTTATTTTCTTGTTTATAAAAATTTTCTTTTTAAGAAAAATTTAAAAAGTTTCAAGGGTTAATCATGAAATACAAATTTTCTTTTAACAGTTCACAATTTCAAAGACCTCAGGATATTAGTTCTCACGAAAAACTATCACAAATAACCTGAAAGACATGAAAAACTAAGTTCTTCGTACGAGCAGGTGATTCGTGCGAATTACAGTTCTTCGTACGAACTAGGTTGTTCGTACGAATTACTGTCTTTCGTGCGAGGAGCTGATGCTTCGTGCGAAAATTTTTTTCGTGCGAGTTAGTTGATACTTCGCACGAACAATCTTGTTCTTTGTGCGGATGGGTTATTCGCACGGAGGTCTTTCGCTGATGTTTTGGTTTTTCGCAGGGAGGGATCTTTTTGCAGGGTTGGTTGGTAAAAAAATTCCTTTTGTAACAGAAACTTGTTTATGAGTTTGTTAGAAAGTTGTCAGCTGTCTACACACTTTCGGTTAAAAAGACAAACATTCTAATATTAGCTTTTCAGTCAAAACAGTCAAGTCTCAAGATTTGGTCAACCCTAAAGGAATATTTTGGTGAATTTTCCGGCAAGTGCTTCACCGGAAAATATGTCAAACTGAACTTTGATAGAAAATTTTAAGAAAAACCGTATCCTAACATATCTCTATGTATTCTAACAAGGTTTTTGTGAAAATTTTCTGGATACAATAAGTTTTACCTAAGTTTTAAGCTAGTTATCTTTTAAAAACTTAAGTTTCTTTATTGAAGTTCAAGAACACTTCCAGGAACACTCACAACTTGCACAGACACAACACTAAGCTTGGTTTTTAAACAAGGAAGAAAGCCAAAGCTCTGATACCACTTGTAGGTCCACTTGGAGGATCAAGATTAACCAACTTCCTTGTTTATCTAACACACCTACGAGTGCGGAATCCACGTAAGTATGCAAACCAAAGCAAAGTAACAAACACAAGATAACCAAATATTCAATATCTTGATTAAATGAAGAGTGCTAGTACAAACACATACAAACAATGCTCATACAGACTCGGGATATTCTCTATGTGCTATCTCTCTTGTGCCTCAGTGTCTCTCTCTAGTGTCACACACTATCGGAACTGAACTGTGAGGTGCATGTCTGTTTATATAGTACCAACACCTAGCAACAGTACGAAGAATGTTGCTGGTCGTACGAACCACTAAAAGCCGCGAAGAACATTCAGCAATGGTTGCTCGTACGAACAACCTATGGCTCGTATGAATAGAAACTAGTTTGTACGAACAAGCGAAGTGCTTATTGAAAGAGCAACTCGTACGATCATGAGGATCATTTGTACGAATAGATAATAGCTCGTACAAGCAAGCAACTTGCTCGTACGAAACACCTTTTACTCGCACGAAGAAGTATTCTTCTAAGAACTTCCTAACAGACATGTCGTACACAAGACTTAACAGTATGCACACGTACAACTATTTTACAACACAGACAAACTAATGTCGTACTAAATCAAGATAGGAGGATCTCTTGATTTGGTCGACACGACCAAACTATATAGACACAATAAACAAAGATAGTACAATTACTGATGTAACTAAGAACAAGCGACAGACACAAAAGTGCATCAACAGTCGTCGTCGCAAACGTTAAGCCCTTGTCAGGCAAGATGGGCCTTGAAGTTGAAATTATAGCCATTGAAAGTGAAACGCCCTAAATGCATATTGACCCAAAACGACGCAGCGGAAATACTGACTCAAAAATTCTTTCCAATTTTTGTCTATATAACCTACTTGAAGGTTCCTTTAGTAAAAATGTTGGATACTTTCCTGAAATGATTTACAACATTTATTCTTAATTAACTCCTATAGCGTCGGTGACGCCATCTAGAATATTGCGTCGGAACTAATGTTGCGTAGATAGTGGGTTAGTGCGTCGGAGATTGGGGCAGCATCGGCGACGACTAGGGTGCCCGTCGGCGACGCCCCCTCTGTGTTACCGACACAGTTCCTTCTTGTTTAAGCTTACGTAACCCGTTTCCGATTCTCGTTCCAACCCGGATTGACTCATAATGTCCTGCAACATCCCATAACATTCCATAAGCTTCCTGTATTCTTTTTAACACTTACCACATGCCCACTTAATCAAAATTATGCTTTTCTCGTTCTTTCTTGATTTTGACCCGTTTGATTAATTCAAGTTAAGTTCGACATAACTAATTATTACGGCTCGCTATATATTACTTTCCTTAGTACCATGATTATTTAAACATTCTTGCATAACTCTCCTACCATAATTATTCAAGACTCACACCCTACACATTCTTTCTACATTTTGACATGTTCACTTTTATTATGAATCTCGAACATAAACGACATCCTAAGACTCATCACAACAATGCGCACCTTAATTCTTACTCTTATCTGTTATTCCTTACACAATCCCCTGAATTCAACATAGCAATGTTTGTTTACAAAAGAAGAAGTGATTCCGGAAATCACTTACCTTAGCGTCCATATTTGCATCCGTTACCTTATCTCTTTTTTTTTACCAGTTAAGCTTCCATGCTTCCATCCGCCTTGACATGATTCCTACACTTTCATGTCATAACATTCACATTCTTGTTAGTATACATGATTGTACATGTTAACGGTCGTATCAAATGCATATCTCATATTTGACTTTCATTAGTCAATTCTAACAAGCATATGGCATATACCCAAAATCACATGTTTTCAAACTCATATTATCCAATATGTCATCACATATAACACATACTAATATATCATCTACCATATGACTTTCTACAATCTACAATTGTGACAAAAAGTCTAACCATGCTTCTTATGCGTAGTTGACTTTTAGAAGTCAACGTTTATCACATGAACTTTTGACATAACTTCATATATCCGTGTCATCATATTAGGCTATACGAATGACACTATGTACATTTATACTCATGATGCAATATACTTACAACCATATGATCATTTAGCTACGTCATACACATGTATAACCAAATCAATACAAACTCAAGTTCTCATGATCCTAAAAGGGTCAACCACATTCAAAGCTAGCAATTAACATAATCTCAACATCAATAGTTACTAGTAAGTCCGCAAGCCATACATTTCATGCACATCCGTTTCTAAATTACCGTTAAGCCACTAATCCAACTCATGGTGTGCACCACCATTCAAACATAAAGTACTAGTTCTTAAACCATTCCTTCACCGAATCATGTCATCAACTACATTTCACATATACTTATCAAATACATTCCTAATGTTGTTTTACTATCAAGTATATCATCATCACTTTCTATACATGTTCACCTATTATTTGCATACAATTCTCATCTAATAATCTCACCTATGCTTTTCATCAAACACTTGGTGTGCGTACTACTATCTTAGCACAATGTACCACCCGTTCAAGCTTGATTACCTATCCCTTTCATTCATCAAATACAACTAAATTACATACCATGATTAACCTATTTAGCAATAATTCATTACATGCAACATACACATCAATGATTTAAGCAAGGATTTAACATGGGTGAAACACCTATGTCATCTTCACCACTAGAAGTGGGTTTTACCCCCAAACATCAAATGACATCAAAATTATGTACAATTCATGTTCCATATGGTGATTCTAACATATGTTCATGCTTAATTTCATACAAATTTGCGGATTAATCATAACCCACTTCATACAAAAATCATCAAATCATAAATTACAACTTACCACATGTTTATTAAAGCTAGATTGTGAAGGATCTTCATTCATGCAAGTGTTTTGGGTTCACATCCTTGTTCAATTTCACCAATTTGTGGGGTTGTGGGGAACAACCCCATTTCTTCTTCATGTGTGTGTCGACACACATACTGAACACACACACACACACATACACTTATAAAAATCTGAATTTTAATGAGTTTGCCTCACTTGCCACTTCTAGTCCCTCTAATTTGTTACTTGCTTATAATTGTTCCAACTTTCATTTTCTTTCTATTTAACACATATTCTAACTAGGTTAATGAAACTAGTTAGACCACTTCACATACAAGAAACTTACTAGTAACCAAACATTCAGGTTTTTGGGGCGTTACAGAAAGGCTTTATAAATAAAAAAAATTACTTATTTTCTTTATAAATAATAACTTTATCCCTCTTTTCAAACCAAATCAACCCAATCTCTCACACTTTTCTATATATTTATTCAAATTTTATAAGTTTTAGTCATCGATCCATACGATCAAAACAACCCGAACCCAAACATTTTTCGTTACCCGGCTACTATCCAACAATCGATCCAAGTTGGTCGGCATCACAATTTTCTTTTCTAATTTTTTTGCAATCTAGTATTTTTTAAGTTGAGGTTTTTTTTTAAAGTTATGTAGTGTTTTTTATGTTATGTAATGTTTTTTTAATTTATTTAATGTTTTATTTTATAAGTTATATAATGTTTTTTTTTCAATTATGTTGAAATAAATGTTGAATTTTTTATACAAAAATAATAAATAAATAAATAAAGGAGGGAGGGTCAGCCTCCACACCATTGGTCAATCCTTGGAGGGACATCCTCCTTGCGTGGTGATGTGGTGCGTGACGTGGAGGACCATCCTTTGAGGATGGGCCTTCTCCACACCCCATAGATTAAGCAACCGTACAAGTTTAGCTACTCATCATTTTAAAGTAATTCGAATAAGAAAACATTTACAAAGTATTCAAGTTAATAAAAACCAAAAACGAAAAAGACAATGAATTTCTAATTTCTAACCGAAGGCACTAAACTTTAATTTAGTTTCTTTGATCCAAGCCTCCTCTCATTTAGGGGCGTTCAAGATCGGATTATCTAGTTTTCAGATATCCGAAAATTCGGATAGTAAATATTAATATCCGCATTTCGGATGTCCGAAATTTCGGGTACATGTTCGGATATCCATGGATATCCAAACTTATAAAAAATAAAAAATAAAAAAAGCATTTCGTGCATAAATTAAAACTAAACCTATAATCAATTTTCAATTTTCCAAGATTGAAAACTAAAGCCTTTCATAAATCCATATCCAAATCCGATTATTTACTATTTTTACTATATTTCATACTAAATATAATGCTCATATATGATATATATTTATAAAAAAATAATTTTCGGATATTAGAAAATCGAATTATCTAATTTTTTTGAAATTCGTATCCGAACCCGAATCCGAAAATTCGAATTATATGGTTTTAGAATATTTTGGATCCGGATTTTTTACACCCCTAATCTCCCTAAACAGCCGTCCAATCCTCCAATTGATCTTCTCAAAAAAATATACGTCTATTCGTCCCTATACGTCTTTTTCTGTTCTGCCGTCCAAAACAACCCTATGGTAAACAGTATATGCCCCAGTAAAAATACCACTTTCTATGATGTTGGGTTGTTGGCATTCTATGAATGAGCAGGCCCAATGGCCTCATAAAATTGCAACCATTCCAAATCTTTTTCCAAGTTAGTCAAATCTTTTAAGTCCCTTTTGTGCGAACCCACTTCAGCCGTACTTTGCAAAATTCATTTAAATAAAATGTTGTGCCTTTAGAAAGTTCCTACATGGCCTACTCTTTTATTCACTTGGTCAACCTCAAATAATGACAATACCTAGTTTTTATCAAAGTTTGTGAAGTCCAATATCATAGGTTGCGATGTGAACCGCCCATCATATCTTTTTTTTTTCTAATCTAAATAATCCAAGTGCAGCCCATTTTTATTTGATTTTTGATGGCCTAAAAGAACTAACCATTTGCTCTTGAATGCTACTGTAACACAAAAGAAATAAATAAAAAACAAGCATTGAAACAATTTAATAAATTATAAGTTCTCTAATCATCAATTTATTTTGCAAATCCAATGAGAATCCAATACTTTCCATTTTTTTCTTTTTATATAAAAAATAACAATATGTAAGATTCGCTCGCATGTTAATTGTTTCTGTTAGTTTTCTCTTGAAATTGTTAAAAACCATGTATAAACCAGTTAAGGGTAATATTCAATGACAACCAACCCAAAAACTATTAAAAATGTACGAAATATTTATTTAAAAATATTTATAATTTAAAGTATATCAAATATCCTATACTTAACCTTTTGTTTATCTCTAAGCAAAATCCTAAACCAAATTTTGAACAAAACACTTAAGAAAAACGAGAACATCAAACAAGGTTAAAAGCAAGCTATGAAATCAAAAAGCATAGCGGTTTCACAAGACTTACATCGTTTAAAAGACTGACTAGTCAAGATGATGCAATTTTAGAAACAGGGCCTACCTAATCAAGTCTCACTTACCTTCAAGCAACCGACTATTCAATGTCAACACCCCTCACAATATCACTCATCTCACGCTTAAATATATATACGTGGAGTGAATCTCTCAGCACTGAACTATGAAGCAAAATTATCATAAGCTTGTACATCCATCAAATGTCCACTTAATAACTTAGAACTTAACACAAATCAAGAGAGCTTTAAAGGGTGGGTATAGATTAAAGATGGGTTGTTTTATTGGGAAGAATTAGCTAAAAAGAAAAATAATTAATAACCCAGATAAACACTAAACAAAAACAAACACTGTGGTCAATTTGACCCACAACTTTCATTCTATATTTTTTCCATTTTTTTCTTTCTTCACGTCAGCTAAGATATTTTTTCATGTATGCTGATTTATCACAATAAACACAGATATCACACAATCTGGTTATCAAGAAAAAAAATGGTTGACAAATGAAACGGTTCAGGCTGAAAGTGGTTTCTAAAGGAAATTGGTGAAACGGTTCAATACAAAACACATAAAAAGGCTAAACAAAAGTGGGTAATCCTAATGACTCTATCTTATTTGTGTAATATCCTAGCCCAAAGTCTCAAAATATATCAAAACACACTAGTTTTATAATTCATGCAACATAGTCGGTAAATCACACATGAAACGAAACAGTGAATATTTATATAATATATTAACGCTCAAAACTCCCTATCATGTGGAAATAAGGGCTATTTGTACTGGAAAGAAGCACAATCAATCAACTCTGCAACTTGATCCACTCTCCTAGGCACCCTAAAACATTTATTCCAAAGAAAACAACTCAATCAAGCCTAATATCCCGCAACTTAAAGAAACATGTGCCCTATACTCATAAACCTGACAATCAACCCGTTTTTAACCGACACATAACAAATACAAAAAAAAAAACTCTTTTTTTTTGGTTTTTCATTTTTATTTTAATTTTTTTTTTGGCTCAATTGTACCTAAAAACGTTGTTTCCCATCCTACATCTAAACTCTACATTGCCCTCAATGTAGGATGGAAGACCACTAAAAATAAATAATAAATTAAAACATAAAATGATATACAAAATTACAACGAATCGGAAAGTACTTAGCTGATTAGGATAAAAATCAGTGCCAGCTGCATGCGTCTTCAATCTGAACCTGTACACGAGCGTATAGCATTTCTTTCGTGATCGTCCAAACTGATATACCAAGGCTTCCCCTCAACAATTTGATAAAAGCTTGAAATCGTCGCCCGAATGGAGATTGAGTACGAGCGGTATCCTCTAAAACTGCACAAACAAGACAAAGCAAAGGCAAGCATAATACCGACTCTAAATGAAAAACCAATGAAAAAACGATTGAAGACCAACTCAAAAATAAAATGAAAGAAAATATACAAAATTCTACAACAACAACTATGCCTGCACCTCACACTCTCATGCCAACCTCGGGAAGATCAATCGTCTCTCCCCCCCTCTCTCTCCTCGGATGGGCCCTCAATGTTGATTTTCAACCTATGCCCGTTCACCTAGAACCTTTGGCCTTCCTCATTCTCAATCTCAAAAGTGCCATACGGAAAAACCTTAGTGATTAAATATGGACCCGTCAAACGCGACTTAAGCTTTCCCATGAACAACCTCAACCGGGAATTATAAAGCAGTACCTTATCCCTGCACTTAAATTCTTTTGCACTCTTAATCTGGTGGCCGTGCAACCGCTTAGTCTTCTCCTTATAAGCCAAAGACTTCTCATACGCCTCAACTCATAACTCCTCCAACTCATGTATCTGAAGAAACTGTTTCTTATCCGCGATGATAATGTCCAGATTTACCTTTTTCAAGGCCCAATACGTGCGGTGCTCCAACTCAACCGGAAGATGACACGCTTTCCCATAAGTGATCCTAAAGGGAGTGGTCCCTATAGGCATTTATATGCAGTACGGAAAGCCCAAAGTGCGCCATCTAGATTGTCAGCCCAGTCAATGCGGCTCGGCCGAAAATCTTCTCCACGATATGCTTAATATCATGATTGGCATTTTTCATCTACCCACTCGCCTGATGGTGATAGGAAGTCGAAACCCGATGGGTGACCCTATAGCGTTTCAACACTTTCTCCATCTGTGAGTTAAAGAAATGGGTGCCACGATCACTAATGATGGCCTTAGGAGTACCATATCTAGCAAAGAACTCTCTCAGAAACTTCATTACAACCGTAGCATTATTAGTGGCCAACGCTTTCGCCTCAACCCACTTAGAAACACAGTCAACCGGAATGGATCCATGAAATCAATGCCCCTGATATCAAAGATCTCAACCACCTAAATGGGCTTCTAAGGCATCTCATTCTGGGATGAGATATTACACGTCCGCTAATAGGCATCACAACTACACACGGACTCGTGTGCGTCCCTAAAGATGGTCGGCCAATAGAAGCCTGCATCAAACACCTGCTTGGTGGTGTAACTCGCTCCGTAATGGTCACTAATCGGCCCATCATGATAGTGCTGCAAAATACTGTGGGACTCCGAGCCGAAAACACACCTCCTCACCAGGTCTACACCGATCCAAAACAAGTAAGGATCCTCCCAAATGTAGTGCTTGACATCCGCAAAAAAATGTCTTCTTTTGGTGATACGCCATGCCCTCCACAAGGTCACCTATGGATAAATAATTTGCTAGATTAGCGAACCAGGGAAAGCCTTTCTTGTGGGCTTTCAGAAACATCAACACCTCATGGGGAAAATCATCCCCAATCCTATCCTCCCGAGTCTTCTCCTTCTCGGGATTCTCCAATCTGGACTGATGGTCCGCAACTATGTTCTCAGCACCCTGAAGCAACAGGATCCATCAAATCAGCCTCTGCTTTGCATCCTTCTTCGCAAACAAGTACCAAAGGGCCGCGTGATCAGTGAAAATAATAGTATTTGAAAGCACAAGCTAAGATCGGTATTTATACACGCGAACACCACTACTAGTAACTCCTCTCTATCGTGGTGTAGTTCTCATGGGCTTCGTTTAGGGTTTTGCTCGCGTAGTAAATGGAATAGAAGTGTTTGTCTCTACACTGCCCTAACAGGCTCCAACCGCAAAGTCACTAACATCGCACTTAATCTCGAAAGGAAGGCTCCAATTTGGAGTAATCAGAATATGAGCAATCACTAACCTCCCCTTAAGCAACTCAAAGGCCCTCTCAAACTCGCCTGGAAAACACAAACGGTCTATCCTTCTCTAAAAGCTGGATCATCAGGCGGGCGATCTTAGAAAAATCACGAATGAACCTACGATGTAACCCCGCATGCCCTAGAAAGCTCCTAGTAGATTTCACTAAAGTGGGTGGCGGAAGCTTTGAAATGGTATCAATCTTGGCTTTATCAACCTCAAGCCCCGTATGTGAAATCTTGTACCCCAACACAATTCCCTCACGAACCATAAAATGACACTTCTCCCAATTAAGCATCAGGTTTGTTTTCTCACATCGAGTAAGCACACGATCTAGATTACGCAGACATAGATCAAAAGAACTCCCGAACATACAAATTTTGTCCATAAAGACCTCCATGGAGTCCTCGATCATTTAGTGATATATCGCCACCATACGACGTTGCAAAAGTGGTTGGAGCGTTACACAACCCAAACGGCATGTGACGATACACAAATATGTCGTAGGGTCATGTAAAGGTGGTTTTCTCCTGATCCTTTAGTGAGATGGGGATCTGAAAATACTAGAAAAGCCGTCAAGAAAGCAAAAAATTGCTGACCTGATAATCGCTCCAGTATCTGGTCAATGAATCGTAAAGGAAAATGATCCTTTCGAGTGGCATCATTGGTCTGCAATAGTCTATGCAAACTATCTAGCCAGTGACGGTCTGGGTGGGTATCAACTCATTTTTCTCGTTGACGACCACAGTCATACCCCCTTCTTAGGACCACCTGGACGGGACTCACCCATGTAGAGTCCGGAATCGGGTAAATCAACAATGCATCCAGCAGCTTAATCACTTCTGTCACACCCTCAATTTTCACTTGCGGAGTTTTACCGCGAGGCGTGTGAACAAACCAGAATCTGAAACACTAGTACGTCGAACGACTCTACATGATTTGATAATACGTTTTCCAAAATCGTTCATTTTAGATTTTATATCAATTACCAATATTTAGTAGAGCATTAGTTTTAAGTTTGAGCGGAAGCATAAATAAGTAGTGATGCGGGCGCCAACACAAACGCCAAAACAAATGAAAAATTCCCAAAACAATATTAATAAATAAGACTCGATAATGATGTCTTGTTCAATGCATGTGCGTGCACCTAGAGCTCCTAGCGTCCTGAGAAACATGTAAACAAACAAATGTCAACATTAAAGATGAGTGAGTTCACAGGTTTTCATAAATTCGTTTGTCGGTTATAGTTTGTTTTCTCCCGTTATCCCCAACCCGGGATAACGTATCAGTTCCATTATTCCAATCCCGGAATAATAAGTTCTTGTTTCCAATATTCCAAACCAGGAATATTAAGTTGTTTCCAATATTCCATACCAGGAATATTAAGTTGTTTCCAATATTCCGTACCAGGAATATTAAGTTGTTGTTTCCAATATTCCATACCAGGAATATTAAGTTGTTCCGTAATTAAGTTCAATGTTAATATATATAGGTAGCTAGCCTAAAGTCATGTCACTAAGTGTTCGCGATCGAAGCTGACTGTTGTGCCTCCGTTTTGCCAGGCCTATCACATGACCATGGCGGTGTTAGGCCAATTATTCACCCGTTGACCATACCAGGTCGGCTAGCGCGACTAGCTCGGATGGGGCTTGTCAGACCCAGTAGTACTACTTATAATTCCCACGCTATTTAACCCAAATACTAACGATCCGAGGAGATTGTCGAGGACTTAAGTGATAAAGCTGCTTAGTGCCCATAACATTACATTAACATTAACTTAGTTACCGTATAGTTGCGTGACGTTAAATTCGTATAACGTAAAGAGATTGAGTTTGAGAGTGTATACATGTTTCTCCCCCTGTTGTTTAAAAACCGGATAAAGTTAGGGGCCGTGAACTCACCTTTATTTGCTCGGTTAGTGTAGCAAAGATGTTATAAGAGATAGGACCGCTAGTTGCGTCCTAACAAACCAATTAATTCCATGTCAGTGTGTGAATACACCAATACAAATTCCACACGCAATTTACTCACAAAGTGATACACACAGACAACACATTCAACACTCAAACATGCATGCAAGTATTCTCATGTGATCATAGTAATCAAACAATTTATCATAACCATAAGTCAATTCATGCCACAATTTGGTGCACACAATCGCAAGTTCTCAAATTTCAGCTTAGCACTTTTAATTCAGCTGTTTTCTAGGATTTTTATAAAATAGTTCCAACATTCTAAAAATTCCCATATTTTTACAGTAGGTGGCATTTATACCATAGAAATTTATATAATTTTTCCAAGTCCTAATTCTTTACCAATTAACCATAAATATTAATATACTAGGCTGCAGTCTGATTTATCACTTTCTGACTGCAGCCCACGGAAGAATTTATTTAAAAATCATCGATCGACCAATTAACAAAATTCCAGTTGGAGTTGCCCGGAAATTTCCATACCTAGTTGCTGTACAAAAATCATGACTCAACTCCCTACTGATTTTAAAACCCAACTTGATAAACAACCAACAAAATTCCAGAATTTTAACAGCTTTAGCTACTGAACTTGTTTGGCCCTTTAAAAATATCAAACGATTTCAGAAAATTATGAATCCAGTGCCATTAGATTCCTTATTCAAATCTCTACATTCTAGACATCAGAAAATCCGTTTTTCGACAACTATCGACCGAGTTACAGCCAGATGAAGTCGGCTGTAACTATTACTCAGCAATTGATTCAGCATATCTTTATCATAAACTCATGTAATCCCGTTCATGCGATTAATCTAGGCGATCTAAAACCGATTTCTAATCCTAGATTAATACCAATATCTCATCCATGCAAACCCTAGTTCTTACTTCTAGTTATTACAACCAAAACACAGCCTATATGTATTCAGCTTTCAAACTCATTCCAACTCTCAAACTTGTATTAACAATCCGAAACTATACCATCATGAAATCTGAAAACAGCAACAATCAAGACACATATATCCGAGACAACTAAACATTCAAGCGTACATATAATCCAAGACAACTAAACATTCAAGCATACATATAATCCAAGACAACTAAACATTCAAGCATACATATAATCCGAGACAACTAAACATTCAATCATACATATAATCCGAGACAATACAATCAATTCATTCAAGCACATATATCCGAACATGATCCTGTATTCAAAAGATAAATCCTAACCTTTACTATCAAGCTTAGTGAACCGTGAGTAGACGAGGAACCGATGATCCTGGGTAGTTGCGACCGAGACTGAAGATGGCGATGGTTGCTGCTGCGACCGGAAGAAAAGAAAAAGAAAGCTGTTGCGACCGAGGCTGAAAGGGACTGAAAGCAACAGGCTGTTAGCGACCGAGAAGGTGAACAAGGCTGATTCAGATCGAGATGATGAAGGGAGGAAGCTGTTCGCGATCGGAAGGTGCAAGAGTAAGGCTGCCGACGGCAGTTTTCTTGTTAGGGTTTTGTGTATGTTTTCGAAGGGAGGCATGCATGTGTGTTAGTATATATAAGGGATCGGTGACAACATGGTTACGGTTTTGGGTTTGAACTTGTGGCCGAAACATGTTTGGGCTGTTTTGGTTTGGTTTTGAACAAAGTGGATTTGCGGTCTTGGGCTTGATATCGCGGCCAAGGATTAGAGTGGTTTGGTTTGGGTTTGAACTCAATAAATCCGCGGTTATGGGCTGATCTTGGCCGAAAGTGTTTTGGTTTAGGGTTTAGGTTCGCTATCGGTTTGGGTTGTTCTCGGTTTGTGTTTAATTCTCGTTCTCGGCCGAATACTTGAGTTAAGGTTTAAAACTTGTTAACTCCTAGAGTCACAATGAATCATTTTGGTTCGTGTCGCGGTTTGGTTCAGTTCGTGTACGTATCTACTCTAATTATTCAATTACTAAAACAATCACACAACACACATCTCGTGTTCATTTAATTCGTACACGTTCAGTTCGTACACATAGCACGTAATTAGATTGACAAGTATTACGTTTAAGTTATCCGAAAAACCCGGGATATCACATTATCCCCATGTTGAAAGAATTTTCGTCCCGAAAATTGAGTAAACGCGGTTTAGCATGTAGCATACATGTTCAGAGTGCCACGCACAAAGAGTTAGTTCGTTTATGATGGTACGCAACGTTACAAGAAGTTCCCAAGTGTCGTACACAGAGATTTCCAAGTGCCATGCACAAGAACTTAGTCAACAATAGTACACGAAGTATAAGAAGTTTCCAGGTTGTCACATCATCCCCTTGTTGAAAGAATTTTCGTCCCAAAAATTTAGTTACTTGTATCGTTAGTTTGCTGCTCAGTTGCGAAGAGGTGTGGGTATTTGCTTTTCATTTGGTCCTCTCTTTCCCACGTGAACTCCGGTCCACGCTTAGAGTCCCAACGGACCTTAACGATCGGAATCTTGCTGTGCCTTCGAGTCTTGATCTCACGATCCATGATCTCAATAGGCTTTTCCACGAAGTGTAGTTGTTCATCCACTTGGATCTCATCCAATGGAATAACTAAAGTTTCATCTGATAGGCACTTCTTCAGATTTGAAACGTGAAATACGTTGTGAACTCCACTGAGTTCGGCAGGAAGGTCTAATTGATATGCTACGGGTCCAATACGTTTCAAGATTACAAACGGGCCTACCTACCGTGGGTTAAGTTTGCCCCGTTTTCCAAAGCGGATTACACCCTTCCAGGGTGACACCTTTAGTAGGACGCGATCGCCTACTTGAAATTCGAGCGGTTTGCGTCGTTGGTCGGCGTAGCTTTTCTGTCGATCTCGTCCCGCCGCCATGCGGTTTCTGATTTGTACAATCTTTTCGGTGGCCTCAAGTATTAACTCAGGGCCTGTGAGTTGACTGTCACCGACTTCTGCCCAATAGACCGGTGATCTGCATTTACGACCGTATAATGCTTCAAACGGTGCTGCCGAAATACTCGTATGATAGCTGTTGTTATATGAGAATTCTACTAGAGGTAGGTGGATTTCCCAATTATTTCCGAAGTCCACCACGCATGCCCTAAGCATATCTTCCAGGGTTTGTATGGTCCTTTCTCTTTGACCATCAGTCTGAGGGTGATAGGCTGTGCTCATAACTAAGCGGGTTCCCAATGCTTTCTGGAGTGACTGCCAGAAGTTCGACGTGAAGCGAGCATCTCTGTCTGAGATGATGGATGTTGGCACACCGTGCCGAGAAACTACTTCCTTAATGTTGATGCGAGTCAACTTCTCCATCTTATCTGTTTCTTTAATAGCTAGGAAGTGTGCGGACTTCGTTAAACGATCCACAATCACCCAGATAGTATCGCAACCACCCAAGGTTCGCGGGAGTTTAGTAATGAAATCCATTGAGATCTGATCCCATTTCCACACTGGGATCTCAGGTTGTTGGAGTAGCCCCGATGGCTTTTGATACTCCACCTTGACTTTTGCACAAGTCAAACATTTACTCACGTAGGTGGCTATATCGGCTTTCATGTTGGGCCACCAATACGCAACTTTAAGGTCTTGATACATCTTATCCGAGCCTGGATTTATGAGCTTCGTCCATGACTAGCTCTCTGAGGTTTCCGTAGAGAGGTACCCATATGCGATTCATGAAATATCGGGCTCCATTGGGCTTTACTTCCCAATCGCGTTCCATTTTTCCCACTGATTCGGCTTTGATGTTTTCCTCCTTAACTGCTTCTAATTGGGCGTCGCGTATTTGATCGGGTAGCCCCGAATGAATAGTGAGTTGTAGTGCTCGTACGCGACGAGGTTTCAAGTGTTCCTTCCTACTGAGGGCATCAGCTACCACGTTAGCTTTACCCGGGTGGTACCGAATGGCACACTCATAATCATTCCAAAGTTCGACCCAGTGACGCTGTCGCATGTTCAACTCCTTCTGGTCAAAGATGTGCTGGAGGCTTTTGTGGTCAGTAAAGATTGTGCACTTCGTTCCATAGAGGTAGTGTCTCCAAATCTTAAGTGCAAACACTACTGCTCCCAATTCCAGGTCATGCGTCGTGTAGTTTTTCTCGTGAACCTTTAGTTGTCGCGACGTATACGCGATGACCTTATCGCGTTGCATGAGTACGCATCCCAATCCCTGAATGGAAGCATCACAATACACTACGAAGTCATCTGTCCCCTCCGGCAAGGACAGAATAGGTGCACTGCAAAGTTTCTGCTTCAGCAATTGAAATGCTGCTTCTTGCTTGTCACCCCAAGTATACTTGATACCTTTCTGGGTGAGGGTAGTAAGCGGCTGTGCAATCTTTGAAAATCCCTCGATGAAGCGTTTGTAGTAACCAGCCAATCCCAAAAATTGGCGGATCTCCGTCGGTGTCTTAGGTGCTTCCCAGTTTTTGATGGCTTCAATCTTGGCAGGGTCTACGTGGATACCCTTTTCATTCACGATATGCCCGAGAAACTGAACTTCCCGAATCCAGAAATCACACTTCGAAAGCTTGGCATATAGTTTTTCCTGTTTAAGCAGTCCTAGCAGTAATCGTAGGTGTTCCGCATGTTCTTCTTCACTTTTGGAGTAGATGAGTATGTTATCGATGAACACAATGACAAACTTGTCGAGGTATGGTTTACACACGCGGTTCATGAGGTCCATGAATACCGCAGGTGCGTTAGTGAGACCAAATGGCATGACCAAGAACTCGTAATGGCCATACCGAGTGCGAAATGCCGTCTTGGCGATATCCTCCTCCCTGACGCGTAGCTGATGATAACCGGACCGTAAACCAATCTTAGAGTAGTAACTTGACCCTTGCAGTTGGTCGAATAGATCGTCGATGCGAGGTAACGGGTATCGGTTCTTGACTGTAACCTTGTTGAGTTCCCTATAGTCAATGCACATGCGGAAAGTCCCGTACTTCTTCTTGACAAACAGGACTGGAGCTCCCCATGGCGAAACGCTTGGTCGGATAAATCCTTTCTCTAGCAGCTCTTGAAGTTGGGTAGACAGCTCCTCCAGCTCGGCTGGAGCTAGGCGGTATGGAGCCTTGGCGATAGGAGTTGCATTGCTTGCCAATTCGATTTCAAACTCCAATTGTCGATGTGGTGGAAGACCAGGTAGTTCTTCTGGGAATACATCGGAAAAATCACGGACAACAGGGATGTCTTCTATACGTTTCTCGTCCTTTGGCTGTTCGGTAATTAGTGCGAGTAAAGCGAAGGAATTCTTTTTCCGAAGATACTTCTGCGCTTGCATGTATGAGATGATGTTGGTGACGGCGCTTGCCTTATCGCCTTGTACTGTCAGGATTTCGTCGTTCGTGAGTGGAATACGGATAGACTTTTCGAAGCAGAGAACTTCAGCCCGGACGTCGGATAGCCAGTCCATTCCGACTACCACGTCAAAACTACCCAGGGTAGTTGTCATCAGATCAATGGTAAAAGTGTGGCCCGCGAGTTTGAGTTGACAGCCGGATACGATTTGGGTCACATCTACCGATTTACCATTGGCTAATTCTATCACATAAGGGGTCTCTAATGGTTTAAGCGTGAGATTTAGGTTCTTCCTAAAAGACTCAGATATAAAACTCCTATCCGCACCCGTATCAAAAAGCACAGTAGCAAAATGTTCATTAAGGGGAAACTTACCGGTGACCACGTTCGTGTCGTTTCTGGCCTCTACGCGGCCCAATGTAAATGCGCGACCTTTAGCAGCTCCTGTGCCACCGTGCCCATTGTTGTTGTTATTATTGTTGTTGTGGTTATTGTGGTTGTGGTTGTTTCCACCATTATTGTTGTTGTTACGCAACTGTGGGCAGTCTCTTCTGAAATGAGCAATACTACCACACTGATAGCATCCCCGGTTTATACCCTGTTGCTGACCCTGGGGCTGATTTTGATTTTGTCGGGACATGATTTCCCCACGACAATCCTTTGCCGCATGTCCTATCTTGCCACATCGTTGGCAACGATTTCCGGCACAAGGGCCGTTATGATGTAGATTACAGCGATTGCACTGCGGCTTTCGACCTACATAGCCGCCTGCATTCTGGTTGTTGTTGTTGTTGTAGTTGTTGGCGGGATGATTTTGATGACCCCGGTGGCTGTGGTAATGATTGAACCGTTTCTGGTTCCCTTGCTGTGGATGGGATGACGAAGACTGTCGAATAGTGGAGTCTTCAAATTTTCTTTTGTTATCTGGGGCGACTTCAGTGGTACCCCGTGCTGGCAGTTTCTTCTGTTCCACCGCTTTATCGGTGAGTTTGTGAGCCAATCGGATTGCTTGATGTTCAGTTACAGGGTTACTAGACATCACCATACCTTGAATTCCCGGAACCAGACCCCCGAGATAGAACTCGAGTCTTTTCTCCACCGTGTTGGCCAATTCAGGACACAGAAATACCAAGTCATGGTGTTTTGCGGTGTAAGTTTCAATTTCCGATCCCACCATCTTGTGGTTCCATAAAGTTTGCTCTAACTGTTGCACTCTGTCTCGTGGACAGTACTCCTCTTTAATCAGAGCCTTGAACTCAGCCCATGCCATTGCATTCGCAGCTATAAGTCCACGTGTTTGGACTGGGGCATTCCACCATGCCAGTGCCCCATCTTCCAGTGTTGAGGCTGCATATTTGACCTTGTTGGCCTCGAGGCAGTTGCACATTTCATAAACAGATTCCGATTTTTCGATCCAGCGGACCAGTCCAATGGGTCCTTCCGCCCCCGAAAATTTGCTTGGCTTTGCGTCAAGGAACATCTTGTAGGGGTTAAAGCCCCCTCCTGCTGCTGGTGGGTTTTGAACATCTGCCCGAGCAGTGTTCACGTGTTCTTGGATCGTTGCGGCCAATTCTTCGTTGACATGTTGAGGTTTCCGCGACGTCTAGTTGCTATTTCAAATAAACTAAAGAAAA
The DNA here is from genome assembly GCA_947069175.1 of Scalesia atractyloides. Classification (NCBI taxonomy): domain Eukaryota; kingdom Viridiplantae; phylum Streptophyta; class Magnoliopsida; order Asterales; family Asteraceae; genus Scalesia; species Scalesia atractyloides. Next base: position 49,826,875 of record CAMTDV010000001.1, on the reverse strand, counting down.
TAAAGCGGGGATTGGCGAGACGAGTTAGTCATCTACGCCTCCATCTCCCAAGTTGCTATCGTTGCCGTTATCCTCCGCGGCGTTTCCAGCTTCTACAGCTGGGTCCTCCCCCGGATCCTCTTCAGGATCCTCCTCTGGATCCTCCTCTACCGGCACTGGAGGGGCCGGTGCGGGTGCAAGTGCTTGATTTTGCAGCTCCTGAATGTTCCAACTATTTTCCAGGACTCTATCCTCAAGCCAGTCAGCTCTTATCTGCTCAGCACGCAGATCCCTGGCTATGATGTTACGAGCTATCTTGCTCGTACGATGCTCTTCCTCGAGCGAGTCGGTCTTTCCGGTAAGGTGCCGGATCATCCATCCTTGTGCTAGGATGGTTTCCTGCATTCTTTCTAACTGTTTTTGTTGCGTTCTTATCATATCTCTAAGTAGGTCGTTCCCTACTTCTAACGAGTTAACCGGTTTGACCGTCACAGCGATGGTTGGGCGTAATGACGACTCCTCCCCCAGAGCGAGCCTTTTCCTCGCAGCTGAGCGCGTTTCCACGCCATAGGATGGTAAGGGTTCCACCACAGGTGCCTTTCCTGGCGCCCTTGGTTGCGTAAGTTTGTCGGATGATGATGAGGATGATGATGACATTGCCTTTAAGTCGTGTAGTTAGTCACGAGTTGCATTCGCTTCAATTATGCATTCAGATTTCACATAACATAGTAGTGGTACATCGCATAACAAGATATAATAATTCAGTGCCAAACTAAGTCTAGTGTCGTGATATCAGCTATAGTTTAGGTCTACTTCTAATGCAAACCTGGTTCTCTATAGCTAGTGGCTCTGATACCAATCTGTCACACCCTCAATTTTCACTTGTGGAGTTTTACCGCGAGGCGTGTGAACAAACCAGAATCTGAAACACTAGTACGTCGAACGACTCTACATGATTTGATAATACGTTTTCCAAAATCGTTCATTTTAGATTTTATATCAATTACCAATATTTAGCAGAGCATTAGTTTTAAGTTTGAGCGGAAGCATAAATAAGTAGTGATGCGAGCGCCAACACAAACGCCAAAACAAATGAAAAATTCCCAAAACAATATTAATAAATAAGACTCGATAATGATGTCTTGTTCAACGCATGTGCGTGCACCTAGAGCTCCTAGCGTCCTGAGAAACATGTAAAGAAACAAGTGTCAACATTAAAGATGAGTGAGTTCACAGGTTTTCATAAATTCGATTGTCAGTTATAGTTTTTTTTCTCCCGTTATCCCCAACCCGGGATAACGTATCAGTTCCATTATTCCAATCCCGGAATAATAAGTTCTTGTTTCCAATATTCCAAACCAGGAATATTAAGTTGTTTCCAATATTTCATACCAGGAATATTAAGTTGTTTCCAATATTCCATACCAGGAATATTAAGTTGTTTCCAATATTCCGTACCAGGAATATTAAGTTGTTGTTTCCAATATTCCATACCAGGAATATTAAGTTGTTCCGTAATTAAGTTCAATGTTAATATATATAGGTAGCTAGCCTAAAGTCATGTCACTAAGTGTTCGCGATCGAAGCTGACTGTTGTGCCTCCGTTTTGCCAGGCCTATCACATGACCATGGCGGTGTTAGGCCAATTATTCACCCGTTGACCATACCAGGTCGGCTAGCGCGACTAGCTCGGATGGGGCTTGTCAGACCCAGTAGTACTACTTATAATTCCCACGCTATTTAACCCAAATACTAACGATCCGAGGAGATTGTCGAGAAATTAAGTGATAAAGCTGCGTAGTGCCCATAACATTACATTAACATTAACTTAGTTACCGTATAGTTGCGTGACGTTAAATTCGTATAACGTAAAGAGATTGAGTTTGAGAGTGTATACATGTTTCTCCCCCTGTTGTTTAAAAACCGGATAAAGTTAGGGGCCGTGAACTCACCTTTATTTGCTCGGTTAGTGTAGCAAAGATGTTATAAGAGATGGGACCGCTAGTTGCGTCCTAACAAACCAATTAATTCCACGTCAGTGTGTGAACACACCAATACAAATTCCACACGCAATTTACTCACAAAGTGATACACACAGACAACACATTCAACACTCAAACATGCATGCAAGTATTCTCATGTGATCATAGTAATCAAACAATTTATCATAACCATAAGTCAATTCATGCCACAATTTGGTGCACACAATCGCAAGTTCTCAAATTTCAGCTTAGCACTTTTAATTCAGCTGTTTTCTAGGATTTTTATAAAATAGTTCCAACATTCTAAAAATTCCCATATTTTTACAGTAGGTGGAATTTATACCATAGAAATTTATATAATTTTTCCAAGTCCTAATTCTTTACCAATTAACCATAAATATTAATATACTAGGCTGCAGTCTGATTTATCACTTTCTGACTGCAGCCCACGGAAGAATTTATTTAAAAATCATCGATCGACCAATTAACAAAATTCCAGTTGGAGTTGCCCGGAAATTTCCATACCTAGTAGCTGTACGAAAATCATGACTCAACTCCCTACTGATTTTAAAACCCAACTTGATAAACAACCAACAAAATTCCAGAATTTTAACAGCTTTAGCTACTGAACTTGTTTGGCCCCTTAAAACTATCAAACGATTTCAGAAAATTATGAATCCAGTGCCATTAGATTCCTTATTCAAATCTCTACGTTCTAGACATCAGAAAATCCGTTTTTCGACACTATCGACCGAGTTACAGCCAGATGAAGTCGGCTGTAACTATTACTCAGCAATTGATTCAGCATATCTTTATCATAAACTCATGTAATCCCGTTCATGCGATTAATCTAGGCGATCTAAAACCGATTTCTAATCCTAGATTAATACCAATATCTCATCCATGCAAACCCTAGTTTCTTACTTCTAGTTATTACAACCAAAGCACAGCCTATATGTATTCAGCTTTCAAACTCATTCCAACTCTCAAACTTGTATTAACAATCCGAAACTATACCATCATGAAATCTGAAAACAGCAACAATCAAGACACATATATCCGAGACAACTAAACATTCAAGCGTACATATAATCCGAGACAACTAAACATTCAAGCGTACATATAATCCGAGACAACTAAACATTCAAGCATACATATAATCCGAGACAACTAAACATTCAAGCATACATATAATCCGAGACAATACAATCAATTCATTCAAGCACATATATCCGAACATGATCCTGTATTCAAAAGATAAATCCTAACCTTTACTATCAAGCTTAGTGAACCGTGAGTAGACGAGGAACCGATGATCCTGGGTAGTTGCGACCGAGACTGAAGATGGCGATGGTTGCTGCTGCGACCGGAAGAAAAGAAAAAGAAAGCTGTTGCGACCGAGGCTGAAAGGGACTGAAAGCAACAGGCTGTTAGCGACCGAGAAGGTGAACAAGGCTGATTCAGATCGAGATGATGAAGGGAGGAAGCTGTTCGCGATCGGAAGGTGCAAGAGTAAGGCTGCCGACGGCAGTTTTCTTGTTAGGGTTTTGTGTATGTTTTCGAAGGGAGGCATGCATGTGTGTTAGTATATATAAGGGATCGGTGACAACATGGTTACGGTTTTGGGTTTGAACTTGTGGCCGAAACATGTTTGGGCTGTTTTCGTTTGGTTTTGAACAAAGTGGATTTGCGGTCTTGGGCTTGATATCGCGGCCAAGGATTAGAGTGGTTTGGTTTGGGTTTGAACTCAATAAATCCGCGGTTATGGGCTGATCTTGGCCGAAAGTGTTTTGGTTTAGGGTTTAGGTTCGCTATCGGTTTGGGTTGTTCTCGGTTTGTGTTTAATTCTCGTTCTCGGCCGAATACTTGAGTTAAGGTTTAAAACTTGTTAACTCCTAGAGTCACAATGAATCACTTTGGTTCGTGTCGCGGTTCGGTTCAGTTCGTGTACGTATCTACTCTAATTATTCAATTACTAAAACAATCACACAACACACATCTCGTGTTCATTTAATTCGTACACGTTCGTACACATAGCACGTAATTAGATTGACAAGTATTACGTTTAAGTTATCCGAAAAACCCGGGATATCAGAACTTCCTTCTTTACTACCTCCTGCATATTCGGGTTAGCTGTTAGGAAACTTTGTGTAAGTATTGAAGAAAAGTATGATCAGTTGGATAATGTACTGAAGATGATAAATCAAGAGATCACACAAGAAGAAGATACAAGATAAACAAGACAAAGTAGAAAGCCAAAATACATCTTCAACGCGTATCAGAATTGGATCACAAGTAAAGAATGACGAACAAAAAGGACCAATCTGATAAGTCTGATGATGTTTGTCATCAGAATCTGGTAATTTCTTGTCATCCGAAATCTGATGATCAACTCCACGGATTTCTAATAAGTTAGTCATCAGAAAATTTGATGAACCAACTTGTCTAAAAGATAAGACTCTGCCACCATAGTAAATTAGCAAGTTGACGTTGGATGGATTCAATGAATATGCCAAAAAGATACTTTATGCAGACAAGTACATAAATTAACAAATGTTTATTCATCTCAAAACTTTTCTATAAATAGAGAAGTCACCACCGAAGGGAGATGAGTTAAACCTAGCATTCATTACATACAAAAAAAACTCCATTACCCTTCATTACAAAATTCTTAAACTTTGTTTCAAAGTGATATAAACTTCAATATTCTGTAGTTGTGTTTCTTGAAAGTTTGATTTCTATTTCTGCACATTATTTTCATACTTGTTGAAACACTTACCAAATTTAATTAAAAGAGCTTTGTTATCTGGGATCAACAATTGGTATCAGAGTAGATTGAATAAACTATTTTTAAACAATCTGAAAGTCCATGACCCGACGGTTCTAGACGGAAGTTTGGGTATAATAGTACTAATTCGGTATAATGTTATTAAGAATGGAGTAGAAGCACAAGTCATATGTTTCATTCATTCATACCAGAAGAGTATACATCTTGTCAAGCTGGCGAAATTCTAGAGAAAATTCGCCAGCGTTTTCTTCTGGGAACTCCAAAACTTACACACTATGAACACACGACGCTATTTATAGACACTTTACCCTCGTGCGAAGTGAGCATTTTTACCTTCGTACGAAGTGACACTTATGCACCTCTCACGTTCGCACTTAAGTTGTGTTTTCGTATCCAATCTATACCATATTCAACACACGCTCTATCTAGCCTATTCGAACATTGACAGACCTAATATGCACCAACAATTTTCCCCTTGGACTTCACTATCAAAGCTTGATCTTGAAATATGAGAGCCATGTTCGAATATTCTGCAACTTCAATCAGGTATTTATCACTGTCGTGGAACGCGTCAACAAATTCACCCATGGATTGATGACTCGAGTTTGCAATTTCACAAACATGTTCCCCCTAATATGATTCCCCGGAATTAATTTCAGGTCTTTGTTTGCACGGCTCCCGACCTTCTCTGATTTGCTTAAGTACAATCTTCATGAAAAAACACGAACTCAAAGCTAATCAATGTAGCATATATGTTTCAACGTTAACCACATCCGTGTTCGGTTTTAGGGCACTCCTCTACTCGATCCTCCGGTCTTCAAAAGCCCAACCAGCAATTGACAAAATCTTCGAATCACCACACTGGTAAACTTCAAGTCAGTGAATACCCACAAAAATGTGAAACCCCATTTTCCGTAATCACGTTTAAGCGAGCTCCTGAATGATTGATCAACAAAACGGTAATCTCTCTCAATCAGTAAATCTTCATCGGATAATAAATTATCTGGTAACACATTAAGATACGAGAAACATTCATCCACGATCAGAATCACATTCTTCATCTTCAGTCACAATAATAGATATATAACATTCTCCGCTTGACCGGCAGCAACTTAATCAACAAACATTATCACTTCCTAGCGGTTAGTACGAAAAACAATTCCTCTGCTTGATGACTAAACATCCTGAGACTATTATCTAGCATTTGTGTATCTTATATCTTGAACACCCTCTGATATCTTATATGTACTGACAATACAGTTGCATCTCCTAATGCTAATCCTGCTAACCCACTTGACAAAGACCCGTGACTCAAACCACAAGACATCAATCTGATCTTGAAGAATCTGAACTTCCTGTGATCATGAACTAACGATTTCCAATCTTATGCTTCGCTAGATAGTCTAGAGTCGGAACCACCGGAATACTGTTGCACATAACGAATTTAAAAAATGCCAGAATTTCAATATGTTCTCTGAAATTTTTATTTCCCCTGATTTTTGCAAATTCTAACCATACCACTGAATTTCCCCCTCAAATATGGAAAATTCAGTTTTCCATCACTGCGGATTTTACATTTTGGCCCATTAATAGTCACTATACCAAATGATCACCATTCTGCTTAGGTATCCATGACTACCCCACTATCTTTAGATAGTGTCTCCGAACAACCCGTATTTGACATTAAATCTCGAAAAAATTTCCTATCACCAATTTTTTTCATATGAGGGTAATCTACCTTCGTGCGAAGGTAAACTATCTTCGTGCGAAGTGAATTCTATCTTTGTGTGAAGTAACCGTTATTTTTCGATAAAAATCTTTATCTACGAATTTCATGATGATTCTTTCACAGATATGGTCGAAATTCAATTATAAACAATCCTATGGTTTCAATTTTACTTTTTGTTCGTGGATTGTCCGTTAATTTGATGATTTACGTCTAAAACCCCTAAATGTCCATAATTCATGAGCATAGGTGATTCAATCAATTGTTAGATCAATTGTATTGGTACCGTAGCTTTGATACTAATTGAAAGTCCAGGATCCGGTGGTTCTAGACGGAAGTTTGGGTAACATAGTACTAATTTGGTAGAATGTTATGAAGAATGGATTAGAAGCGGAAGTCATATGTTTCCTTCATTCATACCAAAAAGGGTATACATCTTGTCAAGCTGGCCAAATTCAATTTCGCCAGCGTTTCCCTTCTAGGAACTCCAAAACTTACAAAACTATGAACACATGACGCTATTTATAGATACTTTACCCTCGTATGAAGTGAGCATTTTTACCTTCGTACGAAGTGAGTTACCTTCATATGAAGTGAGTTATCTTATAAAGTTGAGATTCCAGGATCTGGTAGTTCTAGACAGAAGTTTGGGTAGAAATAGAACTAATTCGGTAGAATGTTATTAAGAAAGGAGTAGAAGCAGCGGAAGTCATAAATTTCATTTATACCGAAAGAGCATACATCTTTACAAGATGGCAAAATCTTGGAGAAATTTCGCTAGCGTTTCCCTCTGGGAACTCCAAAACTTTTCTAAACATGAACACACAACACCTATATATAGACTTGCTCACCTCGTGCAAACTGAGCTGTTGACTTTGTACGAATTGAGTTAGCTTCGTACGAAGTGACCACTTCGTATGAAGGGACACTTCTGCACCGTTCTCGTTCGCACTTAAGCTGTGTGTTCATATATAATCTACACAATATTCCACACACGCTCTATCTAGCCTATTCGTATAGTGACGGACATAAAATGCACCAACAATTTCCCCTTGAACGTCACTGCCGAAGCTTGATCTTGATCTTGAAATATAAGTCGTGTTTGGATATTCGGCAAGTTCAATCAGGTATCTGTTGATGTCGTTGAATGCGTCAACAAATTCCCCTTTGATTAATGACTCGGGCTTGCATTATCTTCATAAAGCACAAATTCCCCCTGAAAATAATTCCTCCAGAAATTAATCTTCTGGTCTTTATGTGCACGATTCCCGACCTCCTCTGATTTGCTTAATCGAACAATTTTCTTGAATACCCACAAACTTGAAACTAATCAATGCAACTTCTCTGTTTCAACTTTAACCACATCCATGCTCGGTTTTAGCGCACTCCTCTGCTCGATCCTCTGATCTTTAAAAACCCAACCGACAACCGAAAGAAACTTCGAATTACCACGCTGGTAAACTTCGGGTTTGGGAATACCCGTGAAAATCTAAAATCTCTATTTCCGTAATAATGTTTAAGCATACTCCTGAATGATTGATCAGCAAATCGGTAATCTGTTCAATCAGCAAATCTTCATCATAATCAAATCATCTGGTAACACATTCAGATCTAAGAAACATTCTTCCACGATCAAAATCACATTCTTCCTCTTCATTCACAATAACAGACAGGCGCAACTTAATCAGCAAGCATCGTCAATCAACGGCGGTTAGTCCAAGAAGAACATTTCATCTGCTTGAAGACTAAAAATAATGGCACCTAAGATCATCATCGAGCATTCGTATGCATTCTAACTGGAATGATCTCTGATCTCCTCGGTAATTTTTGAAATAACTAGCCTTGTTAACACCTAAAACCATCATCGAACATTCGTGTATGCAATATAACTTGAACATCCTCATATCCTCTAGGTATCAACAAAACTACAAATCCTGCTAACCTGTCACACAACGAAGATCAGGACTCTAACCCTTAAGCATCAATCTGTATGACGATCTGAAAATTCTGAACCTCCTGTGATCACAAACTAATGAAACTAGATCTTCAGCATCACCGGATAATCTAAAATCGGAACCACTCCAATACAGTTGCATAGTCATGAATTTTAAAAATGCCGGCATCTTAATATATACATGAAATTTTTATTACCCCTCAAATTTGGAAAATCAGTTTTTCATCAATGCGGATTTTACGTTAAGGCCCATTCATAGTCACTGTACCAAAAATATAATCTTTCTGCATCGGTATTAGGGGAAATTGTTAGGAAACTTTGTGTAAGTATTGAAGGAAAATATGATCAGTCTGATCATATACTGAAGATGACAATGTCAAGAGATCACACAAGAAGAAGATACAAGATAAACAAGACAAAGTAGAAAGCCAAAATACATTATCAACAAGTATCAGACTTGGATCACAAGTAAAGAATGATGATTAGAAACGACCAATATGATAAGTCTGATGATCATCAGAGTCTGTAACTTCTGGTTATCAGATGATCAACTCAACAGATTTCTGATAAGTTAGTTATCAGAAAATCTGATGAACCAACTTGTCTAAAAGATAAGTGTAAGTCCCGAAATCGGATCTAACACAGTATCACAATCTCTAACCGATCGCAAAAATAAAGATTAGAATGAAAAGAACAATACAATCTTCAATTAGCCAACTTGAATACACCAAAAGGTGTCTGATACAAGATTTCAAAAAAAAACTAAACTGACTAGCAACCAAAATATTAACCCTAACACATGTATTGATACTAGTCATCAAACCCATTAATTACACCTTAGGCCCTTAAGGCTCTAGGAAGCCTAATCTCCCAAACTTAGCCCAAATGCAACACTAATGTGTAACCCTTTTAGTTAGTGGCCCAACAGTCTCCCCCTAGGTTTACAACATTAGGCGTTTAATCCTTTGGTAGCGCATCGACTCCCATTCTTCCAGCTATTATCCCAACAACTGCTGCGTCCAATCCTTAGCACATGCTTCATATAACTCTGCAACTTGAATTTCGCAGCTAGAACTTGCAGATCTTGATCATGAAAACTCACTAGATCAACCACGTCATTCACTCGAAACGCTTTCTCTTTAGTAACAATCACCACTCTCCCAACCTTCGGATCGTACATCCAAAAATTAAAATTTTTCAGAATACCTCTTGGAAATGTTGGAGCGACTAGTATCACAAGTTCTTTGTCAGTTGGAGGCCACATTACTGATTTAAACCTTCTACCGGGTCTAGCATCACGAACACCCTTAGCAGCATGCACATATGGTTCAGCAGTTTTCATTGTCTTGAATCCACTCTTCTTGCTACAATCTCTTAAAGAACCTCCAACCTAGTCCACGTTCTATAGTATCATTGTCAGTATAAGGAGCCCTTAGAAGATCAGTTAGTGCAACCTTGGTCCAGGTCTCAAACTGAGACTCCTTTGAGTAGTATTCTCGTGTACCATCTTGTCTGACGATCAGCCACATTTTCTTCACATGATCGTAATTCTAACTCATCACTGGTGACTTGTTTCCAACCTTGCTATAATAACTCGATCCAAGCTCCATCACAAACTTCTCAGACTGGTTGGTGGGATCCTTTAACTTAAAGTTTTCGTCTAGCGGATTCACATCAACATTCTTCATTAAAACCATCGTTTTCTTCTTTTGAGCAGTCTGTCAGTTTTGACTCGTAGTGAACTGTCTTTTCAGATCTCTTAGATAATCATCCAATCCAGCCTGACACTCAGCAACAAGCTGTTCGACAGCTACTCTGTCAGCTTCTCTCTGTTCCGCAGCTCGATGACGATGTTCAACGTTAATAGGATCATCAGTTGGATCGGAGAATTCACGTCCAAATTTAGTTTCTAGCTTAGCCTTCAGACTAAAGACCATAGTCATTAACAACAAAACATCACCTTGAAGTTGGTCGATTTTCTGATCCCGTGCATCCAATCGAGTCTGCAACGAAGCAATCTGTGCATCTTTAAGAACGACTTCTTGCTCAAGCAATACAACTCTCTTTTAAAAATCAACTACATCCACATCCTCTTCATCACTATCTAACCTGCTGAATTCAAATGCTCTTTTCTCTGATCGCCTCGAATACTCCATATCTTCACCTTGAATACCACCTGAACCACTACCACCAGCCCCTGATCCTCCAGCACCCGTTGAACTACCAGCAAAATCCATTTTTTCGAACACAGAATATGCTGGAACGGACACGACAGTAGAATGAGTAACAATGAGAGGAGCTGTCGTTTCTTCAGCAACAGTAGGCTCAACCTTAGGAAGTATCAGTCAGAGAAACAGCAACTGAGGATGTAACGGTAATAGGTTCTTCAGCAGCATCACCAACATGAGCTTCGGATTGCATCTGAGCTTCAGTATAAATGGGTTCTTTGATAACCTCTGGCTGTCATCTTTTCACTAACGACACCTCTTCTTCTTCAATATCTTAATCAGATTCGACCCTACCAACGGGGATATCAACACGAGGCAACACAAGAGGAGGATTCCCTTGTTGCTCCTGTATCTCCTTCAAATGCGCAATAAGAGCTTCTAAATTCTCTATAGTAAGCTCTGGTAACTCTGGAGTCGGATGGACATCAAAATCTATAATAGATTCCAACAACACTTCTTCATCGTCAGTACCTGCCTCAGAGACTAAATCTTCAATCTCAATTTCTTTCTCCACCACTGGCACATCATGTTCTTCAGCCACCATCGCATTCACCGGCTGAGGTGCTGGAATATCCTGACCGATAACCTCGCAAAACTTTCCAAACTTTCTCAATGGTATGCGTCCAGCAAAAACCGTCTTTGATGTCGATCTATTTTTCTTCATTGTTCCAAAGATAGTTGGACCCATAGGCTTCATATTTAACATGTTGGCATCAGAGGGATCTTTAGCCAGATCCGAGTAGCGTGCATCCAGAATCAGCTGTATAAATCAAGGATACATCAAAAACATTTCTTCTTTGACTACTCCAAAATCTTTTTCATATTTTCGAAAATATAACCAGAAAAGTTATATTTCCAGTCCATCACCAGAGACACTATCGCAGAAGTCTGTGTTTGATTCGGCTGATCAAATCCTCCTTTATTCTCTGATATACATTGCATAAAGATGTGCACCAATAATCTCCAATATGTTGGGAACATTTTCTTCAACAGAGGTGGATAAGTTCCCTCATAACTCGTCTCTTGTAATACCGGCATCACCTTCTCCTTAGTATATAACGTTGGATCACCTGCAGCATTAGTAAACTTCAACACCTCTCGGATACAAGCTTCATTCACAACAATATCCTTTCCCTGAATCAATGAGCTAATGTATGGCTTCCCATCAACGCCCCTTAGATGAAATCTAGATCGCTTCCAAAATGTATGTACAAGATCTTGATATATAACTGGATTTGCTCGAAGTGCATATGCGATCCTGCAATCATTCAGACCCACCATCATTGATCGGAACTCTTGGAAAAACTCTGCTGGTGGATCTGATAGATAACCTACTTGATTGTGAAACTGCTCTTCTACTAACATAACCGCATCGAAAGCCTCTTCAGCCATTTCTGTTAGAAAAATAAACAGGTCAAATCACACTCAAACAAAAACCGACTGACAGGTCATAAGAAGTCATTAATGAATTTGATAGGTCAAGAAAGGAGTTCATTTTAAAAGTTCAATGTTAAGGGTCAATATTCATTTTTGAGGGTCAAAAACAGTTCAAAAGGTTCAAACACTAGAATCCGGAATCAAAGAGGTTCAACAGGAATCCGGATGAACCTTTCACCATTATACCTAATTAAGAAGCACATTATACCTAATTCGGATATAATTTGGATGAAATTCAGATGAATGTGAACAGTATCAATCCGGATGATGACCAGAGGATTTCGGAAGGAAATTGTTTAGTGAATAATCCGAAATGAAACTCTGATGCATTGATATACTATTCCGGAATGGGCTTGGGCATGAAACTTTTGAGCCTAAGTCAATCCGGATCCAATCATCCGAAATCTAATTCAGACACAATCCGAATTGGGCTCGGTTAAACTTATTTGGGCCCAATCCGGAACAGTGACCGGTCCAAACAATCAGAGGATAATTCACTTTGGTCAGTGGGCCTATCCGGAATGGGTTTAAAGGCCCAATCCAGAACAGTATCACAATAAAACCCAAAGCTGTTAAATTTTAGGACTTTGAAAAATTCTGTTTAATTGGCCCAATTCCAAAACTTAACAGGCCAGTCCAATACCCCTTGACAAAAATCATCTAACTCAAAAATCAACAATTTAACTAACCAACCAATCTTTACCAAATATACAAAACTAAGTAAGGCATTTAAACAAAATTATATATACAGTCTTGCTAAGGGATCAAATCGTTTTAAGCAGACTAAGGAACACTTTTCAGTGTGAGCTAAGTCAGACTGGTCTAAGCAATTGCCAATATATTTTTCCATTTAAACCTAAAGCTCAACCTTCTACTTTTTTTTGCTTTATGATATGCTTAAGGTAATATTATGCTATAACATCCATGCGTCCCACTCCATTACATACCCCCGCGATCAAGGTAAGCATAACAATTCCTCGTAGCAGGTGAGTATACCGAGATCATCCTTTATCTTTTACAACAGCAAGCTATTGGTGAATAGGTCAACACTTTCGTATAGCAGAGTGACCAATAGTATTTGATGAGGGTTAGGCAAATACCTTATATGGTATGTTTGAATTCATGGAATTTTCTCATGATGAGATTTCCTTTCTTTTAAGGTTTTGGCCCTTCTATTTTGGCTCTTTTAAGGATATCCTAACTGTGCCTAGGTCTGCATATAATCTGGATGCAACAGAAGGGCAGCCAAGATATCTCCCAGATGACTCAACAACATAAAGACTCGAAACGTCAGACGTTTGCTATCTATCAACACAGGATTAAGACCATAAATTCATCTGCCGATAGTGTGTGACCCACTGGATATATAGTTCCTTATGTTTATATCATTTAGCTTACACTATCCGGTTGAGCTCTAGGCCTATCAACATATCACTTTCGATCCAAGTCGTTCTCGCTACAACACCTTACGTGTGTTAGTTAAAACCTTTATCATGAGCAATTATTTCATTTCCCAATCATTACAAAACTGTTTGAAACTATTTTTCGTCATTTTCTGAACTTTTTAGGTTTTTTTTGTTTTCTAGTTTTTCAAATGTTTTTGTATTTTTGTAATTTTTTCCCCCTAAATTTGTGCATATATATGAACAACTTTATGAGGCAAACATAATAAAAGAAAGAGAACAAACTAAAAAGAAAAGATAGAGGATGCTTAGTTAGAAAAACGGATCATTTTGAGAAGATCCACAAGCACTTGAAAACGTGTTGCTAACGGGTTTCATGAACAAATCCGCAACGTTTGCATCGGTGTGGATTTGCTCAAGTTTAACGAGACCCATTTCATAGCAATCACGAATAAAATGAACTTTGATGTTTATGTGCTTGGTTTTGGAGTGGAAATTTTGACAATTTGGATAGCGGCATCATTATCACAATAAATTGTTGTGTTTAGATAAATCAAACCGTAATCCGCAAGCTGGTGTTGCATCCATAAAACCAGGGAGTAGCTAGCGGATGCTGCAACATATTCTTCTTTCGCTGTAGAAAGCGAGATCGTCTGCTGCTTCTTGCATTGCTAAGAGATTAATCTATCTCCCAAGAATTGGTTTCCAGCTGAAGTTGAGAGCATGTCCCTATCTGTACCTCCAAGATTACTGTCAGAGAAAGCATACAGTTCAAATTCAAAATTTTTAGGATACCAGAGGCCCAGTGACGGTGCCCCTTTGAGGTATCTAAAGATTCTTTTAACAGCATGTAAATGAGAGAGTTTAGGAGTAGCCTGATATCGAGCACACTGGCAAACAGCAAACATGATGTCTGGCCGACTTGTTGTGAGATACCTGAGTGAACCAATCATAGACTAGTACATGGTTGGATTGACAGGCATTCCTTCAGCGTCTTCATTTAACAAAGACCGTTCAGCGATAGGTGGCCATAGGCTTTGAATCTGTAAGCTTGAATTTGGCAAGAACATCATTGACATATTTTCCTTGATGGATCAAGATTCCTTGTGGACTTTGACGAACTTGAAGTCCCAAAAACATAGTCATCTCCCCCAATGAGCTCATCTCAAATTTCTTCTTCATGACCTCTTCAAATTCCCGACACAACCCATCATCCGTAGAACCAAAAATAATATCATCAACGTAAATTTGAACAAGAATGATGTCCTTGTCAACACGTTTGATGAACAAAGTTTGATCAATGACCGAGTATATCCATGAGCAAGCAGATGTGTGGTCCCGTGGTCGACGACAGTTCTAGACGGAAGCTTTGGGGATAGAACAGATTCGGCAGAACAAAATAGACATGTAGGCACAGAATCAGCGGAAGCTTTTCATTTCATTCATTCATACCGAAAGAGTATACATCTTGACTAGCTGGCAGAGTTCCTAGAGAGAATCCGCCAGCGTGTTGTCACTCATATTTATAGACATGACACCTATTTATATACATGACAGCTCGTGCGAACCAAGCCTGTTGTCACTCATATGAAGGGTCATTCGTACGAGTGAGAGATGTTGTCACTCGTACGAGTAACAAGGTCACTCGTACGAAGCCAAAATCACTCGTACGAGGCACATGTCACTAGTACGAGCCAGTACTTGTTCGCACTTGGGTCGTTGTGTTTGTATCTAATCTATACAATATTCAATACACACTCTTTCTAGCCTATTGCATAGTGACGGCCACAAAGTGCATCAACAAGATGCTCTGTTAGGGTTATGTACCACGCACGGGGCACTTGATGCAATCCATATAAAGCTTTGTCCAATTTGTATGCATAATCTGGCTTATCAGAATCAGTGAAACCTGGTGGTTGTGCCACGTATATCTCCTCTTTCACCATGCCGTAAAGAAATGCAGTCTTGACATCCATTTGATAGACGGTGAAGTCCATGTATGATGGATATGCCAAGAAATGTGAATGGCTTCCAATCTAGCCGTTGGTGCATAAACTTCATCGTAATCTAACCCCTCGATCTGGCGGAAACCCTGAACTACTAGTCGAGCTTTGTTCCTCACAATCACACTAGTGTCATCCTGTTTATTGCGAAATACCTAACGAGTTCCAATAGCACGTTTTACCTGAGGAAGCTTCACCAATTGCCATACCCCAAGTTTCTCAAACTGATTGAGTTCTTCATGCATAGCGTCAACCCAGCCTGGTTCCTGCAAGGCGACATCAATGCTTTTAGGTTCAATTTGTGAGATAAAACAGGAGTAAAGACATGTATTGATATCCTCTGATTGACTGCGACTGTAGCAGTAACAAGACCAATAACATTTTCAATCGGATGCTCACGCTGTAGACGTTGTGGTATAGGTGCAGCAGGAACATGGAGATCTGACTGCAAGTTTGTAAAGCTCTGCGATGCGACTCTAGTTAGCTCCCCCTCATTAGTTGCACCAGTGGGAATGTTGACGGATGAATCAACAAAACAGTCTGGTGGTGTAGGCTCTGGAAACAGAGATGAGCCTAAGACATCACGAGTTATAGCTCCTTCATTTGCCATAGGAGTTTCTATGTTTGGAACCTCAACTTCAGGGAACCCGTCTGAGGAATCTGTTCAGCAACAGTTTCCTGATTCTGCGATGCTGGTGGAGGTGTAGACACAGCTTTATTGAATCCAGGTGGATCCACACTCAGCTGCTTGAAAGACTCTTGCAACTGTTCAACATCTTCATCATCCTCAGTTAAAATTGGAATCGGTGGGAGGTCAGAAGTTGTGCCTGTACCTGCATTCATATTAGAAGAGACATCAATAAATTTAAACAAAGAGGAATAATCATAGAGCCAATCGGGACCAATGTGTGCGTCCTTGGGATTCTCCTCCAGCCAACCCACATTGTAGGTTTCAACTACCATTTTCTTGATCTTGTTATAGACACGATAGGAAGTGTTCTTAGAGTAGCCGACGAAGATGCATGGATCCCCACGTGATTCAAATTTTCCCTTAGCATCCATGAGTAGAAGAACACAAGGGCATCCGAACTTGCGGAAATGCTTAACCGAAGGTTTGTGACCTTCAAACACTTTGTATGGCGTTTTCATGTGCCTTTTGTTGATCAAGTCATGATTCTGAATATAACAAGAGGTATTGACTGCTTCTGCCAAGAAAATGAGAGGTAGTTATGATTCGACCAATATAGTACGCGCAACTTCAATCAGTGTACGGTTTCTGCATTCTGCAACCCCATTCTTTAGAGGAGTTCTGGCTGCACTGAACTGTCGATCAATACCCTTGGAGGAGCAGAAAGAATTCAAGGTGGTGTTCATAAACTCTGTTCCATTATCACATCTAATAGCTTTCATGGTGGTGTCTGCCTGGTTTTCCATAAGGATGATGAACTATTTGACTAACTCAGCGGTTTCACTCTTTTGTGCTAGAAAGAATACCCAAGTAAATCGAGAGTAGTCATCAATAATAACCAGACAGTATGCCTTCCCGCCAATGCTCAGAATATCCGTCGGACGAAAAAGATCCATATGAAGCAATTCTAAGACTCTTGACATGGAGGGTGCGGGTTTCGACTTGTGTGGCCTTCGATGTTGTTTCCCACGAGCATATGATTCACATTTTTCAATTTGCATAAAATCCCGAACAACTAGATCTCTGACTAAACCACCTTTTGCAAGTCTGTTTAAGTTCTTCATGTTGATATGTCCTAGTCGGTTGTGCCATAAATGCATCGTGCTCAGCGGTCGACGAGAACAGGCAGGTAAGCTTGTCGGTTGGGGCTTTGTTCATGTTGATGACATATGCATTTCCTTTGCATGCAACTTTGAGAAGATTCCATTCATCAGAAATGATGAGGCCAGGTTTCAACACATAACACCCTTTCTTAGTAAAGAGAACATCCAAATGATTATCATAGAGCTGAGACACACTCAAGAGACTATGCTTCAACTCTGGAACATAGTTCACGTTCTTGAAACTGAGAGCTCCATTATACACTGTTCCTCTCATAGTTATCTTTCCCGTTTCACCACCTGCGAAGGAGACAAACCCGCCATCGAAAAACTGAATGTCATTCAACTGCGAGATGGCTCCTGTCATGTGCTTGGAATAGCCATTGTCGACATACCAAAGTCTGACGAGAGTCCTCCAAAGCTATTCCTGCACATTTCAACAGGTTTAGTTAGAAGCTGCAACCCAGGCCATTGACGATCTAGGTGTACCATTTGCATCAACATAAGTAACCTCACAAAAAATTAAATTAGTTAAGGATGAGGTCGATGATGCTTTTGATTTGTCCGATTTTGGGAGAGAAGACTGGGTCTTGGTCAAGATCTTAGGCCTCCAGGCTAGCGAGTAAGACTTCTGCACACATTTCAGAGTGCTAGAAGGATTTAGAGAACCTGAAGGTCTTAGAGATTTGTGATGTTGTCTCTTGGCCATGTTCCAGTCTTGATCAGAAGGCTTAGCCGTAGCAAATCGAGCCTGATGTAGGCGATTAGGCATAGCTTTCTGATTTTTCGAGAATAGGGCGTTGAAAGGCATAAATGCATTTAGACAATTTTGTGCAATATGCCCGAGAAATCCACAGTTGAAACAGGTCTGCTTCTTCTGAAAGAAAACAGTCTGTTCAGCCTGGGAAATTCTAGGCAACTTGTCTGTCAGTTTCTTGCTTGCTGGTACTGACGGCTGGTGCAAGGTCTTAGTCTTGACTGTAGCCTACTCACAACCATCAACACACTTGTAAGTTTTATGATTTGAATTAGATAATTTGGAGTTGGTAGAATCAGGTACAAATTTAACTGATTCCTGTTCAGCTAGTAGCTTAATAGATTCAGTTGGGGCTGCTGAGTCAATTTCTCAGAATTAGGAACTGAATCAGTAGTTGCCTTTTCATTAGACTGAGGCGCCTGTTTGGTTTTCTTCTTTTTGGATCTACATGTTCTCCATTTCTTTTATTAGTTTTCAAACCATTTTGCTTGGCGGATTCTTCATAGGAGACTGGTGATTCAGTAGGGACATCTTTTTCTGAACTGCCAGAAGATGAGCTTTGATCATTAGTAGCAAGAGGAATCTCTATATTTTGAAAAGTTTGAGATTACGATTCAGATTATGTTTCAAAAGTTTTATCTGAATCAGTAGGGGAGGTTGCTCATTTTCAGTCATTTCAGAATCAGTCCATCATTCTTCATTCGAAGAATCTGATTCCCCCGATTCTTCTAGTACTATGCCAGCGTCACTTATCACAGATTCAGTTGGTTGGTTGATTTCCTCATTGTCAACCCTATGAATAGCATCAACAGACATACTTCATGAGAAAAACTTCCAGTCTTTTCAGTAGGCACTGAGGAAACCGAATCATCTGTCGACGCTGTACCTGTAGCAAAAGTTATGTTTTCATCACAAGAGTTATCACATGCATTATCAGGATCTCATAACATCAGCATTAGATGAAAAACTAGAATTAAAAACATCTAAGTTATCAAAACAACCAACATTGTCTGAGAATTTAGATCGTTAAGAAAGAAAACGATTCAAAATGTCAAAAGCAGGTTTATAAAAATCATAATCAGCAACTTAATTGTCTGAATTTAAATTCAGACATTCTTCTTTATCAACGTCTGTAATATCCTCAACTAATATTTCTTCTGCACTTGAAGTAGAAGCGTTAGTAGCGTTCACTGAGTCAGTTTCAGGAGGATTTTGTGTTTTGATTCTTTAAGTGGTGTTGATGCCTTTTCTTTAGGCGTCATTTTCTCTAAACCATCTGAACTACAAGAGGGATTATCACTCGATTCTTGTGAAAATGGTGTGGAAGTAAAGAAAACAGCATCCTTCTTGAGTTCAGTTGGCTTAGAGAACTTTGGGTAATAGGGCTTCCACGGTTTTGAAAGATAATATGAGGGTTTACTATATATCATATTTTCTTCATTTTCTAGTTTTGCCTCAGAATCAGGCATTCGTGTGCAGTTATGATTATATGGTGGAGGAGCCTTATTATACCCAAGGCCTTTTGTATTGTTTTTCTAATATTCAAGCTGCAGATCAAACAAATCCTTGACCAGCTTGCTGGAAGTTTCAATTTTTTTAATATTTATTTCATTTTCTTGAAACTTTCATGTCAAGGAATTTAGCTTAGCTAAGGCTGCTTGAAGTTCTACGTCCTTTTCAGCTAATTTTAGCTTATAATCGTATACCCAACATTGTTGTTGGTTCCAGTCAAGCTTTAGCTGAACTATGTCTAGTTTCTGTGCTTCGACCTTTTCCATAAGAAGCCTGTTCTTTTTTTTAAGGGCGATGTTCTGCGATGAGCTTGTTGATATTCAGCTACAAGAGTTGAATTATGGGCGCGCATTTGTGATAATTTAAAACAACAACTATCTGAACAAAGAATGCGATTTACCGTTTCTGAAAGATCAGGTGTCTCAGTTGTTTGCGCCATCATGCAGTGATTGCTGTTCTTGGAAAGATTCAGAGTCTCCATCTGAGCTGCAACATCAACCCAGTTGAATCCTCCATGCTGTTGTGCCACTAAAGCTGTTGATTTTCCACCAGAGCTGCTCGAGGGACTTGAAGTAGAATTTGAAGGAGAGACCGACACGAGCTGTCTGTCACTGCTCTGTATGTCTGCTACTCTGGATGAAACATATCCAGATGGCGGCTTCTTGCATTCCCGTGCAAAATGTCCTGGCTCATGACATCTTTAACACCTGAGCTTATCTTTTCTTAGCCCAATCTTAAGATTAGACAATGGTTGCCTCCCGTACTTCTTTTGAAATTTTTTGATGTAGAAAGCAGCCATTGCAAGATTCCAGGACTCATCAATCTCATCCAAATCCTCCTCCATTATCCGATCGACTTCAGTTGGGGGAGCAGATGGAGGAGACAAGTCACCTGCTAAGAAAGCATTTAAACTATTAATCAATGAGGCAACTATGGCCAATTTCTCCTCATTCTCTTTTGCGAGAAAAGCTGAGTTGTACACAGCTGGAGCAGGAGCCGGTGTGGGAGCAACAGATTGAGTAATGCCGCCTTGTTGAACTATTGCAGGAATGGTAGGATTGTACACCATGTTAGGATACTGTGCATGATATTGTGTCTGAACCTGCACCACAGAAATCATAGTAGGAGTATGAGACTGAAGACCATAGACATACTGGGTCTTCTGTGCCGAGGCGAGAGGACTGTACACCATGTTTGAGCTACCTGGTGTGTGCGAGCTTCCTTGTAGAAGGCTGTAAACAAGATTCTGAGACATTAACGCTGCATTTTGCCCTGTAATTCATGCCGCCATCAGACTGCTTTGATGATTGATGTCTCTCTGCTTATTATCTATCTCACATGTTTTAATAGTTGCAATCATTTCTGTGAGAGAGACATCATTCAGATTTTTTGTTTTCTTGATCATGCCAACATCAGCATCCCAGCTCTTTGGCAAAGAATTCAACAACTGTCTGTTCATAGCACTGTTTGTTAGAGAGATTTCGGTTGAAATCATCTGAGAGACAAGCTTCACATATCTTCTAATTTGGTTCTCAATGGTTTCCCCATATATATGGTTAAACGAGCTGAACTGTTGATTCAGCTGATTAACTCGGCTTGCGTTCATGTCAGCATTTCCCTCATAAAGATTCTGTAATTCGCTCCACACTTCTTTAGCTATCTTGCAATTTATGACAGCTATGGAATGTCGGGTCTGAGTGCCATCGTCAGAACAGCTGAGGCTTTCTCATCCTTTTCGATTATTTTCACATCTTCGGGAGTCCACAAGTGACTGGTTTAGGGATCTTTGTGTCTGGATCTTCAAGAGTGCTATAAACTATGGTTCGAGGACCATTCATGATACATCTCCAAACTCCAGGCTATTTGGCCTTGCAGTACTGCTCAAACCTGAATTTCCACTCATAATATTCATCTCCGTATAGTAGACGAGGCACCTTTGTAGAAGTTCCAATGACTTGGTCTAGCTCTTGATGAATAGCCACTGTTTACGATTGCAATGCTGCCAAGGAGGCATTTGCTAGGTCCTGAGATGTCATATAAATGTTCATTATTAACTTTATTAAAAATTACCAAGTAAATTAAAGTTAATTTTAAATTCTTATTATGAACAGTAGTCCGAGATGAGAATCCAAGACAAGTCCGAGATGAGATTCCAAAACAAGTACGAGATGAGTATCCGGAATTGTAATCCGGAAAGCTATCAGAGACAAGTGCCAATCCGAGATGAGCGATAAGTCTGGAATGAAGATCGAATCCGAAATAAATGATGATCCGAGTTGCACGATATCCGAGATGAATGCCAATCTGAGATGAGATGATCCGAAATAGAGAAACATATCCGGAATGAAAATTTCATCTGGAATGAAAGTCTTTTCCAGAATGATGGTCTTATTCGGAATGATAGTCTTATCCGGAATGATAGTCCTTATCCGGAATGATAGTCCTTATCCGGAATCAACAGTATCCTGAAATTCCTGCAAGAGATAAACACATATTATTTCAAACAGTGATCCTTATCCGGAATGCAAGTAATCCGGATAAGGTTGTTGAGAAAGTTGATGAACAGTACTCCGGGATAAATCCGAGATGGATGATCTTCCTCGTGTTCTTCGGGATCTTCAACAGTTCTGTATCCGAAATACTTGAATCTTCTTCGTGTTCTTCGAAATCCTTAATAGTATCGTATCCGAGATGCTCAAACCTTCTTCGTGTTCTTCGGAACAGTAGCAGTTCAAGATGAAAACAGCAGCAGTGTTCAACAGCAACAATCCAGGAGGAACAGCAACACGTCTTCCAACTCTGAACAGTTCTTTGATTTGTGATACCGAGAGCCTATATCGAACAACAGGCTCTGATACCAATTGTAAGTCCCGAAATTGGATCTAACACGGTATCACAACCTCTAATCGATCTCGGAAATAAAGATTAGAATGAAGAGAACAATACGGATCTTCAATTAGCCAACTTGTATACACCAAAAGGTGTCTGATACAAGATTTCAAAAAAAAACTAAACTGACTAGCAACCAAAATATTAACCCTAACACATGTATTTATACTAGTCACCAAACCCATTAATTACAACCCTAGGTCCATAAGGCTCTTGGAAGCCCAATCTCCCAAACTTAGCCTAAATGCAACGCTAATGTGTAAACCTTTTAGTTAGGGGCCCAACAATAAGGATCTGCCACCATAGTAAAGTAACAAGTTGACTTTGGATTGATTCAATGAATATGCCAAAAAGTTACTTTATGTAGACAAGTGCATGAATAAACAAATGTTTATTTATGTCAAAACTTTTCCATATATAGAGAAGTCACCACCGAAGGGAGATGAGTTAAACCTAGCATTCATTACATACAAAAAAAACTTCGTTACCCTTCATTACAGAATTCTTAAAGTATTCGTTTGTATTAGCCAATAACCTCACAATCACCTTGAAAACTTTGTTTCAAAGTTATATAAACTTCAAAATTCTGTAGTTATGTTTCTTAAAAGTTTGATTGCTATTTCCTCACATTATATTCATACTTGTTGAAATCACTTGCTAAATTTAGTTAAAAGAGCATTGTTATCTGGGATCAACAATTGGTGTCGGAGCAAGTTGAATAAACTTATTTCAAACAATCAATTGCTCATTTTTTTTAATTTCCTCTAAACTAAATATGGCAAACTTTCAAACGTTGAAGAATGCTTTCAATATTGTGTCTTTATCAAAGCCTCCGACTTTGGTCAGAGATGAGTTCTCCCAATGGAGAATCAGGATGATCAATTTCCTAAATGGACATGATCGAGCTCTATTTCAATCCATGGAGAGAGACCACATATACCTGTTAGGCCCTTAAAGATTTATACATTAGTTATTAATTAGTATTTTGTTTTGGGCTTATGGGGTGGTCTTGGTGGGGCGAATTGGGCTTAAGTTTAGGGGAGTTTTCGGCTAAACCTCCCTTATAAATATATGTTTAGTAATTCATGTTCAGGTGGTTGACTCTAAGTGTTTCTGCTATAACTTGTATCTAACAATTCAATTGTATGCAAGTTAAGGTTTTGGTTATAACCTTTCTGTTTCATCTTTTCTTGTGCTTGTTATTGAATCAGTTTGATTGTGTGATTCCGCCACCAATTAAACTAGTTGTGATATCATTGTTTGATCCAATTCCGGGACTTACAAATGGTATCAGAGCCTGCTGAACATGTTTCTAAGCTCAGATTGATATCACACATATTCTCTTTTGATTTCGAAGTTGTTGGGTTGCTGTGTTCAGAGTCCGCTTGGAAAAATACTAGATTTTGGATAATCTGCTACTGTTCCGGATAATCTGTTGTTGTTTTCGGAAGAATTCTGGGCTTTTCAAGTAAATTGCAAGGGATTTCAAATAAATTGCAAGAGTCTTCGGATAATTTACTGGAAGATTGCTTTGAAGTTGATTAGATTTCGGATAACCCTTGAAGAATTCAAAAAGTATTGCTTGGAAGATCTCGGAAAGTTTGTTACCAGATTTTTCAGGATTTCAGTTACCAAACTTATTAGATTTGATGATATCTTTAATAGTTTTTGGATACATCATAATCCCTAGAAATCCGAAAGTTTGATACTGATAGCTTTTGTTTTGCAGGTTTCGAATACACTATTTCGAGTTCATCATTTCGGATACATTGTTTCGAAACGGATTTCGAATAGCTTTGGTTTCAAACAACATCATTTTTTCAGACACACTGTTTCGAAAAGGGTTTTCGCTTGACATCATTTCGGATAAGTTCACTATTTCGGATAGAACGTTTCGAATACCACTGTTTCGGAAAAGGATTTCATATATACTGTTTCGAATATTTGCTTAGGTTTTTGAACTAGACTAATTTTCGAGAAGACTACTATTCCGAATTGAACTAATTTCAAGAATGTTATCATTATTTTTAAAATATATCTAAATTTTATTATTTGGTAAATTTAAAATTGATGAACACAAACGAACCGATGACTACCACGAACCTTACAAATGCTACCCTTGTTGCCATTCAGACTTAAATGTTTGCTTTTCACCAAGAACTAGACTAGATCATTGGTACTTCTACCAAGGTTCCCAGGTTGCTATATGGAGATGATTACTATGAATGAAAGTTTCTGTCACACCCTCAATTTCCACTTGCAGAATCTCAGACACTAGTAATATCGAACGACTCTATATGATTTATTTAAACGTTTTCCAAAAACATTTGTTTAACCATTCATAGTCATTTTCAAAATATCTTAGTTTCAAAGTTTAGCGGAAGCATTAGTTTCAAAGTTTAGTGGAAGCATTATAGTAAAGTAAAGTAACGGGCGCCAACATAAACGCCAAAACCAAAAAAATCCCAAACATTATTCGTAAATAAGACTCGATAAAAATGTCTTGATCAAATGCAAGTGAGTGCACCTAGCGCTCCTAGCATCCTGAGAAACATGTAAAGAAACAAGTGTCAACATTAAAGAAGAGTGAGTTCACAGGTTTTTATAAGTTCACAAGTTCGGTTTAAATGTTTGTTTTCCCCGTTATCCCTAACCCGGGATAACGATATAGTTCCATTATTCCTAACCCGGAATAATAATGTTGGTTCGTAATTAAGTTCAATGTTAACATGTAGGTAGCGAGCCTAAAGTTACGTCACATAAGATTTCGCGATCGAAGCTGACTGTTGTTGCCTCAGTGTTGCCAAGTCTATCACTGACCATGGCGTAAGTTAGGCCAAATTAATCACCCGTTGACCATTCCCGGTCGGCTAGCGCGACTAGCTCGGGTGGGGCTTGTCAGGCCCAGTAGTACTACTTATAATTTCCCCGCTTTCTAACCCAATACTAACGATCCGAGAGTTGGTTGAGGACTTCCGTGATATAGCTACTTAGTGACCATAACGTACATTAACATTAACTTAGTTACTGAATAGTTTAACGACGTTAATTTCGCATAACGTAAAAGATAGAGTTTTAGAGCGTATACATGTTTCTCCCCATGTTGTTCAAAACCGGATAAAATAGGGGCCGTGAACTCACCTTAAATTACTCGGTTAGGATAACACAAAAGAAGCAAATGATGGAACCGCTAATCGCGTCCTAACATGACAACCGATTTAAAGTTAGTGTGTGAACACACTGACACAAAATCCTAAGCATAACTAGCACACAGTACGACACACGCAACAACCAATTCAAAACCAAAATCATGCATGAAAAATATCACCATACAAAAAAATGATCAAACCAACTTGTCATAAACACAGGTTAACTCATACAACACTTAGGTACACAAAAACGCAAGTTATCATGTTTCAGCTTGTACGCTCATAACTGGGCTGTTTTCGAGTATTTTTATAAAATAGTTCCAACGTTCCAAAAATTCCAATTTTTTTAACAGGAGGTGTTAACTAAACTGTAGAATTTTATGTAAAATTTTCAAGTCCTAAAGCTTTACCAATTATTTATAAACATTTATATACTAGGCTGCAGTCATATTCGTTGCTTTCTGACTGCAGTCCACGGGAAAAATTATTTAAAAATCATCGTTCATCCATATAACAAAATTCCATTGGGAGATTTCCGGAAATTCCCGTCTCCAGTTATTGTACAAATTTCGTGACCCAACGCCCTACCGACTATGAGATCCGACTCGATAAACAACCAGCAAATTCTGCAGAATTTACGCAGCTTCAGCTGCTGCACTAAATGACCACTTAAAAATAGCAAACGACCTCAGAAAAATATGAATCCAGCGCCATTAAAAGTATTTTTCAAAAATACATGTTTTAGCCTTCAGAAAATCCACTTTTCGACAGATAATGATCAGGTTACAGCCAATTGAAGTTGGCTGTAAATGTCATTCAACAAACTGATTTCAACTTTTATCGCATTAGAACATGCTTAAACGATCATGACGCTTAGTAATAATGATTAAGAACAGGTTTATTTGTCAAATATCATCATGTATATCAATATTCATGCAAACCCTAATTATATAACATGATCTTTATCGCTAAAACGCAGCCTATGATTTTAGTATTCAATATAACATCACAATCGCAAAGATTCGCACAATCATCCAAACTAATCATAAATCACAACACTTTTCATACTAATATTCCTACCATTACACATAATCATGATCGAGATTACACAAACCCTAATGTGAATCGCAAAACAATTAAACCCTAACCTTGAAACGATGATGATTAGCGAACCGGGATAAGATTGGAATCAATCCGGAAGTTGGAGCTTGTGCGACCGTGAGGGGGGGGTGGGGGGGCTGTTGTCGGCCTTCTCTTAGAGACTAGGGTTTTGTTGTTTTTTTAAACACGTCTCATGCATACATACATTTATATATAACAAGGGAAAAGAAGGGGAGGGAGCACGACCGCGATGGGGGAGGGGGGATCGGTTTGGGTTAAGTGGCTTGGGCCTCAAGTTTAGGTTATTTCCTTGGGCGGCAAGGAGGTGAGGTCGACACGTTTCGCGGCTCGGTTCGGTTCGGCTATTTTATTTATTGTTATTTTTTTTATAACTAATAATCGCGAAATCAAGGCGTGATACAATAATCTACAAAATCTACAAACGTCTAATAACACATAGCACATAATTCACCCAATAGATTCGCAAAGTTAGCGTAGTTATTGCGAGCATGTAATTTAATTCTCCGAATTAAATAAGCGTAGGAATGAATAACCGTTAAGTAGCGCGTTTAAGATACCTGAAAAGCCGGGATGTCACATTATCCCGATGTTGAAAGAATTTTCGTCCCGAAAATTGAGTAAATGCGGTTTAGAATGCAACGCACAAAAATTCAGTTTGTTAGTAATGGTACAAGTAATTCCCAGGCTGTCATATCATCCCCATGTTGAAAGAATTTCGTCCTGAAATTTAGTTGGTGGTAACGTCAGATTGCTGCTCAGCTGCGAAAAGGTGTGGGTATTTGTTTTTCATTTGGTCCTCTCTTTCCCACGTGAACTCCGATCCACGCTTAGAGTCCCAACGAACCTTGACAATTGGTATCTTGCTGTGTCTTCGAGTCTTAACCTCACGATCCATGATCTCGATAGGTTGTTCCACAAAATGCAGTTGCTCATCCACTTGAATCCCATCCAATGGAATGACTAGTGTCTCATCTGATAGGCACTTCTTCAGATTGGACACGTGAAAAACGTTGTGAACTCTACTGAGTTCGGTAGGAAGGTCTAACTGATAAGCTACGGGCTCGATATGCTTCGAAATCATAAATGGGCCTACGTATCGTGGATTTAGTTTGCCTCGTTTCCCAAAACGAATACACCCTTCCATGGTGACACCTTCAGTAGGACGCGGTCGCCTACTTGAAATTCGAGCGGTTTGCGTCGCTGATCAGCGTACCTTTTCTGTCGGTCTCGTGCCGCTGCCATGCGGTTTCTGATTTGAACAATCTTTTCAGTAGCCTCAAGTATCAACTCAGGACTTGTGAGTTGACTGTCACCGACTTCTACCCAATAGACCGATGATCTACATTTGCGACCGTACAATGCTTCAAACGGTGCCGCTTGAATACTCGTATGGTAACTGTTGTTATACGAGAATTCCACTAAAGGCAGATGGATTTCCCAACTGTTCCCGAAGTCTACCACACATGCCCTAAGCATGTCTTCCAAGGTTTGAATGGTCCTTTCACTTTGACCATCCGTCTGAGGGTGATAAGCTGTGCTCATATCTAAGCGTGTACCCAGCGCTTTCTGAAGTGACTGCCAAAAGTTGGATGTGAAACGAGCATCTCTGTCTGAGATGATGGACGTTGGCACCCGTGCCGAGAAACCACTTCCTTAATGTAGATGCGATTATCCATCTTATCTGTTTCTTTGATCGCTAGGAAGTGTGCAGACTTAGTTAGATGATCCACGATTACCCAGATGGTATCGCAGCCACCCGGAGTTCGCGGGAGTTTAGTGATAAAGTCCATCGAGATCTGATCCCATTTCCACACTGGGATCTCAGGTTGTTGAAGTAACCCTGATGGCTTCTGATATTCCACCTTGACTTTCGCACAAGTCAAACACTTGCTCACGTAGGTGGCTATATCTGCTTTCATGTTGGGCCACCAGTACGCGGCTTTAAGGTCTTGATACATCGTATCTGAACCAGGATGGACAGAGTATCGGGATTTGTGTGCTTCGTCCATAACTAGCTTTCCGAGGTCTCCGTAGAGAGGTACCCATATACGATTCATGAAATACCGGGCACCATTGGGTTTCACTTCCCAATCGCGTTCCATCTTTCCTACAGATTCGGCCTTGATATTTTCTTCCTTAACTGCTTCTAGCTGCGTGTCGTGTATCTGTTCGGGTAACCCCGAATGAATGGTGAACTGTAGTGCTCGTACCCGACGAGGTTTCAAGTGCTCCTTCCTACTGAGGGCATCAGCTACTGTCACACCCTCAATTTCCACATACGGAGTTTTACCGCGAGACGTGTGAACAAACCAGAATCTAAGACACTAGTACGTCGAACGACTCTATATGATTTGATAATACGTTTTCCAAAATCATTTGTTGTAAATTTTAGATTACCAATATTTAGCATGAGTATCAGTTTAAAATTGGAGCGGAAGCATAATTAAGTAATGATGCGGGCGCCAACACAAACGCCAAAACAAATGAAAAATCCCAAAACAATATTAATAAATGAGACTCGATAAAGATGTCTTGTTCAATGCATGTGCGTGCACCTACAGCTCCTAGCGTCCTGAGAAACATGTAAAGAAACAAGTGTCAACATTAAAGATGAGTGAGTTCACAGGTTTTCATAAATTCGTTTGTTCGGTTATAGTTTGTTATTCCGTTATCCCCATCCCGGGATAACATATCAGTTCCATTATTCCAACCCGGAATAATAAGTTGTTGCTTCCAATATTCCCAAACCAGAATATTAAGTTGTTGTTTCCATTATCCCCAACCAGGGATAATATGTTGATGTTCCAATATTCCAAACCCGGAATATTAAGTTGTTCCGTAATTAAGTTCAATATTAATGTATATAGGTAGCTAGCCTAAAGTCATGTCACTAAGTGTTCGCGATCGAAGCTGACAGTTGTGCCTCCGTTTTGCCAGGTCTATCACATGACCATGGCGATGTTAGGCCAATCATACACCCGTTGACCATACCCGGTCGGCTAGCGCGACTAGCTCGGATGGGGCTCGTCAGACCCAGTAGTACTACTTATAATTCCCCCGCTACTTAACCTAAATACTAACGATCCGAGGAGATTGTCGAGGACTTAAGTGATAAAGCTGCATAGTGACCATAACATTACATTAACATTAACTTAGTTACCGTGTAGTTATGTGACGTTAATTTCGTATAACGTAAAGAGATTGAGTTTGAGAGTGTATACATGTTTCTCCCCCTGTTGTTTAAAAACCGGATAAAGTTAGGGGCCGTGAACTCACCTTTATTAGCTCGGTTAGTGTGGCAAAGATGTTATAAGAGATGGGACCGCTAGTTGCGTCCTAACAAACCAATTAATTCCACGTCAGTGTGTAATCACACCAATACAAATTCCACACGCAATTTACTCACAAAGTGATACACACAAACAACATATCTAACACTCAAACATGCATGCAAGTATTCTCATATAATCATAGTGATCACACAACTTATCATGAACACATTCCAAATCCATGCAACACTTTAATGCATAAAATCACAAGTTAACAACTTTCTGCTCAACACTCAGTTATTCAGCTGTTTTCTAGGATTTTTATAAAATAGTTCCAGCATTCTAAAAATTCCCTTATTTTTACAGTAGGTGACATTTATACCATAGAATTTTATATAATTTTTCCAAGTCCTAAATCTTTACTAATTAGCCATAAATATTAATTCATTAAGCTGCAGTCAGATTTACCGTTTTCTGACTGCAGTCCACGGAAGAATTTATTTAAAAATCACTGATTGTCCGATTAACAAAATTCCAGTTGGAGTTGCCCGGAAATTTCTATACCTAGTTGCTGTACAAAAATCATGACTCAACTCTCTACTGATTTTAAAATCTAGTTTGGTAAACAACCAACAAAATTCCAGAATTTTAACAGCTTTACCTACTGAACTTGTTTAGCCCTTTAAAAATATCAAACGATTTCAGAAAATTATGAATCCAGTGCCATTAGATTCCTTATTCAAATCTCTACGTTCTAGACATCAGAAAATCCATTTTTCGACAACTAACGACCAAGTTACAGCCTGATGAAGTCGGCTGACACTTTCACTCAGCATCCTGTTTCAGCATGTTATTATTATGAACTCGTGCAATCCCGTTCATGCGATTACCCTAAGCGATCTAGCTCTGATTTCTAGTCCTAGATTAATACTAATAACCTATCCATACAAACCCTACACAATAACTTTTGTCTTTGTAACAAATCACAGCCTACATACTCAGTTTTCAAATAACATGCAAACTCTCAATCTTGTATTAACAATCCGAACTATACCGACATGCGATCTGAGAATCATCAACAATCAAGACACACTTGCTAACTTATGATTTCCGAATACCATTATGTTTATACCCACTCAGCCGATTACATTAAACACCCATAATCCGAACAAGCAAATCACTTCATTCAAGTACGTGTATATCCGAAGTAATAACTCAATTCATTCAAGTATGTGTATATATATCCGAAACAATAACTCAATTCATTCAAGTATGTGTATATATACGAAACAATCATGCACATGAACAACAATCAAAACAGCCGATTACTTAGCACCCACATGATCTGAAAACAATACAATCAAAACATATGTATTCCGAACATAATATGACCAATTCAAATCTTTTATCGGTAGAGTAAACGAACCGTGAGTATGTTAAGGAAACCGATGATCAACAAAACTCGCTGCCGAGGACTGAGATGGCTAAGGCTGTTGCGACCGGAAGAAAAGAACAGAAAAAACTGTTGCTTGTTGCGACCGAGATGATGATGAGGGTAATGCAGTTTGTTTGCGACTGAAAAGATGAACAAAGAGTTGATCTCGATCGGTTAGGAGGAGCAAGGGAGCTGCCGACGGCAGGTTTCTTTTAGGGTTTTGGAGTTGTGAAAGAAGTCATGCAAGAGATGATATATATAAGCGCAAAAGGGATAGGGTTGCGGTTTGGTTTAGTACACGGCCGCAAGGGACTTGGGTGGTTTCGGTTTGGGTTTGACCTTGGCCGAAACTTGTTTGGACTTGTTCTCGGTCTGGGTTTGGGCTTGATCTCGCGGCCAAAGGTTAGGGTGAGTTGGTTTGGTTTGGGGTTTTGGCCGAGTGGTTCTAGGTTTGATCCTTGTTTTCTTCTAGCCGAAGACTTAGGTTCAAGGTTTAACTTTGTGAACTCCTAGCGTCACCATGAACCAAGGTTTAGAACGTGTCGCGGTTCGGTTAAGTTCGTGCACGTATTAACTCTAAATATTCAATCACTAAAACAATCACACAACACACAACACGTATTCATTTAATTCGCACACGTTCGTACACATAGCACGTAATTAGATTGACACGTATTACGTTTAAGTTATCCGAAAAACCCGGGATATCACATTATCCCCATGTTGAAAGAATTTTCGTCCTGAAAATTGAGTAAACGCGGTTTAGCATGTAACGTACATGTTTAGAGTGCCACGCACAAAGAGTTAGTTCGTTAATGATGGTACGCAACGTTACAAGAAGTTCCCAAGTGTCATACACAAAGATTTCCAAGTGTCATGCACAAGAATTTAGTCAACAATTAGTACACGAAAGTATGAGAAATTTCCAGGTTGTCACATCATCCCCTTGTTGAAAGAATTTTCGTCCCGAAAATTTAGGTACTGTCATCGTTAGTTTGCTGCTCAGTTGCGAAGAGGTGTGGGTATTTGCTTTTCATTTGGTCCTCTCTTTCCCACGTGAACTCCGGTCCACGCTTAGAGTCCCAACGAACTTTAACGATTGGAATCTTGCTGTGCCTCCGAGTCTTGATCTCACGATCCATGATCTCGATAGGCTTTTCCACGAAGTGTAGTTGTTCATCCACTTGGATCTCATCCAATGGAATAACTAAAGTTTCATCTGATAGACACTTCTTCAGATTTGACACGTGAAATACGTTGTGAACTCCACTGAGTTCGGTCGGAAGGTCTAATTGGTATGCTACGGGTCCGATACGTTTCAAGATTACAAACGGACCTACGTACCGTGGGTTAAGTTTGCCCCGTTTTCCGAAGCGGATTACACCCTTCCAGGGTGACACCTTTAGTAGGACGCGATCGCCTACTTGGAATTCGAGCGGTTTGCGTCGTTGATCAGCGTAGCTTTTCTGTCGATCTCGTGCCGCCGCCATGTGGTTTCTGATTTGTACAATCTTTTCAGTAGCCTCAAGTATTAACTCAGGGCCTGTGAGTTGACTGTCACCGACTTCTGCCCAGCAGACCGGTGATCTACATTTACGACCGTATAATGCCTCAAATGGTGCTGCCGAAATACTCGTGTGATAGCTGTTGTTATATGAGAATTCTACTAGAGGCAGGTGAATTTCCCAATTATTTCCGAAGTCCACTACGCATGCCCTAAGCATGTCTTCCAAGGTTTGTATGGTCCTTTCGCTTTGACCATCAGTCTGAGGGTGATAAGCTGTGCTCATATCCAAGCGTGTTCCCAACGCTCTCTGGAGTGACTGCCAGAAGTTTGACGTGAAGCGAGCATCTCTATCTGAGATGATGGACGTTGGCACTCCGTGCCGAGAAACTACATCCTTAATGTAGATGCGAGTCAATTTCTCCATCTTATCTGTTTCTTTAATAGCTAGGAAGTGTGCGGACTTAGTTAAACGATCCACAATCACCCAGATGGTGTCGCAACCACCCAAGGTTCGCGGGAGTTTAGTGACGAAATCCATTGAGATCTGATCCCACTTCCACACTGGGATCTCTGGTTGTTGGAGTAGCCCCGATGGCTTTTGATACTCCACCTTGACTTTTGCACAAGTCAAACATTTACTCACGTAGGTGGCTATATCGGCTTTCATGTTAGGCCACCAATACGCAACTTTAAGGTCCTGATACATCTTATCCGAACCCGGATGGATAGAGTATCGAGATTTGTGAGCTTCATCCATGACTAGCTCTCTGAGGTTTCCGTAGAGAGGTACCCATATGCGATTCATGAAATACCGGGCTCCATTGGGCTTTACCTCCCAATCGCGTTCCATTTTTCCCACTGATTCGGCTTTGATGTTTTCCTCCTTAACTGCTTCTAACTGGGCGTCGCGTATTTGATCGGGTAGCCCCGAATGAATAGTGAGTTGTAGTGCTCGTACGCGACGAGGTTTCAAGTGTTCCTTCCTGCTGAGGGCATCGGCTACCACGTTAGCTTTACCCGGGTGATACCGAATGGCACACTCATAATCGTTCAAGAGTTCGACCCAGCGACGCTGTCGCATGTTCAACTCCTTCTGATCAAAGATGTGCTGGAGGCTTTTGTGGTCAGTGAAGATTGTGCACTTCGTTCCATAAAGGTAGTGTCTCCAAATCTTAAGTGCAAACACTACTGCTCCCAATTCTAGGTCATGCGTCGTGTAGTTCTTCTCGTGAACTTTCAGCTGTCGCGACGCATACGCGATGACCTTATCGCGTTGCATGAGTACGCATCCCAATCCCTGAATGGAAGCATCACAATACACTACAAAGTCATCTGTCCCTTCCGGCAAGGACAGAATGGGTGCACTGCAAAGTTTCTGCTTCAGCAATTGAAATGCTGCTTCTTGTTTTTCACCCCAAGCATACTTGATGCCTTTCTGGGTGAGGGTAGTGAGCGGTTGTGCAATCTTTGAAAACCCTTTGATGAAGCGTCTGTAGTAACCAGCCAATCCCAAAAACTGGCGGATTTCCGTCGGTGTCTTAGGTGCTTCCCAGTTTTTGATGGCTTCAATCTTGGCAGGGTCTACGTGGATACCCTTTTCATTCACGACGTGCCCGAGAAACTGAACTTCTCGGATCCAGAAATCACACTTCGAAAGCTTGGCGTATAGCTTTTCCTGTTGAAGTAATCCTAGCAGTAATCGTAGATGCTCAGCATGCTCTTCTTTACTTTTGGAGTAGATGAGTATGTCATCGATGAACACAATGACAAATTTGTCGAGGTATGGTTTACACACGCGGTTCATGAGGTCCATGAATACCGCAGGTGCGTTAGTGAGACCGAATGGCATAACCAAGAACTCGTAATGGCCATACCGAGTGCGAAATGCTGTCTTAGCGATATCCTCCTCCCTGACGCGTAGCTGATGATAACCGGACCGTAAATCAATCTTAGAGTAGTAACTTGACCCTTGCAGTTGGTCGAATAGATCGTCGATGCGAGGTAACGGGTATCGGTTCTTGACTGTAACCTTGTTGAGTTCCCTATAGTCGATGCACATGCGGAAAGTCCCGTCCTTCTTCTTGACAAACAGGACTGGAGCTCCCCATGGCGAAACGCTTGGTCGGATAAATCCTTTTTCTAGCAGCTCTTGAAGTTGGGTAGACAGCTCCTGCAGCTCGGCTGGAGCTAGGCGGTATGGAGCCTTGGCGATAGGAGTTGCATTGCTTGCCAATTCGATTTCAAACTCCAATTGTCGATGTGGTGGAAGACCAGGTAGTTCTTCTGGGAATACATCGGAAAAATCACGGACGACAGGGATGTCTTCTATACGTTTCTCGTCTTTAGGCTGTTCGGTAATTAGTGCGAGTAAAACGAAGGAATTCTTTCTCTGAAGATACTTCTGAGCTTGCATAAAGGAGATAATGTTGGTGACGGCGCTTGCCTTGTCGCCTTGTACCGTCAGGATTTCATCGTTCGGGAGTGGAATACGGATAGACTTTTCGAAACAGAGAACTTCAGCCCGGACGTCGGATAGCCAGTCCATTCCGACTACCACGTCAAAACTACCCAGGGTAGTTGTCATCAGATCAATGGTAAAAGTGTGGCCCGCGAGTTTGAGTTGACAGCCGGATACGATTTGGGTCACATTTACAGATTTACCATTGGCTAATTCTATCACATAAGGGGTCTCTAATGGTTTAAGCGTGAGATTTAGGTTCTTCCTAAAAGACTCAGATATAAAGCTCCTATCCGCACCCGTATCAAAAAGCACAGAAGCAAAATGTTCATTAAGGGGAAACTTACCGGTGACCACGTTCGTGTCGTTTCTGGCCTCCCCGCGGCCCAATGTAAATGCGCGACCTTTGGCACCTCCTGTGCCACCGTTCCCATTATTGTTGTTGTTATTATTGTTGTGGTTGTTGTGGTTGTTTCCACCATTATTGTTGTTGTTGCGCATCTGTGGGCAGTCTTTTCTGAAATGAGTAGTGCTACCACACTGATAGCATCCCCGGTTTATACCTTGTTGCTGACCCTGAGGCCGATTCTGATTTTGTCGGGACACGATTTCCCCACGACAATCCCTTGCCGCATGTCCCATCTTGCCACATCTTTGGCAGCGATTTCCGGCACAAGGGCCGTCATGGTGAAGATTGCAGCGGTTGCACTGCGGCTTTCGACCTACATAGCCGCCTGCATTCTGGTTGTTGTTGTTGTTGTTGTTGTTGTAGTTGTTGTTGGAACGATTTTGATGACCCCGGTGGTTGTGGTAGTGATTGAACCGTTTCTGGATCCCTTGCTGTGGATGTGATGACGAAGACTGTCGAATGGTGGAGTCTTCAAACTTTCTTTTGTTATCTGGGGCAACTTCAGTGGTACCCCGTGCTGGCAGTTTCTTCTGTTCCACCGCTTTATCGGTGAGTTTGTGAGCCAATCGGATAGCTTGATGTTCTGTTACAGGGTTACTAGACATCACCATACCCTGAATTTCCGGAACCAGACCCCCGAGATAGAACTCGAGTCTTTTCTCCACCGTGTTTGCCAAATCAGGACACAGAAATACCAAATCATGATGTTTTGCGGTGTAAGCTTCAATTTCCGATCCCACCATCTTGTGGTTCCACAAAGCTTGCTCTAACTGTTGCACTCTGTCTCGTGGACAGTACTCCTCTTTAATCAGGGCCTTGAACTCAGTCCATGCCATTGCATTTGCAGCTAACAGTCCACGCGTTTGGACTTGGGCATTCCACCATGTCAGTGCCCCCTCTTCCAGCGTTGAGGCGGCGTATTTGACCTTGTTGGCCTCTAAGCAGTTGCACATTTCAAACACGGATTCCGACTTTTTGATCCAGCGGACCAGTCCAATGGGTCCTTCCGCCCCCGAGAACTTGCTTGGCTTTGCGTCAAGGAACATCTTATAGGGATTAAAGCCCCCTCCTGCTGACAGAGAACAGGAAGTCAGCAAGGAATCGTACTAGCCTCACTATTAGATTTTCACGCGAAAATTTAATAATGGTTACCTGCCGGCTGGTTCTGAACACCCGCCAATGCTGCATTCACATGCTCCTGAATCATGGCAGCTAGCTCTTCGGGCGTCAAGTTAAGGTTTCCACGTCTTCCAGTCGCCATTTAGATCTTCGAAACACAACACAGACACACCTGATAAGTCTATATATCCAATATAGTTATCCTACTTCGTACTTTAATAATTATTAAGTTATGTCAACTCAATATGTTAAATAGTCAAAAGAAATACTTGATTAACTGAAATCTCAACGTCTTACAAAAGTGCAAATCAAACATATGAATTCCCTATAAAGTCTCAAATTTAAATACAAGTGGAAAATAATAAACTGGAGGAAAACAAATAATATAAACGAGATATGTCAGTCGTCTACGTCTCCATTCCCCAAGTCACTGTCATTGCCGTCATCCTGTGCGGCATTTCCAGCTTCCTCAGCTGGGTCCTCCTCCGGATCCTCTTCAGGATCCTCCTCTGGATCCTCTTCTGGATCCTCCTCTACCGGCACTGGAGGGGCAGGTGCTGGTTCAAGTGCTTGATTTTGCAGTTCCTGAATGTTCCAACTATTTTCCAGGACTCTGTCCTCAAGCCAGTCAGCTCTTATCTGCTCAGCACGCAGATCTCTGGCTATGGTGTTACGAGCTATCTTACTCGTACGATGCTCTTCCTCGAGCGAGTCGGTCTTTCCTGTAAGGTGTCGGATCATCCATCCTTGTGCTAAGATGGTTTCCTGCATTCTTTCTAACTGTTTTTGTTATGTATGCACTAGGATTCTAAGCATGTCAACTCCTATTTCTACAGGATTAACCGGTTCAACCGGTACAGCAATAGTTGGGCGTAGCGATGACTCCTCCCCCAGAGCGAGCCTCTTCCTCGCCGCTGAGCGTGTCTCCACGCCATAAGGTGGTATGGGTTCCACCATTGGTGCCTTTCCTGGTGCCCTTGGTGGCGTAAGTCTGTCGGACGATGAGGATGATGACCTTGCCTGTTAGGTCGTGTAGTTAGTTATGAGTTGTTTTCATTTCTTATCATGGAGATATAATCTACCAAACACGTTTGTAGCATATTGCATAACAAGATATAATAATTCGGTGCCAAACTAAGTCTAGTGTCGTGATATCAGCTATAGTTTAGGTCTACTTCTAATGCAAACCTGGTTCTCTATAGCTAGTGGCTCTGATACCAATCTGTCACACCCTCAATTTCCACTTACGGAGTTTTACCGCGAGACGTGTGAACAAACCAGAATCTAAGACACTAGTACGTCGAACGACTCTATATGATTTGATAATACGTTTTCCAAAATCATTTGTTGTAAATTTTAGATTACCAATATTTAGCATGAGTATCAGTTTAAAATTGGAGCGGAAGCATAATTAAGTAATGATGCGGGCGCCAACACAAACGCCAAAACAAATGAAAAATCCCAAAACAATATTAATAAATGAGACTCGATAAAGATGTCTTGTTCAATGCATGTGCGTGCACCTAGAGCTCCTAGCGTCCTGAGAAACATGTAAAGAAACAAGTGTCAACATTATAGATGAGTGAGTTCACAGGTTTTCATAAATTCGTTTGTTTGGTTATAGTTTGTTATTCCGTTATCCCCATCCCGGGATAACATATCAGTTCCATTATTCCAACCCGGAATAATAAGTTGTTGCTTCCAATATTCCCAAACCGGAATATTAAGTTGTTGTTTCCATTATCCCCAACCCGGGATAATATGTTGATGTTCCAATATTCCAAACCCGGAATATTAAGTTGTTCCGTAATTAAGTTCAATATTAATGTATATAGGTAGCTAGCCTAAAGTCATGTCACTAAGTGTTCGCGATCGAAGCTGACAGTTGTGCCTCCGTTTTGCCAGGTCTATCACATGACCATGGCGATGTTAGGCCAATCATACACCCGTTGACCATACCCGGTCGGCTAGCGCGACTAGCTCGGATGGGGCTCGTCAGACCCAGTAGTACTACTTATAATTCCCCCGCTACTTAACCTAAATACTAACGATCCGAGGAGATTGTCGAGGACTTAAGTGATAAAGCTGCATAGTGACCATAACATTACATTAACATTAACTTAGTTACCGTGTAGTTATGTGACGTTAATTTCGTATAACGTAAAGAGATTGAGTTTGAGAGTGTATACATGTTTCTCCCCCTGTTGTTTAAAAACCGGATAAAGTTAGGGGCCGTGAACTCACCTTTATTAGCTCGGTTAGTGTGGCAAAGATGTTATAAGAGATGGGACCGCTAGTTGCGTCCTAACAAACCAATTAATTCCACGTCAGTGTGTAATCACACCAATACAAATTCCACACGCAATTTACTCACAAAGTGATACACACAAACAACATATCTAACACTCAAACATGCATGCAAGTATTCTCATATAATCATAGTGATCACACAACTTATCATGAACACATTCCAAATCCATGCAACACTTTAATGCATAAAATCACAAGTTAACAACTTTCTGCTCAACACTCAGTTATTCAGCTGTTTTCTAGGATTTTTATAAAATAGTTCCAGCATTCTAAAAATTCCCTTATTTTTACAGTAGGTGACATTTATACCATAGAATTTTATATAATTTTTCCAAGTCCTAAATCTTTACTAATTAGCCATAAATATTAATTCATTAAGCTGCAGTCAGATTTACCATTTTCTGACTGCAGTCCACGGAAGAATTTATTTAAAAATCACTGATTGTCCGATTAACAAATTTCCAGTTGGAGTTGTCCGGAAATTTCTATACCTAG
Organism: Scalesia atractyloides; assembly: GCA_947069175.1. Classification (NCBI taxonomy): domain Eukaryota; kingdom Viridiplantae; phylum Streptophyta; class Magnoliopsida; order Asterales; family Asteraceae; genus Scalesia; species Scalesia atractyloides. The sequence continues at coordinate 49,787,156 of CAMTDV010000001.1, read as the reverse complement.
TTTTTGTACAAAAATCATGACTCAACTCTCTACTGATTTTAAAATCTAGTTTGGTAAACAACCAACAAAATTCCAGAATTTTAACAGCTTTACCTACTGAACTTGTTTAGCCCTTTAAAAATATCAAACGATTTCAGAAAATTATGAATCCAGTGCCATTAGATTCCTTATTCAAATCTCTACGTTCTAGACATCAGAAAATCCATTTTTCGACAACTAACGACCAAGTTACAGCCTGATGAAGTCGGCTGACACTTTCACTCAGCATCCTGTTTCAGCATGTTATTATTATGAACTCGTGCAATCCCGTTCATGCGATTACCCTAAGCGATCTAGCTCTGATTTCTAGTCCTAGATTAATACTAATAACCTATCCATACAAACCCTACACAATAACTTTTGTCTTTGTAACAAATCACAGCCTACATACTCAGTTTTCAAATAACATGCAAACTCTCAATCTTGTATTAACAATCCGAACTATACCGACATGCGATCTGAGAATCATCAACAACAAGACACACTTGCTAACTTATGATTTCCGAATACCATTATGTTTATACCCACTCAGCCGATTACATTAAACACCCATAATCCGAACAAGCAAATCACTTCATTCAAGTACGTGTATATCCGAGGTAATAACTCAATTCATTCAAGTATGTGTATATATATCCGAAACAATAACTCAATTCATTCAAGTATGTGTGTATATACGAAACAATCATGCACATGAACAACAATCAAAACAGCCGATTACTTAGCACCCACATGATCTGAAAACAATACAATCAAAACACATGTATTCCGAACATAATATGACCAATTCAAATCTTTTATCGGTAGAGTAAACGAACCGTGAGTATGTTAAGGAAACCGATGATCAACAAAACTCGCTGCCGAGGACTGAGATGGCTAAGGCTGTTGCGACCGGAAGAAAAGAACAGAAAAAACTGTTGCTTGTTGCGACCGAGATGATGATGAGGGTAATGCAGTTTTTTGCGACTGAAAAGATGAACAAAGAGTTGATCTCGATCGGTTAGGAGGAGCAAGGGAGCTGCCGACGGCAGGTTTCTTTTAGGGTTTTGGAGTTGTGAAAGAAGTCATGCAAGAGATGATATATATAAGCGCAAAAGGGATAGGGTTGCGGTTTGGTTTAGTACACGGCCGCAAGGGACTTGGGTGGTTTCGGTTTGGGTTTGACCTTGGCCGAAACTTGTTTGGACTTGTTCTCGGTCTGGGTTTGGGCTTGATCTCGCGGCCAAAGGTTAGGGTGAGTTGGTTTGGTTTGGGGTTTTGGCCGAGTGGTTCTAGGTTTGATCCTTGTTTTCTTCTAGCCGAAGACTTAGGTTCAAGGTTTAACTTTGTGAACTCCTAGCGTCACCATGAACCAAGGTTTAGAACGTGTCGCGGTTCGGTTAAGTTCGTGCACGTATTAACTCTAAATATTCAATCACTAAAACAATCACACAACACACAACACGTATTCATTTAATTCGCACACGTTCGTACACATAGCACGTAATTAGATTGACACGTATTACGTTTAAGTTATCCGAAAAACCCGGGATATCACATTATCCCAATGTTGAAAGAATTTTCGTCCCGAAAATTGTGTAAACGCGGTTTAGCATGTAACGTACATGTTTAGAGTGCCACGCACAAAGAGTTAGTTCGTTAATGATGGTACGCAACGTTACAAGAAGTTCCCAAGTGTCATACACAAAGATTTCCAAGTGTCATGCACAAGAATTTAGTCAACAATTAGTACACGAAAGTATGAGAAATTTCCAGGTTGTCACATCATCCCCTTGTTGAAAGAATTTTCGTCCCGAAAATTTAGGTACTGTCATCGTTAGTTTGCTGCTCAGTTGCGAAGAGGTGTGGGTATTTGCTTTTCATTTGGTCCTCTCTTTCCCACGTGAACTCCGGTCCACGCTTAGAGTCCCAACGAACTTTAACGATTGGAATCTTGCTGTGCCTCCGAGTCTTGATCTCACGATCCATGATCTCGATAGGCTTTTCCACGAAGTGTAGTTGTTCATCCACTTGGATCTCATCCAATGGAATAACTAAAGTTTCATCTGATAGACACTTCTTCAGATTTGACACGTGAAATACGTTGTGAACTCCACTGAGTTCGGTCGGAAGGTCTAATTGGTATGCTACAGGTCCGATACGTTTCAAGATTACAAACGGACCTACGTACCGTGGGTTAAGTTTGCCCCGTTTTCCGAAGCGGATTACACCCTTCCAGGGTGACACCTTTAGTAGGACGCGATCGCCTACTTGGAATTCGAGCGGTTTGCGTCGTTGATCAGCGTAGCTTTTCTGTCGATCTCGTGCCGCCGCCATGCGGTTTCTGATTTGTACAATCTTTTCAGTAGCCTCAAGTATTAACTCAGGGCCTGTGAGTTGACTGTCACCGACTTTTGCCCAGCAGACCGGTGATCTACATTTACGACCGTATAATGCCTCAAATGGTGCTGCCGAAATACTCGTGTGATAGCTGTTGTTATATGAGAATTCAACTAGAGGCAGGTGAATTTCCCAATTATTTCCGAAGTCCACTACGCATGCCCTAAGCATGTCTTCCAAGGTTTGTATGGTCCTTTCGCTTTGACCATCAGTCTGAGGGTGATAAGCTGTGCTCATATCCAAGCGTGTTCCCAACGCTTTCTGGAGTGACTGCCAGAAGTTTGACGTGAAGCGAGCATCTCTATCTGAGATGATGGACGTTGGCACTCCGTGCCGAGAAACTACCTCCTTAACGTAGATGCGAGTCAATTTCTCCATCTTATCTGTTTCTTTAATAGCTAGGAAGTGTGCGGACTTAGTTAAATGATCCACAATCACCCAGATGGTGTCGCAACCACCCAAGGTTCGCGGGAGTTTAGTGATGAAATCCATTGAGATCTGATCCCACTTCCACACTGGGATCTCTGGTTGTTGGAGTAGCCCCGATGGCTTTTGATACTCCACCTTGACTTTTGCACAAGTCAAACATTTACTCACGTAGGTGGCTATATCGGCTTTCATGTTAGGCCACCAATACGCAACTTTAAGGTCCTGATACATCTTATCCGAACCCGGATGGATAGAGTATCGAGATTTGTGAGCTTCATCCATGACTAGCTCTCTGAGGTTTCCGTAGAGAGGTACCCATATGCGATTCATGAAATACCGGGCTCCATTGGGCTTTACCTCCCAATCGCGTTCCATTTTTCCCACTGATTCGGCTTTGATGTTTTCCTCCTTAACTGCTTCTAACTGGGCGTCGCGTATTTGATCGGGTAGCCCCGAATGAATAGTGAGTTGTAGTGCTCGTACGCGACGAGGTTTCAAGTGTTCCTTCCTGCTGAGGGCATCGGCTACCACGTTAGCTTTACCCGGGTGATACCGAATGGCACACTCATAATCGTTCAAGAGTTCGACCCAGCGACGCTGTCGCATGTTCAACTCCTTCTGATCAAAGATGTGCTGGAGGCTTTTGTGGTCAGTGAAGATTGTGCACTTCGTTCCATAAAGGTAGTGTCTCCAAATCTTAAGTGCAAACACTACTGCTCCCAATTCTAGGTCATGCGTCGTGTAGTTCTTCTCGTGAACTTTCAGCTGTCGCGACGCATACGCGATGACCTTATCGCGTTGCATGAGTACGCATCCTAATCCCTGAATGGAAGCATCACAATACACTACAAAGTCATCTGTCCCTTCCGGCAAGGACAGAATGGGTGCACTGCAAAGTTTCTGCTTCAGCAATTGAAATGCTGCTTCTTGTTTTTCACCCCAAGCATACTTGATGCCTTTCTGGGTGAGGGTAGTGAGCGGTTGTGCAATCTTTGAAAACCCTTTGATGAAGCGTCTGTAGTAACCAGCCAATCCCAAAAACTGGCGGATTTCCGTCGGTGTCTTAGGTGCTTCCCAGTTTTTGATGGCTTCAATCTTGGCAGGGTCTACGTGGATACCCTTTTCATTCACGACGTGCCCGAGAAACTGAACTTCTCGGATCCAGAAATCACACTTCGAAAGCTTGGCGTATAGCTTTTCCTGTTGAAGTAATCCTAGCAGTAATCGTAGATGCTCAGCATGCTCTTCTTTACTTTTGGAGTAGATGAGTATGTCATCGATGAACACAATGACAAATTTGTCGAGGTATGGTTTACACACGCGGTTCATGAGGTCCATGAATACCGCAGGTGCGTTAGTGAGACCGAATGGCATAACCAAGAACTCGTAATGGCCATACCGAGTGCGAAATGCTGTCTTAGCGATATCCTCCTCCCTGACGCGTAGCTGATGATAACCGGACCGTAAATCAATCTTAGAGTAGTAACTTGACCCTTGCAGTTGGTCGAATAGATCGTCGATGCGAGGTAACGGGTATCGGTTCTTGACTGTAACCTTGTTGAGTTCCCTATAGTCGATGCACATGCGGAAAGTCCCGTCCTTCTTCTTGACAAACAGGACTGGAGCTCCCCATGGCGAAACGCTTGGTCGGATAAATCCTTTTTCTAGCAGCTCTTGAAGTTGGGTAGACAGCTCCTGCAGCTCGGCTGGAGCTAGGCGGTATGGAGCCTTGGCGATAGGAGTTGCATTGCTTGCCAATTCGATTTCAAACTCCAATTGTCGATGTGGTGGAAGACCAGGTAGTTCTTCTGGGAATACATCGGAAAAATCACGGACGACAGGGATGTCTTCAATACGTTTCTCGTCTTTAGGCTGTTCGGTAATTAGTGCGAGTAAAGCGAAGGAATTCTTTCTCCGAAGATACTTCTGAGCTTGCATAAAGGAGATAATGTTGGTGACGGCGCTTGCCTTGTCGCCTTGTACCGTCAGGATTTCGTCGTTCGGGAGTGGAATACGGATAGACTTTTCGAAACAGAGAACTTCAGCCCGGACGTCGGATAGCCAGTCCATTCCGACTACCATGTCAAAACTACCCAGGGTAGTTGTCATCAGATCAATGGTAAAAGTGTGGCCCGCGAGTTTGAGTTGACAGCCGGATACGATTTGGGTCACATTTACAGATTTACCATTGGCTAATTCTATCACATAAGGGGTCTCTAATGGTTTAAGCGTGAGATTTAGGTTCTTCCTAAAAGACTCAGATATAAAGCTCCTATCCGCACCCGTATCAAAAAGCACAGAAGCAAAATGTTCATTAAGGGGAAACTTACCGGTGACCACGTTCGTGTCGTTTCTGGCCACCCGCGGCCCAATGTAAACTCAGCTTTCAAATAACATGCAAACTCTCAATCTTGTATTAACAATCCAAACTATACCGACATGCGATCTGAGAATCATCAACAATCAAGACACACTTGCTAACTTATGATTTCCGAATACCATTATGTTTATACCCACTCAGCCGATTACATTAAACACCCATAATCCAAACAAGCAAATCACTTCATTCAAGTACGTGTATATCCGAAGTAATAACTCAATTCATTCAAGTATGTGTATATATATCCGAAACAATAACTCAATTCATTCAAGTATGTGTATATATACGAAACAATCATGCACATGAACAACAATCAAAACAGCCGATTACTTAGCACCCACATGATCTGAAAACAATACAATCAAAACACATGTATTCCGAACATAATATGACCAATTCAAATCTTTTATCGGTAGAGTAAACGAACCGTGAGTATGTTAAGGAAACCGATGATCAACAAAACTCGCTGCCGAGGACTGAGATGGCTAAGGCTGTTGCGACCGGAAGAAAAGAACAGAAAAAACTGTTGCTTGTTGCGACCGAGATGATGATGAGGGTAATGCAGTTTGTTTGCGACTGAAAAGATGAACAAAGAGTTGATCTCGATCGGTTAGGAGGAGCAAGGGAGCTGCCGACGGCAGGTTTCTTTTAGGGTTTTGGAGTTGTGAAAGTAGTCATGCAAGAGATGATATATATAAGCGCAAAAGGGATAGGGTTGCGGTTTGGTTTAGTACACGGCCGCAAGGGACTTGGGTGGTTTCGGTTTGGGTTTGACCTTGGCCGAAACTTGTTTGGACTTGTTCTCGGTCTGGGTTTGGGCTTGATCTCGCGGCCAAAGGTTAGGGTGAGTTGGTTTGGTTTGGGGTTTTGGCCGAGTGGTTCTAGGTTTGATCCTTGTTTTCTTCTAGCCGAAGATTTAGGTTCAAGGTTTAACTTTGTGAACTCCTAGCGTCACCATGAACCAAGGTTTAGAACGTGTCGCGGTTCGGTTAAGTTCGTGCACGTATTAACTCTAAATATTCAATCACTAAAACAATCACACAACACACAACACGTATTCATTTAATTCGCACACGTTCGTACACATAGCACGTAATTAGATTGACACGTATTACGTTTAAGTTATCCGAAAAACCTGGGATATCACAGCTACCACGTTAGCTTTACCCGGGTGATACCGAATGGTGCATTCATAATCGTTTAGGAGTTCGACCCAGCGATGCTGTCACATGTTCAACTCCTTCTGGTCGAAAATATGTTGGAGGCTCTTGTGATCCGTGTAAATTGTGCACCTTGTTCCATATAGATAGTGTCTCCAAATCTTAAGTGCAAACACAACTGCTCCCAATTCCAGGTCATGTGTCGTGTAGTTCTTCTCATGAACCTTCAACTGTCGGGATGAATATGCGATGACCTTATCACGTTGCATGAGTACACATCCCAATCCCTGAATGGAAGCGTCACAATATACCAGAAAATCATCTGTCCCCTCTGGCAAGGACAAAATGGGCGCACTGCAAAGCTTCTGTTTCAGCAATTGAAATGCTGCTTCCTGTTTGTCACCCCAAGCATACTTAGTGCCCTTCTGAGTGAGAGTGGTAAGCAGTTGTGCGATCTTTGAAAATCCCTCAATGAAACGTCTGTAGTAAACAGCCAAACCCAAAAATTGGCGGATCTCTGTCGGTGTCCTGGGTGCTTCTCAGTTCTTGATAGCATCGATCTTGGTGGGATCAACGTGTATACCCTTTTCATTCACGATATGCCCGAGGAACTGAACTTCCCGAATCCAGAAATCACACTTCGAAAACTTGGCATATAGTTTCTCCTGTTGAAGTAGTTCCAGCAATAATCGTAAATGCTCAGCATGTTCTTCTTCACCCTTAGAGTAGATGATTATATCATCGATGAACACGATGACAAACTTGTCGAGATACGGCTTACACACGTGGTTCATGAGGTCCATGAACACCGCAGGTGCATTGGTAAGACCGAAGGGCATGACCAAGAACTCATAATGGCCATACCGAGTGCGAAATGCCGTCTTTGAGATATCCTCCTCCCTGACGCGTAACTGGTGATAACCAGACCGTAGATCAATCTTGGAGTAGTAGCTTGACCCTTGAAGCTGGTCGAAAAGATCGTCGATGCGAGGTAATGGGTATCGGTTCTTGATGGTAACCTTATTGAGTTCCCTATAGTCGATGCACATGCGGAAGGTCCCGTCCTTCTTCTTGACAAAAAGGACCGGAGCTTCCCATGGCGAAGTACTGGGTCGGATAAATCCTTTTTCCAACGATTCCTGAAGTTGGGTAGACAGCTCTGCTGGAGCTAGGCGGTACGGGGCCTTGGCGATAGGAGTCGCATGGTTCGCCATTTCGATTTCAAACTCCACTTGCCGATGTGGTGGAAGACCAGGTAACTCCTCTGGAAAAACATCAGGAAAGTCACGGACGACGGGGATATCTTCAATCCGCTTCTCGTCCTTAGGTTGCTCGGTGACCAGTGCGAGCAACGCAAAGGAGTTCTTTCTCCGAATATACTTCTGAGCTTGCATGTAAGAGATGATGTTTGTGACGGCGCCAGCCTTCTCGCCTTGAACCATCAAGACTTCATCGTTAGAGAGCGGAATATGGATAGCTTTCTTGAAACAGAGAACTTCAGCTCGAACGTCGGATAGCCAGTCCATTCCGGCTACCACGTCAAAACTACCCAGGGTAGTTGTCATCAGATCAATGGTAAAGGTGTGACCCGCGGGTTTAAGTTGACAGACGGTTACTAAATGGGTCACATCTACAGATTTACCATCGGCTAGTTCTATGACGTAAGGGGTCTCTAGGGGTTTAGGCGTGAGATTTAGGTTCTTCCTAAAAGACTCAGATATAAAACTCTTATCCGCACCCGTATCAAAAAGTACAGTAGCAAAATGATCATTAAGGGGAAACTTACCGGTGACCACGTTCGAGTCATTTCTGGCCTCTCCACGGCCCAGCGTGAATGCACGACCTTTGGCACCTCCCGTGCCACCATTTCCATTGTTGCCATTGTTGTTGTTATTGTTATTGTTGTGGTTGTTGTTGTTGTTCCCACGATTGTTGTTGTTGCGAAGCTGCGGGCAGTCCCGCTTGAAATGGGCAGTACTGCCGCACTGATAGCATCCCCGGTTATTACCTTGCTGTTGACCCTGGTGCTGATTCTGATTTTGTCGAGACATGATTTCCCCGTGACAATCCCTTGTCGATGTCCCGCTTTGCCACATCTTTGGCAGCGATTTACGGCGCAAGGGCCGTGATGATGGAGGTTACAACGGTTAGATTGCGGCTTTCGACCCACATAGCCGCTCGAGTTCTGGGTGTGTTGGCAGACTGATTATTGTGACCTCGATTGTTGTTGAAATTGTTGGACCGCTTCTGGTTTCCTTGTTGTGGCTGGGCTGACGAAGACTGTCGAGCAGGTGAGTCTTCAAATTTTCTTTTGTTATTAGGGACAACTTCAGTTGCACCCCGAGGTGGCAACTTCCTTTGCTCCACTGCCTTATCGGTGAGTTTATGCGCCAGCCTAATCGCTTGATGCTCCGTTGTAGGGTTGCTAGACACTACCATGCCCTGGATCTCAGGGACCAGACCCCCAAGATAAAACTCAAGTCGTTTTTCGACAGTGTTAGCCAGATCGGGACATAGGGACACCAGATCATGATGTTTTGCCGTGCACGCTTCAATTTCAGACCCTACCATCTTGTGGTTCCATAACGCTTGCTCCAACTTCTGAACTCTGTCCCGCGGACAGTATTCTTCCTTGATTAGGGCCTTAAATTCAGTCCAGGCCATTGCGTTCGCCGCAAGAAGCCACGCGTTTGGACTTGTGCGTTCCACCAGGTCAATGCCCCATCTTCCAACGTTGAGGCAGCATACTTGACCTTATTGGCTTCAAGGCAATTGCACATCTCGAACACCGATTCAGACTTTTCAATCCAACGGACTAGTCCTATGGGTCCTTCAACACCCGTGAACTTGCTCGGTTTTGCATCGAGGAACATCTTGTAAGGGTTAAGACCCCCTCCTGCTGGTGGGTTGGGAACACCTGCCAGAGCAGCATTCACGTGTTCTTGGATTAATGCGGCCAATTCATCAGTTGACATGTTGAGATTTCCGCGACGACCAATTGCCATTTCAGATCTTCACAAGACAACATAAATACACACCGATAAGTATATATGTCCAATATAGTTATCATATTCCACACTTCAATAATCACACAAATTATGTCAACCCGACAATTTAAACAATCAAAAGGTGCATTCGATTAAATAAATTGCAATGTCTCACAAAATACCAACCAAACATCTCAGTTTAATTATAAAATTTCAAGTTCAAACATAAGTGGAAACAAACAAACTAAAGGAAACAAAACGGGGATTGGCGAGACGAGTTAGTCTTCTACGTCACCATCTCCCAAGTTGCTATCATTGCCGTCATCCTCTGCAGCGTTTTCAGCTTCAACAGTCGGGTCCTGTTCCGGCTCTTCTTCCTCCGGATCCTCCTCCGGGTCTTCCTCTGGATCATCTCCGGGTCTTCCTCTGGATCCTCCTCTTCTTCCTCTACCGGCGCTGGAGGGGCCGGTGCTGGTGCGGGTACTGGGACAGGTGCTTGATTCTGCTCCAGTTCTTGAATCCTCCAACTGGACTCAAGAACTCTGTCTTCGAGCCAGTCATCCCTCAGCTGCTCAGCACGAAGATACTTAGTTAAAATGTTTCGAACTCTCTTATTCTCATATTGCTCTTCCTCGAGCTTTCCAGTTTTACCAGTTAGTTGACGTATCATCCATCCTTGTGCTTCGATAGTCTTTTGCATTCTCTCTAGCTATTCCTGTTGTTTCCTTAACATATCCCTAAGTAGATCGTCCCCTACTCCTAACGAGTTGACCGGTTCGACCAAAATAGCGGTGGTTGGACGGGAGGACGACTCCCCTCCTAGAGCGAGTCTTTTCCTAGTAGCTGAGCGTGTCTCCACGCCATGAGGTGGTGAGGGTTCGACCATGGGTGCCTTCCCCGGCGCCCTTGATTGTCGAGGTTTGTCGGATGATAATGATGACATTGCCTTCTGGGTTGGTGTAGTTAGTTACGAGTTGCATGCATCACAATATACATATATATCTCACATAAAACAATTGTAGTATAACACATAACAAGATATCATCGGTGCCAACTAAGTCTAGTGTCGTGTAACAGCTATAGTTTAGGTCTACTTTTAATGCAAACCTGGCTCCATAGCTAGAGGGTCTGATACCAATTTGTCACACCCTCAATTTCCACTTGTGGGGTTTTACCGCGAGGCGTGTGATCAAACCAGAATCTCAGACACTAGTAATATCGAACGACTCTATATGATTTATTTAAACGTTTTCCAAAAACATTTGTTTAACCATTCATAGTCATTTTCAAAATATCTTAGTTTCAAAGTTTAGCGGAAGCATTAGTTTCAAAGTTTAGTGGAAGCATTAGATTAAAGTAAAGTAATGGGCGCCAACATAAACGCCAAAACCAAAAAAAATCCCAAACATTATTCGTAAATAAGACTGGATAAAGATGTCTTGATCAAATGCAAGTGAGTGCACCTAGTGCTCCTATCGTCCTGAGAAACATGTAAAGAAACAAGTGTCAACATTAAAGAAGAGAGAGTCCACAGGTTTTTATAAGTTCACAAGTTTGGTTCAAAAGTTTGTTTTCCCCGTTATCCCTAACCCGGGATAACGATATAGTTCCATTATTCCTAACCCGGAATAATAATGTTGGTTCGTAATTAAGTTCAATGTTAACATGTAGGTAGGGAGCCTAAAGTTACGTCACATAAGAGTTTGCGATCGAAGCTGACTGTTGTTGCCTCAGTGTTGCCAGGTCTATCACAGACCATGGCGAAAGTTAGGCCAAATTAATCACCCGTTGACCATTCCCGGTCGGCTAGCGCGACTAGCTCGGGTGGGGCTTGTCTGGCCCAGTAGTACTACTTATAATTTCCCCGCTATCTAACCCAATACTAACAACCCGAGAGTTGGTTGTGGACTTCCGTGATATAGCTACTTAGTGACCATAACGTACATTAACATTAACTTAGTTACCGAATAGTTTAACGACGTTAATTTCGCATAACGTAAAAGATATAGTTTTTGAGCGTATACATGTTTCTCCCCCTGTTGTTCAAAACCGGATAAAATAGGACCCGTGAACTCACCTTAAATTGCTCGGTTAGAATAACATAAAAGAAGCAAATGATGGAACCGCTAATCGCGTCCTAACATGACAACCGATTTAAAGTTAGTGTGTGAACACACTGACACAAAATCCTAAACATAACTAGCACACAGTACGGCACACGCAACAACCAATTCGAAACCAAAATCATGCATGCAAAATATCACCATACAAAATAATGATCAAACCAACTTATCATAAACACAGGTTAACTCATACAACACTTAGGTACACAGAAACGCAAGTTATCATGTTTCAGCTTGTACGCTCATAGCTGGGCTCTTTTCGAGGATTTTTATAAAATAGTTCCAACGTTCCAAAAATTCCAATTTTTTTTACCGGAGGTGTCAACTAAACTGTAGAATTGTATGTAAAATTTTCAAGTCCTAACGCTTTACCAATTATTTATAAACATTTATATACTAGGCTGCAGTCAGATTCGTCGCTTTCTGACTGCAGTCCACGGGAAAAATTCTTTAAAAATTATCGTTCATCCAATTAACAAAATTCCAGTGAGAGATTTCCGGAAATTCCTGTCTCCAGTTACTGTACAAATTTCGTGACCTAACCCCCTACCGACTATGAGATCCGACTCGATAAACAACCAGCAAATTCTGCAGAATTTACGTAGCTTCAGCTGCTGCACTAAATGACCACTTAAAAATAGCAAACGACCTCAGAAAAATATGAATCCGGCGCCATTAGAAGCGTTTTTCAAAAATACATGTTTTACGCTTCATAAAATCAACTTTTCAATAGATAATGATCAGGTTACAGCCAATTGAAGTTGGCTGTAAATGTCATTCAGCAAACTGGTTTCGACTTTTATCGCATTAGAACATGCTTAAACGATCATGACGCTTAGTAATAATGAATAACAACAGGTTTATTTGTCAAATATCATCATGTATATCAATATTCATGCAAACCCTAATTATATAACATGATCTTTATCGCTAAAATGCAGCCTATGATTTTAGCATTCAACATAACGTCACAATCGCAAAGATTTGCACAATCATCCGAACTAATCATAAATCACAACACTTTTCATACTAATAATCCTACCATTACACATAATCATGATCAAGATTACACAAACTCTAATGTGAATCGCAAAATAATTAAATCCTAACCTTGAAACGATGATGATTAGCGAACCGTGATAAGATTGGAATCAATCCGGAAGTTGGAGCTTGTGCGACCGTGAGGGGGGGGGGGGGGCTGCCGTCGGCCTTCTCTTAGAGACTAGGGTTTTGTTGTTTTTTTTTGAACACATCTCATGCATACATACATTTATATATAACAAGGGAAAAGAAGGGGAGGGGGCGCGACCGCGATGGGGGGGGGGGTTTGGGTTAAGTGGCTTGGGCCTCAAGTTTAGGTTATTTCCTTGGGCCGCAAGGAGGTGAGGTCGACAGGTTTCGCGGCTCGGTTCGGTTCGGCTATTTTATTTATTATTTTATTTTATAACTAATAATCACGAAATCAAGGCGTGATACAATAATCTAAAACGTTTAATAACACATAGCACGTAATTCACCAAATAGATTCACAAAGTTTGCGTAGTTATTGGGAGCGTGTAATTTAATTCTCCGAATTAAATCAGCGTAGGAATGAATAACCATAAAGTAGCGCATTTAAGATACCTGAAAAGCCGGGATGTCACAGTTTCAGTTCGAACGGTACTGTAAAGCGAAGGAACCCGGTGTTTGGAGGTGTGTTAGAGATGGACCTCGAATCATAATGTATGCTACTCAAGCTGATTCGCTGACTCAAGTTCCAAAACCTAAGAATTTGTGGATGGAAGAGGATAAGAAGATTCAAGAAGATGACGATAAGGCCATGGAAATTCTTACTATAGCACTTGGTCTACATTTCCATTGTTGTTAGGAACTCTAAGAATGCTTAGGAAGTGTGGAATAAGCTTCAAAATTTAAAAGCAGGAAATGCTGACATGAAGGCTAGTAGAGTAAACATGTTGAATCAGCAATTTAGCTCCTTCAACCACATTTATGATGAAACTATTGAAAATCAGATCAGAAGGTTTGTTAAACTGGTCTCGCAGATGATAAGTGCATGTATCACCATTACAAACAGTGGTATGAATCATCAACTTCTGAACTCCTTGCCAAGAATTGGGATGCTGATGTTGCTATGATCAAGCGGACGAAGAACTTGAACGATCTCACACTTACTAAGCTGATTGCTACAATCAAATCATGTGAAATCGATAATCATCAAAGAGACCTAAACCATAAAAGCTGATGGTTGCCGGTTTGACCAGTTCCCACAATGCATTAATCTCTTAGAATCATCCAAACATTGTTTTCAGTCCTACTCATGGAGTGTCCAATGCTAACCCAAACATTGTTTTCAGCCCACTAACCCAAAATCCGAAATCCAACTATGTATATGGTATGTCTCTTCCTACACAACAAGTCGAAGTTAACCATCCTACAACACCTGCATCAGCCCAGCCATACCCTCAGTAGACAAATGTGATTTACAGTCTATTAACCCCGTCATCAACTCAAGGCACTTCCTCCTCTACCGTAACCAAGCAAAATGAAGAAAGACTGGCTCTCCTTGCATCTATGCTTAACAATTTTCATGCCTTTCTAGCAGGTGACCTTTGCCTCCATCTGTCTTAGCCATTGAAATTGATCAAGTTGTTGAGGAAGACGTAGAAGAGCTGGATGTGTCTTGGAACCTGGCTATGGCTACTTTTAGAGCTGAAAAGTTTTAGAAGAAGTTTGGTCGTCGCCCGATGTTAAATCTTCGTACAAGGCCCATGAGATACAAACTAAGATGCTACAGGTGCCATGAACTAGGCCATTTTGCCAGAGACTTCAAGAAGGCACATGCAAGGTATGTTCCCAACCAGACTACTACTGCTCAAAATGTTGAAAGAGCAATGGTGCCTGTTACACCCGCACAAACATCATCGAGCTCAGGAGACAGCGGAGCTGGGAAGGCGTTGATGGTTCAAGAACAACATGGTTTCAACTGGTCAGATGTTGTGGCACATGTACAATCACTCAAGATCTCTGAAGCTGCACTAATGAATCACTACTTGATGGCATTGACAGATGAGCCCAAATCCCTCTCTGAAACGGTAAACTCTCTTTTATGTTCTGAACATTATAGAAATAAAATTGTACAAATGTGGGCACATAATTTTAATTCAATTAATGATTACAACTGTGCCACATCTAAGTGCATCAGCCTTAGGAGAACAATAAGTTACTCTATGAAAAGGTTGAAGCACAAAAGAAGGAAATAGCTCAGCTCCACAAGGACCTTAATCAACAGCAGTGTTGGGTTCATGAATATAAAAATAAACTCAATGTTAAAATCATTGATCTTGACTCTGTGAGAGCTGAGCTAGAACTTCTGACTGGTAAGTATCAATAGAATGAGCTAAACATAAATAAGTTTGACACTTCAAGTGACACTGTTCGAAATCTATGTAATGTGCAATTAGCATATAAAGAGAACAAGGGAAAAGGTTTGAGTTATAAACAGGTTCCACCTCCATATAATCATAATTGTTCTATAATGTCCACTACTGAGCAAGATCTAGAAAATGGGAAAAAATTTGATTTATGGCAAACCAAGTGACTATGTTCCATAGGAACCTTTCAGGCCAAAGCATGCCAGACCAACTGATTTTCAAAAACCCATGGAATTTGTTAAAACCATGAATTATGTTAAAATGTTCAAATGAATCAGTTGGTAAATCAGAACTAGAAAAGGAGTTAGTAGAAATGCCAACAGGGGTGCATCAAGAAAATGTGTCGAATTGTGATTCTCTAGACAATATTAATTGTTTTAGTTCATGTGTAGAGTTAGTGATAGTTTAAGAGCAAACTGAAGTGGATGATGAACCACATTCGAATGCTACTGTTGATTCGAATGATTCTTTATGCGTTGAGCATAACTTTTACGTTTGGAAGTTTGTTCAGTCTATGCTTGCTAAGACTATGGATTTTCTGCTAGTTTTTCTGATGATGTTGCTAAAACTAAAAATTTAAATCTGTGGTTTCAAATTTTGATTGCAATGAAAATGTTGTACTAGATGAGCCTGGTACAACTGCTGATGAAGTCAAAACATATGTTTTGAATGACTCAGACAACTATGCTAGATGTCTAAAACATCAACTGATGTTTTGGAATCCTCTAAAACTAATGAAGTTGAGAATATTGTCATGTATGAATGTGTGAATGAAAATGAGTTGTTGACGAGCAGGAATCGTCTAATACTTGCATAAAGCTTGAAAATCAGACTGAAGATTCTAGTATGTTAGAAGATAAGCAATGTCTTTCTGAGGATTATGCGTTTACTGCGAATCCAGACCCACTATCTTAGAAACATGTTGGGACTAAATGTTTTAATTGAAAATTTCTCATCATTTGACAAACAAGAATCAACGATTCCCAAAAGTTCAGATTCTGAAGAGGAGGTTTCTAAAGAAAATAGTTCTCAAAAGTCTACTCCTCTAAAGAAAAAGAGATCACACAAAAATAAAAGGAGAAACAAAAAGGTAAAACAAGTCGAAAAGTTACAAATGCAGTGAATTAAAAACCAAGAGATAATCTAACTCAAAAGCAAGTTGATACTCAGTTAAAGGGTAAAGTTATCGAAACTCACTTTTGTGCTGATGATTGTGAGTAGGTTTCATCCAAGTCTAAACATGCACATAAGCAATCAACATCAAGTGGAAAGAATAAATCTAGTCAGCTCCCAAGAATAACACAAGCTAAACTAAATGTCTTTTTCTCAAAGAGACAAACTTGTTTTAATTGTGGAATTCCATGACACATAGCTAGAAACTGTGTTCATTGTCCGTCTATGCCTTACTACTCAAAGAATGCCCATCATCAGACAGCTAAGCCCTATCGACCCTATGGAGATCAATTCACTCAAGCTAAGCTATCTGATGGAGACTGGAATCTAGCAAAGAAATATAATCAAAGGTTCTCAAACACGAGTAGTTTCCAAAATCAGTCAACGAAATCAAGTGTAACATCTACAACACGAAATGTTTCTAATAACACTGATTCTAAAATTTGGAAACCCAAAATTTGTTGCTAGATCTGAGTCTCAGCATTCACATTCATCACAATTTCCTCTCAAACCTCTCAAACCTCTAATTCTACTAAAAGTTATATGATCTTTTGGGAGGTTTCTTATACTGATAGTGATAGTCAGCCAAGACCAACAATGGCCTGGGTTTCAATTTCTAATTAATCCCGTTGTATGTGTAGGAACGACTATGGAGGGCTGTCTTCAAATTTTAGTTCGTCGATAGTGGTTGGTCCAGGCACATGACATGAGACATTTCCTATTTGAGTGACATAAAAATATTCCATGGTGGATTTGTCAACTTTGCGGGAGGCAAAACTGGAAGGATTACAATGAAGGGTGAGTTTGAAATAGGGTTCTTAGCTTTTCAGATGTGACTTATGTTCCAGAAATGAAACATAGGCTTTTGAGTGTGTCTAAGATTTGTGATAAAGGCTTATCAATTCATTTCACCAAAAGGGTTGTGTAGTGTTGAAATCGGGGGTGGTGATACCGGATGATTGGATCCTTATTGAAGCAGAATGAAGGGGTAATGCTTACGTCATTGACATGAATAAAGCCCCTACTGATCAAATTACATGTCTCTTCTCGGAGATCGTTGAACATGACGCTATGTTATGGCATCATCGCCTTGGTCATCTAAATATGAAAAATCTTAATCGACTGGTGAAAGGAGGATTAGTTAATAAGAGATTTAACGAAAATTGAGAAATGTGAATCATGCGCTCGAGGGAAACAACATCGCAAGCCTCATAAGTCTAAACTCATGCACTCGACTTCCAAAGTTCTAGAACTGCTTCACATGGATATTTTTGGTCCTGTCAATGTGTTAAGAATTGGAGGAAAGACTTACTGCTTGGTCATAACTGAGGATTTCTCACGTTTCACTTGGGTGTTTTTCTTGGAACACAAGAGTGAAACAGCAGGGTTGCTCAAGAAATTTACTACTCTCATGGAAAAGCAGGCGAATGAGAGAGTGGAAATTATTTGATGCGACAATGGGACGGAGTTCAAGAATGCTGAGCTAAATGATTTATGTTCCTAAAAAGGAATTGATCGTCAATATAGTGCAGCTCGAACTCCTCAACAAAATGGAGTTGCTGAAAGGCGCAATAGAACTCTTAGTGAAGCTGCTCGAAGCGATACTGATAGATTCTGTTCTTCCATTGATATTTTGGGCAGAAGCAGTGAACACCGCCTGCTACTTCAAAATCATGCTTTGATCAACAAACGGCACATGAAGACGCCTTATGAGATACTTGAAGGACAAAAACCCTTTGTACAACATTTTAGAATGTTTAGTTGTCCTGTTCTTCTTCTTATGGATGCCAAGGGAAAATTTGAAGTAAGAGGGGATCTGTGCTATTTCATTGGCTATTCCAAGAATACTACATATTGTGTTTACAACAAGATCAAAAAGCAGATTGTGGAGACCTACAATGTGAATTGGCTCAAAGAAAATCCCAAAGACAAGCGCATTGGACCTGATTGGTTATATGATTATTCCTCCCTTTTTAAGTCTTTTGATATTTTTCTTGACGTGCCTACAAATACATGTGTTTCCAATCCAGTTATACCTATTCCAGTCGCCGAGGAAGATGAAGCAGTGCTGTTACAAGACTTATTTAAGAATCTTACTGTCGATCCACCAGGATTCCAAGACGCTACCAAAGCATCGCCATATACTTCACAGATTTAGGAGCCGGTTTTTGAATCCAACCCTAATTCAAGTTCTCTTGATGATGTAGTACAAACCACTGAAGGTGTCTTACAACAAACGAATGCGGGAATCTCAAACCCAAATGTCCAAGGAACTTCAGTATTTCTGGAGCCGAATCTATCTAATTACATTGTTGATCCGTCGGTGGACAACACTACGACTGCATCAAATGAGGGGGAGCAAACTAGAAAAGTATCATGAAGTTTTTCTAACTTGCAACCAAACTGGTAAGCACCGGTTATGGAAATACCACAACGTCTTCAGAGAGATCATCCAAATGAGAATATCACTGGTCTCGTGAATGCTGGTGTTCAAACCCAAAGCAAATCGGGAGATATCAATGCATGTTTATGTTCTTACTTCATTTCTCAAATTGAACCTAAAAGTATTGATATTGCCTTGCAGGAACTTGGATGGGTTGATGCAATGCATGAAGAGCTTAATCAGTTTGAGAAATTAGGAGTCTGGAAGTTGGTCAAGCTGCCTAAAGGAAAACGTGCTCTCACAACACGCTGGGTGTATCGAAACAAACAAGATGACGCTGGTGTGTGATTGTGAGAAACAAAGCACGATTAGTGGTACAAGGTTTCAGGCGTATTGAAAATTTGGATTGTGATGAGGTGTACGCGTCGGTAGCAAGACTAGAAGTTATTCACATTTTCTTGGCATCCTACATGAGATTCATTGTTTATCAATGGATGTCAAAACGACATTTCTGTACGGCAAGGTTAAAGAAGAAATATATGTCGCTCAACCTCCTGGGTTTGTAGACCCAAAGAAACAAGTCTATGCCTACAAGTTGGATAAGGCTTTGTATGGGTTGCACCAAGCACCTCGTGCATGGTATTCGACCTTGACGGAGCATCTATTTACTCATGGATATACTCATGGGATAACAAATCAAACGTTGTTTATCTAACGTGTTGACAGGGATCTTATTCTTGTTTAGATCTATGTGGATGACATTATTTTTAGTTCCATTGATGAAGGGTTGAGTAAAGAATTTGAAGAAGTGATGAAGAAAAAGTTCGAGATGAGCTCGTTGGGAGAGATGAAGATGCTTTTGGGGCTTCAAGTTCATCAAAGCACTCAAGGGATCGTAATTCATCAAGGGATATGTTGATGACATTCTTACAAAATTCAACATGACAGATTCGAAACCTATGGATTCACCCATAGCAGAACCACCATTGCTGAATGAGGATGCTGATTAAAGCTCGGTTAACCAAACATTGTATTGGTCTATGATTGGTTCACTAATTTACTTGACTGCAAGTCAGCCATACATTATGTTTGTCATTTGTCAATGTGCTCGTTATCAGGATAACCGTAAACTTTCTCATCTTACTGCAGTTAATAGAACTTTTAGATATCTTAAAGGAGCTCCAAAACTTGGACTGTAGTATCCTACAATTCAAACTTTGATATGTTTACTTTTTCTGACAGTAACCTTGGAGGTACAGACAGGGACATGAAATATACATCTGCTGGTTGCCAGTTCTCGGGAGACAGACTTATTTTGTGGAAATGCATGAAGCAACAGACTGTGTCACTCTCAACTATGGAAGCATAATATGTTGCATGATCTGCTTGCTGTAACCAAGTTCTTTGGATGCAACACCAGCTTTAGGATTACGGTTTGACTTATCTTAACACTACTATTTATTGTGATAATGATGCCGATATCCAAAACGTGAAAAACCTTGTCTTTCACTCTAAAACCAAACACATTTATATCAAGGTTCATTTCGTACGAGATTGCTATGACAGAGGACTCGTTAAACTTGAACAGATCCATACTGATGCAATACAGCGGTTCTTTTTACAAAACCTATCAACAACTCTAGATTCAAAGTGCTTGTAGATCTTTTGAAAATAATGTGTTTCACCGACTGAGCAATTAAAAAAACAGGGTTTGTTTTAATAATAAAATTAGTAAATTTGAGCATAAAGTATTCTACTTTTGCACAAACTTAGGGGGAGAAATATTTGCGGGGAAATGAAATAAATGTTCATGCTAAAGTGCTTGATTAACACATGTAAGGTGTTATAGCTGAAAAGACAAGGATCTACTTTCATATGCCACTAACACAAAACGGATGAACTCATTATACTCACCTGCTACGATGAATTTTTGTGCTTACCTTGATCGCGGTGGTATGTCATGGAATGGGATACATGGTATTATAGTATACTTGTCACACCCCGGATTTCCAAACAAATCCATACACCAGAGGATGATTACCGGAATGGGTGATGCCGTGTAGGAAGCACTTACTTCGAAGTCGCCATAGTAAGAGCAGCATGAGCTCTACAGTCATGTTGAATGAGAGTTCTGTCTTCTTCGGTGAATGTTGATGGATCTTTGTTGATTGTACGAATGTCATCGCGAGTTATCATTAGAACGTGTGGACCCACCGTGACGGATATCCATTGAGTATAGTCAGTATACTCAAAGAAAGCTTTGAGTCTGTTCTTCCAACTGCTGAAATCTTCAGATCCTTTCAACTTGGGAGGTCTTGTAGCTGTTCCTGTTTCCAACTCGGAATGGGATACATGGTATTATAGTATACTTGTCACACCCCGGATTTCCAAATAAATCCATACACCGGAGGGAAGATCGCCGGAATGGGTGACGTCGTGTCGGAAGCACTTACTTCGAAGTCGCCATAGTAAGAGCAGCATGAGCTCTACGGTCACGTTGAATGAGAGTTTTGTCTTCTTTGGTGAACGTTGATGGATCTTTGTTGATTGTACGAATGTCGTCGCAAATTATCATTGGAACGTGTGGACCCACCGTGACGGACATCCATTGAGTATAGCTAGTATACTTAAAGAAAGCTTTGAGCCTGTTCTTCCAACTGCTGAAATCTTCAGATCCTTTCAACTTGGGAGGTCTTGTAGTTGTTCCTGTTTCCAACTCGGCTTGGGCAATTGGGTTGAGTTGATTGAGAGACATTTTGGTTTATTGGAGATTAAGTACGCTGGGATGAATGAAACCAGAAGACAAATACGCTACAGATGAATCAAATACGCTGCACTGAATCAACTACGCTGCACTGAATCAAATACGCTGCACTTGAATCAACTACGCTGCACTTGAATCAAATACGCTTCACTTTGACTTAATTACGCTGGAGATCTCTAGTGATTTTATCCTGTGAAAATAGCTTAATCCGCTGGAACATAAAAAACAAGCATAAGTTTGGTTAATTACACCGATCACCGTGATAAAATCTTTGATGATTTTTTTATCACTAACTTCGAAGTCGCCTTCGATTAACTACGTTAGCACTATTTCGCTGACAATTAACAAATCCGTAGTGTTAACCCAGCGTATTTGTTAAATACGCGATATTCAAATTAAATCCGCTATATTCAAAGTTATCTACACTGACTTCAACAATAAATACGCCCAGAAGGG
This sequence comes from Scalesia atractyloides, assembly GCA_947069175.1. Classification (NCBI taxonomy): domain Eukaryota; kingdom Viridiplantae; phylum Streptophyta; class Magnoliopsida; order Asterales; family Asteraceae; genus Scalesia; species Scalesia atractyloides. Next base: position 49,765,452 of record CAMTDV010000001.1, on the reverse strand, counting down.
TTTAAGTACGAACAAAAACCCTCTAATCACCCAAAAACGACTCAAAATCCATGTTTCTTTGCACCAAAATGACCCAAACGTTTACCAAAACACTGATTAATAACAACCCAATGATTAAACAGACCAAATCAATCCATTTTAAGTTCAAAAATTTGAAAAACCTTGAAACTTTGAAAACTTTATAAAAACCCTCAAAACTTGAAGAATCTTAACAAAAACTCAAATAATAAAGAGCAGAAAGGCTCTGATACCAAATTGTGAGTCCCAAAACAGATTCGGATTACAGTGGGTGATTGTTATCACCCAAACAACTATAGATTAGTTGTTTGAATGTGTAAAAGTTAAGAAAAACCAAACAATGAAGATGAAGATTCTTGTATGGATCAAACAACAAGTGTTGCATATGAAATCCCAAAAGATGTAATCAATAAAGGCACCTGGATATTCGGATTAAGCACAATAACAAGAATCACAACACAAGAGCAATCACCAAATCTGTTCAAGATGCTTTGACAAGGGTTTTCATTGAAGAACATATATATATTTATTAAATACGCTGGTAATATAATTACACCGTGCTGTTCTAATGTTTCACATATAGCACTTTTGACCCTTCTAGTTTAACTAACTATTACAAATCAGCTCAAACTATTTATACTCAAGTATCAACGGTCTCAAAACGTCCTAACACCATGACACGGTAGTTAACCCTTGATGTTTAAGTTATCAAACAAAACTGATTAAAATAGAATATGCAGATTTACTAGCCACAATCCAGCACTCGATTGATCCTATTTCCGACCAAGCGGTAATAGTTTACCGTAACCCAAGCCCGTATAGGGGAAATAAGTCGAGAGTATTTACCTGAGCTAGTCTTCGTTTAATCGCAAGATTTATTAACTCAGCCGTAGACAAAAAGCACTAAGTGCAGATAGCATTTACCGGAATGTCTCTAGTCTGGATTATGGCATAAGCAAACCAATTAAATACTAACAGTCTTTCTTAAGTCATAGACTTAGACCGACTAGCGTACATGATCAAAACGTATAACGCCAGATTAAACGATGATAGGATAGAATGTAGTTTAATCCCAACAAGTACTTTGACTTGTGTAATACGGATAAACTATAAACATTTTGGATTTTGAGACTTAAATGACAAGGTTAGACCCGCTTCGGTTAATTTTCGTAAACTAGTTACATATGCTTAACCGTACGCATATCAGCGATATCGGGTAACCAGATAAGTCATGCACAAGTTCTATATGCCATTATATTTAAAAAAAATAAGTTGTAATATCAGTAGGATATCAACTTATATGCCCGTTAAGGTTTTAAAATGAAACTATGCCTCATATGGGCATTTTGGTAATTTCATACCTTATAAAAGGAACTTGAATATAATTTAATGTTATAACCATAAATATTCTGGAAAAATAAATTATTTATGATATAATATCAGTAGGATATTAATTATATGTGTAATTTGTCTTGTATAACCAAACTATGCACCGAAGGGGCATTTTAGTCATTTTACACATAGTTTATAAATTATTTTAGATTCTGAGTTTATGTCATGCACCTACTGTAAAAAAATTTAAAGAAAAATTAAAATCAGTAGGTAACAAGTCTTGCTTGGTAAATATGGTTTAAAACCATATTATGCACCGCAACGATGCTTATATCGTAAAATGACGATTTGTGTGATATTTAATGAAAACTGATGTTAAGGTTAAGATAACATGTCATAGATATGCTATTTAATATAACATATTAGTAGGTAAAAGATTTACTTTAAAAAGATATGATTAAAACCGTTTTATAAGCCATAAGGGCCTTATCATCATTTAACGACATAATACAAGAACTTGTTCATAAACTCAGTTTATAATCCGGTTTGACATCCCAAATAATCCTACTTATAATATTACATCAGTAGGAAACTCATTTTCAAGTTCATTTCATTTAAACCTCTTTTTAAGAAAAAAAGGGTATTTTAGTCAAAATGGCATAATTATGGAACTTGTGCATAAACTCAAATTCTGATTATGATCATGTAATATAACCTCAGAGGGTTAGGCTACATTATATTACGATCATAATGCAACTTTAGATCAATATCTAACTAATCTAAATCAGGTCAGAATCGAAAGTCAAAGCAGAAGTCAAACTTTGCGACTTTCGGTTGCGAACCAACCGTTGAACTGAAATTGAGGAGCCGAACATGTTCTTACATGTTCTAATAATTATTACCAACTTGTTTAAGTCTCAAAACAGGTTTCAAAACATATATAAGATAAAATTATAACATTTCCGAAAAAATGGCATGTTTGACTTTTTAATATAATAACTTTGACCCATCAATTGGTCTAGCAAACGTGATCTTTAGAATGTGTTATAGGGACTAACACCTACCTTATTACGATCACTTAGCCATGTTCATTACGAACAATGGCTGGACCATAATGGTCTTAACCGAAAGTCAAGGCGTTTTTCATAAAACGCTTGACTTTTGGCTATAAAAGCCTATAAACGAAAATGCAAGATGAAGGAACACTTACAAGTGGTTCCTAGGATGCAATAGAACTAAGTTAGATGCTTCTTTAAGTTAGGAACTTCCAGAAGAGGGAAAAGAGTTGTGAATGAGAAAGGTGCAAGTTTAAATGGTGATCCTTGGCACCTATTTATAGCTAGAGAGCTTGAAGGAGGTGATGCCAGGTGCTAATGGGTGTAAGAGGAAGCTTACAAGTGTCCTAAAACGTGGCATAGCTGTTTGGAAATCCATAGTTTCAAATTCATTGGTTTTTTGCAACTTGTGTGTAGGCCAAGGCAATTTTCTGCAGACACATGCATCTCGCACCCCACGAGAGGCCAAGGCCTTGCCTCTCGCACCCTGCGAGCGCTCCTTGTCAGTTTTCAAAGTTTGACACTTTTAGCCCCTCAAATTATAAAACCTCCTAAAACACCTTTTTAGAATATTTAGTTCTCCGTAACCAATTTTTGGCGTACCCGGGAGTATGCCCGGACATTGTCGAGCTCTCAGTTCGTAAAAAGGTCACTCAGAGGTATAAATTAACATGTTGACACTTTTAACCCCTCCATCATCATACTTTCACATGTTTACGGATTTAATCCCTCTCATCCAACAAATGGAACATATGAGAGTTAGGACTTCGTAAAGAATCACTCAGAGGCCCACTATAAGCATGTTGACTCCGATGTCACTCAGAGGTTGGGCATGTTGGCATATCAGTCACTCAGAGGCCATGTTTAAGCATGTTGACATATCAGTCACTCGGAGGCTAATGATTAAGCATGTTGATATATCAATCATTCAGAGGCTATTGTTTAAGCATGTTGACATATCAGTCACTCAGAGGCTTATGTTTATGCATGTTGACATCAGACAGTCACTCAGAGGCTCAGTTTGAGCATATTGACACCTTTAGTCCCTATTAGTCTTTAATAGACTAAATTAAAAAATACAACACGTGTCACTATATTGTTGGACACGATTTTACAAGGTGTTACATCCTCAACCCCTTAAAAGAAATCTCGTCCTCGAGATTTTATTAAAAAAGATGGGGGTACTTTTGTCGCATAGTGGACTCAACCTCCCATGTATACTCGGGACCTCTAAAGGCATCCCACTTAACCTTTACTATAGGTATTAATTTCCTTCAGAACTTCTTAACATGTCGATCCTTGATCGAAATTGGTTTCTCAACAAACCTCAGGTTTTCCTCTATTTGCACATCTTTGTGCGACATTGCTAGCGACTCATCGGCTAGACATTTCTTAAGGTTAGATATGTGGAACACATCATGAATTCCATGAAACTCCTCTGGCAACTTAAGCTTATAAGCTACAGTGCCGACACATTCGATTACCTCGAATGGTCCTATATATCTTGGGCTTAACTTGCCCTTCTTTCCGAATCTCATTACACCTTTCGAAGGTGATACTTTCAGCATGACTTTGTCCCTTACTTGGAACTTGAGAGGTTTACGCCTCTTGTCAGCATAGCTCTTCTGCCTATCACGGGCAGCCTTGAGACGATCACGGATTTGCGCAATCTTGTCTTTGGTCTCTAGGACAATCTCAGGTCTAGATAGTTGGGCTTCCCCAACTTCTGCCCAACACACGGGCATTCAACACTTTCTCCCGTACAAGGCCTCATAAGGAGCAGCCTTGATGCTTGTATGATAACTATTATTGTAGGAGAATTCTATTAGGGGTAAGTGGTCATCCGAACTTCCACCTAAATCAATCACATATGCTCTAAGCATGTCTTCCAAAGTTTGAATAGTACGCTCACTTTTTCCATCCGTCTGCGGGTGGTAAGCCGTACTAAAGTTTAATCTTGTGCCTAAAGATTGTTGGAAACTTTTCCAAAAATGAGAGGTATATCTAGTATCTTTATCAGATACAATAGATACTTGCACACAGTGTAGGGACACAATCTTGTCCACATACAACTTAGCCAATTTGACTGAATTATACATTTCCGTAATTGGCAAGAAATGCGCTGACTTAGTCAGCCTATCCATAATGACCCAAATCGTGTCATTACCACGTTTCGTCTTAGGTAACTTGGTAATCAAGTACATAGTTACTATTTCCCATTTCCACGTGGGAATCTCCAATTGTTGTAGAAGTCCTGACGGCTTCTGATATTTGGCCTTAACTTGCGAACATGTCTGACACTTAACTACATAAGTGGCTATGGATTTCTTCAAACCCACCCACCAATAATTCTTCTTCAGATCCTGATACATCTTGTCACCTCCTGATGAACTAAGTATCTTGTGTTTGTGCTTCTTGGAGGATTAGCTCTCTAAGTCCTCCTAAGATTAGAAACCAGATTCTTCCATTAAATCTAAGGATTCCATCCTTTCCAGGCGTTAACTGATCAACATTTCCGCCTAATTCCTGATTAGGAATATTAGCCTCTAACAGGGCTTGATTTTGCGCATCTAATAGCTTCTCATTCAAGCTATTTCTGAGCTCAATGCTCTTGGCATTAATCCTAATAGGTTTCACCCTTTCTTTGTGACTCAAGGCATCAGCAACAACATTTGCCTTGTCGGGATGATAGTGAATTTCGCAATCATAATCGTTAAGTGTTTCCATCCAACGACGTTGTCGCATGTTCAATTCCTTCTGATTGAATAGGTGCTGGAGACTTTTATGGTTAGTGTATATAATACACTTTGTGCAATACATATAATGTCTCCATAACTTAAGTGCAAATACAACGGCACCCAATTCCAAATCATGGGTGGTGTAATTTCTTTCGTGCACCTTTAATTGTCGTGATGCATAAGCAATTACCTTGCCTTTTTACATTAGCACACATCCCATGCCAGTATGCGAAGCATCACAATAAACTACAAAATCCTCAATACCCTTAGGTAGAGATAACACAGGAGCATTTCTCAACTTGTGTGTTAGAATTTCAAAGGATTCTTGTTGTTTCGGACCCCAAACAAATTTGACATTCTTACGGTTAAGGTAGTCAAAGGAGTGGCTATTATTGAGAAGTTCTCAATGAACTTTCTATAGTAACCGGTCAATCCTAGAAAACTCCGAATCTCGGATAGGGTCTTGGGTGCTTCCCAATTCATTGTGGCTTCTATTTTGGCGGGATCCACTTGGATACCTTGCTTACTTACAACATGTCCAAGAAATTGGACTTCTCTAAGCCAAAATTCACACTTAGAAAATTTAGCATAAAGCTTTTCATGCCTTAGCAATTCTAGAATGCACCGAAGGTGTTTCTCGTGATCAACTTGATTATGAGAATAGATAAGTATGTCGTCTATGAAGACAATGACAAACTTATCCAAATATGGTTTGCAGACCCTATTAATGAGATCCATGAATGTTGCAGGTGCATTTGTGAGCCCAAAAGGCATCATTAGTAATTCATAGTGACCATATCGGGTTCTGAAAGTAGTCTTAGGAACATCCTCGTTCTTAACCTTTAGTTGATGATATCCTGATCTTAAATCGATCTTAGAGAAATAACTAGCCCCTTGAAGTTGGTCGAATAAATCATCGATCCTGGGTAGAGGATATCGGTTCTTAATCGTTATCTTGTTCAACTCTCGGTAATCAATGCACATCCGCATTGAACTGTCTTTCTTTTTAACAAAAAGAATTGGAGCTCCCCATTGTGATGAACTAGGCTGGATAAAGCCTTTCTCTTAAAGTTCATCTAATTGAACTCTTAACTCCTTCATTTCCGTCAGTGCTAACCGATATGGAGCTCTGGCTACCGCTGTTGATCCAGGTAGGATATCAATTCCAAAATCCACTTGCCTATCTGGAGGTAGGCCAGGTAATTCTTCAGGGAAAACATCATAATACTCCGAGATAACCGGAAGGTCTTCTATATTTGGTTTAGAATCATTGATAGTTACTTGTGCCATGTAAATAACACAACCTCTCCCCAAACACTTGGATGCCTTATATAATGACACCTTGTCTGGAAATCCATAGTGTGAATCTCCAAGGATGGTGATCGTTTCACCAGATGGGGTTTTAATTTCGATGAGTTTCTTATCGCAGGCAATGCGGGCTTGTTTATGGGACAACCAATCCATGCCTAAGACTTCATCAAACTCTGCCAATTTCATTGGCAAAAGAGTGATAGGGATAGAATGATTCTTAATGGATATAGAGCATCCATTGAGAATGGAAGATGCTGTCTCTAACGTTCCCCATCAGCGAGTTCTACCTCATCAGTTATATCTAGAGTTCGTATGCGTAAGTTTAATAGTTTACTAAACTTATGATCAAAAAAAGATTTATCTGCACCCGAATCGAAAATAACTCTAGCATATACATCATTGATGAGGAATGTACCTGTTTTGATGTTATTATCACTAACAGCTTCCTAGCATTCATCTGGAAGGCATGAGCATTCCCTTTCTTAGCCTCTCCAGGCTTTGCATCATTACCTTTGGGGTTCTTGGGGCAGTTGAACTTAATATGCCCCTTTTCATTACAGTTGTAGCAGACGGCATTTTAAGATCCTTGCACTCTAGGGTTTTATGCCCCCTTTTCTTACAGATACCACAGGGTCTAGTTTGTGGATCAATACTACACTATCCATAATACTTACAGCTGCAATCTTTGCATGTCGGCATTACACCCGACTTATCTTGGTTCCTCCTGAACCCAAATCTTCCCTTATTATTTTTCTTATTAAATCTCTGGGAGTTATCATCTTCTCTCTTTCTTTTCCCGTCAATCTTGGATTTGACTGACTTCTGCCTCACTACATCTAGGGTGAGGTAGAGGGATAGGTCAACAGCAGACCTATAGGTACTAGGCTGAGCAGCCTTTACCATGCCTTTTATCTCAGGTGCTAACCCATTTATAAAACGCGCAATGCGTTTGGTTTCAGGGGTGATTAAATATGAAACTAACCTAGACAGAGAATTGAAGTCAGAAACATACTTCCGACAGTCTAGGTTCTTCATTAAAAGAGTCAGAAAGTCTGTTTCTAATTTCTCCACTTCATGAGGTGGGCAGTATGTTTCCTTAACTAGATCGACAAACTTAGGCCATCCTAAGTTGTACTAGTGTACTTTTCCTGTAGATTGGATCATGGCCTTCCACCAAATCAGGGCTTCGCCCTTAAAGAACTGTGATACATACTTCACCACATCCTTATCAGCATAGCCGATGATGTGTACTATCGTTTCCATTTCGTCCAGCCATTTCAAGGCTTCTACAGCTCCTTTTTCCCCACGAAAATATCGGGGTTTACAGGAAACGAAATATTTGTAGGTACATTCGTCTTTTGAAGAACGGGACCTATCAGCAAATTCTATTTTCTTTGGTTCACTCTTCATATTCGAAGAGTGAATTGAGCTCTCCTTGTGAGCTGATGAATGTGGAATTGATAAAAGGTCTGGAGCGAGTAGCACTCGACTCCCTAAGTTTCTCTATGGCCTTTTCCATGGCCTTTCCAACAGCTGCATCTATGCGAGCTTGGAAGACATCATTATTAATGGCTATATTTTCAGCGTTGTTAGAGTTAACATCCCGGTGACTACTTTGAGCCTCGTCCGAGTTAGCCATTCTTTGGAGCTTTGGTTCTAAATACCAAATGAAACTTCTCTTAGCCATGGTTATAACAACCATACTGGCTTTAAACATTGGATATAACAATCCATCGCCCATTTAAGCTAGTGTGAATAACATCACAACTCTAAGGCTTATTATATCTATATTTGGCATAGGTCTTAATAAGACCATCAAAGGCAAATTACAATCAGGACACAGTCCATATGTTATTAGATAGTGGATCGTAATGTCACAACTTTCATTGTCATTCAGACAATTATATACAACTCATAGGCTTGTCACTAATGGACATAATAATATGGCACGTTGGCCTGTCACGTTGGACATGTCATATGCCGCGTTGACCTACATCACTGACAGATGTAATTTATGGCACGTTGGCCTACATCACTAACAGATGTAATTTATGGCACGTATGCCTACATCATAACAGATGTAATTTATAGCACGTTGGCTTACATCATAACAGATGTAATTCATGGTACGTTGGACTACATCATAACAGATGCAATTTATGGCACGTTGGCCTACATCATAACAAATATAATTTCTGGCACGTTGGCCTACATCATAACAGATGTAATTTATGGCACGTTGGCCTACATCATAACAGACGTAATTTATGGCACGTTTGCCTACATCATAACAGATGTAATTTATGGCAGGTTGCCCTATGGCACGTTGGCCTGTTAATTGTCATCACATTGATGACTTTGCCGGGATCACATTGATCACAAAGGCTAAATAATAGGTCTTAGGACATGGTCCTTTTACCTAGACGACTAGTGTGGTTCCTCAAGTCACACTACCAGGAGTATGAACATTCCTTAATGTTAAAATAAGAGTACCCTAATGATTGATTAATGGTCCCGGTCACGTTGGACCTTAACGACCTTGGAGGCTTGAACCTAGTCCACCACCTCTGGATAGAAGGATAACTTCCCTTAACTTTCGTGAAAGAAGACCTTTTATTCTTAACTATCATTTCTTGGCCAATGTGTGGTCTGTGCCACTTTGCATAATAAAATCCATTAAGGTCTTTAGGAATTATATAGCAGAGCACAAATTTCGAATAAAATCGAGACGCTCGCTTGAAGAGGATGAATACATATATATAAAATTCCAAAAACAATTAAATTCCAATAGAAATTACAATACTAGAAACAAATAAAATAAACTGTCCATGCAAGGACTAAAGAAATAAAAATGTCCACACAGGGACTAAAGCAATAACAGTGTCCTCGCATGGACTAACATATATTAGAAGAGACTTCACTCATCCTTCCTTCCCTTAACTAACTTGGAGAGTTTCTTGAAGAACTTGTTTGTCTTCTTCTCCGTTTTCTCCGCTTATTGTTGCATTTCTTTCATTCGTTCTAAGGCCTCATTGATGGTCTCAAGTGGTGGTGGAGGTTGTGGTTGTGGTTGTGGCATAATAGGATACTGGTATCTATAACTTGGATATCCAGTAGGTGGATAAGTAGGTGGAAAGGAGACGGGTAAAGTGCGTTATGCATGACCGCTTGCATGTAAGGGTCATGCGACAATGCTTGGTAATCAACAGGTGGAGTTGGGTTAAAAGGATCATATCCAGACGCATCCGGATATGTTGGGATAGGGTTATTATAACCCGACCACTAGTGGTGGTGTTGGTTCCACCACAGGTGACGCATTAGAGGGTCCACCCATTTGTGGGTCCTCTTGAATGGTGGGGTAGGGTTTAGGCAACGGTGGTAACGAACCCGACCGTTGACCTACACATACTGACATATGTGCTCCACGTTTCCTCCTCGGTGGCTCAGGTGGCGGTTGATGATGTTCCATTGGTTCTAGAAAAATGTTTATTAATTGGTTTAGATGATTAAAAAATATACTTAAGCGGGAAAAGAATAAGAAAATCTATATATTACTTTGATTTTAAAGAAGAAATTGAGCATTCTCAGTTGTGTCTGTTTTCAAGAGAAAGTAAAGGTAACAATTGGTTATGGCATAAAAGATTGGCCCATTTAAATTTCAAAACTATAAACAGTAAATAAAAATCTGGTAAGAGGACTACCTTTTATTTCTTCTAAAAAGGATAAAATATGTGAAGCATGTGAGTTGGGAAAATCAAAAAGAGTCTCACACAAAACAGTCGACGAATCCTCAATCACTCAGATTTTAGAACTTTTGCACATAGACCTTTGTGGACATGTCAGCACAAGTTTTTCTGGAAAGAAATATATTTTGGTCATTGTAGATGAGTATTCAAGATACACTTGGGTTGAATTTCTAAGAAAGAAAAGTGAAACCCCAATCTGATCATGAATTTTATTAGAAAACAGAAATTCTGTTAAAATTACCTGTCCAGAAGGATCATATCTGATAATGGAACAGAACTCAAAAATTCAAAATTGAGACTTTCCTTCTAAGCAAATGAATATCTCATGACTTTTCTACTCCAAGAACTCCACAACAAAATGGAGTAGTGGAAAGGAGAAATAAAACCCTTGTGGAAGCAGCAAGAACCATGCTTGCTTATGCCAAACTACCTACTTATTTTTAGGTAGAAGCCATTGCTAATACATGTTTTACACAAATAGAACTGTCATAAACAAAAGACACTAGAAAACACCTTATAACATCATCAATGGAAGGCTTCCAAATATCAAATTTTATGCACACCTTCGGTTGTAGATGTTGTGTGTTCAATGATTTTGATAGTTTAGAAAATTTGACAAAACGGTTGACAAAGGAATTTTTCTTGTTTACTCTTTGTCCTCTAAAGCTTACAGAGTTTTCATTATAAATTCAAGGACAATAAGAGAAAGTTTGTATGTTTCATTTGATCATTCATCAGAAACTGAAATTTCTGGTGAAATTTTAAAAGAAATAAGCTCACCAAATCAAGAAGAAAATTTTGAACATCTTCTTAATCAATTAAAAGAAGAACTTCTAGAATGTGACTTCATAAATATTGAAGCAACCAAAAACCAGTCATGTACTAACCTTGCTGATAATTTGGAGCCTTCATCAGAAATACTAGTATCAAATGATCAGAATTCTGGAAACTCATTAAAAAATGCAAATGCACACCCAAATTCTGATCCTCTTAACACAATAGAGGCCAAAGATCAGGGGGAAATTGTTAGGAAACTTTGTGTAAGTATTGAAGAAAAATATGAGTAGTCTGATCATGTACTAAAGATGATAAAGTCAAGAGATCACACAAGAAGAAGATACAAGATAAACAAGACAAAGCAGAAAGCCAAAATACATCTTCAACAAGTATCAGAATTGGATCACAAGTAAAGAATGACGATCAGAAAGGACCACTCTAATAAGTCTGATTATAAATTTGATGTTTATCATTAGAATCTAGTAACTTTTGTTCATTAGGATTCTGATGATCAGCTCAACTGATTTTTGATAAGTTAGTCATTAGAAAATCTGATGAACCAACTTGTCTAAAAGATTCCACTATAGTAAAGTAGCAAGTTGACTTTGGATGGATTCAATGAATATGCCAAAAAGCTCCTTTATGCAAACAAGTGCATGAATAAACGTCAAAACTTTTCTATAAATAAAGAAGTCACCACCGAAGGGAGATGAGTTAAACCAAGCATTCATTACATACAAAAAAAAACCCATTACCTTTCATTATAAAATTCTTAAAGTATTCGTTTGTATTAGCCAATAACCTCATAATCACCTTGTAAACTTTTATTCACAGTGATTTAAACTTCAAAATTTTGTAGTTGTGTTTCTTGAAAGTTTGATTTCTGTTTCCGCACATTATTTTTATACTTGTTGAAATCACTTGCCAAATTTAGTTAAAGGAGCATTGTTATGTGAGATCAACATTAGCCTTCTCTGAGGCTGAACCACTGGCTTGAACTCTTCCTCCATCAAGATTTTATATGTACAAAATGAAGGGTTGAATCCCCTTTATGTCCATGAGCTTCGACGTGATGACGTACCTATGCACCCTAAGAACATTCATCGGCTTCTTCTTATTCTCCTACTCTATCAACCTTGTAAAGATGATGATGGGCAACTATGATCCCTCGGCCAAAAACACATACTTCAGATGAGACAGTAACTCCCTAAGCTCAAGGGGCGGGGGTACCTCAACTGACGGCTTCTCCTCTGGAATCTCTCTCGATCACCTCACAAACCTCAAACCTATGGGAAGGCTCACTAGCATGCAGTTGCTTGTCCTGCTCAAGATCAAACTCAGTGACCCTACTCCCCTAATTATCCATGCTCAATAACTGCGTATTAGGGCATCCCTCCCGCATATCTCGCTTAGGAGGCTACCCACATGAGACATGAATTTATTGAGAAAGTAAAGAGTGTTATCATGCTATCGGGTATGCCTCATAGAATGTTGACTATTCAACGTGACTTCATCCTTATCGACACGAAGAGTCAACTTACCATCATGTCCTGTGGCAAGAAATAGATAATCAAAAATCATTGGAACCTCAGAGTCCTCGTCTATGTCATGAATGACAAAGTCAACCAGGAAAACGAAGTTGTCTACTTTTACCAGCATGTTCTCAACAATTCCCCTCGGGAACTTCACTGGACGATCGGCGAGCTGAATACTCATGTGCGTAGGGGATGGCTCTCATAGGTTAAGCTTAGTAAAGATAGAGTAGGGCATAAGATTTATTGTGAGACCTCAGAAAATTTTGGTAAATAAAATGGCAACACGTATTCGTTAACTCTCAAATATTCCCGGTAAGTTGGATGAGAGGGACCAAATATGAATAAATGTGGAAGTATGGAAGTTGGGGGATCAAATATGATAATATACCAAATTTTGGCTTCTGATGTCCTTTACGGACCGCAAGCCTTATGCCTTATGGTTCGTAAGGCATTTAAATTTATGTGGGCACTGATGTCACACCCCAACCGATGGCGGAAACATCGGGTGAGATGAACTAGATTGCTCGAGACATCATAACACTATTTGTGACAATATTTAATTAAACAACTCTTTTCATTTCAAAGCATCAAATTGTCAAATTACAACATAATCGCAATACAACGTAACAATAACAAAATAAGTTCAACAAAACATAATAATCATCTTAGCATTCTACGCGTGTTTCTAAGCCGATCCTACTAAGTTTCATCATACCACTTCATCAACCTGCAACATGTTAAAAAGTATAGTTCAATAACAAAGTAATGTCAAGTACGCAAGTTTATTATCATAACATACGTATTAAAATCGTTTAAACAAATCCACATGAATAGCTAGCATACGAGATAAATATAAACAAGGCCTGTGAACTACAAGTCAATCCTCTAGTGTACCGCATAATAGATTAAAACTTAACATAGACCACAAGAATACGGGCGGTGCGTTACTCCTATAGCGCTATACATGTTAAGGGGGAGGCTCGTACGTAGTTAGTGACAAATAACATCACATAAGAATGTTCCAAGTATACAAATCGTGTATCATGTAACAATAGCATGTATGATGGATTGTTTGTGTGATTGCATAAAAGAATAAGTGTAATTGCGTGTATTTTGATAGACTAACATGTTGCACCCAAAGGTGTAAAGCGTAAAAAAGGTGTTCGAATGTACTCACGGTTTTTGCAAAGTAAATTCCCATGAAAGCATTAGATTGATTCGAGGGGATGAACACCAAGTTATCCTACACAAGGAAATGTAGGTGTGTGAGTATAAGTTTAACGGTGGAGTTTGATAAGTGTAGGAATTAAAGTATGCAATAAAAGTATGTATAAACAAAAGTATTTATCTAGATGTTAACACTCATTTTTGACACTATAAGCCTCAAATGGTGTTTGTGTTTTTATGGGTCATGCCCAATAGAATCATAACGATGGTTAGGTCTAAGATAAAATAACCTACTTTAAGGACAAGTAACCATATAGTTATTGTCAAAGATTCGGTTATATTAAGTATTTACATATATATTTAACATATAATATTACTAATTTATCATAGAGTTTATGTATTTCATAGATATCATGTAACTCATATAATTCATGCATCGAGGTAGGAGGATAACCGTCCTAAACCTCTTTCGTAAGATTCACCAATACACCAGATTGTCACAAGGACAATCTGGATTGTCAAGAATTATAGAAATCGTTAAGTTAGGGGTGGATTGAAAAGTTGAATGGCCAAGGCCTTCATGTAATCACACCTACACCATCACAAGCTCGTAAGCTTGGATGGCTCAACACTTGCGGGTTTGAAACCCTAGTAAAAACCACAAGTTTAGAGACATGTTATGCCTCTTGATTGTGTATGAACAAATCTAGCTTAACACACTAACCATAGGCCTGGTTAGAGGCATAAGTAGCATAGAGTTTGTCAGGTTAAAAACAAGTTCAAAAAAGTTTTATAAGTTAACTTTCAAAACAGAAAGTTTGGCCCCAAAAATGGTGTGATTCCACCTTGGTTTTCCATGGAAAAGTTATGGTAACATCCATAGGGTTTAGCAAACAATGTTGAGGAAGAAAACAAGAAGAAAACAATGAAAAAACTTGAAGTTTGAAAGATTAAAATTTGGGCAGAAAGTTTGCACACTATTGGACCTCAAAATGGTGGGGTTTCACCTTAGTTTGCCCAATAAAACTTGTGAGAACCTTCCTAGAGGTTATCCAAGAGTGTTAGAAGGAAAAACAAGGTTAAAAGAACAAGGGAAGTGAGTTGAAACTCACTTGCAAGCTGCTGTGTTTCAGCAGAGAAATTCTGGAGTTTAGAGGTTTGTTTGAGGTGTTTGGACGCTTGTAAAAGTGGGGAAATGTTGGAGGAACACTTGTTTATATAGGGGAAGGATTAGGTTTAAGATTAGGGTTCCATTAAATGCAATTAGGTGGGATTTTGATTAAAAAAAAGAAGGAAAAACCTTACACAGCTTGCGGCCGCAAGCTGTGTGGTTTTTATTTTTTTTATTTTTTGTTGTTTTATTTATCTAATGGATGTATATTGGTCACTTAGATGTTGTACAGTATATATATCACTAGTATGGGTCTTGTAACGGTCCGAGGTCACGTGTTAGGTTGTTTAAAAACCCTTAAAAAAGGACTTAGTAACAAGTATATTTTAAACACAATGCGACAAGATTTTTTTATGATAACGGAAGCTTGAATAACTTGCATTAAGCCTCAATTGTCTTGCTTGACTTTGGTATTAAGATTTATAACATTCAACAAGTATTTACAAGTCGTTTAGAATTGAATTCTCAAGCCATAACATAAGGTATGATCTAACTTTAAACACGATTAAAGTTTGTGAATTTCGCATAATTGATCAATCTTGATTACAATCAAAGCCTTAGATTACAATGAATTGGAAATAGAAATATGATTACAAGGTTTGGACTTTCCAAAAATAGAAACACGAAGCGATCTTACTAAAAACGAAAAGTTACAAATGCGAAGCATTACAGTCGCTTTCAAGTTCCCAAGTAAATTCGGTGCCATATTTTCCTTCCCACCGAACTTTCATGATAGGAATTCTACTACCCCTTAGTTGCTTAGTGCCTCGATCCTTGATTTCGTCTGGTTTCTCCATGAAGTGTAAAGTCTCATTGATTTGAAGATCTTCAAGTGGAACTTGGATTCCTTCTTTGGTGAGACATCTTTTTAAGTTTGAGACATGGAAGGTAGGATGAACGTTGTTGAGCTCTTGTGGTAGGTCCAGTCGGTAGGCTACCTTGCCAATCCTTTCGAGAATCTTGAAAGGACCTACGTAGCGAGGAGCGAGCTTTCCCTTTTTCATGAAACAAACCACACCCTTCCAAGGGGATACCTTGAGAATACAAAGTCACCAACGTTGATTTCTAAAGGCTTGCGTCTTTTATCTGCGTAGCTCTTTTGTCGGCTTCTAGCTTTTAGCAAGTTGTCCCGAATCTGCAAAATCTTGTCCGTCGTCTGTTGTATAAGCCCAGGACCGGTGATTTGAGCTTCCCCGATCTCGTGCCAATAAATAGGCGATTGGCACTTGCGTCCATACAATGCCTCGAATGGTGCCATTTGAATACTCGCGTGTTAACTGTTATTGTACGAGAATTCGACCAAAGGCAAATGCATGTCCCAGTTGCCACCAAAATCAATTACGCAAGAACGAAGCATGTCCTCTAGAGTTTGGATAGTACGCTCGGTTTAACCATCAGACTAGGGATGGAAAGCAATACTAAGATTGAGTTGAGTACCAAGCGCCTTTTGAAAGGACCATCACGGTCCGAGATAATGTCAACGGGGACACCGTGACAACAGATGACTTCATCCATGTAGATACAAGCCAATTTCTCAACTCGATAATCTTCACGTATAGGAAGGAAATGAGCAGACTTGGTCAAGCGGTCGATGATTACCCAAATACTATTGTGACCAGACGATGTACGAGGGAGTTTGGTTATGAAATCCATGGCAATACTCTCCTATTTCCAAACAGGAATTTCTAGTTGTTCGAGTAAGCCAGAGGGTCGCTGATGTTCGGCCTTTACCTTGGAGCAAGTAAGGCACTTTGAAACGTAATAGGCGATATCTTTCTTCATACCAGGCCACCAGTACGATGATCGTTAGGTCGTGATACATCTTATCGGCGCCAGGATGAATATAATACGGAGACTTATGAGCTTCACTTATCAAGAGGTCATGTAGATTATCACGGTTTAGAATCCAAATACGGTCAAGATAGCACATGATGCCATTAGATTTGGTCACAAGCTGGTGTTCATCACCACACTTCAACTCATTATCGAGGTTACCCTCAATAACAGTCGAGTATTGTGCCTCACGAATAATTTCTTGAAGCTTTCCCAAAGTTTGGTAGAAATGTACACTCTTAACATGAGTTCTCCAACTAAGTGCGTCGGCCACAACATTCGCTTTACCGGGGTGGTAGCGGATATCGCAGTCGTAGTCGTTTAATAATTCCACCCAACGACGCTGACGCATGTTGAGCTCTTTTTGGTTAAAGATATGTTGGAGGCTCTTATGGTCTGTGAAGACCGTACACTTAGTACCATATATGTAGTGTCGCCATATCTTTAATGCAAAAACAACTGCACCAAGTTCAAGGTCATGCGTAGTATAATATTTTCATTAATCTTGAGTTGTCGTGACGCGTAAGCGATAACCTTGTCTCGTTGCATAAGGACGCAACTAAGACCTTGTCTTGAGGCATCGTAATACACGAAAAAGTCGTCGGTACCATCAGGAAGAGTTAGGATAGGAGCATTGCAAAGCATGTCCTTGAGCGTTTGAAAAGACTCCTCTTGTTTGGAACTCCAAACAAAAGGCTTATCCTTTTGGGTCAAGGAAGTGAGAGGTACGGAAATTTTCGAAAAAATTGAGATAAAACGACGGTAATAACCGGCTAGGCCGAGAAACGAACGGATTTCGGACGGAGTCTTAGGAGCAATCCAATTTTACACCGCCTTGATTTTCGCGGGGTCAACGTGAATACCAAGTTCGTTAACAGCGTGACCAAGGAATTGAACCTCCTTTAGCCAAAATTCACATTTGGAGAACTTGGCGTAAAGACGTTCGGTATGCAATACCATAAGGATAAGACGTAAGTGTCGCTCATGCTCTTCTCGCATCTTGGAATAGATTAGGATGTCGTCAATGAAGACGATCATAAATCGGTCAAGATAGGGCTTACACACGTGATTCATCAAATCCATAAACACGGCGGGTGCGTTGGTCAAACCAAATGGCATGACCACGAACTCATAGTGCCCATAACGTGTGCGGAACGCGGTTTTGGGTATATCTTCTTCGAGGACTCGAAGTTGATGATATCTAGAATGAAGGTCGATTTTAGAGAAACAAGTCACGCCTTGAAGCTGATCAAAAAGGTCGTCGATGCGAGGAAGAGGGTATCGGTTCTTGACCGTGAGCTTGTTGAGCTCACGAAGTCGATGCACATACGAAAGGATCCGTCTTTCTTTTTGACGAATAGAACGGGAGCGCCCAAAGGAGATGTGCTAGGACGTATGAAGCCTTTATCAAGAAGTTCTTGAAGTTGGCTAGACAGCTCCTACATCTCCGAGGGTGCTAGACGATAGGGGATTTTGCGACTGGAGTTGCACCAGGGATGAGGTTAATGCGAAAGTCAACAGAACGAGCAGGAGGAGGGCCAGGAAGATCCTCAGGGAAAACGTCAGGGAAATCAAGCACAACGGGAACTTCACTCACGCTTGGACCCTTATCCTTCTTTTCCATAATGTGGGCAAGAAAGGCTAGTATTCCTTACGCAAGTACTTGTTCGCTTGAATACACGACATAAGCTTGAGACCTTTGGAGGGTTTCTCGCATTAGACGTGTAAGGAATCATTATTGGGAAAGGGAAAGACGAATGTATTTTTCTAAGCAAACAACTTCAGCACGGACTCGCCTAAGCCAATCCATGCCTACTATGATATCGAAGCTACCCACTTGCATGGGTATGAGGGCAATAGAGAACGTATGGTCGTTGAGATTAAGAGTACAATTAGAAAGGACGGAATCGACGATGATTGATTTTCCATCAGCTACTTCGACTTCGAATGTTTTAGGCAACTTAGGACGACTACACATAAGCAAAGGTTCGAATTCAACGGATACAAAACTTTTATCCGCACTAGTATCAAACAAACACGTAGCGCTTAAACATTCTTAACGAGGAACGTACCTGATATGACATCATTTGAGTTTTGAGCTTGAGCGGTAGTGATGACGAAGGCTCGGCCATGAGCTTGCTGCTGCTGTTGGTTGCTGTTGTTGTTTCGGTGCGGGCAGTTGTTGGCAAAGTGATTTGGGTCTCCACATCTGAAGTAGGCACGAGCGGCGGGTGCAAGGGGTCGGTTATGGTTGGCGGTAGGGTTTTGAGGTGCGGTTATGGCTCGAGCTTGGTTGATGGGGGCTTGCGGGGCATTTCGACATTGCTGGGCGAAGTGCCCATACCTATTGCAGATTGAGCATAGGCGGCACGGGGCAGTAACCGGATGGTGGAAAGGACAGGTGTTGCACTTAGGATGGGGCCCGGTGTATGTTTTCTTGATGGGTTCAGGTGTGGGAAAGGCTAGCTATTGGGGATTTCGCGAAGTGACTACCGCGCAGTTCGGGCTCGAAGCCTTCCGTTTCGTGCCCTTGGTGTTGCTTCTTGGTGGTTTGGGTGAGGTAGGCTCGGTGAGGGCTTTGTTGGTGGCTTGATGGGCTTTCCTTAGTGGAGCCTTGGCGACTTCACGAAGGACATGGTTGTTGTTTAATCGAGCAGCCAAACGAAAAGCCTCCTTGATGGTTTTGGGTGAGGTGGTATCGACCTGGTCCGCGAGGTGAGGGGGAGGTAACGTATGTACTTAGCAACGGCCTTTTTGGCCCTGTCGACTTGGCTTGGGCATATCGTACCCAGTTGTTTAAAACAGGCCGTGAGGCCAGCGTTGTCATTCCCCACCTGCTTGAGGTTCCAAAACTCAGTCTCAAGTCGTTAGCGTTCGTGGGGAGGGCAAAATTCACTTTCCATTAGCTTCTTGAGCTCGACCCAAGGGAGGGCGTGAGCGGCTCATTACCACGAGCGTTGTGCTCGGAAGTCCACCAATCAAGAGCCCTTGATCGGAACACCCCCGTAGCGTTCATGGTGAAGGTGGTCGGGACAACCACTTTGGATGAAAGTGACCTCAATGGCATCGAACCATTGTAGTAACTTAGTGGCGTCCCCTTCGCCGGTGAAAGGCAGGGGATTGCAAGAACAGAATTGCTTATGGGTGAAGGTGGTTTTTGGTGGTTCTGCCTTGGAATCGACAAAGGTGTGAGGCGATTCGGCATTAGGTGGAGGTTGGATCTTGCTGATTTTTTCGGGGATGACCTTGGCCATATGCTCGGCTATTTGTTCGCCCATGAACTTCATGCAATCTTCTTTGACATAGAGTCAAATTGGGACTTCAACTTGGACTTTGACTTCCTCTTACCCATAACGCTTTGAGAGAAAGACATCTAAAGGGTTCGACAATAGAAGTTAGGTTTAGGCTTTGATTGTACAGTGTTTTTATAAAGAAAAGAATTTGTTTTGAGCACATAAGCATCATGTAGCATGTATGAATTCACATAGATAGCATAAGCATATTGGTATTCAAAAGCATAAACACGTAAAATTTGCGTAAAGGAGTATAAATTTAGTTGGTTCACGAGAATTTTTTATTATTGTTTTTGGTTACGAAAGGCGTGCGAATCGTGCATCGGGTCCGAAATGAACGAGATAGCAAGTA
Source organism: Scalesia atractyloides (assembly GCA_947069175.1). Lineage (NCBI taxonomy): Eukaryota > Viridiplantae > Streptophyta > Magnoliopsida > Asterales > Asteraceae > Scalesia > Scalesia atractyloides. The sequence goes on along the minus strand of CAMTDV010000001.1, from coordinate 49,745,124 downwards.
TTAAAACACATAGAAATTGAGATAGCATAAAAGATAGGCTTAATAAAACATTGGAGTGTTTTGGGTTAAGAAACGTTGACTATTTTAAAGTGAATCGAGATCCTTTTAAATTAGAGAAACGTGCTTTGGCCTATAGGTAAAGTGCTCTCGTTGAGAAGTGATTAACGACACTTTACCCTTCCAGTTACTACACGTCTCTAACCAATCGAAAAATCAAAACTTTGGCGAGATTGAAAAATCGAGGAATCGGACTCGTTGACAAGGTGTGGGTTTCACCCCTAACTTAACAACATTGTACCCTAAGTGTGGTTAGTACTTACCAAACGAGGAGCGTATTCCGACTCGTTGGTAAGGATCCACTAGAGTATGAAATGAAAATTCCCATCAAGATGTGGATTTCACTCCTAACTTGATGGCGTAATTTCGTGCAAAATCGAATTTCGCGGATTGAGAGTGATCACCAAAGTGCGGGTTTCACCCCTATTTTGGTGGGATCGTCTGGTTTATAGTTTGAGCATCTTCAAGTGTGTATGTTGTGTAAGTGTCTTAGGAAAAACACATATATGTATTTAAGACAAAAGAAATAGGAAGAATTAACATTTTAATCATGAAGCAAGGATGGTCAAGTTGGTCACTTAAACTATAGACTAGGTCGAACATGGAAATTCTACCTAATTCCCTATAGTTATGGCTCTGATACCAATCTGTCACACCCTAACCGATGGCGGAAACATCAGAGTGAGATGAACAAGATTGCTCGAGACATGATAACACTATTTGTGACAATATTTAATTAAACAACTCTTTACATTTCAAAGCATCAAATTGTCAAATTACAACATAATCTCAATATAACGTAACAATAAAAAAATAAGTTCAACAAAACATAATAATCATCTTAGCATTCTACACGTGTTTCTAAGCCGATCCTACTAAGTTTAATCAAACCACTTCATCAACCTGCAACATGTTAAAAAGTATAGTTCAATAACAAAGTATTGCCGAGTACACAAGCTTATTATCATAACATAAGTATTAAAACCGTTTAAACGAATCAACATGAATAGCTAGCATACGAGATAAATGTAAACAATGCATGTGACCTACAAGTCAATCCTCTGGTGTACCGCATAATAGATTAAAACTTAACATTGACCACAAGAATACGGGCGATGCGTTACTCCTATAGCGCTATACATATTAAGGGGAGGCTCGTACGTAGTTAATGACAAATAGCGTCACATAAGAATGTTCCAAGTATACAAATCGTGTATCACATAACAATAGCATGTATGATGGATTGTTTGTGTGATTGCATAAAAGAATAAGTGTGATTGCGTGTATTTTGAGAGACTAACATGCTGCACCCAAAGGTGTAAAGCGTAAAAAGGGTGTTCGAGTATACTCACGGTGTGTGAGTATAAGTTTAACGGTGGAGTTTGATAAGTTTAGGAATTAAAGTATGCAAAAAAAGTATGTATAAACAAAAGTATTTATCTAGACATTAACACTCGTTTTTGACACTATAAGCCCCGAATGGTGTTTGTGTTTTTATGGGTCATGCCCAATAGAATCATAACGATGGTTAGGTCTAAGATAAAATAACCTACTTTTAGGACAAGTAACCATATAGTCATTGTTAAAGGTTCGGTTATATTAAGTATTTACATGTATATTTCACATATAATATTACTAATTTATCATATAGTTCATGTATTTCATAGGTATCATGTAAGTCATATAATTCATGCATGGAGGGAGGAAGATAACCATCCTAAACCTCTTTCGTAAGATTCACCAATACACAAGATTGTCACAAGGACAATCCGGATGGTCAAGAATTATAGAAATCATTAAGTGAGGGGTGAATTGAAAGTTGAATGGCCAAGGCCTTCATGTAATCACACCTACACCATCACAAGCTCGTAAGCTTGGATGGCTCCACACTTGTGGGTTTGAAACCATAGTAAAAACCACATGTTTAGAGACATGTTATGCCTCTTGATTGTGTATGAACAAATCTAGCTTAACACACTAACCATAAGCTTGGTTAGAGGCATAAGTAGCATAGAGTTTGTTAGGTTAAAAAAAAGTTCGAAAAAGTTTTATAAGTTAACTTCCAAAACAAAAAGTTTGGCCCCAAATTGTGTGATTCCACCTTTGATTTTCATGGAAAACTTATGGTAACATCCATAGGGCTTAGCAAACAATGTTGAAGAAGAAAACATTGAAAAACTTGAAGTTTGAAAGATAAAAATTTGGGCAGAAAGTTTGCACACTTTTTGACCTCAAAATGGTGGGGTTTCACCTTAGTTTGCCCAAGCAAACTTGTGAGAACCTTCCTAGAGGTTATCCAAGAGTGTTAGAAGGAAAAACAAGGTTAAAAGAAGAAGGGAAGTGAGTTGAAACTCACTTGCAAGCTGTTGTGTTTCAGCAAAGAAATTCTGGAATTTCCAAAAATAGAAACTCGAAGCGATCTTACTAAAAACGGAAAGTTACAAATGTGAAGCATTACAACTGAAGGTCCTTACAGACCATAAGCCATTACCCTTACGGTCTATATACCATTACAACAGTAGGATGCAGCTGGCAGTGCAGCAGCTGCTCCCTTGCCACATACCTCGCAATTTTGGCCACTTTGCTCCATCTTTGGACACCTGGGTGGCACAAATCACTCCCTTGTCACCTCAGGGGGCACTCGGAATCATTTGGGAGCTCAAGATCAACTATAAATAACCTAGTTCTTAAGCATTTCCACCTTGCACTTTTCTTAATTCTTTCTCTCTTCTCTTGGAGTTGCTTCGGCTCTAAAAGAGGCCTCCAACCTGAAGTCTAAGCTTCCCTTGAACACTTGTAAGTGTTCTTCCTTAGCCTCTTTTCATTTATAGGCTAGTTTCTTGCCGAAAGTCAAGCAAATTGACTTTTTCTTTGACTTTCGATTATGATCATTTTGGTCAAGCCAACATTCGGATTGAACATGGCTACATGATCGTAATACTGTAGGTGTTAATCCCCTATGAGGGCACATTCTGAAGGTCACGTTAAGTTGGTCAAATAACGGGTCAAAGTTTTACTAAATAGAAGTCAAAAATGAATATTTCGTAATTAACGTTTAATGAACTTCTAAGTATCGAAATCTTAACTTTTGACATTATATAAGTTTATATAACATATTAGGACATGTTAGATCATGTCCAACCCATCATTTGCTGCTTAAAACTCGGTTCGCAACCGAAAGTTAACTTCTACTTTGACTTTCGATTCTGGCCCGTTTAAGATAGTTTAGATACTGATTTGAAGTTGTAATATGATCATATTATTGTAGGGAATAACCCCTAAGGGTTATACCTTCTGATCATATCATTTGTCGGGTTGTATGCAAAGTCCTCTTAATATGCCTAAAAATGCCTAAGTTACCCTTTTTGCGCATAAATTGATTCTGATACATAACGAACATATAATCTGAGTTATAAACTAACATGGTAACATAACAAACATGTTTTGGCATATTGGACTTACCATGGACCATCTGATTACCCGATACCGCTTATGCGTGTACGGTTAACTTATATAGCATAACTAATATAAGTTAACCAAATCGGGACAAAAGCTTTCCAATTAGTTTTAGTTAGAATGTTTGGTTAGCTGACCCATATTATACGAGCCATTATACTCATAAGGGCTTAAACCACATTCTACCGGTCTTCGCTTAATCTAGCGAACCATATCTTTTATTAAGTTAACCGGTAGAAGTCCTATGACTTGAATAAGACCCGTTAATATTCTAACAGATCATAGTTCCATCCATTCCGGACTAGGAGCCTCCCGTAAATTGCACATGTATTAGTTGTTTTAATTAACAGAGGTGCTTAAAACATCTTTGATTTGTAAAGATAAGCTTAGGTAAATACTTTCAGCCTATTTTCCCTATACGAGCTTGGGATACAACATTAGCCGATTGGTCGGGTATTAAATCATGGGCAACGATGCTTAAAAATTTAAATACCCGTTTTAATCCGTGTTCTTGATAACTTAAACATTGGGGGTTAATTCAACTGTGTCCTGGGTATCCTCGGGTCACTTAATTGCAAGTGGCAACAACCTAACCGCGGAGTGTAGGCATACACCTGACAGACGCTAATGATATTATATTTTTATTGAAAACTTGTGTATCGATTAATCATGTATCAGAGTTTAGTTCCGGGCCCCATATGTATTGATAAGCATGTAATACTGGTAACAAGACATATCACTTTGTCCCAAGTTGTTACTGTAATTATATACCAAATGGTATAAAATGATTTTGAAAAGATTTTCGACATGTGTCGGTTAATTGTATTGACCAGCGAATGCTGACGTATTTTCAAAAGTCTAAGCGTAGGCTAGCAAGTACGGAATAGGCTGGAGCTGCTCAGTTTATGCATATTGGAATTTGTGACTCCACCTATGGATCTTTTAGTACACTTTCCGTCTATATAATTTATTTTGAACTTTCGGACGATTGGACTTCGTAATATTATTTTATAATCCCAAAACTTTTGTTGTACTATATGTGAATATCTGTTATCAATCCTCACGCATGGACCCCAAGTCCGGGCCCACCGAGAAATCAAGGTGTGACATTTATGCTAGCACCTAGGTCAGCTACGCATTGCTAACAGTAAGATTCCCGATCAGGCAAGGAATGGTGAAGCTACCAGGTTCCGTCATCTTGTTCGGGAGTTTGTTCTGCAGGACAGCAGGACACTACTCGCTCAACGTCAAAGTCGAGAGATTCTCCAACTTCTTCTTATTTGTGAGAAGGTCCTTTAGAAATTTTTCATATTTCGGCATTTTGGACAAAGCCTCAGCAAACGGAGTATTCACCTGCAGCTTCTTCAACATCTCCATTAAATGGCCATACTGCTTTGCTCCTTACCCTTTACTAACCTACCAGGGTAAGGGGGTGTTGGCTTATACACCCTCATCGGCACCTTCTTTGCCACCTTCTTCTCAACTGTACTTTTCCAGTAGGGGTCTCTATCTCAATTTCCTCGTTGACCAGTTCCTCATCAACTACCTGCTTGGCCTCACTAGCTCATCGCCTACTCCTAGTAGTAACAGCCTTCGCGATGGTGTTCAGATTCAGAGTGGTATTACTAGGAAGATCGCCTTGAGGTCTCTAACTCAGCTGATTCGACATTGCTCCCACAATTCACTCAAATTTTGTAAAGCGGTGCCCTGACTCTTCATGAAAGCCACGTGCTCCATGAACCTCGACTGAGTCTCCTGATGTCGAGTTTCCTCTCTAGTCATGAACCGGGTCAGTAGTTGTGTCTGCTTGACCAGGGTCTCCTGATTCTGCATCATCATTTCCTGGTCCTACCTCAGCATCTCCTCCAATGTAGGGTTCATGTCCCTACCACTTGACCCTACACCTGCGTCCTAATTCAAATTCTGACGAGGCTGAAACCTCGACGGGTTACTGTTCTTCCAACTGAAATTCAGGTGATTACTCCAAATCAGATTGTAGTTGTTGCCGAACTTCCGATTTCGGTTGGGGTTACCCACGTACTCTACCTACTCCTAAAAATCCTCAGGAGCAATGGGACACGCAGCCGCGTCATGACCTCCCATGCAGATCTCGCATAACTGCTCCTTCTTTGTCTGCACCTACATATCCTTCATATGCTTCGTTAAGAAGTCAACCTGGGTCTGCAAAGAGATGTTAGAATCAACTTTGTGTACGCCTCTATGTGCAACAGCTGGATCTTTAGAATCCGGATACTCATAGCTACTCATCGCTGTGTCCTTGAACATCTTGCTACACTCCTCCAGTGTTTTGGTAGTCATCAGACTGCCACCAGCATAGTGTTCAACATATTCCTCGTAACAGGTGTCACTCCATGAAAGAAATTCTCGACCAACGCCCAATCCTCGAACCCGTGATGCTGACATTTGTTCAACAACTCTTTGAGTCGCTCCCACATCTCGTAAAAAGACTATCCCTCTTTCTTGTGGAACTCTTGAATCATGCTCTTGAGGCGAGCAGTTTTAGAAGGCGGAAAATACTTGCCTAAGAACTTTTCTTGCATCCCTTCCCAAGTGGTGATGGATCCTGCAGGAAGGGACTCCAACCAAGCATGGGCTAGGTCAGCAAGTGAGAATGGGAACAGGCGCAGTTTGCAGGCTTACTCGTTAACGCCTTGCACCTTGAACGTATCGTAGATTCCCGAGAAACGGGACAGATGAACATTTGGGTCCTCAGAAGGTAACCCATTAAACTCGATGGTGTTCGTAACTATCGTGATGATATGGGGCGGAAAATACCAGCAATTGACACCAATAGCGGCCGGCAATGCTGGACCGAACATCGGCTGCGTTCGGTCGAGCGTAGTTAGCTATAACTCTCCTAGGTGGGGGGTCAACCGGATCATCCATAGCAATAGTAGAATAAGAATGTGTACCTTGCTAGCTTGGATGACGCAAAGTCGCTCGTGGGAATCTCACTCAGGCTCAGGCGAAGCAACGAATGTAGGCGGTCCCTGTGAACGAGTTTATGGCATAAACAATTACTAAACTAAGAGTTCAAAGACAACCTAAACCTAAAGGCTCAAAATGAAAGCAAAGGTACCTAAAGGCGAAAGAAAAAATTAAAGCAAGTAAAAACTAGATTAACGACTCGAGTCATTCTCGAAATTGCAAGTGTCCCCGGCAACGGGGTTAAAAACTTAGTGTGTGAAATGTGTATATATTAAATTCAGAACAAGTTTTAAAAATGGAATCACTAACTAAACCACACAAAATCGGCAAGTGCACCAGTCGTGTAGATGGCAAGACCGGATATCAATCTATGGACACTATAGGCGAACTCTCAATGCTGAACCTCTAAAAAAATCCTAGATAATTTTGATGTTGGATTTTGTAATTTTTTATTAACCCTAATTAATCAATTAAATATAAAAAAACGTTGAAAGGATATTCCAAAGAAACTACTCAAGACGGTAGACTGAACTCAGGCAAGCAAATGGACACAAAGAACTGGATTTACGATTAGATATGGGAAAAATAGGTTACATAGGCATGAATCCCTAGACTCATGTATAAAATCCTAACCTTGGTAGGAATGAAGACTCTGTCTAACTCGATAAACCCTCAGAAGGTAAACCGAACCCAACAATATGACAAGTGATGAAGTGCTAATATGGACTAACTCGAGTTATCGATCACCATATCACGCAACTATCGGCTGTAAAGTAATTAATATGCTAAAGCCCTCAAATTATGAAGTTGAAATAACTAAGAATACTGAAACCCAGGAAATTCTAGACGCGAATAAACAAGTGAACCCGAGTGATCGGCTACTCAACTGTCTAACAACGCCCGGCTAATAACCTATCAATTATAGATTAGATTTCTCACTTCTAGAAAAGATTGCACATTTTAATTAATTGGTTTTAATCATTATTAAACTTGAATTAGAGTTCTAGAGCAATTGAACCAACAAATATAAATGATCAAATCAATCAAAACCAACACACAAATGTGTCAAATCAGGTTTTCAAAAGAATAACATATAAATCATCACATTCATTCAAAACCAAAAATTATTCAATCAAACAATCATCAAGTTCATCAACCTAAACAACCATACAAATTTAGCTACTCATCATTAAAAGCGAAACAAAATTATATTTAAAGTAAGTCGAATCAGAAAGCATCGTAAGGTATTCAAATTAATAAAAACCAAAAACGAAAAAAAATAACCCATTTCTAACCCAAGACACTAAACTTTAAGTATCTTTTGATCCAAGCCTACTCTTCTTAAACAGCCGTCGAATCCTCCAATTGATCTTCTCAAAAAATATATATATTCGTTCCTGTGCGTTTTGTTCTCTTCTGCCATCCAAAACAACCCTCTGGTAAAAAGTATATCCCCCAATAATAAATACCACTTTCTATGATGTTGGGTTGTTGGCATTCTACGAATGAGCCGGCCCAATGGCCTCATGAAATTGCAATCAGTCCAAATCTTTTTCAAGTTGGTCAAATCTTTTAAGTCCCTTTTGTGCGAACCCACTTGAGCCGTACTTTTCAAGATTCCTTTAAATAAATATTCGGTTTGTTGTTCGTTTCAAAAAAAAAATGTTGTTCCTATGGCCTTCTTTTTTTTATTCACTTGGTCAACCTCAAATAATGACAACACCTATTTTTTTTATCAAAGTTTGTAAAGTCCAATATCATAGGTTGCGATGTGAATAGCCCATCATATTTTTTTTCTAATGTAAGTAATCCAAGTGCAGCCCATTTTTATTTGATTCTCGATGGCCCAAAAGAACTAACCATTTGCTCTTGAATGCTACCGCAACACAAAAGACATAAATAAAAACACAAACATTGAAACAATTTAATTAATTATAAGTTCTCTAATCAATTTATTTCAAGTCTTGCAAATCCAATGAGAATCCATGTATGTCTCTATTCTTTTCCCTTGAATAATAATATGTAAGATTCGCTCGCATATTAATTGTTTTGGTTGGTTGTCTCTAGAAATTGTTAAAAACCATGTATGAACCAATTAAGGGTAATATTCAATAACAACCAACCCAAAAACTATTAAAAATGTGAGAAATTTTTATATAAAAATATATATAGTTTAAAGCATATCAATTATGCTCTTGATATGATCAAGTTCTCCGATTTCTTCATACTTCGGATGATATTCAATCATAGACCAACTCAACAATGTGATCGTATACGCAGTTGGAAAGCTAAACTTGATGTTGTTTGCAGAGTCGTAGAATCCGCCAACAAGACTTTTGTTCCCATCATCTAATCCGGAATCACCTCAAAACTTTACCATATTATATTTTTTCCATACTCCAGCTGCCAAAACATAACAAAAAAAAAGAATATGAATAATGGTCAGTAAAGCGTCAAGAACGCTTATGACGATTGCTAAACAAGTACCACTAACACACTATCCAAACACCTAACGTGTTATTTAGGCGAGATCATTATATGGATTATATGATACGGAAAAATGATCACACGGAATGTATAATAGCCCAAAAACGGTATATCAGTTGTATGAGGGCCGTAACACATAGCCCGTATTATGTGTTTGACTAAAATATAAATTAGTAATGTGACGACTAACTATAATTCGACCTCTTTTTTATTATATCATACGACCCTCTGATGTGTTTGACTAATATAGTAAGAAAATGACTAGTTATAAAATGATACGACCCTTATGATCTGAGAATAATTTAGGTATGCTCTCTAGTGATGAGTTTTTGTCACTATTCCATAAAATATTTCTTTGAGCATCAAAGAAAACGAGAGCTTGTTTAAGAGCAAGAGTAAGGTCTTTTGTTGCACCATGGTGACGTTGTTTGTTTGGCAAGAAATGTAACAACAAACATAGAACTACAATGAGCGATACAACAGCCTACGAAGCATAAATGAAGCATTTGAAGTTTTTCTTATTTTTGACGGTTAGTTTGAAATCAACGGATTTAGAGAACCATGAAGGGAGGGAATCGTAGCCACAATTGTTTCGAGATTGAGGGAAGAGATTGAAGTTGATTTCGATGGAGTTCCAGCGGCTCGCCGATGGAAGAAGGCTGCCCGCGGGAGAGATTGAGTGGAAGTAGAGTATGGTGTCGCTGTTGCTAGTTTCGGTGGTGTCCGTTGGAGATATGATGAACTAGGAGTGTTTGTTTTATGAGTTAAGTTAAATATGCTTGCGGTTATATATGCTATGAATTCATCATCGAGAATGGCATTGGAAAGTCCTCTAATTAATTAATTACAAAGTTTTGGTTGGTCGATAGCATCAAAGAAACTGTAACCGAATCATGGTTTCTTTTATATTGTGAATGAGTAGTTTGATGTTTTTAAATTCTTAAGATTATAATAAACTAACGAAGTAAATCGTAGATTTCGTCCTGAAGTTCGCCTAACAGCTTCAGGTGTTCACTTAACCTTTAATATCTTTGCTCCCTAATGTTTAAATACTATGCATTCCCGGACTTGACAGTTATTAATTTTTCTTTTAGTTTTTGTGTGAAATTACCGATTTGCCTTTGCTAAATAAATAAATGATGATGAAAGCTCTCCATCTTTCCCACCTCCCCCCTCCCTCCCTTTCTTTCTCTCTCACCTGCCACTCACCACCACCAAGAGCAGCTCCAATGATTTAAGTGATCCTAATTCCGGACTGCTTAGTCATAACGCCATATCATTCCAAAGCCAACTTTTTTTCTCTAACAATAAACCATTCTAAACCAAGATCTCATAAATTGTATAAATAATACTTTTATTTCTTTTATATTAATAATATTAAGAGTAAATTACAAGCTTCGTCCTTTATGTTTACACCAAATTTCAGACGACGTCTTTGGCGTAAAACTTTGTACTTCACTTTTCAAAATTCTGCATTTTATATTCTTTAATCCTAACCTAATTAAAATTTTTGCTTAACTTTGGTTACCTAAGGATATTTTAATATTTTTACCCATAACTAAATCAGTTTCTCATCTCTCTCTCCACATTTTCACCACCACCCACCCCACACTTATCGCCACCCATCCCAACCACCAACCACCACCCACACACCTCTTAAACAGACCACACAACCATCCTTCATCGCACCCCCATCATCACCAACACAAACCAATGCAAACCAGAACCACGCCCCCCTCAAAGGACATGCGACCACTCCAATTTAAAACAGTGAAATTATAGCCCATTGAACCTGAGGAACTTTTTTCTGTAATTGGCATCTTTTTTGGCTCTCTCTAAGAAGCACATGTGCTAGAATGAATCGGAGTATTAACATTATGTGTAGCCATAGCCTCCAATATGAACCGAATCTCGGCCCGTTTCTAAAATCAATCGTTGCATCAACAACCATCCTTCATCACCAGGCCTGGTTCTAATCCCTAGGCAAACCTTGAAAACTAGAGATCACATATGCCTATAGAAATTGGAATTTTTTTAGAGCCCATATGCATCAAATAGTAACAAATATAATCTCATTACCACATAATCACTTTCTGACTAAACAAATTCAAAGCATTAACTCAAATACATTTTATCTATGAAGACCTTTCAGACCAACATCCATGTAATCCCATTTTTTTTATAAAACGTGAAAACGAAAATTGAGGATAAGATGGGAAATAATAGGTGGATGATTGTGGTGGCCGGAAGAGATACGACGGTGATGCCGATGGTTATTGACGGAATTGGTAGTGTAAGAGGATGAGAGAGAGGTGAGGTATTTTTAGACAGAGTGTGTGCAGAGGTTTTTTTAGAGAGGGTAGCGTGCGTGTGATAGAGAGAGTGAGTTAAAAGAGTTAGAGAGTGTGTAGGGATAATTTATATAAATTTATTCTTTTATTTTTATGCATAATCAGTCCCTAGTATGTAAATGAAAAGAATACCTTAATATATATTAAGACATATAATCAGATTTAACTAAAAGAATTTAATTAGATTAGGGCTAAACAACATAACATACAAGATTTTGAGATGTTAAGTTTGGCATTAGAAGACACCGCCTAAAATTTGGTGTAAACATAAAGGATAAAACGTATAATTTACTCTAATATTAATTTTTTATATATAAATTATATAACTATTTTTTTATATTTTAAATATTTGATAATAAATTTATTTTATATTATTTTTATTTTCAGACGTTTACTGTTTCAACGGCTATTTTTTTCAAAGGTTACTATCCAACGACTATTTTTCCAGTCCCTATAAATATAATATTTCGTTTTACATCCGACATTCGCACCTCTCAATTCACAAATCACTGCAACCACCAAACCAATTCGAAGAAATGGGTGGTGGTGGAGCTGGACCGTCAAACCTTAGGTGATCTTCTCATCGACGTTCTAACCCTCAACCTGCTCCATCTGCAGCAGTTAACTGGTAGCAGTCAATGTGGGCTAGCCCACTTGGTAGAGGCTCATGCCTCTTAGAGGAGAGATCATAGGTTCAAATCTAGGCAAGGTGAGTTATTTAGTTAATTGGTGATGTAAGGTAGAAGTAAGCTTTGCCATTAAAAAACCGGCACTAGTCTACCAACAACCGGCACCAGTCTACTAACAACCAGTAGTAGTCTACCAACAAGCGACAACAGTCTACCAATCACCGGCAGGATTCTACCAACCACTGACAACAGTCTGCCAACCACCAACAGAAAAAGCACGACCCCGTCTAAATCCTCATATTTTTAACCCTCCACCTGCACAGGACTATGGTTGGGATGGTGTCACAAATGATGATGAAGCAAACTTGGAGTATGACTAAACCATGGCACAACTCAAATATGATCGTCTACGACTTGGGCGGGGGGGGGGGGGGGTCAAGCAAACTTCAACACAAACCCTCCACCTATAAACCTTCGTCCAACACAAGTCGTACTGATGCGTGGTAATAAGTGTTCTCTTATGTTTAAGTTGATGTTTTTACGTAACTTTTAGTTTCGAATAGCCTACTTTTAATTGGAATTGTGTTTTGAAGGTCTAATGGAGTTTAAGGAGCTATTCGGGAGCTATACGGAGCACCAGGATAGAAAACAGGTCAACCGGGAGCGAGAAATGGAAAACTCAGAGAATGGGATTTGCAGGCATCGTCGCCGAAGCCCTCCTGGGCTGTCGACGATGCCTCTCAGTTGTTCCGTCGGTCAGAAAGGATCGTAGACAGTAGATTAGCGCGTCAGAGGAAAACAGCAAAACCAAGTATCGTCACCAACAACCTATAGAGCCGTCGGCGACGCCCTCTCCTGTTGCCAGACACGAAATTTTGTTGTTTGGGGACGGGTGTATGAGTTATTTTTGACCATTTTCAAAGGAGTTACAAGTTTTGTGAGTTTGAAACACCTTCTTGGAGTCAAGAACTCATCCATCTTCACCAGTCTTTCACACCAATCATAGAATCCATCACCTTCAATCCTAACCCTAATTCCCCACCACCATCATCATCTTCATCATCATCATCATCATCATCATCATTAATCCCCCAATCCATTGTTCATCATCAACCACCCTAAACCCTAATCATCATCTCCATCACATTCGAAGCTTCAAGATGTTCAAAGTCAAGAGTTCACAAATCGTTGATCGTGTTGCATTCATCATGAGTGGCTAATTCTCACAGGTATCACCCCGGTGTAGACTTTTGTAAGGATTCTAGGTTGGCTACTTTTTATGGTTTGGTTTGTGACAAATTGAATTACATTTGAATCACCATATAATTGCCTTACGTTTGGATTGAATTTACGAATTGTCGAGGTGAGTTATGAAATTTGACTTTGCGAAATGAATATGCGTATTTATCCCTTGTCTTTTGATAGGATTTGCTTGTCCGAGGTAACGAAGTGCATTGTCGTCCGTTGTCTATGATGTTGATAGCAATTGGCACCTAAGCCTTGTGATTCTAAAACCGTTAATGAACTAATTCGATTGAACCAAATTGAAACGTGTAGTAACCCTGGGTTCGAACAATTGTTGAAACCGGGTGTGAACCTTCTTTTCCACTATTGTTTAAACCTTTTAAGCAAGTTTTAGTATAATCACAACCTTTCGAGCTTTCATAGTTTAGTAATTGAAACTAAAGCTCGTCGGTACATTCCGACACCCTTTTTAAACAAACGAATTAATCAATTTCTTAGCAAGCTTCATAAAAGTGAGAACATTCTTAAAATCAATCACATCCTCGCACAAACCAAAAACTCTTCGTGATTTGACCACTTACTACCACTAACACACTGTTGAGGGTAATTTGGGACTACAAATATTATCTTTGACTGGGGCGCGACACTCCGATCAAATTTTTGGCGCCGTTGCTGGGGAGTTCGTGCGCTTTGCATTTGGATATTAGTTGATTTTGTGATTATCTTTGTAAGTGTTTTGTTTCTTATATCATTTATGCTTTTGTGTTACGCGGGTGTATTACTTGTGTAGGTTACAGGTAGTGCATGCATACACGGAACTCCGGGAAGACCTCACCGTTAGTGTTTGAACCAGAGATCAAGCGGGTCGCTAGAAGAAACTTAACCCAACGGTTAGAGGCAACCTTGGTCTCTATGCACTCAACACCAAATCACCATCTATACCATCCGTTGGGCCTAGTCCAATGGATAACCAAAACTCCAACCAACCACATAAACAATTCCAATACCCAACCAACATCCAACCCAACCAACTGCAGGATGGTAATAATTGGAGACCACCAACACCACCGTTTCGAATATTTTGAAAGAGAAGCTGGTTGAGGCCCCATTCGAAATTATGTGTGATGCAAGTGATTATGCGGAGGGGGCTATATTGGGTCAAAGGGTAGTGTTGATTCACTTTATGGCCATCACTGTACGAATAGGCTAGAAAGAGTGTGTATTGAATATTGTATAGATTAGATACGAACACAGGACCCATGTGCGAACGAGTACTGGCTCGTACGAGTGACATGTGCCTCGTACGAGTGACTATATGCTTCGTAGGAGTGACTCTGTTACTTGTACGAGTGACAAGATCTCACTCGCACGAATGACCCTTCGTACGAGTGACAACAGGCTCGCTTCGCACGAGCTGTCACGTTTATAAATAGGTGTTGTGTGTTCATTGTTTGTAAGTTTTGGAAGTTCCCTTTGGGGAAACGCTGGCGGATTCTCTCCAAGAACTCCGCCAGCCAGTCAAGATGTATACTCTTTCGGTATGAATGAAAGAAAGAAAAGCTTCCGCTGATTCTGTGCCTACATGTCTATTTCGTTCTGCCGAATCTATTCTATCCCCAAAGCTTCCGTCTAGATCCGCCGCCAACCACGGGACCACAATTGGTATCACAACTACGGTACCGATTCATTCAATCTAACAATTGATAAATCACCTACGCTCATGAATTTTGGACGTATGAAGGGTTTTAGACGTAAAACATCAAATTATCGGACAATCCACGGACATAATGTAAAACTGAAACCATAGGATTGTTAGAGACTGATTTTCGACCAGATATGTGCAAAAAACATGTCAAAATTCGAAGAAATGAAGATTCTGGATCGAAAAACGTAATTAGTTTCGATCGTACGAGTAAGACTCTCGCTCGTACAAGTGACACTCTGTCACTCGTACGAAGCATCACTCATACGAAGCATCAATCGCACGAAGCCCAGATCGTACGAAGTGGTGACCAAAAAAAGAAGGCATTTTTTATCGTATTGACAAGACGAGTGTCCAGAAAAAATTTGGTGATTACAAATTTTTTCGAGATTTAACGTCTAATTCGGCCTGTTTGGAGACACCGTCTAGAGCTTCAAAGTATAGATTTGATGATACGATCACAAACGGATGAAGATTTTGGGGTAGTCACTGATATTTGCACAAAACATTGATCATTTGGTGTAGTGACTATTAATGAGCCTTAAGGTAAAGTCAGCATTTGATCAAAACTACAATTTTAGGAAATTTTCCGCAAACTTTTGGTACCATATGCTGCATTCGCGCCATAATCCTCATTCCCATAAGAAATCAAGACGTCAGATGCAAAAATGAGGGGGAATAAAAATTTTCACGTATATATTAAAATTCTGACATTTTGAAATGTGTGATGCTGCAAAAGTATCTGGGTGGTTCAGACGACAGATTATATGGAAAACACAGAGGATCGAAGACTCATTATTTGGAATGTCTTGATCAAAAGATGTTCAGAATTTTTCAGATCATGATACAGATTGATTCTCAAGGGCTAACCACCTGATCCTCAATGTAGAAGTGGAAGCACATACGACTGCCTATCATTAACTCTGCAAGGCAAGTGAACTGTTTTTTCGGTGATCGACAGGAAACAAGGATGTCTTGTACTTTCAGTGCCCCATTCCAGCGGAGATAACTATACATCTATTATTGTGACTAAAAAGGAAGAATGTGATTCTGATTGACGAAGAATGTTTCTCAGATTCGATGGTTACCAGATAGTTTGTTTCCGATGATGATTTGCTGATTGAGAAGATTTTTGTGGAATTTATTGATTTGAAGTTTTTCGGTGTGGTATTTCAAAGTTTCTGTCAATTGCCGGTTGGGTTTTGAAGATCAGAGGATCGAGCATCAGGGGAGTGCGCTAAACCGAACGCGGATATGGTTAACGTCGAACCAGAGAAGCTACATTGTTTAATTTCAAGTTGGTGATTATTCGAGAAAATTTGTAGATCAAGCAAATCAAAGGAGGTCTTGAACCGTGCAAACAATGACCTGAAGATTAATTTCTGGAGAAAATTATTTCAGGGGGAATGTTGCTTAACATAGATAATGGAAACCCAGATCTTCAATCAAGGAGGAATTACGACGTCAACAGATACCCGATTGAAGTTGCAGAATATTCAAACATAGCTCTCAGATTTCAAGTTCAAGTTCAAGCTTCGACAGTAACGTCCAAAGGGGAAATCCTTGATGCACTATATGGCTGTCACTGTGCGAATAGGTTACAAAGAGTGTGTATTGAATATTGTATAGATTAGATACGAACACACACACCAAGTGCGAACGAGTACTGGCTCGTACAAGTGACATGTGCCTCGTATGAGTGACTATATGCTTCGTACGAGTGACTTTATTCCTCGTACGAGTGAGGACATCTCACTCGTACGAATGACCCTTCGTATGAGTGACAACAGGATCGCTTCGCACGAGCTGTCATGTCTATAAATAGGTGTTGTGTGTTCATTGTTTGTAAGTTTTGGAAGTTCCCTTAGGGGAAACGCTGGTGGATTCTCTCCAGGAACTCCGCCAACCAGTTAAGATGTATACTCTTCCGGTATGAATGAATGAAAGAAAAGCTTCCGCTGATTCTGTGCCTACATGTCTATTTCGTTCTTCTGAATCTGTTATATCCCTAAAGCTTCCGTCTAGAACCGCCGCCGACCACGGGGCCACAGGTAGAAAAGAAACCCGTGCTATATACTACCCGAGTAAGACTCTCTCGGATGCTCAATTAAATTACACAACTACCAAGAAAGAGCTACTCGCGGTGGTATATGCATTGGATAATTGTCAGGCTTATATATAGGGTAACAAAGTGATTATATATCCTGATCATACTTATGTTACGTACCTCATGGAAAAGAAGGATGTGAAGCCGCGATTAATCTGATGGGTTCTTTTGTTACAGGAGTTTGACTTCGTGATTCGAGACAAGAAAGGTAGTGAAAATATGGTCGCGGACCACTTGTCCTGGTTGTTGGTAGAGGAGAGTTCTTCTCGTGTAGAGATTAACGAAACGTTCCCAGATGAGCACATTTTAAAATTTTTTATATTACCTTGGTTTGCTAACATTGTCAATTATTTGGTGATAGGTGACTTACTGGCTCATTAGATAGGAGGAGGGGATTGCATTTCCTCTCGTAAATTAGGTACTACATGTTGGAGGAGCCGAATCTGTTCAAGATATGCCCGGGTCAAGTCGTGAGAAGATGTGTACCATACGACGAGATTTCGAATGTCTTGACGCACTTTCATTCATTTGCTTGTGGGGCCATTTTAGTGGTCACAAAACGGGGCACAAAGTGCTCAATAGCGGTCTTTATTGGCCGACTATTTTTAAGGACGCCTATAATGTTGCTAAAAATTGCGTTGAGTGTCAAAAGTTGGGGGTATATCTAAGCTGGATGAGATGCCTATGCAACCGATTCTCATTGTTGATATTTTTGACATGTGGGGAATTGATTTTATAGGCCCATTCCCAAATTCGCATGGGAATATGTACATTTTGGTGGCGGTCGACTATGTATCTAAATGGGTGGAAGTGATTGCCACCAAAACAAATGACCATACCGTAGTTTGTAATTTTGTGCAAACCAATATTATTTCCGGATTTGGGGTTCCTAGAGCTATTAGTGATGTGGGATCTCACATTAAGAATTTGAATTTTGGAAAATTATTGAAATGGTATGGTGTTGACCATCGAATTGCTACCCTAGAACCCGCAAACGAGTTGTCAAGTGGAAGTGTCTAACAGGCAAATCAAAGAGATTTTGCAAAAGACCGTTCGATCAGGCCGTAAGGATTGGTCAACAAAGTTGAATGATATTTTATGGGCCTATCGAACGGCACATAAAACACCTATTGGCATTACACCTAACCGTTCAGTTTATGGTAAAAATTGTTATTTACCGGTTACGCTTGTTCATCGTGCATTTTGGGCTATTAAAGAAGTTAATGTCAAATGTGATGATGTAGGTAAGGAATGCAAGTTAAAGCTATGCAAGTTGGAAGAGCTTCGGGAGGAGGCATATGAGTGTGCTTCGAAACACAAAAGATGGCATGAAGAGAGCACATGATGCCAAATTAAAGACGAAGGAGTTCATTGTAGGTCAAAAGGTTTGGCTTTACAACTCAAGGCTCAAATTCTTCCCAGGTACGCTCAAGATTAAGTGGATAGGCCCATTCGTTGTTACACGGGTCGGAAAGTTGGGAGATGTTATCATCAAGGATCTGAAGGATGAGTCAAAGCAAACGGTAAACGGTTATTGCCTTATGTAGGTCCACTTGGAGGATCAAAATTAACCTACTTCCCTATTTACACAACACACATAAGAGTACGGAATCCTCATAAGCATGCAAACCTAAGCAAAGTAAGAAACACAAGATAATCAAAGATTCAATATCTTGATTAACATAAGAGAACTAGTACAAACACATACAAACAATGTTCATACAAACTCAGGAAATACTCTTTGTGTTTTGTGTTTCAGTGTCTCTCTCCAGTGTCTAACTTGTCCAGACACAACTAAGAAGTGCATGTCTGTTTATATAGTGCCCACATCTAGCAATAATGGGAAGAATGTTACTGGTTGTACGAAACACTATAAGTCACCAAGAACATTCTCCAAATGCTGCTTGTATGAACAACCCATTTCTTGTACGAACAAGACAGGCTCGTACAAACAAGCAAGGTACTTGGTTGAAATGTCCCACTCGTATGACTAGTGAAACACTCGTACGAACGACAAGTGGCTTGTACGAGCAAAAACTTGCTCGTACGAAGCACCTTTCACTCGCACATAGATTTGTTCTTTGGAGAAAGTGCCAATAGACATGACGTACACAAGACTCAAGAGTATGCACACATGCAACTGTTTTACAACACAGAAAAACTAATCGTTGTACTAAATCAAGATAGGAGGATATCTTGATTTGGTCGACACGACCATACTATACATACACATTAAACAAAGACCGTACAATTACAGACGTAATTAAGAACAAGCGACATACATAAAAGTGTATCAACAAACTCCCCCTTGGCTGTTGCTTGGTCTTCGGTCTTCATTCCGAATTGCCTGTTGTATCAACAAACTCCCCTGATCATGTTTACGTTTGATCTCTTGTGCTCTGCATCTTTCATTCCACAAAATGTTCACTCGCTTTCTGCTCATTTCAAACACGTCTTTAGTACCATTAAAGCCTTCAAACAGTGTAGCATTACAAGAATGATACCATTCTCTTAAGTCATTATGCTTAGCAGTTAATGTTTCGGCAGATCATTGAACAACCGCACTACGTTCTTTCAGCCTGTTCAACTCAATTCCCGGAGAGTTATCAGCTGCTCTCATCTGTGGTAGCTGAGTTGCCCTTTCAGCATCTGTAGCCTTCAGCCACTCATTTTCTTTTCTTAAGTGCGCAATTTCAGAATCCTGTTTTCTAACAGTCTCTTTCAAAGTATTTATCTCCAACTGTTGTTTGACAACTGTGTTTTGATTTGAAGACATAAACTCCGAATGCTTATTAATCTGGATTGCCGCAGGTTGCAACTGAGAGAACAGAAAATCCACTTTCTCATCCTGTTCCATTTCAGAGAATAAACAACAGCTTCGTTTTATATTTTGTTGATGAGTTGTGGACTGGGATTGTTGGACTGATGAAGTAGTAAGTTGTGATTGAACTGGAGTATCTTCAGCCGAAGGTGTTTTAGCTGCTGTGGTACTTGAAGGTTGTGGTTAAGAGGTTGTAGTAGGTTCCGTTGTTACAGGTTCAGTCTCCTCCGTTGTAAAGGTAGACTGGACTTCTACAACTTGTTCCAGTACAGTTTCTTGATGTGAGGTTGTAGGTTGTGTGATTTCAGGTTGTGCAAACAATGTCCCCATAGGCTTTTTGCTTTGTTTCTTTCTTCCCTTATCACTACCTGTAATACCTACATCACTTGCATTACAATTACCATCATTATCACTATTATCATCATCACCTTTTTCCCTTTTGGCGACCAAACTTATCTTCGATCATATTCTTTAAAGTTGGTTCTTCATTATCTGACTCACTATCATCATGGCGCCACTTATCGTTTTCTGGTGCAATATATTCATCACTCACCAGAAAACCGAACAATTTACGAGGAGGTGTGCTTTCCTTGTAACGTTTTGCTGCTACATCTCAAAAAATCTTCAACGAATGTTCGATCATGATCTCAACTTTTAGAACATCGTTGTCGTTCTTCGGAAGATTCGGATGTTGCACATTCAAGATTATTTGGAGAAAACGAGGATACATCCAAAACTTGTTTCCACCATATCCGGTTCTTCTCAGGTTTTCCTTCATGTTTGCAAAAATATACTTTGAAACACTAAACGGTTTGTTCAATGTCAAAGCTATCATCATTCTAACCAAGTCATTATTCGCATGTCATAACCATTTCGTCTGTTGCTCAAACACTGAATTAGAACATGTAGAAAGAACTTGTATCAGAGCGGCAACCATGCTTTGTTTAGTTGTCCTACGAGAAAATCTGCAATACATTTAATTCGAATCAAACATCCACGTTGACAATTCAACGAAACTGAGAATGGAGCTTCAGGATCATTGCCAAGTTGTAATACTGAGTTTATGATTTCAACAGAGACATCTACGTTCAAGTCATTTACTCTCCCATGGATAAGTTCCTGCCCATTCACTTCATCAACTTTAGCCGAATCCCAAAATTCCTTGATCAACGTCTCGTATACTGTAGTCTTGTGCGTGATAGCATAATGTATCCTTGAGTCACGCAAAAACTTCATTATACCGTTGTACCTAGCAAATTTATCTTCCGGATCTAAGAAGGCCACCATGTTATGTCTTGGTTCTGACATAATTTCCACTTCTGACTTGTCAGTTCTCTTTGTTGCGGGTTTTCTTTTATGTTCTTTTTGTTCCATTCTGTACACAAAAGATAGCAAGTATAAGGACATAAATTCATTAGGGAATATACACCAAAAGTTTTATTTCAAACTTCCTGTATGTATGTATTCCCTGGACGAAGAACTACTGACTCATACAAATAACAATTTATTCGTACGAAGAACAACTAATTTGCACGAACATCTGACTTAGTAAAACAAGTGATTTGCTCGTACGAGTAGCTGGCTCGTACGAGCGACATGTTACTCGTGCGAGTGATCATTCACTCGTATGAAGGAAAGTTAACTGTTCGCACACATAACTTCATCACCCTTTATACCACATCAAATACTCACACGAAGCACCTCGGTTCGTACGAAGTACTGCCATTCGTACAAGACGCTAGTGGTTCATTCGTACGAGGCATAATCACTCGTACGAGTGACCTTTAATTCGTATGGGTCCAAGTTTTCAAAACTGGACTTTCATTTCTTCGTGGACCTTAGATTTTTTGTTCACCTATTTAGATCTTTGCACATATTCACACTAATCACAAGTTTAGTTAGGAAAAGTGCTCATTAAATAGATTTTGTTCTTTGAGATGAGTTTACCCATTGTAAGAAAGTATTTTATGAAGTTATGATATCAAAACAAATGATTTTTAATGCGTATCTTGGTAGAAAACTTTTGAGTTTCCATCTTTGGCTAAATCAAAAATACTTTAAATTATCAATAGAGTAAACTAAAATGAAATAACTACTAAAAATAAAATAACTACTAAAAGATAAGAATAAACTGTCTATTTACTAGACAATCTTTTTCAGAGTTTCAAGGTAAGAGAATCATACCAGCTTTTAATGTTGGCAAAAATGAGTTTTGTTTGAAAACATCAAATTAAATAAATAAGCATTCTACTATAATTATCGGTATTGTTGTCCACGTAAGCTCATCTTATCATATCTAATCATGATTAGGAGATATACTTAATGTATGAATTATACTTACTAGCCGGTGTTCAACCACTTCAAGACACATTCCCGTATCAAGATATGCACGAGGGAAAATCTTACCGGTAAGTATACTGCTTATCATTTGTTTTGACATATATGATGCGAGATACTCACTTATTTTGATTGAAAACAAGCCTTATGTGATTAAATCACTTATTGATGAGGAGCTTGATTTTCAGATGCATGCAGGGCACAGGAGTAAGTCCGTGAACAGGTTAGTACCATCGTACCGACAAAGAGACGAACTTAGCTCCCGCATAAAGCTGTGATATATTATCACTTATTTTTGGGTGGATGTGATATTTTTATCACTTATTGATGGTCGTATGCAGTACTTACACGTATGTATGGTATCATGGAAGTTCTAGACTTGCGTCACCATTATTTTTCGGTAAAAGATTCAACCATGATACCCAGATGATAAGCAAGCATAAAGACCGCATATCTCATAACCTCGGCATACTATCAAACGAAATTTCGGTACCAAGACCATATGCCAATGCATGGTTCCCAACAGACTTTCAGTCCGTTATGTTTATATCAACCTGCACATTTTAATCTGATTGTGAGCCTACCAATACATCAATAGTAAAGCTACTTATCAATTCGCGTTTTATGTTTTTGACTATTTTTGACAGATCACTTGTGCATCATTATCTTCTCTTATCTTTCTAAGAAACTCATTTTTATTTTTTCTATTGTTTTGTATTTTTCTAAATTTTTCTCTCCTTAAATATAGAAGGTAAATAAATAAAATCTTAAATAAATGAAAGACATATTTTCGTATTTTCTCTTTTCTTAAAATTTCTCCCCCTAAAATATAAAACTAAGAGAAAATGGAAATTTTTGTTGTCATTTTAGATTTTAAGAAAATATTTATGAAAATGATTAGCCAAGGATGATTTGCTCGGATTTCACCTTCATGCCATTGACCAAAAGAAGATAATCAAAACGAGATTTATCAAAAGCTTTTGTAAACAGGTCGGCATGTTGGTGATTGGTGTGGATTTTAACAACATTCATAAGTTTCTTCTCATAACAATCTCGTATGAAATGATACTTAATCTCAATGTTTTTGGTTTTTGAGTGCTGTATAGGATTACGAGTGATCTGTAAAGCAGCTTCATTATCAACATAAATAGGAGCAGATAGAATTCAAAACCATAGTCGCGCATTTGCTGTTCGATCCATAGAACTGAGAGCAGTAACTAGAAGCTGAAATATACTCAGCCTCACAGGTTGATGTAGCTACACAAGTCTGCTTTTTGCATTGCCACGTGACTAGGCGATTTCCCAAGAACTGACATCCTACTGATGTTGATTTTGCATCGATCTTGCAGCCACCATGATCAGAGTCACTGAATGCTGTCAAATCAAACTTATCATCCTTAGGGTACCAGAGACTAGTGTCCGGGCGACCCTTCAAATAACGAAAGATTCTTTTCACAGCCATCAAATGAGAAACCTTTAGACTTGACTGGTAGCGAGCTAGAAGACATGTTGGGTACATTATATCGGGTCTGAAGCAGTAAGATACATAAGAGATCAGATCATAGCACGATAAAGAGATGGTTCCACATGTTCACCCATTCCATTAGGAGTAATCCCATGATTTTGAGCTAATGGAGTTCCCAAAGGCTTTGAGTCTTCCATTTGAAATCGTCTGAGAATATCCCCGACGTACTTGGTTTGATGAATGAAAATCCCTTCCTTAGATTGATGAACCTGCAAATCTAAAAAGTATGTCATTTCTCCCATGGTGCTCATATCGAACTTCTCTTGCATCACCTGCTCGAACTCTTTTCACATTCTCTCGTTTGTAGACCCAAAAATAATATCATCAACATATACTTGTACCAGCAATAAGTCCTAATTATCTTCCTTGATGAAGGGAGTACAGTAGATCAATCCACGTCGAAAACCTTTTTTTAGAAGATAGGAAGACAACGTTTCATACCAAGCCCGTTGAGCCTGATGAAGACCATACAACGCCTTATTGAGAAGCCAAACCTTGTCAGGATGGATTGGATCTTCAAAACCCGGCAGTTGTTCAACATATACTTCTTCTTCAACTACACCATGAAGAAACGCACTCTTCACATCCATTTGATAAACGGTAAACTTCTTGTAGGACGCATAAGCCAAGAAAATTCTTATGGCCTCAAGACGTGCTACCGGTGCATGAACTTCATTGTAATCAATGCCTTCTACCTGATTAAAGCCCTCGACAACCAATCTTGCTTTGTTTCTCACAATAACACCTCAGTCATCCTTCTTACACTTGTAAACCTATCTTGTACCAATCTTCTTGTAGTTGTCAGGCATGTCAACCAATTTCCACACGCCTAACTTCTGAAACTGCTGAAGTTCTTCTTGCATTGCCTCAACCCATGAATCTTCTTTCATTGCCTCCTTCCAAGATTTTGGTTCAACTTGGCAGACATAGCAGGCAGAAGACCAATCATTCTGTTCCCCAGATTCCCTAATAGCCGAATACAAACCAACATTCTGGTTTTTCCTTAGTTGATTATGTGTCTGCACAAAACTCTGGACATCTCCTATAATATTCTGCTGAGAATGGGTATTATGAATTCGAGTTTCAGGAACATCGAGAACTCGAGAATTTATACCTAAATTGTTGATATTGAGATCAACAGTTAATTCGTTTGCTGGATTTGACGAAGATGTAGATGCATGACCTTCAGTTGTCCCTAGATTTTGCACATTTGACGTGACATCTGAAATTCCAGGAACCGGACCAGAAGTAGCTTCATTTGCATCATGGAACTCATCATCTTCTAACAAAACATTGTAATAACAGTATCTTCGAATTCCTCATTTTGAACAAGATTGTTAACTGAGGTAGACACTTGAGGGTTAACAATAATTGGTCGTACTAATGACGAGTCAACTGCAGTATTACTTTCCCGTAGCATTTGAGCAGCTGCAGATGCATCATCAAAAGTTGGCAGATTAAAGGAGTCAAACATCCAAGGATCACCCGAAGCTATTACTGATTTAGTGTATCTTTGAACTTTAACTTCACCCCATTCTTCAATCTTTTTCGATGACAAATTTCACACTCTGAAATTTGGAGTAGCATATCCAAGAAAGAAACCTTCGATAGCCTTAGGACCGAATTTTCCATGTGGATCAATCATAGTGCATGGAGCTCCAAAAGGTTCTAAGAAAGACACATCCGATTTCCTTTTATGTAGCAACTCGAAACATGTTTTACCATGCCTCTTCACCGTAAGAACTCTATTCATCGTATAACATGCAGTAGCCATAGCCTCTCCCCAAAATTGAACAGGAAGTTATGATTCTACTAACATAGTTCTTGCAGTTTCAATCAGAGTTCTATTTTTCCTCTCAGCGACACTATTTTTTTGTGGAGTGTAACGAGAACTGTACTCATGCAAAATCCCTTTAGAAAAATGGAACTCATCCATAACATGGTTCTTGAATTCGGTGCCATTATCGCTTCTGATTCTCCTTATCTTTAAATTGTACAAATTCTCAAGTAGCGTCAGGAGATTCTTGAGAATTTCAGGAACTTCACTCTTGTGTGCCAACATATTTACCCAGGAAAATCTTGAGTAGTCATCAGTAACTACTAAGCAATATGAATCACCAAAGGTAGTCTTGTGTTTCATAGGTCCAAAGATGTCCATATGAAGACGTTCCAGAGGCATATTCACCGTGTTAATCTTCTTCACAGGATGAGATTTTCTAGCTTGCTTTCCTTTCTGGCACTATACACAGATGTCTTGAAGATGAAAGTTCTTGACTGGTACGCCATTCACAAGATTATTCTTCACCAAATAGTTCATATTCCTCAAGTGAATGTGTCCCATTCGTCTATACCAAGAGATTGATTCCTTTTCGGTGGCTTTTGAGATAAAACATGTAACTTGTGCAGACGTGGTAATAGCTTGGCTCATGTCAAGAATATACAAGTCATTAATTCTTGGAGCCGACAGGAGAATCGATTCTTTGGGAATCTTGAAACCAGGTTTTAGCACATAAAAACTAGTATCATCAAAATGAACCGTGACCTTCTTGTCGCAAATTTGAGAAACACTCAGAAGATTGTGATCAATTTGATGAACATAATTGATCTTATCAAAACTAAGAACACCATTGGAAACCATTCCTTCTCCAGTGATATATCCGCCCTTATCTCCAGCAAAGGCAACATAACCTCCTCTAATGCTTTTCACATCATAAAGGAGCCTTAAATTGCCTGTCATGTGCCTTGATGCTCCACTGTCAACAATCCAATGACTATTCACAGTTCCTCCTGAAACATCCTGCACATTTCAATACCCGATCAGTTTGAGATGGGGACCCAAGCCTTAGTGGTCTTGGGTCGACCCTTATCATCAAGAAATGTGATTTCTATTTCTTGATGATTTGGAAACTTTGTGCCTCCCCCTGAAACATTACCGGTTTTAGGTTTGATTGTTGAAATTTACCAGAATGACTATTATTTACAGTTTTAAAAACTTCTGGTTTTAACAAACTTGAAGAACTTGGTTTGTTTTCTAAAACATCCGGTTTTAATGATTTTTCAATTATTTTAACTTGTTTTCGTCTATGTTTTTCTTCTTGTTTCTTAACAATATGTTTGTCTTGTTTAGGTGACACATATTAACGTTGGGAAGTTGATTCAGGAGGGGCTTTTAAAACAAACTTCGGTTTTGCTAGGTTGGTACAATTTTTGATTATGTGGCCAAACTCTCCACATTTAAAACTCCTTTCAAAAAATTTAGGAGATCCTGTTTTATGACTTGATGTTGAACTTATGGGTCTAGAGGTACTTGGTTCATCTTCACACCCATTAGTATGTTGAGTGTAACTGTTTTGACTATCATGCTTCAAAATATTGACTTGATTTACAAAATCAGTAATAGACATGCTTTCAAAAGTCTCTAATTTATCAATACTAGTTGATCCCACAAATTTAATATTCTTCAATTTCTTCTTGTAGCGAGCGCCTTTAGCTTCAATCTTTGGTTGTGATACCTTAGGTTTTTCAGCGCGCGTTTCTTGTTGTCTTTCTTTTGAAACGAATAGTGGTTGACACTTGATTGGATTCTTCTTTTCCAAAAATTTGGTTGTTGAATTTTCAAAACCTTGATCAATCCAGGTTGGATTTACATTTTTGATCGAAAAGTCTTTGTTTGAGTAAATTTTCTTATCCCCAATCAAAGTATACAACATTTATCATTTTCAGATGTAGACACTGTTGTCTTGACAGTTTTAATAGGATCATTCTCTTAATTTGCAACAAATTTCTCATCTGGAGCAGTAGCAATTTCTACCCCTTTTTCTTCATCAAGAGATTGATCATGATCGGTTTTCTCTGACTCATCATCTGATGAATCCTCCTCCTATATTGTAGAAGGATTCTGATCAACAACTAATAATGAGTTCTCTAATTTTCTTGAATCAACTGAGGAGTTGTCCAGCTTAAACCCTAAACCTGCTGCAAACTCTTCAGGATTAAGAGGTAGAGATGGTTCAAAGCGTGGCATTTCCTCTTCATCGGGCAATTTGGTATAATTGTGTTACAACGGAGGTGGACACGATTTATACCCAATGCATTTGACATCTCCCTTAAGATTTTGAACGTCAATGATGTGATCAAGCACATATCGGGAGTTAGAATAACTTTCCAATTTTAGCTTAATTGCATCATGTTCGCATTTGGCAATGGATAACTTTTTTTTTCGTTTCTTCAAGGATATTAATGTAGTTATCAATTCATGTTTGCTTGTTCAAAACTGTTTTAGTTCATTTAGAAACACTTTTCTTAAGAGTTTCAATTACAGATTTTAATTCTTTTTTGTTTGTTAAAGCCAGATTTGCCTCTTTGCATTTTGACAGTTCAACTACTAGGCTTTGATTGTGACTGTTTATTGTTTCAAATTTCGTTTTTAATTCAGCACAGTCACTGCATATCTTAGGAGATTTGGATTTTACCTGACTTGTTGAACCGGCAACGTTAGCCATGAAAGCGGTATGATGAGAAAAGGACGCATTGTTGGCAAAGATTTTCTCCATTTCCTTTTATGCAACTTCTGCTTTCCTTATCAAACCAGCCTTTTGACTTTTCAACTTTTCTGCTTCTTCCAGCAACTCATTGACCTCAGTATCAATCCTTTCCCTGACATCTGGATCAGATCCATAACCACATACACTTGAGCTTTCTTCATCAGAACTCTCATTATACCCAGAACTATCATCATCATCATCATCAGAATTGTTAATGCTGTGAACATGTTTAATCCGATTGATAATCTTGGCATAACATGCAGTTCCTCCTTGATTTTTGTTTCCCAATTGTACTGACCAATCGCATCCTTCATCTGCTTGAACTACTAGAGCTCTCTTTGTGTTGTTTGAAGGTCCAGACTGGTTAGAGTTGTTTGGGTTGTTAACAACAACTATTCTTTGTTTCTTGTTAACTTGAGTTGTGTGAGATGGTTGTGATTGATTTTGGAAAGGGTTGTGATTTCCTTGTTTGCTGGGTCGAGTACATTCACGCTTGAAGTGACCTTTTCACCACAGTTGAAGCAAGTAACAGCATCTTTATCAAAACCGTATTTCGTATCTTTCTTGCTTTCCAAACTCGTTCTCCCAATTCTGCTCATGTAATCCTTGGCTCTTCTGACCGCACTTGCAAACACCCATTTAATATCCATCAACTCCATCTCATCTCTGTCTATTTGTTGATAGTCTTCATTAGTCAAATTGATGTTTCCAATTTGACCAACGACT
Source organism: Scalesia atractyloides (assembly GCA_947069175.1). Taxonomy (NCBI): domain Eukaryota; kingdom Viridiplantae; phylum Streptophyta; class Magnoliopsida; order Asterales; family Asteraceae; genus Scalesia; species Scalesia atractyloides. Next base: position 49,716,188 of record CAMTDV010000001.1, on the reverse strand, counting down.
AGTCCATAGTAAGCACTAACCATAGTGTTCAGAAGTTCCATATGTTCCCGAGCAACTTCTACACTGACCTTGGAAAGATGTGATGTATCAAGTCTAACGGTATTAGGATTTGCAGGTTGAAAGTTGTTACCATAGAAAGCTTGTTGAGAAGCTTGTTGTGGAACTTGAGGTGTAACAACTTGAGGTTGTGGTAGAAAGGCTTTAGGGATCAAATTCTTGACCATAGGTTTGAGTACTTGAGCCGACAGATTGATCTGTTTGAACTGGTGGTGGTAGAAAGGGGTTAACATTTGACACAAATGCAGTTTGAAGTTTTTGTTGCTGAGTTGTACTAACACCTGTGTTAATACCTCCAAAGTACATCTTAGGGTTTTGTGGAACGGAAACCCTTTTTGCTTTCCGGATTTCTTCTTCATTTTTGTTCTCCAGCTTCTGAACAAATTCATAAATACTAATCATATCCAAAAGACATGTATGCCTTAGTAAGTCAATAAATTGACTCCATTTTGGCGGTAAGGCGTCAGCAAAACGCATCAAGATTTCTTGTGGAGATGCAAACACTTTATATGAATACATTTCACTAAGAAGATGGTAGAAACGTGTTGTCATATCGTTCAGCGTTTCATTCTCCATGAACATGAAACCTTCAAACTCTTTCTTTAGCAGATCATGTCGTATTTTTCTTGTTGCAGCATTTCCTTCCCCTCTTGCTTCCAAAGTATCCCACAAATTTTTGGTGGTGGTACATTACACGAATTGATGATAAATGTCCTTATGAAGTGCTTGTGTAAGGATACCGAACACTTTCTTTTCTAAATCATAAGCCTTTTTATCATTTTCATCTAAGTTGGCTAAAGAAGTTGGATTTGATTCTGCTTCTTCGAGAGATTCTTTGTATGGTGTAGTAAAACATGTCTATAATTTTTTTATTTTGACCGAGAACATATGTATGGAAACGACTTTTCCATGAAGGATAATCGTTCATATGGTTCAGTTTTGGTGGACGGTTATTACTTCCTGTTTCACTCTCGCTTATAAGAAGAGTCTGAATGCTCTAATTTTGATTTGCTGCACACGCCCATTGATTTGCAGTAATCATGGCCGTGTGTTGAGGCATTAGTGATTTCACCCATGAGGTTGCGGAGCTTTGTGATGAGTCTTGATTTGTGCTTGAACTACTCCCCCAATCCCAAGGATTAGTACCCATTATATCTTCTTGTTAATGAAAAGTAAAAGGTTTAACGATTTATTTTTGAAAATAACAGTCTCCTTTTAAAGTTCACAATTAAAAACCACAAAGATTTGAAAAATGAATCACGAAAAACATATTAAAGAAGCTTATTCTTCACACGAATCAGTGATTCGTACGAGTCACACTTCTTCATACGAACTAGGTTGTTCGTACGAACAAAAGTCTTTCGTGCGAGCAACTGTGCTTCGTGCGAACAAGATCCTTCGTGCAGATGACTTGGTCTTTCGCACAAACAGTCTTGTTCTTCATGCGGATGGGTTATTCGCACGGATGTTTTTCGCAGAGAGGAATCTTTTTGCAGGGTTGGTTAGTGAAAAATTCCTTTTCTAACACACACTTGTTTCTGAAAGTGGTCAGTTGTCTACACAATTTTGGTTAAAAAGACAAACATTCCATATCAGCTTTTCAGTCAAAACAGTCAAGTCAGAATGTCTAGAAATTTGGTCACCCTACAAGAATATTCCGGTGAGTTTTCCGGCAGTGTTTCTCCTGAAGATATGTCCAACAGAATTTTGATAGAAATTTTTAAGATAAACCAGATCCTAATATGTCTCCATGTATTCTAACAAGGTTTTTTTGAAAATTTTCTAGATACAAGAAGTTTTGAGTTTTAAGTTGGTTATCTTTTAAAATTGAAGTTTCCTGTTAAAAGTTCAAGAACACTTCCAGAAACCCTCACAACTAGCTCAGACACAAGACTAAGCTTGGGTTTCAAACAAGGAAGGGAGCCAAAACTCTGATACCACTTGTAGGTCCACTTGGAGGATCAAGATTAGCCTACTTCCCTATTTACACAACACACATACGGGTGCGGAATCCTCGTATGCAAACCAAAGCAAAGTAAGAAACACAAGATAACCAAAGATTCAATATCTTGATTAACATAAGAGAACTAGTACAAACACATACAAACAATGTTCATACAGACTCAGGAAATACTCTCTATGTTCTCGTGTTTCAATGTCTCTCTCCAGTGTCTAACTTGTCCAGACACAAATGAGAAGTGCATGTCTGTTTATATAGTGCCCACACCTAGCAACAGTACGAAGAATGTTACTGGTTGTACGAAACACTATAAGTCACGAAGAACATTCTCCAAAGGCTACTCGTATGAATAACCCATTGCTCATACGAACAAGACAGGCTCGTACGAACAAGCAAGGTGCTTGGTTGAAATGTCCCACTCGTACGACTAGTGAAACACTCGTACGAACGGTAAGTGGCAGTACGAGCAACAACTTGCTTGTACGAAGCACCTTTCACTCACACGTAGATGTGTTCTTTGGAGAAAGTGCCAACAGACATGACGTACACAAGACTCAACAGTATGCACACATGCAACTGTTTTACAACACAGACAAACTAATCGTCGTACTAAATCAAGATAGGAGGATATCTTGATTTGGTCGACACGACCATACTATACAGACACATTAAACAAAGACCGTACAATTACAAACGTAACTAAGAACAATGGATGACAAAAGTGTATCAACACCTTATACCGTTTCTTGATGGTAACGAGGAGAAGAATGATTCGAACATGGAGTTGGTAAGCTTCTTGGTAAGCGTGCCAACTTAAGAGGTCAACTAAAGGACCGGTAACATTGGTGTAGAATTTTGTACAATTTTCATTATTTGTTTGTTTCTTATTGTTCTTTGTTTTATCGTTTTCATCTCGTAAAAATCTCTTTGATGTTTGAAGTTCTGGACATCACAAATGGGTCACGAAGGTGTAACATTCACAACCTCTCAAACTCTCCTAACCACTTCATCTTCTTCCTCTAGCATTCCCTAGAACCCTAAAACCTTCAAGCTCTCATAACTTCTTCAATCCTTCACCAAATCCAATGATTCTTGAGCCTAACTTGTGTAGTTTTTTTAAGAGGAACGAAACCCCTATCATGGATTTCATCAATTATTGCTTGTTTGCAAGATTTTTGAACTTGAATTTTCGGGTTTTTGCAAGGGTGATCTTCAAGTTATTGATTTTCATCTTCTCTTAGTTTCTTTTAGTCTACATCATTAAAGGTATGAAATTTACTTGAATTTGAGCATGATTATCATATGGTTTGTTAATTTCTTCTGAAATTTTGAACTTATTTGTTTAAAAGTAAGTTGTTTATGACAATGTATGATGTTTTAGCTTGAATTTGAGGGTAAACACTTGATTTGGGGGTAAACACTTGATTTGGGTGGGGATTGGACATGCAACAAGTATGGTGATGTGATTACACTCATTTGTTCACATGATTGAACATGAACATAATGTTGAACCATGTTGAAATCTTATGAAATTAGGATTAAACATGAAAAATTAATTTGTAGATGTTAAAGTTTGCTACTTTGGAAGTTTAATTGAGCTATTTTACATCGAAAGAATACTGGGGTTCAACATCATATGTTATGTTCAAAGTTTGCGTTGTATTGAGATTTTAAGGTTATATTGATTGTTTTCTTTGTGTTGTTGCTTATAGTCATGGCAAGTTAGAAGAGGAGCAAGACTACAGGTCAAGGTTCATCTTGGGAGTCGGGTCCGCCTCCGGATTTATTCAGAGGAAATGGGAACAATTAAGTAATGTGGAGGAGAATTATGGAAGCTTGTACAAGCAAGATTGGGTTTGGGAAAAGTTCAAAGACAGTAATATTGGTAACACAAGGAATGAAAACAAGAAGAGACCACTGTCAATGTTTAATGATAAACGCCTTGAAGTGAAATTGTGGAAATGGAATATGGGACTGGAGTAACTACTACTAGTCCGGAGAGGGTTGTACCGGAAAGGGCGGTGAACGTGGACGAGTTTCAGACGATTAGGATCATCCAAATGTTTGAGAGGATTGGTTGGGAACAGGTCCTAGATTGGTGTGAGGACATCACACGACAAGTGAATTTGACGGAATTGTGCGAATGGTTGGCCTCATTGAGATTTAACAACTAGGATGGTCCACCAAACACGTGGCAGTTAGTTGGTGACACAGGAAGGGGTCAGATGGTAATGTCTTTCGAGACGATGAACTGTGTTGCACGGTTAGACTCGCTAGGGGTTGATGAGTACACCTACTATACCATGGATAAATTCCTAGACAACAAGATGAATACCAAGGACCCCGAAGGTATGATTGGGTCGGTGTTACCTTATTCTGATGGCAAGACTTGCTTGAAGAATGATCTATCAATTGAAGGGAAAATCCTTTAACACCTCTCGTTAGAGAATGCGATGGTATGGTTTGGAGACCGTGGAAAGGTGAAAGGGCCGGATTATCGAGCATTGCATTCGTTGTTGTTTGGGTCGCCAAAGTTGCCATGGTGACATATTGTGATGATGAATACATGGGATACCCGTGAGTCATGTACTCGAAAGATGATACTGTATGTTCGGTTGATAGTGCCATGATGGTGCAACAAAATTGTTTACCACCGGAAGCACTATGGTTTCAAAACTGGTGGATCAGATTTGCTTCGCATCAATGAAGCAACATTGGAGAATCCAGGTTCAAGTTTTTGGTCACCAATATACGATGTTTGATGATCAAGGACACCGGTTTCAGTACATCGATCTGAGTGCGGCACAAAAAGCCGAAAGAGAGGAGGAGATGGTATATGTGGAGAATGAGGATGAGCCTCCCGGTCCGAGGGGACCGCGCCGAGATATGCTCGGCCACACAAGGAAATATCGGCAGGTGTGGCGACCTTTGTAACCAACCAGCGTAACCTGGGGCATTGTGATTATAATCAGGGACAACAAGCTGTATATGATAATGCCTTCGCGGGTATTGGGGAAAATTGAGAATATGAGCAACGGAGGCGGGAAGAGCAATAGACAAGGTGGGTTATGTAGCAATCTCAGTGGGAACAACAGGAGATGCATAGGGCACAAGAGTCGGCTCGAAGACGAGCTTGGGAGGATGAGCAAGACCGACTTCGAATTGAACATAACGCGATGGAGGACCCTCGATGGGGTGCGATGGCTATAACTCAAGCAATTGCAACAAATAATACCAAACACCTCCATGACCAAGAAAGGCACCATCGAGATTATATGGCATGTCTTCAGTACCAAGAACACACACCTTGGCTCTAGTTATATTCCGCCACAGTTTCAACAACCGGCTGAAGGTGAAAGGGGTCCCCTCGATGATTAGCACGAGATGATGGAGACTCTCGCCGGTTTCCCGTTCTAACCATACCCGCCGGTCGATCCAAATGAGTGTTACCAGAGATAGTGCGTGGTATATTTTCCTTATTTTAGTTACTTTATTTTTTCTTTCGTCCTGTTTTGTTTTTATTTAGTAGTTAAATGAACTTTGTGGGTGTGTTCCCTATATAACCCTCACGAGACCTACTCGTCCTCCCGAGCTATCGGAAGTTTTAAAAGGGCTTGTTGCATAAGCTAAATGCAACCGTGATTCCTACGAGAATGAGTTAGGTTTGTTGTTGTTGTAAAATATTTTTCCACAAAAATCATAGTTGAATAAAAATATGGCTTGGTAAATTCTTTATAAAAATGGTAGAAATAGGTAACTAACGAATTTTGATGGTTGTGAGAAGCTTGCTTCTACACGAGGGTTGAGATTTATAGGTACATTATGTTCGCTAGGCGACTATTTTTGTTGAAGAATGAAGAGCACACGAGGAATGAGCGAAAACCAGGTGCAGACGTTTCTTTTTAGCTTTGATTTTTAGCTTTCTAATAAGTGGATTATATTTTGTATTTTATTTACCGGGGTGAAATTTTGGGGAGGTTAAACGTGTCATATCCCTTGTGCCTTTTAAAAGCTCTATTCTTACACATTGAGGACAATATTGACCTCAAGTATGGGGATGGGGGGGAGAAAAAGTTTTTCAAAATTGACCTGTTCATTTAAACACTACATATTAAGGACAATGTTGACCTCAAGTGTGGGGATGGGGGAAATTTAAAAAATTTTCAAAATGTCTTTGTTGAAGTAATCTAAAAAGCGGAAGTAATTAAGTCAATGAAGGATGGCACAACCCATGTAGTCTTTTGTCATGGTCAAGTTCAAATTAATAACATGACGGGTATTTAGCGGGTGGTTATTTTAAAATAATTTGTTTAAGAAACTTGCATTTTGTGAATATCATATACCATACCCTTTGTATGTGAGATTTTGAGCCCCTTTACACATTATAGTATACACATATATTTCTTTGTTTGAGTGGACCATTAGTCGCATATTGTAGAACTTGCAACTTTTGATGCATTTGAGACCATAGACCGAATACGAGCATAAGAATGATTAAGGCATTAAATCAATCCCTTAGTCGCCAACTATGAGCCTAAACCTTTCGTTTGACCAACCCATTTAGCCTTTGACCGTTGAGCCTTCTAGCTTTAACTTGTGTGATGAAAACTTGATTTTAGGATTAGTTGTTTGACTTAAAAAAATCAAAATTCCAGAAAATATCATGAAAAAGAATAGAAAATCGTTGAGAAAAACACAAAAATATGTATTGATAGTTTGTTGAATAAAAGGCGAAATTCTTTGCCTCTTAGTTTGTTTATTCGTAGTAGTCGTTTTTAGAGTAGTTGCATTTGTAATTAAAATCGAGTTTTCATCACCTTAGCTACTTTCAAATTATCCTATTCCATACCCTTAGCCTACCCCTTTACAACCCTTTAAAGACCTTTTTACTTATGCTTAGTATTTGTGTTCGGTGGTGGAGAATGATTGAGTTGCAAGCTATGCAGGTATGTGTTCTAATCGGTTTGAGTGGTTACATCAAAAGTGCTAATGCATCATCTATTAGCCAATTTTTAAACCGAGTGGAGAGAACATTGTGAGGGGTGTGTATGACTTGTCAGTTCCAAGGGCGGGTTATTCTTGGGTAACCATTCTAATGTGATTAATCACTTTACCGCTAAATATGTTGAAAAATTGTAAGAACCATGAACCAAGTATCACAATACACCTTAGCTTTATATCTCGAGAATGGGAAGTGTGTTTTTTCGCTCGACCTACGTGAAAGTGAAAAACAGATTTGCTTGAGGGCAAGCAAAGGATAAGTGTGGGGATGTGATGCGTGGTCGAAAACCGGTGTTCTCTTATGTTTAAGTTGATGTTTTTACGTAAATTTTAGTTTCGAATAGCCTACTTGAAATTGGAATGTGTTTTGCAGGTCTAACGGAGTTTAAGGAGCTATTCAGGAGCTATACGGAGCACTAGGATGGAAAACGGGTCAACCGGGAGCGAGAAATAGAAAACTCAGAGAATGCGATTTGCCGGCATCGTCGCCGATGCGCTCCTGGGCCGTCGTCGATGCCCCTCAGATATTCTGTCAACCAGAAATGATCATAGACACTAGATTAGCGCATTGGAAGAAAACAGCAAAACCAAGTGTCATCGCCGACGCCCTCTCCTGTTGTCAGACGCGAAATTTTCTTGTTTGTTGTTTGGGGACGGGCATATGAGTTGCTTTTGACCATTTTTAAAGGAGTTACAAGTTTTGTGAGTATGAAACATATCCTTGGAGCCAAGAACTTATCCGTATTAACCATTCTTTCTCACCGATCATCGAATCCATCACCTTCAATCCTAATCCTAATTCCCCACCATCATCATCATCAATCCCTCAATCCATTGTTCATCATCATCCACCCTAAACCCTAATCATCATCTCCATCACATTCGAAGCTTCAAGATGTTCAATGTCAAAAGTTCACAAATCATTGATCGTGTTCCGTTCATCATGAGCGGCAAATTCTCGCGGGTTTCACCCCGGTGTAGACTTTTGTAAGGATTCTAGGGTTTGCTACTTGTTTATGATTTGGTTTGTGACAAATTAAATTACATTTGAATCACAAGAGAATTGTCTTACATTTGTATTGAATTTATGGATTGTTGAGTGAGTTATGAAATTTGACTTTGTGAAATGAATATGCGTATTTATGCCTTGTCTTATGATAGGATTTGCTTGTCCGAGGTAACAAAGTGCATTGTGGTCCGTTGTCTATAACGTTGATAGCAATTGGCACCTAAGCCTTGTGATTTTAAAACCGTTAATGACCTAATTTGATTGAACCAAATTAAAACGTGTAGTAACCTTGGGTCCGAACAATTGTTGAAACCGGGTGTGAACCTTCTTTTCCACTATTGTTTAAAACCTTTTAAGCAAGTTTTAGTATAATCACAACTTCTCGAGTTTTCATAGTTTAGTAACTTAAACTAAAAATCATCGGTACATTCCGACACCCTTTTCAAACAAACAAATTAATCAATTTCTTAGCAAGCTTCATTAAAGTGAGAACATTCTTAAAAATCAATCACATCCGCGCGCAAACCACAAACTCTTCGTGGTTCGACCCTTACTACCGCTAACACATTTTAAGGGTAATTTGTGAATATAAATATTATATTTGATCGTGGCGTGACACTCCGATCACGTACCCAGCTGGGTTGAAGGGTACGAAACCTTCCCGTGTGAGGAACGAACCATCCCCTCTAACTCTTGACTTCGGATGCTTACCTCAAGATTATAGGTTGGACGGTCGTGATAGTGATTGAAGTGTGTCACCTCCACCGGGCAACATTTTTGGTTGGGATGGGTACTATTAGGGCTTTTATGTGTTTAATTATGAATTAATAAGGTATGCTTAATTAAGTTTGTGTAATAGTTTAATTTTAGGTTTGAGTAATATTAGATGTGTGTAATATTAAAATTAGGTTTGTGTATGCTTAATTTGTTTTATATATTTTTCTATAATTTTGTTAGGTTTTTGTATATCTAAAACATAAGAATTGAATTATTTAACATAACATTAGAATTGTTATATTTAAAATAACATAAGAATTCTTTTAAAAAAACATATACCAGAGGTTTTTCTGTATTTAACATGTACCCCACTAACGGGATCACTAATAACCATCAGACTAGTCTGCTAAAGAGGACCAATACCCCGCTGGATCGCGCCACCTCATCACCTCTAATGGCCTTCCTCGTCTGTTTTGGGGGTTTGGACAACGGACCGCATCTCCAACTTACATTTGGAGATTCTCTAACCGACCACAACCACCAACCCACACGAACTCCACTAAACAACTCAAGGGACCTACAACCTTGGTCTGACAACAAACCACCATCGTGAAACCACAAATTACCCTCTAAACCTACATATCCACCTTATGTTTATCTTCCCCAACCATCCACCGCTCGAAATCACCCTCCATCGCCGCTATAACGTTTTTTCGACCACCCATAACCACTAACAAATCCCTCCATCGCCTCATATCTAACCAGCTGAGACCACCACAGGTCATCTCCGAACTCCAACACACCTCAGTACCCCCCCAACCTTCGAAAACAAGCACTGTTGTTGCCACCACATTTTATGGTGAGTCCCCCGATCACCATTTAGTGATTCCGACCACAGGTAACCACCTAACTATGTATACAAGTCTTGCTTTCATGTTTCAATAGAAACATCGAGAACCGTATCCTTCGATTGCAACTTTTTGCTCACCACAATTACCGTTGTTAACATTTCATACCAAATGACGGTTACTACCAAAAAATAAAATTCACCAAGTTCTTTTTCTACTAGTGATTCAGGTTTGTTTTGAGTTTTAGCATCATTATTGGTAAACTAACTTCAAGCAAAGCTTCTCTTACATCTACAAGTTATGATCAAATAGGCTTAACACTATCTACAAGACTTTCCAAATGAGTGATAGATAAAGACTTAAGAGTCAATCCTTTAACATTATCTTTCAAAATTTGCAACCTTTTTTGTAGAATTGTCAAAGATGGTATAAATCCGTTGTATGATTAAAAAAAATCTCTAGACATAGTACACATGTTAGCCATGTCGCATAATGCAAGATTAAGACTACGTCAACCACAAGCAGCAAAAAAGCTCTAGGATTTTCGTCTAAGAATCTTCTTTGAACTCCATCATGTTTTCCTTTCATGTTTACTCCATTATCATTGCCTTGACCCGCATATCATCAATATCAAGACCAAGAGACTTTAGTTCCTTAACAGTAACATCAAAAGGTCTGTTACTAGTGGTATCATCAACAATAAAAAAAATATAGAAAAGATTCCACAATGGTGGTATCATTAACATCTCTCAATATGGGTATTTGTTCTTGGTGACTTGTATCGGTGGGGGGAGTCAAATATGGCGGAGTAGTACTTGCTTGCTTTATCTTCTTAATGATTTTTGCTCTATCTTTATCGGCTAACAATAGTATTAACTTGTTTTGGATATTGTGCCCAAGATAACTTATGCCGGTTTCATACACCGCATATATTCTTTCATAATTGGGTCAAACTCTTCAAACAATCAATCCCAAAAAAAATCCATTACCCTTTAGATATAACTTTTCATTTGATCCGGGAAATGCGAAACTATGTTTACCAAGAAATTTCACAAGTTGAATAATCCTCAAAATGACTTTTTTTCCAATAATCGCTTTCTTTCTTAAATTGCTCGTACGCTACATTGTCAATTGTTGCATTGCACTCCAACCTTTGACACATTTCAGACCATTGTTTCATATTCTTTAGATGTTCAATGCTAACTTCATGATCTTTAACTATATTAGTAGCATGTTTCTAATCCACAAAACCTTCACTATCCAACATACCTTTTGAATGTCCTTGTCTAAAACCTTTACAACAAAAACAAAATATCTTGCCTAGCTCTTTCAAATACACTAACCATTCTCTATCACAAGTTCCTCTTATTTGGTAGAATTCCATGATTATGAAAAATCGTCTTCCAAGTTTATCCACAAGACCTTTATTTATATTTAAATCCTATTTTGGGCCTTCCTTACCCAAATCATTGATCATGTCAGGATTAAGTCCATCCAAATTTCTATGATCAATATTAGGATTAACATTAGCTATCACATTAGCATCAACATCATCTTTATCCACATTAGCATCAACATCATCGTCATCCACATTAGCATCAACATCATCGTCATCCACATTAGCACCAACATCGTCTTCAACCACATTATCATTATCATCATTGTCATCTACATTAGCATCCACAATATCATTAACATCATCTTCCTCGACAATTAGAATTGTGGTGGTTTTTTAAAAGAACTTACGTATTGCCCCTTCTCGAGACTTTCTTTTTTCTTCCTTTTACTTTTCTAACAACCGAGTAGGTATTTTTATCTAGGAGGCATATTTAAAAAATATATATATAAAAGTTTCAAACAATTCAAACTTCAAAGTTTCAATATTCAACAAACAAACATTTAACTATTAAACTTAAACCTAGTCGATTATAATCCAGAAGGCAATAGCTACTTATTATAAATATCAAAATAATAAATATACTTTCTGTTGGAATTGAACCCTACAAAAGAACAGATGATAGAAATCCAAAATATACTACAACCTCTGATCCTAATAATAATGTAACATCTACTAAAGTCAAGCTCTGCTGAAGACCAAATGTCCAAGGTCTTCCATAGCTAAACTCTGTTGAAGACAAAGCTCTGCTGAAGTCTAAAGCTAAAGGTCTGCCAAGACAAAACTCTACTAAAGACTAAAGCTAAAAGGTCTGCTAACACAAAGCTCTGCTAAAGATCAAAGCTAAAGGTCTACCAAGGCAAAGCTCTGCTAAAGACCAACAGAGGATGTATCATCAGTGTTTAATATCAGTCCTTGTAACGTTTAGTTTACAGTAGTGTTTAGTTTAGCAGATGTTATTAGTTTGTTATTTTTGTTTGGTATCACTTTCATGCTGACATCATAAAAAGATGCTCAGTGGTTGGAATTGTAGTATAAATAGAACAGTGCCTGTACTGTTCTATTTGATCACTTTCATCGATTGTCAACTAACATATCTTCCTTACATTCTGTACGAACAAATCAGTGATCTTAGGCTGAGGGGGAAATTGTGAGTCATATGCAAGTAATTATGATTACGAAAGCATAACAATGAAAACAATCTCTCAGCTGTTATGAATTAAAGTTCATTGTTCTGCTGCAAGTTCATCCGATTTATCTTCTTTCATTTATCATTTTTAGAACTTGCATAAACAGTTAAGCTCAGATCCTAACAATTAGTATCAGAGCTTGGTCAATCGAATTTGATTTAATAATCAATTTGATTAGAATAGATCAGCTCTCACTACTAATTCAGTTTGTTCGTTTTTATTGAAAAACAGAGTTAAGTTACATTCTAAAAGTTTTAAACAAAAACTGTTTGTAAACTATTAGAATGTCACACACTTCACAAGGTCCTCATAACACCCAACACCATGTTTAAACGACCGATCTTGTCAGATCTGAGTATAATATCTTGCAAAGACGTATGGGTCATGTCCTTTCTCAGCAAAACACCAGCTGCTGGAAGTCGGTCATCTTTGGATCTCATGTTTTAATGATACCGAGTACAGAGGACCCTAAAGTCCAAGTTCCAAAGAATCCTGAAAATTATTCCGAGCAAGATTTCCTAAAAATCAAGCTAGATGCAAAGGCATTTAGTATCATGGCCTACATTGCCAAATGATATCTATGCTGGCTTGTTGCATTGAAGTAGTGCAAAGGAATCATCAGATGCTTTAAAAGAGCAATTCGGTGGGACTGAGGAAGTGAATGAAAACAACAAAGAGGTTCTAACAGCAATATGAAATGTTTTGTCATGTCAAAGGAGAATCACTAACCCAACAATCTGAAAGATTTAGCTGTCTCATTAGTAAACTTAAACTAGTGAATGTTACAGTTGCAAATTCGACTCTAAATAGTCGTTTACTTAGATCATTACCAGACAAGTGGGACACTATAACTTTGGTAACTAGAAATTTAGTTGGGTTCAAAGAAATGAGTCTTACTCAGCTTCATGGTAGGCTCCTCACTTATGAGAGAGCTGAAAAAGAAAAATAAGCTACAAGAGTCTAGCAAAGTGACTGATGACTATGCATTCGGTAGTACAACTCTCTTTAGCCAAGAAGAAGTCATTGGTAGTAGTAAGGATCAGAGTTATGATCATTTCATTGATATAACTTCTGGTTTTACACACCTAATTATGCATTTGCTACTAATGGGGAAAGCTAAACTTCTGACAACTTATGCTTTGAGTTGTGTGATCTTCAACATTTTGGTCCATCAGATTTGGAGAAATGGACATTTTGCACCAGTTGGCTCTGTTAAGTGTGAGATAACAAATATTATAAGAGAAAAGGTAGAAAGTTTCCCAGGTTGCATGGGGGAACAAAAGTTGGACTGGATAAGTCAAAAATTAAGTGTTATAAATGTAATAGGCTAGAACACTTTGCTAGAGAATGTAGGTCTCAATCAACTAGACCAATTGTCACACATCCTAGCCCTAGACCTCAAAACATTATCCATTATTCCCAATATACCCCTGCTCCTCACATGCAAATCACTGCTCATTTGCACACCCTGCTACCACTGTTCATGTGCATTATGTTCAAACCACTATTCCTCAAATTCAGTATGTTCAAACACCAGCTCCTCAGGTTCAAATCCAACCTGCACAACAAGTGACTTAAACCACTGCTCAAGTAGAGGTTAATCAATAGAGCTTCTTTACTCAGGGCTTTGTTAATTGGAGTAGCTTACCTGAGGATCTGACTGATGAAAACTTTGCTCTAATTGCTGACACTGAAAAGAAACAAAATGAATTTTGCTTTATGGAATTAGAGTCAATAGTTGAGGGTGATGAATTTGAGGAGGTGGGATCTAAATCTGTTGAGTCTAATGTTCATGATGCAACAGTGGTTACAAAAGAAAGTGCTAGTGAAGATGTGAAACCTCTGTCTGATCCATGGGATGCTAGTGTTTGTGAAGGTGAATGTGATTATGCCATGATGGTTACTACTAAGGGAGCTCCTACTTGCCTTGATAGTTTATGGTATGTAGATAGTGGAGGCTCCAGGCATATGACAGGATGTAGAGCCCTTCTTAAAGACTTTATAGCTCATAGAGGGGGTGATATATCCTTTGGTAATAATTCAAAAGGGAACGTACTTGGGTCAGGGACAGTTCAGGCTGGGAAGCTCAAATTTGAAAATGTCAATCTTATCGACAATCTGAAATTTAATCTTCTTAGTGTTTCACAAATGAGTGACAGAGGCTGTGGGTCATTTTTCACTAAGAAAACTTGTCAGATTGTTCGGCCAGAAGTGGTTAAAAAGATTGATCAAATCATAGCCGAGAGCAAAGCACAACTTGTTGCTCATAGGAGTGGCAATGAGTATGTGGTTTATATGTTGAATGATAATCTGATGACTAATGCTTAACTATTCTCAGCTGCCTCCAACAAAGAGACAGAACTACGGCACAAAGGACTTGGACACACAAATCTAACAACTATCACCACACTCTCTAAATAAGGCCTTGTAAGAAGCTTACCAAAAAGAATTTTCACAAAAGAAGAACATTGTGTTTCCTGTTTAAAAGGAAAACAACATAAAAGTTCTTACAAACCAATTGGTGAAGCCAAAACAAGTCAGTGTTTACAATTGTTACACATGGACTTGTTTGGCCCTGTAAAACTCATGAGCCTCATTAATAAGAGATATTGTCTTGTAATTGTTGATGATTTTTCAAGGTTTACATGGACTTACTTTTTGCACTCCAAGGATGAGACTACATGCATCTTGGAAGGATTTGTGAAACAAGTTGAAAAGTAATTTGACCTGGCAGTAAAAGTCTTCAGGAGTGACAATGGCACAGAGTTTAAAAATAAGAAGTTGGATGAGTTTTGTGTGTCAAAAGGAATTGTAAGGCAGTACAACATTCCAAGAACACTAGAACAAAATAGGGTGGTTGAAAGGAAAAACAGGACTTTAGTTGAAGCTGCTAGAACTATGCTTGCAGGCTCTGGTTTACCCTTGTCCTTTGGACAGAGACTGTAAACACTGCTTGTTATGTTCAAAACATAGTTTTGATCAACCCAAGACATCAATCCACTGCTTATGAAACTATGTTCAAGATAAACCACTGATCTCATACTTTAAAATCTTTGGCTGCCCATGCTTCATTTTAACTCTAAAAAAGATTCAATTTCAAAATTTACAGCCAAAGTAGACTGTGGTTATTTTCTGAGATATTCAACCACTACTAAAGCCTATAGAGTCTTTAATTTAAGGACTAGGTGTGTGGAAGAGACCTTGAATGTTAAGTTCAATGAACTTTCATCATTACAAATCCCAGTAAATCCTGCTAAACTTTTTTATTTAGACAAATTCACTTTTGAATCTGTGTCTATTAAGACTGACCATGAGGGTACACCACAGTCTTCACAACATGACTATGGATATGGCATTGTGATTCCACAGTATAAAGCCACATCCACCATCAGGGGAACAGATGTTGTCAACAACCGTGAAAACTCTATCACTGTTGCTGATCCTCAATCCTCTGCCATCTCATCAACCATAACATCTGTTGATAAAAGTCCAACCACTGTGGATAAAAATCATCATGTTCTCACACCTCCTCACCAATACCCTCCAGATCCATTTAAAGCAGATGTTGGCTCTTCAAAATTGCCAACTGATGTTAGCTCAGATGATTCACATCTACAGCCTTCACTTTAAAAATGCCATCATTCCTTATAAGGGAGATCTAATCTACCATAAAAACTATCCATCTGACCTTATCATTGGCAACATAAATGAAGGGGTGCTCCCTAGAAGTCAATCCTAAAACATTTGTCTTTTTGCTTGTTTCTTATCTCTCACACAACCATTCAAGTACCAAGAGGCACTAAAAGACAACACTTGGGTAGAAGCCATGCAGGACGAGCTCCTCCAGTTTAAAAGACAACAAGTATAGGAACTTGTACCATTGCCAAAGGATGTATATCCAATTGGCATAAAATGGGTCTTCAAAAACAAAACTGACGAGAGGGGTATTGTTGTCAAGAATAAAGCTAGGCTTGTGGTTCAAGGCTACAGACAAGAAGAATGCATTGATTATGATGAAACATTTGCTCCTGTAGCAAGATTAGAAGCCATCAGATTGTTCTTAGCCTATGCTGCCAACCACAACATCAAGGTGTTTCAAATGGATATAAAAAGTGCATTCTTGTATGGTAAGATCAAAGAAGAGGTATATGTTTGTCAACCTCCTGGCTTTGAAGATGCATTTTATCCTGATCATGTCTACAAGATTAATAAAGCTTTGTATGGCTTGAAACAAGCACATAGAGCCTGGTATGATACTCTTTCCACTTTTCTCTTGTATATTGGTTTTTCAAGGGGTAAAATTGATAAAACCTTATTTTTGAAATGGAAAGGAAAGGATTTGATGCTTGTCCAAATTTATGTGGATGACATCATTTTTGGATCCACATGCACTGCCATGTGTGAAGAGTTTAGAAAACTCATGGCAGCAGAGTTTGAAATGAGTGCAATGGGTGAGCTCTGATGTTTTATTGGTCCAAGTAAAACAGTTGCAAAATGGTACTCATTCATCAAAGTAACTATGTCAAAGAACTACTTAAAAAAATTTAAATGAATGATTGAAAACCATGTAGCAGACCCATTGCAACCACAAAGCTTGTCGCTGTTGATGAAAAAGATGACTTGGTTGATCAAACTATTTATAGAAGCATGATATGTTCTTTACTGTACCTAATTGCATCAAGGCCAAACATCATGTTTGCAACATGTGTTTCTGCTAGATCCCAGTCAACACCTAGGAAGTCCAATCTCATTGCTGTAAAAAGGATATTCAGGTACATAAAAGGTGCTCCCACACTTGGTATCTTGTATCCAGCTAATGGAAATATTAAGCTTCAGGTTTCTCAGACAGTGATTTTGTTGGATGTAAAACCACAAGGAAGTCCACTTTCAGGATGCTGTCAATTCCTAGGCAATTGCTTAGTGTCTTGGCAGAGCAAAAAGCAGGCTGCAGTATCAACATCCACAGCAGAGGCTAAGTGTATTGCTGCTGCAAGCTGCACTGCTCACCTCCTGTGGCTTTAGAATCAGTTATTGGATTTTGGTGTAGCTGATTTAGAGACTCCTCTCATGTTAGATAGTCAAGCAACTGAAAACATCATTAAAATTCAGTCTCTCATTCTACCACCAAGCACATTGACATCAGACATCACTTTGTGAGAGATTCCTATGAAAAAGGTTTGATTTCTCTTCATCATGTTCCAACTACAGATCAATTGGCAGATGTTCTAACAAAAGCATTGGATACATCTACTTTTGAAAGTCTGATCTCTAGGATTGGTATGCTAAACACGGAATAAAACCAAATTTTTGGGTTCCATGTGTAAAAAGCATTAAAATGTGTTCAGAAAATCAACTTCCATCCTTAAAAATAGCTAAAATTGAAATTTTTCAATAAATCTCTAAAGTCTGTTCACAACCATTGTTTCTCAAAACCTCTGCTTGGCATGAAAATCTATCTGTTGCTGAAAGTGTATCCTCTGTTTCTACTACCACTGTTGGTGAAACCATTGTTTTCCCAATCCACTGATAATCTATCTTCCGATAGTGTAAAATCTCCACTGATCCTTCTTCTGTTCAGAACCACTGCTGGTCTCCAGCAGAGGTTTCTAAACAATTGTCATCCATTATCCAACAGAGTTTACACGTGCGCAGATGATAGCCATCAGATCTTTTGGAAACCGCTGTCACGTCAGCATTCACTTTTCCCTTTATAAACCTTGTTTCATCCAAAAAGAGTTTCCACTTGCCATTTCAATTTCACAAACAGCAATTCTTCATAAGTTCCTCCATTACTCTCTATCTTTTCAAAACCCTAATCACTCACTTCTTCACCATGAATCTCATTATCAAAACTCCCCACAACTATCTTCCAATACTCGAAAAACCAATAATAATACTGTGTTTCACTCCATGATTGATGTTCTACAAACATCATCATATAAAGATGTGTTACTCGCAAAAGCACCGATCTATATTGACACCCTCCGCCAGTTTTGGGCGAATGCTGAACTACAAGTTCAGAACAAAAAGCCCTTTGCCATCACCTCCAACATTGGACAGTCACTTGTTCAAATTTCTCCATCTACCATCTCCACCACTTTCGGTATTAACGACCTGATGACCCTACTTCTTACTCAAAGAAAGATTTACACACAGAATTCATTGAGCGAGGATATGAAGGTCAGTTATTTGGTATTACTTTTTCAAACCTAAATTTACCACTAACATGAAATTCTTTTTCCACACCATTTTACTTTGCTTGTCAGCTAAGACAACTACTTTCAACGAAATACCTTTAAATATTCAATACCTGGGTTATGCTATTTTAACCAAATCCAAATTTAACTTTTCTCAGGTATTGTTTTCTGATTTGGTTGCAAATTTTAATAATCTTAAAAAGGGTAAAGCTTTTTTGATACACCCTAGGTTGTTGAGTTTCTATTTACAAAAACAAGTTCTGAATCTGATTTTCAACAAGGTGTCATTTGTGAAGTTGGCAGTCTTAAACATGAAACTTTTACTAGACTCTCATCACAAAAACCTAAGGTGTTGAAAACTAAAGCAACAGAGACTGAGCAAATTTTGACTACTTTAACAACCACTGCTCCTTCCTCTGTTGCTGAGCCCACTGCTCCTGGTGAACATGGCACTACGACCAGTGTTGTGCAACCCACACCAGTTAAACCCAAAAAGAAACCCACCAATCCATCAAGCCCACCAAACACCCCAAAAAGGTAGCTCTGGAAGATGAGATCCCCGATGTCTTACCTGTGACAACACCAAAGTCACTTACAACCACTGCTGCTACTTCCTCACAGCAGTTGGCTCAAAGATCTCCACCATCACAAGCTCATCTTGCTTCCTTACAAAAGGAACAAGTTGTAATCACAGGGAAACCACAATATGAGGAACATGATTCAATTGAACATTTGTTCTCTAGCCCCTCTTCCGTGGCTATGTCTCTTTCTACTCGCTTACCCACTTCTCTAATACCACCCACTTTTATCCCTTTGCTTGAAGCAATAGAGAAAACTCAGACACTAGCAGTCCCTCTCACTCGCCCATTAAAGAGAGTCAACTTCCACACATGACTGCATCTGAGGACAACTTTATCTGCCAGCCCACAATCAATTTAGGAGGTTACACCCTAAGAGTTACATGTAACTCTTGGGGGTAGTTCAAGTGAAGCAACTACTACAACTACTGCTGCAACAGTGGCTCAGTTGGACAATGGTTACATACATAAGACTTCCTTGAAGGCAACAACTGCTGAAGCTACAATCGTATCTTCTAAGCCAATTGGAAGTCCCCAGAACCAAGAACAAGGGCATTTAGGTCTGATACTATGGAGTTTACTCTAGTAGAAGATCCAAATACAACTACCTCAGGTAGGAATTCAGATGATCCTATTAAATTAGGTGATGAATTAAGGTATAAAGAAGTGACGGAGAGGATGCCTTCCATGGAATCATCAATTGATGACATCTAAATCATGATGAAACTACTCCTACAAAACTCCCAACATGTCATCCTCCAGACCAAATGCTGATGAGCTATAGAAGGTTCTCCAACCAGTCCTCCTAGCTCAGAGACAATTAGTTAATATTCAGCATGAAGCTCAAATGCAAATAATCCACAACATGGTCGGGGCTAGATATAAAGATACTCAAGCTAATATAAAAGCCATCAAAGACCACTTGTTGAAAACTACTGGCTCTGCCCCGGTTATCATTCTTCAAGATGATGCCAAAAAAGGGGAGAAAGATTCTTTGAGAAAGTTGCAGCCTAATTCCAAAGTTAAATCACAGGTGCAACAACAGCCAGCAACCACTACAAACTCTACTGAAGCATTCAAAGCATCTTTGGGCAAAGAAATTAATGAGACATTAAACCAGGAAGCTAAAAGGATTGTTATCGAAAAGCAGAAACGATAAGATACATTTGAAGCCAAAGCTTTAACGCTCATTGAAGAAGAAAAGGCTAAGCAGTTGGAAAAGGAAGATATTGGTACTTCAAGGCAAAGAAGGTCTGCTAGAAAAGCACGACAACCAACTCCAATCTCTTCTATAACCACTTGCTGAAACCACTACTAATGTATCCTTTTCACCGTAACCACAACAGTGTAAGGACAGATGTTGTAACAGCAGATGTTGAAATAATAGATCTTCCAAAAAATGTTGTTCAAACTACTACTTTAATCACCTTTCCAACCACAGTGAACCACTGCCCACACCATCCCGAATTCCCACACATCCACCAATCACCACTTCCTACTTCATCACAATCCATATCACAACCATCCTCATCACTTCCACATTCTGAAACTCCATTTCCAATCATGCACCTATCCTCCTCATTCCTTCCTATGGGCATTATACCCATTGGAAATTTTTGCAGTCAAAGAAGAGATTGAAGCTTTCTATAAGATAGAGGATCCTCAAAAGAGAGAATTTCCTTCCTTGCGGGGGTATCAAAAGCCTAGGAACCTAGATGAATATCTTAAGCTGAAGGCTAGACAAGCATAATACATTGCAAAAGAAAAATCAAAAGACAAAGATGACAGGGCTTTACAAATCTCCTTGTAATACCAACTGAGCAAAATGAAAAGTATTCAAGAATTTGCTAAGGAGTTAAGTAAGTCTATGTCTGAACAGCCAACTACTAATGATCCTTAATTGAAAGAAGATTATCTTGATCATGTCATGAAGCTGAAGCCTTACAAAGCAACAAGGGCACAATTTAAAGACTAGTCGGCAAATGAGCTAAAGGAAGATATTGAAAGAATTCATTCTATGCTCAAGGATCTTTCAAAGAAGCCTACTCCTCTTGCTTGGAAAAAGGCCAAAATTGAAAGCCAAAACCATGCTCTCAAAATTAAAAGAATGAAAGCCAAACTTGTTGATGCTTTTTATGAAACAACAAGGCAGATTGCTAGATTGCCAGAATCTAAAGTGGTAGATACCTACAGAAGGTTGGAAGAATTAAGAAAAAAGGATCCTTCTATCCCAAGAAAGCCAATCTATGATCAATCAACCTCTTTTCTTAAACACACCCTTGCTCCTAAAGATCAACTTCAACCTCTAGCTTATCCACCAAGCAAAGAGGCAAAAGCAGGTGGAAAAAGAAGATCAAAGGATGCATGAAGAATTGAGAAAGGATGGTATAAAAAATCAAATTTTGTTTCACACAGATGCTGCAAGTGACAAGCTTAGAGCCCCAATACCTACACTTGTACGCAGACCAACCTCACCCAACTCATCAAAAATAACACTACTCCCAAGAAAACCATCTGACTCAAAAATTCTAAAGTGAAGTCTAACAAAGACAACCATGAATTGACATTGCTCAGGTCAGATGGTAGAGTTCAAATGATAAAGATGGAGGATGCATACGATCTGGATGTAGCTGATCTCCAAGACTTGCTAAATCTTGAACTTGAAAGGAATGTAGAAGACATGATTGCCCTAGACTTTGAACTTCAATTCAAAGGCCAAATAAGGGAATCATAGATGAGAAATAAAGATTAGAAATAAAATTATTGTTTTGGCATCATATCTTCTAGGGGGAGATTGTTGGAATTGAACCCTTCAAAAGAACAGATGATAGAAAGTCAAAATATACTACAACCTCTAATCCTTATAATAATGTAAAACATCTGCCTAAGTCAAGCTCTGCTGAAGACTAAATGTCCAAGGTCTGCCATAGCTAAACTCTGTTGAAGACAAAGCTCTGCTGAAGTCTAAAGCTAGCTAAAAGGTCTGCCAAGACAAAGCTCTACTGAAGATCAAAGCTAAAGGTCTTCTATGGCAAAGCTCTGCTGAAGACCAACAGAGGATGTATCATCCGTGTTTACTATTAGTCCTTGTTATGTTTAGTTTATAACAGTGGTTAGCTTAGCAGATGTTATTAGTTTGTTATTTTTTAAGTGTCACTTTCATGCCGACATCATAATAAGATACCCAGTGGTTAGAATTGTAGTTTAAATAGAACAGTGCATGTACTGTTCTATTTGATTACTTTCATCAATTATCAATCTAACATATGTTCCTTACATTCTGTACGAACAAATCAGTGATCTTAGGCTGAGGGGAGATTGTGAGTCATATGCAAGTAATTATAACAAGAATAAACTAAACATTACAAGTACTGATTAGAAAACACCGATGATACATCCTCTGTTGGTCTTCAGTAGAGCTTTGCCTTGACAGACCTTTATCTTTGATCTTTAGCAGAGCTTTGTCTTGGCAGACCTTTTAGTTTTAGTCTTTAGCAGAGCTTTGCCTTGGCAGACCTTTAGCTTTAAACTTCAGCAGAGCTTTCTCTTCAATAGAGTTTAGCTATGGCAGACCTTGGATATTTAGTCTTCAGCAGAGCTTGACTTGGGTAGATGTTACATTATTATTTAGAGCAGAGGTTGTAGTAATTTTTGGCTTACTATCATATGTTCTTTTGTATGGTTCAACTCCAACAATCTTCTTTCATTTACCATTTTTAGAACTTTCATAAACAGTTTCAAACTCAAATCCTAACACTTTCACTTTCAAACAATCAGACGTCCAATAATACCTAACTATTGATTACAACCCGAAAAGAGAAAACCCCTCACAAAATATGAAAATATACTTTCGTCATCATCATCATCATCATCATCATCATCATCATCATACTTAGTAAATCCCACCAATAGCAAAGCTAAGGTAGGGTCTAAGGAGGGTAAGATGTAGACAACCTTACTTCTACCCCGAAAGAATAGAGAGGCTGCTTCCAGTGAGACCCCCAGCTCGATAGTAGTTTTGCATCAATCCTTGGGCATAGGGCACATAACATTCAGCAATTGGGACAAAAGTCGCAGTGCATGTACCCCCTTGTCTTTCGGCTCTCAATGCCACCACATGATGCATGATAAATCGTCCCTCGCTTTTTAATGTTATTTTCACATAAATTAGTAAAATAACATTAATAATAGTGCATTTTAACTTTTACCCCCGAGGGCCCATACATATATACATTATATGCGCATACCGCAAGCGGGTCGTAAAATATACTTTCTACTTCAAACAAACAAACATGTGTATATATTGTATACATGAAAATTGACAAGTTTGACAAGTTAAAAAAAGAAACATAAAACGTCAAAACAAACCTCAATTCTAGATGAGTGGTTGAATGTCGTGCATGTTGATGCCTACAACGTGTGTGAAGATGTGAATTTCGGCAGGAGTTTTTGAATCTCGAAGCCTGTTGGCTGTTGAATTTGATCTCTCGTTTCAGTTTGTGTCTCTTCCCTTACCGCTACTTTCTATCGACTATGGAAATTAGAGCTCCATGATTGATTTTTTTCTTGCTCATACGACAGATTCACAAAGTCACAAAGAGCCACACTAACAAGATTAATTATGTTAAAATAGTTAAACTTCATTGGGCCTATTTTTATTATGTCTAAATTCAAACTAGTAAACTTTTACATAATTTGGGCCTTCATCGTAGTTTTAAAAGTAATAGCCCACAAGTTTATATATATATACACACACATACATGGTAGGGATCCTAAGAGAGACACGTGCTAATTGAGAAATGTGAGAAGCATTCTGTACCACACATTTTCTCTAAGCATTTTTTTTACTTCTAATCACACGTTTTTAAGGGTTTTTTTTGGATATATACATATGCAGATATTGTCAATTCTGAATTATACACATATGTGTATAATTAATTTTTAAACTGTACATAAGCATATATACACATGTGTCCTAAACCTAGGAAGTGTAGGAAATCAGGTCAGACGAACTTCGATTGAGCTCTTTCCGGCAGCATTGGAACTAGCTTGTTGAACCCTAACAAGAAACTGTAACCCCTTAACCCTAAACCTAAATCACAAACCCTAAGGCTAAAACCTATGCTAAAACCTAAAAACTAAACTATAAACCCTAAAGCTAAACCCTAAATACTAATGCTAAACACTAAAACTAAACCGTAAAACTAAACACTAAAACTACACCGTAAAGCTAAACCCTAAATACTAACACTAGACACTAAAACTAAACTCTAGAGCTAAAACCATAAACACTAATGCTAAACCCTAAAGCTATAACTAAATCCTTCCACTCAAACATAGATGTACAATACGTATATTTCAATTTTAAACACATGTATACATATATGTATAGTTAAAAGATTAACAATATTCGTATATGTATAGTTAAAAGATTAACAATATACGTATATTTATAGTTAAAAATTGACAATATACATATGTATTACAGAATACCTGACCAACAAAAAATGGAACCTCCATTGAAACCCTGAATTTTTTCTTCTCCTTCTTTATCTTCTTGGCAACTCTATTTAATGGAAAGTCATTTGATTTGAGCAAGTTCATGTCAACTTCTACATCTATCATCAACTATGTAATCAAAGTCATCTCATCCTCCTCTTGTCGATTTTCTCCATTTTATATGACATCATCATGAACACAAATAGATATGTTATCACCGTCATGAGTAGATCCATTGTCATAAGTATCACTATCCTCATTTTCCACACCATTGTCTTCAATCAATAACGCCTCCAATTCAAATTCTCTAAGATCTTATTCATCTTCATGATCCACATATATACTCTTCTTCATGATGTTGTTGATCCTCTTGAACTTGTATGTTAAAAGATACATGTTATATAGTTCCATCATAATGTGTGCAATTTGACTCCCAATAAGCATATACTAGATCATCATTCTTAGGGGTAAACCCTTGAGCTTCTACTAAAATTTTAACATTTAATGGTTCAGTTTCCTGATCAATAACATGTTAGTTGTGGATTCACAAGTTTAGTGAGTTGTGGATTTACAGGTTCAGAAGTGGTGGATTAACAAGTTTAGAATGTGGCGGATTAACATTCAGAAAGTTTAGGATTAACAGGCTTAATAAGTTATCGATCACATGTTTAGGTTAAGCAAAACGTTGATTGACAAGTTCAGTAATAGGCACACTAAATCATGACCCACTAACTTAATCAATGAAGGTATCAGAGATTGGTTTAGTAGCTTCATGATTCAACTCGTTAGTAACTGATTTAGTTACCACTTTAGTAGCCTGGTAAATAGATTATACATTGCTTTTTTAAACATTGCACTCTATTGCTAATGGTTTTCTCACTTTGTTTCAAATTCGTTGGTTGCTTTTTACTAGAGCTTACATATTGGATTGTCTCCTCTATAAACACTTTATTGTCTTTTGTTGACATGAAATAAACATTCAACTTTGAGTCCCACTACTCAGTGTACATCTCAATGACCTCTAAAGGTGACACATATTGCAATAACTTCATAACATCAAAATGATAATATATTGCTTCTTCTTTAGGATAACCCATCTTTAGAATCATTTGATCTACCCTATAAACTAGAAAACTTATGAGAATTAACCATATCACCAAACTTAATTTTTCCTTTAACGTAGATTCTACCTGGAAACTTTGTAACCCTCCACCGTTGTGGAATTTCAGAGAGAAACATACGATGGCAATTTCCCTAAAAATAAAAAAAAATAAAAATTACGGCTTTACACAAAAAATTAACGATCGTGTACTGAAACAACAATAATTTAAATAAAACTGAACTGACCATATTTGTTTAAGGGTCAAAGCATGCATTTGGAGGTCGTAGTTTCCAATCAGAAAGACGATTTTGTGATGACATTTCAACATTAAACACCATGTGATGTTATTCGTATTTTGATTATGATAATCTGGTTCAGAAATGCAATTGCTAAACCCAAGTGATGAGAGTGAAAACTAATCAGTGGGGTGAAAATGAAGGTGAATTGTGGTGGGAAAGTTTTATTTTATTTTGTTAGTATTCATGACATAAAAAAATGTTTAATAATCATGTGGATATTACCAAAAAGCCCACAACATAAGAGGCATTTAACACTTTAGTGAAATGGATTGGAAAGACAAGAAAATGAAACCTTAATATGCTTTTAGCATTAAAAAGTTTAAAAATACCTAAATTGGAATTTAAAGCAAACCTCATGGACTAAAATTGCATTTTACTCTTACTTTGAAAAAAAACATGCTAATTAAATCGAGCATACTTTTGATATTTGTAAGATTATATGAAACTTTGTTAACATATACCATTTACTATAACTTGAAAAACCTCATTGTTAGACTATCTGTTGTAGAATAATTAAACCATTGCTATATCACGTCATACCACTATCACTATCATGTAAGATATTAAATAATAACTAAATACATAATAATTTGGTGTTACGGTATAACTGCACCTAATAAATATAAAATTAAAGAACTAGACTACGCAACGTTACGCTAGTTTGCTGGGCTTCCTGAGCTACCAGCCTTACCATGTTTGAAACTCAAGAACGGAATTATGATCTGAAATCACATCTACCATCAATCTGCATGTGCTCCCTGTAATTCCACCATCATCTTCCCAATTCAATCTCAATTTTCAAAACCACGCATGTTCGAATATCAATCCATGCTGAACTTCTCTGGATTTAGTGAGGCAAGATCCAATTGGAAACCTAATTTAACCTAATCACTCAATTAGGTATGTGTTGATTTCGTTCGATAATGATAAATTGCCAATTTGCCACAAATAGTCCCAAATCATTCAATGCATATCCAAAAGCTGATATTGAACTAGAATCCAATACAATTAGAACACCTAGAAAGCCAAAACATTATTTGTTTCATTATTTTCACTTTCTCCAATTATAAGGATCAAATCTTTTGGAAATCGAGTTATGTACTATTACAAACTGCACCCTATGATGATTCTGTTGATCTTTTTGTCATATGGTGTAGCCACTCTTATACTTCTTTCAGTTTACACCAGCCATATTAGTACAATAAACAAATTAAATAATGGGTTAGGGTTAGATGATGGTTTTCCATTTGCGAAGCTGAGGAACCTGGTGATGGTTGTTGGACATTCGATATATACCAGTAGTAGTTGTAAGAAAGTTGATTGTCACACCCCAACCGATGGCGGAAACATCAGAGTGAGATGAACGAGATTGCTCAAGACATCATTAAACTAATTGTGACAATATTTAATTAAACAACCCATTTTATTTCATTCATCAAATTTTCAAATACAACATAATTCGAATACAAGATAACAACAACGAGATAAGTTCAACAAAACATAATAATTCACTTAGCATTTAAGCGTGTTTTTATGCCGATCCTACTAAGTTTCATCATACCAACTTCATCAAGCTGCAACATGTTAAAAAGTATAGTTCAATAACAAAGTATTAGCGAGTACACAAGTTTGATATCATAATATAAGTAGTAAAAACGTTTAAACAAATCCACATGATAAGCTAGTATATGAGATTAATGTAAACAAGGCATGTGGACTACAAGTCAATCCTCAAGGGTACCGCATAATAGATTAAATGAAAACTTAACATTGACCACAAGAATACGGGCGGTGCGTTACTCCTATAGCACTATACATGTTAAGGGAGGCTTGATCGAAGTAAATGACGTTTAGTATCACAAAAGAATGTACCAAGTAAATAATTCAAGTATCACATAACTACAACATGTATGATGGATTGTTTGTGTGATTTCATAGAATAAAAGTGTGATTTATTGTGTTTATGATAAATTAACTTGTTGCACCCAAAAGTGTAAAGCATAAAAAGGGTGTCGAGTGTACTCACGGTTTTGCAAAGTTAATTCTGTGAAAGCGTTTAGGTTGATTAGGGGACGAACACTGAGTTATCCTACATAAGGAAACGTAGGTGTGTGAGTATTGGAAGAACGATGGAGTTCGGTAATTTTAGGAATTTAAAGTATGCAAAAAGTATGTATAGTCGAAAAAATTTATCTAGACGTTAACGCTCACTTTTTTCACTATAAGCCCTGAAGGGTGTTTGAGTTTTTATGGGTCATGCCCAAAAGAATCGTAACGATGGTTAGGTCATAGATAAAATAACCTAATATTAGGACAAGCAACCATGGTCATCGTCAAAGGTTCGGTTATATTTATTATTTACATATATATAGTTTACATATATTATTACAAGTTTATCATGTATAATTCATAGATTTCATATAAGTCACGGATGTCATAAAAGTCATAGAAGTCATGCATGGAGGTAGGAGGATAACCGTCCTAAACCTCTTTTGTAAGATTCGCCAATACACAAATTTCCACAAGGACAAATCCGGATGGTCATGAATAAAGTACTTCACTAAGCTACGCTTCGAACTGAATAAGCAAGCTAGGTGCGTGCATCCCGAACATGGCAACGTTTAGGGACATGTCGTAGCCTTGTTACTTAAGTGAAGGTGAACAGTAGCTTAATGGATAGAAATCCTCAAATGAAGGGTGGATTGAAAAGTTGGATAGCCAAGGCCTCAATGTAATCACACCTACACCAAACACAAGCTTGTAAGCTTGGATAGCTCAACACTTGTGGGTTAGAAACCCTAGTAAACACCACAAGTTTAGAGGCATGTTATACATCTTGATTTTGTATGGAACAAGTCTAGCTAGCTCACTAACCATAAACTTGATTAGAGGCACAAGTAGCATAGAGTTGTTATGGTTAAAACAAGTTTAAGAAAAGTTTATAAGTTTAACTTCCAAAACAGAAAGTTTGCCGTAAAAATGGTATTGTTCCACCTTGGTTTTCCATGAAAAACCTATGGTAACATCCCATGGGGCTTAGCAAACATTGTTGAGAAATAAAACATAAAGAAAACTTTGAAACTTTTAAAGTCTGAAAAGATAAAAATGGGCAGAAAGTTTAACACACTTTTAGACCTCAAAATGGTGAGGTTTCACCTTAGTTTGCCCAAGCAAACTTGTGAGAACCTTCCTAGATGTTATCCAAGGGTGTTAGAAGAAGAAACAAGGTTTAAACAAAGAAAGAAGAGAGTGGAAACTCACTTGCAAGCAGAAGTGTTTCAGCAGAAAGTTCTGAACTTGGTGAGAAATTTGGGAGCGTTTGGAGGCTTGTAAAAGTGGGAAATGGATGGGGAATTCTTGTTTATATAGAGGAGGGATTAGGGTTTAAGTTAGGGTTGCATTTAATGTGTTTAGGTGGGAGTTTTGATTGAAACAAGAAGAGATTAGGAGTGTGGCATCTTGCGGCCGCAAGCTGCCATATATTCTTTTTTTGTAAATTAATTGATTTTGTTAGCTTATTTGTTGTAATTTGATATATTAGTGACTTATTTGATTGAATGGTGGCCTATATCTAGACATATGCATGATACATAATCATAACAAGACCTTGTTAAGTGACAATTAATCATAACATGATTATGTTGGATTTACAAGATGCCAATTGCTTATGTTTTTCAGGATTGAAACACTAATTGCCTTGCTTGATTGATGCGTTTAAGTTGCTTGAAAGCTTGATAAGAATATACAAGTGAAATTGTGTAGGTCCCCTATCCGTATGGATCTTAACGAAATCGTCTATGTAATCTAGAGTGCGGAATCCCCTAGATTAGATTTCACAGAAACAAGAACAAGAACACGAACATGAGCAATTACTTTCAAACAGTCTTCTATTTATTATCATACACTAAGGTTTACAATCAATTCAAGGCTCTCTTCTCAATTCTCTCTGAACAACTAAACCAGCAACACAATCAGCAGAACCAGCCAAACGATCAACCTTAACCCTAATGCAAACCTCCCTTTATATAGTGATAGGTTATGCAACTGGACTAGGGTTTCCTACATGGACTGCTAATGGGTTTAAAGCCCAATTCGCTTACCATGTTCTGTTTAGTGTCTAGTTCAGCCCAATTACTTCTAATTCACTAATACAAAACTAAACCCGCTAACCGTTTATCATTTTACTAATTACTAGATATCCAAAGACCAAATCTAAGCTGTTCTCACAAATATGCACTAACAAACTCCCCCTTGACAATAGCTTCATAAAATAACTTTATCTTCAGTCTTCTTGCAATTTTTCACGTCTTTGAAAAACGTTGGTCTTTGGATAGCTTCAGCTTTAATAGCTTCTGTCAGCAACAGACTCCCCCTAAGCTGATGTATCCAATCACCAAATCTTCTAAATTGTTAGCGTTGAAGTAAACTCCAGTTTAGTACTTGCATAGCAATCTTCAAAAACTCTTCAACTTTGTCTGCAATGTAGAAAGGAGGTTCTACCATGCATCCAAGCAAACTCTTCTACACCAAACTTCTCAGCAACACACTGCTACAATCTGTATACTATAAAACAAACATCTCAAGAAACCATAAGAATTTTTCAACACAAGTTAAACAAATTATTATTATTATTGAAGACATAGTAAAACTGTATCACAGATTAAGCACTTCTCAACTCAAACTATAAACTCAAAATTTTTAAACACCATGAACCTGCAAGATCAAAAAATTTTGAAGTCAGGTTCCAACATCATCTCCCCCTATCGGTAAGAACTCCTCCATGAACAACCAATATCCGTACATTAAGAATTTACAAGAATAATGAAATATATTTGGATTTTTATGTTTTCTGAAAGCAAATAAATAACAAAATAGTAAACACTCTGTTTTTGTGAGTATCACCGTTAAGAAGAACATATCAGCAACATCAAACTGTTTTCACACCATCTGATTATTCTATATGCAATATTCATGAAAAGCAGTTCAAGACGATTAACACTATTGTTTATCCACCTAAACAAAATACATGAACATTTCAAGTACCATTACCTAGTGATATGTTTAGATAATTTATACTGATATACTAGTGTGTCCTACTTCAGGATATACCCCCACGATCAAGGTATGCACAAAAATTCATCATAGTAGGTGAGTATACCGAAATTCATCCTTTTTGATTTACAAAGTTAGATAATTGGTGATCAGGTCAGTACTTCCGTACAGCAAAGAGACCAATATCCAACGAGGGTTAGGGAAAATACCAAATTTTGGTACGAATAATGCAATTTGCACATTTGAATGACTCTCTAGGAGAGCTTCTTCAATTTTTGGGATTTGGCATTTAGCTCTTTTAAGATATCCTGGTTGTGAATAGGTCAGCATATATCTGGATGCAGCAGAAGGACAACCATGATACCGGGAGAAACAACGATATAAAGACCTAAAACCTCAGATTTTGGCAATCTATCAATGCAAGAATTAAGGTTATAAAACCATACGCCACTGATATGTTACCCACTCATACACAGTTTATTATATTTGTATCACCAAGAATTAAGGTTATAAAACCATACGCCACTGATTATTTCATGCCTTTTGCCTACTGGTACATCATATGATGAAGCTGCTATCACACTTAAGCAATTTTAATTTTAGTTTTAATGTGACAGTCTAACTTGTTGTTGTACTATCATTTATTCTTTTTCACACAGTGAAACTCATTTTTGATTTTTCTATTTTTTTTATTTATGTTTTTTATTTTTTATTTTTGAAAAGAAGTAAATTTATTTACAGAAATGTTTATGGAATAGTTATTCAGGATTCCTCATCCCGTTGAGTTCGACTAAATGTTCAAAATGAGCCCTGTTAAATGCTTTTGTGTAAATATCTGCCATGTTATCAAGTGTGTCGACTCGATGCAGTTCAATTAATTTCTTTTCAGCACAATCCCGTATAAAATGATGACGAATGTCAATATGTTTTGTGCGACTGTGTTTTACGGGATTGTTGTTGATTGAAATAGTGGCATTATTGTCTATCATAATAGGAGTAGGAGTGAAATTCAAACCGTAATCACGCATCTGCTGTTGGATCCAGAGAACCTGAGAGCAACAGCTACCCACAGCAATATATTCAGCTTCACATGTCGAGGTAGACACGCAAGACTGTTTCTTGCATTGCCATGACACTAGCCTCCCTCCTAAGAACTGACAACCACCTGTGGTAGACTTCCTTGTAGATTTGCATCCTCCAAAGTCCGAATCAGTGAAAGAAACAAACTTCAAATCACTAGCAGCTGGATACCATAACCCAAGTTAAGGTTTCCCTTCAGGTAACGAAGAATCCGCTTCACCACTTTCATGTGTGACTCTTTTGGATTCGCTTGATATCTGGCACAAAGACATACTGCGAACATGATGTCTGGTCTAGAAGCAGTCAAGTACATTAGAGAACCAATCATTGCCCTGTATTGAGTTGGATCAACATCCTCCACACTCTCATGATCTGGACCAAGATTGTGATTCTCACAGATAGGTGTATTGAAAGTAGCGCAATCCTCCATTTTGAAACGAGTTAAAATGTCTTACACATACTTCGTCTGATGTATAAACATCCCATCCTTCTTCTGTTCAACTTGTAAACCCAAAAAGTAGGATAATTCACCCATCGCACTCATCTCAAACTTGCTCTTCATTACCTCCTTGAAATCATGACACATGTTCTCATCAGATGACCCAAAAATGGTGTCATCTAGGTATACCTGTACCAGCAGAAAGTCTTCCTTCTTCCTTTTAGTGAAAAGTGTACTGTCAATCTGACCTCTTTCAAAACCATGCTTTAACAAATGTGCTGACAGTGTCTCATACCACGCCCTAGGTGCCTAATGCAATCCATACAATGCCTTATCAAGTCGATAAACTTGATCTGGATAGTCTGGATCAGTAAACCCATCTAGCTTGAGACATACACCACTTCTTGGACTTTCCCGTAAAGAAACGCACTCTTCACATCAAGTTGGTAAACTTTGAAGCCTGTGAATGAAGCAAAATCTAGGAATAACCGAATTGCTTCCAACCTTGCTACTGGTACAAACACTTCATTGTAATCAATCCCCTCTTGCTAATTGAACCCTTTCACTACCAACCGTGCCTTATTCCTTATCATGATCCCTCGGTCGTCTTTCTTGCACTTAAACACCCACTTGGTGCCTATTTCTTTCTCTCCTACAGGCAATTCAACTAGCTCCCAAACTTTCAACTTCTTGAACTGAGCTAGTTCCTCTTGCATAGCTTCAACCCGATAATTGTATTTTAGAGCCATATGAACATTTTTCGGATCCTCTTGGGCATTAAAGCAGCTATACAAACACTCATGAATCAACCCTATCTTCTGAATTGAAGTAAACATACAGGAACCTTCGAGCACACCTCTTCTTGTCTGAACACCTGCAGCAGCATCACCAATGATGTTTTCAACTGGATGATCTCTGCTTACACGTGTGGTAGCAATGGTGTCAACAACCAGATTATCTCCTTGACTAGATCCAATCTCCCCTTGAATGTTAGAATTAGCAAACGGATTAGTGAAGTCCTCCCCCTGAATAGGTTCAGACTCACTATCACTGGAGTCCTCTGGAGTTGCACTGGAAGAAGTTGCTGGAGCATCTTTCATCGATATACTCGATCTAGGCATGAAGTCACACTCTCCATCTTCACTGATCACAGTTTGGATCACTTGAGACTCATCTGCATTAGAAAAATCAGGAATATTAAATGATTTAAAAACACTGTCATAATCATATAATATAGGAGGACCACTCGTTGATTGTTGAGGTGAATAACTAGTGATTTCCATGTTAAACACAACCTCAATTTTAACAGTTTTTAGATTAAAAACCATTTTATTCGGTGTCCCAGGCATATAGCCTAGAAAGTAACCCTCATCAGCTACCTTACCGAATTTTTGCTTATCTTTGTTTCGCACAATGGTGCAGGGTAATCCAAATGGTTCAAAGACTTTTAAGTTTGGTTTTCGGTTAAACAATAGTTCATGACATGTTTTGTTAAACCTTTTAACCGTCAAAACTTTGTTTAGGACATAACAAGCTGTGTTCATAGCTTCTCCCCAGAAAAGAACTGGAAGCTTTGAATCAGATAGCATAGTCCTTGCAGCTTCAATCAACGTCGTGTTTTTCCTCTCAGCGACTCCATTCTGTTGAGGTGTATAAGGTGATGTTCAATTCCTTTGCGAAGACAATAGAGATCCAAAATCTGATTCTTGAACTCCGTGCCATTATCACTCCTTATCCTCTTGATCCGTGCATCATGGAAATTTTCCAATTTTGTAAAAAGATCTATCAGCATCTCCGCTATCTCATCTTTTGTACCTAAAAAGAAAACGCATGAGTACCGTGAGTAATCATATGTGACACTTAAACAATAGTACTTTCCACCGATGCTCCTTACGTTCACCGGACCGAATATATCCATAGGAAGTAATTCATAAGGGGCATCTTTGGAATTTACTGTTTTAGACTTGTGAGGTTTCTTATGTTGTTTTCCCTTTTGACATGGAAGACATTTATCTTCCACGTGAAACCTCTGCACTGGCACCCCTTCCACTAAACCATTTTTAATAATATAATTCATTTTTCGGTAGTGGATGTGGGCCATGTGTCTGTGCCACAACAATGACTCAGCCTCAGATGCTTTTGATAGTAAACACGCCACCACAGTGGAAGAATCCTTAGCACCCATGTCCATGACATAAGTGTCGTTTCTCCTTGGCGCTCTCATCACTATCCAGTCATCCGGTATCACCAAACCAGGTTTCAACACCAAGGCTTCAGACTTTGTAAAATGGACCGAGTGACCCTTGTCGCAGACTTGAGACACGCTCATCAGATTGTGCTTCAGCTGCTCAACATAGTTCACTTTGTCCAGTGTGATCTTCCCGTTGGTCACTTTTCCTCGACCTGTAATGTGCCCTCCTTTAGCAACTGCAAAATTCACATAACCACCATCTTTATTCTCAAACTCAGTCAACAACCTCGCATCCCCCGTTATGTGCCTGGAGCAGCCACTATCAACATACCATAAGTTGATAATCCTCCTTAGCAGCTCCTTCACAACCCAACAAAATTAGTTAGATTGGGGGACCCAAGCCTTAATGGTCTTGGGTCTTCCAGATTCATCAACCACAGGGACGTCCATCCAATATCCACCACTCCTAACAGGAGTCTTTGATCTTAGACCTGTTGATGGAACTGGTTTCTGATTTCCACAAGGTCTTTGGTCCTGAGGTTTCCTAAACATGTTTGGACTTTGCGACCTTTGGAAATTATGATTTTGGTTCCATGAATTTTGATGATGATAATTTCTAAAGCCATCGTTAAACATTCTGGTATCTAGTTTGATATTGACCTTGACTTTTGAAATTATTTGTTTGACCATTAAAGTTATTCATTCTTGGTTAACTACTTCTAGGCCTTTCATATCTGCCTGATGTAGATGCAGGCTGAAATCTTTGTTGATTTCTTTGAATACGAGGAACTTGGTGAGTTCCTTTTTCAGCTTTATCAACACTAACAACAACACTCTGTTGCCTGGTAGCAGATATCTTTGGTGAGTTAACCTTCTTCTCACCATCACCACTTTTTGCTGGTGATTTTTCTGTTTGTCTCTCACGACCTGTGCTTCACTCTTTTTGTTAGGACATCAGCTAGCTACATGTCCCTTTTCATGACATTTGAAACACGATTTTATAGCCGAAGACTTCTTAATGAAGCCTCCTGCTTAGATTCATCAGGCGATGATGATGATGATGATGATGACGATACCTTCGAAGGATCTTGTTTAGTTTGCTTAACTTCTTATTTTCTTTGCTTTTGTTCTAGCAAACTGCACATTTGACTCTTTCGTAATAATAGTGACCTCTTCATTCATATCACTCCCTTTAACAAAATCAACCTTTTTAACAAAAACATGCTTTTGATTCTTAGGGTGTATATTCTTTCTTTTCAAAACTGTATCTCTTTTATTATCCTTCTTAGCATTCTCAGAACCATCAACATTACCTGGTGTAATTGACACAAAGTCTGTAAGCTCTTCTTCATCTGGCAAGAAAGAATAGTCGTGATCAAGAGGTGGTGGAACTTCATTCAAACCTTTGAATCCCACACCTGCCTTGTCATTAGTCTTCTTCAGGCTATTCATCATGTGTTTCATAACAAAAGATGAATCTCTGAATTGATTTAGTTTCTTTTCAAGTTCACAAATTTTAAGTTGTGCTTCAGACAACTCTTTGCATTTTTCAGAAATTTATTTTGTTTTCTCACTCATCGTATCATGAGATAAGTCAATAACTTGAAGTTTTTCATTAAGCTTACAGGTTAGAATATTTGATTTCTTCTTCATAAACTTTAATTTTCTTCAAGTATAATGGCTCATTTGTTTTACGAAAAAGTTTGATTTTTTTAGGTTTGAGAGCTCATTAGACAGACTTTGGTTTTGCTTTGTTAATGTGTCAACTTCACTTTGCAATTCACGACATTTTAAACAAACAGAAATACCAGAGTTTGAATGTACCTCTCCTATTGATTTGCTTAGATCGGCCATGAAAGCAGCAAAATCAGCAGCCATCTTCTTCTCTATAGCAGTCTGTTCTCCATAATCTTTTTCAGCTACCTTCTCTCGCTCTATCTCAGCATTAGCTTTCACTTCTTCATCAACAACTGGGGCTATCTCAGCCATGAACGCCTTTGAGGCATTGTTATCACCCTCCAGATGAACACTCCAATCATAAGAACCCTCTCTAGTAGTGGAGATCAGGGTCTTTGATCCAGTGTTGGTTGACACATTCCTGTTGCTTGAACCATGACCAGGAGAATCTTGAAAGGATGAGTTAGAACGACATTCAGTTTTTGGTCGTTGACATTCTCTAGCAAAATGTCCATAGTTTTGACAATTTTAACACTTCACTTTCGACTTGTCAAAACCCACACTCTTTCCAGTGAACTTCCTTCCCGTTCTATTCATGAACCTCTTCACTCTTCTAGAGATCATGGCCATCTGCCATTGCAAATCCATCTCCTCTAGGTCATCAGGGTCAATCTGATCATAATCTTCATCAAACGTAGCAGGATTAGATATTCTTCCCTGAATGTAATTCTCATAGGAAGCAACGAAAGAAGCAAGCAATGCCAGATGATCTGCAGCACTTCTGACACTTAGAGGCATAGACCTAGTACTACTGTTACGATTACTTGATTGTTGTCTCTTTGCCCCTGACGAGCCTCCTAAAGCAGTAACAAAACATACTTCACCCATAGCATTGGTCACAATTTGCTCATTCTCAGATGAAAGAAACGCAGTTGCAGTATCACTTGA
This sequence comes from Scalesia atractyloides, assembly GCA_947069175.1. Classification (NCBI taxonomy): domain Eukaryota; kingdom Viridiplantae; phylum Streptophyta; class Magnoliopsida; order Asterales; family Asteraceae; genus Scalesia; species Scalesia atractyloides. Next base: position 49,678,948 of record CAMTDV010000001.1, on the reverse strand, counting down.
AGCATTGTTGGAAGATGAAGGTGTAAGCCCTGGATCTTGAACCTGATCATATCTAGTCTCCTTCTTCTTCTTCATATTGAGCTCATAATCTCTCAATTTCCCAAAAATCTCTTCCAAGTCTTTCCTTTCATAATCAGCTTCACCTTCTATCATCAAAGTATAGATATCCCACTTTGCAAGTAAAGCATCAGGCAACTTATCGTTTATCTCCACATCCGTGTATCCCTCTATGTCATAATTATCCATTTCTGACATCAGATGATAATATCTCGTGATAATATCTTCAAGGGATTCATTTCTCATTCCTTTGAACACGGCAAACTGTTTTGTTAGCAGATCAACTTTGTTCTTCTTCACATCGGTATTGCCCTCATACCTCTTATCTAGGGCATCCCACATCTCCTTCGACGTAGTATAACGCTTGAATGTATGTTTGATGCCATCAGGTAATGACATCTTTATAGCAGCTAAAGCTTTCTTCTCAGACTCATACATTCTCTTTTCAGCTTCGGACATATTCACATAAGCAGTGACACGTTGTCTGCCCTCAAAGTCATGCGTTGGGTTAGCGTATCCATCTTGAATACAGATCCACATCCGTGTGTCATGGTATTCATTAAACGATTGAAACATATCCTTCCAAGTAAAATAGTTCTCTACCTTCAGCATCTTTGGAGGTTTATTAGTCGTGCCAGCCTCGTGCTCCATTCTTAACAGTTCATTTAGGTTAGACATATTCGAACTTTTTACTGAACTGGCTCGTTAAAAAAGTTAAAACTTGTCCGAAATGAGTGGTTACCAAATTATACCGTTAGACTCGTCTTGACGATATGATTCTAATGATGTATATTGTCCGATTATGATTTTTTTGTCCTAAAAATCACACGAGCCTAACCGTGCAACCGGTTTGTTAAGATTCTTTATGGATCAAATTCTATGTCCGAGAACGTTTAACTCCGGTTACGTCAGCTGGTTAACTTTCCACCTTTTTGTATGAACTCGTAACAGTACCAAATCCAGAACAGTAACTCGGATAGTCAATCTGAGATGGAAATCCAGAACAGTAATCCGAATTGCTAATCCGAGATGGTGATTCGGAATAGTGATCTGAGATGAAATCCGGAATGCACTGTTCTGATTCGAAATAGAATCCAGAATAGACTATTCTGATCTGAGATGGAATCCAGAATAGACTATTCTGATCCGAGATGGAATCCGGAATACACTTCAGATCCGAACTTCAATCCGAGATTGGCTTTTCTGATCCGAATTGCACTTTTCTTATCCGAAATGAAAGTTTTCTAGATCCGAATTGCAAGTCTGATGATCCGAAATGCAGATTTTTTATCCGAAATTCAATTCTGCAATCCAAAATGCTTCAACTTTGATCCTAGATGCCTTTCTTCAACCCAAAATACCTACTGTTAATCCAAAATCGTTGCAGAAACCCTAAAACAACCGCTGAAACCCTAATTCAGCCGTCACAAACTTCAAGAACAACCTCTAAAACGTCCAAAACCCATCTTTTTCTGTTGTTACGATTTTGAACCGAGAAAAATTAAGAGCCGAATGCTCTGATACCAATTGTAGGCCCCCTATCCGTATGGATCTTGACAGAATCGTCTATCTAATCTAGAGTGCGGAATCCACTAATTTAGATTTCACAGAAACAAGAACAAGAACATGAACACGAGCAATTACTTTCAAACGGTCTTCTATTGATTATCCAACACAAAGGTTTACAATCAATTCAAGACTCTCTTCTCAATTCTCTCTGAACAACTAAACCAGCAACACAATCAGCAGAACCAACCAAACGATCAACCTTAACCCTAATGCAAACCTCCCTTTATATAGAGATATGTTATGCAACTGGGCTAGGGTTTCCTACATGGACTGCTAATGGGTTTAAAGCCCAATTCGCCTACCATGTTCTGTTGAGTGTCTAGTTCAGCCCAATTACTTCTAACTCACTAATACAAAACTAAACACGCTAACCGTTTATCATTTTACTAGTTACAAGATATCCAAAGACCAAATCTAAGCTGTTGTCACAAATATGCACCAACAAATTGAAGTTATAACTTGTGTATCGGACACGTGCATGAACATACGTATAAATGCGTATAAAGATTGCGAATTGTGTATAATCGATCAATTTGATTACAATCAAAGCCTTGGATTTACAATGATTCGGAAATGAAATACGATTACAAGGTTCGGACTTTCCAATTATAGAAACACGAAGCAAACTTACTAAAAACGGAAAGTTACAAATGCGAAGCGTTACAGTCTCCTCTCATTTAGGGAATTTCGTCCCGAAATTTAGGAAGATGCAACAAACAAATGCGGATACTTAGTCTTCATGTCGCTTTCAAGTTCCCAAGTAAACTCAGCGCCACGTTTTCCTTCCCATCGAACCTTCACGATAGGAATTCGACTGCGCCTTAGTTGCTTAGTGCCTCGATCCATGATTTCGACTTGTTTCTCCATGAAGTGTAAGGTCTCATTAATTTGAAGATCTTCAAGTGGAACATAGAGTCCTTCTTTGGTGAGACATCTCTTCAAGTTTGAGACGTGGAAGGTAGGATGAACTTTGTTGAGCTCTTGTGGTAGGTCCAGTCGAAATGCTACCTTGTGAATCCTTTCGAGAATCTTGAAAGGACCCACATAGGAGCGAGCTTTCCCTTTTTTTCCCGAAACGAACCACGCCCTTCCAAGGGGATACCTTAAGAAGTACAAAGTCACCAATGTTGAATTCCAAGGGCTTGCGTCTTTTATCTGCGTAACTCTTTTGTCGGCTTCTGGCTATGAGCAAGTTGTCCCAAATCTGCAAAATCTTGTCCGTCGTCTGTTGTATAAGCTCGGGACTGGTGATTTGAGCTTCCCCGATCTCGTGCCAACAAATAGGCGATTGGCACTTGCGTCCATACAGTGCCTCGAACGGTGCTATTTGAATACTCGTGTGGTAATTGTTATTGTACGAGAATTCGACCAAAGGGAAGTGCATGTCCCAGTTGCCACCAAAATCGATTACGCAAGAACTAAGCATGTCCTCTAGAGTTTGGATAGTACTCTCGGTTTAACCATTAAACTGAGAATGGAAAGCAATACTGAGATTGAGGTGAGTACCAAGAGCGTTTTTAAACGTTTGCCAAAGACGTGAAGTCAAACGACCATCACGGTCTGAAATAATATCAACAGGGGACACCGTGACGACAAATGACTTCATCCGTGTAGATACGAGCCAATTTCTCGACTCGATAGTCTTCACGTATGGGAAGGAAATAAGCAGACTTGGTCAGACGGCCGATGATTACCCAAATACTATCGTGACCAGACGATGTTCAGGGAGTTTGGTAATGAAATCCATGGCAATACTCTTCCATTTCTAAACATGAATTTCCGGTTGTAAGCCAGAGGGACGTTGATGTTCGGCCTTTACCTTGGAACAAGTAAGGCATTTTGAAACATAACAGGCGATATCTTTCTTCATTCCAGGCCACCAATATGACGCACGAAGGTCATGATACATTTTATCAGCACCAGGATGAATAGAATACCGAGATTTATGAGCTTTACACATCAAGAGGTCACGAAGATTATCATGGTTTGGAATCCAAATACGGTCAAGATAGCACATGATGCCATCGGATTTGGTCACGAGTTGATTTTTAGCACCACACTTCAACTCATTATCGAGGTTACCCTCATTAATGGTTGAGTATTGTGCCTCACGAATCATCTCTTGAAGCTTTCCTAAAGTTTGGTAGCAACGGACACTCTTAACATGTGTTTTCTAACTAAGTGTGTCGGCTACAACATTCACCTTACCAGGGTGGTAGCGAATATCGCAGTCGTAGTCGTTTAACAATTCCACCCAACGACGCTAACGCATGTTGAGTTCTTTTTGATTAAAGATATGCTGGAGGCTCTTATGGTCGGTGAAGACCATACACTTTGTACCATAAAAGGTAGTGTCGCCATATCTTTAATGCAAAACTAACTGCACCAAGTTCAAAGTCGTGTGTAGTATAGTTTTTCTCATGAATCTTGAGTTGTCGTGAAACGTAAGCCAAGACCTTATCTCATTGCATAAGAACGCAACAAAGACCTTGCCTTGAGGCATCGCAATATACAACAAAGTCATCGGTACCCTCTGGTAGGATAGGAGCATTGCAAAGCATGTCCTTGAGTGTTTGAAAATACTCCTCTTGTTCGGAACTCCAAACAAAAGGCTTATCCTTTTGAGTCAAGGAAGTGAGAGCCACGACAATTTTAGAGAAATTAGAAATAAACCAACAGTAATAACCGACTAAGCCGAGAAACGAACGAATTTCGGATGGAGACTTAGGAGCAATCCAATTTTCACCGCCTCAATTTTCGTGGGGTCAACGTGAATACCAAGTTCGTTGACGACATGACCAAGGAATTAAACCTCCTTTAGCCAAAATTCACACTTGGAGAACTTGGCGTAGAGACGTTCAGTACGCAAAAGCTGAAGGATAAGACGCAAATATCGCTCATTCTCTTCTCACGTCTTGGAATAGATTAGAATATCATCATTGAAAACGATAACGAATCGGTTGAAATAGGGCTTACACACGCGATTCATCAAATCCATATACACGGCGGGTGCTTTGGTCTAACCAAATGGCATGACCATGAACTCGTAGTGCCCATAACGTGTGCGAAACACGGTTTTGGGTATATCTTCTTCGAGGACTCGAAGTTGATGATAACCAGAGTGAAGGTTGATTTTCGAGAAACAAGTTGCGCCTTGAAGCTGATCAAAAAGGTCGTCGATGCGAGGAAGAGGGTATCGGTTCTTGACCGTAAGCTTGTTGAGCTCACGATAGTCGATGCACATTTGAAAGGATCCGTCTTTATTTTTTACGAATAGAACGGGAGTGGCCCAAGGAGATGCTCTAGGGCGTATGAAGCATTTATCAAGAAGCTCCTGAAGTTGGCTAGACAGCTCTTGCATGTCCGAGGGTGCTAGAAGATAGGGGAATTTTGCGACCGGAGTTGCGCCAGGGATGAGGTCGATGCGAAAGTCAACAGAACGAGGAGGAGGAGGACAAGGAAGATCCTGGGGGAAGACGTCAGGGTAATCACGCACAACAGGAACTTCACTCACGCTTGGGCCCTTATCCTTCTTTTCCATGATGTGGGCAAGAAAGGCGAAGTATTCCTTACGCAAGCACTTGTTTGCTTGGATACACGACATAAGCTTGAGACCTTTGGAGGATTTCTCACCATAGACGTGTAGGGAATCATTATTGGGAAGGGGGCGAATGAACTTTTCCGAACAAACAACTTCAGCACGGACCCGCCTAAGCCAATCCATACCTACTATGATATCAAAGCTAGGTCAATGGAAAATGTATGATCGTTAAGATTCAAAGAACAATTAGAAAGGACAGAATCGACAGTGACGGATTTCCCGTTTGCAACTTCGACTTCGAATGATTTAGGCAACTTAGAACGTCTATACATACGGAAAGGTTCGAATTCAACGGATACAAAACGTTTATCCCCACTACTATCAAATAAACACGTAGCGTAAACATTGTTACCGAGAAACGTACCCGAAATGCCATCGTTGGTGTTTTGAGCTTGTGCGGCTGTGATGACAAAGGCTCGACCGCGAGCTTGGTGCTGCTGTTGCTGGTTGTTGTTGTTGCGCTGCGGGCAGTTGTTGGCAAAGTGATTTGGATCACCGCATCTGAAGCAGACACGAGAGGTAGGTGAAAGTGGTCGGTTTTGGTTGGCGGTAGGGTTTTGGGGTGTGGTTATGGCTCGGGCTTGGTTGGTAGGGGCTTGCAGAGCACTTTGACATTGTTGGGCGAAGTATCCATACCTATTGCAGATAGTGCATAGCCGGTAAGGGGCAGTAACTGGATGGTGGAAAGGACATGTGTTACACTTGGGATGCGGCCCAGTGTATGCTTTCTTGATGGGTTCGGGAGAGGCTAAGGCTAGCTGTTGAGAGTTTGATGGAGTGACTACCGCACAGGGTGAGGTAGGTTCTATGAGGGCTTCGGTGGTGGCTTGATGGGATTTCCTTAATGAAGCCTTGGAGGCTTTACGAAGGACGTGGTTATTGTTCAATCGGGCAGATAGGCGAAAAGCTTCCTCAAGGGTTTTGGGTGAGGTGGTGTCAACTAGGTCCGTAAGGTTAGGAGGGAGGCAGCGTATGTACTTGGAAGCTACCTTTTCGGTCGTGTCGACTTGGCTAGGGCAAATCACACTCAGCTGCTTAAAACGGGCTGTGAGGCCAGCGATGTCATTCCCCACCTGTTTAAGGTTCCAAAACTCGTTCTCGAGTCGTTGGCGCTCGTGGGGAGGACAAAATTCATTCTCCATCAGCTTCTTGAGCTCGATCCACGGGAGGGCGTGAGCGGTTACCACGAGCGTTGCGCTCGGAAGTCCACCAATCAAGAGCCCTCGATCGGAATACTCTTGTAGCGTTCATGGTACGTAGGTGGTCGGAACAACCACTTTGGAGAAACGTAACCTCAATGGCATCAAACGATCGGAGTAACTTGGTGGCATCCCCTTCGCGAGTGAAAGGCTGGGGGTTGCAGGTGCAAAACTGCTTATGGGTAAAGGTTGATTTAGGTGGTTCCGCCTTGGAGTCGATGGAGGTGTGGGGTGATTCGGCATTGAGTGGGGGTTGAATCTTGCTGACAATCTCAAGTATGACCTTGGCCATATGCTCGGCCATTTGTTCGTCCATGAACTTCATGTAGTCCTTTTTGGACATCGAATCAGAATGGGACCTTGATTTAGACTTCTTCTTGCTCATAAAGCTTTGAGAAGAAGACATCTAAAGGGTTCGACAATAGAAGAGAGATTAAGGCTTTGATCATAATGCGTTTTTATAAAAAGAAATCATTTTTGAGCATATAAGTATCATGTAACACGTATGAATTTACATAGATAGCATGGGCATACAAGCATTCAAAAGCATAAACACGTATAATTTGCGTAAGGAGTATAAATTTAGTTGGTTCACGAGGATTATTATTATTTTTTTTGGTTACGAAAGGTGTGCGAGTTGTGCATCGGGTTAGAAATGAATAAGGTAACAAGTATTAAAAGACACATGATAATTGAGATACATAAAAGATAGGCTTAATAAAACATAAGAGTGTTTCGGGTTGAGAAACATTGACTATTCCAAAGTGAATCGAGATCCTTCCAAATTAGAGAAACGTGCTTTGGCCTATAGGTAAAATGCTCTCGTCAAGAAGCGATTAATTGTACTTTACCCTTCCAGTTACTACACGTCTCTAACCGATCGAAAAATTGAAACTTTGGCGAGATTGAAAATCGAGGAATGGGACTAGTTGACAAGGTGTGGATTTAACCCTAACTTGTCAACATCGTACCCTAAGTGTGGTTCGTTCTTACCAAACGAGGAGCGAATTCCGACTCGTTGGTAAGGGTCCACTAGAGTATGAAATGGAAATTCACATTAAGATGTGGATTTCACTCCTAACTTGATGGTGTAATTTCGTGTAAAAACGAACAAGGGAATTGAGAATGATCACCAAAGTGCGGGTTTCACCCCTATTTTGGTGAGATCATCTCGTTTATAGTATGAGTGTCTTCAAGTCTTCAAGTGTGTAAGTTGTGTAACTGTCTTAGGAAAGACACGCTGCATATATATTAAGACAAAAGAAATAGGAAGAAGTAACATTTTAAGCATGAATCAAGAAAGGTCAAGTTGGACACTTAAACTATAGACTAGGTCGAACATGGCAATTCTACCTAATTCTCTATAGTTATGGCTCTGATACCAATCTGTCACATCCCAACCGATGGCGGAAACATCGAAGTGAGACGAACGAGATCGCTCGAGACATCATAAAACTAATTGTGTCAATATTTAATTAAACAACCCATTTTATTTCATTCATCAAATTTTCAAATACAACATAATTCGAATACAAGATAACAACAACGAGATAAGTTCAACAAAACATAATAATTCACTTAGCATTCTAAGCGTGTTTTTATGCCGATCCTACTAAGTTTCATCATACCAACTTCATCAACCTGCAATATGTTAAAAAGTATAGTTCAATAATAAAGTATTGGCGAGTACACAAGTTTGATATCATAGCATAAGTAGTAAAAACGTTTAAACAAATCCACATGATAAGCTAGTATACCAGTTTAACGTAAACAAGGCATGTGAACTACAAGTCAATCCTCAAGTGTACCGCATAATAGATTAAATGAAAACTTAACATTAACCACAAGAATACGGTGGTGCATTACTCCTATAGCGCTATACATGTTAAGGGAGGCTTGATCAAAGTTAATGACATTTAGTATCACAAAAGAATGTACCAAGTAAACAATTCAAGTATCACATAACTACAACATGTACGATGGATTGTTTGTGTGATTTCGTAGAATAAAAGTGTGATTTAGTGGTTTATGATAAATTAACTTGTTGCACCCAAAAGTGTAAAGCATAAAAAGGGTGTCGAGTGTACTCACGGTTCTGCAAAGTTAATTCCATGAAAGAGTTTAGGTTGATTAGGGGGACGAACACCAAGTTATCCTACACAAGGAAACGTAGGTGTGTGAGTATTGGAAGGAAGATGGAGTTTAGTAATTTTAGGAATTTAAAGTATGCAAAAAGTATGTATAGTCGAAAGTATTTATTTAGACGTTAACGCTCGTTTTTGACACTATAAGCCCTGAAGGGTGTTTGTGTTTTTATGGGTCATATACAATAGAATCCTAATGCTGGTTAGGTCTTAGATAAAATAACCTAATATTAGGACAAGTAACCATATGGTCATCGTCAAAGGTTTTGTTATATTTATTACTTACATAGATATAGTTTACATATATTATTACAAGTTTATCATATATAATTTATAGATTTCATATAAGTCATGGATGTCATAAAAGTCATAGAAGTCATGCATGGAGGTAAGAGGATAACCATCCTAAACCTCTTTCGTGAGATTCACCAATACACAAGCCATAAGGACAATCCGGATGGTCATGAATAAAGTACTTCACTAAGCTATGCTTCGAACCGAATAATCAAGTTAGGTGCGTGCATCCCGAACATGGCAACGTTTGCGGATGTGTCGTGGCCTTGTTACTCAAGTGAAGGTGAACCGTAGCTTAATGGATAGAAATCATCAAGTGAGGGGTGGATTGAAAAGTTGGATAGCCAAGGCCTCCATGTAATCACACCTACACCAAACACAAGGTTGTAAGCTTGGATGGCTCAACACTTGTGGGTTAGAAACCCTAGTAAAAACCACAAGTTTAGAGGCATGTTATATCTCTTGATTTTGTATGGAACAAGTCTAGCTAGCTCACTAACCATAAACTTGATTAGAGGCACAAGTAGCATAGAGTTGTTATGGTTAAAACAAGTTTAAGAAAAGTTTATAAGTTTTACTTCCAAAATAGAAAGTTTGGCCCTAAAAATGGTATTGTTCCACCTTGGTTTCCATGGAAAACGTACGGTAACATCCCATGGGGCTTAGCAAACATTGTTGAGGAAGAGAACATAAAAAAAACTTTGAAACTTTTAAAGTTTGAAAAGATAAAAATGGGCAGAATGTTTAACACACTTTGGACCTCAAAATGTGAGGTTTCACCTTAGTTTGCCCAAGCAAACTTGTGAGAACCTTCCTAGAGGTTATCCAAGGGTGTTAGAAGAAGAAACAAGGTTTAAACAAAGAAAGAAGTGAGTTGAAACTCACTTGCAAGCTAAAGTGTTTCAACAGAAAAATCTGAACTTGGAGAGGAATTTTGGAGTGTTTGGAGGCTTGTAAAGTGGGAAATGGATGGAGGAATGCTTTTTTATATAGAGGAGGGATTAGGGTTTAAGTTAGGGTTGCATTTAATGTGTTTAGGTGGGAGTTTTGCTTGAAACAAGAAGAGAATATGGAGTTTTGTTAATTAATTGATTCTGTTAGCTTATTTGTTGTAATTTGATATATTAATGACTTATTTGATTGAATGGTGGCCTATTTCTAGACATATGCATGATACATAATCATAACAAGACCTTGTTAAGTGACCATTAATCATAACATGATTATGTAGGATTTACAAGATGCCAATTGCTTATGTTTTTCATGATTGAAACACTAATTGCCTTGCTTGATTGATGCGTTTAAGTTGCATGAAAGCTTGATAAGAAATTTACAAGTGAAATTGAAGTCATAACTTGTGTATCGAACATGTGCATGAACATAAGTACAAATGCGTATAAAGATTGCGAATTGCATATAATCGATCAATTTGATTACAATCAAAGCATTAGATTTACAATGATTTAGAAATGAAATACGCTTACAAGGTTTGGACTTTCCAATTATGAAAACACGAAGCAAACTTACTAAAAATGGTAAGTTACAAATGTGAAGTGTTACATTGATAGGGAGGACTCGTGGTTTCTTGAATCCTATCAGAGGAATGTGGGGCAGGCAGTAACGCTTGTGGCGCATATAAAGGAGGGGGTTGAGGTTGCTGCTAATGATGAGGATGCTTTGTTGTTGTTTAGCGGTGGGGAGACGCGGAAAGATGCTGGTCCACGAAGTGAGGCGCAGAGTTATTGGATGGTTACGGAATCGAAAGGGTGGTTTGGTGAGTTGTTATGTGTTTTTTTGTTTGGTTTTATGTGTAATGTGGCCTACAGATTATAAGTAAATTGAAATTTGAGTTTATACAAGCTTTACATTTGTCTAGAAAGAAGGATAATTAAGCTAGTTTAGAGCTACATTGTCAAGGCTCATAGGCCTTGCCCGGTGCCTAGTTGCCAAGTGCTTAATAAGTGAGGACTTTTTTAAGGTAGGCGCCTAGTATAAATATTGTTTTTAGTGGCTTTAGACATGTTTTTGGCTTGTTTAGGGCTAGTTTATGCTGCTTTAGTTTGATTTCATGCTTACTTAGGTTAATTCTAGCCCTTTTAGGGGTTTTTTTTAATCATTTTTGGCCGGAAAATGCTCTGAACCTGCTCCTGAGAGCACGAAACCGTGCCTTTAATTTGATGCTCTGGGCTGCACTTCTGTGCCTTGGCGCGTTTGACAACATAGGTTAAAAGTATAAAAATTGAATTTTAAATTTATTTGTCCATATGTAAGTCCTAAAGACTAGATCATTAGTTCTTCTGATATGATTCAAGTTCATAAATTATGAACATATTAGATTGATATGAATGAGTATTGGTGGAGATTATTATAGCTTTTTGCTAGTTTTGTGGGCTTACTTTTCTCACTCAAGCGATGATTTGCAATAGACATGGCCCCTAAGTGATAGCTTGAATGATTTTGTTGCTTCACTCTGTATCTATTGGTCTCCAAACATAAACAATATCGTTCTGTGCTCATAGCTCTTTTAGCAAGGTTGAAAGTACCAATAATTGTTCTTTTCGGTTTTATCCCTAGCTTTTTCATCTTCATCAAATCACACATGCAAGTTCAGTGTCATGAAATAAATGGTCCTTTAGTGACTAGTGCAGATACCCTGAAACTAATCATAGGTGATCCCTTGAAAGCTTTATTATGGTAACTATGAAGTGGATAACACCAGCAAAATATATAACCAAGTTCCAACCATGCATATTTCAGAAAGTGTCACTGAAATGTCATACTTTGGTGCAATTATACAGGTCACGGGCACTGCCCAGACTAGGTTATTATGTCTGGTCTTCGCTTTGTGTCTTCCACAAAATCTGGTTTCCGGTCCGGTACGGTTATAATCCAGTAAAAACCAATGAACCTGGAAACGAATCGACTTCAACTCTTTTAAGTCTTAAACCCTTGTGAACTTTATCAAGCGTCCTGATTTAAGGTTTTAATGAGGGTCTGGCATTTGATTTGACCAGTTTTAGAATTGGGGACTGATGTACTGACCAGTGCTCCCAGTCCAGTTTTCCAGTATAAGATTTTCTGTTATTTGATTTCCGGTTCGGTCTGGTCTGGTCTTCAGCCATGCACAGTCCTCTGTGCAATGATCAGAACCTACACCATGATACTTTAGGAACTTAAAACTACAATTATAATCTATATACGTTAATAAACCTGTTATGACTTTGTCTTTTATGCTTAAATAAAGGGTTGAACTGGACATACATATGTTCTTTAAGTGGGTTGTAAAACTGTGTAATTGTAATGAGGCCATTCAACTGTAACATCTGACAGTTATAAGATCCTTTCGATTTTACTCGCTCTGTAATTGTGGATACAGGCAACCAAGAGAAGGTGAGATGGAAAGCACTCACTGAAGAGCACGCAAGGGACAGCTTTGAGAATCTTCTCTTAGTGTATGCCGATTCAGGGAACTTACCTGTTTTTATCCACAAAATATAACCGTAAGCTTTTATATCAGTAAAAGAAATACATAAATCATAGGTGGAAAGACGGGCAGGTCTGTAACGGGTCGGGTTTGCCTGTAAACACCTTTTCTTCAATCATTACTCTTTAATATCCAATATACTTGGGGCCCATTTCATTGTTTAACTGTTTTGTGTTGTTAATATAAAACATAACCCAAATCAATCGGTTTTTAAGTAAACGGGTTGAAATCACTACCTCTATAACATATTTGAATTGTTTAAACACAGGTTGTGGGTTATGATTTCAAGAAAAAACGATTTGTTAATTTGCACAGGTCTGCAATTCGGTTCCCTGAGTTACGTTTTTTCTATTTGGGCACCCCAACTGCCACATCTTCAAGAGAAGCACCATCTAAGGGGGAGGCATTAGTGAGGACTCAATTTGAACATGATTCGTACGCATGTTTAGGATCACTTCATCACAAAAAGATCGGTCGTGATCCTTTCCACAGATCTATACCTTACCCTAGTGGCTGCCCTGCAATTGAAGGCTTGTTTAATACCGCAGGGCTTCACTATATACAGGTTCCCTTCCTTGGGCCTAAGAAAATTATTTTTATTTCTATTTTTGTTTTATAATTTCTAAGAGCGTATGATTTTGAAATAGATGTAAAGTAGATGGATTTGATATATTATTTATAGATATGAACCAAACTTAGCTGTAAAATATTGAGAAATCATGAAATTAAGTTATTTTTTGGTATATACGCCTCCTCTATAGACATGTCAGATAACTTTTATCTGTTTTGTCACAGCGAATAAAGCTTGCTTAGACTACAGTGGAGAAGCCCCATCCTTTTAGGATTTCCTTCACATCACCAGTCACGTCACCACCCAAAGAGGATGCTTTCTAAGGATGGATCAAGGGTGTGGAGGAGGAGCCTCCTTTTTTTATTTTTATTTTTTTAATTTTTGCAAGTAAAATATACAATATATATATATATATATATATATATATATATATATAACAAAAATTAATTTTAACTCTAAAATTAATATTAATTCTTACATTACATTAAAAAATCAACCTAAACTTAATTAAAAAAACTACTAGTCTTCATTTGGCATGTCGTCATTGGATTCGTTTTGTGTGTTGTTCCAAATGTACTCTACCAAGTCTGCTTGAAGGTTTTGATGTGTGTACTCATTACGTAAAGAGAAGCCGTTTAAAACTTGTTGTTCTACACTTACCGGAACAAAATTCTCGTTAGGCGCATTTTCGTCGTACTTACAAATCGCTCTACTTTCGTCTTCGATGATCATGTTATGCAGCAAGATACAAGTATACATACAGTATCACAACTTCTGTGGTGTAAAAGCACATGGTGTAAAAGCACGTGCTGGATGTTCAAGGATATGCCATTTTTTGTACAACCCTAAAACACCGTTCAATGTCTTTTCTCGCCGCCTCTTGAAACTTGGCAAATTTCTTTCTCTTATCGTTTGTCGGGTGCGGAATGGTTTTAACGATTATAGAGTAGGTTGGGTATATTCCATCAGTAAAATAATAACCGCGCCTGTATTCCACCCCCGAAACCGTAAACTTGGTGCATGGACCAGTTTCTGTTATGACATTGTTAATGATCTCTGATTGACTAATTTATGGACGTCATTTGCATTTGGTTTCCGGAGATATTTCTTGCAATACAGCTTTACCACCCATTCGCAAAACTTATACAAACATTATCGTGCAGTTCTTACGGACATCCTTAAATACTCGTCCAACGAATCGGGTGTCGTCCCGTATGCCCGTTGGCGAATGGCCTCTGTGCATTTCTGTAAAGTCCACTTTTGCCTCTAGTGTCGTATCGTAATGTAAAAAATGGATCAGACCGCGACAAGTCATCTGCTACACGTAAGAATAGTCGACGACTCATTTGGAACTGACATCTAAACATCGTGGCCGTGTACACGGGTTTATCGGTGTGATAATCGGCCACTAATCTATCATGGGCACCTACACGTGAAAAATAATATAACTAAATTATTAACACCGAAAAAATATAACTAAATTATTAACACCGAAAAATAATGTAACTAAATTATTAACACCGAAAAATATTATAACCTTCTTAGTCTCGGTTTATGGTAGCTTGCCTAGTTCACGGTTGTGACGTGGTGCTTTTCTTCTACTTTCTCGATAATCATCTGTGATGTCTGCATTACGATGTTTGCAAAAAACAAATCATCCTCACCCGAAGATGACGAACACCACGATAAAGAGGACAGGGCTAAAACTTTATAAAATTTAAAGAAGTGTGTAAAAAAGTAAGAGAGATTTGGAAGATTTGGTTTGAAATGAGCGATAAATGGTATATATTTATAAAGAAAACATTTTTTTAAGAAAGTAGCCGTCAATAACGGTTATATTTTCAAAGTGGTGGCCCGGCTTTGGCATCGAAGGGGAGACGGAGACGATGGGACGGTCGAGGGGGACGATGTGCTTGCACGGCGCCGTAGCTCGACGTCCTAGGGACGTCTCCCACACAGATCAGCCTTATCTACTCATTCGAAAGTATAACATTTGGCCCACCTTTGAAACGCCCATTCGTTCACATGGTCAAAGCCAAATATTAAACAATGAAATTTTACGAACAAATTTAAACTTTTATACATTACTTAAAATTCAGCCACATTATACAAAATTAACCTTTTAAAAACTAGATACAATCAACAACCATTTAACAAAATTATAATCATAGGTTTTTGGAGCATGTGTAACAACTAGACTTTAACTGAATAAACAACCAAAAGTTTTGACCCATTGCATAAACTAGTTCAGAAGCCCATTGAGGACCGAAAAGAGTTGTGCATGTGTTCGTTCCAAGCTTGCGAGTCTGCTTATAGTGTGGTTTTACCTACAACATAAACAAAGATATATTTAAGAGAATGGTAAGGTCCTAACTTTCATTGAACATGACATTCCATCATTTTCATTATTCCCATAAACTTCATGTTTATATTTCTTTCATTACATTGAATTTGGCTTACTTATCTACTCGATTTCATCACTTTAATCCGTTCGAATTATAATCAATTTATAAACACTTAACCCACTCACAACGGAATAAATACATGACACACACACCTAATTCTTCATGCACTTTCTTTTTCTCAAATCTAGTTACCATATATATTCACATCTAGTCCCTATAGTTTCGTTCATGTTTCTCTTTCATTCATATTGTTATTTTTTTATAAAAATTTATAACTAGATTAAATTTATTATTTTAGACATTATTAATCATGCTAAAATATTCTAAACAAAATAAAACAAGTTGGTCACAACATCTAACTTTTTTTGGGTGTTACAACTTTTTATTTATTTGTGTTTGTGACTTAGTGTATCAATTCTTTTTACTTATCATTTGCTTAGAAAAGTACATTAGTCTTTGTACATTTCAAGACATTTGTTTCACTAAGTGGAATACACACACATAATATATATATATATATGGTGGGGTTTCTGTAAAAATACTCTTTTCGTAAGAATTATAAGAAAGTATAGAAATTGACATGTAGGCATCATGTTTTGGATTTAGATATGTTATTTTGGGTTGTTTTGGCAAAAAAAAAACACCAAACCTAACAATTTAAAAAACAACACAATCTATTATGGGAGTGAAATTTAAAACACAACTAAAACACACTACTTAATACTTAAAACACACTACTTAACGTTCTTGGCATGGTGTTTTAAGTTTTAAGCCTAAAATTCATCGCATTGTGTCTTAAATTGTTATGTTTGGTGTTTTTGTTGCTCAAACAACCCAAAACATCATGCCTGAGTCCAAAACATAATGCTTACATGTCGATTCTTATGGCTTCTCACACTTCTCACGAAAAATGTCCTTTTTAAGCATATATATATATATATATATATATATATATATATAGTGAAAGTGTAATGTACAATATGCCTTATCGTACAAGCGTACGGGATTTCAAATTTGCACGCTATAAACTTCAATCGAATGTTGTATAAAAAACAAAATCGCATGTTATAAAGAAAAACTCACATGTTGTAACTCAATCTCGTACGCATCGTACGTTAAGATAAATTGTACATTAACCAACCCTTATATATATATATATAGTGTAAGATTCATTGGGGAACAATAAAAAAGTGGGGAACCGACTCAAACGAACTCCGATTGGAATCATTCTAGTGGGGTTTGAACCAGCTCGTCGAACCTTATCTAGGATCTCTTAACCCAAAATCATAAACCAAACCTAAGCCCTAAAGATTAACAATATGGCTAAAACCTTAGTTAAACTATAAAAATCTATGTCACACCCCAACCGTAACGGAATCATCGGGGCGGACGTAAATAGATTGCTCAAGACTTTATACGCTAAACTTGTGACAAGTAATTAAACGACAAATTTTCATTTCATTTCTAAACTTTCAGTTACAAGGCTTTTGGAAACAAAATACAACAGCAAATTCAGAGTACAAGTATGAAAAAATACAACATTTCAATTAGAAACACAATCCTGCATAAATCTAAATTAAGATGAGTTTCTACGTCCATCCTACTAGATTCCGTGGATCGTCATCATCATCAACCTGCAATACATCTTAAAGTATAGTTCAACACACAAAGCATTGGCGAGTACACAAGTTTGACTAATAGCATAATATAAACGTTTAACAACTCCTCATGCATAAGTGTTAACGCAAAACTAACATGGCAAAACTATCATGCAATTTATACGTGTCAACCCAAAGTTTACCGCTAGCGTAATCTAATAATAGCAATGACTAGACCGTTTTGTTAACTTAACATGACGCACCAATAAAAGGCGGTGCGTTAATCTTATAACGCTATACATGTTAAGAGAGGCTTAGTCGAAGTTAATGACATGGTATAAGCATATTAAGTATAACATGTATGAATTCAAGTTTGTCACGTAAGCATGGATAAGGATTGTTTGTGATTAAGTATAAGCATGTTTATGTGATTTTGATAGTTTACATGTACTGCACCCAAAGTGGTAAAAATAAACAGGTCGAGTATACTCACGGTTTTGCAACGCTTCTTTACTAAACCGCAAACTGTTGAGTTGGAGAGTAGGATACTGAGGTTACCTTATACGAGGGAACAAAGGTGTAAGATTCTGAGTTGAGGGAAAGATTCGGGTTTGAATTCAGAAGGCACAGAAAGTATAGGTATGAAAATAAGACATTGTAACCGACTGTTCACTTCGTACGTAATAGATTCATTTCGTGCGAGGTGGCTGTGTTCAATTCGTGTGAAGTGACTGTTTACTCCGTAGGAAGTGGTTGTTTAGCGTTTAGCTCATTTTAGCACCCGTCCTAACAGTAAATTCAGTGAACGAGGGGTTTAGGTACGAGGCAGAAATAGTCCAGATTCATAACACTTAACCATTTTCCAGTTACCATCATGAATTAGGTCCGGGAAATAAACATAAGTACGTGTGTGTATATATATAGTCTTATTGGGTCTTTCAAGTTTGTCATAGAAGTCAAGCATGGGGGTGCAAACACCTCATTATATGATTCACCAAAGCACAAGGTTGTAACAACCCGGTTTGTCATGAATAACAGAATGTAGATCTAACTATACAAGTGGCCAAGTACGATTAACCCAGATGAGCCATTCCCGACATGGAAAGAGTAAACTAAGTGTCGGAGGCCAGATGGGGTTAGGTTACTTTGATGCTAGCAAGCTACTTGAATGACATGCAATGGACAAATGAGGTGGTGGAACTAATTCGAAATCCAACGCTTCTAATGTTCACACTACTACCAACACAAGTTTAATCATATTGAGGATGATGAACTAGGTGGTATTCAACACTTGAAGTTGCATGCCTTTAGAAATAAGGGAAAGTAGTAAAAGAAATCATCAAAAGTAAGTAGAGAAAATGAGTTAGAAGGTCTAGAAACCTTCTGATTCAGATCTGGTACGTAAAGGGAAAATTAGTAGGTTGAGAGTAATTTCTGGAGTGAGCAAAAGGTTTAGGAGTGGAGTGGAGTGGAATGGGTATTTATAGGAAACAAGGTTAGTTCGTACGAGTTGGGCACCACTTCGCACGAGGTGGCTTCACGTCGTGCGAAGTTGACTTATTTGGTCCGTTTTCTCATGTTTTAGCTGGCTTTAAGTGTTTTAAGCATACGAGAGTGTTGTATATGTATGATGCACATAAAATTAGGTATTCGAGTATACAGAGTATGAGCTTCTTGCATATAATTACGCATTCAAGATGGTAACGTATATTTTAAGTATGTAAAAAGTGTAAGTATCAACAAGTTTCCATTATGATCATAATCTCAGAGTACAATGGTTGAAAATGAAAGATACGACTATATCACAAGTTTCCAAAAATAGAAATACGATAATCACTTCCTAAATAAGGAAAGTACAAGAATGCGAGGCGTCACAATCTAAACTATAAACCATAAAAGCTAAACTCTAAACTCTAAAGCTAAACCCTAAATACTAATGATTGACACTAAAGCAAAACCCTAATATATTTAGGGTTTAGGATTTAAGGCTTAGGGTTAAGAGATCTTAGTTAAGGTTCGACGAGCTGTTTTCAACGCCGCTGGAATGAGTCCATTCAGGTTCGTTTGAGTAAATTCCCCACTGTTCCCCACTTTTTTAGCGTTCTCCAATGAACCTCACACTATATACATGTGTGTGTATTTAAAAAATAAATTTGCTTTGGCATTTATACAAGTACAATACTGATATTATATATATATATAGGATAGAGATCACCTGAAAACCTCATTCAGTTGTAAGACCACCCGTAGTGAGGGTGATTTAGTCTTTTTCACCCAAAACTCCCCATTGAGCTCCCCAGGGTGTTTTTTTAAATATCTCGTTGGGCGTGGCCAAAAAACGCCAAACTATTGGGATTTTGACCAATAAAGTCGTTGGGCAACAACTAATATAATGGCTACTTAGGTTTTTTTTTTATTTTTAGTCCAATATATATATATATATATATTATATAAAGGAAACCAATAGGTAACACATGCTACTCCCTGCTTTCACTTCATTGATTTTTTCCTGCATTTTTTCACACCCTACAAAACCAATTGACTTTTTATTCTCGGAGTATCCATCTAATCAAATGAATACCCGACACAAAATTAATTACTTTCCTTATCTATAGTAAATTGTAATAAACTCCTAAACTAATATCATAGTCATCCATTCTCTCTCAAAAGTCATCCATTCTCTCTCAAAGCTTCTTTCACAATTATTAGTGCAGAAGATTCCGATCATCGCAAAGATCAACTTCTTGAACATCTAATCACTTCATCGACGATAACCACTTCCATTCTATATTATATTGTTTAGTTGCTTTTTTTTAATTTTGTATATCGTGTGTTTTGATCTATAGGGTAATTTTCAATTCCGAAGAACAGTTATTTCGTAAGTGTGTGTTTTTAGTTTGGTAATTATTATTTTGTTAGTTATTTCTTTAATTATTCTATATTCATTGTTTTCCGTTTCTTTTTATATTAAGAATCAATGCTTTTGATGTTTGTTTATTGTATTCTTCCTTTAAATAACAATCTGCAAGTTTGATCCTCATATTTTATGTCTTTGTTATTCTTATTTTGAAATCTTTGTTATTCTGATTTTGATGTTCATCTTTTATATTTTATAACATATTTTTGTTATTTGATTTTGAAATCTCCGTTGAAATCGGTTTGATTTTGATAACACTGAAATGTGTTCTTGTGATATTGATGTTTTAGATGTCATGTTTGTGCCATTGAGGTGGTGATGGAGTTGTATGTTAGAGATTTGGTGTTTTAAGGGACCAAAGTTTGATTCCTGCTCTCCCCATTATTTTCTACGGCACCTAGTGATGATGGAAGACTAGGCGACAAGGCGATGATCGCTAGTTCGTGCCTTGGGGTGAGTGTTCACGAGCTTCGACCCTAGGTGAGAGTTTTCCCCGGTTCGAAGGCGAGTGTATCCTGATGTGGTGAATTTCGCCAGTAACCCATTTAAAGAATTTCTTGGGAGTTAAAAAAAAGATGTATTCTTTGTTGAATTTGAATTGATGTTCTTGTCAAGGTGAATTTCTATAACCATATTTAATGATATGCTCAATAACTCAAATAATGCTATGTTTATATTATCTTTTTTATATTAATTCAACAACTTGTGATAACTCTTAATATTGTTTATTATTTTATGCCTGTTAATATACTTAGGTAAAATGATTTACGGATTTGCTATTTACGAAACGACAGCATGAAATATCTGTTAAGAACTTTGGTATTAATATATATATATATATATATATATATTATAGTGGAGAGTTCAAATGAGAAGAAAAATTATGTAAGAATAAAAATAATAATTTTTAAACCAATAGAAATTATCCATTTAGTTAATTTAATGTGTGTATTTAATATTATGAAAAAGAGCATATAAGTAAATTTATAATTATCATTAATTAGCTAATTAATTAAATTTGTAGCTCATTTTTATATACTCTTTCAAGATAAAATAATTTATGGTGTAGGACAATTTTTGATATGTGTAGGATAAATTTTGAAATGTGTAGGGTAAATTTATATGTGTGTAGGGTAAATTTCGGTAAATGTAAGACATATGTAGGATAAATTTGAAAATGTGTAGGATAAAATATTTTTTCTTTATTAATGAGAGATAACATAATTAATGAGAGGAGGTATAAACTATTTAATATTTTACCATTATGTCATTTTTTTCTTTTCATATTAAATTTCTTTTCAAATGAACATTCCTATATATATATATATATATATATATATATATATATTAAAGAACATATTAAGCTGCAGTAGATAAATGAACCTTAATTTCTAATTTTATTACTAAAATACCACTATATATTCAAGGATAATAATTATGTGCACAAGGGTAAAAATGTCATAATAATTTGTTTTCATATTGTATTTTATATTATATATAAATAGGTCTTTTCAAGTTTCAACTATTTTTTTATAACAATATATTATTTTGTCTTTATTTTCTCATATAAAATGATAAGTTCTACTCTGAAAAAAAAAAAAAATTTTATATTTAATAGTATTAATTATATTTTATTTGGTTTTATCCAATTTATTCAGATGAAAATTAGTGAAACTCTTATAAATTTGTATTCATATTTAGTTTAAAAAATAATCTAACTAAAATGCTAGGTTTAAATGCTAGGTTTTAAGGTTTTAACTAAATAACTTTTAAGGTTTTTTTAGTAACTTTTATTAATAGTACAAATATTCTTTTAATAGTAGACGTGTACATAATTATTTATTTTTATCTATGTTTAAAATTTTTACTGCATTTATTTTAAATTTATTTTTGTGCTCCTTAACATTTATTTGGACAACGACACATAATGTTATCGTAACCATATGTTGTTTTTATCTACGTTTCGATGTTTAAAATCCTACCCGTCGCAACGCGTGATTAGAACCTACTAGAAGTATTATTTAAACATCGTTTATTGTTATAATTTTGTATACCATATTGGAATGCACATGTTAGTATTGAGTATTCTCAGGGTATTTAGAGGTATATTGTCTAGGGTATGAAAACATTTGTGAAAGACAAAAAGATGGTTGCTAGTAAAGTGTTTGAGTCGAAGTTCTCTAAAGTTATAGGTATGTTGTTGTACACTTGGATACTTAATAGATGGTTAAATAAGTTGGTTAAATTCTTTGGACAACTTCTGGTATCAACTGTACATTATGAACAGATTTTGCTTTCAACTTCTTGTCATTTTTGGTGTTTGTTTCAAGAACATATGATGACTAAAATGGTGGATAATAGTCTTATGAGGAAGTAAATTTAGTTAGATAATGGTTTTTGTTTGGCATCATTAGAAACTTTAGTTTTGTGATATTTATTTGATTATATTATATGTTTATAGTGGATGTAAGTAGGTATGTATGAACAAATTGATATTATGAAGTTTTATGGTATTTTCATGATTAGATATAAAATTATTTTTATTATGCTAGTTTTTTAGAATCGTTATAATGATCCGCGAATATGATAATTTATAACAAGCTTATGGTATTTAGTTTTACAGATGTATACATCTGAATCATCATTATATACCGACTTTAAATATAAATCTAGAATTTGATAATTCAGTTGAGTTCATTATTTTTTATGTTTTAATGTTTATATATTTCGAATTTAAAAATAATTGTTAAATACAAATTAATTAACAAATTTCTATATGTATAAAAAGACAAATGATTTAAGTTTGCAATTATTATGATAACTTCCATATTTAAAACAAATCAATAAATCCATTTTAACAGTTCAAAATTTTATAAGTCAATTTTATTAATCAAATCAAACTATTAAAAGTAAAGTAGTTAAAGTTGTTAATATGTAATTAGACGGATTCTAAAATTTATAGTTAAAGTCAATTTGAATAATTTATTTTGTTTTTCTTCCTCCTTCTAATGCATTTGTTTTTTTTTCAACTTTTTTAAATCTAAATAAATATAAAGTATTTTTAATTATTGTAGTTAGTTAATTATACAAAACTACCAAAACTAAATATGATAAATATTAGTTTTAAATTAAATAAATTCAAAATTCAAGAGTTGAATTTCAAATAATTTTTGTAACTATGTAAGTAAGGTCATCAACATTTTAAACAAATTTAAATTGTTTCCTAATTTAAATAACATCTATCCTTCCTAATAAAGAACATACCTAGGGGACACATGACACTCATCTAGGGTCTCCTTTTAGTTTTTCCCGTCTAAAACACAATTCCCTTTTTGGTGCATAGGTCATGCGGACCCGTATATGCTGTTCGGGTCAAAAAATGCGTAGAGTGTATACTTAATAACTCGATTCAACACCTTCCATTCACCTCTCAGCGTAGGGTATCAATCTTCCATCACACGACTCTATCTTTTCTATCCCTAGATCGCCTCCTGAAACATCTTCATCATCAAGGTTGGTTTCCGATTTCTTTCTATTAATCATCATGATTTACTAATTCTATTTATTTGTTTGTTTGTTTTGCATTCGTTCTTAATCTAGGGTTTCTCTATATTCAATCATTAATCTTTTCTGATAATTAAATTTATTCATCATCCATGATAACTGTGAAATCCCGGTATACCCTAATTGTTGTTAGTGCTTGATGACAGGACACAATATGCAAACAATTAGACTCGTGAGGAATTGAGTCTGGAAATGTGATGATATATGCTTGATAGAACGTACAATATGAAACAATAATTATGTTATGTACAAAAGTTCATAGAAAACCCTAAATTGACGTAGTGCGTTACAGACTTAATAGTACGCAATTGTTTGATATGATGAATAGTAGTATGAGGTTTTTTAACAGTATTCTATATAATAGCATTTCCATTCATGAACAGTACTAAATCCAATTTGGTCATTTTCATTTTAATTTTATTATATTTTGGACGACTCTAGGAATACGAATGGCCTAATACATGGACAATAGTGTACGATATTAGTGCATTAACAGAGAATTTGGAATTATAATGCTTTTTGTAGTGATGCCTGAGTAATTACGATGAATTAAATACTAAAACCCTAATTCCACTTGAACCCTAATTATACATACAACTTACACGACTCACGTAACGATACAAATTGTGACTCGGATGAATCTGATGGTACGTTATGAGTAGCATGTGAACAATAATAACCAACACTGCGATATGAGTGCCTCAGGGTGTAGAAAACAGGTTAAACGGAAGCTTACCTTTTAACAGTTCATAAACCGAACAACATCGAATTAGACACAAACAATAGTGTCGTTTACGATTCTAAAAGTATAGAATTACTTAGACATGAGACATAGACTATGACCTAAGATTTGAAGCCTTAATGTGTTCGGGTTTCGTTGTCGTTTTTCAATAAATGTAAAGAAATGCGCGAAAAAGAGTCTGTTTGGTGCACCCAGGATGCGTTTACGAGCCAAAAATGAACATAAATGTAAAAACACACCTAATACTGATCCACAAGGGCCTAGAGCCGGCTTTGACCAAGTCAAAGGGTCTAGAACCCTCCTTACTGTTCCATATACTTTTAAGGCTTCAAAAAGTCAATTTTTATTATTTTATTTCATTTCACAATTACAAGACACCTTAGAATACATACACCCCCTTCATAATCTGTTGCAAATTGACAAGCACAATCAAATTTGCAAAGGTATAACCCCTTTAAATCATGTTTTCATGTTGATTATTACCTAAAAACATGAAATTTCATAAAAGCCCTAATTTGAAACCATGAAAATTGGAAGGTTTTGCATATTCATGGGCTGTTCTAATATGGGTTAGGGTAACAAGATTCCACATGATACCAAAACACAAAGTATTTCACAAGAAACGAACAAAACAAACCCTAATCGAAAAAGAGTGGTTCTAAGGCTTGATTGACATGGGTTTATGCATATTTGTGTTGCTTATGGTGTATATGTATTGAACATAAGCTTATCTCGCTTCTAGACACTTAAGGTTTGCATAAAAATGTATGTTTTGCTAGGTAAAAATTTCGAAAGCCGAAATTAGCGCGTAGAGATTTACATATAGCATAACTTTATCCATAGGTGTTCATTGAACTTGAAAATTGGTATGGTGATCATATGGGCGGAAAAGAGCTTCCCTGTAAAATTTTAGAATTTTATGATTTTTTGGTGAATTATTTACTGTTTTAAAGGAATAAATTCAGGAAAAAAAAATACTAAGCGAGCTCAATAAATCACCAAAAATTACAGGGATGTTGATTTTAATATTTACAACACTTTGGAAAAGTTTGGGGACCATTGACTGAGTTTAATTTTGGTTTCAATCGTGTTTTTGCGAAGTTTTGGTAGCTGGAAACGCGGTGTAACGAATTCGGAAAAATCTCCAATTTTTCCAGGAAGTTCCTGGATATATGTGGACACTTCTGTGAATTTTTGACAGTTGGATCATTTTGGGCGTAAATTGTGTAAGTCCAGGATCTGGCGGTTCTAAACGGAATTTGGGCATAATATCACTAATTCGGTAGAGTGTTATAAAGAAAGGACTAGAAACAGAATCAGTGGAAACTTTATTCATTCATACTGAAAGAGTATACATCTTGTCAAGCGAATTTCGCCAGCGTTTTCCCTATGGGAACTCCAAAACTTACATCACAATGAACACACGACACTATTTATAGACACCATTTACCCTCTTGCGAAGTGAGGAAATTACTTTTGTACAAAGGTAGCTTACCTTCGTACGAAGATAACAATTACCTTCCTGCGAAGTGAGCTATCACTTCGTACGAAGTTACACTACAAAACCGTTCTCGTTCGCACTTGGGTCGGGTGTTCGTATCTATTCTATACAATAGTCAACAAACACTCTGTCTAGCCTATTTGTAAAGTGACGGACACAAAGTGCATCAACAATATCCCCTTGGACGTCACTGTCGAAGCTTGATCTTGAAATATGAGAGCCGTGTTTGAATATTCTACAACTTCAATCAAGGTATCTATCGATGTCGTAGAACGTGTCAACAAATTCCCCCTTGATTGATGATTCGGGTTTGCATTATCTACATTACATTCCCCTGAAACAATTTCTCCAGTTCAGGTTCTTGTTTGACGGTTTCCAACCTCCTCTGATTTGCTTAATCAAAAAATTTTCTTGAATAATTACTAACTTGAAATTAATCAATGTAGCTTCTCCGTTTCAACTTTGACCACATCCGCTCAGTTTAGCGCACTCCTCCTATGTTCGATCCTTTGATCATCAAAACCCAACTGGCAATAGATAGAAATTTTGAATTACCACAATGATAAACTTCAAATCAATGAATATCCGCAAAAATCTAAAATCCCAATTTCCATATTCACATTTAAGCATACTCCTGAAAGATTGATTATAAAATCGGTAATCTTCTCAATTAGCAAATCTTCATCGGAATCAAATCATTTGATAACACAATAATCGTCTCTTCTTCGTTCAAGATCAAACATGTAATCTTCGTCTTTCATAATAATCTCAAATGTATAGTCTATTTCATGAGCAACTGGTTAACTTCTTTGTTATAAAGATCCATTATATCATTTTTCTTTAGTCATGAATTGCAAGTATATAGCCTTCCTCATTAGTCCCGGCGTAACTGTAACCACAAAACATCCTCATTTCCTGGCGGTTAGTCCGGAACACAGTTCATTTGCCTTGCAGAATTAAATTGGATACTTTGTACCACTAAGTAGTTATGTGTACAACCGGCTTGTACGAAGACTCAAGCATCAACGTGACCACAACTACAGAATCTGATAAATAACTCCTCCAAGACTCAGTTATGAAACCCCACTTTTACGAAAAGTAGACATCAACTTGATCTCATCACTAATGAACTCAGACTACACTTTTTTCTAGTACAGAGAAATCCAAGACACATTGTATCAACTAATAATAAGCAGTTGAAACCACCGAAATACAGTTGCATGGTCACGAATTTCAAAAATTCCGGAATCTTATATACACGTGAAATTTTATTCCCCCTCCTTTTTGCAAATTCTGATCGTACCAAAATTTCACTGAAATTCCCCCTCAAATCTGGAAAAATCTGTTTTTATCAAAAGAGAATTTTACGATAAGGCCCTCTGATAGTCACTATACCAAATGAACATCATTCTTCATCTTTGACTACCCCGTTATCTTCAACATTTTGTGACCGTATTATCAAATCTATTCTCTAAAGCTCCAAACGGTGTCCCCGAACAACCCGAATCGGTTATTAAATCCCGAAAACATTTCCTGTCACAAAAATTTTCTTGGACACTCGTCTCATCAATACGATCAACAAAATTTTTCTTGGACACTCGTCTCATTAAATCCCGAAAAAATTCCTATCACCAAATTTTTTCTTTTTTTAGGCATTCCAGGTTACCTTCGTACGAGGGTAACTACCTTCGTGCGAAGGTAATCTATCTTTGTGCGAAGTGGCGTATATCTTCGTGCGAAGGTAATTATCTTCGTGCGAAAAAAGTACCTTCGTGCGAAGATAATCCATGATGAACACATTTTTCGATCCAAAATCTATATTTCTGCGAATTTCAAGATGAATCTGGCATAGATCTGGTCAAAAATGATTTTCGAACAATCCTATAAGTTCAATTTTACTTTTATTTCCATGGATTGTTCGTTTATTTGATGTTTTACATCTAAAATTTTCGTAAGTCCGTAATTCATGAGCATAGGTTAAAACCGTCGCTCTGATACCAATTGAAAGTCGAGGATCCGGCGGTTCTAGATGCAAGTTTAGGCATAATATCACTAATTTGGTATAATTTTATTAAGAAAGGAGTAGAAATAGAATCAGCGAAAACTTCATTCATTCATACCAAAAGGGTATACATATAACCTTCGTACGAAGATAACAATTACCTTCGTGCGAAATGAGCTATCATTTTGTACAAAGTGACACTACAAAACCGTTCTCATTCACACTTGGGTCGTGTGTTCATATCTATTCTATACAATATTCAACACGCACTCTATCTACCCTATTCGTACAATGACGGACACAAAGTGCATCAACAAATTGTTCGGTTAAAACACAGTTTTTCGTGAATTTATTAAAATTAATAAATTGATGTTATAAATTTTGAAATTATTTTTCCAGAATTCTATATAGTTTTACCAACTTAAAAAAAGTTCAGAAGTTTATAAAGTATATACATTGGGTAATGATATTTAGAATTAAAAATCTTATTTTTTTATAAAAAACCAGCAAATTTAAAACGCGTAACGAACCTGCCAAAACCGTGAACTGACTAATGACTAAATTGGCAATAAGTGAAACACTAGCGTAATTCTGGACTATTTAGGGGCAAAATGGGTATTTGGGGTATATTACATGTCAGTTCGGGAGATACCTCGACACTAAGATAATACCCACAACCTTACTGTTATGCTATCCGTCGAGTCTTAGATGATTATTCTCATCAGAACCCGAGTTATTGCAATTACCAATTTAAAACCTGTATACGGTAATTAACCAAACACGAACTGATACCAGGACTGAAGTGATAAAGCCTTAATACATACACATCTTTTGATTGCTGTGCTTATATACTAAGTGAGTTCCTTACCCCATTTTCAAACTGTTTTCCTGTTTTACATGGGGTGAATTGCATGTTACATACGTACAAACTTGCAAATGAATACATGACTTGATGTGAATTATCTGAGTTATATTAACACACCGGTGGATGTGTGAATAGTACTATTGGTCTGACAAACCCAATTGAGCTAGCACGGATGCCATGGGTTCTACTGAAATTGCACATGTCCATGCTCTCACTATGAGCACACTATGTGTGACATTTGTGCATTTTCAATCATTGCACAATTACAAACAATTTCGTATTCAATGAAACCCTGTGTTTTATTTCCAAATATTTTTGTATTCAATAAAATCCTGTATTTTATTGATGATAAATGCAAAAATGTCAATCGTTGCACAATTTCGATCATTGTCGTATTTGTTAAAGCGTTTTACGCATTTTTGCAAAACGCGTAACCGTACAACCGAACGAACCGACATCCATGACATTTTCGGTTATAATCCAAGTTAAACATGTCTTAACACCTTTTTATAACCTAAATATTATGTTAAAGAGGTTAAAAATGGCAAACAAGTGAAAATACAAGTCCAAGGGCCAAAAATGTCAAAAAAATAATAAATATTTTTGCTTCTTCACCAAGTTTGCCACCTATCTCCAATTTTTGACACCTAGCACTCACTTTGCGACACTTAATATGGGGTTGACACATGTTAGGACACTCCACACTTGAGGACACTTGTCATAACCTCCTTAACCCTAAAATACTATAAATACCCCATGATTCTTCCATTTTTTTGACACCACTTCAAAACACTTCAAAGCAAATTGTGAAGTTCTTCTTTATATCCTTCTTGGAGCTTGTTTCCAGCCTTTGAAAGCCTCCTATCTTGAGTTCCGAAAGTGTTCTTCAACACGAGTAAGTAGTCTTCCTAGTTCTTTCATTATTTTAGCTATTTTGAGCTAAAAGTCGAACAATTTGGCTTCCTGATTGACTTTTGGTTCTGACCATATTTGGTCAAGTCAAAGTTCAACTGGACTTTGCAATGTGATTGTAATCACAAAGGTTATCGTCCCTAGCGATTTCACCTTCTGATTACCACGTTTACTAGTTTAGTGACAAGTCAAAGTTTCGGTCAAAATGCGCATTATGTGCATTTTACAACAAAACTATTTTTGGGTATCAAAACACCAAGTTTTGATACCAAATCAGTTTTATAAACTTAGTTAGACATATTTTGATATGTCTAACTCGTCACTTCTAGTTTTGTGCTTATTTAGGGTCGTAAGTCGAGCCTTCTTGACCACCGCTTTGACTTTCGAATCCAACCCGTTTGATCGATCTTAGGATCCGACCAAACACATGTTTGTGACCATAGTTGTATAGGGAATAACCTACTGAGGTTATACCTTATCGTCACGTCATTTGATTATTGTTATGTTAAGTTACTTCTATGTCCTTAAAAATGATCAAAATGCCCTTTTGTGCATAAATCCATTTTAAACACATGTAACCAAATTTTTGACATATAAACTGATGTTATAATATTTTCAAACATGCTTGGGCATTTAAGACTTATCATAGGACATGTTTAACCATCCGATCACACGTTTACGCTAATGACCCGTTAAACTAGCATAAACTACCTTAACGAGTCATAATAGGTCAAAAGCACTTAGGATCCTTTCTAAATCAGATTGTTAAGTTTGTTAAACCATATCACATGAGTTCCAACACTCGTTTGGTTTATAAGACTTCATTCTATCTGATCTCCCGTTTGTAGTCCCGACACACTAACATATTTATCTGACACATTAGGACATGTTTGAGGTTTGTTTATTCCGTCAACACTTTCGCAATCCCAAGTGAGTACATAGTTCCCCTCTTTTATGTTTTAAAATGTTTTAGGGTGATTCATATGTGCCTATAATTATTTTCAAGATTTCAAAACAATATACATGGTTTATATATACAAAATGATTTTCAAAGTGAGTACATAGTTCCCCTCTTTTACATTTTCCAAATGTTTTGAGGTGATTCATATGTGCCTATAATTATTTTCAAGATTTCAAAACAATATACATAGTTTATATATAAAATGATTTTCAAAGTGAGTACATAGTTCCCCTCTTTTACATTTTCTAAATGTTTTGGGGTAGTTCATATGTGCCTATAATTACTTTCAAGATTTTAAAACAATATACATGGTTTACATAAACAAAATGATTTTCAAAGTGAGTACATAGTTCCCCTCTTTTGCGTTTTGCAAATGTTTTGGGGTGACTCATATGTGCAAAATTATTTTCAAGTTTTTAAAAAAAATGTCTATGGTTCATATATAAAACAATATGATTTCAATAATGTGAACAACTTGTTGATGCATCATCCATAACACGAATGACATTCATTAGCTTTAGCTGAGCCGACCAGTAGTATGTTATGGTACCATAGGACTGACAATCCCATTATCGGACTGTTCACTGGATTTGGTGGAAGTTTGGGTAATGACAGAAACTGTTTCTGATTAACAAATCATTTGTTGATTTGTTAATCTAGTTAAAGAGACCCTTTGGTGGTCTATTAAAGATACCCTGTTGTGGTATAGTCAACACAGGTTTGAATGTGTTCATTAGAAAACGATCAAAAGTTTTTACAATTAAAAACACGGACAATTTGTTTATGAAATGGACAATTGGTTTATGACACGGGCGATTGATTTATAACACGGACGAATGGTTTATAACACGAACAAATGGTTTTAATGTCACGCAATGATTTTCACTTAAAGATATAAACCATACGAAGTTTTTCTTTTGAATCAATCTATTACAAGGTTTTTACAAAAGAAACGTTTTGGTTAAGATTCATGGCTATAAGGTTTTCACAACTCTAACCAACTTGTTTTTGTTGGTTAATTGTATTTCAATATCAAACACTTTTGATACGAGGTTTTCCCTTAATGACTCTTGTAGTCGGACGAGGTGTTGCAATATGTATACAAAGCCACGAATTTGACACACTCACAAAACCTATGTACTCGCCGGCATTTTTATGCTGACTCTCTTTTCACATATGTTTTAGGAGTCAATACTTGAAAATATGATGCATGCTTCACGTAGGAATGGACGCGGGCCTTAGTGACTTAAAACATGAAAGACAATTTATTTATGTGTTGTTTCTGTTTATCCCAAGACAATGTAAACATTTAACTTAATAAAACAAAATTTTAAATTTCATGAGTTGTGAAACAATAGTTATGTGACATGACTCCCTGATGTTTCCATCGCGGTTTGTTGTTTTACGCGATCGGGGTGTTACACTATGTGGTGTTAGACATAACTACTAGGGGTGGAAAAGTGCTGAGGTATCGGATGTGAGACATGACACTTGTGAACAGTCAAGGTTTCACTTGTGGGCTCAGTATAATTTAATCAAATGTGTCAAACTACATTTTCAACTGTATGGTGCAAACTAGAACAGTGAAACTCACCAACTATTTGTAGTTGACCTTTTCCCAAACTTAACATGCTTTTCAGGTGACTTGAGACTTGTGTGATACTTGTGTTTCCTGTTACAAGAACTGCTCTTCAACTGAATACATGTATAGAAGCATACGGATAAGAAGATTAACGTCAATTTACATTGGTGATTCTTGTAGTATAATATTAACATGATGCGAGTGTGGGTGATTTTTTGAGATATATTTAAAGTACTTTTCACTCATTTATTCAAGCTTTAAATTTATAAAAACATGACATGCAACTATCACTCTCTACAACACACTAGGACAAGTGCACCCTTCGTTGGTAGTATAGTGATGGTAAGATACCGAGGTTGTCTAAGGACACAAGAGCTTTTAATACCGGAATATAGTTGACGTCTAATCTAATCAATTTTTTATGAAAGGTTTTTAATAAGTAAAAATAAAGAAATGACTAAAGTAATAAAAGATGTGGAAGGGGATCGACTCTCCTCCGTGAGCACTGGACCGACTTGACTCAACTAATAGAGGCGGAATTCATTTCTAGAGAGTTTGACAAATGAACAATAGAATATGCTGCTTAAACATTGTTACTTCTTCTATTAATAAACGTGGAAAGTTACAGACGCGTAAACAGACGGACAGGGCTTCGCCTTAGTCACACACCAACAGCTATGGACACAACACCCAAGCTCTACTATATATAGGCTAACATGGCTCGCACAAGGAGTGGGGTGCTGACTCGTACGAGTGGTGCTCCGTACGAGTGTCAAAGTGTCACTCGTACGAGCCACATATGCTCACTCATACAAGCCATTTAACAAATCTATCAAACATATCTTTTGAAAAATATAAGTCCTATTTACATGACGGACATATCCTAGACGTAGGCAACAGACATGTGCACCAACAAACTCCCCCTTGGATGTTGCCGCAGTCTTGGATAGTCTTCAAAAATTTCTTCAAAATTCTTCAAAAACTTTTGACGTTTAGCGTCCAAAGAAGTGCTTTGGCGGCTTACGACGCTCCACGGATGGAATCGGCATTTGATCTGTAGGAGGAGGTCGATTGTAAGTGTTACCAAACTGAAAACTTCACAGGGATGCAATCCTAGACCTTTCAGCAATCCATGCTATGTTCTTGTCTTTTCTACGTTGCTCTTTTTCTTCAATATTTCTCCAAGAAGTGTTCCATGCTTTACCTAAATGAATATCATTAGCAAGACAAACATTAACAATCTTCTAGAACTGCAACGCCTGCTCTTTTCCTCTGTCTTCATAACTGATCTTTATGTAGAATAGACATTAGATATCCTTCTTAGAGCAGTTTACTAGCCACATTGGGTCTAGCACTCGAGTTCCATGCCATAAACCATAAATCCGCTTGTGTGCAATCACGGATTCTGTTAGTTCCTCGGTGGATTTCCATGAGTCTTCATCTGGCTGGACACATATCACTGCTTCGCTAGTACCTGAGTCGTAATGCCACCATTTGAAGATCTTGTGAAAATCTTGCTCCATCTTGATTAACGACATATTCTTTATCACCCGTGGCTTCTTCACAATTAGAGTAATATCCTTTTCTTGAGTCACTGGATCGATCTTTGTAATTCTTATATGAATGTGCGGCTTCCAGTGATTGAATCCATGTGCAGCTTCGAACTTTATCAACTTCCATAGCCGCTGATAATGATATTTCATCTTTAGATTGACCATCTTTGTTAGCACTAGTTCCTTAATATCCTAGAACGACAAAGTCTTTAAGTCACTCAGATACGTCCAATTCTTCAATCCAGCCCCAACTGATAATGTCCCCTAGAGAACCATCAGGATCATGTGTAAAGAATGCTAAGGGACGTTTGAACTTTCATTATTCGGGCACCTCTTTGAACCATAGCTTTCTCATTTCTACAATCTCCTCTTTAGATAAACGTTTACGCACACTACCTTGTTTTACAGCCTCTTCCACTTTTCGCTTTAACAAATCATCATTAGCGGCTAAAAAATCTCATCGAAGGTTGGGAAGTCATCCATACCATCACCGGCGTATTTGGCAGTATCATCACTATCGGAATCATCCTCCACGACACCCTATCATAATCATTAGCTTCAGAAAAATGTTGGAAGTAATAATCTTCAGGCTAAGTAGCGCTGATGTTGTTAAGCTCATCTTCGAAGTCAAAATCAAAAGAGTCTTCATCCACTCCTAGCATTTTAGCAACTTCTTCTTTTGTATAGTTGTGGATGTATTCTCCTTCCTCAACATCATGTTGCAAGTAAAAGATCCTTGGCTTTGGCACAATAGGAACAGTCGACGTAGAAGTCACTGTGAGGATTCCTGCTTGCTGAGTATCCTGCACTACATCATGAGGCTCCCCTTGAACCTGTTCAGTATCAAGTTGGTTCGCAGAGTCATCCAAGTACATAGAAACATCGATATTATCATTAACACTAGAATCTGTTACAAGTACACACCCGATCCACGCTGACTACTATCATCATCTTTCCTACCACTATCTGGTTTCTTTCAAGACGCTTCACCAGCTTCGTCTTTTTCTTCATCATCCTTCTCAAGATCTTCGACATAAGAATCAATTAAATCGTCGATTTTCTTGAACATCTTCATTTTCTCTAATAACTTCCTATGCTTCTCAGGAAGACTCGAGATATCAACTTCCACATCTCTTGGTTCCCCTATAAAAACAAAGTTGATTGGCGGCACATATACAACCATATTAGTAGATTCTGGCACAGACTTTTCTATCATGGGATCCTCTCCAATCTTTTGCTTACCTTTTCCCTAAGCATCTGATAAAGCTTTGGCAAGTATTTCACGCTCAGCTACCTTTTCTCTAGCCTCCTCCTTTTCAATCTCATCGACCTCTGCTGCAAAGTTAATACCAAGTTTCTTAATGAGAATCTTCTGAAATATATCCATCTTTCTTTGGTTTCTCAGGTGTTCTTCATCGTATTCTACAATAAGCTTTCGAAGCCTTTCATTCTCAGATAGACAAATTTCTAATACAGCTTCCAGATTCTTTCTATCTTTTTCTAGATACTTGATGCGATCCTCCAACTCAGCAATATTCACATTTGTTGATACACTTTTGTGCCTGTCGCTTGTTCTTAGTTACGTCTGTAATTGTACGGTCTTTGTTTAATGTGTTTGTATACTTTGGTCGTGTCAACCAAATCAAGATATCCTTCTATCTTGATTTAGTACGATGATTAGTTTATCTGTGTGTAAAACAGTTGCATATGTGCATACTGTTAAGTCTTGTGTACCTCATGTCTGTTAACACGTTCTCCGTAGAACACATCCAAGTACGATTGAGAGATGCTTCATAGGAGCAAGATGTTGCTCGTACGAGCCACATTCCATTCGTACGAGTGGCTCCTTGTACCAAGCATCTTGCTTGATTCGTACGAGGTTGTCATGATCGTACGAGCCTTTGGTCATTCGTACGAGCATCTTGTGGAGAAGGTTCTTCGTGTCTTGTGATATTTCGTATGACCAGCAACATTCTTCGTACTGTTGCTAGATGTGGACACTATATAAACAAACATGCACTCCTCAGTGTAAGGTTAGACGTGAGACATCAGTGAACAAGCTAGAGAGATAGACACTGAAGCACAAGAACACAGAGAGTATTTCATGAGTATGTATGAGCATTGTTTGTATGTATTTGTACTAGTTCTCTTCTGTTAATCAAGATATTGAATCTTTGGTTATCCTGTGTTTCTTACTTTGCTTTGGTTTGCATACATATGATGATTCCGCACTCGTATTTGTGTTGTATAAACAGGGAAGTAGGTTAATCTTGATCCTCCAAGTGGACCTACAAGTGGTATCAGAGCTTTAGCTCTCTTCCTTGTTTGAAACCAAGCTTAGTGTTGTGTCTGAGCTAGTTGTGAGGATTTCTGGAGGTACTCTTGAACATTCAACAGGAAACTTAAGTTTTTAAAGATAACCAACCTAAAACTTAGTTAAAACTTGTTATATCGAGAAAAGTTTCATAAAAACCTTATTAGACTACATGGAGACATGTTAAGATCTGGTTTTTCTTAAAATTTTCTATCAAAGTTTAGTTGGACATATCTTCAGGTTAAGCATTGTTGGAAAACTCACCGGAATATTCTTGTAAGGTTGGCTAAATCTGGACATTCTGACTTGACTTGACTGTTTTGACTGAAAAGCTGATATGGAATGTTTGTCTTTTTAACCAAAATTGTGTAGACAGCTAACCACTTTCGAAAATGTTGATACACTTTTGTGTCTATAGCTTGTTCTTAGCTACGTCTATAATTGTACGGTCTTTATGTATTGTGCCTGTATAAATTGATCGTGTTGGGCAGATCAAGATATTCTCCTATCTTGATCTAGTACGACGATTAGAATGTCTGTGTACAACAGTTGCATGTGTGCATACTATTGAGTCTAAGGTACGTCATGTCTGTGGCACGATCTCCAAAGAAAACAATTGGTGCGAGTGGGAATGCTTCGTACGAGCAAGATGTTGCTCGTACAAGGCACACCATTCGTACAATCAAGCTTACCGAATCAAGCTTTCAGCTTGATTCCTACGAGAAAGGTTATTGTTTCATGCGAGCCAGTTCATTCGTACGAGTCTATTTGGAGAGTGCCTTTCGTGTCTTTTGGTGTTTCATATGATGAGAAAATACTTTGCACTGTTGCTTGGTGTTGGCACTATATAAGCAGACATGACCTTCTCAGTAAAGCAATGCATGTGTGAGAGAGTTAATGCGAGTGACCAGTGGATACTAAGCTGAGACCTTGAGAGAGAATGCATAGAGTCTGTATGAACATTGTTTGTATATTTTGTACTAGTTCTCATCAGTTAATCAAGATATTGAATCTTTGGTTATCCATGTGTGTCTTCTACTTTGCTTTGGTTTGCATGCATACTTGGATTCCACACTTGTATGTGTGTTGCATGAACAAGGAAGCATGTTTAACTTGATCCTCCAGGTGGACCTACAAGTGGTATCAGAGCTTTGGCTCTCTTCCTTGTTCAAAACCAAGCTTAGTGTTGTGTCTGAGCTAGTTGAAGGTTTCTTGAAGTGTTCTTGAACTTCCAGCAGAAAACTTAAGTTTTGAAAAGATAACTAACTTAAAACTTGGTTAAAACCTGTTGCATGCAGAAAACTTTCATAAAAACCTAGTTAGAACACATGGAGACATGTTGAAATCTGGTTTTCCTTAGAATTTTCTTTTGTTCAAGTTGAACGCATTTGCAGAAGAAACTCACCGGAAAACTCATACCGAATTGTGTTGTAGGGTTGACCAACTTTCTGATATTTGGACTTTGACTGTTAAACTGTAAATGTTGATGGTATGTTTGTCTTTTTAACAAAAATTGGGTAGACATCAGACCACTTTTGAAAACTAGTCTGTACAAGAAAAGGAAAGTTTTCACCAAACCAACTCGTCAAAAGATTCCTCTGTGAACATTGCGAAAAACAACCTTTGCGAAATACCCATCCGCACGAAGAACCAAGTTGCTCGTGCGAAAGACTAGTCATCCGCACGAACAACCTGGTTCACACGAAGAAGATCCTCCGTACGAATTATCTTGTTCGTATGAAGAACATTTATCCATACAAAACATTGGTTCATACGAATAACCTTCTTCAGTGTTTTTCGTGTTTCAGCTTTTCAGGCTTTGTGTTTTCAAAATTTGTATTTTCTTCAAAATTGTGAATTTGAAAAGGGAACTGTTATTTAAAAAAAACAAACTTTAAACCTTTTAACTTTTCATAATTAAGAAAATGAGTTCAAATCCTAGGATTGGACCAGTAGTTCAAGCACATATCAAGACCAGAGCATCCAAACTCTTCTAACGAGCGAGAGTGAAACCGGGAGTAATAACCTTCCTCAGCTAAACCACATGAACGATTATCCCTCGTGTAAAGTCGTTTTAATACATATGTTCTCGGTCAGAACATAGAATTGTGGACTTTCTTTACTACACCCTACAAAGAATCACTCAAAGAGGCAGGATCAAACCCAACCTCCTTAGCCAATCTAGATGAAGGAGATAAAAAGGCTTACGATCTAGAGAAAAAGGCTTTTGCTATGCTAACACAGGCACTCCATAAAGATATCTATCATCAGTTTGTGTACTGTAGGACCATGAAAAATCTGTGGGATACCCTGGAAGCAAGAGGAGAGGGTAATGCTGCAACTAGGAAAATTCGGCATGATCTAGTTAAGAAGGAGTTTGAAGGCTTTATGTTCATGGAAAATGAAACATTGAATGATATGACCACATGGTTTACCATCTTCTTAGCGAAATGTACTCTTACAAAGTGTTAGCATCTCCGCAAGAAATCGTGATGCGCTTTGCTGACGCATTACCGCCAAAATGGGGTCAATTTATTGACTTATTAAAACATACAGGTGTTTTGGATTCAATAAGTATTTATGAATTTGTGCAGAAACTGGAGAACAAGAACGAAGAAGAACTTCCAAAGGCACAAAGAGTCACTGTTCCACAAAACCCTGAGATGTACTTCAGAGGTATTAATACAAGTATCAGTGCAAGCCACCAGCCAAAGCTTCAAACCGCGTTTGTGTCAAACGTGAATCCCTTTCTACCACAACCTGTTCAAGCAAATCAGTCTGCAGGCTCAAGTAATTAAGCCTATGGACAAGTTTTTGATCCGAAAGCTTTTCTACCACAACCAAGAGATCTAGCACCTTAATTTCCACCTCAACAAGCTTTCTATTGAAACAACTTTAAATCTACAAACCCCAACACTGTCAGACTTAACACATCACATATTTCCAAGGTCAGCGTGGAAGTTGTTCAAGAGCATATGGGACTTCTAAACACCATGGTCAGTGCCTATTGCGGATTGGTAGCTGGTCAAATGGAAACATCAATTTGACAAATGAAGACTGCCAACAGATAGACAAAGATGAGATGGAGCTAATGGATATCAAGTGGGCATTTGCTAGTGCGGTAAGAAGAGCAAAGGATTAGATGAGCAGAACAGGAACAACCAGTTTAGAGAGCAAGAAGGATACAAAATATGGTTTTCATAAAAATGTCGTTACTTGCTTCAACTGCGGTGAAAGAGGTCACTTCAAACGTGAGTGCACGAGGCCCAGCAAACAAGGAAATCACTACCCCTTCAGAAACCAACCACAACCATCCAATACAGCCTAAATTAGTAATGATAGTAGAATAGTGGCTGTTGGTAACCCAAACAACACCAATCAATCTGGACCTTCAAATAGCAAAGCTTTAGTTGTTCAAGCCGATGAAGGATGCGATTGGTCAGTTCAATTGGGAAATGAGAGTAACGGAGGAACTGCATATTACGCCAAGATCATCAACCGAATCAAGCACGCTCATAGCATTGATAGCTCAGATGATGATGATACTTCAGGGTATACTGGTAGTTCTGATGAAAATGCTCAAGTTCGGGTTGTTATGGATCTGATTCGGAGATCAGAGAAGGAAGTGATGCGGAGGTCAGAAAGTTGCTGAGTGAAGCTGAGAAGATGAAGAGTGAAAAGGTGGGTTTGATGAAGAAAGCTGAAGCTGCATCAACAGATACAAAAAGATTCTTTACAGATAGTGCAACCTTTCCTCATCATACTGCCTTCATGGCGAATGTTGCCGGTTCTACAAGTCAGTAAATTCCGACTCTCCTAAATTTTGTAGTAACTGTGCTGAACTAAGAACAAAATATGAAACGATAAACAGTCATAATTAAAAGTTAGTTGTTGAACTATCTAAATGCAAAGAGGCGAACTTGGCTTTAACTCGAAACGAAAATAATTTCAAATCTGTCATAGAAACCCCAAAAAAAGTGTTTCTGAATTAACAAAAACAGTTTTGAATAAACATACAGGAATTAATAACTACATTAATCTCATTGAAGAAACAAAGAAAGAGTTAGCCATCGCCAAATGCGAACATGATGCGTTCAAGCTTAAATTGGACAGCTATTCTAACTCCCGATATGTGCTTGATCATATTGATATTCAGAAACTAAAAGGAGATGTTAAATGCATTGGGTATAAGTCGTGTCCACCCCCGATAAAACAAAACTATACCAAATTGCCTGATGAAGAGGAGATGCCTCGCTTTGAACCCTCCGTACCACTTAATCCTGAAGAATTTGCAGTAGGATTAGGGTTCAAACTAGACAATTCCTCACAAGAACCAAGCAAACAAGAAAACTCATCATCTGATGTTGATAAAAATCCATTTGAAATAGAGGAAGATGATACATCAGATGATGAATCAATCAGAAGTAATCAGGATCAGTCTCTTGATAAAAGGAAATGAGTAGAACTCTCTGCTGCTCCCAGTACTAAGCCTGTTGAAAATCAAGAGAATGACCCTAAGAAATCTGTCAAGACAAAAGTGTCTACAGATGAAATAGATAATGTGTTGTATACTTTGGTTGGAGATAAGAAAATCTACTCTAATAAAGATTTTCCAATTAAAACCGTAAATCCAATCTCTATAGATCAAGTGTTTGAAAATTCAACAACCAAATTTTTAGAGAAGGAAAAGCCAAACAAATCATAACCATTATCGTTTTCAAGAGAAAAACAAGAAAAGCGAGTTGAAAAGTCTAAAGTTCCACAACCAAAGGTTGAAGCAAAAGGCTCTCGCTACAAGAAGAAGCTTGAGAATGT
The DNA here is from genome assembly GCA_947069175.1 of Scalesia atractyloides. Taxonomy (NCBI): domain Eukaryota; kingdom Viridiplantae; phylum Streptophyta; class Magnoliopsida; order Asterales; family Asteraceae; genus Scalesia; species Scalesia atractyloides. The sequence continues at coordinate 49,638,298 of CAMTDV010000001.1, read as the reverse complement.
TAAATTTGTGAGTTCTAAGGGTACTGATAAAGTCGAGACTTTTGAACACATGTCTAATGTAGATTTTGTAAACAAAGTCATGATTTTGAAAAGAAACTGTCAAAATATTTACACTCAACATACAAATGGGTGTAATGAAAATGAACCCAGTACCTCAAGACCCACAAGTTCAACATCAAGCTGTGAAACACGATCTCCTAGTTTTGTTGAAAGGAGAACATGTTTCAAATGTGGAGAATTTGGCCACATTTTCAAAAATTTTACAAATCCAGCCAAACCAAGATTTGTTGAAAGAATCCCTCCTGAACCAACTTGCCAACGTCGATCTGTTTGTCCAAAACAAGACAAAAGAATTGTTAAAGAACAAGAAGAAAAACAGAGACGTAAACAAGTAAAAACAATTGAAAAAGCTTTAAAACGGATTCTTCATAAAGGAGTCCAAGATCTTCAAATTTAATAAAACCAGAAATTGTTAAAACTGTAAGTAATAGTAATTCTAGTAAATTTAAAAAATCTTGGAAACCCAAGACTGGTAGTGGTTCAATAGAAGGAACACAATTTTCAAATCATCAAGAAATAGATATCCCACTTCTTGATGATAAAGGGCGACCCAAGACCACTAAGGCTTGGGTCCCCATCTCAAAATGACATGGTTTTGAAACGTGAAGGGTGTTCCAGGAGGAACTGTGACTAGTCATTGGATTGTTGACAGTGGAGTATCGAGGCACATGACGGGCAACTTACGGCTCCTGTATGATGTGAAAAGCATTCGGGGTGGTTATTTTACCTTTGCTGGTGATAAAGGTGGATACATCACTGGAGAGGGAATGGTCTCCAATGGTGTTATGAGTTTTGATAAGATCAATTATGTGCGACAAATTGATCACAATCTTCTTAGCATTTCTCAAATCTGCGACAAGAAGTTCACGGTCATTTGGATGATACCGGATGTTTTGTGCTGAAACCCGGATTCAAGATTCCCAAAGAATGGATTCTCTTATCGGCTCCAAGAATTAACGACTTATATATCCTTGATATGAGCCAAGCTATTACAACATCTGCGCAAGTCACATGTTTTGTCTCAAAATCCACCGAAAAGGAATCAATCTCTTGGCACAGACGAATGGGACACATTCACCTGAGGAAAATGAACTATTTTATGAAGAATAATCTGTGAATGGTGTACCAGTCAAGAATTTTCATCTTCAAGACATATGTGTATCGTGTCAAAAGGCCAAGCAAGTTAGACAATCTCATCCCGTGAAGAAGATCAACACTATGAATATGTATCTGGAATGTCTTCATATGGACCTCTTTGGACCTATGAAACACAAGACTACCTTTGGTGATTCTTATTGTTTGGTAGTTACTGATGACTACTCCAGATTTTCATGGGTAAATATGCTGACACACATGAGTGAAGTTCCTGAAATCCTCAAGAATCTCCTAACACTCTTAGAAAATTTGTACAATCTGAAGGTAAGGAGAATCAGAAGCGACAATGACACCGAATTTAAGAATCAAGTTATGGATGAGTACTGTTCTTCAAAGGGCATTTTGCATGAGTACAGTTCTCGCTACACTCCACAACAGAATGGTGTCGCTGAGAGGAAGAATGGGACTCTGATTGAAACAGCAAGAACCATGTTAGTAGAATCAGAACTTCCTGTTCAATTTTGGGGAGAAGCTGTTGCTACTGCATGTTACAAGAAAAATAGAGTTCTTACGGTGAAGAGACAGGGGAAAACATGTTTTGAGTTGCTACATAAAAGGAAACCGGATGTTTCTTTCTTGGAACCTTTTGGAGCTCCATGCACTATGATTGATCCACATGGAAAGTTTGGTCCGAAGGCTATCGAAGGTTTTTTTCTTGGATATGCTACTCTGAATTTCAGGGTGTGGAATTTGTCAACAAAGAAGATTGAAGAATGGGGTGAAGTCAAGGTTCAAAGATACAGTGAATCAGTAAGAGCTCTGGGTGCTCCTTGGATATTTCACTACGATGGACCGTTCGACTCCTTTAATCTGCCAACTTTTGATGATGCATCTGCTGCGGCTCAAATGTTACTGGAAAGTGATACAGCAGTTGACTCACCATTAGTTCAACCAATTATTGTTAACCCTCAAGTGTCGACTTCGGTTAACAATCTTGTTCAAAATGAGGAATTCGAAGATGTTGCAGATTATAATGTTTCATCAGAAGATGATGAGTTTCATGATGCAAATGAAGCAACCTCTGGTACGGTCCCTGGAATTTCAGATGTCATGTCAAATATATAACCTCAAGGGACGACTGAAGCTCATGCATATACATCCTCATCAAATCCAACACTTGATTTGACTGTTGATCTGAATATCAAAAATTTGGGCATAAACTCTCGAGTCCCCGATGTTCTAGAAACTCAAATCCATAATACGCATCCTCAGCAGAATATTATTGGAGATGTCCAAAGTGGTGTGCAGACGCGTAATCAGCTTCGAAACAACCAGAATGCTGGCCTGTATTCGGAAATAAGAGAATCTGGGGGACATAATGATTGGTCTTTTGCCTGCTATGTTTGCCAAGTTGAACCAAAATCTTGGAAGGAGGCAATGAAAGAAGACTATTGGGTTGAAGCCATGCAGGAAGAACTTCAGCAGTTTCAGAAGTTGGGTGTGTGGAAGTTAGTTGACAGACCTGATAACTACAAGAAGATTGGTACACGATGGGTGTACAAATGCAAGAAGGATGACTGAGGTGTTGTTGTGAGAAACAAAGCGCGATTGGTTGTCCAGGGCTTTAATCAGGTAGAAGGCATTGATTATAATGAATTTTATGCACCGGTTTCTCGACTTGAGGCCTAAGAATTTACTTGGCTTATGCATCCTACAAGAAGTTCACCGCTTATTAAATGGATGTGAAGAGTGCATTTCTTCATGGTGTGGTTGAGGAAGAGGTATATGTTGAGTAACCGCCAGGTTTTGAAGATCCAATCCATCCTGACAAGGTTTGGCTTCTAAATAAGGCGTTAAATGGTCTCCATCAAGCTCAAAGGCTTGGTATGAAACGTTGTCTACCTATCTTCTGAAGAATGGTTTTGACGAGGATTGATCGATTGTACTCTCTTCGTCAAGGAAAGGAACGAGGATTTGCTGCTTGTGCAAGTATATGTTGATGATATTATTTTTGGGTCTACCAACGAACGAATGTGTAAAGAATTCGAGCAGGTTATGCAGGAGAAGTTCGAGATGAGCGCCATGGGAGAAATGACTTTCTTTTTAGGTTTTCAGGTTCATCAATCAAAGGAAGGAATCTTCATTCATCAAACCAAGTACGTCGGGGATATTCTCAAGCGATTTCAAATGGAAGACTCAAAGTCTTTGGGAACTCCATTAGCTCAGAATCATGGGATTACTCTTGATGGAATGGGTGAACATGTGGAACCATCTCTCTACCGTGCTATGATCGGATCTCTTATGTATCTTACTGCTTCAAGACCCGATATAATGTACCCAACATGTCTTCTTGCTCGCTACCAGTCCAGTCCGAAGTTTTCTCATTTGATTGCTGTGAAAAGGATCTTTCGTTATTTGGAGGGTCGCCCAGACACTGGTCTCTGGTACCCTAAGGATGATAACTTTGATTTGACAGCATTCAGTGATTCTGATCATGGCGGCTGCAAGATCGATGCAAAGTCAACATCAGCAGGATGTCAGTTTTTGGGAAATCGCCTAGTCACGTGGCAATGCAAAAAGCAGACTTGTGTAGCTACATCAACCTGTGAAGTTGAGTATATTTCGACTTCTAGTTGCTGCTCGCAGGTTCTATGGATTCAACAGCAAATGCGCGACTACGGTTTTGAATTTCTAACTACTCCTATTTTTATTGAAAACGAAGCTGCTTTATAGATCACTCGTAATCCTGTACAACATTCAAAAACCAAACACATTGAAATCAAGTATCATTTCATGCGCGATTGCTATGAGAAGAAACATATCAAAGTTGTTAAGATCCACACCGATCACCAACGTGCCGACCTGTTTACCAAAACTTTTAATAAGTCATGTTTTGATTATCTTCTTTTGGTCAAGGACATCAGGGTGAAACCCGAGTAAATCTTCTTTGGCTAAACAGTTAACGTAAATATTTTTCTTAAAAATCTAAAACTACAAAAAGATTTTCCATTTTTCTTAGTTTTATATTTTAGGGGGAGAAGTTTTCAAGAAAATACAAAAACATCAGAAAAATACAAAAATACAAAAATATGTCTTTTATTTATTTACCTTCTATATTTAAGAGGGAGAAAATTTCTAAAAAAAAAATAGAAAACCAAAAGTCAAAATGAGTTTCTTGGATAGATAAGATGAAGATGAAGAAATACAACGGTGATCTGTCAAAAACAGTCAAGAACAAAGAAGGAAAATTGATAAGTAGCTTTACTAATGATGTATCGGTAGGCTCATGTTAGTCCCAAAACAGATTCGTATCACAGTGATTGTTTGTTATCACCCAAATAACTATAGATTAGTCGTTTGTATGTGTAAAAGTTAAGAAAAACCAAACAATGAAGAAGAAGAATCTTGAATGGATCCAACAACTAGTGTTGTATATGAAATCCCAATAAGATGTAATCAATAACAATACCTGGATATTCGGATGTAAGCACAATAACAAGAATCACAACACAAGAGAATCACCAAAATCTGTCCAAGAAACTTGGACAATACATTCATTGAAGCATATATATATACAGACTAACTACCCAGCGTATTTAACAAATACGCTGGGTTATTAATTACGTCGGCAACATATGACTTTCATATAATTGCACTTTTGACCCTTCCAGATTGTCTAACTATTACAAACCAGCTCAAATTATGGATAATCAAGTACCAACGGTCTCAAAATGTTCTAACAATATCCCCCTAGACCATTGCGTGCTTGAGTTTCTTCAATCTCGTTTCAGAGCTTCAGGGTCTGCGGCTGATCCTTAATCTTTTTCTTGTGCAGCTTGATCGGTAGGTTGGTCGGTTGTTGCTTCAGAACTTGGATTAACAAAAGCTTCACTTGAGGTTTGTTGGCCCTCTTTAGTGACTCCATATGTGGATGAAGTCGGAGGTGGTGGAAAGATTTGAAGGTTGGATTCAGATGATGGATCTTTGCTAGGTGGAGAGGATGGTTCAGTTACAGCTGATTTATTCTTTCTGGATTCCTCCTTTTCTTACTTTGCGTCCATCCTGAGCAATATTTCCATCACTTCAATCTTTGAGCCCGCACGCGCTTAACTGCCCTTTGAAAAAGCATCCCTTCCTCCAGATATTCGTTTCCTGCTCCAACGTTGATGTTGTGTCCGTATAGAACATTCAGATCGGAAAGACAAAACATAAATACACCCATTAGATCTAGGATACGAATGTCTTTATTTGAGTTTAACATGATGACTGCTTCACCCGTCTTTCCATCGTAAAACCACTTCTTTAAGTTCGTGAGAGTCACAGGCTGGTCAGGAGGTAGCTTCACCCTAGTTACAACTTTTGTAGGGTTGATGACCCATGTAATCTTTCCCTTTTCGGTGAACGGGTCTTTGGTGGTTTTAGACACACGTCTTCTAGGGTGTTGAGGCTTAAATACTGAAAATCCTTGCATGCATTCTCTTTGAATTAACCTTTATCAGATCGTGCTTGCCGAGCTCTCGTATATCCCATGTTGGTGAGCTTAGCATGTCGTGGGCATTTCGAAAGTATTGAATGACTACTCCTCGTTGTTTTACCACAAACCAACCGGTTAGATTGCAATATTTCCAACTGATGATTTTTATCTGTGAACTCAGTCTTCTCAAATGTGATCACTTGATAAAAGTCTGGCATCTTTGCTATTTCTTTCTTAAACCACTCCGGGTGCTGTGGTTCGAACTCATCTCCTCCATCCATTTCATACAATACATCATCTTCTAACCCCCATTCGAGAGACTTTGTTGGCATTTCGGCTTTGTCTACTTCCTCTTCATCACTATCATCATCAAGACTAACGTCAACAGCTGATTCCAGATGTTTCTTTTTCTTTTCTCTTTCTTTAAATAAGTCAAAGTTAAAGATGTCTTCGCTCGAGTACTTTGGCTTTCTATTCGCAGCACCATATAGCTCCTGCACTAAATCATGCAGTTTTTCGAGACCCTCCTGTTGAAAACTAATAAATTCTGATTGCGTGTGGACGTACGAGTGCAATTCTTTATTCTTATTTCTCTGTTCTTTCAACTTTTTCTTTAGCACATCAGTGTCGTTCACTTGATTCTTCAGCAAGCAGAACTCCTTAGTAGGAAACAAACCAATTTCCTTTGATAAATGATTATAAAGCTCTTGAAATGGTCTGGGTTATGATGGAACTTGCTGAGGAGGAGGTTGAGCCGATACAGGTGGTTTGGGTGGAACGTTTGCTGATGATCCTTCGCCTGTTTTTCTTTTCTTTGGCGTAGCAGCCTCGCTTGGAAAGGGTTCTAGAGGATCAGTAAAAAGTCCTTCCACAAATCTATCCAACTGTTCTTGTTCTTACATAACAACCGCAGGGGTTTCAGATTCAGTCATTTCCCTTCTCTTCATTCTTCTTTCCCGTTTCTCAGCCTCCACAACTGCATGGATGGCTTGCATTTTTTCAATTTCTTCCCTAGTCGATCTAGCGCGAATGCTATCAGCCATGATTCGCTCTAGATTGGGTGCATCTTTCTTGCTTTTCTTCTTTGAAGGTTCCTCTTCGACCACTTTCTTTCCTGTTTCTTTACGCTTACGAACCAGTGGAATTTCTTCTTCTACTTCAGCTTCTTCAGCAACATCAACGGGATGACTCCCACCTTCACTACTTTTCCTTGTGTTTTCTCGATACTTGTTGTATGCAGCTAGAACCACTGGAAGTCTTTCTTCACGATACATCCAGTTGTGTAACATCACCCACTCTTTGGTTTTCCACTCGGTAATCTGCCTTCCTTTGGAAAGCTGAAACTGATACGTGTTTCCATCGTGTGGCAGGTTCCGATGTTTATCATCAATAAGCAGTTGCACAAATCTAGGATACATTGTCCATGCACCTTTATTAACATTGTCGATCATGCATGAAAAATTAATCCAGAAATGTTGAACGGCTGATTCGTGCACAGATTCAGCATAGCCGCGGACCACTCTAAATTCAACCCATCATAACCGCCTTTTCAATGACAGATACTCAAACAGAACGTGTGCAAAATGAACCTTCAGTCTTTTGTAAGCCCGGACTTCTTGATCTCATTTTTGTGATGAAAGCCTCCAATGTAGTTCATCCCACGAAACCCTTCTAGAATTTCCTCTTTCTTTAGTTTCAATGGATCACTGGCGTTGTCTCCGAGGCTCAGAACCTTTCGAATTTGTTCCTCAGTTACTTTAATTTCCTTGTTCCGCACTGTTGCTGTGATGTACTTGACGTTGTTCAGCGTTCTTACCCTTGCCGTTCTCTAGAATTCTTCTATGTGGATTGAGTAGATTGTGGGATTTGCCTGGACTGCTTAGCTAATTTTGCTCTGCGACAGCCAGTCCATCACGTCTTCAAAATCGGGCTCTGGAGGGACTAGAGTGATGGGCTGATTGTGCTTTCTAGTACCGTCCCAAACTAAAGGTTGAGCCATACCTAAAATGTGGAAACGAGCTAAGTCAGATTTATATACATAAATATATGTATATATATATAAATATATATAAAATAACAAAATTAAAAAATTTAAACATATTAATTAATACATAAAATATATTTGGATTATAAATAAAATAGAAAAGAAATCTAAAATGAATTTTATAAAACCGCTATTATATACGCTAGACCAATTTCGCCGGACACACAACTGTACACACGAGACTCAGAGACAACTACGCCGAATTAGGATTATTTACGCTGTACAAATTTCGCGGATTTAGACATTGACTCGAGAAAGCATCTAGCGTAGATGCTTATCTACGCTGGTATACCGGCATAATTGTCAATTACGCCGGTTACTTGAACTCGCTTTCAAGACTTAAATCCGCTAACACTAAGGTTTGAGATAACTACGCCACATTCAAAGTATCTACGTTGTGTTCATAATAAATACTTTGGCTTCAAGTTTTTCTTGATAAACCCATGAAAACCGAATGAAAACCAGAGCCAAGTGCTTATATAACATAACAGTATATGAAACCGATTCATAAGCACACTCAATCAACAAACAATCGACATTTGAGAGCGAAAGACATATCGATCTTATAATATCTGATCAGATTGCTTAGAGAAGATTGAATATAAATATGGGTTCTTGAAAGAGATGAAGAAGATGATGTTGAAAGATATTTGAAAATAATTTACACACGGTGAAAAGGGAAGTATATATACAGATTTACATTCCAGCGTAATTATTAATTACGCTGAAACAATAAATACGCCGCCCAATGGATTTTTAAGGTTTCTTCAAGTCTAAGAATCTTGAAATCAAATACGCTCGAAAACCTAAAATTTTCTTGAAAAATTTGTCCTTTTTGGTTAAAAATAGTGGAAGAATTTAAAAATAAGCTTAAGAAAAATGAAAAATTTGCAATTAGGATCCTCAAAGTTGTTTTTGGGGCCAGGAAGCCTCCTTTTTCACATAAAATTTATGCTTACTAATTTGACTCCTGTGACTTTCCTGCAAAAGATCATATTGGTAACATTTGGTTAATTGGGGATAAAATATTAGATATTTTGAATAATCAAGGCACAAGAAAAACTGTCAGTATGTTTGTCCTTTTAAATCCATGCACCTATCTTTCAACATGCGATCGGAGAGCCTTTTATCATGTTGCGGTAATATCGACAAGAAATTTGATGTTCTCCAACTCATGCTGAACTGTCAGAATGTTATGCCCGTGAGTCCCACATCAGGACATACCCCCACGATCAAGGTATGCGCAAAGATTCCTCATAGCAGGTGAGTATATTGACCTCATTCGTTTTTGAAATTTGAACGTTAGACAATTGGTGTTCAGGTCAGTACTTCCGTATAACAAAGAGACCAAAGTCTAACGAGGGCTATGACAGATACAAAATACGGTACGATTTAAGCACTTGAATGATTCTCAATGAGAGCTTCATTTGTGTAGGGTTTTGGCCGCATTGGCTCTTTTGTAAAGATATCATAATTGTGTCTGGGTCAGCATATATCTAGATGCAGCAAAAGAGCAACTATGATATCCCCGAATGGTTAGACAATATAAAGACCCGAAATCTCGGACTTTGGCAATCTATCAACGCAAGATTTAAGACCATTAAGTCATACGCTGCAACGTGTTACCCGCAAGTTGCACAACATTGTTGGTATCCAGAATTCTTGTGTGTTCGTTAGAATTTGCCTCCCTTTCGCAGTTTACTTCAAGGTATTGCTGAATCTACTGACACGTCGTTGCTTGAGGCCTCAATCTACTTCTGTTTTAAGATCAAAACAAAGCGTTAGCAGTTTTTTCTATCATTTCTCATGAAGGTGTCAAATAAAGGATTTTGTCTCAACAATATTTTCTGGAATACTTCCCCCCTTAAAATTTTATTTTCGAGAATCCATTGCTGGAAAAGAAATTTTAAACTTGCAGAAAATCTTTTTGGTGGGCACATTTTATGAGAGTTTTTTTTAATCACTTCCACTCAAGGAAGTTAACAATCTCCAACCAGGTTACCAACTGGTTGGAATGAGTTTTATCGAAGGCTTTCGTGAATATATCAGCTTTCTATTGCATCGTATCCACTGGCACCACTTGAATATACCCTTTCTCATATGCATCTCTGATCGCATGAATGCGAATTTCAATGTGTTTAGTTCTGGAGTGGTGGATAGGGTTCTTCACAATTCCAAGACATGCTTCGTTGTCGATGAATATAGGAGTCTTGATAATGTTGATTCCATAATCCAACAACTGATTTTGTATCCAGAGAACTTGAGAACAACAACTGTAAGCTGCCGTGTATTCAGGTTGAGCAGTTGATGTGAAGACTGTTGTCTGCTTTTTGCTTTGCCACGAAATGAGAGGATTTCCTAAAAATTGACATCCTTCGGAGACGGACTTTCTGTCAACTTTACAACCTGCATGATCACTGTCAGAGTAAGCAATTAAATCAAAATTACTATCTTTAGGTTACCACAATCCAAGCTTGGGAGTTCCTTAGCGAACGATTCTTTTGACAGCTGCTTCATGAGATTCTTTCAGATCCGTCTGAAATCGCGCGCAGAGATAGACAGCCAGATAATGTCAGAAATGCACTCTTTACATCCATCTGAAACACCTTAAAGTTTTTGAACGAAGCGTAGGCTAAGAAGATTCTGATAGCTTCTAAGCGTGCAACCGGTGCAAAAACTTCCTCATAGTCAATCCCCTCCTCCTGCCGAAAACCTTGAACCACTAATCTTGCCTTATTTTTGATAACTACACCACAATCGTCCATTTTGTTTCGAAACACCCACTTGGTACCAATTGGATACTTTCCATCTGGTAAATCAACGAGTTCCCAGACTTTAAGTTTTCGAAATTGGGCTAATTCTTCTAGCATTGCTTATACCCAGCTGGAGTCTTTAATTGCTTCTTCAATATCTCTTGGGATAGACTGCGAGAGAAAAGCTGCATATAGTCCTGTGTTGATGGTATGTGTTTGTACGCGTGTTCGAACTCCATCTTCAACAGAACCGATGACATTTTCAATTGGATGGTTTCGATCGGTCTTGTACCCTGCGTTGGTGTGAGTTTCCACTTGTTGAGGCAGATTAGTGAAATGTTCATCTACATAGATAATTGGAGTTCCGTCTTCTTTAGGAGGTTCATCCACAACCTGCTGTGAAGAAGAATCATCATGTGCGGATGCATTCTCAGCAGATGTGTCACCATTTACTTTGACAACAGGAAGAGTAGGAGAGGTAGAGGCTGGGGTGAAACGGGTTGTAAAAGGAGTGAAACCAATGTCTGAAGGATCAAACAATGGCTCTAATGGGATGGATTCCGCAGGTTCGGATTCAGTGACGGGTTCAGCAATGTCGAAAGTGTTGAATACAATGTCTACGTCATAAAACCAATTTGGAGCGCTTCCAATGTTAGTGGAGTTTCCTTCTTGAAAATCGATATAATATGATTCAATCACCATCTTCATCCATTTGTTGTAGACTCGATACGCCTTTTGAGAAGATGAGTAGCCCATGAAGTAGCATACGTCACCTACCACTTCAAACTTGATGAGATATCTTCAGTGTTGAGAAGTGTGCATGAGCATCCGAACGGTCTGAAGAAATCTATCAGAGGCTTCCTTTTGAAAAGTAGTTCATAAGATGTCTTTCTGTGAGGTTTGATAACGAGAACACAATTCAAAACATAGCATGCTGTGTTGACCGCTTCAGCCCTGAAGATTATGGGAAGCTTGGAGTCGTCAAGCATAGTTCTAGCAGCTTCGATGAGAGTTCTGTTTTGCGTTCCCTACACCATTTTGCTGAGGAGTTCTGGCAGCACTGTATTGAAGACGAATTCCTTTTTCTTCGCAGAAGGAGACAAACGTATGATTCTTGAATTCTGTACCGTTGTCGCTTCTTACGTATTTCACCTTCAGCTTGATTACGTTTTCAATCATATGGATGAAGCTTTTCAGAACGGAAGCTGTCTCACTCTTAGCTTCGAGGAAATACACCCATGAGAACTTTGAAAAATCATCTGTAATTACCAAACAATAAGATCTTTAAGCTAAACTTTTAACGCTTATAGGGCCGAAAAGATCCATGTGAAGTAATTGCAGTGGGGTGGAAATCGTATTCACTGCTTTGGACTTATGAGGCTTTTTATTTTGCTTTCCTTGGGCACATGCGATGCATTTTTCCGAAAAACGAAAATCTTTCATAGGTAAACCTCTTACTAGATTTAATTTAGAAAGCTTATTTATATTTTTAAAGTTCACATGCCCCAAACGCTTGTGCCACAGCAGTGATTCCGATTCAGATTCTTTTGAAATAAGACATGTCATTTGCTTATTTGATTTGGCATTTTTCATATTCAGCACACATGTATTATTTTGATGGGGAGCTCTAAGCATGATCATTTCTCTAGGGACAGAGTATTCGGGTATGAGGAATAAGCACTCCGTGTCATTGAACAGCACCGAAATTCCTTTGTCACAGACTTGTGATACACTCATGAGATTGTAACACAACTCTGGAACATAGTTTACATTCTGCAGAGTAAGCGCTTCCGACACGACGTCACCCATTCCGACGATCTTTCCTCCCTTTTCGTCTCCGGCAAAGGACACAAAATCACCATCGATAACTCGAAAGTTTGTAAGCATATCCTTTAACCCGGTCATATGCCTGGAGCATCCGCTGTCAATATGCCAGATATATTCCATGAGCATCCGAAGCCATTTCTGATTTTATTCTGTTATACAACAACAACAACAACAAAAGATATTTACATGTTAGCTAGCTTTTTCCAAAAACAAGTTGAGTCAACTATGCATTTTACTGATTTCTTTAGATTGTCAAATTGATCAGTAAAACTCTTAACGAGATCTTGATTAGGTTTAGAAAATTTCTTGCTTTTACAATGTTTCGCAGTATATCCTAAATGACCACAGCGAAAGCATTGTTTGCAGTTTGATCTTTTCTTCCTGGGTGCTTAGTGCAAAGATGATGTATGTGATGAGAATCTAGAGCTACTTGAGGAATCTGATGGTGTAACATTGCTTGAATCTTTGACTTTCTTCTTGTCAGGATGATGTTTATCTTCAATTTCATCCTCACTGTGCTCACTGTCTGATGATGAGGTTGATTCTTGACTTTCATTTGACATTTCTCCATCACTCTCTGAAGTTGTTGTACTTGAATCATCTCTGCTACTTTCTTCAGTAAAGTCTTTATCAGTCTCTGAAGTACCTGCAATTGATGGAACAAACTCGGGAATTTCCTTTGTGAGGAACTTTCCAAATCTGTTTTTCTTCAATTTTGGCACAAAGACAGGAGATTCAAGCATAACATTTTCATCATTAAAAATAGTGTTTAAGTCATGACTCTCAACCTTAGCCTGCACTTGCTTGTGAGTCTTAAGTGTAGGCGCAAGGCCATTACAGTCATCTCGAATGTTCAATTTTGGCACAAAGCCATTACAGTCATCCATCCTAGATAAACTATTACAGTTATCCTGAATAGAAATTATGTTTGTCTTATTACAATTCTAGGTGAACCAGTTAACTGTTGAATAACTGTCGCCTGAGTAACCGATTCCTATTTTTGAACCTCTACAATCATCTTCCTCATCGCACACATCTTCTTGACCCTCACATAGATCTGCATTGCTTTCAGACATGTTAGTATTGTTTTGTGGTTTGTAAAAAGCATTTTGATCCAAAGATCATTTTTATCGATTAAATCATTTTTAGGATGAGGAGATGGCATAGGGACATAATTTTTGCTGTGCGGAGGAGGAAATAATTTTCTTTCATTTCCGAATTTATCCTTATATCCAATTCCATCCTTTATGAATGTCGGTCATTAGCAGTTTCCAATATAAACCGGTGCTTTGTCACTAATTTTCCATTTATCAATAATGATTTGCAATTTGTTATTTTCGTTTTGAGATTTTTGTAGTTTTTTGGTTAAATCATTTATGATAAAAACTTTTCTGAAAACAAATTCTTTTATAGTCTGCAGTTCAGCTATGGTTGAGTTTAAGTTTCACTAATATGCAGCTTTATTTTCTTTTAGTTCTTGATTAATTCTCAAAATCTTTTCTTTTTCTTTAATTATGTAACGGTTGAGTGATTTGTAGTGTACCGCGACGTTCAAACATGGTTTGGAGCACAGCTTCGCTTTAAATTCATATGGTATACTATTTACCAAATCCTTATACTCAGTTTCTGACTTCACGGCGGTGGTAGAAGTTCCAACTGCTTCATTCTTGCTGATACTGATGGCTTCTTGAACTGCAGGCTTCGACTCATTCATTTCAGCTTTTCGTTGTCCCTTTTCTGAGGTTTGTTCAGCAGGATTGATGATGCTTTTCAGACCAGTGTCATCTTTTGGAATCTTGGCGGTTTGTTTTTTCAACACAATTTGAAGCAGACGTGACAGAAACAGTGGAGATGTTTTCATGAGGGCCTTGTTAACTTCACCTTTAGCCTTAGCTCTTTCCTCTGACCAGTCATAATCTTCCACAACTAAAGCCTTTTGGTTATTTTCAGCAATACTGTCACTCCCTTCAATGGCCACCGGTCTTCTTGTCTGGTTGAGTTCGGCATTCTCGTTCTTCAGCAACAGACACTCCCTTTTGAAATGGCCCAAATTTTTGCAATTGTAACATCTCAGCTTGGACTTGTCAAATCCAGCTTTTCCGAGAGCTAGCCTTTTTCCCGTTTTATCTTGGAATTTCTTCAATCGAAGAGTGATCATTGCCATCTACCACTTCAAATCCATCTCCTCCATGTTGTCAGGATCCACTTGATACATGTCTTCAGCTGTGAGGAAATCTCTTTTCAACTATCCTGATATGAGAGCCTCATAGCTGCTTAAGAAGGTATTAAACAAAGCGACATGTTATGTGGATATTTTAAGTGCTTGAGCGTCGCTGGCCATGATAGTCTTCTCGGAGGATGACGAGGCCTTCATAGAGTTTGCGGAAGCATTCGGATAAGATTCGACAGCACTTTGAGAATTTAATCCACATGAGGTGATAGGAGCAAGAAACGCCATATTCTTGGGGGCCGAGGTTGCAGCAGCTTGCTGAGTAATCTTCTGAGAATACCCAGTTTGGTTCATCTCTCTCTTGACAATGTCCATTTCAAAGGCTTTTAGAGTGTTGATCAGTTCCGAGAGTGTTACAAGAGTTGTGCTGGTTAAGAAAGTTCTCTTAATCATCATGCATTGAAGGCTCCATTCTTTAGGGAGAGAATCTAGCAGCTTCTTGATTGATGCATAATTTGCAACAACATTTCCCACTTTCTTCATCTTAGTCACCACTCCCAGAAGTCGACTGATGTGGTCGGATAAGCTTTCGCCATGAACACTTTCAAACATATCATACTCTTTCTGGACCATGTCTCTTTTGTTGTCCATGAGCTCCTCATTTCGTTCATAGTGGTCGAACAGTGCCAACCACAATTCATATGCGGAGGTGTACTGTTCAAACAAGTTGTTATCGTTCTTGGACAGAGCCATAGTAAGAGCAGCATGAGCTCTCCGGTCACGTTGAATGAGAATTCTATCTTCATCTGTGAACATTGATGAATCTTCATTGATAGTACGAATGTCGTCATAAATTATCATTGGAACATGCTGGCCCACTGTGACTGACATCCGTTGAGTATAGTCGGTATACTCAAAGAAGGCTTTGATCCTGTTTTTCCAACTGTTGACATCTTCCGATCCTTTCAACTTCGGTGGCCTTGTAGCAGTTGCAGTTTGTAGCTCGGCTTTGGCAATCGGATTGAGTTGATTGAGAGACATAATGGTTGATCGGTGATTAAATACGCTGGAGAGTGTTAAATCAGGAAAAAATTTCGCTGCAAAGGAGACAAATACGCTGCAGATGAGATAAATACGCTGCACTTGAGATCAATTACGCTGCACTTGAAATCAAATACGCTGATGAAGTATGGCGAATTTATCCTGCGAAAAAGCTAAATGCGCTGGATATTGAAAAACAAACAAAATTTGGGTTAATTTCGCCGATCACCGTGATAAAATCACTAAGGATTTGTATCAATGACTTTGAAGTCGCCTTCGATTAATTTCGCTGGCACTATTACGCTAAAACTTAACAAATTCGCTGGTTTAAACCCAGCGTATTTGTTAAATACGTGATATTTCAAAGTTAAATACGCTATGTTCAAGAATATCTACGCCAACTTCAAAAATAAATACGCCCATAAGGGTTTTAGTACAAACAAAAACCCTCTAATCACCCAAAAACGACTCAAAATTCATGTTTCTTTGCAGCAAAATGACCAAAATGTTTACCAAACCACTGATTAACAACAACCCAATGATTAAACACACCTGATCAAGCCATTTTAAGCCCAAAAATTTGAAAAACCATACAACTTTGAAAACTTTTGAAAAACCTTCAAAAACTTGAAGAATCTAAAAAAAACTCAAACAATCAAGAGCACAAAGGCTCTGATACCAAATTGTTAGTCCCAAAACATATTCGGATCATAGTGGTTGATTGTTATCACCCAAACAACTATAGATTAGTCGTTTGAATGTGTAAAAGTTAAGAAAAAGCAAACAATGAAGATGAAGAATCTTGAATGGATCCAACAACTAGTGTTGTATATGAAATCCCAATATGATGTAATCAATAACAACACCTGGATATTCGGATGTAAGCACAATAACAGGAATCACAACACAAGAGAATCACCAAAATCTGTCCAAGAAACTTGGACAGTACATTCATTGAAGTATATATATACAAACTGACTACCCATCGTATTTAACAAATACGCTAGGTTATTAATTACGCCGCCAACATATGAATTTCATATAATTGCACTTTTGACCCTTCTAGATTGTCTAACTATTACAAACCAGCTCAAACTATGGATAATCAAGTACCAACGGTCTTAAAATGTTCTAACAGCTCACAATCAGACTAAAATGTGCAGGTTGATATAAATCTAACAGACTGCAAGCCAGGTGGGAACTATTTATTGTCATATGGTCCTGGTACCAAAATTTCGTTTGACAGAGTGCCGAGGTTCTGAGATATGCGGTCTTTATACCGATTTATCATCTGGGTATCATGGTTAAATTTTTTGCCGAAAAATAACGGTGGCGCAAGTCTAGAACTTCCATGATACCATACATACGTGTAAATATTGCATATGACCATCAATAAGTGATAAAAAATATCACATTCACCCAAAATAAGTGATAAAATATCACAGCTTTATGCGGGAGCTAAGTTCGTCTCTTTGTCGGTACGATGGTACTAGCCTGTTCACGGACTTACTCCTGTGCCCTGCATGCATATGAAAATCAAGCTCCTCATCAATAAGTGATTTAATCACATAGGGTTTGTTTTCAATCAAAATAAGTGAGTATCTCATATCATATATGTCAAAACAGATGATAAGCAGTATACTCACCGGTAAGATTTTCTCTCATGCATATCTTGATACGGGAATGTGTCGTGAAGTGGTTGAACACCGGATAGTAAGTATAAATCATACATTAATCATATCTCCTAATCATGATTACATCTGATAAGTTGAGCTTACGTGGACAACAATACCGATAATCATAGCAGAATACTTACTTATTTAATTTGATGTTTTAACAAACTCTGTTTTTGATAAGATTAAAAGCTGGTATGATTCTCTTACCTTGAAACTCTGAAAAAGATTATCTGGTAAATATATTGTTTATAGTTTAGTAGTTGTTTTAGTTTTAGTTTAGTTTGTTGTTAAATTGAGTTCCTTTTTGAATTAGCCAAAATTAAAGCTGAAAGGTTTTCTACCAAGATTCGCCCTAAAAAACCATTTGCTTAGATATCGCAACTTCATAAAAAAATACTTTCTTACAACAGTAAACTCATCTCAAAGAAACAAAATCTATTTAAAAGAACTTTTCCTAACTTAACTTTGTGATTAGTGTGGATATGTGCAAAGTTGTTAAACAGGTCAATGGAAAACCTAAGGTCCTCGAAGAACTGAAATCTCGTTTTTGAAAAACTTGGATTCATACGAATCAGAGGTATTTCATACAAGGGTATGTATCTCGTACGAATGAACCAATGATGGTTCGTACGAACGGCAGTGCTTCGCACGATCCAAGGGTATTTCTTGCGAGTATGATGTGGTATAAAAGGAAGTGAAGTTCTTTGGTAGAACCTCACTTTCACCTGCTCACATCATCCTTACATCTCCCTTTCAAGTGTTTTTTGATTCTTTAAGGTATACTTGAAATGTTTGGCATACTTTGAAGTTGAACAACTTAAACATTATCTGACCTTGTGACCATGACTGAAAAGAACAATAAACTTTAAACGAATCACTTTTAACCGAAAAACAAGTACTTTCTATGAAACTGTTTATACAAACTCGTTTTGTACAAATTGAAACATCATTCGCACGGAAAATTGATCGTTGGTATAAGTCATCTATCCGTATGCATGACCCAGTTTCTTGTTTCTAAATCAAAATTTTGTAAAAATGAATTGTTCTTTGTATGAATAAGTTGCTATTCGTATGCGTCAGTATTTCTTTGTTCAGGGAATACATACATATATAAAGTTTGAAATAAAATTTTTTGTGTATATTCCCTGATAATTTTGTGTTCTTATCCTATTTGACTTATGTGAACACAATTGAATAAAAAGAACATAAAAGAAAACCAGAAACAAAGAGAACTGACAAGTCAGAAGTGGAAATTATGTCTGAGCCGAGACATAATATGGTGGCCTACTTGGATCTGGAAGACAAATTTGATGAGTACAACGGTGTAATGAAGTTTTTGCGCGACTCAAGGATACATTATGCTATCACACACAAGACTACAGTATACAAGATGTTGATCAAGGGATTTTGGGATACAGCTACAGTTATTGAAGAAAATGGGAAGGATCTTATCCGCGGAATAGTAAATGACTTGCTCGTAGATGTTTCTGCTGAAATCATTAATTCAGTATTGCAGCTTGGTGATGATCCTGAAGCTCCTTTCTTAGTATCGTTGAAGTGTTAACGTGGATGTTTACATAGACTGAAGTGTGTTGGAGATTTTCTGGTAGGACAAATCAACAAAGCATGGTTACCACTACGGTACAAGTTCTTTCTACATGTTCTACTTCAGTGTTTGAGCAGTAGACGAAGTGGTTATGACATGGCAAATAACGACTTGGTTGGAATGATGATAGCTTTGACATTGAACAAACTATTCAGTGTTTCAAAGTATATTTTTGCAAACATGAAGGAGCACCTGAGTAGAACTGGTTATGGTGGAAACAAGTTCTGAATGTATCCCCGTTTTCTTCAGATGATCTTAAATATGCAACATCCGAATCTTCCGGAAAATGACAATGATGTTGAAAAAAAAGAAGTTATGATGGAACATTCATTGAAAATCTTTAAAGGTGTTGCAGCAAAACGTTACAAGGAAAGCACACCTCCTCGAAGATTGATTTTTTTCTGGCAAACGACGATTATGTTGCACCAGAAAACGACAAGTGGTGCCATGATGACAGTGATTCTGATAATGAAGAACCTATCTTGGAGAAAATGATCAAAGATAGATTTGGTCATAAAAAGGGAAATGGTTATGATGGTAATATTGATGATAATTGTGGTGCTAATGATGTAGGTACTTTAGTTGGTGACAAGAGTAGAAAGAAAGATAGGAGTTCATCTATGAAACTTCCTCAGCTCAACATGAAATCATACAACATATAACCTCACATCAGGAAAGTATGCAGGAACCAGTTGCAGAAACTCAGTCTACCTTTATAGTGGAGGAAACTGAACCTATAATAACAGAACTTGCTACAGCTCCCGAACCACAACCATCAAGTACCATAGCAGCTGAAAGAATTTCAGCTGAAGATACTCCAGTTCAATCGCAACCTACTCCTTCTTAGTTCAACAGTCCCAACCCACAGCTCATCAACAAAAGTCTAAACGAGGAAGTCGTTTGTTCTCTGAAATGGATCAAGTGAGAAGGTGGAATTTCTGTTCACTCAGTTGCAAGCTGTGGCAATGCAGATTAACAAGCATTCAGAATTTATGTCTTCAAACCGAAACACAGTTGTCAAGCAACAATTGGAGATAAATTCTTTGAAAGAGATTGTTAGAAAACAGGATTCTATAATAGCATAGTTAAGGAAAGAAAATGAGCAACTAAAGGCTGCAAATGTAGAAAGGGCAACTCAGCTAAAACAGATGAAAGCAGCTGATAACTCTCAGGGTATTGAGTTGAACTGACTGAAAGAACGTAGTATGGCTGTTCAACGATCTGCAGAAACATTGTCTACTAAGCATAACAACTTGAAGGAATGGTATCATTCTCGTAATGCTAAACTGGTGGAAGGCTTAAATAGTATTAAAGACGTCTTTGAAATGAGTAGAAAGCGAGTGAACATTTTGTGGAATGAGAGAAGCAAAGCTCAAGAGATCAAGCGTAAACGTGATCAGGATTCTGAAGACCCTGGTATTACTACTGCTTTAGCCTCATCCTCGCAGACAAAACTTTCTGTTCCACCACCAGCGGTAGATTGTAATGTGCAGCAGATCGTGACCGATCCAGTTACCTCAAGTGACACTCAAGAGGAAACAGGAAAGGTTTGATGAGTTTGGAAAACAGTGAAGACTTGGATCCTCAATCAACTATGGATTGATTATCTTCAGGGGGAGTTTGTTGTTACAGCAGGCAGTTCAAGAAATGAAGATCGAAGACCAAGCAACAGCCAAGGGGAGTTTGTTGATACACTTTTGTATATGTAGCTTGTTCTTAATTACGTCTGTAATTGTACGGTCTTTATGTTGTGTGTGTGTATAGATTGGTCGTGTTGGGCAGATCAAGATATCCTCGTATCTTGATCTAGTACGACGATTAGAATGCATGTGTACAACAGTTGCATGTGTGCATACTGTTGAGTCTAAGGTACGTCATGTCTGTGGCACGATCTCCAAAGAAAACATTTGGTGCGAGTGGGAATGCTTCGTACGAGCAAGATGTTGCTCGTATTAGGCACACCATTCGTACGATCAAGCTTTCAGCTTGATTCGTACGAGCAAGGTTATTGTTTCGTGCAAGCCAGTTCATTCGTACGAGTCTATTTGGAGAATGCCTTTCGTGTCTTTTGGTGTTTCGTATGACCAGTAACATACTTCATATTGTTGCTTGGTGTTGGCACTATATAAGCAGACACGACCTTCTCAGTAAAGCAGTGCATGTGTGAGAGAGTTCAAGCGAGTGACCAGTGGATACTAAGCTGAGACCTTGAGAGCACAGAGTGAATGCATAGAGTCTGTATGAACATTGTTTGTATATGTTTGTACTAGTTGTCATCAGTTAATCAAGATATTGAATCTTTGTTTATCCATGTGTGTCTTCTACTTTGCTTTGGTTTGCATGCATACTTGGATTCTGCACTTGTATGTGTGTTGCATGAACAAGGAAGCAAGTTTAACTTGATCCTCCAGGTGGACCTACAGAAAACCAGTCTGTGTTAGAAAAGGAAATTTTCACCAACCAACCCTGCAAAAAGATTCATGTCTATGAAAAACATCCGTACGAATAACCCATCCGTACAAAGAACCTTGTTCGCACAAAGCACAAGTTTTCTTGCGCGAAAGAGAGTCTCTCGTACGAACAACCTGGTTCGTACGAAGCACCTGGTTCGTACGAAGGTCAGTTCGCACGAATCTCTGATTCGTACGAAGAACAAACTTGATTTGTTTTTCGTATTTCAGTTTTTCAAAATTTTGTGGTTTTTAAAATTGTTAACTTTAAAAGGAGACTGCTATTTAAAAAAAATACATTTTAAACCTTTTAATTTTCATAACCAAGAAAACATAATGAGATTGGGGGAGTAGTTCAAGCACAAATTAAGACTCCTCTCAAAGCTCTGCAACCTCATGGGTTAAGTCATTAATGCCTCAACATACAACCATGATTACCGCAAATCAATGGGCATGTGTCGCAAATCAAAATCAGATAATTTAGACTCTTCTTATAAGCGAGAGTGAAACTGGGAGTAATAACCGTCCACCAAAACTGAACCATATGAATGATTATCCTTCGTGGAAAAGTCGTTTCTATACATATGTTCTTGGACAAAATACAGAATTATGGACATGTTTTACTACACCATATAAGGGATCTCTCGAAGAAGTAGGATTAAATCCAACTTCCTTAGCCAATCTAGATGAAAGCGATAAAAAGGCTTATGATTTAGAGAAAAAGGCATTTGCTATCCTTACACAAGCACTTCATAAAGATATTTATCATCAGTTTGTGTACTGTACCACCACCAAATATCTGTGGGATACCTTGGAAGCAAGAGGCGAAGGAAATGCTCCTACCAGAAAAATACGACATGATTTGCTGAAGAAGGAGTTTGAAGGTTTCATGTTCATGGAGAATGAACATTGAGCGACATGACAACACGTTTCGACCACCTGCTCAGTGAAATGTATTCCTACAAAGTGTTAGCATCTCCACAAGAAATCGTGATGCGTTTTGTTGATGCATTACCGCCAAAGTGGAGTCAATTTATTGACTTACTGAGGCATACAGGTGTTTTGGATGTGATCAGCATCTATGAATTTGTTCAGAAGCTAGAGAACAAAAATGAAGAAGAGATCCGGAAAGCAAAAAGGGTTTCTGTTCCACAAAACCCTTAGATGTACTTTGGAGCAATTAGCACAGGTGTCAATACAATTCAGCAACCAAAACTTCAGACCACGTTTGTGTCAAATGTTAACCCCTTTTTACCACCTCTAGTTCAAATGGATCAATCTGCCGGTTCAAGTACTCAAACCTATGGTCAAGTATTTGATCCTAAAGCCTTTCTACCACAACCTCAAGTTGTTCCACCTCAAGCTTCACAACAGGCTTCTTAACAAGCTTTCTATGGCAAAAACTTTCAACCTGCAAACCCCAATACAGTCAGACTTGACACATCACATCTTTCCAAAGTCAGTGTAGAAGTTGCTCAGGAATATATGGAACTTCTAAACACCATGGTTAGTGCTTATTGTTGATTAGTCGCTGGTTAAATTGGAAACATCAATTTGACTAATAAAGACTACCAACAAAGAGATAGAGATGAGATGGAACTAATGGATATCAAATGGGCATTTGCAAGTGCGGTCAGAATAGCTAAGGATTACATGAGCAGAACATGAAGAACAAGTTTGGAAAGCAAGAAAGATACAAAATATGGTTTTGATAAAGATGTTGTTACTTGCTTCAACTGTGGAGAAAAATGCCACTTCAAACTTGAGTGCACTAGACCCAGCAAACAACGAAATCACATTCCGAAATCAATCACAACCATCCAACACAGCTCATGTTAACAATGATTGGAGAATAGTAGCTGTTAGCAACCCAAAGAACACCAACCAGTCTGGGCCTTCAAACAACACCAACAGAGCTCTAGTAGTTCAAGCTGATGAAGGATGCGATTGGTGAGTACAATTGGGCAATGAGAATCAAGGATGAACTGCATGTTATGCTAAGATTATCAATCGAATTAAACATGTTCAAAGCATTAACAATTCTCATCATGATGATAGTTCAGGGCATAATGGTAGTTCTGATGAAGAATGCTTGAGTACAGGTGGTTATGGATCTGATTGATATCAGGGAAGGAAGTGATACCGCGGTCAGTACGTTGCTGAACGAAGTAGAGGAGCTGAAAAGTCAGAAGGATGGTTTGATGAAGAAAGCAGAAGCTGCATCGAAGGAAACAGAAAAATTCTTTACAAATAGTGCATCCTTCCCTCATCATATTGCTTTCATGGTTAATGTTGCTAGTTCGACAAGTCAGGTAAACTTCGACTCTCCTAAAATATGCAGTGACTGTGATGAATTAAAAATGAAATTTGAAACAATAAACAGTCACAATCAAAATCTAGTTGTTGAACTGTCAAAATGCAAAGAGGGAAATCTGGCTTTAACTTGAAACGAAAAAGAATTTGGATCTGTAATAGAAACTCTTAAGAAAAGCGTTTCCGAATTAACAAAGACAGTTTTCAACAAGCAAACAGGAATTAATAACTACATTAATATCCTTGAAGAAACAAAGAAAGAGTTAGTCATTGCCAAATGCGAACATGATACGATCAAGCTAAAATTGGAGAGTTACTCTAACTCCCGGTATGTGCTTGATCATCTCATTGACGTTCAAAAGCTGAAAGGGGATGTCAAATTTATTGGGTATAATTCGTGTCCACCACCGTTGAAATACAATTAATCCAAATTGCTTGATGATGCCATGCTTTGAGCCTTCTGTACCTCGTAATCCTGAAGAGTTTACAGCAGGATTAGGGTTTAAGCTGGACAATTCCTCAGTTGAATCAAGAAAATCATAGAACTCATCATCTGTAGTTGATTAGAATCCTTCTACAATAGAAGAGGACGATGAATCAGATGATGAATCAGAGAAAATCGATCAGGATCAATCTCTTGATGAAGAAAAAGGGATAGAAATTTCTACTACTCCCAATGTGAATATTGTTGAAAATCAAGGGAATGATCCTATAAAATCTGTCAAGACAAATTTGTCTACAGATGAAAATGATAATGTGTTGTATACTTTGATTGGGGACAAGAAAATTTACTCAAACGAAGACTTTACAATAAAAAATGTAAATCCAACCTCAATTGATCAAGTTTTTGAAAATTCAACAACCAAGTTTTAGGAAAAAAGTAAAATCTAATCAAGTTACAACCATTATTCATTTCAAAAGAAAAAAACAAGAAAAGCGAACTGCAAAACCTAAGGTCTCACAATGAAGCTAAAGTCGCTCGCTACAAGAAGAAATTTAATAATGTTAAATTTGTGGGTTCAACTGGTACAAATAAAATCGAGACTTTTGAAAGCATGTCTAATGTTGATTTTGTAAAACAAGTCAAGATTTTAAAGCGTAATAGTAAAAAAATTACACTCAACATACAAATGGGTGTGAAGAAGAACCAAGTACCTCCAGACCCACAAGTTCAACATCAAGCCATAAAACAGGATCTCCTAAATTTGTTTAAAGGATAACATGTTTTAAATGTGGAAAGTTTGGCCACATAATCAAAAATTGCACCAATCCAGCAAAACCCAGATTTGTTGAGAAAGCCCCTCCTGAACCAACTTGCCAATGTCGATCTGTATCACCAAAACAAGACAAACGTATTGTTAAAGAACAAGAAGAAAAGCAGAGACATAAACAAGTAAAAATAATTGAAAAAGCATCAAACCAAATGTTTTAGAGAAGAAACAAGTTCTTCAAGTTTGTTAAAACTAGAATTTTTAAAACTGTAAATAATAGTAATTCTGGTAAATTTCAACAATCTTGGAAACCTAAAACCGGTAATGCTTCAGGGGGAGGCACAAAGTTTCCAAATCATCAAGTAATAGAAATCACATTTCTTGATGATAAGGGTCGAACCAAGACCACTAAGGCTTGGGTCCGTATTGGGTTTTTGAACATGTTTATCAAAGTTATTTTATCCGTATAAAATAAAAATGCAGCGGAATTATTATTTAGAACATGTTACTTGTGTTGATACAAAACTCATTTTGTATGTTAAACCAAAACCCGGATCCATATATGAACATGCATGCTATAAAAAATACAACCATAGGGTGTTATAAGAATACTACCTTTCAAATAGTAAGAGATATGAAGAAGATGATACTTCTTGAATGGTAATCTTCTAAGTAGAGGACCTCAAGCTTGTATACCACAAGCTTTCGAACAAGCACCTTGATTATGCTAGGATTTCTACACTTATGAACTCACTTGAAACACTCTTGGACAAAACCCTTTTGGCCGAAAATTGAGAGCTCAAAAAAGGTGTTCTCCTACTTGAAAATGTGTATTAAAATTATATAAGAGAATTCACCAAATCTTGTAGGATCTTGTGTTGGATTATGTGATTGTTACATGAAGTTTCATTGGTGGAAAATCCACCTTGGGAGGCCCAATGTGGACGGCCACAAAGGCCTTTTCCAACCAAGATTTTTCAATTTCATTTTTAAAATAAGTCTTACATTTATTTTATAACCTTTTATAAAATATAACATCACATGTTATAAGACTTATGCAACATATCACAATTATTTAATGTTACTTAACCCATTAAATAACAATATAAAATATTCTCTCAAAATAAATTATCCATATAATTTATTAGTTTCTCAAGTGCAATTATTTAGAAAACCAATTTCTAAATATTCTAAGTGTTAATATTTATTTGTTTGATCATATCATAAATAAATATTATAAGTGTTTCTCTAGCTTTTTATTGGGTATGACCCGACTTGGATCATAACGTACTAGCCACATCAATTTAATATGTGTCTTGGGCATACCGATTCCAACAATCTCCCACTTGCACAAGATACATATAAGATTGATGCAAGTAGCAAATACCGCCTAACAACGGTTTACTACCCCTAATACGTATGGCGAAGTGCCATTCAATAACATCATCCCCTTCAAGTCCCTTACTTGGACATGATTTAGGTGAAACGATCATTTATCCTTTTGTTACAGATGTCATGTTAAATCCAGAGACATAGAGTGATCATTCACTGTTGATTTAACTTTAGCAGGCCTTAGACATCTTACTCTCAACCAATAAGAGGAACAAATCCCATCTTGACTACATACGTCTCTCACAATCACCTTGTACCACACCTGAGCTTAGCCTTATGTACTGTCATGTTTCAGAACAGCAAAGAACTAAGTCAAAGTATAACATTTGGTGAATATCAAGACCCAATATGTATCTCAGGTCAGAGGATACTATGATATTCTCCTTTACTCAAATTTACTTATGATCAATCTCAAAGATTCCATGTAGTAATATTTGAGAGTGGGTCAATCCAATATTTGTATCCCACAAATATCTATGAACTTTGGCAGCAACACTTTGCTCTATATTCATACCTAATGAATATCCACCAATCCAAGTTCATAATAGTCTTACCTTCATATTTGTTCCCACAAATATGATCGACTACGGACATTTAGAATAATTAACTTATTCATGGATTTAAACATGCTAAAATGGAACATAACTCAAAATGCCATAATCTTTAAATGAGTCATAATAATAATTGTTCCGATATCCAAATACTAAATAGATCAAATCCAATCACTAGAATATCGAAGTCCTAAGTCACAAGTATGACCCTCATGCTTTGGCCGTTCAAGGAGCTTCGTGAGAGGATTCGCAATGTTTTCATCGGTGTGAACTTTGCGAATACATATCTTTCCCTTTTCAACTTCATCCCTTATGTAGTTGAATCTCCACTCAATGTGCCTAGTCTTTTGATGTGCACGAGGTTCCTTAATTTGTGCAATCGCATCCTCGTTATCACAAAAGATTTCTAGGGGATCCTGAATGGTAGGTACCCCTAGGTCGGTGATGAATTTCTTCAACCATGCAGCTTCTTGTGCTGCCAATGAAGCGGCGATGTACTCTGATTCTGTAGTGGATAATGCTACAACATCCAGCTTCGAGGTCTTCCAAGAGACTGCAGCTCCATTCAAAATGAAGACATACCCAGACTGTGATCGAGAACCATCTCGGTCAGTTTGGTAACTCGCATCCGTGTAACCCTTTACAACGAGTTCCTCTTCACCAGATCCATATATTAGAAACATATCCTTAGTCCTTCTAAGGTATTTCGATATGCTTTTAACAGCCATCCAATGACTGTTACCTGGATTCTGTTGGTATCTACTTGTCATGCTTAAGGCACATGACACGTCCGGTCTAGTGCATATCATTGCATACATGATGGATCCTATAGCAGGCGCATATGGGACTCCTTTCATTCTCTCTTGCTCATCCTTTGAACATGGACATTGAGACGCATTCAATATCGTTCCCTTTTGAATAGGTACCAAACATTTCTTAGAGTTCTCCATCTTGAACTCTAAACATGTACGCTGCATGCTAAACCGCGTTTACTCAATTTTCGGGATGAAAATTCTTTCAACATGGGGATAATGTGACATCCCGGTTTTTCGGATAACTTAAACGCCATACTTGTCGAATAAATTGTATGCTACGTATTAAACGTGTACGAGTTAGTGAATACGTGATGTGCGATTATGTGATTGTTTTAGTTATAAAATAATTATGGTAAATATGTACACGAACCGAACCGAACCGCGACACGAACCAACTTTGATTTCTTGTGACTCTAGGAGTTAACCAAGATTTGGGGACCAAGTTTAGAACCCAAACCATTCTCGGCCGTGTGCAACCCAAACCCCAAACCCATTGTGTGCAACCCAAACCGCAAACCCATTGCGTGCAACCCAAACCGAACCAACCCAAACCACTCTCGGCCACGAGATCAAACCCAAACTGTAACCCTTATCTCTTTGCGCTATATATACAAACCCACATGCATGCTCCTTAACACAAAAACCCTAGCAACCGACGGCAGCTTCTTCCTTCATCATATCGATCGTGATCAGCTTTGTTACATTCCATTCGGTCGCGAGATCAGCCCCTTCATTCACTTCCTCGATCACAAACAGCCCACTCTTCTTCCCGGTCGCGAACAACACTTCCTTCTCGGTTACGGATCTTCTCGGTCGCAAGTATCTTTGATCATCGGTTCCTCATCTAACTCACGGTTCGTTTACCTTATCATTAAAGATTAGAATTTATCATTTGTTACAAGATCATATTCGGATATATGTGTTTGAATGAAGTGAGTGTGTTGTTTTCGGATTGTTAATGCTAGATTGAAAGTTGGATGTTTGTTTGAAAATCTGAAATCATAGGCTGTATTTGTTTATAAAAACTAGAGATGTTGATTAGGGTTTGCATGGATATGTTATATGTATTGATCTATGATTAGAAAATCAGTTCTTGATCGCTTAGGTTCATTATATTGACGGTTTATGCGAATTAGTGGTAACAAAATGCTGAAACAGGTTGCTGAGTAATAGTTACAGCCGACTTCATCTGGCTGTAACTCGGTCATTAGTTGTCGAAAAACGGATTTTCTGAAGTCTAAAACGTAGAGATTTGAATAATGAATCTAATGGCGCTGGATTCATATTTTTCTGAAGTCGTCTGATATTTTTAAGTGGCCAAATAAGTTCAGTAAC
Organism: Scalesia atractyloides; assembly: GCA_947069175.1. Lineage (NCBI taxonomy): Eukaryota > Viridiplantae > Streptophyta > Magnoliopsida > Asterales > Asteraceae > Scalesia > Scalesia atractyloides. The sequence goes on along the minus strand of CAMTDV010000001.1, from coordinate 49,609,485 downwards.
TAAAGCTGAGAAAATCCTGAAATTTTGTTAGTTGTTTATCGAGTTGGATTTTATAATCAGTAGGGAGTCGAATCATGAAATTTGTACAGCAACTAGGTATGGAAATTTCCGGGCAACTCCCACTGGAATTTTGTTAATTGAACGATCAGTGATTTTTAAATAAATTCTTCCGTGGACTGCAGTCAGAAAGCGACGAATCTGACTGCAGCCTAGTATATTAATATTTATGGTTAATTGGTAAAGATTTAGGACTTGGAAAATTTATATAAATTTCTACAGTATAAATGTCACCTGCTGTAAAATAATTGGAATTTTTGGAACGTTGGAACTATTTTATAAAAATTCTAGAAAACAGCTGAATTATGAGTATGTAAGCTGAAATTTGATAACTTGTGATTGTGTGCACCAAAGTGTTGCATGGATTGGATTATGTTCATGATAAATTGTTTTGATTACTATGATCACATGAGGATACTTGCATGCATGTTTGAGTGTTAGGTATTTTGTTTGTGTGTATCACTTTGTGTGTAAATTAAGTGTAGAATTTGTATTGGTGTGTTCACACACTGACTTGAAATCAATTGGTTTGTTTGGACGCAATTAGCGGTCCCATCCTTTACGACTTCTTTGCTACACTAACCGAGCAAGGTGAGTTCACGGCCCCTAACTTTATCCGGTTTTTAAACAACAGGGGGAGAAACATGTATACACTCTTCAAACTCAATCTCTTTACGTTATACGAAATTAACGTCACATAACTATTCGGTAACTAAGTTGATGTTAATGTAATGTTATGGTCACTAAGCAGCTATATCACTTAAGTCCTCGTCAATCTCTCGGATCGTTAGTATTGGGTTTTAATAGCGGGGGAATTATAAGTAGTACTACTAGGCCCGAGAAGCCCCATCCGAGCTAGTCACGCTAGCCGACCGGGTATGGTCAACGGGTGAATAATTTGGCCTAACTTCGCCATGGTCAGTGATAGGCCTGGCAACACGGAGGCACAACAGTCAGCTTCGATCGCGAACACTTACGTGACATAACTTTAGGCTAGCTACCTATATATGTTAACATTGAACTTAATTACGAATCAACTATATTATCCCGGGTTGAGGATAATGGAAACAACAACTATATTATCCCGGGTTGAGGATAATGGAAACAACAACTTATTATTCCGGGTTTGGAATAATGGAACCAACATCATTATTATTCCGGTTAAGGAATAATGGAACTATCGGTATTATTCCGGGTTGGGAATAATGGAACTAAATCGTTATCGCGGGTTAGGGATAACGGGGGAAACAAACTCATAACCGAACAAACGAATTTATGAAAACCTGTGAACTCACTCATCTTTAATGTTGACACTTGTTTCTTTACATGTTTCTCAGGACGCTAGGAGCTCTAGGTGCACTCACTTGCATTGATCAAGATATATTTTATCGAGTCTCATTTACAAACATTGTTTTGGATTTTCCTTTGGTTTTGGCGTTTGTGTTGGCGCCCGTTTCTCTACTTATTTTATGCTTCCGCTCAACCATAAAAACTAATGCTTCCGCTAAACTTTGGTAACTAACTAAGACAATCTAAAATCTACGATGATTGGTTAATCTAATGATTTTTGGAAAACGTATTATCAAATCATATAGAGTCGTTCGATGTACTAGTGTTTCAGATTCTGGTTTGTTCACACGCCTCGCGGTAGAACTCTGCAAGTGGAAATTGAGGGTGTGACAGATTGGTATCAGAGCCACTAGCTATAGAGAACCAGGTTTGCATTAGAAGTAGACCTAAACTATAGCTGATTACACGACACTAGACGTAGTTTGGCACCGAACTATTATATCTTGTTATGCGATGTACCACAACTGTGTTATGTAGATTATGACTTCATAATAAGAAATGAAAACAACTCGTAACTAACTACACAACCTAACAGGCAATGTCATCATCATCATCGTCATCATCATTCGACAAACTTACGCCACCAAGAGCGCCAGGAAAGGCACCTATGGTGGAACCCTTACCATCTTATGGTGTGGAGACACGCTCAGCTGCGAGGAAAAGGCTCGCTCTGGGGGAGGAGTCGTCACCACGCCCAATCATCGCTGTGCCGGTCAAACCGGTTAACTCGGTAGAAGTAGGGAATGACCTACTTAGAATCATGATGCGGAAACAACAAGAACAGTTAGAAAGAATGCAGGAAACCATCCTAGCACAGGGATTGATGATCCGACAACTGACATGTAAAACCGACTCGCTCGAGGAAGAGCAACATACGAGTAAGATAGCTCGCAACACCTTAGCCAGAGATCTGCGTGCTGAGCAGATAAGAGCCGACTGGCTCGAAGACAGAGTCCTGGAAAATAGTTGGAACATTCAGGAGCTAGAGCAAAATCAAGCACCTGCACCAGCACCGGCCCCTCCAGTGCCGGTAGAGGAGGATCCGGAAGAGGATCCGGAAGAGGACCCAGAGGAGGATCCAGAGGAGGATCCGGAGGAGGACCCAGCTGTAGAAGCCGGGAATGCTGCGCAGGATGATGGCAACGATAGTGATCTGGGGGATGGAGACGTAGACGACTGACACGTCTCGCTTATTTTATTTACTTTCCTTCAGTCTATTTATTTTCCCACTTGTGTTTAAACTTGAGACTTTATAGTGAATTCATATGTTTGGTTGGCACTTTGTAAGACGTTGAAACTCCATTTAATCAAGTACTTCTTTTGACTATTTAATATATTTGAGCTGACATAACTTGAGAATTATTTAAGTACGAAGTAGGATAACTATATTGGATATATAGACTTATCGGGGTGTGTTTATGTTGTTTTTTCGAAGATCTAAATGGCAACTGGACGACGTGGAAACCTTAACATGACGCCCGAAGAACTAGCTGCCATGATTCAAGAGCACGTGAACGCAGCTCTAGCGGGTGTTCAGAACCAACCGGCAGGTAACCATTATTACATTTTCATGTGAAAATCTAATAGTTGGGCTAGTAGAATCCCTCACTGACTACCTATCCTCTGTCAGCAGGAGGGGGTTTTAACCCCTACAAGATGTTCCTCGACGCGAAACCAAGCAAATTCTCGGGGGCAGAAGGACCCATAGGACTGGTCCGCTGGATCGAAAAATCTGAATCAGTATTTGAAATGTGCAACTGTCTAGAGGCCAACAAGGTCAAGTACGCAGCCTCAACACTGGAAGATGGGGCACTGACATGGTGGAATGCACAAGTCTAAACGCGTGGACTTATTGCTGCAAATGCAATGGCCTGGACCGAGTTCAAGGCCCTAATCAAAGAGGAGTACTGTCCGCGAGACAGAGTGCAACAGTTGGAGCAAACACTATGGAACCACAAGATGGTGGGATCTGAAATTGAAGCATACACAGCAAAACATCACGACCTGGTATTTCTGTGTCCCGATCTGGCCAACACTGTGGAGAAAAGACTCGAGTTCTACCTTGGGGGTCTGGTTCCGGAGATTCAGGGTATGGTAATGTCAAGTAAACCTGCAACTGAGCATCAAGCAATCCGATTGGCGCACAAACTCACTGATAAGGCGGTGGAACAAAAGAAGTTGCTAGCACGGGGTACAACTGAAGTCGCCCCTGATAACAAAAGAAAGTTTGAAGACTCAACTGTTCGACAGTCTTCGTCATCCCAGCCGCAACAGGGGAACCAGAAACGGTTCAATCATTACAACAGCCACCGGGGTCACCAAAATCAGCCCGCCAACAACAACCAGAACGCAAGCGGCTATGTAGGTCGAAAGCCGCCGTGCACCCGCTGTAATCTTCATCATAACGGCCCTTGTGCCGGGAATCGCTGCCAACGATGTGGCAAGGTGGGACATGCGGCAAAGGATTGTCGTGGGGAAATCATGTCCCGACAAAACCAAAATCAACCCCAAGGCCCACAACTGGGTGTTAACCGGGGATGCTATCAGTGTGGTAGCACTGCCCACATCAAAGAGACTGCCCACAGCTCCGTAACAACAACAACAACAATGGTGGGAACAACCAGAACCACAATACCCACAACAACAACAATAACAACAACAACCATGGAAATGGTGGCACAGGAGGTGCCAAAGGTCGCACATTTACATTGGGCCGCGGAGAGGCCAGAAACGACTCGAACGTGGTCACCGGTAAGTTTCCCCTTAATGAACATTTTGCTACTGTGCTTTTTGATACGGGTGCGGATAGGAGCTTTATATCTGAATCTTTTAGGAAGAACCTAAATCTCACGCCTAAACCGTTAGAGACCCCTTATGTTATAGAATTAGCCGATGGTAATTCTGTAGATGTGACCCAAATAGTATCCGGCTGTCAACTCAAACTCGCGGGTCACACCTTTACCATTGATCTGATGACAACTACCCTGGGTAGTTTTGACGTGGTAGTCGGAATGGACTGGCTATCCGACGTCAGGGCTGAAGTTCTCTGCTTCGAAAAATCTATCCGTATTCTGCTCTCGAACGACGAAATCTTGACGGTACAAGGCGATAAGGCAAGCGCCGTCACAAACATCATTTCTTACATGGAAGCGCAGAAGTATCTTCGGAGAAAGAACTCCTTCGCTTTACTCGCACTAGTTACCGAGCAGCCTAAGGACGAGAAACGTATAGAATACATCCCTGTCGTCTGTGATTTTTCCGATGTTTTCCCAGAGGAATTACCTGGTCTTCCACCCCATCGACAATTGGAGTTTGAAATCGAATTGGCGAACCATGCAACTCCTATTGCCAAGGCTCCATACCGCCTAGCTCCAGCCGAGCTGCAGGAGCTGTCTACCCAACTTCAGGAGCTGTTAGAAAAGGGATTTATCCGACCAAGCGCTTCGCCATGGGGAGCTCCAGTCCTTTTTGTCAAGAAGAAGGACGGGACCTCCCACATGTGCATCGACTACAGGGAACTCAACAAGGTTACTGTCAAAAACCGATACCCGTTACCTCGCATCGACGATCTTTTCGACCAACTTCAAGGGTCAAGCTACTACTCCAAGATTGATTTACGGTCTGGCTACCATCAGCTACGCGTCAGGGAGGAGGATATCGCTAAGACGGCATTTCGTACCCGGTATGGCCATTATGAGTTCTTGGTCATGCCCTTCGGTCTCACCAACGCACCCGCGGTGTTCATGGACCTCATGAACCGCGTGTGTAAAGCATACCTCGACAAGTTTGTCATTGTGTTCATCGATGACATACTCATCTACTCCAAAAGTGAAGAAGAACATGCTGAACATCTACGATTACTGTTAGGATTACTTCAACAGGAGAAGCTATATGCCAAGCTTTCAAAGTGTGATTTCTGGATTCGGGAAGTTCAGTTTCTCGGGCATATCGTGAATGAAAAGGGTATCCACGTAGACCCTGCCAAGATTGAAGCTATCAAAAACTGGGAAGCACCCAGGACAACGACGGAGATCCGCCAATTTTTGGGTTTGGCTGGTTACTACAGACGTTTCATCGAGGGATTTTCAAAGATCGCACAACCGCTTACTACCCTCACCCAGAAAGGCATCAAGTATGCTTGGGGTGACAAGCAAGAAGCAGCATTTCAATTGCTGAAACAGAAACTTTGCAGTGCACCCATTCTGTCCTTGCTGGAAGGGACAGATGACTTTGTAGTATATTGTGATGCTTCCATTCAGGGGTTGGGATGCGTACTCATGCAACGCGATAAGGTCATCGCGTATGCGTCCCGCCAACTGAAGGTTCACGAGAAAAACTACACAACGCATGACCTGGAATTGGGAGCAGTAGTGTTTGCACTTAAGATTTGGAGACACTACCTCTATGGGACGAAGTGCACAATCTTCACAGACCACAAGAGCCTCCAACACATCTTTGATCAGAAGGAGTTGAACATGCGACAGCGTCGCTGGGTCGAACTCTTGAACGATTATGAGTGTGCCATTCGGTATCACCCGGGTAAAGTTAACGTGGTAGCTGATGCCCTCAGTAGGAAGGATCACTTGAAACCTCGTCGTGTGCGAGCATTGCAGCTCACTATTCATTCGGGGCTACCCGAACAAATACGCGACGCCCAGTTAGAAGCAGTTAAGGAGGAAAACATCAGGGCCGAATCGGTGGGAAAAATGGAACGCGATTGGGAAGTAAAACCCAATGGAGCCCGGTATTTCATGAATCGCATATGGGTACCTCTCTACGGAAACCTCAGAGAGCTAGTCATGGACGAAGCTCACAAATCCCGATACTCTGTCCATCCTGGTTCGGATAAGATGTATCAAGACCTTAAAGCTGCGTATTGGTGGCCCAACATGAAAGCCGATATAGCCACCTACATGAGTAAATGTTTGACTTGTGCAAAAGTCAATGTAGAGTATCAAAAGCCATCGGGGCTACTCCAACAACCTGAGATCCCAGTGTGGAAATGGGATCAGATCTCAATGGACTCCATCACTAAACTCCCGCGAACTTTGGGTGGTTGCGATACCATCTGGGTAATTGTGGATCGTTTAACTAAGTCCGCACACTTCCTAGCTATTAAAGAAACAGATAAGATGGAGAAGTTGACTCGCATCTACATTAAGGAAGTAGTTTCTCGGCACGGAGTGCCAACATCCATCATCTCAGACAGAGATGCTCGCTTCACGTCCAACTTCTGGCAGTCACTCCAGAAAGCGTTGGGAACACGCTTAGATATGAGCACAACCTATCACCCTCAGACTGACGGTCAAAGTGAAAGGACCATACAGACCTTGGAAGACATGCTTAGGGCATGCGTAGTAGACTTTGGGAATAGTTGGGAAATCCACCTGCCTTTAGTGGAATTCTCATATAACAACAGTTATCATACGAGTATTTCGGCAGCACCGTTTGAGGCACTATACGGTCGTAAATGTAGATCACCGTCTGTTGGGCAGAAGTCGGTGACAGTCAACTCACAGGCCCTGAGTTAATACTTGAGGCTACCGAAAAGATTGTACAGATCAGAAACCGCATGGCGGCGGCACGAGATCGACAGAAAAGCTACGTTGATCAACGACGCAAACCGCTCGAATTTCAAGTAGGCGACCGCGTCCTACTGAAGGTGTCACCCTGGAAGGGTGTAATCCGCTTCGGAAAATGAGGCAAACTAAACCCACGGTACGTAGGTCCATTTGTGATCTTGAAACGTATTGGACCCGTAGCTTATCAATTAGACCTTCCTGCCGAACTCAGTGGAGTTCACAACGTATTTCACGTATCAAATCTGAAGAAGTGTCTATCAGATGAAACTCTAGTCATTCCATTGGATGAGATTCAAGTGGATGAACAACTACACTTTGTGGAACAGCCTATCGAGATCATGGATCGTGAGATCAAGACTCGAAGGCACAGCAAGATTCCGATCGTTAAAGTTCGTTGGGACTCTAAGCATGGACCGGAGTTCACGTGGGAAAGAGAGGATCAAATGAAAAGCAAATACCCACACCTCTTCGCAACTGAGCAGCAAACTAACGATACCAACAACTAAATTTTCGGGACGAAAATTCTTTCAACATGGGGATGATGTGACAACCTGGAAATTTCTCATACTTTCGCGTACCATTGTTAACTAAATTCTTGTGCATGGCACTTGGAAATCTTTGTGCATGGCACTTGGGAACTTCTTGTAACTTCGCGTACCATCATTAACGAACTAACTCTTTATGCGTTGCACTCTAAACATGTACGCTGCATGCTAAACCGCGTTTACTCAATTTTCGGGATGAAAATTCTTTCAACATGGGGATAATGTGACATCCCGGTTTTTCGGATAACTTAAACGCCATACTTGTCGAATAAATTGTATGCTACGTATTAAACGTGTACGAGTTAGTGAATACGTGATGTGCGATTATGTGATTGTTTTAGTTATAAAATAATTATGGTAAATATGTACACGAACCGAACCGAACCGCGACACGAACCAACTTTGATTTCTTGTGACTCTAGGAGTTAACCAAGATTTGGGGACCAAGTTTAGAACCCAAACCATTCTCGGCCGTGTGCAACCCAAACCCCAAACCCATTGTGTGCAACCCAAACCGCAAACCCATTGCGTGCAACCCAAACCGAACCAACCCAAACCACTCTCGGCCACGAGATCAAACCCAAACCGTAACCATTATCTCTTTGCGCTATATATACAAACCCACATGTATGCTCCTTAACACAAAAACCCTAGCAACCGACGGCAGCTTCTTCCTTCATCATATCGATCGTGATCAGCCTTGTTACATTCCATTCGGTCGCGAGATCAGCCCCTTCGTTCACTTCCTCGATCACAAACAGCCCACTCTTCTTCCCGGTCGCGAACAACACTTCCTTCTCGGTTACGGATCTTCTCGGTCGCAAGTATCTTTGATCATCGGTTCCTCATCTCACTCACGGTTCGTTTACCTTATCATTAAAGATTAGAATTTATCATTTGTTACAAGATCATATTCGGATATATGTGTTTGAATGAAGTGAGTGTGTTGTTTTCGGATTGTTAATGCTAGATTGAAAGTTGGATGTTTGTTTGAAAATCTGAAATCATAGGCTGTATTTGTTTATAAAAACTAGAGATGTTGATTAGGGTTTGCATGGATATGTTATATGTATTGATCTATGATTAGAAAAATCAGTTCTTGATCGCTTAGGTTCATTATATTGACGGTTTATGCGAATTAGTGGTAACAAAATGCTGAAACAGGTTGCTGAGTAATAGTTACAGCCGACTTCATCTGGCTGTAACTCGGTCATTAGTTGTCGAAAAACGGATTTTCTGAAGTCTAAAACGTAGAGATTTGAATAACAAATCTAATGACACTGGATTCATATTTTTCTGAAGTCGTCTGATATTTTTAAGTGGCCAAATAAGTTCAGTAACTAAAGCTGAGAAAATCCTGAAATTTTGTTAGTTGTTTATTGAGTTGGATTTTATAATCAGTAGGGAGTCGAATCATGAAATTTGTATAGAAACTAGGTATGGAAATTTCCGGGCAACTCCCACTGGAATTTTGTTAATTGAACGATCAGTGATTTTTAAATAAATTCTTCCGTGGACTGCAGTCAGAAAGCGACGAATCTGACTGCAGCCTAGTATATTAATATTTATGGTTAATTGGTAAAGATTTAGGACTTGGAAAATTTATATATATTTCTACAGTATAAATGTCACCTGCTGTAAAATAATTGGAATTTTTGGAACGTTGGAACTATTTTATAAAAATTCTAGAAAACAGCTGAATTATGAGTATGTAAGCTGAAATTTGATAACTTGTGATTGTGTGCACCAAAGTGTTGCATGGATTGGATTATGTTCATGATAAATTGTTTTGATTACTATGATCACATGAGGATACTTGCATGCATGTTTGAGTGTTAGGTATTTTGTTTGTGTGTATCACTTTGTGCGTAAATTAAGTGTAGAATTTGTATTGGTGTGTTCACACACTGACTTGAAATCAATTGGTTTGTTAGGACGCAATTAGCGGTCCCATCCTTTACGACTTCTTTGCTACACTAACCGAGCAAGGTGAGTTCACGGCCCCTAACTTTATCCGGTTTTTAAACAACAGGGGGAGAAACATGTATACACTCTTCAAACTCAATCTCTTTACGTTATACGAAATTAACGTCACATAACTATTCGGTAACTAAGTTGATGTTAATGTAATGTTATGGTCACTAAGCATCTATATCACTTAAGTCCTCGTCAATCTCTCGGATCGTTGGTATTGGGTTTTAATAGCGGGGGAATTATAAGTAGTACTACTGGGCCCGACAAGCCCCATCCGAGCTAGTCGCGCTAGCCGACCGGGTATGGTCAACGGGTGAATAATTTGGCCTAACTTCGCCATGGTCAGTGATAGGCCTGGCAACACAGAGGCACAACAGTCAGCTTCGATCGCGAACACTTACGTGACATAACTTTAGGCTAGCTACCTATATATGTTAACATTGAACTTAATTACGAATCAACTATATTATCCCGGGTTGAGGATAATGGAAACAACAACTATATTATCCCGGGTTGAGGATAATGGAAACAACAACTATATTATCCCGGGTTGAGGATAATGGAAACAACAACTTATTATTCCGGGTTTGGAATAATGGAACCAACATCATTATTATTCCGGTTAAGGAATAATGGAACTATCGGTATTATTCGGGTTGGGAATAATGGAACTAAATCGTTATCCCGGGTTAGGGATAACGGGGGAAACAAACTCATAACCGAACAAACGAATTTATGAAAACCTGTGAACTCACTCATCTTTAACGTTGACACTTGTTTCTTTACATGTTTCTCAGGACGCTAGGAGCTCTAGGTGCACTCACTTGCATTGATCAAGATATATTTTATCGAGTCTCATTTACAAACATTGTTTTGGATTTTCCTTTGGTTTTGGCGTTTGTGTTGGCGCCCGTTTCTCTACTTATTTTATGCTTCCGCTCAACCATAAAAACTAATGCTTCTGCTAAACTTTGGTAACTAACTAAGACAATCTAAAATCTACGATGATTAGATAATCAAATGATTTTTGGAAAACGTATTATCAAATCATATAGAGTCGTTCGACGTACTAGTGTTTCAGATTCTGGTTTGTTCACACGCCTCGCGGTAAAACTCCGCAAGTGGAAATTGAGGGTGTGACAAGTGCTAACCAAACGTGTATCGGCTTGTGGTTCTTGATCCTCATCAAGTTCCACTGTTCTACTAGTAGTTCCTTCCATAAGGAACTTAGCCTCCAAGAACTTACCCTTTCGAGCAACAAATACCTTTTGCTCTATTGGATCGTAAAAGTAATATCCTATATCATCTTTAGGATATCCTACAAAGATACACTTAGTGGTCGTACTTCCAATTTGTTTAGGGTGTATTGCTTCACGTAAGCTTCACAAACCTTCAAATATGATAATGATGGAGCCTTTCCATGCCATATTTTAAAAGGTGTCTTATCCACTTTCTTGGTTGGGGCCATATTCAGTATACGGGCCGTGGAGAGCAAAGAGTAACCCCAAAATGATAGAGGCAATGTGCTTCTAGCCATCATAGATCGAACCATATTCAATAGAGTTCGATTCCTCCTTTCAGACACACCATTATGTTGTGGTGTTCCAGGTGGAGTAAGTTGTGAGATAATCCCACAACTCCTAAGATGATCTTGAAAAGCATCACTAAGGTATTCACCTCCTCTATCGGTACGAAGGACTTTGATTGTTTTCTTGAGTTGATTTTCTACTTCATTTTGAAATCTTTGAAAACTTCAAATGCTTCATCTTTGTGTCTTATCAAGTACACATAACCATAACGACTATAGTCATCGGTAAAACTAATGAAGTATCTTTCACCATTCCTAGTCATTGGCTTAAAAGGACCACATACATCCGAATGTATGATACCTAATAAGTCTTTTGCTCTTTCAAAGGTGCCACTGAAGGGTGCCTTAGTCATTTTGCCTTGTAAACAAGATTCACATACATCAAATGAATCATCTCCATTTGTTTCCAAAAGACCATTCTTTCGAAGTGTTTGCATAGGATTTTTGTTTATATGTCCAAGGCGACAATGCCAAAGATAGGAATCACTCAAATCTAATTTGAGTTTCTTGGTGGTTGCTTGGTACATTGAACTATCAAATGTATTATCATGAACCAATTCATAAATACCATTTGAAGGCATAACTTTAAAGTAAAACATGTCATTCATCAAAACATAAATGTCATTGTTTGAAAACTTTAAACTAAAACCATATTGCAGCAAGAGGGAAACCGAAATAATGTTCCTAGTCAAACTAGGAGCATACAAAACATTTTTCAAGATGATTGCCAAACCACTTGGAAGTTTCAAAACATAGTCTCCTCGGGCTTCAACTTGAACCTTTGCTCCATTGCCCATGAAGAGACTAATGTCTCCCTTCTTGTAATGTTTATTTCTTTTGAACCCCTACAACAAATTGCAAATATGAGTTCCACACCCGGTATCCAATACCCATGTGTTTGAAGAAATAACATTAAGGTCAATATGTATCATAAATATTGTACCTGAGGTTTGCCCCGCATCCCTCTTGTTTTTCAACTCCTTGAGATAGGTTGGACAATTTCTTTTCCAATGTCCTATCTCTCCACACTCAAAGCCTGGGTCAGTCGAAGCAACCTTTTGCTTCTTTTCCTTTGATTTCATGGGTTCCGCTTTAACCTTTCCTTTTCGTTTCCCTTTAACGTGGCCCTTTCTTTTGGCAAAACTTGCCTTGGAGTCGGGGTGGGGCCTCTTCTTGTTGCCTCCCTCATTGATCATTAGAACGGGTAAAGCCTTTTTAGCCATAGATGCCTTGGCAGTTTTGAGCATCGCATGACGCTCACCAATGCACTTGTCCCATCCGTTCATGTTATATTTCATGACAAAAGTTTCAAACTTCTTTGTTAAAGAGTTAAGGATCAAATTCGTAGCCAACTCTTTTGAGACAAGACAGTTGAGCCTTTGGAGGCGATCAATGTGGCTTTTCATCTTCAGGACATAAGATGAGACTGATTGGGTTTCCTCCATACGGCATGCATGAAGCGCCCGTACCGTTTCGAAGCGTTCTACCCTTGCTTGTTGAAGGAACATTTCCTTCAATTGGGTAATCATGTCGTATGCCCCATGATGTTTAAAATCCTTTTGAATCTCGGGAATCATAGTTCCCAACATGAGGCAAGAGGCTTGCATGGAGTCCTCGGTATACTTAATCCTATCGTTATAGGCCTCCTCATCTTCCACATTAGGTTCATCGGGAATAGGATCGTCTAACACATAAGATATCTTTTCTTGCTTGAGAATGATTCTCAAGTTTCGATACCAATCCATGAAGTTGTTATGGTTGAGACGATCCTTTTCAAGGATGGTTCTTAGTGATAGGTTACATACAGTTTGGGTAATTGTGTTTGTATTGTTAGCGGCCATCTACAAAATTTTAACAAAGTTCAATTTTTAGTTTTTTGATATTATTAAATTTTAATTATTAATACCCTTTTATGTCTCATAGAAAATTAATAATTAAAATCTAGAATCCAACGTTACATTTAAATATTGGTTAGGTAGTCAACGTTTGACAATTGCAACCCTTTGCAATTTCTAGCCCTATGGGATCGGTTAAACATCTTTATGTTAAGTTGGCATGTTTAATCCCATCAACACCTTTGTACGCCATGCTTCGGTGACCCTAAGCACATGGTTTATAAATCAAATCGTCCTACTTACACACACATGTAAGTTTACACATACAAGTGGTTAGGTGACCTTTATCCCACAAATATTGTAAGCCTACCTCCAATTCACAAGTTCCTTCAAATGTGGTTAGGTGACCTTTATCACACAAAGAATTCCCAAGTGATTCGAGTGTTTTATAAAAGGATGGTGTTTGATTGTTTTATAAAAAGGATTTTATGTTTTCAAAAATTCTAGTTTTAGAAAACTTTATGTACCATACATTTGCATGCATTCAATTAATGGTAACTTATTGAAAACCAATTTTCAAGGTTCTTTTAATAAAACCCATTTTATTATAAAATCATTAATTTGTAATAAAACCATTTTATTAACCACTTTAATGATTTTTAAAGAGCTAATTTTAAGCTTGTTATGGATTGTAAGTTGTTAAGCATGCATATCCAAATATCATCTAAACAACCATAAATAAAACAACCATACAAGCATAACAAACAAAATAGGTGCATAACCATAGCCAACTATTTTTGGCAACACTTGTTAGCCGAAACAAGTGTGCCAAAAAGATCCTTCCTAAAGGGTGAATATTGACACAAGAAATGCGTTGTTGAACTCCCACTTGAACCCGCATCCAAATGCTTCAAGTATTCCTTTTGTGTTGCGATTTCTTCACTTTCTTTGGGCTTCCAAATGGACTTTATATTCAGCTCCAAACTCCTTTGGGCCTCAAAAATGTGTTTTGATTATTGTGCTAAAATCTCGTTAAGAACCATGAGGTTCTTTAGGCCCAAAATTGGCCAAAATCAAAATGCATTTTGTGTGCATCTTCTTTTACAATGAAGTATCCTAATACATTTTTCTAGTAAAATAAAATGCACCTAATCTATTTATTTAAATACCAAATGAAAATAAATAAATTACAATTTTACAAATGGAAGAACAAAGATAATTAATTATTACAACCCATTGAAATAATTAAACAAATCACAACACAATCATTCAACATATTTAAACACAAGGTCATGGCTAGGTTATGAACACCAAAAAATATATATCCAAATATATATTTAAATTCAAGAGCAAAAATGGTTTCCTTTTTGTAACCCAATTTTCGGCCAAGTGAAAAACCGAAAAGATGGGTTTTTGTCCAAACAAACAAATCATCCAAATGATATAATTTTTCAAGATACTTTTATGCATGTATAATAAACATCTTGAAAAACAAAAGGAAAACCATGATTAAAATTTTCGGCTATAGGATTTCCACAAACCCAAAATCCCGAAATTTTTAAATCCATTGAAGCATGCATTCATATAAGCGGCTTTGATACCACTGTTGGGGTTTTGGACATGTTTATCAAAGTTATTTTATCCGTATAAAATAAAAATGCAGCGGAATTATTATTTAAAACATGTTACTTGTGTTAATACAAAACTCATTTTGTATGTAAAACCAAAACCCGGATCCATCTATGAACATGCATGCTATAAAAAATACAACCATAGGGTGTTATAAGAATACTACCTTCCAAATAGTAAGAGATATGAAGAAGATGATACTTCTTGAATGGTAATCTTCTAAGTAGAAGATTCAAAGCCTTTGGGAACTCTATTTGCTCAAAATCATTGGATTACTCCTGATGGAATGGGTGAACATGTGGAACCATCTCTTTATTGTGCTATGATCAGATTTCTTATGTATCTTACTGCTTCAAGACCCGATATAATGTACCCAACATGTCTTCTAGCTCGCTACCAATCAAGTCCAAAGGTTTCGCCCGGACACTAGTCTCTGGTACCCTAAGGATGATAAGTTTGATTTAACAGCATTCAGTGATTCTGATCATGGTGGCTGCAAGATCGATGCAAAATCAACATCAGCAGGATGTCAGTTCTTGGGAAATCACCTAGTCACGTGGTAGTGAAAAAAGCAGACTTGTGTAGCAACGTCAACCTGTGAGGCTGAGTTTATTTCAGCTTCTAGTTGCTGCTCTCGGGTTCTATGGATCCAATAGCAAATGCGCGACTATGATTTTGAATTTCTAACTACTCCTATTTTTGTTGATAACGAAGCTGCTCTACAGACCACTTGTAATCCTCTACAGCACTCAAAAACCAAACACATTGTGATTAAGTATCATTTTATACGAGATTGTTATGAAAAGAAACTTATCAATGTTGTTAAAATCCAAACCGATCACCGACGTGCCGACCTGTTTACAAAAGCTTTTGATAAATCTCGTTTTGATTATCTACTTTTGGTCAATGGTATCTAGGTGAAACCCGAGTAAATCATCCTTGGCTAATAATTTTTCATAAATATCTTTTTAAAACTCTAAAAATACAAAAAGATTTTCATTTTCTCTTAGTTTTATAAATTACGGGGAGAAAATTTCAGAAAATACAAAAACATGAGAAAATACAAAAATACAAAAATATGTCCTTTATTTATTTAAGTTTTTATTTATTTACCTTCTTTATTTAAGGGGGAGAAAAATTTAGAAAAATACAAAAAAAACTAGAAAATGCAAAAATAAAAAATGAGTTTCTTGGAAAAATAAGAGAAGATGATGATACACATCGGTGATCTGTCAAAAAATGAGTTTCTTGGAAAAATAGGATGCCGAGGATCTGAGATATGCGGTCTTTATGCTGACTTATCATCTGGGTATTATCGTTGAATCTTTTACCGAAAAATAACGGTGACGCAAGTATAGAACTTCCATGATGCCATACATACGTGTAAGTACTGCATACGACCTTCAATAAGTGATAAAAATATCGCATTCACTGAAAAATAGGTGATAATATATCACAACTTTATGCGGGAGCTAAGTTTGTCTCTTTGTCGGTACGATGGTACTAACCTGTTCACGGACTTACTCCTATGCCCTGGATGCATCTGAAAATCAAGTTCCTCATCAATAAGTGATTTAATCACACAGGGCTTGTTTTCAATTAAAATAAGTGAGTATCTCACATCATATACGTCAAAACAGATGACAAGCTGTATACTCAACGGTAAGATTTTCTCTCGTGCATATCTTGATACGGGAATGTGTCGTGAAGTGGTTGAACACTGGCTAGTAAGTATAAATCATCCATTAGTCATATCTCCAAATCATGATTACATCTGATAAGCTAAGCTTACGTGGACAACAATACCGATAATCATAGTAGAATGCTTATTTATTTAGTTTGATGTTTTAAACAAAACTCGTTTTTGAAAAAAATTAAAAGCTGGTATGATTATCTTACCTTGAAACTTTGAAAAAGATTGCCTTGTAAATATATAGTTTATTCTTATTTGTTAGTTGGCATTTTAGTTTTTGTTTACTCTGTTGATAAATTAAGTTCTTTTTTTTATTTTAGACAAAGATGAAAATTCAAAAGTTTTCTACCAAGATACGCCCTGAAAATCATTTGTCTTGCTATTATAACTTCATAAAGTACTTTGTTACAACGGATAACTCATTCAAAGAACAAAATCTGTTTAACAAGCACTTTTCGGAACTTAATTTATGATTAGTGTGGATATGTGCAAAGTTCAAAACAGGTCAACGAAAAACCTAAGGTCCTCGAAGAACTAAAGTCTAGTTTTGAAAAACTTTTACTCATACGAATCAGAGATCACTCGTACGAGTGATTGTGCCTTGTACGAATGACCACTGGTGTCTTGTAACAAATGGATGTTCTTCGTACGAGATAAGGATCTTCGTACGAGTATTTTGTTCTGGTATAAAGGTGATGAAGTTCTTTGGTAGAACTTTACTTTAACCTTGCTCACATCATCTTTACACCTCTCCTTAAGTTATTTTTGATTTCTTTAAGGTATATTTGACAATGTTAGCATACTTTGAAGATGAACAACTTGAACATTATCTGACCATGTGACTTTGACTGACATGAAAAACGAACTTTAAGCGAAAAATCTTTAACGAAAAACAAGTTCCTCATGAATAATTTTCTCTTGAAGTTGTTTGTACGAACAATATCCGTACGAGTGAAATACCACTCGCATGAGTAACATGTCGCTCGTACGAGCCAGTTACTCGTACGAGTATATCACTTGTTTAACCAAGTCAGTTGTTCGTAAAAACCAGTTGTTCGTACGAAAAAATTGTTATCCGTATGAGTCAGTAGTCCAGGGAATACATAAATACACAAAGTTTGAAATAAAACTTTTTGTGTATATTCCCTAATGAATTTATGTTCTTATCCTTGTTGTCTTATGTGTACAGAATTGAACAAAAGGAACATAAAGAAAACCCGCAACGAAGAAAACTAATAAGTTTTTAGAGGTGTAAATTATGTCAGAACCAAGACATAACATGGTGGCCTACTTAGATCCAGAAGACAAATTTGCTGAGTACAACGGTATAATGAAGTTTTTGCATGACTCAAGGATTCATTATGTTATCACGCACAAGACTACAGTAGACAAGACGTTGATCAAGGAATTTTGGGATTCAGCTAAAGTTATTGAAGTGAATGGGTAGGAATTTATCCACGGGAAAGTGAATGACTTAAACGTAGATGTCTCTGTTGAAATCATTAATTCAGTATTACAGCTTGGCGATGATTCTGAAGCTCCTTTCTAAGTATCATTGAAGTGTTAACGTGGATGTTCGCTTAGAATGAAATGTGTTGGAGATTTTCTCGTGGGACAACTACACAAAGCATGGTTGCCACTCCGATACAAGTTCTTTCTACATGTTCTAATTCAATGTTTGAGCAACAGACGAAGTGGTTCTGACATGGCGAATAACGACTTCGTTGGAATGATAATAGTTTTGACATTGAACAAACCGTTTAGTGTTTCAAAGTATATTTTTGCAAACATGAAGGAAAACCTGGAAGAACTGGATATGGTGGAAACAAGTTTTGGATGTATCCTCGTTTTCTCCAAATGATCTTAAATGTGCAACATCCGAATCTTTAGAAGAATGACAACAATGTTCTAAAGGTTGAAATTATGATGGAACATTCGTTGAAGATCTTTAGAGGTGTAGCAGCAAAACATTCGTAAATTGATCCGTTTTCTAGAAAATGATGAATATGTTGCACCAGAAAAAGATAAGTGGTGCCATGATGACAGTGAGTCAGATAATGAAGAACCAATTTTGAAAAAGATGATCGAAGATAAGTTTGGTCGTCAAAAGGGAAAGGGTGATGATGATGACGGTGATAATGATGGTAATGGTGGTGCAAGTGATGTAGGTGCTACAGGTGGTGATAAGGGAAGAAAGAAACAAAACAGAAAGACTATGGGAACATCGTCAGCATAACCTGAAATCACTTAACCGACAACCTCACACCAAGAAACTTTGCTGGAACCAATTGTAGAAGTCCAGACTACCTTTACAACAGAAGATACTGAACTTGTAATGACGGAACCCACTACAACCTCTGAACCACAACCTTCAAATACCACAGCACAGAAACACCTTCAGCTGAAGATACTCCAGTTCAATCACAACTTACTACTTCATCAGTTCAAGAATCCCAGTCCACAACTCATCAATAAAATATAAAATGAAGCAGTTGTTTATTTTCTGAAATTAAAAAGGATGAGAAAGTGGATTTTCTGTTAGAAAACATGATTCTGAAATTGCTCAGTTAAGAAAACAAAATGAGCGACTGAAGGATGCAGATGCTGAAAGGGCAACTCAGCTACAACATATGAGAGCAGCTGATAACTCTTGAGGGATTGAGATAAATAGGTTGAAAGAACGTAGTGCGGCTGTACAACGATCTGCTGAAACATTAACTGCTAAGAATAACGACTTGAGAGAATGGTATCATTCTCGTAATGCTACATTGGTTGAAGGCTTTAATGGTATTAAAGACGTGTTTGAAATGAGGAGAAAGCGAGTGAACAAATTCCCCCTTGATTGATGATTCGGATTTGCATTACATTCCCACTGAAACAATTTCTCCAGTTCAGGTTCTTGTTTGCACGGTTTCCAACCTCCTCTGATTTGCTTAATCGACAAATTTTCTTGAATAATTACTAACTTGAAATTAATCAATATAGCTTCTCCGTTTCAACTTTGACCACATCCGCGTTCGGTTTAGCGCACTCCTCCTATGTTCGATCCTTTAACCTTCAAAACCCAACCGACAATTGAAAGAAATTTCGAATTACCACAACGATAAACTTCATAATCACATTTAAGCATACTCCTGAAAGATTGATTAACAAATCGGTAATCTTCTCAATTAGCAAATCTTCATCGGAATCAAATCATTTGATAACACACAGTAATCTTCTCTTCTTCGTTCAAGATCAAACATGTAATCTTCATCTTTCATAATAATCTCAAATGTATAGTCTATTTCGTGAGCAACTGGTTAACTTCTTTGTCCGAAAGATCCATTATATCATTTTTCTTTAGTCATGAATTGCAAGTATATAGCCTTCCTCATTAGTCCCGACGCAACTGAAACCACAAAACATCCTCATTTCCTGGCGGTTAGTCCGAAACACAATTCATTTGCCTTGCAGAATTAAATTGGATACTTTGTACTACTAAGCAGTTGTGTATGCAACCGGCTTGCACGAAGACTCAAGCATCAACGTGACCACAACTATAGAAGATCCTCTTTCTTTTTCTTCAAATTCCTATGAAGATGATCCAGCAACATCCAAACAAATCTCGGGTACTATAGGAATTTCTCTCTCTCTCTGTGTTCAGTACCATCTGCATGAAGATTAACTTGGAGAAGTTATATGGCAGATTGAGGATTAATGATGCTATCATGCACATTTGGTAGTCAACCATATCATCAAACCCTCCTTTTCGGTGACTAAGTGCGTGAATGATGCAGTGTAAGATGTATCTGAATGGTGCACTCAGATTTCCCTTCTTAAACGGTGCTGCATTAACATAACCCGCATATCCTATCCTGTAAAAACAACCCTTAACCATATACTCTGGGTATCCAATCGGGTCTTTCGCACTGTCTTTAAACTCTAACACCTTCCAAATCAAATCTTCAGTAATCTTAACCTGAATATCTTCATTGTTAATCCGTAGCGTAGAAAAGATAATATTTTCTTCTTCATTGTACTTAGCTGCATCCCAGAAGTATTCAACATGCGATCTGTAGGCCGTATGTTTATCTGTTAAGGCCTTTGTAATCGGTAGACGTCCCAAAAATTCAAGAACTTCTCGGTATGCGGCAATCTCTGGAATATTCTCGTCGAGCAAACAACAATGTTGTGAAATGGAGAAAATAACGATTTCTTTACCTGCGCACACGAAAAAAATTTCCAAACACATAGAAAATTTTTTCAAACTTTTTAAAAAATTTGTCACTCGTACGAGTCATCATTCGTACGAATTAAATTGACACTTAACAATTCAAGTTTGAACAGACTCGCTCGTACGAGTGACCCCTCGTACGAGTCAATGAATTAATTAACTAAAAAGTCTTACTCGTACGAGCGACCACTCGTACGAGTGATGAGACGCACAAATAACACCTTTTCAATTCGAACTTAAAATGTGTAAATTTTAACAAATTGAATGATGATTTAGGAGCTAAAAGAGCCGATATGTACGATTATGTGTTCAATTTTACATTTTACTAGTTCAAATAGCCTAAATCTACGTTTTAAGTCCTTAAGGTCCGATTTTGGCATTATAACGCTAAAATCTTAGATTAGCACCTTTCCCATTGCAAGAGGTGTGCTAATCAACCTCCCCGAAGTTTCAAAGATACGTGATTTGGTCTAGAAATGAGATGAAAGAACTTGGATCGCACAAGGATTCTCTTCAGTCGCACAGCGTCACTTATGTGACTCGTGCGATTGAGTGTCCTTTTTATATACACCATGTCACTCATACGAGTCATCATTCGTACGAGTAATGCTGTTTATCAAGTGACTCGTACGAGCCAGTTCTTTACACTTGGTTTCTTTTCAAACTTTTGTGAATTTATCTGTTTTAACGACCCACTCAGTTGACCGAGTCCAAGTTAATGACCCCGGTTAACCGATTTGCCTACCAAGTCCAAGTTAATGACTTTGGTTGACCGCTGTTTGACCAAAACAGATGTTTTTCGTGAATTTTAAGTTTCAAGTTAATGAAATTTTTAGCGTTTCAGGACTCTCTTTTTCCAGATTAGCTCCCAGGCTGTTATATGTCAGCTTTCCTTCAGCAATTGTCGCTTTGGACTTGGACAAACGGTATTTCCATCATCGGTAGACGAAAAACTAAGATTGAAATCAAATCTTTTTGTATTTTCCAATTTTTTTTCTAAAAACAAACTGAAAATCTTCTTCGGTTTTTCTGAAAAGAGAAATAAAGTAATTAAAGACGTATTTAAAGACATATTTTTGTGAGTTTATGTTAGAGGATCATGTCAGTTTTTTAGACAAATCACCAGTACCGTTGATCTTGGTAAAACTTTAAAGTCCCAAACAGATTTACTTAGATTGCCAGTATACTGATCCTCTTAAACTTCTACACATTTCTCAATTGTTTCAAGATATGTTAGGTATCTTTAAGGAGCATGAAGTAACTATGTTTCCCATCTCATAATATACTCCCACATCAAGAATCCCAGAATTTCATATCACAAGTGAATATATCTAACTGATATTTGTAAATGGGGTGAATGCAAGGTCTTGAGAGCTCAGGTTAGTACTTCCTTACAGAGAAAGAGATGAAGGCTCGACTTTAGGTGGTGTTCCATTTAGGAATCTTTTTGTACTGCAGATGTCGTATCTTTTTATGACATATACTCATCTTTTATGCAGCTTTGGGGGGTGAATAATGCGCAAAGTATTATACAAGTTCTAAGCAATTGCCGACGCAAAATCAGAAGAACTCGGAGATATCAACTAAATATAAAGACCTAGTATCACAGAATCTAGCATTCTCTCAAACAAAATTTTGGAGTACTAAGTCCATATATCCAAGAGATGTCGACCCACAAATTACTCAGTCTTTCTTTTAGGTTTATATCTTGAAAAACAATTTACTGAACGTGTGAAGCCTACTTGCACATCATTAGTAAGACCTATTTAATTACCTGTTAAAATCATTCCATTTCCTTAGCATACTGTGATAGTCCATTGATGCACTATCATTACCTCTTTTACACAGAACTCTTTATATCTTTTTTTAATGCTTTTGAATTTTTCCCAACTTTTTATCCCCCTAAAATCAAAAACATATTTTTGGATTTTTTGTTTTTAAGAAAGCAAGAAAAAATATATACATAAAAACATGTGTCGTTCCGATGAGAATCACATTAAGTCCTCGTCATCCTCGAATTCAACCTCACTTTCATCCCCTGATGTCAGATTTCTTAACCATTTAATTTAAAAAGATTTTTAAATCTTGATCTATCAAACGCTTTGGTGTAAAAACTGCTTTTGGTCATCAATGTGGATTTTCTCAATATGAACCAACTTTTTCTCGTAACAATCACGGATAAAGTAGTGTCAAATTTTAATGTGTTTAATGTGTGAGTATTGAACCGGGTTTTTAGTGATATCAATGGCTGCCTTATTATCTACATATATGGGCGTGTCAAGAAATTGCAGTCTGAAGTCTCTCATCTGCTGTTGTATCCACAATATCTTGGAAAAACAGCTGGATGTTGAAACATGTTCAGCTTCACAAGTAGAGAGAGCGACCACGGTCTGTTTTTTGCACTACCACGTTACTAAACGGGTTCAGAAGAACTGGTAACCAGCCGTTGTAGATTTGGCATTGAGCTTGCAGCATCCGAAATCAGAATCTTGTTAACCGCGAGATTGAAGTCGTCATGTCGTGAATACCACAAGCTGGTGCTTTGGCATCGTTTCCAGTATCGCATGATCCTTTTGACGGCAAACAAGTGTGAATCTCTTGGATTTAACTGATAATGGGCATAAAGGCATGTAGGATACATGATATCGGGTCTTGAAGCTACAAGATACATCAAGGATCCGATCATGGAGCGATATAATGTCTCATCGACATAAATTCCATGAGCGTCTGGACAAATGCCATGGTTGGTGGCTAATGGAGTTGATGCTGGCTTAGTTACTGTCATGTCAAATTTCTCTAACACATTATGAATATAATTCGTTTGGTGAATGAAGATACCATTAGACAATTGTTCGACCTGAAGTCCTTAGAAAAACTTGATTGCCCCCTAACACTCATTTCGAACTTCCATTTCATTACTTCTTCAAAGTCCTTACACAACTTCTCATTTATCGATCCGAAGATGATATCATCCACATATATTTGTACGATGATCAGATGTCCGTCTACTTCCTTGGTAAAGAGGGTACTGTCTATTGTTCCTCTTGAGAAGCCGTTTCCCTGAAGATGTTTGGAAAGTGTCTCGTACCAGGCTCTCAGGGCCTGGTGTGTAGTCCGTATAACGCCTTGTTTAGAATATAGACCTTATCCTTGTATATCGGATCGACAAACCCCGGTGGTTGGCAGACGTACACCTCCTCATTTACCTTTTCGTAAAGGAATGCAAACTTCACATCCAACTGGTACACCTTGAAACCTTTCCACGATGCAAAGGCTAGGAAAATGCGGGTAACTTCAAGACGCGTGACTGGGGCGTAGACCTCGTTTAGCCTTTCCTTCTTGCTGATGGAAGCCTTGTACTACGAGTCAAGCTTTGTTGCGAACCACGATACCTTTATCGTCTCCTTTGCACTTGAAGACCCAACGAGTATTAATCTTCTTGTGATTATCAGGTAGATCAACAAGCTTCCAGACTCCAAGTTTCTAGAATTGCAACAATTCTTCTTGCATTGTATCTACCCAACTTTCTTCCTTAATAGCGTCTTTCCAGGATCCTGGTTCCACATGAGAAACAAACAACTGTGAGAAAATCTAGTTTGAAGTGGAGCAACTTTTGTATAAAAGCAACTAAGATCCTTATAGATCTGATTTCGCGTTTTGACTCCAGTTTATAATTTGCCAATAATGTTTTCTGACTGATGGTAAGAGAGTGTTTTTAACATCACTTCACTTGGAAGATCTACTTGACTTTGCAGATTTGTGACAACTTCATCAACAACCTGTTCTGAGGATGTAGCTTCATTTCTATTACAGGATTCTACAGCTTGATTGATTAGAAAGCTCTGAATTTGTTCTGATCCTTCATCAGAACTGGTTCCTCCGTCGTCAAAAGTAGGTTCTCCATCAAAATCAGCATCAACTGGCTGATGGGAAGACGGTTCAGCAGCATTCAAGTTTGGTTCATCTACTAGTTCTTGTTGAGTGTTGCTCGGACCTACTTTAGAAGAGTTTGAGACAGGTTATGATGGGGAAATCACCAATGGTCTAGAAACTTGTTCCTGATTGGAGATTTGATGATGTTGATATAGCATAACAAGTTCTTCCTCAGAAGGTACTTCTGGTAGGTCGAATGAGTTCCACAACCCGTCGCAATTGAACAACCAAGGATCACTAGGTTTCTGTGTAGGTGTTGTATATCTCTGGGAATCAACATATTAGGCTACAATAACCTGGTTTAGACTTGGCAAGAAGACTCTCTTTTGCGGACTAGCATAACCTACAAAAAATCCTTCTAAGGATCTGGCCCCAAATTTACCGTCCGTGTCTAGAACAGTACACAATGATCCAAATGATACCAAATACGCTAGATTCATCTTACGTTGGTTCAGTAGTTCAAAACAAGTCTTGTTGTGAGACTTGACTGTTAAAACACAGTTAAGGGTGTAACACATAGAAGCGACGACTTTGCTCAAGAAACTAATAGGAAGTATAGGTTTTATTGAATCATCGAGCATTGTTCTTGCCGTCTCAATCAGTGTGTGATTCTTACATTCAGCTACTCCATTTTGTTGAGGAGTATAGGGGCGCTGAATTCGTGAAGAATACCCTTAGCGTTGCAGAATTCGAGCATTTTCTTGTTCTTAAACTCAGTGCCATTATCGCTTCGGATTCTCTTGATTTATAAGTGACATAGGTTTTCCAGCTTTCTAAAGAGAATCATAAGATTTTCAATTGTTTCATCCTTACTGTCTTGAAAGAAAACCCACGAGAATCTTGTGTAGTCATATGTCACGACTAGGCAGTATAGATCTCCAGAGATACTTTTCACGTTTACTGGTCCAAAGAGATCCATATGAAGCCTTTCTAGTGGAAGCTTGATGGAGTTAAGTAGCTTTCTCGGGTGTGATTTCTTGTGCTGCTTCCCCTTTTCGTAGCTAAGACATTCATCTGTCAAGTGAAAATTCTTAAGATTAACACCTTTCACTAAGTCGTTATGCACCAAATAGTTCATCTTTCTTAGGTGAATGTGCCCCATCTTACGATGCCATAGAATTGACTCTTTCTCGGAAGCTTTTGATACAAAGCATTGAACCTTCTTTGAATTAGTGGATGTAACGCTCATGTCTAAGACATAGAGATCATTTTCTCGTGGAGCGTGCATGAGGATCCACTCCTCGGGGATTTTGAATCCCGGTTTAAGAATTAGGCATTCCTTGTGTTTGAAGTGGGTAGTGAATTTCTTGTCACTAACTTGCGAGATGCTTAGTAAGTTGTCCTCAAGATTAGCGATATAGTTCACTTTTTCGAATGACACCACTCCGTTAGTGAGAATACCTTCACCCACGATCCTTCCTCCTTGTGTACCTGCAAACCCAACATATCGTCCTCGGATAGCTTCTAAGTCGTATAATAACGCAAGCATCCCTGTCATGTGTCGAGAAACTCCACTGTTCATAATCCACTTTGAAATAATTGACCTCGGGAGCCCCTTCACACATGTGAATAAGAAATTACTTAAACAGAGAAACCCAAGCCATTTTGGTCTTAGGTGGGTTTGGGATATCACATTTTGGCTCAACATTTTTCTTAACCACTTTTCAGTTTTAGGTTTAGTTGGAACAGCGGTGGTGTTCACATCAACAAAAGATGATTTGTTCTTAACAACCCAGGTTGGTGCACTTGTAAAAGCTTTCTTTGAGTAACTTAGGATTCTTTTGATCATTTTTCTTTGATGATTCACCAACTTAAAAATTTGAAAAATTTGCAATGAGTGGTTTCACATTTAAGTTAAACTCAACATTTCGTTTCAAAATTTTTTTCGGCACAAACTCTGGACCTTTCTGTTTAACATCTTCTATGCGTTTTCTAACTTCATGAGCAGGTTTCGTTTTGTTTGGTTTACATTGACGTACAATGTGCCCAACTTTGTTACATTTGTAACATGTCCAACTGTTGTAAACAAAGTAAATTTTCTTTGTAACTTTTGCTTTTGGAATTTGTTGTTTTTCTTCTTTTCATACCCTATCCCAGCCCTTTTGTACTCAGGATAGTTTCTACCACTCGGATGAATGTTTCTGTGAGACCCTTTTGGTTTTGAGTAAAAAGTGGCATCTTGCTTATATAGAGCAGAGGTGTTGACTTCATCCAGCTTAAAGAACTTGTCAATGCGGTCTAAGTTTACATTCTTGATTGGAAATTCCTCATCAGAGTATGGCTTATCTGATCCTTTCAATTTGTAGACGACTACATTAGGATCATTATTTAAACCATTCTCTGATGCTGAAATGAAGTTCTCGTGAAAACTTTTCTCACTTCCAGAATATGAACGACTCAGACTTCTCACTGCTTGACTCCGCACTCTCATAAACTATGCTGTCAGACTCATTTTTGAAAACATTTTCGACCACTTTGGTTACCATATCAGATTCGCAATCTTTTTCTGGTTTGATATAAGTTACATCGATGTTTTCAGGCAGCTCGTTACCCTTTTTACTAAACAAATTTAAGTTTAGCGCCTTTTCCACCCAATCTGGCTTTTTCTTTGCATAGCCATTCCACATGGGTGGTGGAACATGATCGTAACCTTTACCTTGGTTATTAACAACTTTCTTACCTTTTCTATTTTGATTTTGGGAAGAATGTGATCAATGACATATGAACTAGTGAGTAACTGATTAAAAATTTGTTAACCCATTCAGTTTCAATTTTCATTTTCTCTAGTTCACCTCTCAGCTCAGCAACAGACTTATATGCGGCCATTTGTTTATCCATAATGGTTGCTTTGAGCATAGAAAGTGTATTGTCATCTTCTTTAATAGGTTTCTCATATTGTCGAGTTGTTTTCCTTAATTTGTCATATGCTTCTTTTGTTGTGTCATAATCATATGACAAATGATCTGCATGTGTTTTGAGTTCATTATATTTCTCTTCTTTTTCAACACACTCCTTGCATGGCAATTTGCATTCTATGCATGGAGTTTCCAATTCGACATTATGAGTATCTTCATTCTTTTTCACAGTTTCACTTACCGACTCATTTACCAATTCAACACTTTCTACTTAGGCTTGCTCAAAAACTACCTCGTTCAAATTTGCCATTAAAGCTCTATCAGCAATATAAGTCAGAGTGTTGATGGTTATCTCCTTGGTGACATCAATCAATTCAGCTACTTCTGACTTTTGTTCTTCCTCACATGTTGGTTGATGGCTTGAATTGAAATATCCTGAAAAAGTTTTAAGAATATCAGTAGGCAAAAGATGTTTAAAAGCATTGTTTAGAAGTTCTTCTTACTCAGATGAAGTTCCATAAATTTCTTTAGGTGCCTCATCAAAGGATGCCTCTGCATATTCTTCAGTATGTTCAGGTTCTTCAATAATTTCAGCTACCAGTGCCAGACTTTCAATCTTTGTGATATACTTGTTCCAATTAAAACCTTCTTCTTCTTGAGTGACAATGAGTGCTTTATCTTTTGAGTTTCACGGACCGTCTTCAGTCTGCACCATTCTAGTTTGAGGTTGAGGTCGATGATATATGGCCTTTTGTAGTAATCATCAGCAAAAGGGTTCTGATTGCCCTTGACCTCTCGATTTGGACATTCTCTTTTGAAATGCCCCTTCTCACGGCATTTGAAGCACATAACCTTGGAGTTATCAAAGCCCAGTTTGCCGTCAAGTCCACCCAAATTATCTCTTCTAGTGATATCCATAAAGCATTGAGCTCTTCGGACAATGGAAGCCATACACCACTTGATATCGATCAATTACATTTCAACCAGATCAATTTGGTCGTAATCTTCTTTTGCTATCCCTAGATTCCCAATTCTTCCAGCTACCAAGCTTTTGTACGATTCTAGTATTGAGGCAAGTAGGGTCATGTGTTGCTTTGCGGTATTTTCATCAAAGTTTTGGGCATTCTGGATGTTTACTACAATATTGCATTATAGGATTCATTGATTGGGATTAGATTGATTGTGCTGGCTGTTCTGTGGATTGCTTGAGTTTTGGGATGATTGTGTTCCTTGAGGAGTATTTGGATTGAAGGAAGCAAAAGATTTAAATCCACTTGTTTGACTTGATTGTGGACTTGGTGTGTTTATGGCACTTAAGGCAGTTTGAATTTTTGGACTTTGTATGTTTGCGGCAGGACTACCCGTGTAGTGTAGATTCACATCCTGTTGTATCTGTGTGCCTTTGCTTTTTGCCATCTTCTACATCTCTAGCTCATGCCCTTCTAATCTTTCGATGAATCTAGGCAATGAGAAATTACTATACTCGGTGCCGTTCTTTAGAATAGGCAAATAAGTGGACCATTCTCCTTCAGGTAGAGAATCTGGAAGTTTACCGACCAATTCTTCGTTTGTTTTTACAATTCCCATACGCTTCATCTGTACCACCAGGTGACAGTACCTTTCAATCAACTGTTCACTGTTTCACCCTTGATGAGAGTAAAAATATCGAATTCTTTACTCAGTAGCGCTCTCTTTCCCTTTCGCAGTTGCGAACTTCCTTAGAATTTTAAACGTAAGGCCTTCCATAAAGCTGAGCATCGTCATCGTGCTGTAATAGAGCGAGATATCTTCTTTTATGGCTTGCTGCAAAATATTCATCATCTTCTTTTCATTAATGAATTTTTCTCTTTCGAGCTCTGAGAGTTGTGCTAGCATTTTCTCAAGACCAGTTTCTCCAACAGGTGCCCGATATTTAGACTCAATCGCAAACCAGCAAGTGATGTGGTTAGCTTGAACCCAGTTCATGAACCTTTCGCTCCAGATATTTTAATCTTCTAGATTCATAAGCTTTGGACGCTTCGTCATTATTCCCATTTCATTCTCGAGATTCATATTTTGTGTTGCGGTAGTAGTAACAGCTGAAGCAGCAAACGTGTTAAAAAATTCTTCTTCCATTATATCTACAAATTTTCAGAAACAGAAACTTTCGACAACGCTGATTAGATCTAATTTGATAAGAACACGATAGTTAAGAAAACTCTTTAGAATGTCCCTCGTGCGATTGAACTAAAACTCGTGTGAGTCAGGTGCCTCGTGCGAGCAAGGCCTCGTGTGAGGAGACAACAACAGTTTTTAGCAATTTTCTCATGCGAGTGACTTTTCGTACAAATCACTATTCGTACGAGTGTTTTGAATTTCTTTAGAAAAAAATTGTTTTTATGCAAGTGACTGGTCGTACGATTGACTATTCGAACGAAAGGCTCTTCGTACAGTTGTCCTTCTGCTTATACGAGTAGCTCAGGTCATCAAACAGATGTTTTCTATAATTTTCATCATGAACTTTTAGGGATTTGTTAATGTTGATTTTAACGTGTTATACTAAAATCCTAGTCCAATTTGTCCATGAAATTCTCTAGATCTGAAGTATGTATGAAGAAAGAGTAGATATAGAAATCTTCAATGGTTGAATCTTGATTTTCAAATGCTGAAACTTGTTGTTCGTCCTCAAGTCAGGCCTCAAGGCTCTGATACCACTTGTGGAAGGGGATCGGCTCTCCTCCATGGACCGACTTGACTCAACTAATAGAGGCAGAATTCATTAGTAGAGAGTTTGATAAACGAGAATAGGCTGCTTAAACATCGTTACTTCTTCTATTAAAAACATGGAAAGTTACAGACGTGTAAACAGAGGACAGGGCTTCGCCTCAGTCACACACCAACAACTATGGACATAACACCCAAGCTCCACTATATATAGGTCAACATGGCTCGCACAAGGAGTGGGGTGTTGACTCATACGAGCAACATATGCTCACTCGTACGAGAAATCTAAAAAATTATCATACTTATCTTTTGACAAATATAAGTCCTATTTACACGACTGACATATCCTAGACGTAGGCAATTGATATTGTGCACCAACAAAAGAAACAAATAGACAAGATAGAATCACTTGGTTCTGACTCATTATTTACATGATGATTTCCGCACTTTGGGTTTTTTTAACAGATTATCTTAGTTAAAGTGGCATGTCCCTCTTTTGGAGGTATCGCTAACCTCAGCCATATTGGTCTGAGTCAGCAAGGATCCAGTCCCACGAGGCCGGAATATTGAAAGATAATTAAGTAAGTTATTAATGCAAAATGTGGTATATCTCTCTTTTGGAGGCAACGCTACCCTTGACAATATTGGTCAGAGTCAACAGGGATACAGTCCCGTAAGGCCGGGTTAAATTTTTAATAGTAGTTTAATTATAATGGATTCAAGCCGTTCTTACTTCCCCGGATTTGATGCTATCTGCCTCAAGTGAGTCCTAATAAGCTTGAACCAAGTCCTCGTAGGATCTACACACTGAACGAGGCAAGAACTTTACCCATACCACCCTTCTAACCCTCTTCCAGGCAGTTAACGCGCTTTATATAGAACGTAAATACACGAACTACCGAATGAACAAAACATGAAGAGAGGATACAATAAAGTTCACTCTCAATATTAAAAACTAGTAATTAATGTCATTAATACATACCAAATTAAAATGTTAACCAAAGCTAGGAAATCAAAAGTAATACATAAATAACTTGTCTTCACCAAGTGATGTAAGAGATTAGCCAAGCATGACCTTTGTTGGAGAAAAACTCTTACGATCAATCTTGGATCCCTAGACTACTACACACACTTTAGGATGGAGGATATGGTGGATGATGGTGGTATTATGGTGGTGGAGTGGTGGCAGGTGTGAGAGAAGTGGTTTGCCAAGGGATGAGTTGGAATGAAACCAAGCACCCCTATTTATAGCTGGAAACAGACCCTTCACATGGCCTCGTGCCCTGTGGGCACGACCCATGTCTTCCTTCTTCTCTGTTTTCATTTACTGAGTATGTAAGATCAGTCTGCTACACTACCCTGTGTGTCAATGGCACAGCCCCGTCTAGAATAGTACAACAAGTACCCTGTGTGTCAATGGCACAGCCCCGTGGCCACTGTACTTGTTGTACTATTCTAGATATGCAAATCTGGAAGTTGACCACGGCTCGTGTCCAAGGGACACAACCCTGTGTTTCTTGTCTGCTTCTGTTTGTATTCTTATGATCTGGAATCTTGAAGGGGCACGACCGTATGCCGACAAGGCACGACCCCGTGCAAGACTTCTGATTCGTTATTTTTGGTCTTGGGATGAAGCTCGGAGGGTTTGTATAGTGTGTTGTCTTCCCGTCTTCTATATTTATGTTGGTTTTTGTCGTTAATTTGTTCGTTTTGTACATTTAAGCTCTTTTAATCCCGAAAATCAAAAGTATACAAAGAAACGCACTTTTCCCAACACCAGTACTTAAAATGGTTGATTTTATACCTTTGATACAATTTATATGTTGCATTTGATGCATATCAAATACCCCACACTTGAATATTTCCTTGTCCTCAAGCAAAAACTCTTTAATATTTGCTCACACACCCAAATGGAATTGGTAGAGAATAAGTTTTTGGGTCTTGTTTGTAGAGTGTCGGGACTTCTAAGTTATTTTTATTTTGGTTTTTATATTATTTACAATCCTACTCTACATGATTTATTTAGAACGTTTTTTAAGAAAAATAAATATTTTTTTGGCATAACATGCCTTTAAAAAAATTCATATAGCTATATACAAATTCACACACCTCACAAGTGATCACTCAACACTCGGCCGGAAATGTATAAGTGAAACGCTCGGTACCGGTATGAGACTTACTCCTACCATATGCTTGACAAGTAATCAAACCTCCTCCTTTTAAACAAAATCTTTGTAACTATCAAGAGAACTTTTAAAATGGTTGGTTTTGGGAAGGGGTAGGATAGTTTTATTGAAAAGTGGCTAAAAAGTAAAATGTCGGTTTTCTTTTCAAAAATAATTTATTTATGACTTAGGTATAAACTACAAGTTTATAAGTAATAATTTTGCTTATTTATTTCAAGTAACTAGAGAGAGATTTTTTTTATTAAAACTAAGTCACTTCTTTATTATATCAATATCAAAAGAACCACATTTTACTAAAACAAAAGGGTTGTAAAAATAAAAGTTGGTTTTGGGTGATGGGTGATTTGTGCAAAATGGCATTTTGTGGGTTTTGAAACGAAAGGGTTTAGGCTCAAAGAGGTTAACTAGGGGAATATTTTTGTTTTTATTTTTGGTAGGAAGTTAACAAGAAATTAAAGTTGAGAATGAAGAAGGGTGTAAAAATCCTAATGCCTCCCTCGTATGCTTACTTGGTAAGGACCGGGAATGTATTGTCTTGTCAAGTTCTAGCTTCGTAAGAACCATACGGCTATTGACACATGAAATGAAAATGAGTATTTAGTAAATATATGAATTTGAATGCTCGGTAAAGGCCCAAAACTCACATTTTTGTGGAAAAAGAGCAAAAGTGTGAGATCATATATACAATCAGATTTTAAAAAAGAATTGTCATGCCTATTTATAAATTTTTCTTATATGGTTCTTTTTATCATATTGCTATCAGTTGTAAAGTTATAAATACTTGAAAATTTTTAGATCTTGGTTTCTAACTTAAACTATAAACAAGACAAAACAAACTAAAAAAAATACTTTTGAAAAAGATTTGGGATGTTTTATCATTTCCAAGTAGAGTTTTATGTAAGACTTGTTTTAAGGAAAAACAAATTCAAGTTAAGCTTCCCCCCTCCCCCACTTAAATTACAGATTGTCCTCAATTTGTTCAAAATTGGTTAAAATTGATTAAATGTGTAAACGTGGGTTAAAACAACAATTTTCTCTAAAATCAGATACCGGACACGGGGGCATGTTTGGGGGACATGACCCCGTGTCAAAAGTGCCAGTACAAGACTTCTGAGAAAATTTTCAAAAGGCAGACAAGGGGCGTGTTTGGGGGACATGGCCCCATGTCAAAAGTGCTAGTAACGAAAATTTTCCCAAACCCAGGCACGGGGGTGTGTCTATGGGACACGACCCTGTGTTAATGTTCCATAATCAAAAAGTTTTCTACAGACTTGAGGCACGGGAGCGTGCTTATCTTAGACGGCCCCGTGCTGCACTTAGTGTTTTGAAGATTTTGCTTCTGGAAGTGTCTGTTTACGTGCATGATGTGTTGTTTCAACGCCACTTTGGCCATTTTCCACATTTCCGCACAATTTTGTTTTCAAAACACCAAATTTCATTCCATCCGTTCATCATTACACCTAAAAGAAAAATAAAAATTACAAGAAGATTAAGGTCCTAAGATAGATAGTTGGTGGATACCCTACGAAATTATTAGACCCGAAAAGCTTTCCCTAGATAAATCTATGAAAGATTAGCAAAATCCGAAACTAGTTTTCGGAAAATAAGGGCTTTAAGCTACTCCCCGGTGAATGCTCCTTTAGAGATTGTTGAGCATTTTCTCAATCTCCCTTAGAAGGAAGATGACGGGTTCATCATCGATCTCATTTTGTGGAAGAGGAGTAGGGTTTGTCTGAACCTTAAAGTAGGCATTTATTGGAGGTTCCGGGGTATCTCGTCCCACCCGGTGGGATTAATCACCTCGTTAGCAATGTTCCAATCATCTTGTGGTAAGATTGGTTCTGTTGGGGGCATCACCAAGATGTTCAACCTTCGGTGAAGAAGGTTGAATCCCAAAAGCTATCATCCAAGGCAAGAGTGAGGTAGTTCACCCGATTCCACGAGGACCTCCTCCACCGTTGTCATTTTTTCGATGGACTCTCACAAAGAGTAGACATAGCGGACGAGAGTGGCTTCAAGCGAGAGCCTCCTTCCTCTTCGGTTGTTCCTTGAACTGGTTGAAGACGTGCCACTCTACTGACTCGCACATGCTAGTTAAACATGATAAACCGTTAAAGTTTTGAGATACAAAAGAGTCACACGGCCCTGTGCTCATGGAGCACGACCCCGTGATGCTTCAACGACTCTTGTATTTTAGCTCATGAACCCTTATTTTAAGTTTGAGATTGTTTTATTTTTAACATTTCTGAACATAGGTAACTTAGAATGTTGTTGTATAAGGGTGGTTTTGTAAAACTTTGAGCTAAAAACCATGCTTTCAATATAACAATTGAAGCTTCTTTTGAAGCTTGAAGCTTCAAGCTTCAATGAAGGTTGCTGAAGGATGAAGAAGGAGAAAAGACTAAAAGTGGTAAAGACATGAAGGTTTAAGGGAACCTTTTTAAGAAACTACCTTTTCAGGTATGTGAGAGAGATCAGGCAGGATCTTGGCCTTTTAGGAATGGGTCCAAACATTCTTCTCATGACTGACTTTATAGAAAATGACAGCACATGGACACGGCCCATGTCCGGGAGGCACAGCCCCGTGTCGCCTACATGAATCAAATAATGTTGTCTGGTAGTGAGATACAGGCCATGTCAATGAAGACACGACCCATGTCTTCTTAACACGCCCTCATTTTTGGAGGATAGATGGGGGCCCGTGGTCGAGTGGCACGGCCCCGTGTCTTTAAGGTTTTATGAAGTTTTGTCAGAGTTTGTAAGGAACTGTGTTTTATCGAGTGGTTCCTTACTGATTGGAACAACACCGAAGTGTTTAATGTACCTTAGGTTCCAACGAATGATATGAAAACACAAGAGGTTGCCGGAAAGGTGGAATTTTGAGCTAAAAGTAGGAGGACGAAACCATCTTTTATTTGCCTTTTCTGAGCTCTCGTTAAAGAAGGTGTGATTCCACTCGCTCTTGTCTAAACCGTTGGTGTGGAGTTCACAAGCTTCTATGGAGTCCTTCATTGCGGGATCAATACAAGGATGACTATCGTTTTTTTATTTCGCACTGAGTTAGGGTAGATTCGTTGGCCTCGGTATTGTTTATTCCTGAATGTGATTCCATTGAATTTCTGTTACTCTTGTTCCTTGATGAATATCGCGCCTTCATCATGAATTCTATTTCATTGAGTTTTTGGAGACTCTTCTCTTCCATTTGGCCTAGTTCTTCGGAACTTATGCCTCTTATGGATGAAGTTTGATGGAATTTAAGAGGATGGTAGTTATTGTTTTTACTCTTGTCCATATTAAGGTGATTGTTACAAGAAAACGATGGGTCTAAATAGTGGGGATTAATTTGTAGAATGGAACATTCTAAATCTTTATGAATTCCACCACATATTTGACACCATTCACCATAAGAGTGGTGGGGGTAAAAACAATCATTAACATCCGTAATGGCCAGATCAGGTTTCAACCGCTGGGATTCGGTGGTACTGTTTTCTAGAAACCGCTGTTGAGACATGGCCCCATGTAGCGGTTACACGGCCCCGTGCTGCAACTCCTATCTGGTAGAAATAGTTTTAGGTTACTGGGAAACTAGCCCGACCCTGTGTTGATTAAACACAGCCCCGTGTTGTTTCTACAGAGAGAAAATGATTAGGCCGCCGATTTTAAACTTTCTTAAAATCCTTTTGTCCCGGCAATGGCGCCAAAAACATGACGTGATGCGAGCATGGGTGATTTTTTTGAGATATATTATATGTAGTTTTCACTCGTTTATTAAGCTTTAAATCTATAAGAACACCATATGCAACTATCACTCTCTACAACACGCTAGCGCTATGGCACCCATCGTTGGCGTAGTATAGTGATGGTAAGATACCAAGGTCATCCAAGGACACAAGATCTTTTAACACCGGAATATAGTCGACGTCTAATCTAATTTATTTTCTAGGGAAGGTTTTTAATAAGTAAAAACAAAGAAATACCTAAAGTAATAAAAGAAACAAATAGACAAGATACAATCACTTGGTTCCGACTCAATATTTACGTATCCTTTGATGATTTCCATGCTTTGTGTTTTTTAAGACATTATATTAGTTAAAGTGGCAAGTCCCTCTTTTAGAGGGATTGATTAGTTTGAGTCAGCAGGGATACAATCCTACAAGGCCGGAATATTGAAAGATAATTAAATAAGTTATTAATGCAAAATGTGGCATGTCCCTCTTTTGGAGGCAACTCTACCCTCAGCCATATTAGTCTGAGTCAGCAGGATACAGTCCCGCAAGGCCGGTTTAAAGTTTTAATAGTAGTTTAGTTATAAGGGATTCAAGTTGTTCTTACTTCCCCCAATTTGATGCTATCTGCCTCAAGGGAAGTCCTAATAAGCTTGGACCAAGTCCTCACAGAATCTATACACTGAACAAAACAAGAACTTTAGCCATACCACCCTTCTAACCCCCTTTCAGATAGTTAACGTGCTTTATATAGACCGTAAAGGCACGACTGAGTTAATCAACGAAACATGAAGAGATGATAGAATAATGTTCATTTTCAATATAAAAAGCTAGTTATTAAAGTCATTAGTACATACCCAATTAAAAAGTTAACCAAAGATAGGATACCAAAAGTAATACATAAATAACTTGTCTCACCAAGTGATGTAAGAGATTAGCCAAGCATGGCCTTTGTTTGACAAAAACTCTTAAGATCAATCTTGGATCCCGAGACTACTACACACTCTAGGATGGATGGTGGTATTATGGTGGTGGAGTGGTGGCAGGTGTGAGAGAAGTGGTTTGCCAAGGGATGAGTTGGAATGAATCCAAGCATCCTTTTTTATAGCTGGAAACAGACCCTTCACACGGCCCGTGCCTTCTTTCTTCTCTGTCTTCATTTAAAGAGTATGTCAGGTCAGTCTGCTACATGGACCCGTGGGTCAACAACATGGCCCTGTGGCCATTGTACTTGTTGTATATCCTAGATATGCAAATCTGGAAGTTGAACACGACCCCTATCCAAGGGGACATGGCCCTGTGTCTCTTGTCTTCTTCTGATCTGGAATCTTAAAGGGGCACGACCTCGTGCTAGACTTCTGATTTGTTGTTTTTGGTATTGGGGTGAAGCTCGGAGGGTTGGTATAGTGTGTTGTCTTCCCGTCTTCTATATTTATGCTGGTATTTGTCGTTAAGTTGTTACTTTTGTACATTTAAGCACGTTTACTCCTAAAAAACAAAAGTATATAAAGAAATGCACTTTTCCAAACATCACTTAAAAAGGATTGATTTTATAAGATATTTAATACAATTTATATGTTGCATTTGATGCATATCAGTATCTTTGTAAATAACGTGTTCGTACCATGTTTTTGTTGCTCCCCCTGTGTGCGCTTCCACTGCGAGTCGGGGTGTGAAAGAAGATGGTATCAGAGCCATTGGTTATAGAGAATTAGGATGCCTTTAAGGAGACCAAGACTATAACTGTAGGCTCCAACCTTAGTGGACATAAATGCGAAATGATTCATAGTAAAGAACATTTAACGAAATGATTCTACTGGTGAGTACCAGGATAGTCTCGTAGGGCAAGTGGGCTATTATGGTCCGGAATGTAATAAAAGACTTGCTTTTATGAGGAAATGTTGGGAAAATTGTTGTAATAGTAAGCACACTTAATTATGTGAAATTATACATACGTGCGCAATATGAAACTCTGTGTATACGTGCATTTTTGTTACTTGGTAACTATTTTTATGAGTTGACATTTTGAGACTAATGAATTGATTGGTATGCCTTAAGAGATAGGCGGGTTCAATGGAAACATATATGCTACAGTCCACTCCACATTCCTACTGATAATATACACTAGAGTTGAACTTATACAGCTAGGATGGCCTTCATATGTCTTCTGACAGGGAAAGTAACTAGTTTTGAGTTTGCGACACTACCAATTCTAGCCTTACATTCTTCGTAACGACAACTACATATCAAAGTAATACACGATATGGAACGTACACGCACTGGAGGTGTACTTATCGTAACACGAGGTCGGAAGGACTGGAACGAATTCTCTCGCCAGGTAGTTGTTTACTAGTGCTTCTTTAGAAACTATAGTCTCCCAACTCTTAATTCCAATTGGGTACGAGTTCACTTATTCCTCCCGTACCCATGGTTCTTGATCGCAACATTCCCTTAAAAACCGAATCACGTATATTCTAGAAATGGTGGAAGTTGTGATGTAACCAGAGAGCACAGAGTAGATAAGCTGTTAGTGGCAATTAGTCCTCGGGTATAGGTGATTGTGAAGTTCATGCATGGAATTCAAACGAAGTAGTGTTGAGATAACGTTGAATATGCATCATAGGAAACAATGATGTTGTGCAAAGAGGTACCTAATAACATTAGCCGTGTGTATGATATGGCTATCCTATTCTTGTTCGTGATAACATTATGACTACAAAAATCCTAGTTCTATCTTTTGTGCGATACCTATCCAAAAACGAACGTGACATGGTTGCTCAATGTTAGTATTGAGTATGTGAAACAAAGTGATGCTGAAGAAATTCAAGCAGACATATAAATAATTGGTGAATTTTATCACCGTTACCAACTCGAATTCTTACCATTGTATTCTAATCCTAGTTCATTGACTATTCCAGATTTGGTGTCGAGGGTAATCTAGTACGTTAATAATTCTATAAGTCGGTCCTATCATCATCGTATTATCATGGACGTTAACTCCCGTGTTATAACTCCAAGTGAGAGTCAATCTTAGTTGATATATGACAATATTCTGCCCTGGATTCTGTAAATATTTGCTGTAATATCTTTTGGGCGTATAGTTCCTTTGTAGTATTCCAATATGATTAGTTTTGTGGTCCTCTTGTTAACAAATTGCCAATATCTGTTTGATTCATTGATTGGCACGGACATACGATGACACTTCTAAATTGTCAATTATACAATCCTATGAAATTTACTCCCTCTGACATGAATCACTAAGGCTGACTTTAATATATCGAAATGCCTACAAAAAGGGAAACAACTTATATCTCCCTTGGCCAATTGTTGATTATATGTATCAGTTTGAATACTATGTTTCTAAATCACTTTCATTAGTTGGTAATAACATAACTGATAAGTGGCGCGAGTGTGTAACCGTTATTGTTGTTGGTAACCTTAGTGTATGAGTGCACTAACAATCTAATAGTGCTTGTTGTTCGAGTGACTGAAAGTCGATAATAAGTTGTTTTGATTTTGCTCCAGTTATCTATGGCGACCCATGCAACTTCTATGGATAAATCATACTATCAATATTCCTAGTAACCATTATTATTCTGTTCTGTTGGAGTACTTCTATTTATAATTTTATTTCTACATTTTTAACTTATTCATTGCGATCTATGTGACTCTTGGAAGCACTGCATTATAGTAATGTTCCTGTAACCCTTATCTTCTGTCTCATACAACCACATATCTTTGTTTTCATACTTCTATATTCTAAATGGTTATTCATGACCCAATGTCACTATACAGCTGGTTAGTCACCGTTGTTGGAAACATGATTCAATTGTGAAAAAAGGACTACAACGGTGCTTCGACCATATTCATTACTTCAATTTTCCTCGACCTACTAAAGCAATTGGAGGTCTTAGTGCCTACTATACATAATTATATTCTCTGATGCTCTAATTCCATGTTTAAGTAAATGGTATTACAATACGGTGTGTTTCTAATTAACTTATGTTAGTTTATCATGATAGAGTCGGGTTCAGAACAACCACGAACATGTTCAGCTTAGGTTGAGTCAATACACAGTCTATCATTTGTGAATAGGAGAGAGTTGATGGGTTGACGATGCAACATACTTCCATGTGAAGTACTCCTTGACTCGTATTCGGTAGAAAAATGATGGAAAGCGAACCCCTTCTTTGGATTCTAAATTTTTTAATTACATATACCCATCAGATTGTGTTCACAAGAATTACTAAATTTTGTTTAAGGTTGAGCAATCCTTTGACCTCGACTTGGAAAAGAATGTTACAATTCATTCTTTGAAGTGATCCATTGTTCAAAGAAACGGTCGGTTACCACGAATCTGTGTCCAGGTACGAATACAGGAACCATACGATGACTTCCATATTGAGAAGCATTTGACGCCTTTATTAAATCGTCGTGATTCCTTCTTAACTTGTAAGTCCACAACTAACTCTATGGAGTCTGGCCAGCTAACTATATAGTATACATTATTGATACTTTTTGTGTAAGAAAATGAGATGATATCTTGAACATTTCCATATCCAGGACTCCTATCACAGCTTAACGCCTCCTTAGTTCTATTTAGACTATGCCACGAGACGAGTTCTTCTATACTTAGTAAATTCTCAAGTATCAAGTCTTGAATCTTCA
Organism: Scalesia atractyloides; assembly: GCA_947069175.1. NCBI lineage: Eukaryota > Viridiplantae > Streptophyta > Magnoliopsida > Asterales > Asteraceae > Scalesia > Scalesia atractyloides. The sequence goes on along the minus strand of CAMTDV010000001.1, from coordinate 49,568,946 downwards.
ACGTGATCAGATTATCGTGTGAAATGTTTCGGATGTCACATATATGATACATGTTCCTTCGAGTATTTTCTATAAAGCTTTTTATATCACAATACCTATTGGTCCTGCATGACCCTTTAGGAACGAAAACAGAATGTCTTGCTCGTACACTAAAAATTACATGTTAATGATTTTCCTGGTCCCGAAAACATAATGAATCTCTTTCTCTCCTAGGATTACTTATTAAATTATGGAGTCCAAAAATATACATCAACTACCTTGTCCATGATTAATGAGAATCAGTGAGACTCACATCGAGTCTTACAAATCTCTCATCCTAGCAAGGACCTCTTAATGGGGTAGGAGGGTGGTTTTGAAATTCATGTTTGCGATCATTTGTTAGAATAATATAGTAGCAAGTGAGTAGTCTACGCCTTGTTCGCCAAGAATTATACGGTCCCCTATATCGATGCCTCCTAAAGAATTTATTTAAATTGAGTCAGTCTTAGTCGGTGGAATTAAGTTAAATCACGACTTTTGTTCCTACAATTTTTTTATATATTCATATACTCCTGATCGTAATTCCTGTGAGAATATGTGTGTTAAATGGTGCTTCGTTAGAGAATGCTATCTGTTGTTGCTATTCAACATTGTGAGTTTTCCTTCCCTACGGAAAAGAAAGTCTGATCCAAATATCTATTATGCCATTTTGTACGCATAAAAGGTCTATATATGAATGCTGGAGTCAAACCTCAAAAATTGATAACCTCGAAATCATGCTATAACTCGAAATTAGTATCCTCTAAGTACGTTGACTAATTTTAGTTAAGAGTTGAACAACCATCCTAAGTGTTGACCCCTGTCATCTCGATGAAGGGTTGGATGAATCTTTCGATCATACTTTTGTGAACTGTCTCAATTTCAAAAAGGGAATTCTTTTCTTAACTAAGTACAAAATTAATGAAATTCATTGCTCAATCGAATCCAATGCATAAAAGTATACTTTCTATCGAACTAGAGACTTACCTATAGTGCGTTGCAACCCTAAGATACTACGATATTCAATCGTTCCTATATTTAGTTTTGGCGAAACCATGAAAATTGAGAAGCATCATCGTATTTTTTCCTTCTTTACAATCGTAAAGTTATCCCAATCGTGCTTGAATTGAGACTCTAGTGGGTGAGTCATGTGATTAGGGAACATACTTATGATAAGCAATCCTTTGAGTAATATAGGCAAGATTTCGCCTGTATATATAAGTCAATCCGTAATGAATCTATCAATAGAAGAATTATTCCTCTTTTCCCAAACAAATTTCCTGTATGATACATTGGTATGGAGTCTTTAGACCTCTGATGGAGCGAGTTGTACCGAGTTGATTGGCGTAATTGGTGTTAAATGAATAGGTGGCTAGTTATCTTTTACGAAATTGTTATCGCTTCTATACTCAATCAGGTTCAATAATTAGGGACCTCATTCTCATGATATAGTAATTGGAAGTCCCTCATCTTAGAGTATCGCTACACGGCATGGTAGCTTTCAACTCGTGAGGTTACTCGATTGGTAACCGCACCGATTACACATTTTGTTCTTACTAATTGCTGAGGTTGTAGGATTGATGCCATCCCTAAATCTTTAAGCAATTACAAAAGAATTAGTATTATGAATTCCCTTTTTGACAGTAGGAATATGTAAAGCAATCAATGTAGACATGTTAGAAATATAATGTCCTGATCCAAGCTTCAGGAACTTAACCCAAACCCGGGTTACTATACGATAAACTCACGTGTATTATAGCTACATAATCCATCGACATTTATGTAGTCCTATCACATGGTTTGTGTGGGTTTAAAGATTCACTATCACTCAACTGTGCCTAATGGCCATTATGACAAACTAGGGCGACTTAATGCCTTTCCTGTTCGTATTCTCAGCCAAGTGCATCAGAACTCTTACATCCGGTCATTGTTACCGTAGAATACTTGAACAAACAAAAGTAGGGAGACTATCTTTGGAAATTTTTGAAAACAAATTCATTATCCCTATTCGGTTATACTGGGCATTCTGCTAACCATCAGTACATTTAATGGGTAACTGTTGAATGTTACCCATATCTGTCCTATATTAAGTTGGTCTAAGTTTATTAGAAAATAGTTCAAATGAAACGTGCTAGGGATATTGTTCCCTAGGTATTAGGACGAACGTGATGCGTACATAGATGCAAGCTAAACAACGTACATGATTCTAGCCATATCCGAGTATAATAAAACTCTCACTACTTAGAGTGAACGAGAGCAAAACCAAGTGTGAATGGTACTGTAGGGATTGTGGATGGACAAATTAAAGAGATACTAGGTAACAGAAACATAATCACTGTATTGTGATGAAACTAATCAGAAAGCTGCAATTACTAGTCAGTCTGATGACTTATACAAACCTGAGTATTGAGCTTTCTAGTCAAGTACAAATAGTAACATACAATGAATTTCGAGGACGTAATCCTTTTAACCAGAGAAGACTGTGACAACTGTGAAATCCCGGTATACCCTAATTGTTGTTAGTCCTTGATGGTAGGACACAATGTGCAAACAATTAGACTTGTGAGGAATTGTGTATGGAAATGTGATGATATATGCTTGATAGAACGTACAATATGAAACAATAATTATATTATGTACAAAAGTTCATAGAAAACCCTAAATTGACGTAGTGCGTTCCAGACTTATATGCAATTGTACGATAAAATGAATAGGTATGAGTTTTCTTAATAGTATTCTATATAATAACTTTTCCATTCATGAACAATACTTAATCCAATTTGGTCATTTTTATTATATATTTGGACGACTTTGGGAATATGAATGGCCTAATACATGGACAATATTGTACGGAATTAGTGCGTTAATAGATAAATTAGAATTATAATTCTTGTAGTGATGCCTGAGTAATTACTATGAATTAATCCTGAAACCCTAATTCTGCTTGAACCCTAATTATACATACAACTTACACGACTCACGGAACGATACAAATTGTGACTTAGATGAATCTGATGGTACATTATGAGTAGCATGTGAACAATAATAACCAACAGGGCGATATGAGTGCCTTTGGGTGTAGAAAACAGGTTAAACGGAAGCTTACCATTTAACAGTTCACAAACCGAACAAAAGCGAATAAGACACAAACGATGGTGTCTTGGACGATTCTAAAAGTATACAACTACTTAGACATGAGACATAGACCATGACCTAAGATTTGAAGCCTTAATGTGAAAGGGCACATTAAACGAGGCAGTTTCCGGTTAACGAAACTTCTTTGATTTAACGCACATAGAAACAACCAAACATGCAACAAACAGTCTAAAAACACTTATTTAACATAAATATAAGTTACTCTAAGTGAAAATATCAAAGTGTTCGGGTTTCAAAAACGTAAAGAAATGAGTGAAAAAGAGTCTGTTTGGCGCACCCAGGATGCGTTTACGACCCAAAAATGAACGTAAACGTAAAAACACACCTAATAGTGATCCACAATGTTCCACATGCCTTTTAAGGCTTTTAAAAGTCAAATTTTCTTATTTTATTTCATTAATTGACAAGAAAAATGAAATTTGCAAAGGTAAAATATATAAATAGACAAGAAAAATATACAAATATTTCTTATCGGTTAAAATACATTTTTTCGCAAATTTATTAAAGTTAATAAATTGACGTTATAAATTCTGAAAGTTATTTCTAGAAATCTATATATTTTTACCAACTTATAAAAAAATTCAGATTTTTATAAAATATATAATACTTTTTAGAATTAAAAATCTTATTATTTTATACATAACCGGCAACTATAAAACATGTAACGAACCTGTCAAAACCGTGAACTGACTAACGACTATCTTGGCAATAAGTGAACATCAGGGTCATGCTGGACTATTCAGGAGCAAGGGTACTTGGGGTATATTACACGCAAGTTCGGGGGATTCCTAGACACGAAGATAATACCCACAATATTACTAATATGCTATCGGTTGATTCTTAGATGATTATTCTCATCTGAACCCGAGTTATTGCAATTACTGATTTGAAACCTGTATTCGATAATTAATCAAACATGAACTGATACCAAAACTAAAGTGATAGAGTCTTATTACATATACATCTTGTGATTGTTGTGCTTATTTACTAAGTGATTTTCCTTATCCCATTTTCAAACAGGTTTCCTGTTTTACATTGGGTGAATTGCATGTTACATACGTACAAACTTGCATATGAATACATGACTTGATGTGAATTATTTGAGTTATACTAACACACAAACACGAGTGATCAATTATAGGCCAGTGGGTGTGTGCATAGTACTATTGGTCTGACTAACCCAATTGAGCTGGCACGAATGCCATGGGTTCTACTACAATTGCACATGTCCATGCACTCTCTGTGAGCATGCTACATGGTGTTAGACATAGCTACTTGGGGTGGAAAAGTGCTAAGGTGTCGGATGTGGGATACAACATTTGTGAACAGTCAAGGTCTTACTTGTGGGCTCAGTATATTTTAATCAAATGTGTCAAACTTGAACTACATTTTCAACTGTATGATGTAGGATACAAATTGTAACTTGGATGAATCTGATGGTACATTATGAGTAGCATGTGAACAATAATAACCAACAGCGAGATATGAGTGCCTTTGGGTGTAGAAAACAGGTTAAACGGAAGCTTACCATTTAACAGTTCACAAACCGAACAACAGCGAATTAGACACAAACGATGGTGTCTTGGGCGATTCTAAAAGTATACAGCTACTTAGACATGAGACATAGACCATGACCTAAGATTTGAAGCCTTAATGTGAAAGGGCACATTAAACGAGGCAGTTTCCGGTTAACGAAACTTCTTTGATTTAACGCACATAGAAACAACCAAACATGCAACAAACAGTCTAAAAACACTTATTTAACATAAATATAAGTTACTCTAAATGAAAATATCAAAGTGTTCGGGTTTCGTTGTAGGTGGGTTCGGTTTTCAAAAACGTAAAGAAATGCGCGAAAAAGAGTCTGTTTGGCGAACCCAGGATGCGTTTACGACTCAAAAATGAACGTAAACGTAAAAACACACCTAATAGTGATCCACAATGTTCCACATGCCTTTTAAGGCTTTTAAAAGTTAATTTTTCTTATTTTATTTCATTAATTGACAAGAAAAATGAAATTTGTAAAGGTAAAATATATAAATAGACAAGAAAAATATACAAATATTTCTTTTCGGTTAAAATACATTTTTTCGCAAATTTATTAAAGTTAATAAATTGACGTTATAAATTCTGAAAGTTATTTCCAGAAATCTATATATTTTTACCAACTTATAAAAAAATTCAGAATTTTATAAAATATATAATACTTTTTAGAATTAAAAATCTTATTATTTTATACAAAACCGGCAACTATAAAACATGTAACGAACCTGTCGAAACCGTGAACTGACTAACGACTAAATTGGCAATAAGTGAACATCAGAGTCATGCTGGACTATTCAGGAGCAAGGGTACTTGGGGTATATTACACGCAAGTTTGGGGGATTCCTAGACACGAAGATAATACCCACAGTATTACTAATATGCTATCGGTTGATTCTTTGATGATTATTCTCATCTGAACCCGAGTTATTGCAATTACTGATTTGAAACCTGTATTCGATAATTAATCAAACATGAACTAATACCAAAACTAAAGTGATAGAGTCTTATTACATATACATCTTGTGATTGTTGTGCTTATTTACTAAGTGATTTTCCTTATCCCATTTTCAAACAGGTTTCCTGTTTTACATTGGGTGAATTGCATGTTACATACGTACAAACTTGCATATGAATACATGACTTGATGTGAATTATCTGAGTTATACTAACACACAAACACGAGTGATCAATTATAGGCCAGTGGGTGTGTGCATAGTACTACTGGTCTGACAAACCCAATTGAGCTGGCATGAATGCCATTGGTTCTACTACAATTGCACATGTCCATGCACTCTCTGTGAGCATGCTACATGGTGTTAGACATAGCTACTTGGGGTGGAAAAGTGCTAAGGTGTCGGATGTGGGATACAACATTTGTGAACAGTCAAGGTCTCACTTGTGGGCTCAGTATATTTTAATCAAATGTGTCAAACTTGAACTACATTTTCAATTGTATGATGTATACTAAAATAGTGAAACTCTCCAACTATTTGTAGTTGATCTTCTCCAAACTTAACATGCTTTTCAGGTGACTTGAGACTTGTGTGATACTTGTGTTTCTTATTATAAGAACTGTTAACTAAGTACATGTATAAAAGCATACGGATTAGAAGATTAACGTGATTAGCAAGAACGTACTGTGATAGAAAACTTGTAGTATGGAATCAACAATGTAAATTGATGTACCTTTGGAATACAATACAATATCTTTGTAAATAACGTGTTCGTACCATGTTTCTATTGCTCCCTGTGTGCACTATCGCTGCGAGTCGGGGTGTGACGTCACCAAGGTACGAATCCCCTCCATATCTGTTTACATTCCTTATTGTTGATTATACCTAATTTTCTTTGTATTCATTGGATTTCAATAGATGTAATTAGGGCAATCTTTCTCTTCTCGTTTGCAGCCATTTATGAAAAAAGCACCATAGGTATGTTACTATCTCCTTCTTTACTGTGATTTCACGGCCAATCTAATCCATCTCAGATGTACTGCGTTGAAGTTGATTTTCGTTACTTTCTCAAGTTTCATGTTCATCATAATTGATTTTTTGTGTTAATGTTGTTTTTGAGCTTAGGGATTTGATATTGTGAATGATCATTAGATTATGATTGTTGTGTTTGTAATTTGTTGTTAGGCTAGAGAAATTTGTGAAAATTTAGAAGTGTTTGGTTGTTTTTTATTTCACTATGTTGTCGAATCTTTCTCCACCTTTCTATTGTTTTATTTGGAAATTTTGTTGAATATCATATGTGTTCTTGGAGTTTAATGGTTTGATCCTTGATGTTTGGATAGAAATCCTAGAGAAAGAGTATACATCTTGTCAAGCTCACGAAATTCTAGAGAAATTTCGCTAGAGTTTCCCCTCTGGGAACTCCAAAACTTACAAAACTATGAACACACACCACTATTTATAGAGCCTGACTCACCTCGTGCGAAGTGAGCATCTGACTTCGCACGAAGTGGCTTCTATTCGTACGAAGTGGCACATAAGTTCCTCTCACGTTCGCACTTGGGTCGTGTGTCCATATCTAATCTATACAATATTCAACACATGCTTTATCTAGCCATTTCATACAGTGACGGACATAAAGTGCACCAACAATTTCCCCTTAGACGTCACTGTCACAACTTGATCTTGATCTTGAAATATGAGATTCGTGTTTGAATATTCTGCAACTTCAATCGGGCATCTTGAAATCTTCAATTGATTCCCCCTATATTGATGATTCGGGTTTTCAATTTCTTCAATAAATTCCCACTTAAATAATTTCTCCAGTTCAGGTCTTTATTTGCACGGTTCTCGACCTCCTTTGATTTTCTTAATCGAAAAATTTTCTAGAATAATCACCAACTTGAAACTCATCAATGCAGCTTCTTTGTTTCAGCGAAAACCACATCCTTGTTCGTTTTATGAGTAAACGCTTTAGCACCGAGAGCCTCCACACAATCTCTTAATCTTTAAAAACCGAAACGACAATTGATAGAAACTTTGAATTACAACATTTGTAAACTTCAAATCAATGAATACCTGCGAAAATCTGAAATCCTTATTTCCGTAATCACGTTTAAGCATACTCCTAAATAATTGATCAGCAAATCGGTAATCTTCTCAATCAGCAAATCATCATAGAAATCAAATCATCTGGTAACACATCAGATCTGAGAAACACTCTTCCGTGATCGGAATCACATTCTTCCTCTTCAGTCATAATAACAGATATATTTGCCATCTCCGGTACATCGGGCAACTTAATTAGAAAACATCATCATTCAACGGTGATTCGAAGAACAATTCATCTGCTTGAAGGTTAAACATTCTGTTACCTTAGATGCAATATCTTATACGTGACGACAATACAAGTTACATCTCCTGATTCTAATCCTGCTAACCTGATCCAACATGAAGATCGGGAATCTAACCCTTTGACATTAATCTTTATCACGAACTGAAAATTCTGAACTTCCTATGATCACGAACTAACGAACCTAGATCTTTAGCATCCTTGTATAATCTAGAGTCGGAACCACCCAAATATTGTTGCATAGTAACGAATTTCAAAAATGCCGGAATTTCTATTGTTGCATGTTCACATGAAATTTTATTGTTGCATGTTCACATGAAATTTTATTGTAACGCTTCGCATTTGTATCTTTCCATTTTTAGCAAGTCTGCCTCATGTTTCTATTTTTGGATAGTCCAAGCATTGTAATCGTATTTCTATTTTCAATTCATTGTATTCTAAGGCTTTGATTGTAATCAAGATTAATCAATTATGTTATATTCGCAAACTTTTTTCGTGTTTAAACTTATGATTATACGATACTTCATTTCTTCATAATTCAATTCAAAACGTGTAAATGTTTGATGAATGTTTGTAAATCCTAAACTAAACTCAATAAAGACAATTAGTGATGTTATTCAAAGAATTCAAGCCTCCATTATCATAAAATGTTGTCACATTATGTTTCAGAAAAACTAGCTACTTAGTTGTATTTTTAGGGTTTTTAAAACAATAATATGCATCACATTAGGCCATTTCAAGACCCATACTTGTCACACACATAAAATGCATGCCTTAAACCCTAGATACATGCACTTATTATTTGAAAGAACATAAAAAAAGGGAGCAACCCTTGTGGCCGCAACCGTGGGGGTCTTCCCTCTTTTTTTTTTGAATTCCAACTCCACCAAACCACATTAAATACAACCCTAATCCTTCCCCTATATAAACACAAGCTGCTCCACCCTTTCCCACTTTTACAAGCCTCCATACTCCTCAAACAAGTCCCTAACTTCAGAAATTCTCTGCTGAAACTCAGCAATTTGCAAGTGAGTTTCGACTCACTTTTCTTCTTTTTTTTACATTGTTTTTCTTTCTAACACTCTAGGATAACCTCTAGGAAGGTTCTCACAAGTTTTCTTGGGCAAACTAAGGTGAAACCACACTATTTTGAGGTCCAAAAGTGTGCAAACTTTCTGCCCAAATTTTTATCTTTCAAACTTCAAGTTTTTCAATGATTTCACTTTGTTTTCTTCCTCAATATTGTTTGATAAGCGCCATGGATGTTACCATAGGTTTTCCATGGAAAACCAAGGTGGAATCACACTATTTTTGGGGCCAAACCTTCTGTTTTGGATGATAACTTAAAAAAAAAAACTTTTTTCGAACTTATTTTTAACATAACAAAACTATGCTACATATGCCACTAACCAAACATATGGTTAGTGTGTTAAGCTAGACTTGTTCACATACAATCAAGAGGCATATCTTATCTCTAAACTTCTGGTTTTTGTTAGGGTTTCAAACCCACAAGTGTTGAGCCATCCAAGCTTTCAAGCTTGTGTTGGTGTAGGTGTGATTACATGAAGGCCTTGGCCATTCAACTATTCAATCCACCCCTCACTTGATGATTTCCATAATTCTTTATCATCCGGTTTGTCCTTGTGTCAATCTTGTGTAATGGTGAATCTTATGAAAGAGGTTTAGGAAGGTTATCCTCCTACCTCCATGCATGACTTATATGACTTACATGATATATATGAACTACATGAATTATATGATTAATTAGTAATAATGTTACTATATGTAAATACTTAATCTAACCGAACCTTTGACCATGACCAAATGGTTAGTTGTCTTAAAAAGTAAGTTATTTTATCTTAGACTTAACAATCGTTACGATTCTATTGGGCATGACCCATAAAAACACAAACACCCTTCGGGGCTTATTAGTGTAAAAAAACGAGCGTTAATATCTAGATAAATACTTTCTTTGCGCATTTTAAATTCCTAAACTCATTAAACTCCCCCATCAACCTAATACTCATACACCTGCGTTGCCTTGTGAGGTTAACCTTGGTGTTGCATCCCCTAAATCAACCTAACTCTCTCACGGATATTACTTTGCAAACCGTGAGTGCACTGAACCCCTTTTTATGTTTTCCACTATTTGGGTGCAACGTGATTAATTTACAAAAACTACACTAAATCACACTTTATTCTATACACAAATAATCCATCAACATGCTTTAGTCTTATGCTACTTGAATTGTTACTTTGTATATTCTTATGTGATGTAAATGTCATTAACTTTGATCGAGCCTCCCTTAACATGTATAGCGCTATAGGAGTAATGCATCGCTCGTATTCTTGTGGTCAATGTTACGTTGAAATCTATTTTGCGGTACACTGGAGGATTGACTTGTAGATTCACATGCCGTGTTTACACTTATCTTGTATGCTAGCTATTCATGTGGATTTGTTTAATCGGATTTTATACTTATGCTATGATATTAAACTTGTGTACTCGCCAATACTTTGTTATTGAACTATACTTTTTAACATGTTGCAGGTTGATGAAATTGTTATGATGGAACTTAGTAGGAATGACATAGAAACACGCGTAGAATACTAAGTTAATTATTATGTCATTGTTGAACTTATTCCATTGATGTTACTTTTATTTGAATTTTGTTGTAATATGACAATTGATGTTTTGAATGAAATGAGATGTTTAATTAAATATTGTCGCAAATAGTGTTATGATGTCTCGAGCAATCTAGTCGTCTCACTCCGATGTTTCCGCCATCGGTGGGGTGTGACAGATTGGTATCAGAGCCATAACTATAGGGAATTAGGTAGAATTGCCATGTTCTACCTAGTCTATAGTTTAAGTGACCAACTTGACCATTCTTACTTCATGATTAAAATGTTAATTCTTCCTATTTGCTTCCTCCTATTTCTTTTATCTTAAATATATGCATGTGTTTTTCCTAAGACACTTACACAATTTACAAACTTGAAGACTTGAAGACACTCAAACTACAAACGAGAGGATCTCACCAAAATAGGGGTGAAACCCGCACTTTGGTGATCACTCTCAATCCGCGAATTTGATTTTTTTGCAAGAAATTACACCATCAAGTTAGGAGTGAAATCCACATCTTGATGGGAATTTCCGTTTCAAACTCTAGTGGACCCTTACCAACGAGTCGGAATACGCTCCTCGTTTGGTAAGTACCAACCATGCCTAGGGTACAATGTTGTCAAGTTAGGGGTCAAACCCGCACCTTGTCAACTAGTCCCATTCCTTGATTTTCAATCTCACCAAAGTTTTGATTTTTCGACCGGTTAGAGACGTGTAGTAACTAGAAGGGTAAAATGCCGTTAATCGCTTCTCGACGAGAGCACTTTACCTATAGGCCAAAGCACGTTTCTCTAATTTGAAAGGATCTGGATTCACTTTGGAATAGTCAAACATTTCTCAACCCGAAACACTCCAATATTTTATTGAGCCTATCTTTTATGCTATCTCAATTTCTATGTGTTATTAATACTTGTTATCTCGTTCATTTTGAACCCGATGCATGATTCGCACGCCCTTCATAATCAAGAACAATAATAAAATTCTCGTGAATCAACTAAATTTATACTCCTTTATGCAAATCATACGTGTTTATGCTTTTAAATGCTAACATGCTTATGCTATCTATGTGAAATTATACGTGTTACATGATGCTTATGTGCTCAAAACGGATACTTTTCTTTATAACAACACTTTACAATCATTGCCTAAATCTATCTTTTATTGTCAAACCCTTTAGATGTCTTTTTCTCAAAGCGTTATGGGAAGAAGGAAGTCAAAGTCCAAGTCGAAGTCCCAATCCGACTCCATGTCAAAGAAGGACTGCATGAAATTCATGGCTGAGCACATGGCTAAGGTCATCCCTGAAATAGTCAGCAAGGTCCAGCCCCCATCTAACGCCGAATCACCTCATACCTCTATTGACTCCAAAGCCGAACCACCCAAAACCACCTTCACCCATAAGCAATTCTGTTGTTGCAATCCCTTACCCTTCACCGGCGAGGGGGACGCCACTAAACTGCTACAATGGTTTGACGCCATTGAACTCATCTTCATCCAAAGTGGTTGGCCCGGCCACTTGCGCACCTTGAATGCCACGGGAGTGTTCCGATCGAGAGCCCTTGATTGGTGGACTTTCGAGCGTAGCGCTCGTGGCAACGAGGTCAACCACGCCCTCCGTTGGGCCGAGCTCAAGAAGTAAATGAAAGTGAGTTTTGCCCCCCTCACGAACTCCAACAACTCGAGACTGAGTTTTGGAACCTCCGGCAAGTGGGAAATGACAACGCTGGCCTCACGGCCCGTTTTAAGCAACTGAGCTCGATTTTCACAAGTCAAGTCGACACTACTGAGAAAGCAGTCGCTAAATACATATGTTGCCTTCCTCCTAACCTCGATGACCTAGTCGATGCCACCTCTCCCAACACCCTCGAGGAAGCTTTTCGGCTGGCTGCTCGCTTGAACAACCGCCAAGTCCTTCGTGAAGCCGCCAAGGCTCTACCAAGGAAAGCCCACCAAGCAACCACCGAATCCATTATTGAACCTGCCTCGCCTAAACCCCCAAGAAGCAACACCAAGGGCAAAAAGCAGAAGGCTTCGAGCCCAATTTACGCGGTAGTCACTCCGCCAAACCCCCACCAGCCAACTTTGCCAGAACCGAACCGATCAAGAAAGCGTACACCAGACCCCATCCCAAGTGCAATACCTGTCCCTTCCATCACCCGGTTACCACCCCGTGCCGCCTATGCACGATCTGCAATAGGTATGGGCACCTTACCCAGCAATCCGGAATGCTCCAAGCCCCCATCAACCAAGCCCTTGCCGTGACCACCACACCTCCTCAAAACCCTACCGGCAACCAAAACTGACCCTTTCCTCCTGCCTCTCGTGCCTGCTTCAGATGCGGAGACCCGAATCACTTCGCCAACAACTGCCCGTAGTGTAACAACAACAACAATCAGCAGCAGCAGCAAGCTCGTGGTCGTGCCTTTGTCATCACGGCTGCTCAAGCTCAAAACTCAAACGACGTCATATCGGGTACTTTCCTAGTTAACAATGTTTACGCTATGTGTTTATTTGATACTGGCGTGGATAAAAGTTTTGTATCCGTTGAATTCGAACCTTTGCTTTTGTGTAGTCATTCTAAGTTGCCTAAACCATTCAAAGTCAAAGTCGCTGACGGAAAATCCGTCACCGTCGATTCTGTCCTCTCTACTTGTTCTTTAAACCTCAATGATCGTACGTTTTCTATTGACCTCATACCGATGCCAATAGGTAGTTTTGATATCATAGTAAGGATTGATTGGCTAGGGTGAGTCCTTGTTGAAGTTGTTTGTTCGGAAAAATGCCTTAGTCTTTCCCTCCCCAATGATAATTCCTTGCACGTCTATGGCGAGAAACCTTCCATAGGTCTCAAGCTTATGTCATGTATTCAAGCGAACAAGTACACGTGTAAGGAATAATTTGCCTTTCTTGCCCACATTGTGGAAAAGAAGGAGAAGGGTTCAAGCGTGAGTAAAGTTCCCGTTGTGTGAAAATTCCCTAACGTCTTTCCCGAGGATCTTCCTGGTCCTCCTCCTGCTCGTTCTGTTGATTTTTGCATCGACCTTATCCCTGGTGCAACTCCAGTCGCAAAATCCCCCTATCGCCTAGCACCCTCGGAGATGCAAGAGCTGTCTAGTCAACTTCAAGAGCTTCTTGATAAGGGCTTCATACGTCCCAGCACATCTCCTTGGGGTGCTCCGGTTCTGTTCGTCAAAAAGAAAGACGGATCCTTTCGCATGTGCATTGACTATCGTGAGCTCAACAAGCTTACAGTCAAGAACCGTTACCCTCTTCCTCACATCGACGACCTTTTCGATCAGCTTCAAGGCGCGACTTGCTTCTCTAAAATCGACCTTCGTTCTGGTTATCATCAACTTCGAGTCCTTGAAGAAGATATACCCAAGACTGCATTCCGCACACGTTATGGGCACTACGAGTTCATAGTCATTCCATTCGGTTTGACCAACGCACCCACCGTGTCTATGGATTTGATGAATCACGTGTGTAAGCCTTATCTTGACCGATTCGTGATCGTCTTTATTGACGATATCCTAATCTATTCCAAGACGCGAGAAGAGCATGAGCAACACTTGCGTGTTATCCTTCAACTGTTGCAAACCCAACGTCTCTATGCCAAGTTTTCCAAGTGTGAGTTTTGGTTAAAAGAGGTTCAATTTCTTGGTGATGTCGTCAACGAACTTGGTATTCACATTGACCCGCGAAAATCAAGGCGGTGAAAAATTGGATTGCTCCTAAGACTCTGTACGAAATTCGTTCGTTTCTCGGCTTAGCCGGTTATTACCGTCGCTTCATTTCGAACTTTTAAAAAATTGTCGTGCCTCTCACTTCCTTGACTCAAAAGGATAAACCTTTTGTTTGGGGTCCCGAGCAAGAAGAGTCTTTTCAAACACTCAAGGGAATGCTTTGCAATGCTCCTATCCTAACCCTTCCCGATGGTAATAACGATTTTGTCATGTATTGCGATGCCTCAAGACAAGGTCTTGGTTGTGTTCTTATGCAACGAGACAAGGTTATCGCTTACGCGTCACGTCAACTCAAAATTCATTAGAAAAATTACACTACACATGACGTTGAACTTGGTGCAGCTGTTTTTGCATTAAAGATATGGCGACACTACCTTTATGGTACAAAGTGTACGGTCTTCACCGACCATAAGAGCCTTCAGCACATCTTTAATCAAAAGGAACTCAACATGCGTCAGCGTCGTTGGGTAGAGCTATTAAACGACTACGACTGGATATCCGCTACCACCCTGGTAAAGCGAATGTCGTGGCTGACGCACTTAATCGGAAAATTCATGTTAAGAGTGTACGTTGCTACCAAACTCTGGGAAAGCTTCAAGAGATGATTCGTGAGGCACAATACTCGACCGTTAATGAGGGAAACCTCGATAATGAGTTGAAGTGTGGTGCTGAAACCCAACTCGTGACCAAACCCGATGGCATCATATGCTATCTCGACCGTATTTGGATTCCTAACCGTGATAATCTTCGTAACCTCTTGATGAGTGAAGCTCATAAATCTCGATATTCTATTCACCCTGGCGCCGACAAGATGTATCACGACCTCCAAGCATCATACTGGTGGCCTGGAATGAAGAAAGATATCGCCTGCTACATTTCGAAGTGCCTTACTTGCTCCAAGGTAAAGGCCGAGCATCAAAGACCCTCTTGCTTACCCTAACAACCAGAAATTCCTATTTGGAAATGGGAGAGTATTGCTATGGATTTCATAACCAAGCTCCCTCGTACATCGTCTGGTCACGATAGTATTTGGGTAATCATCGACCGTTTGACCAAGTCTGCTCATTTCCTCCGCATACGTGAAGACTACCGAGTTGAGAAATTGGCTCGTATCTACAAGGATGAAATCATCTGTCGCCACGGTGTCAGCGTTGACATTATCTCTGACCGTGATGATCGCTTCACTTCTCGCCTTTGGAAAACATTTCAAAAAGCCCTTGGTACTCAACTCAATCTTAGTACTACTTTCCATCCTCAGTCCGATGGTCAAACCGAGCATACTATTCAAACTCTAGAGGACATGCTTCATTCTTGCGTAATTGATTTTGGTGGAAACTGGGACATGCACTTGCCTTTGGTCGGATTCTCGTACAATAACAGTTACCACGCGAGTATTCAAATGGCACCATTCGAGGCATTGTATGGATGCAAGTGCCGATCGCCTATTTGTTGGCACGAGATTGGGAAGCTCAAATCACCGGTCCCGAGCTTATACAACAGACGACGAACAAGATTTTGCAGATTCAGGACAACTTGCTGAAAACTAGAAGGCAACAAAAGAGCTACGCAGATAAAAGACGCAAGCCCTTGGAATTCCACGTTGGTGACTTTGTACTTCTCAAGGTATCCCCTTGGAAGGGTGTGTTTCATTTTGGGAAAAAGGGAAAACTTGCTCCTCCATACGTAGGTCCTTTCAAGATTCTCGAAAGGATTGGCAAGGTAGCTTACCGATTGGAACTACCACAAGAGCTCAACAACGTTCATCCTACCTTCCACGTCTCAAACTTAAAAAGATGTCTCGCTGAAGAAGGACTCTAGGTTCCGCTTGAAGATCTTCAAATCAATGAGACTTTGCACTTCGTGGAAAAACCAGTCGAAATCATGGACCGAGGTACTAAGCAACTAAGGCGTAGTCGAATTCCTATCGTGAAGGTTCGATGGGAAGGAAAACGTGGCATTGAATTTACTTGGGAACTTGAAAGCGACATGAAGTCTAAGCATCCGCATTTGTTCGTCGCGACTTCCTAAATTTCACGACGAAATTTCCTAAAGGAAGGGAGACTGTAACGCTTCGCATTTATCTTTCCGTTTTTAGCAAGTCTGCCTCGAAATTATGTTTTTGGAAATCCCAAGCATTGTAATCGTATTTCTATTTTCAATTCATTGTATTCTAAGGCTTTGATTGTAATCAAGATTAATCAATTATGCTATATTCGCAAACTTTATTCGTGTTAAACTTATGATCATACGATACTTCATTTCTTCATAATTCAATTCAAAACGTGTAAATGTTTGATGAATGTTTGTAAATCCTAAACTAAACTCAAGAAAGACAATTAGTGATGTTATTCAAAGAATTCAAGCCTCCATTATCATAAAATGTTGTCACATTATGTTTAAGAAAATACTAGCTACTTAGTTGTATTTTTAGGGTTTTTAAAACAATAATATGCATCACATTAGGCCATTTCAAGACCCATACTTGTCACACACATAAAATGCATGCCTTAAACCCTAGATACATGCACTTATTATTTGAAAGAACATAAACAAATGGAGCAGTCCTTGCGGCCGCAACCGTGGGGGTCTTCCCTCTTCATTTTTTTTTTAATTCCAACTCCACCAAACCACATTAAATACAACCCTAATCCTAACCCTACTCCTTCCCCTATATAAACACAAGCTGCTCCACCCCTTTCCCACTTTTACAAGCCTCCATACTCCTCAAACAAGTCCCTAACTTCAGAAATTCTCCGCTGAAACTCAGCAGCTTGCATGTGAGTTTCGACTCACTTTATTTCTTCTTTTTACCTTGTTTTTCTTCTAACACTCTCGGATAACCTCTAGGAAGGCTCTCACAAGTTTGCTTGGGCAAACTAACGTGAAACGACATCATTTTGAGGTCCAAAAGTGTGCAAACTTTCTGCCCAAATTTTTTCTTTCAAACTTCAAGTTTTTCAATGATTTCACTTTGTTTTCTTCCTCAATATTGTTTGATAAGCGCTATGGATGTTACCATAGGTTTTCCATGGAAAACCAAGGTGGAATCACACCATTTTTTGGGCCAAACCTTCTGTTTTGGATGATAACTTAAAAAAAAATCTTTTTTCGAACTTATTTTTAACATAACAAATCTAAGCTACATATGCCACTAACCAAGCTTATGGTTGGTGTGTTAAGCTGGACTTGTCCACATACAATCAAGAGGCATATCTTGTCTCTAAACTTGTGGTTTTTGTTAGGGTTTCAAACGCACAAGTATTGAGCCATCCAAGCTTTCAAGCTTGGTTGGTGTAGGTGTAGGTGTGATTACATGAAGGCCTTGACCAGTCAACTATTCAATCCACCCCTCACTTGATGATTTCCATAATTCTTGACCATCTGGGTTGTCCTTGTGTCAATCTTGTGTAATGGTGAATCTTATGAAAGAGGTTTAGGATGGTTATCCTCCTACCTCCATGCATGACTTATATGACTTACATGATATCTATGAACTACATGAAATATATGACTAATTAGTAATAATGTAACTATATGTAAATACTTAATATAATCGAACTTTGACCATGACCAAATGGTTAGTTGTCTTAAAAAGTAGGTTATTTTATCTTAGACTTAACAATCGTTACGATTCTATTGGGCAAAACCCATAAAAACACAAACACCCTTCGGGCCTTATTAGTGTCAAAAACGAGCGTTAATGTCTAGATAAATACTTTCATTTATATATACTTTCTTTGCGCATTTTAAATTCCTAAACTCATTAAACTCCCCCGTTAACCTAATACTCATACAGCTACGTTGCCTTGTGTAGGATAACCTTTGTGTTCCATCCCCTAAAGCAACCTAACTCTGTCACGGATATTACTATGCAAAACTGTGAGTGCACTCTACCCCTTTTTATGTTTTCCACTATTTGGGTGCAACATGATTAATTTACAAAAACTACACTAAATCACACTTTATTCTATACACAAACAAACCATCAACATGCTTTAGTCTTATGCTACTTGAATTGTTACTTGGTATATTCTTTTGTGATCTAAATGTCATTAACTTTGATCGAGCCTCCCTTAACATGTATAGCGCTACAGGAGTAACGCACCGCCCGTATTCTTTTGGTCAATGTTAAGTTGAAATCTTTTTTTCGGTACACTAGAGGATTGACTTGTAGATTGACGTGCCGTGTTTATACTTATCTTGTATGCTAGCTATTCATGTGGATTTGTTTAATCGGATTTTATACTTATGCTATGATATTAAACTTGTGTACTCGCCAATACTTTTTTATTGAACTATACTTTTTAACATGTTGCATGTTTATGAAGTTGTTATGATGGAACTTAGTAGGAATGGCATAGAAACACGCGTAGAATACTAAGTTAATCATTATGTTATTGTTGAACTTGTTTCATTGATGTTACTTTTATTTGGATTTTGTTGTAATATGACTGTTGATGTTTTGAATGAAATGAGATGTTTAATTAAATATTGTCGCAATTGTGTTATGATGTCTCGATCAATCTAGTCATCTCACTCCGATGTTTCCGCCATCGGTTGGGGTGTGACATTTATCCCCCCTTATTTTTGCAAATTCTGACTGTACCAAATTTTTCACTAAAATTCCCTCTCAAATCTGGAAAAATCAGTTTTTTCATCAAAGCGGATTTTAAGTTAAGGCCCATTAGTAGTCACTATTCCAAATGATCATCTTTCTACACAAGTATTAGTGACTACCCCATTTTCGTAAACCCTCTGTGATCACATTATCAAACTTGTTCTCTGAAGCCCTTGACGGTGTCCCTGAATGTCCCGTATTTGTTGTTAAAATCTCGAAAAAATTTCTGATCACCAATTTTTTAGGCATTTTCGGTTCACTTTGTACGAGCTAAATTTCACTTCCTGTGAAGTGACTCTATTCGTACGAACGAGCCTGATTATAGTTTTCGATCCAAAATCTTTATTTCTGCAAATTTCAAGATAATTCTGGCCTAGATCTGATTGAAATTCAATTTCTAACAATCCTATAGATTCAATTTTAGTTTTGTCCGTGGATTGTCCGTTTATTTGATGTTTTACATCTAAAACCCACCTAAGTACATAAATCATGAGCATAGGTGATATCGTAGCTCTGATACCAATTGGAATCAGCTCATCTGAATAAGCATAGGACCTAACTTGAAATTTAGTCAATATGTGCGGAAATCAGATCGTTACTGTTTAAATGCTCAGATTCATTAATATTGATCAACGTGTTACAAATCTTAGATAAACTGGACAGGGCTTCGCCTTCATAGTCAACAAAACAACTAGCTACTCAAGACCACAACTCGCTTATTTATAGATATACACACTTCGTGCGAGTTGGCCTTGCCACTTCATACGAGGTGTCACTTTGTAAGAAGTGAGCTTCACTTCGTACAAGGCGGATATCACTTCGAACAAAGTGGCCTATTATATACATTTTAAACACAAAATCTACAATCGAAGCGCTATTACATACATGACAAGACCATAAGACGTAGGCTATAGAAATCTTCATCAACAAACCCCCCTTGGATACTGTCGTAGTCTTGGTCAGTCTTCCAAAACTTTATAACTTTAACGTTCAGCGTCCAAAGAAATTCTTCCTCGGCTTTCTTCGTTCTTCGGATGGTATTGGTGTCTAACCAGTAGTCGGTGCCCACTTGATAAACTTAAACCTTCTGATTGAGGCCTTCTTTGTAATCGCATCAATATTTTCCTTTTTTCTGATCTGTTTCATAAATTCTTTACGTTCCAGCTCTCCACTTTGATTGCCACATTCTTCCAGAATTAATTTATGAGCATAACAAACGCTAATCACTCCATGATATTGCATCGCTTGAATTTTCTGTCTAACTTCGTAACATATCTTGTTAAAAAACAACATTCTACATCTTTCTCAGAACAGTTAACTAGCCACATCGGTTCTAATATGCATATCATTCTCCATAAACCTTCATTCTTCAACACTATCACCGCCTCACATGTTTCTTCATCACATTGCCACCACTTGAAGAATTCATAGAAATCTTGTTCAATTTTGTTTAACGTCATATTCTTCATGGTGCGTGGGCGTTTAACAATCAATGTCACATCTTTCTTTTTAGTCATCGGATCAACTTTGATTCTCTTCTTTGGAATATGTCGTTTCTAGTGATTAAAACCATTAGAAGCTTCGTACTTGATTAGTTTCCACAATCGTTGATCATGTAGCTTCATCTCAAAGTTTATCATCTTGGTATGTACCAACTCTTCTACATCCAAGAATGGTAACGTCTTGATATCAAACAAGTATCTGAAATACTATGCACCAAATTCCTTCTTGATTACATATACATACAAATCTTCAATCAATCCCCAACTTAGAATATCCCCCAAGGATTTATCTTGATCACGTGTAAAGAAAGCAAGTGGATGCCTGAACTTCCTTCTTTAGGTAATTCTTTAAACCATGATTTCTTAGCTTCAGCTATCTCTTCTTTCAATAATCTCTTAGGCACACAACCTTCTTTCATTGTCTCTTCAACTCTATGCTTCAACAGTTCATTTGTAGCTTCATTAAATGTTTCTTGGAAGGTTGGGAAGTCATTTGTACCTTCACCGGTATATTTTTCAGTTTCGTCATCAGAATCATCCTCTACGACAACCTTGTTGTAGTTATTCGCTTCAGATACATACTTATACACGTAATCTTTAGGTTTTGACGCACTGATGTTGTTTAATTCATCTTCAAAGTCAAATTCGGAAGATTCTTTGTCCACACCTAGCATTTTGGCAATTTCTTTCTTGGTGTAGTTATGTACAAATTCTCCTTCTTCAACATGATGCTCTGAGTAGAAAATCTTTGGTTTTGGCACATCCGAAACAACTATTAATGTTGCAACTATGAGGATTCTAGATTGCTCACTATCATTTACAAGATCCTTTGTCTCCGCTGTCTATCAGCTTCTCGCTCTTCATTCACATTATCTCTCAACTAAATATCATAATCAAACGATTCATTCACTTTAGTTTCCACCACTAGGTGTTGTCATCGTCATCACCCTTATCATCATCGTCCATTTTACCATCATCGTCAACATCTGTATCATCATTCTCATCAAACTCATCTATTTCTTTTTCCAGCTCTTCAAGCTCTTCATCAGCTTCAAACTTCTTTCTTTCTAAGTACAATTGCTTTGCTGATATCCTAGAAACATCAACAGGTTCACCAATCATTACAAAGTTTACCAGTTCAGCTTCAGTTTCAACTTCAGCCTCAGCTTCTTTTTCAGGCTTTGTCAGTATAACCACCTCAGCTTCAGTCTCAACTACTTCCGAATCAGGCTCAGTTGGCATAATAGCAGGAACTTCATCAATTTTTTCTTTCCCTTTACCAGCAGCTGCAATATTCTCTTCAGCTTTGCGCTCTTTCAGCCGCTCTTTGCTTAGCCTCTTCAATTTCAACTCACTCAGATTCAGCTTCAAAGTCTATGCCCAACTTTTCAGATAAGAACTTCTGAAACATGTCCATTCTTTTATTGCTTCGAATACGTTCAGCTTCATAATCAACAACCAACCTTCTCAATCTTTCATTCTCGGTCAGAAAGCTTGACAACACTGCTTCCAAATTCTTTTGATCATCTTAAAGAAACTTTATCCTACTCTCGAACTCTACAATCTTAGTGTCATTAAAAAAATCACCATCTAAACCTCCTTAGAAGTTAGAATAAGGAATTTTTTTGAAATCAACATTTGCGAAAGATTGGCGTCTTTGATCAGCTTGTAGAGTTCTCTCCTGTACTTAAGGTGTTGGTTGTTTTGGTGCTTGAAGCTGGTTGTGATGGTGGTGAAACAGGTTGTGGTGATGTTGGTGGTTGACGTAGTGGTGATGTGATAAATGGTGGTGTAATAGGTGGTTGTTGGATATGTGTTGGTGATGGTGGAATAACAGATTCAGAATTTTTTGTAGTAGATACAACTTCAACCTCAGGTGTCTTCCTGGCCCTTTTATACTTTGGTCGTGCTTTCTTTGCCGCAGGAGACCCTGTTGTCTTTTTCAGCACATCTGACACTTTGCTTTTAGCACGTCTTGTTTTCCTAACTAGCCTCTCAATCACCTCTTTAGTTTCTGAAGGAACATACAAAACATCATCATCACCAACTTCTTTACGTTTGCGTTGCTGTAATCATTGTTCTTCTCATGCGTTTGCTGCTGCTATTTCCAAATCAATGCTATCATCAGAACTTTCCTCATTATCACCTTCGATAGTCTCTTTCTCAAATTCAGCAGCTATCTTTTCAACATTCACATCTCGATCATTATCCGATGTAGCAGAGGAAACTTCCTCATGAACATTCACATTCTCAGCAACTGGATCATTAACTGGTGTTTCTTCCTCAGATTGTTCATCCTGAAGCATAGTCCGGACAGTTGTGCATTGTTGAGCTTGTGTAGGCTTCTTCTTTAGAGTCGCCCATTTCCTTTTCTTTTCCTCTTACTCGTACTACTTGCATCTCCTCGGAAGAAGCTCTTCAAGACAATCTGATTCATCCTTTTCAGATCCACTAGTATCTTTTCTCCACATGCCTTTTGGAGGTGAAACATAGTTCTTATCTTTAATCGCTCCAAACACTAGCTTTGCAACAGGCTCAGCATCTTGCTTCAAATAAAGATTCAATGAAATCATCGTATTTTTATCCATATGATTCAATTTCAACTCATCATCCTTTTTCTTCTCCAAGTTAGGAAATAAGTCATCTAGCATCATCTGTAAGAACCTTGGGTACTGGAGAAACTTCTCTCTTATATTATTTAACGCCATCTTATCAAAAATTAACTTTGTGAAGTTATATGGCAAATTCAGTGTCAATGCAGCAACCATATACATCTGGTAATCGAGAATATCATCATAATCGCCTTTCCTGTGACTGAAAGCATGAATGATCGAGTGTACTAAGAATTTGTATGGCCTTCCGAGATTAGCTTTCTTGAAGCTTGGAGAATTAACATGGACCTTATAACCCATTCTATAGAAGCATCCCGTAACCATTCTCTTTAGGCAGCCTGTAGGATCATCATCCTTATCCTTCAAGTCCAATACCTTTCGTATTAACTCTTCGGTGATTTTAACTTCAAACTCTTCTTCACCAATCTTTACCGCAGAATGTATCACACGCAGTTTCTCAACATATCTTGCATAATTCCAGAATCATTCAATATGGTACCTGGAAATCTTATGTTGATTTGCTAGAGTGTTTGTTACCGAAGACGTCCCATAAACTAGAGTATATCTCTAAATGGAGCTATCTCTGGAATTTTATCGTCTAATAAATAGCCTGTATTATGAGTCGGCTCGAACAACGATTTCTTTTCCTCCGAAAATTTAACACAAACACTTAGATTTCTAACACTTAGTGTGAAGTGTGTCACACCCTCAAATTTCCACATGCGGAGTTTTACCATGAGAGGTGCAACTGACCAGGCTCAAGCCACTAATCATGTTGAACCATTATTACAGTTATCAAAAGCATCACCATCAACACGATTAGTGATCTAAAGTTTAAATGTCCAAAAACATAGTTTAACCAACAGCGGAAGCAAACAGTTTAAAAAAAATCCAAACAATGTTTAAAAACCATAATTGTTTAAGTAAAACCAATTCAAATAATTAACGCAGCCACGTCACTCCTCCAATACAAGCTCCCACGCTGTACCTAAGGACCTTCAAAGCATGTAATAGTATATCAACATAAGGTTTGCGAGTTCACAGTTTTTTAGTATTTTTTTCAAAAAAAACAACATAGGTTGTTAAATTACTTAATTTATAAAACACGTCATGGGGAGCTACCCCATCTTTAAGCTACTAAACTGTGTGGTACCGAAACTTTGACTTTGTAAGTTGTTCGTGCCACAAGTCAATATCTATCGTCATTGACCAGTTGCCAAGGCATAAAGGTTCACGCCCGTCCTCCCTGGTACGGTGTGAGGTTTGTCGATCCTAATAACGCTATAAACTAATATCCCGTTCGCCAGGCCCCGACGATTAATTGGTATAATGTCTGGGGACTTTCAGATAGAGTTCATTTAGTCCACTAATGATATGAAATATAAATTGCATTTAACAGTATTCCATCCCCAAGAATACTAGGCAATCCTCTAAACAGGGAAAGTGAAGTTAACAATATTCCATACCAGGAATACTAAGGCAATCCCATACTAGGGAAAGTGAGGTTTCCAACCACCGGGAATACATGCGTGTGAGCTTATATTTGTTTTGCTCGGGAAGAAATAAAGTGCAAATAGTAGCAAAGACGATCAACCGCTTCCTAAGGTAGTTATCATGTATTTAGCCTGAATTCATGCAACACGTATATTCCTAAACGCAATCTAACATTTTGCACGTAACACATTCATACATGAACCATTTAACCAAATGTAAGCATACATAACACTATAGCATATCACATACTAAGTATCAATTATCCCAAACCGCAAGATTCAACCCATACGCGAAATGCTAATGACTTAACCGAACTTATAGTCGATCCGAACACTATAAGCACATGATTTAAACCACCCAAAGTACACGTATCATCATATAACATAAATACTCATCATAGATCAGAAAACGCAACATTTATCAGTGAAAACTAGTACAAACCATAAGAACTAATCATCAAAATTCAATACATACTAATCTAGTGATCAAAGGGACTTCGGTTGCCTTGTAAAAGAAAGAGATCTTGAAGTCCCTAAAGTTGTTGTTAGCATCCACAGAGGAGTAGAGGAAGGATAAGTTGTTGGTTATTGGATTTAGGGTTGAGAGTTAATTAAGGGACATGCAGTTTACGTAATATATGAAATCAAAGGTTGGGGCGGTTTGGAATGTGGAGTGGGCCGCAAGTCATGGGAATAGGGTGTTGGGTTTAGTCAGTTGGGCGGCAAAAAGAGGGTGGTTTGGGTTGGCAATCAATATGCAAAACAAAAAAAACAAATAACAAAGGGGAATGGGATGTGAAATTTTGGCAACAACATAACATTAATGAATAATTAATTAACTATTGTTAATGCATAATATTCATGCTAAGGTTCAGGCCTAATGAGTTTCGAGTTACGCGAGTGGGTTGGACCGACAAGCGAGACGTGCACTTTGGTTCAAATGATTCGGGTTGGTTCAACGCAATATGGATAAAATATAATTAATTCATCAAAGAAAATAAGTTATGTCATGATTTATAAAAGTGAAACAAATGGGTTTTTACCTCAAAGTCACGGGTTGTTATATCATCCCCAAATTGAAAGAAATTTTGTCCCGCAATTTGCAAAAGTTGCTGATGAAGCTAGTGCGGTTGAGTGTTTTCGCCGGGTGCCACGTCATCCCCAAGTTGATTTGGAATTTTGTCCCGAAATTCAGTAGTAGCTTCAGCACTAGATGCGTTATTCTTGGACAACTGAGGATATTTGCGCATCATCTGATCTTCCCGTTCTCAAGTAAACTCAGGGCCACGTTTTAAATTCCAACGAGCTCGAACAATCAAAATCTTGCTGCGCTTGTGTGTTTTGAACTCATGATCCATGTTTTCAACTGGTTCTTCAATGAAACGAAGCTGGTCATCGATCTTGAGCTCTTTGAATGGAACCACGAGTGTCTCATCAGATAAGCACTTCTTCAGATTAGACACATGAAAGACATTGTGCCAATTGTTTCCATGATCTTGAAGGGTCCAACATAACGTGGATTGAGTTTGCCTCGTTTACCAAAACAAACCACGCCTTTCTAAGGTGAGACTTCTAGAAAGACTCTGTCGCCAACTTGGAATTCTAACGGTTTCCTACGCTTATCGGTATAACTTTTCTGACGGCCGCAAGCTACCGCCATTCGTTGTTTGATCTGAGCAATCTTTTCCATTGTGTCAAGTACGAGTTCAGGACCAGTGATTTGGCTATCGCCAACCTCAGCCCAACACAAGGGTGATCGGCATTTCTGTCCGTACATTTCCTCGAACGGAGCAGCCTGAATGTGGTATGGTAGCTGTTGTTGTAAGAAAATTCTACCAAGGGTAAGTGTCTTTCCCAGCTGTTGTCAAAGTCAATGACACATGCCCGCAACATGTCTTCTAGGGTTTGAATGGTGCACTCAGTTTGACCATCAATTTGTGGTTGATAGGTTGTGCTCATGTCTAGACGTGAGCCGAATGATGTGTGCATAGTTTGCCACAGATCAGACGTGAAATGTGCGTCACGATCGGAAATGATGGAGATCGACGCTACATGCCTGGAAACCACTTCCTTCATGTAAATGTTGGCATTGTTGGAAAACTTGTTAGTTTCATTAACCGCGAGAAAGTGCGTAGATTTGGTCAAACGATCTACGATCACCCATATGGTGTCGTTTCCGCTTTAAGATTTAGGTAAACCGGTGACAAAATCCATGGAAATTTGTTCCAATTTCCACATTGGTATCTCCAGTTTTGCAGCAAACCTGATGGTTTTTTATATTCGATCTTGACTCTGGCACAGGTTAAGCACTTGCTTAAGTAGCTTGCAATGATCACTTTCATGTTTGGCCACTAGTACAAGGCCTTGAGGTCGTACCGAGTAGCGAGACTTGTGTGCTTCGTCCATCACAAGCTCTCGTAGGTTCCCATATAATGGAACCCGGATACGCTCCATGAAGTAGTGGATGACATCATCTTTGAGTTTAAGCAGCTTCTCCATGCCCGCATGGATTCAACCAAGAGCTTTTCTTCCTTCAGAGCTTCAACTTGAGCATTTCGGATTTTGTCCATGGAGGTTCGAATGAATGGTAAGCTGTAACATGCGAACACGTCTAGGTTTAGTTTCCTTTCGGCTGAGGGCATCAGCTACAACATTTGTTTTACCCGGATGACATTTGATAGCACACTCATAATCATTTAAAAGTTCAACCTATCGGCGTTATCGCATGTTCAACTCCTTTTGGTCGAGTACGTGCTGGAGGCTCTTGTGATCAGTGTAAATCGTGCACTTGGTATAGTATAAGTAGTGTCTCCATATCTTGAGTGCGAAAACTACAGCTCCCAACTCCAAGTCGTGGGTAATGTAGTTCTTTTTCATGAACTTTGAGTTGTCATGACGCGTAAGCAATGACCATTTCGCGCTGCATCATTACACAACCGAGCCCTTGAATGAATTCATCGTGGTAGACAATGAAATCATCAGTGCCTTCAAGTAGAGATATGTTGGTGCATATTGTGACAACAACTTAGATTTGGTCTTTGGATATCTTGTAATTAGTAAAATGATAAATGGTTAGCGGGTTTAGTTTTGTACAGTTAATTAGAAGGAATTAGGCTGAACTAGACACTAAACAGAACATGGTAGGTGAATTGGGCTTTAAACCCATTAGCAGACCATGTAGGGAAACCCTAGCCCAGTTGCATAACCTATCTCTATATATAGGAAGGTTTGCATTAGGGTTTAGGTTGCTCAGTTAGTTGCTTAGTTGCTAGTATTGCTGGTTTAGAGAGAGAGTCTTGAATTGATTGTAAATATTTTATGTTAGATCATCAATAGAAGACAATTTGAAGGAAATTGTTCGTGTTCGTGTTTGTGTTCTTGCTGTTTCTGGGAAATTTGATCTAGGGGATTCCGCACTCTAGATTAGATAGACGATCCAGTTAAGATCCGTAAGGAATAGGGGACCTACAATTGGTATCACAACATTTGGCTCTTGATTTTGCTCGGTTCAGAATCATAACAGCAGAAAAATTGGGTTTTTGGACGTTTTGGAGGCTGTTCTTGAAGTTTGTGATGGCTGAATTAGGGTTTTGGTGGCTGTTTTAGGGTTTCTGCAGCGATTTCGGATTAACAGCAGGTATTTCGGATTAAAGAAAGGCATCTCGGATCAAAGGTGAAGCATTTCGGATTGCAGAATTGAATTTTTGATCTGGAAAATCTGCATTTCGGATCATCAGACTTGCAATTCGGATCAGAAAAGACCATCTTGGATTCCATTTCGGATTTAATTTTGGATCAGAAGCTATTTCGGATTCCATCTCGGATCAGAATAGTCTATTCCAGATTCCATCTCGGATCAGATAGTCTATTCCGGATTCCATTTCGGATCAGAACAGTGCATTCCGGATTTCATCTCGGATCACTATTCCGAATCACCATTTCGGATTAGCAATTCGGATTACTGTTTAGGATTCCTATCTCGGATTTACTATCTGAGTTACTGTTTCGGATTTGGTACTATTCCGGATTATCTACAAAAGGGTGGAAAGTTAACCAGCTGACGTAACCAGAGTTAAACGTTTTCGGACATAGAATTTGATCCATAAACAATTTTGACAAACCGGTTGCACGGTTAGGCTCGTGTGATTTTTAGGACAAAACAAAAAAAAATCATAATCAGACAATGTAGATCATTAGAATCGTATCGTTGAGACGAGTCTAACAGTATAATTTGGTAATCACTCATTTCGGACAAGCTTTAACGTTTTTAACGAGCCGGTTCGGTAAAAATGTCGAATATGTCTAATCTAAATGAACTGTTAAGAATGGAGCACGAGGCCGGTACCATAAACAAACCTCCAAAGATGCTGAAGGTAGAGAACTATCTTACTTGGAAGGATAGGTTTCAATCCTTTATTGAATATCAGGACACACAGATGTGGATCTGTATTCAAGATGGGTACGCTAACCCAACGCATGATTTTGAGGGTAGACAATGTGTTACTGCTTATGTAAACATGTCTGAAGCTGAAAAGAGGATGTATGAGTCTTAGAAGAAAGCCTTAGCTGTATAAAGATGTCGTTACCTGATGGCATCAAACATACATTCAAGAGTTATACTACATCGACGAAGATATGGGATGCCCTAGAGAAGAGGTATGAGGGCAATACCAATGTGAAGAAAAACAAGGTTGATCTGCTAAAGAAACAGTTTGCTGTATTCAAAGGAATGAGAAATGAATCCCTTGAAGATATTATCACGATATATTATCATCTGATGTTAGAAATAGATAATTATGACATAGAGGGATACACGGATGTGGAGATAAACGACAAGTTGCTGGATGCTTTACCTGCAAAGTGGGATACCTATACTTCGATGATAAAAAGGTGAAGTTGATTTTGAAAAGAAAGACTTGGAAGAGGTTGTTGGGAAATTGAGATCTTATGAGCTCAATATGAAGAAGAAGGAAATTGGATATGATCAGGTTCAAGATCCGGGGATTTATAAAGGTCTTACACCTTCATCTTCCAACAATGCTTCAAGTGATAGTGCACTGCGTTTCTCTCATGTGAGAATGAGCAAATCGTGACAAATGCTGAGGGTGAAGTATGTTTTGTTGCTGCTTCAGGAGGCTCGACAGAGGCTAAGAGACAACAATCAAGTAATAATAACAGTAGTAATAGGTCTATGCCTCTGAGTGTCAAAAGTGCTGAAGATCATCTAGCATTGATTGCTTCTTTTGTTGCTTCCTACGAGAACTACATTCAGAGAAAAATA
The DNA here is from genome assembly GCA_947069175.1 of Scalesia atractyloides. Taxonomy (NCBI): domain Eukaryota; kingdom Viridiplantae; phylum Streptophyta; class Magnoliopsida; order Asterales; family Asteraceae; genus Scalesia; species Scalesia atractyloides. The sequence continues at coordinate 49,539,046 of CAMTDV010000001.1, read as the reverse complement.
TCTGATCCTACTACGTTTGATGAATATTATGATCAGATCGACCCTGATGACTTAGAGGAGATGGATTTGCAATGGTAGATGGCCATGATCTCTAGAAGGGTGAAAAGGTTCATGAACAGAACAGGCAGGAAGTTCGTTGGAAAGAGTGTGGGCTTTGACAAGTCGAAAGTGAAGTGTTACAGTTGTCACAACTACGGACATTTCGCTAGAGAGTGTCAAAGACCTAAGTCTGAATCTCGTTCTAGTTTATCCTTTCAAGATTCTCCTGGTCATGGTTCAAGCAACAGGAATGCGTCAAACAACACTGGAACAAAGGCCCTGATTTCTACTGCTAGAGAGGGTTCTTATGATTGGAGTGTTCATCTGGAGAGTGATAACAATGCCTCACAGGCATTCATGGCTGAGATAACCCTAGTTGTTGATAAAGAAGTGAAAGCTAATGTTGAGGTAGAGCAAGAGAAGGTAGCTGATAAAGCTGATGGAGAACAGAATGCTACAGAGAAGAAGATGGCTGCTGATTTTGATGCTTTCATGGCTTATCTAAGCAAATCAACAGGCGAGGTATGTCCTAACTCTGGCAGTTCTGTTTGCTTAAAATGTCCTGAACTGCAAAGTGAAGTTGACACATTAACCAATCAAAACCAAAGTCTAGTAAATGAGCTCTCGAACCTAAAATAATCAAACTTTTTCGTAAAATGAAATGAGTCATTATACTTGAAAAAAATTAAAGGTTATGAAGAAGAAATCAATATTCTAACCTATAAGCTTAATGAAAAACTTCAAGTTATTGATTTAGCTCATGATACGATGAGTGAGAAAACAAAAGAGGTTTCTGAAAAATGCAACGAATTGTCGGAAGCACAATTTAAAATTTGTGAACTTGAAAAGAAATTAAATCAATTCATATATTCATCTTTTGTCATGAAACACACGATGAATGGCTTGAAGAAGAGTAATGACAAGACATGTGTGGGCTTCACTGGTTTGAATGAAGTTCCACCACCTCTTGGTCATGAATATTCTGTCTTGCTAGATGAAGAAGAGCTTATAGACTTTGTGTCAACTACACCTGGTAGTTCCACATCAGTGGATGTTTATGGTTCTGAGAATGCCAAGAAGGACAATAACATAGACACCATTTTGAAAACAAAGAATACACACCCTAAAAATCAAAAGCAAGTTTTTATTAAAAAGGTTGATTTTGTTCAAGGGAGTGACATGAATGAAGTGGTCCCTATTATTACTAAAGAGTCTAATGTGCAGTTTGCTAAAAATTAAAACAAAGAAAAATCATAAGTTAAGCAAACTACACAAGATTCTTCGAAGGCATCATCATCATCCTCATCGCTTAATGAATCTAAGCAAGAGGCTTTAATTAAGAAGTCTTCGGCTAGAAAATCATGCTTCAAATGTCACGAAAAGGGACCTGTAGATAGCTGCTGTCCTAACAAAAAGAGTGAAGCACAAGTAAGTGACAGACAGAGAGAAAAATCCCCAGCAAAAAGTGGTAATGGTGAGAAGAAGGTTAACTCACCAAAGATATCTGCTACCAGGCAACAGAGTGTTGCTGTTGGTGTAGATAAGGCTGAAAAATGAACGCATCAAGTTCCTCGTTTTCAAAGAAATCAACAAAGATTTCAGCCTGCATCTACATCAGGTAGATATGATAGGCCTAGAAGTAGTTCACCAAGAATGAATAACTTTCATGGTCAATCAAATAATTTCAGAAGTCAAGGTCAATATCAAACTCGATACCAGAATGTCGGTAGTCGAAATTTTTATAACGATGGCTTTAGAAATTATCATCAAAAGTCATGGAACCAAAATCATAATTTTCAAAGGTCACAAAGTCCAAACATGGTTAGCAAACCTCAGGACCACAGACCAAGTGGAAATAAAAAACCATTTCCATCAACAGGTCTAAGATCCAAGACTCCTGTTAGGAGTGATGGATACTGGATGGATGTTCTCGTGGTTGATGAATCTGGAAGACCAAAGACCATTAAGGCTTGGGTCCCCCAATCTAACTAATTTTGTTGGCTTGTGCAGGAGTTGCTAAGGAGGATTATCAACTTGTGGTATGTTGATAGTGACTGCTCCAGGCACATGACGGCGGATGCGAGGCTGTTGACTGAGTTTGAGAATATAGATGGTGGTTATGTGAATTTTGCAGGTGCTAAAGGAGGGCACATAACCGGTCGAGGAAAAGTGACCAACGGCAAGATCACACTAGACAAAGTGAACTATGTTGAGCAGCTAAAGCACAATGTGATGAGCGTGTCTCAAGTCTGCGACAAGGGTCACTCGGTCCACTTTACAAAGTCTGAAGCTTTGGTGTTGAAACCTGGTTTGGTGATACCCGATTACTAGATAGTGATGAGAGCGCCAAGGAGAAATGACACTTATGTCATGGACATGGGTGCTAAGGATTCTTCCACTGTGCTGGCGTGTTTACTATCAAAAGCATCTGAGGCTGAGTCATTGCTTTGTCACAGACGCATGGCCCACATCCTATCAAAAAATGAATTATATTATTAAAAATGGTTTAGTGGAAGGGGTGCCAGTGTAGAGGTTTCACGTGGAAGATAAATGTCTTCCATTTCAAAAGGGAAAACAACATAAAAAACCTCACAAGTCTAAAACAGTAATTTCCATAGATTACCCTTATGAATTACTTCATATGGATCTATTCGGTCTAGTGAACGTAAGGAGCATAGGTGGAAAGTACTATTGTTTAGTTGTCACAGATGATTACTCACGATACTCATGGGTTTTCTTTTTATGTATAAAAGATGAGATAGCGGAGATGCTGATTAATCTTTTTACAAAATTGGAAAATGTCCATGATGCACGAATCATGAGGATAAGGAGTGATAATGGTACGGAGTTCAAGAATCAGATTCTGGATCTCTATTGTCTTTGCAAAGGAATTAAACATCAATTTTCTCCTCCTTATACACCTCAACAGAATGGAGTCGCTGAGAGGAAAAATAGGACGTTGATTAAAGCCGCAAGGACTATGCTATCTGATTCAAAACTTCCAGTTATTTTCTAGGGAGAAGCTTTGAACATAGCTTGCTATGTCCTGAAAAAAGTTTTGACGGTTAAACGGTTTAACAAAACATGTCACGAACTATTGTTTAACCAAAAACCAAACTTAAAAGGCTTTGAACCATTTGGATTTCCCTGCACCATTGTGCGAAACAAAGATAAGCAAAACTTCAGTGAGGTAGCTAATGAGGGTTACTTTCTAGGCTATATGCCTGGAACACCGAATAAAAGGGTTTTTAATCTAAAAACTGGTAAAATTAAGGGTGTGTTTAACATGGAAATCACTAGTTATTCACCTCAACAATCAACGAGTGGTCCTCCAATATTATATGATTATGACAGAGTTTTTAAATCATTTAATATTCCTGATTTTCTAATGCAGGTGAGTCTCAAGTGATCCATACTGTGATCAGTGAAGATGGAGAGTGTGACTTCATGCCTAGATCGAGTGTATCGATGACAGATGCTCCAGAAACTTCTTCCAGTGAAGCTCCAGAGGACTCCAGTGATAGTGAGTCTGAACCTATTTAGGGGGAGGATTTCACTTATCCGTTTGCTAGTTCTAACATTCAAGGGGAGGTTGGTTCGAATCTGGGTGATAATCTGGTTTTTGACACCATTGCTACCACACGTGTACACAGAGATCATCCAGTTGAAATCATCATTGATGCTGCGGCAGGTGTTCAGACAAGAAGAGGTGTGCTCGAAGGTTCCTGTTTGTTTACTTCAATTCAGAAGACTGGAATGGTAAATGAGTGTTTGTATAGTTGTTTTATTGCCCAAGAGGAGTCGAAAAATGTTCATGTGGCTCTAAAAGATAATTGTTGGGTAGAGGCTATGCAAGAGGAACTAGCCCAGTTCTAGAAGTTTAAAGTTTGGGAGCTAGTTGACTTGCCTGAAGGAGAGAAGGAAATAGGCACTAAGTTGGTATTCAAGTGCAAGAAAGATGATCGAGGGATCGTGATAAGGAATAAGGCTCGGTTGGTGTGAAAGGGTTCAATCAGCAAGAGGGGATTGATTATAATTAAGTGTTTGCACCTTTAGCAAGGTAGGAAGCAACTCGTTTGTTGCTAGCCTTTGCTTCATTCAAGGGCTCCAAAGTTTACCAACTTGACGTGAAGAGTGCATTTCTTTACGGGAAAGTCCAAGAAGTGGTGTATGTCTCACAACCAGACGGGTTTACTGATCCAGACTATCCAGATCGAATCTATCGACTTGATAAGGCATTGTATGGATTGCATTAGGCACCTAGGGCGTGGTAGGAGACACTGTCAGCACATTTATTACAGAATGGTTTCAAAAGAGGTCAGATTGACAGTACACTTTTCATCAAAAAGAAGAAGGAAGACTTTCTGTTGGTACATGTATACGTAGGTGACATCATTTTTGGGTCATCTGATGAGAATAAGTGTCATGATTTCGAAGAGGTAATGAAGAGCAAGTTTGAGATGAGTGCGATGGGTGAATTATCCTACATTTTGGGTTTACAAGTTGAATAGAAGAAGGATGGGATGTTTATACATAACATAAAGTATGTGTATGACATTTTGTCTCGTTTCAAAATGGAGGATTGCGCTACTTTCAATACACCTATCGGTGAGAATCACAATCTTGGTCTAGCTCATGAGAGTGTGGAGGACGTTGATCCAACTCAAAACAGGGCAACGATTGGTTCTCTGATGTACTTGACTGCTTCAAGACCCGACATCATGTTCGTAGTGTGTCTTTGTTCCAGATATCAAGCGAATCCAAAGGAGTCCCACATGAAAGCGGTGAAGCAGATTCTTCGTTACTTGAAGGGGAAACCTAAACTTGGGTTATGGTATCCAGCTGCTAGTGATTTGAAGTTTGCGGCTTTCACCGATTTAGACTTTTGAGGATGCAAATCTATAAGGAAGTCTACCACAGGTGGTTGTTAGTTCTTAGGAGGGAGGCCTTTGGCATGGCAATGCAAGAAGCAGTCTTGCGTGTCTGCCTCGACGTGCGAAGCTGAATATATTGATGTGGGTAGCTGTTGCTCTCAGGTTCTCTGGATCCAACAGCAGATGCGCGATTACGGTTTGAATTTCACTCGTACTCCTATTATGATAGACAATAATGCCACTATATCAATCACCAACAATCCCGTAAAACATAGTCGCACAAAACATATTGACATTCGTCATCATTTTATACGGGATTATGCTGAAAAGAAATTAATTGAACTGCATCGAGTCGACACACTTGATAACCTGGCAGATCTTTACACAAAAGCGTTTGACAAGGCTTGTTTTGAACATTTAGTCGAACTCAACGGGATGAGGAATCCTGAATAACCAGTTTTCCATAACAATTTTGTAAATAATTTACTTCTTTTGAAAAATAAAAAACATAAAAAAAAACAATAGAAAAATCAAAAATGAGTTTTTCACTGTGTGAAAAAGAAGAAATGATAGTACATCAGCAAGTTAGACTATCACACTGAAATTAAAATTAAAATTGCTTAAGTGTGATAGCAGCTTCATCATAAGATGTACCAGTAGGAAAAAAGCATGAAATAATCAACTTACCTTTGTGATAAACATATAATAAACTGTGTATGAGTGGGTAACAAATTAGTGGCGTATGGTTTTATAACCTTAAATCTTGCGTTGATAGATTGCCAAAATCTAAGGTTTTAGGTCTTTATATCGTTATTTCATCCGGGCTATCAAGGTTGTCCTTCTGCTGCATCCAGATATATGCTGACCTAGGCACAACTAGGATATCTTAAAAGAGCTAAAATGCCAAATCCCAAAAATTGAAGAAGCTCTCCTAGAGAGTCATTCAAATGTGCAAATTGCATTATTCGTACCAAAATTTGGTATTTGCCATAACCCTTGTTGGATATTGGTCTCTTTGCTGTACGAAAGTACTGACCTGATCACCAATTATCTAATGTTGTAAATCAAAAAAGATGAATTTCGATATATACTCACCTACTACGATGAATTTTTGTGCATACCTTGATCGCAGGGGTATGTCCTGAAGTGGGACACACTAGTATATCAGTATAAAGTATTGATGTATAAGAATTTATACATCTTTTAAACGTCAAATATTCCCCATTAATGCGGAAATTCGTTGTGTTTTCATTGATCTTGATACTCATTTGTGTTATTTGTGAAAATACATGTCCGGGCTTCAGCCCGGTGAAGAAACAAAGGCTTTTAGAGCAAATTGGAGCAAAAATGAAAATTTCTGCCAAACTGCTAGATATGGCACGACCGTGCCAAGCATCCAGAAGTGGGCACTATCACCAGCACTATCATCAGACTGCACAATCTGAGCCAATCTAACACTTGGCACGATCGTGCCAACCCCAAGCACGACCGTGCGCGTGCAATCACAGGCCCTGATCAGCTAATTTTCGAGATCAACTTAGTCAATTCCGAGTACGATATCGATAAGCACGACCGTGCCACCATTTGGCATGGTCGTGCCACCTCGGGGAAATTTTAGCGGGATATTTCCAGATTTGGCATCAAACTTGGTCAACAACTCAGAAAGGCACCTGCCACTTACCAAGCACGACCGTGCCAAAAGGTGGCACGGTCGTGCCAAATGCCCAGTAGCGTAAATACGTGAATTCAGCTCATTTGAAGGGGAGTTGGAGCATTTGGGTGGATTTCCCTCTCAAGAAGCTGAATTTGGAAGCTTGGAGATTGAAGAAGGAGCCTTTAGGAGGTTGTATCACTTGATAATCCAACTCATTTTGCTAATTATCTTGTCTTAAACTCTAGTATCCCACTTGTTTTTCATGCACAATCTATATTACTTTGTATTTGTCTTAGTCCTTATGAGCCTTCTAGGCTAAACAATTGTGTTGTTTGAATATCGTTGAAGCTAATGAACATTTGACAATGTGGAAATGGATGTGGTGATTATTGTATGTTACTCTTCATGATGGTATTTAATCAAGTTTCTTGGAATGCATGTTCATGTGTAAAGTCATTATTCTTGAATGTTTGATCATAAAAATTTACATGTAGTGTTGGAAAGCCATGTAGAGATTATGATTATTGACTCTTGTTAGTTGTTGATTTGATTCGTAGCATGACACTAGGAATGGTAATTGCTAACATGAGTAGGATGATGATTTAAATATGAGTATGAATTCTTGCATTTGGTTTTGTAAAGATCTTATGAATGTTTATATGGATTCTATGGTTTGTGTTCATGTTGGATTGATGATTTAGGCCAAAGTTGTTGTTTAGCATGACCATGCTTGTGATTCATGTCAAGAACTTGTTGAAGATATCATTTACTTGAAACCAAGTTAGGGTGATTAATGTGTTGTTCATGTTTGTTTTCCTTAATTTGTAGAGTTAGGAGTTTGACAAACAATTAACTCTTTATTAAAGATTAACATAAATTTAGCAAGAGAACTTGAAGAATGAATCTTAGGTGATTAAAATGTTGTTCATTTAAATTTTCCCAAGATTTATAAAACTAGGAGACCTTGAATGGAAACTTAATTGATTCTAAGACTTGCATCATCTTTAGTTTTCCTTAAAAGTTGTCATATGTTTATTAGTGGATACTTAATTCAAGCAACCTTCCTTAAGTATTGTTCTTGTTAATCATTTAGTTAATTTTTATCCTTACATGATAGTTTAAAAACAATCAAGAAATAAATTCATTGATAAAAACATGTTTAAAAGTAACGAAGATTTAGTATTGAGACACCGACTCCACGTATTGATATCCGGTTCTTACCAGCAAACTATACTATCACCTGACGGGTACACTTGCCCTATTTGTGTGTAGTTGGTTTTGAGTAAAAACTATTATAAAACCTAATCTGTGTGAATGAAAATTATAATAATAAAAATATATTTAATTCACGTACATCAAGTTTTTGGCGCCGTTGCCGGGGACTCGGTCTTCTTGAGAATGGTTGGAGTTACTTGTTAAGTCATTGTGAAAAGTGTACAAAAATTTTGTCTAGTTATTTTTGTTTGTCTTATTTGATTAATTGAAAAGAAAAAGAAAATATGTTATGTAATTAATTATTTCTTTTTATCTTTGTGTATACATAGGGCATTGCGTTCCTTCTTTTTCCTTACAGGTCGTGCATATCCTCAACCCCAGTTGCTGAAGTTGTTGAGCCTTCATCGGAGCCGGAGCGCAATTTTCATTGAAGATTGCGGGAGCGGGCTCGCAGGGTGGCCGCCACAATCGAGGTAGACGCATTGGGAGAGGACACACTTCCGGAGGTTCACATAGAAATGACAGACGAAGAGGAAACGAGGGTCTTAAATGACATAGGAAAACCTTCACTTGAGGGTTTACCAGCGAGCATCAATGCACCTACAATAAATAATAATAATTTCGAGATCAAATCTGGTACCATTTCGATGCTACAGAATGCGGTTCAGTTTTATGGCAAGGATCACGAGGATCCTAGTGTCCATATTGCGGGGTTTCTGGAGGTTTGTGCCACATTCACCATTCGTGATGCATCATCGGATGCAATACGTCTTCGGCTCTTTCCGTTCTCTTTACGTGATGGAGCTAAGGAGTGGCTTCTTTCACTTCTAGCTGGGTCTATCACTACGTGGAATTAATTAGCTGAGAAGTTCCTTCAGAAATATTTTCCCCCAGAGAAAATTGTTCGGTTAAGAACCAAGATTCTTAACTTCCGTCAGGACGATGATGAGCTCCTCTATGAGGCGTGGGAGCGGTTTAAAGAGCTCATGCGAAATGTCCCACATCACGGGTTGCCCAAGTGGCAACAATGTTAGATCTTCTACCATGGTTTGGATGATCAAGGGCAGATGATGGTCGATACATATTCAAGCGGAGACATAGGCACGAAAAATGGCAACGAGGCATTTGAGATCTTAGAGAAATGCGCCTTGAAGAATCGGACACAGCAACCACCAAGAGGGAAGAGTTATTGATAGGGAGTTCATCACGTGAACGATTTCACCGCCATCACAGCACGAATGGATGCCTTATCTTCAAAATTTGATCGAGTGATGTAGCTCCACTCGAGTGGTTCCTCGAGTGGGGGAGCATATCATGTAGGCAATTTTCTGACTGGAGAGGTTTCACACGAGCATGTAGATTTTATGGGAAACCAGTACCATCCTCAGCATAATCCCTACAGCAATACATACAATCCGGGGTGGAAGAATCACCCAAATTTCAGTTGGAAGTCTAAAGCGTCAAATCACCCGAATTCGCTCCACGCCCCCCAGCTCCTGGAGGATATGGTGCACCTCGGCCTCATCATATGCCTTCCACTAATGAACCTAGTGTGCAGGAAGTGTTTAGTCAACTCTTAGCTGGTAAAAATTCTCAAAGAGTCGAAAATGAAAAGCGCTTCAAGGAGTATAACGGTCATTTCACGAGGCACGAGAGTGAGTTGAGAAGCCAAAAGGCTTCCATGCAGACCATTGAAAACCAAGTTGGTCAGGTTGCGAAGATGTTGTCTGAGAGACAGCAAGGGGGTCTTCCAAGTAACACAGAGCCAAATCCGAAAGCTACCGCAAAGGCCATCACGTTGAGAAGCGGCAAGATTGCTGAGCCCGTCACTTCAGCTGTTCCGAGTAAGCCGGTTCTTGACGAGATTGTTGAGGAGATTGAGACTGTGTCTCTAGGAGAGGTGCAACTGAGGCGAGACCCAGAAAGTACAGCACGTCCCAAGGAGCCAGTGAGAGAGTATGTCCCTCCTGTTCCATATCCGGGGAGGTTGAAGAAGCAGAGGATGGAAGAACACTACGGTAAATTCCTTGAGCTTTTCAAGCAACTTCATATAAATCTACCGTTTGTCGAGGCACTTGCTCAAATGCCTAAGTATGCCAAGTTTCTGAAAGATATTCTATCTAACAAAAAGAAACTTGAGGAGCTTTCGCATGTGACCCTGAACAAGGAGTGTTCAGCATTTCTTCAGAACAAACTACCACAGAAAATGAGTGATCCGGGAGTTTCACTATCCCATGCTTGATTGGTAGTTTGTCGGTCAGCAATGCACTAGCTGATCTTGGAGCCAGCATAAACCTCATGCCTTATGCGATTTTTGCTAAGCTGGACTTGGGAGAGCCAAAACCCACTCGCATGAGCATTCAACTAGCCGATTGTTCAGTGAAGTACCCTCGAGGTATAGTTGAGAATATGCTAGTGAAGATCGACAAGTTTGTCTTTCCTGTTGATTTTGTGATCTTGGACATGGATGAGGACAAAACTGTTCCTCTCATCTTAGGTAGGCCATTCCTTGCCACTGCTCGAGCATTGATCAATGTCTTCACCGGCAGACTTACTCTTAGGGTGGACGTTGAAGAGGTGACCTTTGATATAGGGAAGTCAATGCAGTACCCACAGAGTCATGATGATACACTCTACTTTATCGAGAGTATTGACACATATGTGAGTGATCATCTTCATAGCACGTTTGAGGAGGAAGTTGTAGACACACAACTAATTGGAGGAGAGACTTTTGGTTCGCCTGCCATGGTCCAGTCAGCTGAAGAGATGACCTGTCTAATAGGTCATGTGGCTACCCCACATACTAAGGTTTTTGAAGTGGTGGATCGCGTTGCTGAGCCTAAAGCACGCCCTTCGGTTGAGGATCCACCCTCACTTGAGCTTAAGGAGCTTCCAGATCATTTGGAGTATGCTTTCTTGTAGGGTGCGACTCAACTACCCGTCATCATCTTTGCTAGGTTGTCAGAAGAAGAGAAGGGTCGATTGCTTGAGATTTTGAAGCAACATAAAAAGGTGATAGCTTGGAAGATCATGGGTATAAAAGGGATCAATCCATCTTTTTGTACCCACAAGATCTTGATGGAGGAAGACTTCAAACCCGTAGTGCAGCATCAGAGGCGTTTAAACCCGAACATGCAGGATGTTGTGAAGAAGGAGGTCATCAAATTGCTTGATGCAGGTTTGACATACCCGATTTCTTATTCTCCTTGGGTTAGTCCTGTGTAGGTGGTCCCAAAGAAAGGAGGGATGACGGTGGTGACCAATGAGAAGAATGAGTTGATTCCCACTCGTACTGTCAATGGGTGGAGAGTTTACATTGATTATCGCAAACTCAATGATGCCATGAGGAAAGATCATTTTCCTCTTCCTTTCATTGATCAGATGTTAGAGAGGCTTTTAGGGAGAATGTTTTACTGTTTCTTTGACAGTTTCTCTGGATATTTTCAGATTCCCATATCTCCTGAGGATCAGGAGAAGACAACATTCACATGTCACTATGGCACATTTGCCTACCGGTGAATGCCCTTTGCACTGTGCAATGCCCCTGCCATGTTTCAGAGATGCATGGTGGCTATTTTTCATGACATGATGGAGGATTCCATGGAGGTCTTCATGGATGATTTTTCTTTTTTCGGGAGTTCTTTCGATCATTGTCTCGGGAATCTGAAAAGGATGTTGGCCCGATGTGAGGAGGCCAATCTGGTGTTGAACTGGGAAAAATGCCACTTCATGGTGAAGGAGGGCATTGTACTTGGGCACAAGATTTCGCAGGCGGGGCTCGAGGTTGATCGGGCCAATGTTGAGACTATTTCTAAGCTCCCGCCGCACACATCCGTGAAATCTATTAGGAGCTTTCGTAGTCATGCTGGTTTCTACCGCGATCTATAAAGGATTTTTCCAAAATCGCTCGTCCGATGACCCAGCTTCTAGAGAAGGATGCCCAGTTCGTTTTCTCCGATGAATGCCTGAAGGCATTCGAGCTGTTGAAGGAGAAGTTGGTGAATGCCCCAATCATGGTAGCTCCCGACTGGCAATTACCATTTGACCTGATGTACGATGCGAGTGACTTCGCAGTTGGGGCCGTCTTGGGTCAGAGGAGAGATAAGCATTTTCACCCGATTTACTATGCGAGCAAGACCTTGAATGATGCTTAGGAGCATTACACAACGACTGAAAAAGAGCTCCTAGTAGTGGTCTTCGCCTTCGACAAGTTTTGATCTTATCTCATCCTCTCAAAGACCATAGTGTACATGGACCATGCAGCTCTGCGGTATCTATTTGGCAAGCAAGATGCCAAACCTAGGCTGATACGATGGATTCTTTTGCTGCAGGAGTTCGACATTGAGATCCGTGATAAGAAAGGGGCCGAAAATTTGGCGGCTGATCATTTGTCCCGTCTTGAGCATTGCGAGGGAAAAGAAGTTCGTGGGGCCAACATCAATGACAATTTTCCCACGATTTTCTTATGAGGATTGAGACAAATGACGACTCCCCATGGTTTGCTGACAACGTGAACTACTTAGCCAGCGGCATCCTGATCAAAGGGATGACCTTTCAGCAGAAGAGAAAATTTTTTGCGGATGTCAAGTACTACCTATGGGATGACCCCTATCTATTCAGGTGGGCGCGGATCAGATGATCCGGCGTTGCGTGCACGGCAATGAGCGAGGGACATCCTTCGCCACTGCCACGAGGGACCTACGGGAGGTCACCATGGGGCAAATATTACCGCCAAAAAGGTGTTTGATGTTGGATTCTTCTGGCCTTCCATCTTTAAGGACGCTCATGAGTTCGTGAAATCTTGTGATGCCTGTCAAAGGGCAAGCAATATTTCTGCACGCCACAAGATGCCGCAAAACGGCATTCAAGTCTGTGAAGTTTTTGACGTTTGGGGTCTAGACTTTATGGGACCTTTTCCGACTTCCTTCGGAAACCGATACATCCTAGTTGCGGTCGACTATGTTTCAAAGTGGGTGGAAGCGCAAGCTCGGCCCACCAACGATGCTAGGGTGGTGGTCAAATTTCTGAAGAAGGTGTTCGCGCGCTTTGGTGCTCCTAAAGCGTTAATCAGTGACCGGGGGACACACTTCTATAATGCTCAATTGGAAAAAGCATTGTCCCAATATGGTGTGTAACATCGGTTTTCTACACCATACCACTCACAGACGAGTGGGCAAGTTGAGGTCAGAAACCGGGGCACTAAGCGCATATTGAAGAAGATGGTAAACGCCAGCCATAAGGACTAGTCTGAAATACTTGATGATGCACTGTGGGCCTTCCGAACGGCCTACAAGACTCCTATAGGCACTACTCCATTTAAGTTAGTCTATGGGAAGTCTTGTCATCTCCCTGTTGAGCTCGAGCACAAGGCATACTGGGCCTTGAAAACAGTTAACCTCGACATGGCAGCTGCGAGCGAAAACAGGTTTGTGCAGGTCTATGAGATCGAAGAGCTCCAAAATGATGCATATGAGAGCTCCAAGTTGTATAAGGAACGTACTAAGACGCTCCACGACTCCTTCCTGAAGGACAAGAAGGAATTCCGGGTGGGTAACCGGGTATTGTTATACAACTCGCGTCTCAAGCTGTTCCCTGGCAAGCTTAAGTCTTGTTGGTCAGGTCCTTACATGGTGCGATCGGTGTTTCCTTACGGAACAGTGGAAATAGGCCAGGAGGATGGCCGCTTGTTCAAGGTCAATGGGCACAGACTGAAGTCGTATGTTGGTGGCCGAGTGGATAGGAGTGAGGAGGTTGTCACCCTCCACCCCAAGAACAAATGAATTCGGGGTGGTGAATCTAGCTGAAGACTTGTAAATAAACTTAGCATGTTTTTGGGGTTTTAGTTGTTTTTCTGTTTGGTTGCTTAGTTTCTTTTTCAGGTTGCGGTTCGTCTTGGATGCTGAGGATGTTGGAATGCATTGCCGATCTTCAGGTATGTTAGTTCAGCTCTTTTCTTGGTAGGAGGTGTTTGTGAGTGATCCGGATTCAAGTAATGTTTTTATTTTTGGTTTAATTAAATGTAAATAAATAAATTTAAGAGGAAAATAATTCAAAAAAAACTGAAAATCCGAAAAAGTCGGCACTATCAACAGTTTTTTCCGGCACTGTCAGGTCTAATAATGTAGACCCAATTGCAAGGCCCATCCTCTTCTTTCTTTAAAACATTCAAACATATAACTTGAATCCTCACAAATCCTCTCACGAATCCTCCACACCTTCTTCCTTTCCCTCAAGAATCTGTTTTCCTCTCATCCCAAGCATCAATCAAGGTACGAATTTTTATTCTTCTCTTTGTAGTTGTTAAATAGTTGGGTTTGTTCTTCAAGTAGTTTTCCTTTAAGTTTTTTTAGGGTTTGGTCTAAACCGACCGATTCAAGCCCGTTTTCTATGAAATTTGTTGTTGTTGTGCACCATACTTGACCGATCTACAAACCCCAAGCAAAACTGTTAAAAAATCGGGGTTTTGGGTGATTTTTGAGACTTTTCCGGATCTGTGTTCCGTCACGTACGACCATGCCAAACCCTGGCACGACCGTGCTCTTCATAATTTGTGACTGAATCTTCAAAATTTTCCAGAAATTCATCAAGCACGACCGTGCCATATGATGGCACGATTGTGATCTTCATAAAAACTTGATGAATTTGTAGATCTGGTCTAGAAATTCATCACGCACGACCGTCCAGCAGCATTCTGGGCTCAGATCACTATACCGGACGGGGCCTGGGATCCACGCTGAGCCAAGGCCACATGGATCCTTTACACGCTGCACCGCATCATAGAGCGCGCCATCTTTCATGTAATTGGCGGTCGGGGTGATAGCACTGGAAACATCACCACCCGCGACCTCTTCCACCTCTATTGCATCATTTCGGGGTCCAATTCCAATGTCGCAGTTAGTGTTGCAGAGTCCGTCCAAAGGGGTATTGGGTCGACCCCCACATCGAGGATCTGTGGTGGTGCATTTGCCACCAGGTTAGCTAGACACTACAGGGTGCGGTTGGATGATCTTACCGTAGCTTGTGATTATGGATTGCTTGATGTGGCACAGTTGACTGCCATGCATATGTTTCGTAAGGTTAATGGTATCCCGAAGTTAGTGGATCGACTGGGTAGGATTTGGGACCCACTTCCTGAGGGAGAAAGTGATCCAGAAGAGGGCGATATTGGTGGAGCCGAGGACGTCCACATGCAGGATGCTCCAGGATTCAGGCCAGGTGAGGCTGCTGGGGGAGCAGACCCTCATCTTCAGGTGGGTGAAATAGGCCAGGGCTTTGGAAGCCCAAGTCGGGAGCACTTGTTTGGTGGTTTTGGGGGTGGTTACGAACAGGGTGCATACGGTCCGCATGAGCCTTCTACAGTGGATATTTGGAAAAGAATGGATGGGTTAGCGTTGGACCAGAAGACAGTACGACACGACATTGACTTAATCCGCGCCGAGCAGCATAGGCAGGGTAATTTTCTGGAGAATATGTACGGGTAGAGTAGGCGGAGCTTCGATTGGCTCTTCGGATCACATCAGCATTTGGCGAACTCGCTCGGTCATCCTTACACGCAGCCGTCGCCGCACTTCACTAGGCGATCCCGGTTCGACCGCCAGGATGATTCCAGTCCATCAGGATCTGGCGGCCATCCCTGATCTTGTAGCTCAGCCCAAGTACCATTTTGGATTGTCGGTACACTCCTCCGTTGTTGCTTTAAATTTCGTACATTTTTATTTTTATTTAGTGGTTTAATTTTTGAACAATGACAAGGGATTTTTGGGTTGGGTTGTTTATGGTGATCTTGATCATGTTTGCAAGTGTGCAGTTTATATGCTAGTCACTGGATGGTGCAGTGGTGCGTTGGAATGTTTCATATTACCTTCTTTTGCTCCATTCTAGCCTTTGCAAGCCAGGGGAGTTTTCATATTCCCGTTTCCTCCACTGCTATACTATTGCATTGCATTATGCTCATTTTTTGTTGTACATGGTGGGCGATGTACAATTCAAGTGTGGGGAGGTGGTTAAGCTTGTTTATGGTTGTCCGAAAAAATTAAATTAAATCAATAATAATAATAACAAAACTCTCTTGAATAATCAGCTCAACACAAGTTTTTGATAAATTCACAAAGGTGAATGAAAAAAGGATTTGCTCGAATAAAAGTTATCATTTAGTAATCTTTTTTGTATAAAATTGAGCATGAGAAATCAAGCAAAATTCCTACCTGTTTGCCTTGCATAGCTACCCAATACGCCCGTTTTCGTGAGTTATTTTTGAGCCTTATAGCTTTAAAATTATTTTTGCTCATGTTTTTTTGGGCAAAGATTGAGTGCGGTTTTGCGATTTAGAACTTGTGTTAGGCATGTATTTCGAGAACACAAAGCAAACACATAACATAAAAATGATTAAGGCAGTAGGAAACCTTTTATTTTTAACCAATTTTAATTATCCTTACACCCAAATCACACTCTTAGTTAAACCAATTTGAGCCTTTCCCTTTCATTTCATATAAACCACTAAATATGACCAATCAGCCAATTTAGCCTTTTCTTTTTGAACCCACATTTTTGGTTTAAAGCCCGATCTGGTTAAGACTAACTTGTAAGCTTTTTTTAGTCATAACATCATAGTTTGGAGTTTTTATCTAAGTAGACGTACTTAGTTCCCTCTAAAGTGGTGAAAAAAAAAGAAAAAATAAAAAGGAAGAAGAAGTCGTGTCAATTGGCTTTGCTAGAGCAATTTTGTGGATACATCTAAGCGGTTTGCAAGCTCTCGGTTAGTTATTTGGATAGTTTTCTTTCTTCACTTCAAGTTAGTCGTGCATTCGGTCTTTAGCCATTTTAGCCACTTTTTATAATCCATTTCCACACCCTTTACCCTAGCCAAATTGCAACCCACACAAGACCTCTTGATTTTTGATATGTTTTGAAGATTTAGATTTGATCCTTATACAAGCTTATGATATCGTATAGTCATTGTCTTGGCATCGAGTGTTCTAAACATACTCATTGAATTGTATGTCTCCTATATTTTAGCCAAGTTTGTGTGAACATTGCGAGGATGTAAGGTGAGCTTGTAGGGATGTCGAGATGGATCATTGCTCATAACCATATTTCATATACTTTTTGGTTTTTCCTTTTATGTCGAGTAATCCGTTTTTTTTGCCCAAGTTATTTATTTGTGCTAATATAACACTAGTTGAGATGAATGCCAAGATAGAATTTTGTTTACTTAGTTTGTTTGAAGACAACCAAAGTTTAAGTGTGGGGATGTTTGACGTATAAGAATTTATACATCTTTTAAACGTCAAATATTCCCTATTAATGCGGAAATTCGTTGTGTTTTCATTGATCTTGATACTCATTTGAGTTACTTATGAAACTGCAGGTCCGGGCTTTGGCCCGGTGAAGGAACAAAGAATTTTGGAGCATATTGGAGCAAAAATGGAACATTTCTGCCAAACTGCCAGATATGGCATGACCGTGCCAACCCTTGGCACGACCATGCCAAGCATCCAGAAGCCGGCACTATCATCAGACTGCACAATCCGAGCCAATCTAACACTTGGCACAATCGTCCCAACCCCAAGCACGACCGTGCGTGTGCAATCACATGCCCTAATCAGCTTTTCCGAGATCAACTTAGTCATTTCCGAGTACGATATCGATAAGCACGACCGTGCCACCATTTGGCATGGTCATGCCACCTCGGGGAAATTTTAGCAGGATCTTTCCGGATTTGGCATCAAACTTGGTCAACAACTTAGAAAGGCACCTGCCACTTACCAAGCATGACCGTGCCAAAAGGTGGCACGGTCGTACCAAATGCCCAGTAACTTAAATTTGTGAATTTAGCTCATTTGAAGTGGAGTTGGAGCATTTGGGTGGATTTCTCTCTCAAGAAGCTGATCTTGGAAGCTTGGAGATTGAAGAAGGAGCCTTTAGGAGGTTGTATCACTTGATAATCCAACTCATTTTCGCTAATTATCTTGTCTTAAACTCTAGTATTCCACTTGTTTTTCATGCACAATCTATATTACTTTGTATTTGTCTTAGTCATTATGAGCCTTCTAGGCTAAACAATTACGTTGTTTGAATTTCATTGAAGCTAATGAACATTTGACAATATGGAAATGGATGTGGTGATTATTGTATATTAATCTTCATGATGGTATTTAATCAAGTTTCTTGGAATGCATGTTCATGTGTAAAGTCATTATTCTTGAATGTTTGATCATAAAAATTTACATGTAGTGTTGGAAAGCCCATGTAGAGATTATGATTATTGAATCTTGTTAGTTGTTGATTTGATTCATAGCATGAAACTAGGAATGGTAATTGCTAACATAAGTAGGATGATGATTTGAATATGAGTATGAATTCTTGCATTTGGATTTGTAAAGATCTTATGAATGTTTATATGGATTCTATGGTTTGTGTTCATGTTGGATTGATGATTTAGGCCAAACTTGTTGTTTAGCATGACCATGCTTGTGATTCATGTCAAGAACTTGTTGAAGATATCATTTACTTGAAACCAAGTTAGGGTGATTAATGTGTTGTTCATGTTAGTTTTCCTTAATTTGTAGAGTTAGGGGTTTTGACAAACAATTAACTCTTTATTAAAGATTAACATAAATTTAGCAAGAGAACTTAAAGAATGAATCTTAGGTAATTAAATTGTTGTTCATTATAATTTTCCCAAGATTTATAAAACTATGAGACCTTGAATGGAAACTTAGTTGATTCTATGACTTGCATCACCATTAGTTTTCCTTAAAAGTTGTCATATGTTTATTAGTTGATACTTAATTCAAGCAATCTTTGTTAAGTATTGTTCTTGTTAATCCATTTAGTTCATTTTTATCCTTACATGATAGTTTAAAAACAATCAAGAAATCAATTCATTGATCAAAACAGGTTTAAAAGTAACGAAGCTTTAGTACTGAGACACCGAGTCCATGGATTGATATCCGGTTCTTACAAGCAAACTATACTATCACCTGACGGGTACACTTGCCATATGTGTGTGTAGTTGGTTTTGAGTAAATACTACTTTAAAACCTAATATGTGTGAACAAAAATTATAATAGTGAAAATATATTTAATTGACACACATCAAGTATCTAAACATATAACTAGGTAATGGTACTTGAAATGTTCATGTATTTTGTTTTAGTGGATAAACAATACTGGTAATCGTCTTGAACTGCTTTTCATGAATATTGCATATAGAATTAACAAATAGTGTGAAAACGGTTTGATGTTGCTGATATGATCTTCTTAATGGTGATACTCACAAAAACAGAGTGTTTAATTTTTCGTACTTTATTTGCTTTCAGAAAATATAAAAATCCAAAAAGATCTCATTTTCTTGTAAATTCTTAATGTACGGATATTGGTTGTTAATGGAGGAGTTGTTACTGATAGGGGGAGACGATGTTAGGAGCTGTGTTCAAAGTTTTAAGATCTTGCAGGTTCAATGTTAAAATTTTGAGTATGTGGTTTGAGTTGAGAAGTGCTTAATCTGTGATACAGTTTTACTATCTCTTGAATAATAATAATTTGTTTAACTTGTGTTGAAAATTCTTATGGTTTCTCGAGATGTTTGTTTTATAGTATACAAATTGTAGCAGTGTGTTGATGAGAAGTTTGGTGAAGAGGAGTTTGCTTAGATGCATGGTAGAACCTCCTTTCTACACTGTAGACAAAGCTGAAGAGTTTGAAGATTGCTATGCAAGGACTAAACTGGAGTTTACTCAAACACTAACGCTTTAGAAGATTTGGTGATTGGATACATCAGCTTAGGGGGAGTCTATTGCTGACAGAAGCTATTAAAGCTGAAGCTATCCAAAGACCAACGTTTTTCAAAGATACTGAAGATTGCAAGAAGACTGAAGACTAAGTTATTATATGAAGCTATTGTCAAAGGGGAGATTGTTGGTGCATATTTGTGATAACAGGTTAGATTTGGTCTTTGGATATCTTGTAATTAGTAAATTGATAAATGGTTAGCGGGTATAGTTTTGTAATAGTTAATTAGAAGGAATTGGGCTGAACTAAACACTAAACAGAACATGGTAGGCGAATTTGGCTTTAAACCCATTAGCAGTCCATGTAGGGAAACCCTAGCCTAGTTGCATAACCTATCTCTATATATAGGAAGGTTTGCATTAGGGTTTAGGTTGCTCAGTTGCTGGTATTGCTTGTTTAGAGAGAGAGTCTTGAATTGATTGTAAACACTTTGTGTTAGATTTTCAATAGAAGACAGTTTGAAGGAAATTATTCATGTTCGTGTTTGTGTTCTTATTGTTTCTGTGAAATCTGATCTATGGGATTCCGCACTCTAGATTAGGTAGACGATTCTGTGAAGATCCATACGGACTAGGGGACCTACAAGATAGAATAGGTGCACTATAAAGCTTATCCTTCAAATACTGGAACGCAGATTCCTAAGCATCACCCCACTAATAGGTAATACCCTTTTGGGTGAAAGCTGTAAGAGGTTGTGCGATCTTTGAGAATCTACGGTAGTAACTCGCCAGACGAAGGAATTGGCGGATTTCTGTTGGAGTTTTAAGCGCAGGCCAATTTTTGATGGAGTCGATCTTTGCTGGATCAAAATGAATCCCAACTTCATTAACCATGTGACCTAGTAAATGGACGTCACGAAGCCAAAACTCGCATTTCGAGAATTTAGCATAGAGCTACTCATTTCGCAAGAGTTCCAAAATAAGGCGCAGGTGTTGCTCGTGTTCCTCCTGACTTTTAGAGTAGATTAGGATGTCGTCAATAAAAACAATAACAAACTTGTTAAGGTAGGGCTTGCATACCTGGTTCATGAGATCTATAAAAACCGTGGGTGCATTTGTTAACCCAAATGGCATAACAAGGAACTCGTAATGACCGTAACGTGTCCTGAATGCGGTTTTGGAAATGTCTTCGTCTCGGACTCTCAACTAATGAAAACCCGATCTCAGATCAATCTTGGAATAGAAACTTGACCCTTGCAGTTGGTCGAATAGATCGTCAATGCACGGAAGTGGATAACGGTTCTTGACAGTCACTTTGTTGAGTTCAGGGTAGTATACGCACATACGGAAAGTACCGTCCTTCTTCTTGACAAAAAGTACATGGGCTCCCCACGGTGACGAGCTAGGCTAGATATAAACTTTATCTAGGAGCTCTTGCAATTGTGTCGATAATTCTTCTAGTTCAGTCGGTGCCAGTTTGTAGGGTGCTCAAGCTACAGGTGCCGCTCCAGGGATTAGCTCGATTTGGAATTCAACTTGACGATGAGGTGGGAGACCAGGTAATTATTCGGGAAAAACTTCAGGAAAGTCGCAAACAATGGGAATATCTTCAACCTTTTTCTGTTCGGCTTGTACATCAGTGAAAATAGCTAGTATAGCGGTATAGCCCATTCGCAGACACTTCTGGGCCTTCATGAATGAAATAATGCTTACCATAGCACCACCCTTCTCGCCTCGAATATCTAGGGTTTCATCGCTAGGAAAATGTATGCGGATGACCTTTCATGGCAAAGTATCTCCGCATGATTTAGGGATAGCTAATCCATCCCGACTACGACACCAAAACTTCCGAAAGTGATAGGGATGAGGTCAATAACAAATTCGTGGCCAGATAACTCCAAAATACAATCACGATGAATACATGTTGCTTTGAGAGATTTGTCGTTAGCTAGCTCAACTGTGTGCTTACGGTCAAGAGAAGTTGGGGCAGGCCTAAGCAATGTACTAAAGTTCGTGAAACATAACTACGGTCCGCGCCAAAATTAAAAAGTACCGAAACAAAGGAGTCATTTAGAAGGAACATACCCATCACCATGTTAGGGTCGTTTCTTGCTTCACCCGAGCCAATAAAAAAGGCTCGACCTTTTGCACCATTCTCGTTGTTGTGGTTGTTGTTCTTGTTGTTGTTTCAGTGCTATTGCTCATTATTGTTGCGGTTTTGGTTCAACTGGGGGCAATTCCTCTTGAGATGCTCCGCCCTGCAATGAAAACATCCTCGGTTGTTACCCTACCGCTGTTGCTGCTGATCTGATTCGGTTGGGATTGCTACTGTTGTTGCTGATTTTGTCTCACTGGGTATCGGCTTCTACAATCCTTTGCTGCATGCCCTTTCTTATTACACCGCTAACAGCGGTTCCTTTCACATGGTCCGTTGTGGTACATGTTGCATTTGTTGCACTTCGGTCGGTTTCCTTGATAACCACTTTGATTTTGATTTGCCGAACTTTTCTGATTGGGGCTCTTGTTGTCTTCGAACTTTCTCTGTGGTGATTGAGGTTGAGAGGAGCAAGAACCCTTACTCTGGCTGCTATCCCACTTACGTTTGTTGTCGCTCGTAGTATCTGTAGTAGCACTGTTTCGTTTAGGCAGCTTGTCCTGTTCCACTACTTGATCGGTGAGACGATGTGCCAAACGGATTACTTGCTGGATCGTAGGGAGATTAGCTGAAGTTACCAAACTCTGAATTTCAGGAGATAAACCCTTGAGAAGAGCTCAATTCTCTTATAAGCAGGCTTGGTCATATTCGGGCAAAGAGCAACTAAATCGTTGGACCTTTTAGTGTACGTTTCAATTTCATATCCAACCATCTTCAGATTGTAAAACTCCACCTCGAGCTTCTGAATATCATCTCTATACAGTACTCTTCTTTGATTAGATCCTTAAACTCATTCGAGGGAGTGGCATTGGTAGCCGCCAATCCAAGCATCTGAACCTACGCGTTCCACCAAGAAAGCGCGTTGCCTTCTAAAGTGCCGGTTACATACTTCACCCGATTGTTGACAGGGCATTCACACTTCTCGAAAACAGACTCTACCTTCTCGATCCAATGTAAGAGTCCCACTGCTCCTTCAGTACCATTGAAAGAGTGGGGTTTACAATCCATGAATGCCTTGAAGGTGCAAGCTCGAGGTTGAGCAGCTTAACATGTCGTACAAAAACAAAGTGGATCAGAATAGGAGAGTTACGATAGCACAGAGATAGGATTTTTAATATCCTATAGTGATACAAAGCAATTTGTTTTACCTCCCGGGTGTGCTGCCAGAGCTTCAGCAACCTGTGCATTGATCAAATCATGAATCTGAGCCTGTGTCATGTTGGCTCCACCGCGTCCACCACCACGTCCACTCATTGTCTTTACATTCACAAAACACAAAACTAGAATGATATAACACATACAATTCATCATAATGGCATGAAGAAAGCGAAGAAGATTTGACCACAACGCATAATATCCAAATAAACATTTTCGTCAGAATCATTTGTATGTTCCACAAATAAGTTCCAAATTAAATATTAAATTCAACATCAATTGTTGGATGAGGACGACCTCCTTATCTAAGTTATACAGAAAGAATAGAAAAGAAAACGATAGATGGTGATGTCAATTGCCACCACAGGCGAAGGAGATAACTAGTCCTTCATTGTCACTACCTTCTTATGTTACTTCTCGATCTTTCTAGGATTCTTTCGAGCAGTTGGATCTCGTCTGATGTCTCTTCAAGTGTTTGCCCTCGAAGCTTCTTGCTAGGCACTACCTCTGACTCTTCATTTCGGGCTCTTGTAGGGATGTTGTTCACGTTGTTCTCCTCGGCCCAAGGAAAGTTTTAGGTTTAGGAGGATACATGTTAGGGTTAATGGTCTATTACCATTAGAGTCTTATGAACGGAACATACTAATATGTAATGCATCAAGTAAGCAACAAGTATGCACATATGTGAATTATACTATAAAGATGTTGGGACTTGCACTTTGTATTGTAGTGTCGTTGTGGCTTACTCAGTACAGAAACGGTTATACTTTGGTTTTTCTTAAAAAGCTTTTAACCGGGTTCACTATAACCAATGGCTATGATACCAATCTGTCACATCCTCAAATTTCCACATGCGGAGTTTTACCATGAGAGGTGTGACCGACCAGGATCAAGCCACGAATCATGTGGAACCATTATTACGGTTATCAAAAGCATCACCATCAACACGATTAGTGATCTAAAGTTTAAATGTCCAAAAACATAGTTTAACCAACAGCGGAAGCAAACAGTTTAAAAAAAATCCAAACAATGTTTAAAAACCATAATTGTTTAAGTAAAACCAATTTAAATAATTAACGCAGCCACGACACTCCTCCAATACAAGCTCCCGTGTTGTACCTAACAATCTGCAAAGCATGTAATAGTATATCAACATAAGGTACGCAAGTTAACAGCTTTTCAGTATTATTTTCAAAAAAAACATCGGTTGTTGAATGACTTAATTTATAAAACAAGTCTTGGGGAGCTACCCCATCTTTAAGCTACTAAACTGTGTGGTACCGAAACTTTGACTTTGTAAGTTGTTCCTGCCACAAGTCAATATCTATCATCATTGACCAGTTGCCAAGGCATAAAAGTTCACGCTCGTCCTCCCAGGTATGGTGTGAGGTTTGTCGAACCTAATAGCGCTATCAACTAAATATTCCGTTCGCCAGGCCCCGACGATTAATCGTTATAATGTGTGGGGACTTTCAGATAGAGTTGTTTAGTCCACTAAAGAAATGAAATATAAATAGCCTTTAACAGTATTCCATCCCGGGAATACTAGACAATCCCCTAACCAAGGAAAGTGAAGTTAATAGTATTCCATACTAGGAATACTAAGGCAATCCCATACCAGGGAAAGTGAGGTTCCCAAACACTAGGAGTACATGTTCTTAATAAAGGTGTGAGCTCACATTTGTTTTGCTCGGTAAGAAATAAAGTGCAAATAGCAGCGAGGACGATCAACCGTGTCCTAAGATAGTTATCATGTATTTCATTAGAGTGAATTTATGCAACACCTATATTCCTACACGCAATCTAACATTTTGCACATAATACGTTCATACGTGAACCATTTAACCAAATGTATGAATATATAACACTATAGCATATCACATAATAAGTATCAATTATCCCAAAACGCAAGATTCAACCTACACGCGAAATCCTAGTGACTTAACCAAACTTATAGTCGATCCGAACACTATAAGCGTATGATTTAAACCACCTGAACTACACGTATAATTATATAACATAAATACTCATCATGGATCAGAATACGCAGCCGGGATTTAATAGATTTATGAACGAAAACAAGTATAAACCAGAAGAACTAATCATCAAAATTCAATACATACTAATCTAGTGATCAAAGGGAGTTCGGTTGCCTTGAAAAAGAACTAGATCTTGAAGTCCCTAAAGCTCTTGTTAGTGTCTACAGAGGAGTAGAGGAAGGATAAGTTACTGGTTATTGTATTTAGGGTTGACAGGTACTAAAGGGACATGCAATTTAGATAACATATGAAATCAAAGGTTGGGACGGTCTGGAATGTGGAGTGGGCTGCAAGTCATGGGAATAGGTTGTTGGGTTTAATCAGTTGGGCTTTAGAAAGAGGGTTGTTTGGGCTGGCAATCAATACGCAAAACAAAAAAAACAAACAACAAAGGGAATGGGATGTGAAATTTTGATAAAATAACATAAATTAATAATTAATCAACTAATGTAAATGCATAATACTCATGTTAAGGTTCGGGCCTCATGAGTTTTGAGTTACGCGATGTGGGTTGGACCGACAAGCGAGACGTGCACTTTGGTTCAAATGGTTTTGATCGGTTCAACGTGATATGGATAACATATAAATAATTCATCAAATAAAATAAGTTATTCCTTGATTTATAAAAGTGAAACAAAAGGGTTATTACTGAAAAGTCACGAGTCGTCACAAAGTGCCTTTGGTACGAAGTGGTAATTTACACATTGTACATAGTGTACAATAACAACAAAAAATTTGGACCATATCCACTTCGTGCGAGGTGGCATTTGATTTTCTACCATTTTTTACTTCGTGCAAAGTGACATTGTCACTTCATACAAAGTGCCACTTAGTCCCAATTGTTATGAACAGAATTTGTAAAACTTAATGTTTTATGAAATTGTTCCAAGGTATGTTAGGTAACTTTAGGAACTTGACTTAACCTTGTTTCCCACCTCAGAATATACTCTCGTATCAAGATTCCCTAGATTTCATCTTACAAGTGAATATATCAAACTGATATCTGTATCTGGGTTGTGTGAGACCTTAAGAGCTCAGGTTAGTACCCCCGTATAGACAAAGAGATGAAGGCTCGACTTAAAAGTGATGTTCCAATTTGGAATCTTTTGTACTGAATTGTTAGATCTTCCGATACTTTCAATATAGTGCAATTTTCAGGTTTAAAGGCAAAAGTATTCTACAAGTTCTAAGTCATTGTTGACGTAAAACCAGAAGAACTTGTATAATACCCCAGATATCAATACCTATAAATACCTAGTATCTCAGAATACGGCAATCTCTCAAATGAATTTTCGGTGTACTAAGACCATATATCCGAGAGATGTTAAACCACTAATTAAGAAGTTTTTTCTTTATGTTTATATCTCAAAAATAATCTATTGAATGTGCGAAGCCTACTTGCACATCATTAGTGAGACCCATTTAAACATTTTGACACTACATTTCTTTAGCATACTGTGATAGTCCACTGATGTACTTTCATTTCATCTTTTTACACAAAAATTCTTTTTGTCTTTTTCATGTTTTTGTACACTTTTAAATTTTTATATGTTTTTGTATTTTCCAAACATTTCTCCCCCTAAAATAAAAAAATTATTTTTGGATTTTTGTTTTTAATGATATAAATTCTAAACACTACAACATGAGTAAACCGATGAGAATCACATCAACTCATCGTCCCCCTCGAATTCAACATCCTCTAGAATCCCCCTGATGTCAGATTTTTCAACCCATTAAGTTTCAATAGATATCTCAATGTAACTTTATTAAAAGCCTTAGTGTAAAAATTTGTCTTTTGTTCATCAGTGTGGATCTTTTCAATTCTAACCAACTTTTCTTGTGGCAATCACGGATAAAGTGGTGTCAAGTTTCAATATGTATAGTTTTAGAGTGTTGAACCGGGTTTATAGTTATATCAATGGCCGCCTTGTTATCTACATATATAGGCGTATCATAAACTGAAAGCCATAGTCTTTCATATGTTGTTGTATCCACAAGATTTGGGAACAACAACTGGTAGCTGAAACGTATTCTGCTTCGCAAGTAGAGAGAGCAACCGTGGTTTGCTTCTTGAATTGCCACGTTACTAAGCGTGTTCTGAAGAACTGACAACCGACTGTTGTAGATTTAGCATTTAATTTGCTGCATCCGAAATCAGAGTCAGAATATCCAGCTAGGTTGAAATCACCATATCGCATACCACAAGCCGGTGCTTAGGCAGCCCTTCAAGTATCTGAAAATCCGCTTAACGGTCTCCAACTATGACACTCTTGGATTTGATTGATATCAAGCACAAAAGCATATTGGAAACGTGATATTTGGCCTTGATGTTAAGAGGTGCACTAATGATCCAATCATCGATCTGTACAAGGTCCCATCAATCTTCACTCCTAATATTTGGCTCTGTGCCATAATTAAGTGCCAAGGGAGCAGATAATGGTGACGATCCCGACATGTTTAATTTCTCCAAAACATCGTGAACGTACTTTGTCTGATGGATAAAGATTCCATCAGGCAACTGATCAACCTGACGTCCAAAGAAGAACTTCATTTCTCCCATTGAACTAATTTCAAATTTCTTTTTCAAGACCTCTTCAAATTGTTTACACAATTTGTCATTTGTAGAACCAAAGATAATGTCATCCACATAGATTTGTACTATCAGCAACTGTCTATTCATTTCCCGTGTGAAGAGAGTGCTATCAACAGTGCCTCTGATAAATCCGTTGCTCAACAAGTGTTGAGAAAGTGTCTCATACCAGGTTCTCGGAGCTTGGTGCAGACCAAACAACACCTTATCTAGTAAGAAAATCTTTTCTTTATACATTGGATCGACAAACCTGGTGGTTGGTTGACATACACTTCCTCCTTCACCGTACCGTATAGGAAAGCGGACTTAACATTATGCTGGTACACCTTAAAACCATTCCATGACGCAAAAGCCAAGAATATGCGGATGGCTTCTAGTCGTGCAACACGAGCGTAGACCTCGGTGTAATCAATATACTCCTACTGATGAAAACCTTGGACAACCAGTCGAGCTTTGTTGCGTACAATAACTCCTTTGTAGACTCTCTTACCTTTGAAGACCCACCTAGTACTGATTGACTTGTGATTAACAGGTAGATCTACAAGTTTCCGGACTCCAAGTTTCTCAAATTGTTGCAGCTCTTCCTACATTGCGTTTACCCAACTTTCTTCGGTAAGCGCTTCTTTGTACGTTTTAGCTCAACCTGTGAAATTAAACAAGTATATAAGATTTTTTCTTGAATAGGTAATAAAACAACTTAGATCCTTGTTGATCTGATTTCTTGTTTTTACTCCAGCCCGCAACTCTCCAATAATTTTGTCTGACAGGTGGTAAGACATCGTCCTCGGCATCACCTCATTAGAAACACTCAGTTCATTATCCAGATTCGTAATCTTCTGCTCAGCAACATGATTACTCGTTGAAGCTTACTATGATTACTAGGACCTACAGATTGATTAAGTAAACTTGTAATTTTCTCTAAGCCTTCATCGGAACAAGATCCTCCATTATCATATGTTGGCTCGCTATCAGAATCAGAATCATCGGATTGATCAAAAGTGGGTGTCGTGTGGTTTATATCTAGTTCGACTACAGTTTCTCATTGAGTGTTGCTCGGACCTGCTTTAAGATCATTCGTGCCAACTTGTGATTGTGAAATCACTATTGGCCTCGGAATTTGTTCTTGAGCAAACGATTGTTGTTGTTGATATATCAATACAAGCTCCTCTTTAGTAGGTTCTTCTGGTAGTTCAAAAGAATTCCACAAACTCTCATAGTTAAACAACCAAGGATCACCACACTTCTATGTTGGTGACGTATATCTCTGGAAGTCAACATGTTGAGCTAGAATACCCGGTTTATGCTAGGTAAAAATACACTTCTCAAAGAACTAGCATATCCCATGAAAAAGCCTCTAGAGACGTAGCTCCGAATTTACCATCCGGGTCAATGACTTTACACAAAGATCTAAACGATTCTAAAAACTCCAAATTCGGTTTTCACTGATTAAGCAACTCAAACCATGTCTTCTTATGAGCCTTAAATGTTAATAGTCAAACCAAAAACTGGCAGGTAGTTTAGAATCTGCAAGCATAGTGCGTGTTGTTTCAATAAGAGTTTGGTTTTTCGTTCAGTGACTCCATCTTTTGCGGAGTATAGGGCACGCTGAATTCATGAAGTATTCCATTGCCGTTGCAAAACTCTTCCATTGTGTTGTTTTTGAATTCAGTACCATTATCGCTCCGAATCCTTCTTATCGGTAGATGGTACAAATTCTCCAACTTTCTAGAAAGAATATCAGATTTTCAAACATATCGTCATTGCTTTCCAGTAAAAGAACCCATGAAAATCTTGAGTAGTCATCAGTCACAACAAGACAATATAGA
Source organism: Scalesia atractyloides (assembly GCA_947069175.1). Lineage (NCBI taxonomy): Eukaryota > Viridiplantae > Streptophyta > Magnoliopsida > Asterales > Asteraceae > Scalesia > Scalesia atractyloides. The sequence goes on along the minus strand of CAMTDV010000001.1, from coordinate 49,509,767 downwards.
TCATCAGATATACTTTTGATGTTTACTAGCCCAAACAGATCCATATGTAACCTTTCTTGTGGCAGCTTCATAGAGTTCATGAGTTTTCTTGGGTGAGATTTCTTGTACTGCTTGTCCTTTTTACAACTGATACAATCATCACTCAAGTGGAAACACTTAAGATTCACACCCTCCACCAAATTGTTGTGCACCAAATAGTTCATCTCCCGTAAATGGATACGCCCCATCTTTCGATGCCATAAGATTGAATTCTTTTCTGTAGCCTTTGATACAAAACATAGAGCCAATTTTGTAGTAATGGATGTGATGCTCATGTCAAGGACATAGAGATCATTTTCTCGCAGAGCGCGCATGAGGATCCACTCCTCGGGAATTTTGATTCCCGGCCTCAAATTCTTTATCTGTAAAGTGAGTTGTAAACTTCTTATCGCAAATCTGTGAAATTCTTAGCAAGTTATTCTCTAATTCAACGATGTAGTTGACTTTGTCAAAATATACCACACCATTCGTGAGTATTCCCTCTCCAACTATTCTTCCTCCTTGAGTACCTGCAAACCCTACATAGACTCCACATATTGACCTAGGCACAACAAGGATATCTTAAAAGAGCTAAAATGCCTAAACCCCGAAATTGCAGAAACTCTCCTAGGGAGTCATTTAAATGTGCAAAATGCGTAAATCTTACTGAAAATTGTGGTATTTGTCTTACCTCGTTGGATATTGGTCTCTCTGTTGTACCGAAGTACTGACCTAATCACCAATTATCTAATGCTGTAAAACATAAAGGATGAATTCGGTATACTCACCTACTATGAGGAATCTTTGTGCATACCTTGATCGCGGGGTATGTCTTGAAGTGAGACACACCAATACATCAGTATAATATTACCTTAACATATCACCAGGTAAAGGTACTTTAAATGTTTATGTGTTTTGCTTAAATGGATAAACAATACTGATAATCATTTTGAACTACTTTCACGAAAATTGAAAAAAAGAAAGAACTAAAAGTGTGAAACTATGATCTTCTTAACCAGTGATTCTCACAAAAACAGAGTGTTTATTTTCTTGTTATTTTTTTGTTTTTAGAAAATATAAAAATCCAGAAAGATTTTCTTTTTCTTTAAATCTTAACGTACGGAAAATGGTTATTTATGGATAAATTGTTACCGAAAGGGGGAGCTTGTGTTAGAATCTAAGTCTAAAATTTTTGAAACTTGCAGGTTCTGGTGTGTTGGATAAAAAAAATTTTGAGTGTTGGTGTTGAGTTGAAAATTGCTTAATCTGTAATATAGTTTCCACATCTCTTGATTAATAATTAACTTATGCTAAAAATTCTTATGGTATCTCGAGATGTTTGTGTTGTATACAGATAGTTGTAATTTGTTCCTATGAAGCGAAGTGAAGTAAATGATGAGTTGCTATGAAGAGGAGTCTGATTGGATGCATGGTAGAAACATCCATTCTACATTGCTGATAAACTTGAAGAGTTTAAAGATTGCTATGCAAATGTTGAACTGGAGTTTAATCAAGTGCTAACGTTTTTGAGTATTTGGTGATTGGATGCATCAGCTTAGGGGGAGTTTGTTGCTGACAGAGGCTATTGAAGCTGAAGCTATCCAAAGACCAAAGACGAAATATTACATGAAGAATGAAAGATAACTTAAGACAAAAGTTGTTTTATGAAGCTATTGTCAAGGGGGAGTCTATTGGTACATGTTTGTGACAACAACTTTTAGATTTAGGTCTTTGGATATCTTGTAATTAGTGAAACAATAAATGGTTAGCGGGTTTAGCTTTGTATTAGTTAGTTAATAGTGATTGGGCCAACCAAGCCCACATTCGGGGAATGGTAGGCGAATTGGGCTTGTCCAATTCGCAGCCCATGTGCATTAACCCTAGCCCAGGTTGCAAACTTGTGTTATATAAACAAGGCTTTGCATTAGGGTTTAGGTTAATCACCATAATCACTAAAGACAGAGATTACAGAGAGTTTAGAGAGAGAATTCATGAGAGCTAGGCTTGGACGGATTTGTGTGTTAGTGGTGATCTTGATTGATTGTAATTGTTTGATAAATAATCAATAAAGATTGGTTTGTTGAGGATTTCTACTTCTACTCATTTTCTTTGATAATCTGATCTAGAGGATTCCGCACTCTAGATTAGATAGACAATTCTGTGAAAGATCCATAGGATTCAGGGACCTACACTCTTGATTCACCATGAGTGCTTTGTTAGCTTTTGCCGAACCATCCTCAATAGTGATAAGCTTTGATGTACTTTAAGGAGGAGAAGTCTTATGATAAATCGTTTTCTTGTAGTAATCATCCGCAAACAGATTTTGATTACCCTGAACTTCTCGATTCGGGCACTCTCGCTTAAAGTGACTTTTCTCAGCATTTAAAACATGTCACCTTTGCTTTATCAAATCCCGGTTTACCATTTGGTCCTCCCAAACGGTTACGCCCAGTTATTTCCCTAAACGATGAGCTCTTCTAACTATACTGGCCATACACCATTTGATGTCTATTAATTCCAGTTCTTTAGAGTTGATTTGATCGTAATAATCTTTTGTCATGTTAGGATTCCAGATCTTACCGGCTACAAGGTGTTCATAAGATCCAAGCACGGATGCAAGTAGAGCCATATGTTGCTTAGCTGTATTTTCAGTGAAGTTTTGTGCATTTGCCAACTTCACAGCTATGTTGCACTAAAGAACCCTATGATTTTGATTTAATTTGTTGTTCCGGCTACTGTTGTAGTTGTTAGAGCTCTAAGATTATTGTGGAGTACTAGGAGTATTCGGATCATAGCTCGGAGATGAGGTAAATCCAGTACTACTGCTTGACGAAGTATTTGAAGAGTTGTTAGCACTAAAAGCCATTTTAATCTTCAGGCTTTGGTTGTTGGCAATAGCATTTCCTTTTAAATACGGATTAACATCTTGTTGTGCATGTGCGCTTCTGGATTTTTCCATCTTTTGTAAATCCAACTCACGACCTTCAAGTTTCTCAATACCCCCAATTGTTTCATTTCAACTACAAGGTGACAATACCTCTCGAACATCTGTTTCATCGACTCGCCCTTCAATGAATGAAAGATACCGAATTATTTCTTCAATAGTGCTTGCTTGCTCTTAATCATCTATGTACTTCCTTGAAACTTGACCTTTAGCGCATTCCAAATGGATTGAGCGTATTTTTTATGATGTAAAAGCGTGAAAATATCCTCTTTTATTGCCTAGTGTAAGAAATTCAACACCTTTTTTCACCAAAAAATAACGATTTTTCTTGTTCATTATACTGCATTAATCCCTTCTTTAAACCATTTCTCTCGTCGGAATCTTGTACCCTACCTCTATCGCGTACGAGCAGTCGAGATAATTTGCTTGAATCCAATTCGTGAATCTTTCATGCATCCCTTATAATCTTCAAGATACACCAATTTCGGTGGCTTAGCCATCGTGCCCATTTCATTATCTAAGTTTAAGGTTTGGGCGGTTGCTTTCGAAACAACGGATGAAGCAAAAGCGTTAAAGAATTCGTTCTCCATTTCGCCGAAAAATGGAAAAAAGATCAGTTCGTCCAAAGTGGGTTTTGTGAAGTATCACTTTGTGCGAACTGGATCACTTCGTACTATCTATAATCACTTTGTACGGTAAAACAATCTTAGCAAAACTGTCACTTCATGCGAAGTGGACGGTCACTTCGTGCGAGTGTCTGTTTAGTTCGTGTGAGGTGTGTCTAAAATTTCACATTTTTTGCAATTTTCGACATGATTTCAGTAGTTTCTAACTATGGTTCTTTCAAGGATTTGTCTAAACTGGTTTTTACGTGTTATACTGAAAAATCAGTTCATTTTTTCTATGAATTCGTTTTAAAAGTGAAAAATAACAAGAATGAGTAGAATAAGAAGTCTTCAAAGGTTGATTCTTGATCAAATGTCTTCAAATTAGGCCTCCATGGCTCTGATACCACTTGTAGTATCGGTTCATCTTAATAAGCATAGGACCTAACTTGAAATGTAGTCAATATGTGCGGAATTCATGATTAACTAGTGACAATATGATAGTTACTATCTAAATGCTCAGTTTCATTAATATTGATCAACGTGTTACAAATCTGAGACAAACTGGACAGGGCTTCGCCTTCATAGTCAACAAAACAACTAGCTACTCAAGACCACAACTCGCCTATTTATAGACATACACACTTCATGCGAGTTGGCCTTGCCACTTCGTACAAGGTGGATATCACTTCGTGCGAAGTGGCCTATTACATACATTTTAAACACAAAATCAGACATCGAAGCCCTATTACATACATGACAAGACTCTAAGACGTAAGCTATCGACATCTACATAAATAGTTTGACAATTGAATTTTTTATCATGATAATGGTTCGGTACTATCCATCTGTTTGTTACAAAATTATTATTGTTAATTATTATTTCCTTTTTTAAGGATAGATAATGGTTTGATTTTAAATTCAAATTTTGATTTGGAAGATAATATGGAAGTCAATGATTTAGAGTTAATAATATTAACTGAATTTCCTTTTTGGTGGGTTCAATGTACTTAAACTTGTTAGTGGTTTAAAATTTGAAATTTTATAACTTTTGATTAAATATTTTCAGAATATTATAGTATTTTTAAATTTAAATTGTATTTGACTTGTTTTTAAATGAAGTTACTGAAATAGAATTTGAATACATTAATTTTTTTATAATTGCAAATTATTTTAATTTTTTATAACCTCTAATCAATAATTATTGGTTTTATATAACTAATTAGATTCAAATTATTCAACAATCATTTTAAAAACATTTATTAGTTGTTACCATATATGCTTTAAATACTTAAAATGGTAAATACGGAATTCACTTTTTAAGCTTTCAATCTATTTAGGATTCTATTTTAGATGATTATGTCCCTCAAAATACTAGAATTGGTATGTCTTTTAATATCATTTTAATTATTAAAAGTTTGTTTTATATTAACATTCTTAAAAAATTAATAAAATGTGTTTTTAATATTTTGGCTAATTATAATAACTAAATATGAAGTATATTAAGATCCATGACTGAGATGAATGTAGCTTATAAAATTAACCTTTATTTTGGAAATATGAATCATTTAGTGTACAATTTTGTTTGCCTTAGGTATATCTATCATAGATTGTTTAATAGTTAAATAGAAGCTGCATGGTTAGCACAAATTTCTATCCGGCCTTTTATCATTTTCAAACTTAAATGGATCGTTTAACAAGAGGTAATAATGTGAATAACACTTTAGGATGCTTGCGTTAAGTTAATTGTGTATTAGGAAACACTTCTGATGATATGAGAACAAGGGTAATTAGAAATTACACTTTTAATCATTTTCCATACTTGAGCTTGATTACTGGCTTAAGCCATCTTCATTGTACCATTTCAGGTTGAGCACTACACACATATGACATGGGGAACACAGACGTCTCAGGCCCATCCTCTCAACCTGAGCAGTGTTGTGGCTTCCGGTTTTTATCCTGTTGACCAGGCAATTTAAAATATTTTTTTAGTCATGAATGTATAATGGTCTATTAACTCCAAAACACTTACATCAATGCTTTCCATAATCAGGGGACAACAATAGAGAAGAGTATGTAATCTACTCCACATTGGGCATGGTGGGTTTTTGGTCCACATGCATCTCCTAACTTCTCTGCTATAGAATTAATAGTATTGGTAGAATTGACTCATCAGGTCATTGATCATTATTTAAGAAAGGTAGAAACTTTTATTATTTGATCTTTATTCTATTTTTCTTTTCCTGTTTTTTACTCACACTCTGTGTTTATTTCGAATTATTTGTATCAAATAATCTCAAAATTTCTTTCATAAAAATGTTTCCTTTCATTCCAAGGAATTCGCGAACTAGAGTCTATAGTGTTGTTTCCAGAAGCGGGTTCAGAAGCTAAGTTTTTTGTCCCCATCTTGTATCCAGATTAAAATCATTAGATTCTAGAGACATTATCATGGTCTGGCTTTTGGTCATATTGTCAAGGTTAGAGGTTGTTTGGATTGCGTTTTTGAACTGATGTTCATTTTCAGTGTTTGGATAAGGGATTGGATTATGTTTAATGATCCTTTATGGCACTATCTCCTAAGGTGACATGCCTTTTTAGAACATTTTATACTAGAAAGTCATTTTTATATTGCAATTTATAAAAATACAAAATCCATTGCGTATTTTGTTAGAACGTTTTGAGACAATTGGTACTTGAGATTTATAGTTTAGAGCTTTTATGTAATAGAGAGAAAAACTAGAAGGGGCAAAACTGAAATTTTATGTAGTTGTACAATTGGTGGCGTAATGGTCCTCCTAGCGTAATTGTTAATTGCGTTGGGTAGTAAGTGGCTATATATATAACAGATCTGTCTCCATAGTCTCCAAGTTTCTTGGACCAAGGTTGTTTTGTATTTATCATTGTGTTATTCTCTGATTTTTATGCTAGACTCCGACATCCAGGATCTATGAATGTTATTACTATCATGGATTACTAATCAACTTTGGTTGATACATCTTGGACAAGATTCTTCACCTTCATCTTAGTTTTTCTTGGTTTCTTACTTTTATCACTCAAACACCTAATATGTAGGTGTTTGTGTGAGTGTCAATCACCATCACTGTGATCCTAGACTGTTATGCCCCATGAAAACATTCGACCACACTAGCTTCTTCAGCGACGGTTTGCAAATTTTCGAGACGAAAATTCTATCAACTTGGGGATGATGTGACAACTTAGATTTTTCAGGTTAACTCCGTTAGCACAACTACGTTATCTTTAACATGACTTAAAACATTCATTATAGCATTTCACTTCATATTGGTTGGTTAAGTGTGTCAGTTAGTACACGAACACTCACGTAACAATAATTCGGCGAATCAACCGAATTAACAAACTGCACATAAGTCTGACCCCGAACGTTGGTGAAACATGGATATGGTATTTCAAACATAGAGATAATAATATAATTGAGTGGAATTATATGTTATTTGATTACATGGACTACTTGTTAGTTGTCTCTCGTAACTATGACCAATATGCGTTTTTGTGTGATCTAGTTTTATAAAAATATTTATTTTTATAAACAAACTAGTGGGTTTTATTTTTATTAGACTTGAGCTATTAAAAATTAATAAAAATGGTTTGTGTTAGATAGAAAGGGCAACCAAAAGTTATAAAAGCCCACCAAAAGGCCCACCCATCGGTTTTAATTAGTTAAAAAATACATAACCTACCCCTAAATCCCAAATTACATATGCCAGCCCCACCTCCACCATAATTTCAAAATTTTCCTTTAAAACACTATTCCACTGTGATTTGTTGCTTGGATCTTTCAAGAGGTGTCTTGCTTGATCGATTTCAATACCCTTTAACGCTTACAAGTAAGTTTTCTTGATCGATTTTGATGTTTCTCATGAGTTAAACATTAGGGTTTTGATTATAACTTGATATTTATGATACTTGGTTGTTTAATCTGATGTATTTGGGGTTATGCATGATGTACGGGTCGGATTTGGGGTAAACAAGATCATAAACACGTTTTTGGGAAGAGCTGAAAGTTACAGATTCTGTCCAAATCTTTACAGCCGACTTTTTTTCGCTGTAACAAGGTCAAAAATTAAGGAAATCCATTGTTTATTGAGTCCATGATGAGCTTTACCTTTCAGACCCAACTAGAATCGCATTTTTTCGATGTCGTTTGGTATTTTAAATGATTTATTTCGTGTCAAAGAATGAGGTTGTGTTTTTCATCAAAATTTGTAGCCTATTACGAGTGTCATAACTCAATGTAGGAATTTATTTATGATCTTAAATTTTTATTGTAGGAATTTCTAAGAGGTCATGAAAATCTTCAACTCGAATTTCATAAAAAGAATAACGAGCATTTTTAAATGATTTTTGGCGTAAACTGTCATCAGAAAGTTGTAGATCAGACCTAGGTGTAGAGAAAGATTTTTGTGTAAAGATTCAGGTTATGAGAAAAATACACGAGTATTCGAGGACTAAATGACACATTGTGTTAAAATATCATAGTTTTTTTATTTCGTTTAGTATCTTAAATAAATTCTAGAAAACTGCCTAGAAACTGACATGAAACTGCAATGAGCTGAAAGTAGTTGTGAACGTTTTAAATATGCTTATATGTTGCACCAAAGTGTTATATGTTATTAGAAACGTTAACGGGTGTCTATGAGTGCGTTATATGGAATTAGACGATCATATGCCCAAACTTACCTAAATGAGTAATTGTATGACAACGTGATTTTGTGACTATGGGTTAGACTACGTGTAGGATTCCTAAATTAAACTAATTGAAACGCTAAACATATCTTGAGGAGATTGACTTTCCTGATTACCTTTCAAGTTTACTCCCGAGCAAACTAAGGTGAGTTCACAACTCTTTTCTAAAAGCATGCGTCCCTGGTTTGGGACAACACTTTTTCCGGTATCCTCGGTTTGGGCTACGCGCGTCCCTTGTGTGGACCATTGAAACATGCTATCCACTGGAGGTGGATAGTACACTAGCACACTTAGACTAAACGAAAACTCTATCATGAAAGTCCCTACATTTTATCGATTAGATTGCCGGGTGGGCATACGCGGGGTATTAGTTGATAGCGCTATTAGGTTTGACAAACCTCACACCATGCTGTACGCCGAGCGTGAACTTCTAACCTTCACTCTTGCTTTAATGGTGATAGACATTATTGAAGACACAAACGAAACTTCAGCATTCGATACATAGTTTAGTCATATGGTGAGGGTTAGCTACCCGAGTCATACTTACATCAAAAATGTTGTGAACTTTAGTTTTACTAAACTCAAATTTTGTGAATTCACCAACTTTATTGTTGACACGTAGTTACATGACGGGCATTGCAATCGGCTGGAGTGGGTGGTTTGTTAGACCATTTTGAGACCGTTGGTACTTGATTATCCATAGTTTGAGTTGGTTTGTAATAGTTAGACAATCTAAAAGGGTCAAAAGTGCAATTATGTGAAAGTCATATGTTGGCGGCGTAATTAATAACCCAGCTTATTTGTTGAATACGCTGGGTAGTCAGTCTGTATAAATATGTACTTCAATGAATGTATTGTCCAAGTTTTTTGGACAGATTTTGGTGATTACTCTTTTGTTGTGATTCTTGTTATTGTGCTTACATCCAAATATCTAGGTGCTGTTATTGATTACACCTTTTTGGGATTTCATATACAAGACTAGTTGTTTGATCCATTCAAGATTCTTCATCTTCATTGTTTGGTTTTTCTTAACTTTCACACATTCAAACAACTAATCTATAGTTCTTTGAGTGATAACAATCAACCACTGTGATCCAAATCTGTTTGGGACTAACAATTTGGTATCAGAGCCTTTGTGCTCTTGATTGTTTGAGTTTTTGTTAAGATTCTTCAAGTTTGAAGGTTTTTCAAAACTTTTAAAAGTTTCAAGGTTTTTCAAATTTTTGGCTTAAAATTGCTTGATCTGGTGTGTTTAATCGTTGGGTTGTTGTTAATCAGTGGTTTGGTAAACATTTTGGTCATTTTGCTGCAAAGAAACATGAATTTTGAGTCGTTTTTGGGTGATTAGAGGGTTTTTGTTTGTACTAAAACCCTTATGGGCGTTTTATTTTTGAAGTTGGCGTAGATATTTTTGAAGAAAGCGTATTTATCTTTAAATATCGCGTATTTAAGAAATACGCTGAGTTTAAACCAGCGAATTAGCTATGTTTCAGCGTAATAGTGCCAGCGAAATTAATTGAAGGCGACTTCGAAGTCAGTGATACAAATCCTCAGCGATTTTATCACGGTGATTAGCGAAATTAACCCAACTTTTGTTTGTTTTTCAATATCCAGCGGATTTAGCTTTTTCGCAGGATAAAGTCGCCATACTTCATCAGCGTATTTGATTTCAAGTGCAGCGTAATTGATCTCAAGTGCAGTGTATTTATCTCAACTGCAGCATATTTGTCTACTTTGCAGCGAAATTGTTTCCTGATTTAACACTCTCCAGCGTATTTAATCACCAATCAACCATTATGTCTCTCAATCAACTAAATCCGATTGCCCAAGCCGAGCTAGAAACTACAAATACTACAAGGCCACCGAAGTTGAAAGGATCGAAAGATTTCAACAGCTGGAAAAACAGGATCAAAGCCTTCTTTGAGTATACCGACTATACTCAATGGATGTCAGTCACAGTCGGTCTGCATGTTCCAATGATAATTCGTGACGACATTCATACAATCAATGAAGATCCATCAATGTTCACAGATGAAGATAGAACTCTCATTCAACATGACCGGAGAGCTCATGTTGCTCTTACTATGGCTCTGTCCAAGGACGATAACAACTTGTTTGAACAGTACACCTCCGCACATGAACTGTGGTTGGCACTGTTCGACCACTATGAACGAAATGAGGAGCTCATGGACAACAAAAGGGACATGGTCTAGAAAGAGTATGACATGTTTGGAAGTGTTCGTGGTGAAAGCTTATCCGACCACATCAGTCGACTTCTGGGAGTGCTGACTAAGATGAAGAAAGTGGGAAATCATGTTGCAAATTATGCATCAATCAAGAAGCTGCTAGATTCTCTCCCTAAAGAATGGAGCCTTCAATGCATGATGATTAAGAGAACTTTCTTAACCAGCAAAACTCCTGTCACACTCTCAGAACTGATCAACACTCTAAAAGCCTTTGAAATGGACATTGTCAAGAGAGAGATGAAACAAATTGGGTATTCTCAAAAAATTGCTCAGCAAGCTGCTGAAACCTCAGCCCCCAAGAATATGACGTTTCTTTCTCCTATCACGTCATGTGGATTCTCAAAGTGATGTCGAATCTTATCTGAATGCTTCCACAAGCTCTATGAAGGCCTCGTCATCCTCCGAGAAGACTACCGTGACTAGCGACGCTCAAGCACTTAAAATATCCACAGAACATGTCGCTTTGTTTAATACTTTCTTAAGCAGCTATGAGGCTCTCATGTCAGGAGAGTTGAAGAGAGATTTCCTCACAGCTGAAGACATGTATCAAGTGGATCCTGACGACATGGAGGAGATGGATTTGAAGTGGCAGATGGCAATGATCACTCTTCGATTGAAGAAATTCCAAGATAAAACGGGAAAAAGGCTAGCTCTCGGAAAAGCTGGATTTGACAAGTCCAAGCTGAGATGTTACAATTGCAAAAATCTGGGCCATTTCAAAAGGGAGTGTCCGTTGCTGAAGAACGAGAATGCCAAACTCAACCAGACAAGAAGGCCGGTGGCTATTGAAGGAAGTGACAGTATTGTTGAAAATAACCAAAAGGATTTAGTTGTGGAAGATTATGGCTGGTCAGAGGAAATAGCTGAGGCTAAATGTGAAGTTAACAAGGCCCTCATGGCAAACATCTCCACTGTTTCTGTCACATCTGCTTCAAATTGTGTTGAAAAGCAAACCGCCAAGATTCTAAAAGATGACACTAGTCTAAAAAGCATCATCAATCCTGCTGAACAAACCTCCATGAAGTCAACAGAAAGCTGAAATGAATGAGTCGAAGCCTACAGGTCAAGAAGCCATCAGTAGCAGCAAGAATGAAGCGGTTGGAACTTCTACCACCGCCATGAAGTCATAAACTTAGGATAAGGATTTGGTAAATAGCATACCATATGAATTTAAAGAGAAGCTGCGCTCCAAACCATGTTTGAACGTCGTGGCACACTACAAATCTCTCAAACGTGACAAAATTAAAGAAAAAGAAAAGATTTTGAAAATTAATCAAGAACTAAAAGAAAATGAAGCTGCATATCAGCGAAAGTTAAATTCAACCATAGCTGAAATGCAGACTTTAAAAGAATTTGTTTCAGAAAAGATTTTATCATAAATGATTTGACTGAAGAACTAGAAAAATCTCAAAACTGCAAATCATTATTGATAAATGGAAAATTAGTCAAAAATCACTTGTTAATATTGTAAACTGCCAACGACCGACATTCATAAAGGATGGAATTGGATATAAGGATAAATTAGGAAATGAAAGAAAATTATTTCCTCCTCCACACAACAAAAATTATGTCCCTATGCCATCTCCTCATCCTAAAAATGATTTAATCGATAAAAATGATCTTTTGGATCAAAATGCTTTTTACAAACCACAAAACAATACTAACAGGTTTGAAAGCAATGTAGATCTGTGTGAGGGTCAAGAAGATGTGTGTGATGATGAAGATGAATGTGGAGGTTCAAAAATAGGAATCGGTTACTCAGGCGACAGTTATTCAACAGTTAACTGGTTCGCCTGGAATAGTAATAAGACAAACAAAATTTCTATTCAGGATAACTGTAATAGTTTATCTAGGATGGATGACTGTAACAGCTTTGTACCAAAATTGAACATTCGGGATGACTGTAATGGCCTTGCGCCTCAATTAAGACTCACAACCAAGTGCATGCTAAGGTTGAGAGTCATGACTTAAACCCTGTTTTTAATGATGAAAATGTTATGCTTGAATCTCCTGTCTTTGTGCTAGAATTGAAGAAAAACAGATTTAAGAAGTTCCTCACAGAGGAAATTCCCGAGTTTGTTCCATCAGTTGCAGGTACTTCAGAGACTGATAAAGACTTTACTGAAGAAAGCAGTAGAGATGATTCAAGCACAACAACTTCAGAGAGTGATGGAGAAATGTCAGATGAAAGTCAAGAATCAACCTTGTCATCAGACAGTGAGCACAATGAGGACGAAATTGAAGATAAACATCATCCTGACAAGAAAAAAGTCACAAATTCAAGCCATGTTACGTCATCAGATTCCTCAAGCAGCTCTAGATTTTCATCACATACATCATCTTCGCACTCAGCACCCAGGAAGAAAATATCGAACTGCAAACAATGCTTTTGCTGTTGTCATTTAGGACATACTGCTAAACATTGCAAAAGCAAGAAATTTTCTAAACCTAATCAAGATCTCGTTAAGAGTTTTACTGATCAATTTGACAATCTAAGGAAATCAGATGCATAGTTGACTCAACTTGTTTTTGGTAAAGAAAAGAAAACTCTCTTGCTCAAAATCATGATAGAACTAATGTAAAGCAAGTCTGGGTTCCAAAAGCTAGCTAACCTGTAAATATCTTTTGTTGTTGTTGTTGTTGTTGTTGTATAACAGAATAAAATTCAGAAATGGATTCGGATGCTCATGGAATATATCTGGCATGTTGACAGCGGATGCTCCAGGCATATCACTGGGTTAAAGGATCTGCTTAAAAACTTTCGAGTTATCGATGGTGATTTTCTGTCCTTTGCCGGAGACGAAAAGGGAGGGAAGATCGTCGGAATGGGTGACGTCGTGTAGGAAGCACTTACTCTGGAGAATGTAAACTATGTTCCAGAATTGTGTTACAATCTCATGAGTGTTTCACAAGTCTGTGACAAAGGAATTTCGGTGCTGTTCAATGACACGGAGTACTTATTTCTCAAACCCGAATACTCCGTCCCTGCAGAAATGATCATGCTTAGAGCTCCCTGTCAAAACAATACCTATGTGCTGAATATGAAAAATGCCAAATCAAATGAGCAAATGACATGTGTTATTTCAAAGCATCTGAATCGGAATCACTATTGTGGCACAGGAGTTTGGGGCAAGTGAACTTTAAAAACATAAATAAGCTTTCTAAATTAAACCTAGTAAGAGGTTTACCTATGAAAGCAACATAAAAAGTCTCATAAGTCCAAAGCAGTGAATACGATTTCCGCCCCACTACAATTACTTCACATGGATCTTTTCGGGCCTATAAGCGTTAAAAGTTTAGCTAAAAGAACTTATTGTTTGGTAAGTACAGATGATTCAAGGTTCTCATGGGTGTATTTCCTCGAAGCTAAGAGTGAGACATCTTCCGTTCTGAAAAGCTTCAGCCCTATCATTGAAAACGTAATCAAGCTGAAGGTGAAATCCGTAAGAAGCGACAATGGTACATAATTCAAGAATCATACGTTTGTCTCCTTCTGCGAAGAAAAAGGAATTCGTCTTCAATACAGTGCTGCCAGAACTCCTCAGCAAAATGGTGTAGCGGAACGCAAGAACAGAACTCTCATCAAAGCTGCTAGAACTATGCTTGTCGACTCCAAGCTTCCCATAATCTTCTGAGCTGAAGAGGTCAACACAGCATGATACGTTTTGAATCGTGTTCTCATTGTTAAACCTCACTGAAAGACAACTTATGAACTACTTTTCAAAAGGAAGTCTCTGATAGATTTCTTCAGACCGTTCAGATGCTCATGCACACTTCTCAACACTAAAGAGAATCTCATCAAGTTTGAAGCGGTAAGTGATGTATGCTACTTCATGGGCCACTCATCTTCTCAAAAGGCGTATCAAGTCTACAACAAACGGACGAAGATGGTGATTGAATCATATTACATCGATTTTTAAGAAGGAAACTCCACTAACACTGGAAGCGCTCCAAATTGGTTTTATGACGTAGACATTGTATTCAACACTTTCGACATTGCTGAACCCGTCACTGAATCCGAGCCTGCGGAATCCACCCCGTTAGAGCCATTGTTTGATCCTTCAGACATTGGTTTCACTCCTTTTACAACTCGTTTCACCCCAGCCTCTCCCTCTCCTACTCTTCCTGTTATCGAAGTAAATGGTGACACATCTGCTAAGAATGCATCGGCACATGATGATTCTTCTTCACAGCACGTTGTGGATGAACCTCCAAAAGAAGTCGGAACTCCAATTATCTATGTAGATGAACATTTCACTAATCTGCCTCAACAAGTGGAAACTCACACCAACACAGGGTACAAGACCAATCAAAACCATCCAATTGAAAACGTCATCAGTTCTGTTGAAGATGGAGTTCGAACACGCGGACAAACACATACCATCAACACAGGACTCTATGCAGCTTTTCTCTCATAGTCTGTCCCAGGAGATATCGAAGAAGCAATTCAAGACTCCAGCTGGGTATAAGCGATGCAAGAAGAATTAGCCAATTTCGGAAACTTAAAGTCTGGGATCTCGTTGATTTACCAGATGGAAAGTATCCAATTGGTACCATTTGGGTGTTTCGAAACAAGATGGACGATCGTGGTGTAGTTATCAAAAATAAGGCAAGATTAGTGGTTCAAGGTTTTCGGCAGGAGGATGGGATTGACTATGAGGAAGTTTTTTGCACCAGTTGCACGTATAAAAGCTATCAGAATCTTCTTAGCCTACGCTTCGTTCAAAAACTTTAAGGTGTTTCAAATGGATGTAAAGAGTGCATTTCTGTATGGGAAAGTGAAAGAAGAAGTCTATGTCTGTCAACATCTGGGTTTGAAGATCCTCACTTCCCCACGAAGTACTATAAGCTTGACAAAGCTCTCTATGGTCTTCACCAAGCTCCTCGAGCATGGTACGAGACTTTGTAAACATATCTTCCGGAATGTGGGTACTCAAAAAGGAAAATTGATATGACTCTTTTCACAAAGCGGATCGGAGATGACGTGATGCTGGTGCAGATCCACGTAGATGATATCATCTTTGGGTCAACTGATGAAGCTCTTTGCAGGGAGTTCAAGCAAGTAATGAAGGCAAAATTCGAAATGAGCATGATGGGAGAACTTACGTTTTTCTTGGATTAGAAGTGAAGCAGAGAGAAGACGGCATACTCATTCATCAGGCTAAGTATATCAGAGATATTCTCTCCAAGTACAACATGAATGATTGCAAATCTGCCAGTACTCACTTTGCTGCTCAGACGGGACTTACTTCGGACCTTCAAGGAAAACCCATGAATAAATCTTTCTATCATTCTATGATAGGCTCGTTAATGTATCTGACCGCAAGTAGGCCTTACATTATGTGGGATGTCTGTCTCTGTGCGAGATTTCGGACGAATCCGAAGGAATCTCATGAGGCTGCTGTCAAAAGAATCTTTCGCTATCTGAAAGGAACTCCCAAGCTTGGTTTATGGTATCCTAAAGATAGTAATTTTGATTTAATTGCTTACTCTGACAGTGATCATGCAGGTTGTAAACTTGACAGAAAGTCTGTCTCAGGAGGCTGTCAATTTTTAGGAAATCGTCTCATTTTATGGCAAAACAAAAAGCAGACAACAGTCTCCACATCAACTGCTCAAGCTGAATACACGGCAGCTTACAGTTGATGTTCTCAAGTTCTCTGGATATAAAATTAGTTCTTGGATTATGGAATCAACTTTATGAAAACTCCTATATTCATCGACAACGAAGCGTGTCTTGGAATTATGAAGAACCCTATCAACCACTCCAGAACTAAACACATCGAAATCTGCATTCATGCGATCAGAGATGCGTATGAGAAAGGGTATATTCAAGTGGTGCCGGTGGATACAATGCAACAGAAAGCTGATATATTCACGAAAGCCTTCGATAAAACTTGCTTCAACCAGTTGGTAACCTGGTTGGAGATGGTCAACTTCCTTGAGTGGAAGTGATTAAAAAATCTCATAAAATGTGCCCACCAAAAAGATTTTCTGCAAACTTAATATTTCTTTTCAAGCAATTGATTCTCAAAAATAAAATTTTAAGGGGGAAGTATTCCAGAAAATATTGTTGAGACAGAATCCTTTATTTGACACCTACATGAGAAATGATAGAAAAACTGCTGACACTTTGTTTGATCGTAAAATAGAAATAGATTGAGGCTCCAAGCAACGACGTGTTAGTAGATTCAGCAATACCTTGAAGTAAACTGCGAACAGGAGGCAAAAGTTAACGAACACACAAGAATTCTGGATACCCACAATGTTGTGCGACTTGCGGGTAACACGTTGCGGCGTATGGCTTAATGGTCTTAAATCTTCCGTTGATAGATTGCCAAAGTCCGAGATTTCGGGTCTTTATATTGAGTAATCATTCGGGGATATCATAGTTGCTCTTCTGCTGCATCCAGATATATGCTGACCTAGGCACATTTATGATATCTTTAAAAAAGAGCCAATGCCGCGAAAACCCTACACAAATGAAGCTCTCATTGAGAATCATTCAAGTGCTTAAATCACACCGTATTTGGTATCTGTCATAGCCCTCGTTAGACTTCGGTCTCTTTGCTGTACGGAAGTACTGACCTGAACACCAATTGTCTAACGCTGAAATTTTAAATACGAATGAGGTCAATATACTCACCAGCATCCAGATATATGCTGACCTAGACACAATTATGATATCTTTACAAAAGAGCCAATGTGGCCAAAACCCTAGACAAATGAAACTCTCATTGAGAATCTTTCAAGTGCTTAAATCATACCGTATTTGGTATATGTCAAAGCCCTCGTTAGACTTTGGTCTCTTTGCTGTACGGAAGTATTGACATTAACACCAATTGTCTAACGTTGAAATTTCAAATACGAATGAGGTCAATATACTGACAGTTTTTCTTGTGCCTTGATTATTCAAAATATCTAATATTTTATCTCCACTTAACGAAATGTTACCAGTATGATCTTTTGCAGGAAAGTCACAGGATTCAAACAAGTAAGCATAAATTTTATGTGAAAAAGGAGGCTTCCTGGCCCCAAAAACAACTTTTAGGATCCAAATTGCAATTTTTCATTTTTATTAAGCTTATTTTTAAGTTCTTGCACTATTTTTAACCAAAAAGGGCATATTTTCGAGAATATTTGAGATTTTCGAGCGTAATTGTCTTCAAGATTCTTAGACTTGAAGAAACCTTAAAAACATCATTAGGGCGGCGTATTTATTATTCCAGAGTAATTAATAATTACACTGGAATGTAAATCTGTATATATACTTCACTTTTCACCGTGTGTAAATTATTTTCAAAATATTTCAAATCACCGTCTTCTTCATCAAACCGAAAAAACCCAAAAACCACCTACATCTTTCAATCTTCTTTAGTATATCTGAACGGAATCGATATCGGTATGATTTTGATATTCAAATGTCTATCGTTCATTGTCTGAGTGTTTTTAAATCATCGATTTCAATCTCTGTTTTGTTGAAAGATACTTTGATCGGGTTACTTATGAATATGGCGTATTTAATTTTGAATATTGCGTATTTGTCTTTGAAGATAGCGTAATAAATCAAAACATCGGTTAGCGGATTTAAGTGTGGAACGCGAGTTCAAGTAACCGGCGTATTAGACAAATACGCCGGTTAAGCTAGAGAAGATAGTCATCTACGCTGGTTATACTTAAATACGCTAATCTATGTTCAGTGTAAATATGTCTCATCAGGCGTAATTATTTCTTGTCGACAGCGTATTTGTTCTAGACATCAGAATGACGGATTTAAGTCTTGAACGAGAGTTCAAGGAACCGGCGTATTAGAGAAATACGCCGGTCAAGATAGCGTAATTAATCATTTACGTCGGTTTTACTTAAATTCGCCATTCTAATGGTCTGCGTATATATCTTTGATGTTCAACGTAGATAACAGTGGTTTTAATTTTTTTTAAATATGTTTTATGTATAAAATATTATGTATATATATTTTTTTAATTTTCTTTTATATTTATATCTATATATATACATATATTTATGTATATAAATCTGACTTGGCTCGTTTTCACATTTCAGAAATGGCTCAACCTTTAGTTTGGGACGGTACTAGAAAGCACAATCAGCATATCACTGCGGTTACGGAGGCTGAGAAACAAGAAAGAAGAATGAAGAGAAGGGAAATGACTGAATCTGAAACCCCTATGGTTGTTACATCAAAACAAGAACAGTTGGATAGATTTGTGGAAGGACTTTTGACTTATCCTCTAGAACCCTCTCCAAGCGAGACTGCTGCGCCAAAGAAAAGAAAAACAAGCGAAGGAACATCAGCAAACGTTCCACCCAAACCACCTGTATCGGCTCAACCTCCTCCTCAGCAAGTTCCATCATGACCCAGACCATTTCAAGAGCTTTATAACCGTTTATCAAAGGAAATTGGTTTGATAAACGGTTATAGGAGTTCTGCTTGCTGAAAAATCAAGTGAACGACACTGATATGCTAAAGAAAAAGTTGAAAGAAAAGAGAAAGAAGAATAAAGAATTGCACTCGTACGTCCACACGCAATCAAAATTTATCAGATTTCAACAGGAGGGTCTCGAAAAACTGCATGAGCTAGTGCAGGAGCTATATGGTGCTGCGAATAGAAAGCCAAAGTACTCGAGCGAAGACATCTTCAACTTTGACTTATCTAGAGAAAGAGAACATAAAAAGAAAGCTGACATAGCCGAAAAGAAAAAGAAACGTCTTGAATCAGCAGTTGACGTTACTCTTGATGATGATAGTGATGAAGAGGAAGTAGACAAAGCTGAAATGCCAGCAAAGTTTCTCGAATGGGGGTTAGAAGATGGTGTATTGTATAAAACAGATGGAGGAGATGAGTTCGAACCGCAGCACCCGGAGTGGTTTAAGAAGGAAAGAGCGAAGTTGCCAGACTTATATCAAGTGATCACAGTTGAGAAGACTGAGATCACAAATAAAATCATCAGCTGGAAATACTGCAATCTAACCGGTTGGTTTGCGGTAAAACGACGAGGAGGAGTCATTCAATACTTTCGAAATGCCCACGACATGCAAAGCTTACCAACATGGGATATACGAGGGCCCAGCAAGCACGATCTGATAAATCCGACAAATAGCAGCATTGGCGGAGATCTAGAAAGGTTAATTCAAAGAGAATGCATGCGAGGATTTTCAGTGTTCAAGCCTCAACGTCCAAGAAAACGTGTGTCTAAGACCACAAAAGACCCGTTCACCGGAAAGGGAAAGATTGCATGGGTCATCAACCCTGCGAAAGGTGTAACCAGGGTGAACCTACCTCCTGAACAGCCTGTGACTCTCACGAACTTCAAGAAGTGGTTTTACGATGGAAAGACAGGTGAAGCAGTCATCAGGTCAAACTCAAATGAAGACATTCGTATCCTAGATCCAATGGACGTATTTATGTTTTTCTTTCCAATCTGAATGTTCTATACGGACACAAGATCAACGTTGGAGCAGGAAACGAGTATCTGGAGGAAGGGATGCTTTTTCAAAGTGCAGTTGAGCGCGTGCGGGCTCAAAAGATTGAAGTGATGGAAATTCTACTCAGGATGGACCCAAAGAAAGAAAAGGAGGAATCCAAAAAGAAGAAATCAGCTGAGCCTGAACCATCCTCTCCACCAAGCAAAGATCCATCATCTGACTCTGATCTTCAAATCGTTCAACTACCTCCGACTTCATCCACATATGGAGTCACTAAGGAGGGCCAACAAACCACAAGTGATGCTATTTTTACCCAACCCACGGAAGCAACAACAGACCAACCTACCTATCAAGCTGCGCAAGAAAAGGATCAAGGATCAGCCGCAGACCCTGAAGCTCCGAGTCAAGACTGAAGAAACTCAAGCATGCAACGGTCTAGGGGGGATATTATTAGAACATTTTGAGACCGTTGGTACTTGATTGTCCATAGTTTGAGGTGGTTTGTAGTAGTTAGACAATATAAAAGGGTTAAAAGTGCAATTATGTGAAAGTCATATGTTGGCGGCGTAATTAATAACCCAGCGTATTTGTTAAATACGCTGGGTAGTCAGTCTGTATAAATATGTGCTTCAATGAATGTATTGTCCAAGTTTTTTGGACAATTTTTGGTGATTACTCTTGTGTTGTGATTCTTGTTATTGTGCTTACATCCGAAGATCTAGGTGCTGTTATTGATTACATCTTTTTTGGGATTTCATATACAAGACTAGTTGTTTGATACATTCAAGATTCTTCATCTTCATTATTTTGTTTTTCTTAACTTTTACACATTCAAACAACTAATCTATAGTTCTTTGAGTGATAACAATCAACCACTGTGATCCAAATCTGTTTTGGGACTCACATGCTTCGTTTAAACTTATTGTTTTGAACATCTATTTAACTAGTGGTTTTAGTTTCTTGTTGGTTTTTAACTTTATTTTTCGCTGCACATAAATTGTCTTTTGAAAAAAATTAAACCTTATCATTAATCATGTTGATAGTGATGCTTTTATTATTTTAAATAGTTGGTTCAACATAATTAGTGGCTAGATCCTGGTCAGTCACACGCCTCGTAGTAAACCCCGCATGTGGAATTTGAGGGTGCGACATAGACTGTTTTGGGGCTCGCAATTTGGTATAAGAGCCATTGTGCTCTTGATTGACTGATATTTGTTAAGATTTTCAAGGTTTTGAAGGTTTTTCAAAGTTTTTCAAAAGTCTGGGTTCAAATGGCTTGATTTGGTGTGTTTAATGATTGGGTTGTTGTTAATCAGTGTTTATAGTAACATTTTGGTCATTTTGATGCAAGATACCATGGTTTTTGGGCTGTTTTGGTGTGATTAGAGGGTTTTTGTTCGTACTAAAACCATTTTGGGCGTATTTATGTTTAAGGTGAGCGTAGATAAATTTGAAGTCAGCGTAGATATTGTTGAAGGTAGCGTAGTTGTCTATTACGTCGTAGTTTGTGTCAGCGCTTTTATCCGAAGGCGACTTCGGGGTCAGTGATAGAAATCTTTTGTGATTTTATCACGGTGTTTGGCGTTTTTAGCCAAGTCTTTGTGTGATTTTGTTCTGTCAGCGTAATTGTGTGTCGCCGGTCCTAGAAACTCTTCTCAAACGAGCGTGATAGTGAGCATACTTACCATCTGGACTTAGACCTGATCACATAGCGTAATTAAGTAAATCCATTGTATTTGAGCCCAGTGATACAAACTAGCGTATTTGTGCCCAGTACAATAAAATCAGTGTAATTAACCTTCTATGAACAAATTGAACTTTAAATTGAATCAAAATGTCACTTAATCAACTAAACCCAGTTATTCAAGTCGAACTTGAAATTGGCACTGCAACCAGACCTCCAAAGCTAAAAGGATCAGAGGATTTCGGTAGCTGGAGGAACAGAATCAAGTCATTCTTTGAGTATACGGACTATACTCAATAGATTTCTGTTATTGTCGGACCCCAAATCCCTATGGTGGTTCGTGTGATTTACGATGATCGCTCGACCTACACCGATGAAGATAGGTCATTGATTTAACGTGACCGCCAGGCTAACGCTGCTCTAACAATAGCCTTATCAAAGGATGACTAAACTTGCTTGAAGAATACACCACAGCTCATGAGCTCTAGTTAGCACAGATTGATTACTATGAAGTCAACCAAGAACTGATTGAGAACAAGAGAGATATGGTTCAGAAAGAATATGATATGTTTGGAAGTATTCGCGGAGAAAGTCTGTCAAATCACATCAATCGTTTTCTGACCATGTTGACAAAAATGAAGAAAGTTGGCAATCCCATTACCAATTATGCTTCAATCAAGAAGCTTTTGGACTCTCTTCCAAAAGAACGGAGCTTATAATGTATGATGATCAAAAGAAACTTCTTGAACAGTCCGAATCCAATCACTCTCTCAGATCTAATCAGCACACTAAAGGCCTTTGAAATGGATATGCTTAGGAGCGAAATGATCAAGCCGGATACTCTAGGAAATCTACTCAATCCATTGCTGCTCCCAAGAATATGGCATTCCTTGCTCCCATAACCTCCGGTAGTTCAAGCTCTCAGAGTGCCAATGCATCTTACTTTACCGCTTCCGCAAGCTCTGCAAAGGCTCCACAGTCCATCAAAAAGACTACTGTGATTGGTGATGCTCAAGCTCTTAAGATATCTACTGAACATGTTGCGATGTTTAACACCTTCTTAAGCAGGTATGAAGCACTTATGTCAGGTGAGCTAAAACGGGACTTTCTTAATGCTGAAGACATGTATCAAGTAGATCCAGATGATAAGGAGGAAATGGATTTAAAGTGGAAAATGGCAATGATCACCTTAAGGCTGAAGAAGTTTCAAGACAAGATAGGAAAGAGATTGTCTCTCGGAAAAGCTGGTTTCGACAAGTCCAAACTAAGATGCTACAACTGCAAGAACTTAGGGCACTTCAAAAGAGATTGTCCATTGCTAAAGAACGAAAACACTGAGACAGCCCAGCTAGAAGGGCAATTGCTATTGAAGGAAATGAAAATGTTGTTGTTAACACTCCAAATGCTTTGGTGGCGGTAGACTATGAGTAGGCGGAAGAAATAGCTTAAGTGAAGGAAGAAGTTAACAAAGCTCTAATGGCTAAGATATCCACTGAATCGGTTCCACATCCATCAAACTTTCTTAGCAACAAAAATGCAGGTATTCCCAAAGGAGATACGTCTACTGAGAAAGGTCTGAAGAGCATCGTCAACACAACCAAGCCTGCACTGACAAAGGAAAGAAAGAGGCTGAAAATTTTGAGTCAAAGGAGAAGGTTGAAGAAGCTGGTAGCAGTGTCAAGAAGGAAAAAAGATCTCAAGCTCCTGCAGCTACAATATAAGTTGAATCCGCCAGAGAGAAAGAGAAAGAGGAAAAAGACTTGGTAAACAACATACCCTACGAATTCAAAGTCAAATTGTGCTCACAACCGTGTGTTAACATCGTGGCTCATATAAATTTCTCAACCATGATCTAATTAGAGAAAAAGAAAGACTTTGCACTTAAATAAAGAACTAAAACAAAACAAAGCTGCATATCAGAGAAAGTTGAACTCAACTTTAGCTGAAATGCAAACTTTAAAAGAATTTGTTTTCAAAAAAGAGTTCACTATAAATGATTTAACTAAAAAACTAGAGAAATCAAAAAATTAAAACAATAAACTGAAAATTACCATCGACAAATGGAATATAAGCAAGAAGGCACTGGTTGATATTTAAAAACTGTCAACGACCGACATACGTGAAAGATGGCAGTTCAAAGATAAGCTTGGGAATGAAAGAAAAATCTTTCCGCCTCCTCACAACAAAAACTATGTACCAATGCCAACTTCTCACCCAGACGATTTAATTGATAAAAATGATTTAATTGCTCAAAGTGTCGATTGTGAAAATGATAAAATTACTAATATTTTTGAAAGCAATGCAGATGCAATTGAGCATGAGGAGGATGTGTGCGATCAGGAATGTGGTGGCACAAAAATAGGAATAGGGTATTCAGGCGATAATTATACTACCGTTAACTGGTTCGCCTGGAATTGTGATAAAACAAACATGACTTTTATTCGGGATGAATGTAATAATTAAACTAGGACGGATTACTGTATTAAACCTAGCTTAAATATTCGGGATGACTGTAATAGGCATTTGCCTAGACCTATGACCCACAACCATGAGAATGTTGTGGTTGAATGCGTGGATTTGTAATCTACTTTTTTGATGGATATGTTGTGCATGAACCCCCTGTATTTGTTCCAGAATTTAAACAAAACAGATTCAGAAAGTTCCTCACAGAGGAAATTCCCGAGTTTGTTCCATCTCATACAGGTATATCAGAGTCTGATAAAGAACAAAACCAAGAAAGCAACAGCGAAAACTCAAGCATAACAACTTCATAAAGTGGAAAAGAAAGCTCGAGTGAAGATCAAGGATCAGATGATTCAAGTGAAAATCAAGGATCAGCTTCTTAAACAAACTACGAGAAAATGAAGAAAATCAGAAGTTCAAGCTCCATTGCATCTTCAGACAACGCATCATACAATTCAAGAATCTCATCACATACATCATCTTCCAACGCATCAACCTCTAAGAGGAAAAAGACTGATTGCATTAAGTGTTTTCTTTGTGGTCATTTAGGACACACGTTGTAAGTCCCAACAACTCAACAACTGGATATCAAACACCAAACAAGTAGCGGAAATACAAGTAAGATGTAAAGACCAAATCTAATTGTATTGATTCAAGAACAAATGAGCACACGATATCAAATCGTCTTGTACTCTTGTCGATAACAAACACACAAGTTTAAAGAATCGACAACCCAAAAACTAATTAGGAACCTCCTATTTATAATTACATAGGAAGCCTTATTACATAACCTAAAGCCCAGGCCCAATTAACAACTAAACGTATATTCAAGCCCATAGACTCGATTCAACCCAAAAGCTACACATAAATCACAACAGACGCAAACCTATAATAAATTATGCCCTTACAATATCCCCCTAGGTTTGTGTTGTCTTGGTAACTTCACTTCGGTTTCTTTGACTGCTTCTTCTTATAAGCATAAAAAATGTAACTTCCAACATAAGGACCAAAAAGTTGTGTCTCGACATTCCCTCTAGCTCCTGCCCACAACATCAAAGCAATCACTTGATCTACTCCTCCAGTAAATCCTTTAGCACAGCTTTATATTGAGGATCGCTCTGAATCTTTGATTTTCCAAGGAAATGAATGTCCTGTTCTCCAAACCTCATCAAATCCCGTACATCAGAAACCCTATACTCTGTGTTTTCACATACTATCACAGCTTGACCAGTAACATGATCATACATCCAAGATTTAAAACCATGTAGAGAATTATCTGGAAGATCTTTAAGCAGATGAATCGTTTTGGCCTGCGGCCATCTCACATCTTTAAGGGTTCATTAGTAGCTGGATCAATAACGTCAGGATGAATATGAACATATGAACGACTCTGTAACTTCATATCCTTGAAGTTCACTTTTGCCTGTTTTTGCAATTTTTATAAAAGCTCCATCCAATCTTACATCTTGGATCTCGACACTGATCATGATAAGGAGCATTACTTAACTCTCTGAGATCAACAACAGCCCGTGACTCAAATGCACTCGAAGAATTGTAGTACTCAACAGTCCATGACTCAAAAACATTCCCTTCTCATCATTATATGCCCAACTCCTTATCCCAGAATGATTACCCATTCTATCAAATTTATCTCTTCCAATGGTCACTGCATAACGATCAGGAAAGTCTTGATATCCATAATTCTTTTCGGCACCCACATTCTTCATAATCACCTCTTTTGGTCTCTTTTTTCTGATCAATTGTTCGTGGAGGATTCCGAATATAACGATCAACTGCTTCTTCATGTTCTTTGACCAGTTGAGCCCTTTCAGCTACTGTAGACTCTTTAGGAGGTTCACCAAACTCCTTGGGAAACTTCCCTTCCAACTTGTGCTTCAGATCCATAAACATAGCAGTTAGCGACCCAAGGTTTGTTTCAAGCTCTTGTATCTTTTCATTCTTGTGTGTAATCTCTTCCATTAAACTAGAAATTTGTACATCTTTAAAAATCTTATCTTCCTCAAGAGCAGTGATTCTTCTCATCAAGACTCCAACGTCAATATCACCAAATAATTCTTCGCTATCAAAGCTATCATCAATTTCTCTTCCAGCAGCTTTCTCTACTTCACTCACTTCCTTCTCAGTAGTTTTTTCAGATTCAACCGTCTCCTTTTCAGCACCCTTAACAGATTCAGAATGTTGCCTAATGGCTTATTGTAATAATGTTGTTGCTTTAAGCACTTGTTCATCTGAAGGAGCACTACTCGATCATTTTTCAAATTTAGGAGCAGGTATAAATTCCATGGCTCTCGGATTAAGATAAAAATCAATAAAAGCATCGCTCACAGGAGTTCCAGACACATGCACTTTAGGTTGCTCAGAAGTAACAGACACTGATGGATTAGAAGTAGCTACCTCAGCTGCTATTAATCACACTGGTCCTAGGATCTCTTCGACTACGTTTCCTAGGATGAAGATCAGTCGTGGGATCTTTAGTTACGTCTTCAGCTTTAGCAGAAACATGCTCAATAATTGGAGCGTCTATATCAGTTAAGTTCACATTCTGTTCTTCAATTGTCTTAGTGGTTGTCACTTCATCAATCTCATCATCACCCAACTCAGCAGCATCTAATACGTTCACCTCAAAACATTGTCCATCTTCCTCCTCTTCACTTTCAAACCCTTTTAGATCAACATTCTCAACTGGTACAACTAACTCCAGAGGATCGTCAATTATCTGAACATCGTGCTCGTCAGCAACAACTGCATTAACACCTACATTCGATTCAACAATTTCTGAGAATATAAAAACTTCTCTAGCTCTCGTCTGTTCTAATATCTCACACCAAAATTTTCTCTCGACTTCTGGTTCACCATCGAAAATACCGTATAATTCATAATTTTAACATCATATGTCTTCATAGTCATCGGCAGCTTCGGGTATTTAGTTTCCAGGATCAGTTAAAGGAATCTAGGAAACTTGTACCAGTACTTATCATTAATCGCCTTCGCGTTCACCATCATATCTTCAAACACGCTCTTCGAGTAGTTGTACTTCCACCCCTCAACCAAAGCCACTACACCCGATGTCGTCTCATAATTAACTTATCGGTCCACTCTTGTTCCCGCTTATGCATACCAAACAAACATGAGCAAGAAATCTCCAATACGGATGCTAAAGTTTCTTGAGCAATGGAGGACACGTTCCTTCATACTGACCAGAACTTCCATCACCTTCTCTTTCGAATACTCGACTGGATCAATCTCCGCATCACCAAACAATAATATGTCACGAACGTCTTGCTCAAGACTAAGACTTTGGTATCATGAACTTTGGACTTAATCACAGTGTCTCCCTTTCTGGCAGATGCATTATCCCAAGAATCCTTGATCCAGTCTTCACGTATAATTGGGTTCTCTCGAGGTGCATGAGCTAATCTGCATGTGTTTAATCCAACAATCATGGATTTATAGCTCTCAAAGCCCTTAGGAGGATCTGACAAATAACACGCCACATTCATTCCCCCTTCCCAAGTCGGAACATGAATAGCTGAGGCTTTCTTTCCAGTATCTGCACCAAACCAAATAGATTAGAATAAGATGATCACATTTTTGAAACAATATTTAAGTGCTTGAAAATAATTTACTAGATTTAAAAAATCAGTCCACAAAAGTATTCTGTTAATTTGAATCTAAAATTTTATCAAACATCTCAAAATTGTGCGATTAGGCCTAAATTTATAAAAACAGTTTCAAAATGGCCCAAAAACACTGAATCACGCCCAAAAAAAACTAAATCGGGTCCAATACATTAAACAGGTGTGCGATCAAAACAAGATTGTGCGATTGGCTTATAAGTGTGCGAACGGTGTGTCTACAACAATTTGAAACTTTTGGATCTTCATGTAATAATCCCAGTCACACACTTTGTGCGGTCAACTAAATTCAATCAAACACTAATTGGTCAACAAAAGCACTCGCACACTTTGTTTGGTCAACAAAAGACACTTTGACTCGCACACTGACAATTCTCCAAGTGTGCGAGGGATAAAATGGTCATTTTATCAACTATGCGAAGGACAAAACTGTCCAGTGAATACATATTATCCACCTCGCACACTTGTCAAGGGCAAATATGGAATTAAACCCAAGTGTGCGAGGGCATATATGTCATTTTCTGACTATGCCATCACATCTCCTTATCCGATAGTCTTTTCCGGTCACTCTGCAAATTCCGGTTATCTTCTCCGGTGAGTCGTACAATATTCCGACAAGAAGTCACCAATATCCAGCCTTGTTTATGCTAAAAAACCCCTAAAAATCTCTCTCCTTCGATTAAACGTATTGCCGGATCGATCATCAACAACAAACAAGGCATATAAACACATGTATTCTCAATCTATTAAATCAAAAACTTGAACAACTAACCTTTTGCTTTGCCTTTTTTATTCGACATGTTATCAATGTAGATTAAAGTTCTTGAACTCAATTCTTACGTTGAAAGTGCAAATCAAACAGTAGGTGTGTGATTGGTTTTGAACTCAGAAAAACAAACAAGTGATGATAAAGTGAAAAGATGTTTCAGCCGTCACACACCCTAATTAATACCCTATTTCCCCTTTTTTTCAAATCATAGGGCCCACCAAGTGTGCGGTGGGCCAAGATGCAACCATCAAACCGTTTAGATTTTGTGGGACCCACTAGTGATGAATCCGACTCTAATTTCGGGATCAGAATTTTAAAATTTATTTTGTGCAATTTTCACAAAACAACGGTCTTTCTCGATTCTCAAACGAGGTCACTTTTTCACAACAAACAAATCACACAACACATATCTACAACATACATATTTACGCACGACAATTAAAACAAAATAAACAAAAATTTCTGGCATGCAGGCAATTTTCTTTAGGGATCAAATCGTTTTCCAGATAGTATAAGGAACATTTTTCAGTGTGAACTTAATCAGACTGGTCACAGCGACTGCCAGTATGTTTGTCCACTTAAACTTAGCGCTCAACTTTCTACTTTCAACTTCGTGATATACTTAAGGTAGATTTATACTAGAATACCCGTGTATCCCATTGCAAGACATACCCCCACGATCAAGGTAGGCACAATGGTTTACTGCGTTGGTAATTTATACTTGAATCATCCTAGCTTTACAACGTTGGACCATTGATCATAGGTATGTACCATCGTACAATCAAAGTTCTCAATTTGGTTGTCCAACGAGGGTAAGACAGATACCTTTTGGTACGAATTTTTCTTTAAAAGCACACGGAATTCTAACTCATTTGAGCTTATATTCCTTAAGATTTTGTCCAATATTGGATCTTTTAAGATATCCGGGCTGTGTCTATGTCAGCATATAGTCTGGATGAAACTGAAAGACAGCCAAGATATCCTCGGATGACTCAACAATATAAACACCTAACACCTTAAGTATTGGCCATCTATCAATGTAAGATTTAAGACCATAAAATCATACGTCGATGGTATGTGACCCACTTGGTACCTAGTTCGATATGTTTGTATCACTTAGCTTATTTTATTAGTTTGAGCGCTAAACCTAGCAACATATCGCTTTCGATCCAAGTCTTCTCAGTTGTGACACCTTACACGTGTTAGCCTAATCCTTCAAAAGTAGATTCATTTCATTACCGAAGTTGCATCAAAAGCCAAACGAAACTATTTTTGTATTTTTCTGAGAGACTACACCCCCCAAAATTTTTGCTTAAAATTGAAAAATAAAAAAAATAAAACGAAAACAATTTTAAGAAACAAATTTACTGAAACGAAGAAAAATATTATTCTGTGACCATACTCAATCCTCGAATTCGACCATTTTTAGCAGTTCAAGCAGAGCAAGAAAACGTCCTTTATTAACCGGTTTTGTAAACACATCTACGACATTATCGTCTTTGTGAATTTGATTCATGGTAATGAGTCCCTTGTTGAAAGAGTCACGTATGAAATGAACTTTTATGGCAACGTGCTTGGTTTTTGAAAAATATACCGGATTTTTCACTATTTGAATAGCTACATCATTGTCACAATATATGGGAATTTGGAAGAAATTCAAACTGTAGTCGACTAGCTGATGTTGAACCAATATAACCTGGGAACAACAGGCCGAAGCAACTACATACTCAGCTTCTGGAGTTGACAGCGAGACAGTTTGTTGCTTCTTGCATTTCCAAGAGATAAGGGGATCCCCCAGAAACTGGCATCCGGCTGAAGTGGACTTCATATTCATACCTGTATCTCCAAAATTGCTGTTAGAATACGCACATAAATCAAATGGAGATTCCCTTCAATACAACACTCCAAGCCGAGGCTTGCCCTTGAGATATCGAAAGATTCTCTTAACAGCATTTAAATGAGAAAGTTTAGGGGTAGCCTGATAACATGCACACTGACACATAACAAACATGATGTCTAGTCTACTAGCTGTCAAATACATCAATGAGCCAATCATCAACCTGTACAATGTCTCATCAACCGCTTCCCCTTCCAGATCTTCGGTCATCACTGGTCTTTCTACCATATGAGTATTTGCAGGTTTAGTGTCCTGGAGTTTGAATTTGGCAATAATGTCGTCAACATACTTCCAGATCTTCGGTCATCACTGGTCTTTCTACCATATGATGAATCAGAATGCCTTTGGAATCTTGACAAACTTGCAATCCCAAAAAGAAAGTCAGTTATCCCAATGCACTCATTTCAAACTACTTCATCATCAATTCTTCGAACTCCTTGCATAGTGCATCACTAGTGGATCCAAAAATGACGACGTCCACATAGATCTGCACCAAGATCTGATCTTCATCCACTCTTCTGATAAACAGTGTCTGAACGATGACACACGAGTGTAACCGTTTGCTAGCAGGTGCTCCGTCAATGTGGCATACCAAGCACGGGGAGTCTGGTGTAACCCGTACAAGGCTTTGTCAAGCTTGTAAACATGACAAGGACACTGCTTGTCAACAAACCAGGTAGTTGTGATACATAGATTTCTTCCTTCACTTTTCCGTAAAGAAAAGCCATCTTGACATCCATTTGATAAACTTTGAATCCCATGAATGAAGCATATGCCAGAAATATTTGAATAGCTTCCAATCTGGCAACAGGAGCATACACTTCATCATAGTCAAGACTTTCAATCTGCCTGAACCCTTGAACCACCAGTCTAGTTTTATTTCAAACAATCACCCCACTGTCATCTCTTTTATTTATATAAACCCATCGCATACCAAGCGATTTCTTTCCCGCTGGCAAACGAACCAATTTCCATACTTTCAACTTCTCGAACTTGTTCAACTCATCTTGCATTACGTTTACCCAGCTAGGTTCTTTAAGAGCCATATCAATCGTCTTCAGCTTGATCTGTGGGATCAAAATAGGAAAACAGACAAGTTGTGATCGTTCCTGTCTAACCTCTGGTCAAGACTCCTACTCCTATAGGTCCAATCACATTTTCGATGGGATGATCACGTTGGACACTAGTAGGAATAGCAACTTCTGGAGTGGTTGCAATTGATGGCAAGTTAGTCAGGTTCTCTACTGATGTCGTCACAGTTTGGTCAACAATCGGTTCCTCCTCCGAACCATCAGCAACAAATTCATTAGGGATGATCACGTGTCCTCATTATCAGCAGAGTTCAACGCTTCCCCTTCTTCATTTAGGATGTCGGAGAAATCAGGTGCAACGCGTATTTCTGATGCAGATGTTGAAGATGAGGCTATAGGTGTGCTATCCCCCACGACTATAGCATCCCCTCAAATTCAACATCCCCCTCTTCTTCAGTGTTATAAGGAACAGTTGAGGGTTGAGAATCAGCATTAATCTGACTTGAGGTACCTCCATGATCAATCGGCGATTCATCAAAAATATCAAAAGATTTAAAAAGATGAGCATAATTATAGAGAGTAAATGGCCCGTTTCCAGCATCAGTTTGATTCTCCTCAAGCCATTGTACATCAAAAGACTCTATTATCTGTCATGTCTTCTTGTTGTACACTCTATACGCCGTCTTGTTCTCAACCGCAGCCTTCCCTGCATATCCAATAAAATAGCATTCATCTTATCTGGCATCGAACTTAGGTATTGCTTCCAAATGTAGGAGAGTGCATGGACAACCGAAGGCTCTGAAATGCCCAACATAGGCTTTCCCCAAATAGTACTTCATGAGGCATCTTCATGCGTGTTTTGTTTATAATAACTTTGTTCTGAACATAGCACGCAGTATTGATGGCCTCGTCACTGAAGAAAACAGGGAGCTTGGAATCGCACAACATTGTTCGAGCTGCTTCTATCAGGGTTCAATTGCTTCTTTCAGCAACCCCATTTTGTTGAGGAGTTCGAGCAGCATGTATTGTCTAGCGATTCCTTTTTCAGCAAAGAAAAAGTTCAGTTTAGCATTCTTGAACTCAGTGCCGTTGTCACTTCGAATTCCTTTCACTTTCTTCCCAGTCTGATTTTCCATAAAGATAATAAAGCTTTTTACCAGCTCTGCAGTCTCACTTTTGTTAGCTAAAAAGAAAACCCAAGTAAAACGTGAGAAATCATCAGTAATAACTAAACAGTAGGACTTTCCTGATAGACTGAGAACATACACAGGACCAAAGAGATCCATGTGAAGCAACTGCATTACACTGTGAATTGTGTTGACAGGTTTTGGAAAGTGAGGTTTTCGATGTTGTTTGCCTTTAGTGCATGAAACACATTTTTCAAAAGTTATAAAATCTTTAACCGGAAGACCCCTTACCATCCCAAGTTTTGCAAGACAATTCAAGTGTTTAACATTTGAATGCCCTAAATGATGATGCCACAGTATAGCATTGTGTTCAAAGACTTTGGTAAAAAGACACGCAACGCTTTCAGTGGGCGGTTTGTTCATCTCAATAACGTAAGCGTTGCCCTTTGGTCAGATTTTAGCAGAATCCATTCATCAGGAATGACCATTCCTTGTTTCAGAATAAAACAGTGTTTCTTAGTAAATAGAGTTGCATAACCATTATTGAAAATTTGAGAGACACTTAGCAAACTGTGTTTCAACTCGGGAACTTAGTTTGACATCTTTGAAGCAAAGATTTTCGTTTCTAATAGTCGCCTTTTGTGTGATCTTCCCTCTCTCCTCCCGCAAATGCAACATATCCACCATTAAAATTGACAAGGTCGGTCAGTTGGGATAAGTCGCCAGTCATGTGCCTGGAACAACCACTTTCGATGACACAAAGTCTAATGACAGCCTTCCAGAGTCGTTCCTGCACATTATGCGGGATCAGTTAGATTTTGGTACCCAAGCCATAGTCACAATGGGTCCACCCTGTTCATTTACATATGACACTTGCATCCAAATCATATGTTCATTTGATTGAGTGGTGGTGTCATTTTTGCATGATAATTTTGGAGAGACGTTTGGAGATTGAGTCTTTGGTTTCTAAACTTGCTTAGGCGTCTCCAATTTCTCAGATGTCTTGGGCATAAAAGTTTTTGAGTTTGGAATTTTATTGTAAGATTCATTTTTTTAACTTTATTCTAATCTCCATCAGAAGGTTTCATTTTGGAATTCAGCTTCTTAACAGGTTTAGAGTTTTCAATCTTTCCATGTTTTGAAGATCTGATGTTCCCTTTTGTAACCTTCTGATTCTCTCCCACCTTGAGATTGCTTGGATGATGCTGACAATTTCTTGTGATATGTCCAGCAATGCCACATGTGTAGCATACTCGACGTTGCACATGTGGCTTTGTCTGTGGTCCATCAGATTTAACAAAACGTGAGCTCATGCGTGATTTCTGAAATGCAGATAAAACAAGCTTAGTTTGTTTAACCGAATTTTTCGATTTTTCAATAGATGGAACATATTTTGTTTTATTTTTGTTTTGAATATGTTTTACCAATAGATTTTTAGATTTATCAAATTTATTTGGCAAAAAAACTGAATTCATGCAACTAGAATAAAAACAAACATCAAAACAAGTTTTGCTCTCAAAAACATAGCCCACACAATTCACAGTATTTGATGAAACAGAAATATTGTTTGAATTTTCAGAAATTAGATCATTGTCTTTCGGGAATTTATTATTGAAAACAACAAAGTCGACATCATCTTTATCATCTTCATCAACCCAATCTTCGATGACTTGGTCTGCACTTGAAGCAACAGGATTAGTAACAATCACGTTCGCACAGAGAGTTTTCAAAGAATCAGAATCTTTTGTGTTTGAAAGTTCAACAGGGGCTCCTGTAGTCTTTTCATCATTTGACCCAACAGGGGCTCCTGACTTTGATTCTGATTCTACATTGGTCAAATCTGACTCAACTATTTCAGGTGACGCAACTTCTTTGTGTGATTCAAAAGTTTATGTTTCA
This sequence comes from Scalesia atractyloides, assembly GCA_947069175.1. Lineage (NCBI taxonomy): Eukaryota > Viridiplantae > Streptophyta > Magnoliopsida > Asterales > Asteraceae > Scalesia > Scalesia atractyloides. Next base: position 49,475,261 of record CAMTDV010000001.1, on the reverse strand, counting down.
TGTAAATCACTTGTAGATTTAGCCAAAGAAGCTGCTTCGGTCTGTTTGCCATTTCCGAAATTTTTCAATAATTCAACCAACCCTTTCATCATGGCAAACTCAACATTTTCATTTTTATTTCAGGCTCTGATCTAATGGGTTGTTATTCGCACTTATTTTCCAACACTTGAAACTGTTTATCGATTTAGCATTATTCTAAAAATTTAGGGTTTCAATGTGATTTAACACATTTTCAGGTTTGATAAAACTTTTCAGTCTGAAACTTTTAAAAAAGTCTATTTTTCTAAAATAACTTCGGTTTTATCAGGCCTTGTAATTTTGATTTTTCATGACTTAGCAGGTTCGACTTTCTTGGGCTCGGATTTTCCAAATTCCATGTTAGGCATGTTTTCTATCTCCTCTTCAGTCATGGGAGTTGATGTGTAGTTGTGATTGTAAGGTGGAGGTATGCTTACAAATCCCAACCCTTTATTCCTCACTTCCTTTTTGGCATAAACTAACTGTTGATTAATCATTTTCTCAACCTTCTCACTAGACACGTCAAATTTTTTGAAACTGAAATCTGTGTTTTCAAAGGTTGCTTTTAAATTACCAAGTTCAACAGTCAATTTTTATATAATTCTTTAAAATGGAGATATCGGCATTTTTCCTCACTCAAATCATTGTGCAACTTACGGATATCACACTTTTGCGCCTCCACCATATCCTTATATCCATTTAGTTTCTTTTTGATCTGATATTCATTAGATTTGGACAGTTTAAGTTGCATAACGAGAGAGTCTGCCTGCTCTTTTACCCATTAAGTTTTTCCCTACAAACAGGCGTTCAACAGATATTGTCGACACATACCTCAGTTTCAGACGAGGGAATTCCATTAATCTGTGCCATAAGAGCTTGATAGATCGTCTCCTCAGCTATCTCAGAGACCAACTCCATGTCTTCTTTTACCTGTGCCACAATAGACTGATTTGCCTGAAACAAGTTGTCTGCAGTGATCTGAAGATCATTCATTTGTTGAGACCAGTCAAAACCCCCTCCTTCCTGAGCCACTAATGCATTTCCTGGATGTGCAGTGGAATTTGATGCAGACCTAGTATTTTGATTTCTGGAGGGTGAGTTTGGAGGAACGCTGATCCCTGCACGCGAGACACTCAGGTTTTAAGTAGACACAGTGTTCGAGTTAGGTCTTATGCAGAACTAACTTTGATTGTCACATTTGAATCTGATCGTTCCTTTTTGGGTTGACGACATTCACGAGCAAAATGACCGTGTTTGTGACAATTGAAGCATCGGAGCTTCGACTTGTCCCAACCAAGCTCCTTGTTGGATGCTTCCAAGGTATTTCTTGCTGTCTTTTTCATGAAATTCTTTGTGTGAAACACGGCCATTACCATCTGCCAAGTAATGTCCATTTCTTCAACGTCATCAGGATGGACTTCATGAAGCATATTTGTACCAATTTGACCTGCGGTTATCTTGCCAACAACAAAAGCGTTGTAGCAGTTCATCACTCCAGCCATAAACGCCATGTTTTGCTCAAATTCTTTAGGCATTGTAATTTGAGACGAGGGCTGAGTAAGCACAGAAGCAGACTGAGGGTGGCTCATCTGTTGGGCTTAGACTGGAATATAACTGGATTGACCACTGTATGCTAACTGAATAGTGGATGATGCAGTAGTAGAGAAAGAATTTCCAACTCCGTGCAGCGAAACAAGTGTAGTATTTGTCAATACACCCGCGTTGTTGTAGCTTGCCGTGTGATTGTACAGTCACTGCTTGTCATCCATCTCATAGGACCTTAGCAATGAAATCAGCTCTACAAGATTCATCCTTGATAGATCCTTGGTCCTCTTGATGAGAGTGACGTTTGTATCTAAGTTCCTTAGAAGAGCATTCAGCAGTTTCTTGTTGGTGGCAGAATTTTTGTGCAATATCATGTCACTAACCAGGGAGATGAACCTTTGAATTTGATTTTCTAGTGTTTCGCCTGGATAATGATTGAACATGTTAAACCTTTGAGTGAGCATCACCCGTCTGCTTTCCTTCATCTCTTCGTTCCCTTCATACATTGCCTACAATGCAGTCCATAATTCTTTTGCAGATTTTGCCTCTCGAACACTAATATCAATTTCCAGGGCAAGTGCAGAATGCAACATAGCCAGAGCTTTGTCATCTATATCTAACTTCTCACGATCCTCCTCAGTGTACTGTGATTCTGGCTTGAGTTCGGTGGTTCCTAAAACTTCATCCACCACGTATGTGATCACTGTTGGTCCATTACAGATTGACCTCCAAGCCTTTGGATCCTTGATTCTCATGTACAGAATGAACATGAACTTCCATTCTGAGAAGGATCCCCCCAAGATCACTCTGGGAATCCTATTCTTTGTACCAATGATGTTGTCTAGATCTTGGTTAATTGCTACCTTTTCACTTAAAGCTAACTGATTAGTGGGATCCATTTACTTGAAAGAAGTCTTTGTGAAATTTTAACAGTTCAAGAATAGATTCGCACACTTTTACGTCCAACAATCAGTTAAATATCGGTTCAAGACCAGTTGTATAGTTCAAAACTGGTCGCACAGTTCAAAATTGTTTACACAGTCGAAAGCAGTCGCACAATGAGCAAAGGTTCAAAACAAGTCGCACACTTGTCAAGAAGTTGAAGACAGGTCGCACACTTGTCAAAAAGGCTCAAAAACAGGTCGCACAGTCCAACACTAATATTTGCAGTCGCACGCTGATGTTGAACTCACACACTTGACAAGTTTGGGCTTGCAGAGTTATCTTTTGGGCTCGCACAGGTGTTACAGGCCCAGTTTCTTGGATCACACACTTGTGTAGCACACTTGAATCTCACAGTGGAGTCGCACAAGAATTTATGGAGATATAACCAAATTCGCACAACCATAAATCTTCAAGATATCCGATTTCAACCGAGCCTTCACAAGACTACTTAGGCTCTGATACCAATTGTAAGTCGCAACAACTCAACAATCGGATATCAAACACCAAAAAACTAGCGGAAATACAAGTAAGATGAAGATTAAAGCAAATTGTATTGATTTAAGAACAAACAAGGACACGATATCAAATCGTCTCATACTCTTGTCGATAATAAGCACACAAGTTCTCTAGAGAATCAACAACCCAAAAACTGATTCGGAACCTCCTATTTATGATTACATAGGAAGCCCATTACATAACCTAAAGCACAAGCCCAATTAACAACTAAACATATATTCAAGCCCATAGACTCGATTCAACCCAAAAGCTACACACAAATCAAGACAGACGCAAACTTATAATAAATTATGCCCTTACACATGGCGAAACATTGCAAAAGCAAGAAATATTCTAAACCAGATCAAAATTTTGCTAAACATTTCACCTATCAATTTGATAACTTTAAGAAATCTATTCAAAACTTCATTAAAACAAATTGTATTCGGAGAAGGAAAGAAGATCATGATAAATTGAGATTCAAGCAAGTTTGGGTTCCGAAAATTAAATAACGTGTATATCTTTCTTGTTTGTTGTTGTATAACAGAATAAAATTCAAAAATTGGCTTTGAATGCTAATGGAGTACATTTGGCACGTCGACAATGGATGCTCTACGAATATGTTAGGATCTGAGTTTGAAACTATTATGGAAGTTCAAAGGATGAAAGATGAAAGATAATAAATCAGATGAACATGCAGCGGAATGATGAACTTTAATTCATAACAATTGAGAGATTGTTTCCATTGTCAAGCTTTCATAATTATAATTACTTGCATATGACTCACAATCTCCCCCTCAGCCTAAGATCACTGATTTGTTCGTACATAATGTAAGGAAGAAATGTTAGATTGATAAGTGATGAAAAGTGATCAAATAGAACAGTACAGGCATTGTTCTATTTGTACTACAATTCTAACCAATGAGCATCTTATGATGATGTCAGCAGGAAAATGACATATAACAATATTAACCAACTAACAATATCTTCTAAGCTAACCACTACTATAATTAAACATTATAAAGACTGATAGAAAACAATGATTAGACATCCTCTGTTAGCCTTCAGCAGAACTTTGCCTTAGCAGACCTTTAGCTTTAGTCTTCATTAGAGCTTTGCCTTGGCAGACATTTAGCTTCATTCTTCAGCAGAGCTTTGCCTTGGCAGACCTTTAGCTTTAGTTATCAACAGAGCTTTACCTTGGCAGACCTTTAGCTTTATACTTCAACAGAGCTTTGTCTTGGCAGACCTTTAGCTTTAGACTTCAGCAGAGCTTTGTCTTCAATAGAGTTTTTCTATGGCAAACCTTTGATATTTAGTCTTTAGTAGAGCTTGACTTAGGCAGATGTTATTATTAGGATAAGAGGTTATAGTATATTTTTGCTTTCTATCATCTGTTCTTTTGTAGGGTTCAATTTTAACAATCTCCCCCAAGAACAGATGATGCCAAAATAAAAACTTTATTGTTGATCTTTATTCCTCATCAATGATTCCCTTATTTTTCCTTTAACTGAAGTTCAAAATCAAGGGCAATCATATCATCTACATCCCTCTCAAGTTCAAGATTCAGCAAGTCTTGGAGGTCAGCTGCATGCAGACCATATGCATCCTCCATTTTTATCTTTTGAACTCTACCATCTGACCTGAGTAGTGTCAATTCATGGGTGTCTATGGAAGAGTTCCATTTTAGAATTTTTGAGTCAGATGGTTTTCTTAGGAGTAGGGTTATTTGTGATGACTTGGGTGAGATAGGTCTTCTTACAAGTGTAGAAAGTGTGGCTCTAAGCTTATCACTTGAAGCATCTGTGTGGTAAAAAATTTGATTCTTTATCCCCTCTTTTCTTAGTTCTTCATGCATCCTTTGATCCTCTTCTTCCATTTGCTTTTACCTCTTTGCTTGAATTAAGGCAATGGTGGGTGATCCAGATGTTGAAGTTGATCTTTTAGGAGCATGGGTCTGTTGAGGAGCAGTGGCTGGTTGAGAATAGGTTGGCTTTCTTGGATATAATGATCTTTCTTTCTTAGCTCTTCCAATCTTATGTAGGTTTCGATCACTTTAGACACTAACCATCTAGCAATTTGCCTTGTTGTTCCATATAGAGCATCAACAAGTTCGGCTTTCATTCTTTTAATCTTTAGAGCATGGTCTTGTCTTTCAAGCTTAGCCTTTTTCCAAGTAGGAGGAGTAGGCTTCTTTGAAGGATCCTTGAGCATTGTATAAATTCTTTCAATTTCTTTTTAGCTCATTTGCCGACCAGTCTTTAAATTGAGCCCTTGTTGCTTTGTAGGGCATGAACTTCATAATATGATCAACATAATCTTGCTTTAGCTCTGGATCATCAGAAGTTGGATTTTCAGACATAGACTTACTCAACTCCTTAGCAAATTCTTCAATGTTTCTCACTTTGCTCAGTTGAAATTGCACGGAGATTGGTAAAGCCCTGTCATCTTTATCTTTTGATTTTCTTTTGCAATGGTCTCAGCTTGTCTAGCCTTTAACTTAAGATATTCATCAAGATTCTTAGACTTTCAATACCCCAGCAAGGATGGAAATTCTCTGTGTTTCGGATCCTCTATCTTGTAGAAAGCTTCTATCTCTCCTTTATCAGCAAAAAGTTCCAAAGGGTATAGTGAACCCATTGGAAGGAATGAAGATGATAAGTGCATGGGTGGAATTGGGGTTTCTAGTGAACCCATTGGAAGGAATGAAGATGATAAGTGCATGGGTGGAATTGGGGTTTCTAGACATGGCAGTGATGACAATGGTTGTGAAATGGATTGTGATGATGCAGGGAGTGGTGATTGACTCTCTTCATCATCATCATTAATAACAAAAGTTTTCCTTTTGCATTGGAATTTAAGTTTTGGAGATGGTGGATGTGTAGGAATTCGAAGTGGTGTGCATATGGGTTTGGTTAATGTTGGAAATGTGAGTGGGGCAATGGTTTGAGGAACATCTGTTGTTCTAGTATCTACTGTCACAACATCTGTCCTAACATCTGTTGGGGTTATGGACAGAGGATACAATGATAGTAGCTTCAGCAATGGTTGTGGAAGAGATGGGAGTTGCTTGTCTTACTTATCTTGCAAACTTTCTTTGTCTTGAAATACCAACATCTTCTTTTCCAATTGCTTAGCTTTTTCTTCTTTAATGAGCATCAAAGCTTTAGCTTCAAGTGTATCTGGTCTTTGCTGCTTTTCATTAGCAATCCTTTCAACTTCTTTGTTTAGAGTCTCATCAATTCCTTTTCCGATAGTAGCTATCGATGCTTCAGTAGTGGTTGCTGGCTATTGTTGCACCTTTGATTTAACATTTAAATCAAGCTGCAACTTTCTCATGTGATCTTTCTCCCCCTGTTTGGCATCATCTTCTATGTCATCTTGAAGAATGATAACCGGGGCATAGCCAGTAGGTTTTAGCAAGTGGTCTTTGATGGCTTTAATGTCGGCTTGTGTATCTTCTTATAGAGCCTGGACCATATTGCGGATCAACTTCATATGGGTTTCATGCTGAATATCTGCCAATTGTCTCCGAGCTAGGATGATTGGTTGAACAACCTTCCATAGCTCTTCAGCATTTTGTGTTGGAGATGGTTGAGGTTGAGAATTTTTTAGCAGTTGTTTCATCATGGATTTGATTTCATCAATAGATGATTCCATGGTATTGATTCTCTCCACCAGTTCTTGATATTGTAATTTATCACCTAAATGAATAGGATCATCTAAATTCCTACCAGATGTAGTTGTATTTGGATCATCAACATGAGAAGTCTCAATGTTGTCAGAACCAAATGCCCCTTGTTCGTGGTACTCAGGACTTCTAACTGGTTCAGAGGATACAATTGTAGCCTCAGCAGTTGTTGCCTTCAAGGAAGTCTTATGTATGTAACCACTGTCCAACTGGGCCACTGTTGTAGCAGCAGTTGTAGTAGTTGCTTCACTTGAATAACCACCAAGAGTTACATGGAACTCATGGTGTATAACCTCCTCAACTATTTCTAGGTTGACTAATTGTGTTTTCTCAGATTCAGTCAATGCTGGAGTTAAACTCTGAGTGATGGGTAATTGAGAGGGACTGCTTGTAATCTGAGTTTTCTCAATAGCTTGAAACAGAGGTAAAAATGTGCAAGGAATTGGAGAGGTGGGTAATGGAGTAGAAAGAGACTAGCCCTGGGAGAGGGGCTGGAGAACAAATGTTCAACTTAATATTCTACCTCATAGTGTGGTGTCCCTGTACTTACAACTCTTTCCTTTTGTGAGGAAGTAAGAGGAGCTTGTGATGGTGAAGATATTTGAATCAACTGCTGTGAGGAAGTAGCAGCAGTGGTTGTAAGTGACTTTGGTGTTGTCAGAGGTAAAATATCTGGGATCTCATCTTCCAGAGTTACCTTTTGGGGGCATTTGGTGGGCTTCTTGGATTTGGTGGGTTTCTTTTTGGGTTTTTCTGGTAGGGGTTGCACAACACTGGTTGTAGTGCCATGATCACCAAGAGCAGTGGGCTCAGCAATAGAGGAAGGAGCAGAGGGTGTGGAAGTAGTCAAAACATGCTCAGTCTCTGTTGCTTTTGTTTTCAACACCTTTGGTTTTTGTGTTGAGAGTCTAGTAAAAGTTTCATGTGAGGCTGCCAACTTCCCAGATGACACCTTGTTGAAAATGAGTTTCAGAAACTTGTTTTTGCAAATCGATACTCAACAACCTAGGTGTATCAAAAAAGCTTTACCCTTTTTAATATTATTAAAATTTGCAACCAAATCATAAAACAATACCGAGAAAAGTTAAATTTTGATTTGGTTAAAACAACAAACCCAGGTACTGAATATTTAAAGGTATTTCGTTAAAAGCAGTCGTTTTGGCTAACAAACATAATAAAAGTGTGTAGAAAAAGAATTTCATGTCAGCGGGAAATTCAGGTTTAAAAATGGTAATACTTGATAATTGACCTTCATATCCTCGCTCAATGAATTCAGCGTGTAAGTCTTTCTTTGGGAAAGAAGTGGGGTCATCGAGGTCGTTAAGACCAAATGTGGTGGAGATACTAGATGGAGAGATTTTAACAAGTGACTGTCTAATCTTTGAAGTGATGGCAAAAGGCTTTTTGTTTTGAATCTCGAGTTCAGCATTTGCCCAAAAGTGGGGAAGGGTGTCGAGATAAATCGGAGCCTTGGCCAGTAATACATCTTTGTATGATGATGATTGTAGAACATCAATAATGGAGTGAAACATAGTGTTATTATTGGGTTTCTCGAATATCGGAAGTTAGTTGTGGGGTGTTTTTATGATGAGATTCATGGTGAAAGAGTGATTATTGAGGGTTTGGAAGAAGATGAGAGTAATGGAGATTTTTATGGAGAACTTTTGAAATCGAAACGGCAAGTGGAACTCTGTTTGGATGAAAGAGGGTTTCTAAAGAGAAAAGCGAATGCTGACGTGGCAGCGGTTTTCAAAAGATCTAATGGCTATCCACTATCCACATGCAACCTCTGTTAGTAATGGATGATAGTTGTTTAGGAAACCTCTATTGATGATCAACAGAGCATAGGAACAGTGGTGATTTTACACTATCAGATGATAGATTATCAGGAGACAAGCAGTGGTTTGCCTAACAGTGGACATGGATAACATAGAGTACTTTTATCAGTGGATAGAGAAAACCAAGCAGAATTTATTTTTGAAAAGCAGTGGTTATGGACAGACTTTTAGGAGTTTGTAAAATTTTCAATTTTGGCTATTTTAAGGATGAAATTTTGATTTTCTGAAAACATTTTAATGTTATTTATGCATGGAACACAAATGCTTGTTTTATTCCATGTTTAGCATATCAAGTCTAGAGATCTTTTAAAGGTAGATGTATCTAATGCTTTTGTTAGAACATCTGCCAGTTGATCTTTAGTTGGAACATGATGTAGAGAAATCAAACCTTTTTCATAGCAATCCCTCACAAAGTGATGTCTGATGTCAATGTGCTTTGTGGTAGAATGAGATACTGGATTTTTAATGATGTTTTTACCTACTTGACTATCTAACATGAGAGGAGTCTTTAAAGCAGTTACACCAAAATCCAATAGTTGATTTTGAAGCCATAGGAGTTGAGCAGTGCAGCTTGCAAAAACAATATACTCAGCCTATGTTGTGGATATTGATATTGTAGCTTGCTTTTTACTTTGCTAAGACACTAAGCAATTGCCTAGGAATTGACATCCTCCTGAATTTGACTTCCTTGTGGTGTGACATCCAGCAAAATCACTATCTGAATAACCTGAAAACTCAATATTTCCATTAGTTGGATACCATACCAAGTGTGGGAGCACCTTTTATGTATCTGAATTTCCTTTTTATAGCAATGGGATTGGACTTCCTAGGTGCTGACTGGGATCTAGCACAAACACATGTTGCAAACATGATGTCCGGCCTTGATGCAGTTAGGTACAGTAAAGAACCTATCATGCTTCTATAAAGATTTTGATCAACCTAGTCATCTTAATGGTGACAAGCTTTATGGTTGCCATGGGTGTGCTACATGGTTTACAATCATTCATATAAAATTTTGTAAGTACTTCTTTGACATACTTCCTTTGTCGAATGAATGTACCATTTTGCAACTATTTTACTTGGAGACCAAGAAAACATTAGAGCTCACCCATTGCAATAATTTCAAACTTTGCTGCTTTGAGTTGTCTGAACACTTCACACATGGTAGTGCATGTGGATCCAAAAATGACGTCATACACAGAAATCTGGACAAGCATCAAATCCTTTCCCTCCATTTCAGAAATAAATGTTGTCAATTTTACCGCTTGTAAAACCAATGGATAAGAGAAAGGTGGAAAGAGTTTCATACCAGGCTCTTGGTGCTTGTTTCAAGGCATACAAAGCTTTGTTAAGCTTGTATATATGGTCAAGATAAAATGCATCTTCAAAGCCAGGAGGTTGACAAACATATACCTCTTCTTTGATCTTGCCATACAAGAATGCACTTTTGATATCTATTTGAAACACCTTGATGTTGTGGTTGGCAACAAAGGCTAAGAACATTCAGATGGCTTCTAATCTTGCTACAGGAGCAAAGGTTTCATCATAGTCAATGCCTTCTTCTTGTATGTAACCTTGAACCACAAGCCTAGCTTTATTTTTTACAACAATACCCCTTTCATCAGTTTTGTTTTTCAAGATCCATTTTGTGCCAATAGGACATACATCCTTTAGCAATGGTACAACTTCCCATACTGGTTATCTTTTAAACTGAAGGAGCTCTTCTTGAATGGCTTCTACCCAATTATTATCTTTTAATGCCTCTTGGTACTTGACATGTTATGTGAGAGATAGGAAACCAATAAAAAGACAAATGTTTTGGGATTGACTTCTAGTGAGCACCCCTTCATTTATGTTGCCAATGATAAGGTCAGATGGATGGCATTTTGAGGTGAAGGCTGCATATGGGAATAATCTGAGCTAACATCTGTTGGTAATTTTGAAGAACCAACATCTATTTGAAATGGAGGTGGAGGTATAAGAGAGAGAGGTGTGAGAACATGATGACTTTTATCCACAGTGGTTAGACTTTTATCAACAGAGGTTATAGTTGATGAGATGACAGAGGATTGAGGATCAGCAGTGGTTGATCCAACAGTGGCAGAGTTTTCATAGTTGTTAATAACATATGCTACTCTAGTGGTGGATGTGGCTTTATACTGTGGAATCACAATGCCATATCCATAGTCTTGTTGTGGAGACTTGGTGTACCTGCAGGGTCAGTCTTAACAGACACAGCTTCAAATGTGAATTTGTTTAAATCAAAAAGTTCAGCAGGATTTGTTGGGATTTTTAATTAAGAAAGTTTATTGAACTTAACATTCAAGGTCTCTTCCACACACCTAGTCCTTGAATTAAAGACTCTCTTGGCTTTAGCAGTGGTTGAATATCCCAAAAATAACCACACTCTACTTTAGCTGCAAATTTTGAAATTGAATCTTTTAGATTTAAAATGAAGCATGGGCAGCCAAAGATTTTAAAGTATGAGATCAGTGGTTTGATCTTCAACAGAGTTTCATAAGTAGTGAATTCATGTCTGGGGTTGATTAAAACTCGGTTTTGAACATAGCAAGCAGTGTTTACAGCCTCTTCCAAAAAGGACAAGGGTAACTAGAATCTGCAAGCATGGTTATAGCAGCTTCAATTAAAGTTTTGTTTTTCATTTCAGCCACCCCACTTTGTTCTGATGTTCTTATATGTTGTACTGCCTTATAATTCCTTTTGACACACGAAACTCATCCAACTCCTTATTTTTATACTCTGTACCGTTGTCATTCCTGAAGACTTTTACTAGCAGGTCAAATTGCTCTTCAACTTGTTTCACAAATCCTTGCAAGATACCTACACTCTCATCCTTGGAGTGCAAAAGTAAGTTCATGTAAACCTTGAAAAATCATCAACTATGACAAGACAATATTTCTTTTTACTCAGGCTCATGATTTTTACAGGGCCAAACAAGTCCATGTGTAACAATTGTAAGCACTGACTTGTTTTGGACTCACCAATGGGTTTGTAAGAACGTTTATGTTGTTTTCCTTTTAAACAGGAAACACAATGTTCTTCTCCTGTAAAAAAATTGTGGTAAGCCTCTTATAAGGCCTTGTTTAGAGAGTGTGGTGATAGTTGTCAGCTTTGTGTGTCCAAGTCTTCTGTGCCATAGTTCTTTCTCTTTGTTAGAGGCAGCTGAGAACAGACAGACATCAGTTATTGGATTATCCTTCAACATATCAACCACATACACATTGCCACTCCTATGAGCAACAAGTTGTGCTTTGCTCTCAGCTATGATTTGATCAATCTTTTTAACCACTTTTGGCCCAACAATCTGACAAGTTTTCTTAGTGAAGAATGACTCATAGCCTTTGTCACTCATTTGTGAAACACTATGAAGATTCAATTTCAGATTGTCAATAAGATTGACATTTTCAAATTTGACTTTACCAGCATGAACTGTTCCTGACCCAAGTACCTTCCCTTTTGAATTATTACCAATGGATATATTACCCCATCCATGAGCCATGAAGTCCTTGAGAAGGGCTCGACATCCTGTCATATGCCTTGAGCCTCCACTATCTACATACCATAAACTATTAAGGTAAGTAGAAGCTCCCTACAAATTGGTAAATAATTAGTTTAGGTGGGTTTCCAAAGCCCAAATGGCTTTGGAAAGGGTCATAAACATGCCAGTCTCAAATTTGGAAGAATGGTCAGTGGTTTAAACAGATCTTTGTAACATCTATTGAGACCCATCTCCTACCAAGTGATAGTAACCATGAGGATGCCTATTTACTCTTGGTTTTGAGGGCTTTTTGTAACCCTCATAACTAAGAGGTACCTTTTGATAAATTGGTTGGCTATATCCTCTTGGGTACTGGTTGGCACGTGGTGTATCTGTTACCTGCACCTCTTTGGGAGCAGAATTTTTGTGTAGTACTTTGGTAACAGGTGTTTCAACAGGCACAAAAGTCTGTTTAGACTTTCCTTTTGAAGTACTAGTCTTTGAACTTTCCAGTGTTTTGGATTTATACTCATTCTTTTTCAAATCAAAGTTTTTGAGATAATCACACTCTTGAGTGTTATGATTTGTTTTATTACAAATTGTGCAGTTTGGAGAATCAATGATCACACTCGTTTTGTTAATGTCATAAGCTTTTAGAAGAAAACAATTTTTGGTAACATGGTTCTTCTTTTCACAAAAATCACAAAACAAGTTTTTGATATTTTCTTTCTTTTTCCCTTTTTCAGACTTTTTGTCAGCAGATGTTGACATATGCTGGTAATTCTGTTACGGGAATGATTCTTGCCTTTGTGCTTTGACACCTTCAATGGTTGAAAAATCCATTGGCTTGAAATTTTCAGGAATGTCACATTCATCAGACGATGGGTTTAAATAGATATTTCTCAATCTCCTCAAAAGTTGAGGATCCCTCATGTCTTTCTAAAACAATTTTATTTCCATTTTTATCAAGAACTTTAATTTCTTGACCAGCCAAGTTTGTTGGAACAATTTCAACCACCCCAGAATCATTTTCAGTAACATTTTCAGAAACTTGGTCATTTTTCTTGAATCATATGCCAAATTTTATGTTACTTTTAACCTGGTTTTCTAGCAAAATCTCATAACCTTTACAGGATTCCACCCATTTTTCACTAGTGATTTGGGTGGATTCCAACTCCTTTTTACAAACTTGATATTTTTCTATCATAGTTTGGAGTTGATCTTTGGTTATGCTGCTTCAAGTTTTAAGCTGCTGATTTCAAATTCTTTTTCGAACAATTTAGTTTTTAGCTCTTTTGAAAGCTTTTCAAACTGCAATTCATCATCTAAAATCTTGTTCCTAAGGTTTTCATTCACCTCTTTTATGTTAGCAAAAGCTATGATGCATTTATTAGAACATAGATCTTTTAAGACTTGAGTAGATACCTTAGTAGCAACCATCATGGCACAATCACATTCACCTTCACAAACACTAGCATCCCATGGGTCAGACAGAGATTTCAAATCTTCATCAACACTTTCTTTTGTAACAATTGTTTCACCATGAGTATTAGACACAACAGATTTAGACTCCACTTCCTCAAATTCAACACCCTCAACTATAGACTCTAATGCTATAAAGCAAAATTCATTTTCTTTATTTCAGTTTCAGCAATTAGAGTAAAGTTTACATCAGTCAGATCCTTGGGAAAACTACTCCAATCAACAAAGCCCTGAGTAAGGAAGCTCTGTTGATTAACCTCTTCCTGTAGGTCCCCTAATCCATATGGATCTTCACAGAATCGTCAATCCAATCTAGAGTGCGGAATCCCCTAGATCAGATTATCATAGAAAACCGAACAATATCAAGAAGACGAACAAACATTTTCAATTTATCTTCTATTGATTATCCAACACGAATGTTTACAATCAATTCAAGACTCACACAAATTCTCTCACAACTCTCTCTAAAATGACTAATTGAGCAACCTTAACCCTAACGAAAAACTCCCTTTATATAGAGATAGGTTTGCAACTGGGCTAGGGTTTAACTACATGGGCCGCAAATTGGACTAGGCCTAAATCGCCTACCACTCCCTACAATGTGTCTAGTTTAGCCCATTCAATTAAACTAACTATTACAAAACTAAACCCGCTAACTGTTTATCATTTTACTAATTACAAGATATCCAAAGACCAAATCTAAGCAGTTGTCACAAATATGCACCAGCATTGCCTGAGTAGAGGTTTGAGTAACTTGTTATGAAGGATGCATTTGAACCTGAGGAGTTGGTGCTTGAACATATTGAATTTGAGGAACAGTGGTTTGAACATATTGCACAGGAACAGTTGTAGCAGGGTGTGCAAAATTAGTAGTGTTTTGCATATGAGGAGTAGGGGTTTACTAGGAATAATGGATAGTGTTTTGAGTTCTAGGGCTCTGATGTGTGACAACTGGTCCAGTTGATTGAGACCTACATTCTCTAGCATAGTGTCCTAGCGTACTACATTTATAACACTTAATCTTTGACTTATCCAGCCCAACTTTTGTCCCCCCCCATGCAACCCTGGAAACTTTCTACCAGTTCTCTTGTAATATTTGTTAGCCCTAACACTTAATAGAGCTAACTAGTGCAAAATGTCCATCTCTTCCAAATCGGAAGGATCAAAATGTTGAAGGTCATTCAACTCAAAGCATAAGTTATCAGAAGTTTGGCTATCCCCATTAGCAGCAAATGCATAATGAGGTGTGTAAGGGTCAGAGTTGAGATTACCACCAAAAATTATATCAATGAAATGATCATAACTCTGATCCTTACTACTTCCAGTGACTTCTTCTTGGCCAAAATGTGTTATACTACCGAATGCATAGTCATCAGCCACTTTACCAGACTCTTGTAGCTTCTTTTTCTTGTTCAGTTCTTTCTTATAAGTGAGGAGCCTACCATTAAGCTGAGTAAGACTCATTTTTTAAAACCAACTGAATTTCTAGTTACAAAAGCCATAGTGTCCCACTTGTCGGGTAATGATGTAAGAAAACGACAATTTAAATTCGAATTTGCAAGTGTAACATTTACTAGTTTAAGCTCACTAACGAGACAGCTAAATCTTTCAAACTGTTGGGTTAGTGACTCTCCTTTTACATGACAAAACATTTCATATTGTTGATTCAGAACCTCTCCATTGTTTTCAATCACTTCCTCAGTCCCACATAATTGCTCTTTCAAAGCATCCCATAATTGCTTTGCACTGTTGCAATGCAACAGGCCAGCATAGATATTGTTTGGGAATGTAGAGGCCACGATGCTAAATGCCTTTGCATCTAGCTTGATTTTTTGGAAATCTTGCTCGAAATAATTTTCAGGATTCTTTGGTACTTGGACTTTAGATTCCTCTATACTCGGTATCATTGGAACATGAGGTCCGAAAATGACCGACTTCAGGAATCGGTGTTTTTGCTAAGCAAGGACATGAACCATCCGTCTTTGCAAGATATTATACTCGGATCTGACAAGGATCGGTGGTTTAAACATGTTGCCGGTGTTATGAGAATCTTGTGAAGTGTGTGACATCCTGATTGTTTATAAACAGTTTTAGTTTAAAGACTTTGAGAATGGAATTAAACTTTGTTTTTAATAAAGACGAACAAACCGAATTAGCAGTGAGAGCTAATCTATTCAAATCACATTGATTGTTAAATGAAATTCGATTGACCAAGCTCTGATACCAATTGTTAGGATCTGAGTTTGAAACTATTATGGAAGTTCAAAGGATGAAAGATGAAAGATAATAAATAGATGAACATGCAGCGGAATGATGAACTTTAATTCAAAACAATTGAGAGATTGTTTTCATTATCATGCTTTTGTAATTATAATTACGTGCATATGACACACAATCTCCCCCTCAGCCTAAGATCACTGATTTGTTTGTACAGAATGTAAGGAAGAAATGTTAGATTGATAAGTGATGAAAACTGATCAAATAGAACAGTACAGGCACTCTTCTATTTATACTACGATTCTAACCACTAAGCATCTTATGATGATGTCAACAGGAAAGTGACATTTAATAATATTAATAAACTAACAACATCTGCTAAGCTAACCACTGTTATAAGTAAACATTACATAGACTGATAAGAAAACACTGATGAGACATCCTACGTTGGCCTTCAGCAGACCTTGAGCTTTAGTCTTCATTAGAGCTTTGCCTTGGTAGACCTTTAGCTTTAGTCTTCAGCAGAGCTTTGCCTTGGCAGACCTTTAGCTTTAGATTTCAACAGAGCTTTGCCGTGGCAGACCTTTAGCTTTAGATTTCAACAGAACTTTGCCTTGGCAGACCTTTAGCTTTAGATTTCAGCATAGTTTATCATCAACAGAGTTTTACTATGGTAGACCTTTGACATTTAGTCTTCAGTAGAGCTTGAGTCAGGCAGATGTTATGTTATTATCATTTTTTTGTCTTAAAAATCACACGAGTCTAACCGTGTAGTCGGTTTGTCAAATTCTCTATGGATCAAATTATGTGTACGAAAACGTTTATCTCCGGTTACGTCAGCTGGTTAAGTTTCCACCTTTGTGAATACAACTCGGAACAGTACCGAATCCGAAACAGTAACTCGGATAAACAATCTGAGATGGGAATTCGGAACAGTGAACCGAGATACCAATCCGTGATGGTAATTCGAGATGGTATCCGAGATGCTAATCCGAGATGCTATCCGAGATGATAATTCGAGATAGTATCCGCGATGCAAATCTGAGAAGATCCGAGATCATTCACCAATGATCCGAGATGCACTGTTCTGATCCAAGATGCAAGATTTCTGATCGGAGATGCTTCACTTATGATTCGAGATACAACTCTGATGATCCGAAATGCAACCTTTAGATCCAAAATGCAAGATTTATATCCGAGATACGTTACTGATGATCCGAAATACCAAGTTTTTATTAGAGATTCCTTGCTGTTTATCCGAAATAGAAGCAAAAACCCTAGAATAGCCTTCAACTTCAAACCAGCCGTCAAAAACGTCCAAAACTTCAACTTTTCCTACAGTTATGATTCTGAACCGAGCAAAAAAAGAGCCAAATGCTCTGATACCAGTTGTAGGTCCCCTAATCCATATGGATTTCACAGAATCGTCTATCCAATCTAGAGTGTGGAATCCCCTAGATCAGATTATCACAGAATACCGAACAATATCAAGAACACGAACAAACACTTTCAATCCTTCTGCTATTGATTATCCAACACAAATATTTATAATCAATTCAAGACTCATACAAATTCTCTTTCTACTCTCTCTGGAGTGACTAACTGAGCAACCTTAACCCGAATGCAAAACTCTCTTTATATAGAGATAGGTTTGCAACTGGGCTAGGGTTTAACCACATGGGCTGCAAATTGGACTAGGCCTAAATCGCCTACCACTCCCTACAATGTGTCTAGTTTAGCCCAATCACCTAAACTAATTATAACAAAACTAAACCCGCTAACTGTTTATCATTTTACTAATTACAAGATATCCAAAGACCAAATCTAAGCTGTTGTCACAAATATGCACCAACACTGCCTAAGAAGTGGTTTGAGTAACTTGTTATGCAGGTTGCATTTGAACCTGAGGAGCTGGTGCTTGAACATATTGAATTTGAGGAACAGTGGTTTGAACATACTGCACAGAAACAGTTGTAGCAGAGTGTGCAAAATTAGTAGTGTTGAGAAGAAGGGGTCTACTGGGAATAATGGACAGTGTTTTGACGTCTAGGGCTCGGATGTGTGACAACTGGTCCAGTTGATTGAGACCTACATTCTCTAGCATAGTGTCCTAGCCTATTACATTTATAACACTTAATCGTTGACTTATCCGACCCAACTTTTGTCCCCCCATGCAACCCTTGAAACTTTCTACCAGTTCTCTTGTAATATTTGTTAGCCCTAACACTAAATATAGCCAACTGGTGCAAAATGTCCGTATCTTCCAAATCTGAAGGGTCAAAAGGTTAAAGGTCATTCAACTCAAAGCACAAGTTACCAGAAGTTTGGCTTTCCCCATTAGCATTAAATGCATTATAGGTGTGTAAGGGTCAGATTTGAGATTACCAACAAATTTATATCAATGAAATGATCATAACTCTGATCCTTACTACTGCCAGTGACTTCTTCTTGGCCAAATAGTGCTGTACTATCGAATGCATAGTCATCAGACACTTTACCAGACTCTTGTAGCTTCTTTTTCTAGTTCAACACTCTCTCATAAGTGACGAGCCTACCATGAAGCTGAGTAAGACTCTTTTCTTTGAAACCAACTGAATTTCTAGTTACTACAGCTATAGTGTCCCACTTTTCTGGTAATGATATAAGAAAACGACTATTTAAAGTCGAATTTGCACGTGTAACATTTACTAGTTTAAGCTCACTAATGAGACAGCCAAATCTTTCAAACTGTTGGGTTAGTGACTTTCCTTTTACATGATAAAACATTTCATATTGTTGATTCAGAACCTCTCTATTGTTTTCAATCACTTCCCCAGTCCCACAGAAATGCTCTTTCAAAGCATTCCATAATTGCTTTGCACTATTGCAATGCAGGCCAGCATAGATATCGTTTGGCAATGTAGAGGCCACGATGCTAAATGCCTTTGCACCTAGCTCGATTTTTTGGAGATCTTGCTCGAAATAATTTTCAAGATTCTTTGGTACTTGGACTTTAGAGTCCTCTATACTCGGTATCATTGGAAAATGAGGTCAAAAAATGACCGATTTCAGCAACTGGTGTTTTGCTGACCAAGGACATAACCCATCCGTCTTTGCAAGATATTATACTCGGATCTGACCGGATCGATGGTTTAAACATGTTTCCGGTGTTATGAGAATCATGTGAAGTGTGTGACATTCTAACTGTTTACAAACTGTTTTAGTTTAAAGACTTTGAGAATGTAATTAAACTTTGTTTTAAATAAAGACGAACAAACCGAATTAGAAGTGAGAGCTAATCTATTCAAATCACATTGATTGTTAAATCAAATTCGATTGACCAATCTCTGATAACAATTGTTAGGATCTGAGATTGAAACTATTATGAACGTTCAAAGGATTAAAGGTGAAAGATGATAAATAGATGAACATGCAGCAGAATGATGAACTTTAATTCAAAACAATTGCGAGATTGTTTTCATTGTCATGCTTTCGTAATTATAATTACGTGCATATGACTCACAATCTCCCCCTCAGCCTAAGATCACTGATTTGTTTGTACAGAATGTAAGGAAGAAATGTTAGATTGATAAGTGATGAAAACTGATTAAATAGAACAGTACCGGCACTCTTCTATTTATACTACAATTCTAACCACTAAGCATCTTATGATGATGTCCACCGGGAAAGTGACATATAATAATATTAACAAACTAACAACATCTGCTAAGCTAACCACTACTATAACGAAACATTACAAAGACTGATAAAAAAACTCTGATGAGACATCCTATGTTGGCCTTCAGCAGAGCTTTGCCTTGGTAGACCTTTAACTTTAGTCTTCATTACAGCTTTGCCTTGGCAGACCTTTAGCTTTAGTCTTCAGCAGAGCTTTGCTTGGCAGACTATAAGTCCCGAAATCGGATCTAACAGGTATCCTAACCTAATCAATTGCGGAAATAAAGATTAGGAAGAAGAACAATTTCTTGAATCAAAATCAACTTGCATACACCAAAATAATGTCTGATACAAGTTTTTCAGTTATAACTCTCTGACCTTTAAACATTAACCTAATACATATATTTAGACTAATCAGCAAGCCCAACAGTTACATCCCTAGGCTCATGAGGCACTAGGAAGCCCAAAACCCTCTAAAAGCCCAAATGTAGCACTAATGTGTAAACCTTCACTAGTATAAGCCCAACAATCTCCCCCTAGGTTTACAACATTAGGCCTTTTAATCTTTAGGTCGCGCGTCCACTCCCAACCTTCCTGTAATGATTCCAGCCACAACAGTTGTCCAATCTTTAGCACATGCTTCATATAGCTCTGCTATTCGAATCTGGTGTGAAGCAAGAACCTACTGATCTTCATCGTGAAAGCTCACCAAATCATCCACATCATTAACCCTAAATGCCTTCTCTTTTGTTACTATTGCCACACTTCCAACTTTGGGATCATACAACCAGAAATTTGAAATTCTTCAAAATTCCTTTAGGAAATGTTGGAGCAACTTGTATAACAAGCTCTTTATCCGTCAGGGGCCACATCACCGACTTAAACCTCCTCCTTGTCCTTGCATCACGCACTCCCTTCGCCGCTCGTAGATACGGCTCAGCTGTTTTTCATTGTCTTGAACCTAGTCTTCACCTCCTGTTCCAATCTCTTGAAAAACCTCCATCATGGACCTCGTTCAATACTATTATCGTCAGAGTATGGAGCTCATAAAAATCAGTCAAAGCAATCTTCATCCACATTTCAAACTGAGACTCCTTAGAATAATATTCCCGAGTACCGTCCTTTCTAACAATAATCCACATCTTCTTTACATGGTCGTACATCCAACTAAGCACCTTTGATTTGTTTCCAACCTTGCTATAGTAACTTGAGCCAAGTTCCATGACATACTATTCAGACTGATTGGAGGGATCTTTCATTTGAAAATTCCCATCAACACCATTTGTTTCTTCTTTTGTGTCGTCGGACGCTTTTGACTGGCAATATATTTCTTTCTTGGATCACGCAAATAGTCATCCAACCCAGCTTGTCGTTCCGAAGCCAACTGTTCTTCAGCTAACCTGTCCGCTTCACTTTCCTCTGCTGCTCGTTGCTCGACTGCTCTATGTCGGTGTTCTATGTTCATTGGATCATCAGTAGGGTTAGAAAATTCTCGCCCAAACTTGTTCTCCAATTTAGCCTTCAAATCAAACACCAAAGTCATCAACATAGTGACGTCCCCTTGCAGTTGATCAATCATTTGGTCCCTCACGTCTAAGTGTGTCTGCAATGACGCAAGCATCCTTACGTATAACCTCATGTTCTAGTACAATCACTCGTTTCTTCAAATCCACAACATCAACGTCTACATCTTCATCATCACTATCCAGACCACTAAACTCAAAAGCGCGTTTTTCAGATCTATGTGAGTGTTCGGCAGCATCATCCGCAAACCACTTGTACCACTTCCACCCGCTCCAGATCCCTCAGCACCCACTGAACTACCGCCAAAATCCATCATTCGTAATACAGAGTCTGCTAGAATAGATAGGACCATGGAATGTGTAGCAATGTGAGCAGTTTGTCGGTTCAGAAGAAATAGGAGGATCAACCATCTGAGCATCTGTCATAGATACAAAAACTGAAGAGAAAACAGGAGTAGATGTCACCGGTGTAGATTCTTCAGCAATACTAACGACATGAGCTTCTGAATGACTTAGTTGAATAATAGGCTTCGTCCGCCATCTCTTTATCAAAGGTACTTCGTCTTCTTCATCCTCTTCATCAGCCTCAACCACACCGACAGGAACATCAACAGAGGGTATTACCAAAGGAGCTTCTAAGTTCTCTAAAGAAAGTTCTGGCAAAACTGGAGTCAGATTAGCATTAAACTCAGTAAGATCGTTTAAGAAAGCTTGTTGCTCGTCGGTATCTGCATCAGTGACCAGATCTTCAATCTCAATCTCTTTCTCTTTCATATGCACATCATGTTCTTCAGGAACAATAGCATTGACTAGTGTAGGAGCTGGGACATCCTGTCCGATCACTTCAGCAAACTTTCCAAACTTCTTTAACGGAAAATGACCAACAAAGACAATATTCGATGTCGAACATTTTTTCTTCATTGGGCTAAAGATAGTCGGTCCCATTGGCTTCATATTCAGCAGATTCGCATCAGAAGCATCCTTGGCTAAGTCGGGATATCGAGCATCCAAAATTAACTGTACGAAGCACAGATATAACAGAAACATCCTCTTCTTAGACTGCTCTAAAATCTTCTTCATAATTTCAAAAATATAACTGGAAAAGTTATATTTCCAGTCCATAATAAGAGCCACAATCGTGGAAGTTTGGGTTTGATTCGGTTGGTCTAACCCTCCCTTGTTCTCAGAAATGCACTGCATGCACATGTGCACCAGTAATCTCTAGTAAGCAGGGAACATTTTCTTGAGCAACGGCGGATACGAACCCTCATAACTCATCTCTGCAAGAATAAGCAACACTTTCTCCTTTACGTACACAGTTTGATCACTTGTAGCGTCTACAAACTGTAAAAACCTCTCGAACGCATGCTTCATTTACTAAGATCTCCTTACCCTGTATCTGAGAACTAATATATGGTCTCCCATCAGCTCCTCTCAGGTGGAATGGAGCTCTCTTCCAAAACGAGTGCACCAGATCTCTATATATAACTGGGTTGGCACGAAGTGCATACGCAATCTTGTATGCATTTAGACCAGCCATCATCGATTGGAACTCTTGGTAAAATTCAGCTGGTGGATCCGATAGGTATCCTGCTTGATCGTGGAACTGTTCCTCCACCAGCATGACTGCATCAACAGCCTCTTCTACCATTTCTGTCAAAACAATAACCAGGTTAACTCAATTTTAACGCAACTAACAGAAGTTAAAGGAGTTCTTAGGATAAAAGGTCAACACAATTTGATGGTTCAAATAGATTTCAAAGGTTCAATTATTAAAAGGTTCAAATCAGTTTGAGGGGTTCAATCATTTGGAAAGGTTCATAAGAGCTCAAAGGTTCAAACCCTAGAATCCAGATTCACTAACAGGTCAACAGTAATCTGGATGAACCTTTCATCAATCCGGATTAGCAAAGAGGTCAACAGTGATTCGGATGAATCATCAATCCGGAAGAGCAAACAAGTCAACAGTATTTCGATGAAACATCAATTCGGATGAAAGTTATCCGAAAAGAAATCCGAGTTCATCAACTCGGTTGAATATCCATTCGAAATGAGATCCGAAATACAAGTTTCTTTGAAGGCCAATCCGAAATGTTGTCTGAAATGCATAAAACTTGAAGATTATCATTAGATTTCATAATTTTTAGAGCATTATATACCTAATCCGGATGAACTTTGAGATAAGAATCCGAAATGAGAATGAACAGTGAGTTCAGAGATGATCAGGAAATATCAGAGGGTTTCGGAAAATTTTGTGAATAATCCAAAATGCATCTCTGATTCAGTTAATTACTTTTTCCGGAATGGGCTTGGGCCTAAAAACCTTTTGGGCCCAACTCAATCCGGAATCCATCATCCGAATTCCCAAGGGATCCGGATTAGGCTTTTGTCAGGACCAATCCGGAATATTGACAACCTACTGGGCCTATTTAGAAGGTGCTTGAAAGCCCAATCCGGAACAGTAACTCATGAACCATAAATGTTCAATTTTTAAGAGTGTCAGAAATTCTATTGGATTGGCCCAACTTCGAAACTTAGCAGACCAGTCCATATCCCTTGACAGAAACCATCTAACCAAAAATCAGCAATTAGACTAACCAAGCATCCAACCACCTTTTACCAACTACAAAAGTAAAACATTTAAGCACAAACACAAACATAGCCTTGCTAAGGGATCAAATCGTTTCAAAAGTCGACAAAGGAGCATTTTTCAGTATGAGCTGGGTTAGACTAGTCTGAGCGATTGCCAATGTAGGTCCCGTAGTCCGTATGGATCTTCAAAGAATCGTCTATCTAATCTAGAATGCGGAATCCCCAAGATCAGATTTCACAGAAACAAGAACAACAACATGAACACAACTCCTTTCAAACTGTCTTCTATTGATTATCTAACACAAAGTGTTTATAATCAATTCAAGACTCTATCTCAACTCTCTCTGAAGCAATTCTTTCAGTACTGAATAACTAACTAAGCAACCTCAACCCTAATGCAAACCTCCCTTTATATAGAGATAGGTTATACAACTGGGCTTAGGTTTCCTACATGGACTGCTAATGGGTCTAAAGCCCAATTTGCCTACCATGTTCTATTTAGTGTCTAGTTCAGCCCAATTACTTCTAATAACTATTACAAAACTAAACCCGCTAACCATTTATCATTTTACTAATTACAAGATATCTAAAGACCAAATCTAAGCTGTTGTCACAAATATGCACCAACAAACTCCCCCTTGACAATAGCTTCATAAAATAACTTAGTCTTCAGTCTTCTTGCAATCTTCAACATCTTTGAAAAACATTGGTCTTCGGATAGCTTCAGCTTTAATAGCTTCTGTCAGCAACAGACTCCCCCTAACCTGATGTATCCAATCACCAAATCTTCTAAATCGTTAGCGTTTGAGTAAACTCCAGTTTAGTCCTTGCATAGCAATCTTCGAAACTCTTCAACTTTGTCTGCAATGTAGAAAGGAGGTTCTACCATGCATCCAAGCAAACTCCTCTTCACCAAACTTCTCAGCAACACACTGCTACAATCTGCATACAATAGAACAAACATCTCGAGAAACCATAAGAATTTTTCAACACAAGTTAAACAAATTATTATTATTCAAGAGATAGTAAAACTGTATCACAGATTAAACACTTCTCAACTCAAACCATATACTCAAAATTTTAAGCACACATAACTTGCAAGATCTTAAAAAAAATTTGAACTCATCTTCTAACACTCACTCCCCCAACCGGTAACAACTCCTCCATGAACAACCATATTTCATACATTAAGAATATACAAGAAAATGAAATATTTTTGGATTTTTATATTTTCTGAAAGCAAATAAAGTACGAAATAATAAACACTCTATTTTTGTGAGTATCACCATTAAGAAGATCATATCAGCAACATCAAACTGTTTTCACACTATTTGATAATTCTATATGCAATATTCATGAAAAGCAGTTCAAGACGATTACCAGTATTGTTTATCCACTTAAACAAAATACATGAACATTTCAAGTACCATTACCTAGTGATGAATGTTGATAATTTATACTGATATACTAGTGTGTCCTACTTCAGGATATACCCCCACGATCAAGGTATGCACAAAAATTCATCGTAGTAGGTGAGTATACCGAAATTCATCCTTTTTTATTTACAAAGTTAGATAATTGGTGATCAGGTCAGTACTTCTGTACAGCAATGAGACCAATATCCAACGAGGGTTAGGGCAAATACCAAATTTTGGTACGAATAATGCAATTTGCACATTTGAATGACTCTCTAGGAGAGCTTCT
Source organism: Scalesia atractyloides (assembly GCA_947069175.1). Taxonomy (NCBI): domain Eukaryota; kingdom Viridiplantae; phylum Streptophyta; class Magnoliopsida; order Asterales; family Asteraceae; genus Scalesia; species Scalesia atractyloides. Next base: position 49,450,055 of record CAMTDV010000001.1, on the reverse strand, counting down.
TCAATTTTTGGGTGGCATTTTTGCTCTTTTAAGATATCCTGGTTGTGCCTAGGTCAGCATATATCTGGATGCAGCTGAAGGACAACCTTGATACCCCGGAAGAAATAACGATATAAAGACCTAAAACCTCAGATTTTGGCGATCTATCAATGCAAGATTTAAGGTTATAAAACTATATGCCACTGATATGTTACCCACTCATAGACAGTTTATTATATTTGTATCACAAAGGTAAGTTGATTATTTCATGCATTTTGCCTACAGGTACATCATATGATGAAGCTGCTCTCCACTTAAGGAATTTTCTTTTAAGTTCAGTGTGACAGTCTAACTTGCTGATGTACTATCATTTCTTCTTGTCCACACAGTGAAACCTTATTTTTGGTTTTCTATTTTTTTTTGTTTTTGATTTTTGAAAAGCAATAAATTATTTACAAAATTCTTATGGAAAACTGGTTATTCAGGATTTCTCATCCTGTTGAGTTCAACTAAATGTTCAAAACGAGCCTTGTCAAATGCTTTTGTGTAAAGATCTGCCAAGTTATCTAGTGCGTCGACTCGATGCAGTTCAATTAATTTCTTTTCAGCACAATCCCGTATAAAATAATGACGAATGTCAATATGTTTTGTACGACTGTGTTTTACAGGATTGTTGGTGATTGAAATAGTGGCATTATTGTCTATCATAACACGAGTACGAGTGAAATTCAAACCGTAATCGTGCATCTGCTGTTGGATCTAGAGAACCTGAGAGTAACAGCTACCCGCAGCAATATATTCAGCTTCACACGTCGAGGTAGACACGCGAGACTGCTTCTTGCATTGCCATGACATGAGCCTCCCTCCTAAGAACTGACAACCACCTGTGGTAGACATCCTTGTGGATTTGCACCCTCCAAAGTCGAAATCAGTGAAAGTAACAAACTTCAAATCACTAGCAGTTGGATACTATAACCCAAGTTTAGGTTTACCCTTCAAGTAACGAAGAATCTGCTTCACCACTTTCATGTGGGACTCCTTTGGATTCGCTTGATATCTGGCACAAAGGCACACTTCGAACATGATGTCGGGTCTTGAAGCAGTCAAGTACATTAGAGAACCAATCATTGCCCTGTATTGAGTTGGATCAACATCCTCCACACTCTCATGATCTGGACCGAGATTGTGATTCTAACAGATAGGTGTATTGAAAGTAGCGCAATCTTCCATTTTTGTAGGTCCCCTAGTCCTTATGGATCTTGACAGAATCGTCTATCTAATCTAGAGTGCGGAATCCCCTAGATCAGAATTCACAGAAAACACGAACACGAACAAGAACACGAACACAAACACAAAGAGTTCCTTCAAACTATCTTCTATTGATTATCCAACACAAAGTGTTTACAACCAATCAAGACTCTCTCTCTAAACTCTCTGAAGCAATTCTCTATGCAACTAAACAATTAACTGAGCAACCTTAACCCTAATCACAACCTCCCTATATATAGAGATAAGTTATGCACATGGGCTAGGGTTTCCTACATGGACTGCTAATGGGTTTAAAGCCCAATTCGCCTACCATGCTCTATTTTGTGTCTAGTTCAGCCCAATTACTTCTAATTCACTATTATAAAACTAAACCCGCTAACCGTTTATCATTTTACTAATTAAAAGATATCTAAAGACCAAATCTAAGCTGTTGTCACAAAAATGCACCACAAACTCCCCATTGACAATAACTTCAAAAAATAACTTAGTTCAGTCTTCTTGCAATCTTCAACATCTTTGAAAAACGTTGGTCTTTGGATAGCTTCTGTTTAGCAACAAACTCCCTCTAAGCTGATGTATCCAATCACAAATTTTCTAAATCGTTAGCGTTAGAGTAAACTCCCGTTTAGTCCTTAGCCATCTTCAAACTCTTCAACTTTGTCTACAATGTAGAAAGGAAGTTCTACCATGCATCCAAGCAAACTCCTCTTCACCAAACTTCTCAGCAACACACTGCTACAATCTGTATACTATAAAACAAACATCTCGAGAAACCATAAGAATTTTTCAACACAAGTTAAACAAATTATTATTATTCAAGAGATAGTCAAACTGTATCACAGATTAAGCACTTCTCAACTCAAATCACATACTAAAAAATTTTAATCCCACATAACCTGCAAGATCATAGAAATTTTGAACTCAGCTTCTAATATCGTCTTTGTCACACCCTGGTCGTAGCGGAAGCACAAGTGTGTGACTATTAAGAAATCATTGCATCCAATTTAGTAAACAGTATTAACAACAACGATGTCATGCCATTTCTAAGTTTCATTAAACATTTACATCCTTCAAAAGTGAAACCACGTTGTTATCAGTATCATATTACTATTACAAACATCGTTTAAAACACATGTTACAAAATAAGATGTTGTTCTTATCACAAAGTCATGGTGAGGATTTGACCTCTCTATACCCAAAGGAGGTTGGGATATAAAAGGCAAACCCTCCAAAAGGTAGTATATCGTTGTCTTGACAAAATCATACCCGGATCCCATCACCAGCTCAAGTCATACGTCTTGAAACGTGTTTTCGTATCAAATGTCATCCTTGAAAACCTGTATTGTATTCCAAGTATGTTATTAGCATCAATGAGTTAATTTAGGATCTATCAGTGTGTCGCGAGCACCCTGACATACTAGTGCCATAAGTAAGTAACCAAACCGAGACTTCTTTGACATGTTGGGATCACAAAAGCACTCCAATGGGTATACCAACCAGGAGTGGAGCGGGTCTCAAACTCAATACATCTACCTCTTTTGCACCTTGGTCACTAAGTCACTAATGGTTACTACTGTTCTTTCCTACTTACGCACAGTGATCTGTTATCTGCTAACTCATAGCTAACATACTGTTTTGACATGACAAGTATTTCCCCTCGATAGTTTAAAACAAAACTTAAAATAAGTGAAAGGAGGGACATGAACTCACAGTTTTTGCGTTCCTTTAAGTCGTACTACTTATCGTTTGTGTCTGCAACGTATGTAACCTACATGCGTATTGGTTTCATTAGACACCCAGGTCTTAATGGAGCTTGTACTCGTTGTTCATCTTGAATTCTTGTTATGTGTTTCTTTGTTATGATTGAACAACTTAGAATGTTATCATAGTGTTGGTAGTTAGTTTGTTCGACTAATATTGTTATATATATTTCTTAAAAACATATATATATTATTGTTTTTGAACCATGTGTGAACTGGGCCTTGCCCTTCACATGTCATTGGGCCTAGCCCATGTTTTCTTGTCACTGGGCCTAGCCCATGTAATTTATATCTTTGGGCCTAGCCTATATTTTCTTGTTACCAAGCCTAGCCCATGTAATTTTATGACTTTGGGCCTAGCCCATGTTTTCTTGTCAACTGGCCTAGCCCATGTAATTTATGACCTTGGGCCTAGCCCATGTTATTTTATGACTTTGGGCCTAGCCCATGTTTTCTTGTCACCGGGCCTAGCCCATGTAATTTTATGACCTTGGGCCTAGCACATGTTATTTTATGACTTTGGGCCTAGCCCATGTCTTTTTGTCTTTGGGCCTAGCCCATGTATTTTTATATCCTTGGGCTTTTATTAGTTTTTGGGCCACCTCCATAATATTATGGAATATGGGCCTAACATATGATTTTCACAACTTAGGCCTAGCCCAAATGTATATATTTATAAGCCCATTTCTCTTATAAGTATTTACTTATAATTTTTCTAACTTTTTGTATACTTAACTTTACGGATTTTTCTTTTTGATAACATATATATGTCACACCCCGACCCGCAGCGGAAATAAGAATCGGGGCATAATTGGGTTATCACCAAAGCACATGACATTTACTATTATGTTTCATAATTAAATGAAGTCAAAGTTACATTACTCAAACATTCAAACATGTTCATTCATTACAAGGAAAATAACCAAACATAATAATCCAAATACTAAATCGTTTTATTTCTTCTAATCCAGGTCCTACGTATTCCTAGCTGCTGCTGGTTCACCTGTATCATGTGTAAAATGGGAGGTTTTTGGGTCAACATAAGTTGGCGAGTGAACCTTATAGATAAACATTTAATAATGATTTTCTAGTTAGTTTATCAATAAAATATTGTGCATAATCATAAAAGAGCATATGTATGAAATCAAGCAATGGCAACATCAGTTACAATTATAACATACATTAACAATCGATAGCATACATGAACATACTAACATCATATGATAATTAACATAAATGAACTGTGAGATCAAGGCTCAATCAAACGGAGCCGATCGAATTGCATGAACTAGAAATGTAAATTGAACTGTGCGCTCAAGGCTCAATCAAACGGAGCCGAACGTATTGCATGAACTGGAAATGTAAATTGAACTGTGCACTCAAGGCTCAATCAAACGGAGCCGAGCGTATTGCATGTATTGAAATGTAAATAAAATGACCGATCAAGGCTCAATCAAACGGAGCCGATCGTGCGGGCACGCCCTGATCAACCGCATAATAAAATGGGGATCAAACTCAACCTCGATGGATGGGGAGCTACGGCCTCAGCAATTGCATGTACTGAAATAATAATTTGCAAACAATAATAACTACTTATCAGCAACAACTAACACACATGTCATGATATGATATACGCACAATAACTTAGTTATAATAAGTAAATGAACAAGACACATGATACACCCCAAAAACGTGTTTAAAACGGGGAATTTGAAGGGTTCACTCACATTGGGTGCGTTGGATTTGAGTTGGTGAAATGCGCACGATTTAGACGAAGCGAGTCAACGAGGAATCACTGACCTAAATAATAATGGGAAAAATATATTAAGTGGATGGATTTTATTAAAGATTTTAATGGGATTTTTAGATATATTTTTGTGAGTTTATGGCTATTTTCTATCCTTAAAAATGTTATTTTTAAGTATTTTTAATTGATTTTTAATTTAAATTAAACAAATAAATATTAAAAAAAAAATATTTTTTTTTACTGTTTGACCGTTGACCGTTGACCGTTGACCGGTTCGGTCAGCGGTAATACTTGCGGCGAGCGGGATTCGAACCGGTGACCTTTCGTTCACGCGCACGTAGCTCTACCAACTGAGCTACGTGACTAACCTGTTAGAAGTCCAGTTTTAATTATATTTATACACTTATTCGAATTTACCGAAATTCCTTTATTTTGCAAAACGTTTTAATCTCATTGAACCGGTGCTTGTGACGGGACTCGATCGCGCGACGTGCAGTTTGTTTTGCACACAGTCCACCGCTGGACTGTGTGTCTAACCCGGTTATATTCTTGAATTATATTATACTTAACAACTACTCGATCCAACCCGGTTAGTTCATGAATAAAAAGGTATGTTATTATGCAGTGTGTGTGAAGTAAGGATCGAACTCGGGACACGTATATAAACTTTGCACACAGTCCACCGCTGGACTGTGTGTCTAACCCGTTAAATATCCGAATTATAATTACTCTTATATTCTGAAACAAGTTCATCTTCTTCATCGGATTAAACTGTCAGCGTATTTCAACTGGTTAAGATTGATTTCGCGACTTTCAAAGATCTTAAACACTAATAGTAATTCAATAGTAAAGAATGGAAAGAGTTTAAAGACTAGGATTTACCGTTTGAAGATAAACACAGAAATCCGGCGAAAGCTTTGTCGGTACAGAAATTGAGCTCCGACTGTTGAAGCAATTAACAGTGTAGGTCGATTATTTATAGAATTAAATCATCTAAACAAGGTTTAAATGAAGTGTAGGATGTCTTACCCCTTTCACAGTGAAACTCCGGCAATTTCAGGAACTTTCCGGCGAAAATGGGATTTCCGATAAATGTTGGCTAAGATCGGTCCTGATGATGGAATTGTGTTAGAGATTGACTAATCACATGATTTAAACAAAACGAGTCGAAGAATTTACCGTGAAAATGCAAGTCCCGGTTTTCCGGTGAGTTGCAGAAAATTTCCGGCGATCGATTTCAGAGAGTTTTACGGTTCCGAATCTTTACGAAAATGAAATTGAGTGTTGATGTGATAGTTATGATTCGCGCAAATGATCAGGACTAGGATTAAATCAGAGTTTGGTACATTTTCGGTTACAAATACCGAAAGTGATGAAATCTTTAAGTTCATTCAATAAGGACTCAATTAGAAACCGATATTCATCGGTTATAAGTTAGCCAAAAGAAATCGAAAAGATTTAACGTTCAGTTTGCCGGTTTCCGTTATTCAGATATCACTAACCGTTACTTCGTGTTTGCGTTTAAAACTCAGTTGTTTTCCTAATGTCAACAGAAAACAATTGATGGCGGAGTGGTTTGAAGGCGGAAGGATAAGTTGTTGAAGGCAATTGACCCGGGTTCGAGTCCGGTTCGCTACAATGTTTTTTTATTTATTTTATTTTAACTTTTTATCCAATTTAATTTTTATAGATTAGTTTATATATTAATTATGTAACATTTAAACTCGAAATACTCATAAATACTTAATGTAATTTCATATCTTGGTATTTGATTACAAAACGGAGCGGGTTTTGGAGACCCGATTTATACAAATGTTACAGTATCCCCTACTTTTAGGAATTTCGTCCCGAAATTTAAACAGTTGAAGTAGTAGGGAAAAGGTGAGGGTATTTTTCACGCATTGAGTCTTCACGTTCCCAAGTAAACTCAGGTCCCCGTTTCGACTCCCAACGTACCCTAACAATAGGAATGCGACTTCGACGTAGACGCTTTTCTCCATAGTCCATAATCTCTACTGGCCTTTCAATAAAATGCATGGATTCATCAATCTGAATATCTTCCAGTGGAATATGAAGATTCTCATCAGCGAGGCACTTCTTCAAGTTCGACACGTGGAATGTGGGATGAATTCTGTCGAGTTCTTCCGGTAGGTCAAGCTTGTAAGCTACAGGACCTACTCTTTCGAGTATCTTGAAGGGTCCTACGTAACGTGGTGCTAGCTTTCCCTTTTGACCAAAACGAACTACTCCCTTCCACGGTGACACTTTTAAAAGCACATGATCACCAACGCTAAACTCCAAGGGCTTCCGTCGTTTATCTGCGTAACTCTTTTGACGACTTTGAGCCGCTAGAAGATTGTTTCGGATTTGATGAATCTTATCTGTGGTTTCTTGGATCAATTCTGGGCCAGTAATTTGTGCTTCCCCAATTTCGTGCCAACAAACAGGAGATCGACACTTTCGACCATATAAAGCTTCAAAAGGTGCCATGCCGATGCTAGAATGATAACTGTTGTTGTACGAAAATTCGACTAACGGTACATGGGCGTCCCAATTTCCCTTGAAGTCTATGACACATGCTCTAAGCATGTCCTCAAGGGTTTGAATGGTGCGCTCAAACTGTCCATCAGTTTGAGGATGATAGGCGGTACTGAGATCTAGTCGAGTGCCCATAGCGGATTGTACTGCCTGCCATGTTCGTGAGGTGAAGCGACCATCACGATCAGAAATAATACTTAACGGAACTCCATGTCGGCTGACGATTTCGTTGATATAAATACGAGCAAGCTTTTCGTTCTTGAAATCTTCTCGAATAGGAATAAAGTGAGCTGATTTTGTGAGTCGATCTATAATCACCCATATAGTGTCATACCCATTAGAAGTGCGAGGTAACCCGGTAATGAAATCCATGGTTATATTTTCCCACTTCCAGACAGGTATTTCTGGTTGGACTAGAAGTCCTGAGGGTCTTTGGTGTTCAGCCTTTACTTTAGAACAAGTGAGACACTTGGAAACAAAAACGGCAATATCTTTCTTCATTCCAGGCCACCAATAGGTGTACCGTAGGTCTTGATACATCTTATCGGCTCCTGGGTGTATAGAATATCGCGACTTATGGGCTTCATGCATGAGTGTTTCACGAAGATTGATGTGGTTAGGAATCCATATACGATCTAGGTAATACAAAATACCATCAGATTTAGTTTCAAGTTTTAGCTCGGCTCCACAGGACATCTCTTTTTGTACATTTTCTTCTGTTATGGAAACGTGTTGAGCTTCTCGAATTTGATCCTTGATATTGGTTATAATTTGCGAAAATAGAATATGAATGGAGTTCGCATAACCCTTTCGACTAAGTGCATCAGCCACCACGTTTGCTTTACCAGGATGGTATCTGATTTCACAGTCGTAATCATTTAGGAGTTCGACCCATCTTCGTTGCCTCATATTTAACTCTTTCTGATTGAAGATATGTTGAAGACTCTTGTGGTCAGTGTATATTTCACACTTCGTACCATAAAGATAATGTCTCCATATCTTAAGAGCGAATACAACGGCTCCAAGTTCAAGGTCATGAGTGGTATAGTTCTTTTCATGAGTCTTGAGTTGCCTTGAGGCATAAGCTATGACTTTTCCTCTTTGCATGAGAACGCAACCTAATCCTTGCCCTGACGCGTCGCAATAGACTACAAAATCATCACAACCTTCAGGAAGAGTGAGGATTGGTGAATCACAAAGTTTTCGCTTGAGAGATTGAAAAGCTTCTTCTTGCTTGGGCCCCCATACAAATGGTTTCCCTTTATGGGTTAAAGCCGTGAGTGGCACCGCAATGCGAGAGAAGTTTGAAATGAAACGACGATAATAGCCAGCAAGCCCAAGAAAAGACCTTACTTCAGTTGGCGTACGTGGAGCTTGCCATTCTTGAACTGCTTTGATCTTTGATGGGTCCACATGTATCCCTTTGTCATTGACTACATGCCCGAGAAATTGCACCTCTTTTAACCAGAATTCACATTTAGAGAACTTGGCATAAAGCTTTTCCTTTTCTAGAAGTGCAAGAACAAGTCGCAGATGACGCTCATGATCAGCTTTAGATTTTGAATAGATGAGAATATCGTCGATGAAAACAATAACAAAACGATCCAGGTAAGGTTTGCAGACTCTATTCATTAGGTCCATGAAAACAGCTGGTGCGTTGGTTAATCCAAATGGCATAACCATGAATTCATAGTGACCATATCGAGTTCGAAAAGCAGTTTTAGGGACGTCTTCTTCATGCACTCTAAGCTGATGATAGCCCGATCGAAGATCGATTTTTGAAAAACAACAGGCACCTTGTAGTTGGTCAAGAAGGTCATCTATACGAGGTAAAGGATATCGATTTTTGATCGTTAACTTGTTGAGCTCTCTGTAATCGATGCACATGCGAAAAGATCCATCCTTCTTCTTTACAAAAAGTACAGGTGCACCCCAAGGCGATGAGCTAGGGCGTATAAATCCCTTGTCAGTCAACTCTTGTAATTGACTGGCTAGCTCTTGCATTTCAGAGGGGGCTAACCTATATGGAGATTTTGCCACTGGTGTAGCACCAGGTATAAGATCGATACGGAATTCGACATCCCTGATTGGAGGAAGTCCTGAAATGTCGTCAGGAAAAACTTGTGGGAAATCTTTTACGACAGGGATATCTTCAAGTTTCTTTTCTGAGGTCCCCTTCTTGATGATATGAGCTAAAAACGCGACATAATTCTTGCGAAGGTATTTTTGAGCTTGAAGACAAGACATTAAGTTGAGTCCTTTCGCCGAGGTTTCTCTAATAATTCGAAGAGTCTGACCGTTTGAAAGAGGAATACGAATAAATTTCTCATGACATACAACTTCCGCATTATGCTGACTGAGCCAATCCATTCCGATTATGATGTCGAAACTTCCCAGCTTCATAGGAATAAGATCGACTGAGAAATCGTGGTCGTTTAGGGTGAGCGTACAGTTGCGTAAAATAGAGTCTAACGAAACTGGTTTTCCATCTGCAACTTCCACCGTTATGGATTCCGCGAGCTTATCTCGATTTTTACTTAAAATAGGTTCAAACTCTAATGACACGAAACTTCTATCCGCACCAGTATCAAATAACATAGAGGCATATCTACCATTTATAAGAAACGTACCGTTGCCTACATTGCCGTCAGCTCTGGCCTGGTTTGCGTTAATATTGAAAGCCCTTCCTCTAGCAGGTGGAGGAGCTTGGTTTGCTTGGTTCACAGGGTTGGCTTGGGCCTGAGCATGAATAATATTGACCAGTCTTGGACATGAGTTCCTGAAATGACTTGGATCTCCACAATTGAAACATGCCCGCATAGGTTCGCCCATAGGGTAGTTGGGTTGATAGTATGTTTGGGCTAAATGTTGAGTGGGTGGAAATGGTTGTTGTTGTTGGGCTTGACCCATAAATTGTTGGTGGGTTTGGGTTATAGGTTGGTGGCGGTTTGTTCGTTGAGGTGCGCGGCAGTGTTGTACAGTGTGTCCCGCGCGACCGCAACTGGTACAGTATTGGCAAGGATAGTCAGGGGAGTGGTGATACTGACAACGATTACATTTTGGTAGTGGTCCTGTGTATGGTCTTTTGTATGGCGCGGGTGGAGGAGTGGCTTGAGTGATGGGTGCAGCAGGAACAGGGGTGTTGGTATGGGTGACTGCAAAGTTCCTGTTGTTACGCTTCCTCTTGTTAGCAAATTTAGAGGAAGGAGTGTGGTGGTTTGAGGTTTGTCCCTCAGCAGGGATTTTCTTCTTTTCCTCCTTGAACTTCCCATTGCGAATTCGGTTTTCGGTCAGTTCAGTCGCCAATACCATGGCAGCTTCTAGTGTTACCGGTGAAATGCTGAGGACCGAATCTTGGATTTTCGAGGGAAGTCCTCGAATGTAATGTTCGATCAGACGGTAGGTTGGAGTGAATAAGTTTGGTACCATCTGGTTCAACTCCAAGAACCTTTTGTTGTAAGTAGAGTGATCACCATCTTTTTGTTTCAAGGCATGAAATTCATCTTCCAATTTCTTAATTTCACTCCTAGGACAGAATCGCCTAGTCATGATTTCCCTTAACTCCTCCCAAGTTAAGGCCATCGCATCTTCCGTTCCCCTCTTTCCTTTCTCCGTATTCCACCAAGTGAGAGCTACACCAAGTAGTCTCCCGGTGGCATAACGAACCTTGCGATCCTCAGGACAATCGCAGTTTAAGAAAACGTTTTCCATCTCCTCGAACCAACGTAGGAGAGCAGTGACTCCCTCAGTCCCTTCGAATTTTGGGGGATCGCAGGACTTAAAATGTTTGTAGGTGCATTTGATGGTAGGAGGGTTGTTGATGATCTGGTCCTGTTGTTGAGGAGGGTTAGTAGGATTTGCAGCAAGAGCTTGTTGTACTTGTACTACGATGTCAGGTAATATCGTGGCCATTTGATTCGCGATATGAGTGGCCAAACGTTCCTGAGGCTTTTCCGATTTCCTACTCCTTCGATGCGGTCTAGACGACATCTACAGGATCATAAAATGAGAAGATTGTGAGTTTATGGTATCTTTTAAGGTGTCATGTGTCTTTAAGAAAATGAAAATAACATAAATATCAATAATGCAACTACATCCGAAGGTTGTCTTGGGTTCGCTCATGTTGGGCCTCAAATGTCCCCATACCTTCACCTATATAGTCATATGGGCCCCCATGGCTATTGGCTTGGTAGGATTCACATTAGTATTGGCAATTTAACACTCTCATCCCCCGAATGCTAACCACAAAATATGTTCATGAGATGTTTGGTCGGAACGTGTCCAGGTGTAGACACAATGACAACTCAAAGTGGGATTAGCTCTCACAACGTTTGGTATAGCATGCTTTGGCCTAATAGGTATTTCGTACTCTCATCGTTAGTCCCCAGGTAGGCAAACTGGTCCTTTATTTTGGATTTATACGAATGCCAGCCTAGACAGGACGTTCCGACTACCGGTACTAGTACCCGTCCAGTTACTACATGCCCGTCATGAGAACTCACTTTGATGAGATTTGAAAACACGAAAATCGTTGTAAAATCAGTCATGATGTGGTGTGTGCTTGCATAGATGTGATATATTATGCTCGTACGATTTCATGATAGACATTATTTGATAATACATACTTATGAACATGCTTGAACAATATCAAATGTAACATTTAACATAAACATATAAACATCATGAAATTTGGCATATAACACACAAAATTCTTATAAGTTTCTAATCGACTATAGTATAGGCTCTAAGGGTCTAATAACCTATCCTATATCCCTATAGTCATGGCTCTGATACCAATCTGTCACACCCCAACCCGTAGCGGAAATAAGAATCGGGGCATAATTGGGTTATCACCAAAGCACATGACATTTACTATTATGTTTCATAATTAAATGAAGTCAAAGTTACATTACTCAAACATTCAAACATGTTCATTCATTACAAGGAAAATAACCAAACATAATAATCCAAATACTAAATCGTTTTATTTCTTCTAATCCAGGTCCTACGTATTCCTAGCTGCTGCTGGTTCACCTGTATCATGTGTAAAATGGGAGGTTTTTGGGTCAACATAAGTTGGCGAGTGAACCTTATAGATAAACATTTAATAATGATTTTCTGGTTAGTTTATCAATAAAATATTGTGCATAATCATAAAAGAGCATATGTATGAAATCAAGCAATGGCAACATCAGTTACAATTATAACATACATTAACAATTGATAGCATACATGAACATACTAACATCATATGATAATTAACATAAATGAACTGTGAGATCAAGGCTCAATCAAACGGAGCCGATCGAATTGCATGAACTAGAAATGTAAATTGAACTGTGCGCTCAAGGCTCAATCAAACGGAGCCGAACGTATTGCATGAACTGGAAATGTAAATTGAACTGTGCACTCAAGGCTCAATCAAACGGAGCCGAGCGTATTGCATGTATTGAAATGTAAATAAAATGACCGATCAAGGCTCAATCAAACGGAGCCGATCGTGCGGGCACGCCCTGATCAACCGCATAATAAAATGGGGATCAAACTCAACCTCGATGGATGGGGAGCTACGGCCTCAGCAATTGCATATACTGAAATAATAATTTGCAAACAATAATAACTACTTATCAGCAACAACTAACACACATGTCATGATATGATATACGCACAATAACTTAGTTATAATAAGTAAATGAACAAGACACATGATACACCCCAAAAACGTGTTTAAAACGGGGAATTTGAAGGGTTCACTCACATTGGGTGCGTTGGATTTGAGTTGGTGAAATGCGCACGATTTAGACGAAGCGAGTCAACGAGGAATCACTGACCTAAATAATAATGGGAAAAATATATTAAGTGGATGGATTTTATTAAAGATTTTAATGGGATTTTTAGATATATTTTTGTGAGTTTATGGCTATTTTCTATCCTTAAAAATGTTATTTTTAAGTATTTTTAATTGATTTTTAATTTAAATTAAACAAATAAATATTTAAAAAAATATATATTTTTTTTACTGTTTGACCGTTGACCGTTGACCGGTTCGGTCAGCGGTAATACTTGCGCCGAGCGGGATTCGAACCGGTGACCTTTCGTTCACGCGCACGTAGCTCTACCAACTGAGCTACGTGACTAACCTGTTAGAAGTCCAGTTTTAATTATATTTATACACTTATTCGAATTTACCGAAAATTCCTTTATTTTGCAAAACGTTTTAATCTCATTGAACCGGTGCTTGTGACGGGACTCGATCGCGTGACGTGCAGTTTGTTTTGCACACAGTCCACCGCTGGACTGTGTGTCTAACCCGGTTATATTCTTGAATTATATTATACTTAACAACTACTCGATCCAACCCGGTTAGTTCATGAATAAAAAGGTATGTTATTACGCAGTGTGTGTGAAGTAAGGATCGAACTCGGGACACGTATATAAACTTTGCACACAGTCCACCGCTGGACTGTGTGTCTAACCCGTTAAATATCCGAATTATAATTACTCTTATATTCTGAAACAAGTTCATCTTCTTCATCGGATTAAACTGTCAGCGTATTTCAACTGGTTAAGATTGATTTCGCGACTTTCAAAGATCTTAAACACTAATAGTAATTCAATAGTAAAGAATGGAAAGAGTTTAAAGACTAGGATTTACTGTTTGAAGATAAACACAGAAATCCGGCGAAAGCTTTGTCGGTACAGAAATTGAGCTCCGACTGTTGAAGCAATTAACAGTGTAGGTCGATTATTTATAGAATTAAATCATCTAAACAAGGTTTAAATGAAGTGTAGGATGTCTTACCCCTTTCACAGTGAAACTCCGGCAATTTCAGGAACTTTCCGGCGAAAATGGGATTTCCGATAAATGTTGGCTAAGATCGGTTCTGATGATGGAATTGTGTTAGAGATTGACTAATCACATGATTTAAACAAAACGAGTCGAAGAATTTACCGTGAAAATGCAAGTCCCGGTTTTCCGGTGAGTTGCAGAAAATTTCCGGCGATCGATTTCAGAGAGTTTTACGGTTCCGAATCTTTACGAAAATGAAATTGAGTGTTGATGTGATAGTTATGATTCGCGCAAATGATCAGGACTAGGATTAAATCAGAGTTTGGTACATTTTCGGTTACAAATACCGAAAGTGATGAAATCTTTAAGTTCATTCAATAAGGACTCAATTAGAAACCGATATTCATCGGTTATAAGTTAGCCAAAAGAAATCGAAAAGATTTAACGTTCAGTTTGCCGGTTTCCGTTATTCAGATATCACTAACCGTTACTTCGTGTTTGCGTTTAAAACTCAGTTGTTTTCCTAATGTCAACAGAAAACAATTGATGGCGGAGTGGTTTGAAGGCGGAAGGATAAGTTGTTGAAGGCAATTGACCCGGGTTCGAGTCCGGTTCGCTACAATGTTTTTTTATTTATTTTATTTTAACTTTTTATCCAATTTAATTTTTATAGATTAGTTTATATATTAATTATGTAACATTTAAACTCGAAATACTCATAAATACTTAATGTAATTTCATATCTTGGTATTTGATTACAAAACGGAGCGGGTTTTGGAGACCCGCTTTATACAAATGTTACAATATATATGTGTTGAACGTCTAAATATATTTAGATTCGTCGTCGGCGTCGTCCGTTTTATGTTCATTTTCATCAAGTATCGCCCATTGTCGTGACGACCTTTCGTGTCGGCGATTCACCCGTTGGTCGTTGGCGCGACGGTGTAATCTTGAATGTTCTCCTATTGTTCGCATTGCTTTGATTGTCCGATTTATTGTTTCGACGCATTGTGAAAATATGTTTATTATGTTACCAACACTTAGTATATTGATTAAGTGTTTGTATCTTGAATAAGATTGGGTATTTTTATTGTGAATATCCTAAGTTTCTAATACATACACACACAATACATATAAGTACACATACAATTTATTGGTAACAAATATTCATACCAATACTTGTATTGTTTTCCAAGTAAAAATATATATTTGTAAAAGCATTTATTTTTGCTTATAAATATACATTTGTAACTTGTTTAAACACTTGGTTATTTAGAGCTAACCTTTGTCATTAGAGTCCCCTTAATGACGATTACGTTATTAGTCGCGTTTAGTCCCACTAATCACCCCTAATCATGTTTTAATCGCGATTAGATTTTTAGAAAATTTCGCCATAGTTTCCCCTAAACTATGACGTTTTCCACGTTTCAAAAACGTATTCAAAACCTGTTTAAGTTCATAATCATCATCAACAAACCATCTAATATTTATTTTACATAATCTAAATATCACCATCCATGACTTTTATGGTTTAAAACCTTAGTAAATCAGGTGGGTTTTTAATATTTATTAGCTTTTTCAAATCACTACTTTTACCATGTTGTTAAATCAAGTTCTTGCATGTAACCCCTTGATTACTACACAATTTCAATGTGATTACAACTTGAATACATATGTTTACTTCTTATAAAAATCATTCCTATGCATAACAATTATTTTTAAGTTGTAGTATTTTTCATGGATGATGTAGTTGATGATCTTGTTTAGATTTAAACCTTAACAAGTTTAAATCTTCACTTTTATACTAAATCACACAAGATCATCTCACTTTTATATCATACTATCAACATTAACAACTTCAACATGCAACCTAACAATCATATTACCATATAATCAACACAAAATAAACAATATTTAGTGTTATTATTATGTTGTGTTTTAGGGTTTTTGATATATCTTTCCTTGATTTTCAAGATGATCAACTTGTATCTAAGCATAAACATAAGCTAGATTATGAATGAATTTAGCTTAAAAAGGGTGCACAAGTTCTTTGATGATTATGGAAGAAATGAAGCTCCTTAGAAATCCCTAATGATCTCCATCCATGCAAGCTTCTTTAGTAGACTTGATTAGGCTTTAAAGTGTAGATATTGTGGTGTTTTAGGGTGGCAACATGGTGGTGTATGATGGTGGTATTGGAGCCATGAACAAGAGGGAAGAAGAAGGAGAAAGTTTGCAAATTTTTGGTAAATAAAAATGATGAACTTCATGAGGGATTATTATATAAATCTTATCATATCTTCAAGTCCATCACATATCTTAAGCACCATGCTTATAATCTTTGATTTTTCAACAAAATCAAGTGGGTGGGGCCCACATGGGGGGGTTAAGTGTAAATATTTATTATAACATGCGTTTTTTAGATATTTAGGTAATTAATTTAAGTATGGTGATTAGGTGTTAATCTTGTATCATTAGCAAATAACTAGGGTTTAGAGTGTTATTATATGCCAATTAATCCACTTGACCCCCTAATATAAGTTTCGGATGACGGAAATGTCGTTAGATCGTTCATCGACGCAATATTCGCTAATAAACGAACTTAATTATTTAGTACATGAAGCTTTTGTTTTCGACCACCACAATCGTTATGGTCTCTACTTAGTGCACTTCCGACCTAAAAATATATATAACTAGTTTGCTAGACGAATATAAGATGAGCTCGGATGGCCGAAATGTCTTTCGCTCGATCGTTCGATCGATATCGGCATTATTATATTCCACCGTCGAACTTTTCCGAAAGTTGTGTTTCCATGACCTCATGTTAGTTGAATGGATTCCGAGTTCCAAATAATGCTTAACTAGCTCACTGGATGCCCGGATGAGACTATCGGCCACTAAAATATCCGTCGTTTCGACAATCGACTGCTTTTCAGTCGAATTGTGCACTGTTTGACGAATGACCGGAAACGATGTCTTTTGTGCATTTTTGCTATTCTCACATTATTTTAGGATGTTTAGCATTGTTTTATTCTTATTCTTACATCAGGAATTCACCGAATTAGTCTTGCAAACAAATCGACATTTGTCGCCTTTTTGGTCGAAACGGACAATGTTGCAATTTAGGCGTTGTATCGGAAAGTTATGTATTTTTGTAATAGTTGTTCTCAAATATGTGTTTTCATTGGTATATGGACTCAGGTATGGCATTAACATGCCGTTATTTCATGTCTTTATTCGTTTTAGCGGGTTTTCCGACATAGTTAGTGTCACCGCAATTAGTGCGTCCAGCACTTTTTACCAACACATTTAAGGCATTGTTTTGGTCTGTTTCTTGTAGTAACGGAAACCAGTACGTGTTATGATCAGGTTTACTTGCCCTAATAACGTAGGACTCTGTTTTGAAAATTAAATTTCGATAACTATGCATGAGATTATAATATGAACTTAGTGATTAAATTGTATGGAATTACTGGTTATTTGCCATTTGTCACATACTCCCCCTGTTAAAAAAAAATTTCGTCCCGAAATTCAGCTTGAGGCATCCACTGAAGGAATCTTCTCGAGCAGGGGGGGTATTTGGACTTGATTTGATCTTCATGCTCCTACGAATACTCGGGACCGTGACGTGAATTCCATCGAACCTTCACCAGTTTGATTTGGCTTCTTCTTGTCTTTTGGACCTTCTAGTCCATGACTTCCACTGGTTCTTCGGTGAATTGTAATTTGTCATCATCATGAATCTCATCCGCTAGAATGATAACTATGTCATTTGTCGGACTTTTCTTCAGATTGGACACACGAAATGTGTCATGTACATTATTGAGTTCCTCTGGCAGTTTTAACTTGTATGCCACTGTACCAATCTTTGCCATAATTTCGAAAGGTCCAATATATCTTGGGTTAAGCTTTCCGCGCTACCCGAATCTAGCTACGCCCTTCCAAGGTGAGACCTTTAACGATACTTTGTCTCCCACCTCGAAGGATATTGGTTTGCATCTTCGATCTGCATAGCTCTTTTGTCTATCCCGGGCCGCTTTGATGCGCCCACGGATCTTAAATATTTTTTCTGTGGTCTCTTGTACTAATTTTTGACCAATCAGTTGTCTGTCACCGACTTCCGCCGAACACAATGGCGATCGGCACTTTCGTCCATGTAGTGCTTCGAATGGCGCGGCCTTGATACTGGTGTGATAACCGTTATTGTAGGAAAACTCTACCAACGGTAAATGAGTATCCCAGTTTCGGCCTAAATCCATCACACAGGCCCGAAGCATGTCCTCTAATGTTTGAATGGTTCGCCGGCTTTGACCATCGGTCTGCGGATGAAAGGCTGTGCTAAATTCAGGCGAGAACCAAATGAGTTTTGAAATGATTGTCAGATCTGTGACGCAAAGCGACCATCTCTATCAGAGATATCGAGATTGGCACACCATGACGTGCCACGATTTCCTTCAGGTACAGTTCAGCTAGTTTCTCTGTACTGTCTTTCTCACAGATGGGTAAGAAGTGAGCTGATTTGGTTAATCGATCAATGATAACCCATATCATGTCATGACCTCGAGAGGTCTGTGGTAATTTTGTAATGAAATCCATTGATATTCGTTCCCACTTCCAAACCGGGATCTCAGGTTATTGTAATCACCCAGATGGTTTTTGGTATTCGGCCATGACCTTTGCACAAGTTAGGCATTTCCCAACATAGGTTACAATATCTCCCTTGAGATTAGGCCACCAATAGTATTCCCTCAGATCCTTGTACATTTTGTCCGACCCTAGGTGATTGAATACTTGGACTTGTGTGCTTCATCCAGCACCAAGTCTCGCAACTCACCATAATAGGGAATCCAGAACCTTCCCATGAAATATAAAGTTCCATCCTTGTTTGGTTCCAATTGTTTTTTTCCATTCTCTTTGATGATTCAGCTAGAATGTTTTCTGGTTTCACTACTTCTTGTTGTGCTTCATGCACTAGAGTTGTGAAGTTTGTCTGGATCGTCATCTCCAAAGCTCACACCCGTAATGTTTTGACTCGCTCCTTTCTTCTCAAAGCATCTGCTACAACATTTGCTTTGCCCGGGTGATACTTAATCTCACAGTCGTAATCATTCAACAGTTCCACCCAACGTCTTTGGCGTATATTCAATTCCTTTTGGTTGAATATATGTTGAAGACTTTTATGGTCTGTGAATATGGTACACTTAGTGCCATATAGATAATGATGCCAGATCTTCAAGGCAAATACCACGGCACCTAACTCCAGGTCATGCGTGGTGTAATTCCTTTCATGAACTTTCAACTGTCATGACGTGTACGCAATGAATTTCTCACGTTGCATCAACACGCAACCCAAGCCTTGATGCGATGCATCACAGTACACCACAAAGTCATCAGTACCGTCCGGGAGTGATACGCCAATTCTTGCTTTTCTCCCCAATCAAACTTTCTATCATTCTGGGTAAGCGAGGTTAGCGGCTGAGCGATCTTGGAGAGGTTTTCAATAAATCTCCTGTAATATCCCGCTAGGCCTAGAAATTTCCATATTCCATGGGGGTTCTTGGCGTGATCTAGTTCTTTATGGCCTTGATCTTTGAAGGGTCAAAATGTATTCCGTTCTCGTTCACCACGTGACCAAGAAATTGTACTTCGCGTATCCAAAATTCGCATTTCGAGAACTTGGCAAATAATTGCTCTTTCTTTAGCAACTCCAAAATAGTTCTCAGGTGTTGTCCATGCTCTTCTTCGGTTTGTGAGTATATCAGTATATCATTTATAAAGACGATCACGAACTTGTCGAGGGATGGCTTACATACCCGGTTCATCAAATGCATGAATACTGTAGGGGCGTTCGTTAGGCTAAAAGGCATAACGTGGAACTCGTAATGACTGTAACGATTTTTAAACGCTATTTTAGGAATACTTTCCTCTTGGATTCTTAGCTGATGATGCCCGGATCTTAGGTCAATTTTTGAGTAAAAACTCGACCCTTGCGACTAATCGAACAGATCATCGATCCGTGGTAATGGTTACCGGTTCTTAATAGTTAACTTGTTTAACTCCCGGTAATCAATACACATACGAAAGGTTCCGTCCTTCTTTTTCGCAAATAGCATCATAGCTCCCCAAGGCGAGAAACTCGATCTTATGAAACCTTTGTCAAGCAACTCTTGCAGCTGCGTGGATAATTCCTGCATCTCCGAGGGCGCCAGTCGATATGGAGCTTTTGCCACAGGTGCAGCTCCTGGCACTAAGTCGATACGGAATTCGACTTGTCTCTGTGGGGGTAGTCCCGGCAAGTTTTCCGGAAAGACCTCGGGATATTCCCTCACTACTGGTATGTCCTCAATCTTGCGCTCCTCGGCCTTCTTATTCACGCAAGAAAGGTGATGCATCCTTTCCTCAAACATTTCTGCACCTTCATGCAGTTTATGATTCGTAGAGGGGTGTCATGCTTCTCCCGTGTACTACCAATGTTTCTTCATCTGGCAGGGGGATGCGAATAGTTTTCTCAGGATAACCTACTTCCGCTCGGTTATACGTCCACAAGTCTATGCCAAAGGCTATGTCGTAACAACCCTAATAAATGGGTAAAAGATTTTGATAGTAAATTCTTGTCCTCTAAGTTCCAAAGTGCATCATTTTATAACTTCTCCTGACATTGACAAATTTATCATTGGCAAATTCTATAGAATGAGGGGAAGTCTATCTTACTTGTATCTAGGTCAAGTATATTTTGAAGTCTATGGAGATGAACTAGAATTGGCACAGGTATCCAACAAGATGGATACGAGATATGGGTTGATAGGAAACGTGTTAGTGACCTTTTAATGATTCCCATGACTCAGGGATCAAAAAAGTGTATCTCGGATCTTTGGTATTGCTTTCGGACCATCACGGGTTACAATTCCGAATTACGTCTCGGATACCTCATTTCAGACGGATTCCCATCTCGGACTATTGTTTCGAATTGGGTACCGTTCCGAGTTGAACTTGAAAAAAAAGTGGGAAGTTATCCATAAATAATTTTTACAAACCGATTGCACGGTTAGAATCGTGTGATTTTTAGAAAAAAAATTAACATTATATATCATTGGATTCTAACGAGCATTTTTCATATTCTCACATTATTTTAGGATATTTAGCATTGTTTTATTCTTATTCTTACATCCGGAATTCACCGAATTAGTCTTGCGGACAAATCGACATTTGTCTCCTTTTTGATCGAAACGGACGATTTTGCAATTTAGGCGTTGTACTGGAAAGTTACGTATTGTTGTAATAGTTGTTCTTAAATATGTGTTTTCATTGGTATATGGACTCAGATATGGCATTAACATGCCGTTATTTCATGTCTTGATTCGTTTCAGCAGCTTTTCCGACACAGTTAGTGTCACCGCAATTAGTGCGTCCAGCACTTTCTACCAACACTTTTAGGGCATTGTTTTGGCCTGTTTCTTGTCGTAACAGAAACCAGTACGTGTTATGATCAGGTTTACTTGCCCTAATGACGTACGACTCAGTTTTGAAATTAAATTTTGATAACTATGCATGAGATTATAATATGAACTTAGTGATTAAATTGTACGGAATTACTGGTTATTTTCCATTTGTCACAGTCTCCCCCTATCGGTAACAACTCCTCCACGAACAACCAATATCCCGTACATTAAGAATATACAAGAAATGGAAATATTTTTTGGATTTTTATATTTTCTGAAAGCAAATAAATAACAAAATAATAAACACTCTATTTTTGTTAGTATCACCATGAAGAAGCTCAGATCAGCAACATCAAACTGTTTTCACACTATTTATTAATTCTATATGCAATATTCATGAAAGCAGTTCAAGATGATTACCAGTATTGTTTATCCACTTAAACAAAATACATGAACATTTCAAGTACCATTACCTCGTGATCTGTTTAGATACTTTATACTGATATACTAGTGTGTCCCACTTCAGGACATACCCCCGTGATCAAGGTATGCACAAAAATTCATCATAGTAGGTGAGTATACCGAAATTCATCCTTTTGAATTTGCAACGTTAGATAATTGGTGATCTGGTCAGTACTTCCGTACAGCAAAGAAAACAATATCCAACGAGGGTTAGGACAAATACCAAATTTTGGTACGAATAATGCAATTTTGTATATTTGAATAACTCTCTAGTAGAGCGTCTTCAATTTTTAGGATTTGGCATTTTAGCTCTTTTAAGATATCCGGTGGTGCCTAGGAGCATATATCTGGATGCAGCAGAAGGACAACCTTGATACCCCGGATGAAATAACGATATAAAGACCTAAAACCTCAGATTTTGGCAATCTATCAACGCAAGATTTAAGGTTATAAACCATACGCCACTGATATGCTACCCACTCATACACAGTTTATTATATTTGTATCACAAAGGTAAGTTGATTATTTCATGCCTTTTGCCTACTGATACATCATATGATGAAGCGGCTATCACACTTAAGCAATTTAATTTCAATTTCAGTGTGACAGTCTAACTTGCTGATGTACTATCATTTCTTCTTTTTCACACAGTGAAAACTCATTTTTGATTTTCTGTTTTTTTATGTTTTTGATTTTCTATTTTTTTTGTTTTTGATTTTTGAAAAGCAGTAAATTATTTACAAACTATTTTATGGAAACCTGATTATTCAGGATTCCTCATCCCGTTGAGTTCGACTAAATGTTCAAAATCAGCCGTGTCAAATGCTTTTGTGTAAAGATCTGCCAGGTTATCAAGTGTGTCGACTCGATGCAGTTCAATTAATTTCTTTTCAGCACAATCCCGTATAAAATGATGACGAATGTCAATATGTTTTGTGCGACTGTGTTTTACGGGATTGTTGGTGATTGAAACAGTGGCTTTATTGTCTATCATAATAGGAGTACGAGTGAAATTCAAACCGTAATCACGCATCTGTTGTTGGATCCAGAGAACTGAGAGCATTAGCTACCCGCAGCAATATATTCAGCTTCACACGTCGAGGTAGACACGCAAGACTGCTTCTTGCATTGCCATTAAACGAGCCTCCCTCCTAAGAACTGACAACCACCTGTGCTAGACTTCCTTGTAGATTTGCATCCTCCAAAGTCCGAATCAGTGAAAGCAACAAACTTCAGATCACTAGCAGCTGGATACCATAAACCAAGTTTAGGTTTCCCTTTCAAGTAACGAAGAATCCGCTTCACCACTTTCATGTGGGACTCTTTTGGATTCGCTTGATATCTGGCACAAAGACATACTGCGAACATGATGTCTGGTTGTGAAGCAGTCAAGTACGTCAGAGAACCAATCATTGCCCTGTATTGAGTTGGATCAACGTCCTCCACACTCTCATGATCAGGACCAAGATTGTGATTCTCACAGATAGGTGTATTGAAAGTAACGCAATTTTCCATTTTGATACGAGACAAAATGTCATACACATACTCCGTCTGATGTATAAACATCCCATCCTTCTTCTGTTCAACTTGTAAACACAGAAAGTAATATAGCTCACCCATCGCGCTCATCTCAAACTTTCTCTTCATTACCTCTTCGAAATCATGACACATGTTCTCATCAGATGACCCAAAAATGATGTCATCTACATATACCTGAACCAGCAGAAAGTCTTCCTTCTTCCTTTTAATGAAAAATGTACTGTCTATCTGTCCTCTTTCGAAACCATGTTTTAACAAGTGTGTTGACAGTGTCTCATACCACGCCTTAGGTGCCTGATGCAACCCATACAATGCCTTATCAAGTCAATAGACTCGATCTGGAGAGTCTGGATCAATAAACCCGTCTGGTTGTGAGACATACACCACTTCTTGGACTTTTCCGTAAAGAAACGCACTCTTCACGTCTAGTTGGTAAACTTTGAAGCCCTTGAATGAAGCAAAAGCCAGGAACAAATGAATTGCTTCCAACCTTGCTACTGGTGCAAACACTTCATTGTAATTAATCCCCTCTTGCTGATTGAACCCTTTTACGACCAACCGAGCCTTATTCCTTATTACAATCCCTCGGTCGTCTTTATTGCACTTAAACACCCACTTAGTGCCTATTTCTTTCTTTCCTTCAGGCAAGTCAACTAGCTCCCAAACTTTAAACTTCTTGAACTGAGCTAGTTCCTCTTGCATTGCTTCAACCCAACAATTGTCTTTTAGAGCCATATGAACATTCTTCGGCTCCTCTTGGGCAATAAAGCAACTATAAAAACATTCATGAATTAACCCAGTCTTCTGAATCGAAGTAAACAACAGGAACCTTCGAGCACACCTCTTCTTGTCTGAACACCTGCAGCCGGATCACCAATGATGTTTTCAACTGGATGATCTCTGTTTACACGTGTGGTAGCAATGGTGTCGACAACCAGATTATCTCCCAGATTAGATCCAACCTCCCCTGAATAGTTGCAAATGGATTAGAAGTCCTTCCCCTGAATAGGTTCAGACTCACTATCACTAGAGTCCGCTTGAGCTGCACTAGAAGAAGTTTCTGGAGCATCTATCATCGATACACTCGAT
Organism: Scalesia atractyloides; assembly: GCA_947069175.1. NCBI lineage: Eukaryota > Viridiplantae > Streptophyta > Magnoliopsida > Asterales > Asteraceae > Scalesia > Scalesia atractyloides. The sequence continues at coordinate 49,425,443 of CAMTDV010000001.1, read as the reverse complement.
CTAGGCATGAAGTCACACTCTCCATCTTCACTGATCATAGTATGATCACTTGAGACTCATCTGCATTTGAAACATCATGAATATTAATCATATAATATAGGAGGACCACTCGTTGATTGTTGAGGTGAATAACTAGTGATTTCCATGTTAAACACCACCTCAATTTTACCAATTTTTAGATTAAAAACCCTTTTATTCGGTGTTCCAGGCATATAGCCTAGAAAGTAACCTTCATCGGCTACCTCATCGAATTTTTTCTTATCTTTGTTTCGCACAATGGTGCAGGGTAATCCAAATTGTTCAAAGCCTTTTAAGTTTGGTTTTCGGTTAAACAATAGTTTGTGACATGTTTTGTTAAATCGTTTAACCATCAAAACTTTGTTCAGGACATAGCAAGCTGTGTTCACAGCTTCTCCCCAGAAAAGAACTAGAAGCTTTGAATCAGATAGCACAGTCCTTGCAGCTTCAATCAACGTCATGTTCTTCCTCTCAGCGACTCCATTCTGTTGAGGTGTATAAGGAGCGGAAAATTGATGTTCAATTCCTTTGCAAAGACAATAGAGATCAAGAATCTGATTCTTGAACTCGTGCCATTATCACTCCTTATCCTCTTGATCCGCGCATCATGGACATTTTCCAGTTTTGTAAAAAGATCAATCAGCATCTCTGTTGTCTCATCTTTTGTACCTAAAAAGAAATCCCACGAATAACGTGAGTAATCATTAGTGACAACTAAACAATCGTACTTTCCACCTATGCTCCTTACATTCACTGGACCGAATAGATCCATATGAAGTAATTCATAAGGGGCATCTATGGAATTTACTGTTTTAAACTTGTGAGGTTTCTTATGGTGTTTTCCCTTTTGACATGGAAGACATTTATCTTCCACGTGAAACCTCTGCACTGGCACCCCTTCCACTAAACCATTTTTCGGTAGTGGATGTGGGCCACGCGTCTGTGCCACAACAATGACAGCCTCAGATGCTTTTGATAGCAAACACGCCACAACATTCGAAGAATCCTTAGCACCCATGTCCATGACATAAATGTCATTTCTCCTTTGCGCTCTCATCACTATCCAGTCATCCGATATCACCAAACCAGGTTTCAACACAAAAGCTTCAGACTTTGTAAAGTGGACCGAGTGACCCTTGTCGCAGACTTGAGACACGTTCATCAGATTGTGCTTCAGCTGCTCAACACTTTGTCCAGTGTGATCTTCCTGTTAGTCACTTTTCCTCGACCGGTAATGTGCCCTCCTTTAGCACCTGCAAAATTCACATAACTACCATCCTATTCTCAAACTCAGGCAATAGCCTCGCATCCCCCGTCATGTGCCTGGAGCAGCCACTATCAACATACCACAAGTTGATAATCCTCCTTAGCAGCTCCTGCACCACCCAACAAAATTAGTTAGATTGAGGGACCCAAGCCTTAATGGTCATGGGTGTTCCAGATTCATCAACCACTGGGACATCCATCCAATATCCATCACTCCTAACAGGAGTCTTGGATCTTAGACCTGTTGATGGAAATGGTTTTTTATTTCCACTAGGTCTGTGGTCCTGAGGTTTCCTAACCATGTTTGGACTTTGTGACCTTTGGAAAGTATGATTTTGGTTCCATGAATTTTGATGATGATAGTTTCTAAAGCCATCGTTATAAAAAATTCGACTACCAACATTCTGGTATCGATTTTGATATTGACCTTGACTTCTGAAATTATTTGATTGACCATTAAAGTTATTCATTCTTGGTGAACTACTTCTAGGTCTATCATATCTTCCTGATCTAGATGCAAGCTGAAATCTTTGTTGATTTCTTTGAAAACGAGGAACTTGGTGAGTTCCTTTTTCAGCCTTATGTACACCAACAGCAACACTCTGTTGCTTGGTAGCAGAGATATTTGGTGAGTTAACCTTTTCTCACCATCAACACTTTTTGCTGGTGATTTTTCTCTTTGTCTCTCACTTACCTGTGCTTCACTCTTTTTGTTAGGATAGCAGCTAGCTACATGTCCCTTTTCATGACATTTGAAGCATGATTTTCTTGCCAAAGACTTCTTTACATAAGCCTCTTGCTTAGATTCATCAGGCGATGATGATGATGATGACGATGCCTTCGAAGGATCTTGTGTAGTTTACTTAACTTCTGATTTTTCTTTATTTTATTTTTAGCAAACTGCACATTAGACTCTTTAGTAATAACAGGGACCTCTTCATTCATGTCACTCCCTTTAACAAAATCAACCTTTTTAACAAACATTTGTTTTTTTATTTTTAGGGTGTGTAATTTTGTTTTCAAAACTGGTTCCCTGTTATTATTCTTCTTGGCATTCTCAGAACCATCAACACTTCCTGATGTGGAACTACCAGGTGTAGTTGACACAAAGTCTGTAAGCTCTTCTTCATCTGGCAAGAAAGAATAGTCGTGACCAAGAGGTGGTGGAACTTCATTCAAACCTTTGAAGCCCACACAAGTCTTCTCATTACTCTTCTTTAGGCCATTCATCATGTGTTTCATGACAAAAGATGAATCTCTGAATTGATTTAATTTTTTTCAAGCTCACAAATTTTAAGTTGTGCTTCAGACAACTCTCTACACTTTTGAGAAGCCTCTTTGTTTTCTCACTCATCGTATCATGAGCTAAGTCAATAACTTGAAGTTTTTCATTAAGCTTATAGGTTAGAATATTAATTTCTTCTTCATAACCTTTAATTTTCTTCAAGTATAGTGACTCATTTCGTTTTACAAAAAAGTTTGATTCTTTTAGATTTGAGAGGTCATTAGCCAGACTTTGGTTTTGTTGTGTAAATGTGTCAACCTCATTTTGCAGTTCACAACATTTCAAACAAACAGAACTACTAGAGTTAGAACATACCTCGCCTGTTGATTTGCTTATATCAGCCATGAAAGCATCAAAATCAGCAGCCATCTTCTTCTCTGTAGCAATCTGTTCTCCATCAGCTTTCTCAGCTACCTTCTCTTGCTCTCCTCAGCATCAGCTTGCACTTCTTCATCAACCACTGGAGCTATCTCAGCTATAAATGCCTGTGATGCATTGTTATCACTCTCTAGATGAAGACTCCAATCATAAGAACCCTCTCTGGCAGTAGAAATCAGGGCCTTTGATCTAGTGTTGTTTGACACATTCCTGTTGCTTGAACCATGACCAGGAGAATCTTGAAAGGATGAACTAGAACGAGATTCAGACTTAGTTCTTTGACACTCTCTAGCGAAATCTCCATAGTTGTGACAGTTGTAGCACTTCACTTTCGACTTGTCAAAGCCCACACTTTTGCAAACGAACTTCCTGCCCGTTCTGTTCATGAACCTCTCCACCCTTCTAGAGATCATAGCCATCTGCCATTGCAAATCCATCTCCTCTAAGTCATCAGGGTCGATCTGATCATAATCTTCATCAAACATAGCAGGATCAGATATTTTTCACTGAATATAGTTCTCGTAGGAAGCAACGAAAGAAGCAAGCAATGCTAGGTGTTCTTCAGCACTTTTGACACTCAGAGGCATAGATTTAGAACTGTTGTTACTTGATTGTTGTCTCTTTTCCCCTGACGAGCCTCCTGAAGTAGCAACAAAACATACTTCACCCTCAGCATTTGTCAGTATCTGCTCATTCTCACTTGAAAGAAACGCAGTTGCACTATCTCTAGAAGCATTGTTGGAAGATGAAGGTGTAAGACCTTTATAAATCCCGGATCTTGAACATGATCATATCCATTCTCCTTCTTCATATTGAGCTCATAAGCTTTCAATTTCCTAACAACCTCTTCCAATTCTTGGTTTTCATAATCAGCTTCACCTTTTATCATCAAAGTATATATATCCCACTTTGCAGGTAAAGAATCCAGCAACTTGTCGTTTATCTCCACATTTGTGTATCCCCTTATGTCATAATTATCTAATTCTGACATCAGATGATAATATCTCGTGATAATATCTTCTAGAGACTCATTTCTCATTCCTTTGAACACAGCAAATTGTTTCTTTAGAAGATCAACCTCGTTCTTCTTCACATCAGTATTGCCCTCATACCTCTTCTCTAGGGCATCCCACATCTCCTTCGATGTTGTATAACGCTTGAATGTATGTTCGATGCCATAAGGTAACAACATCTTTATAGCAGCTAAGGCTTTCTTCTCTGACTCATTCATTCTCTTCTCAGCTTCAGACATATTCACATAGGCAGTAACACGTTGTCTGCCCTCAAAGTCATGCGTTGGGTTAGCATACCCATCTTGAATACAGATCCACATACGTGTGTCCTGATATTCAATAAAGGATTGAAACCTATCCTTCCAAGTAAGATAGTTATCCTCCTTCAGCATCTTTGGAGGTTTATTTGTGGTGCCAGCCTCGTGCTCCATTCTCAACAGCTCATTTAGATTAGACATATTCGACATTTTTACCGAACCGGCTCATTAAAAATGTTAAAACTTGTCCGAAATGGGTGGTTATCAAATTATACCGTTAGACTCGTCTCGATGATACGATTCTAATGATGTATATTGTCCGACATGGGTGATTTTTTTTCGTCCTATATATTATACGAGTCTATCTGTACAATCGGTTTGTCAAAATTGTCTATGGATCAAAATCTATGTCGAAAACGTTTAACTCTGGTTACGTCAGCTGGTTAAGTTTCCACCTTCTTGTGTGTAACCCGGAACAGTGTAAACTCTGAAATGGTAACTCTGAATGATAATCCGAAATGAAAATCCAGAACAGTAATCCGAATTACTAATCCGAGATAGTGATCCGAAATAGTAATTCGAGATGAAATCCGGAATGCACTGTTCTGATCCGAAATGAAAATCCGGAAGAATCCGAAATGGCTTTTCTAATCCGAAATGGAAATCCGAAACGGAATCCGAAATGGCTTTTCTGATCCGAATTGCACTGTTTTCCAGATCCGAATTGCAGATTCTGGTCTGAAATTCAAGTCTTCAATCCGAAATACTTTGCTTTTTTATCCGGAATGCCTTTCTTCAATCCGAATTGCTTGCTGCTAATCTGAAATAACTGCTGTTAATCCGAAATACCTGCAGAAAATCCAAAATACCTGTAAAACCCTAAAACAACTGTCAAAACCCTAATTCAGCCGTCACAAACTTCAAGAACAGCCTCCAAAACGCCCAAAAACCTAACTTTTCTGCTGTTACGATTATGAACCGAGCAATAATCAAGAGCCGAATGCTCTGATACCAGATCCCCTAGTCCTAATGGATCTTGACAGAATCGTCTATCTAATCTAGAGTGCGGAATCTCCTATATCAGATTTCACAGAAAACATGAACACGAACAAGAACATGAACACAAACACAAAGAATTCCTTCAAACTGTCTTCTATTGATTATCCAACACAAAGTGTTTACAACCAATTCAAGACTCTCTCTCTCTAAACTCTCTGAAGCAATTCTCTCTGCAACTAAACAATTAACTGAGCAACATTAACCCTAATCACAACCTCCCTATATATTGAGATAAGTTATGCATATGGGCTAGGGTTTCCTACTTGTACTGCTAATGGGTTTAAAGCCCAATTCGCCTACCATGCTCTATTTTATGTCTAGTTCAGCCTAATTACTTCTAATTCACTATTACAAAATTAAACCCGCTAACCGTTTATCATTTTACTAATTACAAGATATCCAAAGACCAAATCTAAGTTGTCACAAATATGCACCAACAATTTTGAAACGAGACAAAATGTCATACACATACTTCGTCTGACGTATAAACATCCCATCCTTCTTTTGTTCAACTTGTAAACCCAGAAAGTAGGATAATTCACCCATCGCACTCATCTCAAACTTGCTCTTTATTACCTCTTTGAAATCATGACACATGTTCTCATCAGATGACCCATAAATGATGTCATCAACGTATACATGTACCAGCATAAAGTCTTCCTTCTTCCTTTTGATGAAAAGTGTATTGTCAATCTGACCTCTTTCGTAACCATTCTTTAATAAATGTGCTACGCCCTAGGTGTCTGATGCAATCCATACAGTGCCTTATCAAGTCGATATACTCGATTTGGAAAGTATGGATCAGTAAACCCGTCTGGTTGTGAGACATACACCACTTCTTGGACTTTCCTGTAAAGAAACGCACTCTTCACGTCAAGTTGGTAAACTTTGAAGCCCTTGAATGAAGCAAAAGCTAGGAACAAACGAATTGCTTCCAACCTTGCTACTAGTGCAAACACTTCATTGTAATCAATCCCTTCTTGCTGATTGAACCCTTTCACTACCAACCGAGCCTTATTCCGTATCACGATCCCTCAGTCGTCTTTCTTGCACTTGAACACCCACTTAGTGCCTATTTCCTTCTCTCTTTTAGGCAAGACAACTAGCTCCTAAACTTTCAATTTCTTGAACTGAGCTAGTTCCACTTGCATAGCTTCCACCCAACAATTGTCTTTTAGAGCCATAAAAACATTCTTTGGCTCCTCTTGGGCAATAAAGCAGCTATACAAAACTCATGTATCAACCCACTCTTCTGAATCGAAGTAAACAAATAGGAACCTTCGAGCACACCTCTTCTTGTCTGAACACCTGCAGCAGCATCACCAATGATGTTTTCAACTGGATGATCTCTGTGTACACGTGTGGTAGCAATGGTGTCAACAACCAGATTATCTCCAAGATTAGATCCAATCTCCCCATGAATAATAGCAAATGGATTAGTGAAGTCCTCCCCCTGAATAGGTTCAGACTCACTATCACTGGAGTCCTCTGGAGCTGCACTGGAAGAAGTTTCTAGAGCATCTGTCATTGATACACTCGGTCTAAGCATGAAGCCACACTCTCCATCTTCACTGATCACAGTATGGATCACTTGAAACTCATCAGCATTAGAAAAATCAGGAATATTAAATGATTTAAAAACACTATCGTAATCATATAATATAGGAGGACCACTCGTTGATTGTTGAGGTGAATAACTAGTGATTTCCATGTTAAACACCACCTCAATTTTACCAGTTTTTAGATTAAAAACCCTTTTATTCGTTGTTCCAGGCATATAGCCTAGAAAGTAACCCTCATCAACTACTTCACCGAATTTTTTCTTATCTTTGTTTCGCATAATGGTGTAGGGTAATCCAAATGGTTCAAAGCCTTTTAAGTTTGGTTTTCGGTTAAACAATAGTTCGTGACATGTTGTGTTAAACCGTTTAACCGTTTAACCGTTAAAACTTTGTTCAGGACATAACAAGTTGTGTTCATAGCTTCTCCCCAGAAAGAACTGTAAGCTTTGAATCAGAAAGCATAGTCCTTGCGGCCTCAATCAACGTCCTGTTTTTCTCTTAGCGACTCCATTCTGTTGAGGTGTATAAGGAGCGGAAAATTGATGTTCAATTCCTTTGCAAAGACAATAGAGATCAAGAATCTGATTCTTGAACTCCGTGCCATTATCACTCCTTATCCTCTTGATCCGCGCATCATGGACATTTTCCAGTTTTGTAAAAAGATCAATCAACATCTCCGCTGTCTCATCTTTTGTACCTAAAAAGAAAACCCATGAGTATCGTGAGTAATCATCTGTGACAACTAAAAAATAGTACTTTCCACCTATGCTCCTTATGTTCACTGGACCGAATACATCCATATGAAGTAATTCATAAGGGGCATCTATGGAATTTACTGTTTTAGACTTGTGAGGTTTCTTATGTTGTTTTCCCTTTTGACATGGAAGACATTTATCTTCCACGTGAAACCTCTGCACTGGCACCCCTTCCACTAAACCATTTTTAATAATATAATTCATTTTTCGGTAGTGCATGTGGGCCATGCGTCAGTGCCACAACAATGACTCAGCCTCAGATGCTTTTTAGCAAACACGCCACCATAGTGGAAGAATCTTTGGCGCCTATGTACATGACATAAGTTTCGTTTCTCCTTGGCGCTCTCATCACTACCGGTCATCCGGTATCACCAAACCAGGTTTCAACACCAAAGCTCAGACTTTGTAAAGTGGACCGGGTGACCCTTATCACAAACTTGAGATACGCTCATCAGATTGTGCTTCAGCTGCTCAACATAGTTCACTTTGTCTAGTGTAATCTTCCCGTTGGTCACTTTTCCTCGTCCTATAATGCGCCCTCCTTTAGCACCTGCAAAATTCACATAACCACCATCTGTATTCTCAAACTCAGTCAGCAACCTCGCATCCCCCATCATGTGCCTGGAGCAGCCACTATCAACATACTACAAGTTTATAATCCTCCTTAGCAGCTCCTGCACAACCCAACAAAGTTAGTTAGATTGGGGGACCTAAGCCTTAATGGTCTTGGGTCTTCCAGATTCATCAACTACGGGAACATCCATCCAATATCCATCACTCCTAACAGGAGTCTTGGATCTTAGACATGTTGATGGAAATGGTTTTGGATTTCCACTAGGTCTGTGGTCCTTAGGTTTCCTTACCATGTTTGGACTTTGTGACCTTTGGAAATTATGATTTTGGTTCCATGAATTTTGATAATGATAATTTCTAAAGCCATCGTTATAAAAATTTCGACTACCAACATTCTAGTATCGATTTTGATATTGACCTTGACTTTTGAAATTACTTGATCGACCATTAAAGTTATTCATTCATGGTGAACTACTTCTTGGTCTTTCATATATGCCTGATGTAGATTCAGGCTGAAATCTTTGTTGATTTCTTTGAAAACGAGGAACTTGGTGAGTTCCTTTTTCAGCCTTATCTACACCAACAGCAACACTTTGTTTCCTGATAGCAGATATCTTTGGTGAGTTAACCTTCTTCTCACCATCACCAGTTTTTGCTGGTGATTTTTCTCTCTGCCTGTCACTTACCTGTGCTTCACTCTTTTTGTTTGGACAGCAGCTAGCTACATGTCCCTTTTCATAACATTTGAAGCACGATTTCCTAGCAGAAGACTTCTTAATTGAAGCCTCTTGCATAGATTCATCAGTTGATGATGATGATGATGATGATGATGATGATGCCTTTGAAAGATCTTGTTTAGTTTGCTTAACTTCTGATTTTTCTTTGTTTTTATTTTAAGCAAACTGCACATTATACTCTTTAGTAATAACAGGGACCTCTTCATTCATGTCACTCCCTTTAACAAAATCAACATTTTTAACAAACATTTATTTTTGATTTTTAGGGTGTGTAATTTTTGTTTTCAAAACCGGTTCCCTGTTATTATTCATCTTTGCATTCTCAGAACCATCAACACTTCCTGATGTGGAACTACCAGGTGTAGTTGACACAAAGTCTGTAAGCTCTTTTTCATCTGGCAAGAAGGAATAGTCATGACCAAGAGGTGGTGAACTTCATTCAAACCTTTGAAGCCCACGCAAGTCTTGTCATTACTCTTCTTTAGGCCATTCATCATGTGTTTCATGACAAAAGATGAATCTCTGAATTGATTTAATTTCTTTTCAAGTTCACAAATTTTAAGTTGTGCTTCCGACAACTCTTTGCACTTTTGAGAAACCTCTTTTGTTTTCTCACTCATCGTATCATGAGCTAGGTCAATAACTTGAAGTTTTTCATTAAGCTTATAGGTTAGAATAATGATTTCTTCTTCATAACCTTTAATTTTCTTCAAGTATAAAGACTCATTTCATTTTACAAAAAAGTTTGATTCTTTTAGGTTCGAGAGCTCATATACCAGACTTTGGTATTGCTTTGTTAATGTGTCAACCTCACTTTGCAGTTCACGACACTTCAAACAAACAGAACTACCAGAGTTAGAACATACCTCGCCTGTTGACTTGGATAGATCAGCCATGAAAGCATCAAAATCAGCTGCCATTTTCTTCTCTTTAGCAGTCTGTTCTCCATCAGCTTTCTCAGCTACCTTCTCCTGCTCTATCTCAGTATCAGCTTTCACTTCTTCATCAGCAACTGGGGCTATCTCAACCATGAACGCCTGTGAGGCATTATTATCATTCTCCAGATGAACACTCCATTCATAAGAACCCTCTCTAGCAGTAGAGATCAGGGCCTTTGATCCAGTGTTATTTGACACATTCCTGTTGCTTGAACCATGACCAGGAGAATCTTGAAAGGATGAACTAGAACGAGATTAAGACTTAGGTCTTTGACACTCTCTAGCGAAATGTCCGTAGTTGTGACAATTGTAACACTTCACTTTCGACTTGTCAAAGCCCACATTCTTTCCAACGAACTTCCTGCCCGTTCTGTTCATGAATCTTTTCACCCTTCTAGAGATCATGGCCATCTGCCATTGCAAATCCATCTCCTCTAAGTCATCAGGGTCGATCTGATCATAATCTTCATCAAACGTAGCAGGATCAAATATTTTTCCCTGAATGTAGTTCCCATAGGAAGGAACGAAAGAAGCAAGCAATGCAAGATGATCTTCAGGACTTTTGACACTCAGAGGCATATACCTATTACTACTGTTATTATTACTTGATTGTTGTCTCTTAGCCCCTGATGAGCCTCTTGAAGCAGCAAGAAAACATACTTCACCCTCAGCATTTTTCACGATCTGCTCATTCTCACATGAGAGAAACATAGTTGCACTATCACTTGAAGCATTGTTGGAAGATGAAGGTGTAAGACCTTTATAAATCCCCGGATCTTGAACCTGATCATATCCAGTCTCCTTCTTCTTCATATTGACCTCTTAAGTTCTCAATTTCCCAACAACCACTTCCAAGTCTTTCTTTTCATAATCAGCTTCACCTTTTATCATCAAAGTATAGATATCCCACTTTGCAGGTAAAGCATCCAGCAACTTATCATTTATCTCCACATCCGTGTATCCCTCTATGTCATAATTATCTACCTCTGATATCAGATGATAATAGCTCCTGTAATATCTTCAAGGGATTCATTTCTCATTCCTTTGAACACAGCAAACTTTTCTTTAGCAGATCAACCTTGTTTTTCTTCACATCGGTATTGCCCTCATACCTCTTCTCTAGAGCATCCCACGTCTCCTTCGATGTAATATACCGCTTGAAGGTATGTTTGATGCCATCAGGTAACGACTTCTTTATAGCAGCTAAGGCTTTCTTCTCAGACTCATACATCCTCTTTTCAGCTTCTGACATGTTCACATAAGCAGTAACCCGTTGTCTGCCCTCAAAGTCATGCGTTGGGTTAGCGTACCCATCTTGAATACAGATCCACATCCGAGTATCCTGGTATTCAATAAATGACTTAAACCTATCCTTCCAAGTAAGATAGTTCTCTACCTTCAGTATCTTTGGAGGTTTGTTTGTGGTGCCAGCTTCGTGCTCCATTCTTAATAGCTCATTCAGATTAGACATATTGGACATTTTTACCGAACCGGCTCGTTAAAAACGTTAAAACTTGTCTGAAATGAGTGGTTACCAAATTATATTGTTAGACTCGTCTCGGTGATATGATTCTAGTGATGTATATTGTCTAATTATGAATTTAGGAATTTTCGTGCAACAGGTTTGTCAAGATTATTCGTGGATCAATTTCTATGTCCGAAAACGTTTAACTCCGGTTATGTCAGCTGGTTAACTTTCCACCTTTTTGTATATAACTTGGAACAGTGTCAAATCCGTAACAGTAATTTGGATAGTGAATCTGAAATACAAATCCTAAAAAGCAATCTGAATTGCTAATCCGAAATGGTGATTCGGAATAGTGATCCGAGATGAAATCCGGAATGCACTATTCTGATCCGAGATGGAATCTGGAATAGTTCTGATCTGAGATGGAATCCGGAATAGACTATTCTGATCCGAGATGAAATCCGGAATACACTTTTGATCCGAAATTTAATCCGAAAGAATCCGAAATAGCTTCTGATCCGAATTCAATCCAAAATGGAATCCGAGATGGGCTTTTCTGATCCAAATTACACTTTTCTGATCCGAAATGCAAGTTTTCTGATCCGAAATTCAAGTCTTCAATCTGGAATACTTTACTGTTAATCCGAAATGCTCTCCTTCTTTCCGAAATACCTTGCAGTTTATCCGAAATCGCTGGAAAACCCTAGACTAGCCTCCGAAACCCTAATTCAGTTGTCACAAACTCCAAAATAGCCTCCAAAACGTCCAAAAACCCAATTTTTCTGTTGTCACGATTCTGAACCGAGCAAAATCAAGAGTCGGATGCTCTAATACCAATTGTAGGTCCCCTAGTCCGTATGGATCTTCACAGAATCGTCTATCTAATCCAGAGTGCGGAATCCCCTAGATCAGATTTCACAGAAACAAGAACAAGAACATGAACACAATTCCTTTCAACCTGTCTTCTATTGATTATCTAACACAAAGTGTTTACAATCAATTCAAGACTCTTTCTCAACTCTCTCTGAAGCAATTCTTTCAGCATTGAACAACTAACTGAGCAACCTCAACCATAATGCAAACCTCCCTTATATAGAGATAGGTTATGCAACTGGGCTAGGGTTTCCTACATGGACTGCTAATGGGTCTAAAGCCCAATTCGCCTACCATGTTCTAGTTAGTGTCTAGTTCAGCCCAATTACTTCTAATTAACTATTACAAAACTAAACCCGCTAACGGTTTATCATTTTACTAATTACAAGATATCCAAAGACCAAATCTAAGCTGTTGTCACAAATATGCACCAACAGCCAATATACTTGTCCATCTAAATCTAAAACTCAACCCTCTAGTTCTAGCTTCATGATACGCTTAAGGTAGTATTATACTATGATACCCGTGTGTCCCATACCATGACATACCCCCGCGATCAAGGTAAGCACAAAAATTCATCGTAGCAGGTGAGTATACTAAGATCACATTTATCTTTTACAATGTCAGACTATTGGTGAACAGGTCAGTACTTTCGTACAGCAGAGTGACCAATAGTGTCTGATGAGGGTTAAGCAAATACCTTATGTGGTACGTAGGAACTTACGGAATTCTCTCATGAAGAGATTTCCATTCTTTTAGGTTTTGGCCCTTCTATTTTGGCTCTTATAAAAGATATCCTGACTGTGCCTAGGTCTGCATATAATCTGGATGCAACAGAAGGGCAGCCAAGATATCTCCGGATGACTCAACAGCATAAAGACCCGAAACCTCAAACGTTGGCTATCTATCAACACATGATTTAAGACCATGAAATCATACGCCTATAGTATGTCACCCACTGAATACATAGTTCTTTATGTTTTTATCATTTGGCTTACACTATCATGTTGAGATTTAGACCTATCAACATATCACCTTCGATCCAAGTCTTTTCCCGCTTCAACACCTTACATATGTTAGTCAGACACTTTATCCCAAAAAAGTATTTCATTTCCCAATCATTGCAAAAGCTGTTTAAAAACAAACATTTTTTTAATATTTCTCCCCCTAAATTTATGCATATATATGAACAAATTTACGAAGCAAACAAAAGTGAATGAAAGACAATAAACGAAACAGAAAGGACAGAGGATGCTCAGTTAGAAAAACGGATCATTTTGAGAAGATCCACAAGCACTTGAAAACGCGCGTTGCTAACGGGTTTCGTGAACAAATCCGCCACGTTTGCATCAGTGTGGATTTGCTCAAGTTTAGCGAGACCCTTTTCATAGCAATCACTGATAAAATGAACTTTGATATTTATGTCCTTGGTTTTGGAGTCAAAAACAGGGTTTTTTACGATTTGGATAGCGGCATCATTATCACAATAAATTCTTGTGTTTAGATGAGTCAAACCGTAATCCGCAAGCTGGTGTTGCATCCATAAAACCTAGGAGAAGCAAGCAGATGTTGCGACATATTCTGCTTCCACAGTAGAGAGCGAGACCGTCTGCTGCTTCTTGCATTGCCACGAGATTAAGCGGTCTCCCAAGAATTGACATCCAGCTGAAGTTGAGCGCATATCCCTATCTGTACCTCCAAGATTAGTGTTAGAGAAAGCATACAGTTCAAATTTATAGTTTTTAGGATACCAGAGGCCTAGTGATGGTGCCGCTTTGAGGTACCTAAAAATTCTTTTAACTGCATGTAAATAAGAGAGTATAGGAGTAGCCTAATAGCGAGCACACTGGCAAACGGCAAACATGATATCTGGCCGACTTGCAGTGAGATACATGAGTGAACCAATCATAGATCGATACATGGTTGGATTAACAGGCGTTCCTTCAGCGTCTTTATTTAATAAAGGTTGTTCTGCAATAGGTGAAGTCGTAGGCTTTGAGTCTGTAAGCTTGAATTTCGCAAGAACGTCATTGACATATTTTCCTTGATGAATCAAGATTCCTTGCGGGCTCAGACGAACTTGAAGTCCCAAAAACTTAGTCATCTCCCCCAGTGAGCTCTTCTCAAATTTCTTCTTCATGATTTCTTCAAATTCCCGACACAAACCATCATTTGTAGAACCAAAAATGATATCATCAACGTAAATTTGAACAAGAATAATGTCCTTGTCAACACGTTTGATGAACAAAGTTTGATCAATGGTTCCCCGAGTATACCCATGAGCAAGCAAATGCTCTGTTAGAGTTGCGTACCTGCACGAGGCGCTTGATGCAACCCATACAAAGCTTTATCCAATTTGTATGCATAGTCTGGCTTGTCAAGATCAGTAAAACCTGGTGGTTGTGCCACGTATATTTCCTCTTTCACCGTGCCGTAGAGAAAGGCAGTCTTGACATCCATTTGATAGACAATGAAATCCATGTAAGATGCATATGCCAAGAAAATACGAATAGCCTCTAATCGAGTGACCGGTGCATAAACCTCATCATAGTCTAGTCCTTCAATCTGACGAAAACCCTGAATCACTAGTCGAGCTTTATTCCAAACAATGACTCTAGTGTCATCCTGTTTATTGCGAAATACCCAATGAGTTCCAAGAGCACGTTTTCCTTGAGGAAGCTTCACCAATTTCCATACACCAAGCTTCTCAACTTGATTAAGTTCTTCATGCATAGCATCAACCCAGCCTGGTTCCTGCAAGGCGACATCAATGCTTTTAGGTTCAATTTGTGAGACAAAGCAAGGGTAAAGACAAGTATTGATATCCCCTGATTGATTGCGGGTTCAAACAGCAGCAGTAACAGGACCAATAACATTTTCAATTGGATGATCGCACTGTAGACACTGCGGTATTGGCGTAGTAGGGACAAGAAGATCCGTTTGCAAGTTGGTAACACTCGCTGAAACAACTCTAGATGACTCCTCCTCATTAGTTGCACCAGTAGGAGTGTTGATTGATGAATCAACAGAACAGTCTAGCGGTGTAGGCTCAGGAAACAGAGATGAACCCAAGACATCGGGAGGAGCAGTCCCTGCATTTGTCGTAGGAGGCTCTGTGTTTGGAGCCTCAACTTCAAGGGAATCATCCTGAGGAATCTGGTCAGATGCCATTTCTTGATGCTGCGATACTGGTGAAGGTGTAGATATAGCTTCATTAAATCCAGGTGGATCCACACTCAGCTTCTTTAAGCTCTCATGCAGCTATGCAGCATCGGCATCGTCTTCGGGTGAGATGGGCATCGTTGGAAGTTCAGAAATTTTGCTTGTACCTGCAGACACATTAGAAGGGACATCAACATGGTTAAACAAGATGGAATAATCATACAGCCAGTCAGGACCAATGCGTGTGTCCTTGGGACTTTCCTCTAGCCAACCCACATTATAGGTTTCAACTACCATTTTCTTGATCTTATTATAGACACGATATGAAGTGTTCTTGGAATATCCAACGAAGATGCATGGATCCCCGCGTGATTCAAATTTCCCTTTAGCATCCATGAGCAGGAGAACACAAGGGCATCCGAACTTGCGGAAATGCTTGACCGACGGTTTGCGACCTTCAACCACATTGTATGGAGTTTTCATGTGTCTTTTGTTGATCACGGCATGATTCTGAATATAACATGCGGTATTGATTTCTTCTGCCCAGAAAAGAAGAGGTAGCTCAGATTCACCCAACAGAGTACGTGTAGCTTCAATCAGTGTTCGATTTCTCCGTTCTGCAACCCCATTTTGTTGTGGAGTTCTGGCTGCACTAAACTCTCGGTCAATACCCTTGGAGGAGCAAAAAGAATTTAAGGTAACATTCTTAAATTCTATTCCATTATCACAACGAATAGCCTTCACGGTGGTGTCTGTCTGGTTCTCCATAAGTATGACGAACTATTTAAATAACTCAGCGGTTTCACCTTTTTGTACCAGAAAGAAAACCAAGTGAATCGTGAGTAATCATCAATAATGACCAGACAGTATGCCTTCCCGCCAATGTTGAGAATATCTGTCGGACCAAAAAGATCCATATGAAGCAATTCTAAGACTCGAGATGTGGAAGGGGCGGTTTTAGATTTGTGCGGCTGTCGATGTTGTTTCCCACGTGCACATGATTTACACTTTTCAACCTACATAAAATCGCGAACTGGTAGATCTCTGACTAAACCACCTTTTGCAAGTCGATTTAAGTTCTTCATGTTGATGTGTCCTAGTCAACTATGCCATAGCAATGCATCATGCTCAGCTATCGACGAGAATAAGCAACTGAGATTGTCAGAGTGAGCCTTGTTCATGTCGATGACATATGCATTTCCTTTTCTCGCGGCTTTTAGAAGAATCCAATCATCCGGAATAATGAGGCCTGGTTTCGGTACATAACACCCTTTCTTGGTAAAGAGAACATCCAAATGATTGTCACAGAGCTGAGACACACTCAAAAGACTATGCTTCAACTCTGGTACGTAGTTCACGTTCTTAAAGCTGAGAGCTCCGTTGCATACTGTTCCTCTCATAGTGATATTTCTGGTCTCACCACCTGTGAAGGAGACAAACCCACCATCGAAGAACTGAATGTCATTCAACTGCAAGATGTCCCCAGTCATGTGCCTGGAATAGCCACTGTCAATATACCAGAGTCTGACAAGAGTTTGCCAGAGCTGTTCCTGCACATTTCAACAGGTTTTAGTTAGAGGCTGCAACCCAGGCCATTGATGATCTGGGCATGCCATGTGCATCAACATAAGTAACCTCACGGAAACTTAAATTAGTTGAGGATGAGGTCGATAATGCTTTTGATTTGTTGGATATGGGGGCAGAAGACTGAATCATGGTCAAGATCTTAGGCCTCCAGGTTAGCGAGTCAGACTTCTGCATAGTCCTTCGAGTGCTAGAAGGATTCACAAAACCTGAAGGTCTTGGAGATTTGTGAGTTTGTTTCTTGGCCATGTTCCAGTCTTGATCAGAAGGCTTAGCCATAGCAAATCGAGCCTGATCTAGGCGATTAGGCATAGCTTTCTGATTTTTGAGTATAATGCTTTAAAAGGTGTAAAAGCCTTTTGACAATTTCGTGCAATATGCCCGGGAAATCCACAGTTGAAATAGGTCTGCCTCTTCTGGAAGAAAACAGTCCGTTTAGCTTGGGAACTTCTAGGCAATTTGTCTGTCAGTTTCTTGCTTGGGGTACTGACAGCTGGTGCACGGTATTGATCTTGGTTGTTGCCTGCGCACAACCATAGCACACTTGTTAGTTTTGTGATTTGAATTAGACAATCTGGAGTGTGTGTTGGGCTTCGATTGCTAAAGGTTTACTCGTTAGGGATTATTTTGGGCTTTGGTTTGTTTTGTGGGCTTCCTAGTGCCTTATGGGCCTAGGGTTGTAAATAGTGGGCTTGGTAGTGCTTATAAATAGAGATGCTAGGTTAATGAAAAGGGGTTAGAGAGTTGTAATCAAAGAACTTGTATCAGACATCTTTTGGTGTATGCAAGTTGAATTTATTCAAAGTTGTTCTTCTTCCTAATCATTATTTCCAGTATTGATTAGGTTAGTGATACATGTTTAATCCGTTGACGGGACTTACAATTGGTATCAGAGCCTGCTGTTCAAATACAGGCTCCGGGTATTGCTGATTGAAGAAGTTTTTCGAAGTGTGTTGCTGCTGCTCGGATTGGTTTCTGTTCCGGATCACTGTTCATCGTTGGAAGGGTTACTATTCCAAAGAACTCGAAGAAGATTTGAAGATTTCGGATCTGGTACTGTTCCAGATTCCGAAGAACACGAAGAAGGTTCTCACATCTCGGATCAACTACTGTTCCGGATTCCAAAGAACACGAAGGAGATCATCCATCTTGGATTGATCCCGGACTGTTGTTAATCCGGATTACAATCCGAGATACTGTTGCAGTTATCGATTCCTTGGATTTTGGAATACTGTTGCAGGAAAGGCGGATTACTGTTATGGATAAGGATAAGGATTCCGGATCTATCAGATAGAACAAGTATTCCAGATTTCTTCATTCCGGATTTTTTCATTTCGGATTCTCCATTCCGGATTCACCTTCAGAATTGTTTATTCCGGATCATACATCTCCGATTTTCATTCCGGATTTGTCATTCGAACCTCTCATTTTGGATCCATCAGCTTCCAGTTTCTTCATCTTCATTCCGGATTTTTTCATTTCGGATTCTGCATTCCGGATTCACCTTCAGAATTGTTTATTCCGGATCATACATCTCGGATTTTCATTCCGGATTTGTCATTCGAACCTCTCATTTTGGATCCATCAGCTTCCAGTTTCTTCATTTTTGGACTCATCAATCCGGATTCATCAATTCGGATATTATTTCCGGATTTGACCATCATTGACTTCAGAGTTGACCATTCCGGATCAAATTTGGATTTCGTACTGTTCATCTAAGAAACTTAAAATAATTTAATTTTAAATCCGTTTGGTAAATTTTAATTAATTTAATAATGATGGTTGGATACATGACTGCACAAGATCTGACGAATGCCACTCTAGCTGCCCTGCAATCACAAACATTGGCCCTCCATCAAGAGCTGGATCAAGAAATTGGCACTTCCACTAAAGTGCCACGTTTATTATATGGGGATGAATACTACGAATGGAAGTTTCGTTTTGAGCAGTATTGCAAGGCTAAAGAACCTGGTGTGTGGAGATGCATCATGAATGGTCCAAGAACAATAGTCTACAATACAGAGCAAGATACAGACACCAGAATTCCTAAGCCCATGCACTTATGGACTCAAGAGGATATCAAGATAATAGAGGAAGATGAGAAGGCCTTGGCAACTCTGACCATGGCCCTTGGACCTGATATCTCAATCGCGGTTAGAAACTGAAAGAACGCAAAGTAAGTGTGGAGTGAACTGCAAAATCTCTATGAGGGAAATGCAGACATGAAGGCAAGCAGGATGAATCAGCTGAATCAGCAATTCAGCTCATTCAATCACATCTATGGGGAAACTATTGAAAACCAGATTCATCGCTATGTTAAGCTTGTTTCCCAAATGATTTCAGCTGAGATTACTCTCACTAACAGTGCCTTGAACAGACATTTATTAAACTCACTGCCCAAGAGTTGGGATGCAGATGTGGGAATGATCAAAAAGACCAAGAACTTGAATGATGTCACTCTCACTAAGATGATAGCTATTAAAATCATGTGAGATTGACAACAAGCAGAGGGAATCAATCATCAAAGCAGTTTGATGGCCGCAGGGATGACATGGCAAAATGCGGCTCTAATGTCACAAAATCTTATTTATAGTCCTCTGCAGGGAAATTCACAAACACCGGGTCGATCAAACATGGTTTATAGTCCTATAGCCATGCCTCAGAACACTCAGTACGTGTCTGGTCTTCAATCAGAATCCCACGATGGTTTCAGCTGCTCAAGTTCACACTTAGTACCATGCTCAGTCTCCCAACATGGTGTTCAGTCCTGCAATTCCTCAAACAGTGCAACAAGGCAACACTCCTCAAACTGTTGCAGCAGCGCCTGCACCTGCTCAACCTGCGTCCAACTCTGCGTTTCTCACTAAAGAAAACAAAGAGAAACTGGCTATTGCAGCGTCAATGATCAAAAGCTTAAACGCCTTCCTGGCAGGTGATCTGACTCCTCCATCCATTCTTCCAACCGAAGTTGATCAAATCATGGAGGAGGACCTCGACGAGATCGATGTTTCTTGGAATCTAGCAATGGCTGCTTTTCGGGTTAACAAGTTTCAGAAAAAGTATGGAAGGCAACCCTTGTCAAATTTGAAGACTGGTCTCACCAAGGACACACTTAGATGCTACCGATGTCACGAACCAAGACACTTTGCCTGGGAATGCAAGAAGCCACCGTCCGGGTATGTATCATCCAGGGTCGCTGATATACAGAGCAGTGACAGACAGCTGGTTCCCGTCTCTCCCTCAAAGTCCACTACAAGTCCATCAAGCAGCTCGGGCAGGAAGTCAACAGCATTAGTGGTCCAACAACATGAAGGTTTTAACTGGGCAGATGCTGCAGCTCAAATGGAAACATTGAATCTCTCCAAGAACAGCAACCACTGCATTATGGCACAGATAACTGAGACGCCCGATCTTTTGGAAATGGTAAATCGAATTCTCTGTTCTGATAGTTGTCATATTAAATTATCACAAATGTGCGCCCATAATTCAACTCTAGTAGCTGAATACCAACAAGCTGCGTCACAGAACATTGCCCTTAAACATAAGAACAAGCTTCTTATGGAGAAGGTCGAAGCTCAGAAACAAGATGTAGCTCAGCTAAAGCTAGACTTGAACCAACAACAATGTTGGGTCTACGACTATAAGCTAAAACTAGCTGAAAAGGACGTAGAACTTCAAGCAGCTTTAGCCAAGCTAAATTCCTTGATAGGAAAGCTTCAAGAAAATGAAATAAACATTAAAAAGTTTGAAACTTCCAGTAAACTTGTCAAGGACTTATGTGACCTCCAGCTTAACTATCAAAAGAATTTTACCAAAGGCCTTGGGTATAATAGGGCGCCTCCAGCATATAATCATAATTATACTAGAATGCCTGAATCTGAGGAAGATGTAAAAAATGCAGAAAAAATGATTTATGGTAAACCTTCAGATTATTTATCCAAACCATGGATGCCCTATTACCCAAAGTTCTCCAAACCCACTGAACTCAAGAAGGATGATGTCTTTGTTGCTTCCACACCAATTTCACATAAAACTGGTAATCATCCTTCTGGAAGTACAGATGGCTTGGAGAAAATAGTGCCTGAGGCAAAAAAATCCACATCCTCTACAGAATCTAAAGGAAAAGAATCTTCTGATGCTCAAACTGAATTCGTGAACGATACTAATGTGTCTAACTCATGTGCAGAAGAAATTTTAGTTGAGGATATCACAGAGGGTGATCAAGAGGAATGTCTGAATACCAATTCAGACAATTCGGTTGCTGATTATGCATTTTATAAGCCTTCTTTTGACATTTTAAATCAATTTCTTGCTGAACAATTTACAATCTCAAACAGTGATGGTTGTGTTGAGAATTTAGACAGTTTTAATTCTATTTTTTCATCATATACTGATATTTTGAATGATGCTAATAACTGTAATAACTCTTGTGATGAGAAAATGAATTTAGCTGCAGGTTCCACATCGACAGATGATTTGGTCTCATCAGTTTCAGCTGAGGATACCGAAAGTTCGTCTCCAGAGGCTTCGTCTGTTGATGCGTATTCTAGCGGTGACAGTGTGAAAGTCGACCAACCAACCGATCCTGTGAACGTTGATGGTGACATAATTCGAGAAGACTCGGGCGACTCAATACAAGGGACTGATTCTGAAATGACAGAAGATGAACACTCTTTTTCTCATGATTCAAATGAAAATCTTAAAACTGATTCTGAATCGGAGTCTCAAATTTTTCAAACTCGCGAGATTCCACATTCATCTTCTGAAATCTCAGAACAGGATGTCCCTGTAGAGCCACTCGTGTCCTATACAGAATTTTTCATGAAATGTGATTTGAAGAGTAAGATTAAGAAGCGGAGAACACGCCGATCTAAAAAGAAGAAAACAAAACAGGCGTCTTCGAAAACTGAAACGGCAACTGCTGGGTCTCCTCATCAAACTGAGAAATTGACTCAGCAGTCGCCAACTGAATCTGTTAAGAAACCAGCTGAACAGATATGAGTTAAAATTTTGCCAAAATCTCCATGTTCAAACACCAAGAATTCAAATCACAAAACTAAGGAGTGTGCTGATGGTTGTGCGTAGGACACCGTTAAGACCAAAACCATGCATCAGCCGTCAGTACCCGCAAGCAAGAAACTAACAGACAAATTACCTAGAATTTCCCAAGCTGAACGGACTGTTTTCTTCCAGAAGAGGCAGACCTATTTCAATTGTGGATTTCCCAGGCACATTGCTCACAATTGTCAAAAGACCTTTACCTCGTTCAAAACTTTGTATTCCAGACATCAGAAGACTATGCCTAGTCGCCCACCTCAGGCTCGATTTGTGGCTGAGTCTTCTGATCGATACTGGAACTTGGCCAAGAAACAATCTTTCAAACCCTTGAGACCTTCAGTTTCCTAGAATCCTTCTAGCACTCCAAGGATTGTGCAGAAGTCTGATTCGGTAACCTAGAGGCCTAAGTTAGTGGCGAAGACTCAGTCTTCTAACCCCATTTCTAATAAATCAAAAGCCTCATCAACCTCATCCTCAACTAATTTAATCTTTCTTGAGGTTACTTACGTTGATGCTAATGGCTAGCCCAAATCTTCAATGGCCTGGGTTCCAGTCTCTAACTAAAACCTGTTGAAATGTGCAGGAACAGCTCTGGCGTGCTCTTGTTAGACTATGGTACATTGACAGTGGCTGTTCCAGGCACATGACCGGAGACACCTCACAGTTGAATGACATTCAGTTTTTCGATGGCGGATTTGTTTCCTTCGCAGGTGGAGAGACATGGAAGATTACCATGAGAGGAATTGTTTGCAACGGAGCCCTCAGCTTTAAGAATGTTAATTACGTACCAGAATTGAAGCACAGTCTTTTGAGTGTGTCTCAACTCTGCGACAATCATTTGGATGTTCTTTTCACCAAGAAAGGATGTTATGTGCTCAAACCTAGTTTAATTATTCCAAATGATTGGATTCTTCTTAAAGCTGCACGAAAAGGAAATGCATATATTGATATGAATCAGGCTCCTTCTGACAAGCTCACCTACCTCTTCTCATCTACAGCCGAACATGACGCCATGCTATGGCATTGCAGACTGGGACACATCAACATGAAGAACTTAAATCGTCTTGCAAAAGGTGGTTTAGTCAGAGATCTACAGTTTGCAACTTCATGCAGATCAAAAAGTGTGAATCATGTGCGCATGGGAAACAACATCGACAGCCACACAAATCTAAAGCCACTCCTTCCACGCCTCAAGTCTTAGAACTGCTACATATGGATCTTTTTGGTCCAACAGACATACAGAGCATTGGCGGGAAGGCTTACTATCTGGTTATTATTGACGACTACTCTCGATTCACATGGGTTTTCTTCTTACACATAAAAGTGAAACCGCTGAGTTAGTCAAACAGTTTGTTACGCTTATAGAAAACCAGACAGATTCTACGGTGAAGGCTATTCAGTGTGATAATGGGACAGAGTTTAAGAATATTACCTTAAACTCTTTCTGCTCTTCCAAGGGATTGACCGACAGTTTAATGCAGCCAGAACCCCACAACAAATTGGGATTGCAGAACGCAGAAATCGCACACTCATTGAAGCTGCACGCACTATGTTGGTTGAATCTGAGCTACCTCTTATTTTCTGGGCAGAAGCAATCAATAATGCATGCTATATTCAGAATCATGCCCTGATCAATAAACGCCATATGAAAACTCCATACGAAGTGGTTGAAGGTCGCAAACCTTCGGTCAAGCATTTCCGCAAGTTTGGATGCCTTTGTGTTTTCCTGCTCATGGACACTAAAGGAAAGTTTGAATCACGCGGGGATCCTTGCATCTTCGTTGGCAATTCTAAAAATATGTCATACCGCGTTTATAACAAGATCAAGAAGATGGTAGTTGGAACCTACAATGTGGGTTGGCTGGAGGTAAATCCCAAGGACACATGCATTGGTCCTGACTAGTTGTATGACTATTCCAAATTATTTAATCAAATTGATGTGTCTTCCAATGTGCGTGCAGGTAACAGTTCAATTTCTGCCCTTCCAACGTGCCCATTTCATCTGAAGACGATGCTGACGTTGCCGAGCTACATGAGACTTTAAAGCAGCTGAGTGTTGATCCTCCTGGATTTAATAACGCTGTCTCGTCTTCCTCCACCGTTTCGCATTCTCAAGAACCAGCTATCAATTCGCCTACTCAGACTGATCCTCCTGAAGTTGCGGTTTCTGATCCAAAGCCTCCTACAACACATGAAGGACCTACTCCTGATGTTTTGGGTTTTTCTCTGTTTCCTGAGCTTACTCCACTTGATTGTTCGGTCGATTCCTCAGCACATACTTCTACCGGTGCATCTGTTGAGGGGGAGTCATCTTGAGTAGCTTTAGCTAGTGTTACTAACTTGCAAACAGATGTTCCCGTTCCCGCTACACCAATACCGCAGCGTTTACAGCGTGATCACCCCATTGAAAATATTATTGGACCTGTTACGTTGTTGTTCGAACCCGCAGCCAATCTGGGGATATCAATACGTGTCTCTACTCTTGCTTCATTTCACAAATTGAACCTAAAAGTATTGATGTTGCCTTGCAGGAACTAGGTTGGGTGGATGCCATGCATGAAGAACTCAATCAATTTGAGAAGCTTGGTGTCTGGCAATTGGTGAAGCTCCCACAAGGAAAACGTGCTCTCGGAGCTCGCTGGGTTTTCCATAACAAGCAGGATAACACTGGAGTTATCGTTCTAAATAAAGCTCGACGGGTGGTTCAGGGTTTTCGACAGATTGAAGGATTAGATTATGATGAGGTCTACGCACCTGTCGCGCTTTTGGAGGCTATACGCATTTCTTGGCTTATGCATCTTACATGGATTTCACCGTCTATCAAATGGATGTCAAGACTGCGTTTCTATACAGCAAGGTGAAAGAGGAAATCTATGCGGCACAACCACCAGGCTTTACTGATCCTAACAAGCCAGACTATGCTTATAAACTAGACAAAGCTTCGTGTGGGTTGCATCAAGCCCTCGCGCATGGTATGCCACTCTTACGGAGCATCTGCTTGCTCATGAATACACTCGGGGAATCATTTATCAAACCTTGTTCATCAAACGCGTTGATAAGGACATTATTCTTGTTCAAATCTACGTTGATGATATCATTTTTGGTTCTACCAATGATGGTTTGTGCTATGAATTTGAAGAATCATGAAGAAGAAATTTGAGATAAGCTCATTGGGAGAGAAGACCATGTTTTGGGACTTCAAGTTTGTTAGAGCCCACAGGGAATCCTAATTCATCAAGGAAAGTATGTCCATGACGTTCTTGCCAAGTTCAAGCTTACAGATTCAAAGCCTATGGCTTCACCTATCGCAGAACGGCTTCTGTTAAATGAAGATGCTGAAGGAACGCCTGTTAACCCGACTATGTATCGCTCCATGATTGGATCACTCATGTATCTCACTGCTAGCCGGCCAGATATCATGTTTGCTGTCTGCCAGTGTGCTCGTTATCAGGATACTCCTAAACTTTCTCATTTACATGTTGTTAAACGAATTTTTAGGTACCTCAAAGGGGCTCCATCATTGGGCCTTTGGTATCCTAAAAATTCTGAATTTGAACTGTTTGCTTTCTCTGACAGTAATCATGGAGGTATAGATAGGGATATGCGCTCAACTTCAGCTGGTTGCCAATTTCTGGGAGATCGCTTAATCTCGTGGCAATGCAAGAAGCAACAGACGGTTTCGCTTTCTACTACTGAAGCAGAATATGTCGCAGCCTCTACTTGCTGCTCCCAGGTTATATGGATGTAACATCAGCTTGCGGATTACGGTTTGGCTTATCTAAACACAACAATTTACTGTGATAATGATGCCGCTATCCAAATTGTTAAAAACCATGTTTTTCACTACAAAACCAAGCACATAAATATTAAAGTTCATTTTATCCGTGATTGCTATGAAAAGGGTCTCGTAAAGCTTGAGCAAATCCACACTGATGCAAATGTGGCGGATTTGTTCACGAAACCCGTTAGCAACGCGCGTTTTCAAGTGCCTGTGGATCTTCTCAAAATGATTCGGTTTTCTACCTAGGTATCCTCTGTCTTTGTGTTTTGTTTACTGTTCTTACTTTCTTTTCATTGTTTCATAAATTTGTTCATGTGTATGCACAAATTTAGGGGGAGAATCTTAAACAAAACAGTTTTTGCAAGGATAGGGAAATGCAATACTTTTGGTGATAAAATGTTTGACTAACACATGTAAGGTGTTGAAGCGGGAAAAGATTTGGATCGAAAGTGATATGTCGGTAGGTCTAAAACTAAACCGGATAGGGAAAGTTAATGATATAAACATAACGAACTATGTACTCAGTGGGTCACTTACTATAGACGTATGATTTCATGGTCTTAAATCTTGTGTTGATAGATAGCCAACATCTGAGGTTTCGGGTATTTATGTTGTTGAGTCATCCGGGGATATCTTGGCTGCCCTTCTGTTGCATCCAGATTATATGCAGACCTAGGCACAGTCAGGATATCTTTGTAAAAGAGCCAAAATGGAAAGGCTAAAACCTAAGAGAACAGAAGTTTCTTCATAAGTTCTTACATACCACATAAGGTATTTGCCTAACCCTCGTCAGTCACTATTGGTCTCTCTGCTGTACGGAAGTACTGACCTGTTCACCAATAGCCTGATGTTGTAAAATAAAAGGATGACCACAGTATACTCACCTGCTACGATGAATTGTTGTGCTTACCTTGATCGCGGGGGTATGTCATGGTATGGGACACACGAGTATCATAGTATAATACTACCTTAAGCGTATCATAATGCTTGAACTGGAAGGGTTGAGTTTTAGATTTAAATGGACAAGTATATTGACAATCGCTTAGACCAATTGACCCTGCTCATACTGAAAAATATTCCTTAGTTAACTTTTGAAACGATTTGATCCCTTAGCAAGGCTGTGTTAATATTTATGTGTGTGTTAAATAGTTTTTCTTTGTAGAATGTTAAAAGGTGGTTGGATGCTTGGTTAGTCTACTTGATGAATTTTGGTTAGATGGTTTCTATCAAGAGATATTGGACTGGCCTAGTGTGCTTCGGGATTTGGGCCAACCTAATAAAATTGGTTTAAAAGTCTAAAAAATTGGAAACCCGTATTACTATTCCGGATTGGGCTTCTTTTGGCTCAAAAGGTACTGTTTCGGATTGGGCTTTTCCGGAAAGGCCCAATTGAACTTTTCCAGACGGGCCCACTATGTTACTGTTCCGAATTAGGCCTATCACAAGCCCAATCCAGATTTGAAATTTTAGGCCCAAGCCCATTTCGGAAAGTATATAGGTATCTCTGATATTTCATTTCGGATTATCCATAAAATTCCAAAATCCAAATTCTTCTCTGATTCTCTCTATTCGAACTGTGCATCTTGGAAATTCATCCGGATTAGGTATAGATTGCTTAAATTTATGAATTCCGGATGAAAATATTAATATTTAAAGCATTCCGGATTGTGTCTCGGATAGATCTTCAAAGTCTTAGGCATTTCGGATTTCATTCTGGATGGGTACTCATCCGAATTGATGAACTCGGATTTCATCTCGGATTGGAGCTCGGATAATCTTCATCCGGAATGATAATTCATCCGAGATACTATGGGTAATCCGGATTGGACCTTTGTCCGAACTGTAGTTGACCTCCTTCTAATCCGGATTGATGAAAGGGTTCTTCCGGATTAAAATTGAACTGTCAGTAATCCGGATTTGAGGTTTTTGAACCTTTTCAACTGTTGAACCCTAAAATTAACTTTAACTCTTATTTATTTGAACCTTAACATCTGACTGAACTATCCAGTTAGTTTTAACTGCCATACTGGTAAACTCCGTTAACTTCTGTTAGTTGGGATTTAACTTGGTTGTTATCTTGACAGATATGGTTGAAGAAGCCTTCGATGCTGTGATGTTGGTTAAGGAGCAATTCCACAACCAAGCGGGGTATCTTTTAGACCCTCCAGTAGAGTTCTTTCAGGAGTTCCAATCTATGATTGTGGGGCTAAAAGCGTGTAAGATTGCATATGCTATCTGAGCTAATCCGGTTATCTACAGAGACATAGTGCATTCATTCTGGAAAAGAGCACGATTTCATCCAAGAGGTGAAGATGGGAGACCGTTTATTCATTCGCAGATACAGGGCAAAGAGATTTTGGTAAACGAAGCGTGTGTCAGAGAGGTGCTGCAAATTGCCGATACTTTTAGCGATCCAACGATTATGCCAAAGAGAAGGTGCTTCCTGTGTTGATGGAAATGGGATATGAAGGATCGTATCCACCATTACTGAAGAAGATGTTTCCAGCGTATTGGCGGTTACTTGTTCATATGTTCATGCAATGCGTATCGGAGAACAAAGGTGGTCTTGATCAGCTGAATCAAGCTCAGACATCTGCTATAGTATCGTTGGTTATGGACTGGAAGTATAACTATTCTGGTTATATCTTCGACAACATGAAGAAAATTCTGGAACAGTCCAAGAAGCGAATGTTTCTCTTGTACCCGCGTTTTTTCCAGTTGATTTTAGAAGCCCGCTACCCAGACTTGGCTAAGGATGCGTCAGATGCCAACTTGCTGAATATGAAGCCGATGGGGCCAACTATTTTTGGTACGATGAAGAAGAACCGTTCAACATCTAAAACGGTGTTTGTGGGTTGATTTGCTCTGAAGAAGTTTAGGAAGTTCGCTGAAGTTGTTGGTTTGGATATTCCACCAACTCCTCCTCCCGTCAATGCTATAGTGGCCAAAGAACACGATATACCTGCTAAAGAGAAAGAGATAGAGATAGAGGACTTGGTTACTGATGACGAAGCCGATGCTGGGCAAGCTTTTCTTTATGATCTCATAGAATTCAACGCCACTTTGACTCCCATTTTACCAAAGTTATCGTCGGAGAATTTAGAAGCTTTTGCTCATTTGAAGGAGATTCAGGAGAACTAAGGTGATCCTCCACTTGATATTCCATCTATTGTTGCACCGACTGGTCTGGTTGAGGAAGATGACGAAGATGAAGAAGATGAGCTGCCATTCATTAAAAGGATAAGAACCGAGCAGAGTATTCCATCAAGTCAACCTGAAGCTCCTATTGTTGTCACCGCTGCAGAATCTGAGTTGATAACTTCTACTACTGCTGAGTCTGCAGTTGCTGAATCTATTATTGATACTTTGATACCTGATATATCTGCTTTATCTACACAGCCAACCACTCCTATTATTACGAAGTCTACTGTTGTGTCTATTCCAGCTGACACAGTACTTCAAATTATGGAGTTTGGGGGAAGTTCCTCAGGTGCTGGCGGTTCTAAAGCGGGTGGAAGGGGAGCTGGTCGTGTTGATGGTGTCTCTGAAGATTAGTTGCACATATCAGAGAAAAGGGCATTTGAATTCGGGGGAATGGATAGTGACGATGATGATGATGTGGAAGTTGATGTAGTGGATTTAAAGAAAAGGGTGGTCGTCTTGGAACAAGAAGTTATTCTGAAGGATGCACAAATTGCCTCACTGCAGACTCGTTTGCACGTCAGAGATCAAACTATTGATCAGTTGCAGGGAGATGTAACCATGCTTATGACTCTGGTATTTGATTTGAAGGCCAAACTGGAAAATAAATTCGGAAGGGAATTCAGTGATCCAACAGACGACCCGATGAACATTGAGAACAGGCATCGTGTGGCGCAATAGAGAATAGCTAAGCAGACTGAAGCAGAGAGACTTGCAGCTGAACAGTTGGCTGCTGAACGCCAAGCTGGTTTGGACGATTATCTGAGCGACCCATGTAAGAAGTTTACTGCAAGTCAAAAGCAGGCCACTGGTCAGAAGAAGAAACAAATGGTTCTAATGAAGAATGTCAATGTGAATCCACTTGATGAGAACTTTCAGCTCAAGGATCCAACGAATCAGTCGGAAAGGTATGTGATGGAGCTAGGGTCGAGCTATTACAGCAAAGTGGGAAATAAATCCAGGGTGCTCAGCTGGATGTACGACCATGTCAAGAATATGTGGATTATTGTGCGTCAGGATGGAACACGTGAATATTATCCAAAGTAATCACAATTCGAGACATGGACAAAGGTTGCTTTGACTGATCTGTTGAGGGCTCCGTATACTTACGATGATACTACCGAGCATGGACCTGGATGGAGGTTTTTCAAAAAACTGGAACGTGAAGTTAAAAGTGGTTTCAAGACTATGAAGACTACGAAACCATATCTGAGGGCTGCTAAAGGAGTTCGTGATGCACATACTGGAGAGAGATTTAAATCAGTGATGTGGCCACCGACCGACAAAGAATTGGTTATACCAGTTGCTCCTACATTTCTTCGCGGGATTTTCAAGAATTTCAATTTTTGGCTATACGATCGTCACAAAGGAAAAGGCATTCAGAGATAACGATGTGGTAGACTTAGTGAGCTTTCATGACGAAGACTTGCAGGTTCTTGCGTCACATCAGATCAGAACTGCAGAGCTGTATGAGGTTTGTGCGAAACATTGGACTGCAGCGGTAGCTGGGATTATAGCTGAAAGGCTCGGTGTGGATGCTCAACTGAAGGACTAATGTAGTAAACCTAGGGGGAGATTGTTGGGCTTAGATTACTAAAGGTTTACTCATTAGGGATTATTTTGGGCTTTGGTTTGTTTTGTGGGCTTCCTAGTGCCTTATGGGCCTAGGGTTGTAAATAGTGGGCTTGGTAGTGCTTATAAATAGAGATGCTAGGTTAATGAAAGGGGGTTAGAGAGTTGTAATCAAAGAACTTGTATCAGACATCTTTTGGTGTATGCAAGTTGAAGTTATTCAAAGTTGTTCTTCTTCCTAATCATTATTTCCGCTATTGATTAGGTTAGTGATACGTGTTTGATCCGTTTACGGGACTTACAGTGTGTAGACTTAGGCGCAAATTTAACTAATTTCTGTTCAGCTGGTTGCTTAACAGATTCAGTTTAGGGCTGCTGAGTCAATTTCTCAGAGTGAAGAAGTGACTCAGCAGTTGCCTTTTCATTTGTCTGAGACGCCTGTTTGTTTTTCGTCTTTTTGGATTGACGTGTTCTCCGTTTCTTTTTATTAGTTTTCAAATCACTTTGCGTGGCAGATTCCGTAGAGGAGACGATGGGTGGCTCAGCAGGGACATCCTTTTCTGAACTTTCAGAAGATGAGCGGGAAACATTACAAGTAGGAGGAATCTCTAAATTTTGGAAAGTTTGAGAGTCCGATTCAGATTTAGTTACAAGATTTGTATCTGAATCAGTAGGAAGAGAATGCTCATCTTCTGTCATTTCAGAATTAATCCATTGTTCTTTGTTTGAAGAAGCTGAGTCTCCTGATTCTTCTAGAACTATACCAACGTCATTCTTCACAAAGTCAGTTGGTTGGTTGAATTTCTCACTATCAACCCTGGGATTAGCATCAACAGACGAAACCTCTAGAGAAGAACTTTCGATCTCTTCAGTAGGAACTGAGGAAACCGAATCATCTGTCGATGCTGTACCTGTAGCAAAATTCATGTTTTCATCACAAGAGTTATCACAGTTGTTAGTAGCATTCAAAACATCAGCATTAGATGAAAAACCAGAATTAAAACCGTCTGTGGTATTAACACAACCAACACTGTCTGAGAATTTAAATTGTTCAGCAAGAAATTGATTCAAAATGTCAAAAGCAGGTTTATAAAATTCATAATCATCATTCAAATTGTCTGAATTTGCATTTAGACATTCTTCTTGATCACCATCTGTAATATCCAATTTCTTCTGCACATGAGGTAGAAACGTTAGTATCGTTCACTAAGTCAGTTTCAGTTTCAGAAGAATTTTCTCCTTTAGATTCTGTGGGTGATGTTGCTGCCTCTGCCTTAGGTCACTTTCTCTAAATCATCTGAACTACAAGATGGATGGTCACCAGATTTATGTGAAAGTGGTGTGGAAGTAACGAAAACATCATCCCTCTTGAGTCCAGTTGGCTTAGAGAACTTTGGGTAATAGGGCTTCCACGGTTTAGAAAGATAATCTGAAGGTTTACCATACATCATATTTTTTTCATTTTCTAGATCAGCCTCAGATTCAGGCATTCTTGTATAATTATGATTATATAGTGGAGGAGCCCTATTGTACCCAAGACCTTTTGTGTAATTTTTCTGATAATTAAGCTGTAGATCACACAAGTCCTTGACCAGCTTGCTGGAAGTTTCAAATTTTTTTAATATTTATTTCATTTTCGTGAAACTTCCTTGTCAAGGAATTTAGCTTGGCTAAGGTTGCTTGAAGTTCTACGTCCTTTTCAGCTAATTTTAGCTTATAGTCGTATACCCAACATTGCTGTTGGTTCAAGTCAATCTTTAGCTGAGCTATATCTTGTTTTTGAGCTTCGACCTTTTCCATAAGAAGCTTGTTCTTATGTTTAAGGGCGATGTTCTGTGATGCAGCTTGCTGATATTTAGCTACAAGAGTTGAATTATGGGCACGCATTTGTGATAATTTAAAACGACAACTATCAGAACAGAGAATGCGATTTACCGTTTCTGAAAGATCAGGTATCTCAGTTGTCTACGCCATCATGCAGTGGTTGCTATTCTTAGAATGATTCAAAGTCTCTATCTGAGCTGCAGCGTCTGCCCAGTTGAATTCTTCGTGCTGTTGTGCCACCAACGCTGTTGATTTCCCGCCAGAGCTGCTTGAGGGACTTATAGTAGACTTTGAGTGAGAGACTGGCACTAGCTGTCTGTCACTACTTTATATGTCTGCCACTCTAGATGACACATATCCAGATGGCGGATTCTTGCACTCCCTTGCAAAATGTCCTGGCTCATGACATCTGTAGCACCTGAGTTTATCTTTTGTGAGTCCAGTTTTCAGATTTGACAATGGTTGCCGCCCATACTTCTTTTGAAACTTGTTGACACGGAAAGCAGCCATTGCAAGATTCCAGGACACGTCAATCTCTTCCAGATCCTCCTCCATTATTTGATCTACTTCAGTTGGAAGAATAGATGGGGGAGTCAGGTCACCTGCTAAGAAGGCATTTAAGCTGTTGATCATTGAAGCAGCTATGGCCAATTTCTCTTCATTTTCCTTAGTGAGAAAAGCATAATTGGACACAGCTTGAGCAGGAGCCGGTGCTGGAGCAGCAGATTGAGGAATGTTGCCTTGTTGAGCTGCAGCTGGAATGGCCTGACTGAACACCATGTTAGGATACTGAGCATAGTATTGTGTCTGAACTTGGGCAGCAGAAATCGTAGTAGGAGTCTGAGACTGAAGATCGTAGACATATTAAGTCTTCTGCGTTTGAGCTACGCGGTGTGTGAGAACTTCCTTGCAGAGGGCTATAAACCAGATTTTGCGACATTAATGCTGCATTTTTCCCTGTAATACCGGCGACCATCAAACTACTCTGATGATTGATGTCTCTCTTCTTATTATCGATCTCACATGATTTAATAGTAGCTATCATTTCTGTGAGAGTAACACCATTCAGATTCTTCGTCTTCTTAATCATTCCAACATCAGCATCCCAACTCTTTGGTAATGAATTTAATAGCTGTCTGTTCATAGCACTATTGGTAAGAGTAATCTCAGCTGATATCATCTGGGAAACGAGCTTTACATATCTTCGAATCTGATTCTCATTGGTTTCCCGTAAATGTGATTAAATGAGCTGAATTGTTGATTCAGCTGATTTACTCTACTGCCTTCATATCCTCATTTCCCTCATAAAGATTTTGCAATTCACTCCACACTTCTTTAACGGATTTTCTCATCTTCTGGAGTCCATAAGTGACTGGGCTTTGGAATCTTTGTATCCGGATCTTGATCGGTATTGTAAACAATCTTTCGAGGACCAATAATACACCTCCACACCCCGGGCTCTTTTGCCTTGCAATACTGCTCGAATCTGAACTTCCATTCATAGTATTCATCTCCATACAACAAACGAGGCACCTTAGTTGAAGTGCCAATCACTTGATCCAATTCCTGATGGAGGGCCAGAGTCTGTGATTGCAGTGCAGCCAAAGTGGCATTGGTCAAATCTTGAGCCGTCGTGTAACTGTTCATCATGGTTAACTTTATTAAAAATTACCAAGTAAATTAAATTAAGTTAATTTTAAATTTTATAATGAACAGTGATCTGAATATGTGCCCAATATAAATGTGTCCGAAATGAGTTCGGAATAGACAACTCCGAGACAGGCAAATCCGAAATCAGTCCGAGATGGTCAAATCCGAGATGGTTGAATCTGAGATGCTCAAATCCGAGATGGCCAGATCTGAAAACAATCCGAAATAGAAAAGTCTGAAATGATAATCCGAAAAGTAGTGTGTATCCGAAGTAAGAAACCCGGAATGATTTTGGTCCGGAATGAAAGCTGGTCCGAAATGAATCCGAAATGAGGAAGAATCCGGAATGAGACTGGATCCGGAATGAAATCAGTCCAGAATCTAATCCTTATCCGAATGCAACAATAGTCTGAATTCCCTGCAACAGTAGTCCGAATTCCCAGCAACAGATAACCACCAACAGTGTTTCGGATCCGAAATAGTAGCAATCCGGATTGAACAGTAGTCCGGGATCAATCCGAGATGGATGATCTCCTTTGTGTTCTTCGGGATCTTCAACAGTAGCAAATCCGAAATCCTTGAAACTTCTTCGTGTTCTTCGGAATCCGCAACAGTATCAAATCCGAATCAGGCCTTTTTCAAGTTCTTCGGAACAGTAGCAATTCCGATCAAATCACAGCAATCTCCAATTCTGAACAGTAATCCGAGTTAAACAACAATAATTCCAATTCCGATCAGCTTCTTCAATCTACGATACCTAGAGCCTGTATTGTACAGCAGGCTCTGATACCAATTGTAAGTCCCGAAATCGGATCTAACAGATATCGTAACCTAATCAATTGCGGAAATAAAGATTAGGAAGAAGAACAATTTCTTGAATCAAAATCAACTTGCATACACCAAAATTGTGTATGATACAAGTTTTTCATTTACAACTCTCTGACCTCTAAATATTGACCTAATACATATATTTATACTAATCACCAAGCCCCAATAGTTACAACCCCTGGGCCCATAAGGCACTAGGAAGCCCAAAACCCTCTAAAAGCTCAAATGTAGCACTAATGTGTAAACCTTCACTAGTATAAGCCCAACACAGACCTTTAGCTTTAGATTTTAACAGAGTTTTGCTTTGACAGACCTTTAACTTTAGATTTCAACAGAGCTTTGTCTTGGCAGACCTTTAGCTTTAGATTTCAGCAGAGCTTTGTCTTCAACTGAGTTTTGCTATGGCAGACCTTTGACATTTAGTCTTCAGTAGAGCTTGACTGAGGCAGATGTTATATTATTATTAGGATCAGAGGTTGTAGTATATTTTGGCTTTCTATCATCTGTTCTTTTGTAGGGTTCAATTCCAACAGAATATGACGGGATTAAATGAACTTCTCAAGAACTTCAAATTCATTAACGACGACTTCGTTTCTTTCGCCAGAGATGAGAAAGAAAAAATAGTTAGACTTGGAGACGTTGTCTCGAATGCTATAACCTTGGAAGATGTTAACTATGTACCAGAATTGTGCTACAATCTTATGAGTGTATCATACGTCTGTGACAAAGGAATATCGATGCTCTTCAACGATGTAGAATGCATCTTTCTCAACCCTGGCTACTCAGTTCCTCCCGAAATGATTATGCTTACAGCTCCGCATCAAAACAATACTTATGTTCTTAACATGAAAAATGCCAAATCTGCCAAACAAATGACATGCTTAATTTCTAAAGTATCAGAATAGGAATCACTACTTTGGCACAGGTGAATGGGGCATGTGAACTTAAAAAATATGAATAAATTCTCTAAATTAAATTTAGTAAGAGGTTACCTATAAAAGAATTTCCTTTTTAAGAAAAATGTATTGTATGCGCCTAAGTAGCTTTTGAGAATTTCACATGTATACGGGCCATAATCCTTAATTGCATATTATTCTTTTATATTGTAGTTGGATTAGGATTTGTTTTTATGTTTTTAACTCTTTTGTTTGTTATAGTGTGTGTCAGCTTGTGAAATGTTGGTCATATTAAATACGAGTTAATGTTTTATTAAAATTTTTGAAATTTTGTCCTTATTTGTGGTTAGTTTACTTTCACAAAATTTCAAAATACAGTGGAATAGGAACTTTGCCTTCTCATATTGTTGTAAGTTCATACTTTAGGATTATTGCTAACTAATTTATAATTTGGGATAACAACTTTAAATAACGAATAACAACTTTAGAAAAGAACACATTCATCATATTAGATACCAGAGTGATAAATATTATCAAAGTTTATATCACATTTCAAAGTATTGCTACTCTTTGTTAGACAACATAATTTATCAAGATTTTTTACTATGTTGCCTTTTATTCTGGAATTTTGAATTCCCACTACTAATTCGGCTACATGTATTCATTTAAAGATTTAAAGAATGCACAAGTTGTTTAAACTTTAATTTAAGATACTTATGATAGAACTACAAATAAAAGTTTCAAATTTATCAGATAAAATATTATTTAAAGTTTATAAATCTCATCAACTATGTTTTTAAAATGTAGATCTTTCCAAAAATAATTACTTAGGTGGTTTAGATGAGTTTATGAAGCTCCGTAGAAAGAATATGATAGTCAAATAAGGTTTGTCAATACATTACTTATATTATTGATTAATTTTACTTTAGTTTTTACTACATTTTTCAATTTGTTACTAACAAATTTTCTTTCGTATACATTGTTTATACCAGGTTCAGTGTTATTGAATAGTATGATATGATTCAAGTTGAAGATATTTCGTTAGGTGATCATTGCTTTTTAATTGGTCAACACTGAATGCAAGGTTATTGGTTACGGAGCTCCAAAAAAACATAAGTATTATATTAATAGGTTTTTTATTGATATTTCGAACTAAAGAAACGTAATTTCATCATATATTTATCTTTTCATTTTTTATATCAATAGTACGTTAGTTATTTAATTTAATTTACGAACCTGAGAGTCCCATAATAATTTTGTAATACCCAAAAATTTAACAACCCTAAAATAATAAACCTCGCTTAATTATGTCTCTTTTAAAGGAATTTAATACATTGTAAAATCTATAATTAATTATCGTTATATTTTTATAGTTATTACTTGGCAATTTTGTATTTTAATATAGATAATTAAAAGAATTGTTGATAATAATTATTAGAATAATAACAAAACACAAATGTTTAACCACGGTATGGCAAAAACAAAAATATCTAGTTAACTAAATTAATATTTTATATTTATATGGTGTGGCTTTTGATAAAATATTTCATTTTAATAAACACCTTATATGCTAACTAGTATCAGTATAATATAATACTATATTATAAATATGACAAACACAATTGTAATTTTTGAATTCAAGATGCGCACGTATTTAGCAGAATAATATAGATATATATTTACTTGCATTTTGAGATGGAAAATGGTAAATACATAATATATAAACTAAATCACCAATACAATTAACAAGAAATCCAAACTCTGGGGGCTCTCGCTTTCTCGCAAAACCGTTCGGAAACCACGTCAAACCTTTCGATCATCGCCAAGAGAAAAGCGCAGCGACCACCACCCCACTATATTTCTAATATAAGTCGGGAACGCCGCCGCGCGTCACCACCGCGTCTTCGTCTTGAACCAACGATTGCCCCCACCTCTTGATCTGTTCTATTCTTTCCGATTTGTTGAGGTAAGTTTTAACACTCCTGAGTTCGTTGGATTGAAGTTATTTACCGATTTGTTTCGGCGACTAAGAACTGAAGTAGCTTAATTGTTTGGATTCAATTATATAACCACATTTGAAACCTTGTACAGATGAGTGGAGACTTAGTTTTGGTTTGTCTCTGTTTGTTGTTTTCCTGGGCTGCACTCACGCACACTATGGATATTCATATTAACCTAAACTAAGCTTTTGTTTGTTTAAACGATTACAACCCACCATAACGTTTGTTCTATGATGCCTCGTGTTTCATGGTCGACGGTATTATAGGGTATAAATTTTACCAAAGAAAAAAAAATATACATTATACTTTAGATGCTTAGTAATAAAAATAGCGTACTCAGCATCATGTACAATAATGTTCCCCAAGTCACATTTTAAACAATAGAAATATGAAAACGTTTAATTATATTAATAACTATATACATGGTATGTGTGTTCTCTTATATGTGTCGAGTAAAAAAAAGAATAAAAGAGAAGACTAATTCGCATCTTATCTTATTAATTTTGGCATAGAATCGAGACAAGATTAACTTTAGGCA
This sequence comes from Scalesia atractyloides, assembly GCA_947069175.1. NCBI lineage: Eukaryota > Viridiplantae > Streptophyta > Magnoliopsida > Asterales > Asteraceae > Scalesia > Scalesia atractyloides. The sequence goes on along the minus strand of CAMTDV010000001.1, from coordinate 49,387,167 downwards.
TTTCTCAAACCATTATCTTTTTAATTTGATCCTACCTTAATGATTTGTCACAAATAGGCGTCAAAACGAGAATTTAATAAATCAAAATTATTATTATAATATGTAAGCTCCTCCAATCAGACCCTTTTTTTCGACTTTGAATTTGATTATATTAAACTACTCAAACTCACATCTCATGACGTTCCATGATTTTAATAATTGGGATGGCACTTAGAATAAACACTATTGTCTTCTGATCCCTTCAAAATAACTAATCTTGATAGCATACAAGTGAACTTCATTGACGGAATTATGTTAAGTTGATTCTCATTATTTCATAATTTATGAGAATTCTAATCGATTTTGAAAAGTTAAAATGTTAAGCACAAAGCCTTTGTCGCCGGAACATCAGTCACCAATAAGCCCGAATAAAATAGTTGGGAGTTAATATAATTCATTCAAACTAAAATAATTGTCGGGTATCGTATTCGTTGAGAAGGAATTTATCGTGTTCCTGTTAGTATTATTTTCAGTTGTCTGTAAATTATTTATAAAGCCTTAGTATTTGTACTCTGTCACTCAAGCATGTCTGGTTTGTCGTTTGGGCGTCAACGGCATGGCACTTATCGTGACAGTGAGTAATTAAAATTCACGGTATCTCTAGCTCGTGCTTGTGTAGCAGCACCTTGGCCATTAGAGGCGTATAGATCGATCTTAACTCTGAGTCTGAGTTTGTTTGTCTAGAGATGGAATAATGGGTGCACGCCACACTCACCATCTCATAGGTGCATGGACTAGCTAGCTGTGTACCAGTCTGTTTCTAGCTTTGGTGCTTCTGTGTTACACGATTAATTTTGTTGATATATACATGGGTCGTCTAAGTCAGTATGTGTTTCTGTATCTGAATATGCTCGGATCTGTTCTGATATGTCTGGTATGTTTTGTATGCATCTAGTTATGTATCCGATCATGTATCGGGTTACGCTTCCAATTATGTTCAGTATCTTTTTTGATATGTTTGATATGTTTAGTACGCATCGGGTTTTGTTTCAGCTCATATATCCGGTTACTTATGCTTCTGATTATGTACAGTATCCGATTCTGTTATATATTAGTTATGTGTGTTTTGACTTATTATCTGTACCGGTTTTTATCAATTTCGTCTCAGTATCAGTCTCGATTTAGATTTGGATTTAGATTTCGTGTTAAACGTTTATTTGTATTCCGTCAATATCTGTATTCAGTATTTGATTCGGTGTCTATTCGATATTTGTTGTTGAATCTGTCTTTGTTTCGTGTCGATTTTTTTTTCCAATCGGTTTAAGAAATTTCATAAGGATTTTATTATTCTACATATAAACTCAGATTATCTAAAGTATTTTGTTTACTAAATGTAAATCTCTAAAGTTATAAAAGTAATTATTTTGACTAAATAATAACTTATTAACATTGATTAACTAACATATATGAATTTGAATCCAAACGTTTATTTTAAAGATAATAGTTTCGATGGTCCTTTCTTTTAAAGATTATGAGATTCTAAATGGTATTTAAAATGTTTCGGCTTACGTATTTAGTTTTGTTTCTGTATCGGCTTTTCATGTCGGTTTACGAAACTTTTATAAGTGTTTCATTTTGAGATGCATGTTATTTAAATTATTATGATTCTTAAATATAGCTACTCGAAGTTAAAAAACTTTATATTTTTTTGTCTACTAGTGAGTCACTATGAATTTTGTAAATTATTTTGGTTTTGATAAATCTAAAAATTCACTACAAGAAAATATCTTTGTCAAGTAACTTTGAAAAATATTAACACTTTTAAACGATGTTTGAAATGTTCGATAGTTAATAGTTTCTGATTCCTTCAAACATTTAATTAGAGACAATAGGTTTAAAAATTTTCGTATTATACAAATAGTAGATAATTAAATGACGTTTAAAATGAGTCCTATTATACAAGAAAAATTATTTTAGTCATTATGGTCAACGATATATCAATTTCTATATCGGATTTGTGTTGGGTTCAGTATTAATTATGTATATGACTGACTTTTGATTTCGTATCAGTTTCTGCTACAGTTTCAGATCGGTTCATGTATTAGTTTTGTGTCTGCATCTGTTTTCAGTACTTGTGTCAGTAATCGTTCCAGTCAGTCTCAGTTTTGTTATTTTGTGTTTTGCTTCTGCTGATGTGACTTTACTTGTACTGTTAATTTCTCTGTTACTGAAAAAATTTTGGCTCAACCGTAGTTTTCTTTTTGTGTTTGTCTTATTTGTTTTACAGGTAATCTAGGATAATCTGGGATTTCAATGAGGAGCGTTAGAAAGTTGCTGATGTAATGAAATGTAATTAGGATCTTTTATTTAACGTAATGGATTGGTTTTTAGTTTTGATATCTATAAGAGTGACACGTCGGCCCTAGCAGGGTTGGGGTGTTTACAAATTTCCTTCTTAGAATTTCGTTATTATCATCATAAGCGTATAATGTTCTTTGTTAATACCTCGAAAACATATTATTTTGTCCAATCTGCCAAGTTTGCGGGTATTAGCACCAATTTGTTTATAAACTACATCTTCATTTTCTAACAATTCATGATTATAATTTTCAATATATAGAAAAGGTCAAATGATTACAAGTTTTCAATTATTCTTATAAACTTCTATATTTAAAAGACTTAAACAAATCCGTTTCAACTTTTCAAAACTATAAACAGTCAAATTTATTAATCAAGTCAATGTTTTATCATTGTCAATTATTCACGATTGTTAGAATTATTTTAAATGGAATAAATTCTCACTTTAATTATTTTAAAATTTTTAAGTCTAATTTTATTAGTTGCATTTCAGTAATAAAATCAACAACTTATATTAACGTAATAAAGTATTTTAAATTTCAATAAAATTCATAGTATTTTCATATGTTAAACCACGTATACACGCGGGCAATAACCTAGTTACTATATATATATACACACATTCATAACTATAATACCACTAAAAATACACACAAACTTCAAACCATCTTCTACAAAAATGGATTCCCCCGCGTCATTGTCATCCGTTACCAATTATTATTATAAAGAATTTTAGCTGACGCGGGTGAGTCAATCGATGAGAAGGTAGAACAAGAGGCAGTTACGAGTGTGTGTCAACTAGCGGCGCGGTATATGAAACACGTTAGTTGCCCTCCACACCAATTTTCCCAAGATAATATATGGAACGAGACCGATTATCGGAAAACAATCGTTTGATGAAAGATTACTTTGATGAAACGCCGACTTATCGAAACCCAAATGTTTTTATCGTTTCTGAATGAGTAAACGTTTATTTCTACTCATTGCTAGAGACTTGAAAAAAAGTTTGATTACTTTAAGCAAAAATCTGATTCGAGAAGGACGTTTGGATTTACCGCTATTCAAAAGTCTACTTCAGCACTACGTGTGCTTGCGTATGGAAACACAACGGACATCAATGACGAGTATTTAAAGATGACCGAGAAAATAACGCGCGATATGTTGGAGTATTTTTGTCACGGTACACTACAATCTTTTTAAAATTTACATCCATTCATATTTTTTTAGTTAGTTTAATAGTATGTATCTTTAATTTTTTAAAGGAATAATAAATTTGTACAACGCGTGTTATCTGAGAAAGCCCACTTGGTACGATCTACGACAAATTTATGAAGTGCATTCAAATGAACATGGGTTACTAGGCATGATCAAGAGTTTAGATTGTCGTCATTGGCAATGGTATAATTGTCCAACCGCATGGTGAGGTCAACACACATGAGGCGACCAAAAAGGACCAACAGTAATTCTTCAATCGGTTGCCTCACACGCCCTTTGGGTTTCATTGGCTTACTTTGGTGTTGCGGGGTCAGGCAATGACATAAGCGCTTTCGAGTAATCGCCATTGATAGAGGATTTCATTTCTGGTAGAGCACTAAAGGCATCCTTTTATGCTAACGGAAACCACTACCCACACGGATATTATCTCAGTGATGGAATATATCTGAAGTACTCGATTATCGTGAAGATGTTTAGGAACTCTTTCGATGAAAAAATAGCACATTTTAAGAAAGTTCCAGAGTCCTCGAAAGGACATTGAGAGATGCTTTGGTGTTTTTAACCAGTGTTAACATTATCAGAGAAATCCTTGTCGTGCATGGACCAAAGAAAAATGAGAGATGTTATGTATGCTTGTATAATCATGCATAATATGATATTAGAAGACGAAGGAAAAGCGATATGTCAAAATTATACACCAGAGGTTGTTCTCGAAAATCTGCAAGCAACAATGAATGATAGAGTGAACAATGCAAATGAAATGTGTTCCGAATCAGCACATTCTAAGTTAGCGATGGATTTGGTCCAACATGCATGGTCGGTTCGATATATTCCAAACAAGGGTGAAGAAGAAGATGAAGACGATGAAGAAGGCAAAAATAACGAAAAAGGCGAAGATGAAGACGAGTACGCCGAAGGGGAAGATGAAATTAGGTCGAATAGTATTATTTGTTTGTGTTTTAGTATTTTTGTAATTTTTATTTATTTAATGAAATATTATTTGTTTCAATTTTCAAAAATAAACTAAATAAATAATTGGGTAATCATTGCAAGGGGCATTATACTACTATACCCATTTTAACTTCAAGCCCCATAATGCCTCTTTGCTTACTAGGCTGCCACATGTAAGATCATGTCGAAGGGAGGGACTTGAAACTCACCCACCATACACATGATGTAAGAGCAAACGAACTGAAATTTATAGACCAGATTTAACCACTATATAATCTTTTAAAAATCCTAAAAGGGTATGTTTGTAAATGAACATGCTGACATTCCTCTCTCTCTCTCCCTTTCCGTTGCAAAACCTATATTTTTGTCCGCCACACCTTAGTCCTTTCTCTCTCTTTCTTTTGCAAAACCGATTTCTTCATCTTTGCTCTCTTAAAACCTAGATGAAGCAAAACTTAGACAAAAGCAAATCTAAACAAAATCATAAATTAGATCGGAGATTATGTGCAACTCTATCTCCTTTTTTTTCCAGTTATGGATGATGATGAGCAACATCATATCGAAAGCAGATCTTAAACACACTTACCAACGATTGAAAACTGATCTACACTCCACATATTAACAGATATAGGTTTTTAGTACTTGTGAGATATGGGTTTGATTATTGCTGCACAATGAAATGAATCAAGGACTTGAAAGCTTACATGGGACCGTAAGGTAATATTAGCTCAAGAACCATAATTTTTTCCTCAAATTTAGTTTGGTGTATTTTTATTTTGTTGTTAGTTGGATCATGCAATTTAACCGTATTCATTTAAAATCTCTTTCCATGTTTATGATAATCCCATCATGTTCTATGTAACAACTATATAAATACCTTAATTTTTTTTAAAAACACGACCCTCACCAGGACGGGGAGGCCACACCACACCCAAAACGAAATAACATGTTCACAAACTTACACCAGTCGTTCCAAGACACTACCTTATCTTTATGCCTACTTTTATACCATAAAAATCCTGTCGATTTAACTTCACGAAAAATCACATCATTCTTTGGAGCCTTGATCTCAAACCTCAATCTGCTTCTTGCATTCCACAAACTCCTAACATCTTATAATCATAATTCCTTGAACCGCCACCTTAACCGAACCAGTCAAATGACACTGCGTATGGAACTCAAAAGTATCTTTGAAGGAAAAAGCAAATAAATTTGGAACCTTACACCAAGCACAAACCTGCTACCATAGTATCGTCGCAAAAATATACACCTTAAAAATGTGATCAACAGTCTCGTCTTGTCACACCCCAACCGATGGCGGAAACATCAGAGTGAGACGAACAAGATTGCTCAAGACATCATAACACTAATTATGACAATATTAAATTAAACCATCCATTTCATTTCATTTATCCAAAATCAAGTACATCACAAATTCAAATACAACATGAATTCAGAATAGGACAAGTTCAACAAAACATAACAAGTAACTGCATTATAGATGTGTTTCTATGTCGTTCCTACTATGGTTTCGTCTTTTCAACATCCTCAACCTGCAACATGTTTAAAGTATAGTCCAATATAAAGGTATTGGCGAGTACACAAGTTTAAATCATAGCATAAGTAATAAAAATCCATTTAAACAAATTCACATGTTCAGCTAGCATACGAGATTAATGTAAACATGGCATGCGAACTACAAGTCAATCCTCAAGTGTCACCGCAAAATAGATTAAACTTAACATGACCACAAGAATACGGGCGGTGCGTTACTCCTATAGCATTATACATGTTAAGGGGAGGCTCGTACGAAGTTAATTACAATTAGCATCATATAGCATGTATGATGGATTGTTTGTGTGATTGCATAAAGTATAAGTGTGATTTAGTGAGTTTTTGATAGACTAACATATTGCACCCAAAAGTGTAAAGCGTAAAAGGGTGTCGAGTGTACTCACGGTTTTGCAAAGTTTTAAATCCGTGAAAGTGTTTGGTTGATTAGGAAATGAACATTGAGTTATCCTACATAAGAAAACGTAGGTGTGTGAGTATTGGAATGACAATGGAGTTTGTTAGTTTAGGAGTTTAAAGTATGCAAAAGTATGTATTGTCAAAAGTACTTATCTAGACGTTAACGTTCATTTTTGACACTATAAGCCCTGTAGGGTATTTGTGGTTTATGGGTCATGCCCAATAGAATCGTAACGAGAGGTTAAGTCTTAGATAAAATAACCTATGTTAGGACAAGTAACCATACGGTCATTGTCAAAGGTTCAGTTATATTTATTATTTACATATATATGTTACATATTATATTATCATGTTTATCATATAAATCATAGATTTCATTGAAGTCATAGAAGTCATGCATGGAGGTAGGAGGATAACCGTCCTTTATTCACCAATACACAAATTGTCACAAGGACAATTCGGATGGTCATGAATGAAATAAAAGGAAAATACTTCACTAAACTTTGTGTCGACCAAGTAAGCAAGCTAGGTGCATGCATCCGAACATAGCAACGTTTGGGGACGTGTCGTAGCCTTGTTACTCAATTGAAGGTTGAACATAGCTTAGTGGTTAGAAATCATCAAGTGAGGTGGTGGATTGAAAGTAGGATAGCCAAGGCCTCCATGTAATCACACCTTTACCAAAACACAAGCTTTGTAGGCTTGGATGGTTCCAACACTTGTAGGTTTAAACCCTTAGTAAACTAACAAGTTTAGAGGTATTTTATACCTCTTAATTTGTATGAAACAACTCTAGCTAGCTCACTAATCATGGGCTTGATTAGAGGCACAAGTAGCATAAAGTTGCTAAGATAAAACATGTGTAAGAAAAGTTTACAAGTTTGTCTTCCAAAATAGAATGTTTGGCCATAAAAATGGTATTGTTCCACTTGGTTTTCCACAGAAAAGCTATGGTAACATCCCTAGAGGCTTATCAAACATTGAAGATGAAGAAAACATGAAGCTTTTTGAAGTTATGAGAAGATGAAAACGAGTAGAAAGTTTAAGACACTTTTGGACCTCAAAATGGTGAGGTTTCACCTTAGTTTGCTCAAGCAAACTTGTGAAAACCTTCCTAGAGGTTATCCAAGTGTTTTAGAAGAATAAACAAGGCTTGGTTAGCAAAGGAAGTGAGTTAGAACTCACTTGCAAACTTAAGTGGGACTGCAGAGAATTCTGGAAGTTTAGGGAGGATTTTTGAAGTGTTGGAGGCTTGTAAAAGTGAGAAAAGGTTGGGGAAAGGTTGGTTTATATAGAAGGAAGATTAGGGTTTGAGTTAGGTTAGCAATTAAGAGGTTTAGGTGGGTAATAATCTTGGAACAAGAAAGTTTAATGCATGTGGACAGCTTACGGCCGCAAGCTGTCTTATTATTATTATTATTATTATTATTATTATTATCATTTTCATTATTATTATTATTATTATTATTATTATTATTTGTTAATTAATAAATGTAAACAAGTTCCTTTGATGGTTAAATGTTGTACTTTTTATATATTACAAGTATGGTTTGTTTGAAAGTTTAAACCAAGTGTAAGGATGTTACATAACCCCTAAAAAGAACTTGTTAGGTAGTAAGGGGTTAGCATAAATGTGACAAGATTTACGACGCCAAAAGCTTACGTTTTTCATGTTTAAATCACTTATTGTTTTGCTTGATTTGAAACGTTTAAGATTCACGAATGCACGATAAGAATTCATGAGTTAATTTGAAACTATAAATCATGTAACGAATAAGTGTACGAACATATGTATAAATGCGTATAAAGATTGCAGATTTCGTATAATTGATCAATTTGATTATAATCAAAGCCTTGGATTTACAATGATTCGGAATGTGATACGATTACAAGGTTTAGACTTTCTAAAAATGGAACTTCGAAACAATCTTATTAAGAATAGAAAGTTACAAAAAGCAAAGCGTTACACGTATCTCATCTCGCAAAAGGAGCATGATCTATTGGGGACTGTGATATTCCTTCTACCGAGCACAGCGGCCGTAGGGAGACTATTTAAATCAGCACGCCAAGTCAAAATGTTACATTTTAACGGGACAATCTGCACCACTCGAAGATAAAATTATTATTTTTTATCTGATCATTATTCAGAAGACATTTTACCACCTTGACACTATACTCCCCCATAGCTGCACCATTCCATCTCCACCCATCCACCTCTGATGATAATGAGACCTCAGCTAGTAACATTAACAACCAAGCCAGCTCGCCATATTGTTTAGCAGATGTCGACACTCTTTTCCAACTCCAACTTATGGATTGAGCTATGCTTCCACCTTTGATTCTTCCCGAAATTTTGCACCGCTTTTCGGTCTCTAAGCTAAATAAATTGGGGAATTAGATTCAAGGGATTCATCACATAACCAAGGATCTAGCCAAAAGCAAATATCTTCCAATGAAACTTCTTAAAGGCAAACCATCTATTTACGGTAATGATAGCACTTTGACTATATTGCACCACACCCCTCCTACAGATTTCTTCACTGGAAGAAAATCCCAAGAGTACTGAGTCGTATGAAAACTCGCAATTACTCTCTTCCAAAGATTGTCCGATTTCGTCTTGTATCTCCATTCCCACTTTGATAAAAGCGCAACATTAATATACTAAAGTGTACTTATACCAAGCCCCCCACACTTCTTAGATAAGTAACACGATATCTTGATATTCCCTTCAAATCGATATCTTGGAATCCCTTTTGTTTGGGTAAAGGGTTTTCATTCGGAGGTTCCATTTAACATGTCTTATATATTTTTTTTTATTATGTCGCCATTAATTTAATGGTATAATTGCTTTCCAAATTAGAATATTAATACAAAGATTTTATTTACTTCTATTTTCTATTAATTCCCATTTTTCACAGAGATGAATTGAAAGAAGAAAGGCCTTTTACAACACTAAAGTTTGCTGGATGACTAGTCGCCCATGGTGGAGTTCTCGAGGCTACGTGGCAAATATGTTTACATCCCCATTTCTTCATTGTAAATGGGTGTTAAAAAAGAAATAGAGTGAAAAAATGTGAAAATAAGATTCTAAGAATGTGAGAATAAGATGAGTCTTGTATTTATAGGCTTGTATTTATAGGCATGAATTAAAGTTGTTTTGTGATATGTTAATAAAACTTGGTGATAGTTGGCAAAATATGTGTATTGCTAAAAATTGTTTTTAGCATATGTGAATTACAAAGATGTTAATTTTTTTTGGGATAAAAATGCAATTTAGGTTTTATGGGTTGCAGACAGAGGGACAACCTATTTTGTTGTTTGAATTTAGGTTCTATATATTTTGTTGGTATTGTTTTACCTTTACATCCATGTAAAAAGCCATGTTTTTAAAAAAAAATCAATTTTCACAGCTCACTGGAAACATGGGGTGACACCTTTCGTATTTGACCTTGGAACCTAAATTTTCTGACCGTTATCCATTCCCCCAGCTAAAATCACCATGTGTAAAAAAAAGTAGTGTAATTTAAATAAATTGCACCAGTTTTAGGAACATACATTTATGCCACATTTATGAACGATTAAAAAAATAAAACCGCAAAAAATCCTTATATAATGGGTGTAAATGGTTAAAAAATCAACTTTTTAAAAAATCCTTAAAATATTAACTTTTAAAAAATTTATTGATTTACACCATCGCAAAAGGCTTTACTGTAGGTCCACTTGATGAATCAAGATAACCTACTTCCTTGTTGTTTAACACATACACGAGTGCTGAATCCAAGTGTATATGCAAACCAAAACAAGAGCACAACCAATATAACAAAAGATATATCTTCAAGTATTCACTATATTGATTCATAGAGAGACCCAGTACATACACTCTTGAATAAACTGCTTATCTCTCTATTCACTCTCTCTGTGCGCTCTTGAGAACCCTAAAACATGGGTTGATATTTATAGGCTAAGACCCAGTGCTATTCATGAACTACCTGCAGTCCCACGAACAATATAGAGTCCCACAAAGAACTGATGTTTAATCAAGAAGAACCTGGATTCATGCGTGTCAGTAGTGATTCGTACGAATCAGTGGTGATTCGTACGACTAAAGTTCTTCATACGAATCAGTCATGATTCGTACGAATCAGTTGTTTTGGTGCGAACCATTGATTCTTCTTGCATGGTCACTCGTATGAACAAGCACATGGTTCTTCTTGAATGGTCATTCGTACGAACAAGCACATGGCTCGTACGAACAAGCAACTGATCGTACGAACAAGCAACTGGCTCATACGAACAAGCAACTGGCTCGTACGAAGGATAATTCACTCGTACGAATAAGTGGTTCTTCGGGGAACCCTGCTAACAGACATACTACACAGACAACAAGATCAGAAGCACAAAACTTAACAGTATGCACACATGCAACCATTTTACAAACAAACAAACTAAACATTTTACTAAATCAAGATAGGAGGATATCTTGAATTGGTCGACACGACCAAAACTTTACAAACGCAACAATCAAAGACCGTACAATTACTGACGTAACTAAGAACAAGCGACAAACATAAAAGTGTATCAACAAACTCCTGCTTGACTGTTGCTTGGTCTTCGATCTTCATTTCTAATGGCCTGATTTGGACCATGAGCTTCCAGCGTGAATATCGAACTGAGTCGAACCGAACCGAACTGAGTCGCATCCACACAAATATGCATCAACAAACTCCCCCTTGGATGCTGCTCATGATGGTTCGTTCTTCACACAGTCGGATCTTCAGATGTCTTCACGTGTCTTAGTCAGGAGATGCATCAGCAAACTCCCCCTTGAATATATCTTGTGGTGTTGATAAGTGGTCATCTCTGAATTGATCTTCTTGATCCATGACTTGCATTCATGTTGTGTCTTTACTCCCATAACTTTTTCTTCAAACTCGTTCTCTTTGTCTTTATCTTGCTTGGATGCCATATCTGCCACACACAACAAAGCTAGACGCTTAATGAGAACAACTGCTAGGAATTTAATCAACCTTAGAGAATTTTCATTTGAAAATTTCATAAAGGATTGATTTTAAGAAAAATTAGCAAATGACACACATGAGACCAACTCTCATTCAACTACCAACTGACAATACTTTAAGAGTTTTAAGATTGTTCAATTTTAATCCATTGACATCCAAAGCTTGTCAACTTCGACCATTTATGAACTAAAATCTTTTTGACATTTTTCAAAAAAAAATTTGTAAATGTAAAGACGGAAAGGAACAAATAAATATTTACAGACATTCTTTTTGCGAATTTCGAGGGTAAGAGAATCATATAAGTATATGGACATGCCATAACACACTTGTTGTTCGATTACTTAGCATTTAGATAAGTGTCCTATAACAATTATCGGTATTGTTGTCCATATAAGCTCAACTTATTAATTGTACTCGCGGTTAGGGGATACGATTAATGTATGATTTATACTTACTGACCGGTGTTCATCCACTTCACGACACATTCCCGTATCAAGACATGCACGAGAGAAAATCTTACTGGTGAGTATACTGTTTATCATCTGTTTTGACATATATGATGTGAGGTACTCACTTATTTTTCATTAAAACAAGCCCTATGTGATTAAATCACTTATTGATGAGGAAGTTGATTTTTAGACGCATGCAGGGAACAAGAGTAAGTCCGTGAACAGGTTAGTACCAACGTACCAACAAAGAGACGAACTTAATTCCCGCATAAATCTGTGATATATTATCACTTATTGATTGGGTGAATGTGATATGTTTATCACTTATTGATGGTCGTATGCAGTATTTACACGTATGTATGGTATCATGTAAGTTCTTTTTGGTATATCTTCAAGAAAAATATTCACAAAAAAACGATTTCGTCTTGTATCTCCATTCCCACTTTGATAAAAGCGCAACATTAATATATTTAAGTCTACTTATACCAAGCCCCCCACACTTCTTAGATAAGTAACACGATATCTTGATATTCCCTTCAAATCGATATCTTGGAATCCCTTTTGTTTGGGTAAAGGGTTTTCATTCGGAGGTTCCATTTAACATGTCTTATATATATTTTTTTTATTATGTCGCCATTAATTTAATGGTATAATTGCTTTCCAAATTAGAATATTAATACAAGGATTTTATTTACTTCTATTTTCTATTAATTCCCATTTTTCACAGAGATGAATTGAAAGAAGATAGGCCTTTTACAACACTAAAGTTTGCTCGATGACTAGTCGCCCATGGTGGAGTTCTCGAGGCTACGTGGCAAATATGTTTACATCCCCATTTCTTCATTGTAAATGGGTGTTAAAAAAGAAATAGAGTGAAAAAATGTGTAAATAAGATTCTAAGAATGTGAGAATAAGATGAGTCTTGTATTTATAGGCTTGTATTTATAGGCATGAATTAAAGTTGTTTTGTGATATGTTAATAAAACTTGGTGATAGTTGGCAAAATATGTGTATTGCTAAAAATTGTTTTTAGCATATGTGAATTACAAAGATGTTAATTTTTTTGGGAAAAAAATGCAATTTAGGTTTTATGGGTTGCAGACAGAGGGACAACCTATTTTGTTGTTTGAATTTAGGTTCTACATATTTTGTTGGTATTGTTTTACCTTTTACATCCATGTAAAAAGCCATGTTTTTCAAAAAAAAATCAATTTTCACAGCTCACTGGAAACATGGGGTGACACCTTTCGTATTTGACCTTGGAACCTAAATTTTCTGACCGTTATCCATTCCCCCAGCTAAAATCACCCTGTGTAAAAAAAAGTAGTGTAATTTAAATAAATTGTACCAGTTTTAGGAACATACGTTTATGCCACATTTATGAACGATTAAAAAAATAAAACCGCAAAAAATCCTTATATAATGGGTGTAAATGGTTAAAAATCAACTTTTTAAAAAATCCTTAAAAGATTGACTTTAAAAAAATTTATTGATTTACACCATCGCAAAAGGCTTTATTGTAGGTCCACTTGATGAATCAAGATAACCTACTTCCTTGTTGTTTAACACATACGTGAGTGCTGAATCCAAGTGTATATGCAAACCAAAACAAGAGCACAACCAATATAACAAAAGATATATCTTCAAGTATTCACTATATTGATTCATAGAGAGACCCAGTACATACACTCTTGAATAAACTGCTTATCTCTCTATTCACTCTCTCTGTGCTCTCTTGAGAACCCTAAAACATGGGTTGATATTTATAGGCCAAGACCCAGTGCTATTCATGAACTACCTGCAGTCCCACGAACAATATAGAGTCCCACAAAGAACTGGTGTTTAATCAAGAAGAACCTGGATTCGTGCGTGTCAGTAGTGATTCGTACGAATCAGTGGTGATTCGTACGAATCAGTGGTGATTCGTACGACTGAAGTTCTTCACACGAATCAGTTGTTTTGGTGCGAACCACTGATTCTTCTTGCATGGTCACTCGTACGAACAAGCACATGGTTCTTCTTGAATGGTCATTCGTACGAACAAGCACATGGCTCGTACGAACAAGCAACTGGATCGTACGAACAAGCAACTGGCTCATACGAACAAGCAACTGGCTCGTACGAAGGATAATTCACTCGTACGAATAAGTGGTTCTTCGGGAACCCTGCTAACAGACATACTACACAGACAACAAGATCAGAACCACAAAACTTAACAGTATGCACACATGCAACCATTTTACAAACAAACAAACTAAACATTGTACTAAATCAAGATAGGAGGATATCTTGAATTGGTCGACACGACCAAAACTTTACAAACGCAACAATCAAAGACCGTACGATTACTGACGTAACTAAGAACAAGCGACAAACATAAAAGTGTATCAACAAACTCCTGCTTGACTGTTGCTTGGTCTTCGATCTTCATTTCTAATGGCCTGGTTTGGACAATGAGCTTCTTGCGTGAATATCGAACTGAGTCGAACCGAACCGAACTGAGTCGCATCCACACAAAAATGCATCAACAAACTCCCCCTTGGATGCTGCTCATGATGGTTCGTTCTTCACACTGTCGGATCTTCAGATGTCTTCACGTGTCTTAGTCAGGAGATGCATCAGCAAACTCCCCCTTGAATATATCTTGTGGTGTTGATAAGTGGTCATCTCTGAATTGATCTTCTTGATCCATGACTTGCATTCATGTTGTGTCTTTACTCCCATAACTTTTTTCTTCAAACTCGTTCTCTTTGTCTTTAGCTTGCTTGGATGCCATATCTACACACACAACAAAGCTAGACGCTTAATGAGAACAACTGCTAGGAATTTAATCAACCTTAGAGAATTTTCATTTGAAAATTTCATGAAGGATTGATTTTAAGAAAAATTAGCAAATGACACACATGAGACCAACTCTCATTCAACTACCAACTGACAATACTTTGAGAGTTTTAAGATTGTTCAATTTTAATCCATTGACATCCAAAGCTTATCAACTTCGACCATTTATGAACTAAAATCTTTTTGACATTTTTCAAAAAAAAAATTTGTAAATGTAAAGACGGAAAGGAACAAATAAATATTTACAGACATTCTTTTTGCGAATTTCGAGGGTAAGAGAATCATATTAGTATATGGACATGCCATAACACACTTGTTGTTCGATTACTTAGCATTTAGATAAGTGTCCTATAACAATTATCGGTATTGTTGTCCACATAAGCTCAACTTATTAATTGTACTCGCGGTTAGGGGATACGATTAATGTATGATTTATACTTACTGACCGGTGTTCATCCACTTCACGACACATTCCCGTATCAAGACATGCACGAGAGAAAATCTTACCGGTGAGTATACTGTTTATCATCTGTTTTGACATATATGATGTGAGATACTCACTTATTTTTCATTAAAACAAGCCCTATGTGATTAAATCACTTATTGATGAGGAACTTGATTTTTAGACGCATTCAGGGAACAAGAGTAAGTCCGTGAACAGGTTAGTACCAACGTACCGACAAAGAGACGAACTTAACGCCCGCATAAATCTGTGATATATTATCACTTATTGATTGGGTGAATGTGATATGTTTATCACTTATTGATGGTCGTATGCAGTATTTACACGTATGTATGGTATCATGTAAGTTCTTTTTGGATTGTCTTCAAGAAAAATATTCACAAAAAAACGATTTCCCGATGTGGATTAACTCATGTTTTACCTTGATGCCATTCACCAAGGTTAATTTAATAAAAAATGATTTATCAAAATTTTGGAAAAATGAGTTGGCACGTTGGTAATTGGTGTGGACCAAAACAACATTAATGAGTTTCATATTGAAACAATCACGTGTGAGACGATATTCGAGATCAATGTGTTTAGTCTGGAGTGCTGTACGAGATTTTAGAAATCTGTAAAGTAGCTTAAATATCGACAGAGATAGGAGAGAATAGAAGATTAAAACCGTAATACTGCAATTGCTATGTGCATTGCAAGGAATTTGTGTACTCTCCCAACTGAATATCCATCCGGTGTGGATTTCAAGGTCGATTTTGCAGCTACTTCATATAACTGAGAAATCTCTTCACAGCAACAAGATTAGAAACCTCTGGGTCCGACTAGTAAGAAGCAAAAGAGCAAGTGGAGAAGCTTATACACATCATCTTTTGAGGGTCCATACATGATGTTGTCCACATGTTTTTGCACCAGCAAAGGTCTTCGTCTTTCTCCTTGAGAAGTAGTGTGCGGTTGTTCAATCTACGCCAAGGCATCCGCACACCCGGTTGGTTTGTTCAACCAAACACATTTTCTTCAATCACACCCGTGGAGAAATGTACATTGCACGATCATCTTGTAAGATTTGATCGTCTTAATAAGACATGAATCTTCAATAATCTTCTGACATGCTGCAGGCCGTACATCTGATCCAAGCCTTAAACAAACAAATTGTTGGTCGTTTTTCATCTTGTCGAAGTTATCAACTTTATTCACCAAATATTCTTCACTCATCGGACATTATCTTCTCTTTCTCTCCAACAAAGGCAACAACTCCTAGATATAACGATGTTTTGGAGCCGCATGTCGCCGATCTTCTGCATGGATGCTCCACTATCAATAATTTTATTATTATCAATAGTTCCTCCTGGAACATCCTGCACACTCATTAAAGATTACTTGGAGACGGCGACCCAAGCCTTCGGTCGTCCGACATTATCGAGAATTGGAACTTCGTTTTCGTGATTATTCGGAATTAATTGTGCTCCCCTGAAACAATTACCGGTTTTGGTCTCCAAATCTGTTTTTGTTTCTCAATTTTAACATTTTGTTCTACCGATTGTGTTTGGACAACCTCCAGTTTTAAAGCCTTGTCAATATCTTTTGTTGTTTCTTTCTTCGTTTCATTTCTCGTTGTTTAACAAGACGAGGGTCCTGTTTTGGCGAAAAAGATTTGGTATGGTAACGTTTACCATGTGGCGCAACAATTTTTGCTTTCCCCTTTGTTAGATATGGACAGTTTTTGACAATGTGCCCATACTTACCACACTCAAAGCATGATCTCCATTCAACAAATCTCAGAGTATTATAAATGTGATAGCTTGATGATGAACTTCGTGATCTTGAGGTGCTTGGTCCTACATCACAACAATTTTTGTGTTGTGTGTAGTTGTTCTGACTGTCTTTCTTCAAAATTTATTTTGTTTAACAAATTCGTGTTGGATTTATTTTCAAAAGATTCAATTTTATCAGTCCCTTGGGATTTCACGAAGTTCACATTTTGAATTTTCTTCTTGTTTTTGCTCTGTTTGCTTTTTCCATTTCCTTGGTTAGCGTGATTTTGCTTTCGTTGAGTGTTTTGAGGTTTCAATTTTTTATTTCCGTATTTCTTTCTAACTTCGGATTTTAGGAAAGGAGCACACCGAGGTACTACAACTCTTGGGCTCGAATTACTAAAAAACTTACTAGTAGAATCCTCGAAAACTTTATTAATCAAAGATTGATTGACATTTTGATGGAAAAATCTTTGTTTTAGTAAACTTTGTCAGAACCAATCAACGTATAAAGCAAGTTCACACTTTCACAGGTTTCAACATGAGCTTCAGCAATCTTGACATGGGCAGTCACACATGGTTTTGCTGGAGGATCACAGAGAATGTGATTTTCGAGAGGTATATTTTCCTCGTTTGTTAGCGTATCTGACTGCTTAGGTTTGTCCTCATCCGACTCATCATCGAACTATCATAATCCTCAATAATGGGAGGATTTTGATCATTCATAGACTTTGAGTCATTGTTGTCATCCGATTGATCTTGAATTGAGATGTGCCCTTTGTAAACCCTAGACCAGGTATAAATTCAGCTAGATCCAATGGAACAGTGGGTTCAAACTGTGGCATATCTTCATCATCTGGTATTCTGGTGCTATTGTGCCTAACTAGAGGAGGACAAGCCTGATAACCAATGCATTTCACATCACATTTCTTCTTTTGAACATCGATGATGTGATCCAAAACATATCTTGAGTTGGGGTAACTGTCTAACTTGAATTTGATTGCATCATGTTCACACTTTGCACAAGCTAACTCCTTTTTCGTTTCTTCAAGCATGTTAATATAATTGTTAATGGTTGTTTGTTTTCTCAAAACATTTGTTAATTCAGAAACATCTTTCTTTAAGGTTTCAATTGTTGTTTTAAATTCTTTTTCGTTTTTCCTAAGAGCTGTGTTTGCCTCAGTGCACTTTATCAGATCTACAATCAAACTCTGATGATGCTTCTTCATGTGATCAAATTTACCTTCAAGTTCTAAGTATTTACCTTTTAAAACTATACATTCAAAACACTTAGACACAATAGGTTTATCGAAACTTACCTGACTGGATTGGCAATCTAAACGGGCCATGAATGTTGCACAAAGAGTGGAAGATCCGATTGATGAGATATGCTTGGAAAACTCATCAGATGACCCTTCAGTTTCATGCTCCAAATCTGCTTCGCCACTATCTGTCGATTAAGTTTCAATAATCACATCATCTACTTCAACATTAACATCTTCAGATCAATCTTCACTTGAAGTCGATTCTGCTTTATCTGAACTGCTGCTATCCCATGATCTGTCATCATTTTAGGATGATTCTCCATCGTTATCATTTTTTTTGCAATTTCGGCATAGTATGCAGTTCCTCCTCCACCATTGTTTCCCAATTGAACAGACTAATCACAGATTTCATCTACTTGAATAATCAAAGCTCGGTAATTGTTTGCGGGAACCATTGCTCTTTCATTGTTAGTAACTTGATTTCTGTTGAAAGGATATTTATTCCCTTGCTGTGGAGGCTTCGTGCATTCTCTTTTAAAATGCCCCTTTTCACTATAGTTGAAACAAGTAACCTTCCTTTTGTCAAAATCGTATGGAGTATCCTTGTTGCTCTCCAGAATAGTTCTTCCCGTTTTCTCCATAAAATCTTTTGCCCTTCTTACTGCACTTGCAAACGCCCATTTGATATCAATCAACTCCATCTCCTCATTATCAATTTGTGCATAGTCTTTACTGGTTAGATTGATGTTACCAATTTGTCCAGCTACTAGCTACTAAGAACTCACTAAAGTGTTTAGAAGCTCCATGTGTTCCCGGGCAACTTCCACACTTACCTTAGAAAGGTTTGATGTATCAAGTATGACAGTGTTAGGGTTTGAGGGTTGAAAGGTTTTACCATAGAAAGCTTGTTGTGGAACTTGTGGAATAACATCTTGTGGTTGAGGAAGAAATGCTTTTGGATCAAATGCTTGTTCATATACTTGAGCATTTGTTGGTCTAGCAACTTTTGGTTGAGGAAGAAAAGCTTTTGGATCAAAAGCTTGTCCATAGACTTGAGCACTTGAACCAACAGACTGATCTGGTTGAACTTGCGACAGAAAACGATTTGTATTTGACACAAATGTTGTTTGAAGCTTTGGTTGCTGATTTGTACTTACACCTGTGTTAGTGCCTCCAAAATACATCTCTAGGTTTTGTGGAACTGGAATTCGTTTTGCTTTACAAATTTCTTCTTCATTTTTATTTTCAAGTTTCTGAACAAATTTGTAAATGTTGATTGCATCCAAAACACCGGTATGTTTTAGTAATTCAATAAATTAACTCCACTTAGGTGGTAAAGCATCAGCAAAACGCATAACAATCTCCCGTTGTGATGCGTTAACCTTGTATGAGTACATCTCACTAAGCAAATGATAGAAACGAGTTGTCATATCACTTAGTGTTTCACTCTCCATAAACAGAAGCTCTTCAAGCTTTTTCTTTAAAAGATCATGTCGAATCTTTCTTGTTGTTGCATTTCCTTCTCCTCTTGATTTCAAAGTGTCCCACAAAGTCTTCGTAGTGGTACAATACATACATTGATGATAAATATGCTTGTGGAGTGCTTGTGTAAGAATGGCAAAGGCCTTCTTTTCTAGATCATAAGCCTTCTTATCATTCTCATCAAATTCGGCTAAAGAGGTTGAATTTTATACAAATTCTTCGAGAGATTCTTTGTATGGAAAAGTAAAACATGTCCACAACTCGGTATTCTGACCAAGAACACACGTATGAAAACGACTTTTCCATGAAGGATAATCGTTCATATGATTCAACTTTGGTGGACGGTTGTTACTTCCAGTTTCACTCTCGCTAATGAGAAGAATTTGAACGCTTTGATTTTGATTCATAACACAATCCCATTGATTAGCGGTAATCATGGCCGTTTGTGTCACACCCTCAATTTCCACTTGCGGAGTTTTACCGCGAGGCGTGTGAACAAACCAGAATCTGAAACACTAGTACGTCGAACGACTCTATATGATTTGATAATACGTTTTCAAAAATCGTTTGTCGTAGATTTTATATTGTCTTGATTAGTTACCAATATTTAGCAGATGCATCAGTTTTTAAAGTTTGAGCGGAAGCATAAATAAGTAGTGAAGCGGGCACCAACACAAACCCCAAAACAAATGAAAAATCCCAAAACAATATTGATAAATAAGACTCGATAAAAGATGTCTTGTTCAATGCATGTGCGTGCACCTAGAGCTCCTAGCGTCCTGAGAAACATGTAAAGAAACAAGTGTCAACATTAAAGATGAGTGAGTTCACAGGTTTTCATAAATTCGTTTGTTCGGTTATAGTTTGTTTTCTCCGTTATCCCTAATCCCGGGATAACGTATTGGTTCCATTATTCCAACCCGGAATAATAAGTTGTTGTTTCCAATATTCCAAACCCGGAATATTAAGTTGTTGTTTCCATTATCCTCAACCCGGGATAATATAGTTGATTCGTAATTAAGTTCAATGTTAATATATATAGGTAGCTAGCCTAAAGTCATGTCACGTAAGAGTTCGCGATCGAAGCTGACTGTTGTGCCTCCGTTTTGCCAGGCCTATCACTGACCATGGCGAAGTTAGGCCAAATTATTCACCCGTTGACCATACCCGGTCGGCTAGCGCGACTAGCTCGGATGGGGCTTGTCGGGCCCAGTAGTACTACTTATAATTCCCCCGCTATTAAACCCAATACTAACGATCCGAGAGATTGACGAGGACTTAAGTGATAAAGCTGCTTAGTGACCATAACATTACATTAACATTAACTTAGTTACCGAATAGTTATGTGACGTTAAATTCGTATAACGTAAAGAGATTGAGTTTGAGAGTGTATACATGTTTCTCCCCCTGTTGTTTAAAAACCGGATAAAGTTAGGGGCCGTGAACTCACCTTTATTTGCTCGGTTAGTGTAGCAAAGATGTTATAAGAGATGGGACCGCTAGTTGCGTCCTAACAAACCAATTAATTCCAAGTCAGTGTGTGAACACACCAGTACAAATTCTACACGTAATTTACGCACAAAGTGATACACACAAACAACATATCTAACACTCAAACATGCATGCAAGTATCCTCATGTGAACCTAGTGATCAAAACAACTTATCATAAACATAAATCAATTCATGCCAAAATTTGGTGCACAAAATCACAAGTTCTCAAATTTCAGCTTAGCACTCATAATTCAGCTGTTTTCTAGGATTTTTATAAAATAGTTCTAACATTCCAAAAATTCCGATATTTTTATAGTAGGTGACATCTATACTACAGAAATTTATATAAATTTTCCAAGTCCTGAATCTTTACCAATTAACCATAAATATTAATATACTAGGCTGCAGTCAGATTTATCACTTTCTGACTGCAGTCCACGGAAGAATTTATTTAAAAATCACCGATTGTCCAATTAACGAAATTCCAGTTGGAGTTGCCCGGAAATTTCCATACCTAGTTGCTGTACAAAATTCATGACTCGACTCCCTACTGATTTTAAAATCCAGCTCGATAAACAACCAACAAAATTTCAGGATTTTCACAGCTTTAGTTACTGAACTTATTTGGCCCTTTAAAAATATCAAACGACTTCAAAAAATTATGAATCCAGCGCCATTAGATTCCTTATTCAAATCTCTACGTTCTAGACATCAGAAAATCCGTTTTTCGATAACTAACGACCGAGTTACAGCCAGATGAAGTCGGCTGTAACTATTACTCAGCAGTTATTTTCAGCATATTATTATTACAATTTGCATAAACCGTTCCTATTGATCAACCTAAGCGAGCAAGAACCGATTTTTAATCATCGATCACTACTAATAACTTATCCATGCAACCCTAATTCTTACTTCTAGTTTTTACAAACAAATCACAGTCGCAAGCTATGAGTTCCGAAAACAATCATGCGTATAAACAACAATCAATTCAGCCGATTATATTCAACATATAAAACCCGAAACAACTAATCAATTAATCATTCAATCCGAAACAAAATCAACACACATCTAACCGAATATGATCTTGTAACATATGTTGGATTCTAACCTTTTATAACTAGGTAAATAGGCCGAGACTTGGACGAGAATGGATTCGGATATTCAAGCAATGATCACGACCGAAGGAGCGAGATGAACCACTTGCTGTCGCGACCGAGGGATGATGATGGAGCAGGCTGATTTGTGATCGAATAGAGATGAACAAAGGCTGATCCCGCGACCGGATGGAAGTGAACAAGGGCTGCCGACGGCTGTTGAACTTTTAGGGTTTTGTGTTGTGAATGAAGGCATGCATGAGTTTGTATTTATAGGCGCACAAGATGATAAGGGTCGCGGTTTTAGTTGGAGCTTGTGGCCGAGAGACTAGGGCGGTCGGTTGGGTTTTGATCATGTGGCCGAGAACTTGGGTTGCATGCAAATGGGTTTTCGGTTTGGGTTGTTCTCGGCCGAGTAGTTAGAGTTTTAGGTTTTGATCTCGCGGCCAAGTAGTTAGAGTTTAAGGTTTAGGTTTGATCTTTGCGGTCGAGATATGTTTGAGTCCTGAACTTGGTTAATTCCTAGAGTTACAATGAATCAAAGTTGGTTCGTGTGGCGGTTCGGTTCAGTTCGTGTACATATCTACTGTAATTATTCTATAACTAAAACAATCACACAACACACATCACGTATTCATTAACTCGTACATGTTCATACCCATAGCACGTAATTAGTTTGACAAGTATTACGTTTAAGTTATCCGAAAAACCCGGGATATCACATTATCCCCATGTTGAAAGAATTTTCGTCCCGAAAATTGAGTAAACGTGGTTTAGCATGTAGCGTACATGTTTAGAGTGCCACGCACAAAGAGTTAGTTCGTTTACAAGAAGTTCCCAAGTGCCATACACAAAGATTTCCAAGTGCCATGCACAAGAATTTAGTCAAGAATAGTACACGAAAGTATGAGAAGTTTCCAGGTTGTCACATCATCCCCATGTTGAAAGAATTTTCGTCCCGAAAATTTAGTTACTGGTATCATTAGTTCGCTACTCAGTTGCGAAGAGGTGCGGGTATTTGCTTTTCATTTGATCCTCTCTTTCCCACGTGAACTCCGGTCCACGCTTAGAGTCCCAACGAACCTTAACGATCGGAATTTTGCTGTGCCTTCGAGTCTTGATCTCACGATCCATGATCTCGATAGGCTGTTCCACAAAGTGCAGTTGTTCATCCACTTGGATCTCATCCAATGGAATGACTAGAGTTTCATCTGATAGACACTTCTTCAGATTTGACACGTGAAATACGTTGTGAACTCCACTGAGTTCGGCAGGAAGGTCTAATTGATAAGCTACGGGTCCAATGCGTTTCAAGATTACAAACGGGCCTACGTACCATGGGTTAAGTTGCCCCGTTTTCCAAAGCGGATCACACCCTTCCAGGGTGACACCTTTAGTAGGACGCGGTCGCCTACTTGAAATTCGAGCGGTTTGCGTCGTTGATCAGTGTAGTTTTTCTGTCGATCTCGTGCCGCCGCCATGCGGTTTCTGATTTGTACAATCTTTTCGGTAGCCTCAAGTATTAACTCAGGGCCTGTGAGTTGACTGTCACCGACTTCTGCCCAACAGACCGGTGATCTGCATTTACGACCGTATAATGCCTCAAACGGTGCTGCCAAAATTCTCGTATGATAGCTGTTGTTATATGAGAATTCTACTAGAGGCAGGTGGATTTCCCAACTATTTCCAAAGTCCACTACGCATGCCCTAAGCATGTCTTCCAAGGTTTGTATGGTCCTTTCGCTTTGACCATCAGTCTGAGGGTGATAAGCTGTGCTCATATCCAGGCGTGTTCCCAACGCTTTCTGGAGTGACTGCCAGAAGTTTGACGTGAAGCGAGCATCTCTGTCTGAGATGATGGACGTTGGCACTCCGTGCCGAGAAACTACTTCCTTAATGTAGATGCGAGTCAACTTCTCCATCTTATCTGTTTCTTTAATAGCTAGGAAGTGTGCAGACTTAGTTAAACGATCCACGATCACCCAGATGGTATCCCAACCACCCAAGGTTCACGGGAGTTTAGTGACGAAATCCATTGAGATCTGATCCCATTTCCACACTGGGATCTCAGGTTGTTGGAGTAGCCCCGATGGCTTTTGATACTCCACCTTGACTTTTGCA
Organism: Scalesia atractyloides; assembly: GCA_947069175.1. NCBI lineage: Eukaryota > Viridiplantae > Streptophyta > Magnoliopsida > Asterales > Asteraceae > Scalesia > Scalesia atractyloides. The sequence goes on along the minus strand of CAMTDV010000001.1, from coordinate 49,362,720 downwards.
CAAGTCAAACATTTACTCACGTAGGTGGCTATATCGGCTTTCATGTTGGGCCACCAATACGCAGCTTTAAGGTCTTGATACATCTTATCCGAACCCGGATGGACAGAGTATCGAGATTTGTGAGCTTCATCCATGACTAGCTCTCTGAGGTTTCCGTAGAGAGGTACCCATATGCGATTCATGAAATACCGGGCTCCATTGGGCTTTACTTCCCAATCGCGTTCCATTTTTCCCACTGATTCGGCTTTGATGTTTTCCTCCTTAACTGCTTCTAACTGGGCGTCGCGTATTTGTTCGGGTAACCCCGAATGAATAGTGAGTTGTAATGCTCGTACACGACGAGGTTTCAAGTGTTCCTTCCTACTGAGGGCATCAGCTACCATGTTAGCTTTACCCGGGTGGTACCGAATGGCACACTCATAATCGTTCAAGAGTTCGACCCAGCGACGCTGTCGCATGTTCAACTCCTTCTGATCAACGATGTGTTGGAGGCTTTTGTGGTCCATAAAGATTGTGCAGTTTGTTCCATAGAGGTAGTGTCTCCAAATCTTAAGTGCAAACACTACTGCTCCCAAATCCAGGTCATGCGTCGTGTAGTTTTTCTCGTGAACCTTCAGTTGTCGCGACGCATACGCGATGACTTTATCGCGTTGCATGAGTACGCATCCCAATCCCTGGATGGAAGCATCACAATACACTACAAAGTCATCTGTCCCTTCCGGCAAGGACAAAATGGGCGCACTGCAAAGTTTCTGCTTCAGCAATTGAAATGCTGCTTCTTGCTTGTCACCCCAAGTATACTTGATGCCTTTCTGGGTGAGGGTAGTAAGCGGTTGTGCGATCTTTGAGAATCCCTCGATGAAACGTCTGTAGTAACCAGCCAATCCCAAAAATTGGCGGATCTCCGTCGGTGTCTTGGGTGCTTCCCAGTTTTTGATGGCTTCAATCTTGGCAGGGTCTACGTGGATACCCCTTTCATTCACGATATGCCCGAGAAACTGAACTTCCCAAATCCAGAAATCACACTTCGAAAGCTTGGCATATAGTTTTTCCTGTTGAAGTAGCCCTAGCAGTAATCGTAGATGTTCAGCATGTTCTTCTTCACTTTTGGAGTAGATGAGTATGTCATCGATGAACACAATGACAAACTTGTCGAGGTATGGTTTACACACGCGGTTCATGAGGTCCATGAACACCGCGGGTGCGTTGGTGAGACCGAAGGGCATGACCAAGAACTCGTAATGGCCATACCGAGTACGAAATGCCGTCTTGGCGATATCCTCCTCCCTGACGCGTAGCTGGTGGTAACCGGACCGTAATCAATCTTAGAGTAGTAACTTGACCCTTGAAGTTGGTCGAATAGATCGTCGATGCGAGGTAACGGGTATCGATTCTTGACAGTAACCTTGTTGAGTTCCCTATAGTCGATGCACATGCGGAAAGTCCCGTCCTTTTTCTTGACAAAAAGGACTGGAGCTCCCCATGGCGAAACGCTTGGTCGGATAAATCCTTTCTCTAAAAGTTCCTGAAGTTGGGTAGACAGCTCCTGCAGCTCGGCTGGAGCTAGGCGGTATGGAGCCTTGGCGATAGGAGTTGCATTGCTTGCCAATTCGATTTCAAACTCCAATTGTCGATGTGGTGGAAGACCAGGTAGTTCTTCTGGGAATACATCAGAAAAATCACGGACGACAGGGATGTCTTCTATACGTTTCTCGTCCTTAGGCTGTTCGGTAATCAGTGCGAGTAAAGCGAAGGAGTTCTTTCTCCGAAGATACTTCTGCGCTTGCATGTAAGAGATGATGTTGGTGACGGCGCTTGCCTTATCGCCTTGTACCGTCAGGATTTCGTCGTTCGAGAGTGGAATACGGATAGATTTTTCGAAGCAGAGAACTTCAGCCCGGACGTCGGATAGCCAGTCCATTCCGACTACCACGTCAAAACTACCCAGGGTAGTTGTCATCAGATCAATGGTAAAAGTGTGGCCCGCGAGTTTGAGTTGACAGCCGGATACTATTTGGGTCACATCTACAGATTTACCATCGGCTAATTCTATAATATAAGGGGTCTCTAATGGTTTAAGCGTGAGATTTAGGTTCTTCCTAAAAGACTCAGATATAAAGCTCCTATCCGCACCCGTATCAAAAAGCACAGAAGCAAAATGTTCATTAAGGGGAAACTTACCGGTGACCACGTTCGTGTCGTTTCTGGCCTCTCCGCGGCCCAATGTAAATGCACGACCTTTGGCACCTCCGGTGCCACCGTTCCCATTATTGTTGTTGTTATTATTGTTGTTGTGGTTATTGTGGTTGTTTCCACCATTATTGTTGTTGTTACGCAACTGTGGGCAGTCTCTTCTGAAGTGTGCAGTACTACCACACTGATAGCATCCCCGGTTTATACCTTGCTGCTGACCCTGGGGTTGATTTTGATTTTGTCGGGACATGATTTCCCCACGACAATCCTTTGCCGCATGACCCACTTTGCCACATCTTTGGCAGCGATTTCCGGCACAAGGGCCGTTATGATGAAGATTACAGCGGTTGCACTGCGGCTTTCGACCTGCATAGCCGCTTGCATTCGGGTTGTTGTTGTTGTTGTTGTTGTTGGCGGGTTGATTTTGGTGACCCCGGTGGCTGTTGTAATGATTGAACCGTTTCTGGTTCCCTTGCTGCGGATGAGATGGCGAAGACTGTCGAATAGTGGAGTCTTCAAACTTTCTTTTGTTATCCGGGGCAACTTCAGTTGTACCCCGTGCTGGCAGTTTCTTCTGTTCCACCGCCTTATCGGTGAGTTTGTGAGCCAATCGGATTGCTTGATGTTCTGTTACAGGGTTACTAGCCATTACCATACCCTGAATTTCCGGAACCAGACCCCCGAGATAGAACTCGAGTCTTTTCTCCACAGTGTTGGCCAATTCGAGACACAGAAATACCAAATCATGATGTTTTGCGGTGTAAGCTTCAATTTCCGATCCCACCATCTTGTGGTTCCATAAAGCTTGCTCTAACTGTTGCACTCTGTCTCGTGGACAGTACTCCTCTTTAATTAGGGCCTTGAACTCAGCCCATGCCATTGCATTCGCAGCTATAAGTCCACGTGTTTGGACTTGTGCATTCCACCATGTCAATGCCCCATCTTCCAGTGTTGAGGCTGCGTATTTGACCTTGTTGGCCTCGAGGCAGTTGCACATTTCAAAAACGGATTCAGACTTTTCGATCGAGCGGACCAGTCCAATGGGTCCTTCCGCCCCCGAGAATTTGCTTGGCTTTGCGTCAAGGAACATCTTGTAGGGGTTAAAGCCCCCTCCTGCTGACAGAGAACAGGAAGTCAGCAAGGAATTTTACTAGCCTCACTATTAGATTTTCACGCGAAAATTTAATAATGGTTACCTGCCGGTTGGTTCTGAACACCCGCTAAAGCTGCGTTCACGTGCTCTTGAATCATGGCAGCTAGCTCTTCGGGCGTCAAGTTAAGGTTTCCACGTCTTCCAGTTGCCATTTAGATCTTCGAAACACAACACAAACACACTCCGATAAGTCTATATATCCAATATAGTTATCCTACTTCGTGCTTTAATAATTATTAAGTTATGTCAACTCAATATGTTAAATAGTCAAAAGAAATACTTGATTAACTGAAATTCCAATGTCTTACAAAAGTGAAAATCAAACATACGAATTCACTATAAAGTCCCAAGTTTAAACACAAGTGGGAAAATAAATAAACTGAAGGAAAACAAATAAAATAAGCGGGACGTGTCAGTCGTCTACGTCTCCATCCCCCAAGTCACTGTCGTTGCCGTCATCCTGCGCGGCATTTCCAGCTTCTACAGCTGGGTCCTCCTCCGGATCCTCTTCAGGGTCCTCCTCTGGATCCTCTTCCGGATCCTCCTCTACCGGCACTGGAGGGGCCGGTGCTGGTGCAAGTGCTTGATTTTGCAGTTCCTGAATGTTCCAACTATTTTCCAGGACTCTGTCCTCAAGCCAGTCTGCTCTTATCTGCTCAGCACGCAGATCTCTGGCTATGGTGTTACGAGCTATCTTACTCGTACGATGCTCTTCCTCGAGCGAGTCGGTCTTACCTGTAAGTTGTCGGATCATCCATCCTTGTGCTAGGATGGTTTCCTGCATTCTTTCTATCTGTTTTTGTTGTGTGTGTACCAGGACTCTAAGTATGTCAATTCCTATTTCTACAGGGTTAACCGGTTCAACCGGTACAGCAATAGTTGGGCGTAACGACGACTCCTCCCCCAGAGCGAGCCTTTTCCTCGCAGCTGAGCGTGTCTCCAAGCCATAAGATGGTATGGGTTCCACCATTGGTGCCTTTCCTGGTGCCCTTGGTGGCGTAGGTCTGTCGGATGATGATGACGATGAGGATGTTGACATTGCCTGTTAGGTCGTGTAGTTAGTTACGAGTTGTTTTCATTTCTTATTATGAAAGCATAATCTACATAACACAGTTGTGGTATATTACATATCAAGATATAATAATTCGGTGCCAAACTAAGTCTAGTGTCGTGATATCAGCTATAGTTTAGGTCTACTTCTAATGCAAACCTGGTTCTCTATAGCTAGTGGCTCTGATACCAATCTGTCACACCCTCAATTTCCACTTGCAGAGTTTTACCGCGAGGCGTGTGAACAAACCAGAATCTGAAACACTAGTACGTCGAACGACTCTATATGATTTGATAATACGTTTTCAAAAATCGTTTGTCGTAGATTTTATATTGTCTTGATTAGTTACCAATATTTAGCAGATGCATCAGTTTTTAAAGTTTGAGCGGAAGCATAAATAAGTAGTGAAGCGGGCGCCAACACAAACGCCAAAACAAATGAAAAATCCCAAAACAATATTGATAAATAAGACTCGATAAAAGATGTCTTGTTCAATGCATGTGCGTGCACCTAGAGCTCCTAGCGTCCTGAGAAACATGTAAAGAAACAAGTGTCAACATTAAAGATGAGTGAGTTCACAGGTTTTCATAACTTTGTTTGTTCGGTTATAGTTTGTTTTCTCCGTTATCCCTAATCCCGGGATAACGTATTGGTTCCATTATTCCAACCCGGAATAATAAGTTGTTGCTTCCGATATTCCAAACCCGGAATATTAAGTTGTTGTTTCCAATATTCCAAACCCGGAATATTAAGTTGTTGTTTCCATTATCCTCAACCCGGGATAATATAGTTGATTCGTAATTAAGTTCAATGTTAATATATATAGGCAGCTAGCCTAAAGTCATGTCACGTAAGAGTTCGCGATCGAAGCTGACTGTTGTGCCTCCGTTTTGCCAGGCCTATCACTGACCATGGCGAAGTTAGGCCAAATTATTCACCCGTTGACCATACCCGGTCGGCTAGCGCGACTAGCTCGGATGGGGCTTGTCGGGCCCAGTAGTACTACTTATAATTCCCCCGCTATTAAACCCAATACTAACGATCCGAGAGATTGACGAGGACTTAAGTGATAAAGCTGCTTAGTGACCATAACATTACATTAACATTAACTTAGTTACCGAATAGTTATGTGACGTTAAATCCGTATAACGTAAAGAGATTGAGTTTGAGAGTGTATACATGTTTCTCCCCCTGTTGTTTAAAAACCGGATAAAGTTAGAGGCCGTGAACTCACCTTTATTTGCTCAGTTAGTGTAGCAAAGATGTTATAAGAGATGGGACCGCTAGTTGCGTCCTAACAAACCAATTAATTCCAAGTCAGTGTGTGAACACACCAGTACAAATTCTACACGTAATTTACGCACAAAGTGATACACACAAACAACATATCTAACACTCAAACATGCATGCAAGTATCCTCATGTGAACCTAGTGATCAAAACAACTTATCATAAACATAAATCAATTCATGCCACAATTTGGTGCACAAAATCACAAGTTCTCAAATTTCAGCTTAGCACTCATAATTCAGCTGTTTTCTAGGATTTTTATAAAATAGTTCTAACATTCCAAAAATTCCAATATTTTTACAGTAGGTGACATCTATACTATAGAAATTTATATAAATTTTCCAAGTCCTGAATCTTTACCAATTAACCATAAATATTAATATACTAGGCTGCAGTCAGATTTATCACTTTCTGACTGCAGTCCACGGAAGAATTTATTTAAAAATCACTGATTGTCCAATTAAAGAAATTCCAGTTGGAGTTGCCCGGAAATTTCCATACCTAGTTGCTGTACAAAATTGATGACTCGACTCCCTAGGATTTTAAAATCCAGCTCGATAAACAACCAACAAAATTTCAGGATTTTCACAGCTTTAGTTACTGAACTTATTTGGCCCTTTAAAAATATCAAACGACTTCAGAAAATTATGAATTCAACGCCATTAGATTCCTTATTCAAATCTCTACGTTCTAGACATCAGAAAATCCGTTTTTCGACAACTAACGACCGAGTTACAGCCAGATGAAGTCGGCTGTAACTATTACTCAGCAGTTATTTTCAGCATATTATTATTACAATTTGCATAAACCGTTCCTATTGATCAACCTAAGCGAGCAAGAACCGATTTTTAATCATAGATCACTACTAATAACTTATCTATGCAACCCTAATTCTTACTTCTAGTTTTTACAAACAAATCACAGTCGCAAGCTATGAGTTCCGAAAACAATCATGCGTATAAACAACAATCAATTCAGCCGATTATATTCAACATATAAAACCCGAAACAACTAATCAATTAATCATTCAATCCGAAACAAAATCAACACACATCTAACCGAATATGATCTTGTAACATATGCTGGATTCTAACCTTTGATAACTAGGTAAATAGGCCGAGACTTGGACGAGAATGGATTCGGATATTCAAGCAATGATCACGACCGAAGGAGCGAGATGAACCACTTGCTGTCGCGACCGAGGGATGATGATGGAGCAGGCTGATTTGTGATCGAATAGAGATGAACAAAGGCTGATCCCGCGACCGGATGGAAGTGAACAAGGGCTGCCGACGGCTGCTGAACTTTTAGGGTTTTGTGTTGTGAATGAAGGCATGCATGAGTTTGTATTTATAGGCGCACAAGATGATAAGGGTCGCGGTTTTAGTTGGAGCTTGTGGCCGAGAGACTAGGGCGGTCGGTTGGGTTTTGATCATGTGGCCGAGAACTTGGGTTGCATGCAAATGGGTTTTCGGTTTGGGTTGTTCTCGGCCGAGTAGTTAGAGTTTTAGGTTTTGATCTCGCGGCCAAGTAGTTAGAGTTTAAGGTTTAGGTTTGATCTTTGCGGTCGAGACATGTTTGAGTCCTGAACTTGGTTAATTCCTAGAGTTACAATGAATCAAAGTTGGTTCGTGTCGCGGTTCGGTTCAGTTCGTGTACATATCTACTGTAATTATTCTATAACTAAAACAATCACACAACACACATCACGTATTCATTAACTCGTACATGTTCATACCCATAGCACGTAATTAGTTTGACAAGTATTACGTTTAAGTTATCCGAAAAACCCGGGATATCACATTATCCCCATGTTGAAAGAATTTTCGTCCCGAAAATTGAGTAAACGCGGTTTAGCATGTAGCGTACATGTTTAGAGTGCCACGCACAAAGAGTTAGTTCGTTTACAAGAAGTTCCCAAGTGCCATACACAAAGATTTCCAAGTGCCATTCACAAGAATTTAGTCAAGAATAGTACACGAAAGTATGAGAAGTTTCCATTTTATGTGATGAATCTTGGTTTGTACTTGAACTACACCCCCAATCCCAAGGATTTGTACCCATTTTATGTAACATTCATTATAAAACGGGTTCCAAAACCCGCTCCGTTTGAGAATCATGTATGTATTAAAAGTTCGTTACGCATTTATTTATTAGTGTACTTAATTTTTGTTATTTATGGTTAATAAATAAATTACATAATTAAAATAATAATCAATAAAAGAATAAATAAAATAGTTGAACCTTAAAAAATAATAAAAATATATATATAGGGACAGCCGGGTTTCGAACCCGGGTTCCCAAACAAGCTCACACACAATTTTCACCACTGCACTACACACACTTATGTTTAAATCTGAAAATAAATTGAATTTATAATAAAACAACTGCAAGCCAATCTGCAAGTTCAAAATTGGCAGTTCCGTAACCGCCGACGAACTTCAAACAAACAACTCAATTAACGTTTTAATGATTGAATATCGGTTATAACCGATTTTGAACAATGAATTGTAACCGAAAATCTTGATCAATTTGTCGAAACCAAAAAGTAATCATGGGAGTTAAAAATTGAAGGTTGAAAAACTGTTCTTGAACCTTATAAGTACCGATCCATCTCAATAAGAACACACCAGTCTCAATCTTTGCACCCAACTCCTTTTCTGTTCGAGTTCTATGTCGTGGAATTTTCAGTCACTCGTCAGAAGTCTCATCAGAGTCAAAGTCGGGTGTGTCTGGTAAATCCTTATGAACCCTCCTCTCAAAATCTTTTAAATAAATGCACCGAACTTAAAATCAATATTTTGAATCAAACCCAAACAAGTTCGATGTTCTAAATTATAAATCATGAAGAAGATGAAGTTGGGTTAAGTGTTTTGTATAATTAAAATCATTGTTTTAAATGGGTTATACACACAGTCCAATGGTGGACTGTGTGCACTTACACCGCACAGGTACCGGGTTCGAACCATGCATGACTCCGGTTTTTAGAGATAAAAATCCAAAATTATTTTATAATTAAGAAGACCCGGTAACTAGTACATATGAGTAATAAAAATCCAATATTATATGGGTTAGCCACCCAGCCCAGTTGGTAGGGCTGGGTGCCATGTAAGTCTGAGGACGCGGGTTCGAGCCGGTAGGGGGCAGCGACCGGTTACATTTTGAAGGAAATAAAACCCTTTTTAATTTAAAAAATTTCTGAATTGAATTAATTAGTATATATATATATAATAAAAACATAGATTATTTCGGGTTAGACACGTAGCTCAGTTGGTAGAGTTGCGTGCACGTATACGGGAGGTCACGAGTTCGAACCTCACACGTGCCAATTACGCGCATAAAAGAACCGGTCAGACCGCCTGACAGGTCTGACAAGACCCAAAATTTTTTTATTTATTTTCTTTATTTAATTCATTAAAAAGGCTTAGAATAGGATTTTCTAGGTTTAAAATTTTCATTAATTGCCACAAAATAAACCTAACAATCTAACAAAAAGCATTAACTAAAAATATTAATTTCTAATATTTATTTATCGAATATATTACGTTATTATTTAGGTTAGTTTTTCTCGTGGTTAAATCCAAATTCGTGCGTGTTCGTCGTCAGTTCAAGGAAACGCACCCATGGTGAGTGAATCCTTACAAATTCCCCTTTTTATTCACGTTTTGGGGTGTATCATGTGTCGTTACATATTTTATTTATTCAAACAACGTGTGCTAACACCATTATGTGATGTAATGAGTATATTTTTTTCGTTGATGTTATACGTGGTACATTATGTCATTTTAGTGCAAATCATTCATACAAGGCCCATCAGTTCCTCTTTGGATACCAGTTGAGCATCGCGTGCCTCATTAGATCAGCTCCGTTTGATTGAGCCTTGATCTCACAGTTCATCATTTATCATGCAAGTGTACGTTGTTGATATTATGTGGTTTGTGGTTTGTTTATATATATACACATATGCTCATATATGGTTTTTGCACAATCTTTTAAAATAATGAATATAATTGAATTGTTTAAATGTTTAATTTAGATTCACTCACCAACTTTTGTTGACTCAAACCTTTGTTTTTACACATGATACAGGTGGACAGGCTGAGGAGAGGAACACTTAGGATTGACCTTAGAAGATGAATAAAATATGTCTTGCTTAGAACAATATTTCTTGTGTTTGGATATTTTCTCTTAAATTTCAAATAATAAATATGAAACTTAATCATAGTAAATGTCATGAGCTTTGATGATAACCCAATTATGCCCCGACTTCTATTTCCGTTGCGGGTCAGGGTGTGACAGATTGGTATCAGAGCTCTGACTATAGGGATATATGATAGGTTATTAGACCCTTAGAGCCTATACTATAGTTGATTAGATTTTAAATGCTTACGTGTTACATGCAAACTCATGAAGTTTATTTGTTTCATATTTATTTCACACACAAGTGCATGCAGGCACTTCCACTATTACATGTTACTGTGTGATATTTATTATGGCTTATATATTTTTAACATATCATGTCTATGCAAACACACACAACACAAATTCACAAATTTTCATGATTTCTTTCTCAAGGATTTTGAAATGTTTTCATGCTTTCAATCTCATCAAAGTGAATTCTACGAAGGGCATGTAGTAACTGGAAGTGTACGAGTACCGGTAGTCGGGACGTCCTGTCTATGATTGGCATTCGTATAAATCCAATATAATGGACCAGTTTGCCTACCTTGGGACTAACGATGAGAGTACGAAGGACCTATTAGGCCAAAGCATGTCACACCAAACGTCGTGTGAACTAACCCGACTTTGAGTTGTCATTGTGTCTACATCTAGACACCCTCCGACGTTATATCTTGCAATCATGTTTTACGATTTTCATTTGGGTGATGCGAGCGTTAACAGGCCAACACCAATGTGAACCCTACAAAGCCGAGTAGTCATGGGGGCCCACACGACTACCTAGGCCAAAGTATGGGTGACAATGGGGCCCAAACATAAGCAAAGCCCAAGACATCCTATGGATGTAGTAAATTATTTTCTCATTTATTTGTGAATGTTTTTTTCTCTTTTTACGACACATGACACCTAAAAACGATCAACTCATAATCTCGCTACGTATTTCCTGTAGATGTCTGCTAGACACTCTCGAGGTGGTAGAAGGTCATGAAGATCTGGCGAGCGCATGGCCACTCAAATAGCCCAACAGATGGCTGCCGTACTTCCTGACATCTACGTACAAGTCCAACAAGCCCTTTCCACCAATCCTATCAACCCCACCAATCAAGAAGGTCAAAATGTCGTCAATCCTCCCCCCAACACCACCAAATGCACTTGCAAACATTTCAAATCCTGCGACCCTCCAAATACGAAGGGACTGAAGGTGTCACCGCTCTCCTCCATTGGTTTGAGGAGTTGAAAAGCACTTTTCTTAACTGCGATTGTCCCGATGATCGCAAGGTGCGATATGCTACCGGTCGTTTATACGGGGTAGCACTTACATGGTGGAACACAGAGAAAGGAAAGCGAGGTGCTGAAGCTGCTATGGCCTTAACTTGGGAAGAGTTGAGGGAGCACATGACAAGACGCTTCTGTCCAAGAAGCGAAATCAAGAAATTGGAGGATGAGTTCTACTCTTTGAAACAAAAGGAAGGAGACCACACAACATACAATAAGAGATTTCTCGAATTGAATCATATGGTCCCCAACTTATTCACTCCACTTTATCGTTTAATTGAGCACTACATTCGAGGTCTTCCCTCGAAAATTCAAGATCTGTGTTGAGTACTACACCTGCAACCCTCGAAGCTGCAATGGATTTGGCTACTGAGCTCACGGAAAATCGCATCTGAAATGGTGATTTTAAAGATGAGAAGAAGAAAGATAATACACCTGCTGAAACCCCAACCCAAACAGGTCCGTTTTCTAAGTTTGCTGGTAAAAGGAAACGCAATGGGAAGAATTTTGCCATTATCCAAACCAATTCCCCTATCGCTGTCGCCCCAATCACACAAGTTGCTCCTCCTGCCGCCCCATTCAAGAAACCCTACACAGGCTCACACCCAAAATGCAACCGATGCCAATATCACCACCCTCCTGAGAACCCATGTCAATATTGCACATGTTGTGGCCGTGCAGGTCACACAATCCAAACTTGCCGCATTCTCCAAAAGCCAAACCGCAATCAACCTCAAGCTCAACCCAATAATCAAGTGCTAGGCCAAGCCCAATGCCAATAACCTCTACTCTTACCACCTGCTCAGCCCATGGTTCAACCCTACTATCAACCCGACTACCCTATGATGCAATCAGTCAGAGCATGTTTCAATTATGGTGATCCAACCCATTTCAGAAACACTGTCCACACTTGGTAAACATCATAAATGCTCAAGCTCAAGCTAATCTGGTGAATCAAGCCAATCAAGCCAATCCACCCACAAGAGGAAGAGCTTTCAACATCAGTGCCAATCAAGCTAGGGCTGATAATAATGTGGTTAATGGTACGTTTCTCATTAACGGTAGTTATGCATCTATACTATTTGACACTGGTGCGGATAAGAGGTTCGTGTCCTTAGAGTTCGAATCTATCCTTGATTTACCTCGCGCTAGTCTAGCTGAATCATTCATGGTGGAAGTTGCTGATGGTGAACCTATTACGTTAGACTCGATTATTCGTGATTGTACTCTTACACTCAATGAGCACGACTTTCCAATTGATCTCATCCCTATGAAGTTGGGTAGTTTCGACGTCATCATTGGTATGGACTAGCTTAGACAACAACACGCTGAAGTTGTTTGTTACGAGAAGTTTATTCTAATTCCTCTCGATAACGGTCAAACTTTACATATTTTTGGTGAAACCTCCTCCAAAGGGCTCAAACTGATGTCATGCCTTCAAGCTCGAAGATACCTTCGCAAAGACTATATCGCATTTTTAGCTCACATCGTCAAAAAGGAAGGCAAGGAAAAGAAGCTCGAAGACATCCCAATTGTTAAAGAATTTCCTCAAGTATTCCCCGACGACGTTTCAGGACTTCCTCCTGTGCGAGAAGTCGAATTTTGAATCAATCTTGTACCTAGTGCTACACCAGTCGTAAAATCTCCATATCCGTTAGCCCCATCTGAGATGCAAGAGTTAGCTAGTCAGCTGCAAGAGTTGACTGACAAGGGATTTATACGTCCTAGCTCATCACCTTGGGGAGCGCGGGTTCTTTTCGTAAAGAAGAAAGATGGAACCTTCCGTATGTGTATCGACTATAGAGAGCTCTAAAAGCTGACCATCAAGAACCGCTATCCTCTACCTCGTATCGATGATCTTTTAGATCAACTTCAGGGTGCCACCTGTTTCTTAAAAATCAATCTTCGTCCTGGTTATCATCAACTTAGAGTACGTGAAGAAGACATTCCAAAGACTGCTTTTCGAACTCGTTATGGTCACTATGAGTTCATGGTTATGCCTTTTGGTTTGACCAATGCTCCTGCTATTTTCATGGATTTGATGAATAGGGTGTGTAAACCTTACCTCGATCGTTTTGTTATAGTCTTCATTGTTGATATTCTTATCTATTCCAAGACCAAATCCGATCATGAACGACATCTTCGACTTATCCTAACAATTTTGAGGACCGAAAAATTTTATGCGAAGTTCTTGAAATGTGAGTTTTGGTTAAAAGAGGTACAATTTCTTGGCCACGTCTTTAACGACAAAGGGATTCATGTCAACCCTGCAAAGATCAAAGCGGTGCAAGAATGGCAAGCGCCACGCACTCCTACCGAAGTTAGGTCATTTCTTGGTCTAGCTGGATATTATCGACGTTTCATCGCAAATTTTTCTCGTATTGCCGTCCCACTCACAGCCTTGACTCACAAGGGTAAACCCTTCATTTGGGGGCCCAAGCAAGAAAAGGCTTTCCAAACATTGAAGGAAAAGCTTTGTGATGCACCTATCCTTACACTTCCTGATGGTTGTGAAGACTTTGTGGTTTATTGTGACGCGTTAGGGCAAGGTTTAGGTTGCGTTCTAATGCAAAGAGGAAAGGTGATAGCATATGCCTCAAGGCAACTCAAAGTGCGTGAAAAGAACTATACCACTCACGACCTAGAACTTGGAGCAGTCGTGTTCACTCTAAAGATATGGAGACACTATCTCTATGGTACCAAGTGTGAAATTTACACTGACCACAAGAGCCTTCAACATATCTTCAATCAAAAAGAGTTGAATATGAGGCAAAGACGTTGGGTTGAACTTCTAAATGATTATGATTGTGAAATTCATATTCATCCTGGCAAAGCTAATGTTGTGACTGATGCCCTCAGTCGTAAAGAGTATGCAAATTCCATTCGTCTTTTATGTTCTCAAATTGTGAGCGATCTTCAAAACCGAATTCGAGCAGCTCAACATATTTCTGTCACGGAAAATGATGTGCGAGATGAATTATCTTGTGGAGCTGAAACCAAACTAGAATCCAAGTCGGATGGTATCCTCGATTACTTAAATCGTATTTGGGTACCTGAACGCGATGATCTTCGTGTCTTTCTCATGAATGAGGCTCACAAAACACGATACTCTATATATCCAGGTGTCGATAAGATGTATCAAGACCTACAATACTCATATTGGTGGCCTGGCATGAAGAAAGATATCGCCATTTTCGTCTCCAAATGTCTCACGTGTTCAAAGGTTAAAGCTGAGCATCGACGACCTTCAGGATTACTCGTCCAACCTGAAATACCTGTTTGGAAGTGGGAAAATATAACCATGGACTTTATTACCGGGTTACCTCGCACCTCCAGTGTGTATGACACGATCTGGGTTATCATTGATCGTCTCACTAAATCAGCTCATTTCATTCCAATCTGCGAAGATTACAAGAATGAAAAGTTAGCTCGTAACTATATTGATGAAATTGTAAGCCGTCATGGTGTGCCTTTAAGTATCATTTCGGATCGAGACGGCCGTGTTACTACACAAACATGGCAAGCCGTACAGTCAGCTTTGGGTACACGATTAGATCTCAGCACTGCCTTTCACCCTCAAACTGATGGTCAATCTGAGCGTACCATACAAACCCTTGAAAACATGTTGTGAGCATGTGTCACAGACTTCAAGGGTAATTGGGATACTCATCTATCGTTAGTTGAATTTTTGTACAACAATAGTTATCATTCTAGCATCAGCATGGCTCCTTTTGAAGCCTTATATGGTCGTAAGTGCCGATCTCCCGTATGTTGGCACGAAATTGGTGAAGCGCAAATCACTAGACCTGAATTGATCCAAGAAATGACTGACAAAATTCTTCAGATCCTCAATAATCTTCAAGCAGCTCGAAGTCGTCAAAAGAGTTACGCTGATAAACGACGAAAGTGTCACACCCTCAATTTCCACTTGCGGAGTTTTACCGCGAGGCGTGTGAACAAACCAGAATCTGAGACACTAGTAACGTCGAACGACTCTATATGATTTGTTAATACGTTTTCCAAAATCATTTGTTTAACCATTCGTAGTAGATTTTAGGTCGTTTGGTTTCAATGTTTAGCGGAAGCATTAGTTTTTAAAGTTGAGCGGAAGCATAAAGATAAAGTAAAGGAACGGGCGCCAACACAAACGCCAAAACTAAAGAAAAACCCAAAAAAATGTTTGTAAATGAGACTCGATAAAAAGATGTCTTGATCAATGCAAGTGAGTGCACCTAGAGCTCCTAGCGTCCTGAGAAACATGTAAAGAAACAAGCGTCAATATTAAAGAAGAGTGAGTTCACAGGTTTTCATAAGTTCATTTGTTCGGTTATTAAGTTTGTTTCCCCCGTTATCCCTAACCCGGGATAACGGTTTAGTTCCAGTATTCCCAACCCGGAATAATACTGATGGTTCCATTATTCCTCACCCGGAATAATAATGATGTTCCATTATTCCTAACCCGGAATAATAACGTCGTTGGTTCCATTATCCCTAACCCAGGATAATATTGTTGATTCGTAATTAAGTTCAATGTTAATATATATAGGTAGCTAGCCTAAAGTTATGTCACGTAAGTGTTCGCGATCGAAGCTGACTGTTGTGCCTCCGTGTTGCCAGGCCTATCACTGACCATGGCGAAGTTAGGCCAAATTATTCACCCGTTGACCATACCCGGTCGGCTAGCGCGACTAGCTCGGATGGGGCTTGTCGGGCCCAGTAGTACTACTTATAATTTCCCCGCTATCTAACCCAATACTAACGATCCGAGAGATTGTCGAGGACTTGTGTGATATAGCTGCTTAGTGACCATAACGTACATTAACATTAACTTAGTTACCGAATAGTTTAGTGACGTTAATTTCGTATAACGTAAAGAGATAGAGTTGTAGAGTGTATACATGTTTCTCCCCCTGTTGTTTAAAACCGGATAAAATTAGGGGCCGTGAACTCACCTTTAGTTGCTCGGTTAGTGTAACACAGATGTAGCAAATGATGGGACCGCTAATTGCGTCCTAACAAGTCAATTGATTTAGAGTTAGTGTGCGATCACACTGATACAAGTCCTACACATACTAACACACAATGCGGTACATACAATGACAATTCCTAAGACTCAAATCATGCATGCAAGTATCATCATGCCAATATAGTGATCAAAACAATTTATCATGAACACAATCAATCCATACAACACTTTGGTACATACATTCGCAAGTTATCAAGTTTCAGCTTATATACTCATAATTAGGCTGTTTTCAAGGATTTTTATAAAATAGTTCCAACATTCCAAAAATTCCAATTATTTTACAGAAGGTGTCAACTATACTGTATAATTTTATATAAATTTTTCAAGTCCTAATACTTTACCAATTATTCATAAATATTAATATACTAGGCTGCAGTCAGATTCGTCACTTTCTGACTGCAGTCCACGGGAGAATTTATTTAAAAATCACCGTTCATCCAATTAACAAAATTCCAGTGGGAGTTTCCATGAAATTTCCATATCTAGTTGCTGTACAAATTTCATGCTTCGACTCCCTACAGATTATTAGATCCGACTCGATAAACAACTAACAAATTTTCAGAATTTTCACAGCTTCAGTTACTGAACTTAATTGGCCACTTAAAAATATCAAACGACTTCAGAAAAATATGAATCCAGCGCCATTAGAAGCGTTTTTCAAAACTCTACGTTTTAGACTTCAGAAAATCCGTTTTTCGATAAATAATAACCGAGTTACAGCCAGTTGAAGTTGGCTGTAAACACCATTCAGCATCCTGATTTCAGAATTTTATCGCAATCTAATCCGTTTAAACAGTCGATACGTTAAATATAAGCGATCAAGAACAGAATTACCAATCATATATCATCATATATATCATACCCATGCAAACCCTAATTATAACATATAGTTTTTATCAATAAAAAAAAAAACGCAGCCTAACGTTTCTTAATTCCGCTAATCATCATACTTGCAAACTAGCATAATTAATCGATTAACATCATAACACTTTCTACCATTACATACACACACGATCCATAGTTCATAACCCTAGTATGATTAGCGAAATAACATAAAACTCTAACCTTAACAATAAATCAATGAGCCGAGAACTAGATGGGACCGATTCGGATGTTGGCGAGACTTGCGACCGAGAGGGAGAGTGGGAAAACGGCTGTTTGCGACCGGGATGATGAATGAAAGGCTGCCGTCAGCTGTTTCACAACTAGGGTTTGTGTGTTTTGTTTGTGAATCAATGCTCATGCATGTATGTGTATATATAGCGCAAGAGGTGAAAGGAAAAGGGAAGGGTTTACGGTTTGGGGTGCTCGCCGCCGCAAGGGATTCGGGTGGGTCGGTTTGGGTCTACAACGTGGTCCTCAAGTTTCGATTAACTACTTGAGTCGCAAGGAAGTGAGGTCTATTCGTTTCGCGGCTCGGTTCGATTCATTTATCTATTTATTACATCTACATTTTTCAACTAAACAAATCACGAAATCGGAACACCACATAATAACGCACCAACTTATAAACGTTTAAGACGTAGCACGTAATTCATTTGACAAGTACACGAAATCATCGTAATTATTTCGAGCGTGCAATTTAAGTCTCCGAATCAATTTAGCGTAGGAACGAATAACCGTGAAGTAGTGCGTTTAAGATGTCTGAAAAACCGGGATGTCACATTATCCCCATGTTGAAAGAATTTTCGTCCCGAAAATTGAGTAAACGCGGTTTATAATGCAGCGTACATGTTTAGAGTGCCACGCACAAAGATTTTGTTCGTTAACAATGTTACGCGAAATTACAAGAAATTCCCAAGTGCCATGCACAAGGATTTAGTTCGTTAACAATGGTACACGAAATTTCAAGAAATTCCCAGGTTGTCACATCATCCCCATGTTAAAAGAATTTTCGTCCCGAAAATTTAGTTGGTGGTATCGTTAATTTGCTGCTCAGCTGCAAAGAGGTGTGGGTATTTGCTTTTCATTTGGTCCTCTCTTTCCCACGTGAACTCCGGTCCACGCTTAGAGTCCCAACGGACCTTGACGATTGGAATCGTGCTGTGCCTTCGAGTCTTGATCTCACGATCCATGATCTCGATAGGTTGTTCCACAAAGTGCAGTTGTTCATCCACTTGGATCTCATCCAATGGAATGACTAGGGTTTCATCTGATAGACACTTCTTCAGATTTGACACGTGAAAAACGTTGTGAACTCCACTGAGTTCGGCAGGAAGGTCTAATTGATAAGCTACGGGTCCAATACGTTTCAAGATCACAAACGGACCTACGTACCGTGGGTTTAGTTTGCCTCGTTTTCCAAAGCGGATTACACCCTTCCAAGGTGACACCTTCAGTAGGACGCGGTCGCCTACTTGAAATTCGAGCGGTTTGCGTCGTTGATCAGCGTAGCTTTTCTGTCGATCTCGTGCCGCCGCCATGCGGTTTCTGATTTGTACAATCTTTTCAGTAGCCTCAAGTTTCAACTCAGAGCCTGTGAGTTGACTGTCACCGACTTTTGCCCAACAGACCGGTGATCTACATTTACAACCGTATAATGCCTCAAACGGTGCTGCCGATATACTCGTATGGTAACTGTTGTTATACGAGAATTCCACTAAAGGTAGGTAGATTTCCCAACTATTCCCGAAGTCTACTACGCATGCCCTAAGCATGTCTTCCAAGGTCTGTATGGTCCTTTCGCTTTGACCATCAGTCTGAGGGTGATAAGCTGTGCTCATATCTAAGCGTGTGCCCAACGCTTTCTGAAGTGACTGCCAAAAGTTGGACGTGAAGCGAGCGTCTCTGTCTGAGATGATGGACGTTGGCACTCCGTGGCGAGAAACTACTTCCTTAATGTAGATGCGACTCAACTTCTCCATCTTATCTGTTTCTTTAATAGCTAGGAAGTGTGCGGACTTAGTTAAACGATCCACGATTACCCAGATGGTATCGCAACCACCCAAAGTTCGCGGGAGTTTAGTGATGAAATCCATCGAGATCTGATCCCATTTCCACACTGGGATCTCAGGTTGTTGAAGTTGCCCCGATGGTTTCTGATATTCTACCTTGACTTTTGCATAAGTCAAACACTTGCTCACGTAGGTGGCTATATCAGCTTTCATGTTGGGCCACCAATACGCAGCTTTAAGGTCTTGATACATCTTATCCGAACCAGGATGGACAGAGTATCAGGATTTGTGAGCTTCATCCATGACTAGCTTTCTGAGGTCTCCGTAGAGAGGTACCCATATGCGATTCATGAAATACCGGGCTCCATTGGGTTTTACTTCCCAATCGCGTTCCATTTTTCCCACCGATTCGGCTTTGATGTTTTCTTCCTTAACTGCTTCTAACTGCGCGTCGCGTATCTGTTCGGGTAACCCCGAATGAATAGTGAGCTGTAGTGCTCGTGCCCGACGAGGTTTCAAGTGTTCCTTCCTACTGAGGGCATCAGCTACCACGTTAGCTTTACCCGGGTGATACAAAATGGTACATTCATAATCGTTCAAGAGTTCGACCCAGCGACGCTGTCTGTTCAACTCCTTCTGATCAAAGATGTGTTGGAGGCTCTTGTGGTCTGTAAAGATTGTGCACTTCGTTCCATATAGGTAGTGTCTCCAAATCTTAAGTGCATACACTACTGCTCCCAATTCCAGGTCATGCGTTGTGTAGTTTTTCTCGTGAACCTTCAATTGTCGGGACGCATACGCGATGACCTTATCGCGTTGCATGAGTACGCATCCCAATCCCTGAATGGAAGCATCACAATGTACTACAAAATCATCTGTCCCTTCCGGCAAGGACAGAATGGGTGCACTGCAAAGTTTCTGTTTCAGCAATTGAAATGCCGCTTCCTGCTTGTCACCCCAAGCATACTTGATGCCTTTCTGGGTGAGGGTAGTAAGCGGTTGAGCGATCTTTGAAAATCCCTCGATGAAACGTCTGTAGTAACCAGCCAAACCCAAAAATTGGCGGAACTCCGTCGGTGTCCTGGGTGCCTCCCAGTTTTTGATAGCTTCAATCTTGGCAGGGTCGACGTGGATACCCTTTTCATTTACGATATGCCCGAGGAACTGAACTTCCCGAATCCAGAAATCACACTTTGAAAGCTTGGCATATAGTTTCTCCTGTTGAAGTAATCCCAGCAGTAATCGTAGATGTTCAGCATGTTCTTCTTCACCTTTAGAGTAGATGAGTATGTCATCGATGAACACAATGACAAACTTGTCGAGGTATGGTTTACACACACGGTTCATGAGGTCCATGAACACCGCGGGTGCATTGGTGAGGCCGAAGGGCATGACCAAGAACTCATAATGGCCATACCGAGTACGAAATGCCATCTTAGCGATATCCTCCTCCCTGACGCGTAACTGGTGGTAACCGGACCGTAGATCAATCTTGGAGTAGTAGCTTGACCTTGAAGTTGGTCGAAAAGATCGTCGATGCGAGGTAATGGGTATCGGTTCTTGACAGTAACCTTATTGAGTTCCCTGTAGTCGATGCACATGCGGAAGGTCCCGTCCTTCTTCTTGACAAACAGGACTAGAGCTCCCCATGGCGAAGTGCTAGGTTGGATAAATCCTTTTTCTAATAGTTCCTGAAGTTGGGTAGACAGCTCCTGCAGCTTGGCTGGAGCTAGGCGGTATGGGGCCTTGGCGATAGGAGTTGCATGGTTCGCCAATTCAATTTCAAACTCCAATTGTCGATGGGGTGGGAGACCAGGTAACTCCTCTGGGAATACATCGGAAAAATCACGAACGACGGGGATGTTTTCTATACGTTTCTCGTCCTTAGGCTGTTCGGTAACCAGTGCAAGTAAGGCAAAGGAGTTCTTCCTCCGAAGATACTTCTGCGCTTGCATGTAAGAGATGATGTTTGTGACGGCGCCTGCCTTCTCGCCTTGCACCGTCAAGATTTCGTCGTTAGAGAGCGGAATACGGATAGATTTTTCGAAACAGAGAACTTCAGCTCGGACGTCGGATAGCCAGTCCATTCCGACTACCATGTCAAAACTACCCAGGGTAGTTGTCATCAGATCAATGGTAAAGGTGTGACCCGCGAGTTTGAGTTGACAGCCGGATACTATATGGGTCACATCTACAGATTTACCATCGGCGAGTTCTATGACGTAAGGGGCCTCTAGAGGTTTGGGCCTGAGATTTAGGTTCTTCCTAAAAGACTCAGATATAAAACTCCTATCCGCACCTGTATCAAAAAGCACAGTAGCAAAATGTTCATTAAGGGGAAACTTACCGGTGACCACGTTCGAGTCGTGTCTGGCCTCTCCGCGGCCCAACGTAAATGCGCGACCTTTGGCACCTCCTGTGCCACCATTTCCATTATTGTTGTTGTTATTGTTGTTGTTGTGGTTATTGTGGTTGTGGTTGTTCCCACCATTGTTGTTGTTGTTACGAAGCTGTGGGTAGTCTCTTTTGAAGTGGGCAGTGCTACCACACTGATAGCATCCCCGGTTAACACCCTGCTGCTGGCCCTGGGGTTGATTTTGGTTTTGTCGGGACATGATTTCCCCACGAAAATCCTTTGCCGCATGTCCCACTTTGCCACATCGTTGGCAGCGATTCCCGGCACAAGGGCCGTGATGATGAAGATTACAGCGATTGCACTGCGGCTTTCGACCTACATAGCCGCTTGCGTTCTGGTTGTTTTTGTGGCGGCTGATTATTGTGACCCCAGTGGCTGTTGAAATTATTGAACCATTTCTGGTTCCCCTGTTGTGGCTGGGATGACGAAGACTGTCGAGCAGACGAGTCTTCAAACTTTCTTTTATTATCAGGGGCAACTTCAGTCGTACCCCGAGTTGGCAACTTCTTTTGTTCCACCGCCTTATCGGTGAGTTTGTGTGCCAACCTGATTGCTTGATGTTCAGTTGCAGGGTTACTAGCCATTACCATACCCTGAATCTCAGGGACCAGACCCCCAAGGTAAAACTCGAGTCGTTTCTCAACAGTGTTGGCCAGATCGGGACATAGAAATACCAAGTCGTGATGTTTCGCTGTGTATGCTTCGATTTCAAATCCCACCATCTTGTGGTTCCATAATGTTTGCTCCAACTGTTGAACTCTGTCTCGCGGACAGTACTCTTCTTTGATTAGGGCCTTAAACTCGGCCCAGGCCATTGCATTTGCAGCAATAAGTCCACGCGTTTGGACTTGTGCATTCCACCAAGTTAGTGCCCCATCTTCCAATGTTGAGGCTGCATACTTGACCTTGTTGGCCTCCAGACAGTTGCAAATTTCAAACACTGATTCGGACTTTTCGATCCAGCGGACCAGTCCTATGGGTCCTTCTGCCCCCGTGAATTTGCTTGGCTTCGCCTCGAGGAACATCTTGTAGGGGTTAAGACCCCTCCTGCTGACAGAGGACAGGTAGTCAGCGAGGAATTTTACTAACCCAACTATTAGATTTTCCCATGAAAATTTAATAATGGTTACCTGCCGGTTGGTTTTGAACACCCACTAGAGCTGCATTCACGTGCTCTTGGATCATTGCAGCTAATTCTTCGGGCGTCATGTTAAGGTTTCCGCGACGTCCAGTTGCCATTTAGATCTTCGTAAGACAACATAAACACACACCGAATAAGTCTATATATCCAATATAGTTATCCTATTCCATACTAAAATAATTCCTCAAGTTATGTCAACCCAAATAAATTAAACAGTCAAAAGAAATACTCGGTTAAATAAAATTTCAACGTCTTACAAAGTGCCAACCAAACATATGAGTTTACTCTAAAGTCTCAAGTTTAAACATAAGTAGGAAAATAAATAGACTGAAGGAAAGTAAATAAAATAAGCGAGACGTGTCAGTCTTCTACGTCTCCATCTCCCAAATCGCTATCGTTACCGTCATCCTCCGCGGCGTTTCCAGCCTCTACAGCTGGGTCTTCCTCCGGATCCTCCTCTGGATCCTCCTCTACCGGCACTGGAGGGGCCGGTGCTGGTGCAGGTACTGGTACAGGTGCCTGATTCTGTTCTAGTTCTTGAATTCTCCAGCTAGACTCAAGAACTCTGTCTTCTAGCCAGTCAGCCCTTAGCTGCTCAGCTCGAAGGTCTCTGGCTAAAGTGTTACGAGCTATCTTACTCGTATGTTGCTCTTCCTCGAGCGATCCAGTCTTACCTGTCAATTGTCGTATCATCCATCCCTGTGCTAGGATGGTTTCATGCATTCTTTCTAATTGTTCTTGTTGTTTCCGTATCATATCTCTAAGTAGGTCGTTCCCTACTTCTACCGAGTTAACCGGTTCGACCGGCACAGCGATGGTCGGGCGTGAGGACGACTCCTCCCCTAGAGCGAGCCTTTTTCTCGCAGCTGAGCGTGTCTCCACGCCATAAGATGGTGAGGGTTCCACCATAGGTGCCTTTCCCGGCGCCCTTGGTTGCGAAAGTTTGTCGGATGATGATGATGATGACATTGCCTGTTAGGTTGTGTAGTTAGTTACGAGTTGCATTCATTTCTTATTATGCATTCATATTCTACATAACACAGTTGTGGTACATCACATAACAAGATATAACAGTTCGGTGCCAAACTACGTCTAGTGTCGTGTAATCAGCTATAGTTTAGGTCTACTTTTAATGCAAACCTGGTTCTCTATAGCTAGAGGCTCTGATACCAGTCTGTCACACCCTCAATTTCCACTTGCGGAGTTTTAACACGAGGCGTGTGAACAAACCAGAATCTGAGACACTAGTAACGTCGAACGACTCTATATGATTTGTTAATACGTTTTCCAAAATCATTTGTTTAACCATTCGTAGTAGATTTTAGGTCGTTTGGTTTCAATGTTTAGCGGAAGCATTAGTTTTTAAAGTTGACCGGAAGCATAAAGATAAAGTAAAGGAACGGGCGCCAACACAAACGCCAAAACTAAAGAAAAACCCAAAAAAATGTTTGTAAATGAGACTCGATAAAAAGATGTCTTGATCAATGCAAGTGAGTGCACCTAGAGCTCCTAGCGTCCTGAGAAACATGTAAAGAAACAAGCGTCAATATTAAAGAAGAGTGAGTTCACAGGTTTTCATAAGTTCATTTGTTCGGTTATAAGTTTGTTTCCCCCGTTATCCCTAACCCGGGATAACGGTTTAGTTCCAGTATTCCCAACCCGGAATAATACTGATGGTTCCATTATTCCTCACCCGGAATAATAATGATGTTCCATTATTCCTAACCCGGAATAATAACGTCGTTGGTTCCATTATCCCTAACCCAGGATAATATTGTTGATTCGTAATTAAGTTCAATGTTAATATATATAGGTAGCTAGCCTAAAGTTATGTCACGTAAGTGTTCGCGATCGAAGCTGACTGTTGTGCCTCCGTGTTGCCAGGCCTATCACTGACCATGGCGAAGTTAGGCCAAATTATTCACCCGTTGACCATACCCGGTCGGCTAGCGCGACTAGCTCGGATGGGGCTTGTCGGGCCCAGTAGTACTACTTATAATTTCCCCGCTATCTAACCCAATACTAACGATCCGAGAGATTGTCGAGGACTTGTGTGATATAGCTGCTTAGTGACCATAACGTACATTAACATTAACTTAGTTACCGAATAGTTTAGTGACGTTAATTTCGTATAACGTAAAGAGATAGAGTTGTAGAGTGTATACATGTTTCTCCCCCTGTTGTTTAAAACCGGATAAAATTAGGGGCCGTGAACTCACCTTTAGTTGCTCGGTTAGTGTAACACAGATGTAGCAAATGATGGGACCGCTAATTGCGTCCTAACAAGTCAATTGATTTAGAGTTAGTGTGCGATCACACTGATACAAGTCCTACACATACTAACACACAATGCGGTACATACAATGACAATTCCTAAGACTCAAATCATGCATGCAAGTATCATCATGCCAATATAGTGATCAAAACAATTTATCATGAACACAATCAATCCATACAACACTTTGGTACATACATTCGCAAGTTATCAAGTTTCAGCTTATATACTCATAATTAGGCTGTTTTCAAGGATTTTTATAAAATAGTTCCAACATTCCAAAAATTCCAATTATTTTACAGAAGGTGTCAACTATACTGTATAATTTTATATAAATTTTTCAAGTCCTAATACTTTACCAATTATTCATAAATATTAATATACTAGGCTGCAGTCAGATTCGTCACTTTCTGACTGCAGTCCACGGGAGAATTTATTTAAAAATCACCGTTCATCCAATTAACAAAATTCCAGTGGGAGTTTCCATGAAATTTCCATATCTAGTTGCTGTACAAATTTCATGCTTCGACTCCCTACAGATTATTAGATCCGACTCGATAAACAACTAACAAATTTTCAGAATTTTCACAGCTTCAGTTACTGAACTTAATTGGCCACTTAAAAATATCAAACGACTTCAGAAAAATATGAATCCAGCGCCATTAGAAGCGTTTTTCAAAACTCTACGTTTTAGACTTCAGAAAATCCGTTTTTCGATAAATAATAACCGAGTTACAGCTAGTTGAAGTTGGCTGTAAACACCATTCAGCATCCTGATTTCAGAATTTTATCGCAATCTAATCCGTTTAAACAGTCGATACGTTAAATATAAGCGATCAAGAACAGAATTACCAATCATATATCATCATATATATCATACCCATGCAAACCCTAATTATAACATATAGTTTTTATCAATAAAAAAAAAACGCAGCCTAACGTTTCTTAATTCCGCTAATCATCATACTTGCAAACTAGCATAATTAATCGATTAACATCATAACACTTTCTACCATTACATACACACACGATCCATAGTTCATAACCCTAGTATGATTAGCGAAATAACATAAAACTCTAACCTTAACAATAAATCAATGAGCCGAGAACTAGATGGGACCGATTCGGATGTTGGCGAGACTTGCGACCGAGAGGGAGAGTGGGAAAACGGCTGTTTGCGACCGGGATGATGAATGAAAGGCTGCCGTCAGCTGTTTCACAACTAGGGTTTGTGTGTTTTGTTTGTGAATCAATGCTCATGCATGTATGTGTATATATAGCGCAAGAGGTGAAAGGAAAAGGGAAGGGTTTACGGTTTGGGGTGCTCGCCGCCGCAAGGGATTCGGGTGGGTCGGTTTGGGTCTACAACGTGGTCCTCAAGTTTCGATTAACTACTTGAGTCGCAAGGAAGTGAGGTCTATTCGTTTCGCGGCTCGGTTCGATTCATTTATCTATTTATTACATCTACATTTTTCAACTAAAACAAATCACGAAATCGGAACACCACATAATAACGCACCAACTTATAAATGTTTAAGACGTAGCACGTAATTCATTTGACAAGTACACGAAATCATCGTAATTATTTCGAGCGTGCAATTTAAGTCTCCGAATCAATTTAGCGTAGGAACGAATAACCGTGAAGTAGTGCGTTTAAGATGTCTGAAAAACCGGGATGTCACAGAAAGCCACTGGAATTTTGCGTTGGTGATCAAGTACTTTTGAAGGTATCATCGTGGAAGAGAGTAGTTCGTTTTGGTCAAAAAGGCAAGCTAGCACCACGCTATGTGGGATCATTCAAGATACTCAAAAGAGTCGGTCCTGTAGCATACAAGCTTGACCTACCAGAAGAACTCAACATAATTCATCCCACATTCCATGTATCAAACCTGAAAAGGTGTCTCGCCGATGAAAATCTCCATATCCCATTAGAAGATATTCAAATCGACGAATCAATGCATTTTGTTGAAAGACCTGTAGAAATCATGGATTTCGGTGAAAAGCGTTTAAGACGAAGTCGTATTCCAATAGTCAGGGTGCGCTGGGAGTCAAAACGAGGACCTGAGCTTACTTGGGAACGCGAAGACTCAATGCATGAAAAATACCCGCATCTTTTCCCAGTTACAACTTCTACCTAAATTTCGCGACGAAATTTCTAAAAGTAGGGGATACTGTAACATCCGTTGTAAAACGGGTTTCAAAACCCGCTCCATTTGAGAATCATGTATGTATTGAAAGTTCGTTACGCATTTATTTATTAGTGTACTTAATTTTGTTATTTATGGTTAATAAATAAATTACATAATTAAAATAATAATCAATAAATGAATATAAACCTTAAAAAATAATAAAAATATATATATAGGAACAGCCGGGTTTCGAACCCGGGTTCCCAAGCAAGCTCACACACAATTTTCACCACTGCACTACACACACTTATGTTTAAATCTGAAAATAAATTGAATTTATAATAAAAAAACTGCAAGACAATATGCAAGTTCAAAATTGGCAGTTCCCTAACCGCCAACGATCTTCAAACAAACAACTCAATTAATGTTTTAATGATTGAACATCGGTTATAACCGATTTTGAACAATCAATTGTAACCGACAATCTTGATCAATTTGTCGAAACCGAAAAGTAATCATGGGAGTTAAAAATTGAAGGTTGAAAAACTGTTCTTGAACCTTATAAATACCGATCCATCTCAATAAGAACACACCACTCTCAATCTTTGCACCGAACTCCTTTTCTGTTCGAGTTATACGTCGTCGGAATTTTGAGTCACTCGCCGGAAGTCTCATCGGAGTCAAAGTCGGGTGCGTCTGGTAAAATCCTTATGAACCCTCCTCTCAAAATCTTTTAAATAACTGCACCGAACTTAAAATCAATGTGTTGATACAAACCCAAACAAGTTCAATGTTCTGAATAATAAATCATGAAGGAGATGAAGTTGGGTTAAGTGTTTTGTATAATTAAAATCATTGTTTTAAACGGGTTAGACACACAGTCCAGTGATGGACTGTGTGCAATTACACCTAACAGGTACCGGGTTCGAACCATGTATGACTCAAGTTTTCAGAGTTTTTTTATAGTTAAGAATACTCGGTAACTAGTACATAAGAGTAATAAAAATCCAATATTATATGGGTTAGCCACCCAGCCCAGTTGGTAGGGCTGAGTGCAATGTAAGTCTGAGGACGCGTGTTCGAGCCGGGTAAGGGGCAGCGGCCGGTTACATTTTGAAGGAAATAAACCCTTTTTAATTTAATCAATTTCTGAATTGAATTAATTAGTATATATATATATGTATGTATAATAAAAACATAGATTATTTCGGGTTAGACACGCAGCTCAGTTGGTAGAGTTGCGTGCACGTATACGGGAGGTCACGAGTTCGAACTTCACACACTGCCAATTACGCGCATAAAAGAACCTGTTAGACCGCCTGACATGTCTGACAAGACCCAAATTTTATTATTATTATTTTCTTTATTTAATTCAATAAAAAGGCTTAAAATAGGATTTTCTAGGTTTAAAAATTTCATTAATTACCACAAAATAAACCTAACAATCTAACAAAAAGCATTAACTAAAAATATTAATTTCTCAAAGAATTTATTTATTTATCGAACTTATTACGTTATTATTTAGGTTAGTTTCTCTCATGGTTAAATCCAAATTCGTGCGTGTTCGTCGTCAGTTCAAGGAAACGCACCCACGGTGAGTGAATCCTTACAAATTCCCTTTTTCATTCACGTTTTGGGGTGTATCATGTGTCGTTACATATTTTATTTATTCAAACAACTTGTGCTAACACCATTATGTGATCTAATGTATATTTTTTTGTTGATGTTATACGTGGTACATTATGTCATTTTAGTGCAAATCATTCATACAAGGCCCATCAGTTCCTCGTTGGATACAAGTTGAGCATCGCGTGCCTCATTAGATCGGCTCCATTTGATTGAGCCTTGATCTCACAATTCATCATTTATCATGCAAGTGTACGTTGTTGATATTATGTGGTTTGTGGTTTGTTTATATATATACACATATGCTCATATATGGTTTTTGCACAATCTTTTAAATTAATGAATATAATTAAATTGTTTAAATGTTAAATTTATATTCACTCGCCAACTTTTGTTGACCCAAACGTTTGTTTTTACACATGATACAGGTGGACAGGCTGAGGAGAGGAACACTTAGGATTGACCTTAGAAGATGAATGAAATATGTCTTGTTTAGAACAATATTTCTTGTGTTTGTATGTTTCTTGTGTTTGGATGTAGTAAATTATTTTCTCAGTTATTTGTGAATGTTGTTTTCTCTTTTTACGACACATGACACCTAAAAACGATCAACTCATAATCTCGCTATGTATTTCCTGTAGATGTCTGCTAGACACTCTCGAGGTGGTAGAAGGCCAGGAAGATCTGGCGAGTGCATGGCCGCTCAAATAGCCCAACAGATGGCTATCGTACTTCCCGACATCGTCGTACAAGTCCAACAAGCCCTTGCTGCCAATCCTATCAACTCCACCAATTAAGAAGGTCAAAATGTTGCCAATCCTCCCCCCAACACCACCAAATGCACTTACAAACATTTCAAATTCTGCGACCCTGAAAATACGAAGGGACTGAAGGTGTCACCACTCTCCTCCATTGGTTTGAGGAGATGGAAAGCACTTTTCTTAACTGCGGTTGTCCCGATGATCGCAAGGTGCGATATGCTACCAGTCGTTTATACAGGGTAGCACTTACATGGTGGAACACAGATAAAGGAAAGCGAGGTGCTGAAGCTGCTATGGCCTTAACTTGGGAAGAGTTGATGGAGCTCATGACAAGACGCTTCTGTCCAAGAAGCGAAATCAAGAAATTGGAGGATGAGTTCTACTCTTTGAAACAAAAGGAGGGAGACCACACAACATACAATAAGAGATTTCTCGAATTGAATCAAATGGTCCCCAACTTGTTCACTCCACTCTATCGTTTAATTGAGCACTACATTCGAGGTCTTCCCTCGAAATTCAAGATTCTGTGTTGAGTACTACACCTGCAACCCTCGAAGCTGCAATGGAGCTGGCTACTGAGCTCACGGAAAATCACATCCGAGATGGTGATTTTAAAGATGAGAAGAAGAAAGTAAGACACCTGCTAAAACCCCAACCCCAACCCAAACAGGTTCGTCTCTAAGTTTGCTGGTAAAAGGAAACGCAATGGGAAGAATTTTGCCATTATCCAAACCAATTCCCCTATCGCTGTCGCCCCAATCACACAAGTTGCTCCTCCTGCCGCCCCATTCAAGAAACCCTACACAGGCTCACACCCAAAATGCAACCGATGCCAATATCACCACCCTCCTGAGAACCCATGTCAATATTGCACATGTTGTGGCCGTGCAGGTCACACAATCCAAAGTTGCCGCATTCTCCAAAAGCCAAACCGCAATCAACCTCAAGCTCAACCCAACAATCAAGTGCTAGGCCAAGCCCAATACCAATAACCCCTACTCTTACCACCTGCTCAGCCCATGGTTCAACCCTACTATCAACCCAACTACCCTATGATGCAATCAGTCAGAGCATGTTTCAATTATGGTGATCCAACCCATTTCAGAAACACTTGTCCACACTTGATAAACATCAAAAATGCTCAAGCTCAAGCTAATCCGGTGAATCAAGCCAATCAAGCCAATCCACCCACAAGAGGAAGAGCTTTCAACATCAATGCCAATCAAGCTAGGGCTGATCATAATGTGGTTAATGGTACGTTTCTCATTAACGGTAGTTATGCATCTATACTATTTGCACTGGTGAGGATAAGAGGTTCGTGTCCTTAGAGTTCGAATCTATCCTTGATTTACCACGCGCTAGTCTAGCTGAATCATTCATGGTGGAAGTTGCTGATGGTGAACCTATTACGTTAGACTCGATTATTCGTGATTGTACTCTTACACTCAATGAGCACGACTTTCCAATTGATCTCATCCCTATGAAGTTGGGTAGTTTCGACGTCATCATTGGTATGGACTGGCTTACCCAGCAATACGCTGAAGTTGGTTGTTACGAGAAGTATTCGAATTCCTCTCGCTGACGGTCAAACTTTACATATATTTGGTGAAACCTCCTCCAAAGGGCTCAAACTGATGTCATGCCTTCAAGCTCGAAGATACCTTCGCAAAGACTATATCGCAGTTTTAGCTCACATCGTCAAAAAGGAAGGCAATGAAAAGAAGCTCGAAGGCATCCCAATCGTTAAAGAATTTCCTCAAGTAATCCCCGACAACATTTTAGGACTTCCTCCTGTGCTAGAAGTCGAATTTCGAGTCGATCTTGTACCTGGTGCTACACCAGTCGTAAAATCTCCATATCCGTTAGCCCCATCTGAGATGCAAGAGTTAGCTAGTCAGCTGCAAGAGTTGACTGACAAGGGATTTATACGTCCTAGCTCATCACCTTGGGGAGCGCCGGTTCTTTTCGTAAAGAAGAAAGATGGAACCTTCCGTATGTGTATCGACTATAGAGAGCTCAACAAGCTGACCATCAAGAACCGCTATCCTCTACCTCGTATCGATGATCTTTTAGATCAACTTCAGGGTGCCACCTGTTTCTTAAAAATCAATCTTCGTCCTGGTTATCATCAACTTAGAGTACGTGAAGAAGACATTCCAAAGACTGCTTTTCGAACTCGTTATCGTCACTGTGAATTCATGGTTATGCCTTTTGGTTTGACCAATGCTCCTGCTATTTTCATGGATTTGATGAATAGGGTGTGTTAACCTTACCTCGATCGTTTTGTTATAGTCTTCATTGATTATATTCTTATCTATTCCAAAACCAAATCCGATCATGAACGACATCTTCGACGTATCCTAACACTTTTGAGGACCGAAAAACTTTATGCGAAGTTCTCGAAATGTGAGTTTTGGTTAAAAGAGGTACAATTTCTTGGCCACGTCGTTAACGACAAAGGGATTCATGTCGACCCTGCAAAGATCAAAGCGGTGCAAGAATGGCAAGTGCCACGCACTCCTACCGAATTTGGGTCATTTCTTGGTCTAGCTGGATTTTATC
This sequence comes from Scalesia atractyloides, assembly GCA_947069175.1. NCBI lineage: Eukaryota > Viridiplantae > Streptophyta > Magnoliopsida > Asterales > Asteraceae > Scalesia > Scalesia atractyloides. Next base: position 49,330,750 of record CAMTDV010000001.1, on the reverse strand, counting down.
GACGTTTCATCGCAAATTTTTCTCGTATTGCCAAATAATAAATATGAAACTTAATCATAGTATTTGTCATGAGCTTTGATGATAACCCAATTATGCCCCGACTTCTATTTTCGTTGCGGGTCAGGGTGTGACATTTTACTTGTTTGTTAATGAGTATAAGCTTTAAAATTTAAAAATCCAAAGATTCCCTAGAAATAAAAGTCTTCTGTTAAAATTCACAATTTTAAAAACCACGAAACATCAGATCTCACGAACAACCTACCACGAAAAACCACAACCACAAACAATCTAAAAAGTTACGAACCACTGGTTGTTCGTGCGAACCATTGGTTCTTTGTACGAACCTCTGGTTCTTCGTGGGTGGGTTATTTGCAGGGGGGTCTTTCGCAGGGAGGATCTTTCACAAGGGTTGGTTGGTGAGAAGTTTCCTTTTGTATCAGAATCTTCTTTCTGAGTTTTTTTGAAAGTTAGCAGATGTTTTGACAGATTTGGTTAAAAAGACAAACATTCCAAAAACAGCTTTTCAGTCAAATCTTAAGATTCAAGTCAACACTCAAGGAATATTCCGGTGAGTTTTCTGACAAGTGCTTCGCCGGAAAATATGTCGAACTAAACTTTGATAGAAATTTCAAGAAAAACCGTATCCTAACATGTCTCCATGTATTTTAACAAGGTTTTTATAAAAATTTTCTGAAAACAACAAGTTTTACTTGAGTTTTAAACCACTTTTCTTGTAAAAACTTAAGTTTCTTGTTTGAAGTTCAAGAACACTTCCTGGAAGCTTCACAACTTGCACAAACACAACACTATGCTTGGTTTTAAATAAGGAAGGGAGCCAAAGCTCTTATACCACTTGTAGGTCCACTTGGAGAATCAAGATAACCTACTTTCTTGTTGTTTAACACACACACGAGTGCTGAATCCAAGTGTATATGCAAATCAAAGCAAGAGCACAACCAATATAACAAAAGATATATCTTTAAGTATTCACTATATTGATTTGTAGAGGGACCCAGTACATACACTCTTGAATAAACTGCTTATCTCTCTATTCACTCTCTCTGTGCTCTCTTGAGAACCCAGTTAACATGGGTTGGTATTTATAGGCCAAGACCGAGTGCTATTCACGAACTACCTGTTGTCCCACGAAAAGTATAGAGTCCCACGAAGAACTAATGTTTAATCAAGAAGAACCTGGATTGTACGAGTCAGTAATGATTCGTACGACTGAAGTTCTTCATACGAATCAGTGATGATTCGTACAAATCCGTTGTTCTTTGTGCGAACCACTGAATCTTCTTGAATGGTCACTCGTACGAACAAGCACATGGTTCTTCTTGAATGGTCATTCGTACGAACAAGCACATGGCTCGTACGAACAAGCAACTGGCTCGTACAAACAAGCAACTTACTCGTATGAAGGATAATTCACTCGTACGAACAAGTGGTTCTTCAGGGAACCCTGCTAACAGACATACTGCACAGACAGCAAGATCAGAAGCACAAAACTTAACAGTATGCACACATTCAACTGTTTTACACACAAGCAAACTAAACGTCATACTAAATCAAGATAGGATGATATCTTGATTTGGTCGACACGACCAAAACTTTGCAGACGCAACAAACAAAGACCGTACAATTACTGACATAACTAAGAACAAGCGACAGACACAAAAGTGTATCAACAAACTCCCCCTTGACTGTTGCTTGGTCTTCGGTCTTCATTTCTAATGGCCTGCTTTAGACCATGAGCTTCCGGCGTGAATATCGAACTGAGTCGAACCAAACCGAACTGAGTCGCATCCACACAAATATGCATCAACATTTACGATGGGCATAAATGGTTAAAAATCAACTTTTTAAAAAAACCTTAAAAATCAACTTAATGTTTTATCAACACCACCGTAAAAAACCTTTCAAGTGGGTGTTAATGTAAAAAAATCAAAGGTTTAAAAAAATCAACTTTAAAAAAATTGTTGATTTACACGACCGTAAAAAACCTTTACAGTGGGTGTAAATGGTTGTAAAAATCAACTTTAAAAAAGAAATTTGTTGATTTACACCATCATAAAAAATCTTTATAGTGGGTGTAAATGGTTAAAAATTAACGTTTAAAAAAATACTTAAAACATAATCTTTAAAAAATCGTTGATTTACCTCACACAGTGGTTGTATATGGTTAAAAAATCAACATTTAAAAAAATCCTTAAAAATCAACTTTAAAAAAATTTGTTGATTTACACCACCGTAAAAAAAAAACATTTTACAGTGGGTGTAAATGGTTAAAAATCAACTTCTTATAAAAACCATATAATATCAACTTTAAAAAATAAAATAATAATTTATGTTGATTTATATCACCGTAAAAACCTTTACATTGGGTGCAAAATGGTGATGTCAATAGTTTTGTAAAATTTTCATCTATTGTGTGCAAAAAGTGACGACAAAACTTGCACGAGAAATACGAGTTCTCTAAGTTTGAACCAGAGCCTTTAATATATATATGTTTGTTGTTTCACTTATAAGACTAACACTTAAAACTTTGTTTATTTATTAACAATGTTTTTAGTTATAAACTATTGTACATTTACATTTTTTTACATTTTTCATTCGTACTATACTATAAAGCCAATGTAATATGGAGCTATTTTTTAAAAAAGAAAAAAACAATTGTGCACTTACATTTTTTATTTACATTATTGTATACTTACAACTTTTAGTTTACTTTTTTTTTATTTGTAACGTTAATTACATTTTTTTTTTGACATCATAAGAGCACTCTAGCTATCCAAAAAAAAAGAGAAAAAAAACTGAATTCGAACGATTCTTTAAAGGAAATGTAATATGGAGAAAGATGTGCTCGTTCACATGAAGTTCACTATTTAAAACAAACATTGTTATTTGATTTAAAGACCGATGTGATTGTAGGTTGCCGGGATAGTGTCATGTATTATTCATGCATTTTTACTCAGTAACCCTTTTAGTAATTTTCACTAATTTTTTATATTTAAAAATGTTTTAGCAAAATTAGTTTGATCTACTTAATCTCAGCCATTAAACTGCTTATAATCAATGGTTGATAGAAGCTTTTATGGTTCTTCTCAATTTCGAGTTTTCATTTTACCCTAACTATATATATATATATATATATATATAGAGAGAGAGAGAGAGAGAGAGAGAATCATGAGAAAACTATATATAAATGAGAAAACTAAAAACTAACTAAAAATGTCTAAAAAAACATACCAAATTTTTTTTGACAAAAATCGCTATTTTTTATGTATAAAAAAACTTTTTTTCAAAAAATATTCAAAAAAATGTTTTTGATATGTGTTTAGTCTTTTTTTAGTTATTTTTTGATTTTTTCATTTAAACTAGTTTTCTTATAATCCAATATATATATATATATATATATATATGGTAGGGTAGGGTTTATTTGAGAACCACCCTTATCGTGAGCACCAATGTGAACATAACCAAAACAAACCCACCACCCAAAAACCTAAACACCCAGTCACACACCCTCACCGCACTCCACCACAACTCAAAAACCTAAACACCCTCCCTCTAAAAAAAAGAAAAAAAAAAAACTATACCCCACCAAAAACATAAACCCTCACCCCAAAAAAACCTAAAAAAATTATAGTGGTGAAAGTGTTTCGGTATATTTACAGATAAATAGTAACATTTTCTCTATCTTACACTTACAACCATTTCTTATACAAGTAACTCGATAGAAAATACATAGAGGAAGCGTTGTGAATGCTCTCAGACCCACACATGAGTGTGTTAGAGGGTTTGTATCATCTGAACAAGTATCACACGTAAGTTGAATACTTTTTTAAGGGCGAACTTTTTCTCGTTTATATGCATCATCTGCGTTCTAGAAGATAGTGATGTTTACTTGCTTGCATGAGAAACGTGTGAGGATCTTGTTTAGTTATGCCAATCGTAATGTGACAGTATCATATTCATTTTCACAAACAAAGAAGTCCTGAAAGTATGAACTCTTTAAGGTCTAGTAGTTAAGTCAAAATGCAACATTAGAATTTGCCGATATAAATGTGAAGCTATTTATGTGTGGTCCCATTAGATAATTTGTTTTGTGTTTGTGCAGCCCTAGTTAAAACACGACGAGATTTCCAAGATGTAAGCATTTTCTTTTGGCTATTTTAAAAGGACGATCACGTAACATCCGCAACGCATGAGGTTCGTAACACCTCTATGCCCCAACAAACCAACGGCTTCTCTCCTCCCCCTTTCATTGACAACCCTTTCCTCTACCACAGATCATCCATGTACATAGACCATGCCCTCTTCATTCTTCCAAGCATGCCCTTTCTCTTTTCGCATTGTCTTCCTTGAAAGAAAGAAAGGTTTTCTTGCTTGAGAATTCAACATCTGCCACACACCCCCCTTCCTCTTTTGTGGAACGTGTAACAATAACCTCACTCAGGTATAGGATCATATACAAACATGTATCTTTGTACAAACTGTAAGAACCAACAGTTTAATGGCATGTGTCCTCAATTAAAAAATGGTTTAAAGGTATTTTAGACTTTCTATACCCTTTTAAAACTCTCAACCTTTTGGTTGTAGAGCACGAATTTACCTTCAGGATGTCCCACTACGACACTTTTACCTAACAGATAAAAAGAAAATTTACTAATTCGATTTTTTCAATTTAAAATCCGTAATAGAAGTCGATAACAAAGGTTAAATATACAACCCTAGGTCCTTCAAGAGGTTATGACTGGTAAGCACCTTATTCCACTGTAAGAGAGGTCTTAGGTCTGAATCTTGTTTCCGCTGGCTTCCTACCATAACCTCTTGAAGCCCGCCTACGCTATCCCATTGATTGGTAGGATATTGACGGGTCATGGGTCTCATGAGCTTTCCAGTAACCCTTAACACAAATTATAATCATCTGACGACCGGGAAAACTATCATAATGCAAACCAAAACATTGACTTTAAACCACAACCATAACAGTTATATGAAGAAAACCTTTGGCTGTCTAAGATATTGCTATGAAATATATACAATCAATCATTCATTTTAAAACCGAACAATTTCCATTCCAAGTACACATATCAAGATCAGTAGTTAGTCAGTAGTACCTCTATTATCAGCTGCAATCATATATCCTACGCTTGTTAATCTTTATAGATTAGCTGCTACCCTCAACTTACTTGTACAGTGTCTTTGAATTAATCACCCTGGAAAACAGATGAAAGTGTCGTCAGAAGTTATACGGAGAGAACAATTAAGCCCAAAAAGATAACTTGATATTCGTATTCATACGGATTATTTAGAAAAAAAAAATACTAAAAGGGATCAGCCACATGTCAAAAGTGTAAATAAATAACTTGATATTCGTATTCATACGGATTATTTATAGTGGAAAGGAAACATAAACAAAGAGGGTTTCAAGTAAACCAGGCTAGCCCGTTATGCCATCTTTATATATCATCAATAATGTTTGGATGTCTTACATAATTGAGAAAATGGTGTCTTCGATTGTTGTCGTTGCCGCCTACCATTAGTCAGATTGCTGTCACTGAAACTGCCTTTTTCCACATCATCAACGTGAGGTAAGTCACTGGTCCAGGAATTCAAAGGAATGAGATGACTGTCGTCTTTTGGACCTCTTCTTCTATCCTCGTGTCGTTTTACATTTTCCGATATCTCATGAAAAGTTCTGTTTATCTTTGCTAGTCCCCTTTCTACTGGCTCTACAACATGAGAAACTGTATACTTCATGTCGTCCACGATCTGCATCAAGCATGTCACATCACAAGTATTATTAACTGCTGACTCGGGTTAACTGGCTCAAATTACTGGTAATGGATCAGAACTGACAATTTCACCACTTCCAAAGACTACATCACGAACACTCTGATGTAACCTGGGATGGTGTGGTATGTCCTCATGTCAAGCAAGATTTAGTCTAGATGTTTTCTCACAGTCTTGAACCTCTTCCGAATCAGGTGGAGCTCCTAATGATGCATAGTCGGTCATCACAGACACGGCACGTACACATCGCTCTCCACGTTTGTAAGGTACTGCTGGAAAAACATATAGGTGAACCACAGCCGCCACACTCATCTGCTTGACAACAAATTCAACTTTGAGGTTGTTGCTAACAAGCCCTTCAACATTATTCTATATTACACAACAAACCCTAGACTTTAGGCAATCAAAATGCACCTCAATACAGATGATATAATCTTGTATACGGGTTTTTAGCTCCTGAGCCAAAGATCCTTTTGTGCACCCATAGAGAAAAGGAAGGCTACAGCAACACCTTGCCACCAAGTCAGGAATATGATTGACTTAAAAGTCAAGAACTTGGCCAACGGTTTGATCGGTGCTAGCTTATCCTTGGTTACCGAATAAAACTGCACCAGGCAATACAAAGCCCACGTCTGGCTGAAGTTAACAACAACTGCCAAGTATGGGTACCTGCATACACGCATCTCATTACCGAAAGTAACCTAGCCTTATACTATACCAGTTGCGAAAAGGTGATAAAGAAAACAATAAATACATATGTAGAGACACACACATACATTGTTCAATACATAATCAACTTTAAGTAGAAAACCATGAGAACCGCATAAGCATTTGTACGTAATGCTTAGAAGATAAAGCGAGAGAGAGAAAGAGAGGCAGCTAGGCAGTTAAATAGCCACCTTATGTATCACTGTTAAAGCAATATGTACAAGTGTTTATGTGGTTCTCGCAGTTCTCTACTTGAAATTGATTCCGTCATGAACAACCCTTGCATATACATATACCTACCTACACACACACCCCTCTTAGCACTGCAGAAAGAGTGAAACGACTTGCAAACACGATCATTTCGCCATTTGGTCTACATGGCACACAATATGATTTTTTTAATGAAAGTTGTTGTAATTAGGTTCGGGGGTGTTTGGATACGTTGTTTTAATCGGGTTTTAATTAGGTTCGTGAATTTCGAGAGCTTTAGCATATGTTGTTTTAATCGGGTTTGTGTTAGAGAGTTCCTTCGTATAATAGATCCTCAATTTAAACTTCTTAATGAGAAACCTTTATCACTCAAACTCGAATTTGAGACCTGAAGGGGAAAATTCACTCAGGCCCATCATAGTTGGAACTTAAATACCCGTGGCTACCACTAGAGCACTAGTGATTTGTTTCGTATGTTGATGACGTGTTGTGTCTGTTGGATGTTGTAACCACTATGCGCTGTGACGGAGGGTCATTAGTGGATTTTCTTTTTTCTGAACGGTATTAAATGGATATAATTGTTATGAAAGAAGATACATTTGAAATTTAAAATTTACTCCCGTGTATTACACAAGTTTCTTTTAGATTAGGTGATGGCGAAGGGGTATGTGGAAAATATAGCGTTTTATAAAAGAGCTTTTACAAAAGAGCTTCGACCAAAGAACCTGAGTTGCGTGAGTTAAGTGTTCGGGTTGTTAAGGAGCTGATGGCGAAGTGGCTGGACTGTAGCGGCACTTATGTTATGGACTGGTGCCGTTAGATTCCGCTGAAGTGTAATATTTTCGCATGGCACGCTGAAATGGGCAGAACTCCAACGGCTACAGCTCTTCGAAATAGGAACATATCAATTGAAGATGTAGCATGTCCGTTGTGTGGTTGTGGTGATGAATCCGTGGAACACATATTTCGTCGTATGTGTTCGCTACGAATATTTGGCAACATATAGGGTCTTGGTGTTGTGTTCCAAACATTTATGTGTTCAGCTTCAGAGATTTACTTGAGATGCATCACCATGTGGGTCTAAGGGATCAAGAAGAAGGTGTTCCATAGCATTATAATCATAGTGTGTTGGTGTTTATGGAAGGCTTAGTATGCTTGAAAGTTTAACATCATACCTCCAAAGGTGGCGGATATTGTAGCTGAAATGAAGTCGTTCGGGTTCCTGTGGGTTAGGAGTAGATCAAAACACAAGTTCCTTTCGTGGACAAACTGGTGTAATTTTGTAATTATGTAGTGGTTCTCGGTGGTCGCCCCGGTTTTGGGGTTTTAGCGTTGTTTATGAAGTTTTCCTTTCAAAAAACAATAATCTTTTCATCAAATCAATCATAAGTGTCACGCCCCATATTTTCAACCAAACACCAGTGAGCCTAGGTGGGGAATATAGGGACGTAAGTTGATATCCTCATAGTCAATTAAACACAGCACAGCGGAAGTCATGGAGTTTAAATTACTATTACAAACCAAATGTTCAAAGTACGAAAAATAATATACAGACGGCTCGTAATGAAAGATCCACAGGCGGATCGTAAAATATACGAAAATGTGTAACAGACTTTGGGCAGATCTAAGGATTTGCAAGATCCTCTTATATCACTACCAAGCAGCTTCCAGCCTATTTCGTATTGTACCTGCATCTTAGTCTTTTGAAAATACGTTAGCTTTCGCTGGTAAATACACCAACTGACTCGTTTTGAAAACATTTCCAAAATGATTTAAGTGCACAGGGCACGAAAAAAAATCTTTTATAACTTGGGAAAATCAGCCTTGTAACCCTGTTAACAGCTTTACATGTTTGTCCATACATATGGGCCCAGTACAGAGACCGAGACATGATTAACGTACACACCACTTATGAACCCACGAAGGAGTTATCCCCAACTAGTGGGTAAAAACAATTTAGCATTCGCATCTATTAGGTGTATGCCTACACCCCGTGCTTTGATCGTGGCCATTAACTAATGTAATGAACCGAGAATATCCAGGACACGGTCGTTAACCCCAATGTTTAAGTTATCAAACAAAACTGACTAAGACGGAATATGCGGATTTACTAGCCACAGTCTGGTAATCGATTGATCCCATTTTCGACCAAGCGGTAATAATTTACCGTAACCCAAGCCCGTATAGGGAAAATAAGTCAAGAGTATTTACCTGAGCTAATCTTGATTTAAAATGTAAGATTTAATATCTCAGCCATATTCAAAATGAAATAAGTGCAGATAGCATTTACTGGAAGGCACTAGTCTGGCTTATGGCATAAGCTAACCAATTAAAATGCTATCGGTCTTAATTTAAGTCATAGACTTAGACCGACTAGCGTACAGGATCAAAATGGCATAATACGCTAGATTAAGCGATGATCAGACAGAATGTATTTTAAACCCAACAAGTACTATGACTTGTATAATATGGGTAAACCATAAGCATTCTGGATTTTGAGATTTAAAATGATAAGGTTAAACCTGTTTCGGTTATTTTTCATAAACTACGTACACATACTTAACCGTACGCATATAAGTGATATCTGGTAACCGGATAAGTCATGAAAAAGTTTCTATATGCCATTATACTTTAAATAAGTTGTAATATCAGTAGGATATTAACTTACATGCCCGTTAAGGTTTTAAAATAAAATTATGCCTCATAAGGGCGTTTTGGTAATTATATACCGTATAACAGGAACTTGAATATATTTTGATGTTATGATCATAAATATTCTGGAAAAATAATTTATTTATGGTATAATATCAGTAAGATAATAATCATATGTGTAATTTTATCATTTATGACCAACCTATGCACCGTCGGAGCATTTTGGTCATTTTACACATAGTTTTATAATTTATTTGGGATTATGAGTTTATATTATGTACCTACTGTAAAAATATTTTAAATAAGTTTTAAAATTAGTAGGTAACAAGTGTTGGTTGATAAATATGGTTTTAAACCATATTATGCGCCGAAACGGCGTTTATGTCCAAAAATGACGATTTGTGCGAAGTTTATTTAATATAACATATCAATAGATAAAAAGGTTTGGTATAAAAAGTATGATTAAAATCATTTTATGCGTCATAAGGGGTTTATCGTCTTTTGTCGACATAATGCAAGGACTTGTATGTAAACTCAATATATAAACTGACTTTACATCCCAAATAATCTTACTTATGATATTCATCAAAAGGAAGTTTATTTTCAATTTGTCGACATAACGCAATGACTTGTATGTAAACTCAGTATATAGACTGACTTGACATCCCAAATAATCTTATGATATTCATCAGTAGGAAATTTATTTTCAAGTTCGTTATCGATTAAAACCTTATTTTATGTAAAAATGGCATTTTAGTCAAAATTGGCATAATAACGGAACTTGTGCATAAACTCAGATTCTGATTATGATCATGTAATATAACCTCAGGGGGTTATGCTACATTATATTACGATCGTAATGCAACCTTAGATCAGTAGCTAACTAATCTAAATCGGGTCAGAATCGAAACTAAAAGTAGTAGTCAAACTTTGCGACTTTCAGTTGCGAACCGACCCTAGAACTGAAATTGACGAGTCGAACATGTTTTCACGTGTTCTAATAATTATTACCAACTTTTTTAGGTGTCTAAACATGTTTCATAACATATATAAACTCAGATTATAATATTTTCAAAAACTGGCCTGTTTGACTTTTTAATATTAAAACTTTGACCCGTCAATTGGTCTAGCAAACGTGATGTTTAGGAGGTGCCCTTAATAGGGATTAACACCTACCTTATTGCAATCACTTAGCCATGCTCGTTACGAACAATGGCTGGACCATAATGGTCTTAACCGAAAGTCAAAGTGTTTTCCGTAAATGCTTGACTTTTGGCTATAAAAAGCCTATAAACGAAAATGCAGGAGAAAGGAACACTTACAAGTGATTCCTAGGATGAAATAGAACTAAGTTGGATGCTCCTTTCAGTTAGGAACTTCTAGAGGAGGGAGATAGAATGATAATGAGAAAGGTGCAAGTTCAAGTGATGAACCCAAGCACCTATTTATAGTTGGAGAGCTTGAAGGAGGTGATGCCAGGTGTTAGCAATTGTTAGAGGAAGCCTACAAGTGTCCTAAAACGTGGCATAGCAGTTTGGAAGTCCATGGTTTCGAATCAAATGGTTTTTGGCAACATGTGTGGGTGCCAAGCAAAAAATCTACAGACACAGCCCTCTTGCGGCCCGCGAGAGACCAGGCCCATGTCTCTCGCGGCCCGCAAGCGCCTCATGGGAACTTTCAAACTTTGTAACATTTAGCCCCCCAACTTATAAAACTTCTAAAACACCTTTATAATCCGTAGCCAATATTTGGCGTACCCGGGAGTATGCCCGGACATTGTCAAGCTCTCGGTTTATTAAAAGGTCACTCAGAGGTATGGATTAACATGTTGACACTTTTGATCCCTCCATTGTCTAACTTTAACGTTTTTGCATAATTAATCCATCTCGTCCAAGAGTGGCTCATATGAGAGTTAGGACTTCGTAAAGGGTCACTCAGAGGCTAAGTTTAACCATGTTGACACTAATGGTCACTCAGAGGCTCAGTGTAAGCATGTTGACACTAATGGTCACTCAGAGGCCCAATTTAAGCATGTTGACAATAATGGTCACTCAGAGGCTCAGTTTATGCATGTTGACACCAGAGGGTCACTCAGAGGCTTAGTTTGAGCATGTTGACACCTTTAACCCTTATTAGTCCTTAATAGACTTATTATAAAAGTAATGAGACGTGTCACTATATTATTGGACACCATTTTACGAGGTGTTACATCCTCACCCCTTAAAAGAATCTCGACCTCGAGATTTTATTTAAAAAGATGGGGGTATTTTTGTCGCATAGTGGACTCAACCTCCCATGTATATTCAGGGCCTCGAAGGCATCCCACTTAACCTTTACTATAGGTATCTTTTTCTTTCGGAGCTTCTTAAGCTGTCGATCCTCGATTGAAATCGGTTTCTCAACGAACCTCTAGCTTTCATCAATTTGCACATCATGATGTGACATTGCTAGCGACTCATCGGCTAGACATTTGTTAAGATTACAGATGTGGAATACATCATGAATTCCACTAAGCTCCTCTGGCAGCTTAAGCTTATAAGCTACAGTGCCGACACATTCGATTATCTCGAATGGTCCAATATATCTTGGGCTTAACTTGCCCTTCTTTCCAAATCTCATTACACCTTTCCAAGGTGATACTTTTAGCATGACTTTGTCCCCTATTTGGAACTTAAGAGGTTTAAGCCTCTTGTCAGCATAGCTCTTCTTCCTATCACGGGCAGCTTTGAGTCTTTCACGGATTTGCACAACCTTATCCGTGGTTTCCAGGACAATCTCCGGTCCTGATAGTTGGGCTTCCCCAACTTCTGCCCAACACACGAGCGTTCGACATTTTCTCCCATACAAGGCCTCAAAAGGAGCAGCCTTGATGCTCGTATGATAACTATTATTATTGGAGAATTCTATTAGGGGTAAGTGGTCATCCCAACTTCCACTAAGTCAATCACAGATGCTCTAAGCATGTCTTCCAAAGTCTGAATAGTACGCTCACTTTGTCCATCCGTTTGTGGGTGGTAAGCCGTACTAAAGTTTAATCTTGTGCCTAAAGATTGTTGGAAACTTTTCCAAAATTGAGATGTATATCTAGTATCTCTATCAGATACAATAGATACCGGCACACCATGTAAGGACACAATCTTGTCCAAGTATAACTTAGCCAATTTTTCTTAATTATAAGTCTCTTTAATTGGCAAAAAATGTGTTGACTTAGTCAGCCTGTCCACAATGACCCAAATCGTGTCATTACCACGTTTGGTCTTAGGTAACTTCTTAATCAAATCCATAGTTACCATTTCCCATTCCCAAGTGGGAATTTCAAGTTGTTGCAGAAGTCCTGACGGTTACTGATGTTCGGCTTTAACTTACGAACACGTCAGACGCTTTGCTACATAAGTGGCTGAATTTCTTCAAACCTATCCACCAATAATTCCTTTTCAAATCCTGATACATCTTGTCACCACCTGGGTGAAATTAGTATCTTGAAATATGCGCTTCTTGGAGGATTAGATCTCTAAGTCCTCCAAAGATTGGAACCTAGATTTTGCCATTAGGTATAAGGATTCCGTCCTTTCCAGGCATTAACTGATCAACAGTTCCGCCTAATCCTTCATTAGGAATATTAGCCTCTAAAGGGCTTGCTTTTGCAAGCCTAATAGCTTCTCACAAGCTAATTCTAAGCTCGATGCTCTTGGCGTTAATCCTTATAGGCTTAACCCTTTCTTTGTGACTTAATGCGTCAGCAACTACATTTGCCTTGTCGGGATGATAGCGAATTTCGCAATCATAATCATTAAGCATTTCCATCCAGCGGCGCTGTCGCATGTTCAAATCCTTTTGATTGAACAAATGTTGGAGACTTTTATAGTCGTGAATATAATAAAATTCGTGCCATATAAGTAATGTCTCCACAACTTAAGTGCAAATACAATAGTGCCCAATTCAAAGTCATGGGTGGTGTAATTCTTTTCGTGCACCTTTAATTGTCGTGATGCATAAGTAATCACTTTGCCTTTTTGCATTAGCACACAGCCCATGCCAGTGTGCGAGGCATCACAATAAACAACAAAATCCTCAATACCCTCAGGTAAAGATAACACAGGAGCATTGCTCAACTTGTGTTTTAAAAGCTTAAAAGATTCTTGTTGTTTTAGACCCTAGTCAAAGTTGACATTCTTATGGGTCATGGTAGTTAAAGGAGTGGCTATCCTCGAAAAGTTCTTAATGAACCTCCTATAATGGTCACTCAGAGGCTCAGTTTATGCATGTTGACACCCGAGGGTCACTCAGAGGCTTAGTTTAAGCATGTTGACACCTTTAGCCCTTATTAGTCCTTAATAGACTTATTATAAAAGTAATGACACGTGTCACTATATTATTGGACACAATTTTACGAGGTGTTACAATTAGTACATAAGACCATGTGTAGTGGGAGGGTAAAACAAAGCCCCCATCTTTGGACGTTTTGCGCCATGTGGCAGTCCAGTCAGCACGAGGGCTTTATTGGGTGTTTTTCTAAAATGGGTGTAGTGGAATAAAGCCCCATAATGCCCCAACCAATCATTACCCAATTATTATCTTTTTTAAATTTAAATAAAACTAATAATGCTTCATTAATTAAAAAAATTACATTACTGAAAATAAAAAAGAAAAAACCGGAAAAAAGTAAAAAAATTACATTGCTGAATAAAAAAATTAATAATCTAAAGTCCGTATTTGTCACAGGTTTGTTGGCGACGTATTTCCGCTAAGATTAACGCCTCGCCTCGAGGTGATCGATCGGTTTAGACAAAATTCTATGTCTTTCTCCATTTGTCTGACTCTTGTATCGGGACAAATTTTGTTTTCGGCGATTCTTGCTTGCATAGTCTCTAAACACCTATGACGTCGGTTCATCTTTTCGAGATCGTCCTTCATTTCGAAATTTATCGAAGACAACTCGGCCTTTTTTCCACTTTTTTCCCACTTCTTCTACCCCGAGGTCGTTACAACTCCAATTCCTCTTCGTCGTCCAAATTAGTGTTTAAGTCAACGTTATGAGCATCGGAAGTGGGTGTCTCCAGGTCAACCGAGGACGATGTCTTCGACCGTTTTGCTTTACGTCTACCACTAGATGTCATGGTCGGTACGTTAGCCCCTTTTGGACTTCCGCGTAGAAGCTCCCAACATTTCAAGTATGTGAAAACGCCTCTCATTTGGTTGTACTCTTCCAACGCTCTTGTTAAAATATTTCCGTCGTTTTCTCCGCTAGGTCAGTTATCCCGCGTTCGTTGGAAAACTTCTTGAAACTGATGACTTTTTTGTTTATATCGGACCATTTGCTTGATATTGAATCTTTGTCCCGATACTCACCTTTACCCATCGCTTTAAAAAAAGTTTCACGAATTTTATTCTAAAATTCGGGTGAAGTTTGATAGTTTGCTAAAAAAAATAAAAAATATAATGTTATATTCTTAAAAATAAAAATAAACGGTTACGAGTTAGTTAAATAAATAAAAACTAAAATATTTTTATAACACTTAGTAACTTCGGGGTCCTCCGATATGTCGAGCCACGCCTGTGCTAACACGTATTACTCGTCTTTTGTCCACGCTAGGTAGGTATATTTTTTTACGTGGAGCATTTGGTTCCTTCTTTTATGAGACCGTTTACCACGTTGAGACGGTTGCGAACCTCCCTCGGCAACGGGCTCAGGTTGTGTCTCCGATACCGTTTCTACGTCGGGTTCGGTTTCTTGGAGAGACGGTTGCAACCCGGCTATGGATGCAAACCCGTGTGGACCTTGAAAGAACGGTAGAGAACCGCCATAGCCTAATATTTGTCCGTACATAAAGTTACTCGGGTCCATCTCTTGAAAATTGAATGTTATCTGTGGTTGGGTGGTGTTCGGGCGATACGTAGTTGGGTTACCGGGTCTAGAGGGAACACCGAAAGGGGGTCGAAAGGGATTCATGATGTAATTTTTCTATAAATCTTGAAAGAATATAGAAGAGATCAGAGACTTTTATTAAAAATGGGTGAAAAGTGAGGAGATTTATAGTGTAAAAATTGTATTTAAATTAAAAAATAAAAAAAAAAACAAAAGGAAGCTACCGTTGTGCAACGGTCTTTTTTCGAAAAAGGTGAAATGCCTGGAGTTTTTTAAAGCACGCCTAGGTGTATTTGTTTAAAAAACACATCTAGGGAGACGGTTCAGGGGCTTGATTGGGCTTTTTTTGGGGAAAAACGCAAAAAAACCCCACTATGGGTCGTCTAATGTTTTAAGTTTAATTCATTAATCGATACAAGTACAAAATGTCATATGTTGAACATCATAAATTTGCTAACAACATTATAGCGCTAATCATTAATCGATAAAAAATATAAAATAATTACGAAGCATTTGCTCACAAGTTATTCATACACCACATTAAAAAGTTATTATCTATACAAAATGTGAAACCAGATCATTATTTTTATGATAGATTCCAAACCAAAAACTGTGAAACATTAAGACCTAAATAGAATACTTTCTTGGCAAACGTTGTCGAGTCTTTTATGCCTTTAACTACTTATCAAACAATATGTGGTAGTAATGCCCCACTAGTCCAAGATGTCACTTTTTAAATGATTTCTCTATTTCTTACTCTCACGATTATGTTTTTTTCATATGTTTTCTTTGCTTTGTAGGGGGAAGATGGGTGCTTCTCTCCATAAAGCATACAAAACACAAGCTATTGGCGACAACCCGCCATATTTATAAATCATTTGAAAAGTGACATCGTACCACTTCTATATAGAGGTAGACTCGATACCTGGAGCTGAGTCAAAAATTGATATATTCTAATTTGAAATTTTAACACCGCAAAACAATGAAAATGATAAGAATCAGTAGTGCAAGAAAAGGAATAGTATATGTCAAATATACGTTTATCAGTTCACATCAAGATTCTTATATGACCATACGGGGTACAAGTAAAAAGAATATTTCAAACCTAATAAGCATAGCTAGAAGAGATGTAATGCACGTACCTATATCAATTTGAACCTCAATCATGCCATCATCTTCCAACTGAAGGTTGCTAGGAGTAGCGGAGGGGTCGATTTTATCACCATGAAAACAAAAGAATAATATTTTCTACCTTATTCTTCGCTTTGTCAGCATACAATTTAAAAACCAGCTCAAAATTATCATCCTACAAAGCAGTCCATTATTTAAGGTAGAATTATATACAAATGTCGTATATAACAATCTAATATTAATTTATACTTTATACCTTTTAGCATAAAAAACCAACATTGTAAACTCAAAACTGCTTCGGCCTATCTTTGTTTTGGATGGATATAACTATTTTCGGTTTTTCTACAGCGGGTTTTGAAGGCTTCTCAGTAGGACTCAACAATCAGAATTTGTTGAGGCTTTAAATCATAACGAATTCGGATTGTTAAATCCAATAAATCTAAAGGTTTTGGCATGTCCAAGTTAGGGACCATTCATGTACTTTGAAAAAATAGGGACTGAATGCGTTACAAAATGTAAACCACATGTACTATCCGTGTACTTTTAAAAAACTAAAGAACAAATCTAAAATTTTGATAAATCAGAGTACCATCCTATACTTTACTCTATAAAAAATATTTCAATCTTGCAATTAAAATTATTGCTGTCTTATCAGGTGAGGAGGAAGATGACACTTGTTCTTTTAGACATGCCCTTATATATTTGAAAGGTAAATGAACATTGCTAAAAGAAGATTAATTTAAGGAATATAGGACAAATATATAAAAAGAAACCAAATTTAAAAGATGACAAACATGCAACAGAATATATAACAAATAAAATAAAAGACCGATGATATGCTTGAAGGAATATGAATAATTTTGTTGTTTCAGCAATATCATATTTTTCCTAATATACATTTTTCCTATATATATATATATATATATATTAGATTAGGGACTTGTGTATTACGCAAGTTGAATATATGTTTTTTTAATATTAATTTAAGTTACATGTCATATAGTTCTTAAATTATATTGTTAATTAGAAGTTGACCCGTAACATCGAATATTTAGTAGGAGAAAGAGATGGTAAACTAAATTTTAGATGACTTACATAGTTGACACGTAACTTCAATCATATACAAAATGCCACCTGTAATAATAAAATGAACATATATTGAACTTGCTCTTTTAAAAATTTAATTATAACTAAATTTTGTAAATTGAATAATTATGAAAGATAATTTTTGTTAATTAATAACGTCTAACTATAGTTTTTATTGGATTGTGTTCATTTAAGAACACTTTAACTATAGTTTTATTGAGTTTATTTCAAATTGTGTTCATTTTAGAACATTTTAACTATAGTTTTATTGAGTTTATTTCAAAAATCTAGATAATTATAGGATTTTTAGAACTCCTAATAAACAATTATTTTATTTATATATTTAACATTATTTATTTATTTATTTAAAGATATGTTTATCATTTATTATATGTATTTTTTGATTGTATATATCTTAAGAGAAGTTTTATCTTTTTTTATATGTAATTTATAATTACATATATGTAAATTAGTTTTTTTACACAAATGTAATTTAGTTCTTATATATATATATATATATATATATATATATATATATAAAAATTTAGTTATTACAAATATGTAAACTTATGGTTCCATATATATATATCATAAAAATACATATAACAAATGATAAAAGTATCCTTAAATAATGTTTAATGTATAGACAAAATAATTCTTTATTAGGAGTTCGGAAAATTTTTGAATTATTTAAAGTTTTGGAATGAACTCAGTCCTTTACTGTAAAAGATTATAGATTGTTAGAATATATAAACTATTTTGTTATAGGTCATTATTTATGTATTTTATTATGAGTTGTATTTTTACTTATATTTTTACATTAAAAACGATTGTTTTTGCTTATTTTATTATCATTGTATTTTTTAATTATAATATGACATAGATCACTTTTTGCATATAAGGGGATGCTACACAAGCTCACGATGTCTTTCTTGATATGATTTTCAAAGGTATTATGCTAGATATTGTAATGATCAATACTTTAATTCGTGGTTTTTGTAATTTAGGCTTCTGGGACGAAACGCAAGATAGAAGAATATTTTTGGATGTAGAGTTTTAGAATTTAATGTAGTTAATCTCTACTATAATGCAAGACAGAATAAATGTAATTTAAAAAAAAATATAAAAGATAAAATTCATACAATTAAAATAATATATAGAGTCTCTTTAATTTGTATAACTTTGGGACGAAACGCAAGATAGAAGAATATTTTTGGATGTAGAGTTTTAGAATTTAATGTAGTTAATCTCTACTATAATGCAAGGCAGAATAAATGTAAATTTAGAAAAAAAGATAAAAGATAAAATTCATACAATTAAAATAATATATATAGGTCATACTGTTTCTTTAATTTGTGTAACTTTGATATGAATCTTATTAATAAAATAAAAAATGTTATGCAACACAGAATAATATTGATTTAAAAAAAAGATAAAAGAACCATACAGTTAAAATAATATATAGTGATCATTACTATGTGTAACTTTGATTTGATTTGAATCTTATTAATAAATATTATCTATATTTATTTATTAGGTGAGAAAAAACAATTGAGATCATTCTATAAAGTAACATGTGTTATCAAATGGTTTACTTTATTAGGTTATGTGCAGTCATAAAGCCCTTTGTGGGGCGTTATACGACAAGTGGCGGATTGTGTAAGAGATGGGCTTTATGGGGCTTTATATAACTTGAGTGTGTAGTGGGGTTATACATGTATGAGACTATATATATGTGTGTGTGTGTGAGTGGGAAGGAATGATCACGCCGTGATATTTATCGCGGGAGGGCAAAAAAATTACCCCATAGAGCCGGCCCTAGTGGTGTAGCCAGATGCTATGGGGCACTATAAAGGATTCGGACAGTGTATACCGCCCCACTACGGAGGGGCTTATACAGTGTGTGTGTATATATATATTTGATTAACATTATATTAGTTTATGAGATAGTATAATAAAAAATTGTCCGTATGTATTAATTTACAACTGTCGGTGCAACAATAAAGTTTGTCCCTTTATAGAGTTCGCCACAGAACATTTGTTTTCTTGGTTCTTCTCTTTACCAACGTTTGAAACTAACCGCTTTGTAGTCAAAATACATGACCACCAGTTTTCGAGCGCTGACCATAGTGGCCAACCACCACCGCTGGAGACTCTTGCACGTACTGTGGTGGCGACGCAGTCAGAAGAGGTTTTTTTTTTAGAGAAAATAGACTTCGGAAACCCTTGCATGAGACGTCGGAGTTTAGTTGGTATGCGGTGGAGTTTAGATGATGGTGTTGTTTTGAAAAAGGAAGCCGGGAGAGAGATACGAGAGTCGTTGTTTCAGGCTGTTTCTCTTAGCGACAGCGTATCAACCCGCTGCCACTACTAATTTATTCCGCGGTCACGAAAAAAATGCCACCCACTACCTGGAGAAAACGATCGTTTTAGAGAGAGGAGATAGACATAGTAAAGTGATGGGTTGTTACCGAGGAGGCGATAGAGGCTTTTAAGATGGTGGGTGGTTATGGTGGAGACGGAAATGGACTGGTCCGATGATGATGATGATGATGATGATGATGATGAACCAGATGGCATTGGTGATGGTGTGAAATCTGAGGTTGTTTATGTGCTTGATTTGATAGTGAGAGTAGAAGTGAGATGTGAAGGTTTGAGGGGCGTATCTATCTTACCTAATAAAGTTTATAATTAGGGGACACATGTCCCCTATCTAGGACCTCTATTTTCTCGTTCCCCACCTAAAACACAATTCCCTTTGGTGCATGGGTCATGCGGACCCGTTTAACCTATTTGGGTCAAACATCTCATAGGGGTATATAAATGTTATAACCCGTATTCACAGCCAAACTTCGTTCTTTCACCTAGTGTTTCTTCCAGAATTCACGTTGTCTCATCCATCCCAGTATCTCCACCCTCTCATTTATCCCTCTCCGACCACCTCAGTCAGCGACCGCTTCCGCCAACCACCACTACTGCGTTTCCCTCTCTTTTAAGATCACCTTTTCTCTCTATCGGTTTAGGGTTGGGTTTTGATCTGACAAACAAAACCAAGAACAGATAGGCCTTTAATGATGCTACCCTATGTCTTTAGGTGTTGAATCGAAAGTTACTCGAACCATAAGATGGTTCAGAACTAAAAAGCAGGTTCATCGGGATTTGATTTTATTCATTTGTGAGTTTAGTTTTCTTCTATTTATGTGCTTCTATTTCCTTTCAAGTCTTCATCACCTTTCGCAATTGGGAATTATAAACTTCCAATTAGGTCAAAACCTTTCAAATCTTTTGGCTTCAGGGGTATAAATTGAAGATTTGTGGTGGGGAATTGAGTATTACTATATCAACACTTAAGAGTCTTTGTTTTACATGAACGAGAATTGGATTAATTTTAACTATGGTTTTGCTTATGTATTGAGCTACTCATTTTAGAGCAGATTGTAGTCACAAAAATATAGTTGGGGTTGGCAACCTACATTGGGTATGTTAAATTAACCTTATTTGTTTGTAAAATGGTTAGGGGTTATAACCTATGCTTTTTTTACATGTGGCAGATAACTATACAAGCCAGATTTGAAAAAGGCTACTCTTGCAAGGTTGAGTGTTGCAAATAGAAGCCTTAAGGTTTTAAAGTCATGTGTGAAGAAGAAGAAGAATAGACAAGCTTTAAAGATCTGAGGTAGGACATGAAACCAGGTTTATCAATTTGTTTGATTTTTTTTTTCATTATGTTACTAATTGCCATTTTTTGTTTGTCATTGTTTGGTTCTGCCTCTGTGCTATGTACAACTATATTTTGTTAGAAAATTTTGCCCTAGATAGTTGTTATTCGCCTTTGGCAAGGATATCTGAGATATGAATATATTGTCACACCCCGATTTTCGTTGTTGCGAAAGCGTGTGCTAGGTGTGGCCAGAGCGACAATCATTGCATTTAACCAAGTAAACGACAATTGTAAAACATAATAAGATGTTCATCCATACATTTTATTTGAACCAAATTTACAATCAACTACTTGTTTCAGAAACTTAGTACATCTTCAACGACATTGTTCAAACTTTAAAACACAAGTTTTACAAACAAGATAACAAAAACTGGATGACATCAAACTGCTTGACTTCAAAACACACAAACATATGTTTCCAAAGCTGTCCACTAGTTACCTGTAATACATGTTAGTTTTGAAAAACGTCAAAAAAAGCTGGTGAATTCATGTATTTAGTTTGCATCAAATAATTCTTGAAAATATTTGAAGTATTGAATCTGGTTTGTAATTAAATGAAACTTGTAAGATCACTAGTGTTTTGCAAGGACACTAATTTGTATGCCGAATAGGAAGCGACCAAACTTTGACGATTAGTTGTGTCTGAGACACTTGTTTAGACACAAAAGCACTCTGTAACGATCTGTTTTTATTGTCGTTCAGAGTGGGGCCCGCCAAAACCCGATAGATCTATCACTTTTGTTCCTCGGTACTTGTTTATTCATTAATGGCCCCTTCATTTAATTCTATCCGCATATGATTTAAATATTTTCATTCTTTAAAACAGTCATACCAATTGAAACATGTATTCTCCCAAAACGCTTAAAACCTTAAAACGATTAAATAAAAAGGGGAAACATGAACTCACAGATTGGCGTTCCGTGCAAATCTCTATGTATTGTTTGATTCTTCGTTCGTTTTCTCAACCTACAAGTGTTCTAATCCCATTAGACACTTAGGTTTATGATCGTTTTCGTACAAGTATTCATCTTGAATTCATAATTATACTTGTATTTGTTTGTTTTTTTTGTTTGTATATATGTATATATATACTTCATGTATTATATTCCACATCTTTCGTGTTTTAATGGGCCTAGCCTAATGGTTAAGTGTAAGAATTCAATTCTTATGTTTTTGTATGTGTGGGCCTAGCCCAATTAGTTTCATATGTGTGGGCCTAGACCAACTTGTTTTATATATGTGGGCCTAGCCCAACTTGTTTTAGATGTGTGGGCCTAGCCCAAATGAATTTATTTAAAATGGGTCAAGCCCAAATGAGTTTGTAAAAGTGGGCCTAGCCCAAGTTAATCACGTAAGAGTGGGCCTAGCCCAAATAGTTTATTGAAGTGGGCTTAGCCCAAATTAATCTTATAAAAGTGGGCTCTTGCCTAATTTCATTTATAAAAGTGGGCTCTAGCCCAATTCAGTTTATACGAGTGAGCTCTAGCCCAAGTTAGTTTATAAAAGTGGGCTTTAGCCCAATTCAGTTTATAAAAGTGGGCTAGCCATATATTTTATTTAATTGGGCTTAATCCATGTTTTAAATACTTACTAGTAATAATTTATAAAAATTAGTTTATAAAACTACTAATATTTTATATAAGTTATTTTTATAAATTCTAGTATGTATACATTTTGTATAGTTTGTGACGGTTTGTTTGTTTTGACCGTTTCGTTTGCGTTATTCTTTTCGTCCATGTCGTTTGTTTCGTTTGTTTCGTTTGTGTCGTTCGTTTCGTCTGTTCCGTTTTATTTGTTTGATATGTCCAAATTGTTAGTTTATGTCCATGTTTGGACAAAAAATATTTATACTTGTCATGTTTCAAGTATACATATAAGTTCTTGTACATTTTGTGAAATTTTTTGTATTTATTCCTACTTGATCTAAATACATAATATTTATACACAAAATACACATACATACTTGATCATATCTAAATACATATTTATCCATTATTAGTTTAAGAAAACTCTTAAATTTAATCTTAAACTTTTTCATCCAAATTTTTGTTTAATCATAATTAAAATCCTTAGTCATTCAAAATCTTTAGTTTAACCATACTTTAATCATATAGATTTTATAAAAATTTTGCCATAGTTTCTCTTAAACTATGGACTTTTCCATGTTTAAATAAACATGTTTTAAACCATTTTCAACCCAAATAATGATCAAGTATCCTTGACTAACCTTCTAGATCATAGATCTCTAACAAGAAATGCTATGAACTTATAGTAACTTTAAACCTTCCAAAAATGGATGTCACACCCTGGTCGTAGTGGAAGCGTAAACGTGTGACTATGAGGTAATCATTGCATCCAATCAAGTAAACAAGTATAATCAACAACGATGCCGTACTGATATTAATTTGTAACCAACGTTTACAAGTTACAAAAAGTAATTTCATAGTTTTCAATGGTTTCACATTGTCATCAAAAGTATAGTTTGAGATACATTACACCAAAATAAGGATTGTTTTCAACGTAAAAGCATATTGAGGTTTTGGCTCCTATATACCCATACGAGGTTGGGATATAAGAGGTTGATCCTCCAAAAGGTGGCATGCTTTGTCATGTCATTTCCCATATCCCGAAATGCATCACAAGCTCAAGTCTTGCGTCCTGAAATACATGTAATTTTAAAAAGTCAACCAAAGTTGGCGAGTTCATGTAGTTATTGTTTTCCTTATGAAATGTCATGCTTGTAATCCAGTAATGAAATCTGAGTATGTTATTAGCATTCATGGAGTTTAAGGATCTATCAGTGTGTTGCGAGCACCCTGACATATGTGCCATAAGTAAGCAACCAAACCGAGACAACTTTGACATCATTGGGATCACAAAAGCACTCCTAAGGGTATATCAACCAGGATTGGAGTGCGCCTCAAACTCAGTAGATCTAAATCTTTTGCACCTTGGGTCACTAAGTGATTAATGGTTACTATTGACATCATCCTACTTACGCACATTTGATCGTGTTATCATCTAAACCTATAGCTAACATACTGTTTGTTATGACATGTATTCCCCCTCGATGGTTTTAAAACAAAACTTTGAAATAATTGAAAGGAGAGACATGAACTCACTGTATTGCGTTCCATAAGTCGTACTTATCGAATGCGGGTGTCCGTACACGTGTGTAACCTACATGTGTATTAACTTCGTTAGACACCTAGGTCTCGTTGGACCTCGTACCAGTTGTTCATCTTGAATTCTTGTTGTGTATATATTTATTATATTAGAACAACTTAAATGTTATTATAGTGTTGGTAGTTCGTTTGTTCGAGTGTTATTTATATACATATTTTTCCCATATATATATATATATATATATATATTTATATTGTCATTATTCGATCGTGTGTGAATGGGCCTCGCCCTTCACATGTCCTCGTGCCTTGCACGCGTGTCATTGGGCCTAGCCCATGTCATGTATGTCATTGGGCCTAGCCCATGTAATTTATGTCATTGGGCCTAGCCCCTGTCTTTATGTGATTTGGCCTAGCCCATGTAATTTATGTGTTTGGGCCTAGCCCATGAAATTATATGTTTCGGCCTAGCCCATGAAATTATATGTTTGGGCATAACCTATGAAATTATATGTTTGGGCCTAGCCCATGTATTTTATGCCTTTAGGCTTAGCCCATGTTATTATATGTTTTGTTTATTTGGGCCTTGCCCATATCTTTTATATAATGGGCCTAGCCCAACTGAATTTTCATGACTCCAAAATGCTTATAATCTTATAAACTATATTTAGTAGATTATTAAGGTGAGATTAGGGTTTTTAAGTTGGACTTTTCTTTATTTTCAAGATGACCAACAAGTACTTTCATAAACCATACATCATAAGGAGCTTAGATATGGTGAAATATTAGCTTACAAGTTTGCCCAAGATTAAGTGAAGATTAAGAAGAAGATGAAGCTCCAAAGAAAGCTCTAATGACCCCCATGCTTGCAAACTCCTTAGA
The DNA here is from genome assembly GCA_947069175.1 of Scalesia atractyloides. Classification (NCBI taxonomy): domain Eukaryota; kingdom Viridiplantae; phylum Streptophyta; class Magnoliopsida; order Asterales; family Asteraceae; genus Scalesia; species Scalesia atractyloides. The sequence goes on along the minus strand of CAMTDV010000001.1, from coordinate 49,305,570 downwards.
TGATCTTGTGAGGGCTTGAAAGTAGGTAAAATGTGATGCTTAATGGTGTAAAAGTGGTGGTTGTAGCCGTGAATGAGGAAGGAGTTCAAGGTGTAAGTCCCTGAATCGGATATGTACACAGTATCACAGTAACTAATCGATTGCGGAAATAAAGATTAGATGAACAGAACAAGAACAATCTCTGACTCAACTTGCATACACCGAATGGTGTCTGATACAAGATATCTGAATAACAAACTAATAAGCAACCAAAATACTAACCCTAACACATGTATTTATACTAATCTCAAAACCCACTAATTACAACCCTAGGCCCATAAGGCTCTAGGAAGCCCATTCCTACACCCTTAGCCCAAAATGCAACACTAATGCTTAAACCTTTTAGCTAGGGGCCCAACAATCTCCCCTTAGGTTTACAACATTAGGCTACTAATTCTTCGGTAGCACATCAACTCCCATCTTGCCTGCTATGATCCCTACCACCGCCGCTGTCCAATCCTTAGCACACACCTCATACAACTCTGCTGCTTGAATCTGATTCGCTGCTAGAACCTGCAGGTCTTCATAGTGAAAGCTCACTAAATCAACCACATCGTTCACACGAAAGGCTTTCTCCTTAGTCACAATCGCCACATTCCCAACCTTTGGATCATACATCCAAAAGTTAAAATTCTTCAAAATACCTCTGGGAAATGTTGGAGCAACTCGTATAACTAGTTCCTTATCAGTCAGAGGCCATATCACAGACTTAAATCTTCTACCAGTTCTCGCATCCCTAACACCTTTAGCTGCTCGTAGATACTGTTCAGCTGTCTTCATCATTTTGAAACTATTCTTCACCTCTTGCTCCGGCTTCTTAAAAAATCTCCATCCTGGACCATGCTCAGTGGTATCAGTATCGGTATACGGAGCCCTAAGAAGATCAGTCAAAGCGACTTTCGTCCATGTCTCAAACTGGGACTCCTTGGAGTAATATTCGCGTGTACTGTCCTGTCGAACAATCAACCACATCTTCTTAACATGATCATAAGTCCAACTCATCACACTTGACTTATTCCCAACCTTACTGTAATAGCTCGATCCAAGTTCCATGACAAACCTATCAGACTGATTAGTAGGATCCTTCAACTGAAAGTTCTCGTCCAGCGGATTTACATCGACGTTCATCATCAAAACCATCTGTTTCTTCTTCAGAGCAATTTACCTTCTCTGACTCGTACCAGTAACCTTTCTCTTTGGAGCGCTCAGATAATCTTCTAAACCAGCCTGACGATCGGCTGCGAGCTATTCAGCTGCTATTCTATCTGCTTCTCTCTTTTTGGAGCTTGATGACGATGTTCAACATTCATAGGATCATCAACTGGATCAGAAAACTCACACCCAAACTTATCCTCCAACTTCGCCTTCAGATCAAAAACCGTAGTCAGCAATAACGAAACGTCACCCTGAAATTGGTTTATCGTCTGATCACGAGTGTCTAACCGAGTCTGTAGAGAAGCTATCTATGCATCTTTAAGAATTATCTCCTGCTCCAGTACTACCACTCTCTTCTTCAGATCGACTACATCAACGTCTTCCATCACTATCAAGCCCGCTGAATTCGAATGCTCTCTTTTCAGATCGCTTCAAAAACTCAATATCTTCATCCTGACCACCACCAGAACCACTACCCCTGCACCCGAGCCTCCCGCACTTGCAGAACTACCACAACCACCACCAAAATCCATCATCTCGAGTACATATTCAGCTAGAATGGACTCTACAGTAGACTGAGTGGCAATAAGAGGAACTGTCGGTTCTTCAGCAGTAACAGGTTCAACATTGGAAATATCGGTCAAAGATATAGTGAACGAGGATGTAACAATGATCGGTTCTTCAGTAGTATCATCAATACGAGCTTCGGTTTGTATCTGGACTTCTGTGTGAATGGGTTCTTCGGTTGCTTTTGTTCGTTGCTTCTTCAATAATGGTTCTTCCTCTTCTTCAATATCTTCAGCTGTATCAGCTTCAATAACTGGAATATCAGAATGAGACAACATAAGAGGAGGGTTCCATTGCTGCTCCTGAATCTCATTTAGATGTGCAATAAGAGCTGCTAAGTTCTCAGTAGTAAGCTCTTGTAACTCTGGAATCGGATGAACTTCAGAATCTATAATAGATTCCAAAAGAGCTTCTTCAGTATCAGTATCCTCATCAGTAACTAAATCTTCAACCTCAATCTCTTTCTCTACCACTGGTATGTCATGTTCTTCAGCCACCATAGGATTTATTGGCTTAGGTGCTGGGATATCCTGACCAATCACCTCAGAAAACTTCCCAAACTTCTTCAGTAGTATACGTCCAACAAAAACTGTCTTTGATGTCGATCTGTTCTTCTTCATCATACTAAAAATAGTCGGACCCATAGGCTTCATATTCAGCAAGTTCGTATTAGAAGCATCCTTAGCTAAATCTGTATAACGGGCATCCAGAATCAACTGTACAAATCGAGGATACAACAAAAACATCTTCTTCTTCGGCTGCTCAAGAATCTTCTTCATATTCTCGAAAATATAACCAGAAAAATTATATTTCCAATCCATCACCAAAGATACTATCGCTGAAGTCTGCGTCTGGTTCGGCTGATCTAACCCACCCTTGTTCTCCAATACACACTGCATAAATATGTGAACTAATAATCTCTAATATGCCGGGAACATCTTCTTCAACAACGGTGGATCCCTCATAATTCATCTCCGTCAATACCGGCCTCAACTTCTCCTTAGCATATAATGTCGGATCACTTGCCACGTCTGTAAACTTCAACACATCCCGAATACATGCTTCGTTCACGAAAATCTCATTCCCCTGAATAGATGAACTAATATAAGGCTTCCCGTCAGTACCCCTCAAATGAAATCTCGCCCGCTTCCAAAACATGTGCACCAGATCACGATAGATAACAGGATTCGCTCGGAGTGCATACGTGATCCTGCAGTCATTCAGACCCACCATCATAGACTTGAACTCTTGGAAAAACTCCGCTGGTGGATCCGACAGATAACCCGCCTCGTTATAGAACTGCTATTCAATCAATAAAACTGCATCAAAAGCCTCTTCAGCCATTTCTGTCAGAAGAACAACAGATTAAACCATACTCAGCAAAACATTTACTAATCAAACCAGATATCCAAGTTAACATAAGTTAACTGACCAATTTCAAACTAAGAGGTCGAAAACCCATGAGTTCAAAAACTGATTGACAGATCAATAAGCAGGTCAAGAAAAGGTCATTAGTGACTTTGACAGTTTCAAGGTTCAATTGAAGGTTCATTTTAAAGGTTCAGTTTTAAGGTTCAACACTCAATCCGGAAGGTTTAGAAACCACTTCAGAGAGTTCAAAGATTGAGATCCGGAATCAAAAGGGTTCAAACAGGAATCTTGATGAACCCCTTATCATCTCAAATGAACGCCATCCAAAATGGAATCGGAGTTTATCCATTTCGGTTGAATACTCATCCGAGATGGAGTCTGGAATGCACAATTTGTTGAAATTTTATCCGAGATACCATCTGAGATGCTTAATTACATGAAGATTTGAAGATTAACATTTAATTTTGATGATTAATAAGCACTTTATTCTAATTCTAATGTAATTCGGATGAATGTGAAGAAAATCTAATTCGGATGATGATCAGAGTATTTCGGAAGAAAACTTTTAGTGAATGATCCGAAATGTAACAATTATACTCTGATATACTATTTCGGAATGGGCTTGGGCTTGAGAATTTAAGCCTAAGTCAATCCAGATCCAACTGAACATCACCCGGTTTCCAATTCGGATACAATCCGGGATGGGCTTGATCAAAGTTATTTGGGCCCAATCTGGAACAGTTTCCAGTCCGAAACGGTTAAAGGAGGAGGGTCCTAATTCGGTCAATGGGCCTATCCAGAATGGGTCAAAAGGCCCAATCCAGAACAGTACCATAATGGGCCCAAGACTGTTCAATTTCAAAATTTTCAACAATTCTATTGGATTAGCCCAATTCCAAAACTTAGTAGGCCAGTCTAATACCCCTTGACATAAATCATCTAACTCAAAAATCAATAGTTTAAACTAACCGAGCAACCAAACAGACTTTACCAAATATATAGAAATAAGCAAAGCATTTAAACAAAATCAATATAGCATATACACAGTTTTGCTATGGGATCAAATCGTTTTCAGGCAGACTAAGGAACACTTTTCTGTGTGAGCTTGGTCAGACTAGTCTAAGCGATTGCCAATATATTTGTCCATTTAAACCTAGCACTCAACCTTCTACGTTTTGCTTTATGATAATCTTAAGGTAATGTTATACTATAATACCCGTGTATCCCACTCCATGACATACCCCCACGATCAAGGTAAGCATAACAATTCATCGTAGCAGGTGTGTATACTGAGATCATCCTTTATCTTTTACAACGTCAGACTATTAGTGAATAGGTCAGTACTTTCATACAACAGAGTGACCAATTATATCTGACTAGGGTTAGGCAAATACCTTATATGGTATGTTTGACTTTTCAAGCACATGGAATTTTCTCGTGATGAGATCTCCTTTCTTTTAAGGTTTTGGCCCTTCTATTTGGCTCTTTTAAGGATATCCTGACTGTGCCTTGGTCTGTATATAATCTGATGCAACAGAAGGACAGCCAAGATATCCCCCGGATGACCCAACAACATAAAGACCCAAAACTTCAGACCTTGGCTATCTATCAACGCAGGATTTAAGACCATAAAATCATATGCCGATAGTGTGTGACCCACTGGATATATAGTTCTTTTATATTTATATCATTTAGCTTATAATATCCATTTGAGCTCTAAGCCTATCAACATATCACTTTCGATCCAAGTCATTCCAGCTACAACACTTTACATGTGTTAGCAAAAACCTTTATCACGAGAAATCATTTCATTTCCCAATCATTGCAAAACTGTCTGAAACTATTTTTGTCATTTTCTGAATTTTTTAATGATTTTGTGTTTTTCTAATTTTTCAAATGTTTTTGTATTTTTTGTGATTTTCTCCCAAATTTGGCCATATATATGAACAAATTTACAAGTCAAACAGAAAATAAACAGGAAAAGAGAAAAATTGAAAACAAACTAAACTGAAAGGATAAAGGATGCTCAAGTAGAAAACCGGATCATTTTGAGAAGATCCACAAGCACTTGAAAACGCATGTTACTAACAGGTTTCGTGAACAAATCCGCAACATTTGCATCGGTGTGGATTTGCTCAAGTTTAACGAGACCCTTTTCATAGCAATCACAAATAAAATGAACTTTGATGTTTATGTGCTTGGTTTTGGAGTGAAAAACAAGGTTTTTGACAATTTGGATAGCGACATCATTAGCACAATAAATTGTTGTGTTTAGATAAGTCAAACCGTAATCCGCAAGCTGGTGTTGCGTCCATAAAACCTGGGAGCAACAAGCTGATGCTGCGACATATTTCGCTTCCACTATAGAAATCGAGACCTTCTGCTGCTTCTTGCATTTCCAAGAGATCAATCTATCTCCCAAGAATTAGCATCCAGCTGAAGTTGATTGCATGTCCCTGTCTGTACCTCTAAGATTATTGTCAGAGAAAGTATACAGTTCAAATTCAAAATTTTTAGCATACCAGAGCCCCAGTGATGGTGCCCCTTTGTGGTAACTAAAAATTCTTTTACCAGCATGTAAATGAGAGAGTTTAGGAGTAGCCTGGTATCGAGCACACTGGCAAATGACAAACAAGATGTCTGGCCGACTTGCCGTGAGATACATGAGTGAACCGATCATAGATTAGTACAAGGTTGGATTGACAGGCGTGCCTTCTGCATCTTCATTCAACAGGGGCCGTTCAACGATACGCGAAGCCATAGGCTTTGAATCTGTAAGCTTGAATTTGGCAAGAACGTCATTGACATATTTCCTTGATGGATCAAGATTCCTTGTGAGCTCTGATGAACTTGAAGACCCCAAAACATAGTCATCTACCCCAATGAACTCCTCTCGAATTTCTTCTTCATAACCTCTTCAAATACGTGACACAATCCATCATTCGTAGAACCAAAAATAATGTCATCTACGTAAATTTGAACAAGAATGATGTCCTTGTCAACACGTTTGATGAACAAAGCCTGATCAATGGTTCCCCGGGTATATCCGTGAGAAAGCAGATGCTCTATTAGGGTTGCGTACCACACACGAGGCGCTTGATGCAACACATACAAAGCTTTGTCCAACTTATATGCATAGTCTAGCTTGTCAGGATCAGTGAAACCCGGTGGTTGCGCCACGTATATCTCCTCTTTCACTGTGCCATAAAGAAACGCAGTCTTGACATCCATTTGATAGACTGTGAAGTCCATGTATGATGCATATGCCAAGAAAATGCGAATGGCTTCCAATCTAGCCACCGGTGCATAAACTTCATCGTAACCCAACCCCTCAATCTGGCGAAAGCCCTGAACAACCAATCGAGCTTTGTTCCGCATAATCACACCAGTATCATCCTGTTTGTTCGAAATACCCAACAAGTTCCAAGAGCACGTTTGCCCTGAGGAAGCTTCACCAATTGCCAGACCCCAAGTTTCTCAAACTGATTGAGTCCTTCATGCATAGCGTCAACCTAGCCTGGTTCCTGCAAGGCAACATCAATGCTTTTAGGTTCAATTTGTGAGATAAAACAAGAGTAAAGACATGTATTGATATCTCCTGATTGACTGCGGGTCTGAACACCAGCAGTAACAGGACCAATAACATTTTCAATCGGATGATCGCGCTGTAGACGTTGTGGTATAGGCGTAGCAGGAACATGGAGATCTGATTGCAAGTTTGTAAAGCTTTGCGATGCGACTCCAGATGGCTCCCCCTCATTAGTTGCACTAGTGGGAATGTTGACTGATGAATCAACAGAACAGTCTTGTGGTGTAGGCTTAGGAAACAGAGATGAGCCTAAGCATCGGGAGTTGTAGCTCCTTCATTTGCCACAGGAGTTTCTGTGTTTGGAGCCTCAACTTCAGGGGAACCCGTCTAAGGAGTCTGTTCAGAAACAGTTTGCTGATTCGGTGATGCTGGTGGAGGTGTAGACACAGCGTTATTGAATCCAGGTGGATCCACACTTAGCTGTTTGAAAGATTCTTGCAGCTGTTCAGCATCTTCATCATCCTCAGTCAAGATAGGCATCGTTGAGGGTTCAAAACTTGTGTCTGTACCTGCATTCATATCAGAAACAGTTTGCTGATGGAGTCTGTTCAGAAACAGTTTGCTGATTCGGTGATGCTGGTGGAGGTGTAGACACAGCGTTATTGAATCCAGGTGGATCCACACTCAGCTGTTTGAAAGATTCTTGCAGCTGTTCAGCATCTTCATCATCCTCAGTCAAGATAGGCATCGTTAAGGGTTCAAAACTTGTGTCTGTACCTGCATTCATATCAGAAAAGACATCAACAGATTTAAACAAAGAGGAATACTCATAGAGCCAGTCGGGACCAATGCATGCGTCCTTGGGATTCTCCTCCAGCCAACCCACATTGTAGGTTTCAACTACCATTTTCTTGTTCTTGTTGTAGACACGATAAGAAGTGTTCTTAGAGTAGCCGAAGAAGATGCATGGATCTCCATGTGATTCAAATTTTCCATTAGTATCCATGAGTAGGAGAACACAGGGGCATCCGAATTTGCGGAAATGCTTGACCGAAGGTTTGTGACCTTCAACCAATTCATACGGCGTTTGCATGTGCCTTTTGTTGATCAGGGCATGATTCTGAATGTAGCAAGCGGTATTGACTGTTTCTGCCCAGAAAATAAGAGGTAGTTCTGATTTGACCAACATAGTACGTGCTTCTTCAATGAGTGTGCGGTTTTTGCGTTCTGCAACCTAATTCTGTTGAGGAGTTCTGGCTGCACTAAACTGTCGATCAATTCCCTTGGAGGAGCAAAAAGAATTCAAAGTGGTGTTCTTGAACTCTGTTCGTTATCACATCGAATAACCTTCACTGTGGTTTCTGCCTGGTTTTCCATTAAGATGATAAACTGTTTGACTAACTCAGCTGTTTCACTCTTGTGTGCCAGAAAGAATACCCAAGTGAAACGGGAGTAGTCATCAATGATATCCAGACAGTATGCCTTCCCGCCAATGCTCAGAATACCGGTCGGACAAAAAAGATCCATATAAAGCAATTCCAAGACTTTTGACGTGGAGGGTGCGGGTTTCGACTTGTGTGGCTTTCGATGCTGTTTCCCACGAGTACATGACACACTTTTCAATTTGCATAAAATCCCGAACATGCAGATCTCTGACTAAACCACCTTTTGCAAGTCTGTTGAGATTCTTCATGTTGATGTGTCCTAGTCGGCTATGCCACAACATTGCATCGTGCTCAGCGGTCGACGAGAACAAGCAGGTAAGGTTGTCGGTGGGGGCCTTGTTCATGTCGATGACGTAAGCATTTCCTTTCGTTCAGCTTTGAGAAGAATCCATTCATTAGGAATAATGAGGCCTGGTTTCAACACATAGCAACCTTTCTTTGTAAAGAGCACATCTAAATGATTATCACAGAGCTGAGACACACTCAAGAGACTGTGCTTCAACTCTGTGACATAGTTCACGTTCTTGAAGCTGAGAGCTCCATTGCACACCGTTCCTCTCATTGTTATCTTTCCCATTTCACCACCTACGAAGGAGACAAACCCACCATCAAAAAACTGAATGTCATTCAACTGCGAAATGTCTCCTGTCATGTGCCTAGAACAACCACTGTCGACATACCAATGTCTGATGAGAGTCCTTCAAAGCTGTTCCTGCACATTTCAATAGGTTTAGTTAGAAGCTGCAACCCAGGCCATTGACGATATGGCTATTCCATTTGCATCAACATAAGTGACCTCACAAAAAATTAAATTAGTTGAGGATGAGATCGGTGATGCTTTTGATTTGACCAATTTTGGGACAGAAGACTAGGCCTTGGTCAAGATCTTAGGCCTCCAGGCTAGCAATAAGACTTCTGCACAACTTTCAGAGTGCTAGAAGGATTCAGAGAACCTGAAGGTATTTTTGATTTTGTCTCTTGGCCATGTTCCAGTCTTGATCAGAGGGCTTAGCTGGAGCAAATCGGGCATGATGTAGGCGATTAGGCATAGCTCTCTGATTTTTCGAAGATATGACGTTGAAAGGCATAAATGCATTTTGACAGTTGAAACAGGTATGCATTTTCTGGAAGAAGACACTCCATTCAGATTAGGAAATTCTAGGCAGCTTGTTTATCAGTTTCTTTCTTGCTGGTACTAACGGCTGGTGCAAGGTCTTAGTCTTGGCTGTAACCTGCTCACAACCATCAGCACACTTGTAAGTTTTATAATTTGAATTAGATAGTTTGGAGTTGGCAGACTTAGGCAAAATTTTAACTGATTCCTGTTCAGCTGGTGGCTTAACAGATTCAGTTTAGGGCTGCTGAGTCAATTTCTCAGAATGAAGAACTGAATCAGCAGCAGCCTTTTCAGTAGGCTGAGGTGCCTGTTTGGTTTTCTTCTTTTTGGATCTACGTGTTCTCCGTTTCTTTTTATCAAATTTCAAATCATTTTGCTTGGCGGATTCTTCAGAGGAAACGGGTGATTCAGCAAGGTCATCCTTTTCTGAACTGTTGGAAGATGAGCTTTGATCGTTAGTAGCAAATGAAATCTCTATATTTTGAAAAGTTTGAGATTCTGATTCAGATTCAGTTTCCAAAGTTTTATCTGAATCAGCATAGGGAGATTGCTCATTTTCCTATATTTTGAAAAGTTTGAGATTCAGATTCAGATTCAGTTTCAAAAGTTTTATCTGAATCAGCATAGGGAGATTGCTCATTTTCTGTCATTTCTGAATCAGTAAACCGATCTTCATTAGAAGAATCTGATTCCCCCGATTCTTCTAGTACTTTGCCAGTGTCACTCATCATAGAGCTGATTGGTTGCTTGATTTCCTCATTATTAACCCTAGGAATAGCATCAACAGGCGGTGCTTCATCAGAAGAACTTTCAGTCTCTTCTGTGGGAATTGAGGAAACCGAATCATCTGTCGATGCTGTACCTGTAGCAAAAGTTAGGTTTTCATCACAAGAGTTATCACATGCATTATCAGAATTCATAACATCAACATCAGATGAAAAACCAGAATGAAAAACGTCTAAGTTATCAACACAACCAACATTGTCCGAGAATTTAGATTGTTCAGCAAGAAAAATATTCAAAATGTCAAAACCAGGCTTATAAAAATCATAATCAGCAGCTGAATTATCTGAATTTTAATTCAGACATTCTTTTTTATCACCATCTGTAATATCCTCAACTAATATTTCTTCTGCACATGAAGTAGAAGCATTAGTAGCGTTCACTGTGTCAGTTTTAGGAGAATTTTCTTGCTTTGATTCTTTAAGTGGTGTCGTTTCCTCTTCTTTAGGCGTCATTTTCTCCAAACCATCTGAACTACAAGAGGGGGTGTCACTAGATTCTTGCGAAAATGGTGTGGAAGAGAAAAAACCAGCGTCCTTCTTGAGTTCAATTGGCTTAGAAAACTTTGGGTAGTAGGGCTTCCACCGTTTTGAAAAGTAATCCGAGGGTTTACCATACATCATATTTTCTTCATTTTCTAGTTCTACCTCAGAATCAGGCATTCGTGTGTAGTTATGATTATATAGTGGAGGAGCCCTATTATACCCAAGGCCTTTTGTATTGTTTTTTCTGATATTCAAGCTGCAGATCACATAAGTCCTTGACCAGCTTGCTGGAAGTTTCAAAATTTTTAATATTTAATTCGTTTTCTTGAAACTTTCCTGTCAAGGAATTTAGCTTGGCTATAGTTGCTTGAAGTTCTACATCCTTTTCAGCTAGTTTTAGCCTATAATCGCATACCCAACATTGCTGTTGGTTCAAGTCAAGCTTTAGCTGAGCTATGTCTTGTTTTCGTGCTTCGACCTTTTCCATAAGAAGATTGTTCTTATGTTTAAGGGCGATGTTCTGCGATGCAGCTTGTTGATATTCAGCTACAAGAGTCGAATTATGGGTGCGCATTTGTGATAATTTAAAATGACAGCTATCTGAACAGAGAATGCGAACCGTTTATGAGAGATCATGTGTCTCAGCTGTCTGCGCCATCATGCAATGATTGCTATTCTTGGAAAGATTCAGAGTCTCCGTCTGAGCTGCAACATCTGCCCAGTTGAACCCTCCGTGCTGCTGTACCACCAAGGCTGTTGATTTCCCACTAGAGCTGCTCGAGGGACTTGAAGGAGACTTTGAAGAAGAGACGGGCACGAGCTGTCTGTCACTGTTCTGAATATTTGCCACTCTGGATGAGACATATCCAGATGGCATCTTCTTGCATTCCTTTGTGAAGTGCCCTGGCTCATGACATCTATAACACCTGAGCTTATCTTTCGTTAGCCCAGTCTTCAGATTCGACAATGGTTGCCTCCCATACTTCTTCTGAAATTTGTTGACACGGAAAGCAGCCATCACAAGATTCCAGGACACGTCAATCTCGTCCAAATCCTCCTCCATGATCTGATCTACTTTAGTTGGGAGAACAGATGGAGGGGTCAAGTCACCTGCTTAGAAAGCGTTGAAACTGTTAATCATTGAAGCAACTATGACCAATTTCTCCTCATTCTCTTTTGTGAGAAAAGCAGAATTTGACACAGCTGGAGCAGGAGCTGGTGTGGGAACAACAAATTGAGGAATGTCGCCTTGTTGAGCTGTTGCAGGAAGGGAAGGACTATAAACTATGTTAGGATACTGGGCATGTTATTGTGTCTGAACCTGTGCTGCAAAGATCATCGTAGGAGTATGAGATGAAGACCATAAACATACTGAGTCTTCGATGCAGAGGTGAGAGGACTGTACACCAATTTAGAGCTACCTGGTGTGTGTGAGCTTCCTTACAGAGGGCTGCAAACAAGATTCTGAGACATTAATGCCGTGTTCTACCCTGTAATACAACTGCCATCAGACTGCTTTGATGTTTGATGTCCCTCTGTTTATTGTCTATCTCACATGAATTGATAGTTGCAATAATTTCCGTGAGGGTGACATTGTTCAGATTTTTCATCTTCTTGATCATGCCCACATCAGCATCCCAGCTCTTGGGCAAAGAGTTCAACAGCTGTCTATTCATAGCACTGTTCGTAGGAGAGTTTCAGCTGAAATCAACTGAGAGACAAGCTTCACGTATCTTCGAATTTTATTCTCAATGGTTTCTCCATATATGTGGCTAATTAGCTGAACCGTTGATTCAGCTGATTGACCCGACTTGCTTTCATATAAGCGTTTCCCTTATAGAGATTCTGTAGTTCGCTCTACACCTCCTTAGCCGTCTTCCAATTTCTGACAGCTATGGAGATGTCGGGTCCGAGTGCCATTGTTAGAATAGCCGAGGCTTTCTCATCTTCTTCGATTATCTTCACATCTTCTGGAGTCCACAAATGACTAGGTATGGGGATCTTTGTGTCCGGATCTTCAGCAGTGCTATAAACTATGGTTTGAGGACCATTCATGATACATCTCCAAACCCCCGGCTCTTTAACTTTGCAGTAGTGCTCAAACCTGAACTTCCATTCATAATATTCATCACCATATAGCAGACGGGGCACCTTTGTAGAAGTGCCAATGACTTGGTCTAGATCTTGATGAAGAGCCAGCGTCTGCGACTACCAAGCTACCAGGGTGGCATTTGGCAGATCCTGAGCTGTCATGTAACAGTTCATTTTTAAATTTTACCAAGTAAAATTAAAGTTAACTTTAAGTTCTGATTATGAACAGTCCTTAATGAGTCCGAGATAGTGGTCCGAAATGAGAATCCAAAACAGTAATCCGAAACAGTAATCTGGAATACTAACAAATACAAAGTAACAATAACTCGGATGAATCCGAAATGCTTTCTTGATCCGAGATGAAAAGTCTAATCAGGAATGAAGATGAAATCCGAAATAGAGAAAGATGAATGCCAATCCGAGATGAAAGGTGATCCGAAATAGGAAAACTGATCCGGAAGGAAACCTGATCAGGAATGGGAGTCTGATCCGAAATAATAGATCCTTATCCGAATTGAGAATCCTTATCCGAAATCAACAGTATTCCAAAATTCCCGCAAACAGATAAACCCAAGTTAATTTAAACAGTGATCCTTATCCGGAATGCGAGTAATTCGGATAAGGTTGTTGAGAAGGCCGATGTACAGTTGTCCGAAATCAATCCGAGATGGATGATCTTCTTCGTGTTCTTCGGGATCTTCAACGATTCCGGATCCGAATTGCTTGAATCTCCTTCGGTTTTCTTGAAACAGTAGCAGTCTGAGATGAGAAAACAACAGCAATCTTCAATAGATCTTCAACAATGATAGTCTGAGATAACTAACAACAACAGTTCTTCAAGATCTGAACAGTTCTTCTTAAGTCCGTGACACCAAGAGCCTGTATCGAACAGCATGCTCTTATACCAATTGTAAGTCCCTGAATCAGATCTGTACACGGTATCACAACACCTAATCGATTACGGAAATAAAGAATAGAAGAACAGAACAAGAACAATCTCTAATTAATAAACTTGCATACACTGAATGGTGTCTGATACAAGGGCCCAACACAAGGGGTTATATATATATATATATATATATATATATATATATATATATATATATATATATATATTTGTGAAATGAAGTAAGGAAGCATGATGATTTATATAAATTTCAAGTTAAAATCACATCTTTCTACCATGCCCATATCTCTAATTTTTCAACACAAATCAAGTGGGTGGGGGCCCACTTGAAATCGCCTACATGAGGGGGGTTAAGTGTAAGTTTTATTTATAACATGTGTTGAAAAGTAGATATTTAGGTGTTTAGGTTAAGTATGGTGATTAGGGGTTGGTCTTGCATCATTAGTGACTAATTTGGGTTTAGGGTGTTAATCAATATTAATTAGTCCCCTTGACTAATTGGTATTAGTTTTGAATGACAAAAACACCACTAGTTTGCTCATCGATGCGATACGGAGTGATATACGAACTTTATTGTTTCGTACCGGAAGCTTTGGTTTTCGACTACCATAAGTGCCATGGCGTTTATTTAGGGCACTTCCGACATAGAAATATGGTTAACTAGTTCACTAGTCAAGTGGATGTTGAGTTTGGGTGACCGAAATGCTTTCCGTTTCATTATTCGCTCAATATCGACACTTATATATTTTACCGTCGAACATTTCCGGGAGTTGTATTTCCGTGACCTCAAGATAGTTGAAGGGATTTCGGATCCCAAATGAAGCTTAACTAGCTTTCTAGATTAATGTATGAGGCTATCAGCCATTGAATTCTTTGTCGGTTCGACAATCGGTCGCTTTCCGGTCAAGTTGTGCACTGTTTGTCGTACGACCGGAAACAATGTCTTTTATGTATTTTTGATATCCGCATATTTTTTTAGGGTGTTAGTCATTGTTATGTTATAATTCTAGGATCCGGAAAATACAAAATTAATGTTGCAGACGAATTGAAATTGTCACATTTTTAGCCGAAACGGACAATTTTGTAATCTAGGCGTTGTATCAGAAAGTTATGTATTATTGCAAGATGTGTTCCCACATTACTGTTTTCATGTTTATATGGACTCAGTTATGTCATTAGTATACCGTTATTCATTGTTTTGTTTCATTTTAGCGGTTTTGTTGACATGAATAGAGTAACCGCGAATAGTGCACCCAACACTTTCTACCAACACTTTTAGTGCATAGTTTGATTCATTTCGCGTCGTGACGGAAACCAATATATTTTATGGTCTGATTTACTTGTCCTAATACTTGTGATATGACGTACGACTCAGTTACATAATCAAATTACGATATAATGCATGAGATTATGTACTAAAAATAGTGATTAATTTGTACGGAATTACCGGTTATTTGCCATTTGTCACATACTCCCCTTGTTAAAAAGAATTTCATCCTGAAATTCACCTTGAGGCATCCTCTGAAGGAGTCTTCTTGAACAGGTGGGGGTACTTTGTCTTGATTTGATCTTCACGTTCCCACGTATACTCGGGTCAGTGACGTGAGTTCCAGCGAACTTTGACTAGTTTGATTCGACTTCTCCTTGTCTTTTGAACTTTTCAGTCCATAACTTCAACGGGTTCCTTGGTAAACTAAAGCTTGTCATCAATATGAATTTCATCCGCTGGGATGATAACCGTGTCATTAGTCGGGCTTCTGTTTAGGTTAGATACAGAAATGTGTCGTGTACGTTGTTGAGTTCTTCTGGCAGTTTCAGCTTGTAAGCCACTGTACCAACCTTTGCCAGAATTTCAAAAGGCCCAATGTATCTCGGGTTTAGCTTTCTGCGCCTCCCAAATCTAGCTACGCCCTTCCAAGGTGAGACTTTTAGTAACACTTTATCTCCAACCTCGAAGGATAATGCTTTGCATCTCTGATCTGTGTAGCTCTTTTGTCTATCTCAGGCCGCTTTGATACGTTCGCGGATTTTGAATATTTTTCGGTGGTCTCTTGGACTAGTTCGGGACCAATAAGTTGTTTGTCACCAACTTCCGCCCAACATATTGGGGATCGACGCTTTCGTCCGTAAAGTGCTTCGAACGGCGCAGCCTTGATACTTTGTAAATGAGTATCCCAGTGTCCGCCCAAATCCATCACACAGGCCTGAAGCATGTCTTCCAACGTTTGGATGGTTCGCTGGCTTTGACGATCTGTCTACGGATGGAAAACTGTGCTTAAATGTAAGCAAGAACCAAATGAAGCTTGATATGAATGCCAAATCCGCGACACAAAGCGACCATCTCTATCTGAGATTATCGAGACTGGCACTCCATGACGTGCCACGATTTCCTTAAGATACAGTTCAGCTAACATCTCGGTACTCTCTTTCTTTACGGATTGGTAAGAAGTGAGCTGACTTGGTTAACCGATCAATGATAACCCAACATGTCATGACCTCGAAAGGTCCATGGTAGTTTTGTAATAAAATCCATTGAGATTTGTTCCCACTTCCAAACAGGGATCTCAGGTTGTTGTAATAAACTAGATGGTTTTTGGTATTCAGCCTTGACCTTTGCACAAGTTAGGCATTTCCCAACATAGGTCTCAATATCTCCCTTGAGATTAGGCCACCAGTAATACTCCTTTAAATCTTGATACATTTTATTAGATCCTGGGTGTATCGAGTATTTGGACTTGTGTGCTTCGTCCAGCACCAAGTTTCACAGATCGCCAAAATAGGGAATCAAGATCCTTCCCATGAAATATAAAGTTCCATCCTTGTTCGGTTCCATGTGTTTCTCCATTCCCCGTAATGATTCTGGTTAAATGTAATCTGGTTTCAGAGCTTCTTGTTGTGCATCGCGCACTCGAGTTGTAAAGTTCATCCGGATCATCATCTCTAAAGCTCGTACTCATAAAGTTTTGACTTGTTCTTCTGGCTCAAGGCATCTGCCACTACATTTGCCTTGCCCGGGTGATACTTGATCTCACAGTCATAATCATTCAACAATTCCACCCAACGTCATTGGCGCATATTTAGTTCCTTTTGATTGAATATGTGTTGAAGACTTTTCTGATCTGTGAATATGGTACACTTGGTTCCATATAAACAATGACGCCAGATTTTAAAAGCAAATACCACTGCGCCTAGTTCTAGGTCATGAGTGGTATAATTCTTTTCATGAACTTTCAACTAACGTGACGCGCACGCGATGACTTTTTCACGTTGCATTAACACGCAACCCAAGCCTTGAGGTGATGCATCACAATACACCACAAAGTCATCGGTACCGTCCGGAAGTGATAATATCGGCGCCGTACTTAATTTTTCATTTAATAGTTGAAAGGCCGATTCTTGTTTTTCTCCTATTCGAACTTTTTATCCTTTTGTGTAAGCGAGGTTAGCGGCTGAGCAAATTTTGAGAAGTTCTTACTAAATCTCCTGTAATATCCCGCTAAACCTAGATATTGTCGTATTTTCGTGGGAGTTCTTAGCGCAGTCCAATTCTTTATAGCCTCGATCTTTGAGGGATCGACGTTTATCCCGTTCTCGTTCACCACGTGATCGAGAAACTGTACTTTGCGAATCTAAAATTCTCATTTCAAGAACTTGGTATATAATTGTTCCTTCTTTAGCAACTCCAGTATAGTTCTCAAGTGTTGTTCGTGTTCTTCCTCGGTTCGCGAGCATATTAATATGTCATCAATGAATACAATCACGAACTTTTTGAGGTATGGCTTACATACCCGGTTCATCAAATCCATAAATACTACAGGGGCGTTTGTTAGAGCAAAAGGCATAATAAGGAACTCGTAATGACTGTAGCGAGTCCTAAACGCCGTCTTAGGAATACTTTCCTCTTGGATTCTTAGTTGATGATACCCGGACCTTAAATCAATCTTTGAAAAAAAAACTTGACCCGTGCAATTGATCGAATAGATCATCAATCCTCGGTAATGGGTACCGATTCTTGATGGTTAACTTGTTTAGTTCCCGGTAGTCAATACACATTCGAAAGGTTCCGTCCTTCTTTTTCACAAACAGCACCGGAGCTCCCCAAGGCGAGAAACTCGGTCTTATGAATCCTTTGTCAAGTAACTCCTGAAGCTGAGTAGCTAATTCCTGCATCTCTGAGGATGCTAGTCGATATGGGGCTTTCGCCACAGGTGCCGCTCCTGGCACTAGGTCGATCCGGCACTCGACCTGTCGTTGTGGAGGTAGCCCCGGCAAGTCTTCCGGAAAGACCTCGGGGGTATTCCTTTACTACAGATATGCCCTCCACCTTGCGCTCCTCGGACTTCTTGTCAACCACGTGGGCAAGAAAGGCGATGCATCCTTTCTTCAGACATTTTGAGCCTTCATGCAATTAATAACTCATAGTGGTGTGTCATGTTTCTCATAGTGAACCATCAAATGTTCTCCGTCGGGTATGGGTATGCGAATGATTTTCTCGTGACATATGACTTCGGCTCGATTATCGGATAGCCAATCCATGCCAATAACGATGTCAAAACTACCTAATTGAACTAGTAATAAATCTATATCGAACTTCTATTCACCCATTTCTAAGGTACAGATCTTTATAATTTCCACCGACTCTACCAATTTCCCGTTAGCTAGTTCAATCGAGAATGGAACATCTAATTTACTCGATTCTACCCCATGTCTAAATTCTTTAGAAATAAAACTAAAATCTGCCCTGGTATCAAAAAGAATAGATGTGAAATGATCGTTGATAGGAAACGTACCAGTGACCACATTCAGGACCTGGCGAGCATCCTTAGCTCCAATCACGAAAGCTCTTCCCCTAGCTTAGTTTTCTTTTGGGCAATCTTTCTTGAAATGCCCTTTGTCACCACATCCAAAACAACCTTGATCTTTAGCATTTGTTCCCCTACACGCATCGGTGCGATGTCCAAACCTACCACATTTGCCACACTTGGGGCCTCGGCATTCCCGGTAGTGGTGGAAGGAGCATTTGGGGCATTTTGGTGCGTCCTAGTATAAGACTTTTTGATTGCATTGTTTATAGTGGTGATAACGCATGCCTTCACTTCTTTGACTTCCCTCGTGGCTTGCTTTTTGTTATTGTTGTTATTACTACCTCGTGAGCCTTTCTTGAAATGTGCGAACTTTCTTTTGTTGGAGTCCGTAGTCTCCACAGTAGTTTCCTTTTTGTTCGCTCCACACTTAGGCAATTTTCCCTGACATACAGCCTCCTCAGTAAGGCTGACAGCTAAATCGATCGCTTCTCCAATTTCAGTAGGTTTAGAAGAGGTAACCAGACTTAAAAATTCGGGGGCCAGTCCCCAGATGCACCTCTTGATCCTTTTGAATTTAGGTTCCACCATGTATGGCACCACTCGAGACAATACTTCTTCTTCATCATTTCCTTCAGTTCCTCCTAGGTCAGGGCGTATGCAGCATCGTCGCCATTAGTTTGGACCTGGAGATTGCACCAAGATAATGCTCCATCTATGAAGAGTCCAGTGACATAAGTGACTCTTTGTTCGGCAGGACACTAGCTCATCCGAATGACCGAGTCAATCTTCTCGGTCCAATGTACGAAAGCAACAGCACCTCCGGTACCGTCATAATTCAGAGTTTTGCAGTCTAGGAACTGCTTGTAAGTGCAACCATTGGATGCACCATTTAAGTGTGAGTATTTCAAAAGCACGAATGGAACTAATGAGAGTATCGCGCGGTTTTACGAATAACCGAGCATTACCAGTTGCAGGGTTGCCTCCGGTTGAACCTTCGGTGCCACCACTATGTTCTGAGCAGTTGGCTTCATACTACGCAGTTGCCTGAGAAATGCGTTCGTTTAACTCTTCTTGAGTCGTCGGTAGCGCGTTAGTGTTGGGAACTCCTTCTGCGGGGCGGCATAGTATAAAATGTCGCTCACAATTACCCGAATATTTAATAATAAAATTATTATATATTTTTTTTTGTCAAACATATATATATAAACACGTCGGGTATAATGATAAGTAAGAAAAATATATGTATATGACGTAAACACACAAATCATCACCATAATCAGATAACTCAACGTGTAGGACATCACCACATCATAAGACATCAATCATATGCTCACCACATCATAACTATGTCAACCGTAATATCACCACATCAGAATAATAACAACCACAACATAAAAGAGATACAATGTGAAATAAAGAAAATACACTTTTATTATATTGACAACTTGTTACATTTTGTTCATAAAGATCAAAAGGCCTTATGGATACATAACCCTAGTCAGTACAAGTTTTACAATACAAAATTCAGATTTTCTTCTACATCGTTTCTTCATGTCTTCAAGTTGTCTTCAAAATTCGGGAAGAGCTAGATCCTCAAAAGCGGGTCTGATCCCCAAAAGATAATAATAAACATACTACTGCGGTGGAGGAAGTGGTGGGGATGGTGATCGGTGGAGTAACCGTGATGATAAGCCACGTCCTCATATAGGCCAAAAATGCGCCTAATGGCGACAGTCTGGAAGTGCTCCAACTCACGCACTCGCGCCTCAGATGGGCAGGACGAGTGGTGAAATGAACAGTGGAATGGTGGGGTCGGTGGTGGTGATAGTGGTAGTGATGGTGGTGGGTATGATGGTGGGGGTGGTAGTGGTGATGATGGTAATGGGGGTGTGGCTCTGGTAGCGGAACGAGCAGCACGCTGGGGCTCCAGCTCCCAGATCCTCCGAAAAATCACGGAGAGCTGAAGGTCGTGAGACATCACCCTCTCCTCCACAGTAATCGGAGGGAGGTGAGAAGGATGGTAAGGATCAGACAGGCTCATGCCCGATGGGGGTATAGGGATATGCATGTCGGCAGTATGTGGTGTGGGACGGGTGGTATACATGGGAGGAGCTCCAACTGGGGATGAGGGTCCGGCTAGGTGAGAGGGTCTAGCCGCATATGGATCGTATATAGGGTGATACGTGGATCTCCCAGTGAAAAGCAGGGGTGACTGCTCAGGGAAAGGCTGGGTACCGCTCAAAGAGTAGTGTTGTGCGGGTCCAGTATATGGAGCGGGTCTAGGAATAGGGGTACCAGTAGGAAATGGGCTAATATGAACAGGTGAGGCTGCTAGGGGTGAGTGCATCGGTATAGGTGAAGCTTGGGTGGTGGATGAGGCATCATCCGCTACATGCTCACTCTCGGTAGCGGCTGAGGATGATGAGATATCGGCAACAAATATGACAGGGGATGGTATCTCAAGTATGGCTATGTCGTCGAAAACCTCACCGTCTCCGAGCTCGTCCACCATATGGTCGACGTGGAATACAAGGATGTCATCATCTAGGTCGATAATGGGAGGGACCATGGCTAGAGGTATGGCTAAGTGTACTATCGCATGCTCTCCCTCCGGGTGACCATAAACAATCACGTCATGTGGAGGCTGCGGGATGGCCAACACATCATCTCCCTGTGGGGCGTTGTCCGCCACAAGGTCGGGAAGGGCAAAAGGCTAAAAATCTTCAAGGTCCTAGTCGTCAGGGACCTCGTGGTCGGCTCCGTCCTCATGGGGTATGGCCTCAGCGTCGGAGCTGTATCCGTCGTCGGACACGTACTCCATCGGATCCTCCTCGTAGCTCGACGAAGAAGACATAGTCCTGGCAAATAATGCGTACAATGCATATATATACAAGTTAATAATTTATTATTACTTATGATTTATTTTTATTAATCACCACTTCTCATGCAAAATTTGGCTTCACGTTTAATCTTAATGTTTCGTGTCTATCCATTATAGACTAATCATGTATTGATCCTTGTTCGTTACTTACGGTTGAGCTCATGTGATAGATCCTCATGTTATCGTTATATAATGAAAACCTTTTGTCATTTTTGTCATATTTCCAAAAATATTTTTCTGATGTTATAAAGTTTATTTTCATGTGAGAGCCCTTAGTGATTGTAGACCAAACTTTAATAAAAGTTTTTCCCCGGTTCACTACAATCGGAGCTCTGATACCAATTTGTCACACCCTGGTCATAGCGGAAGCACAAACGTGTGACTATGAGGTAATCATTGCATCCAATCAAGTAAACAAGTATAAATAAACAACGATGCCGTACTGATATTAATTGCAACCAACGTTTACAAGTTACCAAAAGTAATTTCATAGTTTTCAATGGTTTCTATCGTCATCAAAAGTATAGTTTGAGATACATTACACCAAAATAAGGATTGTTTTCATTGTAAAAGCATATTGAGGTTTTGGCACCTATATACCCATACGAGGTTGGGATATAAGAGGCAAATCCTCCAGAAGGTGGCATTCGTTATCATGCCATTTCCCATATCCTGAAATACATGTAATTTAAAAAGTCAACAAAAGTGGGCGAGTTTATGTAGTTATTGTTTTCCTTATGAATGTCATGCTTGTAATCCAGTAATGAAATCTGAGTATGTTATTAGTATTGATGGAGTTTAAGGATCTATCAGTGTGTTGCGAGCACCCTGACATATGTGCCATAAGTAAGCAACCAAACCGAGACAACTTTGACATCATTGGGATCACAAAAGCACTCCTAAGGGTATATCAACCAGGGGTGGAGCGCACCTAAAACTCAATAGATCTAAATCTTTTGCACCTTGGTCACCAAGTGATTAATTGTTACTATGTCATCGTCCTACTTACGCACATTTGATCGTGTTATCATCTAAACCTATAGCTAACATACTGTTTGTTATGACATGTATTCCCCCGATGGTTTTAAAACAAAACTTTGAAATAATTGAAAGGAGGGACATGAACTCACTGTTTTGCGTTCGGTAAGTCGTACTTATCGAATTCGGGTGTCCGTACACGTGTGTAACCTACATGTGTATTAACTTCGTTAGACACCTAGGTCTCGTTGGACCTCGTACCCAGTTGTTCATCTTGAATTCTTGTTGTGTATATATTTATTATATTAGAACAACTAAAATGTTGTTAGGTAATACTAATGAACGATGTTTTAACATGAGTCTATCAGGTGACAAAATAGGAAAAAGTAGCTATTTTTTCAGGTGTATTATATCTCTATAGAAACATAATACAATTACGTGACGTCTAAAGTAATAAGATAGCGGAGTAAACTGGCAAAATAGTCTCTGAGGTTTGCTCACTTTTGTCACTTTAGTACAAAACTCAAACCTTTTTGAGTCTGGATCCCCGTAGTTTCAATTTTGTTGTCAATTTCATCCGAAATCAAAATTTGATCAGATTTTTTAGTTAACATCCAGTTTTTTTGTCTTTATTTTTCTTCCTTTTAATGAAGGTAAAAATGTTATAGTTTTGGTAGTTCGTTTGGTCAATTATTATTCATATACATATTTTTCACAAATATATATATATATATATATATATATGTTGACATTATTCGATCGTGTGTGAACAGGCTTCGCCCTTCACATGTCCTCGTGTCTTGCACGCGTGTCATTGGGCCTAGCCCATGTCATGTATGTCATTGGGCCAAGCCCATGCCTTCATATGATTGGGCCTAGCCCATGTAATTTATGTCATTGAGCCTAGTCCATGTCTTCATGTGATTGGGCCTAGCCCATGTCTTTATGTGATTGGGCCTAGCCCATGTAATTTATGTGTTTGGGCCTAGCCCATGAAATTATATGTTTGGGCATAGCCCAAGAAATTATATGTTTTGCGTATTTGGGCCTTGCCCATGTCTTTTATATAATGGCCTAGCCCAACTAAATTTTCATGAGTCCAAAATGCTTATAATCTTACACTTGGTAATTTTTACTAGGTATAGACTTTTAAGTATGTTTAGATATACTTTTATAAAGTCACTTAGCAACTTTTATACATCTTAACTTTCCGGATTTTGTCATCTTTAATATATATATTCGTTTAAGTGTCTAATATATATTATTTTTAGACGTGTCGTCGTTATCGTTTAATATATATATTTCCGCATCGAAAATTGCTCAAGTGTCGTAGTGGCTCTTTATATTAGCGATTTGTTCGTTGATCGACGGCGCGACGGTGTATTGTGTAAATTCGACCATTGTCCGCATTACTCCGTTCGTCCGATTATTGTTTCAAGAATTGTGTAAAAGTGTATGTGTTCATATTATTTATACTTGGTAATTCTTCAAGTGTTTGAGGTTTTGAATAATTTGGGCATTTTGTGGTGTATACCCTAGACTTTCTAGATACATACACATGTATTTTTACACATTAATTTTGGTAATAAAATATATGTATATATTTTTATTCCCATAAGTATATATATGTAATAAATACTTATTTTTAACTTTTAAAAATATATATATGTATTTGTTAAATCCTTGGAAGGTTAGGGTTTAACCCTCGTCATTAAAACTTCCTTAATGACAGTTTAGGTCACTAATCGCGTTTAGTCCCGTTAATCACCCTGTTAATTACACTTTAATCACGATTAGTTTTTTAGAAAATTTCGCCATAATTTCCCCTAAACTATCGTGTTTTCCATGTTTCAAAACGTACTTAATCATGTTTAAACCCATAATCATTATCAATCATCAACTCAAGTTTACATACCACCTTTGTATGTATCATTTATACACTTTTTCATCCTCATTTCCATGATCTTTTGTAAATATATATTTTAACTACTTTACTTAAAAATAGTGAGATCTTCACATATTTA
Organism: Scalesia atractyloides; assembly: GCA_947069175.1. Classification (NCBI taxonomy): domain Eukaryota; kingdom Viridiplantae; phylum Streptophyta; class Magnoliopsida; order Asterales; family Asteraceae; genus Scalesia; species Scalesia atractyloides. The sequence goes on along the minus strand of CAMTDV010000001.1, from coordinate 49,281,393 downwards.
TTAGAATCATTTAAGACACCATTTTTGTTATATCTTCAAATCAAGATTTCCACTTTAAACCACTTTGTTTACTGCACTTTTTAGGATAATCATAACATAAATCATGGTGTTTATTCTTTATAAAAGTCATATATATGTAATAAATCATTTTTAAGTTGTAGTAATGTTTATTGATCATGAGGTTGATGATCTTTTTTAGATTTAAACATCACCATGTTTAAATCATCATTTATATTCTTATTCCTACAAGATCATCCATTTTAAACAATTTACTTTAACATAATCAATATAATCATGCTAACTAGTTAACACTAATACACATAATCAACACATAATAAACTATATTTAGTAGATTATTAAGGTGAGATTAGGGTTTTTAAGTTGGATTTTTCTTTATTTTCAAGATGATCAACAAGTACTTTAATAAACGATACATCATAAGGAGCTTAAATATGGTGAAAGATTAGCTTACAAGTTTGCCCAAGATTAAGTGAAGATTAAGAAGAGGAAGCTCCAAAGAAAGCTCTAATGCTCCCCCATGCTTGCAAACTCCTTAGATGATCTTGTTGTCACACCCCGAATTTCCAACCAAACACCGGTGGGCCAGGGTGGGAAATATCGTGACGTAAGTTGATATCATCATAGTCAATTAACACATCACAACGGAAGTCTTGGAGTTTAAATTACTATTACAAACCAAATGTTCAAAGTACAAAAATAATATACAGACGGCTTGTAATGAAGATCCACAGGCAGATCGTAAAATATACAAAAATGTGTAACAGACTTTAGGGTAGATTTAAGGATTTGCAAGATCCTCCAAGCAGCTTCTAGCCTATTTCATATTGTACCTGCAACTTAGTCTTTTGAAAATACGTCAGCTTTCGTTGGTAAATACAATTAACTGACAGTTTTTGAAAACATTTCAAAAATTGATTTAAGTGCACCGGGCACGAAAAATCTTTTATAACTTGGGAAAGTTATACTTATAACCTTGTTAACAGATTCACATGTTTGTCAATACATATGGAGCCTACAGAGACCGAGACATGATTAACTGACACACCACTTATGAACCCACGAAGGAGTTATCCCCAACTTGTGGGTAAAAATATTTTAGTATTCGCATATGTCGGGTGTATGCCTACACCCCGTGCTTTGGTTGTGACCATTAGTAACTTAAATGAGCCTAGGATATCCAGGACATGGTCGTTAACCCCCAATGTTTAAGTTATCAAACAAAACTGATCAAAACGGAATATGCGGATTTACTAGTCACAATCCGGCATTCGATTGATCCCATTTCCGACCAAGCGGTAATAATTTATTGTAACTAAGCCCGTATAGGAAAATAAGTCAAGAGTATCTACCTGAGCTAGCACTTGATTTAAATGCAAGTTCATATAAACTCAGCCATTTAATCAATTAGATAAGTGCAGATTACATTTACTGGAAGACTTTAGTCTGGAATAATGGCATAAGCTAACCAATTAGAATGCTAACGGTCCTATTTAAGTCATAGACATAGACCAACTAGCTTAAAGGATCAAAACGGTACAATCAATTTTTGAGTTTCCTATATATTCTATTGTTCTATCAATCATATTTTTCATTTTTTCCGCTGTCCATGATCTGTAATATCCATGTTATATGCAAGTAACCCGATGCACACATGTACTATCTTACATGCAAGTTTAGGATAAAAAATAAGGAAATGGCGTATCAATTAAAGCTAAATTAATCAGCAGAATCTTTGTACTAAACTATTTGCTATCGTCTTTTTGTATCACTATCCAAATGAACTCAAAAATCGGATTAATTAATGTTAATTGACAAAATCACGTTCCGTGAATAGCCGGGACTTGTTTCTCGAGAAGAGATGGGAAACATGCTCAATATCATTTGATTGAATAGTTGACCCAGCCCCTTGTTGTTTGAAAAAACCCTCCACTTCAATTGGTATTTTTCACGAAAAGCAGACATTAGATAACAAATCCAGTGTTTCACTAAGATTTCGAATAGTGGTCCTAAATTCAATCCTATTATTTTTAGAGTTGGTTGGCTAATGAAAAAAAAGAAGTATTTTTATTCTCTTCAATTAAATTTTAAATAAAGTCAAAACAAACTATGAATTTAATATTTTTCCCAATGTACTTGGTCTTTACGAGAACCGCGTGAATCACCACTAAAATCGCCCTTTGGGGGGGAAGGATGAGCAGAAACCAAAGCTCTTATTTTTTGTTGAGTAATAGTTCGAGTAAGTCTTGAATGAGCCCCCCGAAAGCTTGATGCAAATAAACGAATTTTTGTTCTACGTCTCCGGGCGATATATCCCCGTCTACTTCTGATCATTGAATAAATGAAACTTTAATGAATAACTATAGATTTCCTTTCTTTCAGTTATTCTTTTGCCCCATACTAATCGAATGCGAATGTAGATGGGGATTCTATAGAAGTCCTTCTGTCTCATCTGTGACTGTGAGTTGAATAAACGGATGAAGTCAATAAAAAAATCAAAGAATTCAAAGAGTGACTCAGGATAAAGAAACGGAAAAACTAAAGTTGTATGAATTCATAAATACTTTATCGAGAGAAACTATTAAGTGATGACTTGATAGAATGTAGTTTAATCCCCACAAGTACTTAAGACTTGTATGTCATGGTTAAACAATTAACATTCCGGAATTTGAGATTAAAATGATATGGTTAAACCCGTTTCGGTTAATTTTCGTAAACTAGTAACATATGCTCACCGTACGCATATAAGCAATATTGGGTAACTGGGTGAGTTATGAATAAGTTCTATACGTCATTATACTCCAAATAAGTCATAATATCAGTAGGATATCAACTTATATGCTCGTTGAGGTTTTAAAACGAAACTACGTCTTATAAGGCGTTTTTGACCATTACATGACGTATAAAAGGAACTTGCATATATTCTGATGTTTTGATCATAAACATTTTGAAAAATACTTAATTTAGGATATATCATCAGTAGGATATCAAACATAAGTGTGATTCATGGTTTAGGACCAAACTATGCACCGAAAGGGCATTTTGGTCTTTTAAAAACATAAATTACGATATTGTAATAAAACTTAGTTTATAATCAGAATAATAACATCATTATATGTTAATTATATTAACATATCAGTAGGTAATTCATTTGCAAGTTCGTTATTGATTAAAACCTTGTTTTATGTAAAAAGGACATTTTAGTCAAAGTTTGACATTTAGCGGAACTTGTGCATAAACTCAGATTATGATTATGATCATGTAATATAACCTCAGAAGGTTATGCTACATTGAATTATGATAATAGTGCAACCATAACTCAAAAGTAAACTAATCTAAATTGGGTCAGAATCGAAAGTCAAAGTAGAAGTCAAACTTCACGACTTTCAGTTGCGAACCGACCCTAGGACTGGAATTGACGAGCCGAACATGTTCGCACATGTTCTAATAATTATTACCAACTTGTTTAAGTGTCAAAAACATACTTATAACATGTATAAACTCAGATTATAATATTTATAAAATCTGACCCGTTTGACTTTTTAAAACATAAACTTTGACCCGTCAATTGACCTAGTAAACATGATCCTTAGGAGGTGCCCTTTTAAGGGACTAATACCTTCCTAATTACGATCACTTAGCCATTTTCATTTCAAACAATGGTTAGACCATAATGGTCTTAACCGAAAGTCAACGTATTTGTCAAAAATGCTTGACTTTTGGCTATTAAAAGCCTATAAAAAGAAAAGAGCAGAGATGGAACACTTTCAAGTGATCCAAGGGAAACTTAGAACTCAAAGGGAAGCTCTTAGATGGTCAGGAACTTCCAAGAGTGTAATAGAGAGGATAAAGAGTGAAAGAGCAAAGAATGAGTGAACTTAGTGGGCTATTTATAGTGCAAGAAGGTGTGTGAAGATGAAGCCAGGTGTTAGAGGTGTTGTAGGATCTTCACAAGTGTCTAGCAAGGTGTCAAGAGCTGCAAAGGTGTGGTAATTTGCAGGCTAGGTGGCAACTTGACATAAAATTAGGGATTTGACACATTTAGTCCCTCAAAAATAGTATTGTGAATTGTCATGAATTGTCCCTTGACTTTTATTCCATGACCTAATGACACAACTAGTTCTTTTCGTTCAACACGAGATGTATTAAAGAAGAGTACGAATAACCGAACGTTAACGGGTTTCACACTAGGTGTTTTTGTGACTTATTCATAGTTACTATCTTAGAATACGATAATACAGATCCTTATAGTTTAAAAGGTTAATTTACCTGAATTAGTAAGGTTAAAGGTTCGGTGATAGTGTGGAATACTCGAGGATGGTGAATCAAAAGATATCACTTCAACCGGGAGTCGTTCGGGCCGAAAGATGGCTTTGTTATGCAAGAAAACGAAATAATAAAGTCTAGGGGCCTTCAGGTTATTAGTTGAAAGTTAAAATAATGAAAAAGAGGAGTTCAGCAGCGACAGACCGTAGCTTACGGTCAGTGTTATTTTGTTTCAGCAGCTCCAAACCGTAGGCTACGGTTCTCAACCGTAGGTTACGGTTAGGTTTGTGAATTTTTGAGATTTTTGAAAATGTTTGAGTGGTTAACTCATTGAGGTATGATCCGAGGGTTCGTACACATGTCGGTATATTACCGGACGCGAATTTACGAGGTGTTACATCCTCACCCCCTAAAAAGAAATCTCGACCTCGAGATTTTATTAAAAAAGATGGGGGTACTTTTGTCGCATAGTGGACTCAACCTCGCATGTATACTCGGGGCCTCGAAGGGTATCCCACTTAACGTTTACAATAGGTATAAATTTCCTTCAGAGCTTTTAAACCTGTCAATCCTCGATCGAAATTGGTTTCTCAATGAACCTTAGGTTTTTATCAATTTGCACATCTTGATTTAACATTGCTAGCGACTCTTCGGTTAGACATTTCTTTAGATTAGATATGTGGAACACATCATGGATTCCACTGAGTTCCTTAGGCAGCTTAAGCTTATAGGCTTAACCCTTTCCTTGCGACTTAAGGCGTCAGCAAAGACATTTGCCTTGCCGGGATGATAGCGAATTTCGCAATCATGATCATTAAGTGTTTCCATCTAGCGGCGCTGTCGCATGTTCAAATCCTTTTGATTGAATAGATGTTGAAGACTCTTATGATTAGTATATATAATACACTTTGTGCCATATAAGTAATGTCTCCACAACTTAAGTGCAAATACAACAGCACCCAATTCCAAATCATGGGTGGTGTAATTCCTTTCATGCACCTTTAATTGTCGTGATGCCTAAGCAATTACTTTGCCTTTTTGCATTAGCACACAGCCCATGCCAGTGTGCGAGGCATCACAGTAAACGACAAAATCCTCAATACCTTCAGGTAGAGATAACATAGGAGCATTACTCAACTTATGTTTTAGAATTTCAAAAGATTCTTGTTGTTTCGGACCCTAGTCAAACTTAACATTCTTACGGGTCAAGGTAGTTAAAGGAGTGGTTATCCTTGAAACGTTCTCAATGAACCTCCTATAACAACCGGCCAATCCTAAGAAACTACGAAATCTCCGATGGAGTTTTGGCTACTTCCCAATTCATTATGGCTTCAATTTCGGTGGGATCCACTCGGATACCATGTTCACTTACAATATGTCCAAGAAACTGGACTTCTCTAAGCCAAAACTCGCACTTAGAGAACTTAGCATAAAGCTTCTCTTGTCTTAGCAATTCTAGGATGCACCAAAGATGTTTATCGTGATCAATTTGATTACGAGAGTAAATAAGTATGTTTCTATAAAGACAATAATAAACTTATCTAGGTACGGCTTGCAGACTCTATTCATGAGATCCATGAATGCTGCAGGTTTATTTGTGAGCCCAAATGGCATCACTAGAAATTCATAATTACTATACCGAGTCCTAAAGGCAGTTTTGGGAACATCCTCATTCTTAACCTTCAGATGATGATATCTTGATCTTAAGTCAATTTTAGAGAAGTAACTAGCCCCTTGGAGTTGATCGAACAAGTCATCGATCTAGGGCAGAGGATAACGATTCTTGATCGTTATCTTATTTCATTTGCGGTAATCAATGGACAACCGCATTGAACCGTCCTTTTTCTTAACAAAAAGGATAGGAGCTCCCCAAGGTGAGGAACTAGGCTGAATGAAGCCTTTCTCTAAAAGTTCGTCTAGTTGTATTCTCAATTCCTTCATTTCAGTCGGTGCTAGCCGACACAGAGCTCTTGCAACAGGTGCCGCTCCTGGTAGGATGTCAATCCAAAAATCCACTTGTCTATCTGCAGGTAGACCTGGTAATTCTTCAGGGAAAACATCGAGATGACTGAAAGGTTTTCAATCTTTGGCTTTGGCTTGTTAATAGTTACTTGTGCCATGTAAATGACACAACCTTTCCCTAGACACTTGGATGCCTTAAGTAATGGCACTTTGTCTGGCAATCCATAGTGTGAATCTCCAATAATGGTGAGCATTTCACCATATGGGCTTTTAACTTCGATGAGTTTCTTATCACAGGTAATGCGGGCTTGGTTATGATATAAACCAATCCATGCCTAAGACTACATCGAACCCCACCAATTTCATTGGCAGAAGAGAGATGGGAATAGAATGATTCTTAATGGATATAAAACATCCATCAAGAATGGAAGATATTGTTTTTATGGTTCCGTCAGCAAGTTCTACCTCATAAGTTATGTCTAGGGTTCTTATGCATAAATTTAATAGTTTGCTAAACTTATGGTCCACAAAATGATTTATCTGCACCCGAATATAAAAGAACTCTAGCATATATGTCATTAATGAGGAGTGTACTTGTTATGACGTTGTTGTCATTAATAGCCTCCTAGCATTCATCTAAAAAGCACGTTCATTTCCTTTCTTGGCCTCTCTAGGCTTTGCATTGTTACTCTTAGGATTCTTAGGGCAGTTAGTCTTAATATGCCCTTTTTCATTATAGCCGTAGCAAACGCCATCCTTAAGATCCTTGCATTCTAGGGTCTTATGCCCCTTTTTCTTACAGATACCACAGGGCTTATCATATGGATTAGAATTGCACGGTCCCCAGTGCCTGCGGTTGCAGGTCTTACATGTCGGCGTCATGCCCGACTTATCTTGGTTCCTTCTGAACCCAAATCTCCCGTTATTCTTCTTGTTTTATCTACGGGAGTTATCATCCTCTATCTTCCTTTTCCCGTCAGTGTCAATCTTGACTGACTTTTGTCTCACTAGATCTAAGGTGAGAGAAAGAGATAGGTCAACAGCTGACCTATAAGTAGTAGGCTGAACAGCCTTCACCATGCTCTTAATCTCATGCGCTAACCCATTTATAAAACGCGCAACGCGTTTTGGTTAAGGTGAAATCAAATAAGATACTAATCTGGGTAGGGAATTAAAGTCTGTATCATACTTCCGACAATCCAGATTTTTCATTGTAAGAGTCAGAAAATCTGACTCTATCTTCTCCACCTCATGAGGTGGGCAGTATGTTTCCTTTACAAGGTCCGCAAACTTAGTCCATCCAAGTTATACAGGTGTACCTCTCCTGTTGACTAGACCATAGCCTTCCACCATATTAGGGCATCGCCCTTAAAGGATTGGGATACAAACTTCACCACATCCTTATCAGCACAACCGCTGATATCTACTATGGTTTCCATTTCGTCGAGCCATCTCAAGGATTCTATAGCCCCTTTTTCTCCATTAAAGTCTCGGGGCTTGCACGAGACAAAGTTTTTATAGGTACGTCCGTCTTTGGAAGAACGGGACCTATCATTAAATTCTAGTTTCTTTGGTTCACTCTTTGCATTCAATGAGTGAACAGAACTCTCCTTTCAAGCTGATGATGGTGGAATAGATAAAGGTTTGGAGCAAGTAGCGCTCGATTCCTTGAATTTTTCCATGGCCTTTCCAACAGCTGCATCAATGCGAGCTTCGAAATCATCATTATCGATAGGTATATTTTTAGCTTTTTCAGTACTATTATCACGACGATTACTTTGTGCCTCATCTGAATTAGCCATCTCTGATGTTTGGGTACTAAATACCAAATTAAACTTACATTAGCCATGGTATTAATAACCATATAGGCTATAAAGTTTGGATATATAAATTCACTGCCTATATGAACCAGTGTGCATAGAGTCACAACTGTCAGGCTTAATATTTCAAATGAATGTTCTTTGAGATAGTTAGTTATATTTGGCCTAGGTCTTAAAGGGACCATAAAAGGCTTTCTAAATTTGGACGTAGTCCATATACTATTAGACAGTGGATCATAAAGTCACGACTGTCGTGGTCATATTTGACAATATAATATGGCCCGTAGGCAAATCAATACAACTAATCAATTAACATCTCTTAAGATGTTAAGATGGGTAATCATCATATTGATGATATTAGTCATGATCTCATTGATCATATAGACTATGAGGCTTGAGCATGGCTCACCACCTTGGACAGGGAACCATAAGGTTACAACTGTCATTGTCTTAATCGACACATAATATGGCCCGTAGGCAAAATAATATAATGGGTCAATTATCATCTCCTAAGATGTCAAGATAGAAAATCATCGCAATGATGATATTAGTCATGATCTCATTGATCATATAGACTATGAGGCTTGAGCATAGCTCACTAATGGACAATATAGTATTGCTCGTAGGCAAATCATCACTAATGGATGTTAAATTATAGCCCGTAGGCATTTCATCACTAATGGATGTTTAATTATGGCCCGTAGGCACTTCATTACTAATGGATGTTTAATTATGGCCTGTAGGCACTACATCACTAATGGATGTTTAATTATGGCCTGTACGCACTACATCACTAATGATGTTTAATTATGGCCTGTAGGCACTACATCACTAATGGATGTTTAATTATGCCCGTAGGCACTACATCACTAATGGATGTTTAATTATTATCATCGCATTGATGATATTAGCCGGGATCAAATTGATCACATAGGCTATAAGGTTAGGACGCAGTCCATTACCTAAACGGCTAGTGTGGTTCCTCAAGTCACACTGCTAGGAGTATTAACATTGCTTGAATGTTAACACATAATTATCTTAATGGTTAATTAATAATAGTGATGGTCGCATTGACCTTAACGACTTAGAGGCTTGAACATAGTTCACCACCTCTGGATAGAACGATTAATTTTCCTTAAATATTATGATAGAAGGCTATTCATCCTTAACTATCTTTTATAAATTGGTCAATTAATATAGACTTCGCCATTTGGCAAATCAAAACCATTAAGATCTTTTGGAATTATATAGCAGATCATAAATTTCGAGTTAAAATTGAGATGATCGCTTGAAAAGGATACGATGATTACATATATATAATTCCAAATATTTCATTAAATAATAATAGAAAATACAATACTTAAAATAAATTGAACTGATTGTCCTTGCAAGGACTAAAAGAAACAATATGTCCACGTAGGGACTTAAAGAAATAACATGTCCTCGCAGGGACGAAAGAAAGGATTACAAGACTTAAAATCAGAAGAGATTTCATTCATCCTTTTTTCCTTTGACTAACTTGGAAAGTTTCTTGAAGAACTTATTCGTCTTCTTCTCCGTCTTCTAAGCCTGTTGTTGCATTTCCTTCATCCACTCCAAGGCCTCATTAATGGCTTCAAGAGGTGGCGTAGGTTGTGGTTGTGGTTGAGGTACAACAGGATATTGGTACCTATAACTTGGGTATCAAGTAGGTGGATAAGCAAGTGGGAAAGGAGATGGGTAAATTGCATTATGCATGACCTCTTGCATATAAGGGTCATGTGATAGTGCCTGGTAATCTAAGTTTACCGGCGTAGTTGGGTTTAAAGGATTATATCCAGACGTATCCGGATATGTAGGAATAGGGTTATTAAAACCCGATGGTGGTGTTTGAACCACATGTGGTGGTGTCGGTTCCACCACAGGTGAAGCATTAGAGGGTCCACCCATTTGTGGGTCCTCAGGAATGGTAGCGAACCCGACCGTTGTCCCTCACGCACCGACATACGTGCTCCACGTTTCCTCCTCGTTGGCTCAGGTGGTCGCTGAGGTTGCTCCACCTCTTCCATTTGAACGTCTTCCTGTGTAGGAGGCGATGTTGGAGAGTGGTACGAAGGAGTGTTAACAAAAGTGAATTGACTCCAATATATGTCCCATTCATTAGGACCTTGATAAGGTGATCCTGCATAAGAGTTAGAACCGCTAGAGATTTCAATAGGGTGTCCATGCGATCCTAACAGTGGCATCTCCGGGTCGGAGTCCTCATCCATAGGATTTGGTTGATCCAACTGACTCTGATCAGCTGGAGGTGGGTTAAAATAAAGATCTGGGTTAAACTCTTCATGATATGAATGTGAATGGGAATGATGGGAATGGTGAGAGTGGTGTGAATGATAGGAGTGGTGAGAGTGGTAAGAATTTGGGGAATGTAGGGGCGAGTATTTATGAGAGACAGAGTGTCTCGCTGGTTGCCAAGGAGATGAATCTCCCGAATCTTGATAAGAATTCGAGTTATGAGGTTGTGAAGGGATGCGCCCCGATGGTCCTCCCCTCATTGGACCTTTTCCTCTTCCACTTTGTCCGCTGAATCTTGGCGGCATTTTTCGAGTTAAAATCAAGTCAAAACAATAATAATAACTTAATAATGAAATGAGTAATCCTAGGTCAAAGCCTAGACTTGGAAGTCTAAGGAATGTGCTATTGTGTAATGTTTGATATTAAACATAAAAGGCTAGTGTTTAATTCTCTTAAACGTTGGCTCTGATACCAACCTGTCACACCCCGAATTTCCAACCAAACACCGGTGGGCCCGGGTGGGAAATATTGTGACGTAAGTTGATATCATCATAGTCAATTAACACAGCACAACGGAAGTCTTGGAGTTTAAATTACCATTACAAATCAAATGTTCAAAGTACGAAGATAATATACTGATGGTTTGTAATGAAAGGTCCACAGGCGGATTGTAAAATATACAAAAATGTGTAACAGACTTTAGGGCAGATCAAAGGATTTGTAAGATCCTCTTATATCCCTACCAAGAAGCTTCCAGCCTATTTCATATTGTACCTGCAACTTAGTCTTTTGAAAATACATCAGCTTTCGCTGGTAAATACTATTAACTAACACTTTTTGGAAAACATTTCAAAAATTGATTTAAGTGCACAGGCACGAAAAATCTTTTATAACTTAGGAAAGTTATACTTATAACCTTGTTAACAGATTCACGTGTTTGTCAATACATATGGGGCCCAGTACAGAGACCGAGACATGATTAACTGACACACCACTTATGAACCCACGAAGGAGTTATCCCCAACTTGTGGGTAAAAATATTTTAGCATTCGCATCTGTCGGGTGTATGCCTACACCCCGTGCTTTGGTCGTGACCATTAGTAACTAAAATGAGCCGAGGATATCTAGGACACGGTCGTTAACACCCAATGTTTAAGTTATCAAACAAAACTGATCAAAACGGAATATGCGGATTTACTAGCCACAATCCGGCATTCGATTGATCCCATTTCCGACCAAGCGGTAATAATTTACCGTAACCCAAGCCCGTATAGGGAAAATAAATCAAGAGTATTTACCTGAGCTAGCACTTGATTTAAATGCAAGTTTATATTAACTCAACCGTTTATTCAATTAGATAAGTGCATATAGCATTTACTAGAAGGCTTTAGTCTGGAATAATGGCATAGGCTAACCAATTAGAATGCTAACGATCCTATTTAAGTAATAGACTTAGACCGACTAGCTTAAAGGATCAAAACGGCACAATACACTAGATTAAGCGATTACCGAATAGAAAGTAGTTTAAACCCAAGAAGTACTTAAGACTTGTATGTCATGGTTAAATAATTAACATTCTAGAATTTGAGATTAAAATGATAAGGTTAAACCCGTTTCGGTTAATTTTCGTAAACTAGTAACATATGCTCAACCGTACGCATATAAGCGATATCGGGTAACCGGATGAGTTATGAATAAGTTCTATATGTCATTATACTTTAAATAAGTCGTAATATCAGTAGGATATCAACTTATATGCCCGTTGAGGTTTTAAAACGAAACTACGCCTTATAAGGCGTTTTTGACCATTACATGACGTATAAAAGGAACTTGCATATATTATGATATTTTGATCATAAACACTTTGGAAGAATACTTAATTTAGGATATATCATCAGTAGGATATCACACATAAGTGTGATTCATGGTTTAGAACAAACTATGCACCGAAAGGCATTTTGGTGTTTTAAAAATATAAATTACGATATTGTAAGAAAGCTTAGTTTATGATAAGAATAATAACATCATAATATGTTAATTTATATTAACATATCAGTAGGTAATTCATTTTCAAGTTCGTTACTGATTAAAACCTTGTTTTATGTAAAAAGGGCATTTTAGTCAAAGTTTGACATTTAGCGGAACTTGTGCATAAACTTAGATTATGATTATGATCATGTAATATAACCTCAGATTATGATTATGATCATGTAATATACCCTCAAAGGGTTATGCTACATTGAATTACGATCATATGCAACCATAAGTCAGAAGTAAACTAATCTAAACCGGTCAGAATCGAAAGTCAAAGTAGAAGTCAAACTTCACGACTTTCGGTTGCGAACCGACCCTAGGACTGGAATTGACGAGCCAAACATGTTCGCACATGTTCTCATAATTATTACCAACTTGTTTAAGTGTCAAAAACATACTTATAAGATGTATAAACTCAGATTATAATATTTATAAAATCTAACCCGTTTAACTTTTTAAAACATAAACTTTGACCCGTCTATTGACCTAGTAAACGTGATCCTTAGGAGGTGCCCTTTAATGGATTAATACTTTCCTAATTACGATCACTTAGCCATGTTCGTTTCAAACAATGGCTAGACCATAATGGTCATAACCGAAAGTCAACGCATTTATCGGAAATGCTTGACTTTTGGCTATTAAAAGCCTATAAAAAGAAAAGACCAGAGATGGAACACTTACAAGTGATCCAAGGGAAATTTAGAACTCAAAGGGAAGCTCCTAAATGGTCAGGAACTTCCAAGAGTGTAATAGAGATGAGAAAGAGTAAATGAGCAAAGAATGAGTGAACTTCGTAGGCTATTTATAGTGCAAGAAGGTGTGTGAAGATGAAGCCAGGTGTTAGAGGTGTTGTAGGATCTTCACAAGTGTCTAGAAAGGTGTCAAGAGCTGCAAAGGTGTGGCAATTTGAAGGCTAGGTGGCAACTTGACATAAAATTGGGGTTTTGACACATTTAGTCCCTCAAAAATAGTATTGTGAATTGTCATGAATTGTGCCTTGACTTTTATTCCATGACATAATGACACAACTAGTCCTTTTCGTTCAACACGAGATGTATTGAAGAAGAGTACGAATAGCCGAATGTTAACGGGTTTCACACTAGGTGTTTTTTGACTTATTCGTAGTTACTAGCTTAGGATACGATAATACGGATCCTTATAGTTTTAAAGGTTAATTTACCTAAATTAGTAAAGTTAAAGATTTGGTGATAGCATGGAATACTCGAGGATGGTGAATCAAAAGATATCACTTCAACCGGGAGTCGTTCGGGTGGAAACATGGCTTGGTTATGCATCAAAATGAAATAATAAAGTCTAGGGGCCTTCGGGTTATTAGTTGAAAGTTAAAATAATGAAAAAGAGGAGTTCTAGAGGCCCCCTGTAGGCTGCGGTCGCCAGACGTAGCTTACGGTTAGTGTTATTGTGTTTCAGCAGCTCCAAACCGTAGGCTACGGTTCTCAACCGTAGGTTACGGTTAGGTTTGTGAATTTTTGAGATTTTTGAACATGTTTGAGTGGTTAACGCATTGAGGTATGATCCGAGGATCCATACACGTGTTGGTATATTACCAGACACGAATTTTACGAGGTGTTACATCCTCACCCCCTTAAAAGAAATCTTGACCTTGAGATTTTATTCAAAAAGATGTGGGTACTTTTGTCGCATAGTGGACTCAACCTCGCATGTATACTCGGGGCCTCGAAAGGTATCCCACTTAACCTTCACAATAGGTATAAATTTCCTTTGGAGCTTTTTACCTATTGATCCTCGATCGAAATTGGTTTCTCAATGAAGCTCAGGTTTTTATCAATTTGCACATCTTGATGTGACATTGCTAGCGACTCTTCGGCTATACATTTCTTTAGATTAGATATGTGGAACACATCATGGATTCCATTGAGTTCCTCAGGCAGCTTAAGCTTATAAGCTACAAAACCGACACATTCGATTACCTCGAATAGTCCAATATATCTCGGGCTCAACTTGCGCTTCTTTCCGAAGTGCATCACACCTTTCTAGGGTGATACCTTCAACATAACTTTGTCCCCTATTTGGAACTTAAGAGGTTTTCGCCTCTTGTCTACATAACTTTTCTGCCTATCACGGGCAGCTTTGAGACGGTCATGGATTTGTATTATCTTATCAGCGGTCTCTAGGACAATTTCAGGTCCAGACAGTTGGGCTTCCCCAACTTCAGCCCAACAGACAGGCGTTCTACATTTTCTCCCATACAAGGCTTCAAAAGGAGCAGCCTTGATGCTTGTACGATAACTATTATTATATGAGAATTCTATTAGGGGTAAGTGGTCATCCCAACTTCCACCTAGATCAATCACACATGCTCTAAGCATGTCTTCCAAAGTCGGAATAGTACGCTCACTCTGTCCATCCGTCTGTGGACAGTAAGCCGTACTAAAGTTTAATCTTGTGCCTAAAGATTGTGGGAAACTTTTCCAAAAGTGAGATGTATATCTAGTATCTCTATCAGATACAATAGATATCGACACGCCATGTAAGAACACAATCTTGTCCACATATAGCTTGGCCAACTTATCAGAATTATAAGTCTCTTTAATTGGCAAGAAATGTGCTGACTTAGTCAGCCTGTCCACAATGACCCAAATCGTGTCATTACCATGTTTTGTCTTAGGTAACTTGGTAATCAAATCCATAGTTACCAATTCCCATTTCCAAGTGGGAATTTCAAGCTGTTGTAGAAGTCCTAACGGTTTCTGATTTTTGGCTTTAACTTGCGAAAACGTTAGACACTTAGCTACATAAGTGGCTATGGATTTCTTCAAACCCATCCACCAATAATTCTTCTTTAAATCTTGATACATCTTGTCACCACCTGGGTAAACTGAGTATTTCGAATTGTGTGCTTCTTGGAGGATTAGATCTCTAAGTCCTCCAAAGATTGGAAGCTACATTCTGCCATTAAATCTAAGGATTCCATCCTTTCCATGCACTAACTAATCAACAGTTCCGCCTAATCCTTCATTAGCAATATTAGCCTCTAACAAGGCTTGCTTTTGTGCATCTAATAGCTTCTCATTCAAGCTATTTCTGAGCTCGATGCTCTTGGAGTTAATCCTTATTGGCTTAACCCTTTCCTTGCGACTTAAGGTGTCAGCAACGCCATTTGCCTTGCCGGGATGATAGCGAATTTCACAATCATAATCATTAAGTGTTTGGCATTGTCGCATGTTCAAATCCTTTTGATTGAACAGATGTTGGAGATTCTTATGGTCAGTGTATATAATACACTTTGTGCCATATAACTAATGTCTCCACAACTTAAAGATACAACAACACCCAATTCCAAATCATGGGTGGTGTAATTCCTTTCGTGCACCTTTAATTGTCGTAATGCATAAGCAATTACTTTGCCTTTTTGCATTAGCACACAACCCATGCCAGTGTGTTAGGCATCAGAGTAAACGACAAAATCCTCAATACCCTCAGGTAGAGATAACACAGGAGCATTACTCAACTTGTGTTTTAGAATTTCAAAAGATTCTTGTTGTTTCGGACCCCAGTCAAACTTGACATTCTTACGTGTCAAGATAGTTAAAGGAGTGGCTATCCTCGAAAAGTTCTAAATGAACCTCCTATAATAACCGGCCAATCCTAAGAAACTATGAATCTCTGATGGAGTTTTAGGTACTTCTCAATTCATTATGTCTTTAATTTTGGCGGGATCCGCTTGGATACCATGTTCACTTACAACATGTCCAAGAAACTGGACTTCTCTAAGCCAAAACTCGCACTTAGAGAAGTTAGCATAAAGCTTCTCTTGTCTTAGCAATTCTAGGATGCACCGAAGATGTTTCTTATGATCAATTTGAAACGAGAGTAAATAAGTATGTCATCTATAAAGACAATGACAAACTTATCTAGATACTTCTTGCAGACTCTATTCATGAGATCCATGAATGTTGCAGGTGCATTTGTGAGCCCAAAAGGCATCACCAGAAATTCATAATGACCACAACGAGTCCTGAAGGCAGTTTTGGGAACATCCTCATTCCTAACCTTCAGTTGATAATATCCTGATCTTAAGTCGATTTTAGAGAAGTAACTAGCCCCTTGGAGTTGATCGAACAAATCATCGATCCTGGGCAGAGGATAACGATTCTTTATCGTTATCTTTTTTAGTTTGCGGTAATCAATGCACATCCGCATTGAACCGTCCTTTTTTTAACGAAATGGATAGGAGCTCCCCAAGGTGAGGAACTAGGCTGAATGAAGCCTTTCTCTAAAAGTTCGTCTAGTTGTATTCTCAATTCCTTCATTTCTGTCGGTGCTAGCCATTACGGAGCTCTGGAAATAGGTGCCGCTCCTGGTAGGATGTCAATCCTAAACGCCACTTGTCTATCTGGAGATAGACCTGGTAATTCTTCAGGGAAATAATCAGAATATTCCGAGATGACTGAAAGGTTTTCAATCTTTGGCTTTGGTTCGTTAATAGTTACTTGTGCCATGTAAATGACACAACCATTCATAGACACTTGGATGCCTTAAGTGATGACACTTTGTCTGGCAATCCATAGTGTGAATCTCCAATAATGGTGAGCATTTCACCAGATGGGCTTTTAACTTCGATGTGTTTCTTATCACAGGCAATGCGGGCTTGGTTATGATATAAACCAATCCATGCCTAAGACTATATCGAAACCCGCCAATTTCATTGGCAGAAGAGAGATGGGAATAGAATGATTCTTAAAGGATATAAAACATCCATCAAGAATGGAAGATATTGTTTTATGGTTCCATTAGCAAGTTCTACCTCATAAGTTATGTCTAGGGTTCTTATGCGTAAATTTAATAGTTTGCTAAACTTATGGTCCACAAATGATATATCTGCACCCGAATATAAAAGCACTCTAGCATATATGTCATTAATGAGGAATGTACCTGTTATGACGTTGTTTTAATTAACAGCCTCCCTAGCATTCATCTGAAAAGCACGTGCATTTCTTTTCTTGGCCTCTCCAGGCTTTGCACTGTTACTCTTAGGATTCTTAGGGTAGTTGGTCTTAATATGCCCTTTTTCATTACAGCCTTAGCAAACGCCATCCTTAAGATCCTTGCATTCTAGGATCTTATGCCCCCTTTTCTTACAGATACCACAGGGCTTATCATATGGATTAGAATTGCACGGTCCCCAGTGCCTTCGGTTGCAGGTCTTACATGTCGGCGTCATGCCCGACTTATCTTGGTTCCTTCTGAACCCAAATCTCCCATTATTCTTCTTGTTATATCTATGGGAGTTATCATCCTCTCTCTTCCTTTTCCCGTCAGTGTCAGTCTTGACTGACTTTTGTCTCACTAGATCTAAGGTAAGAGAGAGAGAGAGAGATAGGTCAACAACAGACCTATAAGTAGTAGGCTGAGCAGCCTTCACCATGCTCTTATCTCATGCGCTAACCCATTTATAAAACACGCAATGCGTTTGGGTTAAGGTGAAATAAAATAAGATACTAATATGGGTAGGGAATTAAAGTCGGTATCATACTTCCGACAATCCAGATTTTCATTGTAAGAGTCAGAAAATCTGACTCTATCTTCTCCACCCCATGAGGTAGGCAGTATGTTTCCTTGACAAGGTCCGCAAACTTAGTCCATCCCAACTTATACAGGTGTACCTCTCCTGTTGACTGGACCATAGCCTTCCACCATATTAGGGCATCGCCCTTAAAGGATTGGGATACAAACTTCACCACATCCTTATCAGCACAACCGCTGATATTACTATGGTTTCCATTTCGTCAAGCCATCTCAAGGCTTCTATAGCCCCTTTTTCTCCATTAAAGTCTCGGGGCTTGTAGGAGACCAAGTATTTATAGGTACATCCGTCTTTGGAAGAACGGGACCTATCATTAAATTCTAGTTTCTTTGGTTCATTCTTCGCATTCAACGAGTGAACAGAGCTCTCCTTTCGAGCTAATGATGGTGGAATAGATAAAGGTTTGGAGCGGGTAGCGCTCGATTCCTTGAATTTTTCCATGGCCCTTTCCATGGCCTTTCCAACAGCTGAATTAATGCGAGCTTCGAAGTCATCATTATTGATGGGTATATTTTCAGCTTTGTCAGTACTATTATCACGATGATTACTTTGTGCCTCATCTGAATTAGCCATCTCTAATGTTTGGGTACTAGATGCCAAATAAACTTACATTAGCCATGGTATTAATAACCATATAGGCTATAAAGTTTGGATATATAAATCCACTGCCTATTTGAACCAGTGTGCATAGAGTCACAACTGTCAGGCTTAATATTTTAAATGAAGTTCTTTGAGATATTTAGTTATATTTGGCCTAGGTCTTAAAAGGACCATGAAAGGCTTTCTAAATTTGGACGTACTCTATATACTATCTGACAGTGGATCATAAAGTCACGACTGTGATGGTCATATTTGACAATATAATATGGCCCGTAGGCAAATCAATACAACAAATCAATTAACATCTCTTAAGATGTTAAGATGGGTAATCCTCGTATTGATGATATTAGTCATGATCTCGTTGATTATATAGACTATGAGGCTTGAGCATGGCTCACCACCTTGGACAGGGAACCATAAGGTTACAACTGTCATTGTCTTAATCGACACATAATATGACCCGTAGGTAAAATAATATAATGGGTCAATTATCATCTCCTAAGATGTCAAGATAGAAAATCATCGCAATGATGATATTAGTCATGATCTCATTGATCATATAGACTATGAGGCTTGAGCATAGCTCACCACCTTGGATAGAGAACCATAAGGTTACAATTGTAGTAATGCTCGTAGGCAAATCATTACTAATGGATGTTAAATTATAGCCCGTAGGCATTTCATCACTAACGGATGTTTAATTATGGCCCATAGGCACTTCAACATTAATGGATGTTTAATATGGCCCGTACGCACTACTTCACTAATGATGTTTAATTATGGCCCGTAGGCACTACATCACTAATGGATGTTTAGTTATGGCCAGTAGGCACTACATCACTAATGGATGTTTACTTATGGCCCATAGGCACTACATCACTAATGGATGTTTAATTATGGCCCGTAGGCACTACATCACTAATGGATGTTTAATTATGGCCCGTAGCCACTACATCACTAATGGATGTTTAATTATTATCATCGCATTGATGATATTAGCCGGGATCAAATTGATCACATAGGCTATAAGGTTAGGACATAGTCCATTACCTAAACGGTTAGTGTGGTTTCTCAAGTCACACTGCCAGGAGTATTAACATTGCTTGAATGTTAACACAGTATTATCTTAATGGTTGATTAATAATAGTCACGGTCGCATTGACCTTAACGACTTGGAGGCTTGAACATGTTCACCACATCTGGATAGAAGGATTAATCTTCCTTAACTATCATGATAGAAGGCTATTGATCCTTAACTATCTTTGATAAATTGGCCAGTTAATATGGACTTTGCCATTAGGCTTGAACACGTATACGTCAGCTTCCAACCTATTTCGTATTGTACCTGCAAGATGTGTTCCCACATTAGGGTTTTCATGTTTATATGGACTCAGTTATGTCATTGGTATACCGTTATTCATTGTTCTGTTTCATTTCATCGGTTTTGTTGGCATGAATAGTGCAACCGCGAATATTCGCCCAACACTTTCTACCAAAACTTAGGGTATAGTTTGATTTGTTTCGCGTCGTGACGGAAACAAATATATGTTATGGTCTGATTTACTTGTCCTAATACTTGTGATATGACGTACGACTCAGTTACGTAATCAAATTATGATATAATGCATGAGATTATGTACTAAAAATACTGATTAGTTTGTACAGAATTACTAGTTATCTGCCATTTGTCACAATGGAAACTTTATTAACACTTTTTAACAAAACTCTTAGATTATTTATTTTATAAAAACCTATACTTTATGTAATACGTGAAATCTTTTTAAGTGTGTAGACATTTTCATAACAATTCCAAAAATGAGTACATGTTCATGACCTTTCCAAAAATGAAAACTTTATTATTACTTTTCAACAAAATTTCTAGATCATGAGTTTTAAATAACAATCTATATTTTATATAATGCATATGAACATTTTAAGTGCAAAAATCATGTCCATAACATTTTTGTTAGTAAATCTTGCTAGATCTAAACATGCATGTGTTTAGATCTTCATTTATAACCATAAAAATGCAAGATTACTTCTATTACAAAAAGACAACTTCAAGATCATCAAATAAGCTAAATAATCATATTAGTATGTTTATTCTTGTTAATGTTTTTAAATGATTTTTAAGTAAGATTTCAAGATAATCTTGTACTTTTTATATTAAATCATGATATTAAAAATGTAGTAATAAAGTATGAAGCTTACTACTAGCTTGATGAGCAAGATGAAGGTGATGATAGTATGAAAAATCTTTGAATCATTCGTGCCCCTCCATATTTGCTAGATTTCCTTGAGTTTGAATTTTGAAAAGGTGAAGATGAGGGTGTTTGGTCTTGGCCGATTTTTGGGAGGGAGAAGGAAGTAGGTGAAAGGTGTTTGGTGAATATTGGAAATGAAGAACGATGGAGTGTAAGTGTGTTGGTTTGGTTATGTTTTGCACTTACTAATCATGCTTCTCCTTGTTCCAACACATCAAGAAAGGTGTCTGGGCATGGGGACCCACCCATAGCCGTGAAATGGGGGGGTGGTTTGGTTTTAATTTTTTATATAAAATCTTAATATATTTTGTAAACTTTATAATCTTGGATGTTTTTATATATTAGTTTTTACAAACTTTAATGGCTCAACACTCTAAAGTGATGTTATAATATGTCAAACTAACTTACTAGACTAATTGTTTCGTTGTTCGGTTGATAAATTCGGTTCAGGTCTCGTACCTGGTTAAATATTGACATTTTGTGTTAGTTATGAAATTTTATTTACACAATTATCTTTGTACAAATTTTATTGTCCAATTTATTAATCTAACTCTCCGGACTAATAAATTTGTTACTTCGGACTCAGTTCTTGTGCCAGCTTTGTTGTCGGGTATTTACTGAATTATCCATGTAGCATTAAAACCTAAAGTTTAAATAAGGGTTTTTGTGTTGTTTTTAATACCCTATATATTATTTATGATAAAAAATATTTATTTTTGAATTTCGGACATTTGCTGTTTCGTTCTACGGAGTGCTGTACAGTCTGCATTGCTGTATTTTTCTGCGGACTGGACAATTTGGTGTTTTAATAGAATTTTTCTGAAAGTATTGTTCGTACATTATTTACAACTAATGTTTCTATATAATATTTATCACCGATATACTTTATTTCTCGTTTTTGCCGTGTCAGACTGTACCGCGATTAGTCCTGACATGTACAGTGTGTTCGCTGTCACACCCCGATTTTCGATGTAGCGGAAGCGTCGCAAGGTGTGGCCAGAGCGGCAATCGTTGCATTCAACCAAGTAAACGAGAATTGTAATACGTTACAAAAAGTTCATCCATACACTTTATTCAACACAAGATTTACATACAACCTTTTGTTTTGAAACATACCACAAGTTTAACAACATTATTTAAAATTCAAACACGAGTTTACAAACACAATATCAAAGTCTGGATGAAATATAATATCTTTGACTTCATAACATACGAACATGTTTTTTTCCCAAAGGTCATCCACTAGTTTCCTGTAATACATGTTAGTTTGAAAAATGAAGTCAACAAAAGCTCGTGAATTCATGTTATAAATTTTTGCATCAAATGAATCTTCAAAAACATTTGAAATAATAAATTTATTTAATATAGCTTAATGAAACTTGTAAGATCATTAGTGTGTTGCAAGGACACTAATCTGTATGCCGAATAAGGTGGCAACCAAACCTTGACGATTAATTGTGTCTGAGACACTTGTTTTAGACACAGATGCACTCTAATACAATCTGTTATTGTTGTCGTAATAGAGTGGGGCTCGCCCAAACCCAATAGATCTATCCCCTTGTTCCTCGGTACTTGTTATTCACTAATGGTCCCAATACTTGAGCCTTATCCACATGTGATCTAAATATTTTCATTTCCAAGTTATACTAAATGTAACAAGTATACATCCTCGTACGTTTAAAAACCATAAAAAACATTTAAATAAAAGGGGAAACATGAACTCATAGATTTGCACTCCGTGCAAATCTCTAATCAATTTCCGATACTTCATTTGTTTCTCTACCTACAAGTGTTCTATTCTCATTAGACACTTAGGCTTTCTTTTGTTTTCGTACAAGTATCTCATCTTGAATTTCGTACTTGTATTTATTGATTTTTCTTTGTTGGTATTCATATGTATATATGTATATATCTTTCATATATGTTTTCTAGATTGATTACTTATAAATGGGTCTAGCCCATAATTTAAATGTAAAAGTTCAATCTAAAAGTTTATTACATATGGGCCTAGCCCAATAGGTTTTGTAAGTATGGGCCTAGCCCAATTTGTTTCATATGAGTGGGCCTAACCCAAATGATTTCATGCATGTGGGCCTAGCCCAATTCATTTTTTGTATGTGGGCCAAGCCCAACTTGTTTTTATTTAAATTGGGTTAAGCCCAATTGGTTTGTAAAGGTGGGCCGAGCACAAGTTAAAAATGAAAGAGTGGCCTAGCCCAAAATAGTTTATAGAAATGGATTAGCCCAATTTTGTTTTCTAAAAGTGGGCTTAGCCCAAAGTTAATTTTATAAAAATGGGCTTAGCCCAAGTTTGATTTTTATAAAAGTGGGCCTAGCCCAAATTTAATTTATAAAAATGGGCTAGTCCATATATTTTTATAAAAATAGGTTTAGCCCAATATAATCTTTATGAAAATGGGCTTTGCCCAAACAATTTGTTTAGTTGGGCTTAATCCAAATTTTAAAAAATTTTCTAGCAATGTTATAACTTATAGAAATTTATTTGTAAAAACTACTAGATATAAGTTAAATTTTTATACGTCCTAGTTGTATAAAGTGTGACGTCTTTGTCGACCATTTTATTCGTTTCCACCGTTATTTTTTTAGCAATGTTATAACTTATAAAAATATTTGTTTGTTTTCCCTGTTATGTTTATGTTGGGCTTATATTCACAAAGGTTTACACATTAGAGCTACTTTTGGGCTTTAGAGGGGTTTGTGGGCTTCCTAGTGCCTTGTGGGCCTAGGGTTGTAAATGGTGAGCTTAGTGAATATTATAAATATATGTCTTAGGTCAAGGTGAAAAGGCTAGAGAGTTGTATTTGCAAAACTTGTATCAGACACTTTGCTAGTGTATGCAAGTTGTTCTTAATTCAAAGTTTGTTCTTCTTCCAAATCGCTATTTCCGCTACTGATTAGGTTAGTGATACCTGTTAGATCCGTTATTGGGACTTACAATTGATATCAGAGCCTGCTGTTCAAATACAGGCTCCCGGTATCGTTGATTGAAGAAGTTGTTTCGAAGTGGTGTTGCTGCTGTTCAGAATTGCTGATGTTCCGAATTTCTGTTCAGAACAGAAGAATCACTAGTTTTGTCTTCGGAATTGTTACTGTTCCGAAGAACTCGAAGACAATCTGAAGGTTTCGGATCTGCTACTATTACGGATTCTGAAGAACTGATCCCGGACTGTTGTTCAATCCGGATTACTACTTTTCCGGATCCGAGATACTGTTGGTGGTTATCAGTTCCTTGGAAGTCGGATTTCTGTTGCTGAAATTTCGGATTACTGTTGCATTTGATAAGGATTGGATTCTGGATTCTCATCATTCCGAATACTCTATTCCGGATTCTCATTCTGGATTCTCATTCCAAATTCTTTATTATGGATTTACTTTTCTGGATTCTCTCAGTTCGGATTTACAGGTTTTCGGATTCATCAACTCGGACTTTTCAGTTTCGGATTCATCATCTCGGATTTATCAATTCGGATTTATCAATTCCGATTTATCAATTTGGATTATCAATCCGGATTTATTAATTCGGATTCAATTCAGTTTTGGATTCATCATCCGGATTTGACCATATCGGACTGTCTTCGAAGTTGACCATTCCGGATTGATTTCGGATCAATCACTGTTCATCATAGAAAACTTAAAATAAACTAAATTTAAATCTGTTTGGTAATTCTAATTAATTTAATCATGAAGAATGGATATATGACAACACAAGACTTGACCAATGCCACTCTGGCTGCCCTGCAATCACAAACTCTAGCCCTCCATCAAGAGTTAGATCAAGTCATTGGCACTTCTACTAAATTGCCACGTTTGTTGTATGGAGATGAGTATTACGAATGGAAGTTTCGTTTCGAGCAATATTGCAAGGCAAAAGAGCCTGGTGTGTGGAGGTGTATTATGAATGGTCCACGGGGATAGTCTATAGTACCGATCAAGATCCGAACACAAAGATTCCTAAGCCCAGTCATTTGTGGACTCCAGAAGATGTTAAGATAATTGAGGAAGATGAAAAGGCCTTGGCTGTACTGACTATGGCACTTGGACCTGATATTCCTATTGCGGTTAGAAATTGTAAGACCGCTAAAGAATTATGGAGTGAACTGCAAAATCTTTATAAGGGAAATGCAGATATGAAGGCAAGCAGGGTAAATCAGCTGAATCAACAATTCAGCTCATTCTATCACATCTACGGGGAAACCATTGAAAACCAGATTCGTTGACATGTAAAGCTTGTTTCCCAGATGATATCAGCTGAGATCACTCTCACAAACAGTGTTATGAACAAACAGTTGTTAAATTCAATGCCAAAGAGTTGGGATGCAGATGTGGGAATGATAAAAAAGACGAAGAACCTGAATGATGTCACTCTCACAGAAATGATAGCTACTATTAAATCATGTGAGATTAATAACAAGCAGAGAGACATAAATCATCAGAGCAGTTTGAAGGCCGCCGGGATAACAAGGCAAAATGTAGCGTTGATGTCACAAAATTTGGTTTATAGCCCTCTGCAAGGAAATTCTCAAACATTGTGTAGCTTAAATGTAGTTTATAGTCCTCTCGCCACGCCGCAGAAAATCCAGTACGTGTATGGGCTTCAATCTCAGACTCCCACTATGATTTCTGCTGCTCAAGTTCAGACACAGTACCATGCTCAGTATCCCAACATGGTCTTCAGTCCTGCCGTTCCTCAAGCAGTTCAACAAGGCAACATTCCCCAATCTGCTGCTGCAGCGCCTGCACCTGCTCTGCCTGTGTTGCGTTTCTCACTAAAGAAAACGAAGAGAAATTGGCCATTGCAGCTTCGATGATCAAGAGCTTGAACGCCTTTCTGGCAGGTGATCTGACTCGTCCATCCATTCTTCCAACCGAAGTTGATCAAATAATGGAGAAGGACCTGGACGAGATAGATGTGTCCTGGAATCTTGCAATGGCTGCCTTTCGTGTTAACAAGTTTCAAAAGAAGTATGGACGGCAACCATTGCCAAATCTGAACACCGGTCTTACAAAGGATAAACTCAGGTGCTACAGATGTCACGAACCAGGACACTTTGCCAGCGAATGCAAGAAGCTTCCATCCGAATACGTGTCATCCATGGTTGCAAACATACAGAGCAGCGACAGACAGCTGGTCCAAGTCTCTCCCTCAAAGTCCACTACGAGTCCCTCGAGCAGCTCGGGCGGGAAGTCAACAACATTGGTGGCCCAACAGCATGAAGGATTCAACTGGGCAGATGCTGCAGCTCAAATGGAAACTTTAAATCTCTCCAAGAACAGCAAGCACTGCATGATGGCGCAGACAACTAAGACGCCCGATCTTTCGGAAACGGTAAATCGAATTCTCTGTTCTGATAGTTGTTGTTTTAAATTATCACAAATGCGCGCCCATAATTCAACTCTTGTAGCTGAATACCAACAAGCTGCGTCACTGAATGTCGCCCTTAAACATAAGAACAAGCTTCTTATGGAAAAGGTCGAAGCTCAGAAACAAGATATAGCTCAGCTAAAACTAGACTTGAACCAACAGCAGTGTTGGGTCTGCAACTATAAGCTAAAACTAGCTGAAAAGGACGTAGAACTTCAGGCAGCCTTAGCCAAGCTAAATTCCTTGACAGGGAAATTTCACGAAAATGAAATAAACATTAAAAAATTTGAAACTTCCAGCAAACTGGTCAAGGACTTATGTGACCTTCAGCTAAATTACAAGAAAAATTTTACCAAAGGTCTTGGGTATAATAGGGATCCTCCACCATATAATCATAACTATTATAGAATGCCTGAATCTGAGGCTGATCTAGAAAATGCAGAAAAAATGATTTATGGTAAACCTTCAGATTATCTTTCTAAACCATGGAAGCCCTATTACCCAAAGTTCTCTAAACCAACTGAACTCAAGAGGGATGATGCTTTTGTTACTTCCACACCACTTTCACATGAATCTAGTGATCATCCTTCTGGTAGTACAGATGCTTTGGAGAAAGTAACGTATAAGGCAGAGGAATCAATATCCTCCATAGAATCTAACGGGGAAAAGTCTTCTGAAACTCAAACTGAATTCGTGAACGATACTAACGTGTCTACCTCATGTGCAGAAGAAATTTTAGTTGAGGATATCACAGAGGGTGATCAAGAGGAATGTCTGAATGCAAATTCAGACAATTCGGCTGCTGATTATGAATTTTATAAGCCCGCCTTTGACATTTTAAATCAATTTCTTGCTGAACAATTTAAATTCTCAGACAATGTTGGTTGTGTTGAGAACACAAACAGTTTTAATTCAGGTTTTTCATCGAATGCTAATGTTTTACATGATACTAATAACTGTAATAACTCTTGTGATGAAAACATGAATTTAGCTATAGGTTCAGCATCGACAGATGATTCGGTTTCATCAATCTCAACTGAAGAGAACGGAAGTTCTTCTCCAGAGGCTTCGTCTGTTGATGCGAATCCTAGGGTTGACAATGAGAAAGTCAACCAACCAACCGACCTTGTGAACATTGATGTTGGAATAATGCTAGAAGATTCGGGCGACTTAACTTCTTCACACCAAGCGCAAGGGACTGATTCTGAAATAACAGATGATGAGCACTCTTTTTCTGACATTTCAAATGAAGATCTTGAAACTGATTCTGAATCGGATTCTCAAACTTTTCAAAATTTAGAGATTCCACCTACTTGTAACGTTTCAAGCTCATCTTCTGAAAATTCGAAAAAGGATGTCCCTGCGGAGCCACCCGTATCCTCTACACAATCTGTCACGAAATGTGATTTGTAAAATAAGATTAATAAACGGAGAACACGCCGATCCAAAAAGAAGAAAACCAAACAGGCATCTCCGACAAATGAAAAGGGAACTGCTGAGTCCCCTCATCACTCTGAGAAGTTGACTCAGCAGCGACAAACTGAATCTGTTAAGCAAACAGCTGAACAAATATCAGTTAAAGTTACGCCTAAATCTACACGTTCCAAATTGTCAAATTCAAATCACCAAACTAACAAGTGTGCTGATGGTTGTGCGCAGGCACCAATCAAGAACAACACCGGCATCAGCCGTCAGTACCCGCAAGCAAGAAACTGACAGACAAATTGCCTAGAATTTCCCAAGCTGAACGGACTGTTTTCTTCCAGAAGAGGTAGACCTGTTTCAAATTGTGGATTTCTCAGGCATATTGCGCGAAATTGTCAAAAGGCCTTTACCCCGATTAAGACATTGTATTCATGATATTAGAAGACTATGCCTAATCGCCTACCTCTGGCTCGATTTATGGCTAAGTCTTCTGATCAAGACTGGAACTTGGCCAAGAGACAATCTCTCAAGTCCTTAAGACCTTCAGGTTTCTAGAATCCTTCTAGCACTCCTAGTATTGTGCAGAAGTCTGACTCGTTAACCTGGAGGCCTAAGACATTGACCAAGATTCAGTCTTTTGCCCCATTACAAACCAATCAAAAGCACCATCAACCTCATCCTCAACTAATTCAATTTTCCGTGAGGTTACTTATATTGATGCAAATGGCATGCCTAGATCTTCAATGGTCTGGATTGCAGCCTCTAACTAAAACTTGTTGAAATGTGCAGGAACAGCTCTGGCGAACTCTTGTCAAACCTGTTATGCTGACAGTGGCTGTTCCATGCACATGACCAGAGACATCTCGCAGTTGAATGACATTCAGTTTTTCGATGGCGGTTTTGTTTCCTTCACATGTGGTGAGACAGGGAAGATTTCTATGAGAGGAACAGTTTGCAACGGAGCCCTCAACTTTAAGAATGTTAATTACGTACCAGAATTGAAGCACAGTCTTTTGAGTGTGTCTCAACTCTGCGACAATCATTTGGATGTTCTTTTAACTAAAAAAGGGTGTTATGTGCTGAAACCAGGTCTTATTATTCCGAATAATTGGATTCTTTTTAAAGTTGCACGAAAAGGAAATGCATATGTCATTGACGTGAACAAGGCTCCCTCTGACAAGCTCACTTGCCTCTTCTCGTCTACAGTTGAAGATGATGCAATGCTATGGCATTGTAGACTGGGACACATCAACATGAAGAACTTAAATCGTCTTGCAAAAGGTGGTTTAGTCAGAGATCTACCAGTTCGCGACTTCATGCAGGTTGAAAAGTGTGAATCATGTGCCCGTGGGAAACAACATCGACAACCACAGAAATCTAAAGCCGCTCCTTCCACGTCTCAAGTCTTAGAACTACTTCAGAAGGATCTTTTTGGTCTGACAGACATTCTGAGCATTGGCGGGAAGGCTTACTGTCCGGTTATTATTGATGACTTCTTATTATTGATGACTTCTCGCGATTCACCTGGGTTTTCTTTCTTACGCATATAAGTGAAACCGCTGAGTTAGTCAAACAGTTTGTCACGCTTATGGAAAACCAGACAGACACAGCTGTGAAGGCCATTCGGTGTGATATCGGAACAGAATTTAAGAATGTTACCTTAAATTCTTTCTGTTCCTCCAAGGGTATTGACCGCCAGTTTAGTGCAACCAGAACTCCACAACAGAATGGGGTTGCCAAACGCCGAAATCGAACGTTAATTGAAGCTGCACGTACTATGCTGGTTGAATCCGAGCTATGTAACATTTGTGCAAATCGGGTTTCGAAAACCCGTCCCAATTTATCAATCGAAGTATATTTATTTTACGTCGTTCGATAATTCTTTATTTATTTAATGTTATAAAATTTATTAAATACTTCTAATATGTGGATAATAAATAAAGTTTAAAATTAATAAAATAATAAGTAATCAATTAAATAATAATATACTTAGGAAATAATTGTTGGTTGTAATAATAAAAAAAAATCTGAAATAAAAAAAATTGGGTGAACCGGGATCGAACCCGGGTTCCCCGGATACACGCCCACCACAAACACCACTCCGATACACACATCAATTGTGTTAGATTTGGATTATGATTTCACTTATGTTGAACCTGAGATGAAACATGCAACAATGGCACAATCAAAGACGCGCCTTTCCTTTTCTTTTCAACCTTTCCATAATCAAACCTCGGCTATTTTTGGCAAATCGGAATCAGTCCGGCTGTCATCTTTCTGGCAATTACCAATCACCAAATCATGTTACCAAAAAAAAACCGAAATCGAAACCTCTCGCCTTCGCCTATAAATACTAAACGTTTTCTCAATCAAGACTCGCACCTTTTCTACTCTCTCTGTTTCTCTGCTCAAAACACCCCCTCCCTGCTCGCCGGAAAGCTCAGACAGTCACCGGAAATCGAACATCGGAACCTGTGATTTTATTTCTCTTTTGCTCTTGGTATACCCTGTTCCCTTTCCTTTGTGCATTGCTTAAAATCTACATATTTATACTGTGATTAATCAGGAGAAAATCGGATTTAAATTTTGGGCGGGTATGAGTTTGGTTCAAATTTGCGATGAAGAAGATGATATGCGCATATTTATTATAATTAAAATCACTGTCGGGTTAAGCACCCAGCCCAACTGGTTGGGCCGGTGCAAACCGAACACACGGTCGTTGGTTCGATCCACGCACACACACCGGCTCGGTTGATTTAAACCTTTTTTAATCTGTCACTTCTATATACATTCAATCAGTATATAAGTATAATTAAATTCCAAATATTACCGGGTTAGACACCCAGCCCAGTTGGTTGGGCTGGGTGCAAGTTACAGCCACGGTCTCGGGTTCGAGACTCATGACACGTCAGGTTCAATACAGTTTAATCTTTTTAAATTTAAATGAATATAAATAAACCTAAGAAGTGTATAAGAATAATTAAAATCATGATTCTTTCGGGTTAGACACGTAGCTCAGTTGGAAGAGCTGCGTGCACGCAACCGAGAGGTCACGGGTTCGAGCCTCACCACACGCATGCCAACAGTGCCATTGAACCGGTCTGACAAGCTGACAGGCTGACAAGATTTTTTTTTAAATATTATTTTTATTTTTATTTTTATTTTTCTAACATTTTATTTTAAGGCCTTATGTTTGATATAAAATAAATTAAAATGTTTAAAAATATATATTCTAAGGGTATAAAATATCAATAAAACCCACCAAAAATAACCTAGGATCTAAACAAAAGTTTAACCTAAATGTTAATTTATTTACCGAGTTATCGCGTTATTATTTCTAGGTTAGTACTTTCTCGTTGATTAAATTCCCAACTCGTGCGCTCTCCTTACCATTCAAGAATACGCACCCAAGGTGAATGAATCTCTACAAATTCCCCGTTTTAATCATGTTTTGGGGTGTATCATGTGTGGTATCGTTTCTTTATTTTATTTAAACACTTGTGCTTATATTATTTCGTGATCAAATGTGTATTGCTTGTAGTGTGGTTTATATGTGGATACATTTTATCATTTCAGTGCACTCATTTCATTAGGCCCATCAGTTCCTCGTGGGATACGGGTTAAGCATCAGGTGCCTCATTAGATCGGCTCCGTTCGATTGAGCCTTGATCTCAGATACATCATCATTCATGTCATATATTCATTCAATGTGGTTTGTGATTTGTTACATTATACATTTGTTCACATGTGATTATGCACAATCTTATTTAAACAACGATAAAATTGATTTACTTAAATGTTTTATCAAGGTTCACTCGCCAACTTTTGTTGACCCAAAATTCCTTCTGTTTTACGCATGATACAGGTGATCAAGTTGAGGAAAGAAACACCTAGGATGGCCTTAGAGGAATAATCAAGTTATTTCGTTGGAACAATCATTTGGTTTATTATTTGTGTTTGTATGAAATTTTGTGTTGGATATTTGAAATTTAATTTGAATTTAATAAATATGAAACTTGATAGTAAATATCATGAGCTTTTGTGATAACCCAATCATGCCCCGACTTTTATTCCGCTGCGGGTTGGGGTGTGACAGATTGGTATCAGAGCTTGTGACTATAGGGATATAGGATAGGTTATTAGACCTTTAGAGCCTATACTATAGTTGACTAGATTTAAATTGTTTATGTGTTACATGCAAAATTCATGATGTTTATATGTTTCATGTTTATATTCACACACAACATTATGCAAACATTCTCACAAGTACATGTTAATATGCAATGCTCATCATAGATCATACCCTCATATCATATCATATCTATGAAAGCACACACCTCACAATTTCACAATTTCCGTGATTTCTTTTCAAAGATTTTTGCAATGTTTTCATATTTTTCAAATCACATCAAAGTGAGTTTTCACGACGGGCATGTAGTAACTGGAAGGGTTCAAGTACCGGTAGTCGGAATGTCCTGTCTAGGCTTGGAATTCGTATAAATCCAAAATAAAGGACCAGTTTGCCTACCTGGGGACTAACGATGAGAGTACGAAGGACCTATTAGGCCAAAGCATGCTATACCAAACGTCGTGTGAACTAACCCCACTTTGAGTTGTCATTGTGTCCACACTTGGACACCCTCCGACCATACATCTCGCAATCATGTTTTACGATTTTCATTCGGGTGGTGCAAGTGTTAACCCGTCGACACCAATGTGAATCCTACCAAGCCCAATAGTCATGGGGGCCCACATGACTACACAGGCAATGGTATGGGGGACATTTGGAGGCCCAAACATGAGCAAACCCAAGACATCCTATGGATGTAGTTAAATTATTTTCAGTTATGTTTTTTTCATTCTTTTTACGACACATGACACCTAGGAAATTCTTGAACTCACAATCTTCCTACATATATTCCTGTAGATGTCTGCTAGGCAATTACGTGGAGGTAGAAGGTCAGGAAAGTTAAACGAACGCTTGGCCACGCAAATTGCTAAACAAATGGCCGCAGTGCTTCCTGACATCATGCTACAAGTTCAGCAAGCCCTCACCGCTAATCCCATTAACCCTCCCAACCAAGAAGACCAAAGCGTCGCCAACCCTCCTCCCAAAACCCCTAATGCACCTACAAACACTTCAAGTCTTGCGATCCCCCAAAATATGAAGGGACTGAAGGTGTCACCGCTCTCCTCCACTGGTTTGAGGAGATGGAAAACACCTTTCTCAATTGTGACTGTCCTGAGGACCGTAAGGTACGTTACGCGACTGGAAGATTGTTTAGGATAGCCCTTACCTGGTGGAACACGGAAAAAGGAAAGCGAGGTGTAGACGATGCCATGGCATTATCATGGGAAGAATTAAGAGAGGTCATGACAAGACGTTTTTTCCCTAGAAGCGAGATCAAGAAGCTTGAAGATGAATTCTACGCTCTAAAGCAAAAAGAAGGGGATCACACCTCCTACAACAAGAGGTTTCTTAAGTTGAACCAAATGGTTCCCAATCTGTTCACCCCATTATACCGCTTAATTGAACACTACATTCGAGGCCTCCCCTCGAAAATCCAAGATTCGGTTTTAAGCACTACGCCTACAACACTTGAAGCCGCAATGGAGTTAGCTACGGAACTCACTAAAAATCGCATTCAAAATGGCAATTTTAAAGATGAGAAGAAGAAAACACCCATTGAGACCCCAATTCCAAACCACTCAGGTTCATCCTCGAAGTTTGCTGGTAAGAGGAAGCGAAATGGCAAGAACTTTGCTGTCACCCAAACCAACCCTCCCATCACTGCTGCTCCAATCACCCAAGTTGCCCCTCCAGCCGCACCGTTCAAAAGGCCATACACTAGCCCACACCCAAAGTGTAACTGTTGCCAATACCATCACCCTCCTGAAAACCCTTGCCAACATTGCACAAGTTGTGGCCGTGCGGGTCACACTATCCAAACCTGTCGTACCCTTCAGCGATCAAACCGCAGTCAACCTCCAACCCAGACCCAAAATCAAATGGTGGGCCAAGGCCAACAACCCTTACTTCTACCACCTGCACAACTCACAGCCCAACCTTACTACCAACCTAACTACCCAATGATGCAATTCATACGAGCCTGTTTTAATTGTGGGGACCCAAACCACTTCAGGAATACTTGCCCACGCCTGGTGAACATCATCCATGCCCAGCTCAAGCAAACCCGGTAAACCAAGCTAACCAAGCTCCTCCACCTGCTAGAGGAAGAGCTTTCAATATCAATGCCAACCAAGCCAGGGCTGACCACAATGTGGTCAACGGTACGTTTCTCGTAAATGGTAGTTATGCATCCATATTATTCGATACTAGTGCGGATAAGAGCTT
Organism: Scalesia atractyloides; assembly: GCA_947069175.1. Taxonomy (NCBI): domain Eukaryota; kingdom Viridiplantae; phylum Streptophyta; class Magnoliopsida; order Asterales; family Asteraceae; genus Scalesia; species Scalesia atractyloides. The sequence continues at coordinate 49,247,423 of CAMTDV010000001.1, read as the reverse complement.
TGTGTCTTTAGAAATCGAATCTATTCTCGACCAACCTCGTGATAATCTTGTTGAATCTCTGACGGTGGAAGTTGCTGACGGAAAACCCACTTCATTAAATTCTATTATACGCGATTGTACTCTCACCCTAAATGATCACGATTTTTCTATTGATCTCATTCCTATGAAATTGGGAAGTTTCGATGTTATCATCTGCATGGACTGGCTCAGCCATCATCACGCTAACGTGGTGTGCCATGAAAAGTTTATTCGTATTCCTCTCGCCGATGGTCAGACACTACGTATCTTTGGGGAAACTCCTTCGAAAGGGCTCAAATTGATGTCCTTCCTTCAAGCCCAAAGTTATCTTCGCAAGAATTACGTCGCATTTCTAGCTCACGTCGTCAAGAAGGAAGGCAAGTAGAGGAAGCTCAAAGATATTCCAATTGTGAAAGAATTCCTGCAAGTTTTTCCCGATGACGTTTCAGGACTTCCTCCTGTGAGAGAAGTCGAATTTCGAATCGATCTTGTGCTTGGCGCTACACCAGTCGCAAAATCTCCCTATAGGTTAGCCCCATCCGAGATGCAAGAGTTGGCCAGTCAACTGCAAGAGCTGACTGACAAAGGATTCATACGTCCTAGCTCATCGCCTTGGGGTGCGCCCGTTCTTTTTGTGAGGAAGAAAGATGGAACGTTTCGCATGCGCATTGATTATAGAGAACTCAACAAGTTGACGGTTAAGAATCGCTATCCACTGCCTCATATTGATGACCTTCTAGACCAACTTCAAGGCGCCACCTGTTTTTCCAAAATCGACCTTCGTTCTGGTTATCATCAGCTTAGAGTGCGCGAAGAAGATATTCCAAAAACTGCCTTCTGAACTCGTTATGGTCATTACGAGTTCATGGTTATGCCCTTCGGTTTAACCAACGCCCCCGCTGTCTTCATGGATTTGATGAATAGGGTATGCAAACCCTATCTCGACCGTTTCGTCATAGTCTTCATCGACGACATTCTTATCTACTCCAAGTCAAAATCCGATCATGAGCGACACCTTCGACTCATTCTTACACTCTTAAGGACTGAAAAGCTTTACGCTAAGTTCTCAAAATGCGAATTCTGGTTAAGAGAAGTACAATTCCTTGGTCATGTCATCAATGACAAAGGGATTCATGTCGATCCTTCAAAAATCAAGGCAGTACAAGAATGGCAAGCGCCACGCACCCCTACCGAAGTTAGGTCATTTCTTGGCTTGGCTGGTTATTACCGACACTTCATTGCCAATTTTTCCCGTATCGCCATTCCGCTCACGGCCTTGACTCACAAGGGAAAACCCTTCATTTGGGGACCTAAGCAAGAGGAGGCCTTCCAAACTTTAAAGCAAAGGCTTTGTGACACACCTATCCTTACACTCCCTGACGGTTGCGATGACTTTGTGGTTTATTGCGACGCATCAAGGCAAGGTCTAGGCTGTGTATTGATGCAAAGAGGAAAGGTGATAGCCTATGCCTCTAGGCAACTCAAAGTTCATGAGAAAAATTACACCACCCACGACCTGGAACTTGGAGCCGTTGTATTCGCTCTCTAGATATGGAGACATTATCTTTACGGTACCAAGTGTGAAATATACACTGACCACAAAAGTCTCCAGCATATATTCAACCAAAAAGAGTTGAATATGAGGCAACGAAGATGGGTCGAACTGCTCAACGATTACGACTGTGAGATTCGGTATCATCCTGGCAAGGCAAACGTGGTGGCTGATGCGCTCAGTCGAAAGGGATATGCGAACTCTATTCGTCTTCTATGTTCGCAAATCATAACCAATATCAAGAATCGAATCCGGGCAGCTCAACATATCTCTGTAACGGAAAATGACGTACGCGATGAGCTGTCATGTGGAGCTGAACTCAAAATTGAAACCAAATCCGACGGTATTCTATATTATTTAAACCGCATATGGATTCCCGATCGCGACAACCTTCGTGATTTCCTCATGAATGAGGCACACAAAACACGATACTCTGTACACCCAGGAGCCGATAAGATGTATCAAGACCTACGATACACCTACTGGTGGCCTGGCATGAAAAAGGATATCGCTGTTTTTGTTTCCAAGTGCTTACATGTTCCAAAGTGAAAGCTGAACATTAAAGACCTTCAGGACTTCGAGTCCAACCTGAAATACCTGTATGGAAGTGGGAAAACATAACCATGGACTTCATTACCGGGTTACCTCGCACCTCCAGTGGGTATGACACCATATGGGTAATCATTGATCGTTTTACAAAATCAGCTCACTTCATTCCGATTCGCGAGGATTTCAAGAACGAGAAGTTAGCTCGTATCTACATCAACGAGATCGTAAGTCGTCATGGTGTACCGTTAAGCATCATTTCAGACCGTGATGGTCGTTTCACTTCAAGAACATGGCGAGCCATACAAACCGCTTTGGGTACACGGTTAGACCTTAGCACCGCCTTTCACCCTCAAACTGATGGTCAATCTGAACGCACCATCCAAACCCTTGAAGACATTCTTCGAGCATGTGTCATAGACTTCAAAGGGAACTGGGACGCTCATCTACCGTTAGTCGAGTTTTGTACAACAATAGCTATCATTCAAGTATCGGCATGTCTCCTTTCGAAGCTTTATATGGTCGTAAATGCCGATCTCCAGTATGTTGGCACGAAATTGGCGAAGCGCAAATCACCGGACCTAAATTGATTCAAGGAACAACCGACAAAATCCTTCAAATTCGAAACAATCTTCTAGCGGCTCAAAGTCGTTAAAAGAGTTATGCTGACAAACGACGAAAGCCCTTGGAGTTTTGTGTTGGTGATCAAGTACTTTTGAAAGTATCACCGTGGAAGGGAGTGGTTCGTTTTGGCCAAAAGGGAAAGCTAGCACCACACTACATAGGACCTTTCAAGATACTCGAAAGAGTAGGACCTGTAGCCTACAAGCTTGACCTACCAGAAGAACTCAACATAATGCATCCCACGTTCCACGTATCAAACTTGAAAAAGTGCCTCGCCGACGAAAACCTCCATATCCCTCTAGAAGACATTCAAGTCGATGAATCAATGCACTTCGTTGAAAGACCAGTTGAAATCATGGATTTCGGTGAGAAGCGTTTAAGGCGAAGTCGTATTCCAATCGTCAGGGTACGTTGGGAGTCAAAACGAGGACCGGAGTTTACTTGGGAACGTGAAGACTCAATGCGCGAAAAGTACCCGCATCTGTTTCCGGTTACCACTACTACTTAAATTTCGGGACGAAATTTCTAAAAGTAGGGGATACTGTAACATTTGTGTAAATCGGGTTTCGAAAACCCGCCCCAATTTATCAATCGAAGTATATTTATTTTACGTCGTTTGATAATTCTTTATTTATTTAATGTTATAAAATTTATTAAATACTTCTAATATGTGGTAATAAATAAAGTTTAAAATTAATAAAATAATAAGTAATCAATTAAATAATAATATACTTAGGAAATAATTATTGGTTGTAATAATAATCGAAAAATTCTGAAATAAAAAAATTGGGTGAACCGGGATCGAACCCGAGTTCCCCGGATACACGCACACCACAAACACCACTCCGATACACACATCAATTATGTTAGATTTGGATTATTATTTCACTTATGTTGAACCTGAGATGAAACATGCAACAGCGGGACAATCAAAGACGCGCCTTTCCTTTTCTTTTCAACCTTTCCGTGATCAAACCTCGGCTATTTTTGGCAAATCGGAATCAGTCCGGCTGTCATCTTTCTGGCAATTACCAATCACCAAATCATGTTACCAAAAAAACCAAAATCGAAACCTCCTGCCTCCGCCTATAAATACTAAACGTTTTCTCAATCAAGACTCGCACCTTTTCTACTCTCTCTGTTTCTCTGCTCAAAAACACCCCCTCCCTGCTCGCCGGAAAGCTCAGACAGTCACCGGCAATCGAACACCAGAACCCGTGATTTTATTTCACTTTTGCTCTCGGTATACCCTGTTCCCTTTCCTTTGTGCATTGCTTAAAATCTACATATTATACTGTGATTAATCAGAAGAAAATCTGATTTAAATTTTGGGCGGGTATGAGTTTGGTTCAAATTCGCGATGAAGAAGATGATATACGGTGTTTATATATATTTATTATAATTAAAATCACGGTCGGGTTAAGCACCCAGCCCAACTGGTTGGGCCGGTGCAAACCAAACACACGGTGTTTAGATTATCTTTTTATACATAAAAAATGCAAGATTCAAGTTTACTAGTTTATGACAAATTCAAGATCATCCATGATCATCAAGAAAACCATATAATTATGTTAGTGATTATAGTTTTTATTAGTGTTTTTCAAGTGGGTTTTTAATTATCTTTCAAGATGATCTTGTACATTTACATGAAACATAAACTATAAGATCAAGTTATGGAGCTTACTAGTAGCACTAGGCTAGGGATGATCAAAGTGATGTAAAAAGATGAAGAAAGTGATGATTCAAGAATTCCAAAGCTTCCAAGTGTGCCTCCTAATCCTTGCAAACACCTTAGATTATCCTTGGATCTCCATGCAAACTTGAATTTCTTGAGTTTGGGTTTTAAAAAGTTGAAGGTATTGATGGTGGTGTTTGGCCGATTTTTAGATGGAAAAGGAAAGGAGAAGTGTTGTGTTTATGTTTGGAAAATGAAAGAATGGAAAGGATTTGGGTTTTTGGTGTTGTGATTATATCTTACACCATATAATCCACTAAACCATGCTCACCGTTAGACAACAGAACAATCAAGTGACTAAGTGGCATGGGGAAATTACCCCATGTAGCCGTGAGTTTAGGGGGGTGGTTAGTTATTTTTTATATAAAAACTTGTAATTTTTATAAAATTTATAAACTTTAATGTTTTTATATATAAGTTTTTATAAAATCTAATGGTCCAACACTTTAAAGTGATCTAGTGGATCCTAACCAACGAGTTAGAATTCGCTCCTCGTTTGGTAAGTACCAACCACACTTAGGGTACGATGTTGTCAAGTTAGGGGTGAAACCCGCACCTTGTCAACTAGTCCCACTCCTGGATTTTCAATCTCACCAAAGTTTCGATTTTTCGATCAATTAGAGACGTGTAGTAACTGGAAGGGTAAAATGCCGCTAATCGCTTCTTGACGGGAGCATTTAACCTATAGGCCAAAGCAAGTTTCTCTAACTCGAAAGGGTCATAGTCGACGTTTCTCAACTCGAAACACTCCAATGTTTTACTAAGCATATCTTTTATGTTATCTCAATTTCTATGTGTTTTAATACTTGCTACTTCGTTCATTTCGAACCCGGTGCCCAATTCACACGCCTTTTGTCACACCCCGACCCGCAGCGGAATAAGAGTCGGGGCATAATTGGGTTATCACCAAAGCTCATGATATTTACTAATATGTTTCATATTTATTAAAGTCAAAATTACATTCTCAATAATCCAAACATGTCCATACAAATACAAAGAAAAATAACCAACTAAACAATACAAGCTCTAAACCAATTTATTCTTCTAGGCCAATCCTATGTGTTTCTTGCTGCAGCTGGTTCACCTGTATCATGTGTAAAAAATGGGGGTTTTTGGGTCAACATAAGTTGGCGAGTGAACCTTGTTAGATAAACATTTATTTTTGATTTTCTTGTTATTTTATCAAGGAAAAATTGTGCAATAATCATAAGTGAGCAAAGGTAAATAATCAAACAGTAGCCATAACAACCACAAACTATAACATACGATAACATACAATAACATACAATAACATGCAATAACATACAATAACATACAGTAACATACAATAACATAAATGGGGAAACGAATGGCATATGATAAATGTATGTACTGAAAATGATAAATGTCTGTGCGATCAAGGCTCAATCAAACGGAGCCGACCGTATTGCATGTACTGAAAATGATAAATGTCTGTGCGATCAAGGCTCAATCAAACGGAGCCGATCGTATGTTGGCACGCCAGGTTCACGCTCATAATGTAATGGGGAACATGCTCAACGCTCATAATGTAATGGGGAGCGGCGGCCTATGAAATTGCATGTACTGATAATAATAAACTAAACCCAAACAATAACCACACAACAGTTGAAACAAACTGAATACACATTTGTTCAGGATATGATGTATGCACAATGATTTAAATATAATAAATGGTAAGACACATGATACACCCCAAAAACGTGATTAAAACGGGGAATTTGTAAAGATTCACTCACATTGGGTGCGTTTGGTTGAAGATGATGAGGTGCGCACGAGTTTAAAGGATTGAACAACGAGTATTAACTAACCTAAATAATAACGGAAGATATAGTAAATGAGTGGATTTTATTAATAATTTTAATAGGATTTTTAGATATATTTTTGTGAGTTTAAGGCTATTTCCTATCTTTAAAAACATTATTTTTAAGTATTTTTAATTGATTTTTAAATTAAATTAAATAAATAAAAATATAAAAATATGTTGACTTTTACGTTGACCGTTGACTATTGACTTTGACTTGTTGCCTGGTTTTATTGTGTAACTGTATGCGCCGGGTGAGGCTCGAACCCGAGACCTCCCGTTCGCGTGCACACAACTCTACCAACTGAGCTACGTGTCTAACCTGAAATAATTCTGTTTTTAATTATATTTATATACTAACTCAGTTTATTCAAAATTCTTTTATTTTCAAAAATGTTTTAAATCATCGAACCGGTGCCGTTAACAGGTCTCGAACCCGCGACCTGTGCTTTAACGTTACACACAGTCCACCGCTGGACTGTGTGTCTAACTTGGTTAATATACCGATTTTTATTATACTTAACATCTAACGGAAGTTAATCCGGTTCAGTTAGAAAAATAAAACATCTTTATTACAGAGAGGGTGTGTGTATCAAGGGTCGAACTCGCGGCGTGTTATTTGTATGTGCACAGAGTCCACCACTGGACTGTTAACCCGAGATAATATCCAAATTTTATTAAACTTATAATCAACCTACTTCGTCTTCTTCGTTACCGATTTACAGTTTGCGATTTCTCTACTGTTCCTTGTTTAATTTGATTGGCAAACATTCAACAGACTAATATGAAATGGCAGAGACGATATTTAGAAGTAAACATACCGGAGAACGATTTATCTCAGAATTCCGGCAAGTCGTCGGCTCTGTTTTTACGGATTTCTACTGAACGAATAAATCAACAGTTTTGATTAGCTACGAGAGGAATTGAAGTATTAAACAAGAGTTATCAGAAGGTTTGAATGTCTATACCGTTTCACAACTGAAGATAAGGATTTTCAGAAGTTTTCCGGCGAACTGGAATTATCCGATATTGACGTCTGAAATTGATTCCGATTGAAGGGTCTGAGTAGCAATAGCTTAACAATTGATAGACCACGAAAGAATTGAAAGACATACTGTTTTGAAGGAGAATACGGTTTTCCGGCGAAAGTCCGGCGAGTCCAATTAGATTCTCCGGCGAACTGAAAATTGTGCGAAAATGTAATTGAGAGTTTGCAGAGTGTGTTTGAGTCGCGAGAAAGGACAGAGATTGAAGTAATTCTGGAATTGAAAGTTTTCGGTTATTAAAACCGATTCACTCTAGAATTCAAGTTCATTCAAAGCAAACTTGATTGAAAGTGTCGGTGTATCGGTTAAACTCAGTAAACCGCGATTAATCAAACGTCTTTGGACGTTTGATGACCGATTTCGGTTACAGTTGGAGTAACCGGTTGATCATGGTTGTCTATAAGATTTATTTGTTTCCTAGAGTTGACAGAAAACAACAAGTGGCGGAGTGGTTATGTGTGTGTGTGTTAAGTCTTTGGAGTTCTTTCCGGCTGACCCGGGTTCGAGTCCCGGCAGCCTCATTTTCTTTTTAACTACTTTATTTTTACTTTTTATCAATTATAACTTTTATAGTTTAGTTTGTTTATTAATTATGCATCATTAAAAAAATAAAATGGACATAAATACGCAATGAGACATTTATAACTTGATATTCGATTACAAACGGAGCGGGTTTGGAAAACCCGTTTTTGACAAATGTTACACCTTTTGCAATCAAAAACAATAATAATTCTCGCAAACCAACTAAATTTATACCCCTTACGCAATCATATGTGTTTATACTTTTGAATACTTGTTATGCTTATGTCATCTATGTGGACTCATAAGCGTTATGTGATACTTAAATACTCAAATGTGACTTTTATAATCACGTTGTGATCAAGCCTCATCCTTTCCCCTTTCGTCGACCACTTTCATGACAACCATTCGATTTAGACTTATACCTAAACCTTTTATCATTATGTGAATTTCCCCACTCATGCATGAACCTTGAACCTCATTATTTTATCAAAGGTGTTTCTCACCCTACAATCTATTTACGTAAATCACATACACGAAATTCCTAAATCATACTTTAAATGTTTCTTTTCCCAATTTTCAAAATCTTATGAAATGCTATCTATCAACTTAGTCGGTCTAATGAACCTCTTGCCAACGGTTTTCATAATTCCTTCAATCACTAGAACACACTCACTTTATGCTATCATTCTAAAGACGTTTTGTTCCGAACAAAGAACCAACGAAAACTTTCTCTCACTTACATACATGTAAGTTTTGAAAAAAATCCTTTCAAAAATCAAAGTTTATCCACATAATTTTCAAGCACAACTTTCCCTATTTCGATATCAAACACCTTCAATGAAGCAAGCTCACTATTTTAAAGCCTTTTCAAGAATTTTAATACGCAATTTTAAATCTAAACACGTGGGCATGGAAAACTCATTAGGTCGGACAATCTTCGACATACTTAAGTCTTAATTTTTAAAACCAAAGTAACATTCCTTTTACAAACCACATCTTACATCGCAAAGTAATACTTTTCTCAATATTCTCTCGACGTACATAAACCCGATCCTTCATTCCCGATGGATCAGGCCTCTTTTGTTTCAACAAACTTAATGTTTTGACTCAAACAACCATACACATGCATATAATCATACACGATCTAGTTTATGCAGTCAATATTTCATAGCAATCCTACATGCATCATTGTTACCCTTTTTATTTATACACTCAAAGTTTATACTAGACTTATGTGTGCATAACGCCATGCAAATTTCAACTTATACATTCTATACTACATGATAATTTTATACGTATTTGTCTTTAATCGTACTCAAAACTCATACATTCGCACTACTTGGTAGTCATACTTGAAACCTATAGGTGGGTATAACCCGAGTGTTTTCGCCTATATTAGACACACTCACACTTAAATACAGCTTACATGCTTAATTTTTATACGCTATCTTACACACCTTTTGCTTCTAATGCCAAATTTAACCTACCCCGTACAATACTAGTACAAACTATGCGGATCATGCACAAAACAATATAATCGCGGGTGCACACGGTATTATATTAGTAGGCGCATGAAAACAATAGTGAGTTCTACTATGTATTACAACACGGAACGTAACATGACACCGAATAGCGAAACTGGCGTAACATTGTGTGAACATGGTGGATACGCCGTTGGTACGTCCTATATATAAGTGTCCCCGTCATGTTACCAAACTTTGGTAAAACGTGCCCCCTGGACCTTGTTAAATGCATTTGATTTATAACAAACTTTGGTGACCCAACTTTGAAACGCTTGCCACTCGATTAACCATGAAAAGGCTTCATTCTCAAAATCGTTGGCTTTAACCGCTACAACTATCACTAGCATCTCCCAACGTCCCATGTTCGCATTTTATCCGATATCCACACCATTCTTACCCCTCGCTTACACCTACTGAATCGTTCATTCGCTCTCATACCATGAATATTCCCAATTCTCTCCTTACCATTTCATCCATACTTTATTTTTAGTAAATCGGCATATCCATTTTTACAAACATCCCCACCAGTTCGAGTCAGTAAAAAAAACCTTTTAAGATATCTTTCATTCTTTATTACGCACAAACTTCAATTAGACGGCCTACTACCGCTAAAACTTTTTGAAACCATAACCAACTGCCATCCTAGCTTCTCACCTATAAACTTGTTTTCTTTTCTTTTCTACGTGTGATTTTGCTAATACGCATTTGAACCAATGAAATATTTTCCTACAAACTACGGTGCGGGCCACACATTTTGTCAAACTACATTTTTCCGACAACTTTTAGGTCACCTCCTTTTAAAACATTTTTCTCCCAATTGAGTTGTTCAAACTCACTTTGCACTACACACACATACACGTCTTACTTATTCCTGCACCCACTTACGTTGGGAGCCTCAAAACACCTTAGGCGAACAAAGTACCTTCACGAACCTACCATTTTTTTATCCTTCAAAATTTCTATACATATTTGCACATTTATAAACTTTAAACTTCAAAATCTTGATTTTAGCCAAACATTTTCACCAAAATTACATCTTTTCCAAAGTCTTCCTCTTGAATAACTTTCAGGATGAAATTTCCTAGGAGGGGAGACTGTAACGCCTCACTTTTTCATATTCTCCTTAATTTGAAAGTGTAATCATGTTTCTGTTTATGGAACCCATTATTCGTATCGCATTCGTATTTCATTACCCAGTCTTGTAATTCGAGACTTTGATCGTTATAAAATTCATACTTGATATATACTTGTCTTACGTGCATTCAATCGTTTAATACATGTTTACATACAAACCGATACTTGTTATACGCGCAAATACTCATACATACATACTCGATACTCAGAATATACTGACATATATGTTTTACACTTAAAAACAAGACAAAATACCAAGTTCTAGCATGAAATGAAGGAAAAACCAAGTTTATGGACTAAAAGTGACTAAAATCAATTAAGTTTCTAGTCCGGAGACTCTGACGCCCAACGACCGTCCCACTCCTCATCTCTCACGGCCCGCCAGAGGTCTCAATATACAAAAAGTTGAAATCAGCTCATGGATTGGGAAAAAGTGTGTTAGTTTAGTGTGTTTCTTGCATTAAATTACCACCTAACTCACCCCCAAAACCTCAACTATAAAACCCACCTCATCCACACTCACTTTACACCTCACAAACACAAATTCTTCTCTCAAACTTCACTAAAGTCAGCTCCTAATCAGAAAGTTTAAGACTTTCAAAGTGAGTTCTAACTCACCTCTACTTCACTTCTTTAATCTTTTCTTCTTCTTAACACTTGGAACACCTCTAGGAGTGTTTTCATAGGTTTTCCATGGAAAACAGATACGGAACATCACCATATTTGAGGTCACCAGTGTAAGAAACTTTCCGTTTTAATAGGTTTTAACCCAAAAGTATTGTATTCTTCCAAGCTTGTTCTTGTAACAAGACTTGAGTTGGCAGTGTGTGATTACTTGGAAGCCTTGGCTATCCTACCTTCAATCCACCACCTTACTAGATGATTTTGAATATTATACAACTTTCATTTCATTTTTACCTTATTCATGACCGTCCTTGTTGTCCTTGTGATAACTTGTGCATTGTGAACATACGAAACAGGTTAAAGGAAGGTTATCCTCCTACCTCCATGCATGACTTCTATGAACTTCCATGATAAATATGATCTACTTATTACTTATATTATATATAATATATACTAACCGACCCGTGATGATAATCGAATGATTGTTCGTCATGGTACTAAGTTACATCATCTAGATACTTAACCTCTCATTATGATTCTAATGTATAACACCTCGTAAAATCGTGTCCAATAGTATAGTGACACGTGTTGTATTTTTAATTTAGTCTATTAAAGACTATTAGGGACTAAAGGTGTCAACATGCTCAAACGGAGCCTCTGAGTGACTGTCTGATGTCAACATGCTTAAAACAATAGCCTTTGAGTGACTGATATGTCAACATGCTTAATCATTTAGCCTCTGAGTGACTGACATGTCAACATGCTTAAACTTGGCCTCTGAGTGACTGATATGTCAACATGCCCAGCCTCTGAGTGACATCGAAGTCAACATGCGTATAGTGAGCCTCTGAGTGATCCTTTACGAAGTCCTAACTCTCATATGTCCCATTTGTTGGACGAGAGGATTAAATCCGTAAATATGTGAAAGTTGGATAATGGAGGAGTTAAAAGTGTCAACATATATACCTCTGAGTTACCTTTTAACGAACCGAGTGCTCTACAATGTTCAGGCATACTCCCGGGTACGCCAACTATTGGTTACAGAGGGCTAAATATGCTAAAAAGGTGTTTTAAAAGGTTTTATAAGTTAAGGGGCTAAAAGTGTCAAACTTTGAAACTGGCCATGGGGCACGAGAGGCAAGGCATGTGTCTCTCGCGGGGCACAAGAGGCCTGTGTCTGCAGAAAATTGCCTTGGCCTCTACACAAATTGCCAAAAACCATTTGATTTGAAACCATGGACTTCCAAACAGCTATGTCACGTTTTAGGACACTTGTAAGCTTCCTCTTACACCCCTTAGCACCTAGCATCACCTCCTTCAAGTTCTCCAACTATAAATAGGTGCCAAGGTTTACCATTTGAACTTGCACCTTTCTCATTCACAACTCTATCTCCCTCCTCTGGAAGTCCCTAACTGAAAGGAGCATCCAACTTAGTTCTATTGCATTCTAGGAACCACTTGTAAGTGTTCCTTCCTCTTGCATTTTCGTTTATAGGCTTTTATAGCCAAAAGTCAAGCGTTTTACGAAAAACGCTTGTAGGTCCCCTATTCCTTGTGAATCTTGACAGAATTGTCTATCTAATCTAGAGTGCGGAATCCCCTAGATCAGATTTCACAAGAATAAAAAGAACACCAACACGAACAATTTCCTTCAAACCGTTTTCTATTGATTATCCAACACTATGTGTTTACAATCAATTCAAGACTCTCTAGAAATCTCTCAGCCACTCTCTGTAGATTTCTTCCAACCAACTTGTTCTCTAACTGTCTAACCCAAAACCCTAATGCACCACATGTATATATACTACATGTTTGCATACTAGGCCTTATACTGGGCTAGGCCATTCTCCAAGCCCATTACAACTCTAAACAAGCTAAATACAAATGCTAAGCCCAATACAAAATATCCAAAGACTACACTATTAAACTATTAAGCTGTTGTCACCAATATGCACCAACAGACTCCCCCTTGACAATAGCTTCATAGTGTAACTTTGTCTTCAAACATCTTATGATCTTTTGGTCTTTGGATAGCTTCAGCTACCCACAGATTCTAACATTAACAGACTCCCCCTAAGCTGATGCATCCAATCACCAAAACTTTCACCCATTGTAGATTAGCAAGCTAGCATTCTCTGGTTAAGCTTTATATCCAATTTTTTCAATATCTCTTTTTGCAATGTAGTAGAAGAATCCTACCATGCATATTCACACATTCTACACTCCATTCTTAAAATGTACTTTACTTGAATTCTGCACTTCATTTTGATTACTGCATCAATCTGTTTAGAAACACAAGCAAGTAACTCCAAAAACCATTAGTCCTTTTCTACATTAAAGATAAACCAATATTTTATCTTCTCATGCAAAAATAAGCAACTTATCAATTTAAACTGGGAGACTTTAAAAAAAATCTTTTTGTATATTTATATTTTCTGAAAACAAATAACTAACAAGAAAAATAAACACTCTATTTTTGTGAGAATCATCGTTAAGAATATCATATCAGCAACATCAAACTGTTTTCACACTATCTGATTATTCTATATGCAATATTCATGAAAAACAGTTCAAGACAATTATCAGTATTGTTTATCCACTTAAACAAAATACACGAACATTTCAAGTACCATTACCCAGTGATCTGTTTAGATAATTTATACTGATATACTAGTGTATCCCACTCCAGGACATACCCTCGCGATCAAGGTATGCACAAAAATTCATCGTATTAGGTGAGTATACCGAAATTCATCTTTTTTGATTTACAACGTTAGATAATTGGTGATCAGGTCAGTACTTCCGTATAGCAAAGAGACCAATATCCAAAGAGGGTTAGGGCAAATATCAAGTTTTGGTACGAATAATGCAATTTGCACATTTGAATGACTCTCTAGGAGAGCTTCTTCAATTTTTGGGATTTGGCATTTTAGCTCTTTTAAGATATCCTGGTTGTGCCTAGGTCAGCATATATTTGGATGCAGCAGAAGGACAACCTTGATACCCCAGATGAAATAACGATGTAAAGACCTAAAACCTCAGATTTTGGCAATCTATCAATGCAAGATTTAAGGTTATAAAACCATACGCCACTGATATGTTACCCACTCATACACAGTTTATTATATTTGTATCACAACGGTAAGTTGATTATTTCATGCCTTTTGCCTACTGGTACATCATATGATGAAGCTGCTATCACACTTAAGCAATTTAATTATAATTTCAGTGTGACAGTCTAACTTGCTGATGTACTATCATTTCTTTTTTTTTTCACACAGTGAAAACTCATTTTTGATTTTCTATTTTTTTATGTTTTTGATTTTTGAAAAGCAGTAAATTATTTACAGAAATTTTTATGGAAAAATTTTAAACTTTACAACTTACTCCCCCTAAACTCACGCACTAACTAAAACTATTTTTGGCTTAGGGAAATTTCTCCCCCTAAATTTTTGTTTTTATGGAGTAATGTTTTAAAAACAGAAATTTAAATACAGACAGACTCCCACGTTAACCTGACAAGTAGGTTTTTCCCTTTTCGTAAACCAGTATCTAACACAGAAGTAAATAATTCATTACCATGTGTAACCTACTATTCACCTCAGATGATTTATAGGAATAACCACTATTGAACACATCAACAGTCCTTCTTGGTCAACCTGCACACACTCAACAACTTAGTTAGACTGGGGGACCCAAGCCTTAAAGGTCTTGGGTCGTCCAGATTTATCAACCACTGGAATATCCATCCAATATCCATCACACCCTACTGGTGTCTTGGATGCCTTCCAAGTTGTTGGACACGATTTATAATTTTCACGAGATCTTTGATCGCGAGAATTCAAATAAACTCTCGTATTTGCCGACCTTTGAAAATTATTATCTCGAAACCTTCTTCTCCCATTATCATAATCTGATCTTTAAAATTTTTTGGATTGTTTTGAACATTTGAGGTAGTAAAACCCCTATATTCGTTTCTTCTTTGAAAGTTTCGACTACCAGAAGTTTGGTATCGATTTCGATATCAAAAATTTTTACTTTGAAAAGAATTTGATTGGCCATTATCATGATATGATTTAGGAGAAGAGTTTCTTGAACCAACAAATCTTCTTGATGTTGAAAGCTTAGGTTGAAATCTCGGTTGATTTGTCTGAGAACTTGGTTTAACATTCTTATTTGACCCAACTTGATTTCCATCCTTAACCTCAACCTCAGTATCCACTTGCTTCCCCTTTTTAAAAGGACAACAACTAGCCACATGCCCTTTGTTGTGACATTTAAAACAAGATCTCTTCTTAAAAGTTTTCTTTCTGTTAGATCCCTTTTTAAATGATTTGCCTGTTTTGTCTTTGGAATCCTCATCCACTTTATGAGGTGTACTATTAGACCTAACAGATTCTTTCAAAGAGCCTGGACTATCAGGTATGTCAACTGTTATCGGATCTACTATAGCTGGTATAGTAGGAACAAAATATGTTAGCTCATTTTCATTTGGTAAAAAGGAGTAATCCTGATCCTTAGAAGATGAAGCTTTACTAAACCCCACTCCTGTTTTATCATTACTCCTTTTCAAACTTTTCTGAATTTGAGTCCTGACTACCGAGGATTCTCCAAATTTGTCTAACTTTCTATGAAGTTCAACAATTTTGGCATGCGCACCAGCCAATTCTGTGCACTTTTCAGAAAGCTCGTTAGTCTTATCCTTCACAGTTTCACGAGCCAAATCAATGTTCTGTAAAAGTTCTTTGACTTTGCTGGTCAAACTAATGATTTCATGCTCATTTGAATTGAGTGTGTTTAAAAAATTTGACTCCCTTTCACCCAAAAGAACATTTGGCACTTTCAGTTTTTCTAATTCAACTAACAGAATTTTGTTTTGCTCCGATAGTTTGTCAACTTTACCTTGTAGTTCAGTGCAATTATGACAAGTATGACTTACAGATTGAAATTGTACCTGTACCTCTGTTGTAAGCTCATCTGTATCATCCATGCACACCGTAGCTTTTGCATCCTTGATTTCCATTCTCTCCTTCTCAGCTTCCTTCTTCTCTTCTATCTTAGCAGCTACTTCACCAATCTTCACAGCTGCAATCTCACTTACACATGTACTTTGTCTTGGAGTACTCTGATAACGTTTTTCTAAGGCTTCCCACAGCTCTCTAGACGATCCATACCTATTACAAATGTTTTTCATATCAAATGACAAGGACATCTTTATCGCTGCTAAAGCCTTCTTCTCAACATCATAGATACGTTTCTCACAATCTTCCATCTTCTCATATGAGAGTACCATAATTCTCCCGTTAACTCGACGTGTGGGAGCAATATACCCATCAATCCTACAGCTCCACATCTTAGAGTCTTCACATTGAACAAATGCCACAAACTTCTCTTTCCAGTCTACATATTGTTCAGCATTCATCAACTTCGGGCAGTTATTTAGATACTCACTGCTATTCTTCATTCTGACCATCTTTACCACGCAGAGTATCAGTTTAAATGGATTTTGGTAAACCTGTATCAAAACCCAAATCTAACCTCTCCCTCTGGTCCTTCGTGTTTTACCGTAACCTAACCGTTAAAAGCGTTCAAAAATTTGTCCGAAAAGTGTGGTTACCAACTTGTACCGTTAAACTCGTCTCGACGATACGGATCTGATGATATATATTGTCCGATAGAGATTTTAGGATTTTACGTGCCTTTTTTTGTCCTAAAAATCACACGAGTCTGACCGTGCAACTGGTTTGTCAAGATTGTTTGTGGATCAAGTTCTATGTCCAAAAAAGTTTAACTTTGGTTGCGTCAGATGGTTAACTTTCCACCTTTTTGATCTTAACTCAGAATAGTGTCAAATCCGGAACAGTAACTCGGATTTACAATCTGAAATGACAATCCGGAACAGTTGTCCGAATTGCTAATCCGAAATGGTGATCCGGAATAGTGGTCTGAGATGAAATCTGGAATGCACTGTTCTGATCCGAAATAGAATCCGGAATAGACTATTCTGATCCGAAAGAGAATCCGGAATAGACTATTCTGATCCGAGATGGAATCCGGATTAGATCCCAATCCGAGATGGAATCCGGAATACAATTCTGATTCGAAATTTCAATCTGAAATGGAATCCGAAATAGCTTCTGATCCGAATTTCAATCCGAATTGCACTTTTCCAGTTCTGAATTGCAAGTCTGATGATCCGAAATGCAGATTCTGATCCGAAATACTATGCTTTCAATCCGAAATACTATGCTTTCAATCCTAAATACTATGCTTTTTAATCCGAATTCCTGCTGTTAAACCGAAATCACTAAAGAAAATCCATAATACCTGCAAAACCCTAAAACAACCGTCAAAACCCTAATTCAGCCATCACAAACTTCAAGAACAGCCTCCAAAAACGCCCAAAAAATCCAATTTTCTGCTGTCACGATTCTGAACCGAGCAATAATCAAGAGCCGAATGCTCTGATACCAATTGTAGGTCCCCTATTCCTTATGGATCTTGACAGAATCGTCTATCTAATCTAGAGTGCGGAATCCGCTAGATCAGATTTCACAGGTGTAACAAGAACACCAACACGAACAATTTCCTTCAAACCGTCTTCTATTGCTTATCTAACACTAATTCAAGACTCTCTAGAAATCTCTCAGCCACTCTCTGTAGATTTCTTCCAACCAACTTGTTCTCTAACTGTCTAACCCAAAACCCTAATGCACCACATGTATATATACTACATGTTTGCATACTAGGCCTTATACTGCGCTAGGCCATTCTCCAAGCCCATTACAACTCTAAACAAGCTAAATACAAATGCTAAGCCCAATACAAAATATCCAAAGACTAAACTACTAAACTATTAAGCTGTCGTCACCAATATGCACCAACAACGCCATGACTTTCGGTTAAGAACATTATGGTCCAGCCATTGTTCGTGACGAACATGGCTAAGTGATCATAATAAGGAATGTGTTAGTCCCTATAAAGGGCACCTCCTGAAGATCACGTTTGCTAGACCAACTGACGGGTCAAAGTAATGATATTAAAAAGTCAAACAGGCCATTTTTCGGAAATATTATAATTTGATCTTATATATGTTATGAAACCTGTTTTGAAACTTAAAAAAGTTGGTAATAATTACTAGAACATGTAAGAACATGTTCGGCTCGTCAATTTCAGTTCTAGGGTCGGTTCGCAACCGAAAGTCGCCAAGTTTGACCTCTGCTTTGACTTTCGATTCTGACCCGATTTAGATTAGTTAACTACTGATCTAAAGTTGCATTATGATCGTAATATAATGTAGCATAACCCTCTGAGGATATATTACATGATCATAATCAGAATATGAGTTTATGCACAAGTTCCGTAATTATGCCATTTTGACTAAAATGCCCTTTTTGCATAAAAAGAGGTTAAATGATAATAAACTTGAAAATGAGTTTCGTACTGATGTAATATTATAAGTAAGATTATTTGGGATGTCAAAACAGATTATAAACTGAGTTTATGAACAAGTCCTTGTATTATGTCGATAAATGACGATACAGCCCTTGTGGCTTATAAAATGGTTTTACTCACATCTTTTCAAAGTAAATCTTTTACCTACTGATATGTTGTATTAAATAACATATCTAAGACATGTTAACCTGACCTTACCACCAGTTTTCATTAAACATCACACAAATCGTCATTTTACGACATATGCGTCGTTTCGGCGCATAGTATGGTTTTAAACCATATTTACCAACCAAGACTTGTTACCTACTGATTTTAAAACTTATTTTAAATACTTTTATAGTAAGTACATGATATAAACTCAGAATCTCAAATAATTTATAAACTATGTGTAAAATGACCAAAATGCTCCTTCGGTACATAGTTTGGTCATAAAAGATAAATTTCACATATAGTTGATATCCTACTGATATTATATCATAAATAAGTTATTTTTCTAGAATACTTATGGGTATAACATTAAATTATATTCAAGTTCCTTTTATATGGTATGAAATTACCAAAACGCCCTTATGAGACATGTTTCACTTTAAAACCATAACGGGCAAAAAAGTTGATATCCTACTGATATTACAACTTATTTAAAATGTAATGGCATATAGAACTTATCCATGACTTATACGGTTACCCGATATCAATGATATGCGTACGGTTAAGTATATGTAACTAGTTTACGAAAATTAACCGAAACGGGTCTAACCTTGTCATTTAAGTCTCAAAATCCAGAATGTTTATAGTTTGTCCATATTAAACAAGTCAAAGTACTTGTTGGGATTAAACTACATTCTATCCGATCGTCGTTTAATCTAGCGTTATACGTTTTGATCCCGTATGCTACTCGGTCTAAGTCTATGACTTAAATAAGACCGTTAGTATTTAATTGGTTAGTTTATGCCATACTCCAGACTAGAGACTTGCTGTTAAATGCTATCTACACTTAGTACTTTTGTGTACAACTGAGTTAATAAAAATCTTGCGTTTAAACGAAGACTAGCTCAGGTAAATACGCTCGACTTATTTCCCCTATACGGGCTTGGGTTACGGTAAATTATTACCGCTTGGTCGGAAATGGGACCAATCGAATGCCGGATTGTGGCTAGTAAATCCGCATATTCCGTGTTAATCTATTTTGTTTGATTACTTAAACATTGGGGGTTAACTACCGTGTCCTGGATATCCTCGGCTCATTACATTAGATAATGGCCACGACCTTAGCGCGGGGTGTAGGCATACACCTGACAGACGCTCAAATGCAACTACCCACACTTGTTGGGGATAACTCCTTCGTGAGTTCATAAGTGGTGTGTACGTTAATCATGTCTTGGTTTTTGTACTGGGCCCTGTATGTATGGACAAACATATGAATCTGTTAACAAGGTTGCAAGGTCAACTTTCCCAAGTTATAAAAGATCTTGTGCTGATACGCACTTAAAACATATTTTAAATGTTTTCAAAATGAGTAGTTGAGTGTATTTACCAGCGAAAGCTGATGTATTTTCAAAAGACTAAGCTTGCAGGTACAATACTAAAATAGGCTGGAAGTGCTCGGTAGTGATAAGAGGATCTTGCAAATCCTAGATCTGCCCAAAGTCTGTTTTATATTCTTTCTTTTGTACAATTTATGATCCGCCTGTGGATCTTCTATTACGAACTATCTGTATATTATTTTGGTACTTTGAACATTTGGTTTGTAATAGTAATTTAAATCCAAGACTTCCGTTGTGATGTGTTTAATTATCTATGATCATATCAACATACGTCACGGTATTCCCCACCCGAGTCCACTGGTGTATGGATTTGGTTGGAAATCCGGGGTGTGACATAATGGGTATCTTAACCCATGAAAACACATCGACCCAAATGGGATTCATAGTGCCAAAAACGAGTATTAAGTTTAGATGATTATTTTCTCGTATAAATACTTTAATATATTTAAATTCCTAATCATTCGTTATCATCTGAATACTTACACACCTACGTTTTCCTTGTGTAGGATAACTCGATGTTCCATCCTTCAAAACTCTTCACAGAATTACCAAGTGGAAGCTTGGAAAACCATGAGTACACTTGACCCATTTTTTTCTTTTTACACAATTTGGGTTGTAACATGTTAACGTACAAAATACACAAATAGACACAACATGCTTTATACACTCGATCCATTATACATGCTTATTGTTATGCTTAGGTTCATGCTAGATACATACATGCTTCTTGTCATTAACTTAGTTAGCCCGAACTTAACATATATAGCGCTATAGGAATAGCACGCCGCCCGTCATGGTATTATTAAGTTTATTCTTATTCTTAAATAGTCCCATTACTTTTGTGGCGAGGGACACTTAATTCTTGTGGACACTTGGGTTTGACATTTAGTATTGCATGCTAGCTTACCTTGTATACAATTGCAATGTGGGATTTGAGCAAACTCTTTTATACTTATGCTATGTAATTTAAAACTTGTGTACTCGCCAATGTTTTTGTGTTGAACTATACTTTTAACATGTTGTAGGTTAACGATGTTGAACATGACGAAAACTTAGTAGGAAAGCCATAGAAACGCACCTAGAATGTTAGGTTTTATGTTGTAATATTGTCGAATCTGTTGTATTTGGATTTATGTTGTAATTGACTATTTGGTTATCAAATGAAATGAGTTTTGATTTTAATATTGTTGCAAATAGTGTTATGATGTCTCGATCAATCTATTTCGTCTCACTCTGATGATTCCGCCATCGGTTGGGGTGTGACATATTGGTATTAAAGCCATAATTATAGGGAATTAGGTAGAATTGCCATGTTCGATCTAGTCTATAGTTTAAGTGACCACTTCGACCATTCTTGTTTCATGCTTAAAATGTTTATTTTCTTCCTTGCTTCTTCCTATATCTTTTGTCTTAATATATACAATGTGTCTTTCCTAAGACATTTACATAATATACACACTTGAAGACTTGAAAACACTCACTCTACAAACGAGACAACTTCACCAAAATAGGCGTTAAACCCACACTTTGGTGAACGGCTCTCAATCCGTGTATCTGATTTTTCACGAAATTACGCCGTCAAGTTAGGAGTGATATCCATACCTTGATGGAAAATTTCCATCTCATACGCTAATGGATCCTCACCAACGAGTGGGAATTCGCTCCTTGTTTGGTAAGTACCAACCACACTTAGGGTACGATGTTGTTAAGTTAGGGGTGAAATCCGCACCTTGTCAACTAGTCCCACTCCTCGATTTTCAATCTCGTCAGAGTTCCGATTTTTCGATCAATTAGAGACGTGTAGTAACTAGAAGTGTAATATTCCGTTAATCGCTTCTTGACGAGAGCATTTTACCTATAGGCCAAAGCATGTTTCTCTAACTCGAAAGAATCTTCAATTCACTTTGGAATAGTCGACGTTTCTCAACCCGAAAAACTCCCATGTTTTACTAAGCCTATATTTTTTGTTATCTCAATTTCTATTTGTATTAATACTTGCTACTTCGTTCATTTCGAACCTGATGCATAATTCGCACGCCTTTCACAAACCAACTAATTTATACCCCTTACGCAATCATACGTGTTCATACTTTTGAGTACTTGTTATGCTTATGTCATCTATGTGGACTCATAAGCGTTATTGTAACATTTGTCAAAAACGGGTTTCCAAAACCCGCTCCGTTTTGTAATCGAATATCAAGTTATAAATGTCACGTTGTGTATTTATGGTTATTTTGATTTTTAATGATACATAATTAATAAACAAACTAAACTATAAAAATTATTTTTGATAAAAAGTGAAAACAAAATAAATAAAAATAAAATGATGCTGCCGGGACTCGAACCCGGGTCAGCCGGAATTTAAACCCAAAGACTTAACGCTCACACACATCACCACTCCGCCACTTGTTTGTTTTCTGTCAACTTAGGGAAACAAATAACTCTTATACACAAACCTACTTAAACCGGTTGCGCCAACTGAGAAACCAAAATCGGCAATTCAACCGTCTAATCGTTTGATTAATCGCACATTCAGGTTTATAACCGATGCACCGACGATTTTAATCAATTCGGATTTGAATGAACTTCAATTTTTATCATCATCGGTTTTTATAACTGAAAATAATCAAAGTCCAAATTACTTCAATCAAGACCCCTCTCGCGACTCAGAAACATCATACAAACATTCCATTTCACTTTCGTCACCCATTCGGTCCATCAGAAAGCTTAAATCAACTCGCCGGAAAATTCTGCAAGTTCGCCGGAAAACCGTATTTGTTCTCAAATCGGTAAGTTCTTCAATACCATCATAGTCTAATAGTTGTTAAGCCATTTCTAACTCAAACCCTCCAATTTAAATCAAATTCAGACGTCGTCATCGGATAATTTCTGCTCCCGGAAAACTTCTGAAAATCCGTATCTTCGCCTGTGAAACGGTAAGGACCTTCAAACACACTGATAACGTTTGTTTAGCACTTCAATTTCATGATTAGCTAATCAAAATGATTAATTGAATTGCTCAGTTGAAGTCCTTAAAAACAGAGACCGACGCCTTGCCGGAACTCTGTAATCAATCGTTCACCGGTATGTTTTTCCTCTAATTATCATCCCTGCTATCTCTTATCAGTCTGGGTAATGCTTAACAATCGAATTAACAAGATTTAATGGTGTAATCTGCTGTCGGTAAAATCCAACGAAGAAGATGAACTTTGATAATACTATAAGTATAATTAAAATTGGTATTTTAAACGGGTTAGACACACAATCCAGCGGTGGACTGTGTGCAAATAATACGCACACGTCACGAGTTCGATCCCTGATACACGCATCCTCTAAGTAATAAAATGCCTTTTTGATTAAAGCTGAACCGGGTTAACCCCGTTAGTTGTTAAGTATAATAAAAACCGAGATATTAACCAGGTTAGACACACAGTCCAGCGGTGGACTGTGTGCAACACTAAGTCGCACGTCACGCGTTCGAGTCTGGTTAACGACACCGGTTCGATGATTTAAAATCTTTTTCTAAAAACAAATGAATTTTGAATAAATCGAATTAGTATATAAATATAATTAAAAACCAGATTATTTCGGGTTAGACACGTAGCTCAGTTGGTAGAGCTGCGTGCATGCGTACGGGAGGTCTCGGGTTCGAGTCTCACCCAGCGCATACTCGCACACTAACCGAACCGGTCAACAGGTCAACAAGTCAACGGTCAACGGTCAACGGTCAACGCAAAAATAAACAATTTTTTATATTTTTATTTATTTAATTTAATTTAAAAATCAATTAAAAATACTTAAAAATAATATTTTTAAAGATAGAAAATAGCCTTAAACTCACAAAAATATATCTAAAAATTCCATTAAAATCCTTAATAAAATCCACTCATTTATTATATTTTTCCGTTATTATTTAGGTTAGTAGTTCTCGTTGTTCAACTCTCCCGACTCGTGCGCATCTTATCATCTCCATTCAAACGCACCCAATGTGAGTGAATCTTTACAAATTCCCCGTTTTAATCACATTTTGGGGTGTATCATGTGTCTTGCTATATATTATATTTAAATCATTGTGCATACCTCATATTATGAACATGTGTATTCAGTTTGTTTCAACTGTTGTGTGGTTATCGTTAGATGCAATTTATTATTTTCAGTACCTGCAATTTCATAGGCCGCCTCTCCCCATTACATTATGAGCGTTGAGCATGTTCCCCATTACATTATGAGCGTGAACCTGGCGTGCCCACATACGATCGGCTCCGTTTGATTGAGCCTTGATCGCACAGTTTCATTCATGTTATTTATCGTATGATGTTGGTATGTTAATGTATGCTATCATGTGTTATTGTATGTTATAGTTGTGATTGCTATTGCTACTGCTTGGTTATTTACATTTGCACATTTATGATTATGCACAATTTTTCATTGATAAACTGATAAGTAAATCAATAATAAATGTTTATCTAACAAGGTTCACTCGCCAACTTATGTTGACCCAAAAACCCCCATTTTTACACATGATACAGGTGAACCAGCTGCAGCAAGAAACACTTAGGATTGGACTAGAAGAATAAAATGATTTAGAGTTTGGGATTGTTTGGTTTGGTTTATTTTCTTTGTATTGTATGGACATGTTTGGATATTTGGGAATGTAACTTTGACTTTAATAAATATGAAACATATTAGTAAATATCATGAGCTTTGGTGATAACCCAATTATGCCCCGACTCTTATTCCGCTGCGGGTCGGGGTGTGACAGATTGGTATCAGAGCCATGACTATAGGGATATAGGATAGGTTATTAGACCCTTAGAGCCTATACTATAGTTGATTAGAAACTTATAAGATTTTTGTGTGTTACATGCCAAATTTCATGATGTTTATATGTTTTATGTTAAATGTTACATTCAATGTTATGCAAGCATGTTCATAAGTATATATTATCATATAATGCCTATCATGAATCATATACTCATAACATATCACATCCATGAAAGCACACACCACATCATGATTGCTTTTACAATGATTTTTGTGTTTTCAAATCTCATCAAAGTGAGTTCTCATGACGGGCATGTAGTAACTGGAAGGGTACCAGTACCGGTAGTCGGAACGTCCTGTCTAGGCTGCCATTCGTATAAATCCAAAATAAAGGACCAGTTTGCCTACCTGGGGACTAACGATGAGAGTACGAAGTACCTATTAGGACAAAGCATGCTATACCAAACGTCGTGTGAGCTAACCCCACTTTGAGTTGTCATTATGTCTACACCTGGACACATTCCGACCATACATCTCGTAAACATATTTTGTGGTTTGCATTCGGGTGATGCAAGTGTTAAATCGCCAATACTAATGTGAATCCTACCAAGCCAATAGCCATGGGGGCCCACATGACTATATAGGTGAAGGTATGGGGGACATTTGAGGCCCAACATGAGCAAACCCAAGACATCCTATGGATGTAGTTGCATTATTGATATTTATGTTATTTTCATTTTTCATAAAGACACATGACACCTAAAAAGACTCCATAAACTCACAATCTTCTTACGTATGTTCCTGTAGATGTCATCCAGACAACAACGAAGGGGTAAAAGATCAGGAAGGTCTCAGGAACGCTTGGCCACACACATCGCGAAACAAATGGCCACGATACTGCCCGACATTGTTGTCCAAGTACAACAAGCTCTCGCCACAAATCCCACTAATCCTCCCCAACAACATGACCAGAACATCGACAACCCTCCTACCAGCAAGTGCTCATACAAACATTTCAAATCTTGTGATCCTCCTAAATTTGAGGGGACCGAAGGTGTCACTGCTCTCCTCCACTGGTTCGAGGAAATGGAAAACACCTTCCTCAACTGCGATTGTCCTGAGGATCGCAAGGTTCGATACGCCACCGGGAGACTATTTGGGGTAGCTCTCACTTGGTGGAATACTGAAAAAGGGAAGAGGGGAACTGATGATGCAATGGCCTTAACTTGGGAGGAGTTAAGGGAAATCATGACTAGGCGTTTCTGTCCTAGGAGTGAAATTAAAAAGTTGGAGGACGAATTTCATTCTTTAAAACAGAAGGAGGGGGATCACACCACCTATAACAAGAGGTTCTTAGAGTTGAACCAAATGGTCCCAAATTTGTTTACCCCAACTTATCGTTTGATCGAACATTATATTCGAGTACTTCCCTCGAAAATTCAAGATTCAGGTCTCAGCATTTCACCGGTAACACTTGAAGCTGCTATGGAGCTAGCAACTGAACTGACTGAGAATCGAATTCGCAACGGGAAGTTTAAAGAAGAGAAAAAGAAAGCCCCTGTTGAGGGTCAAACTTCAAACCATTCCATCTCCTCCTCTAAGTTTGCTAACAAGAGGAAGCGCAACACCAGAAACTTCGCCGTTACACAAACCAACCTCCCAATTCCTGCTGCACCCATTACCCAAGTCGCTCCTTCACCTGCACCATACAAAAGACCTTACTCTGGCCCGTTACCAAAATGCAACCGTTGCCAATATCACCATTCTCCTGATTATCCCTGCCAGCATTGTACCGGCTGTGGTCGCGCGGGTCATACTGTTCAAACATGCCGCATGCCTCAGCGAACGAACCGCCACCAGCCTTCAACCCAAACCCACCAACAATTAATGGGTCAAGCCCAACAACCCCTACAACATCCAACCGCCCAACATTTAGCCCAAACATATTACCAACCCAATTATCCTATGGGTCAACCTATGCGGGCTTGCTACAATTGCGGAGACCCAAGCCATTTCAGAAACACCTGTCCAAGGTTGGTAAACATTATTCATGCTCAGGCCCAAGCCAACCCGGTGAATCAAGCGAATCAAGCTCCTCCACCTGCGAGAGGAAGAGCTTTCAATATCAACGCTAATCAGGCTAGAGCTGACGGCAACGTGGTTAACGGTACGTTCCTTATAAATGGTAGATATGCCTCTATGTTATTTGATACAGGTGCGGATAGAAGTTTTGTGTCCTTAGAATTTGAACCTATCTTAAATCAAAATCGGGATAAGCTCATGGAATCCATAACGGTAGAAGTTGCTGACGGGAAACCAGTTTCATTAAACTCTATTATACGCAACTGTACACTAAACGACCACGATTTCTCAGTCGACCTTATTCCTATGAAGCTGGGAAGTTTTGATATCATAATTGGTATGGACTGGCTCAGTCAACATCAGGCAGAAGTTGTATGTCGCGAAAAATTTATACGTATTCCTCTTTCAAACGGTCAGACTCTTCGAATCCTTGGAGAAACCTCGTCGAAGGGCTCAGCTTAATGTCTTGTCTTCAAGCCCAAAAATATCTTCGCAAAAATTATGTCGCGTTTTTAGCTCATATCATCAACAAGGGAACCCTGGAGAAGATACTTGAAGACATCCCGGTAGTAAAAGACTTCCCGCAAGTTTTTCCTGATGACATTTCAGGACTTCCTCCAGTTAGAGAAGTCGAATTCCGTATTGATCTTATACCTGGTGCTACACCAGTTGCAAAGTCTCCTTATAGGTTAGCCCCCTCCGAAATGCAAGAGCTAGCCAGTCAATTACAAGAGTTGACTGACAAGGGATTCATACGTCCTAGTTCATCGCCTTGGGGTGCACCTGTTCTTTTTGTAAAGAAGAAAGATGGATCGTTTCGTATGTGCATCGACTACAGAGAGCTCAACAAATTAACAATCAAGAATCGCTATCCATTACCTCGCATTGATGATCTTCTTGACCAACTTCAATTTTCCAGCTACTTTTCCAAAATCGACCTTCGATCTGGTTATTATCAACTTAGAGTACATGAAGAAGACGTCCCAAAGACCGCATTCCGAACTCGTTATGGTCATTATGAATTCATGGTCATGCCATTTGGTTTAACCAACGCTCCAGCAGTCTTCATGGACCTAATGAATAGAGTCTGCAAACCATATCTTGATCGATTTGTTATAGTCTTCATCGACGACATTCTTATTTATTCAAAGTCTAAGTCTGATCATGAGCGTCATTTTCGACTCATCCTTACACTTCTAGAGAATGAAAAGCTTTACGCCAATTTCTCCAAATGCGAATTTTGGTTAAAAGAGGTGTAATTCCTCGGACATGTAGTCAATGACAAGGGAATACACGTCGACCCCTCAAAGATCAAAGCGGTACAAGAATGGCAAGCGCCACGTACACCAACTGAAGTAAGATCTTTTCTTTGTTTGGCTGGTTATTATCGTCGATTCATCTCAAACTTCTCACGCAATGCTGTACCACTCACGGCTTTAACTCATAAGGGGAAACCTTTCATATGGGGACCCAAGCAAGAAGAAGCCTTCCAAACTCTTAAACAAAAACTTTGTGATGCACCAATCCTCACTCTTCCTAAAGGTTGTGATGATTTCGTGGTCTATTGCGACGCGTCAGGGCAAGGATTAGGCTGCGTTCTAATGCAAAGAGGAAAAGTTATAGCTTATGCTTCAAGACAACTCAAGACGCATGAGAAGAACTACACCACCCATGACCTAGAACTTGGAGCCGTTGTGTTCGCTCTTAAGATATGGAGACATTATCTCTATGGTACTAAGTGTGAAATATACACTGACCACAAGAGTCTTCAACATATCTTCAATCAAAAGGAGTTAAACATGAGGCAACGAAGATGGGTCGAACTTCTAAATGACTACGACTATGAAATTCGGTACCACCCTGGCAAAGCAAATGTGGTGGCTGATGCACTCAGTCGAAAGGGTTATGCGAACTCCATTCGTCTTCCATGTTCGCAAATTATAACCGACATTAAAGATCAAATTCGAGAAGCCCAACACGTTTCAATAACGGAAGATGATGTACGAAAGGAGATGTCCTATGGAGCTGAACTTAAAATTGAAACGAAATCTGACGGTATTCTGTACTACCTAGAACGTATCTGGATTCCTGACCACAACAATCTTCGTGAAATTCTTATGAATGAGGCTCACAAAACGCGATACTCTATACACCCAGGAGCCGATAAGATGTATCAAGACCTATGATATACCTATTGGTGGCCTGGAATGAAAAAGGATATTGCTGTTTTTGTATCTAAGTGCCTTACATGTTCCAAGGTGAAAGCTGAACACCAAAGACCCTCAGGACTTCTGATACAACCTGAAATACCTGTATGGAAGTGGGAAAATATAACCATGGATTTCATTACCGGGTTACCTCGCATTTCTGGTGGGTATGACACTATATGGGTAATAATTGACTGACTTACAAAATCAGCTCACTTTATTCCTATCCACGAAGATTTCAAGAACGAGAAGCTAGCTCGTATTTATATCAGCGAAATCGTAAGCCGACATGGAGTACCGTTAAGCATTATTTCTGATCGTGATGGTCGTTTCACTTCAAGAACATGGCAAGCAGTACAAGCCGCTATGGGTATGCGATTAAATCTCAGTACTGCCTATCACCCTCAAACTAATGGTCAATCTGAACGCACCATACAAACTCTTGAAGATATGCTTCGAGCATGTGTCATAGACTTCAAGGGAAATTGGGACGCTCACCTACCATTAGTTGAATTTTCGTACAACAACAGCTATCATTCAAGCATCGGCATGGCACCTTTTGAAGCCTTATATGGTCGTAAGTGCCGATCTCCTGTATGTTGGCACGAAATTGGGGAAGCCCAAATCACTGGTCCAGAATTGATCCAAGAAACCACAGACAAGATCCATCAAATCCGAAACAATCTTCTAGCGGCCCAAAGTCGTCAAAAGAGTTATGCAGATAAACGACGGAAGCCTTTAGAGTTTAACATTGGTGATCATGTACTTCTAAAAGTATCACCGTGGAAGGGAGTAGTTCGTTTTGGTCAAAAGGGCAAGCTAGCACCACGCTACGTAGGACCTTTCAAGATACTCGAAAGAGTAGGTCCTGTAGCATACAAGCTTGATCTACCAGAGAACTCAACAGGATTCATCACACATTCCACGTATCAAACTTGAAGAAGTGCCTCGCTGATGAAAACCTCCACATTCCTCTGGAAGATATTCAGATTGATGAATCTATTCATTTTAGTGAAAGACCAGTAGAAATCATGGACTTCGGGGAGAAACGTCTACGACGGAGTCGCATTCCAATTGTTAGGGTTCGCTGGGAGTCGAAACGGGGACCTGAGTTTACTTGGGAACGTGAAGACTCAATGCGCGAAAAATACCCACATCTTTTTCTACTACTACTTAAATTTCGGGACGAAATTCCTAAAAATAGGGGATACTGTAACATTTGTCAAAAACGGGTTTCCAAAACCCGCTCCGTTTTGTAATCGAATATCAAGTTATAAATGTCACGTTGTGTATTTATGGTTATTTTGATTTTTAATGATACATAATTAATAAACAAACTAAACTATAAAAATTATTTTTGATAAAAAGTGAAAACAAAATAAATAAAAATAAAATGATGCTGCCGGGACTCGAACCCGGGTCAGCCGGAATTTAAACCCAAAGACTTAACGCTCACACACATCACCACGCCGCCACTTGTTTGTTTTCTGTCAACTTAGGGAAACAAATAACTCTTATACACAAACCTAGTTAAACCGGTTGCTCCAACTGAGAAACCAAAATCGGCAATTCAACCGTCTAATCGTTTGATTAATCGCACATTCAGGTTTATAACCGATGCACCGACGATTTTAATCAATTCGGATTTGAATGAACTTCAATTTTTATCATCATCCGTTTTTATAACCGAAAATAATCAAAGTCCAAATTACTTCAATCAAGACCCCTCTCGCGACTCAGAAACATCATACAAACATTCCATTTCACTTTCGTCACCCATTCGGTCCATCAGAAAGCTTAAATCAACTCGCCGGAAAATTCTGCAAGTTCGCCGGAAAACCGTATTTGTTCTCAAATCGGTAAGTTCTTCAATACCATCATAGTCTAACAGTTGTTACGCCATTTCTAACTCAAACCCTCCAATTTAAATCAAATTCAGACGTCGTCATCGGATAATTTCTGCTCCCCGGAAAACTTCTGAAAATCCGTATCTTCGCCTCTGAAACGGTAAGGACCTTCAAACACACTGATAACGTTTGTTTAGCACTTCAATTTCATGATTAGCTAATCAAAATGATTAATTGAATTGCTCAGTTGAAGTCCTTAAAAACAGAGACCGACGCCTTGCCGGAACTCTGTAATCAATCGTTCACCGGTATGTTTTTCCTCTAATTATCATCCCTGCTATCTCTTATCAGTCTGGGTAATGCTTAACAATCGAATTAACAAGATTTAATGGTGTAATCTGCTGTCGGTAAAATCCAACGAAGAAGATGAACTTTGATAATACTATAAGTATAATTAAAATTGGTATTTTAAACGGGTTAGACACACAGTCCAGCGGTGGACTGTGTGCAAATAATACGCACACGTCACGAGTTCGATCCCTGATACACGCATCCTCTAAGTAATAAAATGCCTTTTTGATTAAAGCTGAACCGGGTTAACCCCGTTAGTTGTTAAGTATAATAAAAACCGAGATATTAACCAGGTTAGACACACAGTCCAGCGGTGGACTGTGTGCAACACTAAGTCGCACGTCACGCGTTCGAGTCTGGTTAACGGCACCGGTTCGATGATTTAAAATCTTTTTCTAAAAACAAATGAATTTTGAATAAATCGAATTAGTATACAAGTATAATTAAAAGCAAGATTATTTCGGGTTAGACACGTAGCTCAATTGGTAGAGCTGCGTGCACGCGTACGGGAGGTCTCGGGTTTGAGTCTCACTTAGCGCATACTCGCACACTGACCGAACCGGTCAACAGGTCAACAAGTCAACGGTCAACGGTCAACGGTCAACGCAAAACTAAACAATTTTTTATATTTTTATTTATTTAATTTAATTTAAAAATCAATTAAAAATACTTAAAAATAATATTTTTAAAGATAGAAAATAGCCTTAAACTCACAAAAATATATCTAAAAATTCCATTAAAATCCTTAATAAAATCCACTAATTTATTATATTTTTCCGTTATTATTTAGGTTAGTAGTTCTCGTTGTTCAACTCTCCCGACTCGTGCGCATCTCATCATCTCCATTAAAACGCACCCAATGTGAGTGAATCTTTACAAATTCCCCGTTTTAATCATGTTTTGGGGTGTATCATGTGTCTTGCTATATATTATATTTAAATCATTGTGCATACCTCATATGATGAACATGAGTATTCAGTTTGTTTCAACTGTTGTGTGGTTATCGTTAGATGCAATTTATTATTTTCAGTACCTGCAATTTCATAGGCCGCCTCTCCCCATTACATTATGAGCGTTGAGCATGTTCCCCATTACATTATGAGCGTGAACCTGGCGTGCCCACATACGATCGGCTCCGTTTGATTGAGCCTTGATCGCACAGTTTCATTCATGTTATTTATCGTATGATGTTGGTATGTTAATGTATGCTATCATGTGTTATTGTATGTTATAGTTGTGATTGCTATTGCTACTGCTTGGTTATTTACATTTGCACATTTATGATTATGCACAATTTTTCATTGATAAACTGATAAGTAAATCAATAATAAATGTTTATCTAACAAGGTTCACTCGCCAACTTATGTTGACCCAAAAACCCCCATTTTTACACATGATACAGGTGAACCAGCTGCAGCAAGAAACACTTAGGATTGGACTAGAAGAATAAAATGATTTAGAGTTTGGGATTGTTTGGTTTGGTTTATTTTCTTTGTATTGTATGGACATGTTTGGATATTTGGGAATGTAACTTTGACTTTAATAAATATGAAACATATTAGTAAATATCATGAGCTTTGGTGATAACCCAATTATGCTCCGACTCTTATTCCGCTGCGGGTCGGGGTGTGACAGTTATGTGATACTTACATAATCTAACGTGACTTTTATAATCATTTTATGATCAAGTCTCATCCTTTCCCCTATTGTCGTTCACTTTCATGACAACCATTCGATTTAGACTTATACCTAAACCTTTTATCATTATGTGAATATCCCCACTCATGCATGAACCTTGAACCTCATTATTTTATCAAAGGTGTTTCTCACCCTTTAATCTATTTACGTAAATCACATACACGAAATTCCTAATCGTACTTAAATGTTTCTTTTCCCAATTTTCAAAATCTTATGAAATGCTATCTATCAACTTAGTCGGTCTAATGAACCTCTTGCCCACGATTTTCATAATTCGTCCAATCACTAGAACACACTCACTTTATGTTATCATTCTAAAGACGTTTTGTTTCCAACAAAGAACCAATAGAAACTTTCTCTCACTTACATGCATGTACGTTATGAAAAAAATCCTTTAAAAAAATAAAAGTTTATCCACATAATTTTCAAACACAACTTTAGTTTAATAGTTTGAGCTGGTTTTGTAATAGTTAGAAAATCTAGAAGGGCCAAATATGCATTTTGTGAAACTTGTAAGTGGGCGGCGTATTTAATATCCATCGTATTTAATAAATACGTGGGTAGTCAGATGTGTGTGTGTGTGTATATATATATATGCTTATCAGTGAACACCCTAGTCTAAGGTTCTTGGACAGATTTTTGTGATTGCTCTTGTGTTGTGCTTGTTGTTCTTGTGCTTAATCCGAAATATCCAGGTGCATTCAGTGATTATATCATTTGGGATTCTATATACAACACTTGTTGTTTGATCCATACAAGAATTTTCATCTTCATTCTTTGGTTTTTCTTAACTTTTACACATTCAAACAACTAATCTATAGTTGTTTGGGTGATAACAATCAACCACTGTGATCCAAATCTGATTTGGGACTCCCAATTTGGTATCAGAGCCTTTGTGCTCTTGATTGTTTCAGTTTTTGTTAAGATTCTTCAAGTTTTGAAGGTTTTTCAATAGTTTTCAAAGTTTCAAGGTTTTTCAAATTTTTGCACTCAAAATGGCTTAATCTGGTGTGTTTAATCATTGGGTTGTTGTTAATCAGTGTTTTAGTAAACATTTGTGTCACTTTGGTGCAAAGAAACATGGTTTTTGAGTCGTTTTTGGGTGATTAGAGGGTTTTTGTACGTACTTAAACCCTGCTGGGCGTATTTATTGATGAATACAGCGTAGATATCTTTGAATATAGCGGATTTAACTTGAATATCGCGTAATTAACAAATATGCCAGGTAAACACCAGCGGATTTCTTGATTTCCAGCGAAATAGTGTCAACGCATTTAATCGATGGCGACTTCGAAGTCAGTGATAAAAATCCTCAGCGATTTTATCACGGTGATCGGCGTATTTAGCCAAACTTATGTTTGTTTTTCATGTTCCAGTGGATTTAGCCAATTTCGCAGGATAAAGTCACCAAGCATCTCCAGCGTATTTAATTCAACTGTAGCGTATTTGTCATCTGATCTATACTTCCCAGCGTATTTAATCTCTGGTTAACCAAGATGTCTCTAAATCAACTTAATCCAATAGCCCAAGCTGAGTTGGAAACAGGAACGGCTAGAAGACCTCCCAAGTTGAAAGGATCTGAGGATTTCAGCAGTTGGAAGAACAGAATCAAAGCTTTCTTTGAGTATATTGACTATACTCAATGGATGTCCGTCATGGTGGGTCCACACGTTCCAATGATAATTCATGATGATATTCGTACGATAAACGAAGATCCATCAACGTTCACCGAAGAAGACAGAACTCACATTCAGCATGATCGCAGGGCTCATGCTGCTCTTACAATGGCCCTGTCCAAGGATGAAAACAACTTGTTCGAAGAGTACACTTCCGCTCATGAATTGTGGTTGGCTCTTATTGACCACTATGAAGGAAACGAGGAGCTCATGGACAACAAAAGAGACATGGTTCAGAAAGAGTACGACATGTTCGGGAGTGTTCGTGGTGAAAGCTTATCAGATCATATCAGTCGATTTCTGGGAGTGCTGACTAAAATGAAGAAAGTGGGAAATCATGTTGCAAACTATGCATCCATAAGGAAGCTTCTAGATTCACTCCCTAAAGAATGGAGCCTTCAGTGTATGATG
Source organism: Scalesia atractyloides (assembly GCA_947069175.1). Classification (NCBI taxonomy): domain Eukaryota; kingdom Viridiplantae; phylum Streptophyta; class Magnoliopsida; order Asterales; family Asteraceae; genus Scalesia; species Scalesia atractyloides. The sequence goes on along the minus strand of CAMTDV010000001.1, from coordinate 49,212,242 downwards.
ATTAAAAGAACTTTCTTGACCAACACAACTCCTGTCACACTCTCAGACTGATCAACACTCTGAAAGCCTTTGAAATGGATATTATCAAGAGAGAGTGAACCAAACAAGGTATTCACAGAAACTTACTTAATCAGGTGTTGCTACCTCTACCTCCAAAAATATGGCGTTTCTTGCTCCCATAACCTCCTGTGGATTGAATCCTCAAAGTGCAGTCGAATCTTATCCCAACGCTTCCGCAAGCTCTGCAAAGGCCTCATCATCCAACGAGAAGACTACCGTGGCCAGTGATGCTCAATAACTTAAGATATCCACCAAACATGTCGCTCTGTTTAACACCTTCTTGAGCAGCTATGAGGCTCTCATGTCAGGTGAGTTGAAAAGAAATTTTCTCACTGCTGAAGACATGTATCAGGTGGATCCTGATGATATGGAGGAGATGGACTTGAAGTGACAGATGGCAATGATCACTCTTCGATTAAAGAAATTTCAAGACAAAACACGAAAAAGGCTAGCTCTAGGAAAAGCTGGATTTGACAAGTCCAAGCTGAGATGTTACAATTGCAAAAATCTGGGTCATTTCAAGAGGGAATGCCCTTTGCTGAAGAATGAAAATGCTGAACTCAATAAGACAAGAAGGCCAGTGGCTATTGAAGGGAGTGATAGTGTTGCTGAAAAAACCAAAAAGCTTTAGTGGTGGAAGATTACGATTGGTCAGAGGAAATAGCTGAGGCTAAAGGAGAAGTCAACAAAGACATCATGGCAAACATCTCTACTGTATCTGTCACGTCCGCATCAAACTGTGTGGAAAAGCAAACAGCCAGGATTCCCAAGATGATAAGGGTCTGAAAAGCATCATCAATCCTGCTGAACCAACTTCAGAGAAGGGAAAACAGAAAGCTGAGATGATTGATTCGAAACTGACAGCTCAAGAATTAATCAGTAACAACAAGAATGAAACGGTTGGAACTTCTGCAGCCGCCATGAAGTCAGAATCTGAGGATAAGGATTTGAATAAACTTCAAAAATGGCTTCGGATGCTCATGGAATATATTTGGCATGTTGATAGTGGATGCTCCAGGAATATGACCGGGTTAAAGGATCTCCTTAAAAACTTTCGAGTTATCTATGGTGATTTCGTATCCTTTGCCGGAGATGAAAAGGGAGGGAAAATTGTCAGAATGGGTGAAGTCGTGTCTGAAGCACTTACTCTAGAAAATGTAAATTGTGTTCCAGAGTTGTGTTACAATCTCATGAGCGTATCACAAGTCTATGACAAAGGAATATCAGTGCTGTTCAACGACATGGAATGCTTATTCCTCAAGCCCGAATACTCAGTCCCTGCAGAAATGATCATGCTCAGAGCTCCCCGTCAAAACAATACCTATGTGCTAAATATGAAAAATGCTAAATCAAATGAGCAAATGACATGTCTTATTTCAAGAGCATCAGAATCAGAATCACTGCTTTGGCATAGGCGTTTGGGGCATGTGAACTTCAAAAATATAAATAAGCTTTCTAAATTCAATTTAGTAAGAGGATTACCTATGAAAGATTTTCCTTTTTCAGAAAAATGTATCGCATAAGCCCAAGGAAAGCAACACAAAGCCTTATAAATCCAAAGCAGTGAATACGATGTCTGCCCCACTGCAATTACTGCACATGGATCTTTTCGGCGCTATAAGTGTTAAAAGTTTAGCTAAAAGATCTTATTTTTTGGTAATTACAGATGATTTCTCACATTTTTCATGGGTATATTTCCTCGAAGCCAAAAGTGAGATAGCTTCCATTCTGAAAAGCTTAATCCCTATTATTGAAAACGTAATCAAGCTGAAAGTGAAATCCGTAAGAAGCGACAACGAGACAGAATTCAAAAATCATACGTTTGTCTGCTTCTGTGAGGAAAAAGGAATACGCCTTCAACACAGTGCTGCCAGAACTCCTCAGCAAAATGCGGTAACGGAACGAACGAACAGAACACTCATTGAACCTGCTCGGACTATGCTTGTAGACTCCAAGCTTCCCATAATCTTCTGGGCTGAAGCAGTCAACACAGCATGCTATGTTTTGAATCGAGTTCTCATTGTCAAACCTCATGGAAAGACAGCTTATGAACTCCTTTTCAAAAGGAAGCCTCTGATAGATTTCTTTAGACCGTTCGGAAGTTCCTGTACAATCCTCAACACTAAAGATAATCTTATCAAGTTTGAAGCAGTCGGTGATGTGTGCTACTTCATGGGCTACTCATCTTCTCAAAAGGCATATCAAGTCTACAACAAATGAACCAAGATGGTGATTGAATCATATTACGTCGACTTTCAAGAAGGAAACTCCACCAACACTGGAAGCGCTCCAAACTGGTTTTATGACGTAGACATTGTATTCAACACTTTCGACATTGCAGAACCTATCACTGAATCCAAACCTGCAGAATCAACCCCATTAGAGCCATTGTTTGATCCTTCAGACATTGGTTTCACTCCTTTTACAACTCGTTTCACCCCAGTCTCTTCCACTCCTACCCTTCCTGTTATCGAAGTAGATGGTGACAAATCGGCTGAGAATGCATATGCACATGATGATTCTTCTTCACAGCAGATAGTGGATGAACACCCAAAGAAGACGAAAATCCAATTATCTACGTCGACGAACATTTCTCTAATCTGCCTCAACAAGTAGAAACTCACACCAACGCAGGATACAAGACAAATTGAAATAATCCAATTAAAAATGTCATCGGTTCCGTGGAAGATAAAGTTCAAACTCGCGGTCAAACACATACCATTAACACATGACTGTATGCAGCTTTTCTCTCGCAGTCTGTCCCAAGAGACATTGAAGAAGCCATTCAAGACTCTAGCTGGGTACACGCAATGCAAGAGGAATTAGCTCAATTTCGGAAGCTTAAAGTCTGGGAACTCGTTGATTTGCCAGATGGAAAGTATCCCATTGGTACAAAGTGGGTATTTCGTAACAAAATGGATGATCGTGGTGTAGTTATCAAGAACAAGGCAAGATTGGTAGTTCAGGTTTTTGGCAGGAGGAGAGGATTGACTATGAGGAAGTTTTTGCACCGGTTGCACGCTTAGAAGCTATCAGGATCTTCTTAGCCTATGCTTTGTTCAAAAACTTTAAGGTGTTTCAGAAGGATGTAAAGAGTGCATTTCTATATGGGAAAGTGAAAAAAGAAGTATATGTCTATCAACCTGCAGGTTTTGAAGATCCTCACTTCCCTGCAAGATACTATAAGCTTGACAAAGCACTCTATGGTCTTCATCAAACTTCTTGAGCATAGTATGAGACGTTGTCAACATATCTTTTGGATTGTGGGTACTCAAGAGGCAAAATAGATATGACTCTTTTCACGAAAAGGATCAAAGATAAAGTGATGCTGGTGCAGATCTATGTAGACGATATCATCTTTGGGTCAACTGATGAAGCTCTTTGCAAGGAGTTCAAGAAAGTTATAAAGGCAAAATTCGAGATGAGCGTGATGGGAGAACTTACATTTTTCTTGGGATTAGAAGTGAAGCAGAGAGAAGATGGCATCCTCATTCATCAGGCTAAATACATCAGAGATATTCTCTCCAAGTACAACATTAATGACTGCAAATTTGCCAGCACACCCTTTGCAGCTCAGACGGAACTTACATCTGATCTTCAAGGAAAACCCGTGAACAAGTCTTTCTATCGATCAATTATAGGCTCGTAGATGTATCTGACCGTAAGTAGGCCTGACATAATGTGGGATGTCTGTCTTTGCGCACGATTTCAGACGGATCCAAAAGAATCTCATGAAGCTCCTGTCAAAATAATCTTCCGCTATCTGAAAGGAACACCCAAGCTTGGTTTGTGGTACCCTAAAGATAGTAATTTTGATTTAATTGCTTATTCTGACAGTGATCATGCAGGTTACAAAGTTGACAGAAAGTCTGTCTCAGGAGGCTGTTAATTCTTAGGAAATCATCTTATATTGTGGCAGAGCAAGAAGCAGACAACAGTCTCCACATCTACTGCTCAAGCTGAATATACGGCAGCTTACAGTTGTTGTTCACAATTTCTTTAGATACAAAATCAGTTGTTGGATTACGGAATTAACGTTATGAAGACTCCCATATTCATCGATAACGAGGCGTGTCTAGGAATTGTGAAGAACCCTATCCACCACTCCAGAACAAAAAAGATCGAAATTCGCATTCATGCGATCAGAGATGCGTATGAGAAAGGATACATTAAAGTGTTCGTAGTGGATATAATGCAACAAAAAGCTGATATATTCACGAAAGCCTTCGACAAAACTCGCTTCAACCAGTTGGTAACCTGGTTGGAAATGGTCAATTTCCTTGAGTGGAAGTGATAAAAAAACTTTATAATAAAATTAAATAATCTCATAAAATGTGCCAACAAGAAAGATTTTCTGCAAATTTAAAATTTCTTTTCAAGATCTGGATTCTCGAAAATAAAATTTGAAGGGGGGAAGTCTTCTAGAAAATATCTTTAAAGTAGAATCCTTTGTTTGACACCTGCATAAGAAATGAGAGAAAAACTGCTAACACTTTGTTTGATCTTAAAATAAAACCAGATTGAGGCTCCAATATCTTCAAGTAAACTGCAAATAGGAGACAAACGCTAATGATCACACAAGAATTGTGGATAGCCACAATGTTGTGCAACTTGCGGGTAACACGTTGCGACGTATGGCTTAATGGTCTTAAATCTTGCGTTGATAGATTGCCAAAGTCCGAGATTTTGGGTCTTTATATTGACTAATCATTCGGGGATATCATAGTTGCTCTTCTGCTGCATCAAGAAATATACTGACCTAGACACAACTATGATATCTTTTCAAAAAGAGCCAATGCGGCCAAAACCCTACACAAATGAAGATCTCATGCGAGAATCATTCTTGTGCTTAATTCGTACCGTCTAAGGTATCTGTCGTAGCCATCGTTAGACTTTGGTCTCTTTGTTGTACGGAAGTACTGACCTGATCACCGATTATCTAACATTGAAATTTCAAGAACGAATGAAGTCAATATGCTCACCTACTATGAGGAACCTTTGCGCATACCTTGATCGCGGGGGTATGTCCTGATGTGGACTCACGGGCACAACATTCTATCAGTCTAGCATGAGTGGGGGGGACATCGAAATTCTTGTCAATATTACCATAACATGATAAAATGTTCTTTGAAAGCATGTTGAAAGAAAGGTGCATGGATTTAAAAGGACAAACATACTGACAGTTTTTCTTGTGCCTTGATTATTCAAGATATTTAATATTTTATCTCAAACTAACTGCAGGAAAGTCACAGGATCCTAATCAGTAAACATAAGTGTTATGTGAAAAAGGAAGCTTCCTTGCCCTAAAAATAATTTTCAGAATTCAAATTGCAAATCTCCATTTTTCTTAAGCTTATTTTAAACTTTTGCACTATTTCTAACTAAAAAGGGGGCACGTTTTTCGAGAAAATTTAAAATTTTCGAGCGTATTTGTTTCTGAATTACTTAACTTTGAAGATATCTCAAAGATAACCTACGCGGCAGAATTACTGTTCCAGCGTATTTAATAAATACGCTGGAAGGGGCTTCTGTATATATATTTCAGATTTCTGTTTGTGTAAAACTTTTCAAACATCATCATCTTCTTCATCCAAAATAAACCCATCTCTCAAAATTCAAACACTACAAAATCATCTGGTTAGCCTTTGTTGAAGATTAATATCGGTATGATTTTAGTTTTCAAATGTTGATTGCTTGTTGTTGAGTCTTTAAACGTCATATACGAGATCAGTTAAATCGTAGATAGATAGATCGATCTGGGTTCATCCGGTTTTATGGGTTTATCAAGAACATTTTGAATTCGGCGTATTGAATATGAATGCAGCGTAATTATGTTGAAGGTGGCGTATTTAAGATAAAACAAATGTCTGCGGATTTAAGTCTTGAACGCGAGTTCAAGCAACTGGCGTATTTGACAAGTACGCCGGTCAACCAGCGTAGATAATCATCTTCGCTAGATGCTTTCTCGAGTCAAAACCTAAATACGCGACATAATTGCAACGTAAATAATCCACTTCCAGCAAAATTATTACTGGGTCTTATGTAAATTTGCCGTTCCAGCGTAATTGATATTGTTGTCTAGAGTAATTAGTGGTGAATTTATTTCTATATTTTTCTATTCTAATTTTTATTTATTATATAAATATATATTGTGTATATATATATGTATATATATGTATTTATATATCTTTACTATCTAACTGTCGTGCTTTGTAACTGAAATCTGACTTGTTTGGTTTTCTTGTTTTCAGAAATGGTGAAGGAAATTATTTGGGATAAAACAAGAAAGCATAATCAGCCATGCAAGTTGGTCCCGCCACTAAATGATTTTGAAGACGTGGCAGAATGGATAAATTCAAGCAGAATAAGCTATGTCGTTCAAGCCAATCCAATCATATACAACGTTCACATTGAAGAATTTTGGAAAACAGCCAAGGTGTCAACGGTCAATGAAGTGAAAAGAATCACGGCTATAGTATGGAACAAGAAAGTCATAGTAACAAAATGTGCGTAGAGTCCTCAGCCTTGGAGACAACCATAATGACCCACTCAGAGTTAAGAAGGATGACATCCTCGACGGGTTTAAAGGAATGAGGTATGTTGGAGACTTTAGAGAGGAAAACGCGATCAAACGAAAAGGCCTTACAAAGGACTGGAGATTCATTCTTCACGTATTTGCTATGAGCTTAGCACACAGAAAGGGCGGATACGATGGTTTGAACTTAGAATGGCCGGTTGCTATGCTCAACCTCTTCACCAAACAACCATTCAATATCTTGGGTCTTATCTTTTACTGCATGGTTGACAACGCAAACTCCTCCACATGGGCCATGTACCCCCGTTTTGTTCAACTTCTCTTCAATGACCAGCATTCGAATCTCCCACACGATAACGACTTGTACAAATTTAAGTTGCCGACCGGACGCCAGATTACAGAACTAAAAACTGAAGAGTGGGTGCTGCTGCATCAATGGATGTATAGGGAAGAAAGATTTCCTCTTGTGAAAGCCGCTTATGAGAAATATAGATAAGGTGTTAAAAGAAAGAGACAGTGAGATGTTGAGGAAGAAACAGATGAGGAAGAAGAAGAAAGAGAGCAGTTGATCCGAAAGAACAAAGGAAAGCAGCCCATAAAAGAAGGGGACTTGTCAAAGAAAAGAAAATACACCCCTTCTCAAGAACGTTTGATGGAGATCAGCTTTCGGGCCGAGGCACTAGAGAACATCGAGAACACATTGAAAATCTCAATGCCATTCACGAGGCAGTAGAAAGAGAGAAAAGAAAAGCAAAAAGGAAGAGGCGACAGATGACGGAATCTGAACGCCAGTGACGGTCACAACCGAACAGGAACAATTAGATGAATTTGTTGACCAACTGATTGTAGGTCCAGAGGCTCCCAGCAGATCACCCCCTTAGAGGCAAAAGAAAATAGGGGAAGGACCGTCAAAAGAAGCTCAACCAAGGCAGATGCCTCAACAAGTTCCCCGTAGACCACGCCCATTTCAGGAACTGTATGATAAACTGGCGAAAGATATTGGGAAAGTTCCAGCTCAAGAGATTTGCCTTCTGAAACATCAAGTGAGCAACACGAACGCAATTCGTGAAAAGCTGGAGAGCAAAGAAAGAAAAACAAGGAGCTCTATGCTTATGTCAAAGAACAAACAAGATTTGTCCGATTTCAGCAGGATGGTATGGAGAAGATGTACAGAACGATCAGAGAGCTATGCACCAAGGCAGACAAACAACCAATGTTCTCATCCATAGATATCTTTGACTATGAAAAGTTTAAGATTGAAGAAGACAGGCAAAAGGCTGAGGATGCAGAGAAAAAGAAGAAGCGTTTAGAATCTAAAGTAAATGTCACTGAAGAAGACGAAAGGGAAGAAGAGGAGGTGGATAGAGATGAGATGCCAGCTCGTTTTGTCGAATAGGGTTTGGAAGAAGATATCCTTTACGAGACTGAAGATGGCGATTCAGTGACTCCAATGCATCCTGAGTGGTTCAGAAAAGAAAGAGAAAAACTTCAAGATTTTTATCAGGTGGTTACAGTTGAAAAGACTGAAGTTACCAACAAGATAATAAGCTGGAAGTACTGTAATCTGAAAGGGATGTTTATTGTGAAGAGACGAGGTGGAGTTATTCAGTACTTCAAAACTGGAGCTGATATGAAAAGTCTTCCAAGATGGGATATACGGGAGCTGGGAAGATTAGACATGATAAACCCAACAAACAGTAGCATTGGAGCTGATTTTGAAAGACTAATCTTGAGAGAATGTAATTGGGGTTTTACCTTATTCAAGCCACAGCGTCCTCGCAGAAGAGTATCGAAGACTACGAAAGATCCCATTACCAGAAAAGGAGTGGTCACATGGATCATCGATCCTGCTAAAGTTGAAACCAGAGTCAAAATTCCACCAGAACAACCCGTTATGCTCACAAATTTCAAGAAATGGTTCTACGACGGGAAAACGGGAGAAGCAGTGATAAGATTGGTTTCTAATGAAGATATTCGTATTTTAGACCCGAAGGATGTCTTCATGTTCTCTCTATCCGACCTTAACATTCTTTATGGCACAAGATTCACGTTGGAGCCAGAAACGAATACAAAGAGGAAGGAATGTTGTTTCAAAGGGCTGTACAGCGTGCAAAAGAAAGAAAGATAGAAATGATAGACATTGTGATCAGAATCGAGAAGCAGAAAGAAAAAGAGGAAGCAAGAAAAAGGAAAAGGAAACACAAGTCATCGGCTCAACAGAAAACTCCTTCACCGTCTCAAGCTGCATCAAAGTCTCAAACTCCGGCTTCATCCACATATGAAGCCACTACGGAGATCCAACCAACCACAAGTGAAGCTCTTATCAATCCAACTACCGAAGCAACAACTGAACAACCAACAGATCAAGCTGCGCCTCTATCACAAGCAAAAGGTCGAGAATCAGCCGTAGGCCCTGAAGCTCAGGAACAAGACTGAAGAATCTCAAGTACGCAATAGTCTAGGGGGGATATGTTTAGGACGTTTCGAGACCGTTAATATTTGAGTTTAATAGTTTGAGCTAGTTTTGTAATAGTTAGAAAATTTAGAAGCGCCAAATATGCATTTTGTGAAACTTATAACTGGGCGACGTATTTAATATCCCAGCGTATTTAATAAATACGCGGGGTAGTCGGATGTGTATATATATGCTTATCAATGAAAACCCTAGTCTAAGGTTCATGGACATATTTTGGTGATTGCTCTTGTGTTGTGCTTATTGTTCTTGTGCTTAATCCGAAATATCCAGGTGCATTCAGTGATTACATCATTTGGGATTCCATATACAACACTTGTTGTTTGATCCATACAAGCATCTTCATCTTCATTCTTTGGTTTTTCTTAACTTTTACACATTCAAACAACTAATCTATAGTTGTTTGGGTGATAACAATCAACCACTGTGATCCGAATCTGATTTGGGACTCACACTTAACGTCGTGCAAGTTTCAACTTATACGTTCTACACTACATGCTAATTTTATATGTATTTGTCATCATTCGTACTCAAAACTCATACATTCGCACTACTTGGTAGTCATACTTTAAACCTATAGGTGGGCATAACCCAAGTGGTTTCGCCTACGTTAGACACACTCACACTTAAATACAATCATGCTTACATGCTTAATTTTTATACGCTATCTTACACACCTTTTGTTTGTAACGCTAAATGTAACCTGACCCGTACACTACTAGTACAAACTATGCGGATCATGCACAAACCAAAATAATCGCGGGTGCATATGAGATTATATTGGTAGGCGCATGAAAACCATAGTGAGTTTCTACTGTGTATCGCAACAGGAATGTAACATGACACCGAATAGAGAAACAGGCGTAACATGGTGTGAACATGGTGGATACGCCGCTGGTACTTCCTATATATAAGTGTCCCTACCATGTAACAAACTTTCGTAAAAACGTGCCACGAGAAATTTGGTGATTTCCCAGACCTTGTTAAATACATTTGATTTATAACAAACTTTGGTGACCCAACTTCGAAATGCTTGGCACTTGATTAACCATGAAAAGGCTTCATTCTCAAAATCGTTAGCTTTAATCGCTACAATTATCACTAGCATCTCTCAACGTCCCATGTTCGCATTTTATCTGACCCCTCGCTTACACCTACTGAATCGTTCATTCGCTCTCATACCACGAATATTCCCAATTCTCTCCTTACCATTTCATCCAAACTTAATTTTCAGTAAATCTACTTATCCATTTTTACAAACATCCCCACCAGTTCGAGTCAGTAAAAAAAATACTTTTAAGATATCTTTCATACTTTATTACGCACAAACTTCAACTAGACGGCCTATTACCGCTAAAACTTTTTGAAACCATAACTACCTGCCATCCTAGCTTCTCACCTATAAACTTGTTTTCTTTTCTTTTCTACGTGTTATTTTACTAATACGCATTTGGACCAATGAAAATTTTTCCTACAAACTACGGTGCGGGCCACACATTTTGTCAAACTACATTTTTCCTACAACTTTCAGGTCACCTCCTTTTAAAACATTTTTCTCCCAATTAAGATGTTCAAACTCGCTTTCAACTACACACACATACACGTCTTACTTATTCTTGCACCCACTTACGTTGGGAGCCTCAAAACACCTTAGACGAACAAAGTACCTTCACGAACCTACCGTTTTTTTATCCTTCAAAATTTCTATACATATTTGCACATTTATAAACTTTAAACTTCAAAATCTTGATTTTGGCCAAACGTTTTCAACAAAATGACATCTTTTCCAAAGTCTTCCTCTTGAATAACTTTCGGGACGAAATTTTCAAAAGTAGGGGAGACTGTAACGCCTCACTTTTTTATATTCTCCTTAATTGGAAAGTGTAATCGTGTTTCTGTTTATGGAACCCATTATTCGTATCGCACTCGTATTTCATTACCCAATCTTGTAATCTGAGACTTTGATTGTAATAAAATTCAAACTTGATATATACTTGTCTTACATGCATTCAATCGTTTAATACATGTTTACATGCAAACCAATACTTGTTATATGTGCAAATACTCATACATACATACTTGATACTCAGAATATACTTACGTATATGTTTTACACTTAAAAACATGACAAAATACCAAGTTCTGGTATGAAATAAAGGAAAAACCAAGTTCATGGACTAAAAGTGACAAAAATCAATTAAGTTTCTGGCCCAGAGCCTCTCACGCCCCGCGACCGTCCCACTCCTCTTCTCTCGCAGCCCGCCAGAGGTCTCAATCCGCAGAAAGTTGTAATCAGCTCATGGATTGAGCAAAAGTGTGTTAGTTTAGTGTGTTACCTACATCAAATTCCCACCTAACTCACCCCTAAACCTCAACTATAAAACCCACCTCATTCCACACTCACATAGCACCTCACAAACACAATTCTTCTCTCAAACCTCACTACACTCAGCTCCTAATCAGAAAGTTTAAGACATTCAAAGTGAGTTCTAACTTACCTCTACTTCACTTCTTTAATCTTTTCTTCTTCTTAACAGTTGGAACACCTCTAGGATTGTTTCTATAGTTTTCCATGGAAACAAATATAGAACATCAGCATATTTGAGGTCACAAGTGTAAGAAACTTTCCGTTTTAATAGGTTTTAACCCAGAAGTATTGTATCCTTCTAAGCTTGTTCTTGTAACAAGACTTGAGTTGGTAGTGTGTGATTACTTGGAAGCCTTGGCTATCCTACCTTCAATCCACCACCTCACTTGATGATTTTGAATATTATGAAACTTTCATTTCATTTTTACCTTATTCATGACCATCCATGTTATCATTGTGACAACTTGTGCATTGGTGAACATATGAAAGAGGTTAAAGGAAGGTTATCCCCCTACCTCCATGCATGACTTCTATGAACTTCCATGATAAATATGATCTACTTATTACTTATATTATATATAATATACACTAACCAAACCCGTGATGATAATCGAATGATTGTTCATCATGGCACTAAGTTACATCATCTAGATACGTAACCTCTCGTTACGATTCTAATGGGTATCTTAACCAAGGTAAACATATCGACCCAAATGGTATTCATAGTGTCAAAAACGAGTATTAAGTCTAGATAATTATTTTCTCATATACATACTTTGATATATTTAAATTCCTAATCCTCCGTTATCATCCGAATACTTACACGCCTACGTTTTCCTTGTATAGGATAACACGGTGTTCCATCCTTCAAAACTCTTCACGGAATTACCAAGTGGAAGCTTGCAAAACCGTGAGTACACTTGACCCATTTTTTTATACAATTTGGGTTGTAACATGTTAACGTACAAAATACATAAATACACACAACATGCTTTATACACTCGATCCGTTTTACATGCTTATTGTTATGCTTAGGTTCATGCTAGATACATACATGCTTCTTGTCATTAACTTAGCTAGCCCGAACTTAACATATATAGCGCTATAGGAGTAGTGTAACATTTGTCGAAAATGGGTTTTACCAAACCCGCTCCATTTGTAATCGAATATTCAGTTATAAATGTTCGTTGCCTATTTATGCTTATTTTAAATTTTAATGATACATAATTAATAAACAAACTAAACCATAAAAGTTATAATTGATAAAAAGTGTAAATAAAACAATTAAAAATAAAATGGGGCTGCCGGGACTCGAACCCGGGTCAGCCGGGTTGTAACTCCAAAGACTTAACACTCACACGCATAACCACTCTGCCACTTGTTTGTTTTCTGTCAACTCTAGGAAACAAATAAGTCTTATATACAAACCTAGATAAACCGGTTGCGCCAACTGAAAAACTGAAATCGGCTATTCAACCGTCTAAACGTTTGAATAATCGCGATTTCAGGTTTATAACCGATGCACCGACAATTCTAATCAATTCAGACTTGAATTGACTTGAATTCGGATGATGATGGGTTTTATAACCGAAGCTATCCAATAATCCGAATTACTGTAATCAAAGATCTTCTTCACGACTCCGAAACATTCCACAAACCTCCAATTACATTTCCGCACACTTTACAGTCCACCGGAGAAGTTTATTTTGCTCGCCGGAAAATTCTGCAAGTTCGCCGGAAAACCGTATTCTTCATCAAAACGGTAATACCTTCAATACCGTCGTAGTCTAACAATTGTTAAGCTATTTCTAACTCAAACCTTTCAATTGAAATCGAATTCAGACACTGTTATCAGATAATTCCAGTTCGCCGGAAAATTTCTGGAAATCTTTATCTTCGTCTGCGAAAAGGTAAGGACTTTCAAACACACTGTTAACGTTTGTTTAGCACTTCATTTTCATGATTAGCTAATCAAATCGATTAATTGATTTACTCAGTTGAAGTTCTTAAAAACAGAGACCGACGCCTTGCTGGAACTCTGTAATAAATCGTTCACCGGTATGTTTACCTCTAATTATCATCTCTGATATCTCATATTAGTCTGTGCAATGTTTAACAATCGAATTAACAAGATTTAATGGTGTAATCTGCTGTCGGTAAAATCCAACGAAGAAGATGAACTGTGATAACATTATAAGTATAATTAAAATTGGTATTTTAAACGGGTTAGACACACAGTCCAGCGGTGGACTGTGTGCAAATAATACGCACACGTCACGAGTTCGATCCTTGATACACGCACCCTCTATGTAATAAAATGCCTTTTTGTTTAAAGCTGAACCGGGTTAACTCCGTTAGTTGTTAAGTATAATAAAATTTGTATATTAACCAAGTTAGACACACAGTCCAGCGGTGGACTGTGTGTAACGTTAAAGCACAGGTCCCGGGTTCGAGACCTGTTAGTGGCACCGGTTCGACGAATTAAAATGTTTTTGAAAATAAAAGAATTTTGGATAAATTGAATTAATATATAAGTATAATTAAAAACAGAATTATTTCGGGTTAGACACGTAGCTCAGTTGGTAGAGCTGCGTGCACACATACGGGAGGTCTCGGGTTTGAGCCTCACCCAGCGCATTTCAGTCACACAATAAACCGGTCAAATAGTCAAAGTCAAAAAGTCAACGGTCAACCCAAAAAGTCAACATATTTTTATATTTTTAATTATTTAAATTAATTTAAAAATCAATTAAAAATATTTAAAAATAATGTAGGAAATAGCCTTAAACTCGTAAAAATATATCTAAAAATTCTATTAAAATCCTTAATAAAATCCACTCATTTACTATATTTTCCGTTATTATTTAGGTTAGTTAATTCTCGTTGTTCCGCTCTTCCAACCCGTGCGCATCTCACCATCTCCAATCAAACGCACCCAATGTGAGTGAATCTTTACAAATTCCCCGTTTTAATCACGTTTTGGGGTGTATCATGTGTCTTGCTATATATTATATTTAAATCATTGTGCATACAACATATCATGAACAAATGTGTATTCAGCTTGTTTCAACTGTTTGTGTGGTTATTGTTAGATTCAATTTATTATTTTCAGTACATGCAATTTCATAGGCCGCCGCTCCCCATTACATTATGAGCGTTGAGCATGTTCCCCATTACATTATGAGCGTGAACCTGGCGTGCCCACATACGATCGGCTCCGTTTGATTGAGCCTTGATCGCACAGACATTTATCATTTTCAGTACATGCAATACGATCGGCTCCGTTTGATTGAGCCTTGATCGCACAGTTTCATTCATGTTATTTATCGTATGATGTTGGTATGTTAATATATGCTATCATATGTTATTGTATGTTATAGTTGTGATTGCAAATGCTACTGCTTGATTATTTACATTTGCTCATTTATGATTATGCACAATTTTTCATTGATAAACTAACAAGAAAATCAATAATAAATGTTTATCTAACAAGGTTCACTCGCCAACTTATGTTGACCCAAAAACCCCCATTTTTACACATGATACAGGTGAACCAGCTGCAGCCAGAAACACATAGGATTGGACTAGAAGAATAAAATGATTTAGAGCTTGGAATTATTTTGTTTGGTTATTTTCTTTGTATTGTATGGACATGTTTGGATTATTTGGAATGTAATTTTGACTTTAATAAATATGAAACATATTAGTAAATATCATGAGCTTTGGTGATAACCCAATTATGCCCCGACTCTTATTCCGCTGCGGGTCGGGGTGTGACAGATTGGTGTCAGAGCCATGACTATAGGGATAAAGGATAGGTTATTAGACCCTTAGAGCCTATACTATAGTTGATTAGAAATTTTTAAGATTTTTGTGTGTTACATGCCAAGTTTCATGATGTTTATATGTTTTATGTTAAATGTTACATTCAATGTTATGCAAGCATGTTCATAAGTATATATTATCATATAATGCCTATCATGAATCATATTCTCATAACATATCATATCCATGAAAGCACACACCACATCATGATTGCTTTTACAATGATTTTGTGTTTTCAAATCTCATCAAAGTGAGTTCTCATGACGGGCATGTAGTAACTGGAAGGGTACCAGTACCGGTAGTCGGAACGTCCTGTCTAGGCTGTCATTCGTATAAATCCAAAATAAAGGACCAGTTTGCCTACCTGGGGACTAACGATGAGAGTACGAAGTACCTATTAGGCCAAAGCATGCTATACCAAACGTCATGTGAGTTAACCCCACTTTGAGTTGTCATTGTGTCTACACCTGGACACATTCCGACCATACATCTCGTGAACATATTTTGTGGTTTGCATTCGGGTGATGCGAGTGCTAAATCGCCAATACTAATGTGAATCCTACCAAGCCAATAGTCATGGGGGCCCACATGACTATACAGGTGAAGGTATGGGGGACATTTGAGGCCCAACAGGAGCAAACCCAAGACTCCTATGGATGTAGTTGCGTTATTGATATTTATGTTATTTTCATTTTTCTTAAAGACACATGACACCTAAAAAGACTCCATAAACTCACAATCTTCTTATGTATGTTCCTGTAGATGTCGTCCAGACAACAACGACGGGGTAAAAGATCAGGAAGGTCTCAGGAACGCTTGGCCACACAAATCGCGAAACAAATGGCCACGATACTGCCTGACATTGTGGTCCAAGTACAACAAGCTCTCGCCACAAATCCCACTAATCTTCCCCAACAGAATGACCAGGACATCGGCAACCCTCCTACCAGCAAGTGCTCATACAAACATTTCAAATCTTGTGATCCTCCTAAATTTGAAGGGACCGAAGGTGTCACTGCTCTCCTCCATTGGTTTGAGGAAATGGAAAACACCTTCCTCAACTGCGATTGTCCTGAGGATCGCAAGGTTCGATACGCCACCGGGAGACTATTTGGGGTAGCTCTCACTTGGTGGAATACTGAAAAAGGGAAGAGGGGAATTGATGATGCAATGGCCTTAACTTGGGAGGAGTTAAGGGAAATCATGACTAGGCGTTTCTGTCCTAGGAGTGAAATTAAAAAGTTGGAGGACGAATTTCATTCTTTAAAGAAGAAGGAGGGAGATCACACCACCTATAAAAAGAGGTTCTTAGAGTTGAACCAAATGGTTCCAAATTTGTTTACCCCAACTTATCGTTTGATCGAGCATTATATTCGAGGACTTCCCTCGAAAATTCAAGATTCAGTTCTCAGCATTTCACCGGTAACACTTGAAGCTGCTATGGAGCTAGCGACGGAACTGACCGAGAATCGAATTCGCAACAGGAAGTTTAAAAAAGAGAAAAAGAAAGCCCCTGTTGAGGGTCAAACTTCAAACCATTCCATCTCCTCCTCTAAGTTTGTTAACAAGAGGAAGCGCAACACAAGAAACTTCGCTGTTACACAAACCAACTCCCCTATTCCTGCTGCACCCATTACCCAAGTCGCTCCTTCACCTGCACCATACAAAAGACCATACTCTAGCCCGTTACCAAAATGCAACCGTTGCCAATATCACCATTCTCCTGATTATCCTTGCCAACATTGCATCGGCTGTGGTCGTGCAGGTCATACTGTTCAAACCTGCCGCATGCCTCAGCGAACGAACCGCCACCAGCCTTCAACCCAAACCCACCAACAAACAATGGGTCAAGCCCAACAACCCCTACTATTACCACCCACCCAACATTTAGCCCAAACATATTACCAACCCAATTATCCTATGGGTCAACCTATGCGGGCTTGCTACAATTGCGGAGATCCAAGCCATTTCAGAAACACTTGTCCAAGGTTGGTAAAAATTATTCATGCTTAGGCCCAAGCCAACCCGGTGAATCAAGCGAACCAAGCTCCTCCACCTGCAAGAGGAAGAGCTTTCAATATCAACGCTAATCAGGCTAGAGTTGATGGCAATGTGGTTAACAGTACGTTCCTTATAAATGGTAGATATGCATCTATGTTATTTGATACTGGTGCGGATAGAAGTTTTGTGTCCTTAGAATTTGAACCTGTCTTAAACCAAAATCGGGATAAGCTCATGGAATCCATAACGGTAGAAGTTGCTGACGGGAAACCAGTTTCATTAAACTCTATTATACGCAACTGTACACTCACCTTAAACGACCACGATTTCTCAGTCGACCTTATTCCTATGAAGCTGGGAAGTTTTGATATCATAATTGGTATGGACTGGCTCAGTCAACATCAGGCAGAAGTTGTATGTCGCGAAAAATTTATACGTATTCCTCTTTCAAACGGTCAGACTCTTCGAATCTTTGGAGAAACCTCGTCGAAGGGGCTCAGCTTAATGTCTTGTCTTCAAGCCCAAAAATATCTTCGCAAAAATTATGTCGCGTTTTTAGCTCATATCATCAACAAGGGAACCATGGAGAAGAAACTTGAAGACATCCCAGTAGTAAAAGATTTCCCGCAAGTTTTTCCTGATGACATTTCAGGACTTCCTCCAGTTAGAGAAGTCGAATTCCGTATTGATCTTATACCTGGTGCTACACCAGTTGCAAAGTCTCCTTATAGGTTAGCCCCCTCTGAAATGCAAGAGCTAGCCAGTCAATTACAAGAGTTGACTGACAAGGGATTCATACGTCCTAGTTCATCGCCTTGGGGTGCACCTGTCCTTTTTGTAAAGAAGAAAGATGGATCGTTTCATATGTGCATCGACTACAGAGAGCTCAACAAATTAACAATCAAGAATCGCTATCCTTTACCTCGCATTGATGATCTTCTTGACCAACTTCAAGGTGCCAGCTACTTTTCCAAAATCGACCTTCGATCTGGTTTTCATCAACTTAGAGTACATGAAGAGGATGTCCCAAAGACCGCATTTCGAACTCGTTATGGCCATTATGAATTCATGGTCATGCCATTTGGTTTAACCAACGCTCCAGCAGTCTTCATGGACCTAATGAACAGATTCTGCAAACCTTATCTTGATCGATTTGTTATAGTCTTCATCGACGACATTCTTATTTATTCAAAATCTAAACTGATCATGAGCGTCATCTTCGACTCATCCTTACACTTCTAGAGAATGAAAAGCTTTACGCCAAATTCTCCAAATGCGAATTCTGGTTAAAAGAGGTGCAATTCCTTCGACATGTAGTCAATGACAAGGGAATACATGTCGACCCCTCAAAGATCAAAGCGGTACAAGAATGGCAAGCGCCACGTACACCAACTGAAGTAAGATCTTTTCTTGGTTTGGCTGGTTATTATCGTCGATTCATTTCAAACTTCTCACGCATTGCTGTACCACTCACGGCTTTAACTCATAAGGGAAAACCTTTCATATGGGGACCCAAGCAAGAAGAAGCCTTCCAAACCCTTAAACAAAAAACTCTGTGATGCACCAATTCTCACTCTTCCTGAAGGTTGTGATGATTTTGTGCTCTATTGCGACGCGTCAGGGCAAGGATTAGGCTGCGTTTTGATGCAAAGAGGAAAAGTTATAGCTTATGCTTCGAGACAACTCAAGACGCATGAGAATAACTACACCACCCATGACCTGGAACTTGGAGCCGTTGTGTTTGCTCTTAAGATATGGAGACATTATCTCTATGGTACTAAGTGTGAAATACACACTGACCACAAGAGTCTTCAACATATCTTCAATCAAAAGGAGTTAAACATGAGGCAACGAAGATGGGTCGAACTTCTGAATGACTACGAATGTGAAATTCGATACCACCCTGGCAAAGCAAATGTGGTGGCCGATGCACTTAGTCGAAAGGGTTATGCGAACTCCATTCGTCTTCTATGTTCGCAAATCATAACTGACATTAAAGATCAAATTCGAGAAGCCCAACATGTTTCAGTAACGGAAGATGATGTACGAAAGGAGATGTCCTGTGGAGCTGAACTTAAAATTGAAACTAAATCTGACGGTATTCTGTACTACCTAGATCGTATCTGGATTCCTGACCACAACAATCTTCGTGAAATTCTTATGAAGGAAGCTCACAAAACGCGATACTCTATACACCCAGGAGCCGATAAGATGTATCAAGACCTACGATATACCTATTGGTGGCCTGGAATGAAAAAGTATATTGCTGTTTTTGTTTCTAAGTGCCTTACATGTTCCAAGGTGAAAGCTGAACACCAAAGACCCTCAGGACTTCTGGTCCAACCTGAAATACCTGTATGGAAGTGGGAAAATATAACCTGGACTTCATTACCGGGTTACCTTGCACTTCTGGTGGGTATGACACTATATGGGTAATAATTGGCCGACTTACAAAATCAGCTCACTTTATTCCTATCCGCGAAGATTTCAAGAACGAAAAGCTTGCTCGTATTTATATCAGCGAAATCGTAAGCCGACATGGGGTACCGTTAAGCATTATTTCTGATCGTGACGGTCGTTTCACTTCACGAACATGGCAAGCAGTACAAGCCGCTATGGGTACGCGATTAGATCTCAGTACCGCCTATCATCCTCAAACTGATGGTCAATCTGAACACACCATTCAAACTCTTGAAGATATGCTTCGAGCATGTGTTATAGACTTCAAGGGAAATTGGGACGCTCATCTACCATTAGTCGAATTTTCGTACAACAACAGCTATCATTCAAGCATCGGCATGGCACCTTTTGAAGCCTTATATGGTCGTAAGTGCCGATCTCCAGTATGTTGGCACGAAATTGGGGAAGCTCAAATTACTGGTCCGGAATTGATTCAAGAAACCACAGACAAGATCCATCAAATTCGAAACAATCTTCTAGCGGCTCAAAGTCGTCAAAAGAGTTATGCAGACAAACGACGGAAGCCTTTAGAGTTTAACATTGGGGATCATGTACTTCTAAAAGTATCACCGTGGAAGGGAGTAGTTCGTTTTGGTCAAAAAGGCAAGCTAGCACCACGCTATGTAGGACCTTTCAAGATACTCGAAAGAGTAGGACCTGTAGCATACAAGCTTGATCTACCAGAAGAACTCAACAGGATTCATCCCACATTCCACGAATCTAACTTGAAGAAGTGCCTCGCTGATGAAAACCTCCACATTCCTCTGGAAGATATTCAGATTGATGAATCTATGCATTTTATTGAAAGACCAGTAGAAATCATGGACTTCAGGGAGAAACGTCTACGACGGAGTCGCATTCCAATTGTTAGGGTACGCTGGGAGTCGAAACGGGGACCTGAGTTTACTTGGGAACGTGAAGACTCAATGCGTGAAAAATACCCGCATCTTTTTCCTACTACTTCTACTACTTAAATTTCGGGACGAAATTCCTAAAAGTAGGGGATACTGTAACATTTGTCGAAAACGGGTTTTACCAAACCCGCTCCGTTTGTAATCGAATATTCAGTTATAAATGTTCGTTGCCTATTTATGCTTATTTTAAATTTTAATGATACATAATTAATAAACAAACTAAACCATAAAAGTTATAATTGATAAAAAGTGTAAATAAAACAATTAAAAATAAAATGGGGCTGCCAGGACTCGAACCCGGGTCAGCCGGGTTGTAACTTCAAAGACTTAACACTCACACGCATAACCACTCCGCCACTTGTTTGTTTTCTGTCAACTCTAGGAAACAAATAAGTCTTATATACAAACCTAGATAAACCGGTTGCGCCAACTGAAAAACTGAAATCGGCTATTCAACCGTCTAAACGTTTGAATAATCGCGATTTCAGGTTTATAACCGATGCACCGACAATTCTAATCAATTCAGACTTGAATTGACTTGAATTCGGATGATGATGGGTTTTATAACCGAAGCTATCCAATAATCCGAATTACTGTAATCAAAGATCTTCTTCACGACTCCGAAACATTCCACAAACCTCCAATTACATTTCCGTACACTTTACAGTCCACCGGAGAAGTTTATTTTGCTCGCCGGAAAATTCTGCAAGTTCGCCGGAAAACCGTATTCTTCATCAAAACGGTAATTCTTTCAATACCGTCGTAGTCTAACAATTGTTAAGCTATTTCTAACTCAAACCTTTCAATTGAAATCGAATTCAGACACTGTTATCAGATAATTCCAGTTCGCTGGAAAATTTCTGGAAATCTTTATCTTCGTCTGTGAAAAGGTAAGGACTTTCAAACACACTGTTAACGTTTGTTTAGCACTTCAATTTCATGATTAGCTAATCAAATCGATTAATTGATTTACTCAGTTGAAGTTATTAAAAACAGAGACCGACGCCTTGCCGGAACTCTGTAATAAATCGTTCACCGGTATGTTTACCTCTAATTATCATCTCTGCTATCTCATATTAGTCTGTGCAATGTTTAACAATCGAATTAACAAGATTTAATGGTGTAATCTGCTGTCGGTAAAATCCAACGAAGAAGATTAACTGTGATAACATTATAAGTATAATTAAAATTGGTATTTTAAGCGGGTTAGACACACAGTCCAGCGGTGGACTGTGTGCAAATAATACGCACACGTCACGAGTTCGATCCCAGATACACGCACCCTCTATGTAATAAAATGCCTTTTGTTTTAAAGCTGAACCGGGTTAACTCCGTTAGTTGTTAAGTATAATAAAATTTGTATATTAACCAAGTTAGACACACAGTCCAGCGGTGGACTGTGTGTAACGTTAAAGCACAGGTCCCGGGTTCGAGACCTGTTAGTGGCACCGGTTCGACGAATTAAAATGTTTTTGAAAATAAAAGAATTTTGGATAAATTGAATTAATATATAAGTATAATTAAAAACAGAATTATTTCGGGTTAGACACGTAGCTCAGTTGGTAGAGCTGCGTGCACGCGTACGGGAGGTCTCGGGTTCGAGCCTCACCCAGCGCATTTAAGTCACACAATAAACCGGTCAAAAAGTCAAAGTCAAAAAGTCAACGGTCAACCCAAAAAGTCAACATATTTTTATATTTTTAATTATTTAAATTAATTTAAAAATCAATTAAAAATATTTAAAAATAATGTTTTTAAAGATAGGAAATAGCCTTAAACTCGTAAAAATATATCTAAAAA
The DNA here is from genome assembly GCA_947069175.1 of Scalesia atractyloides. Classification (NCBI taxonomy): domain Eukaryota; kingdom Viridiplantae; phylum Streptophyta; class Magnoliopsida; order Asterales; family Asteraceae; genus Scalesia; species Scalesia atractyloides. Next base: position 49,189,806 of record CAMTDV010000001.1, on the reverse strand, counting down.
TTCTATTAAAATCCTTAATAAAATCCACTCATTTACTATATTTTCCGTTATTATTTAGGTTAGTTAATTCTCGTTGTTCCGCTCTTCCAACCCGTGCGCATCTCACCATCTCCAATCAAACGCACCCAATGTGAGTGAATCTTTACAAATTCCCCGTTTTAATCACGTTTTGGGGTGTATCATGTGTCTTGCTATATATTATATTTAAATCATTGTGCATACAACATATCATGAACAAATGTGTATTCAGCTTGTTTCAACTGTTTGTGTGGTTATTGTTAGATTCAATTTATTATTTTCAGTACATGCAATTTCATAGGCCGCCGCTCCCCATTACATTATGAGCGTTGCACATGTTCCCCATTACATTATGAGCGTGAACCTGGCGTGCCCACATACGATCAGCTCCGTTTGATTGAGCCTTGATCGCACAGTTTCATTCATGTTATTTATCGTATGATGTTGGTATGTTAATGTATGCTATCATATGTTATTGTATGTTATAGTTGTGATTGCAAATGCTACTGCTTGATTATTTGCATTTGCTCATTTATGATTATGCACAATTTTTCATTGATAAACTAACAAGAAAATCAATAATAAATGTTTATCTAACAAGGTTCACTCGCCAACTTATGTTGACCCAAAAACCCCCATTTTTACACATGATACAGGTGAACCAGCTGCAGCCAGAAACACATAGGATTGGACTAGAAGAATAAAATGATTTAGAGCTTGGAATTATTTTGTTTGGTTATTTTCTTTGTATTGTATGGACATGTTTGGATTATTTGGAATGTAATTTTGACTTTAATAATATGAAACATATTAGTAAATATCATGAGCTTTGGTGATAACCCAATTATGCCCCGACTCTTATTCCGCTGCGGGTCGGGGTGTGACAAGTAGCACGCCGCCCGTCGGGGTATTGTTAAGCTTATTCTTATTCTTAAATAGTCTCGTTACTTTTGTGGCGAGGGACACTTAATTCTTGTGGACACTTGGGTTTGACATTTAGTATTGCATGCTAGCTTACCTTGTATACAATTGCCATGTGCGATTTGAATAAACTCTTTTATACTTATGCTATGTAATTTAAAACTTGTGTAATCGCCAATGCTTTTGTGTTGAACTATACTTTTAACATGTTGCAGGTTAAGGATGTTGAACATGACGAAAACTTAGTAGGGATGCCATAGAAACGCACCTAGAATGTTAGGTTTATGTTGTAATATTGTCGAATCTGTTGTCTTTGGATTTATGTTGTAATTGACTATTTGATTATGAAATGAAATGAGTTTTTATTTTAATATTGTTGCATATAGTGTTATGATGTCTCGAGCAATCTATTTCGTCACACTTTGATGATTCCGCAATCGGTTGGGGTATGACAAATTGGTATCAGAGCCATAGCTATAGGGAATTAGGTAGAATTGTCATGTTCGACCTAGTCTATAGTTTAATTGACTACTTCGACCATTCTTGTTTCATGCTTGCTTCTTCCTATTTATTTTGTCTTAATATATACAATGTGTCTTTCCTAAGACATTTACACAATATACACACTTGAAGATTTGAAAACACTCGCTCTACAAACGAGACAACTTCACCAAAATAGGCGTGAAACCCACACTTTGGTGAACGACTCTCAATCTACGTATCTGATTTTTCACGAAATTACGCCGTCAAGTTAGGAGAGATATCCATACCTTGATGGAAAATTTCCATTTCATACTCTAGTGGATCCTCATCAACGAGTCGGAATTCGCTCCTGGTTTGGTAAGTACCAACCACACTTAGCATACGATGTTGTCAAGTTAGGGGTGAAACCCGCACCTTTTCAACTGGTCCCACTCCTAGATTTTCAGTCTCGCCAAAGTTTTGATTTTTCGACCAATTAGAGAAGTGTAGTAACTGGAAGGGTAAAATTCCGTTAATCGCTTCTTGACGAGAGCATTTTACCTATAGGCCAAAGCACGTTTCTCTAACTCGAAAGAATCTTCAATTCACTTTGGAATAGTCGACGTTTCTCAACCCGAAACACTCCAATGTTTTACTAAGCCTATATTTTTTATTATCTCAATTTCTATCTGTATTAATACTTGCTACTTCGTTCATTTCGAACCCGATGCAAAATTCGCATGCCTTTCGCAATAAAAAACAATAACAATTCTCACAAACCAAGTAAATTTATACCCCTTACACAATCATACGTGTTTATACTTTTGAGTACTTGTTATGCTTATGTCATCTATGTGGACTCATAAGCGTTATGTGATACTTACATAATCTAACGTGACTTTTATAATCATTTTGTGATCAAGTCTCGTCCTTTCCCCTATTGTCGACCACTTTCATGACAACCATTTGATTTAGACTTATACCTAAACCTTTTATCATTATGTGAATATCCCCACTCATGCATGAACCTTGAACCTCATTCTTTTATCAAAGGTGTTTCTCACCCTACAATCTATTTACGTAAATCACATACACGAAATTCCTAATCGTACTTTAAATGTTTCTTTTCCCAATTTTCAAAATCTTATGAAATGCTATCTATCAACTTAGTCGGTCTAATGAACCTCTTGCCAACGATTTTCATAATTCGTCCAATCACTAGAACACACTCACTTTATGTTATCATTCTAAAGACGTTTTGTTTCCAACAAAGAACCAATAGAAACTTTCTCTCACTTACATGCATGTACGTTATGAAAATTTCCTTTCAAAAATAAATGTTTATCCACATAATTTTCAAACACAACTTTCCCTATTTCGATATAAAACACCTTCAATGAAGCAAGCTCATTGTTTTAAAGCCTTTTCAAAAATATTAATACGCAATTCTAAATCTAAACATGTGGGCATGGAATACACTTTAGGTAGGACAATCATCGACATACTCGAATCTTAACTTTTAAAACCAAAGTAACATTCATTTTACAAACCACATCTTACATCGCAAATTAATACTTTTTCTCAATATTCTCTCGACGTACATAAACCTGATCCTTCATTCCAGACAGATCTGGCCTCTTTTGTTTCGACAAACTCAATGTTTTGACTCAAACAACCATACACATGCATATCATTATATACGATCCAATTTATGCAGTCAATATTTCATTGCAATCCTACACGTATTTTTTATATATACACTCAAACTATACACTAGAATTATGTGTGCTTAACATACGTGCAAATTTCAACTTATACGTTCTATACTACATGCTAATTTTTCGTACTCAAAACTCATACATTCGCACTACTTGGTATTCAAACTTGAAACCTATAGGTGGGCATAACCCAAGTGATTTCGCCTTCGTTAGACACACTCACACTTAAATACAATCATGCTTACATGCTTAACTTTTATACGCTATCTTACACACCTTTTGCTTTTAACGTTAAATGTAACCTGACTCGTACACTACTAGTACAAACTATGCGGATCATGCACAAACCAAAATAATCGCGGGTGCATACGAGATTATATTGGTAGGCGCATGAAAACCATAGTGAGTTCTACTATGTATCGCAACAGGAACGTAACATGACACCGAATAGCGAAACGGGCGTAACATGGTGTGAACATGGTGGATACGCCGCTGGTACTTCCTATATATAAGTGTCCCTACCATGTTACCAAACTTTCGTAAAACGTGCTAGGAGAAATTCGGTGATTTCCTGGACCTTGTTAAATACATTTGATTTATAACAAACTTTGGTGACCCAACTTCGAAATGCTTGGCACTCGATTAACCATGACAAGGCTTCATTCTCAAAATCATTAGCTTTAACCGCTACAACTATCACTAGCATCTCTCAACATCCCATGTTTGCATTTTATCCGATATCCACACCATTCTTACCCCTCGCTTACACCTACTGGATCGTTCATTCGCTCTCATACCACGAATATTCCCAATTCTCTCCTTAACATTTCATCCAAACTTCATTTTCAGTAAATCGGCTTACCCATTTTTACAAACATTCCCACCAGTTCGAGTACGTAAAAAAAATACTTTTAAGATATCTTTCGTTCTTTATTACGCACAAACTTCAACTAGATGGCCTACTACCGATACTCAGTATACACTTACATATATGTTTTACACTAAAAAAACATGACAAAAGACCAAGTTCTAGCATGAAATGAAGGAAAAACCAAGTTCAGGGACTAAAAGTGACAAAAATCAATTAAGTTTCTGGCCTGGAGCCCTCTCGCGCCCCGCGGCCGTCCCACTCCTCATCTCTCACGGCCCGCCAGAGGGCTCAATCCGCAGAAAGTTGTAATCAGCTAATGGATTGGGAAAAGTGTGTTAGTTCAGTGTGTTTCTTACATTAAATTCCCACCTAACTCACCCCCAGACCTCAACTATGAAACCCACCTCATTCCACACTCACTTTGCACCTAACAAACACAAATTCTTCTCTCAAACCCCACTAAACTCAGCTCCTCGTCAGAAAGTTTAAGACTTTCAAAGTAAGTTCTAACTCACCTCTTCTTCACTTCTTTACACTTTTCTTCTTCTTAACACTAGGAACATCTCTAGGAGTGTTTCCATAGGTTTTCCATGGAAAACAAACATGGAACATAACCATATTGGAGGTCACAAGTGTAAGAAACTTTCCGTTTTACTAGGGTTTTAACCCAGAAGTTTGTATCCTTCCAAGCTTGTTCTTGTAACAAGACTTGAGTTGGTAGTGTGTGATTACTTGGAAGCCTTGGCTATCCTACCTTCAATCCACCACCTCACTTGATGATTTTGAATATTAAGCAACTTTCATTTCATTTTTACCTTATTCATGACCATCCTTGTTGTCCTTGTGACAACTTGTGCATTGGTGAACATACCAAAGAAGTTAAAGGAAGGTTATTCGCCTACCTCCATGCATGACTTCTATGAACTTCCATGATAAATATGATCTACTTATTACTTAAATTATATATATAATATATACTGTTAGAACTTTTGAGACCATTGATGCTTGATTATGAATAGTTTGAGCTAGTTTGCATTAGTTAGTCAATGTTGAAGGGTCAAAAGTGTAATTGTGTGAATCTTGTAGTAGGCGGCGTATTTAATAGTCCAACATAATTAATAATTACGCTGGATGATCAGTTTGTATAAATACTATGAACAATGAATGTAGGTCCAAGTTTCTTGGACAGATTTTGGTGATCTTCTTGTGTTGTGATTTTTGCTATTGTGCTTTCATCCGAATATCCAGGTGCTGTTATTGATTACATGTTATTGGGATTTCATATACAACACTAGTTGTTTAATCCAAACAAGATTCTTCATCTTCTTTGCTTGGTTTTTCTTAGTATTTGCATATTCAAACAACTAATCCATAGTTGTTTGAGTGAAAACAATCAACCACTGTGATCCGAATATGTTTTCGGACTCACAATTTGGTATCAGAGCCTTTGTGCTCTTGATTGTTTGAGTTTTTGTTAAGATTTGTCAATTTTTGAAGGTTTTACAAAAGTTCTCAAAGTTTCATGGTTTTTCAAATTTTTGGGATTAAAATGGCTTGATCTGGTGCGTTTAATCTTTGGGTTGTTGTTAATCAGTAGTTTGGTAAACATTTTGGTCATTTTGCTACAAAGAAACATGAATTTTGGGTTGTTTTTGGGTGATTAGAGGGTTTTTGTTCGTACTAAAACCCTTCTGGGCGTATTTAATGTTGAAGCTAGCGTAGATATATTTGAAGTTGGCGTATTTATTTTGAATCTAGCGTATTTAACTTGAATTTAGTGTAGTTAACAACTACGCTGGTTCTTAAATCAGCGGAGTTGTAAAATTGGCAGCGTAATCGTCCAGCGAATTTACTCGAAGGCGACTTCGAAAACAGTGATACTAATCCTCAGCGATTTTATCATGGTGTTCAGCGAAATTAACTAAACCTTTGCTTGTTTTCAAATATCCAGTGGATTTAGCTTTTTGCAGGACAAAATCGCCGATCCCATCAGCGTAATTGTTTCCAAGTGCAGCGTAATTAATCTCTGGTCCAGCGTATTTACCTTCTAGCGAGCGTAATTGTTCTCTGATTCAGTAAATCTCAGCGTAATTGATCATCTTTCATCCATTATGTCTTTCAATCAACTCAATCCGATTGCTCAAGCCGAACTAGAAACTGCAACCGCTACAAGGCCACCAAAGTTGAAAGGCTCGGAAGATTTCAGCAGCTGGAAAAACAGGATCAAGTCCTTTTTTGAGTATACTGATTATACTCAATGGATGTTAGTCACTATGGGCCCACATGTTCCCATGATAATACGTGACGACATTCATACTATCAATGAAGATCCTTCAACATTCACAGATGAAGATAGGACACTCATTCAACGTGACAGGAGGGCTCACGCTGCTCTCACTATGGCTCTATCAAAGGATGATAACAATCTGTTTGAAGAATACACCTCGGCACATGAACTGTGGTTGGATCTAATCGATCATTATGAAGGCAACGAGGAACTCAGGGAGAACAAACGAGACATGGTGCAGAAAGAATATGATATGTTTGGAAGTATTCATGGCGAAAGCTTGTCCGACCACATAAGCAGATTTCTGGGGGTGTTGACCAAGAAGAAGAAGGTGGGAAACCCAGTTGCAAATTATGCATCGATCAAGAAGCTGCTAGATTCTCTACAAAAGAATGGAGTCTTCAATGGATGATGATTAAGAGAACTTTCCTCACCATCACAACTCCAGTTACTCTCTCAGAATTGATTAAAACTTTAAAAGCCTTTGAAATAGACATCGTGAAACGAGAGATGAATCAAACTGGATATTCTCAGAAGTCGTCTCAGCAAGGTGCTGCAACCTCGGTCCCCAAGAATATGGCATTTCTTGCTCCTGTCACCTCATGTGGATCAAATCCCCAAAGTGCTGTCGAATCCTATTCAAATGCTTCTGCAAACTCTATGAAGGCCTCGTCATCTTCTGAGAAGATCACCGTGGCCAGCGACACTCAAGCACTTAAAATTTCCACATAACATGTAGCTCTTTTTAATACTTTCTTAAGTAGCTATGAGGCGCTTATGTCAGGATAGTTGAAGAGAGAATTCCTAACAGCAGAGGACATGTATCAAGTAGATCCAGACGACATAGAGGAGATGGATCCAAAGTGGCAGATGGAAATGATCACTCTACGGTTGAAGAAATTCCAAGATAAAACAGGAAAGAGGTTGCTCTTGGAAAAGTTGGATTTGACAAATCCAAGCTTAGATGTTATAACTGCAAAGACTTGGGCCACTTCAAAAGAGAGTGTCCGTTTCTGAAGAACGAGAATACCGAAATTAACCAGACAAGGAGGCCGATTGCCATTGAAGGAAATAATAATGTTGCTGAAAATAATCATAAGGCTTTAGTGGTGGAAGATTATGACTGGTCGGAGGAGATAGCTGAGGCAAAAGGTGAAGTAAACAAGGCCCTCATAGCAAACATTACCACTGTCTCTGCCACGTCTGCTTCAAACGATGTTGAAAAACAAACCTCCAAGATTCCAAAAGATGACACTGGTTTGAAAAGCATCATCTCTCCTGCCTCAGATAAGAGACAACAGAAAGCTGAAATGAATGAGTCGAAGCCTGCTGTTCAAGAAGTCATTGGTACCAGCAAGAATGCAGTGGTTGAAACATCCTCTACCGCCATGTAAACAGCATTCCATATGAATTTAAAGCAAAGTTGTGCTCAAAACCATGTTTGAACGTCCTGGCACACTACAAATCACTCAGCCGTGATATAATTAAAGAAAAAGAAAAATTTTTGAAATAAATCAAGAACTAAAAGAAAATGAGGTTGCATATCAGCGAAAGTTGAATTCAACCATAGCTGAAATGCAGACTCTAAAGGAATTTGTTTTCAGAAAAGATTTTATCATAAATGATTTGACCGAAAAGCAAGAAAAATCTCAAAACGAAAACAATAAGTTACAAATCATTATTGATAAATGGAAAATTAGCCAAAAAACACTGGTTGACATTGTAAATTGCCAACGACCGACATTCATAAAGGATGAAATTGGATATAAAGATAAATTCGGAAACGAAAGAAAATTATTTCCTCCTCCGCAGAGCAAAAATTATGTTCCTATGCCATCTCCTCATCCTAAGAATGACTTAATCAATTAAAATGATCTTTTGGATCAAAGTATTTTTTATAAATCTGAAAACAACTCTAACCTTTCTGAAAGTAATGCAGACCTGTGCGAGGGTAAGGAAGATGTGTGCGATGGGGAAGATGATTGTGGAGAGATGAAAATAGGAATAGGCTATTCAGGCAACAGTTATTCAACTGTTAACTGGTTCACCTGAAGTTGTGATAAGACGAACAAAATTTCTATTCAAGATAACTGTAATAGTTTATCTAGGATGGATGATTGTAATGGTTGTATGCCTAAATTGACAATTCAGAATGACTGTAATGGCAATGTGCCTACACTTAAGGCTCACAACCAAGGGTTTGCCAAGGTTGAGGGTCATGACCTAAACTTTGCTCTCAATGATGAAAATGTTATGCTTGAATCTCCTATATTGTGCCAGAGTTAAAGAAAAACAGTTTTGGAAAATTCCTTACAGAGGAAATTCCAGAATTTGTTCCATTAGTTGCAGGTACATCAGAGACTGATAAATATTTCACTGAAGATTCAAGCACAACAACTTCAGAAAGCGATGAAGAAAGGTCAGATGAAAGTCAAGAATCAATTTCCTCATCAGACAGTGAGCACAGTGAAGTCGACATTGAAGATAAACATCATCCTAAAGAGAAACTGAAGAGAGCTAAAGATTCAAGCCACATTACATCATCAAACTCCTCAAGATGCTCCAGACTCTCATCACATACATCATCTTCACACTCAGCATCCAGGAAGAAAAGATCGAGTCAAAAATAATGTTTTCGCTGTGGTCATTTAGGACATACGGCCAAACATTGTAAAAGCAAGAAATTTTCTAAACCTAGTCAAGATCTAGTTAAAAGTTTTACTGATCAATTTGACAGTTTAAAGAAATCAGTAAAATACATAGTTGATTCAACCTGTTTTTGGAAAAGAAAAGACAACAGTCTTGCTCAAAATCATGAAAGAACGAATGTAAAGCAAGTCTGGGTTCCAAAAACTAGCTAATTGTACATATTTTTTGTTGTTGTTGTTGTATAACAGAACAAAATTCAGAAATGGCTTCGGATGCTCATAGAGTATATCTGGCACGTTGACAGCAGTTGCTCCAGGCACATGACCGAGCTGAAGGATCTGCTTACCAACTTTCGAGTTATTGATGGTGACTTTATATCCTTTGCCGGAGACGAAAAGGGAGGAAAATCGTCGGAATGGGTGACGTCGTATCAGAAGCACTCACTTTGGAGAACGTGAACTATGTTCCAGAATTGTGTTACAATCTTATGAGCGTTTCACAAGTCTGTGACAAAGGAATCGCGGTGCTGTTTAATGACACGGAGTGCTTATTCCTCAAACCCGATTATTCCGTCCCAAAAGAGAAGATCATGCTTAGAGCTCCCCGTAAAAATAACACCTACATGCTAAATATGAAGAATGCCAAATCAAATGAGCCAATGACATGTCTTATGTCAAAAGCATCTGAATCGGAATCACTGTTGTGGCACAGGCGTTTGGGGCATGTGAATTTTAAGAACATAAATAACTTTCTAAACTAAATCTAGTAAGAGGTTTACCTATGAAAGATTTTCCTTTTTCAGAAAAGTGCATCGCATGTGCCCAAGGAAAGCAGCATAAAAAGCCTCATAAGTCCAAAGCAGTGAATATGATATCTGCTCCTCTGCAATTACTTCACATGGATCTTTTTGGCCCAATTAGCTTTAAAAGTTTAGCTAAAAGATGTTATTGTTTGGTGATTACAGATGATTTCTCATGGTTTTCATGGGTATTCTTTCTTGAAGCCAAAAGCGAAACGACATCCATTCTGAAGAGCTTCATTCCCATGATTGAAAACATGATCAAGCTGAAAGTCAATTCCATCAGAAGCGACAATGGAACTGAATTTAAAAATCATACGTTTGTCTCCTTCTGTGAAGATAAAGGAATTCGCCTCCAATACAACGCTGCCAGGACTCCTCAGCAAAACGGGGTAGCAGAACGCAAAAACAGAACTCTCATCGAAGCTGCAAGAACTATGCTTGTCGACTCTAAGCTTCCCATAATCTTCTGGGCTGAAGAGGTCAACATAACATGCTATGTTTTGAATCGTGTTCTTATCGTCAAACCTCACGGAAAGACAGCCTATGAACTACTTTTCAAAAGGAAGCCTCTGATAGATTTCTTCAAACCGTTTGGGTGTTCATGCACACTTCTCAACACTGAAGACAATCTCATCAAGTTTGAAGCAGTCGGTGACGTGTGCTACTTCATGGGCTATTCATCCTCTCAAAAGGCATATCGAGTCTACAACAAACGGACCAAGATGGTGATTGTATCATACTACGTTGATTTTCAAGAAGGAAACTCCACTAACACTGGAAGCGCTCCGAACTGGTTTTATGACGTGGATATTATATTCAACACTTTCAGCATCAATGAACCCATCACTGAATCCAAACCTGCAGAATCCACTCCGTTGGAATCTTTGTTTGATGCCTTAGACATTTGTTCTACTCCTTTTACAACCCCTTTCACCCCTGCCTCTGCCTCTCCTACTCTTCCGGTGTTCGAAGTAAATGGTGACACATCTGCTGAGAATGCATCTACACATGATGATTCTTCTTCACAGCAGGCTGTGGATGAACCACCCAAAGAAGACGAAACTCATATCATCTACGTCGATTAACACTTTTCTAATCTACCTCAACAAGCTGAAACTCACACCAATCCAGGGTACAAGACCAATCGAAACCATCCAATTGAAAATGTCATCGGTTCTGTTGAAGATGGAGTTCGAACACGTGGTCAAACACATACCATCAACACAGGACTGCATGCAGCCTTTCTTTCGCAGTCTGTCCCAAGGGATATCGATGAAGCTATTCAAGATTCAAGTTGGGTATAAGCTATGCAGGAAGAATTGGCACAATTTCGGAAACTTAAAGTCTGGGAACTCGTTGACCTACCAGACGGAAAGTATCCAATTGGTACCAAGTGGGTGTTTCGTAATAAGATGGATGATCGTGGTGTAGTTATCAAGAATAAGGCTAGATTAGTGGTTCAAGGGTTTCGACAAGAAGAGGGGATTAACTACGAGGAAGTTTTTGCACCTGTTGCACGGTTAGAAGCCATCAGAATCTTCTTAGCCTATGCTTCGTTTAAAAACTTTAAGGTGTTTTGAATGGATGTAAAGAGTGCTTTTCTATATAGGAAAGTGAAAGAAGAAGTTTATGTTTGTCAACCTCCAGGTTTTGAAGATCCTCATTCTCCCACGAAATACTACAAGCTTGACAAAGCTCTCTATGGTCTTCACTAAGCTCCTAGAGCATGGTACGAGACTTTGTCAACATATATTCTGCAGTGTGGATACTCAAGAGGCAAAATTGACATGACTCTCTTCACAAATAGGATTGGAGAAGATGTGATGTTGGTTCAAATCTACGTAGACGATATCATTTTTGGGTTGACATATGAAGCCCTTTGCAGAGAATTCGAGAAGGTGATGAAAGCGAAGTTCGAGATGAGTATGATGGGAGAACTCAAGTTTTTCTTAGGACTAGAAGTGAAGCAACGAAAGGATGGTATTCTCATTCATCAGGCTAAGTATATCAGAGATATTCTTTCCAAATACAGCATGAATGACTGCAAATCCGCAAGCACTCCTTTTGCTGCTCAGACGGAACTCACTTCAGATCTTCAAGGAAAGCCAGTGAACAAATCTCTCTATCGCTCATTGATTGGCTTGCTAATGTATCTGACCGCTAGTATGCCTGACATAATGTTGGTTGTCTGTCTCTGTGCCTGCTTTCAGACGAATCCCGAAGAATCGCATGATGCTGCCATCAAGAGAATCTTTCGCTATCTCAAAGGAACTCCAAAGCTTGGTTTGTGGTATCCTAAAGATAGTAATTTTGATCTAATAGCTTACTCTGACAGTGATCATGCAGGTTGCAAAGTAGATAGAAAATCTGTCTCCGGAGGCTGTCAATTCTTGGGTAATCGTCTATTTCGTGGCAGAGCAAAAAGCAGACAACAGTCTCTACATCTACCGCTCAGGCTGAATACACGGCAGCTTACAGTTACTGTTCACAAGTCCTTTGGATACAGAATCAGTTGTTGGATTATGAGATCAACATCATGAAGACTCCAATATTCATCGACAATGAAGCGTGTCTCGGGATTGTGAAGAATCCTATCCATCACTCCAGAATGAAACACATCGAAATTCGCATTCATGCGATTAGAGATGCGTACGAGAAAGGATACATCCAAGTGGTGCCAGTGGATTCAGTGCAACAAAAAGCTGATATATTTACGAAAGCCTTTGATAAAGCTCGATTCAACCAGTTGGTAACCTGGTTGGAAATGGTGAACTTCCTTGAGTGGAACTGACTTTTGGTAAAAAATAAATAAATAAAATAAAAGAATAATAATAATGGTTTTCATAATAAATAACAATCTCATAAAATGTGCCCAGCAAAAAGATTTTCTGCAAAGTTAAAATTTCTTTTCAAGCAATGGATTCTCAAAAATAAAATTTTAAGGGGGGAAGTTTTCCAGAAAATATTGTTGAGACTGAATCTCTTCGGCACCTGCACGAGAAATGATAGAAAAACTGCTACACTTTTGTTCTGATCTTAAAACAGAAAAAGATTAAGGCCTCAAGCAACGACGTGTCGGTAGATTCAGCCATACCTTGAAGTAAACTGCGAAACAGGAGACAAAACACAAGAATTCTGAATACCCACAATGTTGTGCAACTTGCGGGTGACACGTTGCGGCGTATGGCTTAATGGTCTTAAATCTTGCGTTGATAAATTGCCAAAGTCTGAGATTCGGGTCTTTATATTAGCTAATCATTCGGGGATATCATAGTTGCTCTTCTGCTGCATCCAGATATATGCTGACCTAGACACAGCTATGATATCTTTTCTAAAAGAGCCTATGCGGCCAAAACCCTACACAAATGAAGCTCTCATTAAGAATCATTCAAGTGCTTAAATCGTACCGCATCTGGTATCTGTCATAGCCCTCATTAGACCTTGGTCTCTTTGCTGTACGGAAGTACTGACCTGAACACCAACTGTCTAACGTTGAAATCACAAAAATGAATGAAGTCAGTATACTCACCTGCTATGAGGAATCTTTGCGCATACCTTGATCGCGGGGGTATGTCCTGACGTGGGACTCACGGGCACAACATTCTGACTCTGTCGGCATGAGTGGGGAACATTGAAGTTCTTGTCAATATTACCGCAACATGATAAAAAGGCTCTCCGATTGCATGTTGAAAGATAGGTGCATGGATTTAAAAGGACAAACATACTGACAGTTTTTCTTGTGCCTTAATCATTTTATATAACTAATTTTTATCTTAAACGAACGAAGTGTTACCAGTATGATCTTTTGCAGGAATGTCACAGGATTCAAGTCAGTTAGCATAAACTTTGTGTGAAAAAGGAGGCTTCCGGACTCAAAAACAACTTTCAGAATCCAGATTGCAATTTTACTTTTCTCTTAAGTTTAATTTTAAAATTCTTGCACTATTTTTTATCAAAAAGGGGCACGTTCTTTGAGAAAAGTTAAAATTTTCGAGCGTATTTGTTTCCAAGTTTTCTTAAAGATGAAGATATCTTACAAACATCTCAATGCGGCGTATTTAATGTTCCAGCGTATTTGATAAATGCGCTGGAAGGTAATCATGTATATATATAATTCAATTTCGTTTTTGTGCAACCTTTTTCAAATTCATCTTCATCTTCTTCTTATCACTAACAAAACCCACATCCATTTTCATTTTTCTCTTAAGTGAATCTGAAAGAATCGACATCGGTATGGTTTCGATATTCAAATGTGCTTTGTTCTATGTTTTGTTTAAGTTTAAATCATTGATTTCGGTCACGGATGTGTATATATAGTTTCATTTGAATCTGGTTTTCTGGTTTTAAGGGGTTTATCAAGAAAAATTTGAAGTCAGCGTATTTATTCTGAATGCAACGTAGATAATTTTGAATGTGGCGTAATTATCACAAACCTGAGCCAGCGGATTTAAGTCTTGAACGCGAGTTCAAGCAACCGGCGATTGACAATTACGCCGGTAATCTAGCGTAGATAATCATCTTCGCTGGACTCATTCTCATGTCAAAGTTTAAATCTTCTAGTTGTGTGCAGCGTAAATAATACTTAATAAGTGTAGGTGTGTCTAAGTCTCTTGCTTAGTCTTGTGTCCGGCGAACTTAACTGTTTTTCCCAGCGGATTTATTAGTTTCTTTTGTATATTTCTTTACATTATTATTATTATATATTTATATATACTTATACTTATATATATATATATATATATATATATATATATATATATATATATATATATTTCTATGAACATAAATCTAACTTAGCTTGTTTTCGATTTCAGAAATGGTGAAGGAGATTATCTAGGATAAAACTCGAAAGCACAATCAGCCATGCAAGCTGATCCCACTTCCAATTGATTTTGAAGATGTAGTACAGTGGATAAATTCAAGTAGGATCAGCTAGGCTGTACAAGCCGATCCGATCATCTACAGCATCCACATCGAAGAGTTTTGGAAGACAGCCAAAGTGTCGACCGTAGACGAAATTAAAACAATCACAGCTACAGTCAGAAATAAGAAGATCGTAGTTACAGAGGAATACATACGCAGGGTCCTCATTCTTGGAGACAAGAACAGTGATTTGCTCAGAATGAAGAAGGGCGACATTCTAGATGGGTTCGAAGGGATGAGGTATATTGGAGACTTCAGAGAGAAAAATGAGATCAAAAGAAAGGGGCTTACCAAGGACTGGAGATTCATTCTTCATGTATTCGCTATGAGCTTGGCACATAGGAAAGGAGGATATGACGGGCTGAACTTAGAATGGTCGGCTGCTATGCTTAGCCTCTGCACAAAGCAGTCATTCAATATCTCTGGTCTCATTTTTTACTGCATGGTTGATAATGCTAATTCCTCCACATGGGCCATGTACCCTCGTTTTGTTCAGCTCCTCATCAATGACCAACATCCAAATCTTCCTCATGACGGCGACCTATGCAAGTTCCAGCTGCCAACAGGGTGTCAGATTACTGAGCTAAAAACTGAGGAATGGGTGCTGTTACATCAGTGGATATATAGGGAGGAAAGATATCTTGTCGTGAAAGCAGCCTATGAGAAATATAGAGAACGTGTTAAGAAAAAGAGACAAGGAGATGGTGATGAGGAAGTAGAGGAGGAAGAAGAAGAAATCGAGCAGCTGGTTAGAAAGAATAAAGGAAAGAAAATCATGAAGGAAGGGGACTCCTCGAAGAAACAGAAAGATAGTGCTCCTCAAGAACGATTAATGGAAGGCAGTTTTAGGGCCGGAGGCACCAGAGAACATTGCGAGCATATAGAGAATCTCCGTGCGATTCATGAGGCCGAAGAAATAGAGAAGAGAGAAACTAGAAGAAAGAAACGTCATATGACAGAATCTGAAACACCGATGATGGTAACCACCGAGCAAGAGCAGTTAGACGAGTTTGTAGATCAGTTGATTGTCGATCCGGAAGCCCAAAGTCTATCTCCCCACAGAAGTGTAAGAAAACTGGGAAAGGACCTTCGACAGAGGAACAACCAAGACAAATGCCGCAACAAGCTCCTCGACGACCTCGTCCATTTCAGGATTTGTACGATAAGCTAGCAAAAGACATCGGGAAAGGTCCAGCTCAGGAAATCTGTCTGTTGAAACATCAAGTAAGCAACACTAACGTTATTCGTGAGAAGCTGAGGGAACAAAGAAAGAAAAACAAAAAGCTTCATGCATACGTCAAAGAACAGACGAGATTTGTGAGATTTCAGCAAGATGGGATGGAAAAGATGTATCGTATGATCAGAGAACTTTGCACCAAAGTGGACATACCACCGATGTTCTCATCTACTGATATTTTTGATTATGAGAAGTTTAAGACTGAAGAGGAAAGACAAAAAGCTGAGGATGCAGAAAGGAAGAAAAAGCGCCTAGAATCGGCTGTGAACGTCACCGAGGATGACGAAAGTGAAGAGGAGGAGGTTGACAGAGATGAAATGCCAGTGAGATTTGTTGAGTGGGTTTTGGAAGATGATACTATTTATGAAACTGAGGACGGTGAAGCAGTAACTCCAATGCATCCAGAATGGTTCAGAAAAGAAAGGGAAAAGCTTCTAGATTTCTATCAGGTGGTCACCGTTGAAAAATCTAAAGTCACTGATAGAATAATAAGCTGGAAGTACTGCAATCTCAAAGGGATGCTCATCGTAAAGAGACGAGGTGGTGTTATTCAGCATTTTAAGACCGGAGCTGACATGAAAAGCCTTCCAAGATGGGACATTCGAGAACTGGGGAGGCTAGAGCTGATACACCCGACCAACAGCAGCATCGGAGCTGACTTTGAAAGACTCATTTTAAGAGAATGCAATTGGGGCTTCATAGTTTCAAGCCGCAACGACCTCGAAGAAGAGTGTCAAAGACGACAAAAGATCCCATCACAAGAAAAGGGATGGTTACATGGGTAATTGATCCTGCTAAGGTCGAAACAAAAGTCAAAATTCCACCTGAACAGCCTGTCACGCTTACACACTTCAAGAAATGGTTTTATGATGGGAAGACAGGAGAAGCAGTGATCCGAATAGTGTTTAACGAAGATATTCGAATTATAGACCCGATGGATGTTTTCATGTTCTGCCTCTCTGATCTCAACATTCTCTTTGGTCACAAAATCCACGTTGGAGCCGGAAATGAGTACAGAGAAGAAGGAATGCTATTCCAAAGGGCTGTGGAACGAGCTCGAGACAGGAAGATAGAGATGATGGAAATTGTTCTCAGGATTCAGAGGCAGACAGAAAAGGCGGAGGCAAGAAAAAGAAAGAGAAAGCATAAGTCATCATCACAACAGAAAGCCCCCTCACCATCTCAAGCTGCATCTCACCATCAAACTCCGGTTTCATCCACATATGAAGCCACTACAGAGTTACAACAACCCTCAAGTGAATCTATTATTAATCTAAGCTCTGAAGAAACAATCGAAGCAACCACAAATCAACCTACCGTTCAAGTTGCACAAGACAAGGATGAAGGACCCGCCGAAGACCCAGAAGCTCGCAAGCAAGATTGAAGAAACCCAAGCACGCAACGGTCTAGGGGGATATTGTTAGAACTTTTGAGACCATTGATGCTTGATTATGAATAGTTTGAGCTAGTTTGCATTAGTTAGTCAATGTTGAAGGGTCAAAAGTGTAATTGTGTGAATCTTGTAGTAGGCGGCGTATTTACTAGTCCAGCGTAATTAATAATTACGCTGGATAATCAGTTTGTATAAATACTATGAACAATGAATGTATGTCCAAGTTTCTTGGACAGATTTTGGTGATCTTCTTGTGTTGTGATTTTTGCTATTGTGCTTTCATCCGAATATCCAGGTGCTGTTATTGATTACATGTTATTGGGATTTCATATACAACACTAGTTGTTTGATCCGAACAAGATTCTTCATCTTCTTTGCTTGGTTTTTCTTAGTATTTGCACATTCAAACAACTAATCCATAGTTGTTTGGGTGAAAACAATCAACCACTGTGATCCGAATATGTTTTGGGACTCACATATACATTCCGAGCCCGTGATAATCGAATGATTGTTCGTCACGGTACTAAGTTACATTATCTAGATACTTAACCTCTCGTTACGATTCTAGTGGGTATCTTAACCCATGAAAACACATCAACCCAAATGGGATTCATAGTGTCAAAAACGAGTATTAAGTCTAGATGATTATTTTCTCGTATACATACTTTGATATATTTAAATTCCTAATCCTCCGTTATCATCTGAATACTTACACGCCTACGTTTTCCTTTTGTAGGATAACTCGGTGTTCCATCCTTCAAAACTCTTCATGGAATTACCAAGTGGAAGCTTGCAAAACCGTGAGTGCCCTTGACCCACTTTTTCTTTTTACACAATTTGGGTTGTAACATGTTAACTTACAAAATACACAAATACACACAACATGCTTTATTCACTCGATCCATTATACATGCTTATTGTTATGCTTAGGTTCATGCTAGATACATACATGCTTCTTGTCATTAACTTATCTAGCCCGAACTTAACATATATAGCGCTATAGGAGTAGCACGCTGCCTGTCGGGGTATTGTTAAGCTTATTCTTATTCTTAAATAGTCTCCTTACTTTTGTGGCGAGGGACACTTAATTCTTGTGGACACTTGGGTTTAACATTTAGTATTGTATGCTAGCTTACCTTGTATACAATTGCCATGTGGGATTTGAGCAAACTCTTTTATACTTATGCTATGTAATTTAAAACTTGTGTAATCACCAACGCTTTTGTGTCGAACTATACTTTTAACATATTGCAGGTTAAGGCTGTTGAACATGACGAAAACTTAGTAGGGACACCATTGAAACGCACCTAGAATGTTAGGTTTTATGTTGTAATACTGTCGAATCTGTTGTATTTGGATTTGTGTTGTAATTGACTATTTGATTATGAAATGAAACGAGTTTTGATTCTAATATTGTTGTAAATAGTGTTATCATGTCTCGAGCAATCTATTTCGTCTCACTCCGATGATTCTGCCATCAGTTGGAGTGTGACATTGGATGAAACGAATCTCCAGCAATGGGAGGTGGAACATGAGAAAAAGATCCCATCATAGGATGGCTGTAGGGATTGTGTGATGGCCTGGTAGCAAATGGGTCATGATATGTGCCTAAAGTCGATGTAATAGTGGTAGAATGTGAACCATAGAAAGGATGAGGAGGTACATGGTCAACATACTTGGAAGTAGTCCCTAGAGTATAGTGTGCAGGTCTAGTGGAGAAATGAGGCATATGGTGATCAAAAGGATGTGTGACATCTCCTGATGAAGGTAGTGGTTGTAGAAACTCAGATAAATGGCCAGGGAGAAGTGTGCCTGGTAAAACAAGATCAACAAATGTAGGTAAGGTAACTGAAGATGGTGGTAAAGTAGTGCCGGGTGAAAGCACGGGTGATAGCTCATGAAAGTGGGGTACAGCCAGTACATCATCCTCTAAAGGAATGTCAGCGTGATCACGCTCTGGTAGGGCGAAAGGCTGGAAGTCGATATTCATCCACTCATCGTCCGAGAGCTCGTCATCGGATATGATGATAATAACAGGTGGGGCAGGATCATCTAGTGGTATGTAATCGGTGTTCGAGGCATATCCCGTAGAATCGGTGTCGGAATCGGAAGACATGGTCCTGGCAAAATAATCCGTACAACTCGTATATGTGAACAACTTATAATAAATTTTGGGCAATTGTATTTCAGTTTTATTGTAAGTCATGTCTTGTATCATTCTGATTCATCTTACTGTTATCATGTCTAATCCTCAAAGACTATCTCATATAATGTCCTTGCATTATTGTTTTGATTTTATCGTTTAGTACTAGTAGACCTTCGTATGCATGCCATGGGGAAAACTCTTGTTACAATTTCGCAAACAACTTATGACTTTTATAAAAAGACCATTTTGAAATTGTAGACTAGACTCGAAAGAATCTTATTTCACTACAACTGAAGCTCTGATACCAGGTCTGTCACACCTCGATTTTCGATGTAGCGGAAGCATCGCGAGGTGTGGCCAGAGCGGCAATCGTTGCATTCAACCAAGTAAACGACAATTGTAATACGTTACAAAAAGTTCATCCATACACTTTATTTAACACAATATTTACATAAAACCTTTTGTTTTGAAACATACCACAAGTTTAACAACATTATTTAAAATTCAAACACGAGTTTACAAACACAATATCAAAGTCTGGATGAAATATAATATCTTTAACTTCATAACATACAAACATGTTTTTTCCCCAAAGGTCGTCCACTAGTTTCCTGTAATACATGTATGTTTGAAAAATGAAGTCAACAAAAGCTTGTGAATCCATGTTATAAATTTTTGTATCAAATGAATCTTCTAAAACATTTGAAATAATAAATTAGTTTAGTATAGCTTAGTGAAACTTGTAAGATCATTAGTGTGTTGCAAGGACACTAATCTGTATGCCGAATAAGGTGGCAACCAATCCTTGACGTTTTATTATGTCTGAGACACTCGTTTTAGACACAGATGCACTCTAATACGATCTGTTATTGTTGCCGTAATAGAGTGGGGCTCGCCCAAACCCAAAAGATCTATCCCCTTGTTCCTTGGTACTTGTTATTAATTAATGGTCCCAATACTTGAGCCTTATCCACAAGTGATCTAAAAATTTTCATTTTCAAGTTATACTAAATGTAATATGTATACATCCCCGCATGTTTAAAAACCATAAAAACGTTAAATAAAAGGGGAAACATGAACTCACAGATTTGTGTTCCGTGCAAATCTCTATTCAATTTCCGATACTTCGTTCGTTTCTCGACCTACAAGTTTTCTATTCTCATTAGACACTTAGGCTTTCTTTTGTTTTTCGTACAAGTATCTGATCTTGAATTTCATACTTGCATTTATTGGTTTTTCTTTGTTGGTACTCATATACATATATATAAATATATATCTTTCATATATGTTTTCTAGATTGATTACATGTAAATGGGTCTAGCCCATAATTTAAATGTAAAAGTTCAATCTAAAAGTTTATTACATATGGGCCTAGCCCAATAGGTTTTGTAAGTATGGACCTAACCCAATTTGTTTCATATGAGTGGGCCTAACCCACATTTCATGCATGTGGGCCTAGCCCAATTCGTTTCTTGTATGGGGGCTGAGCCCAACTTGTTTTTATTTAAAGTGGGTCAAGCTCAATTGGTTTGTAAAGGTGGGCCTAGCCCAAGTTAAAAATGAAAGAGTAGGCCTAGCCCAAAATAGTTTATAGAAATGCATTAGCCCAATTTAGTTTTTTAAAAGTGGGCTTAGCCCAAAGTTAATTTTATAAAAGTGGGCTTAGCCCAAGTTTGATTTTTATACAAGTGAGCCTAGCCCAAATTTAATTTATAGAAATGAGCTAGTCCATTTATTTTTATAAAAATAGGTTTAGCGTAATATAACATTTATGAAAATGGGCTTAGCCCAAACAATTTGTTTAGTTGGGCTTAATCCAAGTTCTAAAAATATTTACTAGCAATGTTATAACTTATAAAAATTATTTGTAAAAACTATTAGATATAAGTTAAATTTTTATATGTCCTAGTAAGTATAAAGTGTGACGGTTGATTTGTTCGTTTTCACCGTTATGTTTGCGTCGACCATTTTATTCGTTTCGTCTTTTTCGTTTGTTTCGTTTATACCATATATTTTATTTTTATCCGAATTGTCCAATTGTCTGAATTGTCCGATATATATTATTTTGTCAAAAATTGATTACTTATATATTTTTTATATTAGATCCTACATGATCTAAATATATAATATTTATACAAAAATATATGTAAATATATTTGGTGATTTTAAAATATAAACTTTTATCTAAAAATATATATTAATTATATTTTTAGTTTAATAAAAACTCAAATAATTATATCTTAAACTTTTTCACCCAAACTTTTGTTTAAACAAGATTAAAATCCCTAATCACTTTTAATCACTATATCTTTAGTTTAACCATATCATAATCAAGATTAGTTTTTATAAAAATTTTGTCATAGTTTCCTTTAAAATATGAGCTTTCCCATGTTTTATAAAAATCACTTTTCTAATTCAAATCATCGTCAAATCACAAGTATTATACTAATGTATTAACAAAAATGTCATGAACTTGTTATAGTTTAAAACTTTCTTAAAATTGAAACTTTATTATTACTTTTTAACAAAATTTCTAGATCATAACTTTTATTTAATAACTATAATTTGTATATTAAATATGATCATCTTAAAAATATACAATCATGTTCATGACAATATTTGTTAATGAATCTTGCTAATCTAAACATGCAAGTGTTTAGATTATCTTTTTATACATAAAAAATGCAAGATTCAAGTAAACTAGTTTATGACAAATTCAAGATTATCCATAATCATCAAGCAAACAACATAATTATGTTAGTGATTATAGTTTTTATTAGTGTTTTTCAAGTGGGTTTTTTAATATCTTTCAAGATGATCTTGTACATTTACATAAAATATAAAGTATAAGATCAAGTTATGGAGCTTACTACTAGCAATAGGCTAGGGATGATCAAAGTGATGTAAAAGATGAAGAAAGTGATGATTCAAGAGTTCCAAAGCTTCCAAGTATGCCTCCTAATCCTTGCAAACACCTTAGATTATCCTTGGATCTCCATGCAAGCTTGAATTTCTTGAGTTTGGATTTTAAAAAGTTGAAGGTATTGATGGTGGTGCTTGGCCGATTTTAAAGGGAAAAGGAAAAGAGAAGTGTTGTGTTTATGTTTGGAAAATGAAATGGAATAGAAAGGATTTGGGTTTTTGGTGTTGTGATTATATCTTACACCACATAATCCACTAAACCATGCTCACCATTAGACAACACAACAATCAAGTGACTAAGTGGCATGGGGAAATCACCCCATGTAGCCGTAAGGTTGGGGGTGGTTTGGTTATTTTTTTTATATAAACTTATAATTTTTATAAAATTAATAAACTTTAATGTTTTTATATATAAGTTTTTATAAAATCTAATGGTCCAACACTTTAAAGTGATGTTATAATTGTGACATTTGTGCCTTTTCAATCATTGCAAAATTACAAACAATTTTGTATTCAATGAAACCCTGTGTTTAATTTCCAAATATTTTTGTATTCAATAAAATCTAGTATTTTATTGATGGGAATGCAAAAAAGTCAATTGTTGCACAATTTCGATCATTCTCGTATTCGTTAAGCGTTTTACGCATTTTTGCAAAACGCGTAACCGTACAACAATGAACCGACATCCACGACATTTTCAGGCATAATCCAAGTTACACATGTCTTAACACCTTTATATAACCTAAATGTTAGGTTAAAGGGGTTAAAAATGGCAAGCAAGTGAAAATACAAGTACAAGGGCCAAAATGTCAAAAACAAATAATAAATATTTTTGCTTCTTCACCAAGTTTGCCACCTATCTCCAACTTTTGACACCTAGCACTCATTTTCCCACATTTAATTTGGTGTTGACACATGTCAGGACACTAATCCACACTTGAGGACACTTGTCATCATGTCCTTAATCCTAAAATACTATAAATACCCCATGATTCTTCCACTTTTTCACGCCACTTCAAAACACTTCAAAGAAAAGTGTGAAGTTCTTCTTTCTATCCTTATTGGAGCTTGTTTGCAGCCTTTGGAAGCCTCCTATCTTGAGTTCCGAAAGTGTTCTTCAACACGAGTAAGTACTCTTCCTAGTTCTTTCATTATTTTAGCTATTTTGAGCTAAAAGTCGAACAGTTTGGCTTCCTGGTTGACTTTTGGTTCTGACCATTTGGTCAAGTCAAAGTTCAATTGAACTTTGCAACGTGATCATAATCACGAAGGTTATAATCCCTAATGATTTCACCTTCTGATTACCACGTTTACTAGTCGAAGTGACGAGTCAAAATTCCGGTCAAAAATGCGCATGATGTGCATTTTACGACGAAACTATTTTCGGATATCAAAACACCAAGTTTTGATACTAAATCAGTTTTTTAAAACTTAGTTAGACATATTTTGTCATGTCTAACTCGTCACTTCTAGTTTAGTGCTTATTTAGGGTCGTAAGTCGAGCGGTCTTAACCACCGCTTTTACTTTCGAATCCGACCCGTTTGGTCGATCTTAGGATCCGACCAAACACATATTTGTGACCATAGTTGTATAGGGAATAACCTACTGAGGTTATACCTTATGGTCACGTCGTTTGGTTAGTGTTATGATAAGTTACTTCTATGTTCTTAAAAAAATGATGACCAAAATGCCATTTTGCGCATAAATCCATTTTAAACACATGTAACCAAATTTTTGACATATAAACTAATGTTATATCATTTTCAAACATGTCTGGGCAGTTAAGACTTATCATAAGACATGTTTAACCATCCGATCATGCGTTTACGCTAATGACTCGTTAAAGTAGCATAAACTACCTTAACGAGTCATAATGGGTCAAAAGCACTTAGGATCCTTTCCAAATCAGAATGTTAAGTTTGTTAAACCATATCACATGAGTTTCAAAACTCGTTTGGTTTATAAGACTTCATTCTATCCGATCTTCCGTTTGTAGTCCCGACACGCTGACATATTTATCTGACACACTAGGACACGTTTGAGCTTTGTTTATTCCGTTGATCAAGCACACTTTCGCAATCCCAAGTGAGTACATAGCCCCCTCTTTTATATTTTCTAAATGTTTTGGGGTGCTTCATATATGCCTATAATTATTTTCAAGATTTCAAAACAATATACATGGTTTGTATATACAAAATGATTTTCAAAGTGAGTACATAGTTCCCCTCTTTTATGTTTTCTAAATGTTTTAGGGTGTTTCATATGTGCCTATAATTATTTTCAAGATTTCAAAACAATATACATAGTTTATTTATACAAAATGGTTTTCAAAGTGAGTACATAGTTCCCCTCTTTTACGTTTTGCAAATGTTTTGGGGTGACTCATATGTGCTAAAGCATTTTCAAGTTTTCAAATAAACAATGTCTATCGTTTATATATAAAACAATATGATTTCAATAACGTGAACAACTTATTGATGCGTATCCATAACATGAATGACATTCATTAGCTTTGGCCAAGCCAACCAGTAGTATATTATGGTACCACAGGACTGACAATCCCATTATCGGAATGTTCACTGGATTTGGTGGAAGTTGTGGTAACGATAGAAACTGTTTCTGATTAACAAATCATTTGTTGATTTGTTAGTCTAGTTAAAGAGACCCTTTGGTGGTCTATTAAAGATACTCTTTGGTGGTATAGTCAACATAGGTTTGAATGTGTTCACTAAAGAACGATCAAAAGTTTTCACAATTAAAATCATGGACGATTTGTTTATGACATGGACAATTGGTTTATGACACGGACGATTGATTTATAACACGGACGAATGGTTTATAACACAGACAAATGGTTTATAACACGGACAAATGGTTTTGGACAATGTCATGCAATTTCACTTAAAGATATAAACCATACGAAATTTTCTTTTTAATCAATCTATTACAAGGTTTTTACAAAAGAAACGTTTTGGTCAAGATTCATGGCTATAAGGTTTTCACAACTCTAACCAACTTGTTTTAGTTGGTTAATTGTATTGCAATATCAAACACTTTTGATACGAGGTTTTCACTTAACGACTCTTGTAGTCGGACGAGGTGTTGCAATATGTATACAAAGTCACGAAACCTATGTACTCGCCGGCATTTTTATGCTGACTCTCTTTTCACATATGTTTCAAGAGTCAATGCTTGATAATATGATGCATGCTTCATGTAGGAATGGACGCAGGCCTTAGTGACTTAAAACATGAAAGACAATTTATTTATGTGTTGTTTCTATTTATCTCACGACAATGTAAACATTTAACTTCATAAAACAAAACTTTAAATTCTATGAGTTGTGAAACAATAGTTCTGTGACATGACTCCCCGATGTTTCCGCCGCGGTATTTTGTTTTACGCAGTCGGGGTGTTACAATAATATGCCAAAATAACTTACTTGTCTTATTGTTTCGTTGTTCGGTTGATAAATTTGGTTCGGGTCTTGTACCGGGTAAAATACTGACATATTGTGTTACTTATAGAATTTTATTTTCATAATAGTTCTAGTACAATTTTTATTGTCCAGTTAATTAATCTAGCTCTCCAGACTAATAAGTTTGTTATTTTGAGTTCAGTTCCAGTACCGGCTTTGTTGTCAGGTTTTTACTGAACAAGCTGTATAGCTTTAAACAGTAGGACTTATATACGGGTTTTTTTTATTATTTTTAACACCCGTTATTATTCTTAACTAAAAATATTTATTTTTGGGTTCGAACATTTGTTATTTTGTGTTGCGGAATGCTGTATTTTGCTGCAAAATGTTGTATTTGCTGCAGACTTGGACAATGGTGTTTTAAATAAAAGTTTTATGATATAGCAGTGCAGACATATCTTATGTCTTATTTTTGTCATATCAGACTGTACCGTAACCAGTACTGATATTTATTGCGTGTTCGCGTCTTTGTGATCCGTTTAGGATATGGTTTTATATGTTCGTGATTGTGATGAATTCATTATCATACCAAGTTATGATTTTGTTGAATTCCTATACTTTTAAGACTTAAAAGTATAATTTAAGTCACGTTGTGCGGTAAATAGATAGTGTAATAGTTGTTTAGGTTGTACAGAATTACTGGAATTTTGCGATTGTCACAATCGCGTTTCTGCCGTAAGTCTAGGATATAATTTTATATGTTTCTAGGTGTGGCGGGTTTGTCATCATACTAAGCTATGATTTTGTAATTTCCTAGACCTTTAAGACTCAATGAAATAAAATCAAGTCGAAAATTACCAATGTAATAGTTGTTTAAGCTGTACGGCTTTACCGGTATTTTGCCGTATGTCACATTCTCCCCCTGTTCAAGAAAATTTTGTCCCGAAATTTAAGTTGCATTATCTATTGCAGGGATTTCCTTGAACAGGTGATGGTACTTTCTTTTCATTCATCTTCTCGTTCCCAAGTGAACTCGGGTCCGCGCTTCGAGTTCCAACAGACTTTGATTAGTTTGTTACGACTCCTCCTTGTTTTCTGAGTTTTTGAATCCAAAATCTCGACAGGTTCTTTGATGAAATGGAGTTTGTCATCTATAATAATTTCATCCAGGGGAATAATGAATGATTCGCCCGAAAGACACTTTTTAAGGTCTGACACGTGAAAGGTGTCGTGGACGTTGTTAAGAGTTTCTGGTAATCTTAACTTGTAAGTGACAGTTCCAACTTTTTCCAAAAAACTTATAAGGTCCTATGTATCTTGGGCTAAGGTTTTCCTTGCTTCCAAAACCTAGCTACACCTTTCAAAGGCGAGACTTTTAACAACACTTTGTCTCCAACCTCGAAAGATAACGGTTTGCGGCGTTTATACGCGTAGCTTTTCTGTGTGTCTCGGCCGCCTTGATACGTTCTTGGATTATAAATATTTTATCAGTAGTCTCTTGGACTAACTCTGATCCTATCATTTGTTTGTCTCCTATTTCTGCCCAGCATAACGGAGACAGACACTTTAGTCCATATAATGCTTCGAATGTAGCAGCTTGAATACTTGTGTAATAACTGTTATTATATGAGAACTCCACTAAAGGCAAGTGAGTGTTCCAATTTCCTCCTAAGTCCATCACACAAGCACGAAGCATGTCTTCTAAAGTTTAAATTGTGCGTTCACTTTGGCTGTCAGATTGGGAATGAAAGGCCGTACTTAGATCAAAGCGAGATCCAAAAGCCTTTTGACTTGATTGCTAGATTCTTGATACAGAATGACCATCATGGTCAGAGATTATCGAAATAGGCACTCCGTGCCTTGCCATAATCTCCTTGAGATAGAGTTTAGCTAACTTATCAATCTTATCTCTCTCACGTATTAGCGAGAAGTGAGCTGACTTAGTAATTACCCAAATCATGTCATGACCGCGAGAGGCTCTTGGTAATTTGGTTATGAAATCCATGGAAATTTGTTCCCATTTCCAAGTGGGAATTTTAGGTTGTTGTAACAATCCTGAAGGTTTTTGGCATTCGGCCTTGATTTTAGCACATGTTAG
The DNA here is from genome assembly GCA_947069175.1 of Scalesia atractyloides. Taxonomy (NCBI): domain Eukaryota; kingdom Viridiplantae; phylum Streptophyta; class Magnoliopsida; order Asterales; family Asteraceae; genus Scalesia; species Scalesia atractyloides. The sequence goes on along the minus strand of CAMTDV010000001.1, from coordinate 49,161,940 downwards.
ACACTTTCCAACATATATCGTAATATCACCTATGATATTAGGCCACCAATAATATTCTTTAATATCATGATACATTTTATCCGCTCCGGGATGTATCGAGTATTTGGATTTATGAGCTTCATTTAGAATTAGATCTCGAAGACCGCCAAAACGAGGAACCCAAATTCTACTCATAAAATACAAGGCCCCGTTCTCTTTTGGTTCTAGATGTTTTTCCATACTTCTAAACATTTTTGATTTAAAGTTTCCTTCCTGTGTGCTTCTTGTTGGGCGTCATTAATTCGAGAGGTGAGGTTATTGTGAATTGTGAGTCCTAATGATCGTACACGTAGGGGCTTTACTCGTTCTTTTCGGCTCAAGGCATCCGTGACAACATTCGCCTTGCCCGGATGATTTTTGATTTCACAATCATAGTCATTCAACAATTCAAGCCAACGCCTTTGGCGCATATTTAACTCTTTCTGGTTAAATATATGTTGAAGACTTTTGTATCAGTAAAAATCGTGCACTTAGTGCCGTAAAGATAATGACGCCATATTTTTAATGTAAATACCACTGCGTCTAACTCTAGGTCATGTGTGGTATAGTTCTTCTCGTGAACTTTTAATTGGCGTGATGCGTATGCAATAACTTTCTCTCGTTGCATTAACACGCATCCTAATCCCTGATGTGATGCATTGCAATGAACTACAAAGTCATCCGTGCCATCCGGAAGTGATAGAATTGGTGCATCACATAGTTTGTCCATAAGTAGTTGAAAAGCTGCTTCTTGTTTCTCTCCCCAATCAAACTTCTTATCCTTTTTAGTGAGGGAAGTTAGAGGTCGAGCGATCTTTGAAAAGTCCTCAATGAATCTCCGATAATAACTGGCCAATCCTAAAAATTGGCGTACTTTGGTTGGTGTCTTTGGTGCCTTCCAATTCTTGATGGCTTCTATTTTAGATGGATCGACATGTATGCCTTTCTCATTGACTACATGTCCGAGAAATTGAACTTCGCGAAACCAAAACTCATATTTAGAAAATTTTGCATACAATTTCAATAACTCAAGAATAGTTCTAAGATGATGTTCGTGTCCGTCCTTGTTTCGCGAATATATCAATATGTCATCGATAAACACTATCACGAATTTATCAAGGTATGGTTTGCGCACACGGTTCATTAAATCCATGAATACTGCTGGTGCATTTGTTAAGCCAAAAGGCATAACAAGGAACTCGTAATGACCATAGCGAGTTTGGAATGCCGTCTTAGGAATACTTTCTTCTTGAACTCTAAGTTTATGGTATCCTGACCTTAAGTCAATCTTCGAATAGTAAATCGATCCTTGAAGTTGATCAAACAAGTCATCGATCCTCGGTAATGGATACAGATTCTTGACCGTGAGCTTATTCAATTCTCGATAGTCTATGCACATCCTGAAACGTCCATCCTTCTTCTTCACGAATCAGTTTTATAAACTTAGTTAGACATATTTTGCCATGTCTAACTCGTCACTTCTAGTTTAGTGCTTATTTAGGGTAGTAAGTCGAGCGGTCTTAACCACCGCTTTGACTTTCGAATCTGACCCGTTTGGTCGATCTTAGGATCCGACCAAACACATATTTGTGACCATAGTTGTATAGGGAATAACCTACTGAGGTTATACCTTATGGTCACGTCGTTTGGTTAGTGTTATGATAAGTTACTTCTATGTTCTTAAAAAAATGATGACCAAAATGCCATTTTGCTCATAAATCCATTTAAAACAAAGTAACCAAATTTTTTACATATAAACTAATGTTATATCATTTTAAAACATGTTTGGGAAGTTAAGACTTATCATAAGACATGTTTAACCATCTGATCATGCGTTTACGCTAATGACTCATTAAAGTAGCATAAACTACCTTAACGAGTGATAATAGGTCAAAAGCACTTAGGATCCTTTCCAAATCAGAATGTTAAGTTTGTTAAACCATATCACATGCGTTTGAACACTCGTTTGGTTTATAAGACTTCATTCTATCCGATCTTCCGTTAGTAGTCACGACACGCTGACATAATTATCTGACATACTAGGACACGTTTGAGCTTTGTTTATTCCGTTGATCAAGCACACTTTCGCAATCCCAAGTGAGTATATAGCCCCCTCTTTTACATTTTCTAAATGTTTTGGGGTGCTTCATATATGGCTATAATTATTTTCAAGATTTCAAAACAATATACATGGTTTGTATATACAAAATGATTTTCAAAGTGAGTACATAGTTCCCCTCTTTTACGTTTTCTAAATGTTTTATGGTGTTTCATATGTGCCTATAATTGTTTTCAAGATTTCAAAACAATATACATAGTTTATATATACAAAATGGTTTTCAAAGTGAGTACATAGTTCCCCTCTTTTACGTTTTGCAAATGTTTTGGGGTGACTCATATGTGCTAAAGCATTTTCAAGTTTTCAAATAAACAATGTCTATCGTTTATATATAAAACAATATGATTTCAATAACGTGAACAACTTGTTGATGCGTATCCATAACATGAATGACATTCATTAGCTTTGGCCAAGCCGACCAGTAGTATATTATGGTACCACAGGACTGACAATCACATTATCGGAATGTTCACTAGATTTGGTGGAAGTTCTGGTAATGATAGAAACTGTTTCTGATTAACAATCATTTGTTGATTTCTTAGTCTAGTTAAAGAGACCCGTTGGTGGTCTATTAAAGATACCCTTTGGTGGTATAGTCAACATAGGTTTGAATGTGTTCATTAAAGAACGATCAAAAGTTTTCACAATTAAAATCATGGACGATTTGTTTATGACATGGACAATTGGTTTATGACACGGACGATTGATTTACAACACGGGCGAATGGTTTAGAACACAGACAAATGGTTAATAATACGGACAAATGGTTTTGGACAATGTCATGCAATTTTACTTAAAGATATAAACCATACGAAATTTTCTTTTTAATCAATCTATTACAAGGTTTTTACAAAAGAAACGTTTTGGTCAAGATTCATGGCTATAAGGTTTTAACAACTATAACCAACTTGTTTTAGTTGGTTAATTGTATTGCAATATCAAACAATTTTGATACGAGGTTTTCACTTAACGACTCTTGTAGTCGGACGAGGTGTTGCAATATGTATACAAAGCCACGAATTTGACACACTAACAAAATATATGTACTCGCCGGCATTTTTATGTTGACTCTCTTTTCACATATGTTTCAAGAGTCAATGCTTGATAATATGATGCATGCTTCATGTAGGAATGGACGCGGGCCTTAGTGACTTAAAACATGAAAGACAATTTATTTATGTGTTGTTTCTATTTATCCCACGACAACGTAAACATTTAACTTCATAAAACAAAACTTTAAATTCTATGAGTTGTGAATAGTTCTGTGACATGACTCCCCGACGTTTCCGCCACGGTATTTTGTTTTACGCGGTCGGGGTGTTACAATAATATGCTAAAATAACTTACTTGTCTTATTGTTTCGTTGTTCGGTTGATAAATTTGGTTCGGGTCTTGTACCGGGTAAAATACTGACATATTGTGTTACTTATAGAATTTTATTTTCATAATAGTTCTAGTACAATTTTTATTGTCTGGTTAATTAATCTAGCTCTCCAGACTAATAATTTTGTTATTTTGAGTTCAGTTCCAGTACCGGCTTTGTTGTCAGGTTTTTACTGAACAAGCTGTATAGCTTTAAACAGTAGGACTTATATACGGGTTTTTCTATTATTTTTAACACCCGTTATTATTCTTAACTAAAAATATTTATTTTTGGGTTCGAACATTTATTGTTTTGTGCTGCGAAATGCTGCATTTTGCTGCAAAATGTTGTATTTGCTGCAGACTTGGACAATGGTGTTTTAAATAAAAGTCTTATGATATAGCAGTGCAGACATATCTTATGTCTTATTTTTGTCATATCAGACTGTACCGTAACCAGTACTGATATTTATTGCGTGTTCGCGTCTTTGTGATCCGTTTAGGATATGGTTTTATATGTTCGTGATTGTGATGAATTCATTATCATACCAAGGTATGATTTTGTTGAATTCCTAGACTTTTAAGACTTAAAAGTATAATTTAAGTCACGTTGTGCGGTAATAGATAGTGTAATAGTTGTTCAGGTTGTACAGAATTACCGGAATTTTGCCGATTGTCACAATCGCGTTTCTACCGCAAGTCTAGGATATAATTTTATATGTTTCTACGTGTGGCGGGTTTGTCATCATACTAAGCTATGATTTTGTAATTTCCTAGACCTTTAAGACTCAATGAAATAAAATCAAGTCAAAAATTACCAATGTAATAGTTGTTTAAGCTGTACGGATTTACCGGTATTTTGCCGTATGTTACATTCTCCCCCTGTTTAAGAAAATTTTGTCCCGAAATTTAAGTTGCATTATCTATTGCAGGGATTTCCTTGAACATGTGAGGGTACTTTCTTTTCATTCATCTTCTCGTTTCCAAATGAACTCGGGTCCGCGCTTCGAGTTCCAACAGACTTTGATTAGTTTGTTACGACTCCTCCTTGTTTTCTGAGTTTTTGAATCCAAATTCTCGACAGGTTCTTTGATGAAATGGAGTTTGTCGTCTATAATAATTTCATCCGAGGGAATAATTAATGATTCGCCCGAAAGACACTTTTTAAGGTCTGACACGTGAAAGGTGTCATGGACGTTGTTAAGAGTTTCTGGTAATCTTAACTTGTAAGTGACAGTTCCAACTTTTTCCAAAAATCTTATAAGGTCCTATGTATCTTGGGCTAAGGTTTTCCTTGCTTAAACCTAGCTACACCTTTCAAAGGCGAGACTTTTAACAACACTTTGTCTCCAACCTCGAAAGACAACGGTTTGCGGCGTTTATCCGCGTAGCTTTTCTGTGTGTCTCGGCTGCCTTGATACGTTCTTGGATTATAAATATTTTATCAGTAGTCTCTTGGACTAACTCTGGTCCTATCATTTGTTTGTCTCCTATTTCCGCCCAGCATAACGGAGATCGACCCTTTAGTCCATATAATGCTTCGAATGGAGCAGCTTGAATACTTGTGTGATAACTGTTATTATATGAGAACTCCACTAAAGGCAAGTGAGTGTTCCAATTTCCACCTAAGTCCATCACACAAGCAAAAAGCATGTCTTCTAAAGTTAAAATTGTGCATTCACTTTGGCTGTCAGATTGGGAATAAAAGGTCGTACTTAGATCAAAGCGAGATCCAAAAGCCTTTTGACTTGATTGCTAGATTCTTGATACAAAACGACCATCATGGTCAGAGATTATCGAAATAGGCACTCCGCGGCTTGCCATAATCTCCTAGAGATAGAGTTTAGCTAACTTATCAATCTTATCTCTCTCACGTATTGGTAAGAAGTGAGCTGACTTAGTTAATCTATCAACAATTACCCAAATCATGTCATGACCGCGAGAGGTTTTGGGTAATTTAGTTATGAAATCCATGGAAATTTGTTCCCATTTCCAAGTGGGAATTTTAGGTTGTTGTAACAATCCTGAAGGTTTTTGGCATTCGGCCTTGATTTTAGCACATGTTAGACACTTTCCAACATATATCGTAATATCACCTTTGATATTAGGCCACCAATAATATTCGATAAGATCATGATACATTTTATTCGCTCCGGGATGTATCGAGTATTTGGATTTATGAGCTTCATTAGAATTAGATCTCGAAGACCGCCAAAACGAGGAACCTAAATTCTACTCATAAAATACAAGGCCCCGTTCTCTTTTGGTTCTAGATGTTTTTTCCATACTTCTAAACATTTCTGCTTTAAAGTTTCCTTCCTGTGTGCTTCTTGTTGAGCATCATTAATTCGAGAGGTGAGGTTATTGTTAATTGTGAGTCCTAATGATCGTACACATAGGGGCTTTACTCGTTCTTTTCGGCTCAAGGCATCCGTGACAACATTCGCCTTGCCCGGATGATTTTTGATTTCACAATCATAGTCATTCAACAATTCAAGCCAACGCCTTTGGCGCATATTTAACTCTTTCTGGTTAAATATATGTTGAAGACTTTTGTATTAGTAAAAATCGTGCACTTAGTGCCGTAAAGATAATGACGCCATATTTTTAATGTAAATACCACCGCGTCTAACTCTTGGTCATGTGTGGTATAGTTCTTCTCGTGAACTTTTAATTGGCGTGATGCGTATGCAATAACTTTCTCTCGTTGCATTAACACGCATCCTAATCCCTGATGTGATGCATTGCAATGAACTACAAAGTCATCCGTGCCATCCGGAAGTGATAGAATTGGTGCATCACATAGTTTTTCCATAAGCAGTTGAAAAGCTGCTTCTTGTTTCTGTCCCCAATCAAACTTCTTATCCTTTTGAGTGAGGGAAGTTAGAGGTCAAGCGATCTTTGAAAAGTTCTCAATGAGTCTCTGTTAATAACCGGCCAATCCTAAAAATTGGCGTACTTTGGTTGGTGTCTTTGGTGCCTTCCAATTCTTGATGGCTTCTATTTTAGATGGATCGACATGTATGCCTTTCTCATTGACTACATGTCCAAGAAATTGAACTTCGCGAAACCAAAACTCATATTAGAGAATTTTGCATACGATTTCAATAACTCAAGAATAGTTCTAAGATGATGTTCGTGTTCGTCCTTGTTTCGCGAATATATCAATATGTCATCGATAAACACTATCACGAATTTATCAAGGTATGGTTTGTGCACACGGTTCATTAAATCCATCAACACTGCTGGTGCATTTGTTAAGCCAAAAGGCATAACAAGGAACTCGTAATGACCGTAGCGAGTTCGGAATGCCGTCTTAGGAATACTTTCTTCTTGAACTCTAAGTTGATGGTATCCTGACCTTAGGTCAATCTTCGAATAGTAAATCGATCCTTGAAGTTGATCAAACAAGTCATCGATCCTCGGTAATGGATACAGATTCTTGACCGTGAGCTTATTCAATTCTCGATAGTCTATGCACATCCTGAAACGTCCATCCTTCTTCTTCACGAATAAAACTAGAGCTCCCAGGGTGAGAAGCTTGGTCTAATGAAACCTTTATCCAACAACTCTTGAAGTTGCGTGGACAACTCTTGCATTTCTGAAGGAGCTAATCGGTAAGGGGATTTTACAACAGGTACGGCTCCTAGAATTAAGTCTATATGAAATTCGACTTGTCGTTGTGGTGGCACTCCCGGCAAGTCTTTTGGGAAAACTTCAGGAAATTCCTTCACAACAGGGATCTCCCAAAGTTTCGGCTCCTTAGCTTTCTTATCAACTATGTGTGCTAAGAATGCTATACATCCTTTCCGTAAGCAGTTCTAACCTTTCATACAAGTGATAACTCGTAGTTGTGTTTCATTCTTCTCGCCATGAACAAGAAGTATTACGTTATTAGGAAGAGGAATACGAATGAATTTATCGCAACACACGACTTCAGCTCGGTTATTGGATAACCAATCCATACCAACTACCGTATCGAAACTTCCTAATTGAACGGGTAATAATTCGATGTTAAATTTTTGTCCACCAAGCTCTAAAGAGCATCCTTTACAATCTCTGCAGTTTCCATTATTTTTCCATTTGCCAGTTTGATAGTGAAAGGAATGTCTAATTTATTTGAATTTACTCTAAGTATATCTTTGAAGTCTAAAGATATAAAACTGTAATCTGCGCCAGTATCAAATAAAATAGATGCAAAGTTATTGTTGATAGGAAACGTACCCGTATCACATTAGGATCTTGGCGCGCTTCTCGAGCTCCTATCACAAAGGCTCGACCGTGACCTTTATTTTCCTTTGGGAAATCTTTCCTAAAATGACCCAAATCTCCGCAAACGTAGCAGCCTTGGTTCTTTCCTTTCTCGTTTCCAATTCCGCTACTGCTTTCTCTCTTCCTGCCTCCCTTGTTATTTCCCCAACAATTCTCGGTGATGTGTCCTAATTTTCCGCACTTATCACACTTGGTGCTTCGACATCCACCATGGTGATGATATCCACATTTGTTGCACCTTGGTGCATTCCCCGAATAACCTTTTAGTCCAGTTTCTGTTGTGGCTACAAATATTTTACCTCCTCTTATTGTGGGGGTTTCCTTCTTCTTGTTGCTCGGTCTTGATCCCTTTTTAAAATGAGAAAATTTTCTCTTGTTGTCATGTGAAGATGACTCCACATGTGTTTCCTTGGGCTTCTCGGCACCCCTTCTTGAAAGCTTATTCATTCTTATCGCCTCTTCGGTAAGGCTCACTGCAATTGTTATAGCTTCGGTTTAGTTGTCGGATGCGACGATGTAACCATACTTCGGATCTTCGGGGCTAATCCCTAATGTAACGTTCGATTCGTTTGAATTCGGGAGTTACCATATACGGAACAGCCCGAGAGAGATCGTGAAAGCGTTGAGTATACCATAAATGTCGGATCCAATTATCATTAGATTCCAAAATTCAGTTTCCAGCTTCTGCAATTCATCTCTTGAACAATATTTTCTCTCATCATGTCCTTCAATCTTTCCCACGTAATAGCATATGCGGCTGCATCTCCTAGTATCTGCACTTGTAGATTCCACCATGAAAGAGCTTCGTCAATGAACAAACCCGAAACATATATAACTCTCTGATTAGTAGAACAATTGCTCATACGGATTACAGAGTCCGTCTTTTCAGTCCATCGTACAAATGCCACAGCACCGCCAATGCCGTCAAAGTAGAGTAACTTGCAATCTAAAACTTGTTTGTACGTGCATCCTGAAATGTTTGTTTTCAACAATTGACAAAAATATATATTTTTGCAAATAAATATTAATGATAATTCTTTTGGTAAGGTTATGAATAACCAACCGTTAGAAAGATTCTGAACTCTTGGTGGGGTTCGAATTCTAGCTTCGTTATCTTGATTCGTATGGTTAGTTTCATGTTGTGCGATCGCTTCGGTGATTCGCTGGTTCAGCAAAGCATCTAGTTCAGCTTGTGATGCAGGTAGAGAGGTTGGTTGACGTTGGCGTATATTTCTTCTTTTTGGTGCCATGATCTTCATATATATAACATATATAAGTGATTAGACAAATATTTAAATAAATACTGGCATTCATGGACTCAAATTGAATAAATACGTCATCATAAAGTATACCAATGTATAAAAATTGAATAAATCAAATCATCTCTACACATAAGGTTTCCATACATGCATAATAAAAGAAAAGATACCAACTTTCACATGTATACATATATGTATATATATATGTATATACATATATATACATATATGTATATACATATATATACATATATGTATATATATATATACATATATATATTGTCAGTTGCATTGTTTTTGTGAAGAACAAAAATAATTCAGAGTTACATCGCTCCGGAATACAAGTCATAGACAATACAAAACAAGTAAATATTTTTCTTCACATCATTTCTTCAAAATCTTCAAGTTGACATTTATATATATGTATATCTTCAAAATCTTCAGTCTTCAACCAAACGGGTACGAGTACTACCCTTAAAACATGATCCCATAGCAAATCTAGACAGACGGTGGGGGTGGGGTGAAGATGCGCGTATCACACCACAAAAATTTGCTATCTCCTCCTCGATAGCAATGATACGCCTCTCATGAGATGAAGAGGCAACATGGGGTGGTGGAAGTGAGGATAATGATGAAGATGGTGGTGGTGGAGATGTCGGTAGTGGTGGTGGTGGAGGTGATGATGTGGGTGGTGGTGGCTAGGATGATGATGATGATGAGCACTCTGAGATGCTCGAATAGCATAAAGTTGAGCACTAAGCTCATAAAACCGTCGAAACAAGATACCGAGCTGTATCTCGGTGGATGTGACCCTATACTCATTGGTGGTAAGTGGGAAATGGTTCGGGTGGTACGGATCGGAAGGGCTCATGCTCAGAGGTGGCTGAACATGTGAAACAGCATAGTAAGGTGAGGGGTATGCAACAGTACTACGAACATGTAGTACGGGATGAGACGGATCTCTAGCAGTGGGGGTCGGAATAAAAAGAGGATACTCAGTCATAGAAGGACTGTGTGGAACATGTGATGGACCTGCAGCGAACGGGTCCTGATAAGAACTGAGATTCGGTGTAACAGTAGTAGAAAAAGATTCAGCAAAAGGATAAGGGGGTACATGATCAGCAGGCTGAGAAGTACTACCAAGAGTAAAATGAAACGGTCCAGCAAAAGGGTGGTATATCGGGTGATCAGTGTGGTGTGTGATATCTCCCAAAGAATGCAGTGGTGGCGCATACTCAGATAAATGACCAGTGGGGAATGTGTCTGGTAAAACAGGATCAACATGTATAGGTAGAGTATCTGAAGATGGTGGTAAAATTGTATCGGGTGAAAGCATAGGTGATGGTATCTCATGTGTGGATGGTGCAGAAGATGAGATGTCAACAACCGTGACCTCAGGATGAGCTACCTCTAACATGGTTATGTCAAAGTCCTCTCTGATGCCAAGGTCGTCCTCTAAGTGGTCAACATGTACGATCGGGATGATATCGTCATCATCGTTGATAACAGGAGGAATGAGGTGGTCGTTCTCATCGATATCCTCGTCCAATGGACCTACCACATTAAGTGGTATGAGGTCATATGCAACAACACCTTCACCCTCAGGGTGACCATAAATAATCATCTACTGATAGTAGGGTACAACTGGTATATCATCCTATAAAGGGACATCTGTGGGAACAGGCTCAGGAAGGGCAAAAGGCTGAAAGTCGATGTTCATCCATTCATCGTCCGAGAGGTCTTCATCTAAGATGACGATGATGATGGGTGGAATGGGGTCGTCTAGTGGTATGCAATCAGCGTCTGAGATAAATCCTATGGAATCAGTGTCGGAACTGGTATCGGAAGATATGGTCCTGGCAAAATAACATGTACAACTCATGGGTAAACAATTATTACTTATAATAAATTTGGGCAATTGTATATTGGTTTTGTTGCAAGTTGTCTCATGTATTGTTGTTCAATCTTATTTGTATTGTTGTTCAATCTTATTGGTTTTTTTGCAAGTTGTCTCATGTATTGTCCTTGCATTATAGTTTCAAATTTTAGTTTAGTACTAGTGAACACTTTGTGATAATGCAAATGAAAAACACTTGTTATGATTTCGTAAATGACTTATAAATGATTTTTATAAAAAAGACCATTTTGAAATTGTAGACTAGACTCAAAAGAATCTTAGTTCACTACAATTGAAGCTCTGATACCAAGTCTGTCACACTCCGATTTCGTTGTTGCGAAAGCGTGTGCGAGGTGTGGCCAGAGCGGCAATCGTTGCATTCAACCAAGTAAACGACAATTGTAAACATAATAAGATGTTCATCCATACATTTTATTTGAACCAAATTTACAATCTACTACTTGTTTCAAAAACTTAGTACATCTTCAACGACATTGTTCAAACTTTAAAACACAAGTTTTACAAACATGATAACCAAAAACTGGATGACATCAAACTGCTTGACTTCAAAACACATGAACATATGTTTCCAAAGTTGTCCATTAGTTACCTATAATACATGTTAGTTTTGAAAAACGTCAACAAAAGCTGGTGAATTCATGTATTTAGTTTGCATCAAATAATTCTTGAAAATATTTGAAGTATTGAATCTGGTATGTAATTAAATGAAACTTGTAAGATCATTAGTGTTTTGCAAGGACACCAATCTGTATGCCGAATAGGAGGCAACCAAACCTTGACTATAGTTATGTCTAAGACACTCATTTTAGACACAAAAGCACTCTGTAACGATATGTTTTTATTGCCATTCAGAGTGTGGCCTGCCAAAACCAAATAGATCTATCACTTTTGTTCCTCGATACACGTTTATTCATTAATGGCCCCTTCGTTTAATTCTATCCGCATGTGATCTAAATATTTTCATTCTTTAAAGCAATCATACCAATTGAAACATGTATTCTCCCCAAACGTTTAAAACCTTGAAACGGTTAAATAAAAAGGGGAAACATGAACTCACAGATTCGCGTTCCATGCAAATCTCTATGTATTGTTTGATTCTTCGTTCATTTTCTCAACCTACAAGTGTTCTAATCCCATTAGACACTTAGGTTTATGATCATTTTCGTACAAGTATTCATCTTGAATTCATAATTATACTTGTATTTGTTTGTTTTCTTTGTTTTGTAGATATGTATATATATACTCTATATATATTCCACATATTTCGTGTTTAAATGGGCCTAGCCCAAGGGTTAAGTGTAAGAATTCAATTCTTATGTTTTTGTAGGTGTGAGCCTAGCCCATTGGTTTCATATATGTGGGCCTAGCCCAACTTGTTTTAAATGTGTGGGCCTAGCCCAACTTGTTTTAGATGTCTGGGCCTAGACCAAATAAATTTATTTAAAATGGGTCAAGCCCAAATGAGTTTGTAAAAGTGGGTCTAGCCTAAGTTAATCATGTAATTGTGGGCCTAGCCCAAATAGTTTATAGAAGTGGGTTTAGCCCAAATTAATCTTATAAAAGTGGGTTCTAGCCCAGTTCAGTTTATAAAGTGGCTCTTGCCTAATTTCATTTATAAAAGTGGGCTCTAGCCCAATTCAATTTATAAGAGTGGGCTCTAACCCAATTCAGTTTATAAGAGTGTGTTGTAACCGAATTCAGTTTATAAGAGTGGACTTTAGCCCAATTCAGTTTATAAAAGTGGGCTTTAGCCTAATTCAGTTTATAAAAGTGGGCTAGCCCATATAGTTTATTTAATTGAGGTTAATCCATGTTTTAAATACTTACTAGTAATAATTTATAAAAATGAGTTTATAAAACTACTAATATTTTAAATACGTTATTTTTTATAAATTCTAGTATGTATACATTTTGTATAGTATATGACGGTTTGTTTTGACTGTTTTGTTTGCGTTATTCGTTTCGTCCATGTCGTTTGTTTCGTTTGTTTCGTTCGTTTCGTCCGTGTCGTTTTATATGTTTGATATGTCCAAATTGTCCGTTTTTGTCCGAATTATCTTATTGTCCGATTTGTTAGTTTATGTTCATGTTTGGACAAAAATATTTATACTTATCATGTTTCAAGATATATATATATATATATATAAGTTCTTGTACATTTTGTGAAATTTTGTATTTTTGTATTTATTCTTACTTGATCTAAATACATAATATTTATACACAAAATACACATAAATAATTTATCATATATATATATATATATATATATATATATATATATATATATATATATGATCTAAAAATATATATTTGTTCATTATTAGTTTAAGAAAACTCTTAAATTTTATCTTAACTTTTTCATCCAAATTTTTGTTTAATCATGATTAAAATCCTTAGTCATTCAAAATCTTAGTTTAACCATATTTTAATCATAATAAATTTTATAAAAATTTTGCCATAGTTTCCCTTAAACTATGGACTTTCCCATGTTTAAATGTTTTCGGCCATTTTCAACTCAAATAATGATCAAGTATCATTGACTAACCTTCTAGATCATAAATCTCTAATAAGAAATGTTATGAACTTGTAGTAACTTTAAACCTTCCAAAAATGAAAACTTTATTAACACTTTTTAACAAAACTTTTAGATTATTTATTTTATATAAAAATCCATATTTTATGTAATAGATGGAATCTTTTTAAGTGTGTAGACATGTTCATAACACTTCCAAAAATGAGTATATGTTCATGACCTTTCAAAAAATGGAAACTTTATTACTACTTTTCAACAAAATTTCTAGATCAAGAGTTTTAAATAACAATCTATCTTTTGTATAATGCATATGACCATTTTAAGTGCAAAAATCATGTGCATAACATTTTTGTTAGTAAATCTGGCTAGATCTAAACATACATGTGTTTAGATCTCCATTTTTAACCATAAAAATGCAAGATTACTTCTACTACAAAAAGACAACTTCAAGATCATCAAATAAGTTAAATAATCATATTAGTATGTTTATTCTTGTTAATGTTTTTAAATGATTTTTAAGTAAGATTTCAAGATGATCTTGTACTTTTATGTTAAATCATAATATTAAAAATGTAGTAGTAAAGTATGAAGGTTACTACTAGCTTGATGATCAAGATGAAGGTTATGATAATATGAAGAAAAGATGATGATCCAAGAGCTTCAAGTCTTGAAATAATGCTCCAGGTGGGTCTTCAAGTCTTGCAAAAGCTTTGAATCATTTATGCACCTCCATATTTGCTATATTTCCTTGAGTTTGAATTTGAAAAGGTGAAGATGAGGGTGTTTGGTCTTGGCCGATTTTTGGGAGGGAGAAGGAAGTAGGTGAAAGGTTTTTGATGAATATTGGAAATGAAGAAGGGTGGAGTGTAATTGTGTTGGTTTGGTTATGTTTTGCACTTCTCCATACACTAATCATGCTTCTCCTTGTTCCAACACATCAAGAAAGATGAGCGTGCATGGGGACCCACCCATAGCCGTGAGATGGGGGGGACTGGTTTGGTTTTAATTTTTTTTTTATAAAATCTTGATATATTCTGTAAACTTTATATTCTTGGATGTTTTTATATATTAGTTTTTATAAAGTTAAATTGCTCAACACTCTAAAGTGATGTTATAATATGTCAAACTAACTCACTAGACTAATTGTTTCATTATTCGGTTCATAAATTCGGTTCAGGTCTCGTACCTGGTTAAATACTGACATTTTATGTTACTTATCAAATTTTATTTACACAATTGTCTTTGTACAAATTTTATTGTCCAATTTATTAGTCCAACTCTCCGGACTAATAAATTTGTTATTTCGGACTCAGTTCCTGTACCGGCTTTGTTGTCGGGTATTTACTTAACTATCCGTGTAGCTTTAAAACCTAAAGTTTAAATAAGGGTTTTTGTATTGTTTTTAATACCCTATATATTATTTATGATAAATAATTTTTATTTTTGAATTTCGGACATTTGTTGTTTCGTTCTACGGAGTGTTGTACACACTGCAACATTTCTGTATTTTCTACGGACTGAACAATTTGATGTTTTAATAAAAATTTTCTGAAAGTATTGTTCGTACACTATTTTTAACTAATGTTTCTATATAATATTTATCACGGACATACTTTATTTCTCGTTTTTGCCGTGTCAGACTGTAGCGCGACTAGTCCTGACATGTACAGTATGTTCGCGTTTCTGCCGCCAGTCTAGGATATAATTTTACATGTTTCTAATTGTGACGGGTTTGTTATCATACTAAGCTATGATTTTAAAATTCCTAGACTTTTAAGACTCAATTAAACAAAATCAAATCAAAATTACTAATGTAATAGTTGTTTAAGCTGTACAGATTTGCCGGTATTTTGTCGTATGTCACATATATTAGGTAGTTTCGGTTTACATCTAGAGTCATTATTGTATAGGCTTGATAATGGACCAGAATGAGTTTCATACCTAGCCACTTAAATTGACAAACTTATTAACCAAACACATATATATATATATATAAGGGAGTATACCCATTTCTTGATTTTCTCAATTCCAAATATCCATAGTGGAAACATTCGTTAGGCACAAAAATAAAACAACAAAATGTATGTGTTTAGCTACCGACTCTATAGCATTAATCTATAATTATTCAGTATTTTGTGTACTTTTAGGTAGTGTTCTACCATCTGAAATGTTACTTAATAGTTGCTTAGAACACATGTTTTGTGCTTGGGTTGTGTTCCTTAATTTGTTTGCTTTTATCCAATCAGGTTCCTACAAGAGTAAAAAGGTAAAATTAATTTTGGATCCTCAAATCCTTCATTGGAGAAGGTTATAAACAAAACCTGATATATATTTAATTTTTGGTGGTTCTGTTTTAGAAACTTCATTATAGTCAAGAAGATGTTTTTTTTTAACTCATGATGCATGAAAGGCAACATCATATTGTTGAACTATCTTTATAACTAATTATAAGCGTACATTCTATTCGAATGTTTTTCAGGTAATGTCTTACTGATTTGATACATAGTTCTTCAAGGTTCTCTTTGATCCAAGTTACTCTCAACTGGTACTCATATACTTTTATATGTTTTTTAACATTATTTTAACTTATTATAATTCAAATGCATAATAACTAAAATGCATATATAACCAAAATTCATTTCGAGTGTAAATTTATAAACCATACATATAGATACTATTATATGGATTCAATTACATGTTGCAGACGTAAAACCAAAATTCAGTTTTACTACAAAGTGTAACAATTAACACTCTTGAAGCCTATAACATCGTGGAACCAATTCATAACTTTGTAAAAAAATAATAGGTGTGTTATATTTATTTTACACCTATATATAGTGGTTTGATTGATTTTCATTTTAAGTTACAGTGACTTCATATGATCTTCTCCGTACAGTATGAACCTTCTAACACCTTTCTAGAAGTCATCAACTTTCAAGATCACCAGAGAAGATCACTATTACAACTTTAAGAAAAGCATGATGCAAAGGTAAGTCTATCGGTTTGAATAACGGGCCAAAAAAACATCTTTTAGTATTGGTCGGGTCGGGAGATGCAAACATTTTTTGATTTGTTTTTTATCATGCTACATATGATATAAAGTTACTTTATTTTTAAAATATAATTTCTATCAAGATTTTTTTTTATTAGATGCATAAGGTGATGACTATAGTTGTAAAGAAAAACTACTAGAAAATAGTTTCTTTGACGACCATCTCACTATAAAAACTAAGAACTACTAGGAAATGTATTATTATTATTGTTATTGTTATTGTTATTGTTATTGTTATTGTTATTGTTATTATTATTATTATTATTATTATTATTATTATTATTATTATTATTATTATTGTTATTATCATTATTATTATTATTATTATTAAGAGATGGACAGACCGTTCCAATCCAATGCAATATTTGTTGTCAAATTTTTATAAATTATGGCGTATAACCATATTTTTTTTGTTTTTGTTTTTGTTTTTGTTTTTGTTTTTGTTTTTATTTTTATTTTTATTTTTATGCACCATTTATCTTACAGAATTTCTTATACCTCCTCTAATCTTTATCGTAGGTGAATCGTATCATTTCATACTTTTTTTGGAATAACTATCATGGCTTTTAGTGATGATATGAAGGTACATCATTTCTTATAATAGATGTCTTCACCAGGAGCTTGAGCCCCTATGAAAATGCTATAACTACTCAAGAATTTTTTAAAATCTCATGTTAATCACCCACCCTCTTTTTAATATTCATCTTATTTTGCCATGTTTGGTTCTTCTTTTATAGGTTACAATACATTGTATCCTAGGTATAAGGAAATGGATCTTGATAATTTAATGTACTATAAACCTTTAATTGAAGAAGATATTAAGAAACAAGAATGGAGGTGGAGCATCTCACATTTGGTTTGGTTCTGGCAGGTATAGTATATCTCAAGTTAAAGATGTAATTTGGATTGAACACATGTTTTCGTCAAATTTTTTCTCTTATCTTTAATGTCACACATGTTTTATTTATATATAAATCTTTCATTTGTTTTGCATAAACCCATAAAGGGTTAAAAAAAATTATATTAATCTTCGTTTAATATATGTTAGAATGACAACTTTCTCAATAACTTAAAAAGCTCTTTTATGTTTTAAAAATGATCCACTTAAGTAAATGGATATCATAACCTCTGGTGTTACCTATAATCGTTTGGTATAAGAAAATGCTATTATTGCACCATACCTAAAAATTTCGGTAATGTGACTAATTTGAAACCCAAACTTATGGTTCTACGGAATTATGTTCAAATAGTTTTTAAAGGTTGTATGTGGTTGGAAATTGATACGAAGTAGATTACTCATTTTTCCCAATACTGATTAGGCTACATGAAATGTTAAAATAAATGTATAATGTTGTCACAAAGGCCTCTTTTATGTATACTAAGTATAAATGGCTTTGTATCAGGTTAATTATATCCACGGTCTCAACCATTATGTACACACAAAGGTGTGATTAGAAGAATTACTCAAGTTTGTTATTCGTTGCCTAATGCTTATGTATGTTAAGGTGCTATTTGAACAGCAGCGGATGGTTACTACTAGAACAACGGGGCAACACCAAAAGCGAATCCTTTTGTTTGGAGAGCTATGCAAGGAAAGATTCCGACCACGATGACATTAGCAAATAGAGGTATAATCCTACCATCATTATTGTGTAGGCTGTGCGAGCGATCCGTAGAGACCGCATACCATGTCTTGGTACAATGTTCGGTGGCAGGCATGGTGTGGACACAGGTGTATGCTTGGCTCAAATTTGGAGGGTGCTAGGACAGATTCGATGGGAAGTAGGCTGCAAAATGTGACTTGAGCTTATGTTCCATTTTGTCCTTCAAAATAAATATGTGAAAAAAACTTTAGTGGATTTTCAAAAAACCAACTCCCTATTCGGTTTGTTGTATGATATTTAATGTAAATATGTTATAGTAAAATGTTTCACTTCATTACATTAATCTATTTTGTTGTTTTACTTTTACCTATGTTAACCTTAAATCGTAAAAGTGTTTACTATGCTTTTTTAATTCAATAACAATAACAATTTTTTTCAAATATAAGTAATATACATTATTATTTATCATCACTACTATAGAACAACTTTACTGTCGTGAATTTTAACTAAATAAAGTGTTTACATAAGTCAATGTTGATAGTCAAACAAATACGTACAACTATGTAGGTAATTAAATGTGTTCCCGACCACGGGTCAAACACCAACAACGGTTAACCCATTTGTAGGGAAGCCGTGCGTGTTTCGTGGCTCATCTCAACAACACCATCATGTGACAAATAGTGATTAAAGAATTACAATTACAAATAAACATTAAATGTTGTATAGTAAGTAGTATTTAAAGATGCTAATTTATACAAATATATTAGCAATGTGGAGGTTATCTACAAGTTAGTGACGATCTTAATTATCTTTTTCTTTTTTTCTTTTTGCAATGACCGTAACTCATCATTTGGTAATATTATCCTAAGTTTTTTTTCATTATTTTCTTTTAGTATTTGTTCTATGTAATAATATTTACAAAATTGTTGTGTTGGTATCAAATATAGATCCTTTCAAAATTAATTACTGACTAGGTGGTTTAAATGAGTTTTCTAAAATGACGATCTAAGTTCTTGATAGAAATACTTGGCTTATAAAACTCCATAGAGAGAATATTGATGAAGGTTAATCAATGCATTACTCATATTATTGATTAATTTTATTTTAGTTTTTACTATATTTTTTAATTTGTTACTAATATATTTTCTTTCATATACATTGTTTACAATATATTTAGTGTTATTGGATGGTATGATATGAAGTCGAAGATATTTCTTTAGGTGATGATTGTTTTTTCAATTGGTCAACAACGAATGCGAGATTATTGGATAAGAAGCTCCAAAGAGAAGAAGTATTATATTAATAGGTTTTCTATTGATATTTTGAACTACAGAAACGTAATTTCATCATTTATTTATCTTTTCGTTTTATTTATATTAATAGTATGTTGGTTGTTTTATTTACTTTATGAACCTAATAGTCCTCTAATAGTTTCCTTTAGAGAATTTCGTTATAATCATCATAAGCGTATAATATTTTTTGTTAATATCTCAAAACATATTATTTTATTTAAACAAAGTTCGCAGGCATTAGCATTAGTTTAGTAGTGAATTTAATGTGCTAATGTAGTCAAAATAGTTTGAAATGGAAGATATTATAGAGTTCATTATACAATCATCTGTATGTTTATATTATGATTTAGTTCTAATTTCCCATACTAGATGTTTATGAAATGTAAAATGTATTAACATAAAAGTCGTTATAACTTTTTTTTGGATGTTATAGCGAGTATCGCTATTTTAGCGAATCGAACTGTTGTCTTCCGAATTCTCGCTATGTAGCGCGGGGAAAACACGTTATTATAACGAATCGAAATGATGTTGTTGGAATTTTCGCCGCGTAACGGCGAGGAAAGCCCTCTAGTTAAAATTAATTGTTAACTCATATTTTAAAGAAATAAAATATTAAATAATGTTGTTTGACACCTCTGTAGGCTAGTACGAAAGCTAGAAGGCAAATACAATGTGGAATTTTGTTGGGTAAAATAGCTAAACGCTCAATTCTTCAAGAGTAAAAACATATGAAAGTGGGCCTCTACTTGGGCTTATAGCGATGTGGGTTAGTTGATAAATCAAAGGAAATAATTTGTAACGAGGAAAACAGGAGATGAAGACGGTGAACAAATATTAAGGTAGCATTCATTTCATTTATTTTAATGGAAATCAGAATTTGCAAAAAAAAAAAATTGTTTTGACACATACAATGTAATGGAATCTGAATAGAGTTGTAATGTAGATTCTTTTCTTCTGTTTTTGTTCAATTCCAATTCATTTATTTGTTTAAACCAATAAAATAAGAAACGAAATCAACTCTCCAATTTCATCAAGATTACATTTCATTCCGTGAAACGGACGCTACCTAAGGGTTTTTATACAATAGCTGGTGAAGAATCGCATAGT
This sequence comes from Scalesia atractyloides, assembly GCA_947069175.1. Classification (NCBI taxonomy): domain Eukaryota; kingdom Viridiplantae; phylum Streptophyta; class Magnoliopsida; order Asterales; family Asteraceae; genus Scalesia; species Scalesia atractyloides. The sequence continues at coordinate 49,141,404 of CAMTDV010000001.1, read as the reverse complement.
TGGGGATGGAAAGAGAGGGGACACACGAGTTTTTTTGGGAACAGTGGGTTTAACCACTCTGTACGCGACAAGCATGAGCGGCTAGGCTCTCTGTGGCTTCTTCCAGGCGGATGGTTCGTATTGGTTTTACACTTTGTTTGGTTAGTTATGTTTTAGATCTGATTTTGTTTTGATAAAACTTTATGAATCAGATTGAGTTCTTTCTTTACAATTGAGTTCGATTGATAATAAAACCTAGAAACGGGTTGGGTGACTAAAGAGGGTTGACTTGATACAGGTAGATTACGTAATTGAATTATATGGTTTGATGACAAAAACTATTTTGATTGTCATGTTAATTGATTTGCCAACACTATGTCTATGTGGTGCCAAATAACTAACTAATTTTGTGTAAACCTAAAACTTGGAGGAGGTTATGTTTTCCAAAATCTGATCACTTTTCTTATAATTATTTTTACAATTTTCTTCAAGTCAATCAAAACTCTCAAAACAAAATTAATAGCTAATTAGATAATTTGGCTAAACACTAACCACATATTCCCTATGAAGACAACATTACTTACCCGTACTAGTATAGGTATTTAAGTCACAAAATGCTTGTTTTTTATTAGCCCACGACAACTACATTACCGATCAGAGTGTTTGTTGTTAAAAAAAAATTAAAAAAAAATTGTTTTACGTTTGTTTGTTTAATTGATATAGTAATATTTAATTTTTAGCTTTATGCTACACTGGTGTGGTTAGCTCCACATCAAATTTCTAACTTAAAAAAGCCATTCATTCTCTTTTCATGCTACGTACGTCCATTTTCAAACATGGTTTTATTTTTAACTACAGAATATATGAACTATAAACATCGAAATATAAGAAACTAAACAGGAGTTGATAAAAACACAACAAGCTTTACTTGGAAAAGCAGTGATCTCATGGCTGAACCGACGTCAGACCGGGCACTTGGCCGGGCCAATGATGCTTATTTGGACCGTTCCCGTTTGAACCAGTCAGTTACCAATGGATTGGTAAGATGACCGATTCGATCCTATTCGACTCTGTTTTAAAAACATTAAAAACACATTTTATTTTGTACATAGTAATATTATAGAATTTTGAATTTGCAACAAGTACCCATGTGTATAACAACTATCACATTTACAAAATAAATGCTCATTTCTCTTGTAATTTTCTATTAACATAAAATACTAAATTTGATTTAAGCTATAACCATGGTTGTAAAACAAGGACTGCAAGGCCAAGTACTTGCCGAGTACTCACCGAGTAGTCGCTACAAGGTAGGCTGCCAAGGCGACTTTCTTCAACTCCGTCTAACTACTCGAAATCGATCAAACACGGTCAATCTCAGCCGGAACTGGATATAGTAGGTCAACTCGGGCCGAGTTTAACTTGAAAAAACTAAAACATAATTTCTATGTCTATCATATTAAAGAATAAATATCTTTTTCACATATTTTGTTATAAATATTAGTAAATGGGTCTACATATTTTCACACCCATCTGCCTTTTTAGACACCCTCTAGACGGGTCGTCTAGACCTAGACGGCGCATCTAGGGTTCCTTTTCTTCGACCACATTCCAGCGCTCGTACAATGTCAAATCAGTCACATCAGACGGGTCGTCTAGCCCTAGATGGACCGCGAAGACGACCAACCCAAGACGGGTCGTCTAGGCCTAGACGACACGTCTTGGAGGTAGATATTGACTTTGGTGGTCTGCAAGCATGTCAGTAAAGCAGTAGTGATACGCCCTGTCTAGGCCTAGACGGGGCGTATATTTCTTTGTTAAATAGAGCCATGCAGAGCATTTGATGTGGCAGAAATTTTTCACTTTGTCGTGGGAATTCTCTCCGTCTTCTTCTTTGGCTTATATTACTTTATCTGATATCATTCAAGGTGGTGAAATGTCATCAAACTGGGACAGCAACTATTTCTTTGGGGCATATTCTGGCGAGTAACTGGTGCCTGAAGCCAATCTGGTAACAGTTATTGTCACACCCGACCCGCAGCGGAAAAGGTGATCGGGGCATGATTGGGTTATCATCAAAGCTCATGACATTTATTATACGTTTCATATTCATTAAATACAATTTAATAGGAAATTTACAACTAAATATTACAACATGTTCTAACTATCAATCTAAGCTTCTTTGTTCTCTTCTAATGCATTTCCTATGTTTTCCTTGCTTCAACCTGTTCACCTGTATCATGTGTAAAAAGGTTTTTGGATCAACAAAAAGTTGGCGAGTGAATCCTATGGAAAACATTTGAACAAGTTTATTTAATTGATTATGAAATGAGTGCACAACCACACATGAGTAAAAATAGATATAAACTTATTCAACAATCATTAGATATTAAATAAAGCACACATGAACAATAATGGAACGTTTAGAGGCTCGCATTGCTCTACTCGTCTCTCACGAGGAACTGATGGGCCTAATGAATGAATTGCATAAACATGATAATATGAAAGACATAACTACAAACAATATAAACTCAATGATACACACATGAACAATAATGGATTGGTTTTGAGGCACGCGTTGTTCAACTCGTCTCCCACGAGGAACTGATGGGCTTATGAATGAATTTCATATAATTTGACAAAATGAAATACGTAATCACAACAATATAAATAATCTAAGTTTAGATCACGATATGGTATGGCACAAGTTTAAATAAACGAGTTAATTATTTGGTGACACATGACACACCCCAAAACGTGTAATTAAAAAGGGGAGTTGTAAGATTCACTCACAGTGGGTGCGTTCGGTTGATGATGTTGAATGCACGTGAAGTGGTTTTAACCACGAGTGAAATTAACCTAGATAAATAGCATTATGGTTCGGTAAGTAAACGGATTTTATTAGTCCATTTTAGTAGGATTGTTGGGTGTATTTTTGTGAGTTTAAGGCTATTTTCTAACCTTAAAAATGTTATTTTTAAGTATTTTTAATTGATTTTTAATTAAAATAAATAAATAAAAATAATAAAAAAATTTGACTTTTTTGACCGTTGACCATTGACCGTTGACTGTTGACTTTGACCGGTTCGAACGCGAGTATATGTGCGCTGAGTGAGGCTCGAACCCGAGACCTCCCGTACGCGTGCACGCAGCTCTACCAACTGAGCTACGTGTCTAACCCGAAATATATCTGTTTTTAATTATATTTATATACTAATTAGATTAAATCGAAAATCATTTATTTTTAAAAACGATTTAATTGAATCGGACCGGTGCGCTCCACAGGTCTCGAACCCGGGACCTGTGGGTTGAGTTAACACACAGTCCACCGCTGGACTGTGTGTTTAACATGTTATATAAACTGATTTTTATTATTCTTAAATACAAACTAAGCCTTTTCATTTATGCCGTATTTAAAAAGTTTGAATAATGGTCCGAATCGATGCAGTAGACCGGACTCGAACTCGTGTCCTGTGATTAAACATACACACAGTCCACCACTGGACTGTGTGTCTAACTTGGTTATTATTCCGATTATTAATAAACTTAACATATAACAGTGGTGACCGGTTCGGTTAACAAAAAAAGAGGCATTTTTATTAAGGCAGCGTGTGTGGGACAAGATTCGAACTCGAGACGTTAGTGTGTTTAATGTGCACACAGTCCACCGCTGGACTGTGTGTCTAACCCAAGTTATTTCTTGATTTAAATTATACTTATATGTTACCGTAACTTCGTCTTCTTCGTTGAGTTTTATCCAGAAATGATGACTGACTAGTTCGAAGTTTTATTCAGGTTTCTTTAACGTTTTATGATTAATCATAGGTGAGATATAAATAAAAAGAATGAAGAAATTAGGCGTGAGGTATACCGACTGGCTTCCTCTGTTTTCCGGCAGAACTCCGGCGACAGCAAACACTTCCGGCGATGTGTGTCTTGCAGCAGAGAATCTTCAGAAAGCTTGAAAAGGATGTGGGTGACTTCGGTATAAGCTCAGGGGGTTTAGTAAGGCTTAGAAATGGAGGGTTCGGTTTTCCGGTGATGAGCAGAAATATTCCGGTGAGTGAGTTTTCGCCGAGAAAGGGTGCGGTTTTGAGCGAAAATGTTTGCAGAGGTTCGAGGGGGTATTTATAAGGCAGGTTATCGATGAACTTGGTCCGATTTCCGACTTGATTCATCGGTTATAATTTCTCCGGCAGTTATAGTTGGTGTCGCGGACTCAGGCGTCGGTTATAAACCGATGTAGCGTTTAAGTTTTACGTTATAACTGAAGATGTCGTAAATTCTTGGCGAGATCGCCGGGATTTCCGACGACTGCATTTGGGCGCCGGTTTTGAATTCGGAATGTCATGATATGAATTAAATGATTCTAACATTTAACAAAGAATATAAGTGGCGCAGTGGTTTAAGAGTTGTGTGTTAAGTCGTTTGAACCGTGACCCGGCGACTGACCCGGGTTCGAAACCCGGCAGGAACATATATTTTTTATTTTCATATATTTAACAGTTTTTCAAAAACTAATTATATATTCCCATATAAAAATTGATTATGTATTGTTTAAAATTATTTTGGGCATTAAATTCGCAACGAAATTTTTAACCGATTGTTCGGTTAATAAACGGAGCGGGTTTGGTAAAATCCGTTTTTGACGGATGTTACAGTATCCCCTACTTTTTAGAAATTTCGTCCCGAAATTTAAATAGTGATATATTTGACTAAAAGAATGATGGTGTTTAGTTTGACAGTTACATGCTTAGAAGAAGTAAGGGTTTAAGTTTTTGTTCGAGGCGGTAACGTTCCTTGTAAGGGTTAAGTACCCTATTACAGGAATCGCTTTTTGTTGCCTACTGTAAAAGTATTGATAAGCATAATTGATTCGCTAACTATGATATCATGCATAAGAGTTTGGATATGTTTGGAAGGGTAGGGTTATATCCTAAGGCAAAACTTCTAATACTACAACCTACATGGAACACAAATAACCACAACAGCTAATATTTGAACATAAATAAACACAACAGCTAACATTTGAATCCACCTTCTGATAGCATATATGTTTGAATGGTGGCAGTTCCTCTCTCGTTTGTTATGATGGAGAGGTTAGTTTATGTAGAAATGGAACACAATCCAATCTCTTTAAATAGCAAGATGATATAAATGTAACACAAATTTCAACCAAGGCAATACTAAATCCTACATGGAACTTCTCATAACCGCTTGATAATGCCTCTGATCCTTTGGCAAGAATACTTATATATAGGAAGTACCAGCGGCGTATCCACCATATTCTTGCCAAAGTTTCATTGGTTTTATCCACAAGTTATGATTAGTTACCAAGAAACTACTAAATCCTACATAGAACTTCTCATAACCGTCTGACAATGCCTCTGATCCTTTGACAAGAATACTTATATATAGGAAGTACCAGCGGCGTATCCACCATATTCTTGTCAAATTTTCATTGGTTTTATCAGTAAATTATGATTAGTCCTATATGACTCTACAACCAATACAACAAACATAAAATACTGAAATGAAAATGTCTGTGCGATCAAGGCTCAATCAAACGGAGCCGATCGTATTGCATGTACTGAAAATGAAATTGTCTGTGCGATCAAGGCTCAATCAAGCGGAGCCGATCGTGTTGCATGTACTGAAAATAATAAACTTAATCTAAACAACAATCACACAAACAGCCTATACATGGAACCTCTCATAACCGCCTGATAATGCCTCCGATCATTTGACAAGAATACTTATATATAGGAAGTACCAGCGGCGTATCCACCATATTCTTGTCAAATTTTCATTGACTTTATCCACAAGTTATGATTAGTTCTATGTGACTCTACTACAAACACAACAACCACAAAATACTGATAATGAAAATGTCTGTGCGAGCAAGGCTCAATCAAACGGAGCCGATCGTATTGCATGTACTGAAAATGAAAATGTCTGTGCGATCAAGGCTCAATCAAACGGAGCCGATCGTATTGCATGTACTGAAAATGATAAACTTAATCTAAACAACAATCACACAAACAGCCTATGCATGGAACCTCTCATAACCGCCTGATAATGCCTCCGATCATTTGACAAGAATACTTATATATAGGAAGTACCAGCGGCGTATCCACCATATTCTTGCCAAAGTTTCATTGGTTTTATCCACAAGTTATGATTAGTTACCAAGAAACTACTAAATCCTACATAGAACTTCTCATAACCGTCTGACAATGCCTCTGATCCTTTGACAAGAATACTTATATATAGGAAGTACCAGCGGCGTATCCACCATATTCTTGTCAAATTTTCATTGGTTTTATCAGTAAATTATGATTAGTCCTATATGACTCTACAACCAATACAACAAACATAAAATACTGAAATGAAAATGTCTGTGCGATCAAGGCTCAATCAAACGGAGCCGATCGTATTGCATGTACTGAAAATGAAATTGTCTGTGCGATCAAGGCTCAATCAAGCGGAGCCGATCGTGTTGCATGTACTGAAAATAATAAACTTAATCTAAACAACAATCACACAAACAGCCTATACATGGAACCTCTCATAACCGCCTGATAATGCCTCCGATCATTTGACAAGAATACTTATATATAGGAAGTACCAGCGGCGTATCCACCATATTCTTGTCAAATTTTCATTGACTTTATCCACAAGTTATGATTAGTTCTATGTGACTCTACTACAAACACAACAACCACAAAATACTGATAATGAAAATGTCTGTGCGAGCAAGGCTCAATCAAACGGAGCCGATCGTATTGCATGTACTGAAAATGAAAATGTCTGTGCGATCAAGGCTCAATCAAACGGAGCCGATCGTATTGCATGTACTGAAAATGATAAACTTAATCTAAACAACAATCACACAAACAGCCTATGCATGGAACCTCTCATAACCGCCTGATAATGCCTCCGATCATTTGACAAGAATACTTATATATAGGAAGTACCAGCGGCGTATCCACCATATTCTTGTCAAATTCTCATTGACTTTATCCGCAAGTTATGATTAGTTCTATGCCACTCTACAACAAACACCACAACCACAAGATACTGATAATGAAAATGTCTGTGCGATCAAGGCTCAATCAAACGGAGCCGATTGTATTGCATGTATTGAAAAATGAAAATGTCTGTGCGATCAAGGCTCAATCAAACGGAGCCGATCGTATGCGGGCATGCCAGGTTCAACCGCATAATAAAATGGGGAACATGCTCAACGCTCATAAATGGGGAGCGGCGGCCTCGGCAATTGCATGTATTGAAATAATAACCAATAATTACTCAAACAGTCTACACATGGAACCTCTCATAACCGCCAGATAATGCTTCTGATCCTTTGACAAGAATACTTATATATAGGAAGTACCAGCGGCGTATCCACCGTATTCCCGTCAAAGTTTCATTGGCTTTATCCTTAAGTTATGATTGGTTCGATGTGATAAAGAAAAACATAAAACTAAACGATAGAAGTTGAATCTGGATCTTCGGTGAAGAGGACTAGTTGGGTATCTTCGTTTGGGCCGTCATTATCTTCGACCGGATTGGCATTGATGTTGAAGACTTTTCCTCTTGCTGGTGGCCTAGCGGTTGGGTTTTCTTGGTTTACTTGGTTAACTGGGTTTGATTGGGCTTGAGCGTTGATGACGTTAACCAATTGAGGGCATGTGTTTCTAAAGTGGGTAGGGTCGCCACAATTGAAACAAGCTCGAACATATGGGAACATGGGGTATTGGGGTTGTTGATAGGTTTGGGCCATGTTTTGAGTAGGGGAAAAGGTTTGGTTTTGGAAGGTGCGACAAACCTTGCTCAAATGACCATAGCATCCACACAGTTGCACATAGTCGACAAGGTAAGGTAAGGGGATGGTGATAAAAACAGTTGTTGCATTGAGGGTGAGGTCCAAGATATGGTTTCTTATTTGGGTAGGTTGAGTTGGGTGCCACTTGGGTGATTCGGATAGCTTGGATGGGTATGGCGTGTGAAATTGGTTGATTCCGTTGGATAGCAGCGAAAAGTTGCCCGTCTCTTTTCTCTTAGGATTGGGTTGAGAAGGGGATTCCGTTTGGGTGGAGTCGGAGGTTTCAGTCGATTCTTTATCCTTCTTCTTTTCCTCCTTGAAGTCTTTGTTCCGGATTCGGTTCTCGGTGAGTGCTGTTGCTAGCTCCATTGTTGCTTCCAAAGTTGCAGGCGAGGTACTGATTACAGAGTCTTGAATCTTTGACGGAAGACCACGAATGTAGTGCTCGATCAAACGGTAGAGGGGAGTGAACATGTTGGGAACCATTTGATGTAACTCGAGAAATATTTTGTTGTATGTGGTGTGGTCTCCTTCCTTTTGCTTCAACGAATAAAATTCATCTTCTAATTTCTTGATTCGCTCCTTGGGCAAAATCGTCTGGTCATGATTTCCTTCAATTCGTTCCAAGTTAAAGTCATAGTATCATCGACGCCTCGTTTGGCTTTCTCTGTATTCCACCAAGTAAGTGCTATTCCATATAAATGACCAGTAGCATAACGCACTTTGCGATCATCGGGGCAATCGCAATTTAGAAAGGTGTTCTCCATTTCTTCAAACCAATGGAGGAGAGCGGTGACGCCTTCAGTCCCTTTGTATTTTGGAGGGTCGCATGATTTGAAATGCTTGTAGGTGCATTTAGTGGTATTTGGGGAAGAGTTGATAATGTTTTGGTTTTCTTGATTGACAGGATTAGCGGTAAGTGCTTGTTGGACTTGGATTACAATGTTGGGTATTACGGCAGCCATTTGTTGTGCGATTAGGGCAGCCATGCGTTCGCGGGCTTTTCCTGCTCTCGTCTTCCTACGGGCGTGGTTAGAAGACATCTACAAGGAATACATGTCAAGAGTATGAGTTGGATGCTTTTGGGATCATAGGTCGCACTCAGGAATGAACATTCATAAAATAATTATAGAAAAATAAATCTACTATATCCATAGGATGTCTTGGGCTTTGCTCGCCATTAGGCCCTACATGCCGCCATACTTCACCTTTGTAATCATGTGGGCCCCCATGAATACCGGTTCTTCATATGGTTCGCACGGGTTTGCCAGGTTGCGTACACTAAAACCCGAAGAAAATCGAGAAATATGTATACAACGTGTGATATTCGGAATGTGTCCAGGTGTAGACACGGTGACACCTCAAAGTGGGATTAGTTCGAACGACGTTTGGTGTGGCATGCTTTGGCCTAATAGGTCCTTCGTACTCTCATCGTTGGTCCCCAGGTAGGCAAACTGGTCCGTTATATTGGATTTATACGAATGCCAACCTAGACAGGACGTTCCGACTACCGGTACTTATACCCTTCCAGTTACTACATGCCCGTCGCAGAACTTACTTTGATGAGATTTGAAAATTGCAACAAAATCTTTGAATAATGAGAGTATGGAAATGAATTGAATATATGAACATTGATATATGTATAATGAATATGTATATAAGCATGTATGTTTGACTGTAAATATAAAACAAATATGAAACAAATAAATATCACAAGTTTGTATGTAACCACCTAATCAATTAAAATTTAGGCAGACTATAGTATAGGCTCTAAGGGTCTAATAACCTATCCTATATCCCTATAGTCATGGCTCTGATACCAATCTGTCACACCCCGACCCGCAGCGGAAAAGGTGATCGGGGCATGATTGGGTTATCATCAAAGCTCATGACATTTATTATACGTTTCATATTCATTAAATACAATTTAATAGGAAATTTACAACTAAATATTACAACATGTTTTAACTATCAATCTAAGCTTCTTTGTTCTCTTCTAAGGCATTTCCTATGTTTTCCTTGCTTCAACCTGTTCACCTGTATCATGTGTAAAAAGGTTTTTGGATCAACAAAAAGTTGGCGAGTGAATCCTATGGAAAACATTTGAACAAGTTTATTTAATTGATTATGAAATGAGTGCACAACCACACATGAGTAAAAATATATATAAACTTATTCAACAATCATTAGATATTAAATAAAGCACACATGAACAATAATGGAACGTTTAGAGGCTCGCGTTGCTCTACTCGTCTCTCACGAGGAACTGATGGGCCTAATGAATGAATTGCATAAACATGATAATATGAAAGACATAACTACAAACAATATAAACTCAATGATACACACATGAACAATAATGGATTGGTTTTGAGGCATGCGTTGTTCAACTCGTCTCCCACGAGGAACTGATGGGCTTATGAATGAATTTCATATAATTTGACAAAATGAAATACGTAATCACAACAAAATAAACAATCTAAGTTTAGATCACGATATGGTATGGCACAAGTTTAAATAAACGAGTTAATTATTTGGTGACACATGACACACCCCAAAACGTGTAATTAAAAAGGGGAGTTGTAAGATTCACTCACAGTGGGTGCGTTCGGTTGATGATGTTGAATGCACGCGAAGTGGTTTTAACCACGAGTGAAATTAACCTAGATAAATAGCATTATGGTTCGGTAAGTAAACGGATTTTATTAGTCCATTTTAGTAGGATTGTTGGGTGTATTTTTGTGAGTTTAAGGCTATTTTCTAACCTTAAAAATGTTATTTTTAAGTATTTTTAATTGATTTTTAATTAAAATAAATAAATAAAAATAAAAAAAAATTTGACTTTTTTGACCGTTGACCGTTGACCATTGACCGTTGACCGTTGACTTTGACCGTTTCGAACGCGAGTATATGTGCGCTGAGTGAGGCTCGAACCCGAGACCTCCCGTACGCGTGCACGCAGCTCTACCAACTGAGCTACGTGTCTAACCCGAAATATATCTGTTTTTAATTATATTTATATACTAATTAGATTAAATCGAAAATCATTTATTTTTAAAAACGATTTAATTAAATCGGACCGGTGCGCTCCACAGGTCTAGAACCCGGGACCTGTGGGTTGAGTTAACACACAGTCCACCGCTGGACTGTGTGTTTAACATGTTATATAAACTGATTTTTATTATTCTTAAATACAAACTAAGCCTTTTCATTTATGCCGTATTTAAAAAGTTTGAATAATGGTCCGAATCGATGCAGTAGACCGGACTCGAACTCGTGTCCTGTGATTAAACATACACACAGTCCACCACTGAACTGTGTGTCTAACTTGGTTATTATTCCGATTATTAATAAACTTAACATATAACAGTGGTGACCGGTTCGGTTAACAAAAAAAGAGGCATTTTTATTAAGGCAGCGTGTGTGGGACAAGATTCGAACTCGAGACGTTAGTGTGTTTAATGTGCACACAGTCCACCGCTGGACTGTGTGTCTAACCCAAGTTATTTCTTGATTTAAATTATACTTATATGTTACCGTAACTTCGTCTTCTTCGTTGAGTTTTATCCAGAAATGATGACTGACTGGTTCGAAGTTTTATTCAGGTTTCTTTAACGTTTTATGATTAATCATAGGTGAGATATAAATAAAAAGAATGAAGAAATTAGGCGTGAGGTATACCGACTGGCTTCCTCTGTTTTCCGGCAGAACTCTGGCGACAGCAAACACTTCCGGCGACGTGTGTCTTGCAGCAGAGAATCTTCAGAAAGCTTGAAAAGGATGTGGGTGACTTCGGTATAAGCTCAGGGGGTTTAGTAAGGCTTAGAAATGGAGGGTTCGGTTTTCCGGTGATGAGCAGAAATATTCCGGCGAGTGAGTTTTCGCCGAGAAAGGGTGCGGTTTTGAGCGAAAATGTTTGCAGAGGTTCGAGGGGGTATTTATAAGGCAGGTTATCGATGAACTTGGTCTGATTTCCGACTTGATTCGTCGGTTATAATTTCTCCGGCGGTTATAGTTGGTGTCGCGGACTCAGGCGTCGGTTATAACCGATGTAGCGTTTAAGTTTTACGTTATAACTGAAGATGTCGTAAATTCTTGGCGAGATCGCCGGGATTTCCGACGACTGCATTTGGGCGCCGGTTTTGAATTCGGAATGTCATGATATGAATTAAATGATTCTAACATTTAACAAAGAATATAAGTGGCGCAGTGGTTTAAGAGTTGTGTGTTAAGTTGTTTGAACCGTGACCCGGCGACTGACCCGGGTTCGAAACCCGGTAGGAACATATATTTTTTATTTTCATATATTTAACAGTTTTTCAAAAACTAATTATATATTCCCATATAAAAATTGATTATGTATCGTTTAAAATTATTTTGGGCATTAAATTCGCAACGAAATTTTTAACCGATTGTTCGGTTAATAAACGGAGCGGGTTTGGTAAAATCCGTTTTTGACGGATGTTACAGTTATTAGGTGAAACTAGTTGTTGTTTTAATTATTTACTAATGATGATATCGTTGTTAGGGGGAGACCATTGTTCCCGATTCTAACGAGCAAGAGGAGGTTGTGTCAACTGTACAAGGAAATCAAAACAGACCGTTTATAGATTTGAACGAGGTTCCTCCCATTGAAGTAACATCTCATGTGGACGACTCGTACCAAGTTGATGCACCATGTTATCCTGCGCAACATGGGTTTTAGGATTATGGATACGGGTATGACTACTCGTACGTGCAACAACACGGTACGGATGGATACGGAGGAGACTGTTACGAAAGTTACAACGCAACACAATCTTTGTACGGTCAAGAAGTCTATCCTGATGGTGGAGTGTAGGTCCCCTAGTCCTTATGGATCTTGACAGAATCGTCTATCTAATCTAGAGTGCGGAATCCCCTAGATCAGATTTAACAGAAAACACGAACACGAACAAGAACACGAACACAATTCCTTCAAACTGTCTTCTATTGATTATCCAACACTATGTGTTTACAATCAATTCAAGACTCTCTAGAATCTCTCAGCCACTCTCTGTAGATTTCTTACACTCTTCTCTATTCTATCTGTCTAACCTAAAACCCTAATGCATAACATGTATTTATACGACATGTTCACATACTAGGCTTTATCTTGGGCTAGGCCATTCTCCAAGCCCATTTCAACTCTAAACAAGCTATATACAAATGCTAAGCCCAATACAAAATATCCAAAGACTAAACTAGCAAACTATTAAGATGTTGTCACAGAATATGCACCAACAGACTCCCCTTGACAATAGCTTCATAGTGTAATTTTGTCTTCAAACATCTTGTGATCTTTTGGTCTTTGGAAAGCTTCAGCTACACACAGATTCTGACATCAACAGACTCCCCCTAAGCTGATGCATCCAATCACCAAGACTTCCATTCTTTGTAGATTAGTGAGCTAGCATTCTCTGGTTAAGTTCATATCACCAAATTCATATATATCTCCCTTTGCAATGTAGTAGAAGGATCCTACCATGCATATTCACACATTCTTCACTTCATTCTTAAGATGTACTTTACTTGAATTCTGCACTTCATTTTGATAACTTGTCACACCCCGGATTTCTAACCCCGAAATCCAAACACCGGTGGGCCCGGGTGGTGAGTATCGTGACAACAGTTGATAACGACATAGTCAATTAAACGTGGCACAGCGGAAGTCTTGGAGTAAAATTACTATTACAAACCGAATGTTCGAAAATACAAAATAATATACAAGCTTGTAATAGAAAATCCATAGGCGGATCATAACAAGAAAGAATACAAAACAGACTTTAGGCAGATCTAAGGATTTACAAGAATCCGCTTATTCTCTACCGAGCAGCTTCTGGCTTAATTTCGTGTTGTACCTGCAGATTAGTCTTTGGAGGATACGCCAGCTTACACTGGTAAATACACCCAACTAACTCATTTTGAAAATATTAAAAATGATTTCAAGTGCAAACGGCACAAAATCTTTTATTATCTTAGGAAGGTTAACCATGCAATGGACCATGCAATAATAATTTACCATATCCCAAACCCTTACAGGGGAAATAAGTTGAGAGTATTTACCTGAGATTGCTTTCTTCTTTTATTTTTAAATAACTCAGCCGTATACAAAAGTATCAAGTGCAGATAGCTTTTACCGAGAAGGCTCTAGTCTGGATTATGGCATAAACTAGCCAATTAAATACTAACGGTTGTATAAACCGAATAGTGTACATGATCATTACGTATAATGCTTGATTAAACGATGATCAAATAGAATGTAGTTTAAACCCGACAAGTACTTGACTTGTATAATATGGGTAAACTATAAACATTCTGAATTTTTAACTTAAAGTGATAAGGTTAAACCCGTTACTATTTTGATTGTCATGTTAACTAATTTGCCAACACTATGTCTATGTGGTGCCAAATAACTAACTAATTTTGTGTAAACCTAAAACCTAAAACTTGGAGGAGGTTATGTTTTCCAAAATCTGATCACTTTTCTTATAATTTTTTACAATTTTCTTCAAGTCAATCAAAACTCTCAAAACAAAATTAATAGCTAATTAGGTAATTTGGCTAAACACTAACCACATATTCCCTATGAAGACAACATTACTTACCCGTACTAGTATAGGTATTTAAGTCATAAAATGCTTGTTTTTTATTAGCCCACGACAACTACATTACCGATCAGAGTGTTTGTTGTTAAAAAAAAATTTAAAAAAAGTTTGTTTTACGTTTGTTTGTTTAATTGATATAGTAATATTTAATTTTTAGCTTTATGCTACATTGGTGTGGTTAGCTCCACATCAAATTTCTAACTTAAAAAAGCCATTCATTCTCTTTTCATGCTACGTACGTCCATTTTCAAACATGGTTTTATTTTAACTACAGAATATATAAATAATAAACTAAACAGGAGTTGATAAAAACACAACAAGCTTTACTTGGGAAAAGCAGTGATTTCATGGCTGAACCGAAGTCAGACCGGGCACTTGGCCGGGCCAATGATGCTTATTTGGACCGTTCCCGTTTGAACCAGTCAGTTACCAATGGATTGGTAAGGTGACCGATTCGATCCTATTCGACTCTGTTTTAAAAACATTAAAAACACATTTTATTTTGTACATAGTAATATTATAGAATTTCGAATTTGCAACAAGTACCCATGTGTATAACAACTATCACATTTACAAAATAAATGCTCATTTCTCTTGTAATTTTCTATTAACATAAAATACTAAATTTGATTTAAGCTATAACCATGGTTGTAAAACAAGGACTTCAAGGCCAAGTACGCGCCGAGTACTCACCGAGTAGTCGCTACAAGGTAGGCTGCCAAGGCTACTTTCTTCAACTCCGTCTAACTACTCGAAATCGATCAAACACGGTCAATCTCAGCCGGAACTGGATCTAGTAGGTCAACTCGGGCCGAGTTTAACTTGAAAAAAACTAAAACATAATTTCTGTGTCTATCATATTAAAGAATAAATATCTTTTTCACATATTTGTTATAAATATTAGTAAATGGGTCTACATATTTTCACACCCATCTGCCTATTTAGACACCCTCTAGACGGGTCGTCTAGACCTAGACGGGGCATCTAGGGTTCCTTTTCTCCGACCACATTCCTGCGCTCGTACAATGTCAAATCAGTCACATCAGACGGGTCGTCTAGCCCTAGACGACCAGCCCAAGACGGGTCGTCTAGGCCTAGACGACACTTCTTGGAGGTAGATATTGACTTTGGTGGTCTGCAAGCATGTCATTAAAGCAGTAGTGATACGTCCTGTCTAGGCCTAGATGGGGCGTATATTTCTTTGTTAAATAGAGGCTATAGAAGCCTATAAACGAAAATGCACAATGAAAGAACACTTACCAGTGATTCCTAGATGCAAAAGAACTATGTTTGACTGCTCCTTTTAGTTAGGAACTTCCAGAGGAGGGAGAAGACTGAATAAGAAAGGTGCAAGTTGAAATGGTGAACTTATGCACCTATTTATAGTTGGAGAGCTCAAATGAGGTGAAGCCAGGTGTCTAGGGGTGTAAGAAGAAGCTTACAAGTGTCCCAAAACGTGGCATAGCTGATTAGGAAGGTCATGGTTTCGATTTAATGGTTTTGGAGCTTTGCTTGGGCTCCAAAATAAACTTTCTGCTGCAGGTCTGTTCTCGCAGGGCGCGAGAGACACAGGCCGGGTCTCTCGCGGCCCGCGACAGCCCCTATTTCAGTTTTAAAATTTGACACTTTGACCCCTAAAACTATATAAAGCTTATAAAAACGAGTTTAAATACTATTTTGGCACTTTTAGCCCTCCGTAGCCAATACTTGGCATACCCGGGATTATGCCCGGGCACTATTGAGTTCTCGGTTCATTAAAAGGTCACTCAGAGGTATAAATTAACATGTTGACACTTTTAATCCCTCCAATATCCAACTTTCACATATTTACAGAATTGAACTCTCTCGTCCAATAAACGGTACGTATGAGAGTTAGGACTTCACAAAGGATCACTCAAAGGCTTATCACAAGCATGTTGATTCCGATATCACTCAGAGGCTAGGCATGTTGACGTATTTGTCACTCAGAGGCCAAGTTTCAAGCATTTTGACATATCAGTCACCCAGAGGCTAATGATTTAAGCATGTTGACGTATCAGTCACTCAGAGGCTATTATTTATGCATGTTGACATCGGTTGGTCACTTAGAGGCTCAATCTTGAGCATGTTGACGCCTTTAGTCCTTATTGGTCTTTAACATACAATTATATAAAATACAACACGTGTCACTATACTATTGGACACGATTTTACAGGGTGTTACATAACTGCATCAATTTGTATAGAAACACAAGCAAGTAACTCGAAAAACCATTAGCTCTTTTCCACATTAAAGATAAACCAATCTTTTATCTTATCATGTAAAAACAAACAACTTATCAGATCAAACTGGGAGACTTAAAAAAATCTTTTTTTATTTTTATATTTTCTGAAAACAAATAACTAATAAGAAACTAAACACTCTATTTTTGTGAGATTCACCGTTAAGAAGATCATATCAGCAACATCAAACTGTTTTCACACTATCTGTTTATTCTATATGCAATATTCATGGAAAGCAGTTCAAGACGATTACCATTATTGTTTATCCACTTAAACAAAATACATGAACATTTCAAGTTCCATTACCTCGTGATCTGTTTAGATAATTTATACTCTAGTGTGTCCCACTTCAGGACATACGCCCGCGATCAAGGTATGCACAAAAATTCATCGTAGTAAGTGAGTATACCGAAATTCATCCTTATGTAGTACAACGTTAGATAAATGGTGACCAGGTCAGTACTTACGTACAGCAAAGAGACCAATATCCAACGAGGGTTAGGACAAATACCAAATTTTGGTACGAATAATTCAATTTGCACATTTGAATGACTCTCTAGGAGAGCTTCTTCAATATTTGGGATTTGGCATTTTTGCTCTTTTAAGATATCCAGGTTGTGCCTAGGTCAGCATATATCTGGATGCAGCAGAAGGACAACCTTGATACCCCGGATGAAATAACGATATAAAGACCTAACACCTCAGATTTGGCAATCTATCAACACAAGATTTAAGGTTATAAAACCATACGCCACTGATATGTTCCCCACTCATACACAGTTTATTTTGTATTTGTATCACAAAGGTAAGTTGATTATTTCATGCCTTTTCCCTACTCGTACATCATATGATGAAGTTGTTATCACACTTAAGCAATTTTCTTTTAAATTCAGTATGACAGTCTAACTTGATGATGTACTATCATCTCTTCTTTTTCACACAGTGAAAAACTCATTTTTGATTTTCTATTTTTTTATGTTTTTTATTTTTGAAAAGCAGTAAATTATTTAGACAACTATTTTTATGGAAAAATTTTAATTCGTCAACTTACTCCCCCTAAACACACGCCCTAACTAAAACTCTTTTTGACTTAGGGAAATTTCTCCCCCTAAATTTTTGTTTTCATGGAGTAAAGTTTTTAAAAATAGAAATTTAAACACAAACAGACTCCCACTTCAACCTGACAAGTAGGTTTTTCACTTTTAGTAAACCAGTGTCTAACATAGAGGTAAATATAATTCATTACCATGTGTAACCTACTATTCACCTCAGATGATTTACAGGAATAACCACTGTTGAACACATCAACAGTCCTTCTTGGTCATCCTGCACACACTCAAAAACTTAGTTAGACTGGGGGACCCAAGCCTTAAAGGTCTTGGGTCGTCCAGATTCAGCATTCATTGGAACATCAATCCAATATCCATCACTCCGTACTGGTGTCTTGGAAGTCTTCCTAGCTGTTGAACAAGATTTATAATTTCCACGAGACCTTTGATCACGAGAATTCCAATAAACTCTCGGATTTTTCGACCTTTGGAAATTATTATCTCGAAACCTTCTTCTCCCATTATCATAATCTGATCTTTGAAAAATTTTTGGATTAATTTGAACATTCGAGTTACTAAAACCCCTATATTCGTTTCTTCTTTGAAAGTTTTGATTACCTGAAGTTTGGTATCGATTTTGATATCCAAAATTTTTACTTTGAAAAGAATTTGATTGACCCTTATTGTGATATGATTTAGGAGAAGAGTTTCTAGAATCAACAAATCTTCTTGATGTTGAAGGTTTAGGTTGAAATCTAGGTTGATTTGTCTGAAAACTGGATTTAACATTTTTATTTAAACCAACCTGATTTTCATCCTTAACCTCAACCTCAGCCTCTGCTTTCTTACCCTTTTTAAAAGGACAACAACTAGCCACATGCCCTTTGTTGTGACATTTAAAACAGGATCTTTTCTTAAAAATTTCCTTTCAATTAGATCCCTTTTTAAATGTTTAGATTGTTTTGTCTTTAGTATCCTTATCCACTTTATGAGGTGTACTATTAGACCTAACAGATTCTTTCAAAGAGCTTGGACTATTAGGTATGTCAACAGTTATCGGAACCACTACATCTGGTGTAGTAGGCACAAAATCTGTTAGCTCTTCTTCATTTGGTAAAAAGAAGTAATCCTTATCCTCAGAAGATGAAACTTTACTAAACCCTACTCCTGTTTTATCACTACTCCTTTTCAAACTTTTCTGAATTTGAGTCCAGGCTAACGAGGATTCTCCAAATTTGTCTAACTTTCCATGAAGTTCAACAATTTTGGCCTGTGCATCAGCTAATTCTGTGCACTTTTCAGAAAGCTCGTTAGTCTTATCCTTAACGGTTTCACGAGCCAAATCAATGATCTGTAAAAGTTCATTGACTTTGCTGGTCAAAATGATGATTTCCTGTTCATTTGAATTGAGTGTATTTAAAAAATTTGACTCCCTTTTACTCAAAAGAACATTTGACTCTCTCAGTTTTTCTAATTCAACTAACAGAATTTTGTTTTGCTCCGATAATTTATCAACTTTACCCTCTAGTTCAGTGCAATTATGACAAGTATGACTTACAGATTGAAATTGTACCTGTACCTCTGCTGTAAGCTCATCTGTATCATCCATGCACACTATAGCTTTTGCATCCTTGAGTTCCATTCTCTCCTTCTTAACTTCCTTCTTCTCTTCCATCTTAGTAGCTTCTTCAACCATCTTCACAGCTGCAGTCTCAGTCACACATGTACTTTGTCTTGAAGTACTCTGAAAACGTTTTTCTAAAGCTTCCCACAGCTCTCTAGACGATCCATACCTATTACAAATGTTTTTCATATCAAATGGCAAGGACATCTTTATCGCTGCTAAAGCCTTCTTCTCAGCATCATATACACGTTTCTCAGAATCTTCCATCTTCTCATATGAGAGAACCATAATTCTCCCGTTAACTCGACGTGTGGGAGTAATGTACCCATCGATCATGCAGTTCCACATCTTAGTATCTTCACTTAGAATCGAAGCCTCAAACTTCTTCTTCCAGTCCACATACTGTTCAGCATTTATTAGCTTTGGCCAGCTTTTAACACCCTCACTTAGATTGTTCAATTTGCCCATCTTTAACACGCAGCTAACAATTTAAATGGATTTTAGTATACTATGTCAAAATCCAAATCTAACCTCTCTTCTGGTCCTTTTGTGTTTTTTACCGTAACCGTACCATTAAAAACGTTCAAAAATTTTTCCGAAGAATGTGGTTACCAAATTGTACCGTTAAACTCGTCTCGACGATACAAATCCAATGATATATATTGTCTGATAGTGATTTTAGGATTTGATGTGCCTTTTTTGCCCTAAAAATAACGCGAGTCTAACCGTGCAGTCGGTTTGTTAAGATAGTTTACGGATCAACTTCTATGTTCGAAAACGTTTAACTCCAGTTACGTCAGCTGGTTAACTTTCCACCTTTTTGTAGATAATCCGGAACAGTACCAAATCCGAAACAGTAACTCAGATTTACAATCCGAAATGACAATCCGGAACAGTAATCCGAGATGAAATCCGGAATGCACTGTTCTGATCCGAAATGGGAATCTGGAATGGACTACTCTGATCCGAGATGGAATGCGGAATAGTGCTGATCCGAGATGGAATCCGGAATGCACTTCTGATCCGAAATTCAATCCGAAATAGCTTCTGATCCGAATTTCAGTCCGAAATGGGATCCGAAATGGCATTTTTCTTATCCGAATTGCAAGTCTGATGATCCGAAATGCAGGTTTCTGATCCGAAATTCAAGTCTTTCAGTCCAAAATGCTAATTTTCTGATCCGAAATGTGAGACTTCTATCCGAAATGCTTGCTGTTTATCCGAAACAGTATCAGAAACCCTAAGTCATCCGTCACAACCTTCAAGAACAGCCTCCAAAACGCCCAAAAATCCAATTTTTCTGCTGTTACGATTCTGAAACGAGCAAAATCAAGAGTCGAATGCTCTGATACCAATTGTAGGTCCCCTAGTCCTTATGGATCTTGACAGAATCGTCTATCTAATCTAGAGTGCGGAATCCCCTAGATCAGATTAACAGAAAACACGAACACGAACAAGAACACGAACACAATTCCTTCAAACTGTCTTCTATTGATTATCCAACACTATGTGTTTACAATCAATTCAGACTCTCTAGAAATCTCTCAGCCACTCTCTGTAGATTTCTCACACTCTTCTCTATTCTATCTGTCTAACCTAAAACCCTAATGCATAACATGTATTTATACTACATGTTCACATACTTGGCTTTATCTTGGACTAGGCCATTCTCCAAGCCCATTACAAATATAGACAAGCTAAATACAAATGCTAAGCCCAATACAAAATATCCAAAGACTAAACTAGCAAACTATTAAGCTGTTGTCACAAAATATGCACCAACATGGAGGATATGGTGGTGAGGTACTCCCATGCGTAGGCAATCCGTACCTCACAGAAACGGTATCAAAACTTATCGATTTTACAGGTTATCAACTCTCTAGATGAGCTAAAAAAACTGGGCACAGGAAACGGCAAAGACGGATGGTTTCGTTATTGTGACACGACGATCAAAGAAAATTGGTGAAAGGACCGGGAGGGTATGGCTTGAATGTGACCGTGGTGGTGAGCACCATACTACAGCAACGGTTAGAAAAGCTGGAAGCAAGAAAACCGGTTGGCCGATTTACCTGGTGGCTGTGCGAGATCATCCGTATGAAACATGGGGGGGGGGGGTAAAAGGGGGAAATACTGAACATAACCATGAAGTCTGTCAAGACCTGTGGGGCCACGTGTTTGTGCGAAGGTTTGCTCCTGACGAATACAGATTGATCGAGCAGTTGACAGCACAAAACGTGGAGCCGCGCAGAATTTTTCAAATGATAAGGAAGTAGTTCCCAGACAGTTTCCATGTTCAGAAAGACGTTCAAAACGCAATTCAGAAGATTAGGGCCGAACAAAGATACGGACTGACTCCCATGCAGTCGCTAGAAAACATCCTTATTACAAACGAATTTATACGAGACACGGGAGGAACCCGAAACAGAGGTCATTACAGAGATCTTCTTTGTTCATCCCTACTTGAGTGAAATGTGGCGTGCGTTCCCGCACGTTTTGCTGATCGATTCGACATACAAGACGAACGTATACAACATGCCATTTGTCCAGATAGTTGGTATGACACCACCAACTATTCGTTTTGTATCGCGCACGCCGGTTATCTGCAAAAAACGCAGTGATAACTTTGTATAGGTGCTTGAGAGGATCATGTCAATGTTGGACGAATGTATGGAGCCACGTGTTATTGTAACGGAAAGAGACCTGGCCCTAATTAACGCGTGTGCTAAAGTTTTTCCAAACGCCTCTCGATATCTCTGTGGTTTCACATTCAACAGAATATTTGTAAGCACTACAAGAGCGCAATCACAGAAGAAGAATGGCAAAAAAATTTGTCATCCTGGGGGAGATTGTGTGAGTCTCCATCAATACCCATATACGAGTACAACTTGTGCCACTTGCAAAAGCGACTTCTGGAGTGCAAACGTTCAAGTAAGTTTTTGTAATAAAATGTGACCTACCTATGTACATTTAACTAATTATTGATACCTTTTAGGGGGTTTACGTACGTGTATGATAACTGGCTGAAAGACTACAAGCAAATGTTTGTCTTTGCATGGACTGATCAGAGTCGCAACTTCAGGCAGCGTACCACAAACAGAGTTGAGAGTCAACACGCAAATTTAAAGAGATACGTCCAAGATATGAGCTCGTTGCACTGTATAGTAGGTTGTGTCAAGGATATAGTGTAAACACAATATGGGGAAATAAGGAGGAGCTTTCGAGAAAGCATCGAAAAAATAATGAACCACCACAAAAACCCGTTATTTGACCACCTACGTGGAAAAGTTTCCCATACAGCGCTTGACTTGTTGAGTGGAGAGCTACTTAGGAAACTAGACGTGTTGCAGCGCTTGCATTCATCTTGTGGATGTCAGATATGGTACAGCTGTGGGTTGCCGTGTGCTTGCAGGCTGGAGAAGTACATACGTGCAGAGCATCCGATTCAACTCGAATACGTAGACATCTTCTGGCAGAAGCTTAACTTTCAGCCATGTAAATTGACATCGGATGACGTTGAAGTGGTAGAAGAGCTGAACATTGTTCGGCAATAGTTAGAGTCACACCCCCTGCTCAGAAAAAAAGCTTGCTGGGAAAGATTAAAGCGGTGTTGACCCCAACCAAATCCACCAAGAAACCACCGGTTGTCCAATAATCGACTCATGGACGACCAACAACAAAGCAAGCACAACTTCGGTTCGACGACGCCCCCCACCATAGCTCGTACGTTCCGTCCCAGGGTTCCCAACAAAGTACATACGATGCCCCCGCCACAGCATGTACGTTCCGTCGCAGGCCACTTAACAGTAGGTCATCAAGTCGCAAAAACCCATAGCGGGGCGAAGCCGTTCAACGAGTTCTAAACAAAGAGAGGTTTGAGACGATAACGGTTTTCCATTGATAGTGGGCGACGAGTATGTGTCAACAATCAAACGGTTTAAGCCTCTCATTCCCACATTGTTTCACCCATACATCTCGTGCATACAAGATATGCGGCCAGACGGTCATTGTGGGTTTCGGACTGTGGCTGTGGGCTTGGGTATGGGAGAACGTGCGTGGAGCCACATTCGAAAAGACTTTCAGCAGGAGATGGATCAGAACGCATCGATCCGGGCGCCAGTATTTGAAGCATGGGAGGAAGGATACTTTTACACGCATCGTCAGAGCCTAATCTGGGATTCAGTGGAGCGTTGTCCCCTCACTCACTGGATGGACTTCCCCCACGCAGGGCTTATTATCGCCCAAAGGTACAGTATCGTGGTTCACCTGTTAAGCATCGATAGTTGTTCCACCTTCTTCCCGATAATCAACCCTCCGACGGATCGAGAACCACGAACGATAACGATTGCACATGTAAACAACAACCACTTCATACATATTAAGCTGGAAGGCTAGTTTCCAATGCCTACAGTAAACGGTTTGTGGCTGACCTACCGAAGCGGTGCTGCAGAACAATGGCTGGACATGTACACGCCCCGTCTAGAATGGTATACGTCGATAAGAATCCCCCACCAAATCCAAACCCGAGTATTAATTATGTCGACAGTGAATCGGAAGAATGAGGCTTTTTGTGTGATATCCCGGGTTTTTCGGATAACTTAAACGTAATACGTGTCAATCTAATTACGTGCTATGCGTACGAACGTGTACGAATTAAATGAATACGTGTTGTGTTTTGGGTGATTGTTTTAGTGATTGAATATTTAGGTTTGATATGTGCACGAACTTAACCGAACCGCGACACGTTCCAAACCTCGGTTCATTGCGACTCTAGGAAGTAACAAGTTTTTAAACTCTAGCTAAAGTCAAGTTCTCGGCCATAAGATCAAAACCGAACCACTCAAGCTCCCTTGCGGCTGCATTCAAATCCAAACCAAACTACCTTAATCTTGGCCGCGAGATCACACCTAAACCCAAACAAACTCACCCTAGTCTCTCGGCCGCAAGACCCAAACCCAAACCGCAACCCTCACCCCTTTGTGCTATATATATACACAAACCCATGCATGATCATTCAAAAACACAAAAACCCTAGTTCCATCGCCGTCGGCTGCCTTACTTTTCTTTTCTTTCGGTCGCGGTAAGCAACAACCGAAGCCATCATCATCTCAGTCGCAAAACAGCTTTCATCTGATCAGTTTGTTCAGTCCATTCAATCGCAAAACAGCTTTCATCTGATCAGCGTTGTTAAATTTTTCGGTCGCTAACAGCCGATTACCCTCAATCCTTTTCGGTTTCGGTCACGAGATCAGCCTTCCTTCTCTCGGTCTCAGCAAGCAGCAGCCCTCGCCATCTTCCCTCATCGTATTCACGGTTCGTTTACATTGTTATTAAAAGAATAGAGGTTATCTATGATCACAAGATCATGTTCGGATTGCATGTATGCTTAAATGTTTGGTTGTCTCGGATTGCATGTATGCTTAAATGCTCAGTTGTTGCGGATACATGTGTTTTGATTGTATTATTTCGGGTATATATATATATGTATAGGCTTGAAAGAATTGATATAAAAGTTTCGGTTACATGTAGGCTTGAAAGGTTAGTTGTTTCAAATATATGTGTGTTGGTTGTTGCCGTTCACAGACTGCATGATGGTATAGTTTCGGACTATATGTGCCTACAAATAACCTGCTGAACTGACTGTATATATATACGCATGATTGTTTTCGGATATTAGATGTATTAGATGTAATCGGCTGAATTAATCAATGTTGATATGCATGTATACTTGTTTGCGGATCTCATGAAGTTTCAAGTGTGTTTTGTTATAATAACTAGAAGTTATTGAGTAGATTTGCATGGATAGGTTATTAGTCTCAATCTATGAGTAGAAATCGGATTATAATCACCTAGGTTAACCGTACGAACGAGTTGTGCGAATAAATTGTAACAAGAACGCTGAAACAGTCTGCTGAATACCAGATACAGCCGACTTCATCTGGCTGTAACTTGGTCGTTAGTTGTCGAAAAACGGATTTTCTGAGGTCTAAAACCTAGAGATTTGAATAAGGAATCCAATGGCGCTGGATTCATAATTTTCTGAAATCGTTTGATATTTTTAAAGGGTTAAACAAGTTCGGTAGGTAAAGCTGTTAAAATTCTGGAATTTTGTTGGTTGTTTATCAAGCTAGATTTTAAAATCAGTAGAGAGTTGAGTCATGATTTTTGTACAGCAACTAGGTATAGAAATTTCCGGGCAACTCCAACTGGAATTTTGTTAATCGGACGATCCGTGATTTTTAAATAAATTCTTCCGTGGACTGCAGTCAGAAAGCGGTAAATCTGACTGCAGCTTAGTGAATTAATATTTATGGTTAATTGGTGAAGATTTAGGACTTGAGAAAATTATATAAATTTCTATGGTATAAATGTCACCTACTGTAAAAATATGGGAATTTTTAGAATGCTGGAACTATTTTATAAAAATCCTAGAAAACAGCTGAATAATTGAGTGTTAAGCAGAAAGTTGTTAACTTGTGATTTTATGCATTAAAGTGTTGCATGGATTAGGAATGTGTTCATGATAAGTTGTTTGATTACTATGATCATATGAGAATACTTGCATGCATGTTTGAAGTGTTAGTTATGTTGTTTGTGTGTATCACTTTGTGAGTAAATTACGTGTGGAATTTGTATTGGTGTGATTACACACTGACATGGAATTAATTGGTTTGTTAGGACGCAACTAGCGGTCCCATCTCTTATAACATCTTTGCCACACTAACCGAGCTAATAAAGGTGAGTTCACGGCCCCTAACTTTATACGGTTTTAAACAACAGGGGGAGAAACATGTATACATTCTTAAACTCAAACTCTTTACGTTATACGAATGTAACGTCACATAACTATGCGGTAACTAAGTTAATGTTAATGTAATGTTATGGTCACTATGCAGCTTTATCACTTAAGTCCTCGACAATCTCCTCGGATCGTTAATATTTGGGTTAAGTAGCGGGGGAATTATAAGTAGTACTACTGGGTCTGACGAGCCCCATCCGAGCTAGTCGCGCTAGCTGACCGGGTTTGGTCAACGGGTGTATGATTGGCCTAACATCGCCATGGTCATGTGATAGACCTGGCAAAACGGAGGCACAAATGTCAGCTTCGATCGCGAACACTTAGTGACATGACTTTAGGCTAGCTACCTATATACATTAATATTGAACTTAATTACGGAACAACATAATATTCCGGGTTTGGAATATTGGAAACATCAATTTATTATCCCGGGTTGGGGATAATGGAAACACAACTTAATATTCCGGTTTGGGAATATTGGAAGCAACAACTTATTATTCCGGGTTTGGAATAATGGAACTGGTATGTTATCCCGGGTTGGGGACAACGGAGTAACAAACTAAAACCGAACAACAAATTTACGAAAACCTGTGAACTCACTCATCTTTAATGTTGACACTTGTTTCTTTACATGTTTCTCAGGACACTAGGAGCTCTAGGTGCACGCACAC
This sequence comes from Scalesia atractyloides, assembly GCA_947069175.1. Classification (NCBI taxonomy): domain Eukaryota; kingdom Viridiplantae; phylum Streptophyta; class Magnoliopsida; order Asterales; family Asteraceae; genus Scalesia; species Scalesia atractyloides. The sequence goes on along the minus strand of CAMTDV010000001.1, from coordinate 49,114,570 downwards.
GCATTGAACAAGACATCATTATAGAGTCTCATTTATTAATATTGTTTTGGGATTTTACCTTTGTTTTGGCGTTTGTGTTGGCGCCGCATCACTACTTATTTATGCTTCCGCTCAAACTTTAAAAACTGATACTCATGCTAAATATTGGTAATCTAAAATTTACAACAAATGATTTTGGAAAACGTATTATCAAATCATATAGAGTCGTTCGACGTACTAGTGTCTTAGATTCTGGTTTGTTCACACGTCTCGCGGTAGAACTCCGCAAGTGGAAATTGAGGGTGTGACATTTTGGTACATCTAATATGATTTTTTGTATATTTAATACAATTTTTTATAATTAATACAAAGATTTTTATAGAATTAAATTTTTTTTGGTATAATTAATAGGATTTTATTTACTTAATATGAACCTTGATATAAGCCGACATTCCTTCAGTACACCCAAGGCACAGCAATTAAACCATACAAAGCCCATCTAAAAACCAATAAACTCCAGGTATTGACAAACATCAGCAATCATACTCTCCGAACTCTCACATCCCACCGTCGGCATCGGCAGATGACCAAATGTCAATACTACCGGTGGCGACGGTGGGTTGTGAGAGCTCGGAGAGTATGATTGCTGATGTTTGTCAATACCGTAGTTTATTGGTTTTTAGATGGGATTTTTATGGTTTAAGTGTTGTGCCTTAGGTGTACTGGAGGAATGTCAGCTTATACCAAAGTTATATAAAGTAAACAAAATCCTATTAATTATACCAATAAAATTTTAATTGTACATATACGACTCGTCTAGACCTAGGCGCCCTGTCTGGGTCCACCAAGAAGACCATTTTACCCCTGCTTTGCTCTCCGTCTATACTAAATTCAGGGGCAAAATGGTAATATTTTCCTATTAGACGACACGTCTAGAGCTAGACTCCACGTACAAGTTTAGCGGGATCTTTTAAACTGGCCAGTTTTTGAATTATAAAGGAAAATGGTAAATTACCATTTTACCCTGAATGGCCACTCGTCTAGGCCAAATTCAGGGGTTATAATGGTAATTAACCACCATAGTCTTTTACAGCTCAGCATGGTTAATTACTATTTTACCCCTGAATTGGGCCTAGAAGAGTGGCCACTCAGGGGTAAAATGGTAATTCACATTTATTCCATACGTGTCGTCTAGACCTAGGCGACCCGTCTATTGGTCATATATGACTAGTCAGCCTAGACGACCAGCCACATACGACACCAAACACACACACACTCAAACACACACACACACATACGTATTCTACTATATCAACCGTATTCGGACCGTATTTTTGAGGAATTCAAGCATCTCTGGTACGTATTTTCACCTAAACTTCATTAATCTTTAATGTATTATACATTTCGACCATAGGTTGTGCTTGAATTTGATGAATTTTGTGGTATTTTGGGCTGTGATGTTGAAGTTTGTGGGTTTTTTTATGAACAAGACAGGGCGTCTACCCCTAGACGCCCCTGTAGACGACCGATTTTTTTTTCTTTTATTTAACTTATATAATATAATTTTTTAATATTATGTGTTAATATTTGGTTTATTGTTATTATTTGTGTTACATTGTTAATATAATCGCAGATTAGATATAGAGGAGATTGGAGATCCGATACACGGGGACCCACATCCGCATGGTCCGCGACGGGCGCCGCCAGCGCCGGCGGATCCGCTACACGGCCACCCCTATCTTGAGTTCCCGCCCGTTTTTGCGGCAAGCTATGCCGGATGCACGTTGGATCGCATGCGGCGTCGACTAGGATACGATCGAGGCGATTGGTGAGACGCCGAGACTGCGTTTTTTTGTTCCCGTTGATTCCCGTGGCACTATCTGTTTGACTTGGCTGGCACGCCGAGTTATAGGGAGCTGCTCATCGAGTTCCTGTCGACCTTCACGTTCCACCCTCCACGGGTCGACCAACCGCCTCCCCAGCCACAGGGTCCCCCCCTCCGCCTGAGGTTTTATTTAGGCTTGTTGGTGTATGGCATTCGATGACGCTTGCTGAGTTTTCCGTTCATAGCGGCATATACCTGCAGGAGGAGATTGAAGATGCACCGGTTGAACCTAGAGATATCCGGGGATATATAAGTCACAACCAGGGTGTTTCTGCATAAATGGTTAACCTCTCACTTCACTTTTCGGGTTGCAAGCTCACTCCGGTTGATCTGCAAAACTAGCAACGTCGTTAGTCTCGCCACGGGGAAAAGGGTGGTTTTCTCCATGACCACACTCCGGCGTGAGAATAAGTATCTTGGGATAGTAAGTAATTGCTGGTGTAAGCAAGAGCTTATGTGTGTGGTATGTAGTGTAGCAAGTATCCAGTGTGTGTTCTTTACCTGACGATCCGATACTTATTTATAGCCAAGTAAGGTATGTTCAGGAGAAATGCTGGTGGGCCTTGGGCCCGACCCATATAGCCAGAGACATCCTTTTTGTCCCTCGGCAGCAGACATTAAATGCTCCCTGCAAGAGAATTGATGTTCACTGTCGGGAGGTATGCTTTGTCAGATGTTGAGTGGTGCCACGTGTAAAGGCAGCCGACTCTGGTGTCAGGCCTGTTGCCAGCCGAAAATGGAGAAAGTGGAACAGTCACTGGCAGAAGTGTGGTTGGTGTATGGTCTGACACTTGCCTCACTAGTCATGGGCGCTGTCACACGCAACCTGCCAAGTAACCTCTGGTCATAGCTCTGCCATTCCGTACCCTGAGGTATGGTCAACATCTCTTAGTGCTTACCCCCTTCTGCGAGGCTGTCAAGGTTTTTCCCGCCAGCGCAGGGTGTCAGGGGTGCATCCTTTTGTCCTAAGACTATGAGGCGCTTCTCATGTGTATTGTCCTTGCGAGGTTTTGGGATTCGCAGCTCAGAGGAATGTTGTTGTGCGCAGGGTCTAGTAGCCTGCGTGCGTAAGTCTAACTTGCCGTTGTGGCGAGTACACAAGGCTCGTTGTGTGACTTTATTGTATTGGTCTACTTCACTGTTGCGCTGAGTGCACAAGGCTCATTGTGTGACCTATAAAAGCTGGTCTAATTCACCGTTGCGCTGAGTGCGCAAGGCTCGTTGTGTGACCTATTGAATCCAAGGAAAACGGACCATTGCACGTTGCGCGCAAGGTTCTCCTGGTAGAAATTGGTCAAGGGTATGGTCATTTGGGACCATACCTCCTCAGATATTGCTACGGATGTTTATACGGAGGGGTTAGTGGTGGTGGATAGACCCACTCTTTTGGGATTTTGGGAGGTGGTTGCAGGCCATGACACTAGGGAGCATGCCAGGGCGAAGGGGAGGATTTCACACGTTGCCGACCCGTTGTACAGGTACGTACGTTTATTACGGTAATTATTTTATTATTGTTGCTATGAATTAATTTCCATATTTCGCTAATATTATGTGTAGGTATCTACATCAGATGCTCGCTACGTCTATTATCGCTCGCGGACACAGCCGTGAGTGGTGTACGAGCACCGATTTATTTTTCTACTATTGCCTATTGTACAGGAGGTCGTGCGCACTTGCGTACAGTCTCGCCCAGTACTTCGCCTCTGCCTATCACCGGCAGTAGTGCAGCTTTTTGTATGGCGGGACGTACGTCACCGTGATTGCCCGATCGTTGGGTCTTGTGCCAGAGATGGATCCTCACTTGTAGCCGCCCATACCGTCCACGCGGATGGGTTTTCAGACCTTGCGGGGGGATGAAGCTGGTGAAGAGGTTCGGCGTGCTAGGTGAGCGGTTTAAAACCCGCGAAGGTGAGCCATGGATTCCGGAGCAACTGCCAGATCAGTTCGATCCAGTCTATCCACCGGCAGATGAGGCAGCGGTCGTCCAGGACCCTCCGGTTGATTTAGACGGACCGGCACCGCCACCGCCACCACCACCTCATGGGGCGCCCTAGTTTCCCCAACACGTTATTCCAGGTCATGCCCCGGGAGGTGCAGCATACACGCGCTTACGAGCCGACGTCGATAGGCTTCTGGATCTCATGGGCTGGGTGGTTCGGGAGGCACAGGATAGAGGAGAGAGAGAGGTTTACCCACCACATCGAGCACCACATCAGCAGCAGCAGCCGTAGCAGCCAGATCCCGATCCCGACTCGTATGCATAGACGTTTTGTATTTAGTATTCAGTTGTACAGATACATATTGTTATGGATGTAAAAAGTTATGTTATATATGTTATATTTAATTTTTTTTCAGTTATTCGATTACTTGATGATTGTTTGTGTTAAATCGACGTTGAAATGTAATACGGAAACAACATATACTTCTTGCATTGTTCTTAAAATGTTTAAAACAGTATTAAATTTTGATATTATATTTTTTTTAAAAATGCAATGTAAAAACAACAAACAAACTTTTTAAAAATCTCAAATTACACCAAAAAAAAATCAATCTTCAACAACAACCAATTTACCCCACCAAAACACCCCTTTTCCAACTAAAAAAACAAAGGTCGTAGACGGGTCATCTAGGTCTAGACGGCCCGTCTACACACATAAATTTGTACGCTCTGCTATGCACCTACTGACCCCTAAAAATCAGTGCCATGGGTCGTCTAGGCCTAGACGACCCATCTAGGGCTCAAGGGTGTCCAAATAGGCATCAGGGGTGTCCGGATAGATTGAGCCTAATAAATTTATGTTATTTGACACATATTTAATTCCGAACACTAATTTCTTTATAATTTAACATGTCCGAGTACTCTCCGTCTAGACCGAGTACTCTCAATTCCCTAGTCAACCGACCAGGGAGCGGCTAACAACTTTTACAACCATAGTTATAACATAAAACACATTATTAAGAAAAATATAAAATAAATGGTCCATACATCTCAAGATATATTGACCCAAACCTGAAAAAACCAACTAATTTCGTGTTACATCTGTGTTGTGGATTGTGTAAAAAAGTTACAATTATTCTAGTATTTTACATAACAATATATAATTTATAGCATATAAACATATTTGTAGTTCACTTGTACCCAAGTTGACGCATAATACATAAAATTGTAATCGGCTATTCGGCTAGCACATTTTGCCACATTCAAACCAACCCAATCCTATTAATACTTGTCGTCCATTCGTTCTAGCCCATACTTGATTGGCCATAATCGACCGCGGGCAAGCACCAAAAGCAACCAATCAAAATTCAAAAATAATATCCCAAACAGATAATATGGTCTAAATTTTATACACACCATGCACTCCCCAATAACCGGTGTAGAGCATGGCAGAAAACAAGAGATATGAAGGCACCGTTAAGTGGTTCAATGGACAAAAGGGTTTCGGGTTCATTGATACCGAAGATGATAGCGGCAATGATCTCTTTGTTCACCAGTCGGAGATCAAGGCGGAGGGTTTTCGGTTCCTTAGAGATGGACAAAGGGTAGAGTTTTCTGTGGATTCTGGTGAGGATGGGCGGAAGAAGGCAGTTGACGTGGTTGGGCTTGGTAGGACTAGAGGATATCAACCGGGTAGGGGTCGTGGGAGAAGGGGTGGTGAAGGAGATGGCATGAGAGGTGGGAGGTTTGGACGGGGTGGCCGCAGTGGTGGTGGCAATGGTGACGCTGAAGTTGGTGGCCCACAGTGTTACAACTGTGGGCGTTTTCGTCATTTTGCGAGGAATTGTTACCACGGTAATGATTATGGTGGTGGTGATCAAGGCTATGACAATGGTCCTGGCCGTGGTGGTCGCGGTCGTGGCCATGGTGGTGGTCGCGGTGGCCGAAGTGGAACATGTTACCGATGTGGAGAGGAAGGACATTTTGCAAGAGAATGTCCAAATGAACAAGTTTAGTAATTTGATGTTAGGTTGATATTGAATACTTTTTATGTTTTACACTAAGTTGCCTTTCTTTCTTTGCTTTGGTGCATTTTATGCCGAAGAAAAATGTATTTTGAATATAATTTTACACATCATTAAGAATCAAGCCTAATTCATACTGTATCACTGATGTGATGAATTGTATACGTGACAATATCGAACCAAATAATTTAGTTTGGATTAGTTTCACCGTTGATAAAATTATACAACATCATTTTATAATAAAGTAAGTTTGTCGAAATTATGTAATCGCCCCTAGCTATCATAAATTTCAGATATCATCCATAAGTCAACACGTTTTTCATTCGTGTTCGTGGTATAGATGTTCGTTACTTTTGGACACAATTTTTTGGGAAAATGACATTTTATCCCTCTTTTATAAAAAACAAAAAAATAAAGAAAATATAAATTTACCAAAACATTCCACCCTCACCAACGTTTTCTCTAGCTAGCGGTGCATAGTGATGTAGAGAGAGTAATATGAAAACGAATAGCTCGTGGTAGTGTTTTTTTTCATCTAATGTTTCCGACGTATTACTAAAGACTTTCTACTGTTTATTGCCAACCGATTAATAATGACTCCTCAACAGTAACAATTTTCTTTTTGTCTTAGTGGGCTTTGCCACGTGGTACTTGGTTCATTTAGCTTACATGTGCCATAACAAGTTATTTGGTGTAAAAAACATAATTGATGACTAGCCTACTTTTGGGGGTTTGTAAAGTGTGAGTGGGTTCCTTTAGGTTACCAAAAAGTCTTATTAGGCCATAACAAGCTTTTTAGCGTTAGATATGTGGGTATATTTTTGGGCCTTAATGGGCCATGTAGTATGTTAGCGGGTTGGTTTTAATTGTGCACGTAGTCACATTAGGCCAAGATAAGTCTTTTAAATGTTAGAAACATGTTTATGATAACCAGCACACTTTTTGGTCTAACCATGTGTTGATGTGTTTAGGTCTAGGAAATGTTGTAAAGATCGTTAGGTGCTAATCGGGCAGTGAGATACCCGCCTACAGAATCGGGATTAATAGAGATTAATCAGATTGAACTTTTAATGTATAATTTTATATATATATATAAAATTAGTTTAAGTTTTATATATATTAATTTATAAGTTTTGGGACTAAATATAATCCTGTAAAGATGTAGGGGGTTAAATGTTAAAATATTTAAACATGATAAACCCTAATTCCCATAGTTCATCCCGTACGCGAGCCTCTCCCTCCTTCACCTACCAAACGCACAGTAAAATACAAAACCTAGCCCCAATTTTGACTATTCATTGCATTGATCTTTGTTTGAAATAAGGTAAGAACGCGTTCCACATGATTAATTTGGTCCAATTTGACCTAATTTTGGGCGATTTTGGACCAATTTTGACTTTGACCGCCTAGATTGGCCGATTTGGCCAAATCCAGGCGACAGACCTCCAATGAGCGCCGCTTTGGCGCCACCTAAAAACGAATTCTTCAACACTGGGTCTAGGTGATACAAAGCCACATTACGTTATAAAAAGCCATTAAATTAGGTCATAATAGGTGACACTATATATAAACTATATTACACTCAAGATCTTATATATATAACACTACATTTCTAGATCTTACAGATAAACCACATTACATTTTCAGTTTTTCTTACAGATGCTACATTACATTCTTACATGTGTAAAGAAATTTACGGGTTAAGAAAATTTTACAGTGTAGAGTTAGGCGAATGCGTGTGTGAAGGGTAATTTACCTACATAAACCGACAACGCAAACCATTACCATCTATACTAAATAATATTTCCACCATAGTGTAACCTAGATCATGTGACCCACCCATTACCATGTTTGCTTACAAGCTTGTGCATCAAGAGACCTATTCATTACCATGTGTATTTCCCAACTTTGTTTCACTGTAGCTAAAAACATCATGACCATGACGTGCACAATTTCTAAACAAGCCTAACAGAAGTTGGGTGACCACAAACATATAAAGATTCCAGGACCACCCTTGACACATTTAACTTTGAGACCACCAGTTACATAACATTAACATAGAGGCTTATATTATGTTATAATAAGGAAGCATGGTCGGAAGACGAAGATAACTGACTGTAGTTATATGTATCGAACAAAGACCCAGTTTTCGGTTTCAATTTATGGGTTTAAAATGATTGATGTCGGGTTACCTTTTATGTTAAACATTTGTTGCTGTTTACAGAGAACATAAATAACGAAGTTAGCGACAATACATACGTCGCAACTGGACTGCCGGCAAACTACTAAAAAGTGGTCGGGATTCTTGACCGGAAATCTTATTCTCAAATTCACGATGAATCACCGACAAATCTTCCTTCGGAAATTGGGCCCTCATCGAAAAAAGACTAAAACACATAGGCACAATTTTGTCCAAAATCATATCCTCAAATTAGTGACCGATCACCGACAGATCTTCTGCCGGAACATAGTTCCAAGTTTCCAACAAGAGATAACAGAATCCTGACTTACTCGTGTCAGTTTTTCATTCCTAATTCATCAGTGATAGTGGATTTTTTCCAAGTTATGCTATCCATCGGTCAACAAATATGAGTGTTTTTAATATTACTTTTTTAGATTTTTGTTTGTAGTTAAATAGATTCCCTCGTTGATGATTCCTGAAGTATGATGCATGTGATGATAGATATGTATGCAGAAGTCAAACATAGCTAGATAGGTTGTGTGAGAGGTGAAGCATTTTTGCACCATGGTAAAAGTAAAAATGTAGCCATGTAGGTGCTGCTTCTGATGGCTTGAGTTTATTAGGGTCTTGAACCATGTCTTTGTTAACCGTCGTAAGTTTAAGGAATGCTAAAACAAATTGGTCATGTCATATTTTAATTTGTTAATCATTTTATAAGGGTCCTAGTATATGTACAGTGAATTGGATCTTTTGACACCTAACATATGACTAGTCTATACATATACCAGTCATATATGCTTTGTTGGGTGAGGTGTCTATAAATGACTCGTATATTTCATATAATAAAACGATATACAACTTGAATATTTGTATACGAGTCGCATAGTTCATGAAAAGGATATAGTAGCCGTATATACTTATATAACTCATATACTTGTCAGTGTCAAAAGATCCATAAAGATGTGTTATTACTCTGAGCCTTTTACAATTTTCTTGAATTTGGATAAACCCAAAATAAATACATATTCGATTCATCTAATAAAAATGTTTATATAAAGCTAACAGTGATAAAAAAAAAAGTTGTTGAACACTCCCGTAAACTACAACTAAAGACTTTTAACACGGTTCTAGTTCGATTTCGTGTGGGGCAAAATAACAAAATTAGGCTCACTAAAAATCATAACTTGTTATATAAAAATTCAATGCAATTTAAACTTAGATTGCAAAATAAGTGACTTAAATTATACTCTTTCTTGCACCTAAATTGATAATAGCATCAACAATATTCTATTGTAGTATATATATGAACGAATCAAGTGTCATTTGGTTCTTCAGGAATTATTAAGGGAATTCAATGCAAGTCAGAAATTATTAAGGGATTTCATGTAGGATGTGTAATTCATTTCTAGTTTTAGAATTCAATATAATCATTATTTGAATTCAAAAGATATCATGTTTAACTTCAAGAGATAATATATTTGGTTGTATAATTAAAGAAACTAGTTTTATTACACTACGCGTGTTGGGACGCGCTAAATTAAATCATTCTTAGTGATCATTTTCAGTGTGATCTCAAATCAATCTTGATATGATAACATATGCGTTTTACATTACAACTCATAACACAATTGTTCTAAACCGAATAATTACATATGTTATTTTAATACAAATGCTTACATTCAAAACCAAATTTATTTTCTCGTAAATATCGTTCATCTTTTTTTTTGAACAGCAACAACTCTATATATTTATATATATAGGGCCAGTAAAAAACTGGAGGAAATACAAAACCAAAACAAACGAAAAACAAGAGAAAGGGCAACACAAAACGGGACTTATACTATGTCCGTTACATCAAAATCCACCCACTTCTCCCATTTGGGAGATGTAATTTTCGCCCTATTACAAACCCAGAAGAAAGCATCTTCCTTTATCAACTCCAACGTTTTTTTAACCGGAATGAAGGCGTTGTCAAAGACCTTAGCATTCTTAGCATGCCAAATCCTCCACATTGTTGCCATTGATATGGTGTACACGAGCCGCTTCCAAACCTTGTTACCCGGATTATCCATCAAGAGTCTCACGATTTCCTGAAGAGAGGAGTAGTCATCTGGAGGTTTAAGCCTTAACCAAACAAAAACATTCCACCATAACCCTCTCACCCATAAGCAGTTGGCAAAAATATGGTCTGGGTCTTCAATCGAAATGTCGCACCTCGAGCAAATAGCATCCGAAAGGTTAATTCCTCTGGACAACAGCCCAGTCTTCGAAGCCACTTTACCCATTAGAGCTCGCCATAGCAGGAAATTACACTTGGGAGGAGCCCAAGCGTTCCACTAGAATTTCCCGAACCATTATCAGACGGAGGCCCCGCTGCAACAATATCCGAACGCACACTTTTTACCGAGAATTTTTCACCATAAGCATTCTCCCAACGCCATTCATCCTTGCCGACCGATAAGCCATGTTGTTAGTAGCCTATTCATGAGCTCCAAGAGGTGGTTCCATTCACTACCTGTGTTAGGAGGTCTGATCCAATTCCAACCCCATTGAGTCACACGACCCGATACCAAAGCATGGGCAACCACTGACCCGTTTTTGCAACTTACAATTTGAAATAAATCCGGGTACACATCTTTTAGCGGATGTTGATCGAGCCACGGGTCTTTCCAGAATTTGGTAATCCTTCCGTCTCTAACTTTAAGTTTGTCGTAAATATTCACTCCATACTTTACTAACTCTCCATCCATTGCACCAATGTCTTTCCAAATTTCGGGGATCGATCATCTAAATTAATTTTAACTAAGGAACATTGTACAATATCACTTTCCATTCATTGCAGTCCGTATTCCAATAGTAATTATTATTGTTTATAATATTTGATATATTTCTCTTTTTAAATCACATCATACCAGCGGAGCACACATGTTTGTAAACCATGTGCTTTTAAAACCCTTTCAAAAGTCTTTGCTGGGAAACAGTTAGATGATGGTCGAAGATTCAGAAAGTGTCCACCCTTCACCTTGTTCTTCGTCTGTGTGGTAGGTTTTGATGATATTATGTGTTGGTGGTTAATTATGTGGTGGATTCTGGTTTCCGTTTTTTTGTTGAATTGAACAACCTATAATTGTTGGATTTATGAATAAAGCTACATTATCATGTACATACTACTACTCATTTTTAAAGGGTGATTATTTTGATCATCATGAGACATTGGAGCTCAAAGTTTTGAATGTTATATTAGCATGATTTTTTCTCTAATTTATTTCTCAGCTGAGGGAGAGGCGTCCTCCATTACACCGACTAAATGGCGATGGCAACAACGGAACCCACCATTTTTTACAGCTGAAACCTTTGCTGCTACGACGGCCCATTTCAGCCCGACCCAACACCAAGACAACCTGATTTCACGTCAATGAAATTTTTGAATCGTAACAACAAACGCAAACGCAACCAGAATCGGGATCTATAGATCTTAAAACACTAAAGGGTTTGGCTCAGAGTTTCCAAAAGTTGTGACTGCAAGACGGGTTCTAGGTCAAAACCCACAATCCATCGTCTTTTCCACACCATCCCCATACATTGTCCGAAAATGTTTGAATCTCATCATAGCCAAGAAAAAAAATGCACGATAATTCACCACTGGCAATCGGTCATCGTTGCCACATCTGAAATTGAAACTTGAGGTGCCACCGCCGGCACCGTTGTCGTTGGCACCTGAGATGCCGTTGTACGAAACTAAAAGAGGGAACGCCGACATATTTGTGTTTATCGACACCACCGGAATGAAACAAACCCCGTCGGAAATCAATGATGGTATAATAGAAGATACCAACAGTATGGTGGAATGAGCTTTAAAAACCCAAATAAAAAGCTAATGTGTCATGAGTCAGTATAACAAACACAACCAACACATCATATAACACTTTTGTCATGAATGACACATCTTATAACACTGTTCATTTGGTTGATGTTTTATTAGATATTAACACAACCAACACATATATAACAATTTTGTCATGAATCAACACATCTTAATTAATATTAATAATAATATATATAGATTAAATTGCCAGTTTTGTCCTTTATGTTTATACTGTTTTGCAGGCGGTGTCTTTTATCGTAAAAGTTGACGAGCTCTGTAATTAATGTTTCAAAATCTTGCACGGTATGAACTTTAAGCCCCAGTTAATTGTTTTTGTTAAACCTGGTCACCCATGGGTAATTTTAGTCTTTTACCCTATTTATTTAATATCATTTAAAAAACAAAATAATATAGAATTCAACAACCACCATCACCACCACTACCATCCTCCACCATCTCCAAATCAATTCAACAACACCCAAAATCCCCAAAACCAACCGCCCCTACCACCACCTAATTGAACCAATAAAGATCATCACCAAATCAATTCAACAACACCACCTCAGCCAACGTCACTCACCCACATCCCACAGCCACCATTGCCCCTAACCAACCTCCCATAACCACTGACAACCCTAACCCACCTCCCATAGCCACTGTCACCCCTAACCCACCTCCCACAGCCACCGCCGCCCCTCACCCATCTCCCACAACCACTGTCGCCCCTAACCCACCTACCACAGCCAACGTCGCCCCTAACCCACCTCCCACAGCAATCGTCACCCCCACCCACCTCGTTAGCAAAAATACCAATTTGTTAGACCAAATCTCGCCCAAATGGAGATTTAGTATGGGCGAGAGATCTTATATTCATAAATGCCCAATATGCCAACCATAACCCGAAAACACCTAAAAACACGACATTATCTCCTCCTAGCACTTTAATTGTTCTCAATTAATTCCAAAGTGCCTACAAACAACCCAACATTGAGTCCCAAAAATAGTATAAAACTTTTTATTTATTGCAGAAAAATGGGTTAAAATTTCTGTTAAAAATGTGATTTTTATGGTAAACCTTACTAACTCGTATCCCCATACTCAATGTTGAAGCCCTACCAAATCAATCCACCAGCAAAATATAACTATTGGAAACCAAACCATCGCGACCATAACCTGGGTTCAGCCGCTACATCCCAAACTTAACCCAAACAAAGTTCACCCCAAACCCTCAAGGAGACTAACATGCAACCTAAACAAGACCCGACACTAGAATATATGAAGCAACTAACTAACATACTAGAATTAAAGTACAAAAGTTGCAAGAAACACATACCTCAGCGTCGATCTACACAGAAAAGCTAAGAAAATGGAGTATAAATTGCAAGACCCTTAAAAAGCTTGTTTTAATGGTGAAAGGTGAAAACTTTAAGTGGGAAATCAACTAGGAATGATGTGGTGAAGTGGTGGTGGAAGATTAGAGTGAAAGGAGGTGGTTGTGGGCGGTTTATGGTGCTTGGAAAAGTGGTAGCCATATGGTAGAAGTGAAGAAATTAGGTTAAGAAAGAAGAATTTAGGGAATAAAAGTGGAGATCTGGTGTTAAGGTGTCTCGCGAGCCGCGAGAAAGTCAAGATAATCTCTCGCGGGTCGCGACCGTGCCTTTTTTATTCCGGGATTAATGTCTCTCGTGGGCCGCGACCGTGTAAGATGTTGACTCTCACGACCCGCCAGAGGGTGTTTTTCACAGAAAGTTTCATGATTTTTTTGCCAGTTCATGCCTTAGAAAATATTTTGAGTTCAACTGAAACTTTGTAAAAACCCTCTTAGCACCCGGTTGTATATGAAAACTTACCTGCAACTCCAATTCTTCGTCGGTTGTGGCTCCGTGCTGGTGCTGTAAAAGACTAAACGACACAAAAACACAAAAAACACAAAAACACCAACTACGAAAAAAACAAGCATTAGCACTGTAAAAACACAAAACGTAAACCACTACTAAACAATACAAACTATACACTTGAGTGTTCACTCATGGCCCTATGCGGTGATGTGAGGTGGAACTTCGCGAGGAGTTTCCTCCATCTCGGTGGAATCTATCGGTCCTCCTAGGTAATGCTTCAACCTATGGCCGTTTACTTTCTAAGTGCCTCCATCGAATCCATCTCTCAACTCGATCGTTCCATACGGAAATACTTCGTTAACCACGTAAGGACCCGTCCACTTGGATTTTAGCTTTCCGGCGAATAATTTCAATCTTGAATTATATAAAAGCACCTTATCGCTGTAACATTCGTTGTAAAACGGGTTCTAAAACCCGCTTCGTTAAATAATTCAAGTATTTTATGTGAAGTTTCGTTGCGCATTTATTAACTATTCAAATTCGGTTTATTAATTTATGTAGTTAATAAATAAAGTAAAAGGGTTAAAATAAATAAATAAATAAACACTATTAATAATATTAATAAATAAAAATGGAAAAGAATAAAAATAAATAAAATGGGTGACCACGGGTTTTGAACCCGGGTCCCCATCGAATCAACACGCACTCCACACCACTGAGCTACACACACAACTTGTTATAATTCTAAAATAAATAAATTTTATACAAAAACTGACGCCGGAACTGAAATTCAAAACACAGAATCAGAAACCGTCAAAGCTTAATCTGAGCAATAAAAACACAATTGACTGTTTCTGTTTGATTAAACGCGTGTAACTGAATCTCCATCATCAGTTTAACTGAAAATTTGAAATCAATTTGTTTGAAAACCGTATGGAATCATTGACCCATAATTCAAGCTTTTGAAATCGAAAACATGGCTATCATTTACCTATAAATAGCAACCCCAAACCTGTTCTAAAACTCGCTCAGAAACTCTCGAACTCTCTCAAAAAATTCTCTTAAGTTTTCGCTACAAATCACCGGAATTCTTGTGTTGTCACCGGAGGTGTCACCGGAGTATCCAACTATCTCCGTTTCGGTATAAAACCATCCCTTTTATCCTTTTATTGTATGTGTTTTGTTAAAAGAAATTAATCATCAAATTCAAAATAATTTTACAAGTTAACAGTTTGATTTTTGGTCAGTGGGTTTAAAAGGTGAAGAAGATGAAGTTCGGATAGTAAATAAGTATAATTAAAATCGGTAATAAAACCAGGTTAGACACACAGTCTAGTGGTGGACTGTGTGCAATGTTAACAAGCACACCCGAGTTCGAATCTCACACGCTTCCGATTTCCGAAATAAAACCAACCTTTTTAAAACCTATTCAGATCAACACCTAGTAAGTATATAAGATTAATATAAATCCTAGTTTTCCCGGGTTAGTCACACAACCCAGTTGGTAGGGCTGTGTGCAACATATCGCGGGGGTGTGGGTTCGAGCCGGTTCTGTAACTGGTTTTGCAACTATACGAATCTTTTTAAAATAAAACTAAAATATGATTTAACTTAGTATATAAATATAATTAAAATCTAGATTATTTCGGGTTAGACACGTAGCTCAATTGGTTGAGCTGCGTGCACGTATACGGGAGGTCACAAGTTCGATCCTTACACGATGCCAATAATTCGCACAGTCCGGCCGGTTTGAGCCGGTTCAGCCCTGAAATGGGTATATTTTTTTATTTATTTCTTCTTTATCTTTGTTTCAAAAATCCTTAAATATACCTATAAAAATAAGACTTTTTAAGCTTTAAATTTGTAATAAATACTATAAAAATAGACTTAAAAGTCTAATAAAAGGCATTAAATAGAAATATTAATTTCAAATAAAAGTTATATTTATTGAATTATTACGTGATTATTTAGGTTAGTTCTCTCGTCAGTTGAAATCTTAAATCGTGCGCATTCGACATCAATTCAAGACAACGCACCCACTGTGAGTGAATCCTTACAAATTCCCCTTTTTTATTCATGTTTTGGGGTGTATCATGTGTCGTTTACTTATATTGTTTATTCAAACATTTGTGCTACTACCATTATATGATCTAACGTGTTATGTAATGTTTGGATTATTGTTATATATGGTTACATTTTCTGATTTCAGTCAAGCATTCACATTAGGCCCATCAGTTCCTCGTTGGATACAAGTAAAGCATCGCGTTGCCTAATTAGATCGGCTCCGTTTGATTGAGCATTGATCACAATTCATCATTTATCATGCTCATGTGTACATTGCTAGATGTTTATGTGGTTTGTGGATACTTTACATATATGTATGCTCATATTTGGTTCATGCACTTTTTTTATTTAAATTAATCAACATAACTATTTCTTTCAAATGATTAAACGAGATTCAGTGACATCCCACATCGGTTGTGAAGGGGAACGAAGGCTTCCTTATAAGGGGGCTGGATACCTTCACCATCATGACGCGTTTTAAAACCGTGAGGGGCAGATGTTAAGGGCGTGCTGGCTGCCAAAGCGGACAATATCATGGTGCGGTACACTGGGCTGTTACACTTCACCATCATGATGTGTTTTAAAACCATGATGGGCAGACGTTGAGGGCGTGCTGGCCGCCAAAGCGGACAATATCATGGTGCGGTACGCTGGGCTATTACAGATTCACTTGCCAACTTTTGTTGACCCAATCTTTATTTTACACATGATACAGGATTGGCCCTTAGAAGAAGAATAAAACGTTACTTGTTTAGAACATTTTCGTACTTGTATGATTTTGCGTGTTTGTTGGAATATTCTCTTTTAATTTGAATTAATAAATATGAAACTTTATTATAGTAAATGTCATGAGCTTTGATGAAAACCCAATCATGCCCCGACTACCATATCCGCTGCGGGTCAGGATGTGACAATCGTTGATTTTAAAATCCTTCAACCCCTTCAACTTCCTATCATGCAATGCCTTCGTTTTCTCCTTGATACTCCATGATCGTTCATAGGCTGCATCTCTAAGCGCTTCTAACTCATGAATTTGGAAATAACGTTTCTTAGCCACTTCAGTTAGGTCTAGATTTACGGTTTTAAGGGCCCATAGTGCTCGGGGCTCGAGTTCTACCGGAAGATGGCAAGCTTCGCCATAGACAATCATGAACGGAGTGGTACCTAAAGGTGTCTTATTAGCGGTTCTAAACGCCGATAGTGCATCATCGAGCTTATCTGACCAATCCTTTCTACTTCTGCCTACCGTCTTCTCTAAGATTCTTTTCACCCCTCGGTTCGCATTCTCAACTTGACCGCTCGTTTGAGGATGATAAGTGGTGGAAAAACGATGAGTGACACCGTAAAGTGCTAATGCCTTCTCTGTTACGGCATTACAAATGTGGGTGCTACGGTCACTGATAATGGCTCGAGGTAACCGAAACAAGTGAATAAATTTTTAAGAAATCTCACTACCACTCGGGCGTCATTTGTAAGTAAAGCTTGAGCTTCCACCCACTTAGAGACATAGTCGATTGCCACGAGGATGTACCGATTCCAGCTAGAGACGGGAAAAGGTCCCACGAAGTCGATTTCCCAAACATCAATTATTTCAAGAATTTGGATCGGATTTTGGGGCATCTCGTCCTTATATGAGATATTTCCGATACGTTGGCAACGATCGCATTTCCTAATGAATTTTAATGCATCCTTAACTACCGAGGGCCAATAAAAACCGCAATCGAAAACTTTTTGGGCGGTAACATGTGGACCATGGTGACCTCCCGTCAACCCCTCATGCACATGCCTAAGGATTTCTATCCCCTCATCTCGACTCACATACCTTCGAAGAATCCTATCTCCTCCTACCCTAAACAGAAATGGGTCATCCCATATATACCTCCTAGCATCCCTAAAGAATTTATTCTTATGTTGAGTGGTCATACCCTTAAGAGCTACTCCATTTGCGAGGTAGTTTACCAAGTCTGAAAACCATGGCATACCTTCCTTCTTTGCCGCCACAAACTCCACCGATTCATGAGGGAATCTATCACCTATTTCTTCCTCATGAATCTCTTCTCTACTCGGATCTTCTAGTCGTGATACATGATCAAGGACTATATTCTCTGCTCCCTTCTTATCCCTAATTTCTATATCAAATTCGGAGAGTAGGAGAACCACCGAATGAGAAGAGGCTTAGCATCCTTCTTTTGGAAGAGGCAACGCAAAGCCGCATGATCGGTGAAGACTACGGTCTTGGAAAGCACGAGGTATGAACAGAACTTATCGAATGCAAAAACTACGGCTAGGAGTTCCTTCTCGGTAGTGGTATAATTCTCTTGGGCATCATTAAGGGTTTTGCTCGCATAATAGATAGGATGGAAGTAATTATCTCGTCTTTGGCCTAAAACTGCACCAACTGCATATTCGCTCGCATCACACATGAGCTCAAAAGGTAAGCTCCGGTCGGGTGACACGAGAATGGGGCACTAACGAGTTTCTCTTTTAAGATAGCAAAGGCGGTAAGGCCTTCCTCGTCGAAGACGAAAGGAACATCCTTCTCAAGGAGTCATGTCATGGGTCGTGTGATCTTAGCGAAATCCTTAATAAATCGCCTATAAAAACCCGCATGACCAAGGACACTACAGATGGATTTCACACTCGTTGGCGGAGGAAGCCTACTAATGGTATCTATTTTTGCTCTATCTACCTCTATGCCGGCTCGAGATATCTTGTGGCCTAACACGATCCCCTCCATCACCATGAAGTGACACTTCTCCCAGTTTAACATCAACCTCGTCTCCACAAACCTCTTCATTATCTCTTCAAGATTACGAAGACATTGATTGAAGGAACTTCCATACAGAGAAAAGTCATCCATGAAAACCTCCATCGAATTCTCGATCATATCTTGAAAAATGGCGACCATGCAACGCTGAAATGTCGCTAGAGCGTTACATAATCCAAAAGGCATGCGTTGGTACGCGTATGTGCCGTAAGGACATGTAAAGGTTGTCTTCCTTGATCCTCCGGAGCGATGGGGATCTGGAAGTAACTTGAAAAACTGTCGAGGAAACAATAGAATTGGTGACCCGCGAGACGCTCTAGCATCTGACCAATGAATGGAAGTGGGAAGTGATCTTTCGGGTGGCGTTGTTTAATCTTCGGTAATCGATGCACACACGCCAACCGGTGACCGTACGCGATGGGATGAGTTCATTTTTCTCATTCATGACCACTGTCATTCCCCCTTTCTTGGGAACAACTTGAGTTGGACTCACCCAAGAAGATCTGATATAGGATAGATTAGCCCGACTTCCATCAACTTCAGAACCTCTTTCTTGACTACTTCTTGCATGTTTGGATTGAGGCGTCGTTGAGGTTGTACCACTGGGTTGTAGACATCCTCCATGAGGATCCGGTGAGTACAGAAAGTTGGGCTTATTCCCTTGATATCGGATAGTTTCCACGCGATGTCTTCCTTGTTCTCTTTCAGAGCAGCTATCAGCTTCACCTTCTCATCCGTCGTAAATTTTAAGAAATTATGACGGGTAAGCTCGAACTCTCTCCTAGGAAAGCATACTTTAGGTGGGAGGGAAGGACCTTAAGTTCTAACGGGGTCGGAGTATCTATGGGTTTGCTCTCCCTCTCCTCTCGAACCTCATAAAAGTCTAATGTTTCGAGGACCCAAAGTGGGTCATCCTCTTGTCCTCCTCTTCAACCTCCTTGTCTACTATCTCATCATTCACTAAATTGGCTCCACTAATATATTCGAGACAATGATCTACGCATGAAATGAATGAATTGAGAAAATAGACAGAATGACATGGGCCACTATCAGTATCTCCACTGCTAGGGTGTTGCATTGACCTAGGAATTTCAAAAGTGATGTTCTCATCCCTAACGCGGAGTGTAATCTTACTATCATGGACATCGATAATTGCCTTTGCAGTACAGAGGAATGGACGACCTAGGATGATGGGCACTTTCTCATCGGCCTCCATATCTAAGTTAATAAAATCAACGGGGAAAACGAATTTATCAACCTTAATTAGCAAGTTCTCTATGATTCCCCGAGGATACTTAACTGACCGATTAGCTAGAGACAGTGATATACGGGTAGGAGTAAGATCCCTAAAACTAATTTCTCATAGGGCGAGAATGGCATCAGGTTGATGCTAGCACCTAGATCGGCTAACGCGTGAGCGGGAGCGATAGAACCACCAAAGAGACACGGAATAGTGAAGATACTTGGATCAGCGAGTTTTTCCAGTAACTTATTTAACACTACGGCGGAACATCCTCCAGTCAATGGAACATTTGAAAGCTCCCGCAGCCTGTCTTCGCGTTTAAAAAGGTCTTTTAAAAACGTTGCATATTTTGGCATATGCTGGAGAGACTCAACGAATGGGAGATTGATTTTAAGCTGGGTGAACATATCGAGAAAGTTCCCATTTCCTTAGCATATTTTTGTTGCTTAAGGCAGGCGGGGTTGGGTAAGTGTGAATGATCTACGTATGGTGACGGCCTAACCTCGGTTTCTTTTCTGCTCTACTCTCGACTTGAGGCTCATGGTTTGGTGTGGTACTTTCTGGGTCTAGCCTATCTTGCAGCCTAGGTGGAGCCTCCATCTCTATCTCTTCATCTACCTCTTCCTCCTTATCCTCTATCTCTACTCGCTCTCTAACCACTTCTCCTAAACTCTTACCGCTACGGGTGGTTATCGTTTTTGCGTCTTGGTTCGTCGGGTTAGGTTGAGTGTTACCCGAGAACTGATCATGTGGTTGCTCTTGCAGTTGCTTAGCGATACTACCTACAGACCTTTGAAGATCTGGGATTGCATATTGCTGATTTTTTAAAAGAAGATCATGCTCCGCTAACGTTTCTGAGTATCCTGATCCTTAACCACTAATTGAGAAAGAAGTTCCTCAATCCTATCCAAACTACCTCCTGAACCTCCACTCATGTTTTGACCCTCTTGGTTTGAACCCCCACCACTAAACTAACCTGGTTGACCTGAACCTCCACTAGAGTAATGACCCTGCCCCTTGTTTTGATATTGACTTGATTGGAAACCAGGGGGGTTACTGGAAGGACGGAAATTATTATTATTACATCAGTTAGAGTTATAGGTAGAAATTATTATTATTATTATTATTATTATTATTATTATTATTATTATTATTATTATAAATAGGGGTTCTTTTGGCATCGATTCTGACCCGTGATGAACTCTACTTGCTTGACAGTGAGCGTGGGACATTCTATAAGATCATGACCTCCTCTACATACCTCACATCTATCCACCTTCTTTTTCAACTATTGTATTTCCTTAGTAACCTCTCTCTTAAAGCTATCTAGTGCAGCAGCTACCGTAGTTTCCAAGCTAACTTGGTGTAATCCCCGAGTGACCGGGGTGGTACGAGAAATAGGGATTGAATTCCTGCCGGTAGGCACTGTAATCTATATCAGAATGTGCGAAACTCTCGAAGAGGTCATTACACTCAACATCCGTCTTCTTTCCCATAAGTTGCCCTCCAGCAGAAGTGTCAAATCGGGCTCGGGTTTCGGGGGTGAGACCGTTTTATAATTTCTCTACAAGTGCCCAATCAGACAGACCGTGTTGAGCACAACGGGACACTAAGGTTTGGAAACGATCCCATGCTAAATGGTAGGGTTCATTAGGTTCCATCCGGAACGAATGGATCTGATCGCGAAGACGAGATGCTTTGACAGGTGGAAAATATTTCTTAAGGAAAGCATCTCGAAGGGCGGTCCAAGTAGTAAAGATGCCAGCTGGTTAAGAGTCACACTAGACGGCGGCCCAGCCTCCAAGAGAGAAAGGGAATACTTGAAGGAAACGAGCATCGTTGCCCGCACCTTCCATGTTAAAGGTGTGACAGAGGCGGGTAAGGTGGTTAATGTGGGATCCTCGTCATCACGACCGTGGAACTGGCACGAGTTAGTTATAGAAGAAGACTTAATTCAATGATAATGGAACGACTACCTAGGTTAGAATCCTTATTACTATTGAATGGTTTTTATTCGAATATTAATGTGATAGTGAGCCAGGATCTTAAAATACTAAATCCTAAGGAATACCGAATATTACTCCCAACCCTTCTCGAGAAGACACCTATGATATCCTAAAGATAGTTTTGCTTACAGGTTTATAAGATTTCCTTTCGGTTATCTAGTGTTCAATAAAGTGTCTAGAATAGCTAACTATCTCTCAATAGGAGGCTTAGACTAACTAAGGTTTTGGTTTGGTTTAACCGACACAAATATGGCAAGTAAACTAAAATTGGGCTTCTCTTAAAAACTAATCCTAGCAATTCACCTATTTACTTCAGTTAATAAACTATTATTTTTAATAGTTAAGTTTAGTATAATGTTGAGTTTTGATTATATTTTTCACTTAGTTGTTTCTAGGGTTTATTGGCCAATTTACCAAAAGATTACTCGAACCCGTTAAGACTCGACAATCAACATAAACCTATTCTTTGAAAGACATTCAACTAGATCTATGTGAAACAATTAAACAATCAATAATTAATCAAAACATGCAAATACACCAAACCAATTTACCAAAGTTTACTATTTTATCAAAAATCTCATAAACACATTATAAATTCAATAAAAATCCAAACTTTAATAATAAATCATCAAAACCTAGGTAGTAACAGAAAATCTAGCCAATAATCATTGTCTTAAACATAGTTAAACAAGATCTAAAAACTGAATTCATCGAAATAAGAACAAGAAAGCTAAAAGATTTGAAAATCGGTAAACAAAACCTGGAATGTCTTTGATCTTTAGGTTTCCAGCTTCACTTCAATGATTCCCGATCAATTCCTTCTTCAAAAACTCGCACTAAATCTCCAGAAATTGCCTCTTGAACATCCAAAATCGTCTAAGTGTTGTTATTAGAGTTTAACTCTAATATAAATAACCTTTTTCACCCAAAGCTGATCAATTTACGATTCTTTCTGATAAACAAGTCCTCTCGCCGGCCGCGAGAGACATAAGGTAACCGGTCGCACCCCACGACCGTCTTGAATTTATCTGGAATATCTACTTCCTCTCGCCACCCGTGAGAGGAGTGTATTGTTGCGGTCCGGGCTGCCAGAGGGTCATTTTCCCATTTTTTCGATTTGTTTCTTCTCTCGGCTTCTAATTACGATCCGACTCGGTTTCCTTCAACATTTAGCTCATTTTCTCCTCTTTTCAGCTATTTCCACGAACCAAGACCTGCGAAACATAATTGGATTAAAAGTAGATAAATTCTTATAAAACTGAAACGAACATTAACGAAACTAATACAAACTATGCACGATATATAGATGTATTATTCAATACATCAGTAGTTTGGATGGGTAGATATATTTTCATCTGTTCAGAGGAAGAATCAACAGATGTTGTAAGGTGTATTTTTGTTATAACAGGACTCTCTGGTATCTCATCTTCCAAGGAGACACTTCTGGTTCTTTTAGCTTTTGGAATGGGGATGGTATTTATGGGGATTACTGATGTGCATTTCATAGTGTGGGTTGAACACTATGGTAATCAGGAGCAGTGGGCTCCGCAACAAATGTTGAGACGACAGATGTTGCCTCGGTTTCTAAAAGTTTCGTTCCTTAGCATTTTCTTGACCTTTAGTGGTCATGATGAGAGTGAAGGTTTATTTTGAAAGGCTTTTCATTTGAAGAGCGTCATCCTGTTCAAAAACATTTTGAGCCAAAATCTTTTGAAGATAAAAGCTAAGAAGCCTAGGATACATGGGAAAGGCTTTGGCAGAACCTTTCTTTTTAGCATTCACATTTCCAACCAAATCCATAAACAGTGGGACAACTTTATTTGAGTTTGATAAAATTGCACATCCCACTTGCTGAGTTTTTAATAGAATTTCATTAAAAGAAGTTGTTTTTGCTGATAAATGTAACATCCGTAAAAAAACGGGTTTTCAAAACCCGCTTCATTTATTAATCGAATAATCAGTTCTAAATTTTCGTTGCTTATTTATGACATATTTTAATTTTAAACGATACATAATTAATAAACAAATTAGAATTTATAAATTATAATTGTTAAAAAGTAAAAATAAATTAATTAAAAAGAAAAACCGGCTGCCGGGAGTCGAACCCGGGTCAGCCGGGAACCTCAAGTCTTAACTCACATCCACCAAACCACTCCGCCACTTGTGTTCTTTAGTGATATATCAAGACAATTAATTCAAATAACAAAAACTCGTTTTCAAATCAGTCAACCGACGCGCCCAATTCGCAGTCGCCGGAAATCCCGACGATTTCGCCAATTATTGTCGGTTTCTTGTGACTTAACGTGCGTATTAACACTTACATCGGTTATAACAGATGTCCAGTTCCGCGACATCAGTCATAACCGCCAGAGAATAATTGACCAACGAATCAAGACAGAAATCAGACCCAATTCATCGATATTCTTTCCTATAAATACACACCCTAGCCTCTGGTAATCTTTTCGCTCAAAATCACACCAATTCTCGACGAAATTTCACTCGCCAGAATTTTTCTGCCATTACCGGACTTTCGCCGGAAAACCGAGACTCACATCAACACGGTAAATACCTCGACACTTTCTGTTCCATTCCATTGTTAGACCATTACTAACATCAATCCATCACCCAGAATCGATCCCAGACGACGTTGCCGGATTTCTTACTCCCCGGAAAAATCGCTGGAATTTCCGAACTCACGCTGTTAACCGGTATGATCAACTACGCCTCCTTTTAATCATTGTTTAGTAACTCAATTTCACATCTAATCAATCAAAACTGTTAATTGATCCTAACAGCCGAAGTTCACAAAACAGAGCCGACGAATCCTTGCCGGAGTTCTGTGAAAGACACCTGTTCGGTACATCCTTTCCCCAAACCCTCTCCGATCATTACCTTTCAATTGCTTATAATGTTCGTTAATTGAATTAAACAAGAAACAGTTTGGTTAACCGTTGTCTGTGTTTTGAGCGAAGAAGACGAAGTTGTTTATGTTTATAAGATTAATTAAAATCAATATTATGAATGGGTTAGACACACAGTCCAGCGGTGGACTGTGTGCAAATAATACACACACGTCACGAGTTCGATTCCTATCACAATCCTAACCTCAGAAATAAAATTTTTAAAAACCGAACCGGGTTAACTCACAGTAAGATGTTAAGTATAATAAAAACCGGAATATTTACCAGGTTAGACACACAGTCCAGCGGTGGATTGTGTGCCAAACTAAACCACAGGTCTCGGGTTCGAGACCTGTGGAGATCACCGGGCTGATACAAATAAATCCTTTTTAAAATAAATGATTTTCGGATTAAGTTAAATAGTATATAAATATAATTAAAAACAGAAATATTTCGGGTTAGACACGTAGCTCAGTTGGTAGAGCTGCGTGCACGCGTACGGGAGGTCACGGGTTCGAGTCTCACTCAGTGCAATAATATTCACAACCGAACCGGTCAACGGTCAACAGTCATGGTCAACGGTCAAAAGTCAACATTTTTTTATTATTTTTATTTATTTATTTAATTTAAAAATCAATTAAAAATACTTAAAAACAACGTTTTTAAAGTTAGAAAATAGCCTTAAACTCACAAAAATATATCCAAAAATCCTATTAAAATTGTTAAGAAAATCCACTTATTTACCGTACCTTTTCGTTATTAATTAGGTTAGTTTTTCCTCGTCGATCAATCCTCTAAACTCGTGCGCATTCAACATCATCCACCGAACGCACCCAATGTGAGTGAATCTCTACCAATTCCCCGTTTTAATCACATTTTGGGGTGTATCATGTGTCGCTATTATTTATTTAAATTAAACACTTGTGCATCCATCATATTCATGATCAAATGTGTTGCCAATATATATCAATTGTTTGTGTGGTTAATGTTTAGATTAAAGTCATCATTTTCAGTACATACATTATCATAGGTCGCCGCTCCCCATTACCTATGAGCGTGAGCTGTTCCCCATTACCTATGAGCGTGAACGAGGCGTTGCCAACATACGATCGGCTCCGTTTGATTGAGCCTTGATCGCACATACATTACATCATAGGTCGTCTGCTCCCCATTACCTATGAGCGTGAGCCGTTCCCCATTACCTATGAGCGTGAACGAGACGTTGCCAACATATACATTGTCATTCATATCATATACTCATGCAAGGTGTTTGTGATTGTTTGTTTACGTACGTTTGTTCATATATGATTATTGCACAATTTTTCCATATTAATTATAACAAGGAATCAATAATAAACGTTTTTAACAAGGTTCACTCGCCAACTTTTGTTGACCCAAAACTCCCCATTTTTACACATGATACAGGTGATCAAGTTGAAGCAAGAGACATATAGGGCGGCCTAGAAGAATAAACCAGTTTAGATTTTGGATTGTTTTAGTTAATTTTTCCTTTCCTTGTATTGTATGAATTTGACTTGAAACTTTGAGATGTAATTTGATTTTAATAAATATGAAACATATTAGTAAACATCATGAGCTTTGGTGATAACCCAATTATGCCCCGACTCTTATTCCGCTGCGGGTCGGGGTGTGACAGATTGGTATCAGAGCCATGACTATAGGGATATAGGATATGTTATTAGACCCTTAGAGCCTATACTATAGTTGATTAGAATTTTTAAATTGTTTGTGTGTTACATGCAAAATTCATGATGTTTATATGCTTTATGTTTATTGTTACATTCAATATTACGCAAGCATGTTCATAAGTACATATTATTATACAATGCCTATCATGAATCATATTCTCATAACATATCATATTCATGGGAGCACACACCTCACAATTCATATGATTTTTACAACGATTTTCGTATTTTCAAATCACATCAAAGTGAGTTCTCATGACGGGCATGTAGTAACTGGAAGGGTACGAGTACCGGTAGTCGGAACGTCCTGTATAGGCTTGGCATTCGTATAAATCCAAAATAAAGGACCAGTTTGCCTACCTGGGGACTAACGATGAGAGTACGAAGGACCTATTAGGCCAAAGCATGCTATAACCAAACGTCGTGTGAGCTAACACAACTTTGAGTTGTCATTGTGTCTACACCTGGACACCCTCCGACCATATATTTCGCAAACATATTTCATGGTTTTCATTCGGGTGATGCGAGTGTTAAACCGCCAATACAATGTGAATCCTACTAAGCCAATAGTCATGGGGGCCCACATGACTATACAGGCGATGGTATGGGGGACATTGGAGGCCCAAACATGAGCAAACCCAAGACATCCTATGGATGTAGTGCATTATTGATGATTATGTTATTTTATTATTTAAACGACACATGACACCTAAACACTCCTTAAACTCACCATCTTCCTATGTATATTCCTGTAGATGTCGGCTAGGCAGCTACGTGGAGGACGAAAGTCAGGAAGGTCAAACGAACGCTTGGTCACTCAAATTGCAAAACAAATGGCCGCGGTGCTTCCTGATATTGTAATACAAGTCCAACAAGCTCTCACCGCAAATCCTATCAACCCACCCAATCAAGAGGATCAAAACATCGACAACCCTCCCTCCAAGAAGTGCTCCTACAAACACTTCAAGTCTTGCGATCCCCCAAAGTATGAAGGGACCGAAGGTGTCACCGCTCTCCTCCACTGGTTTGAGGAAATGGAAAACACCTTCCTAAATTGCGATTGTCCCGAGGATCGCAAGGTACGTTACGCAACCGGGAGATTATTTGGGGTAGCCCTGACCTGGTGGAACACCAAGAAGGGTAAGAGAGGAGTTGAAGACGCTATGGCCTTAACGTGGGAAGAGTTAAGGGAAATAATGACAAAACGCTTCTGCCCAAGAAGCGAACTCAAGAAGTTGGAAGACGAATTCCACTTGCTGAAGCAAAAGGAAGGAGACCATACTTCCTACAACAAAAGATTTCTTGAGCTGAACCAGATGGTTCCTAACTTGTTCACCCCAGTATACCGCTTAGTTGAACACTATATTCGAGGCCTCCCCTCGAAAATTCAAGACTCAGTTCTCAGTACTTCGCCTGCAACTCTCGAAGCTGCTATGGAATTAGCCACCAAACTTACCGAGAATCGCATCAGAAACGGTAAATTCAAGGAGGAGAAAAAGAAAGCCCCCGTTGAGGGCCAAACTTCAAACCATTCCACCTCCTCCTCAAAGTTTTCTAACAAGGGAAACGAAATACCAGAAACTTTGCTGTCACCTAAACGAATTTCCCTATCCCTGCTACACCCATCACTCAAGTTGCCCCTTCACACGCACCATACAAAAGGCCATACTTCGGCCCCTAACCAAAATGCACCCGTTGCCAATACCATCACTCTCCCGAACACCCCTGTCAATATTGCACCAGCTGTGGCCGTGCAGGTCACACCATCCAAACCTGCCGCTCGCTGCAGCGAATGAACCGCAACCAACCCACAACCCAAACCCACCATCAAATAATGGGTCAAGCCCAACAACCCCTACTACCACCACCTACACAACATACGGCCTAAACCTACTACCAACCCAACTACCCCATGATGCAACCCATGCGGGCTTGCTACAATTGTGGAGACCCAAACCACTTTAGAAACACTTGTCCACGCTTGGTGAACATCATACATGCTCAAGCTCAAGCAAATCCGGTGAACCAAGCTAACCAAGCTCCTCCACCTGCTAGAGGAAGAGCTTTTAACATCAACGCCAACCAAGCTAGGGCCGACAACAACGTGGTTAATGGTACGTTTCTCATCAATGGTAGTTATGCATCCATGTTATTTGATACTGGCGCGGATAAGAGTTTTGTGTCCTTAGAATTTGAACCCATCCTCAACCAAACCCGCGATAAACTCATGGAATCCATAACGGTAGAAGTTGCTGTCGGAAAACCGGTCTCATTAAACTCCATTATCCGAAACTGTACTCTCACTCTAAACGATCACGATTTTCCAGTTGACCTCATTCCTATGAAGTTAGGAAGTTTCGACATTATAATTGGCATGGACTGGCTCAGTCAACATCATGCTGAAGTGGTATGCCGCGAAAAGTTCATTCGCATTCCTCTTGCAGACGGTCAAACCCTACGAATCTTTGGAGAAACCCCTTCGAAAGGACTCAAGCTGATGTCCTGTCTTCAAGCCCGAAAATATCTCCGCAAGAACTATGTAGCATTTCTAACTCATGTGGTTAAGAAGGGAAGCAAGGAGAAGAAACTCGAAGACATACCTGTAGTGAAAGAATTCCCGCAAGTCTTTCCCGATGACATCTCAGGACTTCCTCCCAAGAGAGAAGTCGAATTCCGCATTGATCTTATACCTGGCGCTACACCCGTCGCAAAATCTCCTTATAGGTTAGCCCCATCCGAAATGCAAGAGCTGGCCAGTCAATTACAAGAACTGACCGACAAAGGATTCATACGTCCTAGCTCATCGCCTTGGGGTGCACCTGTTCTGTTTGTATAGAAGAAGGATGGAACATTTCGCATGTGTATCGATTACAGAGAACTCAACAAATTAACGGTCAAGAACAGCTATCCATTACCTCGCATCGATGATCTTCTAGACCAACTCCAGGGTGCCACCTGTTTTTCAAAGATCGACCTTCGTTCTGGCTATCATCAACCAAGAGTACATGAAGAAGACGTCCCAAAGACCGCCTTCCGAACTCGTTATGGTCATTATGAATTCATGGTCATGCCATTTGGTCTAACCAACGCTCCAGTTGTCTTCATGGATCTAATGAACAGAGTCTGCAAACCCTATCTCGATCGTTTTGTTATAGTCTTCATCGATGACATTCTCATTTACTCAAAGTCCAAAACTGATCATGAACGACATCTTCGACTCATCCTCACACTCTTAAGAACCGAAAAGCTCTACGCTAAATTCTCCAAATGCGAATTCTGGTTAAGAGAAGTACAATTCCTTGGACATGTCGTCAATGACAACGGAATACATGTCGACCCCTCAAAGATTAAAGCAGTACAAGAATGGCAAGCGCCACGTACACCAACCGAAGTAAGATCATTCCTTGGTTTGGCTGGTTACTATCGCCGTTTCATTTCAAACTTCTCTCGTATTGCTGTACCACTCACGGCTTTGACACATAAAGGAAAACCCTTCATATGGGGACCTAAACAAGAAGAAGCCTTCCAAACCTTTAAGCAAAAGCTTTGTGACGCACCTATCCTCACACTCCCCGAAGGTTGTGATGACTTTGTAGTATATTACGACGCATCAGGGCAGGGACTAGGTTGTGTATTAATGCAAAGGGGAAAAGTGATAGCCTATGCTTCTAGGCAACTCAAAGTGCATGAGAAGAACTATACTACCCACGACCTAGAACTTGGAGCGGTTGTGTTCGCTCTTAAGATATGGAGACATTACCTCTATGGTACCAAGTGTGAAATATA
Organism: Scalesia atractyloides; assembly: GCA_947069175.1. NCBI lineage: Eukaryota > Viridiplantae > Streptophyta > Magnoliopsida > Asterales > Asteraceae > Scalesia > Scalesia atractyloides. Next base: position 49,084,383 of record CAMTDV010000001.1, on the reverse strand, counting down.
CACTGACCACAAGAGCCTCCAACATATCTTTAACCAAAAGGAGTTGAATATGAGGCAACGAAGATGGGTCGAACTTCTTAATGACTATGACTGTGAAATTCGGTATCATCCTGGCAAGGCAAATGTGGTGGCCGATGCACTCAGTCGAAAGGTTTATGCGAACTCCATTCGTTTTCTATGTTCGCAAATCATAACCGACATCAAAGAACAAATCCGAGAAGCTCAACATGTTTCCATAACAGAATACGACATACGCAATGAGTTATCTTGTGGAGCAGAACTTAAACTCGAAACAAAATCTGACGGCATTCTGTATTATCTAGATCGCATATGGATTCCCGATCACAATAACCTTCGCGATATCCCTATGAAAGAGGCGCACAAAACACGATACTTTGTACACTCAGGAGCCGACAAGATGCATCAAGACCTTCGATACACCTACTGGTGGCCTGGCATGAAAAAGGATATTGCTGTTTTTGTTTCCGAGTGCCTTACCTGTTCTAAAGTGAAAGCTGAACATCAAAGACCCTCAGGACTTCTAGTCCAACCTGAAATACCTGTATGGAAGTGGGAAAACATAACCATGGACTTCATTACCAGGTTACCTCGCACTTCTGGTGGGTATGACACTATATGGGTAATCATTGATCGTCTTACAAAATCAGCTCACTTCATTCCGATTCGCGAGGACTTCAAGAATGAGAAGTTAGCTCGTATCTATATCAGCGAAATCGTAAGCCGTCATGGTGTACCGTTAAGTATTATTTCAGATCGTGATGGTCGTTTCACTTCACGAACATGGCAAGCCGTACAAGCCGCTTTGGGTACACGATTAGACCTCAGTACCGCTAATCATCCTCAAACTGATGGACAATCTGAACGCACCATCCAAACTCTTGAAGACATGCTTCGAGCATGTGTCATAGACTTCAAAGGGAATTGGGACGCTCATCTACCATTAGTTGAATTTTCGTACAACAACAGCTATCATTCAAGTATCGGCATGGCACCTTTCGAAGCGTTATATGGTCGTAAGTGCCGATCACCTATATGTTGGCACTAAATTGGGGAAGCTCAAATCACTGGTCCAGAATTGATCCAAGAAACCACAGACAAGATCCATCAAATCCGAAACAATCTTCTAGCGGCTCAAAGTCGTCAAAAGAGTTATGCAGATAAACGACGGAAGCCTTTAGAGTTTAACATTGGTGATCATGTACTTCTAAAAGTGTCACCGTGGAAGGGAGTGGTTCGTTTTGGCCAAAAAGGCAAGTTAGCACCATGCTACGTAGGACCTTTCAAGATACTCGAGAGAGTAGGACCTGTAGCATACAAGCTTGTCCTACCAGAGGAACTCAACAGAATTCATCCCACATTCCACATATCGAACTTGAAGAAGTGCCTCGCCGATGAAAATCTCCATATTCCTCTAGAAGACATTCAAGTCGATGAATCTATCCATTTCATTGAAAGACCAGTAGAAATTATGGACTTCGGAGAGAAACGTTTAAGATGAAGCCGCATTCCAATTGTCAGGGTACGCTGGGAGTCGAAACGAGGACCTGGGTTTACTTGGGAACGTGAAGATTCAATGCGCGAGAAATACCCACATCTATTTCCTGTTACCACTACTACTTAAATTTCGGGACGAAATTTCTAAAAGTAGGGGATACTGTAACATCCGTCGAAAAACGGGTTTTCAAAACCCGCTTCGTTTATTAATCGAATAATCAGTTTTAAATTTTCGTTGCTTATTTATGACATATTTTATTTTTAAACGATACATAATTAATAAACAAATTAGAATTTATAAATTATAATTGTTAAAAGGTAAAAATAAATTAATTAAAAAGAACAACCGGCTGCCGGGAGTCGAACCCGGGTCAGCCGGGAACCTCAAGTCTTAACTCACATCCACCAAACCACTCCGCCACTTGTGTTCTTTAGTGATATATCAAGACAATTAATTCAAATAACAAAAACTCGTTTTCAAATCAGTCAACCGACGCACCCAATTCGCAGTCGCCGGAAATCCCGACGATTTCGCCAATTATTGTCGGTTTCTTGTGACTTAACATGCGTATTAACACTTACATCGGTTATAACCGATGTCCAGTTCCGCGACATCAGTCATAACCGCCAGAGAATAATTGACCAACGAATCAAGACAGAAATCGGACCCAATTCATCGATATTCTTTCCTATAAATACACACCCTAGCCTCTGGTAATCTTTTCGCTCAAATCACACCAATTCTCGACGAAATTTCACTCGCCGGAATTTTTCTGCCATTACCGGACTTTCGCCGAAAAACCAAGAATCACATCAACACGGTAAATACCTCGACACTTTCTGTTCCATTCCATTGTTAGACCATTACTAACATCAATCCATCACCCAGAATCGATCCCAGACGACGTTGCCGGATTTCTGTACTCGCCGGAAAAATCGCTGGAATTTCCGAACTCACACTGTTAATCGGTATGATCAACTACACCTCCTGTTAATCATTGTTTAGTAACTCAATTTCACATCTAATCAATCAAAACTGTTAATTGATCCTAACAGCTGAAGTTCACAAAACAGAGCCGACGAATCCTTGCCGGAGTTCTGTGAAAGACACCTGTTCGGTACATCCTTTCCCCAAACCCTCTCCGATCATTACCTTTCAATTGCTTATAATGTTCGTTAATCGAATTAAACAAGAAACAGTTTGGTTAACCATTGTCTGTGTTTTGAGCGAAGAAGACGAAGTTGTTTATGTTTATAAGATTAATTAAAATCAATATTATGAACGGGTTAGACACACAGTCCAGCGGTGGACTGTGTGCAAATAATACACACACGTCGCGAGTTTGATTCCTATCACAATCCTAACCTCAGAAATAAAAATGTCTTTTTAAAAACCGAACCGGGTTAACTCACAGTAAGATGTTAAGTATAATAAAAACCGGAATATTTACCAGGTTAGACACACAGTCCAGAGGTGGACTGTGTGCCAAACTAAACCACACGTCCCGGGTTCGAGACCTGTGGAGATCACCGGGCTGATACAAATAAATCCTTTTTAAAATAAATGATTTTCGGATTAAGTTAATTAGTATATAAATATAATTAAAAACAGAAATATTTCGGGTTAGACACGTAGCTCAGTTGGTAGAGCTGCGTGCACGCGTATGGGAGGTCACGGGTTCGAGTCTCACTCAGTGCAATAATATTCACAACCGAACCGGTCAACGGTCAACAGTCATGGTCAACGGTCAAAAGTCAACATTTTTTATTATTTTTATTTATTTATTTAATTTAAAAATCAATTAAAAATACTTAAAAATAACGTTTTTAAAGTTAGAAAATAGCCTTAAACTCACAAAAATATATCCAAAAATCCTATTAAAATTGTTAATAAAATCCACTTATTTACCGTAACTTTTCGTTATTAATTAGGTTAGTTTTTCCTCGTCGATCAATCCTCTAAACTCGTGCGCATTCAACATCATCCACCGAACGCACCCAATGTGAGTGAATCTCTACCAATTTCCCGTTTTAATCACATTTTGGGGTGTATCATGTGTCGCTATTATTTATTTAAATTAAACACTTGTGCATCCATCATATTCATGATCAAATGTGTTGCCAATATATATCAATTGTTTGTGTGGTTAATGTTTAGATTAAAGTTATCATTTTCAGTACATACATTATCATAGGCCGCCGCTCCCCATTACCTATGAGCGTGACCTGTTCCCCATTTCCTATGAGCGTGAACAAGGCGTTGCCAACATACGATCGGCTCCGTTTGATTGAGCCTTGATCGCACATACATTACATCATAGGCCGTCTGCTCCCCATTACCTATGAGCGTGAGCCGTTCCCCATTACCTATGAGCGTGAACGAGACGTTGCCAACATATACATTGTCATTAATATCATATACTCATGCAAGGTGTTTGTGATTGTTTGTTTACGTACGTTTGTTCATATATGATTATTGCACAATTTTTCCATATTAATTATAATAAGGAATCAATAATAAACGTTTTTAACAAGGTTCACTCGCCAACTTTCCGGGGATGAGATCTTGCTCAATTCCCTTTGGAGTGCTCTAATATGGCCCGCCTTGACCCAAAACTCCCCACTTTTACACATGATACAGGTGATCAAGTTGAAGCAAGAAACATATAGGGCGGCCTAGAAGAATAAACCAGTTTAGATTTTGGATTATTTTAGTTAATTTTTTCTTTCCTTGTATTGTATGAATTTGACTTGAAACTTTGAGATGTAATTTGATTTTAATAAATATGAAACATATTAGTAAACATCATGAGCTTTGGTGATAACCCAATTATGCCCCGACTCTTATTCCGCTGCGGGTCGGGGTGTGACAATAAACATATTAAAAGGGTATAGAAGAAAAACTTCATAGCTGGTGGGAAATTTAGTTTAAAAATTGTTGCTCCCACCATTTGGGCATCATACATTTTTCAATGAATTCATTGTGAAGATCTTGTTTTGAGAAAGATTCTATACTTAACTCGTCGTTTATGGCAAATGTAGCTGAAATCAATTGAGCGGTTATTTAGATGTCAACTCCATCGATTTTAGAAATGATAGTGAAGGGCTTTTTATCTCGGTATCAGACATCGGAATTTGCCCAAAACTTACGAAGAGTTTCAATGTGAATGGGTGCATCGATGGTGAGTATAGTATGGTATTTTGATGATATGATAGTGTTAATGACAGAGTGGAATTCAGGGTTGGTGTCAAGTTTGACGAGATACGGGCAGTAGTTATGTTGTGACTTGAGGTTAAGAGCCATGCTGATGATGTGAGATGTAGAAGAAAATCTTTTGAACATATGATCTTTTGAATTTGGAAAGTGATAAGTGAAAGTGCTGATGGATGAGGGTTTTATAGGGTTTTAAAAAAGTAATGTTGACGTGGCCAAAAGTCTGTTTTTAATAACTGACATGGCATCCATCTGTTGATATTTTTCAAAGGTCTATTTACTACAATCTATCCCACTTAGTTAACCTCTTTTTGTAGTGTGGAAACCACTGTTAGATGTCAACAATGGTTGTAAATGGAAAACAATGGATGAAATATATGTTGACTAGTCAACAAAGGATGTAATCCGATGATAGGATAACAGAGGTTACTTGTGCAAATGTTGTTTCCTCTATTTATATCATATGCTTTCCACAAATTGTACACTCTGGTTTTGATTCACAATGTTGTTTCCTTTATTTATATCATATGCTTTTAAAAGAAAACAATCTTTAGTTACATGATTTGTCTTTTCAAAAACTCACAAAACAGATTAGTGATCTTTTATTTCCTTTTACTTTTGTCTCCTTTAACTGAAAACAGATGTTTGAGCATCTATTTGAGAGCCAGTAATAGGAATAGTTTTTACCATTGGTGCTCTGACACCATCAATGGTTGTGAAATCCATTGGTTTGAAATTTACAATAACATCACACTCATGGTTTAAATTCATATTTTTCTTTTCAAGAATATTCTTTTTATCATTTGGTTCTGTGATTTTAATTTCTTACGCACTTAAATTTGTTGGAACGATTTCAACCATTTCAGAATGAGTGTGAATGTTTTCTTTGGAACTTTGATTTTCAGGTTTTGAAAACCCAATTCCAAATTTCAGATTACTCTTTGTCTGTTGGTTGAAAAGCATCTCAAACCCGACACATGATTCTACCAATTTCTCACAAGTGATTTGGGTAGAATCAAGCTCCTTTTTACAACTGTGATATTTTTCTATCATGGTCTAGAGCTGGTCTTTGGTAATGGCTATGTCAGGTTTAAGTATGTTAATTTCTTGATCCTTTTCAGTTATTTTGGATTTTAACTCTTTTGTTATCTTTTTCTAACTAATTTACACCATCCAGTACCTTTTTTCTAAGATTTCCATTCACCTCTTTGATGTTAACAAATGCAATAATGCATTTATCAGAACATGGCTCTTTAAGAATTTGAGGAGATACCTTAGTAGCAGCTATCATTGCACAATCACCTTCACATTGATTAGATTTCCAAGGATCATGGTCTTTCACACCCTCTACATCAACCTTTTCACAAGCAAGTGTTTGTACTAGGTCTATTGCTTTCTCAGCATCATTAGTCAGATCTTCAGTATCAACAATTCTTCTTTGGATTCGACTTCTTATGCATTAGATTCAAGTTCCATAAACCAAAAATTCACAGGTTCATCAATGGGTTTTACCATGAGAGCAAAATTTTCATCAAAGAGATCCTTAGGCAGACTACTCCAGTCAACAAAGCCTCAAGTGAAGAAACTTTGTTGTTTGACCTCTGCAGGTGCATGGTTTAGAGTAGCTAGAGTTGCTTGAACTTGTGAAACTGGTACTTGAACATATTGGATTTGAGGAACAGTGGCTTGAACATATTGCACGGGAACATGGTTTAGAGGTTGAGCAAAATTTGCAGTGTTTGAAACACCAGGTCCAGGGGTATTTTGGGAATTTTGGTATGTCACACCCCGGATTTTCCAACCCAAATCCATACACCGGTGGGCCTGGGTGGGGAGTATCGTGACGTCAGTTGATAATCATCATAGTCAATTAAACACGACACAGCGGAAGTCTTGGAGTAAACTTACTATTACAAACCGAATGTTCGAAATACAAAAATAATATACGGGCTCGTAATAGAAGATCCACAGGCGGATCATAAAATTTACAAGAAAGAATATAAAACAGAATTTAGGGCAGATCTAAGGATTTGCAAGATCCTCTTATTCACTACCGAGCAGCTTCCGGCCTATTTCGCATTGTACCTGCAGTTTAGTCTTTGGACGATACGTCAGCTTACGCTGTTTAATACACCCAAACTGACTCATTTTGAAAACTTTAAAATGGTCTTTAAGTGCAAAACGGCACAAAATCTTTTATTAACTTGGGAAAGTTGACCTTGCAACCTTGTATCAGATTCACATGTTTGTCAATACATACAGGGCCCAGTACAGAAACCGAGACATGATTAAATACACACCACTCAGGACTCACGAAGAAGTCATCCCCAACGTCTTGGGAATATTGCATATGAGCGTCTGTCAGGTGTATGCCTACACCCCGCGCTAAGGTCGTGGCCAATAACTAATGTATTGAGCCGAGGATATCTAGGACGCGGTAATTTAACCCCCAATGTTTAAGTTATCAAACAAAACTGATTAAAACGAAATATGGGGTTTACTAGCCACAAACGGGCATTCGATTGACCCCATTTTGGACCAAACGGTAATAATTTACCGTATCCCAAGCCCGTATAGGGAAAATAAGTCGAGAGTATTTACATGAGCTAGTCTTCTTCTTTTATTTTTAAATAACTCAGCTGTATACAAAAGTACCAAGTGCAGATAGCATTTACAGGGAAGGCTCTAGTCTGGATTATGGTATAAGCTAGCTAATTAAATACTAATGGTCTTATAAACCGAATAGTGTACATGATCATTACGTGTAACGCTTGATTAAACAATGATCGGATAGAATGTAGTTTAACCCGACAAGTACTTTGACTTGCATATTATGGTTAAACAATTAACATTCTGGATTTTGAGATTAAAATGATAAGGTTAAACCCGTTTCGGTTAATTTCCGTAGAAATAGTTACATATACGTAACTGTGCGCATTTAAGCGATATCGGATAACCGGATAAGTCATGGACAAGCTCTATATGCCGTTATATTTTAAATAAGTTAAGATATCAGTAGGATATTATCAACGTGTATGCCCGTTAAGGTTTTAAAACGAAACTATGCCTTATAAGGGCATTTCGGTAATTATCTGTCGTATAAAAGAAACTTGAATATATTTTCAGTTTATATTCATGAGTATTTTGGAAAAATAATTTATTTATGATATAATATCAGTAGGATACCAGTTATATGTGTATTTTACCTTTTATGACCAAACTATGCACCGAAGGGGTATTTTGGTCATTTTACACATAGTTTATAAATTATTTGGGATTATGAGTTTATAACATGTACCTACTGCAATTTTGTTTAAAATAAGTTTTAAAATCAGTAGGTATCAAGTCTTGGTCAATAATATGGTTTAAAACCATACTATGCGTCGAAACGGTACTTCTGTCTATGAAAACTGATGTTAAGGTCAGATTAAAATGCTTTAAATATGTTATCTAATATAACATATCAGTAGGTAAATGATTTATCTTGAAAAGATTTGATTAAAACCATTTTATGAGCCACAAGGGCTAAAGCCGTCATTTATCGACATAGTTTAAGGACCTGTTTGAAAACTCAGTTTATAACTTAGTTTAACATCCCAAATAATCCTAATTATAATATTACATTTTTAGGAAACTCATTTTCAAGTTTAATACCATTTAAAACCTTGTTTTATACAAAAAGGGCATTTTAGTCAAGAATGACATAATTATGGAACTTGCGCATAAACTTGGATTCTGATTACGATCATGTAATATAACCTCAGAGGGTTATATTATGATCATAATGCAACTTTAGATCAGTAGGTAACTAATCTAAGTCGACTCAGAATCGAAAGTCAAAGCAGAAGTCAAACTTCACGACTTTCGGTTGCGAACCGATCCTAGAACTTAAATTGACGAGCCAAACATGTTCTTACATGTTCTAATAATTATTACTAACTTGTTTAAGTGTCAAAACGGGTTTCATAACATATATAAGATCAATTTATGATTTTTCCGAAAAATGGCCTGTTTGACTTTTTAATATCATAACTTTAACCCGTCAATTGGTCTAGCAAACGTGATCTTCAGGAGGTGCCCTTTATAGGGATTAACACCTACCTTATTACGATCACTTAGCCATGTTCATTTCGAAGAATGGCTAGACCATAATGGTCTTAACCGAAAGTCAAAGCATTTTCCGAAAAACGCTTGACTTTTGGCTATAAAAGTCTATAAACGAAAATGCAAGAGCAAGGAACACTTACAAGAGGTTACTAGAATGCAAGAGAACTAAGTTGGATGCTCATTTCAGCTAGGAACTTCCAGAGGAGGGAGAAGAATGAATAAATGAGAAACGTGCAAGTTGGAATGTGAACTTAAGCACCTATTTATAGTTGGAGAGCTCAAAGGAGGTGAAGCCAGGTGTTTAGGGGTATAAGAGGAAGCTTACAAGTGTCCCAAAACGTGGCATAGCAGTTTGGGAAGCCATTGGTTTCGATTTAATGGTTTTGGAGCTTTGTTTGGAGGCCAAGCCAAACTTTCTACAGCAGACCTGTTCTCGCGCCTCGCGAGAGACCCAGGCCTGGTCTCTCGCGGCCCGCGACCGCCCCATGGTGTAACATTTGTCAAAAACGGGTTTCCAAAACCCGCTCCGTTTTGTAATCGAATATCAAGTTATAAATGTCACGTTGTATATTTATGGTTATTTTGATTTTTAATGATACATAATTAATAAACAAACTAAACTATAAAAGTTATAATTGATAAAAAGTAAAAATAAAGTGTTTAAAAATAAATTGGGGCTGCTGGGACTCGAACCCGGGTCAGCCGGACTATAACTTCAAAGACCTAACACTCACCCGCATAACCACTCAGCCACTTGTTTGTTTTCTGTCATCTTTAGGAAACAAATAGATCTAATAGACAAATGTAAATCAATCGGTTACGTCAATTGTAACTGAAATCGGTTATCAAACACTCAAAGACGATTTGGATACTCGTGATTCAATGAGTATAACCGATAAACTGATAAATCCAATCAATTCTGGTGTGAATGAAACTTGAATTCGGAAGTGAATCGGTTTAATAACCGAAAACTTTCAATTCTCGGATTACTTCAATCTTAGACCTCTCCTGCGACTCAAAATACTCTGCAAGACCTTCAATTACATTTCCGAACATTTTACTGTCCACCGGAGAAGGTTATTTTACTCGCCGGAAAAATTCTGCAAGTCGCCGGAAAACCGAGACTCACATCCACACGGTAATTCCTTCGACTCTTTCTGTTTCAATCGTTTGATTAATCTGTCTCTAACACAACTCCACCATCAGAATCAATCCCAGTCAACGTTTGTTGAAATTCCTACCTTACCCGGAAAATTTCTGAAACTTCTGGAAACACACTGAGAGCTGGTATGATCTTTCAAACTTCTGTTAAACTTTGATTAAGTACCTCAACTTCATAAATAATCGAACAGAACTGTTAATTGATTTCAACAGCCGGAGTTCAATATCAGAGCCGACGGACCTCTGCTGGAATTCTGTGAGATTCACTGATCGGTACATCCTTTCCCCCAAACTCTCTCCATTCGTTACCTTTAAATTACTCATAAAGTTTAAAAAACCAGATTAGGCATAAATCAGTCAAAACAGTTGGACTTTGTTTTCTGGGTAAAGTTAACGAAGAAGACGAAGACGCGGTATAATATAAGGCTAATAAAAATCGATATAATGAACGGGTTAGACACACAGTCCAGCGGTGGACTGTGTGCAAGCATATACGCATACGTCCCGAGTTCGATTCTTGATACACGCACCCTCTATGTAATAAAATGCCTTTTTGTTTAAAACTGAACCGGGTTAATCCTCGTTAGTTGTTAAGTATAGTAAAAATTGGTATATTAACCAAGTTAGACACACAGTCCAGCGGTGGACTGTGTGTGATGTTAAAGCACAAGTCCCTGGTTCGAAACCTGTCACTAGCACCAGTTTGATGAATTAAAATGTTTTTGAAATTAAAAGAATTTTGGATAAATCAAATTAGTATATAAATATAATTAAAAAAAAGATTATTTCGGGTTAGACACGTAGCTCAGTTGGTAGAGCTGCGTGCACGCGTACGGGAGGTCTCGGGTTCGAGTCTCACCCAGCGCATACATGCACACTGACCGAACCGGTCAACAGGTCAACAAGTCAACGGTCAACGGTCAACGGTCAACGCAAAAATAAACAATTTTTTTATATTTTTATTTATTTAATTTAATTTAAAAATTAATTAAAAATACTTAAAAATAATATTTTTAAAGATAGAAAATAGCTTTAAACTCACAAAAATATATCTAATAATTCCATTAAAATCCTTAATAAGATCCACTCATTTACTATATTTTTCCGTTATTATTTACGTTAGTAATTCTCGTTGTCCAACTCTCCCGACTCGTGCGCATCTCATCATCTCCAATCAAACGCACCCAATGTGAGTGAATCTTTACAAATTCCCCGTTTTAATCACGTTTTGGGGTGTATCATGTGTCTTGCTATATATTATATTTAAACCATTGTGCATACATCATATCATGAACTTGTGTATTCAGCTTGTTACAACTGTTTGTGTGGTTATTGTTAGATTCAATTTATTATTTCAGTACATGCAATTTCATAGGCCGCCGCTCCCCATTACATTATGAGCGTTGAGCATGTTCCCCATTACATTATGAGCGTGAACCTGGCGTGCCCACATTACGATCGGCTCCGTTTGATTGAGCCTTGATCGCACAGACATTTATCATTTTCAGTACATGCAATACGATCGGCTCCGTTTGATTGAGCCTTGATCGCGTAGTTTCATTCATGTTATTTATCGTATGATGTTGGTATGTTAATGTATGCTATCATGTGTTATTGTATGTTGTATATGTGATTGCAATTGCTACTACTTGATTATTTACATTTGCTCATTTATGATTATACACAATTTTTCATTGATAAACTAACAAGAAAATCAATAACAAATGTTTATCTAACAAGGTTCACTCTCCAACTTATGTTGACCCAAAAACCCCCATTTTTACACATGATACAGGTGAACCAGCTGTAGCCAGAAACACATAGGATTGGACTAGAAGAATAAAATGATTTAGAATTTGGGATTGTTATGTTTGGTTTATTTTCTTTGTATTGTATGGACATGTTTGGATATTTGGAAATATAACTTTGACTTTAATAAATATGAAACATATTAGTAAATATCATGAGCTTTGGTGATAACCCAATTATGCCCCGACTCTTATTCCGCTGCGGGTCGGGGTGTGACAGATTGGTATCAGAGCCATGACTATAGGGATATAGGATAGGTTATTAGACCCTTAGAGCCTATACTATAGTTGATTAGAAACTTATAAGATTTTTGTGTGTTACATGCCAAATTTCATGATGTTTATGTGTTTTATGTTAAATGTTACATTCAATATCATGCAAGCATGTTCATAAGAATGTATTATCATATAATGCCTATCATGAATCATATTCTCATAACACATCATATCCATGAAAGCACACACCACATCATGATTGTTTTTACAATGATTTTTGTGTTTTCAAATCCCATCAAAGTGAGTTCTCATGACGGGCATGTAGTAACTGGAAGGGTACCAGTACCGGTAGTCGGAACATCCTGTCTAGGCTGGCATTCGTATAAATCCAAAATAAAGGACCAGTTTGCCTACCTGGGGACTAACGATGAGAGTACGAAGTACCTATTAGGCCAAAGCATGCTATACCAAACGTCGTGTGAGCTAACCCCACTTTGAGTTGTCATTGTGTCTACACCTGGACACATTCCGACGATACATCTCGTAAACATATTTTGTGGTTTGCATTCGGGTGATGCGAGTGTTAAATCGCCAATACTAATGTGAATCCTACCGAGCCAATAGCCATGGGGGCCCACATGACTATACAGGTGAAGGTATGGGGGACATTTGAGGCCCAACATGAGCAAACCCAAGACATCCTATGGATGTAGTTGCATTATTGATATTTATGTTATTTTCATTTTTCTTAAAGACACATGACACCTAAAAAGACTCCATAAACTCACAATCTTCTTATGTATGTTCCTGTAGATGTCGTCCAGACCACAACGAGGGGGTAAAAGATCAGGAAGGTCTCAGGAATGCTTGGCCACGCACATTGCGAAACAAATGGCCACGATACTGCCTGACATTGTTGTCCAAGTATAACAAGCTCTCGCCACAAATCCCACTAATCCTCCCCAACAACATGACCAGAACATCGACAACCCTCCTACCAGCAAGTGCTCACACAAACATTTCAAATCTTGTGATCCTCCTAAATTTGAGGGGACCGAAGGTGTCACTGCTCTCCTCCACTGGTTCGAGGAAATGGAAAACACCTTCCTCAACTTCGATTGTCCTGAGGATCGCAAGGTTCGATACGCCACCGGGAGACTATTTGGGGTAGCTCTCACTTGGTGGAATACGGAAAAAGGGAAGAGGGGAACTGATGATGCAATGGCCTTAACTTGGAAGGAGTTAAGGGAAATCATGACTAGGCGTTTCTGTCCTAGGAGTGAAATTAAAAAGTTGGAGGACGAATTTCATTCTTTAAAACAGAAGGAGGGGGATCACACCACCTATAACAAGAGGTTCTTGGAGTTGAACCAAATGGTTCCAAATTTGTTTACCCCAACTTATCGTTTGATCGAGCATTATATTCGAGGACTTTCCTCGAAAATTCAAGATTCAGTTCTCAGCATTTAACCGGTATCACTTGAGGCTGCTATGGAGCTAGCGACTGAACTGACCGAGAATCGAATTCGCAACGGGAAGTTTAAAGAAGAGAAAAAGAAAGCCCCCGTTGAGGGTCAAACTTCAAACCATCCCGTCTCCTCTAAGTTTGTTAACAAGAGGAAGCGCAACACCAGAAATTTCGCTGTTACACAAACCAACCTCCCAATTCCTGCTGCACCCATTACCCAAGTCGCTCATTCACCTGCACCATACAAAAGACCCTACTCTGGCCCGTTACCAAAATGCAACCGTTGCCAATATCACCATTCTCCTGATTATCTGTCACACCCTGAATTTCCACTTGCAGAGTTTTACCGCGAGGCGTGTGAACAAACCAGAATATGAGACACTAGTACGTCGAACGACTCTATACGATTTGATAATACGTTTTCCAAAATCATAACCATTCATTGCAGATTTTATATTGTCTTAGTTAGTTTTCAATGTTTAGCGGAAGCATTAGTTTTTAAGGTTGAGCGGAAGCATAAAAATAAATAGAGAAACGGGCGCCAACACAAACGCCGAAACAAATGAAAAACCCAAAACAATGTTTGTAAATGAGACTCGATAAAAGGTGTCTTGATCAATGCAAGTGAGTGCACCTAGAGCTCCTAGCGTCCTGAGAAACATGTAAAGAACAAGTGTCAACATTAAAGAAGAGTGAGTTCACATGTTTTCATAAATTCGTTTGTTCGGTTATAAGTTTGTTTCCCCCGTTATCCCTAACCCGGGATAACGATTTAGTTCCATTATTCCCAACCCGGATAAATACTGATAGTCCCATTCTTCCTTACCCGGAATAATACTGATAGTTCCATTATTCCTTAACCGGAATAATAATGATGTCCCATTATTCCTAACCTGGAATAATAACGATGTTGGTTCCATTATCCCTAACCCGGGATAATATTGTTGATTCGTAATTAAGTTCAATGTTAATATATATAGGTAGCTAGCCTAAAGTTATGTCACGTAAGTGTTCGCGATCGAAGCTGACTGTTGTGCCTCCGTGTTGCCAGGCCTATCACTGACCATGGCGAAGTTAGGCCAAATTATTCACCCGTTGACCATACCCGGTCGGCTAGCGCGACTAGCTCGGATGGGGCTTGTCGGGCCCAGTTGTACTACTTATAATTTCCCCGCTATTTAAACCCAATACTAACGATCCGAGAGATTGTCGAGGACTTGTGTGATATAGCTGCTTAGTGACCATAACGTACATTAACATTAACTTAGTTACCGAATAGTTAAGTGACGTTAATTTCGTATAACGTAAAGAGATAGAGTTGTAGAGTGTATACATGTTTCTCCCCCTGTTGATTAAAACCGGATAAAATTAGGGGCCGTGAACTCACCTTTAGTTGCTCGGTTAGTGTAAGACAGAAGTTGCAAATGATGGGACCGCTAATTGCGTCCTAACAATTCAATTGATTTCAAGTTAGTGTGTGAACACACCAATACAAATCCCACACATAATTAACGCACAAAGCGGTACACACAATCATAATTCCTAACACTCAAACATGCATGCAAGTATCCTCATATGCACATAGTGATCAAAACAATTTATCATGAACACAATCCAATCCATGCAACACTTTGGTGCTCACATTCGCAAGTTATCAAGTTTCAGCTTATATACTCATAATTCGGCTGTTTTCGAGGATTTTTATAAAATAGTTCCAACGTTCCAAAAATTTCAATTATTTTACAGAAGGTGACAACTATACTGTAGAATTTTATATAAATTTTTCAAGTACTAACACTTTACCAATTATTCGTAAATATTAATATGCTAGGCTGCAGTCAGATTCGTCGTTTTCTGACTGCAGTCCACGGAAGAATTCATTTAAAAATCACCGTTCGTCCAATTAACAAAATTCCAGTGGGAGTTGCCCGGAAATTTCCATATCTAGTCGCTGTACAAATTTCATGATTCGACTCCCTACAGATTATTAAATCCAACTCGATAAACAACTAACAAATTTTCAGGATTTTCACAGCTTTAGTTACTGAACTTAATTGGCCACTTAAAAATATCAAACAACTTCAGAAAAATATGAATCCAGCGGGGCTAGAATCGTTTTTCAAAACTCTACGTTTTAGACTTCAGAAAATCCGTTTTTCGATAAATAATAACCAAGTTACAGCCAGTTGAAGTTGGCTGTAACCACCATTCAGCATTCTGATTCAGCACTTTATCATAATCTAACTCGCTTAAACCATCGATACATTGAACATATGCGATCAAGAACATAATTTCCAATCATATACTATCATATATATCATACCCATGCAAACGCTAATCATAATCTATAGTTTTTATCAAACAAAACGCAGCCTATGTCTCTAGATTCCGAAAAACATCAAACTTGCAAACTAGCCAAATCAGCCGATTACCATCCTAATACTTTCCATCATTACACACACACACGATCCATAATTCATGACCCAAGTATGATTAGCGAAATAACATAAAATTCTAACCTTAACAATAGGATTAATGAGCCGAGAACTAGATGGGACTGATTCGGATGTTGGCGAGACTTGCGACCGAGAAGAAGAAGAATGGTGAGGGAGGGCTGCCGTGATTCAAGAGAGATGTAGCCAAGCTGTTTGCGATCGAGGGAACAAGTGGAGGGCTGCCGTCGGCTGATTTCTCAACTAGGGTTTTTGTGTTTTGTTTTTGTGAAGCAAAGCATGCATGTGTGTGTATATATAGCGCAAGAGTAAGGAGAAGAGGGAGGGGTTTACGGTTTGGGTACTCACGGCCGCAAGGGGTTCGGGTGGGTTGGTTTGGGTCTAGCACTTGGTCCTCAAGTTTAGATTAACTCCTTGAGTCGCAAGGAAGTGAAGTTGGCTCGTGTCGCGGCTCGATCCGATTCATTTATCTATTTACTACATCTATGTTTTATAACTAAAATAAAACACGAAATCGGAACATCACATAATAACGCACTAACTTATAAACGTTTAAGACTAGCATGTAATTCATTCGACAAGTACACAAAATTATCGTAATTATTTCAAGCGTGCAATTTAAGTCTCCGAATCAATTTAGCGTAGGAACAAATAACCGTGAAGTAGTGCGTTTAAGATATCTGAAAAACCGGGATGTCACATTATCCCCATGTTGAAAGAATTTTCGTCCCGAAAATTGAGTAAACGCGGTTTAGAATGAAGCGTACATGTTTAGAGTGCCACGCACAAAGATTTAGTTCGTTAACAATGGTACGCGAAATTACAAGAAATTCCCAGGTTGTCACATCATCCCCATGTTGAAAGAATTTTCGTCCCGAAAATTTAGTTGCTGGTATCGTTAGTTTGCTGCTCAGCTGCGAAGAGGTGTGGGTATTTGCTTTTCATTTGGTCCTCTCTTTCCCACGTGAACTCCGGTCCACGCTTAGAGTCCCAACGAACCTTAACGATCGGAATCTTGCTATGCCTTCGAGTCTTGATCTCACGATCCATGATCTCGATAGGTTGTTCCACAAAGTGCAGTTGTTCATCCACTTGGATCTCGTCCAATGGAATGATTAGGGTTTCATCCGATAGACACTTCTTCAGATTTGACACGTGAAAAACGTTGTGAACTCCACTGAGTTCGGCAGGAAGGTCTAATTGATAAGCTACGGGTCCAATACGTTTCAAGATCACAAACGGGCCTACGTACCGTGGGTTTAGTTTGCCTCGTTTTCCAAAGCGGATTACACCCTTCCAGGGTGACACCTTCAGTAGGACGCGGTCGCCTACTTGAAATTCGAGCGGTTTGCGTCGTTGATCAGCATAGCTTTTCTGTCGATCTCGTGCCGCCGCCATGCGGTTTCTGATTTGTACAATCTTTTCAGTAGCTTCACGTATCAACTCAGGGCCTGTGAGTTGACTGTCACCGACTTCTGCCCAACAGACCGGTGATCTACATTTACGACCGTATAATGCCTCAAACGGTGCTGCCGATATACTCGTATGGTAACTGTTGTTATACGAGAATTCCACTAAAGGCAGGTGGATTTCCCAACTATTTCCGAAGTCTACTACGCATGCCCTAAGCATGTCTTCCAAGGTCTGTATGGTCCTTTCGCTTTGACCATCAGTCTGAGGGTGATAAGCAGTGCTCATATCTAAGCGTGTGCCCAACGCTTTCTGAAGTGACTGCCAAAAGTTGGACGTGAAGCGAGCATCTCTGTCTGAGATGATGGACGTTGGCACTCCGTGCCGAGAAACTACTTCCTTAATGTAGATGCGAGTCAACTTCTCCATCTTATCTGTTTCTTTAATAGCTAGGAAGTGTGCGGACTTAGTTAAACGATCCACAATCACCCAGATGGTATCGCAACCACCCGAAGTTCGCGGGAGTTTAGTGATGAAGTCCATCGAGACCTGATCCCATTTCCACACTGGGATCTCAGGTTGTTGGAGTAGTCCTGATGGCTTTTGATACTCTACCTTGACTTTTGCACAAGTCAAACACTTACTCACGTAGGTGGCTATATCAGCTTTCATGTTGGGCCACCAATACGCAGCTTTAAGGTCTTGATACATCTTATCCGAACCAGGATGGACAGAGTATCGGGATTTGTGAGCTTCGTCCATGACTAGCTTTCTAAGGTCTCCGTAGAGAGGTACCCATATACGATTCATGAAATACCGGGCTCCATTGGGTCTTACTTCCCAATCGCGTTCCATCTTTCCCACCGATTCGGCCTTGATGTTTTCTTCCTTAACTGCTTCTAACTGCGCGTCACGTATCTGTTCGGGTAACCCCGAATGAATGGTGAGCTGTAATGCTCGTACCCGACGAGGTTTCAAGTGTTCCTTCCTACTGAGGGTATCAGCTACCACGTTAGCTTTACCCGGATGATACCGAATGGCACACTGATAATCGTTTAAGAGTTCGACCCAGCGACGCTGTCGCATGTTCAACTCCTTCTGATCAAAGATGTGTTGGAGGCTCTTGTGGTCTGTAAAGATTGTGCACTTCGTTCCATAGAGGTAGTGTCTCCAAATCTTAAGTGCAAACACCACTGCTCCGAATTCCAGGTCATGTGTGGTGTAATTTTTCTCGTGAACCTTCAATTGTCGGGACGCATACGCGATGACCTTATCGCGTTGCATGAGTACACATCCCAACCCCTGAATGGAAGCATCACAATATACTACAAAGTCATCTGTCCCTTCCGGCAAGGACAGAATGGGTGCACTGCAAACTTTCTGTTTCAGCAATTGAAATGCCGCTTCCTGCTTGTCACCCCAAGCATACCTGATGCCTTTCTGGGCGAGGGTAGTAAGCGGTTGCGCGATCTTTGAAAATCCCTCGATGAAACGTCTGTAGTAACCAGCCAAACCCAAAAATTGGCGGATCTCCGTCGGTGTCCTGGGTGCTTCCCAGTTTTTGATAGCTTCAATCTTGGCAGGGTCGACGTGGATACCCTTTTCATTTACGATATGCCCGAGGAACTGAACTTCCCGAATCCAAAAATCACACTTTGAAAGCTTGGCATATAGTTTCTCCTGTTGAAGTAATCCCAGCAGTAATCGTAGATGTTCAGCATGTTTTTCTTCACCTTTAGAGTAGATGAGTATGTCATCGATGAACACAATGACAAACTTGTCGAGGGATGGTTTACACACACAGTTCATGAGGTCCATGAACACCGCGGGTGCGTTGGTGAGACCGAAGGGCATGACCAAGAACTCATAATGGCCATACCGAGTACGAAATGCCGTCTTAGCGATATCCTCCTCCCTGACGCGTAGCTGGTGGTAACCGGACCGTAGATCAATCTTGGAGTAGTAGCTTGACCCTTGAAGTTGGTCGAAGAGATCGTCGATGCGAGGTAACGGGTATCGGTTCTTGACAGTAACCTTGTTGAGTTCCCTGTAGTCGATGCACATGCGGAAGGTCCCGTCCTTCTTCTTGACAAAAAGGACTGGAGCTCCCCATGGCGAAGCGCTTGGTCGGATAAATCCTTTTTCTAACAGCTCCTGAAGTTGGGTAGACAGCTCCTGCAGCTCGGCTGGAGCTAGGCGGTATGGGGCTTTGGCGATAGGAGTTGCATGGTTCGCCAATTCAATTTCAAACTCCAATTGTCGATGGGGTGGAAGACCAGGTAACTCCTCTAGGAATACATCGGAAAAATCACGGACGACGGGGATGTCTTCTATACGTTTCTCGTCCTTAGGCTGTTCGGTAACCAGTGCGAGTAAAGCGAAAGAGTTCTTCCTCCGAAGATACTTCTGCGCTTGCATGTAAGAGATGATGTTTGTGACGGCGCCTGCCTTCTCGCCTTGCACCGTCAAGATTTCGTCGTTAGAGAGCGGAATACGGATAGATTTTTCGAAACAGAGAACTTCAGCTCGGACGTCAGATAGCCAGTCCATTCCGACTACCACGTCAAAACTTCCCAGGGTAGTTGTCATCAGATCAATGGTAAAGGTGTGACCCGCGAGTTTGAGTTGACAGCCAGATATTATATGGGTCACATCTACAGATTTACCATCGGCTAGTTCTATGATATAAGGGGTCTCTAAGGTTTTAGGCGTGAGATTTAGGTTCTTCCTAAAAGACTCAGATATAAAACTCCTATCCGCACCCGTATCAAAAAGCACAGTAGCAAAATGTTCATTAAGGGGAAACTTACCGGTGACCACGTTCGAATCATTTCTAGCCTCCCCGAGGCCCAACGTAAATGCGCGACCTTTGGCACCTCCTGTGCCACCATTTCCATTATTGTTGTTGTTATTGTTGTTGTTGTGGTTATTGTGGTTGTGGTTGTTCCCACCATTGTTGTTGTTGTTGTTACGGAGCTGTGGGCAGTCTCTTTTGAAGTGGGCAGTGCTACCACACTGATAGCATCCCCGGTTAACACCCTGTTGCTGGCCCTGGGGTTGATTTTGGTTTTGTCGGGACATGATTTCCCCGCGACAATCCTTTGCCGCATGTCCCACCTTGCCACATCGTTGGCAGCGATTCCCGGCACAAGGGCCGTGATGATGAAGATTACAGCGATTGCACTGCGGCTTTCGACCTACATAGCCGCTTGCGTTCTGGTTGTTGTTGGCGGGCTGATTTTGGTGACCCCGGTGGCTGTTGTAATTATTGAACCGTTTCTGGTTCCCCTGCTGTGGCTGGGATGACGAAGACTGTCGAACAGACGAGTCTTCAAACTTTCTTTTATTCTCAGGGGCAACTTCAGTTGTACCCCGAGCTGGCAACTTCTTTTGTTCCACCGCCTTATCGGTGAGTTTGTGCGCCAACCTGATTGCTTGATGTTCAGTTGCAGGGTTGCTAGCCATTACCATACCCTGAATTTCCGGGACCAGACCCCCAAGGTAGAACTCGAGTCGTTTCTCAACAGTGTTGGCCAGATCGGGACATAGAAATACCAAATCGTGATGTTTTGTTGTGTATGCTTCGATTTCAGATCCCACCATCTTGTGGTTCCATAATGTTTGCTCCAACTGTTGAACTCTGTCTCGCGGACAGTACACTTCTTTGATTAGGGCCTTAAACTCGGCCCAGGCCATTGCATTTGCAGCAATAAGTCCACGTGTTTGGACTTGCGCATTCCACCAAGTTAGTGCCCCATCTTCCAATGTTGAGGCTGCATACTTGACCTTGTTAGCCTCCAGACAGTTGCACATTTCAAATACTGATTCAGATTTTTTCGATCCAGCGTACCAATCCTATGGGTCCTTCCGCCCCCGTGAATTTGCTTGGCTTCGCGTCGAGGAACATCTTGTAGGGGTTAAGACCCCCTCCTGCTGACAGAGGACAGGTAGTCAGCGAGGAATTCTACTAGCCCAACTATTAGATTTTCCCATGAAAATTTAATAATGGTTACTTGCCGGTTGGTTCTGAACACCCGCTAGAGCTGCATTCACGTGCTCTTGGATCATTGCAGCTAATTCTTCGGGCGTCATGTTAAGGTTTCCGCGACGTCCCTTGGATCTTCGTAAGACAACATAAACACACACCGATAAGTCTATATATCCAATATAGTTATCCTATTCCGTACTTAAATAATTCTTCAAGTTATGTCAACTCAAATAAATTAAATAATCAAAAGAAATACTTGATTAAATAAAGTTTCAACGTCATACAAAGTGCCAACCAAACATATCAGTTTACTATAAAGTCTCAAGTTTAAACACAAGTGGGAAAATAAATAGACTGAAGGAAAGTAAATAAAATAAGCGAGACGTGTCAGTCTTCTACGTCTCCATCTCCCAAATCGCTATCGTTGCCGTCATCCTGCGCGGCATTTCCAGCTTCTACAGCTGGGTCCTCCTCCGGATCCTCCTCTGGATCCTCCTCTGGGTCCTCTTCTGGATCCTCTTCTGGATCCTCTTCCGGATCCTCTTCCGGATCCTCTTCCGGCACTGGAGGGGCCGGTGCTGGTGCAGGTACTGGTGCAGGTGCCTGATTTTGTTCCAGTTCTTGAATTCTCCAGCTAGACTCAAGAACTCTGTCTTCTAGCCAGTCAGCCCTTAGCTGCTCAGCACGAAGATCTCTGGCTAAGGTGTTACGAGCTATCTTACTCGTATGTTGCTCTTCCTCGAGCGACCCAGTTTTACCTGTCAGTTGTCATATCATCCATCCCTGTGCTAGGATGGTTTCATGCATTCTTTCCATTTGTTCTTGTTGTTTCCGTATCATATCCCTAAGTAGGTCGTTCCTACTTCTACAGAGTTAACCGGTTCGACCGGCACAGCGATGGTCGGGCGTGATGACGACTCCTCCCCTAGAGCGAGCCTTTTTCTCGCAGCTGAGCGTGTCTCCACGCCATAAGATGGTAAGGGTTCCACCATAGGTGCCTTTCCTGGCGCCCTTGGTTGCGAAAGTTTGTCGGACGATGATGATGATGATGACATTGCCTATTAGGTTGTGTAGTTAGTTACGAGTTGTATTCATTTCTTATTATGCATTCATATTCTACATAACACAGTTGTGGTACATCACATAATAAGATATAATCAGTTCGGTGCCAAACTACGTCTAGTGTCGTGTAATCAGCTATAGTTTAGGTCTACCTTTAATGCAAACCTGGTTCTCTATAGCTAGTGGCTCTGATACCAATCTGTCACACCCTCAATTTCCACTTGCAGAGTTTTACCGCGAGGCGTGTGAACAAACCAGAATCTGAGACACTAGTACGTCGAACGACTCTATATGATTTGATAATACGTTTTCCAAAATCATTTGTTTAACCATTCATTGCAGATTTTATATTGTCTTAGTTAGTTTTCAATGTTTAGCGGAAGCATTAGTTTTTAAGGTTGAGCGGAAGCATAAAAATAAATAGAGAAACGGGCGCCAACACAAACGCCAAAACAAATGAAAAACCCAAAACAATGTTTGTAAATGAGACTCGATAAAAGGTGTCTTGATCAATGCAAGTGAATGCACCTAGAGCTCCTAGCGTCCTGAGAAACATGTAAAGAACAAGTGTCAACATTAAAGAAGAGTGAGTTCACAGGTTTTCATAAATTCGTTTGTTCGGTTATAAGTTTGTCTCCCCCGTTATCCCTAACCCGGGATAACGATTTAGTTCCATTATTCCCA
Organism: Scalesia atractyloides; assembly: GCA_947069175.1. NCBI lineage: Eukaryota > Viridiplantae > Streptophyta > Magnoliopsida > Asterales > Asteraceae > Scalesia > Scalesia atractyloides. Next base: position 49,061,297 of record CAMTDV010000001.1, on the reverse strand, counting down.
ACCCGGAATAATACTGATAGTCCCATTATTCCTTACCCGGAATAATACTGATAGTTCCATTATTCCTTAACCGGAATAATAATGATGTCCCAATATACCTAACCTGGAATAATAACGTTGTTGGTTCCATTATCCCTAACCCGGGATAATATTGTTGATTCGTAATTAAGTTCAATGTTAATATATATAGGTAGCTAGCCTAAAGTTATGTCATGTAAGTGTTCGCGATCGAAGCTGACTGTTGTGCCTCCGTGTTGCCAGGCCTATCACTGACCATGGTGAAGTTAGGCCAAATTATTCACCCGTTGACCATACCCGGTCGGCTAGCGCGACTAGCTCGGATGGGGCTTGTCGGGCCCAGTAGTACTACTTATAATTTCCCCGCTATTTAAACCCAATACTAACGATCCGAGAGATTGTCGAGGACTTGTGTGATATAGCTGCTTAGTGACCATAACGTACATTAACATTAACTTAGTTACCGAATAGTTAAGTGACGTTAATTTCGTATAACGTAAAGAGATAGAGTTGTAGAGTGTATACATGTTTCTCCCCCTGTTGTTTAAAACCGGATAAAATTAGGGGCCGTGAACTCACCTTTAGTTGCTCGGTTAGTGTAAGACAGAAGTTGCAAATGATGGGACCGCTAATTGCGTCCTAACAATTTAATTGATTTCAAGTTAGTGTGTGAACACACCAATACAAATCCCACACATAATTAACGCACAAAGCGGTACACACAATCATAATTCCTAGCACTCAAACATGCATGAAAGTATCCTCATATGCACATAGTGATCAAAACAATTTATCATGAACACAATCCAATCCATGCAACACTTTGGTGCTCACATTCGCAAGTTATCAAGTTTCAGCTTATATACTCATAATTCGGCTGTTTTCGAGGATTTTTATAAAATAGTTCCAACGTTCCAAGAATTCCAATTATTTTAAAGAAGGTGTCAACTGTACTGTAGAATTTGATATAAAATTTTCAAGTACTAACACTTTACCAATTATTCGTAAATATTAATATGCTAGGCTGCAGTCAGATTCGTCGTTTTCTGACTGCAGTCCACGGAAGAATTCATTTAAAAATCACCGTTCGTCCAATTAACAAAATTCCAGTGGGACTTGCCCGGAAATTTCCATATCTAGTTTCTGTACAAATTTCATGATTCGACTCCCTACAGATTATTAAATCCAACTCGATAAACAACTAACAAATTTTCAGGATTTTCACAGCTTTAGTTACTGAACTTAATTGGCCACTTAAAAATATCAAACAACTTCAGAAAAATATGAATCCAGCGCCATTAGAATCGTTTTTCAAAACTCTACGTTTTAGACTTCAGAAAATCCGTTTTTCGATAAATAATAACCAAGTTACAGTCAGTTGAAATTGGCTGTAACCACCATTCAGCATTCTGATTCAGCACTTTATCACAATCTAACTCGCTTAAACCATCGATACATTGAACATATGCGATCAAGAACATAATTTCCAATCATATACTATCATATATATCATACCCATGCAAACCCTAATCATAATCTATAGCTTTATCAAACAAAACGCAGCCTATGTCTCTAGATTCCGAAAAACATCAAACTTGCAAACTAGCCAAATCAGCCGATTACCATCCTAATACTTTCCATCATTACACACACACACGATCCATAATTCATGACCCAAGTATGATTAGCGAAATAACATAAAATTCTAACCTTAACAATAGGATTAATGAGCCGAGAACTAGATGGGACTGATTCGGATGTTGGCGAGACTTGCGACCGAGAAGAAGAAGAATGGTGAGGGGAGGGCTGCCGCGATTCAAGAGAGATGTAGCCAAGCTGTTTGCGATCGAGGGAACAAGTGGAGGGCTGCCGTCGGCTGATTTCTCAACTAGGGTTTTTGTGTTTTGTTTTTGTGAAGCAAAGCATGCATGTGTGTGTATATATAGCGCAAGAGTAAGGAGAAGAGGGAGGGGTTTACGGTTTGGGTACTCACGGCCGCAAGGGGTTCGGGTGGGTTGGTTTGGGTCTAGCACTTGGTCCTCAAGTTTAGATTAACTCCTTGAGTCGCAAGGAAGTGAAGTTGGCTCGTGTCGCGGCTCGATCTGATTCATTTATCTATTTACTACATCTATGTTTTATAACTAAAATAAAACACGAAATCGGAACATCACATAATAACGCACTAACTTATAAACGTTTAAGACTAGCATGTAATTCATTCGACAAGTACACAAAATTATCGTCATTTTTTCGAGCGTGCAATTTAAGTCTCCGAATCAATTTAGCGTAGGAACAAATAACCGTGAAAGTAGTGCGTTTAAGATATCTGAAAAACCGGGATGTCACATTATCCCTGCCAGCATTGCACTGGCTGTGGTCGCGCAGGTCATACTGTTCAAACCTGCCGCATGCCCCAGCGAACGAACCGCCACCAGCCTTCAACCCAAACCCACCAACAATTAATGGGTCAAGCTCAACAACCCCTACTATTTCCACCCACCCAACATTTAGCCCAAACATATTACCAACCCAATTATCCTATGGGTCAATCTATGCGGGCTTGCTACAATTACGGAGACCCAAGCCATTTCAGAAACACTTGTCCAAGGTTGGTAAACATTATTCATGCTCAGGCCCAAGCCAACCCGGTGAATCAAGCGAACCAAGCTCCTCCACCTGCAAGAGGAAGAGCTTTCAATATCAACGCTAATCAGGCTAGAGCTGACGGCAATGTGGTTAACGGTACGTTCCTTATAAATGGTAGATATGCCTCTATGTTATTTGATACTGGTGCGGATAGAAGTTTTGTGTCCTTAGAATTTGAACCTATCTTAAACCAAAATCGGGATAAGCTCATGGAATCCATAACGGTAGAAGTTGCTGACGGGAAACCAGTTTCATTAAACTCTATTATACGCAACTGTACACTCACCTTAAACGACCACGAATTCTCAGTCGACCTTATTCCTATGAAGCTGGGAAGTTTTGATATCATAATTGGTATGGACTGGCTCAGTCAACATCAGGCAGAAGTTGTATGTCGCGAAAAATTTATACGTATTCCTCTTTCAAACGGTCAAACTCTTCGAATCTTTGGAGAAACCTCGTCGAAGGGGCTCAGCTTAATGTCTTGTCTTCAAGCCCAAAAATATCTTCGCAAAAATTACGTCGCGTTTTTTAGCTCATATCATCAACAAGGGAACCATGGAGAAGAAACTTGAAGACATTCCAGTAGTAAAAGATTTTCCGCAAGTTTTTCCTGATGACATTTCAGGACTTCCTCCGGTTAGAGAAGTCGAATTCCGTATTGATCTTATACCTGGTGTTACACCAGTTGCAAAGTCTCCTTATAGGTTAGCCCCCTCTGAAATGCAAGAGCTAGCCAGTCAATTACAAGAGTTGACTGACAAGGGATTCATACGTCCTAGCTCCTCGCCTTGGGGTGCACCTGTCCTTTTTGTAAAGAAGAAAGATGGATCGTTTCGTATGTGCATCGACTACAGAGAGCTCAACAAATTAACAATCAAGAATCGCTATCCTTTACCTCGCATTGATGATCTTCTTGACCAACTCCAAGGTGCCAGCTACTTTTCCGAAATCGACCTTCGATCTGGTTATCATCAACTTAGAGTACATGAAGAAGACATCCCAAAGACCGCATTCCGAACTCGTTATGGTCATTATGAATTCATGGTCATGCCATTTGGTTTAACCAACGCTCTAGCAGTCTTCATGGACCTAATGAACAGAGTCTGCAAACCTTATCTTGATCGATTTGTTATAGTCTTCATCGACGACATTCTTATTTATTCAAAGTCTAAGTCTGATCATGAGCGTCATCTTCGACTCATCCTTACACTTCTAGAGAATGAAACGCTTTACGCAAAATTCTCCAAATGCGAATTCTGGTTAAAAGAGGTGCAATTCCTCGGACATGTAGTCAATGACAAGGGAATACATGTCGACCCCTCAAAGATCAAAGCGGTACAAGAATGGCAAGCTCCACGTACACCAACTGAAGTAAGATCTTTTCTTGGTTTGGCTGGTTATTATCGTCGATTCATCTCAAACTTCTCACGCATTGCTGTACCACTCACGGCTTGAACTCATAAGGGAAAACCTTTCATATGGGGACCCAAGCAAGAAGAAGCCTTCCAAACTCTTAAACAAAAACTTTGTGATGCACCAATCCTTACTCTTCCTGAAGGTTGTGATGATTTCGTGGTCTATTGCGACGCGTCAGGGAAAGGATTAGGCTGCGTTCTAATGCAAAGAGGAAAAGTTATAGCTTATGCTTCGAGACAACTCAAGACGCATGAGAAGAACTACACCACTCATGACCTAGAACTTGGAGCCGTTGTGTTCGCTCTTAAGATATGGAGACATTATCTCTATGGTACTAAGTGTGAAATATACACTGACCACAAGAGTCTTCAACATATCTTCTATCAAAAGGAGTTAAATATGAGGCAACGAAGATGGGTCGAACTTCTAAATGACTATGACTGAGAAATTTGATACCACCCTGGCAAAGCAAATGTGGTGGCTGATGCACTTAGTCGAAAGGGTTATGCGAACTCCATTCGTCTTCTATGTTCGCAAATCATAACTGACTTTAAAGATCATATTCGAGAAGCCCAACATGTTTCAGTAACGGAAGATGATGTACGAAAGGAGATGTCCTGTGGAGCTGAACTTAAAATTAAAACTAAATCTGACGGTATTCTGTACTACCTAGATCGTATCTGGATTCCTAACCACAACAATCTTCGTGAAATTCTTATGAAGGAAGCTCACAAAACGCGATACTCTATACACCCAGGAGCCGATAAGATGTATCAAGACCTACGATATACCTATTGGTGGCCTGGAATGAAAAAGGATATTGTTGTTTTTGTTTCCAAGTGCCTTACATGTTCCAAGGTGAAAGCTGAACACCAAAGACCCTCAGGACTTCTGGTCCAACCTGAAATACCTGTATGGAAGTGGGAAAATATAACCATGGATTTCATTACCGGGTTACCTCGCACTTCTGGTGGGTATGACACTATATGGGTAATTATCGACCGACTTACAAAATCAGCTCACTTTATTCCTATCCGCGAAGATTTCAAGAACGAAAAGCTTGCTCGTATTTATATCAGCGAAATCGTAAGCCGACATGGGGTACCGTTAAGCATTATTTCTGATCGTGATGGTCGTTTCACTTCACGAACATGGCAAGCAGTACAAGCCGCTATGGGTACGCGATTAGATCTCAGTACCGCCTATCATCCTCAAACTGATGGTCAATCTGAACGCACCATCCAAACTCTTGAAGATATGCTTCGCGCATGTGTTATAGACTTCAAGGGAAATTGGGACGCTCATCTACCATTAGTAGAATTTTCGTACAACAACAGCTATCATTCAAGTATCAGCATGTCACCTTTTGAAGCCTTATATGGTCGTAAGTGCCGATCTCCAGTATGTTGGCACGAAATTGGGGAAGCTCAAATCACTGGTCCAGAATTGATCCAAGAAACCACAGACAAGATCCATCAAATCCGAAACAATCTTCTAGCGGCTCAAAGTCGTCAAAAGAGTTATGCAGATAAACGACGAAAGCCTTTAGAGTTTAACATTGGTGATCATGTACTTCTAAAAGTGACACCGTGGAAGGGAGTAGTTCGTTTTGGTCAAAAAGGCAAGCTAGCACCACGCTACGTAGGACCTTTCAAGATACTCGAAAGAGTAGGACCTGTAGCATAAAAGCTTGATCTACCAGAAGAACTCAACATGATTCATCCCACATTCCACGTGTCGAACTTGAAGAAGTGTCTCGCTGATGAAAACCTCCACATTCCGCTGGAAGATATTCAGATTGATGAATCTATGCATTTTATTGAAAGACCTGTAGAGATCATGGACTCCGGAGAAAAACGTTTACGACGAAGTCGCATTCCAATTGTTAGGGTACGCTGGGAGTCGAAACGGGGACCTGAGTTTACTTGGGAACGTGAAGACTCAATGCGTGGAAAATACCTGCATCTTTTTACTACTCCTTCTATTACTTAAATTTCGGGACGAAATTCCTAAAAGTAGGGGATACTGTAACATTTGTCAAAAACGGGTTTCCAAAACCCGCTCCGTTTTGTAATCGAATATCAAGTTATAAATGTCACGTTGTATATTTATGGATATTTTGATTTTTAATGATACATAGTTAATAAACAAACTAAACTATAAAAGTTATAATTGATAAAAAGTAAAAATAAAGTGTTTAAAAATAAATTGCGGCTGCCGGGACTCGAATCCGGGTCAGCCGGATTATAACTTCAAAGACTTAACACTCACCCGCATAACCACTCCGCCACTTGTTTGTTTTCTGTCATCTTTAGGAAACAAATAGATCTAATAGACAAATGTAAATCAATCGGTTACGTCAATTGTAACTGAAATCGGTTATCAAACACTTAAAGACGATTTGGATACTCGCGATTCAATGAGTATAACCGATAAACTAATAAATCCAATCAATTCTGCTGTGAATGAAACTTGAATTCGGAAGTGAATCGGTTTAATAACCGAAAACTTTCAATTCTCGGATTACTTCAATCTTAGACCTCTCCTGCGACTCAAAATACTCTGCAAGACCTTCAATTACATTTCCGCACATTTTACTGTCCACCGGAGAAGGTCATTTTTCTCGCCGGAAAAATTCTGCAAGTCGTCGGAAAACCAAGACTCACATCCACACGGTAATTCCTTCGACTCTTTCTGTTTCAATCGTTTGATTAATCTGTCTCTAACACAACTCCACCATCAGAATCAATCCCAGTCAACGTTTGTTGAAATTCCTACCTTTGCCGAAAAATTTCTGAAACTTCCGGAAACACACTGAGAGCTGGTATGATCTTTCAAACTTCTGTTAAACTTTGATTAAGTATCTCAACTTCATAAATAATCGAACAGAATTGTTAATTGATTTCAACAGCCGGAGTTCAATATCAGAGCCGACGGACCTCTGCCGGAATTCTGTGAGAATCACTGATCGGTACATCCTTTCCCCCAAACTCTCTCCATTCGTTACCTTTAAATTACTCATAAAGTTTAAAAAACCAGATTAGGCATAAATCAATCAAAACAGTTGGACTTTGTTTTCTGGGTAAAGTTAACGAAGAAGACGAAGACGCGGTATAATATAAGGCTAATAAAAATCGATATAATGAACGGGTTAGACACACAGTCCAGCGGTGGACTGTGTGCAAGCATATACGCATACGTCCCGAGTTCGATTCTTGATACACGCACCCTCTATGTAATAAAATGCCTTTTTGTTTAAAACTGAACCGGGTTAATCCTCGTTAGTTGTTAAGTATAGTAAAAATTGGTATATTAACCAAGTTAGACACACAGTCCAGCGGTGGACTGTGTGTGATGTTAAAGCACAAGTCCCGGGTTCGAAACCTGTCACTAGCACCAGTTTGATGAATTAAAATGTTTTTGAAATTAAAAGAATTTTGGATAAATCGAATTAGTATATAAATATAATTAAAAACAAGATTATTTCGGGTTAGACACGTAGCTCAGTTGGTAGAGCTGCGTGCACGCGTACGGGAGGTCTCGGGTTCGAGTCTCACCCAGCGCATACATGCACACTGACCGAACCGGTCAACAGGTCAACAAGTCAACGGTCAACGGTCAACGGTCAACGCAAAAATAAACAATTTTTTTATATTTTTATTTATTACTTTAATTTAAAAATTAATTAAAAATACTTAAAAATAATATTTTAAAGATAGAAAATAGCCTTAAACTCACAAAAATATATCTAATAATTACATTAAAATCCTTAATAAAATCCACTCATTTACTATATTTTTCCGTTATTATTTAGGTTAGTAATTCTCGTTGTCCAACTTTCCCGACTCGTGCGCATCTCATCATCTCCAATCAAACGCACCCAATGTGAGTGAATCTTTACAAATTCCCCGTTTTAATCACGTTTTGGGGTGTATCATGTGTCTTGCTATATATTATATTTAAACCATTGTGCATACATCATATCATGAACTTGTGTATTCAGCTTATTACAACTGTTTGTGTGGTTATTGTTAGATTCAATTTATTATTTCAGTACATGCAATTTCATAGGCCGCCGCTCCCCATTACATTATGAGCGTTGAGCATGTTCCCCATTACATTATGAGCGTGAACCTGGCGTGCCCACATTACGATCGGCTCCGTTTGATTGAGCCTTGATCGCACAGACATTTATCATTTTCAGTACATGCAATACGATCGGCTCCGTTTGATTGAGCCTTGATCGCACAGTTTCATTCATGTTATTTATCGTATGATGTTGGTATGTTAATGTATGCTATCATGTGTTATTGTATGTTGTATATGTGATTGCAATTGCTACTACTTGATTATTTACATTTGCTCATTTATGATTATGCACAATTTTTCATTGATAAACTAACAAGAAAATCAATAACAAATGTTTATCTAACAAGGTTCACTCGCCAACTTATGTTGACCCAAAAACCCCCATTTTTACACATGATACAGGTGAACCAGCTGCAGCCAGAAACACATAGGATTGGACTAGAAGAATAAAATGATTTAGAGTTTGGGATTGTTATGTTTGGTTTATTTTCTTTGTATTGTATGGACATGTTTGGATATTTGGAAATGTAACTTTGACTTTAATAAATATGAAACATACTAGTAAATATCATGAGCTTTGGTGATAACCCAATTATGCCCCGACTCTTATTTCGCTGCGGGTCGGGGTGTGACACATGGCCAGATTCAAAACTTGACACTTTAGCCCCCTTAACTTATAAAAGCCTTCTAAAACATCTTTTTGGCATAATTAGCCCTCCGAGCCAATACTTGGCATACCTGGGATTATGCCCAGACATTGTCGAGCTCTCGGTTCGTTAAAAGGTCACTCAGAGGTAAGAATTAACACGTTGACACTTTTAATCCCTCCATTATCCAACTTTTATATTTTATTGGATTTAATCACTCTCGTCCAACAAACAGGACATATGAGAGTTAGGGCTACGTAAAGGATCACTCAGAGGCTCAGTATAAGCATGTTGACTCCGATGTCACTCAGAGGCTAGGCATGTTGACACAACGGTCACTCAGAGGCCAAGTTTAAGCATAACGACACTAATGGTCGTTCGTAGGCTACGTTTTATGCATAACAATGGTCGTTTAGAGGCTACATTTTTATGCATTACGACACTAATGGTCGTTTAGAGGCTAGGTTTATGCATGTTGACATCAGAAAGTCATTCAGAGGGTCAGTTTGAGCATGTTGTCACTTTTAGTCCTTAATAGTCTTTAATAGACTATATTAAAAAATACAAAACGTGTCACTATACTATTGGACACGATTTTACAGGGTGTTACATCCTCACCCCGTAAAAGAAATCTTGACCTCGAGATTTTATTCAAAAGATGTGGTTACTTTTGTCGCATAGTGGACTCAACCTCCCATGTATATTCGGGACCTCTAAAAGCGTCCCACTTAACCTTTACTATAGGTATTAACTTTCTTCGGAGCTTCTTAACCTGTCGATCCTCGATCGAAATTGGTTTCTCAACGAACCTCAGGTTTTCATCAATTTGCACATATTCGTGCGACATTTCTAGCGACTCATCGGCTAGACATTTCTTAAGATTAGATATGTGGAATACATCATGGATTCCACCAAGCTCCTTTGGCAACCTAAGCTTGCCGACACATTCGACTATCTCGAAGGGTCCTATATATATTGGGATCAACTTGCCCTTCTTTCCGAAACGCATCACACTTTTCCAAGGTGATACTTTCAGCATGACTTTGTCCCCTACTTGGAACTGAAGAGGTTTACGCCTCTTGTCAGCATAGCTCTTCTGCCTATCTCTGACAGCTTTGAGATGATCACGTATTTGCACAATCTTTTCCGTGGTCTCCAGGACAATATCTGGTCCTGATAGTTGGGCCTCCCCAACTTCTGCCCAACACATGGGTGTTCGACACTTTCTCCCATATAAGGCCTCAAAAGGAGCAGCCTTGATGCTAGTATGATAACTGTTATTGTAGGAGAATTCTATTAGGGGTAAGTGGTCGTCCCAACTTCACCTAAATCAATCACACATGCCCTAAGCATGTCTTCTAGTGTCTGGATAGTACGCTCACTTTGACCATCAGTCTGCGAACGGTAAGCCGTACTAAAATTTAATCGTGTGCCAAACGATTGTTGGAAACTTTTCCAAAAGTGAGACGTGTATCTAGTATCTCTATCAGATACTATAGATACTGGCACACCGTGTAGGGATACAATATTGTCCACGTACAACTTAGCCAACTTGTCAGAATTATAAATCTCTTTAATTGGCAAAAAGTGTGCTGACTTAGTCAGCCTATCCAATGACCCAATCGTGCCATTAGCACATTTGGTCTTAGGTAACTTGGTAATCAAGTCCATTGTTACCATTTCCCATTTCCAAGTGGGAATCTCAAGTTGTTGTAGAAGTCCTGACGGTTTCTGATGTTCGACCTTAACTTGCGAACACGTCAGACACTTAGCTACATAAGTGGCCATGGATTTCTTCAAACCCATCCACCAAAAATTTTTCTTCAAATCTTGATATATTTTGTCACCTCCTGGGTGAACTGAGTATCTCGAACTATGCGCCTCTTGGAGGATTAGATCTCTAAGTCCTCCAAAGATCGGAACCCAAATTCTATCATTAATCTTAGGATTCCATCCTTTCCAGGCGTTAACTGATTAACAGTTCCGCCTATTCCTCATTAGGAATATTAGCCGTTAACGGGGCTTGTTTTTGCGCATCTAATAGCTTTTCACTTAAGCTATTTCTGAGCTCAATGCTCTTGGTGTTAATCCTAATAGGTTTAACTCTTTCTTCGCGACCTTAAGGCGTCAGCAACTACATTTGCCTTGCCGGGATGGTATCGAATTTCGCAATCATAATCATTTAATGTTTCCATCCAATGTTGTTGTCGCATGTTCAATTCTTTCTCATTGAACAGGTGTTGGAGACTCTTATGGTCAGTGTATATAATACACTTCGTACCATACAAGTAATGTCTCCATAGCTTTAGTACAAATACAACGGCACCCAACTCCAAGTCATGGGTGGTGTAATTTATTTCATGCACCTTTAATTGTCGTGATGCATAGGCAATTACCTTGCTATTTTGCATTAGCACACAGCCCATACCGGTATGTGATGCATCACAATAAACAACAAAATTCTCAATACCCTCAGGTATAGATAACACAGGAGCGTTGCTCAACTTGTGTTTTAGAATCTCAAAAGATTCTTGTTGCTTTGGACCGCAATTATACTTAACATTCTTATGGGGTCAAGGTAGTTAAAGGAGTGTCTATTCTTGAAAAGTTCTCAATGAACCTCCTATAGTAACCAGCGACTCCTAGGAAACTACGAACTTCTGTTAGGGTTTTGGGTACTTCCCAATTCATTATGGCCTTAATTTTGGCGGGATCCACTTGGATACCTCGCTCACTTACCATGTGTCCAAGAAATTGGACTTCTCTAAGCCTAAATTCGCATTTAAAGAACTTTGCATAAAGTTTCTCCTGCCTTAATAATTCTAGGATGCACCGAAGATGTTTCTTGTGATCAGCTTGATTATGAGAATAGATAAGTATGTCGTCTATGAAGACAATGACAAACTTATCCAAATACGGTTTGCAGACTATGTTCATGAGGTCCATGAATACTGCTGGTGCGTTTGTGAGCCCAAAAGGCATCACCAAGAATTCAAAATGACCATAGCGGGTCCTGAAGGCTGTCTTAGGAACATCTTCACTTCTAACCTTCAGTTGATGATATCCTGATCTCTATCTTAGAAAAGTAACTAGCCCCTTGAAGTTGGTCGAATAAATCATCAATCCTAGGCAGAGGATATCTATTCTTAATTGTTAGCTTGTTCAACTCCCGATAGTCGGTGCACATCCGCATTGATCCGTCTTTCTTCTTAACGAAGAGGATTGGAGCTCCCCAAGGCGAGGAACTAGGTTGAATAAATCCTTTCTCCAAGAGTTCATCCAATTGAACTCTTAACTCGTTCATTTCGGTTGGAGCTAGTCTATATGGAGCTCTAGCTACGGGTGCAGATCCTGGTATGATGTTAATTCTGAACTCTACTTGCCTATCCGGATGTAGGCCTGGTAATTCTTCAGGGAAAACATCGGGACACTCCGAGATAACTGGTTGATCTTCAAGGTTCGGCTTAAGTTCATTGATGGTTACTTGCGCCATGTTGATAACACAGTTTCTTCTCAAACACTTGGATGCCTTAAATAACGACACCTTGTCTGGCAATCCATAGTGTGAGTCTCCGAGGATGGTGATCATTTCGCCAGATGGGGTTTTAATTTCGATGAGCTTCTTATCGCAGGCAATGCGGGCTTGGCTATTGGATAACCAATCCATGCCTAACACAACATCGAACCCCGCCAATTTCATTGGCAGAAGAGAGATAGGGATGGAATGATTCTTAATGGATATAGAATATCCATCAAGAATGGAAGTTGCGGTTTCTAAGGTTCCATCGGCAGGTTCTATCTCATAGGTTTTATCTAGAGTTCTTATGGGCAGGTTTAATAGTTTACTAAACTTATGATCAACAAAAGATTTATCCGCACCCGAATCGAAAAGAACTCTAGCATAAATATCATTATTATGACGTTATTGTCATTAACAGCTTCCTTAGCAGTTAGCCGAAAAGCGCGTGCATTCCCCTTCTTGGCCTCTCCAAGCTTTGGATTATTATTCTTTGAATTCTTAGGGCCGTTAGTTGCAACGTGCCCTTTTTCATTGCAGATATAACATACAGCATCCTTAAGATCTTTACAGTCTAGGGTCTTATGCCCTCTCCTTTTACAAATACCATAAGGTCTAGCTTGTGAATCAGAATTACACTGTCCCCAGTGCCTGCGGTTGCAAGTCTTACAAAATGGCATCATAGCCGACTTGCCTTGGTTCCCTTTGAACCCGAGTCTCCCTTTATTTCTTATTAAATCTATGGGAGTTGTCATCTTCCCTCTTCCTTTTCCGTCAGTTTCAGACTTAACTGACTTTTGTCTTACTAAATCAAGGGTGAGAGAAAGAGATAGATCTACAGCAGACCTATAGGTATTAGGCTGAGCAGCCTTTACCATGCCCTTAATCTCGGGTGCTAATCCATTGATAAAACGCGCAATGCGTTTGTCTTCTGGGGTGATTAGATAGGAAACTAGCCTAGATAGGGAATTGAAATTAGAGACATACTTCCGACAGTCTAGGTTTTTCATTGAAAGAGATAAGAAATCTGTCTCTATTTTCTCCACCTCATGGGGTGGGCAGTAGGTTTCCTTAATAAGGTCCATAAACTTAGACCATCCCAGATTATACAGGTATACTTTACCTGTTAACCGTATCATGGCCTTCCACCATGTTAGGGCATCGCCCTTAAAGGACTGTGATACATACTTGACCACATCCTTTTCAGCACAACCGCTGATATCTACTATTGTTTCCATCTCATCTAGCCACTTAAGGGCTTCTACAGCTCCTTTTTCTCCATTAAAGTCTCAGGGTTCACAGGAGACAAAGTACTTATAGGTGCATCCGTCCTTAGAAGAACGGGACTTATCAGCATAATTTATTTTCTTTGGTTCACTCTTCTCATTTGAAGAGTGAACGAAGCTCTCCTTATGAGCTGAAGATGGTGGAATAGATAATGGTTTAAAGCGAGTAGCACTCGACTCTCTTAACTTCTCTATGGCCTTACCCATGGCCTTTTCTATAGCCGCATCAATGCGTGCTTGGAAGTCATTATTATCTATGGCTACATTTTCGGCGTCCTTAGAGTTGACGTTCTGATGGCTACTTTGTGCCTCGTTAGAATTAACCATTCTTCAAAGCTTTGGTTCTATAATACCAAATAAAATTTCTCTTAGCCATGGTATAACAACCATATCGGCTTTTTAAACATTGGGTATATCAATCCATTGCCTATTTAAACTAGTGTGAATAACATCACAACTCTTAGGCTTAATATAACTATATTTGGCCTAGGTCTTAATAGGACCATCATAGGCAAATTACAATTTGGACATAGTCCGTTTATTACCAAACAGGGGATCGCAATATCACACCGTCATTGTCATATAGACAATTATATTTAGCACATAGGCTTGTCACAAAGGACATCAAATATGGCACATAGGTCTGTCACTATTGGACATAAGATTATGGCACATAGGCCTGTCACTATTGGACATAAAATAGGGCACATAGGCACTACATCACTAATGGATGTTTTATTCATCACTGCAATGGTGATATTTAGCCGGGATCAAATATATCACATGGGCCTTATAGAATAGATCATAACCCGAAAGGGTAATGCATCACTAATGGATGTTTTAATTTATCATCGCACTGATGATATTAGCCGGGATCAAACAGATCCAAAGGGCTATATAAAATACATCTCTAATGGATGTCTTATTCATCACCACACTGATGATATGTAGCCGGGATCAAATAGATCACAAGGGCTATATAAAATACATCGCTAATGGATGTTTTATTTATCACCGCACTGGTGATATTTAGCCGGGACCAAACAGATCACAAGGGCTATATAAAATACATCTCTAATGGATGTTTTATTTATCACCGCACTGGTGATATTTAGCCGGGATCAAATAGATCACAAGGGCTATATAAAATACATCTCTAATGGATGTCTTATTCATCACCACACTTGTGATATTTAGCCGAGATCAAATAGATCACAAGGGCTATATAAAGTTAGGACATAGTCCATTACCTTGAAGGCTAGTGTGATTCCTCAAGTTACACTACCAAGAGTATGAAGATTACTTGAATGTTATCATAAGAGGACCTTAATGGTTGATTAATAGTCCCAGTCACATTGACCTTAATGACTTGGAGGCTTGAACTTAGTCCACCACCTCTAGATAGAAGGATAACTTCCTTTAACTATCATGATAGAAGACCCTTCCGTTCTTAACTATCATTTATATATTTGGCCAAATATGTGATCTGTGCCACTCGGCAAATTTAAACCATTAAGATCTTTTTGGAATTATATCGCAGAGCATAAATTCGAGTAAAATCGAGACGCTCGTTTTCAAGAGGATGAATACATATATATAATTCCAAAGTACTTCATTAAACTTTCATAAGAAATTATAATACTAGAAAATGAAATAAACTGTCCATGCAAGGACTTTAAAGAAATAAAAATGTCCACGCATGGACCAAAGAAACAATAATGTCCTTGCAGGGACTATATATTATTAGAAGAGACTTCACTCGTCCTTCTTTCCCTTGACCAACTTGGAGAGTTTCTTGAAGAACTTGTTTGTCTTCTTCTCCGTTTTCTCTGATTGCTGCTGCATTTCTTTCATTCTTTCTAAGGCCTCATTAATGGCCTCAAGTGGTGGCGGAGGTTGTGGTTGTGGCATAACCGGATACTGGTACCCATAAGTTGGATATCCAGTTGGTGGATAAGTAGGTGGGAAAGGAGACGGGTAAAGTGCATTGTGCATTACAGCTTGCATATAGGGGTCTTGCGACCATGCTTGATAGTCTACCGGTGTAGACGGGTTAAAAGGATCGTATCCAGACGTGTCTGGATATGTGGGGATTGGGTTAGTATAACCTGTTGGTGGTGGTTGAACCATAGGTGTTGGTGTTGGTTCCACTACATGTGAGATATTAGAGGGTCCACCCATTTTGGGTCCTCGTGAATTGTGGGGTAAGAGTTGAGCAAAGGTGGCAGCGATCCCGACCTTTGTCCGGCACGTACCGACATACGTGCTCCACACTTTCTTCTTGGTGGTTCAGGTGGTGGTTGAGGTTGGTCCACCGGTTCCATGTGGACATCTTCTTGTACTGGGGTGGTTGAGAGTGATGAGAAGGAGTGTGGGCGAAAGTGAATTGGTTCTAGTATTGATCTCATTCATTAGGACCTTGGTAGGGCGATCCAGCATAAGAGTTCGAATCGCTAGAAATATCTATGGGATGTGCGTTCGATCCCGACGACGGCATCTCCGGGTCTTGGCTGGTCCAATTGGTTTTGATCGGATGGAGGCGTGTTTAAATAATGGTTAGGGTTAAATTCCTCATGGTAAGAGTGATGGGAATGGAAATGGTGAGAATGGTGTGAATGATAGGAGTGGTGAGAGTGGTAAGAATTTTGGGAATGTGAGGGTGAGTGTCTATTAGAGACAGAACGTCTCGCTGGTTTCCAAGGAGACGAATCTCCTGATTCTTGGTATGCATCTAAGTTGTGAGGTTGAGGGGGAATGCGCCGTGATGGTCCTCCCCTCATTGGACCTTTTCCTCTCCCACTTTGTCCTTGTACACGTGGTGGCATTTTCCTGTCAAAAACAATACTAATAACTTAATAACGAAATGAGAAATCCTAGGTCAATACCTAGACTCGGAAGTCTAAGGAATGTGCTCGTGTAAGTTTGAGATTAAACACAAAAGGCTAGTGTTTAATTCTCTTAAATGCTGGCTCTGATACAAACCTGTCACACCCCGGATTTTCCAACCCAAATCCATACACCCGGTGGGCCCGGGTGGGGAGTATCGTGACGTCAGTTAATAATCATCATAGTCAATTAAACACGGCACAACGGAAGTCTTGGAGTAAAATTACTATTACAAACCGAATGTTCAAAATACAAAAATAATATACAGGCTCGTAATAGAAGATCCACAGGCAAATAATAAAATTTACAAGAAAGAATATAAAACAGACTTTAGGGCAGATCTAAGGATTTGCAAGATCCTCTTATTCACTACTGAGCAGCTTTCAGCCTATTTCGTATTGTACCGGCAGTTTAGTCTTTGGACGATGCGTCAGCTTATGCTGGTAAATACACCCAGCTGACTCATTTTGAAACTTTAAAATGGTTTTTAAGTGCAAAACAGCACAAAATCTTATATTAACTTGGGAAAGTTGACCTTGCAACCTTGTATCAGATTCACATGTTTGTCAATACATACAGGGCCCAGTACAGAAACCGAGACATGATTAAATACACACCACTCAGGACTCACGAAGAAGTCATCCCCAACGTCTTGAGAATATTGCATATGAACGTCTGTCAGGTGTATGCCTACACCCCGCGCTAAGGTCGTGGCCAATAACTAATGTATTGAGCCGAGGATATCTAGGACGCGGTAATTTAACCCCCGATGTTTAAGTTATCAAACAAAACTGATTAAAACAAAATATGAGGTTTACTAGCCACAAACGGGCATTCGATTGACCCCATTTTGGACCAAGCGGTAATAATTTACCGTACCCCAAGCCCGTATAGGGAAAATAAGTCGAGAATATTTACATGAGCTAGTCTTCTTCTTTTATTTTTAAATAACTTAGCTGTATATTAAAGTACTAAGTGTAGATAGCATTTACAGGGAAGGCTCTAGTCTGGATTATGGCATAAGCTAGCCAATTAAATACTAATGGTCTTATAAACCAAATAGTGTACATGATCATTACGTATAACGCTTGATTAAACGATGATCGGATAGAATGTAGTTTAACCCGACAAGTACTTTGACTTGCATATTATGGGTAAACAATTAACATTCTGGATTTTGAGATTAAAATGATAAGGTTAAACCCGTTTCGGTTAATTTCCGTAGAAATAGTTAAATATACGTAACCGTGCGCATTTAAGCGATATCGGGTAACCGGATAAGTCATGGACAAGCTCTATATGCCGTTATATTTTAAATAAGTTAAGATATCAGTAGGATATCAACTTGTATGCCATTTAAGGTTTTAAACGAAACTATGCCTTATAAGGGCATTTCGGTAATTATGTGTCGTATAAAAGAAACTTGAATATATTTTCAGTTTATATTCATGATTATTATGGAAAAATAATTTATTTATGATATAATATCAGTAGGATACCAATTATATGTGTATTTTACCTTTTATGACCAAACTATGCACCGAAGGGGCATTTTGGTCATTTTACACATAGTTTATAAATTATTTGGGATTATGAGTTTATAACATGTACCTACTGCAATTTTGTTTAAAATAAGTTTTAAAATCAGTAGGTATCAAGTCTTGGTCAATAATATGGTTTAAAACCATACTATGCGTCGAAACGGTACTTATGTCGTAAAATGACGTCTTTATGCGATATTTATGAAAACTGATGTTAAGTTTAGATTAAAATGATTTAAATATGTTATCTAATATAACATATCAGTAGGTAAATGATTTATCTAGAAAAGATTTGATTAAAATCATTTTATGAGCCATAAGGGCTAAAACCGTCATTTATCGACATAGTTTAAGGACCTGTTTGAAAACTCGGTTTATAACTTAGTTTAACATCCCAAATAATCCTAATTATAATATTACATTAGTAGGAAACTTATTTTCAAGTTTAATACCATTTATAACCTTGTTTTATACAAAAAGGTCATTTTAGTCAAGAATGGCATAATTATGGAACTTGCGCATAAACTTGGATTCTGATTACGATCATGTAATATAACCTCAGAGGGTTATATTATGATCATAATGCAACTTTAGATCAGTAGGTAACTTATCTAAGTCGGGTCAGAATCGAAAGTCAAAGCAGAAGTCAAACTTCACGACTTTCGGTTGCGAACCGATCCTAGAACTTAAATTGACGAGCCAAACATGTTCTTACATATTCTAATAATTATTACCAACTTGTTTAAGTGTCAAAACAGGTTTCATAACATATATAAGATCAATTTATGATTTTTCCGAAAAATGGCCTGTTTGACTTTTTAGTATCATAACTTTGACCCGTCAATTGGTCTAGCAAACGTGATCTTCAGGAGGTGCCCTTTATAGGGATAACACCTACCTTATTACGATCACTTAGCCATGTTCATTTCGAACAATGGCTGGACCATAATGGTCTTAACCAAAAGTCAAAGCATTTTCCAAAAAAACGCTTGACTTTTGGCTATAAAAGTCTATAAACGAAAATGCAAGAGCGAGAAACACTTACAAGAGGTTCCTAGAATGCAAGAGAACTAAGTTGGATGCTCCTTTCAGCTAGGAACTTCCAGAGGAGGGAGAAGAGTGAATAAATGAGAAAGGTGCAAGTTGGAATGTGAACTTAAGCACCTATTTATAGTTGGAGAGCTCAAAGGAGATGAAGCCAGGTGTTTAGGGGTGTAAGAGGAAGCTTACAAGTGTCCCAAAACGTGGCATAGCAGTTTGGGAAGCCATTGGTTTCGATTTAATGGTTTTGGGGCTTTGTTTGGAGGCCAAGCCAAACTTTCTGTAGTAGACCTGTTCTCGCGCCACGCGAGAGACCCAGGCCTGGTCTCTCGCGGCCCGCGACCGCCCCATGGCCAGATTCAAAACTTGACACTTTAGCCCCCTTAACTTATAAAAGCCTTCTAAAACATCTTTTTGGCATAATTAGCCCTCCGAGCCAATACTTGGCATACCCGGGATTATGCTCAGACATTGTTGAGCTCTCGGTTCGTTAAAAGGTCACTCAGAGGTAAGAATTAACATGTTGACACTTTTAATCCCTCTATTATCCAACTTTTATATTTTATTGGATTTAATCGCTCTCGTCCAACAAACAGGACATATGAGAGTTAGGGCTACGTAAAGGATCACTCAGAGGCTCAGCATAAGCATTTTGACTCCGATGTCACTCAGAGGCTAGGCATGTTGACACAACGGTCACTCAGAGGCCAAGTTTAAGCATAACGACACTAATGGTCGTTCAGAGGCTACGTTTTATGCATAAGAACACTAATGGTCGTTCAGAGGTTACGTTTTTTATGCATTACGACACTAATGATCGTTCAGAGGCTAGGTTTATGCATGTTGACATCAGAAAGTCATTCAGAGGGTCAGTTTGAGCATGTTGTCACTTTTAGTCCTTATTAGTCTTTAATAGACTATATTAAAAAATACAACACGTGTCACTATACTATTGGACACGATTTTACAGGGTGTTACATGGTAAAAGTGTTGTTGATCACTAGACTGAGGTCTTTGATTTGGATAGGTTATCATGGGTCTAAAACTATTAGACTGACTTCTACACTCCCTAGCAAAATGACCCAATCTATTACACGTATAACATTTGATTTTGGATTTATATAACCCTACCCTTGACCTGCCATGTAACCATGGGTACTTCCTATCAGTGTTTTTTTATAGAAGTTGTTTGTTCTAACACCTAGCAAGGCTGATTGATGCAAAATGTCCATTTCCTCTAAGTCAGTGGGATCAATATGTTGTAAGTCACTAAAAACAAAGGACATGTTATTAGGACTTTGACCATCACCATTTGTTGTAAGAGCAAAGTTTAAAGAGTACTGATCAGAGTTTATGTCAATGTAATGATCATAACCCTGATCATTTACTGTTCCAGATGATGATTGTTCTTGACTCAAAAGTTTTGTGTTGCCAAAGACATAATCATCAGACGCTTTCTAGTTTCCGAGGGTTTCTTCTTTTGAATAAGTTATCTGTCAAAGGTCAAGAGCTTATCATGAAGTTGAGTCAAGGTCATCTCCTTGAATCCTGGTGTGGTCTCATAACAATAACAATAGTGTCCATTTTTCAGGTAGTGACCTAAGAAGTTTATTACTCAAAGTGAAATTAGAAAATTCTTTGTTTTCCAATTGTAACTCACTAATCAAACAAGTGAGTGATGTATTGCAAAATACATTGATTTATCGTGTATAGTTTTCTACATTTTTTTATTCGTTATTTCGATTTTTAGGTATATATTAGCTTCTTTTGATTGATTGATTGTTTGTTTACAGGTCTCGGTTGCTGAAAAGTGAAGAAAGTGGTTAAAATCATCTTAAAAAGAGCTAACAGCAAGGATTGGGTCGAGTCGTAGCTGAATGGGAACACAAAACGAGGAATTCTGAGAAAACATGCCCGTCGCGCTACGTGAAGGCCCAAGAAGAAGAGTGTCGCGTAACGTCTAGCTTGGAAATATAATCGTTGGAATTTGATAGCGCGGTGCTACGCGTAGGTGAAAGATTATATCCGTCGCGTACCGTAACGGGGTTGATTGTTGCGACAGAGTAGTAATAGATGCTGGATTGCTGTTAAAACCATATAAATACATCATTAACTCCTAAGTTAAACCTAATTACGAATCTAGGACATCTTGGACGAACTCAGTAGCAGATTTAGCACGGTTTGGAAGCATTCGGAGCATAGGAATCATACGGTAGAAGCAGGAAGCTTTAGATCGAAGACTTAACAGTTTTGTCTCCCGATTTTATTTTTCTTTCATTACTTATACTTTGTTGATGAATTATCTTGTTTATACTTTTGTTTTGATTCTTGAAACCATGTTTTCTGGCTAAACGTTTTAAACTACCTAGGTTAGGATGAATATCAAATAAAGTTTGGATCTTTTATCGGTTTCTATTGTGTTTATGGATTTTCTTGAAAAGTAATGAACTTTGGTTTCTTTGATTTGGTGTGTATGCGTATTTTAACTTGATTATTGTTTGTTTATTTGTTTCACATAAGTCTTGTTGAATGTCTTTCAAATGATAGATTTGTGTTGATTATCGGGTCCTAGCGGGTTTGGGTAATCGTTTGGTGAATTGGCCAATAAACCTTAGAAACATTAATCAAAAGATAATTCGCTTTTGATATTCTACTAACCTTAGTTGCTGAGAAGTAACAGGCTATTAATAGGTCTCGATTGGTAGATTGCTAGGATTAGGTTTTGAGAAAAGCCAGTTTTAGTTTACTTGTCACATTCTTGTCTATTAAACCAAATCAAATTCCTTAGCTGCCTTAGACTTTCCGCTGAGAGATAGTTAGTCACTTTAGGGCACTTTTCTAGAAAGTTGATAACCGAAAGGAAGTCTAGCTAACGGGTATTCGTAACAATCCTTTAGAATTTCATAGGTTTCTTCTCGAGAATGGTTGAGGGTCCTATTCGATATCTCTTAGGGTTTAGCACTTAAAGATCCCGGTTCCATATCACAGTATTCCGATAGAAATCCATCCTAAGTTAAGTGGGATTCTAGCGTAGGTATTCTTTTAACATCACTGAGTTCAACCTTCGTCTTAAGTTGTGTTCTATTTAGTCTAGTTAATTAGTCTTTAGTTTATTTACAATTTTAGGGTTTTTTAGTAACCCCCCCCAAAAAAAAAAAAAACAATAAAATCAATTAGTTCATGTCTGTGTCAGTGTCAGTCTAGATAAAGTAGTAAACGTAGTTAAATAGAGTCTCGTGGGTTCGATATCCGGACTTACTTAGCTTTACTAGAGTCGATCGATTCACTTGCCGGTTAGTAGTTTAGTCGAGTCTTAGAGAGTCTAGAATATTACTTTGAGTCTAAAATTAGGTTAATTTTAGTTATTTTTATTAAACTACTTTTAGCACATCGGTGAATCTCTCTCATTAGTCAAGGTCTCTCCCTTAACATGACTGAAGGTTTCATACTGTTGGTTGAGAATTATATGGGTGTTTTTAATTACATCCTTTGTTCCATCGAAGTAATCATTTAAGCGTCCCACAATTCCTTTGCACTATTACAATGTGATAGTCCAACATAGATTTCATTTGGTATAGCCATGACAACAACACTGAATGCTTTTCCATCTAACTCAAAATTTTGAAAATCTTGCTCGAAATAGTTTTCTAGTTTCTTTGGCTCTTGACTTTTGGATCTTTGGTACTTGGTACCATTGGAACATGCGCTCCGAATATAACGGACATCCAATATCCAGTGTTTTGTTGAGCAAGAAGATGGGCCATTTGGCGTTGCTAGATATTGTATTCAGATCCAACAAGCATCAGAGGCTTGTTAGTGAAACCAGTGTAGTGGGGATCATGATTGTTTTGAGACATCCTTTTGATCTTTGTGAAAAACATAGTGTGTTCAAAAACTTTTGTTAGTTATCTCAGTATTTCGATTCAATGAAAAGATGGTTATCAATTATACGAGCTGATTTTTTTGTATTAATTTGAGTGTTAAATCAAATTTAATGTGATCTATCTCTGACACCAATTGTTAGGATCTGAGTTTGTATTTGTGTATGTTTTTCAATGAAATAGTGAAGTGTTGTTGTTAGGCCATGGGTATACTTTCACGCCCTTCACTACACGTAGGCGCCACATCGTCCACTTTACCCTCTTTCACTTCACCTCACACCAAGGAAATGGTTTAACCCCATTAACGCCTCTTAAAATAACCAAAATACATAAATATAGCATGTTGTATGTGTGTGCAAATTACCTAATGCTTGATTCCCCCACTCTCTCTCCTAGTTAACTTCTTATTAACATAGGAAGCTTTTAATACCCCTTAACACCTCCAGGAGCAGTATGACATATGTTGATAGATGCCAACTAGGATTAACGCAATATGTGTTAGAGTATACCAGACGGCCTTATAAAATGAAAATAAGATGAATGCAGCAGAATTAAACACAATTAGAAATATGAAAGTTTTCATATTATATTCAGCTCAGTAATCAAAATGATTATGATTACAAGATATGACTATCACTCCTCATCAACCTGATCATTCTTTTCTATTTGTAAAAAAGAATGTAACTGAAAAATTGATCTCTAACATGTGAGATCTATTTATAAGAAGTACAAACGTCTGTTCATAATCAAGGCTGACATTATAGTGACATCTAACATTTCTAACAGAAAAGATTCTTCAGATGTAAGAAACATCTGATGAATCATAACATTTGTTCTAAGACTCTTAACAACTGTTATACACACTCTGTTATAATATTGACTTCTGTTCTAGGAAACGTCTGTTTGTTGATACTAAACATTTGTTCAGGCCTAAACAGATGTTTAGTCTTCATCATTAGTGCTTTATCAACAGAGCTTCATTCTTCATCAGCAAAGTTTTCATCTTTTCAACAAATCTTTAAGTCTTCAAACAAATCATCTGTTTTGTTAAAGATTTACTATCTTTGAAAGAAGTTGATCTTCATCTCTTGATCTTGATCAAATTAGCATATTTTTTTTTGCAATCATGTATTCTTTATAGATTTAACACTACATTTTAAACAAGGGGATAATTGTACAAACATTAGTGACACTATTTATACATTAATAACATGTCATACAAGTCCTAGAGGGTGTTTGGAATTGAGTTTAGAAATGACTCATTAACTTACTAGCTTTTTTCAATAAGTCATTTCCAAAAGCTAAGATTTGGGGCTTTTCCAAATGACCTATTAACTAATTGGCTAAGTTAATAAATCATTTTCAAACTAATCTCAAACACCCCAATGAGTCGTCTAACATGAAAAACGTGGTTATACGAGCTATATGTCATGACGAAAAATAGTCATATGATTTTTATGATATTGTTTTAAGTTGTTATAGCCTATAGGTTTATAGACTAAAGATCAAATACAAATATCCTTAATGTACAAAACGTACGAACTAAAGGTTACAGTGGCATTTTTGTAATTATTTACTCTTAGATTTATCAAAATTACCATACAAATGATCTTGTAGGGTAATTTTGTAAAATGGTTTTGTATGGTAATTTTGGTCTTGTAGGGTAATTTTGTAAAGTATCATAATTACTCTACAATTGATCTTGTATGGTAATTTTGTAAAGTATCATAATTACTTTACAAATGATTTTATAGGGTAATTTCGAATTATATGTTGTTTGATAAACTTATAGAGTAATTTGGATACACTTGTAGGGTAATTTTACCATACAAAATCATTTTATAAAATTACCCAACAAGATCAAAATTACCCTACAAAATCATTTGTAGGGTAATTTTGATAATTACTCTACAAGTAAATAATTATGAAAATATCATCCTAGTTTTTTGTTTTTTTATATCTTTCATATGTTTATACAATAAAACACTTTATACGTAAATATCATTTTCCAAGTGTGAAAAAATCCAAAAAAAGAGTCAACAGTCATAAAACATGACCTCCACTGCATTACTATCCTTTAAATAAGTTTGTTATTAGTTGCGTGGGGGGTTTGACCAACTCCAACAAGAAGAAGAATCAATCAATGGCGTCTTTGAGTTCGACCTATGCTTTCTCTAATTCAATACTCTTGTAGCATTAAGTTACTAGCATAACATGCTTCAATATTCGTATTTACTCCAATCAAATCAATCTCGAATCCAATTTGCAGCTTAACTTGATCCAATTGCATAAGTTTTTGTTAGATTTTTGTCGAATTCGTTATCGATTTAGTTTGCCTGAACTATTAGGTGTAATGGTTGCAGTTTACGGTTCCAATTTTACACTGTTAAACGAATTTGTTGAAGAATTAGTGAGGTGTCTGATGAATTTACTGTTTTAGGGTTTCTGTGGGTGTTGTTAAACTGTTAATTGAGTGAGAAGATGGGTGGAATATGTTCTAGGAGATCCAGTGAGGATGATTTTGACAATGGAAGCTTTCCCCGTGGATTGAATTTTGGGTCTGGGGTGATTTATCAGTCTCGAGGATTGCCGGCTCAACGGATGGATGGCGAGTCTATGCTTTCGGGAAGAGTGGATGGTGATGGTAAGGATAGTTTGAGAGAAGCGTTGTCGTTTACGGAGATGAATGGTGGTTCGTATGCGTTGGATGATAATGATGGGATTCCGAGATTGGCTAGGGTTTTATCGCATAAATCCAGGCCGACGAAGACGAAAAAGGTGAGTTTTCTGGATACTTCCTTAGGTAATTGGTATTGTGATTTTGTTGACATTTGGATCATATGTTATTGACAATTGTTTACTGTTTTAAATAACTTTTAGGAAGCTACACCTGCTTTAATGTTTGCTCTAATATTTGATTTTGATCACAGATTCGTGATTCAAAATTTTCCACAATATTAGCCTTTTGGGATTATAGATTTAGTTAATAAGGTGATGGATTCTTTCAATTCTTTTGCTTTTTGTTAAGCCTCAGAAATCTAATAAGGCCATAGTCCCGATGAAGAAAATAACTAGCAACTTGATGTGTTTTAATGTATTAACTTGAGCATGAAGATTGTATGCATCTACTTTGGTATAGAAGTTGAATAAAAGATGATGAAATGAGTATTTCATGTGTAAAAGAATGAAGCAACGTTAAATAAAAGGCTTACATAAGATATCATGTGTGCGTAATGAATGATTTTGTGTGCGTAATGAATGATTTTAAACATATGATTCGTATCAGGGGAGGAATCCCTAGATGTCTTTTAGATAACCAACTAATATAATCATCTCCCATATTATATGATTACAAACATTCTTCAAATTTCGTCTCACTGACGCAATGCTATATTTGTTAATTTAACACATGGTCATATTTGAGCAACTAAAGTAAAAGCAGTATGAGCTGATGGTGATTTCTTGAAGCTTATTTAAGATTACATTCATATTGTAATAAAATGTAGAAAGCTAACATGGATCATTTACATTTACTTTTAATAGTTAAAGTGACATAAATATACGAGAAATTGTAGGTATGATGATTAAGCTGCCAAAGTAAACCCACATAGATAGTATTTAAAGCTATGAGTGGGATTATATTGGGTATGTTTCTTGTTTGGTAAAGTTGGAAAATGATTGGAATGCAACTAAATGAAAGAAAGAGAAATTGCATGTTTGGTCATTAGCAAGAAGGAATAGAAGTAACCTGAGTAGAAGATTGAAGACCTGGCTATTCTGTTAATGACTATTTAGTAAGCGATACTGTTACACATCTCTATGCATAGAAGAATACAAGAGCAATTATAGAAAAAAAATACCCTACCTTACTACAATAACCTTATCTCTTCAGGAATGTTTGTTTAGGTCTCATTTGTTGGTTCCTTAAATTTTGAAATCCAGTTCAATCTACTTATAAAAGAATTATGCCAGAAATCAATGTGGACACCAATAGTCTTCTCGTACTATATATAATATTTCGGATTTTGAATGTTTATAGTTATAACTTAAACTAGTAACGCCTGTAGTTATAACTTCTGGATTCTATTGGAGGGATTTGAGTTTTGACCCTCAAGTCCTTTAACATTCTTAGAATTTTACTTAATTTCTCACAACAATGCAGAAGTCAATCGCGAATTGCCTAGCGTAATAGAAAATTTTGTTGTCACTTTTAAAATACATTTCAAGTAATACTATATGTCATCTTAGAACTAGGTCCATATAGACGCCCTATCCTGCTATATTGTATGCATTCCAAACGCATATTATATAAAAAAATCCCTAGTTTTGTGTGATAACTACAATATGACTTCTTAGATACGTATTCAGCAGAGGAATCTCAACTCTTTTACTCATACTTGTGTCGGTTGCTGTTATTTTCAATGGGTAAAAGTTTAAAACTTAACTAAAAAGGGAACAACACAACGCTTAAAGCCACCTAAATCGTTTTATCAACAGACTAAGTTATTACTTCATAATTTTATTCATTCATTAAATAGTTATAATCTTATAATAAATGTGTTGAGGCCAACCTGAACTGGACTGTAATTAAACTTAACCATTTTGAACCTGCCCGACTACAAGTTTTGCAACCTTTTATTTTTTTTTAAATCGACTAATGCAGGTTTCTGAAGTGAGTTCACTTTTGGGCAAAGCGGGGACCGCTGGTTTTGGAAAGGCAGTAGAAGTGCTGGATACCCTTGGTAGCAGCGTGTCAAGCTTACACGCCAGTGGTGGTTTTGTGTCTGGGGTGGCAACAAAAGGAAATAAAATAGCAATATTATCATTTGAAGTTGCAAACACAATCGTTAAGGGTGCAACCTTAATGCAATCTCTTTCAAAGGATAACATAAAACACTTAAAAAAGGTAGTGTTGCCTTCAGAAGGTGTGCAACTTCTAATATCAAAAGACATGGATGAGCTCCTCAGAATTGCTGCATTTGATAAAAGGTGGGCACCATGAAGTAACTAATGATAAAATCATTGCTTTTTTATTTATTTAGAATAAAATGCCATTTTCCTCCTTGAGGTTTGGCCACGTGCGACTTTCGTCCAAAGGTTTGTTTTTCCAAGGGTTGAAATCTTGCAATTTTCATCCAGCTCGTTAATTCCATCCATTTTTCTCCGTTAAGTCATGGGTACATTCGTCTTTTTTAACTTAAAGGGCTTTTTTCATATGTGTGGTAGATTTTAGATGATTTTTCACACGACCGAAATGCCCTTTAAGTTAACAAAAAGACGGAATTACCCCTGACATAACGGAGAAATATGGATGGAGTTAATGAGCCGGACGAAAATGGCAAGATTTCAAACCTTTTGGATCCAGATGCGGAAAAACAAAACCTTTGGACAAAAGTTGCAAAACTGACCAAACATTAGGGACAAAATGGCATTTTACTGATTTAATATGGTGATATTTAAGATTTTGCTTTTATGATGTTTATAGGGAAGAATTAAAAATCTTTTCTGGAGAAGTGGTTCGATTTGGAAATCGATGCAAAGATCCTCAATGGCACAACCTAGACCGTTATTTTGAGAAGTAATTTCTGTGGACATAAATTGGAGGTGGCAATTTCGACCCGTTTGCTTACGAACGCGTCACTTGGGTAACATGCCAAAAGGGTAAAAGAAAATTTCTTAAAAAGGAACTAATCATCCAACCTCCTGAGCCATTTTGTTTAAAGAATTATATAATCATCCGAATAACATTAATCACTGAATCTTATTTGACACATTAATGAAACAAATATTTTTTTGGACAAAGTGTTTCAGCCTTTCGACCTGACTTGTAACAGAAAATACCTGTTTTGAGTCTTTTGATCCGTTACCCAAACCACCCATTTTGCTACCTCTATGATAGATCTGTTTTGTTGAATTCGATTTGCACATGGTGCTAATGTGTTTGTTGTATTGTTTAGATTGGGATCAGAATCAGTTCCCCAGAAACAACTGCAAGAAGAAGCAGAAACCACCATGGAGCATTTGAAGAATTTGGTTCAGTATACTGCAGTGAGTGTTTCCTTCTCTTTATAATATCTCTGCAACGCTTATAAAAAAAGCAAAAAAAGATGTAAGTTGCCGACATTGATAAAGGTGGCCCTAATATCTTACACACGGCACGTACATTGAAATGGTAATTTGAAGGGATTGGTTATTTATAAATTTTAACATTCAATCTCTGAATATTTATACACCAATAAAGCTAAAAGGATATAAAATTACTACTTCTATTTACGCTGCACATGGAATAAAGAATCGGTTATAAGTAGAGAATTTTGAGGAATGCATAAACATGTGTACACATTGCTTTGCTTTATATGTGATACATATCATGTAACCGCACATATACACACGTATAGGGTATGTAGGGGAGTATTTAATAAATAATTACTTTCAAGTAGAGAATTGCATAGGCACGTGTACCCATTGGTGGTTATGTAACCAAATAACCGTATATCTTTCTCTCACCTACTACTTCTTATCAACACTATGTACAGGTGCTTATTGCATTTCTCTACTTAAAACTGAATATGTATTAAACGCACCTCTATATACGTGTGTACATATATGCGTGCGTGTAACTGTGTAGTGTTGGAATCAAAGTGAAGCGTTTTGCATGCAGGAATTATACCATGAGTTACACGCGTTGGACCGGTTTGAACAAGATGTTCGACGTAAGCAAATAGAAGAGGAGAACTCCAACGCTCCACCAAGAGGTAACCTTTGCTATAACCATAATCCTTATATCATTACCTGTTATTCTTATTTATATTATTCATTTTCAATGTTATTTTTCATATGGTGAGATGAGTTGTGTGCTTGAATCTTTGAGTTTCAAGTTTTAGGCTTGAAGCAACAAATGTACATGTAACTTAATATTCATTGAATATTATATAAAGGGGACAGCCTTGCTATCTTGAGGGCAGAATTGAGGAGTCAAAAGAAGCACGTGAGAAGTTTGCAAAAGAAGTCACTTTGGTCCAAGATTTTGGAAGAGGTAACAAACTATAACTATACATCTTTGAGAAGAGTAGAATACAACTGTATCCTTTATAGTGTGCTTATTGTTATTATTTCTTCGTCACTTTAGGTGCAATGGTTTTCTGTTTAAGGTATTAGGGTTGCTCTCTTGGAAATAAGTTGCAATGGGTGTAATATTTTACTAAGTACTTATATTTTTTATTTAAGGTGATGGAGCAACTCGTAGACATTGTGCATTTCTTACACATGGAGATTCATAATGCTTTTGGAACAGCCGGTAGGCCTCCGAAACGAGCAACTCACTTGTTTGATTTAAGTAATATATAATTTATTATTTTACCTTCTGAATGTTATTTCAGATACCGAAACACCGGTAAAAAGCAACCGACAGAAGTTGGGAGCAGATGGTCTTGCGCTACATTATGCTAATATTATTACTCAGATTGATACACTTGTTAGTTTCTGTTCTTTCAGATACTATTAGCTGTGATCATGCATTTATAATGCTTGTTCCTTTGACATAAACATGGATACCCATAAATATTCTGTTTGATTCAGAGTAATAGTAACATGGTAAACTGTAATATATATTAGTGATGAAGTATTTAATGATACACATCAGGTCACTCGCTCAGGTTTTGTGCCTCCAAGTACTCGGGATTCTTTGTACCAAGGACTACCGCCTCATATTAAGTTAGCAATGCGCTCCAAATTACATTCGTGTCTCCCAAAGGAAGAGGTACTCGAGTCGTGGGAGTTTTAACCATTTGAACAACAAATCTTTCCATTGCTTTTTAAACATGTCTTATTAATGTTTTTTCCATTTCTTTACATGTGTGAAATTATTTTTGTTTTCTCTTGCAGCTGACCATTCCTGAAATTAAAGGAGAAATGGAGAAAACTCTCCAATGGCTTGTTCCAATTGCAACAAACACAACCAAGTAAGTTTTGACATTTATGACTACTTTCTTCATATGCTCCTGGTCTTTTAACGTAATATTCTTTTTGGATGTATATTTAAAAATGATTATTGCGACTCTTAGCCACAATAGTCACAGTATAAATACACTTCCAAATGCCCCTTTGACTTTTAGAACATAAGAAAAATTAGTTGAAGTTCTACTTTGATATATGTATATATATATTTTGGGTAAAGTACTTTGATATATATTATAGTAACTGCTAATCCTGCATCATGTTGAACACCAAATCGGGTCAATGCAGAGCTCATCATGGCTTTGGCTGGGTTGGAGAATGGGCAAACACAGGGTAAGTTCTATTTCCGTTGATCTTTTCTTGACCTGGCACAATGGGTGGGTTTTTAGATGAACATGTCAAATTTAAATATTTGGTATTTTTTTAGTAAAATGATTTAGGATATGCACCCTCGGGTTTTCTCTTTAGCTTCTTTTACTTAACACGATCACCCTCGGGTTTTCTCTTTAGCTTCTTTTACTTAACCCAATTAACCTCTTAGAGATGACACAGAATTTATAGTTTTTCGTAAGTAAATGAGTCAACACATAATCTGAGGTTTGACCCATTCATAAGTAAATGGGTCGAAGTCACCGCCTCTACTTGTTTCTGCTGATACCGTTTCATTTAAACAGCTAATTAATTTCCTGTAGATCTGAGGCAAACCGAAATCTGTCTTGTCCCGTTGACTCATTAAGAATAGAGACTCTCCACCATGCCGATAAGGAAAAAACAGAAGAATGTATTCTTAAACTACTCATCTGGCTTCATCACCTCGTTTGCCAATCAAAGGCTATAAACGGTGGAATTAAATCACCTGTAAAATCTCCTATTCGCTCCCCAAATAAAAAACGAATTCAACTCACAGCAAACCGGCCCGATTCTCCCTCGCCTGTACTCACAACCGAAGACCAAGAAATGCTTTGGGATGTTAGCAAAAGAAAACCGACCCCCATAATCAGCAAAAGTCAAGAATTTGACACCCAAAACAGGTTAAGCAAGCAATATAGGCTAACTAAAAGCAATAGTCATTCCCCGACCCATGAAGTTAAGCGGGATCCATTTCCCATCAAGAGACCGTCATCTCTTCCGATTATTAACTTTGATATCGATAGGATGAAGGCTATGGATGTTATTGATGATATAAGAGCGTGTGAGTAAACACTCGTTTGACAGGTTTCGGGTCGAGGCCATGTCGAATATGAGTTGATGTTGGTTCTTGGGTAGATTTTTGCTGTTTAGAGATTTCATTTTGTACATGAGTCGACTAGTGTCGTATGTACAGACCTTTGTCTCGTTTGGAATTAGTAGACTTTCATGGCTTCTATATTTATACAGAAAAGTTATGGCACATGTTTATATGATTCTATAATTTATATGATGTTGGGTTTATATGTTTTGTGTATTTTTTTTCAAATTCCTTTTGTTTCTTAATTAATATTCTTTTAAGTAGATGGCATAAAAAAACCAATATATTTCTTATATGCATTGGGCGTCACCGGATTTACCAGCAAAATCTGAACTCCAGGACAAAAGTTGATTCAAAATATGAATATAAACGATGATTTCTGTAATTTCCTTAGTTTAAGGATGAAAAGAGAAATTTCTATACCTAAAGTGGTATCTATATATATGTACCTAAAAGACGAGAATATTGTATGTCCGTTCGAAACTTCATTGATTGCATTGCATTGCATGGACACCAAACACACATTTAAAATTGCATATTACCTTCTTTAATTATTTTTACCTATTTCAAATTATTTTATTAATAATAAATTATATAATTGCTATTTTACTGTTATTTTTACTCAAATTTTTAAAACATTCAGTTTTTCATATTTACCCATTTTAACTAGTTTTTTTTTTCATTATTTTCTTTCGTCTATGTTTAATCTACCCTTCATTATCATATGTTTAATCTACACCTCATTATCATGAGCTTTTGGAGTAACAAACCAACAATCATAAAAATACAATACGAGGGGATAGTCACCACGTGAAAATTGATCGGTTGCGTAGTTTTGGAAAAGGTTTGTTTGTTTTTGAAGGGTAACTTTGTCGTTATGTTAAATTTCATAAAAGAATAACATATATGCAATTTTAATTTTAGGTTAGAAAATTATGTAATTAATGAAGTTTGTATAAAGCAATTCACCCTTTTTTATATATAATAAACTTAATAAATACATTCGCTGACATGGTAACAATGTGTAACATTTTATGTAGATGTGGACTATAGCCTGTGAACATAGGTTAACAACTGCTTATGTTGAAACAAACGAGGTTTTAAGGGCACGTATTATGGTTATCTTGTATGTTTTACAGCCAAGTGTTACCGCCGCCCTCCTTTGTTTTATCTCTGTTTTCCTCATAGCCAAATTTCATTTGTCGCTCCTTTTTTTAAATTTTTAACACAAACTAACCCCCCCCCCCCCAGGCGGCGTTGCGACAGGGAATACGAACACAAAAAACAAAGTCGTAGCATATCCAAAAGGATATATAAACGTGTGGGTTTCGTTAGGTAAAAAAATTAACCATTAAACACCTATATATGAACACGTGTTTGGTTTCTTATTTCTTTTTTTTTTAATTTGGATTATAATTTATTCACTTAAACATAAGCTAAAACAAACTCAAAAAAATCAATCAACTTAAACAATTAAATAAAATAATAATCATGATATTTTAATAATAGTTACTAAATTTAATAATAATAATGATTAGTCATTGGTTTGTTTAAAGTTTATTGTGAAACAACCCAGGAATCGAACTTAGCCATTGCACCAGGTGTAAGTTTATGTTATGTTTCCATGTGTACATATACTAGAATTAGTGGATGTTAGAAAAAAAATTAGTGGATATCATATAACATCCATCAATTATTCAACCGCCCATATAAATAAATCGCAACCAATCACTATTATTTGATTTGCTTATTACTAGTAAATAGTAAATTATATTAGTATATAATATAATGATATTTATTAAATTTAAAATAGTTGCTTACTAAATAAAAATAAATATACCTATAAGATTAATTCAAACTCCATTCGTATCACTTCAAAAGAATGAGTTATACGTACTTAATAATAATAATAATAATAATAATAAATTACACAACAGTAAAAACACGAATAAATATTACATTATAAAATAAAAAAATTCATGTCTTAGAGTTGCCGGTTTCATAAAATTACTACGAGATGAAAATAGTGACACATCAATCTAAGCAAGTGTCAAACTTACCTATGAGATGAAAATTATTTTATACTAAATACAACTCAGTTTTCGTTTAATATTATTTCTGAATTCTGAATGTTGAATAAATAGTAAACAAAACTTTGTGTTTATGTTTTAAAAAGCTAACAAGCACAAGATACTAGAGAATAATCAAACTAAATGTTTAACAAAGGCAAATATCATAGAAAAACTAACCCACTTTGTCTTTTCTCTTACAAAAGTCCCTTTACTAATAAAAAAATGAATAAAACTGAATTTTTTAAAGAAGTAAACCAGAAACCTACAGAGCCGGTCATTTTTGGCTGACATGAGAGTAGACGAAAAGCCAATTCAATTTAAAACGCAACACAAAAGATTAGCCCTGTAGATGAACTACATATTCAGCGAACACTTTGTGAATTGTTTGGTTAAAAATTTATTTATATTCGTTCGTATAATAAATGAACAAACACAAACAAAAAACTTGGTTCGCTAAGTTAAACAAACGAACATGGACATAGGTTGCGTTTGTTTGTTTATGTTCGTGAACATTCGATAATGTGTTTATTTATGTCCGGTTATTTATGTTCATTTGTGTTTGTTCATTTAACATTTTTATTATGTTATGTGTTAAAACTTGACAATCTTCTTGATTTTTGTGTTAATTATATTAAGTAATTATTTATTTTTCATTCTCTGTAATCTTTTTTTATGATTTTTGTGTTAATTATAATAAATAATTATTTATTTTTCATTCTTTGTAATCCTTTTTTATGAAAAATGCATATTGTATTTTAAATGAATATATAACGTTCGTTTGTTCATTTATGTTCATGAACATTTGTGATGCATTCGTTTACGTTCAGTTAGTGTTAATGAACATGTTCATTTCCTTAATGAATGAACACGAACAAGAAATCTCGTTCGGTAAGGGTTTATGAACCGTTCATGAACATGTTCATTCCTTAATGAGCGAACACAAACAAGGCCTTGTCCGTATTCTTACGGTTTGTTTACAGTCCCACAGACGATTGCTTGAGTTTCCAAATCACAAATCGTGTCATGAAGAACAAGGCTTTAAATCTGGATATCATACAGAACAGAGGTATAACAAATAACAAGGATTGGACTTTGATTTTGACAAAGCGATTTGAGTTGAATAATCTCATAATGTAGAAACTAGTGCAAACGGTTGAGTCAAGAATCGAGACAAACATTGTTTTTATTTTTTATGTTTTTTTATAAAGAAGAGCAAATTATTTGTAGAAATAAGAACGAAATACCAAATTGCAAATTGGTAAACATGCACAAAGGAAACCGTTCCATAATAGTATTACTCATATTTCCTGTTTAAAATCTAAATAAATTATTACAATACAAGTATAACCAATTATCATCGATTTGACGTAATGACATAATCAGTTGATCATACATTCATACTTCAATCAATGTTGCAAACAATGTTGCAATTTTCAATCTTGATTCTAATTCACATAATTAATAAATCACTAGAGTCTAAATATCTAACCAGCTTAAACAATATTTCAATTTCAATTTTAAAACCCTAGTTTTCAATCTAATTTTCTTCACCTAAACAAACAAAGTTTCAAACAATGTTTTAAATCTATTTCTAATCACATAAAAAAAAGTTTCAAACAATAACCAATTCTAAATCTCTAAATCTCCCTAATCATCAAATCAAACATCACAAGTAAAACAGTAAATAAAATAACACGGGAGTGAATTAAATTGTACTTTGGTCGGAAAAGGAGGGAAATCCGATAAACGTAAACGATATGGTGACAGGGTGGTCAGAATTCTGGTCGTTGTACACTAGGCAACAGGAAACAACGATGGGCACAATGGGTGGGACTGGGATTTGGGTAGGAACGTGAAAAGTCGTGGGCTCTTTTATTAAGTTAAAAGAAATGGGTAATTGGATTGGGCTAATAGGCTTGGACAATGGAAATTGGTAATTTGTAAATAGATTGTACATTGGTTTTGTAATGGGCTTCTTAACTATAATTTATATAAATTAACTAGTGTGTATATTATTTTTGATTTTTTTACAAATTATGATATAAGTTTTCTTAGTTTTGGTTTTAATAGTTTTAGGGGGTGATTGAATAATTTTTGGGGTGCTACCAATGTTTTGATGGCAGTGGTAGTTCGAACTCTACACCACAACAAACTCCACAACAATCACCGAACCAGAATTACCAAAGCTCAAACTAGTTGTCTGATTCTCTACAGTGTAGTATCGCAGTCAACCTCCAGAATGCTCAGGTTTATCCGCGGTCAATGCAAAAGAACATATGACATTTCTTGCTTCAATTCTCGAATCATATGAAGGTCTTGTCGTAGGAAGAATCGGGAACTGTTAGGAAACTTTTATGTAAGTATTAAAGAAAAATATGATTTATCTGATCAACTGTTGAAGATAAAGTCATGAAGATCAAACAGAAAGAAGAGACAAGGCAGGACAAAAAAACTACACGTCCTCAACATTCATCAGAAAAAGATCAAGAAATGAACGAAGACAATCAGAAAAGACTATTCTGATAGATCTGATGATAATACTAATTAATATCATTAGTATCTGGTAAAACCTGGTTATCAGAAATTCTGGTGAACTATTAATCAGATTTTCTAGTAAGATGGCTCTCAAAGATTCTGATAGGCCAACTTGTCTACAAATTTGAGCTCTGCCACAATTGAAGGATAGCAAGTAGATCATAGTGGATTCAATGAATATGCCAAGAATCTACTTTATGCAGAGCAAGTAACCATTGAAGGATAATAAGTTAAGCCAAGCATTTAATACACACTACTACAACAACTTCATCGCCCTT
This sequence comes from Scalesia atractyloides, assembly GCA_947069175.1. Classification (NCBI taxonomy): domain Eukaryota; kingdom Viridiplantae; phylum Streptophyta; class Magnoliopsida; order Asterales; family Asteraceae; genus Scalesia; species Scalesia atractyloides. The sequence continues at coordinate 49,024,257 of CAMTDV010000001.1, read as the reverse complement.
TCACCACAGAATTATACAAGTATTCATTTGTACTAGTTAATAACCTTACAATCACATTGTAAACAATTTTGTTTCAAAGTGATATAAACTTGAAAATTCTGTAGTTGTTTCTTGAAAGTTCGATTTCTATTTCGGCACACTTATTTCATATATGTTGAAATCACTTGCCATATTAAGTTAAAAGAATATTTTCCATCTGGGATCAACAATTGGTATCAGAGCAGATTGAATAAACTATTTTCAAATGATCAACTGCTCATCTTTTTCCTTTTATCCAAATATGTTAAACTTTTAAACCTGAAACACTGCTTTCAACATCGGGTCTATGTCAAAGCCACCAACCTTGGTCAAAGAGGAGTACCCCCAATGGAAAATCAGGATGATCAATTTACTTAATGGACATGATCGAGCTCTGTTTAAATCCATTGTGTGTGGCCCACTGTTGGTGTACATTTGTGACAACAGCTTAGATTTGGTCTTTAGATATCTTGTAATTGGTAGAATGATAAAAGTGGCGAATTGGGCCTAGCCCAATTCGCAACCCATGTGGTTAAACCCTAGCCTAGTTGCAAACCTGTCTTTATATAAACAAAGTTTTGCATTAGGGTTGAGGTTGCTCAGTTAGTCACTTCAGAGAGAGTTGAGAGAGAATTCGTAGAAAGATTGGCTTGGACGAATTCGTGTGATCTAGATTGATTGTAATCGTTGTGATAGATAATCAATAAGATCGGGTTTATAGTGATTTCTGAATCTACTCATATTTCTGTGATAATCTGATCTAGAGGATTCCGCACTCTAGATTGGATAGACGATTATGTGAAGATCCATACGGATTAGGGGACCTACAATTGGTATAAGAGCATTAGGCTCTTGTTTTGCTTGGTTCAGAATCATTACAGTAGAAAAAGTTGAAGTTTTGGACATTTTTAAAGGCTGTTCTAGGGTTTGTTGTTGATCTTGAATAAATAGCAAGGCATTTCGAACATAAACTTGGTATTTCGGATCATCAGCCAGGCATCTCGGATAAGAAGTCTGCAATTGGATCAAAAAGTATGCATTTCAGATCTAAAAAGGTTGTATTTCGGATCAGAACAGTGCATCTCGGATCAAAACAGTGCATCACGAATCAGAGGTGTTGATTTCGAATCATCTCGGATCATCTCGAATAACCATCTCGGATAAGTATCTCGGATACTGTTTCGAATTAGGACCATTTCAGACCCATCTCGGACCATCCTGAATACCATCTCGGATCACTGTTCCGAATTACCATCTCGGATTGGTATCTCGAATCACTGTTCTGAATTTCCATTTTGGATTGTTAATCCGAGATACTGTTTCGAGTTGCGTACTGTTCCGAGTTGAACTTGAATAGATGGAAAGTTAACCAGCTGGCATAATCGGAGATAAACGTTTCGTACACATAATTTGATCGGTAAACAATTTTAACAAACCGACTGCATGGTTAGACTCGTGTGATTTTTAGGACAAAAAAGGCATGAAAATTCCTAAAAAGGTCCCAGACATTATTTATCATTGGATTCGTATTGTCGAGACGAGTCTAACGGTACAATTTGGTAAACACACATTTCGGACAACTTTTAAATGTTTTTAGTGAGCCGGTTCGGTAGAAATGTCGAATGTGTCAAACTTGAATGACTTGTTGAGAATGGAGCATGAGGCCGGCACAACTAACAAACCGGCAAAGATGTTGAAGGTAGAGAATTACCTTACATGGAAGGATAGGTTTCAGTCGTTCATTGAATATTAGGACACACGGATGTGATCTGTATTCAAGATGGGTACGTAAACCCAACTCATGACTTTGAAGGAAGAGGCAGTAAAGAGAATGCATGAGTCTGAGAAGAAGGCCTTAGCTGCAGTAAAGATGTCTTTACTAGATGGCATCAAACATATAGTTAAGCGATATACTACTTCGAAGGAGATGTGGGATGCTCTAGAGAAGAGGTATGAGGGCAATCCTGATGTGAAGAAAAACAAAGTTGACTTGCTGAAGAAGCAATTTGCTATCTTTAAAGGCATGAGAAATGAGTCCCTCGAAGATATCATCACGGGATACTATCATCTAATGTCAGAAATGGACAATTATGACATAGAGGGATACACTGACGTGGAGATAAACGATAAGTTGCTAGATGCTTTACCTGCCAAATGGGATATTTATACTCTTATGATAAAGGGTGAAGCTGATTATGAAATAAAGACTTGGAAGAGGTTGTTGGGAAACTGAGAGCTTATGAGCTCAACATGAAGAAGAAGGAAACTGGATATGATCAGGTTTAAGATCCGGGAATTTATAAAGCGATTCCATCTTCATCTTCCAACAATGCTTCAAGTGATTCAGCAACTATGTTTCTCTCATGTGAAAATGAGCAGGCTGTGACAATGCTGAAGGTGATGTATGCTTTGTAGCTGCTTCAGGAGGATCGTCAGGGAAAAGAGACAACAATCCAGCAATAATAACAGTAATACTAGGTCTATGCCTCTGAGTGTGAAGGTCGCAGAAGAACATTTGGCCTTACTTGCTTCCTTCGTTGCTTCATACGAGAACTACATTCAGGGAATAATATCTGATACTGCTACTTTTGATGAAGATTATGATCAGATTGACCCTAATGACCTAGAGGAGATGGATTTACAATGGTAAATAGCCATGATCTCTAGAAGAGTGAAGAGGTTCATGAATAGAATGGGAAGAAAGTTCGTTGGAAAGAATGTAGGTTTTGACATGTCTAAAGTGAGGTGTTACAATTGTCAAATTGCGGACACTTTGCTAGAGAATGTCAAAGACCTAAGACCGAGTCTCGTTCTAACTCATCATTTCAAGATTCTCCCGGTCATGGTTCAAGCAACAGGAATGCATCAACTAACACTGGATCAAAGGCCTTGATCTCTACTGCTAGATTAGGTTCTTATGATTGGAGTGTTCATCTAGAAGATGATGACAATGCCACACAGGCTTTCATGGCTGAGATAGCCCCAATTGACAATGTAGAAGTAAAGGCTGATGCTGAGGTAGAGCCAGAGACTGTAGCTGAAAAAGCTGAGGTAGAGCAGGAGATTGAAGTTCAGGAAGAAAACATAAAGTCTGATGTAGAAAAGGATACTACAGATAAGAAGATGGCTGCAGAGTTTGCTGCTTTCATGGCTGATCTAAGCAAATCAACAGGAGAGGTACATTCTAACTCTGCTAGTTTTGTTTGTTTAAAATTTCGTGAACCACACTGTGAAGTTGACAGGTTAACAAAACAAAATCATAGTCTTGTAAATGAACTCTCGAGCGTAAAAGAATATTTTCGTAAAAACAAACGAGTCATCATATTTGAAGAAAATTAAAGGTTATGGAGAAGAAATCAACATTTTAACCTATAAATTAAATGAAAAACTTCAAATTATTGACGTAGCACATGATACGATGAGTGAGAAAACAAAAGAGATTTCTCAAAAATGCAAAGAGTTGTAAGAAGCACAACTGGAAATTTGTGAACTTGAAAAGAAATTGAATCAATTCAGAGATTCATCTTTTGTAATGGAACACATGATGAATGGTTTGAAGAAAAGTAATAACAAGACAAGTGTGGGCTTCCAAGGTTTCAATGAAGTTCCACCACCTCTTGGTCATGACTATTCTTTCTTGCTAGACGAAGAAGAGCTGACAGACTTTGGGTCAACTACACTTAGTAGTTCCACATCAGGGTATGTAAGTGTGTCTGAACATGATGATGTAAGTTCCAAGAAGGATAATAACAGGGAACCGGTTTTGAAAAAAATAATGCACACCATAAGAATAAAAGGCAAAGTTTTGTTAAAAAGGTTGATTTTGTTAAAGGGAGTGATATGAAAGAAGAAACCACGGTTATTGAAAGTGAGTCAAATGTTCAGTTTTCTAAAAATAAAAACATAGAAAAATTAGAAATTGAGCAAACTAAACAAGATCCTTCAAGGGCATCATCATCATCATCATCGTCACCTAATGGATCTAAACCAGAGACTTCAATTAAGAAGTCTTCGGCTAGAAGATCGTGCTTCAAGTGTCACACCAATGGACATGTAGCTAGCTGTTGTCCTAACAAAAAGAATGAAGCACAAGTGACTGAGAGAAAGAGAGAAAAATCACCAGAAAAGATTGGTGATGGTGAGCTGAAAGTTTCTAACTCACCAAAGACATCTGCTCCCAAGCAACAACGTGCTGCTGTTGGTGTAGATAAGGCTGAAAAAGGAACTCAACAAGTTCCTAATTTTCAAAGAAATCAACAAAGGTTTCAGCCCGAATCTACATCAGGGAGATATGAAAGACTTAGAAGTATTTCACCAAGAATGAATAACTTTAATGGTGTAAGTCCACTTGGAGGATCAAGATTAACCTACTTCCCTGTTTATACAACACAAATATGAGTGCAGAATCCTCGTACGTATGCAAACCAAAGCAAAGTAAGAAACACAGGATAACCAAAGATTCAATCTATTGATTAACAGTAGAGAACTAATACAAACACATACAACCAATTTTCATACAGACTCATGAAATACTCACTGTGTTCTTGTGTCTCTCTCTAGTATCTCACCAATATCACTCGTATATCTCTGGTATATCTAACTTCTAACTGAGAAGTGCATGTCTGCTTATATAGTGTCCACACCCAACAATAGTACGAAGTATGTTGCTTGTTGTACGAAACACCAAAAGACACGAAGGACATTCTCCAAAGATGCTTGTACGAACGAGCTGGCTCGTACGAATCAAGCAATCAGCTTGTTGAGATGAATTCACTAGTACGATTAAGGAGTCACCCATACGAATGATGAGTGGCTCGTCCGAGCAACATCTTGCTCGTACGAAGCATTCCCACTCGCACACAAATGTGTTCTTTGGAGAACGTGCCACAGACATGACGTACACAAGACTCAACAGTATGCACATATGCAACTGTTTTACACAGATAAACTAATCATCATACTAAACCAAGATAGGAGGATATCGTGATTTTGTCGACATGACCAAACTATACAGACACAGTAAATAAAGACCGTACAATTACAGACGTAACTAAGAATAAGCGACAGACACAAAAGTGTATCAACAAACTCCCACTTGGCTGTTGCTTGGTCTTCGGTCTTCATACCGAATGGCCTGGTATATCAATAAACTCCTCCTGAAGATCTGCTATCCATCGTTGATAGAGCATCAGGTCTTCAAAACTTTTCAGAACCATCAAACCTTTCCTGTTTCCTCTTGAGTACCACTCGAGGTAACTGGATCGGTCACGATCTGCTGTATATTAGGCTCTACCACTGGAGTTGATGCAGAAAATTTTGGTTGCGAGGATGAGGCCGAAGCATCAGGATTGCCAGTGTCTTCACTAATCTGATCATGTTTACGTTTGATCTCCTGCGCTTTGCATCTATCATTCCATAGAGTGTTCACCCTCTTTCTGCTCATTTCAAACACGTCTTTAATACCATTAAAGCCTTCAACCAGTGTAGCATTACGAGAATGATACCATTCTCTTAAGTCATTATGTTTAGCAGTTAATGTTTCGGCAGATCTTTGTACAGCCGCACTACGCTCTTTCAGCCTATTTATCTCAATCCCCCAAGAGTTATTAGCTGCCCTCATTTGTTGTAGCTGGGTTGCTCTTTTAGCATCTGCAGCCTTCAGTCGCTCATTTTCTTTTCTTAACTGCACAATTTCAGAATCCTGTTTTCTAACAGTCTCTTTCAAGGAATTTATCTCCAACTGTTGTTTAACAACTGTGTTCCAATTTGAAGATATAAACTCTGAATGCTTGTTAATCTGGATTTCCGCAGCTTACAACTGAGAGAAGAGAAAATCCACTTTCTCATCCTTTTCCATTTTAGAGAACAAACGATTGCTTCATTTTGTATTTTGTTGATGTAGACTGGGATTGTTGAACTGAAGAGGTAGTAGGTTGCGATTGAACTGGAGTATCTTTAGCTGAAGGTGTTTCAGCTGCTGTGGTATTTGAAGGTTGTGGTTCAGAAATTGTAGTAGGTTCCGTCATTACAGGTTCAGTATCCTCTGATGTAAAAGTAGGCTAGACTTCTGCAACTGGTTCACTTGCACCATCGTTAGCAATATTATCACCATCATCATCATTACCTTTTCCCCTTTTATGACCAAACTTATCTTTGATCATCTTTTTCATAGTTGGTTCTTCATTATCTGACTCATTGTTATCATGGCGCCACTTGTGGTTTTCTGGTGCAATATATTGATTATTTTCCAGAAACCAGATCAATTTACGAGGAGGTGTGCTTTCCTTGTAACGTTTTGCTGCTACACCCCTAAAGATCTTCAACGAATGTTCCATCATAACTTCTACTTTTAGAACATCGTTGGCGTTCTTCGGAAGGTTCGGATGTTGCACATTGAAGATCATTTGGAGAAAACGAGGATACATCCAAAACTTTTTTCCACCATATCCAGTTCTTCTCAGGTTTTCCTTCATGTTTGCAAAAATATACTTTGAAACACTAAATGGTTTGTTCAATGTCAAGGCTATCATCATTCTAACCAACTCATTATTTGCCATGTCATAACCACTTCATCTGTTTCTCAAACACTGAATTAAAACATGTAGAAAGAACTTGTATCGGAGTGGCAACCATGTTTTATTTAGTTGTCCCACGAGGAAATCTCCAACACATTTCATTCTGAGTAAACATCTACGTTGAAACTTCAATGGTACTGAGAATAGAGCTTCAGGATCATCACCAAGCTGTAATACTGAGTTAATGATTTCAACAGAGTCATCTATGTTCAAGTCATTTACTTTCCTGCAGATAAGTTCCTGCCCATTTACATCAACAACTTTAGCTGAATCCCAAAATTCCTTGATCAACGTCTTGTATACTGTAGTCATGTGCGTGATAGCATAATGTATCCTTGAGTCGCGCAAAAACTTCATTATACCGTTGTACTCAACAAATTTGTCTTCCGGATCCAAGTAGGCCACCATGTTATGTCTTGGTTCCGACATAATTTCCACTTCTAACTTGTCAGTCCTCTTTGTCACGGTTTTCTTTTATGTTCCTTTTGTTCCATTCTGTACATATAAGACAACAAAATAAGAACATAAATTCATTAGGGAATATACACAAAAAGTTTTATTTCAAACTTTCTGTATGTATAAATTCCCTGAACAAAGAACTACTGACTCATACGAATAACAATTTATTCGTATGAAGAACAACTGATTTTTACGAATACTTGATTTAGTCAAACCAATGATTCACTCGTACGAGTAACTGGCTCGTACGAGCGATATGTTATTTTTGCGACTGATATTTCACTTGTACGACTTCAAGAAAAGATACTTGATTTTCGTTAAAAAGATTCTTCGCTTAAATTTTGTTGTTCATGTCAGTCAAAGTTACATGGTCAGATAGTATTTAAGTTGTTTATCTTCAAAGTATGCCAATATTGTCAAGTATACCTTAAAGAAATAAAAAAACAACTTAAGGAGAGGTGAAAAGATGACGTGAGCAGGGTGAAGGTAAAGTTCTACCAAAGAACTTCATCACCTTTTATACCACATCAAGACACTCGTGCGAATTACCATAGCTCGTACGAAGAAATCCAATCTCACAATACCCCAGTTATCATTCGTACAAGGCACAATGGCTCGTACAAGTGATATCTGATTCGTACGAGTCCAGGTTTTTCACAACTGGACTTTCAGTTCTTCGATGACTTTAGGTTTTTCACTAACCTGTTTAGAACTTTGCAAATATCCACACTAATCACAAGTTAAGTTAGGAAAAGTGCTTGTTAAACAGATTTTGTTTCTTGAGATGAGTTTACCCGTTGTAAGAAAGTACTTTTATGAAGTTATGATATCAAAGCGAATGGTTTTAGGCGTGTCTTGGTAGAAAACTTTTGAGCTTCAATGTTGGCTAATTAAAAAAGAACTTAATTTAACAATAAAGTAAACTAAACTAAATAACCACTAACATATAAGAGTAAACTATATATTTACTAGATAATCTTTTTCAGAGTTTCAAGGTAAGAGAATCATACCAGATTTTAATTTTGTCAAAAACGAGTTTTGTTTAAAACATTAAATTAAATTAAATAAGTATTCTACTATGATTATCAATATTGTTGTTCCACGTAAGCTCAGCTTGTCGATGTAATCATGATTAGGAGATATAATTAATGTATGATTTATACTTACTAGATATGCACGAGAGAAAATAATACCGGTGAGTATACTGCTTATCATCTGTTTTGACGTATATAATGTGAGATACTCACTTATTTTGATTGAAAACAAGCCCTGTGTGATTAAATCACTTATTGATGAGGAACTGGATTTTTAGATGCATGCAGGGCACAGAAGTAAGTTCGTGAACAAGTTAGTACCATCGTACCAACAAAGAGACGAACTTAGCTCCCGCATAAAGCTGTGATATTTTATCACTTATTTTTGGGTGGATGTGATATTTTTATCACTTATTGATGGTCGTATACAGTATTTACACGTATGTATGGTATCATGGAAGTTCTAGACTTGCGTCACCGTTATTTTTCGGTAAACGATTCAACCATGATACCCAGATGATAAGTCAGCATAAAGAGCGCATATCTGAGAACCTCGACATACTATCAAACGAAATTTTGGTACCAAGACCATATGCCAATGAACGGTTCACACCTGGCTTGGAGTCCGTTATGTTTATATCAACCTGCACATTTTAATCTGATTGTGAGCCTACCGATACATCATTAGTAAAGCTACTTATCAATTTTCGTTTTATATTTTTGACCATTTTTGACAGATCACCGGTGTGTATCATCAGCTTCACTTTTCTATCCAAGAAACTCATTTTTGATTTTTGGTTTTTCTATTGTTTTTGTATTTTTCTAAAATTTTCTTCCCCTTAAATAAAGAAGGTAAATAAATAAAAACTTAAATAAAATAAAGGACATGTTTTTGTATTTTTGTATTTTCTCATGTTTTTGTATTTTCTGAAAGTTTCTCCCCCTAAAATATAAAACTAAGAGAAAATGAAATATCATTTTGTATTTTTAGAGTTTTAAGAAAATATTTACGAAAAATTGATTAGCCAAGGATGATTTACTCGGGTTTCACCTTGATGCCATTGACCAAAAGTAGATAATCAAAACGAGATTTATCAAAAGCTTTTGTAAACAGGTCGGCATGTTGTTGATCGGTGTGGATTTTAACAACATTGATAAGTTTCTTTTCATAACAATCTCGTATGAAATGATACTTAATCTTAATGTGTTTGGTTTTTGAGTGTTGTACAAGATTACGAGTGATTTGTAAAGCAGCCTCGTTATCAACAAAAATAGGAGTAGTTAGAAATTCAAAACCGTAGTCGCGCATTTGCTGTTGGATCCATAGAACCTGAGAGCAGCAACTAGAAGCCAAAATATACTTAGCCTCATAGGTTGACGTAGCTACACAAGTCTGCTTTTTTTACACTGCCACGTGACTAGGCGATTTCGCAAGAACTGACATCCTGCTGATGTTGATTTTGCATCGATCTTGCGTCCACCATGATCAGAACCACTGAATGCTGTCAAATCAAAGTTATCATCCTTAGGGTACCAGAGACCAGTGTCCGGGCGACCCTTCAAATAACGAAAGATTACCATCAAATGAGAAACCTTCGGACTGGACTGGTAGCGAGCTAGAAGACATGTTGGGTACATTATATCGGGTCTTGAAGCAGTAAGATGCATGAGATATCCGATCATAGCACGATAAAGAGATGGTTCCACATGTTCACCCATTCCATCAGGAGTAATCCCATGATTCTGAGCTAATGGAGTTCCTAAGGGCTTTGAGTCTTCCATTTGAAATCGTTTGAGAATATCCCTGACGTACTTGGTTTGATGGATGAAATCCCTTCCTTAGATTGATGAACCTGCAAACCTAAAAAGAAAGTCGTTTCTCCCATTGCGCTCATCTCGAACTTCTCTTGCATCATCTGCTCAAATTCTTTGCACATTTTCTCGTTGGTCAACCCAAAAAATAATATCATCAATATACACTTGTACCAGCAATAAGTCCTTATTCTTTTCCTTGATGAAGAGAGTACAGTCGATCAATCCATGTCGAAAACCATTCTTCAGAAGATAGGAAGACAACGTTTCATACCAAGCCCGAGGAGCCTGATGAAGACCATCCAACACCTTATTGAGAACCCAAACCTTTTCAGGATGGATTGGATCTTCAAAATCCAGCGGTTGCTCAACATATACTTCTTCTTCAACCACACCATGAAGAAATGCACTCTTCACATCCATTTGGTAAACGGTAAACTTCTTGTAGGACGCATAAGCCAAGAAGATTCTTATGGCCTCAAGACGAGCAACTGGTGCATAAACTTCATTGTAATCAATGCCTTCTACCTGATTAAAGCCCTGGATGACTAATCTTGCTTTGTTTCTCACAACAACTCCTCGGTCATCCTTCTTACATATGTAAACCCATCTTGTTCCAATCTTCTTGCAGTTGCCAGACCTGTCAACCTATTTCCACACGCCTAACTTCTGAAACTACTGAAGTTCTTCTTGCATTGCTTCAACCCATGAGTCTTCTTTCATTGCTTCCTTCCAAGATTTTGGTTCTACTTGGTAGACATAGCAGGCAAAAGACCAATAATTTTGTTCCCCAGATTCCCTAATAACCGAATTAAAACCAGTATTCTGATTATTCATGAGCTGATTACGTGTCTGTACACCACTTTGGACATTTCCTATAATATTCTGCTAAGGATGGGTATTATGGATTCGAGTTTTAGGAACATCAGGAACTCGAGAATTTATACCCAAATTGTTGATATTCAGATCAACAACTAATTCGTTTGCTGGATTTGACGAAGATGTAGATGCATGACCTTCAGTTGTTCCTAGATTCTGAATATTTGACGTGACATCTGAAATTCCAGGAACCGGACTAGAAGTAGCTTCATTTGCATCATGGAACTCATCATCTTCTGACGAAACATTATAATCAGCAGTATCTTCGAATTCCTCACTATGAACAAGATTGTTAACCGAAGTAGACACTTGAGGATTAACAATAATTGGTCGTACTAATGATGAGTCAACTGTAGTATCACTTTCTAGTAACATTTGAGCAGCTGCAGAAGCATCATCAAAAGTTGGCAGATTAAAGGAGTTAAACAGCCCATCATAGTCAAACATCCAAGGAGCACCCGGAGCTCTTACTGATTCAATGTATCTTTGAATCTTAACCTCACCCTATTCTTCAATCTTCTTTGTTGATAAATTCCACACTCTGAAATTAGGAGTAGCATATCTAAGAAAGAAACCTTCAATAGCCTTTGGTCCAAACTTACCATGTGGATCAATCATAGTGCATGGAGCTCCAAAAGGTTCTAAGAAAGAAACATCCGACTTCCTTTTATATAACAACTCGAAACATGTTTTCCCATGTCTCTTCACCGTAAGAACTCTATTCATCGTATAACATGCAATAGCCACAACTTCTCCCCAAAATTGAATAGGAAGTTTTTATTCTACTAGCATAGTTCTTGCTGTTTCAATTAGAGTTCTATTTTTCCTCTCAGCGACACCATTTTGTTGTGGAGTATACCGAGAACTGTACTCATGTAGAATCCCTTTAGAAGAACAAAACTCATCCATAACTTGATTCTTGAATTTGGTGCCATTGTCGCTTCTGATTCTCCTTATCTTTAAATTGTATGAATTTTCAAGCAGAGTTAGGAGATTCTTGAGGATTTCAGGAACTTCACTCTTGTGTGCCAACATATTCACCCATGAAAATTTTGAGTAGTCATCAGTAACTACTAAACAATATGAATCACCAAATGTAGTCTTGTTTTCATAGGTCCAAAGAGGTCCATATGAAGATGTTCCAGAGGCATATTCACCGTGTTAATCTTCTTCACAGGATGAGATTTTCTTGCTTGCTTTCCCTATTGGCACGATACACAGACGTATTGTAAATGAAAGTTCTTCACTGGTACACCATTCACCAGATTGTTTTTCACCAAATAGTTCATTTTTCTCAAGTGAATGTGTCCCATTCGTCTATGCCAAGAGATTGATTCCTTTTCGGTGGCTTTTGGGACAAAACATGTAACTTGTGCAGACGTGGTAATGGCTTGGCTCATGTCAAGAGTATACAAGTCATTAATTCTTGGAGCCGACAGGAGGATTCATTCTTTGGGAATCTTGAAACCAGGTTTCCGCACATTACATCCGACATCATCAAAATGAACCGTGAACTTCTTGTCGCAGATTCAAGAAACTCTAAGAAGATTGTGATCAATTTGACGATCATAATGATCTTATCAAAGCTAGCAACACCATTGGATACCATTCCTTCTCCAGTGATGTATCCTCCCTTGTCTCTAGCAAAAGCAAATAGCCTCCTCGAATGCTTTTCACATCATAAAGGAGCCTTAAGTCACCTGTCATGTGCCTCGATGCTCCACTATCAACAATCCAATGACTGTTCATAGTTCCTCCTTGAACACCCTGCACATTTCAATACCCGATTAGTTTGAGATGGGGACCCAAGCCTTAGTGGTTGGGTCGACCCTTATCATCAAGAAATGTGATTTCTATTTCTTGATGATTTGGAAACTTGGTGCCTCCTCCTGAAACATCACCGGTCTTACGTTTCCAAGATTGTTGAAATTTACCAGAATTACTATTATTTACACTTTTAACAACTTCTGGTTTTATTGTTTTTGAAGAACTTGGTTTCCTTTCTGAAGAACCCAGTTACTTGTTTACGTCTCTGTTTTTCTTCTTGTTCTTTAATGATACGTTTGTCTTGTTTTGGAGAAACAGATCGACGTTGGCAAGTTGGTTTAGGAGGGGCTTTCTCAACAAATCTAGGCTTTGCTGGATTGGTACAATTTTTAATTATGTGGCCAAATTCTCCTCATTTAAAACATGTTCTCCTCTCAACAAATTTAGGAGATCCTGTTTTATGACTTGATGTTGAACTTGTGGGTCTTGAGGTACTTGGTTCATTTTCACATCCATTTGTATCTTGAGTGTAATTGTTTTGACTGTTACGTTTCAAAATCTTGACTTTGTTTACAAATTCGATATTAGACATTTTCTCAAAAGTGTCGATTTTATCTGTACCAGTTGAACTCACAAATTTAACATTCTTTAATTTCTTTTTGTTGCGAGCGCCTACAGCTTCAACCTTTGGTTGTGATACCTTAGGTTTTTCAACTAGCTTTTCTTTTTGTTTTTTTTTTGAAATGAATAATGGTTGTGACTTGATTGGGTTTTTCTTCTCCAAAAACTTGGTTGTTGAATTTTCAAAACCTTGATCAATAGAGGTTGGATTTACATTTTTGATTGGAAAGTCTTTGTTTGAGTAAATTTTCTTGTCCCCAATTAAAGTATACAACACATTATCATTTTCATCTGTAGACGCATTTGTCTTGACAAATTTCATAGGATCATTCTCTTGATTTTCAACAGTTTTTACATTGGGAGTAGCACACATTTCTATCCCTTTTTCTTCATCAAGAGATTGATCCTGATCATTTTTCTCGGGCTCCTCATCTGACGAATCATCCTCCTCTGTTATAGAAGGATTCTGATCAATGAATGATGATGAGTTCTCTGATTTCTTTGATTCAACTGAGGAATTATCTAGTCTGAACCCTGATCTGCTACAAACTTTCAGGATTAAGAGGTACAGATGGTTCAAAGCATGGTATTTCCTCTTCATCAGGCAATTTGGTATAATTGTGTTTCAATGGAGATGGACACGATTTATACCCTATGCATTTGACATCTCCTTTTTGTTTTTTGAACGTCAATGATATGATCAAGCACATATCGGGAGTTAGAGTGACTCTCCAATTTTAGCTTGATAGCATCATGTTCTCATTTGGCGATGGCTAACTCTCTCTTAGTTTCTTCAAGGATATTAATATAGTTATTAATTCTTGTTTACTTGTTCAAAACTGTCTTTGTTAATTCAGAAACGCTTTTCTTAAGAGTTTCTATTACAGATTTGAATTCCTTTTCATTTCGAGTTAAAGCCAAATTTGCCTCTTTGCATTTTGACAGCTCAACAACTAGGTTTTGATTGTGACTGTTTATTGTTTCAAATTTTGTTTTTAATTCAGTACAGTCACTGCAAATTTTAGGAGGGTCGGAGTTTAACTGACTTGTTGAACCAGCAACATTAGCCATGAAGGCAGTATGATGAGGGAAGGATGCACTATTTGTAAAGAATTTTTCTGTTTCCTTCGATGCAGTTTCTGCTTTCTTCATCAGACCAACCTTTTGACTTTTTAGCTTCTCAGCTTCTTTCAGCAACTCTCTGACCTCAGCATCACTTCCTTCCCTGATATCTGAATAAGATCCATAACCACCTGTACTCGAGCATTCTTCATTAGAACCACCATTATACCCTGAACTATCATCATCATCATCATCATCAGAACTATCAATGCTGTGAACATGTTTGATTCGATTGATAATCTTGGCATAACATGTAGTTCCTCCTTGATTCTCATTTCCCAATTGCACTGACCAATCGCATCCTTCATCTGCTTGAACTACTAAAGCTCTGTTTGTGTTGTTTGAAGGTCTTTACTAGTTGGTGTTGTTTGAGTTGTTAACAGCTACTATCCTTCGATCATGATTAACTTGAGTCGTGGTGGATGGTTATGATTGATTTCTGAAGGGGTTGTGATTTCCTTGTTTGCTGGGTCTAGTGCACTCACGCTTGAAGTGACCTCTTTCTCCACAGTTAAAGCAAGTAACAACATTTTTATCAAAACCATACTTTGTATCTTTCTTGCTCTCCAAACTTGTTCTTCCTGTTCTGCACATGTAATCCTTAGCTCTTTTGACTGCACTTGCAAATGCCCATTTGATATCCATAAGCTCCATCTCATCTCTATCTATTTGTTGGTAGTCTTCATTAGTCAAATTGATGTTTCCAATTTGACCAATGACTAATCCATAATAAGTACTAACCATTGTGTTTAGAAGTTCCATATGTTCCTGAGAAACTTCTACACTGACCTTGGAAAGATGTGACGTGTCAAGTCTGACTATATTGGGGTTTGCAGGTTGAAAGTTGTTACCATAGAAAGCTTGTTGAGAAGCTTGCTGTGGAACTTGAGGTACAAGATCTCGTGGTTGTGGTAGAAAGGCTTTAGGATCAAACACTTGTCCATAGGTTTGAGTACTTGAGCTTGCAGACTGATTTGTTTGAACTGGTCGTGGTAGAAAGGGATTAACGTTTAACACAAACGCTGTTTGAAGTTTTGGTTGCTGACTTGCACTAATACCTATATTAATACCTCCAACGTACATTTCAAGGTTTTGTGGAACAGTAACTCTTTGTGCTTTTTGAATTTCCTCTTCATTCTTGTTCTCCAATTTCTGCACAAATTCATAAATACTGATTGCATCCAAAACACCTGTATGCTTTAATAAGTCAATGAGTTGACTCCTTGGTGGTAATGCATCAGCAAAGCGCATCACGATTTCTTGTGAAGATGCTAACACTTTGTACGAGTACATTTCGCTAAGCTGATGGTAGAAACGTGTTGTCATATCGGTTCAGTGTTTCATTCTCCATGAACATGAATCCTTCAAACTCCTTCTTTAGCAGATCATGCCGTATTTTTCTGGTTGCAGCATTACCCTCTCCTCTTGCTTCCAAGGTATCTCACAGATTCTTGGTGGTCGTACAATACACAAACTGATGATAAGTATCTTTATGAAGTGCTTGTGTAAGGATAACAAATGCCTTTTTCTCTAGATCATAAGCCTTTTTATCGCTTTCATCTAGGTTGGCTAAGGAGGTTGGATTTGATCCTGCTTCTTCGAGTGATTCCTTGTAGGGTGTAGTAAAACATGTCCATAATTCAGTATTTTGTCCGAGAACATATGTATGGAAACGCCTTTTCCACGAAGGATAATCGTTCATATGGCTCAGTTTAGGTGGACGATTATTACTCCCAATTTCACTCTCGCTTATAAGAAGAGTCTGAATGCTTTGGTTCTGATTTGCGATACATGCCCATTGATTTGCAGTAATCATGGCTGTATGTTGAGGCATTAATGATTTAACCCATGAGGTTGTGGAGCTTTGTGAAGAGTCTTGATTTGTGCTTAAACTACTACTCCAATCCCAAGGATTAGTACTCATTATATTTTCTTGATTATGAAAATTAAAAGGTTAAAGTTTAATCTTTGAAAATCACAGTCTCCTTTTAAAGTTCACAATTTAAAAAAAAACCACAAGTTTGAAAAATTGAATCAGGAAAAACAATCAAAGAAGAAAGTTCTTCGTGCGAATTAATGATTCGTACGAATGATAGTCCTTCGTATGAACTAGATGCTTCGTACGAAAGGCACTTCTTTGTGTGAACGAACTTGTTCTTCGTGTGAACAAGGTTCTTCGTGCGGATGACTTGGTCTTTCGCACGAACAGTCTTGTTCTTCGTGCGGATGGGTTATTCGCACTGATGTTTTTCGTAGAGAGGAATCTTTTTGCAGGACTGTGTAACATCCTATTTACGTTTTAACCATACGAGACGCAGCAGAAGTACCGACTTAAAAATTCTTTCTTTATCAACTATATAACCTACTTAAGGGTTCATTTATAAATTATTGGACACTTTAAGATTTACTACATTCATTATTAATTAACTTGCTAAATGTAATACATAATACAAGCTATGAGACCACTCTTCCCGTACAATCCTTGCTCTTTAACTCGATCTCCGTCCACATATCTCCCATGATGGTAATAATGATCTGACTAATCTGCGGTCACCACATACATAACCAACACATTAGTAACGAGTGACATCTTACGTAATTAAATGAATATATAATTAATCAATAACTACATAGTGTTCTAACTATGTTAACTACTCCATAATTATATCGTTCTAAACTTGTTCTTTGCACCGGACTTCGCACCCTAGAAAGCCCAACACTTACATACCTGCATTCATGTTTCATTCTCGTTAGCAATAAAGTTATTAAGACATAATCTCAACGTATTTCCGACCTCCAACTTCGCATAAGTACATACCACTGATCTTCATTCAATAAGTTATAATTCCTGTCTACACTCGCACGCATCCATATACAAACATACATGCTTACATACTTAATCATATTAGGTAATCACTAATTCAATTCAATAAGTTCACATAACTCCCTATTAGTCATTTTCACTTTCTGGGGCTCATTAGGGGTTATGAAATAGATTTTAGGAGATATGGAAACTCACAATGTGAATAACCAACAAAAACAGAATATTAAGCTTGTGGGAGGCGTCGGCGACGCCATCCTATAGCATCGGCGACGCCCTCTAGAATGTTGCGTCGGAAACCAAGTTGCGTAGACAGTGAGTTAGCGCGTCGAGAAAATGGGACAGCGTCGGCGATGGCTAAGGAGACCTTCGGCGACGCCCCTTCTGTGTTGCAGACGCTGATTTTCCTTAATCAAGCTTACACAGCTCGTTTCTGACTCCCGTTCTAACCCAAACTGACTTGTCATGTCCCGTATCATCCCATAACAATCCATGAGCTTCCCGTATTCTTTTAACACTTAACCCATGTCTCTTTAAATCAAATTTATACCTCCAACGTACTTTCTTGATTCTTTTGACCCGTTTGACTATTCTAAGTTATTTACAACATAGTTGCTATTTACGGCTCATCATAACCATATATTCTTTAATTCTGTAATTAGTTAAACATTCTTATATAGTTCCCATACCATAACATCTGAAACCCACACCCGACACATACTTCTACATTTTGACCCATTTACTTCCATTATGCTTTCCGAACGTATTGACATCTTATAACTTATCACAACAATACATTTATCTTGATTCCTACCCTTATCCGTAATTTCTTACACAACTCCATTATTCAACATATAAATATTCATTTACAAGAGAACAAGTGATTCCGGAAATCACTTACCTCAACGTCCGTCTTTGAAGCCGTTACCTTGTCTCCTTTTGACTAGTTAGCCTTCCATGCTTCCATCCATCTTGACATGATCCCTATATTTTCATGTCATCGCAATCACATTCTTGTTAGCATACTCGATTGTACATATTAACAACCATATCAATGCATAACTCATATTTGACTTTCATAAGTCAATCCTAACAAGCACAAGGCATCTACCCAAAATCACATCTTTTCAAACTCATCTAATTCATTATATCATCACATAAAACATATATTGATACAACACATACTATATGACTTTCTATAGTCTTACAATTGTAACAACAAGTCTAAGCATGCTTCTTATGCGCAATTGACTTTCACTAGTCAACGTTTATCATATGAACTTTCGACATAACTTCATGTATCCGCGTCATCATATTAGACTATACAAATGACACTAGATACAATTCATACTCATGATGCAATATACTTACAACCACATGATCACCTAGCTATGTCATGACCATGTATAACCAAATCAATACAACTCAAGCTCTCATGATCTTGAAATTGTCAACTACCTTCAAAGGTAGCAATTTACATAATCTTAACATCAATATTTACTAGTAAGTCCACAAGCTATACATTTCATACACATCCGTTTCTAAATCACCGTTAAGTCACTAATCCAATCTTATAGTGTACATCACCATTCAAACATAGGGTACTAGTTCCTTAAGCATTCTTTTACCGAATCACATCATCAACTACGTTTCACATATACTTATCAAGTACATTCCTAAACTTTTTTTACTAAAAGTATATCATTATCACTTTCTATACATGTTTCCCTTTTATTTGTGTATAATTTGACATATTATTGTCATTTAGACATTTCATCAAACACTTGGTGTATGTACTACCTTTTAAGCATAATGTACAAGTATTTTAAGTATGTTCTTCCTGATTCATCTCATGAACCATCACATTCAAGAAAAAACACATAATCATCAATTCTACATCATGTTTGTCCATCACAATATATCATATATCACCTTATGCATAATCAAATCACCATATTAGATCTACATGTTCATCATTTTTACATTCATGCAATGGGTTTCAATCTAAATCATCCAATAACTAAAATTTAACCATGATTCAACTTCTACATGATAGTATTAACAAGTATTCGTTCTAATTTCAACCAAATTCACGGATTTATCTTACCCCACTTCATGGGTAATCATCAAATCAGAAATTTCAACTCACCATGTGTTAAGAACACTTAAATGATGGAGAATTTGCGTTCATGCATGAAATCCTCCTCCCAATTGCTTGTCAATTTGTAGAATTGTGAAGTGTGTGTGTATTCCTACTGCCTCCCTCTCAAACTCGACACATACACTACACACACACACCTGCACATTTTTATTCATAATATTTACTTTCCAATTGTTCATCTTTGGTCCCTCTTGATTAGGTTATGTGACCATTTTAGGGTTTCAACTTATTTCCAACCCTTTACTTCCATTAAACTAGCCAAATTTACTAACTTCGTTAGTTATTTCATACAATTGTACTAGCAAGGACCATATTTCATAAACATTACATTTTGGGGTGTTACAAATCTACCCTCCTTAAAGGAGGTTTCGTCCCCGAAACCTTTCTCATTCCTAGTAGACCAATTCTACTCTTACTTTTCCACCTTTAGATGATGCTTACTACTTCATGAGTACATTCGGGATCTTGGTTAAAGTTTTAATTTATGCATAAACACAATTGTTTGCATTGCCCCTACCTTCTTTAATCAAACAAAATTACCTTTATATTCATATAACGTTGTAATCTTATCCAGAGCTCTTATTAGTGTCATCTTTGCTTTATGATGCTAGTTCCTAGCACACATGATCACTAGCGGTTTATTCGTTGAATTCATTCCGAATGCATACTATTGCTCGTACAAGCCTAAGTTATGGCTTGTTCTATCTTTCTAATTAAGTCTAATACATTCATACACTTGTTAATCAAATTAAATCGATTTATTTCATTCTATTCATATATATCATATATGATATTTTCACTTTGTTTCCTATGAGTAAACCCCAACATCTCACTACTAACGTTCTTCCCAGTTACTTTCATATTCGTAAGAGAGGCCAATGTATTATTATACGCATACTATAAACATTCACTGACTTGTTAATACTCCAACGAAACTACCCATTATAATATATACATATATATACTTATTCATACTTGACAAGGATAAATCATCATTCGAAAATTACTATTGTTACTTACACCATGCATACCTTTAAGTTAGCCTCGACTTATCTCATTCATATCGCTTTACAATTTACCTCCTTCACGCACTACTACCCTACTAAGCAAATGCGTATTGTGAGCGTTCTGTGCGAGCGTTTAAACTATACACTAAATTTTTACTTAAAAATATTATGGAGTTATCCTCCTAATGACATAGTTTCCTTCTTACATTACCCATTGAAGCAAATCAATTTAATACATCAATTCTTACTCAGAGTTGCGTGCTAAACTTTTTACTAACCTTGATTCCATTGCATAACCAACAGTCTGTGGTGTGAAACGGTCTGATTCTTCGTGAGTTTATGTGATACTTGGATTAATCGCATCCATTCATTTGTTGAGCTTTCGCCTATGCACATCCTTTCAACAATGCCTTGTTCAGATGAACATGGCCAACAAGCCTAGCATTAAAGTTAGCGTTTTCTAACGGTACGTACCATTAATACATTCCTTTCAAATACTTATTCTTCTCGGTGCTTATGCACCTACCATTCTTTCATAAATTTCTTACATGTATGCTATAACATATCACACATACCAATTTCTACATATAATTCTTACATTTTGTTAATCTAATTCACCACTTTTTGCAGTTTGACTTTACATGGTCAAACTGGCACTTTTACTTATCGTACATGTCTTAAAGTACCCTTTTGCACTCTTTCAAATTTCACGCATACTTACAAAATATTATTTTAACTCTTCATGCGAAAGTTTTCCTTTCCTTGTAATTTACATCAGTCGTTCATCCGAATTCTAACCCATTATTCATTTTGACTCGCATGGGTCGACTAATAACATTCCTCACATATAACATATTCAAAACTTATTTCTTTCAATTAGGTTTTCTTGCTTCTACGATAGCTTCCATCGGTTATACTTACTTAATGAATCAATTATGTCATACTACTTTACAAGTATTTGCTTAAAAATTATTTTCTTAACTTCGTTTGGCTCTTCAAAGGTCCACTTGTAAACACATTCTTATCTATGTTTTGTCAATTACTCAACCGACCCATTAGGAGGCGTTTTGCATTCAAGCTTGTGCCTCCTACTTTTCATCAAAACTTTCATTTCATCTTTTCACACAACTTTATTTTTAGTGGTTTATGCTAGAAAACCCTTATATTCCAAATTTACCCTCCGGTAAGACATTAGACCAAATGATAGTCAACCTAATTTGCTAGATGCATTTCACTTGGGTTATATTATAACTAAATTTTGACACATTTCTCTCTAATTTAGACATAAGTTCCTACCGAAGACATAACTTTTTTTTATATACATACCTGACGCGAGTCCCAAACCATTGACTCGTTATTCACACCTTGCGGCGGATATTTCCTTCCAATTTGTGGCAACGCATGCCCATACGTTATGCTTACCTATAAGCATAAAACTTGACAAAACAAAATATTAAACATCGGATTCAAATGGCGTTCACCATTTGACCCACATGACTTATTTGTCCTTTTAAAACCATTCTTACATACAAACATATTTGCATATATATACTTATGTAGATTTAAAACTGTCACACCCCGGATTTCCAACCCGAAATCCATACACCGGTGGGCCCGGTGGGAAGTATCGTGACGTCAGTTGATAATCATCATAGTCAATTAAACACGGCACATCGGAAGTCTTGGAGTAAAATTACTATTATAAACCGAATGTTCGAAATTACAAAATAATATACAAGCTTGTAATAGAAGATCCACAGGCGGATCATTAAAATGTACAATAAGAATATAAAACAGACTTTAGGCAGATCTAAGGATTTGCAAGATCCTCTTATTCACTACCGAGCAGCTTCCGGCCTATTTCGTATCGTACCTGCAGTTTAGCCTTTGGACGATACGTCAGCTTACGCTGGTAAATACACCCAACTGACTCATTTTGAAAACTTTAAAATGGTTTTTAGGTGCAAAACGGTGCGAAATCTTTTATTAACTTGGGAAAGTTGACCTTGCAACCTTGTATCAAATTCACATGTTTGTCAATACATACAGGGCCTGAGACAGAAACCGAGACATGATTAAATTCACACCACTCAGGTACTCACGAAGGAGTCATCCCCAACGTCTTGGGCATATTGCATATGAGCATCAAAGGGTGTATGCCTACACCCCGTGCTAAGGTCGTGGCCAATAACTAATGTATTGAGCCCAGGATATCCAGGACACGGTAATTTAACCCCCGATGTTTAAGTTATCAAACAAAACTGATTAAAACGAAACATAAGGGTTTACTAGCCACAAGCGGGCATTCGATTGACCCCATTTTGGACCAAGCGGTAATAATTTACCGTATTCCAAGCCCGTATAGGGAAAATAAGTCGAGAGTATTTACCTGAGCTAGTCTTCTTCTTTTATTTTTAAATAACACAGCCGTATACAAAAGTACCAAGTGCAGATAGCATTTACCAGGAAGGCTCTAGTCTGGATTATGGCATAAGCTAGCCAATTAAATACTAACGGTCTTATAAACCAAATAGTGTACATGATCATTACGTATAATGCTTGATTAATTGATGATCGGATAGAATGTAGTTTAATCCCGACAAGTACTTGACTTGTATACTAGACTTAAAAACTAAATATGCAGATAAACTACAATCTTTTTTTTTCGAGTTTCAAGGTAAAGGAATCATACCAGCAATTTAATCTTTGTCAAAAACGGTATTTGGTTTTCAAAATTAAACAGATAAGTATTTAACTATGATTATCGGTATTGTTGTCTACATAAGCTCAGACTTATCAGATGTAATCATGATTAGGAGATATGATTAAGGTATGGATTTATAGTTACTAGCCGGTGTTCAACCACATCACGACACATTCCCGTATCAAGATATGCACGAGAGAAAATCTTATCGGTGAGTATACTACTTTATCATCTGTTTTGACGTATATGAATGATGTGAGATACTCACTTATTTTTGATTGAAAACAAGCCCTTTGTTATTTAATCACTTATTGATGAGGAACTTGATTTTCATATGTATGCAGGGCACAGGAGTAAGTCCGTGAATAGGTTAGTACCATCATACCGACAAAGAGACGAACTTAGCTCCCGCATAAAGCTGTGATATTTTATCACTTATTTTGGGGATGTGATATTTTTATCACTTATTTTGGGGATGTGATATTTTTATCACTTATTTGAGGGTTGAATGCAGTATGTACACGTATGTATGATATCATGGAAGTTCTAGACTTGCGTCACCGTTATTTTCGGCAAAAGATTCAACCATGATACCCAGATGATAAGCCAGCTTAAAGACCGTATATCTCAAATCCTCGGCACTCTATCAAATGAAATTTCGGTACCAAGACCATATGCCAATGAATGGTTCCCACCTGGCGTTCTGTCTGTTAAGTTTATATCAACCTGCACATTTTAGTCTGATTGTGAGCCTACCGATATATCATAAGTAAAGTACTTATCAATCTTCTTTCTATGCTTTTAACCATTTTTGACAGATTTACCAGTGAATTTCATCATCTTCAGTTTATCCAAGAAACTCATTTTTGATTTTTCTATTGTTTTTGTATTTTTCTGAATTTTTCTCTCCCTTAAACAAAGAAGGTAAATAAAAGACATATTTTGTATTTTCTTAACCTTACTCCCCCTAAAATATAAACTAAAAATATTTTTGTAGTTTTAGATTTTTAGAACAGTATATACAAAAATAGTTAGCCATGGTTGAGTTACTCGGGTTTCACCTTGATCCCATTGACCAAAAGTAGATAATCAAAATGTGATTTATCAAAGGCTTTGGTAAAAAGGTTTGCACGTTGGTGATCAGTGTGGATTTTAACAACATCAAAAGTCTCTTTTCATAACAATCTCATATGAAATGATACTTAATCTCAATGTGTTTTGTTTTTGAGTGCTGTACAGGATTCCGAGTGATCTGTAAAGCAGCTTCATTATCAACAAAAATAGGAGTAGTAAGAAATTCAAAACCGTAGTCGCGCATTTGCTGTTGAATCCATAGAACTTTAGAGCAGCAACGAGAAGCTGAAATATATTCAGTCTCACAAGTTGATGTAGCTACGCATGTCTGCTTTTTGCATTGCCACGTGACTAGGCGATTTCCCAAGAACTGACATCCTGCTGTTGTTGAATTTGCATCTATTTTACAGCTGCCATGATCAGAATCACTGAATGCTGTCAGATCAAAGTTATCATCCTTAGGGTACCATAGACAAGTGTTAGGGCGTCCCTTTAAATAACGAAAGATCCTTTTCACAGCCATCAAATGAGAAACCTTCGGACTAGACTGATAGCGCGCCAGAAGGCATGTTGGGTACATTATGTCGGGTCTTGAAGCAGTAAGATACATGAGAGATCCGATCATTGCATGATAGAGAGATGGTTCTACATGTTCACCCATTCCGTCTGGAGTAATCCCATGATTTTGAGCTAATGGAGTTCCCAAAGGCTTTGAGTCGTCCATCTGAAATCGCTTGAGAATATCTCCGACGTACTTGGTTTGATGGATAAAAATCCCTTCCTTTGATTGCTGAACCTGCAAACCTAAAAAGAAAGTCATTTATCCCATTGCGCTCATCTCGAACTTCTCCTGCAAAACCTATTCGAATTCTTTGCACATTCGGGTGTTAGTAGACCAAAATATAATATCATCAACATAAACCTGTATTAGCAGCAAAGCCTCGTCCTGTTCCTTGATGAAGAGAGTACGGTCAATCAGGCCTCGTCGAAAACCATTCTTCAACAGATAGGTGGACAGCGTTTCATACCAAGCCCTCGGAGCTTGATGAAGACCATATAACGCCTTGTTGAGAAGCCAAACCTTGTCAGGATGGAGAGGATCTTCAAAACCTGGCGGTTGCTCAACATATACTTCCTCTTCTACCACACCATGAAGAAATGCACTCTTCACATCCATCTGATAAACGGTGAACTTCTGGAAGGACGCATAAGCCAAAAAGATTCTTATGACCTCAAGTCGTGCGACCGGTGCATAAACTTCATTGTAATCGATCCCTTCGATCTGATTAAAACCTTGAACAACCAATCGCGCTTTGTTTCTCACAACAACACCTCGGTCATCCTTCCTGCACTTGTACACCGATCGTGTACCAATCTTCTTGTAGCCGTCAGGCATGTCAACCAATTTCCAGACGCCTAACTTCTGAAACTACTGAAGTTCTTCCTGCATGGCTTCAACCCAAGAGTCTTCTTTCATTGCCTCCTTCCAAGATTTTGGTTCTACTTGGCACACATAGCAGGCAAGAGACCTATCATTCAGACCACCAGATTCCCTGATTTCCGAATACAATCAAGGATTCTGGTTGTTTCGAAGCTGATTACGAGTCTGCACACCACTTTGGACATCTCCAATAATATTCTGCTGAGGATGGATATTATGAATTCAGGTTTCCGACACATCAGGAACTCGAGAGTTGATACCTAAATTGTTGATATTAAGATCAACAGTTACATCGAGAGCTGGATTTGATGACGTGGTAGATGCCTGACCTTCAGTCGTTCCTTGAGGTTGAATTTTTGACATATCATTTGAAAATCCACGAACCGCACCAGAGGTAGCTTCATTTGTATCATGAAAATCATCATCTTCTGATGAAACATTATAATCCACAACGTCTTCGAATTCCTCAATTTGAACAAGAATGTTAACCGAAGTCGACACTTGAGGGTTAACAATAATTGGTCTAACTAATGATGAGTCTACTGCAGTATCACTTTCCAAAAGCATCTGAGCAGCAGCTATTGCATCATCAAAAGTTGGCAGATTAAAGGAGTCAAACATCCCAGCGTAGTCAAACATCCAAGGTTGTAGCTTCTGTATATCTCTGAACCTTGACTTCTCCCCATTCTTCAATCTTCTTCGAAGACAAATTCCACACCCGAAAATTTGGAGTAGCATATCCAAGAAAGAAACCTTCGATAGCCTTGGGACCAAACTTTCCATGTGGGTCGATCATAGTGCATGGACCTCCAAAAGGTTCTAAGAAAGAAATATCTCGTTTCCTTTTATGTAATAACTCAAAGCATGTCTTCCCATGTCTCTTCACCATCAGAACTCTATTCATCGTTTAGCACGCAGTAGCAACAACTTCTCCCCAAAATTGAACAGGAAGTTCTGTTTACCAGAGTGAGGAGATTCTTGAGGATAGTAGGAACTTCACTCTTGTGTGCCAACATGTTTACCCATGAAAATCTGGAATTGTCACCAAAGGTTGTCTGAAGTTTCATAGGTCCAAAGAGGTCCATATGAAGACGTTCCAGTGGCATATTCACAGTGTTGATCTTCTTCACAGGATGGGACTTTCTCGCTTGCTTCCCTTTCTGGCATGATACACAAACGTCTTGAACATTAAAGTTCTTCACTGGTACACCATTCACTAGATTGTTCTTCACCAAATAGTTCATTTTCCTCAGGTGAATGTGTCCCATACGTCTGTGCCAGGAGATTGATTCCTTCTCGGTGGCTTTAGAGACAAAACATGTGACTTGTGCAGAGGTTGTAATAGCTTGGCTCATATCAAGAAAATACAAATCTTTAATTCTTTGAGCCGACAGGAGAATCCATTCTTGGGGATTTTGAATCCAGGCTTCAGCACATAACATCCGGCATCATCAAAATGTACTGTGAACTTCTTGTCCCAGATTTGAGAAACGCTAAGACGATTGTGATCAATTTGCCGCACATAATTGATCTTGTCGAAGCTCACAACACCATTGGAGACCATTCCTGCTGCAGTGGTGTATCCACCTTTATCACCACTCTATCAAACGAAATTTCGGTACCAAGACCATATTCCAATGAATGGTTCCCACCTGGCGTTCTGTCTGTTAAGTTTATATCAACCTGCACATTTTAGTCTGATTGTGAGCCTACCGATACATCATAAGTAAAGCTACTTATCAATCTTCTTTCTATGCTTTTAACCATTTCTGACAGATTTACCGGTGAATTTCATCATCTTCAACTTATCCAAGAAACTCGTTTTTTATTTTTCTAATGTTTTTGTATTTTTCTGAAATTTTCTCCCCCTTAAACAAAGAAGGTAAATAAAAGACATATTTTTGTATATTCTTGAAATTTACTCCCCCTAAAATATAAAACTGAAAATCTTTTTGTAGTTTTATATTTTTAGAAAAGTATATACACAAATAGTTAGCCATGGTTGAGTTACTCGGGTTTCACCTTGATGCATTGACCAAAAGTTGATAATCAAAACGTGATTCATCAAAGGCTTTGGTAAAAAGGTCGGCACGTTGGTGATCAGTGTGGATTTTAACAACATCAATAAGTCTCTTTTCATAACAATCTCATATGAAATGATACTTAATTCAAAACCGTAGTCGCGCATTTGCTGTTGAATCCATAGACCTTGAGAGCAGCAACTAGAAGCTGATATATATACTCAGCCTAACATGTTGATGTAGCTATACAAGTCTGCTTTTTGCATTGCCACGTGACTAGGTGATTTCCCAAGAACTGACATCCTGTTGTTGTTGATTTTGCATCAATTTTATAGCTGCCATGATCAGAATCACTAAATGCTGTCAGATCAAAGTTATCATCCTTAGGGTACTATAGACCAGTGTCAGGACGACCATTTAGATAACGAAAGATCCTTTTCACAGCCATCAAATGAGAAACCTTCAGACTAGACTGATAGCGCGCCAGAAGGCATGTTGGGTACATTATGTCGGGTCTTGAAGCAGTAAGATACATGAGAGATCCGATCATAGCACGATAGAGAGATGGTTCTACATGTTCACCCATTCCGTCTGGAGTAATCCCATGATTTTGAGCTAATGGAGTTCCCAAAGGTTTTGAGTCATCCATCTGAAATCGCTTGAGAATATCCCTGACGTACTTGGTTTGATGGATAAAAATCCCTTCCTTTGATTGCTGAACCTGCAAGCCTAAAAAGAAAGTCATTTCTCCCATAGCACTCATCTCTAACTTCTCCTGCATAACATGTTCGAATTCTTTGCACATTCGAGTGTTAGTAGACCCAAATATAATATCATCAACATAAAACTGTACTAGATGAAGAGAGTACAGTCATTCAGGCCTCGTCGAAAACCACTCTTCAACAGATTGGTAGACAACGTTTCATACCAAGCCCTCAGAGCTTGATGAAGATTATATAACGCCTTGTTGAGAAGCCAAACCTTGTCAGGATAGAGAGGATCT
Source organism: Scalesia atractyloides (assembly GCA_947069175.1). Classification (NCBI taxonomy): domain Eukaryota; kingdom Viridiplantae; phylum Streptophyta; class Magnoliopsida; order Asterales; family Asteraceae; genus Scalesia; species Scalesia atractyloides. Next base: position 48,995,738 of record CAMTDV010000001.1, on the reverse strand, counting down.
TCAAAACCTGGCGGTTGCTCAACATATGCTTCCTCTTCTACCACACCATGAAGAAATGCACTCTTCACATCCATCTGATAAACGGTGAACTTCTTGAGACGCATAAGCCAAAAAGATTCTTATGGCCTCAAGTCTTGCAACCGGTGCATAAACTTCATTGTAATCGATCCCTTCGACCTGATTAAAACCTTGAACAACCAATCGCGCTTTGTTTCTCACAACAACACCTCGGTCATCCTTCTTGCACTTGTATACCCATCGTGTACCAATCTTCTTGTAGCCGTCAGGCCTGTCAACCAATTTTCAGACGCCTAACTTCTGAAACTACTGAAGTTCTTCCTGCATGGAGCTCCAAAAGGTTCTAAGAAAGAAATATCTAGTTTCCTTTTATGTAATAACTCAAAGCATGTCTTCCCATGTCTCTTCACCGTTAGAACTCTATTTATCGTGTAGCACGCAGTAGCAACAACTTCTCCCCAAAATTGAAGGGGAAGTTCTGATTCTACTAACATGGTTCTTGCAGTTTCAATAAGAGTTCTATTCTTCCTCTTAGCGATGCCATTTTGTTGTGGAGTGTATCGAGAATTGTACTCATGCAGAATACCCTTTGAGGAACACTTCTCATCCATAACTTGATTCTTAAATTCCGTGCATTGTCGCTTCTGATTCTTCTTACTTAAGATTGGACAAATTTTCTAACAGAGTCAGGAGATTCTTGAGGATAGTAGGAACTTCACTCTTGTGTGCCAACATGTTTACCCATGAAAATCTGGAATAGTCATCAGTAATACCAGACAATAAGAATCACCAAAGGTTGTCTTGTGTTTCATAGGTCCAAAGAGGTCCATATGAAGACGTTCTAGTGGCATATTCACAGTGTTGATCTTCTTCACGGGATGGGACTTTCTTGCTTGCTTCCCTTTATGGCATGATACACAAACGTCTTGAAGATGAAAGTTCTTCACTGGTACACCATTCACTAGATTGTTCTTCACCAAATAGTTCATTTTCCACAGGTGAATGTGTCCCATACGTCTGTGCCAGGAGATTGATTCCTTCTCGGTGGCCTTCGAGACAAAACATGTGACTTGTGCAGATGTTGTAATAGCTTGGCTCATATCAAGAAAATACAAATCATTAATTCTTGGAGCCGACAGGAGAATCCATTCCTTGGGGATTTTGAATCCAGGCTTCAGCACATAACATCCGGCATCATCAAAATGTACTGTGAACTTCTTGTCGCAGATTTGAGAAACGCTAAGAAGATTGTGATCAATTTGCCGCACATAATTGATCTTGTCGAAGCTCACAACACCATTGGAGACCATTCTTGCTGCAGTGGTGTATCCACCTTTGTCACCAGCAAAAGCAACATAACCACCCCTATTACTTTTCACATCATATAGGAGCCGCAAGTCGCCCGTCATGTGCCTTGATGCTCCACTGTCAACAATCCAATGACTGTTTACAGTTCCTCCAGGAACACCCTGCACATTGCACAAACAAGATTAGTTTGAGATGGGGACCCAAGCCTTAGTGGTCTTGGGTCATCCCTTATCATCGAGAAATGTAATCTCAATTTCTTGATGATTAACAAACTGAGAAACTCCTTTTGAACCATTACCGGTCTTCTGTTTCCAAGATCCTTGTTTATTACCAGATTTACTATTATTTATAGTTTTAACAGCGTCTGGTTTTATTGACTTTGAAGATCTTTGATCCTTATTTGAAGAATCCGATTTTAAAGCTTTCTCAATTGCTTTTACTTGTTTACGTTTTTGTTTCTCTTTTTGATCTTTAATAACTCGTTTATCTTGTGTCGGAGAAACAGATTTACGTATGCAAGTTGGTTCATGAGGGGTTGTCTCTATACATCTTGATTTGGCTGGATTTTGACAATCCTTTATAATGTTGACAAATTCTCCACATTTGAAACATGTTCTCCTTTCAACAAAACTAGGAGATCCTGTTTCTCGGCTTGATGTTGAATTTGTGGATCCTGAGGTACTGGGTTCATTTTCATTACATCCATCAGTGTGTTGGGTGTAATTGTTTTGACTATTTCTTTTCAAAATCATATCTTTCTTTACAAAATCAACATTAGATTTTCCTTGAAAAGTTTTGACTTTATCGGTACCTTTAGAACTCACAAATTTAACAGTTTTGGCCTTTTTCTGGTGACGAGAGCCTTTTGCTTCAACCTTCGGTTGAGAAACTATAGGCTTTTTAACTTGCTTCCATTGTTTTTCTTTTGAAGTAGATAATGGTTGTGATTTGGTTGGCTTTTTCTTTTCTACAGGTTTGGTTGTTGACTTTTCAAAAACCTGATCTATAGAGACTGGATTTACGTTTTTAATTGGAAAATATTTGTTCGAATAGATTTTCTTTTATCCAACCAAGGTACACAACACATTATCTACTTCTTGTGTAGACACACTTGTCTTCATAGATTTCTTAGGAACAGTCTCTTGATTCTGAACAGATTGAGTACTAGGAGTAGCAGGCGATTATACTCTTTTCCTTTCATCAAGAGGCTGATCCTGATCACCATTTCTTGATTCATCATCGGATGTATCATCCTTTTCTTCATCAGATGGAGTTTGAACAACATCAGACGTTGAATTTTCTGGCTTGCATGGTTCTTGAGAGGAATTGTCTAATTTAAACCCTAACCCTGCTGCGAATTCCTCAGGAGTCAAAGGTACAGAGGGTTCAAAACGAGGCATCTCCTCTTCATTAGGCATTTTGGTATAGTTGTGTTTCATTGGGGGTGGACACGAATTATACCCTATGCATTGAGCATCTCCCTTTAGTTTTTGAACCTCAATAATATGATCAAGCACATATTGGGAGTTAGAATAACTTTCTAATTTGCGTTTGATCGAATCATATTCGCATTTGGCGATGGCTAACTCTTTCTTTGTTTCTTCTAGGAGATTAAAGTAATTATTAATTCCTGTCTGTTTATTCAAAACAGTTTTTGTCAATTCAGAAACACTTTTCTTAAGGGTTTCTATTACATATTTGAATTCTTTTTCATTTCTAGTTAGCGCCAAATTCGCCTCTTTGCATTTTGATAGTTCAACAACTAAATTCTGATTATGACTGTTGATGGTTTCATATTTTATTTTCAATTCAACACAGTCATTGCAACCAGTAGGAGGTTCAGAGTTTACCTGTTTTGAAGAACCTTCAACATTTGCCATAAAGACAGTGTGATGAGGAAAAGCTGCACCATCTGTAGAGAGTGTCTCTGTCTCTTTTACCGCAGCTTCTGCATTCCTCGTCATACCTACCTTTTCAGATTTCAACATCTCAGCTTCACTCGGCAACTTTTCAACCTCAGCTTCACTTCCTTTCTTCATATCATAATCAGATTCATAACCATCTTAACTTGAACATTCTTCATTAGAACTACCAGCATCCCCAGATGTATCATCATTATTTGGAGTGTTGATGCTGTGATCATGCTTGATTTGATCCACGATCCTCGCGTAGCATGCAGTTCTTCCGTTGTTCTCAGTTCCCAACTGTCTGACCAATCACATCCTTCATCAGATTGAACTACCAAAGTTCTATGCATGTTTGAAGGTCCGGATTGATTGGTGTTGTTAGAGTTGCCAACAGCTACAATTCTTCTTTCATTGTTGTACTGTGCTGCGTTGGATGGTTGAGACTGATTATGAAAGGGGTTGTGATATCCTTCCTTACTGAGTCTTGTGCCTTCTCGCTTGAAGTGACCTCTTCTCCACAGTTGAAGTAAGTAACGACGCTTTTGTCAAAGCTGTATTTTGTATCCTTCTTGCTTTCCAAACTGGTTCTACCCGTTCTTCTCATATAATCCTTCGCTCTTCTCATAGCGCTTGCAAATGTCCACTTGATGTCCATCAGCTCCATTTCATCTCGGTCAATTTGTTCATAGTCTTCGTTTGTCAAATTGATGTTCCCTATTTGACCTGCAACTAAACCACAATACGCACTGATCATGGTATTTAGAAGTTCCGCATGTTCCTGTGCAACTTCTACGTTGATTTTGGAGAGATTTGACGTGTCAAGTTTGACAGTGTTGGGATTTGCCGATTGACTGTTGCTTCCATAGAAAGCTTGTTGAGGAGCTTGCTGTGGATCTTTATGCGCTAAGTCTCTTGGCTGTGGAAGGAAGGCTTTCGGATTAAAAGCTTGTCCATAGGCTTGATTAATCGAACCTGTAGACTGACTTGATTGAACTGGTTGGGGTAGAAAAGGGTTCACGTTTGACACAAACGAGGTTTGCAGCTTCAGTTGCTGGCTTGAGCTTGTACCTGCATTTATACCTCCAAAATACATCTCAGGGTTTTGTGGAGCAGAGACTCGTTGTGCCTTCCGAAGTTCTTTTTCATTCTTGTTCTCCAGTTTCTTCACAAATTCATAAATACTAATTGAGTCCAAAACACCTGTATGTTTTAAAAGATCAATAAATTGACCCCATTTTGGTGGTAAAGCATCAGCAAATCGCATCACAATCTCTTGTGGTGCTGCCAACACTTTATATGAGTACATTTCGCTGAGAAGATGATAAAACCGAGTGGTCATATCATTCAAGGTCTCGTTTCCATGAACATGAAACCTTCAAACTCTTTCTTGAGCAGATCATGCTGAATCTTCCTGGTAGCAGCATTACCTTCACCTCTTGCTTCCAAAGTGTCCCACAAATTTTTTGTTGTAGTACAATACACAAACTGATGATAAATGTCTTTATGCAGAGCTTGTGTTAGGATAGCAAATGCCTTTTTCTCTAGATCGTAAGCTTTCTTGTCACTTTCGACTAGATTGGCCAAAGTGGTTGGATTTGATCCAGCTTCTTCAAGTGCTTCATTGTATGGGGCAGTGAAACACGTCCACAATTCTGTGTTTTGACCGAGAACATATGTATGAAAACGACTTTTCCATGAAGGATAATCGTTCATGTAATTTAACTTCGGTGGTCGATTACTACTCCCTGTTTCGCTTTCGCTCACTAACAGAGTTTGGATGCTTTGATTCTGATTCACAACACACGCCCATTGATTTACAGAGATCATTGCTGTATGTTGAGGCATCAAAGATTTTACCCATGATGTTGCGGAGCTTTGCGAAGACTCCTGATTTGAGCTTGAACAACTCCAATCCCACGAATTAGAACTCATTATATTTTCTTGTTTTATGAAAAATTAAAGGTTTTAAAGTTTCACAATTATAATTACCTTTTAAAATTCACAGATCTGAAAATATGACAAATTCTTAAAATCACAAAGCTTTGAAAAACACGAAAAACAAACAATTTCTATTTCGTGCGAGACACCTGTTTCGTGCGAAACACTGATGTTTCGTGCGGGTCAGATGATTTGCATGAAATTTTTCAGTCGCACAAACTGTTTTGGTTCAGTGTTTTTCAGAGGAATCTTTTTAGAACTGGTTTGTTGAGAAATTTCCTTTCTTGTGTAGACCTACTTTTTTGAAAATACCTGTTGTCTTACCCACTTTTAGTTAAAACACAGATTTTAACACTCACAGTCCAAGTCAGAAAATGTCAGCTCTACCAAAACTAATCAGATTCAAATTTTTGCGGATTTCTTCTTCAAGGGTGTTCTTCAGAAAAATTTTACCATAAAATTTTCTGCATGCAGCAGATTTTAACCAGTTTTAAGTTAGTTAACTATCAAAACTTATGTTTTCTGCTAGAGGCTCAAGAACACTTCAGAAATCTTCAAACTAGCTCAGACACAACTAAGCCCGGTTTTGAACAAGGAAAGAGCCAAAGCTGTGATACCACTTGTAGGTCCACCTGAGGATCAAGTTAAACCAGTTCCTTGTTCAAATGACATACACACAAGTGCAGAATCCAAGTGTGCATGCAACCAAAACAAAGTAAAGAACATGGGGTAACCAAAGAATCACTATCTTGATTAATGATTGAGAACAAGTACAAACATATACACACATTGCTCGTATGACTCAAACAAACTTGATGTGTTCTTGTGTCTTCGTCTTCAGAGAGAATACTGAGAGGCTCACTTAGACCAACTAGCTAACCCTCACTGAGAGGTGCATGTCTGCTTATATTCCGTCTAGATTCGTACGAATCACAAATCCAGACATATGGAACACACTATTTCACACGAGACACATTCCAGGGATTTGGTACGAGTCAACTGTTTCATACGAAATACTTATTTTGTACGAAACAAGTAACACACTTGTTACTCAAGTATTTCGTACGAATCATGTGATTCGTACGAATTCTTTGACTCGCACAGAATCCTTATTTCAGGAAAACGTGTGTAGACTTGACGTACACAAGACTTATCAGTATGCACACATGCAACTGATTAACACAAATAAGCTAAGATGTCATACTAGATCAAGATAGAAGGATATCTCGATCTATTCGACACGACCAAACCTATACAGACACTTGAGCAAAGACCGTACAATTACAACTGTAATTAAGAACAAGCGACAGACACAAAACTGTATCAACAGTCTCATAACATATATAAGATCAATTTATAGTTTTTCCCAAAAATGGCTTGTTTGACTTTTTAACATCATAACTTTGACCCGTCAATTGGTCTAGCAAACGTAATCTTCAGGAGGTGCCCTTTATAGGGATTAACACCTACCTTATTACGATCACTTAGCCATGTTTATTTTGAACAATGGCTAGACCATAATGGTCTTATCGAAAGTCAAAGCATTTTCTGAAAAACACTTTACTTTTGGCTATAAAAGCCTATAAATGAAAATGCAAGAGCAAGGAACACTTACAAGAAGTTCCTACAATGCAAGAGAACTAAGTTGGATGCTCCTTTCAGCTAGGAAACTTCCAGAGGAAGGAGAAGAGTGAATTAATGAGAAAGGTACAAGTTGGAATGAAGCACTTGAACACCTACTTATAGTTGGAGAGCTCAAAGGAGGTGCAGCCTTGTGTTTAGGGGTGTAAGAAGAAGTTTACATGTGTCCCAAAATGTGGCATAGCTGATTACAAGTCCATGGTTTCGAATTTAAATGGTTTTGGAGCTTTGCTTGGAGACCAAACAAAACTTTATGCAGCAGACACTCTCTGGCGGGCCGCGAGAGGCACAAGCCCTGCCTCTCTCGCCCCACAAGAAGTTTCAAACTTTGACACTTTAGCCCCTTAACTTGTAAAAGCTTATAAAAACCTTTTTAAACTCCTTTTTGGCACTTTTAGCCCTCCGTAGCCAATACTTGGCATACCCGGGATTATGCCCGGACATTGTCGAGCTCTTGGTTCGTTAAAAGGTCACTCAGAGGTATAAATTAACATGTTGACGCTTTTAATCCCTCCATCATCCAACTTTCACATATTTACAAAATTGAACCCTCTCGTCCAACAAATGGCACGTATGAGACTTAGGACTTCACAAAGGATCACTCAGAGGCTTATATAAGCATGTTGATTCCGATATCACTCAAAGGCTTGGCATGTTGACATTTCAGTCACTCAGAGGCCAAATTTCAAGCATGTTGACATATTAGTCACTCAGAGGCTAATGATTTAAGCATGTTGACATATCAGTCATTCAGAGGCTATTATTTATGCATGTTGACATCGGTCCGTCACTCAGAGGCTCAGTTTGAGCATGTTGAAGCCTTTAGTCCTTATTGGTCTTTAATAGACTATATTCAAAATACAACACGTGTCACTATACTATTGGACACGATTTTACAGGATGTTACAAAAACATAACTTGAATATTATCTGTTTTAAGGAACGTCTACTTGTTTGTTCAAGCTTACAGTTCCAAACTTTTCCATTCTTATCCTTCGTTCTTAACGGTTAGGTCCGAACTTATTTACGGATTCAAACATTTTCATTCTCATCATACGTTCTTACTTGTTTGATCCGTACTTACTTACGGATTTAAGCATTTTCATTCTCATCATACATTCTTACTTGTTTGATCTGTACTTACTTACGGATTCAAACATTTTCATTCTCATCATACATTCTTACTTATTTGATCTGTACTAACTTACGGATTCAAACATTTTCATTCTCATCATACATTCTTACTTGTTTGATCCGTACTTACTTATGGATTCAAACATTTTCATTCTTATAGATTGATTTCTATTTATTGTGAGTCTAACGACTCTTTTACCCACACGTCAAACTTATTCCCAAGTCCATCGGACATTCATGCATTGATTATCATGCTTTCACGAAAGTCATATGCTTCTTGCGTACTGGCCAGATGAGCAATCCACATGCTAGTTTCGTGCCTTCATGATAGTCATCATCTTATGTCCGAAGAAATGGGTTATTAGTTCACGCAACATCTTTAAAACTTTAACAAGACAATATTATTGTCTTTTGTTTAACATTTACCCTCCCCAAGGAGATTCTTCCTTTTTCCTTCAAAACTGGTACCCATATATACATTAATGTTGTGCACCTAGGGTCCATCTGTCTAATTTCGTGCTTTGGCATTCATCATAGACCACATTCTCAGATCTTTCTCCTCAATCCTTTGAGCTTACCTTGCATATACAATTCAGTTAGTTTCTTTATATGAATACATATGCACATGCTTACATTCATTCACACATTTGGATCTTGATCAAGTCTTGGATTGTACGGGTCCTTTATCACAAGAGCACACGGGTTTGAGTTCAAGTACTTACCTTCTTGTACTTGATTTCACTCAAACCATGGCTCTGATACCAACTTGTAACATCCTATTTACGTTTTAACCATACGAGACGCAGCGGAAGTACCGACTTAAAACCTCTTTCTTTATCAACTATATAACATACTTAGGGGTTCATTTATAAATTATTGGACACTTTCTTGAAAAGATTTACTACATTCATTATTAATTAACTTGCTAAATGTAATACATAATACAAGCTATGAGACCACTCTTCCCGTACAATCCTTGCTCTTTAACTCGATCTCCGTCCACATATCTCCCATGATGGTAATAATGATCCGACTAATCTGCGGTCACCACATACATAACCAACACATTAGTAACGGGTGACATCTTACGTAATTAAATGAATATATAATTAATCAATAACTACATAGTGTTCTAACTATGTTAACTACTTCATAATTATATCGTTCTAAACTTGTTCTTTGCACCGGACTTCGCACCCTCGAAAGCCCAAGACTTACATACTTTCATTCCTGTTTCATTCTCGTTAGCATTACAGTTAGTAAGACATAATCTCAACGTATTTCCGACCTCCAACTTCGCGTAAGTACATACCACTGTTCTTCATTCAATAAGTTACAATTCTTGTCTACACTCGCACGCATCCATATAGATACATACATTCTTACATACTTAATCATATTAGGTAATCACTAATTCAATTCAATAAGTTCACATAACTCCCTATTAGTCATTTTCACTTTGCGGGGCTCATTAGGGGTTACGGAACAGATTTTAGGAGATATGGAAACTCACAATGCGAATAACCAACAAAAACAGAATATTAAGATTGTGGGAGGCGTCGGCGACGTCCTCCTATAGCGTCGGCGATGCCCTCTAGAATGTTGCGTCGGAAACCAAGTTGCGTAGACAGTGAGTTAGCGCGTCGGGAAAATGGGACAGCGTCGGCGACAACTAAGGAGACCTTCGGCGACGCCCCTTCTGTGTTGCAGATGCTGATTTTCCTTAATCAAGCTTACACAACTCGTCTCCGACTCCTGTTCTAACCCAAACTGACTTGTCATGTCCTGTATCATCCCATAACATTCCATGAGCTTCTCGTATCCTTTTAACACTTAACCCATGTCTCTTTAAATCAAATCTATACCTCTAACGTACTTTCTTGATTCTTTTGACCCGTTTGACTATTCTAAGTTATTTACAACATAGTTTCTATTTACGGCCCATCATAACCATATATTCTTTAATTCTGTAATTAGTTAAACATTCTTATATAGTTCCCATACCATAACATCTGAAACCCACACCCGACATATACTTTTACATTTTGACCCGTTTACTTCCATTGTGCTTTCTGAACGTATTGACATCTTATAACTTATCACAACAATACATTTATCTTGATTCCTACCCTTATCCGTAATTTCTTACACAACTCCCTGTATTCAACATATAAATATTCATTTACAAGAGAAGAAGTGATTCCGGAAATCACTTACCTCAGCTTCCGTCTTTGAATCCGTTACCTTGTCTCCTTTTGACTAGTTAGCCTTCCATGCTTCCATCCATCTTGACATGATCCCTATATTTTCATGTCATCGCAATCACATTCTTGTTAGCATACTCGATTGTACATATTAACGACCATATCAATGCATAACTCATATTTGACTTTCATAAGTCAATCCTAACAAGCACAAGGCATCTACCCAAAATCACAGCTTTTCAAACTCATCTAATTCATTAAATCATCACATAAAACATATATTTATACATCACATACTGTATGACTTTCTATAGTCTTACAATTGTAACAACAAGTCTAAGCATGCTTCTTATGCGCAGTTGACTTTCACTAGTCAACGTTTATCATATGAACTTTCGACATAACTTTATGTATCCGCGCCATCATATTAGGCTATACAAATGACACTAGATACAATTCATACTCATGATGCAATACACTTACAACCACATGATCACCTAGCTATGTCATGGCCATGTATAACCAAATTAATACAACTCAAGCTCTCATGATCTTGAAATTGTCAACTACCTTCAAAGCTAGCAATTTACATAATCTTAACATCAATATTTACTAGTAAGTCCACAAGCTATACATTTCATACACATCCGTTTCTAAATCATCGTCACGTCACTAATCCAATCTTATAGTGTACATCACCATTCAAACACAGGGTACTAGTTCCTTAAGCATTCTTTTACTGAATCACATCATCAACTACGTTTCACATATACTTATCAAGTACATTCCTAAACTTGTTTTACTAACAAGTATATCATTATCACTTTATATACATGTTTCTCTTTTATTTGCGTATAATTTGACATATTATTGTCATTTAGACATTTCATCAAACACTTGGTGTACGTACTACCTTTTAAGCATAATGTACAAGTATTTTAAGCATGTTCTTCACGATTCAACTCATGAACCATCACATTCAAGCAAAAACACATAATCATCAATTCTACATCATGTTTATCCATCACAATCTATCATATATTACCTTATGCATCATCAAATCACCACATTAGATCTACATGTTCATCATTTTCACATTCATGCAATGGGTTTCAATCTAAATCATCCAATAACTAAATTTAACCATGATTCAACTTCTACATGATAGTATTAACAAGTATTCATTCTAATTTCAACCAAATTCACGGATTCATCCTAACCCACTTCATGGAAAATCAGAAATTTCAACTCACCTTGTGTTAAGAACACTTAAATGATGGAGAATTTGCGTTCATGCATGAAATCCTCCTCCCAATTGCTTGTCAATTAGTAGAATTGTGAAGTGTCTGTGTATTCCTCCTGCCTCCCTCTAAAACTCGACATATACACTACACACACACACCTGCACATTTTTATTCATAATATTTACTTTCCAATTATTCATCTTTGGTCCCTCTTGATTAGGTTATGTGACCTTTTTAGGGTTTCAACTTATTTCCAACACTTTACTTCCATTAAACTAGCCAAATTTACTAACTTGGTTAGTTATTTCATACAATTGTACTAGCAAGGACCATATTTCATAAACATTACATTTTGGGGTGTTACAGACTGGTTGGTGAAAATTTTCTTTTTTAGCACAGACTGTTTTTCGAAAGTGGTCTGTTGTCTACAAAATTTTTGTTAAAAAGACAAACATTCCATATCAGCTTTTCAGTCAAAACAGTTAAGTCAAGTCAGAATGTCCAGATTTAGTCAACCCTACAAGAATATTCCAGTGAGTTTTCCGGCAGTGCTTCACCTGAAGATATATCCAACTAAACTTTGATGGAAAATTTTAAGAAAAACCAGATCTTAACATGTCTCCATGTATTCTAACAAGGTTTTATGAAATTTTCTGGATACAACAAGTTTTAACTAAGTTTTAAGTTGGTTAGCTTTCAAAAACTTAAGTTTCCTGTTGAGAGTTCAAGAACACTTCAAGAATCACCCACAACCAGCTCAGACATAACACTAAGCTTGGTTTCAAACAAGGAAGAGAGCCAAAGCTCTGATACCACTTGTAAGTCCACTTGGAGGATCAAGATTAACCTACTTCCCTGTTTATACAACACAAATGCGAGTACGGAATCCTCGTACGTATGCAAACCAAAGCAAAGTAAGAAACACATGATAACCAAAGATTCAATCTCTTGATTAACAGTAGAGAACTCGTACAAACACATACAAACAATGTTCATACAGACTCATGAAATACTCACTGTGTTCTTGTGTCTCTCTCTAGTATCTCACCAATATCACTTGTATATCTCTGGTATATCTAACTTCTAACTGAGAAGTGCATGTCTGCTTATATAGTGTCCACACCCAGCAACAGTACGAAGTATGTTGCTGGCTGTATGAAACACCCAAAGACACGAAGGACATTCTCCAAAGATGCTTGTACGAACGAGCTGGCTCGTACGAATCAAGCAATCAGCTTGTTAAGATGAATTCACTCGTACGATTAAGGAGTCACTCGTACGAATGATGAGTGGCTCGTACGAGCAACATCTTTCTCGTACGAAGTATTCCCACTCGCATACAGATGTGTTCTTCGGAGAACGTGCCACAGACATGACGTACACAAGACTCAACAGTATGCACATATGCAACTGTTTTACACAGACAAACTAATCGTCGTACTAAACCAAGATAGGAGGATATCTTGATTTTGTTGACATGACCAAACTATACAGACATAGTAAACAAAGACCGTACAATTACAGACGTAACTAAGAACAAGCGACAGACACAAAAGTGTATCAACAAATGGTGAATCAAGTGATTTCAGAAGTCAAGGTCAATATCAAACTCGATATCAGAATGTTGGTAGTTGAGATTTTTATAACAATGGCTTTAGAAATTATCACAATCGAAATTCATGGAATCAAAACCAAAATTTCCAAAGTCACAGAGTCTAAACCTGTATAGGAAACCTCAGGACCAGAGACTGAGTGGAAATCAAAAATCATTTCCATCAACAGGTCTGAGATCCAAGACTTCAGTTAGGAGTGATGGATATTGGATGGATGTTCTGGTGGTTGATGAATCTTGAAGACCCAAGACCATTAAGGCTTGGGTCCCCCAATCTAACTAATTTCTATTGGTTGCTAAGGAGGATTATCAACTTGTGGTATGTTAATAGTGGCTGCTCTAGGCACATGACGGGGGATGCGAGATTGTTGACTGGGTTTGAATATATAGATGGAGGTTATGTGAATGTTGCAGGTGCTAAAGGAGGGTACACTACAGGTTGAGGAAAAGTGACCAATGGGAAGATCACATTGGACAAAGTGAACTATGTCGAGCAGCTTAAGCACAATCTGATGAGCGTGTCACAAGTCTGCGACAAGGGTCACTCGGTCCATTTTACTAAGTCGGAACCTTTGGTGTTGAAACCAGGTTTGGTGATACCAGACGATTGGATAGTGATGAGAGCTCCGAGGAAGAATGACACTTATGTCATGGACATGGGTGCTAAGGATGCTTCTCCAGTGCAGAGTTTTCATGTGGAAGATAAATGTCTTCCATGTCAAAAGGGAAAACAACATAGGAAACCTCACAAGTCCAAAACAGTAAATTCCATAGATGCCTCTTATGAATTACTTCATATGGATCTATTCGGTCCAGTGAACGTAAGGAGCATAGGTGGAAAGTAGTATTGTTTGGTTGTCACAGATTATTACTCGCCGTTTTCATGGGTTTTCTTTTTAGGTACAAAAGATGAGACAACGAAGATGCTGATTGATCTTTTTACAAAATTGGAAAATGTCCATGATGCACGGATCAAGAGGATAAGTAGTGATAATGGCACGGAGTTCAAGAATCAAATTCTGGATCTCTATTATCTTCAAAAGGGAATAGAAGATCAATATTTTGATCCTTATGCACCTCAACATAATAGAGTTGCTGATAGGAAAAATTGGACGTTGATTTAAGCCGCTAGGACTATGCTCTCTGATTCAAAGCTTCCAGTTCTTTTTTGGGGAGAAGCTGTGAATACAGTTTGCTACGTCCTAAACAAATTTTTAACTATTAAACGGTTTAATAAAACATGTCATGAACAAATGTTTAATAGGAAACCAAACTTGAAAGGCTTTGAACCTTTTGGATTACCCTGCATAATAGTACGAAAAAAGATGAACAAAATTTCAGTGAGGTAGCTGACGGGGGCTACTTTCTAGGTTATGTGCCTGGAACACCGAATAAAAGGGTTATAATCTAAAAACTAGTAAAATTGAGGTTGTGTTTAACGTTGAAATCACTAGTTATTCACCTCAACAATCAATGAGTGGTCCTGCTATATTATATGATTATGACAGTGTTTTTAAATCATTTAATAGTCCTGAGTTTTCCAATGCAGATGAGTCTCAAGTGACTCAAACTGTGATCAGTAATGAAAAGGGTGACTTCATGTCAAGATCGAGTATATCGATGATAGATGCTCCAGAAACTTTCTCCTATGCTGCTGCACAAGATTCAAGTTATAGTGAGTCTGAACTATTCAGGGGGAGGACTTTACTAATCCATTTACAAATGAGAACATTTAGGGGGAGATTGGATCTAATATGGGAGATAATTTAGTTGTTGACACCATTGCTACTACACGAGCAAACAAAGATCATCCAGTTGAGAACATTATAGGTGATGCTGCTGCAGGTGTTCAGACAAGAAGAGGTGTGATTGAAGGTTCTTGTTTGTTTTCTACAATTCATAAGACAGGAATTATTAATGAGTATTTGTATAGCTGCTTTATTGCCCAAGAGGAGCCGAAGAATGTTCACATGGCTCTAAAAGATAATTCATGGGTTGAAACTATGCAAGAGGAACTAGCTTAGTTCTAGAAGTTGAAGGTTTGGGAGCTAGTTGACTTACCTGAAGGAGAGAAGGAAATAGGCACCAAGTGGGTGTTTAAGTGCAAGAAAGACGACCGAGGGATTATGATGAGAAATAAGGCTCGGTTAGTGGTGAAAGGGTTCAATCAGCAGAAGAGATTAACTACAATGAAGTGTTTGCACCAGTAGCAAGGTTGGAAGCAATTCGGTTGTTCCTAGCCTTCACATCAGTTAAGGGATTCAAAATTTACCAACTTGATGGTGAAGAGTGAATTTCTTTATGGAAAAGTCCAAGAAGTGGTGTATGTCTCACAACCAGATGGGTTTCCTGATCTAGACTATCCAGATCGAGTCTATCGACTTGATAAGGCATTATATGGATTGCATCAGGCACCTAGGGCGTGGTATGAGACACTGTCAGCACATTTGCTAAAGAATGGTTTTGAAAGAGGTCAGATTGACATTACACTTTTCATTAAGAGAAAGAAGGAAGACTTTCTACTGGTACAGGTATACGTAGATGATATTATTTTTGGGTCATCTGATGAGAACATGTGTCATGAATTCGAGGAGGTAATGAAGAGCAAGTTTGAAATGAGTGCGATGGGTGAGTTGTCCTACTTTTTGGGTTTGCAAGTTGAACAGAAGAAAGATGGGATGTTTATACATCAAAAAAAGTACGTGTGTGACATTTTGTCTCATTTCAAAATGGAGGATTGTGCTACTTTCAACACTCCTATCTGTGAGAATCACAATCTTGGTCCAGATCATGAGAGTTTGGATGATGTTGATCCAATTCAATACAGGGCAATGATTGGTTCTCTAATGTACTTGCCTGCTTCAAGACCTAACATCATGTTCGCACTGTGACTTTGTGCTAGATATCAAGCGAATCCAAAAGAGTCACATATGAAGGCAGTGAAGCGTATTCTTTGTTACTTGAAGGGAAAACCTAAACTTGGGTTGTGGTATCCAGCTTCCAGTGATTTAAGTTTGTTGCTTTTATGGATTCAGACTTTGGATGATTTAAATCTACAAGAAAGTCTACCACGGGTGGTTGTCAGTTCTTAGGAGGGAGAAAGTTTCTTGGCAATGCAAGAAGCAGTTTTGCATTTCCACCCCTACATATGAAGGTGAATATATTGCTGCGTGTAGCTGTTGCTCTCAGGTTCTCTGGATTCAATAGTAGATGCGCGATTACGATTTGAATTTCACTCGTACTCCTATGATGATAGACAATAATGCCACTATTTCAATCACAAACAATCCCGTAAAATAAGTCGCACAAAACATATTGACATTCGTCATCATTTTATACGGGATTGTGCTGAAAAGAAATTGATTGAACTGCATAGAGTTGACATACTAGATAACCTAGCAGATCTTTACACAAAAGCTTTTGATAGAGCTCGTTTTGAACATCTAGTCGAACTCAACGGGATGAGGAATCCTGAATCACCAGTTTTTCAAAAATCACAAAAATAAAAAATCAAAAATAGGTGTTCACTATGTGGAAAAGAAGAAATGATAGTACATCAGCAAGTTAGACTATCACACTGAAATTAAAATAAATTGCTTAAGTGTGATAGCAGCTTCATCATATGATGTACCGGTAGGCAAAATGCTTGAAATAATCAACTTACCTTGGTGATATAAACATAACGAATTGTGTATGAGTAGGTAACTTATCAATGGCATATGGTTTTATAATCTTCAATCTTACGTTGATAGATTGCCAAAATCCGAGGTTTTGGGTCTTTATATTGTTATTTCATCCGGGGTATCTGGGTTTTCCTTCTGCTGCATCCAGATATATGCTGAACTAGGCACAACCATGATATCTTAAAAGAGCTAAAATGCCAAATAAGGCAGAAATTGAAGAAGCTCTCCTAGAGAGTCATTCAAATGTGCAAAACGCATAAATCGTACCAACATTTGGTATTTGCCCTAACCCTCGTTGGATATTGGTCTCTTTGTTGTACGGAAATACTGACCTGACCACCAAGTATCTAACGTTTTAAATCAAAAGGATGAATTCGGTATACTCACCTACTATGAGGAATATTTGTGCATACCTTAATGTGGGATATGTCCTGAAGTGGGACACACTAGTACATCAATATAATATTACCTTAATGTAACAAGGTAAATATACTTGAAATGTTCATGTATTTTGTTTAAGTGGATAAACAATACTGGTAATCGTCTTGAACTGTGTTTTCATGAAAATTACATATAGAATTATCTAGTAGTATGAAAAAGGTTTGGTGTTGCTAATCTGATCTTCTTACCAGTGATTCTCACAAAAACAAAGTGCTTATTATTTTGTTATTTATTTGCTTTCAGAAAATATAAAAATCCAAAAAGATTTTCTTTTTCTTGAAAATTCTTAACGTACGGAAAATGGTTGTTCATGGAGGAGTTTTTACCGATAGGGGGAGACGGTGTTAGAAGATGAGTTCAAAATTTTTAAAATCTTGCAGGTTCTGTGTGCTTAAAAATTTTGAGTTGTTGGATTTGAGTTGAAAATTGCTTAATCTGTGATACAGTCTGACTATTTCTTTATTAATAATTGTTTAACTATGTTGAAAAATTCTCATGGCTTCTCGAGATGTTTGTTTTATAGTATATAGATTGTAGCAGTGTGTTGCAGAGAAGTTTAGTGAAGAGTTTTTGCTTGGATGCATGGTAGAACCTCCTTTCTACATTGCAGACAAGAGTTGGAAATTCTAGAGTTTTAAGGTTTCTATGCAAATGATGAACTGGAGTTTACTCAATTGCTAACGATTTAGAATATATGGTATTGGATGCATCAGCTTAGAAGGATTCTGTTGCTGACAAAAGCTATTAAAGCTGAAGCTATCCAAAGACCAAAGACATTGAAGATTGCAAAATGACTGAAGACAAAGTTGTTTATGAAGCTATTTCAGGGGGATTTTGTTGGTGTATATTTGTGACAACGGCTTAGATTTGATCTTTGGATATCTTGTAATTAGTAGAATAATAAACGGTTAGCGCGTTTAGCTTTGTAATAGTTTATTAGTAGTGTTTGGGCCAAATCCTAACCCACATAAGGGAAATGTGGCTAATTGGGCCTAGCTCAATTCACAGCCCATGTGGTTAAACCCTAGCCTAGTTGCAAAATTGTCTCTATATAAACAGAGTTATGCATTAGGGTTTGTTAGGTCCTAGAAGTGTGAGACTGAAGCATCAAATATACACAACGGTTTATGGTAGTTAACTTGGATTAACTGGGTTAGTTTGTATTAGGTTTGACCTTTATAGATCATTTGGGCATGCCATAGGCCATGTGGGCCGGACAAGCCCATGAGGGACATGCCTTACCCTAGGTATATAAGCTAAGCTTATTCTTTTCTAGGGTGAAGACTTTTGGGAATCTTTTAGAGAGAGCCTCCATCTCGTACCAGATGGTTTTGCTTATTCAAGTAATAGAATCGTGTGCAAGGTGTTAAAGTTGATTCATGTTGTTCTTCATCTTTTCGGTTTTCTTGAAGATCACCAAGTTTGAATTCCGCCCATTCTTGGTGATTGTGTGATATCGTTGATAGATCCGGAAACTCAGGACCTACAAGTGGTATCAGAGCCCGTTGAACCTATTTTCAGGCTCAGATCTGATATCACACTAATTATGTTCGGTTTCTGATGAAAAACAAGCATTTTGGATCAACATTCAAGCATTTCGGATTAACATTCAAGGATTTCGGATAAATTCGTTGAATTTCAGACTAATTTCGATTAATCTGTTGAATTTCATATTCGAAATCGTTGAAGATCCCGAAGAATACGAAGAAGATCATCCATCTCGGATTGATTCCGGACAACTGTTCATCAGCCTTCTCAACAACTTATCCGGATTACTCGCATTCCGGATAAGGATCTGGTATTTCAGATCAGGCTCTTATTTTGGATTGTATCTCGGATTGAAACAGTGCATCTCGGATACCATCTCGGATCACTGTTCCGAATCACCATCTCAGATTAGTATCTCAGATCACTGTTTTCGGATTCCATCTCGGATTGTTAATCCGAGTTACTGTTTCGAATTCGGTACTGTTCCAAATCGTACCCACAAAGGTGGAAAGTTAACCAGTTGACATAACCAGAGTTAAATGTTCTCGAACAAAGAACTTGATCCATAGACAATCTGGACAAACCGGTTGCACGGTTAGACTCGTGTGATTTTTAGGACAAAACAAAAAAAGGCACTGAAATTCCGAAAACACTATCGGATATTACATATCACTGGATTAGTATCGTCGAGACGAGTCTAACGGTACATTTTGGTAAAAACCGTTTTCGGGCATTTTTTATCGTGTTTACTGGTATGGTTTTGATATCCGAAGATGTTTATAGCCCAAGCTCAGCACTCGAACATAGTTTTTAGTCCAGCACAAAATCAAAACCCGAACCTGCAGGATGAAGTGAAGGAAAAGCTGAATGAGTTTATCGGAAACTACAATGTTGATCCGGTTGCCGACTATGTGATGTGTTTGCTTGAACGTGGGAGGCGAAAAGAGGAAGTGAGAGATGAGATGAATAGCGTCTTGGGTGATGACAAAGACTCCTTTGTATCTTGGTTGTGGGATCATTTACAATCAAACCAAGATCTCTAAGATCTATACGCTATATCAACAGAGTCTCATCCTGAAAAGGTGTTCGAACAGAAACCTCAAGCCCAGCAAGCAGCAATCAGCAGCCCAGCACCCCAACCTCAACATCAAGCCCAAACTCACGCTGACAAATCGAGCTCGCCCATTGACACAGTCAACTATCTTTTGTGCACTGAACCTTGCAGGAATAGGGTTGCTCAACTCAGGGCTCTTAATTCCAAAATGGCCGTTGAATACAACAATGCAATGGCTCAGTGCATCAGCCTTCGAGAAAGTAACAAGTTACTCACAGAAAAGGTTGAAGCACAAAAGAAATACATAGCTCAGCTCCACCTGGATGTAAATCAACATAAATGTTGGGTCCATGATTACAAAACCAGATTAGATTCAAAAATCATGGAATGCGACTTGGTAAGAGTTGAGCTGGGACTTCTTACTGGAAAATATCAACAAAACGAAGTTAATATAAAGAGGTTTGATACATCCAGCAAGCTTGTTCAAGACGTGTGTAATGTGCAGCTGGCATATAAGGAGAACAAAGGGAAAATGTTTGGATTCAATCAGATTGCCCCACCGTATAATCACAACTACACAACAATGCCTGAAACCAACGAAGATATTGAGAGAGCACATAATATGGTGTACGGCAAACCCAGTGATTATACGTCAAATGCACAGAAACCATATGGTGTTGTTGACACTTCTAATGATTCAACTGATGAAGAGAGAGCTGACGTGAACAAGGCTCCTAGTGTGCAACCTAAACAATCTGAACCTTCTGCTTCTGATGAAAAGGTTCAGAGCAAGCTGAAAGAGCAGAAACGAGCAAATCGGAGACGAAGAAAGCATATGTCCAAACGTCAAGGGACAGTCACGCTCTCCAAAATCATCAATGGGCAGCAATAGCCCTCAAAAGGCTAGTGTTGTGAAAAATGCTTTTGTTAAGCCGGTCTTTAATGGCAAATGTGAAAAATATGTTTTAACCGTGCTAGCAAAGCTTTTGGAAAGGTTGGGGAGATTTCTGAACAAGACTTGTAGTCTAAACAAAAGAAGAAGAATCCAAAGAAATCTCCACAACAGAAGAAGGCCATTACAAACGACAAGTACAAACATCCAAATTCATCTTCGTCTGCAAGAAACATGCTAGGAAATCAAGCACAGAAAGGATTAGTTCATTCTTCAGGGCCTGTAAGAGTAAATCAAGCTGATCAGAATGCTTTTCATCTGAAGAGACAAATGTGCTTCAATTGCGGCATTCCTGGTCACATCGCTCGAAACTGCAAACATAGTCCCATGTTCCGTATCATGTTTAAAATCAGAAGGTTACACCTAAGGACAAAAATCTTTCGATGCCGATGAAGGTACCATCACATAAGGCAAGAAGAATGTGAATCCCAAGGTTAAACCATCTAATGGGAATTGGAATGTTGCCAAAAACAAACGCAAGGCTATTCAGAAACAAAAATCTTTTTCTAAAATGCCTAAACCTGAAACAGCCAAAGTTGCTCAATCAAAGGCAACAACCGCGTTTGTTAAAATGAAACAGATTTGGAAACCCAAATCCAAAGCGGTAATAACATTACCAATCCTTGAAACAAAAGGGGATTTGTGTCTGAAAGAAGTGTCTTATTTTGATGCTTAGGGAAACCCAGGACCACGATGGCCTAGGTCCCACTATCTTACTAATCTCTTTATTTTTTAGGAATAACCAAGGAGGAGCTGTTGACAATCTCTGGAATGTTGATAGCGGTTGTTCCAGGGACATATTGGATAACATCTCTCTGTTGCAAAAAGTTCAAAATTTTATTATGAGTGCGGTGTTTCCTTTGGAGGAGATGAGGTAAGAAAACATCAGCAAAAAGGTACAAATTTAAATTTCGTGCTTTAATTTTGCAAATGATTAGTCTTTAATCTAGTGACGGAACGGTTTAAGCAAAAACAACAAAAAAATATTTTCCTTTTCTTTCGTTTAAAACTTTGTACATACGTTTTCTTTATTAGGTAAATTTGTGCATAAAGTATGATGCACAAATTTAGGGGGGAAGAGAGCGATATATGCATATATGTATTGTTTGAGGGGGAGAAAATAAGAAAAATACAAAAAACGTTTGAAAAACAGAAAAATACAAAACCATTTGAAAAAATAAAAAATACAAAAGGTCTTTCTTCATCAAATGGGAAATGAAATGAATATACGTGATAAAGGGTGTGGCTGACACATGTAAGGTGTCGTAGCTGAAAAGACTATGATCTAATGTGATATGTCGATAGGCTTAATGCTCAAAGTGATTAAAAGATACTAAGTGATATAAACATAACGAACTATGTATCTTGTGGGTAACATACCATCAGCGTATGATTTTATGGTCTTAAATCCTGCGTTGACAGGTAGCCAACATCTGAAGTTTTGCTTCTTTATGCTGTTGAGTCATCCGGGGATATCTTGGCTGCCCTTTGGTTGCATCCAGGTTATATGCAGACCTAGGCACACTCAGGATATCTATAAAAGAGCCAAAATAGAAGGGCCAAAATCTTAAAAGAAAGGAAATCTTATCGTGAGAGAATTCCATGTGCTTAAAAAGTCAAAACATACCATATAAGGTATTTGCCTAACCCTCGTCAGATATTATTGGTCACTCTGTTGTACGAAAGTACTGACCTGTTCATCAATAGTTTGATGTTCTAATAGATAAAGGATGATCTCAGTATACTCACCTGCTACGATGAATCGTTGTGCTTACCTTGATTGCAGGGGTATGTCATGGTATGGGACGCACGGATATTATAGTATAATACTACCTTAAGCATATCACGAAGTTGAAAAATGAAAGCTGAGCGTTAAAGTTTAAGTGGACAGACATATTGACAATCATTTAGATCAGTCTGATTAAGTTCACACTAAAAAATTTTCCTTAGACTGCCTGAAAACGATTTTGATCCCATTGTAATTGTATAGTTGTAACTATTGAGTTAGTTTCTTTGTTTATTTGTGTTTCTGTTTATATTCTTATATTTTAAAAATTAAAAAAATAGAAAATTCAAAAATCCAAAAATAGAGTGCTTTACTTTTTTTATTAAAAATTATTAACCGTTCTTGAAGATTTGGCTAATCATCGATGAAAGAATTTGAATTTTGGTCCGAGTACAAGTACTTGCATGTACCAAGTGTTCATGAGGTACTCTCCCTGTTGCATAAGAATGTTTGCTCATAAATTTCTAAGAATTGTGCAGATCTTGATTTAGATTAAGAAATAGGGGTTGCTGAAAATTGAGATGCTTTAGTTGCAGACAATGCATGAAGCATTACAACAACAAAGTGTACCTGAGTCAGAAGAACTAGATACCAGTCATCGTCTGACAGTGATAGTACATTTGAAGAAGTACCTATGAACTTGTTTACTTGTAAGAGAAAGATTGAAGAAGAAAAGAGCTGCTGAGGTTCCTCCTCTCACATTCTTTTTGAAAAAGATGTTTCAAGCAAAACTGATCAAGATCCTGATATGAAGCTAACCACAACAACTGAAGAAAGATACCTAGTGCTGAGAGTACGTTGAAGTATGAGGTCCAAGAAGTATGAGACTGACTTCCACCACACTTACATCATAGCGACAACCATAGTCTTTGTTGAAGACGTTGCTGAATTTATGCTATCAAGACAATTTGATGCATCAGTCTAGGGGGAGATTGTTAGGTCCTAGAAGTGTGAGACTGAAGCATTAAATATACGCAACGGTTTATGGTAGTTAACTGGGATTAACTGGGTTAGTTTGTATTAGGTTTGGACCTTTATAGGTCATTTGGGCATGCCATAGGCCATGTGGCTAGGCAAGCCCATGAGGGACATGCCTTACCCTAGGTATATAAGCTAAGCTTATTCATTTCTAGGGTGAAGACTTTTGGGAATTCTCTAGAGATAGCCTCCATCTTGTACTAGAAGGTTTTGCTTGTTCAAGTAATAGAATCATGTGCAAGGTGTTAAAATTGATTCGTGTTGTTCTTCATCTTTTCGGTTTTCTTGAAGATCACCAAGTTTGGATTCCGCCCATTCTTGGTGATTGTGTGATATCGTTGATAGATCCGGAAACTCAGGACCTACAAGGTTTAGGTGGCTCAGAGAGAGTTGAGAGAGAATTCATAGAGAGATTGGCTTGGACGAATTCGTGTGATCTATATTGATTGTAATCATTGTGATAGATATCAATAAAGATCGGGTTTATAGTGTATTCTGTTTCTACTCATATTTCTGTGATAATCTAATCTAGAGGATTCCGCACTCTAGATTGGATAGACGATTCTGTGAAGATCCATACGAATCATATACCCATGGTTCTGATACCAGGTTCACCAACAACTGATTAAACACCTGAAATACCTGTCTCCTGGGCTCCAAAAGCTGAAAATTTATGGAGTCAAGAAGACAAGGAAAAGGTGGAAGCTGATGAAAGGGCCAAATCACTTTTGATTATGGCACTTCCAAATGACATATTCTCTCAAGTAGATGCATATGCTTCTGCTAAAGAGATATGTGATTAGTTAGAAAATCTTTGTGAAGGAGGAGAAAGAATGAAGAGAAATAAACGAACAAATTGTGTCTCCTCTTATGAGAGATTTAAAAGTTTACCATATGAAAATCTTTGTGAAACCTATAACAGATTTGCAAAACTTTTAAATGATCTAAAGAAATTTGGTATTGAGAAGACAAACCATGAAGGCATGTGAAATTCCTAGATGCTCTACCAAGAGAGCGGAGAAGTCTCACAATGACTTCAGCCTCATCTTTAGAGCTAGGAAACATGAGTCTACACGACCTCTATAGTATTCTTGTCCCTAGGGAAGAAGAGATATATGAGAACTCAAACCAAAGAGGTGGATCCATTGCGCTCATCTCAAACTCTCAAAGAACATCCAAACCTGATCCTCAAACCTCTTATTGCCAAAATATGGAAAATTCTGATACATCATCAGATTTTTCTGCATTTGCTGAGGCAAGTGCATTGCTCACTAAAACTTTTGAGCAAAGGTTGAAAGGTGGAAGCCATAAGTTCTAGAAAAGTGACAAAGGGACGATGGAAGGAAAGTCAAGACAAGACTAAAGAAGAAGTTGTGTGCTATAAATGTAAGCAAAAGGGTCATTATGCATCAGAATGCAAAAAAAAAGAAAAACTGAAAGATGTTGCTTACTATGAGAAGTAGCTAGAAGAAGCTAAAAAGCAACAACAAGTAAGTCTGATCGTAGGGACAGATACTTGGTTAACTGATGATTCTTCTGATGATAAAGAAGAAGGGATGGCAAACTTCTGTCTCATGGCCAAGCTTTCTAATGCAGAATCCAAAAGATCAGAACCAAAAGTAAGCTCAAATAATTTTGATCTTGAACAAAAATTAAACAAGCTTATGTCAGGTTTTATAAACTTGCAAGAAAAACAAAAATCAGAAAACGAAAAATCTGATGATCTGCAAAAAACATTGAATAAAGTAATATTTGAAAACCAATTACTAATTGAGGAAAGCTTAAATAAAAATGCTAAAATTGATTTTTATGAAAAGGAAAGAAAAGATTTATATAAAAGAATTCATGACAAAGAAATCAATGTAACGGGTTTTCAACAAGCCAAAGATTTTATAAACTTTATTGAAACCACTCCAAAGAATAAAGGTGAAGGGTTGGGATATGTAAAGACAAACATTAGAAATCCCACTACCTTTGTCAAAGCATCAGATCAGATTTCTGATAAAATAACATCAAAATCTGACACTGAATCTTGCAAATCAATGAGTTATGACAACTCTTTTCTATCATCAAAAACTAACAACAAAGGAAAAAGGTATGAATCAAAACAAACATTTTCAGAAAATTGAAAAAGGATTCATCCAAAATTCCAAAAGACTGCAAATCTTCCATCACAGACAAAGGAATCAGAAAAATCTGAAAAAAAAACTGTCTGTGTGTTGACATACTGAAGTTAGTTCAACACCATCTCCAAACAAAAACCAAACAATCTGTTAATGGCTCAACATGTAACAAAATTTATGGTGAAAATTCCTCATCCGAAGAATAAAAATTAATAAGATCTTCACCGAAAAAAGTACCCTAGCAAGTTTGGTTACCAAAAGTTTTCTAGCTCTTCCATTTCAGAACCATCATGAGCAATAGATCTGGTACTGTGATTTAGGAAGCTCCAATCACATGACTGGGAACAGGAGCTTACTCAACAATTTTGTTCCAAAGCTGGGCAAGTTAATCAATTTTGGAAATGGAGTGAAGGGAAGAACGTTGGGCTATGGAAGCATTAAGTATGGATCATTAACCATAGAGAAATTTGCTTATGTAGAAGGTTTGAAGTATAATCTACTAAGTTGTGGTTAATTTTGTGACAGAGGTTTTCAGGAAACCTTTTTTCCTGAAAAATATAACAAAATTTATTTAAGTGGAAAAACAATAAGAAAATCCATATATCACTTTGATTTCAAAGAAGAAATAGAGCACCCTCAAATGTGCTTGTTTTCAAAAGACAACGAAGGTAATTGCTGGTTGTGGCATAAAAAACTGGCCCACTTAAATTTCAAAAATCTAAACCAACTGGAAAGCAAAGGTACCATTCATATCCTCCAAAAGAATAAATTATGTGAAGCCTGTGAATTAGGGAAATCCAAAAGAGGCTCACATAAAACATTTCTGAATCTTCAATAATACAAAGTTTAGAACTTTTGCATATGGACCTTTGTGTATCATTGTAGATGACTATCCCAGGTATACTTGTGTTGAGTTTTTAAGAAAGAAAAGTGAAACACCAGATCTGATTATTAACTTCATCAGAAAAATAGAAAACCTTTTGAAATTACCAGTCAGAAGAATTAGATATGACAATGAAATAGAATTCAAAAACTCAAAACTTGAGACTTTCCTTATAAGCAAAGGAATCTCTTATGATTTTTCTGCTCCAAGAACTTGTAACACCCCGAATTTCCAACCAAACACCGGTGGGCCCGGGTGGGGAGTATTGTGACGTAAGTTGATATCATCATAGTCAATTAACACAGCACAACGGATGTCTTGGAGTTTAAAATACTATTGCAAACCAAAATGTCCAAAGTTCGAAAATAATATACAAACAGCTTGTACTAAAAGATCCATAGGCGGATCGAAAAATATACAAAAGATATACTACAGACTTTCAGGTACTAAGGATTTGCAAGATCCTCTTATATCAATACAAAGCAGCTTCCAGCCTATTTCATATTGTGCCTACAACTTATTCTTTTGAAAATACGTCAGCTTTCGCTGGTAAATACAATTAACTAACTCTTTTTGAAAATATTTCAAAATGGATTTATGTAAGATCCTAAACGCATTATGACGCAGCGGAAATATGAACCATAAAATTATTTCTTTATTAACTATATAACATACTTAAAGGGTTCGTTTATAAATATTTGGACACTTCCTTAAAAGATGTACTATGTTCATTTTGCTTGACTTGGCGTATGTAATGCATAATGCAAGCTATGAAATCGCTCTTCCCGTACAATCCTTGCTCTTTGACTCGATCTTCGTCCACACATCTTCCTTGATGATAGTGGTAATCTAACAAATTTGCGGTCACCACATACACAACCAACAAATTAGTAGAGGGTGACATCTTACATAATTAAATGGATATAAAATAAATCAATAATCACATAGTATTCTTTCTATGTATACTTCTCCATAATTATATCCTTCTAAATTTGTTCTGTATATCGGACTTCGCACTTTCGAACGCCCAACACTTACATACCTGCATTCTTGTTTCATTCTCATTAGCAGTACAGTTAGAAGACTTAATATCAACGTATTACAAACCTCCAAATTCGCATAAGCACATACCACTTGTCTACATTCAATAAATTACACTTCCTGTTTACACTCGCACATCAATATACATACATACATGCAAGTTACGCTTAGCAATCACCGTACTTAAATCGTTAATAAGTTGATTCTTTCTTGCCTATAACACTTCTACTCAATCCGAGTTTTAATCATACAACTACATAACTTGGTGTTGGAACCCACACATGAAACCACATTCATTATATGTATATCAAGACTCATACTTTCACTCTTGCTTTATTTTTTTACAAGCCTAGCATCACTTAATCGCCTTAAAAACATCTTACGAGATACCGGGTTGGAGCCGGAATTAGTCGATATAAGAATACGAAAATAATGAGAAAGTTAATTAATCCCACCGTAAGCTACGGCCTGCCTACCGTAGCTTACGATAGGTATGTTCTGCCAACAATTAAATCTTCTACCGTAAGCTATGGCTAGCTACCGTAGCTTACGATAACCACGTTCTGCCAAAATAAAACCTCTACTGTAAGCTACGGTTAGCTACCGTAGCTTACGGTCAGCTGCTGCAGATTTGGGGCTGCAGCTTATTTGACCCATTTCGAGTCCCGTTCGTTCATGCATGTTCCGATTCATTTCAAATTAAACATATAACATCTAAACAAGGTCCCGTTCCTCTTAATACTACCATAGTCTCACTTTAACAATAAATTCTACATGTGCACAAGCCCATTTGTGCTTTAATTATGTCGTTTAATGATAGCTTACCCCTTGGATTTACTCCATTCGGTTTATATCATACAACTTCCTTTTAGTTGACTATTATCAACCCAAGATTATCTAACTCATCTTAGTACCTCCATTGTTCTTACATTCCCACAAGCTTCTTCAACAATTAAAATAAAACATTTCCATTAAAGTATCTAAAGAGTGATTCCGGAAATCACATACCTTAGCGTCTGAATTCACATCCGTTACCTTGACTCCCTTTTGACCCGTTAGCCTTTCATGCTTCCATCCATCTTGACATGATCCCTTTACTTTCATGTCATCGCAATCACATTCTTGTTAGCATACACGATTGTACATATTAACGATCGTATCAAATACATAACTCACATTTGACTTTCATAAGTCAATCCTAACAAGCATAAGGCATATACTCAAAATCACATCTTTACAAACTCGTATTATTCATTATGTTATCACATATAACACATATTGATATATCACATACGGTATGACTTTCTATAGTATTACAATTGTGACAACAAGTCTAACCATGCTTCTTATGCGCAGTTGATTTTCAGAAGTCAACGTTTTTCATATGAACTTTCGACATAACCTCATATATTCGTGTCATCATATTAGGCCATATTAATGACACTATGTACATTTCATACACATCCATTTCTAATGATCGTTAAGTCACAAATTCAACTTATGGTGTACACCACCATTCAAACATAGGGTACTAGTTCCTTAAAGCACTCTTTTACTGAATCACATCATCAATTAATTACGTTTCACATATACTTATCAAATACACTCCTAAACTTGTGTTACTAACAAGTATACCATTATCACTTTCTATACACGTTCAATCATTACTTGCATATAATTTCACATATTATTGTCATTTAGACATTTCATCAAACACTTGGTGTACGTACTACCTTCTAATCATAATGTACAAGTATTTTAAGCATGTTCTTCCTGATTCATCTCATGAACCATCACATTCAAGCAAAATCACATAATCATCATTTCTACATCAAGTTTATCTATCATAATCTATCATATAACACCTTGTGTATCACAAAATCACAATATTACATCTACATGTTCATCATCTTCACTCTCATGCAATGGGTTTCCATCTAAATCATTCCATAACTAAAATTTAACCATGATTTAACTTCCAAATGATAGCATTAACAAGTATTCATTCTAATTTCAACCAAATTTCACGGATTTATCCTAACCCACTACATGAATAGTCAACAAATCAAAAATTTCAGCTTACCATATGTTCATTAGGATGAGATGGTAAGGATTCTTCATTCATGCATTGATTTGGCTTCACATCCTTGTTCAATTTCATCAATTTGTGGGGTTGTGGGGAAGAACCCTAATTCTTCTTCATGTGTGTGTTGACACACATACTGAACACACACACACACACTTATAAAACCTGAATTTTAATGAGTTTGCCCACTTACTACTTCTAGTCCTTCTAGTTTGCATTTAATCACATTTACCACAAATCCTTGTATTTTACCATAAGACATATAGTTCTAAGTAAGTTAAACAACTTAGTTATCACCTTTCATTCCATATCGTATGAAACTATACTAGCGAGTCAAGTATTCGGGTTTTGGGGCGTTACAATTTAATTGCACAGGACACATTAAAATCTTTTATACCTTGGTAAAGTCAACCTTGTAACCTTGTTAACAGATTCACATGTTTGTCAATACATATGGGGCCCAGTACAGAGACCGAGACATGATTAACGTTCACACCACTTGCGAACCCACGGACGAGTTATCCCTAACTTGTGGGTAAAAATAATTTAGCATTCGCATCTGTCAGGTGTATGCCTACACCCCGTGCTTTGGTCGTGGCCATTAACTAATGTAATGAGCCAAGGATATCCAGGACACGGAATATGCGGATTTACTAGCCACAATCAAACATTCGATTGATCCCATTTCTGATCAAGCGGTAATAATTTGCCGTAACCCAAGCCCGTATAGAAAAAATAAGTCAAGAGTATTTACCTGAGCTTTTACTTGACTTTTAAAGCAAGTTTATATTAACTCAGCCGTTTAATCAATTAGAATAGTGGAGATAGCATTTACTGGAAGGCTTCTAGTCTGGAATGGTGGCATAAACTAACCAATTAGAATGCTAATGGTCTTATTTAAGTCATAGACTTTAGACCAACTAGCTTTTAAAGAATAAAACGGTACGCTACACCTGATTAAGCGATGACCGAATAGAATGTAGTTTAAACTCAACAAGTATCAAGACTTGTATAATATGGGTAAACAATTATCATTCTGGAATTTGAGATTTAAAATGACAAGGTTAAACCCGATTTGGTTACTTTTCGTAAACTAGTTACATATACTCAACCGTACGCATATAAGCGATATCGGGTAACCGGATGAGTCATGAACAAGTTTTATATGCCATTATACTTTAAATAAGTTGTAATATCAGTAGGATATCTACTGATATGCCCGTTAAGGTTTTAGAATGAAATTATGCCTCATAAGTGCGTTTTGGTAATTATATATCGTATAAAAGGAACTTGAATATTTTTTGTTGTTAGGATCATAAGTGTTCTGGAAAAATATTTAATTTATGGTATAATATTAGTAATATATTGATTATATGTGTAATTTATCATTTAAGACCAAACTATGCACCGAAGGGGCATTTTGGTCATTTTACACATAGTTTGATAACTTATTTAGGATTC
The DNA here is from genome assembly GCA_947069175.1 of Scalesia atractyloides. Lineage (NCBI taxonomy): Eukaryota > Viridiplantae > Streptophyta > Magnoliopsida > Asterales > Asteraceae > Scalesia > Scalesia atractyloides. The sequence goes on along the minus strand of CAMTDV010000001.1, from coordinate 48,964,757 downwards.
CGAGTTTACATTATGTAACTATTGTAAAATACATAGTTTGATAACTTATTAAACTTCTAAAACACCTGTATAAGCAGAATTAGCCCTCCGTAGCTGATATTTGGCGTACTCGGGAGTATGCCCGGACATTGTTAAGCTTTCGGTTCGTTAAAAGGTCACTCAGAGGTATAAATTAACATGTTGACACTTTTAACCCCTCCATCATCCAACTTTTACATATTTACAAAAATAAACCCTCTCGTCCAACAAGTGGCTCATATATGAGTTAGGATTTCATAAGGGTCAATCAGAGGCTTAGTTTGAGCATGTTGACACCTTTAGTCCTTATTAGTCCTTATTAGACTTAATATAAAAAGTAATAACACGTGTCGCTATATTAATGGACACGATTTTTACAAGGTGTTACATTCTCACCCCCTTAAAAGAAATCTCGACCTCGAGATTTTATTTAAAAAGATGTGGGTACTCTTGTTGCATAATGGACTCAACCTCCCATGTATACTCGGGGCCTCGAAGGGCATCCCACTTAACCTTTACTACAGGTATCTTTTTCTTTCGGAGCTTCTTAACCTGTCGATCCTCGATCGAAATTGGTTTCTCAACGAACCTAAGGTTTTCATCAATTTGCACATCATGATATGACATTGCTAGCGACTCATCGGCTAGACAGTTCTTAAGATTACATATGTGGAATACACAATGAATTCCACTAAGCTCCTCAGGCAGCTTAAGCTTGTAAGCTACAGCGCCGACACATCCGATTATCTCGAATGGTCCAATATATCTTTGGCTTAACTTGCCCTTCTTTCCAAATCGCATTACATCTTTCCAAGGTGATACCTTTAGCATGACTTTGTCCCCTATTTGGAACTTAAGAGGTTTACACCTCTTGTCAACATAGCTCTTTTGCCTATCACGGGCAGCTTTGAGTCTATCACGGATTTGCACTATCTTATTCGTGGTCTCCAGAATAATCTCCAGTCCTGATAGTTAGTCTTCCCCAACTTCAGCCCAACACACAGGTGTTCGATATTTTCTCCCATACAAGGCCTCAAAAGAAGCAACCTTGATGCTCGTATGGTAACTATTATTATTGGAGAATTCTATTAGGGGTAAGTGGTCATCCCAACTTCCACCTAAATCAATCACACATGCTCTAAGCATGTCTTCTAAAGTCTGAATAGTACGCTTACTCTGTCCATCTGTCTGTAGGTGCTAAGCTGCACTATAGTTTAATCTCGTACCTAAAGATTGTTAGAAACTTTTCCAAAATGAGATGTATATCTAGTATCTCTATCGGATACAACAGATATGGGCACACCATATAGGGACACAATCTTGTCTACATATAGCTTTGCCAACTTGTCAGAATTATAAGTTTCCTTAATTGGCAAGAAACACGCTGATTTAGTCAGCCTGTCCACAATGACCTAAATCGTGTCATTACCATGTTTGGTTTTAGGTAACGTGGTAATTAAATCCATAGTTACCATTTCCCATTTCCAAGTGGGAATCTCAAGCTGTTATTGAAGTCCTGACGGTTCTGATGTTCGGCTTTAACTTGCAAACACGTCAGACATTTAGCTACATAAGTGGCTATGGATTTCTTTAACCCCATCCACCAATAATTCTTCTTTAAATCTTGATACATTTTGTCACCACCTAGGTGAACTGAGTATCTTGAATTATCCACTTCTTGGAGGATTAGATCTCTAAGTCCGCCAAAGATTGGAACCCAGATTCTGCCATTAAATCTAACGATTCCAACTTTTCTAGGCATTAACTGATCAACAGTTCCGCCTAATCCTTTATTAGGAATATTAGCCTCTAATAGCTTGCTTTTGTGCATCCAATAGCTGCTCATTCAAGCTATTTCTGAGCTCAATGGTCTTGTCATTAATCCTTATAGGCTTAACCCTTTCCTTGCGACTCAAGGCGTCAGCAATGACATTTGCCTTGCCAGGATGATAGCGAACTTCGCAATCATAATCATTAAGTGTTTCCATCCAGCGGCGCTGTTGCATATTCAAATCCTTTTGATTGAACAAATTTGGAGACTCTTATGGTCAGTGTATATAATACACTTCGTGCCATATAAGTAATGTCTCCTCAACTTAAGTGCATATAAAACATCATCCAATTCCAAATCATGGGTGGTTGTGAACGGGGATCGAGCTCCCGAAATGAGCAGTGATCTGATCTCGCTCAACTAGCAGAGGCGGAATTCATTGCTAGAGAGGTAGACATGACAAACAAGATAGAACTTACTGTTTAAATGCTTCTGATCTATTAATGACGTTCAAGTTACAGACGCAAGTAAACAAACTGATAGAGCTTCGCCGTATGAAATGACAAATCAGTACTTAGCTCTAACACAACACTTCCCTATTTATAGGTCGACATGACTCGTACCGAAGTGCGTGCATTAACAAACAAACAACTATGATTCGTAGAAAATGGTATTTCCTACGAGTGACTCACTCGTACGAAACACACTTATGTTTCGTGTGAATCACAGTGTATCAATACATAAAATTTACATTTTCTCATTTAAACATTAACGTGTAAACTTTATAAACATTACAGATAAATCCTAGACGTAGGCAATAGACATTATGCACCAACAAACTCCCCCTTGGATGTTGCCGTAGTCTAGATAATCTTTAAAACTTCAATTTGATTTGACTTTAACGCCCAAAAAATTCTCTTTAACGGCTTTCGACGTTCCTCAGAAGCAATAGGCGTTTGATCGGTTAGAGCACGTCGCTTCAAAAACTGAAAACTCCTTAACGATGCCATTCTTGAAAATTCAGCGATCCGAGCTTCCTTTTCTTCAGTCTTCTTCGATTCCTTCTTCTCAATCTTTCTCCAATTTGTTTTCCAATTCGATCCCGAATGAATATCATTTGCAAAAAAATTTATCTATTTCAAAAATCCACTTGAGTAACCAAGTCCAAGTTAATGACCCTGGTTATCCAACTTGCCTTCCAAGTCCAAGTTAATGACCTTGGTTGACCATATTTGACCAAATAGGTTTATTTTAACATGTAAAGTTTCAAATTAATAAACTTTCTTGACATTTGAGTAAACTTTGTTGCTAAAAATTAGCTCCCAACCCATGATTTCAAGCTTTCCTCAGCAAGATGTTGCTATGAATCCAACCATCAGTGTTTTTATCATCGGTAAACAAAAATAAAACTATCAAGCTAAGAAAACTAAAAATCTTTTTGGGTTTTTAAGAAATTTTTCAAAGAATAACTTTTTTTGTGAATTTTGTGTTTTCAGAGGATCATTTCAAACATTCATATAGGTCATCAGTACCGTTAGTCTAGACACACCTTTTAAGCTTTTAAACAAATTTACCTAGGTTGCCGATATATTTGTCCATTTAAACTCTTCTCGTTTCTCAACTGTTTCAAGATATTTTAACGTATTATTAGAAACATGAAATAATTGTGTTTCCCATCTCAGAATATACTCCCGTATCGAGATTCCCAAAATGTCATATTACAGGTGAATATATCGAATTGATATCTGTATATAGGGTGAATGCGAGACCTTGAGAGCTCAGGTTAGTACTACCGTACAGACAAAGAGATGAAGGCTCGTCTTTAGGTGGTGTTCCATTAAGGAATCTTTTGTACTGCGAATGTCATAATTGCTTAAGACATAATCGTTTTTCATGCAGCTTTCGGGAAAATAATGCAAAAGTATTATATGAGTTCTAGGCCATTGCTTCCGCAAAATCAGAAGAACTCAAATAATACCCCAGATGTCAATCAAATATAAAGACCTAGTATCGCAGAATCTGGCATTCTCTCAAACGAAATTTCGGAGTACTAAGTCCATATATTCGAGAGATGTTAACCCACAAGTTAATCAGTTTTTGTGTTTTAGGTTTATATCTTGATAACAATCTACTGAATGAGTGAAGTCTATTGGCATATCCATAGTAAGACTTGCTTAATTACTTTAGAAACAATACAATTCTTTAGCATACTATGACTATCTTTTTGATTTACTATGATCACTCCTTTTTTACACAAAACTCTTTTTGGTTGTTTAAATGTTTTTGTATTTTCTTCAAACATTGTCCATATATCCGAGAGATGTTAACCCACAAGTTAATCAGTTTTTGTGTTTTAGGTTTATATCTTGATAACAATCTACTGAATGAGTGAAGTCTATTGGTATATCCATAGTAAGACTTTCTTAATTACTTTAGAAATAATACAATTCGTTAGCATACTGTGACTATCTTTTTGATTTACTTTGATCACTCCTTTTTTACACAAAACTCTTTTTGGTTTTTTAAATGTTTTTGTATTTTCCTCAAACATTCTCCCCCTAAAATCAAAAACATATTTTTGGATTTTTAAGAAATGATTAGAAAGAATGTATAGAAAATGTTTAACTATGACAAATTCACATCAAGTCATCATCATCCTCAAACTCAACCTCAAATATATCCCCTGAGATCATATTTTTTAAACCATTAAGCTTTAACAAATTTATAAACTTTGTTTTATCAAAAGCTTTGGTATAAAAATCTGCTTTTTGGTCATCAGTGTGGATTTTCTAAATTCGTACCAACTTTTTCTCGTAGCAATCACGGATAAAGTGGTGTCGAATCTCGATATGTTTAGTACGTGAGTGTTGACATGAGTTTTTGGTGTTATCGATTACGACCTGATTATCTACGAATATAGGCGTATCAAGAAATTGCAAACAGAAATCTCTCATCTGTTGCTGTATCCAGAGAATCTGAGCACAACAACTGGAAGCCAAAACATATTCAGCCTGACATGTAGAGAGGGCGACCGCGGTTTGTTTCTTGCATTGCCACGTTACCAAACGGGTTCCGAAGAACTGGCAGCCGACCGTTATAGACTTAGTATTCAGTTTGCAGCATCCGAAATCAGAATTCGAGTAACCTGCAAGATTAAAATCATCATGTCTAGGGTACCACAAGCCGGTGCTTTGAAAACCCTTCAGATATCTCATTATGCATTTAACAATAAGCAGATGTGACTCTTTTAGATTAGACTGATAACGAGAGCACAGGCACGTTGGATACATGTTATCTGGTCGAGAAGCAGTCAGATACATCAAGAATCCGATCATGGAGCGATATAAAGTTTCATCAACTTTCTCGCCGGTAAGATCTGGACAAATGCTGTGATTTGGAGCTAATGGGGTCGATGCTGGTCTAGCTTCTGTCATATTGAATTTCTCTAATATGTCATGAACATATTTCGTCTGATGAATGAAGATACCATCAGACAACTGATCAACCTGAAGTCCTAGAAAGAACTTCATCTCCCCCATTGCGCTCATTTCGAATTTGCGCTTCATGACTTCTTCAAAGTCTTTACACAGCTTGTCATTTGTCGATCCAAAGATAATATCATCCACATATATATGTACTATAATTAGATGCCCATCAACTTCCTTTGTGAAGAGAGTTAAGTCTACTATTCCCCTGATAAAGCCATTGTCTAGAAGATGACTCAATAAAGTTTCATAGCAAGCTCTCGGGGCTTGATTAAGACCATATAAGGCTTTATTCAAGAGGTAGACTTTATCTTTGTGAACTGGATCAACGAACCCCGGTGGTTGGCCGACGTACACCTCCTCTTTCATTTTCCGTAAAGGAAAGCAGATTTAACATCCAATTGGTACACCTTGAACCCTTTCCACGAGGCAAAGGCCAAGAAAATGCGAATTGCTTCAAGACGTGCAACTGGGGCATAGACTTCAGTATAATCTATCCCTTCTTGCTGATGAAAACCTTGAACCACAAGTCGAGCTTTGTTGCGCACGACAACTCCTCTATCATCTCTTTTACACTTGAATACCATCTTGTATTAATCTTTTTATGATGATCTGGCAGGTCAACAAGCGTCCAGACTCCAAGTTTCTGGAATTGCAATAACTCTTCTTGCATTGCATCCACCCAACTTTCTTCTTTCAACGCGTCTTTCCAGTTTCCCGACTCAACCTGAGAAACAAAACAACTGTGAGAAAATCGGACTCGAAGTGGAGCAATACTAATATAGAAACAGCTTAGATCTTTATTAATCTGATTGCGAGTTTGCACTCCTGATTGTAAGCTGCCTATAATGTTCTCTGACGGATGATTGAAAGTGTCCTAGGCATCACTTCAGTTGGAACATCTACTTGTGATTGCAAATTTGTTAGAATTTCATCGACAACTGGTACAGATGAAGAAGCTTTATTCCTGGCATTAGACTGATCAGCCTGTTGTTTCAGAAAGCTTTCAATCTGTTCAGATCCCACATCAGAACTGGATCCTCCATCGTTGAAAGTTGGTTCCCGATTAGAGTCATCATCTTCATTTGGCTGAGCAGAAGGTTCAGCAGCATTGACATTTGAAGCAGGAACCAGATTTAGAACAGAAGAGCTTTGATCAACATCAGACGTGTTAACTGGTAAAGATGTAGAAATCACCAAAGGTCGAGGAACTTGTTCTTGATTAGATAACTGATGTTGTTGAAATAACATAACAAGTTCGTCTTCAGTTGGCACATCTGGTAGATCAAACGAATCCCACAATCCATCGTAGTTAAACAGCCACGGATCCCCAGGCTTTTGCATAGGCGTTGTATATCTTTGACAATCTACGTGCTGCGCTAGAACTACCTGGTTCAGAATCGGCAAGAAAACACGTTTTTGAGGAGTAGCATAGCCAACAAAGAAACCCTCCAAAGATTTGGCTCCAAATTTACCAGCCGGGTCCAAGATGGTACACGGTGATCCAAAAGGTTCCAAAAAAGCGAAGTTAGGCTTTCATTGATTTAGTAACTCGAAACATGTCTTTTGTGAGACTTAACTGTCAACACACGATTTAGGGTATAGCATGCTGATGCTACTGCTTCACTCCAAAAACTGATCGGTAATTTCGAATCAGCCAACATTGTTCTAGTAGTTTCTATCAACGTGCGATTCTTTCGTTCAGCTACTCCGTTTTGTTGTGGAGTATAGGAGGCGCTGAATTCTTGAAGAATCCCCTTTTCATTGCAGAACTCTTGCATCTTCTTGTTCTTGAGCTCCGTACCATTATCACTGCGAATTCTCTTAATGGGCAAATGATATAAATTCTCGAGCTTTCTGAAAAGGATCATAAGAGTTTCAAACGTTTCATCCTTGCTTTCCAGAAAGAAACCCATGAAAATCGAGAATAATCATCTGTAATGATAAGACAGTATAGATCTCCAGAAATGCTTTTAACATTGACTGGTCCAAAGAGATCCATGTGTAGTCTTTCTAGTGGTAGCTTTATCGAATTCAACAGCTTTCTCGGGTGTGATTTCTTATGCTGCTTCCCCTTTTTGCAGCTAAGACAATCATCTGATAAATGAAAAAATTTCAAATTGACACCCTCCACTAAGTCGTTATGCACAAGAAAATTCATCTTTCGAAGATGAATGTGCCCCATTTTCCAGTGCCATAAAATTGACTCTTTCTCAGTAGCTTTGGAAACAAAGCATGGAACTTTCTTTGACGTGGTAGAAGCAATGCTCATGTCAAGGACATATAAATCATTTTCTCGCGGAGCTCTCATCAGAATCCATTCTTCTAGAATCTTGAAACCGGGTTTTAGAATAAGACATTCTTTATCGTTGAAATATGTCGTGAACTTCTTGTCACAAATTTGTGAGATACTAAGCAGATTGTTCTCAAGTTCGGTGACATAGTTCACTTTATCAAACGATACAACTCCGTTCGAGAGAATCCCTTCTCCGACAACCTCCCTCCTTGTGTTCTAGCAAATCCAACATATCCTCCACGAATAGCTCTAACATCATTGAGCAGCGCAATCATTCCTGTCATGTGACGAGACGCTCCACTATCCATGATCCATTTTGACAATATCGAACGTTGGAGCCCCTGCACACATAATCAACAAAACTCATTTAAAGAAAGAGACCCAAGCCTGTTTGGTCTTGGGTGGGTTTGGAATGTCGTACTTTGGACCCACTTTGTTCATTTCAATCTTTTTAAGCTCAATTTTGTTTGGAACATCAGGTTTGAATTCATCCTTGGATGATTTGATTTTAACAATTTTAGCAACCCATTTCTGTGTTTGTGGTTTAGCCTGTTTAACATAAAATTTTGAATCTTTTTGTTGAACTTTGTGTGATGTTTCACCAATTTCAAACTTAGATTGAGGTTTAATAATTGGTTTAACATTTTGATTAGATTCAGGTTTTCTTTTAAGAATTTGTGTTAGCATAACCATGGGTGCTTTTTGCTTTTCGTCCTTAGTGAACTTTTTCGGAGAAGAAACTGGTTTTGAACTTTCTTGTGAACAATATCGTACGATATGTCCAACTTTCTTGCATTTATAGCATGTCCTGCTGTCCTTATGGGCAGAGGTATTCAAAACCTGTTTCTGTTTTTGTTTCTCTTTTTCTTTAAGAAAATTATCATTTGATTGAGTTCCGATGATCTCTTTTTCTTTCTCGGTTGTTGTCCCAAATACAAAATTAATTTTCTTTGTAAAATTCAGTTTTTGGGATCTGTTGGTTTTATGTTGCTTCTAAAAACCCAACCCTGCACGCTTGTCTTTCGGATAATCTCCATTTTTCCGAAAGTATGGTCGGTTGTCAGTTTTTGATTTAGAATAGAAAGATGCATCATGTTTATCTAAATCATTATGACTTACCTCCATCAGCTTGAACATTTTATCAACACAACCTCTTTTCACATTCTTGATGGAAAAATCCTCATCCGCAAATAGTTTATCAGATCCTTTCATTTTATAAACTATGACATTGGGATCATCACTTAAACTATTTTCTGATATATCATCAGACTTTGACTTCTCAGACTTTTCATACTCAGCTACTTCAGATTCATTTTTTAAAACTTTGTCAACCACATCTTTTACTACTTTAGAATCACATTCACCATCATTTTTAGTGTAAATTACATCGATATCCTGAGGCAGCTGTTCGGTTTACAATTTCAGATTTAGCGCCTTTTCTACCCCAGATGGATTTTTGCAAGCATAACTGTTCCACATGGGTGGAGGAACTCGATCATAACTTCCACTCTTTGTTTCACCATTTTTAGATTCCTCGGTATTTTCAATTTTTGGTAAAATGTGATCTATGACATATGAGCTTGTGGAATAACTAATTAACAGTTTGTTAACTCGTTCGGTTTCAATTTTCATTTTTTCAAGCTCACTTTTAAGCTCAGCAATAGTGTTTAGATGAATATTAATTGCCATTTGTTTATCCATCACTGTTGCTTTAAGCATCATAAGTGTTGCATCATTTTCTCCGAGTGCTTTGTTATATTGATTAACAGACGCACTCAATTTGTCATATGCTTCTTTTGTGGATTTGTAATCGCTTGACAAATTGTCTGTTAAACTTTACAATTCAGCAAATCTTTTGTCTTTTACAAGACACTCACCACATGCTTCATCACTCATTGAACAAGATTTTTCACTCTCAGATGACTTGTTTACCTCATTTCCATTCGCCATGCACGCTTTAATGATGTCTTCTTTCAGCAATTCCTTTTTCTCATCCACTTTGACAACTTCAACCGGCTTCTTTTGTTCTTCATCTGTTGAATGTTGGGTAGGTGCGAAATATCCTGCAAAAGTTTTTAAAACATCGTTAGGCAAAAGATGTTTGAATGGACCATTCAAAAGCTCCTTTTCCTCTGATGGGGGAGTGGCTTGGATGATGGAGTGGCTTGATTGTTCTGAGATTTTGTGCGTTCTGAAAGTCAACGGCAATGTTGCATTGCAGAATTCTTTGACTTGCATTGGATGATGGAGTGGCTTGATTGTTCTGAGATTGATTTGTCCAAAAGAAGATTGTTGACTAGAAGGTGTATTTGGATCTACTGTTGGGTATGATTGGAAACCACTTGACTGAGTTGGAGGTGTGCTTGGAGAACTATATGCACTGAACGCAGTTTGAATCTTTGGTGCTTGGATTTGAGCAGCAGAACTGTTTTTGAAATAAAGATTAACATCTTGTTGCATTTGAACAGACTTGTTTTTTGCCATCTTTTGCATCTCTAATTCATGACCTTCCAATCTCTCTATGAAGCGAGGCAACGAAAAATTGCTGTATTCAACTCCATTCTTCAAGATGGTTAAGTAAGTCGACCATTCACCTTGTGGCAGAGAATCAGCTAGCTTATCGACAAGCTCTTCATTTGTCTTCACAATTCCCATCCTCTTCATATGAACCACCAGATGACAGTATCGCTCAATCAGCTGCTTAACTGTCTCTCATTTGATCAATGTGAATACGTCAAACTCTTTGCTTAATAATGCCCTTTTGCTTTTGTGGAGTTGAGCACTTCCTTGAAATTCGAGTCGAAGAGCATTCCACAAAGATTGCGCATCATCATCATGCTGCAGTAAAGCCAAGATGTCTTCTTTGATCGATTGCTGAAGAATGTTCATCATTTTCTTTTCGTTGGTAAATCTTTCTCGTTCAACATCAGAGAATTGGGTGAGGGTCTTTTCAAGTCCATTTTCGCCAACTGGTGCGATGTATTTTGCCTCGATTGCAAACTAGCAAGTAAAATGGTTAGCTTGCACCCAGTTCATAAACCTCTCCCTCCAACTATCAAAGTCTTCCAGATTCATAAGCTTTGGAGGTTTCACTGTCCCCATTTCATTCTCTAAATTGATGTTTTGAGCTGCTGCAGTGGTAACAACCGATGTGGCGAACGCATTGTAAAACTCTTCAGACATTTTTCCTGTAAAAAGTTAGAACACAGTTCTGGAAAACAAACAGAACAGATTCGACAACTTTTTGTGTGGACAAGAAATTTTGTACGAAACAAATAACAAAGATTTTGCAAGAGTAGATTTTAGTACGATTCAAATTTTCTAACACAACTTACGATTTCGTACGAATCAGTTCATTTTTACACAAAACAGGTGTTTTTAATTGAGTGAATTTTTGTGCGGATGAATTTAGTACGAATCAAATCATTTAGTATGAATCAAGTTTGAAATTCTGAAAAAAATTTAAGATTTTATGAAATTTTAACTGATCCGTATGAAAATTTTAAAGCTGCTGGTTCGTACCAAAATCAAAACAACTGTATTTCGTGCGGTTCAAGCTGATCAAATTTTATCAATTTCAACATGATTAATTCAATTTTATGTCCGAATTATGGTATGGATTGATTAGATTGAAGATTAACTTGAATTACTAAAAACCTAGTCCATTTTGTCCATGAATTCGTCCGAAATTTGTCCAAAATCCAGCAAAGGTAAGAAAAATGATGAAGATGAAGAGATGCCCAAGTCTGAACAGTAACTACTTGTTGTCTATCTGTAAATCAGATCTTATGGCTCTGATACCACTTGTGAACGGGGATCGAGCTCCCGAAATGAGCAGTCGATCTGATCTCGCTCAACTAGCAGAGGCGGAATTCATTGCTAGAGAGGTAGACATGACAAACAAGATAGAACTTACTGTTTAAATGCTTCTGATCTATTAATGACGTTCAAGTTACCGACGCAAGTAAACAAACTGACAGAGCTTCGCCGTATGAAATGACAAATCAGTACTTAGCTCTAACACAACACTTCCCTATTTATAAGTCGACATGACTCGTACCGAAGTGCGTGCATTAACAAACAAACAACTATGATTCGTACGAAATGGTATTTCGTACGAGTGACTCACTCGTACAAAACACACTTATGTTTCATGAGAATCACAGTGTATTAATACATAAAATTTACATTTTCTCATTTAAAGATTAACGTGTAAACTTTATAAACATTACAGATAAATCCTAGACGTAGGCAATAGACATTATGCACCAACAAACTCCCCCTTGGATGTTGCCGTAGTCTGGATAATCTTCAAAACTTCAATTTGATTTGACTTTAACACCCAAAAAAATCTCTTTAACGGCTTTCGACGTTCCTCAGAAGCAATAGGCGTTTGATCGGTCAGAGGACGTCGCTTCAAAAACTGAAAACTCCTTAACGATGCTATTCTTGAACGTTCAGCGATCCGAGCTTCCTTTTCTTCAGTTTTCTTCGATACCTTCTTCTCAATCTTTCTCCAATTTGTTTTCCAATTCGATCCCGAATGAATATCATTTGCAATTTTTTGTATCTATTTCAAAAATCCACTTAACTAACCAAGTCCAAGTTAATGACTCTGGTTATCCAATTTGCCTTCCAAGTCCAAGTTAATGACCTTGGTTGACCATATTTGACCAAACATATTTATTTTAACATGTAAAGTTTCAAATTAATGAATTTTCTTGACATTTGAGTAAACTTTGTTGCTAAAAATTAGCTCCCAACCCATGATTCAAAGCTTTCCTCAGCAAGATGTTGCTATGAATCCAACCATCAGTGTTTTTATCATCGGTAAACAAAAATAAAACTATCAAGCTAAGAAAACTAAAAATCTTTTTGGGTTTTTAAGAATTTTTCAAAGAATAACTTTTTTGTGAATTTTGTGTTTTCGGGGGATCATTTCAATCATTCATATAGGTCATCAGTACCGTTAGTCTAGACACACCTTTTAAGCTTTTAAACAAATTTACCTAGATTGCCATTATATTTGTCCATTTAAACTCTTCTCGTTTCTCAACTGTTTCAAGATATGTTAAGGTATTATAGAAACATGAAATAACTGTGTTTCCCATCTCAGAATATACTCCCGTATCGAGATTCCCAGAATGTCATATTACAGGTGAATATATCGAATTGGTATCTGTATATTGGGTGAATGCGAGACCTTGAGAGCTCAGGTTAATACTACCGTACAGACAAAGAGACGAAGGCTCGTCTTTAGGTGGTGTACAACAGAAGCTGGTGCTGAGCAAACTACTGAAGCAAATGTGGAGGAACAAACACAGAGTATTCTATCTCCACTACATTATACGCATACAGAACCAGAACAACAACATGATGAACCAGAAATAACTTCGCAACAACCACTAGTTCCTGAACAAAAATCTGAACAGCAACAACCAACAGCGCAACAATCTGTGCCAGAACCTGTTCAACAGCCTATGCCGGATCCAGATCCTGTCCAGCAACCAGCACCCCAAAAGTCAGCTCAACAACAGTCTCAACCATCTCGTGCTCAACAGTCTCGTCCTACATCACAGCCGTTTAATACACAAACTTTTTTTGACGAGATTAATTTAGACGATCTACCAGGAGGAGATGAGTTTGGTTTGATGATCATAGAATTGATGATTTACAGAAGCAGGTGACAATGAATGTTGTGTGCATCGCTGAATTTCAAGAACAGATAAACTTGTTAATAGCTGAGAAGTTTGAGATGCTTGAAAGAATTGGAGGTTTAATTGTTGATAAACAACAACTTGAAGCAATGATGGCAAGTATTATTTCTGAGAATGAAAGATTACGTTTGCGGATGACTGAGTACGAAGAAGAATGATTGAGAAATAATCGAAGGATGGATGTATTTGAGAAGATTCTTGAGAAGAAGTTTGGTTTTAGTATATCGGCAGCAATTGATGAGATTGAACGTACTGAAGCTAGAGAAAGAGTTGCAGAGCGAGAACGGTTTGCAAAACAACAATCTGATGCATTAGGGAAAGGTAAGGGTAAGATTGTGGAGGATTTAGTGACTGAAGAAGCTGTGCCAGAAGCTGAATCTAGGCTAGTACAGTGTTGGGATATCGTAGTGTATGAGGAACCGAAGAATTTTATTCTGATAGGAAAGCCTGTTGATGTTGATATAGCTTTTTTGGATATTTCCTAACGACATCGAGAGTGGTTGTTGAAGGAAAAGATAGGAAAAGATAGTAAAGAAACGGTTGAAGAAAAAGAAAAGGAGACTGAAAAAGAGGATACTGAATATGTTGATGTTGATGATAAAGATTCTAGTGGTTTGAATGATGGTAATGATGATGATAATGTGGGTGGATCGGGTATTCGTTAATAGATTCGAATATTAATGAATTAGTTGATCTTTCCGAGTATTTTGATGATTCTGAGAATCAAATTGCTGAAGAGGAAGGGATAAACAGAGTTGATGAATCGATAGATGCTCAGCAGGCAGGAATTTTCATAGAGAATGTTATATCTTCTGTTCTTGTCGTGCAAAAGCCATTTGTTCTATATCTTGAGCATGATGTTGAAGAGGGAGAGTTTGTGCATAGTTACTCGAAAGAAGAGATAGCTGAAATGCTCAGAATTAGTGGAGAAAAGTTCGATTTTGACTTTGAAGACAAACTGAATGAGATAGATGCTTTCAAACCAAATGCTTATGTTTTTGAAGAAATAGAAGACGCAAACGTATATGATAACGTTGTCATTGAAAGTGATTCTGATGAAGATGCAAATGATGCCATTCCGGGTACAGAGGATTTACCAACGTTTATCGATTTATTTACAGCAGATAGCTCTGATACCAGTTGTGGTCCCATGGTCGGCGGCGGTCTAGACGGAGGTTTTGGGGATAGAGCAGATCCGGCAGAACGAACATAGATATTATGCACAAGAGAAGCAGCGGAAGCTTTTCATTCATTCATTCATACCGAAAGAGCTTACATCTGGTCTGGCTGGCGGAGTTCCTAGAGAGAATCCGCCAGCGTTTCCCCTAAGGGAAAATCTAAAACTTACAAACAATGAACACACAACACCTATTTATAGACATGACATTTCATGCGAATCAAGCCTACTGTCACTCTTACGAATATTTCGTAAGAGTGAGTGATTCGTACGAAATATTTCGTAAGAGTGAGTGATTCGTACGAAATATTTCGTGAAAGTGAGTGATTCGTACGAAATATTTCGTGAAAGTGAGTGATTCGCAAAAAATATTTCGTGAGAGTGAGTGATTCGTACGAAATATTTCGTAAGAGTGAGTGATTCATACGAAATATTTCGTGAGAGTGAGTGATTCGTATGAATCACAGATGTCACTCGTACGAAACATACAGTCACTCATATTAGTCAGTACTTGTTCGCACTTGGGTCATGTGTTCGTATCTAATATATTACAATATTCAATACACACTCTAACTAATCTATTCGCACAGTGACGGCCATAAAGTGCATCAACAATTTATCCCTTGGACGTCACTGTCGAATCTTGAACTTGAAATCTTGAGAGTTGTGTTTGAAAATTCTGCAACTTCAATTGGGGGTCTGTTGACGTTGTAATTCCCCCTTGATTGAAGATCTGGGTTTGCATTATTTACGTTTAAGCACCATTCCCCCTGAAATAATTTTCTGCAGAAATTAATCTTCAGGCTGTTGGTTGCATGGTTTAGAAACTCCTCTGATTTGCTTGATCTTCAAATTTTCTCGAACAATCATCAACTTGTCATTAAACAATGTAGCTTTCCCTATTTCGATGTTTAAGGATATCCACGTTCGGTTTAACGCACCCCCTTGATGCTCGATCCTCTGATCTTCAAAACCCAACCGGCAATTGAGAGAAACTTCGAAGAACCACACGGAAAAACTTCAAAACCGATGAGTATCCGCAAAAATATTCTTAATCAGCAAATCATCAGAAACAAACTAACTGGTAACACATCAAATCTGAGAAACATTCTTCGGCAATCAGAAGCACATTCATCCTCTTTAGTCACAATAACAGATGTATAGCTATCTCCGCTGGAATGGGGCACTGAAACTACAAGACATCCGTGTTTTCTGGCGGTTAGTCCGAAAAACAGTTCATTTGCAATGCAGAGTTAATGATAGAATGACGTGTTCACATCCATGCCGTCGTGTGTGCTTCCACTTCCACATCGGGGATCAGGTGGTTAGCCCTTGAGCATCAATCTGAAACATGATCTGAAAATTCTGAACATTCTTCGATCATCCATACTGAATGTGTAGTCTATTCGTCAATAGACATGAACGTTATTTCATCTCTAATGAATCTTCAATCCTCTGTGTTTCCCAAATAATCTAAGGTCCGAACCACCCGGATACTGTTGCAGCGTCACGAATTTAAAAAATGTCGGAATTTTTATGAAAATTTTTATTCCCCCTCATTTTTGCAAACTCTGACATCTTTTTTTTCGTACGAAGAAGGTGTTTCGTATGAATCATGTTTCGTACGAATCATATTTCGTACGAATCATGTTTCGTACAAGTGACAGGTATCACTCGCACGAAAACGTACGGACGAAACTAATAACGTCTTTCGAACCAGAATCTTCATTTCTTCGAATTTTGACATGATTTTTGCACAGATCTGGTCGAAAATCAGTTTCTAACAATCATAGGGTATCAATTTAACATTATATCCATGGATTGTCCATTTATTCTGATGTTTTACGTCTAAAACCTCTCATACGTCCAATAATCATGAGCGTAGGTGATTCATCAACTGTTAAGCTGAATGAATCGGTACCATAGCTCTGATACCAGATGTGGTCCCGTGGTCAGCAGCGGTCTAGACGGAGGTTTTGGGGATAGAGCAGATCTGGTAGAACGGACATAGACATTATGCACAAGAGAATCAGCGGAAGCTTTTCATTCATTCATTCATACCGAAAGAGCTTACATCTGGTCTGGCTGGCGGAGTTCCTGGAGAGAATCCGCCAGCGTTTCCCCTAAGGGAAAATCCAAAACTTACAACCAATGAACACACAACACCTATTTATAGACATGACATTTCGTGCGAATCAAGCCTGCTGTCACTCTTACGAATATTTTGTAAGAGTGAGTGATTCGTACGAAATATTTCGTGAGAGTGAGTGATTCGTACGAAATATTTTGTGAGATTAGTGATTCGTACGAATCACGGATGTCACTCGTACGAAACATACAGTCACTCATATGAGTCAGTACTTGTTCGCACTTGGGTCATGTGTTCGTATCTAATCTAGTACAATATTCAATACACACTCTAACTAGTCTATTCGCACAGTGACGACCATAAAGTGCATCAACAGTGGTGTAATCCTTTCATGCACCTTTAATTGTCGTGATGCATAAGTAATTACTTTGCCTTTTTGCATTAGCACACAGCCCATGCCAGTGTGCGAGGCATCACAATAAACAACAAAATCCTCACCACCCTCAGGTAGAGATAACACAAGAGCATTGCTCAACTTGTGTTTTAGAATTTCAAAAGATTCTTTTTGTTTTGGACCCCAGTCAAACTTAACATTCTTACGGGTCAAGGTAGTTAAAGGAGTGGCTATCTGTTCTCAATGAACCTCCTATAATAACCAACCAATCCTAAGAAACTACAAATCTCCGATGGGTTTTGGGTACTTCCCAATTCATTATGGCTTCAATCTTGGCGGGATCCACTTGGATACCACGCTCACTTACAACATGTCCAAGAAACTAGACTTCTCTAAGCCAGGATTCGCACTTAGAGAACTTAGCATAAAGCTTCTCTTGTCTTAGCAATTCTAGGATGCACCAAAGATGCTTCCCGTTATTAACTTGATTACGAGAGTAGATTAGTATGTCGTCTATGAAGACAATGACAAACTTATCTTGGTACGGCTTACAGACTCTATTCATGAGATCCATGAATGCTGCAGGTGCATTTGTGAGCCCAAAAGGCATCACCAGGAATTCATAATGACCATAACGGGTTCTGAAGAAAGTCTTGGGAACATCCTCATTTCTAACCTTCAGTTGATGATATCCTGATCTCAAATCAATCTTAGAGAAATAACTAGCCCCTTGAAGTTGATCGAACAAGTCATCAATCTTGGGAAGATGATAACGAACTTGATCGTTAGTTTGTTTAATTCGTGGTAATCAATGCACATCCGTTTTTTGAACCGTCCTTTTTCTTAACAAAAGAATAGGAGCTCCCCAAGGTGAGGAACTAGGCTGAATGAATCCTTTCTCTAAAAGTTCATCTAATTGTATTAGTAATTCCTTCATTTCTATCGGGGCTAACTGATACGGAGCTCTTGCAATAGGTGCCACTCCTGGTAGGATGTCAATCCTAAACTCCACTTGTCTATTTGGAGGTAGACCTGGTAATTCTTCAGGGAACACATCTGGATATTCTGAGATTAACTGAGAGGTCTTCAATATTTAGCTTTGGCTCGTTAATAGTTACTTGTGCCATATAAATGACACAACCTCTCCTCAGACATTTGGATGCCTTAAGCAATGATACTTTGTCTAGCAATCCATAGTGTGAATCTCCAAGAATGGTGAGCATTTCACCAGATGAGGTTTTAACTTCGATGAGTTTCTTATCACAGGCAATGCGGGCTTGGTTATGAGATAACCAATCCATGCCTAAGACTACATCGAACCCTGCCAGTTTCATTGACAGAAGAGAAATTGGAATTGAATGATTCTTAATGGATATAAAACATCAATCAAGAATAGAAGATGTTGTTTCTAAGGTTCCGTCAGCAAGTTCTACTTCATAAGTTATGTCTAGGGTTCTTATGGGCAATTTTAATAGTTCGCTAAACTTATGATCCACAAATGACTTATCCACACTCGAATAAAAAAGAACTCTAGCATATACTTCATTGATGAGGAATGTACATGTTATGACGTTGTTGTCATTAACGGCCTCTCTAGCATTTATCTGAAAGGCACGTGCATTTCCTTTCTTGGCCTCTCCAAGCTTTGCATTATTACTCTTAGAATTATTAGGGCATTTAGTCTTAATATGCCCTTTTTCATTGCAGCTGTAGCAGACGGCATCCTTTAGATCTCTGCATTCTAGGGTCTTATGCCCCTTTTTCTTGCAGATACCATAGGGTTTGACCTGTGGGTCAGAATTGCATTGTCCCCAATGCCTACGGTTGAGGTCTATCATTAAACATGTGCTGGTTCTTCTTGAACCCAAAATTTCCTCTCTTTTTGAACCTCAATGAGTTATCATCCTCCCATTTCCTTTTTTCGTCAGTCTCAGTCTTGACTGACTTTGTCTCACCAAATCTAAGGTGAGAGAGAGATAGGTCCACAGCAGACCTATAGGTACTAGGCTGTGCAGCCTTTACCATGCCCTTAATCTCGGGCGCTAGCCCATTAATGAAACGCGCAATGCGTTTGGGTTCAGGAGTGATTAGATAGGAGACTAATCTAGATAGAGAGTTGAAGTCAGTAACATACTTCCGACAGTCCAGATTTTTCATTGTAAGAGTCAGAAAATCCGACTCTATCTTCTCCACCTCATGAGGTGGGCAGTAAGTTTCCTTAATAAGGTCCCCAAACTTGGTCCATCCCAAGTTATACAGGTGTACTTTTCCTGTTGACTGGACCATGGCCTTCCACCATATTAGGGCATCACCCTTAAAGGATTGGGATACAAACTTCAACACATCCTTATTAGCACGACCGCTGATATCTACAATAGTTTCCATCTCATCAAGCCATTTCAAGGCTTCTATAGCCCCTTTTTCTCCATTAACGTCTCGGGGCCTGCATGAGACAAAGTATTTATAGATACATCCGTCTTTGGAAGAACGGGACGTATCATTAAATGGTAGTTTCTTTGGTTCACTCTTCGCATTCGATGAGTGAACAGAGCTCTCCTTTCGAGCTGATGATGGTGGAATAGATAAAGGTTTGGAGCGAGTAGCGCTCGATTCCATAAATTTTTCCATGGCCTTTTCCATGGCCTTTCCAACAGCTACATCAATGTGAGCTTGGAAATCATCATTATTGATGGCTATATTTTCAGCTTTGTCAGGACTATTATCACGGCGAGTACTTTGTGCCTCATCAGACTTAGCCATCTCTGATGTTTATGTACTAAATACCAAATTAAATTTATATTAGCCATGGTATTAATAACCATATAGGCTATAAAGTTTGGATATATAAATCCATTGCCTATTTAAGCTAGTGTGCATATAATCACAACTGTTAGGCTTAAGATTTCTATGAATGTTATCTATATTTTGCCTAGGTCTCAAAAGGACCATCAAAGGCAAATTACAATTTGGACATAGTCCATATACTATTAGACGTTGGATCATAAAGTCACAACTGTCATGGTCATATTTGACAAAATAATATAATAGATCAGTTAACATTTCTTAAGATGTTAAGATGGGTAATCATCGTATTGATGATATTAGTCATGGCCTCATTGATCATATAGACTATGAGGCTTGAGCATAGCTCACCCCCTTGGACAGGGAATCATAAGGTTACAACTGTCTTTGTCTTAATTGACAATATAATATGCCCCGCAGGAAAAATAAAATAATAGATCAATTAACATCTCCTAAGATGTCAAGATAGATAAGATATCAGTGATGATCTCAGTGATCATATAGACTATGAGGCTTGAGCATAGCTCACCACCTTGGACAGGGAACCATAAGGTTACAACTGTCTTTGTCTTAATTGACAACATAATATTGCTCATAGGCAAATCATCACTAATGGATGTAAAATCATGGCCCGTAGGCACTTCATCACTAATGGATGTTTACTTATGGCCCGTAGGCACTACATCACTAATGGATGTTCAATTACGGCCAGTAGGCACTACATCACTAATGGATGTTCAATTATGGCCCGTAGGCACTACATCACTAATGGATGTTTAATTATGGCCGATGTTCAATTATTATCATCGCATTGATGATATAAGCCGGAATCAAATTTGATCACATAGGCTATAAGGTTAGGACGTAGTCCATTAATCTAGACGGCTAGTGTGGTTCCTCAAGTCACACTACAAGGAGTATTAACATTGTGTTAACACAGAATTATCTTAATGGTCGATTAATAGTCACGGTTTCATTGACCTTAACGACTTGGAGGCTTGAACATAGTCCACCACCTCTGGATAGAAGGATTAATCTTCCTTAACTATCATGATAGAAGGCTATTCATCCTTAACTATCTTTTATAATTTGGCCAACTAATATGGACTTTGCTATTTGGCTAATCATAACCATTAAGATCTTTTGGAATTATATAGCTGATCATAAATTTCGAGTTAAAATCGAGAGGGTCGCTTGAAGAGGATGTAACGATTACATATATATAATTCCAAAATATTTCATTAAATGACAATAGGAAATTACAATACTTGAAATAAATAAATAAAACTAATTGTCCGTGCAAGGACTTAAAGAAATAACATGTCCACGCAGGGACTAAGGAAATAACAATGTACACACAAGGACTAAAGAAATAACATAGTAATAGAAAAGACTTCACTCGTCCTTCTTTCCTTTAACAACCTTGGAGAGTTTCTTGAAGAACTTATTTGTCTTCATCTCCGTATTCTTTGCCTGTTGTTGCATTTCCTTCATCCGCTCCAAAGCCTCATTAATGGCTTCAGGTTGTGGTTGTGGTTGACGCACAATAGGATACTGGTACCCATAACTTGGTTATCCAGTAGGTGGGAAGGGAGACGGGTAAAGTGCATTATGCATGACCGCTTGCATATAAGGGTCATGATAGTGCCTGGTAATCTAAGTTTATCGGGGTAGTTGGGTTAAATGGATATACTCAGATGTATCTGGGTATGTAGGGATATGGTTATTAAAACCCAATGGTGGTGGTTGAACTACAGGTGGTGGTGTCGGTTCCACCACAGGTGAAGTATTGGAGGGTCCACCCATTTGTGGGTCCTCATGAATGGTAGGGTAGGTTTTGGGCAATGGTGGTAGCGAACCCGGCCGTTGTCCCGCATGCACCGACATACGTGCTCCACGTTTCCTCCTTGGTGGCTTAGGTGGCGGCTGAGGTTGCTCCACCGGTTCCATTTGAACATCTTCCTGGGTAGGAGGCAGTATTGGAGAGTGGTACGAAGGAGTCTTAACAAAAGTGAATTGACTCCAATATTGGTCCCATTCATTAGGACCTTGGTAAGGTGATCCAGCGTAAGAGTTAGAACCCCTAGATATTTCAATAGGGTGTCTATGCAATCTTGACAGTGGCATCTCCGGTTCGGAGTCCTCATCCATAGGATTTGGTTGATCCAACTGATTCTGATCAGTTGGGGGTGTGTTAAAGTAGTGGTTAGGGTTAAACTCATCATGATATGATTGAGAATGATAAGAGTGATGAGAATGGTAAGAATAGTATGAGTTTTGTGTATGTGTGGGTGAATATCCTTGCGAGTTAGAATGTCTTGTTAGTGGCCAAGAATCTCCTGAATCCTCATAAGTATTTGAGTGATGGGGTTGTGAAGGGATATGCCCAGATGGCCCACCCCTCATAAGTCCTTTACCTCTTCCACTTTGTCCTCTAACTCTTGGCGCATTTTTTGTTAAAAGATCAACTTCAAAACAATAATAATAACTTAATAATGAAATGAGTAATCCTAGGTCAAAGCCTAGACTCGAAAGTCTAAGGAATGTGCTATTGTGTAAGTTTGAGATTAAACACAAAAGGTTAGTGTTTAATTCTCTTAAACGTTGGCGCTGATACCAACCTGTCACACCCCGAATTTCCAACCAAACACCGGTGGGCCCGGGGTGGGGAGTATTGTGGTGTAAGTTGATATTATCATAGTCCATTAACACAACACAACGGAAGTCTTAGAGTTTAAAATACTATTACAAACCAAAATGTCCAACGTTCAAAAATAATATACAGATGGCTTGTAATGAAAGATCCGCAGGCGGATCGAAAAATATACAAAAGATATACTACAGACTTTTAGGTAGATCTAAGGATTTGCAAGATCCTCTTATATCAATACCAAGCAGCTTCCAATCTATTTCGTATTGGACCTACAACATAGTCTTTTGAAAATACGTCAGCTTTCGCTGGTAAATACAATTAACTGACTCGTTTTGAAAATATTTCAAAATGGATTTAATTGCACAGGGCACATTAAAATCTTTTATAACTTGGGAAAGTTAACCTTGTAATCTTGTTAACAGATTCACATGTTTGTCAATACATATGGGCCCAGTACAGAGACCGATACATGATTAACGTTCACACCACTTACGAACCCACGGACGAGTTATCCCTTGTGGGTAAAAATAATTTAGCATTCGCATCTGTCAGGTGTATGCCTACACCCTGTGCTTCGGTCGTAGCCATTAACTAATGTATTAAGCCAAGGATATCTAGGACACGGAATATGCGGATTTACTAGCCACAATCCAGCATTCGATTGATCCCATTTCTGACCAAGCGGTAATAATTTGCCGGTACCAAGCCCGTATAGGAAAAATAAGTCAAGAGTATTTACCTGAGCTTTTACTTGACTTTTAAAGCAAGTTTATATTAACTCAGCCGTTTAATCAATTAGAATAGTGGAGATAGCATTTACTGGAAGGCTTCTAGTCTGGAATGGTGGCATAAACTAACCAATTAGAATGCTAATGGTCTTATTTAAGTCATAGACTTTAGACCAACTAGCTTTTAAAGAATAAAACGGTACGCTACACTAGATTAAGCGATGACCGGATAGAATGTAGTTTAAACTCAACAAGTATCAAGACTTGTATAATATGGATAAACAATTATCATTCTGGAATTTGAGATTTAAAATGACAAGGTTAAACCCGATTTGGTTACTTTTCGTAAACTAGTTACATATACTCAACCGTACGCATATAAGCGATATAGGGTAACCGGATGAGTCATGAACCAGTTCTATATGCCATTATACTTTAAATAAGTTGTAATATCAGTAGGATATCTACTGATATGCCCGTTAAGGTTTTAGAATGAAATTATGCCTCATAAGGGCGTTTTGGTAATTATATATCGTGTAAAAGGAACTTGAATATTTTTTGTTGTCAGGATCATAAGTGTTCTGGAAAAAAAGTATTTAATTTATGGTATAATATTAGTAATATATTGATTATATGTGTAATTTATCATTTAAGACCAAACTATGCACCGAATGGGCATTTTGGCCACTTTAGACATAGTTTGATAACTTATTTGGGATTCTGAGTTTTCATTATATACCTACTGTAAGATAATTTAAATGAGTTTAAAATCAGTAGGTAACAAGTCTTGGTTGGTAAATATGGTTTAAAACCATACTATGCGCCGAAACGGCATTTATGTCGTAAAATGACGATTTGTGCGAAGTTTAATGAAAACTGATGCTAAGATCAGGTTTATATGTTTTAGATATGTCATTTAATATGACACATCAGTAGAATAAAAGTTTGGTATAAAAAGCATGATGAAAATCGTTTTATGCGCCATGAGGGCTTTTATTATTATTTGTCGACATAATGTAAGAACTTGTACGTAAACTCAGTATATAACTGAACTGACATCCCAAATAATCTTACTTATGATATTACATAAGTAGGAAATTCATTTTTAAGTTCGTTATCAATTAAAACATTATTCATGTATAAAGAGCATTTTAGTCAATAATGGCATAATAACGAAACTTGTGCATAAACTCAGATTCTGATTATGATCAAGTAATATAACCTTAGAGGGTTATGCTACAATATTTTACAACCATAATGCAACCTTAGAACAGTAGCTAACTAATCTAAATCGTGTCGGAATCGAAAGTCAAAGCAAAAGTCAAACTTTGCGACTTTCGGTTGCGAACCGACCCTAGAACTGAAATTAACAAGTCGAACATGTTTTCCAATGTTCTAATAATTATTACCAACTTGTTTCAGTGTCAAAACATGTTTCATAACATACATAAACTTAGATTATAATATTTTCAAAATTTGGCTTGTTTGACTTTTTAATAATAAAGCTTTGACCCGTCAATTGGTCTAGCAAAAGTGATCTTTATGAGGTGCCCTTTATAGGGATTAACACCTACCTTATTACGATCACTTAGCCATGTTCGTTATGAACAATGGTTGGACCATAACGGTCTTAACCGAAAGTCAAAGCGTTTTCTGTAAACGCTTAACTTCTGGCTATAAAAAACCTATAAACGAAAATGCAAGAGAAAGGAACACTTACAAGTGATCCTTGGATGAAATAGAACTAAGTTGGATGCTCCTTTCAGTTAGGAACTTTCAGAGGAGGGAGATAAAATGATTTATGAGAAGGTGCAAGTTCAAGTGATGAACCAAAGCACCTATTTATAGTTGGAGAGCTTGAAGGAGGTGATGCTAGTGTTAGCAAGTGTTAGAGGGTGTCTACAAGTGTCCTAAAACATGGCATAGCAGTTTGGAAACCCATGGTTTCGAATTGAATGGGTTTTGCCAGCTTGTGTGGCTGCCAAGCAAAATTTTCTACAGTAAAGGCCTTTTAGCGGCCCGCGAGAGACCAGGCCATGTCTCTCGCAGCCCGCGAGCGGCCTATAGAATCTTTCAAAGTTTGCCACATTTAGCCCCTCAACTTATTAAACTTCTAAAACACATGTATAAGCGTAATTAGCCCTCCGTAGCTAATATTTGGCGTACTCGGGAGTATGCCCGAACATTGTTAAGCTCTCGGTTCGTTAAAAGGTCACTCAGAGGTATAAATTAACATGTTGACACTTTTAACCCCTCCATCGTCCAACTTTTACATATTTACATAAATAATCCCTCTCGTCCAACAGGTGACTCATATGAGAGTTAGGACTTCGTAAAGGGTCACTCAGAGGCTTAGTTTGAGCATGTTGACACCCTTAGTCCTTATTTGACTTAATATAAAAGTAATGACACGTGTAGCTATATTATTGGACACGATTTTTACAAGGTGTTATAGAACTCCACAACAAAATGGAGTTGTGAAACGAAAAAATAGAACCTTGGTAGAAGCAGTAAGAACCATGCTTGCTTATGCCAAACTGCCCACCTACTTTTGGGCATAAGCAATTGTAAATGCACGTTTTACACAAAACAGATCCATAATAAACAAGAGACTGCAGAAAACACCTTACAACATCATAAATGGAAGAATACCAAATATCAATTTTTTGCACACATTTGGTTGTAGATGTTTTGTATTTAATGGTTTTGAAAGTCTTGAAAATTTTGATAGGAAAACTAAAAAAGACATTTTTCTTGGTTACTCATTGTCCTCAAAAGCTTAAAGAGTTTTCATCATAACAATAGGACAATTAGAGAAAGTTTATATGTATCATTTGATGATTCTTCTGAAACAGATGTTTCTGGTGAAATTATGAAAGAAATAAACTTTT
The DNA here is from genome assembly GCA_947069175.1 of Scalesia atractyloides. Taxonomy (NCBI): domain Eukaryota; kingdom Viridiplantae; phylum Streptophyta; class Magnoliopsida; order Asterales; family Asteraceae; genus Scalesia; species Scalesia atractyloides. The sequence continues at coordinate 48,938,736 of CAMTDV010000001.1, read as the reverse complement.
CTTATAAGCAAGAAAATCATAATCATCTTCTTAACATTCTAACTGAAGAACTTCTTGAATGTGACTTTATAAATAGAGCATTACCAAACCATCTGTCAGATACTAACCTTGTAGAGAATCACCCACCAGAAAATTCATTAGAATATCAGAATTCGGAAAGTCAACTAGAAAATCAAACTGAACATCAGAGTTCTGATCCACTCAATCCAACAGTGGTAACTAATCAGGGGGAAGCATCAGAACCATTAGAATCATCTAGTTCACACAACAATTGTAGATGGATCAAAGGTAACTCTCAATCAAACGTTATTGGGAATTCTAAAGAAGGTGTCAAGACTAGATCAGCCACAACTCATGAAGGTCTATATGCTGGTTTTCTAAGCATGATAGAACCAAAAACTGTCAAAGAAGCACTTAATGACTCAGATTAGGTACAAGCAATGCAAGAAGAGCTTGACCAATTTGAAAAGAATCAAGTATAGATTCTGGTACCCAAACTAACAGACAAGACTGTCATTGGAACAAATTGGGGGTATTTAGGAATAAATCTGATGAACAAGGTATAATAACAAGGAACAAGGAAAGACTGGTAGTAAAAAGGTTATTGTCAACAAGAAGGCAAAGCGCTGATACGCTTTATGTCTATCATTGTGTGAATGGGCTAGATGGAGCGTGTATTGAATATTATATAGATTAGATACGGACACACAACCCAAGTACGAACGTGAGAGGAGCAAAAGTGTCACTTCATTTGAAGTGGTCACTTCGTACGAAGCTAACTCATCTCATACGAGGTGGTCACCACTTCGTACGAAGCAGTATGCTCACTTCGTACAAGGTGCTCATGTCTATATATATGTGTTGTGTGTTCATTGTTTTGTAAGTTTTGGAAGTTCGGAAACGCTGGCGGAATCTCTCCAGGAATTCCGCCAGCCAGACAAGATGTTTACTCTTTCGGTATGAATGAATGAAGCTTTCGCTGATTCTGTTTCTACTCCTTTCTTAATAACATTGTACCAAATCGGTACTATCATACTCCCAAACTTCCGTCTAGAACCGCCGTCACCGGGACCTACAACTGGTATCAGAGTTACGTTACCAATTCACCTGATCTAACAGTCAATTGAATCACCTATGCCCATGAATTATGGAGTTTTGGAGGTTTTAGACGTAAATCATCAAATAAACGGACAATCCATTGACAAAAAGTAAATATGATTGTTAGAAACTGATTTCAACCAAGTCCGTGTAAGATTCATCGTGAAATTCGCAGAAATGAATATTTTGGATTGAAAAATGTAACCAGGCGTGTTCGTACTAAGAGGCACTTCGTAGAGCTGACACTTCGAACGAGGTGACACTTCGCACGAAGTGAGATGTGCCAAATTTTTTATCATATTGACGAGATGAGTGTCTAGAAAAAAATTTGGTGATTGCATATTTTCTCAAGATTTTAACGTCTAATTCGCGTTGTTCGGGGACACCATCTAGAGCTTCAAAGTACAAATTTGATGATACGATCACAGTTGGTTGAAGATAACGGGGTAGTCACTGATACAGATGCAGAATGGTGTTCTTCTGGTATAGTGATTACTAATGGGCCTTAACATTAAATCCGCATTTGTTGAAAACTGAATTTTTCAGATTTAAGGGGGAATTTTATTGAAAATTTTGAAAGAGCCAGAATTTTCAAAAATGAGGGGAAATAAAATTTTCACGTATATGTTAAGATTTCGGCATTTTTTGAAATTCGTGACGGTGCAACAGTATTCAGGTTGTTCCGACCCCTGATTATCTTGAGAATGCAAAGTGTTTTGGATTTTTCTGTACGAGATCAAAGTGTAGTTAGAATTCATTAGTGATGAGATCAAGTTGATGTCTACTTTTCGTAAAAGTGGGGTTGCATAACTGAGTCTTGGAGGAGTTGTTTATAGGATTTTGTGGTCGTGGCCACGTTGATGTCTAAGTCCTCATATAAGCCGGTTAGCACACACGACTACTAAGTGGTACGAGTAGTTTTAAGAGAGTGTTCATGGGATAGCTCTGTGATAGACCAAAGTATCCAATTTAAATCTGCAATGCAAATGAATTGTTTTCTAGACTAACCACCAGGAAATGATGATGTTTTGTTGATACAGTTACGCTGGGACTTACGAGGAAGGCTATATACTTGCAATTCATGACTAAAGAAGATGATATATGGGTTTTTCAGACAAAGCAATGTACCGGTTGCTCATGAAATAGACTATACATTTGAGATTGTTATGATTGACATAGATTACATTATTGATCTTGAACAAAGAAGAAAAGGTTACTGGGTATTGACAGATAGTTTTTCCGATGAAGATTTGCTGATTGAGAAGATTACCGATTTGCTGATCAATTGTGATTACGAAAATCAGGATTTCAGATTTTCAGAGGTATTCACAGATTTGAAGTTTGCAAGTGTAGTAATTCGAAGTTTCTATCAATTGCTTGTTGGGTTTTTGAAGATCAGAGGATCGAACATAGGAGGAGTGCGCTAAAACAGAACACGAATATGGTTAAAGTTGAAACGGAGAAGCTGCATTGATGAGTTTCAAGTTAGTGGTTATTCGAGAAAATTTGACGATTTCAAATCTAAGGAGGTCGGGAACCGTGAAACTAAAGAACTGAAGATTAATTACCGGAGGAATTAATTTCAGGGGGAATTGGTGCTTTAATGTTGATAATGCAAGCTCAGATCATCAGTCGAGGGGGAATTTGTTGACCCGTTCTACGACATCGACAGATACCTTATTGAAGTTGCAGAATATTCAAACACATCTATCATTTTTTAAGATCAAGCTTCGACAGTGACGTCCAAGGGGGAACTTATTGATGCACTTTATGTCCATTTCTGTGCGAATGGGCTAGATAGAGTGTGTGTTGAATATTGTATAGATTAGAAATGATCACATGACCCAAGTATGAATGTGAGAGGAGCAAAAGTGTCACTTCGTACGAAGTTGTAACTTCGTATGAAGCTAACTCACCTCGTACGAGGTGGTCATCACTTCGTACGAAGTAGTATGCTCACTTCATACAAGGTGCTCATGTTGATATATATGTGTTGTGTGTTCATTATTTTGTAAGTTTTGGAAGTTCCCAGAGGGGAAACACTGGCGGAATCTTTCCAGGAATTTCGCCAGCTAGACAAGATGTATACTCTTTCGGTATGAATGAATGAAGCTTCTGCTGATTCTGTTTCTACTCCTTTCTTAATAACGTTTTACCGAATCGGTAGTATCATATGCCCAAACGTCCGTCTAGAACCGCCATCACCAGGACCTACACATAGATTATGATGAAACCTTTGCACCAGTTGCCAGATTGGAAGCAGTAAGAATATTCCTTGCTTATGGCTGCATCAAAAGACTTCAACGTTTATCAGATGGATGTAAGCCATCATCAAACTCCGTTTATTTTGTAAATTAAACCAAGAAACCGTTTCCAATCATGTGTTAAGACTCAATCATGATCAATTCGGTTATATACAATCATTACGGCAATCAATTGTTGACCGAAAACAGTTGAAACCGAAATCCAACTCAAACCAGCACATTTAACTATAAATAATGATCCTTGAATCTATTTAGAACTCGCTCACACTCACTCTAACTCTCTGCGACTACTGTTTCTTCGTTTGCACCTCGCCGAAAGTCCAAGATTCGTCGGAATCTTTGCTGGAAAAACACCACAATTCAAATTGGTATAATTCTTACTCTCTCTGTTCTTACATTCCATCTACACCGCGTATAAACAATTAGATTATAAAAGAAGTTTCAAACCAATCAATTCAGTTGATTTTATCAGTTCATATGTTTTCAAAAGTAGAAGATGAAGTGAAGTTCATGTTTTAGAGAAATTGAAATCGGTATTTAAACGGGGTTCGACACACAGTCCAGTGGTCGGGCTGTGTGCAACACGAAGCATGGGGCGCGGGTTCGAGTCCGGTAATACGCATCGTACTGTTAACAAAACAAAACCTTTTTAAATAAAATAATTATGATTAACTGTAGTAAGTGTATATATATAATTAAAATGGATATATTTCGGGTTAGACACGTAGCTCAGTTGGTAGAGCTATGTGCACCTAAACGAGAGGCCACGAGTTTGATCCCCACACGCTGCAACAGTCCGGCCGGTCCGATTCGGAAAAGAACATTTTTTTTAAATTCAACTTTTTGATTATTTTATTTCCTTAAAAACCATAAAAATATGAATAATCAAATAATCCCTTTTTAAGCTCACAAAAATAGTATTATCTGTTGGTGCATATTGGGTACAACAGCTTAATAGTTTGGTAGTTTAGTCTTTGGATATTTTGTATTGGGCTTAGCATTTGTGTTTAGCTTGTTTAATCTTGTAATGGGCTTGGAGAATGGCCTAGCCCAGTCTAAAGCCTAGTATGCAGACATGTAGTATATATACATGTTATGCATTAGGGTTTTAGGAGTTAGTCAGAGAGACAGTTAGAACAGTGAGAAATCTACAAAGAGTGGCTGAGAGATTTTTAGAGAGTCTTGAATTGATTGTAAACAATTGTGTTTGATAATTAATAGAAGACTGTTTAAAGGAATTGTTCTTGTTCGTGTTCTTGTTTCTGTGAAATCTGATCTAGGGGATTCCGCACTCTAGATTAGATAGACGATTCTGTCAAGATCCATAAGGACTAGGGGACCTACAATTGGTATCAGAGCATTCGGCTCTTGATTATTGCTCGGCTCAGAATCGTGACAGCAGAAAAATTGGGTTTTTGGGTGTTTTGGAGGCTGTTTTGGAGTTTGTGAGGCTGAATTAGGGTTTCTGTTACTGTTCCGGATTAACAGCTTGCAATTCGGATTGAAGACTTGCATTCCGGATTAAAAAGCATAGTATTTCGGATTGAAGACTTGGATTTCAGATTAGAATCTGCATTTCGGATCATCAGACTTGCAATTCGGATCTGGAAATGTGCAATTCGGATTGTATTTCGGATTGTAATTCGGATTGAATTTTGGATCAGAAACCATTTCGGATTGATTTTCAGATCAATAGCTATTCCGGATTCCATCTCGGATTAGAACTATTCCGGATGCCATCTCGGATCAGAGTAGTCTATTCCGGATTTCCATTTCGGATCAGAACAGTGCATTCCGGATTTCATTTCGGATCACTATTCCGGATCACCATTTCAGATTAGCAATTCGGATTACTGTTCCGGATCGTCATTTCGGATTGTAAATCCGAGTTACTGTCCCGAATTTGACACTGTTCCGAGTTAGGATTAAGAAAGTGGAAAGTTAACCAGCTGAAGTAACTGAATTAAACGTTTTCGGACATAGAAATTGATCCATAGACAATTTTGACGAATCGATTGGACAGATAGACTCGTGTGATTTTTAGGGCAAAAAAAGGTTTTGGACATAAAAACAGATAGACTCGTGTTATTTTCAAGGCACGGAAATTCCTAAAATCACTATCGGACATTATATATAATTGGATTCGTATTGTCGAGACGAGTCTAACGGTACAATTTGGTAATCACACTTTTCGGACAAATTTCTGAAAGTTTTAACGGATTGGCTACGATAAGCTGCGGGTTAGATTTGGATTTTGACATAGGTATACCAAAATCCATTTAAACTGTTAGCTGCGTGTTAAATATGGGCAAATTGAACAATCTAAGTGAGGGTGTTAAAAACTGGCCAAAGCTGTTAAATGCTGAACAGTATGTAGAATGGAAGTAGCAGTTTGAGACATTTGTTCAAAGTGAAGATACTAAGATGTGGAATTGTATGATCGATGGGTACATTGCTCCCACACGTCGAGTTAATGGAAGAATTATGGTTCTCTCATATGAGAAGATGGAAGATTCTGAGAAACGTGTATATGATGCTGAGAAGAAGGCTTTAGCAGCGATAAAGATGTCCTTGCCATTTGATATGAAAAACATTTGTAATAGGTATGGATCGTCTAGAGAGCTGTGGGAAGCTTTAGAAAAACGTTATCAGAGTACTTCAAGACATAGTACATGTGTGAGTGAGACTGCAGCTGTGAAGATTGGTGAAGAAGCTGCTAAGATAGAAGAGAAGAAGGAAGCTGAGAAGGAGAAAATGGAACTCAAGGATGCATAAGCTACAGTGTGCATGGATGATACAGATGAGCTTACAGCAGAGGTACAGGTACAATTTCAATCTGTTAGTTATACTTGTCATAATTGCACTGAACTACAGGGTAAAGTTGACAAATTATCGGAGCAAAGCAAAATTTTCTTAGTTGAATTAGAAAAACTGAAAGAGTCAAATGTTATTCTGAGTAAAAGGGAGTCAAATGTCTTAAATACACTCAATTCAAATGCACAAGAAATTATCAGTTTGACCAGCAAAGTCAATGAACTTTTACAAATCATTGATTTGGCTCGTGAAACTGTGAAGGATAAGACTAACGAGCTTTCTGAAAAGTGCACAGAATTGGCTGATGCACATGCCAAAATTCTTGAACTTCAAAGAAAGTTAGACAAATTTGGAGAATCCTCGGTAGTCAGGACTCAAATTTAGAAAAGTTTGAAAAGGAGTAGTGATAAAACAGGAGTGGGGTTAGTAAAGCTTCATCTCTAACGACCAGGATTACTCCTTTTTACCAAATGAAGAAGAGCTAACAGATTTTGTTCCTACTATACCAGCTATAGTGGATCCGATAACAGTTGAGAAACCTGATAGTCCTGGCTCTTTGAAAGAATCTGTTAGGTCTAATAGTACACCTCATAAAGTGGATGAGGATACTAAAGACAAAACAGTAAAAACATTTAAAAAGGGATCTAACAGAAAGAAAACTTTTAAGAAGAGATCCTGTTTTAAATGTCACAACAAAGGGCATGTGGCTAGTTGTTGTCCTTTTAAAAAGGGGAAGCAAGTGGAGACTGAGGTTGAGGTTAAGGATGGAAATCAGGTTGGGTCAAATAAGAATGTTAAACCAAGTTCTCAGACAAATCAACCAAGATTCCAACCTAAATCTTCAACATCAACAAGATTTGATAGTCCAAGAAAACTTTCTCCAAAATCAAGTCATGTTAATGGACAATCAAATTGTTTTACAAGGAAAAATTTTGGATATCAAAATCGATACTAGACTGCTGGTAATCGAAATGTTCAAAGAAGAAACGAATATAGGGGTTTTAGAAACTCGAATGTTCAAAACAATTCAAATATTTTTCAAAGATCAGATTATAATAATGGGAGAAGAAGGTTTCGAGATAATAATTTTCAAAGGTCGAAAAATCCAATAGTTTATTGGAATTCTTGTGATCAAAGGTCTCGTGGAAATTATAAATCGTGTCCATCAACTTGGAAGACATCCAAGACACCAGTAGGGTGTGATGGATATTGGATTGATGTTCCAGTGGTTGATGAATCTGGACGACCCAAGACCTTTAAGGCTTGGGTCCCCCAGTCTAACTAAGTCGTTGAGTGTGTACAGGATGACCAAGATGGATTGATGATATGTTCAACAGTGGTTAGTCCTGTAAATCGTCTGAGGTGAATAGTAGGTTACACATGGTAACGAATTATTTACTTATGTGATAGAAATGTGTTACTAAAAGTGAAAAACCTCTTTGTCAGGCTAAAGTGGGAGTCTGTTTGTGTTTAAATTTCTGTTTTTAAAACCTTACTCCATAAAAACAAAATTTAGGGGGAGAAATTTCCCTAAGCCAAAAAGAGTTTTAGTTAGTGCGTGAGTTTAGGGGGAGTAAGTTGACGAGTTTAAATTTTTCCATAAAATTAGTTTTGTAAATAATTTTACTGTTTTTCAAAAATCAAAAACAAAAAAAATAGAAAATTAAAAATGAGTTTTTCACTGTGTGAAAAAGAAGAAATGATAGTACATCAGCAAGTTAAACTGTCACACTGAAATTAAAATTAAAATTGCTTAAGTGTGATAGCAGCTTCATCATATGATGTACCAGTAGGCAAAAGACATGAAATAATCAACTTACCTTTATGATACAAATATATTAAATTGTGTATGAGTGGGCAACATATCAGTGGCGTATGGTTTTATAATCTTAAATCTTGCGTTGATAGACTGCCAAAATCTGAGGTTTTAGGTCTTTATATCGTTTATTCATCCGGGGTATTAAGGTTTTCCTTCTGCTGCATCCAGATATATGCTGACCTAGGCACAACCAGGATATCTTAAAAGAGCTAAAAATTCCAAATCCCAAAAATTGAAGAAGCTCTCCTAGAGAGTCATTCAAAAGTGCAAATTACATTAATCGTACCAAAATTTGGTATTTGTCCTAACCCTCGTTAGATGTTTTGGTCTCTTTGCTGTACGGAAGTACTGACCTGCTCACCAATTATCTAACATTGTAAATCAGAAAGGATGAATTTCGGTATACTCACCTACTACGAGGAATCCTTGTTCATACCTTGATCATGGGGGTATGTCCTGAAGTGCGACACGCTAGTATAACAGTATCAAATTATCTTAACATATCACTAGGTAATGGTACTTGAAATGTTCATGTATTTTGTTTAAGTGGATAAACAATACTGGTAACCGTCTTGAACTGCTTTTCATGAATATTGCATATAGAATTATCAAATAGTGTGAAAGCAGTTTAATATCGCTGATATGATCTTCTTCCTGGTGATTCTCACAAAAACAGAGTCTTTATTCTTTCGATATTTATTTGCTTTCAGAAAATATAAAAATCCAAAAGATTTCATTTTCTTGTAAATTCTTTATGTACAGATAATGGTTGTTCGCGGTGGAGGTTATGACCGATAGGGGAGATGATGTTAGAAGATGGGTTCAAAATTTTAAAATCTTGTAGGTTTAGTGTGCTCAAATTTTAAGTATTGGTTTGAGTTAAGAAATGCTTAATCTATGATACAGTTTATCATCTCTTGAATAATAATAATTTGTTAACTTGTGTTGAAAATTTCTTATGGTTCTAGAGATATTTATTTTATAGAATACAAATTGTAGCAGTGTGTTGTTGAGAAGTTTGGTGAAGAGGAGTTTGATTGGATGCATGGTAGAACCTCCTTTCTACATTGCAGACGAAGTTGGCGAGTTTGATTGATCGCGGGGGTACGTCCTGAAGTAGGACACACTAGTATATCAGTATAAATTATCTAAATAGATTACGAGGTAATGGTACTTGAAATATTCATGTATTTTGTTTAAGTGGATAAACAATAATGGTAATTATCTTGAACTGTTTTCCATGAATGTTACATATAGAATTATCAGATAATGTGAAAACAGTTTGATAGTGCTGATATGATCTTCTTAACGGTCATTCTCACAAAAATAGAGTGTTGATTTTCTTGTTAGTTATTTGATTTTCAGAAAATATAAAAATACAAAAAGATTTGTTTTTAAATAAGTTGTTTGTTTTTGCATGATAAGATAAAATATTGGTTTATCTTTAATGTAGAAAAGGACTAATGGTTTTTCGAGTTCCTTGCTTGAGTTTCTAAACAGATTGATGTAGTTATCAAAATGAAGTGCAGAATTCAAGTAAGTACATTTTAAGAATGGAGTGCAGAATGTTTGAAGATGCATGGTAGGATCCTTCTACTACATTGCAAAGGGAGATATAGATGAATTTGGTGAGATGGGCTTAACCAGAGAATGCTAGCTCGCTAATCTACAATGAATGAAACTTTGGTGATTGGAAGCATTAGCTTAGGGGGAGTCTGTTAATGTCAGAATCTGTGTGTAGCTGAAGTTATCCAAAGACCAAAAGATCATAAGATTTTTGAAGAAAAAGTTACACTATGAAGCTATTGTCAAGGGGGAGTCTGTTGGTGCATATTGGTGACAACAACTTAATAGTTTGCTAGTTTAGTCTTTGGATATTTTGTATTGGGCTTAGCATTTGTGTTTAGCTTGTTTAATGTTGTAATGGGCTTGGAGAATGGCCTACCCAATCTAAGGCCTAGTATGCAGACATGTAGTATATATACATGTTATGCATTAGGGTTTTAGGAGTTAGTCACAGAGACAGTTAGAACAGTGAGAAATCTATAGAGAGTGGCTGTGAGATTTCTAGAGAGTCTTGAATTGATTGTAAATAATTGTATTTGATAATCAATAGAAGACCGTTTAAAGGAATTGTTCTTGTTCGTGTTCTTGTTTCTGTGAAATTTGATCTAAGGGATTCCGCACTCTAGATTAGATAGACGATTATGTCAAGATCCATAAGGACTAGGGGACCTACATTAAATACAATAAATTTATCTAAAAATATTTAATAAACATGTGTATATAAAAATTAAATAAAATATTAATTTTAACTCAAAATAATATATTTATCTATAATAATATGTGAATATTTAGCTTAGCCTTATCGTCGTTGGTATCTCGATAGTGCGCAATCATCTTCAAATCTTAAACGCACCCACTGTGGGTGAATTCCTACAACTTCCCCTTTTTATTCATGTTTTTAGGGTGTATCATGTGTTGTTTTGTTTATAGCACTTGTTCAAATCTCGTGCTAATACCATTTTATGATCTAACGTGCTATGTGATATTTTTGTTTATTGTTATTCATGATTATATTCTCTCATTTCAGTTAAGCTCTCACATTAGGCCCATTTGCTCCCTGTTACATACGGGTAGAGCGTCGCGTTGCCTAATTAGATCGGCTCCGTTTGATTGAGTCTTGATCTCACAGCACATCGCTTAACGTGCTCACATATACATTGCTAGATGATTACGTGGTTTGTGGTTAGATTACATATACGTTGCTCATATTTGGTTTATGCACATTCTTATTCAAATAATAAACATATCAATTCTTTCTAATGTTTAAACGGGATTCACTCGCCAACTTTTGTTGAACCAAATATCTATTTTTTTCACATGATACAGGTGATTAGGTTGAAGCAAGGAATACTTAGGACTTGGGCCTTAGAAGAAAAATAAAGCTTTACTTGAAAGTCTTGTTATGAACTTTTTGTGTTTGTATGGATTATTTGTGTTGTTTGGAATATTTCTTTTAATTTAAAATAATAAATATGAAACATTTATAATAGTAAATATCATGAGCTTTGATGAAAACCCAATCATGCCCCGACTACCATATCCGCTACGGGTCAGGGTGTGACATAAAGGTTCTCCACAGCTGAATCAGAATATGTAGCAGCAGCAAGCTGTTGTTCACAAGTATTATGGATACAAACCAAGCTAAGGGACTATGGAGTAAATCTAACTAAAATTCCAATATTATGTAATTCAAGGAGTGCCATTGCCATAATAGAAAATCCAGTGCATCACTCTAGAATCAAACATATTGATGTCAGATACCACTTCATAAAAGACCATGTGGAAAAAGGTAACACGAAAATGTATTTTGTTCTAACAGAAAAACAAATAGCTGACATTTTCACAAAATATCTTGATGACAAGAGACACAATTTCTTGTCAATAAACTGCGTATGGTTAATATGTAATATGCAGAAAATTTAGAAAAAAGTACTGTCACAAAAGGACAATCAAAATTGTGAATCATCAGAAGATGATCAGAAATTTGACATAAATCCTGATTCCCTATCAGAAACTGCATAAATCCACCAGAATTTCTGGTGATTTATCAGAATGTGCCAAGATCATCAGAAACTCTGACATGGTTTACTTTTTTTTCTAAACTATTCCATGCATGCATATTATTAGGATAGCACATGTACATTATTTTGTTTTACAAAATCCTTGCTTGATATTTTTGCTCATTCTCTCAATTTAAAAAAAAAATAAAAATAAAATCTCATGCTCCATCAAGGGGGAACTCTTAGTTCTAATGACCTTCTTGTGGAACTCTCAGTTGAGATCTCTATTCTTCTACACCAGAAAACTTAAACGAATTTCTGATGATGCCATCAGATTGAATTTTTTTTTCAAAAAGAGGGAAGAAATGTCAGACTCTAGAAAATGATATCACTAGACCTTCTCTCTAACAAAGGGTCTCACAAGAGGCAAAAGGTAAAACTTGGCTGTTAGTATTCAACAATAAAAATTATCTTCTATATAAAGGGGGATATATTAAAAAAATTGAAGATACAACAAAAATTGGGGAAATACCAAAAGTTTATAGAACGGTTTGGATAAAGTTAAAAGATACATCAAAGAAAGTATGTTCAAGACATTCTCGCAAAATTAGACATGTCAAACTCGAAGCCCATCGACTCGCCTATTGTTGAACGGCCATTGTTGAATGAGGATACCGAAGGGGATCCGGTCAATCAAACGATGTACCGATCTATGATTGGTTCATTGATGTACTTAACTAGGAGCCAGCCGTATATTATGTTTGTGGTCTGCCAATGTGCCAGATATAAAGCTAATCCTAAACTTTCTCATCTTTCATCTGTTAAATGAATCTTTAGATTCCTCAGGGGAGCTGCAAAATTGGGCCTCTGGTATCCTAGAGATTCAAATTTTGATCTGTTTGCTTTTTCTGACAGTAACGTTGGAGGGACAGACAGGGATATGAAGTCCACATCAGCTGGATGCCAATACTTGGGAGAAAGGCTTATTTCATGGCAGTGCAAGAAGCAACAAATAGTTTCTTTATCAACTGCAGAAGCAGAATATGTTGCAGCATCTGCATGCTGTTCCCAAGTTATTTGGATGCAACATCAGCTTGAGGATTACGGTTTGACTTATCTTAACACTACTATCTATTGTGATAATGGTGCCGCTATCTAGATTGTCAAAAACCATGTTTCTCATTCCAAAACCAAGCACGTAGATATCAAAGTTCATTTTATTCGAGATTTCTTCGACAGAGGATTAATTAAACTTGAGCAGATCCACATAGATGCTAATACAGCGGATCTTTTTCAAAACCTGTCAGCAATTCAAGATTCAAAGTGCTTGTGGACCTTTTAAAAATGATGCCTTTTGCCGACTAAGCAACTTAAAAAAACCTTATATATATATATATATATATATATATATATATATATATATATATATATATATATATAGCAAAATAACTAAATTTGTGCATAAAGTTTTCTACTTTTGCACAAATTTAGGGGGAGAAATATTTGCTTTGCTGCTCAAATCTAATGTACTTGGTTAATACATATAAGGTATTGATGTTGTAAAAGCGAGGATTTTGTGATGTGTTGATAGGCTTATCGCTCAACAATAAGAAAGATACCAAGTGACTGACTCTCTGACAAGCTATACATCTTGTGGGTAACGTATCATCGACATATGATTTCATGGTCTTAAATCTGGTGTTGATAGATAGCCAATGTCTGAAGTTGAAGTCTTTATGCCGATAAGTCATCCGAGATATCAGGACTGGCCTTCTGTTGCATCCAGATTCATGCAGACCTAGGCACAGTCAGGATATCCTTAAATAGAGCCTAAATGGAAGGGCCAAAACCTAAAAAAGGGGGGGGGAATCTCTCACTAAAAAATCCCATGTGCTTGCAAAATTCAAAACATACCGTATAAGGTATTGTGCATGTAACCCTTGTCTGATATTGTCTGGTCTCTTTGCAGTACGTTGTACTGACCTGTTCACCAACAAATTGGAAATTGTGAAGAAAGGATGACCACGGTATGTTCACTTGTTACGATGAACTGTTGTGCTTACCTTGATCAAAGGGGTATGCCTTGATGTGGGACACACGGATTTTATCGCAAACTCACTTGATGAAGTCACAAGGTTGAAAATTGAAGATTGATGCGATGAGTTTAAAAGGACAAATATATCAGCAATCGCACAGTTCCGTTTGACCAAGCTCATGCCGAAAAATGTTCCTTAATCAGTTCAGAATTGGTTTGATCTCATGGCAACTCTCCCCTTATCCCTTAATTATTTTTTTATTTTTATTATTATTTTCTCTTTCTGTAAAACTGGTTGCTTCGTCGGTTAGATCACAGATTTTGACAAAAGGTGTTACTCTTCAGGACTGGTTAAAACTAATAGGGGCCCGAAAAGATTAAAATATTTTTGTTTAGAGTGCGCCCACTCATCTCGAATACGCCCACCTGTTTCTGATCACTCTATCAAGATGGACCAGGTTAGAGATGGACCTGACCAAATTATCTCAAACAAACTGTTTAGAGATGGGCATGGCTCTGTGTCGAGTCTTTATAAAGCCCATCTCGAGTCATTTAGAACTCTTGTTTTTCCGGATCTCTCTCTTATCTCAGAGGTAGTTCTTCTTCATCTCGGATGCATCTCGGATGCCTCTCGTATGCATCTTGAATGTATCCCGGATGCTCTTATATGAACCTTCTCGAATGACAAGGGGTTATTGACTTGAACCTTTGTCATTCGAGTTCATCTGACTTGTTCAATCAATGTGAACCTTTGAACTTCAGTTCTCCTTTGACCCTCTGACCTTCTCCTTCGAATTGTTAACTTTTCAACTAAGTTGATCTGTCATACAGTTTAGAGGAAATTAATATCTGCTATAAATGTTGTCATCTTTGTTTCAAGTGCAGAAAATGGCGTAGAAAATGATGGATAAACGTAAGCTGGAAGTTGAAGCTTTTCACAATCAAGCCTTCTATTTGTCTGATCCTCTGCCGGAATATCGGGAAAGATTTGATTCTCTGATTGTTGGAATGAGCAACTGCCAACTTACTCATGCTTTAAAGTCAAATCCAATAATTGATGAAGACATGATCCAAGACTTTTGGACAAACGCTAAAGTCAAGGGTGGAGGTGCTTACATTGAAACAAAGATTAGAGAGAAATTAAGGTTTTAGGGCAGACTTACGATACGCACTACAGTTTGGAGATAGCGAAGGTCATCCTACTACATTCGACAAAGATAGAGTGATGAAAGCTCTACATCAAATGAGTTATGTGGGAGCATATCCAACAGTGTTGAAGAAACTATTCCCACCATACTGGAGGTGCCTTGCTCACATATTTTTGCAGTGTATTCAGAAAATAAAGGCGGCTAGGACCAACTGAATCAGACACAGACGGCAACACTTGTTGCATTAGTGAACGACTAAGACTACAACTTTTCGGTTTTCATTTTGGACAACATGAAGAATATGTTGGAAAGTACAAGAAGAAGGTGTTCCTGCTATATCCGAGATTTGTGCAGATGATTCGTTGACAAGAAGGATCCTAAGCTAATAAAAGGCACAAACCACCTGAACTTAAAGCTGTAAGACCAAGTTGTTTCGAAGCGGCATACAAACAGCAGGATTCTTCTAAAGTCAAGTTTGTTGGTCGATATGAGCTGATTAAACATGGGAAGTTCAAGGAAATTGTATCTGCTCCTAAACCAGTGACAGCGTTTGTAGCTAAAGGGCATGATATTCAGATTGTCGGCGGACCAAGACAACCAGAACCAGTTATTGAAGATCTTGTTTCAGAAGAAGAAAAAGAAGAAGCAACGACACAGGCTGAAACACAGACAGCTGAGGAGACTGTTAGAGAAATGAATTTGATTTCTACTGAGAACCTTGAAGTTTTACTTGCATCTCTTAAGGGTGATTCTTGGATCCCTTCTCTTGGTATCATTCCTTTCGATAAAACACAGTTTGAAGATGATGAAACAGAGAACGTCTTTACATCTGATGCCCCTGATCTCCTAAGCCCTCAAGCTCAAGTGCTATTCCTGATCCAATATCACAGCCAGAAAGTTCTAGTGGAGTTCATGGTGAGGCAGGCAGTTCTAGCGGTGGTTTATCTGAGTATGAAGAGGCCGCAATGAGAATGGCAGCTGAAAAGATGAAATTTATCGAGCAGTCTGATTGCGATGAGGATGAAACTGTGGATGTTGGCAAGCTTCAATGAAGAGTAGTGCTGCTAGAACAGGAAAATGAATTGAAAAACGCTTAGATAGCATCCTTACAAAATCATATATCTATCAAAAACCAAGCTATTGAGAAACTTCAGGGTGATGTGAGCCTGCTGATGACAGAGATTTACGAGATGAAGGCTAAGTTGCAGAAGAAGTTTGGAAGTGAATTTGCGGATAAGGATGATGATGATCCTATTAATGTTGCACATCATTAACGCATAGAAGTAGAAAAGGCTGCATCTGATGCAGAGCATGAAGCAGGTTTGAATGCATATCTTTCAGCTAAAAAAATCACAGAAACAAAAGCAACCACAGAAAAGGAACACCAGCAGCAAGAAAATGCTCATAATGAAGAATCAAGATGTAAATCCCCTCGATGAAAACTTTCAACCAAAGGATCCACCAAAGTTTTAGACCGATATGTCATGGAGATAGGATCAAGCCACTATGATAAAGTCAGAAACAAGTCAGAGGTGAAATGTTGGAGATATGATCATGACAGGAACTTATGGATAGTCACGAGGGAGAGCGGTCACAGAGAATACTAATCGAAGCAGACACAATTTGAATAGTGGACGAAGATTGATCTGAAAAGTCTGTTGAGAGCTCGCTACTCTGACACAGATCCAAATCAATGAGGTCCTGGATGGGCAGTTCATTCAAAGCTTGAACATGAAGTATCTCATAACTTCCCAATGATGAAAACTGTTGAATCATATCTGAAGAAAAGCCCAAGCATTCGAGATCCTCATACTCACAAACGGTTTCAAAAGGTTATCTGGCCACCGACTGACAAAGACAAGGTTATTCCAGCTGCTCCAAAGTTTCCAAAAGGTATGCTACAGAATCTTTGCTATTGGGCTTATGATCTAAGAATGGCTGAAGCAGTTATTGTTATAAAAGAAAAGGCATTCAGGTTGGCTGTTACTTTGGTTTTAATTAGCTTTCACGAGGAGGACATTCTGATGCTGGGTGCACATCAAATTCAAGCAAGTGACAAATATGAAGAATGTACGAAATCTTGGACGAGTGTAGTGGCCACAGTGATTCAAAACAAATTATTTACACGTGATTGAAGATCCTGAAGCGTAAGGCTATTTCTACTGCAATAAACCTAGGGGGATATTGTAGGGCATTAATAGGTTTATGCATTAGTATTGATTAGGAGTTGGGTTATTATAATTGTAATGAGCTTGGGGAAAGGCCTTGGGCCTAAGAGTTAGGGATTTTGGAGCACTAACCCTCTAGTATATATAGTTGATGATGTATTAGGGTTTGGTGGCTCTTTGATTATTCTTCACTTGTATTAGACAAATTCCTAATTTGTATGCAAGTTGAATCTTTCCATCTTCATCTTATTTCTAAAGCTTGTTAGTGTGATATCGATTAGATCCGGTTTTCGGGACCTACAAACCCTATTTATACTCAACTAAAAAAACAAGAGATGCACCTGCAACCTCCACCCTCACAAAACCCTAAGAACCCTTACAATTTTTGTAAAGCAAATTTCAACCCATCACGGCCACACCAAATCTCGTCAATCTCAACATCCCAGCTATTGAACACTTTGTACAATTCATCAGGGATGATGACTTTGTAGGTCCACCTGCGGATGGTGTTTAAACCAGTTCCTTGTTCATATGACACACACACAAAAGTGTGGAATCCAAGTATGCATGCAACCAAAGCAAAGCAAAGAACACGAGGTAACCAAAGATTCACTATCTTGAATAATGATTGAGAACAAGTACGAACATATACACACAATGCTCGTAGGACTCAAACAAACTTGCTGTGTTCTTATGTCTTCGTCTTCAGAGATAACCAACTCAAAGGGTAACAAGCTCTCTGGTCTGACCAACAAGCTAACCCTCACTGAGAGGTGCATGTCTGCTTATATAGTGTCCGTCTAGATTCGTACGAATCACAAATCCTGACATATGGAACACACTATTTCACACGAGACACATTCCAGGGATTTGATACGAGTCAACTGTTTCGTACGAAATGCTTGTTTTGTACGAGCTTTGTTTCGTATGAAACCCTGTGTTTCGTATGAAATCTATGACTCGCATAGAATTCTCATTCTTGGAGAATGTGTGTAGACTTGACGTACACAAGACTTATCCATTTGCACACATGCAACTAATTAACACAGACAAGCTAAGATGTCATACTAGATCAAGATAGAAGGATATCTCGATCTATTCGACATGAACAAACCTATACAGACATTTGAGCAAAGACCGTACAATTACAACTGTAATTAAGAACAAGCGACAGACACAAAACTGTATCAACAAACTCCCCTTTGGATGTTGCTTGGTCTTCGTTCTTCGGTCTTTGGTCTTCAGACTTTGGTCTTCACATAGAATGGTTTGGAGTATCAACAAATTCCCCCTGAAGCTCTGCTATTCATTGATAGATCTGCTATCCAATGATTAGAGCATCAGGTCTTCGAACTTCCAAGAAACTTCAAATCTTTCTTGTTTCCTCCTCTGACTTATCAGAGTTCTTCGTTGCTGGTCTTTGTTCATGTTCTTTTCTATCAATCTGTACTCAATAGACAAATAATTAGAACACAAATTACTCAAGGAATACACACGAGAGACTTATAATAAATTCTTCGTATCATTGTATTCCCTGAACGAGATACACACACTCGTATGAATTCCAGCAGCAGATTTGAGAAAAACAAGTGACCAAGTCAAATCAAATGACTAGGTTCATTCGTATGAGATACACACACTCAAACGAATTTCAGATTTTGGATTTCTTTGATGGATTACTTGTTGCAAGATATTACTTTATGAAGTTGCGATATCAAACAAATGGTTTTCTGGCGTATCTTGGTAGAAACTCTCGAGTATCAACTTTGGCTAACTTTCAAAAAGTAATTACATAAGCAACTAAGTAAACTAGACTTAAAAACTAAATATACAGATAAACTATAATCTTTTTCGAGTTTCAAGGTAAAGGAATCATATCAGCGTTTTAATCTTTGTCAAAGACGGTATTAGGTTTTCAAAATTAAACAGATAAGTATTCAACTATGATTATCGGTATTGTTGTCCACGTAAGCTTAGACTTATCAGATGTAATCATGATTAGAAGATAAGATTAAGGTATGGATTTATACTTACTAGCCGGTGTTGAACCACATCACGACACATTCCCGTATCAAGATATGCACGAGAGAAATCTTACCGGTGAGTATATTGCTTTATCATCTGTTTTGACGTATATGAATGATGTGAGATACTTATTTTTGATTGAAAACAAGCCCTTTGTGATATAATCACTTATTGATGAGGAACTTGATTTTCATATGCATGCAGGGCACAAGAGTAAGTCCGTGAACGGGTTAGTACCATAGTACCGACAAAGACGAACTTAGCTCCCGCATAAAGCTGTGATATTTTATCACTTATTTTGGGGACGTGATATTTTTATCACTTATTTGATGGTCGTATGCAGTATGTACACGTATGTATGATATCATGGAAGTTCTAGACTTGCGCCACCGTTATTTTTCGGCAAAAGATTCAACCATGATACCCAGATGATAAGCCAGCATAAAGAGTGTTTATCTCAGAACCTCGGCACTCTATCAAACGAAATTTCGGTACCAAGACCATATGCCAATGAATGGTTCCCACCTGGTGTTCTGTCTGTTAAGTTTATATCAACCTGCACATTTTAGTCCGATTGTGAGCCTACCGATACATTATTAGTAAAGCTACTTATCAATCTTCTTTCTATGCCTTTTAACCAATTTTGACAGATTTACCGGTGAATTTCATCATCTTCAACTTATCCAAGCAACTCATTTTTATTTTTCTAATGTTTTTGTGATTTTCTGATTTTTCTCCCCCTTAAACAAAGAAGGTAAATAAAAGACATATTTTTGTATTTTCTTAAAATTTACTCCCCCTAAAATATAAAACTGAAAATCTTTTTGTAGTTTTAGATTTTTAGAAAAGTATATACAAAAATAGTTAGCCATGGTTGAGTTACTCGGGTTTCACCTTGATGCCATTGACCAAAAGTAGATAATCAAAACGTGATTTATCAAAGGCTTTGGTAAAAAGGTCGGCATGTTGGTGATCAGTGTGGATTTTAACAACATCGATAAGTCTCTTTTCATAACAATCTCGTATGAAATGATACTTAATCTCAATGTGTTTTGTTTTTTAATGTTGTACAAGATTCCGAGTGATCTGTAAAGCAGCTTCATTATCAAAAAAAATAGGAGTAGTAAGAAATTCAAAAGCGTAGTCGTGCATTTTGCGGTTGAATCCATAGAACTTGAGAGCAAAAACTAGAAGCTGATATATACTCAGCCTCACATGTTGATGTAGCTACACAAGTCTGCTTTTTGCATTGCCACGTGACTAGGCAATTTCCCAAGAACTGACATCCTGCTGTTGTTGATTTTGCATTGATTTTACAGCCGCCATGATCAGAATCACTGAACGCTGTCAGATGAAAGTTATCATCCTTAGGGTACCATAGACCAGTGTCCGGACGACCCTTTAGATAACGAAAGATCCTTTTCACAGCCATCAAATGAGAAACCTTCGGACTAGACTGATAGCGCGCCAGAAGGCATGTTGGGTACATTATGTCAGGTCTTGAGGCAGTAAGATACATGAGAGATCCGATCATTGCACGATAGAGAGATGGTTCTACATGTTCACCCATTCCGTCTGGAGTAATCCCATGATTTTGAGCTAATGGAGTTCCCAAAGGCTTTGAGTCATCCATCTGAAATCGCTTGAGAATATCTCCGACGTACTTGGTTTGATGGATAAAAATCCCTTCTTTTGATTGCTGAACCTGCAAGCCCAAAAAGAAGTCATTTCTCCCATAGCACTCATTTCGAACTTCTCCTGCATAACCTGTTCGAATTCTTTGCACATTCGAGTGTTATTAGACCCAAATATAATATCATCAACATAAACCTGTACTAGTAGCAAATCCTCGTCCTGTTCCTTGATGAAGAGAGTACAGTCGATCAGGCCTCGTCGAAAACCATTCTTCAACAGATAGGTAGACAACGTTTCATACCAAGCCCTCGGAGCTTGATGAAGACCATATAACGCCTTGTTGAGAAGCCAAACCTTGTCAGGATGGAGAGGATCTTCAAAACCTGGCGGTTGCTCAACATATACTTCCTCTTCTACCACACCATGAAGAAATGCACTCTTCACATCCATCTGATAAACGGTGAACTTCTTGAAGGACGCATAAGCCAAAAAGATTCTTATGGCCTCAAGTCGTGCAACCGGTGCATAAACTTCATTGTAATCGATCCATTCGACCTGATTAAAACCTTAAACAACCAATCGCACTTTGTTTCTCATAGCAACACCTCGGTCATCCTTCTTGCACTTGTACACCCATCGTGTACCAATCTTGTTGTAGCCGTCAGGCCTGTCAACCAATTTCCAGACGCCTAACTTCTGAAACTGCTGAAGTTCTTCCTGCATGGCTTCAACCCACGAGTCTTCTTTCATTGCCTCCTTCCAAGATTTTGGTTCTACTTGGCACACATAGCAGGCAAAAGACCAATCATTCTGACCACCAGATTCCCTAATTTCCGAATACAATCCAGCATTCTGGTTGTTTCGAAGCTGATTACGAGTCTGCACACCACTCTGGACATCTCCAATAACATTATGCTAAGGATGGATATTATGAATACGAGTTTCTGGCACATCAGGAACTCGAGAATTTATACCTAAATTGTTGATATTCAGATCAATAGTTACATCGAGAGCTGGATTTGATGACGTTGTAGATGCCTGACCTTCAGTCGTTCCTTGAGGTTGAATATTTGACGTATTATTTGAAAATCCAGGAACCGCACAAGAGGCAGCTTCATTTGCATCATGAAACTCATCATCTTCTGATGAAACATTATAATCCGCAGCGTCTTCGAATTCCTCATTTTGAACAAGATTATTAACCGAAGTCAACACTTGAGGGTTAACAATAATTGGTCGAACTAATGATGAGTCTACTGCAGTATCACTTTCCAATAACATCTGAGCAGCAGCTGTTGCATCATCAAAAGTTGGCTGATTAAAGGAGTCAAACAGCCCATCATAGTCAAACATCCAAGGAGCACCTGGAGCTCTAACCACTTCTGTATATCTCTAAACCTTGACTTCACCCCATTCTTCAATCTTCTTCGAAGACAAATTCCACACCCGGAAATTAGGAGTATCATATCCAAGAAAGAAACCTTCGATAGCCTTGGGACCAAACTTTCCATGTGGGTCGATCATAGTGCATTGAGCTCAAAAATGTTCTAAGAAAGAAATATCCGGTTTCCTTTTGTGTAACAACTCAAAGCATGTCTTCCCATGTCTCTTCACCGTCAGAACTCTATCCATCGTATAACACGCAGTAGCAACAGCTTCTCCCCAAAATTGAATGGGAAGTTCTGATTCTACTAACATGGTTCTTGCAGTTTCAATAAGAGTTCGATTTTTCCTCTCAGCGCACCATTTTGTTGTAGAGTGTATCGAGAACTGTACTCATGCAGAATACCCTTTGAGGAACAGTACTCATCCATAACTTGATTCTTAAATTCCGTGCCATTGTCGCTTCTGATTCTCCTTACCTTCAGATTGTACAAATTTTCCAGCAGAGTCAGGAGATTCTTGAGGATAGTAGGAACTTCACTCTTGTGTGCCAGCATGTTTACCCATGAGAATCTGGAATAGTCATCAGTAACTATCAGACAACAAGAATCACCAAAGGTTGTCTTGTGTTTCATAGGTCCTAAGAGGTCCACATGAAGACGTTCCAGTGGCATATTCACAGTGTCGAGCTTCTTCACGGGATGGGACTTTCTTGCTTGCTTCCCTTTCGGACATGATACACAAACGTCTTCAAGATGAAAGTTCTTCACTGGTACACCATTCACTAGATTGTTCTTCACCAAATAGTTCATTTCCCTTAGGTGAATGTGTCCCATACGTCTGTGCCAGGAGATTGATTCCTTCTCGGTGGCTTTGGAGACAAAATATGTGACTTGTGCAGATGTTGTAATAGCTTGGCTCATATCAAGAATATACAAATCATTAATTCTTGGAGCCGACTGGAGATCCATTCCTTGGGGATCTTGAATCCAGGCTTCAGCACATAACATCCGGCATCATCAAAATGTACTGTGAACTTCTTGTCGCAGATTTGAGAAATGCTAAGAAGATTGTGATCAATTTGCCGTACATAATTGATCTTGTCGAAGCTCACAACACCATTGGAGACCATTCCTTCTCCAGTGATGTATCCACCTTTGTCACCAGCAAAAGAAACATAACCACCCCTAATACTTTTTGACATCATATAAGAGCCTCAATCGCCCGTCATGTGCCTTGATGCTCCACTGTCAACAATCCAATGACTGTTTACAGTTCCTCCTGGAACACCCTGCACATTGCACAAACAAGATTAGTTTGAGATGGGGACCCAAGCGTTAATGGTCTTGGGTCGTCTCTTATCATCGGGAAATGTAATCTCAATTTCTTGATGATTAACAAACTGAGAAACTCCTTTTGAACCATTACCGGTCTTCTATTTCCAAGATCCTTGTTTATTACCAGATTTACTATTATTTACAGTTTTAACAGTCTCTGGTTTTATTGACTTTGAAGATCTTTGATCCTTATTTGAAGAATCCGATTTTAAAGCTTTCTCAATTGCTTTTACTTGTTTACTGTTTTTGTCAATTCAGAAACACTTTTCTTAAGGGTTTCTATTACAGATTTGAATTCTTTTTCATTTCTAGTTAGCGCCAAATTCGCCTCTTTGCATTTTGATAGTTCAACAACTAAATTCTGATTATGAGAGTTGACGGTTTCATATTTTATTTTCAATTCAACACAGTAATTGCAACCAGTAGGAGGGTCAGAATTACCTGTTTGGAAGAACCTTCAACATTTGCCATAAAGGCAGTATGATGAGGAAAAGCTGCACCATCTGTAAAGAGTGTCTTTGTCTCTCTTTCTGCAGCTTCTGCATTCCTCATCATGCCTACCTTTTCAGATTTCAACATCTCAGCTTCACTCAGCAACTCTTCAACCTCAGCATCACTTCATGTCTTCACATCGGAATCGGATCCATAACCATCTGAACTTGAACATTCTTCATCAGAACTACCAGCATCCCTAGATGTATCATCATTATTTGGAGTATTGATGCTATGATAATGCTTGATTTGATCCACGATCTTCGCATAGCATGCAGTTCTTCCGTTGTTCTCAGTTCCCAACTGTACTGACCAATCGGATCCTTCATCAGATTGAACTACCAAAGCTCTATGCATGTTTGAAGGTCCTGATTGATTGGTGTTGTTAGAGTTACCAACAGCTACTATTCTTCTTTCATTGTTGTACTGTGCTGTGTTGGATGGTTGAGACTGATTACGAAAGGGGTTGTGATTTCCTTCCTTGTTGGGTCTTGTGCATTCCCGCTTGAAGTGACCTCTTTCTCCGCAGTTGAAGCAAGTAACGGTGGTTTTGTCAAAGCTGTATTTTGTATCCTTCTTTCTTTCCAAACTGGTTCTACCCATTCTTCTCATATAATCTTTCACTCTTCTCATAGCACTTGCAAGTGCCCACTTGATGTCCATCAGCTCCATTTCATCTCGGTCAATTTGTTCATAGTCTTCATTTGTCAAATTGATGTTCCCTATTTGACCTGCAACTAAACCACAATACGCACTGACCATGGTATTTAGAAGTTCCGCATGTTCCTGTGCAACTTCTACGTTGATTTTGGAGAGATTTTACGTGTCAAGTTTGACAGTGTTGGGATTTACCGATTGACTGATGCTTCCATAGAAAGCTTTTTGAGGAGCTTGCTGTGGAGCTTTATGCGCTAAGTCCCTTGGCTGTGGAAGAAAGGCTTTCGGATCAAAAGCTTGCCTTAGGCTTGATTACTCGAACCTGTAGACTGACTTGGTTGAACTGGTTGGGGTAGAAAAGGGTTCACATTTGACACAAATGCGGTCTGCAGCTTCGGTTGCAGATTTGAGCTTGTACCTACATTTATACCTCCAAAATACATTTCAGGGTTTGTGGAGCAGAGACTCGTTGTGCGTTCTGGAGTTCTTTTTGTTCTCCAGTTTTTGCACAAATTCATAAATACTAATTGAGTCCAAAACACCTGTATGTTTTAAAAGATCAATAAATTAACCCCATTTTGGTGGTAAAGCATCAGCAAATTGCATCACAATTTCTTGTGGTGCTGCTAACACTTTATACGAGTACATTTCACTGAGAATATGATAAAACCGAGTGGTCATATCATTCAAGGTTTCGTTCTCCATGAACATGATTCAAACTCTTTCTTGAGCAGATCATGCCGAATCTTCCTGGTAGCAGCGTTACCTTCACCTCTTGCTTCCAAAGTGTCCCACAATTTTTTTGTTGTAGTACAATACACAAACTGATGATAAATGTCTTTATGCAGAGCTTGTGTGAGGATGGCAAATGCCTTTTTCTCTAGATCGTAAGCTTTCTTGTCACTTTCGACTAGATTGGCCAATGTGGTTGGATTTGATCCAGCTTCTTCAAGTGCTTCATTGTAGGGGGTAGTGAAACACGTCCACAATTCTGTGTTCTGACCAAGAACGTATGTATGAAAACGACTTTTCCAGGAAGGATAATCATTCATATGATTTAGCTTGGGCGGACGGTTGTTACTCCCTGTTTCACTTTCGCTCATTAACAGAGTTTGGATGCTTTGATTTTGATTCGCAACACACGCCCATTGATTTGCAGAGATCATTGTTGTATGTTGTGGCATCAAAGATTTTACCCATGATGTTGCGGAGCTTTGCGAAGGCTCTTGATTTGAGCTTGAACAACTCCAATCCCACGGGTTAGAACTCATTATATTTTCTTGTTTTATGAAAAATTAAGGTTTTAAAGTTTCACAATTATAATTAACTTTTAAAATTCACAGATCTGAAAATATGACAAATTCTAAAAATCACAAGGCTTGAAAAACACGAAAACCGAACAGTAACGAAAGTTATTCGTACGACTAATTTCGTGCGGATAAAGCAACTCTTTCGTGCGAAACAGGATGTTTCATGCAAAACAAATGTTTCGTGCGGATCAGGTGAATCATACGAACTTTTGTGCGAGCCAATATTTCGTACGAATCAATTTAGTCGCACCAACTGTTTGAACAACGTTTTTCAGAGGAATCTTTTCAGAAATGGTTTGGTGAGAAATTTCCTTTCTTGTGCAGACCTGCTTTTTCGAAAATACATGTTGTCTTACCCACTTTTAGTTAAAACACAAATTTCAACAGTTATATCAGTCAACAGTCCAAGTCCAGATCCAAGACAGAAAATTTCAACCCTACCCAACTAATCAGATTCAAATTTTTGCATATTTCTTCTTCAGGGTGTTCTTCAGAAAAATTTCACCATAAAATTTTCTGCATGCAACAGATTTTAATCAAGTTTTAAGTTAGTTATCTATCCAAAACTTAAGTTTTCTGCTGGAGGCTCAAGAACACTTCAGAAATCTTCAAACTAGCTCAGACACAACTAAGCCCGGTTTCGAACAAGGAAAGAGCCAAAGCTCTGATACCACTTGTAGGTCCACCTGCAAATGGTGTTAAACCAGTCCTTGTTCATATGACACACACACAAGTGCGGAATCCAAGTGTGCATGCAACCAAAGCAAAGTAAAGAACACAGGGTAACCAACGATTCACTATCTTGATTAATGATTGAGAACAAGTACAAACATATACACACAATGCTCGTATGACTCAAGCAAACTTGCTGTGTTCTTGTGTCTTCGTCTCCAGAGATAACCAACTCAAAGGGCACCAAGCTCTCTGGTCTGACCAACAAGCTAACCCTCATTGAGAGGTGCATGTCTGCTTATATAGTGTCCGTCTAGATTCGTACGAATCACAAATCCAGACATATGGAACACACTATTTCACTCGAGACACATTCCAGGGATTTGGTACGAGTCAACTGTTTCGTACAAAATGCTTGTTTCGTATGAAATACTCTTTGGTTCGTACGAAACCATGTGTTTTGTATGAAATCTATGACTCGCACTGAATTCTCATTCTTGGAGAACGTGTGTAGACTTGACGTACAAAAGACTTATCAGTATGCACACATGCAACTGATTAACACAGACAAGCTAAGATGTCATACTAGATCAAGATAGAAGGATATCTCGACCTATTCGACACAACCAAACCTATACAGACATTTGAGCAAAGACCATACAATTACAACTGTAATTAACAACAAGCGACAGACACAAAACTGTATCAACAGACTTTTTACCATTGAAGAAAAACAACTTATTGATAAACACCAACCATGGAGCATACGACGAAAAATTTCAGATTTTGGTCGAATTTCTGCTAAAATGCCATATTGCTCAAGCTCTAACAAAACAAAGAAGTGTCAGAAAGTATTATGCAGCAGCTTATCTATACACTTAGTGAAACTATTATGAACGAAGTCACAACCCATCTCTGGGGTAACATCTCTGTTACCATAACCACAAAGAATCAGGTAATGTTTGGAACTTCCAATCAATGACCATTGCGTCGAAGCACTTGGGAAGGAGGAATCATTAGGACAACTTGATGTTCTGATGGGATATGGAAGAAAGATCTCTTTAATTGGCGAATTTAAAAGAAATAAGCTACCTACCTTCTAGAAAGTGATGATGAAAACCCTAACTAAGTGTCTAACTTCAAAAATTGGGGGCACTGATCAGATTGACATAACTGTTCTGACAACATGTATGGACTCATCACTTGGACTAACATTGATTACGGAACACAGATATTTAATCTGATGAAGAGATTAGTATTGACCAATTGTTGTAGAGTTGACTCTCATTTACCTTTCCTAGATTCTGGTCAATCCTCATAGCTGAAACATTTGTTGAAAAGAATGTTGAACTTCCTATATTAGAAAATATGTGGAGATCATCAGTTATGAAACCCTATTGGCAACATTAGCATAGAAGTCCAACAGAGATGTACCTAACCTACCTGAAAGCATGATGAACCTGATAGCTGAAGACTCACCTTATAGGGTACAATATATGGCAATTCTGAACGGAGGGTCAGAAGATACTGAAGTCTACGATTGCAGCTCATCACCAGATCATGATGATCAAAGATCAATGGCTCCACAAATTGATGAAACATAGCAATTTCATCATCAAGACATCAGAATTTCACCAGAACCAATGGAGGTTGATAAACAGATGCAGAAGAATCTAGAAGCAGGGCAACATCATGCTGAGGCATCTCATATGGTAGAAATAGGTGAACAAACTAATCTTGATGAATTTACCATTGCAAACATAATAGATTCTGATTCAGATGAATCTGTTAGAGGAAATTATGTCATACAACTTAGAAAAGCAACAAAAGTAGACAAAGAGGTTAGTAGTTTAATAGGTCTAGTCTCTGAATCAGCTAATGAGGAGGAGACTGAGACGACAACAGGTGGAGATCAGGATGTTAATCAAGGAAACCTGGGTGAGAAAAATGAGCATTTCTCAACAATTCACAGAGGATCATTCTGAAGAATGATTCAAGGTAGTGAAGAAATCCAGGAGGTGAATAAGTTTCAAAGATTTGGTAAAGGTGTGCAGGATTGGTCTTTTGACCAACCTAACCCCTTTACAACCGCAGCAAGTGTGTCTTCTGCTAGATTGAAAGAAGGAACATCTGTTGTTCCACCCACTGACCCAATCATCTCAACTGAACAGCTTGAACAAATGTTAGACAATGTTGTCAAGGCATGTGCAAAAAAAATCCTCTGTTGAAAAAAAGTTGGATGTGCTGATAGAAGAAATCATAAGCTAGAAGATTGATATGAAAGTTCTATCATAATCAATTGAGTCCATCAGAAAGCAAACAAAAAAGAACACTGAAGCGCTAAAGAACTTGCAACAAACAGAAAAAGGGACCAGACAACAGCAAACTTGCAGCAGATTTTGGGAAAATGTTTGAAGAGATCAAAGACATGAAGACAAAGGTGACTGAAGCTGAGGAGATAAGAGATTCCATGAACTCTAGAAAACTTCTGGAGGAAATTCAGAGCTTAAGAGCTAGTAACCATAGCTTGACCGAGGCTCTGAATAAACTGGTGAGAGAGTGGGCTACACATCAAAATCAGAATATAGAGGAGTTCAACATGATACATGAAGTAGAGAGATGGAACGTCAAATGCAAAGCGATGTATAATCACTTATAAAGAGGCTATTGGTAAATGTTGCTAGGTTGACAAACATTGATGTTCATGAACTTAGAACCTCCATTCCTAAAGAGACCTGATACAAGAAAGAAACAGGAAAAGCTCAAGGCTAAAGGAAGAAACAAGGATAAGTTGAGGAAAGAAATTGAAGACATTATAAATGAATGGATCACAGCCAGAGGATGGTACAAAGACTTGTACAAGGTCTGTCACAAGCTAATTTAGTATAAGAAGCAACTGAAGAAGGGAGATCTCTACAAAAGTGGACTAAAGATTGTTTAAAAATTTTCTACTCTACTTCTTTTAACAATGTTTATGTTTGTTATTTAGATTTTGGATGTTTTGATGTTTCTTTGAAGTATGTTCTTTGCTTTGAGATGTTCTTTTTCTTACAATACTTAGGGAAGCTATTAGGAAACTTTTATGTAAGTATTGAAGAAAAATGTGATTTATCTGATCAACTGTTCAAGATAAAGTCATGAAGATCAAATAAAAAGAAAAGACAAGACCAGATAAAAAAACTACTCGTCCTCGACATTCATCAGAAAAGGATCAAGAAATGAATGAAGACAATCAGAAAAGACTATTCTAATAGATCTGATGATAATTCTGACGAATATCATCAATATCTAGTAAAATCTGGTTATCAGAAAATCTGGTGATCTGTTCATCAGATTTTCTAGTAAGATGGTTGTCAAAGATTCTGATGGGCCAACTTGTCTACAAATTTGAGCTCTACCAGAATTGAAGGGTAGCAAGTTGATCATAGTCATTCAATGAATATGCCAAGAAGCTACCTTATGCAGAGCAAGTGCACGAATATACTAATGTTTATTCGTGCTAAGGACTCTCTATAAATAGAAAATCAACCATTGAAGGATAATGAGTTAAGCCAAGCATTAAATACACACTACTACAATAACTCCATTGCCCTTTCACCACAAAATATACAATACTTCGTTTGTACTAGTCAATAATCTTACAATCACCTTATAAACCATTTTGTTTAAAAGTGATATAAACTTGAAAATTTTGTAGTTGTTGTTTCTTGAAAGTTCGATTTGTATTTCCACACACTATTTTCATATCTGTTGAAATCACTTGCCATATTAAGTTAAAAGACTATTTTCCATCTAGGACCAATAGGAACTATAATATGACAAAAGAGGATTATAACCAAATCGATACTAAAGAAATGGAGAAGATTGATATACATTGGTGAATGGCGAGTGTCATAAGGAGAGCTCAAAGATATATGGGTTAAGTGTGAAGAATTGCTTAGTAGGACCGAATACTAAACTGGGGTTCGACAAATCAAAGGTAACTTGCTTAAGATGTAAAGAAAAGGGTCACTTTAAAAGAGAGTGTACTAATCAAGAGGTGAAGGATGGTAATGTTAACCCGTGTGGTAGAGACTATTATCACAGAGCGATCCAGCACGAGAATTCACAAAATAGTCCATTTTAGTCAAACTCAAGAGTTATTCCAATTGAAGATGGTTCTACATTAAAGTTGAAGGATAAAGCTTTGGTGGTTAACCAAAGTGATGATGGTTTTAATTGGAATGAGATGATTTCAAAGATAGGGAGCTTAGCTCTTATGGGAGAAATTCAGGAAATTGTGGAAATTGAAGAATCTGGTGAAACTTTAGAAAAAGTGATTGTTGCTAAATCAACTAAAGAGAAAAATAGTGATGCTGAAAAAGAGATCGAAGTTGTTTCTAAAGTTGTTGTTGAAACAGAATCTAAATCGGTCCGATAGATATTGTCAAAGAGGATAAGATTTATGCTAATTCTTCAGATGCTTTTAAATTTATTTTTCCACCTGATGTCTTTCAAAGTTTTGAAGGTTACTTTGGAAAGGAATCAACTTTCAAATATTTACATTTTGATGAAGAAAAGAATGAGTACGTCGAAATGATAGATGTCAACGAAGAAGTCAATGTTGGAAATCTAGAGAAAATTGCTTACAAAGCAATGATAGCAAACTTGAAAGAGGTGAATTCAGAAGTTTCAATAGAATTAAAAACCGAATCTAAAAATGAACCTAATAATGAATTGCTAAAAGAATCGGTTAATTATAGATCATCAATTGGTCAAGATAAGCCAACAACATCCTTCGAATGTTTGATTCCATGTGAAAAATGTATTGATAAGGATGCAACTTATACTATTGTGAGTCCCAAAACAAATTCGGATTACAGTGGTTTGATTGGTCACCCAAACAACTATAGATTAGTTGTTTGAATGTGTAAAAGTTAAGAAAAACCAAAAGCTGAAAATGAAGATTATTGTATGGATCAAACAACAAGTGTTGTATATGGAATCCCAAAAGATATAATCATTCAATGCACCTGGATGTTCGGATTTAGCACAAGAACAACAATCACAACACAAAGGACATCACCAAAACTTGTCCAAGAACCTTGGACTAGGGTTTTCATTGATAACATATATATACACACTGACTACCCAGTGTATTTATTATATACGCTGGGTACATAAACACGCCGCTACAGGATATTTTCCTATAGTTACATTTTCGGTCCCTGAACTTTCTAAAACACAATAAACTACTACAAAACTATCTAAAACCTACTAAAATCAAGTATCAACGATCTCAAAAAGTTCCAACAATATCCCCCATAGATCGTTGCGTACTTGTTTGATTCTTCAATCTTGCTCTTCGGTTTCTGGATTTGAGACAGCTTGATCTTCAGGCTGTTCAGGTGGTGTTTCAGTTGCATTAACAATAGCTTCACTTGTGAAAGGTGGATCCTCCGTCGTGGCCTCATATGTGGATGAGGCCGGAGGTTGAGATTTTGATGCAACTAGAGGGGGAGAAGGAGCTTTCTGTTGAGCTGACGTTTTTTGCTTCTTTTTCTTTTTCGTTGCCTCTTCTTTTTCCTTCTGTTTTTCAATTCTGGTCACGATGTCCGTCATTTTGATTTTTCTTTCTCTTGCTCGTTCTACCGCCCTTTGGAACAACATGCCCTCTTCTTTATACTTATTTCCGGCACCGCCATGAATCTTGTGGCCATAAAGAATATTTAGATCAGATAGGCAGAACATAAAGACATCGTCCATAATACGAATATCTTCATTAGAATCAGATCTGATCACTGCTTATCCTATTTTCCCGTCGTAGAACCATTTCTTGAAATTCGTAAGCATCACAGGTTATTCTAGAGGAATTTTGACTCTGGTTTCAACTTTAGACGGATCAATGATCCACGTGACCACGCCCTTACCAGTAATGGGATATTTTGTCATCTTTGAAACCCTTCTGCGGGGGTGCTGCAGCTTGAACACAGTAAACCCTCGATTGCATTCTCTTAAGATCAATCATTCAAAGTGAGCACCAATACTACTGTTGGTAGGGTTTATCATATCTAACCTTCCAAGCTCACGAACATCCCACCCAGGAAGACTTTTCATGTCTGCTCCAGTTTTGAAGTGTTGGATGACTCCACCCCGTCTTTTAACGATGAATATCCCTTTCAGATTATAGTACTTCCTGCTGATTATTTTGTCCGTAATTTCTGTCTTTTCAACTGTGACAACTTGATAAAAATCTAGAAGCTTTTCTCTTTCTTTTCTGAACCATTCAGGATATATTGGTGTTACTTCATCGCCATCTTTAGTTTCATACAAAATATCTTCCTCCAACCCCCATTCAACAAAACATGCTAGCATCTCATCCCTATCCCCTATTCCTCACTTTCATATTCTTTGGTAACATTCACTGCTGATTCTAAACGTCTCTTCTTCTTCTCAGCTTCCTCAGCCTTGCGTTTGTCTTCTTCAACCTAAACTTTTCGTAGTTGAAGATATCTGTAGCTGAGAACATTGCTTGAATTTATGCTTTAGCATGTAGTTCTCTTATCCTTCTATACATCGTCTCCATACCATCTTGCTGGAATCTAACAAATCTTATTTGTTCCTTGACATATGCATGAAGCTCCTTGTTTTTCTTTCTCTACTCTCTCAGCTTCTCATGAATATTTGTGTTGCTTACTTGATGCTTCAGAAGACATATTTCTTGAGCTGGACCTGTCTCGATATCTTTTGACAGTTTATCATAAAGTTCCTGAAATGGACGAGGTGTGTGTGGAACTTGCTGAGGCATTTGCTTTGTTTGTGCACTTTTTGAAGACCCTTCCCCTGTTTGCTTTCGTTTCTGGGAGGTGACCTGCTAGGAGCTTCTGGATCTACAATTAGTTGATCAACAAACTCATCTAATTGTTCTTGTTCAGTAGTGACAGTCATTGGCGTCTTAGATTCCGACATCTCACGTCTCTTTCTCTTTGCTTCTCTCTTTTCTCTTTCTTCAGATTCATGTATGGCACGTAAGTTTTCAATATGCTCCATGTGTTCTCTAGTGCCACCAGCACGAATGCTGCTTTCCATCAGACGTTCTTGAGTCAGGGTGTCTTCCTTTTTCTTTGATGAATCCCCCTCTTTCGCAAGTTCTTTTCCTTTATTCTTTCTTATCAATTGTTCAATTTCTTCATCTGCTTCCTCTTCAACGTCTGTCTGTCCCTTTCTTTTGACACCTTCTCTATATTTTTTGTACGCAACTTTTACTAGTGGCAATCTCTCCTCTCTATACAGCCACTAGTGTAGCATCACCCACTATTGAGTTTTCAGTTCCGTGATCTGTCGGCCTGTTGGCAACTGAAATTTGTACGCGTCATTGTCATGTGGGAGATATGGATGCTGATCATTAATGAGAAGCTGAACAAAATGAGGATACATGGCCTATGTAGAGGTGTTTGCATTGTCGACCATACAGTAGAAGATCAGACCCGAGATGTGGAACGGTTGCCTGGTGCATAAGTTAAGCATAGCAACTGACCATTCTAGATTCAAACAATCATAGCCTCCCTTTCTGTGGGCTAGACTCATTGCAATCACATGAAGAATACATCGCCAATCCTTTGTGAGACTTTTTGTTTAATCTCATTCTTTTCCCTGAAATCTCTGACATATCTATTCCTTTGAAACCATCCAGAATATCATCTTTCTTTAATCTGAGTGGATCCTTGTGATCATCTCCAAGACTGAGCACTTTTCGCACATTATCTTCTGTTAAAATGACTTTCTTGTTTCGTAAGGTTGCCGTGATCCTTTTGACTTATTGACGGTCGAAACTTTGGCTGTTTTCCAGAATTCTTCGATGTGAATTCTGTATATAATTGGATCAACTTGGACAGCGTAGCTTATCTTGCTTGAGTTTATCCATTCTGCCACGTCTTCAAAGTCTTTTGGTGGTGGTTGTATCTTGCACGGTTGATTGTGCTTCCGTGTTTTATCCCAGATAATTTCTTTCACCATTTCTGAAAATATAGATACAAGCCAAGTTAGATCTGAGTTACGAAACACAACTGTTAGTCAGGTAGGATATATACAAGACTATATTAAATTATTTACAAAATCATTTAAAAAAATTAAAACAAAAGAATTTTATAAAAAGGTTATAATTTCGCTGGTATATCCGTTGTTAAATACGCTGGATCCATCAACTATTTACACCGGATATGCGACTAATATACACGAGACAAAATGATATATATGCCAGTTGTAGCTTATTTACGCTGATAATATGTCGCGTATTTAAGTCTTGTTTCAAGAAAGCAGTTAGCGTAGATGCTTATCTACGCTGGTTGGCCGACGTATTTGTCAAATACGCCAGTTGCTTGAACTCGCATTCAAGACTTAAATGCGTGATCCTTTGTCTTCATCATAAATACGTTGCGTTCATCTTAAATACGCTGCATTCATCTTAAATACGCTGGCATTAAAACTTTTTTGATAAACCCATTTTAAAAACTTTGAACACTAATTCAATCAAATCTATTGATTGTCTTAGTTTTAGACGAGGTTTTCGATGATTAAACAAAAGACAATCAAAGCATAAGTAATGAAATCATACAGAAATGGAACACGAGGAAATCGGCTCTTATGTTTTGATAAGATTTGAATGTGAGTGTTTTTAAAAGTGGGTTTTGGAAATATGAAAAAGAAGAGGTGTTTGAAAATGAAGCAAGAACAGATCAGTTATTTATATGTACACAAGTATCTGCCGGCGTATTTAGTAAATACACTGGCTAGATAATTACGCCTCGTCAGTTATTATTGAAGGTTTCTTCAAAGTTAAGAAGTTCAAACCAAATACGCTCGAAAATCATAAACTTTCTCGAAAAACGTGCTCCTTTTTAGCTAATAATAGTGCAAAAATTGAAAATAAGTTTAAGAAAAATACAAATTTGCAATTTGGACCCCGAAAATCATTTTTTAGAGCCTCAAAGCTTCCTTTTTCACAATTTTCTTTTGATTCAAACCCCGTGACTTTCCTGCAAAAGATCATACTGGCAACACTTGTTAGTTTGTAATTAGAAGATTTTGAATAATCAAGGCACAAGAA
This sequence comes from Scalesia atractyloides, assembly GCA_947069175.1. Lineage (NCBI taxonomy): Eukaryota > Viridiplantae > Streptophyta > Magnoliopsida > Asterales > Asteraceae > Scalesia > Scalesia atractyloides. The sequence goes on along the minus strand of CAMTDV010000001.1, from coordinate 48,903,228 downwards.
AAACTGTCAGTATGTTTATCCCCTTAAATCCATGCACCCTTCTTTCAACTTGCTTTTGGTGAGCGTTTTATCATGTTGCTTTTGGTAATATTGACAAAAATTGCAATGGCCCCCACTCAAGCTAGACTTATAGAATGTTGTACCCGTGAGTCCCACATAAGGATACACTCCCGCGATCAAGGTATGCACAAAGATTCCTCATAGCGGGTGAGTATATTGACTTCATTCATTTTGAATTTCAATGATAGACAATTGATCATCAAGTCAGTGCTTCCGTATAGTAGAGAGACCAATGTCTAACGAGGGCTAAGGCAAATACCATAGATGGTACATTTATGCACTTGAATGACTCTTAATGAGAGCTTCATCTGTGTAAGGTTTTGGCCACATTGGCTCTTTTAAAAGATATCATAATCGTGTCTAGGTCAGCATAGATCTGGATGTAGCAGAAGAGCAATTATGATATCCCCGAATGATTAGTCAATATAAAGACCTGAAATCTCAGACTTTGGCAATCTATCAATGCAAGATTTAAGACCATTAAGCCATATGCCGCAATGTGTTACCCGCAGGTTGCACAACATTGTGGGTATCCAGAATTCTTGTGTAAGCATTAACTTTTGTCGCCTAATCACAGTTTACTCGATGGTATTGCTGAATCTACTGACACGTTGTTGCTTGGCACCTCGATTTTCCTTGCTTAACATCTTGATATTATCCATTCTTTTTCTGTTTTAAGAACAACCAAAGTGTCAGCAGTTTTCTATCATTTCTTAAGCAGGTGTCAATCGAAAGATCAGATCATCAAAACTATGCTTATTTTCTGAAAATCTTCCGCCCTAAAATTTGATTTTCGAGAGTCCAGTGCTTGAAAATAAAATTTTAATGTTACATAAAATCTTTTTATTTAGGCACATTTCTAAGATACATATTTATTAGGAAAAGGCAGTTTTTTTTTCACCAAATTCATTTCCACTCAAGGAAATTGACCATTTCCAACCAGGTTACCAACTGGTTGAAACGGATTTTGTCGAAGGCTTTCTTGAAAATATCAACTTTCTGTTGCATAGTATCCACAGGTACCACTTGAATGTATCCTTTTTCGTATGCATCTCTGATCGCATGAATGCGAATTTCGATGTGCTTTGTTCTGGACTAGTGGATAGGATTCTTCACAATTCCTAGACACGCCTCATTGTCAATGAATATCGGAGTCTTCATGATGTTGATTCCATAATCCAGCAACTGATTTTGTATCCAAAGAACTTGTGAGCAGCAACTGTAAGCTGTCGTATATTCAGCTTGAGCAGTAGACGTGGAAACTGTTGTCTGCTTCTTGCTTTGCCACGATATGAGACGATTTCCTAAGAATTGACAACCTCCAGAAATGGACTTTCTGTCAACCTTGCAACCTACATGATCACTGTCAGAATAAGAAATTAAATCAAAATTACTATCTTTAGGATACCACAGTCCGAGTGTAGGTGTTCCTCTATCTTCGTTTGATAGCAGCTTCATGAGATTCTTTTGTATTCGTCTGAAATCGTGCACAGATGCAAATGGCCCACATAATGTCTGGCCTACTTGCGGTGAGATACATCAACAAGCCTATCATCAAGCAATAGAAAGACTTCTTCACTGATTTTCCCTGAAGATCAGATGTGAGTTCCGTCTGAGCTGCAAATGGTGTGCTGGCAGTTTTGTAGTCATTCATGTTGTATTTTGCGAGAATATCCCTGATGTACTTTGCTTGATGAATGAGGATATCATCTTCTCTTTGCTACACCATCAATCCCAAGAAAAATGTGAGTTCTCCCGTCATGCTCATTTTGAACTTCGCTTCATAACCTTCTCGAACTCCTTGCATAGGGCCTCATCGGTTGACCCAAAAATAATATCGTCTACATAGATCTGCACCAGCATCAGATTATCTCTGATCCTTTTCGGGGAAGAGATTCATTTCGATTTTACCTCTTGTGTATCCACATTCCAAAAGATATGGTGACAAAGTCTCATACCAGGCTCGAGGATCTTGATGAAGACCATAGAGAGCTTTGTTAAGCTTATAGTGTCGTGTAGGAAAGTGTGGATCTTCAAATCCTGGAGGTTGGCAAACAAAGAATTCTTCCTTCACCTTCCCATATAGAAACCCACTCTTTACATCCATCTGAAACACCTTGAAGTTTTGTATGAATCATATGCTAAGAATATTCTAATAGCTTCCAAACGTGCTACCGGAGCAAAAACTTCCTCATAATCAATCCCTTCCTCCTGTCGAAAGCCTTGAACTACCAATCTTGCCTTGTTCTTAATGACTACACCAGGATCATCCATTTTGTTACGGAATACCGACTTCATTCCAATGGGATACTTTCCATCTGGCAGATCAATGAGTTCCCAAACTTTGAGCTTACGAAACTGAGATAGCTCTTCTTGCATAGCCTACACCCAGCTAGAATCTTCAATAGCTTCTTCAATGTTACTTGGCACAAACTGTTAAAGAAAAGCAGCATACAATCCATTGTTAATGGTATATGTTTGTCCACGAGTTCGAACATCATCTTCCACAGGACCTATGACATTTTCAATGGGATGATTTTGATTTGTTTTGTAACCTGCGTTGGTGTGGGTCTCAATTTGTTGAGGTAGATTGGTGAAGTGTTCGTCCGCGTAGATAATTAGAAGTTCGTCTTCTTTAGTTGGTTCATCCACAACAGGCTGTGAAGAAGAAGCATCGCATGCAGATGCATTCTCAGCCGAAGTGTCACCATTAGCTTCGTCAATAGGAAGGATTGGATCAGCAGAGACTGGGGTGAATCGAGTTTAAAAGGAGTGAAGCCAATGTCTGAAGGATCAAACAATGGTTCTATTGGGGTTGTTTCTGCAGGTTCGGTTTCAGTGAGTGGTTCATCAATTTCGAAAGTGTTGAAAACAATGTCTACATCATAAAACCAGTTTGGAGAATTTCCAGTGTTGGTGGAGTTTCCTTCTTGAACGTCGACATAGTATGATTCAGTCACCATCTTGGTTCGTTTGTTGTGAACTAGATACGCCTTCTGAGAAGATGAGTAACCCATGAAGTAGCACACATCACCAACTGCTTCAAACTTGATAAGATTGTCTTCAGTGTTGAGGAGTGTACAGGAACATCCAAACAGTCTAAAGAAATCTATCAGAGGCTTTCTTTTGAAAAGAAGTTCATAGGTTGCTTTTCCATGAGGTTTAACGATGAGAACTCGATTCAAAACATAGCATGATGTGTTGACTGCTTCTGCCCAAAAGATGATAGGAAGCTTGGAGTCTACCAGCATAGTTCAAGCAGCTTCAATGAGTGTTCTATTCTTCTCATCTGCTACGCCTTTTGCTGAGGAGTTCTGGCCACACTGTACTGAAGGCGTATTCCCTTTTATTCGCAAAAGGAGATAAACGTCTGATTTTTGAATTCCGATCCGTTGTCACTTCAGACTGATTTGACCTTTAACTTGATCACATTTTCAATCATGATAATGAAGTTCTTGAGAGTAGAGGCAGTCTCGCTTTTGGCTTCAAGAAAGTATACACATGAAAATCAGGAGAAATCATCTGTAATTACCAAGCAATAGGATCTTTTAGCTAGACTTTTAACACTAATAGGACCCAAAAGATCCACATATAGTAATTGCAATGGAGCATATATCGTATTCATTGCTTTGGATTTGTGTGGCTTTTTGTGTTGCTTGCCTTGGGCGCATGCGATACATTTTTATGAAAATGGAAATTCTTTTATAGGTAAACATCTTACTAAATTTAACTTGGAAAGTTTATTCATATTTTTGAAGTTCACATGCCCCAACCGCCTATGCCAAAGCAGTGATTCCGATTCGGACGCTTTTGATTAGACATGTCATATGCTCATTGGAGTTTGCATTTTTCATATTAAGAGCATAGGTGTTGTTTTGGTGAGGAACTGTGAGCATAATCATTTCGGCAGGAACAGAGTATTCGGTCTTGAGAAATAGGCATTCCACGTTGTTGAAGAACACTAAAATTCCTTTGTCGCGGACTTGGGATACGCTCATGAGATTGTAACACAATTCTGGTACATAATTGACGTTCTCCAATGTAAGAGCTTCAGATACGACGTCTCCCATTCCAACAATTTTCCCTCCCTTTTCATCTCCGGCAAAAGATACGAAATCGCCATCTATGACTCGAAAGTTCTTCAGTAGTTCCTTCAAACCGGTCATATGCCTTGAGCATCCACTGTCCACGTGCCAAATGTATTCCATGAGCATTCAAAGCCATTTTTGCAATTATTCTATGATATAACAACAAACAAAAATATGTACAAGTTAGTTAGTTTTTGGAACCCATACTTGCTTCAAGTTTAATCTATTATGATTTTGAACAAGAATATTTTCTTTTCTTTTCCAAAAACATCGTGAATTTACTATGCATTTGACTGATTTTCTAAAATTATCAAATTGCTCGGTGAAACGTTTGACAACATCATGTTTAGGTTTAGAGAATTTCTTGCTTTTGCAATGTTTCGCGGTATGTCCTAAATGACCATAGCGAAAGCATTGTTTGCAATTTCCTCTTTTCTTTTGGTGGACGTCGCGTGCGAAGATGATGTTTGTGATGAGAGTTTAGAGCTACTTGAAGCGTTATCCGATGATGCAGCATAGCTTGAACTTCTGACTTTCTTCACTTTCTTGTCAAGACAATCTTCATTCTTAATGAAGTCTTCATCTATCTTGCTATCTGATGACGAAGCTGATTCTTGATTTTCACTTGAATCGTTAGATTCCTGATCTTTGCTTGACGTATCTTCACCACTTTCTAAAGTTGTTGTGCTCAAGTCTTCAATGTTGCTGACTTGTGTTGATTCTTCATCAGACTCTGATGTACCTGTACATGATGGGACAAACTCGAGAATTTCCTCTGTAAGGAACTTTCCAAATCTGTTTTTCTTCAATTCTAACAAATATAGGAGATGCAAGCACAACATTTTCATCATTAAAAGCATAATTTAGGTCATGACTTTCAACCACTATATTCATGTAGTTGTGAGTCTTAAATGTAGGCACATGGCCATTACAGTCATCCTGAATATTAAATTTAGGCACACAGCCATTACAGTCATCCATCATAGTCAAACTATTACAGTTATCCCGAATAGAAGTACTGTTTTTCTTGTTACAGTTCCAAGCAAACCAGTTAACTGTGGAATAACTATCGCTTGAGTATCCAATTCCTATTTTCGATCCTCCACAGTCATCATCCTCATCGCACACATCTTCTTTACGCTTAAACATATCTGCATTACTTTCAGAAATGTTAGTATTATTTTCATTTTTGTAAAAGATATTTTGAGCAAATAGATCATGTTTATCAATTAACTCATTATTAGGATGAGGTGATGGCATAGGTACATAGTTTTTGTTGTGCGAAGGCTGAAAGATTTTTCTTTCATTTCCGAGCTTATCCTTGTGTCCTATTCCATCATTCACGAATGTCGGTCGTTGGCAATTTTCAATATCAACCAGTGCCTTTTGACTAACTTTCCATTTATCAATTGTGATTTGTAGTTTATTGTTTTCATTTTGAGATTTTTCTAATTTTTTAGTTAGATCATTAATGATAAAATCTTTTCTGAAAACGAATTCTTTTAATGTCTGCATTTCAGCCAAATTTGAGTTCAACTTTCTCTGATATGCAGCCTCGTTTTCTTTCAGTTCTTTGTTGAATTTCAAAACCTTTTCTTTTTCTCTAATCAGGTCACAGTTGAGTGATTTGTAATGTGCCACGACGTTCAAACATGGTTGGGAGCATAGTTTTGCTTTAAATTCATATGGTATGTTGTTTACCAATTCCTTATCCTCTTTGTCTTTTGCAGATTCAGCTTTCATGGCGGATGCAGAAGTTCCAGCTTTCTCATTCATGTTGTTGCTAGTTGCTCCTTGGACTGTCTTCTCTGCTTCCTTCTTTCCCATTTCTATAGATGGTTCAGTAGGAGCTATTATGCTTTTCAAACCTTTGTCGTCGTTGGGAATTTTTCCAGCTTGATTCTCAATGTAGTTTGATGAAGACGAGACAGATGCGGTAGAGATTTTAGCCATGAGAGCTTTGTTGACTTCTTCCTTTGCCTCAAGCTATTTCTTCTGTCCAGTCATAATCATCCACCACCAATGCCTTTAGGGTGTTATCTGCAACATTCTCACTTCCCTCGATAGCTATTGGCCTTCTTTTCGGAAAAACTTCAGCATCTTCGTTTTTCAACAGTACTCTCTCTTGAAGTGACCCAGATTCTTGGAGTTGTAGCATCTTAGCTTGGACTTGTCGAAACCGGCTTCTCCCAGTGCCAGTCTCTTTCCTATTTTGTCTTGAAACTTCTTTAGTAGCAGGGTAATCATTGCCATTTGACACTTCAAGTCCATTTCCTCCATATTATCTGGATCTACCTGATATATGTCTTCAGTAGTGAGAAAATCCCCTTTCGGCTCACCTGACATGAGAGCTTCATAGCTACTCAGGAAGGTGTTAAACAATGCAACATGTTCAGTGGATATCTTGAGTGCTTGAGCATCACCGACCACAATAGTCTTCTAGTTCGATGATGGAGCCTTTGTAGAGCTTGCGGAAGCGTTAGGGTAAGACGCATTAGCACTTTGAGAATTTAAACCACAGGAAGTTATGGGGGCAAGGAATGCCAAATTTTTGGGAACAGAAGCAGCAGCAGCAGATTGAGTAGATTTCTGAGAGTATCCTGTTTGATTCATTTCTCTCTTAAGTACATCCATTTCGAAGGCCTCTTGTGTATTGATCAGATCTGAGAGGGTGACAGGAGTAGTACTCGTCAAGAAGGTTCTTTTGATCATCATACATTGTAAGCTCCATTCTTTTGGAAGAGAGTCCAAAAGTTTCTTGATGGAGGCATAGTTGGCAATAGATTGCCAACTTTCTTCATTTTTATTAGCACGCTCAAAAATTGACTAATATGATCTGACAAGCTTTTACCACGAACACTCTCGAACATATCATATTCTTTCTGAACCATATCTTTCTTGTTATCCATCAATTCTTCGTTCCCTTCATAGTGGTCACTAAGGGCCAACCCCAGTTCGTGAGCTGAAGTGTATTCTTCAAACAGATTGTTATCATCCTTGGAAAGAGCCATTGTTAGAGCAGCGTGAGCCCTATGATCACGTTGAATGAGAGTTCTTTTCTCCTCAGTGAATGTTGAAGGATCTTCGTTGATTGTTCGAACATCGTCGCGAATTACCATATGAACATGCAGTCCTACAGTGACAGACATCCATTGAGTATAGTCTGTATACTCAAAGAACGCTTTGATTCGATTCTTCCAGCTACTGAAATCTTTAGATCCTTTCAACTTATGAGGTCTCGTAGCAGTTCTTGTCTCCAGTTCGGCTTGGGCTATTGGATTAAGTTGATTAAGTGACATTTTGGTTGATTTTGAGTTCAAAATCTTGATCTTTGATTAATTATACTGGAATTTAAGAGATCAGAGAGCAAATACGCTGAAAATAACAATTACGCTGGTGATGCTTGGCTACTTGACCCGACGACAACAGCTAAATCCGCTGGAACACACAAAAAAAGGTGAGTTTGGCTAAATGCGCCGATCACCGTGATAAAATCATTGAGGATTTTTTTATAACTAACTTCGAAGTCGCCTTCGATTAATTACGCTGACACTATTTCACTGGCAATCAACAAATCCGTTGGTGTAATGCTGGCGTATTTGTTAATTACACGATCTTCAAGTTAAAAACGCTATATTCAAACTTATCTACACTAACTTCAAATTTAAATACGCCCAACAGGGTTTAAGTACGAACAATCAAGAGCACAACGGCTCTGATACCAAATTGTGAGTCCCAAAAAAGATTCGGATCACAGTGGTTTGATTGTTGTCACCCAAACAACTATTGTTTAGTTGTTTGAATGTATAAAAGTTAAGAAAAACCAAAAGATGAAGATGAAGATTCTTGTATGGATCTAACAACAAGTGTTGTATATGGAATCATATATAATCACTAAATGCACCTGGATGTTCGGATTTAGCACAAGAAAAACAATCACAACACCAAGGAAATCACCAAAACTTGTCCAAGAACGTTGGACTAGGGTTTTCATTGATAACATATATATACACACTAACTACCCAGCATATTTATTAAATACGTTGGGTACATAAATACGCCGCTACAGGATATTTTCCTGTAGTTACACTTTCAGTCCCTGAACTTTCTAAAACACAATAAACTACTACAAAACTATCCAAAACCTACTAAAATCAAGTATCAATGATCTCAAAAGTTCCAACAACTATGCTTAAACAACATGCTGATAACTTGTTGGGAGACTTTAAAAGGATTCAAGAAGCTTACAAAAAGCTTCAAAAAGTGGAAAAAGAGCTTAAAGAGATAATCAGAAAGGATCAACAAACGATTTCTATATTAAAAGTGACAGCGTCAGACAAGGCAATTACCATTAATAAACATACTGATAACAATGCTTCTTTAAAATAAGAATTACAAAAGATGAAAATTGAAACAGAACATGTTGATAAAAAATGACAAGTTATGATGCCGCATCGTATGTCCTAGACCATATTCTTCCCAAACCAACCACTAAGGATGAAGAAACAGGGGCGAATGTCTACTACGTATATAACGATCATGGTGTTGGGTATCATAGAGTTCCACCACCTATGTAGAGTAATTACTCTAAGAAATCACCAGATGGTGTTGACAAAGCCATAAATATGGAAATAACAAATCCATTTGGGGCTGAACCTAAAGATTTTTTACCCGAAACCATTGATGTGACACACGAGCAGTCTAAAGAAAATTCTGAATGTGATTCTGATGTGTGTAAAAGTGTGGTTGAAAAAGTTTTTGAAAATGAGTTAGAAATTGAATCAGAAATGAAGAAATCTGATAAAATTTCAGATCGTGAGAGAAAAATTGAGAAGAAGTCACATTTTCAAAAGAAAGAAACTATCTTGCGAAATTCAAATAATTTGATTACTACATATCAATTGGTCGGATCAGATATAATATAGTTTGATCGTGAAATTCCAATAAAAAACATGAATGCGGAATTAATTGTGAAAACTTTCAAACTTGTGGAACAGATTGATTCCCAAGTGAAATCAGATAAAAGTATTTCTCAAATAGATTATTCTAAAAATGCTAATCATCGTTAAAATAACCCAACCAATAGGTACAAAGGTTACCAAGGTAATCAAAGAAAAGGAAATTGGAATAATGGTAAAAATCGGATACTGAACAATTTTAGAAATAACAATTTTCACAAAAAGTCAAGATTTTTGAAAAATGTTGCGTTTGTGTTAGAAACAAGTTTAGAAAGTGAGAAAGAGACCAAGTTCATAAATCACACTAACAAAGAGTTTCTTGTACTAAAGGTAAAGCGAGAACAAGCTGAAGAACCAAAATCTTATGTGAAAGAGCATACAAATAAACATTAGTGTTAAGATTGTCAAAATTTTAGACACATTTCATATTATTGTCCAAACAAAGGTTCTAAGCATGTTCATGCTAAAACATCAGAAGTGATCAAACCTGGTGCATTAAAATTTGTTCCAAAACAAATTTTGAGAAGACCACTTGAAGTTGAAATTAAATTGTTGTAACAACAAAAATTATTTGAAGCTGGTGAATGTTCAAACGTTAAAAAATTAAAATGATTTTTAGAAGAAAGATGATAACAAGTTAAAATCAGATTCATTAAAATGGGTTGCAAAGAAGAAGGACACTTCTGAGGTTGTTAAGAAAAATGATATTTTGAAACACAATGAAATCAAGACTGAAATTAAAATTGAGGTTCAAACGAAGTTGTTAGTGATATAAAAGTTGATGCACCCAAGACCATGAAGGCTTGGGCTTCCCTGTTTAAGTAATCCACTACTTGCTTGTGCACGGGTTCCCGAGATTCTCGAAATGGAGTATTGATAGCGGAGCCTCCAGGCACATGACAAGTGTTAGTACATATTCTGTGTGTCCGCTACTATGCGAATAGGCTAGATAGAGCATGTTTTGAATATTGTATAGATGAGATACGAACAAAATGACCTTGGAGAGGACGAGAGAGATTTGTACTGATGTCGTGCAGATGTAAGCTCATCCGCACGGAAGAGCTCGCCGTCCCAAACTATATATATATATATATATATATATATATATATATATATATATATATATATATATATATATATATATATAGTGTCATGTGTTCATAGTTTGATAAGTATTGAAGATCCCAGAGGAAAAATGCTAGAGAAATTTTTTCTCCAGCTTGTAAACGATGTACTCTTTCGGTATTAATGGAATCATTCGACTTATGACTATTATGACGAAATTTCTACCGAATTAGTTCAATCTTATCCAAACATTTGTCTAAACCTGCCCGATCGGAACTTTCAAGTGGTATCAGAGCTACGGTACTGATTCAATCGATCTAACAGTTGATTGCACCTACGCTCATGATTTATATGTTTTTATGGGTTTTTAGACGTAAAACATCAAATAAATGGTCAATTAACGGACAAAAGGTAAATTGAAACCATAGGATTGATCAATAATGAATTTCGACCTAGTCTGTGAAAGAATCATCATAAAAGCCAAAGAAATAAAGATTATAGATCGACAAATGTGACCATCGATGTTTCGAACGGATGAGGAAGTTTCGTGCGAGTGTCACATCCATATGAAGTTCTTACATCCGCACGGACCTGTTAGGTCCACATTGAAATAAACCTTATTCGTTTGAAAATTGTGCATCATCCACGTGAACGAGCCTTCATCTGCACGGAAGAGCATTTATCCGCACGAACTAGACTACGTCCGTACGAAACAAGATTCTTTCATTCTAAAATCATTACATCCTCACGAAGGAGATATTCGCACGAATGTACACTTCTCATCCGCGCGAATGTGCACAAAATGCCTAAAAAGATTAAAAAAATTGGTGATTGAAGATTTTTTCGACATTTTAACGTCAATTATAGGTTGTTCGGGGACACCGTCAGAGGATTTGGAGAATGATTTAGATGATTAGATCACATGGTTTGAAGATAATGGGGTAGTCATTGATAGGTATACAGAACTATCTTTTGGTATAGTGACTATTAATGGGCCAACAAGAAAAATCCGCATTGATGAAAAACATACTTTTGAGGACCAAAATGACACATTTTCCACATAGTTGAGTTTTTCAGAGAATAGAGAGGACTGAATTTGCCAAGTTTGAGGGGGAAATTCAGTGTTGAGTTTAAAGAAGTTGGAACTTGCAAAAATGAGAGCGAATAAAAATTTCATTAGAATATATTGAAATTTCGGTATTTTTGAAATTCATACGTGTAACAGTATTCAGGTGGTTCCGACTTCAAATTGTCCGGGGATGCATAAAATCTGGATTCGTTTGTTCATGATCATAGGAAGTTTAGATTCTTCAGATCGAGATTAGATTGATGTCTTAGGGTTTGAGTCTCTAGTCTTCATCTAGCCGATTAGCAGGATTAGTGTCAGGAAGATGCAACAATATTACCGATACTTAAAAGATATCAGAGGGCTTTTAAACATTTTCATGATAGTTCGTGATAGTCTAAAGTGTCAGAATGATTAATCTCCAAGCAGATGAGTTGTTTTCTAGACTAATAACGTGATGTCGTAGTCTCACGTAAATTTAATCCAAATACTACTACTAGTTAGCGGTAAGTGGGTATCGAACACAGGGAATTGTGGAAATTGCGTTATCTAAAGGTTGCGATACTTTAACTAAAAGTACCTAAATTGCAATAAATTTAATTCAAGATCATGGTTGTGTGCTTTTAAATTTTAACTACTAATGACTCAAAAATTGGTTGTTTACAAATTTAAAAGGAAGTGATCATCTTAAGTTTCCGGTTCACAAACGAATGTGTTTCAATTAAACTAGAAAGAGTCACATAGACATGACTCATGTTCGATTAATTGTTTGTGATAAAAGAGAACCAAGTACTCGGATTATTACAATGCGAGGTCATTACCCGATGACTAATTGACTAATACCCAACCAGTAAACCTCCCCGTGATATCTCGATTGTCAACGAAACCAAGAACGTACGAATAAGGTAATGAATAAAATATCAATCAACAATTAATAAACAATCATTCAACACCATAATAACCACAACATAGCAATTATTCTAGAAATCATAAATTAAAACACAATTGTTCAACAAACCTTCCCCTCAAGATGATCACAAGGATATTTAGCCTCTCATGTTCTTGCAATTCGTCATCACTCCACTTAGATTGTTCATATGAATCAAATAACCAAAACAATGTTATAGAAATGTTTAGAAACAATCAAAAGACCCTAAAATCGCCTCCCAAGCTCTGTTGTTCATCTCCATGATTGGCATACCAAAAGACCTCTTAAATTTGACTTAAATTGAGCAGTTACAACTTTCCTGTAGCTCACCACCGTAAGCTACGATGCCCACCGTAGCTTACGGTGGGCAGAATTTCTCATTACGGTGGTAAGCCACTGTCTTATGGTGCTTCTTGAAGGTGGACTCCACCGTAAGCTACGGTGCCCACCGTAGCTTACGGTGGTCAGCAATATTTTCCCGTTTTGCCCCTCGTTCAATCTCTCGAGTCCTTATCTTCAACTAGCCACTTGCAAGTCCCCGATAAAGCACGTTTAAACTCCCTTGTTATGCTCTTCAGTACCTGCAAAGCCATACACACTGTAGACATCAATTCATAACAATTAAACCATTTAAATGTGTAATATCTATCATTTTATAGCACTTACGGGTTGTCCAATAGACCACCCGTCAACTAACCGCCAGGAAATGAGGATGTTGGATGATTAAGTTGCTACCGGGACTAACGAGGAAGACTATATATCAGTTATTGTGAAAGAAGAGGAAGAACGTGAATTTGATCGTGAAAGAATGATTCCCATATCACAATGTGTTATCAGATGATTTGTTTTCTAATGAAGATTTGTTGATTGTGGAGGTTACTATTTACACTGACCAGTATTTGAAGATTGGTTTTGAATACCGAGGGTTACGGAAAACGGGATTTCGGATTTTCGTGAATATTCACAAACTTGAAGATTACTGGTGTGGTGTTCAAAGTTTCTATCAATTGCTGGTTTGGGTTTTCAAAGATTTAGATTCGATCTATGAGAGTTAAATCAAAAACCGAACATGAATGTTGTTAATGATAAAACTAAGAAGCTACATTGATTAGTTTCAAGTTGGTGATTATTCGTGAAGATTGTAGTTAAGCAAATAAGAGTAGGTCGGGAACCGTGCAAACAAAGACTTGTAGTTACATTTCAGGGGGAACATATTGAAGAAAATACAAACCCGAATAATCAATCAAGGGGGAATAATCTGAATATATCAAATGCTTGATTGATGTTGTAGTATATTCAAACACGACTCTCATATTTAAAGATCAAGATTCGATAATGACGTATAAGGGGGAAATTATTAGTGCATATTATGTGTGTCTGCCACTGTTCGAATAGCCTAGATAGAGCGTGTGTTGAATATTGTATAGATGGGATACGGACACATGACTTTGGAGAGGACGAGAGAGATTCGTATGGATGTAACACATTTGTGCGGATATAACTCATTCATACGAATGTAACACATTCTACGGATCTAATACATTCGTGAGGATATCGTCTGGCCCAAACCTCATGTGTGTGTGTGTGTGTATAGTGTCATGTGTTCATAGTTTGATAAGTTTTGAAGATCCTAGAGGGGAAATGTTGGAGAAATTTTTAACTCCAGCTTGTAAACGATGTAAACTCTTTTATTATGAACGGAATCACTTGACTTATGACTATTATGACGAAATTTCTATCGAATTAGTTTTGTCCTATCCAAACTTCCGTCTAAACTTGTCGGATCCGGAACTTTCAATAAGGATGCTTTCCTTGCTTTATGATGTTAGACCTATTAAAGGTGGGTATGTCAGATTTGCTGGGAATCAGGGATGACGTATTATCGGAGATGGAATTCTAGGGAATGGAACTGTATCATTTGATAAAGTGAACTACATAGCGAACTAGAGAACAATTTGCTGAGCGTCTCACAAATTTGCGATAAACAGTTCATTGTTCATTTCACAGACAAAGAATTATCATTTTGAAGTTGGGATTCATTATTCCAAAAGAGTGGATACTGATGTGTGCCCCGAGAGAGAATGATCTATATGTTCTGGATATGTGCACTGCTACCACTACTTTAAAAACCTTTCAATGTTTCGTACCAAAGCTACCGAGAAAGAATATATTCTGTGACATTTGTACATTTTTAGTCATTGCACAATTTCCGGAACATTTTTGTATTTAATAAAATCTTGTGTTTTTTTGTGAGAATGTATATTTATCAATCATTATACAATCCCGTACATTTTTATTCAATAAAATCTTGCATTTTATTGGTAAGAATGCAAAAATGTCAATCATTCCACAAATGCAGTCATTTTCCTGTTCGATAAAGTTTTATACTTTATTTACGAAACGTGTAACCGTACAATCGACGAACAGACATCCACGACATCTCTGGACAAAATCCAAGTTACACATGCCTTAACGCCTTTATATAACCTAAATATTAGGTTTAGGGGGGTTAAAATGACAAAACGCGACAATAGCGACAATACAAGTCAAGGGGCCAAAATTGTCAAAAAAAAAGTTTGCTTCATCACCAAGTTTGGCCACCTATCTCAAATTTTTGACACCTTGCATTCATTTTTCCACACTTAATTTGGTGTTAACACATGTTAGGACAATCATCCACACTTGGTAACACTTTTCATCACCTCCTTGATCCTAAAACACTATAAATACCCTTTGATTCATCCATGTTTTTTACACCACTTCAAAACACTTCAAAGCAAAGTGTGAAGTTCTTCTTTCTATCCTTCTTGGAGCTTGTTTCCAGCCTTTGGATGCCTCCTGTCTTGAAATCTGAAAGTGTTCTTCAACACAAGTAAGTACTCTTCCTAGTTCTTTCATTATTTTAGCAATTTTGAGCTAAAAGTCAAAAAGTTTGGCTTCCTGTTTGACTTCCGGTTTTGACCAATTTGGTCAAGTCAAAGTTCAACTTGAACTTTTCAAGATGATTGTAATCATGAAGGTATTAATCCCATGCGATTGCACCTTTTGATTAATACGTTTAGTAGGCGAGATGACGAGTCAAAGTTTTACGAGTTCAAAGTAAAAAAAATGTATAAAAATACATTTTACAACGAAAACATTTTTGGGGATTAAAACTTAAGGTTTTGAGACCAGATCAGTTTTATAACATTAGTAGACACGTTAAAACATGTCTAACTCATCATTTCCAGATAGGGCTTATTTCTTAGTCGTAAGTCGAGCGGTTTTACTACCTCTTTGACTTTCGAATCTGACCCGTTTGATCAATCTTAGGATTCGACCAAGCGCATTTTTATGACAATAGTAATTTAGGGAATAACCCCCTGAGGTTATACCTTATAGTCATATAATTTGGTTAGTTATATGATGAATCGATCGTATGTACTTTTAAAATGCCGAAAACACCCTTTTGGCGCATAAAATGGTTTTAAACATGTAAGACCATAGTTTTGACATCTAAACTGATATTATAACATAATAAAACTTGTTTTGACATATAAGACTCATCATAGGACTTATTTAACCATCTAAACCCATAGTTATGCTTACGACCCGTTAAAGTGGCGTAAACCATTTTAACAAGTCGTAACGGGTTAAAGAACTTAGAAACTCTTCCAAATTAGAATGTAAGGTATTACAAACCATATCATATGAGTCCCAACACTCGTTTTGTTTATAAGATCTCATTCTATCCAATCATCCGATTAAAGTCTCGACACACTAACATAGTATTCTGATACATTAGGACACACTTGAACTCTTCAATCTTTGAGCTTGGTTTGATCATTTGAACAAGACATTTACACAATCCCAAGTGAGTACATAGCCCCTCTTTTATGTTTTCAAATGTTTTGGGGTGATTCATATGTGCCTATCACCACCTTCTTGTTTTCATGACATTATACATGTTCCGCTTATCTAGTACATATAGTACGTGATTTCAAAGACATTTTGCTTCGTATGTTGACTTAGCATACCTAGGACACGATTTCAAAGACATTTTTACTTTGTATGTTGACTTAGCATACTTAGTTTACATGATTTCAAAGACATTTTTGCTTGGTATATTGACTTAGTATGCCAAGTACATGATTCCAAAACATTTTTATGACATGCTTACATTGTTCAAGACATATTGGTGCGTTGAATATACAATGATACATTCATTAACATTGATCATGCCGACCGGTAGTATGTAATGGTACCATAGGATAAACAGTCTCGTTCCCGCTTCTTAGGTTTGTTTGGAAGTGACTTTAGGGAATGACAGAATCCAATGAACATTTGATAAACCTTTATATTTATAATGGTTTATCCGACAGTCAACAAGGCTTGAATGTATTCGCCAACAATCCATATATATATATGTTTCTAAACAATAAAAGCAATTGATTTATAATACAAGAGTTTTTTTTTAAACAAGACCTTTGTTTATTCAAAATGCTTGTTTTAATACAAGACATTTTGACAAGACAATACATTTTGGTTTTTTATACAAGACATTTATTTTATGGTTTAAACAAGACTTTTGTTTGCCATACAATACATTGGTTTACACATCGACATTTGTTTATAAAAAGACATTTGGTTTATACGTGACATTGGTTTAAACAAGACATCTCAATTGTTGGCTCATGGTAAGTGATTTAAATGACGAGACGTGTGTAATATGTTAAAAGCATGGTTGATACGCCGCTGGTACTTTGTATATAAGTGCTTTCATTATATTACATAACGTAGCGTTATCTAAACCACTTCAAGCAAAGACAAGACATGACATATTTCATACAAGGCAAGAGTTATTTTGGTTATTAAGTTAACCATGCATCATTTCTTTTAAATCATTTGATTTTTATATGATTTCATAAAAGAAACATTTTTGTAAAGGATCATGGCTACTTTTGTAATAGTTGAACATTTCTTTTAACTATAAAAGCCATGAATCTTCATCACAAAACCTATGTTACTCAAAGGCATTTTTCTGCTGACGTTTTATTTTCACATATGTTTCAGGAGCTACTGTTTGACTTTGAGCATGCTTCACATAGGGCGGACTTAGGCCTTAGTGACTTTAAAATTTGCAAGACAATTGTTATGGTTTTTATTTCATTCTCCCAAGACAATGTAAACAATTAAATTCAATAATACAAAACTTTATGTACCATGTGTTGTGAAACAATAGTTCTGTGACATGACTCCCTAACGTTTCTGCCGCAATTTGTTGTTTTACGCGGTCGGGGTGTTACATATTCTGTGGCATCGGAAGATGGGTCATATTCATTTGAGAAAAATGAATTATTTGGTTCATAACAAGTTGGTTGAGGGTGTGAACGTCAAGAATTTTCATTTATCTTATGATTGTGTGCAAGAAGGTAACAACACACGAAATCAGATCCATAGAAGTTGTTTAACTTAATCAAATTACCTTTGAAGAGACTGCATATGGATTTGTTCGGGCCAGTTAATGTGAAAAGTGTTACTGGGAATTCATATTGCTTAGTCGTTACTGATAATTACTCAAGATTCTCTTGGGTAATGTTTTTGGAAACAAAAGATGAAACGTTTCAGTCCATAATGATCTTGTTTAAGAAGATAGAGAGCATGTATCACTTCCTTATTCGCAGAATCCGGAGTGATAATAGTACATATTTCAAAAACAATAAGATGCTTGAATACTACAATGAAAAAGGCATTCTCATGAGTTTAGCGCACAATACACTCCTTAATAAAATGGAGTAGCTGAGCGGAAGAATCACACATTGATTGAGACAACTCGTACTATGTTAGCCGATTCGAAGCAGCCGGTAAGTTTCTGGAACGAAGCGGTAGCATCGGCTTGTTACACATTGAATCGCGTCTTAACTATCAGAAGGTACGAGAAAACATGTTTTGAGCTATTTAACAAATGGAAGCCGAATCTTCAATGGTTAAAAACATTTGGGTCACCGTGCACTGTGACAGGTCCTGGGGAAAATTCGGAGCAAAATCATAGAAGGATTCTTTGTGGGTTATGCTAGTTTGTTACGTCGCGTTTTCTGCCGAGCATTAACTGTATAGTGCAAGCTCAACATGTGGATTGTCAAAAATATACTCCTCTGACTCAGAAACTAGGTGATGATTGGATGTTCGATTATGAAAGTCTTTGGAAGTCTTTTAATCTACCCGATGAATCTAATGAAGAGGAACTTGCTCTATTGTATCAACACCAACAAGCATTTCCTCAAGATCAGATTCTGAGACCGATTGTGATAACAACACCACCATCTGGAGAAGTTATTGAAGAAGCAAGATCGAGTAATCAAGATACTAATCAGAATGATCAAGGAACCAATAATTTTGAAGAACCTATAATGAATGATGCCGACCCAAATTTCGATCAATCAGATGATTCAGAACCAGAAGCGACTTATGATGTAGATGGCGGTTCAACATCCGATGCTGAGATTAATTTTGAACTAAAGGCTCAACAGAATGATTCTGGTATTCAAAATTCCACGTCCAATGTTTTACAAAATAAGCTGATCAAAACCTTAATAACTTGGAGACAAATGCAATTTTTTCAAATGAAGTAATGTTGAGAACATTGTTAGATCATCCATCAGAAAATATTTTCGGAGAAATGTGAAGTGAAGTGAAGTGAAGATGAGAAATCAAATTAGTCATGGTTTGAGTTGTCTTTATACACAAGCCGCTCCGTTGGAAAATCGGTTTTCGCTTCCACGTTTCATTTCACAAATTGAACTGAAAATTACAAAGAGGCATTGACTGAGGAAAGTTGAGTGAACGCAATACAAGATGAACTATTACAATTTGAGAACCATGTGTCTGGAAGTTTGTAGATCTACACAATAATCATAAGAAGATAAACAACAAGTGGGTATTCAAATGCAAAAGAGAAGATAGAGGTGTGATTGTATGAAACAAAGCCAGGTTGGTTGTTTAGGGGTTCTGTCAACAAGAAGGAAATGATTTTACAGAAGCATATGCTCTAATCGCAAGAGTTGAAGCTATCAGAATATACTTAGCTTTTACTTCCTGGAAAGGGTTCAAAGTTTACTAGTTGGATGTTAAGTTTACTTTTTTATATGGGAAGAATAAAGAGGAAGTCTACGTTGACAACCGCCGGGGTTTGTCAATCCTTACAACAAAGACAAAGTGTATCTTCTGGATAAAGCTCTTTATGGTTTACATGAAGAACCACATGCATGGTATTGGAAATTATTGATCTTGGGAGCCCCTTCACATGTACATAAACAATTATTTGAATAGCGAAACCTAAGCCTTGACGGTCTTGGGTGGGTTTGGGTTTTCCACTTTTGATTCACAAATTCTTTCTTTGTTTCAACAATATGTTTAACCTCAACCTTTTTGTCAGTCATGATTGGAACAGTTGTTTTGACTTCTTCAGATGATGCTTTTGATTTAATCACCCAAGTTTGATTATTTGAAATTGCATTTTTGGGATAATATTTCGAATCTTTTTGTTCCTTTTTGATTAATGATTCACCAGCATTTTTAGTTGAAACTTTAAGATTTGTTGGTTTCCCATTATTGTTAGATTCATTATTTCGTTTCAAAATATGAGTAGGAACAAACATTGGGGATTTCTGTTTTTCATCCATTGAAGATTTCTTAACATTGTAAACAGGTTTAGAGGTATTTTGCGGACACCATTTAACGATATGTCCAACCTGGTTGCATTTAAAACATGTCCTATTGTCATTTCCAATACAAGATCTCATGACCTATTCACGTCGTTGTTTTTCAACATATAAGTCTTCATTTGATTGTTCTCTCGACAATTTCTCTTTTTCACTTTTTGAGCCTGTTCCGAAAACAAAGTTTATATTCTTTGAAAAGTTTGTTTTTCAAAACCTGTTATTATTTTTCTTAACATATCCCAGACCTTTTCTGCTCTCATGATAATTCTTTCCTTTTTTGTTGTTAGAAAAAAGCGTTTTGGTTTAGAATAGTAAGACACATTTAGATTATCAAGCTCAGACAAACTTACTTCAATCAATTTGAACACTTTATCAACCTTATCAAGATTCACATTCTGAATCAGAGATTTTTCGTCCAAATATAGTTTGTCAGATCCATTCATTTTGTAAACTATAATATTAGGATCATCATTCAAACTATGTTATGATTTTTGAATTTGTGAAAACTTTCTTCATTTTCAGAATGAGAACTTGAACCTATTTTCTCAAGACTTGAATCAGCACTTTCAGACTCAGTGCTTTCACTGTCATTTCCCAAAACATTTTCAACAACCTTTTTAACCACATCTGACTGACACTCATTTTCAGATTTGGTGTAGGTTACATCGAGATTTTCAGGCAACTCGTCTTTCATTTCAGTTTCAGTTTTAAATTGAGCGTCTTTTCCACCCCTTCAGGCTTTTTCCCAGAATAACTATTCTACCCATTTTCACTTTATTCCTTTTCAATTTTTTCAGTTTGTTTAGGAAGAATATGATCAATCACATAAGAAGTAGTTGAATAACTAATCAACAACATAATAACCCTTTCGATTCGATCCTAATAGCTTCTAGCTCAGTTTTAAGTTTAGCAATTGTGTCATTATGAATATTTATCGCCATTTGCTTATCCATGACAGTTGCTTTGAGCAGAGAAAGTGTGGCATTGTCTTCTCGACTTGCATCTCGGTATTGGTTAATAATCTTGCTCAGTTTATCATATGCTACTTTTGTGTTTTTATAATCACATAACAGGTTATCAGTAAGTTTTTTAAGTTCTTTATATTTTCCATCTTTTACCGAACAGTCTTTGCATGGTTCCAAACATTGCATGCATGGTTTTTTAGTCTCTTTCATCTCAACCTTACCCTCCTCTTTGACCGACTCATTCTCACCCTCTTGAACTTTTCAGAAACTACCTCTTGTAGTTGTGCCATCATAGCTTTGTCGGCAATTTCATTAAGGTTCTCTGCATTCATTTCTTTTGTGACATTGATAATTTCTTATACAGGCTTCTTGGTTTCTTCATTAGTTGGTGTAACCTGATACTGGCTTGATCCTCCGAAGAAATCTGCAAAAGATTTATACACATCAGGTGGAATGACAAATTTAAAAACATTGTGAAAAATGTGCTCTTCAGCACACTGATCATAATAATATGCATCAACATCAGAAATATCATCAGGTGTTTCATCAAAAGTTACTTCACGATCTTCAATAACTGGTTCAGGTTCTTCAATTCTCTCTGCTAATAATGCAAGGCTTTCTTTCTTCGGAATAAAATCGTTCAGTTAAAACCTTCATCATCCTGAGTGACCACGAGAGCTTTATCCTCCGATTTTGTCGAACCATCCTCAATTTGAATTAGCTTTGTCGTGCTTTGAGGTTGTGGATAATGTCGGTGATAGATAGCTTTCTTGTAGTAATCATAACCGGAAGAATTGTGATTTCCTTGTACTTCTCGGTTCGGGTATTCTCTTTTGAGGTGACCTTTCTCATGACACTTGAAGCAGGTGACTTTTGATTTGTCAAACTCTAGCTTGGCATCCGGACCCCCCAAACTATTTCTTCCTGGTATCTCAATAAATGTTTGAGCTCTTATGACGATACTAGGCATACACTATTTGATATCTATGAGTTCCAACTCTTTTGGATTGATTTGGTCATAATCCTCTTTTGTCATGTTAGGATTACCTATCTTTCCAGCTACCAAAACTTTCATATGATTCCAACACTGAGGCAAGTAGCGCCATGTGTTTTTTGGCAGTAGTCTTTGTAAAGTCTTGTGCATTCTCAAGGTTTACAACAATATTGCACTGCAAGATTCGTTGGTTTGGTTGTTCCGGTTGTTGTTGTAATTATTTGAGCTCTGAGAAGATTGAGGTATCTGTGGAGCGTTTGGATCACAGCTTGGGAATGATGGAAACCCGCTACCACTGCTTGAGTACTTTGAAGAAGCATTTGATGAATTATTTGCACTAAAGGCTGTTTGAATTTTTGGGCTTTGATTATTGGTTATTGGACTTCCTTTGAAATTTAAATTTATATCTTGTTGAGCGTTTGCGTTTCTCGTCTTAGCCAACTTCTAAAGCTCTAGTTCATGACCCTCGAGTTTCTCAATGAACCTTGCCAAACTCAAAGTACTGTTGTACTCTGGGCTGTTCTTTAAGATCATCAAGTAGGTTGACCACTCGGCTTCTACTAAAGCTTCTAGTAAAGCATCAGCCAATTTATCAACTAGCTCTTCATTATCTTTGTTAACACCTAATCTTTCATCTCAACCACTAGATCACAATATCTTTCGATGAGTTGCTTCATTGATTCACCTTTGAATGAGTTGAAGATGTCAAACTCCTTTTTCAGCAACGCTTGTTTACTCTTTGTCATCCATTTGATACCTTGGAACTTCACCTTTAAACCATTCCAAATTGACTGGGCA
The DNA here is from genome assembly GCA_947069175.1 of Scalesia atractyloides. Classification (NCBI taxonomy): domain Eukaryota; kingdom Viridiplantae; phylum Streptophyta; class Magnoliopsida; order Asterales; family Asteraceae; genus Scalesia; species Scalesia atractyloides. The sequence continues at coordinate 48,880,606 of CAMTDV010000001.1, read as the reverse complement.
TATCCCTCATGTTGTAACAGTGTGAATATATCTTCTTTGATCGCTTGTTGTAAAATATCCATCATCTTCTTTTCTCTAGTAAACGCCGCTTTTTCTTGTTCATTTAACTTCATGATTCCTTAAGACCATTTTTTCCAGTTGGAACAACATACCCTTCCTCAATGGCATAACAGTAGCAAGATAATTCGCCTGCACCCAGTTCACGAAACGTTCATGCCATCCTTTGTATTCTTCTAAGTTCATCATCTTGGGCGGCTTTGTCATCGTACCCATCTCGTTGTCAAGACTTAGATTTTGGATGACTGATGTTGAGGTGGTTGTGGTTGCAAAGGCGTTGTAAAATTCGTAATCCATTTTGTCAAAAAATTTTGACCAAAACTACTTCGTGCGAAGTAAACCTAGTGCGAAGTTGACACAAAAACACAATTGGTTCCAAGTTCGTATGAAGATAAACCAAGATTTTTCAAATTTATCTTCATGCGAAGATAAAGATCAATTTCTCAAAACCTCACTTTGTACAAAGTTAGAATTTCAATTTTGATAGAATTTCACTTCGCATGAAGGTAATTTTATCTTCGTGCGAAGTAGGTAGTTCGTGCGAGGGTAAATTCAAATTTCACATTTTTCGATGATTTTATCATGATTCCATCAGCCCTAGACTGGGCATCTATGGTTGTCAAAAAGACCTTTTACCCCTGATTCCCCCCCCCCTCCCGTCTCGGCCTAATTCAAGGTTAAAATATAATTCTGGCTAACCAGATGACCCATCTAGGCCTAGACGGGGCATATACTATGAGCGGCAAATTGAAATTGTTTAACTTTTTTGAATTTAAAAGGACATAGACAAATTACCATTTTACCCCTAAGTTGCCCCTCATCTAGACCTAACCCAGGGATAAAATGGTAATTAACCATTGCAGCAGAATCTGTCAGCAAATGATTAATTACCATTTTACCCCTGAGTTAGGCCTAGACGAGGGGCAACTCAGGGGTAAAATAGTAATTCTCCTTTTCCGTTATACGCGTAGTCTAGGTCTAAATGGGTCGTCCCAGCCTCGTATACGAGGGATACACCTAGACGACTTCTGCATATCACACCCAAATACACACAAGCATACATACGTATTCCTGGACAAATCAAGCGTATATGGACTGTATTTTCGTGATTTCGAGTTTCACATGTATGTATTTTTACTTATACTTTGTTATTCTTCAATTAATTATCCATTTTCACCGTAGATTATAGGTTAATTTGAGTTTTTTATGGTTTTGGGTGGGTTTTGTTGAAGAAAGTGGGTTTTGGGATGAATAGGAAAGGGCGTCTACCCCTAGACGACCTCATTTTTTTAAATTGTTATTATTAGTTGTTATTATTAGTGTTATTGTTATTATTAGTAGAATTGTTATTATTAATTGTTAGTATTAGTGTGATTATTAGTGTTAATTGTTATTATTAGTAGAATTGTTATTTTAATTGTTAGTATTAGTGTGAATATTAGTGTTAATTGTTATTATTGGTGTTAATTAATTTGTTATTATTAATGTTAATTGTTATTATTATTAATTGTTGTTATTGTTATTAAAATTTCTATAATAATTGTTGTTAATAATAATTATCAATTGTTATTAGTATTAAAATTATAATTATAATAACTTATATAATAATAATAATAATAATAAATATTATTAAATTTAGATTGATTATGGACGAGGTTAAGGATCAGATCCACGGGCTTCGCATCCGCAGGGTACGCGGCGGGCTCCACCACCGCCGACGGATCCACTACACGGTCACCCATACCAGGAGTTTACTCCCGACACCGACGCCGCCCATTTTTGCGGGAAGCTTAGGAGGACGCACGTTGGATCGCATACCGCGATCCACTTGGATGCTATCGAGCCGATTGGTGAGACGCCGAGACTACGTTATTTCATTCTAGTGGATTTGCCGTGGCATCGTCTATTTGACTTAGCTGGCACGCTGAGCTACAAGGAGCTGCTGATCGAGTTTTTATCAACGTTCACATTTCACCCTTCTCGGGCCGACAAGCAACCTCCACAGCCACAGGCTCCTCCCCCTCCGTTTGAGGTTTCTTTCAAGCTTGCCAGTGTTTGGCGTTCGATGACGCTAGCAGAGTTTGCGGTTCATGCGGTATATACCTGCAGGAGGAGATCGCTACAGGTGTTTATACGCAGGGGCTAGTAGTGGTGGATAGACCCACTATTTTAGGATTATGGAAGGTGGTTGTGGGGCCAGACACTTGGGAGCACTTGAGGGCGAATGGGAGGATTTCACATATTGATGACCCATTATACAGGTACGTACGTTATTACAGTAATTATTGGGATTATTATTATTGTTGTTATTATTATTATTATTATTATTATAAATTAATTTCCGTATTTCGCTAACAATTTTGCAGGTATCTACATAGGATGCTCGCAACTTCAATTACGGTTCGCGGCCACAGTCGTGAGTGGTGTACGAGCACCAGCCTCTTTTTCTTCTACTACTTATTGTACAGGAGGCCGTGCGCACTTGCACACGGTCTGGCCCATTACTTCACATATGCCCATCACTGACAGAAGCGCGGATTTTTGTATGGTGGCGCGTACGTGACTGTCATTGGCCGTTCGTTGGGTCATTTACCAGAGACAGACCCATACTTACGGCGGCCATACCATCGACACGGATGGGTTTTTTGACGTTGCGGGGGCTGAAGCTAGTTAAGAGGTTTGACATCCTCGGCTAGCGGTTTAATACTCGCGAAGGTGAGCTATGGGTTCCGGAGGCCCTACCGGAGCACTTCAATCTGGTCTATCCTCCGGCAGATGAGGCACCGGTCGTTCAGCACCATCCGGAGGATTTAGACGGACCAGCACCGCCACAACCACCACCACCTCCCGGGGCGCATCATTTTCCTCGATACGTTATTCCAGGTCATGCCCATGGAGCTACAACATATCTGTAGTTACGAGCCGACGTTGACAGGCTTATGGATATGATGGATTGGTTGGTTCGGGAGGCGCAGGATAGACGAGAGAGAGAAGGGTTAGCTGTCATACCGCTCCCACCACCTCGATCACCTCATCATCAGCAGCAGCTAGATCAAGATTCAGATTTTGACTCGGATGCATAGACCAGCTACATGTTCATATATATATTGTTATGGTGTACAAATTTATATTATATATGTTATATTTAAGTTTGTTTTCAGTTATTCGATTACTTAATGATTGTTTTGAATCGAAATTGAAATATAATACGAAAACAATATATTTTTCAAAATGTTAAATAATATTTACACGATACAATTTTTGAATTCTTTTTAAAATGTTGAATATAGTATTTTAATAGAAAGGTAATATTTAAAAAGTAAAATGTAAAACAATGAAATATTTAAACGATCGAAAACGGTAAGATATTTTTATACAAAAAATAAAACTTTTTAAAATTTAACATCTCAAATTACAACATCAAAACACCTATTTTTTCATTAAAAAAACATCACCCTCCAACAACAATCAATTACCCCACCAAAACACTCATTTTTCAACTAAAAAAACACCAACGTCCTAGACGGGTTGTCTAGGTCTAGACGGGGCATCTAGACCCATTAAATTATGTGCCAGACATTCCCCTACTACCTCCTTGAATTCAGTGCTTATACGACCCGTCTAGCTCTAGACGACCCGTCTAGGACACCAAAGGTGTCCAAATAAACAGCAGGGGTGTGTGAACATCTTGAACCGTATATATATATATATATATGATCTTAGAGTAAGGAAATAAAAAAAAACTATGAGAAAGAAGTCCGCAAATGTCTGTTTTATTATATTTTGAAGTTTTTCTAGAATTGGATAATGCTTCTAGAAACAAATTAGTCAGAATAAAAATTAGACAAGGATATATACAAATAATATTAGATAAGATGACACGTAATCAATATCTTATGTGTTATATGAAATTAAATTAACGTAAATCCTTTAGAAATTATTTATATTATACAATTATATATATAAATAGAAATCCTTAGAAATTATAAATTATATATTATATTCTATATTCTATATTCTATATTCTATATTCTATATTATATTTATATATTATATATCATATAATATATATTATATAATATATAATATAACAATTGTTGAACAATCTTAGGAATAATGTATAGATTGGACAAAAGTCAAATGCTAATTACCATGCTGCCATCTGGTATATTGTTATTAATTTAAAGGTTTAAAATCCTCTTAATAGTTACCTTGAGCTTCTTAGGCTTTTTAATTGTAGAATGTTCATTACTTCTTGGTTTATGTCTACATGATTCTGGATTAATTTAAAGTTTAGTAAAATTAAATAAATTATATTTTATATACTATAAAATAATGATTGTTAAATTTGTTTATTTACTTTTAGCGTTCAACCTATTATTATTATATTACTATTAAGCATTTTTCTTTTATAAATTGTTGTATATATCATTACGACATGCTTTCTCTTTGTCGACAATTCATTTGATAAAAGTTTAATTCGAACATGTCTATATAGTTGCTTTTTGTTCTTTACCATGACGAACATAATCACTACCGTTTGAGAAACATCAATATTGATAGAGGATTCGCTTTTATGGTTTTTATGATATATCCCAATAGATTATTTCTTTGTACCATAAACTATAGCGAGTGTTGCTATTTTTTTTTTCAAATGTGTATATCTCTTTTCGATTACTATATCAAGTGCTGAAATCGTACCGCTACTGTAACCAAACAAACCGCACTGATACCGACCTATAACACGCAGCGGAGTGCGGAGAATATCACCACTTATATGTATTACAATTACCTTGTGTGAATAGTGATCTAAGTTTTATTTTTTGTTTTGCCTTCTTTTTTGTCTTTTTGTATTTTTTAAACTTTTCCCCTTCGACTTTCAGTATTAACACTTAGAACCGCTTCACTTTCTAAAAACTTTGTAACCGAGTTTTATGTATATGTGGGTATAAATTCAAGTTGATTTACGTTTTGACGAAAAATTTTTACGAAAATTATTCGGGTCAAATATAATATGTTCTTATGCGTATATCATATCCATTTGCGATTGGTCTACGATTTGACTTAATTTTTGTTTGGTAAATGAGTTAGGTTAGTTATAATACTTTTTTGTGCTTAGTTTTATGTATATTTTCAATTTGTTTACGTTTTGACGTAAAGTTTTTTTCGAATAACACAGTAACGTGCGGGACAATTTGCTAGTCTAATTACATAAACAATTGATTTCATGTTTAACTAAAATCTAAAAGGCGTTTTATCGTTACAGATTTCATATTTATTTTTAATTTATAAACTTTTACATGCGAAACCAACCAAAATTACTTTGTTTTTTAGATTTAAATCAATTAAAATTTAATTTAATCTACTTTTGTTTTGGTCTCTCTTTTTGTCACACCCCGTATTTTCAACCAAACACCGGTGGGCCCGGGTGGGAAATATCGTGACATAAGTTGATATCATCATAGATAATTAAACACACCACAGCGGAAGTCTTGGATTGAAATTACTATTACAAACCAAATGTTCGAAATACAAAATAATATACAGGCTCGTAATAGAAGATCCACGGGCGGATCATAAATTGTACAAAGAAATAATGTAAAACAGACTTTGGGCAGATCTAGGATTTGCAAGATCATCTTATCACTACTGAGCACTTCCAGCCTATTTTCGTATTTTACCTACAAACTTAGTCTTTTGAAAATACGTCAGCTTTCGCTGGTAAATACACCCAACTGACTCATTTTGAAAACATTTAAATAAAATATATAAGTGCGTATCAACACAAAATCTTTTATAACTTGGGAAAGCTGACATTGCAACCTTGTTAACAGATTCACATGTTTGTCCATACATACAGGGCCCAGTACAAAAACCAAGACATGATTAACGTACATACCACTTATGAACTCACGAAGAAGTTATCCCCAACCAGTGTGGGTAGTTGCATTTGAGCGTTTGTCAGGTGTATGCCTACACCTCGCGCTAAGGTCGTGGCCAGTATCTAATGTAATGAGCCGAGGATATCCATGACAACGTAGTTAACCCCCGATGTTTAAGTTATCAAACAAAACTGACTAAAATGGAATATGCAGATTTACTAGCCACAATCAGGTGTTCGATTGATCCCATTTCCGACCAAGTGGTAATAATTTACCGTATCCCAAACCCGTATAGGGAAAATAAGTCGAGAGTATTTACCTGAGCTATTCTTCGTTTAACGCAAGATTTATTAACTCAGCCGTACACAAAAAGTACTAAGTGCAGATAGCATTTACCTGAAGTCTCTAGTCTGGATTATGGCATAGGCTAACCAATTAAATACTAACGGTCTTATTTAAGTCATTGACTTAGACCGACTAGCGTACTTGATCAAAACGTATAATGCTTGATTAAACGATGATCGGATAAAATATAGTTTAAACCTGACAAGTACTTTGACATGCATAATATGGGTAAACTACAAACATTCTGGATTTTGAAACTTAAATAACAAGGTTAGACCCGTTTCGGTTAATTTTCGTAAACTAGTTACATATGCTTAACCGTACGCATATTAGCGATATCGGGTAACCGGATAAGTCACGGACAAGTTCTATATGCCATTATATTTTAAATAAGTTGTAATATCAGTAGGATATCAACTTATATGCCCGTTAAGGTTTTAAAATGAAACTATATCTCATAAGGGCATTTCGGTAATTATATGTCGTGTAAAAGGAACTTGAATATATTTTAATGTTATGATCATAAGTATTCTGGAAAAACAATTAATTATATGAGTTAATATCAGTAGGATATTAATTATATGTGTAATTTATATTTTATGACCAAACTATGCACCAAAAGGGCATTTTGGTCATTTTACACATAGCTTTATAAATTATTTGGGATTTTTAGTTTGTATCATATACCTATTGTAAAAATGTTTAAAATAAGTTTTAAAAATCAATAGGTAACAAGTCTTGGTTGATAAATATGGTTTAAAACTATATTATGCGCCGAAATGGCGTTTATGTCGTAAAATGACGATTTATGCGATATTTAATTAAAACTAATGTTATGATCAGATTATCAAGTCTTAGATATGTTATTTAATATAACATATCAGTAGATAAAAGATTTACTTTGCAAAGATGTGATTAAAACTATTTTATAAGCCACAAGGGCCTTATCGTCATTTATCGGCATAATACAAGGACTTGTTTATAAACTCAGTTTATAATCTGTTTTGACATCCCAAATAATCCTACTTATAATATTACATCAGTAGGGAACTCATTTTCAAGTTCATTATCATTAAAATCTCCTTTTATGCAAAAATGACATTTTAGTCAAAATGGCATAATTATGGAACTTGTGCATAAACTCATATTCTGATTATGATCATGTAATATAACCTCAGAGAGTTATGCTACATTATATTATGATCATAATGCAACTTTAGATCAGTAGCCAACTAATCTAAATCGGATCAGAATCGAAAGTCAAAGCAGAAGTCAAACTTTGCGACTTTCGGCTTCGAACCGACCCTGGAACTAAAATTGGCGAGTCGAACATGCTCTTTCATGTTCTAATATTTATTACCAACTTGTTTAAGTGTCAAAACAATTTTCATAACATATATAAGATCAAATTTATAATTTTTCTGAAAAATAGCCGGTTTGACTTTTTAATATCATAACTTTGACCTGTCAATTGGTCTAGCAAACGTGATCTTCAGGAGGTGCACTTTATCGGGACTAACACCTACCTTATTACGATCACTTAGCCATGTTCGTTACGAACAATGGCTAGACCATAATGGTCTTAATCGAAAGTCAAGGCGTTTTCCGTAAAACGCTTGACTTTTGGCTATAAAAGCATATAAACGAAAATGCAAGAGGAAGGAACACTTACAAGAGGTTCCTAGAATGCAATAGAACTAAGTTGGATGCTCCTTTCAGTTAGGAACTTCCAGAGGAGGGAGATAGAGTTATGAATGAGAAAGGTGCAAGTTCAAATGGTGAACCTTGGCACCTATTTATAGTTGGAGAGCTTGACGGAGGTGATGCCAGGTGTTAAGGGGTGTAAGAGGAAGCTTACAAGTGTCCTAAAATGTGGCGTAGCAGTTTGGGAAGCCATGGTTTCGAATCAAATGGTTTTTGGCAATTCGTGTGGAGGCCAAGTTAAAATTCTGCAGACACAACTCTCTGGCAGGCCGCGAGAGGCACAGGCCTTGCCTCTCGCGCCCGCGAGCGCCCCTAGGCCACTTTAACATTTTGCCACTTTTAGCCCCTTAACTTATAAAACCCTTTAAAACCTTCTAAAACACCTTTTTTTTAGCATATTTAGCCCTCCTTAACCAATATTTGGCATACCCGGGAGTATGCCCGGACATTGTCGAGCTCTCGGTTCGTTAAAAGGTCACTCAGAGGTATAAATTAACATGTTGACACTTTTAACCCCTCCATTATCCAACTTTCACATATTTACAGAATCAAACCCTCTCGTCCAACAAATGGGACATATGAGAGTTAGGACTTCGTAAAGGATCACTCTGAGGCTCATTATAAGCATGTTGACTCCGATGTCACTCAGAGGTTGGGCATGTTGACACAACGGTCACTCAGAGGCCAAGTTTTAGCATGTTGACACTAATGGTCACTCAGAGGCTATGTTTTAAGCATGTCGACACCAATGGTCACTTAGAGGCTATGTTTTAAGTGTGTTGACACTAATGGTCACTCAGAGGCTTGGTTTATGCATGTTGACATCAGAAGATCACTCAGAGACTTAGTTTGAGTATGTTGACGCTTTTAGTCACTGTTAGTCGTTAATAGACTTAAAATAAGAATATAACATGTGTCGCTATATTATTGGACAAGATTTTTACAGGGTGTTACATCCTCACCCCCTTAAAAGAAATCTCGACCTCGAGATTTTATTCAAAAAGATGTTGGTACTTTTGTCACATAGTGGACTCAACCTCCCATGTAAACTCGGGACCTCTAAAGCTATCCCATTTAAACTTTACTATAGGTATCAGTTTCCTTCGGAGCTTCTTGACCTGTCGATCCTCGATCGAAATTGGTTTCTCAATGAACCTCAGGTTTTCATCTATTTGCACATCTTTATGTGACATTGCTAGCGACTCATCAGCTAGACATTTCTTAAGGTTACTGATGTGGAACACATCATGAATTCCACTTAGCTCCTCGGGTAGCCTAAGATTATAAGCCACAGAACCGACACATTCGATTATTTCGAATGGTCCAATATATCTCGGGCTTAACTTGCTCTTCTTTCCGAAGCTCATCACACCTTTCCAGGGTGACACCTTCAATAATACTTTGTTTCCTATTTGGAACTTAAGAGGTTTTCACCTCTTGTCTGCATAACTTTTCTGCCTATCACGGGCAGCTTTGAGATGATCACGGATTTGTATAATACTATCCGTGGTCTCCTGGATAATCTCGGTCCTGATAGTTGGGCTTCCCCAAGTTCTGCCCAGCACACGGGCATTCGGCATTTTCTCCCATACAAGGCCTCGTAAAGCGCAGCCTTGATGCTTGTATGATAACTATTATTACAGGAGAATTCTATTAGGGGTAAGTGGTCATCCCAACTTCCACCTAAATCAATCACACATGCCCTAAGCATATCTTCCAAAGTTTGAATAGTACACTCACTTTGACCATCAGTCTGAGGATGGTAAGCTGTACTAAAATTTAATCTTGTGCCTAAGGATTGTTGGAAACTTTTCCAAAAATGAGAGGTATATCTAGTATCTCTATCAGATACAATAGATACTGGCACACCATGTAGGGACACAATCTTGTCCACATACAGCTTCACCAATTTGTCTGAATTATACATTTCCTTTATTGGCAAGAAATGTAAATGACTTAGTCAGCCTATCCACAATGACCCAAATAGTGTCACAAGTCCATAGTTACCATTTCTCATTTCTATATGGGAATTTCCAATTGTTGTAGAAGTCCTAACGGCTTCTGATGTTCGGCCTTAACTTGCGAACACGTCAGACACTTAACTACAGAAGTGGCTATGGATTTCTTCAGACCTATCCACCAATAAATCTTTTTCAAATCTTGATACATCTTGTCACCACCCGGGTGAACTGAGTATCTTGAATTATGTGCTTTGTGGAGGATTAGATCTCTAAGTCCTGCAAAAATTGGAACCCAGATTCTATCACTAAACCTAAGGATTCCATCATTTCCAAGCGCTAACTGATCAACAATTCCGCCTAATCCTTCTTTAGGAGCATTAGCCTCTAATAGAGCTTGCTTTGTGCATCTAATAGTTTCTCACTTAAGCTATTTATGAGCTCAATGCTCTTGGCGTTAATCCTTATAGGCTTAACCCGTTCTTTGTGACTTAAGGCATCAGCAACTAAATTTTCCTTACCCTGATGGTAGCGAATTTCGCAATCATAATCATTAAGTGTTTCCATCCAACGACGTTGTCGCATGTTCAATTCTTTCTGATTGAATAGATGTTGTAGGCTCTGATGGTCAGTGAATATAATACACTTTGTGCCATACAAGTAATGTCTTCGTAGCTTTAGTGCAAATACAACGACACCTAATTCCAAATCATGGGTGGTGTAATTCCTTTCGTGCACCTTTAATTGTGGTGATGCATAAGCAATTACCTTGCCTTTTTGCATTAGCACACAACCCATACAAGTGTGCGATGTATCACAGTAAACAATAAAGTCTTCAACACCCTCAGGTAGGGATAACATAGGAGCATTGCTCAACTTGTGTTTCAGAATCTCAAAGATTCTTGTTGTTTTGGACCCCAATTAAACTTAACATTTTTACGGGTCAAGTTAGTTAAAGGAGTGGCTATCCTTGAAAAGTTCTCAATGAACCTTCTGTAGTAACCAGCCAATCCTAAGAAGCTACGTATTCCTGACGGGGTTTTGGGTACTTCCCAACTCTTTATGGCCTCAATTTTGGTGGGATCCACTTGGATACCACGCTCACTTACAATGTGTCAAAGGAATTGGACTTTTCTAAGCCAAAACTCACACTTGGAGAACTTAGCTTAAAGCTTCTCTTGCCTTAGCAGTTCTAAGATGCACCGAAGATGTTTCTCGTGATCAACTTGATTACGAGAATAGATAAGTATGTCGTCTATGAAGACAATGACAAACTTATCCAAATACGTTTTGCAGACTCTATTCTTGAGATCCATGAATGTTGCAGGTGCATGTGTGAGCCCTAAAGGCATCACTAGAAATTCAAAATGACCATATCGGGTCCTGAAGGCAGTCTTAGGAACATCCTCAGTCCTAACCTTCTGCTGATGATATCCAGATCTTAGATCAATCTTGGAGAAATAACTAGCCCCTTGAAGTTGGTCGAATAAATCGTCGATCTTGGGTAATGGGTAATGGTTCTTGATTGTTATCTTGTTCAGTTCGCGGTAGTCAATGCACATCCGCATTGAACCGTTCTTTTTCTTAAAGAAAAGAATTGGAGCTCCCAGGGCGAGGAACTTGGTTGAATGAAGCCTTTCTCTAAGAGTTCATCTAACTGACTCCTCAACTCCTTCATTTCAGTTGGTGCTAGTCGGTATGGAGCTCTAGCTACGGATGCTGATCCAGGTAGGATGTCAATCCTAAACTCTACTTGCCTATCTGTAGGTAGACCTGGTAGTTCTTCGGGAAAGACATTGGAATACTCTGAAATAACTGGAAGGTCTTGCATATTTGGCTTCGGTTCGTTGTAACACCCTATAAAATCGTGTCCAAGAGTATAGTGACACGTGTTGTGTTTTTATATAGTCTATTAAAGACCAATAAGGACTAAAGGCGTCAACATGCTCAAATTGAGCCTCTGACTGACGAACTGATGTCAACATGCATAAATAACAGCCTCTGAGTGACTGATATGTCAACATGCTTGAATTTGGCCTCTGAGTGACTGATATGTCAACATGCTTGAATTTGGCCTCTGAGTGACCGCTACGTCAACATGCCCAGCCTCTGAGTGACATCGGAATCAACATGCTTATAATAAGCCTCTAAGTAATCCTTTGTGAAGTCCTAACTCTCATACGTGTCGTTTGTTGGATGAGAGGGTTCAATTTTGTAAATATGTGAAAGTTGGATCATGGAGGGATTAAAAGTGTCAACATGTTAATTTATACCTCTGAATGACCTTTTAACGAACCGAGAGCTCGACAATGTCCGGGCATACTCTCGGGTATGCCAAGTATTGGCTACGGAAGGCTAAAATTGCTAAAAAGGTGTTTTAGAAGGCCTTTAGAGGCTTTATATAGTTCAGGGGTTAAAAGTGTCAAACCTTGAATCTGGCCATGGGGCGGTCGCGGGCCGCGAGAGTCATGGCCTGTGTCTCTCGCGCCCCGCGAGAACAGGTATGACGCAGAAAGTTTTGTTTGGAGACCAAGCAAAGCTCCAAAATCATTTAAACGAAACCATGGCTTCTCTAAACTGCTATGCCACGTTTTGGGACACTTGTAAGCTTCTTCTTACACCCCTAAACACCTGGCTTCACCTCCTTTGAGCTCTCCAACTATAAATAGGTGCATAAGTCTTCATTCCAACTTGCACTTTTCTCATTAATTCACTCTTCTCCCTCCTCTGAAAGTTCTAGCTGAAAGGAGCATCATTTAGTTCTCTTACATTGTAAGAACCTCTTGTAAGTGTTCCTTGCTCTTGCATTTTCGTTTATAGGCTTTTATAGCCAAAAGTCAAGCGTTTTACGGAAAACGCTTTGACTTTCGGTTAAGACCATTATAGTCCAGCCATTGTTCGAAATGAACATGGCTAAGTGATCATATAAGGTAGGTGTTAATCCCTATAAATGGCACTTTCTAAAGATCACGTTTGCTAGACCAATTGACGGGTCAAAGTTATGATATTAAAAAGTCAAACAAGCCATTTTTGGGAAAAATCATAAATTGATCTTATATATGTTATGAAACCTGTTTTGACACTTAAACAAGTTGGTAATAATTATCAGAACATGTATGAACATGTTCGGCTCGTCAATTTCATTTCTAGGGTCGGTTCGCAACCGAAATCGCAAAGTTTGACTTCTGCTTTGACTTTCGATTCTGACCCGATTCAGATTTGTTACCTACTGATATAAAGTTGCATTATGATCATAATATTATGTAGCATAACCCTCTGAGGTTATATTACATAATCAGAATTTAAGTTTATGCATAAGTTCCATAATTATGCCATTTTTTACCAAAATGTCCTTTTTGAACAAAACAAGGTTTTAATGACAATAAACTTGAAAATGAGTTTCCTACTGATGTAATATTATAAGTAGGATTATTTGGGATGTTAAACCAAGTTGTAAATTGAGTTTCCAAGCAGGTCCTTAAACTATGTCGATAAATGACGGTTTTAGTCCTTGTGACTCATAAAATGATTTTAATCAATCTTTTCAAGGTAAATCATTACCCACTGATATGTTCTATTAAATAACATATTTTAAACATTTTAGGTTTGACCCTAAGGTCAGTTTTCATTAAACATCGCTTAACAACGTCATCTTACGACATAAAAGCGTCATTTCAGCGCATAGTATGGTTTTAAACCATATTATTCACCAAAACTTGATACCTGCTGATTTCAAAATTCATTTTAAACATAATTACAGTAGGTACATGTTATAAACTCAGAATCCCAATAATTTATAAACTATGTGTAAAATGACCAAAATGCCCCTACGGTGCATAGTTTGGTGATAAAAGATAATTTACACATATAATTGCCATCCTACTAATATTATGTCATAAATAAAGTATTTTTTCCAGAATACTTATAATTATAACATTAAATTATATTCAAGTTCTTTTTATATGGTATGAAATTACCAAAATGCCCTTACGAGGCATAGTTTCGTTTTAAAACCTTAACGGGCATACAAGTTGATATCATACTGATATTTTAACTTATTTAAAGTATAATGGCATATAGAACTTGTCCATGACTTATCCGGTTACCCGATATCGCTATTATGCGCACAGTTACGTATATGTAACTATTTTACGGAATTTAACCGTAACGGGTTTAACCTTGTCATTTAGCCTCAAAATCAAGAATGTTTATAGTTTACCCATATTATACAAGTCAACTTCTTGTCGGGTTTAAACTACATTCTATCCGATCATCGTTTAATCAAGCGTTATACGTAATGATCATGTACACTATTCGGTTTATAACACCGTTAGTATTTAATTGGCTAGCTTATGCCATAATCCAGACTAGAGCCTTGCCGATAAATGCTAGCTGCACTTGGTACTTTTATATACGGCTGAGTTATTTAAAAATAAAAGAAGAAGACTAGCTCAGGTAAATACTCTCAACTTATTTTCCCTATACGGGCTTAGGATACGGTAAATTATTATCGTTTGGTCCATTGCAAGGTCAACTTTCCCAAGTTAATAAAAGATTTGGTGTCGTTTGCACTTAGAACCATTTTTAATGTTTCCAAAATGAGTCAGTTGGGTGTATTTACCAGCGTAAGCTGACGTATCTTCCAAAGGCTAACCTGCAGGTATAATACGAAATAGGCTGGAAGCTGCTCGGTAGAGAATAAGAGGATCTTGCAAATTCTTAGATCTGCCTAAAGTCTGTTTTATATTCTTTCTTGTACATTTTACGATCGGCCTGTGGATCTTATATTACAAGCTTGTATATTATTTTGTATTTTCAAACATTCAGTTTGTAATAGTAATTTTACTCCAAGACTTCCGCTGTGCTATGTTTAATTGACAATTATGTTATTAACTTACGTCACGATATTCCCCACCTGGGCCCATCGGTGTTTGGATTTCGGGTTGGAAATCCGGGGTGTGACAGGGTTGGTATCAGAGCCAACGTTTGAGAGAATTAAACACTAGCCTTTTGTGTTTAGTCTCAAACTTATACGAGCACATTCCTTAGACTTCCGAGTCTAGGCATTGACCTAGGATTACTCATTTCATTATTAAGTTATTTGTATTGTTTTTAAATTGATTTCTAACAGGAAAATGCCGCCAGGTGTACGAGGAGAAGTGGACGAGGAAAAGGTCCAATGAGGGGAGGACCATCGGGGCGTATTCCTCAACCTCATAATTCAGATGCATATCAAGAATCAGGAGATTCGTCTCCATGGCAACGAGCGAGACGTTCCGTCTCTAATAGACATTCACCCTCACATTCCCAAAATTCTTACCACTCACACCACTCCTACCATTCTCACCGTTCCCATTCTCATTACTCCTACCATGAAGAGTTTAACCCCAACCATTACTTAAACACGCCTCCAGCTGATCAAAATCAGTTGGACCAGCCACATCCTATGGACGAGGACTCCGACCCAGAGATGCCACCGTCGGGATCAAATGTGCATCCCATTGAAATTTCGAGCGATTCAAACTCATATGCCGGATCGCCCTACCAAGGTCCTAACGAGTGGGACCAATATTGGAACCAATTCACTTTCGCTCACACTCCTTCTCACCACTCTCAACCACCCCCAGTTCAAGAAGATGTCCACATGGAACCCGTGGACCAACCTCAACAACCACCTGAGCCACCAAGAAGAAAGCGGGGAGCACGTATGTCAGTGCATGCCGGACAAAGGTCGGGATCGCTGCCATCTTCCCCAGTTCTTACCCCACCATTCAAGAGGACCCACAAATGGGTGGACCCTCTAATGTTCCACCTATAGTGGAACCAACACCAACCCCTGCTGTTCAACCACCACCAACGGGTTATACTAACCCAATTCCCACGTACCCAGACACGTCTGGATATGATCCATTTAACCCGTCTACGCCGGTAGACTATCAAGCGTGGTCGCAAGACCCATACATGCAGGCGGTTATGTACAACGCACTTTACCCGTCTCCTTTCACACCTACCTATCCATTAACTGGTTATCCAACTTATGGGTACCAGTATCCGGTTATGTCACAACCTCAGCCACAACCTCCGCCACCACTAGAGGCCATTAATGAGGCCTTAGAAAGGATGAAAGAGATGCAGCAACAGGCGGAGAAAACAGAAAAGAAGACGAACAAGTTCTTCAAGAAACTCTCCAAATTGGTCAAGCGAAAGAAAGACGAGTGAAGTCTTTTCTATTATATGTAGTCCCTGCATGGACATTGTTATTTCTTTAGTCCCTGTGTGGACATTTTGTTTCTTTTAGTCCTTGCATGGACAATCAGTTTCATTTATTTGTTTCAGGTATTGTAATTTCTTATGCAAATTTAATGAAATACTTTGGAATTATATATATATGTATTCATCCTCTTGAAAACGAGCGTCTCGATTTTTCTCGAATTTATGCTCTGCGATATAATTCCAAAAAGATCTTAATGGTTTTGATTTGCCAAGTGGCACAGACCACATATTTGGCCAAATATATATATATGATAGTTAAGAACGGAAGGGTCTTCTATCAAGATAGTTAAGGGAAGTTATCCTTCTATCTAGGGGTGGTGGACTAAGTTCAAGCCTCCAAGTCATTTAAGGTTAATGCGACCGGGACTATTAATCAACCACTAAGATCCTCTTATGTTAACATTCAAGTAATATGCATACTCTTGGTAGTGTGACTTGAGGAATCACGCTAGCCTTCAAGGTAATGGACTATGTCCTAACCTTATATAGCCCTTGTGATCTGTGTCATCCCGGCTAATATCACAAGTGCGGTGATTTAACATCCGTTAGAGATGTATTTTATATAACCCTTGTGATCTATTTGATCCCGGTTATATAGCCTTTGTGATCTGTTTGATCCCGGCTAAATAAGCCCTTGTGATCTGTGTGATCCCGGCTAATATCACCAGTGCGGTGATTTAACATCCGTTAGAGATGTATTTTATATAACCCTTGTGATCTATTTGATCTCGGTTATATAGCCTTTGTGATCTGTTTGATCCCGGCTAAATAAGCCTTTGTGATCTGTGTGATCCCGGCTAATATCACCAGTGCGGTGATTTAACATCCGTTAGAGATGTATTTTATATAACCCTTTTGATCTATTTGATCCCGGTTATATAGCCCTTGTGATCTGTTTTGATCCCGACTAATATCACCAGTGCGGTGATTAAACATCCCTTAGCGATGTATTACCCTTTCGGGTTATGATCTATTCTATAAAGCCCATGTGATCTATTTGATCCCGGCTACTATCATCAGTGCGATGATAATTAAACATCCATTAGCAATGTAGTGCTTATGTGCCCTATTATATGTCCATTAGTGACAGGCCTAAGTGCCATATCCTATGTCCATTAGTGACAGACCCTTTTTGCCACATTTGATGTCCTATGTGACAAGTCTATGTGCTATATAATTGTCAAATATGACAATGACAGTTGTGACATTGCGATCCCCTGTCTAATAATAAATGGACTACGGCGAAATTGTAATTTGCTTATGATGGTCCTAGTAAGACCTAGGCCAAATATAGATATAATAAGCCTAAGAGTTGTGATGTTATTCACACCTAAGTATAGGTAATGGATTGTTATATCCAATGTTAAAAGCCAATATGGTTGATATACCATGGCTAAACAAAATTTTAATTGGTGTATAGAAATCAAGACTTAAAGATGGCCAATTCTAATGAAGCACAAAGTAGCCATCAGAACGTCAAAGACGCTGAAAATATAGCCATAAATAATAATGATTTCTAAGCTCGCATTGATGCGGCTGTAGAAAAGGCCATGGGTAAGGCCATAGAGAAATTAAGAGAGTCGAGTGCTACTCGCTCTAAGCCATTATCAATTCCCCATCCTCAGCTCATAAGGAGAACTCTGTTCACTCATCAAATGCGAAGAGTGAACCTAAGAGGATAAACTATGCTTATAGGTCCCGTTCTTCCAAGGACGGATGTACCTACAAATATTTTGTCTCCTGTAAGCCCCGAGACTTTAATGGGGAAAAAGGAACCGTAGAAGCCCTAAAGTGGCTGGACGAAATGGAGACCATTGTAGACATCAGCAGTTGTGCTGAAAGGGACGGGGTCAAGTACGTATCACAATCCTTCAAGGGTGATGCCCTAACATGGTGGAAGGCCATGATTCAATCAACAGGTAAGGTACACCTGTACAACTTGGGATGGTCCAAGTTTGTTGATTTGATAAAGGAAACTTATTGCCTAACCCATGAGGTGGAGAAAATAGAGACAGACTTCTTGTCTCTTTCCGTGAAAAACCTAGACTGTCGGAAGTACGTTTCCGATTTTAATTGCTTATCTAGGTTAGTTTCCTATCTTATCACCCCTGAATCCAAACGCATTGCGCGTTTTATAAATGGATTAGCGCCTGAGATTAAGGGCATGGTAAAGGCTGCTCAGCCTAGTACCTATAGGTCTGCTGTTAACCTATCTCTCCCTAACCCTTGATATAGTGAGGCAGAAGTCAGTCAAGCCTGAAACTGACTGGAAAAGAAAGAGAGAGGAAGACAACTCCCATAGATTTAATAAGAAAAATAAAGGGAGGTTCGGGTTCAAAGGGAACCAAGGCAAGTCGGCTATGATACGATTCTGTAAGACTTGCAACTGAAGACACTAGGACAGTGTAATCCTGACCCACAAGCTAGACCTTGTGGCATATGTAAAAGAAGGGGGCATAAGACCCTAGATTGTAAAGATCTTAAGGATATTGTATGTTATATTTGCAATGAAAAAGGGCACATTGCAACTAGCTGCCCTAAGAATTCAAGGAATAATAATCTGAAGCTTCGAGAGGCCAAGAAGGGGAATGCGCGCCCCTTTCGGCTAACTACTAAGGAAGCTGTTAATGACAATAACGTCATAACAGGTACTTTCCCCATTAATGATATTTTTGCTAGAGTACTATTTGATTCGGGTGCAGATAAATCATTTGTTGATCATAAGTTTAGTAAACTATTAAATCTGACTGTAAGAACTCTAGATAAGACTTATGAGATAGAACTTGCCGACGGAACCTTAGAAACTGCTTCTTCCATTCTTGATGGATGTTCCATATCCATTAAGAATCACTCCATCCCTATCTCTCTTTTGCCAATGAAATTGGCGGGGTTTGATGTTGTCTTAGGCATGGATTGGTTATCTCATGACCAAGCCCGCATTGCCTACGATAAAAAGCTCATCGAGATTAAGACCCCATCTGGTGAAATGATCACCATCTTTGGAGACTCACACTATGGACTGCCAGACAAAGTGTCGTTATTTAAGGCATCCAAGTGTTTGAGAAGAGGCTGTGTCATCTACATGGCACAAGTAACCATCAATGAGCCTAAACCAAGCATTGAAGACTTACCAGTTATCTCAGAGTATCCCGATGTTTTCCCTGAAGAATTACCAGGCCTACCTCCAGATAGGCAAGTGGAGTTCCGAATAGATATCATACCAGGAGTAACACCCATAGCTAGAGCTCCATATAGGCTAGCTCCAACCGAAATGAATGAGTTAAGAACACAATTAGATGAACTCTTGGGGAAAGGCTTTATCCAGCCTAGTTCCTCACCTTGGGGAGCTCCTATTTTGTTTGAAAAGAAGAAAGACGGTTCGATGCGAATGTGCATCGACCACCGGGAGCTGAACAAGCTAACCATTAAAAATAGATATCCTCTGCCCAGGATCGATGATTTATTCGATCATCTTCAAGGGGCTAGTTATTTTTCTAAGATAGATTTAATATCAGGATATCATCAACAAAAGGTTAAAAATGAAGATGTTCCTAAGACAGCCTTCAGGACCCGCTATGGTCATTTTGAGTTTTTGGTGATGCCTTTTGGGCTCACAAATGCACCAGCAGCATTCATGGATCTAATGATTAGAGTCTGCAAGCCATATTTGGATAAGTTTGTCATTGTCTTCATAGACGACATACTTATCTATTCTCGTAATCAAAATGATCACGAGAAACATCTCGGTGCATCCTAGAATTATTAAGGTAGGAGAAACTTTATGCAAAGTTCTCTAAATGCGAATTTTGGCTTAGAGAAGTCCAATTTCTTGGACACATGGTAAGTGAGCGTGGTATCCAAGTGGATCCCGCCAAAATTGAGGCCATAATGAATTGGGAAGTGTCCAAGACCCCAACAGAAGTTCGTAGTTTCTTAGGACTGGCTGGTTACTATAGGAGGTTCATTGAGAACTTTTCAAGGATAACCACTCCTTTAACTTCCTGGACCCGTAAGAATATTAAGTATAATTGGGGTCCAAAGCAACAAGAATCTTTTGAGATGCTTAAACACAAGCTGAGCAACGCTCCTGTGTTATCTCTACCTGAAGGTATTGAGAATTTTGTTGTTTATTGTGATGCATCACACACCGGTATGGGTTGTGTGCTAATGCAAAATGGCAAGGTAATTGCCTATGCATCACGACAACTAAAGGTGCATGAAAGGAATTACACCACCCGTGATTTTGGAATTGGGTGCCGTGTATTTGCACTAAAACTGTGGAGACATTACTTATATGGCACAAAGTGTGTTATATACACAGACCATAAAAGTCTCCAACATCTATTCAATCAAAAAGAATTGAACATGCGACAACGCCGTTGGATGGAAACTCTTAATGATTATGATTGTGAGATTTGCTACCATCCAGGCAAGGCAAATATAGTTGCCGATGCCTTAAGTCGCAAGGAGAAGGTTAAACCTATAAGGATTAACGCAAAGAGCATTGAGCTCATAAATAGCTTAAGTGAGAAGCTATTAGATGCGCAGAAGCAAGCCTTGTTAGAGGCTAACATCCTTAATGAGAGATTAGGCAGAACCATTGATCAATTAATGCCTGGAAAGGATGGAATCCTAAGATTTAATGATAGAATTTGGGTTCCGATCTTTGGAGGACTTAGGAATCTAATCCTCCAGGAAGCGCATAATTCAAGATACTCTGTTCACCGGTTGGTGACAAGATGTATCAAGATTTGAAGAAGAATTATTGGTGGATGGGTTTGAAGAAGTCCATAGCCACTTATGTAGCTAAGTGTCTGACGTGTTCGCAAGTTAAGGCCGAACATCAGAAACCGTCAGAATTACTACAACAATTAGAGATTCCCACTTGGAAATAGGAAATGGTAACTATGGATTTGATTACTAAGTTACCTAAGACCAAATGTGGTAATGACACTATTTGGGTCATAGTGGATAGGCTGACTAAGTCAGCTCACTTCTTGCCAATTAAAGAGACGTATAATTCAGATAAATTGGCTAAGTTGTATGTGGACAAAATAGTGTCCCTACACGGTGTGCCAGTATCTATTGTATCCGATAGAGATACTAGATACACATCTCACTTTTGGAAAAGTTTCCAACAATCGTTAGGCACACGATTAAATTTTAGTACGACTTACCATCCGCAGACTGATGGTCAAAGTGAACGTACTATTTAGTCACTAGAAGACATACTTAGGGTATGTCTAATTGATTTAGGTGGAAGTTGGGATGACCACTTACCCCTAATAGAATTCTCATACAATAACAGTTATCATACAAGCATCAAGGCTGCTCCTTTGAGGCCTTGTATGGGAGAAGATGTAGAACGCCCGTATGTTGGGCAGAAGTTGGGGAGGCCCAACTGTCAGGACCTGAGATTGTCCTGGAGACCACGGAAAAGATTATGCAAATCCGTGATCGTCTCAAAGCTGCCAGAGATAGGCAGAAAAGCTATGCTGACAAGAGGTGTAAACCTCTTCAGTTCCAAATAGGGGACAAAGTTATGCTAAAAGTATCACCCTGGAAAGGAGTGATGCGTTTCGGAAAGAAGGACAAGTTAAGCCCTAGGTATATAGGACCCTTCGAGATAATCGAACTTGTCGACCTGTAGCTTATAAGCTCAGATTGCCAGAGGAGCTTAGTGGAATCCATGATGTATTCCACATATCTAATCTTAAGAAATGTCTAGCTGATGAGTCGCTAGAAATGTCGCACAATGAGGTGCAATTGATGAAAACCTGAGGTTCATAGAGAAACCAATTTCGATCGAGGATCAACAGGTTAAGAAGCTCCGGAGAAAAATGATACCTATAGTAAAGGTTAAGTGGGACGCTTTAAGAGGTCCTGAGTATACATGGGAGGTTGAGTCCACCATGCGACAAAAGTACCCCCATCTTTTTGAATAAAATCTCGAGGTCGAGATTTCTTTTAAGGGGGTGAGGATGTAACACCCTGTACAATTGTGTCCAATAGTATAGTGACACGTGTTGTATTTTTATATAGTCTATTAAAGACCAATAAGGACTGCTCAAATTAAGCCTCTGAGTGACGAACCGATGTCAACATGCATAAATAACAGCCTCTGAGTGACTGATATGTCAACATGCTTAAATCAAAAGCCTCTGAGTGACTGATATGTCAACATGCTTGAAATTTGGCCTCTGAGTGACCACTACGTCAAGATGCCCAGCCTCTAAGTGACATCGGAATCAACATGCTTATAATAAGCATCTGAGTGATCCTTTGTGAAGTCCTAACTCTCATACGTGTCATTTGTTGGATGAAAGGGTTCAATTTTGTAAATATGTGAAAGTTGGATAATAGAGGGATTAAAAGTGTCAACATGTTAATTTATACCTCTGAATGACCTTTTAACGAACCAAGAGCTCGACAATGTTCGGGCATAATCCCGGGTATGCCAAGTATTGGCTACGGAAGGCTAAAATTGCTAAAAGGTGTTTTAGAAGGCCTTTAGAGACATGGCCTTTGTCTCTCGCGCCCCGCGAGAACAGGTCTGACGCAGAAAGTTTTGTTTGGAGACCAAGCAAAGCTCCAAAACCATTTAAACGAAACCATGGCTTCTCTAAACTGCTATGCCACGTTTTGGGACACTTGTAAGCTTCTTCTTACACCCCTAAACACCTGGATTCACCTCCTTTGAGCTCTCTAACTATAGATATGTGCATAAGTCTTCATTCCAACTTGCACTTTTCTCATTAATTCACTCTTCTCCCTCCTCTGAAAGTTCCTAGCTGAAAGGATCATCCAACATAGTTCTCTTGCATTGTAGGAACCTTTTGTAAGTGTTCCTTGCTCTTGCATTTTCGTTTATAGGCTTTTATAACCAAAAGTCAAGTATTTTACAGAAAACGCCTTGGCTTTCGATTAAGACCATTATGGTCTAGCCATTGTTCGTAAAGAACATGGCTAAGTGATCGTAATAAGGTAGGTGTTAGTCCCTATAAAGAGCACCTCTTGAAGATCACGTTTGCTAGACCAATTGACGGGTCAAACTTATGATATTAAAAAGTCAAATAGACCATTTTTCAGAAAAATCATAAATTGATCTTATATGTGCTATGAAACCTGTTTTGATACTTAAAAATGTTAGTAATAATTATTAGAACATGAAAGAACATGTTCAACTCGTCAATTTCAGTTCTAGGGTCGGTTCGCAACCAAAAGTCGCAAAGTTTGACTTCTGCTTTGACTTTCGATTCTGACCCGATTTAGATTAGTTACCTACTGATCTAAAGTTGCATTATATAGTAATATGTAGCATAACCCTCTGAGGTTATATTACATGATCATAATCAGAATCTAAGTTTATGCATAAGTTCCGTAATTATGCCATTTTTGACCAAAATGCCCTTTTTGAACAAAACAAGGTTTTAATGATAATAAACTTGAAAATGAGTTTCCTACTGATGTAATATTATAAGTAGGATTATTTGGGATGTTAAACCAAGTTGTAAACTGAGTTTCCAAGCAGGTCCTTAAACTGTGTCGATAAATGATGGTTTTAGTCCTTGTGACTCATAAAATGATTTTAATCAATCTTTTCAAGGTAAATCATTTACCCACTGATATGTTATATTAAATAACATATTTTAAACATTTTAAGTCTGACTCTAAGGTCAGTTTTCATTAAACATCGCTTAACAACGTCATCTTACAACATAAAAGCGCCATTTCGGCACATAGTATGGTTTTAAACCATATTATTGACTAAAACTTGATACCTACTGATTTCAAAACTCATTTTAAACATAATTACAGTAGATACATGTTATAAACTCAGAATCCCAAATAATTTATAAACTATGTGTAATATGACCAAAATGCCCCTTTAGTGCATAGTTTGGTCATAAAAGATAATTTACACATATAATTGTTATCATACTAATATTATGTCATAAATAAAGTATTTTTCTAGAATACTTATAATTATAACATTAAATTATATTCAAGTTTTTTTTATATGGTATGAAATTACCAAAATGCCCTTACGAGGCATAGTTTCGTTTTAAAACCTTAACGGGCATACAAGTTGATATCATACTGATATTTTAACTTATTTAAAGTATAATGTCATATAGAACTTGTCCATGACTTATCCAGTTACCCGATATCGCTATTATGCACACATTTACGTATATGTAACTATTTTACGGAATTTAACCGTAACGGGTTTAACCTTGTCATTTAGCATCAAAATCCAGAATGTTAATAGTTTACCCATATTATACAAGTCAAGTACTTGTTGGGTTTAAACTACATTCTATCCGATCATCGTTTAATCAAGTATTATACATAATGATCGTGTACACTATTCGGTTTATAAGACCGTTAGTATTTAATTGGCTAGCTTATGCCATAATCTAGACTAGAGCCTTGCCGATAAATGCTATCTGCACTCGGTACTTTTGTATAAGGCTGAGTTATTTAAAAATAAAAGAAGAAGACTAGCTCAGGTAAATACTCTCGACTTATTTTCCCTATACGGGCTTGGGATACGGTAAAGTATTATCGTTTGGTGCATTGGAAGGTAAACTTTCCCAAGTTAACAAAAGATTTGGTGCCGTTTGCACTTAGAACCATTTTTAATGTTTCCAAAATGAGTCAGTTGGGTGTATTTACCAGCGTAAGCTAACGTATCTTCCAAAGGCTAACCTGCAGGCATAATACGAAATAGGCCGGAAGCTGCTTGGTAGAGAATAAGAGGATCTTGCAAATCCTTAGATCTGCCTAAAGTATGTTTTATATTCTTTCTTGTACATTTTACGATCCGCCTGTGGATCTTCTATTACAAGCTTGTATATTATTTTGTATTTTCAAACATTCGGTTTGTAATAGTAATTTTACTCCAAGACTTCCGCTGTGCTATGTTTAATTGACAATGCTATTATCAACTTACGTCACGATACTCCCCACCCGGGCCCACCGGTGTTTGGATTTCGGGGTTGGAAATCCGGGGTGTGACATTCGTTGATAGTGACTTGTGCCATGTAAATAACACAACCTTTCCTTAAACACTTGGATGTCTTAAATAACGACACCTTGTCTGGCAATCCATAGTGTGAATATCAAATGATGGTGATCATTTCCCAAGATGGGGTTTTAATTTCGATGAGTTTCTTATCACAGGCAATGCAGCCTTGGTTATTGGATAACCAATTCATGCCTAAAACTACATCGAACCCCGCCAATTTCATTGGCAAAAGAGAGATAGGAACGGAATGATTCTTAATGAATATAGAGCATCCATCAAGAATAGAATATGCTATCTCTAAAGTTCCATCAGCAAGTTCTATCTCATAAGTTTTGTCTAGAGTTCTTATGGGTAAGTTTAATAGTTTGCTAAACTTATGGTCTACAAAAGACTTATCTGCACCCGAATAAAAAAGAACTCTAGAAAATATATCGTTGATGAGGAAAGTACTTGTTATGACGTTGTTGTCATTAACGGTCTCCCTATCATTTATCCGGAAAGCACGAGCATTCCCTTTCTTAGCCTCTCTGTATTTTGCATCATTATTTGTGGGGTTCTTAGGGCAATTGGGCTTAATATGCCCTTTCTCATTACAGCCATAACAAACAGCATCTTTAGGATTTTTGCATTCATGAGCCTTATGCCCTTTTCTTTTGCAAATACCACAGGGTTTAATCTGAGGGTCGGTATTGCATTGCCCTCAATGCCTGCGGCTACTGGTCTTGCATAGAGGTCTATCATCAAGCCTATGTTGGTTCTTTTTTAGCCCAAAGTTTCCTTTCTTCTTAAACCTTTGGGAGTTATCATCCTCCCGTTTTCTTTTTCCGTCAGTTTCTATCTTGACTGACTTTCGCCTCACCAAATCCAAGGTGAGGGAGAGAGATAGGTCAACAGCGGACCTATAGGTAGTAGGCTAAGCAGCCTTTACCATCCCCTTTATCTCGGGCGATAACCCATTAATAAAACGTGCAATGTGTTTGGTTTCAGGGGTAATCAGATAGGAAACTAAACTAGATAGAAAATTGAAATCGGAAACATACTTCCGAGAATCTAGGTTCTTCATTGTGAGAGTCAGGAAATCTGACTCTATCTTTTCCACCTCATGGGGTGGGCAGTAGGTTTCCTTAACAAGGTCCACAAACTTGGACCATCCCAAATTGTACAGGTATACTTTACCTATGGATTGGATCGTAGCCTTCCACCAAATTAAGGCATCACCTTTGAAGGATTATGATACATACTTTACCACATCCTTTTCAGCACAGCCACTGATATCCACAATCGTTTCCATCTCATCGAGCCACTTTAAGGCTTCTACAGCTCCTTTCTCCCCATTAAAGTATCGGGGTTTGCAGGAGATGAAACATTTGTAGGTACATCCGTTTTTAGAAGAACGGGACCTATCAGCAAATTTTATTTTCTTTGGTTCACTCTTCGCATTTAAAGAGTGAACTGAGCTCTCTTTATGAGCTAAGGATGGTGCGATTGATAATGGTCTGGAGCGAGTAGCACGCGACTCCCTAAGTTTTTCTATGGCCTTTTCCATGGCCTTTCCCACAGCTGCGTCTATGCGAGCTTGGGAATCTTCATTATTAATGGCTATGTTCTCTACGTTATTAGAGTTAACATCCCGGATGCTACTTTGTGCCTCATCCGAGTTGGCCATTCTTTAAAGCTTTGGTTCTAAACACCAAATTAAATTTCTTTTAGCTATGGTATTAATAACCATATTGGTTGTAAACATTGGATATGACAATCCATTGCCTAATCAAGCTAGTGTGAATAACATCACAACTCTTAGGCTTATTATATCTATTTTTGGCCTAGGTCTCAAAAGGACCATCAAGGGCAAATTATAATTTGGACATAGTCCATATATTATTAGACAGTGGATCGTAAATTGACAATTATATGTAGCTCATAGGCTTGTCACTTAATGGACATAATAATTGGGCACTTTGGCCTGTCACTAATGGACATAAATTATGGCACATTGGCCTGTCAATAATGGACATAAAATATGGCACATTGGCCTGTCACTAATGGACATAAAATATGACACATTGGCCATCATCTCTAATGGATGTCAATTATTATCATCATATTGATGATATTAGCCGGGATCACATTGATCATATAGGCTATAAATAGGTTTTAGGACATAGTCCATTTAGCTGATGGCTAGTGTGGTTCCTCAAGCCACACTACCAGGAGTATGAACATTCCTGAATGTTAACATAAGAGTACCTTAATGGTTGATTAATAGTCTCGGTCACATTCGACCTTAATGACTTGGAGGCTTGAACTTAGTCCACCACCTCTCGATAGAAGGATAACTTCCCTTAACTATCATGATAGAAGGCCCTTTCATCCTTAACTATCATTTATAAGTTGGCCAAATATGTGGCATGTGCCACTAGGCTAATCAAAACCATTAAGATCTTTTTGGAATTATTTAGCAGAGCAAAAATTTCGAATAAAATCGAGACGCTTGCTTTGAAAAGGATGAATATATATATGTATATATATATACATATATATATATATATATATATATATATATATATATATATATATATATATATAATTCCAAATACTTCATTAAATTTCAATAGAAGTTACAATACTAGAAACAACGAAATAAATTGTCCATGCAAGGACTAAAGAAATAAAAATGTCCACACAGGGACTAAAGAAATAACAATGTCCTCGCAGGGACTAACATATATTATTAGAAAAAGACTTCACTCGTGCTTCTTTCTTTTAACTAGTTTGGAGAATTTCTTGAAGAACTTGTTCGTCTTCTTCTCTGTTTTCTCCACTTGTTGTTGCATCTCTTTCATTCATTCTAAGGCCTTATTAATGGCCTCTAGTGGCAGCGGAGGTTGTGGCTGTGGTTGTGGCATACTAGGATACTGGTACCCATAACTTGGATATCTAGTAGGTGGATAAGCAGGTGGAAAAGGAGACGGGTAAAGTGCATTATGCATGACTGCTTGCATGTAAGGGTCATGCGACCATGCTTGGTAATCAACACGTGTCGATGGGTTAAAAGGAGCATATCCAGACGTATCCGGATATGTTGGGATAGGGTTATTATAACCCGATGGTGGTGGTTAAACCATTGGTGGTGGTGTTGGTTCCACCACAGGTGATGCATTAGAGGGTCCACCCATTTGTGGGTCCTCTTGAATGGTGGGGTAGGGTTTAGGGAATGGTGGTAGCGAACCCGATCGTTGACCTGCACGTACTGACATACGTGCTCCACGTTTCCTCTTCGGCTGCTCAGGTGGCGGCTGATGATGTTCCACTTGTTCCATGTGAACATCTTCTTGTATAGGAGGTGGTTGAGAGTGATGGGAAGGAGTGTTGGCAAAGGTAAATTGGTTCCAATATTAGTCCCATTCATTAGGACCTTGATATGGCGATCCAGCATAAGAGTTTGAATCTCTCGATATCTCTATGGGATGTGCATTTGAACCTGACGGCGGCATCTCCGGATCGGAGTCCTCGTCCATGGGATTTGGCTGATCCAACTGATTCTGATCAGCTGGGGGTGTGTTAAAGTATTGGTTGGGGTTAAATTCAACCTGATAAGAATGATGGGAATGATGAGAGTGGTGTGAATGATGTGAATGGTACGAGTGATAAGAATTTTGGGTATGGGAAGGTGAATGTTGTGGTAGTGGCCATGAATCTCCCGAATCTTCATAGGGGTTCGGGTGATGTGGATGTGGAGGAATATGTCCTGAAGGTCCTCCCCTCATTGGTCCTTTTCCTCTACCTCGTACACATGGCGGCATTTTTCTGTTAAAAATCAATTCAAAAACAATACTAATAACTTAATAATGAAATGAGTAATCCTAGGTCAATGCCTAGACTCGGAAGTCTAAGGAATGTGCTTGTGTAAGTTTGAGATTAAACACAAAAGGCTAGTGTTTAATTCTCTCAAACTTGGCTCTGATACCAACCTGTCACACCCCGTATTTTCAACCAAACACCGGTGGGCCCGGGTGGGGAAGATCGTGACGTAAGTTGATATCAACATAGACAATTAAACACAGCACAGCGGAAGTCTTGGATTGAAATTACTATTACAAACCAAATGTTCGAAATACAAAATAATATACAGGCTCATAATAGAAGATCCACAGGTGGATCATAAATTGTACAAAGAAAGAATGTAAAACAGACTTTGGGCAGATCTAGGATTTGCAAGATCCTCTTATCACTACCGCACTTCCAGCCTATTTTCGTATTGTACCTGCAAACTTAGTCTTTTGAAAATACGTCAGCTTTCGCTGGTAAATACACCCAACTGACTCATTTAAAAACATTTAAATAAAATATCTTAAGTGCGTATCAACACAAAATCTTTTATAACTTGGGAAAGCTGACCTTGCAACCTTGTTAACAGATTCACATGTTTGTCCATACATACAGGGCACAGTACAAAACCCGAGACATGATTAACGTACATACCACTTATGAACTCACGAAGGAGTTATCCCCAACCAGTGTGGGTAGTTGCATTTAAGCATTTGTCAGGTGTATGCCTACACCTCGCGCTAAGGTCGTGGCCATTATCTAATGTAATGAGCCGAGGATATCCAGGACACGGTAGTTAACCCCCGATGTTTAAGTTATCAAACAAAACTGATTAAAATGGAATATGCGGATTTACTAGCCACAATCAGGCGTTCGATTGATCCCATTTCCGACCAAGCGGTAATAATTTACCGTATCCCAAGCCCGTATAGGGAAAATAAGTCGAGAGTATTTACCTGAGCTATTCTTCGTTTAACGCAAGATTTATTAACTCAGCCGTACACAAAAAGTACTAAGTGCAGATAGCATTTACTTGCAAGTCTCTAGTCGGATTATGGCATAAGCTAACCAATTAAATACTAACTGTCTTATTTAAGTCATTGACTTAGACCGACTAGCATACTTGATCAAAACACATAATGCTTGATTAAACTTTGATCGGATAAAATGTAGTTTAAACCTGACAAGTACTTTGACTTGCATAATATGGGTACACTAAAGAAATTCTGGATTTTGAAACTTAAATGACAAGGTTAGACCCGTTTCGGTTAATTTTCGTAAACTAGTTACATATGCTTAACCGTACGCATATTAGCGATATCGGGTAACCAGATAAGTCATGGACAAGTTCTATATGCCATTATATTTTAAATAAGGTAACAAGTTTTGGTTGATAAATATGGTTTAAAACTATATTATGCGCCGAAATGGCGTTTATGTCGTAAAATGATGATTTATGCGATATTTAATGAAAACTGATGTTATGATCAGATTATCAAGTCTTAGATATGTTATTTAATATAACATATCAGTAAATAAAAGATTTATTTTGAAAAGATATGACTAAAACTATTTTATAAGCCATAAGGGCCTTATCGTCATTTATCGACATAATACAAGGACTTGTTTATAAACTCAGTTTATAATATGTTTTGACATCCCAAATAATCCTACTTATAATATTACATCAGTAGGAAACTCATTTTCAAGTTCATTATCTTTAAAATCTCCTTTTATGCAAAAAGGGCATTTTAGTCAAAATTGCATAATTATGGAACTTGTGCATAAACTCAGATTCTGATTATGATCATGTAATATAACCTCAGAGGGTTATGCTACATTATATTACGATTATAATGCAACTTTAGATCAGTAGCTAACTAATCGAAATCGGGTCAGAATAGAAAGTCAAAGCAGAAGTCAAACTTTGCGACTTTCGGTTGCGAACCGACCCTAGAACTGAAATTGACGAGTTGAACATGTTCTTTCATGTTCTAATAATTACTACCAACTTTTTTAAGTGTCAAAACAGGTTTCATAGCACATATAAGATTAATTTATGATTTTTTCTGAAAAATTGTCTATTTGACTTTTTAATATCATAACTTTGACCCGTCAATTGGTCTAGCAAACGTGATCTTAAAGAGGTGCCCTTTATAGGGACTAACACCTACCTTATTATGATCACTTAGCCATGTTCGTTACGAACAATGGCTAAACCATAATGGTCTTAATCGAAAGTCAAGGCGTTTTCCGTAAAACGCTTGACTTTTGGCAAAAAGCCTATAAACGAAAATGCAAGAGGAAGGAACACTTACAAGAGGTTCCTAGAATGCAATAGAACTAAGTTGGATGCTCCTTTTAGTTAGGAACTTCCAGAGGAGGGAGATAGAGTTGTGAATGAGAAAGGTGCAAGTTCAAATGGTGAACCTTGGCACCTATTTATAGTTGGAGAGCTTGACGGAGGTGATGCCAGGTGTTAAGGGGTGTAAGAGGAAGCATACAAGTGTCCTAAAATGTGGCGTAGCAGTTTGGGAAGCCATGGTTTCGAATCAAATGGTTTTTGGCAATTTGTGTGGAAGCCAAGTTAAAATTCTGCAGACACAGCTCTCTGGCGGGCCGCGAGAGGCACAAGCCTTGCCTCTCGCGCCCCGCGAGCGCCCCTAGGCCACTTTTACATTTTGCCACTTTTAGCCCCTTAACTTATAAAACCCTCTAAAACCTTCTAAAACACCTTTTTAGCATATTTAGCCCTCCATAACCAATATTTGACATACCCGGGAGTATGCCCAGACATTTTCGAGCTCTCGGTTTGTTAAAAGGTCACTCAGAGGTATAAATTAACATGTTGACACTTTTAACCCCTCCATTATCCAACTTTCACATATTTACATAATTGAACCCTCTCGTCCAACAAATGGGACATATGAGAGTTAGGACTTCGTAAAGGATAACTCAAAGGCTCATTATAAGCATGCTGACTCCAATGTCACTCAGAGGCTGGGCTTGTTGACACAACGGTCACTCAGAGGCCAAGTTTTAGCATGTTGACACTAATGGTCACTCAGAGGCTATGTTTTAAGCATGTCGACACCAATGGTCACTCAGAGGCTATGTTTTAAGCATGTTGACACTAATGGTCACTCAGAGGCTTCGTTTATGCATGTTGACATCAGAAGATCACTCAGAGACTTAGTTTGAGCATGTTGACATTTTTAGTCCCTGTTAGTCTTTAGTAGAATTAAAATAAAAATATAACACGTGTCGCTATATTATCGGACACGATTTGTACATGGTGTTACACTTTTCCCTCTTGAAATGTGCGTATATATACATTTTTGTATAATAAATTTTACACACGAACTTGGTTTTAATATTTATTAAAATGATTTATACCTTAACATTAAAACACACACAAAAAAGGACAATTATACCCTATTATATATGTAGTAAAGTATAGGTAAGAACCAGATGTCGATCCATGGAAGCGGGTGCATGAGTACTAAACCGTTGTTATTGGTTTACCGGCATAAAGATAGGTGAATGAAGTTTTTAACTAAACTAATCTAAAACTATATTTAAAACATAAAAGACTCCAAATACAAAAATATATATTATCCTGTTTTACAAACAACCTAAGCATGTTAACTAAGTCAGAAATGTCACAAAGGCACTAGATCAATCTTCCAATTATATAGACAATTAGTATCCCTTTCGAGAATCCTAACATGACAATCCTTCGGAAAACTAATGCGATAGACACACTTTAGCCACCTAAAATCGTTCATAAACGTGCTATTGATATATTTTCATTTAAATCTTCTTAAGATAATCTAGTCATTCGTTAAGAATTTTCTAACCTCACTTAATCAA
Source organism: Scalesia atractyloides (assembly GCA_947069175.1). Classification (NCBI taxonomy): domain Eukaryota; kingdom Viridiplantae; phylum Streptophyta; class Magnoliopsida; order Asterales; family Asteraceae; genus Scalesia; species Scalesia atractyloides. The sequence goes on along the minus strand of CAMTDV010000001.1, from coordinate 48,847,655 downwards.
GGAAAGTTATACTGATAACACAATACAACCACCAATACAAGCATAATGTAGATCATATCACAAACTATTTTGTATTACAAACCTTGAACAATAATCCACCAAAATAGTACTTTCAACTAAAACCACTAAACAAAGATCATAAATTATGTCAGGTACTTGTAACAACACCATCTAACCCGTTAGGGTCCTTACGTGCAAGAAAGTACTCTTGATTAACATTTGATTTACCTTTTATTAAACCGATACCCATTTCTAATTTCACGGTGTAAACATATTAACAAGTTAATAGCTTACTAATAAGTGCTTAATCAAGGGTTTTTCAACATGTCTCAACTAAACATTTAATATTCATCCAAGATAACAAAATATAATCAAGAATCCAACATTAATGAAACATGTTTGCAATATGATCATCAAGATTTAAACATGAAAAGTAGCAAAGTTTCATACAAAGAAGATTAACATACTAATGTTTGTTCATAAAACAAGTAAACTAGTGTTTTTACCCTAAGTCTACAATAATACAGAATACATCAAATCAATGATTGAAATACAACCAAAATCATGGAAAGAATAAGAATTCAAACCATAAGCAAGTAAGGATTAGATGGATTGGATGATAAATAGGTTTCTTTGCAACTAGGATGCTTAAATCCGACCCAAACAGGCTGTTTCTAGAGCCCCAACTCGCCCAAAAGTTAGCAAAAATATCCAATAATTGATCAGAATGTCTTTGCTCTGTTTTATACAACTTTTGAAAAGTGCACGGCCGTGTGCTTAAAGTGCACGCCCGTGCACTATACAAGTCTAATCATGACGTCAGCTGCAGGGTATGGGTTAAGAAAGTGGCTGATTTGGCTGCAAAGTTCACGCACGGCCGTGCACAAAAAGTGCATGGTCGTGCATGTCCGAGAAAATGGATGCACGGTTGGTCGCACGGGGTGTGCTTCCAAGGATCAGAGGGCGCACGGGGGTGCATCTGAGACGCACTACCGTACATGTCTGAAAAATCAGTTGGACTACACTGGTCACGAGTCTGAACGGTCGTGCAAAAGGAACGCACGGCCATGCATGACCTGTGTCTTCTGCAGATTGTGAAGTTTTCATCCAAAATGCTCGGAAACTCCGAATTTTAAATTTGCCCGTGAAACGTCGTTGAAGATCTGAAAACCTAAAAGTACACGATTAAGAACCTAAACATTAAATTTGTAGTCAAAAACACGTAAAACAAGAGTAAAATGAGGGACTAAAACACGTATAATTTAGTGTATATCACCTCCGTAGATCCATCAGTACCACAAACAATTAATCAAAGGATCATCCTCCAACTTGAATAACTGATCACGAGTTTCAGCAGCCATGGATACTTTTTCTTTCTTATTACATTCTACACTCTACATATCTATGGAAGTATATGGAAGTAATATTTCAGTTGAAAACGAATAGTATACAATAATAAACACCTATAATATGGAGTATGAGAAATCACGCTTAATGATGTTTTTTCTTTCAGATTCATTTGGAGAATGACGAAGTTGTTTTGTTTGTCTAGGTTTAATCACACATGTTTCTTTCCGGTATATTGATTATTGATAAAAATTTACAGAGAATAAAAAATAAACAGAACAAAGTTATTTTAAAATTCTGATGAATGAAGAATTATTTACGATGTGCTTATTAATTTGCAACAAAGGAATATAATTTATCCATCTGATTTATCGATTGTCGTGATGATGATTGAGGAACATCTTGTAGATTATCGATCGTAGAGGACTTAATCATGGATCCAAAATTAATGGAGAGAATAGGTACTTAGACATTTAATTTGTTTTTAGTTAAATTTATTTAAAACTTTGTTGTTTTGATGGTTTCACATCTAATGTTAGATGCTTAACAATACTATATTCATTTTTCCCATATAGGGCTCGGTTCAAATTAGAACCACCACAAGTTGCAAGAACCATGAGAACTTTTTGTTCCCGTGCGAGGTGGGCCAAATATATTTTGCACAAACGTAGATGAAAATATTATAAACACAGCTGTAAAAAAAGTAAAAAAAAATTGTCGAGTCGCTAGTTTTGACTGATTCAAGTTTTTTTACGCGCTAGCATAAATTTTGCATTGAAGATAAATATTTTTTTCGTCTCATGTAAATGTGAGTATGTAGTATTTTTAAATTTTTTTCTGAAACAAGTGGTCTTTTTTATGACTTTTGGAGAAAAAAATTTCGAAAAACCTTTTAGATGGCTTAGTTCTCACAATTATCACAATTTAAGATGATTCTCATTTTAACCCATCCCTATATATATATATATATATATATATATATATATATATATATATATAATTCAACAATTAACATTGTGCTAATATGTTATGTTTCTTCCGGTATCGAGCAGCACTTAGTTTACTAATAAAACATATATTCACAACTTATTTATGATAATCAATTTCACAAACAAATATTATTTTTTCATCTTCTAATTAAATTAACAAACATATCCAAAAGATTTAATAATAACATAATAATCTTTAAAGGGTTTAATTATAACATAATCTAGAAAAAAAAATGAACATATCACAACTATCATTTAATTATCGGTGTCAAGTAACAATAACTACCTTACAATTGGTATTCAACGAAGTTCACTAGTTAATGTTATTGGTAGTCAACAAAGTTCACCAATTGTTAATGTTAGAATAAGAAGTTACTGAATAGTCTTGGGTGAATTGGTAAAATATGGGAAAGAAGTCCAAAAATGTTCCTTTTTATTAGGGAAAATCATATCAACCCCTATGTTAGAATAAGAAATTACTTGAATAGTCTTGGCAGAATGGGTAAAATACGGGAAATAAGTCCAAAAATGTCCCTTTTTATTAGGGAAAGTCATATCAACTCCTATTTGACCATTTAAAATTGCATGATTTTTTTATTAGAGTATACAGTCAAAATTATTGGGCATTTTATTAGATCCGTCAAAAAGGTTTTTTCTCCCTCAAAACCACTCAGGTTTCGTAAAAGTTGCCAAATTAATCTATTTCTCTAACACCATTAAAAACTAAAGGTAAATGATTGGTATTTTTTATGGATCTCGCAAGTGCCAATCTTAGGGACGATTTTAGTAGTTTACTCTTTTTAATGTTTTTTCTAATTTTTATATTAACATTTTCTTATTCTTCATGTTTAAATTTTATGTTTCTCTAAAAATATTTTAGATTTTTTTAACTAACTAATTTTTTTAAACTATTTAATTTATAGAGTATTATATTAACATTTTCTTATTCTTCATGTTTAAATTTTATGTTTCTCTAAAAACATTTTAGATTTTTTTAACTAACTATTTTTTTAAAACTATTTAATTTATAGAGTATGAAAACAACTGAATCCAATATATCAGAAACTCATACTGAAGATGTTCATACATCTGGTTTGAGGGGGAGATAGGAGGAGATGTGAATGCTGGTGAGGATAAATAAACACTTATGCAATACTAATCACATCCGTTCTTGATAGTCCAACAACCGAGGATTTATTTGAGTTCGATGATATTGAAAAAGGATAGTATGTGCCCAATTAGACAAAGGAAGATATTGCGAGATTGTGCGGTGTTAGTGAAGAGGACTTTGTATTTGATTTTGAAAAGGAGTTGGAAGAAAGTAAGAATGATGACAAGCAAGAAGCTTACGTATTCCAACCAATTCCGGATGCTAATGAATTTGATGAAGTAGTGATGGAAGATGATTTTGATGATGAAGAAGATAGATATGCTAGTCACATTAATGAAGAATTTCCCACATTCACTGAGATGTTTGCTGATGAGGCAGAAGATATAGTGAAACGAAAGGTGGAAGAGAGAATCAAGATAGGAAAACCCCAAGAATTGAAAGACATAATACAGTATCGGACATGCAAAAATGGTTTAGAAAGATTCCTGATGAAAGAAAGTTTCGTAGACCATTATCATTTATCATGAGGAACAAAGATATTTCACTTGGTCATATAATAAGCTGGTGGTGGATACCAGAGTTGAAGGTGATTGCGATACGAAGAGAGTATGGGGTACAATATTTTAGGAATATCAATCACATCAAAATTTTACCATGGTGGGATGTGACGAAGTTGTGTAGAACGAGATTAATCAATTATGAGTTGAGCAAGTATAATCAGAGGGTTCTGAGGTTCATTAAACAACAAGCAAAGAATAATTTCAGGTGGTGCAAGCCTCAGGAACCAAAAAGAATTGTGTCAAAAGACGAAATAGATCCAGAGACGGGAAAGCCGAAGGTGACATTGGTGTATAAACGCCCGAAGACTATTATAAATATGCCGTTGATGAAGATGGAACAAGACTTTCATGTAGAATTTAAATGGTGGCACTACGATCAAAAGACTGGAGAAGCAGTTATTGTGCTTTACAAGGATGGTAACTTGAGATCCATCAGGTTGTATGATCTGATGTGGATTGTGAACATGTTAGAGAAAGATATAGAGATGTTGTTCTACAACAAGATTTATTTTGCAAGTATTGAAAAGATCAAGCAATGCAGTATCCAAAGGTAGTAAGAGTTTGTTATACTTAAGATATACATTCTGGACGAATGTGGTTATTGAATGGAGAACGATTGAGAAGAAGGGTGATACGAGGGAAAAGTAGAAAGCGTAGAGGATTGAGGACAGACAAAGAAAGCTTCAATCACAAGGTACCAATATGTGAATTGGGCTCCAAAGATTGACCAGACACCAATAGAAGGTTTTGAAAAGAGAAGACAAAAGTACAAGAAGAACCTCTTTGGAAGCAAAGGTTAAAGACCAACGAAGACAAGACTTCGGCATCATCCAAGGGGGAGTCTGTTGATACACAATGTCCAATGCCTACGTCTTAGTTGAGTCTAGAACTAATGTATAGGACAGTAAATTAGGGTATTTTGTATGTTGAATTGAATTTAGCATGTAAAGAATGCTCATACGCGTGTATGAACATCCTTAACCGCACGCATGAGCTTATGCGTGTGAGTGTGCCTATAAAAGGTCATGCTCATACGTGTGGAACATAACTTGAACTTTTGGAACTTTGTGCACTTTGACAGATTGTAAAGATTTGTTGTCCAAAACTTAATGAAACTTTGTATTTTGGAAGAAGTGTATTACATGATTATGTCTTGGATTCCGTACTTAATATGATCCGTTAGATATTGGTCAATTTAGATTTTTGTGTTTACAATCATTTCTAGCCAAATAATTATGATCTTACATTGATGAAAAGTGCCTTAGGACAAAGAATTGAAGATCTGCAAGACCTAATCAGTCTTCCACTGGAAAAGGATCCAAAACACACTGATTCTTTGAACTTTGAATTACAATTCAAAGGACAAATTAGAGAACAGTTGATGAGAAGTAAAGATTGATTAAATAAACATTTGTTTTGGCATCTGTTGGGGTTTTGACATGTTTATCAAAGTTATTTTATCCGTATAAAATAAAAAACACAGCGGAATATTTATTTAAAACATGTTACTTAAAAGATATAAAACCCATTTTATATGTAAAACCAAAACCCGAATCCATATATGTACATGTATGCTATCAAAACACAACCATAGGGTGTTTAGAATACTACCTTTCAAGTAGTTAGGAGATGAAGAAGATGATGTTCTTGAATGGAAATCTTCAAATGAGAAGACCTCAAGCTTGTATACCCCAAGCCTTCCAACAAACACCACAAGATTGCTAGGATTTCTACACTTATGAACTCACTTAAAACACCCTCTTGACAACCACCTTTGGCCGAAAACTGAGAGCTCTTTTTAGAGTTCTTGCACTTGAATTTTTATCTAGAGAATATGTGTATGTAATGTATGAATTAAAAAACACCAAATTACTCCATATAATCTTACAAGATCAAGTGTTGGATTTTGTGAGATTGTGTAAGATATTGCATGAAATATGAATGGTGGAAGACCACCTTGGGAAGACTCCCAAAAATTGGCCATATGGCCTTGTTTTTGTCACCCAACATTTTCAATTTCATTTTTAAAAGCCTTATATTTATTTTGTAACTTTTATAAAACTATAACATCACATGTTATAAGACTTATGCAACAAACCACAATTATTTATAATGTTACTTAACCCATTAAATAACAATATAAAATATTCTCTCACAATAAATTATCCATATAATTTATTAGTTTCTCAAGTGCAATTATTTAGAAAACCAATTGCTAAATATTCTAAGTGTTAATATTTATTTGTTTGATCACATCATAAATAAATATTATGTGTGTTTGTCTAGCTTGTTATTGGGTATGACCCGACTTGGATCATAACGTACTAGCCACATCAATTTAATATGTCTCTTGGGCATACCGATTCCAACAGCATCATCTATTCTAAAGAGAGATTGTTGGAGCTACAAAAAAGCAGATGATATCCAAAAGCCAAAACAACAATAAGATCAAGAAATAAACACTTGATGAAGCATTTCTCCTCCCAAAGATAGTGAATCTTGAACACCTAAATCAGAGCATCTAGTGAAGATCAGCTAACATATGTTTGAAGTCTTGGAACTACTATTAATGAAGAAACAAGGTTTGTTCAAGCCTAAAGTCTGTTGAAGCAAATGTCTGATGAAGGATACCAAACATCTATGTAACACCTCGTAAAATTCACGTACGGTATTATACAAACACGTGTACGTACCCTCGGATGATGCCTCAAATAATTTAGCCACTAAACTCCTCAAACGTGTCTAAAATGTTTTTTAACCTGACCGTAGCTTAAGGTCCAGGACCATAAGCTACGGTCCAGACTCACTGTTTGATTTTAAAACTAACCGTAAGTTACGGTCTGATGACCGTAGCCTACAACGGGCCTCTAGAACTCCTATTTTTCATCATTTTAACTTTCAACTAATAACCCAAAGGCCCCTGGACTTTATTATTTCGTTTTCTTGCATAACCAAGCCATCTTTCGGCCCGAACGACTCCCGGTTGAAGTGATATCTTTTGATTCACCATCCTCGAGTATTCCACGCTATCACCAAACCTTTAACTTTACTAATTTAGGTAAATTAACCTTTAAAACCATAAGGATTCGTATTTATTGTATTCTATGCTAGTAACTACGAATAAGTCACAAAAGCACCTAGTGTGACACTCGTTAATGTTCGGTTTATTCGTACTCTTCTTTAATACAACACGTGTTGAACGAAAAGAACTAATTGTGTCATTGTGTCATTGAATATAAGTCAATGGACAATTCATGACAATCCATAAAACTCTTTTTGAGGGGCTAAATGTGTCAAAACCCCAAATTTCTGTCAAGATGCCCCCTCTCCTGCAAATTGCCACACTCTTGCAGCTCTTGACACCTTTTTAGACACTTGTGATGATCCTACAACACCTCCAACACCTGGCTTCATCCACACACACCCTCTTGCACTATAAAAGCTCACTAAGTTCACTCATTCTTTGCTCATCTCCTCTTCTCCTCTCTTATTACACTCTTGGAAGTTCCTTATCATCTAGGAGTATCCCTTTGAGTTCTAAACTTCTCTTGGGTCACTTGTAAGTGTTCCATCTCTGCTCTTTTCTTTTTATAGGCTTTCAATAGCCAAAAGTTAAGCATTTTCGACAAATGCTCTGACTTTCGGTTAAGACCATCATGGTCTAGCCATTGTTCAAGTTGGACATGGCTAAGTGATCGTAATTAGGTAGGTATTAATCCCTTAAAAGGGAACCTCCTAAGAATCACGTTTACTAGGTCAATTGACGAGTCAAAGTTTATGTTTTAAAATGTCAAACGAGTCAGATTTTATAAATATTATAATCTGAGTTTATGTATGTTATAAATATGTGACACTAAAAAAAGTTGGTAATAATTATTAGAACATGTGGGAAGATGTTCGGCTCGTCAATTTCAGTCCTAGGGTCGGTTCACAACCGAAAGTCACAAAGTTTGACTTCTGCTTTGACCATCAATTCTGACCTGACTTACATTATTTTACTACTGATTTATGGTAGCATTATGATCGTAATAGAATGTAGCGTAACCCTATGAGGTTATATTACATGATCATAATTATAATATGAGTTTATGCACAAGTTCCGCTAAATGTCAATCTTTGACAAAAATGGCCTTTTTACATTAAACAAGGTTTTAATCAACAACGAGCTTGCAAATGAATTACCTACTGATATATATAGTTAACATATTATGATGTTATTATTCTAATCATAGACTAAGTTTTAATATAATATCGTAAATTATATTTTTAAAGGATCAAAATGCCCTTTCGGTGCATAGTTTGGTCCTACACCATAAATCACACTTATGTGTGCAATCTTACTGATAATATATTTCACATTAAGTATTTTTCCAAAGTGTTTATGATCATAACATCAGAATATATGCAAGTTCCTTTTATACGACATATAATGGTCGAAACATCTTAATAGGCGTAGTTTCGTTTTAAAACCTCAACGGGCATATAACTTGATATCCTACTGATATTATAACTTATTTAAAGTATAATGACATATAGAACTTGTTTGTAACTCATCCAGTTACGCGATATCGCTTATATGCGTATGGTTAAGTATATGTAACTAGTTTATGAAAATTAACCAAAACGGGTTTAACCTTATCATTTTAATCTCAAATTCTAGAATGTTAATTGTTTACCCATGACATACAATTCTTAAGTACTTGTTGGGTTTTAACTACATTCTGTCCAGTCATCGCTTAATCTAGCGTATTGTACCGTTTTGATCCTTTAAGCTAGTCGGTCTAAGTCTATGACTTAAATAGGACCGTTAGCATTCTAATTGGTTAGCTTATGCCATTTTCCAGACTAAAACTCTCCAGTAAATGTTATCTGCACTTATCTAATAGATTAAACAGCTGAGTTAATATAAACTTACAGTTAAATCAAGTGCTAGCTCAGGTAAATACTCTTGACTTATTTTCCTTATACGGGCTTGGGTTACGGTAAATTATTACCGATTGGTCGGAAATGGGATCAATCAAATGCCGGATTGTGGCTAGTAAATCTGCACATTCCGTTTTGATCAGTTTTGTTTGATAATTTAAACATCGGGGGTTAACGACCGTGTCCTGAATATCCTCGGCTCATTTAAGATACTGATGGCCACGACCAAAGCATGGGGTGCAGGCATACACCCGACAGATGCGAATGCTAAAATACTTTTACCCACAAATTGGGGAAAGCTCCTTCATGAGTTCATAAGTGGTATGTCAGTTAATCATGTCTCGGTCTCTGTACTGGGCCCTATATATATTGACAAACATGTGAATCTGTTAACAAGGTTATAAGTATAACTTTCCCAAGTTATTAAAGATTTTTATGTGCCTTGTGCACTTAAATCAATTTTTGAAATGTTTTCAAAACAAGTCAGTTAATTGTATTTACCAACGAAAGCTGACGTATTTTCATAAGACTAAGTTGCAGGTACAATACGAAATAGGCTGGAAGCTTATTCCCATAGGCAAGAATAGAGAAAATAAAAGCATAACTCAAATACCCAAGCTGACAGAGATAGGTTTACCAGGGAGAAAAAATGATGAACTTATTACAACAGGCGATTAAAGAGGATATCTTTACACTTCTGCAACATCAAGGTTCTGGTCAGTCAAACTGGAATGCACTAAAGATGAAACATCAAGGAAATATGTCAATGCAAAAAAGCAAGAAGGCGCTTTTGAAGAAAGAGTTCGATATATTTACTTCAATGAAGGGAGATTCGATGAAGCAGCTAGTCGAGAGATATTATCATTTGGTGACGGAAATGAAGCGGGTAAAGATTGAGAAACAAGATTATGAATGGGTTGACAAGTTTGCGGATGCTCTACCATAGGGAGATTGGTCTACATATCTTTTGATCTTGAAGAGCATTTTACTGAATACAACAAACTGACTCTTCCAAAATTCATATAAAAGTTGGAGGCTCACGAGCTAGATTTGAGAAAAATGGCCAAGATGAAGGAGCAACAATGCAACATGACGTGGGGTTGTATTATAAAGTTAGTTATACGAATATCTAGATGAGTCCAAAGATCTAGACAACATTTAGTAAAGAAACGAGTTCTGGAAATTCATCAAACAACAACGAATTTCTAGCAATGGAAGTTACTCATACCCTGAACAATTTCAATCTTACGATCCTAACACTCCGAATCAAAGCCCACAATCGTCACAAAGTTCAAACAACTACTCGAACCAGAACTATGTTAATCCTTATGTTCTTCAATGCAACATCGTAGTTAATCATCAAAATGCTCAAGGTTTTACAGAATCTACTACAAAAGAGCACATGACATTTCTTGCCTCGATCCTCGAATCCTATGAATGCCTAGTTGCCGGTAGGATTGGTAACTGCAACATGACAAAAGAGGATTATGATCAAATAGATTCTGATGAAATGGAGTTGATTGACATTAGGTGGAGTATGGTGAGCGTTGTGAGGAGAGCTCAACAGTTCATGGAGTTAACTGGGTGAAGCAGCATTGGAGGACCGGATTCAAAACTAGGGTTCGATAAATCGAAAGTTACTTGCTTTAAGTGCAACGAAAACGGTCATTTTAAACGAGAATGCACAAACCGGGAGATGAATGGTAACAGCAATCCATTTGGAAGTGATTATTACAAAAGGGCAAATACATCGTAGAAATTCTCAACGTCCGCAATCTTCTAGACCAATTCCAATCGAAGACGGGTCTAAGTCCAACGACAAAGCTTTGGTTGTGATGCAAGAAGATGAGGGTTTCAACTGGAACAATCTGATTCCTAAAACTGAAAGTTTGGCACTCATGGCTGAAATATTAGAGTTGGATGTATCTGAGAAAGTTGAAAAAGTTATGGATGAAGACAAAGCTAAAGTGGTGAAAGCTACAGATGAATTACTTGCTGAAATCAAGTTTGATGAATGCCTATAAAATTTTGTTGAAGCTGAATCAACAACACTAGATTCTGAACAGTTTCAAATACCAATAAAGGAGGTGTTGAACAATGCATTTCGATCTATCTTAACTCCTGATGTTTTTAAATCTTTTGTAGGTTTCTTCGGAGAAGATAGAAACTATGATGATCCACATTTCAATGACGATGAAAAGGAACAGATTGAAGGGATCATCGATGTGAAAAAAGAAATGAACGCCGATATATTGAATGAGATCGTAGAGAAGACGATGATAGCACAACTTAAAGAGCTAGAGAAATCATCTGACAAAAAGAAAGTTGTGACTAAGTCGGTAATTGAAGAGAGTAAAACTGATGACAGAGTGATTTCAGTACTAAACCATGCAAAACATGCACTGACAAGGATGAAGCATACAAAGTTTTGAAAAAACATACAAACGATTTGTCATATGATTTAAAAAGTGTAAAGAAGCGTATGATAAACTTCAAAATCAATTAATCAGTTTTGACAAGCAAATAAAGAAAATGAAGCAACAATGTTAAGGATAAAGAAAACAGTTTTAGATAAATAGACTATTATTAACAATCACATTGATACTATTGCTAATCTAAAACAAGAGCTTGAAACTGATTAAATTGAAACTGAAAGAGTTGATAAGAAGATTAAAAGCTATTCTACAGCTTCTTATGTCCTAGAACATATTCTCCCAAAACCCACAGGTAAAGATGAAGAGACGGGAGAAGATGTCTATGGATATCACAATCAAGGTGTAGGGTATCGTCGAGTTCCACCCCCGATGTGGAACAGTTATTCAAAAAAATATCATGATGGGGTGGATAAGGCATTAAATGTGAAATTAAAAACTGAACAAAAAGACAAATTGCCTGAAAATCTCGATGTGACCTACACCAACTCAGAGTCTGATTGTGAATCAGAAGTTGTGAAGAACATTGTAGAAAAAGTTTTTGAAAATCACAGTGACAAAACTGAGTTTGAAACAGTCAAAACCAAGTTTTGAAAAAAGTGGTTCAAGTTCACATTCTGATAGTGATGATAGCTTTCGCATGCGATATATTCCCAAATCGGGAAATAAATTTGTTTGATCCAAATGTATTGATGTATAAAATGAATGGATCAGAAGAGTTATATTCTGATTATGATTTCCCGCTACGGAATGTTAATTTGAATATGGTCGAAAAAGTTATCAAATTGGTAGAAGTTGAAATGTAAGAAGTCGACACAAGTGTGTTAAGTGGTAAAAAAATTTCAAACTTAAAAAATGAACACGGATTTGTTGAGTCTAATTACTATAAACCACGAAACTCCCACTGTAGTAATCAACAAAGAAACAATCATTCTCGGAGAAATGGTTCGGGTTATGGTAATCGAAGTTATGGTAAGTTTGGATAAACTAAATTTGTGAAGAAAATGACTTTCGTTTCAGAAACAAGTTCTGAAAGCGAAAAAGAAAGTCAGTTTAGGAATCAACCGAATGATGAATTCTTTGAACAAAAGGTGAAGCGTGAACAGGTTGAAGGACCTTCTATCTTAACTGATAGAAGAACTTGTTTTAAATGCAATCAAGTTGGACACATCTCATATAAATTTCCAAAAAAAGGTCCTAAACTCGTTCATGTACCAAAGAAGGCTTCAGAAGATGTTAAGCAAAAGCTGCAGATTGTTGAACCAAAGATGATTCTTAAAAGAAATGTTGAATCTAAACAAGAATTCAAATCGGTAAACATTTCTACTCATAAAGCCGTTGAATCTTCAAAAACAAATGAATTACACAAAGAAAACAAAATGTATGAATCATATTTGGGCAGTAAAAAAGAGTGAATCTTTTGAAGTAATTCAAGAAACTAAATCAAAAGAAACAGTTGAAAAGATTGAGACTAAAAGTGTTTTAGTGAAAATGAGTGCGTGAGTGTTGCTGTTAACTCACCCAAGACCGCAAAGGCTTGGGTCTCACTGTTTAAATAATCGTTATTTGCATGTGCAGGTGCTACCGAGATCCATTATATCAAAGTGGATCATGGATAGTGGTGCCTCTAGACACATGACGGGAATGTTAGCTCTACTTTACGATGTGAAACCAATTCAAGGGGGCTACGTTGGGTTTGCAGGCAATCAAGGTGGACGTATAGTTGGCAAGGATATTCTTTATAATGGGATGGTTTCATTCGACAAGGTCAATTATATTGCCGAACTAGAAAAACCTTTTGAGTATCTCGCAAATATGCGACAAGAAGTTCACGATTCATTTCACCGACAGAGAATGTCTAATTCTAAAGCAGGGTTCGTTATTCAAGAAGAATGGATTCTCATAGGTGCTCACGAGTGAGCGATTTATACGTGCTTGATATGAGTTTTGTGATTACTACAACAAAGACCGTACAATGTTTCATGTTTAAAGCTATAGAGTAAGAGTCGATTCTTTGGCACATAAAAACAGGGCATATCCATCTTAGGAAGATGACTTATCCGATTCATAATCAGTTAGTAGAAGGTGTTAATCTAATGAACTTTCATCTGAGTGACGATTGTATTTGCTACAAAAAGGGAAAGCGGAAAAAGAAATCGCATCCTTAGAAGCTCCTCAATTCCCTAAAGCTACCACTAGAACGCCTACACATGGATCTTTTTGGGCCTGTTAATGTTAGAAGCATTTTGGAAGATCTATATTGTCTGGTAGTGACCGATGATTACTCAAGATTTTAGTAGGTTATTGTGAATTGCGTGATGCTGGGTTATTGTTAGTTTGCGAATTGGGTTAATATAGGCTTAGGTTCATTTGTGAACAACCTCCTTGACAGTGAATTGTGTGAACTAATCTTAGCCATTGATTTATTAATACACCATATATATATATATATATATATATATATATATATATATATATATATATATATATATATATATATATATATGGTAGGTTCATTTGTGAACAACCCCCTTGACAGTGAACTGTATGAACTAATCTTAGCCATTGATTTATCAATACACAAGTGTAAATCAATGGCAAAGATTTTATGATGAAAATACACTAGTGTATTTTACGATTTAGTGATGCAAATCAATGGTAAGGATTTGTTCACTCAGTTCACAAATACACTAGTGTTCACTCTAGAACCCCACGAGTTGGGAGAACTATAAAACTCTTACTTAGCGCACGAGTTTGGCAACCATTTTTTGCACAAACTTAAATGAAAATGTTTCAAACACATTTTAAAAAACCAAAAAAAAGTTGTTAAGCCAGTAGTTATTACTAATGTAAATTTTTTTATGCAACAATGACATCATCAATAATTTTTTTATATTGATTTAAATTTTTGCATGCGGCATTTTTTTGGGTACATGTGATTTCTTTTAAAGATTTTTGAGGTATTTTTTTTGAAAAAACCTTCTATAGGACTCGTTCTCATGGTTCTTACAACTCAAGATGATTCTCATTTTACTTTTTCTCTATACACACACTTATATGTTGGTAGTTTTGTAAGATCGGTAAATTTGGTATATATATCTTGGTAGTATGTTAATATATTAATTTGGTTTTTGATGTATATTATTTTTGAAATTTGTTTTGGGGTTATTCCATAACCCGTCATTTATGAATCACATTGACAACTATCTCGCTTTGAGGGGAAGCAAGTCGCGGATCAAGACGAAGGAAACGATGGTGATGATGATATGTTAGGATGTTAATGTGCGAAAACAAATAACTTTTAAGTAATTTTAGGATGTTTATATAACGTGTTTTTAGGACTCGTACATTACGCAAGAATGTTAACAAAAAAATTAATGTAAAACGTTCAACAGCACACGTGCGTTGTAGAGAGTAACTTTTCAAATTTAGGACGAAAAGTAAAACGACAGAGAAATAAACAAAGAAATTAAAAATACTCGTATTTCTATCACCCGCACTTCACGGTAGATTTTAAACGTAGATAAAAGAAATACAAAATATAGTCGTAATATAACAAAAAGAATATCGACACTTGTTAGATTTTTTATATTTTCTATATAGAACTAAATAAAAGAAATAAAAACAAAACATATCCACTTTATTGAGTTGATGCCATTTCTAAAATAAATAGACTTATCAAACTTACAAGTTATTTCTAACAAAAGGGGGGGCAAAAAAAATACCACTTTGCTTTTCCAAGTGGAAGAGAAAGGGCCAGATGGTTGTGCACCAAACGTAAGTACATATAACAGGAAAAGTAGTATAAAATTAAATAATATATATAAGAAGTAAGAAGAAACTTGCAAATTAATATAGGAATAATTATTATGTTTATGTAACTTGTTTCTGTGTTGTGGAAAACTGGAAATTGACAGGTTTTATCTAGCTTAATAATTGAAATTATCGTAAATGCTAAAAAGAAAATAAAAAAAAAAGACTCTTACCGCACCCTTTACTGACGAAACGTAATAGTGACGATCTTTAGCGACAACATATCATCACTAATCTTTATAGACCTTTAGCAACGACAAAACCTCAGCAACAAATGGACCAATACCGACCAATCTTTAGTGGTGACGATCACCATCTTAGCGGCGACAAAAGTTGTCACTGATGCCTCTATTTCTTGTAGTGCGCTTATATACATATACATCCTCTAAAATTTTTACATCTCTAAACTAAGTGTTACAAATTAACTATAATAAATATGAAATAGAAATTAAACAAGGTTAAGAGTTCAAACGAATATATAAATCGATCCAATATACAAACATCAAAAGAACAATAATAATCATCGAACATTCTTAGCAAGATACCTACTTGCTACCTATACAATCATCTTCTAGTATTTAGTGAATACAAATTTTACTGAACTAAAAGAAGATATTGCATGGCGATCGTACATGGTACATAAAAGGCCTTAACAATGATAGCACTAAAAGTTCATGAATGTTTGATTTAAATGAACGATGAGCTAAATGTTCAAGAATTATATATGTTTGTTGTTTATTACTTATGAAAATTTAAAAATAGATTACCATTTTACTGTTCATTCGTTTACATTATAGGCAATATTGTACATGCTTGCTGATATATTTGGTCAATGTATTGCTTCTTTTGTTTGTTTTTCTTCTAATTTTATATTTGGTCAATGTAAGTTATTGCTTCTTTTTGTTTTTTTTTAATTTTAACTACTTTATGTTTTTAATTTTGAACTTTGATCAAGTAATAACACAACCTCAACCTCTGAACTCTAATAATTCTTTTTTATTAAAAATTTATGTTTATACCATTGAATTTTAATAGATTTATCATACGAAAGTTTAATAATATTTTTATTACGTTTTAACTCCTAAACTTTAATAGAGTTATCATAAGACCCTTAAAGTTAATATAATTATTTATTTCTTTTTTATAATAAAAATTTGTTCTTTTATCTTTTTTAAAAGTTCAAGTTTTTTATTTTACATATTATTTATATGAACTTATTATAACTAAGCTAACTTTTAGCTCTAAATATATTATTAATTATGTTGTTTGCTTATTTTTATTGTCATTTAGATTAAAGCATACATAGTTCAATTAACCCTTTTAATATAGCAACTAATATTTAATTACTTTTTTAGTTATCTTATTATAGCTAAAGTTAACTTTTAAATGTTGACATGTTTACTTAACCATGTTGATTGTTTATTGTTATCATCCTTTAGATTAAAGCCTTCATCGTCTATAATAACTCATCGTACGTAATAAATACATTCTCGCCAATATCCTCTCCAATACCAGTTAGATACAAACGTATCTTCAGCTACTAGAATGAAGGAAACTAAACAAGTGAGGTTATGAGTATTTGTGTTGAACAAATGTGACGTAGAAAAAGTATCGTGGACAGATGGCAAGGTATATTTGGAAAAGTATTAAGGAAACAGGTGTATTTTGAAAACTTCAATCCTTTTGAATTTTGTTCATGATCAAGATCGCTTATAAATAGGTTGTCATCTTTGTAACGAACATATACAAAAAAGACCAAAAACCACAATATGGAGACATTTTATATCATCCTCTCTCTCATTGCTATTGTATGCATTACAAAATTTATCGTTGGAAAGAATAGGAACTTACCACCAAGCCCGTTCCCATCCTTACCCATAGTGGGTCATCTTTACTTACTAAAAAGTCCTCTCTACCGAGCCCTGGCTAAACTATCCAACCGTCATGGTCCATTGCTCATGCTCCAATTCGGCTCCCGCCGGACATTGTTGGTATCATCTCCGGCAGCAGTGGAGGAATGTCTCACCACCAATGCCGCTACATTCGCCAACCGTCCTCAGTTTCTTGCTGGAAAACACATAGGGTATGACTACACCACCATTACTTGGTCAAACTATGGTGGTCACTGGCGTAACTTACGACGTATCGCCTCCCTTGAGCTTTTATCGGCTCATCGTTTACACTCATTGAACTCTATTTGTGCGGAGGAGGTCTACCTCTTCGTTAATGAAGTGCACCGCAGAGCTATGAGAGACGGGATGGTGGAGATGAAGTCAATGTTTTTTGAGATGATGTTGAATATAGTGATGATGATGGTCGCGGGGAAGAGATATTATGGTGATTCGGTGGTGGATGTCGAAGAGGCAAGGCGGTTTAAGGGGATTGTAAAGGAGTCGTTTGAGGTGATGGAGTGGACAAATGTAACCGATTATTTGCCGTGGTGAAAGTGGGTGGGAGGGAGGGAGTTGGATAAGAGGATGGTGGCGTTGAGGGCAAAAAGAGATGGCTTCATGCAAAGTTTGTTAGATGAGCACAAAAGACAACGAATCATGAGAATGAAGAGAAGAACAACAACTTGACTGAGGTTCTAGTGAAGTTGCAAGAAGCAGAACCTGAAATTACACAGACGAAGTGGTCAAAGGATTAATGCTGGTAAACCATATTATTATAGTATATGATTAATGCCGGTAATACCATATTATTATAGTCTAAAATGGTAATGCTTAATATTAAAGGGTCTGCCATACATAGCCTACTGACAATTTAATTCCATAGATTTCAAAAGACTACTTGAAGTTACACACCGAACGAACTTTGAAGGTTAGTCTATTGGGGGTGGCTTTTGGGCGTTGATGGGCTTCAACGCCAGCTGCTCTACCCTGGGTTGGCGTTGGGCATGGTGTTGCCTTTGGCGTGGGGGGGGCAGGATGACATGACTGGCTTTGGTTGGCTGATCCAATATGTTTGGCTTGGTTGGCTACTTTAATTAAAAAAGAAAATTCATATGGCTGGTCACGCCAAGCTAAGCCACGTCACACCACACCCCTAGCTTGTGGATTCATCCTCATCACGTGTCAAGCAATGCTCCCAATCCAAACCTCTCCACACCCCATAATGTTAGTGCTTGTCTTATAGCCCCTTACCTTTATGACATATTTGAGAATTTATCATCTAACGCCCATTTGCGTTAATTTACTATGTTTATACCTAGGTATATATGGATACTGTAGGGTAAAATCTTACTATAAACATAGTAAATTGTTCTATATATTCTTTTGTGAAGCGAGATTGTAATTAAAAAACTATAAATCAACAAATTATTTTGTTTTTGTAATAGTTATTCTTTTTTACTAGTTTCGTGTGTTTTGTGTACGCAGGAACTACTATCAGCAGGTGCTGACGCCACAAGTGGAACAATGGAGTGGGTGTTATCACTTTTGTTGAACAACCCTCAATCTCTAAAGAAAGCACAAGCTGAGATCGACAATTATGTTGGGGAAGATCGTCTTATTAATGAATCTGACATATCCAATCTTCCTTATCTACGATGCATAATAAACGAGACTACAAGAATGTACCCACCTGGTCCAATCCTGTTCCATGAGTCCTCAAAGGATTGTACAGTTGGAGGGTACCATATACCAGGTGGTACAATGATAGTAATGAACTTATGGGCCATTCAAAATGACCCCAATAACTGGGAAGACCCTAAGAAGTTTAACCCAGATAGATTTAAAGGGGTAGAAGGTTCAAGAGATGGATATAAGCTAATGCCATTTGGGTCTGGAAGGAGAGGTTGTCCAGGAGAAAACTTTGCCATGCTTATGGTCGGGTTGGTGGTGGGTACGCTTATTCAATGCTTCGAGTGGGAAAGAACTTGTGAAGAGATGATTGACATGACCGAAGGAAAGGGACTTACCATGCCAAGAGCTAAACCTTTGGTGGCAAAATGTCGACCTCGTGGAAAGATGGCCAAATTTCTATCTTAAATGTGATTGGCTTGTTTTTATATAAGTATACGAATAACTCTACATGTGAGATATGTATTTTAAGACAAAGTATATACGTTTGTCAAACAAAAGGTGGGTTTAGACGCACCCGTTATTTCTGTTTTGTGACCACTTTATATTTAAATTCTAAGTTCAATGCTTTGGATACACCGTAGCAATTGGATAACATACACACGCCGTTGTAGCTAGTTTATATGTATTTCATTGTAATAATTTGTGCATTAATATTCGTGGTTTTTCAAATGTAGCACCTCAACCCAGATGGCTTGCATGTAGTATTTCGAATTTTCAAAACCTAAATAATTATAGTATTACTAACATTAAGTGGTGTTATTTAGGAGCAGAGAAGAAAGATTAGCCGTTCAAAAAAGATACCAGATTCCGTTTTCTAGAAATCCGCCAAAAACAGATAAAAGTGAGAATAAAATGTCTAGAAATCCACCACATATTGATAAAAATGAGAATAAAATGTGGAATTGTATAATGAATGTGAATTTATGTTATTGAATAAAATGGGAGTTAAATACTTAACTTTATGTAAACAAAATGAAATTATTAAACTCAAGTAAACCAAGCGAAAATCGGTTTAATAAATTTAAAAATTAATTTTTAGTTCCTTATAGATATTAATATTGAACCTGTTGAAAACATTTGTACCCTTTATACGTAGACAATCGCTTCTTAGTAGAAATCATTGTTCTTACTTATGCTGCCTTCTAACCGTTACGGCCCTTGAATGGCCATAAAAGCATTTACAACGAGTAACTGATGACTCTGCATTTCCGGATACCATAATCACAAGCAACCCATATCTCTGCCTTGCTCTTGAACCCTCATCATGTGTCTCTACCAAAAGAAACCATTCGTATATCATGTCTTGTTGCATTTTTTTCTGGATCGATATCCATAGTGGGATGTTGAGGTTGTTCCATTGGGAACCACCGTCCACAGGGGTCAGGTCCATCGATATCGTGTGCCGACCACATTTGGACAAGGTATTACATCAACTTCTCAAAATAATTTGGAGTCTTTACTAGGTGGTGACTAAGAATTGGGTATTCCACTACTAGAAAATTTGTTAATTTTGACGCACTTTTTCATCGGAAATGTCTTTCAATCCGGTTTTCTGACGCTTTTGTGATGAAACATTATTTAAGTAGGAAAAGCCCTGTCAAAAACCGTTTCTATCGCATTCCTACACAATTTCTAACACCTTTATGACAAATTTGGCGTCCGATCTATGCATTTCCTGCAAAACTTTCTAATCATCATTGGAACTATTTTCATTATTAATATTTATATTGCGACGCATTTCTGAAGGACTTTAATTAAAAGTTAAATTTTTTTATTTGCTACGTATTTCCGATGGATTTAAACTAAAGATAAAAAATATAGATATTTTGCTATTCCTATGCAATTATAGTGAAATAAAGTAGAAATATTTTGTTTGTGTTTCCCCTGTTTTATATGTTTAGGAGTGAATCAATAATAAATGATATATATATAGGTAAGGTTATTGTAAGAAAATATAAAAGTGTGAGAATGATAAGAAAGAATCTAAACCATTAGATATTTAATTTAATGGTTGAGATATTGATAACAATCTTGTAAATAGTTTTGACTATTAAACTAATTAATTTTCTAGATTAATGGTATAAAGGTAAATTTAACATTTTAAATTAAATAATTAACATTAATGCACATGCAAGTCCCCCTCCTCCCCCCCCCCCCCCCCCCCCGTCCAAACGTCAATAACTTTTTATACGTAACTCTTTTTTTTAAATTACACCATAATAACGAGTGTTTTTTTTATTTTTAATATGAGTAACATATTGATATACTTATGTAGAGAAAAAAAATTACGTCTCGCTTGGATGTTTTAGTCCATGGTGTTTTTTTCTATGTTCATACAATGGTGTTTTAATTGTATAGTGTTATTTCTGTTATATTTTTGTTCTTCGTAAGATGTATATCTTCAGTATACATGTTGTGGTGTTTTTATGAGTTAGGGTGTTATTCCTGTTATATTTAATGTGAGGACAAAGGTCCTTGCATTGTTGTGGTTTTTGGTGTTTTCAGTAGTTTCTGTTGCCTTCAAAGAGTTAGGGTGTTATTTCTGTTTTTATATATTTATGGTGTTATTTCTGTTTTGATTCTGATTAAAGTGATGACTGGTGTTATATTTAGAGTGTTATTCATGTTTTGATTCTGATTAAAGTATTATGTTTTGAAATTGATTTAATAGGGTGTTATTCTTGTTATATTCAATGCTAGGGTGTTCTTTATAAGATGTGTGCCTTCAATATACAGGCTGTGGTGTTTTTAAGAGTTAGGTGTTTTTCTGTTATATTTATGTTCTTTATAAGATGTATGCCTTCAATATACATGCTGTGGTGTTTTTTATGACTTAGGGTGTTATTTCTTTATAAGATGATGCCTTCAAATTCGAAAATCCCTACAATAACTGCCAAAAAACGGTTGCATATATTCATTCCATAATTAGATTTTATTAGTTAAATTACACTTATACCCTTAAACTACCAAAATAAAAAGGGACACGTGTTACCTCCAAAATCTTTCTTATCCTTCTCACACTTTGAGTATTTTTTACATGATCTTAAACATATATATATATATATATGACACATGCCACTATCTATTTTATTAGTTTAAGGGTATCATTGTAATTTTACTAGTAATCCTAATTAAAGATCAAATCTTTGTAACCGTTTTTATTCAGTTATTTTGGGAATTCGAATTTTAATTTCTTTTGAATTTACGTATAAGAGTCGCCACCCACATATCCATATGAACAATTATTTATAACATCTTCATCGTCTTCTAGTCGCGGTTCTGAGGTTTAGTTTATTGTATTTGGGTATTGGGTATTCATTAACATCTTGATCAATGGATAACGACGATTCGAGTAAGCATATTATGGTGTCTTGTTTGTTTATACAGTGGATGTTTACAGGTTTTTATTGTTCGATAATGAAAAAAAAATTAATTATCTGTTTGTTCATGTTATTGTTTCATACAATCGTGTGGGGTTCTGATCAACTTTTAGTTGTGGTTTTTGATGTTAAAAAGATTATGGTGTTTTTTTCATGGTTGATTTTTTATCTTATATGAGTTTAAGTAATGTTAGTATCATACTTCCATGGTGTTTTATTTGTACATGGTGTTTTATTTTATACATTGGTAGTTGAATGGGGTTTGGTTGTACAAGGTGTTTATTTACACATGGTGTTTTTATTGTACATAACATTTGCAGTGTCTGATTTTCTTTTTGATGTCTTCAATGTATATTTGGTAGTTGAATGGTGTTTTTTCCACATGTTTCTTTGCATATGGTGTTTTTAATTGTATATGATATTTGTAGTGTCTTTATTTTACGTTTATGGTGTCTTTAACGTATACTTTGGTAGTTGAATTGTGTATTCTGTATATTTGTATTGTCTTAATTTTCCAACATCTGTTAACTGAATTTAATCAAGTTATTATTTAATTTATTTTTTGTAGGTTTCAAACTTACCAGCCGGTTGGGCAACTACGTCTGTCTCCAACTCTGGTAAAAGGACTTTTTTACCTGATGTGGATGACTCGCTTGTCACACCCCGGATTTCCAACCCGAAATCCATACACCAGTGGGCCCGGGTGGGAAGTATCAATTAAACATGGCACAACGGAAGTCTTGGAGTAAAATTACTATTACAAACCGAATGTTCGAAAATATAAAATAATATACAGGCTCGTAATAGAAGATCCACAGGCGGATAATTAAAATGTACAAGAAAGAATATAAAAACAGACTTTAGGTCAGATCTAAGGATTTGCAAGATCCTCTTATTCACTACCGAGCAGCTTCCGGCCTATTTCGTATTGTACCTGCAGTTAGCCTTTGACAATACGTCAGCTTTCGCTGGTAAATACACCCAACTGACTCATTTTGAAAACTTTAAAATTGATTTTTAAGTGCAAAACGGCACAAAATCTTTTATTAACTTAGGAAAGTTGACCTTGCAACCGTGTATCAGATTCACATGTTTGTCAATATATACAGGGCCCAGTACAGAAACCGAGACATGATTAAACACACACCACTCAGGACTCATGAAGGAGTCATCCCCAACGTCTTGGGAATATTGCATATGAACGTCTGTCAGGTGTATGCCTACACCCCGCGCTAAGGTCGTGGCCAATAACTAATGTATTGAGCCGAGGATATCCAGGACACGGTAATTTAACCCCCGATGTTTAAGTTATCAAACAAAACTGATTAAAACGAAATATGGGGTTTACTAGCCACAAGCGGGCATTCGATTGACCTCATTTTGGCCCAAGCGGTAATAATTTATCGTATCCCAAGCCTGTATAGGGAAAATAAGTCGAGAGTATTTACCTGAGCTAGTCTTCTTTCAAAATTCAATAACTCAGCCGTATACAAAAGTACTAGCATGCAGATAGCATTTACCGGCAAGGCTCTAGTCTGGATTATGGCATAAGCTAACCAATTAAATACTATTGTTCTTTATTTAAGTCATAGACTTAGACCGAGTAGTGTACATGATCAAAACGTATACGCTTGATTAAATGATGATCGGATAGAATGTAGTTTAATCCCGACAAGTACTTGACTTGTATAATATGGGTATACTATAAACATTCTAGATTTTGAAACTTAAATAACAAGGTTAAACTCGTTTCGGTTAATTTTCGTAAAATAGTAATATATATTTAACCATACTCATAAAAGCGATATCGGATAACCGGATAAGTCATGGACAAGTTTTATATGCCACTATTTTTTAAATAAGTTAAAATATCAATAGGATATCAACATGTATGCCCATTAACGTTTTAAAACGAAACTATGCCTCATAAGGGTGTTTTAGTAATTTCATACGATATAAAAGGAACTTAAATATAATTAATGTTATAATTATAAGCATTCTGGAAAAATAATTTATTTATGATATAATATCAGTAGGATACCAATTTTATGTGTATTTTACCTTTTATGACCAAACTATGCACCGAAGGGGCTTTTTGGTCATTTTACACATAGTTTATAAATTATTTGGGATTCTAGGTTTATAACATGTACCTACTATAAATATGTTTAAAATAAGTTTTAAAATTAGTAGGTATCAAGTCTTGGTCATTAATATGGTTCAAAATCATATTATGCGCCTAAACGTCGTAAAATGGCGTCTCTATGTGATTTTTATGAAAAATGATGTTAAGGTCAGATTAAAATATCTTAGATATGTTATTTAATATAACATATCAGTAGGTAAAAGATTTACCTTGAAAAGATTTGATTAAACTATTTATGAGCCACAAGGGCTAAAATTGCCATTTATCGACATAGTTTAAGGACTTGCTTGCAAACTCAGTTTATAACTTGGTTTAACATCCCAAATAATCTTACTTATAATATTACATCAGTAGAAAACGCATTTTCAAGTTCATTACTATTTAAAACCTTGGTTTATGCAAAAAGGGCATTATAGTCAAAGATGGCATAATTATGGAACTTGCGCATAAACTTGGATTCTGATTATAATCATGTAATATAACCTCAGAGGGTTATGCTACATTATATTATGATCATAATGCAACTTTAGATCAGTAGGTCAATAATCTAAATCGGGTCAGAATCGAAAGTCAAAGCAGGAGTCAAACTTCGTGACTTTCGGTTGCGAACCGATCCTAGAACTGAAATTGACGAGCCGAACATGTTCTAATAATTATTACCAACTTGTTTAAGTTTCAAAACAGGTTTCATAACATATATAAGATCAATTTATGATTTTTACGAAAAATGGCCTGTTTGACTTTTTAATATCATAACTTTGACCCGTCAATTGGTTTAGCAAACGTGATCTGCAGGAGGTGCCCTTTGTAGGGATTAACACCTACCTTATCAAGATCATTTAGCCATGTTCATTTTGAACAATGGCTGGACCATAATGGTCTTAACCGAAAGTCAAAGCGTTTTCCGAAAAACGCTTGACTTTTGGCTATAAAAGCCTATAAACGAAAATGCACAAAGAAGGAACACTTACCAGTGATTCTTAAGGTGCAAAAGAAATATGTTGGATGCTCCTTTTAGCTAGGAACTTCCAGAGGAGGGAGAAGAGTATAAGCAAGAAAGGTGCAAGTTGAAATTAAGCACTTGAACACCTATTTATAGTTGGAGAGCTCAAAGGAGGTGAAGCCAGGTGTTTAGGGGTGTACGAAGAATCTTACAAGTGTCCCAAAACGTGGCATAGCAGTTTGGAGAAGCCATGGTTTCGATTCAATGGTTTTGGAGCTTTGTTTGGGGACCAAGCCAAACTTTATGTAGCAGACCTGTTCTCGCGCCCCGTGAGAGACCCAGGCCTGGTCTCTCGCGGCCCGCGACCCCCCCATGGCCAGATTTAAAAATTGACACTTTTAACCCCTTAACTTATTAATGCTTATAAAAACCTTTTTAAACACCTTTTTGGCACTTTTAGGCCTCCGTAGCCAATACTTGGCATACCTGCCATTATGCCCGGACATTGTCGAGCTCTCGATTCGTTAAAAGGTCACTCAGAGGTAAGAATTAACATGTTGACACTTTTAATCCCTCCATTATCCAACTTTCATATTTTATTGGATTTAATCACTCTCGTCCAACAAACATGACATATGAGAGTTAGGACTACGTAAAGGATCACTCAGAGGCTCAGTATAAGCATGTTGACTCCGATGTCACTCAGAGGCTGGGCATGTTGACATATCAGTCACTCAGAGGCCAAGTTTCAAGCATGTTGACATATAAGTCACTCAGAGGCTAATGATTTAAGCATGTTGACATATCAATCACTCAGAGGCTGTTATTTATGGATGTTGACATCGGACCGTCACTCAGAGGCTCAGATTGAGTATGTTGACGCCTTTAGTCCTTATTGGTCTTTAATAGACTATATATAAAAATCTAACACGTGTCACTTATATTATTGGACACAAATTTTCAGGGTGTTACATCCTCACCCCCTTAAAAGAAATCTCGACCTCGAGATTTTATTCAAAAAGATGGGGGTACTTTTGTCTCATAGTGGACTCAACCTCCCATGTATACTCGGGACCTCTAAAAGCGTCCCACTTAACCTTTACTATAGTTATCATTTTTCTTCGGAGCTTCTTAACCTGTCGATCCTTGATCGAAATGGGTTTCTCAATAAACCTCAGGTTTTCATCAATTTGCACATCCTCGTGTGACATTGCTAGCGACTCATCGGCTATACATTTCTTAAGGTTAGATATGTGGAATACGTCATGAATTCCATTAAGCTCCTCTGGCAACCTGAGCTTATAAGCTATAGTGCCGACACATTCGATTATCTCGAAGGGTCCTATATATCTTGGGCTCAACTTGCCTTTCTTTCCAAAACGCATCACACCTTTCCAGGGTGATACTTTTAGCATGACTTTGTCCCCTACTTGGAACTGAAGAGGTTTACGCCTCTTGTCAGCATAGCTCTTCTGCCTATCTCTGACAGCTTTGAGATGATCACGGATTTGCACAATCTTTTCCGTGGTCTCCAGGACAATCTCAGGTCCTGATAGTCGGGCTTCCCCAACTTCTGCCCAACACACGGGCGTTCGACACTTTCTCCCATATAAGGCCTCAAAAGGAGCAGCCTTAATGCTAGTATGCTAGCTATTATTGTAGGAGAATTCTATTAGGGGTAAGTGGTCATCCCAACTTCCACCTAAATCAATTACACATGCCCTAAGCATATCTTCCAGTGTTTGGATAGTACGCTCACTTTGACCATCAGTCTGAGGATGGTAAGCCGTACTAAAGTTCAATCGTGTGCCTAAAGATTGTTGGAAACTTTTCCAAAAATGAGATGTGTATCTAGTATCTCTGTCAGATACTATAGATACCGGCACACCGTGTAGAGACACAATCTTGTCCACATATAACTTAGCCAATTTATCTGAACTATGCGTTTCCTTTATTGGCAAGAAATGTGCTGACTTGGTCAGCCTATCCACTATGACCCAAATAGTGTCGTTTCCACTTTTGGTCTTAGGTAACTTGGTAATCAAGTCCATAGTTACCATTTCCCATTTCCACGTGGGAATTTCTAATTGTTGTAGAAGTCCTGACGGTTTCTTATGTTCGGCTTAACTTGCGAACACGTCAGACACTTAGCTACATAAGTGGCTATGGATTTCTTCAAACCCATCCACCAATAATTCTTCTTCAAATCTTGATACATCTTGTCACCACCTGGGTGAACTGAGTATCTTGAACTATGCGCTTCTTGGAGGATTAGATCTCTAAGTCCTCCAAAGATCGGAACCCAAATTCTATCATTAAATCTTAGGATTCCATCCTTTCCAGGCGTCAATTGATCAATAGTTCCACCTAATCTCTCATTAGGAATATTAGCCTCTAATAAGGCTTGCTTTTGCGCATCTAATAGCTTTTCATTTAAGCTATTTCTGAGCTCAATGCTCTTGGCGTTAATCCTAATAGGTTTAACCCTTTCTTTGCGACTTAAGGCGTCAGCAACTACATTTTCCTTGCCAGGATGGTAGCGAATCTCGCAATCATAATCATTAGGAGTTTCCATCCAACGGCGTTGTCGCATGTTCAATTCTTTCTGATTGAACAGGTGTTGGAGACTCTTAGGGTCAGTGTATATGATACACTTCGTACCATACAAGTAATGTCTCCATAGTTTTAGTGCAAATACAACGGCACCCAGTTCCAAATCGTGGGTGGTCTAATTCCTTTCGTGCACCTTTAGTTGTCGTGATGCATAGGCAATCACATTGCCTTTTTGCATTAACACACAGCCCATGCCGGTGTGCGAAGCATCACAATAAACAACAAAATTCTCAATACCCTCAAGTAGAGATAACACAGGAGCATTGCTCAACTTGTGTTTAAGAATCTCAAAAGATTCTTGTTGCTTTGGACCCCAATTATACTTAATATTCTTACGGATCAAGGAAGTTAAAGGAGTGGCAATTCTTGAAAAGTTCTCAATGAACCTTCTATAGTAACCAGCCAATCCTAAGAAACTACAAACCTCCGTTGGAGTTTTGGGCACTTCCCAATTCATTATGGCCTCAATTTTGGCGGGATCCACTTGGATACCACGCTCATTTACCATATATCCAAGGAATTGGACTTCTCTAAGCCAAAATTCACATTTAGAGAACTTAGCATAAAGCTTCTCTTGCCTTAGCAGCTCTAGGATGCACAGAAGATGTTCTCCGTGATCAGCTTGATTACGAGAATAAATAAGTATGTCGTCTATGAAGACAATGACAAACTTATCAAATACGATTTGCAGACTCTATTCATGAAATCCATGAATGCTGCAAGTGCATTTGTGAGCCCAAAAGGCATCACTAGGAATTCAAAGTGACAGTAACGGGTTCTGAAGGCTGTCTTTGGAACATATTCACTTCTAACCTTCAGTTGATGATATCCTGATCTCAAATCGATCTTGGAGAAGTAACTAGCCCCTTGAAGTTGGTCGAATAAATCGTCAATCCTGGGCAGAGGATATCTATTCTTGATTGTCAACTTTTTCAGCTCTTGGTAGTCGATGCACATTTGCATCGAACCGTCTTTCTTCTTTACAAGGAGGATAGGAGCTCCCCAAGGCGAGGAACTAGGTTGTATAAAGCCTTTCTCTAAAAGTTCGTCTAGCTGCATTCTCAATTCCTTCATTTCCGTTGGTGCTAGCCTATTTGGAGCTCTAGCCACTAGTGCAGATCCTGGTATGATGACAATTCTGAATTCCACTTGTCTGTCCTAGGGTAGGCCTGGTAATTCCTCAGGGAAAATATCAGGATACTACGAGATAACTGGTTGATCTTCAAGGTTCGGCTTAGATTCATTTATGGTTACTTGTGCCATGTAGATGACACAACCTTTTCTCAAACACTTAGATGCCTTAAATAACGACACCTTGTCCGACATTCCATAGTGCGAGTCTCCGGGAATGGTGGTCATTTCACCAGATGGGGTTTTAATTTTGATGTGCTTTTTATCGTAGGTAATACGGCCTTGGTTATGAGATAACCAATCCATGCCTAAGACAACATCGAACCCCGCCAATTTCATTGGCAGAAGAGAGATAGGGATGGAATGATTCTTAATGGATATAGAGCATCCAACAAGAATAGAAGAAGCAGTTTCTAAGGTTTCATCGGCAAGTTCTATCTCATAAGTTTTGTCTAGAGTTCTTATGGGCAAATTTAACAGTTTACTAAACTTATGATCAACAAATGATCTATCTGCACCCGAATAAAAATAGAACTCTAGCATAAATATCGTTAATAGGGAAAGTACCTGTTATGACGCTATTGTCATTAACAGCTTCCTTAGCAGTCAGCCGAAAAGCACGTGCATTCCCCTTCTTGGCCTCTCCAGGCTTCGGATTATTATTACTTGAATTCTTAGGGCAGTTAGTCGCAATATGCCCTTTTTTATTGCAGATGAAGCATACGGCATCTTTAAGATCCTTGCAGTCTGGGGTCTTGTGCCCTCTTCTTTTACATATGCCACAAGGTCTAGCTTGTGGGTCAGAATTACACTGTCCCCAGTGTCTTCGGTTGCAAGTCTTATAGAATGGCATCACAACCGACTTGCCTTGGTTCCTTTTGAACCCAAATCCCCCTTTATTTTTCTTATTAAATCTTTGGGAGTTGTCTTCCTCTCTCTTCCTTTTTCCTTCAGTTTCAGGCTTAACTGACTTTTAGCTCACTAGATCAAGGGTGAGGAAGAGAGATAGGTCAACAGTAGACCTATAGGTACTAGGCTGAGCAGCCTTTACCATGCCCTTAATCTCGGGCGCTAAACCATTTATAAAACGCGCAATGCGTATGGATTCTGGGTGATTAGATAGGAAACGAACCTAGATAGGGAATTGAAATCGGAGACATATTTATGATAGTCTAGGTTTTTCATTGAAAGAGACAAGAAGTCTGTCTCTATTTTCTTCACCTCATGGGGTGGGCAATAGGTTTCCTTAAAAAGGTCCATAAACTTGGACCATCCCAGATTATACAGGCATACTTTACCTATGGATTGATTCATGGCTTTCCACCAAGTTAGGGCATCGCCCTTGAAGGATTGTGATACATACTTGACCACATCCTTTTCAGCACAACCGCTGATGTCTATGATGGTTTCCATTTCGTCCAGCCACTTTAGGGCTTCCACAGCTCCTTTTTCCCCGTTAAAGTCTCGGGGCTTGCAGGAGACGAAATACTTATAGGTACATCCGTCTTTAACGGAAAGGGACCTTTCAGCGAAATCTATTTTCTTTGGTTCACTCCTCGCATTTGAAGAGTGAACAGAGCTCTCCTTATGAGCTTAGGATGGTGGAATAGATAAAGGTCTAGAGCGAGTAGCACTCGACTCTCTAAGCTTTTCTATGGCCTTTCCCATGGCCTTTTCAACTGCCGCATCAATGCGAGCTTGGAATCATTATTATCTATGGCTACATATTCAGCGTCCTTAGAGTTGACATTCCGATGGCTACTTTGTGCCTCATTAGAATTAGCCATTCTTCAAAGCTTTGGTTCTATAATACCAATAAGATTTCTTTTAACCATGGTATAACAACTATATTGGCTTTTAAACATTGAATATAGGAAAAATTCATTTCCTATACCAGTGTGAATAATATCACAACTCTTAGGCTTAATATAACTATATTTGCCCTAGGTCTTAATAGGACCATTATAGGCAAATTACAATTTGGACGTAGTCCATATATTATTAGACAGTGGATCGTAATGTCACAACTGTCATTGTCACATTTGACAATTGTATAGCACATAGGCTTTGTCACAAAGGACTTTAAAATATGGCACATAGGCCTGTCACAAATGGACATAAGGTTATGCATATAAGCCTGTCGCTAAAGGACATAAAATATGGCACATAGGCACTACATCGTTAATGGATGTTTTATCACCGCACTGGTGTCATTAGCCGGGATCAAATAGATCACATGCGCTATATAAAATAAATCATAACCCGAAAGGGAAATACATCACTAATGGATGTTTTATTCATCACCGCACTGGTGATATTTAGCCGGGATCAAATAGATCACATGGGCTATATAAAATAGATCATAACCCGAAAGGGTAATACATTACTAATGGATGTTTTATTTATCATCGCACTGATGATATTAGCCAGGATCAAATAGATTACAAGGGCTTTATAAAATACACCTCTAATGGATATCTTATTCATCACCGCACTGGTGATATTTAGCCGGGATTAAACAGATCACAAGGGCTATATAAAATACATCTCTAATGGATGTCTTATTCATTGCCGCACTGGTGATATTTAGCCGGGATCAAATAGATCACAAGGGCTATATAAAATATATCTCTAATAGATGTCTTATTCATCACCGCACTGGTGATAATTAGCCGGGATCAAATAGATCACAAGGGCTATATGAAATGCATCTCTAATGGATGTCTTATTCATCACCGCACTGGTGATATTTAGCCGGGATCAAATAGATCACATGGGCTGTATAAGGTTAGGACATAGTCCGTTACCTTGAAGGCTAGTGTGATTCCTCAAGTCACACTACCAAGAGTATGAACATTACTTTAATGTTATCATAAGAGGATCTTAATGGATGATTAATAGTCCCGGCCACATTGACCTTAGTGACTTGGAGGCTTGAACTTAGTCCACCACCTCTAGATAGAAGGATAACTTTCCTTAACTATCATGATAGAAGACCCTTCCGTTCTTAACTATCATTTATATATTTGGCCAAATATGTGGTCTGTGCCACTCGGCAAATCAAAACCATTAAGATCTTTTTGGAATTATATCACAGAGCATAAATTTCGAGTAAAATCGAGATGCTCGTTTTCAAAACGATGAATACATATATATATAATTCCAAAATACTTCATTAAATTTTAAATTAGAAACTACAACACTAGAAAATGAAATAAATTGTTCATGCAAGGTCTTTAAAGAGATAAACATGTCCACGCAGGGACTAAAGAAATAACAATGTCCTCACAGGGACTACATATTATTAGAAGAGACTTCACTCGTCCTTCTTTCCTTTGACCAACTTGGAGAGTTTCTTGAAGAACTTGTTTGTCTTCTTCTCCGTTTTCTCCGCCTGCTACTGCATTTCTTTAATTCTTTCTAAGGCCTCATTAATGGCCTCAAGTGGTGACAGAGGTTGTGGTTGAGGTTAAGGCATAACCGGATACTGGTACCCATAAGTTGGATATCCAGTCGGTGGATAAGTAGGTGGGAAAGGAGACGGGTAAAGTGCATTGTGCATAACCGCCTGCATATAGGGGTCTTGCGACCATGCTTGATAGTCTACCGGTGTAGACGGGTTAAAAGCATCATATCCAGACGTGTCTGGATATGTGGGGATTGGGTTAGAATAACCCGATGGTGGTGGTTGAACTGTAGGTGTGGGTGCTGGTGTTGGTTCCACTAAAGGTGAAACATTAGACGGTCCACCCATTTGTGGGTCTTCTTGAATTGTGGGGTAGGAGTTGGGTAAAGGTGGCAGCGATCCCGACCTTTGTCCGGCACGTACCGACATACGTGCTCCATGCTTTCTTCTTGGTGGTTCAGGTGGTGGTTGAGGTTGGTCCACCGGTTCCATGTGGACATCTTCTTGTATTGGGGGTGGTTGAGAGTGATGAGAATGAGTGTGAGAATGGTAAGAATTTTGGGAATGTGAGGGCGAGTGTCTATTAGAGACAGAACGTTTCGCTGGTTGCCAAGGAGACGAATCTCCTGATTCTTGGTAGGCATCTGAGTTGTGAGGTTGAGGGGGAATGCGCCCCGATGGTCCTCCCCTCATTGGACCTTTTCCTCTTCCACTTTGTCGTTGTACACGTGGCGGCATTTTCCTGTTAGAAATCAATTCAAAAACAATACTAATAACTTAATAATGAAATGAGAAATCCTAGGTCAATGCCTAGACTCGGAAGTCTAAGGAATGTGCTCGTGTAAGTTTGAGATTAAACACAAGAAGGATAGTGTTTAATTTTCTCAAACGTTGTCACACCCCAGATTTCCAACCCGAAATCTATACACCGGTGGGCCCGGGTGGGGAGTATCGTGACGTAAGTTGATAACATCATTGTCAATTAAACATGACATAGCGGAAGTCTTGGAGTAAGATTACTATTACAAACCCAATGTTCGAAAATATAAAATAATATACAGGCTTGTAATAGAAGATCCACAGGCAGATCATTAAAATGTACAAGAAAGAATATAAAAACAGACTTTAGGGCAGATCTAAGGATTTGCAAGATCCTCTTATTCACTACCGAACAGCTTCCGGCCTATTTCGTATTGTACAAGCAGTTAGCCTTTGGATGATACATCAGCTTTCGCTAGTAAATACACCCAACTGACTCATTTTGAAAACTATAAAAAATCATTTTTAAGTACAAAACGGCACAAAATCTTTTATTAACTTGGGAAAGTTGACCTTGCAACCTTGTATCAGATTCACATGTTTGTCAATACATACAGGGCCCAGTACAGAAACCGATACATGATTAAATACATACCACTTAGGACTCACGAAGGAGTCAACCCCAACGTCTTGGGAATATTGCATATGAGCGTCTGTCAGGTGTATGCCTACACCCCGCGCTAAGGTCGTGGCCAATAACTAATGTATTGAGCCGAGGATATCTAGGACACGGTAATTTAACCCCGATGTTTAAGTTATCAAACAAAACTGATTAAAACGAAATATGGGGTTTACTAGCCACAAGCGGGCATTCGTTTGACCCCATTTTGGACCAAGCGGTAATAATTTACCGTATCACGAGCCCGTATAGGGAAAATAAGTCGAGTATATTTACCTGAGCTAGTCTTCTTTCAAAATTCAATAATTCAGCCGTATACAAAAGTACTAACGTGCAGATAGCATTTACCGGCAAGGCTCTAGTCTGGATTATGGCATAAGCTAACCAATTAAATACTATCGGTCTTTATTTAAGTCATAGACTTAGACCGAGTAGTGTACATGATCAAAACGTATACGCTTGATTAAACGATGATCGGATAGAATGTAGTTTAATCCGACAGGTACTTGACTTGTATATTATGGGTAAACTATAAACATTCTGGATTTTGAAACTTAAATGGCAAGATTAAACCCGTTTCGGTTAATTTTCGTAAAATAGTTATATATATTTAACCGTACGCATAAAAGCGATATCGGTTAACCGGATAAGTCATGGACAAGTTCTATATGCCATTATATTTTAAATAAGTTAAAATATCAATAGGATGTCAACTTGTATGCCCGTTAAGGTTTTAAAACGAAACTATG
Source organism: Scalesia atractyloides (assembly GCA_947069175.1). Taxonomy (NCBI): domain Eukaryota; kingdom Viridiplantae; phylum Streptophyta; class Magnoliopsida; order Asterales; family Asteraceae; genus Scalesia; species Scalesia atractyloides. The sequence goes on along the minus strand of CAMTDV010000001.1, from coordinate 48,813,090 downwards.
CCTCATAAGGGCTTTTTGGTAATTTCATACCATATAAAAGGAACTTGAATATAATTTAATGTTATAATTATAAGTATTCTGGAAAAATACTTTATTTATGATATAATATCAGTAGGATACCAATTATATGTGTATTTTACCTTTTATGACCAAACTATGCACCGTATGGGCTTTTTGGTCATTTTACACATAGTTTATAAATTATTTGGGATTCTAGGTTTATAACATGTACCTACTGTAAATATGTTTAAAATAAGTTTTAAAATTAGTAGGTATCAAGTCTTGGTCATTAATATGGTTCAAAATCATACTATGCGCCTAAACGTCGTAAAATGGCGTCTCTATGTGATTTTTACGAAAAATGATGTTAATGTCAGATTAAAATATCTTAGATATGTTATTTAATATAACATATCAGTAGGTAAAAGATTTACCTTGAAAAGATTTGATTAAACTATTTATGAGCCACAAGGGCTAAAATTGCCATTTATCGACATAGTTTAAGGACTTGCTTGAAAACTCAGTTTATAACTTGGTTTAACATCCCAAATAATCTTACTTATAATATTACATCAGTAGAAAACGCATTTTCAAGTTCATTACTATTTAAAACATTGTTTTATGCAAAAAGGGCATTATAGTCAAAGATGGCATAATTATGGAACTTGCGCATAAACTTGGATTCTGATTATGATCATGTAATATAACCTCAGAGGGTTATGCTACATTATATTATGATCATAATGCAACTTTAGATCAGTAGGTCAATAATCTAAATCGGGTCAGAATCGAAAGTCAAAGCAGGAGTCAAACTTCGCGACTTTCGGTTGCGAACCGATCCTAGAACTGAAATTGATGACCCGAACATGTTCTTGCATGTTCTAATAATTATTACCAACTTGTTTAAGTTTCAAAACAGGTTTCATAACATATATAAGATCAATTTATGATTTTTACGAAAAATGGCATGTTTGACTTTTTAATATCATAACTTTGACCCGTCAATTGGTCTAGCAAACGTGTTCTTTAGGAGTTGCCCTTTATAGGGATTAACATCTACCTTATTATGATCACTTAGCCATGTTCTTTTTGAACAATGGCTGGACCATAATGGTCTTAACCGAAAGTCAAATTGTTTTCTAAAAAACGCTTGACTTTTGGCTATAAAAGCCTATAAACGAAAATGCACAAAGAAGGAACACTTACCAGTGATACCTAAGGTGCAAAAGAACTATGTTGGATGCTCCTTTTAGCTAGGAACTTCCAGAGGAGGGAGAAGAGTATAAACAAGAAAGGTGCAAGTTGAAATGAAGCACTTGAACACCTATTTATAGTTGGAGAGCTCAAAGGAGGTGAAGCCAGGTGTTTAGGGGTGTAAGAAGAAGCTTACAAGTGTCCCAAAACGTGGCATAGCAGGTTTGAGAAGCCATGGTTTCGATTCCATGGTTTTAAAGCTTTGTTTGGGGACTAAGCCAAACTTTCTGCAGCAGACATGTTCTCGCGACCCTCGAACGCCCCATGCCCAGATTCAAAACTTGACACTTTTAACCCCTTAACTTATTAAAGCTTATAAAAACCTTTTTAAACACCTTTTTGGCACTTTTAGGCCTCCGTAGCCAAAACTTGGCATACCCGCCATTATACCCGGACATTGTCGAGCTCTTGGTTCGTTTAAAGGTCACTAAGAGGTAAGAATTAACATGTTGACACTTTTAATCCCTCCATTATCCAACTTTCAAATAATAATGGATTTAATCACTCTCGTCCAATATGAGAGTTAGGACTACGTAAGGATCACCCAGAGGCTTATGATAAGCATGTTGACTCCAATGTCACTCAGAGGCTGGGCATGTTGACATATCAGTCACTCAGAGGCAAAGTTTCAAGCATGTTGACATATCAGTCACTCAGAGGCTAATGATTTAAGCATGTTGACATATCAGTCACTCAGAGGCTGTTATTTATGCATGTTGACATCGGACCGTCACTCAGAGGCTCAGATTGAGCATGTTGACGCCTTTAGTCCTTATTGGTCTTTAATAGACTATATATAAAAATATAACACGTGTCACTTATATTATTGGACATGATTTTACAGGGTGTTACATCGCTGAAGCCGAAGGATAAGATGACGTTTGATACACTAAATAATGCATTCCTTTTTTATCAAAAGTATGCAAGGGCTGCAGGCTTTACTGCCGGAAGCCTTCTCAATACAAGATGTCATTAAATCCAAATATTTCGTTTCCTCAAAGGAGGGAAGTAAACCTTTCAAGGCGATCGATTTATCTAAAGAAATTGACACCTCAAATAATGGGTGAAAAAGGAAACTATTCGACGGGATCCTTCTATCAGGATGGTTTATGAAGCACGTTTGTGTGTAAAGTTAAACGCTTCGAAACTATATGAGGTATATTATATCAAGGAGGATCATAATTACTCTTTTGTTGCTGAGGATGATAGGCATTTACTTCAGTAACACCCTGTAAAATCGTGTCCAATAGTATAGTGACACGTGTTGTATTTTAAATATAGTCTATTAAAGACCAATAAGGACTAAAGGCATCAACATGCTCAAACTGAGCCTCTGAGTTACGGTCCGATGTCAACATGCATAAATAACAGCCTCTGAGTGACTAATATGTCAACATGCTTAAATCATTAGCCTTTGAGTGACATATATGTCAACATGCTTAAAATTTGGCCTCTAAGTGACTGATATGTCAACATGCCCAGTCTCTGAGTGACATCGGAATCAACATGTTTATAATAAGCCTCTGAGTGATCCTTTGCGAAGTCCTAACTCTCGTACGTGCCATTTGTTGGACAAGAGGGTTTATGTAAAAGTTGGATAATGGAGGGATTAAAAGTGTCAACATGTTAATTTATACTTCTGAGTGACCTTTTAACGAACCGAGAGCTCGACAATGTCCGGGCATAATCCTGGGTATGCCAAGTATTGGCTACGCAAGGCTAAAAGTGCCAAAAAGGTGTTTTAGAAGCTTTAATAAGTTAAGGGGTTAAAGTGTCAAACTTTGAAATTGGCCAAGGGGCGGTCGCGGGCAGTGAGAAGCCCTCTGCTATAGAAAGTTATGCTTGGCCTCCAAACAAAGCTCCAAAAACCATGAATTCGAAACCATGGTCTTCCAAACAGCTATGCCACGTTTTGGGACACTTGTAAGCTTCTTCTTACACCCCTAAACACCTGGCATCACCTCCTTTGAGTTCTCCAACTTTAAATAGGTGCTTAAGTTCACCATTCCAACTCGCACCTTTCTTATTCATTCACTCTTCTCCCTCTTCTGGAAGTTTCTAGCTAAAAGGAGCATCCAACATAGTTCTTTTGCACCCTAGGAATCACTGGTAAGTGTTCCTTCCTTGTGCATTTTCATTTATAGGCTTTTATAGCCAAAAGTCAAACGTTTTACGGAAAACGCTTTGACTTTCGGTTAAGACCATTATGGTCCAGCCATTGTTCGAAATAAACATGGCTAAGTGATCATAATAAGGTAGGTGTTAGTCCCTATAAAGGGCACCTCCTGAAGATCACGTTTGCTAGACCAATTGACGGGTCAAAGTTATGATATTAAAAAGTCAAACATGCCATTTTTCGGAAAAATCATAAATTGATCTTATATATGTTAGGAAGCCGGTTTTGACACTTAAACAAGTTGGTAATAATTAGTAGAACATGTAAGAACATGTTCGGCTCGTCAATTTCAGATATAGGGTTGGTTCACAACGGAAAGTCGCAAAGTTTGACTTCTGCTTTGACTTTCGATTCTGACCCGATTTAGATTAGTTACCTACTGATCTAAAGTTGAATTATGATCATAATATAATGTAGCATAACCCTCTGAGGTTATATTACATGATCCTAATCAGAATCTAAGTTTATGCGCAAGTTCCATAATTATGAAATCTTTGACCAAAATGTCTTTTTTGCATAAATCAAGGTTTTAAATGATAATGAACTTGAAAATGAGTTTTCTACTGATATAATATTATAAGTAGGATTATTTGGGATGTTAAACCAAGTTATAAACTGAGTTTTCAAGCAAGTCCTTAAACTATGTCGATAAATGACGATTTTAGCCCTTGCGGTTCATAAAATGGTTTTAATTAAATCTTTTAAATGTAAATCTTTTACCTACTGATATGTTATATTAAGTAACACATCTAAGACATTTCAATCTGACCCTAATGTCAGTTTTTATTAAATATCGCCTAAAATGTCATTTTACGACATAAGTGCCGTTTCGGCGCATAGTAAGGTTTTAAACCATATTAATTGAGCAAAACTTGTTACCTACTTATTTTAAAACTTATTTTAAACATATTTACAATAGGTACGTGTAATAAACTTAGAATCCCAAATAATTTATAAACTATGTGTAAAATAACCAAAATGCCCATTCGGTGCATAGTTTGGTCATAAGAGATAAAATACACATATAATTGATATCCTACTGATATTATATCATAAATAAACTATTTAAAATACAATGGCCTATAGAACTTGTCCATGACTTATCCGATTACCCGATATCGCTTATATGGACACGGTTAAATATATGTAACTATTTTACGAAAATTAACAGAAACAGGTTTAACCTTGTCATTTAAGTTTCAAAATCCAGAATATTTATAGTGTACCCATATTAAGCAAGTCAAAGTACTTATCGGGTTTAAACTACATTCTATCCAATCATCGTTTAATCAATCGTTATACATTTTGATCATGTACACTACTCGGTCTAAGTCTATGACTTAAATAAAGACCGTTAGTATTAATTGGTTAGCTTATGCCATAACCCAGACTAGAGCCTTGCCAGTAAATGCTATCTGCATGTTAGTACTTTTGTATATGGCTGAGTTATTGAAATTTAAAAGAAGACTAGCTCAGGTAAATACTCTCGACTTATTTTCTCTATACGGGCTTGGGATATGGTAAACTATTACTGTTTGGTCAGAAATGGGATCAATCGAATGCTGGATTGTGGCTAGTAAATCCGCATATTCTGTTTTAATCAGTTTTGTTTGATAACTTAAACATCAGGGGTTAAATTACCGTGTGCTGGATATCCTCGGCTCATTAGATTAGTTAATGGCCACGACCTTAGCGCGGGGTGTAGGCATACACCAGATAGACGCTCAAATGCAAATTACCCAAGACGTTGGGGATAACTCCTCTGTGATTTCTAAGTGGTGTGTATTTAATCATGTCTCAGTCTCTGTACTGGGCCCTATATGTATGGACAAACATGTGAATCTATTAACAAGGTTACAAAGTAACTTTCCCAAGTTATAAAAGATTTTGTGCCTTGTACATTTAAAATCATTTTAAAATATATTCAAAATGAGTCAGCTGGGTGTATTTACCAGCGAAAGCTGACGTATCATCCAAAATCTAAACTGCAGGTACAATACGAAATAGGCCTTAAGCTGCTCGGTAGTGAATAAGAGGATCTTGCAAATCCTTAGATCTGCCCTAAAGTCTGTTTTATATTCTTTCTTGTACATTTTAATGATCTGCCTGTGGATCTTCTATTACGAGCCTGTATATTATTTTATTTCGAACATTTGGTTTGTAATAGTAATTTTACTCCAAGACTTCCGTTGTGCCATGTTTACTTGACTATGATGATCAACTGATGTCACAATATTCCCCACCCGGGCCCACCGGTGTATGGATTTGGGTTGGAAATCCGGGTGTGGACTACTTCCCTCTAACCGAAGTATGAACTATATGCAAGAGCAAGCGGTTAACGCTTTGAGTGTGTTGAAAATTGGACCTGTCAAAGCATTTAATATCATGAGGACACTTTATGGTGGGTTTGACAAGGTTAGGGCAATCAAAACTGATTTAAAAAATTTTAAACAAGATCTAAACAGGTACATATCGGAGTTTGATGCTGATATGATGATTAAACGGCTATTGAGAAAGAAAGATACATGCCAATTTTTTCAATGGAGTATACAACCACATAAGATGGTATTTTAATGGCTTTATTTTGGGCATATGAGGATGCCAAGAGGATTTTTTTCAGTGTTTGGTGACGTTGTTTCATTTGATGCAACATATCGGTGTAACAAGTTCATTTACTAATTATCTCCTGCTTTTGGATTTTTACAAATTTTTTAATTATCTATCATTGAGTTTTATGGTGTTTTTAAGCATTTTTTTTGTTAGGTACAAAATGATGTTTGTACCATTTACTAGCATCGACAACCACAATCGTAAAGTTATTCCGGTGCCGCTATAATAGGTAACAAAACGGCTGAAACGTATAGCTGGTTGCTTAAGGTGTTTCGTGAAGCATTTGGTCGTGCCCCTCTGGTGATAGTTACCGACCAAGACCCAGCCATGAAGAAGGCTATTGAAGATACATGGCCTGAGAGTAGGCACAGGTTATGCATGTGGCATATAATGGACAAGCTTACTGATAAGGTGTTTACTTATTCTATTTATTAAGATTTTTTTTCTTTTTTCCATATGTGCTGGTCCTTATTGTTTTATATGTTGTTCAATGGTGTCTTAGGTTGGTTCTACAATATGTAATAGTACAGATTTCAAAAAGAGGTTTTATGCCATTGTGTGGACCGATTCAATCCTACTTGAGCAGTTTGAAAGCGATTGGGCTACCATGCTGAACGATTTTTGTGGTCTCGTGGTCGGCGGCGGTTCTAGACAGAGGTTTTGGGGATAGAGCAGTTTCGGCAGAACAAACATAAACATTAAGCACAAGAGAATCAGCGGAAGCTTTTCATTCATTCATTCATACTGAAAGAGCTTACATCTGGTCTGGCTGGCGGAGTTCCTGGAGAGAATCCGCCAGCGTTTCCCCTCAGGGAACTTCCAAAACTTACAAACAATGAACACACAACGCCTATATATAGACATGACATTTCCTGCGAATTAAGCCTGAGTCACTCGTACTAAAATTTCGGCAATTGATAGAAACTTCGAAGAACCACACGGAAAAACTTCAAACCGATGAGTATCCGCAAAAATCTTTTCAATCAGCAAATCATCAGAAACAAACTAACTGGTAACACATCGAATCTGAGAAACATTCTTCGGCAATCAGAATCACATTCTTCCTTTTTAGTCATAATAACAGATGTATAGCTATCTCCGCTGGAATGGGGCACTGAAACTACAAGACATCTGTGTTTTCTGGCAGTTAGTCCGAAAAACAGTTCATTTGCATGCATGATTGGCTGTAGTCAATTTGTCAGATCAGGGATACTTGGATACCAGCATATTATCACGAGGAGTACATGTCTGGGCTTATGCGCACCTCATCTCACTCAGAAAGTGAGAACCATTTTTCTGGACAGTTTTGTAACCCGGACCCTTGTTGAATTTTTGGGGCATTTTGATTCTGCCATTGAAGCTCAAAGACTCGAGCATAGGAAGAACGATCATGACACCAGAAACACGAACACTGACATATGGGTAGTAGACTTTGTATTGGAGGATCAAACGACGAGTATATACACACGCACTATATTTTTTGATGTCCAACTAGAGGTACAAAATGGTCTACACATATGTGCTATCGGAAAGTAGGAAACGATCGGTGATTTCGTTAACTTTTTGTGAGGGACTGGGAACAACCATGCACTACTTTCTTCGAGGTATATATAAAGACTTAATATCTAAGTTTCATTTTACATTGTTTCATGCTTTTGGTGACACATGGTGTTATGTGGTGTTATCTACAAAATATATAATATTTTCCTTTATATGGATTATTATGGTGTTATGTATCTAAAAAATCAATTTTTTAATTATGTCTTATAGGTAATGATGCGGGAGGACGACATGACTGTATACTGTACATGAAAAAGATTCGAACAGTTTGGGTTGTTGTGCTCACACATCTTTTATATGCTTAGGATGCTTGATGTCATGGAATTTCCACAATGTTATATATTACAACATTGGACTAGGGAGGTTATTCCCAATAGTACTCCTGGTGCTATTTTAGGTATGAACGAGAGCGACGATTGTTACAATGAAGTTAACCGCATTGTACGTGAGATCACATACTCCACTGAGTCAGTTATTAACAAGCTTGTTACTAACTTTGATGCGTTGTACTCATTGAGGCAGTGGTTAATGCACCTCGTAAGAGTATTCGGGAAAGGTTTGCTGAAGTAACTGGTAATACACAACCATCTACTGTCACCGTTCGTGTCCCCATTGGAACTAGATACAAAGGTATGGGTAAGCCTAAACGTTTGAAGTCTAAACGTGAAATTGCGAGAAGCCAATTGGGGAAAAAGAGACGTCAGTGTCAAAACTATTTTAGGTACGGTCATAACAGACGTACTTGCAAACACCCTACAAGGAAAAAAGAAAACGCTAGTTCTGAGGAAGGTAGTGAAGAAGCCAATGAAGGTGTCGATGAGGAAGTAGACGAGGTGGAAGGAGAGGAGGATTAGGAAGTTCTTCAAGCCGCATAGACTTATGTTTTTGTTTAATGTTAGTTTTTTTTGTTTCGTACATTGTTATTTTTCAATGGTTATCGTGATGGATGATTTGAACGCTTATAGCTTGATTTTTTTTTTGTCAACTTTATATCCTTGATGAGGATTTTTTATATTTGTGTTTGTTTTACGTTATCACTGCGTTTGACATCATAGTTTTTCAAATATACAAGCGCAATACGTAAAGTTATATAACCTCCGAGTGACAACAAAATTTCTATATATCATGGTGTTGTAACAATGTATCTTGTTTATTTTTGAGAGTATAAAAACTCATAATCACCAAAACACTTAATGCTCCATCATGAGGGTAACCCCATCATGAGTACCCGGTTTTCATGATATGTTATTGGTGTTTTATGTAACGGGTTGTGTTACGTTATACAATCAGTTTCCAAATCGGGTTTTACGATGCAGTTTTTTTTAAAATATACTTAATAACGTTAGAAACATGTAGTGTTGCTTGATTCCTGGATAAGTTATTTGCCAGGGATTATAATATATAATAAGGATCTTGCTAATAAATAGTGTCCACTCAGTTAACTACATCAACATATTAGGTGTATTTTAAAACTAATAGCAAAAAAGTGACCAAACATTTGACCACTATTTAAACCCCAAAACAAGAGCAACCAAATGCGTAGTCATTATAAAAGTTAAAAACTCGTAAACTATTTGTTCTAACAGGATGAAGATGTTGTCGTCCACCTACAGGTTACCATCCAACCTTTGACAAATCCTCCAGACTGCATTCTCTACAAGGTTCACCCTGTCATCCTCCTCTAAACATGCAAAATCTTTTACTTCTTTCTCTACCTTTACGCGTGTGGTGTTCACATCACTAAGAAGCATTTTAAAGATATACTTCTTACGCAGATCCGTGATTTCCTTTGCTTGATTATCCAACACTTCTCCCTTGAGGTGTCTCTCAGCAGAGAAACCACACCTCCACTGTTTCACACTGGTTCCTATACAAGCCAAAAACACGATTTTCGTAACCAGGTACATTCATATGTATTTACAGGTGTTTTTTCAACATATGGAGTAACTTGTAGCTTACCATTGTAAGTTTCCATATGGCGCATCAGGAAAATACCACAGTTGATGCGTTTATATAGTGTTTGCCATGGGAATTCCAATCTAACGGGTTTAGTAACCCGTAGTTTTGTAGTAACTACTGGCTGTATCTGGCTAAGGAAACCACAAAACGCACTTATCTGCAATTATACATTTTGTAATGTTAAATATTATAAACTTTACACTCTATACATATAGTTATAAATGTATCTAATTCAACCGTACCATCTTCTCCACAGTCCCGCCGTATCTTTCTTCTATCTCCGCATTGCCTTCTATGTTGTCGATAATCAATATTTGGGTTGTTGTCAAGTTGAAAAAGATAAGATAGTAGTGATCCCCATTCAAGATAGGTATATATATCATCTAGAAACCTTTAAACGTTTTTGGTTTCGTCCCAACAACACAGAGTTCATGTTCTCATTAAATTTTGCTTCCCGTCTTTCTCAGATAAGTCAAATTCTTTCTCCAGCTGCGTTTCAAAAGATTGTAAAACATTTTTAGATGTGATGGTGTTATTAAAGTCTATATAATAATCAATGAATACCATATCAACATTCCAGCGTTGCAGAACAATTTTGGGGCTGTTCCCATTTTCCTCATCTTTTCCTCGTAGTTTAAAACTACAGCCCAAGCACTTATCACATTCACATGTATAGTGACACCCGGTATCATGGACTCGAATGGCTCCCACATTACCGTGACTTCCACATCGTTGTTGAATAAGACATCCCTATAACCCAAAACATATTTTCTAAAGAATGTGAACTTGAATATAGTTGGATTCATGAATTGTAACAAGATAATGTTAACAAATAATACTATATATTAGACGGATGCGTACAACTTGTTACGTACTCCACATAATATACACCGTGCAACTGTGTCTTCAGCCTTTTCTTGCCCGTCTCTCAATGAAACTACCCGCTTGCCATACGGTGACCGTAGCGTAGCCAGCAAAATGATGGTCTTTTTCGGCCTTGGTGTTTAGCTAGCACCGCAACTTTCCTTCCTTCACTACGTTCTTGATCAGACCAAACATTGTCTAGTCTCTTCGACAAGTTCAAGGCTTGAAGTCCTAGACGTTGAACTGTGTTTCAGGTGTATTTTCATTATGTCCCGCATCCATTGCTGCTTCTACCTCTGCCACAAATGACGATGTCATGGGTGAAAAGGAATATTTTTTGTGACATACCTTTATTAATTTTCATGTTTGGAGTAATGTTATCATCGGTAAAGTTACAATACCTTGTCCAAGATTAACGCTTTCATGAGTTTGTCCTTCATGCGCATTGGCTGCATCCAGTTTTTCTCCTTCAGCTCTAACGCTTGAATGACTGTAGGTCCCCTAATCTATATGGATCTTCACAAAATCGTCTATCCAATCTAGAGTGCGGAATCCTCTAGATCAGATTATCACTGATTTACGAGTGGAAACAGAAATCACACTAAACCCGTTCTTTATTGATTGTCTATCTCAACGATTACAATCAATCTAGATTACACGAATTCGTCCAAGCCAATCTCTCTACGAATTCTCTCTCAACTCTCTCTAAACTGACTAACTGAGCCACCTAAACCCTAATGCATAACTCTGTTTATATAGAGACAGGTTTGCAATTGGGCTAGGGTTTAACCACATGGTCTGCAAATTGGGCTAGGCCTTATTCGCCTACCACTCCCTATTATGTGGGTCTAGTTTGGCCCAATCACTACAACTACCTATTACAAAACCCAACCCGCTAACTGTTTATCGTTTTCCTAATTACAAGATATTCACCAAATCTAAGTTATTGTCACAAATATGCACCAACAAACTCCCCTTGACAATAGCTTCATAAAACAACTTTGTCTTCGGTCGTCTTGCAATCTTCAACGCCTTGGGTCTTTGTATAGCTTCAACTTTAATAGCTTTTGTCAGCAACAGACTCCCCATAAGCTGATGCATCCAATCACCAAATCTTCTAAATCGTTAGCGTTTGAGTAAACTCCAGTTTAGCGTTTGCATAACAATCTTCAAACTCTTCAACTTTGTCTGCAATGTAGAAAGAAGGTTCTACCATGCATCCAAGCAAACTCCACTTCACTAAACTTCTCAGCAACACACTGCTACAATCTGTATACTATAAAACACACATCTCAAGAAACCATAAGAATTTTTCAACACAAGTTAACAAATTATTATTATTTAAGAGATGGTAAAACTGTATCACAGATTAAGCAATTTTCAACTCAAACTACACATTTAAAATTTTAAGCACATTGAACCTGCATGATTTTAAAATTTTGAACTCATCTCCTAACACCGTCTCCCTCTATCAGTAACAACTCCTCCAGGAACAACCATTTTCCATACGTTCAGAATTTTCAAGAAAAGAAAATATTTTTGGATTTTTATATTTTCTAAAAGTAAAGAAATAACAAAATAATAAACACTCAAACTGTTTTTTTTTTGGGAATCACCGGTAAGAAGATCATATCAGCAACATCAAACTGTTTCACACTATTAGATAATTCTATATGTAATTTTCATGAAAAGCAGTTCAAGATGATTACCAGTATTGTTTATCCACTTAAACAAAGTACATGAACATTTCAAGTACCATTACCTAGTAATATGTTAAGGTAATTTTATACTGATATACTAGTGTGTCCCATTTCAGGACATACCCCCACGATCAAGGTATGCACAAAGATTCCTCGTAGTAGGTGAGTATACCGAAATTCATCCTTTTTGATTTACAGTGTTAGATAATTGGTGATCAGGTCAGTACTTCTGTACAGCAAAGAGACCAATATCCAACGAGGGGTTAAGAGAAATACCACAAATTTTGGTACATTTTATGTATTTTGCACATTTGAATGACTCTCATTGGTGATCAGGTCAGTACTTTTGTACAGCAAAGAGGCCAATATCCAACGAGGGGTTAAGACAAATACCACAAATTTTGGTACAATTTATGTATTTTGCACATTTGAATGACTCTCTAGGAGAGCTTTTTCAATTTCTGGGATTTGGCATTTTAGCTCTTTTAAGATATCCTGGTTGTGCCGAGGTCAGCATACATCTGGATGCAGTAGAAGGACAACCTTGATATCACCGGATGAAATAACGATATGAAGACCCAAAACCTCGGATTTTGGAAATATATCAATGCTAGAATTAAGGTTATAACCCATACGCCACTGATGTGTTACCCACTCATACACCTTTCGTTATGTTTATATCACCAAGGTAAGTTGATTATTTCATGCATTTTGCCTACCAGTACATCACATGATGAAGCCGCTATCACACGTAAGCAATTTAATTTTAATTTCAGTGTGACAGTCTAACTTGCTAATGTACTATCATTTCTTCTTTTCCATACCGTGAAAACTCATTTTTGATTTTCTATATTTTTATGTTTTCATTTTTGAAAAACAGTAAAGTATTTACAGAATTCTTATGAAAAACTGATTATTCAGGATTCCTCGTCCTGTTGAGTTCGACTAGATGTTCAAAACGAGCCCTGTCAAATGCTTCTTGCATTGCCATGACACAATCCTCCCTCCTAAGAACTGATAACCACTTGTGGTAGACTTTCTGGTTGATTTGCATCCTCCAAAGTCCGAATCAGTGAAAGCAACAAACTTCAAATCACTAGCAGCAAGATACCATAACCCAATTTTAGGTTTCCCCTTCAAGTAACGAAGAATCCGCTTCACCGCTTTCATATGTGACTCTTTTGGATTCGCATGATATCTGGCACAAAGACACACTGTGAAGGTGATGCGCAGTCAAATACATTAGAGAACCAATCATTGCCCTATACTGAGTTGGATCAACATCATCCACACTTTCATGATCTGGACCAAGATTGTGATTCTCGCAGATAGGTGTGTTAAAAGTAGCGCAATCGTCCATTTTTAAACGAGACAAAATGTCATACATATACTTTGTCTCATGTATAAACATCCCATCATTCTTCTGTTCAACTTGCAATCCCAAAAAGTAAGACAGTTCACCCATCGCACTCATTTCGAACTTGCTCTTCATTACCTCCTCGAATTCATGACACATGTTCTCATCAGATGACCAAAAAATAATATCATCTATGTATACCTGTACCATCAGAAAGTCGTCCTTCTTTCTCTTAATGAAAAGTGTACTGTCAATCTGACCTCTTTCAAAACCATTCTTTAACAAATGTGCTGACAGTGTCTCATACCATGCCCTAGGTGCCTGATGCAATCCATATAATGCCTTATCAAGTCGATAGACTCGATCTGGATAATCTAGATCAGTAAACACATCTGGTTGTAATACATACACCACTTCTTGGACTTTCCCGTAAAGAAAAGCACTCTTCACGTCAAGTTGGTGAACTTTGAAGCCCTTGAATGATGCGAAGGCTAGGAACAACCGAATTGCTTCCAGTCTTGCTACTCATGCAAACACTTCATTGTAGTCAATCCCTTCTTGCTGATTAAACCCTTTCACCACTAACCAAGCCTTATTTCTCGTCACAATCCCTCAGTCGTCTTTCTTGCACTTAAACACCCACTTGGTGCCTATTTCCTTTTCTCCTTCTGGCAAGTCGACTAGCTTCCAAACTTTCAATTTCTTGAACTGAGCTAACTCTTCTTGCATCACTTCAACCCATGAATTATCTTTAAGAGCCATGCGAATATTCATCGGCTCCTCTTGGGCAATAAAATAGCTATACAAACACTCGTTTATCATCCCAGTCTTCTGAATCAAAGAAATAAACATGAACCTTCAATCACACCTCTTCTTGTCTAAACACCTTCAGCAGCATCACCTATGATGTTCTTAACTGGATGATCTCTGTTTGCATGTGTAGTAGCAATGGTGTCAACAACTAAATTATCTCCCAGATTAGATCCAACCTCCCCTTAAATGTTCTCATTTTCAAATGGATTAGTAAAGTCCTCCCCCAGAATAGGTTCAGCCTTACTATCACTTGAATCTTGTTGAGCTGCACTGGAGGAAGTTTCTGGAGCATCTATCATTGATATACTCGATCTAGGCATGAAGTCACCCTCTTCGTCTTCACTGATAACAGTTTGAATCACTTGAGACTCATTTGCATTGGAAAACTCAGGAATATTAAATGATTTAAAAATGTTATCATAATCATATAATATAGCAGGACCACTCATTGATTGTTAAGGTGAATAACTAATGATTTCCATGTTAAACACTCCATTTTACTAGTTTTTAGATTAAAAACCCTTTTATTCGGTGTTCCAGGCATATAACCTAGAAAGTATCCCTCGTCAGCTACCTCACCGAATTTTTGCTTATCTTTATTTCGCACAATGGTGCAGGGTAATCCAAATGGTTCAAAGCATTTCAAGTTTGGTTTCTTGTTAAACATAAGTTCGTGACATGTTTTGTTAAACCTTTTAACCGTTAAAACTTTGTCTAGGACATAACAAGCTGTATTCACAGCTTCTCCCTAGAAAAGAATTGAAAGCTTTGAATCAGAAAGCATAGTCCTAGCGGCTTCAATCAACGTCTTGTTTTTCCTCTCAGCGACTCCATTCTATTGAGGTGTATAAGGAGCAGAATGTTGATGTTCAATTCCCTTGCGAAGACAATAGAGATCCAGAATCTGAGTCTTGAACTCCGTGCCATTATCACTCCTTATCCTCTTGATCTGTGCATCATGGACATTTTACAATATTGTAAAAAGATCTATCAGCAACTCCGTTGTCTCATCTTTTGTACCTAAAAAGAAAACCCATGAATACCATGAGTAATCCTCTGTGACAACCAAACAATAGTACTTTCCACCTATGCTCCTTACGTTCACTGGACCGAATAGATCCATATAAGGTAATTCATAAGGGGCATCTATGGAATTTATTGTTCTGGACTTGTAAGGTTTCTTATGTTGTTTTTCCCTTTTGACATGGAAGACATTTATCTTCCACATGAAACCTCTGCACTGGCACCCCTTCCACTAAACTGTTTTTAATAATTTAATTCATTTTTTGGTAGTAGATGTGGGCCATGCGCTTGTGCCACAACATTGACTCTGCCTCAGATGCCTTTGACAATAAACACACCACTACTGGAGAAACATTTTAGCACTCATGTCCATGACATAAATGTCATTCCTCCTTGGAGCTCTCATCACTATCCAATCATCTGGTTTACCAAACCTGGTTTCAACAACAAAGCTTCAGACTTAGTAAAGTGGACCGAGGGACCCTTGTTGCAAACTTGTGACACGCTCATCAGATTGTGTTTAAGCTGCTCGACATAGTTCACTTTGTCCAATGTGATTTTCCCGTTTTTCACTTTTCCTTGACCTGTAATGTGCCCTCTGTTAGCACCTTCAAAATTCACGTAACCTCTATCTATGTTTTCAAACTAAGTCAACAACCCCGCATCCTCCGTCATGTGCTTGGAGCAGCCATTATCAACATACCACAAGTTGATAATCCTCTTTAGCAGCTCCTTCACAACCCAACAAAAATTAGTTAGATTAGGGGACCTAAGCCTTAATGGTCTTGGGTCTTCCAGATTCATTAACCACTGAAACATCTATCCAATATCCATCACTCCTAACTGGAGTCTTAGATCTCAGACCTGTTGATGGAAATGATTTTTGATTTCCACTAGGTCTCTAGTCCTGAGGTTTCCTATACATGTTTGGACTCTGTGACCTTTGGAAATTTTGTTTTTGATTCCTTGAATTTCGATTGCGATAATTTCTAAAGCCATTCTTATAAAAATTTCGACTACCAAATTCTTATATCGAGTTTGATATTGACCTTGACTTCTGAATTACTTGATTGACCATTAAAGTTATTCATTCTTGGTGAACTACTTCTAGGTCTTTCATATCTGCCTAATGTAGATTTAGGCTGAAACCTTTGTTGATTTCTTTGAAAACGAGGAACTTGGTGAGTTCCTTTGTCAGCCTTCTCTACACCAATCGCAACACTCTGTTGCTTGGGAGTAGATGTCTTTGGTGAGTTAGAAACTTTCTGCTCAACATCACCAATCTTTTTTGGTGATTTCTCTCTCTTTCTCTCAGTCACTTGGGCTTCATTTTTTTTGTTAGGACAACAGCTAGCTACATGTCCCTTAGTGTGACATTTGAAGCATGATCTTCTTGTCGAAGACTTCTTAATTAAAGTCTCTGCTTTAGATCCATCAGGTGACGATGATGATGATGACGATGATGATGATGCCCTTGAAGAATCTTATTTAGTTTGCTCAATTTCTGATTTTTCCGTGTTTTTATTTTTAGCAAACTGCATATTTGACTCACTTTCAATAACAATGGTTTCTTCTTTCCTATCACTCCCTTTAACAAAATCAACTTTTTTAACAAAAATGTTCCTTTTATTCTTAGGGTGTGCATTATTTGTTTTCAAAACCGGTTCCCTGTTATTATCCTTCTTGGCACTTACATCACCATGTTCAGTCACACCCACATACCCTGATATGGAACTACTAGGTGTAGTTGACCCAAAGTCTGTTAGCTCTTCCACGTCTGGCAAGAAAGAATAGCCATGACCAAAAGGTGGTGGAACTTCATTGAAACCTTTGAAGCCCACACTAGTCTTGTCATTACTTTTCTTCAAGCCATTCATCATATGTTTCATTACAAAAGATGAATCTCTGAATTGATTCAATTTCTTTTCAAGTTCAAAAATTTTCTGTTGTACTTCTGATAACTCTTAGCATTTTTCAGAAATCTCTTTTGTTTTCTCATTCATCGTATCATGAACTAAGTCAATAATTTGAAGTTTTTCATTTAGTTTACAGGTTAAAATATTGATTTCTTCTTCATAACCCTTAATTTTCTTCAAATATAACGACTCTTTTCTTTTACAAAACAAATTGATTCTTTTACGCTCGAGTGCTCAATTACCGGACTTTGGTTTTGTTTTGTTAGCCCGTCAACTTCACTTGTAGTTCATGACATTTTAAGCAAACAGAACTACCAGGGTTAGAATGTACCTCTCTTGTTGATTTGCTTAGATCAGCCATGAAAGCAGCAAAATCTGCAACCATCTTCTTATCTGCAGCATCCTCTTCTACATCAGACTTTACGTTTTCTTCCTAAACTTCAGTCATCTGATCATCATCAACTTTTTTAGCTACAGTATCTTGATCTACCTCAGCATCAGCCTTTTCTTCTACATCGTCAACTGGGGCTATCTCAGCCATGAACGCATGTGTGGCATTGTAATCACCTTCCAGATGAACAATCCAATCATAAGAACCTTCTCTAGCAGTAGATATCAAGGCCTTTAATCCAGTGTTAATTGATGCATTCCTGTTGCTTGAACCATGACCTAGAGAATCTTGAAAAGATGAGTTAGAACAAGATTCAATCTTAGGTCTTTGACATTCTCTAGTAAAGTGTCTGTAATTTTGACAAATGTAACAACTCACTTTAGACTTGTCAAAACCTACATTCTTTCCAACGAACTTTCTTCCCGTCCTATTAATGAACCTCTTCACTCTTCTAGAGATCATGGCCATCTACCATTGTAAATCCATCTCCTCTAGGTCTTCAGGTTCAATCTGGTCATAATCTTCATCAAAAGTAGCAGGACCAGATATTCTTCCCTGAATGTATTTCTCATATGAAGCAACGAATGAAGCAAGCAAGGCCAGATGTTCTTCTGCGGCCTTCACACTCAGAGGCATAGACCTAGTATTGCTGTAATTATTGTTGGATTGTTGTCTCTTTGCCCCTGACGATCCTCCTGAAGCAGCTACAAAACATACATCACCATCAGCATTTGTCACAACCTGCTCAAATTTCACATGAGAGAAACGCAGTTGCAGAATCACTTGAAGCATTGTTGGAAGATGAAAATGGAATCCCTTTATAAATTCCCGGATCTGGAACCTGATCATATCCAGTTTCCTTCTTCTTCATGTTGAGCTCATAAGCTCTCAGTTTCCCAACAACCTTTTCCAAGTCTTTATCTTCATAATCAGCTTCACCCTTTATCATAAGAGTATAAATATCTCATTTGGCATGTAAAGCATCAAGCAACTTATCGTTTATCTCAACGTCCTTGGATCCCTCTAGGTCATAGTTGTCCATTTCTGACATTAGATGATAGTATCTCCTGATGTATCTTCGAGGGACTCTTTTCTCATACCTTTAAAAACAACAAATTGCTTCTTCAGCAAGTTAACTTTATTTTTCTTCACATAAGGATTGCCTTCATACCTCTTCTCTAGAGCATCCCACATCTCCTTCGTGCCATCAGGTAAAGACATCGTTATTGCAGCTAAGGCCTTCTTCTCAGACTCATACATTCTCTTATCTGCCTCTGACATGTTTACATAGGCAGTGACTTGTTGTCTACTTTCAAAGTCATGAGTTGGGTTTATGTACCCATCTTGAATACAGATCCACATCCGTGTGTCCTGATATTCAATGAACGACTGAAATCTATCCTTCCATGTAAGGTAATTCTCTACCTTTAACATCTTTGGCGGTTTGTTAGTCATGCCTGCCTCATGCTCCATTCTCAACAATTCGTTCAAGTTTGACATATTCAACATTTTTACCGAACCGGCTCGCTAAAAATGTTTAAAAATTGTTTGAAAAATGTGTTTACCAAATTGTACCGTTAGACTCGTCTCGACAAAACGAATCCAATGATATATAATGTCCAAGACCTTTTTAGGAATTTCCGTGCCTTTTTTTGTCCTAAAAATCACCGAGTCTAACCATGCAGTCGGTTTGTCAAAATTGTTTACGGGTCAAATTCTGTGTAAGAAAACGTTTATCTTTGATTACGTCAGCTGGTTAACTTTCTACCGTTTTGAATTCAACTCGGAACAGTACTGAATTCGAAACAGTGGTTTGAGATGCAAATCTGAGAAGCTATCCGAGATGGTAATTCGAGATACTATCCGAGATGTTCTGAGATGAATTATCCGAGATGGTAACTCGGAACAGTGATTCGAAATGTTCCGAAACAGTGTTTATCCGAGATGATTTGAGATGCACTGTTCTGATCCGAACTGCAACCTTTTTGGATCTGAGATGCATTGTTCTGATCCAAATTGCAAGTTTTCTAATCCGAGATACTTCACTTATGATCTGAGATGCAATTTTTCTATCCAAAGTGCTTCACTTATGATCCGAGATGCAATCCTTCTATCCTAAATCCTTGATGTTTATCCGGAACAGCAGCAGAAACCCTAGAACAGTCGTCAAAACGTCCAAAAACCCAACTTTTTCTGCAGTAACGGTTCTGAACCGAGCCAATCAAGAGCCTAACGCTCTGATACCAATTGTAGGTCCCCTAATCCGTATGGATCTTCACAGAATCGTCTATCCAATCTAGAGTGTGGAATCCTCTAGATCAGATTATCACAGAAATACGAGTAGAAACAGAAATCTCAATAAACCCAATCTTTATTGATTATCTATCACAACGATTACAATCAATCTAGATCACACGAATTCATCCAAGCCAATCTCTCTATGAATTCTCTCTCAACTCTCTCTGAAGTGACTAACTGAGCCACCTAAACCCTAATGCATAACTCTATTTATATAGAGACAGGTTTGCAACTGGGCTAGGGTTTAACCACATGGGCTGCAAATTGGGCTAGGCCCAATTCGCCTACCACTCCCTATTATGTGGGTCTGGTTTGACACAATCACTACAACTAACTATTACAAAACCCAACCCGCTAACTAGTTATCGTTTTACTAACTACAAGATAAATCTAAGCTGTTTTCACAAATATGCACCAACAATGACCCCTGTCTCCATCGACATGCACAATTTCATGTTCACCCACAACATTAAGATGTTTCAACTTTATCTCATTCCATTCTAATGCTTTTTTTTCAACAGCTCTACTCCAAGTACATAACACATGATTCTGTAAGTGTGTTGTTGATCCTGCATACGCATTCTTCAAACTCTTTGAACAAATTATCCAAAAGATTGGACTTATCCTGTATCAAATCCGGTTTAATAACAGGTCAGTTAAATTCACATACAGTGTCAATTCAATTTCAAACCATAATTTATTTACCAGATCGAATTTCCCTTAAGACGCGGCTGGTGGCGATGGTGTGTTCCTATATTGTGATATCATTGGCACGCGAAACTCGCCATCGATACCTATAAACAGTGCACACGTTTGGGTGTCAGTTTGTGACAGTAAGTAGTCTACACAATATTTGTATATACCCAGGTGCACGTCATCATCTTCCACTTCTTCAGTTGCTTCATACACATGCTTGTATTCCATTTGTACGTCCTTTTTCCTTTTGTGTTTTTTGTCGCGCGCTTTTCTTTTTTACAAATCCCGCTTCCTTTTTCCCTCCCCTTTATCCACCGACTCAACCTCATCAGCCGATTTTGTTTTTTTCCCCACCTTTCCTTTTAGTTTCTTTTGTTGATCGTTTTTGTATCTTGTCCATCTCCGAACCAAGCTCTTCCAACACATCATCATTGACCAATGTAATAAGAGGTGAACTATGCGACGAATGTATTTTTTTTCTTCTCAATTGCGTATGTGATCTGACACAATGCATGGCAAGATGTTTATTACATTATTATACATGTTATAGTATGAATTTATATGATTACGTGTTAATGAGTATCAACTTACCACGAGTAACACCATTGGTCCTCTAGAAGCATCATCATCACCGTGCCATGAGTTTTTCATGCGGTTGAGGCATGTTACCATGTACGAACACCAGTTAAAACTTTTAATATCAACACCTGGTTTTATACATGGAACATAGCGCATATTCACTGAATTGTTACTCGTAGTTTCACCCAAGAATGAGAAGTACACAACTTGGAAACTCAGGACGAACAACCACCCATAATCGTCTATACCCAAGATGTAAAGCATTAGCTACAATGGTGACAACCTCTTGCTTTTTATATCCATAAACTGATTCCTGAACTCTTGTACAACTGCATCTTTCTTTTTGTTTGCCTTTTTATGTTCAACCAACGTATTTTTTCCTTGAGGCAGCCCAAACACACGGTACACAAGGTTGAATGTAATGTTTACAAGTCTGCTGTCTCCGAGATTCAACACACATGCATTAGGGTCATAATTCGAAACCAACCAGTGTGCCAATGTGGTTGGGACACCTGTTACTTGAAATCTGAAAATTAAACCAAACACAATTTCGTACACCTTCTCTCACTGCTCCTTACTCAAACCATTTGCTAGATTTATCAAATTATCTATCGACACCTTTAGCCTAATTCTAGCACCCGTGAATGGATTATAAGGTTGCGACCGTATTTGCTACCTTGTACGTATTGGAAACCTTTTTCATAGTGATTTACGCCGCTTACCAGGTGGGGTGTCAACAAAATCATCGTCCAGGTCGGCTGGCGAAGAAGTATTCTGGACATGGTATGCCTTAGCAGGTTTGGTTGATTTTAACATCAAATCTATATTAAACAAATATAGTCTTAGTAAACCAGTACACTATAGCCATGTATTTCACTATAATTTTTAACATAAATGTCTACCATGTGTGTTTGTAGCCGCGTTATGAGATGAACTGCTCCCACCAGCCATATCTGTGTAACACAATACAACCTTTTTTATACACAATTGAAAAAACCGAAAAGTTAGCACAACCTCTTTTCGTATTTACTTACTTTGTTTGTTTTTGTTATCACCACTTGGTTAGGTCACCAACCACCTTGCCGTTGATTTAAACTGCTTCCCGGGCGGGAGTACTACATTTTTTGTCATGGCTGCAGGGTGTTTGGAGGAGGATTATCTGTTGGCACTTCCTCATTGATGTTTGTACTCTCATTCTAACCCTCATTCATCCGAGTAGACACATCCGTGGGAATAAAATCAAGCGTTATCAAGTGTCATGCATAAAAAAATATAATAACACCCCTTTTGTGTTATTTACCTTCTTGGTTTCTAACGTCATGCACAACATCTGTTCATTATTCAATATATTAGTACAGTACAATATAATTTGAAGGTCTAACAGTATCCAACCATAACATAAACACAAACATTTACCATTTATGCATGTAGTTGCTTTATCGTCAGTATTTGTCACAACACCCAGAACTATTGAATAATATGTAAGTTAAATCATTTAAGTTATGAGGGTTATGACCATAAAATAAACAAACAACATAAATGATTACCATCTTCGTTTATTACCACTTTATCACCGTCATCCTTACAAGCAGCCACATCTGTTGAATTCGAAGCAAGGTTTATCATTTAAAACCTCATAACACAAATATAGTCGCACATATGGGTAAATTTATGTAGAAGCCTACTTTTTAATACACTGCAAGTACCTTCGTCCTCACTATTTTCTATATCTGAATCGGTATATATGAGTGGTGTTTCATTGGTGTTTTTATACTTTGATTTGTACATTTTTCCTTTAAGGCATTGGCTTGACCTGACTATAGAAAACATTCAAACACTATATTTAAACCAAGTTGTCCTATTTTAATAACAATTACAAATACTCAAAACCATTTTCAAGCATTCTACAAAAAACCCTATGTTTTCAACACTAACAACACCATCTAAGACATTAACCACAATACATCCTATATCATTAGTGAACACCATAAGAACACCATACAACACCAAAAAAACAGTCCCTCATATCAGACATCTCATTATTCTCGGTGTATAACACCATTCAACACCTTAAACACATTACCTCATAACAGACATCTCATTATACCTCATATGATATTCTACAATTATGAACAAAGATATAGAACACAAAAAAAAATGATGCTTGAACGAGATAACTACTAGTAGAATACTCTGCTTTTTGAAATCCGATCAAATCTTTTGCTAAAGAACACCCTGATTTTTCGAGCGGATAACTCGCAATTGTGGAGGGTTAGAGATATATGAGATACGATTATTGATTTGAAAAATGGTGAAAGCCTATAATATCCCTAAATATTCAAATCAGTCATAAAATTTCATAACACTATTTACAAGATTGCCATCAAGATCTTAACCATTAGATTAAAGATCTAATGGTTTAGATTCTTTCTTACCATTCTCACAAAACACACATTTTTTACAATAACCCCACCCTATATATATATATATATATAGTGGAGAGTTCAAATGAGAAGAAAAATTTTGTAAGAATTAAAAGAATAACTTTTAAACCAATAGAAAATCTCTATTTACTTCTTTTAATGTGTGTATTTTAATGTTATAAAAAAGTGCATATAGGTAAATCTATAATTGTCATTAATTAGCTAATTAATTAAACTTGTAACTCATTTTTTCATATACTCTTTCAAGATAAAATAATTTATGTTGTAGGACAATTTTCGACATGTGTAGGATAAATTTTAGTATGTGTAGGATAAATTTTTGGAATGTGGAGGGTAAATTTACATGTGTGTAGGGTAATTTCTGGTAAATGTAAGACATATGTAGGATAAATTTTGAAATGTGTAGGATAAAATGTTTTTTGCTTTATTAATAAGAAATAACATAATTAATGAGAGTAGTTATAAATCATTTAATGTTTTAACATTATGCCCTTTCTTTTTTTTCTTCTTACATTTAATCTCTTCTCAAATGAACCTTCCCCTATATATATATATGTATATATATATATATATGTATATATATCACCAAAAAGAGTTGCATACCTCCGACTGCTTTATAAAGAGCTGACCACCATCACTCCCTCGGGACCTGCGCCGTTTGAGTGACTCGTCAATGTCGTTATGGTGTTCCCCTTTCTAACCACCCTAAAGAGTTATAACTATGTCCTTTGTTTTCTTGAGGATACTGTTATCATCTTCAATTTCCATTTGTACGAGGTTATTTCGAGATTAAGTGAGGCTAGATGCAAGTGCAAACTACATTGCAGCCGCCCACCGTGTGGAGGGAGCCACCTCTTCTGACCTTTTCTCCTTCTATACCAAATACTATGTCACGCTAATTGATAGAGGCCGTAGGTATGCAATAGGATCGATGATCCTTTCCCCTAATTCTCATTCCAATATAAAAATACAGATCTCCTCTATTTTGGGAGAGATACAACTAATTTCCATAATACAAGGGATTGCTAATTCATATCTAAATTTACAAATATTGACTAGTGCTACTACATCCCCGCAGTCAAAGCAGGAGTTGACCGGATGCTGAGACTGGACCGAAAATCTTCAAAGAGAATCCGAAGAAGGCCTTTGGTGAAAATGTCAGCAACCTGGTATCGTGAGGGAACATGTAACACACGCACTTGTCCGCGTTGAACTTGTTCGCGAACGAAATGTATGTCAAGCTCGATATGTTTCATGCGTTGATGCTGCACCGGATTTCCCGACAAATAAATCGCACTAATGTTGTCACAATAGATGAGAGTGGTGAGTAACGGTGGACGACGAAGTTCCAACAGGAGATTATGAAGCCAACATATTTCTGATACTACGTTAGCAACCGCCCGGTATTCGGCTTCAGCACTCGATCGAGAAATAGTTGGTTGCCGTTTCGAGGACCACGAAATGAGATTGTCACCATAATAAACACAATAGCCACTAGTCGACTGACGGGTGTCAGGGGAGCTGGCCCAGTCGGCGTCCGTGTAGGCAACAAGCGATTTGGAGCCAGTGGGGCCGAGTGTTAAGTCGAATGAGGTCGTACCTTTAGTATACCGAATGATACGTTTCAGAGCTCGTCAATGACCCGTTTTAGGAGCGTGCATATGCATGCATATTTGATGGACCGCATAACTGATGTCTGGACGGGTAAACGTGAGATTAACGCACCCGCCAAGCTACGGTAGAAGGTTGGGTTGGAAAAATCATCACCGGATGTGGCACTGAGCTTGGCATTAGTGTCAACGGGAGTGGATACCGGATTACACTGTGTCATGTTGGCCCTTTTTATAATATCAAGTGCATAAGTTTGCTGTGACAGGA
The DNA here is from genome assembly GCA_947069175.1 of Scalesia atractyloides. Taxonomy (NCBI): domain Eukaryota; kingdom Viridiplantae; phylum Streptophyta; class Magnoliopsida; order Asterales; family Asteraceae; genus Scalesia; species Scalesia atractyloides. The sequence continues at coordinate 48,787,572 of CAMTDV010000001.1, read as the reverse complement.
ACATTGAGTCATGGGTTCTTGAAACTGAGTTGCCGAGGAAGAAACTTAGAGGGCCAAGGTCTTTCATTGCGAACTCGCTAGCAAGGTGTGCCATGAGGCGTTCCCGAAGACGGTCACACGAAGTGACAAGGACAATGTCATCGACATATAGAAGCAAGAAGGCAATATCCTTTCCGTGATAAAAATAAATAAAGATGCATCACACCAGCTGTGGATAAATCCCATAGTGAGAACATAACCAGTAAAACGTTGATACCACGCCCGTGGTGCCTGCTTTAACCCATATAACTACTTTTTAAGGCGACAAACATGGTTCGGAAAATCTCGATGCCGAAAGCCCATGGGTTGATACATGTATAACCGTTTCATGAAGGTTACCGTGTAGAAACGTATTGGTAGCATCTAATTGATGCACATACCATGAGTTGGAAAGAGCCAGTGACAAGACTATGCGAATGGTAGCCGGCTTTACCACCGGGCTAAACGTATCACCACAATCAATACCCACTTGTTGAAGGCGACCATCACATACTAATCGTGCCTTGTATCGTTCCAGACTACCATCCGATTTAAACTTATGCTTAAAAAGCCACATACTTCGAATAACATTCATGGTCGGATGTCTAGGAACCAAGTCCCAAGTCTAATTTTTAATAAGATCATGAAATTCTGTTGTCATGGCGTCATACCATTCGGGGATGGACAAGGCATCGGTGGGTTGTTTAGGTATGGGAATGATGGAGGATGTCTGAAGATTGAGTTTATGAACCGGCTTAGTTATGCCGTCCATGGCTCTTGTGCGCATGGTTCGAGCGGGTGGAGTGGGGGGAGAAGGAATAAATGCGTGTTGGGCTGGGGAAGAGGGAGGGGTATTGAGAGAGTTAAGTGGGCTGGGTGGCGTGTGAGCAGAAGGTGAGGGCTGTTGGGTCGAGGTGTCGGCAATGGGGTTGGGCGAGTGGGGTGAAGAGTGGGCCGAGTAGGGTGTTTGGGCGGGGCCAGGAGGAGAAGTTTGGGCTGGCGACGAGATTTGGGCTGAAATGGTGTGGGCAGTCGAGGAAGTTTGGGCCGAAGGGGTATGGGCCGAAGAGTGTGGGGCGTTTGGTGGTGTTGTGTTGTTGGCAGTGGGTGTGCCAACAAATGGCCAAAGATGAGGTGGAAAGGTGTCGTCAAGAAGTCGTAAGACGGAGAAGGGTTTATAGTGTGAGAGAATGGAAAGGTGGTTTCGTCAAATGCAAGGTGACGTGATGTGATGATTTGACGAGTTTGAAGATTAAAACAAGTGTAACCTCGATGGTTGGATGAGTAGCCGAGGAAGACACAAGGAAAAGAGCAAGGTTCAAGTTTATGGATGGAGGGCGAGGGGATAAGAGGGTAGCACAAACAACCAAAAACACGTAGGTGATGGTATATGGGTGTGCGAGAGTAGAGGAGTTCAGTGGGGGTTTTATGATGTTGTATAATAAGGAGAATATTTAAAAGATAGGTAGATGTGGCAAGGGCGTAATGCCAAAAAGTGTTGGGTAAGGAAGCATGGGTGAGGAGGGTGCGGATCATGTTGTTTATGGTTCGTATTTTACGCTCAGCCTTTCCATTTTGGGATGACGTGTGGGGGCATGATAAACGGAATACCATTCCATGTAGAGAAAAGTATTGTTGGAAAGCCGAGTTTACGTATTCCTTTGCCATTATCGCATTGAAACATTTTTATTTGTTTTTCAAATTGAGTGCCAATAAGTTTATGAAATTGTGAAAAAATGAAAAGTACTTGTGACTTTTTGGAGATGGGGTAAGTTCATAGAAAACCAGTCAGGTCATCAAGAAATAATACATAATAACGATGACCTTGTGAACTAAGAATTGGTGACTCCCAAAGGTCGCTATGAACAATATCAAACGGTTGAAAAACACGAGTGTGAGAAGTTGCAAAAGGTAATCGAATACTTTTATCAATCACACAAGGTTCACAAATGTCTTTATTATGTTTACTAAAATCAATAAAAGTAGATTGTTTCAAATAATTCAAAGATGGACGTCCTGGATGACCAAGACGTTGGTGCCAAAGTTGAGAATAGATGGCTGCAAAGGTGGATGGTGTGCTGGTTGTCTCGGATCCAAGCGTGAGTGGGTAGAGATCACCACTGCTATTGCACCAGAGGATAGGGATCCGGGTCTTGTAGTCCTTCACAAGAAAACCAAAAGGGTCAAATTCGATAGAAACAGAGTTGTCGGTTGTGAACCAACGTACGAAAATTAAATTTTTGATCAGTTTAGGTGCATATAGGACGTCTTTAAGAATAAGTGGGGGAAAAGGTGGGGGAGGGTTTGTGTGCCTTGTCCAACAACCGGTATGGTTGATCCATTTCCAACAATGATATTTTGATCCACGCTATTATCAAAATAAGATCGAAAATTAGTTGCCGAATTAGACATAATACCTGTTGCCCCCGTGTCCATGTACAGGTTAGGATCTGGTTGATTGAGAGACATAGTGTAAAGCGCCTGTTCAATGTCGGTTGGGGCATAGGCATTGTGGGCTTGAGTGGGCCTGGGGCCGAGAATCCCATTGCCGACGTGATTGTTTGCTGAATTGGGCCTAGGAGGAGCTGTGGGGTATGGGCAAGGAGGAGGAGCCCATGATTGATTCTGCGATGTGGCCCAAGGCTGGGAGGAGGTAGGCAGAGGAAATCCGGGCCCAGTCCACGGTTGTTGCTGGGCTGAGTTGGGCCAGAAAGGCTGCTGAGTGGGCCAACTGGAGTGGAAATTGTGAGGGTTGTTATTGCGGCCTCGTCCCCAGCTTCCTCGGCCTCTGCCTCGGCCACGGGAGCGCCCGCGACCCCGATAACATTCAGAATCTTGGCGATATTCATTGTTATTCGCTGGTGGTTGCGGTTTGTTGGAGTTTGCATTCAAGGCGGTGCCCGCATTTTGGGCCATAAGAAGTGCCTGTTCTGCCTTACGAGATCCGACAAGCATAATTTTTGACCGAACCTCATAGAAAGTCGGTAAGGGGTCCTGTTGCTGGAGGATGGTAGCGATACCCTCATACTGTTCGTTGAGGCCCGCGATAAGTTGAAGGACCAGGCGATCGTTATCAACCGGACTACCAACGTTGGCGAGCTGATCGGCCAGCACCTTGAGTTGCTGGCAATATGCTGAGACGTTGGGGAACCCGTCAAGACGTGTGTTCGAGAATTTATGTAGGAGATGAATGGATCGAGAACTGTTGTCATCTTGAAAATTTCCTTCAAGCGTCATACGCAGTTGTGTTCGGCTTCAGAATGGTGTGCAGAAGATCGTTGGATATGGTTGCATAAATCCATTGGAGTACAATGGCATCCAACCGATCCCAAGAGTCATAGTTGGAGTTTCTTTGTTGGCTTTGTCTTTGTTGGCGACCTTGGCTGTACCAGTAGATAAGGAGGGTCAGGGTGAAAGATAATCGATGACGAGAGATGCACGACACTGTATCTTGAAAAGTTCGGACCATGAGGCATACTGCCCAGATTCCATCTCGAGAACAACGGGAATCAGGCTTTTGATGTTAGTTACGGTGGGAGCAGGATGAATCTTGGCTCCATGAAAAGGATGATAAGGCAAGAAACAGAGGAGGAGATCGGCAGGAAGGAAGAAGGAGGGAGGTTAGGATTGGTCTCTTGATACCATGATAGAGGCCGTAGGTATGCAATAGGATCGATGACCATTTCCCTCAATTCTCATTCCAATATAAAGATACAGATCTCCTCTATTTTGGGAGAGATACAACTAATTTCCATAATACAAGTGATTGCTATCATATCTAAATTTACAAATATTGACTAGTGCTATTACTAATATTGTGCATTTGCAGCATCTGTGCTTTGCACCTTTTTGGAATTAAAAAAATCAAATAACTCGTTATTCAGTTGATAACGTAGAGGTGGAAATAAGACATATACCTTCCAGATACCTACCACTTATCCCTGAAGCTTTAGGTTTTCCTCTAAATTCTGAAATCTATCAACCTCCTGCAAACAGAGAAAAGCAAACAATGCTTCTTTGAAACAAAACTGAAGGAGGACTACCAAAAGGTAAGGGTTTCGTGGGTTATTAACTAACCCGAAGACATAATATATCAGACAACGATAATCCCAGCCCAAACAAAATTCTACTCATCCGAAATTCCCGATGTACAATATGGCGACGAATGTGAAAGTAAAGCTTGGTTGGATGATTGATAGCGTGGCAATCAGCTAGTATGTTGTATGAAAGGACTGTGAACCGCTCTGCACCAAAAAAACAAACTATTAATTAATGGCAAAGTAAATTAGATCTCAAAACTTATCTAAGTGTTACTGACCACAAGTAAGCGGAGGCCTGGTTTGGCCTGCTCCCAATTACTATAGTCAGAAACTACATTTGAGGTCTGCCGTTGTGGCCGAATAGGAGGTGGACGAAACTGTTGGTTCTGCGCAATGTTTGGTTGCCGGAACTGTTGACTTGTCAATATTCCGACTTCTATAACAACCAATATAATAACATAATTATAGAAATAATTTATTATACTAAATACAAGATATGCTTGATTTTATTAATAAAATACATCAAATGTGTCATTTCTTTAATAAGTTAGTGTAACGACATTGTTAACTGTTAAGAAAAACTAATAAAAGAGTAAATAGAAATTATAATATTAACTTTGTGTAGAGTAAGAGAAAAGTAGAATGATCCACCACTTGTGCTGGCAACCATTCTTTTAAAAGAAGCATAACCCAAGTTCTCCTGTTTCTGTTGGAAATTTGAGTTTATGAATGATGTCTCGAACTTTGTCCCATATAGATGTGAGAATAAAGTGGTAGTTAGTTTATAAGGTAATGTTTTACCTAACTAACATAGCCGTGTGCCATGTTTTACCAAAACTCCTAAGCGGGCGCGCAGGGGTGCAAAAGTTGAGCCGAATTTAGTTGAACTCGTAGGCGAACAACAGATTCTGAGCATCCATAGTCTAATCAAAGGAAGCAATCAACATCGACTACACATCACACCACCTCGCAATGCTATGCCAAACCACAAACACGATAGCAAGACTTAGTTTTGGCAGCTTTATTAGGGAGATTAAGACAAAATTAATCAACCACCAACACAAATTTCCTTTTTTTTGCCATAATCATGTGAAATTACCTTCCAATATCATCAAGGACAATAATGCAGCGTCGACTTGTAAGCATCCTTAAATACCTACTATCACACCCTCAATTTCCCATGCGAAGTAATACCACGAGTCGTGCGACTAACCAGCATCATGCCAACAATCATATTGAACAATTAAATAAAATAAAGTAAATTCATCACACCAATACAATTAGTGACTAAAAAGTTAAAGTTCAAAAGCAACGTTAATGTTAATAGCAGAAGCATAAAGTTTAACAGTTTAATAATCCAAACGATAGTTTAAAGTTCATGGATTTTATTAGGAACCCAACATAGGTTCAACACAACCACTACACTCCTCTGTTGCAAGCTCCCGAGCTGTACCTAAGGTCCTGCAAAGCATGCAGTAGAGTGTCAACAATAAAGTTGGCAAGTTCACGGTTTTCCAGTTTTATTTCCAAAAACGTAAGTTGTTATTTACTTATTTATAATCATGTTGTGGGAGCTACCCTATCTGTAAGCTACTAAACTGCGTAATACAGAATACATGCGAGTGTTGTATCGTTGTTGCCCCGTTTGTCAATGTCTATCATCATTGACGGTTGCCAAGGCATACTTGTTCACGCCCGTCCTGCCCGGTATGGTGTGAGGTTTGTGAGACCTAATAGCGTTATCAACTAATATCCTTTTTCGCCAGGCCAGGCGATTAATCGGTACCGTAAATGGGGACTTCGTGATAGAGTTGTGTTTAGTACACTAAGACATGAATTATAAAAAGTATTTAGTAGTATTCTTCCTCGGAATACTAGGCAATCCCAAACAGGGAAAGTATAGCTCGTTTCCCAACCACCGGGAATACATGCTTTTAGTAAATATGTGAACTCACCTTTGCTTAGCTCGACAAATTACGTACTTGAGTTAAGTTGGTCAACCACGTCCTATTATGGTTACCGATATTAATTAGGTTTGTATATAAGTAAGTCACGTATTTTCTACACGTATCTAACATGCAGCATGCAAGTAATTCACATATCACGTAAAACATGCAGACCCTTTATGAACAGTAACATGTAGTCTAACGTAGACAATGTGCAGCCCAACACAAGAATGTTCTTGGCCCACTATAGTGTACGGCCCAATGTATTGAGTGTGCGACCCACACCCTAGTGTGCGACCATGTACCTTGTGTTTGTTCATTGTGCATAATTGTAGGTACTTTCAGAAGTGTGCGACTTCAAATACATCCAAATAGTAATCCTTCATGACCCTATGGTCAATTAAATCGAAACACAGATTCTACATCCCTTCTTATGAACCCTATTATCATCAGTTAGTCATTATAATTTTGTAAAATCATTATCCTAATTATTCAACCAATCATGCCATATAAACTCATCAAAACACTAACGTCATACCAATCCTACTTTTCATATAAATGGATCTACATTTTCAATAATCATCAAATCACCACATATAGATCTAGGGTTCTATTTCATCACAAATCACCAAGAACCTCTTTTTATACATGAAATCTATTCACTATTAGAACAATATGCACTTTGATTCTAGAATTACCTAGGTGTTTGTTTAATCCATTATCATATCATCATCAAGCACCAAAAGAGCATATTATCACTTTTATCATACTAAACATCAAGCAAGAATCATCTTTTATTCATTATCAAGCAACCCTAGCTCATTAATTTAAATCATCCTATTCAAGTTCATCCAACAAGTATAACACCACTATTTATACATATCATTTAGTAAAAATCTAGTGAAGAAAACACAATTAATGTGCATTAACTCGGATGTAGAAGAGAGTGTTGTATAAGTAGAGAAGACCTTTAAATAAAAAGGAAAGCTTTAGGAGGAAAAGCTGCCTTGAATCTTCAAAGAAAGGAAGGAATGTTTGCTAAAAAAGAGGTGATGTTGAAGAGAAGAGAAAAGGCTGCAGTCAAATTATTTGGAAAATTTTCTAAGGTTTTTGCAACATGCGTATATTTATACACCTCAAAAGATACCTCACACATTCAAGTGTGCACCCTAAATGAGTGTATGGTTCATTAGGTTAGTTGTGGGCTGGAATTGCGCCTGAATTAATAGGTGTGAGACCAAGTTGAAGTGGAGGTGTGCGGCTAGGAGGTGGTGTGCGACTAAAAACATATTTATATGCTTATATGGTAGTGTGTGACCGACATGTATATATGTTCACATAGTAGCGTGTAGCTAGGTATAATAATAATAATAATCACACCATTCAATTAAAACAAACCAATTCATTAGTGTGCGGCCAAACACTTCCTTGTAAAATCCCACATACACATAATATCTACATATATATGTAGTGTACTATTTGTGCTCACAACAAATAATATTACATCTACAACCAAACATATATATATATATATATATATATATATATATATATAACTAATTTAAATTAATAAATCTTATTTATTAACTTCACGTAATTACAACGTACAGTGGAACGTAATGGGAAGGTTCGGGTTGTCACATTATCCCCAAGTTGAAAGAAATTTCATCCCGAAATTTAGTGTGCAGTCACTAAATAAGCTAGTGTAGTTAAGCGTTTTCGCGGGGTGTCGTCACATAATCCTCCTGTTGGATTGGAATTTCGTCTCGAAATTCCGTAGTAGCTTCATTACTAGTTATGTTGTTTTTAAATAACTGGTGATACTTGCACATCATTTGGTCCTCCCGTTCCCAAGTAAACTCTGGGCCACGACGTGAGTTCCAACGAACTTGAACTATAGGTATTTTGCTACGCTTGAGGGTTTTGATTTCTTGATCCATGATCTCAATGGGTTCCTCAATGAAGCAAAGTTGATCATCGATCATAAGTTCCTTGAAAGGAATAATGAGAGTCTCATCTAATAAGCACTTCTTCAGATTCGACACGCGGAAGATGTTGGGTACCGCACTACGCTCCTCAGGAAAGTTTAGTCTATAAGCCACTGAACCGATTTTCTCGGTGATTTCTAAAGGTCTGACATAACGTAGATTTAGCTTGCCCCGTTTGCCGAAACGGATCACACCTTTCCAAGGAGAGACTTTTAGCAAGACTCGGTCTCCAACTTGGAATTTCAATGGTTTCCTACGCTTATTGGCGTAGCTTTTCTGATGGCCGTGGGCGGCTGCCATTTGTTGTCTGATTTGGGCAATCTTTTCCGTTGTGTTGAGTACGAGTTTAGGGCCAGTGATTTGGTTGTCGCTAACTTCAGCCCAACACAAAGGTGATTGGCATTTCTGTCCGTATAGCGCTTCGAACGTTGCAACCTGAATGCTAGTGTGGAACCTGTTGTTATAAGAAAATTCTACAAGAGGTAAGTGTCGTTGCCAGCAGTTACCAAAGTCGATAACACATGCTCCCAACATGTCTTCAAGAGTTTGGATGGTACGCTCAGTTTGACCATCCGCTTTTAGGTGATAAGCGGTGCTCATGTCTAAACGTGAGCCGAAGGATCTGCGCATAGTCTGCCACAAATCAGGTGTGAAACGTGGGTCGCGATAAGAGATAATAGAAGTTGGCCCCGTGCCTAGCAACTACTTCCTTCAAGTAAGTGCTTGCAAGTTTCAAAAACTTGTCAGTTTCTTTGATCGCGAGGAAATGGCGCACATTTCGTTAGGCGATCCACGACTACCCAAATGGTGTCGTTCCCGCTTTGAGATCTAGGCAAACCGGTGACAAAATCCATGGAAATTTGCTCCCATTTCCACATTGGTAATTCTGGTTGTTGAAGTAATCCCGACGACTTTTGGTATTCGATCTTGACCCTAGCACAGGTCAAGCACTTGCTAACGTACGTCGTGATGATTGCTTTCATGTTAGGCCACCAGTACATATTGTTGGAGCCAGGATGTATCGAGTAGCGAGACTTGTGTACGTCATAAGCTCTGGGAGGTTTCCGTAGGATGGAACCCACATACATTCCATAAAGTAGTGGATGCCATCGTCCTTGAGTTCGAGTTGCCCTTCGAATGAATGGTAAGCTAAACCTCATGAACACGCTTAGGTTTGCTCTCTTTTCAGCTGAGGGTGTCGATTACAATGTTTGCCTTACCTGGATGATATATGATCACGCACTCGTAATCGTTTAGGAGTTTGACCCACCGATGTTGTCGCATGTTCAACTCCTTCTGATCCACTATGTGCTGGAGACTCTTGTGATCGGTATAAATCATGCATTTGGTACCGTACAAGTAGTGTCTCCATATCTTGAGTGCGAAAACTACATCTCCCAGCTTTAAGTTGTGGGTAGTGTAGTTCTTTTCGTGCACTTTGAGTTGGTGTGACGCGTAAGCAATGAGTTTGCATCAACACACAACCGAGTACTTGGATAGATGCATCATAGTAGACAATAAAACCATCTGTGCCTTCAGGTAACAAAAGAATGGGTGCACTACAAAGTTTTTCCTTCAACTGTTGAAAGGCAGACTCCTGAGCACCACCCCACTTGTAGGTGATACCCTTTTGGGTTAGAGTTGTGAGGGGTTGAGCAATCTTCTAGAAACCCTCGATAAATCTATGATAGTAACCCGCCAGACCCAAGAATTGGCGGATTTCGATCGGAGTTCTAGGTGCAGGCCAGTTCTTGCCAAAGTCGATCTTAGCTGGATCAACATGAATCCCAGCTTCATTGACCACGTGTCCAAGGAAATGGACATCACGAAGCCAAACATCGCATTTCAAGAACTTGGCATAGAGTGGCTTATTTCATAGAAGTTCCAGAATAAGGCGTAGGTGTTGCTCGTGTTCCTCTTGACTCTTTGAGTAGATAAGGATGTCGCCAATGTATATGATTACGAATTTATTAAGGTAAGGTTTGTACACTCAGTTCATGAGGTCCGTGAAAACCGTAGGTGCATTAGTCAAACCAAATGGCATAAAAAGAAACTCGTAATGGCCGTAACGAGTCCTGAATGTTGTTTCGAGATGTCTTTGTCTCCAACTCTCAGTTGGTGATAGCCCGATCGTAAATCAATCTTTGAATAGAAACTCGATCCTTGCAACTAGTCAAATAAGTCGTCGATGCGTGGGAGTGGGTAACCGTTCTTAACGGTTAATTTGTTCAGTTCGCGATAATTGATGCATATGTGAAAAGTGCCATCTTTCTTCTTGACAAACAGTATGGGGGCTCCCCAGGGTGACGAGCTAGGACGAATAAAACCCTTATCTACCAGCTCCTACAATGGTGTGGACAACTCTTCTAGTTCGGTTGGGGCTAGTCGGTAAGGTGTTCGAGCTATAGGTGCCGCTCTAGGAGTTAGCTCAATTTGAAATTTGACTTGACGGTGAGGTGGAAGACCAAGTAATCATCAGGAAATACCTCGGGAAAGTTGCCAACGATGGGGATATCCTCAATCTTCTTCTCTTTAGCTTGAGCATTTGTAACGAGAGCTAGAATAGCGGTATGGCACTTTCGCAAACACTTTTGGGCCTTTAAGAATGAGATGATGCCTACAACAGCACCACTCCTTTCGCCTTGGATATAAGGGGTTTGCCAACTGTGACATCCCGACTTTTCAGGTATCCTAAACGCGCTACTTTATTGTTATTCATTCCTACGCTGATTTAATTCGGAGAATTAAATTACGCGCTCGCAATAACTGCGCTAACTTTAGTATTTAGGGAGTACACAATGTTTGGAAATTCTAACGGGTTGTATCTGAATTACGTGTATGTGTTATTAGACGTTTGTGAATAATTGTCGAGTCGTATTATTTGTAGTTATTTATCAGATTATAATGAACGGTTAGTAAATTCTATTTATAAGCCGAACCGAACCAAGCCTGTGAAACGTTCAACTTCACGACCAAGCAAACCCAACCCGCCACCCACACCCCCTTGCGGCCCATACTCCTTGCGGCCCACACTCCTTGCGGCCCAAGGAACTAACCCAAACCGCCCCCCTTATGCGACCCCCTTTAAATTAAGTACACATGCATGTTGTGGGAAACCTTCAAATAAAAAAATCCTAACACTCTAGTGAAGTCGACGGCAGCCCCCCTCTCTCGGTCGCGCAAGTTCTACACCCCTCGGATCGATTCCAAGCTTGTCCCGGTTCGCTAATTGTCATCGTTTCAAGGTTAGGGTTTAATTGTATTGCGATTCACACTAGGTTTTGTGTAATCTTGATCATGATTATGTTCTTGTATGATATTATTATGAAAAAGCGTTGTGGTGTATGATTAGTTCGGATGAATATGCGAATCTTTGCGGTTGTGATGATATGTTTGAATATTAAAATCGTAGGCTGCGTTTTATCGATAAAGATCATGATATATATTTAGGGTTTGCATGAATATTGATATATATGATGATATTTGACAAGTTAACCTGCTGTTAATCAATGCAACTAAGCGTCATGGCCGTTTACACATGTTCTAATGCGATAAAGTCGAAAACAGTAAGCTGATTGGCATTTACAGCCAACTGAAGTTGGCTGTAACCTGATCATTATTTACTGAAAAGTGGATTTTCTGAAGCCTAAAACGTGTATTTTCAAAAAACGCTTCAAATGGCACCGGATTCATATTTTTCTGAGGTCGTTTGCTATTTTTAAATGGTCATTTAGTGCAGCAGCTGAAGCTGCGTAAATTCTGCAGAATTTGCAGGTTGTTTATCGAGTCGGATCTCATAGTCTGTATGGGGTTAGGTCACGAAATCTGTACAGTAACTGAAGATGGGGATTTCCGGAAATCTTCCACTGGAATTTTGTTAATCGGATGGACGATTATTTTTAAATGATTTTTCTCATGGACTGCAGTCAGAAAGCGACGAATCTGACTGCAGCCTAGTATATAAATGTTTATAAATAATTGGTAAAGATTTAGGATTTGAAAATTTCACACAAAATTCTACAGTTTGACACCTCCTGTAAAAAAATTGGAATTTTTGGAACTTTGGAACTATTTTATAAAAATCCTCGAAAACAGCCCAGTTATGAGCGTACAAGCTGAAACATGATAACTTGCGTTTGTGTGTACCTAAGTGTTGTATGAGTTATCCTGTGTTTATGACAAGTTGGTTTGATCGTTATTTTGTATGGTGATACTTTGCATGCATGATTATGGTTTCGAATTGGTTATTACGTGTGCCGTACTGTGTGTTAGTTATGCGTAGGGTTTTGTGTCAGTGTGTTCACACACTAACTTTAAATCGGTTGACATGTTAGGACGCGATTAGCGGTTCCATCATTTGCTTCTTTTGCATTTATCTAACCGAGCAATTTCAGGCCCCTATTTTATCCGGTTTTGAACAACAGGGGGAGAAACATGTATACGCTCTACAACTCAATCTTTTTACGTTATGCGAAATTAACGCCGTTACCTATTCGGTAACTAAGTTAATGTTAATGTATGTTATGGTCACTAAGTAGCTTTATCACGGAAGTCCTCAACCAACTCTTGGATCGTTAGTATTGGGTTAGATAGCGGGGAAATTATAGTAGTACTACTGGGCCCGACAAGCCCCACCCGAGCTAGTCGTGCTAGCCGACCATGAATGGTCAATGGGTGATTAATTTGGTCTAACTTTCGCCATGGTCAGTGATAGACCTGGCAACACAGAGGCAACAACAGTCAGCTTCGATCGCGAACTCTTACGTGATGTAACTTTAGGCTCGCTACCTACATGTTAACATTGAACTTATTTACGAACCAACCTTATTATTCCAGGTTAGGAATAATGGAACTATGTCGTTATCCCGGTTTAGGGATAACGGGGGAAAACAACCTTTTAAACCGAACTTGTGAACTTATAAAAGCCTGTGAACTCACTCTTCTTTAATGTTGACACTTGTTTCTTTGCATGTTTCTCAGGACGCTAGGAGCGCTAGGTGCACTCACTTGCATTTGATCAAGACATTTTTATCGAGTCTTTATTTATGAATAATTTTGGGATTTTGGTTTTGGCGTTTATGTTGGCGCCCGTTACTTTATTTTAATGCTTCCGCTAAACTTTGAAACCTTGATATTTTGAAAATGACTATGCATGTTTACAACAAATGTTTTGGAAAATGTTTAAATAAATCATATAGAGTCGTTCGATATTGCTAGTGTCTGAGATTCTGGTTTGATCACATGCCTCGCGGTAATACTCCGCAAATGGAAATTGAGGGTGTGACACCGACCGAACGAGGGATGCAGATAATTTTCTTTTGGCATAGTAATTCCGCTCGATGTTGAGGTTGCCATTCCATCCCGATGATAACGTCAAAGCATCCGAGAATGATAGGGATGAGATCGATAGAGAACGTCTGACCGGATAACTCAAGTTTACAACTGTTGATGATATGGGTAGGCTCGATATTTCTACCATTGGCTAGATCGACAACGCGTTTAAGGTTCAAGAGAGTTGGGGTAGAATTAAGCATTTCACTAACACTTAAGGACACACAACTAGCATCGAGTAGGAACTTACCCGTCACGACGTTGGGATCGTTCCTTGCCTCGCCTGCGCCAATCATAAAGGTTCATCCTCTTGCACCATTGTTGCCATTGTTGTCGTTGGTGTTGTTCACAGCACCTTGGTTGTGGTTGTCATGGTTTTGATTCAGTTGAGGTCAGTTCTTCCTGATGTGCCCTTTAGCTCCACACTGAAAGCATTCTTGATTGTTACCCTATTGCTGTTGCTGCGGCTGGTTTTGCCTCACTAGGTACTGGCTTCTGCAATCCTTAGCCTCATGCCCTTGCTTGTTGCACCGCTGACAGTGGTTCTTCTCACGCTGCTCGTTGTGATGCCGATTGCATTTCTTGCACTTGGGTCGGTTTCTGTAACACCTCGTAAAATTCACGTCCAGTAATATACCGACACATGTACATACCCTCGGATGATACCACAAATAAGTTAAACACTCAACTAGCTCAAACTTGTAAAATACACAAAATTTTCATATGCTGGACCGTAAGCTACGGTCCTAAACCGTAAGCTATGGTTCGGTATCTCTGACCAAAATTTAAACCTAACCGTAACCTACGGGTCAAAGGCCGTAAGTTACCGTCAGGACTTGCTGGATTGTTTTTATACTAACCGTAAGCTACGGTCTGGTGACCGTAGCCTACGGCGAGGTCTGATAACCTTTATTTTTCATTATTTCAACTTTCAACAAATGACCCGAAGGCCCCTAGACTTCATTATTTTTGTATTTCTTACATAACCAAGTCATCTCTCGACCCGGACGACTGTCGGTTGATGTGATGTCTTTTTATTCACCAACCTTAAGTATTTCACATTATCACCGAACCTTTAACTTTACTATTTTAGGTAATTTAACCTATAAAACCATAAGAACTCGTATTTATCGTATCCTAAGCTAACAACCACTTATAAGTGACTAAAGCACATAGTATAACACACGTTAACACCCGGTTATTCGTACTCTTCTTCAATACATCACGTGTTGAACAAAAAAACTAGTTGTGTCATTATGTCATTGAATATAAGTCAAGGGACAATTCATGACATTTAATAAAACTATATTTGAGGGACTAAAAGTGTCAAAATTCCAAATTTCTGCGAAGATGCCACCTATCCTCCAAATTGCCACTCTTTTGCAGCTCTTGACACTTATCTAGCCACTTATAATAATCCTATAACACCTCTAACACCTAGCTTCATCCTCATACACCCTCTTGCACTAGATATAGCCAACTAAGTTCACTTCATTCCTTGTCATTTCCTTTTCTTCCCTTTATTACACTCTTGGAAGTTCCTGGTCATCTAGGAGCATCCCATTGAGTTCAAAACTTCCTCTTGGATCACTTGTAAGTGTTCCATCTCTGCTCTTTTCTTTTATAGGCTTTTAATAGCCAAAAGTCAAGCATTTTAGATAAATGCATTGACTTTCGGTCAAAACCATTATGGTCTAGCCATTGTTCAAAATTAACATGGATAAGTGATCGTAATTAGGTAGGTATTAATCCCTTAAAAGGGCACCTCCTAAGAATAACGTTTACTAGGTCAACTGACGGGTCAAAGTATATGCTTTATAAAGTCAAACGAGTCAAACTTTATAAATATTGTAATCCGAGTTTATATATGTTATAAATATGTTTTGACACTTAAAAAAGTTGGTAATAATTATTAGAGCATTTGGGAACATGTTCGGCCCGTCAATTCCAGTCCTAGGGTCGGTTCGCGACCGAAAGTCATAAAGTTTGACTTCGGCTTTGACTTTCGATTCTGGCCTGACTTAGATTAGTTTACTAATGACTTATGGTTGCATTATGATCGTAATATAGTGTAGCATAACCCTCTGAGGTTATATTACATGATCATAGTCATAATCTGAGTTTATGCACAAGTTCCATTAAAATGTCAAACTTTGAGTAAAATGCGCTTTTTACATAGTCACTCCTTTAATTACCTTAACCCATAAGAATGTCAAGTTTGAATGGGTTCCAAAACAACAAAATTCTAAAACACAAGTTGAGCAATGCTCCTATGTTATCTCTACCTAAGGGTATTGAGGATTTTCTCGTTTATTGTGATACCTCACACACTGGCATGGGTTGTGTGCTAATGCAAAGAGACAAAGTGATTACTTATGCATCGCAACAATTAAAGGTGCACGAAAGGAATTACACCACCCATGACTTCGAATTGGGTGTTGTTGTATTTGCACTAAATTTCTGGAGACATTACTTATATGGCACAAAGTGTATTATATACACTGACTATAAGAGTCTCCAACATCTATTCAATCAAAATGATTTGAACATGCGACAGCGCCGCTGGATGGAAACGCTTAATGATTATGATTGCGAAATTCGCTATCATCCTGACAAGGCAAATGTCGTTACTGACGCCTTGAGTCGCAAGGAAAGGGTTAAGCCGATTAGAATTAATGCTAAGAGCATTGAGCTCAGAAATAGCTTGAATGAGAAACTATTAGATACACAAAAGCAAGCCTGTTAGAGGGTAATATTTCTAATGAAGGATTAGGCGGAACTGTTGATCAGTTAGTGCCTGGAAAAGATGGAATCCTTAGATTTAATGGCAGAATCTGGGTTCTAATCTTTGGAGGACTTAATGATCTAATCCTCCAGGAAGCGCATAATTCGAGATACTCAATTCACCAGGGTGGTGACAAGATGTATCAAGATTTAAAGAAAAATTATTGGTGGATGGGTTTGAAGAAATCCATAGCCACTTACGTAGCTAAGTGTCTGACGTGTTCGTAAGTTGAAGCCGCACATCAGATACCATCAGGACTTCTACAACAGCTTGAGATTCCCACTTGGAAATGGGAAATGGTAACTATGGATTTGATTACCAAGTTGCCTAAACCAAATGTGGTAATGACACGATTTGGGTCACTGTGGATAGACTGACTAAGTCAGCACATTTCTTGCCAATTAAAGAAACTTATAATTCTAACAAGTTAGCAAAGCTATATGTGGACAAGATTGTGTCCCTACATGGTGTGCCGGTGTCTATTGTATCTGATAGAGATACTAGATATACATCTCACTTTTAGAAAAGTTTCCAACAGTCATTAGGCACAAGATTAAACTTTAGTATGGCTTACCATCCACAAACTTATGGACAGAGTGAGCGTACTATCTAGACTTTGGAAGACATGCTTAGAGCATGTGTCATTGATTTAGGCGGAAGTTGGGATGACCACTTACCCCTAATAGATTTCTCTTATAACAATAGTTATCATACAAGCATCAAGGCTGCTCCTTTGAAGCCTTGTATGTGAGAAAATGTAG
Organism: Scalesia atractyloides; assembly: GCA_947069175.1. Taxonomy (NCBI): domain Eukaryota; kingdom Viridiplantae; phylum Streptophyta; class Magnoliopsida; order Asterales; family Asteraceae; genus Scalesia; species Scalesia atractyloides. Next base: position 48,770,703 of record CAMTDV010000001.1, on the reverse strand, counting down.
AATGCCTATTTGTTAGGCTGAAGTTGGGGAAGCCTAACTGTCTGGACATGAAATTGTCCTAGAGACCACGGATAAGATAATATAAATCCATGATCGTCTCAAAGCTGCCTGTGATAGGCAGAAAAGTTATGCAGACAATAGGCGAAAACCTCTTAAGTTCCAAGTAGGAGACAAAGTTATGTTATAGGTATCACCCTACAAAGGTGTGATGCGTTTCGGAAAGAAGGGCAAGTTGAGCCCGAGATATATTGGACCATTCGAGGTAATCGAATGTGTCGGTTATGTAACTTATAAGCTTAAGCTGCCTGAGGAGCTCAGTGGAATCCATGATGTGTACCACATATATAATTTAAAGAAATGTCTAGCCGATGAGTCGCTAGCAATGTCACATCAAGATGTGCAAATTGATAAAAACCTGAGGTTCATTGAGAAACCAATTTCGATCCAGGATCGACGGGTTAAAAAGCTCCGAAGGAAGTTTATACTTATTGTAAAGGTTAAATGGGATGCCTGTCGAGGCCCCGAGTATACATGGGAGGTTGAGTCCACTATACGACAAAAATACCCCCATCTTTTTGAATAAAATCTCGAGGTCGAGATTTCTTTTAAGGGGGTGAGGATGTAATACCTCACAAAATTCACGTCCGGTAATATACCGACACGTGTACATACCCTCGGATGATACCACAAATAAGTTAAACACTCAACTCGCTCAAACTTGTCAAATTCACCAAATTTTCATATGCTGTATCGTAAGCTACGGTCCTAAACCGTACACTACGGTTCGGTATTTCTGACCAAAATTTAAACCTAACCGTAACCTACGGTCAAAGACCGTAAGTTACGGTCATGACTTGCTGGATTGTTTTTATACTAACCGTAAGCTACGATCTGGTGACCATAAGCTATGGTCTGGTGACCGTAGCCTAAGGCAAGGTCTGATAACCCTGATTTTTCATTATTCAACTTTCAACAAATGACCCGGAGGCCCCTAGACTTCATTATTTTCGTATTTCTTACATAATCAAGTAATCTCTCGACCCGAACAACTCTATTCACCAACCTTAAGTATTCCACATTATCACTGAACCTTTAACTTTACTAATTTAGGTAATTTAACCTATAAAACCATAAGAACTCGTATTTATCGTATCCTAAGCTAATAACCACTTATAAGTCACTAAAGCACATAGTATAACACACATTAACGTCCGGTTATTCGTACTCTTCTTCAATACATCACGTGTTGAACAAAAAGAAGTAGTTGTCTTATTATGTCATTGAATATAAGTCAAGGACAATTCATGACATTTAATAAAACTATATTTGAGGGACTAAAAGTGTCAAAATTCCAAAGTTCTGCGAAGATGCCACCTATCCTCCAAAATGCCACTCTCTTGCAACTCTTGACACTTATCTAGCCACTTGTAATAATCCTATAACACCTCTAACACCTAGCTTCATCCTCATACACTCTCTTGCACTATAAATAGCCCACTGAGTTCACCTCCTTCTTTGATCATTTCCTTTTCTTCCCTTTATTACACTCTTGGAAGTTCCTGGTCATCTAGGAGCATCCTTTTGAGTTCTAAACTTCCTCTTGGATCACTTGTATGTGTTCCATCTCTGCTCTTTTCTTTTATAGGCTTTTAATATCCAAAAGTCAAGCATTTCAGATAAATGCATTGACTTTCGGTCAAAACCATTATGGTTTAGCCATTGTTCAAAATGCACATGGCTAAGTGATCGTAATTAGGTAGGTGTTAATCCCTTAAAAGGGCACCTCCTAAGAATCACGTTTACTAGGTCAATTGACGGGTCAAAGTTTATATTTTAAAAAGTCAAATGGGTCAAACTTTATAAATATTGTAATATGAGTTTATATATGTTATAAATATGGTTTGACACTTAAAAAATTGTTAATAATTATTAGAGCATTTGGGAACATGTTCGGCCCGTCAATTCCAGTCCTAGGGTCGGTTCGCAACCCAAAGTCACAAAGTTTGACTTCTGCTTTGAATTTCGATTCTGACCCGACTTAGATTAGTTTATACTGACTTATGGTTACATTATAATCGTAATATAGTGTAGCATAACCATCTGAGGTTATATTACATGATCATAATCATAATCTGAGTTTATGCACAAGTTCCGTTTAAATGTCAAACTTTGACTAAAATGTGCTTTTTACATAAAACAAGGTTTTAATCAACAACGAACTTGCAAATGAATTACCTACTGATATGTTAATATAATTAACATATTATGATGTTATTATTCTGATCATAAACTAAGTTTTATTATAATATTGTAAATTATACTTTTAAAAGACCAAAATGCCCTTTCGGTGCATAGTTTGGTCCTAAACCATAAACCACACTTATGTGTGATATCTTACTGATAATATATCACAAATTAAGTATTTTTCCAAAATTTTTATGATCATAACATCAGAATATATGCAAGTTCCTTTTTACGTCGTATAAAAGATCGAAACGCCTTATAAGGCATAGTTTCGTTCTAAAAGTTTAAACGAGCATATAAGTTGATATCCTACTGATATTACAACTTATTTAAAATATAATGACATATAGAACTTGTTCATGACTCACCCGGTTACACGATATCGATTATATGCGTACGGTTAAGTATATGTAACTAGTTTACAAAAATTAATCGAAATGGGTTTAACCTTATCATTTTAATCTCAAATTCCAGAATGTTAATTGTTTACCCATGTCATACAAGTCTTAGTACTTGTTGGGTTTAAACTACATTCTATCCGGTCATCGCTTAATCTAGCGAATCGTACTATTTTAATCTTTTAAGCTAGTCGGTCTAAGTCTATGACTTAAATAGGACCGTTAGCATTCTAATTGGTTAGCTTATGCCATCATTCCAGACTAGAAGCCTTCCAGTATATGCTATCTGCACTTATCAATTGATTAAACGGCTGAGTTAATATAAACTTTGCATTAAAAGTCAAGTGTAACGCTTCGCATTTGTAACTTTCCGTTTTTAGTAAGATCACTTTGTGTTTCTATTTTTGGAAAGTCCAAACCTTGTAATCATATTTCTATTTCCAATTCATTGTAATCTAAGGCTTTGATTGTAATCAAGATTGATCAATTACGTGATTTCTGCAAACTTTATTCATATTCAGACTTGTGATCATACGTCACTTTATTTCTTCGTAAATAAATTCGTAACGACTTGTAAATACTTGTTGAATGTTATAAATCTAAATACCAAGTCAAGCAAGACGATAGTGGCTTAATGCAAGTTATACAAGCTTCCGTTATCATAATAATCTTGTTACGTTTGTGCTTAATGTATGCTTACAAGAAGTACACTTTTTGGTTTTTTTTAAACGACCGTATGCACAACCTAAGACCATTATAAGACCTATACAAGTCACATATATAATGTAAAAAGTTTATAAGACCAATACATCAATTAATTAAATGAAACAAAAAAATTAAAAAAGAAAAAAGAAACACAGCTTGCGGCCGCAAGCTGTGTAGTTTTTTTTAAATCTTTTTTTAGTTAAAAATCCCACCTAATTGCATTTAATGGAACCCTAATCTTAAACCTAATCCTTACCATATATAAACAAGTGTTCCTCCAACACTTCCCCACTTTTACAAGCCTCCAAACACCTCAAACAAGCCCAAAACTCCAGAATTTCCCTGCTGAAACACAGCAGCTTGCAAGTGAGTTTCAACTCACTTCCCTTCTTCTTCTAACCTTTTTTTCCTTCTAACACTCTTGGATAACCTCTAGGAAGGTTCTCACAAGTTTTCTTGGGCAAACTAAGGTGAAACCCCACCATTTGGAGGTCCAAAAGTGTACAAACTTTCTGCCCAAATTTATCTTTTTAAACTTCAAAATTTTCAATGTTTTCTTCTTGTTTTCTTCCTCAATATGGTTTGCTAAGCCGTATGGATGTTACCATAGGTTTTCCATGGAAAACCAAGGTGGAATCACACCATTTTTGAGGCCAAACTTTCTGTTTTGGAAGTTAACTTATAAAACTTTTTCGAACTTGTTTTTAACCTAACAAACTCTTTGCTACTTATGCCTCTAACCAAGCTTATGGTTAGTGTGTTAAGCTAGATTTGTTCATGCATAATCAAGAGACATAACATGCCTCTAAACTTGTGGTTTTTACTAGGGTTTCAAACCCACAAGTGTTGAGCCATCCAAGCTTACAAGCTTGTGTTTGTGTAGGTGTGATTACATGAAGGCCTTGGCCATTCAGCTTTTCAATCCACCCCTCACTTGATGATTTCTATAATTCTTGACCATCCGGATTGTCCTTGTGACAATCTTGTATATTGGTGAATCTTACGAAAGAGGTTTAGGATGGTTATCCTCTTACCTCCATGCATGACTTATATGACTTACATGAAATCTATGAAATACATGAGCTCTATGATAAATTAGTAATATTATATGTTAAATATATATGTAAATACTTAATATAACCGAACCTTTGACAATGACCATATGGTTACTTTTCCTAAAAGTATGTTATTTTATCTTAGACCTAACCATCGTTACGATTCTATTGGGCATGACCCATAAAAACACAAATACCCTTCGGGGCTTATAGTGTCAAAAACAAGCGTTAACGTCTAGATAAATACTTTTGTTTATACATAATTTTTGCATACTTTAATTCCTAAACTTATCAAACTCCACCGTTAAACTTATACTCACACACCTACATTTTCCTTGTGTAGGATAACTTGGTGTTCATCCCCCTAAATTAATCTAATGCCTTCACGGAATTTACTTTGCAAAAACAGTGAGTACACTCGAACCCTTTTTATGCTTTAGACTTTTTGGGTGCAGTATGTTAACTTATCAAACTACACTGAATCACACTTTTATTCTATGAAATCACACAAACAATCCATCAAACATGCTTTAGTTATGTGCTACTTGACTTGTTACTTGGTCTATTCTTTTGTGATCTAAATGTATTAACTTCGATCAAGACTCCCTTAACATGTATAGCGCTATAGGAGTAATGCACCGCCCGTATTCTTGTGGTCAATGTTAAGTTTTAATCTATTATGCGGTACACTAGAGGATTGACTTGTAGTTCACATGCCTTGTTTACATTTATCTCGTATGCTAGCTATTCATGTGGATTTGTTTAAACGGTTTTAATACTTATGCTATGATAATAAACTTGTGTGCTTGCCAATACTTTGTTATTGAACTATACTTTTTAACATGTTGCAGGTTGATGAAGTGGTATGATGAAACTTAGTAGGAACGACATAGAAACCCACGTAGAATGCTAAGTTAATCATTATGATATTGTTGATCTTGTTTTCGTTGATGTTACTTTGTATTCGGATATTTGTTGTAATTTGACAATTTTGATGCTATGAAATGAAATGAGTTGTTTAATTAAATATTGTCACAAATAGTGTTATGCTGTCTCGAGCAATCTAGTTCGTCTCACTCTGATGTTTCCACCATCGGTTAGGGTGTGACATCAAGTACTTTCTTAGGTAAATACTCTTAACTTATTTTCCCTATACCAACTTGGGAAACGGTATATTATTATCGCTTGGTCGGGAATGAGATCAATCGAATGTCGGATTGTGGCTAGTAAATCCGCATATTCCGTTTTGATCAGTTTTGTTTGAGAACTTAAACATTGGGGGTTAACGACCGTGTCCTGAATATCCTCGGCTCATTTAAGTTACTAATAGCCACAACCAAAGCACGAGGTGTAGGCATACACCTGACAGATGCGAATGCTAAAGTATATTTACCCACAAGTTGGGGATAACTCCTTCGTGAGTTCATAAGTGGTGTGTCAGTTAATCATGTCTCGGTATCTATACTGGGCCCCATATGTATTGACAAACATCTGAATCTGTATACAAGGTTAAAAGCTTAACTTTCCCAAGTTATAACAAGATTTTTATGTGCCTTGTGCACTTAAATCAGATTTTGAAATGTTTTCAAAACGAGTTAGTTAATTGTATTTACCAGCGAAAGCTGACGTATTTTCAAAAGATTAAGTTGTAGGTACAATACGAAATAGGCTGGAAGCTGCTTGGTAGTGATATAACAGGATCTTGCAAATCCTTAGATCTGCCTAAGGTCTGTTGTACATATTTTGTATATTTTACGATCCGCCTGTGGATCTTTTGTTACAAACCGTCTGTATATTATTTTTGAACTTTGGACATTTTGGTTTTTAATAGTATTTTAAACTTCAAGACTTCCGTTGTGCTGTGTTAATTGACTATGATGATATTAACTCACGTTACGATATGGGCTACCAAAGCCTCCGTAACTCGTGCGCTAATCACGGACGCCAGTTCGCCCTGAGTCAGGTTAACATTGCCTCTCCCGCGTCCGCTCATTTTCTTCAAATCCACCAAACATAGAATAAGAACGACATTGTACTGATGCAAGAATAATAGAAGAGAGTTTCACCATAGCACATATGTACATATCTTGCTATTAGTGTTTCACATACCAAGTACACTGTTACATATATCATCAAATATGTATCAAGTAAGTAACAAGTAAACACATGCATGAGCTATCAATTCTAGTTTATTGAGCCTTGCACTTGGAGTGTAGTGTTGTTGCGGTCCGTTTAATACAAATCAGGTTATAGTCTGCTTTTTCTCAAAACGACTTTTCTTTTTAAAACCGAGTTCACTATAACCGATGGCTCTGGTACCAATCTGTCACACCCTCGATTTCCCATGCGGAGTAATACCGCAAGGCGTGCGACTGACCAGGATCATGCCACCAATCATATTGAACAATTAAATAAAATAAAGTAAATTAATCACACCAATACAATTAGTGACTAAAAAGTTAAAGCTCAAAAGCAACGTTAAAGTTAATAGCGGAAGAATAAAGTTTAATAGTTTTATAATCCAAGCAATAGTTTAAAGTTCATGGATTTTATTAGGAACCCAACATAGGTTCAACACAACCACTATACTCCTCCGCTGCAAGCTCCCGAGCTGTACGTAAGGTCCTGCAAGGCATGCAGTAGAGTGTCAACAATAAAGTTGGTGAGTTCACGGTTTTCCAGTTTTATTTCCAAAAACGTAAGTTGTTAATTTACTTATTTATAATCGTGTTGTGGGGAGCTACCCCATCTGTAAGCTACTAAACTACGTAATACCGAATATTTGCTACTATTGTATCGTTGTTGCCCCGTTTGTCAATGTCTATCATCATTGACAATTACCAAGGCATATTAGTTCACGCCTGTCCTCTCTTATATGGTGTGAGGTTTGTGAGACCTAACAGCGCTATCAACTAATATCCTGTTCGCCAGGCCAGGCGATTAATCGGTATAGTAAGTGGGGACTTCGTGATAGAGTTGTGTTTAGTACACTAAGACATGAATTATAAAAAGTATTTAGTATTATTCTTCCCCAGAATACTAGGCAATCCTAAACTAGGGAAAGTGTAGTTCGTTTCCCAACCACCGAGATACATGCTTTTAGTAAATAAGTGAACTCACCTTTGCTTAGCTCGGCAGATTACGTTACTTGAGTTAAGTTGGTCAACCACGTCCTATTATGGTTACCGATATTAAATAGGTTTGTATATAAGTAAGTCACGTATTTTCTACAAGTATCTAACATGTAGCATGCAAGTAATTCACGTATCACGTAAAAAATGCGGGCCCTTTATGAATAGTAACATGTAGTCTAACATCGACAATGTGCGGCCCAACACAAGAATATTCTTGGCCCAGTACTGTGTACGACCCAATGTATTGAGTGTGCAGCCTCCACAGTGTACGACCGTGCACCTTGTGTTTGTTCATTGTGCATAATTGTAGGTGCTTTCAGAAGTGTGCGACTTCAAATATATCCAAACCGTAATCCTTCATCACCCTATGGTCAACTAAATCGAAACACAGATTCTACATCCCTTTTTTATGAACCCTATTATCATCAGTTAGTCTTTATAATTATGTAAAATCATTATCCTAATTATTATTCAACCATATAACGTCATACCAACCCTACTTTTTAACTAAACGGATCTACGTTTCAATGATCATCAAATAACCACAAATAGATCTAGGGTTCTCGTCACAAATTACCAAGAACCTCTTTTTATACATGAAATCTATTCACTATTAGAAGAATATGCACTTTGATTCTAGCATGACCCTTGGTGTTTGTTTAATCCATTATCATATCATCATCAAGCACCAAAAGAGCATATTATCACTTTTATCATACTAACATCAAGCAAGAATCATCTTTTATTCATTATCAAGCAACCCTAGCTCATTAAATTAAATCATGCTATTCAAGTTCATCCAACAAGTATAACACCACCATTTATACATATCATTTAGTGAAAATCTAGTGAAGAAAACACAATTAATGAGCAATATAATACTACTAACCCGGATGTAGAAGAGAGTGTTGTATAAGTAGAGAAGAAGCTTTTGGAGGAAAAGCTGCCTTGAATCTTCAAAGAAAAGAAGGAATGTTTGCTGAAAAAAAGGAATGTTGCAGAGAAGGGAAAAGGCTGCCGTCAAATGATTGGGAAAAGTTTCTTGGATTTTGGCAACATGCGCATATTTATACACCTTAAAAGATACCACACACATTCAAGTGTACACCCTAAATGAGTGTGTGGTTCATTATGGTTACTTGTGGGTTGGGATTGGACCTGAATTAATAGGTGTGCGACCAAGTTGAAGTGGAGGTGTGCGGCTAGGAGGTGGTGTGCGACTAAAAACATATTTGTATGCTCATATGGTAGTGTGCGACCCACACGTATATATGTTCACATAGTAGTGTGCGGCTAGGTATAACAATAATAATCACAATATTCAATTAAAACAAACCAATTCATTAGTGTTCGGCCTAACACTTCCTTTATGCTAAAATCCCACATACACATAATATATATATATATATATATATATATATGATAGGGTTCTAGAGTGAACACTAGGTTGAGAGTGAACTGTATGAACAAATCTGAGCCATTCGATTATATCATCTAGAGATTTTTAAACAATGGCAAGATTGTAATTATAATGTGTAACTTTCCTTTAAATTAATTGACATAAGGGTATTTGCGTCTTTTGTAAATTGCATTTATTAAATAGTATAATCAAAATTCCTAAAATCTTGTTAGTTTCCGTATATACAAGATACACAGTTGTTAGTGTATACACATGTGTACAGTCTCAGTAGTATCAGTTTATACAAGATACACATATGTTAGTTTATACACATGTGTACAGTCTCGCTAACTATCAATTTATACAAAATACACCGTTGTTAGTTTATACACATGTGTACAGTCTCGCTAACTATCAGTTTATACAAGATACATAGTTGTCAGTTTATACAGATGTGTATAGACTTTTGATACATATGTGTATTTTGTAGTCTATGACCTAGTTCCGTTAGGAGTTTCATATACGTTTTGAATCCGAGAGGGACAGTTGGTGTCCAATACCTAGTTCCGTTAGGAGTTTCATATACGTTATTAGCAACTGAGTCTACACGAGTTTAAAATAATGGAGAAGTAATTAAAAATGTGTGAGAGAGAGAGAAAGAGAATTAATAGATGAGAAAATTAAGGAATTTTAATTAAGAGAGAGAGAGAGCTAATGTCAATCTTACCCTTTTAATCTAAAAAATAATCAATGGTCAAGATTAGTTCACTCAGTTCATTTTCAAGAAGTTGTTCACAAATGATCTTAATCATATATATATATATATATATATATATATATATAAAATTTAAATTAATAAATCTTATTTATTAACTTCACGTAATTACAACGTATACGAAACATAACGGGAAGGTTCGGGTTGTCACGCCTACAAAAATATGTTAATTTCACACAAAAATATGGAGCAAATAGATTATACCAAATTTGCGGCAGTTTCATATATACTAGCTCTTTACAAAGCCAAAAAATAATATCATATATATACCCTTTTAAAATTTTTAAAATTTAATACTACCAATGAAGAAACAAAAATTATAATATAACCATTATAATATTATATCCTTCTCCTTACACTCCATATTCTTGTATCCTAAGGCAAGTATAATGGAAAGGGTATAAATATCACAAATTTGTAAATGAGTATATTTGATATTATAACTTTTGTAAGACAGGTATATGTTATTATGCCAAGTATTGAAGGGTATGCACGGAATTGTCCCATAGTTAAAATATAAAAGAACTTACAATTTACACATAAGAGAATCGCTACTGTTACCAATAGTTGTACCATCTAGAAGAATTATGACAAGTGAACACCTCGACTAACACCTTAACTTGCTTTGCTAATTGCATATTTCTTTTAAAGATAGGATCATGTCACCTACCACAATCAACTAAAAATTCACAAAATATTACAAAATTATTAATTAAAAAAATAAAAACAACTTAAATATCATAATATCATCCTGATATCATAAAATCTAGCTTTAATAGTGTGATAACCGATATTTTCCGGTTGTAATTAAACGCATAACAAACAGTAATACCGTTATAATTAGCGTAATTAGACGTAAATTAACTCGATTAGACCTTTAGAGAGCCTAGAAACGTCTACTTGATTCACGTTACGCGATCTGGCGATAATCGAGAACTCTAACGCGAATGCTGATTTGCGGGAAGACTGCTAAACGATAAGCGGCAACGAACTGACATCGGACAAAATACTGACAACGCCGACAAATACGAATTTTACATGTATAATTTATACATAAGAATTGGTTTTGATAGATTATCATGCTTTCGAAAATCACAAAACGCTCACGTGAACGAAAAACGCGTCGACAGGAACACACCGACAACGAAACGGAAGCAACGGACTCGAATTACGCCTTGATACTAATATGTTATGATATACTTAGCTTCATAATCGAATTTGATTAATAGTGGTCAAAATCGGATCGAAAAACGGACAAGACACGACAACCGAAGCATTTTATGCATTTTAACCAAACCGTCGAGCGCACGCGATTAATATCGAATACCGACACCTTTTACATGTTTTTGGACCTAAAATGATATTATACGACTTTTTTGAAGTTGGAGTCCGAAAACGAGCCTCGTAGACGTGATTGGGCCGCTCAAAACACTAGAAACGGACTTTTAGGCCTTGGGCCCAAACCCACAAAAACCCACCTATATAAACTCCTTTTACCCCATTTTTCTCTCATTTTTTACCAATCACTTTCTCTCTCTAACTCTAAAACTCTCTCTACTCTCTCTCTAGAAAACATTTCCGGCACTGAAGTCCGGCAACTTGCGGCGGCCGACCACAGTGGCGCGGCGGCGGCGCCACCGCCGACGGCGGCGATGGAGATTTTTCGGCGAACGTTTTCCGGCCAAGAGTACACTTTTTCGACTATCTTTGACGTTCCGGATCGCGTGGTGATGTTGGTTTTAGCAGATTCGAAGCCGTTTTGGCTCGGGAGCAACTCCGGCGACATTCCGGCCAAACTCCGGCGAACCCATTTTAGACTTTTCACTTCATGCATGTGTAGATCGGGTGGTTAGAGACCTTTTTGCAAGTTTTCGTGAAATTTTATTCTCCGGCAAAATTCCGACTTCTGGCATGGTTCTGGCGAGGTTCCGGGCATCCGTTTTCAACGAAAAATATATTTTTGGGATCCTTGTCACCCGTAGAGTCCATACGAAACACTTTCGTCTCGGGTGAAAATTAAAGGTCGGGACACTCTCGGGCTCGGTTCAACGTGGTCAACAGGTCAACACGGGTCAAAACTGGTCAAGGGATAGTTTTGGGTCATTTTTTGTGCCTCGGTTCAGTTTTGGGTTCGGTCAAACCCGGTCAACTGCCGGTCAACCGTGGTCAACTATCGGTCAACTGGTCAACTGCTGGTCAACGCAGTCAACTCAGTCAACACGGTCAGCTCAGTCAATGGGTCAACTCGAGACTCGGTAAAAATTAATTACGACGCGAAATTTAATTATATTAGTTTATAATTATTATTAATAATTAGCGCTTTAACACCGAGCTCAAACCAAACCGTAAACGATTATATCGCCAAAGGAAATAAATAATATATAACAATCGAGCGGACTGCGTAACTCGTTTAAAATTATTAGTTATAAATTAAACCGACGTCGTTATTATAATATAAATCGAAAATTATAAATCGGCGAAAATTATATTCGAAACACGTCGAGAAATTATATATATTGTTTGCGTACATTGCAGATTGTGTTTTGATAAATAAATCGACAATTTGTGTTGTCGGGATCGTCCGAAAACAGAGGAAACTCTGCCCGATTTTTGTAAAAATACGCAATACAAAAACGCGACACATTTCAAAGATTAAACGTCTGATTTCATATGGTTATTATAAAATAAATATAGGTATATATTTATTTGGCGACGCTAACTAAAACATTCAAAACTCGAGCCGACAACATTTCAACGAGCGCGATGTCAAGATAACAAACATTCGGCAATCGACTATAAAATAAATGATATTTATTTATGTTAACTTCAACGTCGCAACTCAGAAACTAGCTTTCAAACATCGATAAATCATTCGAACGACGATATAAAAATAAGTATATTGTTTATACTTATTTCGAAACTCCAAGATTTCCGAACGCTTTTACAAGACGAATACAAGGCGCGTATTATTTTAAACGTCAGAATTCGGAAATAGTATAACAAGAATATAATATATATACGAATGGCGAGACGTCATATACTTTTATAAAATAAATATAGTTATATTTATTTCGGGCGTCGACGACTCGAATACTTTCGGAGGATCTTATGACAATATATATTTGTTATATCCGATTTCAACGCCTAACCGAAATGCGACACGATACCGCAAGATTATGACAAGCGTACGATTACATCTTTCGAAAACCATGAGAGTCGTACTATTATCCGACGACGTACATAACGGCTAATACTATTTCATGAAATATAGTATTGTTTATATATAAATATATTTCAAGTCGTTCGAAAACTAAGACAATTCTAAGAAAACCATATGTTGGTTAACCGAGTTAAGTCAATAACACATTCATAGAATCGTATGAGTAATGATTCGGTAGAGCTCGGTATCACGTAGTATAGCTACGTCATTCTTAGAAACTTAAAAGTTATTCCATTTTAGGAATACACTAGATTGCATGCTAGCAAGTCAAGTTGTGGAGACAACACTATGGAAATAACATTTAAGCTAGCTTTACACTGGATTATCCAGGTGAGTTCATAACCCCCACTTACCGTTTTACATTTTATAAATGTTTTCGGGGGTGGAAAGACATGCAAGTTTTGCAAAAGAACACAATGTTTCAATAAATGAAAATCATATATTTCTAAACCATGTTACAAACAGATTTCAATGAACACAAATGGTTTACGAAAGGTTTATACTAAACTTACCGATTTTCACAGCTATACAAAGCTTTTCGAAACATGCATGAGTTGTATGACTAGTGACGGGATTGTCATAGTCACAACTAGGGGACAAGGTCCCAAAACTTTATTGAAAACATGGGCTAGGCCCAAGACAAAATAACATGGGCTAGGCCCAAGGACAAAATAACATGGGCTAGGCCTAAGGACAAGAAAACATGGGCTAGGCCCAATGACAAAATAACATGGGCGCGACCCAATAACTCAGTTTTTCAACTATGGTATGTAGTTATGGAATTAGATGATAACAGATCAATGTGCGTAAGTAGGAAGATAACAATAGTAACCATTAATCACGTAGTGACCAAGGTGCAAAAGGTATAGATCTATCGAGTTTGAGACACGCTCCACTCCTGGTAAGTTAACCGGTTAGGAGTGCTTTTGTAATCCCAACATGACAAAGAAGTCTCGGTTTGGTTACTTACTTATGGCACATAGGCCAGTGTATTAGCTACACACTGACTGATCCCTAGATTCCATAGGTATGCTACATACTATGATTTCAATACCGGTTTACAAAAATAACAGAAAATATTTCAATACCGGTTTACTTACAGGTACAAGTGAAAACATTTTATTACCGGTTTACAGACATAACAGTTATGCATGGATTTGCAAACAACATGGAAAACATTTCAATGCTGTTATACAGACATGACATTTTAAATGCTTTGGGATACTATGATCCCACAAACCGGTTTTCGAATGCAAAATGCTCAAATGTTTTATGACTCATTTGGAAACAAAAACAACAAACTATGAACTCGCCAACTTTATGTTGATTTTTCGCATGTTCTTTCTCAGGTTATGATTACAAGTATGGCACAGTTGGAATAGGAGAACCCATGAGGATTCGAGTAGTTAGCGGGCATTCATTTTCTAGAAAACATTAGCACTCACGCTTGCTTCCGCTGTGCGATGACGATGCCATTCAGGTCACACCCCGCTCTGATGTGTACGAATAACATGGGGGTGTGGCAAATAGCTGCAGCTATATCAGCAACGGCCTGAAGCCCTGAGGAACACTATCTATTGACGGTCCAAACTGGCACCTTTTCTGAGAAACATGTAAAACATATATATATTTAATTAATGATTAACAGTAAATAGGCAATGTGGTATTGAGAAACACATTTTGTAGTGTTGCACATACTGGGAAATCTAGCATAGAACGCAGCCATCCTTCATTCACTTGCTCTTTGGGAGCCTGCTCCTAAAACTAACCCGACAACAATGTCTCCAACTTCCATTCCATTATTTGAAACAAACACACGCTTAGTTAATTCAAATTAAACTTACACTAAGGAAATCTGAAAATAAAAAAAAGTCTTACGCTACAATGACTACATCATCACCGAAAACAGAATTCCTTTGGTAAGCAGCACTATCACCGGCAGCACATACCGATGCCTACAAATTCAAAGTTGAAAACATAATTAACAACTATACTGAGAAAGAACAAACACATGCACGCAGTTGAATGTTTCAACAAAATGAAATCAAAACCAGCTCCTATTGTATTTAACATGTCAGAAGAGAAGAGACGACGCGAATAACCAATCATCTAACATGAACACCAGTCGTTTAACTACTCTATATCTCATCTCTATAACACAGTTGTATGTTTTGTGTTGTGTACATAGAATTATAAATGATGGAACTTAGCCTCCTAATTTTAATTAATTTTTTAGAAGTACAATATCGTGTCATATCCAAACGTTGAATCTGTTGCTCACAATAGAAAATCAGAGACTAATTGAAGATACAAAGACGAAAACAAATAAAAATCAATAAAAGCAGGTAAAATTCAAAGGAATTATTATTCGGAGGTCAACTCAACCTGATGAAAAGCATACTTCCAGAAGCCCCACTATTACCACCGCCAAAGGCTATATTTATATGCTTAACTTGGTTGATATAGATAAATCATTTGCTTAACTTGATTTATATAAGATGAATCATTTGTATCAGGGCTATACGTTACAAACGATCAATACATGCCGACAATCACAGATCAAAACTCTAATTAAACATCAAATCAAGTTCAAACAGTCACAAAACCTAGAGTTGAATCACATATGTATTGATTTAAGGATCAAATAAAGAGCGTAAAATTGAACTTACGGAGAGATTTTCTAAGGATGAAGAAGTGGATGACGGACGAAAGTGTCAAAAATACAATTAAACATGAAACAAGTTCAAACAATCACAAACCTATAGTTGAATCACATACGTATCGATTTAATGATCAAACCAACAGCAGGCGCAAGAGTAGTTACTGTTCCAGAATGTGATGAAGGCCATATCCACATATCTCATATAGTAACCTTAAAACCCGAACATGGTATCATACTATAACAGAACTCAAAACGAACCGGAGTAAAACTAGTAAGGAAATTATTTCAGAAGCAAACCTTTGATATGCGTTGAGATCCATTTGAACCAGTAATCTGTAATGAATGTACCGGGCCACCACTACCGTATTGTTTATCCTTGAACCTGACGCTATCCTTCCTCTTCAAGTGCAATTGTTTTTGGGTGTAACGTTGATCAACACACAAGTACCTTTTTCATTAATGAGAAGAGAATTATTGAAATCTTTTTTAGTATCAGCAAACAAATCCCTTACATTCTTTTTAGTTTTAGTAGTAAACTTACACAGAACTTTAGGTCCATTTGCAATCTAGGATGTAGAGTTAACTATTGAATGCTAGCAACATTACTTGTTTTTTTGTTTACTTAAATAGTTGAATAAGGGAAGACGGATAAAAACCCCAAAATGTGCAAGTGGTTTGAACAGTATCATTTAGTTTCATCTCTCTTATTTTGTTGTTTTTTTTTCTTTTTTGATGAGATTAGTTATTGGGTTTGATTTGTTTGAGTTTGTTAGGATTATTTGATGTATTGGAAACAGTGGTTAAGTTGTTAACCCCTATAGGTTTCCAGGTTTATGAGAGGTGGGTGTAGTAAGTTCAGGGTTGTAAGTCAATCAAACACGGTGATTTTGTCGGATGACATGGACGAGATCATTGGAAAGATTGAGAATGATAAGTTGGTCAATGCAGATAATGAAATGTAGGTGGAAGGGTTTGGGGCAACCCAAGGAACCATAGGTAAGGATATATAACAACATTGATTAAACAAATGATTATTTATTATGTTTTGATTCGTATTTTATAAGAACACTATAGATTTTGAGGATTAGGACTCTAACACACCAACTACTAAAATACAAGGGAGGAGAACTAGTTTGTTCTTTTTATATTGATTACTGTTTTCCTAAATAGTAAGTTGGGTTGACTATAACATGTGGAACATTCTCTAATTTCGGTATAACAATGGTGCGTATTGATGTGAGCAGCGCAAGTCCCTAGCATAAGACACAGAATGGTATGTATGTTATATTTTGTGTATATGGTAAGCTGGGTGACTGTAACGTGTGTAACATTTGTCATTATTCCTTTGAATAGGCTTGTAGTAGGGAGCACAAGTGTACATACTCGAAAGCAAAGAGATATGCATGTATGAATCTGATGCGACGGTGACACGAAACCGAAAACTTGTACTAACGTGTGTGACATGATTTATTTCTTTTGTCACTATTCCTTTGACTAGGCAAACAACCAATTGTAGTGGGGAGCACAGTGTACAAACTCGAAAGCAAAGAGGTATGCATGTATGAATCAGATGCGATGGGGAGATGAAACTGAAAACTTGTACTAACGTGTGTTACAGATTTATAACACTTGTAGCAAGGGGGTTGCTTGCAGATAAGAAGGCACGAATAGCGGAGTGTGTAACTTCAATGCATAAAAACGGATCAGGTAACATGTGTTACACCTGTTTTATTCTCATCATGTAGGTTTAAAAATAGGAACGTAGTTTGTGTTATTATGGCTTTAATGTGGTGGTTCCACACCAGCTGGCATTGGGATTTGTAAGAATGGAGAAAATCACAAGAACTGAAAATGGGTAAGCTACCCAAAAAGCGAAAGAAGGTAGACAAAGAAACGAACAAAGAATGGGATGAAGAAGTCGTAGAAAATGAAGTGCATGTGGTATGTAGGTTGAGGAAAAGGTCAAAGAGGGATGATTGGCTAGGATTAGAACAAGATTATCACATATCCAACTCTCCAGGTGCATTAATGTGTTGTCGTTCGAACAAAGAATTCCAGTAAAAGAGATGGGATTCGGTCGATTGTTGACGTTCAAGGTGGATAGCATGCCGGCGAAGCTTGCCAACTATGTGGTAGAAAGGTTTAATCCTTCAACTATGGAGATATATTTGCCTTGTGGCAATATCAAGGTAAACGTTGAAGCCATTCATACGTTGCTTGGCATACCACGTACTGGTGTGCAATTAAGCTCTCTGCCTAAGCTAGCCGAGAAAGATGATTGACATGATTGAGACGTCAGACGGGGGAGATAGCTTTAATTTCTGAATGGACATCCTGATGTGTTTTGCTATAGTCATGATTGACTACCACAAATAGGGATGCCATCGCCCATGGATTTTAGATCACATCACGGGTGAGCTTTTTTTATTGATATTGATTGGTGATACTTGGTGTTAGAGAAGCTTAAAAAGTGCAAGAATGGATGGAAAAGCAATGGCCCAAATAAGCGGTTCACAAGAGCACTGACAGTCCTAATGAACGTATGTGTTTGTATGATTTGCATTTGTAGTAGTGTTTACATGTGTAAGACTTGCATTTGTATGCATAACATGTGTAACGGTTTTTGACAATGTGCCCATACTTGCCACACTCAAAGCATGATCTCCGCTCAACAAACCTCGGAGTATTATAAATGTGGTAGCCTGATGATGAACTTCGTGATCTTGAGGTACTTGGTGCTACATCACAACAATTTGTGTGTTGTGTGTAGTTGTTCGGACTGTTTCTCTTTAAAATTTAATTTTGTTTAACAAAATACGTGTTGGATTTGTTTTCAAAAGATTCAATTTTATCAGTCCCTCGGGATTTTACGAAGTTCACATTTTGAATTTTCTTCTTGTGCTGGCTCTGTTTCCTTTTTCCATTTCCTTGGTTAGCGTGATTTTGCTTTCATTGATTGTTTTGATGTTTCAGTTTTTTATTTTCATATTTCTTTCTAACTTCGGTTTTTAAGAGAGGAGCACACTGAGTTACTACAACTCTTGGGCTCGAATTACCCAAAAATTACTAGTAGAATCCTCGAAAACTTTTTTAATCAAGGATTGATTGACATTTTTGATGGGAAAATCTTTGTTGAGTAAACTTTGTCGGAACCAATCAACGTATAAAGCAAGTTCATGCTTTCACAGGTTTCAACATGAGCTTCAGCAAGCTTGACATTGTCAGTCACACATGGTTTCACTGGAGGATCACAGAATGTGATTTTTGTGAGATACATTTTCCTCTTTTGTTATCGCATCTGATTGCTTAGGTTTGTCCTCATCTGACTCATCATCCGAACTATCATAATCCTCAAAATTGGAGAATTTTGATCATTCATAGACAGAGTCATTGATGTCATCAAATTGACCTTGACTTGAAGATGTGCCCTTAGTGAACCCTAGACCAGCTGTAAATTTATCTAGATCCAATGGAACGGTTGGTTTAAACTGTGGCATATCTTCATCATCTGGCATTTTGGTGTAGTTGTGCCTAACCGGAGGGGGACAAGCCTGATAACCTATGCATTTCACATCACCTTTCTTCTTTTGAACATCAATGATGTGATCCAAAACATATCTTGAGTTGGAGTAACTGTCCAACTTGAGTTTGATTGCATCATGTTCACACTTTGCACCGGTTAACTCCTTTTTTGTTTCTTCAAGCATGTTAATATAATTGTTAATGGATGTTTGTTTTCTTAAAACATTCTTTGTTAATTCAGAAACATCTTTCTTTAGCGTTTCAATTGTTGTTTTAAATTCTTTTTTTCATTTTTCTTAGGAGCTGTGTTTGCCTCAGTGCACTTCGTCAGGTCCACAATCAAACTCTGATGATGCTTCTTTGTGTGATCAAATTTTCTTTCGAGTTCTAAGTATTTACTTTTTAAAGCTATGCATTCAAAACACTTGGACATAATAGGTTTATCGAAACTTACCTGACTGGATTAGCAATCCAAACGGGTCATGAATGCTGCACAAAGAGTGGAAGATCCGATTGATGAGAGATGCTTGGAAAACTCCTCAGATGGTCCTTCAGTTTCATGCTCCAAATCTTCTTCGCTGCCATCCGTCAATTCAGTTTCAGTGATCACTTCATCTACTTCAGCATTAACATCTTCAGATCGTTCTTCACTAGAAGTCGATTCTGCTTCATCTGAACTGCTGCTATCCCATGAACTGTCATTATTTCTGGACGATTCTCCTTCGTTAGTATTTTTTGTAATTTCAGCATAGTATGCAGTTCATCCTCCACCATTGTTTCCTAATTGAACAGACCAATCACGGCCCTCATCTGCTTGAACTACTAACGCTCGGTTGGAATTGTTTGCAGGAACCATTGCTCTTTCGTTGTTAGTAACTTGATTTATGTTGAAAGGATATTGATTCCCTTGCTGTGGAGGCTTCGTGCATTCTCTTTTAAAATGCACCTTTTCTCTACAATTGAAACAAGTAACTTTCCTTTTGTCAAAGCCGTATGGAGTATCCTTGTTGCTTTCCAGATTAGTTCTTCCTGTTTGCTCCATAAAATCTTTTGCCCTTCTCACTGCACTTGCAAACGCCCATATGATATCAATGTAACTCCATCTCCTGCTTATCGTTTTGTGTATAGTCTTCACTTGTTAAATTGATATTACCAATTTGTCCAACTACTACTCCGCAGTAGGAGCTCACCAAGGTGTTTAGAAGCTCCATGTGTTCCCGGGCAACTTCCACACTCACCTTAGAAAGGTTTGATGTATCAAGTCTAATAGTGTTGGAATTTGAGGGTTGAAAGTTTTTATCAAAGAAAGCTTGTTGTTGAACTTGTGGTGTATCAACTTGTGGTTGAGGAAGATATGCTTTTGGATCTAATGCTTGTACATAAGCTAGAGGAGTTGAACTGATATCTTGAGGTAGAGGAAGAAAGGCTTTTGGATCAAAAGTTTCTTCATAAACTTGAGCACTTGAACCAACAGACTGATCTGGTTTAACTTGCGGTAGAAAAGGATTTGAATTTGACATGAATGTTGTTTGTAGCTTCGGATGTTGAATTGTACTTATACCTGGGTTAATGCCTCCAAAATACATTTATGGGTTTTGTGGAACTGGAAATCGTTTTGCTTTGCGAATTTCTTCTTCGTTTTTGTTTTCAAGTTTCTGAATAAATTCGTAAATGCTGATCACATCCATCACACCTATATGTTTTAGCAATTCAATAAATTGACTCCACTTAGGTGGTAAGACATCAGCAAAACGCATAACAATTTCCTGTTGTGATGCGATAACCTTGTATGAGTACATCCACTAAGCAAATGATAGAAACGAGTTGTCATATCATTTAGTGTTTCACTTTCCATAAATAGAAACCCTTCAAACTATTTCTTTAAAAGAATGTTGAATTTTTCTCATTGTTGCATTTCCTTCTCTTGTTATTTTGAACGAGTCCCACAAGCTCGTCGTAGTTGTACAATACATAAATTGATGATAAATATCTTTGTGAAGAGCTTGCGTAAGAATGGCAAAGGCCTTCTTTTCTAGATCATAGGCCCTTTTATCATTCTCATCCAATTCGGTTATCTTTTAAAAACTTAAGTTTCATGTTGAAAGTTCAAGAACACTTCCAGAAACCCTCACAACTAGCTTAGACATAACACTAAGCTTGGTTTTAAACAAGGAAGAGACCCAAAGCTCTGATACCACTTGTAGGTCCACTTGGAGGATCAAGATAAACCTGCTTCCTTGTTTATGTAACACACACACGAGTGTGGAATCCAAGTGTGTATGCAAACGAAAGCAAGAGCACAACCAATATAACAAGAGATATATCTTCAAATGTTCACTAAATTGATTTGTAGAGAGACCCAGTACATACAATCTTGAATAAACTGCTTATCTCTCTATACACTCTCAGTGTTCTCACTCTGTGCTCTGTGTCTCTTATATCCACTAGTCACTTGTATCTCGTTCTAATGTCACACCCTTTATAGAGAAGTGCATGTCTGTTTATATAGTGCCAACACCTAGCAACAGTACGAAGAATGCTAGTCGTACGAAGCACTACACAGACACGAAGAACATTCAGAGATGGTTGCTCGTACAAACAGCTTATGGCTCGTACGAATGACTTATCCATTCGTACATAGAAGCAATGTCTTTTTAATAGGGTCACTCGTATGAGCATGCAATGACTCGTACGAACATGTAATGGCTCGTACAGAGCAACCAACTTGCTCGTACAGAGCACCATTCACTCACACGAATAAACTAAAAGTCGTACTAAATCAAGATAGGAGGATATCTTGATTTGGTCGACACGACCAAAGTTTACAGACACAACAAACAAAGATGTACAATTACTGACGTAACTAAGAACAAGCGACAGACACAAAAGTGTATCAACAAACTCCCCCTTGGATGTTGCTTGGTCTTCAGTCTTCATTTCTAATGGCCTGCTTCGGACTATGAGCTTCCGGTGTGAATATCGAACTGAGTCGAACCGAACCAAACTAAGTCGCATCCACACGAATATGCATCAACAGATTGTAATGGTGCTAATGCTCATGATGGCAGTGTATCAATGACAAGGACCAAAAAGGATATTGGTATGTGTATTACATTGAGAAAAAGTGTCGTGGTAAAAGTAACATGTGTAACCACCACACCACCTTGTGTAGATTTATTATCTTTTCTGATGAGGTTGTGGATCTAAGTTGGTCTGCAAAATAATAGGTTGATATTAATTATTATTTTTATTCTTTTGTAAAAAGGCACAAAGGGACATGAGGAGAAGTGGGAAGACAATGATAGGTGGTGACCACAAAACTTCCGCTGATGGGATGTGTACAAGGCGAACAAGACGGTGGTGCGACTGAAACTGATGATGATAGGAGCACCAATGATTTGGGTATGGGTGTTATAGTAAAAATGAATTTTTGATAATAAAGATAACATGTGTAAAAATTTTGTCACCTGTTGATAATATGTGTAACTTTTTGATTACCCCCTTGCTTTTAGCGGAGAATGCGTCTTTTCACATGTTGTTTGATGTAGAAAGTTAATTTGAAGGGGTACTTGGGCAAAACCTTGCCCCACATATGAATGTTGTAGAAGGGAAACCAACTGATTTAGAAGAAAAAGAACAACTGGGCGATACGTTAAATGCTGATGGGAACGCTGAAGTGGGAAAATGTAACACCTCGTAAATTCGTGTCCGGTAATATACTGACACATGTCCATACTTTCATTTGTGCCTAATATTGGTCGAGAGGGACTATTTTTTTTTCATAAATGAAAGTATGAATATGGAGGGACTAAAAGTTGCAGCTACAAAAATTGGTTTGGAGCCCAAGCAAAACTCCAAGAAACCACTACCTTAAAACCTTGAGCCTTATTGGTTTGGAGCCCAAGCAAAACTCCAAGAAAGCACTAACTTGAAACCATGAGCTTCATGGCTGCTCATGCACACTTTAGGACATGTGTACTGATCATAAACACCCTCTTAACACCTGGAACAATCTCAAGCATCTCATTCAAGTATAAATAGGTGCCCATTTCTTGCATTTCAACTTACACCTTCTTGAATTCATTCTATCTCCATCCTCTGGAAGCTTCTAACCGAAAGGAGCATCCAACTCAGTCTATATTCGTCCAAGGATCACTTGTAAGTGTTCCTTTTTCCTTTGGATTTTCGTTTTATAGGCTTTAATAGCTGAAAGTTAAGCAAAAATGATTTTTGCTTTGACTTTCGGTTTAGACCATTATGGTCCAGCCATTGTTCGAGTCAAACATGGCTACGTGATTGTAATTAGGTAGGTATTAATCCCTCAAAAGGGTACCTCCTGAAATCACGTTAACTAGGTCAAATGATGGATCAAAGTTTATTTACTTAAAAAGTCAAAAGTCAATTTTAATGTAAACTTTATAAACTGGTTATATAAATGTTATAATCAGTGTTTTGACACTTAAATAAGTTGGTAGTAAATATTAGAACAGGTATGAACATGTTCGGCTCGTCATTTCCAGTTTTAAGGTCGGTTCGCAACCGAAAGTCGAGAAGTTTGACTTCTGCTTTGACTTTCGATTCTGACCCGATTTAGATTAGTTTGCTACTGATTTAAGGTTGCACGATGATCGTAATTTAATGTAGCATAACCCTCTAAGGTTATAATACGTGATCATAATCTTATTCTGAGTTTTTGTACAAGTTTCAATATTATGCCATTCTTTGACCGAAATGCCCTTTTTGCAAGAAATAAGGTTTTAATCAATAACAAACTTAAAAATGACTTATGTACTGATATGTTAATATGATTAACATATTTTGATGTTATTAAACTGATCATAAACTGAGTTTTCATATAAGATCGTAAATTGTGTTTTAAAATGACCAAAGTGCCCTTTCGGCACCTAGAATGGTTTTAAACATAATTTATCATATCAAACTCATTACCTACCGATATAATATCATAATTGAAATATTTTGGGATATCAAATCAGTCCATAATCTAAGTTTTGACTAAAGATCGCAAATGTCGTTATTTAATGACGAAAACGCCCTTTTGGCGCATAGTATGGTTTTTAACCATAACTATCAATCAAAACTTATTACCTACTGATATTATAACATAATTAAAGTGTTTTCACATAAGGCACTTGATCATAACCCAGATTTTTATGCAAGTTCGTAAACAATGTCACTTAATGACTAAAATGCCCTTGTGGCATATTTTGATTTTAAAACCTTAATGGTCATATAAGTTGATAACCTACCGACATTACAACTTATTTAAAGTATATTGGCATGTAGAACTTGGTTATAACTCATCCGACTACCCGTGTATCGCTTATATGCGTACACTAAAACTTATGTAACTAATTTACGTAAGTTTACCGAAATGAGTCAAATCTTATCATTTTTACTTCAAATTCCAGAATATATATTGTTTACCCATATTATACAAGTCTTAGTACTTGTTGGGTTTAAATCACATTCTATTCCGGTCATCGCTTAATCAAGCGAACGTACCGTTTTCGTTAATTTAAGTTAACTGGTCCAAGTCTACGACTTAAAAAGGACCCATTGACATTCTAATTGGTTATTTAAACCATTCATTCCTGACTAGGGCCTTCCGGTAAATTGCAACCAACCTTAGTTAATTCATTACGGCTGAGATATTTATAATTCTTGCATATTAAGACGAGTTTTAGCCCAGGTAAATACTCTTAACCTATTTTCCCTATACGGGATTGGGATACGGTAAATTATTACCGCTTGGTCGGGTATGGGATCATATGTCGGATCGTGACTAGAAAATACGCATAACACGTTTTAATCTGTTTTGTCTGATAACTTAAACATTGGGGGTTAACGCGACCGTGTCCTGGATATCCTCGGCTCATTTAATTTGCTAATGGCCACGACTAAGCACGGGGTGTAGGCATACACATGACAGATGCTAATGCTATTTTAAAATGTTTCTTACCCATATTGGGGATACCCCTTTGTGGGTTAAAGTGGTGTGTCGGTTAATCATGTTATTCGGTTTCTGCACCGGACCCATATGTATTGACAGGCATGTAAAATTGTATACAAGACAATTATAATTGTCCCGAGTTATTTATGAATATACATGTGCCTTGTGCACTTTAATCAATTTTGAAATATTTTCAAAAAGAGTCGGTTATTTGTACTTACCAGTGTAAACTGACGTATCTTCAATAGACTAAGTGACAGGTTGCAAGGTTACGAAATAGGCTGAAGGTGCCCAATAATGCTTAAAGAGGAATTTACAACTCCCTTGCATAGAAGCCTATAGTCTGTTATTTCATTTTGTAACTTTTCGATCCGCCTGTGGATCTTTTCATATACTATCCATTTGTATAATATTTTAATCATTCCGACATTTATATTGTAATAATTTAAATCCAAGGCATCCGATGCGCTATATTGTGTATTGACATCAATTTTGTCACATATTCCCAACCGGGCCCACAAGGCGATGCGAGAAATATCGGGGTGTGAGCTTATCAGCATCTTTGACGGGGCGAGCTACATACATAATATGGGTTTTTATGTAGAAGAGAAAGCGAGAGCGAATAAGGAAAGGATGTTAGCGGAGATGGAGGCGGGAAGAAGAGAACTCCTGGTTAGAGAGAAGGGGATAACATATGTTAACAAATCTCCTTACTTAGAAGGGGGGTGGGTGGACATTAATGAGGATATAGGTAAGGATGATAATCGTATCTGGGATTACATCCGCAACGATGAGGGAGTATTACATAGCCTACATGGGGTTTCAAGTATAAAGGAAGTGATGAAAATAAATCTGTAAGTGCTCTATACAAATGTAACCAATCAAGATTTTTACTTTTTTGTTCTTTTCTATCTTGAGTAACATGCGATAACCCCCATGTGATAGGAGAGAGCGAGGACAAGCATGGGTGGAGGGCTTTACCAACGAAGATTATAGAGCAAACCCTAGAGCAAAGTAAGGAAAATTTGCGTTTGGATGAATACATACCATGTAGTCCTCGTACCAACTCTCAGTACTGGTAACATGAGTAACAAACTAGTTGTTTTACTGTGAATTGGGTTGTAAGGAGCTACTATATCAGAGCATTGCCAATGTTGAGGCAACACGAAGAATGTTTATAACATTGAGTGTAGGGGCTCTCGTGATTGATCGAATAATTAACTGCTGGGCTAAGGTGTTGAACTATGAAGAACAATTCAAAGCACTAGGGTCCCACAACCATTTGTTTATGGGGAGAATAGTGGTTGTAAGTTCTTTTCTAATAGCCAGGAATTTTTTGTGTGTGATGAACATAGTGTAATTAATGCTACTTGATTTTTGCTTCAGTTTGAGTGGATGTATCTTGGTTAGGAAATGCAAGATGAGAAACGTATGGACGGGTTTATGAAGAATATACGAGCAGGAATGTAAGGCAACGAAAAGTTGTTTGACCTGAGAAGTTTCGATATGGTGTTGTTTCCGATATTAGACGGAGGGAACTTCTATCTCCTAGTGTTTGAGATGAAAAACTCAACATTTACATTGATCGACAATGGCGTAGAAACTTCACACGCCAGTTGTTGGATAGCTATGCTTACATCAACAAGACAGTACCATATAAATATGTAAGCAAACTATCAAATGCTTTTATTCAGACTGTGCATAAAGTAGTATATCATCTGACTGTGATCTCTGTTATGTGTTACTAGAAGGAGATGCTTGTACGTTACTTGGAAGAGGTAAACCATCCAAGGGTTCGGTGTCTAGAAATCAAGCGGAAGAATCTTGATTGGGCCATAAATGGGAACAATACAGACTGGGATGTCTTTTTAATGAGGCACATGGAAAAGTTCACTGGTGTGAACAAACCATTTGAAGCTGGGTTTAGTTCAAATGGGAGTAGGAAAATAAAAGAGGTGAAAAAGTTACGGGTGACGTATGCCACTCATATTATGTTGTCGCTATCAAACACTTTGAAAGGTAAGATAGAAGCCGCATCATTTAGGGGGCACATTAAGCAGGTAGTGTGGTCTTTTTTACAGTTTTTTTATGAACATCTGTGGTGGTTTTTGTAGTTATCTCGGGCACCACGTCTTTTGTTTGAAAGAAGTCAACTGGCTAGTGATATATGATTAGTATTTTTTGTAGTTATCTTAGGCACCATGTATTTTGTTTATTTGAAGTTATGTGGCTGGTAATTTTATGGTCATAACAAAAAAATACAATATGACCATTCTTGTCTTGCCTGTAATATGTTGGTGTCTGTTTTTAGACAATTATTGTTAGAAACGTATGTTGATATGTAACCGTTGGATTTATAGTTTGGTGGACAAAATGGAAGCATGTAACTTTGGTACATGTGTGTGTGTTTTAAAAAAAAGGTAATTTTATGGTGCTTGTTAAAGTAGACTAATGTTTTGGAAATCTATTGAAAGGGAAATGGTAACTAAAGTCAGATAACTTGATGATGGACAATGTGGTCACTAAAAAAAACCATACTATATATGAATGATGTGGATTTAAGAAAACGTCCATAATTATGTAACATAGTTTGTACCATATGTTACTCATTAACAACTTGTTTTGGGTTGGGTAAGGGTACTATGTAAAAGAAGAGTTTTAGATTCGGAAACTTTAAAAGCGGTTTGTGATGGGTCCCAATTGTAACCAAGTAGTAGATGAGCACTCGGTGGTCAACAAATTGTTTCCATGTAACATGTATCACAATCTGGTCACTGAAAAACATACTATATATGAACAATGTGGATTGAAAAAGCATGGATAATTACGTAACGTAGTTTGTAACATGTGTTACTCATTAACAACTTGTTTGGGGCTGGTAAGAGTACTATGTAAAAGTGGTTTAGTGATGGGTCCTCGTTGTAACCATGTAGTAGATGAGCACTAGGTGGTCAAGAATTGTTTCTGGGTAACATGTATCATAGGTTAATCGTAAAATTACATAGCCCAATAAACACATTTGTACAAAATGGAGGGTGAGTGCCCAACGCATACGTATGTCTACTATGGGAAAGTACGTTAATTGCAACAATTATATGATGGATTAGTTAGTGTACGCTAGTAACATAAGGCAAACACATTAAAACACATGATTAGGTCTCCAGTCACATCTAGTAACATAAGTTAAGGGCAAACATGCCATTGTCAAATTACAACCAAAATACATGCTGAAACACAATAGGGACATTGTTTATGTTTCACATGAAGCAGTACATACTTTAAACTAATTAACGAACAACATATTGATCATCATAAATACACGTTGTAGAAAATAGATTAGGTCAACAAAAACAACTATTGGAAAATAGATTATGGGAATCATGGTTGGTGACGTACTTCATGTAGGTTCGGCATAGTCGGGAGCCTTTTGGGGTTTTGGTGCTGGCTGGTGGCTGCTACTAGTAATGCGACAGTGTTTACCGCATCCTTTGTTGCGCTCCACATTAGGGTTATTCACCACCATCGCACTCTCTATTGGTTGGCCAGTCAGTTCTTCAAAGACATCCTCAGTTGGCACATGGTCTGGCCTCAAAATAGATCCCTTTGTTAACAATTTCATTTTGATGACTTTTAGCTGTTCAAGAAAGGTTGAAAGTGAATCAGTATTGTTTCAAACAACATCCACACAGTTAGAGACCACCTCGATAATCACATTTCATATAACGGACTGCGAGTTCATGTCTACACCGTAACGACTTTTAATCAAAAACAATCTCTTTGGCAAAATAGCACACCGCCATCTGTCAGCGATGTATTGGGGTGGGATTGCATCAACATGTTGTAACCAATAAACACAAAAGACACGGTGACATAGGTAGCCTATACGGGTGAAACCATGGCTTGAGCAATCTATTGTCTTATCAATGCTGTTAAACTTGACCAGCATTTTTTAAAGGTAAACCCGTGTTATGCACTGTTACACCGGATTGAAAAAAATATATGTAGCATGTGTTATGCATCCTATTGTAGCATATGCGATTATAGGAACAAATTTTGTGAAAGCTAACTATGAAAACATTGTCTTCATGTGTGATAGAAAAAAAACCGTTATGTCGTCTTCTGATGCTTGGTTTAAGATGTAGCACAAAAACTTGCCCTTAATTTCCTTTCGAACGACATGAAAAACAGAATGAGAATAAATAGCGTATGCATGTTCTTCCATCGGCAAATTGCTTTTGCCATTGTACATGATGGAAGAAGATTTAAATTCAGCAACTCTTTGGCTGGACGTTGGGTGTCAATTCGTGCCTCATAACATAGCATAAATTGAACCAGTGTATTGGCGCTGGCAGAGTTAACTTTAAAAGCTGCATTTGAACTTTCGGAGCGTGAAGTCGTCTTCATCAAACAACACATAGGGATGTCCCTAAAGTACACAGGAACCCAACGTTCCCTGATTTCGTACATCTCATTGAGCCATTGGTGGTCTTGTAATGCAAATTTTTCTAACAAGGCTGCCCGTCGGGATTCAAAGGTCGATGGCTTTATGTAAACATTCCAAACTAGCCGATGAACACAAGCCCTCACATCAGTGTTTTGCAACAGGTCACCCGCTATCTGTTCACGAGGTAAAAGAAAAATAAGTCCACGATAAGGTACTGAAAAAAAAGATATTCTGAAAAATATCTAAGTGCTTATCTTTCACATTGGTTGGTAGCTTCTTCAAAATGTGTCACATGCAAAGTCTGTGATGAGATGTTGCAAAAACTTGTTGGATAGCCTGTTTCATCTACGGGTCCTGATCGCTTAAGATCAACTGGGGTTCGGTCCCATGTGCTCTCAAGAATGCTTGGAGTAACCATTTATAGGATTCAACAGTCTCATTAATGCATGTGGTTGTCTACACTAGTGAATGGTCCAAAAATCATGTTGTACCTAAAAAAATGGGGGGTGGGCGGTTATCATAAAACTTTAAAATGCGTTTCAAAAACTGTAAATATGTTAGAAATAAAACATGTCACATATGTTAGGTAACTGTGTTATGTATGTAACATACTAATCACTTGTTTGTCTGGTATGTATGAAAGAACAGGAACGGTTCACCAAAGAACACAAGATCTGTGTTTAATCGATTTACCGTGCGGAATCCGTTAAACCGAGTTGTAATCATGTACCGTAATCGTAAATATAAACATCTTCTTTATTATGAACACAAACCGGATAGAGTTTCAAGCTAATCGATGCTTTGTATGCTAATCATAATCGTGAATCTGAAAACTCCTTGAAGTTGTGTTCTTGAAGTTATATGGAGCTCTACTTTTGAACGGATGACTATAACCTATTTATAGATGATAAGTTGGTGTGAATGTAGTCTTGAACGGATAATGTAATCCATACATTTGAGAGACATACCTCTTCCATGCATATTAGGTTTCATATATACCATGCATGTTCTCAAGATGACCACAACTTCCATTTTCCTCATACAAATCATGTTATCATCATTCTCACATGATGTCACCATGATGTGTGGTGACATCATCATTTAATCTCTAATTGTAACGCACCGTATCGAATCCTATTAAAATCTAACAAAATTTCTGATGTTAACCTAACCAATCCTAGCAAAACCTCTGTCCGGGACACTTACAGAATCAAGACATTTGAGGTTACACGTATTTAGATTTCTTATTATGGCCACACATAAAGTGCACTAACAAGGTAGCATCGAACGTTAGTACATCGCTGAAAGTTTTATAGTTTAGCTTGGATATCTCATCAGCCCAAAACACAACCTTCAATTTCCTTTCAGATACAACAAAATCGTAGTAGAAGTTTGGTAAATTTCGCTTCAGTCACGGAGGTGTTCTAGTAAAAGTTGAGCATCTCGGTCAACTATAAAAACCCTCAATTGATGGCTGGAGTTTTAAAAGTCATCAGGAGTACCATGCACATTTTGATGACCGCTTTTGATACTTACTAGGCAACGCTGGGTCTTGACCGGACCAACACGATTAATGCTCATTCAATGGATAAATTGTTGGGTTGCAATTGGAAGTTTTCTGGAAATTTTTGATAGGTCGCGGTTGAATGGGTCAATACGGGGGTGATTATGCACATCAATCTAGTTGTGTACAACAAAGCGAAGAGGGTTTTCAGTGATTTGAACAAGAATCTGTGCCTTGCAATCGGTGAGTGTGAATGTACTTTTCCTATTGGTCATGAACGAAGACTCACAAAGAGTGTCGAACATGCTTTTCTGTTGCGGTTTAGCACCCTTCGATCACCTCAAGTATTTGTGTGTGGCATAACTATTCCAAACCTTGGTTTGTGCCTTTTTAACATTGAACCCAGCTTGATATCCATATGCCATATACATTGCAATAAGCTCTTCGAATGTCTCGTATGATTTTCCAATAGCTGGATGGAACTCCTTGTCCACAATAGGAGTCGAAAATTTGGTTCCTTGTGGGGTCTGAGTTACGTAGTAGCGGGGTGTTCCTTGTTGATCATCTGTATATAAGATGTGTCAGAAGTAACACATGTAACATGTGGCAGTAGTAACAAAAATTGTATCTTTTTCCCAACCCTTAACATAAGGGCTACATGTGTAACACATGTTAGAACTGCCTATTGTATGGAAGTGACAAATAATGTCTCTTTTATCCAAACCCTTATCCCAATTGCTAAATGTGTAACACATGTTAGAAATGCCTATTGTATTGAAGGAAAGTACATTTTGATAAGGAAGGTGTTACATATGTTGGCATCGTGATATATTGGAAAAGAATGAGGGCTTCGGTAAAAAAAATACGTTACGCGTGTTACACCAAGTAAACCTTGTAACACGTGTTACAATAGATGTTTTTTTCTTCTACTTTTTTTAAGAAAATGATGGTAACATTACATGTTAGGTATGTGACACGTGTAAGACAGTTAACAGGTGTTACGACACTCATTGGTGAAAACAAAATACTTAATTGAGTAAACCTTGTAGCACCTGCTACAATGTAAAGATACTTTGTTAACACGTTTTACGCTGATTATTGTAGATAAAATTTAGCAAAATGAAATTTACATGTGTAACATATATCACATGTGGTTGACCCACCAAATGTGCATTGCATTAGGTGGGTATAACTTGATTGGTGTAACACGAAATCATCATATTATTTTAGAAAACATATCTGTGTGGCTTCCAAAATTATCTTTTCCCCAAAACCTAACATGATGCCTAACATGAAAATGTCACTTTTATTGGTCTTAAGATAAGCAAATGCATAAGTTAGTGATGTCACACCCCGAATTTTTTATGTTGTGGAAGCGCCGCGAGGTGTGGCCAGAGCGATAATCATTGCATTTAATCAAGTAAACAATATAAAACATAGTAAGATGTTCATCCATGTAGTTTATTTAAAAACTGAGTTTACAACTGTCATTTTGTTCAAAGGAAACCAACTATAACTTCAATGACAACATTCAAGATTTAAACACAAGTTTACAAAACATAATAATTAAAACTGGTTGACATCTAAAGCTTAACTTCATGACAACACGGACTCGTATTTCCCAAAGCCGTCCATTAGTTACCTGTAATATATGTTAGTTTTTGAAAAACATCAACAAAAGCTGGTGAATTCATGTATTTAGTTTTCGTATCAAATGAATCTTTAAAACATTTGATGTATTAAAACCTGGTATATATAGCATAAATGAAATTTGTAAGATCATTAATGTTTTGCAAGGACACTAATATGTATGCCGAATATGAGGCAACCAAACCTTGACGATAAATTGTGTCTGAAACAATCATTTTAGACACAAAAGCACTCTTAACGATCTGTTTTTGTTGCCATTAAGAGTGGGGCTCGCCAAAACCCAATAGATCTATCACTTTCGTTCCTCGCCACTTGAATGTTCATTAATGGTCCCTTCGTATAAACCTATCCGCATGTGATCTAAATATTTTTATTTTCTAGCTTAATTATACCAATTGTAACATGTATACTTCCCCGGCGTTTAAAACTATAAAACAGTTAAATAAAAGTGGAAACATTAACTCACAGATTT
Organism: Scalesia atractyloides; assembly: GCA_947069175.1. Lineage (NCBI taxonomy): Eukaryota > Viridiplantae > Streptophyta > Magnoliopsida > Asterales > Asteraceae > Scalesia > Scalesia atractyloides. The sequence goes on along the minus strand of CAMTDV010000001.1, from coordinate 48,737,548 downwards.
GCGTTCCTTGCTAATCTTTATGTGATGTCTGATTATGCGTTCGAGTCTCAACCTACAAGTGTTCTAATCTCATTAGACACTTAGGTTTATGTTTGTTTTTGTACAAGTACTTCATCTTGAATTCATAATTTTACTTGTATTTGTTTGCTTTCTTTGTTTGTATATATGTATTTCATATACATATATTTTATATCTTTTAGTTGCAATGGGCCTAACACAAAAGTTAAGTGTAAAAGCCCAATTTCTTATGCTTAGTATGTATGGGCCTAGCCCAATTTGATTTATAGGAATGGGCCTAGTCCAAATTAGTTTATAAAGGTGGAGATAGCCCAAATTAATTTATAAGAGTGGGCCTAGCCCAATTTGGTTAATAAAAGTGGGCCTAGCCCAAATTAATTTATAAAAGTGGGCTTAGCCCAAAATTATTTCTAAAAGTAGGTTTAGCCCAAATTAATTTATAAGAGTGGGCTTAGCCCAAAATAATTTACAAAAGTAGGCTTAGCCCAAATTAATTTATAAGAGTGGGTTTAGCCCAAATTAGTTTATAAAAGTGGGCTTAGCCCAAAAATTTTATTACATAAATGGGTTTAGCCTAATAATTTTTTAAATGGGCTTGATCCATGATTAAAGTTTACTTGTATTTTTATAAATAATAGTTTATAAAAAATACTATATATTTTATATAACTTATTTTTATAAGTTCTAGTATACATAACTTTAGTAAACATATATGACGGTTCGTATGTTTATTTTGACCGTTTCGTTCGTGTCGTGCGTTTCGTTCGCGTCATTCATTTCGTCAGTGTCGTTTGTTTTGTTCGTGTCGTTCGAATTATCCGATTTGTCCGATTTATTTATTTTGTCCAAGTTTGGACATATGTATGTGTTATGCTAGTCAAAATTTTTAGTATGTTTATGTTTGCGTTTTTGTAAGTGTTAAACTAGTATGTATTTCCTAAGTTTTCTAAATACATACCATTATATATACATAATTTTTGGTAACTTAAATATATATTTTTCATTTTAAACATACATATTTAACACATATTTAGTTTAAGAAAAAGTCTTGAAATTTTAATATTAAACCTTTTTACCTAAAGCTTGTATAATCATGATTAAACTCTTAAATCATTTTTAAACAAAGTAATCTTTAGTTTAAAAACACTTTAATCATGATTAATTTTATAAAAATTTTGCCATAGTTTCCCTTAAACTATGAACTTTTCCCATGTTTTATAAACATGATTTTGTATACTTTTTCAAATCAACAATTTTTCAATCTTCCAATAATAACAATATACACTAAAATCTCTTAATATGAAGCATCATGAACTTTTAAGTAACCTTGTCTAATTCAAAAATCATATTTTAAAGTGTTCATCTTTAATTTTTTTACATGTTCATGTAAACTTTTTAGCTGAACAAAAGCTTTATGTAAACTTTGTTTACATATTTTTAAAGACTACACTTTTGTGATATGATTCGTATGTTAGACTATGTATTACATGTTTTATAAAAAAAACTTTTTTAGACAAGATTATAAGTTCATGATTTTCATGTTAATGGATCTTGCTAGATCTAAACATGCATGTGTTTAGATCATCTTTTTAACCACAAAAATGCAAGATCAAGTTTACTACATTATGATAACTTTAAAGATCATCATAATAACCAAGTAATTATACTAGTTCATTTAGTTTTTATTATTGTTTTCAAGTGATTTTTAATTAAGTTTCAGGATGATCTTGTACATTTATATTAAATCATAACATGAGAAATGTAGTGACTAGATATGAAGCTTACTAGCTTGAGATAACTAAGATGAAGATGGTGAGAATATGATGAAGGTCCTAGAGCTCCAAGACTTGAGAAATACTTCAAACAACTTCCATCAACTTGCAAATGTCTTTGATCATCATGAAGGAGCTATGCTTGTAATAAAATTGATGATTTATGAAGATCAAAAAGTTGGTGTTCTTGAGGATTATGAAGATATGAAGATGAAGATGAAGATGAGGAGAGATGAGAGAAGTGTTGGTGATTTGTTATGAAAATGGAAGAGTAATGGTTAGTGGTGTTATAATACTTCTCATACACATGTACAAAACTTAACACACTTAGAATTGGTACAACGCATCACAAAAATGGTTAGTGGGATACCCACTAAAATCTTTATTATTATTATTTTATAAAGTTTACTTATATAAGTTCATATTTTATAAAATTTTATAAACTTTGATAATTAAATAGTTAGTTTTTATAAAAACTAACAACCTGACACATTATTTGTGATGTTAAAATTTGTTTAACTAGTTCACTAGACTAGTCGTTTTGTTGTTCGGACAACGGATTCGGCTCATGTTTCGTACCAGGTCAAATACCGACAATTTGTATATATTTTTTACGGAATTGTTTGTATATCTATCTTTGAGATATTTTTGATGTCCAAAATTCGTTAACTAGTTCACCAGGCAATTAAATTTGCTATTTTGGTTATAGTATCGGCCTTGTTATCGGGTAGCTACCGAACGAGTTGTGTATCTTTAACCGGTAATGTTTATATAGGGATTTTTGTATCGTTTTTAATACCCTATATATTGTTTATGATAAATAATATTTATTTTTGGATTTCAGACATTTGCTGTTTTGTTCTATGGAGTGCTGTACATTTCTACAGAAATACTGAATTTGTCTGTGAACAAGACAATTTAGTGTTTATATAATTTTTTCTTGAAAGTATTATTTGTTAGTTGTTTCCAACTAATGTTTCTATGTAATATTTATTGCGGACATATTTTTGTGTCTCGTTTTTGCCATGTTGGGCTGTACCGCGACTAGTCCTGATATGAATAGTGTGTTCATATTTCTGCCGCCAGTCTAGGACATTATACTGTTTCTATTTTTGGCGGAACTATTATCATACTATGCTATGATATTTTACATTCCTATATTTTTAAGACTTAATTAAATAAAAATCAAGTCTAAATATGCAAAAACAAATCATATGATAAATGTTTATGTTGTACGGAATTACCATTATTTTTGCCGAATGTCACATTCTCCCCTTGTTAAAGAAAATTTCATCTCGAAATTTAAGTTGCGTTATTCGTTGCAGGGACTTTCTCAAACAGGTAGCGTATTTTCTTTTCATTTTGTCTTCTCGTTTCCAAGTAAACTCGGGTCCGCGTCTCGAGTTCCAACGGATCTTGATTAATTTAATACTCCTCCTTGTTTTCTGAACTTTCAAATCCAAAACCTCAATAGGTTCTTCTATGAATTGGAGTTTGTCGTCTATACGAATTTCATCCTTTGGAAATAATAAGTGATTTGAAAGACACTTTTAAAGGTTTGACACATGAAAAGTGTCGTGGACGCTACTAAGTGTTCTAGCAATTTCAACTTGTATGCGACAGTTCCAATCTTTGCCAAAATCTCATAAGGTCCTATGTATCTTGGGCTAAGCTTTCCTTGCTCCCCAAATCTAGCTACACCTTTCCAAGGCGAGACTTTTAACAATACTTTGTCTCCAACCTTGAAAGATAATGACCTACGGCGTTTATCCGTGTAGCTTTTCTGTCTGTCCGCACCGCCTTATTACGGTCTCAGATTTTAAATATTTTATCAGTAGTCTCTTTGACTAATTATGGACCTATCATTTGTTTGTCACCCATCTCCGCCCAGAATAGCGGAGATCGACACTTGCATTCATATAAGCTTCGAATGGAGCAACTTGATATGAGAACTCCACTAAAGGCAAGTGTGTATCCCAATTTCCACCTAAGTCCATCACACAAGCACATAACATGCCTTCTAGGGTTTGAATTGTGCGTTCACTTTGGCCGTCTGTTTGAGGATGAAAAAGCCATACTTAGATCTAAACGGGATCCAAAAGCCTTTTGAAAAGATTGTCAACTTCTTGACACGAAACGACCATCTCGGTCAGAGATTATCGACACAGGTACTCCATGTCTTTCCATAATCTCCTTGAGATAGAGTTCAGTTAATTTCTCAGTTTTATCTTTCTCACGTATTGGCAAGAAGTGAGTTGACTTGGTTAATCGATCAACAATTAACCAAATCATGTCATGACCGCGAGAGGTTCTGGGTAATTTTGTTATAAAATCCATAGAGATTTTTTCCCATTTCAAAGTGGGAATTTCAGGTTGTTGTAACAATCCTGAAGGTTTTTGGTATTCGACCTTAGTTTTAGCAAATGTTAGACATTTCCCAACATAAGTTGCAATATCACCTTTGATATTAGACCACCAATAATATTCTCTAAGATTATAATACATTTTATCCGCTCCGAGATGTATCGAGTATTTGGATTTATGAGCTTCATCTAGAATTAGGTCTCCAAGACTGCCAAAAAGAGGAACCCAAATTCTACCCATGAAGTACAAGGCTTCGTTCTCTTTCGACTCTAGATGTTTTTCCATACCTCTAAGCATTTCTGATTTAAAGTTTCCTTCCTTTTGTGCTTCTTGTTGAGCGTTATAAATACGAGAAGTGAGGTTATTATGAATTGTGAGTCCTAATGATTGTACACGTAAGGTCTTAACTCGTTCTTTTCGGCTCAAGGCGTCTGCGACAACGTTCGCCTTGCCTGGATGATATTTGATCTCACAATCATAGTCATTCAACAATTCAAGCCAATGCCTTTGACGCATATTCAACTCTTTTTGGTTAAATATATGTTGAAGACTCTTGTGATCAGTGAAAATTGTACACTTGGTGCCGTAAAGGTAATGACGCCAGATTTTTAATACAAATACCAATGCATCTAAACTCTAGGTCATGTGTGGTATAGTTTTTCTCGTGAACTTTTAATTGGCATGATGCGTATGCAATAAGTTTCTCTCATTGCATTAATACGCAGACTAATCCTTGATGTGATGCATCGCAATAAACTACAAAATCATCCGTGCCGTCCGGAAGTGATAAAATTGGCGCATCACAAAGCTTGTCTTTAAGCAGTTGGAAAGCTCCTTCTTGTTTTTCTCCCCAATCAAACTTCTTATCTTTTGGAGTGAGGGAAGTTAGTCGTTGAGCAATCTTTGAAAAATTCTCAATGAATCTCCGATAATAACCTGCCAATCCCAAAAATTGGCGTACTTCAGTTGGTGTCTTTGGTGCGTTCCAATTCTTAATAGCTTCTATTTTAGATTGATCGACATGTATACCTTTCTCATTGACTACATGTCCGAGAAATTGAACTTCGCGAAGCCAGAATTCGCATTTAGAGAATTTTGCATACAGTTTCTCCTTCTTTAATAATTCAAGAATATTTCTAATATGATGTTCATGTTTATCCTTGTTTCGTGAATGCATCAATATGTCATCAGTAAACACTATTACGAATTTAGCAAGGTACGACTTGTACACACGGTTCATTAAGTCCACGAACACTGTTGGTGCATTTGTTAAGCCAAAAGGCATCACAAGAAATTCATAATGACCATAGCGAGTTCGGAATGCCGTCTTCGGTATACTTTCTTCTTGAACTCTAAGTTGATGGTATCCTGATCTTAAGTCAATCTTCGAATTAAAACTCAATCCTTGAAGTTGATCAAATAACTCATTAATCCTCAGTAATGGATACCGATTCTTGATCGTGAGCTTGTTCAATTCTCGATAGTCTATGCACATCCTAAAACTTCCATCCTTCTTTTTCACGAATAGAACTGGAGCTCCCCAAGGTGAGAAACCTGGTCTAATGAAACCCTTGTCCAATAACTCTTGAAGTTGTGTGGACAGCTCTTGCATTTCTGAAGGAGCTAGTCGGTAAGGAGATTTTGCGAAAGGTACGGCTCCTGGAATTAAGTCTATTCGAAATTCTATCTGTCGTTGTGGTGGCACTCCCAACAAGTCTTCTGGGAAAACTTCAGGGAATTCCTTCACAACAGGGATCTCCCCAAGTTTTGGTTCCTTAGCTTTCTTATCAACTACTTGTGCTAAGAATTCTATGCATCCTTTCCGTAAGCACTTCTGAACTTTCATACAAGTGATGACTTGTAGTTACTGTTCGTTCTTCTCGCCATGAACAAGAAGTGTTTTGTTATTAGGAAGAGGAATATGAATGATCTTGTCGAAACACATGACTTCAGCTCGGTTATTGGACAACCAATCCATACCAACTACGATATCGAAACTACCTAATTGAACGGGTAATAGGTCGATGTTAAATTTTTGTTCGCCAAGTTCCAACGAGCATCCTTTAACAATTTCACCATATTCGATTATTTTTCCATTTTCTAGTTTGATAGTGAAAGGAATATCTAATTTATTCGGATTTAATCTAAGTGTATCTTTGAACTCTAAAGATATAAAACTATAGGCTGCGCCAGTATCAAATAAAATAGATGCAAATTGATTGTTGATAGGAAACATACCCATGATCACATTAGGATCTTGGCGCGCTTCTCGGGCTCCTATCACAAAGGCTAGACCATGGCCTTGATTTTGTTTTGGGCAATCCTTCTTGAAATGCCCCAAATCTCCGCATCCATAACAGCCTTGGTTCTTTCCTTTCCCGTTTCCATTTCTGCTACCACCTTCTTTCTTGTCTCCATTCTTATTTCCCCAACAATTCTCTATGCGATGTCCTAACTTTCCACACTTATCACACTTGGTGGTTCAGCATCCACCATGGTGATGATACCCACACTTGTTGCATTTTGGTGCATTCCCAACATATCTCTTCGGTCAAATTCCAGTAGTAGCCATAAATGCCTTGCCCCCTTTTGTTGTGGGGGTTTCCTTCTTCTTGTTGTTTGGCCTTGATCCCTTTTTGAAATACGAAAATGTTCTTTTGTTGTCATGTGAAGATGACTCTACACATGTCTCCTTTGTTTTCTCTAAACATTTCCTAGTCAACTTATGCATTCTTACCGCCTCTTAGGTAAGACTCATAACAATAGTTATGGCTTCAGTGATCGTAGCCGGATGTGATGACGTGACCATACTCCTGATCTCAGGGGCTAATCCCAAATGTAACGTTCAATTCTATTGAATTCAGGAGGCATCATGTATGGAACAACCCATGAGAGATCATGAAAACGTTGAGTATAGTCATCACGTCAGCTCCGACCATAGTTAAGCTCCAAAACTCTATCTCTAGCATCTGTAGTTCCGCTCTTGAACAATACTTTGCTTCCATCATCTCTTTCAATCTTTCCCACGAAATAGCATAAGCAACTACATCTCCTAGTGTTTGTACTTGTAGATTCCACCACGAAAGAGCTTCGTCAATGAACAAACCTAAAACATACAAAACCCTGTGATCAGGAGAATAATTGCTCATACAGATCACAGAGTCCGTCTTTTCAGTTCATCGAACAAATGCCACAGCACCGCCAGTGCCATCAAAGTTTAGTGGCTTGCAATCCAAGAATTGCTTGTATGTGCACCCTGAATATTTGTTCTCAAAAATTGTCAAAATTTTTAATTTTTGAAAATAAATATTAATAAAAATTCTTTTGGTAAGGTTATGAATAACCAACCGTTAGCAAGATTTAGAACTCTCGGTGTGGTTTGAATCCTAGCTTCGTTATCCTGATTGGTATGGTTTGTTTCATGTTGTGCGATCGCTTCTGCGATTTGCTGGTTCAGTAGAGCAGCTACTTCAGCTTGTGATGCATATTGATGCACTTTGTGGCTGTCACTATACGAATAGGCTAGAAAGGGTGTGTATTGAATATTGTATAGATTAGATACGAACACACAGCCCAAGTGCGAACAAGTACCGACTCGTATGAGTGACATGTGCCTCGTACGAGTGACTTTGTGCTTCGTACGAGTGACCTTGTTACTCGTACGAGTGACAACATCTCTCACTCGTACGGATGACCCTTCGTACGAGTGACAACATGCTTGGTTCGCACGAGCAATCATGTCTATAAATAGGTGTTGTGTGTTCATTGTTTGTTAAGTTTTGGAAGTTACTTAGGGGAAACGTTGGCGGATTCTCTCCAGGAACTCCGCCAGCCAGTCAAGATGTATACTCTTTCGGTATGAATGAATGAATTGAAAAGCTTCCGCTGATTCTGTGTTATTCCTACATGTCTATTTTGTTCTACCAAATCTGTACTATCACCAAAGCTTCCGTCTAGAACCGCCACCGCCCACGGGACCACAACTGGTATCAGAGCTACGGTATAGATTCATTCAACCTAAAAGTTGATGAATCACCTACGCTCATGAATTTTGGACGTATGAGGGGTTTTGGACGTAAAACATCAAATAAACGGACAATCCACGGACATAATGTCAAATTGAAACCTAGGATTGTGAGAAACTGATTTTCGACCAGATATGTGCAAAAACCATGTCTAAATTAGAAGAAATGAAGATTCTGGATCGAAAAAACATATCAGTTTCATCCGTACGAGCGAGTCTCAATGGCTTGTATGAATGACCATTGGTCACTCATACGAAGCATGACTCGTACGAAGCACCATTCGTACGAAGCTCCAAACATACAAAGTCCAGCTCGTACGAAGTGGTGACCAAAAAAAGGCATTTTTTGATCGTATTGACAAGACGAGTGTCCAGAAAAAATTTGGTGATTACAAATTTTTTCAAGATTTTAACGTCAAATTCGGGTTGTTCGTCATCGTCTAGAGCTTCAAAGTATAGATTTGATGATACAGTCACAAGGGATGAAGATTGTGGGGTAGTCACTGATACCTGCGCAAAACGTTGATCATCTGGTGTAGTGATTATTAATGAGCCGTAACGTTTAGTCAGCCTTTGATCAAAACTGCAAATTTTGGGAAATTTTCCGCAAAATTTGAAATATCATATGCTGCAATCCCATCGTAATCCGCATTCCCAGAAGAACTCGATGTCAGAATTTGCAAAAATGAGGGGGAATAAAAATTTTCACGTATATCTTAAAATTCCGGCATTTTTGTAATTCGTGACGGTGCAACAGTATCCGGGTGGTTTCAGAATGCAGATTATCTGGGAATCACAGAGGATCGAAGATTCATTAGAGATGAGATAACGTTTAAGTCTATTCACGAAATAGAATATTCATTTAGAATGTGTGATCGAAGAATGTTCAGAATTTTCAGATCATGATACAGATTGATGCTCAATGGCTAACCACCTGATCCCCGATGTGGAAGTGGAAGCACACACGACAACGTGGATGTACACACGTCAGCCTATCATTAACTCTGCATTACAAATGAACTGTTTTTCGGACTAACCGCCAGAACACACGGATGTCTTGTAGTTTCAGTGCCCCATTCCAGCGGAGATAGCTATACATCTGTTATTATTACTAAAAAGGAAGAATGTAATTCTGATTGCTGAAGAATGTTTCTCAGATTCGATGTGTCACCAGATAGTTTGTTTCCGATGATTTGCTAATCGAGAAGATTTTTGCGGATATTTATTGATTTGAAGTTTTTCGGTGTGGTCTTTCAAAGTTTCTGTAAATTGTCGGTTGGGTTTTAAAGATCTGAGAATCGAGCATCAAGGGGGTGCGCTAAACCGAACGCGGATATGCTTAACGTCGAAAAAGAGAAGCTGTATTGTTTAATTTCAAGTTGGGAGTATTCGAGAAAATTTGTAGATCAAGCAAATCAGAGGAGGTTCTAAACCATGCAAACAAAAGACCTGAAGATCATTTTCTGGAGAAAATTATTTCATGGGGAATGTTGCTTAACGTAGATAATGCAAACCCGGATCTTCAATCAAGGGGGAATTACGACGTCAATAGATACCCGATTGAAGTTGCAGAATATTCAAACACAACTCTGGATTTCAAGTTCAAGCTTCGATAGTGACGTCCAAGGGGGAAATTGTTGATGCACTTTGTGGCCGTCACTCTATGAATAGGCTAGAAAGGGTGTGTATTGAATATTGTATAGATTAGAGACGAATACACAGCGCAAGTGCAAACAAGTACCGGCTCGTACGAGTGACATGTGCCTCGTACAAATGACTTTGTGCTTCGTACGAGTTACCTTGTTACTCGTACGAGTGACAACATCTCTCACTCGTACGGATGACCCTTCGTACGAATGACAACATGCTTGGTTCGTACGAGTTGTCATGTCTTTAAATAGGTGTTGTGTGTTCAGTGTTTGTTAAGTTTTGGAAGTTTCCTTAGGGAAAACGCTGGCGGATTCTCTCCAGGAACTCCGCCAGCCAGTCAAGATGTATACTCTTTCGGTATGTGTGAATGAATGAATTGAAAAGCTTCCGCTGATTCTGTGCTGTGCCTACATGTCTATTTCGTTCTGCCGAATCTGTACTATCCCCAAAGCTTCCGTCTAGAACCGTCGCCGCCCACGGGACCACAATGCAGGTAGAGGGGTTTGTTGAAGTTGGCGTATATTTCTTCTTTTTGGTGCCATGATCTTCATATATATAACATATAGAAGTGATTAGACAAGTATTTAAAATAACTATTGTCATTCATGAACAAGCAACTGGCTCGTACGAACAAGCAACTTACTCGCACGAAGGACAATTCACTCGCATAAACAAGTGGTTCTTCAGGGAACCCTGCTAACAGACATATTGCACAAACAGCAAGATCAGACACACAAAACTTAGCAGTATGCACACATGCAACTGTTTTACAACACAAACAAACTAAACATCGTACTAAATCAAGATAAGAGGATATCTTGATTTTGTCGACACGACCAAAACTTTACAGACACAACAAACAAGGACCGTAGAATTACTGACGTAACTAAGAACAAGCGACAGACACAAAAGTGTATCAACAAACTCCCCCTTGATTGTTGCTTGGTCTTCGGTCTTCATTTCTAATGGCCTGCTTCACCCACATTCACTAAAACACTTTCAACCAACGGTGACTGAAGACCAATGTCTTCAACTCTCTCCTAAACATCAACCCTTTTCGGTTCCTCTTGAGTACCACTCGAGGCAACTGGAGCGGCCACGATTTGCTATGCACTAGACCCTACCACTGTAGTTGCAACAAAACCCTCTGGTTGCGTGGATGAAGCTAGAGCATAAGGATTATTAGGGTGTTCACTGTCGTGATCACGCTTACGCTGGATCTCCTATGTCTTGCATCTTTCATCACAGAATGTTCACCCGCTTTCTGCTCATTTCATATCCGTCTTTAATACTATTGAAGCCTTCAACCAGTGTAGCATTCCGAAAATGATACCATTCTCTCATATCTTCATGTTTAGCGGCTAGAATTTCGGCAGATCGTTGTACAGCCGCACTACGTTCTTTCGGCCTATTCATTTCAATCCCATGAGCGTTATCAGCTGCTCACATTTGTTGTAACTGAGCTGCCCTTTCAGCATCCGCATCCCTCAACCGTTCATTCTCCTCTCTTAACTACACAGTCTCGGTAACCTGCTTTCCAACAGTTTCCTTCAAAGAATTTATCTCCAAATGTTGCTTAATAACTTTACTCCGATTTGAAGACATAAACTCCGAGTGCCTGTTAATCTAAGTTGTCGCAGCTTGCAGTTGTGATAACGAAAAATCCACCTTCTCATCCTGTTCCATTTTAGGTAATAAACGATTGCGTCATTCTCTACTTTGTTGGTGAGTTGCAGACCGGGATTGTTGAGCTGAAGAAGTAGTGGGTTGTGGTTGAATTGGAGTAGTCGCAACTGAAGGTGTTTCAGCTGCTGTGGTAGCTGTAGGTTGTGGTTCAGAGGTTGTAGTGGGTGTCGACATTAAAGCTTCAGCCTCCTCCGATGTGAAGGCAAACTGAGCTTCTGCACTTGGTTCCAGTATGGTTTCTTGTTGTGTGGTTGTAGGTTGTGTGGTTTCAGGTTGTGCTGATGAGGTTCTCATTGACTTTTTGCTCTTTTTCTTTCTACAAACTGTAATTTTCTTTTTGCATGCTCATTCAGTCTGAGTATCGGATGGAACATAATCAACATCTGGATCTATTGGAATCCATCTAATCTGCCTAACCCCACACTCATCAACATAGCATTCATACCCAGGTTCAAGCGGATTGTCATCAGAATCCGATTCTTCATCTTGTTGTTTACCCTTATCACCACCTGTAGTACCTACACCACTCGCACCACCATCACCACCTTGATCATCACCGTCATCATCACTCTCATCATCACTATCATGATCATCACCTTTATCCTTTCACTTTTGACGACCAAACTTATCTTCGATCATCTTCTTCAAAGTTGGTTCTTCATCATCCGACTGACTATCATCATGGCGCCACTTATCGTTTTCTGGTGCAACATATTCATCATTAGCCACAAAACCAAACAACTTTCGAGGAGGTGTTCTTTCCTTGTAACGTTTTACTACCACACCTCTAAATATCTTCAATGAATGCTCTATCATAACATCAAATTTTAGAACATCGTTGTCATTCTTTGGAAGATTCGGATGTTATACATTCAAGATCATCTAGAGAAAACGAGGATACATCCAAAACTTGTTTCCACCAACTCTGGTCCTTTTCAGGTTTTCCTTCATGTTCGAAAAAATATACTTTGAAACACTGAACTGTTTGTTTAATGTCAAAGCTACCATCATCCCAACTAAGTCGTTATTCGCCATGTCATAACCACTTCATCTGTTGCTTAAACACTTAATTAAAACTTGTAGAAATAACTTATATCGGAGCGGCAACCATGCTTTGTTTAGTTGTCCTCCAAGAATATCTCTGACACATCTCATTCGAAGCAAACATCCACGTTGACACTTCAATGGAACTGAGTATGGAGCTTTAGGATCATCACCAAGTTGTAATGCTGAGTTTATTATTTCAATGGAAAGATCTACGTCTAAGCCATTTACTATTCCATGGATAAGTTCCTTTCCATCCACTTCAACAACATTAGCTGAATCCCAAAATTCCTTGATCAACGTCTTGTATACTGTAGTTTGATGCGTGATTGCATAATGTATCCTTGAGTCGCACAGAAACTTCATTTTACCCTTGTACTCAGCAAGTTTATCTTCCGGATCTAAGTAGGAAACGATGTTGTGTCTCGGCTCTGACATAATTTCCACTTCTGACTTGTTTGTTTTATTCGTTGCGGGCTTTCTTTTCTGTTCTTTTGGTGCCATCCTATACACAAAAGGTAACCAGATTAAGAAGAAACATAAATACACTAAGGAGCATACTCAAAAGTGTTCACTGTGAACTTTCTGTAAGTATACAACCCCTTCACGAAGAACTACTGACTCGTACGAATAACAACTGACTCGCACGAAGAACAACTGACTCGCAAGAAAAACAACTGACTCGCACGAAGAACAACTGACTCGCACGAAGAAGAATTGACTCGCATGAAGAAACTGACCCGTACGAACAAGCAACTGGCTCGTATAAACAAGCAACTGGCTCGCATGAACAATCAACTGGCTCGTACGAAGAACAGTTTACTCGTACGAAGGACAATTCACTCGCACGAAGAGCAATTGACTCGCACGAATTACCTCAAGAGTAGGTTCTTCCTGAAGAACTTGTTTTCGTCAACACAGGTTCTTCGCCTGTTGGAAATCAATGAAGAACAGTTCTTCATCTTGCCTAGGTTCTTCGCCCAAAATTAGTTGTTCGTGTCAGACAGTGACAAACAGCCAGATGGTAAACTATATCTAACACTTTGAATCAAAATACCCAGTTTGTTTTGTTTTTATTTCAACATCCATGTAATTGTCAATTTTGGTTGAGTCTCAAACAGTAGTGAATTGGGTTTCTTTGTTCAAAGGTGATAACCAAACCAAGAGTCATCAGTCAGAATTATATTCAATCGGTTCATCTTCAAGATATACCAACATTGTCAAACATACCTTAAGAATATCACAAAAAAATCAACTAAGAGTATTGAAAGGTTGGACAGATAAGGTTTCTTCTCAGTGAAGAAGAAGACGAATACTGAGAGGATAGAGTGAAAGAGTGAAAGTGAAGTTGCACTAAAGAACGACTTCACCTTTTATACTACTTACCTCGCACGAAGAACCTCTAGTTCGCACGAAGAACCGCCAGTCGCACGAAGAACCACAACTTCGCACGAAGAATTATCTTGTACGAATAACTAGTGACTCATTCGCACGAAGAACTACCATTCGCATGAGGAACCACTGACTTATTCACCCGAAGAACTACCATTCGCATGAGGAACCACTCATTCGTACGAGGAACTACTGATTCGTATAAATCCAGGTTCTTCTTGACTGAACATCAGTTCTTCGTGGACCTTAGGTTTTTCTTTGGTCTGTCTAGTTCTTCGCACATATCCACAGAGATCACAAGTTAGAAAATTTTCACATTGAACAGATCTTCGTCTTTGTTATGAATTTACCCAGTTGCAAAAAGATACTTTATGAAGTTATGATAGCAAAACAATTGATTTTTCGGGTGTATCTTGGTAGAAAACATTCGAGCTTCAACTTTGGTTGATCAAAAATAATTTAAAAACAGAGTTAACTAAAACAAATACTAACAGTTAAGAATAAATTGTACATTAACTAGCAATCTTTTTCTGAGTTTCAAGGTAAGAGAATCATATTAGCCTTTAATCTTGCCAAAAACGATTTTTGTTAAAATTTAAAAATAAATAAACATTCTACCACAATTATCGGTATTGTTGTCCACATAAACTCAGCTTATCAAATGTAATCATGATTAGGATATATGATTAATGTATGAATTATACTTACTAGTCGGTGTTCTACCACTTCACGACACATTCCCATGTCAAGACATGCACGAGAGAAAATCTTACTGGTGGGTATAATTCTTATCATCTGTTTTGACGTATAGATTGTGAGATACTCACTTATTTTTCATGAAAACAGGCCCTATGTGATTAAATCACTTATTGATGATGCAGGGCACAGGAGTAAGTCCGTGAACAGGTTAGTACCAACGTACCGACAAAGAAACGAGCTTAACTCCCACATAAAGTTGTGATATTATCACTTATTTATTGGGTGGATGTGATATGTTTATCACTTATTGATGGTTGTAGGCAATATTTACACGTATGTATGGTATCATGAAAGTTCTAGACTTGCGTCCCCATTATTTTTCGGTAAAAGATTCAACCATGATACCCAGTTGATAAACAAGCAAAAAGACCGCATATCTCAGAACCTCGGCATACTATCAAACGAAATTTCGGCACCAAGACCATATGCCAATGAATGGTTCCCACCTGGCTTTCAGTCCTTATGTTTATATCAACCTGCACATTTTAATCTGATTGTGAGCCTACCAATACATCATTAGTAGAGCTACTTATCATTTTTCGTTTTATGTTTTTGACCGTATTTGACAAATAGTGTATTATCATCTTCTTTTATTTTCCAAGAAACTCATTTTTTATTTTTGGGTTTTCTATTGTTTTTGTATTTTTCTGAAATTTTCTCCCCCTTAAATGCAGAAAGTAAATAAATGACATATTTTTGTATTTTTGAATTTTTCTCATGTTTTTGTATTTTCTTGAAATTTTCTCCCCTAAAATGTAAAAAGTAAAAAAAGGGAAAATCTTTTGAATTTTTAGTTTTGAAGAAAATATTTACAAAAACGATTAGCCAATGATGATTTACTCGGGTTTCACCTTGATGTCATTGACCAATAGAAGATAATCAAAACGTGATTTATCAAAAGCTTTTGTAAATAGGTCGGCACGTTGGTGATCGATGTGGATTTTAACAACATTGATAAGTTTCTTTTCATAATAATCTCATATGAAATAATACTTAATCTCAATGTGTTTGGTCTTTGAGTGCTGTACAGGATTACGAGTGATCTGTAAAGCAGCTTCATTATCAACATAAATAGGAGTAGTTAGAAATTCAAAACCGTAGTCTCGCACTTGTTGTTGGATCTATAAAACCTGAGAGCAGCAACTAGAAGCAAAAATATACTTAGCCTCACATGTTGAAGTAGCTACACAAGTCTGCTTTTTGCACTGCCACGTGACTAGGCGATTTCCAAAAACTGACATCCTGCTGATGTTGACTTTGCATCGATCTTGCAGCCACCATGATCAGAAACACTGAATGCTGTCAAATCAAACCTATCATCCTTAGGGTACCAGAGACTAGTGTCCGGGCGACCCTTCAAATAAAGAAAGATTCATTTTATAGCCATCAAATGAGAAACTTTTGGACTTGACTGGTAGCAAGCTAGAAGACATGTTGGATACATTATATCGGGTCTTGAAGCAGTAAGATCCATAAGAGATCCGATCATAGAACGATAAAGCGATGGTTCCACATGTTCACCCATTACATCTGGAATAATCCTATGATTTTGAGCTAATGGAGTTTCCAAAGGCTTTGAGTCTTCCATTTGAAATCATTTGAGAATATCCCCAACATACTTGGTTTGATGAATGAAAATCCCTTCCTTAGATTGATGAACCTGCAAACCTAAAAAGAAAGTCATTTCTCGCATGGCGCTCATCTCAAACTTCTCTTGCATCACATGGTCGAATTATTTGCACATTTCGTCATTTGTAGATCCAAAAATAATATTATCAACATACACTTGAACTAACAACAAATCCTCATTCTTTTCTTTGATGAAGAGAGTATAGTCGATCAACCCACGTCGAAAACCATTCTTGAGCAGATAGGAAGATAACGTTTCATACCAAGCCCGTGGAGCTTGATGAAGACCATATAACTCCTTATTGAGAAGCCACACCTTGTTAGGATGAATTGGATCTTCAAAACCAGACGTTGCTCAACATATACTTCTACTTCGACCACACCATGAAGAAATGCACTTTTCACATGCATTTGATTAAAAGTAAACTTCTTGTAGGACTCATAAGCCAAGAAAATTCTTATTTCCTCAAGACGTGCTACTGGTGCATAAACTTCATTATAATCAATACCTTCTACCTGATTAAAGCCATGGACAACCAATCTTGCTTTGTTTCTCATATGTGCTCCTTGGTCATCCTTCTTGCACTTGTAAACCCATCTAGTACCAATCTTCTTGTAGTTGTCGGGCCTGTCAAACAATTTCCACACGCCCAATTCTGAAACGGGTTCTAAAACCCGCTCCGTTTAATAATTCAAATGTTTGTTATGTAGTTTCCTTACGTATCGATGTTAAACATTTAAATTCGTAATATTAATTTCATTAATTAATAAATAAATCGAAAGGGTTAAAATAATAAAGTTAATAAATAAAAATAATAATAAAATTAATAAATACACTGAAAATAATAAAAACAAATATAAAGGGTGACCACGGGTTTCGAACCCGGGTCTTCATGGAACCAACACACACCATACACCACTCCACTACACGCACGCATTTGAGTTTATCTAAAAACAAATAAATCTTATACTAAAACAAACCATTAAACCAGTTCAAAAACTACGCCCCCAGCAAGGTCTGTAACTCCCAAATCTCCATTCAATTACCGTTTCTTCTTCGAATTAAATCGAAGAAACTGACCTCAAATCATGCTCTATGACTCAATCATAACTCATTTCGGTTACAAATCATGGTGGTAATCAACCTTTGACCGAAATCATTTGAAACCGATTCCAAAACTGAACCCACACTTGCACCTATAAATAGAGATCCTTGCATCCATATTGAACTCGCTCATACTCTCTAACACCCCTCTAAACCTTCAGAAGACCATTTGCGATCAAAAACACCTTGCCGGAAAAACTGCTTGTCGCCGGAAAAATACCACCGGAGAATTCAGGTTCACATTTGAATCGGTATAATCACTTGAACTTTCTTCTTTTAACATTCAATTCATTAAGCAATGTTGAATTATAATAGGTTCTAAACAGTCGGGTATGGTTTTTGGGTTATAAAATGAAGAAGATGAAGATTTGCATTAGTGTATAAGAGTAATAAAAATTGACGTTTATACCGGGTTAGACACACACTCCAGTGGTGGACTGTGTGCAAATTTAAAACGAGGGTCCCGGGTTCGAATCCTATTGTGCGCGGCGGTTTGTTAATATAACAAATCTTTTAATTAAATGGAATAATGAATTAACCCAGTTAGTGTATATATATATATATATATATATATATATAAAACTAAAATCCATATTATTTCGGGTTAGACACATAGCTCAGTTGGTAGAGCTGCGTGCACGTATACGAGAGGTCACAAGTTCGAATCCCACACAATAATCTATAAAACGGCCGGTTCGACCCCTAAAAGGGGTATATTTTTTAATAACTCTTTTCTTTATTTTTCTCCAAAAATCCCTAAAAAATATAGATAAAAATAGGACTTTTTAAACATAACATTTGTAATAAATACAATAAAAATTGTCTAAAAAGCCTAAATAAAAGGCATTAAATAAAAATACTAATTGCTAATAAAAGAAATATATTTAGCGAATTATTACGTGATTATTTAAGTTAGTTTTCTCGTTGGTTGGAATCTTTAATCGTGCGCATTTGTTATCAACTCAAGAAACGTACCCACTGTGAGTGAATTCTTACAAACTTCCCCTTTTTTATTCATGTTTTGGGGTGTATGATGTGTCATTTATTTATATCGTTTATTCAAAAACTTGTGCTACTACCATTATATGATCTAACGTGTTATGTAATATTTGGTTTATTGTTATATGTGGTTATATCTTCTCATTTCAGTCAAGCATACACATTAGGCCCATTAGTTCCTCGTTGGATACGAGTAGAGCATCGCGTTACCTAATTAGATCGGCTCCGTTTGATTGAGCCTTGATCTCACACTTCATCATTTATCATGCTTATGTGTACGTTGCTAGATGTTTATGTGGTTTGTGGATAGTTTACATATAAGTTTGCTCATATTTGGTTTATGTACATCTTTATTAAATTAATCAACATATTATTTCTCTCAAATGTTTAAATGGGATTCACTTGACAACTTTTGTTGACCCAAATCTCTATTTTTACACGTGATACCGGTGGACAGGTTGAAACAAGGAACCCATAGGATTGAGCCTTAGAAGATAAATAAAGAGTTACTTGAATGTCATGTTTAGAACAATTGTGCTTGTATGGTTTATGTGTTTGATGGAATTTCTCCTTTTAATTTGAATCAATAAATATGAAACTTTATTATAGTAAATGTCATGAGCTTTGATGAAAACCCAATCATGCCCCTACTACCATATCCGCTGCGGGTCAGGGTGTGACAGATTGGTATCAGAGCTTTTGACTATAGGGATATAGGATAGGTTATTAGACCCTTAGAGCCTATACTATAGTTGATTAGATTTTATTTGTTTACGTGTTAATTGGTTACATGCAAACTCATGATATTTACTTGTCTTACTTTTATCTCCCACACAAATGCATGCAAGCACTCTCACTACTATATGTTGTTGTGTGATATTTATTGTGATACGTATTGTTAACATAACATGCTTACGCAAACACGCACGTCTCAATTTCCACAACTTTGAACATTTTTCATGCTTTCTTTCTAAAAAAATTTGTCATGTTTTCATTTTTTTAATCTCATCAAAGTGAGTTCTACGACGGGCATGTAGTAACTAGAAGGGTACAAGTACTGGTAGTCGAAACGTCCTGTCTAGGATTGACATTCATATAAATCCAATATAATGGACTAGTTTGCCTACCCGGGGACAAACAATGAGAGTACGAAGGACCTATTAGGCCAAAGCATGCCACACCAAACGTCGTGTGAACTGACCCCACTTTGAATTGTCACTGTGTCTACACCTAGACACCCTCCGACTTTATACCTTGCAATCATGTTTTACAATTTTCATTTGGGTGATGCAAGTGTTAACAGGCCAAGACCAATGTGAACTCTACAAAGCCAAGTAGTCATGGGGGCCCACATGACTACCTAGGCCAACTATGGGGGACATATGGGAGCCCAAACATGAGCAAGGCCCAAGGCATCCTATGGATGTAGTAAATTTGTTTTGTGGATCTAAATTTCTAAACGCAACACATGGCACCAAAACATCAAACTCATAATCTCATTACGTATTTCCTGTAGATGTCTTCTAGGCACTTCCGTGGAGGTAAGAGGTCAGGAAGATCCGGCGAGCGCATGGCTGCTCAAATAGCCCAACAAATGGCCGCCGTAATACCTGACATTGTGATTCAAGTCCAACAGGCCCTCACCGCTAATACTATCAACCCAACCAACCAAGAGGGTCAAAATGTTGTCAACCCTCCCGCAAACACCACCAAGTGCACCTACAAGCACTTCAACTCATGTGACCCTCCAAAGTACGAAGGGACTGAAGGGGTCACTGCTCTCCTTCGTTGGTTTGAGGAGATGGAGAGTACTTTCTTCAACTGTGATTGTCCCAACGACCGCAAGGTGCGTTATGCTATCGGTCGTCTGTATGGGGTAGCACTCACATGGTGGAATGCGGAGAAAGGTAGACGAGGCGTCGAAGCCCTAACTTGGGAAGAATTGAGAGAACTCATGACCAGATGTTTCTGTCCAAGAAGTGAAATTAAGAAGCTAGAAGATGAGTTTTATTTCTTGAAACAAAAGGAGGGAGACCATATACCCAAATTGTTGATATTCAGATCAGCATCTAAATCGATGGCTGGAACCGACGAAGATGTAGATGCATGACCTTCAGTCGTCCCTTCGTTTTGCACATTTGAAGTCACTTCAGAAGTACCAGGAACAGGACCAGAAGTAGCTTCATTTGCATCATGGAACTCATCATCTTCTACGAACATTATAATCAGCAGCATCTTCAAATTCCTCATTTTGAACAATATTATTAACCGAAGTAGACACTTGTGGGTTAACAATTTGGTCGTACTAAAGACGAATCAACTGCAGTATCACTTTCAAGTAACATTTGAGCCACTGTAGACGCATCATCAAAAGTTGGCAGATTGAAGGAGTCAAACAGTCCATCGTAGTCAAACATCCAAGGAGCACCCGGAGCTCTTATTGACTCAGTGTACCTTTGAACCTTAACTTCACCCCATTCCTCAATCTTTTTCATTGTCAAATTCCATACTTTGAAATTTGGAGTAGCATATCCAAGAAAGAAACCTTCGATAGCCTTTGGACCGAATTTACCATGTGGATCAATCATAGTGCATGGAGCTCCAAAAGATTCTAAGAAAGACACATCCGGTTTCCTTTTATGCAACAATTCAAAACATGATTTCCCATGCCTTTTAACCGTAAGAACTCTATTCATTGTATAGCATGTAGTAGCCACAACCTCTCCCCAAAATTGAACAGGAAGTTCTGACTCTACTAAAATAGGTCTTGTAGTCTCGATAAGCGTTTATTTTTCCTCTTTGCGACACCATTTTGTTGTGGAGTATAACGAGAACTGCATTCATGTAGAATGCCCTTAGAAGAACATAACTCATCCATAACATGATTCTTGAATTCAGTGCCATTGTCGCTTCTGATTCTCCTTATCTTCAAATTGTACAAGTTTTCAAGTAGCGTGAGGAGATTCTTGAGGATTTCAGGAACTTCACTCTTGTGTGCCATAACATTTACCCATGAAAATCTTGAATAGTTATCAGTAACAACTAAACAATATGCATCGCCAAAAGTAGTCTTGTGTTTCATAGGTCCAAAAAGGTCCATATGAAGACGTTCCAGAGGCATATTGACGGTGTTAATTTTCTTCACAGGATGAGACTTCTTAGCTTGCTTTCCCTTTTGGCATGATACACAGACGTCTTGTAGATGAAAATTCTTAACTGGTACACCATTCACAAGATTATTTTTCACAAAATAGTTCATTTTCCTCAAGTGAATGTGTCCCATTCTTCTATGTCAAGAGATTGACTCTTTTTCAGTGGCTTTTGAGACAAAACATGTAACTTGTGCAGACGTAGTAATAGCTTGGCTCATGTCAAGAATATACAATCATTTATCCTTGGAGCCGACAATAGAATCCATTCTTTGGGAATCTTGAAACCAGGTTTTAGAACATAACAACCGGCATTATCAAAATGAACTGTAAACTTCTTGTCGTAGATTTGAGAAACACTCAGAAGATTTTGATCAATTTGACGAACATAATTGATCTTGTCGAAACTAACAACACCAATAGAAATCATTCCCCCTCCAGTGATGTATCCGCCTTTATCTCCAGCAAAAGCAACATAGCCTCCCCTAATGCTTTTCACATCATAAGGAGCCTTAAGTCGCCTATCATGTGCTGTGATGCTCCACTGTCAACAATCCAATGACTATTCACAATTCCTCCTGGAACACCCTACACATTACATTACCTGTTGGGCCTATATTGCTAAATGTTTACACATTAGGGACATTTTGGGCTTTATTAGGTTTTGTGGGCTTCCTAGTGCCTTGTGGGCCTAGGGTTGTAAATGGTGGGCTTGGTGATCATTATAATAGATGTATTAGGTCAAGGTGAAAGGGTTAGAGAGTTGTATTCACAAAACTTGTACCAGACACTTTGCTAGTGTATGAAGTTGGTTTTAATTCAAAGTTGTTCTTCTTCCTAATCATTATTTCCGCTACTGATTAGGTTAGTGATACCTGTTTGATCTGTTATCGGGACTTACAATTGGTATCAAAGCCTACTGTTCAAATACAGGCTCTGGTATTGCTAATTGAAGAAGCTGTTTCGAAGTGTGTTGCTGCTGCTCGGAACCGTCACTGTTCTGGATCACTGTTCAAGATCAGAAGAATCACTGTTTTCGTCTCCGGAAGTGCTACTGTTCCGAAGAACTCGAAGAAGATTTGAAGGTTTCGAATCTGTTACTGTTACGGATTCGGAAGAACTCGAGAAGGTTCTCGTATTTCGGATCTGCTACTGTTCTGGATTCCGAAGAACACGAAGGAGATCATCCATCTCGGATTGATCCCGGACTGTTGTTCAATCCGGATTACTACTTTTCGGATCCGAGATACTGTGGTGGTTATCAATTCCTTGGAAGTCGGATTTCTGTTGCAGAAAATTCGGATTAATGTTGCCATCAGATAAGGATCAGGATTCCGGATTCTCATCATTCCGGATTCTTTTTCCTGGATTCGTATTCAGACTTATCTATTCCAGATTCTCTCAACTCGGATTTTTATTCTGGATTTGTTAATTCGGATTTTTCATTTCGGACTCATCATTTCGGATTCATCATTTTGGATTTTCAATTCGGACTCATCAATTCGGATTCAATTTCAGTTTCAGATTCAGCATCCGGATTTGACCATATCTATCTTCAGAGTTGACCATTCCGGATCGATTTCGGATTAAGTACTGTTCATCATAGAAAACTTAAAATAAATTGATTTTGAATCTGTTTGGTAATTCTAATCAATTTAATAATGATGAACGGATACATGACTGCACAAGACTTGACCAATGCCACTCTGGTTGCCCTGCAATCACAAACTTTGGCCCTACGTCAAGAAATAGGTCAAGTCATTGGCACTTCCACTAAAGTGCCACGTTTGTTGTATGGAGACGAATATTATGAATGGAAGTTTCGTTTCGAACAGTATTGCAACGCAAAAGAGCCTGGTGTGTGGAGATGCATCATGAATGGTCCGAGAACGATAGTCTACAGTACAGAGCAAGATCCGGACACAAAAATTCCTAAGCCCATGCACTTGTGGACTCCAGAAGATATTAAGATAATAGAGGAAGATGAAAAGGCCTCGGCTACACTGACCATGGCGCTTGGACCTGATATTTCTATTGCGGTTAGAAACTAGAAGACCGCAAAGGAAGATTGGAGTGAACTGCAAAATCTCTATGAGGGAAATGCAGCCATGAAGGCAAGCACCGTAAATTAGCTGAATCAACAATTCAGCTCATTCAATCACATCTATGGGGAAACTATTGAAAACCAGATTCATCGCTATGTCAAGCTTGTTTCCCAGATGATTTCAGCTGAGATTACTCTCACTAACAGTCCCATGAACAGACAGTTATTAAACTCACTGCCCAAGAGTTGGGATGCGGATGTGGGAACGATCAAAAAGACAAAGAACTTGAATGATGTCACTCTCACAGAAATGATAGCTACTATCAAATCATGTGAGATTGATAACAAGCAGAGAGAAATAAATCATCAGAGCAGTTTGATGGCCGCCGGGATGACAGGGCAAAATGCGGCACTGATGTCACAAAATTTGATTTACAGCCCTCTACAAGGAAATTCACAAACACCGGGTGACTCAAACGTGGTTTATAGTCCTATTGCCATGCCACAGAACACCCAGTACGTGTATGGTCTTCAATCTCAAAATCCCACTATGGTTTCGGCTGCTCAAGTTCAGACTCAATACCATGCCCAGTATCCCAACATGGTGTTCAGTCCTGCAATTCCTCAAGCAATGCAACAAGGAAACATTCCTCAAACTGCTGCACCAGCGCCTGCACCTACTTAACCTGCGTCCAACTCTGCATTTCTCATCAAAGAAAACGAAGAGAAATTGGCTATTGTAGCAACGATGATCAAGAGCTTGAACGCTTTCCTGGCAGGTGATATGAATCCTCCTTCCATTCTTCCAACCGAAGTTGATCAAATAATGGAGGAGGACCTGGACGAGATCGATGTGTCCTGGAATCTAGCAACGGCTGCCTTTCGGGTTAACAAGTTTCAGAAGAAGTATGGACGGCAACCTTTGTCAAATCTGAAGACTGGTCTCACAAAGGACCAACTCAGATGCTACAGATGTCACGAACCAGGACACTTCGCCAAGGAATGCAATAAGCTGCCATCCGGGTACGTGTCATCCAGGGTGGCAGACATACAGAGCAGCGACAGATAGCTGGTCCCTGTCTCTCCCTCAAAGTCCACTACGAGTCCCTCGAGCAGCTCCAGCGGGAAGTCAACAGCATTGATGGCCCAACAGCATGAAGGTTTTAACTGGGCAGATGCTGCAGCTCAAATGGAAACATTAAATCTCTCCAAGAACAGCAACCACTGCATGATGGCGCAGACAACTGAGATGCTCGATCTTTCAGAAACGGTAAATCAAATTTTCTGTTTTGATAGTTTTCGTTTTAAATTATCACAAATGCGCGCCCATAATTCAACTCTTGTAGCTTAATACCAACAAGCTGCGTCACAGAACATTGCCCTTAAACATAAGAACAAGCTTCTTATGGAAAAGGTCGAAGCTCAGAAACAAGATGTAGCTCAGCTAAAGCTAGACTTGAACCAATAGCAATGTTGGGTCTACGACTATAAGCTAAAACTAGCTGAAAAGGACGTAGAACTTCAAGCAGCCTTAGCCAAGCTAAACTCCTTGACAGGGAAGCTTCACAAAAATGAAATAAACATTAAAAAATTTGAAACTTCCAGTAAACTAGTCAAGGACTTATGTGACCTCCAGCTAAATTACCAGAAAAATTTTACCAAAGGTCTTGGGTATAATAGGGCGCCTCCACCATATAATCATAACTATACTAGAATGCCTGAATCTGAAGCTGATTTAGAAAATGCAGAAAAATGATTTATGGCAAACCTTCAGATTATCTATCTAAACCTTGGACGCCCTATTACCCAAAGTTCTCTAAACCAACTGAACTCAAGAGGGATGATGTTTTTGTTACTTCTACACCACTTTCACATGAAACTGGTAATCTTTCTTCTGGTAGTACCGATGGTTTGGAGAAAGTAGTGCATGAGGCAGAGAAATCCACATCCTCCACAAAATCTAAAGGAGAAGAATCTTCTGATACTCAAACTGAATTCGTGAACGTTACTAACGTGTCTAACTCATGTGCATAAGAAATTTTAGTTGAGGATATCACAGAGAGTGATCAAGATGAATGTCTGAATACAAATTCAGACAATTCGGCTGCTGATTATGCATTTTATAAGCCCACTTTGACATTTTAAATTGATTTCTTGCTGAACAATTTACATGCTCAAACAGTGTTGGTTGTGTTGAGAACTTAGACAGTTTTAAATCTGGTTTTTCATCGAATCCTGATGTTTTGAATGATACTAATAACTATAATAAATCTTGTGTAGAAAACATGAATTTAGCTGCAGGTCCAGCATCGACAGATGATTCGATTTCATCAGTTCCAACTGAAGAGACTGGAAGTTCTTCTCCAGAGGTTTCGTCTGTTGATGCGGATCCCAGGGTTGACAGTGCAAAAGTCGACCAACCAATCGACCCTGTTAACGTTGATGTTGACATAATTCTAGAAGATTCGGGCGACTTGGCTTATTCTAACCAAGCATCAGGGACTGATTCTGAAACGACAGATGATGAGCACTCTTTTTCTAATGATTCAAATGAAAATCTTAAAACTGATTCTGAATCGAATTCCCAAATTCTTCAAAATCGCGAGATTCCACCTTCATGTAACGTTTTAAGATCATCTTCTGAAATTTCAGAAAAGGACGTCCCTGTAGAGCCACCCGTGTTCTCTACCGAATCTGTCATGAAATGTGATATGAAGATTAAGATTAAGAAACGGAGAACACGCCAATCTAAAAAGAAGAAAACAAAACAGGTGTCTCCGACAAATGGAAAGGCAACTGCTGAGTCCCCTCATCACTCTGAGAAATTGACTCAGCAGTCGCAAACTGAATCTGTTAAGCAATCAGCTGAACAGATATCAGTTAAAATTTTGCCTAAATCTCCATGTTCATAACTGTCCAATTCAAATCACAAAACTAACAAGTGTGCTAATGGTTGTGTGCAGGACACAGTCAAGTACAACACCTTGCATCAACCGTTAGTACCCGCAAGCAAGAAACTGACAGATAACTTGCCCAGAATTTCCCAAGCTGAACGGATTGTTTTCTTCCAGAAGAGACGACCTGTTTCAATTGTGGATTTCCTGGGCACATTGCTCGAAATTGTCAAAAGACCTTTACCTCGTTTAAAACTTTGTATTCACGACATCAGAAGACTATGCCTAATCGCCCACCTCAGGCTCGATTTGTGGGTAAGTCTTCTGATCACGATTGTAACTTGGCCAAGAAACAATCTTTCAAACCCTTAAGACCTTTAGGTTCCCAGAATCCTTCTAGCACTCCAAGGATTGTGCAGAAGTCTGATTCGGGAACCTGGAAGCCTAAGACAATGACAAAGACTCAGTCTTCGGCCCCCATTACAAATCAATCAAAAGCATCATCAACCTCATCCTCAACTAATTTAATTATTCGTGAGGTTACTCACGTTGATGCTATTGGCATGCCCAGATCTTCAATGGCCTGGGTTGCAGCCTCTAACTAAAACCTGTTGAAATGTGTAGGAACAACTCTGGTGAACTCTTGTCAGACTATGGTATATTGAAAGTGGCTGTTCCAGGCACATGACCGGAGACATCTCGCAGTTGAATGACATTCAGTTTTTTGATGGCAGGTTTGTTTCCTTCACAGGTGGAGAGACATGAAAGATTACCATGAGAGGAACTGTTATGGAGCCCTCAGCTTTAAAAATGTTAATTACATACCAAAATTGAAGCACATTCTTTTGAGTGTGTCTCAACTCTACGACAATCAATTGGATGTTCTTTTCACCAAGAAAGGGTGTTATGTGCTGAAACCAGGTCTAATTATTCCGGATGATTGGATTCTTCTTAAAGCTGCACGAAAAGGAAATGCATATGTTATTGATATGAACAAGGATCCTTCTGACAAGCTCACTTGCCTCTTCTCATCTACAGCCGAACATGATGCAATGCTATCGCATTGCAGACTGAGACACATCAACATGAAGAACTTAAATCGTCTTGCAAAATGTGGTTTAGTCAGAGATCTACCAGTTCGCGACTTCATGCAGATTGAAAAGTGTGAATCATGTGCACGTGGGAAACAACATTGACAGCCACACAAATCTAAAGTCGCTCCTTCCACGTCTCAAGTTTTAGAACTGCTTCATATGGATCTTTTTGGTCCGACAGACATACTGAGCATTGGCGGGAAGGCTTACTGTCTAGTTATTATTGATGACTACTCGCGATTACCTGGGTTTTCTTTCTTACGCATAAGAGTGAAACCGCTGAGTTAGTCAAACAGTTTGTCACGCTTATGGAAAACCAGACAGACAACGGAACAAAATTTAAGAATGTCTTAAATTCTTCTGTTCCTCCAAGGGAATTGACCGACAGTTTAGTGCAGCCAGAACCCCACAACAAATGGGGTTGCAAAATGCATAAATCGAACACTAATTGAAGCTGCACGCAGTATGCTGGTTGAATCCGAGCTACCTCTTATTTTCTGGGCAGAAGAAATCAATACTGCCTGTTATATTCAGAATCATGCCCTGATCAATAAACGACACATGAAAACTCCATACGAAGTGGTTGAAGGTCGCAAACCTTCGGTCAAGCATTTTTCACAAGTTCGGATGCCCTTGTGTTCTTCTGCTCATGGACGCTAAAGGAAAGTTTGAATCACGCGGGGACCCTTGCATCTTCGTTGGATATTCTAAAAATACATCATACCGTGTTTATAACAAAATCAAGAAAATGGTAGTTGAAACCTACAATGTGGGTTGGTTGGAGGAAAATCCCAAGGACACACGCATTGGTCCTGATTGGCTGTATGATTATTCCACATTATTTAACCATGTTGATGTTCTTTCCAATGTGTCTGCAGGTAAAAGTTCATTTTCTGACCTTCCAACAGTGCCTTGTTCACTCGAAGACGATGCTGACACTACACAGCTACATGAGACTTTAAAGCAGCTGAGTGTGGATCCTCCTGGATTAATGACACTGTCTTATCTCCTTCTTCCATTTTGCAATCTCAAGAGCCAGCTATTAATCCGCCTTCTCAGAATGATCCTCCTGAAGTTGCAGCCTCTAACATAGAGCCTCCTACGACACATGAAGGGTCTCCTCCCGATGTCTTGGGTTCTTCTCTGTTCTATGAGCCTACTCCGCTCGATTGTTCGGTTGATTCCTCAGCAACTACTTCTACTGGTGCACCTGTTGAGGGGGAGTCATCTGGAGTAGCTTCAGCAAGTGTTACCAACTTGCAAACGGATGTTCTTGTTCCCGCTACACCAATACCGCAGTGTTTACAGCGTGATCACCCCATTGAAAATATTATTGGTCCTGTTAACGTTGTTGTTCGAACCCGCAGCCAATCCGGGGATATCAATACCTGTCTCTACTCTTGCTTCATTTCCCAAATTGAACCTAAAAGTATTGATGTTGCCTTGAAGGAACCAGGCTGGGTGGATGCCATGCATGAAGAACTCAATCAATTTGAGGAACTTGGTATCTGGCAATTGGTGAAGCTGCCTCAAGGAAAACGTGCTCTCGGAACTCGCTGGGTTTTCCGTAACAAGCAGGATGACACTGGAGTTATTGTTCGAAATAAAGCTCGACTGGTTGTTCAAGGTTTTCGACAGATTGAAGGATTAGATTATGATGAGGTCTATGCACCTATCGCGCGTTTGGAGGCTATATGCATTTTCTTGGCATATGCATCTTACATGGATTTCACTGTCTATCAGATGGATGTTAAGACAGCGTTTCTCTACGGCACGGTGAAAGAGGAAATCTACATGGCACAACCGCCAGGTTATACTGATCCTGGCAAGCCCGACTATGCATACAAATTAGACAAAGCCTTGTATGGGTTGCATCAAGCGCCTCGCGCATGGTACGCCACTCTTACAAAGCATCTGCTTGCTCATGGATACACTCGGGGAACCATTGATCAAACCCTGTTCATCAAACGTGTTGACAAGGACATTATTCTATCTACGTTGATGATATCATTTTTGGTTCTACAAATGATGGTTTGTGACGCGATTTTGAAGAAATTATGAAGAAGAAATTTGAGATGAGTTCATTGGGGGAGATGACCATGTTTTTGGGACTTCAAGTTCGTCAGAGCCCACAGGGTATCTTGATTCATCAAGGCAAATATGTCTATGACGTTCTTGCAAAATTCAAGCTTACAGATTTAAAGCCTATGGCTTCACCTATAGTAGAACGGCCTTTGCTAAATGAAGACGCTGAAGGAACGCCTGTTAATCTGACTATGTATCACTCAACGATTGGATCACCCATGTATCTCACTGCAAGTCGGCCAGATATCATGTTTGCCATCTGCCAGTGTGCTCGTTATCAGGCTACTCCTAAACTCTCTTATTTACATGTTGTTAAATGAATTTTTAGGTACCTCATAGGGGCACCATCACTGGGCCTCTGGTATCCTAAAAATTCTGAATTCGAACTCTTTGCTTTCTTTGACGTAATCTTGGAGGTACAGATAGGGATATGCGCTCAACTTTAGCTGGTTGTCAATTTCTGGGAGATCGCTTAGTCTCGTGGAAATGCAAGAAGCAACAGACGGTCTCGATTTTTACTATGGAAGCAGAATATGTCGCAGCCTCTGCTTGCTGCTCCCAGGTTTTATGGATGCAACACCAGCTTGCAGATTACGGTTTGACTTATCTAAACACAACAATTTACTGTGATAACGATGCCGCTATCCAAATTGTAAAAAACCCTGTTTTTCACTCCAAAACCAAGCACATAAATATTAAAGTTCATTTTATCTGTGATTGCTATGAAAAGGGCCTCGTAAAGCTTGAGCAAATCCACACTGATGCAAATGTGGCGGATTTGTTCACGAAACTCGTTAGCAATGCACGTTTTCAAGTGCTTGTGGATCTTCTCAAAATGATTCGGTTTTCTATCTAGGCATCCTATGTCTTTGTGTTTCGTTTACTGTTTTTATTTTATTTTCATTGTTTTGTAAATTTGTTCTTGTGTATGCACAAATTTAGGGGGAGAAATCTAAAAAAAGTAATAAAACCCAGCTTTTGCAAGGATAGGGAAATGAAATACTTTTTCGTGATAAAATGTTTGACTAACACATGTAAGGTGTTGAAGCGGGAAAAGATTTGGATCGAAGGTGATGTGTCGGTAGGTCTAAAACTCAACTGGATAGGGTAAGCCAAATGATATAAACATAACGAACTATGTACTCAGTGGGTCACTTACTATAGGCGTATGATTTCATGGTCTTAAATCTTGTGTTGATAGATAGCCAACGTCTAAGGTTTCGAGTCTTTATGCTGTTGAGTCATCCAGGGATATCTTAGCTGCCCTTCTGTTGCATCTAGATTATATGCTGACCTAGGCACATTCAGTATATCTTTGTAAAAGAGCCAAATTGGAAAGGCCAAAACCTAAAGAATAGAAGTTTCTTTATGAGAATATTCCATAAGTTCTTACGAACCACATAAGGTATTTGCCTGACCCTCGTCAGTCACTATTGGTCTCTCTGCTGTACGGAAGTACTGACCTGTTCACCAATAGCCTGATGTTGTAAAATAAAAAGGATGACCATAGTATACTCACGTGCTACGATGAATTGTTGTGCTTACCTTGATCAGGGGGGTATGTCATGGTATGGGACACACGAGTATCATAGTATAATACTACCTTAAGCATATCATAATGCTTGAACTGGAAGGGTTGAGTTTTAGATTTAAATGGACAAGTATATTAACAATTGCTTAGACCAATTGACCCTGCTCATACTGAAAAATGTTCCTTAGTTGACCATTGAAAAGATTTGTTCCCTTAGCAAGGCTGTGTTAATATTTATGTGTGTGCTAAACAGTTTTTCTTTGTAGATTGGTAAAAGGTGGTTGGATGCTTGGTTAGTCAACTTGATGTTTTTCGTTTAGATGGTTTCTGTCAAGGGACTTTGGCCTGGCCCAGTGTACTTTGAAATTTGGGCCAATCTAATAGAATTTGTTAAAAGTCTTAGAAAATTGGAAAACCAGAATACTATTCCGGATTGGGCTCTTCGGATAGACCCAATTGTAACTGTTCTGGATTAGGCATTTTCGGAAAGGCCTAATTGGCTTACTGTTCTGGATTGGGCCTGACACAAGCCCAATCCGGACTCTTAAAAATTTGAGGCCCAAGCCCATTTCGGAAAGTATATCTGTGTCTCTGAAACTTCATTTCGGATTATTCACAAATTTTCGAAATCTGTTTTCTTCTCTGATTTCTCTCTATATTGCACTGTTTATCTCGGAAAATCATCCAGATTAGGTAAAAATGCTTAAAATCATGTAATCCGGATCATAATTTGGATGTTTAAAGCATTCAAGATAGCATCTCGGATAAATCTTCAAAGTTACATGCATTTCGGATTTCATTCCGGATGATTATTCATCCGAATTGATGAACTCGGATTTCATATCGGATAATCTTCAACCGGATTGATGATTTATCCGAGATACTATTGGGTAATCCGGATTGCAAACTTATCCAAAATATTAAATGACCTCCTGCTAATCCGGATTGATGAAAAGGTTCATCCGGATTTAATGTTTTTGAACCTCTGACCTGTTTTGAACCTTTTCAACTGTTGAACCCATAAAACTAACTTGAACTCTTAAATATTTGAACCTTAAAATCTGCTTGAACTATCCAGTTAGTTTTAACTTTCATTCTGGTAAACTCCGTTAACTTCTATTAGTTGGAATTTAACTTGGTTATTATCTTGACAGATATGGTTGAAGAAGCTTTTGATGCTGTTATGCCGGTTGAGGAGCAATTCCATAACCAAGCAGGATATCTTTCGGACCCTCCAGCCGAGTTCTATCAGGAGTTCCAGTCTATGATTGTTGGATTAAACGCTTACAAGATTTCCTATGCTCTCCGAGCCAATCCAGTCATCTACAGAGACTTGGTGCATTCTTTCTGGAAGAGAACTTGTTTTCATCAAAGAGGCGCGGATGGGAGACCGTACATTCATTCATAGATACAGGGAAAGGAGATATTGGTGAGTGAAGCTTGTGTCAAAGAGGTGCTTCAGATTGTTGATACAGTTAGTGATCCAACCGTATATGTGAAAGAGAAGGTGATACCAGTGTTGATGGAGATGGGGTATGAAGGATCGTATCCACCGCTGCTTAAGAAGATGTTTCCAGCGTACTGGCGGTTATTGGTTCATACGTTTATGCAGTGCGTCTTGGAAAACAAAGGAGGTATCGATCAGCAAAACCAAGCTCAGACATCTGCTATCGTGTCTCTGGTTATGGACTGGAAGTATAACTACTCTGGTTATATCTTCGACAATATGAAGAAAATTTTGGAATAGTCCAAGAAGAGAATGTTTCTTTTGTATCCGCGCTTTGTTCAGTTGATTCTTGATGCTCGCTACCCAGACCTGGCAAAGGACGCCTCAGATGCGAACTTGTTGAACATGAAGCCGATGGGACCAACCATTTTCAGTACCATGAAGAAGAACCTTTCCACATCCAAAACTGTGTTTGTTGGTCGATTTGCGCTAAAGAAATTTGGAAAGTTTGAAGAGGTTGTCGGCTTGGACGTCCCAGCTTCTCCACCCGTAAATGCAATCGTGGCCGAAGAACATGATGTACCAGTGAAAGAGATAGAGATAGAAGATCTGGTTACAGATGACGAAACTGATGCCGAACAAGCTTTTTTCGATGATCTTAAAGAGTTCAACGCTAATTTGGCTCCAGTTTTACCAGAGTTGTCTTCAGAGAATTTGGAAGCTTTGATTGCTCATCTAAAGGAAATTCAAGAAAAACATGGTGATCCTCCACTAGATATTCCACCTGTTGTTGCTCCGACTGATATGATTGAGGACAATGACGAAGATGAAGAGCATGAGGTTCCACTGATTAAGAGGAGGAGAACAGAGCCGAGTGTTCCATCAATCCAATCTGAAGTTCATGTTGCTGGTACTGCTGAAGAATTTGTGTTAGTGACATTACTGTTGTTGTATCTACACTCGCTGCATCTGTTATTGATACTCCGTTAGTTGATGCTTCTGTTTTATCTGAACCGACAACCACTCCAACTGCTACGCATTCTACAGTTGTCTCAATTCCAGTTGATACAGTACTACAGATGATGGAGTTTGGGGGAAGTTCAACTGGTGTAGGGGGTTCTGAGGCCTGCGGGAGTGGTGCAGGTCGTAGTGATTATGATACTGAGGAATATGTATGACGATCAGAAAAATGGGCGTTTGAATTTGGCGGGATGGATAGTGATGATGATGATGTGGAAGTCGATGTTGTGGATCTGAAGAAAAGAGTGGTCGTCTTAGAGCAGGAAGTTATATTGAAAGATGCTCAAATTGCCTCACTGCAAACTCGATTGGATGTCAGAGATCAAACTATAGATCAGTTGCAGGGAGATGTTACTATGCTTATGACCCTGGTATTTTATTTGAAACCCAAGTTAGAGAATAAGTTCAGAAGGGAATTTTCTGATCCGACGGATGACCCAATGAATATTGAGCACAGGTATCGTGCTGCACAACATCGAGCGGCTGAGGAAAGTGAGGCAGAAAGGCTGGCGGCTGAACAGTTGGCTGCTGAACGCCAAGCTGGTTTAGATCATTATTTGGGCGATCCACGTAAGAGATATACAACGAGTCAAAAGCGTGCAGCGAGTCGGAAGAAGAAACAGATGGTACTGATGAAGAATGTGAACGTTAATTCTCTTGACGAGAACTTCCAGCTCAAAGATCCGACGAACCAATCAGAACGCTATGTGATGGAGCTCGGTTCCAGCTATTACAGCAAAGTAGGGAATAAATCCAAGGTGCTAAGCTAGATGTATGATCACGTAAAGAATATGTGGATTATTGTGCGCCAAGATAGAACTCGAGAGTATTATTCGAAAGAATCACAGTTCGAGACGTGGACGAAGATTGCTCTTACTGATTTATTGCATGCTCCGTATACAAACGATGTACTACTGAGCGTGGCCCTGGATGGAGGTTTTTCAAGAAGCTAGAGCGTGAGGTCAAAAGTGGTTTTAAGACAATGAAGACTGTCGAACCATTTTTGAGGGCTGCAAAGGGTGTTCGTGATGCGCATACAGGGAAAAGATTTAAATCAGTGATGTGGTCGCCGACTGACAAAGAATTGGTTATACCGGTTGCTCCTACATTTCCGCGGGGGATTCTCAAGAATTTTAATTTTTGGTTATATGATCCCAAGGTTGGCAGCGTTGCGATTGTGACGAAAGAAAAGGCGTTCAGAGTGAATGATGTGGTCGACTTAGTGAGCTTTCACGACGAAGACCTGCAGGTTCTTGCTTCTCATCAGATACGAACTGCAGAGCTTTATGAAGTTTGTGCGAAGGATTGGACTGCAGCTGTTGCAGGCATTATAGCTGGAAGGCTTGGAGTGGTTGCGCAACCGAAGGACTAATGTTGTAAACCTAGGGGGAGATTGTTGGGCCTATATTGCTAAAGGTTTACACATTAGGGACATTTTGGGCTTTATTAGGTTTTGTGGGCTTCCTAGTGCCTTGTGGTCCTAGGGTTGTAAATGGTGGGCTTGGTGATCACAATAAATAGATGTATTAGGTCAAGGTGAAAGGGTTAGAGAGTTGTATTCACAAAACCTGTATCAGACACTTTACTAGTGTATACAAGTTGGTTTTAATTCAAAGTTGTTCTTCTTCCTAATCATTATTTCCGCTACTGATTAGGTTAGTGATACCTGTTTGATCCGTTATCGGGACTTACATCACCCGATTAGTTTGAGATGGGGACCCAAGCCTTAGTGGTCTTGGATCGACATCAAGAAATGTGATTTCTATTTCTTGATGATTTGGAAATTTTATGCCTTCCCCTGAAACAGTACCGTTTTTAGGTTTCCAGGATTATTGACGTTTACTAGATTGATTATTACTAGTGCTAGACTCCCGCGCGTTGCGGCGCGCTAAGCCGTTAGAAAACTAATGCGCAAGACTAATGCGCGCATGCGAATTTAATGTTCCGTTCTCAAAACCCGTACGTCATTACAATACATATAATTCGTTAGATATTTAAGTTATGTATCAAATATCTAATTCATCCATTCAATCATAGTATTTAAGTTGCAACATAATCTGTAGTGAAAACCATTTTACAGTGAACTTTATGTATTGTAATTTTATTTCTATATCTATAGCCTTATTTATTCATTCTTTTATACAAAAGATAAAAGAGATAGGCATGTGCAATTGAGTGTGTCCTAAGCATTGAGAATGGTTGGTTTCCAGTATTCACTTTTCTCTCACCTCTGTACATTCTCTTTCTTAGTTTCTTTACACCAGTCCTCAACTTTAACACAAACACCACCAGCGCTACATTACATCACTGCCACCACGCATCCACATACACATACTTCCTCTCCCCGTTTTCACTGATCTCAACAGATCGTCTTCCCGGCGCCTCGGCACGGCGGCCGTACTCGGATGTGGGTTCTGACCGACCACAAAAGACCCACTCTTAAAACCATTCATTCATGTATACATTTCAACTAAGATAAAGAGAGGGATGTGTGGTCTGCAGGCCACCTCACGACGACGCCGACAACACAACTCAACCATCTGTAAACACCACCCACTTTCCTTCCCCTATTATTTGTACTTTCCAATTCCGGTAACGACATAGCCAACCCTAACATCCTCGCCGCCATGCTCTGATTGCGATTGTCGTTGTCACCGTGTGAGGAGGGTTGTGTCGGAAATCGGCAGATCACTCCCTCTCTTTTTCTAGATCTATTTTTCTAGATCTATGATGAGTAATTGTGTAAATTAATATTTTGATAAGAGAATGGATATATATTATAGGGCATTCAGAGAGTATGAGGTGTAAAGAAAAATTACAGATGTCAACAAAGCATGAACTACAAATAGCTACAGTAACTTGAAGACACAGCCAACATATTCCAATTTAATATATATATATATATTAATGTATAAATTTAGACACTTCTGATTTTAACGAACTTAATGAACTTGGTTTCTTCTCTACAACATCCGGTTTTAATTCCTTTTCAATTACTTTGACTTGTTTATGTCTTTGTGTTTTTCTTCTTGTTCCTTAACAGTACGTTTATCTTGTTTAGGGACACAAATCGATGTTGGCAATTCTTTTCAGGTGGGGCATTTTCAACAAACTTGGGTTTTGCGGAGTTTGTACAATTTTTTATTATGTGGCCAAACTCCCCACATTTAAAACATGATCTCTTTTCAACAAATTTAGGAGATATTGTTTGATGACTCGATGTTGAACTTGTAGGCCTAGAGGTACTTGGTCCATTATCACACCCATTTGTGTGCTGAGTGTAATTGTTTTGATTGTCACGTTTTAAAATCTTGACTTAATTCACAAAATCAATATTTGACACATTTTCAAAAGTCTCGATTTTATCAGTACCATTTGAGGCTAGAAAGTATTCTTCCCCCTTTTCTTGTTACGAGCTCCTTTAACTTCAACCTTTGGTTGTGACACCTTAGGTTTTTCAGCTCGCTTTTCTTGTTATCTACTTTTAGAAGCGATTAATGGTTGTGGTTTGATTGGATTTTTCTTTCCCAAAAATTTGGTTGTTGAATTTTCGAAAACTTGATCAATTGAAGTTGGATTGACATTTTTGATCGGAAAATCCTTGTTTAAGTAAATTCTCTCATCACCAATCAAAGTATACAACACATTATCGCTCTTAAATGTAGAAACAATCGTCACGACATATTTCATAGGATCAATCTCTTGCTTTGCACAACGGGAGTAGTAGGATCACATAAGATATGATTATCAATTGGAATTTCTACCCCTTTCTCTTTATCAAGATATTGGTCCTGATCGGTCTCGTCTAACTCATCATCTGATGAATCATCCTCCTCGATTATAGGTGGACTTTGATCAACAACAGATGATAAGTTCCCTGTCTTTCTGGATTCATTTGAGGAATTGTCCAGTTTAAACCCTAACCCTGCTACAAACTCTTTGGGATTAAGAGGTAGAGATGGTTCAAAACGTGGCATTTCCTCCTCGTCAGGCAATTTGGTATAATTGTGTTTCAATGGTGGTGGACACGATTTATACCCAATGCATTTCACATCTCCCTTAAGTTTTTTAACGTCGATGATGTGATCAAGCACATATCGGGAGTTAGAATAACTCTCCAATTTTAGCTTAATTGCATCATGCTCGCATTTGGCAATGGCTAACTCTTTTTTTGTTTCTTCAAGGATATTAATGTAGTTATCAATACCAGTTTGCTTGTTCAAAACTATTTTTGTTAACTCAGACACGCTTTTCTTAAGAGTCTCAATTACAGATTTGAATTCTTTTTCATTTCGAGTTAAATCCATATTTCCCTCTTTACATTTTGACAGTTCAACTACCAAGCTTTGATTGTGACTGTTAATAGTTTCAAATTTAGTTTTTAAGTCAGCTCAATCATTGCATATCCTAGGAGAGTCGGATTTTACCTGACTTGTTGAACCTGCAACATTAGCCATAAAAGCAGTATGATGAGAAAAAGGTCCATCGTTGGCAAAGAATTTCTCTATTTCCTTCGATGCAACTTCTGCTTTCTTTACCAGCCCAGACTTTTGACTTTTCAGCTTCTCTACTTCTTTCAGCAACTCATCGACCTCAGTATCAATCTTTTCCCTTACATCGGAATCTGATCCATAACTACCCACACTTAAGCTTTCCTCGTCAGAACTCCCATTATACCCAGAACTATCATCATCATTAGAAGAGTCAATACTGTGAACATGTTTGATATGATTGATTATCTTATCATAACAAGCAGTTTTTCCTTGATTCTCATTTCCCAAGTGAACTGACCAATCATATCCTTCATCTGCTTGTACTACTAAAGCTCTGCTTGTGTTATTTGAAGGCCCATACTGGTTGGAGTTGTTTGGGTTGTTAACAGCTACTATACCCTGTTCATTGTTAACTTGAGTTATGTTGGATGAATTTGGTTTATTTTGGAAAGGGTTGTGATTCCCTTGCTTGCTAGGTCGAGTACATTCACGTTTGAAATGACCTTTCTCACCACAGTTGAAGTAAGTAACAACATCTTTGTCAAAGCCATACTTTGTGTCTTTCTTGCTTTATAAAAACTTGTTCTTCCAGTTCTACTCATATAGCCTTTCGCTCTTCTAACAGCACTTGCAAATGCCCACTTAATATCCATCAACTCCATTTCATCCCTGTCTATTTGCTAATAGTCCTCATTAGTCAAATTGATGTTTCCAATTTGACCGGCGGGTAGTCCACAATATGCACTAACCATGGTGTTCAGAAGTTCCATGTGTTCCCGAGTAACTTCTACACTGACCTTGGAAAGATGTGAAGTTTCAAGTCTGATGGCATTAGGATTTGAAGGTTGAAAGTTGTTACCATAGAAAGCTTGTTGAGAAGCTTTTTGTGGAACTTGAGGTGTAACAACTTTTGGTTGAGGAAGAAAGGCTTTTTGATCAAATACTTGACCATATGTTTGAGCACTTGAGCCAGCAGATTGATATGTTTTGAACTGGCTGTGGTAGAAAAGGGTTAACATTTGACACAAATGCTGTTTGGAGTTTCGGTTGCTGATTTGTACTAACGCCTGTGTTAATACCTCCGAAATACATTTCCGGATTTTGTGGAACAGGAACTCTTTTCGCTTTTCGTATTTCTTCTTCATTCTTGTTCTCCAGCTTACTGATCATATCCAAAACACCTGTGTGCTTTAGCAAGTCAATAAATTGACCCACTTAGGTGGTAAGGCATCAGCAAAATGCATCACAATCTCTTGTGGAGAGCGTTCACCTTGTATGAATACATTTCACTAAGTAGATGATAAAAACGAGTTGTCATGTCGCTTAGTGTCTCATTCTCCATGAATAGAAACCTTCAAACTCTTTCTTCAGAAGTTAGGGTATCTTTCTTGTTGCAGCATTTCCTTCCCCTCTTGCTTCCAAATTATCCAACAAATTCTTGGTTGTGGTACAATACACAAATTGATGATAAATATCCTTATGACGTGCTTGTGTAAGGATAGCAAATGCCTTCTTCTCTAAATCATAAGCCTTTTTATCATTTTCATCTAGGTTGGCTAAAGAGGTTGGATTTGATCCTACTTCTTCGAGAGATCCCTTGTATGGTGTAGTAAAACATGTCCATTGTCACACCCCGACCCGCAGCGGAAACAAGAGTCGGGGCATAATTGGGTTATCACCAAAGCTCATGATGTTTACTAATATGTTTCATATTTATTAAATCCAAGTTACATTTCAAAGTTTCAAGTCAAATTCATACAATACAAGGAAAGGAAAAGATTAACTAAACAAATCCATAATCTAAACTGGTTTATTCTTCTAGGCCGCCCTATATGTTTCTTGCTTCAACTTGATCACCTGTATCATGTGTAAAAATGGGAAATTTTGGGTCAACAAAAGTTGGCGAGTGAACCTTGTTTAAAACATTTGTTATTGATTAATTATTGTAATTTAATTTAGGAAAAATTGTGCAATAATCATATATGAACAAATGTATGTAAACATAACAATCACAAACCACCTTGCTTAAGCATGAAATAAAAAGTAACAATGTATGTGTTGGCAACGTCCCGTTCACGCTCATAGGTAATGGGGAACGGACGGCCTATGCTAATGTATGTGAGATCAAGGCTCAATCAAACGGAGCCGATCTTAAGTTGGCAACGCCTGGTTCACGCTCATAGGTAATGGGGAACAGCTCACGCTCATAGGTAATGGGGAGCGGCGGCCTATGAAATGATGTACTGAAATGATAACATTAATCTAAACTTCAACCACACAGTCAATGGATACACCTTGAATACACATTGATCATAAATATGATGGATGCACAATGATTAATTATAATAAATAAATAACGACACATGACACACCCCAAAATGTGATTAAAACGGGGAATTGGTAGAGATTCACTCACATTGGATGCGTTTGTTTGAAGATGATGGATGCGCACGAGTTTAGGGGATTGATCGACGAGAGATAACTAACCAATTAAGAAAAGAAACGGCACGGTAAGTATGTGGATTTTATTAACTATTTTAATAAGATTTTTGGGTATAAATTTGTGAGTTTAAGACTACTTTCTAATCTTGAAAACGTTATTTTTAAGTATTTTTAATTGATTTTTAATTTAATTAATTGATTTAATAAATAAAATAAATAAATAAAAAAAAGGTTGACTTTGACCGAGACCGTTGACCGTTGACCGTTACTGTTGACCGGTTTAATTGTGCGGACTTGTGCGCTGGGTGAGGCTCGAACCCGAGACCTCCCGTACGCGTGCACGCAGCTCTACCAACTGAGCTACGTGTCTAACCCGAAATAATTTTGTTTTTAATTATACTTATATACTATTTACTTTAAACCGAAAATTATTTATTTTTTTAAAAAGCTTTTAACTTAACGGACCGGTGCTGACCACAGGTCTCGAACCCGGGACCTGTGGGTTAGCGTACACACACTCCACCGCTGGACTGTGTGCGTCACTTGGTTACTTACTCGGTTTTTATTATACTTAACATATACTGTGCTCAACCCGGTTCAATTAAAAAGGCGAAATTTTATTTCAAGTGGGTAAAGCGGGGACAGGATTCGAACTCGCGTCTCGTGTATGTTTGTTGCACACAGTCCACCGCTGGACTGTGTGTCTAACCTGTTTATTAAACCGATTTTAATTATACTTATATTATACCACACTTCATCTTCTTCGTTCAAAACATAAACATTGATCAAGAGACTGTTATTTGCTAAGATAGTTCAATGCAGGTTATGAGTCATCGAAAATAAAGTGAATGGAAAG
Source organism: Scalesia atractyloides (assembly GCA_947069175.1). NCBI lineage: Eukaryota > Viridiplantae > Streptophyta > Magnoliopsida > Asterales > Asteraceae > Scalesia > Scalesia atractyloides. Next base: position 48,696,051 of record CAMTDV010000001.1, on the reverse strand, counting down.
AGACTGGAGGGTTTATTGTACCAACTGTTCGCTTTTCTTCAGACGTCCGGCAAGGTCGTCGGCTCCGTCTTGGTGAGCTGCGACTGATAGAGTCTATCAATAAATTAGAGGGGTTAGATGCGAAGTGGGACAACTGGGTAATAACTATCAGTGAAACAGACGAGTTATACCGATAATCAGCAGTTCCCCTGAAAGTTCAGAAATTTCTCCGGCGAATCAGATTATCCGGCAACGTCAACTGCAAAGGATTCTGGGTGAGGGATTTATATTAGAACTTGTCTAATAAAAGAATGAGCCAGAAAAATTCGAAGTAATTACCGTGCAGGTGGATGTCTCGGTTTTCCGGCGACTTGCAGAGGTTTTCCGGCGAGTAGATTTTTGTCGAGAAAAAGTGCGATTTGGAAGCGAAAAGGTTTCTGACGAATTGTGGTTAAATTTATAGGGTAGAATCGAGGTGAATGTGGTCTGAATTTGGTCTAAATTCGAAGTCAGCCGTTCTCCGGCGGTTACGGCTGTTGTCGCGGGTTCAGATGTCCGTTATAACCGTCGCTAACGTTAATTCAAATGTTAATTCGAGTGGTAACGTAAATCATTGGCGAAGTCGTCGGGATTTCCGACGACTGCTGTTTGGGCGCAAGTTGACCGAATTTGAATTTCCTCGTATCATTATTTGATTTAATAAATCCCTTATTTTAACAGAAAACTAAAGTGGCGGAGTGGTTTATGGTTGAGAGTTAAGACTTTGGAGAAACAACCGGCTGACCCGGGTTCGACTCCCGGCAGCCGGTTTTTCTTTTTAATTCATTCATTATGATATTTTTACAATTTTAATTTATATCTTTTAAATTGTTGATCAATTATGAATCGTTTAAAATTAAAATAAGCCGTAAATGAACACTTAAAATTTTAAAACTGATTGTCCGGTTATTAAACGAAGCGGATTTCGAAAACCCGTTTTTCGACAAATGTTACATCCATAACTCTGTATTTTGACCAAGAACATACGTATGAAAATGACTTTTCCATGAAGGATAATTGTTCATATGATTCAACCATGGTGAACGGTTGTTACTTCCTGTTTCACTCTCGCTAATGAGAAGAGTCTGAATGCTTTTATTTTGATTTGCCACGCACGCCCATTGATTAGCGGTAATCATGGCTGTTTGCTGAGGCATTAATGATTTAACCCATGAGGTTGTGGAGCTAGATTTTGGTGAATCCAGATTTGTACTTGAACTACAACCCCAATCCCAAGGATTTGTACCCCTTTTGCTTGTTTGGTTATGAAAATTAGCTTAAAAATTCCAAAATTCTAAGGATTAACTTGAAATAAAAGTCTTCTATTAAAGTTCACAATTTCAAAAACCACGAAGCATCAGTTCTCACGAAAAACTGGTCATGAAAAACTACTACCACGAACAACCTAAAAAGTCACGAAAAACCTGGTTCTTCGTGCGAACCACTGGTTCTTCGTGGGGTGGGTTATTCGCATGTGTGGGGTTATTCGCAGGGGGATCTTTTGTATCAAAATCTTGTTTCTGAGTTTTTGAAAGTTGGTAGTTGTTTAGACAGATTTGGTTAAAAAAACTAACATTCCAAAAACAGCTTTTCAATCAAACCTTAAGATTTAGTCAACACTCAAGGAATATTCCGATGAGTTTTCCGACAAGTGCTTCACCAGAAAATATGTCGAACTAAACTTTGATAGAAAATTTCAAGAAAAACCGTATCCTAAGATGTCTCCATGTATTTTAACAAGGTTTTTATAAGAATTTTCTGAAAAACAACAAGTTTTACCTAAGTTTAAACCACTTTTCTTGTAAAAACATAAGTTTCTTGTTTGAAGTTCAAGAACTCTTCCAGGAAGCTTCACAATTTGCTCAAACACAACATTATGCTTGGTTTTAAACAAGGAAGAGAGCCAAAGCTCTGATACCACTTGGAGGATCAAGATAACCTACTTCCTTGTTATTTAACACACATACGAGTGCGGAATCAACGTAAGTATGCAAACCAAAGCAAAGTAACACAAACAAAAGTAACCAAAGATTCATTATCTTGATTAACTGAAGAGAGCTAGTACAAACACATACACACAATGTTCACACATACTCAAGGTATTCTCTCTATGCTCTCTTACTAAAACTGTGAGGTGCATGTCTATTTATATAGGCCCAATACCCATAACATTCAGGAAGAATATCACAGTACCACGAAGAAGTGCAAGGCCCACGAAGAACAAGTTCTTCGTGGCCTCTCCCACAAACAACCAGTTGTAATGAAGAACTGTTACTCATGAATGGTCACTCGTATGAACAAGCAAATGGCTCGTACGAACAAGCAAAAGGTTCTTCTTGAATGGTCACTCGTACAAACAAGTAAATGGCTCGTACGAACAAGCAACTTACTCGTACGAAGGACAATTCACTCGCACGAACAAGTGGTTCTTCGGGGAACCTTCTAACAGACATACTGCACAGACAGCAATCAGAAACACAAAACTTAACAGTATGCACATGTGCAACTGTTTTACAACACAAACAAACTAAACATCATACTAAATCAAGATAGGAGGATATCTTGATTTGGTCGACACAAACAAAACTTTACAGACGCAACAAACAAAGACCGTACAATTACTGACGTAACTAAGAACAAGCGACAGACACAAAAGTGTATCTACTGTTCTTCAAGGTCTTCAAGTTGACTATATATCTTCAAAAAGTCTTTAGTCTTCTACCAAACGGGTATGGGTACCTACCCTCAAAAGATGATAATATACCATGACTACACTGATGGTGGGGGTGGAGATGTCGGTAGTGGTGGTAGTGGTGGAGGTGATGATGTGGGTAATGGTGGCTAGGATGATGATGGTGGTGGAGCACTCAGAGATGCTCGAATAGCTAAACCTGGGCATTAAGATCATGAAAATGACTAAACTGAATACCGAGCTGAATCTCGGTAAAGGTGACTCTATACTCTGTAGTAGTAAGTGGCATGTCACTAGGGTGGTAAGGGTCAGATGGGCTCATGCCCGATGGTGGTGACTAAACATGTGAATCTGAAAAGTAAGGTGAAGGATAAGCAACAGTACTATGCGTGAAAGGTGGGGGATGAGATGAATCTCCTATAGTGGGGGTCGGATATAAGGATGATATCTAGTCGCAGAATGACTGGGGTCAGTAGGAATGACATGTGAGGTCCAGCTGCATATGGAGACTGATAAAGGTCAAGAATCGGTGTAGAGACAGTAGGTGATGGTCCGACAAAAGGATGAGGTGGTAGGTGCTCAACAGACTAGGAAGTACCTCCAAGAGTATAATGGGATGTCCAGTAAATGGAGGAGAGACTAGGTGATAAGTGGGGTGTGTAGTATCTCCTGATAGGTACTGAGTAGTACAGATCTGGATATATGATCGAAAGCGAGTGTATCAGATGAAACAGGATCGATATGAACAGGTAAAGTATCTGAGGATGGTGGTAAAATAGCATCAGGTGAAAGTACGGGAGGTGGTGTCTCTGGGGTAGAAGGGGCAGAGGATGATATGTCAATGACTGTGATCTCGGGTGGACCTACCTCCAGAAACGCTATATCGAAATCCTCCTCGATACCAAGGTCATCATTGAGGTGGTCGACGTGAACAAAAGGAATGATATCATCATCATCGTCAATAACGGAAGGAATGGGCATCACCGTCAGCATCAATAGCATCAACAAAAGGACCTACCACATTAAGTGGTATAGGAAAGTACTCTATAATATGTTCACCATTGGGATGACCATATATAATCATGTCGTGATAATGTGGTTCGGCTAATACGTCGTCCTCCACAGGTCAAGAAGGGCGAAGGGCTAAAAATCAATGTTCGTCCACTCATCATCTGAAAGATCATCATCGGAGATGATGATGGGTGCAATGTGATCGTCTAGTGGTATAAAATCAGTGTCTGAGGCAGCACCCATAAAGTGATTTTTTTATTAACAAATCGTGTGGAATCTAAAATCTTAATCAATACAACTAGTCAGTTTATAATCAAAATGAAATCATAATTAGAAAGAAACAAAGTGTTACATGAGATTACGTTGAAGTAGAAATAGAAAATGTCACCCAACAAGAAATTCACAATATTACAAATAATATCTGAACATGCATTAGTTGTGTTTGTATTTAAACATAGCTTATAACCTTAATAAATGTTTCAAATTTATTGTGTTTGTGTCATCATATGGGTGGTTTACTTCCTGCATGAAAAAGATAAGGTGGATGCAGAAAGTGTCTTCAAGATTTAAAATCGAAATAATTTTATCAATCAATCGATTATCATTAACTTTATTGAAAAATAATAGTTTTATTTTCACTCCCACTTCCCCTATTTTCTTATTTTAACACCCTTAGACCTATACGACCCTATAAAGTTATACGGGTCGTATAGGAGAATGTTACACAAAAATAAATATAAAAAAAAATGTCGTCTCAATCTACACGTGTCGTATAGGATTATACGGGTCGTATAGCAATCTATACGACTTATATAATGCTATATGGCCCAAACCCAATATTTTTTGTGTTTCTGCTGAGATTTTAAGGTTTAGAACCATTATACAGGTCGTATAACCCTATATGACCAATATAGATATAATGATTTTTAATTCTAATTTACTTTAGTAAATTTTGAACGAAAACATATAGTGAGTTTTTGTTGAGATATGAGTTTATTAGCGAAATCGTAGACGAGTTTAATAACGGTTTTATTAAAATTGGAGTTTATTAATGAAAAACATATAACTTTTTAATAAAATACGAGTTTATTTAACGATTTTACCTTAATGAAAAATGTATCACGAGTTTAGCCGAATTAGTTACGTTAGACATTCAATTGTTAAGATACGAGTTTGTAATAAAACACCGATTATGTTACAATACCAAGTTTAACAATCATGATACACTAAACCAATCTAATGCAAAAGATACACATTATGATAACAATCATCAAAACAAAATATGATAAACATTAACAACGATATATAAAATGTTTCAAATCAAAATACAACAAAATCAAAATACAATACTAGCTGCTACTACAGCGGCAGGGGCAGCGAAGCTAGTGATGGTGGTAGAGGAGAAGGTTCCTGGTTGTGGAAGGATGGCCACACCGGCATCAGGCGTCAGCGCTACCATCCCCTCAGACATCCACTATAGCTAACGCCATATCGGCTACGTTTGCCTCTACCATATCAACCTCTCCTCAAGCCCCAACGGAGGCACCACATGTGGTCTCACACTCTGTCACTCATACAGTCGATCACATTCTGCCCCCGCATCTGTCTCCGCCCTCACACCCTCAGCTCCGCCTGCCCCTCTTTCCCGGCCACCTCGCACTCGCCATCGCCCTTATCGTCACCCGAACCCACCTGTCCTGGCACCCAAACGTTGTGACCCCATAAAATGACCATATATAACCTGGATCCATATGATGAATTACTGACATCTGAATGTATGATGTACTTGACCATTAACTTTTTAATATCATCAAACGATTTCAGCCCTTTAACTTTATTAAAAATAATTCTTAAAAAATAAGCTTCACCCAAGGCCAGAGACACCGAGTAAATTTTATGAACTGAATGTCCTTTTTGCCTAGGATCCCAATAATGTTTGTTAAGCTTACATACATACCAGGTTGGGAACTTAACATAAGTCAGTGTACGGGTCACTTCATCATTTTCATTTTGGTTATTACGTTACATCCAGAAGAAAAGCATTGAAGAAATATATGGTTTGTTTAGGACGTACATAACGTCTTCGTTAGGGCCAAATACAATTGGTTTTGACCAGGAAGATGGAAAGGTAGCCTAATAACAGAAGGACTCCTATAATGTACATTGTATGCGAATAACCTCCATGATGTCTCGCAAGAAGAGATATATCTACAATCATAATACTCTTTGATTTCATCGTATCTAGGATCTTCATTGCCTTGGTTATCACTTTGCACAACAGCAACAGCTGCTCTATAAGGCCCTTTGTTCTTATATTTCAACAAATATTTTATCGACCCAACCTGATTGCACCACTCAACATTTATGTGCACCTCATACCTTTTCAGAAGATTTTTATTGTATGTAGCGACGCTTTATTATCTAATTGAACACCAGACTTTACAAGAAAAGCTCCATCATCTCTTACTCTATACGAGGAATCCATTTGAATCCATAGAAGTATGATCATGGAAATTCTTGGGAAGTTTTTGGAACACTTTCTATCAACCACACATGGACAACTCTACTTAGTGTTACTACAAGGATCGTGAATCATAAACTCTTTCACAAGTGAATATAGCTCGAGGCCTTCATTTCTATTTGGAATTTTGGCACATATAAATGGATCAATATGCTCCATGATAGGAAGTTTGGCTTTATCTTCCGTGAATGAGCATATGTGTGCATGGGGCAAGCCACATTCTTGAAAATCGATTGTATAAACAACTACATAAACATATTCTCAACTATGCCTCGAGGATACTTCACTGAGCGGTCGGCTAGCTGAATGCTCATTCGAGTAGGCTTGGGCTCTCCCAAGTCTAGCTTAGCAATAATCGCATATGGCATGAGGTTATGCTAGCTCCAAGATCAGCTAATGCATTCATGACCAACAAACTACCAATCAAGCATGGGATAGTGAAACTCCCGGGAACATTCATCTTCTTTAGTAGTTTATTATGAAGAACAGCTGAACACTCCTCGTTCAATGTCACATGCGAAAGCTCCTCAAGTTTCTTTTTATTAGATAAGATATCTTTCAGAAACTTGGCATACTTAAGCATTTGAGCAAGTGCCTCGACTAATGGTAAATTTCTATGAAGTTGCTTAAAAAGCTCAAGAAATTTATAATAGTGTTCTTCCATTTTCTACTTCTTCAACCTCCCTAGATATGGAACGGGAGGGACATACTCTCTCACTGGCTCCTTGGGTCATGATGTACTTGCTGGGCCTTGCCTAAGTTGCACCTCACCTGGAGACTCAGTCTCAATCTCCTTAGTAATCTCATCATCAGTCATCTTCGAAGGAGCAGCCAAAGTGATGGACTCAGCGATCTTGCCGCTTCTTAACGTGATGGCCTTCGAAGTAGCATTCGGATTAGGCTCTGTATTGCTTGGAAGCCCCCCTGTTGTCACTCGGACAACATCTTGGCAACCTGGCCAACTTGGTTCTCGATGGTCTGCATGGAAGCCTTTGGCTTCTCAACTCACTCTCGGGCCTCATGAAACGATTGTCATACTCTCTAAAATGCTTCTCATTGTCGATCTTTTGAGCATTTTGACCAGCTAAGAGTTTACTAAACATATCTTGCAAACTAGGTTCAATAGTGGAAGATGACTACTGAGGCCGAGGTGGACCATATGCTCCATGAGCTGGAGTTATGTGACGTGGAGCAAATCCAGGTGGATGCTGACTAGAAGCGTCAGGCTTCCAACTGAAATTCGAGTGATTCTTCCACCCCGGATTATAAGTATTAATGTAGGGGTTATGCTGAGGATCATATTGGTTTCCCATAAAATCAACATGCTCGTGTGACACCTCTCCCGTCGGAAAATCGCCTACAAGATACGCTCCCCCACTCGAAGAACCACCCTAATGAATCTCCATCACCCAATCAAATTTTAAAGATAAGGCATCCATACGTGCTGTCATGGTTGTGAAGACGTCCACGTGATGAACTCCATGTCGAGAACTCTTCCCCCCCGGTGGCTGTTGTGGCCGATTCTTCAAGGTGACTTTCTCCAAAATCTCAAATGCCTCGTTGGCATTTTTCGTGCGAATGTCTCCGCCCCAATACGTATCGACTATCATCTACCCCAGACCATCTAAACCATGGTAAAAGATCTGACATTATTTCTATTTGGACAACCCCTGATGCGGGACCTTTCTCATAAGCTCTTTAAACTGGTCCCACGCCTCATAGAGGGGCTCATCATCATCAGCATCCTGGTGAAAGTTGAGTATCTTGGTTCTCAAACGAACAGTTTTCTCTGGAGGGAAGTATTCATGAACGAACTTCTCAGAATATGTCGCCTATGTCATTTAAGACACTTATCTCCTCTTCGTCCGCCATATCTACTTGAATATCGTAGAATGTGTCGCCTCCCATAGTGTCTACCTCGATCGTTGCAACTACCACGTGCGACCACTCCTGTAGTCTCCGATGATACGCTCCGGCTCTGATGAAGGCTCAACGATTTTAGAGAACGGGTTTGAGGACATGCAAGACCTGTAGGGAATAAGAAAGAGCACAGTGCACTATATGTACAAAAAATAAAAACAACTAACAGACAATCATTTTTTTTCTTTTTCAAATAATCATGCAAAGGAAAATAAAACAAAACAAATAGACAAAAACTTTGACACTTTCCATAATGGCTAAAAAGTAACTCGAACCGTTCTTAAGAAAACCCGTGTCGCCGGCAACGGCGTCAAGAACTTGATGTGCGTGAATTTTATATATATATATATATATAATATATATATATATATATATATATATATATATATATATATATATATATATTAAATTGATTTTACTTCACACAACTTTAGTTATAAAAATAGTTTTTACCCTATAACTAAGTCACACACACGAAAGGCAAGGTTCCTGGTTTTATAATTACTATTGATCATATGATGACTACGGGAAGCACTAGTGACGACACAATCTCTAAATTAACTAAGTTCCGGTCAAGGTTCCCAGTTTTATAATTCTTACGAAAAAATAATGTGAAATAACAATCTAATCACCTAGGAATCATTCCTTAAGCTCGGTCGTAAAGTTGGAGTTAATCTTTTAACAAGATTTATTCGTTTAACCTAAACTCCTAACTCAACAACTTAGAGAAAACTAATATGAAAAACACACTAATCACCCTAAATTGCTTTTAAGTAGATAATATCCTAGTGTAGTTCTTGATATGAATCACAAGCATGATCATGCTAGGTAACAATTTTGGCCTAAATCATCATACTTACACAATTACATGCTATAGAATTCATAGTAACATTACTATGATTTTTCCAAATCTGAATGCAAGAATACATCCACACCTCAAATCATCATTCATATCATGTTAACAATCACCATTCCTAGTATCATGTTATGAACCAAATCACAAGTAACAAGATTCAATAATCAAAATCTACACATGGCTTTTCCAATGTCATGAGCAAGATCATAATTAAACATTCATGAAGAATAACTTGAAGATGCATATGAACTCTAAGAACAAGACTAGAACATTTTCATGAAGATCAACACAAACTTATCTTCAAATCTACTTCAATATCATCATGATCCCAAAAGCTTCAACTTTGTTTAGACAACTAAAGGATTTAGCATCTAAGGCTCATCATAACTAACACAAATTTTTCAAAGATTGCAAAGTTTGACATAAACAAAGTAGCTAACTGTAACACCCCGACCGCGTAAAACAATAAACCGTGACGGAAACGTCGGGGAGTCACGTTACAGGAATTGTTTCAAACACCTGGTATTCAAGGTTTTGTTTTATTGAATTAATAATTTGCATTGTCTTCGGATAAAAGAAACAAAATACAAACAATTGTCTTTTAAGTTTTAAAGTAAACTAAGGCCAAAGTCCATCCTACATGTAGCATGTGTTCATAATCATCACGCATTAGCACCTAAAACATATGTGAAAAAAGACGGTCAACAAAGAATGTTGGTGAGTAATATAGGTTATGTGTGTGTCAAATTCATGGCTTTGTATTAGTATTTGTAATACCTCGTCCGACTATGAGAGTCGATGAGTGAAAACCTTGTATCCCAACTTGTATTAAAATATTTGGTATTGCAATATGTTTAACTAACTATAGAAGTTGTTATGAGTTATAAAACCTTGTAGCCATGAATCTTGACAAAAGTGTTTCTTTTGTAAAACCGTATAAGAAATCGATTTAAAGAAATCTTTGTATGGTTTATATATTTTTAATTGAAAAACCGTTCGTGACTTGTCTAAAACCATTTATCCTTGTTTGAAGTAATTTGGATAATGCTACGATGAGTAATACAATAAGAGTATTTATATATAGGAAGTACCAGCAACGTATCCACCATGCTCTTATCAATTACACTCGTCTCGTTATCTAATTCACTTGCTATGTATAAACCAATCGTCCTTGTTTTGTATAAACCAATCGTTGTGTTATGTATAAACCAATCGTCCTTGTTTTGTATAAACCATTTGTCCTTGTTTTAATTGTGTAAACTATGGTCATTTTGGTGAATACATTCAAGCCTGTGTTGACTCGTCTCAACTAACAGACCACCAAAGGGTCTATTAAAATATTCGACTAACAAACCACGAAAGGGTTTATTAAAATACAGTTTCTGTCGTTCCCCAAACTTCCCCACAAACACCAGGAATTTTAGTAACGAGATTGTCAGTCCTATGGCACCATAACATACTACTGGTCGGCTTGGCCAAAGTTAATGAATGCCATTCATGTTATGGATAACGCACCAACAAGTTTCCCACATTATTGAAAACATATTGTTTTATATATAAACCATTTACTTGTGTTTGAAAACTTGAAAATAGTTTAGCACATACGAGTCACCCTAAACATTTAGAAAACCTAAATGAGGGAAGCTATGTACTCACTTAGATTGCGTAGATGTCTTGTGTAAACAAAGCTCAAGTGTTCAAGTGTTTCCTAATATGTCAGATAACTAAGGTTAGTGTATAGTGTGACTTAATCGGAGGAATGCGTTGAATAAGGTTCATAAACGAAACGAGTGGAGGATCTCGTGTAATATGATTCATAATACCTTACATTCTGATTTGGAAGTATATAGGAGTGTTTTGACTTGTTAAAGCGGTTTACGCCACTTTAACGGGTCGTATGCGTAATTATGGTTTCGTATGGTTAAATAAGTCCAATGACGAGTCTAACATGTCAAAACTATTTTAGTTATGTTGTACGATCATTTTATAAGTTAAAAATAATGACCATACATGTTTAAAACTATTTTTGTGCCAAAAGGGCATTTCCGACATTTTAAAAGTATATATAGTTGACTCGTCATTTGACTAACAAACGACAAGACCATAAGATATAACCTCAAAGGGTTATTCCCTATATTACTATGGTCATATAAATGGGCTTGGTTGGATCCTAAAGTTGACCAAACGGGACAGATTCGAAAAGTCAAAGCGGAAGTCAAACCGCTCGACTTTCGACTAAGGAAAAACTAGAAATGACGAGTTAGACATGTTAGAACATGTCTAATAATGTTATAAAACTGATTTGGTGTTAAAACTAGTACCCGAAAACTCATTCGTCTTAAAAATGCATTTATGACTTTTATTTCGCAAATGTTTAACTCATCATTTCACCTACTAAACGTGATGATGAGAGGGTGTAATCATGAGGGATTAACACCTTCATTATTATGATCACATTGCAAAGTTCAATTTGAACTTTGACTTGACCAAAATGGTCAACACTGAAAGTCAAACAAAAAGTCAAACGGCTTGACTTTTGGCTCATAACTTAGCCAAAATAATAAAAAGAACTAGTGAGAGCACTTAATTGTATTGAGAACACTTTCAGAACTCATTAGGAGGCTTCCAATTGCTAGAAACAAGCTCCAAAGAAAAGAGAGAAAGAAATTGAAAGGTGCAAGTTTGGAATGGACATGATCAAGGCTATTTATAGTGATCAAAGGATCACCAAATCAAGCCAAGTGTCCAGTGAGTCATTAGGAATTAATTAGTGGCATCACACTTGTCCAAAGGAGGTGAATTGGTGGCAAAATCGTGACTTGGAGGCCAAGAAATGCAGCTGAGAATGACAGCTAACAATCTACTGTACTAGGTGTCCCTTACGGACTGTTAGGGTTAGGGTCTTACGGTCCATAAGACCCTCTGAAATCAACTGTTTCACTTTTAGGCAGTTTCAGCCCCTGGACTTGTATTATCACTTGACTGACATTTTTAACCCTTCTAACTTGTAAATTAAGTTATATGAAGGGTATTAAGGCATATAAAACTTGGATCTTGTTCTAAATATGTCATGAATATCGTTTCGCTCGATCATACGATTACATATTTCGTAAATAAAATATAACATTTTATTGAATACGAAAATGATCGAAATTGTATAATGTTCAAAAATTGTAAATGTCACAATCTCCCCTACATTAGGAAATTTTGTCCCGAAATTTAATAAGAGGAGACTTATGAGAAAAGATGTTGGTATTTCGCTTCCATTTGATCGTCTCGTTCCCAGGTAAACTCTGGGCTTGAGTTTCTTGACTTCACGGTCCATAATCTCCACATGTATCTCAACAAAGTGCATAGTGTCATCTTTGTGGATTTCGTCAAGAAGAATGTGGAAGTTTTCATTGGTTAAACACTTTTTCAAGTTGGGCAAGTGGAAAGTTGGATGAACGTTCCCAAGTTCAGGTTGTAGTTTGAGTTTGTAGGCTACCTTTCCGATCCTTTCAACAATCTTAAAAGGTCCTACATATTTAGGTGCAAGTTTTCCTTTCTTTCCAAATCTAACCACACCTTTCCAAGGGGATACCTTGAGAAGGACGCAATCGCCAATTTGGAATTCCAATGGCTTCTGTTGTTTGTCAGCATAACTCTTTTGACGACTTCTAGATGTCAAAATGTTATTGTGAATTTTCTTGATTTTATCTATTGTTTCTAGAATGAGTTCAGGCCCGGTGAATTGAGTTTCACCAATTAATTCCAACATACATGTGAACGGCATTTTCGACCATAGAGAGCCTCGAATGGAGCCATGTTGATGCTAAAGTGATAATTGTTGTTGTAGGAGAATTCGACCAAAGACGGCTGCGAATCCAAACTACCACCAAAGTAAATCACACAAGCTCTAAGCATATCCTGAAGTTTTTGGATTTTCCTTTCGGTCTGTCCATCCGTTTGAGGATGATATACAGTACTTAGATTTAATTTGGTTCCCATGGCTGATTGCATGGTCTTCGAAAAATGGGATGAGAAACGAGCATCACAATCTAATATGATGTTCAAAGGAACACCATGACGAGATACAATCTCATCAACATAGATCTTAGCAAGTTTGTCAGCAGATAATCCTCAGGAATCGGCAAAAAGTGTGTTGATTTAGTCAGACGGTCAATGAAAACCCAAATGGCATCATGACCACTAGAAGTGCGTGGTAATTTAGTTATGAGATCCATAGCAATGTTCTCCCACTTCCATACCGGAATTTTGGTTATTCAAGCAAACCAGAAGGACATTGATGGTGCTGGAGTTCGCTGACCTAGCAAGATCATGCCCATTGGTAATTCACTTGTACTGGCTAGTGCTGCGTTAGTACTTGAGATGGTGCTGGAGTTAGCTGACATGGCAAGATCATGCTAGGTGTTGGCATGGTGGCAGTTTGCTTGAAAGCTCCGTTTTTGCTCCATTTTGCTCCAAAAGCCTTCGTTTTACCACCGGGCAGAATCTCGGACCTATATTTTCACAAAAACTCAAATAACTACCAAAATCAATGAAGATACATAGAGTTCTCGCATAAACGGGGATAAATATGACATTTAAAAGAAGTATAAATTCTTATACATCAAGAATGTTGTACAAAAGTAAATATCAAGGAATAATTTTTTTGTCTCAATCCACACGTGTCGTATAGCATTATAAGGATTGTAAAACAATCTATATGACCCATATAATGCTATATGACCCAAACCTTGTATTTTCTTGTATTTTTGCTGAGATTTTGAGGTTTTAGAACCATTTTACTGAACATAAGTAAGTGTACGGGCCATTTCATCATTTCATTTTGGTTATTATGTTACATCCAGAACAAAATCACCAAAGAAACATATGGTTTGTATAGGACATACATAATGTCTTCGTTAGGGCCAAATACAATTGGGTTTGATCAGGAAGATGGAAATGTAGCCTAATAATAGAAGAAATCCTATAATATACATTGTAAGAGAATATCCTCCATGATATCTCGCAGAAAGAGATATATCTAAAATCATAATACTCTTTGATTTCATCCTTTCTAGGATCTTCATTGTCTTGGTTATCACTTTGCACAACAGCAACAGTTGCTCTACCAAGCCCTTTGTTGAATATTTAAACATATATTTTATTGACGCCCTGATTGCACGCTCAACATTTATGTGCACCTCATACCTTTTCAGAAGCCTTTTATTGTATGGAGTGACACTTTTTTTATCTAATTGAAACACCAGACTTTGCAACAAAAGCTCCATCATCTCTTCTTCTCTATACGGGGAATCCATTTGAATCCATATAAGTATGACGATGCAAATTCTTGGGAAGTTTTTGGAACACTTTCATTCAATCACACATGGACAACTCAAATTAGTATTACTATAAGGATCATGAATCATAAACTCTTTCACAAGTGAAGCTAGCTCATGGCCTTCATTTCTATCTGGAATTTCGGCACATATAAATGGATCAATATGGTCCACTATAGGAAGTTTGGCTTCATCTTCCATGAATAAGCATATGTGTGCATGGGGCAAGCCATATTATTGAACCTAAACTAGACATGCTAAGTTTTAAATTTATAAAACTAAGACTCTCTAAAAACCTAAACAACACAACCATCAAGTGTACCGGTTAATGTAATATAGCCTAAGCAAGTCCGAGTATAGAACCCACGAGACTCTCTAATTACGTTTACTAAACTCGACTAACTTATCTAAGATTGGCTTGACTTATTTGTTTTGTTGATTCGGGGGGTTTCTAACAAACCACTAAAATAACAAAATTCACTAAAGCTGACTAGCCACGCAAACTAATACTGAGAACTGGATCTGTGAAAATGTGACATTCCGGAAAATTAGGTATCTTTCCTAATTTGGTTTTCGTTATGTTTTATAATTTAGTTTATTTTATAAAATATAATTAATTAAGTGTATTGCATATTATTCAAAACTAGAAACGAAACCCGAAACACGTTCAGCCCAACTCACTCTATGTTTCACTAGCGGCCAACCTGAAACCCAAACCGTGTGTGCACAACCCAACCGCACCCCCTCCCTCTCCCTTCGCCTAAGCGAAATAAACCCAAACCCGCCTCTTTTACACATGCGGCCCAAAACCACCAGGCCAATCCCCTTAAACCTTCAGCCCAATCTCCTAAATCCCCAAAAATGTACGTGCGTGTATGTTATATGCATGCAACAAGTCAAGTCTCAAACCCTAACTACTTCACAACATCTCTGCCTCCATCTCTCTCCCACTACTCCCCTCCCGGCTCTCCCTTCTCCTCCTCTTCTTGGTGATCATCAACAGACCCACTTAGGTACCTTGTTACGTTTCTTGATGTATTATGTGTTTACAACATGGATATGCTTGTGCGTAGGACCATGGACGACCGTATTAGGTCCATGTGCATGCTTTGCCTTAGGGTTAGAAGTTATCCGCTAAACGTGATTGATGTGATTATACGTGTTACATGTCTTGGTTGCGTGAAGGATATATATGTGTGTGTGTGTGTGTGTGTATGTATGTATGTATGATTATTAGCATGATTGTCGTCTTAGTGATGTTGGATTGTATCTTGACGGGTTGTAGTATAAAAGAGTTTGTATGATCGAAATTATGCGGGTTTAGGTATGCACATGAAGGGTAGTTACATGATTTGACATAGTAGAACTTATGCTTTAATGATAGTTAATGTATGGATGACGTTGGTGTGATAAATGACATGTATAATCTGAACTATGAAGTGTTGTTAGGTTGTATGATGTCAAAAATATGCCAAAGGAGTCACAATAACTCGAAGGTAAACATTGATAGCTGAACCAGAAATTTTTTTGACGTTTATAGCCAACTTAGTTGGCTGTAAACGGGTTAAAATATAACGAAAATGCGATTTTCCGCAGTCTAGAATGAACCTATTTGAAATATGTTATTTGAATAATCATTTTTCAAATGTGTTATTTGATTTTGGTGCCAATAAGAGTTTCATATCAGAGTCATTAAGGAAACTATTAAAACATCACAAATGTTCATGCCAGGAAAAGAAATATAATAGGTAAGCAAGTAGAGAACGGGTCAGTCGTCAACTCTGATGTCTCCCACGTCCGAGTCTTCATCTGACGGTGCCTCATTCGGCTCTTCTTCTGGTTCCTTTTAAGGATCCTCTTCCGGTTCCTCTTCTAGCTCCTCTTCCGGCTCTAGTTCAGCCAGGTGTGCTGGTGGTGCAGGTGGTGGTACCAGATTATCTAAATTATGAATCCTCCAAAGGGTTGCTTCCAAATTCATTTGTTTCTCCGCGATTTCCAGATGGCCAGCAATTTGACTCATTCGGAGGCCCAAATTCGCCTTGTGGTGCCTCGCCGATTCTTCCCTCAACTCGTGAACCTGTTTTTCTAGTTCCATGATACGTTTTTCCATTTTAGTAGTTGAGTTGGGAGTAGTTGGGTTGATTCCTATTGCTAACATGGGTGTGGATGATGCTCCCCCATCTTGAGCTAGTTTCCTTTTTGTAGCTTACGTCTCAATATGACGCGGTGGTGAAGTAGGTACGTCGAGGGCCTTCCCTGGCGCCCGTATGAAATAATAGGATGAGGAGGAGGATGACGACATGCATGTTAAGTTAGTATGATGAGATACGTATAAAATAAAATAGTACACTACAACTAATGTCACGTGGTTGTGTTGAGCCGGTTTGTACTAATGTCCTGTCTCTGTCTATAGTTTAGGTCTACTACCAATGCAAACCTAATTCTCTATAATCGGTTGCTTTGATAACAATCTGTCACACCCTCAATCCACTTCTGGAGTTTTACCACGAGGCGCGTAACAAACTAGGATCTAAGACCCCAGTCATATCGAATGACCTCTATATGAGAAAATGTTTTACCAAACCACCAACAATTTAAAAGTAATGCGTAAGCGTAATAAATGTACCGTAAAAATATGCGTCAAAACAAACGTCAAACCAACAAAATGTAAATGTAATAACGCAACGTTAAGAAATGAAATGTTTTTGACACCATGCTATGCACCTAACCGTGGGCAAGTACCTTAGTGACCTAGGGAAAAACATGTAAGAAACAAGTGTCAATCATTTATGATGAGTGAGTTCATAGATATAGTTTACAATTATAACATAATTCATTTTCACAGGTTTCAATTATTCAACCAGAACATTAAGTATTATTCACTAATAGTTAGTAGGTAGCTAACCCATGTTACGTGATGAAAGAGTTTAAAACTGAAGCTGACTGTTGTTGCCTTTGTTTGCAAGGTCTATGGCTAACCATGATGGCATGTTAGGCTAATTCTACACCTGATGACCATTACCGGTCTAGCTAGCGCGACTAGCTCGGGTGGGGCTTGTCGGGCCTAGTAGTACTCCTAAAAATTCCCCCTTTATTAATCCCAATACTAACGGTCCGACGTTACAAGGAATTTATGTGATAATGCTACTTTGTGACCATAACGATATAACAAGATACTATTAAATAAAGGCGTTATAATCTTATAACGGGGTTAAGCATTACATTACCATAATGTGCTCGTGTTACCTTCCCCTATGTTTCAAAACGTTTAAATATAGGGACCTTGAACTCACCTTCGTATTGCTCGGTAAGGTATGGGTGTATGCGAATTAAGATGGTCAACCACGCCCTATTATGGTTACCATGGATTATTAGTGGTTGTTTATGCAATTCATGTAAGTCCTACACGTATCTAGCAATTAGCACAAGAACAAGTTGGTACATAATATTTTATCGTGTGGTTTCGTGGACGTGTTCACAATATAATCTATAGCATGATATATGATATTTATATAGTCACCGAACCAATCTGGACACTTACAACAACAAATTCAACTCTTATAAGTTTATAAATCAAGCATTACCAATTCACTGAAATTAGGCTATTCTAGGAAACTCGTTTACCATACTTGCGGAGTTGCAAAAATTATGATCTTTTTATGTGATGTGCCCCTCGGTGTGGTCGGTCATGGGTAGAATTTTCAAGGCCAAACTCTTTACCGAAAAATTAAGAAATCATTTGCTAAGCAGTGATCAGATTCGTCACTTTCTGACCACAGCTTACATAAAAATTCATTTAAAAATTTTCAGTTATCCGATTGACGTAATTCCAGCTGGAGATTTGTATAGACACATAAGACGATCTACTGTATAAATTTCATAACCTAAATCCAAATATTCACTAAGATATGACATAAAACACAACACACAAATTCTACAGAAAATTGCAGCTTTGACCACTGAACGATTTATATCTTTTGGCAGACCAAACGAGGTCGAAAAATTATGAAACCAGCACGGTATGAATCGTATTTCAAAGAGATTCATTTTAGACTTTAGAAAATTGTATTTTCATTAAGTTTTGACCCGTTTACAGCCAACTAAAGTCGACTGTAAACATCAAACAGTTTTCTGTTTCAGCTATCAATGCTTACCTGCGAGTTATTGTGACCCCTTTGGCGTATTTTTGACATCATACAACCAAACGACATTTCATAATTCAGATTATACATGTCATTTATCATACCAACATCATCCATACATTAACTATCATTAAAGCATGAGTTCTACTACGTTCATGTGCATACCCAAACCTGCATAATTTTAATCATACAAACTCTTTTATACTACAGTCCGTCAAGATACAATTCAAAATCACTAAAACAACAATCATGCTAACAATCATACATATATATATTTTTCTTTCTTGCCAACCAAGACATGTAACACGTATAATCACATCAATCACATTTAGCTGATAACTTCTAACCCTAACGCAAAGCATGTCACATGGACCTATTACGGCCGTCCATGGTCATACGCACAAGCACATCGATGTTGTAAAGACATAATGCATCAAGAAACATAACAAGGTACCTAAGTGGGTCTCTTGATGATCACCGATCGGAACCGAAGAGGAGAAGGGAGAGCCGAGAGAGGAGAAGGGAGAGAGAGATGGAGGCAGAGATGTTGTGAGGTAGTTAGGGTTTGAGACTTGACTTGTTGCATGCATATAACATACATGTACGTACGATTTTAGGGATTTAGGAGGTTGAGCTGAAGGTTTAAGGGGATTGGGCTGGTGGTTTTGGGTCGCATGTGTAAAGGGGGCGGGGTTAGGTTTATTTCGCTTAGGCCGAGGGTGAGGGAGGGGGTGCGGTTGGGTTGTGTACACATGGTTCAGGTTTCGGGTTGAGCCGCTAGTGAAACATAGAGTGAGTTGGGCCGAACGTGTTTCGAGTTTCGTTTCGAGTTTAAATAATACGCAACACACTTATTAATTATATTTTATAAAATAAACTAAATTAGTACACATAACAAAAACCGAATCAGGAAAGATACCTGATTTTCCGGGATGTCACATTATCCTCAAATTGAAAGAATTTTCGTCCCGAAAATTGAGTAAGTATAAGTTGAGTCGCTAAGCTAGCGTGAGATTTTCACAGGCTGTCACAGAAGAACACTACCTAGACTAGAACCATAGTTGAAAATAACAGACAAGTTTCATAAGTAAATCATGTTTATAAGACTAAAACCCAAAATCTAACAAAACTAAAAAATAATAAATTGCAAACCGAACTCGAATCTTTAATCGCGGCTTTGAAGCACTAACCAATCTTTTTTTTCTTCTTGATCGTCCTTTTCGTCTGATATAATATCTTTTGTTCCGTGTATGTGCGATGTCCCTCCTTTTCCCCCGTCGAAAAATATGTATCCACCTCCTGTATTCACCTCTCGTAAGTTTCGGATTTTATAATATAACCGATTTTTTTTCCATTGTAATCCTAATTTGATTCAACTCAAATAATCGCGTTTTGGGCTCTTGCAAAATCGTCATCCATAAAGTCAAAGTGGGCCGGTGGCTTCATGATTCGTGAAAAGGCCCAACAAAACTATTAATTACATCCGGTCAACTGCTTTTTAGTTGGTCAATTCTTTCTTTGAATTGGTCAACAACTTGACCTGCTCAACGAGATCCCAAACATGAGCATTTAATTGAACTTTCCACTTTTAGCAAATATCGTCCTCCAAGATTTCAGCTTTATTAATTCTGATCCCTTGACTTTATTATATCTTTCCCGCTTTCTCTCGTTTAAACTCCTTTTTGATTATTTTCGCACCGGACCTGTAATAATGAAAATAATAAAACATAAAATAAAACTAATAAGAACGACTCTAATTAATTACTAAACTATACAAAATACATAGGATAAAAATGTGTGTTTTATAACACATGAATGGTTATAAAAACAAATATGGATAACCAAATCAATTACAATGAGAAATAGCATCTAAATAGTTTGGAGCACTGCTAGTAAAGGAAGAAGGCAATATCACACATTTTCCAGCCTTAAATATATCTTGTTGACCAAATTTCTTAAGTTACGGAGATTTTCAAATGTATCTGACCTTAGATTTTTTTTGTTGATGACGTATGTAATTAAGTCTCTCGCTTTCAATCATATGCATCAACCAAGAATTGTTGGGATAGTCTTCTTAAATTTAGAATCAGTAAAAAGTTATTTCTCCTATCTTACACACGATATGCATCAGATTTGTTTTCTAAGGTTAAAAGAACCTATTAAGATTTTGAAACCAACTTTCAGTTGAGTAAAGCTTTTAGTTCATTTGAGAAATTTCCTTCGTTAGCTAATTGTTTAACGAAGTAAAACAAATGTAAATGATGTTCTAAAATAGTTAATTAAAAACAAATCAAATTACCCTACTTCTAGACTCAAATTAAACTCTAGACTCCTAAACTTTACTGAACTACTAACCGGCAATGGACCGATCAATTGTAGATTAGCTTAAGTAAGTCCGGATTATCGAACCCAAAAGACTCTCTAATTACTATGACCACTTAACTTAGACTCAATTAAAACACTTTGTATATTTTAAGGGTGGTTTTCTATTAATTCTAAATTCTTAATTAAACTAAAACTACTAAATCGGAACAAATCAAACTGTGAACTTTTTAGGAAATTGGGAATTAAATCAGGAAATAATGAACTAGTCACCTAGGTTGGACTTTTAGACTACTACTCATTTGATTTGATAATAACTTATTAGGTTGAATGTTTTACCGGGATCTTGAAATATTAAATCCTAGGTTTACCGAACAGGACCCCCGACCGTTCTCAGGAAGACACCTATGATAACCTACAATTATTATTTGTTCACTGGTTCTATAGATTTCTTTTCAGTTATCTTTTAATTTAGTAAAGTGTCTAATTAGTTAACTACTTCTCAATAATTAACCTAGACCAACTATAACTTCTAGTTTAGCTTAACCGACTTAATTATGGCAAGTAAATTAGATTTGGGAATTTCTCAAAACCTAAACCTAACAATTTATCTAATTAGTTCAGTCAACTAATTATTATTTCTCAATAACCAATTTAGGTATAATGACAAAACTGAGTTTATATTTCATTCAATTTTTTTCCCGTATTTAATGGCCAATTTACCGACAACTTCCCGAATCCCTAAAGAGACAAAAAGGCAAACACAAACCTATTCTATGGAAGACATCCACCTAGATTCATGTAAAACAATTAAACAATCATAAATCAATCAAAATCACGCAAATACAATAAACTAGAGAATTAAAGTTGTGAACTTTAACAATTACACATTCAAACCAAAATTAAACTAAAATAAATCAAACTTTCATAAAATCAAATCATCCAAACCTAGGTAACTGAATTCAATCCAGCCAAGTATCATGTTTGCAAAACTCAATAAACAAGGTTTAGAACAAGAATACGTAATCAAGTAAACAAAGGAGTGTAAACATCAAGAATGTTGTGATAAAACCGTTAAAGCTCCTGCCTCGAAACTCCTTGATAACCGGAATAATTCTTGTAGCCTAGATCTTCTTCTCCTAGCTCAGAATCTCCAGAAAATTGCTCCAAAAGGCCTAAGTTCGTCCAAGTTGATCCCAAGATGTGTTTTACTTCAATAATAACTCAGTAAATAACAAACAAATCCAAAACCAACTCAGTTTCGAAACTTTCTGGATA
Organism: Scalesia atractyloides; assembly: GCA_947069175.1. NCBI lineage: Eukaryota > Viridiplantae > Streptophyta > Magnoliopsida > Asterales > Asteraceae > Scalesia > Scalesia atractyloides. Next base: position 48,673,964 of record CAMTDV010000001.1, on the reverse strand, counting down.
AAACACCCTCTCGCCGGCTGCGAGAGGGTTAAAGGCTTCCGGTCGCGCCCCGCGACCGAGGTAAGTTTCCGGAGATAAGTATCACCCTCTCGTGCCCCGTGAGAGGGATATAACCTGTCAGTCATGGCCCGCCAAAGGGTGAAAATCCCGTAATTTCGATTTGTTTCCTCTTTTTCGATCCAATCACGTCCCGGCTAGGTTCTATTTACCATTTTAGCTCGTTTTTTCCATCCTTCCAACCGTTTTCACGAACCAAGACCTGCAAAATGCATTTGGATTAAAAGTAGATAAATTCTTGACAAATCGAAATGAAAACGTGCTAAAACTTTACAAACTCTACTTGATAAATGTATGTATTATTCAATACATCAGTAAACAATTTCAAATTGCATTCAAGTAATTACATATAATATTTAATTGATTATATAATTAAGTGTGAGATGCCTTTAGGTTATTATCCAACAACTTATTCGAATTAACCTTATAAAGCATGACAGTCTCACGTTCAAAGAGTGTAAGAGTTACAATATCGGTACAATCCTAGACATGAATTGGAACTTTGATTCTGAATAACACATTTTACATGTTAGTAACTGGTAAAACAACAAGAGTATGGCAGGGGTAAGGTCCAGGATCAACTCCAAAAGGTACCTCCTTGGTTGGAATCTGCAATCAAAGAACACTGTTAGTCTTAACGCGAGAGGTAGCCTCCCGCGTTTAGACTCCGGCATGAGAATCAGTGGATTGTTCTTAAGAGTCTTATCGAAATGAAAGGATAAGAGTTTAGAGTGAGAATGAGAGAAGTAGACTTACTTTGGGTTGAACAAGACTCTCCTTATATAGAGCGATTGCTCTGCCCGAGGGAGCCTTGTGCCAGCTGGTACCTTCTAGTCTTGGTAAGCTTATCCTCCCTTGACGTTGCTTGAAGGGTTACGTTGCTTGAAGGGTTAGGCTTGCCTCTTTAGGTAAAATTCAGGTTTATGTGTCTCGAGGACACCTTTATGTGTTTTAGGGAGAAGTCTAATCACTTTGAATTGTTAAGTACAAGTTCCATGGTTGTACAGTAACTTTAGCTTCACACACCTTATAAGTGATCACTAAACTCTTGGCTGCAAATTTATAAGGGAAAGGCTCGATACCGGTATGGAACTTACTCCTACCATATGCTTGACAAGTAATCAAACCTCCTCATTTTTAACAAAATATTTGTAAATATCAAGAGAACTTTTAGAATGGTAGGTTGTTGGCTAGGGGTATGGTGGTTTTATTGAAAAGTGGCTAAAAAATGTAAAATGTCGGTTTTCTTTTAAAATTTTATTTATTTGTGACTTAGTTATAAACTATATGTTATAAGCAATAATTTTGCTTATTTATTTCAAATAACTAGAGAGAAAAAAATTATATATATATATATATATATATATATTATTTTATATTTTTTGAATAAAACTAAGTCACTTCTTTTTATAAATTTTAAAAAAATTCGCATTTTACTAAAGCTAAGGGGTGTGAAAAAGAAAAAAACTAGTTTTTGGGCGATGGGCAGTTTGTGCAAATTGGCGTTTTGCGGGTTTTGAAACGAAAAGTTTAGGCTCAAAGGAATTTAGGGGAATACTTTAATTTTTGTTTTTGGGGGGAGGTAAAAAGAAAATAATTGAAGATGAAAAAGAGGGTTTAAATATCCTAATGCGTACAACATATACTTACTTGGATTTGTTGTTAAGGACCGGGAATGTTTTGTCTTGTCAAGTTCTAGATTCGTAAGAACCACACGACTATTCACACAAGAAATGAAAATGAGTATTTAGTAAAGATATAAATTTGAATGCTCGGTAAAGGCTCAAAACTCACGTTTTTGTGGGAAAAGGGGTAAAAGTGTGATTATATACAATCAAACTTAACTTTTCTGAACGTAAGAAACTTAAAATGTTGTTTTATAATAGTAATTTTGTAAAAATTTGGGCTAAGAACCATGCTTTTAACCAAACAATTAAAGCTTTTTGAAGCTTAAAGCTTCAAGCTTTAATGGATGTTTAAAGGTTGAAGAAGGAGGAATGACTAAAAGTGGCATAGACAAGAAGGTTTGAGGAAACCTTTTTTAGAAACTATCTTTTCAGGTATGTGTGAGAGATCAGGCAGGATCTTGGTCTTTTAGGAATGGGTCCAAACATTCTCCTCATGGCTGATTTTATAGAAAGTAACAACACGTTAACACGGCCCCGTGTCCGTGAGGCACGACCTTGTGTCGCTTGCATGAGTCAGAGAACGTTGTTTGTTAGTGAGACGCGGGCGTCGAAGTTGACATGGCCCCGTGTTAAAAAGTACGGATGGCACGGCCCCGTGTCTTCTTAACACGCCCTCATGGTTGGAGGATAGATGGGGCATGGCCCCTATGTTTAAGGATTTATGAAGTTTTGTCAGAATTTTTAAGAACCATGTTGCATCAGGTGGTTCCTTACTCGTTGAAACAACACCAAAGTGTTTAATGTACGTTAGGTTTCGACGAGAGATACGAAAACGCAAGAGGTTGTCGGAAAGGTGGGATTCTAAGCTAAAAGTGTAACATTTGTCAAAAACGGGTTTTCAAAACCCGCTTCGTTTGTAATCGAATATCAAGTTATAAATGTTTCGTTGCGTATTTATGTTTATTTTAATTTTAAACGATGCATAATTAATAAACAAATTAGTATTTAAAAACTATAATTAATAAAAAGTGAAAATAAAATAAATAAAAAAAACCGGCTGCCGGGATTCGAACCCGGGTCAGCCGGGTGAGTCAAAGCTTTAACTCGCGTACATATAACCACTCCGCCACTTGATGTTTTTGTGAGTTCTAGGAAACAATTAAAACTTATGAACAACCATGAATCAACCTGTTGCGCCAAACTGAAACCGTAATCGGCTTCCAACCGTCCAAAACGTTTGAGTGATCGCGGATTCTAGATTATAACCGATGCACCGACGATCCTAATCAATCCAGTCTTGAATTAACTTGAATTCTGGTGATGTTCGGTTTTTATAACCGAAGATATTCATTTCCTGAATTACTCCAACAATAGCATCCTTTCTCGACTCAAAATCATCCGCAGAACCTTCAATTTCACTTTCGCTCTATTTTCAGTTCGTCGGAAAAGCTTTTTGAACTCGCCGGACTTTCGCCGGAAAACCGTGTCTTCCCTCAAAACAGTAAGTTTCTCAATTCCTCTATCTTCTATCAGTTGTTAAGCTTTTGCTAACTCAAACCCTTCAATCAGAATCAGTTCCAGGCGACGATATCGGATAATCATCACTCGCCGGAAAATTTCTGAGAATTTCTAGAACTCGCTGTGAAACGGTATAAACCTTTAAACCTTCTGATAACTCTTGTTCAGTACTTCAATTCTACATCTAGCTAATCAAAACTGTTAATTGGTCCGTTCAGACGAAGCCCATAAAAACAGAGCCGACGACTCCGCCGGAATTCTGAGAAAGACCATTTTTCCGGTATGTCTACTCCCAAAATCTTTCCTGTCCATTTCGTTTTAATCACTTAAATGATTGTCAATCGAATTAAACAAAATCAGTAGGGTAATCGTTGTCTGTGATATTGTAACGAAGAAGATGAAGTTAGTTTGTATATAAGTTTAATATAAATTGGATATTATCTCGGGTTAGACACACAGTCCAGCGGTGGACTGTGTGCGCACATATATCACACGCCGCGAGTTCGATCCTTGACACAATTGTATGCTCTGTAATAAAGATGTTTTCCTTTTTAACTGAACCGGATTAACCCACTGAAGATGTTAAGTATATTAAAAATCAGTATATTAACCAGGTTAGACACACAGTCCAGCGGTGGACTGTGTGCAACACTAACCCACAGGTCCCGGGTTCGAGACCTGTTACACACGCCGGTTCGATGATTAAAATCCTTTTTAAAAAATAAATGAATTTTGAATAAATTAAAACAGTATATAAATATAATTAAAAACAGAAATATTTCGGGTTAGACACGTAGCTCAGTTGGTAGAGCTGCGTGCACGCGTACGGGAGGTCACGAGTTCGAACCTCACTCAGTGCAAACATTATAAACGACCGAACCGGTCAACAAGTCAAAGTCAAAAAGTCAATGGTCAACTAAAAAGTCAACATATTTTTTTTATGTTTTTATTTATTTATTTAATTCAAAAATCAATTAAAAATACTTAAAAATAATGTTTTTAAAGTTAGAAAATAGCCTTAAACTCACAAAAATATATCTAAAAATCCTATTATAATTATTAACAAAATCCACTCATTTACCATACCTTTTCGTTATTATTTAGGTTAGTTAATTCTCGTCGATCAATCCTCTAAACTCGTGCGTATTTCAACATCTTCAACCGAACGCACCCAATGTGAGTGAATCTCTACAAATTCCCCGTTTTAATCACGTTTTTGGGGTGTATCATGTGTCTTATTATTTATCACATTTAAACTATTGTGCGTTTATCATATCCATGAACAAATGTGTATTCAACATGTATCAACTGTTTGTGTGGTTATTGTTTAGATTGAATTTATCATTATCAGTACATACATTATCATAGGCCGCCGCTCCCCATTACATTATGAGCGTTGAGCTGTTCCCCATTACATTATGAGCGTGAACCAGGCGTTGCCAACATATGATCGGCTCCGTTTGATTGAGCCTTGATCGCACAGACATTTATCATAGGCCGTCCGTTCCCCATTACATTATGAGCGTGAACGTGACGTTGCCAACATATACAGTTTCATTCATATTATATATTCATGCAAGTTGGTTTGTTATTGTATGTTTTTGTTTGTTGTTGTTATTGTTATTGTATGATCATTCTACGTTTGCTCACATATGATTATTGCACAATTTTCCATAATAAAGATAACAAGAGATCAATAATAAATGTTTTTCTAACAAGGTTCACTCGCCAACTTATGTTGACCCAAAAACCCCCATTTTTACACATGATACAGGTGATCCAGCTGCAGCAAGAAACACATAGGATGGCTTAGAAGAATAAACTGGTTTAGACATTGGATTGTTTAGTTGATTATCTTTCTTTGTATTTGTATGAACATGTTTGGAATATTGAGGATGTAATTTTGACTTTAATAAATATGAAACATATTAATAAATATCATGAGCTTTGGTGATAACCCAATTATGCCCCGACTCTTATTCCGCTGCGGGTCGGGGAGTGACAGATTGGTATCAGAGCCATGACTATAGGGATATAGGATAGGTTATTAGACCCTTAGAGCCTATACTATAGTTGATTAGAATTTTTAAAATTATTTGTGTGTTACATGCAAAATTCATGATGTTTGTATGTTTTATGTTTATTGTTACATTCAATGTTATGCAAGCATGTTCATAAGTACATATTATTATACAATGCCTACCATGAATCATATTCTCATAACATATCATATCCATGAGAGCACACCACACAATTTCCGTGACTTTTGCAACGATTTTTGTATTTTCAAATCACATCAAAGTGAGTTCTCATGACGGGTATGTAGTAACTGGAAGGGTACAAGTACCGGTAGTCGGAACGTCCTGTCTAGGCTTGGCATTCGTATAAATCCAAAATAAAGGACCAGTTTGCCTACCTGGGGACTAACGATGAGAGTACGAAGGACCTATTAGGCCAAAGCATGCTATACCAAACGTCGTGTGAGCTAACCCCACTTTGAGTTGTCATTGTGTCTACACCTGGACACCCTCCGACCATACATCTCGCAAACATATTTTGTGGTTTTCATTCGGGTGATGCGAGTGTTAAACCGCCAATACCAATGTGAATCCTACTAAGCCAATAGTCATGGGGGCCCACATGACTATACAGGTGAAGGTATGGGGGACATTTGAGGCCCAAACATGAGCAAACCCAAGACATCCTATAGATGTAGTTGCATTATTGATGTTTATGTTATTTTTATTATTTTTAACGACACATGACACCTAAAAACTTCTTAAACTCACAATCTTCCTATGTACGTTCCTGTAGATGTCGACTAGGCAACTACGTGGAGGTAGAAGGTCAGGAAGGTCAAACGAACGCTTGGCCACTCAAATCGCAAAACAAATGGTCGCGGTGCTTCCTGACATCGTAATTCAAGTCCAACAAGCTCTCGCCACAAATCCCATCAATCCTCCCCAACAAGAAGACCAAAATGTTGACAACCCTCCCTCCAAAAAGTGCTCTTACAAACACTTCAAGTCTTGCGATCCCCCGAAATTTGAAGGGACCGAAGGTGTCACTGCTCTCCTCCACTAGTTTGAGGAAATGGAAAACACTTTCCTCAATTGCGATTGTCCCGAGGATTGCAAGGTACGTTACTCAACCGGGAGACTATTTGGAGTAGCCCTGACCTGGTGGAACACAGAGAAGGGTAAGAGGTGAGTCGAAGATGCTATGGCCTTAACATGGGAAGAGTTAAGGGAAATAATGACAAGACGCTTCTGTCCAAGAAGCGAAATCAAGAAGTTGGAAGATGAATTCCACTCGTTAAAACAAAAGGAAGGAGATCATACTTCCTACGACAAAATGTTTCTAGAGTTGAATCAAATGATCCCCAACTTGTTCACCCCAGTGTACCGTTTGGTTGAACACTATATTCGAGGCCTCCCCTCGAAAATTCAAGACTCAGTTCTAAGCACTTCGCCTGCGACACTTGAAGCCGCAATGGAACTAGCTACCGAACTTACCGAAAATCGCATTCGAAATGGTAAATTCAAAGAGGAGAAAAAGAAAGCCCCCATTGAGGCTCAAACTTCAAACCATTCTGGCTCCTCTTTGAAGTTTACTGGTAAAAGGAACCGAAACACCAGAAACTTTGCTGTCACACAAACAAGTTTCCCTATCCCTGCTGCACCCATCACTCAAGTTGCCTCCTCACCTGCACCACATAAAAGGCCATACTCCGTCCCATACCCAAAATGCAACTGTTGCCAATACCATCATTTTCCTGATCATCCCTGCCTGCATTGCACCGGCTGTGGTCGCGCAGGTCACACCGTACAAACCTGCCGCGTACCTCAGCGAACGAACCGCCATCAGCCCTCAACCCAAACCCACCATCAGATAGTGGGTCAAGCCCAACAACCTTTACTACTACCACCTACCCAACATGTAGCCCAATCCTACTACCAACCCAACTATCCCATGATACAACCTATGCGGGCTTGTTACAAATGTGGAGACCCAAACCACTTTAGAAACACTTGTCCACGCTTGGTGAACATCATTCATGCCCAAGCTCAAGCAAATCCGGTGAATCAAGCTAACCAAGCTCCACCACCTGCAAGAGGAAGAGCTTACAACATCAACGCCAATCCTGTTGAAAATAATAACGGCTCAAACGAATCACCCAGCTAGTTTTCCTCACCAAGAATCAAGACTCAACTCCGACCGTCTAGTTTTAATGTTTTCTTTATGTTATCTCAATCTTTCCGTATCCCAGTTGTAAAATTTGGGAGTTTATGTATCCAAGAATTTTAATGCGAATTGATATTACAGTTTTGTTTTATACTCATTGATTTAACATTCATATCATCATACATCTCGACGTATCTCAATCTCATCATTTAAAGAAGTTGGGTTGTGTCGCACTTTTACATAGACTGACCCCTTCATCATAACAAACGAGAGAGGTACTGTCATCATTTAGTCATGTATCATTTCAGAATTGAGACTCAAGCTTTGGTTGTTGTGTTTGTTTATGTTTTAGAGTCACATAGAACTGATCATGATTTACTGATAAAGCCAACGAAAATTTGACAAGAATATGGTGGATACGCCGTTGGTACTTCCTATATATAAGTATTCTTGGCAAAGGATCAAAAGCATTACCAGGAGGTTATGAAAAGTTCCGTGTAGGTTTAAATATCGTCATGGTTGAAGTTTTTGTTTTATGATACATACCTTATCATTACAAACGTATCAGTTCCCTCAAAACTATTATGCATAAAATCGTAAGCGACATCAAAGATCAAATCCGAGAAGCCCAGCATGTTTCAGTAACAGAAAAGAGACGTACGCAAGGAGCCGTCTTGTGGAGCTAAACTTTAAATTGAAACTAAATCCGACGGTATTCTGTACTGTCTAGATCGCATATGGATTCCTGACCACAATAACCTTCGTGATTTCCTTATGAATGAGGCGCACAAAACACGATATTCTATACACCCAGGAGCCGACAAGATGTATCAAGACCTTCGATACACCTACTGGTGGCCTGGAATGAAAAAGGATATTGCTGATTTTGTTTCCAAGTGCCTTACATGTTCTAAAATAAAAGCTGAACATCAAAGACCCTCAGGACTTCTGGTCCAACCTGAAATACCTGTATGGAAGTGGGAAAACATAACCATGGACTTCATTACCGGGTTACCTCGCACTTCTGGTGGGTATGACACTATATGTGTAATCATTGATCGTCTTACAAAATCAGCTCACTTCATTCCGATCCGCGAAGATTTCAAGAACGAGAAGCTAGCTCGTATCTACATCAGCGAAATCGTAAGCTGTCGTGGTGTACCGTTAAGCATTATTTCAGATCGTGATGGTCGTTTCACTTCACGAACATGGCAAGCCGTACAAGCCGCTTTGGGTACACGATTAGACCTCAGTACCGCTTATCATCCTCAAACTGATGGACAATCTGAACGCACCATTCAAACTCTTGAAGATATGCTTCGAGCATGTGTCATAGACTTCAAGGGAAATTGGGACGCTCATCTACCATTAGTTGAATTTTCGTACAACAACAGCTATCATTCTAGTATCGGCATGGCATCTTTTGAAGCTTTATATGGTCGTAAGTGCCGATCTCCAGTATGTTGGCACGAAATTGGGGAAGCTCAAATCACCGGTCCGGAATTGATTCAAGAAACCACAGACAAGATCCATCAAATTCGAAAACAACCTTCTAGCCGGCTCAAAGTCGTCAAAAGAGTTATGCAGATAAACGACGAAAGCCTTTGGAGTTTAACATTGGTGATCATGTACTTTTAAAAGTATCACCGTGGAAGGGAGTAGTTCGTTTTGGCCAGAAAGGCAAGCTAGCACCACGCTACGTAGGACCTTTCAAGATACTCGAAAGAGTAGGACCTGTAGCATACAAGCTTGATCTACCAGAAGAACTCAACAGAATTCACCCCACATTCCACGTATCAAACTTGAAGAAGTGCCTCGCTGATGAGAACCTCCATATTCCCCTGGAAGATATTCAGATCGATGAATCTATGCATTTCATTGAAAGACCAGTAGAGATCATGGACTTCGAAGAAAAACGTTTAAGAGGATGTCGTATTCCAATTGTTAGGGTACGCTGGGAGTCGAAACGGGGACCTGAGTTTACTTGGGAACGTGAAGACTCAATGCGCGAAAAATACCCGCATCTTTTTCCTACTACCACTACTACTTAAATTTCGGGACGAAATTTCTAAAAGTAGGGGATACTGTAACATTTGTCAAAAACGGGTTTTCAAAACCCGCTTCGTTTGTAATCGAATATCAAGTTATAAATGTTTCGTTACGTATTTATGTTTATTTTAATTTTAAACGATGCATAATTAATAAACAAATTAGTATTTAAAAACTATAATTAATAAAAAGTGAAAATAAAATAAATAAAAAAAACCGGCTGCCGGGATTCGAACCCGGGTCAGCCGGGTGAGTCAAAGCTTTAACTCGCGTACATATAACCACTCCGCCACTTGATGTTTTTGTGAGTTCTAGGAAACAATTAAAACTTATGAACAACCATGAATCAACCTGTTGCGCCAAACTGAAACCGTAATCGGCTTCCAACCGTCCAAAACGTTTGAGTGATCGCGGATTCTATATTATAACCGATGCACCGACGATCCTAATCAATTCAGTCTTGAATTAACTTGAATTCTGGTGATGTTCGGTTTTTATAACCGAATATATTCATTTCCTGAATTACTCCAACAATAGCATCCTCTCTCGACTCAAAATCATCCGCAGAACCTTCAATTTCACTTTCGCTCTATTTTCAGTTCGTCGGAAAAGCTTTTTGAACTCGTCGGACTTTCGCCGGAAAACCGTGTCTTTCCTCAAAACAGTAAGTTTCTCAATTCTTCTATCTTCTATCAGTTGTTAAGCTTTTGCTAACTCAAACCCTTCAATCAGAATCAGTTCCACGCGACGATATCGGATAATCATCACTCGCCGGAAAATTTCTGAGAATTTCTAGAACTCGCTGTGAAACGGTATAAACCTTTAAACCTTCTGATAACTCTTGTTCAGTACTTCAATTCTACATCTAGCTAATCAAAACTGTTAATTGGTCCGTTCAGACGAAGCCCATAAAAACAGAGCCGACGACTCCGCCGGAATTCTGAGAAAGACCATTTTTCCGGTATGTCTACTCCCAAAATCTTTCCTGTCCATTTCGTTTTAATCACTTAAATGATTGTCAATCGAATTAAACAGAATCAGTAGGGTAATCGTTGTCTGTGATATTGTAACGAAGAAGATGAAGTTAGTTTGTATATAAGTTTAATATAAATTGGATATAATCTCGGGTTAGACACACAGTCCAGCGGTGGACTGTGTGCGCACATATATCACACGCCGCGAGTTCGATCCTTGACACAATTGTATGCTCTGTAATAAAGATGTTTTCCTTTTTAACTGAACCGGATTAACCCACTGAAGATGTTAAGTATATTAAAAATCAGTATATTAACCAGGTTAGACACACAGTCCAGCGGTGGACTGTGTGCAACACTAACCCACAGGTCCCGGGTTCGAGACCTGTTACACACGCCGGTTCGATGATTAAAATCCTTTTTAAAAAATAAATGAATTTTGAATAAATTAAAACAGTATATAAATATAATTAAAAACAGAAATATTTCGGGTTAGACACGTAGCTCAGTTGGTAGAGCTGCGTGCACGCGTACGGGAGGTCACGAGTTCGAACCTCACTCAGTGCAAACATTATAAACGACCGAACCGGTCAACAAGTCAAAGTCAAAAAGTCAACGGTCAACTCAAAAAAGTCAACATATTTTTTTTATATTTTTATTTATTTATTTAATTCAAAAATCAATTAAAAATACTTAAAAATAATGTTTTTAAAATTAGAAAATAGCCTTAAACTCACAAAAATATATCTAAAAATCCTATTAAAATTATTAACAAAATCCACTCATTTACCATACCTTTTCGTTATTATTTAGGTTAGTTAATTCTCGTCGATCAATCCTCTAAACTCGTGCGCATTTCAACATCTTCAACCGAACGCACCCAATGTGAGTGAATCTCTACAAATTCCCCGTTTTAATCACGTTTTTGGGGTGTATCATGTGTCTTATTATTTATCACATTTAAACTATTGTGTGTTTATCATATCCATGAACAAATGTGTATTCAACATGTATCAACTGTTTGTGTGGTTATTGTTTAGATTGAATTTATCATTTTCAGTACATACATTATCATAGGTCGCCGCTCCCCATTACATTATGAGCGTTGACCTGTTCCCCATTACATTATGAGCGTGAACCAGGCGTTGCCAACATACGATCGGCTCCGTTTGATTGAGCCTTGATCACACAGACATTTATCATAGGCCGTCCATTCCCCATTACATTATGAGCGTGAACGTTACGTTGCCAACATATACAGTTTCATTCATATTATATATTCATGCAAGTTGGTTTGTTATTGTATGTTTTTGTTTGTTGTTGTTATTGTTATTGTATGATCATTCTACGTTTGCTCACATATGATTATTGCACAATTTTCCATAATAAAGATAACAAGAGATCAATAATAAATGTTTTTCTAACAAGGTTCACTCGCCAACTTATGTTGACCCAAAAACCCCCATTTTTACACATGATACAGGTGATCCAGCTGCAGCAAGAAACACATAGGATGGCTTAGAAGAATAAACTGGTTTAGACATTGGATTGTTTAGTTGATTATTTTTCTTTGTATTTGTATGAACATGTTTGGAATATTGAGGATGTAATTTTGACTTTAATAAATATGAAACATATTAGTAAATATCATGAGCTTTAGTGATAACCCAATTATGCCCCGACTCTTATTCCGCTGCGGGTCGGGGTGTGACAAAAAGTAGGAGGGCGCAATGTAGGTCCACCTGGAGGATCAAGATAAACCTACTTCCTTGTTCATGCAACACACATACGAGTGCGGAATCCAAGTATGCATGCAAACCAAAGCAAAGTAGAAGACACACAGGATAACCAAAGATTCAATATCTTGATTAACTGATGAGAACTAGTACAAACATATACAAACAATGTTCATACAGACTCTATGCATTCACTCTGTGCTCTCAAAGTCTCAGCTTAGTATCCACTGGTCACTCGCATGAACTCTCTTACACATGCACTCATTTTTACTAAGAAGGTCATGTCTGCTTATATAGTGCCAACACCAAGCAACAGTACGAAGTATGTTGCTGGTTATACGAAACACCAAAAGACAATCTCCAAATAGACTCGTACGAATGAACTGGCTCGTACGAATCAGTAACCTTGCTCGTATGAATCAAGCTTGATCGTATGAGTGGTGTGACTCGTACGAGAAACATCTTGCTCGTATGAAGTATTCCCACTTGCATCAATTGTTTTCTTTGGAGATCGTGCCACAGACATAACGTTCCTAAGACTCAATAGTATGCACACATGCAACTGTTGTATACAGACATTCTAATCGTTGTATTAGATCCAGATAGGAGGATATCTTGATCTGGCCGACATGACCAATCTATACAGACACAGTACATAAGGACCGTACAATTACAGACGTAACTAAGAACAAGCTACATACACAAAAGTGTATCAACAAACTCCCCCTTGCCTGTTGCCTGGTCTTTGATCTTCATTTCTTGAACTGCCTGCTGTATCAACAAACTCCCCATGAAGATAATCAATCCATAGTTGATTGAGGATCCATGTCTACATTGTTTTCCAGACTCATCAAACCTTTCCTGTTTCCTCTGGAGTGTCACTTGAGGTAACTGGATCGGTCACGATCTGCTGCACATTACAATCTACCACTGGTGGTGGAACAGAAACTTTTGGCTGCGAGGATGAGGTCGAAGCAATAGTAATACCCGGGTCTTCAGAATCCTGATCACGTTTACGCTTGATCTCCTGAGCTTTGCATCTCTCATTCCACAGAATGTTCACTCGCTTTCTGCTCATTTCAAAGACGACTTTAATACCATTGAAGCCTTCCACCAGTTTAGCATTACGAGAATGATACCATTCCTTCAAGTCGTTATGCTTAGTAGACAATGTTTCCGTAGATCGTTGAACAACCGCATTACGTTCTTTCAGTCGGTTCAACTCAATACCCCAAGAGTTATCAGCTGCTCTCATCTGTTTTAGCTGAGTTGCCCTTTTGCATCTGCAGCCTTCAGTTGCTCATTTTCTTTCCTTAACTGTGCAATTACAGAATCATGTTTTCTAATAGTCTCTTTCAAAGAATTTATCTACAATTGTTGCTTGACAGTTGTGTTTCGGTTTGAAGACATAAATTCTGAATGCTTGTTAATCTCCATTGCGGCAGCTTGCAACTGAGTGAACAGAAATTCCACCTTCTCATCTTGATCAATTTTAGAGAACAAACGACTTCCTCGTTTAGACTTTTGATGATGAGTATACAAATTATTTCAATTTTCGTATGTATGTATGCAAAAACTTTATTTCAAATTGATCAATTTTCGCAAACAAATTTATCAGGGAATATACACGAAAAATTATTTCAATTTTTCGTATGTATGTATGCAAAAACTTTATTATACCGTTGTACTCAGCGAATTTGTCTTCCGGATCCAAGTAGGCCAACATGTTATGTCTCGGCTCAGACATAATTTCCACTTCTGACTTGACAGTTCTTTTCGTTGCTGGTTTTCTTTTATGTTCTCTTTGTTCCATTCTGTACTCAAAAGTCAATTATAATTAGAACATAAATTTATCGGGGAATATACACGAAAAATTTATTTCAATTTTTCGTATGTATGTATTCCCTGAATGAAGAAATACTGACTCGTACGAATAACAATTAATTCGTACGAAAACAACTTGTGATGATGAGTTGTGGGTTGGGACTGTTGAACTGAAGAAGGGGTAGGTTGCGATTGAACTGGAGTATCTTCAGCTGAAATTCTTTCAGCTGCTGTGGTGCTTGATTGTTGTGGTTCAGGAGCTGTAGCAGGTTCTGTCATTACAGGTTCAGTTTCCTCCATTGTAAAGGTAGACTGGTTTCTACAACTGGTTCTTGTATAGTTTCCTGATGTGAGGTTGTAGGTTGTATGATTTCAGGTTGAGCCGAGGAAGTATTCGCAAACGAACTCCTCTGTTTCTTTCTACTCTTGTCTCCAACTGAAGTACCTACATCATTAGTACCACAATTACCATTAATATTAATATCACCATCATCACCATTTCCATTTTTATGACCAAATCTATCTTTGATCATTTTCTCCAAGATAGGTTCTTCATTATCAGAGTCACTGTCATCATGGCACCACTTGTCGTTTTCTGGTGCAACATAATCGTCGTTTGCCAGAAAACAGATCAATCTTCGAGGAGGTGTGCTTTCCGTGTAGCGTTTTGCTGCAACTCCTTTAAAGATTTTCAATGAATTTTCCATCATAACTTCTACTTTTAGAACATCATTGTCATTCTTCAGAAGATTCGGATGTTGCATATTTAAGATCATCTGAAGAAAACGGGGATACATCCAAAACTTGTTTCCACCATAACCGGTTCTACTCAGGTTCTCCTTCATGTTTGCGAAAATATACCTTGAAACACTGAACGGTTTGTTCAATGTCAAAGCTATCATCATTCCAACCAAGTCGTTATTTGCCATGTCATAACCACTTCGTCTATTGCTCAAACACTGAATTAGAACATGTAGAAAGAACTTGTATCAGAGTGGTGACCATGCTTTGTTGATTTATCCTACCAAAAAGTCTCCAACACACTTCATACGCATCAAACATCCATGTTAACACTTCAACGCCACTGAGAATGGAGCTTCAGGATCATCACCAAGCTTCAATACTGAATTAATGATTTCGGCAATCACGTATACATACAAGTTGTTACTTTTCCGTGGATGACTTCCTTCCCATTAACTCCAATGATTTTAGCTGAATCCCAAAATTCCTTGATCAACGTCTTGTACACTATAGCCTTGTGCGTGATAGCATGATGTATCCTTGAGTCGCGCAAAAACTTCATTATACCGTTGTACTCAGCGAATTTGTCTTCCGGATCCAAGTAGGCCACCATGTTATGTCTCGGCTCAGACATAATTTCCACTTTTGACTTGTCAGTTCTTTTCGTTGCTGGTTTTCTTTTATGTTCTCTTTGTTCCATTCTGTACTCAAAAGTCAATTATAATTAGAACACAAATTTATCAGGGAATATACACGAAAAATTATTTCAATTTTTCGTATGTATGTATGCAAAAACTTTATTATACCGTTGTACTCAGCGAATTTGTCTTCCGGATCCAAGTAGGCCAACATGTTATGTCTCGGCTCAGACATAATTTCCACTTCTGACTTGACAGTTCTTTTCGTTGCTGGTTTTCTTTTATGTTCTCTTTGTTCCATTCTGTACTCAAAAGTCAATTATAATTAGAACATAAATTTATCGGGGAATATACACGAAAAATTTATTTCAATTTTTCGTATGTATGTATTCCCTGAATGAAGAAATACTGACTCGTACGAATAACAATTAATTCGTACGAAAACAACTGATTTGAACAAACAAATTACCAAGTCAAATAAGTTACTGATTCGTACGGGTAAGTGGCTCGTGCGATTCAAACCTTACTTCGTGCGAATTAAGGCTATCTGTTTGTGAACCCCACTTTAAGATTAGATTATCTTCGAAAAACTTATTTTTGTTAAGGATTTCTTTTCTTAAAGTTTGTTGTTCTAATGTCAGTCATGGTCACATGGTCAGATAGTGTTTTAAGTTGTTCATCTTCAAAGTATGCCAAACATTTTTAAGAATAACTTAAAGAAATCAAAAACAACTTGAAGGGAGGTGTAAGGATGATGTGAGCAAAGTGAAAGTGAAGTTTCACCATAGAACTTCATTTCCTTTTATACCACATCATAACTCGCATGAAATACCCTTGGATCGTACGAAGCACTACCCTTCGCATGCACCAGCATTGGTTCATTCGTACGAGATACACACACTCGTACGAAATACCTCTGATTCGTACGAATCCAAGTTTTTCTCAAAACTGGATTTCAGTTCTTCGAGGACCTTAGGTTTTTCGTTGACCTGTTTAACAACTTTACACATATCCACACAAATCACAAAGTTATGTTAGGGAAAGTGCTTTTAAACAGATTTTGTTTCTTTGAGATGGGTTTACTCATTGTAAGAAAGTACTTTTATGAAGTTGCGATATCTAAGCGAATGGTTTTTAGGGCAGATCTTGGTAGAAAACCTTTGAGCTTCAATTTTGGCTAGTTAAAAAAGGAACTTATTTTAACAACAAAGTAAACTAAAACTAAAATAACTACTAAACTATAAACTATATATTTACCTGGTAATCTTTTTCAGAGTTTCAAGGTAAGAGAATCATACCAGCTTTTAATCTTGTCAAAAACAGGTTTTGTTAAAACATCAAATTAAATAAATAAGTATTCTACTATGATTATCGGTATTGTTGTCCATGTAAGCTCAACTTATCAAATGTAATCATGATTAGGAGATATGATTAATGTATGATTTATACTTACTAGCCGGTGTTCAACCACTTCACGACACATTCCCGTATCAAGATATGCTCGAGAGAAAATCTTACCGGTGAGTATACTGCTTATCATCTATTTTGACGTATATGATGTGAGATACTCACTTATTTTGATTGAAAAACAAGCCCTATGTGATTAAATCACTTATTGATGAGGAACTTGATTTTCAAATGCATGCAAGGCGCAGGAGTAAGTCCGTGAACAAGTTAGTACGATCGTACCGACAAAGAGACGAACTTAGCTCCCGCATGAAGCTGTGATATTTTATCACTTATTTTTGGGTGAATGTGATATTTTTATCACTTATTGATGGTCGTATGCAGTATTTACACGTATGTATGGTATCATGGAAATTCTAGACTTGCGCCACCGTTATTTACGGCAAAAGATTCAACCATGATGCCCAGATGATAAGTCAGCATAAAGACCGCATATCTCAGAACCTCGGCACACTATCAAACGAAATTTCGGTATCAAGACTATATGCCAATGAATGGTTCCCACCTGGCTTGAAGTCTGTTAAGTTTATATCAACCTGCACATTTTAATCTGATTGTGAGCCTACCGATACATCATTAGTAAAGCTACTTATCAATTTTCGTTCTTTGTTCTTAACTGTTTATGACAGATCACCAGTGTATTTCAACATCTTCAGCTTATCTATCCAAGAAACTCATTTTTTATTTTTGGATTTTCTATTGTTTTTGTATTTTTCTGAAATTTTCTCCCCTTTAAATATAGAAGGTAAATAAATAAAAGACATATTTTTGTATTTTTGCATTTTTCTGATGTTTTTGTATTTTCTTGAAAACTTCTCCCCCTAAAATATAAAACTAAGAAAAACGGAAAATCTTTTTGGAGTTTTAGTTTTTAGAAAAATATTTACAATAATTGTTTAGCCAAAGAAGATTTACTCGGGTTTCACTTTGATGCCATTGACCAAAAGAAGATAGTCAAAACAAGATTTGTCAAAAGCTTCGGTAAACAGGTCGGCACGTTGGTGATCGGTGTGGATTTTAATAACAATGATAAGTTTCTTTACATAACAATCTCGTATGAAATGATACTTAATCTCCATGTGAGTCTTTGAGTGCTGTACAGGATTACGAGTGATCTATAAAGCAGCTTCGTTATCAACAAAAATAGGAGTAGTTAGAAATTCAAAACCGTAGCCGCGCATTTGCTGTTGAATCCATAGAACCTGCGAGCAGCAACTAGAAGCAGAAATATACTCAGCTTCACAGGTTGAGGTAGCTACACAAGTCTGCTTTTTGCATTGCCACGTGACTAGGCGATTTCCCAAAAACTGACATCCTGCTGATGTTGACTTTGCATCAATCTTGCAGCCACCATGATCAGAATCACTAAATGCTGTCAGATCAAAGTTATCATCCTTAGGGTACCATAGACCAGTGTCTGGGCGACCCTTCAAATAACGAAAAATCCTTCACAGCCATCAAATGAGAAACTTTTGGACTGGACTGGTAGCGCGCCAAAAGACATGTTGGGTACATTATATCGGGTCTTGAAGCAGTAAGATACATGAGAGATCCGATCATAGCAAGGTAGAGAGATGGTTCCACATGTTCACCCACTCTGTCAGGAGTAATCCCATGATTCTGATCTAATGGAGTTCCCAAAGGCTTTGAGTCTTCCATTTGAAATCGCTTGAGAATATCCCCGATGTACTTGGTTTGATGAATGAAGATTCCTTCCTTTGATTGCTGAACCTGCAAACCTAAAAAGAAATTCATTTCTCCCATGGTGCTCATCTCAAACTTCTCCTGCATAACCTGCTCGAATTCTTTGCACATTTGTTCGTAGGTAGATCCAAAAATAATATCATCAACATATACTTGCACAAGTAGCAAATCCTCATTCCTTTCCTTGATGAAGAAAGTACAGTCGATCAATCCTCGTTGAAAATCATTCTTCAGAAGATAGGTAGACAACGTTTCATATCAAGCCCTTGGAGCTTAATGAAGACCATATAACGCCTTGTTGAAAAGCCAAACCTTGTCAGGATGGATTGGATCTTCAAAACCTGGCGATTGCTCAACATATACCTCTTTCTCAGCCACACCATGAAGAAATGCACTCTTCACATCCATTTGATAAACGGTGAACTTCTTGTAGGACGCATAAGCCAAGAAAATTCTTATGGCCTCAAGTCGTGCAACCGGTGCATAAACTTCATTGTAATCAATTCCTTCCACCTGATTAAAGCCCTGGACAACCAATCGCGCTTTGTTTCTCACAACAACACCTTGGTCATCCTTCTTGCATTTGTACACCCATCGTGTACCAATCTTCTTGTAGTTATCAGGTCTGTCAACTAACTTCCACACACCCAACTTCTGAAACTGTTAAAGTTCTTCCTGCATGGCTTCAACCCAAGAGTCTTCTTTCATTTCCTCTTTCTAAGATTTTGGTTCAACTTGGCAAACATAACAGGCAAAAGATCAACCATTCTATCCCCTAGATTCTCTTATTTCCGAATACAGGCCAACATTCTGGTTGTTTCGAAGCTGATTACATGTCTGCACACCACTTTGGACATCTCCAATAATATTCTGCTGAGGATGGGTATTATGGATTCGAGTTTCTGGAACATCAGGAACTCGAGAGTTTATACCCAAATTGTTGATATTCAGATCAACCGTCAAATCGAGTGCTGGATTTGATGAGGATGTAGATGCATGACCTTCAGTCATCCCTTGAGGTTGTATAATTAACATGACATCTGAAATTCCAGGAACCGCACCAGAGGTTGCTTCATTTGCATCATGAAAATCATCATCTTCTGATGAAACATTATAATCTGCAACATCTTCAAATTCCTCATTTTGAACAAGATTGTTAACCGAAGTCGACACTTGAGGGTTAACAATAATTGGTCGAACTAATGACGAGTCAACTGCTGTATCACTTTCCAGCAACATTTGAGCCGCAACAGATGCATCATCAAAAGTTGGCAGATTAAAGGAGTCGAACAGTCTATCGTAGTCAAACATCCAAGGAGCACTCAGAGCTCTTACTAATCTATGTATTTCTGAACCTTGACTTCACCCCATTCTTCAATCTTCTTTGAAGACAAATTCCGCACCCTGAAATTTGGAGTAGCATATCCAAGAAAGAAGCCTTCGATAGATTTCGGTGCATGGAGCTCCAAAAGGTTCTAAGAAAGAAACATATGGTTTCCTTTTATGTAGCAACTCAAAACATGTTTTCCCATGTCTCTTCACTGTTAGAACTCTATTCATCGTGTAACATGCAGTAGCAACAACTTCTCCCCAAAATTGAACGAGAAGTTCTGATTCTACTAACATGGTTCTTGCTGTTTCAATCAGAGTTCTATTCTTCCTCTCAGCGACACCATTCTGTTGTGGTGTGTATCGAGAACTGTATTCATGCAAAATGCCCTTTGAAGAACAGTACTCATCTATAACTTGATTCTTAAATTCGGTGCCATTGTCACTTCTGATTCTCCTTACCTTCAGATTGTACAAATTTTCAAGCAGAGTTAGGAGATTCTTGAGGATTTCGGGAACTTCACTCTTATGTGCCAACATATTCACCCATGAAAATCTTGACTAGTCATCAGTAACTACTAAACAGTAAGAACTACCAAAGGTAGTCTTGTGTTTCATAGGTCCAAAAAGGTCCATATGAAGACGTTCCAGAGGCATATTCAAAGTGTTGATCTTCTTCACGGGATGAGATTTTCTTGCTTGCTTTCCTTTCTGGCACGATACACAGATGTCTTGAAGATGAAAGTTTTTGACTGGTACGCCATTCACAAGATTATTCTTCACCAAATAGTTCATTTTCCTCAGGTGAATGTGTCCCATTCGTCTGTGCCAAAAGATTGATTCCTTTTCAGTGGCTTTTGAGACAAAACATGTGACTTAAGCAGATGTTGTAATAGCTTGGCTCATATCAAGAATATATAAGTCGTTAATTCTTGGAGCCGATAAGAGAATCCATTCTTTGGGGATCTTGAATCCGGGTTTCAACACATAACATCCGGCATCATCAAAATGTATTGTAAACTTCTTGTCGCATATTAAAGAAACGCTAAGAAGATTGTGATCAATTTGTCGCACATAATTGATCTTATCAAAACTCACAACACCATTGGAGACCATTCCCTCTCTAGTGATGCATCCACCTTTATCACCAGCAACATAACCACCCCGAATGCTTTTCACATCATACAGGAGCCATAAGTCGCCCGTCATGTGCCTCGATGTTCCACTGTCAACAATCTAATGACTATTCACAGTTCCTCCTAGAACACCCTGCACATTTCAAAGACCAGATCAGTTTGAGATGGGGACCCAAGCCTTAGTGGTCTTGGGTCGCCCTTTATCATCAAAATGTGATTTCTATTTCTTGATGATTTGCAAATTGTGAGCCTCCTCTTGAACCATCACCGGCCTTAGGTTTCCAAGATTTATGTAATTTACCAGAATTACTATTATTTACAGTTTTAACAGTTTCTGGTTTATTAAATTTGATGATCTTGGATTCCTTTCTGAAGAATCCGGTTTTAAAGCTTTTTCAATTGCTTTTACTTGTTTATGTTTCTGTTTTTCTTCTTGTTCTTTAACAATTCTTTTGTCTTGTTTTGGAGAAACAAATCGACGTTGGCAAGTTGGTTCAGAAATGATTCTTTCAACAAATCTTGGTTTGGCTGGATTTGTACAATTTTTTATAATGTGGCCAAATTCTCCACATTTGAAACATGTTCTCCTTTCAACAAAATTGGGTGATCGTGTTTCACGGCTTGATGTTGAACTTGTGGGTCTTGAGGTACTGGGTTCATTTTCATTGCACCCATTTGTATGTTGAGTGTAATTATTTTGACTGTTTCTTTTCAAAATCTTGACTTTGTTCACAAAATCTATATTAGACTTGCCTTCAAAGGTCTCGACTTTATCAGTATCCTTAGAACTCACAAATTTAACATTTTTAAGCTTCTTCTTGTAGCGAGAGCCTTTTGCTTCAACCTTTGGTTGTGAAACTTTTGGCTTTTCAACTCACTTCTCTTGTTTTTCTCTTGAAAATGATAATGGTTGTGATTTGGTTGGCTTTTCCTTCTCTAAAAATTTGGTTGTTAAATTTTCAAACACTTGATCTATAGAGATTGGATTTACATTTTTAATTGGAAAATCTTTGTTAGAGTAGATTTTCTTATCTCTAACCAGAGTATACAACACATTATCTATTTCATCTGTTGACACTTTTGTCTTGACAGATTTCTTAGGATCATTCTCTTGATTTTCAACAGGTTTAGCACTGGGAGCAACAGAGAGTTCTACTCCTTTCCTTTTATCAAGAGGTTGATCCTGATCACTTCTGATTGATTCATCATCTGATGTATCATCTTCCTCTATGTCAGATGGATTTTGGTCAACATCAGATGACGAGTTTTCTTGTTTGCTTGGTTCTTGTGAGGAATTGTCTAGCTTGAACCCTAATCCTGCTGCAAATTCTTCAGGATTAAGTGGTGCGAAGGGTTCAAAGCGAGGCATCTCCTCTTCATCAGGTAATTTAGTATAGTTGTGTTTCATCGGGGGTGGACACGACTTATACCCAATGCATTTAACATCTCCTTTTAGTTTTTGAACATCAATGATATGATCAAGCACATATCGGGAGTTAGAATAACTGTCCAATTTAATCTTGATTGCATCATGTTCGCATTTAGCGATGGCTAACTCTTTTTTTGTTTCTTCAAGGAGATTAATGTAGTTATTAAGTCCTGTCTGTTTATTCAAAACTGTTTTTGTTAATTCAGAAACGCTTTTCTTTAGGGTTTCTATTAAAGATATGAATTCTTTTTCGTTTCGAGTTAAAGCCAAGTTCGCCTCTTTGCATTTAGATAGTTCAACAACTAACTTTTGATTATGACTGTTGATCGTTTCAAATTTTGTTCTTAATTCAGCACAGTCATTGCAAATTTTAGGAGATTCGGAATTTACCTGACTTATAGAACCTGCAACGTTTGCCATGAAGGCAGTGTGATGAGGGAATGTTGCATCATTTGTAAAGAGTTTCTCTGTTTCCTTCACTGCAGCTTCTGCTTTCCTCATTAGACCCACCTTTTCACTCTTCATCTTCTCAGCTTCATTCAGCAACTTGCTGGCCTCACCATCACTTCCTTCTCTGATCTCTGTATCAGATCCATAACCACCCGAACTCAAGCATTCTTCATCAGAACTACCAGTATACCCTGAAGTATCATCATCATCTGAGTTATCAATGCTGTGAACGTGCGTGATTCGGTTGATGATCTTGGCGTAACATGCCGTTCCTCCGTTACTCTCATTTCCCAATTGAACTGACCAATCGCATCCTTCATCGGCTTGAACAACTAAAGCTTTGCTATTTGAAGGTCCATATTGATTGGTGTTGTTTGGGTTACCAACAGCCACTATTCTTCTATCATTGCTAATTTAGGCTGTATTGGATGGTTGTGGTTGGTTTCTAAAGGGGTAGTGATTTCGTTGTTTGCTGGGCCTCGTGCACTCACGTTTGAAGTGCCCTCTTTCTCCGCGGTTGAAGCAAGTAACGGCATTTTTATCAAAACCATATTTTGTATCCTTCTTGCTCTCGAAACTGGTTCTTCCTGTTCTGCTCATGTAATCGTTTGCTCTTATCACCGCACTAGCAAACGCCCACTTGATATCCATTAGCTCCATCTCATCTTTGTCTATCTGCCGGTAGTCTTCATTTGTCAAATTGATGTTTCCAAATTGACCAGCTACCAATCCGCAGTAGGCACTGATCATGGTGTTGAGAAGTTCCATATGCTCTTGAGCAACTTCTACGCTGACTTCGGACAGAAGAGATGTGTCATGTCTGACAGTGTTGGGGTTTGCAGATTGAAAGTTGTTTCCATAGAAAGCCTGTTGAGGAGCTTGCTGTGGAACTTGAGGTGCTAGATCTCGTGGTTGGGGTAGAAAGGCTTTTGGATCAAATGCTTGTCTGAAAGCTTGAGTACTTGAGCTTGCAGACTGATTTGTTTGAACAGATTGTGGTAGAAAGGGATTCACATTATACAAACGCTATTTGAAGCTTCGGTTACTGACTTGCACTGTTACCTGTATTAATACCTCTGAAGTACATCTCAGGGTTTTGTGGAACAGTGACTCTTTGTGCCTTTCGAAGTTCTTCTTCGTTCTTGTTCTCTAGTTTCTACACAAATTCATAAATACTGATTGAGTCCAAAACACCTGTATGTTTTAATAAGTCAATAAATTGACCCCATTTTGGCAGTAATGCTTCAGCAAAGCGCATCATGATTTCTTGCGGAGATGCTAACACTTTGTAAGAGTACATTTCGCCAAGAAGATGGTAAAACCGTGTGGTCATATCATTTGATGTTTCATTTTCCATGAACATAAAACCTTCAAACTCCTTCTTAAGCAGATCATGCCGAATTTTCCTGGTTGTAGCATTACCCTCTCCTCTTGCTTCCAGGGTATTCCACAGATTTTTCGTGGCCGTATAGTACACAAACTGATGATAGATATCTTTATGGAGTGCCTGTGTTAGGATAAAAAAGCCTTTTTCTCTAGGTCATATGCCTTTTTATCACTTTCATTTAGATTGGCTAAGAAGGTTGGATTTGATCCGGCTTCTTCGAGTGATTCTTTATAGGGTGTAGTAAAACATGTCCACAATTTTGTGTTCTGACCGAGAACATAGGTGTGAAAATGACTTTTCCACGAAGGATAATTCTTCATGTGGTTTAGCTTTGGTGGATGGTTATTACTCCCAGTTCACTCTCGCTCATTAGAAGAGTTTGGATGTTCTGGTTCTGGTTTGCGACACACGCCCATTGATTTGCGGTAATCATGGTCGTATGTTGAGGCATCAATGACTTAACCCATGAGGTTGCGGAGCTTTGCGAAGACTCCTGATTTGAGCTTGAACCACTACTCCAATCCCACGGATTAGAACTCATTATATTTTCTTGATTATGAAAAATTGAAAGGTGTAAAGTTTGAATTTTTGAAAATAACAGTTCCCTTTTAAAAATTCACAATTTTGAAGAAAATACAAATTTTGAAAACACAAAGCTTGAAAAGCTGAAACACGAAAAACACCTACTGAAGAAGGTTATTCGTACGAACCAATGTTTCGTACGGATAAAAGTTCTTCGTACGAACAAGATGATTCATACGGAGGATCTTCTTTGTGCGAACCAGGTTGTTCGTGTGGATGACTAATCTTTCACACGGGCAGCTTGGTTCTTCGTGTGGATGTTTATTCGCACATGCTGTTTTTCAAAGTGTTTCCCAGAGGAATCTTTTGCAGAGTTGGTTTGGTGAAAACTTTCTTTTTCTTGTACAGACTGGTTTTCGAAAGTGGCCTGTTGTCTACCCAATTTTAGTTAAAAAGACAAACATTCCATCAACTTTTACAGGTATAATAGTCAAAGTCCAAATGTCAGAAAGTTGGTCAACCCTACAACACAATCCGATGAGTTTTCCGGTGAGTTTCTTCTGCAAATGTGTTCAACTTGAACAAAAGAGAATTTTAAGAAAAACCAGATTTTAACATGTCTCCATGTATTCTAACTAGGTTTGTATGAAAATTTTTTGCATGCAACAGGTTTTAACCAAGTTTTAAGTTAGTTATCTTTTCA
Organism: Scalesia atractyloides; assembly: GCA_947069175.1. Classification (NCBI taxonomy): domain Eukaryota; kingdom Viridiplantae; phylum Streptophyta; class Magnoliopsida; order Asterales; family Asteraceae; genus Scalesia; species Scalesia atractyloides. The sequence goes on along the minus strand of CAMTDV010000001.1, from coordinate 48,648,487 downwards.
AAACTTAAGTTTTCTGCTGGAAGTTCAAGAACACTTCAAGAAACCTTCAAGCTAGCTCAGACACACACTAAGCTTGGTTTTGAACAAGGAAGAGAGCCAATGCTCTGATACCACTTGTAGGTCCACCTGGAGGATTAAATAAACCTGCTTCCTTGTTCATGCAACACACATACGAGTGCGGAATCCAAGTATGCATGCAAACCAAAGCAAAGTAGAAGTCCCACAGGATAACCAAAGATTCAATATCTTGATTAACTGATGAGAACTAGTACAAACATATACAAACAATGTTCATACAGACTCTATGCATTCACTCTATGCTCTCAAAGTCTCAGCTTAGTATCCACTGGTCACTCGCATGAACTCTCTTACACATGCACTCACTTTTACTGAGAAGGTCATGTCTGCTTATATAGTGCCAACACCAAGCAACGGTACGAAGTATGTTGCTGGTCATACGAACACCAAAAGACACGAAAGACAATCTCCAAATAGACTCGTATGAATGAACTGGCTCGTATGAATCAGTAACCTTGCTCGTACGAATCAAGCTTGATTATATGAATGGTGTGACTCGTACGAGCAACATCTTGCTCGTACAAAGTATTCCCACTCGCATCAATTGTTTTCTTTGGAGATCGTGCCACAGACATGACGTTCCTGAGACTCAACAGTATGCACACATGCAACTGTTGTGTACAGACATTCTATTCGTCATACTAGATCAAGATAGGAGCATATCTTGATCTGGCCGACACGGACCAATCTATACAGACAAAGTACATAAGGACCGTACAATTACAGACGTAACTAAGAACAAGCTACAGACACAAAAGTGTATCAACACGCAACCATCCTTTATTTACCTTTTTCGGGTTCTTGTTCAAGAAGGTGTGAGTCGACTCGCTCTAGTCTAAACCGTTGGTGTGAAGTTCACAAGCCGCTCTGGAGTCCTTCATTGCAGAGTCGATAAATGGATGACTATCGTTTTTTTGTTTTTGCACAGAGTTAGGGTAGATTTGTTGGCCTCGGTATTGTTTATTCCTGAGTGTGGTTCCATCAGTTCTTCGATGCTCTTGTTCCTTGACGAATATCGCACCTTCATCATGCATTCTATTTTCTTGAGTTTTTGGAGAATCCTCTTCTCTATTTGACATAGTTCTTCCGAACTTATGTCTCTTATAGAAGAGGTTTGATGTAATTCACGAGGAGGATGGTAGTTATTGTTTTTACTCCAGCCCATCTTAGGGTGATCGTCATAGGAATTTGATGGGTCTAAATAGTGGGGAATAATTTTTAGAACGGAGATTTTAAATCTTTAGGAACTCCACCATATAATTGACACAATTCACTATAAGATTGGTGGGGGTAAAAATAATCATTAACATCCATGGTTACAAGATTAGATTTTAACCGTCGGGATCGAACGGTATCGTTCTCTAGAAAGTGCTATTGAGACACGGCCCCGTGCTACAGCTTCTATCTAGCAGAAAACAATTATGAGATACTTGGAAACTAACATGGCCCTGTGTTGATCAAACACGACCCGTGTTGTTTTTGCAGAGAATAAAATTTTGAGAAAAAGAAGAAAACTTAAAATGAAAAATTATAAAAGCATAAAAATGATAGGGCGCCGATTTTAAACTTTCTTAAAATTCTTGTGTCCCCAGCAACGACACCAAAAACTTGACGTGATGCGAGCGTGGGTGATTTTTAGATAAATTTTAAGTACTTTTCACTCGTTTATTCGAGCTTTAAATTTATAAAAACACGATATGCAACTATCACTCTCTACAACGCATAGGGCAAGTGCACCCATCGTTGGCCTACTATAGTGATGGCAGGATACCGAGGTCATCCAAGGACACAAGAGCTTTTAATGCCGGAACACAGTCGACGTCTAATATGATCAAATTTTTAGGAAAGGTTTTTAATAAGTAAAATTAAAGAAATAACAAAAAATAATAAAATAAACAAATAGACAAGATAGAATCACTTGTTTCCGACTCATTATTTACGTACACTTTGATGATTTCCACGCTTTGGGTTTTTTAAGAGATTATCTTAGTTAAAGTGGCATGTCCCTCTTTTGGAGGCAACGCTACCCTCAACCATATTGGTCTTAGTCAGTAGGGATACAGTCCCGCAAGGCCGAAATATTGAAAGATAATTAAGTTATTAATGCAAAAAGTGGCATGTCCCTCTTTTGGATGCAACGCTACCCTCAACCATATTGGTCTAAGTCGGCAGGGATATAGTCCCGCAAGCCAGTTTAAAGTTTTAATAGTAGTTTATTTATAAGGGATTCAAGTTGTTCGTACATCCCCTGATTTGATGTTATCTGCCTCAAGGGAAGTCCTAATAAGCTTGCACCAAGTACTCGCAGGATCTATACACTGAACGAGTCAAGAACTTTACCCATACCACCCTTCTAACCCCTTTTCAGGCAGTTAACATGCTTTATATAGACCGTAAAAACACGAATGAGTGAATCAACGAAATATGAAAGTTGATATAATAAAAAAATCACTTTAAAAAAAACTAGTTATTAAAGTCATTAATACATACCCAATTAAAAAGTTAACCAAGGCTAGGAAATCAAAAGTAATACATAAATAACTTTTCTTCACCAAGTGATGTAAGAGATTGGCCAAGCATGGCTTTTGTTTGACAAAACTCTTACGATCAATCTTGGATCCCAAGACTACTACACACACTCTAAGATGGATGATGGATGATGGTGGTATTATGGTGTTGGAGTGGTGGCAGGTGTGAGAGAAGTGGTTTGCCAAGAGATGTGTTGAAATGAAACCAAGCACCCTTTTTATAGATAGAAACAAACCCTTCACACAGCCCAGTGCCCACAGGGCACGACCCCATGTCTTCCTTCTTCTCTGTGTTCATTTAATACGCATATCAGATAAGTCTGCTACATGGCCCCATGTGTCAACGGCACGGCCCCAAGGCCATTGTACTTGCTGTACTATCCCAGATATGCAAATCTGGAAGTTGATCACGGCCCGTGCCCAAGGGAACACGACCCCTTGTCTCTTGTTTGCTTATGTTTGTCTTCTTCTGATATGGAATTTTGAAGGGGCACGGCCCTATGCCGACAAGGCATGGCCCCGTGAGAGACTTCTGGTTCATTGTTTTTAGTTTTGGGGTGAAGCTTAGAGGGCTGGTATAGTGTGTTGTCTTCCCGTCTTCTATACTTATGTTGGATTTTTTCATTAATTTGTTGCTTTTGTACATTTAAGCTCTTTTTATCCTGAAAATTAATAGTATACAAAGAAACACACTTTTTCCAACATTAGTACTAAAAATGGTTAATTTTATACCGTATTTGATACAATTTATATGTTGCATTTGACGCATATCAAATACCCCCACATATGAATATTTGCTTGTTCTCAAGCAAAACTCTTTAATATTTGCTTACACATACAAATGGAATTGGTAGAGAGGAAATTTTTGGGTCTTGTTTGTAGAGTGTCGGGAATCCAAGTTCTTTTATTCTTGTTTTTATAGTATTATAATCCTATTCAAAATGTTTTATTTAGAACACTTTAGCTAAATATTTTTGGGCATAAGATGCCTCTATAAAATTTCATTTAGCTATATACTAATTCATACACCTCGTAAGTGATCACTTAACACTCGGTCAAAAATGTATAAGTGAAACTCTCGATACCGGTATGGAACTTACTTCTACCATATGCTTGACAAGTAATCAAACCTCCTCATTTTTAACAGAATATTTGTAAATATCAAGAGAACTTTTAGAAGGGTAGTTTGTTGGCTAGGGTAGTGTGGTTTTATTGAAAAGTGGCTAAAAATGTAAAATGTCGGTTTTCTTTTGAAAACTTATTTATTTGTGACTTAGTTATAAACTATATGTTTATAAGCAATAATTTTTCTTACAAATTCCAAATAACTAGAGAGAATTTTATATATATATATATATATATATATATATATATATATATATATATATATATATATATATATACACATATTATTCTTTTTGAATTAAACTAAGTCACTTCTTTTTATAAATTTTAAAATATTCGTATTTTACTAAAATAAAGGGGTGTGAAAAAGAAAAAAACTGGTTTTTGGGCGATGGGTAGCGTGTGCAAAATGGTGTTTTGCGGGTTTTGAAACGAAAGGTTTAAGCTCAAAGGGTTTAACTAGGGGAATATTTTTATTTTTGGTGGGGAGGTAAAAAGAATATAAAGTTGAAGATGAAAAAGAGGGTTTAAATATCCTAATGCCTCCACCATATACTTAATTGGATTTGCGGTAAGGACCGGGAATGTATTGTCTTGTCAAGTTCTAGATTCGTAATAACCACACGGCTATTCACACAAGAAATGAAAAGGAGCATTTAGTAAACATATAAATTGGAATGCTTAGTAAAGGCTCAAAACATACATTTTTGTGGGAAAAAGGGTAAAAGCGTGAAATTATATATACAATCAAATTTTACAAAGAATTGTCATGCCTTTTTATAATTTCTTCCTATATGGTTCTTTTTATCACGGCGCTATCGGTTGTAAACTTTATAAAAACTTGGAAATTTGTAGATATTAGTTTTTAGCTTAAACTATAAACAAGACAAAAACAAACTAAAAAAAATTGTTTATGAAAAAGATTTGGGGTGTTTTAGTGTTTCCAAGTAGAGTTTTGTGTAAAGCTTGTTTTTTAGGACAAGCAATTTCAAGTTAAGCTTCCCCCCACACTTAAATTACACATTGTACTAAATGTGTCCAAAATTGGTTAAAATTGATTAAATGTGTAAACGTGGGTTAAAAACAACAAATTTTTCAAAAACCAAAAACTTGACATAGGGGCGTGTTTGAGGGACACGGCCCCGTGTCAAAAGTGCTAGTACCAGATTGTTGAGAAAATTTTCAGAAGGCAGACACGGGGGCGTGTCTAGGGGCACGGCCCCGTGTCAAAAGTGCCAGTAACGAAAATTTTCCAGAAGACAAGCACGAGGGCGTGTCTATGGGACATGGCCTCATGTCAATGTTCCAGATTCAAAAAAAGTTCTGCAGACTTTAGGCACGGGGGCGTGCTTACCTTACACGGCCCCGTGCTGCAATTACTGTTTTGAAGATTTTGTTTCGGGAAGTTTCTGTTTACGTGAATGGGGTGTTGTTTTAAGGTTCCTTCGGTTATTTTCCATAATTTCTCACACTTATATTATTTTCAAAACACCATAATTCATTCCAATCGTTTATCATTACAACTAAAAAGAAAATCAAAGTTACACGAAGATTAAGGTTCTAAGATAGATAGACAGATAGACAGATAGATAGCTTTCCTACGAGATTAATAGGCCCAATAGCTTTCCCTAGATCAATCTATGGAAGATTAGAAAAATCTGAAAATAGTTCTCGGAAAACAAGGGCTTTAAGTTATTCCCCAGGAAGGCTCATTTATAGGTCGTTGGGCATTTCCTCAATCTCCCTCGGAAGTAAGATGAAGGGTTCTGTCATCAAGGTCCTCTTATGGAAGAGGAGTGGGGTTTATCAGAACCTCAAAGTAAGCATTGATGGGAGATTCCGGGGGTATCCCGTCCCACCTGGTGGGGTTAATCACCTCGTTAGCGATGTTCCAATCATCTTGGGGTAAGATTAGCTCCATCGGGGGCATCACCAAGATGTTCAACCTTTGGTGAAAAAGGTTGATCTCCCTAAAACTATCCTCCAAGGCACGAGAGATATAGTTCACCCTATCCACAAGGACCTCCTCCACCATTGTCATTTCTTTGATGGATGCTCGCAAAGTGCAAACATAGCGGGCGAGAGTGGCTTCAAGCAAGAGCCTCCTCCCCCTTCAGTTATTCCTTGAACTGGTTGAAGACGTGCCGCTCTGCTGACGTGACATGCTAGTGAAACATGAAAACCGTTAAAGTTTAAGAGTTATAGAAGAGTTACACGTGTAAGACCCTTACTTAAAGAATTGAGATTTTATAAAAAAATTTGCTTTTACATATATAAAAGCAAAAACACGTCCATATACATTTTCAAGTTTATCAAAAACTTTGTAACATTAGAACATATATGTTATCGTTGTATAATTTCATAAACGACTAAACATAATGCATAAGCTTGATCTTTGAATGTGTTCAGTTCTTCGCTATGCTTGATCGTCATCCAGTGATTCAAACATTACCTATATTTCATAAATCATGAAATACGTTAGTTATAGGGAGTTTATAACGTAACAAATTATGCCCGAAAGCCAAAAATAACAAAACAACATTTTTTTTCCAAACTAACTAGTCGTAAGCTATGGCTCACTACCGTAACTTACGGCAGGCAAAGTCTGTTTTGGTCAGCAGTTACCTACTGTAAGTTACGGCAGGCAATCGTAGCTTATGGCTGGTTAAAGTTGTGAATTTCCAGCTTACCCCCTTATACGGAAAACTCATTACTTCTCGGATATTCATCTGTTTCATTTCAAATTTATTTATACATGACCGTAAAACGTCTGTCTATGTAATTAACCCAAAATCCTCAACCCGGATTCATAAATCTTATGAATTACGCAATCATTACCACATTTTTGCGCATATTTATTTTGACCAGTTATGGGTTTTAAGCACTTGAGCTTAAATCTTGCTCAATCTTTTCATGCCTCCTATTTCCACACAAAAACTTCCATTTAATTTCCACCACAACTATACTTATGATGGATTTATTAGAATAAAGTCATGATATTCCGATTCTACCCTACGATTTGAAAAATTATGAAAAAGACCCGTTAGGAGGCATTAAGCCAAAAAGGCTTATACCTTTCATTTTTACACTACCGAAAGTGTTTACCCAATTATAAAACTCATTTTGTACTACCCTTAAGGGTCGTTTGCCCAGTTAATCATTCAAGGGCATTTTGGTCATTATTAGTCATCTTAACTATGAAGGATATTTAAAAGCTTATTTTGACCAAGTGGGCACTTTTAACCCGTGTTCTATATAAAATCATTGTGTTCCTAAGAACATAATATCTCTGATTTAAATTATAAGATATCCCTCACTTTAGGTAATCCAATGTCCACCCATGACTCGATTAGCTCTCATCGAACCTTAAGTACTCATTGAGAGTTTGACGCATTACACATACCTGGCTCGGGTCGTAGCGTTGACCCGTTTTAATATATTGTATTATTAGTTGCTAATTAAAGCAACGCAAGCCTTACACTATTCTTCCTGTGAGCACAAAACTTGACAAGCAACCATTAGTCATTATTATTAAATGGTGATAACGTCATTTGATCCATTTGGCCTAAATGATCATTTTACCCGCCTCTTGACTTATCTTCATTGGATTGGGACGACCAAACAATATGTATTATGAGATGGTGTTTATTTACCATCTCATTCATTTAGCCCGTTTCAGTTTGCATCTTATAATAATATTACTTAAAAGTCGTTTCTTTATTCGTTTGGCACATTATGGCTTACGCTATAGGGTGTCTTTTCAAAACTCTTTATTTATCCGTCAACTCGTGACCAGTTTTCCATTTTACCTTTTTACCATTTATGGTTTACACCATAAGGTAACTTTTCAAAACTTCTTGTTTATTCGTCAACACATGACCAAATTACTGGTTTACCCTTTTTACCATCATTATGGTTTATTACCATTTTCCCTTGTTCCGACCCATATCGATTTGCGTTGGAACGTCGTATTTCAAAGACTCATTTCAAATACCAAATCACTTTATTCTTAATCAATACATAATTAGGTATTCTACTTAAAAGATGTAAGCTTTACCTACCTTACATTCGATTATGCTTTTCCCGCGTTTTTATCCGTTTGACCTGCTTCTTCCCAAGCTTCCACCTAGCTTGTCAAGCGTCAAACTATCATTTATCATTAACATGATGGTTAGATTAGTCACCATTTATTATGATTGTCCCACCTTACAGACTTTATATCAAAATTTCAATTTAATCCTATTATAGATCAGTTTGATTTTTTAAAAGTCAACTGCCTATTAACATATGCAACGCACAATTTAGTTCAACAATATCATTTAGGCATTCCATCGAATACCCGGTAGGCGTTATTTTTAAGCCACCATTTTAACTAAATTTCTCAACTAAGTTCATGCTATTGTTAACATCAAATTGACATAATTTCAATCATTGTATGCTAATCAATCAATATCTTACAAGAACTTGGGATTGTTTCATCACTATGAAACAACCCATTGCATCGTGTATATGGAATTTACCCAAACATGAAACTTAGCCAAGTGCTTTAAGCATTCATAAACACATGATGATTTCGAACATCATTTAACATGAATATAACATTTATTTCATCATATCATACAAAACCCATTCTTTGGCAAGTATGAAATGTACTCGAACTCGTAGATTGTTCAAATATCTTCCTATTACTATCATTATGATGATTCTAAACACAAATATAACATCAACTTCATCGTATTATCAAAACCCACTTCATAACCTCCTTGTTAATCACTTACAAGTAATCTTACATAAAATATTTCATAATTTCATTATGTCTAACGAAATTAAGCATACATATACACTCAATTTAAACTTTGGATCAAAATCTAACAATCTTGTTGATGCACTTTATGTCCGTCACTGGGCGAATAGGCTAGAAAGAGTGTGTATTGAATATTGTATAGATTAGATACGAACACACGACCCAAGTGCAAACGAGAATTCACTCGAACGAGTGATAGTGTGCCTCGTACGAGTGACAGTGTGCCTCGTACGAGTGACAGTGTGCCTCGTACGTGACAATGTGACTCATATGAGGGATAAACAACTCTACTTGTACAAGTGAGCTTATGTGGCTCGTATGAGTGACATCTTGTCACTCGTACGAACAACCATTCGCACGAGCTGCTCATGTATATATATGTGTTGTGTGTTCATTGTTTGTTAAGTTTTGGAAGTTCCCTGAGGGGAAATGCTGGTGGATTCTCTCCAGGAAATCCGCCAGCCAGACAAGATGTATACTCTTTCGGTGTGAATGATGCTTCCGCTGATTCTATTTCTACTCCCTTTCTATAACGTTCTACCGAATCGGTACTATCATACACCCAAACTTCCGTCTAGAACCATCATCGCTGGGACCACAACTGGTATCAAAGCTACGGTACCGATTCATTCAATCTAACAGTTGATGAATCACCTACGCTCACGAATTTTGGACGTATGAGGGGTTTTAGACGTAAAACATCAAATAATCGGACAATCCACGGACATAATGTAAAATTGATACCATAGGATTGTTAGAAACTGATTTTCGACCAGATCTGTGCAAAAATCATCTTGAAATTCAAAGATATAAAGATTCTGGATCGAAAAACGTAATCAGTCTCGTTCATACGAGTGAGCCTTTGCGGCTCGTACGAGTGAAAATTAGTCACTCGTACGAAGAACCACTTGTACAAAGTCCAGCTCGTACGAAGTGGTGACCAAAAAAAGGCATTTTTTGATCGTATTGACGATATGAGTGCCCCAGAAAAAAATTGGTGATTACAAATTTTTTCGAGATTTTAACGTCTAATTCGGTGTTCGAGGACCCCGTCTAGAGCTTCAGAGTATAGATTTGATGATACGGTCACAAAATGATGAAGATTTTGGGGTAGTCACTGATACTTGCGCAAAACGTTGATCATCTGGTGTAGTGACTATTAATGGGCCTTAATGTCAAATCAGTATTTGATCAAAACTGCTTTTTGGGAAATTTTCCGCAAAATTTGAGTACCATATGCTAAAGTCGCGCCATAATCTTCATTCCCATAAGAACTCAAGACGTCAGAATTCGCAAAACTGAGGGGGAATAAAAATTCACATATATGTTAAAATTCCTGCATTTTTAAAATTCGTGACGATGCAATAGTATCTGGGTGGTTCCGACTGCAGATTATCTGGGAAACACAGAGGATCGAAGATTCATTAGTAATGAGATAACGTTTATGTCTATTCACGAAATAGACTAAATATTGGAATGTCGTGATCAAAAGATGTTCAGAATTTTCAGATCATAATACAGATTAATGCTCAATGGTTAAATGACTGATCCCCAATGTGGAAGTGGAAGCACATACGACTGTTTATCTTTAACTCTGCAAGGCAAACGAACTGTTTTTCTGACTAACCGCCAGGAAACAAGGATGTCTTGTAGTTTCAGTTGCCCCATTCCAGCGGAGATAGCTATACATCTGTTTTGTGACTAAAAAAAGAAGAATGTGATTCTGATTCCGGCAGAATGTGTGATCAAAGGATGTTCAGAATTTCATATCATGATATAGACCTTAAGGGCTAAATACCTGATCCTCAATGTGGAATTGGATGCACATACGACTGCTTATCTTTAACTTTGCAAGGCAAATGAACTGTTTACTGGACTAACCGCCAGGAAATGAGGATGTCTTGTAGTTTCAGTTACCCCATTCCAGCGGAGATAGCTATACATCTGTTATTGTGACTAAAAAGGAAGAATGTGTTTCTGATCGCCGAACAATGTTTCTCAAATTCGAAGTGCTACCAGATAATATGATTCCAATGATAATTTGTTGATTGAGAAGATTACCGATTTGCTATCAATTGTGATTACGGAAATCAGGATTTCAGATCTACGCGGTTATTTGTTGATTTGAAGTTTATCATTGTGGTAATTCAAAGTTTCTATCAATTGCCAGTTGGGTTTTGAAGATCAAAGGATCGAGCATTGAAGGAGTGCGCGAAACCAAACGCAGATGTGGTTAACGTCGAAACCGAGATGCTACTTTGATTAATTTCAAGTTGGTGATTATTCGAGAAAATTTGTAGATCAAGCAAATCAGAGGAGGTCTTAAACTGTGCAAACAAAAGACCTGAAGATTAATTTCTAGAGAAAATTATTTCAGGGGGAATGTTGCTTAAAGTAGATAATGCAAACCCAGATCATCAATCAAGAGGAATTTGTTGACACGTTCTACGACAACGACAGATACCTGATTGATGTTGCAGAATATTCAAACACAGCTCTCAGATTTCAAGATCAAGATAAAGCTTCGACAGTGACGTCCAATGGGGAATTTGTGATGCACTTTATGTCCGTCACTGTGCGAATAGGCTAGAAAGAGTGTGTATTGGATATTGTATAAGTGCGAACGAGAACTGGCTCGTACGAGTGAAAATGTCACTCGTAGGAGTGAGCTTATGTGGTTCGTATGAGTGACATCTTGTCAATCGTACGAGCAACCATTTGCACGAGCTTCTCATGTCTATATATATGTGTTGTGTGTTCATTGTTTCTAAGTTTTGGAAGTTCCCTAAAGGGAAACGCGGGCGGATTCTCTCTAGGAATTATGCCAGCTAGACAAGATGTATACTCTTTCGGTATGAATGAATGCTTCTGCTGATTTTGTTTCTACTCCCTTTCTATAATGTTCTACCGAATCAGTACTATCAGACGCCCAAACTTCTGTCTAGAACCGCCGTCGCCAGGACCACAAGTGATTTTACATCCGGGACACGGGAGTCTGTTAAGCTTGTAAATTTTAAAATGAAGCAAAAATGGGTGAACAACACTAATGCTTCTACTTCATGTGCAGAACCGTCGTTGTGCTAATGATTCAGCTAAAGTGTCCGGTCTTTCATCTGATAAACCAGGACTCTCCGATTGTATCAAAGCTAAGGAAGAGAAAGCTGACGTAAACAAGGCTTCTAGTTTGCAAATGAACAATCTGAACCTTCCGTTAGTGCTGCAAAAGTTCAGAGCAAACAAAAGAAGCCGAAACGTGGAGGTCAAGGATGAGGAAAGAAGAAAAAATAGCAAAGACACTAACAGTATCTAAGGTCCTCAATGGGCAGCAATAGTCCTAAAGAGGCTTGTGATGTGAACAATGTGTTTATCAAGCCAGTAAGTAATGGAAATGTGAGAAATATGCATTCGACTGTGCTAACAAAGCTTTTGGAAAGGCTGGTGAGATTTCTGAACAAGACTTGCAGTCTAAGCAACACAAGAGAAATCAAAGAAATCTTCACATCATAAGGCCTCTCCAAACGACAAGTATAGACATCCAAATTCATGCTCGTCTGCAAGAAATGTGCAAGGAAATCAAGCACGGAAAGGACAAGTTCATCCTTCAAGGCCTACAAGAGAAAATCAACCTGATGCAAATGCCTTATACGTGAAAACAAACTTGCTACAACTGTGGCATTATGGGTCACATCGCTCGAAATTGCACACATTGTCCATATGTACCCTACTATGCTCAAAATCAGAAGGTTACACCAAAGGATAACTATCATTCCAAGCCGATGAAGGTATCATCACCTAAGGTAATGAAGAATGTGAATCCCAAGGTTAAACCTTCTGATGGGGATTAGAATGTTTCTTAAGCTAAAGAAACAAGCTTTGAAACCTATACAAAATTTGAAAAATAACAAGGTTGAAAAGCCAATTGATTTGCCAAAGGCATCTAAGAAACTAGAAACGCCTAAAAAATTTGCAAAGCAAAACACAGAGCAGCAACATCTCCAATCCTTGAACGAAAGGGGACTTATGTTTGAAAGAGGTGTCCTATTTTGATGCTTTAGGAATACCCAGGACCACGATGGCCTGGGAACCAATGTCTTACTAATCTTCTTATTTTTCAGGGACAACCAGGGAGGAGCTATTGACAATCCCTGAAATGTTGATAGCGGTTGTTCAAGAGACATAAAGGGTAACATCTCACTGTTGCAAAAAGTTCATTTTTTTACAGATGATATGTTTCCTTTGGAGGAGATAAGGTAAGATAAGATTAGCGAAGAGTTACAATTTAAATTTCGTGCTTTAATTTTGTCATTGATTAGTCTTCAATCTGATGACAAAACAGGTAAGCAAAAACAACTAAAATATCTTCAATCTTGGTACATACGTGCCCATTATTAGGTAAATTTGCGCATAAAGTATGATGCACAAATTTAGGGGGAAGATGGAGATATATGTATAGATGCATTGTTTGAGGGGGAGAAAATGAGAGAAAAAATATACAAAAACATTTGAAAAATGCCAAAAATACAAAAACATTTGAAAATGAGAAAAATACAAAAAGATTTTTATTGCATCAAATGGGAAATGAATAAGTGTTCGTGTTAAAAGGCTTGACTGACACATGTAAGGTGTTGTAGCTGAAAAGACTAGGATCTAATGTGATATGCCGATAGGCTTGACGCTCTAAGTGATAAAAGATACTAAGTGATATAAACGTAACAAACTATGTATCTTGTGGGTAACACAACATCGGCGTATGATTTTATGGTCTTAAATCTTGCGTTGATAGATAGCCAACATCTAAGTTTCGGGTTTTTTATACTGGTGAGTCATCCGGGATATATGGGTTGTTCTTCTGTTGCATCAAGATTATATGCAGACCTAGGCATAGTCAGGATATCTTAAAAGAGCCAAAGAGGCCAAAAACCTTAACGGAAGACAAACTCAATTGAGGGAATTCCATATTCTTGAAAAGTTAAACATATACCGTATAAGGTATAATGCCTAACTCTCGTTGAATGTTGATTGATCACTTTGCTGTACGATGCACTGACCTGTACACCAGCAAGTTTGACGTTGTAATAACCAAAGGATGAACTCAGTATACCCACCTACTACGATGAATTGTTATGCTTACCTTAATTGCGGGGGTATGTCATGGAATGGGACACACGGGTATTACAGTATAATATTACTATAAGCATATCACAAAGTTGAAAAATGAAAGTTGAGCGTTAAAGTTTAAGTGGACAAACATATTGGCAATCACTTAGACCATTCTGAATAAGCTCGCACTGAAAAGTGTTTCTTGGTCCGCCTTAAAACGATTTTGATCCCATTGCAAATTATAACTGTTAATTAGTTTCTTTGTTTATTTGCATTCCTGTTTATATTCTTATATTTAAAAATTAAAAAAAATAGAAATTCAAATATCCAAAAATTGTGTCTTGTTTTTACAAAACAAAATATCCAAAAATAGAGTGCTTAATTTGTTTTATTAAAAAATTATTAGCCATTCTTGAAGATTTTTCTGATTATCAAAAGATGAAGTAATTTGAATTGTGATCCGAGTACAAGTACTTGGATGTAGCAAGTGTTCATATGATACTTTACTCTGCTGCAAAGAAATGTCTGCTTATAAATTTCTGAGAATTTTGTAGAACTTGATTTAGATCAAGAAAAAAGGGTTGCTGAAAAATTGAGATGCTATTAGTTAATGACAAAGCATGAAGCATTACAATAGCCATATGTACCTGAGTCAGAAGAACTAGATATGAGTCATCGTCTAACAATGACAGTACTCTTGAATAACTACCTGTGAACCTGCTTGAAAGTGAAAGATTGAAGAAGAAAAGAGCTGCTGAGAATCCTCCTCTGGTATTTTTTATGACAAGATGTTTCAAGCAAAGCTGATCGAGATCCTGATATAAAGCTAACCGCAAGAGAAGAAGAAAGAGACCTAGTGCTAAGAGTTTAGAAGTCAAGAACTTCCACAACTTTTACAGCATAGTGACCACCATAGACTCCGTTGAAGACGTTGCTGAATTTATGCTATGAAGACAATTTGATGCATTAGTCTAGGGGAGATTGTTAGGTCCTAGAAGTGTGAGACTGAAGCATCAAATATACGCAACAGACTATGGTTGCAAACTAGGATTAATTGGGTTAGTTTATATTAGGTTTTGGACCTTTATAGGTCATTTGGGCATGCCTTAGGCCATGTGGACCAAGCAAGCCCAAGGGGAGCCCATATGGGGTGGGGGCAAACCCTAGGTATATAAGCTAATGTTATGGCATTTCTAGGGTTAAGCCTTTAGAGAAGGAGCCTCCATTGATAGAATTCTAGAAAGAGAGATAGGTGAAGAACTTTGTACTAGACGGTTTTGCTATTTTGATATTAATACAATCATGTGCAAAGTTTGAAAGTGATTCGCGTGTTATTCTCGTTCATCTCAATCATCTCGTTCTTATTTTCTGGTTTGCTCGAATATCACCAAGTTTGGATTCCGCCCATCCTTGGTGATTGTTTGATATCGTTGTTAGATCCGGTTATTCGGGACTTACAGGCCTCGTGGCCATTGTACTTGTTGTACTATCCCAGATATGCAAATCTGGAAGTTGACCACGACTGGTGTCCAAGAGGACACGACCCCATGTCTCTTGTTTGCTTCTGTTTGCCCTCTTCTGATTTAGAATCTTAAAGGGACACGGCCCCATGCCCACTAAGCACGACCCCGAGCCAGACTTCTGATTCGTTGTTTTTAGTTTTGGGGTGAAGCTCGGAAGGCTAGTATAGTGTGTTGTCTTCCGGTCTTCTATACTTATGCTGGATTTTGTTGTTAATTTGTTCCTTTTGTACATTTAAGCTCTTTTTATCTTGAAAACCAAAAGTACACAAAGAAACGCACTTTTTCCAACATTAGTACTAAAAATGGTTGATTTTATACAGTATTTGATACACTTTATATGTTGCATTTGATGCATATCAAATACCCCACACTTGAAGCAAAACTCTTTAATATTTGCTTACACACCCAAATGGAATTGGTAGAAGAAGTTTTTGGGTCTTGTTTGTAGAGTGTCGGGAATCCTAGTTCTTTTATTCTTGTTTTTATGTTATTTACAATCTTATTCGACATGATTTATTTTAAACACTTTTTAAGAAAAATAAATATTTTTGGGCATTACATGCCTTTATAAATTTCATTTGGCTATATACAAATTCACACACCTCACAAGTGATGACTCACCAATCAATCGAAAATGTATAAGTGAAACTCTGAATACCGGTATGGAACTTACTCCTACCATATGCTTGACAAGTAATCAAACCTCCGCTTTTTTAACAAAATCTTCGTAAATATCAAGAGAACTTTTAGAAGGGTGAGTTTTTTTTGTTAGGGGTAGGATAGTTTTATTGAAAAGGGGCTAAAAACGTAAAAAGTCGTTTTTCTTTACAAATTTATTTATTTGCGACTTAGTTACAAAATATATGTTTATAAGCAATAATTTTGCTTATGTATTTCAAGTAACCAAAAAGATTTTTTTGATAAAAAACCAAGTCACTTCTTTATATAAATTTCAAAAGAACCATTTTTACTAAATTAAAGGGGTGTGGAAAGAAAATTCTGGTTTTGGGTGATGGGTAAGTTGTACAAAATGGTGTTTTACGGGTTTCGAAATGAAAGGTTTAGGCTCAAAGGGGTAACTAGGGGATTATTTTTGTTTTTGGTGAGGAGATAAAAAGAAAATAAAGTTGAAGATGAAAAATAATATCCTAATGCCTCTATCATATACTTACTTACTTGGATTAGTTGGTAAAGACCGGGAATGTATATTCTTGTCAAGTTCTAGATTTGTAAGAACCATATGCCTATTCACACAAGAAATGAAAATAAGCATTTAGTGAAGATATAAATTTGAATGCTCGTTAAAGGCTTAAAACTCACATTTTTGTGACAAAAGGATAAAAGTGTGAAATACAATCAAATTTTATGAAGAATTGTCATGCCTTTTTATAATTTTTTATGTTGTTCTTTTTATCACGGCGCTAACGGTTGTAAACCTTATAAAAACTAAAAAAAAATAGATCTTGGTTTCTAACTTAAACTATAAACAAGACAAAAAAAACTAAAAAAATTGTTTTTGAAAAAGATTTGGGGTGTTTTAGCGTTTCCAAGTAGAGTTTTGTGTATGGCTTGTTTTTAGGACAAACAATTTCAAGTTAAGCTTTCCCCGCCACACTTAAATTACACATTGTCTTCAATGTGTACAAAATTGGTTAAAATTGATTAAATATGTAAACGTGGGTTAAAAACAACAAATTTTCAAAAACCAGACACTGGACACGGGGGCGTGTTTGGGGGACACGAAAAATAGTTCTCGGGAAACAAGGGCTTTAAACTATTCCGCGAGAATGCCCCTTTAGAGGTCGTTGAGCATTTCCTCAATCTCCCTTGGAAGGAAAATGGAGGGGTTCGTCATAGACCTCCTCTTGTGCAAAAGGAGCGGGGTTTATCGGAACCTTAAAGTAAGCATTAATGGGAGGTTCCGGGGGTATCTCATCCCATCTGGTGGGGTTAATCACCTCGTTAGCAATGTTCCAATCATCTTGGGGGTAAGATTGGCTCCATCGGGGGCATCACCAAGATGTTTAATCTTTGGTGAAGAAGGTTGATCTCCCTAAAGCTATCCTCCAAGGCAAGAGTGAGGTAGTTTGCCCTATCCACAAGGACCTACTCCACCGTTGTTATTTCTTTGATGGATTCTCGCAAAGCGCGAACGTAGCGGAAGAGAGTGGCTTCAAGCGAGAGCCTCCTCCCCCTTCGGTTGTTCCTTGAACTGGTTGAAGATGTGCCACTCCGCTGACTCGACATGCTAGTGAAACATGACAACCTGTTAAAGTTTAAGAGTTACACGGCCCAGTGCTCATGAAGCACGACCCGATGCTCAAGAAGCACGACCCCGTGCTCCTTCACCAGTTCTTGTATCCTATCCCAATGAACCTTTGTTTTAAGTTTAAAACGGGTTGATTTTTATGTTTCTGAACGTAAGAAACTTAAAATATTGTTGTGTAATAGTAAGTTTGTAAAAAAATTGGGCTAAAAACCATGCTCTTAACATAACAATTTAAGCTTTTCGAAGCTTAAAACTTCAAGTTTTAATAGAGGTTTGAAGGTTGAAGAAGGAGAAACAACTGAATGTGACAAAGACAAGAGGGTTTGAGGAAGCCTTTTTAAAAACTAGGTTTTCAGGTATGTGTGAAAGATCAGGCAGGATCTTGGTATTTTAGGAATGGGTCCAATTATTCTCCTCATAACTGACTTTATAGAAAGTGACAGCACATTAACACAGCCTCGTGTCCGGTAGGCACAGCCCCGTGTCGCCTACATGAGTCAGAGAACGTTGTCTGTTAGTGAGACACGGGCCATGTTGAATTAGACACGGCCCCGTATTAAAAAGGAGAGATGGTACGGCCCCGTGTCTTCTTAACACACCCTCATGTTTGGAGGATAGATGGGGCATGACCCCGTGGCCAAGTGGCACGACCCCGTGTATTTAAGGATTTATGAAGTTTTGTCAGGGTTTTTAAGGAATCGTGTTTCATCGGGTGGTTCCTTACTGGTTGAAACAACACCAAAGTATTTAATGTACCTTAGGTTCGGGCGAGAAATACGAAAACGCAAGAGGTTATCGGAAAGGTGGGATTCTAAGCTAAAAGTAGTAGGGCACAACCATCCTTTATTTACCTTTTTTAGGTTCTTGGTAAAGAAGGTGTGAGTCGACTCGCTCTGGTCTAAACTGTTGGTGTGAAGTTCACAAGCCGATGGAGTCCTTCATTGCGGAGTCAATATAGGGACGGCTATCGTTTTTGTTTTCACTTGGAGTTGTATTTCCTTGAGTTTTTGGAGAATCCTCTGACATAGTTCTTCCGAACTTATGATAGAAGGGTTTTGATGGAATTCAGGAGGAGGATGGTAGTTATTGTTTTAACTCCTGCCCATCTTAAGGTGATCGTCAAAGGAAAACAATGGGTCTAAATAGTGGGGAATAATTTTTAGAGTGGGATATTCTAAGTCTTTATTAACTCCACCACATAATTGACACAAGTCACGGTAATAGTGGCGGGGGTAAAAATAATCATTAACATCCATGGTTGCCAGATTAGATTTAACCGTCGAGATCGGACGGTATTGTTTTCTAAAAATACCGTCCACATGTAGTAGTTACCCGGCACCGTATTGCAGCTTCTATTTGGCAGAAAACAATTTTGATATACTAGGAGACTAACACGACCCTGTGTTGATCAAACACGGCCCAGTGTTGTTTCTGCAGAGAGAACAAAAATTTGAGAAAAAGAAGAAAAACCTAAAAAGAAAAATTATAAAAGCATAAAAATGATTAGGCCGCCGATTTTAAACCTTCTTAAAATCCTTGTGTCCCCGGTGTCACATCCCAACCGATGGCGGAAACATCAGAGTGAGACGAACGAGATTGCTCGAGACATTATAACACTACATGTGACAAAATTTAATTAAACAACCCAATTCATTTCATTCATCAAATTTTCAAATACAACATAATTCAAGTACAAAATAACAACATCAAATTTTGGTGAGATCGTCTCGTTTATAGTATGAGTGTCTTCAAGTCTTCAAGTGTGTAAATTGTGTAAGTGTCTTAGGAAAGACACGTTGCATATATATTAATGCAAAAGAAATAGGAAGAAGAAATAGGAAGAATTAACATTTTAAGCATGAATCAAGAAAGGTCACTTAAACTATAGACTAGGTCGAACATGGCAATTCTACCTAATTCCCAATAGTTATGGCTCTGATACCAATCTGTCACACCCCAACCGATGGCAGAACCATCGGAGTGAGACGAATGAGATTGCTCGAGACATCATAACACTACATGTGAAAATATTTAATTAACCAACCCAATTCATTTCATTCATCAAATTTTCAAATACAACATAATTCAAGTATAAAATAACAACATTGAGATAAGCTAAATCAAAACATAATAATTAACTTAGCATTCTAAGCATGTTTCTATGCCGATCCTACTAAGTTTCATCATACCAACTTCATCAACCAGCAACATGTTAAAAAGTATAGTTCAATAACAAAGCATTGACGAGTACACAAGTTTGATATCATAGCATAGGTAGTAAAAACGTTTAAACAAATCCACATGATAAGCTAGTATACGAGAATAAAGTATACATGGCATGTGAACTACAAGTCAATCCTCAAGTGTTCCGCATAATAGATTAAAAGAATACTTAACATTGACCACAAGAATACGGGCGGCGCGTTACTCCTATAGCGCCTATACATGTTAGGGAGGCTTGATCGAAGTTAATGACATTTAGTATCACATAAGAATGTACCAAGTAAATATTTCAAGTATCACATAATTATAGCTTGTATGATGGATTATTCGTGTGATTCCATAGAATAAAAGCGTGATTTAGTGTGTTTAAGATAAATTAACATATTGCACCGAAAATTGTAAAGCACAAAAAGGGTATTCGAGTATACTCACGGTTTTGCAAAGTTAATTCCGTGAAAGCGTTTAGGTTGATTAGGGGGACAAACACCGAGTTATCCTACACAAGGAAACATAGGTATGTGAGTATTGGAAGGACGGTGGAGTTTGGTAATTTTAGGAATTTAAAGTATGAAAAAAGTATGTATAGTCGAAAGTATTTATCTAGACGTTAACGCTCGTTTTTAACACTATAAGCCCTGAAGGGTGGTTGTGTTTTTATGGGTCATGCCTAATAGAATCGTAACCATGGTTAGGTCTTAGATAAAATAACCTAATATTAGGACAAGTAACCATATGGTCATCGTCAAAGGTTCGGTTATATTTATTATTTATATATATAGTTTACATATATTATTACATGTTTATCATAGATTTCATATAAGTCATGGATATCATATAAGTCATAGAAGTCATTGTAGGTCCCCTAGTCCTTATGGATCTTGACAGAATCGTCTATCCAATCTAGAGTGCGGAATCCCCTAGATCAGATTTCACAGAAAACAACAAGAACACAACCACGAACACGAACACAATTCCTTCAAACAGTATTCTATTGATTATCTAACACAAAGTGTTTACAACCAATTCAAGACTCTCTCTCTAAACTCTCTGAAGTAATTCTCTCTGCAACTGAACAACTAACTGAGCAACCTAAACCCCAATGCAAACCTCCCTATATATAGAGATAGGTTATGCAACTGGGCTAGGATTTCCTACATGGACTGCTAATGGGTTTAAAGCCCAATTCGCCTACCATGCACTATTTTGTGTAGAGACAAGCCCAATTACTTCTAATTAACTATTACAAAACTAAACCTGCTAACGGTTTATCATTTTACTAATTACAAGATATCCAAAGACCAAATCTAAGCTGTTGTCACAAATATCCACCAACAAACTCCCCCTTGACAATAGCTTTGTAAAATAACTTAGTTTTCAGTCTTCTTGCAATCTTTATCATCTTTGAAAAACGTTGGTCTTTGGATAGCTTCTGTCAGCAACAGACTCCCCCTAAGTTGATGTATCCAATCACCAAATCTTCTAAATTGTTAGCGTTTGAGTAAACTCCAGTTTAGTACTTGCATAGCAATCTTCGAACGCTTCAACTTTGTCTGCAATATAGAAGGGAGGCTCTACCATGCATCCAAGCAAACTCCTCTTCACCAAACTTCTCAGCAACACACTGCTACAATCCGTATACTATAAAACAAACATCTCGAGAAACCATAAGAATTTTTCAACACAAGTTAAACAAATCATTATTATTCGAGAGATAGTAAAACTGTATCACAGATTATGCACTTCTCAACTCAAACCACATACACAAAATTTTTAAACACACAGAACTTGCTAGATCGTAAAATTTTGAACTCATCTTCTAACACCGTCTCCCCCTATCGGTAAGAACTCCTCCATGAACAACCAATATCCGTACAATAATTATTTACAAGAAAATGAAATATTTTTGGATTATTATATTTTCTGAAAGCAAATAAATAACGAAATAATAAACACTCTATTTTTTGTGAATATCACCGTTAAGAAGATCATATCAGCAACATCAAACTGTTTTCACACTATTTTATAATTCTATATGCAACATTCATGAAAAGCAGTTCAAGACGATTACCAGTATTGTTTATCCACTTAAACAAAATACATGAACATTTCAAGTACCATTACCTCGTGATCTGTTTGGATAATTTATACTGATATACTAGTGTATCCTACTTCAGGACATACCCCCACGATCAAGGTATGCACAAAAATTCATATACCGAAATTCATCCTATTTGATTTACAACGTTAGATAATTGGTGATCAGGTCAGTACTTCCGTACAGCAAAGAGACCAATATCCAAAGAGGGTTAGGGCAAATACCAAATTTTGGTACGAATAATGCAATTTGCACATTTGAATGACTCTCTAGGAGAGCTTCTTCAATTTTTGGGATTTGGCATTTTAGCTCTTTTAAGATATCCAGGTTGTGCCTAGGTCAGCATATATCTGGATGCAGCAGAAGGACAACCTTGATACCCCGGATGAAATAACAATATAAAGACCTAAAACCTCATATTTTGGCAATCTATCAATGCAAGATTTAAGGTTATAAAACCATGCGCCACTGATATGTTACCACTCATACACAGTTTCTTATATTTGTATCACAAATGTAAGTTGATTATTTCATGCCTTTTGCCTACTGGTACATCATATGATGAACCTGCTATCACACTTAAGCAATTTAGTTTTAATTTCAGTGTGACAGTCTAACTTGCTGATGTACTATCATTTCTTCTTTTTCACACAGTGAAAAACTTATTTTTGATTTTCTATTTTTTTATGTTATTGATTTTTGAAAAGCAGTAAATTTATTTACAAACTATTTTATGGAAAAATGGTTATCCAGGATTCCTCATCCCGTTGAGTTCGACTAAATGTTCAAAACGAGCCCTATCAAATGCTTTTGTGTAAAGTTCTGCCAGGTTATCAAGTGTGTCGACTCGATGCAGTTCAATTAATTTCTTTTCAGCACAATCCCGTATAAAATGATGACGAATGTCAATATGTTTTGTGCGACTGTGTTTTACGGGATTGTTGGTGATTGATATAGTGGCATTATTGTCTATCATAATAGGAGTACTAGTGAAATTCAAACCGTAATCGCGCATCTGTTGTTGGATCCAGAGTACCTGAGAGCAACAGCTACCCGCAGCAATATATTCAGCTTCACACATCGAGGTAGACATGCAAGACTGCTTCTTGCATTGCCATGACACGAGCCTCCCCCCTAAGAACTGACAACCACCTATTGTAGACTTCCTTGTTGATTTGCATCCTCCAAAGTCCGAATCAGTGAAAGCAACAAACTTCAAATCACTAGCAGCTGGATACCATAACCCAAGTTTAGGTTTTCCCTTCAAGTAACGAAGAATCCGCTTCACCGCTTTCATGTGGGACTCCTTTTGATTCACTTGATATCTTGCACAAAGACATACAGCGAACATGATGTCGGGTCTTCAAGCAGTCAAGTCCATCAGAGAATCAATCATTGCCCTGTATTGAGTTGGATCAACATCCTCCATACTCTCATGATCTGGACCAAGATTGTGATTCTCACGGATGGGTGTATTGAAAGTAGCGCAATCCTCCATTTTGAAACGAGACAAAATGTCATACACATACTTCGTCTGATGTATAAACATCCCATCCTTCTTCTGTTCAACTTGTAAACCCAAAAAGTAGGATAATTCACCCATCGCACTCATCTCAAACTTGTTCTTCATCACCTCTTCGAAATCTGACACATGTTCTCATCAGATGACCCAAAAATGATGTCCATCAACGTATACCTGTACCAGCAGAAAGTCTTCCTTCTTCCTTTTGATGAAAAGTGTACTGTATCTCTGACCTCTTTCGAAACCATGTTTTAGCAAATGTGCTGACAGTGTCTCATACCACGCCCTAGGTGCCTGATGCAACCCATACAACGCCTTATCAAGTCGATAGACTCGATCTGGATAGTCTGGATCAGTAAACCCATCTGGTTGTGAGACATACACCACTTCTTGGACTTTCCCGTAAAGAAATGCACTCTTCACGTCAAGTTGGTAAACTTTGAAGCCCTTGAATGAAGCAAAAGCTAGAACAAACGAATTGCTTCCAACCTTGCTACTGGTGCAAACACTTCATTGTAATCAATCCCCTCTTGCTGATTGAACCCTTTTACCACCAACCAAGCCTTATTCCTTATCACGATCCCTCGGTCGTCTTTCTTGCACTTGAACACCCACTTAGTGCCTATTTCTTTCTCTCCTGCAGGCAAGTCAACTAGCTCCCAAACTTTAAACTTCTTGAACTGAGCTAGTTCCTCTTGCATAGCTTCCACACAACAATTTTCTTTTAGAGCCATATGAACATTCTTCGGCTCCTCTTGGGCAATAAAGCAGTTATATAAACACTCATGAATCAACCTTGTCTTCTGAATCGAAGTAAACAAACAGGAACCTTCGAGCACACCTCTTCTTGTCTGAACACCTGCAGCAGCATCACCAATGATGTTTTCAACTAGATGATCTCTGTGTACATGTGTGGTAGCAATGTTGTCAACAGCCAGATTATCTCTCAGATTTGATCCAACCTCCCCCTGAATGTTAGAATTAGCAAACGGATTAGTGAACTCCTCCCCTGAGTAGGTTCAGACTCACTATCACTGGAGTCCTCTGGAGCTGCACTGGAAGAAGTTTCTGGAGCATCTATCATCGATATACTCGATCTAGGCATGAAGTCACACTCGCCATCTTCACTGATCACATATTGGATCACTTGAGACTCATCTGCATTGGAAAATCAGGAATATTAAAAGATTTAAAAACACTGTCATAATCATATAATATAGCAGGACGAGTCGTTGATTGTTGAGGTGAATAACTAGTGATTTCCATGTTTAACAGCCTCAATTTTACCAGTTTTTAGATTAAAAACCCTTTTATTCGGTGTTCCAGACATATAGCCTAGAAAGTAACCCTCATCGGCTACCTCGCCGAATTTTTGCTTATCTTTGTTTCGCACAATGGTGCAGGGTAATCCAAATGGTTCAAAGCCTTTTAAGTTTGGTTTTCGGTTACACAATAGTTCGTGACATGTTTTGTTAAACCGTTTAACCGTCAAAACTTTGTTAAGGACATAGCACGTTGTGTTCACAGCTTCTCCCCAGAAAAGAACTGGAAGCTTTGAATCAGATAGCATAGTCCTTGCGGCTTCAATCAACGTCCTGTTTTTCCTCTCAGCGACTCCATTCTGTTGAGGTGTATAAGGAGAAGAATATTGATGTTCAATTCCCTTGCGAAAACAATAGAGATCCAGAACTTGATTCATGAACTCCGTGCCATTATCACTCCTTATCCTCTTGATCCGTGCATCATGGACATTTTCCAATTTTGTAAAAAGATCAATTAGCATCTCCGCTGTCTCATCTTTTGTACCTAAAAAGAAAACCCATGAATATCGTGAGTAATCATCAGTGACAACTAAACAATAGTACTTTCCACCTATGCTCCTTATGTTCACTGGACCGAATGGATCCATATGAAGTACTTCATAAGGGGCATCTATAGAATTTACTGTTTAGACTTGTGAGGTTTCTTATGTTGTTTTCCCTTTTGACATGGAAGACATTTATCTTCCACATGAAACCTCTACACTGGCACCCCTTCCACTAAACCGTTTTTAATAATATAATTCATTTTTCTGTAGTGGATGTGGGCCATGTGTCTGTGCCACAACAATGACTCAGCCTCAGATGCTTTTGATAGTAAACACGCCACCACAGTGGAAGAATCCTTAGCACCATGTCTATGACATAAGTGTGGTTTCTCCTTGGCACTCTCATCACTATCCAGTCATCCGGTATCACCAAACCAGGTTTCAACACCAAAGCTTCAGCCTTTGTAAAGTGGACTGAGTGACCCTTGTCGCAGACTTGAGACACGCTCATCAGATTGTGCTTCAGCTGCTCAACATAGTTCACTTTGTCCAGTGTGATCTTCCCGTTAGTCACTTTTCCTCGACCGGTAATGTGCCCTCCTTTAGCACCTACAAAATTCACATAACCACCATCTATATTCTCAAACTCTGTCAACAGCCTCACATCCCCTGTCATGTGCCTGGAGCAGCCACTATCAACATACCACAAGGTGATAATCCTCCTTAGCAGCTCCTGCACCATCCAACAAAATTAGTTAGAGTAGGGGACCCAAGCCTTAACATTCTTGAGTCTTCCAGATTCATCAACCATAGGAACATCCATCCAGTATCCATCACTCTTAATAGGAGTCTTGGATCTTAGACCTGTTGATGGAAATGGTTTTTGATTTCCACTAGGTCTGTGGTCCTGAGGTTTCCTAACCATGTTTGGACTTTGCGACCTTTGGAAATAATGATTTTGGTTCCATGAATTTTGATGATTATAATTTCTAAAGCAATCGTTATAAAAATTTCGACTACCAACATTCTGGTATCGATTTTGATATTGAACTTGACTTCTGAAATTATTTGATGGACCATTAAAGTTATTCATTCTTGGTGAACTACTTCTAGGTCTATGCCTGATGTAGATGCAAGATGAAATCTTTGTTGATTTCTTTGAAAACGAGGAACTTGGTGTGTTCCTTTTTCAGCCTTATCTACACCAACAGCAACACTTTGTTGCTTGGTAGCATATATCTTTGGTGAGTTAACCTTCTTCTCACCATCACCACTTTTTTCTGTTGATTTTTCTCTTTGTTTCTCACTTACCTGTGCTTCACTCTTTTTGTTAGGACAGCAGCTAGCTACATGTCCCTTTTCATGACATTTGAAGCATGATTTTCTAGCCGAAGACTTCTTAACTGAAACCTCTTGCTTAGATTCATCAGGCGATGATGATGATGATGCTTTAGAAGGATCTTGTTTAGTTTGCTTAACTTCTGATTTTTCTTTGTTTTTGTTCTTAGCAAACTGCACATTAGACTCTTTACTAATAATAGGGACCTCTTCGTTCATATCCTCCCTTTAACAAAATCAACCTTTTTAACAAAAAATTGTTTTTGATTCTTAGGGTGTTTAATTTTTGTTTTCAAAACTGGTTCCCTATAATTATCCTTCTTGGCATTCTCAGAACCATCAACACTTCCTGATGTGGAACTACCAGGTATAGTTGACACAAAGGCTATAAGCTCTTCTTCATCTGGCAAGAAAGAATAGTCATGACCAAGTGGTGGTGGAACTTCATTCAAACCTTTGAATCCCACACATGTCTTATCATTACTCTTCTTCAAGCCATTCATCATGTGTTTCATGACAAAAGATGAATCTCTGAATTGATTTAATTTCTTTTCAAGTTCACAAAATTTTAAGTTGTGCTTCAGACAACTCTTTGCCCTTTTCAGAAACCTCTTTTGTTTTCTCACTCGTCGTATCATGAGCTAAGTCAATAACTTGAAGTTTTTCATTAAGCTTACAGGTTAGAATATTGATTTCTTCTTCATAACCTTTAATTTTCTTCAAGTATAGTGACACATTTCGTTTTATGAAAAAGTTTGATTCTTTTAGGTTTGAGAGCTCATTAGCCAGACTTTGGTTTTGATTTGTTAATTTGTCAACTTCACTTTGCAGTTCACAACACTTCAAACAAACAGAACTACAAGAGTTAGAACATACCTCGCCTATTGATTTGCTTAGATCAGCCATGAAAGCATCAAAATCAGCAGCCATCTTCTTCTCTGTAGCAGTCTGTTCTCCATCAGCTTTTTTAACTACCTTCTCTTGCTCTCCCTCAGCATCAGCTTTCACTTCTTCATCAGCAACAGGAGCTATCTCAGCCATGAACGCCTGTGAGGCATTGTTATCACTCTCCAGATGAACACTCCAATCATAAGAACCCTCTCTGGCAGTGGAAATCGGGGACTTTGATCCAGTGTTGTTTAATGCATTCCTGTTTCTTGAACCATGACTAGGAGAATCTTGAAAGGATGAACTAGAGCAAGATTCAGACTTAGGTCTTTGACACTCTCTAGCGAAATGTCCATATTTGTGACAATTGTAACACTTCACTTTCGACTTGTCAAAGCCCACACTCTTTCCAACGAACTTCCTGCCCGTTCTGTTCATAAACCTCTTCACTCGTCTAGAGATCATGGCCATCTTCCATTGCAGATCCATCTCCTCTAAGTCATCAGGGTCGATCTGATCATAATCTTCATCAAACATAGCAGGATCAGATATTTTTCCCTGGATATAGTTCTCGTAGGAAGCAACGAAAGAAGCAAGCAATGCCAGGTGTTCTCAGCACTTTTGACACTTAGAGGCATAGACTTAGAACTGCTGTTACTTGATTGTTGTCTCTTAGCCCCTGACGAGCCTCCTGAAGCAGCAACAAAAGATACTTCACCCTCAGAATTTGTCACGATCTGCTCATTCTCACATGAAAGAAACTCAATTGCACTATCACTTGAAGCATTGTTGGAAGATGAAGGTGTAAGACCTTTATAATTCCCTGGATCTTGAACCTGATCATGTCCAGTCTCCTTCTTCTTCATATTAAGCTCATAAGCTCTCAATTTCCCAACAACCTCTTCCAAGTCTTTCTTTTCATAATCAGCTTCACCCTTTATCATCAACGTGTAAATATCCCACTTTGCAGGTAAAGCATCCAGCAACTTGTCGTTTATCTCCACATCTGTGTATCCCTCTACGTCTTCTGACATCAGATGATAGTATCTCGTGATAATATCTTCAAGGGATTCATTTCTAATTCCTTTGAACACAGTGAACTGTTTCTTTAGCAGATCAACCTTGTTCTTCTTTACATCAGTATTGCCCTCATACCTCTTCTCCAGGGCATCCCACATCTCCTTCGATTTTGTATAACGCTTGAATATATGTTTGATGCCATTAGGTAACGACATCTTTATAGCAGCTAAGGCTTTCTTCTCAGACTCATACATCCTCTTCTCAGCTTCAGACATATTCACGTAAGTAGTAACACGTTGTCTGCTCTCAAAATCATGCGTTGGGTTAGCGTACCCATCTTGAGTACATATCCACATTCATATGTCCTGATATTCAATAAAGGATTGAAACCTATCCTTCCATGTTAGATATTTCTCTACCTTCAGCATCTTTGGAGGTTTGTTTGTGGTACCAGCCTCGTGCTCCATTCGCAACAGCTCATTTAGGTTAGATATATTCGACATTTTTTACCGAACCGGCTTGTTAAAAACGTTAAAACTTGTTCGAAATGAGTGGTTACAAAACTATACTGTTAGACCCGCCTCGACGATACGATTCTAATGATATATATTGTCCGATTATGATTTTTGGGATTTTTGTGCCTTTTTTGTCCTAAAAATCACACGAGTCTAACTGTCCAATCGGTTCGTCAAAATTGTCTATGGATCAAATTCTATGTCTGAATACGTTTAACTCTGGTTGCGTCAGCTGGTTAACTTTCCACCTTTTTGTGTGTAACTCGGAACAGTGTAAAATCCGGAACAGTAACTCGGATTTACAATCCGAGATGAAAATCCGGAACAGTAATCCGAACTGCTAATCCAAAATGGTGATCCAGAATAGTGATCCGGGATGAAATCCGGAATGCACTGTTCTGATCCGAAGTGGAAATCCGGAATAGACTATTCTGATCCGAGATGGAATCCGGAATAGTTCTGATCCGAGATGTAATCCGGAATAACTTCTAATCCGAAATTCAATCCGAAGTAGCCTCTGATCTGAAATGGAATCCGATATGGCT
The DNA here is from genome assembly GCA_947069175.1 of Scalesia atractyloides. Lineage (NCBI taxonomy): Eukaryota > Viridiplantae > Streptophyta > Magnoliopsida > Asterales > Asteraceae > Scalesia > Scalesia atractyloides. The sequence continues at coordinate 48,619,107 of CAMTDV010000001.1, read as the reverse complement.
TCTGATCCGAAATTCAATCCGAATTGCACTTTTCCAGATCCGAATTGCAAGTCTGATGATCCGAAATGCAGATTCTGATCTGAAATCCAAGTCTTCAATCCGAAATACTATGCTTTTTAATCTGGAATGCAAGTCTTCAATCCGAATTGCAAGCTATTAATCCGGAACAGTAACAGAAACCCTAATTCTGCCGTCACAAACTCCAAAACAGCCTCCAAAACACCCAAAACCCCAATTTTTCTGTTGTCACGATTCTGAACCGAGCAATAATCAAGAGCCGAATGCTCTGATACCAATTGTAGGTCCCATAGTCCTTATGGATCTTAACAAAATCCAATCTAGAGTGCGGAATCCCCTAGATCAGATTTCACATAAAACAACAAGAACACAACCATGAACACGAACACAATTCCTTCAAACAGTCTTCTATTACTTATCTAACACAAAGTGTTTACAACCAATTCAAGACTCTCTCTCTAAACTCTCTGAAGCAATTCTCTCTGCAAGTGAACAACTAACTGAGCAACCTAAACCCTAATGCAAACCTCCCTATATATAGAGATAGGTTATGCAACTGGGCTAGGGTTTCCTACATGGACTGCTAATGGGTTTAAAGCCCAATTCGCCTACCATGCACTATTTTGTGTCTAGTTCAGCCCAATTACTTCTAATTAACTATTACAAAACTCAACCCGCTAACCGTTTATCATTTTACTAATTACAAGATATCCAAAGACCAAATCTAAGTTGTTGTCACAAAGATGCACCAACAGTCATACATGGAGGTACGAGGATAACTGTCCTAAATCTCTTTCGTAAGATTCACCAATACACAAATTGCCACAAGGACAATCCCGATGGTCAAGAATATAGTACTTCACTAAGCTACGCCTCGAACCGAATAAGCAAGCTAGGTGCGTGCATCCCGAACATGGCAACGTTTGGGGACGTGTCGTAGCCTTGTTACACTAGCGAAGGTGAACCGTAGCTTAATGGATGGAAATCATCAAGTGAGGGGTGGATTGAAAAGTTGGATAGCCAAGGTCTCCATGTAATCACACCTACACCATACACAAGCTTGTAAGCTTGGATGGCTCAACACTTGTGGGTTAGAAACCCTAGTAAAAACCACAAGTTTAGAGGCATGTTATACCTCTTGATTTTATATGAACAAGTCTAGCTAGCTCACTAACCATAAACTTAATTAGTGATACATGTAGCATAGAGTTGTTATGGTTAAAACAAGTTTAAGAAAAGTTTATAAGTTTAACTTCCAAAACAGAAGGTTTGGCCCTAAAAATGGTATTGTTCCACCTTGGTTTTCCATGGAAAACCTATGGTAACATCCCATAGGGCTTAGCAAACATTTTTAAGGAAGAAAACATAGGAAAACTTTGAAACTTTTAAAGTTTAAAAAGATAAAAAGTGGCCAGAAAGTTTACACACTTTTGGACCTCAAAATGGTGGGGTTTCACCTTAGTTTGCCCAAGCAAACTTGTGAGAACCTTCCTAGAGGTTATCCAAGGGTGTTAGAAGAAGAAACAAGGTTTAAAGGAAGAAGGAAGTGAGTTGAAACTCACTTGCAAGCTGAAATGTTTCAGCAGAAAGTTCTGAACTTTGAGAGAATGTTTGGAGTGTTTGGTGGCTTGAAAAAGTGGGAAATGGATGGGGGGAATGCTTGTTTATATAGAGGAGGGATTATGGTTTGAATTAGGGTTACATTAAATGAGTTTAGTTGGGAGTTTTGCTTGTTTATGAAACAAGAAGAGATTGGGAGTGTGGCAGCTGTGGCCACAAGCTACCATATATTCTTTTTTTGTTAATTAATTGATTTTGGTAGTTTATTTGTTGTGTTATGATATGTTTATGCCATATTTGATTGAATGGTGGCCTATTTCTTGATGCATGCTTGTTACATAATCCAAACGAGACCTAATTAGGTGATAATTAATCACAACATGATCATGTAAGATTTATAAGATGCCATTGCTTATGTCTTTAATGTTTAAAATAGTAATTGCTTTGCTTGATTGATACCTTCTAGTTTCACAAACGTATGATAAGATTGTAAGAAGAATTGAAGCTAAAATTGCGTATCGAACACGTGCATGAACATAAGTATAAATGCGTATAGAGATTTCGAATTGCGTATAATTGATCAATTGATTACAATCAAAGCCTTAGATTTACAATGATTTGGAAATGAAATACGATTACAAGGTTTGGACTTTCCAATTATAGAAACACGAAGCAAACTTACTAATAACGGAAAGTTACAAATGCGAAGCGTTACACCCGCAACGGCGCCAAAAACTTGATGTGTGTGCGAGGGTGTGTAAGATTTTTAGATATATTTTAAGTGCTTTACACTCGTTTTTTCAAGTTTTAAATTTATGATTTCCACGCTTTGGGTTTTTTAAGAGATTATCTTAGTTAAAATGGCATGCCCCTTTTTTGGAGGCAACTCTATTCTCAGCTATATTGGTCTAAGTCAGCAGGGATACAGTCACACAAGGCCGGAATATTGAAAGATAATTAAATAAGTTATTAATCCAAAATGTGGCATTTCCCTCTTTTGGAGGCAATGCTACCCTCGGCCATATTGGTCTGAGTTAGCAAGGATACAGTCCCGCAAGGCCAGTTTAAAGTTTTAATAGTAGTTTATTTATAAGAGGTTCAAGTTATTCTTACTTCCCCCGATTTGATGCAATCCTACCTCAAGGGAAGTCCAAATAAGCTTGAACCAAGTCCTCGCAGGATCTATACACTGAACGAGGCAAGAACTTTACCCATACCACCCTTTTAACGCCCTTCCAGGCAGTTAGCGTGCTTTATATAGATCGTAAAGACACAAATGAGTGAATCAACGAAACATGAAGGTTGATAGAATAAAATTCACTTTCAAAATAAAAAAAACTAGTTATTAAAGTCATAATACATATCCAATTAAAAAATTAACCAAATCTAGGAAATCAAACAATACATAAATCACTTGTCTTCACCAAGTGATGTAAGAGATTAGCCAAGCATGGCGTTTGTTTGACAAAAACTCTTACGATCAATCTTGGATCCCGAGACTACTACACACACTCTAAGATGGACGATGGATGAATGTGGAGGATGATGGTTGAGTGTTGGCAGGTGTGAGAGAAGTGGTTTTCCAAGGGATGAGTTGAAATGAAACCAAGCACCCCTATTTATAGCTGAAAACAGTGGCCTCACACGGCCCCGTGCCCGCAGAGCATGACCCGGTGTCTTCCTTCTTCTATGTTTTCATTTAATAAGTATGTAGATCAATCTGCTACACGGCCCCGTGTGTCAACGGCATGGCGTCATGGCCATTGTACTTGCTATGCTATCCCAGATATGCAAATCTGCAAGTTGACCACGGCCGTTGTCCAAGAGGACACGTCCCCGTGTCTCTTGTCTGCCTCTGTTTGTCTTCTTCTTATCTTGAATCTTGAAGCAGCATGGCCCCGTGCTAGACTTCTGATTCATTGTTTTTAGTCTTGAGGTGAAGTTCGGAGGGCTCGTATAGTGTGTTGTCTTCTATACTTATGCTCGATTTTGTCATTAATTTGTTAATTTTGTACGTTTAAGGTCTTTTTATCCGGAAAATCAAAAGTATACAAAGAAACGTATTTTTCAACATTAGTACTAAAAAGGGTTGTAGCACCCCAAAACAGGTTTGGTAATTAAATCACGTTAATATCGAAGAGCGGGTAAAATATCGTTAGTGGTAAAAGCTAACCCGGTAAACATTAGAATTTAATTAAATAATCCTAATGCTAAATAAAAGATAACTGAATGCCTTTTTAGAATAAGGTTTATAAAAGGCCCAAGACTATCGGGACACGATATAAGTCGGGTTGTAGTATAACACCCTGAAACTTAGTTAATAGTTAATAATCAAATAATTACCAAGCATGTAAGTAGAGATATCTAAACTAGTTGGTAAATATAGTTAAGACCTCAATTAAATCCAAGTAATAATCTCTTATTAATAAAAACCACAAACTTGAGGGGCCAAAAGGGGAAGAACCTAAAGTTTAGGTTTAATAAGAAATAAAAACACAAAACACACACATTAAGTGTGTGTGTCGACTACGGCTAGAGAACAAGGAGCAAACCCTTGTTTATCTTAAAATCATCAAATTGAATGAGGAATCGAGCCTCAAATTCCTGCATGAATGTAGATCACCTCGATTAGGGGATCATAAGGTATGTTTAGAAACCTAGATTAGTGAAAGTCATAACTTCAGACAAGTAGAATACTTGCTATTAGTTTTTGGATTATGATCCAAAGATGAAATTGAGTGTATATGTATGCTTAATTTCTTTAGACATAATTAAATTATGAAATATTTGATGTAAGATTACTTGTAAGTGATTGACAAAGTAGGCTATGAAGTGAGTTTTGATAATACGGTGAAGTTGATGATATACTTGTGTTTAGAATCATCATACATGATAGTAATAGGAAGATATTTGAATAATCTAAAAGTTTGAGTACATGTTCATACTTGCCATGGAATGGGTTTTGTATAATATGATGAAATAGATGTTATATTCATGTTAAATGATGTTCGAAATCATCATGTGTTTATGAATGCTTAAAGTATTTGGCTAAGTTTAATGTTTGGGTAAATTCCATATATACGATGCAATGTTTTCTTTCATAGTGATGAATCAATCCCAAGTTATTGTATGATATTGATAGATTAGCATACAATGATTGAAATTATGTCAATTTGATGTTAACAATATCATGAACTTAGTTGAGATATTTAGTTAAAATGGTGGCTTAAAAATAACGCCTACCGGGCATTCGATGGAATGCCTAAATGATATTGTTGAACTAAATAGTGTGTTTCATATGTTAATAGGCAGTTGACTTTTAAATAGTCAAACTGATCTATAATAGGATTAAATGGTAATTTTGATATAAAGTCCATAAGGTGGGACAATCATGATAATTGATGACTAATCTAACCATCATGCTAATGATAAATAGTAGTTTGATGCTTGACAAGCTAGGTGGAAGCTTGGGAAGAAGCGGGTCAAACGGATCAAAAATGCGAGAAAAGCATAATCGAATGCAAGGTAAGTAAAGCTTACATTTTTAAGCAGAATACCTAATTATGTATTGATTAAGAACAAAGTGATTTGGTATTTGAAATGAGTCTTTGAAATACGACATCCCGACGCAAATCGATACGGGTCGGAACAATGGAAATGGTAATAAACCATAATGATGGTAAAAAGGGTAAATGGTAATTTGGTCACGTGTTGACGAATAAACAAGGAGTTTTGAAAACTTACCTTATGGTGTAAACCATAAGGGGTAAGAAGGGTAAAATGGTAACATGGTCATGAGTTGACGTTTAAATAAAGAGTTTTTAAAAGATGCCCTATGGCGTAAGCCATAATGTGCCAAACGAATAAAGAAACGACTTTTAAGTAATATGATTATAAGATGCAAACTGAAAAGGGCTAACTGAATGAGATGGTAAATAAACACCATCTTATAATACATATTTTTTGGTCGTCCCAATGCAATAAGGATAAGTCGAGAGGTGGGTAAAATGATCATTTAGGACAAATGGATCAAATGCTGACATTATCACCATTTGACAATAATGAATAATGGTTGTTTGTCGAGTTTTGTGCACACAGGAATAATAGCATAAGGCTTGTGTTGCTTTAATTAGAAACTAATAATACAAGATATAAAAATAGGTCAATGCTATGACCCGAGCCAGGTATATGTAACGAGTCAAACTCTCAATGAGAACTTATGGGTCGATGAGAGTTAATCGAGTTATGGGTGAACATTGGATTACCTAAAGTGAGGTATATCTAATAATTTAAATTGGAGAAATTATGTTCTTAGGAACACAATGATTTTAAACGTCCTTCATAGTTAAGAAGACTAATATTGACAAAAATGTCCTCGAATGATTAACTGGGCAAACGACCCTAAGGGTAGTGTAAAATGAGTTTTATAATTGGGTAGACTCTTTCGGTAGTGTAAAAGTGAAAGGCATAAGCCTTTTTGGCTTAATGCCTCCTAACGGGTCTTTTTCGTAATTTGTCAAATCGAATGGTAGAATTGGAATATCTGACTTTATTGTAATAAATCCATCACAAGTATAGTTGTGGTGGAAATTAAATGGAAGTTTTTGTGTGGAAATAGGAGGCATGAAAAGATTGAACGAGATTTAAGCTCAAGTGCTTAAATCCCATAACGGGTCAAAATAAATATGCGCAAAAACCAAGTAATGGTTGCGTAATTCATAAGATTTATGAATCCGAGTTGAGGATTTTGGGTTAATTACATTGACAAACATTTTACGATCATGTAGAAACAAATTTGAAACGAAACAGATGAATATCTGAGAAGTAACGGAGTTTTCCGTATAAGTGGGTAAAGCTGGAAATTCACAGCTTTAACCTACCGTAAGCTACGGCTGCCTGCCGTAACTTACGGTAGGTAGCTGCTAATCAAAACAGACTTTGCCTGTCGTAAGTTACGGTAGTGAGACGTAGCTTACAGCTGGTTAGTTTGGGAACATTGTTGTTTTGTTATTTTTGGCTTTCGTGCACAATTTGTTACATTATAAGCTCCTTATAACTAACATATTTCATGATTTATGAAATATATGTAATGATTTGAAGCACCAGATGACGATCAAGCATAGGGAAGAATCGAACACATTCAAAGATCAAGCTTCCGCAGTATGTTTAGTCGTTTACGAAATTAAACAACGATAACATGTATAATGTTCTAATGTTACGAAGTTTTTGATAAACTTGAAAATGTGTTTGGACGTGTTTTTGCTTTTATATATTTAAAAGCAATTTTTTTATAAAATTTCAATTCTTTAAGCAAGTGTCTTACAAGTTGGTCATCAGAGCTTAAGGTTAAAGGTTAACATGTTCGGTTCGAGACTTGATCGCATGATCCGGTAAGTGATTATAAACAAAATGGTCTAGCATGGTTAAAAGTGTTATAAACAAGGGCTACCGTGTGAACGCACGTTACCCTAAATAAATTGGTAAAATACCGAGATAGTTAACGAATTACTTGTGTTAACAAGTATCGTAGAAACCTTGTATGTTAGTAGGGGCGGTTATTAATTTTCAACGTTACTAATCTTTTGTAAACGTTTTAAGTTGAAGGACACTCGCATATGAAAATGGCGGGAGTCTAATGATTTGCTATGATGACGGAATGGTCCGAAGTATGACAAGTAAGCCATGCTCACCAAGGACCTAAATCAAGCAATGATATGGAATAAGGTTGAACGACTATGAAAACCCATTAGGGTAAATATCACCCATGTGCACATTTTAAATTATTGTATGAATAGTAGTATGCAACAGATGTGCAGAGAATGACAGTTACATACGAAATTTAAGAATTGGGAAATCTGGATGGGATACCCTTCCAGGACGATGTTCCCAAGGTAAATTGGGTGGATAATATGCATTATTTAAAATTGTGAATAACAAAAGTACAAAAGAGTTTAGATTTACAAATTTGGATGAGAGTGACCATCCAAGTAGACATTCTCAATAAATTCCCGTAGAGGAAAAGGTAACAATCACATTGATGAATGTAATTGTATAAAAGATTTATAAAATGAAAATACTCTACATGTTTCAGAACGAAAATGGGTAAACCAAATAATTGTGAAGTAACATTAAAACAGGTTTTACCAAACAAAAACGGAGATACAGACATGAACTGAGAATTTATTTACATTAGAGTTAATGTGTTAGTTATAAGAAGGTCACGCGTACCATTTGTTGATTACTTACCTTGGCCAAGCAAATAGAAAACACATGATACCATGAACTTTTTATAATGAGCGCATATACGTCCGATGTAGTAAAGACGAGGCTAATGGGATGAGTTAAAAAGGAGTCCTTTAGGTCAAATAAAGAATAATGTTTGATTGTTCATAGGTGATGGATTCCACGTGAACAAGTCAAACGGGTCAAATAAAGAATAAGGTTTGATTGTTCATAAGTGATGGATTTCACACGAACGAGTCAAACGAGTCAAATGAAGTATAATGTTTGATAATTGTTAATGCACTTCAATGTGATAAGTGCAGTCTCCTTGAAGTTCAGGGTCTTTTATGTAATTCTTGTAAACTATAAGTTTGTCCTAACATAGTGTTTATTCCGAGTTTATGTCTATGTCCGGATTAGGGTTAGTCCTAATCCGAGTTTATAGATATGTTCAGAGTTTGTGTTCTCCGGACTTGGGTATGTAGTTCCCAAGTCCGGGTTTTACTTTAACTGTTTTCCGGACTTATCATATGTTAGGTGGTCTCAGTTTGTTTGTATTGGGCTTTTGACCTTGTTTTGTTATCCGGACATGTGTGTCTGGATATGTCTTGTATATAACCATTTAGTGGAATAGACAAGAATACAGTTCTTTTGTGGAAAGTTTACACACCAAGAAAACCCTAATCATTAGTGTGTGTTTGTCTGGTGGCTACTGTGTGTGTGTGAAATCATTCATCTTCTACATCAAAGAATACTCTGTGTATTCTTTGATTTCTCTCATCAATCTTGTCTCCTGTTACATTGTCCTACACTGGTGATTACTAGGTGGTTTCCACACACCTAGTGATTGTATTTATAAGTGAGATCCTAGGATTAGGTGACCTTAATAATAAATGTAAACACAAACCGGGTAATGGGAGCGTTAAAGCATTAAAATGATGAGCCCCGGTAATGGGAAGTGAGTGGATATAAACGAAAGCGCAAACCAGGTAACAGGAGCGTTAAAGCATTAGGATATAGAACTCGGGTAATGGGTTGTAAAGAAATGTAAGCGCAAGCCGGGTAACGGGAAGCGCGAGACAAACGGACGCGTAAATGACGTAATAAGTCATAATAGCGGAGGAGTTATCCAAACGGAAAACGATCTAGTCATAGACTACGATCGCGCGGGCGCACGCGAATACCATTAGACGATATCTTATCTGTGTATGAGAATGGAAGTTTTAGGCAACATACACAGAATGTGATGGTTGCTACTAAAGATGGTTGTTATGACTCGGTGATGACAAGTGGTCAATGTCATTTGACCCTACGCCAGGATTAGGCGCAAGTGACCATCACCGAATTGGGATGAAATGATTGATAGATCTACTAAGAGAATGTGACACATAAATGACTCATGGGGTCATAGAAAAACCGGAAATATTGCCAACGCGAATCAAACATGGTCAAAAGGGCCATGATTGGCGAATAAAATAAAAGACAAGGTAAATGATTTTTTCTATCATACATAAAGAGGGGTGCATTGACACCAAATACAATAAAAAAATAACACGGGTAAAGGGATGATCTACAGGATCACCACGACCATCGGGTCATAAATAGTGGAAAGGTCTGCGGGATCAAAATGACATTTGGGTCACGAATCGAGAAGGAATGGACCTTAGAGACCTTACTTTAAAAAGTGAAGGCCTAAAGAAATAGCCTATGAGGCTAAGTAAAAGGGCATACGGGTTACTGGAGTAAAGCGTGGGAACCGGTTACGATTCCCCACATAAATGGCACAAACTAAAAGGAAAACGTTAAACTAAAACTAAGTTTTAGTTAAAAACAACATTTCAACAAACATAGATAATTAGCGAAGAATTGTGAAATGGGTTTTATATATAAAGAAACAAGTTTTTACACTAATAGGTGCAAAACGAAAAGTCGATATAAACTTAAACATAATGTTATTCAATCACAACAAGAAAACAACATGGGATATGATTACCTTGTAGCCCGAGCTACGGGCCTAGGGTCACGGATGCTGGTAAAGCCTTGCGAAGGCAATATGGGTATACCTAAACGATGGGGCATAAGGTAAACTGTGACTAATAAGTCTAACCCGCATGACTGGTCAAAGTCAAAATTACATTTAAAACTTTTCACTTGTCACTATAGTATTAGCGTGGAATAAGCATGTTGAAAGACTCATATGACCGAGTGGCCGAATGACGACTCGATCTAGTGAAAGATAAAGACGAGTAATACAAGATGAAAGTAATAGCCCATAAGGTCTTACACATGAAAGGCACATAGGATATGGTCTCTGATAATCCTTGACCAAAGGGATGAACGCCTTGAATGAAAACAAAGATGTAAACAGAGAAAAAGAGCAAGAAGGGAATATTAGAAGGGGGTCGGGCACCACATTAGAGCCAGAAAGACACTACCATACCTTCTAGGTAAGATTATTGAATTATTAAAATGTGAGAAACATTCAAATGAAAACCGAAACAAAGTTCATTGGGTTTAATCCAGGGAAGCTACATAAGAAATGTTTCGGGGACGAAACCTCTTTAAGGGGGTAGACTTGTAACACCCCAAAAACGGGTTTGGTAATTGAATCATGTTAATATCGAAGAGTGGGTAAAATACTGTTAGTGGTAAAAGCTAACCTGGTAAACATTAGGATTTAATTAAATAAACTTAATGCTCAATAAAAGATAAATGAATGCCTTTTTAGAATATGGATTATAAAAGACCCGAGACTATCGGGACACGATCTAAGTCGGGTTGTAGTATAACACCCCGAAACTTGGTTAATATTTAATAATCAAATATTTACCAAGCATGTAAGTAGAGATATCTAAACTAGTTGGTAAATATAATTAAGACCTTAACTAAATCCAAGTAATAATCCCTTATTAATAAAAACCTCAAACTTAAGAGGCCAAAAAGGGAAGAACCTAAAATTTAGGTTTAATAGGGGAAGAACCTAAGTGTGTGTGTGTTTGTGTTGACTATGGCTGGAGAACAAGGAGCAAACCCTTGTTCATCTTAAAATCATCAAATTGAAGGAGGAACCAAGCCTCAAATTCTTGTATGAATGTATATCACCTAGACTAGGGGATCATAAGGTATGTTTAAAAACCTAGATTGGTAAAAGTCATAACTTTAGACAAGTAGAATACTTGCAATTAGATTTGTGAGAGGGGATCGGCTCTCCTCTTATGAGCACCGGACTGATCTGACTCAACTAACAGGGGCGGAATTCATTGTTAGCGAGTTGAACAAACAAACAAGAAAGATATACTACTTAAATGCCTTGATTCGTATTAATAACATGAAGGTTACAGACGAGTAAACACTTTGACAGGGCTTCGCCACACACCAACAGATATCCAACACAACACTCAAGCTCCACTATTTATAGGTCAACATGACTCGCACAAGAGAGAGGTGCGTTTGGCTCGTGCGAGTGGTGCCTCGTACGAGTGACAAGGTGTCACTCGTATGAGCCACTAAGCTCACTCGTACGAGCCACTTACAAAACATATAATTCATATATAAACATACAATATTTGACATTCTAAGCCCTATATACATAACCAACATATCCTAGACGTAGGCGATAGACATTATGCACCAGCAAACTCCTCCTTGGATGTTGTCGCAGTCTTGGATAGCCTTCAAAATAATCTTCAAAAATTTGATAGTTAACGTCCAAAGAAATGTTTCGGTGGCCTGCAACGCTCCTCAGAAGATATCGGCGTTTGGTCTGTAGGAGGAGCCGATTATACGTGTTGCCAAACCGAAAGCTCCTTAGCGATGCAATACGCGTTTGCTCAGCAATTCTTTCTGCGTTCTTTTCTTTCTTTCGCTGCTCTATCTCCTCCAGCTTCCTCCAAGAAGTGTTCCATGCTATTCCTGAATGTATATCGTTAGCAAAACAAACATTAACAATCTTCTGGAATTGGAGAGCCTGCTCTTTATCTTTTTCCTCAAACTAATTTTCTTGTAGAATAGACATTCAATATCCTTCTTCGAACAGTTGACTAGCCACATAGGGTCTCGTACTCGAATGCCACACCATAGACCATATGTGTGTTTGTGTGCTATGACGGCTTCGGATAGTTCCTCAGTTATCTTCCAAGAAAATTCATCTGGATGGACACAAATAACGGCTACCAGTACTTGAATCATAGTGCCACCATTTGAAGATCTTGAAGAAATCTTGTTCCATCTTGATCAGAGGCATATTTTTCATCATTTTTGGCCTCTTAACGATCAATGTCACATCCTTTTCCTTCGTTACAGGATCGCTCTTTGTAATTCTTTTGGGCATATGTGGCATCCAGTGTTTAAAGCCATGAGTAGCTTCCAGCTTTATCAGCTTCCATAGTCGCTGGTCATGAAATTTCATCTTTAGATTTATCATCTTGGTCTGCACCAGTTCTTTAATATCCTAGAACGGCAGGGTCTTGATATCGCTTAGGTATTGGAAGTACTAGAGCCCATACTCCCGTTTCATCGCATAAACGTTAAGCTCTTCGATCCATCCCCAGCTAATGATGTCCCCCAGAGAAATGTTAGCATTACGTGTGAAGAATGCTAGGGGACGTTTGAATTTACGCTCTACTGGTAATTCTTTAAACCATAGTTTCCTCATTTCTACAATTTTTTTCTTTTGATAAACTTTGAGGAACCGTTCCCTGTTTGACAGCCTTTTCAACCTTTCGCTTCAGTAGATCATCATTCTCGGCTGCAAACAATTAACTGAACGTTGGGGAGTCATATGTACCCTCTTCGGCAATATTTGCATCATTCTCATCAGAATCATCCTCCACGACAACCTTATCATAATAATGTGCATCAGAAAAGTGTTCGAAGACATAATTCTCAGGCCCGAAAGCACTGATGTCGTTAAGCTCGTCTTCGAAATCAAAAACAAACGTTTCTTCGTCCATGCCCAACATTTGCGCAATCTCTTCCTTTGTATAACAATGGACAAACTCTACCTCTTCTACGTCATGCTCCAAATACAATATCTTTGATTTGGGCATGGCAGGAACAGCTGACATATCAGTCACTGTGAGGATTCCTGCCTATTTAGAATCTTTCAAGCTTTCAAATTCCTTTCGTTGTTCTTTACCTCCTTTCACTTGGTTGGCAGAATCATCCAAGTACACAGAAAAATTGATATCTTCATTCAAACTTGATTCTGTTACGAGGATAGCCGAACCACCCAAATCATCATCATCATCACTATCATTGTCAGACTTTTCCTTAGATGCATCTTCAGTTTCGTCCAAGTCTTCATCATCCTCCGCAGGATTTTCAGTAAACGCATCTATTTCATCTTCAATCTCTTTCATCTTCATCCTCAGGATTTTCAGTAAACGCATCTATTTCATCTTCAATCTCTTTCATCATGTTTTTTTTCTTAGCCATTCCTGATGTTTAGCAGATAGATTTGACACATCAATATCTACATCTTTTGGCTTTCCAATCAATACAAACTTCTCCGTGTCTTCATACACCACTACCTCAGAAGATACTAGCACAGATTCAGCTTCTGGCTTAGTTATATCAATCACAGGTTCCTCACCAACCTTTTCTTTTCCTTTTCCCTAAACGTCTGATAGTTCTTTAGCAATACGTTCCCACTCAGCAACTCTTTCTCTAGCCTCTGTCCGCTCAATCTCATCGATTTCTGTGGCTAAGTAATCCCGAGTTTCTTTTTAAGAATTTTCTCAAATAAGCTCATTTGCCGTTGATTTCTGAGGCGTTCTTCATTATATTCTTCCATACGGTTCCTCATCCTTTCGTTCTCCGACAAAATACTGACCAAGATAGCCTCAAGATGTTGTTTTCTTCTTTCAGACCCTTAATTTGCTCTTGTAATTCAGCAATCTTCACACTATTTAGCATAACTTTGTTTTCCAACTCTTCGCTACGTGTGTCATTGAACATGTTAGCAGAAAATTCTCCTCCCCTAGAAAATCTCCAAAATCGAAATCGAACTGATCTTCAAGTCTGGATCCTGTTGAGAACTGGGGTTGAGGTTGAGGTGTAGGTTATGGTGTTGATTGTGGTGGTGGAGATGGTGTAGACTCAATATTATGTGCAATATCAACTTTTTCTTGCACCTTTCTCTTTAATCGAGCTTTCGGAGAGTCGGAACTTCTAATCGCTGGCCTCTTCACACGTTTAGATGGACTCTTTGATGATTTGAGACAAGGAGTGTCATTGTCAAATCCAGATGGCACATAGGTAGAATCATCTTCTCCTGTCTCTTTTCTTCTCCTCTCCTCAGCTTTACGTTGTATTTCAGCCAATCGTTCTAATTCTCTTTCCTTGGCTCTCTCTCTTTCTCCGACGATCATATCCTCTTCATCGGTGCTAGAGGAGGATGCCTCTTCAACTATACCTTCTTGAGCACCAAATGCTTGTCTTTCTATCTCAGCAGCCGTTGTCTCAACGTTTTCTTCTGGCTCTGGCTTGTCTACCAAACTTGTGCTGGCAGATGCACGTTTCTTCTTTTGAGGGACCGTAGCGGAAGATGTAGTCGTTTGCTTTTGTTTTGCCCCTTACCCCCTTCTTATCTTCCTTAGTAAACCAAACGCTCCTTTTTGCAACAAAACCATCTAACGCTTCTAACTCCTCAGCTTCGTCCCCACTTTCATCTTTTCGCCACTTCCCCTTCGGCGGTGCCACCTAGTCTTTGTCAATGATAGCCCCGAATACAGGCTTGGCATTGGGGAAAGCTTTTAGGTGCAGATTCATCTTTTTCAGCGTCGACACATCCATATGTTCAAGCCACAGAATATCATCCTTCTTCTTCATCAGATTTGGATGTAGATGATCTAGCAACATTTGTACAAATCTCGGGTACTTGTCACACCCCGTATTTTCAACCAAACACCGGTGGGCCCGGGTAGGGAATATCGTGACGTAAAGTTGATATCATCGTAGTCAATTAAACATAGCACAGCAGAAGTCTTGGATTTAAATTACTATTACAAACCAAATGTTCGAAATACAAAATAATATACAGGCTCATAATAGAAGATCCACAGGCTGATCTAAATTGTACAAAGAAAGAATGTAAAACAGACATTGGGCAGATCTAGGATTTGCAAGATCCTCTTGTCAGTACCGAGCACTTCCAGCCTATTTTCGTATTTTACCTGCAAACTCAGTCTTTTGAAAATACGTCAGCTTTCGCTGGTAAATACACCCAACTGACTCATTTTGAAAACATTTAAATTAAAATGTTTTAAGTGCGTATTAGCACAAAATCTTTAATAACTTGGGAAAGTTGACCTTGCAACCTTGTTAACAGATTCACATGTTTATCCATACATACAGGGCCCAGTACAAAAACTAAGACATGATTAACGTACACACCACTTATGAAATCACGAAGGAGTTATCCCCAACAAGTGTGGCTAGTTGCATTTGAGCTTCTGTCAGGTGTATGCCTACACCCGCGCTAAGGTCGTGGCCATTATCTAATGTAATGGACCGAGGATATCCAAGACACGGTAGTTAACACTTGATGTTTAAGTTATCAAACAAAACTGATTAAAACGGAATATGCGGATTTGCTAGCCACAATCCGGCATTCGATTGATCCCCTTTCCGACCAAGCGGTAATAATTTTCCGTAACCCAAGCCCGTATAGGGAAAATAAGTCGAGAGTATTTACCTTAGCTATTCTTTGTTTAACGCAAGATTTATTAACTCAGCCGTACACAAAAGTACTAAGTGCAGATAGCATTTACCAGCAAGTCTCTAGTCTAGATTTTGGCATAAGCTAACCAATTAAATACTAACGGTCTTATTTAAGTCATTGACTTAGACCGACTAGCGTACCTAATCAAAACGTATAATGCTAGATTGACGATGATTGGATAGAATGTAGTTTAATCGCAACAAGCACCTTGACTTGCATAATATAGATAATTTATAAACATTCTGGATTTTGAGACTTAAATGACAAGGTTAGACCCGTTTCGGTTAATTTTTGTAAACTAGTTACATATACTTAACTGTACGCATATTAGCTATATCGGGTAACCGGATAAGTCATGGACAAGTTCTATGTGCCATTATATTTTAAATAAGTTGTAATATAAGTATGATCAACTTATATGCCCGTTATGGTTTTAAAGTGAAACTATGCCTCATAAGGGCGTTTCGGTAATTTCATACCATATAAAAGGAACTTGAATATAATTTAATGTTACAACTATAAGTATTCTGGAAAATTAACTTATTTATGATATAATATCAGTAGGATATTAATTATATGTGTAATTTATCTTTTATGACCAAACTATGCACAGAAGGGGCATTTTGGTCATTTTACACATAGTTTATAATTATTTGGGATTCTAAGTTTATATCTTGCACCAACTGTAAAAATATTAAAAATAAGTTTTAAAATTATTAGGTAATAAGTCATGGTTGGTAAATATGGTTTAAAACCATACTTTGCGCCGAAACGACGCTTATGTCGAAAAATGATGATTTATGCGATGATTAATGAAAACTGATGTTATGATCAGATTAACAAGTCTTAGATATGTTATTTAATATAACATTCAGTAGATTAAAGATTTACTTTGAAAAGATGTGATTAAAACCATTTTATAAGCCACAAGGGCCTTATCGTCATTTATCGACATAATACAAGGACTTGTTTATAAACTCAGTTTATAATCTATTTGAGATCCCAAATAATCCTACTTTTAATATTACATTAGTGGGAAACTCATTTTCAAGTTCATTATCATTTAAACCTCTTTTTATGCAAAAAGGGCATTTTAGTCAAAATGGCATAATTACGGAACTTGCGCATAAACTCAGATTCTGATTGTGATCATGTAATATAACCTCAGAGGGTTATATATTACGATCATAATACAACTTTAGATCAGTAGCTAACTATCTATATCGGGTCAGAATCGAAAGTCAAAGTAGAAGTCAAACTTCGCGACTTTCGATTGCGAACCGACCCTATGACTGAAATTGACGAGCCAAACATCTTCTTACATGTTCTAATAATTATTACCAACTTGTTTAAGTGTCAAAATATGTTTCATAACATATATAAGATCAAATTATAACATTTCCGAAAAATGGCCTGTTTGACTATTTAATATAATAACTTTGACCCGTCAATTGGTCTAGCAAACGTGATCTTCAGGAGGTGCCCTTTATAGGGACTAACACCTACCTTATTACGATCACTTAGCCATGTTCATTACGAACAATGACTGGACCATAATGGTCTTAACCGAAAGTCAAGGCGTTTTCCGTAAAACGCTTGACTTTTGGCTATAAAAGCCTATAAACGAAAATGCAAGAGGGAGGAACACTTACAAGAGGTTCCTAGAATGCAATAGAACTAAGTTGGATGCTCCTTTCAGTTAGGAACTTCCAGAGGAGGGAGATAGAGTTGTGAATGAGAAAGGTGCAAGTTTAAATGGTGAAACTTGGCACCTATTTATAGTTGAAGAGCTTGAAAGAGGTGACGCCAGGTGTTAAGGGGTGTAAGAGGAAGCTTACAAGTGTCCTAAAATGTGGCATAGCAGTTTGGAAAGCCATGGTTTCGAATCAAATGGTTTTTGGCAACATGTGTAGAGGCCAAGCAAAAATTCTGCAGACACAGGCCTCTCGCGCCCCGCGAGAGGCCAAGGCCATGCCTCTCATGCCCCGCGAGCGCCCCTTGTCAAATTTCAAAGTTTAACACTTTTAGCCCCTCAACTTATTAAACCCTCTTAAACCTTCCTAAAACACCTTTTAGCATATTTAGCCTTTCGTAGCCAATACTTGGCGTACCCGGGTTTATGTCCGGACATTATCGATCTCTCGGTTCGTCAAAAGGTCACTCAGAGGCATAAATTAACATGTTGACACTTTTACTCCCTCTATTGTCCAACTTTTATATAATTATGGATTTGATCTCTCTCGTCCAACAAATAGGACATATGAGAGTTAGGACTTTGTAAAGGATCACTCAGAGGCTCATTATAAGCATGTTGACTCCAATGTCACTCAAAGGCTGGGCATGTTGACACAACGGTCACTCAGAGGCCAAGTCTTAGCTTGTTGACACTAATGGTCACTCAGAGGCTATGTTTTAAGCATATTGACACTAATGGTCACTCAGAGGCTATGTTTTAAGCATGTTGACACTATTGGTCACTCAGAGGCTTGGTTTATGCATGTTGACATCAGAATATCACTCAGAGACTTAGTTTGAGCATGTTGACGCTTTTAGTCCCTGTTAGTCTTTAATAGACTTAAATAAAAATATAACACGTGTCGCTATATTATTGGACACGATTTTACATGGTGTTACAGTACTGAAGAAACTTTTCGCGTTGTATATTCTGTACCATCTGAGAGAAGACAAGTCTTGAAAAGTTGTAAGGCAGGTTGAGAACTGTGCAATTATCATGCACATCTGATAGTCTGTCAAATCATCAAATTCACCCTTTCTGTGGCTTAGGGTGTGAATAATGCAGTGAGCGATGTATCGGAAGGGAGCACTAAGATTTCCTTCTTGAAGGGTGTAGCATTAACGAATCCAGCGTAACCCATTCTATAGAAGCACCCCTTGACCATGTATTCTAGATAACCTTCACGATCCTTGAACTCTAACACCGCTCGGATTAAATCTTCAGTGATTTGACTTGAATATCTTCATTATTAATCCTCACTACAGACAAAATAGTGTTCTCTTCCTCACTGTATTCAGCGGCATCCCAAGCATATTCGACGTGTGATCGGTAAGCCGTGTGTCTGTCAATAAGAGCCTTGGTAATTGGCAGTCGGCTAAAAAACTCTAGCACTTCTCTATACGCTGCGATCTCTGGAATAGTCTCATCTGAAACAGTGAGAACGAAGACTTCTTGATCTGCAAACACAAACATTTCAAACACAATGGTTTAGCAGCTCAAAACAGGTCTTGTTGTGAGGCTTGACTGGCAACACACGATTGAGGGTATAACACGCAGATGCGACTGCTTCGCTCCAGAAACTAATTGGAAGTTTGGAATCAGCGAGCATTGTTCTGGCGGTCTCGATCAGTGTGCGATTCTTACGTTCAGCTACTCTATTTTGTTAAGAAGTATAAGGAACGCTGAATTCGTGAAAAATCCCCTTTTCATTGCAGAATTCGAGCATCCTCTTGTTCTTGAAATTAGTACCATTGTCATTGCGGATTCTCTTGATAGGCAAGTGATACAGGTTTTCAAGCTTCCTAAAGAGAATCATAAGACTTTCAAATGTTTCATCTTTACTCTCCAGGAAGAAAATCCATGAGAATCTGGAAAAGTCATCTGTCACGACCAGGCAATATAGATCTCCAGAAATGCTTTTCACGTTTACTAGCCCAAAGAGATCCATATGAAGCCTTTCTAGTGGTAGCTTGATAGAATTAAGCAATTTTCTTGGGTGTGATTTCTTATGTTGTTTCCCCTTCTAACAGCTCAGACAATCATCAGATAAATGAAAATTCTTTAGATTATCACCCTCCACTTGGTCGTTGTGCACCAAATAATTCATCTTTCGCAGGTATATATGCCCCATCTTCCGATGCCATAAGATTGACTCCTTCTCGGTTGCTTTAGAACTGAAGCATTGAACTTTCTTTGACGTTGTGGATGCGACGCTCATCTCTAGGACATAAAGATCATTCTCTCGTGGAGCGCGCATAAGGATCCATTCCTCAGGAATTTTGAATCCTGGCTTGAGAATTAAGCATTCTTTGTCATTGAAGTGTGTTGTGAATTTTTGTCACATATTTGCGAAATGCTCAGTAGATTGTTCTCCAGCTCTGCAATGTAGTTCACCTTGTCGAAAGAAACCACTCCATTCGTAAGAATACCTTCTCCCACAATTCTTCCACACTGAGTCCTAGCAAAACCAACGTAACCTCCCCGGATAGCTTTAACGTCGTGTAACAACGCAAGCATCCCAGTCATGTGTCAGGAAGCTCCACTGTCCATAATCCATTTTGACATGATCGACCTAGGGAGCCCCTGCACACATGAAGAAGAAACTATTTAAACAAAGAAACCCAAGCCTACTTGGTCTTGGGTGGGTTTGGAATATCAAACTTTGGAACTTTGTTTTTGACACTTTGTTTGATCTTTGTTTTGGCTGGAACAGGTGGTTTCAGTTCTACTAAAGATGGTTTGACTTTTGCTACCCAAGTTTGTATTTTCAAAATTGCCCTTTTAGAATAAAACTTTGAATCCTTTTGACGATTCTTGGTGGAAGTTTCACCAATTTCAAATTTAGAATTAAGTTGAATCGTTGATTTTACATTTTTATTGGATTCATTGTTCTTTTCAAAATTTGTTTTGATACAAACATGGGTGCTTTTTGTTTCTCATCTTTTGTAGATCAGTTGGAGCTAGAAACAAGTTTTGGATATCCTTGAGAACATTGTCGTGCAATATGCCCAACATTGTTACACTTGTAGCACGTCCTGCTGTCTTTTCTAACATAGGAATCCAAATCCCGTTTTCTACTCTCTTTTGCCTTCTTAATCATTGGATTGTTTACCAATGATCTCTTTTTCCTTTTTAGTGGTTGTCCCATAGACAAAATCTATTTTCTTAGCAAAGTTTAACTTTTGAAACTTGTTTTTGTTCTCTCTTTGCTTTTGAAAACCCAACCCAGCTCTCCTGTTTTCAGGATAATCTCTGTTCCTTTGATAATGGGTTTTGTGAACACGTTTTGATTTAGAATAAAATGATGCATCTCGTTTTTCTAAATCAGAATGACTCACCTCAACAAGCTTGAACAACTTATCAACATGATCCAGATTGACATTCTGAATTGGGTAATCCTTGTCGGAATATAGTTTATCAGATCCAGGCATTTTGTATACAATGACATTTAGATCATTGTTTACACTATTTTCTGATGATTCAACATCTAATTCGGATTTTTCAGACTCATCCTTCAGAACTTTTTCAACCACAGTTTTAACCACGTCAGAATCACATTCTTTTTCTGGTTTGGTATATGTTACATCAATGTTCGCAGGCAGCTCATTTGTCTTTTTGGTTTTTAATTTTAAATTGAGCGCCTTTTCCACCCCTGATGGTTTTTTACTTGCATAACTATTCCACATGGGTGGTGGAACACGATTGTAACTTGTAACTTTGTTTTCATCAATTTTGTTATTTTCCTTGCTTTCAGTTTTTGGAAGAATGTGATCAATGACGTATGAACTTGTCGAATAACTAATTAACAACTTGTTAACCCGTTCTGTTTCGATTTTCATTTTTTCAAGTTCACTTTTTAGCTCGGCAATTGTATTTAAATGAATATTAATGGCCATTGTTTGTCCATTACAGTCGCCTTGAGCATTGAAAGTGTCCTGTCTTTTTCTCTGATCACCTTTTCAAATTGTTTAATGGTTTTGCTTAATTTTTCATAAGCTTCTTTTGTTGAATTATAATCACGTGACAAATTATCTGTATGACATTTCAGCTCTTTGTATCGTGTTTCTTTTTCAGCACACTTAATGCATGACTCTTCGCACTTCATGCAAGATGTTTCTTTCACCGACTCATTTACTGACACGTATACCACATTCACATTCGCCATAAAAGCTTTGTTGGTCTTATTAATCAGATTTTCCAACGTCACATCAATCATCTCTTCTACTTCAGGCTTCTTCTCTTCTTCATAAGGCGATTGATGGCTGGAATCAAAATAACCTGCAAAAGTTTTAAGAATGTCATTAGGCAAGAGATGTTTAAATGCACTATTTAACAATTCCTCTTCTTTTGATGATGTGTTGTAATATTCTTCAGGAACTTCGTCAAAAGATGCCTCTGCATATTCTTCAGCTTCTTCAGGTTCTTCAATGACTTCTACTACCAATGCCAGACTTTCGTTCTTCGGGATGTACTTGTTCCAGTTGAAACCTTTGTCCTCTTGAGTGACAACGAATGCTTTGTCTTTGGAGTTTGACAGTCCATCTTCAGTCTGCACCATTCTTGTTTTGGGTTGAGGTCAATGATATATGGCCTTCTTGTAATAATCATCAGCAAAAGGGTTCTGATTGCCCTTAACTTCTATATTTGCACATTCTCTTTTGAAATGCCCCTTCTCTGATTGCCCTTAACTTCTATATTTGCACATTCTCTTTTGAAATGCCCCTTCTCTCGGCATTTGAAGCATGTAACCTTGGACTTATCGAAGCCTAGTTTCCCATCAAGTCCTCCCAAATTATCTCTTCCGGTAATCTCCATGAAACGTTGAGCTCTTCTAACGATGGAAGCCATACACCATTTAATATCAATCAATTCCATTTCAACTGGATCAATCTGATCGTAATCTTCTTTCGTCATCTCTGGATTCCCAATTCTTCCAGCTAAACTTTCGTACGATTCAAGTAATGAGGCAAGTACAGACATGTGTTGTTTTGCGGTGTTTTCGTTGAAGTCTTGAGCATTTTGGAGATTAACAGCAATATTGCATTGTAGAACCCGTTGATTGGGATTAGATTGATTGTTCTGGTTGGTCTGTGAATTGTTTGAACTATGGGATGATTGTGGGCCTGGAGGCGTATTTGGGTTGACAGAAACAAAAGATTGAAATCCACTGGTTTGACTTGACTGTTGAGTTGGTGTGTTGAAGGCACTGAAGGCAGTTTGAATTTTTGGACTATGTATATGCGCGGTAGGTTTACCCTTGTAATATAGATTTACGTCTTGTTGTATTTGGGTCCCTTTGCTTTTTGCCATTTTTTGCATCTCTAGCTCATGCCCTTCCAACCTTTCAATAAATCTTGGTAATGAGAAATTACCATACTCTGTGCCATTCTTTAGAATAGTCAAGTAAGTAGACCATTCTCCTTGAGGTAGAGAATCTGCTATATTATCGACCAATTCTTCATTTGTTTTCACAATTCCCATGCGCTTCATTTGTACCACCAAGTGACAATACCGTTCAAACAATTGTTTCACCATCTCTTCCTTGATTAGAGTAAAGATATCGAATTCTTTACTTAGTAACGCTCCTTTTCCCATTCGTAGTTTCGCGCTTCCTTAGAATTTTAACCGTAAAGCATTCCATAAAGACTGAGCATCATCATCATGCTGTAGAAGCGCCAAGATATCTTCTTTGATGGCTTGCTGCAAGATATTCATCATTTTCTTCTCGTTAATGAATTTTTCTCTTTCGAATTCTGAGAGTTGAGCTAACGTTTTCTCAAGACCATTCTCTCCAATCGGAGCTTGATATTTCGATTCAATAGCAAACCAGTAGGTGAAGTGATTAGCTTGAACCCAGTTCATAAATCTTTCACTACAACTATCATAGTCTTCAAGATTCATAAGCTTTGGAGACTTTGTCATTGTGCCCATTTCGTTTTCAAAATTCATATTCTGAGCTGCGATGGTCGTAACTGCTGAAGCAGCAAATGCATTGTAAAATTCTTCTTCCATTTTTTCTGCAAAATTTCAGAAACACACTTTCGAAAAACACTGATTAGAATGACAAGAGATACGAAATTTTAAAAAAAAATCTTAAAATGTTTTTCGTGCGAATGACCAGCTGGTCGTGCGACTCAGATGGTTCGTGCAAGTAAGATACTCGTGCGAATCAAGGATTCGTGCGAACGAGATGCTCGTGCAAATGAAAGGGTTACTCATGCGAGTGACTATTTCGTGCAAATCACTTACTCGTGAGAACGACAATTTTGTAACTTGTAGATTCTAAGAAAACTTGTTTACTTGTTCGCACGAATGTCTAATTCGACGGATGGCCATTCGTACGAGTTGTCTCTCTACTCGTACGAGTCAGCTCAGGTCACCAAACGGATGATTTTACAATTTTCGACATGATTTAGTTTGATTTTAGATCTGAAATTTTCAAGGATTGGTTAGAGTTGATTTTAACGTGATATACTAAAATCCTATTCCAATTTGTCCATGAATTCGTCTAGATCTGAGATCTGTAAGAAAAGGAGTAGATGTAGAAGATCTTCAATGGTTGAATCTTGATTTGGAACTGCTGAAACTATTGGTTGTCTGCTAAAACTTGATGTTTGTCCTCAAATCAGGCCTCAAGGCTCTGATACCTCTTGTGAGAGGGGATCGGCTCCCCTCTTATGAGCACCGGACTGATCTGACTCAACTAACAGAGGCAGAATTCATTGTTAGCAAGTTGGACAAACAAACAAGAAAGATATACTGCTTAAACGCCTTGATTCGTATTAATGACGTGAAGGTTACAGACGAGTAAACACTTTGACAGGGCTTTGCCACACACCAACAGATATCCAACACAGCACTCAAGCTCCACTATTTATAGGTCAACATGACTCGCACAGGAGAGATGTGTGTTTTGCTCGTGCGAGTGGTGCCTCGTACGAGTGACAAGGTGTCACTCGTACGAGCCACTAAGCTCACTCGTACGAGCCACTTACAAAACATATAATTCATATATAAACATACAATATTTGACATTCTAAGCCCTATATACATAACCGACATATCCTAGACGTAGCGATAGACATTATGCACCAACATGAAGATTCAAAGTGTTTAAGATGATTCATGTCATTGAAGAATAAGATCATCCTCATGAGTAAAAGTGATAAATGTTATTCAGGAACATCATCATCTTTTGTGTTTTTAATACTATTGAAAGGTTCATGATTATTATAACTTCATAAACTTCATGAATTGAAAGAGCATAATAGTGAAGATCTTGAATGTAAAAATATAAATTTAAAAAACTCTAAACTAGAAATAAGAATTAAACTACAAGAACAAAAACAGAACAGAAGGAAAAAAAAAAGATCTTACTTACAACTTCTTGAGAGCTAAAAGATGATTCTTGTTTTGTGTGTGAAATATAATGAGGATGAAGACGTTTATTTATAGCTAAGGAATTAGGTTTCAAATAGGACTAGGATAGAGGTAAATTTTAAGAATAATAACAAAATATTATAATAAATATATCTCCATAATAATCTTGTGATCTCATAAACTTGTTATGTTAATCCAAATATTTAATAATAATAATAGTTTATATATATACATATATATATATATGTGGGAAGGCTCATTTAAGAAGAAATTTTATGTGAGAAAAAAAAAGAAGAAATGGCATAATGGTAAAACATTAAGTAGTTTATAACTTTTCTCAGTAATTATATTATTTCTCATTAATAAAGCAAAAACATTTTATCATACACATTTCAAAATTTATGTCTTACATTTACTGGAATTTACCCTACACACATGTAAATTTACCCTACACATTTCAAAATTTATCCTACACATGCTAAAATTTATCCTACACATGTCGAAAGTTGTCCCACACCATAAATTATTTTATCTTGAAAGAGTATAAAAAATGAGTTACAAGTTTAATTAATTAGCTAATTAATGACAATTATAAATTTATCTATATGTTATTTTTCATAATATTAAATACACACATTAAATGAAGTAAATGGAGAATTTCTATTGGTTTAAAAGTTATTCTTTTTATTCTTACAAAAAAAAATTTCTCATTTGAACTCTCCACTATATATATATATATATATATATATATATATATATATATATATATATATATATATATATATATATATATATATAATTATCTTATAGGTATGGAATAAAATGAGAACCACCTAAAGTTGTGAGAACCATGAAAACTAAGCAATCCAAAAGATTTTTCCGAAATTTTTTTTTCTCAAAAGTCATAGAAAAATCACTTGTTTAGCAAAAAAAAATTTTTAAAAATGTCACATACCCACATACATGAGGCATAAAAATTTTTCTTCGTAAAAAATTTACACCAGCGTGTAAAAAAACTTGCATCAGACAAAATTATTAACTCGACAATTTTTTTTTTACAGATGTGTTTATAATTTTTTTCATCTTCGTTTATGCAAAAAAAAAAAATTTGGCCCAACTCGCGCGGGAAGAAAAAGTTCTCACGGTTCTCACAACTTGTGGTGGTTCTTATGGAGCGCTTATCATATATATATATATATATATATATAGAGTTAATTACATGGCTAGTCACTGTAGTTTACATGAAGTAACAAGGTCAGGTATTAACAGTTTAAAGTTACACTCAACTTTCAGTTTTGTAACAACCTAGGAAGCTAAGACCAACATGTGTTAGTTTTTTTTGCTATGTTCAGGGACATTTAAGTCATTTTACATCTAAAGGACAAATTATGTAACTATATGGTTAACAAGGGAGTGTTTTTTGTAATATATAAAAATAATAAATATAGATATTTTTTATACTGTGATTAAACTATTTGCATTCATCATTTTATCTTTTTTCTAGAAGGTTTTTATATAAAAACAAAGTATTCATCATTTTTCTAGAAGGTCTTTATATAAAAACAAAGTTTCGGTATTATGTGAATTATATATGTATCTGAACATAGCTTTTTAAGTTTAAAAATTAAACGTTAATTTTTATCTTTTAAACTTAGCAAAAAAAATATCTTTAGTCATAAGAAACAATAACATTTCATCAAACTTATTTTTTTATTCATCAAACCATCCATTCCTTTTCATTTTTATTTGTGCTTATCAAGAATAATTTCAACCATTAAACCTATTTTTATTCATCAAACCCCAAACCCATTTCTTATTCTAATCATCAAACCCCATACCCCGTTAATTGTCTACAAATCATCTTAAAAAATCATGGCAGAAAGTAGGTAGCTTGAATGCTAACACAATTCAACACCATCTCTGTTTATTAACCATAAATCTAAACTGTCACTCATTTCGAAACCAAAAATAATTTCAAACAAATTATACATTGAATCCTATGGAAATACTTAGTGAACCTCGTACACAGACAACAGTCTTTAAACGGTTTGCAAGAATGGATTTGTAAAATCGATTACTAATTTTTGCAAGAATCGGTTTGGAAAAATCACTTTGCAAGAAATGGTCGACAAAAAGAAATTTGCTAATTGAGATGAAAAAGCGTATTGTAAGATTTGGTTGGTAAATGGGTTTGATTGCATAACGATCGACGAAAAAGGAAGTGATTTTAAAACGATTTGATCTCAGGATTTAAATTTATCGACGACAGATGGATTAGTTCTATCAAAATATTTTCTTAAAGAACGTGCTTTAAACATTTAAAAATGTTTTAGAAAAATAATCAAGAACTATATGTGTATTTTACACAAATGGCCCCTCTAATTACATCAAAGAACTACATAAGTGGCCCTTGAAGTTGTAAAGGGTGTTTTTGCCATTTTATAGAAATCTAACAGGAAAAATAACATTAGTTAGTCTTAGTACTCCAGATTGTTACAAAATTGAAAGTTGGTACTCCAGAATGTTACTTTAAACTATTAATACCTGAACTTGTTACTTCCTATAAACCACAAGGACTAACAGTGTAAGTTACTATATATATATATAATATATATATATATATAATATATATTAATCTTAAAAACTTTTAATCATAAATTATTTAATTAGTTTATTTAGTTTTAACTATTTAGGATTTAAATTGATAAAACTCAAAAACTATGGATTTAAAATTCAAACTTGATTCAATTTAATTAATTAACTATTCGATCCATTAAATTAGATGTTGAATTTGTTTTAGCACATCTCAGTTCGTGATCGTGAGATTTAGATCTTATGTTTACAAGTAACACATGGTCACATTGTACAATAACCACGCTTGTATAAATGAATTGAACCGTATATACAAAAATGATTATTGAGACAGAAAATTCACAGTGTTACATATACATCAAACAGTATTATAATAACCATTGTACATCATCATATGAACGATTTATTGGTTTAGGGATTCAATTAACAAATACATACACCATATTTTTGGGTTTAGGGTTCAGATGAACAATCTATATACATATCAGCATACACACTTAGTGTTTGTATATACATCAAACGATTAACAACGTATAATTGTAAAATTAACAGGACATATGAAATCACATAAAATCAAAGTATAAACCTAAACAATTTGTGGATTCAGAACACATGCGACATTTAAGATGACGTAGATGTAGATAAAATCGAAGAATGAAATCGTACCAGTGGAATCGCCAATGTAGAAGACGACAAAGATTTAAGGTTCTTGTTTCTAAGAAGCTTCAATCAAATATGGAAATTAAAAAGGAAACTCCGATTGAATGGAAATCGGGTCACAGACGCTTGGTAAAGTTTTGGTGGATTACCTCCTAAAGCACAATAATTTGGCCTAAGGATAGGACACCTGGCATACTATTATAATATTGTTTTATTTTATTACAATTTATAGATTATAGATTGATTATAGATTTGTTTATTTGTGTTATTATTGATCCATTAAGCTTCAAGTTATTTATGAACCGTTTTACACATTGAGTCCTATGTTACCCGACTATTTAGGTTCTTATGCATTAGTAGTTACTTGCCTAATTAAAGCAATCCGCCCGTATTGATATGAAAAAGCGCATTGTAAGAATTGGTAGGTAAATGGATTTGATTGCATAACGATCGACCAAAAAGGATGTGATTTTAAAACGATTTGATCTCTGGATTTAAATTTATCGACGAACAAATGGATTAGTTCTATCAAAATATTTTCTTAAAGAACGTTCTTTAAAAATTTAAAAATGTTTTAGAAAAATAATAAAGAACTATATGTGTATTTTACACAAATGGCCCCTCTAATTACATCAAAGAACTACATAAGTGGTCCTTGAAGTTGTAAAGGGTGTTTTTGTCATTTTATAGAAATCTAACAGGAAAAATAACATTAGTTAGTCTTACTACTCCAGATTGTTACAAAATTGAAAGTTGGTACTCCATAATGTTACTTTAAACTATTAATACCTGAACTTGTTACTTCCTATAAACCACAAGGACTAACAGTGTAAGTTACTCTACATATATATATATTAATCTTAAAAACTTTTAATCATAAACTATTTAATTAGTTTATTTAGTTTTAACTATTTAGGGTTTAAATTGATAAAATTCAAAAACTATGGATTTAAAATTAAAACTTGAATCAATTTAATTAATTAACTATTCGATCCATTAAATTAGATGTTGAATTTGTTTTAGCACATCTCGGTTCGTGATCGTGAGATTTAGAATCTTATATTTACAAGTAACACATGGTCACATTGTACAATAAACACGCTTGTAGTAATGAATTGAACCGTATATACGAAAATGATTATTGATTTAAGACAGAAAATTCACAAGTGTTACATATACATCAAACACTATTATAATAACCATTGTACATCATCATATGAACGATTATTGGTTTAGGGATTCAATTAACAAATACATACATCATATTCTTGGTTTAGGGTTCAGATGAACAATCTATATACATATCAGCATACACACTTAGTGTTTGTATATACAATCAAACGATTAACAAACACATAATTGTAAAATTAACAGGACATATGAAATCACATAAAATCAAAGTATAAACCTAAACAATTTGTGGATTCAGAACACATGCGACATTTAAGATGACGTAGATGTAGATAAAATCGAAGAATGAAATCGTACCAGTGGAATCGCCAATGTAGAAGACGACAAAGATTTAAGGTTCTTGTTTCTAAGAAGCTTCAATCAAATAGGGAAATTAAAAAGGAAACTCCGATTGAATGGAAATCGGGTCACAGACGCTTGGTAAAGTTTTGGTGGATTACCTCCTAAAGCACAATAATTTGGCCTAAGGATAGGACACCTGGCATACTATTATAATATTGTTTTATTTTATTTCAATTTATAGATTATAGATTGATTATAGATTATAGATTTGTTTATTAGGGTTATTATTGATCCATTAAGCTTCAAGTTATTTATGAACCGTTTTACACATTGAGTCCTTTGTTACCCGACTATTTATGTTCTTATGCATTAGTAGTTACTTGCCTAATTAAAGCAATCCGCCCGTATTGATATGAAAAAGCGCATTGTAAGAATTGGTAGGTAAATGGATTTGATTGCATAACGATCGACCAAAAAGGAAGTGATTTTAAAACGATTTGGTCTCTAGATTTAAATTTATCGACGAACAGATGGATTAGTTCTATCAAAATATTTTCTTAAAGAACGTTCTTTAAACATTTAAAAATGTTTAATAAAGAACTATATGTATATTTTACGCAAATGGCCCCTCTAATTACATCAAAGAACTATATAAGTGGTCCTTGAAGTTGTAAAGGGTGTTTTTGTCATTTTATAGAAATCTAACACGAAAAAAACATTAGTTAGTCTTAGTACTCCAGATTGTTACAAAATTAAAAGTTGGTACTCCAGAATGTTACTTTAAACTATTAATACCTGAATTTGGTACTTCCTATAAACCACAAGGACTAACAGTGTAAGTTACTATATATATATATATTAATCTTAAAAACTTTTAATCATAAACTATTTAATTGGTTTATTTAGTTTTAACTATTTAGGGTTTAAATTGATAAAATTCAAAAACTATGGATTTAAAATTAAAACTTGATTCAATTTAATTAATTAACTATTCGATCCATTAAATTAGATGTTGAATTTGTTTTAGCACATCTCGGTTCGTGATCGTGAGATTTAGAATCTTATATTTACAAGTAACACATGGTCACATTGTACAATAAACACGCTTGTAGTAATGAATTGAACCGTATATACGAAAATGATTATTGATTTAAGACAGAAAATTCACAGGTGTTACATATACATCAAACACTATTATAATAACCATTGTATATCATCATATGAACGGTTATTGGTTTAGGGATTCAATTAACAAATACATACATCATATTCTTGGTTTAGGGTTCAGATGAACAATCTATATACATATCAGCATACACACTTAGGGTTTGTATATACAATCAAACGATTAACAAACGCATAATTGTAAAATTAACAGTACATATGAAATCACATAAAATCAAAGTATAAACCTAAACAATTTGTGGATTCAGAACACATGCGACATTTAAGATGACGTAGATGTAGATAAAATCGAAGAATGAAATCGTACCAGTGGAATCGCCAATGTAGAAGACGACAAAGATTTAAGGTTCTTGTTTCTAAGAAGCTTCAATCAAATAGGGAAATTAAAAAGGAAACTCCGATTGAATGGAAATCGGGTCACAGACGCTTGGTAAAGTTTTGGTGGATTACCTCCTAAAGCACAATAATTTGGCCTAAGGATAGGACACCTGGCATACTATTATAATATTGTATTATTTTATTACAATTTATAGAGTATAGATTGATTATAGATTATAGATTTGTTTATTTGGGTTATTATTGATCCATTAAGCTTCAAGTTATTTATGAACCGTTTTACACATTGAGTCCTTTGTTACCCGACTATTTATGTTCTTATGCATTAGTAGTTACTTGCCTAATTAAAGCAATCCGGTAGTATTGATATGAAAAAGCGCATTGTAAGAATTGGTTGGTAAATGGATTTGATTGCATAACAATCGACCAAAAATGAAGTGATTTTAAAACGATTTGGTCATTTAAATTTATCGACGAACAGATGGATTAGTTCTATCAAAATATTTTCTTAAAGAACGTTCTTTAAACATTTAAAAATGTTTTCGAAAGATAATAAAGAACTATATGTGTATTTTACACAAATGGCCCCTCTAATTACATCAAAGAACTACATAAGTGGTCCTTGAAGTTGTAAAGGGTGATTTTGTTATTTTATAGAAATCTAACAGGAAAAATAACATTAGTTAGTCTTAGTACTCCAGATTGTTACAAAATTAAAAGTTGGTTCTCCAGAATGTTACTTTAAACTATTAATACCTGAATTTGTTACTTCCTATAAACCACAAGGACTAACAGTGTAAGTTACTCTCTCTCTCTCTCTCTTTCTCTCTCTCTATATATATATATATATTAATCTTAAAAACTTTTAATCATAAACTATTTAATTAGTTTATTTAGTTTTAACTATTTAGTGTTTAAATTGATAAAATTCAAAAACTATGGATTTAAAATTAAAACTTGATTCAATTTAATTAATTAATTATTTGATCCATTAAATTAAATTAGATTATGAATTTGTTTTAGCACATCTCGGTTCGTGATCGTGAGATTTAGAATCTTATATTTACAAGTAACACATGGTCACATTGTACAATAAACACGCTTGTATTAATGAATTGAACCGTATATGCAAAAATGATTATTGATTTAAGACAAGAAATTCACAGTTGTTGCTTATACATCAAACAATATTATAATAACCATTGTACATCATCATATGAACGATTTATTGGTTTAGGAATTCATATTAACAAATACATACATCATATTCTTGGTTTAGGGTTTCAGATGAACAATCTATATACATATCAGCATACACACTTAATGTTTATATATACAATCAAACGATTAACAAACGAATAATTGTAAAATTAACAGGACATAGGAAATCACATAAAATTTGATTGACAAGACAATCATAAAGAAATTTGATTGACAAAACAGTCATAAAGAAATTGTAATATATCATCCATACCTCAAACTTGGCAACTTGCCGCCTAGGATCTCCACCCGCCAGCGACCCAACACGAGTGCCACCCACGCCCAACCCGAGTGTACCCTCGTACCCCAATCCTAACCACCGTTCCACTCGGCACGCCGTTACCCGACCACTACTATTGCCCCAAACCCAACGACCCTGCCTCAGATAACGACCTCGCCCGACCTAGGTAGGCAATTGCCGACTTGAAAGTTCAGGTAACGGCGACGGCTCGAGTCGGCATATACGCTTGTGTATGTGGTCCTTCCGAGTCCAGGCGATGGTCCGGGTCGAGTCAGGTAGTTGTTCGGTTCAGTGAAACGGTCGAGTTCGGGTTAGGACGATGGGTTTAGGGTCCGGTTCAATGGTCGTGGTCCAGGTCCATGCAAGGGTCCAGCTTGGCGGTCCTGGGTCCAGGTCCATTGCGGTCTTTTTAGAAACCCAAATAGGTTTTTTTGGTCGGTTCTTAGCAAACCGGTTTCGCTTCGGTTTTGCCCCTGTTTGACTGGTTTTTTAAACTAAAACCTGTTCGTTTTGGTTCCAAACTGGTTCTTGCACGCACATTTTTTATCATTTTGACAACAAAAAATATAAAAATATAAAATATGACTTTTATTATTTTTTATAGTTTTCAAACTGTTTTAGGTTAAAATAACAAGTTTTTTTATATTTTTTAATTCCAATAATATAATTTAAATGGATATTACAATTACAATACTAATACAAATTACAAAGTGACGCCTATTATAAGCTTCCAAGTTTCTAACTTAGTAAACGACATTCCATTAATTGATTCATAATCGGCTATAGATTCTTCAACAAATTCTCGTTGTTCTTTAGATCTTCTAACTCGTTCATCCATTTGCAATAGATATTGTGAAATCTTTGAAGCACTATGTATATACTCAACATCTTTCTATTGATTTCGTCACTTGCATGCTCGCTTATAAAACCCATGTCCTCATCAAATTTATCATCAAAGCGATTCCAAAAATCAACTTCACATTGATTCCAAATTTCTAACTTAGTAAATGACGTTCCATTAACTCCTTCATAATCGGCTATAGATTCTTCAACTACATTCTCATCATTATTTGGATCTTCTAACTTGTCCATCCATCTGCGGTAGATTGTGTGACATCTTTGAAGCACTGTGTATATACTCAAAATCTTTCTTTTTGTTTTATAAACCCATTCCCTTGTCAAATCTACCATTAAAGTGATTCCAAAAATCAAGACCACATTGATTTCAAATTTCTAACTCCTCATCGTTATTTTGATCTTTCAAGTCGTCCATCCGTATGTGGTAGATTATGTGAAATATTTTAAGAACTTTGGATATACTTAACATCTTTCTTTTGATTCCATTGCCTGTACACTTAGTTATAAAACACATTTCCTCGTCAAATTTATCCTTAAAGCGATTACAAAAAATCAAGACCACATTGATACCTTGTACCCTCCTCTTGTAAGTTCAAGGTCCTAACTTGAACAAAAGCTAGATCCAAGGAGTATTCCTCATCTTCGATCCAATAGGGAACAAGTGAAGGCGTTTTCGTAAGCGTTTTTTTATTTTGCGTTTTCGGGTTCGGTTTGCGTTTTCTAGTGTTGTGATTTTCCCAAAACATCAAATAACTATTTATACTAACTTTGGTGAATAGGGGGTGTTAAAAAACAGCTTCAAACGGTCATATTACCGTTCTTAAACGTTCAAAACGCTCTGAACAGCAAAAACCGGTTTTTCCCGCATCGGTTTGGGCCAGGTCAGGTTTTGAAGCGGGCTGTGAAACCGACGGGGAACCGCCGATTCGAATACTGAACTGAACCGGTTCGAGAATTTTGGTTTCCAAACCGGTTTTAGATGTTGCCATGTTGGTATATACAAGTTTTAGAAATATGTTACCCCGGCCCAACAGTCCAAGACTCATTTTAAGCCCAATATCATCATCACCAAACTAACCAGAACTCACAGATCAGATTCCGAGCACAGGAATCAACATCAACGATCGTGTCCAAATTCCCCTAACAAATCAACCAAAACACGCTTGTTCACAATCAAATCTCATGGCGGTAAGACTTCAATTTCTCACAATACCTTCATACACTTGATCTACAAATCTGAATCATTCATTTTGCAATATCTGATCTACAGGATTCTTCCGGAACTACTCTGATGGATCTGATCAGTTCAGATCCTACATCGGTGCCTCTTCCGTCGTCGACGGCGGCGCAGGCTTCGACAGCGAAACCGGCGTCGCATCAGCGAGCTGCCAGTCCGTTTAGTAAAGCGGTTACGGCGGTTACTACTACTACTACTGACCGGAAGTCTAAGAAGTCGACTTTGATGCAGATCCAGAGTGATGCGGTTTCTGCTGCGAGAGCTGCTGTTCGTATACCGCATAAAAATCATAAGAAGAAGGTACGAGTGTAGTTCTTATGTTGAATTGGTACTTTTAGAGTCGGATATTGATGGATATATAGTTATTTAGCTCGATAATTGTGGAGGTTGTTCTGTGATTTTTAGAATTATGATTAATTAGGTTGTCTTTTAAGCCAATTGATCTGATTTGAGTTGGTTCTGGTTCATTATATAATTGTATATATATTATGTTGAATTGGTACTTTAAAGTTGGATATTGATGGAGATTGTTCCGTAGTTTTTAGATATGATGGTGAATTGGTGATGGTAGCTTTAAGTTTGCAAATAAAACAAGACTTGGTAGTGATGTGAGGGATCAGAGCATGGAAGTTGTTGCAATGTTTGAGAGTTTTAACTAATTATTTGGAAATGTGATTAGTTAGGCAGAACGTTTAGCAAATTGAGCTGATTTGAGTTGGTTCTGGTTCATGGCACTCGTGATATACTTTCTATCTTTTAATTTAGAGTGTCCTTGATTGTTTTCAATGCTCCCTAATTTAAGTTTGGTCTTCTGATTTGTTATGTTGATTTGTCACTTTAAAGTTGGATACTGATGGATATGAAGTTATTTAATTTGTTTAGTGTGGAGATTAATCTGTAACTTTTTAGATATAACAGTGAATGCATGATGCCAACTTTAAGTTGTTGCAATGTTCAGGAAACATAACTAATCATTTGGAATATAATTAATTAATTAGGTTGAATCTTAAGTCAATTGAGCGGATTTGAGTTGGTTCTGGCTCATTCTATATTAGATTTGAAATTGGAGGCCCATGACACTAGTGATATACTTTCTATGCATCAACTTAAGAGTGTTCTTGATTAACTTTGATCTTCTGGCTTGTGAGCAGTTCAAGATCTAATTTAGAATTAATGTTTGAACTGACTTATATTATACTGGCTGATGCTTTTTACGTTCTTTTATATGGCCAGTTTATAATGTACAATTTGTAAGGAGTGTCCAGGTATTCGATTAGTATGGAGTTTATTCTGTAGTTATTTAGATATAACAGTGAATTGGTAATGGCAGCTTTAATTTTCAAAATAAACCTTGCCAACCAACTAAAAAGAGTGATTGAGAAATAATAATTGCTAGTGATGTGAGGTATCAGCTTCAATTAGGAAGAACTTTTACCCAGTTGATCTGATGTGAGTTGGTTCTGGTTCATGGTACTAGTAGTAGTGATATACTTTCTATGCATTGACTACGTAATTGAACTTTGATCTTCGGCTTGAGCAGTTCAAGATCTGATTTAGAATTAATGTTTCAACTGAGTTATTTCTTAGTGGCTGATTCTTTGTATATTATTTTTATATAGCCGGTTTCTTATGCACAACTTGCAAGGAGTATCCATGAATTAGCTGCTTCATCCGACCAAGTATGAGTCCTTTACCTAAACTTGAATAACTTTTGAAAGTATGTATCACGTTTGGTACCCCCTAAAATAGTGTTTTTTGTATGGCATTGCAGAAAAAGTCCCAGAGACAGTTGGTGCATCATGTGTTCCCGAAACTAGCTGTGTACAACTCCGTTGATCCATCCCTTGCACCTTCTCTTCTTATGGTATGAACTTACTTGCATATGCTTCCCTCTTTCCGAATACACTCATTTGTATTGTTGATGAGTTACAAACTTACAATTTACAATTGTGATTATGAGCGGAGTCTTAAGCCTTGATGCGCTTTTAGGTGTTACTTTAGAAATTTCAGTTTAAGTAGAAGTGATTGTATCTATTTGAAGTCCTTGAAGCATAGTCTGTTTTAGGTTGGAGCATATTTTGCATCTGAAATGTCTAACAAAATCACCTGTGATGAGTTTCTGCTGGTGTCCATTATAAGTTCATGATCTAATCGTGTGCGTTCTATAGTAATTTTATTGGACGTATCTATCTTTCCTGATTTTCTGTATGTATTTGCTTTGAATTGAGCTCTAAGAAGCTCCCCTGACATTTGCATATTTTAATGAGATTTTATATTGGGTTTGGTTGCTTATTATTAAAAAATGCGTCTTCTTTTGTGTTTCATTTTGTAGCTTGGTCAGCAATGTGAGGATAGGACTATTCTACGATATGTTTATTATTATCTAGCAAGAATATTGCCTGATACTGGAGCGCAAGGTTTAACTCCGGGAGGTGGGATCCCTACACCAAACTGGGATGCTTTAGCTGACATTGATGCTATTGGCGGGGTCACTCGAGCAGATGTTGTACCTCGAATACTAGATCGACTTTCTACAGAGGCCGTAAATCCTGATCCTGAATGTAAGTGATTATCTTATTTAATATTAGACATATCCAACTATTGGTTACATTTTTGTGGCTATAAATATAAAGTTAGGAAGATCATCTTTGAGGAATTTGACGAGTGTGATTATGATCTTCTCACTATGGAGTTTGATGAGTCTGATTGTGATGTCCAATAACCGACAGACAACAGTACACACTAAGCACAACTAGTGTCTGATTTGATTCCCGTGTCAAAGGAAAATTGATCACTTATAATATTTCTTTCCTGTGTCAAAAGGAAAGTTATCACTTAAGATATTTCTAACTATGCTAGATACATGATTCTTCACAAGAAGATACTACTTGGAATCTCAAATTTATACATGACTGGGAAATTATAATATAGTATAAATATTAATCATGAATGATCTTGATGGTTATACATGACTGGGAGGATTGTTTATTGGTAAATGGATCAATTGTTAATAGTGGTCAATTACTGTTTTGGACCTTCACTCATCAACATGGATTACCTCACGAATAGGAATAAAACTTTTCAATCGTGGTCTCATTAGAAAACATCTTGCTATGAATACAAGAGTTGCCAAGAGCCCAAGAGTTAAATTTGGAAAGAAGAATGTCTAATTGTATGGAAGTACTTATGGAGTTTCATAATCATTTTACACGGCAATGGGTAATTGCAGACCAAAAGTAGCATGTGTGTTGACAGGCAAATGAGTTGATTGCTTGAAGTTAAACAAACCACTTTCATTTAGCCTTTATATAAACTGAGCTTTTAAATATTGATCTGGAAATTAAGTTTCATTTAATTTATAAGGGAAATCGGCACATTAAAATTGGAGGTCAGTCTTTATGCTGGTACGTTGTAGTTAATTTCTCATCTAATGATGGTCTCTTGTTCTACATGGAGGCTTTAATTTTGAAGTGGCAAGCCGTCTAATCTTCTTGCTCATAATAATTATAAGGAACAATCTCTATGCTATAAGCATTTTATAGCATGTATCAATCTTCATTTGAACTTGTTTGTCACTCTGATTGTGTTATTAGCCATGCCATTGACGAATACTGCTGCAAGTTTTTACCTTATCAACTGTGAATGATATCACACTTAGTGTTTTTTTCTTTAATTTTTTTTGATGAAGTAACTTATTTTCAGCTGTCATGAATAACACAGTTGCTAAGCACTACAAAATTTTGGTACCCTTCAAAACGAACCTCAAGTGTTAGCATGACTGACAGTTTGACATTTCATTGTTTATATGGTGTTCATTTAATATTAACTTGTTTAAATGTTTTTAACATCATTACGTTCAATTTCTAACACTCTAACGAGTTATATAGTTGGTGTGGTTATATTCGAAAGTTAGGAATTGAGTGTGAGTTTGATATAACCTTCCATCGAAGGTTGTATATGAAGTAACTTAAGTTGCAGACATGGTTTAAAAAAACGGCTGAGGCGTGCGCCTCGAGGCGCCCAAAAAAGGAGTCTGAGGCGGCGCCTCAGGGGTTATTTTGTACATGCGCCTCTTAGTGCTGAGGCGCTACGAAAAGCTGTGCCTCAGGGGGTTTTCATGTTTGTTTAAATGTTTTCGATTGGTTTTTGACTTTTTGTGTCAATTTCAAACATTTCATGTCTTTTTTTATGTGTGTTTTTGATGAATCTGATGATGAAATTAGTTAGTATTTTATTTTTTATAAGATATATAGTTTTTATATTTATTTTTTTATTCCGCCTCAGTTTGCCTCGAGGCGTACGCCTCGTGAGGTGAAGGGAAAACGCCTCGAGGCACGATTCCGTACTTTTAAACCTTGGTTGCAGGTTTATCCGGGGGACTTCTCTCATTCTGTGCACCCTTTTTATCTCAACACATAACAAATGAGAATTATAACTTTTTTTTTTCAGTCTATCTAAGCTTTATTTCAGAAAACTCTCTTTTAATCAGTAGCCATTAGCCAAAACTGTCTGGATATATGCTTTCTCAGGAAAAGCATAATCTATTCTCAAATAGTAATAGTAAAAACTAGTAATTGTTTCTCATCTATCTTCAAGTGATGGTCATGCAATCTACTTTTAAGATACTACTATGGGCTTTCTTCTCATGATATTAATTTAATGATGTTTTTTTTCTTTGAAGTTCATGCGCGAAGGCTTCAAGCACTGAAGGCTCTTACATATGCTTCTAACAGTGATGAGATTTTGCAAAAATTATATGAAGTTGTATTCGGTATACTTGATAAGGTTTGATTTATAAACATATATACATATTTCTTTATTTCTTATAGTTTAGATATTGCTCCTTTTTGTCTTTATCTTATAAGGACTAGCATAGATTGTAAACCATATTTTTATGCTGTTGATCAGGTTGCTGATACGCCTGACAAGCGTAAGAAAGGTATATTTGGGGCAAAAGGTGGTGACAAAGCGGTAATTTTCAGTAACTGCAATATCTAATGCTTTGGCATTTGAGAACTAAATGCCTTTAATTATTACTTCAAAGAACAAGATGCCATTATCTAAATATGCTCATTTATTTGGATTCCAAACATCACTCTGCGGTTAATATCCTGATTGCCATAGCATATGAAATACCAGGATATTCTTGAAAATAAGTTCACATGGTTATCATCTTTCTCAAAGTCTCAAGCCTATTTTGTGGTATTTAGTGTAATAATCTAAAACAAGTGAAAGAATTGTTTCAGTTGACTCCATCCATCTGTTTTGTGTACTGCATTAGTTAGTAGGTTGTTAGTCCCCTTGTTCTTTGCGTATCTATCCTCAAGGGTCCAAATTAACTTTTTTCCACTCATGTTCATGCATTTGTTTTTTTTTTCTGTTTGAATTCTTTGAGGCTTTCGTGTAGTAGGATGCATTATTTAATAACATGAGAAGTTTCTTAAAGCTATCCGTTCTTTTGGTGTAATGATTTAGCACCCATGGTTTTTCCTTTCTACGGTAAAAGTGCACATCTGATCTTTGTCATAACATAACATATTGACATGTGCATCCATTTGTATATTTGATTGAGTGTTCTCTTTATCTTATCCTTATTAACATCAATGTGGATAAGCAGTCTATAATTCAAAGTAATCTCCAATACGGCTCCATGAGTGCATTACGAAGACTTCCCTTGGATCCAGGAAATCCGATATTTCTCCATCGTGCTGTGCAGGGGTTAGTTTGTTTCCTTTTAATCTATATATCTGATTTTGCCAGTAATTACTTGGCTCTTAACATTTATTATTAGCTTTATGCTTTAGTTAACACTTTCTTGGTGATTTGTATGATAAGTCGGTGGTTTTTTTTATCACTTGAAGAATCAATGTCATGGTTTATTTTGTTAATCATAATTGGCTATATATCAGGAGTTGGCTACAAAATCCAAAACTCCTAAAGAGTGTGAGAAGCAATAGGAGTGTCGTAAAACCCCATCATAAAACACCCAAAACCCACAGATAACAAAGTGAAGATTACTAAAACACCATATTTGAACCCTAACAGTCCATAAAACTTCAAACACACCATCGTACAACTATGAATATAGAAAACCACATGATAATCAACATAAAACGCCATACTATCAGATATTCGATTATTAGAGCTTTATCATCCAACAAAAAACAATACCCATAGATAACAGAGGTGAAGATTGCTAAAACACCATATCAAACCCTAACAGTCCATAAATTATTCCAATCTAAAGGCCTACATCACTTTTTACACTTTTTAGACAAAACACACTTTTGTAGCTGAACCCCACACATGTTTTTTAAGGTTCGCTGGCTAAAATAAGTACGACATTAAATTTCTTGGCATGTTAGGAAATGAACTCATCTATCTACACCAAGGTTTAAAAGTACAGCATCGTGGCTCAAGGCATTTTCCCATCGCCTCACGAGGCGTATGCCTCAAGGCGAACCGAGGCGGAATTAAAAAATAATATAAAATTATATATTATCTAAAAAAATAAAATACTAACCAATTTCATCAACATATTCATCAAAAACACACATAGAAAGACATGAAAAGTTTGAAATTGACATAAAAATCAAAACAATCATGAAAACCCTCTGAGGCGAACCCGAGGTGCAACTTTTCTTAGCGCATCAGCCCTAGGAGGCACATGTAAAAAATAACCCCCTGAGGTGCTGCCTTAGACTCGATTTTTGGGCGCCTCGCCTTCTGGCGCACCTCGAGGCACACGCCTCAGCCGTTTTTTAAACCATGATCTACTCCTGAATTCAAATTTGAGACTGAGGGAAATGTGTTATTTCTTGTAGAATTTTTATCGTTGATTGGTCATAGGTGAGGTTCTATCTTTGATTAGGCTTGTGACTAATGATATGGTGTTGAGCGATATTTGCAGAACTCTTATATAGTGGTGAATAAACTGATTGTGTTATTTTTCTCAGAGGATTAAATAGTCATTCTACTATATCATTAAGCATTGTACTTGTATCTTTGTAGCAAAGTTACTTAAATGATTTCACTCTAAATAAAGCTCATATTGCCTGCAGAGTTTCATTTTCTGATCCGGTGGCTGTTAGACATTCTTTGGAGATTATTTCTGAGCTAGCTACAAAAGATCCTTATGCTGTTGCAATGGCTTTAGGTAAATTTAATTTATTAAAAAATTAAATCCATCAAGTTTGATTATCTCGTTGTCTTTCCTTTTTATAAAATTCTGTATCTTATATATTTGATTTAACCAAATGAAACATGATATTGTATCAAGAAACAAGACATCTAAATGATCATGCTTTTCCTGTATATGCTCTATATTTTGGTTTGTGGCCAAAAAGCATGTTCATAATATTATTTTTTATATTCACATCAATATTAAGTTGACTTACCTATTCGAATTCCATCATCATACACACAAATTTGTATGATGAGTTTTTTTAATCAAGTTTCTAATTATTTCTTTTTTTATCACAGGGAAGCTCGCCCAGCCTGGCGGTAATTTGGATATTTTTCTCATCTGTCATTAATGTCGTCATCATTAATTTTTATGTTATCCTTGTAATCGCCACTAAATTTGTAGATGTTATATGAATCAGGAGCTCTGCAGGATGTTCTGCATTTGCATGACGTGCTTGCTAGAGTTGCTCTTGCCAGATTGTGCCATGCAATATCTAGAGCTAAATCACTGGATGGTGTGTGTTGATATTGTGAAATTCTTTGCTTACATTTGAAAAGTAACTGTTACCAAGATCTGTTTTTTTTTTCAATTTCTTTTATAGAAAGGCCAGACATAAAAAACCAATTTACCTCCTTGCTGTATCAACTCCTCCTTGATCCCAGTGACAGAGTTTGTTTTGAGGCTATCCTCTGTGTACTCGGGAAATCGGACACTGCTGACAGGTACTTTGTCCATGAATTGTATAGGTGTCAATTTCGACCCATTACTTTTAAATGGGTCAATTCGGGTTGTTTATTATTTTTTACAGGTACTATTGGGAAAAAATCACCCAAGTGTATTTTTATTGAGTTCAATCTATCATGTTTTTTTAGAAAAGTTAGATTATTATTGAACTAATATAGTTTCATAGTCTTAACACACAAATTACTCATAGTAGAAATAAAGTTACGGAATACTAAGGAGGTGGTTGCGATGTTTCTGATTGATGTGCAGATCTGTTATGTAATGTAAGGGAGCATGCTTTCTTTCTATGTTTTCGCTAATATTTTGCCAATAACAGGACCGAAGAACGAGCTCTTGGGTGGTATAAACTAACAAGAGAAGTTCTTAAGGCCCCTGAAGCACCTTCTGTGAAGGACAATGATAAATCTTCAAAGGCGAGACGTCCACAGCTTCTTATTAAACTTGTCATGAGAAGGTCATAGTGCTTATTTAAAATAATTATACATGTTAAGGTGGGGAGTAGTTTTTTAGTTATGCATCTAGAACTTTATCATTTTCGTCTTGATCTGTTGCAGATTAGAGAGTTCTTTTCGTAGTTTCTCGCGGCCTGTACTTCATGCAGCTGCCAGAGTTGTACAGGAGATGGGGAAAAGTCGTGCTGCTGCTTTTTCTTTGGGTGTACATGAAATTGATGAAGGAGGAGATGTTAATACTTTCGCTGAAAGTAATGAGCAGGAAGATGCAAAATCTCAACATGAAGGTAAATGGATGTGATTCCGATCTCAATATTTGTGATAACCATAGTTCTTATGTGTTTGACTAGAGGTAGCAAGTTGAACCTGTTCATGTGAAAACAGGTCCATTCGGATAATGGATCAAATGTGTTAAATAGTTTAAACTAGCTGAAAAGGAAATACGTCAACGTGTCAAACCGACCAAATGTTAAGAATATTCAAATAGTCACCACCTCTTAAATTATTTTATCTGAATATATTTGATGATTTTGATCATTTAACAATACAGTTTTTAGTGTTGTATACACTACATTTTTTTAGTATAGCAAAAATGGATAAAATTTGTGTTAATGGGTCAACCCAATACGGCATGACCTGTTTTAACACATGCTTAAAAGACCTGAACTCATTTTGACCCATTTCTTGACCAACATGGAAACTCTAGAGCTCTTTCAAGATGTTGTCTTTTACGATGTTGATAACTAAACTCCTAAGAATCTGTTTTGAGTCATGCACGATTGACTTCTAACTCAACTTTCACAAATAGATTTTAGGAGTGAACATATGGCGAATGAAGGAAATTAGGATGATTGCCAGCTTTGGTCATTCTATGTAGATTTTGGTTATGCAAATTTTGCAACAGACAACATTGTATGTGGTTGGATTGATGTAGTTTTATGCTGAGCGTAATCTGATAGTTTTGTTATCGTCATCCATGTTAGTGGGATCTTTTCTGCTTCTTTTGCACTCCCCTCCGGTCATTCATTGCATGTGAATTGAATCAGGTAACAAAGATACAGTGGCAAGTCTATTGGCCTCGTTAATGGAGGTGGTGCGTACAACTGTGGCATGTGAATGTGTTTACGTTCGTGCAATGGTGATTAAAGCACTTATATGGATGCAAAGCCCACAAGAAACGTTTGCTGAGTTGGAATCAATGATTGCATCAGAGCTCTCTGATCCTGCGTGGTCAGCAGCTTTATTAAATGATATTTTGCTTACTTTGCATGCTCGTTTCAAGGTACATGGTTAATTATAACTTATTACTTTTGTTTTTGGTTTTAATGTTTCAGAGATCCCTTTTGGAATTCAGTTTTGCGATAACATGTTGATTTTCATTACTTTAGCTCTTTTTTTTACAACCTGTCATCTTATTCTTTCTTTCTGTTTTTTAATCTTATTGTGTTCTTTTGTCGTTTTGTTATTTCTTATAGGCTACTCCAGATATGGCAGTTACACTACTTGAAATTGCAAGGGTATTTGCTACTAAAGTACCTGGAAAAATTGATGCTGATGTGCTGCAACTACTATGGAAGGTGGGTTTTTCTTTGTTCTTCCTAATGCCAATGCATTACTTCCTTCTGCATTT
Organism: Scalesia atractyloides; assembly: GCA_947069175.1. Lineage (NCBI taxonomy): Eukaryota > Viridiplantae > Streptophyta > Magnoliopsida > Asterales > Asteraceae > Scalesia > Scalesia atractyloides. The sequence goes on along the minus strand of CAMTDV010000001.1, from coordinate 48,574,615 downwards.
GGTATGACAGCATCTTATAAGTTGATACTGTAAACTATTAGCATAAAAGATAACATTCATATGGTAATTTCGTAAATTAGTTTTATCATTAAATCTCATAGACCACTGAGAGGTTTAATGTTGTATGCATACATCAAGATATTTGATAGGTATCTACTAATCCATCTATCACACCAAACTTAACAAAAATGTGTAGAATATGCTATTTATGGAATCATATGCTTACATGTTTTTCTTTTTCAGACTTGTCTGGTTGGAGCTGGTCCAGATGGGAAACATACAGCGCTAGAAGCAGTCACAATAGTTCTTGATCTGCCTCCTCCACAACCTGGTTCAATGTCTGGGCTTACATCAATTGATCGGGTATTTGCATCTGATCCAAAGTCAGCTTTGGCTTTACAGAGATTAGTCCAAGCAGCGGTACTAACTATCATCATCATATCCTTTTAAATGCATAGCTAACGAGTGTATTACACATACTGATTTATTTCTGAGCATGCATACTTATAGGTGTGGTTCCTTGGTGAAAATGCAAATTATGCTGCATCTGAGTACGCTTGGGAATCAGCAACCCCTCCTGGTACAGCATTGATGATGTTAGATGCAGATAAAATGGTTGCAGCCGCTAGTTCTCGCAATCCTACTCTAGCTAATGCTCTCACTCGACTCCAGCGATGTGCTTTCATTGGCAGTTGGGAGGTACAGCTATGCATTTTCCTTCTCCATGTCTCATTCATTCAGTTATTATCTACAAACTTAATCATATATAATATGAGTGTAGTATGTATATATGTATCTCATTCACGTATCTACAATGTATGTTACTATTTCATAGATTTTTGTATGCTTTGAAACAGTATATATATCACTCATAGACTAAAGAGTGCAGAGACGCAGTTTATACATGGTTCTCTCCATAGTTATCAATAGCGTCCATAGCGGACGCTATAGCAAATAGCGTGGCGAGGTGGCCATACACTGCTACAAGGTACATATTAACCACATATCGAGCAGATAGCGACTCCAACGGCTAATTCCGGCGAAAAATTTCAACTTCGGTGATGCTTTCTACCAGAAACCAGGGCTTTTAGGGTTAAATAACTTTATGTATTTTAACGTTTAACCCCTCTATCTTTCGCTAGTTTACATTTAGTCCCTAAAACATGTAAAAATTTACATAAAAAGTATAAAATAGTTTGTGCATCTTAATATTTAATCCCCTCTATGTATTTTACTAGTTTGCATTTGGTCCTTAAACTCATAAATTTAGTTAAACTTGGTAATCAGAATCGTAATATTATTATGTCAAATACCATGATTACAATATGTATATATAGACTTCACATTTACATTCAGAACCCTCGACTATCCCATAATACGTATATTGTCTAATATCACCCGCAAGCTAAAGCCGGGGAGCGACTCTTAGCTTGGACTGTAAGAAGAGAAATCGTTGTGAAGGCAACGGCTTTGTGAAGATATCGGCAATCTGATCATCGGTAGCAATGAATTGAACGGATAGTTGACATCTAGCAACCTTTTCTCGAACAAAGTGGAAATCCACCTCCACATGCTTTGTACGAGCATGAAATACGGGATTAGCAGATAAGTACCTAGCACCTAGATTGTCACACCATAATGTAGGAGCTTTCTTAGTGGGAACCCGAAGCTCACGTAAAAGTGTTTGGAGCCAAGTGAGTTCAGCAACGGTATCTGCCAAGGCCTTGTACTCGGACTCTGTGGACGACCGAGAGACGGTCTTTTGCTTACGTGCTGACCAAGATACTAAATTCGAACCAAGATATATAGCATATCCCCCCATGGACCGACGGTCGTCTGGACAGCCTGCCCAATCTGCATCAGAAAAGGCAGTGATGGAGTCCGATTGTGAAGCAGTGTTGTTGAACTTGGAATCCGTATAAGCATGTAAAATTGTATCAGATGCATGTTTGATCAGAAGATCGTAATTAACAGTACCCTGTAAGTATCGTAGGATTCGTTTGACCGCCGACCAGTGATTCTCAGTAGGGGAGTGCATAAATTGACAAACTTTGTTGACTGCATATGTAAGATCCGGTCTCGACAAGGTAGCATACTGGAGGGCACCGACAATCTGTCGGTATTTCACCGGATCACTAAAAAGAGGGTTGTTGCCAAGAGCTAGGTTGGCAGTTGTGGTGATAGGGGTTTTTACAAGTTATTTGAAATTGTGTTGGATTTCTACGTAGGAGTCACCAAGCCCCTATCTCTTACCAACTTTTTTGCTTATTTAAACACCAAATCGAAACCGTGATTAACCAGAATTAACGTTTTTTAATTTGGGTTTTTCGTTGTTTAGAGATTAAGGGTCATGGGTACTCTCGGTGTGTTGAGAAAAACAACAATGGTGTATGTGCCATTCTTTTTTAATTCTAAATCATTCTTTTTTATACACATTGGCTTAAATGTGTACTTCTTACATGAAATGTGAATACTCATCTTTGCTGAATGGTTCTTCCCTTTCATTTTATTATGTTTATACTGTGCAAGAGGTCGGAAATCAGAATGCCTCTGAACAGTTAAAGGAGTATATTTTCATTCTCAGAAATGTATAAACATCCCTGGTAGTCTAGTGGTAGAGCAACTATATGCCTATTTGGATTTTTTTTCTACTTTTTTTTATATGGACCAGACGTCAATCGTTTTTGTCTGTCTTTTCTGATTTATTCTTGTTATCATTATTTTTATCTCAGGTTCGTATAATTGCTGCCCAAGCTCTTACCACAATGGCAATCAGATCAGGTGAGCCTTACAGAATACAAATCTATGAGTTCTTACATGCTCTAGCACAAGGGGGTGTGCAGTCCCAGTTTTCAGATATGCATATTAGTAATGGTGAAGATCAAGGAGCTAGTGGCACTGGTCTTGGATCTCTACTTAGTCCAATGCTCAAGGTCCTTGATGACATGTATAGTGCACAAGATGACCTCATAAAGTGCGCACACATGATATTTCGTTTTCCTTTTTTTGAAAACTTATTCCTTTTAGTTGTGTAATGAATGTTTTTGTACCTGAGGTTGCAGGATATGCGTACCCACGATAATGCCCAAAAAGAGTGGACTGATGACGAACTGAAGAAGCTCTATGAGACACATGAAAGGCTTCTAGATCTTGTTTCACTATTCTGTTATGTTCCAAGATCAAAATATCTACCTCTTGGGCCAACAAGGTAACTGTTACTGTCCTATGCTGTTGACCTTCATTGACCTATGCTGTTAACCTTTAGTGGATCTTTTGATCAATTATTTGTTTCACTTAATAGTCTTGTTTTCAATGTACAACAGTGCAAAACTTATTGAGATTTATCGCAATCGGCATAATATAACGGCATCAAGTGGCATGAAAGACGTTGCTGTTGCTACAGGGATATCTGAACTGATATATGAGGCCACTAAACCAGCACCTGCGGAGCCTGACAATCTTGATGATGATCTAGTAAATGCTTGGGCAACAGGTCTTGCTGACGATGGTTTGTGGAACAATGCTCCTGCAATGAACAGGGTGAGATATGTTCTAATTTGCTTCTCACTTATGAACTTTCTTGTTTTGATCTTGTCTATTAGTCATTAATCTCTCCGTCGTTATCTACATTTACTAAAGAGCTAAAGGAGAAGACCCATGGCTAAGATAATTTGTTTTTGTAGGTGAATGAGTTTCTGGCTGGGGCTGGTACTGATGCACCTGATGTTGATGACGAGAATGTTATATCCAGACCTTCCATGAGTTATGATGACATGTGGGCTAAAACTCTTTTAGAGACTGCAGAAGCTGATGTATGCTTTAACTTCTAAATTTGCCATTACGATTAATTGATTATGCATGATGATGTAAGATATATATTTGTTTTTGCAGGATGATGATGGTGGGTCTTCTGGATCTTCTTCTCCAGATTCAGTAGGGTCAGTTGAGACATCAATTTCGTCTCACTTTGGAGGAATGAATTATCCTTCATTGTTCAGTTCAAAACCATCAACTTACGGGTCTTCACAACCTGCGGTATGTAAATCATGCTAAATAAATTAATGTTTGAATAATGGTTGAAGCTGGTTAGATGATACGAGTGTTTTTTATGCTCCTAATCCTATAATCCATTTTAATTGCAAGTCATTTTAATGTTTATTAAGAAGCCCAGTTAACTTGTATCTTAACATGATGCCTGGATACTAGAGGTGGTTTATAGTCGGGTTCAAACCCACACGTAACACCTCTTAAAAAACATAATAACAACAAAAAATTACATATTTTTATACGTTACTAATATTCACAGGAATTGAGAAAATAAATGTAAATCGACGAGCTACAGCCTACATATATGTAGCTCATGAACTAGATTGTCATTCTAGGCATATATTGTCTATATTTTTTTTACAATAACTTATAATAAAAAAATAATAAAAAGAGTTTGCTTGGTTGATAGTGGTTCTCTCAAGTTTTCAAGTAACTTTGTGGTTCTCTCGTGATCCTCACCCTATACACATATATAGCCATTTAATTTCGTAACTTAATAAATAGCTGTGCTGTGTGTGACTCCTTAGTTTTGTCATTCTGTGCGAGAAAATATTTTTATCTCTGTCTTCTTTTGTACAAAGTCAATTGTTGATGCCTTCAAGTATTTAGCGTATTTTTACTGGTTCCAAAATTACCCATTTTGACAGACAACCTCCACTGTATATGTTTGATTTTCTTCTGCTTTGCCTACCTGTAAGGGCAAACAAGTATTGTTTTTATTTTGGTAAATAAACGAGTTAGAACCGGTAGTCAGTTGTACGATAAAATGTGTTAATTGGGTACATAATTTCAGGAGAAGTCGACTACTAGCAGAAACAGAAAGCCATCTGGTGGGTCCTCTTATGAGGCTTATGGCTCTCCGGTTAGTTTTTTCTTTTTTCTTTTATAGGTAACAGGTTCGTGTTGTTAACTGGTCAAAGTTTATTGAATATACGAACTTTTTCAATATAGATTACGGAAGAGCCACCTCCATACTCATCACCCGTTCACCAAAGATACGAGCCATTTGAGAACCCTTTGGCTGGACAGGGGTCAAGCAGCTTTGATTCTCATGAAGAAGAACGATCTTCTTCAGGAAATGTACAATCTGGATCAGCGCTCTATGATTTCACTGCTGGTGGTGATGATGAGGTACTTTGACTTTTAGTTAATACCCTTTTTTTGTTTGAAATTACACCATTTCTCCGACTTATAAGAATTCCTATATTTCAGTTGAATTTAACCGCTGGGGAAGAGGTTGAAATCGAGTATGAAGTCGATGGGTGGTTCTATGTAAGTACACCATCTCGTCATTATGCTGAATGTTATGTTTACGGGTGACAAATTTAACCTATCTATATACAAATGGGTCGACTTCGGTATGCTTTACCTACTACGGTTTAGCTAAAAGATCCAACTAAATAGCAAGCGGTTTTACTGGTTCAAGCAGGTTAAAAATGTATCCAGATGCATAAAACCTTGTAAATTGATTTAATAAGACATTATTTTGCAATCACATTTAATTATCTGTAAAACCTTATAAAAATTAATCAAAAGTGTTTTTAGTGGGTTAACCCCACTCGTTATGTTTTGAGCCGTTACTCAACCCGCCCATTTAGCCACTGCTGGTTTTATCCATCAATGTTTGCTGAAATACATATGCCGAGTCTTGTTTCTCACTATCTTTCCTTTTGTCACGTATGATTTCTCATATTTTGTTTTGACCGTTTAAACCTACCGCAGGTGAAGAAAAAGAGGCCGGTCGGGATGGTAAATTGGCAGGTTTGGTCCCTGTTCTGTATGTTAGTCAATCATGAGGTGTATTCTGGGAGGCTGATAACATTGAGTATGGTTTTTGATGTGATAGAATAGGCATTCATGATGTTGTGCATTATGTGTAGAAGTGATGAGGTGTGTGATTGATTGGTTTCCAATGTACATTTAAGTAGATTCTAATGTAATTGCTATTAAATATTTTTTTGGTGTGAGATCGTTATCATGATTGTGCTTGGATGGGTCATGGCTTGAAATTCATTTATCATGTTTCTCAAATGTGTGGCCTCGATAGGAGAAAGACAACTCTTTTTATGATGTTTTTGGGATTGGATTAAGCTCAGATAACAATTGTATTGATAAGCTGCAGTGGGAAACTAATAATGTGTGTTGTTTACATACAACTAACTTATTGATGATGAAGATATTCCAATAGTCATACTCGGTTTTATTTTAATATGTTACAGATAGGCAAGATGCTTTCTCATGTTGTAATGGTAACAACCTGGTTATCTTAGTTCCATCTTTATTCTTTGTTGAAACAAGTTTAGAGGACAACAAACTTTTACATTAAGCCAATTATATATAAATTAGGGCAGAAATCAATATAAAATTAAGTAAACTGCCAAATGGTCGAGGTTTGATCACTTTTGTCACTTTAATTCAAAACTCAAACCTTTTGAATCTAGGTCCCTGTGGTTTCAGTTTTGTTACCATTTTCATTCAAAATCAAAATCTGGTCAGATTTTTAGGTAACATCTAGTTTTTTTTGTCTTTTTCCTCCTTTTTAATGAAGGCCAAAAATGATCTTTTTATTAAAACAAGTTAAAATTTTTGACCATTTTACCCTTCGTTAAAAGGAAGGAAAAAGACAAAAAACTGAATGTTAACTGAAAAAAAATCTAGCTAGACTTTGCTTTTGAATGAAAATGACAACAAAATTAAAATCACAGGGACCCAAATTCAAAAGATTTAAATTTTAGACTAAAGTGGTAAAAATGACCAAACCTCAAGAACCATTTTGACAGTTTACTCTATAAAATTCTTATAACTCAAGCTTCTACAAAAGAAACTGATCAATGACACATAAGACTAGGTCATGTAAATCGGGGCAATTACATATATCCGCTTATTAACTTCACTAATTACATTTATATATATATACCCTTTTTATTAAAACTTAAAAATAACAAATTTACCCAATTCCAAAACTAGATTTTTTATGGTTTTAACTTCTATGTTTTAGAAATTTTGATCAAGATTTCAAACACATCAACATCAAACAAATTAAAACAGCAAAGTTCGCAGTAAGCATGAAACCCCCCCCCCCCCCCCCCCCCCCCAACTTTATTCCAACTTATACAGTAGAAATAAAAGATCTTGCAACAAAAAATCATCATTAATATAACCTAAAAATTAAACAGCAAGCACATAAAAATCTTCCCATAATGCTTGAAATTTCAAATGCTTCAAATGGCTTTTTAAATTATCAAGCACATAAAAGTTTTCTTGTGGCGTCTGTTACCCGAATGGAGGTGATTCTTCCCACAAATCACAGAAGTAACATCATCTTCCTTAATCCAAAACATCATATTTTGGTTAAATAAACTCCAAAATTGCCGACGCCCCTTAATCCGAAACATCATACATCCTAATCCAATACAGAACAGTAAAATAAATTGGTTACATAATGAAGTCGAGAATCGCCGACGCTACAGGTCCCTCATCATCGGTAGCCGGAAAATGAAGAGTTGGCGCTGTAGGTCGCCTAACTCGAACCCGGTTACAACTGAACTCGTGTACGCCGGCTCTAGTGGTTGTCGGTCCGCGTAGAATGAAAAGTCGTCCAATCTAATTGGAATCGCTGGCGATGGAGAATTAAGTTTCCAGAGTCAGTGGTTGATCTCTAAAAGGGCATTTTTGATATTTTGTTTAATTTTATAATGGAAGGGGATATATATAATTGACTTTTTAAATTGGGTATATATAATTAGTGAAGTTTATAAGGGTGGTAGGGGCATCATGCGGTGACTCTTTCGGTAAGTTAATCTACCGAGCGGCAAGTGTGCCGCCACCACCTACATGCGCGCGGTGACTTCCTGCTTCGTCGAATACTCACGAACAAAAGTGCCGTTAGATTTTTTGACCGTTACACTAATTCGACCATTGTTTGAAGTTAATTATTAATAATAATTTTTTATTATAAAACTCATACATTTCACTCATCTCACACACCACTTTTTATTAAAATTATTACATCCCACAATATGGATAAACAAAACAAAGGTGATCCCAAAAAAAAGGTTCCGCTAGTCGAGGCTCGGGTTCAAACTCAAGTGGATGCGTGTCGCAAACAAGACGAGGCGGTTCTAGCTGTCCGAGTGCACCGGTTCAAACCCCATACTCTCAACCTCAATATTTTTACCCCCAAGCTCAACAACCGACTTTTTATAACACCCTACACCAACCTAATTTTACGCCATAAATATTTTCACACCCACATGGTCCATTGATGGTTGCTCCCGGCATGTACGAATACTCCATGGAAGCGCAAAACTCATTCGATCCATTTGCATTTAGGACCCCGCCAATTCAATCACCAAGAGAGAATGCCGAGCGCACACTTCCGATCTACGATGACAATGAAGACCAAGATGTAGAGGTTGTTCCCGAAACACAAGAAAATATTGTCGATGAAGAAGAATATGCTGTTGAAGCCGAAGATAGCGTTGAAGCTAGTGAGCCGAAAGAAAAGGAAGGCAAGGCGGAGCGTCAAAGTTGGACGAAAAAACAAGAAGAGGCATTAGCCAAGGCATGGGTTCATTGTTCGGTAAACAAGAAAAAAGGCAACCAACAAAAATCGGATAGTTTTTGGAAGAAAGTTCTCGAGCATTACAACGCTATGGTCGGCGGAGGTACACGAACCGACCATCAAGTACGTTCAAAATGGCTCCCTATGTTGACTAAGATAAACTACTTCAACGGCCTTTAGCAACAAGCGGTAATTTTTATTTTAACATTTTTAAAATATTTTCTATAACATTGTTTTTACTTTTAATATTTAACTTCATATTTGTTATATATGTAGGATCGTATTTGTGGTAAGGGGTGTGGCGACCTCGATGTCATGAATAGGGCTTTAAATATTACCAATCAAAAAATCCGGGTGGTTTTCAACATGTTGAGGTGTGGGAGGTAAACATGACAAATGGGCCCCGGTACCATTGTTGGGTGAAGAAAGTGATAGTTCGGGCCTAAAAAGAAAGTCGTCGGATTCGGGTAACTATAATACGGGTACACCGGGATCCGAGTTCACAAGCGATATACCCGACATAAACGTAGACCCCTCACCAACAAGATCACGAAAACAGATAAGAAAGCCGCAACAACACCATCCGATAGCGCGAAAACGGCTTTGACCGAGAAGCTCTCACAATACACCCTTATGAAAGAAGCAAAACAAGCAAGGGCGTTGGAGTTGTCGAATATAAAAAAGAAACGTGAGGAAGACACCATAGCGTTAGTGGCAGAACAACGCGAGGCGGTGAAAAACAACTTATGTACGATCGGGATTTGGAGACGTTTACTAAGCCACACGACCATGCTTCACCCGAGATGTTGCCGTTTATTCTAGCGCGGAAACGCGATATCGCAAAAAAATATAATTGGCCTTGTTCTTTCTAAATTTTAGGTTGTATGGTTTTAATTTGTTTAATATATGTTTTATTTACTTTTAAGTTATGTTTTATTTATTTTTAATGCGTGTATAAAAAAATATGTTTCTAGAAATAAAAAATATTAAAAAATCAAACACCCATTGTGTTTGAGCATCCCTAGTGATTGAGTGCAAAATAGGGAGTGAATTGGTGAGTTGACATGACATGATATTATTGGGTAAAAAAAAAGTTTACCACTCCCCATTTGGGGAGTGCCCCTTCCACCCTAAAGACTTCAAAAACTTGCGTAACTTGGCATTCAAGTTAGTTTGTGAACTGTCATTTGTTAGTTGTATGAACTTTTTTATAAAATACTATAGGATTATATGGATTTTTTAGTATCATAGGAATTTATGGTTTTTTATTGAAGTAATGGAGTTAACTTTTTATAATGGTTATTTGGTTTATAAGAATTAAAAGGATAATGGTATTGGTCCGATTTAATAATTAGTCTACAACTCACTTATTTGTGATTGTTAGTTTATATATTTGTTTGTGCAATGATAATAATTTTCAATTTCAATTAGATTAAAGTTAGGTAAATAAGTAGTTTTCTTTTACTTTTACATAATTCGAATTCGTATTATAAACCTTATGATATGTGTTTAGTGTTGTGCTAAATGAATATTAAAGATAATAACTTCAAAGTATCCTTAAAACACTTTCTTTATCCCACGTCAGTAGAGACTACAAATCATGCTCGTTTGCAAAGTACTGAATGTCTCAGCCTCTCCTCTTCACAACGAATAAACTCTTTAACGAATCATAGAACCAAGAAATGATCTTCTTGAGATCTTCAGTCTTGCCTTTCCTAATAGCAAAATTTTGGTGAAATGTAACAAACTGTCTTCCACCATTTCTAGACATGGTAGTCCTCCTAACAGATCCTTCCATCTAAAGGTAAGTTAAGAGCATTCTACGATTGGTGCAATTTCCCGCTCCATTTTGAATAAGTTGACTTTATGAGACACCTTGTTGGATCGAAAGCTATTGACAGTAGCCAAACTACCATATACGTCAAGCAGGGAACAATTGCCATTAAGGTCACCTTAAAGAAAAACTTCTCAACTTTGTGTTTTCATATTTGAAATTACTTTTACTAAAAAAAAACTATTGACATATAATAAAAAAAAACTAATTGCGTGTATATTATTTTTGTAAAATATATGACTACTATTTATACAGTGTATTGATTGTAGGTCCACTTGGAGGATCAAAATAACCTACTTGTTGTTTAACAAACACACGAGTGTGGAATCCAAGTGTATATGCAAACCAAAGCAATAGCACAACTAATATAACAAAAGATATATCTTCAAATGTTCACTATATTGATTTGTAGAGAGATCAGTACATACACTCTTGAATAAACTGCTTATCTCTCTATACACTCTCTCTGTGCTCTCTCTATGCTCCCACACCTAAACTGTGAAGTGCAGGTCTGTTTATATAGGTCTAACACCCATAGCATTCACAAAGAAAGTCACAGTGCTTGTTCGTACGAAGCACTATTCTTCTTGAAAGGTCACTCGTACGAGCAAACAAATGGCTCGTACGAACAAGCAACTTGCTCGTACGAACAAGCAAAAGGTTCTTTTTTGAATAGTCACTCGTACGAACAAGAAACTTGTTCTTCTGGAATGGTCACTCATACGTGCAAGCAAATGGCTCGTACGAATGACAATTCACTCGTAACAAGGACAACTTCACTCGCACGAAGAAGTGGCTCTTCGGACAAAACTTAACAGTATGCATACATGCGACTGTTTTTCAACACAAACAAACTAAACGTCGTACTAAATCAAGATAGGAGGATATCTTGATTTGGTCGACACGACCAAAACTTTACAGACGCAACAAACAAAGATAGTACAATTACTGACGTAACTAAGAACAAGCGACAGACACAAACGTGTATCAACAAACTCCCCCTTGACTGTTGCTTGGTCTCCGGTCTTCATTTCCAATGGCCTGCTTTGGACCATGAGCTTCTGGCGTGAATGTCGAACTAAGTCGAATCGAATCGAACTAAGTCGCATCCACACAAATATGCATCAACAAATTTCCCCTTGGATGCTGCTCGTGATGGTTCGTTCTTCGCACTGTCGGATCTTCAGCAAACTCCCCCTTGAATATATCTTGTGGTGTTCATAAGTGGTCATCTCTGAATTGATCTTCTTGATCCATGGCTTGCATTCATGTTGTGTCTTTTCTCCCATAACTTTTTCTTCAAACTCGTTCTCTTTGTCTTTAGCTTGCTTGGATGCCATATCTGCACAGACAACAAAGCTAAATGCGTTATGAGAATAACTGCTAGGGATTTAATCAACCTTAGAGAATTTTCATTTGAAAATTTTATGAAGGATTGATTTTAAGCAAAATTAGCAAATGACACACATGAGACCAACTCTCATTCAACTACCAACTGACAATACTTTAAGAGTTTTAAGATTGTTCAGATTTAATCTATTAACCTTCAAAGCTTGTCAACTTCGACCACTTATGAAGATGCAATTGTTTTCCAGCTTACAATCAGGATTTTGGGTAAGATAGACTCGAGTTTCAACATCGGTCAATCAAAAATAAACTAGAAGCAAAATCATTTTAGCTTTTATAAAATTTATATAAAACTCACCTAAAATCTTTTTGACATTTTCAATTTTTAAATGTAAAGACAGAAAGCAACAAATAAATATTTACAGACATTCTTTTTGCGAATTTCGAGGGTAAGAGAATCATATTAGTATACGGTCATGTCAAAACACACTTATTGTTCGATTAGTTAACTTTTAGATAAGTATCCTTATAACAATTATCGGTATTGTTGTCCACATAAGCTCAACTTATCAGATTTACTCGCAGTTAGGGGATACGATTAGTGTATGATTTATACTTACCGACCGGTGTTCATCCACTCACGCCACATTCCCGTATCAAGACATGCACGAGAGAAAATCTTACCGGTGAGTATACTGCTTATCATCTGTTTTGACGTATGATGTGAGATACTCACTTATTTTTCATGAAAACAAGCCCTATGTGATTAAATCACTTATTTATGAGGAACTTGATTTTTAGATACATGTAGGGCACATGAATAAGTCCGTGAACATGTTAGTACCAACGTACCGACAAAGAGACGAACTTAACTCCCGCATAAAGCTGTGATATATTAACACTTATTGAGGGTGGATGTGATATGTTCATCACTTATTGATGGTCGTATGCAATATTTACATGTATGTATGGTATCATGGAAGTTCTAGACTTGCGTCCCTGTTATTTTTTGGTAAAAGATTCAACCATGATACCCAGATGATAAACAAGCATAAAGACTGCATATATTAGAACCTCGGCATACTATCAAACGAAATTTCGGTACCAAGACCATATGCCAATGAATGGTTCCCACCTGTGCACACTTTAAAATGATTGTGAGCCTACCGATACATTGAATATAGAGCTACTTATCATTTTTTTATTTTAGGTTCAAAGAAGTTTTGACATGCCACTAATTTACTATCATTTTCTCTTTTTCTCGCCAGGAAACTCATTTTTGTTTTTTCATGTTTTTGACGTTTTGAAATGTTTTTGTATTTTGCGGATTGGAATTTACTCCCCCTACAATGCAAAAAGTAAATTAAAACCTTTAAATACATCTTTTTTGATTGTCTTCAAGAAAAAATATTCACAAAAACGATTTCTCGATGTGGATTAACTCATGTTTTACTTTGATGCCGTTCACCAAAATTAATTTAATAAAAAAATATTTTATCAAAATTTTTGAAAAATGAGTTGGCACGTTGGTAATCGGTGTGGACCAAAACAACTTTGATAAGTTTCATATTGAAACAATCACGTGTGAGGTGATATTCGAGATCAATGTGTTTGATCTGGAGTGCTGTACAAGATTTTAGAAATCTGTAAAGAAGCTTAAATATCGACACAGATAGAAGAGATTAGAAATTTAAAACCGTAATCCTGCAATTGCTACGTGCATTGCCAGGAATCTGTGTGCTCTCCCAACTGGATATCCACCCGGTGTGGATTTCAAGGTCGATTTTGCAGCTACTTCATATAACTGAGAAATCTCTTTACAGCAACAAGATCATAAACCTACGGGTTCGTCTGGTAAGAAGCAAGAGAGCATGTGGGGAAGCTTGTACACATCATCTTTGGAGAGTCCATACATGATTTTGTCCACATGTTTTTGCACCAACAAAGGTCTTCATCTTTCTCCTTGAGAAGTAGTGTGCGGTTGTTCAATCCACGCCAAGGCATTCGCACACCCGGTAGGTTTGTTCAACCAAACACATTTTCTTTAATCACACCCGTGGAGAAATGTATACTGCACGATCATCTTGTAAGCTTTGAACTTCTTGTGGAAGATATAAGACATGAATCTTTGATAATCTTCTAACGTGTTGCAGGGGCGTATATTTCGATTGAACCTATCCTGTGGATCCGATCCAAGCCTTAAACAAACAAATTTTGATTGTTTTTCATCTTGTCGAAGTTATCAACTTCATTCACCAAACTTTCTTTACTCATCGGACATTATCTTCTCTTTCTCTCCAACAAAGGCAACAACTCCTGGATATAACGATGTTTTGGAGCCACATGTCACTGATCTTGTGCTTGGATGCTCCACTATCAACAATTCTATGATTATCTATAGTTCCTCCTGAACATCCTGCACACTTATTAAAGATAAGTTGGAGATGGGGACCCAAGCCTTCATTGACTTGGGTCGTCCGACATCATCGAGAATTGGAACTTCGTTTTCCTGATTATTCGGAATGGATTGTGCTCCCCCTGAAAGAATTACTGGTTTTGGTTTCCAAATATGTTTTGTTTCTCAATTTTAACCTTTGGTTTTACCGATTGTGTCTGGACAACCTCCAATTTTAAAGCATTTTCAATAGCTTTTTGTTGTTTCTTTCACTGTTTCATTTCTCATTGTTTAACAAGACGAGGGTCCTGTTTTGGCGAAACAGATTTAGCATGGTAATGTTTACCATGGGGCGCATCAATTTTTGCTTTTCCCTTTGTGAAATATGGACAGTTTTTGACAATGTGCCCATACTTACCACACTCATAACATGATCTCCGCTCAACAAACCTCAGAGTATTATAAATGTGATAGCTTGATGATGAACTTCGTGATCTTGAGGTACTTGGTCCTACATCACAACAATTTGTGTGTTGTGTGTAGTTGTTCTGACTGTTTCTCTTCAAAATTTTATTTTGTTTAACAAAATCCGTGTTGGATTTGTTTTCAAAAGATTCAATTTTATCAGTCCCTCGGGATTTCACAAAGTTCACATTTTGAATTTTCTTCTTGTTTTGGCTCTGTTTGCTTTTTCCATTTCCTTGGTTAGCGTGATTTTGCTTTCGTTGATTATTTTGAGGTTTCAATTTTTGATTTCCGTATTTCTTTCTAACTTTGGATTTTTGGAAAGGAGCACACTGAGTTACTACAATTCTTGGGCTCGAATTACCCAAAAACTTACTAGTAGAATCCTCGAAACTTTATTAATCAAAGATTGATTGACATTTTTGATGGGAAAATCTTCGTTTGAGTAAACTTTGTCGGAACCAATCAACGTATAAAGCAAGTTCACACTTTCACAGGTTTTAATATGAACTTCAACAATCTGGACATGGGCAGTTACACACGGTTTCGCTGGAGGATCACAGAGAACGTGATTTTCAAGAGGTATATTTTCCTCTTTTGTTATCGTATCTGACTGCTTAGGTTTGTCCTCACCCGACTCGTAATCCGAACTATCATAATTCTTAATAATGGGAGGATTTTGATCATTCATAGACTTTGAGTCATTGATGTCATCGATTGACCTTGACTTGAAGATGCGCCCTTAGTGAACCCTAGACCAACTACAGCTAGATCTAATGGAACGGTGGGTTCAAACTGTGGCATATTTTCATCATCTGGCATGTTGGTGTAATTATGCCTAACCGGAGGGGGACAAGCCTGATAACCAATGCATTTCATATCACCTTTCTTCTTTTGAACATTGATGATGTGATCCAAAACATATCTTGAGTTCGAGTAACTGTCCAACTTGAGTTTGATTGCATTATGTTCACACTTTGCACAGGCTAACTTTTTTGTTTCTTCAAACATGTTAATATAATTGTTAATGGTTGTTTGTTTTCTGAAAAATTCTTTGTTAATTCAGAAACATCTTCCTTTAAGGTTTCAATTGTTGTTTTAAATTCCTTTTCGTTTTCCTTAAGAGCTGTCTTTGCCTTAGTGCACTTTGTCAAATCTACAATCAAACTCTGATGATGCTTCTTCGTGTGATCAAATTTACCTTCAAGTTCTAAGTATTTACCTTTTAAAATTATACATTCAAAACACTTAGATACAATAGGTTTATCGAAACTTACCTGACTGGATTGGCAATCTAAGCGAGCCATGAATGCTGCATGAAGAGTGGAAGATTCGATTGATGAGAGATGCTTGGAAAACTCATCAGATGACCATTTAGCTTCATGCTCCAAATCTGCTTCGCCGCTATCCGTCGATTTAGTTTCAGTAATCACATTATCTACTTCAACATTAACATCTTCAGATCGATTTTCACTTGAAGTCGATTCCGCTTCATCCGAACTGCTGCTATCCTAAGAACTGTCATCATTTCTGGACAATTCTCCATCGTTATTATTTTTTGGAATTTCGGCATAGTATGCAGTTCCTCCTCCACCACTGTTTCCCAATTGAACATCACAACGTTCATCTGCTTGAACTACTAACGCTCGGTTGGAATTGTTTGCAGGAACCATTGCTCTTTTGTTGTTAGTAACTTGATTTCTGTTGAAAGGATATTGATTCCCTTGCGGTGGAGGCTTCATGCATTCCCTTTTAAAATGCCCCTTTTCTCTACAGTTGAAACAAGTAACCTTCCTTTTGTCAAAACCGTATGGAGTATCCTTGTTGCTTTCACCAGATTAGTTCTTCCTGTTTTCTCCATAAAATCTTTTGTCCTTCTCAATCAACTCCATCTCCTCCTTATCGATTTGTGCATATTCTTCACTGTTAGATTGATGTTACCAATTTGTCCAGCTATTAGTCCGCAGTAAGAACTCACCAAAGTGTTTAGAAGCTACATGTGTTCCCGGGAAACTTCCACACTCACCTTAGAAAGGTTTGATGTATCGAGGCTGACAGTGTTAGGGTTTGAGGGTTGAAAGTTTTTACCATAGAAAACTTGTTGTGGAACTTGTGGTGTCACATCTTGTGGTTGAGGAAGAAATGCTTTTGGATCAAATGCTTGTTCATAGACTTAAGCATTTGTTGATCTAGCATCTTGTGGTTGAGGAAGAAAAGCTTTTGGATCAAAAGCTTGTCCATAGACTTGAGCACTTGAACCAACAGACTGATTTGGTTGAACTTGCGGCAGAAAAGGATTTGTATTTGACACAAATGCTGTTTGAAGCTTCGGTTGCTGATTTGTACTTACACCTGTGTTGATACCTCCAAAATACATCTCTGGGTTTTGCGTAACTGGAATTCGTTTTGCTTTGTGAATTTCTTCTTCATTTTTGTTTTCAAGTTTCTGAACAAATTCGTAAATGCTGATTACATCCAAAACACCGGTATGTTTTAGCAATTCAATAAAATGACTCCACTTAGGTGGTAAAGCATCAGCAAAACACATAAGAATCTCCTATTGTGATGCGTTAACCTTGTATGAGTACATCTCACTAAGCAAATGATAGAAACGAGTTGTCATATCACTTAGTGTTTCACTCTCCATAAACAGAAACCCTTCAAACTCTTTCTTTAAAAGATCATGTCGAATCTTTCTCGTTGCTGCATTTCCTTCTCCTCTTGATTTCAAAGAGTCCCACAAAGTCTTTGTAGTGGTACAATACGTAAATTGATGATAAATATCCTTGTGGAGTGCTTGTGTAAGAATGGCAAAGGCCTTCTTTTCTAGATTATAAGCCTTTTTATCATTCTCGTCCAATTCGGCTAAAGAGGTTGAATTTGATACATCTTCTTCGAGAGATTCTTTGTACGGAGTAGTAAAACACGTCCACAACTCGGTATTCTAACTAAGAACATACGTATGTAAATGAATTTTCCATGAAGGATAATCGTTCATATGATTCAACTTTGGTGGTCGGTTGTTACTTCCAGTTTTAGTCTCGCTAAGGAGAAGAGTTTGAACGCTTTGATTTTGATTCATAACACACGCCCATTGATTAGCAGTAATCGTTTGTGGAGGCATTAAAGATTTTACCCATGAGGCTGCGGAGCTAGATTGTGGTGAATCTTAGCTTGTACTTGAACTACAACCCTAATACCAAGGATTTGTACCCATTTTGCTTATTTGTTTGTGAAAATCAGCTTAAAAATTTAAAATTCCAAGGATTAACTTGAAATAAAAGTCTTTTGTTAAAGTTCACAAGTTCAAAAAAAAAAAAAAACCACGAAGCATCAGTTCTCACGAAAAACTAGTCATGAAAAACTACTACCACGAAATACCTAGGGTCCACGAATGTAACACCTCATAAAAATCATGTCCAATAGTATAGTGACACGTGTTGTATTTTTATTTAAGTCTATTAAAGACTAATAGGGACTAAAGGTGTCAACATGCTCAAACTGAGCCTCTGAGTGACTGTCTGATGTCAACATGCATAAATGTAAGCCTCTGAGTGACTGATATGTCAACATGCTTAAACTTGGCCTCTGAGTGACTGATATGTCAACATGCCCAACCTTTGAGTGACATCGGAGTCAACATGTTTATAGTGGGCCTCTGAGTGATCCTTTACGAAGTCCTAACTCTCATATGTCTCATTTGTTGGACGAGAGGGATTAAATCTGTAAATATGTGAAAGTTGGATAATGGAGGGGTTAAAAGTGTCAACATGTTAATTTATACCTCTGAGTGACCTTTTAACAAACTGAGAGCTCAACAATGTCCGGGGCATACACCTGGGTATGCCAATTATTGGTTACGGAGGGCTAAATATGCTAAAAAGGTATTTTAGAAGGTTTTATAAGTTAAGGGGGTAAAAGTATCAAAATTTGAAAGTGGCCTAGGGGCGCGAGAGGCAAAGCATGTGCCTCTCGCGACCCGCCAGAGGGCTGTGTCTGTAGAAAATTGCACATTGGCCTCCACACAAATTGCCAAAAACCAATGTATTCGAACTATCAATTCCCAAACAGCTATGCCATGTTTTAGGACACTTGTAAGCTTCCTCTTACACCCCTTAACACCTGACATCACCTCCTTCAAGCTCTCCAATTATAAATAGGTGCCAAGGTTCACCATTTGAACTTGCACATTTCTCATTCACAACTCTATCTCCCTCCTATGGAAGTTCCTAACTGAAAGGAGCATCCAACTAAGTTCTATTGCATCCTAGGAACCACTTGTAAGTGTTCCTTGCTCTTGCATTTTCGTTTATAGGCTTTTATAGCCAAAGGTCAAGCGTTTAACGGAAAATGCCTTGACTTTCGGTTAAGACCATTATGGTCCAGCCATTGTTCATAACGAACATGGCTAAGTGATCGTACTAAGGTAGGTGTTAGTCTCTATAAAGGGCAACTCCTGAAGATCATGTTTGCTAGACCAATTGACGGGTCAAAGTTACTATATTAAAAAGTCAAACAGGCCATTTTTCGGAAATGTTTTAATTTGAGCTTATATATGTTATGATACATGTTTTGACACTTAAAAAAGTTGGTAATAATTATTAGAACATGTAAGAACATGTTCGGCTCGTCAATTTCAGTTCTAAGGACGGTTCGCAACCAAAACTTGCAAAGTTTGACTTCTGATTTGACTTTCAATTCTGACTCGATTTAGATTAGTTAGATACTGATCTAAAGTAGCATTATGATCGTAATATAATGTAGCATAACCCCCTGAGGTTATATTACATGATCATAATCAGAATCTGAGTTTATGCACAAGTTCTGTAATTATGCCATTTTGACTAAAATGTCCTTTTTGCATAAAAAGAGGTTTAAATGATAACGAACTTGAAAATGAGTTTCCTACTGATGTAATATTATAAGTAGGATTATTTGGGATGTCAAACCAAATTATAAACTGAGTTTATGAACAAATCCTAATATTATGTCGATAAATGACGATAAAGCCCTTGTGGCTTATAAAACGGTTTCAATCACATCTTTTCAAAGTAAATATTTTACCTACAGATATGTTATATTAAATAACATATCTAAGACATGTTAACCTGACCTTAACATCAGTTTTCGTTAATCATCGCATAATTCGTCGTTTTACGACAAAAGCGTCGTTTCGGCACATAGTATGGTTGTAAACCATATTTACTAACCAAGACTTTTTTCTTTCTGATTTTAAATCTTATTTAAAATATTTTTACAGTAGGTACATGATATAAACTCAGAATCCCAAATAATTTAAAAATATGTGTAAATGATCAAAATGCCCATTCGGTGCATGGTTTGGTCATAAAAGATAAATTACACATATAAATAATATCCCACTGATATTATATCATAAATAAGTTATTTTTCCAGAATACTTATAGTTATAACATTAAATTATATTCAAGTTCCTTTTTATACGGTACGAAATTACCGAAACGCCCTTATGAGGCATAGTTTCACTTTAAGACCATAACGGGCATAAAAGTTGATATCCTACTGATATTACAACTCATTAAAGTGTAATGGCATATAGAACTTGTCTATGACTTATCCGGTTACCCAATATCGCTAATATGCGTACGGTTAAGTATATGTAACTAGTTTACGAAAATTAACCGAAACGGGTCTAACCTTGTCATTTAACTCTCAAAATCCAGAATGTTTATAGTTTATCCATATTACACAAGTCAATGTGCTTGTTGGGATTAAACTACATTCTATCTGATCATCGTTTAATCTCGCGTTATACGTTTTGATCAAGTACTCTAGTCGGTCTAAGTCTATGATTTAAATAAGACCGTTAGTATTTAATTGGTTAGCTTATGCCATAATCCAGACTAGAGACTTGTCGGTAAATGCTATCTGCACTTAGTACTTTTGTGTACGACTGAGTCAATAAATCTTGTGTTTAAACGAAGAATAGCTCAGGTACTCTCGACTTATTTCCCCTATACGGGCTTTGGTTATGGTAAACTATTACCACTTGGTCGGAAATGGGATCAATCGAATGCCGGATTGTGGCTAGTAAATCCGCATATTCAGTTTTAATCAGTTTTGTTTGATAACTTAAACATCGGGGGTTAACTACCGTGTCCTGGATATCCTCGGCTTATTACAATAGAAAATGGCCACGACCTTAGCACGGGTGTAGGCATACACCCGATAGACGCTCAAAATGCATTACCCACAAGGTTGGGAAGAAATGACTCCTTCGTGAGTCCAAAGTGGTGTGTACGTTAATCATGTATTGGTCTTCGTACCGGGCCCTGTATGTATGGATAAACATGTGAATCTGTTAACAAGGTTGGACGGTCAACTTTCCCAAGTTACAAAAGATTTTGTGCTGATATGCACTTAAAACATATTTTAAATGTTTTCAAATTGAGTCAGTTGGGTGTATTTACCTGCGAAAGCTGACGTATTTTCAAAAGACTAAGCTTGCAGGTACAATACGAAAATAGGCTGGAAGTGCTCGGTAGTGATAAGAGGATCTTGCAAATCCTAGACCTGCCCAAAGTCTGTTTTACATTCTTTTGTACAATTTACGATCCGCCTGTGGATCTTCTATTACGAGTCTGTATATTATTTTGTATTTCGAACATTTGGTTTGTAATAGTAATTTAAATCCAAGATTTCCGTTGTGTTGTGTTTGATTGACTATGATGATATCAACTTACGTCACAATATTCCCCACCCGGGCCCACCGGTGTTTGGATTGGCTGTGGAAAGCCGGGGTGTGACAGGTTGGTATCAGAGCCAACGGTTTAAGAGAATTAAACACAAGAAGGCTACGACCTATGTTTAATCTCAAACTTACACAAGCACATTCTTTAGACTTCCGAGTCTAGGCTTTGACCTAGGATTTACTCATCTCATTATTAAGTTATTAGTATTGTTTTTTAATTGATTTTAACATGAAAATGCCGCGAAGAGTAAGAGGAAGAGGAAAAGGACTAATGAGGGGAGGACCTTTAGGACATATCCCTTCACATCCACATCACCCGAACCCCTATGAGAATTCGGGGGATTCATGGACATTATCGCAACACTCACCTTCACATACTCAAAATTCGTACCATTCCTATCATTCGTATCATTCACACCACTCCCACCATTCCCATCATTCTTATCATGATGAATTTAACCCAAATCAATTAGACCAACCTAATCCCATGGACGAGGACTCCGATACAGAAATGCTGCCGTCGGGATCACACACGCATCCCATTGAAATCTCAAGCGATTCGAACTCTTACGTCAGATCGCCATACCAAGGTCCTAATGAGTGGGACCAATATTGGAACCAATTTACTTTCGTTAACACTCCTTCCCATCATTCCCAACCACCTCCTGTGCAAGAAGATATCCACATGGAACCAGTGGAACAACCCCAATCGCCACCTGAACCACCAAGGAGGAAAAGAGGAGCACGTATGTCAGTACGTGCGAGCCAACGGTCGGGATTGCTGCCACCTTTTCCCAAACCCTACCCTACTATTCACGAGGACCCACAAATGGGTGGACCCTCTAATGCGTCACCAGTGGTGGAACCAACACCGCCACCAGTGGTTCAACCACCACCATCGGGTTATAATAACCCTATCCCAACATATCCGTACACGTCTGGATATAATCCTTTTAACCCATCTACTCCGGTTGATTACTAAGCATTGTCGCATGACCCTTACATGCAAGAGGTCATGCATAACACACTTTACCCATCTCCTTTTTCCACCTGCTTATCCACCTATTGGATATCCAAGTTATGGGTACCATATGCCACAACCACAACCACAATCTCCGCCACCACTCGAGGCCATAAATGAGGCCTTGGAACGAATGAAAGAAATGCAACAACAAGCGGATAAAACGGAGAAGAAGACCAAAAAATTCTTTAAGAAACTCTCCAAGTTGGTTAAGGGAAAGAAGGACGAGTGAAGTCTCTTCTAATATGAGTAGTCCCTGCGAGGACATTGTTATTTCTTTAGTCCATGTGTGGACATTTTTATTTCTTTAGTCCTTGCATGGATAGTTTGTTTCATTGTTTTTAGTATTGTAATTTCTATTGGAATTTATGAAGTATTTTTGGAATTATATATATATGTGTTCATCCTCATCAAGCGAGCGTCTCGATTTTATTCGAAAGTTATGCTCTGCTATATAATTCCAAAAGAATTTAATGGATTTGATTATGCCAAGTGGCGTAGACCACACATTAGCCAAGAAATGATAGTTAAGGACAAGGGGCCTTCTATCATGATAGTTAAGGGAAATTATCCTTCTATCCAGAGGTGGTGAACTAGGTTCAAGCCTCTAAGGTCGTTAAGGTCCAAGGTGACCGGGACCATTAATCAATCATTTAGGTACTCTTATGTTAACATTAAGGAATGTTCATACTCTTGGTAGTGTGACTTGAGGAACCACACTAGACGTCTAGGTAAAAAGGACTATGTCCTAAGACCTATTATATAGCCTATGTGATCAAGGTGATCCCGGCTAATGTCATCAACGCGATGACAACTGACAGGCTAATGTGCCATAATTTGTCCAATGTGACAGGCCAAGGTGCAATAATTTGTCCAAGGTGACAGGCCAATGTGCCCAGTTTTATGTCCAATGTGACAAGCCAATGTGCCCAATTTTATGTCCAATGTGACAGACTAATATGCCCAAATTTATGTCCAAGGTGACAGGCCAATGTGTCCAATTTTAGGTCCAATGTGACAGGCCAATGTGCCCAATTTTATGTCCAATGTGACAGGCCAATGTGCCCAACAGGCCAATGTGCCCAATTTTATGTCCAAGGTGACATGCCAATGTGCCCAATTTTATATCCAAAGTGACATGCCAATGTGCCCAATTTTATGTCCAAGGTGACATGCCAATGTGCCCAATTTTATGTCCAATGCGACAGGCTAATGTGCCCAATTTTATGTCCAATGCGACAAGACAATGTGCCCAATTTTATGTCCAATATGACAGGCCAATGTGCCCAATTTTTACGTCCAATGAGACAAGCCAATGTGCCCAATTTTTATGTCCATTAGTGACAAGCTTATGAGCTATATATAATTGTCAATTATGACAATGACAGTTGTGACCTTACGATCTACTGTCTAATAATATATGGACTATGTCCAGATTGTAAATTTGCCTTTAATGGTCCTATTAAGACCTAGGCCAAATATAGATATGATAAGCCTAAGAGTTGTGATGTTATTCACACTAGCTCAAATAGGCGATGGATTGTTATATCCAATAATTAAGCCAATATGGTTGTTATACCATGGCTAAGAGAAAATTTTGTTCGATGTTTAGAGCCAAAGCTTCAAAATGGTAAACTCAGACGAGGCACAGAGTAGCCACCGAGAGATTAGCTCTAACAAGGCTGAAAACATAGCCATTAACAATGATGACTTCCAAGCTCGCATAGATGCAGCTGTGGGAAAGGCCATGGAAAAGGCCATAGAAAAACTTAGGGAGCCGAGTACTACTCGCTCCAGACCATTATCAATCACGCCATCCTCAGCTCATAAGGAGAGCTCAGTTCACTCTTCAAATGCGAAGAGTGAACCAAAGAAAATAGAATTTGCTGACAGGTCCCGTTCTTCTAAAGACGGATGTACCTACAAATATTTCGTCTCCTGTAAGCCCCGAGATTTCAATGGGGAAAAGGAGTAGTAGAAGCCTTGAAATGGCTAGATGAAATGGATACGCTAGTAGATATCAGCGGATGTGCTGATAAGGATGTGGTAAAGTATGTATCACAGTCCTTTAAGGGCGATGCCCTGGTTTGGTGGAAGGCTATGGTTCAATCTACAGGTAAGATACACCTATACAACTTAGGATGGTCTAAGTTTGTCGATCTAGTCAAGGAGACTTATTGTCCACCTCATGAGGTGGAGAAATTAGAGACAGATTTTCTGACTCTTTCAATGAAGAACCTAGATTGTCGGAAGTATGATTCCGACTTAAATTCCCTGTCTAGGTTAGTTTCATATTTAATCACCCCTGAATCCAAATGCATTGCGCGTTTCATTAATGGGTTAGAGCCCGAGATAAAGGGCATGGTAAGGCTGCTCAGCCTAGTACCTATAGGTCCGCTGTAGACCTATCTCTCTCCATCACCTTAGATTTAGTGAGGCAAAAGTCAGTTAGGACTGAAACTGACAGAAAAATAAAACAGGAGGAGGATAACTCCCAAAGGTTCAAAAAGAAAGGAAATTTCGGGTTCAAAAAGAGGAACCAGCACACGTCATATGAAAACCTCTGTGCAAGAACTGTAACTACAGACATTGGGGACAGTGTAGTGTTAATCCACATACTAAACCCTGTGGTATCTGAAGAGAAAGGGGCATAAGACCTTAGAATGTAAAGATCTTAAGAATGCCGTTTGCTACAACTATAATGAAAAAGGGCATATTACGTTCAAATGCCCCAAGAACCCCAAAAGTAATGATGCAAAGCCTAGAGAGGCTAAGAAAGAGAATGCTCGTGCCTTCCAGATGAATGTCAGGGAGGCCGTTAATGACAACAATGTCATAACAGGTACATTCCTCATCAATGACGTATATGCTAGAGTTCTTTTCGATTCGGGTGCAGATAAATCTTTTGTTGATCATAAGTTTAGTAAACTATTAAACTTGCCCATAAGAACTCTAGATATAACTTATGAGATAGAACTCGCTGATGGAATGTTAGAGACAGCATCTTCCATTCTTGATGGATGTTCTATATCCATTAAGAATCATTCTATCCCCATCTCTCTTTTGCCAATGAAATTGGCAGGGTTCGATGTAGTTTTAGGCATGGATTGGTTATCCCATAACCAAGCCCGTATTGCCTGCGATAAGAAACTTATCGAAATTAAAACCCCATCTGGTGAAACGATCACCATCCCTAGAGACTTACACTACAGATTGCTAGACAAGGTGTCGTTATTTAAGGCATCCAAGTGTTTGGGGAGAGGTTGTGTCATTTAGATGGCACAAGTAACTATCAATGAGCCTAAACCAAATATAGAAGATCTTTCGGTCATCTCGGAGTATTCCCGATGTTTTCCCCAAAGAATTACCTGGCCTACCTCCAGATAGGCAAGTGGAGTTTAGAATTGATATCCTACCTGGATCAGCACCTGTAGCTAGAGCTCCATATCGGTTAGCACCAACGGAAATGAAGGAATTAAGAGTTCAATAGATGAACTTTTAGAGAAAGGCCTTATTCAGCCTAGTTTCTCACCTTGGGGAGCTCCAATTCTTTTTGTCAAAAAGAAAGACGGTTCAATGCGGATGTGCATTGATTACCGAGAGTTGAACAGGATAACAATTAAGAATCAATATCCCTTGCCCAGGATCGACGACTTATTCGACCAACTTCAAGGGGCTAGTTATTTCTCTAAGATTGATTTAAGATCAGGATATCATCAGCTGAAGGTTAAGAACGAGGATGTTCCTAAGACGGCCTTCAGGACCCGATATGGTCATTTTGAATTTCTAGTCATGCCTTTTGGGCTCACAAATGTACCTGCAGCATTCTTGGATCTCATGAATAGAGTCTGCAAACCGAATTTGGATAAGTTTGTCATTGTCTTCATAGACGACATACTTATCTATTCTCGTAATCATGTTGATCACGAGAAACACCTTCGGTGCATTCTAGAATTGCTAAGGCAGGAGAAGCTTTATGCTAAATTCTCTAAATGTGAATTTTGGCTTAAAGAAGTCCAATTTCTGGGACATGTTGTAAGTGAGCGTGGTATCCAAGTGGATCCCGCCAAAATAGAAGCCCTAATGAATTGGGAAGTACCCAAGACCCCATCAGAGATTCGTAGTTTTCTAGGATTGGTTGGTTACAATAGGAGGTTCATTGAGAACTTTTCAAGGATTGCCACTCCTTTGACTACCTTAACCCGTAAGAATGTCAAATTTGTTTAGGGTCCGAAACAACAAGAATGCTTTGAGATTCTAAAACACAAGTTGAGCAATGCTCCTGTGTTATCTCTACCTGAGGGTATTGAGGATTTTGTAGTTTATTGTGATGCTTTGCACACTGGCATGGGCTGTGTGCTAATGCAAAAAGGCAAGGTGATTGCTTATGCATCTCGATAGTTAAAGGTGCACGAAAGAAATTACACCACCCATGATTTGGAATTGGGTACCCTTGTATTTGCACTAAAGTTGTGGAGACATTACTTATATGGCACAAAGTATATTATATACACTAACCATAAGAGTCTCCAACATCTGTTCAATCAAAAGGAATTGAACATGCGACAACGCCGTTGGATGGAAACACTTAATGATTATGATTGCGAAATTCGCTATCATCCTGGTAAGGCAAATGTCGTTGTTGTGCCTTAAGTTGCAAGGAAAGAATTAAGCCCATTAGGATTAATGCAAAGAGCATTGAGCTCAGAAATAGCTTGAATGAAAAGCTATTAGATGCGCAAAAGCAAGCCCTATTAGAGGCTAATATTCCTAATGAGGGGTTAGGCAGAAATGTTGATCAGAAACGCCTAGAAAGGATGGAATCCTTAGATTTAATGGAAGAATCTGGGTTCCAATATTAGGAGGACTTAGAGATCTAATCCTCCAAGAAGTGCATAACACGAGATACTCAGTTCACCCAGGAGGTGACAAGATGTACCAGGATCTGGAAAAGAATTATTGGTGGATGGGTTTGAAGAAATCCATAGCCACTTATGTAGCTAAGTGTCTGACGTGTTCGCAAGTTAAGGCTGAACATCAGAAGCAGTCAGGACTTCTACAACAATTGGAAATCCCACATGGAAATGGGAAATGGTAACTATGGACTTGATTACCAAGTTACCTAAGACCAAACATGGAAATGACACTATTTGGGTCATTGTGGATAGGCTGACTAAGTCAGCGCATTTCTTGCCAATTAAGGAAACATATAACTCAGACAAATTGGCTAAATTGTATGTGGACAAGATTGTGTCCCTACCTGGTGTACCGATATTATCTGATAGAGATACTAGATATACATCTCATTTTTGGAAAAGTTTCCAACAATCTTTAGGCACAAGATTAAACTTTAGTACGGCTTACCACCCGCAGACGGATGTACAAAGTGAGCGTACTATTCAAACTTTGGAAGACATGCTTAGAGCATGTATGATTGATTTAGGTGGAAGTTGGGATGACTACTTAGCCCTAATAGAATTCTCCTACAATAATAGTTATCATACGAGCATCAAGGCTGCTCCTTATGAAGCCTTGTATGGGAGAAAGTGTAGAAACGCCCGTGTGTTGGGCAGAAGTTGGGGAAGCCCAACTATCAGGACCTGAGATTGTCCTGGAGACCACGGATAATATTGTGCAAATCCGTGATCGTCTCAAAGCTGCCTGTGATAGGCAGAAGAGCTATGCTGACAAGAGGCGTAAACCTCTCAAGTTCCAAGTAGGGGACAAAGTCATGCTGAAAGTATCACCTTGGAAAGGTGTAATGAGATTCGAAAAGAAGGGCAAGCTAAGCCCAAGATATATAGGACCATTCGAGATAGTCAAATGTGTCGGCGTTGTAGCTTATAAGCTTAAGCTGCCAGAGGAGCTTAGTGGAATTCATGATGTATTCCACGTATCTAGCAATGTTGCACAAAGATGTGCAAATAGATGAAACCCTGAGGTTCGTTGAGAAACCAATTTCGATCGAGGATTGACAGGTTAAGAAGCTCTGAAGAAAATTAATACCTATAGTAAAGGTTAAGTGGGATGCCTTTAGAGGTCCTGAGTATACATGGGAGGTTGAGTCCACTATGCGACAAAAGTAACCCCATCTTTTTGAATAAAATCTCGAGGACGAGATTTCTTTTAAGGGGGTGAGAATGTAACATCTCGTAAAAATCGTGTCCAATAGTATAGTGACACGTGTTGTATTTTTATTTAAGTCTATTAAAGACTAATAGGGACTAAAGGTGTCAACATGCTCAAACTGAGCCTCTGAGTGATTGTATGATGTCAACATGCACAAATGTAAGCCTCTGAGTGACTGATATGTCAACATGCATAAATGTAAGCCTCTGAGTGACTGATATGTCAACATGCTTAATCATTGGCCTCTAAGCGATTGATATGTCAACATGCTTAAACTTGGCCTCTGAGTGACTGATATGTCAACATGCCTAACCTTTGAGTGACATCGGAGTCAACATGTTTATAGTAGGCCTCTGAGTGATCCTTTACGAAGTCCTAACTCTCATATGTCCCATTTGTTGGACAAGAGGGATTAAATCTGTAAATATGTGAAAGTTGGATAATGGAGGGGTTAAAAGTGTCAACATGTTAATTTATACCTCTGAGTGATCTTTTAACGAACCGAGAGCTCGACAATGTCCGGTATACTCCTGGGTATGCCAATTATTGGTTACAGAGGGCTAAATATGCTAAAAAGGTGTTTTAGAAGGTTTTATAAGTTAAGGGGCTAAAAGTGTCAAAATTTGAAAGTGGCCTAGGGGCGCGAGAGGCAAGGCATGTGCCACTCGCGGCCCGCCAGAGGGCTGTGTCTGCAGAAAATTGCCTTGGCCTCCACACAAATTGCCAAAAACCAATGTATTCGAACTATCGATTCCCAAACAGCTATGCCATGTTTTAGGACACTTGTAAGCTTCCTCTTACACCCCTTAACACCTAACATCACCTCCTTCAAGCTCTCCAATTATAAATAGGTGCCAAGGTTCACCATTTGAACTTGCACCTTTCTCATTCACAACTCTATCTCCCTCCTCCGAAAGTTCCTAACTGAAAGGAGCATCCAACTAAGTTCTATTGCATCCTAGGAACCACTTGTAAGTGTTCCTTGCTCTTGCATTTTCGTTTATAGGCTTTTATAGCCAAAGGTCAAGCGTTTAACGGAAAACGCCTTGACTTTCGGTTAAGACCATTATGGTCCAGCCATTGTTCATAACGAACATGGCTAAGTGATCGTAATAAGGTAGGTGTTAGTCTCTATAAAGGGCACCTCCTGAAGATCATGTTTGCTAGACCAATTGACGGGTCAAAGTTACTATATTAAAAAGTCAAACAGGCCATTTTTAGGAAATGTTTTAATTTGAGCTTATATATGTTATGAAACATGTTTTGACACTTAAAAAAGTTGGTAATAATTATTAGAACATGTAAGAACATATTCGGCTCGTCAATTTCAGTTCTAAGGACGGTTCGCAACCAAAACTCGCAAAGTTTGACTTCTGATTTGACTTTCAATTCTGACCCGATTTAGATTAGTTAGCTACTGATCTAAAGTAGCATTATGATCGTAATATAATGTAGCATAACCCCCTGAGGTTATATTACATTATCATAATCAGAATCTGAGTTTATGCACAAGTTCTGTAATTATGCCATTTTGACTAAAATGTCCTTTTTGCATAAAAAGATGTTTAAATGATAACGAACTTGAAAATGAGTTTCCTACTGATGTAATATTATAAGTAGGATTATTTGGGATGTCAAACCAAATTATAAACTGAGTTTATGAACAAGTCCTAATATTATGTCGATAAATGACGATAAAGCCCTTGTGGCTTATAAAACGGTTTCAATCACATCTTTTCAAAGTAAATATTTTACCTACTGATATGCTATATTAAATAACATATCTAAGACATGTTAACCTGACCTTAACATCAGTTTTCGTTAATCATCGCATAATTCGTCGTTTTACGACATAAGCGTCGTTTCGGCACATAGTATGGTTGTAAACCATATTTACTAACCAAGACTTGTTTCCTACTGATTTTAAATCTTATTTAAAATATTTTTACAGTAGGTACATGATATAAACTCAGAATCCCAAATAATTTAAAAATATGCGTAAATGATCAAAATGCCCCTTCGGTGCATGGTTTGGTCATAAAAGATAAATTACACATATAAATAATATCCCACTGATATTATATCATAAATAAGTTATTTTTCCAGAATACTTATAGTTATAACATTAAATTATATTAAAGTTCCGTTTTATACGGTATGAAATTACCGAAACGCCCTTATGAGGCATAGTTTCACTTTAAGACCATAACGGGCATAAAAGTTGATATCCTACTGATATTACAACTAATTAAAGTGTAATGGCATATAGAACTTGTCTATGACTTATCCGGTTACCCGATATCGCTGATATGCGTACGGTTTAGTATATGTAACTAGTTTACGAAAATTAACCGAAACGGGTCTAACCTTGTCATTTAACTCTCAAAATCCAGAATGTTTATAGTTTATCCATATTACACAAGTCAATGTGCTTGTTGGGATTAAACTACATTCTATCTGATCATCGTTTAATCTCGCGTTATACGTTTTGATCAAGTACGCTAGTCGGTCTAAGTCTATGATTTAAATAATACCGTTAGTATTTAATTGGTTAGCTTATGCCATAATCCAGACTAGAGACTTGTCGGTAAATGCTATCTGCACTTAGTACTTTTGTGTACGGCTGAGTCAATGAATCTTGTGTTTAAACGAAGAATAGCTCATGTAAATACTCTTGACTTATTTCCCCTATACGGGCTTGGGTTATGGTACACTATTACCGCTTGGTCGGAAATGGGATCAATCGAATGCTGGATTGTGGCTAGTAAATCCGCATATTCTGTTTTAATCAGTTTTGTTTGATAACTTAAAAAAACAGGGGTTAACTACCGAGTCCTGGATATCCTCGGCTCATTACAATTAGAAAATGGCCACAGCCTTAGAGCGGGTGTAGGCATACACCCGATAGACGCTCAAAATGAATTACCCACAAGGTTGGGAAGAAATGACTCCTTCGTGTGTCCAAAGTGGTGTGTACGTTAATCATGTATTGGTCTTCGTACCGGGCCCTGTATGTATGGACAAACATGTGAATCTGTTAACAAGGTTGGACGGTCAACTTTCCCAAGTTATAAAAGAGTTTGTGCTGATATGCACTTAAAACATATTTTAAATGTTTTCAAAATGAGTCAGTTGGGTGTATTTACCAGCGAAAGCTTATGTATTTTCAAATCACTAAGCTTGCAGGTACAATACGAAAAATAGGCTGGAAGTGCTCGGTAGTGATAAGAGGACCTTGTAATCCTAGATCTGCCCAAAGTCTGTTTTACATTCTTTTGTACAATTTACGATCCGCCTGTGGATCTTCTATTACGAGTCTGTATATTATTTTCTATTTTGAACATTTGGTTTGTAACAGTAATTTAAATCCAAGACTTCCGTTGTGTTGTGTTTAATTGACTATGATGATATCAACTTACATCACTATATTCCCCACTCGGGCCCGCCGGTGTTTGGATTGGTTGTGGAAAGTCGGGGTGTTACAACGAAGAACTGATGTTTAGCCAAAAAGAACAACTGATTCGTACGAATGAGTGTTTGTTCATACGAATCAGTATTTATTCGTGCGAATGGGTGTTTGTTCGTACAAATCAGTGGTTATTCGTGCAAGTGAGTGTTTGTTCATACGAACCACTGGTGCTTCGTGCGAACCACTGGTGCTTCGTGCGAACCACTGGTTCTTCGTGCGAACCACTGGTTCGTCGCATGAACAATTGGTTCTTCGTGTGACTTGTGGTTCTTCGTGCGACTAATGGTTCTTCGTGAGGATTGGTTTTTCGCAGAGATGGTTTTTCACAGGGGTTGGTTGGTGAGAAGTTCCTTTTGTATCAGAATCTTCTTTCTGAGTTTTTTGAAAGCTGACAGATGTTTACACAGATTTGGTTAAAAAGACAAACATTCCAACAACAACTTTTAAGTCAGATCTTAAGATTAAGTCAAACACTCAAGGAATATTCTGGTGAGTTTTCCGACAGGTGCTTCACCGGAAAATATGTCTAACTGAATTTTGATTGAAAATTTCAAGAAAAACCGTATTCTAACATGTCTCCATGTAGTTGAACAAGGTTTTTATAAAAATTTTCTGAAAACAACAAGTTTTACCTAAGTTTTAAACCATTTTTATTGTAAAAACTTAAGTTTCTAGTTTGAAGTTCAAGAACACTTCCAGGAAGCTTCACAACTTGCTCAAACACAACACTATGCTTGGTTTTAAACAAGGAAGAGAGCCAAAGCTCTGATACCACTTGTGGGTCCCGGTTGATAGCGGTTCTAGACGGAAGTTTGGGCGTATGATAGTACCGATTTGGTAGAATGTTATAAGAAGGGAGTAGAAACAGAATCAGCAGAAGCATTCATTCATTCATACCGAAAGAGTATACATTTGTCTGGCTGGCGGAATTCCTGGAGAGAATCCATCAGCGTTTCCCCTCAGGGAATTCCAAAATATATAAACACTGAACACACAACACATATATATAGACATGAGTAGCTCATGCGAATGGTTGCTCGTACGAGTGACGAGATGTCACTTTACGAACCACATAAGCTCACTCGTACGAGTGAGATGTTTATCACTCGTACGAGTCACATTGTCACTCGTACGAGTCACTTCTCGTTCGCACTTGGGTAGTGTGTTCGTAACTAATCTATACAATATTCAATACACTCTTTCTAGCCTATTCGCATAGTGACGGACCTAAAGTACATCAACATTGATTCAATGTTTTTAAGTAAAAATTGTAACACCCGACCGCATAGAACAACGAACCACGGCGGAAACGTCGGGGAGACATGTCACAGAACTATTGTTTCACAACTCATGGAATTAAAATTATGTTTGATTAAGTTAAATGTTTACATTGTCTTGGGATAAATAGAAACAACACATAAATAAATTGTCTTTCATGTTTTATGTCACTGAGGCCCGCGTCCATTCCTACGTGAAACATCAATCATATTATCAAGTATTGATTCCTGAAACATATGTGAAAAGAGAGTCAACATAAAAATTTCGGCGAGTACATAGGTTTTGTGAGTGTGTCAAAGTCGTGGCTTTGTATACATATTGCAACACCTCGTCCGACTACAAGAGTCGTTAAGTGAAAACCTCGTATCAAAAGTGTTTGATATTGCAATACAATGAACCAACTAAAACAAGTTGGTTAGAGTTGTGAAAACCTTGTAGCCATGAATCTTGACAAAAACATTTCTTTTGTAAAAACCTTGTAATAGATTGATTCAAAAGAAAACTTCGTATGGTTTATATCTTTAAGTGAAAATCATTGCGTGACATTGTTCAAAACCATTTGTCCGTGTTATAAACAATTCATCCGTATTAAAAATCAATCGTCCTTGTCATAAACCAATTGTCCATGTCATAAACAAATAGTCCGTGTTTTTAATTGTGAAAACTTTTGATTGTTCTTTAATGAACACATTCAAACCTGTGTTGACTATACCACCAAAGGGTATCTTTAATAGACCACCAAAGGGTCTCTTTAACTAGACTAACAAATCAACAAATGATTTGTTAATCAGAAACAGTTTCTGTCATTACCCAAACTTCCACCAAATCCAGTGAACAGTCCGATAATGGGATTGTCAGTCCTATGGTACCATAACATACTACTGGTCGGCTCGGCCAAAGCTAATGAATGTCATTCATGTTATGGATAACGCATCCACAAGTTGTTCACATTATTTAAATCGTATTGTTTTATATATAAACCATAGACATTTTTTTTGAAAACTTGAAAATGATTTAGCACATATGAGTCACTACAAAACATTTGCAAAACGTAAAGAGGGGAACTATGTACTCACTTTGAAAATCATTTTGTATATATAAACCATGTATATTGTTTTGAAATCTTGAAAATAATTATAGGCACATATGAATCACCCCAAAACATTTAGAAAATGTAAAAGAAGGGAACTATGTACTCACTTTGAAAATCATTTTTGTATACATAAACCATGTATATTGTTTTGAAATTTTGAAAATAACTATAGGCATATATGAATCACCCCAAAACATTTGAAAACGTAAAAGAGGGGGGCTATGTACTCATTTGGGATTGCGAAAGTGTTCTTGATCAACGGAATAAACAAAGCTCAAACGTGTCCTTATGTGTCAGATAAATATGTTAGCGTGTCAGAACTACAAACGGGAGATCGGATAGAATGAAGTCTTATAAACCAAACGAGTGTTGGAACTCATGCGATATGGTTTAACAAACTTAACATTCTGATTTGGAAAGGATCTAAGTGCTTTTGACCCATTATGACTTGTTAAGTTAGTTTACGCTACTTTAACAGGTCATTAGCGTAAACTTGTGATCGGATGGTTAAACATGTCCTATGATAAGTTTTAATTGCCCAAACATGTTTGAAAATGTTATAACATCAGTTTATATGTCAAAAACTTGGTTACATGTGTTTAAATGGATTTATGCACAAAAGGGCATTTTGGTCATTTTTTAAGAACATAGAAGTAACTTATCATAACACTAACCAAACGATGTGACCATAAGGTATAACCTCAGTAGGTTATTCCCTATGTAAATATGGTCACAAATATGTGTTTGGTAGGATCCTAAGATCTACCAAACGGGTCGTATTCGAAAGTCAAAGAGGTGGTCAAGACCGCTTGACTTGCGACCCTAAATAAGCGCTAAACTAGAAGTGACGAGTTAGACATGTCAAAATACATCTAACTAAGTTTATAAAACTGATTTGGTATCAAAACTTGATGTTTTGATACCCGAAAATAGTTTCGTCGTAAAATGCACATCGCGTGCATTTTTTACCGAAACTTTAACTCATCACTTCGACTAGTAAACATGGTAATCAGAAGGTGAAATCGCTAGGGATTATAACCTTCGTGATTACGATCACGTTGCAAAGTTCAATTGAACTTTGACTTGACCAAATATGGTTAGAACCAAAAGTCAATCAGGAAGCCAAACTGTTCGACTTTTAGCTCAAAATAGCTAAAAAAAGTTAAAGAACTAGGAAGAGTACTTACTCGTGTTGAAGAACACTTTCGGAACTCAAGATAGGAGGCTTCCAAACGTTGGAAACAAGCTCCAAGAAGGATAGAAAGAAGAACTTCACACTTTGCTTTGAAGTGTTTTGATTAGGATTAAGGAGGTGATGACAAGTGTCCTCAAGTGTGGATTAGTGTCCTAACATATGTCAACACCATATTAAGTGTGGCAAAGTGAGTGCTAGGTGTCAAAAATTGGAGATAGGTGGCAAACTTGGTGAAGAAGCAAAAATATTTATTATTTTTTGACATTTTTAGCCCTTGGACTTGTATTTTCACTTGTTTGCCATTTCTAACCCCTTTAACCTAATATTTAGGTTATATAAAGGTGTTAAGACATTTGTAACTTGGATTATGTCCGAAAATGTCGTGGATATCGGCTCGTTCGGTTGTACGGTTATGCGTTTCACAAAAATGCGTAAAACACTTTAACGAACATGAAAATGATCGAAATTGTGCAATGATTGACATTTTTGCATTCTCATCAATAAAATACAAGATTTTATTGAATACAAAAATATTTGAAAATAAAACACAGGGTTTCATTTAATACGAAATTGTTTGTAATTGTGCAATGATTGAAAAGGCACAAATGTCACAAAAATTGATACACTGAAACTATATTATGAAATGACACTATTCAATAAACTGTTATATATTTCTTAGGAAATTAAAATCTAACGTAAATATTATTAATCATGTGTTCAATTCAAATATATATTTGAGTTATTGGATCTTGAGTTTATCGATACCAATAGATTGATTTGTATATATAAGAAAGGATATTTACAATACCAAACATTATTACAGATAGATATTGTTTCACTCAAAGATTTTATCTTCTCCAAATCTTTGTCCTAATCTGTTGGAATCGGTATGCCCAAGACACATATTAAATTGATGTGGCTAGTACGTTATGATCCAAGTCGGGTCACACCAAATAACAAGCTAGACAAATACTTATAATATTTATTTATGATATGATCAAACAAATAAATATTAACACTTAAAATATTTAGAAATTGGTTTTCTAAATAATTGCACTTGAGAAACTAATAAATTATATGGATAATTTATTTTGAGAGAATATTTTATATTGTTATTTAATGGGTTAAATAACATTATAAATAGTTGTGAGATATTGCATAAAACCTTGTATCATGTTATGTTATATTTTATAAAGGTTATAAAATATAAATTATATAATTCAAAAAAAAAGGAAAAACCCCTTAGGGCCGTCCACCATGTGTGGGTCTTCCCAAGGTGGATTTCCACCAATGCTTTTGCATGCAATCTTCACACAATCTTCTACAATATCCTACAAGATCATATGATGATGGGATATATTCTCTTACACTCTCTTACACTCTCTAATACACACACAAGAGATCAAAGTGCAAGAACACCTTCAAATGCTCTCTAATTTTCGGCCTATAGGTGGTTTTCCAAGAGAGTTCAAATTTGAATTTTAAGTGTAGAAATCCTAGCATAATCAAGGTGTTTGTTGGAAGGCTTGGGGTATACTAGCTTGAGGTATTCTACTTAGAAGATTAACATTTAAGAAGCATCATCCTTTTCATCTATTTGTTCTTGAAAGGTAGTGTTCTTCTAAACACCTTATGATTGTGTGTTTGATAGCATGCATGTTCATATATGGATCCGGGTTTTGGTTTTACATATAAAATGGGTTTTATATCTTGTAAGTAACATGTTTTAAATAAATATTCCGCTGCGTTTTTTATTTTATACGGATAAAATAACTTTGATAAACATGTTCAAAACCCCAACAGTGGTATCAGAGCCAGGTTATATGAATGCATGCTTCAATGGATTCAAAAATTTCGGGATTTTGGATTTGTGGAAACCCTATGGCCGAAAATTTTAATCATGGTTTTCCTTTTATTTTTCAAGATGTTTATTATACATGCATAAAAGTATCTTGAAAAATTATATCATTTGGATGATTTGTTTGTTTGGACAAAAACCCATCTTTTCGGTTTTTCCCTTGGCCGAAAATTGGGTTACAAAAGGAAACCATTTTTGCTCTTGAATTTAAATATATATGTGGATATATATTTTGGTGTTCATAACCTAGCCATGACCTTGTGTTTGAATATGTTGAATGATTGTGTTTGTGATTTATTTAATTATTTCAATGGGTTGTAACAATTAATTATCTTTGTTCTTCCATTTGTAAAGTTGTATGTAATTTATTTATTTTCATTTAGTATGTAAATAAATAGATTAGGTGCATTTTATTTTACTAGAAAATGTATTAGGATACTTGATTGTAAAAGAAGATGCACACAAAAATGCGTTTTTGATTTTGGCCAATTTTGGGCCTAAAGAACCTCATGGTTCTTAACGAGATTTTAGCCCAATAATCAGAACACATTTTTTAGGCCCAAAGGAGTTTGGATCTGAATATAAAGTCTATTTGGAAGCCCAAAGAAAGTGAATCAATCACAACACAAAAGCAAGACTTGAAGCATTTGGATGCGGGTTCAAGTGGGAGTTCAACGACACATTTTTTGTCAATATTCACCCTTTAGGAAGGACCTTTTGGCACACTTGTTTCGGCTAACAAGTGTTGTCAAAAAAATAGTTGGCTATGGTTATGCACCTATTGTTTTGTCTGTTATGCCTGTATGATTATTTATTTATGGTTGTTTAGATGATATTTGGATATGCATGCTTAACAACTTATAATCCATAACAAGCTTAAAATTGGTTCTTTAAAAATCATTAAAGTGGTTAATAAAATGGTTTTATTAAAAATTAATGATTTTATAATAAAATGGGTTTTATTAAAAGAACCTTGAAAATTGGTTTTCATTAAGGTACCATGAATTTGAATGCATGCAAATGTATGGTACATAAAGTTTTCTAAAACTAGAATTTTTGAAAACATAAAATCCCTTTTTATAAAACAAGTCGAACACCATCCTTTTATACAACACTCGAATCACTTGGGAATTCTTTGTGGGATAAAGGTCACCTAACCACATTTGAAGGAACTTGTGAATTGGAGGTAGGCTTAGAATATTTGTGGGATAAAGGTCACCTAACCACTTGTATGTGTAAACTTACATGTGTGTGTAAGTAGGACGATTTGATTTGGAAACCATGTGCTTAGGGTCACCGAAGCATGGCGTACAAAGGTGTTGATGGGATTAAACATGCCAACTAAACATTAAGATGTTGAACCGATCCCATATGGCTAGAAATTGCAAAGGGTTGCAATTGTCAAACGTTGACTACCTTGTTAATTTAAATAATGGGATAAAGGTCACCTAACCAATATTTAAATGTAACGTTTGATTCTAGATTTTAATTATTAATTGTCTATGAGACACAAAAGGGTATTAATTATTAAAATTTATAGTATCGAAAATACTAAAAAATTAAACTTTGTTAAAATTTTGTAGATGGCCGCTAACAATGCAAACACAATTACTCAAACCGTCCGTAACCTATCACTAAGAACCATCCTTGAAAAGGATCGTCTCAACCATAACAACTTCATGGATTGGTATCGAAACTTGAGAATCGTTCTCAAGCAAGAAAAGATATCTTATGTGTTGGACGATCCTATTCCCGATGAACCTAACGTGGAAGATGAGGAGGCCTATAACGATTGGCTTAAGTATACCCAGGACTCCATGCAAGCCTCCTGCCTCATGTTGGGAACTATGATTCCCGAAATTCAAAAGGATTTTGAACATCATGGGGCATATGACATGATTACCCAATTGAAGGAAATGTTCCTTCAACAAGCAAGGGTAGAACGCTTCGAAACGGTTCGGGCGCTTCATGCATGTCGTATGGAGGAAACCCAATCGGTCTCATCTTATGTCCTTAAGATGAAGAGCCACATTAATCGCCTCGAAAGGCTTAATTGTCCCGTCTCTAAAGAGTTGGCTACGGATTTGATCCTCAAATCTTTAACAAAGAAGTTTGAGACTTTTGTCATGAATTATAACATGAACGGATGGGACAAGAGCATTGGTGAGCTTCATGCAATGCTCAAAACTGCCGAGGAAGGCATGGGTAAAAAGGCTTTACCCGTTCTAATGATCAATGAGGGAGGCAACAAAAAGAGGCCCCACCCTGACTCCAAGGCAAGTTTTGCTAAAAGGAAGGGTCACGTCAAAGGGAAAGGAAAGGTTAAAGCGGAACCCACGAAACCAAAGGAAAAGAAGCAAAAGGTTGCTTCGACTGACCCATGCTTTGAGTGTGGAGAGATAGGACATTGGAAAAGAAATTTTCCAACCTATCTCAAGGAGTTGAAAAACAAGAGGGATGCGGGGCAAACCTCAGGTACAATCTTTATGATACATATTGACCTTAATGTTGTTTCTTCAAACACATGGGTATTGGTTACCGGATGTGGAACTCATATATGCAATTTGTTGCAGGGGTTCAAAAGAAATAAACATTACAAGAAGGGAGACATTAGTCTCTTCATGGGCAATGGAGCAAAGGTTCAAGTTGAAGCCCGAGGAGACTATGTTTTGAAACTTCCAAGTGGTTTGGAAATCATCTTGAAAGATGTTTTGTATGCTCCTAGTTTGACTAGGAACATTATTTTAGTTTCCCTCTTGCTACAATATGGTTTTAATTTAAAGTTTGTAAACGATGACATTTATGTTTTGATGAATGACATGTTTTACTTTAAAGCTATGCCTTCAAATGGTATTTATGAATTGGTTGATGATAATACATTTGATAGTTCAATGTACCAAGCAAGCACCAAGAAACTCAAATTAGATTTGAGTGATTCCTATCTTTGGCATTGTCGCCTTGGACATATAAACAAAAATCGCATGCAAACACTTCGAAAGAATGGTCTTTTGGAAACAAATGGAGATGATTCATTTGATGTATGTGAATCTTGTTTATAAGGCAAAATAACTAAGGCATCCTTCAATGGCACCTATGAAAGGGCAAAAGACTTATTAGGTATCATACATTTAGATGTATGTGGTCCTTTTAAGCCAATTAAGCCAATGACTAGGAATGGTGAAAGATACTTCATTAGTTTTTACCGACGACTATAGTCGTTATGGTTATGTGTCCTTGATAAGACACAAAGATGAAGAATTTGAAATGTTCAAAGATTTCAAAAGTGAAGTAGAAAATCAACTCAAGAAAACAATCGAAGTCCTATGCATCGATAGAGGAGGTGAATACCTAAGTGATGCTTTTCAAGATCATCTTAGGAGTTGTGGGATTATCTCACAACTTACTCCACCTGGAACACCACAACATAATGGTGTGTCTGAAAGGAGGAATCGAACTCTATTGGATATGGTTCGATCTATGATGGCTAGAAGCACATTGCCTCTATCATTTTAGGGTTACGCTTTGCTCTCCGCGGCGCGTATACTGAATATGGCCCCAACCAAGAAAGTGGATAAGACACCTTTTGAAATATGGCATGGAAAGGCTCCATCATTATCATATTAGAAGGTATGGGTTGTGAAGCTTATGTGAAGCAATACACCCCAAACAAATTGGAAGTATGATCCACTAAGTGTATCTTTGTAGGATATCCTAAAGATGATATAGGATATTACCTTTACAATCCAACAAAGCAAAAGGTATTTGTTGCTCGAAAGGGTAAGTTCTTGGAGGCTAAGTTCCTTATGGAAGGAACTAGTAGTAGAACAGTGGAACTTGATGAGGATCAAGAACCACAAGCCGATACACTTTTGGTTGATACTAGCACTCAACAAGAGGTTGTTGAAGAGGATCAAGTGGTTGATCAATACACACAAAACGTTCACAGATCTTGTAGAATTAGTAATCCACCCGAAAGATATGGATTTTTCATGGATGGATGCTACGTGGTAGATTCGGATGAACTAACCACATACCATGATGCAATGTCACAATCTGATTGTGACAAATGGCTTGAAGCCATGAACGTGGAGATGCAATCCATGTATGACAACCAAGTATGGGAATTGGTTGTGCCACCTCTTAACTCCAAAGTAGTTGGAAGTAAGTGGGTTCTCAAGAAGAAAACTGATATGCATGGTAACTTGGATACTTATAAAGCGAGACTTGTAGCAAAAGGTTTCACTCAAACTCAAGGGTTGATTATGATGAGACCTTCCGCCCGTGGTGATGCTAAAGTCAATTAGGATATTATTTGCCATAGCTGCATATCACGATTATGAGATTTGGCAAATGGATGTCAAAACGGCTTTCCTCAATGGATATCTTAATGAAGATGTCTATATGGTTCAGCCTGAAGGTTTTGTCGATCCAAAACATCCTAACAAAGTATGCAAGTTAAAGAAATCAATATATGGATTGAAACAAGCATCTAGAAGTTGGAATCATCGTTTTGATGAAGAAATTAGGAATTTTGGATTCATCAAGAACGCCGATGAAGCTTGTGTGTATAAGAAGGCTAGTGGGAGCATGATCACTTTCCTAGTACTGTATGTCGATGACATTCTACTATTTGGAAATGATATTCCAACCATGGAAGGTGTTAAAACCTGGCTTGGAAGTTGTTTTTCCATTAAGGATCTTGGTGAAGCCGCCTATATTTTGGGAATAAAGATCTATAGGGATAGATTAAGGCGCTTGATAGGTTTGAACCAAAGTGCATACATTGACAAAGTCTTGAAAAGGTTCAAGATGGAGAACTCTAAGAAAGGTTTGGTACCTATTCAAAAGGGAACAATATTGAATGCGTCTCAATGTCCAAGCTCAAAGGATGAGCAAGAGAGAATGAAAGGAGTCCCATATGCGTCTGCTATAGGATCCATCTTGTATGCAATGATATGCACTAGACCGGACGTGTCATGTGCCTTAAGCATGACAAGTAGATACCAGCAAAATCCAGGTAACAATCATTGGATGGCTGTTAAAAGCATATTGAAATACCTTAGAAGGACTAAGGATATGTTTCTAATATATGGATCTGGTGAAGAGGAACTCGTTGTAAAGGGTTACACGGATGCGAGTTTCCAAACTGACCGAGATGGTTCTCGATCACAATCTAGGTATGTCTTCATTTTGAATGGAGCTGCAGTCTCTTGGAAGAGCTCGAAGCAGGATGTTGTAGCGTTGTCCACTACATAATCAGAATACATCGCCGCTTCATTAGCAGCACAAGAAGCTGCATGGTTGAAGAAATTCATCACCGACCTAGGGGTAGTCCCTACCATTCAGGATCCCTTAGAAATCTTATGTGATA
This sequence comes from Scalesia atractyloides, assembly GCA_947069175.1. Lineage (NCBI taxonomy): Eukaryota > Viridiplantae > Streptophyta > Magnoliopsida > Asterales > Asteraceae > Scalesia > Scalesia atractyloides. The sequence continues at coordinate 48,531,819 of CAMTDV010000001.1, read as the reverse complement.
ACGAGGGTGCAATTGCACAAATTAAGGAACCTCGTGCACATCAAAGACTAGGCACATTGAGCGGAGATTCAACTATATAAGGGATGAAGTTGAAAAAGGAAAGATATGTATTCGCAAAGTTCACACCGATCAAAACATTGCGGATCCACTCACGAAGCTCCTTGAACGGCCAAGCATGAGGGTCATACTTGTGCCTTAGGACTTCGATATTCTAGTGATTGGATTTGATCTATTTAATATTTGGATATCGGAACAATTGTTATTATGACTCATTTAATGATTATGGCATTTTGAGTTATGTTCCAATTTTAGCATGTTTAAATCCATGAATAAGTTAATTATTCTAAATGTCCGTATCATATTTGTGGGAACAAATATGAAGGTAAGACTATTATGAACTCGGATTGGTGGATATTCATTAGGTATGAATATAGAGCAAAGTGTTGCTGCCAAAGTTCATAGATATTTGTGGGATACAAATATTGGACTGACCCGCTCTCAAATATTATTACATGGAATCTTTGAGATTGATCATAAGTAAATTTGAGTAAAGGCGAATATCATTGTATCCTCTGACCTGAGATACATATTGGGTCTTGATGTTCACCAAATATTGTACTTTGACTTGATTCTTTGTTGTCAGTAATATGGCAGTACATAAGGCTAAGCTCAAGTGTGGTACGAGGTGATTGTGAGAGACATATGTAGTCAAGATGGGATTTGTTCCTCTTATTCGTTGAGAGTAAGATGTCTAAGGCCTGCTAAAGTTAAATCAACAGAGAATGATCACTCTATGTCTCTGGATTTGACATGACATCTGTAACGAAAGGATAAATGATCGTTTCACCTAAATCATGTTCAAGTAAGGGACTTAAAGGGGATGATGTTATTGAATGGCACTTCGTCATACGTATTAGGGGTAGTAAACTGTTGTTAGGCGGTATTTGCTACTTGCATAAATCTTATATGTATCTTGTGCAAGTGGGAGATTGTTGGAATCGGTATGCCCAAGACACATATTAAATTGATGTGGCTAGTACGTTATGATCCAAGTCGGGTCATACCCAATAACAAGCTAGACAAACACTTATAATATTTATTTATGATATGATCAAACAAATAAATATTAACACTTAAAATATTTAGAAATTGGTTTTCTAAATAATTGCACTTGAGAAACTAATAAATTATATGGATAATTTATTTTGAGAGAATATTTTATATTGTTATTTAATGGGTTAAATAACATTATAAATAGTTGTGAGATATTGCATAAAACCTTGTATCATGTTATGTTATATTTTATAAAGGTTATAAAATATAAATTATATAATTCAAAAAAAAAAGGAAAAACCCCTTAGGGCCGTCCACCATGTGTGGGTCTTCCCAAGGTGGATTTCCACCAATGCTTTTGCATGCAATCTTCACACAATCTTCTACAATATCCTACAAGATCATATGATGATGGGATATATTCTCTTACACTCTCTTACACTCTCTAATACACACACAAGAGATCAAAGTGCAAGAACACCTTCAAATGCTCTCTAATTTTCGGCCTATAGGTGGTTTTCCAAGAGAGTTCAAATTTGAATTTTAAGTGTAGAAATCCTAGCATAATCAAGGTGTTTGTTGGAAGGCTTGGGGTATACTAGCTTGAGGTATTCTACTTAGAAGATTAACATTCAAGAAGCATCTTCCTTTTCATCTATTTGTTCTTGAAAGGTAGTGTTCTTCTAAACACCTTATGATTGTGTGTTTGATAGCATGCATGTTCATATATGGATCCGGGTTTTGGTTTTACATATAAAATGGGTTTTATATCTTGTAAGTAACATGTTTTAAATAAATATTCCGCTGCGTTTTTTATTTTATACGGATAAAATAACTTTGATAAACATGTTCAAAACCCCAACATAATCTTCATTAGAGTAAGTACATTCTTCATTAGTGGGAACTTCTTATCAGTAGGAAGTGGCCCACATGGTCTCAATGAGCTAAGAGGACCTGTGGGGTGGTCTGTGGCCCTTATGGCGCTTAGATGAAAGAGGCGAGTTAGAAAGAGGGTGTGGTTGTGGTTATGGGGGAGGGCGCGCTTCTTAAAATGGACCACATTGTCTTAATGGGCTATAAGGACCGAGCCTTGAAGAATCTGACACTCTTATATTTTACGTTTAAATAGTTTCTACAAAGATATCTAGTTAAGCAAGATTACAATCAAATCATGCTTTTATCAAGTGAATGGATGATTTTTATGACCTATATGAAGTTCAAGCCCAAGTATAAAATGTATACGAGTTTTTTTCGTGAGCCATTACAAGCATATACTTAAGATAAAACTTTAGTCTCTTGTTTGATTGAATATATTTCTTACATAGTTTCTAGCTCTTTTGAGATCTCAACGCCACCTTGTTTTATTAAGCATGGTTTCTTTGCATGTACTCTCGACGCTGCATCAAGAACACTCGTCGAGTTACTAATCTAAGTGTAACCTTAGCCTAACTCAATCATATAAAGCTAGAGCTTTGTGTGCAGTGCAGGATAACTAAACTGAAATCTGACTTATATTAATATACATTTACAACGCATAACACTACCTAGGGTTAAAACGTAACATATAAGAAATAATAACATAAAGTGATTTACGCAAATTCTAGTTTTCTAATTCTTTTGGGAAACAAGAATATTTCCTCTCTCCTGGACGTGGTTAAGAATGCCAAAAGGCAACGTAAACCCGGTGGTTGTTGGTGTTAACATCATATCTGAGTGTACATTCTACAAAAAAAAAAGTCATTTAAGTGGTTTGGTTGAATTATTGCAACAACTTCAAGGCATGATTCGTCGTTATCCTTGGGCTTCCATATTTCCCCGTTTGCATGCACAATCCACGATATTTGCGGAGAAAGTGATGAATACATGTCTGCAAGTTTATCAAATAACATTTAACTTATTATTAACACTATGCTCTTTATTGCTCAGAAGCAGTTAAACATGCTCACCAGAATACATTGGAAATAGCACAGCTTATAAATGAGGATTTTATTTAATGTGTCATCAAAAAGTATCCAATGGTTTCATTACCTGAAACAGGTGGTGGATCGGGTTTTCTTGTACTGTGTAAAATCATGGTGCCAGAAAGGGACAATCACAAAAGACGGAAAAGATCGTGCTTACACTCTGACCAGACCAATCCTATAGGCAATAAAAGAAAACGAGTTGTAATTTGTTCAAAAGGGATGGGGGAAATCCTTCATCTCATGCAAGTGGCAGAACTAGAAGACAAATTGAGGGGTTTCCTTAATTTTTTATTTCTTAAGGTCGTCCTTGAGAATTAAAGAGCCCGATCCAACTAGTAAAAATGGGCCCTTTAAAATTTTAAAACTAGGGCCGTTCCTGAAAATTTAAAAGCCCATAGGATCTGGGTAGCTAGTAAAAATGGACCTTAATACATTTTTATATATATATATACATATATAGGATTAGGATCATTTGTGAACAATTTTCTAATAGTGAACTGTGTGAACTGATCTAGACCGTTGATCTATTTATTAATTGTCAAGGACAGGATGGTAATTAAACATTATTATTTTAATTTTCAATTTCTTTTAAACAAAATTTATACTAGGTAGTTACATTGTTTCCTAATATGTAGAGTTGATCAAATCAAAAACATATCTTTACAATCTTTTATTTTGGTTCAGCAGTTACGTAACATGCTTTTCGAAAACTGGTAGAAGATCCAGATCGCACCCAAATTGTTCGAACAGATTGTTAATCCAAATTTATACATAATCAAATCAAAACAACTATTCTATAATCTATTGTATTTGTCAGTTACAGAAAAGTCCATCAAAAACGTTTGAGATTTCGCAGATCTGCTCCAATTTGTTCGAAAAGTTTGTTAAATCCATTATTCTTACACCTTTCGTTCATATGCTTACTATCTACATATTACGAAACTTTTGTTAATTCCCTGATTTTTGACAGTTAGTTTGAACTGTGTTTTTAAGCCGCATATTGTAACACCTTTTTGTTCTTATTGTTTTCGTAATATGGACGAACATATAACAAATACGAACAAGACAATGGTGAACGATGATGAAGTCAACATTGATAATGTCGGTAATGTTTTCGTTACTACATTGGATCGACCAGGTGCTTTGTATTTTTGGATTTTTCGTCAAATTGGTCCATTAGACATGTTATATTCTGGTTTAATTGTAGAGTTATTCGCTCGGTCAGTTTTGTTTGATGTTATACTCTTTCATGTATTGATCTGAAAGTTCATATTTTTGCGATAATTAAGTGTATGGTTGTATACGAGTGTTATACGTTGTTGTTTTGTTGTTGTAGTAAGATCGGTGCAGATTATAACTCATGAGTATATTTGCTGGTTTTGCATTTTGGTATTTTAATTGCCTGTTGTAGTTAGAGCGATGCAGAACAGTACACATGTGAACATGTAGGTGATATATGCGGTTTGTATATGCCAGACAGTAATAATGAGCATACCTGTTGTCTTTTCCGTATGTATATATGTCTTGTGTTGTTTTCTTTCATTGTCAAATGTTTAAATACCAGCAAAACATGTGTATAGGTAGGTTAGATATGTGTTTTGTATATGCCAGCCATTATGGTTTTGTATATGCCACTTTCTAATAGTCAAGTCTTTTTTACAGAACATGTACACATGTGCACTTTGTTGGTGATCTACACGTTTTGTATATGCCAGACATTAATCATATGCATACCTACTATTTCTTCCGTGTAGTATATATGATTGTATTGTTTTCTTTAATTGTCAAGTATTTTACAGAATAGTATAGATGTGTACTGTTATGATATTTATGTGGTTTTGTGTCTGACAGTCACTAATTGTCAAGCTTTTTACAAAACAGTACACATGTGTATTTGTATAACAGTTGTATTCATTGACATGTCAGAGTTAAGTTCACTTGTGTACTCTGTTATATCAATATCACAGTACACATGTATATAAATAATATACATGACTGAGGAGGAAAATCCGTGATGAACTTGTTTTAAAATTTCTTTACCTTACCTAATTTACAAATAACATTATTCAAAGTTGTAATATTATTTTTTATCATAAACTGTTTTTTACCTTTTTAGATCTTAACCATTTGCAGAATCAGTTGCCAGCAATGTATACAAAACGCCTAATGGTACTAGGTACTGGACACCAACCGTCCCTCCCGGATTCAAACCATTTGTTAAAGCTAGATTTAGTACTATTGAAGAAGCTAACTTGCCGGGTTTGGAGTCCGTCTTGTTACTTCGCAAAAGGAAAAAATAGGAGACATTATTGTTACAAATAGGAGATATGTGTTATGTTCTAGAGCCAACAAACCTAAACGGAAAGATAATATGGCTGATCAAATCAACTATTGTTCCCCAAAAAGACGTCCGAATGTTAAAGTTACAGATTGCAAGGCATGTGTTAAGTTCGTTCGTATAAAAAATTCGTCTGAATACGAGATATATGACTTTGTGGAACAACACAACCATGGGTTTACAACACCGGAAAATCTTGATCTATCTTTGAAGCGGAGGAAGCTCGACTTCTCAACACAAGAGTTCATCGCAAAATGCCGTAACACTAATCTTGGCCCTACCAAGTCTCACAAAGTACATGTAGTTTTAAAAGAATTGTGGGCGTGATATTCGAGATTTTATAGGCGACAGAGACGCCCAGATGATTCTTGATAAATTTAAGGAACGCGACAGAAACAAAGAAAAGTACACCTTCAACACACATATTGTTGATACCGAACTCCAGTTAATTTTTTGGTGTGACGTTGTTTCCAAATCAAACTACGACTCATTTGGTGATGTAATTGCATTCGACGCAATGTATCACACAAATATGTATGTGTTATTTGAAATTTCAGATCAATTATTTCCTTCTATACACTTAATAACCTTTTTTTTCAAAAACAGGTACGATATGATTTTCGTTCCTTTCACCGGAGTTGATCATCACAAAAAATGCACTATCTTTGGTGCTGGGTTGTTGCATAATGAGACTATCAAGTCTTACACATGGCAAGCACAAACGTCCAATTGGGCCACGGGAGAAAGCTTTAAAAAAATGCAAAACACATAGAAGAAAATGCAACTGCTGTGGCAAAAGGGTTAGGTTGCATGACAAAAGAAATTTTCCACTAAAAAAGGCAACATAACGAGGGATGATTCGTCTACTGAAGAAGATGGCGACCAAGAGGGTGATGACACAGATGATTATGATGATGGAACCGACACAGGAACTGATTCGTTTTTGCGAGACAACGATGATGATGATAGTAATATTTAAATTTAAATTATAGTGTTACATGCAACCGATACAAATTTTTTTTGTCTATTTTGACTTCAAAATAATACATTACCACATTTTTGGTGATTATATTTAACTTCATATTGTATGTACACTACTATGTTTGAAATGGTTAAAATTGTACATTCACACGCACTACACATATGAACCTAAATTTACATAATCACATGTATAAGCGTCTTATAGAAACATTACATCGCTGTGTCTATTAATAAGAAGTTCTTTTATACTATAGAATACTCATTTGGTGGTAGGTTAGGTATCACAATCACATACAAACTCCACATATGTACAGTTCACAAATGTAATCGAGAACATGTTCACATAGTACACGTTTGTATGTTGAGCGTCTTATGGAAACAAAACACCATTTTGTCTATCATTAACAAGTTCTTTTATACTATAGAATACTCTATTTGTGCTATGCTTCGTATTACAATCCGTATTCGAGAACTGTACACACAGTACACGTATGTATGTTCTGCAGTTAAATAAAAGCATACACACAATGACCGTTTTTTGTAACCTGTTTTGACCAATATTAGAACAAAAGAATTGTATCGCTCAGTGACAATCATACCCGTATGTATGTTCTACATAGGTTTTTTTTAAGATGCATTAATAAGGATAATACACAAACGTATCAGAATAACAAATACCACAGGCAACATCATAATTTGTCATTAGTACATGCCACGGCAATGCATAATCGCCAATGCAAATGCAAATCATATGTAGCAACGTAATTAATATCATACATGACGTCTAACGAATTAATTTGTTTTTGCCCACAACGATTCGTAAATTTTCCATCATAAATGTAACAACTTCCTTACACTAACGGAAATAAAAGGCTTTTTCAAACTCCTTTGCTTCAGCCAATACACAGTGACGGTGGATGTTCACCGTCGAAGTCACCAATTTAACCGCGTATCTCTTGCGTAGCTTTGTCAAGGTTGCCTTCTTCTGTCCATGACCTAGAGGTAATCCACAATCCCATTTTCCTTCGGTGACCCCAAACCATGTTTCCATGTGCCTCATGACAAAGACACCGCAATCAACCGCGTTACCCACACTCTTCCATGGAAATGTCCTTCTGAAAACATAATAATTGACAAAAAATCCCAAGTTAATGTTATTGAAAACTAAAGTTAACAACAAAAAACAACCAAAAAACATAATCAAAATTCTTAAAACTTTGTACGCAGTACTTTTCTTGAAAAAGTTTTCGTCATCAATGAGTTGAACTGGGCTTTCAATTGCTGACATATTATCGATCACCGTTATTGCCGGCCTTACAAGATCAAAGCTAACAAGGAAAAAATGTCCATGATCAAGTATTGGGAAGCTTATTACGCAATATGTTGACAAACTCATCAACGATGTCTTCTTATCTACAACGAGAAACAACGAACTTCTAAACTTTTCAACCCGATCAACATCTCCATACGCTTCTTTATTCAGCGTATCATCTGGTTGTAACACGTAGTAAATAATCACAAAACAACAATCAGCATATAATTTATGTTTTCAATTAAAATATTTAAAAGTTTTATTTCAATCGCGAATCACTTACAAAACAGTCTGTATGGCAACACAAACGCGGCTTCAATCCTCTTTCTTGATCCGCACCACCAAAAACATTTTCCCCGGCGAGTCGTTGACTTTCTTCATGGTTTAGCATTAATGTGAAGCAATTTATAACCGCAATATTCACCCACTGGATTGGTTGAAGGTCTTTCATTTGAAAATGGTAAAGACCGACTCCCGATTCGGTTTAAAATACAAGCTGCCTGTTCAAAAACATATCTTATTATATCTCGTTTATTATAACGACACATCGCATGCAGTTACATGTATTTTATATATTCAGTACACGATCTGATTACTTTACATTTATTATACCTTATTCAGTACACATAAGGTTCTAGACTTCTTTGTGTACATTGTTCTTCAGTACACTTGTAAACTTTCCAAATAAAACTGTATCTAAAAAGATAACAGTTGATGGTCATACCATCATACACATGTGTACTGTATTCAATACACATATGGTTCAAATTATTAAACCGTATTCAGCACCCATATGGTTACATACATCTTTTGAGTACATTTTTTATTCAGTACACTTGTGTATTTTCCAAAAAGAAGTATCACAAGACATATCATCTGTAGACGAACCATTATACACATGTGTACTGCGTAACAAATCACCTATTTACTAGTGTACTTATACTAAACACATTCCTAACAATGGGTTACGCGGTTAACCTTTTCCTGATTTATCACAAATGCGTGTGTCTTATTAAACAATAATAACTTTAAGTCGGATAATTTAGGTTTTCTTACGCATTTGTAGCTTCCACCTCTGCCGCTTATGTTGCATTCCTTGTTTTGGGGACACATCGTCTACCTTTTTTTTCTTCGCTTTCGCAACCCTGTGTATGAACATTAAATACACAAGCTTACTTTCTAACTATAATAAGGACAATATTAAAAAACATTATTTGATAATAAATTAGAATAGGAAACAAAAACAAATTTAGAAGTCATAATAACGTACATCTTGTCGTCAGCAGTAGTCGACAAGTATTTCCATAACATATTTCACTTCTTGCTTAACCAGCTATTAACACTTACTGCTCTGGTCAAAAAGGGAGATTGCACATATTTCGATCCTACTTTCTTTCTTTTGCCTTTTCCGGCCGATCCAACGTCTTCCGTAACACGTGTTTCGTTTTCAACATGGGCTTGCACATTCTCTTGGTTTTCCATCTCATCTTGTGTCATGCCAAGCCAGACTGTAGGTATATCATCCATCCTTTGCATGTCATACGCGCCTGAAATGATATCCTCAATCACCTCAGCTGACTTCATAAAAAACTGAGTTGTGGGAGAAGCAAAGTGTGGTTGTATAGGAGTATCCCTATGCATCTTTGTGCCACTTAGACTCTTTGCTTTTCCTTTCTGGTCAGCCTCACCTACAACTTCGTTATATTAAAGACTTTATTAACGTTCAAAATAAACTTCACATATTGTATTTAAAAAATATACACGTTTTCATTTACCAGTTTCTTCATCACTAGACTTGTAAAACCATCTTTTCCTTCTGAGGTATCAACAACTGACTTGTTAAAAAATACTTTATACCTCGCTAGAATCGGTATAACAGACGCATGTGCTGGGTATCGCGATGTATGCTCCTTTATTCCAGCGTCCAACTTGATTTTATAGCTCTCAATTTCATCAAGCATCGACAAAATCATTGCACTACTCTCCTACGGGTTCAAAAAAAATAAAAAACAATTAAATAAATAAATAAAATAACCTAAAAGAATGATGGATTAATTATATATTTAAGACTTTTTGCGGAACAAAATTGTAATGATAGAATAACATCAATTGTTAACATTTAATATACCTCTGCCGACGACCAATCTAGCGGACCCTTTTTTATCCCATATGATACTTCGGTTTGTCACCCACCCTTTCTCCAGGCACTTCCTCATCATCTTCAACATCATACAACTCCCTCAATTCTCCAAACCCAAATCCGCAATTTCTTATATCTTGATCCTTCTTTTGGTTCATTAAATCGTGCGTCCAAAATTTAAGTGGCGCTTCACGTCGTTCATGTTGGAATCCGGGACATTTGGTTGCATCCAAATACAATAGCTAATACGATAAAAAAAGTTAATTAGTTATATGTATAAAAACAAAAAAAAACATTGCACAAAATTTTTGGTAATCATAAAACAGTACACATGTGCATTCACCCTATGGAACACATGTGCATACTGTTTGAATATGTAAAAGGTTTGTTAAACATACCACAAGTTAGGTTAGCGGCCCCCTGAAATACACATTTGCATCACATTTTACCCAATCATCTTTGCATTTTTTTACAGCATCAACCACGAACTGACACCAATCGTGTTCTTTGAAACTCTTTTTGTGATTAAACAAATCTAACATGTTGTACATCACGCTTCCATTTTTTGTGCACCCGATCATCGTCGATATAAAAAGCAGCATAAAATCTAAAATGAACATATCTCTATCTTCATATGAATCTGCCCTAGTCTTATCAACAATATTTTTAAAACTAACCGGTATCTTCTCAAACCTAGACAACCATTTCCCCTTCAATGGATGACCATTTTCATCTATATTTTTTTTGATACCTTTATATCTCCTGCAGGTACTCCTAGTATTTTTCGAACCGAATCTTTATCAACCATGATATGCCTCTCTCCCAAATTAATCCTCATATTTGCCGTATCTAACATATCCACCACAAAATGACCTATGTGAGCCGAAACCTCACTAACCTCCAACCCCAACAACTTTCCAAAACCTAAATCCTTGATAATCTGCCTCTGCCATGGTTTCATAAATCTAATAGCTTCATACAGTTTATTTGGTGAATCCTAACCCTAATCAATGCCAGACCACTTTGAAGTTTCGCCCGTTTCATCCGTGGTAAACTTCCTTTTTTTCTGATACCCATTTTGCGGTAGTTGAAAAGTTCATCTACAAACATTATGAACCAAAAATTATTATAGTAAACTAAGAAAATTACTGGAGATTAAATACCACAGAAAATCTTAAATGACAATCTACAACAAATTTTGTCTCAAAAATACCTAAATCTTCTTCATCATCATCCCTGACGGAACTCTCCTCGTCACCCTTCAAACCCTTGGTATCAATCGTCTCAATCCCTACGAATGATAAAGCGCAAAAAAATAAAATACACAACTTCACGGTACAATGTGTATATTAAGAAACCAAACCTTACCTTCATCTTCAACGTTTTCTTGATCGCCTGCTATTTTACGACGTGCTCTTCCACGTTTAAGCGACTTACCTTCTTTTCTTGCATCATCTCCTAATAAAACATTTCAATTAATACAACGTTAAAATATCGCAAGTGTATTGAGTAATACATATGCACAAAAAAAATGAGACATGTCTACTGGAAATCCTAACATAGTTTAGGAAATACCAACTACTATTTTTTGCTAGAAAACATACCCGTTGCTTCTTTATCTTCATGCTCTTCCGTCTTCTTAACTCTTTTGCGCTTTGCAATATTTAACTGACTACCTTTAACATCTACACCAAACCAAATTAATCAATTTTTGTAATGAAACTGGTCCAGTACAATTTATTTATATTTTTAATTCATTCAAATTTTTAATATGATAAATTAGATAAAGAAACCAATTAAACCTTCTTCGTCGTCCGGGAAAGGGACTTGAACCGTTTGCAATATTTCTTTCTTATTTTTTGGTTGCTTTACTTTTTTTCCTACCTTTCAATTCCACATACTTCCCACTATGATCACTATTATCCTGACTTTTTTCCCCCTCGTTTGTTTCTTGTTTACCACTGTCGCTTTTCAATTTTTGATAATCTTCTTCTACTGCACTCGTAAGAAATTAAATACAATATAAAAAAACACTAACACATGTAAGACAGTGAACAACTACAAACATCACCTGTGCGCATTTTGCCGACTTTAGGGTTCACCTTCATCCGGTCCGCTTTAGGACTTATGATTCCTAGCAAAATAACATAAAAGCAAAAAAAAATATTATTTTTTAAAGAATTACATGAAAAAAAACAATCATAACTAAATTACTGCGTTGTCAAGTAAATGTTCATTACAGTTACTTCTATGTTTCTTTTTTAATACACACTATTCAGCAACAACATATCAAAATTCTATTTACCTTTCGTGTCTTTATCGGAAATCGCTTCATCGTCAGAAAATTGAATGGGGTCATCAATTGTGTTACTAAACCTACTCGCCCTTATACGAGCTATTATTTTGCTTTTATTACCTTCATGATTCAACGGGTAATATTCGTTAAATTTCTCTACAAACTCATCAATATATAAGTACATATAGAACTAGTAGATTAAAAACTTACGCTTCTTCATTTGGTATCGGATCTTTTGTATCGTCTGCATAACCAACAACACACATAACAAATACAACAAACAACATATTAATCTAATCTTTTTAGTATTACTGTACTACAAAAAAAAACCGTAAACAATATTCTGGAGGAGGGCTGGCAGCGTTTACTATATTCATATTAAAAATATATCATGTAAATATCTAACACATTTAAAGTTAACATACACATTTAACTGACACAATATAAAACCACATACACGTAAAAACAGATGTGTTATATAAATATAATGGATTCCAACAGTCATCGCCATGTCTAACAACAACATACTAATCCTTTTTTCGAATAACAGAATTATACATCCCAAGGTAGGCAATATACACTCAAAACACTAATGAATATAGCATATAAACATTATAAACCTTCAAACATACCCTGCCAACAAAAAAGAATTTCAATATACACATGTTTACTGCCTAATCCGATCATGAATGCCAAGCTTTTTTTATTGTGCAAAATAACACCCAATCATTACTCTTCCAACTCCAAGACACTGTTAAACTACAACATACATATCATACTTTACAACTAACAGAGTTAAACATCACCAAGTTCGTCAAGATACACTAAAAACACTCACAAGTATAATCTAAATATCCTAAAGCTTCAAACAAGATGATATAAACCAATTTGTTAACAACCTACACATGTGTACTTACTACTTGATATGGATTCTTCAACATCATTGTGTCAAATAACACGCAAAAATTCCTTTCCCAAAATAAAACTCCATGTTTTACAATTTAATAATCCTATTTCGCAAATACCAGAATTATACAACTTCAAAGTGGGCAATGTACACCAAACACTCAAATTGGCCCTAAATCAAAAAATAATAACAACATACACATGTGTACTGTAGAGTTACTCATGAATGCACTAGTAAACATACACCTACCATCAGTTCCATATACAAAAAAAATGTTTTTGTGGATTCTGCATTCCTTTACATTCAATAAGGAAAACACGGTATAAACACAACAAACCATTAACATCCACTGAGCAGAATCATCTACCTTTTTGAGTATTTGAAGAACCCTAACAATGGAATGCGAATAAACGAGTTCAACGACTACAATAACCTCATATCGGAGTACGATTTTAACACACAAATTAGAGCATACCTTTGTCCTTAATGCTCTGTTAGGTTTCGTTCTTCAAATTACTGCCGCCCTAATAATGCTCTGTTCGGTTTCGTTCTTCAAATTTCTGCCGCCCTAGTATGCGATTTCTTGCTTTTGGGGATGGATACACGGTGAATGAAGGTCTTAGGGGAATGGATTGTGTTCCCAAACAAAATAATGCGAATTTTGGGAGGGGATCGTGCTATCAATTCAAATCAATATTTTTTGAAACCGTTGAGTTTCCTAATAAAAAAAGAATTTGTATTTTTTTGATTACAGATTTACCATTTATCTTTAAATTTCAAGTTAAAAACATATAATCTTATTTACAATCATGCCACCATTTAATATTCCAAGATGATTAAAATCAACGGTCTAAATCAGTTCGTACAGTTCACTCTAATATAGTTGTTCACTCTTGATCCCTGGGGAAGGTTCATTTGAGAAGAAATTTAATGTGAGAAAAAAAGAAGAAATGGTATAATGATAAAACATTAAATAATTTATAACTCCATTCATTAATTATGTTATCTCTCATTAATAAAACAAAAACGTTATATCCTACACATTTCAAAATTATCCTACATATGTCTTACATTTACCGGAATTTACCCCACACATGTAAATTTACCCAACACATTTCAAAATTTATCCTGCACATACTAAAATTTATCCTACACATGTCGAATATTTGTCCCACACCATAAATTATTTTATCTTGAAAGAGTATATGAAAAAAATGAGTTACAAGTTTAATTTATTAGCTAATTAATGACAATTATAGATTTACCTATATGCCCTTTTTTATAACATTCAATACACACATTAAATAAAGTAAATGGAGAATTTCTATTGGTTTAAAAGTTATTCTTTTTATTCTTAGAAATTTTTTCTTCTCATTTGACCTCTCCACTATATATATATATATATATATATATATATATATATATATATATATATATATAAATTACTAGGTTACAGACCCGTATATTACAAAAGTTGAATAAAGAATATAAACAATTAGTAAGATTTAGAATATAATATGATATTATATTTTGAGATACGATATAAGTGAAATTACGTATCAATTAGGTATAGATACGGTGCGAAACTATTTTGAAAGCAAAACTGTTAGTAAACTTTTCGTAATCCATACTCTATAATAAAATGTTTCTCTACTAAAGTAAAAACGAAAACTATTTACTTATATGATCCAAATAATTTATATTTATATATTCTAAAGCATACGTTGATTATCAATCTTTTATTAATGGGTGTACCAAACACACACGGGAAGATTATTAAATTGTTTTTATAAAACTATTAATCTTATTTAGAAGTTTTATAAATAATATTTAATTTGTAATAAAATTATCTTCTAAAAGAAAACTGAAAATTATTAATAAAGTAAATATAATACTTAATGAAAAGATAAATAAACAATTCAAGAAAATAATACAAACAAATAACGTTTACAATAACAAATTAGGTAAAGTAAATGATTAAAATATTAATTCAAGTAAATTGTTAATACAATAGCAAATTTCTAATGGTGATAGAAATCAAGGACAATTAATTATACTGTTATATTTAGCCATTGACTTTAAGTTCTGATATTTCCAGACTTACTTTCTTTTTTTTTATTGATGTCATTTCCAGATGCTCACTATTATGATACTATTATAATAACTTCATTCATCTTTTAAACTGCAAGTTTCCTTCGACCTTAATTTTTGCTTCAGTCAATCGGTTTTTTTTGTTTAATCTCATCTTCATCTACACTTAAGGGTATCCTAGTATTTGCTTAGAGGTATCCCCATATATAAAACGGAGATTAGAAAAAATATACAATTCGCCAAAAGAGTTCGGGTATCCCGGGCTACCCTGGTTACTAAGTAGATCCGCCCCCGTCTCATGCAATACCTTAAACATGATGGCACTAGCAAGAATTGTGAAAGACGTGAACATGGCGTAATAAATTGGTAAAACAACTACGGTGTTAAATGTATCCAAAGCCTGATACAAGTTCAACATGAAACATATCAATAAATACTTATAAAAAACAACAAATAATAAAATGCCATTTTCGTCCCTGAGGTTTGACCAGTTTTGCGACTTTCGTTTAAAGGTTTGTTTTTCCGCATCTGGATCCAAAAGGTTTGAAATCTTGCCATTTTCATCCGGCTTGTTAACTCCATCCATTTTTCTCGGTTAATTCAGGGTAATGTTCGTCATTTTGTCAACTTAAAGGGCAATTTGGTCTTCTTCACTTTATGTACAAGCTTTTAGCATAATGTAAAAGCATTTAAATACCGAATTTCCCTTTAAGTTAACAGAAAAGACAAAAATACCCCTGACTTAACAGAAAAAAATGGATGGAGTTAATGAGTCGGATGAAAATGGCAATATTTCAAACCTTTTGGATCTAATGCGGAAAAACAAACTTTTGGACGAAAGTCGCAAAACTAGTCAAACCTCAGGGACGAAAATGGCATTTTACTCAATAATAAAACTATTTTAATAGAAGGGAGCAAGGATGACAAACCTTTTTCAAGTAATTCAATTGAGTGATTATACATGTAACAGCTACCATCACAAATATCCATGTTTGGTAGCGTGCCACCTGGCTTGAACCCCCCAACGTAGTTTTTATGGCAATCCCTATTGCTTTCACACTCATAACCTGCAACCCAAAAAAAACAAGACGAAAGAAGATGTTTAGTGAAATGAATTCAAACTAACTTTTTATGAACAAGGTAACTGTGGAAACTAATGATGGACGGAAAATACAAATACAAACACTAACCGTCAATGAACCTTTTATTGAACATGCGCCGATATAGACCATCATATTAGTTTGCCCATAGCGTGGTTCACAATACAGCACCAATACCAGCACCACAGCTGTTGCTGATGCTGTATACAAAAGAAAAGCTGGACCAAGAAGCTTAAAGAATTATTACAAACAGATAAACATAACTAAAACCAAGATATGAGTAACGAGATTGCAAAGGTCACCTGGTTGTGTTGCTAGGTCCCAAATTTCTTCCACTGAACTTATGCTATGTTCAGCAGGAGCATTAAGCACAATAACGGTGGACCCAACTATACAAAGCACACAACCTAGCATGCCCATTTTCCTCAACTTCTCGTTGAGTAAAAAATGTGCTAGAACCGCACTGCCAAGTAATTTAAAGATACTTTAAAGTAAGAACAACAAAAAGTACTCATTCTAAGCACTACACGAATATACAAACATTCACCACACAATAATACTCAATGCTCCCAGTGGAGTCACAAGAACAGCTGGAGCATAGACGTAAGCTATAAAATTTGCAAATTCCCCAATAACCACTGTGAATATCACGAAAATTATCACACGTTTCAGTTAGATAATGTTGTGAAGAAGAAAATATAGAATAACAAAAACCCTGTAAGGTATTGTTTATCATTGATCAACTATTTATAAAAAAAGTACAATAAACATAACTACAGAGAAAACTTAATCAAATCATATATATCTCCTAATCATTGTAAACCACATAGTTATTAAAGGCGCTAAGCGCAAAAAATGCGAGTGCCTGAGGAAAAAAGGCACACTACAATTTTTTTTAATATATTATGTATTAGAAAAAATAATAATATTCTTCAAATAAATAAACAAAAGCTATTATGTAACATTTAATATTATCTATTTAGTACCAAATGTTCTAAAATGTTAGTGCATTTGTGTAGAAAAGTAGTTTTCCTTAGATAAAAGTAAAAATCCTGTCAGAATTTTAAAAAATTTGGCCACCTGGAGAATAGGCGTAAGAGGCGATGGCTTTTAACAACTCTGGTGAACCTAATCAAATCCTATTCAAATATCCTAGAGGCGAGCCTTGGAGCAACGGCAAGGTTGCTACCATGTGACCTAAGGATGAGTTCATCAGGCCAAAGTTGGCTCGACACCTTCCGGACCCAACGAACCGCCTCCTGCACTTGATTTAGCTACAACAAATCTTATCTATGTACAAACCCAATTAGCATCATAACTAATATATAAATTTATCATAACTAATATATAAAATAATCTAACTAGAATAGAATAAACACAACAAGATATAATAAATTAAAACAAGCAACAAAGGAAATAAAAAGGCTTACTTACTAGTGAACATGCCAATCCACCACTATGGCTGAAGCAGATAACCATATCCTCCAGATCCTAAACAAAATTAAAATTACTCAAATAAAATTTCAAAAACTGACTTAAGTTTTAAACTTACTTGCACGAGTGCCAGAAGCACCAGCACGTTGAAGACCTTTCTTCTTAATGATAAAGCTTGATCCAATAAATGGACTTGAAGATAAAGCTGGACCAAACCCTAACAGATTACCAGAATACATGACGATGATGATAACGGCGACTAGTTCGAGATGAAAGTTTCATCTGAAAACTCGCCGGCGATCTGGAATCCGTCGCGAAACTGAACATTGTAACGACTGGTGATTGAAATTGGATTATGATGAATTTGTAGGGTTAATTGTAGTTGGGGTTTGGGATGCAATCGGAAGACGTTGGGTTTGTGGTTTCTGACAAGAGGCCATTTGTATCAAGGTACTTGGTTCTCAATTCACCTCTAATATTTAATATTTAATATTACAATCGGAAAGTGGGTATAAACAGTGGTTTTGTTTTTAATATCTGTAATGTAATATAGTTTTTTAATATTTTATTATTTAATATTATAATAGTTTATTATTATACTTGTTTTAATTTTTAATATACTTTTTTTCAAATTATGTTTTTTTTTTCTGTTTTTAATAATTCTTTTTTGTTTTTCTAAATTATATTTCCTTTATAAGATAATTTCATATCTCTTTAATTGCTTCCGTTTGTTAATTTTTTTCCCTCGATATTATGATATAAATTTTGTTAAAAACGAAGTTGTATTCAAATTGAGTATTTATTTGGTATCGTAAAATGGTATGATGATAAACTAAACTGATTTTAGTGGTTTGACTTTCTAAACGACATTCATTTTCAAATAACGTTTGTTTTACATTATCATTTGCTCTGTTTCACTGCAATGCGCGACGCTAATAAGTATAATTGGAAAGCGATCATGAATAAATATTTGATTTCATAATATATATATAGGTTTTTTAATACTTTTATCATTTTAGTATTACAATAGATTACTATTATATTTACTTTAATCTTAAGCAAATTTCTTTAATTTTAACTTTTAATGTTTTTTCATTTTTTAATATTACTGATACTGTCTGAACAACATCAGTACCGTACCGTATAACATCGGTATAGTTTTTTATCATTAGCATCATCATGTACTTATTATTGTGTACAATTTGATAAAAGTTCTATTCGAAGGAGCCATACATAGTTGATTTTTTTATCATCACAAACTGAACATATACCGACCAAAAAAATTGGTAATGGTATCGTATTTGTTTTTATAGTTTTCTCGACGTGGCTCTATAAAATTCATTGAACCCAAAGTTATATACGCGAGTAAAATGCCTGGATAGTCCATGTGGTTTTGTAAAGTAACACCTATTGTCCCCAACTTTTGAAAATTACACAGGTGCTCCCTGTGGTTTAGTTTTTGTTACTCGATAGTCTCTTGAGTGGATGTCCGTTAGTTTTCTCCGTTAAGTTCATATGAAATTACTTATTTACCCCCGCCTTTAAAAAGTAAAAAAAATATGGATTAATTAAAGGTGGGACCCACCAACCTTCTTATTCACCCTTCTAAGCCTTTGTATCTCTCTCTCTCTCACACACACACGAACTCACTCACCACCACCTGACTCCACCACATCCCACCAGCCACCACCACCTGCCACTCCACCAACATCAACACCTCCGCCACTGTAACTCACTCCTCCATCCCAGAATAGGTCGATCAAAGAGATAGAGAGACACTGAAAAGGTCACTCACCACCACCTGACTCCGCCACTGTAACTCCTTCATCTCCGCCACTGTAACTCACTCACCACCACTGCAACTCCCTCCTGCATCAACATCCACTAGAGAGAGAGCTCGATCAGAGAAAGAGACACATAAAAGGTCCCAGAAGAGAGAGACGCGAACCGGATGGTAACAATTGGTGGCTAGTGTGTAACAATCGTGCATTCAGTCGATTAAGGTACATATCATATAACAACCATAAATAATAACTACATAATCTTTATAATTTTTTTACATTTATCATAAACCAAGTACAACTGCGTCTAAGTTTTAAATACCAAATGTTTTAAACTTTTAAAAACTACTAAACGACTTAGAGTTTTCATCCAAGTAAATACATGAACAAAACGTAACAACGGAAGCAGTAAATTTCAAAGATGTTCGGTTCTTCGTCTTAACTTGATCTTCATCCATGATTGCTCACGATCACCTTGACTAACTAAAATTTCATTTTATATTTTGTTAGTATCATCTCAATAAATAAATTCATTATAACTAAAAACATTAAAGAACTCAAATAAATAAATAAAAAGAATACTAGTATATCTGGCAATGCGTCGGTGACGGCTATTTGCCGCGTCGGCGACGCTGCTTATAGTGGCGTCGGAGCTAAACTACCGTAGACAGTAGCATAGTGCGTCGGACTCCATGCCTGCGTCGGCGATGGCCTTACATAGCGTTGGCGACGCTACCAGCAGCAACAGAATTGCAGCTGTGTTATTTTCTTATCCATTTGACCTATTTTAAGTTCAACACATCGAAACAAGGCTTGGTACTTGCAGAAAAATTCCGCAAAATAATATTTACTGTTTTTCAAATATGTAGTACCTTATTGTGAGTATTTGTACTACTCGATTTCAAATTTCGTAATTTCTAATAATTTGACCCGTTTACATATTTGACGAATACTTGTTAAACCACATCCTTTTGGTAAATCCACCATTTCTATGATTTCACCTCTTTCCCCGGCCCCCTCGACTTACAGGCTGCATTCTCATTACCCAGTTTACACCTATTTTTCGATTTTACCCTTCTTACCACTTTTGTAACAAATTAAGCATCACGCCAATTCCGGCATGCAATAAAACCGCATTTTAATCTTTTTGATCATCTTAGCAAAATCCATCGCTTTACTCATCAACATCTCTATTTATATTATCATTTTAAGCTCGTTTTGTTGTTTTAGCGAAATCCATCGCTTTCATTCAACCAAACTTATTCTATCATCTCATTTTGACCCGTTTGGTTGTTTTTAGAGAAATCCATCGCTTTTATTCAACCAAACTATTCTATGATCTCATTTTGACCTGTTTGATAGTTTTAGCGATATCCATTGCTTATTTCAACCAAACTTATTTTATCATCTCATTTTGACCCGTTTGGTTGTTTTTAGCGAAATCCGTCGCTTTTATTCAACCAAACTATTCTATGATCTCATTTTGACCTGTTTGATTGTTTTAGTGAAATCCATCGCTTATTTCAAACAAACTTATTTTATCGTCTCATTTTGACCCGTTTGGTTGTTTTAGCGAAATCCATCATTTTTAATCAACCAAACTTATTCTATCATTTTATCGGAATAATCATTTACGCATATAAAAAGGAAATATTATGAAAGACAAAACCACATACCTTAAAGCTTTCCCTTCAAACGTGCGTCCGCACCGGCTTGTTCCTGACGCTTCACTTGCGTTGCCTAAAGTGTACAAGTCAAATGTCATTAGAACCACTCGGCCTATAACTAAGGCATGTAATTTGACAAATACACTATCTCATGTTTTCATTAACACTTTCCATTCATTAATTATAGTTGGCAATTCATTTAGGCGTTTCATCAAGTACCTTGTGTGCATACATATTAGTTAGCCATTTTAGCTCAATTAAACTTTGACTAATCAAGAATCTCAATTTAACAAGCTCAATTACTCATCATAATTTATATTAACATGCAATTTCAACAAACTCATGTCATTACATCTATTATTCAGTTTAACATACCTCATAAGCACTAATTAACCATCATAATTTATGCATTCCTCATTTTTACTTAAACCCACTTCCTTAATGCATAACATGATGATCCTATCACTTGTTTCTTGATAAATCGTTAACAATTTCAGTTAGGATTAAGACCTTAAGTTTATACAACCCTTCTCTAAGCCACATTATCAACAATTTTACCAAAAACCCAATTTCTAAAGTTTCTCTACATAACAACCATCATCCAAAACGAAATTTACTGCATACCTTATGTTGATTACGTAAGGATGATCGATAATCTGTACACATGCATGAATTCTAGCCCCAATTGCCTTCCAATTTGATGATTTTAGGTCAAGTGAAGGTTTTCACCTTCTGCCTCTTTCCTCTAATCAATCTCAACACACACATGTGTGTTTCTATTATTTTTTTGTTATAAATTATCAAAGTTAACCACTTTAGTCCCCCATGTTTTGATATTGATAGAATGCCCACAACTAAATGTTTATTTAATATTAACATATTATTGACCAGGTTACATATTACGAGTTTTTATGCTCTATTATTTCATTCGGGACATATTATTTATATATTCAAATACGCAATTATAATTATTTAAGTTACTATTTTCAGGGCGTTACAAATCCACCCTCCTTACAAAAGGTTTCATCCCCGAAACATTAATACTTACCAAAAAGTGAAGGGTAGAGTCTTTTCTTTTTCTTCTTCGTATTCCCATGTGTTGTTTGATCCCTTTCGATGCTCCCATTTAACCTTCACTTGGTCAACGTCTTTGTTTCTCAATCCTTTGACTTTTCGGTCAAGAATTTCATTAGGTTTAGCTATGTAACTAAGTTTGTCAGCGACCTCGATATCATCAAGTGGTACATAAGCTGTTTCGTTCGCCAAGCATTTGCAAAGGTGCGACACATGGAAAGTGTTATGTATCCCACTTAACTTATCCGAAAGTTCTAATTGATAAGCCACCTTGCCCACTCGACTAATAATCGTGAATGGCCCGATAAACCTCGGGCTCAGTTTACCTCTCTTTCTAAATCGAATGGTCCCCTTCCACAGAGACACCTTGAGCATTACTCTATCACCTACTTGAAATTCAATAGGTCTTCGTCTTTTATCCGCGTAAGACTTTTGTCGATCTTGGGCCGCTTTCAAATGAGCTCGTACCGTGTCAATCTTTTCATTTGTGACTTTAACCACATATTTTTGGGCGAGTTCTCTCAGCCCTACTTCACCCCAACATACCGGGGTTCTGCATTTTCGGCCATAAACCATCTCATATGGCGCCATACCAATGCTCGAATGATAGCTGTTATTGTAAGAAAATTCAACTAGCGGTAAGTGAGCATCCCGACTACCGCCAAAGTCAATAATACATTCTCGAAGCATATCTTCAAATGTTTGAATTGTCCGTTCACTTTGCACATCAGTTTGAGGGTGATATGTTGTACTAATTAACAGCTTGGTATCCATTTATTCTTGAAATTCTCGCCAAAATTTTGAAGTAAATCGAGTATCTCTGTCAGACACGATTGATACCGGCACTCCATGACGCGCGGCAATCTCATTCATATATACCTCTGATATCTTCCCATAAGTATCAGTCTCACAAATGGGAATAAAATGAGCACTCTTAGTCAATATATCTATAACCACCCAAATGGCGTCAAAACCTCGAGCCGTTCTCGGCAACTTGGTCAACAGGTCCATAATGATATGTTCCCATTTTCCAAACTGGTATGTCTAACGGTTGTAGTTTTCCGTATGGCCTTTGGTGTTCTGCCTTTACTTGTAAACAAGTTAGGCATTTTTCGACGTATTTCGCCACATCTCTTTTCATTCCGGGCCACCAATAATTTTGTTTCAAATCACGATCCATCTTAGTTGCCCCCGGGTGAATTGAATAATGCGTTTTGTGATCTCATCAAGTAAAAGGTCCTTAACACCACACGTGTTTGGGACCCATATTCTATCGACTCGGGATTTCAACCCGTTATCTCCAATCACTATATTTATCACTTGGCCCTTCAGTCGCTCTTTTCTCAAATCTTCTTCTTTTACCGCTTCAATTTGAGCTTCTCGGATTCGTTCAAGCAAACCCGAAGTTACCACCAATTGCATTGATTGTACTTGAATAGGTGTGTATCCTTCTTGTCGGCTAAGAGCATCAGCCACTACATTGGCTTTTCATGGGTGATAATGTATTTCACAATCATAGTCTTTCACTGTCTCTAACCAACGTATTTGCCTCATATTTAACTCCTTTTGATCGAAGAAATATTTTAAACTCTTATGGTCGGTGTAAATAATGCACTTTGTCCATATAAGTAGTGCCTCCAAATCTTTAAGGCAAATACCACCGCCGCCAATTCAAGATCGTGAGTCGGATACTTCTTTTCATGAACTTTTAATTGTCTCGAGGCGTAGGCAATCACTTTGCCTCGTTGCATAAGTACGCACCCTAGGCCTAGGTGCGATGCATCAGAGTACACTACCAAATCATCAGTGCCATCCGAGGTGCACTTGTCAACTTTTCTTTGAGTAAGTGAAATGCCTTTTCTTGTTCGTCTTTCCAGACAAAATATTCATCCTTAAGAGTTAGTTTGGTTAATGGCGAGGCAATTTTGGAGAAGTTTTGAATGAATCTCCTGTAATAGCCTGCTAGTCCTAAAAAGCTTCGAATCTTCGAAGGGTTTTTCGGAGGATTCCATTTCGATACTGCTTCAACCTTGGATGGATCGACTAATATTCCGTCGGCACTAATGACGTGCCCTAGGAATTGCACTTCTTGGAGCCAAAAGGCACATTTTGAACACTTAGCATACTTTCCCGTCTTATTGTTTCTAGCACTTCTTGCAAATGGCAGGCGTGATCTGCCTCGCTTTTCGAATACCCTAGGATGTCGTTGATGAACACTATCATCGACTTATCTAGCATTGGCTTGCAAACTCGGTTCATGAAATACATAAAAGGCGCGGGTGCATTCGTTAATCCAAAGGACATTACAAGAAATTCGTAGTACTCGTATCGTGTACGGAACGCCGTTTTCGGCACATCTTCTTTCTTTACCCTTAGCTGGTGATAACCCGACCTCAAGTCAATTTTTGAAAACCAGCTCGCACCTTGTAAATGGTCAAATAAATCATCGATTCTCGGAAGCTGGTATCGATTCTTTATTGTAAGTTTGTTTAGCTCTGGTAATCGATACACATATGCATACTCCCATCCTTCTTTTTCACAAATAATACTGGTGCTCCCCAAGGGGAGACTGATATACGTTAAAATATACATAGCTAAGTCCCCCATTTTGCCCTCGTTTTACGCTTGCTAAAACTTCGTCGTTTAGGCACTTAATCGGTCACTTTTATATTTTCAGTTCCAAAACGGTGTGCCACAGACAAAGTTGGAGAAAAAGGGGGATTGACAAACGTTCCGGATGAATTGTGCAGAAACTGTTGAAGTGCCGGATGAATTCTGCAGAAACTGTTGAAGTTACAGCTCACGCACGGCCGTGCAAACCATCGGCACGACCATACGCGACTTACGATCTCGGGAGCACTTACAGTGCACAAGGCATTGCAACTCATTTCTCGGCGCGCACGACCATGCGACCCATATGCACGCCCGTGCACTAGCTGATCATCATTCAACAGGTTATCTGGAGACCCTGCACGGCCATGCAACCCAAGTGCACGACCGTGCACATCTGAAGACTTTGCCACCCAATCGTCCACTTGTCGACCCATACCCTGCAGCTAACGTCGTGCTGACGCGCACGAGCGTGCACACAAGTGCACGACCGTGCGGATATGACTTTCTCTATAAAATAGAGCAGACGCTACTGATCAAAATGTTGGGTAATTTTCCAAGTTTCTGGGCGATTTCTGAGGTCCGAGAGCTATAAGTTCTGGTCGATTTCAAGCCTCAAGGTTGCAAAAAGCTCATCTTTCATCCAATCCATCAAATCCTTGCTTGTTTATGGTTTGAATTGTTGTTCTTAACATATATTTTAAGCACATTTGCAAGCATTGAGCTGATGTTTATGTATTATTATTATGAATGTTAGTAAAATACTTGTTTTATGAACAATCTTTAGTTTGTAATCATGTTGGAATGAAGCTCAGGCAACTAGTTCATGTTTGAATCTTGATGATCATATGACAAACTTGGTTCATTGATGTTGGATTTTTTAATGAGGTTGTTTATCTTGGATGATTAGTAAATGGTTAGTTAGGATAAGTTGATAAAACCCCATAATTAATAATTTGCTAGTAAACTATTAACTTGTTAATGTGTTTACACCATGAAACTAGAAATGGGTATTGGTTTAATAAAAGATAAATCTAAATTTTGATCAAGAATGATTTCTTACACGTAAGGACTCTAACAGGTTAGATGGTGTTATTGTAAGTTCTTAACATGTGTCATAATCTTTGTTGAGTATTTTTGGCCAAAATGACCAACTTGGTGGATTTATGTTTAAGACTTGCAAAATGGATAAGTTTGTGTTATGATCTACGTTATGCTTGTCTCGGTGGTTGTATTGTGTTAATCGGTATTGCTTTCCTTGATAAAGTGAGGTTAGAAAACTCTTAACGGATGACTAACTTATTTTTTTTAAGATTCACATGAAAATATATCAATAGCTCGTTAATGAATAATTTTAGGTGGTTAAAGTGTGTTTATCGTGTTAACTTTCCAAAGAATTATCATATTAGGATTCCCGAAAGAGATACTAATTATCTATATAATCGGAAGATTGATCAAGTGCCTTTGTGACATTTTTGATTTAGTTAACATGCTTAGGTTGTTTATAAAACAAGACAAAAGAAAAAGAAATTATATTTTTGTATTTGGAGTCTTATATGTTTTATAATATAAATTTAGAAATTTTTTAGTAAAAACTCTTTCACATATCTTTTTACCGGTAGACAAATGACAACGGTTTAGTACATAAGCGCCTGCCCGCGTCCATGGATCGACGTCTGGTTCTTACCCATACTTTACTATATAAACGATAGGGTATACTTGTCCTTTTGTGTGTGTTTTAATGTTAAGGTATAAATCATTTTTATAAATATTAAAACCGAGTTCGTGTGTAAAATTCATGTAAAAATATGTATATATACGCACTCGTCAGAGACACTTGGCCGAATAAATCCCATATCTAATAATTCTAGTAAGTGGGACATTAGTTCTTGAAGTTCCGATGATGCTAATCTGTATGGTGCCTTAGCCACCGATTTCGCACCTGGAATTAATTCAATCCTGAACTCTACCTCACGCTTCGGTGGGACCCCTGGTAAATCTTCCGGGAATACGTCTTTAAAATCTCGTACGACGGGTATGTTTTCAATTTTGGGTGGCTCTTTTTCCACATCATGCACATAAGTCAAATAAGCCTTGCACTCATGTTGAATGAGTCTTTGGGCTTTATTATTGAGCACACCGTAGGGTTGCAGTTCTTTTTTCCATAAATAATGGTATGCTTTTTTGCTCGGAGATGTTAGTTGTATCTTCTTGCGGAAACATATTACCTTGGCATGGTAACGAGACAGCCAATCCATTCCAATCACTACTTGAAATTCCGCCATCGTCATGGGTGTAAAATCTACTAAGTAATCCTCCCCATCAATGTTCATTTTGCAATTCCGACATATATCACGAACAATAAAAATTTTATTACTACCTACTTCTACTTCCATTGGCACGGGTAATTTCATTAATGTAAATGAAGGATGTTGAATAAATCTATGAAGGAATATTATTTACGGTAAATGTACCTGAAACCACATCGGGTTCAATCTTGGCCTCGGCCGTGGCTATTTGGAAGGATCGTGCTTTTGCTTTCAGAACTTTCGTCTTTGTGTCAGGTGTCACTTTCTTTTCTGCTAATTCCGGGCATTCAGATTTCTTGTGACCCGGTTGATAGCACTTGTAGCATACAGATACCTTTCTAGGGTAAATTGAAGCCGCGTGACCCGTCTTTCTGCATATAATACATGGTTTGTTTTTGAAATAGCATTCACCCCGATGGGCACAACCGCACGTCTTGCAGTTAGGTAAATTCCCTTTCACAATAGCCTTCTTTGGAAGTTTGCTTGTCTTTGGTTTCTTCATGGGGCTTGGATTCGCATCCAAGGCCCTCCATTCACCTCTCTCCACTTGCTTTCTTAATTCAATTTCACTCTCCCTCGCAACATTTATAATCTGTGAGAGATTTTCATATTTTGAGGGGGTCATGAATTCTCTATATTCCGCACTCAGCATATTATAGTAGTAGTAAATCTTTTATTCTTCCGTTTGTACTAATTCGTCACACAACCTCAATTTGTCAAGAAACACCCCTGTGATCTTATCAATTGTTTCTCCTTTATGTCTTAACTGTATGAATTCCTCCTAAGTTCTATTGATTATAGCTTTAGGGCTGTAATGTTTAAGGAATGGCACCTTGAATTCTTCCCACGTCATGGTTCTAGTGGTCTCGACCCCTTGTTCCTTTTTAAGATTGTCCCACCAACCCTTCATTTGACCTCTCAACTGTCCGGTTCCGTAAGCTATGAAATCGGTTGTGTCACAATGAGTCCGTTCAAAGACTCCCTCCATATCACTTATCCATCGTTGGCAAATGATTGGATCTACTTCTCCATTATAGATTGGAGGCTTACACGCCATGAATTTATCGTATGGGCATGTTTTCTTTTCTTTAGTCTTCTCTTTTTCCTGAACAAAGCCTTCCTTTAGCTCATTAATTCTTTCCTCTACAACCGATAGAATTTTAGTTTGTAGTATATCCATAAATTGAGGTAGACTAGCTTCTAAAGCTTTCCCGACTTCCTCGGAATCTTTTCTCTTATTTGTTCGGTAATTAAGGGTACCGTATCATCACCGTCTCCTTCTGACATCGTTTGTCTGAAAATTTACAATAAATTGGTAAACATTTCATTTTATTATTCTCACATTACTATATGAGAATTTACCCTCCACTTTTGTTTTTACACTTTATGTATCTTTCTTCTTCGGTTAAGCTAAGTATATAACTTGCCTTAACTGTTTATGCTTAATGCATTTTCCAGGTTTGAGGGTATTAATACACCCCTCCCATATGTTTTAAATAATTTTCTTTTCTATTATTTTCAATTTAAACTCGTTTCATAACTAGTTCTTACCGGATGTCTTGATCAAGCCTTGAACCAACTTATAACAACCATAAATAATAACTACATAATCTTTATATTTTTTTTACATTTATCAATAACCAAGTACAACTGTGTCTAAGTTTTAAATACCAAATGTTTTAAACTTTTAAAAACTACTTAAACGACTTAGAGTTTTCATCCAAGTAAACACATGAACAAAACGTAACAACAGAAGCATTAAATTTCAAAGATGTTCGGTTCTTCGTCTTAACTTGATCTTTATCCATTATTGCTCACGATCACCTTGATTAACTAAAATTTCGTTTTATATTTTGTTAGTATCATCTCAATAAATAAATTCATTATACTAAAAACATTAAAGAACTCAAATAAATAAATAAAAAGAATACTAGAATATCTGGCAATGCGTCGGTGACGGCTATTTGCCGCGTCGACGACGCTGCTTAGTTTGTGGCGTCGGAGCTAAACTACCGTAAACAGTAGTGTAGTGCGTCGGACTCCATGGCTGCGTCGGCAACGACCTTACATGGCGTTGGCGACGCTACCAGCAGCAACAGAATTGCAGCTGTGTTATTTTCTTATCCGTTTGACCTGTTTTAAGTTCAACACATTGAAACAAGGCTTGGTACTTGCAGAAAAATTTCGCAAAATAATATTTACTGTTTTTCAAATATGTAGTACCTTATTGTGAGTATTTGTACTACTCGATTTCAAATTTCATAATTTCTAATAATTTGACCCGTTTACATATTTGACGAATACTTGTTAAACCACATCCTTTTGGCAAATCCACCATTTCTATGATTTCACCTCTTTCCCCGGCCCCCTCGACTTACAGGCTGCATTCTCATTACCCGGTTTACAACTATATTTCCGATTTTACCCTTATCACCACTTCTGTAACAAATTAAGCAGTCACGCCAATTCCGGCATGCAATAGAACTGCATTTTAATCTTTTTGGTCATCTTAGCAAAATCCATCTCTTTACTCATCAACATCTCTATTTATATTATCATTTTAAGCCCGTTTTGTTGTTTTAGCGAAATCCATCACTTTCATTCAACCAACTTATTCTATCATCTCATTTTGACCCGTTTGGTTGTTTTTAGCGAAATCCATCGCTTTTATTCAACTAAACTATTCTATGATCTCATTTTGACATGTTTGATAGTTTTAGCGATATCCATCGCTTATTTCAACCAAACTTATTTTATCTTCTCATTTTGACCCGTTTGGTTGTTTTTAGAGAAATCCATCGCTTTTATTCAGCCAAACTATTCTATGATCTCATTTTGACCTGTTTGATTGTTTTAGTGAAATCCATCGCTTATTTCAAACAAACTTATTTTATCATCTCATTTTGACCTGTTTGGTTGTTTTAGCGAAATCCATCACTTTTAATCAACCAAACTTATTCTATCATTTTATCAGAACAATCATTTATGCATATGAAAAGGAAATATTATGAAAGACAAAACCACATACCTTAAAGCTTTCCCTTCAAACGTGCGTCCGCACCGGCTTGTTCCTGACGCTTCACTTGCGTTGCCTAAAGTGTACAAGTCAAATGTCATTAGAACCACTCGTCCTATAACTAAGGCATGTAAATTTGCCAAATACACTATCTCATGTTTTCATTAACACTTTCCATTCATTAATTATAGTTGGCAATTCATTTAGGCGTTTCATCAAGTACCTTGTGTGCATACATATTAGTTAGCCATTTTAGCTCAATTAAACTTTGACTAATCAAGAATCTCAATTTAACAAGCTCAATTACTCATCATAATTTATATTAACATGCAATTTCAACAAACTCATGTCATTACATCTATTATTCAGTTTAACATACCTCATAAGCACTAATTAACCATCATAATTTATGCATTCCTCATTTTTACTTAAACCCACTTCCTTAATGCATAACATGATGATCCTATCACTTGTTTCTTGATAAATCGTTAACAATTTCAGTTAGGATTAAGACCTTAAGTTTATACAACCCTTCTCTAAGCCACATTATCAACAATTTTACCAAAAACCCAATTTCTAAAGTTTCTCTACATAACAACCATCATCCAAAACGAAATTTACTGCATACCTTATGTTGATTACGTAAGGATGATCGATAATCTCTACACATGCATGAATTCTAGCCCCAATTGCCTTCCAATTTGATGATTTTAGGTCAAGTGAAGGTTTTCACCTTCTGCCTCTTTCCTCTGATCAATCTCAACACACACATGTGTGTTTCTATTATTTTTTTTGTTATAAATGATCAAAGTTAACCACTTTAGTCCCCCATGTTTTGATATTGATAGAATGCCCACAACTAAATGTTTATTAGATATTAACATATTATTGACCAGGTTACATATTACGAGTTTTTTATGCTCTATTATTTCATTCGGGACATATTATTTATATATTCAAATACGCAATTATAATTATTTAAGTTACTATTTTCAGGGCGTTACAAATCCACCCTCCTTACAAAAGGTTTCATCCCTGAAACATTAATACTTACCAAAAAGTGAAGGGTAGAGTCTTTTCTTTTTCTTCTTCGTATTCCCATGTGTTGTTTGATCCCTTTCGATGCTCCCATTTAACCTTCACTTGGTCAATGTCTTTGTTTCTCAATCCTTTGACTTTTCGGTCAAGAATTTCAATAGGTTTAGCTATGTAACTAAGTTTGTCAGCGACCTCGATATCATCAAGTGGTACATAAGCTGTTTCGTTCCCCAAGCATTTGCAAAGGTACGACACATGGAAAGTGTTATGTATCCCACTTAACTTATCCGAAAGTTCTAATTGATAAGCCACCTTGCCCACTCGACTAATAATCTTGAATGGCCCGATAAACCTCGGGCTCAGTTTAGCTCTCTTTCTAAATCGAATGGTCCCCTTCCACAGAGACACCTTGAGCATTACTCTATCACCTACTTGAAATTCAATAGGTCTTCATCTTTTATCCGTGTAAGACTTTTGTCGATCTTAGGCCGCTTTAAATGAGCTCGTACCGTGTCAATCTTTTCATTTGTGACTTTAACCACATATTTATGGGCGAGTTCTCTCGGCCCTACTTCACCCCAACATACCGGGGTTCTACATTTTTGGCCATGAAGCATCTCGTATGGCGCCATACCAATGATCGAATGATAGCTGTTATTGTAAGAAAACTCAACTAGCAGTAAGTGAGCATCCCAACTACCGCCAAAGTCAATAATACATGCTCGAAGCATATCTTCCAATGTTTGAATTGTCCGTTCACTTTGCCCGTCAGTTTGAGGGTGATATGTTGTACTAATTAACAGCTTGGTATCCATTTATTCTTGAAATTCTCGCCAAAATTTTGAAGTAAATCGAGTATCTCTGTCAGACACGATTAATACCGGCACTCCATGATGCGCGACAATCTCATTCATATATACCTCTGACATCTTCCCAGAAGTATAAGTCTCACGAATTGGAATAAAAAGAGCACTCTTAGTCAATATATCTAAAACCACCCAAATGGCGTCAAAACCTCGAGCCGTTCTCGGCAACTTGGTCAACAGGTCCCATATTCCAAACTGGTATGTCTAACGGTTGTAGTTTTGCGTATGGCCTTTGGTGTTCTACCATTACTTGTAAACAAGTTAGGCATTTTTCGAAGTACTTTGCCACATCTCTTTTCATTCCGGGCCACCAATAATTTTGTTTCAAATCATGATCCATGTTAGTTGCCCCCGGGTGAATTGAATAATGCGTTTTGTGGGCTTCATCAAGTAAAAGGTCCTTAACACCACACGTGTTTGGGACCCATATTCTATCGATTCGGGTTTTCAACCCGTTATCTCCAATCACTATATTTTTCACTTGGCCTTTCAGTCGCTCTTTTCTCAAATTTTCTTCTTTTACCGCTTCAATTTGAGCTACTCGGATTTGTTCAAGCAAACCCGAAGTTACCACCAATTGCATTGATTGTACTCGAATAGGTGTGTATCCTTCTTGTCAGCTAAGAGCATAAGCCACTACATTGGCTTTTCCCGGGTGATAATGTATTTCACAATCATAGTCTTTCACTATCTCTAACCAACGTATTTGCCTCATATTTAACTCCTTTTGATCGAAGAAATATTTTAAACTCTTATGGTCGGTGTAAATAATGCACTTTGTCCCATATAAGTAGTGCCTCCAAATCTTTAAGGCAAATACCACCGCCGCCAATTCAAGATCGTGAGCCAATTCAAATCATTGATGTTGTTTAAGCACTCGTTGGTCTAGTGGTATGGTGTCTCCTCTTATAAATATAAATGTATTTTATTTTATCATGATAAAGGTGAACCATGTCATATATATATGTCCCTCTTTTTAACAACAATAAAGGTTAGCAGATAACTAGAAAAGATGGTACAAATCAAAGATAATCCATGAAGAAACCATGCGAAACAAAGAGTGAACAACTTGAAAGCACCCATAACCATGAACAACTAAAATTTGAGGACCTAGCTGAAAGGACTAAAACGCCAATTGTTCCGATCGCAATGGACAAATTATACCATGTTATCAACCCAATTAAATGCGTGAATACATACATCCTCGTAGGTAACTTATTGTGAGAAAATTTATAATCATTTCGTGATTCAAGATACGCCAAAGAGTAGATTAGATAATGAGAAAGGTTACTTTTCAAACCGGCAAAACACCATAAACCTTAATAACAACCTCCATTAATGATGAAACCTCAGTAAACCGGTTACCATCAAAGCTGTAACAACACTCAAAAACACCCTAAAACGAACCCTGATTGAAACCCCGAACACGCACAACGAGACCCAACACAAAAAACAAAGACAACTTATCCTAGCATTCCAGGCGCCAAGCGCCAGAATCACCCCCATCTCTCACGACGTGCGGGGGAGGTCTGAGCCACATGGCACTGTTTCACGACAAGTGGCAAAGCTATGCTGGTGATGAAGCTGACCTAGGCCTAGCTAGGTGTCATCGCGCCACGCGAGGGGAACCCATGATTCCCGCTTGACGCACGAGGGAATCCCAGTTTTGCTATAAAAGGGCAGCAGTGGAACAAGTTTCAGTGCACCACATCGATTCTAAATCGACGTTTCTTTCTCTATTGAAATTCTGTTCGAAGTCCCGAGCCCCTAAACCCTAAAACTCTGCTCCGTACTCGGCGTGCTAACCCAAATCACAGGTACGATATCCTGTACGATTGATCTATAAACAATTCAACAGATGTTTAAGTGCTGCCTGAATATGGCTATACTTTGTCATCACGTTGAGGTTTTGATCTCGTGATTATCGTTAAAGTTGAAATTGGGTTAATACACTAATACGTGTGCATTTTGTGTTTAATTAGGAACTCAAGATTAAACCATAAGGCTATTACTGGTAACTTAAATCTGCAATGTGAGTCATTCTCTTTTTCTCAAATGCTTTTGCAAAACCCTAAATATTTTCCTAGTTGTATTTACATTGATTAAGTTTTTGTATTCTGAAATTACTACCGGTATATGGGGTTTTATATACACTACTAGTCCAGCATTACTATTGGACGAAAGTTAGCCAATAGTAATATGACCACAGCCACCTAGTGGGATAGGTGACAAATACTGATTGAGTAATTGAAAGATATAAACAAATGTAAAAACCCTTAATGCTGTAATTATAACAATGTGTCTTTTAGTACAAATTTGAATGAACTCACCAGTATTTTCACTGACCAAATGTTTTTAAAACGCGTTTCAGGTGATTTACTGTGAAGGAAAGGAAAGTGCTATAAAGCACTCTAACTTAAATAAGTGGCTATGTATACCTGAGTAAAACGTGTTTTGTAATCAAAGGTTTATCCCTGTAAAAAACCTTTATGTAAATATGGGTTTCATCCCACAGTTTATGAAATGAAAACTATGGTATTTTGAAAACTCTGATATTTTTCCTAACACCCGGTCCTGATGAATATTCCATTGCGATAATTTTAATAAACACCGGTACCACTTGTATTTGCTCATGGCTCCCGCCCAGGGTAGGGTCGGGGGCTGTGACAAAAGCCCATCTAGATAGAGTCTGTTAGGGGATGAGTTTTATTATGTCTGGATCATGTATCCTAAGACCTAGTCTGGATCATTTATCCTTAGCAGATGGTGCAGGAAGTCTGAAGATCAAGGATGCTTATTATTACTTATGTTATCTAACAATTGTTCTCTATGTTTCTAATGTTTATACGCAGGTAATGGGCGACGTGGACTTAGTCTATGTAGGAATCTCGCTGAATATGCTTCAAATAAAGCACGTGCATGATAGAGAGTAGCCATTATGAACGAACATGGGGGACTTGCACCTTTTTTCGTAGAGTTAGTTTGCTAGAGTTTTCTAATTATATGAAGGGGATGATGAGCTCGTTAGACATAATGAGCAACCTGCACACTTAGAACACTCGAAAACTCTCTCTCTCAAACACACTAGCAAACCCTTGTATTGAGCTCCATCATCATCCGAAGTTGTATTGATATTAACATTATTTGTTCAATATAGTTGGTGATTGGTAGTTTCCATCACCCGAGGTTTTTTATGCTGGAGATCTTCTAAAGATCAAGGGCTTTTTCCTCTTATAAATCTTCGTATTCATCGTCACTTATATTTCATATTCGATTACATAATTGTCCAATATTCAAGCATAC
Source organism: Scalesia atractyloides (assembly GCA_947069175.1). NCBI lineage: Eukaryota > Viridiplantae > Streptophyta > Magnoliopsida > Asterales > Asteraceae > Scalesia > Scalesia atractyloides. The sequence continues at coordinate 48,496,539 of CAMTDV010000001.1, read as the reverse complement.
TACCTCACAAATCAGATTTGGTTACATTATCCTTAATAAGATTTTTTACCAAAACAATTTGGCGCCCACCGTGGGGCAAGTGGTGCTTCAATTCTAAAGATTTTCACTCATTTCTGTTCATTTTCATTAACACCATGGCTTCTCAAGGAAAATCCACTTCATCTGCTATGCCGGCGGTTACTTCATCTCAAACCACTCTGTCATTGCTTCCCATTCCCCCACCATTCCAGAAGAATGTTGAAAATGCTCAGAAGAAGACATCATCTGTATTCCAAGGATCTAAAACTTCTACTGTTTCTTCCTCTACTACTACTACTAACAATGATCTTTCTGTTTTGTTTTTGCAGATCAAAAGCTACATGGAGCAGTAAAATAAGACCAATTAAAGGATCCTTCGCGAAATTGATGACACAAGAAGCAAAAGAAGCCAGCAGAGGATCAGTCTCCATTGATTCCTAGGGCGTTGGATTTTGTCACTTCGGTATCAACAATTTAGCATTCTAGAGGATCCACTGTCCAGCCTCAAGGATCCTCCATCCTTCAGCAAGGATCACTGGCAATGACTTAGTCTCAAGGATCATTCTACCAACCTGGAGGATCACATGAAATGTACCAGCATAAAGGATCCTCAGCTCGGATTCAAGGATCCATGGATTACTCATCAAGACCTTCAACGCAAACTTATCCTGGATCCAATGTCTTTCAGGATCAAGGATCCTCAGGGAGCCAACCACTTAGAAGCTCAGAAATCCATGATGGGGACTTCATCCCTATGCAGACTATTGCTTCCTCAGGCCCTACTGTGACAGTAGACTTGTCTTACCCCAGTTATACTTCTAGAATACCAACTTCAAGTCAACAAGGAGGCAACAATTTCCATAATACATCTTTTGATACTAACTATGGTTTTATGCAGGATGTAGGGATCAGTCAGGCCATGGCAAGGGAGCTATAAAAGCTCAAGAATATGATGTCCAGCGTCCCAGGAATAGTCAAGCCTAATCCTGAAATCTTAGATGGAAGCCACAAGATATCTTGTTTTGCACCACCAATATGCAATGAAGAGATAGCAAAATGTTTCTAAACGCCTAACTGAAGTTATATGAAGGTACAAGCGATCTAGAGGCGCACGTGGCACAATACCGGGAAAGGATGGAGATAGACCCCATCCCTAAAGGTTGAAAGAAGCTTGTTTATGCAAAGGCTTTGGTTCCACACTCACTGGATCAGCACTAAAATGGCTGATAAGTCTTCCTTCTTACTCTATAACTTCATTCTCACATTTAGTTAACCTATTTAATAATCAGTTTTCTTGTAGTAGAACTTTTGAAAGGTTAACTAGTGACCTATATAGAATTACCCGAGCTCGTGATGAATCCCTTAGGGATTATGTTACCAAGTTTGGGAGAGAATTCTTAGAAATCCAGAATCTTGATATTGCAACTGTTGTGGAAGCATTTAAGATGGGATTGCAAAAGGATCCTCCGTTTTATGATGACCTTGTCATGAACCCATGCAGGAGTTAGATGAAGTCAGGAACAGGGCCATGAGATTCATCCGATTAGAGGATGATAAAAGAATCCAAGACAAGCTCACTAGTTCTACCAAACAGGAGTACAATGACTAGAAGTAAGGATCCTTCTACTAGAATAACAGATCCAAGCCATACTCGAAGCCTGATAATCAAAATGTTCATGCAGTTGAACAAGACGAAGATGAGGAAGAATATCCTCGGATATCCGAATATTGTTTTTCTATTGACAATAGTGAGCTAATGCTTGCCTTGCAAAATTTAGGTGAGAAGGCAAGATGGCCAAAGAAGAATGAGAAATCAACATCCTTCAAGGACAAATCTAAATGGTGTGCATACCATGAAGATTTTGGCAACCTTACCGACGAATGCATGGGAGATAGACTACCTCCTCAGTAAGGGACACCTGGAAGAATTTCTTGGTAGGAAGAAATCAAGGATCCAGGATCCTGAAAAAGTACTGGAAAGGGATCCTCCACCACCTGCAGATGCCCAAATCATTAAATTTATTTCCAAAGGATCAGATATCAGTGGAACCTCGTTCTCAACGGAAAATAGGCATCCTAAATAAAAAGCTGGAAAACGAAGATAGGCTTATCGGGACCTCCACTCTAACTCAACTGAAAGTTATATCCTTTGATGAGGATGATTGTGTTAACATTCAGGTGCCACATCATGATGGCCTAGTTATTACTTTGTTTATTGCTAATCATTTTGTTCGCAGGATCCTTATAGATGGTGGGAGCTCTGTGAACATTATCCAATTTGATGTCCTGAAGAAGATGAACATCCCGAAACAAAAATAATTCCGAGATCATCGGTCCTGTAGGATTCAGTGGTGAGACAAAGAACATGCTGGGGGACATCAAACTCCCAATCTATATCGATGGGGTAAATTTTAATACAAAAATTTTATGTTATTGACTGTTTGTCTTGTTGCAATGTGATCCTTGGCAGGCCTTGGATACGTGAAACGAAAGATGTCCCTTTAACCTACCACCAATGTGTAACACTACCGACTCCTTAGGGAGTAGTAAAGATAGAGAGCGATCAATAAGATGCCAAGAATTACTATACCTCTTCAATGAAATCGACTTCAAAACCAAGGGCAGCATAACAATTACAGAAACCTCCAAGGGATGCCATGGAGGCAAGGGAACAAGACATCAAGAATGTAATATTGGATCCTCAGGATCCTGACATCGAAGTTCTCATAGGATCCGGGATCCCTGATAATATGGAACAAGATCTAGTATCCTTCCTGAAAAGAAGAAAGCCTACCTTTGCTTGGAAACACGAAGACATGACAGGTATCTCTAAAGACATTATTACACATAAATTAGGTATTGAAAAATCTTTCAGGCCTATTCATCAAAAAAGAAGGAAATTCACGCCCGAGAGAAATGCCATAATACTAGAAGAGGTAGATAAACTCTTGAAGGCAGGTATGACTAGGGAAGTAAAGTATCCATGATGGTTGGCCAATGTGGTGGTTGTTCAAAAGAAAAACGGAAAATGGAGGGTATGTGTGGACTTTACAGATTTAAACAAGGCATGTCCCAAGGATCCTTTCCTCTTGCCACACATTGACTCCATGGTGGATGCTACTACTCGTCATGAGTTACTGACCTTTATGGATGCTTCATCTGGGGTTCAACAAATACAGATGGAACCATCTGATCTAGAGGATACCGCATTCATGACCCCCACTAGTATATACTGTTATATTGATATGCCTTTCTGTTAGGGCATTAATTTTTAGTACTGTGGATCATGTATCCTGGGATTTAGCCTGGATCACTGATCCTTAATGGATGGTGTAGGAAGTCTAAGGATCAAGGATCCTTATTATTACTTATATTGACTAACAATTGTTTCCTATATTTTAACTTGTATTCGCAGGCACTTGACGAAGTGGGCTTGGTCTATGCTGAAATATCGGTGGATATGCTTCAAATGGGCACGTGCGTATTCGAGTGTAGCTATTATGGAGAACATGAGATAGTTGTATATTTTTCGGATAGTTAGTTAGCTAGGATATTTCTAATTATATCAAGGGGTATTGAGCTTAATTAGGGACAACTCTTGCACACTTTACCACTCTTGAAACTGCTCTTAAACACACACACTAGAATTCGATTGTAATAAGCTCAATATCATCTGAAGTTGTACTAGACTGTTCATTACTTGTTGAATAGAGTTGGTGATTGGTAGTTCCATCAACCGAGGTTTTTTATGCAGGAGGATCTTCTATAGATCAAGGGCTTTTTCCTCGTAAAAATCATTGTGTTCATAGCCATTTACATTTCATTTTTGATCATTCGATTGTTCAACATTCAAGCACACTACCTCACAAACCAAATTTGGTTACATTATCCCTAATCAGATTTTTGACCAAAACAATTTAGCGCCCACCATGCGGCAAGTGGTGCTTCAATTCCAAAACTTTTCGTTTATTTCCATTCATTTTCATTAGCTTCATGGCCTCCTAGGGGAAAGCTACTTCAAGTGCCATGCCGACAGTTACCTCATCTACAAACCACTATGCCTTTGCCTCCCATTCTCCCATCATTCCAAAAGAATGTGGAAAATGCTCAAAAGAAGACATCATCTGTCTTCCAAGGATCCAAAACTTCTACTACTTCATCTTCTGCTAATACTAACAGTGATATTTCTGATTTGTTTTCGCATATCAAAAGCTATATGGAGCAGCAAGACAAAACCAACCAAAGGATCCTTCACGAAATTGATGACATCAAGAAGCAGAAGAGGCCGGCAGAAGATCAGTCTCCACTGATGCCTTGAGCATTGGATTTTGTCACACCGGCATCAACAATTAAGCATTCTAGAGGATCCACTGTCCAGCCTCAAGGATCCTCTATCTTTCAGCAAGGATCACTGGCAATGACTCAGCCTCAAGGATCCTTCTACCAACCTGGAGGATCACAGGGAATGTACCAGCCTCAAGGATCCTACATTTAGCATCAAGGATCCTCAGCTCGGGTTCAAGGATCCATGGATTACTCATCAATACCTTCAGCACCAATATATATTGGATCCAATATCTTCTAGGATCAAGGATCCTCAAGGAACCAACCATTCAGAAGTCCATGATGGGGACTTCATCCCAATGCAAACTATTGCTTCATCAGGCCCTCTGTGACAGTAGACGTGACTTATCCCCAATACACTTTTGGAATACCACTTTTAAGCCAAATAGGAGGTAACAATTTTCATAATACATTTATGGATACTAATTATGGTTTCATGCAGGATGGAGGGATTAGCCAGGTCATGGCAAGGGAGCTACAAAAGCTCAAGGATATGATATCTAGCGTTCCAGGAAAGTTAAGCCTATTCCTGTGTAAGGGCATGGTCTGATAGGTTTACGTTTGTCTTGTATTCGTTTTTTATGGGCTAGTTAAAGGGTTGGTTAATAATGTATTTTGGGTGTTCGGTTTGGGCTTGGCCCAGTTATGTAGTTAGGTTGTCCCTATAGTCTATAAATACGGTGCACCTTAGTTTTGTTAGGGTTGTTGATTGTTCTGAAAACTTGTATGTGTGTACCAGACGATCCTTTGAGATCGTGTGCACTTTTGATATAATACAATCAATTGCTTCTTTATTATTCTACACTTTTCTCAGTTTTTTGCACTCTAATTAGTGTATTGTTATATCCGGTTTAAGTTCTTGGACTTCCAATGTCACACCCTGGTCGTAGCGGAAGCGCAATCGTGTGACTAGGAGGTAATCATTGCAACCAATTGTGTAATACAAAATAAATCAATAACGATGCCATATATGTTAAGTTGCAACCAAAGTTTACAAGTTCCCAAAACAAGTTACAAGGTTCAGACAAGTTCACAATGTTATCCAAAGTATAGTTTTTGCGTTGCATTACACTTTAAACCAAAAGATTGTTTTCATCATAAAATCATGTTGAGGTTTTGACCCTTTTATACCCATACGAGGTTGGGATATAAGAGACAAATCCTCCAAAAAGGCATTCTTTGTCATGTTCATTCCCACTTCCCGTACTCTTTCACTGGCTCAAGTTTTGCGTCCTAAAATACATGTAACTTTGAAAAGTCAACATAAAGCTGGCCAGTTCATGTAGTTATTATTTTCGTAGGAGATGTCTTGTTTGTAATCTAGTAATGAAATCTTAGTATATTATTAGCATTCATGGAGTTTAAGGATCTATCAATGCGTAGCTAGCACCCTGACATATGTGCCATAAGTAAGTAACCAAACCGAGACAACTCTTGACATCAATTGGGGTCACAAAAGCACTTCTAAAGGGTTAACAAACCAGGAGTGGAGTGCGTCTCAAACTCGATAGATCTATACCTTTTGCACCTTGGTCACTAAGTGATAAATGGTTACTCTTGTCATCATCCTACTTACGCACATTGATCGTGTTATCATCTAACCCCATAGCTAACATACCGTTTGTTATGACATGTATTTCCCCTCGATTGTTTTAAAAACAAAACTTTGAAATATTTGAAAGGAGGGACATGAACTCACAGTTTTGCGTTACGTAAGTCGTACTTATCGAATTCGGGTGTTTGTACACGTGTGTAACCTACATGTGTATTAACTTCATTAGACACCTAGGTCTCGTTGGACGTTGTACAAGTTGTTCATCTTGACTTCTTGTTGTGTATTTATTTATCATATTAGAACAACTTAAATATGATTATAGTGTTGGTAGTTTGTTTGTTCGATTAATATTTTTATACATATATATATATATATATATATATATATATATATATATATTCATTCTTAGATCGTGTGTGAACGGGCCTCGCCCTTCACATATCCTCGTGCCGTCATTGGGCCTAGCCCATGTCATGTATGTCATTGGGCCTAGCCCATGTCTTCATGTGATTGGGCCTAGCCCATGTAATTTATGTGATTGGGCCTAGCCCATGTCTTTATGTGATTGGGTCTAGCCCATGTAATTTATGTCATTGGGCCTAGCCCATGTGTTTATGTTATTGGGCCTAGCCCATGAATTTATGTCATTGGGCCTAGCCCATGAAATTATATGTTTGGTGTAATTGAGCCTCGCGCATGTCTTTTATATAATGGGCCTAGTCCAACTTAATTTCATGAGTCCATATCATTTATAATCTTGCACTTGGTAATTTTTACTAAGTTTATACTTTTAAGTATGTTTATATACTTTTATGAAATCACTTAGTAATTTTTATGCATCTTAACTTTCCGGATTTTGTCATCGATAAATATATATATTCGTTAAGTGTCTAAAATATATCATTTTTAGACATGTCGTCGTTGTGGTTTAATATATATATTTCCGCATCGAAAATAGCCCAACGTTGTAGTAGCTCTTCATGTTGGCGATATGTTCGTTGATTGCCGACAGGACGGTGTATTGTGTAAATTCGACCATTGTCCGCATTACTTCATTTGTCTGATTATTGTTTCAAGCGTATTGTAAAAGTGTATGTGTTCATGTTATTTACACTTGGTAATTCTTCAAGAGTTTGAGGTGTTGTATAAGTTGGGTATTTTGTGGTGTATACCCTAGACTTTCTAGAGTCATACACATACATACACATGTTTCAAGCGTATTGTAAAAGTGTATGTGTTCATGTTATTTACACTTGGTAATTCTTCAAGTTCCGTTAATCACCCCGTTAATTACACTTTAATCGCGATTAGATTTTTAGAAAATTTCGCCATATTTTCCCCTATACTATCATTTCCCCCGTTTCAAAAACGTATTTAAATCATGTTTAAACCCACAATCAAGATCAATTTTCAACTCAAGTTAACATATCACTTTTATATGCTTTATTTATACACTTATTCATCCTCATTTCCATGGTCTTTGGTAAATATATACTAACTACTTTACTTAAAAATAATTAGATCTCACATATTTATTAAATCATTTAAGACACCATTTTTGTTATATCTTCGAATCAAGATTTTCATTTAAACCACTTTGTTTACTACACTTTTTAAGATGTCCATAACTTAAATCATGGTGCTTATTCTTTATAAAAGTCACACATGTGTAGCAAATCATTTTTTTAAGTTGTAGTAAACTTCATGGATCACCATGAAGTTGATGATCTTGTTTAAATTTAAACATCACCAGGTTAAATCATCATTTATATTTTATTCATACAAGATTATCCACTTTAAACATCTTACTTTAACATAATCAACATAATCATGCTAACTAGTTAACACTAATACACATAATCAACACATAATAAACTATATTTAGTAGATTATTAAGGTGAGATTTGGGTTTTTAAGTTGGATTCTTCTTTATTTTCAGGATGATCAACAAGTACTTTCCTAAACCATACATCATAAGGAGCTTAAATATGGTGAAAGATTTGCTTACAAGTTTGCACAAGATTAAGTGAAGATTAAGAAGAAGATGAAGCTCCAAAGAAAGCTCCAATGATCCGTCATTCTTGCAAACTCCTTAGAGGATCTTGTGAGGGCTTGAAAGTGAGTAAAATATGGTGTTTAATGGTGGAAAAAGTGGTGGTTTAGGGTGGTGGTGGTGGTAACCATGAATGGGGGAGGGTGTTAAAGGGGTTTCTTATATATATATATACATATATATATATATATACATATATATATATACATATATATATATATTGAAATAAAGTAAGGAAACATGATGATGATTTATATAAATCATCAAGTCAAAATCACATCTTGCTACCGTACTTAGATCTTTATTTTTCAACATAAATCAAGTGGGCAGGAGCCCACATGGGGGGGGGGGTTAAGTGTAAATTATTTTCAATATGTGTTAAATTGTAAGATATTTATGTGATTAAACTTAAGTATGAGGATTAGGGATTGGTCTTGTATCATTAGTGAGTAATTAGGGTTTAGGGTGTTAATCAATATTAATTAGTCCCCTTGACTAATTGGTATTATTTTGGATGGCAGAAACACCACTAGTTTGCTCATAGATACGATATCGTTAATACACGGACTTTATTGTTTCGTATCGGAAGCTTTGGTTTTTGACCACCATAAGTGCCTGGTATTTATTTAGAGCACTTCCGTCATAGAAATATGATTAACTAGCTCACTAGTCGAGTATATGTTGAGTTTGGATGGCCGAAACGCTTTCCGTTGAATTATTTGCTCAATATCGGTGTTTATATATTTTGCCGTCGAACATTTCCGAGAGTTGTGTTTCCATGACCTCAAGATAGTTGAAGGGATTCCGGATCCCAAATGAAGCTTAACTAGCTCTCTAGATTAATGTATGAGGCTATTAGCCATTGAAATTTTTTCGGTTCGACAATCGGTCGCTTTCCGGTCAAGTTTTGCACTGCTTGTCGTACGACCGAAAACGATGTCTTTTATGTATTTTTGATATTCTCGTATTGTTTTAGGGTTTTTATCATTGTTTTGTTATAGTTCTAAAACCCGAAAAATACCGAATAAATGTTGTGGACGAATTGAAATTGTCACCTTTTTAGTCGAAACGGACAATTTTGTAATTTAGGCGTTGTACCGGAAAGTTTTGTATTATTGCAAGATGTGTTCCAACATTAGTGTTTTCATGTATATATGGACTCATTTATGGCATTAGCATGACGTTATTCATTGTTCTGTTTCGTTTTAGCGGTTTTGCTGACATGGATAGTGCAACCGCGAATAGAGTGCCCAACACTTTCTACCAACACTTTTAGGGCATAGTTTGACTTGTTTCGCGTCATAACGAAAACCAACATATGTTATGGCATGATTTACTTGTCCTACACTTATGATATGACGTACGACTCAGTTATGTAATCAAATTACAATATAATGCATGAGATTATGTACTAAAAATAATGATTAGATTGTATGAAATTACCGGTTATTTGCCATTTGTCACATACTCCCCCTGTTAAATAGAATTTTGTCCTAAAATTCACCTTGAGGCATCCTCTGAAGGAGTCTCATTGAACAGATGTGGGTACTTTGTCTTGATTTGATCTTCACGTTCCCACTTATGCTTGGGTCCATGATGTGAGTTCCAGTGAACTTTGACTAGTTTGATTCGACTTTTCCTTGTCTTTTGAACTTTCCAGTCCATAACCTCAACGGGTTCCTCCTTAAACTAGAGTTTGTCATCAATATGAATTCCATCCGCTGGGATGATAACCGTGGCATTAGTTGTGCTTTTCTTTAGGTTAGACACATGAAATGTGTCGTGTATGTTGTTGAGTTCTTCTGGCAGTTTTAGCTTGTAAGCCATTGTACCAACCTTTGCCAGAATTTCAAAAGGCCCAATGTAACTCGGGTTTAGCTTTCCGCGCTTCTCAAATCTAGCTACGCCCTTCCAAGGCGAGACTTTTAGTAACACTTTATCTCCGACCTCGAAGGATAATGGTTTGCGTCTTCGATCTGCGTAGCTCTTTTGCCTATCCCGAGCTGCCTTGATATGCTCACGAATTTTGAATATTTTTTTCTGTGGTTTCTTGAACTAGTTCGGGACCAATGAGTTGTTTGTCACTGACTTCCGCCCAACATAGCGGAGATCAACATTTTCGTCCATAAAGTACTTCGAACGGCGCGGCCTTGATACTTGTGTGACAACTGTTATTGTAGTAAAACTCTACCAATGGTAAATGAGTATCCTAGTTTCCGCCCAAATCCATCACACATGCCCGAAGCATGTCTTCCAACGTTTGGATGGTTCGCTCGCTTTGACCATCGGTCTGCGGATGAAAAGCTGTGCTTAAATCTAAGTGAGAACCAAACGAAGCTTGAAATGATTGCCAAATCCGCGACACAAAGCTACCATCTCTATCTAAGATTATCGAGACCGGCACTCCATGATGTGCCATGATTTCCTTAAGATAGAGTTCAGCTAACTTCTCGGTACTGTCTTTCTCACAGATTGGTAAGAAGTGAGCTAACTTGATTAGCCGATCAATGATAACCCAAATCATGTCATGTCCTTGACCGGTCCGCGGTAGTTTTGAAATGAAATCCATTGAGATTTGTTCCCATCTCCAAACATGGATCTCAGGTCGTTGTAATAGACCAAATGGTTTTTGGTATTCGACCTTGATCTTTGCACAAGTTAGGAATTTCCCAACATAGGTCACAATATCTCCCTTGAGATTAGGCCACCAATAATACTCCTTTAATCTTGATACATTTTATCAGATCCTGTGTGTATCGAGTATTTGGACTTGTGTGCTTCATCCAGCACCAAGCCTCGTAGATTGCCAAAATAGGGAATCTAGATCCTTCCCATGAAATATAAAGTTCCATCCTTGTTTGGTTCTATTTGTTTTTCCATTTCCCATAATGATTCCGCTTGAATGTTTTCTAGTTTTAGAGCTTCTTATTATGCATCGTGCCCTCAAGTGGTAAAGTTCCTCTGAATCATCAGCTCTAAAGCTCGTACTTGTAAAGTTTTTACTCTTTCCTTCCGGCTCAAGGCATCTGCCACTACATTTGCCTTGCTCGGGTGATACTTGATCTCACAGTCATAATCATTCAACAATTCCACCGAACACCATTGGCGCATATTCAGTTCCTTTTGATTGAATATGTGTTGAAGACTTATATGATATGTGAATATGGCACACTTAGTGTCATATAAATAATGACGCCAGATTTTTAAAACAAATACCACTGCGCCTAGCTCTAGGTCATGAGTGGTATAATTCTTTTCGTGAACTTTCAACTGGTGAGATGCGTGTGTGATGACTTTTTCACGTTTCATTAACACGCAACCCAAGCCTTGATGCGATGCATCACAATGCACCACAAAGTCATCAGTACCATCTGGAAGTGACAATATCGGCGCCTTACATATTTTTTCCTTTAATAATTGAGATTCGATTCTTGTGTTTCTCCCTAATCGAACTTTCATCCTTTTGTGTAAGCGAGGTTAGCGGCTGAGAAACCTTCAAGAAGTTCTCAATAGATCCCGGTAATATCCCGCTAAACCTAGATATTTCCGTACTTTCGTGGGCGTACTTGGAGCATTCTAGTTCTTATGGCTTCTATCTTTGATGGGTCGACGTGTATCCCATCCTCGTTCACTACATGACCGAGAAATTGTACCTCTCGAATCCAAAATTTGCATTTTGAGAATTTCACATTTCGCATTCAGTGTATCCTTCTTTAATAGCCCCAATATAGTTCTCAAATGTTATTCATGATCTTCCTCGGTTCGTGAGTATTTTAATATGTCATCAATAAATACTATTACGAACTTGTAAGTGTAAGGTTTGCATACTCGGTTCATCAAATCCATAATTATGGTAGACGCATTGTTAAGCCAAAAAGGCATAACAAGGAATTTATAGTGACCGTAGCGAGTCCTAGATGCCGTTTTAGGAATACCTTCCTCTTGGAATCTTTGTTGATGATAACCGGATCTCATGTCAATCTCGGTGTAGAAGCTCGAGTCTTGTAATTAGTCGTATAAATCGTCAATCCTTGGTAATGGGTGCTAATACTTAATGGTGAGTTTCTTCAACTCTCGACTATCTATGCACATCCGAAAGCTTCCATTCTTCTTCTCGACAAAAGGCACTGGAGCTCCCCGTGGCGAGGAACTCGTTCTAATGAATCCTTTGTCTAACAACTTTTGAAGTTGTGTAGATAGTCTTTGCATTTATGACAGAGCTAATCGGTATGGAGGCTTCGCTACTAGTCCGGCTACCAGCACCAAATCAATGCGAATGTTGATGTGTCGTTGCGGAGGTAATCCAGACAAGTCTGATGGAAAGACTTCGAGGGAATTCCCTTACAACGGTTATTTCCTCCAATTTTGGCTCCTCATTTTCCTTGTCGACTATTTGAGTTAGAAAGGCTATGCAACCTTTCTATAGGCATTTCTGGCCTTCATGCACTTAATGATTCGTAAGGGTGTCTCGTGCTTCTCTTCGTGTACTACAAGTGTTTCTTCGTCTGGCAGTATGTGGATAGTTTTCTCAGGACAACATACTTCCGCTCGGTTATACGTTAAAAAGTCTATGCCAAAAGCTACGTCGCAACAACCCAGATAAATGGGTAAAAGATCAACATTAAATTCTCGTTCTCCAAGTTCCAAAGTGCATCCTTTTATAACTTCCCTGACTTGACTAATTTACCGTTGGCAAATCCTATAGAATGAGGGAACGTCTATCTTACTTGACTCTAGGTCAAGTATATTTTGAATTTTATGGAGATGAACTAAAATCAGCACAGGTATCAAACAAGATGGATGTGAGGTGTTGGTTGATAGGAAACGTGTCGGTGACCTTTAATGATTCCTCATGACTCAGCTAATTCCCCATTAGCTAACTTGATAACGTGTCTAATTTACATAACTTCAATTTGAGTATATGCTTAACACCTAAAGACACTAGCTAAGCTAGGTGTTGGTATCAAAAGAGTTGACACGTAATGATTGTAGAGTAAAACGTATGCATGACGACATCAGGATCTTGTGGGGGTATCCATAGTTTCTGCTCACTCACACTTTAATTCACCTGTCTGATTCATTCAAGACGTTCATGCTTGAAGTGGCCTTCGTGCCACACTTAACATCCTTGTTCTTGGTTGAGTCTTACTAACTTATTAGTTTCTGTTTTGTGTCTTGATTCACCACACTTCTACTCTTGGCACTTTTGCAAGTGCCCTCATGAGGAAATTTTCACTTATCACATTTAGGATTTCAGTAAGTTATCAGCATATTTCTTGGTGCTAGCATCAATTATGGCAGCAATTGCCTTCGTTTCTATCATCACGGAAGTTCCCTTTCATTTGTTACTCACTCTCGATCCTGCCTTAAGGGGTGTGTATTTTCGCTTCTCGTCACTAGTAGATTCCATATGCGTTTCCTTCCTATCCGCACCTTTCTTTGATAATTTATCATTCTCACCGCATCCTGGGTGAGACTAACTGTGAGAGCTTACTGTTTGAGTGATGAAGGTAGGGTGGGATGATGTGGTCATGTTTGGTTCTTAGAGGCTAAATCCCAAATGTAGCGCTCAATGTGTTTGATTTCAGGTGTTCCCAAGTATGGAACAACCCTTGAGAGATCGTGAAAGCGTCGAGTGTAACCAACAACGTTGGCTGCAATCATGATCGAGTTCTAGGATCCTGTTTCTACCCTTGGAATCCAGTCAACGAGCAATACTCTTCTCGCATAAGATTCTTGAGTTCTTCCCATGATAACCTCTTCGTAGTATCACTCCTTAAAGTTTCTACTTGAGGATTTCACCAAGTTAATGCTTCATTCAACAGGAGACTTTTTGTTTACCTAATCGTTTACTCAGTAGTGCATTTACTAGCATTGCTAACCGACTCCGTTGTCTTGCTACCATACTTAGATCTTTATTTTTCAACATAAATCAAGTGGGCGGGGGCCCACATGGGGAGGGGGGTTAAGTGTACATTATTTTCAACATGTGTTAAACTGTAAGATATTTATGTGAATAAACTTAAGTATGAGGATTAGGGATTGGTCTTGCATCATTAGTGAGTAGTTAGGGTTTAGGGTGTTAATCAATATTAATTAGTCCCATTGACTAATTGGTTTTATTTTGGATGGCAAAAACACCACTAGTTACTCATCGATACGATATCGATTAATATATGGACTTTATTGTTTCGTACCGTAAGCTTTGGTTTTTGACCACCATAAGTGCCATGATGTTTATTTAGAGCACTTCCGTCATTAGAAATATGATTAACTAGTTCACTAGTCGAGTATATGTTGAGTTTGGATGGCCGAAACGCTTTCCGTTGAATTATTTGCTCAATATCGGTACTTATATATTTTGCCGTCAAGCATTTCCGAAAGTTGTGTTTACGTGACCTCAAGATAATTGAAGGGATTTCGGATCCCAAATGAAGCTTAACTAGCTCTCTAGATTAATGTATGAGGCTATCGGCCATTGAAATTTTTTCGGTTCGACAATCGGTCGCTTTCCAGTCAAGTTATGCACTGCTTGTCGTACGACCGAAACGATGTCTTTTATGTATTTATGATATTCTCATATTGTTTTGGGGTTTTGATCATTGTTCTGTTATAATTCTGGAACCCGGAAAATACTGAATAAATGTTGTGGACGAATTGAAATTGTCACCTTTTTTAGTCGAAACGGACAATTTTGTAATTTAGGCGTTGCACCGGAAAGTTATGTATTATTGCAAGATGTGTTCCCACATTAGTGTTTTCATGTATATATGGACTCTTTATGGCATTAGCATGCCGTTATTCATTGTTCTATTTAGTTTTAGCATTTTTGCTGACATGAAAGTGCAACCACGAATAGTGCGCCCAACACTTTCTACCAACACTTTTAGGGCATAGTTTGATTTGTTTCGTGTCGTAACGGAAACCAGTATATGTTATGGCATGATTTACTTGTCCTACACTTATGATATGATGTACGACTCAGTTACGTAATCAAATTACGATATAATACATGAGATTATGTACTAAAAATAGTGATTATATTGTACGGAATTACTGGTTATTTGCCATTTGTCACATACTCCCCCTGTTAGTGTGCGACTGACACTTTAATGTGAGGATGGTTATACTGTTGGACTGTTAACATTTATAAACATTTGGACTGTGTGACCCGTTTCTTATGGACTATTTGGACTGTGGGACCCATAATAAAACTGAAAAACTATAAACTGTTAAACATTATTTTTAATATTCTGTTACTAATAGTTTAAGTTTTCAGCAATGGAGTTCACTAACCAAATGTCATTAAGTAAAGTCAGCAAGAATCAAGATTTGGACAATGTCATTGGAACTATGAATATGATTCCTAGGCTACATTTGGGGGATTCGTTCTCTGAATGGAAATTTCGTTTTATTCAATACATGAAAATAGAGGATCCTAAGGCATGGAGATCAATTTGCAGAGGTCCAGCTGTTATCACATATGTGTAGTTGTAGAGAAAGGAACAACTTCTGTGAAGCCTGTTTCAGCTTATGATGATGAAGACTATGAAAAGATTGAGATTGACTATAAGGCTTTGGGAATGTTGCATTCTGCATTAGTCCCAGAAATTGATATTGGTGTTCGTGAATCAAAATCTGCCAAAGATTGTGGGATGCTCTTTTGGCAATGTATGAAGGGAATGAAGAAATGAAGGAGAGCAAGGGGGAAATGTTGACTCAGAAGTTAAAAATGTTTAATCATTTTCCTGGTGAAACTCTTGAGAATTAGATCCAAAGGTTCATTGCAATGGTCGGTAAGATGTGAACACATGATATGATGCTTCAGAACTCAGTGGTCAACAAGAAGCTACTGAATGCCCTGCCAAGACACTAGGATACAAATGTCATCCTCATCAAGAGAACCAAAGACCTGACCTGTATGAGTCTTGCAGAAGTAATTTCATTGCTCAAGTCTTATGAACTGGATGACAAGTAAAGATTGTATAATCATACATCAAGTTACAACAATGCTGCTATTGCATCTAACACAACCCTGGTCTCACAACATGGAGTCGGGTCATTTCAGATGTTTCCTTCTAGCACTCCCACTCCCACTTATTTAGGTGTTCATACTCACTCACTATGGTTACATATCTACTGCACCATTTTAATTAGTAAACCCTGTTCACATTGCTCCAGTTCCTGCTACATCTGGTCCTACTTCAAGCAATTTAACTCCTTTTGTAGTCTCGAAAGAAGTTCACAAAACATGGCTTTCATGGCGGGAGTTATGAACTGCTATTATGCCTTTGCTGCTGGGAAGCTCACTGCTAACAACATAGGGTCAGATGAGCTAAATGAAGTCCATCCTGACGACATTGAGGAAATGGATATCACTTGGCAATGGCTATGGCAGTGTTTTGGGTGAAAGTTTTCACTAAAAGGACTGGCAGAATCAACTTGGAAGCAGCCAACAAGGATCTTGGATGGAATAAATCAAAGCTGAGGTGCTTTAACTGCCATGAGTTGGGACACATCGCTCACGAGTGTAAATAGCTAAAGAGGGAGAGATCAGCAAATGTCACTGTCACTCTTACATCAGCCTCAAGACCTGCTATTCCGGCTACTGCAAATAAAACTAGTGCTAACTCAAGAAACACTTCTGGATCATCCTCAGTTGCCAATCCTAGCACCACCATGGTAGCTCAAGAAGGAGGAGGATTCGATTGGTCTACTCAGATGGCTGATCTGAACATCAATGAAGAAACGGTGTATTAAGCTTTCATGGCGCAGATGCATGATCCCACTCCGACTGCCACTGAGGTATATGTTGATAATATTTGTTGTACTAGTGCATGTCGAGCCAAAGTAAGTGGCTATAAAGAACAGGCTGACTCGTCAATTATGTAACTGGAACTATCCAAATCTGACTTATATCATATTAAAAAGAAAATAAATGGTTACAAGGATATGGTGGAGGCAGAGAAACGTGATATTTGACAATTGCATAAGGATCTGAGTCAAGAAAAATGTAGGCATCTCCACTTTAAAGAACTCTCTGAAAAATTAACTGTTGAACTTGATTCTCTAAAATCGACCTTTGAAAATATGGAGTTTAATTAATTTATGTTTCAAGTGAGAAGGTAGAGAAAATGATAAATAAACAGTTAAAATATAGTCAAAAGGAAACTAGGAATAAGGTTTTGGGATTTGTGTGCATTCCTCTACCATACAATCATCCCTATACCTCTATTACTTTGACGGAAGAGAAGATCGCCAACATGCCTGACATGGTCTATGGGCGAGCGAATGATGTTAAAGTTAAACGTGCAAAACAAAAGAAAATCTAAATCACACACCCCGATAAAACTGAAATCAAGTTAGATAAACAGGCCGTTAACAAGGTATTCGTAAAATCTGCTGATTCTTCGAAACAAACCGAGGCTCTAAATTTTTAGAAAAATGCTAATATTGATTAACACTTCCAATATTAATCAATAATGAACCTACTGATTCTCAAAATTTATATGAGTTACAAAATCAAATGAAGGAGTCTCGGATTAATTCGAGAAGTCATGATTTGCTATGATGAACGATTGGGCTATGTTCATCAAAGAATTTGAATCCACCAAACCTTTCGAAGCAACTGCTTCATTTGGATCTTCATGTGATTCCTCAAAAACAAAAAAATGTGAGAAATCAAATTGATTGAATATGTTGATTCTACTAAAGATTCATCTAAAACAGTGGAATCAAAATCAGTGACCGCAGAATCAGAATCCACAACAGAAGTCTCTGTTCTGTCAAAAAATGCAATCGATTCTGAATCTCCTGAACGAACAGTGTTATTTTAAGCTGAGAGCAGTACAGCAGATTCCACTGACACTGTTCTGAAAAAATGGAAGTTACTAATCTTGCTACTTCGTGTGGAGAAAAAATGATTGTTGAAGATTGGGTAGAGGATGATGAGAACGATGATGTTGAATTGCTTGATTTAAAAATAAAAATTTAGAAAAACAATCTTTCAATTTTTGAAAATTCAAACAATGTTTCAATTTCTGCTAATAATTTGAATTGTGTGGGCTCTTTTTTTAAGAGCGATGAATGTTTAAATACTTGCTTTGATTCCGTTTCTGATTGCATAAATTCTGTCATTTTGCCAAATAAGTCTGACGCGTCTAATAATTTGTTGGTGAACAAGTTGGACAGGGTGGTCAAACAAAGTATGTTCTACCTAAGTCAAAATCGAAAATTGTGTATGCTGATAATATAGATAATAAAAATTCGAATAAACAAGAAATGAATAAGAAGGGCAAGGATCAAAATAAGTCTGTTTTGTTGAGACCTGAGAAACCACACATGTCTTATTGTTCTGAAAAGGCTGATGAATCTCCAACAAAGCCTCATGTGAGACGTCAAATATGTTACACATGTGGCATCGTTGGACACATAGCTAGAAATTGTCAGCATCGTCTAGAAAAACTCACTGAGGGAAATGTCAGAAGGCTACAAAAGGGAATAACAAACAATCTAAACAGGTGAAGCTTAAACAACCTAAACCTGTGAAGAGTCTGGATTCCAAGGTGAAGCTTTCTGATGGAGATTGGAACAAGGCAAAATCTTTGAACAACAAAAAACAGTTAAAGTCTCAAGGGCAAACTATGAAATGTTTAAAATTTTTTAACACAACTAGGCAAATCTGGAGACCTAAAAGTCCTGTTCAATCTACAATCCCAAATCCTCATGTTCTAGCCATAGAACCGTCTGCTTAAACAATAATATGCTTTGGATGAAAGTAACCTACATTAACACAAATGGATTACCCGCTACCACCTTGGCATGGGTTCCTAAAACTAACTGATTCCACCACATGTGTAGGAACAACTATGGAGGACTATCATTAGACTCTGGTATATTGATAGTGGCTGTTGCAGACACATGATAGGAGACTTATCTCAGCTAAGTGATATTGAAGAATTTAACGGTGGATTTGTCGCCTTTGCGGGAGGTGAGAAGGGTCAAATCACTCGTCGAGGCACTGTAAGAAATGGTGATCTCTGTTTCAAGAATGTTAATTACGTTCTCGAGTTGAAGCACAACCTATTGAGCGTCTCTCAAATTTGCGACAACGGCTACTTAACTCACTTCACCAACAAAAGCTGTCTTATATTAAAACAAAGAATTTCATTGTTGACGACTGGATTCTGATGAAATCAGACAAAAGGGGAATTCTTACGTGATTGACATGAATAAACCACCTTCTGAAAGCATTACCTGTTTGTTTTCTAAAATCTCTGAACATAATGCCATGCTGTGGCATCGTCGTCTTGGACATGCAAATGTCAAGAACCTGAACCGTCTTGCAAAACTGCGGTCGGTAAGGGATTTACCTATCAAAGATTTTATAACATTTGATAAATGTGTTTCTTGTGCAAAAGGCAAACAATATAGAAAACCTCACTTTCCTAAGACGATTAACTCTATTGACAGCGTGCTGCAGCATCTTCACATGGATCTTTTTGGTCCAGTGAATGTGCTCAGCATCTTAGGAAAGTCTTGTTGTTTAGTTATTACTAATGATTTCTCACGTTTTACATGTTTTTTCTTCTTAGCTAACAAAAGCGAGATTACAGAACTTGTCAAAAGGTTCATCATCTTTATGGAGAATCAAACCAACAAGAAGGTAAAGCGGATTCGAAGTGATACCGACATGGAATTCAAGAATGCAGAGCTTAACTTCTTTTGCGCTCAGAAGGGAATTGCCAGGCAATACAGTGTCGAAAAAACTCCGTAGCAAAATGGAGTTGCAGAAAGAAGGAATAGAACCCTGATTGAAGCAGCTGGCACTATGTTGTGTGACTCCAATCTCCCTGTTTTCTTCTGGGACGAGGCGATAAATATAGCGTGTTATGTTCAAAACAAGGTGTTGATAAATAAGGCACAAATGAAAACGCCTCATGAAATCCTTTTCGGTGTCAAACCCTCCATTGCTCACTTTCGAGCTTTTGGCTGTCCATGTACTCTAATGCATCTAGACGCAACACTCAAGTTTGATGCAAGAGGGGATGAATGTTTCTTTATTGGTTATGCCGGTATAGCAGCGCAAGAGAACAAAACTACATACAGAGTGTATATCAAATCAACAAGGCAGATTGTCGAATCATTTGATGTACATTGGCTTGAAGAAAACAAGATAGATGCTGGAAACAGGCCATTTACTCTCTATAATTATGCGCATTTATTCAAATCATGTGATATCTTTGATGATTTACCTCCTGTTATTTCCGCAGATAAATCAGGTGCTTCAAGCATTGCTCCAAGCTCATCGATCATAATTAGTAACGCTGATGAAAGGGGGATGCTGAAGCTGAGGGGGATGCTGAAGTTGTAGGGGATAGCACAACTGCAGCCTCGACTTCAATTTCTGTAGCTGGAACGCAAGAAGTTACAGATCATATGGATTCTCTTAACACAAAACAAGAAGTCTCAAACTCAACTGACGATGAAGATTCATCAAACAATCCGAACGACTTGTTTTCTAATGATCTAATTCCAGACGAGTATGTTGGGGATGAATTAGTAGAGGAGTCTGTGACGGAACCCCAAAACCTGTGGAAATTGAGAATTTGACAAATCTGCCGCCGACAGGAACAGTTCAAGAATCTTCTCTACCCACTAGTGTTCAGAGGAACCACCCTATGGAGAATGTGATTGGACCCATTAGGGCTGGGGTATTGACCAGAAGTTAGAAAGGAGTTATCAACACATGCCATGCTTCATCTTACAAATCAAGCCGGAAACAACCCAAATGGCTCTTTGAGAACCAAGTTGGGTGGATGCTATGCAGGATGAGCTAAACCAATTTGAGAAATTGAAAGTATGGAGATTAGTCAAGCTGCCTGTGGGAAAGAAAGTACTTGGAACTATATGGGTTTATCAAAACAAAAGGGATGATAGTGGAGTGATCGCTAGAAACAAAGCAAGACTGGTAGTGTAGGGTTTTAGACAGATTGGGGGGCTTGACTATGACGAGGTGTACGCCTCTGTTGCTAGATTAGAATCCATTCGATTTTTTCTAGCATATGCATCATTCAAAGGGTTCATAGTCTATCAGATGGATTTGAAGATGGTGTTTCTGTATGGCAAAGTGAAAGAGGAAATATATATTGAACAACCACCTGGTTTTGTTAATCCATGATATTCGGGACATGTCTATAGGCTTGATAAGGCACTGTATGGATTGCATCAAGCACCCGTGCATGGTATGCTACTCTGACCGAACATCTGCTAGCAAATGGATACACTCGTGGAATCATCGACCAGACTCTATTTATTCGTAAGGTGGGTGAAGACCAAATCCTAGTGCAAATCTATGTGGATGACATCATCTTTGGGTCCACTATGCACTATGCAAAGAGTTTGAAGAAGTCATGAAGAAGCAGTTTGAAATGAGTGCTTTGGGATAAATGAACTTCTTTCTGGGTTTGCAAGTTCGTCAAGACTCAACAGGTATTTTGATTCATCAGGGAAAGTATGTTGACGATATCATTACAAAATTCAAACTTCAGGATGTGAAGCCTGCAGACACTCCTATGGCAGAAAGACCAGTTATGACCGAAGATCTAGAAGGAGAAGCTATTGATGAGACATTATACCGGTCCATGACTGGATCGTTGATGTATTTAACTGCCAGTAGACCGAACATTATGTTTGCTGTGTGTCAGTGTGCATGCTATTAGGCCACTCCTAAACTTTCTCACTTAAATGCTGTCAAGAGAATCTTTCGATATCTTAAGAGCAAGCCTAGGCTTGGTCTGTTATATAGAAGATATTCCCCATTTGATTTATGTGCTTTCCCTGACAGTAATTTTAGAGGTGCAGGTAGGGATATGAAGTCCACATCCATTGGATGCCAGTTCTTGGGAGATAAACTCATCTCCTAACGATGCAAAAAGTAGCAGATTGTATCACTTTCAACTATGGAGGCTGAATATGTAGCGGCTTCAGCTTGCTGCTTCCAGGTGATATGGATCCAACATCAACTAGTGGACTACGGTTTGAATTTCTCCTACACTCCTATCTTTTGTGACAATGATGCAGCCATTCAAATAGTGAAAAATCCTGTGTATTTTTCTAAAACTAAGCACATTGACATAAAAATTCATTTTATTCGTGACTCATTCAACAAGGGACTCATTTCGATGGAACCGATTTATGCTGATGATAATGCCGCCGGTTGATCGAGCACGATTCACTGATCTTCTTGAGCTTCTCAAAATGGTCCAATTCTAGGATTGAACTTAGTCACACAAAAACATTTCTCTTCGTTTGTATATAAATTTGTTTCTTAAAATTTTTTTCGGTTGTTCTTTTTTTTTTTTTCAATTTTAAGCAAAAATTTAAGGGGATATAGTCTGTCTGTCTCTCAGAAAAATTCAATAACATTGAAAAATGCATAAAAATACAAAAACATTTAAAAAATTCAGAAAATTACAAAATTAGTTTTTTCTAAGCCTTTTGATCTAACATGGGAAATGAAATGAATTCTCACTATGTTGATTAAGGCTGACTCATGTAAGACCAATATTGAAATGGTCTGACTCTAGAGCGATATATTGGTAGGCTTTATCCTGATGGCTGGAAACTTTGATTGGTTCTGTGTAGAACATAAATTACATTATGACCTCAGGAAAGAACATCACTTGGAATTAGGACACTTCTATTTGAATGCCTATGTGATGTCCTGATACACACAATTTTGTTCTAGTTTTAAAATCTTTTCTGAACAACTCGTGTATCTCCTCTGTTTTGCATGAGCAAAGACTTGGAGGTGCTGGGCAACGTGAGCTTCTGCTGCATCCAAATACATGCTGACCTAGTTGTACGTTGTCGCGCTATAGATCGATTTCCACCCAAAAGAGGCCCTCTAGTGGCCAAAAGAAATCCCAAAACCTACATCAAATTGGAAAATCAATTTGATTTGTATATTATATCCATTTTTCTATATATGATCTTTTCTGTTCTCTCCTCAACCATGTCCCAGTCAAGTTTCAGAATTTTAGAACATGCTTGTGAAAATATGTGGTAGGGAAACTGCATGCATGATAGAGTGTACTGATTTTAATTCCAGGATTTGATTGTGATTTGTTTGGGTGCTCATATTAAATTAACTAAAACATGATAAATTAGTTACGGACAGTCATATGGAAGAGGTCTAAGGAGATAAGTTTAAGTGGACAAACATACTAGCAATCGTTCGGATCATCCAAAGTAAATTAGTGTTGATAAGTGTAGTCTGGCCTGAAACACCGTGATTTGATCCCGTGAGAAAAGTGCTTGCAAATAGATTTGTGTTTGTGTTTAATTATATTTCTTAGTGTGTGTAGTATTTATTGTTATCGAAAATGTGGCCCTATTCAAGATTTGAAAAACACCATGTTTTTCTTCAACACTCGTTTGCATAAAAGAAATTGAAGTTTTTTTGGTCTCGGGATTCGAGCTGGGTCATCGCACACTTGGTGAGACCCATAAAATCCAAAACAGGGTTACGATGATTGGAGGGCCACCGCACAGTTGGTGGGCCCACTAAATCGAAAAGAGGGTGTAGGGTATTAAATGATAAAATTGTTTGAAGGCTGCACCATTCTCAATCATTTTTCAAAATTACACATCGCACACTTCTCTCTCTCTGTTCATCTTCTTCATCAACCAAGTTCAATCATTAAAACTCTAAATCTACTGATCAACATGTCTTTGATCGGAGAGGGTTGAATGATTTGGATGGGTGTTAAGCGATGGTGTGATGGACTGAGTTAGAACGACTTTAGGGGTTTTTAGTTGATTGCAGATTTATTAGAACTTGAGACTTGGCGGGAAACAGGTCGGACATGTTGGAGAAGAAGACAAGTGACAGCGCGTGGGTTATACGCGCCAAGAAAGAGCAGTCGCACACTACAAATTGACCATTTTGTCCCTAGCACACTCGGAGGTATTGACCATCATACCCTCGCACACCTTATCAATTGACAGTTTTACCCTTGAAGGGTGTGCGAGGTGAAAAGTTCATTCATTATGACTATTTTACCCCTCGTACACTTGGGAAAATGACATATTTACCCTCTGCACACTGGTTTATTACCAGTGTGCGGGTCATAGTGTGCTGTTGACTGTTTTGACTTTGTCGTTGACTTGTTGACCGAAGCTAGTGTGTGACTGATTCAGTTACCATTTTATCGCAATGTTCCACTTGAAATGACAGAATTACCCTCGCACACTAATGTGTGGTCCTCTCACTGACTTTCTTTGGGCATGTTTATGTGTTTGGGCCTGTTTGTTATGTGTTGGACCCGGATCAGTGTTAATACAATTTTGAGATTGTTTGTACGAAACAGTTAACATCTTTTTTAAATAAAAATTATTTTTGAAAGTGTTGACCAAGGTTTCAAGGTTTGACCAAGTTTACAGTCAAACTCGAGAACCTCTTGTTTCAGTGTTTACAATGCATGCCTAATTTGAACCGTTTGGTGCAGATACGGAAAAGAAGGTAGTTGATAAATCCGTGCATGTTCCTGGATTCAAAAAGAGTATGAATATTTCTTGTATTCTCGAGAACATGTCGGCTGGCACACACTCTACGAGAAAATCCAAATATACGTGAAGACTGGATTAGGGATTTCTGGTATAATGCCTCTGCTCAGAAGATAGTATCGGTCATTCGGTCAAAGATTCAGGATAAAGGGATCCCCATCACTGAACAAACAATTAGAGAAGTACTGCCTTTTGGAGATATGACTGATGATCCCGTTGAATTTGTCAAAGAGAAGATTGTGCCAGTTTTAACTAGAATGAGTTATGAAGGAATCTATCCTCCTACTGCTAAGAAGTTACTTTATCCTTATTAGAGGTTTTTCGCTCATGTGTATCTGGTATGCATCAGTGGAAACAAGAGCCGAATTGATACTCTTACTATCAGACAAACCTCAGGATTGGTTGCTTTTGTTGAAGGATGGAAATTCAATTATTCCACATGTGTGTTTGAGGATATGCTTGCTAATGGCAAAACTAAAAACAAGAAGTACTGGCTGAAGTTCCCAAGGTTTATTCAAATGATTTTGGAAGCCAAGTATCCATCTTTACAACAAACTGTTGGTATTTACGACACCAAGATGATGAATCACTTGGTGTTCAGCTTATTGAAGCAAGTGAGAACAGATGTTCAAGTGCGTTATTAGAATAGGAAGCCGTTGGTAAAATTTGACATTTTTTTCAGAAATTATAGAGCCAACTGCTGCACCAGTAAATGCAAGTGTGGTTGATGAACATCATGTGGAAATTATAGATGCACCACCAAGGGTTGTAGAGCCGGTTGAAAATATCGATTTGACTGAAGTGGAGAGTGAGGAAGAAAATACAGAGAATGTGTTTGAAGAGAGCATTATGGCTGATGCAGAAATTGAAGATGAAACAAAGATTAAGACAGGAAGCCTAACAACAGAGAAAGTCATTGAAGATCAGGTGTTGAGTGTGATTCTTCCCCATACTGTAACTCCTAAACAAGTGTTTGCTGAACATGAAGTTGTGCGTGAAGATCCTACGGCTGACTTCAACCTAGGAAACAGAGTCGAAGGGATCCTAGGTTCAACCGTGAAAAGACAGATGTTTCAAGCCCAAACCCTGAAGTGAATGTACCAGTAGTCACTACTTCACAACCCACTAGTGCTACTGGAACACCCATAAGTGATGCTTTAATTGAATTTTATAGCAACCCTAGGGTAGCTATGTATGTACCTGTTACGAAAACTAGTGAAGGATCGAGTAGTGCTCCTTCAGAAGCTGAAGTGCTTAAAGCCGTATCTGTGTTGCAACAAGCTGTGAGGGATAGTGCTACTAAAGAGAAACCTACTCAAGAGGAAGCTTATGGACCTGTTAGCAGTCAAGATAGTGAGAGTTTATTTGGTGATGTTGATGTTGGAGCATTAATGAAAAGAGTCACTGCTCTTGTGGAGGACAAGATCTGTAAAGATGTGCAGATTGCTAGCCTGTTAGAGGAAATCACCCACAAGAATCAGCAAATTCAAGAACTGGAAACAAATCTCGGATCTCGTTCTACAGTTGTGATGGATTTGATGCAGAAGCTAGAAGGAAAGTTTGGAAAGGAGTTTGCTGAGCTTCCTAAAGAAAATATTGCAGCTGAAAAGGAGCAAATGGATAAAGAGAGTGAAGATGCATTAAACAAGTATATTCAAGATCCTCCTTGTACTGTTAGGTAGAAAAGGAAGCCAAAGGATATGATTATGAGGAACGCGGGTAGTGAGAAGAACTATGGTTTTCAAGATATGCCTAATCGTTATGTGGTGACAACTGGGAGAGATAGATTTGACAGGTATGGGAATAGGTCTGGAATCAAGAGTTGGGCGTATAATGATGAAAATGGGATGTTTCTTGTTACAAGAAAGAATGGAAAATTGGAATATTATAATTCCTCCAGCTCTTTTGAATCCTCGACCATCTTCGTGAATTGAGCTAAGCTCCATATCATGATCAGTGTAGAAATCCAAGTTGCAAGATTGGATGGAATTTCTATAATAAGCTACAGCAACAAGCATTGGTAAACTTCAAAGACATGAATTTGCAGCAATCATTTGTGAAAGTGCATAGAGAGGTGATCGATCCCTCCACCAATCAACCATTAAAGACAGTGATGTGGCCCCCAACTAAACAAGCTAAGACCATCTCGTTGCTCAAAGATCTTCCTGGTGATAGTTTAAGTAAATTCAAATGCTAGGAAGATCTCAAATACAGAGCGATTCTCAATATGAAGTATGTGCAAAGTCTTGTACAGGTGGGGTAGCTCAAATTATTAATATGAAGCTCTGGTCTGGGTTAGAGACAGAGTTGAAACCCAACTGTTTGGACTGTATGTTGGAAAAAAGATTTCTGAAGCTGAACTGAAGAAGAAACAGAAACGCAAGTGAAGCTTGAATTGCCAAGACAACAGAAACCTAGGGGGATATTGTAAGGGCATGGTCTGATAGGTTTACGTTTGTCTTGTATTTGTTTGTTATGGGCTAGTTAAAGGGTTGGTTAATAATGTATTTTGGGTGTTCGGTTTAGGCTTGGCCTAGTTATGTACTTAGGTCGTCCCTATAGTCTATAAATAGGGTGCACCTTAGTTTTGTTAGGGTTGTTGATTGTTCTGAAAACTTGTATACATGTACCAGACGATCCTTTTGAGATCATGTGCACTTTTGATATAATAAAATCAATTGCTTCTTTGTTCTTCTACACTTTTCTTAGTTTTCCGCACTCTCATTAGTGTATTGTAATATTTGTTTGAAGTTCTTGGACTTACATCCTGAAATTCAAAGGATGGAAGCCACAAGGTGTCTCGCTTTGCACCACCCATATGCAATGGTAAGATTCCAAAACGCTTCCAAACACCCAACATGAAGTTGTACAATGGAACAACCGATCTAGAGGAACACGTGGCACAATACCGGGAAAGGATGGAGATAAACCACATCCTCGAAAGGTTGAAAGAAGCCTGCTTGTGTAAGGGCTTCGAATCCATACTCACTGGATCAACATTAAAATGGCTGCTAAGTCTTCCTCCCTATTCCATTACCTCATTCTATCATTTAGTTAACCTGTTTAATAATCAGTTCATGTAGTAGAACTTTTGAAAGGCTAACTAGTGACTTATATAGGATAACCCAAGCTCGTGATGAATCCTTGAGGGATTACATCGCCAAGTTTGGAAGAGAATCCTTTGAATCCCGAATTTAGATGTTGCAACTGCTATTGAGGCATTTAAAATGGGATTACAAAAAGATTCTCCCTTTTATGATGACCTTGTCATGACCAGTTGTAGGAACTTAGATGAAGTCAGGAACAAGGCCCTAAGATGCATGCATTTAGAGGATGATAAAAGGATCCAGGACAGGCTCACAGGTTCTAACAAACATGAGTACAATGATAGGAAGAAAGCATCCTTCTACAAGAATAACCAATCCAAGCCATACTCCAAGCCTAATAACCAAAATGTTCATGCAGTTGAACAAGATGAGGATGAGGAAGATATCCTCGAATATCTGAATATTGCTTTTTCTGTTGATAATAGTGAATTGATGCTTGCCTTGCAGAACTTAGGTGAAAAAGCTTGGTGCCAAAGAAGAACGAGAAGTCAAACTCCTTCAAGGATAAGTCCAAGTGGTGTGCATAACATGAAGACTTTGGCCATTTGACGGATGAATGCATAGCTTTGAGGAGAGAAATTGGTTATCTCATCAATAAGGGGCACTTGAAAGAATTGCTGGGCAGGAGGAGATCAAGGATCCAGGATCCTGAAAATGTTCCAGAAAAAGCTGCTCCACCTCCGGTTGACGCCCAGATCATTAACTTTAATTCCAGAGGATCAGATATCTGTGGAACCTCGTTCTCGGAGGCAAAGAGGCATGCGAAAGAAACCAAGTTGGAGAATGGAGACAGACCTATTGGAACCTCCACTCTAACTCAACAGAAAGTTACATCCTTTGATGAGGATGATCGTGTTGATATTCAGGATCCTCATCATGATGGCCTAGTTATTACTTTGTTTATTGCTAATCACTTTGTTCTCATGATCCTCATATATGGTGGGAGCTATGTAAACATCATGTAGTTTGATGTCCTGAACAAGATGAACATCCCGGAAACAGAAATAATTCTGAGATCATCAGTCCTTGTAGGATTCATCGGTGAAACGAAGAACACGCAGTGGGACATGAAAATCCCAATCTACATCGAGGGGGCCCTGGATTCATGAAATGCAAGCTGTCCCTCAACTTATCACCAATGTGTAAAACTACAAACACCTGGGGGTAGTGAAAATAGAGAGCGATCAGCAAGAGGCCAAGAATTGTTACACCTCTTCAATGAAACCGACTTCAAAACCAAGGGCGGCATAGCAATCACAGCAACCTCCAAGTAATGTCCTGGAGGCAACAGAGTAAGACATCAAGGATGTAATACTGGTCCTCGGCATCATGAAATCAAAGTCCTCATAGGATCCAGGATCCTTGACGATATAGAGCAGGATCTGGTATCATTCCTAAAAAGAAGAAAGTCTACCTTTGCCTGGAAACATGAGGATATGATAGGTATCTCTAAAGATATTATAACACATAAATTGGCTATTGACAAATCTTCCAGACCAATTCATCAAAAAAGAAGAAAGTTTGCACCTGAAAGGAACCTTATTATCCAAGAAGAGGTAGACAAACTCTTGAAGGCAAGTATGATTAGAGAAGTTAAGTATCCAAAATGGTTAGCCAATCTGGTGGTTGTTCAAAAGAAAAAAGGAAAGTGGAGGGTAGTGTCAATTTTA
The DNA here is from genome assembly GCA_947069175.1 of Scalesia atractyloides. Lineage (NCBI taxonomy): Eukaryota > Viridiplantae > Streptophyta > Magnoliopsida > Asterales > Asteraceae > Scalesia > Scalesia atractyloides. The sequence continues at coordinate 48,467,223 of CAMTDV010000001.1, read as the reverse complement.
CAGATTTAAACAAGGCATGTCCCAATAATCCTTTCCCACTTCCGCACATTGACTCCACGGTGGATGCAACAGCGAGCCACGAATTGCTCACCTTTATGGATGCTTCGTCTGGTTTTCAACAAATTCAGATGGAACCATCTGACCTAGAGGACACAACATTCATGACTCCCACTGGCATATATTGTTATAGTGCAATGCCTTTTTGAACTAAGAAATGTAGGTGCTGCTTACCAAAGACTGGTCAATATGAGGTTCAAAGAGCAAATAGGAGACACATGGAAGTCTGTATAGATGACATGGTGGTCAAGTCCAAGAAAGCTGAGGATCATCTCAAGGATCTTGAAGTCGCATTCAATATCCTTGATCAATACAACATGAAGCTGAATCCTTCGAAATGCCACTTTGTGGTCAAAGCTAGGAAGTTCTTGGGTTACATGGTGACAAAAAGAGGGATTGAAGCCAGCCCTTAGCAGATAAAGGTAATTATGAACATAAAATCTCCTACCAATGCCAAGGATGTCCATAGGCTATCAGGAAGGATTGCGACCTTAAACAGATTTATTTCAAAGTCTTAGAGAAGTGCAAGGATTTTTATGATATCCTAAGGAAGAATAAGAAATTGAGTGGACCGAGAAGCATGAAGCTACACTCAAGGCTCTCAAGGATTATCTATCCTCGACACTAGCCCTAATGAAACCAGAAAATGGTGAACCATCATCCTTGTACTTAGCTGTCTCAGGTAAAGCAGTAAGTGCAGTATTATTAAAGATCATGAAGGTCGAAAACATCCGTATATTATGTAAGTAAAAGCCTTCTTGAAGCTGAGGCCAGGTATTCTCATTTAGAGAAATTAATTCTTGCATTGATCATGGCTTCCACTAAACTTAGACATTATTTTGAAACACAAATTATTATTGTGAAAACTAATTTTCCCATTAAGAATGCTCTTAGGAAACCTGAAATGTCAGGAAGAATGGCGAAGTGGGTAGTCAAGCTTAGTGCATATGATATAAAGTATGAACCAAGTGTCACACCCCGACCCGCAGCGGAAAAAGGTGGTCGGGGCATGATTGGGTTATCGTCAAAGCTCATGACATTTATTTTAACGTTTCATATTCATTAATACAATTTAATGGAAATTTACAATAAATATTACAACATGTTCTAACTATCAATCTAAGCTTCTTTGTTCTCTTCTAAGGCATTTCCTATGTTTTCCTTGCTTCAACCTGTTCACCTGTATCATGTGTAAAAGGGTTTTTGGATCAACAAAAAGTTGGCGAGTGAATCCTATGGAAAACATTTGAACAAGTTTATTTAATTGATTATGAAATGAGTGCACAACCACACATGAGTAAAAATAGATGTAAACTTACTTAACAATCATTAGATATTAAATAAAGCACACATGAACAATAATGGGACGTTTAGAGGCACGCGTTGCTCTACTCGTCTCTCACGAGGAACTGATGGGCCTAATGAATGAATTGCATAAACATGATAATATGAAAGACATAACTACAAACAATATAAACTCAATGATACACACATGAACAATAATGAATTGGTTTTGAGGCACGCGTTGTTCAACTCGTCTCCCACGAGGAACTGATGGGCTTAATGAATGAATTTCATATAATTTGACAAAATGAAATACGTAATCACAACAATATAAACAATCTAAGTTTAGATCACGATATGGTATGGCACAAGTTTAAATAAACAAGTTAATTATTTTGTGACACATGACACACCCCAAAACGTGTAATTAAAAGGGGAGTTGTAAGATTCACTCACAGTGGGTGTGTTCGGTTGATGATGTTGAATGCACGCGAAGTGGTTTTAACCACGAGTGAAATTAACCTAGATAATGGCATAATGTTTCGGTAAGTAAACGGATTTTATTAATCCATTTTAGTAGGATTGTTGGGTGTATTTTTGTGAGTTTAAGGCTATTTTCTAACCTTAAAAATGTTATTTTTAAGTATTTTTAATTGATTTTTAATTAAAATAAATAAATAAAAATAATAAAAAATTTTGACTTTTTTGACCGTTGACCATTGACCGTTGACCTTGACCGTTGACCGGTTCGTATGCGTATAAGTGCGCTGAGTGAGGCTCGAACTCGTGACCTCCCGTATACGTGCACGCAGCTCTACCAACTGAGCTACGTGTCTAACCTGAAATATTTCTGTTTTTAATTATATTTATATATTAATTAGATTAATCGAAAATCATTTATTTTAAAAATGATTTAACTGAATCGGACCGGTGCGCTCCACAGGTCTCGAACCCGGGACCTGTGGGTTGCGTTAACACACAGTCCACCGCTGGACTGTGTGTTTAACATGTTATATAAACCGATTTTTATTATACTTAAATACAAACTAAGTATTTTCATTTCTGACTTATTTAAAAAGGTAGATAATTGTCCGAGTCGGTGCAGTAGACCGGACTCGAACTCGTGACGTGTGATTTAAACATACACACAGTCCACCGCTGGAAAATGTGTCTATCTTGGTTATTATTCCGATTATTATTATACTTAACATATATATGAAATGAATCCGGTTCAGTTAACAAAAAAAAGACATTTTTATTAAGGCAGCGTGTGTGGAACAAGATTCGAACTCGAGACGTTAGTGTGTTTATTGTGCACACAGTCCACCGCTGGACTGTGTGTCTAACCCGAGTAATAACTTGATTTTAATTATACTTATATGTTACCGAACTTCGTCTTCTTCGTTAGTTTTAACCAGAATCGGAAGTCCGACTGGTTCAATGTTTTAATCGGTTTCTTTAGCGTTTTTAGTTAATTACAGGTGAGATTAAATAAAAAGAAGGGACGATTTAAGCGTGAGGTATACCGACTGGATTCCTCTGTTTCTCCGGCAGAACTCCGACGACAGCAACAGGTTCCGGCGTCGTGTGTCTTGCAGCAACGAGTCTTCAGAAAGCTTGAAAAGGATGTGGGTGACTTCGGTATAAGCTCAGGGGGTTTAGTAAGGCTTAAAAGTGAAGGTATCGGTTTTCCGGCGAGATACAGAAGTTTTCCGGCGAGTGAGTTTTCGCCGAGAAAGGGTGCGGTTTTGAGCGAAAATGTTTGCAGAGGTTCGAGGGGGTATTTATAAGGCAGGTTATCGATGAACTTGGTCCGATTAGCGACTTGATTCGTCGGTTATAATTTCTCCGGCGGTTATAGTTGGTGTCGCGGACTCAGGCGTCGGTTATAACCGATGTGTGTTTAAAGTTTACGTTATAACTGAAGGAATCGTTAAATTATTGGCGAGATCGCCGGGATTTCCGACGACTGTCTTTGGGCGCCGGTTTTGAATTCGGAAAGTCATGTTATGAATTAAATGATTCTAACATTTAACAAGAAACATCAGTGGCGCAGTGGTTTAAGTGTTGAATGTTAAGTCTGTGTTGACCCGGCGACTGACCCGGGTTCGAAACCCGGCAGTGCCAAATTATTTTTATTTTCTTATTTTTGACAGTTTTTCAAAAACTAATTATATATTCCCATATAATAATTAATTATGTATCGTTTAAAATTATTTTGGGCATTTAATTCGCAATGAAATTTTTAACTGATTGTTCGGTTAATAAACAGAGCGGGTTTGGTAAATCCGTTTTTGACGGATGTTACACCAAGGACTGCTATCAAGTCTCAAGCTTTGGCTGACTTTGTGGCTGATTTCAGTAGTGATCTACAAAGGGAAGCTGAACTAGAGGTTCAACAGCTTGAAGAGACCAAGGATCCTTAGACACTCTTCACCGATGGAGCCTCAAATGTCAAGGGAACCGAGCTAAGAATACTACTAAAATCGCAACAGGGGGACATAATACCCTAGTCCATTGCCTGTGAATATCAGACAACTAACAATGAAGCAGAATATGAGGCTCTAATAGTAGGTTTGCAATTAGCTATACAGATGAGGATCAGGTATCTTCAAGTATACATAGACTCATTGCTAATTACTAACCATTTTAATGGCTAATATGCTGTGAAGGGTGAGAAATTAATCAAATATTTGGAAATTGTTAAAAACTAGTAAATGCTTTCGATTCTTTTCGTATAACGCAGGTGACTAGAGAGGAAAATGCGGGGGCAGATGCCTTAGCAAACTTAGGATCAGCCTTGAAGATACCAGAGGATATAAGGATATCTATCATCCACATTATTTTTCCTACAATTAAAGGAAAATGAAGCAATGGAGATAGTAGAGGATACTTTAATTGTATCCAGGGATGTGTAGTCAATTTAGGATCATGAATCCTTCCGATTATGAAGTTCATCCAAAACGGGGAAATTCCCACAGGGGAGAATCCCAGAGCCTTCAGAATTAAGGTATCCCAATTCATTATATTAAATAACATTTTGTATAAAAGATCTCTTGCAGGTCCCTATTTGCGATGTATTGAGGATCCAGAAATTCAAGAGGTCTTAAAGGATTTTCATGAATGAGACTATGGAAATCATACTAGGGGCAGAGCACTATTCTCATACTAGCCATTCATGAAGTTGGGAATGGATATAGTAGGCAAACTCCCTAAGGCACCAGGTGGAAAAGTATTGATGCTAGCTATGACCGACTATTTCTCCAAATGGATAGAAGCAAAAGCTTTTGTTCAAGTTAGAGAAAAGGAAGTTATATCCTTCATTAAGAGAAACACTATTACTAGATTTAGAATTCCTTCTAAAATTATATGTGATAATGGATCCCAATTTATTAGGAATAGAACTACTAACTTTTGTGATAGTTGGGGAATCAAGATGATAACATCTACACCGATTCACCCACAAGCTAATGGCCAAGCAAAATCAAGTAACAAGATCATCATCAACAACCTGAAGAAGAAATTAGGATCCAAGAAAGGAAAATGGGCTGAAGAGCTGCCATATGTCCTTTAGGAAAATAGGACAACTCCAAAGAATGCCACACGCCAAACTCCATTCTGTCTAGTCTTTGGAGCTGAGGCAGTGGTCCATACAGAGATGGTGGTTCCTACAGCCAGAACAAGCATACGTGATCCTTAAGAAAATGCTGAAAATCTGACTCAAGACCTAGATACTATGGATGAGCTCAGAGACGTAGCAAGGATAAGGATGACCTGTTATCAACAAATGATGGCTGGGGCATACAACAAGAATGTCAGGATCAGACAATTTCAAGTGGGTGACTTGGTGTTAAGGAAAGCATTTCAAAACACTACAAATCCAGCTGATGGTAAACTGGCACCTAAGTGGAAGACCCCCTGTTTGGTAGAAGCAGAGGCTGGAAAGGGGGCATGCCGCCTACTAACTATGGAAGGTGATCTTTTACCAAGAGCTTGAAATGTTATCCATCTCAACAATATTTTATATGATAAGGATCAAGAATCCTTCAAGGATAGAGGATCCTTATTTCGGTAACATCTTACTTTAATTTTATTTTATTTTACATACTTAATTTATTACGAGAAAATGATGTTAGATACTTAACATCCAATTTCACCAAGTTTTAAGCTTTTACAGAAACTTTTAACATCATTAACAGAGGATTAAGGGGTTGGCCACCTCTCTCCCATATTTAAGGTATCTTATACCTTCTAAGGTTTAAAGGTTTTCACCTTTCACATGAATTGGGTTTTGACACCCCACTAGTAGCGCACGTTTATCCAAGTATGGTTCGAGGCAATGAGACCAGTACACGCTTAGTGGCTGACAATTTCATTGTTGTTGGCCATATGTAGGATCTCAAGTATAATGGTAGACGTCCATACATCTGTTATCCTAAGGTTTCTAACGTTTTCACGTTAGCTAAGGTTTTGGCATTTTCATGTCACTTAAGGGGGCTTATCCCCAATTTGGGATTGTCCCTATTTTTTTTGGGCTTGTCCGCAGTCTGTTTGGCTTAGTCCAAGTTGATTGCAACAGGTTTTGGAGCTTTGGAGAATCACAAGTTAATTCAAAAAGGATACTGGATCGTTAAAAGATTATTTAACGGTGACTAGTTTGTTTGTGCAAAAGATAGTTCCTAAGGATATAAAATCCTAACTTGGGTTTTCTAGTATGTTTTATTCTCATACTTGTTTATCTCATGACTTCACCCTGAACCTTGCAATGAAGGGTATGTGACTTATCTACTTGTATTTAATCATATTTTATCTAAGATTATTACATATAAGGATCAACAAATTGAATTATTCTAAAATTCCTAGAAGGTAGAACTTATGATTTTTTTACAAACATTCTATTTGAATGGAGAAACATAAACATATCAAACCAATATCTTGAACACAAATATAGTCAAAAGATTAGATTTTATTTAAAAAAAAACCTTGTAGAGTTACCAAAATGTTCAACCCAAGTTTCTACCAGCAAAACATGGCTCATCCATTCGGGCTGATGCAGGGTGTCCATTACTAATTGTTCATGAAGTGCAGGAAAATAAAAGTGAGGAGTGTAAAGTCTTCATCCTCCATAAAAAGACCCATCCACCTTTTCCACCCCCATTGTTCTAAGATCAATGATCATTAACCCAGAAAACTATTGTTTGGAAGTTACAGAACAAATTGTTTAAAACAGAAACACCAACATATCAACCATAAAAAGTGAGCTCATGCCTCGTCTAATTATCCTTCATTGCCCACTTCAGCAGCATCACCTTCAGTTGCACCAGCACTTCCTTCTCCTCCTTTGCTCCCTTGGACCCGCATCTAGGGCCTCAACTGTTCTGGTTCAGCATCACCGCCCAGCTCGAGAAGAGCCTGCTTCCAGTCAGCAACATCCCAGGCAGACCAGTTAAAGCCATGAACCATAGCCTCTTAGACTATCTTGACCCTTTCCTGCAGGATAGCACAAGTGGCACAAACCTTAGCATCTCCAGTTGCATACATAGCTGCTTCGTGGATCCTGACCTCTGCGAACAACAACTGCTCCTCCAGACCATTCTTTTCCTTCTCAAGCTTAGAGATCTTCTTATCCTTAGCGGCGGCGATGAGACGAAGATTGGCCAAGTTTTCTTTAGCATCGGCAAGGTTCTGCAAACTGCAGGACATGGAAATCAAGATCAGTGATCCTTTGCAACATATCAAAACTAATTATGAGGATCAAGGATCCTTACCTTAGTGAAAAATTATGGATTTGTTGTTCTATCTGGAAGTTGTCCTCCTCGGGCCCAGAAGGCTTCTTCCTCTTGGATCCTTCCTTGGCTCTGATGGTCATTGTCTTCGGCTCCAGTTGGCTTTGGCCCTTGGCTAGCTCCTTCTTTATAGAACGAGGGAGATCATGCTACCAATGTCATCTAGGTCAAATTTGGAAGCCGACTTGCTAGTGGATCTTGGAGCACCTGTCCATTTCACAAATAGATAAGTATCCTTATTCCTTTTAAATTATTTTAATGCATAATCACATTATATCAATATATGCAAGTACTTACTTGACATTGTGTAGGAAGCAGAGGTGGTCTCTTCTAACTGTTTTGCCTTTAGCTTAGATGTTCTGATGCTTGAGTCTAAAGCCCAAAATGTAGCAATTCTTTCTTCTGTACCAGGTGTCTCAGCAAGCGAGGCAAAGTTGTTCACTGCATGCAAATTACGAAAACAGAATCAGTCAATAATGAAATAACAACTCTCTTCAGTCTTCGTCTAAGGATCCTATATCTTACCCTTTAAGATCCACTCTTTTGGGAGTTCATTCCCAAAAGGAATAGAATCCCTTCTCATGAAGAAGAACTGATTCTTCTATGAGGTATCATTTTTGGTGGTCTTAAGGATTGGGAGTGGCTGATTAGGCTTGGCTTTAAACAAGAACCGGTGGGATCCATGGGATACAAGAGAGAACAGATGCGAGAGTTCGGAAAGATTGAAGTCTAATCCCTCATTGCTTGTAATTTGTTCAATAGTGTACAGTACCCTCCATAACATGGGCATTGCCTGACTGTAGCACAGGGCGGTAAGGGTGAAAAAATGTTGGATCAAGTCAGGGAATGGGTAGGTATAACCTATCTGATAGGGTATAACAGGAAAACACATCCAAATGGGTGAAACGGAATCACTCTTGATAGAAGAGTCAAAAGGACGAAAGATTGTTCCCGGAGGGAAACAGGTGTACAGACGATCAATCTTAGGATCAGTGAATCTGCACAACTCAGTGGAAGGATTCGCTAAAAGATTCTGGCTTTGTGGTGTACCGTCGCTATCCTGGCTCTTGTTTGGGAGGATCGTGTAACCATTTTGTCCATGATTGGATTGAGAGAGAAAAGAAGACAGAAAGTAAAGGATAAGAAGAAGAGAAGAATACCTGATTAGTCTCTGGAATGGAGATATAAATGAGGATCTCTTGATCTTAAATGGGTTTTCAAAACCATATCTACACCCTATATATCGTGATGATTGTTGCAGGCAACCCCAGTAGTGATGTCATCATCTGTAACAGCTAGTTCTATTCCAACGGAAATATGGCAGATTGAATGTGTATCATATCCGCCATATTTGGGGGTAATTGTTAGGGCATTAATTTTTAATACTCTGGATCATGTATACTGAGATTTATCCTGGATCACTAATCCTTAATGGATGGTGCAGGAAGTCTGAGGATCAAGGATCCTTATTATTACTTATATTGACTAATAATTGTTTCCTATATTTTAACTTGTATTCATAGGTACTTGACGAAGTGGACTAGGTCTAGGCTGGAATATCAGTGGATATGCTCCAAATAGGGACGTGCATAATCGAGTGTAGTCATTATGGAGAACATGGGATAGTTGCATACTTTTCAGATAGTTAGTTAGCTAGGATATTTCTAATTATATCAAGGGGGTATTGAGCTTAACTAGGGACAACTTTTGCAAACTTTACCACTCTCGAAACTGCTCTCAAACACACACACTAGAATTCAATTGTAACAAGCTCAATATCATCCAAAGTTGTACTAGATTGTTCATTACTTGTTGAATAGAGTTGGTGTTCGGTAGTTTCATCACCCGAGGTTTTTATGCCGAAGAAATTCTATAGATCAAGGGCTTTTTCCTCCTATAAATCATTGTGTTCATAGCCATTTACATTTCATTTTTGATCATTCAATTGTTCAACATTCAAGCACACTACCTCACAAACCAAATTTGGTTTTTTTGACCAAAACACTTTTGGACTAAGAAATGCAGGTGCAACGTACCAAAGATTTATCAACATGATGTTCAAAGACCAAATCAGAGATACCATGGAAGTCTAAATTGATGATATGGTAGTCAAGTCCATGAAGGCAGAAGATCATCTCAAAGATTTGGAAGTTGCATTCAACATCCTTGGTCACTATAACATGAAGCTAAATCCTTCAAAATGCCACTTTGGCGTCAAAGCTGGAAAATTCTTAGGTTATATGGTGTCAAAAAGAGGAATTGAAGCCAGTCCTGAGCAAATGAAGGAGATTATGAACTTGAAATCTCCTACCAGTGCAAAAGATGTCCAAAGGCTGACGGGATGGATTGCAACTCTAAATAGGTTTATCTCAAAGTTCTCAGAAAAGTGCAAGGATTTCTATGATATAATGAGGAAGAACAAGAAGTTTGAGTGGACAGAGAAACATGAAACCGCACTCAAAGCTCTTAAGGACTATCTATCCTCAGCACCACCTCTGATGAAACAAGTAGACAATGAACCATTATCCTTGTACTTAGTTGTAACAAGTAATGCGGTAAGTGCAGTTTTAGTTAAGGATCATGAAGGCCAACAACACCATGTATATTATGTGAGTAAAAGCCTTCTTGATGCCGAATCTAGGTATTCTCATTTAGAAAAATTAATTCTCGCATTAATTATGGCTTCCACTAAACTTAGACATTATTTTGAAACTCATACTATTATTGTGAAAACTAATTTTTCAATCAAGAATGTTCTCAGAAAACCGGAAATGACAGGCAGGATGTCAAAACGGGCAGTCAAGCTTAGTGCATATGATATAAAATATGAACCAAGGACTGCTATTAAGTCTCAAGCATTGGCTGACTTTGTGTCTGACTTCAATAGTGATTTACAAAGGGAAGCTGAATTAGAGGTTCAACAACTTAGAGAGACCAAGGATCCTTGGATGCTATTCACTGATGGAGACTCAAATGTCAAAGGGACTGGATTAGGGATACTACTAAAATCGCCACAAGGGGACATAATACCCCAGTCCATTGCCTGTGAATTCAAGACTACTAATAATGAAGCGGAATATGAAGCCCTGATAGCAGGTTTGCAATTAGCTAAACAAATAAGGATCGGGTATCTTCAAGTTTACATAGATTCATTGCTAATTACTAACCATTATAATGGCTCATATGCTGTGAAAGGTGAGAAATTAATCAAATACATGGAAATTGTTAAAAGAACTGGCAAATACTTTCGATTCTTTTAGTATAACGTAGGTACCTAGGGAAGGAAATGCTTAGGCAGATGCCTTGGCAAATTTGGGACCAGCCCTAAAGATTTCAGAAGACATAAAAATACCTATTATTCACATCCTCTTTTCTGCTATTGAGGAGAATAACGTGATGGAGGTAGTGAAGGATACGACAATAGCATCTAGTGATTCTCAACAAAATTCAGGATCCTTGATCCTTCCTATCATGAAGTTTATCCAAAATGGAGAGATCCCCAAAGGAGAGAATCCTAGAGCCTTCAGGGTCAAGGTATCTCAGTTCACTATAATAGATAACACTCTATATAAAAGATCCCTTGAGGTCCCTATTTGCGATGTGTTGAGGATGCGTTGATTCAAGAGATGTTAGAGGATTTTCATGAAGGAGACTATAGAAATCATACCGGGGTAGAGCATTATTCTCAAGGATCCTTAGTACAGGGTACTTCTGGCCCACAATGAAGAAAGACGCAGTAGATTATGCACGGAAGTGTGCCTCTTGTCAAAGACATAGCAATATCCTACATCAGCCAGCATAACCTTTATATCCTATAATTTGCTCTTGGCCATTCATGAAGTGGGGAATGGATATAGTAGGCAAACTCCCTAAGGCACCAGGTGGAAAAGAATTTATGCTAACTATGACCGCTTATTTCTCCAAATGGATAGAAGCAGAAGCTTTTGTTAAAGTTAGAGAAAAGGAAGTTATATCTTTTATGAAAAGAAACATTATTACTAGATTTGGAATTCCTACTGAAATTATATGTGATAATGGATCCCAATTTATTGGAAGTAGAACTACTAACTTTTGTGATAGTTCGATGATAACATCTACACCAGTTCATCCACAAGCTAATGGTCAAGCAGAGTCAAGCAACAAGATCATCCTCAACAACTAGAAGAAGAAACTTGGGTCCAAGAAAGGAAAGTGGGCTGAAGAGTTGCCATATGTCCTTTGGGCAGATAGGACAACTCCAAAGAATGCTACAAGCCAGACTCTTTTCTCTCTAGTCTTTGGAATTGAGGCAGTGATCCTAAAGAGATGGTGATTCCTACAGCCAGAACAAGCATCTGTGATCCTTAGACAAATAGTGAGAATCTGACTCAAGACCTGGATACGGTGGATAAGCCCAGAGATCTAGCAAGGATAAGGATGGCCAGTTATCAACAAAGGATGGCTGGGGCATACAACAAGAATATCAGGATCAGACGATTTCAAGTGGGTGACTTGGTGTTAGGAAAGCATTTCAAAACACTACAAATTCAGCTGATGGTAATTTGGCACCTAAATGGGAAGGCCCCTACTTGATAGAAAAAGAGGCTGGAAAAGGAGCATGCCGTTTATTAACCATGGAAGGTGATCTTTTACCAAAGGCTTGGAATTCTATCCATCTCAAGAAATATTTTATGTGACAAAAATCAAGGATCCTTAAAGGATAGAGGATCCTTATTTCGGTAACATCTTACTTTAATTTTCTTTTATTTTACATACTTAATATGTTATGAGAAAAGGATGTTAGATACATAACATTCAATTTCACCAAGTTTTAAGCTTTTGTAGAAATTTTTAATATCATTAACAGAGAATTAAGGGGTTGGTCACATCTCTCCCACATTTAAGGTATCTAATACCTTCTAAGGTCTAAAGTGTGACACCCGACTATTTTGAGTATGTACCGTATAAGTGTGACACGTGTTATGAATAAATAAAGGCAATATTTTTTTTTTCTAAATTTTGTGTTAATATATGGTATTTGATGTGTTGGTAAATCCAAAGTTTGTTAGAAATTATGTTTGCAATAATGAGATAAACACTTATCGCGTAACAAACAAAATGCGAAATGAACGTCGGTGACCGCCCAATTAATGTTAAAATCCTAAAAATATCTCGTTATGATTAAAATGCTATTTTTAATCATATACGTGAAGAAAAATTAATTAGAACGCTTAAAAACTTTATTTTGCGAGTTTAAGTGCGTACTACACAATATCGCGATATATTACGAAATATAGACAACACATCCAGTCGAGGCAAATAAAATATTGTTTAGCAATATTATTGCGAGTTTATTTTTATAGAACGATAATAGCAATTTCAAACGCCTTAAAACGAGGTTAAAACGCGAGATAAAATACCCGTTAGTGAGTTAAATACAAGCTTTTTCTCAATATATATATATATATATATATATATATATATATATATATATATAGTACATATATATATGTATATATGGAGAATGTGTGTACATGTGTAGGTGGCGGCCCCATGGGGTGCCCACCTGTTCCTCTTTTCTTTCATTTGGACAAGTGTTAGACCTAGGGACTATAAGCAATGATTATGAATCCACCAACACTCCATAATATATCTTTTTCAAGATTAAACTAAAAAATTCTTCCACTATCTCTCTCTTTAAACCGAACACACCCACTGTCACACCCCGACCCGCAGCGGAAAAGGTGATCGGGGCATGATTGGGTTATCATCAAAGCTCATGACATTTATTATAACGTTTCATATTCATTATTACAATTTAAAGGAAACATACAATCTTAATTTCATTATGTCCTAAACATCATTCTAGACTTCATTGTTTTCTTCTAAGGCATTTCCTATGTTTTCCTTGCTTCATCCTGTTCACTTGTATCATGTGTAAAAATGGTTTTTGGATCAACAAAAAGTTGGCGAGTGAATCCTATGAAAAACATTTGTACAAGTTTATTGAATTGATAAAATAAAGTGCGTAACCACATATGAGTAAATATGGATGTAAACTTAATCACACAAAAACACTTAATATTAAATAATGCACAACATACAATAATAGATTGTTTTGAGGCACGCGTTGCTCAACTTGTCTCCCACGAAGAACTGATGGGCCTAATGAATGAGTTTTGCATACAACTTGACAATATGAAATACATAACTACAAACAATGTTTACATTCTAAGTTTAAGTCATAATATGGTATGGCACGAGTTTGAATAAATGAATTAGTTTTAGTGACACATGATACACCCCAAAACGTGTAATTAAAAAGGGGAGTTGTAAGATTCACTCACATTGGGTGCGTTCGGTTGATGATGTTGAATACGCACGAAGTTGGATTTAACCACGAGTGAAACTAACCTAGATAATAAAATAATGGTTCGGTAAATAAGCGGATTTTATTAATCAACTTAGTAGGATTATTGGATATATTTTTGTGAGTTTAAGGCTATTTTCTAACTTTAAAAATGTTATTTTTAAGTATTTTTAATTGATTTTTAAATAAAATAAATAAATAAAAATAATAAAAAAATGTTGACTTTTTGACCGTTGACTTGTTGACCGTTGACCGGTTTTATTGTGTAACTGTGTGCGCCGGGTGAGGCTCGAACCCGATACCTCCCATACGCGTGCACGCAGCTCTACCAACTGAGCTACGTGTCTAACCCGAAATATTTCTGTTTTTAATTATATTTATATACTAATTGAATTAATCCGAAAATCATTTATTTTTAAAAACGATTTAATTGCATGATTCGGTGCTCGCCACAGGTCTCGAACCCGGGACCTGTGGTTTAGGTTGACACACAGTCCACCGCTGGACTGTGTGTCTAACTTGGTAAATAATCTGGTTTTTATTATACTTATATACAAACTAGATAATTTCATTTCTGCCTTATATAAAAAGTTTGATAATTGCCAGAACCGGTGCGATAGTCTGGACTCGAACCCGCGACGTATGGTTTAAACGCGCACACAGTCCACCACTGGACTGTGTGTCTATCTTGGTTATTATTCCGGTTTTTATTAACTTAACATCTTTTTGCAAGTGAATCCGGTTCAGTTTTAAAAAGGAACATTTTTATTAAAGCGAGTGTGCGTGGGACAAGAATCGAACTCGGGACGTATGCGTGTTTATTTGCACACAGTCCACCGCTGGACTGTGTGTCTAACCCGAGATATAAATTGATTTAAATTAAACATATATAATACCGAAAACTTCATCTTCTTCGTTAAGCTTAACCAGAATCGATGTCCGACTGTTTTGACAAAAATAATCAGTTTCTTTAGTGTATTGTGATTAGCTACATGTGAGTTTAATAAAAACGAGAGAGATTAAGTGTAAGATATACCGAACAGAGCTCCTCTGTTTCGCCGGCGCAACTCCGATGATAGCAGATTATTTCGGCGACGTGTGTTTTGCGGCAGAGGGTCTTCAGGAAGCTTGAGGTGAGTGTGGGTGGCTTCGGTATGGGCTCTAGGTGTTCTGTTTTTAGAGTAAGGCACAGAGGTGAAGGGGTTCGGTTTTCCGGCGAGTTGCAGAAAATTTCCGGCGAGTGAAATTACGTCGAGAAAGGGTGTGATTGTGAGCGAAAAGGTTAACAGAAGTTAGAGGGTGTATTTATAGGGCAGAACATTGACGAATTTGGTCCATTTACCGTCTTGATTCGTCGGTCAATGATTTTTCCGGCGGTTATGACTTGTGTCGCGGACTGGACATCGGTTATAACCGATGTTGAGGTAATTGCTTCGGTTAAATTAGAAGAAACCGTCCAATCTCGGCGAAATCGTCGGGATTTCCGACGACTGCGATTTTGGGCGCGACTTGACTGGATTTGATTTCCGAGATTCATTATTTCAATTAATTGTTTCGGTATCTTAACAAAAAACCCAAAGTGGCGGAGTGGTTGAGCGCGTGTGTGTTAAGGCTTTGGAATCCTGGCTGACCCGGGTTCGAAACCCGGCAGCAGCAATATATTTTTATTTCATTATTTTTAATGAATTTTCAAAAATAAATTATATATTCCAATATACTTATTAATTATGTATCGTTTAAAATTTATTTGAGCATTAAATACGCAACGAAATTTTTAACTGATTGTTCGGTTAATAAACGGAGCGGGTTTGGTAAATCCGTTTTTTACGGATGTTACAGTATCCCCTACTTTTTAGAAATTTCGTCCCGAAATTTAAGTAGTGACATATTTGTCTAAAAAGGATGGTTTTTAATTTGACAGTTACATACTTAGAAAAAGAGTAAGAGTTTAAATTTTTGTTTGAGGCGGTAACGTTCCTTGTAAGGGTTGAGTACCCTGCTACAGGAATCGCTTTTTGTTGCCTACGGTAAATATATTGATAAGCAGAGTTGATTCACTAAGCATGATTTCATGCGCAAGAGTTTTGATATGTTTGGAAAGATAAGGTTATATCCTAAAACAAAACTTCTAATACTACAGCCTACATGGAACTTCTCATAACCTCCTGACAATGCCTCTGATCCTTTGACATGAATACTTATATATAGGAAGTACCAGCGGCGTATCCACCATATTCTTGTCAAATTTTCATTGGTTTTATCAGTAAGTCATGATCACAAACACAGCAACCAATGTCTGAGTCCTAATTCTGATAGTATACATGTTTGATTGGTGACATAATCCAATTTCTTTAAATGATGAGATGATATAAATGCTAGATCAGTGAGTATAAAAACAAACTTTAACCAAGAAATTACTAAATCCTACATGGAACTTCTCATAACCGCCTGACAATGCCTCTGATCCTTTGGCAAGAATACTTATATATAGGAAGTACCAGCGGCGTATCCACCATATTCTCGTCAAATTTTCATTGGTTTTATCAGTAAGTTATGATTAGTCCTATGTGACTCTAAAACATAAATAAACACAACAACCAAATCTTGACTCTTAATTCTGATAGTATACATGTTTGAATGATGACAGTACCTCTCTCGTTTGTTATGATGGAGAGGTTAGTCGATGTAGAAAATGGAACACAATCCAATTTCTTTAAATAATGAGATGATATGAATGTTAAATCAGTGAGTATAACACAAACTTCAACCAAAACAATACTAAATCCTACATGGAACTTCTCATAACCGCCTGATAATGCCTCTGATCCTTTGGCAAGAATACTTATATATAGGAAGTACCAGCGGCGTATCCACCATATTCTTGTCAAATTTTCATTGGTTTTATCCGCAAGTTATGATTAGTTCTACGTGACTCTAATACATAAATAAACACAATCAACCAAAGTTGAGTCTTAATTCTGATAGTATACATGTTTGAATGGTGACAGTACCTCTCTCGTTTGTTATGATGGAGAGGTTAGTCCTTGTGGAAGTGAGACATAGCTCAACTTCTTTAAATGATGAAATTGAAATACGTTGAAATGTATGATGAACAAACTTCGACCAAAACATTACTAAATCCTACATGGAACTTCTCATAACCGCCTGATAATGCCTCTGATCCTTTGACAATAATACTTATATATAGGAAGTACCAGCGGCGTATCCACAATATTCTTGTCAAATTTTCATTGACTTTATCCGCACGTTATGATTAGTTCTATGTGACTCTAAAACAAACACAACAACCAAAACTTGAGTCTCAATTCTGATAGCATACATGTTTGATTTGTGACATTTCCTCTCTCGTTTGTTGTGATGGAGAGGTTAGTCTATGTAGAAATGGAACACAATCCAATTTCTTTAGATGATGATATGATATGAATGTTAAATCAGTGAATGTAACACAAATTTCAACCAAGACAATACTAAATCCTACATGGAACTTCTCATAACCGCCAGATAATGCCTCTGATCCTTTGACAAGAATACTTATATATAGGAAGTACCAGCGGCGTATCCACCATATTCTTGTCAAATTTTCATTGGCTTTATCCGTAAGTTATGATTGGTTCTATGTGACTTTAAAACATAAAGAAAAACATAAAACTAAGCGGTTGGAGTCGAATCTTGATTTTTGGTGAAGGGGACTAGTTGGGTGGTTTCGTTTGAGCCGTCATTAACTTCAACAGGATTGGCGTTGATGTTGAAAACTCTTCCTCTTGCTGGTGGCCTAGGGATTAGGTTTCCTTGATTTGCTTTGTTAACTGGGTTTGCTTGAGCTTGGGCATTTATGATGTTAACCAATCGAGGGCACGTGTTTCTGAAATGGGTAGGGTCGCCACAATTAAAGCAAGCTCGAACATAAGGTAACATGGGGTATTGAGGTTGTTGATATGTTTGGATCATGTTTTGAGTAGGGGGAGAGATTTGGTTTTGAGAGGTGCGGCAAACCTTGCTCAAATGACCATAGCGTCCACAATTCGCACATAGTCGACAAGGTAAGGTAGATGGATGGTGATAAAAACAGGTGTTACATCGAGGGTGAGGTCCAAGGTATGGTTTCTTATTTGGGTAAGTTGAGTTGGGTGCTATTTGCGTGATTGGGATAGCTTGGATGGGTATGACTTGTGAGGCTAGAAGACATCTACAAGGAATACATATCAAGAGTATGAGTTGGATGTTTTTGGGATCATGGGTCGTATTTAGGAATGAACATTCATAAAATA
Source organism: Scalesia atractyloides (assembly GCA_947069175.1). NCBI lineage: Eukaryota > Viridiplantae > Streptophyta > Magnoliopsida > Asterales > Asteraceae > Scalesia > Scalesia atractyloides. The sequence goes on along the minus strand of CAMTDV010000001.1, from coordinate 48,449,458 downwards.
AATATAACATAATAAATCTACCACATCCATATGATGTCTTGGGCTTTGCTCGTAATTGGGCATTGCATGCCGCCATACTTCACCTTCGTAATCATGTGGGCCCCCATGAATACCGGGTTTTTCATATGGTTCGCATGTGTTGGCCTGGTTACGTACACTAAAACTCGGAGAAAATCGAGAAATATGTAACGTATGATATTCGGAATGTGTCCAGGTAGGGACACGGTGACACCTCAAAGTGGGGTTAGTTCGAACGACGTTTGGTGTGGCATGCTTTGGCCTAATAGGTCCTTTGTACTCTCATCGTTAGTCCCCAGGTAGGCAAACTGGTCCGTTATATTGGATTTATACGAATGCCAACCTAGACAGGACGTTCCGACTACCGGTACTTGTACCCTTACAGTTACTACATGCCCGTCGCAGAACTCACTTTGATGAGATTTGAAAAATGAAAAATGCGACAAAATCTTTGAATAACGAAAGTATGAAGATGATTTGAATATGTGAACATTGAAATATGTATGATGAATGTGTATGTAAGTATGTATGTTTGACTGTAAGTATAAACAAATATGAAACAAATAAATATCATAAGTTTGCATGTAACCACATAAACACTTAAAATCTAGTCAACTATAGTATAGGCTCTAAGGGTCTAATAACCTATCCTATATCCCTATAGTCATGGCTCTGATACCAATCTGTCACACCCCGACCCGCAGCGGAAAAGGTGATCGGGCATGATTGGGTTATCACCAAAGCTCATGACATTTATTATAACGTTTCATATTCATTATTACAATTTAAAGGGAAACATACAATCTTAATTTCATCATGTCCTAAACATCATTCTAGACTTCATTGTTTTCTTCTAAGACATTTTCTATGTTTTCCTTGCTTCATCCTGTTCACCTGTATCATGTGTAAACATGGTTTTTGGATCAACAAAAAGTTGGCGAGTGAATCCTATGAAAAACATTTGTACAAGTTTATTGAATTGATAAAATAAAGTGCGTAACCACATATGAGTAAATATGGATGTAAACTTAATCACACAAAAACACTTAATATTAAATAATGCACAACATACAATAATAGATTGTTTTGAGGCACGCGTTGCTCAACTCGTCTCCCACGAGGAACTGATGGGCCTAATGAATGAGTTTTGCATACAACTTGACAATATGAAATACATAACTACAAACTATGTTTACATTCTAAGTTTAAGTCATAATATGGTATGGCACGAGTTTGAATAAATGAATTAGTTTTAGTGACACATGATACACCCTAAAACGTGTAATTAAAAAGGGGAGTTGTAAGATTCACTCACATTGGGTGCGTTCGGTTGATGATGTTGAATACGCACGAAGTTGGATTTAACCACGAGTGAAACTAACCTAGATAATAAAATAATGGTTCGGTAAATAAGCAGATTTTATTAATCAACTTTAGTAGGATTATTGGATATATTTTTGTGAGTTTAAGGCTATTTTCTAACTTTAAAAATGTTATTTTTAAGTATTTTTAATTGATTTTTAAATAAAATAAATAAATAAAAATAATAAAAAAATGTTGACTTGTTGACCGTTGACTTGTTGACCGTTGACCGGTTTTATTGTGTAATTGTGTGCGCCGGGTGAGGCTCGAACCCGAGACCTCCCGTACGCGTGCACGCAGCTCTACCAACTGAGCTAAGTGTCTAACCCGAAATATTTCTGTTTTTAATTATATTTATATACTAATTGAATTAATCCGAAAATCATTTATTTTTAAAAACGATTTAATTGCATGATTCGGTGCTCGCCACAGGTCTCGAACCCAGGACCTGTGGTTTAGGTTGACACACAGTCCACCGCTGGACGGTGTGTCTAACTTGGTAAATAATCTGGTTTTTATTATACTTATATACAAACTAGATAATTTCATTTCTGCCTTATATAAAAGTTTGATAATTGCCAGAACCGGTGCGGTAGTCTGGACTCGAACCCGCGACGTATGGTTTAAACGCGCACACAGTCTACCACTGGACTGTGTGTCTATCTTGGTTATTATTCCGGTTTTTATTAAACTTAACATCTTTTTGCAAGTGAATCCGGTTTAGTTTTAAAAAGGAACATTTTTATTAAAGCGAGTGTGCGTGGGACAAGAATCGAACTCGGGACGTATGCGTGTTTATTTGCACACAGTCCACCGCTGGACTGTGTGTCTAACCCGAGATATAAATTGATTTAAATTAAACATATATAATACCGAAAACTTCATCTTCTTCGTTAAGCTTAACCAGAATCGATGTCCGACTGTTTTGACAAAAATAATCAGTTTCTTTAGTGTATTGTGATTAGCTACATGTGAGTTTAATAAAACCGAGAGAGATTAAGTGTAAGATATACCGAACAGAGCTCCTCTGTTTCACCGGCGCAACTCCGATGATAGCAGATTATTCCGGCGACGTGTGTTTTGCGGCAGAGGGTCTTCAGGAAGCTTGAGGTGAGTGTGGGTGGCTTCGGTATGGGCTCTAGGTGTTATGTTTTTAGAGTAAGGCACAGAGGTGAAGGGGTTCGGTTTTCCGGCGAGTTGCAGAAAATTTCCGGCGAGTGAAATTACGTCGAGAAAGGGTGTGATTGTGAGCGAAAAGGTTAACAGAAGTTAGAGGGTGTATTTATAGGGCAGAACATTGACGAATTTGGTCCATTTACCGTCTTGATTCATCGGTCAATGATTTTTCCGACGGTTATGACTTGTGTCGCGGACTGGACATCGGTTATAACCGATGTTGAGGTAATTGCTTCGGTTAAATTAGAAGAAACCGTCCAATCTCGGCGAAATCGTCGGGATTTCCGACGACTGCGATTTTGGGCGCGACTTGACTGGATTTGATTTCCGAGATTCATTATTTCAATTAATTGTTTCGGTATCTTAACAAAAACCCAAAGTGGCGGAGTGGTTGAGCGCGTGTGTGTTAAGGCTTTGGAATCCTGGCTGACCTGGGTTCGAAACCCGGCAGCAGCAATATATTTTTATTTCATTATTTTTAATGAATTTTCAAAAATAAATTATATATTCCAATATACTTATTAATTATGTATCATTTAAAATTTATTTGAGCATTAAATACGCAACGAAATTTTTAACTGATTGTTCGGTTAATAAACGGAGCGGGTTTGGTAAATCAGTTTTTTGACGGATGTTACACCCACATCCATTTCCATTTCAAAAATTTTTATGATTCCTTGAAGAATCAAGGCCATTCCAAGGTGTTTCCAAGAGTGTTTGGTGATTTGAAGGTGTTTCCAAGTGATTTCAAAGAAGAACAAGCTCCATATCATCAAAAATCTCATCAAAACCCACTAATTTCTTGTAAGGTATAAACTTACTTTTAAATTTATATTCTTGATTTTTGATGAAGATGATGGAAGGTTTCTCAAAATCTTGGAATTCTTCACAAACTTGAAAATATGTGTGTAAGGCCGAAAATGTATATATATGTGGGTTAGAGATTGTGTTTTGATTTTAGTTGATTCTTGATTGATGCGATTTTAAAAAGATGGTTGCATGCATGATCAAAAAGGGATTTTTTATAAAAGTTCATATGATTAAAGATGAACATGTAAAAATGGGTTTTTGGAAGTATATAAGTATATATGTGTGTCATGTATATACACATATGTATGCATGCACATGAGTTTTGTCTGATAGTTCATAAATATGAGAATGTTACTTGCATTTATGATAAGATGATTGGATGATGATTTGATGAAGATGTTATTTGGATAATATGAAAATAACTTAAATGTATGTAGGATGCATTTATGTCTTGGATGAAGGTGAAGTAATACCCCATACATTAGGTACTTGTACATAAGCATGCATGATGGTTAAATGATTATAAGCTGGTGAAACTTGAAATGATATGATGAGAGTGAGTTAAAACAGAATATAAACATTAAAAAATGATGTTATATGATGTGTTATGATGATATGAAGGTATGACAGAAGTTTGGTAGCTTTGCATGTTGTACATGTAGCTTAAAAAGTAGTAAAATGGGTGAAATGGCATGATTTATGTGACTTACATGAAATCTGCATTAACATGAATATAAGTACCATTTTATTAAGTAAATAACTTGTGCCATGTTAAAATATCAAGTCGTGACGATTTGGGATGATTATAGTAAAGTTCGGTACAAGACTATGCGTTAAAAACGGTAAAAATCGGCTTTTAAAGTGATTTTTTAAAACTATTTTATATCAGGTTATAAATTGATATTTTTATGATAAATATAAGTATATTAACTTATATTAAGTATCCCTGGTGTTTGACTAGTCATACTTGACTTCTAACCCCCGAAAAGTTAAAATACGCATATTTCAACGTATACGAAAATGGGTTGTTCAAGTGTGAATTTTATGTGATATGATATGATATGATATGATATGTGAATATGAGTATGTTCAATGTGTTATGTTAAGTGTTGACATGATAGTAGGATTTAAGACTATGCATGTACACTTGTACGGTAAAACGGTAATTCCGTTAAAAGACATGTTAAGAATGTAACTTGTTTGTCGTGCATGAAAATAATACATAGGTTAACTTGATGAGTTATGTCATGAATAAATACTTTAAAAATGATAAAATATATAAGTTGACGGAATACGATATTGATGATATGATTTGTGTAAATATGTTATGAAGTGCAAATTGTAGATATATTGTACATAAGCGGGTGTGATAACAGATATTAGATAATGAGGGTCACCAATAAATCGTTCAAGTTGAAAAATCGTAATATATATATGTATATATATATATATAGTGAATATATATATATATATATGAATACATATATATACATAAATACGCCAACATAATAAAAAATAAAGACTTTTTGAGAGACTCTCAAAGTTATGTGAAAATTTCTAAGTATTGGAGAAACTTAGGTATTTTGTGGAATATTGGTTATTAAATCGTTCTTACCATAATTAGGACGTGTAAACCAATTTGTGGGATTGCGCTACTATAAATACGCACCCAAATGTGAGTGTCACTAACCCCTCTTTTACTGTTCACGCCTTAAAAAGGATAATTATACGTTTTTGTATATAATATGCCTTTAAACAAATTATTAATATATTTTCGTTGAAAATATGGTTTTGGAATGGCATAAATATGTTTTCGAGGAAAACATGGTTTTAGAAATGTGATTGAATATAAATACGTTTCGGGGAGAAACGAGATTGGTTAATGTTACGTTTCAAGGAGAAACTGGTTTTGATATATATATATATATATATATATATAGTTTGGGTGTGTGTGTGTGTGTGTGTGTTTTTTTCAGGGAGAAACAGGGATTATTACGATGTTTGGGATAAAACGACCGTATCGATTTAAAGATGCTTAAATCTAAGTTGTGACGAATTTGCTTGATCTCAAGAGAATAAGCATCGGCATAGACTTACTTCTCGGTGGGGACTTTGGGGAATTCGTACAACACAAAATATTAAATTTATCATTTTAGTAGGATATATATATTGTTCATAAGGCAGGCACTATAAGTGACCCAATATGTAGACTTTGCACGAATTTAGCCGTTTAATCATTAGTACCAGTATGCGTAGAATTATTGATATATCTATCGTGTTGACCACCCCGTCATGTGTCACACCCCAACCGATGGCGGAAACATTAAAGTGAGACGAAATAGATTGCTCAATGTATCATAACACTATTTGCGACAATATTTAAATAAAAACTCGTTCATTTCATATATGAAATTGTCAATTACGACAAAAATCAAAATACAACAACTTCAACAAAATTACAACTTGAAAGCCTAACATTCTAGGTACGTTTCTATGTCGTCCCTACTAGATTTGTCATAAGCATCATCATCAACCTTTAACATGTTAAAGTATAGTTCAATACAAAAGTATTGGCGAGTACACAAGTTTAAGTACATAGCATAAGTATAAAAGAGTTTACTCAAATCCACATGGCAATTGTGTACAAGGTAGGCTAGCATGCAATACTAATTGTGAAACCCAAGTGTCCACAAGAATGAATGTGTCCCTCATTACACAAAGTAATGAGACTAAAGTATGAATAAAGAATGAATCAGCTTAAAGCTTAACATTACCCCGACGGGCGGTGTGCTACTCCTATAGCGCTATATATGTTAAGTTGGGGCTAACTAAGTTAATGACAATAAGCATGTATGAATTTAGCATGAACCTAAGCATATCAAGCATGTATAACGGATCGAGTGTGTAAAGCATGTAGTGTGTGTATTCGTGTATTTTTTTAAGTTAACATGTTACAACCCAAATTGTGTAGAAAGGGAAATGGGTCAAGTGTACTCAAGGTTTTGCAAGCTTCCACTTGAGTATTCCGTGAAGGGTTTGGAGAGTTGAAGTATCACCGAGTTATCTTGAAAGTCTTGAACTTTCTAGATTGAGAGAGAGCTTTAGATAGAGAGAGAGAGAGGGAGAGAGAGAAATGTTTGAGGGGTGAAATGAGTGTGGGAGGAGGTGGGTATTTATAGTTGAGGTTTGGGGGTTGAGTTAGGTGAGTATTTAATGCAAGAAACACAATCCAACAAACACACTTTTGCCCAATCCATGAGTTAGAAACCACTTTCTCCGGATTATGCCATTTTTAGTCCTTGAAGTTAGTTTATCTTTCATTTCATGTTATAACTTGATATTTTTGCATGTTTTTAAGTGTATAAAGTATATTTAAGTATATTTTAGGTATCAAGTAATGAATGTATGAGTATTTGCACGTATAACAAGTATCAGTTTGTATGTAAGCACGTATTTAACAATTGAATGTATGCAAGACAAGTATGATTTAAGTATCAATTTTATTACGATCAAAGTCTCGGATTACAAAATTGGTAAAGAAATATGAATACGATACGAATACAAGTTTCCATAAATAGAAATATGTTTCACTTTCTAATTAAGGAAAATATGAAAAAGTGAGGCGTTACATCATGACTGGTAGCTCCGTGTCAAGTCAAGCGATCTTTTATTGTCTAGCTTTGATTATACCCTTATTGTTAATATATAGCTCATATGTCTTGCAAACTTACGAATCTGAACATTTGATGCTAGCAATTTAATATATAAACCTTGGGAAGATGAATTGTATCAAAGGTGTTTGGAAAACGCTTGCGATGACTGACCCTCGGATTTTTGTAAAGGAAGTAAAATTTACTTTCTTAAATATATATGGATGTTTTGTTATAAAACTCATAATAAGAAAGTTTTCCTTAAACAAATTAATCTTAATTTGAACTTGTGAACTCACCCTCCTTTGTGTTGACACTTGATTTTACGTGTTCTTCAGGTACATGGGTTCGGCTTTGGGATTTTGGCAGGTCTTGTGGTAGTTGATGCAAGTTTTATTAAATAATGTTTTGGACAAATTTTAAAATTGTTTTGGGACCAAGTGTGTACTAAGATCCATAAGGATCAAACAACTATGACGTGGTTGTGGTTATGTTTAAATTTTAAACTCTAAACTTTGAACTTATGTTTAATTAAGTTGTATGTCCAAAACTTACGTTGCATCATCCGCTAAGATAATTATGGGTACCAACCTCCGTCACCACTATGCTGGTGTTTCCGCTGCGATGTTTTTGGGGTGTGACAGAAGTTGGTATCAGAGCCAATGGTTGTTAGCAAACTAGATGTTTTTGGGAAAACTCTAGACTTCAACCAAATAGTTTTGAGATTAAATCCCAAAATTCACGAAGCCAAATAACTAAAATAAACATGGATTTTAATCACGTAACTATGGAGAGTTTATGTGCATACGTGTTAATCTGTTTATTTATGCCTATGTGTTATTTTTCATTTGGACACACACTAACTTAGTATGTTACATTGTGTCACAGATGTTGCACTCACACGAGATAATCGAGATTCACGACTCAGAGAATGAGCATGAATTCGAGATCTCACCGACCTCCCTCTAACTAGAGTTTCCACGCACTACCTCATAGTTTGTTGACACGGCCGGTTTTACCTCATCATTCTATGTCGGTCCGACTGCATTTGCCATTCAGGTTGACCCACATTACGCCCATACCAGTAACGCTTGGATTGACGATGATGATTCGATTATTGCTCCCTCGGTTTATGAGATTGGACAATCATCTGGTACTATGTCTGTTGTCGATGAACCAGATAGAGGTATCCCTATGATTGGAGGATCCTTTAGACTAGCACCGGTGGTGGACGCCACTGTTGTCATGGCTCGACCTTTAGAGCCATTGGTAGTCCCACCCACCACTACTATCGAGCCTACGCCCGATATCCCTCCGCCAGTCATATCATAGTCGTCCATTCCGCAATTTGAGTCACGAGTCTCTACTACACCTTTACTTGTCTACGTCCGTCATAAGAAGAAGACTCGACCCGTTGGAGACATTGCATCGAATTCTAGAGCCGCTACAGAGTCTGTTTTGAAGAAGTAGAAAGGAGTCTGGGTTCACCGATGTTCTCACTGTGATTGTAGATCGCTACTTTACGCGGAGACCTAGAGACGACCAAGGGCATGGTGAAGGATCTTGAGGGCCAGATGGATTGGTACGATGAGATTTAGGATTTAGATGACAGTGCTATGGATCAGTGCACTAGAGGACTGTGGAGCTTGAGGATCTAGTTAGGAAACTCTTGGAGTTTTTGGGTTTTACGTGATTGTTTTGTTTGTTTTATTTTGTCTCTTTTGGTAACCCTATTTAGGCTTGCATGCCAATTAGATATTTTAGGAGGATATTCGGTGAACTTTTTGATGGTGTTTGATTCTGTTCACACCAAATTTTGTTAGTCTTTTGAACTACAAACATGCTATGTAATTTCCAGGATAAAATATCTATATAGGGGTTTTTGGTTAAATTTTTCTCATTCTTATGTAGTTGTGGTTACAAGCATATTGTTTAATCCACTAGCATTTCATGATTGAATTAGTTAAAGTTGTCTTACGTTGTCATTATTGTTACAATAATAGAAACGTCAATATGCCACCAAAAGCGAGACAGGGCCCCTAAACTGACGATAATGGATAACCTACTACACCTGAGGAGTTGGCACAACTAATTGCTCAACACGTTAACACTGCCATTGAACAACGTGAAGCTAACCAGACTATAGGGCAAGGACATGGACGCGATACTAATGTGCACGATATCGGTGGAGCGTCGACTGGAAACCCTCCAGGTAGAATAATGATTGGAAAAGTTTTAGTAGTATCCTGTGTTATGATATAATCTAAGAGTAATCTTGATTTTTCATTAACCTTGTGAATAGTGCATGGATGTACGTACAAAACATTCCAGGTTGTAACCCAAGATCATTTACTGGTGCCGAAGGACCCCTAGATATCGTTAGATGGATTGAGAAGATGGAGTTTGTGATGGCAATCAGCTGTTGTGCTGCTGATAAGAGGGTTAGGTATGCTTCATGTTCATTGCTTGACGAAGATTTATCCTAGTGGAACGCTCAAGTTCAAGTTTTGGGAGAAGACATTGCCTATTATCTTGCCTGGAACGAACTAAAAGAGATGCTTCTTAAGGAATATTGCACGCGTAGTAGGCTACAGAAGATTGAGATTGACTTCTGGAATCTAACCATGGAAGGTTTGAATGTCAAAGCTTATACGACTCGATTCAATGATCTGGCTAGGTAGGTTCCTCGAATGGTCACTCCTATTAAGATTGAAAGGTATATTTGGGGACTGGCGCCACAGATTCACAGTATGGTCACATCAGCGAAACCCACTACCTATCTAGAGGCTACTGCACTAGAAAAATCATTGATCGATGATGTTGTTCGCAAGAGTACCCTTAACAAAAAGGATGAGACTGGGAAGTCCTTAGTGAAAGCCAGATAGACAAGAAATCCGCGTTCTGAGCGTAGATCTGGGGACTCAAGGAAGCGAAAGTCTGAGAGTTCGAGGAAGGATTCTGATGAGAGACGTGAGAAGAAACACAGTTTTGGTAAAGCGTTTGTGGATAACCCTAGTGGTTTAGGGAAAGATGTGAATAGAGATGGCAATAGTAGTTCAGCAGAGAGAGCTCAAGGTGAGGAGCAAGGGAATGTACCAGATGCGGTCGATCTAGGCATGTGACTCGTGAGTGCTACGCTAAAAGCAAATCGGAATTGTAGTTAAGCTTGAGGGATGCTTCAATGTGGAGAGCAGGGACATTTCAAGCGGAACTGTCCTACGTTGAAAAGACAGAATGCTCGAGGTAGAGCATTTGAGCTGAATGCTTGAAAAGCTCGTGATGATCCTACAGTTGTTACCGGTACATTTTTAATCAATAACCATTATGCGTTCATACTATTTGATACTGAAGCTGACTTGAGTTTTGCTTTGAAAACTTTGAACCATTTCTATGTTCTCAAGCAAGTAAGCAAGATAAAAAGTACTCGATAGAATTAGCAAATGGTAAATTGATAGAAACCAGTGAAGTAATTCATGGTTGTAGTATTCGGTTATGCGATCATAGTTTTAATAACGATTTGTTACCAGTGGAGCTTGGTAGTTTCGATGTAGTTGTTGGGATCGATTGGCTATCCATGAATAAAGCTGAGATTGTTTGTTCGGAAACAACTAGTGCGGATACCCCGTCCTGGTAGTGAAGCAAGAGTGATTCACAGAGATCGAACAAGTCGGAAATCGAGAATCGTTGGTGCTATGAAGATGCACAAGATGTTGCAAAAAGGTTATCCTGCATTCTTGGTCAACGTGGTTGATACGACGATTGAAGGAAGGAAGATTGAAGAGATTCGTACAGTTCGTGAGTATCCAAAAGTTTTCCCTTAAGACTAGCCTGGATTACCCCCTGCGAGACTGATCGAGTTTAGAATTGATCTTGTTCCTGGTGAAGCACCATTGCAAAATCTCTTTATAGATTAGCACCTTCGGAAATGAAAGAACTGTCGAATCAGCTTCAAGCTACTAGACAAAGGTTTCATTCAACCAAGCTTTTCGCCTTGGGGAGCACCTATTTTGTTTGTGAAGAAGAAGGATGGTTCCTTCAGGATGTGTATAGATTATCAGGATTTGAACAAACTAACTATCAAGATCAATACCCACTACCAAGAATCAATTATCTGTTTGATCAATTGCAAGGATCCAGCTACTACTCGAAGATTGATTTGCGTTCAGGCTATCACAAGTTGAAGATTGCTGATGAAGATGTTCCAAAGACTGCTTATAGAACATGTTATGGCCATTATGAGTTCTTAGTCATGCCTTTTGGCTTAACTAATGCGCCTGCAGTGTTCATGGATCTCATGAACAGGGTATGCAAACCATATTTGGATAAATTCGTGATGGTATTCATTGATGACATACTTATCTATTCGCGAACCAAAGAAGATCATGAGCAATATGTGAAGACGATTTTGGAGCTACCGAAGAATGAGAAGCTGTATGCCAAGTTCTCTAAGTGTGAATTCTTGATTCGAGAGGTTCATTTTCTCGGACATGTTATAAATGAAAAAAGGTATACATGTGGATCCGTCAAAGATTGAAATGATTAAGAACTGGGAAGCACCAAGGACTCCCATAGAGGTGCGACAATTCTAAGGACTTGTTTGGTATTATCGGAGATTCATAGAGAATTTCTCCAGATTAGTGCAGCCATTGACACTATTGACTCAGAAGAATAAGAAATTTGATTGCACAGAGAAGCAGGAGAAAGTTTTTCGGTTGTTGAAGGAAAGGTTGGGTAGTGCACCCATTATATCCCTTCCTGAGGGAAATGACGATTTTGTTGTATACTGCGATGCGTCACGTTTGGGCCTTGGATGCATGCTTATGCAAAAGGACAAAGTGATAACCTATGCGTCCAGACAACTAAAAGTGCACGAGAAAAACTACACAACTCATGATTTGGAGTTAGGAGTTGTTGTGTTTGCCTTGAAGATTTGGAGACATTATCTGTATGGCACTAAGTGTACAATTTACGCTAACCATAAGATCCTTCAGCATATCTTTGATCAGAAGGAACTCAATATGAGACAACGGCGTTGGTTAGAGTTACTCAATGATTACGAGTGTGATATTCGTTATCACCTAGGTAAAGCAAACATTGTTGCTGATGCGCTTGGTAGGAAGGAGCGGGAAAAGCCTCTTCGCGTTCGTGCTTTGGGTTTAATCATACAGAGGAGTTTGACCGTTCTGATTTGCTTTAAGAGAAGAGTATTTTAGAAGAGAAGGATTAAAAGGTTTGGAGTGTGAACTGGTTCCAAAAGTAGAGGAAGTGATGTACTTCATGAACCGGATTTGGGTTCCGCTTAGGGTTAACCTACGTGAATGGTTATGAACGAAGCTCATAAATCCATATATTCTATTCACCCAGGTTCTACCAAAATGTATCAGCACATCAAAGAGTTGTATTGGTGGCCTAATATGAAGAAAGATATTGCGATGTATGTTAGCAAATGTCTGACGTGCTCGAAGGTTAAGGCTGGACATCAGAAGCCGTCTGGGCTCCTGCAACAACTAGAGATTCCTAAATGGAAATGTGAGCATCTTACGGTGGACTTTATCACCAAATTACCCCGTACGTCACATGGACGTGACACCATTTGGGTAATTGTAGATCGATTGATGAAGTCTGCTCATTTCTTACCCATTAAGGAAACTGACAAGACGGAGAAGATATCGCAGTTGTACCTCAACGAGATTGAAGCCCTATATGGAGTACCAGTGTCAATAATCTATGATAGAGATGGATGATTTGACTCCATATTTGGCGATCTCTTCAGGAGTCGCTCGGTTCTCGGTTGGACATGATTAATGTGTATCATCCTCAAACGGATGGTCAGAGCGAGAGAACCATTCAAATGTTAGAGGATGATTGGATGCACATGAGTTTTGTTTGATACTTCATAAATATGAGAATGTTACTTGAATTTATGATAAAATGATTGGATGCTGATTTGATGAAGATGTTATTTGGATAATATGAAAATAAATTAAATGTATGTAGGATGCATTTATGTCTTGGATGAAGGTGAAATAATAACCACACATTAGGTACTTGTACTTAAGCATGCATGATGGTTAAATGATCATAAGCTGGTGAACTTGAAATGATAAGATGAGAGTGAGTTAAAACAGAATATAAACATTAAAAATGGTGGTATATGATGTGTTATGATGATATGAAGTTATGACATAAGTTTGGTAGCTTTGAATATTGTGCATGTAGCTTAAAAAGTAGTAAAATGGGTGAAATTGCATAATTTATGTGACGTACATGAAATCTGCACTAACATGAATATAAGTACCATTTTATTTAGCAAATAACATGTGTTATGTTAAAATATCAATTCGTGACGATTTAGGATGATTATATTAAAGTTCAGTACAAGACTATGCGTTAAAAACGGTAAAAATTGGCTTTTAAAGTGATTTTTTTAAAACTGTTTTAGATTAGTTTATAAACTTATATTTTTATGATAAATATAAGTATTTTAACTTATATTCAGTATCCTTGGTGTTTGACTAGTCATACGTGACTTCCGACGCCTGAAACGTTAAAATACGCATATTTCAACTGTTGGGTTTTTGAACATGTTTATCAAAGTTATTTTATCTGTATAAAATAAAAATGTTGCGGAATTATTATTTAAAACATGTTACTTGTGTTGATACAAAACTCATTTTGTATGTAAAACCAAAACCCGGATCCATATATGAACATGCATGCTACCAAAAATACAACCATATGAAGAAGATGATGTTCTTGAATGGAAATCTTCAAAGTAGAAGACCTCAAGCTTGTATACCCCAAGCCTTCCAACAAACACTATGATTTTGCTAGGATTTCAACACTTAAAATTCAAACTTGAACTCTCTTGGACAACCACCTATAGGCCGGAAATTTGAGAGCATTTGAAGGTGTTCTTGCACTTTGATCTCTTGTGTGTGTATTAGAGAGTGTAAGAGAGTGTTAGAGAATATATCAAATCATCATATGATCTTGTAGGATATTGTAGAAGATTGTGTGAAGATTGCATGCAAAACCATTGGTGGAAATCCACCTTGGGAAGACCCACACATGGTGGACGGCCCTAAGGGGTTTTTTTTATAAAAATTCTTTTTTTTAAATTATTGTATTTATATTTTATAACTTTTATAAAATATAACATAACATGATACAAGGTTTTATGCAATATCTCACAACTATTTATAATGTTATTTAACCCATTAAATAACAATATAAAATATTCTCTCAAAATAAATTATCCATATAATTTATTAGTTTCTCAAGTGCAATTATTTAGAAAACAAATTTCTAAATATTTTAAGTGTTAATATTTATTTGTTCGGTCTTATCATAAATATATATTGTAAGTGTTTGTCTAGCTTGTTATTGGGTATGACCCGACTTGGATCATAACATACTAGCCACGTCAATTTAATATGTGTCTTGGGCATACCGATTCCAACATGAACGTATACGAAAATGGGTTGTTCAAGGGTGAACTTTATGTGATATGATATGATATGTGAATATGAGTATGTGCAATGTGTTATGTTAAGTGTTGACATGATATTAGGATTTAAGACTATGTTATGTACACTTGTACAGTTAAAACGGTAATTCAGTTAAAAGACATGTTAAGAATGTAACATGTTTGTCGAGCGTGAAAATAAAACATAGGTTAACTTGATGAGTTATTTCATGTATAAATGCTTTAAAATGATTAAATATATAAGTTGACGGAATACGTGTATTACGATATTAATGATATGATAATGTTTGTGTAAATATGTTACAAAGCGTAAATCGTAGATATATTTTACATAAGCGGGTGTGATAACAGATATAACATAATGAGGGTCACCAATAAATCGTTCAAGTCACTATATATATATATATATATATATATATATATATATATATATGGGAGGGTTTAAGTGAGAACACTAAATATCGCGAGAACCGTGAGAACGAATGAAAAAACCACTAGAACTTGGTAAAAAACAAGTGAAATTCAAAATTTCTTTTTACACTTGTCATTATTATTCGAATACAATTGTAGAAATTTAATTTACACATTTAAATTTACGTGAATTCGGAAATAAAAAAAAATTACTCATGTTTAAGTTCGCCATTTACACATGTGAAAATTTGTTATCTTTACACATGTGTAAAAAATCTAATAAGAGTGATTTTGAGAGGAGAAATGAATTATTTGATGTTGTAATTTCTTTTTTTGATGTTGTATTTTAATTAAAATGACGATTGTATTAAAAATGGTTTTAATTGGTTTTCTCATTCGTTCTCACGGCTCGCAATATTTAGCATTATCAAGGTAACTCTCCCCTATATATATATATATATATATATATATATATATGAACACAGTCTTAGGATTCTATAAAAAGGACATTTTTCATGAGAAGTGTGAGAATGCATAAGAATTAACGTGTATGCATTATGGTTTGGACTTGGGTACAATGTTTTGGGTTGTTTTGGCAAGAACAACACTAAATATAACAATTTAAGAAACAATGCAATGAATTCTAGGCTTAAAACTTAAAACACCATGCTAAGAACGTTAAGTAGTGTGTTTTAAGTGTTAAGAAGTGTTTTTTAAATTTCACACCCATTATACGTTGCAATGTGTTTTGAATTGTTATGTTTGGTGTTTTTCTTGTCAAAACAACCCAAAACATCATACCTAAGTTCAAAACATGATGCCTACATGTCAACTACTATGCCTTCTCACATTTCTCACAAAAAAGGTTCTTTTTACAGGAACCTCATCCTATGAACACATATATATAAATACGCCAACATAATAAAAAATAAAGACTTTTTGAGAAAATCTCAAAATTATGTGAAAAATTCTAAGTATTGGAGAAACTTAGGTATTTTGTGGAATACTGGTTATTAAATTGTTCTTACTTAAATTAAGACGTGTAGACCAATTTATGGGATTGCGCTAGTATAAATACGCACCAAAGGTGAGTGTCACTAACCCCTCTTTTACAGTTTTATATAATGTTTTAGGGGAAGAACACGCCTTAAACATGATAATTATATGTTTTTGTATAAAAATATGTCTTTAAACAAATTACTAATATATTTTCGTAGGGAATATGGTTTTGGAATGATGTAAATATGTTTTCGAGTATAGCATGGTTTTGGAAATGTGATTGAATATAAATACGTTTCGGGGAGAACGGGTTTTGATTGATATATATATATGTATATATATATGTATATATATCTATATATAGATATATATGTATGTATATATATATATATATATATATATATATATATCTTAAATCTAAGTTGTGATGAATCTTCTTGATCTCAAGAGAATAAGCATTGGCTTAGGCTTACGTCTCGGTGGGGACTTCGGGAAATTCGTACAACACAAAATATTAAATTTATCATTTTAGTAGGATATATATATTGTTCATGAGGCATGCACTATAACTGATCCAATATGTGGCACTTTTCACGAATTTAGCCGTTTAATCATTAATACCAGTATGCGTAGGATTATTGATAGATCTATCAGGTTGACCACCCGTCGTAACCAGTAGCTCTGTGTCAAGTTAAGCGATGAATTTATATTCTGTTATTATCCAGTTTTGATTATACCCTTATTATTAATATATAGCCCGTATGTCTTGCAAACTTACGAATCTGAACATTTGATGCTAGCAATTCAATATATAAACCTTGGGAAGATGAATTGTATCGAAGGTTTTTGGAAAATGCTTGCGATGACTGACCCTCGGATTTTGGTAAAGGAAGTAAAATTAACTTTCTTAAATATAAATGGATATTTTGTTATAAAACTCATAATAAGAAAGTTTTCTTTAAACAAATTAATCCTAATTTGAATATGTGAACTCACCCTCCTTTGTGTTGATACTTGATTTTGCGTGTTCTTTAGGTACATGAGTTCGGCTTCGGGATTTTGCTAGGTCTTGTGGTAGTTGATGCAAGTTTTATTAAATACTGTTTTAGACAACTTTTTAAATTGTTTTGGGACTAAGTGTGTACTAAGATCCATAAGGATCAAACAACTATGATGTGGTTGTGGTTATTTTTATATTTTAAACTCTAAACTTTGAACTTATATTTTAAATTAAGTTGTATGTCCAAAAATTACGTTGTATCGTCCACTAAGATAATTATGGGTACCAGCCTCCGTCACCACTACGTTTGTATTTCCGCTCCGAAGTTTTTGGGGTGTGACATAAAGGTTTTCACCTTTCACACAAATTGGGTTTTGACACCCCGCAAGTAGCGCACGTTTATCCAAGTATGGTTTGAGGCAATGGGATCAGTACACGCTTAGTGGCTGACAATTTCATTGTTGTTTGCCATATGTAGGATCTCAAGTATAATGGTAGACGTACCATACCTTTGTTATCCTAAGGTTTCTAATATTTTCACATAGCTAAGGTATTAGAATTTTCATGTCACTAACGTTGGGCTTGTCCCCAGTTTGGGCAAGACGCCAGAATTCTTGGGCTTGTCCCCAGTTTGTTTGGCTTAGTCCCAAGTCTATCTTGACAAGTTTTTGAAGCGTTAAGGTTTCACAAGTTCTATTAAGAAATGATCATGGATCCTTAAACTCTAACTAATTTCATTGGTCTTTTTATACTATGGTAAATCTCAAGGATATAGAATCCTAACTTGGAATCTCTAGTATGTTTTCCCTTTAGTTTTTGTTGATACACTTTTGTGTCTGTAGCTTGTTCTTAGTTACGTCTGTAATTGTACGGTCTTTATGTACTGTGTCTGTATAGATTGGTCATGTCGGCCATATCAAGATATTCTCCTATCTTGATCTAGTACGAAGATTAGAATGTCTGTGTACAACAGTTGCATGTGTGCATACTGTTAAGTCTCAGGCACGTCATGTCTGTGGCACGATCTCCAAAGGAAACATTTGGTGCGAATGGGAATGCTTGTTGCTCGTACGAGTCACACCGTTCGAACGACCAAGCTTACCCAATCAAGCTTTCAGCTTGATTCGTACGAGCAATATTATTGTTTCGTGTGAGCCAGTTCATTCGTACGAGTCTATTTGGAGAATGTCTTTCGTGTCTTTTGGTGTTTCGTATGACCAGCAACATACTTCGTACTGTTGCTTGGTGTTGGCACTATATAAGCAGACATGACCTTCTCAGTAAGAGAGTGCATGTGTGACAGAGTTCATGCGAGTGACCAGCAGATACTAAGCTGAGTCCTTGAGAGCAAAGAGTGAATGCATAGAGTCTGTATGAACATTGTTTGTATATGTTTGTACTAGTTCTCATAAGTTAATCAAGATATTGAATCTTTGGTTATCCTGTGTGTCTTCTACTTTGCTTTGGTTTTCATGCATACTTGGATTCCGCATTTGTATGTGTGTTGCATGAACAAGGAAGCAGGGTTAACTTGATCGTCCAGGTGGACCTACAAGTGGTATCAGAGCTTTGGCTCTCTTCCTTGTTCAAAACCAAGCTTAGTATGTGTTTGAGCTAGTTTGAAGGTTTCTTGAAGTGTTCTTGAACTTCCAGCAGAAAACTTAAGTTTTGAAAGGATAACTAACTTAAAACTTGGTTAAAACCTATTGCATGCAAAAAATTTTTATAAAAACCTAGTTAGAATACATGGAGACATGTTAAAATCTGGTTTTTCTTAAAATTTCCTTTTATTCAAGTTGAACACATTTGCAGAAGAAACTCACCGCATCGGAATTGTGTTGTAGGGTTGACCAACTTTCTGACATTTGGACTTTGACTCTTATAACCGTAAAAGTTGATGACATGTTTGTCTTTTTAACTAAAATTGGGTAGACAACAGACCACTTTCGAAAAACCAGTCTGTACAAGAAAAGGAAAGTTTTCAGCAAACCAACCCTGCAAAAGATTCCTTTGGGAAACACTGCGAAAAACAGCCTGTGCGAATAACACATCCACACGAAGGACCAAGCTGCCCGTGCAAAAGATTAGTCATCCTCACGAACAACCTGGTTCACACGAAGAAGGTCCTCCGTAAGAAGTATCTATTTCGTATGAAGAACTTTTATCCGTACAAAACATTGGTTCGTACGAATAACCTTCTTTAGTAGGTGTTTTTCGTGTTTCAGCATTTCAAGATTTGTGTTTTTAAAAATTGATATTTTCTTCAAAATTATGAATTTTTAAAAGGGAACTGTTATTTTCAAAAATTCAAACTTTAAACCTTTCAATTTTTCATAATCAAGAAAATATAATGAGTTCTAATCTGTGGGATTGGAGTAGTGGTTCAAACACAAACTAGGAGTCTTAGCAAAGCGCCGCAACCTCTTGGGTTAAGTCATTGATGCCTCAACATACGGCCATGATTACCGCAAATCAATGAGTGTGTGTCGCAAACCAGAACCAGAGCATCCAAACTCTTCTAATGAGTGAGAGTGAAACTGGGAGTAATAACCGTCCGCCGAAGCTAAACCATATGAACGATTATCCCTCATGGCAGAGTCGTTTTCATACATATGTTCTCGGTCAGAACACAGAATAGTGGGCATGCTTTACTACACCCTACAAAGAATCACTCGAAGAGGCAGGATCAAACCCAGCCTCATTAGCCAATCTAGATGAAGGAGATAAAAAGGCTTATGATCTAGAGAAAAAGGCTTCTGCTATCCTAACACAAGCACTCCATAAAGATATCTTTATCAATTTGTGTACTGTACGACCACAAAAAATCTGTGGGATACCCTGGAAGCAAGAGGATAGGGTAATGCTGCAACTAGGAAAATTTGGCATGATCTGCTTAAGAAGGAGTTTGAAGGCTTTATGTTCATGGAAAATGAAACGTTGAATGATATGACCGCACGGTTTTACCATCTTCTTAGCAAAATGTACTCTTACAAAGTGTTAGCATCTTCGCAAGAAATCGTGATGCGCTTTGCTGACGCATTACCGCCAAAATGGGGTCAATTTATTGACTTACAAAAACATACAGGTGTTTTGTACTCAATCAGTATTTATGAATTTGTGCAGAAACAGGAGAATAAGAACGAAGAAGAACTTCAAAAGGCACAAAGAGTCACTGTTCCACAAAACCTTGAGATGTACTTCGGAGGTGTTAATACAGGTATCAGTGCAAGTCAGCAACCAAACCTTCAAACCGCATTTGTGTCAAATGTGAATCCCTTTCTACCATAACCTGTTCAAACAAATCAGTCTGCAAGCTCAAGTACTCAAGCTTATGGACAAGCATTTGATCCGAAAGCCTTTCTACCACAACCATGAGATTTAGCACCTCAAGTTCCACAGCAAGTTCCTCAACAGGCTTTCTATGGAAACAACCTTCAATCTGCAAACCCAACACCATCAGACTTGACACATCACATCTTTCCAAGGTCAGCGTAGAAGTTGCTCAAGAGCATATGGAACTTCTAAACACCATGGTCAGTGCCTATTGCGGATTGGTAGGTGGTCAAATTGGAAACATCAATTTGACAAATGAAGACTACCGACAGATAGACAAAGATGAGATGGAGTCAATGGATATCAAGTGGGCGTTTGCTAGTGCGGTGAGAAGAGCAAAGGATTACATGAGCAGAACAGGAAGAACCAGTTTGGAGAGCAAGAAGGATACAAAATATGGTTTTGATAAAAATGTCATTACTTGCTTCAACTCCGGAGAAAGAAGGCACTTCAAACGTGAGTGCACGAGGCCCAACAAACAAGGAAATACTACCCCTTCAGAAACCAACCACAACCATCCAATACATGCCAAATTAGCAATGATAGAAGAATAGTGGCTGTTAGTAACCCAAACAACACCAATCATTCTGGACCTTCAAATAGCAAAGCTTTAGTTGTTCAAGCCGATGAAGGGTGCGATTGGTCAGTTCAATTGGGAAATGAGAGTAACGGAGGAATAGCATGTTACGCCAAGATCATCAACCGAATCAAGCACGTTCACAACATTGATAGCTCAGATGATGATGATGATACTTCAGGGTATACTGGTAGTTCTGATGAAGAATGCTCAAGTTCGGGTGGTTATGGATCTGAAACAGAGATCAGAGAAGGAGGCGATGCTGAGGTCAGAAAGTTGTTGAATGAAGCTAAGAAGATAAAAAGTGAAAAGGTGGGTTTGATGAAGAAAGCTGAAGCTGCATCAACGGATACAGAAAGATTCTTTACAGATAGTGCAGCCTTTCCTCATCATACTGCCCTCATGGCGAATGTTGCCAGTTCTACAAGTCAGGTAAACTCCGACTCTCCTAAAATTTGCAATAACTGTGCTGAATCAAAAACAAAATATGAAACGATCAACATTCATAATCAAAAGTTAGTTGTTGAACTATTTAAATGCAAAGAGGCGAACTTGGCTTTAACTCGAAACGAAAAAGAATCCAAATATGTAATAGAAACCCTAAAGAAAAGCATTTCTGAATTAACAAAAACAGTTTTAAATAAATAGACATGAATTAATAACTACATTAATCTCCTTGAAGAAACAAAGAAAGAGTTAGTCATCGCCAAATGCGAAGATGATGCGATCAAGCTTAAATTGGACAATTATTCTAACTCCTGATTTGTGCTTGATCATATCATTGATGTTAAAAAACTAAAAGGAGATGTTAAATGCATTGGGTATAAGCCGTGTCCACCCCTGATGAAACACAACTATACCAAATTGCCTGATGAAGAGGAGATGCCTTGCTTTAAACCCTCCCTACCACTTAATCCTGAAGAATTTGCAGCAGGATTAGGGTTCAAGCTAGACAATTCCTCACAAGAACCAAGCAAACAAGAAAACTCGTCATCTGATGTTGATCAAAATTCATCTGAAATAGAGGAAGATGATACATTAGATGATGAATCAATCAGAAGTGATCAAGATAATTCTCTTGATAAAAGGAAAGGAGTAGAACTCTCTGCTGCTCCTAGTACTAAGCCTGTTGAAAATCAAGAAAATGATCCTAAGAAATCTGTCAAGACAAAAGTTTCTACAGATGAAACAGATAATATGTTGTATACTCTGGTGGGAGCTAAGAAAATCAACTCTAACAAAGATTTTCCAATTAAAAACGTAAATCCTATCTCTATAGATCAAGTGTTTGAAAATTCAACAACCAAATTTTTAGAGAAGGAAAAGCCAATCAAATCACAACCATTATCATTTTTAAGAGAAAAACAAGAGAAGCGAAATGAAAAGCCTAAAGCTCCACAACCAAAGGTTACAGCAAAAGGCTCTTGCTACAAGAAGAAGCTTAAGATTGTTAAATTTGTGAGTTCTAAGGGTACTTATAAAGTTGAGACTTTTGAACACATGTCTAATGCAGATTTTGTAAACAAAGTCAAGATTTTAAAAGAAACAGTCAAAATAATTACACTCAACATACAAATGGGTGCAATGAAAATAAACCAGTACCTCAAGACCCACAAGTTCAACATAAAGCCGTGAAACACGATCTCCTAATTTTGTTGAAAGGAGAACATGTTTCAAATGTGGAGAATTTGGCCATATTATCAAAAATTGTACAAATCCAGCCAAACCAAGATTTGTTGAAAGAATCACTCCTGAACGAACTTGCCAACGTCGATCTGTTCTCCAAAACAAGACAAAAGAATTGTTAAAGAACAAGAAGAAAAACAGAGACGTAAACAAGTAAAAGCAATTGAAAAAGCTTTAAAACTGGATTCTTCATAAAGGAATCCAAGATCTTCGAATTTAATAAAACCAGAAATTGTTAAAACTGTAAATAATAGTAATTCTGGTAAATTGCATAAATCTTGGAAACCTAAGACCGGTGATGGTTCAAGAGGAGACTCACAATTTGAAAATCATCAAGAAATAGAAATCACATTTCTTGATGATAAGGGGCGACCCAAGACCACTAAGGCTTGGGTCCCCATCTCAAGCTGATCTGGTTTTTGAAACGTGCAGGGTGTTCCAGGAGGAACTGTGAATAGTCATTGATTGTTGACAGTGGAGCATCAAGGCACATGACGGGTGACTTACGGCTCTTGTATTATGTGAAAGAATTCGGGGTGGTTATGTTGCCTTTGCTGGTGATAAAGGTGGATACATCACTGGAGAGGGAATGGTCTCCAATGGTGTTGTGAGTTTTGATAAGATCAATTATGTGCGACAAATTGATCATAATCTTCTTAGTGTTTCTCAAATCTGTGACAAGAAGTTTACGGTACATTTTGATGATACCGGATGTTATGTGCTGAAACCCGGATTCAAGATTCCCAAAGAATGGATTCTCTTATCGGCTCCAAGAATTAACGACTTGTATATTCTTGATATGAGCCAAGCTATTACAACGTCTGCGCAAGTCACATGTTTTGTCCCAAAAGCCACTGAAAAGGAATCAATCTCTTGGCATAGACGAATAGGACACATTCACCTGAGAAAAATGAACTATTTGGTGAAGAATAATCTTGTGAATGGTGTACCAGTCAAGAATTTTCATCTTCAAGACATCTGTGTATCGTGTCAAAAAGGCAAGCAAGTTAGAAAATCTCATCTCATGAAGAAAATCAACACTGTGAATATGCCTCTGGAACGTCTTCATATGGACCTCTTTAGACCTATGAAACACAAGACTGCCTTTGGTGATTCTTGCTGTTTGGTAGTTACTGATGACTACTCCTGATTTTCATGGGTAAATATGCTGGCACACAAGAGTGAAGTTCCTGAAATCCTCAAGAATCTCCTGACACTGTTAGAAAATTTGTATATTCTGAAGGTAAGGAGAATCAGAAGCGACAATGGCACCGAATTTAAGAATCAAGTTATGGATGAGTATTGTTCTTCAAAGGGCATTTTGCATGAGTACAGTTTTCGCTACACTCCACAACAGAATGGTGTCGCTGAGAGGAAGAATAGAACTCTGATTGAAACAGCAAGAACCATCTTAGTAGAATCAGAACTTCCCATTCAATTTTGGGAGAAGCTGTTGCTACTGCATGTTACACGATGAATAGAGTTCTAACGGTGAAGAGACATGGGAAGACATGTTTTGAGTTGATACCATAAAAGGAAACCGGGATGAGTAGAGTTCTAACGCTGAAGAGACATGGGAAGACATGTTTTGAGTTGATACCATAAAAGGAAACCGGATGTTTCTTTCTTAGAACCTTTTGGAGCTCCATGCACTTTGATTGATCCGCATGGAAAGTTTGGTCCGAAGGCTATCGAAGGCTTCTTTCTTGGATATGCTACTCCGAATTTCAGGGTGTGGAATTTGTCTTCAAAGAAGATTGAAGAATGGGGTAAAGTCAAGGTTCAGAGATACACAAAATCAGTAAGAGCTTCGGGTGCTGCTTGAATGTTTGACTATGATGGACTGTTCGACTCCTTTAATCTGCCAATTTTTGATGATGCATCTGCTGCGGCTCAAATGTTACTGGAAAGTGATACAACAGTTGACTCGTCATTAGTTCGACCAATTATTGTTAGCCTCAAGTGTCGACTTCGGTTAACAATCTTGTTCAAAATGAGGAACTCGAAGATGCTGCAGATTATAACGTTTCATCTGAAGATGATGAGTTTCATGATGCAAATGAAGTAACCTCTGGTGCGGTCCCTGGAATTTCAGATGTCACGTCAAATATACAACCTCAAGGGACGATTGAAGGTCATGCATCTACATCCTCATCAAATCCAGCCCTCGATTTGACTGTTGATCTGAAGATCAACAATTTGGGTATAAACTCTCGAGTTCCCGATGTTCCAGAAACTCGAATCCATAATACCCATCCTCAGCAGAATATTATTGGAGATGTCCAAAGTGGTGTGCAGACGCATAATCAGCTTCGAAACAACCAGAATGCTGGCCTGTATTCGGAAATAAGAGAATCTGGGGGACAGAACGATTGGTCTTTTGCCTGCTATGTTTGCCAAGTTGAACCAAAATCTTGGAAGGAGGCAATGAAAGAAGACTCTTGGGTTGAAGCCATGCAGGAAGAACTTCAGCAGTTTCAGAAGTAGGGTGTGTGGAAGTTAGTTGACAGACCTGATAACTACAAGAAGATTGGTACACAATGGGTGTACAAATGCAAGAAGGACAACCGAGGTGTTGTTGTGAGAAACAAAGCGCGATTGGTTTTCCAAGGCTTTAATCAGGTTGAAGGCATTGATTACAATGAAGTTTATGCACTGGTTGCATGACTTGAGGCCATAAGAATTTTCTTGGCTTATGCGTCCTACAAGAAGTCACCATTTATCAAATGGATGTGAAGAGTGCATTTCTTCATGGTGTGGTTGAGGAAGAGGTATATGTTGAGCAACCGCCAGGTTTTGAAGATCCAATCCATCATGACAAGGTTTGGCTTCTCAACAGGGCGTTATATGGTCTTCATCAAGCTCCAAGGGCTTGGTATGAAACGTTGTCTACCTATCTTCAAAAGAATGGTTTTCGACGAGGATTGATCGACTGTACTCTCTTCATCAAGGAAAGGAACGAGGATTTGCTGGTAGTGCAAGTATATGTTGATGATATTATTTTTGGGTCTACCAACGAATGAATGTACAAAGAATTCGAGCAGGTTATGCAGGAGAAGTTCGAGATGAGCGCCATGGGAGAAATGACTTTCTTCTTGGGTTTGCAGGTTCAGCAATCAAAGGAAGGAATCTTCATTCATCAAACCAAGTACGTCAGGGATATTCTCAAGCGATTTCAAATGAAAGATTCAAAGCCTTTGGGAACTCCATTAGCTCAGAATCATGGGATTACTCCTAACAGAATGGGTGAACATGTGGAACCATCTCTCTACCATGCTATGATCGGATCTCTTATGTATCTTACTGCTTCAAGACCCGATATAATATACCCAACATGTCTTCTTGCTCGCTACCAGTCCAGTCCAAAGGTTTCTTATTTGATGGTTGTGAAAAGGATATTTTGTTATTTGAAGGGTCGCCCAGACACTGGTCTATGGTACCCTAAGGATGATAACTTTGATCCGACAACATTCAGTGATTCTGATCATGGTGGCTGCAAGATTGATGCAAAGTCAACATCAGTAGAATGTCAGTTTTGGGGAAATCGCCTAGTCACGTGGCAATGCAAAAAGCAGACTTGTGTAGCTATATCAACCTTTGAAGCTGAGTATATTTCGGCTTCTAGTTGTTGCTCGCAAGTTCTATGGATTCAACAGCAAATGCGCGACTACGGTTTTGAATTTCTAACTACTCCTATTTTTGTTGATAACGAAGCTGCTTTACAGATCACTCGTAATCCTGTCCAGCAACACATTGAGATTAAGTATCATTTCATACGAGATTGCTATGAAACGAAACTTATCAATTTTGTTAAAATCCACATCGATCACCAACGTGCCGACCTGTTCACGAAAGCTTTTGACAAATCTCGTTTTGATTATCTTCTTTTGGTTAGTGGTATCAAGGTGAAACCTGAGTAAATCTTCTTTGGCTAAAAGTGATTGTAAATATTTTTCTAAAATCTTAAACTACAAAACGATTTTCCATTTTTCTTAGTTTTATATTTTAGGGGGAGAAGTTTTCAAGAAAATACAAAAACATCTGAAGAATGCAAAAATACAAAATATGTCTTTTATTTTATTTACCTTCTATATTTAAGGGGGAGAAAATTTCAGAAAAATACAAAAACAATAGAAAATCCAAAAAAAATCAAAATTGAGTTTCTTGGATAGATAAGTTGAAGATGATGAAATACACCGGCAATCTGTCATAAACAGTCAAGAACAAAGAACGAAATTGATAAGTAGCTTTACTTATGATGTATCGGTAGGCTCACAATCAAATTAAAATGTACAGGTTGATATAAACTTAACGGACTGCAAGCCAGGTGGGAACCATTCATTGGCATATGGTCTTGGTACCGAAATTTCGTTTGATAGTGTGCCAAGGTTCTGAGATATGCAGTCTTTATGCTGACTTATCATCTGGGTATCATGGTTGAATCTTTTGCCGAAGAATAACAATGACGCAAGTCTAGAACTTCCATGATACCATACTCACGTATAAATACTGCATGCGACCTTCAATAAGTGATAAAAATATCACATTCACCCGAAAATAAGTGATAAAATATCACAGCTTTATGCGGGAGCTAAGTTCGTCTCTTTGTCGGAACGATGGTACTAACCTGTTCACGGACTTACTCCTTTGCCCTACATGCATATGAAAATCAAGTTCCTCATCAATAAGTGATCTAATCACATAGGGCTTGTTTTCAATCAAAATAAGTTAGTATCACACATCATATACGTCAAAACAGATGATAAGCAGTATACTCACCGGTAAGATTTTCTCTCGAGCATATCTTGATACGGGAATGTGTCGTGAAGTGGTTGAACACTGGCTAGTAAGTATAAATCATTCATTAATCATATCACCTAATCATGATTACATCTGATAAATTGAGCTTACGTGGACAACAATACCGATAATTATAGTAGAATACTTATTTATTTAATTTGATGTTTTAGCAAAACCTGTTTTTGACAAGATTACAAGCTGGTATGATTCTCTTACCTTGAAACTCTGAAAAGGATTACCTGGTAAATATGTAGTTTATAGTTTAGTAGTTATTTTAGTCGTAGTTTACTTTGTTGTTAAATTCAGTTCCTTTTTAATTAGCCAAAATTGAAGCTCAAAGGTTTTCTACCAAGATATGCCCTAAAAACCATTCACTTAGATATCACAACTTCATAAAAGTACTTTCTTACAATGAGTAAACCCATCTCAAAGAAACAAAATCTGTTTAAAAGCACTTTTCCTAACATAACTGTGTGATTTGTGTAGATATGTGCAAAGTTCTAAACAGGTCAACGAAAAACCTAAGGTCCTCGAAGAACTGAAATCCAGTGTTAAGAAAACTTGGATTCGTACGAGTGTGTGTATCTCGTACGAATGGACCAATGATGGTTCGCTCGAAGGGTAATGCTTCGTACGATCCAAAGGTATTTCGTGCGAGTTATGATGTGGTATAAAAGAAAATAAAGTTCTGTGGTGGAACTTCACTTTCACTTTACTCACATCATCCTTACACCTCCCTTCAAGTTGTCTTTGATTTCTTTAAGGTATTCTTAAAAATGTTTGGCATACTTTCAAGATGAACAACTTAAGACCATGACTGACATTAGAACAACAAACTTTAAGAAAAGAAATCCTTAACAAAAAATAAGTTTTTCAGAGATAATCTAATCTTAAAGTGGGGTTCTCAAACAGATAACCTTAATTCGCGCGAAGTAAGCTTTGACTCGCACGAGCCACTTACTCGTATGAATCAGTAACTTATTTGACTTGGTAATTTGTTTGTTCAAAATCAGTTGTTTTCGTACGAATTGATTGTTATTCGTATGAATCAGTATTTCTTCATTCAGGGAATACATACATACGAAAAAGTGAAATAATTTCTCATGTATATTCCCTGATGAATTTATGTTCTAATTATAATTGACTTTTGAGTACAAAATGGAACAAAGAGAACATAAAAGAAAACCAGCAACGAAGAGAACTGATAAGTCAGAAGTTGAAATCATGTCAGAATCAACACATAACATGGTGGCCTACTTGGATCCGGAAGACAAATTTGCTGAGTACAACGGTATAATGAAGTTTTTGTGCGACCCAAGGATACATCATGCTATCGCGCACAAGACTACAGTGTACAAGACGTTGATCAAGGAATTTTGGGATTCAGCTAAAATCATTGAAGTTAATGGGAAGGAAGTCATCCATGGAAAAGTAAACAACTTGGATGTAGACGTGACTGCCGAAATCATTAACTCGGTATTGCAGCTTGGTGATGGTCTTGAAGCTCCATTCTCAGTGGCGTTGAAGTGTCAACGTTGATGTTTGATGCGTATGAAGTGTGTCGGAGACTTTCTGGTAGGACAAATCAACAAAGCATGGTTACCACTCCGATACAAGTTCTTTCTACATGTTCTAATTTAGTGTTTGAGCAATAGACGAAGTGGTTATGACATGGCAAATAACGAATTGGTTGGAATGATGATAGCTTTAACATTGAACAAACCGTTCAGTATTTCAAAGTATATTTTCGCAAACATGAAGGAGAACCTGAGTAGAACTGGTTATGGTGGAAACAAGTTTTGGATGTATCCCCGTTTTCTTCAGATGATCTTAAATACGCAACATCCGAATCTTCCGAATAATGACAATGATGTTCTAAAAGTAGAAGTTATGATGGAACATTCATTGAAATCTTTAAAGGTGTTGCAGCAAAACGTTACACGGAAAACACACCTCTTCGAAGATTGATCTGTTTTCTGGCAAACAACGATTATGTTGCACCAGAAAACGCCAAGTGGTGCCATGATGACAGTGATTTTGATAATGAAGAACCTATCTTGGAGAAAATGATCAAAGATAGATTTGGTCATAAAAAGGGAAATGGTAATGATGGTGATATTAATGGTAATTGTGGTGCTAATGACGTAGGTACTTCAGTTGGAGACAAGAGTAGAAAGAAACAGAGGAGTTCATCTACGAATACTTCCTCAGCTCAACCCGAAATCATACAACTTACAACCTCACATCAGGAAACTGTACAGGAACCAGTTGCAGAAACTCAGTCTACCTTTACAATGGAAGAAACTAAACCTGTAATGACAGAACCTGCTACAGTTCCTGAACCACAACCATCAAGTACCACAGCAGCTGAAAGAGTTTCAGCTGAAGATACTCAAGTTGAATCGCAACCTACGCCTTCTTCAGTTCAACAGTCTCAAACCACAGCTCATCAAAAGTCTAAACGAGGAAGTCGTTTGTTCTCTGAGATGGATCAAGATGAGAAGGTGGAATTTCTGTTCACTCAGTTGCAAGCTATGGCAATGCAGATTAACAAGCATTCAGATTTAATGTCTTCAAACCGAAACACAGTTGTCAAGCAACAATTGGAGATAAATTCTTTGAAAGAGACTGTTAGAAAACAGGATTCTGTAATTGCACAGTTAAGGAAAGAAAATGAGCAACTGAAGGCTGCAGATGCAGAAAGGGCAACTCAGCTAAAACAAATGAGAGCGGCTGATAACTCTCGAGGTATTGAGTTGAACCGACTGAAAGAACGTAGTGCGGCTGTTCAACGATCTGCAGAAACATTGTCTACTAAGCATAACGACTTGAAGGAATGGTATCATTCTCGTAATGCTAAAATGGTGGAAGGCTTCAATGGTATTAAAGATGTCTTTGAAATGAGCAGAAAGTGAGTGAACATTCTGTGGAATGAAAGATGCAAAGCACAGGAGATCAAGCATAAATGTGATCAGGATTCTGAAGACCCTGGTATTACTACTGCTTCAGCCTCATCGTCGCAGCCAAAATTTTTTGTTCCACCACCAGTGGTAGATTGTAATGTGTAGTAGATCGTGACCGATCTAGTTACTTCAAGTGACACTCAAGAGGAAACAGGAAAGGTTTGATGAGTCTGGAAAACAATGAAGACCTGGATCCTCAATCAACTATGGATTGATTATCTTCAGGGGGATTTTGTTGATACAGCAGGCAGTTCAAGAAATGAAGATCGAAGACCAAGCAACAGCCAAGGGGAGTTTGTTGATACACTTTTGTGTCTGTAGCTTGTTCTTAGTTACGTCTGTAATTGTACGATCTTTATGTACTGTGTCTGTATAGATTGGTAGTGTCGGCCAGATCAAGATATCCTCCTATCTTGACCTAGTATGACAATTAGAATGTCTGTGTACAACAGTTGCAAGTGTGCATACTGTTGAGTCTCAGGTACGTCATGTTGTAGCACGATCTCCAAAAAAAACATTTGGGGCGAATAAGAATGCTTCGTACGAGCAAGAAGTTGCTCGTACGAGTCACACCGTTCGTACAACCAAGCTTACACAATCAAGCTTTTAGCTTGATTTGTACGAGCAAGGTTATTGTTTCATGCAAGCCAGTTCATTCGTATGAGTCTTTTTGGAGAATGTCTTTCGTGTCTTTTGGTGTTTCGTATGACCAGCAACATACTTTGTATGGTTGCTTGGTGTTGGCACTATATAAGTAGACAAGACCTTCTCAGTAATGAGTGCATGTGTGAGAGAGTTCATGCGAGTGACCAGCATATACTAAGCTGAGACCTTGAGAGCAAAGAGTGAATGCATAGAGTCTGTATGAACATTGTTTGTATATGTTTGTATTAGTTCTCATCAGTTAATCAAGATATTGAATCTTTGGTTAACCTGTGTGTCTTCTACTTTGCTTTGGTTTGCATGCATACTTGGATTCCGCACTTGTATGTGTGTTGCATGAACAAGGAAGCAGGTTTAACTTGATCCTCCAAGTGGACCTACAGTTTTATTGACTACACTCTAAACCTTTCAATTAAGGATATATGATTCATATCCAATCGAGTTTTCTTTAAACTTGTTGTTGGCAAATTTATAACAACCTAAGATTTTCTAAGTTTTTATAAAGAAAAGCTGATGATCTTCACAAACAATCTATTTGAATATGGAGACATAAGCATATCAAGCCAAAACTTAAAAGATAAGCGTACAACACCAGACATAGTCAAAAGATTAATATTATCAAGGCCCATTAATATTTATCAAAAGTGCCCAGCTTGGATTTTACCAGAAAAAACGTGGACCATCCACCCAGGCCGGACCAGGTTACCTAACGATTAAGAGTTTTATACATAAATTTAAAGTGCAGGAAATTAAAGAGCAGGATAACAAAGGCTTAATCCCCCAAATAGAGGATCCCTCCGCCTTTGTCATCCTACCTAATGTTAGAAGGATCAGTGATCCCTAAAGCTAGTGTTCAAAGATTATTACAGACCATAATTTTTCAAAACACAAACCATAAAAAGTGGGCTCGGGCCTAGGCATCAATATCCTTCATCGCCCACTTTAGCAGCTTCACCTTCTGCTCCTCCTTCACCTCCGGCTTCACCTCCTTCACCCCACTCGAACCAGCCTCCAAAGCCTGCACCTGCTCTAGTTCAACATCAACACCAAGCTCGAGAAGAGTCTGCTTCCAGCCAGCCACGTCCCATGCGGATCAATCAAAGCCAGGATCCATAGCTTCTTGGGCTATTTTAATCCTAGCCTGTAGGATGGCACGAGCAGCACAGACTTTGGCCTCATCAGTGGCCTCTATTTCAACTTTGTTAGCCTGTATCTCAGCCACAAGGATCTGCTTCTCTAGGCCTTTGATCTCCTTCTCCAGGTTTGATATGGTCTTGTCTTTGGCGTGGCAATGGAATGAAGACCAGCCAAGTTCTCCTCAGCTTCGGCAAGACTTTTCTCCTGATGAACCTTCGGGTCGGCAAACCTCTACAAATCACAATACAGAGGAAATCAGGATCAGTGATCCTTTACTACATACAAAACTGCCTATGAGGATCAAGGATCCTTACCTCAATGAAAAATTCATGAATTTTTCAATCTTGAAGTTGTCCTCCTCTGGCTCAGAAGGCTTCTTCCATTTAGACCCAACCTTGGCCTTGGTGGTCACCGTCTTTGGCTCTGACAAGCTTTGGCCCTTGGCCAACTCCTTCTTGATGGAGCAAGGAGAGATCATGATGTTAATGTCGTCCAGGCCAAACTTGGAAGTTGATTTGCTGGTAGATCGTGGAGCACCTGTTCTAGAAATAAACAGATAAGTCTTCTTATTTCATTCAATATATAATTACAGTATACAAATATATGCAAGTACTTACTTAACATCGTGTAGCAAGTGGAGGCATTCTCTTCTGACTCTTTTATCCTTGGCTTGAATGTCCTAATTATTGAATCGATACCCAAGAACGCAACAATCCTTTCTTCAGCACCGGATAGATTAGCAAGGCAAGCAAAATTGGTCACTACATGCAAACAGGGAAAAAAGGATAAGTCAACAATAATATTAAAACTCTCTATAGTGGTTATCTAAGGATCCTATATCCTACCCTTCAAGATCAACTTTTTGGGCAGACTACCCCCTAGAGAAATAGAATCCCTACGCATAAAGAAGAATTGATTCTTTCATTTGGAATGATTCTGAGTGGTCTTAAGGATGGGAAAAGGCTGAAGGGGTTTAGCTTTGAACAGGAATTGGTGAGAGCCACGAGTTACAAGAGAGTAAAGGTAGGAGAGTTCGAACAGATTGAAATCGATTCCTTCATTGCTGATAATTTGCTCAATCGTATGCAAGACCCTCCAAAGCATGGGCATCGCCTGACTGTAGCTAATGCCGGTAAGGGTGAAGATTCATTGGGTTAGGTCAGGGAAAGGATAGGTATAGCTGAGTAGGAAGGGTAAAGCAGGGAAGCACACCCAAACGGGTGAAATAACATCATTCTTCATTGAAGAATCAAAGGGACGGAAGATAGTTCCCGGTGGGAAGCAAGTGCATAAACTTTCGATTTCAGGATCGGTGAACTTGCACAGTTCCGTAGAAGGATTCGTCAAAAGGTTTTGGCTTTGGGGTACACCATTCATATCCTGGCTTTTGCCCGGAGAGGATCTAGTAACCATTTTGGCCATGATCGGAACAGAGGAGATGGAGGAGTTAGAAAGAAAAGACTAGAGAAAGAAGAAGAATACCTTATTTGTTTTCGGGAATGGAGATTTAAATAAGGATTCCGTGATCTTAAATGGTTTTTCAATCCTATCTCCGCCCTATATAGCGTGATGATTGTTGCAGCCTATCCCATCGATGACGTCAGAACTTGTAACGGCTAGTGACATGCACAACGGCTAGTCTGCATCTAAGGAAATATGACAGATTTGATTCATATCATATCCACCATATTTGGGGGCAATTGTTAGGAGATGGGTTTTATTAAGTCTGGATCATGTATCATGAGACCTAGCATAGATCACTTATCCTTAGTGGATGGTGCAGTAAGTCTGAGGATCAAGGATCCTTATTATTACTTATGTTATCTAACAATTGTTCTCTATGTTTCTAATATTTATACACAGGTTATGGGCAACGTGGACTTAGTCTATGCAGGAATCTCACTGAATATGCTTCAAATAAAGCATGTGCATGATAGAGAGTAGCCGTTATGGACAAACATGGGGGACTTGCACCTTTTT
The DNA here is from genome assembly GCA_947069175.1 of Scalesia atractyloides. Lineage (NCBI taxonomy): Eukaryota > Viridiplantae > Streptophyta > Magnoliopsida > Asterales > Asteraceae > Scalesia > Scalesia atractyloides. The sequence continues at coordinate 48,415,404 of CAMTDV010000001.1, read as the reverse complement.
CGTATAGTTAGTTAGCTAGAATTTTCTAATTATATGAAGGGAATGATGAGCTCATTAGACACAATGAGCAACCCACACACTTAGAACACTCGAAAACTCTCTCCCTCAAACACATTAGCAAACACTTGTATTGAGCTCCATCATCATCCGAAGTTGTATTAATATTAACATTATTTGTTCAATATAGTTGGTGATCGGTAGTTTCCATCACCCGAGGTTTTTTATACCGGAGATCTTCTAAAGATCAAGGGATTTTTCCTCGTATAAATCTTCATGTTCATTGTCACTTATATTTCATATTCGATTACGCAATGATAGATAGAATTTGTGCGTATATGTCAACATTAGGCTTGAATGCGTCCCTCTTAGCTATCATACATGGATAAATGCAAATTGCTTTAGTGGTCTTATATTGCCATCATAAAAACTTGTTACCATTAAAACTTACGGATTGCAATACTAAACCTTTTGCCATATCCTTGGCTATAAACTCTATTTAATACGCCAACCCTTGTAGCTGGTCAACGTATTGCAATACCAAACTTTTTGCCATATAATTGGCTACAAAACTATTTTATACATCAACTCTTGTTGATGGTCAACATATTGAAATACCAAACGTTTTGCTATATACTTGGCCACAAAACATTTTGTCATGAAAGAAGCTAACAACGCCATGTTACCCTCAATTAACTTCAGGTTGTGAGGATATAAGACTTGTATTCACATTCGGAAAAGAATTTCCTCAATGACCACTCTTTAGTGCACTTCCGTGAAAACTACTTGAAGAACCCAAAGATGGACTAGTACCGGAACTAAAAACGCATTCTGACTTGAACTTTCTCCAAATTGAGTAGTTCCGGAAAATAACGCCATACCTACACCATTAACACTTTTGGAATCATTCTGCTTTGCTTTATATAGAGTTGGATCCTGATATTATTTAAGTTTTTAGCCTGATCCTACATGTTCCATGGATATTCTTTAAGTTTCTGAACTGCATGCTCCAAGGTAAACGTATCGTATAATGGATTTTCTTTTATCAACGTTGTGTACAAGGAAACGCAGGTGTGTAAGTATTGGAATGACAGTGGAGTTTGGTAATATTAGGAATTTAAAGTATGCAAAAGTATGTATAGTCGAAAGTATTTATCTAGACGTTAACGCTCGTTTTTGACACTATAAGCCCCGAAGGGTATTTATCCAAAGACCAAATCTAAGCTGTTGTCACAAATATGCACCAACAGTAACAATGGTTAGGTCTTAGATAAAATAACCTAATATTAGGACAAGTAACCATATGATCACCGTCAAAGGTTCGGTTATATTTATTATTTACATATATAGTTTACATATATTATTAAAAGTTTATCATAGATTTCATATAAGTAATGGATATCATATAAGTCATAGAAGTCATGCATGGAGGTAGGAAGATAACCGTCCTAAAGCTCTTTCGTAAGATTCACCAATACACAAATTGCCACAAGGATAATCTGGATGGTCTTCGAACCGAATAAGCAAGCTAGGTGTATGCATCCCGAACATGGCAATGTTTGGGGATGTGTCGTAGCCTTGTTACTCAAGTGAAGGTGAATCGTAGCTTAATAAATAGAAATCATCAAGTGAGAAGTGGATTGAAAAGTTGGATAGCCAAGGCCTCCATGTAATCACAACTACACCAAACACAAGCTTGTAAGCTTGGATGGCTCAACACTTGTGGGTTAGAAACCCTAGTAAAAACCACAAGTTTAGCTATGTTATACCTCTTGATTTTGTATGAACAAGTCTAGCTAAATCACTAACCATAAACTTGATTATAGGCACAAGTAGCATAGAGTTGTTATGGTTAAAACAAGTTTAAGAAAAGTTTATAAGTTTAACTTCCAAAACAGAAAGTTTGGCCCTAAAAATGGTATTGTTCCACCTTGCTTTTCCATGGAAAACCTATGGTAACAGCCCATGGGCTTAGCAAACATTGTTGAGGAAGAAAACATAAGAAAAACTTTGAAACTTTTAAAGTTTGAAAAGATAAAAATGGGTAGAAAGTTTTAACACACTTTTGGACCTCAAAATGGTGAGGTTTCACCTTCGTTTTCCCAAGCAAACTTGTGAGAACCTTCCTAGAGGTTATCCAAGGGTGTTAGAAAAAGAAACAAGATTTAAAGGAAGAAGGAACTGAGTTGAAACTCACTTGCAAACTGAAGTGGTACAGCAGAAAGTTCTAGAGGTTTGTGGTGATTTTGTGAAGTGTTGGAGGCTTGTAAAAGTGAGACTAGGGTGGGGGAATGCTTGTTTATATAGGGAAGGGATTAGGGTTAAGTTAGGTTAGCATTTAATTGGATGGTTGGGTGTTTAACTTGAAGAAAGAAAACTTTAAACATGTTGACAGCTTGCGGCCGCAAGCTGTCATATCTTTTTTTTTGTTAAATAATAATTGTTATGATGCTTGTTTATTTGATGCATTTTATTTATATCCTAATTATGAGGTGTTTGGAAGATTACAACATGTATAAATGTGTTACATAAACCCTAGACTTTACTTACAATGTTTAACATAAGTGTAACATGATTCAAGGTATCAAATAGTCTTCGTATTTTGAGTTTAACTTGCTAATTGCTTGATTGATTTGAACGTTTAACTTTCATGAAAATATGGTAAGAATATGCAAATTGATTCAAACTTATATGTTGCGTAACAAATGCGTGTATGGTCATAGATGTAAATGTGTATAAAGATTGCGAATTGCGTATAATCGATCAATTTGATTACAATCAAAGCCTTAGATTTACAATGATTCGGAAATGAAATACGATTACAAGGTTTGGACTTTCCAATAATAGAAACACGACGCAAACTTACTAAAAACGGAAAGTTACAAATGCGAAGCGTTACAGTCGTGCCACTTGGCCACGGGGTCATGCCCCATCTATCCTCCAAACATGACGGAGTGTGAAGAAGACACGGGGCTGTGCCATCCGTACTTTTTAACACTAGGCCATGTCTACTTCGACATGACCCGTGTCTCACTAATAGACAACGTTCTCTGACTCATGCAGACGACACGGGGTCGTGCCTCCCAGACACGGGGCTTGTGTCAACGTGTTGTCACTTTCTATAAATCCGGCATGAGAAGAATATTTGGACCCATTCCTAAAAGACCAAGATCCTGCCTGATCTCTCACACATACCTGAAAAAGTAGTTTCTTAAAAAGGTTTTCTCAAACCTTCTTCTCTTTGCCACTTTTAGTCATTTCTCCTTATTCAACCTTCAAACCTCCATTAAAGCTTGAAGTTTAAAGCTTCAAAAACTTTAATTGTTAGGTTAAGAACATGGGATTTAGTCCAAATTTTTGCAAAACTACTATTATACAACAATGTTTTAAGTTTCTTACATTCAGAAAAGTAAAAATCAAACAATTTCAAACTTAAACGAAGGTTCCTTGGGCTAAAATACCAGAGTTGCTGAAGCAGCACGGGGCCGTGTAAGACTTCTGTAAGTCCCAAAACTCTAATGGTTTGTCATGTTTAACTAGCATGTCGAGTCATCAGAGTCGCACGTCTTCAACCAGTTCAAGGAACAAGCGAAGTGAGAGGAGGCTCTTGCTTGAAGCCACTCTTGTCCGCTATGTTTGCGCTTTTGTGAGAATCCATCAAAAAAATGATGACGGTGGAGGAGGTCCTTATGGATCGGGTGAACTACCTCACCCTGGCATTGGAGGATAGCTTTAGAGAGATCAACCTTCTTCACCAAAGGTTGAACATCTTGGTGATGCCCCCGATGGAGCCAATCTTGCCTCAAGATGATTGGAACATCGCCAATGAGGTGATTAACCCCACCAGATGGGACGAGATACCCCGAAACCTCCCATCAACGCCTACTTTGAGGTTCCGATAAACCCCGCTTCTCTTCCACAAGAAGTGGTCGATGACGAACCATTCATCTTCCTCACGAGGGAGATTGAGGAAATGCTCAACGACCTTTAAAGGAGCATTCCCGGGAATAGCTTAGAGCCCTTATTTTCCAGAAACTATTTACGGTTTTTGCTACTCTTTCATAGATTTATCTAGGGAAAACCATTCGGGTCTAGTAATCTCATAGGCATCAACCTATCTATCTATGTTAGGACTTTAATCTTCTTGTAATTTTTATTTTCTATTTAGTTGTAATGATGGATAGATGATATGAAATATGGTATTTTGGAAATAAAAGTGTGCGGAAATACGGAAAAAATGGCCCAAGGGACGTTGAAACAGCACCCAATGCACGTAAACAAACACTTCCCGAAGCAAAATCTTCAAGATAGTAAGTGCACCACGAAGACGTGTAAGGTAAGCACGCCCCTGTGCCTCAAGTCTGTAGAAAATCTTTTTGAATCTGGAACACTAACACGGGGTCGTGCCCCATAGACACGCCCCGTGCCTTGCTTCTGGAAAATTTTCGTTACTGGCACTTCTTATACGGGGCCGTGTCTCCAGGACACGCCCCGCGTCTGACTCCTGAAAATTTCCTCAAAAATCTGTTATTGGCACTTTTGACACGGGGTCGTGCCGCCCTACCACGCCCCGTGTCCAGTGCTTGATTTTTGAAAAAAATTGTTGTTTTCAATCCACGTTTACACATTTAATCAGTTTTAACCAATTTTGAACCATTGAGAATAATGTGTAATTTAAGTGTGTAGGGGGGGGTAACCTTAACTTGAAATGGTTTGTCCTAAAAACAAGCCTTATACAAAACTCTACTTGGAATCTTTGAAACACCCCAAATCTTTTTAAAAAACAATTTTTTATTTATGCCTTATTTATAGTATAAGTTAGAAACCAAGATCTAAAAATTTTCAAGTTTTTACAAAGTTTACAACTGATAGCGTCGTGATAAAAAGAACCATACAAGAAAATTTTATAAAAAGGCATGACAATTCTTTGTAAAGTTTGATTGAATACATAATTTCACACTTTTGCCATTTTCCCACAAAAAATGTGAGTTTTGAGCCTTTACCGAGCATTCATGCTCATTTTCATTTCTTGTGTAAATAGCCGTATGGTTCTTACAGATCTAGAACTTGACAAGACAATACCTTTCCGGTCCCTACCAACAATCCAAGTAGGTATATGATAGAGGCATTGGGATATTTAAACCCTCTTTTTCATCTTCAACTTTATTTTCATTTTTATCTCCCCACCAAAAACAAAAACAAAAATATTCCTCTAGAGAAACCCCTTTGATCCTAAGCCTTTCGTTTCAAAACCCGCAAAAATGCCATTTTGCACAAACTACCCATCACCCAAAACCAAGATTTTCTTATCACACCCTTTATTTTAGTAAAGTGCTTTTGAAAATTATATAAAAAGAGGTGACTTAACTTTATCAAAAAAAAAAATATATATATATATATATATATATATATATATATATATACATAGGGCTCAGTTCAAATGAGAACCACCACAAGTTGTGAAAACCGTGAGAACTTTTGGTTCCCACGCGAGTTGGGCCAAATTTTTTTTGCACAAACGTAGATGAAAATATCATAAACACATCTGTAAAAAAAGTAAAAAAAAATTATTGAGTCAGTAGTTTTGACTAATGCAAGTTTTTTAACGCGCTGTCGTAAATTTTGCATTAAGATAACTATTTTTTTACGGCTCATGTAAATGTGGGTATGCGACATTTTTTTTATTTTTTTATTTTGCTGAAACAAGTAATCTTTTTTATGACTTTTGATAAAAAAAATTCGGAAAAACCTTTTGGATGACGTAGTTTTCACGGTTCTCACAACTTAAGGTGATTCTCATTTTAACCCATCCCTATATATATATATATATATATATATATATATATATATATATATATATATATCTAGTTACTTGAAAAAATAGGCAAACGCATTACTTATAAATATTAAGTTTATAACTAAGTCACAAATAGATAAATTTAAAAAAACCAACATTTTACATTTTTAGCCACTTTTCAATAAAACTATACTATCCCTAGCCAACAACCTACCCTTTTAAAAGTTCTCTTGATATTTACAAAGATTTTGTTAAAAAATAGAAGATTTGATTACTTGTCAATCATATGGTAGGAGCAAGTTCCATACCGGTATCAAGCGTTTCTGTAACGCCTCACTTTTCGCAGCTTACCGTTTTTAGAAAGAATGTATCGTGATTCTATTTCGGAAAGTCTTTACCTTGTAATCGAATCACATTTCGAATCGTTGTAAGTCCGAGGCTTTGATTGTAATTGAGTTGATCTTTTATACGAAATTCGCATCCTTTATACACATTTATACGTATACTTGCACACATATTCGTTACATGATTATAAACTTAAATTAACTTGCAAATCCTTATTGTGTAATCATAATTCTTAAACGCTTCATTCAAGCAAGACATTTGGTGATTCAAATACGAAACTTATAATTATTTAGCACCTCACTAAACGATTCACGTTTTATTATACACTTTGTTTCATTAAACTCGTAGAAACGTGTTCTTTTACTAGGAGAAAAAAAGATAGATTATAATGTCCGTACGCTTAAAATATCAATCAACCCATTAATATATGTCATTTATATAGAAAATAACAACCAATAACCAAATATAACAAATAATTAACAAAAAAAAAAAGAAATAGGCAGCTTGCGGCCGCAAGCTGCATTGTGTTGTTGTTATTTCAAGTTTAAACACCCACTAATCTTGTCCAAAGCCCAACCCATTGAAGTCCTAATCCCTTCCCTATATAATGAGCACTTCCCGATCCTTTATCTCACTTTTACAACCCTCTAACACTTGCAAGAACCCTCTTAAACTCAGCTGAGTTTTCAGCATCAAACTAGAAAGTTTTAGCCATTAAAAGTGAGTTTAGACTCACTTCTCCTCCAAACTTCTTCTTGTTTTTTCTTCTAAAACACTTGGATAACCTCTAGGAAGGTTTTCACAAGTTTGCTTGGGCAACCTAAGGTGAAACATCACCATTTTTGAGGTTCAAAGTGCCAAAAACTTTCTTCTTGTTTTTATCTTTTTATAACTTCGATAATTTCATGTTTTCTTCACGTTTTCTTCCTCAAAAAGGGTTGTAATGCCTCTAGGGATGTTACCATTGGTTTTCCATGAAAAAACAAGGTGGAACAATAACATTTTTAAGACTAAACTTTTTGTTTTGGATAAAAACCTATAAACTTATTTAAACTTGTTTTCTCTAAACAAAGTTGTGCCTCTAATCAAACCCATGGTTAGTGAGCTAACTAGAGTTGTTTTAAACAAATTAGGAGGTGTAAAATACCTCTAAACTTTCTGTTTTGTAAAGGGTTTTAACCCACAAGTGTTGGAACCATCCAAGCTTGACAAAGCTTGTGTTTTGGTAAAGGTGTGATTACATGGAAGCCTTGGCTATCCTACTTTCAATCCACCACCTCACTTGATGATTTTTATGTGTAACCATTAGTTAGTAAAGTATTTCTTTTATTCCATTCATGACCATCCGAATTGTCCTTGTGACAATTTGTGCATCGGTGAATCTTACAAAAGAGGTTAAAGGACGGTTATCCTCCTACCTCCATGCATGACATCTATGAAATCTATGACTTATATGATAAACTTAATGATATATTATATAAAATATATATGTAAATAAGAATTATACATAACTGAACTTTTGACAGTAATCATATGGTTACTTTTCCTAACATAAGGTTATATTATCTAGGACTTAACCTCCTCGTTACTATTCTAATAGGCATGACCCATGAAATCACAACCACCCTACGAGGTTTATACTGTCAAAAACGAGTGTTAACGTCTAGATAAATACTTTTAAGAATACATACTTTTGCATATCTTAAACTCCTAATCCGAATCCTCTATTATCATTCCAATACTCACACACCTACGTTTCCTCGTATAGGATAACTCGATGTTCCATTCTCCAACCAAACAAACTCTTCACATATTTAACAAAGGAGGCTTGCAAAACCGTGAGTACACCGAACACCCTTTTTACACTTTACACTTTTGGGTGCAATATGTTAACCTATCAAAAATACCACAATCACACTTATACTTTTATGTAAACACACAAACAATCCATCATACATGCTAAAGATACATGACATGTGATTTGTATACTTGGAACATTCTTATGTGATACGACTTGTCATTAACTTCGTACGAGCCTCCCCTTAACATGTATAGCGCTATAGGAGTAACGCACCGCCCGTATTCTTGTGGTCATGTTAAGTTTATTCTATTTTGCGTGACACTAGAGGATTGACTTGTAGATCGCATGCCATGTTTACATTAATCTAGTATGCTAGCTTAACATGTGGATTTGTTTAAATGATTTTATACTTATGCTATAATTAAACTTGTGTACTCGCCAATACTTTTTGTGTTGAACTATACTTTTAACATGTTTCAGGTTGAGGATGTTGAATATGATGAAATCTAGTAAGGACAATATAGAAACGCATCTAGAATGCTAGGTTTTATGTTATAATTTCGTTAAACTTGTCATATTTGAATTTATGTTGTATTCGAGTTTATGTTGTATTTGACAATTTGATCAATGAAATGAAATGGGTTTAAATTTAATATTGTCGCAAATAGTGTTATGATGTCTCGAGCAATCTATTTCGTCTCACTCCGATGTTTCCGCCATCGGTTGGGGTGTGACAGTTTCACTTATACATTATCGGCCGAGTGTTGAGTGATCACTTGCGAGATGTGTGAAGTTGTATATAGCTAAATGAAATTTTATAAAGGCATGTTACGCCCAAAAATATTTATTTTTCTTAAAAAGTGTTCTAAATAAATAAGGTCGAATACGATTATAAATAATATAAAAACAAAAATAAAAGAGCTTGGATTTCCGACACTCTACAAACAAGACCATAAAACTTCTCCTTCTCTACCAATTCCATTTGGGTGTGTAAGCATATATTAAAGAGTTTTGCTTGCGTACAAGAAAATATTCAAGTGTGGGGTATTTGATATGCGTCAAATACAACTTATAAATTGTATTAAATACGGTATAAAATCAACCATTTTTAGTACTAATGTTGAAAAAAGTGTGTTTCTTTGTATACTTTTGATTTTCAAGATTAAAAGAGCTTAAATGTACAAAGAAACAAATCAACGACAAAATCCAGCATAAGTACAGAAGACGGGAAGACAACACACTATACCAGCCCTCGGAGCTTCACCCCAAGACTAAAAACAAAGAATCAGAAGTCTGGCACGGGCCGTGCCTAGTCGGCATGGGTCATGCCCCTTCAAGATTCTAGATCAGAAGAAGACAAACAAAAGCAAACAAAAGACACGGGGCCGTGTCCCCTTAGGCACGGGTCGTGGTCAACTTCTAGATTTGCATATCTGGGATAGTACAACAAGTACAATGGACACGGGGTCGTACCGGTGACACAAGAGCCGTGTAGCAGACTGATCTGGCATACGAATTAAATGAAAACAGAGAAAAAGGAAGATACGTGGTCGTGTAAGGCTGATGTTTCCAGCTATAAATAAGGGTGCTTGGTTTCATTCCAACTCATCCATTAGCAAACCACTACTCTTACACCTGCCACCACTCCACCACCACAATACCACCATTATCCACCATATTCGTCTATCATCCATTATAGAGTGTTTGTAGTAGTCTCGGGATCCAAGAGTGATCGTAATAGTTTTTTCAAACAAAGGATAGGCTTGGCTAATCTCTTACATCACTTGGTGAAGCAAGTTATTTATGTATTACTTTTGGTTTCCTAACTTTGGTTAACTTTTTAATTGGGTATGTATTAATGACTTTAATAACTAGGCTTTTATATTGAAAGTGAACTTTATTCTATCATCTTTTCATGTTTCGTTGATTCACTCATTCGTTTCTTTACGGTATATATAAAGTGCGTTAACTGCCTGGAAGGGGGTTAGAAGGGTGGTATGGGTAAAATTTTTCCTCGTTTAGTGTATAGATCCTGCGAGGACTTGGTTCAAGCTTATTAAACTTCCTTTGAGGCAGATAGCATTAGGGATGAGATTTTTTACCGAAATACTATAACCGTACCAGCAACATACCGGTACCGTAACGGTATCATCATAAACGATATCAGTACCGGTAATAGATTTTTTGAATTTCGGTATCGGTATCGATAAATAACAGTATCGGTAACGGTATTTTTGGGTATAAAACGGTATTAATACCGAATTTTACTAAAGAATTCTAAGGGGTTTCTTGGCAACTATAATCAAATTATCCTTCAATATAATCTAGAATTTGCCAAGTATTTTAGGTTGGAAATTGGAATACGAAGATGTTTATGCGTTCCTTACCAATCTTGAACTAATATATGATATAACATAAAATCCTTTATTTGCCATTCTACAACAATCTACGATCAATCAAGAATTCAAAGCCATCTCCTTTAAACCTTGAAGTTCAAGGTATTCAAAGAACTCCGAAGTCCTACACAATATTATCAATTATTAAACTCCAATCTTCTTTTATTGTTCTCGTTTTAGTTGTTGTAATTTATATTATATTATTATATTATTATTTAGATGCACTTTGAAAGTGATTATGAATAGTGGTTGTATTTTTATAATAATATATAGTGTTTTTTTATAATAGTAATTTTATTTTTATAATAATATTTATGGGTTTTTTATAATTTTATTATTTTAATATTACAATAGACTGCTATTATTTTTTTACTTTTAACCTTAAATATATTTCATTTATTTTAATTTTTAATGATTTTTTTAATATTATTAATACTGTCTGAACAGCATTGGTACATGTATCGTATAACATCGATATAGTTTTTTTTATCATTATCGTCTTCATCTGCCTATTATTATGTACAATTCGATAAAAGTTCTATTCGAAAGGGTCATATATAATTGATTTTTTATCATCACAACCGAATACATATTGACCAAACAACATCGGTATTCAAACGGGTCATGTATAGTCGATTTTATTTATCATCGGAAACTGAACATGTACCGACCAAACAACATCGGTATTCGAACGAGTCATATATAGTTGATTTTTTTGTCATCGCAAACTAAACGTATACTGACCAAACAACACTAGTAACGGTGCCGTATTTGTTTTTATAGAATTCTGGATGTAGCGATATAAAATTCATTGAACACAAAGTAATACTCGCAATAAAGTATTTTTTGATATCGTAAGCTATAACGAGTGTCTGTACGATACTTATATCGTAACAGACCGATACCAAGCAAATAACAACGGTACCGATACGGGTATTCGTTTTTATGGGTTTTCAATTGATTTAAGAAAACGTGTCGATTGGAAACAATTGCTATGCTTAGTGCCGGCATAGTATTGATATTACAATAAACCAGACTGATAATAAGTAAGGACCCGTAGCAAAATGCGCGGAAATCCCTCTAATTGTTAATATTATTGACAAAGAAAAACATTTGTTCTTGGACTAGTGCTTTCGTTGTTCTCCTCCTGAAGAGTTTTCCCACTGACCATATTTATTGGATTGATGTCTTGGTTTATTTTATAAAAAATAGTATATATTAACGAAAAGAATAACTTTTAGTTTAATACCAATTAGTTGTCGAATTTAGGGAGGAAATAATATAATAGGTAATTCAATGAAAAACATGAAAGCGATATCAATGTGGTAAAGTGTTGAAAAACCGGTACCGTACAGGTACCGAATTAGATAAATTTAGTACGGTATTCGGTATCTACTTTTTCTCAATTTCGGCATTGGTATTTACGGTATTGGTCCCAAAAACTTTGCGCTTGCGCAAGGAACTATACCCTCAACAATATACTACAAGGATAATCTTGCGCGCAATGTGCAATGGTACGCCTTCTTTGGAACCAATAGGTCATACAATGAACCCTGCGCACTCAGCGCAATGGTAAATAAGACCAACGCCAATAGGTCATACAATGAACATTGCGCACTCAGCGCAAAGGTAAATTAGACCAACACATGTAGGTCACACAACCAGCCTTGCGCACTCAGCGCAACGACAAGTTAGACCAAACAATATAAGTCACACAACGAATCTTGTGTACTTGGCACAATGGCAAAGTTAGACTTAAACGCGTAGGCTACTTGACCTTGCGCGGACCAAACAACCCTCTAGCCGCAAGTCTTGAAACCTTACAAGGACAAGACAAACATGAGAGCTACTCATAGTTTGCTGGCCAGAAAGCACTGACAAAACCTTGCAGAAGGGATAAGCGTAGAGATGCGTTGACTATATGCAAGGGTATAGAGTGGCAGAGCTGTGACCCAATGGTTGCTCGGCAGGGTTGCGTCAGACTGCGTCGCATGAACAGTAATGCAGACGCCAGACTGTCCACCAACCGTACTTACGCCAGTGACTGCCACACATTCTCCTCTTTCGGCTGATAGCAGGTTCGACACTAGGGACAGCTGCCTTTACACGTGGCACCTATCAGCATCCAACAAAGCACACCTCCTGACAGAGAACATTAAGTCATCTACAGGGAACATTTAATGTTCGATGTATAGGGACAAAACGGATGTCTCTGGTCGTCTGGGCCGGGCCCAAGGCCCATCAACCCATCTCCTAAGCCCACTGACATTCGGCTATAAAATAAGCATCAAACCACCAGGTAAATAATATACACACATATTCAGAAACATATGAACTAACTTATTGCTTGTTACTTGAGCTTACTTGCTTACTACTTGCAACCATCAAATACTTATTCTCACGCCGGAGTGTGGTCACAGCGAAAACCCTCCCTTTTTCCCGTGACGAGACTAATGGCGCTGCTAGTTTTGCAGATCAGTCTGAGTGAGATCACCCTGAAGAGCGAGTGAAGAGGCAACCTTTTATGTAGAAAAATCTATGTTGTAACTAATATATCCCCGGATATCCCTAGGTTCAATCGGTGTTTTTTCAAATGTGGTAAAATGTTGAAAAACGGGTACCGTACAGGTACCGAATCGATAAATTCAGTACGGTATTCGGTATCCACTTTTCTCAATTTCGGCATCGGTATTTACGGTATTGGTACCGGTATGGTGACGATGTCATGCCTAGATAGCATCAAATTGGAGGAAGTAAGATCGGCTTGAATCCCTTATAAATAAATTAATATTAAAACTTTAACCCAGCCTTACGGGACTGTATCCCTGCTGACTCAGACCAATATGGCCGAGTGTAGCGTTGTCTCCAAAAGAGGGACATACCACGTTTTGCATTAATAACTTACTTAATTATCTTTCAATATTCCGGCCTTGCGGGACTTTATCCATGTTGACTCAGACCAATATGGCTGAGGGTTGCGTTGCCTCCAAAATAAAGACATGCCATTTTAACTAAAATAATCTCTTAAAAAAACACAAAACGTGAAAATCATCAAAGAATACGTAAATAATGAGTCGGAACGAAATGATTCTGTCTTGTCTATTTGTTTCTTTTATTACTTAGTTTATTTTTTTAAGTTTACTTATTAAAAACCTTTCCTCAAATTTTGATTAGATTAGACGTTGACGATATTACGGTATTAAAGTCTCTTATGTGCTTGGATGACCTCGGTATCTTGCCGTCACTATACTACTACGCCAACGATGGGTGCACTTGCCCTATCATGTTGTAGAGAATGATAGTTACATATCGTATTTGTATAAATTTAAAGCTTTAATAAACAAGTAAAAAATACTTAAAATATATCTAAAAATCATATATACCTCACTCACATGAAAACAAATAAGGATTTTGAACATCCACAGAGTCCTTGTAAAAAAGTTAGGGTCTAACCCCTCCCAATCAACCCATTTCATATTGAAAACTGACCCTCCCAATCAACCCATTTCATATTGAAAACTTGTCGCATTTAGTCCCGTAGCTTGGGAGTTTTAAACGTCAAACTGGCACTACCATTTTAAACAAATCGCTCCCAACCTTAAAACAAAAGTCTTGGTAAGTAGACGTTTTCACAAGAGAATTATTATCTCGAGAGAGAAAATGAATAGTAAATTTGTTTAGCTTGAAAAGAAAAAAAGAAAGTTAAATGCCGATATATATATATATATATATATAAAAGTAGGGAATCACATTTCGTATACAAATTGTAAGAATCATTAAAAGGTGTCACATGACATCCAACCAATTATAAAGAAATAGTAATAGAATAACTTAAATAATATCAGTTACATTGAATTTTCTATAATTATATTACATTTTATTTGAATCTTATGTTTGTTTTCAATGAAAAAAATGTTAATCTTATTTACATATGTGCTAAATTTAATTATATTCATTAATTTTCATGTGTTAATATAATTTAAAAGTGTTACTTTTTTATATATGTATTTCTTTAGTATATAGTAATATAACTTATTTTAAATGTTAAGATCTGATTTCTCAGTTTGGTGGATAAATTTGTAGGATAAATATGAACTGCATATATACACATGTGTTAAGTTTCATTAGAAAACAATATTCCCAGTTGATATTCCCCAAAACTGATAACACCACCACCACACCAACCTACTACTGCTGTTGAAGATGGAGATGTTAGTTAGAAGAGTCGCAGGGATAGAAGGATGCTACGTTTCACTACCAATTCACCTGATTCATACACTTGAATCAACTTCTTCTTCTGCTTCTTCCCTCTTTTCTTTTCTAGCTCTGGAGCTGCGTTCACTTGCCAACGATTCCGACGTCTGGTACGTCGCTTGGTCTGGTTCCGCATCCTCTACCTCTTCCGCAATTGAGGTATTTATATATATCTATTTCAATTTCAATTTTGTGTGTCTGTGTTGGTTTGAATTTCACTTAGAAATTAATCCCAGGTCTACTATCTGTGAGTTTGAGTTTCACTTATATTTGAAAACGCAAAAGATCATATGACTTCTCCTGAGCTATCTATCTAACTTTGGACATTCAATCTCCCTTCTTCTAAACCAATCAAACTGACCCAAATGCAAACCTCCCGTTATAAACACAACAATTTCATTCTCCCGAGGATAGGATATGAATACTTCGTTGGGTCACATCACAGAACCATCTTTAACCATCCATATACTGCTTCTTGTTTTTGACTCATTATCATGTTTGGTAGCTGCTTCATCAGATTTTTTTCTAAACCAGAGTAATTTAGTATATCATCTACTTTTTTTGACTGACTTCACATCTGTCTTTATCAAAGTTCTTTTTTTATTTACTTCCATCTATCTATGCAGATTTCTCAACAATTTGCAGAATGCATTAATCTGCCAGATCACACGATAGTTCGAATACGAGCCATTCCTAATATTCCAAAGGCCAAATGTGTGACAATAGAACCCGATACCGAAGATGATTGGGAAGTTCTAGAGTTAAATGCAGAACACGCAGAAGCAGGCATTTTAAAGCAGGTGCTTATTCAATATATTTCATGTTTGTTTGCTTTTGCTAAACTAAAATAATATACTATATGTGAGTGTTTTTTTTATTGAACAATAGTAGGTTTAGAAGATTTAGGATGGATAACTGTTTGTTAAGTATGCGTTTGCCAATTAGAAATATCTGTATAAATATTCATACACGACATTCTTTATATCACCCATATCAAAGCCAAGATTCTCATCAAATATTAGGTAGCATGTAAATGCATATGATATCCAAATGCCCATTCACTCTGATTAAAAAATAAACAGCTATACACTTATACTTGTATTCAGTTATTTCATGTACACCCCTATTAGGGTTTTTTTTTTTTTTTTTTTGCGATTTTACAAAGACTTGAAATTGAATGACAGTTGAATGTTACTTTATATTGATTTATGAACTACGCCTCCTTTATTGAGGCATCGAACCCATTTTTTGTTTGAAGATCAAACTTTTGGTGGTTTAGCTTTTTAAGTTTTGATCTTAGATTACCATTAGTTGAAAAGAAAGATTGAACACTTCGGTACTTTCTGTATAATTATTGTATATAATTATTGTATGTGCTAATTCGTATTTTGTCAGTCAAATGCCACTTCATTTTTATAGGTATCTTATGACTATATATTTCTTTTATATTTATCTCTTACATTAGTTTACTTACTAACTGCAGGCTGGTATTGTCCATGAAGCCATGAGATTCCCTTTGTGGTTGCATGGGCGCACAACCATTACTTTTTCTGTAGTGTCAACCGATCCCAAAGAACCATTAGGTGAGATGATATCTGATATTTCTCCATACGCTAGCTCAATGTTTACTTCTTCATACATGGTAGTAACTTGTGAAGTATGTCTTGTGCAGTGCAACTTGTTCCAGGGACCGAAGTCTCAGTTGCTCCCAAAAGACGAAGAAAATCTGAAAATTCAGTTGTAAAGGCATTATTGCGCATCCAAGATGGAGACAGCAGATTTTGTCACAAATGTCAGGTCAACGACACTGAGATAGGAGTGGTTCTTACTTCTGCTGTCTTTATTCATCCAGAAACAGCTAAATCTTTTTCACTAGATTCTCTTCAACCTGTAGTTTTAGAGCAAAAATTAGTTACCAAGGAGAGAAAACTAAATAATGGAACATATAAGTCCACCAAGAACGGAAAGTCAACTGCAAAGGAAGTTGAAAGTGGAACAGAAAGTCAACCGCGGGATATTAGACAGGCTGTTGTTCGTCTTCTATTGTCCGATTCTGTAGCAAAAGGACACATCATGCTTTCTCAGTCATTACGACGTTATCTGAGAGCAGGCCTACATTCTTGTAAGATTAATTTTTACGTATCATAATTTCATGACGTTAACTGTATTAAACCCCAAACACCCTTTATGATACTTGACTTCAGGGATACATGTGAAGAGTTGCAAGATTGTTCTACAAAAAGATTCCCCTCCGTTTATTCTTTCTCCTTGCCAGTTTAAGATGATTGGGAGTGTCTCTGAAAATGGCGGTTTTGAAAATCTTCAGGGCCACAGGAACCGTCACACAGAGAAATTGCTTCTCAAGACAAACTCAGATACCCAATTTGACTTGACTTATTGGTCAAACCATGAGAGAACTATCACACTATTTTCAGATCCTTCATCTGATCAACAAAGTGAAGGCACCTCCGTTAGCTCCAGTACTAAAAATGGGTTAGTGGCTCTTCTGCGTGCATGGATCTTGGCTCAACTCGATGCCATTTTGTCGTTTTCTAAAACAGAGCATAGTTCAATGGTTTTGGGAAATAAGACGTTGCTTCACTTTCAAGTGAAAGGTAGCGAATTTGCAGGAGCATGTGGAGTAAAAAAGAGAGCTGCAGAATCATTAGTGGATATCATGTATGTTTTGTCGTTTTCTGAGGAATCTTTACAAGGTGGAGTAGCTTATGAGCTCGAGTTTTCTGAAGCAAACAAGATGTCGGTAAATAAGAAAAACCTAGAGTTTTTTCTTGAGAAATTGAGTCTGGGCGAAGGTTTCCCTCTTCATTCTGTCAAAGAAAAAGTATCTGACAAGTCTTTTAACTTGAATATTTCTTCCTTGAGCTGGATGGGCACAACAGCTGATGATGTAACTGATAGTAGGTACTTTAGCTTTATACTTGTTTATTTATATAATGACCACATTTTACTTTAAACATTAATGTTGAATGAGTGGCTTATCTGACTTGCCGTTCTTTGTTTCTTCAGGATTAATGGTATTATTGTCACCGTCCTCTGGGGTGTTTTTAAGTACTTACGATCTTCCTTTTCCTGGACACGTGTTGATTTATGGACCTCCAGTGAGTTATTAATTTATATTTGTATTTTTAGAGAAAAAATTGGCATATAAATTAATCAGGATATCTTATATCGATTAACAATGAATCTGTTTCTTCTTACAAGGGTTCTGGGAAGACGTTATTAGCCACAACTGTTGCAAAAACTATTGAAGAGCATGAAGATGTATTGGCACACATGTAGAGTTCTTTTTATGACTTTTATAGCTAAATTTAAATAATTATTGATTTATTCTGCTATGAAATATGGTTTTGATTGAGGGTGACCTCCGCAGAGTTTATGTAGGCTGTTCTAGACTTGCTTCAAGTAAGTCACAGACTATCCAGCAAGCTGTTTCTAGCTACATATCTGAAGCGTTGGATCATGCTCCTTCTCTGGTGGTACTTGATGATCTTGATAGTATTATAGTATATCCTAATAACTCAGAAGATCATCACTCTTCATCTTCTTCTACGGTCCTCATGGAATTTCTCACAGGAATTTTGGATGAATATGAGGTGTAGTTGCATTCTACTTTGTTCTCTTCTGATTTACCATTACCTTTTTTTTCTATCTAGATGATCGGTTATAGAGTGTACCAATATTATTAGAAGATAGAAGAAGACAATATTATTTATGTGCATAACTTAATGACGAAATGAATATTGCATTAACAGGCAAAACGGAAGAATTCATGTGGAATTGGTCCCATTGCATTCATAGTTTGTGTGCAGACACTAACGAGTATTCCACAAGCCTTGAGCTCCTCTGGTACTTTGGCTCCTTATAAAAGAACCATATAATATTAATTTTCATTATCTTATCATTAAAACTCACAGTTTAAACGTCTTTTTTCTCTTGTGTAACGGTTGGTTCCAGGCAGGTTTGACTTTCATGTGCAACTTGCTGCTCCTGCCGCTGCTGAACGTGGCGCTTTACTAAAACACGAGATTCAGAAATGTTCTTTGTTATGTTCCGATGACATTTTGCTAGATATTGCTTCCTCGTGTGATGGATATGATGCGTATGATTTGGTATTCGTTTTTTTCCTTATATCCAGCATATATGATTGCCAGATTACAAGATTTAACCTGATGAACTCATGTATCATAGCTATCTGTAATTACTTTTTTTTGCAGGAAATACTGGTTGATAGGTCAGTTCATGCTGCCATTGGTCGTTTTGTATCTCGTGGATTGGATTTTGAGACTGAAAGAAAACCGAGCTTGGAGAAAGATGATTTTGTACAAGCAATGAAAGGGTTTTTGCCTATCGCTATGCGTGATATTACTAAATCGGCTTCTGAGGAAGGGCATGGTGGCTGGCAGGATGTTGGTGGTCTAACGGAAATTCGGAACTCTATCATAGAGGTCTAGATTTCTTTATGTATCTGCTTTTGTTTCTCTATATATGGAGATATTAAAACCTTACACACTTCATCTCACAATTTTCAGATGATTGAATTGCCTTCCAAGTTCCCTGTGATTTTTTCACAAACTCCTTTAAGGATGAGGTCTAATGTTCTTTTATATGGTCCTCCTGGTTGTGGTAAAACTCATATCGTTGGTGCCGCTGCTGCTGCATGTTCACTACGGTTCATCTCGGTGAAAGGGCCTGAGCTGCTGAATAAATACATTGGTGCTTCTGAGCAAGCAGTAAGTAATATTAAGATGACTTATTTACCCTCTGTTACCCTTGTTTATGCAAATGTTGGTGGTGCTGATAGTTTAATTTCAGGTACGTGATATATTCTCGAAAGCAGCTGCTGCAGCACCATGCCTTCTTTTTTTTGATGAATTTGACTCCATTGCTCCAAAAAGAGGTCATGACAATACTGGTGTGACAGATCGAGTTGTTAACCAAGTTAGTTTATAATTTACAACTCAATTTGTTATTTGTGGTCTTCACACATAATCTTGCTGCTTTTTGCCCATTTTTATACTGAATGATGTTTGTATCAAATCTTCCCAGTTTCTGACAGAGTTAGATGGTGTGGAGGTTTTAACTGGAGTATTTGTTTTTGCTGCCACAAGGTTAGTGATTCTTTGATCATCTCTTTTTCTTTACGTAATATGATTTAATTTGTTGATTGTCAATCATGGATACTTCTAGCCTTTTCATGGTTATTACTTTTATTTTTAATGCTAGATGTGACGATTTCAACCCCTTTTGCATATGAATATGTCCAATTGTGTTATTTAAACTTATCTTAGACGAGTTAAATCGAAACTGAAAAGGTGAGAGTTAAACGGGTCTTAGGTCGCTAAAAGTGCATTTGGGATTCGTTTTATTAACAAAAATCAATTATGATTGTTGAAATATAGGTTTTGTGATCATATATAAGGCCTTAATTATTCATAGAAATCTTAAAAATGGAAAAAGGTAATTGGGACAAACTACTGATTTTGACCGGTACCTGATTCGCTCATCTGTCAACTTTTATTGGCTATATATATTTGCTTGACTGTGTGTGCACGTGATGTTTAACAGGTTGACTTTCTAGTGAATATCAAATGAATTAATGTGTTTGGTAATCAGCTTTAATTTTTAAACATCGGTTGTGTTTGGAAACAAAAATAATCAATCATATTAGCAAAATACAAAACCGTTACCTATAGAAGTCAAAATGAAAAATATATAATTTGATCTTAGAAATTCAGATTTTATTCTCTGATCGGAAACACCTGACACTCCAATTTTTTTGGAATTACAGTAGACCTGATCTACTGGATGCTGCGCTGCTGCGACCTGGTAGATTAGATCGCCTACTTTTCTGCGATTTCCCATCACCACAAGAGAGACTCGATATTCTTACTGTTCTTTCCAGAAAGGTAAGTACTATTTGACCCTTACCTTATAAATGGGTCAATTTGGGTTATGCTTTACTCTCATGGGTCAAACGGGTTATAAGGTAAATAATTTAAACTAAAAAAGGAACAAGGGTTTTATCAAATGTCCCAACCCGTTCCAGTTCTGTCGCAGTTACTCATTTTGACCCAAATACCCACCAATTTTGCCAGTCTTTTTAAGGATGCAAGATCTGATTAGAGCCTTTGAATATCAGTTACCATTGGCTAAAAATGTGAATTTAGAAGCTGTAGCTCAAAAGACAGAAGGATTTAGTGGAGCAGATCTCCAAGCTCTTTTATCAGATGCACAGCTGGCAGCTGTTCACGATATTTTGAATAGCAATGACGCTCACCAGCCTGGAAATATTCCACTCATTACCAATACACTCTTACAGTCTATTTGTGACAATGCAAGACCTTCAGTTTCAGAAGCTGAAAAACGGAGATTTATACCGCATTTACGGCGAGTTCTTGGATGCTAAAAGATCTGCTGCTGCGCAGGTCTTTCTTATGCACCCTTTTCACTTTTTAGGTCAAAGGAGTTGTGGCAAAATGGCGGGCTGGATAATTGGAGGGGGTGGGGGGTTCCCTTTTTTAAATAAGAATATGATCATAAAAAGTATATTATTCAACCATCGTGTAATGCTTTGAATAGAATGGTTAGGAGGTTCTGTGTAATTTGATCCATTTTCTTTAAGCGAAGTATACGTAACTCTATATTCAATTTAAGTTCCAAAGTAGTCTGCTTTGACCCTTAAAGTCAAAAGTGTTGAATTGACTGGACTATATGCGTTTGACTGACTCAATTCCTTCACCCGACTCTTTGTGCAGTCAAGAGATGCAAAAGGGAAAAGAGCAACCCTTGCATGATGATTGACCAACCACCTTTTGATGCACATCATGGCTGTTGCAATGGCGGGGCTCTAGATGGTTTTGATATGGCGACGGAGTTCATTACACACGGATAGCTGCCAGTGTGTTGATCAGATTGGGCCGGCACTATACGATTAATAAAAAAGAAACATGTTCCTTTACATTTTGAAAGAAAATTATAATTGTAGATATAATATTGTTTATCAACGGTGACAGACCCGTCACATTCTACAGTCGGATTATGTACCTTTAAGTATGTTGTTTAACAAAGTAGTAAGAGTTGCATACCATTTCAATTGAACTTCTAAGGTTTGTTTAACAAAGTAGCGTGAGTTGGCATGATAAATGCTGGAATTTTGAAAAGGTTTGTGGATGATGTTACATTAGATTGGTAGAAAAGTAGGTCACATTGTTATTATATAAAAATATAACCATAAAAATGATGCTCTAGTTATTCGTGGAGGTAGACTAGTATACTACCGTATACATGAACAAATATAAAATAGAAAAGAGGATTACACAAACAAAATTGAGTCAAACCAGTGTCTCCAACAAGTGGTGTCTTCGGCTTTGTTCTTGACTACAACAAACAAATTAGTCCGTTAGTTTGTTGAGAATTCATGTTCAACATGTCTATTAAAACAAATTTCATGTCCCCTATTGGACCAACAGGGTTATTTGGTGTTCTAGTGTGTACCCAAAAAGATGAAGTTGTAGAAAGAATTTTGAGAGTGCTTCTCTCAATGTGCTGAAAATCATTTATGTTTTGTGATAACATTATTGTTTAAGTCATCTCAAATGTGCACCCAAAAACTCACTTTTAATTTTTTCCAAAAGATGAAACCTATTTTTTTGATAAACGAGATTAAATTGTAATAAAAATGGATTTAAGGGGTCAACTAAAATTGCCATCATGAGCATCAAGAATGGTGCGGTGGAAATGTCACATTGCGCCCACGTCGTGCGTGTGAGAGTTACATCTTTTAGGGTCTCCACTAGTGTTAGATCTAAGTTAGTGTTTGGTATACAGGAACGCGAAGCGGAATAGAACGGACTATTGCGACGCCCACCAACCACCGGCGCTACAAGCACCGTCAAACACCACCACCACTACCCCCTATCGCTTGCGCCACCCATCACCGCCACCAGCCACCCAATGCCGTCACTGCCACCGCCACCCACCGCCGTCGTCACCATCACTTGTTTTCGCTACCCGTCACCCTCCACCAACACCACCACCGCCACCCATTCCCGATATTATTCCCTCGTCTTTTCCTACCTACCGAACAACATAAGGTAATGATTCATTCCATTTTCACATGGTAACCAAACAAAATCATAAAATGGTAATAATCTATTTTATTTCTTTATCAATTCCATTACCTCTTGCAAAAAGACCCTAATAGGAACAACATACAACGAGTGTTTCTCGTTATAAACCATTTCAAGTTTTGTCACACTATGTCACAAGTTTATCCTTTTTCTTCCAAATTATCACAACTTTGATTGCTCCAAGTGCCAATCATACAATAGATCCATTTTAAACAAGGTTTAGTTCATTGCAAAGCCCTCATATGTTGGACCTAAGGTCACCATTGGGGTAGCGGGCGCCCCTTAAAAATAAATTATTAGTGTAACATAGGAGTTGAAGCCTCTAGCGGCCCCATATAATTTTCCAAACGCCCACCTTGAATTCTTTGATGGTTAAAAGAAAATGAGAAAAACAACAAAAATTCACAATCGTCACCTCAAATTTGTATGCAGATGCGACCTCATCTCTAAATAGAAAATAGCAATGAGGAAGATGATAAAAAGGCAATGACCTCTAGCTCAAGTGGTAGGAGAGCTTGAATTCTTCTATGAAGACTCAAGTTCAATTCCCCCCTGGTGCAAAAAAATGAGTGAGGCACTGGTGGGCGATGATAGGAGACCTAGGGCAACCTGTGTTCGATCCTTGAGCCAAACGGGTTTTGCCGGTAATTTCACTGTCGTGTCTACGGGCGGGTGGGTTATCGGGTTTTCCCTGGAAGTGGTGGTGGACGACTCGGGTTACTCTCGGAGTACTTCGTTTGTCCAGTGGATACCCCGAGCGTACTTAGGATTGATTTATTAGCCGTTAAAAAAAAGGAAGATGATAAAAAATAATTAAATAAATAACTTGTTGGTTGTTATATGTTTTTTATCTGACACAAAAGACAGATTGGATCATGGGAGTTGACAACAGGTGGCAAGCAACGCATAGTCTCAAAAATATTTTGTTTTTCATTTATTAACTTCTCTCTTACTTTATATTGAATTTCGATTTTCAGGTATCTTATTTAATTTACAACGAAATAAAACTTTTTCATAAGGGTTTTACAAACCACATCATTATAGATTAGAAATTTATAATCTAATTAGAAATTTCAAATTTATAATTTTTAAAAATATAAATATTAATTATCATTTTTCTTGGAACGGAAACAACGATATAACTTATATAGTTAAGTCTAAACTCGTCCCTAACATATGATAAGTTAAGGGTTAAGCACATATTCAGTTATTAAAATTTTTAATGAGTTAACTCTCGGGCCCAATTTCTAAATCCTTAGTCTTTAGCCCATGTTTTTACCTAACTTCTTCCATATCTCAACAATCGTGATACTTGAAGCTACATCTTAGATCCTCGACTTCATAACGCGTTGTGATTGGTCAATCTTCTTTATTAGAAAAACATATAGGGTGAGAGTTGGCTACAAAGTCCATTTTTCTACAAAATGTAAAAAGTCATAAAACACCATAGTGTTAACCATAAATCAAAATCCACAAATAACAAAGTGAAGATTACAAAAACGTCATCTTTGTGGGTTTTTTGTTGTGTTTTAGATGATAAGGATTTGATTATCGAATCACTAATATTAGTGTGTTTTATGTTGATTATCATGTTGTGTTTTATATTCATTGTTCTACGATATTGTGTTTGAAGCTTTTATGGACAATTAGGGTTTGGATATTGTGTTTTAGTGAACTTCACTATGTTATTTGTGGGTTTTAAGTGTTTTTTATAGCTGAAATTTTGGTGTTTTATGACTTTGTACACTTTGTAGAAAAAATGGACTTTGTAGCCGAACCCCACCCAAAAATTTATACAAACGACTATGTTAATAATTTTTAAAATCAATTTCAATAGTTTAAGACTTAGTCAAAAACATTTTTTTTTCGAAACCTTCCCTAGACTTCACCTCAATACAACTCATTCATAAATCTTGTTTAACAACATGAGATAAATTGGATCATGATACACACACACACATATCTTATTTCCAAACCACCTATATGCTGCGCTAGGGCTATAACGCAGCGTATAGGGTTTCTTACCCGACAAAAGGTGAGTTGATAGCTGACGAGGTATAGTGTCACGGGGATCCTATAGCTGCATTTTGGCCAAAACGTTGCATATTGTTACGAGGTTGTCTCTTTTAAACCAAACCGACCGAGCATACAGGGTTTTCAAGTTCTTCACATTTGTATTTTGTTGTTTTAGTAGCATTTATTCAGATTACAATGTCATGGTTTAACAACTACTTTTTCGGTGAATATTCTAACGAGTCCGTTGTTCCAGATTCTTATGTCGGGATCGATATTTCTGACTCGTACGAGATCCAGTCTCCTCCAACATGAGAGAGAAGGAGGTTGTCTCTGGCATTCGTTATCGTGACAATACGGTGCCGGACTTCAATATCCATCTGGAGGACTCAAACGCACAACATGGCTATTCGAATTATGGATACGCAGGTGAACCTTATCCTCGGGCTGAATATCCGTATGTTTCGCCAAACTGTCACGACCACGGTTACGGTGGTGAGAAGAGCTTTGTACACAAGACTATCTGGAGCAGGGAGATGGTCGTGAGCAGAACTTTGTACATCAAGACTATCTGGACCAGGGAGACGATGGTGAGCAGGATGAGCTGTTAGCTTTTGAGGAAGGCTCTTACCCGATTATATTTTCGTTTGAGAGAGACCGGACCTTTTCGTCACGCTGTGAGTTGGTGGATTGGGTACAAAAGACGGAAAGGACAATGATTACGTCATTGTGATTAAAAGATCAAATACAAGAGGAAATCGTGTAAAGGTCTGGTTTCAGTGCACTCTTGGTGGGGAGTATAATAGTGCAGCTACGATGAGGAAAACAGGTAGCAAAAAAATGGGTTACCCGTTTGAGTTGATAGGATTGTCGGAGTCAAGGGGAAGTGTTTGGAGGTTAGAGGTGACGAAGCCATGCACAACCACACTCCTATTGAAAACTTAAAGGGTCGTGCGTATGCGAGAAGGCTTTCTTCGGAGGATAAAAGATTGGTTTAGCAGCTGGAAAAGCAAGATATTTGAAACCGTAGCATCTTGCGAACACTAGCGAAAAGAACTTGGATAAAAAGATTATTCCGAAAGATATACACAATAATGTTCAGAAGATCAATGTCGGAAAGAGAGTCGACAAATCTCCAAAGCAGCAACTAGAAAACTTTCTTGACAAACAAACATTTCACATATTACACACACGAGAATCAGACCACGAACGTAGTAGAAGGTATTTTCTTTGTCCACAAACATTCATTTACTATGTGGTGTGTGTTCCCACATGTGCTAATGATTGACGCCACCTACAAAACAAACATGTACAATCTTCCGTTTGTTCAGGTTAGGCACGACATCGACAAACCAATCATTTTTGGTTGCTCATGCATTTATTTGTGCTGAAAAAGTAGAAAACTTATAAGTCCCGTAAATCCGGATCTTTCAACGATATCACACGATCACCAAGGATGGGCGGAATCCAAACTTGGTGATATTCAGGAAAACCGAAATAACGAAGAACAATCAGAATCAACTTTAACACCTTGCACACGATTCTATTACTTGAACAAGCAAAACCGTTTGGTACAAGATGGAGGCTCTCTCTAGAGAAATCTCAAAAGTCTTAATCCTAGAAATGAATAAGCTTAGCTTATATACCTTGGGTAAAGGCATGCCCCTCATGGGCTTGCCTGGCCCACATGGCCTATGTCATGCCCAAATGACCAATAAAGGTCCAAACCTAATACAAACTAACCCAGTTAACCCTAGTTAACTACCATAAACCGTTGCGTATATTTGATGCTTCAGTCTCACACTTCTAGGACCTAACAATCTTCCCTAGTCTGATGCATCAAATTGTCTTGATAGCATAAATTCAGCAACGTCTTCAGCAGAGACTATGGTTGTCGCTATGCTGTAAGTGTTGTGGAAGTCAGTCTCAAACTTCTAGGACCTCACACTTCAACGAACTCTCAGTGCCGGGTCTCTTTCTTCTGCTCCTGTGGTTAGCTTCATATCAGGATCTTGATCAGCTTTGCTTGAAATATCTTTGTCAAAAAGAATGTGAGAGGAGGAACCTCAGCAGCTCTTTTCTTCTTCAACCTTTCTCTTTCAAGCAAGCAGGTTCACAGGTACTTCTTCAAATGTACTATCACTACCCGACGATGACTGGCATCTGGTTCTTCTGACTCAGGTACACTTTGCTGTTGTGATGCTTCATGCTTTGTCGGCAACTAACAACATCTCAATTTTCAACAACCCCTGTTTCTTGATCTAAATCAGGATCTGCAGAATTCTCAGAAATTTATAAGCAAACATTCTTATGCAATAGGGAGAGTACCGCATGAACACTTGGTACATCCAAGTACTTGTACTCGGATCAAAATTCACATTTCTTTCATCTTTAATGATCAGTCAAATCTTCAAACGGTTAATAATTTTTAATAAAACAAGAAAGCACTCTATTTTAGGATTTTTTTTGAATTTTCTGAGTTTTAATTTTAGAATATAAGAATATAAACAGAAACACAAATAAAAAAAGAAACTAACTCCAATAGTTACAACTATACAATTACAATAGGATCAAAATCGTTTTCAGGCGGACCAAGGAACACTTTTCAGTGCGAACTTATTCAGACTGGTCTAAGTGATTGCCAATATGTTTGTCCACCTAAACTTTAACGCTCAACTTTCATTTTTCAACTTCGTGATATGCTTAAGGTAGCATTATACTATAATATCCGTGCGTCCCATACCATGACATACCCCCGCGATCAAGGCAAGCACAACGATTCATCATAGCAGGTGAGTATACTGAGATCATCCTTTATGTTTTACAACGTCAGACTATTGATGAACAGGTCTGTACTTTCGTACAGCAGAGTGACCAACAGTATCTGACGAGGGTTAGGCAAATACCTTATATGGTATGTTTGAATTCCTAGAATTTTCTCAGAATGAGATTTCCTTCCTTTTAAGGTTTTGGCCCTTCTATTTTGGCCCTTTTAAGGATATCCTGACTGTGCCTAGGTCTGCATATAATCTGGATGCAACAGAAGGGCAGCCAAGATATCCCCGGATGACTCAACAGCATAAAGACCCGAAACCTCAGACGTTGGCTATCTATCAACGCATGATTTAAGACCATGAAATCATACACCGATGGTATGTTACCCACAAGATACATAGTTCGTTACGTTTATATCACTTAGTATCTTTTAATCACTTTGAGCGTTAAGCCTAATGACATATCACATTAGATCCTAATCTTTTCAGCTACAACACCTTACATGTGTCAGCCACACCCTTTATCACGAATATTCATTTCATTTCCCATTTGATCCAAAAAGACCTTTTGAATTTTTCAGTTTTTCAAATGTTTTTGTATTTTTCTGTTTTTCAAATGTTTTTGGATTTTTATGATTTTCTCCCCCTCAAACAATACATATATACATATATCGCCCTCTTCCCCCCTAAATTTGTGCATCATACTTTATGTACAAATTTACCTAATAAAGAAAACGTATGTACAAAGTTTTAGATGAAAGAAAAGAAAAACATTTTTGTTGTTTTTGCTTAACCGTTCTGTCACTAGAGTAAAGACTAATCAATCTCAAAAGAAAAGAAATGCATGAAATTTAAATTTGTACCTTTTCGCTGATCTTTTCTTACCTCATCTCCTACAAAAAAAAAACATCACACTCGAAATTTTTTTTTGAACTTTTTGAAACAGTGAGCTATTATCCGATATGTTCCTGGAACAAGCGCTATCAACACTCCAGAGATTGTCAACAGCTCATCCATGGTTATTCTTGAAAAATAAGAAGATTAGTAAGACAGTGGGACCCAGGCCATCGTGGTCCTGGGTTTCCCTGAAGCATCAAAATAAGACACTTCTTTCAGACACAAATCCCCTTTTATTTCAAGGATTGGTGATGTTGCTACCGCTTTGGATTTGGGTTTCCAAATCTGTTTCGTTTAACAAACGCGATTGTTGCCTTTGATTGAGCAACTTTGGTTGTTTCAGGTTTAGTCGTTTTAGAAAAAGATTTTTGTTTCTGAACAGCCTTGCGTTTGTTTTTGGCAACATTCCAATTCCCATCAGATGGTTTAACCTTGGGATTCACATTCTTCATTGCCTTAGGTAATGATACCTTCATCGGCTTCGAATGATTGTTATCCTTAGGTGTAACCTTCTGATTTTGAGTATAGGTACATAGGGACTATGTGTGCAGTTCTGAGCAATGTGACCAGGAATGCCGCTATTGAAGCACGTTTGTCTCTTCACGTATAAAGCATCCTGATCAGCTTGATTTACTCTTGCAAGCCTTGAAGGAAGAACTGATCTCTTCTGTGCTCGATTTCCTTGCACGTTTCTTGCAGACGAAGATGAATTTGGATGGTTGTACTTTTCGTTTGCAAGGGCCTTCTTCTAGTGTGGAGATTTCTTTTGATTCTTCTTGTTTTGTTTTAGACTGCAAGTCTTGTTTAGAAATCTCCCCAACCTTTCCAAAAGCTTTGCAAGCACGGTCAAAAACATATTTTTCACATTTGCCATTGAAGACCGGCTTAACAACGACATTTTTCACAACACTAGCCTTTTGAGGAATGTTGCTGCCCACTGATGATTTTGGAGAGCGTGATTTTCCTTGACGTTCGGAGTTCTGCTTTCTTCGTCTCCGATTTGCTCGTTTCTGCTCTTTTAGCTTGCTCTGAACCTTTTCATCAGAAGCAGAAGGTTCAGATTGTTCAGTTTGCACACTTGGGGCCTTGTTCACGTTAGCTCTCTCTTCATCAGCTGAATCATTAGAAGAGTCAACAGCACCAGATGGTTCCCGTGTGTCTGACGTATAATCACTAGGTTTGCCGCACACCATATTCTTTGCTCTCTCAATATCTTCGTCTGTTTCAGGCATTATCATGTAGTTGTGATTATATGGTGGGGTAACCTGATTGAATCCCAAACCCTTCCCCTTGTTCGCCTTATATGCCAGTTGTACATTGCACACGTCTTGAATGAGCTTGCTGGATGTATCAAACTTCTTTATATTAGCTTCGTTTTGTTGATATTTTCCAGTAAGAAGTCCCAGCTCAACTCTCACCAAGTCGCATTCCATGGTTTTTGAATCTAATCTGGTTTTGTAATCATGGACCTAACATTTCTGTTGATTTACGTCCAGGTGGAGCTGAGCTATGTCTTTCTTTTGTGCTTCAGCCTTTTCTGTGAGTAGCTTGTTACTTTCTCGAAGGCTGATGCACTGAGCCATTGCATTGTTGTAATCATCAGCCATTTTGGAATAAAGTGCCCTGAGTTGAGCAACCCTATTCCTACAAGGTTCAGTGCACAAAAGGTAGTTGACTATGTCAGTGTGCAAGCTTGGTTTTTCAGTGTGAGTTTGGGCTTGAGGTAGAGTTTGGGGTGCTGAGTTGTTGATTGCTGCTTGCTGGGCTTGAGGTTTCTATTCGGACACTTCTTCAGGATGAGACCCTGTTGATTTAGCGTATAGATCTTGGAGATCTTGGTTTGATTGTAAATGATCCCACAACCAAGATACAAAAGAGTCTTTGTCATCACCCAAAATGCTATTCATCTCATCTCTTACTTCCTCTTTTCGCCTCACACGTTCAAGCAAACGCATCCCATAGTCAGCAATCGGATCAACATTGTAGTTTCCGATAAACTATTCAGCTTTTCCTTCACTTCATCCCGCAGGTTTGGGTTTTGATTTTGTGCTGGACTAAAAACTATGTTCGAGTGCTGAGTTTGAGCTGTAAACATTTTCGGATAATTGAAACCGTACCGGTAAACACGATAAAAATGTTTGAAAACAATTTTTTACCAAAATGTACCATTAGACTCGTCTCGACGATATGAATCCAATGATATATAATGTCCGATAGTGATTTTAGGAATTTTTGTGCCTTTTTTGTCCTAAAAATCACACGAGTCTAACCGTGCAACCGGTTTGTCCAGATTGTCTATGGATCAAGTTCTGTGTGCAAAAACGTTTAACTCCGGTTACGTCAGCTGGTAAACTTTCCACCTTTAAGGGTACAACTCGGAACAGTACCGAATTCGGAACAGTAACTCAGATTGTTAATCCGAGATGGAATCTCGAAACAGTGATCCGAGATGGTAATTCGGAACTGTGATCCGAGATGGTATCCGAGATGCATTGTTTCAATCCGAGATGCTTCCCAAATCCGAGATGCAATCCAAGATGAGAGTCTGATCCGGAATGAGAGTCTGATCCGAAATCAACAGTATTTCGAAATTCCGATGAACAGTTGTCCAGAATCAATCCGAGAAGGATGATCTTCTTCGTGTTCTTCGGGATCTTCAACAATTTCGAATCCGAAATTCAACAGATTAATCCGAAATCTATATGAAATTCAAAGAATTTATCCGAAATCCTTGAATGTTGATCCGAAATGCTTGAATGTTGATCCGAAATGCTTGAATGTTGATCCGAAATGCTCGAATGTTGATCCGAAATACTTGAATGTTGATCCATCATGCTTGTTTTTCAGCAGAAACCAAACAGAATCAGTGTGATATCAGATCTGAGCCTGAAAATAGGTTCAACAAGCTCTGATACCAATTGTAAGTCCCGTAAATCCAGATCTTTCAACGATATCACATGATCACCAAGGATGGGCGGAATCCAAACTTGGTGATATTCAGGAAAACCGAAATAATGAAGAACAATCAGAATCAACTTTAATACCTTGCACACGATTCTGTTACTTGAACAAGCAAAACCATCTGGTACAAGATAGAGGCTCTCTCTAGAGATATCTCAAAAGTCTTAATCCTATAAATGAATAAGCTTAGCTTATATACCTAGGGTAAAGGCATGCCCTTCATGGGCTTGCCTATGGGCTTGCCTGGCCCACATGGCCTATGGCATGCCCAAATGACCTATAAAGGTCCAAACCTAATACAAACTAACCCAGTTAACCCTAGTTAACTACCATAGACCATTGTGTATATTTGATGCTTCAGTCTCACACTTCTGGGACCTAACAAAACTACATATGAGTGTTGGAGAGGATCAAGTCTTTGCTGGTAGACTGTATGGAGTCGCGTGTCATCTTAATAGACAAGGACTTCATGCTAATGAACGCATGTTAACAATTTTTTCCGAAGGTGTAAAAGTATCTTTGCTTGTTTTATATTCAGCAAAATGTCAATAAGAACAGCAAGGATAAATTTACTTATAAGGAGTGGAAAGAATTTCTTCGTTCATTTCGACATTGTGTGAGTCCTCGACAGAGGAAACAAACAAGTATAACTTGGGGCAAACTTTGAAACACATCTGAAAGAAGTTTGCCGTGGATGTGAGTTTTTTTTTAAATAATTACGTACATACTTTTTTACATACATACAAACCTAACAAGTTATGGTTATATATTCAGAGGTTTTTGAGTATATGAAGAATTCCTGGTTGGATCCGCACAATGAAAAGTTTGCAGTTGCCTAGACTTACAGAACGCTTAACTTTTACCAAACTACAACCAACAGAGTTAAGGGCATGCATGCATTACTAAAAAGTCACTTTCGTCATCGCAACACGTTAGTTAAACTTGTGGGGTATGTCGATCATATGGTTTAGAAATAATATACGGAGATAAAAAGAGGTTTTCAAACAAGCCTTAGAAAAGTAATGAACCACCACAAGGATCACCCCATGCTTACGGATATACTTCGGAAGGTCTCACGTATAGCTTTTATACTATTGCTTCAACTATATATCAATGGCATCATTGTTATTTTATTGTTTACTTGTCGAATGCAATGTTTACCTTTAGTAGTCACACGAATGCGTTTCCGCTACGAGCAGGGTATGACAGATTGGTATCCGAGCTTCGATTATAGTGAACTAAGATTCTTTTTCGAGTCTAGTCTACAATTACAATGGCTCTTTCATGGAAACAAAGTTTACAATCACAAAAAGGCTTTCGAAAACAAATCTTTACAAATAGCAAAAAGGTTTTCATTGCATTACATTACCCAAGTGCATCCATGAGTAACCAATGAGAACATTACTTGACTAGTCTATAAGGAATAGACATGAAACATTAAGTTGGTCCACATGAAACAATTATGTCAACCTACCATGAGATATAGTGATTACATAAACATATATTATAAGTAAAAATTTATTTGCTAACGGATATATATATATATATATATATATATATATTGTACGGATTATTTGCTAGGACCGATATCTTCATCATCGAGCATTTCGGACGCGGATTCGATGGAGCTTGTTTCAGATGACGAGCATGGACCCGTTATCTAGATCATATCATCCGACATGAGTCAGACCATGAGTCCTTCTTCGATGACGACGACGACTTGATGGACGACTTTCAGCCATTCGCCCTTATCGATCATGATGTGGATGACGCCCCTTTAGGAGATGATGTACTAGCCATCCCACAACCCCCACATGAGATGGTCATCTACATCTCATCCTCAGCCTCTACTATTTCCCATACCACTCCCTCACTTATGCTCTCTGCTACCTTGGTACTACCCACACATGTTGATCCTATCCATACCGATACTACTACTGTTGACCCCATGTACTTGTCGTGATTCTCACATTCTTTGGAGCCCCCACCTCACTTTGAGATGGGAGGACCATCTCACCAGCCTCTTGCACACACTTCTCATGATCCTTATGCTGCTGGACCATCTCATACTACCGGACATACTTCATTTCACACCGGTGATACCCCACTGCATCCTACCGACCCTAGCCATTTCATGGCTAGCTATCATGCTCATGGTTACCCTGTGCCTCCCGGGTATGAGGCTAACGGTTCTTCTCATCCCTCACCATGTGTGTTTGCTACCCATTCTACACTGTTTACTGCTGGTGTACATTCTTGGATCCCACAACCGGGCATGAGCCCATCCGACCCCTATCACCCATCACACTTTCTTGCCTCTACTATGGAGGATAGATAACGATCATCTGAGATTCAAATCGCCATACTCTTTAGGAGGATCAGGGATCTCGAGGCAGAGTTGACCGTAGCTAGGGCCGCTGCTCGTGCCCCACCACCATCACCACTCCCACCATCGTCATGGCCACCATCGCCACCACTGCCATCGTCACCACTACCATCATCACCACTACCCTATCCATTTCACCACTCGTTTTGTTCATCTAAGGAGCGAGTGCGTGACTTGGAGCGTCACTATGCTATCACCTCTAGGCATGTCTTTGGCCTAGAAGAGGTGGTCTATCTTCACAGTCTACTCCACAGGTCACCATCCCCACCCCCTCCGTCACTATGCTATCAACTCTAGTTATGCTAGTGATCATCTTTTGGGGAGTCTACCCACTTTTGAAGACTAAAGCTTTTAAAGATCAAGACCTATGAAGACTAAAGACAACGTGGGATACAAAGAAGCAATGTGAAAGAAAATTTTAATTTTTATGTATTCTATAACTTGTAAGACTAGGGTGATGTAGCCCTATGTCATTTTGTCTTTCACAAAGTAAATGTAATAAGTTGACTATGATATATGAAAGTTAGCATTTTTTATATCGCATTGTTATTTTTTTTATATAGGGTTTATTATGATGTGGTGATTTCTTATGCGTTGAGTTGACATGATTACCTTGATGGTTTATGTATTTACATATATATATATGCATACTCATGATCATGTGACTACGCTACATTTATTTAATATTATGGTGTTTTATACTCGATGTGTTTATATATAGTTGACAATATTTATTAGTAAATATATGTCTAATCTCCTTCGATACCTTATACCAGAAGACAATGCCACCTAGACGAAGGACTAACACCAACCCACTACCGACAACGGAGGCTGAACTTAACGAACGCATCTCTCAAGCGATAGCACAATATGAGGCTAACCGCATCGAATAGAATGGATAGTTAGTGGGCCTATCCGGAAAGGGTTTGAAAGCCCAATCCGGAACAATACCACCATAAACCCAAACTTGTTCCATTTCAAGACTTTCAAAAATTCTATTTGATTGGCCCAGTTTCCAAAACTTAGAAGGCCAGTCCAATATCCCTTGATAGAAATCATCTAACCAAAAATCAACAATTTAACTAACCAAGCAACCAACCACTCTTTACCAATTACAAAAATAAGTAAAATATTTAAACAAAAAACACGTACACAGTCTTGCTATGGGATCAAATCATTTTTAAGCAGACTAAGGAACATTTTTCAGTGTGAACTAGGTCAGACTGGTCTAAGCAATTGCCAATATATTTGTCCATTTTAAACCTAAAGCTCAACCTTCTAATTTCAGCTTTATGATATGCTTAAGGTAGTATTATACTATGATACCCGTGTATCCCACTCCATGACATACCCCCGTGATCAAGATAAGCACAACGATTCATCTTAGCAGGTGAGTATACTGAGATCATCCTTTATCTTTTACAAAGTCAAACTATTGGTGAACAGGTCACTACTTTCGTACCGCAGAGTGACCAATAGTATCTGACGAGGGTTAGGCAGATACCTTATGTGGTATGCTTGAATTCCTGGAATTTTCTCAGAGTGAAATTTCCTTTCTTTTAAGGTTTTGGCCCTTCTATTTTGGCTCTTTAAGGATATCATGACTGTGTCTAGGTCTGCATATAATCTTGATGCAACAGAAGGGCAGCCAAGATATCCCCGGATGACTCAACAGCATAAAAACCCGAAACCTGAGACGTTGGCTATCTATCAACGCAGGATTTAAGACCATGAAATCATACGCCGATGGTATGATACCAACTGGGATATATAGTTCTTTATATTTATATCATTTGGCTTACACTATCCGATTGAGCTCTAGACCTATCAACATATTACGTTCGATCCAAGTCGTTCCTGCTACAGCACCTTACGTGTGTTAGTCAAAGCATTTAGCACGAAAAATTATTTCATTTCCCAATCATTGCAAAACTTGTTTGAAATTTTTTTTGTGATTTTTCTCCCCCTAAATTTGTGCATACTAATGAACAAATTTACGAGGCTAACAAACAGAGGATGCTCAGTTAGAAAAATGAATCATTTTGAGAAGATCCACAAGCACTTGAAAACGTGTGTTGCTAACGGGTTTCGTGAACAAATCTGCCACGTTTGCATCGGTGTGGATTGCCCAAGTTTAACGAGACCCTTTTCATAACAATCATGAATAAAATGAACTTTGATATTTATGTGCTTAGTTTTGGAGTGAAAAACATGGTTTTTGACAATATGGATAGTGCCATCATTATCGCAATAAATTGTTGTGTTTAGATAAGTCAAACCGTAATCCGCAAGCTAGTGTTGCATCCATAAAACCTAGGAGCAGCAAGCAGATGCTGTGACATATTCTGCTTCCGTTGTAGAAAGCGAGACCGTCTGCTGCTTCTTGCACTGCCTAGAGATTAATCTATCCCCCAAGAATTGGCATCCAGCTGACATGGAGCGCATGTCCCTGTCTGTACCTCAAAGATTACTGTCAGAGAAAGCATACAATTCAAATTCGGAATTTTTAGGATACCAGAGGCCCAATGATGGTGCCCCTTTGAGGTACCTAGAGATTCTTTTAACAGCATGTAAATGAGCGAGTTTAGGAGTAGCCTGATATCGAGCACACTGGCAAACGGCAAACATGATATCTGGCCGACTTGCAGTGAGATACATGAGTTAACCAATCATAGACCGGTACATGGTTAGATTTACAGACGTTCCTTCAGTGTCTTCATTTAACAAGGGCCGTTCAACAATAGGTGAAGCCGTAGGTTTTGAATCTGTAAGCTTGAATTTGGCAAGAACGTCATTGACATATTTTCCTTGATGGATCAGGATTCCTTGTGGCCTTTGACGAACTTGAAGTCCCAAAAACATAGTCATCTCCCCCAGTGAGCTCATCTTAAATTTCTTTTTCATGACCTCTTCAAACTCCCGACACAACCCATCATCCGTAGAACCAAAAATAATATCATCAACGTAAATTTGAACAAGAATGATGTCCTTGTCAACACGTTTGATGAACAAAGTTTGATCAATGGTTCCCCGGTATATCCATGAGCAAGCAGATACTCTGTTAGGGTTGCGTACCACGCACGAGGTGCTTGATGCAATCCATACAAAGCTTTATCCAATTTGTATGCATAGTCCGGCTTATCAAGATCAGTGAAACCTGGTGGTTGTGCTACGTATATATCCTCTTTCACCTTGTCGTAGAGGAAAGTAGTCTTGACATCCATTTGATAGACGGTGAAGTCCATGTATGATGCATATGCCAAGAAAATGTGAATGGTCTCCAATCTAGCTACCAGTGCATAAACCTCATCGTAGTCCAACCCTTCGATCTGGCGGAAACCCTGAACAACCAGTTGAGCTTTGTTCCTCACAATAACACCAGTGTCATCCTGTTTATTGCGAAATACCCAACGAGTTCCAAGTGCACGTTTTCCTTGAGGAAGCATCACCAATTGCCATACCCCAAGTTTCTCAAACTGATTGAGTTCTTTATGCATAGCGTCAACCCAGCCTGGTTCCTGCAAGGCGACATCAATGCTTTTAGGTTCAATTTGTGAGATAAAGCAAGAGTAAAGGCAAGTATTGATATCTCCTGATTGACTGCAAGTTTGAACTGCAGCAGTAACAAGACCAATAACATTTTCAATTTGCTGATCGCGTTGTAGACGCTGTGGTATAGGCGTAGCAGGGACAAGGAGATCTGATTGCAAGTTTGTAATGCTCTGTGAGGCAACTCCAGATGGCTCCCCCTCATTAGTTTCCCAAGTGAAAGCATTGACTGATGAATCAACAGAACAGTCTGGTGGTGTAGGCTCAGGAAACAGAGATGAGCCTAAGACATCAAGAGCTGTAGCTCCTTCATTTGTCACATGAGTTTCTGTGTTTAGAGCCTCAACTTCAGGGGAACCATCCTGAGGAATCTGTTCAGAAACAGTTTCCTCATTCTGTGATGCTGATGGAGGTGTAGATATAGCTTCATTGAATCCAGGTGGATCCACACTCAGTTGCTTGAAAGACTTGCAACTGTTCAGCATCTTCATCATCTTCAGTTAGGATAGGCATCGTTGGGAGGTCAGAAGTTGTGCCCGTACCTGCAGTCACATTAGAAGGGACATCAACATATTTAACAAAGAGGAATAATCATAGAGCCAGTCAGGACCAATGCGTGCGCCCTTGGGATTTTCCTCCAGCCAACCCACATTGTAGGTTTCAACTACCGTTTTCTTGATCTTGTTATAGACACGATATGAAGTATTCTTAGAGTAACCAACGAAGATGCATGGATCCCCGTGTGATTCAAATTTACCTTTAGCATCCATGAGTAGAAGAACACAAGGGCAACCGAACTTGCGGAAATGCTTAACCGAAGGTTTGTGACATTCAACCACTTCATATGGTGTTTTCATGTGCCTTTTGTTGATCAGGGCATGATTCTGAATATAACAGGTGGTATTGACTGCTTCTGCCCAGAATATGAGAGGTAGTTCGGATTCGACCAACATGGTGCGTGCAGCTTCAATTAGTGTACGGTTTCGGCGTTCTGCAACCCCATTTTGTTGAGGAGTTCTTGCTGCACTGAAGTATTGATCAATACCTTTGGAGGAGCCTAAAGAATTTAAGGTAGCATTCTTAAACTCTGTTCCATTATCACAATGAATACCTTCACGGTGGTGTCTGCCTGGTTTTCCATAAGTGTGATGAACTGTTTGACTAACTCAGCGGTTTCACTCTTTTGTGCCAAGAAGAAGACCCAAGTGAATCGAGAGTAGTCATCAATGATAACCAGAAAGCATGCCTTCCCGCCAATGCTCAGAATATCTGTCGGGCCAAACAGGTCCATATGAAGCAATTCAAAGACTTTTGTGCGAGTTTCGACTTGTGCGGCTGTCGATGTTGTTTCCCACGAGCACATGATTCACACTTTTCAATCTGCATAAAATCCCGAACCAGTAGATCTCTGAGTGAACCACCTTTTGCAAGTCTGTTTAAGTTCTTCATGTTGATATGTCCGAGTCAACTGTGCCATAACATTGCATCGTGCTCAGCAGTCGACGAGAATAGGCAGGTAAGCTTGTCGGTTGGGGCTTTGTTCATATCGATGTCATATGCATTTCCTTTCCATGCAGCTTTGAGAAGAATCCATTCATCCGGAATGATGAGGCCTGGTTTCAGCACATAACACCCTTTCTTGGTAAAAAGAACATCCAAATGATTATCACAGAGTTGAGACATACTCAGGAGACTATACTTCAACTCTGGAACATAATTCACATTCTTGAAACTGAGAGCTCCATTGCACAGCGTTCCTCTCATAGTTATCTTTCCCGTTTTACCACCTGCGAAGGAGACAAACCCGCCATCAAAAAATTGAATGTCATTCAACTGCGAGATGTTTCCTGTCATGTGCCTGGAACAACCACTATCGACATACCAAATTCTGACGAGAGTCCTCCAAAGCTGCTCCTGCACATTTCAACAGGTTTAGTTAGAAGCTGCAACCCAGGCCATTGATGATCTAGGCATGCCATTTGCATCAACATAAGTAACCTCACAGAAAATTAAATTAGTTGAGGATGAGGTCGATGATGCTTTTAATTTGTCCGATTTTGGGGCAGAAGACTGGATCTTGGTCAAGATCTTAGGCCTCTTGGTTAGCGAGTTAGACTTTTGCA
Organism: Scalesia atractyloides; assembly: GCA_947069175.1. Taxonomy (NCBI): domain Eukaryota; kingdom Viridiplantae; phylum Streptophyta; class Magnoliopsida; order Asterales; family Asteraceae; genus Scalesia; species Scalesia atractyloides. Next base: position 48,375,961 of record CAMTDV010000001.1, on the reverse strand, counting down.
TAGCTTTTGGAGTGCTAGAAGGATTCAGAAAACCTGAAGGTTTTAGAGATTTGTGAGTTTGTCTCTTGGCCATGTTCTAGTCTTGATCAGTAGGCTTAGCCTTAGCAAATCGAGCCTGATGTAGGCGATTTGGCATAGCTTTCTGATATTTTGAAAATAGGGCATTAAAAGGCATAAATGCTTTTTGAAAATTTCGTGCAATATGCCCGGGAAATCCACAGTTGAAACAGGTCGGTCTGTCTATTCTGGAAGAAGACAGTCCGTTCAGCTTGAGAAATTCTATGCAACTTGTCTGTCAGTTTCTTGCTTGCTGGTACTGACGGCTGGTGCAAGGTCTTAGTCTTGGCTGTTGCCTGCTCACAACCATCAGCACACTTGTAAGTTTTATGATTTGAATTAGACAATTTGGAGTTAGACTTAGGCACAAATTTAACTGATTTCTGTTCAGCTGGTTGCTTAACAGATTTAGTTTGGGACTGCTGAGTCAATTTCTCAGAATGAGGAACTGAATCAGCAACAGCCTTTTCAGTAGGCTGAGGTGCCTGTTTGGTTTTCTTCTTTTTGGATCTACGTGTTCTCCGTTTCTTTTTATTAGATTTCAAATCATTTTGCTTGGCAAATTCTTCAGAGGAAACGGGTGATTCAGCAGGGACATCCTTTTCTGAACTGTCAGAAGATGAGCTTTGAGCGTTAGTAGCAAAAGAAATCTCTGTATTTTGAAAAGTTTGAGATTCCGATTCAGATTCAGTTTCACAATTTTTATCTGTATCAGCAGAGGGAGGTTGCTCATTTTCTTTCATTTCAGAATCAGTCAACCGATCTTCGTTCGAAGAATCTGATTCGCCCGATTCTTCATGTACTGTGCTAGCATCACTCATCATAGATTCACTTGGTTGGTTGATTTCTTCACTGTCAACCCTAGGATTAGCATCAACAGACGGTACTTCCTGAGAAGAGCTTCCAGTCTCTTTAGTAGGAACTGATGAAACCGAATCATCTGTCGATGCTTTACCTGTAGCAAAATTTATGTTATCATCACAAGTTATCACATTCATTATCAGGATTCATAACATCAGCATTAGATGAAAAACCAGAATTAAAAACGTCTACGTTATCAACCCAACCAACATTGTCTGAGAATTTAAATTATTCAGCAAGAAATTGATTCAAAATGTCAAAAGCAGGTTTATAAAAATCATAATCAGCAGATGAATTGTCTGATTTTGAATTCAGACATTCTTCTTTATCTCCATCCAATATCCTCAACTAATATTTCTTCTACACATGAAGTAGAAACGTTAGTAGCGTTCACTGAGCCAGTTTCAGTTTTAGGAGGATTTTCACTTTTTGATTCTGTGGGTGATGTCGTTGCCTCGTCTTTAGGCGTCATTTTCTCTAAATCATCTGAACTACAAGAGGGATTGTCACCAGATTTGTGTGAAAATGGTGTAGAAGTGAAGAAAACATCATCCTTCTTGAGTTCAGTTGGCTTAGAGAACTTTGGGTAATAGGGCTTCCACGGTTTTGAAAGATAATCTTATGGTTTACCATACATCATATTTTCTTCATTTTCCAGTTCAGCCTCAGAGTCAGGCATTCTTGTGTAGTTATGATTATATGGTGGAGGAGCCCTATTATACCCAAGGCCTTTTGTATAATTTTTATGATAGTTAAGCTGTAGTCACACAAGTCCTTGACCAGCTTGCTGGAAGTTTCAAATTTTTTAATATTTATTTCATTTTCTTGAAACTTTCCTGTCAAGGAACTTAGCTTGGCTAAAGCTGGTTGACATTCTATGTCCTTTTCAGCTAATTTTAGCTTATAGTCGTATACCCAACATTACTGCTGGTTCAAGTCAAGCTTTAGCTGAGCTATGTCTTGTTTTTGAGCTTCGACCTTTTCCATAAGAAGCTTGTTCTTATGTTTAAGGGCGATGTTCTGTGAAGCAGCTTGTTGATGTTCAGCTACAAGAGCTGAATTGTGGGCGCGCATTTGTGATAATTTAAAACGACAACTATCTGAACAGAGAATGCGATTTACCATTTCAGAAAGATCAGGTGTCTTAATTGTCTACACCATCATGCAGTGATTGCTGTTCTTAGAAAGATTCAGAGTTTCCATCCGAGCTGCCGCATCTGCCCAGTTGAATCCTTCATGTTGTTGCGCCACCAAAGCAGTTGATTTCCTGCCAGAGCTACTCGAGGGACTTGAAGCAGATTTTGAAGGAGAGACTGGTACCATCTGTGTGTCACTACTTTGTATGTCTGCAACTCTAGATGAAACAAATCCAGATGGCGGCTTCTTACAATCTCAAGCAAAATGTCATGGTTCATGACATCTATAGCATCTGAGCTTATCTTTTGTCAATCTAGTCTTCAGATTTGATAATGGTTGCCTCCCGTACTTCTTTTGAAATTTGTGATGCGGAAAGCAGCCATTGTAAGATTCCAGGACACGTCAATCTCGTCCAAATCCTCCTCCATTATTTGATCTATTTCAGTTGGGAGAATAGATGGAGGAGTCAGGTCACCTGCTAAGAAGACATTTAAGATGTTAATCATTAAGGCAGCTATGGCCAATTTCTCCTCATCCTCTTTAGTGAGAAAAGCAGAATTGGACACAGCTTGAGCAGGAGCCAGTGCAGGAGCAACAGATTGAGGAATGCCGCCTTGTTGAGCTATAGCAGGAATAGCAGGACTGTACACCATGTTAGGATACTAAGCATGATATTGTGTCTGAACCTGCATCGCAGAAATCATAGTAGGAGTCTGAGACTGAAGACCATAGACATATTGGGTCTTCTGTGGTCAGGCGAGAGGACTGTACACCTAGATGGAGCTACCTGGTGTGTGAGAAATTCCTTGCAAAGGGCTGTAAACAAGATTTTGAGACATTAACGCTGTGTATTGCCCTGTAATACCAGCTGCCATCAGACTGCTTTGATGATTGATGTCTCTCTACTTATTATCTATCTCACAAGATTTAATAGTTGCAATCATTTCTGTGAGAGTGACATCGTTCAGGTTTTTTGTCTTCCTGTTCATGCCAACATCAGCATCCCAGCTCTTTGGTAACAAATTTAACAACTGTCTGTTCATGGCACTGTTTGTAAGAGTGATTTCGGCTGAAATCATCTGAGAGACAAGCTTCACATATCTTCTAATTTGGTTCTCAATAGTTCCCCATAAATATGGTTAAACGAGCTGAACTGTTGATTCAGCTGATTAACTCTGCTTGCCTTCATATCAGCATTTCCCTCATAGAGATTCTGCAACTCGTTCCACACTTCTTTAGCTGTCTTGCAATTTCTGACAGCTATAGAAATATCGGGACCGAGTGCCATTGTTAAAACAACTGAAGCTTTCTCATCTTCTTCGATTATTTTCACATCGTCGGGAGTCCACAAATGATTTCGTTTAGGAATCTTTGTATCTGGATCTTCAGCGGTACTGTAAACTATTGTTCGAGGACCGTTCATAATACATCTCCAAACCCCAGGCTCTTTGGCCTTGCAGTACTGCTCAAATCTGAATTTCCACTCATAGTATTCATCTCCATATAGCAGACGAGGAACCTTAGTTGAAGTGCCAATGACTTGATCTAGCTCTTGATGAAGAGCCAGTGTCTGTGATTGCAATGCTGCCAAGGTGACATTGGTCAAATCTTGAGCGTTCATATAATTCATTATAATTAACTTTATTAAAAATGCCAAGTAAATTAAAGTTAATTTTAAATTCTTATAATGAACAGTGATCCGAAACTAGTCTTTAATGTAAGTCAGTGATGAGTCTGAGATGAGACAAGTCCGAGATGAGTCCGAGATAGACAGATCCGAGATGAGTCCGAGATAAGAAACCGAAATATTCCGAGATGAATATCCAGAAAGCAATCCGAGATGATGTGATCCGAAATTGAAATCCGAAAGCAATTCGAGATGATATGGTCCGAAAATGAAATCCGGAAAGCAATCCGAGATGATGTGATCCGAAATAGAGAACCAGGTCCGGAATGAGAACTTGATCCGGAATGAAAGCTTGATCTAGAATAAGAGTGTTATCCGGAATAAGAGTCTTATTCGGAATGAAATCCTTATTCGAGATAAGTGTCCTTATCCGAAAAGAACAGTATCCCAAATTTCCTGCAACAGATAAACACAAATTATTTTAAACAGTAATCCTTATCCAGAATATGAGTAATCCGGATAAGGTTGGTGAGAATGTTGATGAACAGTAGTCCGGGATCAATCCGAGATGGATGATCTCCTTCGTGTTCTTCGGGATCTTCAACAGTGCCCAATCCGAATTACTTGAATCTTCTTCGTGTTCTTCGGAATCCGCAACAATACTGAATCCGAAATCCTTGAATCTTCTTCGTGTTCTTCGGAATCCGCAACAGTACCGAATCCCATATGAGAACAGCAGCAATCTTCAACAGTAACAACCTGTGTTGAATAGTAACGATTCTTCAACTCTAAACAGTTCTTCAATCTACAATACCTAGAGCCTGTATTGTACAGCAGGCTCTGATACCAATTGTATGTCCCGAAATCGGATCTAACAGGTATCGCAAGACTAATCGATTACGGAAATAAAGATTAGAATGAAGAACAAGAACAACCTTTAATCAAAGCAACTTGCATACACCAAAATAGTGTCTGATACAAGTTTTTCAATAATAACTAACTAGCCTAAAAACATTAATCTAATACATGTCTTTATACTAATCACATAGCCCACTAGTTACAACCCTAGGCCCATGAGGCTCTAGGAAGCCCAAAACCCTTAAGCTTAGCCCAAATGTAGCACTAATGTATAAACCTTTAGTTATGAGCCCAACACATGAGGAGAATGTTTGGACCCATTCCTAAAACACCAAGATCCTACCTGATCTCTCATACATACCTGAAAAGATAGTTTCTTAAAAAGGTTTCCTCAAACCTTCTTTTCTTTGCCACTTTTAGTCATTTCTCCTTCTTCAACCTTCAAACCTCCATTAAGGCTTGAAGCTTTTAAGCTTCAAAAAGCTTAATTGTTAGGTTAAGAGTATGGTTTTTAGCCCAAATTTTTACAAAACTACTATTATACAACAATATTTAAGTTTCTTACCTTCAGAAAAGTAAAAATCAAACCGTTTAAAACTTAAAACAAAGGTTCATTGGGCTAGAATACTAGAACTGGTTAAGTAGCATGAGGCTGTGCTTCTCGAGCACGGGGCCGTGTAACTCTTAAACTTTAATGGTTTGTCATTTTTCACTAGCATGCCGAGTCAGTAGAGCGACACGTCTTCAACTTGTTCAAGGAACAACCGAAGGGGGAGGAGGCTCTCGCTTGAAGCCACTCTCGTCTGCTACGTTTGCGCTTTGCAAGAATCCATTAAAGAAATGAAAACATTGGAGGAGGTCCTTGTGGTAGGGTGATCTACCTCACTCTTGCCTTGCAGGATAGCTTTAGGAGATCAACATTTTTTCACCAAAGGTTGAACATCTTGGTGATGTCCCTGATGGAGCCAATCTTACCCTAAGATGATTGGAACATCGCTAATGAGGTGATTAACCCCACCGGGTGGGACGAGATACCCCTAGAACCTCCAATCAGTGCTCACTTTGAGATTCCGATAAACCTCGCTCCTCTTCCATAAGAGGAGCTCGATGACGAACCCTTCATCTTCCTTCTGAGGGAGATTGAGGAAATGCTCAACAACCTCTAAAGGAGAATTCCCAGGGAATAACTTAAAGCCCTTGTTTTCCAAGAACTTTTTTTGGTTGTTGCTAATCTTCCATATATTTATCTAAGAAAAGCTATTCGGGCCTAACAATCTTGTAGGGCAACTATTTACTTATCTATCTTAGGACCTTAATCTTCGTGTAACTTTTATTTTCTTTTTAGTTGTAATGATGAATGGATGGAATGAATTATGGTGTTTGAAAATAATATAAGTGTGAGAAAATATGCAAAATGGCCGAAGGAACGTCGGAACAGCACCCCATGCACGTAAACAAACACTTCCCAAAGTAAAATCTTCAAAACAGTAACTGTAGCATGGGGTCGTGTTAGGTAAGCACGCTCCCGCGCCTCAAGTTTGCATAAATTTTTTGAATCTGGAACATTGACACAAGGCCGTGTCCCATAGACACGACCCCGTGCCTGGCTTCTGAAAAAAATTTGTTACTAGCACTTTTGACATGAGATCGTGTCCCCAAACACGCCCTCGTGTCTACCTTCTAAAAATTTTCTCAGCAATCTTGTACTGGCACTTTCGACATGGGGTTGTGTCCCTCAAACACGCCCCCGTGTCTAGTGTCTGGTTTTTGAAAAAAAATGTTGTTTTTAACCCACATTTACAAATTTAATCAATTTTAACCAACCTTGGACACATTGAGGACAATGTATAATTTAAGTGTGGGGAAATCTTAACTTGAAATTGTTTGCCCTAAAAACAAGCCTTACACAAAACTCTACTTGGAAACGATAAAACACCCCAAATTTTTTTCAAAAACAATTTTTTTAGTTTGTTTTTGTCTTGTTTATAGTTTAAGTTATAAATCAAGATCTAAAAATTTTCAAGTTTTTATAAAGTTCAAAATCGATAGCGCCGTGATAAAAAGAACTATATATGGAGAATTTATAAAAAGGCATGACAATTCTTTGTAAAATTTGATTGTATATATAATTTCACACTTTTACCCCTTTTCCCACAAAAATGTGAGTTTTGAGCCTTTACCGAGCATTCAAATTTATATCTTTACTAAATGTTCATTTTCATTTCTTGTGTGAATAGCCGTGTGGTTCTTACAAATCTAGAACTTGACAAGACAATACATTTCCGATCCTTACCAACAAATCCAAGTAAGTATATGATGGAGGCATTAGGATATTTAAACTTTCATCTTCAACCTTATTTTCTTTTTACTTCCCCACCAAAAACAAAAACAAAAAAATTATTCCCCTAGTTAAACATCTTTGAGCCTAAACCTTTCATTTCAAAACCCGCAAAACACCATTTTGCACAACTTACCCATCACCCAAAAGCAGTTTTTTTTCTTTTTTACACCCCTTTATTTTACTAAAATGCAGACCTTTGAAATTTATAAAAAGAAGTGACTTAGTCTATTAAAAAACAAAAAAAATATGTCTAGTTACTTGAAATAAATAAGCAAAGTTATTACTTATAAATAAGTAGATTATACCTAAGTCACAAATAAATAAATTTTCAAAAGAGAACCGACATTTTACATTTTTAGCCCCTTTTCAATAAAACTATCATACCCCTAACAAAAAACCCACCCTTTTAAAAGTAGTCTTGATATTTATAAAGATTTTGTTAAAAAAGGAGGAGGTTTGATTACTTGTCGAGCATATGGTAGTAGTAAGTTCCATACTGGTAGCGAGTCTTTCACTGATACACTTTCAGCCGAGTGTTGAGTGATCACTTGTGAGGTGTGCGAATTTGTATGATCGGATCATTGATGTATCTTACAGCTTTGAGGCTGGATATCATGTATCTGACATGCCTTTGCGCTCGATATCAGTCAAATCCCAGGGAATCACATTTGCTGATCTAAAGGGTTGCCCAAGCACCGGCTTGTGGTACCCACGGAACGACGATTTTAGTCTTGCGGGATACTTAGATTCTGATTTCGGTTGCTGCAAACTTAACGCCAAATCTACAACGGCTGGTTGCCAGTTCTCCGGAACACGTTTAGTAACATGGCAATGCTAGAAACACGGTCACTCTCTCTACGTGAAGATGAATATGTTTCATCATCGTATTAAGCTTCCAGTTGTTGTTCCCAAATTTTGTGGATACAACAACAGATGAGAGACTTCGGACTGCAATTTCTTGATCGCCTATATATGTAGATAACAAGGCAGCCATTGATATAACAAAAAATCTGGTTCAACCCTAAAAAACTAAACATATAGAAATTTGACACCACTTTATACGTGATTGCTACGAGAAAAAGTTACTTCGAATTAAAAAGATCCACACTGATGACCAAAAGGTAGATTTTTACAATAAAGCTTTTGATAAATTCAAAAGGCTTTTGAAACTAAACAGTTTAAAAAATCTAACATTAGGGGACGGAAATAAGGTTGAATTTGAGATGGACGATGATTTGACGTGATCCTCATATGTGTGTCTTTATTAGTTTTAAAAATTTTCCTTTCTTTTAAAAACAAAAATCCAAAAATATGTTTTTGATTTAAGGGGGAGAAATGGTTGTGGAAAATAACAAAACATTTAAAAATTCAAAAAGTACAAAAACATAAAAAAAAGAGTTTTTGTGTAAAGAGGAAATGATAGTACATCAGTGGACTATCACAGTATGCTAAAGAAATGTAATGTTAAAAAGTGTTTAAATAGGTCTTACTGGCAAGTAGGCTTCGCACATTCAGTAGATTGTTTTCGAGATATAAACATAAAAGAAAAACTAATTAATCTGTGGCTTAACATCTCTCGGATACATAGACTTAGTACTCCGAAATTTTGTTTGAGAGAATGCCAGATTCTGAGATACTAGGTCTTTATATCTAATTGATATCTGGGGTATTATATAAGTTTTCTGATTTTGGGTCAGCAATGGCCTAGAACTTGTATAATACTTTTGCATTGAAACCCTAAAGCTGCTTCAAAATTGAAAATATCAAAAGATAAAAAAATTGTAGTACAAAAGATTCCAAATTTGGAACACCACCTATAAGTCGAGCCTTCATCTCATTGTCGGTATGATGGTACTAACCTGAGCTCTCAAGGTCTTGCATTACCCAGATACAGATATCAGTTAGATATATTCACCTGTGAGATGGAATCTAGGGAATCTCCATAAGGAGTATATTATGAGATGGGAAACACAATTAAGTCATGTTCCTAAAAGTACCTAACGTATCTAGAAACAATTGAGAAATGTGTAGAGGTTTAAGTGAATCAGTATACTGAAAATCTAAGTAAATCTATTTAGAACTTAAAGTTTTATCAAGAACAACGGTACTAGTGATATGTCTCAAAAAACTGATATGATCCTCTAACACAAACTCACAAAAATATGTCTTATGTTTGTACAGAGTTTCAGTGTGTTTTAGCATAAACTTTGGAAAAGACAAAAAGATTGTATTTCTATCTTAGTTTTGTCTACCGATGATGGAAAGCTGATCTTCAAAGTCCGAAGTGACAGTTGCTGGATGTGAACTGAAGTACTATGGGTTGGGAGCTAATCTGGAATGAGAAAATGTTCTGAAATGATAAAAAGTTCATTGATTGAAACTTAAAACTGACAAAAAATATCAGTTTGGTCATAAAGTGTTTAACCAAGGTCATTAACTTGGACTTAGTAAACAAATCAGTTAATCGGGGTCATTAACTTGGACTTGGTCAACGGAGTGGGTCGTTAAAATTGATAAAATGCTAGTAAAATTTAAAATTTGAAAATTTTAAAGTTTTTAGGGCAACTTCGTATGAGTTGGAGTCCACTTCATACGAGTTGGCCACATCGCACAAATCAGAAGCCACTTCGTACGAAGTGGACCAGGTCCTATATAAAGAACCCAACTCGTACAAAGCGGACATAAACTCTTTGTGTGATCCGGAGAATCCTTTGTACGATCTGATCATTTTGAGCAATTAACAGCGAACTACGGCCTAAATACACCTTGGGGAGGTTGATCTACACACCTTTTACAATGGTTAAGGTAGTTGACCGTGATTTGAATGTTAATTTGACGTAGTCGGCACTTCGGACTTAATAACGTAGATCTATGAAAAACTAACTAGCCAAATCAAATGTTGAACATATATTTGTGTTAATCGGCACTTATACTACCTTAATGAACCATAAATTTCACAAAAATCACAATTTTAATCTTTTGTGTTCATAACAGTTATTTTTGTGTAGAGTGAGTCACTCCGTACGAAGTGGATGTCCACTTCATATGAAGTGAAAGGTGCAAAAATTTCAAAAAGCCACTTCATACGAAGTGATAATGGTCAAAATGTTTAGAAAATTTATATACCTCTTCGTACGAAGTGCTAATGTCCACTTCGCACCAAAGGCCACTTCGCACTAAAAGTTGTGAAATTTCATCAAAAATTTTCTAAGTGTTGAATTCATTGTGTTTGCAGGAAAAGAAAACGTCGTTCGAGCCTATTCATAACATTTGTTGTCTTATTGATGGGTCTATTCCAGAAATTGCTCTGTTTAAGGAAATACTCGAGTTTATGGGACGATTACCGGTGACAAAGGCATTAACTCATCAGCACAAAGCCTACCGATCGCATATTGAACGTTTTTGGGGTGCTACTAGATATGAGGAAGATCTGAAAGCTATTGTTTCTGTAGTTAAGATCGGTGATGAAGAATTTGAAGTCAAAATCACTTAGGAGTTTATTCAAAGAGTGCTAGACTTCAAAGACAAAGAAGGTGATCTAACGGGCTACCCAGAAAGAATGGTCAAGGGATGTTTTTATCACATGGGTTACAAAGGCCACGTAAATGCCACAGATTTCAAGAAAGCAACCCTTGGCAGACCTTACAAATTCTTTGTGCACTCAGTCATAGAAAAGGAGGCTTTGACGACATTGTTGATTATCAGATGTGTATGATCACAACTCTCGTACTGAACTTGCCATACAACTTCATGAAGTTAATTTTTGATCAAATGGAGCTGAACCTTTCAAGGGAAAAGTTTCTGCAATATCCGAGATTTCTGCAAATGATGTTAGATGATTTGTTTCCTAACTTGGCAAAGGAAGAAGATGATGAGCTTTTGTTGCAGCATATGGATAGAGAGACGTTGGTTAGACTAAATTTATATTTAAAGCAAGGCTCAGATGAACCTATTGCAGAACTAGTCTTTAGAGCTATTAAGGATAAAGATTATGTGGCACCTTCAAAGGAGAAGTGGAGAAAAGATACGAGTGGAGATGAAAATGATGAAGTTGCTTGTTTGGAAGGGTTTGTTGCAAAAAGAAGCAATTGGTACGAGAAGGAATAAACAAAGAAAAGAAAGAGAGCAACTCTAAAGACAAAAGCTGCTACTTCATCAAAACCAACTCAAACACGCAAAAGTACAGCATTTAGAACTTTACTAGTGGATGAACTTGAGGAATCACCAGTGAATGAACCAGTAGCTGAGACTGCACATGATGATGTTTTTTTCCGCAACATCTGACAATGATCAAGAAGAAGTAAATGGGGCTAAGATTGATGCGAAAACAGAAAAAGAAGCTGTCGAAGGTGATGTTGAGGAGAGTTTTGAGGATAGTGTTGATAGGGAAATCAAAGCATCCAAATTATGCGAAGAGAAAATATTACAGCAACGTAAACATATAGAAGTTGGTGATGATGATGTGATGTATATTCCTTTAGAGACTGAAGATGTAGTTGAAATTCCAGTTAGAAAAACGAGATGAGCTAAGAGCAAAGCGTCTGAAGTTCAGAAAAAGACGACAGGGTCTCCTGTGGCTAAGAAAGCGCGACGAAAGTACAAAAAGGCTAGGAAGACGCCTAAGGTTGAGGTTGTGGCTACTACCGGGAATGTTGAGTTGGTTACTCCAACATCACCACCACATCAACCACTATGATTCCCTCACCAACCATCACCACCACATCCTCTATCACAACAACATATCACACCTCCACAACTGTCACCACCAAAGTAGCCTACACCCCCTATTTAACAATGTTCTACACCACAATCTGGTCAATCTGTTCCAAGACGTTCTTTGGCTGATAAATTTCCAGATAATTTTGGTGATATTCCATTTTCAGAAGGGTTTGATGCAGATATGTTCAATGATGATAAGATTAATGAGATAGAGTCAAAGATAAAGGAGTTTGAAAGCATGATCAAGTTTCTATAAGAAGATAAACAGAGGATGGAAGCATTGATTACTGTGTTGGTGGATGATAATGAAAAGATGGGTTAAATAGAGAACAAGATCAAAGAACATGATGCTACCATCAAACAACTTGAAACAGAGAACATGCACTTGTTGTCAATGCTTACTAGTGCCAGTGCTAAGAATGAAAGGTTACATCTGGTGGTTAAAGATCTGGAAAACTGCAGAAAATGCAAAGAAGTTTGATATGCTGTTTAAAGTTCTTCATAAAAGGTTTGATATCAACTTTGCTGTTGAACATGATGAGATAGAGATCGAATAGGCAAAAGTAAAAGCTGCAAAAAAGAAAAAGAAAGCAGAGGAAGATGCAGTTGTTGTTGGAAAGGGCAAACAACCGGTTGATGCAGTTCCTATTCCAGAGCCATCTACAGCATTGGTTGAATTTGTTCATACTATAAACTATGTTTTGATTGGAGATAGTGTTGATGTTTCTGTAAGGCGTACAAGACAACAAATCTTGGCAGAACGAATGCTGAAATTGACATAGAGATAGATGAATTCGATGAGAATGGAGAATATGGCTTTGATGATGATGAAGAGGAAAGGATGATGACAAGAAAGATGACGATGATAAGGGCGATGATGACGATAACACTCAGGGAGGTGCTGGTATTACTGTTCAAGATGCTAAGATAAACGAGTCTTTTGACTATGATGCCTTCTTAAATGATTCAGTTAATCAAGAAGAGGATGCCCAAAGACAGGTGGAGACGAAGGACCCTATGAATGAAGCTGAGCAATCATGAATCCTCACAGCTGTTCCTATATCGGTTGTTCCTGATGTGCAAACACCAATAGTATTTGGAGCATGATGTTGAAGAAGGAGAATTCGTTCATAACTACAGCAAGGAAGAAATTGCCAAAATGTTAGGTGTATACGAGGAATCCTTTGTATTTAATTTTGAAGATGAATTAAACAACATTAGTGCTTCACAACCTAATGATTATCTTTATAAGTATGTGTCAGAAGTTGATGATTATAAAAGGGTTGTCGTGGAGGATGATTCTGACGATGATGCTACTGCTAAATATTCTGGTGAAGGAATAGATGACTTCCCAACCTTTAAAGAGTTATTGTCTTAAGAAACTAATGATTTATTGTGAAGAAAGGTCGAGGAAACTGTGAAAGAAGGAAATGTACCTAAACGTTTATCTAAATAAGGGATAGCTGCAACAAAGAAGTTTTGGTTGAAAGAGATACCACAAGAAAGAAAGTTCAAACATCCATTAGTTTTCTTTACTCGTGATCCTGACAAATCCTTGGGGATATGCTAAGTTGGGGATGGATAGAAGAGTTGAATGTTTATGTGATAAAGAAAGAGTTCGGTGTTCAGTAGTTTTGGTACTTAAGTGACATCAAGACGTTGCCATTTTGGGATATTGAAGAGTTAGTTCAGACGAAATGTATCAATCTCAAGATGAAGTTTCATGATCAATGTCTGTGGAAATTGATAAAGTTTGAAGCTGCACATGGTTTTAAACACTAGAAGCTACATATTCCAAAAAGAATTATCAAGTTTGATCCAGTAACGAAATAGAAAGATGTTACACTAATTGTGAAACAACCACATGTTATGAAGTATATGTCGCTGATGAAGATTGAAGAAGATTTTCAGACAATATTCAAGTGGTAGCATTATGACTCTGAAACAAGAGAAGCTATGATTTGTGTACAAAATGATGATTCCTGGAAAATCACTAAAGAACTGATCAAAGCAGTGATTGCACACAAAAGAACATATGGCTTATGGAGAGGAATTCGAATACTATACCTGATGTGGCTAGTAAACTGCTCAAATAAGTATATTGAATGTTTATTCTACAGCAAGATAAGCTTTTAAGAGAAAGACAAAGTGCAGGCGTTGTAGTTCCAGCAAGTGATTAATATTTGTTATGCCAATGATATAAATTATAGAAAGATATGGAACTCAGATTGGAGAAAGCTGGAAGGAAAAGAGCAACGAAAGAAAGAGCGAAACGATGCAAATATTGATGAAAGATTATAAATGCATCTTTAAGAAGGTTTCAGTTTGGTGACACCTACAACAGACCTCCTCCCACAGATCAAACACCTATTCCATCTGAGGAGCATCGAAAACCGAGAAAATATTTCTTGGGCGATAACTGTTAAAGCTTTTGAAGTTTGAAGACTGACCAAGATTGCGGCAATATCCTAGGGGGAGTTTGTTGGTGCAGAATGTCTATAGCCTACCTCTTAGGGTCATGTCGTGTATGTAGCATGGCTTAAATGTTAGATTTAATATTGTTTTGTATGTTATTAGGCCACTTCAGACGAAGTGGCAGGACACCCCTTGTGCGAAGCTGTCATGTCTATAAATAGCTGAGCAAGGTCTTTAGTCTTGAGTTGTTTTTCTGATTGTAAGGCGAAGCCCTGTCAGTTCTGTTTCTGATTTGTAAAGGTTTATTCAAGATTAATGAAGCATAAGCATTGAAACAGTATATTTGATCTTGTCAACTTAATGATGAATTTTGCACACGTTAATTAGCTCAAGTCGGGTCCTGTTCTTTCGGAGGAGAGCCAATCCCCTCACATAAAGTCATCACCTCTAGAAACCGACATCGCATGTCGCGAGGCCCTCCGATGAAAGATGCAAGAAACATAATTATTTTTCCGACTCTATTTGGATGAACCTCACCAGCATTAACGCAATCCACAATACCTTGGTACAAGTCGGCCCGTATCTTATCCTGGTTATTCTCACAAAATTCTAAACATGACGTCTCAAGTTTTATGTAAACATCGGCCACAACCTATTGTAGCAATCTACAACTGAATAGAAGCACGTTCTCAGTAGATCGAATTTGGAACTTGTAACAGTAGTACTCTCGTATAGCCACGGTTGTTCTACCACTTCGTGTGTTAGCTCTGAATAATGAAGATATTTTAAAAACAAATAGTTAATTAAAAATAATATGCATTAGGGTATTTTTATGATCGTCACTTAAAAACGATAATAAATTGTTGGTACCTTCCATTTCTCCATCAATGTTGTCATTGTTGTGAACCTCATTGATTGATACTCCATGACGTGGTATGTTAGCATGCCAACCCAACTCACCATTAGGAAAAAATAGAGGATACGATAATGGATCGTAACAACTGAAGTACGGCTGAATAATTTGGCTATATTCAGACATACCGTACACAACAATACTTCATTTATACGAAGTGATATTGTCATTACCTTCAACCCAAATACTAGCAACCTATATAATCGTGCACTATAAGTAAGTAAAATAAGCAATACTACTAAATAATTGTAATTAATAAGCAATACTACTAAATAATTATAATTAATATAATATTTTATATACCTCAGAGGTCATTGGTTGGTTGTACACCCTTTGGTCAAGTTCAACCGAAGCAGTCAAAGTCACTCTATATTTGTCTAGAGGTCCTAGTTCCGCAAGTCTTCGAAATGTATCGACTTATGGGTTTGTAGAAAGAACGTGTGTCAACATCTTAGTAATACATCGATCAAGATTTGGCCATTGGAGTCTATGATCTAACTAAATATCTGGATCATAAAAATACAACTTCCGGTACCTAAGGGTTCCATCCCTCGGAACTAATTGGTCGATTTTGTGATATATTCCTTTATATGCACGAAAAGTATATACGTCGTCTCTCATATTGTTCAATGTATCATCCAACGTCACACCAATTGATGCAAACGAAAAAAATTGTGTTATAAGCCCGAATGTTTTTCCTAAACATATTTCCAATTTCATCTTGCGACATGAAAAGTCGGTACAATTCCTCTGGAATTTCTGAGTGCTAACACAGTTTTCCTACTTATACAAAAAAAGTTATCAAATTCAAATTAAAATCGTTTTGCTCCACAATCAGGACATGCACCCCGTTATTTTAAAACACGATGCTCTCTAGGTACACCATTGTAAACAAAATTATATGGATCATCTTCTACGTTCTCATCTTGGAAGGAAGGTTGATCAATTACTTCACTAGATTGGGGTAATAGTGTACGCGGTTGAATTCGAATACCAAAAAATCGTTGTATAAGTAATGAGGGTTGTAAAAGATGTCAAGTTTGTAACACCCCGGCCACGTAAAACAACGAACCATGGCGGAAACGTCGGGGAGTCATGTCACAGAACTATTGTTTCACAACTCATGGAATTTAACATTTTGTATTATTAAGTTAAATGTTTACATTGTCTTGGGATAAACAAAAACAACACATAAATAAATTGTCTTTCATGTTTTAAGTCACTAAGGCCCACGTCCATTCCTACATGAAGCATGCATCATATTATCAAGCATTAACTCCTGAAACATATGTGAAAAGAGAGTCAGCATAAAAATACCGGCGAGTACATAGGTTTTGTGAGTATGTCAAATTCGTGGCTTTGAATGCATATTGCAACGCCTCGTCCGACTACAAGAGTCGGTAAGTGAAAACCTCGTATCAAAAGTGTTTGATATTACAATACAATTAACCAACTAAAACAAGTTGGTTAGAGTTGTGAAAACCTTATAGCCATGAATCTTGACCAAAACGTTTCTTTTGTAAAAACCTTGTAATAGATTGATTCAAAAGAAAACTTTGTATGGTTTATATCATTAAGTGAAAATCATTGCATGACATTGTTCAAAACCATTTGTCCGTTTTATAGATCAATTGTCCATGTCATAAACCAATTGTCCATGTCATAAACAAATCGTCCGTGTTTTTAATTGTGAAAACTTTTGATCGTTCTTTAATGAACACATTCAAACCTGTGTTGACTATACCACCAAAGGGTATCTTTAATAGACCACCAAAGGGTCTCTTTAACTAGACTAACAAATCAACAAATGATTTGTTAATCAGAAACAGTTTCTGTCATTACCGAAACTCCCACCAAATCCAGTGAACTGTCCGATAATGGGATTGTCAGTCCTATAGTACCATAACATACTACTGGTCGGCTCGGCCAAAGCTAATGAATGTCATTCGTTTTATGAATAACACATCAACAAGTTGTTCACATTATTGAAATCGTGTTGTTTTATATATAAATCACAGACATTGTTTTTGAAAACTTGAAAATGATTTAGCACACATGAGTCACCCCAAAACATTTGAAAATGTAAAAGAGGAGAAATATGTACTCACATTGAATATCATTTTTGTATACATAAACCATGTATATTGTTTTGAAATTTTGAAAATAATTATAGGCACATATAAATCACCCCAAAACATTTGAAAACGTAAAAGAGGGGGGCTATGTACTCACTTTGAAAATAATTTTGTATACATTAACCATGTATATTGTTTTGAAATTTTGAAAATAATTATAGGCACATATGAATCACCCTAAAACATTTAGAAAATGTAAAAGAGGGGAACTATATACTCACTCTGAAAACAATTTTTGTATACATAAACCATGTATATTGTTTTGAAATTTTGAAAATAATTATAGGCACATATGAATCACACTAAAACATTTGAAAACGTAAAAGAGAGGGGCTATGTACTCACTTTGAAAATCATTTTGTATATATAAACCACGCATATTGTTTTGAAATCTTGAAAATAATTATAGGCACATATGAATCACCCCAAACATTTGAAAATGTAAAAGAGGGGGGCTATGTACTCACATAAGCCTTGCATAGTAAATATGTAGTTTTGAAAAGATAGTCTAGCACATATGAATCACCCCAAAACATTTGAAAACGTAAAAGAGGGGACTATGTACTCACTTTGAAAATAATTTTGTATATATAAACCATGTATATTGTTTTGAAATCTTGAAAACAATTATAGGCACATATGAATCACCCCAAACATTTGAGAACGTAAAAGAGGGGGGCTATGTACACACATAAGCCTTGCGTAGTAAATATGTAGATTTGAAAAGATAGTCTAACACATATGAATCACCCCAAAACATTTGAAAATGTAAAAGAGGGGACTATGTACTCACTTGGGATTGGGAAAGTGTTCTTGATCAACGAAATAAACAAAGCTCAAACATGTCCAAATGTGTTAGATAAATATGTTAGCGTGTCGAGACTACAAACGGGTGATCGGATAGAATGAAGTATTATAAACCAAACGAGTGTTGGAACTCATGTGATATGGTTTAGCAAACTTAACATTCTGATTTGGAAAGGATCTAAGTGCTTTTGACCCATTATGACTCGTTAAGGTAGTTTACGCTACGTTAACGGGTCAATAGCGTAAACGTGTGATCGGATGGTTAAACATGTCCTATGATAAGTCTTAATGCCCAAACATGTTTGAAAATGTTATAAGATCATTTTATATGTCAAAAGTTTGGTTACATGTGTTTTAAATAGATTTATGAGCAAAAGGGCATTTGGTCATTTTTTTAAGAACATAGAAGTAACTTATCATAACACTAACCAAACAATGTGACCATAAGGTATAACCTCACTAGGTTATTCCCTATACAACTATGGTCAGAAATATGTATTTGGTCGGATCCTAAGATCGGCCAAACCGGTCGGATTCGAAAGTCAAAGCGGTGGTCAAGACCGCTCGACTTACGACCCTAAATAAGCACTAAACTAGAAGTGACGAGTTAGACATGTTATGTCTAACTAAGTTTATAAAACTGATTTGGTATCAAAACATGGTGTTTCAATATTTGAAAATAGTTCCGTCGTATGCACATCATGCGCATTTTTGACCGAACCTTTGACTCATCACTTCGATTAGTAAACGTGGTAATCAGAAGGTGAAATCGTTAGGGATTATAACCTTCGTGATTACGATCACGTTGCAAAGTTCAATTGATCTTTGACTTGAGCAAATATGGTCAGAACCAAAAGTCAATCAGGAAGACAAACTGTTCGACTTTTAGCTCAAAATAGCTAAAAAAAATTAAAGAACTAGGAAGAGTACTTACTCGTGTTGAAGAACACTTTTGGACTCAAGATAGGAGGCTTCAAAAGGCTGGAAACAAGCTCCAAGAAGGATAGAAAGTAGAACTTCACACTTTGCTTTGAAGTGTTTTGAAGTGGTGTGAAAAAAAATGGAAGAATAATGGGGTATTTATAGTATTTTAGGATTAAGGAGGTGATGACAAGTGTCCTCAAGTGTGGATTAGTGTCCTAACATGTGTCAACATCATATTAAGTGTGGCAAAATGAGTGCTAGGTGACAAAAATTGAAGATAGGTGGCAAACTTGGTGAAGAAGCAAAAATATTTATTATTTTTTGACATTTTTGGCCCTTGGACTTGTAGTTTTCACTTGTTTGTCATTTTTAACCCCTTTAACCTAATATTTAGATTATATAAAGGTGTTAAGACATTTGTAACTTGTATTATGCCCGAAAATGTCGTGGATGTCGGTTCGTTCGGTTGTACGGTTACGCGTTTCGCAAAATGCGTAAAACGCTTTAACGAACACGAAAATGATCGAAATTGTGCAACGATTGATATTTTTGCATTCTCATCAATAAAATACAAGATTTTATTGAATACAAAAATATTTGGAAATAAAACACAGGTTTTCATTGAATACGAAATTGTTTGTAATTGTGCAATGATTGAAAAGGCATAAATGTCACAGTCTTCCCTACTTTTGGAAATTTCGTTCCGAAATTTAATTAGAGGAAACTTTTTGAAATAGATGTGGATATTTCGCTTTCATCTGATCCTCTTGTTCCTAAGTAAATTCTGGGCCACGTTTGGATTCCCAACGAACTTTAACTATCGGTATACGTCTGCGCTTGAGTTTCTTGACTTCACGGTCCACTATCTCCATAGGTTTCTCGACAAAGTGCATAGTGTCTTCATGTGAATTTTGTCGAGGGGAATGTGGATGTTTGTATTGGCTAAACACTTTTTCAAATTGGACACGTGGAATGTTGGGTGAATATTCCCAAGTTCAGGAGGTAGCTCAAGTCGGTAGGCCACCTTTCCGATTCTCTCAACGATCTTGAATGGTCCAATATATCGTGGTGCAAGTTTTCCTTTCTTTTCAAATCTAGTCACACCTTTCCAAGGTATACCTTGACAAGGACGTGATCACCAACTTGGAATTGCGTCGTTTGTCCGCATAACTCTTTTGACGGCTTCTAGTTGTAAGAAGGTTATCGTGATTTTTCTTGACTTTGTCTGTTGTGTCGTGAATGAGTTCAGGCCCAGTGAGCTGCGCTTCACCGACCTCATTCTAGCAGATAGGTGAACGACATTTTCGACCGTATAGAGCTTCGAAAGGCGCCATATTGATACTGGCGTGATAACTATTGTTGTAGGAGAATTTGAACAATGGTAGATGCGAATCCCAACTACCACCAAAGTCGATCACACATGCTCTAAGTATATCCTCCAGTGTTTGAATTGTCCTTTCAGATTGTCCATCCGTTTGAGGATGATAAGCAGTGCTCAGATTGAGTTTGGTTCCCATGGCAGATTGCATGGTCTTCCAAAAGTGAGATGAGAATCGAGCATCTCGATCAGATATGATGTTCAAAGGAACACCATGACGAGATACAATCTCATCAACGTAGATCTTGGAGAGTTTGTTAGCAAATAGATCCTCACGAATTGCCAAAAAGTGTGCTGACTTTCTTAGATGATCGATGATTACCCAAATGGCATCATGACCTCTAGGTGTGCACGGTAGTTTAGTGACGAGATCCATCGCAATGTTCCCCCACTTCCATACCGGTATTTGTGGTTTCTCAAGTAAACCAGATGGGCGTTGATGTTCTGCCTTAACTCTAAGACAAGTTAGCCATTTAGACACATATAAGGCAATGTCCTTCCTCATACCCGGCCACCAATACTGGGTACGGAGATCCTTATACATTTTGTCTGCACCAGGATGGATTGAATAACGAGACTTATGAGCTTCGTCCATCACTAAGGTGCAGAAGATTGTCTTGACTAGGAATCCACAAACGGTTCTTGTAGTAGAGTATTCCGTTATCTTTTATTTCGAGTTGAAGTTCGAGATTTTATGGCAGCTCATTTTTCAACAAGCTTTGGGTCACACATGTATGTTGTGCTTGAAGGATACATGTCTAGATATCAGATTGAACTCGAACACAATGAAGTTTGACACGTTCCTTACGACTAAGCGTATAAGCCACAATATTCGCCTTACCAGGATGGTAGCGAATCCCACAGTCGTAGTCGTTCAGACGTTCGACCCAACGTCGTTGTCTCATGTTAAGCTCCTTTTGATTGAATATGTGTTGGAGACTTTGTGGTCAGTGAAAAACCACACATTTCGTACCGTAAAGGTAGTGTCTCCAAATTTTGAAAGCAAAAACTACGGCTCCTAACTCAAGATCATGAGTTGTGTAATTCTTCTCATGGATTTTCAATTGTCTTGACGCATAGGCTATGACTTTGTCTCTTTGCATGAGAACACAACCAAGGCCTAGGTTTGATGCGTCACAATAGACAACGAAATCATCATTGTCGTCGGGTAAAGATAAAACAGGAGCATTACAGAGTTTTTGTTTCAGTGTTTGAAAAGCTTCCTCTTGTTTGGGTCCCCACTCGAAAGGTTTATTCTTCTCAGTCAAACAGTGAGGGGAACCGCGATCTTTGAAAAGTTCGCGATGAATCGCCGATAGTATCCAGCAAGACCAAGAAATGAACGAACTTCGGTAGGAGTAGTAGGTGTACTCCAATCCCTAATCGCACTGATTTTGGCGGGATCTACATGTATACCTTGTTAGTTAACAACGTGTCCCAAAAATTGAACTTCGTTTAGCCAAAATTCACATTTGGAGAATTTGGCGTAAAGTTGTTCTTTCTTCAGGAGTTCCATCGTTAGACGAAGATGTTGTTCGTGATCGGCACGAGACTTAGAATAAATGAGGATGTCATCGATGAAAACAATGATGAACTTGTCTAAATATGGTTTACAAACCCTGCTCATTAAGTCCATGAAGAAGGCAGGAGCATTCGTCAAACCAAAAGGCATGACAGTGAACTCGTAATGGCCGTATCGAGTGCGAAAAGGAGTCTTGGGAATATCTTCTTCGAGTACACGAAGTTGATGATACCCAGAACACCGATCAATCTTTGAAAAGCAGGTCGCACCTTGTAGCTGATCAAAGCGATCATCAACGCGAGATAGGGGATATCGGTTTTTGATTGTGAGTTTGTTGCGCTCACGATAATCGATACACATACGGAAGGATCCATTCTTCTTTTTCACGAATAGGACAGGAGCGTCTCAAGGTGAAAAGCTCGGACGAATGAATCCCGTTTCTGAAAGTTCTTGGAGTTACTTTGACAACTCTTGCATTTCAGACTGTGCAAGTCGGTAAGGAGATTTAGCAATTCGGTTTGCACCAGGTACAAGGTCAATACGAAACTCAACTTGACGAATTTGGGGTAAACCAGGTAGCTCTTAGGAAACACCTAAGGATATTCCCGAACAATGGGGATGTCCTGAACAGTCTTGCCCATGCCTTTTTCCTCTATGATATGTGCCAAAAAGGCTACATAATTCTTTCGTAGTTATTTTTGGGCCTGGGTACAGGTCATGAGTTTTAGGCTACTAGAGGGTTTCTCTCCATGAACTTCTAAGGTTTCGCCAGACGAAAGAGGTATACGAACAACCTTGTCGAAACAGATCACCTCAGCATGGTGTTTGGTTAACCAATCCTTTCCTATAATGATGTCAAAACTCTCGCGTTGCTTTGGTGTGAGGTCAATGGGAAAAAGGTGGTTATCCAAGTTCAATTGGCAACTACGAATGACATAGTCGAGCACAAGGGGTTCACCACTAGCTATTTCCACCGTTAAGAGTTTTCCTAGTTTAGTTCTAGGCATCGAAAGCAAAGGTTCAAAGGCTAGTGAATAAAGCTTCTATCGGCACCAGAATCGAAAAGAATAGAAGCAGGATGATTGTTAACAAGGAACGTATCGTTAATGACTTCATTATCAGCACGAGCCTCGTTGGCATTGATGTTGAATGCGTGTCCACGGGCTGGATTTGTAATCGCGTACACCAATTTTGGGCAGTTGTTTCTAAAGTGACCCATTTTGCCACAGTTGTAGCAAGAACCAGGTGGGAACGGAGGTCTAGCAGGGTTGGCTTGGGGTTGAACAGGGTTCTGAACAGCTTGTTTTGGGGCCAAACGACAAACATTGGATATGTGACCGAATCTTCCACATGATGTGCATTGGCGACACTGTATGTGAGCTTGATGGTGACCATTGCACCGGTTACACAACAGTGAAGTACCAGCATAGGGTTTGCTGGTTTTGAGTGTTCTGGTTGGGTTGTGCAACAACTGCAAAGTTCCGTGAAGCCTTACGCTTCCTCGACTTCTTAGAAGACTCAGCTTTGTTCTCCTTTGTTTTCTCTTGAGTGGTCTTAGCTGCCTGTTTCTTGTCGCCCTTGCGAAACAGTTTCCCCTTCTTGACCTGAGATTCAGTCAGGGTAGCAGCTAATTCGAAAGATTGTTGAACAGTGGTAGGGTTGCTACAGTAACAATGTCCTGAATGGGGTCAGGCAGGCCATCGATGTACCTCTCGATTGCTTTATCCAACGGGGTGACCATGGCGGGACACAACAAGCTCAATTCTTTGTAGCGGTCAGTGTAGGCACGATGCTCTCCACTATCTTGTTTAAGATTGTGGAATTCATCTTCCAGTGCCCGTTGTTCATGACGTGGGCATAATTCCCTCATCATTAGAGCTTGAAGCTCTTCCCACGTTTGTGACATTGCCACATCGGCATCCCTATCTCTCATCACACCATTCCACCATGTAAGTGTTCTTTTCTGGAATACACTCAATGCAAACTCGACTTTTCGCTCATTTGGGCATTGAACATGACGAAATGTGCTTTCAAGACTCTCAAACCACTGCAGGAGTCCAGTAGCTCCTTCGGACCCAGTAAACTTGAGTGGTTTAGCCGAGTTAAATTGTTTGTAGTTGCACGGTGCGGTGCATTGTTGTTGTTATTATTATTATTGTTTGCTTGGTTTATCTAGGTCACTAGGTTTGGGAGTACAGCAGCAATTTGCTGAGCGATCATAGCTGCCATTTCGGCATTTTGAGTTGTATTACGTCGAGGAGGCATTCTAGAAGAAAACATTAAGGAAATATGTGTGATTGACATTGGATAATGAAGAGAGATGTTAAAAATAACGACGAAATATAAGGATGGTGGTCATTCGTTCGTTACTTAAAAACAAACAAACGACACACGGTGATTAATCAAAGTAAATGGATCTTTATAATGTATCACGAAGACATGCTTTAGCCTATAAGTTGATACTCACCCCAAGAGTTCCCAGGTAAGAGTGACTGGTTCGATAATGCGGATTAGTACGAACACTCTAGCCTTAGACAGAAAACTCAGGGTACAGGCATCCACCCTTCCAGATTGCACATGTTCACATTAATAAAACCCAAACTTTGACAGCATTTTGAAAACTTACAAGGCTTTAAGCCAAAACAAATCATCTAAGGATAGATGATTGATTTTCAGAACGAATTTGTAACTTGTGTATTTGTTTTGGTAATCGCCTAAGGATAGGTGATGGTATTGTTTTAATAATCTAAACGCAAGAAAACTCACGTTAGGGTCCTAGGAAGGTTATAGTTTAGGTCAAAGCATTACTAATAACCTAATTCCCTATAACCATAAGCTATGATACCAATCTTTCTGTAACACCCCAACCACGTAAAACAACAAACCGCGGCGGAAACGTCGGGGAGTCATGTCACAGAACTATTGTTTCACAACTCATGGAACTTAAAATTTTGTTTTATTAAGTTAAATGTTTACATTGTCTTGGGATAAACAGAAACAACACATAAATAAATTGTCTTTCATGTTTTAAGTCACTAAGGCCCGCGTCCATTCCTACATGAAGCATGCATCATATTATCAAGCATTGACTCCTGAAACATATGTGAAAAGAGAGTCAGCATAAAAATGCCGGCGAGTACATAGGTTTTGTGAGTGTGTCAAATTCGTGGCTTTGAATGCATATTGCAACACCTCATCCGACTACAAGAGTCGTTAAGTGAAAACCTCGTGTCAAAATTGTTTGATATTGCACTACAATTAACCAACTAAAACAAGTTGGTCAGAGTTGTGAAAACCTTATAGCCATGACTCTTGACTAAAATGTTTCTTTTGTAAAAGCCTTGTAATAGATTGATTCAAAAGAAAACTATGTATGGTTTATATCTTTAAGTGAAAATCATAACGTGACATTGTTCCAAACAATTTGTCCGTGTTATAGATGAATTGTCTGTGTTATAAACCAATTGTCCATGTTATAAACAAATCATCCGTGATTTTAATTGTGAAAACTTTTGATCGTTCTTTAATGAACACATTTAAACTTGTGTTGAATATACCACCAAAGGGTATCTTTAATAGACCACCAAAGGGTCTCTTTAACTATACTAACAAATCAACAAATGATTTGTTAATCAGAAACAGTTTTTGTCATTTCCGAAACTTCCACCAAATCCAGTGAACAGTCCGATAATGGGATTGTCGGTCCTATGGTACCATAACATACTACTGGTCGGCTCAGCCAAAGCTAATGAATGTCATTCGTGGTATGAATAACGCATTAACAAGTTGTTGACATTATTGAAATCGTATTGTTTTATATATAAACCATAGACATCGTTTTTGAAAACTTGAAAATGATTTAGCACAAAAAAGTCACCCCAAAACATTTGAAAACGTAAAAGAGGGGAACTATGTACTCATATTGAATATCATTTTTGTATACATAAATCATGTATATTGTTTGTAAATTTTGAAAATAATTATAGGCACATATGAATCACCCCAAAACATTTGAAAACGTAAAAGAGGGGGGCTATGTACTCACTTTGAAAATAATTTTGTATACATGAACCATGTATATTGTTTTGAAATCTTGAAAATACGTATAGGCACATATGAATCACCCTAAAACAGTTAAAAATGTAAAAGAGGGGAACTATGTACTCACTTTGAAAATCATTTTTGTATACATAGACCATGTATATTGTTTTGAAATTTTGAAAATAATTATAGTCACATATGAATCACCCCAAAACATTTGAAAACGTAAAAGAGGGGGCTATGTACTCACTTTGAAAATCATTTTGTATATATAAACCATGTATATTGTTTTGAAATCTTGAAAATAATTATAGGCACATATGAATCACCTTAAACATTTGAAAACGTAAAAGAAGGGGGGCTATGTACTCACATAAGCCTTGCGTAGTAATTATGTAGATTTTAAAAGATAGTCTAGCACATATGAATCACCCCAAAACATTTGAAAATGTAAAAGAGGGGACTATGTACTATTTTGAAAATAATTTTGTATATATAAACCATGTATATTGTTTTAAAATCTTGAAAACAATTATAGGCACATATGAATCACCCCAAACATTTGAAAACGTAAAAGAGGGGGGGTTATGCACTCACATAAGCCGTGCGTAGTAAATATGTAGATTTGAAAAGATAGTCTCGCACATATGAATCACCCCAAAACATTTGAAAATGTAAAAGAGGGGACTATGTACTCACTTGGGATTGCGAAAGTGTTCTTGATCAATGAAATAAACAAAGCTCAAACGTGTCATAATGTGTTAGATAAATATGATAGCGTGTCGGGACTAAAAATGGGAGATCGGATAGAATGAAGTCTTATAAACCAAACGAGTGTTGGAACTCATGTGATATGGTTTAACAAACTTAACATTCTGATTTGGAAAGGATCTAAGTGCTTTTGACCCATTATGACTCGTTTAGGTAGTTTACGCTACTTTACGGGTCATTAGCGTAAACGTGTGATCAGATGGTTAAACTTGTCCTATGATAAGTCTTAAATGCCCAAACATGTTTGAGAATGTTATAACATCAGTTTATATGTCAAAAATTTGGTTACATGCGTTTTAAATGAATTTATGTGCAAAAGGGCATTTGGTAATTTTTTTAAGAACATAGAAGTAACTTATCATAACACTAACCAAACAATGTGACCATAAGGTATAATCTCACTTGGTTATTCCCTATACAACTATGGTCACAAATATGTATTTGGTCGGATCCTAAGATCGACCAAACGGGTCGGATTCGAAAGTCAAAGCGGTGGTCAAGACCGCTCGACTTACGACCCTAAATAAGCACTAAACTAGAAGTGACGAGTTAGACATGTCAAAATATGTCTAACTAAGTTTATAAAACTGATTTGGTATCAAAACATGGTGTTTTTATATTTGAAAATAGTTTCGTCGTAAAATGCATATCATGCGCATTTTTGACCGAAACTTTGACTCGTTACTTCGACTAGTAAACGTGGTAATCAGAAGGTGAAATCGTTAGGGATTATAACCTTCGTGATTACGATCACGTCGCAAAGTTCAATTGAACTTTGACTTGACCAAATATGGTTAGAACCAAAAGTCAATCAGGAAGCCAAACTGTTAGACTTTTAGCTCAAAATAGCTAAAAAATAAAGAACTAGGAAGAGTACTTACTCATATTGACGAACACTTTCGGAACTCAAGATAGGAGGCTTTCAAAGGCTGGAAACAAGCTCCAAGAAGGATAGAAAGAAGAACTTCACACTTTGCTTTGAAGTGTTTTGAAGTGGTGTGAAAAAAATGGAAGAATCATGGGGTATTTATAGTATTTTAGGATTAAGGAGGTGATGACAAGTGTCCTCAAGTGTGGATTAGTGTCCTAACATGTGTCAACACCATATTAAGTGTAGCAAAGTGAAAGCTAGGTGTCAAAAATTGGAGATAGGTGACACACTTGGTGAAGAAGCAAAAATTTTATTATTTTTTTGACATTTTTGACCCTTGGACTTGTATTTTTCACTTGTTTGCGATTTTTAACCCCTTTAACCTAATATTTAGGTTATATAAAGGTGTTAAGACATGTGTAACTTGTATTATGCCCAAAAATGTCATGGATGTCGGTTTGTTCGGTTGTACGGTTACGCGTTTCGTAAAAGGCGTAAAACGATTTAACGAACACGAAAATGATCGAAATTGTGCAATGATTGACATTTTTGCATTCTCATCAATAAAATACAAGATTCTATTGAATACAAAAATATTTGGAAATAAAACACAGGGTTTCATTGAATACGAAATATTTTGCAATGATTAAAAAGGCACAAATGTCACAAAGTTTGATAAAGGAATCATTGTTAAATAAATAGAAACCTAGTGATGTTCTAGGCATGACTTCGTCAATTACAGAGGGGAATGTGGTTGTCGACGTAGCATCATCGCTCGGGGTTTGTGTAATTTGATTACCATTTGAAATACGCATTCCATTATCGTTTCGTGTATTAGAACATCCTTTATTGTACTCCTTCCGTTTTATAGTAGAAACACTTGAGGCATTATCATTTGTGTAATTTGAGTACTATTAGTTTGTAAACTTCTTAATGGTTTCCTTTTTGTTGACGTGTTACTCATAAAAGATATTGATGAAGCACTTTGGGAGACATCACCACTCCCAAACTTCTATAATTTGTTATATTCTTTGCGTGCAACATAATATCTTTTGTTATACTCTTTTTGTTTTTCAGCTTTAGTAGATGCACTCAAGCTAGAAGCATGATTACGATGGTTTGGTTGTCCGTTAGTCATTGAAAATTGATAAAGTGACAAATACCTTGCAAATTAAATAAAAGGGAGTTATCATAGATGATGAAATTCTTAAATCATTACAACATTAAAATACATGACTTAGAGAAAAAACCGAATGATAACATTGAAATACATGATGATAACATTGAAATACATGACTTAAACTGAATATCATGACTTAGAGAAAAAAACCCAAATCCTTAAAACATTGAAATACATAATGATAACAAAGTGAAAGCCAAACTAAAAACTTGGTATAACAACGGTCTCCACTAACACCGCATCCTTAAAATCAAGAAACCATGTAACGGGATAAAAACATTCCAAGGGCTTCATATCCATTTCAATTGTAAACACTTTTCCTAGTTTAGTCATCACAAACCAATTACCATTTGTCACATAATGTATTATATCGCACCACAATGACAATGATATGGGGGGATTGAGGACATGATAAGACCTTAATCTAGTAATCCCCTTGTAGTGTCCATCGGTCAATTGTCATCTCAAACATGCCTGTGCTAGCAAACATGTGAAGCTCATTTTTCACATTCACTAAAATCCTTGAACCAAACCTGTAGAAGGAACGGGTGGAACTGCTCTGAATTAACATCAAAACAAATTACCACATTTGTACCTCTAAGCCAACATTCACAAACACTGAAATATAGAGTACCACCACAAAATGTGCCAGTGAGCAATCGAAATAGGGGCTTATGTACTCTTGTTGTGTTATGAAAGGCATATTTCTCCAAGAGTCTACTTCCCTAGAATAAACATAGACACCAAGTACACTACACATATACTTTATATGCAAGACCTTGTAATCATCATCATCGTCAACGTACAAACCAACGACATCAAGATTATTTATATAGAATCCATGAGAAACAGGGGTTGACAAACGCTTGAAGGCAGTAGTGTTTGGATTCCAAAGAAGCAACTAGATTGTATGATTCAAGCAAACACACAACAATCCATTCAAATGTGAAAGTATTGAGACATCATTATTTTGGTGATGGAATGGAAATGTAACTATGGAGCTTGGCCCATAATCATTGCATTGAAAGATGATCGGATGAACCGAGCATGTTAGGTCATCAATTAAGAGAACCCTCTGGTTAGATGAAATTAATGAGCGAGAACAATGTACCCTTACAAAATCTTGTCTTGATAGTAACGCGTACCATTCCTTATGAACACTCTTAGAACGAATATCTCCAACACGATTGTATCAACAGGAAGGTCAGCCATGATTATACCTTTGTTTAACACAAATAACGATTATTTAGTTGTCCAACAAGATCATAGTTTGGTGAAAATAGGTGTAACCATTACTTGTTAATCATTTAATATAACATACTTGTAACAACATATCCTAAGATTAGACAAATTAAAGTATACTTCTACAATAGGAAGGAAACAAAAAGGCAATTAGGACATTACTTCAATATGAAGGAAACAAAAGCAAAACACAAAACACCAACATGGACTTTAATATTCAACAACTAAACATATAACAACACCAAATGTTTCAAACTTAAACACATACTTGGATAACGATCTATAATTTAAATATCTCATGCCTCGACCATATCCGGTTCGTACGTAAGCATACTCAACTCCGTAGACTTCAAGATATTAACTAAAATAACAAATAAAATATAACTTTCATTAAATTACATGAGCCATTAAATGTAATTATCTTTTAGAAAGTTCATGTGTAAAGTATAACATACTATCTGGTAGATGAACCAACTTCACACGCGATACATATATGATAGACTTTTGTTGCACGGCTCGAATGGTATGTATAACATCGGAAGGCTTCAAGGCGGACAAAAACATTTGTATTGTGTGACCACTATATATAACGATTTTGGGTTAAAGTTCTTTTAATAGTAATATTTTCTTACATATGATGTAAATATTATGTTTGTAATATGTTAATAAATAATAATTTACGTCTTATCTTGAAGAGAAAGTTCAAAACAATATCGATCGCATTTACCGTCTATTATTCTCCCAACTACGTACAACAAAATCAACCAAATCGTATACACTATATTATATATACATATATAAACTTTTATATATTTAATAAAAAATATAGACAAAGATTTTATTTGTACCAACAATAATTTTTTGAGGTCTCCTGTCATGCTTTGGAAGGGACCAATGGATATAAAGAAGCACCTTTTGGAATCGTAAGCGTAAGTGAAGAAAGCTTTGTATATTCGTTAATCACGATTTTTTTCTCGAAACAAACTAACACGTAATTCTGGTACTTTGTGTACTCATGATACTTGAGATTCTCAATTTGGAAATGATTCAAGGAAAAAACCCACCCATCAATGTCGCATCATTATATATGTGTATCAAATGTTGTGGGACGATCGCAAATATTTTTTGTCTCTAAAAAACAAAAGAAATTTAGTGGTGGCAAACGCTTACTCGTATAATACAGAGAAAACTAATGTAATGCCCTTACGTTTTGATCAAGAAAAATAACCACTAATCTCTTTTCACCGATGTTATGCCAAATAAACTCCACCTTAACAAAGATTAGATCATACCATACTTTAGCATTTCTCAATGATGAAAATTCTTCAACGAAAAATGATCAAACATATCCTATTAAGTGTTCAATATTAGTTAACTAAAAAATAAAAACTCCATATATTTAAATTTATATCAATTTGATTTTTAAGTCAAGTGGATGAGTGGGGGGTTTTTAATTATGTTTTCTATTGTGTTAATTTAATATTAAGTTTAAAGATTTAAACACCCAATTTAATATAAACTACAAACATGAATAAAATTAAACAATAACAAATTTAAATTTAAACTAATACATAATTAAAACTGAAACATCTACATAATTAATATTCAAACTAATTTGAGGAAAAAAGTACATGGAAATTAAATTAACTGATCCATAATAAAACATTAGATAAACCACATAAAATATTACTCAATAACCAAAGAGTGAATCATAGGAGAAACAATCATTATCATCATCATTGCGGTGGAGGCAATCATCATCAAAGTTGTTTTAAGGTCCCCAAACCATTTATTCATCCAAAGGTGGTTCGTATTCCGGCCTAGGGACAGTTTCTACCCTTCAGCCCAACTTGGTAATTCTTGTGGTTGACTGGGGTTTTCCACATGAGAGGGGTTTGAAGGTGGAGGATGGTTTGGCACTATAGGCGTGTTTACCACCGGACGGTGATGCCCCTCACCAATTCGTAGTCCAACAAATTGTAGTTGAGCAAAGGTATAGTCATACGCATAATTCAACTCTTCATCTATCAAAAAAATGGATCATCAACTTGAGGGTTTGTCACCGGAGGAAGGTTTCTCACCGAAGGAGGGTTTGTCACCGGAAGAGGGTTTAAAGTTGGAGGACGGTAAACGAACGGACGAAAAGGGTTTGCCACTTCATGGTTTGATGTTAGAGGGTTTGAAACTGGAAGGTTTATATGGCGATGGGATGATCGTCCATGGTTTGAAGGTCCTTGTGGTTCAACTTGAATTGGATAACCACCACCCATAGCTCTGATATGTGTTGGGTTTCGTGGTTGGGGTCACAAAAACTAAGTTGAGTTGGGTCGTGAGTGTAACGAGGTATGAGGTTGGCGTATTAGGTATCGTTATAATAGACGTAACACACTATATAAACTACTAGCTATACTCGACGTGTTATATATATATATATATATTAGAAATTATTAAATAAAAAGGATACCGAATTAGGAAAAATACCTGATTCTGTGGGATACCACATGATTCCCAAGTGGAACGAATTTTCATCCCGAAAATTGAGTAAGTATGAGTTGAGTCGCTAAGTTAGTGGGAGGTTTTCCCAGGCTGTCACATAAGATCTATGAAATTTTTTAAGATTATAAAGTTCATGTTCATCAACTTGGTTTAAAGTGCTTATAAAAGTCTAGTAACCACTTGATCTATGAATATATATATATATATATATATATATATATATATATTTAGCAAGTCACATAAATATATGTTTATGTGTATATCTTATGTGTTATATGTATTTAGTGTAAAAATAAAGGAACTTAGACTTAACTAAATACCAACAAAAATGCACCTCCAAGAATATGTAGGAAAAATGACAAAGTATGTATGTGTGTAATATATATATATATGTATATATATATTATATATATATATGTTTACATACACATATACAAAAGATACATAGTAAAAAATACAAGGATATATATATATACACACACCCATGGCAAGGATATTGGACAAATCGGACACATAGACAAATATAAATATACATATATATATTGGACAGAAAAATATATATTATATCGATGCTCGGTAAAAATGTATAACATATCAGACAAGAACAAATATATATATATATATATATATATAAATATATAACAAACCAATCTTTAAAATATATTATTTTCAAGAACAACAAAGATATATGTCACAAAAAATATAATTCCGGAAAAACCAACAAATTATTAAGTGCGGGAATATTCCAACAAATACAAGTATATACGTATGCCTATACATATAAATATGTGTCTATGTATATCGTAAGACACTTAATAAAATACAAGAATACAAGTAATATACATGAACATGTGTATACGTACAAATACGACACAAGTACCTATGGGATAAGTATACATCTACTTAGGTACATGTATACGTACAAATACATGACTTGGTCAAGTATGCAAACAAGTACTCATACATGTATATACACACACACGTGTATATATATATATATAAGGATAAACATAATCAAAGATTACATGAAACAAAAATATATATTCTAGGAGACGAAATATATATTATCTACATCAACAAACAATTGTTTGAGACACAAAGTTATACAAGGGGGCTAGGCCCTATACATACACGAACAAAGAATACAAAAATATATAGATACAATATACAACAAACATACGGATAATATACTACCAACGAGTTTAAACAAACAAGGGTTTTCAAACAAACAAAACAAAGACAAGTCTTAACAAGGTTCATGATGAAAGACTCGTACATGATCAACCAATAGACCTAAGTGCCTTAACGAATTAGGACACTTGTAGGTTGGAATGCAAATCAAGAAAAACCAAGAGGTTGCTAGCAGACTGTTTGCACAGATGCAAAACTATGAGTTCATGTCCCCTCTTTAAGTATATTTTGTTTCCAAAATTAGGGGGAGATACATGTTACAAAATGGTATGAAAGCTAGGGAATGAAA
Source organism: Scalesia atractyloides (assembly GCA_947069175.1). Taxonomy (NCBI): domain Eukaryota; kingdom Viridiplantae; phylum Streptophyta; class Magnoliopsida; order Asterales; family Asteraceae; genus Scalesia; species Scalesia atractyloides. The sequence goes on along the minus strand of CAMTDV010000001.1, from coordinate 48,342,186 downwards.
TCACCATAGATCATGTGCGCATATTGTAGGCCCACTTGGAGGATCAAGATAACCTACTTCCTTGTTGTTTAACACACACACGAGTGCAGAATCCAAGTGTATATGCAAACCAAAGCAAGAGCACAACCAATATAACAAAAGATATATATTCAAATGTTCACTATATTGATTTGTAGAGAGACCCAGTACATACACTCTTGAATAAACTGCTTATCTCTCTATACACTCTCTCTATGCTCTCTCTATACTCCTACCTAAACTGTGAAGTGCATGTCTGTTTATATAGGCCTAACACCCATAGCATTCACGAAGAAAGTCACAGTGCATGTTCGTACAAAGCATTATTCTTCTTGAAAGGTCACTCGTACAAGCAAGCAAATGGCTCGTACGAACAAGCAACTTGCTCGTATGAACAAGTAAAAGGTTCTTTTTGAATAGTCACTCGTATGAACAAGAAACTTGTTCTTCTGGAATGGTCACTCGTACGAGCAAGCAAATGGCTCATACGAATGACAGTTCACTCGTATGAAGGACAACTTCACTCGTACGAAGAAGTGGTTCTTTGGACAAAACTTAACAGTATGCATACATGCAACTGTTTTTCAACACAAACACTAAACGTCATACTAAATCAAGATAGGAGGATATCTTGATTCGGTCGACACGACCAAAACTTTACTGACACAACAAACAAAGACCGTACAATTACTGACGTAACTAAGAACAAGCGACAGACACAAAAGTGTATCAACAAACTCCCCCTTGACTGTTGCTTGGTCTTCGGTCTTCATTTCCAATGGCCTGCTTTGGACCATGTGCTTCTGGCGTGAATGTCGAACTGAGCCGAACCGAACCGAACTGAGTCGCATCCACACAAATATGCATCAACAAACTCCCCCTTGGATGCTGATCGTGATGGTTCATTCTTCAAACTGTCGGTTCTTCAGATGTCTTCACGTGTCACATTTAGGAGGTGCATCAGGAAACTCTCCCTTGAATGTATCTTGTGGGTTGATAAGTGGTCATCTCTGAATTGATCTTCTTGATCCACTACTTGCATTTATGTTTTGTCTTTACCCCCATAACTTTTTCTTCAAATTCGTTCTCTTTGTCTTTAGCTTGCTTGGATACCATATCTGCACACACAATAAAGCTAAACGCGTAATGAGAACCACTGCTAGGGATTTAATCAACCTTAGAGAATTTTCATTTGAAAATCTCATGAAGGATTGATTTTAAGCAAAATTAGCAAATGACACACATGAGACCAACTCTCATTCAACTACCAACTGACAATACTTTGAGAGTTTTTTTAAGATTGTTCAGTTTTAATCCATTTGTAACACCCCGACCGCGTAAAACAACAAACCGCGGCGGAAACCTCGGGGAGTCATGTCACAAAACTATTGTTCACAACTCATGGAATTTAAAATTTTGTTTTATTAAGTTAAATGTTTACATTGTTTTGGGATAAACAGGAACCACACATAAATAAATTGTCTTTTATGTTTTAAGTCACTAAGGCCCGCGTCCATTCCTACGTGAAGCATGCATCATATTATCAAGCATTGACTCCTGAAACATATGTGAAAAGAGAGTCAGCATAAAAATGTCGGCGAGTACATAGGTTTTATGAGTGTGTCAAATTCGTGGCTTTGTATACATATTGCAACACCTCGTCCGACTACAAGAGTTGTTAAGTGAAAACCTCGTATCAAAAGTGTTTGATATTGCAATACAATTAACCAACTAAAACAAGTTGGTTAGAGTTGTGAAAACCTTATAGCCATGAATCTTGACCAAAACGTTTCTTTTATAAAAACCTTGTAATAGATTGATCCAAAAGAAAACTCCACATGGTTTATATCTTTAAGTGACAATCATTGCGTGGCATTGTTCAAAACCATTTATCCGTGTTATAAATCAATCGTCCGTGTCATAAACCAATTGTCCATGTCATAAACAAATCGTCCGTGTTTTTAATAGGGAAAACTTTTGATCGTTCTTTAATGAACACATTCAAACCTGTGTTGACTATACCACCAAAGGGTATCTTTAATGGACTACCAAAGGGTCTCTTTAACTAGACTAACAAATCAACAAATGGTTTGTTAATCAGAAACAGTTTCTGCCATTACCCAAACTTCCACCAAATCCAGTGAACAGTCCGATAATGGGATTGTCAGTCCTAAGGTACCATAGCATACTACTAGTCGCTCGGCCAAAGCTAATGAATGCCATTCGTGTTATGGATAACGCATCAACAAGTTGTTCACATTATTGAAATCATATTGTTTAATATATAAACCATAGACATTGTTTTTGTAAACTTGAAAATGATTTAGCACGTATGAGTCACCCCAAAACATTTGCAAAACGTAAAAGAGGGGAACTGTGTACTCACTTTGAAAATCATTTTTGTATACATAAACCATGTATATTGCTTTAAAATTTTGAAAATAATTATAGGCACATATGAATCACCCCAAAACATTTGAAAACATAAAAGTGGGGGCTATGTACTCACTTTGAAATCATTTTGTATATATAAACCATGTATATTGTTTTGAAATCTTTAAAATAATGATAGGCACATATGAATCACCCCAAAACATTTAGAAAATGTAAAAGAGGGGGCTGTGTACTAACTTGGGATTGCGAAAGTGTTCTTGATTAACGGAATAAACAAAGCTCAAACGTGTCCTAATGTGTCAGATAAATATGTTAGCGTGTCGGGCCTACAAACGGGAGATCGGATAGAATGAAGTCTTATAAACCAAATGAATGTTGGAACTCATGTGATATGGTTTACCAAACTTAACATTCTGATTTGGAAAGGATCCTAAGTGCTTTTGACCCATTATGACTCGTTAAGGTAGTTTATGCTACTTTAACGGGTCATTAGCGTAAACGCGTGATCATCCTATGATAAGTTTTAAATGCCCCAAACATGTTTGAAAATGTTATATCATCAGTTTTTATGTTAAAAAATTTGGTTACATGTGTTTAAAATGGATTTATGCCCAAAAGGGCATTTTGGTCAAATTCTTTTAAGAACATAGAAGTAACTTATCATAACACTAACCAAACGACATGACCATAAGGTATAACCTCAGTAGGTTATTCCCTACACAACTATGGTCACAAATATGTGTTTGCTCGGATCCTAAGATTGACCAAACGGGTCGGATTCGAAAGTTAAATAGGTGATCAAGACCGCTCGACTTACGACCCTAAATAAGCACTAAACTAGAAGTGACGAGTTAAGCATGTCAAAATATGTCTAACAAAGTTTATAAAACTGAATTGGTATCAAAACTTGGTGTTTTGATACCCAAAAATAGTTTCGTCGTAGAATACACATCATGCGCATTTTTGACCGAAACTTTGCCTCGTCACTTCGACTAGTAAACGTGGTAATCAGAAGGTGAAATCGTTAGGGATTATAACCTTCGTGATTACGGTCATGTTTCAAAGTTCAGTTGAACTTTGACTTGACCAAATATGGTTAGAACCAAAAGTCAATCAGGAAGCCAAATTGTTCGACTTTTAGCTCAAAATAGCTAAAATAATGAAAGAACTAGGAAGAGTACTTACTCGTGTTGAAAAACCCTTTCGGAACTCAAGATAGGAGGCTTCCAAAGGCTGGAAACAAGCTCCAAGAAGGATAGAAAGAAGAACTTCACACCTTGCTTTGAAGTGTTTTGAAGTGGTGTGAAAAAAATGGAAGAATCATGGGGTATGTATAGTATTTTAGGATTAAGGAGGTGATGACAAGTGTCCTCAAGTGTGGATTAGTGTCCTAACATGTGTCAATACCATATTAAGTGTGGCAAAGTGAGTACTAGGTGTCAAAAATTGGAGATAGGTGGCAAACTTGGTGAAGAAGCAAAAATATTTATTATTTTTTTGACATTTTTGGCCCTTGGACTTGTATTTTCACTTGTTTGCGATTTTTAACCCCTTTAACCTAATATTTAGGTTATATGAAGGTGTTAAGACATGTGTAACTTATATTATGCCCGAAAATGTCGTGGATGTCGTTTCGTTCGGTTGTACGGTTACGCGTTTTGTAAAATGCGTAAAACGCTTTAACGAACACGAAAATGATCGAAATTGTGCAACGATTGACATTTTTGCATTCTCATCAATAAAATACAAGATTTTATTGAATACAAAAATATTTGGAAATAAAACACAGGTTTTCACTGAATACGAAATTGTTTGTAATTGTGCAACGATTGAAAAGGCACAAATGTCACAGTCTCCCCTACTTTTGGAAATTTCGTCCCGAAATTTAATTAGAGGAAACTTTGTGAAACAGATGTGGATATTTCACTTTCATCTGATCCTCTTGTTTCTAAGTAAATTCTGGGCCACGTTTAGATTCCCAACGAACTTTAACTATCAGTATACGTCTACGCTTGAGTTTCTTCACTTCACGGTCCACTATCTCCACAGGTTTCTCGACAAAGTGCATAGTGTCTTCACGTGAATTTCGTCGAGGGGAATGTGGAGGTTTGTATCGGCCAAACACTTTTTCAAATTGGACACGTGGAATGTTGGGTGAATATTCCCAAGTTCAGTAGGTAGCTCAAGTCGGTAGGCCATCTTTCCGATTCTCTAAACGATCTTGAATGGTCCAATATATCGTGGTGCAAGTTTTCCTTTCTTTCCAAATCTAATCACACCTTTCCAAGGGGATACCTTGACAAGGACATGATCACCAACTTGGAATTCCAAGGGCTTGCGTCGTTTGTCCGCATAACTCTTTTGACGGCTTCTAGCTGTAAGAAGGTTATCACGAATTTTCTTGACTTTGTCTGTTGTGTCGTGAATGAGTTCATGCCCAGTGAGCTGAGTTCACCGACCTCATTCCAGCAGACATGTGAACGACATTTTCGACCGTATAGAGCTTTGAAAGGCGCCATATTGATGCTGGCGTGATAACTATTGTTGTAGGAGAATTCGAACAATGGTAGATGCGAATCCCAACTACCACCAAATTCGATCACACATGCTCTAAGTATATCCTCCAGTGTTTGAATTGTCCTTCTAGATTGTCCATCCGTTTGAGGATGATAAGCAGTGCTCAGATTGAGTTTGGTTCCCATGGCAGATTGCATGGTCTTCCAAAAGTGAGATGAGAATCGAACATCTTGATCGGATATGATGTTCAAAGGAACACCCTGATGAGATACAATCTCATCAACGGAGATCTTGGAGAGTTTGTTAGCAGATAGATCCTCACGAATTGCCAAAAAGTGTGCTGACTTTGTTAGACGATCGATGATTACCCAAATTGCATCATGACCTCTAGGTGTGCGCGGTAGTTTAGTGACGAGATCCATCGAAATGTTCTCCCACTTCCATACCGGTATATGTGGTTGCTCAAGTAAACTAAATGGGTGTTGATGTTCTGCCTTACCTCTAAGATAAGTTAGCCATTTAGACACATATAAGGCAATGTCCTTCCTCATACCCGGCCACCAATACTGGGTACGGAGATCCTTATACATTTTGTCTGCACAAGGATGGATTGAATAACGAGACTTATGAGCTTCGTCCATCAATAAGGTGCGGAGATTGTCTTGACTAGGAATCCACAAACGGTTCTTGTAGTAGAGTAATCTGTGGTCTTTTGTTTCGAGTTGAAGTTCGAGATTTTGTGGCAGCTCATTTTTCAATAAGCTTTGGGTCACACATGTATATTATGCTTGAAGGATACGTGTCTGGATATCAGATTGAACTCAAACACAATGAAGTTTGACACGTTCCTTACGACTAAGTGCATCAGCCACAACATTCGCCTTACTAGGATGGTAGCGAATCTCGCAGTCGTAGTCGTTCAGAAGTTCGACCCAGCGTCGTTGTCTCATGTTTAGCTCCTTTTGATTGAATATGTGTTGGAAACTTTGTGGTCAGTTAAAACCACACATTTCGTACCGTAAAGGTAGTGTCTCCAAATTTTGAGAGCAAAAACTACGGCTCCTAACTCAAGATCATGAGTTGTTTAGTTCTTCTCGTGGATTTTCAATTGTCTTGATGTCACACCCTCAAATTTCCACTTGCGGAGTTTTACCGCGAGGCGTGTGAACAAACCAGAATCTGAGACACTAGTACGTCGAATGACTATATGATTTGATCATACGTTTTCCAAAATCATTTGTTTAACCATTCATTGTAGATTTTATATTATCCTAGTTAGTTTTCAATGTTTAGCGGAAGCATTAGTTTCTATGGTTGAGCGGAAGCATAAAAATGAGTAGAGAAACGGGCGCCAACACAAACGCCAAAACAAATGAAAAAACCCAAAACAATGTTTGTAAATGAGACTCGATAAAAGGTGTCTTGATCAATGCAAGTGAGTGCACCTAGAGCTCCTAGCGTCCTGAGAAACATGTAAAGAAACAAGTGTCAACATTAAAGAAGAGTGAGTTCACAGGTTTTCATAAATTCGTTTGTTCGGTTATAAGTTTGTTTCCCCCGTTATCCCTAACCCGGGATAACGGTTTAGTTCCATTATTCCCAACCCGGAATAATACTGATAGTTCCATTATTCCCAACCCGGAATAATACTGATAGTTCCATTATTCCTTACCCGGAATAATAATGATGTTGGTTCCATTATCCCTAACCCGGGATAATATTGTTGATTCGTAATTAAGTTCAATGTTAATATATATAGGTAGCTAGCCTAAAGTTATGTCACGTAAGTGTTCGCGATCGAAGCTGACTGTTGTGCCTCCGTGTTGCCAGGCCTATCACTGACCATGGCGAAGTTAGGCCAAATTATTCACCCGTTGACCATACCCGGTCGGCTAGCGCGACTAGCTCGGATGGGGCTTGTCGGGCCCAGTAGTAATACTTATAATTTCCCCGCTATCTAAACCCAATACTAACAATCCGAGAGATTGTCGAGGACTTGTGTGATATAGCTGCTTAGTGACCATAACGTACATTAACATTAACTTAGTTACCGAATAGTTTAATGACGTTAATTTCGTATAACGTAAAGAGATTGAGTTGAAGAGTGTATACATGTTTCTCCCCCTGTTGTTTAAAACCGGATAAAGTTAGGGGCCGTGAACTCACCTTTAGTTGCTCGGTTAGTGTAAGACAGAAGTTGCAAATGATGGGACCGCTAATTGCGTCCTAACAAGTCAATTGATTTCAAGTTAGTGTGTGAACACACCAATACAATTCCTACACATAATTAACGCACAAAGCGGTACACACAACCACAAATCCTAACACTCAAACATGCATGCAAGTATCCTCATATGAACATAGTGATCAAAACAATTTATCATGAACACAATCCAATCCATGCAACACTTTGATGCACACATTCGCAAGTTATCCAGTTTCAGCTTATATACTCATAATTCGGCTGTTTTCGAGGATTTTTATAAAATAGTTCCAACGTTCCAAAAATTCCAATTATTTTACAGAAGGTGACAACTATTCTGTAGAATTTTATATAAAATTTTCAAGTCCTAACACTTTACCAATTATTCGTAAATATTAATATGCTAGGCTGCAGTCAGATTCGTCACTTTCTGACTGCAGTCCACGGAAGAATTCATTTAAAAATCACCGTTCGTCCAATTAACAAAATTCTAGTGGGAGTTCTCCGGAAATTTCCGTATCTAGTTTCTGTACAAATTTCCTGATTCGACTCCCTACCGATTATTAGATCCGACTTGATAAACAACTAACAAATTTTCAGGATTTTCACAGCTTTAGTTACTGAACTTAATTGGCTGCTTAAAAATATCAAACGACTTCAGAAAAATATGAATCCAGCGACATTAGAATCGTTTTTCAAAACTCTACGTTTTAGACTTCAGAAAATCCGTTTTTCGACAAATAATGACCGAGTTACAGCCAGTTGAAGTTGGCTGTAACCACCATTCAGCACTTTATCACAATCTAACTCGCTTAAACCGTCGATACATTGAACATATGCGATCAAGAACAGAATTTCAAATCATATACTATCATATATATCATACCCATGCAAACCCTAATCATAACCTATAGTTTTTATCAATCAAAACGCAGCCTATGTTTCTAGATTTCCGAAAACATCAAACTTGCAAACTATGATAAATCAATCGATTAACAACATAACACTACATTCAACATGATCAAGAGTTGATGATTCTATTATAACTTGCAAATAATGATAACCCTAACCTTCCACAATGGTGATTAACGAACCAGGATCGAGGTGGGACTTGATTCGGATTGAAGGAGGATCGCGACCGAGAAGGGAGGCTTGTTCGCGACCGAGAGATGAAGCCAAGCTGTTTGCGATCGAGATGATGAAGGAAACGGCTGCCGTCGGCTGTTTCACACTAGGGTTTTTGTGTGTTTTTGTTTTGTGAAACCAAACTCATAGGCATGTATGTGTATATATAGCGCAAAGGATGAAGGTAAAGGGAATGGGTTTGCGGTTTGGGGTGCACGCGGCCGAGAGGGTTTGGGTGGGGCGGTTTGGGTTTAAGACTTGATCCCCAAGTTTGGTTAACTCCTTGAGTCGCAAGAAAAGAGGCCGGCTCGTGTCGCGGTTCGGCTCGATTCGTTTATATATTTATTATATATATATTTCGTAACTAAAACAAATCACGTAATCGAACATCACATATTCACCAACTCACAAACGTTTAATACACATAGCACGTAATTCGTTTGACAAGTTCACGAAATTATCGTAATTATTTCGAGCGTGCAAATTTAAGTCTCCGAACCAATTTAACGTAGGAACGAATAACCGTGAAGTAGTGCGTTTAAGATATCCGAAAAACCGGGATGTCACATTATCCCCATGTTGAAAGAATTTTCGTCCCGAAAATTGAGTAAACGCGGTTTAGAATGCAGCGTACATGTTTAGAGTGCCACGCACAAAGATTTAGTTCGTTAACAATGGTACGCGAAATTACAAGAAATTCCCAGGTTGTCACATCATCCCCATGTTGAAAGAATTTTCGTCCCGAAAATTTAGTTGCTGGTATCGTTAGTTTGCTGCTCAGCTGCAAAGAGGTGTGGGTATTTGCTTTTCATTTGGTCCTCTCTTTCCCACGTGAACTCCGGTCCACGCTTAGAGTCCCAACGAACCTTAACGATCGGAATCTTGCTATGCCTTCGAGTCTTGATCTCACGATCCATGATCTCGATAGGTTGTTCCACAAAGTGCAGTTGTTCATCCACTTGGATCTCATCCAATGGAATGACTAGGGTTTCATCTGATAGCCACTTCTTCAGATTTGACACGTGAAAAACGTTGTGAACTCCACTGAGTTCGGCAGGAAGGTCTAATTGATAAGCTACGGGTCCAATACGTTTCAAGATCACAAACGGACCTACGTACCGTGGGTTTAGTTTGCCTCGTTTTCCAAAGCGGATTACACCCTTCCAGGGTGACACCTTCAGTAGGACGCGGTCGCCTACTTGAAATTCGAGCGGTTTGCGTCGTTGATCAGCGTAGCTTTTCTGTCGATCTCGTGCCGCCGCCATGCGGTTTCTGATTTGTACAATCTTTTCAGTAGCCTCAAGTATCAACTCAGGGCCTGTAAGTTGGATGTCACCGACTTCTGCCCAACAGACCGGTGATCTACATTTACGACCGTATAATGCCTCAAACGGTGCTGCCGATATACTTGTATGGTAACTGTTGTTATACGAGAATTCCACTAAAGGCAGGTGGATTTCCCAACTATTTCCGAAGTCTACTACGCATGCCCTAAGCATGTCTTCCAAGGTCTGTATGGTCCTTTCGCTTTGACCATCAGTCTGAGGGTGATAAGTTGTGCTCATATCTAAGCGTGTTCCCAACGCTTTCTGAAGTGACTGCCAAAAGTTGGACGTGAAGCGAGCATCTCTGTCTGAGATGATGGACGTTGGCACTCCGTGCCGAGAAACTACTTCCTTAATGTAGATGCGAGTCAACTTCTCCATCTTATCTGTTTCTTTAATAGCTAGGAAGTGTGCGGACTTAGTTAAATGATCCACAATCACCCAGATGGTATCGCAACCACCCAAAGTTCGCGGGAGTTTAGTGATGAAATCCATCGAGATCTGATCCCATTTCCACACTGGGATCTCAGGTTGTTGGAGTAGTCCCGATGGCTTTTGATACTCTACCTTGACTTTTGTACAAGTCAAACACTTACTCACGTAGGTGGCTATATCAGCTTTCATGTTGGGCCACCAATACGCAGCTTTAAGGTCTTGATACATCTTATCCGAACCAGGATGGACAGAGTATCGGGATTTGTGAGCTTCGTCCATGACTAGCTCTCTGAGGTTTCCGTAGAGAGGTACCCATATGCGATTCATGAAATACCGGGCTCCATTGGGTTTTACTTCCCAATCGCGTTCCATTTTTCCCACCGATTCGGCCTTGATGTTTTCTTCCTTAACTGCTTCTAACTGCGCGTTGCGTATCTGTTCGGGTAACCCCGAATGAATAGTGAGCTGTAGTGCTCGTACCCGACGAGGTTTCAAGTGTTCCTTCCTACTGAGGGCGTCAGCTACCACGTTAGCTTTACCCGGGTGATACCGAATGGCACACTCATAATCGTTTAAGAGTTCGACCCAGCGACACTGTCGCATGTTCAACTCCTTCTGATCAAAGATGTGTTGAAGGCTCTTGTGGTCTGTAAAGATTGTGCACTTCGTTCCATAGAGGTAGTGTCTCCAAATCTTAAGTGCAAACACTACTGCTCCCAATTCCAGGTCATGCGTTGTGTAGTTTTTCTCGTGAACCTTCAATTGTCGGGACGCATACGCGATGACCTTGTCGCGTTGCATGAGTACGCATCCCAACCCCTGAACGGAAGCATCACAATATACTACAAAGTCATCTGTCCCTTCCGGCAAGGACAGAATGGGTGCACTGCAAAGTTTCTGCTTTAGCAATTGAAATGCTGCTTCCTGCTTGTCACCCCAAGCATACTTGATGCCTTTCTGGGTGAGGGTAGTAAGCGGTTGCGCGATCTTTGAAAATCCCTCGATGAAACATCTGTAGTAACCAGCCAAACCCAAAAATTGGCGGATCTCCGTCGGTGTCCTGGGTGCTTCCTAGTTTTTGATAGCTTCAATCTTGGCAGGGTCGACGTGGATACCCTTTTCATTTACGATATGCCCGAGGAACTGAACTTCCCGAATCCAAAAATCACACTTTGAAAGCTTGGCATATAGTTTCTCCTGTTGAAGTAATCCTAGCAGTAATCGTAGATGTTCAGCATGTTCTTCTTCATTTTTAGAGTAGATGAGTATGTCATCGATGAACACAATGACAAACTTGTCGAGGTATGGTTTACACACACGGTTCATGAGGTCCATGAACACCGCGGGTGCGTTGGTGAGTCCGAAGGGCATGACCAAGAACTCATAATGGCCATACCGAGTACGAAATGCCGTCTTAGCGATATCCTCCTCCCTGACGCGTAACTGATGGTAACCGGACCATAGATCAATCTTGGAGTAGTAGCTTGACCCTTGAAGTTGGTCGAAGAGATCGTCGATGCGAGGTAACGGGTATCGGTTCTTGACAGTAACCTTGTTGAGTTCCCTGTAGTCGATGCACATGCGGAAGGTACCGTCCTTCTTCTTGACAAAAAGGACTGGAGCTCCCCATGGCGAAGCGCTTGGTCGGATAAATCCTTTTTCTAACAGCTCCTGAAGTTGGGTAGACAGCTCCTGCAGCTCGGCTGGAGCTAGGCGATATGGGGCCTTGGCGATAGGAGTTGCATGGTTCGCCAATTCAATTTCAAACTCCAATTGTCGATGGGGTGGGAGACCAGGTAATTCCTCTGGGAATACATCAGAAAAATCACGGACGACGGGGATGTCTTCTATACGTTTATCGTCCTTAGGCTGTTCGGTAACCAGTGCGAGTAAAGCGAAGGAGTTCTTTCTCCGAAGATACTTCTGCGCTTGCATGTAAGAGATGATGTTTGTGACGGCGCCTGCCTTCTCGCCTTGCACCGTCAAGATTTCGTCGTTAGAGAGCGGAATACGGATAGATTTTTCGAAACAAAGGACTTCAGCTCGGACGTCGGATAGCCAGTCCATTCCGACTACCACGTCAAAACTTCCCAGAGTAGTTGTCATCAGATCAATGGTAAAGGTGTGACCCGCGAGTTTGAGTTGACAGCCGGATACTATATGGGTCACATCTGCAGAATTACCATCGGCTAATTATATGACATAAGGGGTCTCTAAGGGTTTAGGCGTGAGATTTAGGTTCTTCCTAAAAGACTCAGATATAAAACTCCTATCCGCACCCGTATCAAAAAGCACAGTAGCAAAATGTTCATTAAGGGGAAACTTACCGGTGACCACGTTCGAGTCGTTTCTGGCCTCTCCGCGGCCCAACGTAAATGCGCGACCTTTGGCACCTCCGGTGCCACCATTTCCATTATTGTTGTTGTTATTGTTGTTGTGGTTATTGTGGTTGTGGTTGTTCCCACCATTGTTGTTGTTGTTGTTACGGAGCTGTGGGCAGTCTCTTTTGAAGTGGGCAGTGCTACCACACTGATAGCATCCCTGGTTAACACCCTGTTGCTGGCCCTGGGGTTGATTTTGGTTTTGTCGGGACATGATTTCCCCGCGACAATCCTTTGCCGCATGTCCCACTTTGCCACATCGTTGGCAGGGATTCCCGGCACAAGGGCCGTGATGATGAAGATTACAGCGATTGCACTGCGGCTTTCGACCTACATAGCCGCTTGCGTTCTGGTTGTTGTTGGCGGGTTGATTTTGGTGACCCCGGTGGCTGTTGTAATGATTGAACCGTTTCTGGTTCCCCTGTTGTGGCTGGGATGACGAAGGCTGTCGAACAGACGAGTCTTCAAACTTTCTTTTATTATCAGGGGCAACTTCAGTTGTACCCCGAGCCGGCAACTTCTTTTGTTCCACCGCCTTATCGGTGAGTTTGTGCGCCAACCTGATTGCTTGATGTTCGGTTGCAGGGTTGCTAGCCATTACCATACCCTGAATCTCCGGAACCAGACCCCCAAGGTAGAACTCGAGCCGTTTCTCCACAGTGTTAGCCAGATCGGGACATAGAAATACCAAGTCGTGATGTTTCGCTGTGTATGCTTCGATTTCAGATCCCACCATCTTGTGATTCCATAATGTTTGCTCCAACTGTTGCACTCTGTCTCGCGGACAGTACTCCTCTTTGATTAGGGCCTTAAACTCGGCCCAGGCCATTGCATTTGCAGCAATAAGTCCACGCGTTTGGACTTGTGCATTCCACCAAGTTAGTGCCCCATCTTCCAGTGTTGAGGCTGCATACTTGACCTTGTTGGCCTCTAGATAGTTGCACATTTCAAATACTGATTCAGATTTTTCGATCCAGCGGACCAGTCCTATGGGTCCTTCTACCCCCGAGAATTTGCTTGGTTTCGCGTCGAGGAACATCTTGTAGGGGTTAAAACCCCCTCCTGCTGACAGAGGACAGGTAGTCAGCGAGGAATTCTACTAGCCCAACTATTAGATTTTCACATGAAAATTTAATAATGGTTACCTGCCGGTCGGTTCTGAACACCCGCTAGAGCTGCATTTACGTGCTCTTGGATCATTGCAGCTAGTTCTTTGGGCGTCATGTTAAGGTTTCCGCGACGTCCAGTTGCCATTTAGATCTTCGTAAGACAACATAAACACACACCGATAAGTCTATATATCCAATATAGTTATCCTATTCCGTACTTAAATAATTATCAAGTTATGTCAGCTCAAATATATTAAATATCAAAAGAAGTACTTGATTTGAATAAAGTTTCAACGTCATACAAAGTGCCAACCAAACATATCAGTTTACTATAAAGTCTCAAGTTTGAACATAAGTGGGAAAATAAATAGACTGAAGGAAAGTAAATAAAATAAGCGAGACGTGTCAGTCTTCTACGTCTCCATCTCCCAAATCGCTATCGTTGCCGTCATCTTGCACGGCATTCCCAGCTTCTACAGCTGGGTCTTCCTCCGGATCCTCCTCTGGATCCTCCTCTGGATCCTCTTCCGGATCCTCTTCCGGATCCTCTTCCGGCACTGGAGGGGCCGGTGCTGGTGCAGGTACTGGTACAGGTGCTTGATTTTGTTCTAGCTCCTGAATTCTCCAACTAGATTCTAGGACTCTGTCTTCGAGCCAGTCGGCCCTTACCTGTTCAGCACGCAGATCTCTAGCTAAAGTGTTACGAGCTATCTTACTCGTATGTTGCTCTTCCTTGAGCGAGCCAGTTTTACCTGTCAATTGTCGTATCATCCATCCCTGTGCTAGGATGGTCTCATGCATTCTTTCTAATTGTTCTTGTTGCTTCTGTATCATATTTCTAAGTAGGTCATTCCCTACTTCTACCGAGTTAACCGGTTCAACCGGCACAGCTATGACTGGGCGTGATGACGACTCCTCCCCCAGAGCGAGCCTTTTTCTCGCGGCTGAGCATGTCTCCACGCCATAAGATGGTAAGGGTTCCACCATAGATGCCTTTCCTGGCGCCCTTGGTTGCGAAAGTTTGTCGGACGATGATGATGATGACATTGCCTGTTAGGTTGTGTAGTTAGTTACGAGTTGTATTCATTTCTTACTATGCATTCATGTTCTACATAACACAGTTGTGGTACATCACATAACAAGATATAATCAGTTCGGTGCCAAACTACGTCTAGTGTCGTGTAATCAGCTATAGTTTAGGTCTACTTTTAATGCAAACCTGGTTCTCTATAGCTAGTGGCTCTGATACCAATCTGTCACACCCTCAATTTCCACTTGCGGAGTTTTACCGCGAGGCGTGTGAACAAACCAGAATCTGAGACACTATTACGTCGAACGACTCTATATGATTTGATAATACGTTTTCCAAAATCATTTGTTTAACCATTCATTATAGATTTTATATTATCCTAGTTAGTTTTCAATGTTTAGCGGAAGCATTAGTTTCTATGGTTGAGCGGAAGCATAAAAATGAGTAGAGAAACGGGCGCCAACACAAACGCCAAAACAAATGAAAAACCCAAAACAATGTTTGTAAATGAGACTCGATAAAAGGTGTCTTGATCAATGCAAGTGAGTGCACCTAGAGCTCCTAGCGTCCTGAGAAACATGTAAAGAAACAAGTGTCAACATTAAAGAAGAGTGAGTTCACAGGTTTTCATAAATTCGTTTGTTCGGTTATAAGTTTGTTTCCCCCGTTATCCCTAACCCGGGATAACGGTTTAGTTCCATTATTCCCAACCCGGAATAATACTGATAGTTCCATTATTCCCAACCCGGAATAATACTGATAGTTCCATTATTCCTTACCCGGAATAATAATGATGTTGGTTCCATTATCCCTAACCCGGGATAATATTGTTGATTCGTAATTAAGTTCAATGTTAATATATATAGGTAGCTAGCCTAAAGTTATGTCACGTAAGTGTTCGCGATCGAAGCTGACTGTTGTGCCTCCGTGTTGCCAGGCCTATCACTGACCATGGCGAAGTTAGGCCAAATTATTCACCCGTTGACCATACCCGGTCGGCTAGCGCGACTAGCTCGGATGGGGCTTGTCGGGCCCAGTAGTACTACTTATAATTTCCCCGCTATCTAAACCCAATACTAACGATCCGAGAGATTGTCGAGGACTTGTGTGATATAGCTGCTTAGTGACCATAACGTACATTAACATTAACTTAGTTACCGAATAGTTTAATGACGTTAATTTCGTATAACGTAAAGAGATTGAGTTGAAGAGTGTATACATGTTTCTCCCCCTGTTGTTTAAACCGGATAAAGTTAGGGGCCGTGAACTCACCTTTAGTTGCTCGGTTAGTGTAAGACAGAAGTTGCAAATGATGGGACCGCTAATTGCGTCCTAACAAGTCAATTGATTTCAAGTTAGTGTGTGAACACACCAATACAATTCCTACACATAATTAACGCACAAAGCGGTACACACAACCACAAATCCTAACACTCAAACATGCATGCAAGTATCCTCATATGAACATAGTGATCAAAACAATTTATCATGAACACAATCCAATCCATGCAACACTTTGGTGCACACATTCGCAAGTTATCCAGTTTCAGCTTATATACTCATAATTCGGCTGTTTTCGAGGATTTTTATAAAATAGTTCCAACGTTTCAAAAATTCCAATTATTTTACAGAAGGTGACAACTATACTGTAGAATTTTATATAAATTTTTCAAGTCCTAACACTTTACCAATTAGTCGTAAATATTAATATGCTAGGCTGCAGTCAGATTCGTCACTTTCTGACTGCAGTCCACGGAAGAATTCATTTAAAAATCACCGTTCGTCCAATTAACAAAATTCTAGTGGGAGTTCTCCGGAAATTTCCATATCTAGTTGCTGTACAAATTTCCTGATTCGAATCGCTACCGATTATTAGATCCGACTTGATAAACAACTAACAAATTTTCAGGATTTTCACAGCTTTAGTTACTGAACTTAATTGGCTGCTTAAAAATATCAAACGACTTCAGAAAATATGAATCCAGCGCCATTAGAATCGTTTTTCAAAACTCTACGTTTTAGACTTCAGAAAATCCGTTTTTCGACAAATAATGACCGAGTTACAGCCAGTTGAAGTTGGCTGTAACCACCATTCAGCAATCTGATTCAGCACTTTATCACAATCTAACTCGCTTAAACCGTCGATACATTGAACATATGCGATCAAGAACAGAATTTCAAATCATATACTATCATATATATCATACCCATGCAAACCCTAATCATAACCTATAGTTTTTATCAATCAAAACGCAGCCTATGTTTCTAGATTTCCGAAAACATCAAACTTGCAAACTATGATAAATCAATCGATTAACAACATAACACTCATTCAACATGATCAAGAGTTTATGATTCTATTATAACTTGCAAATAATGATAACCCTAACCTTCCACAATGGTGATTAACGAACCAGGAGCGAGGTGGGACTTGATTCGGATTGAAGGAGGATCGCGACCGAGAAGGGAGGCTTGTTCGCGACCGAGAGATGAAGCCAAGCTGTTTGCGATCGAGATGATGAAGGAAACGGCTGCCGTCGGCTGTTTCACACTAGGGTTTTTGTGTGTTTTTGTTTTGTGAAACCAAACTCATGCATGTATGTGTATATATAGCGCAAAGGATGAAGGTAAAGGGAATGGGTTTGCGGTTTGGGGTGCACGCGGCCGAGAGGGTTTGGGTGGGGCGGTTTGGGTTTAAGACTTGATCCCCAAGTTTGGTTAACTCCTTGAGTCGCAAGAAAAGAGGCCGGCTCGTGTCGCGGTTCGGCTCGATTCGTTTATATATTTATTATATATATATTTCGTAACTAAAACAAATCACGTAATCGAACATCACATATTCACCAACTCACAAACGTTTAATACACATAGCACGTAATTCGTTTGACAAGTTCACGAAATTATCGTAATTATTTCGAGCGTGCAAATTTAAGTCTCCGAACCAATTTAACGTAGGAACGAATAACCGTGAAGTAGTGCGTTTAAGATATCCAAAAAACCGGGATGTCACACTTGATGCATAGGATATGTCTTTGTCTCTTTGCATGAGAACACAACCAAGGCCTAGGTTTGATGCATCACAATATACAACAAAATCGTCGTTGCCGTCGGGTAAAGATAAAACAGGAGCATCACAAAGGTTTTGTTTAAGTGTTTGAAAGGCTTCCTCTTGTTTGGATCCCCACTCGAAAGGTTTATTCTTCTGAGTCAAAATGTTGAGGGGAACCGCGATCTTTGAAAAGTTCGCGATGAATCGTCGATAGTATCCAACAAGACCAAGAAATGAACGAACTTCGGTAGAAGTAGTAGGTGTACTCCAATCCCTAATCGCACTGATTTTGGCAGGATCTACATGTATACCTTGTTCATTAACAATGTGTCCCTAAAATTGAACTTCTTTTAGCCAAAATTCACATTTGGAGAATTTGGTGTAAAGTTGTTCTTTCTTCAGGAGTTCCTTCGTTAGACGGAGATGTTGTTTGTGATCGGCTCGAGACTTAGAATAAATGAGGATGTCGTCAATGAAAACAATGATGAACTTGTCTAAATAAGGTTTACAAACCCTATTCATTAAGTCCATGAAGACATCATGAGCATTCGTCAAACCAAAAGGCATGACAGTGAACTCGTAATGGCCATATCGAGTACGAAAAGTAGTCTTGGGAATATCTTCTTTGAGTACACGGAGTGTTGATGATACCCAGAATGCAGATCAATCTTTGAAAAGTAGGTCGCACCTTGTAGCTGATCAAAGAGATCATCAATGCGAGGTAAGGGATATCGATTTTTGATTGTGAGTTTGTTGAGCTCACGATAAGCGATACACATACGGAAGGATCCATCCTTCTTTTTCACGAATAGGACAGGAGCGCCCCAAGGTGAAAAGCTCGGACGAATGAATCCCTTGTTTGAAAGTTCTTGGAGTTGCTTTGACAACTCTTGCATTTCAGACGGTGCAAGACGGTTAGGAGATTTAGCAATTGGGTTGGCACCAGGTACAAGGTCAATACGAGATTCAACTTGACGAATTGGGGGTAAACTAGGTAGCTCTTAAGGAAATACCTCAGGATATTCCCGAACAATGGGGATGTCCTGAACAGTTTTGCCCTTGCCTTTTTCCTCTACGATATGTGCCAAGAAGGCTACATAATTCTTTCGTAGGTATTTTGGGGCCGGGGTACAGGTCATGTGTTTTATGCTACTAGAGGGTTTCTCTCCGTGAACTTCTAAGGTTTCGCCAGATGAAAGAGGTATACGAACAACCTTGTCGAAATAGATCACCTCGGCATGGTGTTTGGTTAACCAATCCATTCCTATGATGATGTCAAAACTCCCAAGTTGCATTGGTGTGAGGTCAATGGGAAAAAGATGGTTATCCAAGTTAATTGGCAACTACGAATGACATAGTCGAGCACAAGGGGTTCACCACTAGCTATTTCCACCATTATGGGTTTTCCTAGTTTAGTTCTAGGCATCGAAAGCAAAGGTTTAAAGGCTAGTGATATAAAGCTTCTACCGGCACCCGAATCGAAAAGAATAGAAGAAGGATGATTTTTAACGAGGAACGTACCGTTAATGACTTCGTTATCAGCACGAGCCTCGTTGGCATTGGATAACAAAAGAGATGTTAAAAATATCAACGAAATATAAGGATGGTGGTCATTCGTTCGTTACTTAAAAACTAACAAACGACACACAGTGACTAATCAAAGTAACTAGGTCTTTATAATGTATCGTGAAGACATGCTTTAGCACATAAGTGGACACTCACCCCAAGATTTCCCAGGTAAGAGTGACATGTCCGATAATGCGGATTTGTACAAACACTCTAGCCTTAGACAGAAAACTCAGGGTACAGGCATCCACCCTTCCAGATTGCACGTGTTCACATTAATAAAACCCAAACTTTAACGGGATTTTGAAACTTACCAGGCTTTAAGCCAAAACAAATCATCTAAGGATAGATGATTGATTTTGAAAACGAATTTGTAACTTGTGTATTTGTTTTTGGTAGTCACCTAAGGATAGGTGATGGTATTGTCTTAAGAATATAAATGCAAGATAACTCGCGTTAGGGTCCTAGGAAGGTTATAGTCTAGGTCAAAGCATTACTAATAACCTAATTCCTTATAAACATAAGCTCTGATACCAATCTTTCTGTAACACCTCGACCGCTAAAACAACGAACCGCGACAGAAACGTCGGGGAGTCATGTCACAGAACTATTGTTTCACAACTCATGGAATTTAAAATTTTGTTTTATTAAGTTAAATGTTTACATTGTCTTGGGATAAACAGGAACCACACATAAATAAATTGTCATTTATGTTTTAAGTCACTAAGGGTCGCGTCCATTCCTGCGTGAAGCATACATCATATTATCAAGCATTGGCTCCTGAAACATATGTGAAAAGAGATTCAGCATAAAAATGCCGGCGAGTACATAGGTTTTATGAGTGTGTCAAATTCGTGGCTTTGTATACATATTGCAACACCTCGTCCGACTACAAGAGTCGTTAAGTGAAAACCTCGTATCAAAAGTGTTTGATATTGCAATACAATTAACCAACTAAAACAAGTTGGTTAGAGTTGTGAAAACCTTATAGCCATGAATCTTGACCAAAACGTTTCTTTTGTAAAAGCCTTGTAATAGATTGATTCAAAAGAAAACTCCATATGGTTTATATCTTTAAGTGACAATCATTGCGTGACATTGTTCAAAACCATTTGTTCGTGTTATAATTCAATCGTCCATGTCATAAACCAATTGTCCATGTCATAAACAAATGGTCCGTGTTATTAATTATGAAAACTTTTGATCGTTCTTTAATGAACACATTCAAACATGTGTTGACTATACCACCAAAGGGTATCTTTAATAGACCACCAAAGGGTCTCTTTAACTAGACTAACAAATCAACAAATGATTTGTTAATCAGAAACAGTTTCTGTCATTACCCAAATTTCCACCATAACATACTACTGGTCAGCTCGGTCAAAGCTAAAGAATGTCATTCGTGTTATGGATAACGCATCAACAAGTTGTTCACTTTATTGAAATCGTATTGTTTTATATATAAACTATAGACATTGTTTTTGAAAACTTGAAAATGATTTAGCACATATGAGTCACCCCAAAACATTTGCAAAACGTAAAAGAGGGAAACTATGTACTCACTTTGAAAATCATTTTTGTATACATAAACCATGTATATTGTTTTGAAATTTTGAAAATAATTATAGGCTCATATTAATCACCCCAAAACATTTGAAAACGTAAAAGAGGGGGGCTATGTACTCACTTTGAAATCATTTTGTATATATAAACCATGTATATTGTTTTGAAATCTTGAAAATAGTGACAGGCACATATGAATCACCCCAAAACATTTAGAAAATGTAAAAGAGGGGGCTATGTACTCACTTGGGATTGCGAAAGTGTTCTTGATCAACGGAATAAACAAAGCTCAAACGTGTCATAATGTGTCAGATAAATATGTTAGCGTGTCGGGACTACAAATTGGAGATCGGATAGAATGAAGTCTTATAAACCAAATGAGTGTTGGAACTCATGTGATATGGTTTACCAAAGTTAATATTCTGATTTGGAAAGGATCCTAAGTGCTTTTGACCCATTATGACTCGTTAAGGTAGTTTATGCTACTTTAATGGGTCATTAGCGTAAACGTGTGATCGTCCTATGATAAGTCTTAAATGCCCCAAACATGTTTGAAAATGTTATAACATCAGTTTATATGTTAAAAATTTGGTTACATGTGTTTAAAACGGATTTATGCCCAAAAGGGCATTTTGGTCATCATTCTTTTAAGAACATAGAAGTAACTTATCATAACACTAAACAAACAACGTGACCATAAGGTATAACCTCAGTAGTTTATTCCCTACACAACTATTTTCACAAATATGTGTTTGGTCAGATCCTAAGATTGACCAAACGGGTCGGATTTGAAAGTCAAAGAGGTTATCAAGACTGCTCGACTTACGACCCTAAATAAGCACTAAACTAGAAGTGACGAGTTAGACATGTCAAATCTGTCTAACAAAGTTTATAAAACTGAATTGGTATCAAATCTTGGTGTTTTGATACCCAAAAATAGTTTCGTCGTAAAATGCACATCATGCGCATTTTTGACCGAAACTTTGCCTCGTCACTTCGACTAGTAAACGTGGTAATCAGAAGGTGAAATCGTTAGGGATTATAACCTTCGTGATTACGGTCACGTTTCAAAGTTCAGTTGAACTTTGACTTGACCAAATATGGTTAGAACCAAAAGTCAATCAGGAAGCCAAACTGTTCGACTTTTAGCTCAAAATAGCTAAAATCATGAAAGAACTAGGAAGAGTACTTACTCGTGTTGAAGAACACTTTCAGAATTCAAGATAGGAGGCTTCGAAAGGCTAGAAACAAGCTCCAAGAAGGATAGAAAGAAGAACTTCACACTTTGCTTTGAAGTGTTTAGAAGTGGTGTGAAAAAAAATGTAAGAATCATGGGGGTATGTTTAGTATTTTTGGATTAAGGAGGTGATGACAAGTGTCCTCAAGTGTGGATTAGTGTCCTAACATGTGTCAACACCATATTAAGTGTGGCAACGTGAGTGCTAGGTGTCAAAAATTGGAGATAAGTGGCAGACTTGGTGAAGAAGCAAAATATTTATTATTTTTTGACATTTTTAGCCCTTGGACTTGTATTTTCACTTGTTTGCGATTTTTAACCCCTTTAACCTAATATTTAGGTTATATAAGGGTGCTAAAACATGTGTAACTTGGATTATGCCCGAAAATGTCATGGATGTCGGTTCGTTCGGTTGTACGATCACGCGTTTTGCAAAAATGCGTAAAACGCTTTAACGAACACGAAACTGATCGTAATTGTGCAACGATTGACATTTTTGCATTCACATCAATAAAATACAAGATTTTGTTAAATAAAAAAATATTTGGAAATAAAACACAGGGTTTCATTGAATACGAAATTTTTTGTAATTGTGCGATGATTGAAAAGGTACAAATGTCAAACCATTAGCCTTCAAAGCTTGTCAACTTCGACCATTTATGAAGATGCAATTGTTTTCCGGCTTACAATCAGGATTTTAGGTAGGATAGACTCGAGTTCCAACATCGGTCAATAAAAAAAAACTAGAAGCAAAATCATTTTGGCTTTTATAAAATTTATATTAAAACTTACCTAAAATCTTTTTGACATTTTTTAATTTTTAACGGAAATCAAAAAATAAATATTTACAGACATTTTTTTGCGAATTTCGAGGGTAAGAGAATCATATTAGTATACGATCATGCCAAAACACACTTGTTGTTCGATTAGCTAGCATTTAGATAAGTATCCTATAACAATTATCGGTATTATTGTCCACATAAGCTCAACTTATCAGTTGTACTCGCAGTTAGGGGATACTATTAGTGTATGATTTATACTTACCGACTGGTGTTCATCCACTCATGACACATTCCCGTATCAAGACATGCACGAGAGAAAATCTTATCGGTGAGTATATTGTTTATCATCTGTTTTGACGTATATGATGTGAAATACTCACTTATTTTTCATAAAAACAAGCCCTATGTGATTAAATCACTTATTTATGAGGAACTTGATTTTCAGATGCATGCAGGGCACATGAATAAGTCCGTGAACAGGTTAGTACCAACGTACCGACAAAGAGACGAACTTAACTCCCGCATAAAGCTGTGATATATTATCACTTATTGATTGGGTGGATGTGATATGTTTATCACTTATTGATGGTCGTATGCAATATTTACACATATGTATGGTCTCATGGAAGTTCTAGACTTGCGTCCCCGTTATTTTTCGGTAAAAGATTCAACCATGATACCCAGATGATAAACAAGCATAAAGGCCGCATATCTTAAAACCTCGATATACTATCAAACGAAATTTTGGTACCAAGACCATATGACAATGAATGGTTCCCACCTGGTCTTCAGTCGATTATGTCTATATGCCTTGTGCACTTTAAAATGATTGTGAGCCTACCGATACATTGAATATAGAGCTACTTATTATCTTTCATTTTAAGTTCAAAGAGGTTTTGACAGAGCACTAATTTACCATCATTTTCTCTTTTTCTCGCTAGGAAACTCATTTTTGTTTTTCTCTTGTTTTTGTCCTTTTTGACGTTTTGAAATGTTTTTTTGTACTTTTCGGATTGGAATTTCCTCCCCCTACAATGCAAAAAGTAAATTTAAACCTTTAAATAAATATTTTTGGATTGTCTTCAAGAAAAATATTTATAAAATCGATTTCCTGATGTGGATTAACTCATGTTTTACCTCGATGCCGTTTACCAAAATTAATTTAATAAAAAATGATTTATCAAAATTTTGGAAACATGAGTTGGCATGTTGGTAATCGGTGTTGACCAAAACAACATTGATGAGTTTCATATTGAAACAATCACGTGTGAGGTGATATTCGAGATCAATGTGTTTGGTCATGAGTGCTATACGAGATTTTAGAAAACTTTAAAGCAGCTTAAATATCAACAAAGATAGGGGAGATTAGGAATTAAAATCATAATCCTGCAATTGCTACATGCATTGCCAGGAATTTGTGTGCTCTCCCAACTGGATATCCACTCGGTGTGGATATCAAGGTCGATTTTGTAGCTACTTCATATAACTGAGAATCTCTTCACAACAACAAGATCATAAACCTCCGGGTCTGACTGGTAAGAAGCAAGAGAGCATGTGGAGAAGCTTGTACACATCATCTTTGTACGGTCCATACATGATGTTGTCCACATGTTTTTGCACTAGCAAAGGTCTTCGTCTTTCTCCTTGAGAAGTAGTGTGCGGTTGTTCAAACCACGCCAAGCATCCGCACACCCGGTAGGTTTCTTCAACCAAACACATTTTCTTCAATCACACCCGTGGAGAAATGTACACTGCACGATCATCTTGTAAGCTTTGAACTTCTTGTGGAAGATTTAAGACATGAATCTTTGATAATCTTCTGACGCGTAGATTTCGATTGAACCTATCTGTAACACCTCGTCAAATCGTGTCAAATAGTATAGTGACATATGTCGTTTTTTAAGTCTATTAAAGACTAATAGGGACTAAAGGTGTCAACATGCTCAAACTGGCCTCTGAGTGACCTTCTGATGTCAACATGCATAAACGGAGCCTCTGAGTGACCGTTGTGTCAACATGCTTAAACATTAGCCTCTGAGTGACCATTGTGTCAACATGCTTAAACAATAGCCTCTGAGTGACCGTTGTGTCAACATGCTTAAACATTGGCCTCTGAGTGACCGTTGTCAACATGCCCAGCCTCTGAGTGACATTGGAGTAAACATGCTTATAATGAGTCTCTGAGTGATCCTTTATGAAGTCCTAACTCTCATATGTCCCATTTGTTGGACGAAAGGGATCAAATCCGTTAAAGCGTAAAAGTTGGATAATGGAGGGGTTAAAGGGGTCAACATGTTAATTTATACCTCTGAGTGACCTTTTAACAAACCTAGAGCCCGACAATGTCCAGGCATGCTCCCAGGTACGCCAAATATTGGTTACGGAGGGCTAAATATACTATAAAGGTGTTTTAGGAGGCTTTATAAGTTGAGGGGCTAAATGTGACAAACTTTGAAACTGGCCATGGGGGCTCGCGGGGCGCGAGAGGCATGGACCAGACCTCTCGTGGGGCGTGAGAGGCCTATGTCTGCAGAAAATTTACTTGGCCTCCACAAATGTTGCCAGAAACCATTGGATTGGAAACAAGGGACGTCGAAACGGCTATGCCACGTTTTAGGACACTTGTAAGCTTCCTCTTACACCCCTTAACACCTGGCGTCACCTCCTTCAAGCTCTCCAACTATAAATAGGCGCAATGCTTCACCATCTGAATTTGCACCTTTCTCATTTATCACTCTATCTCCCAACTCTAGATGTTTCTAACTGAAAGGAGCATCCAACTTAGTTCTATTGCATCCTAGGAATCACTTGTAAGTGTTCCTTTCTCTTGCATTTTCGTTTATAGGCTTTTATAGCCAAAAGTCAAGCGTTTTACGGAAAACGCCTTGACTTTTAGTTAAGACCATTATGGTCCATCCATTGTTCGTAACGAACATGGCTAAGTGATCGTAATAAGTAAGCTGTTAGTCCCTATTAAGAGCACCTCCTAAAGATCACGTTTGCTAGACCAATTGACGGGTCAAAGTTATAGTATTAAAAAGTCAAACAAGCCATTTTTTGGAAATGTTATAATCTGAGCTTATATATGTTATGAAACATGTTTTGACACTTAAACAAGTTGATAATAATTATTATAACATGTAAGAACATGTTCGGCTCGTCAATTTAAGTTCTAGGGTCGGTTCGCAACCGAAAGTCGTGAATTTTGACTTCTGCTTTGACTTTCAATTCTGACCCGATTTAGATTAGTTAGCTACTGATCTAAGGTTGCATTATGATCGTAATATAATGTAGCATAACCCCATGAGGTTATATTACAAGATCATGATCAGAATATGAGTTTATGCACAAGTTCCATAATTATGCCATTTTGACTAAAATGCCCTTTTTGCATAAAATAAGGTTTAAACAATAATGAACTTGAAAATGAATTACCTATGGACGTAGTATCATAAGTAGATTTTTTGGGATGTCAAATCAGATTATAAACTGAGTTTATGAACAAGTCCTTGTATTATATCGATAAATGACGATAACGCCCTTGTGGCTCATAAAACAGTTTTAAATCATACCTTTTCATATCAAATCTTTTACCTACTAATATGTTATATTAAATAACATATTTAAAACATATAAACCTTATTTAACATCAGTTTTCATTAAACATCGCACAATTCGTCATTTTACGACACAAGCGCCTTTTTGGCGGATAATATGGTATTAAATCATAATTATCAAAAAAGACTTGTTACCTACTGATTTAAAAAGTTATTTATAATATTTTTATAGTAGGTACATCATATAAACTCATAATCCCAAATAAATTATCATACTATGTGTAAAATGACCAAAATGCCCCTTCGGTGCATAGTTTGGTAATAAATGATAAATTACACATATTATCATGTTCCTACTGATATTATATCATAAATTAAATATTTTTCCAGAATACTTATCATTATGACATTAAAATATATTCAAGTTCCTTTTATAAGGTATGAAATTACCAAAATGCCCTTATGAGGCATAATTCGTTTTAAAACCTTAACGGGCGTATAAGTTGATATCCTACTGATATTAAAACTTATTTAAAATATAATGGCATATAGAACTTGTCCATGACTTATCCGGTTACCCGATATCGCTGATATGCGTGCGATTAAGTATATGTAACTAGTTTACGGAAATTAACCGAAACGAGTTTAACCTTGTCATTTAAGTCTCAAAATCCAGAATGTTTATGGTTTACCCATATTATACAAGTCAAAGTACTTTTTGGGTTTAAACCACATTCTATCCGGTCATCGCTAAATCTAGCGTATTTTACCGTTATTGATCATGTACGCTAGTCGGTCTAAGTCTATGACTTATATAAGACCGTTAGCATTTAATTGGTTAGCTTATGCCATAATCCAGACTAGAGCCTTCCGGTAAATGCTATCTGCACTTAGTTCTTTTTGTGTATGGCGGAGTTATTAAATCTTGTGTTTAAACGAATACTAGCTCAGGTAAATACTCTCGACTTATTTCCCTTATACGGCTTGGGTTACGGTAAACTATTACCATTTTGGTCGGAAATGGGATCAATCAAATGCCGGATTGTGGCTAGTAAATCCGCATATTCCATTTTGGTCAGTTTTGTTATATAACTTAAACATCGGGGGTTAACTACCATGTCATAGATATCCTCAGCTCATTACATTAGATAATGGCCACGACCTAAGCATTGGGTGTAGACATACACCCGGCAAGCTCTCATGCTATAAAACTTTACCCACAAGGTTGGGGATAACTCCTTCGTGAGTTCTTAAGTGGTGAGTAGGTTAATCATGTCTCGGTCTCCGTACCGGGCCCTGTATGTTGGACAATCATGTGAATCTATTAACAAGGTTACAAGGCTGACTTTCCCAAGTTATAAAAGATTTTGTGCCAATGTGCACTTAAAAAATTTTTAAAATGTTTTCAAAATGAGTCAGTCGGGTGTATTTACTAGCAAAAATTGACGTATTTTCAAAAGACTAAGCTTTCAGGTACAATACGAAAATAGGCTGGAAGCTGCTCGGTAGTGATAAGAGGATCTTGCAAATCCTAGATCTGCCCAAAGTCTGTTATACATTTTTGTACATTATGATCCGCCTGTGAATCTTCTATTACGAGTCGTCTGTATTATTATTTTGTATTTTGAACATTTGGTTTTTAATAGTAATTTTACTCCAAGACTTCCGTTGTGTTGTGTTTAATTGACTATGATGATATCAACTTACGTCACGATATTCCCCACCCGGGCCCACCGATGTTTGGATTGGCTGTAAAAGCCGGGGTGTAACAGGTTGGTATTAGAGCCAAGGTTTGAGAGGATTAACCACTAGCCTTCTTGTGTTTATCTCAAACTTACACAAGCATATTCCTTAGATTTCCGAGTCTAGGCTTTGACCTAGGATTACTCATCTCATTATTAAGTTATTAGTATTGTTTTTTATTTAATTTTTAACAGGAAAATGCCGCCAAGAGTACGAGGAAGAGGTAAAGGACCAATGAGTGGAGGACCATCAGGACACATCCCTTCTCAACCCCGTCACTCGAATCCCTATGAGGATTCGGGGGATTCATGGCCCCTATCGCAACATTCACCTAGCCACACTCAAAGTTCGTACCACTCGTATCATTCGCATAATCACACCACTCTCATCATTCATATCATGATGTGTTTAACCCAAACCATTACTTTAATACACCCCCAGGACCAAAATCAGTTGGACCAAACAAATACAATGGACGAGGACTCTGATCCGGAGATGCCGCCGTAAGGATCACACACCCATCCTATCGAAATATCAAGCGATTTGAACTCTTACGTCGGATCGCCATACCAAGGTCCTAATGAATGGGACCAATATTGGAACCAATTTACCTTTGCTAACACTCCTTTCCACCACTCCCCACTACTTCTTGTACAAGAAGATGTTCACATGGAACCGGTGGAACAACCCCTGCCGCCACCTGAGCCACCAAGGAGGAAAAGAGGAGCGTGTATGTCGGTACGTGCAAGTCAACGGTCGGGTTCGCTGCCACCGTCACCCAAAACTTACCCAACTATCCATGAGGACCCACAAATGGGTGGACCCTCTAATATTTCACATGTGGTGGAACCGACACCACCACCAGTGGTTCAACCATCACCATCGGTTTATAATAACCCTATCCCTACATACCCGGATACATCTGGAGATGATCCTTTTAACCCGTCTACACCAGTTGATTACCAGGCACTATCGCATGACCCTTATATGCAAGCGGTCCTGCATAACGCACTATACCTGTCTCCTTTCCCACATGCTTATCCACCTATTGGATATCCAAGTTATGGGTACCAGTATCCTGTTATGCCAGAACCACAACCTCCACCGCCACTTGAGGCCATCAACGAGGCCTTAGAACGAATGCAAGAAATGCAACAACAAGCGGAGAAAACGGAGAAGAAGACAAATAAGTTCTTCAAGAAACTCTCCAAGTTGGTTGAAGGACGAGTGAAGTCTCTTCTATTTATATATTTAGTCCCTGCGAGGACATTGTTATTTCCTTAGTCTCTGCATGGACAACTTTTATTTCTTTAGTCCTTGCATGGACAGTTTGTTTCATTTATTTCTAGTATTGTAATTTCTATTAGCTTTTAATGAAGTATTCTGGAGTTATATATATATATATATATATATATATATATATATATATATATATATATATATATATATATATATATATATGTATGTATTTCATCCTCTTCAAGCGAACATCTCGATTTTACTCGAATTTATGTTCTGCTATATAATTCCAAAAAGATCTTAATGGTTTTGATTTGCCAAGTGGCACAGACAACATATTTGGCCAGCTTATAAATGATAGTTAAGGATGAAAGGGTCTTCTATCATTATAGTTAAGGGAAGTTATCCTTCTATCCAGAGGTGCTGGACTAGGTTCAAGCCTCCAAGTCGTTAAGGTCAATGCGACCGGGACTATTAGTCAACCATTGAGGTACTCTTATGTTCAGGAATGTTCATACTCCTGGTAGTGTGACTTGAGGAACCACACTAGCTGTCTAGGTAAAAGGACTACGTCCTGGCCTATTATATAGCCAATGTGATCAGTGTGATCCCGGCTAATGTCATCAATGTGATAACGATTGACAGGCCAAAGTGCCATATTTGTCCATTAGTGACAGGCCAAAGTGCCATATTTGTCCATTAGTGACAGGCCAAAGTGCCATATTTTGTCTATTAGTGACAGGCCAAAGTGCCATATTTTGTCCATTAGTGACAGGCCAAAGTGCCATATTTGTCTATAGTGACAGGCAAAAGTGCCATATTTCTCCATTAGTGATAGGCCAAAGTGCCATATTTGTCCATTAGTGACAGGCCAAAGTGCCATATTTTATGTCCATTAGTGACAGGCCAAAGTGCCATATTTTGTCCATTAGTGACAGGCCAACGTGCCATATTTTATGTCCATTAGTGACAGGCCAACGTGCCATATTTTATGTCCATTAGTGACAGGCCAACGTGTTGTATTATTATGTCCATGATGACAAGCCGATGAGCTACATATAATTGTCAAATGACAATGACAGTTGTGACATTATGATCCTCTGTCTAATAATATAAGGACTACGTCCAAACTGTAATTTTCCTTTTATGGTCCTTTTGAGACCTATGCCAAATACAGATATGATAAGCCTAAGAGTTGTGATGTTATTCACAATAGTTTGATTAGGCGATGGATTTGTATCCAAATTTTAAAGCCGAATATGGTTATTAATACCATGGCTAAGAAAATTTTTATTTGGTGATTAAAGCCAAAGCTTCAAGAATGGCAAACTCGGACGAGGCACAAAGTAGCCACCGAGAGATTAACTCTGACAAAGCTGAAAATATAGCCATCGATAATGATAATTTCCAAGCTCGCATTGATGCAATTGTGGGAAAAGCCATAGAAAAAGCCATGGA
Organism: Scalesia atractyloides; assembly: GCA_947069175.1. Classification (NCBI taxonomy): domain Eukaryota; kingdom Viridiplantae; phylum Streptophyta; class Magnoliopsida; order Asterales; family Asteraceae; genus Scalesia; species Scalesia atractyloides. Next base: position 48,311,455 of record CAMTDV010000001.1, on the reverse strand, counting down.
GAAATTTAAAGGATTGAGCGCTACTCGCTCCATACCTTTATCAATTCCACCATCCTCAGCTCGTAAGGAGAGCTCAGTTCACACTTCAAATGCGAAGAGTCAACCAAAGAAACTAGAATTTACTGATAGGTCCTGTTCTTCTAAAGACGGATGTACCTATAAATACTTCGTCTCCTGTATGTATCACAGTCCTTTAAGGGCGATGCCCTGATTTGGTGGAAAGCTATGATCCAATCTACAAGTAAGGTACACCTGTACAACTTAGGATGGTCTAAGTTTGTTGATTTAGTCAAGCAGACTTACTGCCCACCTCATGAGGTGGAGAAGATTGAGTCAGACTTTCTGACCCTTACCATTAAAAACCTATACTGTTGGAAGTTTGTTTCTGACTTCAATCCCTTGTCTAGGTTAGTTTCCTATTTAATTACTCTCGAACCCAAACGCATTGCATGTTTCATTCATGGGTTAGCGCCTGAGATAAAGGGCACGGTAAAGGCTGCTCAGCCTAGTACCTACAGGTCTGCCGTTGACCTATCCCTCTCCCTCACTTTAGATTTGGTGAGGCAAAAGTCTGTTAAAGATGAGACTGACCGGAAAAGGAAGAGACAGGAAGATAGCTCCCAAAGATTTAATAAAAAAAATAAGGGGAGATTAGGGTTCAGAAAGAACTAAGATAAGTCGGGCGTAACGCCGACATGTAAAATTGCAACCGCAGGCATTGGGGATAGTGTAGTATTGATCCACAAGCTAGACACTGTGGTATTTGTAAGAAAAAGGGGCATAAGACCTTGGAGTGCAAGGATCTTAAGAATGTCGTTTGCTAATGAAAAGGGTATATTAAGTTTAACGGCCCTAAGAACCCCGAAAATAACGATGCAAAGCCTGGATAGGCTAAGAAAGGGAATGCTTGTGCCTTCCAGATGAATGCCAGGGAGGCCGTTAATGACAATAACGTCATAACAGGTACATTCCTCATCAATGATGTATATGCTAGAGTTCTTTTTGATTCGGGTGCAGATAAATCTTTTGTAGACCATAAGTTTAGTAAACAATTAAACTTGCCCATAAGAACTCCAGACATAACCTATGAGGTAGAACTTGCTGATGGAACTTTAGAAACAACATCTTCCATTCTTGATAGATGTATTATATCCATTAATAATCATTCTATCCCTATCTCTCTTTTACCAATGAAATTGGCGGGGTTCGATGTAGTTTTAGGCATGGATTGGTTATCCCATAACCAAGCCCTCATTGCTTGCGATAAAAAAACTCATCGAGACTAAAACCCCATCTGGTGAAACAATCACCATCCCTGGAGATTCACACTACGAATTACCAGACAAGGTGTCGTTATTTAAGGAATCCAAGTGTTTGGGGAGAGGTTGGGTCATTTACATGGCACAAGTAACTATCAAGGAGCCTAAACCAAGTATTGAAGACCTTCCAGTTATCTCGGAATATTTTGACGTTTTCCCTGAAGAATTACCAGGCCTACCTCCAGATAGGCAAGTGGAGTTTAAAATTGATATCCTACCTGGATCAACAACGGTAGCCATAGCTCCATATCGCCTAGCACCGACGGAAATGAAAGAATTGAGAATTCAATTAGATGAACTTTTAGAGAAAGGTTTCATACAACCTAGTTCCTCACCTTAGGGAGCTCCTATTCTTTTCGTTAAAAAGAAGGACGGTTCAATGCGGATGTACATTGATTACCGTGAGTTGAACAAGTTAACAATCACGAATCGATGTCCCTTTCCCAGGATCAACGACTTGTTCGATCAACTTCAAGGTGTTAACTATTTATCTAAGATCGATTTGAGATTTAAATATCATCAGCTGAAGGTTAGGAATGAGGATGTTCCTAAGACTGCCTTTAGGACCCGATATGGTCATTATGAATTCTTGGTGATGCCTTTTGGGCTCACAAATGCACCTGCAGCATTCATGGATCTCATGAATAGAGTCTCCAAGCCATATATAGATAAGTTTGTCATTGTCTTCATAGACGACATACCTATCTATTCTCGTAATCAAGTTGATCACAAGAAACACCTTTGGTGCTTCCTAGAATTGCTAAGGTAGAAGAAGCTTTATGCTAAATTTTCTAAGTGTGAATTTTGTCTTAGAGAAGTCCAATTTTTTGGACATGTTGGAAGTGAGCGTGGTATCCAAGTGGATCCCGCCAAGATAGAAGCCATAATGAATTGGGAAGTACCCAAAACCCATCAGAGATTCGTAGCTTCTTAGGATTGGTTGGTTATTATAGGAGATTCATAGAGAACTTTTCAAGGATAGCCACTCCTTTAACTACTTTGACCCGTAAGAATGTCAACTTTGACTGGGGTCCAAAACAACAGAATCTTTTGAGGTTCTAAAACACAAGTTGAGCAATGATCCTGTGTTATCTCTACCTGAGAGGTAATGAGGACTTTGTTGTCTATAGTGATGCTTCGCACACTGGCATGGGCTGTGTGCTAATGCAAAAAAGGAAAAGTGATTGCTTATGCATCACGACAATTAAAGGTGCACGAAAGAAATTACACCACCCATGATTTGGAATTGGGTGCCACTGTATTTGCACTAAAGTTGTGGAGACATTACTTATATGGCACAAAGTGTATTATATGCACTGACCATCAGAGTCTCCAACATTTGTTCAATCAAAAGGATTTGAACATGCGACAACGCCGTTGGATGGAAACACTTAATGATTATGATTGGAAAATTCGCTATCATCCCGGCAAGGCAAATGTCGTTGCTGATGCCTTGAGTCGCAAGGAAAGTATTAAGCCCATTAGGATTAACGCCAAGAGCATTTAGCTCAGGAATAGCTTAAACGAGAAGCTAGTAGATACGCAAAAGCAAGCCCTATTAGAGGTTAATATTCCTACTGAGGGATTAGGCGGAACTGTTGATCATTTAACACATGGAGAGGTTGAAATCCTTAGTTTTAATGGAAGAATCTGGGTTCCAATCTTTGGAGGACTTAGCGATCTAATCCTCCAAGAAGCACATAATTCAAGATACTCAGTTCACCCGGGTGGTGACAAGATGTATCAGGATCTGAAAAAGAATTATTGGTGGATGGGTTTGAAGAAATCCATAGCCACCTATGTAGCTAAGTGTCTGACGTGTTCGCAAGTTAAAGCCGAACATCAGAAACCATCAGGACTTCTACAACAGCTTGAGATTCCCACTTGGAAATGGGAAATGGTAACTATGGACTTGATTACCAAGTTACCAAAGACCAAACGTGGTAGTGACACGATTTGGGTCATTGTAGATAGGCTGACTAAGTCAGCACATTTCTTGCCAATTAAAGAAATATATATTCAGACAAATTGGCTAAGTTGTACGTGGACAAGATTGTGTCCTTATATAGTGTGTCGATCTCTATTGTATCTGACAGAGATACTAGATATACATCTCTTTTTTGGAAAAGCTTCCAACAATCCTTAGGCACAAGATTAAACTTTAGTTCGGCTTACCACCCGCAGACTGATGGTCAGAGTGAGCGTACTATTCAGACTTTGGAAGACTTGCTTAGAGCATGTGTGATTGATTTAGGTGGAAGTTGGGATGACCACTTACCCCTAATAGAATTCTCCTATAATAATAGTTATCATACGAGCATCAAGGCTGCTCCTTATGAGGCCTTGTATGGGAGAAAATGTTGAACGCCCGTGTATTGGGCAGAAGTTGGGGAAGCCCAACTATCAGGACCAGAAATTGTCCTAGAGACCATGGATAAGATTATGCAAATCCGTGATCATCTCAAAACTGCCCGTGATAGGCAGAAGAGCTATGCTGACAAGAGGCGTAAACCTCTTAAGTTCCAAGTAGGGGACAAAGTCATGCTAAAAGTATCACCTTGGAAAGGTGTAATGAGATTTGGAAAGAATGGCAAGCTAAACCCAAGATATATAGGACCATTCGAGATAATCGAATGTGTCGGCACTGTAGCTTATAAGATTGAGCTGCCCGAGGAGCTTAGTGAAATTCATGATTTGTTTCACATCAGTAACCTTAAGAAATGTCTAGCCGATGAGTCGCTAGCAATGTCACATCATGATGTGCAAATTGATAAAAACCTGAGGTTCGTTGAGAAACTGATTTCGATTGAGGATCGGCAGGTTAAGAAGCTCTGAAGGAAATTAATACCTATAGTAAAGGTTAAGTGGGATGCCCTTCGAGGTCCCGAGTATACATGGGAGGTTGAGTCCACTATGAGACAAAAGTAGCCCCATCTTTTTGAATAAAATCTCGAGGTCGAGATTTCTTTTAAGGGGGTGAGGATGTAACACCTCGTAAAATCGTGTCCAATAGTATAGTGACACGTGTTGTATTTTTTAAGTCTATTAAAGACTAATAGGGACTAAAGGTGTCAACATGCTCAAACTGGCCTCTGAGTGACCTTCTGATGTCAACATGCATAAACGGAGCCTCTGAGTGACCGTTGTGTCAACATGCTTAAACATTAGCCTCTGAGTGACCATTATGTCAACATGCTTAATCAATAGCCTCTGAGTGACCGTTGTGTCAACATGCCCAGCCTCTGAGTGACATCGGAGTCAACATGCTTATAATGAGCCTCTGAGTGATCCTTTGCGAAGTCCTAACTCTCATATGTCCCATTTGTTGGATGAAAGGGATCAAATCTGTTAAAACGTAAAAGTTGGATAATGGAGGGGTTAAAAGTGTCAACATGTTAATTTATACCTCTGAGTGACCTTTTAACGAACCGAGAGCTCGACAATGTCCGGGCATGCTCCCGGGTACGCCAAATATTGTTTACGGAGGGCTAAATATGCTACAAAGGTGTTTTAGGAGGCTTTATAAGTTGAGGGGCTAAATGTGACAACCTTTGAAACAGGCCATGGGTCGCTCGCGGGGCCCGAGAGGCATGGGCCTGGCCTCTCGCGGGGCGTGAGAGGCCTGTGTCTGTAGAAAATTTACTTGGCCTCCACAAATGTTGCCAAAAACCATTTGATTGGAAACAAGGGACGTTGAAATGGCTATGCCACGTTTTGGGACACTTGTAAGCTCCCTCTAACACCCCTTAACACCTGGCATCACCTCCTTCAAGCTCTGTAACTATAAATAGGTGCAATGCTTCACCATTTGTAATCGCACGCATATCACTCTATCTCCCTCCTCTAGATGTTTCTAACTGAAAGGAGCATCCAACTTAGTTCTATTGCATCCATATCAAATCTTTTACCTACTAATATGTTATATTAAATAACATATTTAAAACATATAAACCTTATTTTAACATCAGTTTTCATTAAACATCGCACAATTCGTCATTTTACGACACAAGCGCCGTTTTGGCGGATAATATGGTATTAAATCATAATTATCAAAAAAGACTTGTTACCTACTGATTTAAAAAGTTATTTATAATATTTTTATAGTAGGTACATCATATAAACTCATAATCCCAAATAAATTATCATACTATGTGTAAAATGACCAAAATGCCCCTTCGGTGCATAGTTTGGTAATAAATGATAAATTACACATATTATCATGTTCCTACTGATATTATATCATAAATTAAATATTTTTCCAGAATACTTATCATTATGACATTAAAATATATTCAAGTTCCTTTTATAAGGTATGAAATTACCAAAATGCCCTTATGAGGCATAATTCGTTTTAAAACCTTAACGGGCGTATAAGTTGATATCCTACTGATATTAAAACTTATTTAAAATATAATGGCATATAGAACTTGTACATGACTTATCCGGTTACCCGATATCGCTGATATGCGTGCGATTAAGTATATGTAACTAGTTTACGGAAATTAACCGAAACGAGTTTAACCTTGTCATTTAAGTCTCAAAATCCAGAATGTTTATGGTTTACCCATATTATACAAGTCAAAGTACTTTTTGGGTTTAAACCACATTCTATCCGGTCATCGCTAAATCTAGCGTATTTTACCGTTATTGATCATGTACGCTAGTCGGTCTAAGTCTATGACTTATATAAGACCGTTAGCATTTAATTGGTTAGCTTATGCCATAATCCAGACTAGAGCCTTCCGGTAAATGCTATCTGCACTTAGTTCTTTTTGTGTATGGCGGAGTTATTAAATCTTGTGTTTAAACGAAGACTAGCTCAGGTAAATACTCTCGACTTATTTCCCTTATACGGGCTTGGGTTACGGTAAACTATTACCGCTTGGTCGGAAATGGGATCAATCAAATGTCGGATTATGGCTAGTAAATCCGCATATTCTATTTTGGTCAGTATTGTTTGATAACTTAATCATCGGGGGTTAACTATCGTGTCCTAGATATCGTCAACTCATTACATTAGATAATGGCCACGACCTAAGCGCGGGGTGTAGGCATACACCCGGCAAGCGCTCATGCTAAAAAACTTTACCCACAAGGTTGGGGATAACACCTTCATGAGTTCTTAAGTGGTGAGTACGTTAATCATGTCTCGGTCTCCGTACCGGGCCCTGTATGTATGGACAAACATGTGAATCTGTTAACAAGGTTACAAGGCTGACTTTCCCAAGATATAAAATATTTTATGCCAATGTGCACTTAAAACATTTTAATTTTTTTTTTCAAAATGAGTCAGTTGGGTGTATTTACTAGCGAAAGCTGAGGTATTTTCAAAAGACTAAGCTTGCAGGTACAATATGAAAGGTTGGAAGCTACTCGGTAGTGATAAGAGGATCTTGCAAATCCTAGACCTGCCCAAAGTCTGTTATACATTTTTGTACATTTTATGATCCGCCTGTGTATCTTCTATTACGAGTCGTCTGTATATTATTTTGTATTTTGAACATTTGGTTTGTAATAGTAATTTTACTCCAAGACTTACGTTGTGTTGTGTTTAATTGACTATGATGATATCAACTTACGTCACGATATTCCCCACCCGGGCCCACCGGTGTTTGGATTGGCTGTAAAAGCCAGGGTGTGACACTATCCTGTGGATCTGATCCAAGCCTTAAACAAACAAATTGTTGGTCGTTTTTCATCTTGTCAAAGTTATCAACTTCATTCACCAAACTTTCTTCACTCATCGGACATTATCTTCTTTTTCTCTCCAATAAAGGCAACAACTCCTAGATATAACGATGTTTTATAGTCGCATGTCGCCGATCTTGTTCCTGGATGTTCCACTATCAATAATTCTATGATTATCAATAGTTCCTCCTGGAACATCCTGCACCCTCATTAAAGATTAGTTGGAAATGGTTACCCAAGCCTTCATTGACTTGGGTCGTCTGAGATCATCTAGAATCGGAACTTCATTTTCCCGATTATTCGGAATGGATTGTGCTCCCTCTGAAATAATTACCGATTTTGGTTTCCAAATCTGTTTTTGTTTCTCAATTTTCACATTTGGTTTTACCGATTGTGTTTGGACAACCTCCAGTTTTAAAGCTTTTTCAATAGCTTTTTGTTGTTTCTTTCTTTGTTTCATTTCTTGTTGTTTAACAAGACGAGGGTCTTGTTTTGGCGAAACAGATTTAGAATAGTAATGTTTACCACGGGGTGCGTCAATTTTTGCTTTTCCTTTTGTGAGATATGGACAGTTTTTGACAATGTGCCCATACTTACCACACTCAAAGCATGATCTCCGCTCAACAAACCTCGGAGTATTATAAATGTGATAGCTTGACGATGAACTTTGTGATCTTGAGGTTCTTGCTCCTACATCACAACAATTTGTGGGTTGTGTGTAGTTGTTTTGACTGTTTCTCTTCAAAATTATATTTTGTTTAACAAAATCCGTGTTGGATTTGTTTTCAAAAGATTCAATTTTATTAGTCCCTTGGGATTTCACGAAGTTCACATTATTAATTTTTTTTGTTTTGGCTCTATTTGCTTTTTCCATTTCCTTGGTTAGCGTGATTTTGCTTTCGTTAATTGTTTTGAGGTTTCAATTTTTGATTTCCGTATTACTTTCTAACTTCGGATTTTAGGAGAGGAGCACACTGAGTTACTACAACTGTTGGGCTCGAATTACCCAAAAACTTACTAGTAGGATTCTCGAAAACTATATCAATCGAAGATTGATTGACATATTTTATTGGAAAATATTTGTTTGAGTAAACTTTGTCGGAACCAATCAACATATAAAGCAAGTTCACGCTTTCACAGGTTTCAACATGAGCTTCAGCAATCTTGACATGGGCAGTGACACACGGTTTTGCTGGAGAATCACAGAGAATGTGATTTTCTTGAGGAATATTTTCCTCTTTTGTTACCGTATCTGACTGCTTAGGTTTGTCCTTATCAGACTCGTCATCTAAACGATCATAATCCTCAATAATGGGAGGATTTTGATCATTCATAGACTTTGAGTCATTGATGTCATCCGATTGACCTTGACTTGAAGATGTACCCTTAGTGAACCCTAGACCAGCTGTAAATTCAGCTAGATCCAATGGAACGGTGGGTTCAAACTATGGCATATCTTCGTCATCTGGCATTTTGGTGTAATTGTGCCTAACCGGAGGGGACAAGCCTGATAACCAATGCATATCACATCACCTTTCTTCTTTTGAACATTGATGATGTGATCCAAAACATATCTTGAGTTGGAGTAACTGTCCAACTTGAGTTTGATTGCATCATGTTCACACTTTGCACAGGCTAACTCATTTTTTCATTTCTTCAAGCATGTTAATATCATTGTTAATGGTTGTTTATTTTCTCAAAAGATTCTTTGTTAACTCAGAAACATCTTTCTTTAAGGTTTCAATTGTTGTTTTAAATTCCTTTTCGTTTTTCTTAAGAGTTGTGTTTGCCTCAGTGCACTTTGTCAGATCTACAATCAAACTCTGATGATGCTTCTTCGTGTGATCATATTTACCTTCAAGTTCTAAGTATTTACCTTTTAAAACTATACATTCAAAACACTTAGACACAATAGGTTTATCGAAACTTACCTGACTAGATTGGCAATCTAAAGAGGCCATGAATGCTGCACAAAGAGTGGAAGATCCGATTGATGAGAGATGCTTGGAAAACTCATCAGATGACCCTTCAGTTTCATGCTCCAAAACTACTTCGCCGCTATCCGTCGATTCAGTTTCAGTTTTCACATCATCTACTTCAGCATTAACATCTTCATATCGATCTTCACTTAAAGTCGATTCTGCTTCATCTGAACTGCTGCTATCCCATGATCTGTCATCATTTATGGACGATTCTCCAATGTTATCATTTTTAGCAATTTTGGTATAGTATGCAGTTCCTCCTCCACCACTGTTTCCCAATTGAACAAACCAATCACAACGCTCATCTGCTTGAACTACTAACGCTCGGTTGGAATTGTTTGCTGGAACCATTGCTCTGTCGTTGTTAGCAACTTGATTTCTGTTGAAAGGATATTGATTCCCTTGCTGTGGAGGCTTCGTGCATTCTATTTTAAAATGCCCCTTTTCTCTACAGTTGAAACAAGCAACTTTCCTTTTGTCAAAACCGTATGGAGCATCCTTGTTGCTCTCTAGATTAGTTCATCCTATTTTCTCCATAAAATCTTTTGCCCTTCTCACTGCACTTGCAAATGCCCATTTGATATCAATCAACTCCATCTCCTCCTTATCGATTTGTGCATAGTCTTCGCTGGTTAGAATGATGTTACAAATTTGTCCAACTACTAATCCGCAGTAAGAACTCACCAAAGTGTTTAGAAGCTCCATGTGTTCCCGGGCAACTTCCACACTCACCTTAGAAAGGTTTGATGTATCGAGTCTGACAATGTTAGGGTTTGAGGGTTGGAAGTTTTTACCATAGAAAGCTTGTTGTGGAACTTGTGGTGTAACATCTTGTGGTTGAGGAAGAAATGTTTTTGGATCAAATGCTTGTTCATAGACTTGAGCATTTGTTGTCTAACATCTTGTGGTTGAGGAAGAAAAGCTTTTGGATCAAAAGCTTGTTCATAAACTTGAGCACTTGAACCAACCGACTGATCTAGTTGAACTTGTGGCAGAAAGGATTTGCATTTGACACAAATGTTGTTTGAAGCTTCGGTTGTTGATATGTACTTACACCTGTGTTATTGCCTCTAAAATACATCTTTGGGTTTTGCGGAACTGGAATTCGTTTTGCTTTACGAATTTCTTCTTCATTTTGTTTTCAAGTTTCTGAACAAATTCGTAAATGCTGATTACATCCAAAACACCGGTATGTTTTAGCAATTCAATAAATTTGACTCCACTTAGGTGGTAAAGCATCAGCAAAACACATAACAATGTCCTGTTGTGATGTGTTAACCTTGTATGAGTACATCTCACTGAGCAAATGATAGAAACGAGTTGTCATATCACTTAGTGTTTCACTCTCCATAAACAGAAACCCTTCAAACTCTTTCTTTAAAAGATCATGTCGAATCTTTCTCGTTACTGCATTTCCTTCTCCTCTTGATTTCAAAGAGTCCCACAAAGTCTTCGTAGTGGTACAATACATAAATTGATGATAAATATCCTTGTGGAGTGCTTGTGTAAGAATGGCAAAGGCCTTCTTTTCTAGATCATAAGCCTTTTTATCATTCTCGTCCAATTCGGCTAAAGAGGTTGAATTTGATACAACTTCTTCGAGAGATTCTTTGTACGAAGTAGTAAAACACGTCCACAACTCGGTATTCTGACCAAGAACATACGTATGAAAACGACTTTTCCATGAAGGATAATCGTTCATATGATTTAACTTTGGTGAACGGTTGTTACTTCCAGTTTCACTCTCGCTAAGGAGAAGAGTTTGAATGCTTTGATTTTGATTCGTAACACATGCCCATTGATTAGCGGTAATCGTTTGTGGAGGCATTAAAGATTTTACCCATGAGGTTGCAGAGCTAGATTGTGGTGAATCTTGGCTTGTACTTGAACTACATCCCCAATTTGTACCCATTTTGCTTGTTTGATTGTGAAAATCAGCTTAAAAATTCAAAATTCCAGGGATTAACTTGAAATAAAAGTCTTTTGTTAAAGTTCACAATTTTAAAAACCATGAAGCATCAGTTCTCACGAAAAACTGTTCATGAAAAACTACTACCACGAACAACCCTAGGTCCACGAATTACCTATGGTCCACGAAGAACTGACGTTTGGTCAAAAAGAACCTGTATTCATGCGAATGAGTGTTTGTTCATACGAATTAGTGGTTATTTGTGCGAGTGAGTATTTGTTCGTACGAACCACTGGTGCTTTGTGCGAACCACTGGTTTGTTGTGCGAACCACTGGTTCTTCATGCGAACCACTAGTTCTTCGTGCGACTAACTGGTTCTTCGCACGAACAACTGGTTCTTCTTGCGACTTGTGGTTCTTCGTGCGACTAACTGGTTCTTCGCACGAACAACTGGTTCTTCGTGAGGATTGGTTTTTTGTAGAGGTTTTTCGTAGAGATGGTTGGTGAGAAGTTTCCTTTTCTATCAGAATCTTCTTTCTGCGTTTTTTTGAAAGCTGGCATTTGTTTACACAGATTTGGTTAAAAGGACATACATTCCAACAACAGCTTTTTAGTCAGATCTTAAGATTAAGTCAAACACTCAAGGAATATTCTGGTGAGTTTTCCGATAAGTGCTTCACCGGAAAATATGTCGATCTAAACTTTGATAGAAAATCTCAAGAAAAACCGTATCCTAACATGTCTCAATGTATTTTAACAAGGTTTTTATAAAAATTTTCTGAAAACAACAAGTTTGACCTAAGTATTAAGCCACATTCTTGTAAAAACTTAAGTTGCTTGGTTGAAGTTCAAGAACACTTCCAAAGAAGCTTCACAACTTGCTCAAACGCAACACTTTGCTTGGTTTTAAACAAGGAAGAGAGCCAAAGCTCTGATATCACTTGTAGGTCCACTTGGAGGATCAAGATAACCTACTTCCTTGCTGTTTAACACACACACGAGTGTGGAATCCAAGTGTATATGCAAACCAAAGCAAGAGCACAACCAATATAACAAAAGATATATTTTCAAATGTTCACTATATTAATTAGTAGAGAGACCCAGTACATACACTCTTGAATAAACTGTTTATCTCTCTATACACTCTCTCTGTGCTCCCTCTATACTCCTACCTAAACTGTGAAGTGCATGTCTGTTTATATAGGCCTAACACCCATAGCATTCACAAAGAAAGTCACAGTGCTTGTTTGTACGAAGCACTATTCTTCTTGAAAGGTCACTCGTACGAGCAAGCAAATGGCTCGTACAAACAGGCAACTTACACGTACGAACAAGCAAAAGATTCTTTTTGAATAGTCACTCGTACGAGCAAGCAAATGGCTCGTACGAATGACAATTCACTCGTACGAAGGACAACTTCACTCGTACGAAGAAGTGTTTCTTCTGACAAAACTTAACACTATGCACACATGCAACTGTTTTTCAACACCAACAACTAAACGTCGTACTAAATCAAGATAGGAGGATATCTTGATTCGGTCGAAACGACCAAAACTTTACAGACGCAACAAACAAAGACCGTACAATTACTGACGTAACTAAGAACAAGCGACAGACACAAAAGTATCAACAAATTCCCCCTTAACTGTTGCTTGGTCTTCGGTCTTCATTTCTAATGGCCTGCTTTGGACCATGAGCTTCTGGCATGAATGTCGAACTGAGTCGAACCAACCGAACTGAGTCGCATCCACACAAATATGCATCAACACATATGTAGAAATGTTGGGCTTATATTATTGAAGGTTTACACATTAGTGCTACATTTGGGCTTATTAAAGGGTTTTGGGCTTCCTAGTGCCTCGTGGGCCTAGGGTTGTAACTAGTGGGCTATATGATTAGTATAAAAATATGTATTAGGTTAATATTTTGAGGCTAGTGAGTTATTATTGAAAAACTTGTATCAGACACTATTCAGGTGTATGCAAGTTGGTTTTTGATTCAAGAGTTGTTCTTCATTCTAATCTGTATTTCCGCAATCGATTAGTCTCACGACACCTGTTAGATCCGATTTATTGGACTTACAATTGGTATCAGAGTCTGCTGTACAATACAGGCTCTAGGTATCGTAGATCGAAGAACCATTCAGAATTGAAAGTTGTTGCTGTTCAACCCGGATTACTGTTCAGAGTTGAAGATTGCTGTTGTTTTATCTTGCATCGCTACTGTTCTGAAGAACACGAAGAAGATTTAAGGATTTCAGATTCGGCACTATTGCGAATTCTGAAGAAAACGTAGAAGTTTTAAAGATTTCGGATTTGAAGATCCCAAAGAACACGAAGGAGATCATCCATCTCGGATTGATTCCGGACTACTATTCTTGGAAAATTCTCAACAACCTAATCCGGATTGATCATATTTTGGATAAGGATAATTGTTCAAATTGTTTGTGTTTATCTGTTGCAGGATATTCGGATTACTGTTGCATTCGGATAAGGACTCTCATCTCTGATTAGGACTTCATTCCGGATCAAGTTCATTCCTGGTCAATCTTCATTCCAGATTAAACTTCATTCCGGATCAAGTTCATTCCGGATTAATCTTCATTCAGGATTAATCTTCATTCCGGATCAAGTTCTTAATTTCGGATCACTTCATTGCTTTCCGGAGATTCATCTAGGAATTATTTTGGTTTCTTATCTCGGACCTGTCTATCTCAGACTCATCTCAGATTTGTCTATCTCGGAACTGTCTATCTCGGACTCATCTCGGACCTGTCTGTCTTGGACTTATTTTCGGATCATTGTTCACTATAAGAATTTCAAATTAACTTTAATTTAATTTACTTAGTAATTTTAGTAAAGTTAATTATGATGAACAGTTATTTGACCGCTCAAGACTTGACCAATGCCACCTTGGCTGCACTGCAATCACAGACTCTGGCCCTTCATCAAGATTAGATCAAGTTATTGGCACTTCAACTAAGGTGCGTCGTTTGTTATACGGAGATGAATACTATGAGTGGAAGTTCAGATTTGAGCAGTACTGCAAGGCCAAAGAGCCTGGGGTTTGGAGATGTATCATGAACGGTCCATGTACAATCGTTTACAGTACTGCTGAAGATCCAAATACAAAGATTCCAAAACCAAGTCATTTGTGGACTCCCGAAGATGTGAAAATTATTGAAGAAGATGAAAAGGCTTCAGCTGTGCTAACAATGGCACTCGGACCTGACATTTCTATAGTTGTCAGAAATTGCAAGACAGCTAAAGAAGTGTGGAGTGAATTGAAAAAATTTTATGAGGGAAACGCTGATATGAAGGCAAGTAGAGTTAATCAGCTGAATCAACAATTCAGCATGTTTAACCATATTTATGGGGAAACCATTGAGAACCAGATCAGAATAGATGTGAAGCTCATTTCTCAGATGATTTCAGCCAAAATCACTCTTACCAACAGTGCGACGAACAGACAGCTATTAAATTCGTTACCGAAGAGTTGGGATGCTGATGTTGGAATGATCAAGAAGACGAAAAATCTGAATGATGTCACTCTCATAGAAATGATCGCAACTATTAAATCTTGTGAAGAGATAATAAGCAGAGAGACATCAATCATCAAAGCAGTCTGATGGCGGCTGGTATTACAGGGCAAAATGCAGTGTTAATATCACAAAATCTTGTTTATAGCCCTTTGCAAGGAAGTTCTCACACACCGGGTAGCTCAAACTTGGTGTAGACTCCTCTCGCCTCACCACAGAAGACCCAGTATGTCTATGGTCTTTAGTCTCAGACTCCTACTATGATTTCTGCAGTGCAGGTTCAGACACAATATCATGCTCAGTATCCTAACATGGTGTATAGTCCCGCCATTCCCGCTACAGCTCCCAAGGCGGCATTCCTCAATCTGTTGCTCCTGCACTGGCCCCTACTCAAGCTGTGTCCAATTTTGCTTTTCTTACTAAAGAGAATGAGGAGAAATTGGCTATAGCTGCCTCAATGATTAACAGTTTAAATGCCTTTTTAGCAGGTGACCTGACTCCCCCATCTATTCTTCCAACTGAAATAGATCAAAAAATGGAGGAGGATTTGGACGAGATTGACGTGTCCTGGAATCTTGCAATGGCTGCTTTCGGCGTCAACAAGTTTCAAAAGAAGTACGGGAGGAAACCATTGTCAAATCTAAAGACTGGGCTGACAAAAGATAAGCTCAGGTGTTATAGATGTCATGAGCCAGGACATTTCGCAAGGGAATGCAAGAAGCCGCCATCTGGATATGTCTCATCCAGAGTAGCAGATATACAGAGCAGTGGCAGACAGCTCGTGCCAGTCTCTCCTTCAAAGTCTACTACAAGTCCCTCAAGCAGCTCTGGCGGGAAATCAACAGCTTTGGTGCCACAACGGCACGAAGGATTCAACTGGGCAGATGCTGCAGCTCAGATGGAGACTATGAATCTTTCCAAGAACAGTAATCACTGCATGATGGCGCAGATAACTGAGACACCTAATCTTTCAGAAACAGTAAATCGCATTCTCTGTTCAGATAGTTGTCATTTTAAATTATCACAAATGCGCGCCCATAATTCAACTCTTGTAGTTGAATATCAACAAGCTGCATCACAGAACATCGCACTTAAACATAAGAACAAGCTTCTTATGGAAAAGGTCGAAGCACAAAAACAAGACATAGCTCAGCTAAAGCTGGACTTGAACCAACAACAATGTTGGGTATACGACTATAAGCTAAAATTAGCTGAAAAGGGCGTAGAACTTCAAGCAGCTTTAGCTAAGCTAAATTCCTTGACAGGGAAGTTTCAAGAAAATGAAATAAATATTAAAAAATTTGAAACTTCCAGCAAGCTGGTCAAGGACTTGTATGATTTACAGCTTAATTATCAGAAAATTATACAAAAGGCCTTGGGTACAATAGGGCTCCTCCACCATATAATCATAACTATACAAGAATGCCTGAATCTGAGGATGAACTAGAAAATGCAGAAAATATGATGTATGGCAAACCATCAGATTTTCAAAACCGTGGAAGCCCTATTACCCAAAGTTCTCTATGCCAACTAAACTCAAGAGGGATGATGTTTTCTTTCCTACCACACCATTTTCACACGAATCTGGTAACTATCCATCTTGTAATTCAGATGACTTAGATAAAATGTCGTCTAATGACGAGGCAACAACATCACCCCCAGAATCAAAAAGTGAAAATTCTTCTGAAACTAAAACTGACTTAGGGAACGCTACTGACGTTTCTACCTCATGTGCAAAAGAAATATTAGTTGAGGATATTACAGTTGGTGATCAAGAAGATTGTCTGAATTCCACTTCAGACAATTCAGCTGCTGATTATGATTTTTATAAACCTGCTTTTGACATTTTGAATCAATTTATTACTGAACAATTTAAATTCTCAGACAGTGTTGGTTGTGTTGATAGCGTAGATGGTTTTAATTCTGGGTTTTCATCTAATGCTGATAATAAATGTGATAACTCTTGTGATGAACACATAAATTTTGCTACAGGCACAGCATCGACAGGTGATACTGTTTCCTTAGTTCCTACTGAAGAGACTGGAATTTCTTCTCAGGAAGTGCCATCTGTTGATGCTAATCCCAGGGTTGACAGTGAAGAAATCAACCACACAACTGAATCTATGAAGAATGCCACTGGCATAGTACGAGAAGAATCAGGCGAATCAGATTCTGAAATGATAGAAAATGAACATTCTCTTCCTGCAGATTCATATAAAAATCTTGAAACTAAATCTGTCGGAATCTCAAACTTTTCAAAATTTAGAGATTCCTCCTGCTGATGAGATTCCTCCTGCCGATTCAAATAAAAATCTTGAAACCGAATCTGAATCGGGATCTCAAACTTTTCAAAATTTAGAGATTCCTCCTGCTGTTAATGCTTCAAGCTCATCTTCTGTCAGTTCGGAAAAGTATGTCCTTGCTGAATCACCTCTCTTCTGCAGAATCTGCCACACAAAATGGTTTGAAAATTAATAATAAGAAATGGAGAACACGTAGATCCAAAATGAAGAAAACCAAACTGGCGTTAGATAAATGAAAAGGCGATTGCTAAATCAGTTCCTCATTATGAGAAATTGACTCAGCAGTCCCAAACTAAATGTGTTAAGCAATAAGTTGAACATAAATCAGTTAAATTTGTGCCTAAGTCTACCAACTCCAAATTGACTAATTCAAATCATAAAACTTACAAGTATGATGATGGTTGTGTGCAGGCAACAGCAAAGACCAAATCCTTGCACCAGCCGTCAGTACCAGAAAGCAAGAAACTAACAGACAATTGCCTAGAATTTCCCAAGCTGAAGGGACTGTTTTCTTTCAGAAGAGGCAGACCTGTTTCAACTGTGGATTTCCTGGGCATATTGCGCGAAATTGTCAAAAAGCCGTCACACCTTCCAAAGCATTATTCTCAAAATATCAGAAAGCTATGCCTAATCGCCTATATTAGGCTCGATTTCCTACGGCTAAGCCTTCTGATCAAGACTGGAACATGGCTAAGAAGCAAACTCACAAATCTCTAAGACCTTCAGGTTCTCTGAATCCTTCTAGCACTCCATGGACTGTGCAGAAGTCTAACTCGCTAACCTGGAGGCCTAAGATATTGACCAAGATTCAGCCTTTTGCCCCAAAATCAGACAAATCAAAAGCATCATCGACCTCATCCTCAACTAATTTAATTTTTCGTGAAGTTACCTATGTTGATGCAAATGGCATGCCCAGATCGTCAATGGCCTAGGTTGCATATTCTAACTAAAACCTGTTGAAATGTGCAAGAACAACTCTGGCGAACTCTCGTCAGACTCTGGTATATCGATAGTGGCTATTCCAGGCACATGACAGGGGACATCTCGCAGTTGAATGACATTCAGTTTTTTGATGGCGGGTTTGTCTCCTTCGCAGGTGGTGAAACAGGAAAGATCACTATGAGAGGAACTATATGCAACGGAGCTCTCAACTTCAAGAATGTGAATTATGTACCAGAGTTGAAGCATAGTCTTCTGAGTGTGTCTCAGCTCTGTGATAATCATTTAGATGTTCTTACCAACAAAGGGTGTTATGTGCTGAAACCAGGCCTCATCATTCCAGATGAATGGATTCTTCTCAAAGAGACACGAAAAGGAAATGCATATGTCATCGACATGAATAAAGCCCCAACCGACAAGCTTACCTGCATGTTCTCGTCGACTGCTGAGCATGATGCAATGTTATGGCACAGTCGACTCGGACATATCAACATGAAGAACTTAAATAGACTTGCAAAAGGTAGTTAGTCAGAGATCTACCGGTTCGGGATTTTATGCAGATTGAAAAGTGAGAATCGTGTTCTCGTGGGAAACAACATCGACAGCCACAGAAGTCTAAACCCGCACCTTCCATGTCTCAAGTCTTAGAATTGCTTCATATGGATCTCTTTGGTCCGACAGATATTCTGAGCATTGGCGGGAAGGCATATTGTCTGGTTATTATTGATGACTACTCACGATTCACTTGGGTCTTCTTTCTGGCATAAAAGAGTGAAACCGTTGAGTTAGTTAAACAATTCATCACACTTATGGAAAACCAGGCAGACACCACCGTGAAGGCTATTCGGTGTGATAATGGAACAGAGTTTAAGAACGCTACCTTAAATTCTTTCTGCTCCTCCAAGGGTATGGATCGACAGTTTAGTGCAGCCAGAACTCCTCAACAAAATGGGATTGCAGAACGTAGAAACCGAACACTAATTGAAGTTGCGCGTACTATGTTGATCGAATCCGAACTACCTCTTCTTTTCTGCGCAGAAGCAGTCAATACCGCCTGTTATATTCAGAATCATGCATTGATCAACAAAAGGCACATGAAAACGTCGTACGAAGTGGTTGAAGGTCGCAAACCTACGGTCAAGCATTTCCGCAAGTTCAGATGCCCTTGTGTTCTTCTGCTCATGGATGCTAAGGGAAAATTTGAATCACGCGGGGATCCTTGCATTTTCATCGGATACTCTAAGAATACTTCCTATCGTGTCTATAACAAGATCAAGAAAATGGTAGTCGAAACCTACAATGTGGGTTGGCTGGAGGAGAATCCCAAGGACGCACGCATTGGTCCTGAATGGCTCTATGATTATTCCTCTTTGTTCAAATATGTTGATGTTCCTACTAATGTGACTGCAGGTACAGGCAAAACCTCTAACCATTCAACAATACCTATCTTAACTAAGGATGATGCCGATGCTGAACAGCTGCAAGATTCTTTTAAGCAGCTGAGTGTGGATCCACCTGGGTTCAATGAAGCTATATCTACACCTTCACCAGTATCGCAGAATCAGGAAATGGTTTCTGAACAGATCCCTCAGAATGGTTCCCCTAAAGTTGAGGCTCCAAACACAGAACCTCCTGTGACAAATGAAGAGCCTACCCCTCCTGATGTCTTAGGCTCATCTTTGTTTCCTGAGCCTATACCGCTAGAATGTTCTGTTTATTCATCAGTCAACATTCCCACTGGTGCAACTAATGAGGGGGAGTCATCTGGAGTTGCCTCACCGAGTGTTACAAACTTGCAAACAGATCTCCTTGTCCCTGCTACGCCGATACCACAACGTTTACAGCGCGATCATCCAATTGAAAATGTTATGGTCCTGTTACTGCAGTAGTTCGAACTCGCAGTCAATCAGGAGATATTAATACTTGTCTTTACTCTTGCTTTATCTCACAAATGAACCTAAAAGCATTGATGTCGCCTTGCAGGAACCAGGCTGGGTTGACGCTATGCATGAAGAACTCAAACAGTTTAAGAAGCTTGGGGTTTGGCAATTGGTGAAGCTTCCTCAAGGAAAACGTGCTCTTGGAACTCGTTGGGTATTTCGCAATAAACAAGATGACACTGGGGTTATTGTGAGGAACAAAGCTCGTCTGGTTGTTCAGGGTTTCCGCCAGATCGAAAGGTTGGACTACAATGAGGTTTATGCACCGGTAGCTAGATTGGAGGCTATTCGCATTTTCTTGGCATATGCATCTTACATGGACTTCACTGCCTATCAAATAGATGTCAAGACTGCTTTTCTTTACGGCACAGTGAAAGAGGAGATATACGTGGCACAACCACCGGGTTTTACTGATCCTGATAAGCCAGATTATGCATATAAATTGGACAAAGCTTTGTATAGATTGCATCAAGCGCCTCGCGCATGGTACGCAACTCTAACAGAGCATTTGCTTGCTCATGGATATACTCGGGGAACCATTGATCAAACTTTATTCATCAAACGTGTTGACAAGGATATCATTCTTGTTCAAATTTATGTGGATGACATTATTTTCGGTTCTACGGATGATGGGTTATGTCGGGAGTTTGAAGAGGTCATGAAGAAGAAATTTGAGACGAGCTCATTGGGGGAGATGACTATGTTTATGGGACTTCAAGTTCGTCAAATTCAGCAAGGAATATTGATTCATCAAGGAAAATATGTCAATGACGTTCTTGCGAAATTCAAGCTTGCAGATTCAAAGCCTACGGCTTCACCTATTGCAGAACGGCCTTTGCTAAATAAAGATGCTGAAGGAACGCCTGTCAATCCGACCATGTACCGGTCTATGATTGGCTCAATCATGTATATCACTGCAAGTCGGCCAGATATCATGTTTGCCGTCTGCTAGTGCGCTCGATATCAGGCTACTCCTAAACTCTCTCATTTACATGGTGTTAAAAGAATTTTTAGGTATCTCAAAGGGGCACCATCACTGGGCCTCTGTATCCTAAAAATTCCGAATTTGAACTGTATTCTTTCTCTGACAGTAATCTTGGAGGTATAGACAGGGATATGCGCTCAACTTCAGCTGGATGCCAATTCTTGGGAGATAGATTAATCTCTTGGCAACACAAGAAGCAGCAGACAGTTTCGCTTTCTACAGTGGAAGCAGAATATGTCGCAACCTCAGCTTGCTGCTCCCAGGTTCTATGGATGCAACACCAGCTTGCGAATTACGGGTTGACTTATCTAAACACAACAATTAATTGTGATAATGATGCCACTATCCAAATTGTCAAAAACCCTATTTTCCACTCCAAAACCAAGCACATAAATATCAAAGTTCATTTTATTCGTGATTGCTATGAAAAGGGTCTCGTTAAACTTGAGCAAATCCACACCGATGCAAATGTGGCGGATTTGTTCACGAAACCCGTTAGCAACGTGCGTTTTCAAGTGCTTGTAGATCTCCTCAAAATGATCCATTTTTCTAATTGAGCATCCTCTATCTTTCTGGTTAGTTTGTTGTCTTTCTTTTGTTTGTGTTTGCTTCGTAAATTTGTTCATGTGTATGCACAAATTTAGGGGGAGATATATTAAAAAAAACTTTTAGTTTCAAACAGTTTTTCAATGATTGGGAAATGAAATATTTTTTCATGATAAAGGTTTTGACTAACACATGTAAGGTATTGTAGAGGGAAAGACTTGAATCGAAGGTGATATGTTGATAGATCTAGATCTCAACCGGATAGTGTAAGCCAAATGATATAAACATAAAGAACTATATATTCAGTGGGTCACACACTATAGGCGTATGATTTCATGGTCTTAAATCCTACGTTGATAGATAGCCAACGCCTGAGTTTCGGGTCTTTATGTTGTTGAGTCATCCGGGGATATCTTGGCTGCCCTTCTATTGCATCCAGATTATATACAGACCTAGGCACAGTCAGGATATCTTTAGAAGAGCCAAAATAGTAGGGCCAAAACCTTAAAGGAGGGAACTCTCACTCTGAAAATATTCCGGGAATTCAAACATACCACTTAAGGTATTTGCCCAACCCTCGTCAGATACTATTGGTCCCTCTGTTGTACGAAAGTACTGACCTGTTCACCAATAGTCTGATGTTGTAAAAGATAAAGGATGATCTCAGTATACTCACCGGCTACGATGAATCGTTGTGCTTACCTTGATTGCGGGGGTATGCCATGGTATGGGACACACGGGTATCATAGTATAATACTACCTTAAGCATATCATTAAGATAGAACTAGAAGGTTGAGTTTTAGGTTTAAATGGACAAGTATATTGACAATTTCTTAGACCAGTCTGACCCAGCTCACATAAAAATTGTTCCTTAGTCGACTTTAAAAACGATTTGATCCCATAGCAAGGCTGTGTATATGTTTTTATTTAAATATTTTACTTGCTTTTGTAGTTGGTAAAGAGTGGTTGGATGCTTGGTAAGTTAAATTGTTGATTTTTGGTCAGATGTTTTCTGTCAAGGGATATTGGACTGGTCTGCTAAGTTTTGAAATTGGGCCAATCCAATAGAAGTTCTGAAAATCTTAAAATTGAACAAGTATGGGATAACAGTGGTACTGTTCCGAATTGGGCTTTCAAACTCTTCCCGGATAGGCCCACTGATAATTCACTATTCCGGACTGGGCATTACATAAGCCCAATCCGGATTGTTTGTTAATTCGGATGATGGATTCCGGATTGATTTGGGCCCAAAGGTTTTAGCCCAAAGCCCGTACCGGAATCCTATATAAATGAATCAGAGTTACATTTCGGATCATTCACAAAAAATTCTCGAAATCCTCTGTTCATCTCCGAATTCACTGTTCATCTTCCATTTCGGTTTTCATCTTAAATTCATCCGAATTAGGTATAAAATGCTCTATAATCATGAAATTTAATGATAATCTTCAAATATTCATGCATTTCGGATAACATTTCGGATTGGTCTTCAAAGTGGTTGTTATTTCGGATTTCATTCCAGATGAGTACTCAACCGAATTGAATGAACTCGGATGATGTCCATCCGGATTGATGAAAGGTTCATCCGGATTACTGTTGAACTGTTTTCGAATCCGGATTCCAATGTCTGAACCTTTGAGCTATCTTGAACCTTTTCAAGTGACCTCTAAACTGGTTTGAACCTTTCTAAATAGTTGAACCTTTGAAATATGTTTGAACCGTCCGATTTTTGTTGACCCTTAATCCTGATGAACTCTCTTGAAGTCAGTTAGTTTTGTTGAGATTGAGTTAACTTGGTTATTATTTCTGACAGAAATGGCGGAAGAAGCGTTTGATGCAGTTATGCTGGTGGAGGAACAGTTTCGCAACCAAGCAGGATATTTATCAGACCCGCCAACGGAATTTTTCCAGGAGCTTAGATCCATGATGGCTGGGTTAAATGAGTGCAAGATTGCATACGCTCTTCGAGCCAACCCAGTTATATATCGAGATCTTGTGCACACTTTTTGGAAGAGAGCTAGATTCCATTTGAGAGGCACTGATGGGAGGCCATACATCAGTTCACAGATTCAGAGAAAAGAGATTTTGGTGAATGAAGCCTGTGTTCGAGAAGTATTGCAGTTTGCTGATGCTACGAGTGATCCAACCTTGTATGTGAAGGAGAAAGTGTTGCCTGTTCTGACTGAGATGAGTTACGAGGGAACGTATCCGCCTTTGCTCAAGAAAATGTTTCCCGCTTATTGGAGATTGTTGGTGCATGTGTTTATGCAATGTATCTCTGAGAACAAGGGAGGGTTAGACCAACCAAATCAAACCCAAACTTCGGCAATTGTGGCTCTTGTTATGGACTGGAAATATAACTTCTCTGGTTATATTTTCGAGAATATGAAGAAGATCTTGGAACAGTCGAAGAAGAGAATGTTTCTGCTATATCCGCGTTTTGTACAGTTGATTTTGGATGCTCGGTATCCTGATCTGACCAAGGATGCTTCTGATGTGAATCTGTTGAATATGAAGCCGATGGGACCAACTATTTTTGGAACTATGAAGAAAAACCGATCAACATCAAAGACTATTTTCGTCGGTCGCATACCGTTGAAGAAGTTCGGAAGGTTTGCTGAGGTGATTGGACAGGACATTCCAACACCTAAGCCAGTTAATGCTATGGTCGATGAGGAACATGATTACCAATGAAAGAGAAAGAGGTTGAGTTTTAGGATCTAGTTACTGATGCTGATACAGATGAGGAACAAGCTTTCTTGGACGAAATTACAGATTTTAATGCTAATCTGCCTCCAGTTTTGCCCGAACTTACTACAGAGAACCTGGAAGCTCTTATTGCACACTTGAAAGAGATACAAGAGCAACAAAGTGATCCTCCTCTTGTGATACCTTCTGTTGATAATCATGTTGGTATGGTTGAGTCTGACGAAGAGATTGACGAAGAAGAAGTGCCATTGATAAAGAAACGACGGATGGAGACTGTTAAAGAACCAAGTCATTCTGAAGTTCATGTTGGTAGTGTTGTTGAAGAATCTACACCTGTCACACCTAATTCTGTCACATCTTCATTTGCTATGTCGTTGATGGATGCTCCGAGGATCGACTCTACTATTCCTGCTGAACCAACAGTTGCTCACATTGCTACACATTCTACGGTTGTATCTGTTCCAGCGGACTCTGTATTGCAAATGATGGACATTAGCGGTAGTTCAATGGGAGCCGAAGGATCTGGAGCAGGTGGTAGTGGTTCAGGTGGTGTTGAGGGTGATGCTACAGAATATTCAAGGAGACCAGAGAAAAGAGCTTTTGAGTTAAGTGGTCTGGATAGCGATGACGAAGATGTAGAGGTTGATGTTGTTGATTTGAAAAAGCGGGTGATCGTACTTGAACAGGAAGTTGTACTTAAAGATGCTCAGATTGCTTCATTGCAGACACGCATAGACGTCAGGGACCAGACGATTGATCAGTTGCAAGGGGATGTTACTATGTTGATGACACTGGTGTTTGATTTGAAGGCGAAGTTAGAGAACAAGTTTGGTCAAGAATTTTCTGATCCAACCGATGATCCAATGAATATTAAACATCGGCATAGAGCAGCCGAGCAGAGAGCAGCCGAACAAAGTGAAGATGATAGAGTAGCTGCTGAACAGTTAGCTTCTGATCGTCAAGCAGGATTGGATGATTATTTACGTGATCCAAGGAAGAAGTACACTGCTAGTCAGAAACGTTCAACGGCGCAAAAGAAAACGCAGATGATTCTTCTGAAAAATGTTGACGTAAATCCACCATGAGAACTTTCAGTTGAAGGATCCTTCCAACCAATCCGAGAGGTATGTCATGGAATTCGGTTCGAGTTATTACAGCAAGGTTGGAAATAAGTCGAAAGTGCTCAGTTGGATGTATGATCACGTGAAGAAGATGTGGATTATCATCAGGCAGGACGGTACTCGTGAATATTATTCTGAGGAATCTCAATTTGAAACTTGGACAAAGATTGCATTGACTGATCTGTTAAGAGCTCCTTACACTGATGATGTTACTACAGAACGTGGTCCGGGTTGGAGGTTTTTCAAACGCTTGGTGCAGGAAGTGAAGACTGGTTTTAAGACGATGAAAACGGTTGAGCCATATTTACGAGCGGCAAAAGGGGTTCGTGATGCAAGGACTGGGAGGCGGTTTAAATCGGTGATGTGGCCTCCAACAGATAAAGAACTCGTCATACCGGTTGCTCCGACATTCCCCAAAGGAATTCTGAAGAATTTTAATTTCTGGTTGTATGATCCTAAGGTTGGGAGTGTGGCGATTGTGATAAAGGAGAAGGCACTAAACGATATGGTTGATCTGGTGAGTTTTCACGATGAAGATCTGCAAGTTCTTGCTGCAAATCAAATTCGAACGGCAGAATGTATGATGTTTGTGCTAAAGATTGGAAGACTGCTGTGGCTGGGATAATTGCGGGGAGATTGGGCGTTGATGCGCTACCTAAGGACTAAAGGCCTAATGTTGTAAACCTAGAGGGAGATTGCTGGGCTTACATTATTGAAGGTTTACACATTAGTGCTACATTTGGTCTTATTAAAGGGTTTTGGGCTTCCTAGTGCCTCATAGGCCTAGGGTTGTAACTAGTGGGCTATATGATTAGTATAAATATATGTATTAGGTTAATATTTTGAGGCTAGTGAGTTATTATTGAAAAACTTGTATCAGACACTATTCAGGTGTATGCAAGTTGGTTTTTAATTCAAGAGTTGTTCTTCATTCTAATCTTTATTTCCGCAATTGATTAGTCTCACGATACCTGTTAGATCCGATTTATTGGACTTACAAGAAAAACACAAGAGTAGCCATTAATCACACATACAAACCAAGGAACAAAAGGTTTAGATCTGTTGAGTCTTGGCGAGCTCCACTCCTGGTCCGTGAGACCCTGTTGGAGTGCTTGTGTTGTCCCAATAGGCGTGGTACACTACAAACTTAGTGGATGGAATGACAACCATTGTCTAGGCTTGGTTGCTTATCGGAAGTACCTGGGACCCCTGGATCTTCGACGAACAACCTCCATCGCAATTGATTCAAGACATCAAACATCAAAAATGTAAAAGATAGAAAGATGTAGAAGATGAAAACCTTTTATTACTGAATCATTCATCACGTATTTACAAACCGAAAGAGTATACATCATCCTCCCCATCCTGGTTTAGGCCACACATACCTAAACTATGACTTTCTCTCTCTAGACACACAATCTCTCTCTAGGATCACCTAAAACTCTCTAGAAAGCTCTCTCAAATCTTTCTCTCAAGGCTTACTCTGATCTATGCTATATAACACACATATATATAGACTAGGGACTAAACTCGGACAAACATATTGCCCATGATACAACAAACTCGGATCACTAAGTCCAAAACAAACCTATCTGAATTTACATAAATTCGGACATTCCATCAACATCTAACAAACTCGGACAACATCCCTAGTCCGAATTTAACTGATAAATTCAGACAAGACATACATTATAAATCAGAATGCTCACTTGGACCTTTGACTTCTTTGACTACAACGGATAAAGCACAGTTACCCGGCAGGAACTGCACTTACAGACCCCCCTTAACTGTTGCTATCAGTTATAGTCTGACACTATCTTCAGTCACCGGATACGACATTCACACTTATTTATGTCGGCACACATATTAATGTATTAGTTACACATTGATTGATCAACGAATTTCATAGACGCTATACCATGCATATCAGTTTTCAATACAAGGCTTACCAAATGCTTTCAAGATTCATTTACTACAAAAAAAAACACATGAATTCGCCAACAATTTTGTTGACTTTTTACTTACCATGCATTTCAGGAAAGTAAGCTTCATGGCCAGAAACAAGAATCAAGGAAACCACAAATGATGCCACATTTTGAAGAGTTTGTCCTTTATATACCGTATTCATGCGGAAATATAGGGACCAAAGCCTTGATTATTCAAAACTCTATTTTGTTAAAATGTCAGTTTATAAACTCCTTTCATTTTGGATATGTTTGTAACAATACTCATAACTCTTGTGTCGTGGTTTGAAACAATACATTGACAATAGCATTGTAGTTTATTTTATCATATATTATGTTTACTTTATCGCATACAATGAGAACCTTTCAAGGTCACACACATGCGCTTTCGCTACTAGCAGGGTGTGACAACCAGCGCCTGCTCAGCCTCAACTACAGCAGCAACAACAACAACTTGATGATGATCTCTCGCCACCATCGCGGCCCCCGCCCTAACAACCGCCATAGTACACACAACACGTTTTCAACGACTTGCCTCCTACTGCACGGGAGGTCGCTCCGGACTTCGATCGCCGCCTCCGACGTGAGGAGCTCTATCAAATGTGG
This sequence comes from Scalesia atractyloides, assembly GCA_947069175.1. Lineage (NCBI taxonomy): Eukaryota > Viridiplantae > Streptophyta > Magnoliopsida > Asterales > Asteraceae > Scalesia > Scalesia atractyloides. The sequence goes on along the minus strand of CAMTDV010000001.1, from coordinate 48,283,908 downwards.
TCGGTTTAGACGCTGATGGACTTGCGGGGGGGGGGGGGGGGGGGGGGGATTGGGGGAGCTTCCACTGTGTGACGTCACAACCACCAAAGAAGGACGACTAGTCTATATTAGTTTAGTTTTTATTTTGTATTAGAAATTCAGTTGTAGTTTTGTTTTGTATGTACAAATTGATTATATATTTATGCAATTAATCTTTTATTTATAGATGTTTGTTTGGAATGTTTTTAATCTTTTCTAATATTTCTATAACATATTGTATGATATTTTAGTTAAACATGTTAGTGTAATTTAATAAAAAATAGGTTTTGTAAATTGTTAAAATAATAAATATTATAGAACCAATGTAAGAATAAAATCGGTTAAATTTTTTAAAAGAATAGCATAATAAAATCGGTTAAAATTTAAAAATATATATTTCTTTAAAAATAAAACCAAAATCTATAACTTTTCAACCAAAAACACAACAAAAAAAACCCAAACAAAATACCACACCTCTATATACGCAGCGTATAGATACAGCCGACGAACAAAGATTGACAACTTTAGCTTTGCTCGTTGACCTCATACCCAAACGCTATGCTATGCCCGAAACGCAAGCGACATGTGTGTTATGGGTGTGGTGTTATGGGTGTCAAAACAGCCGGGCTTTAAATAACAAAAATGCTTCAAAATAATTTGGAAAATCCAAACATTCCCTTCCCCTCTCAAATCCAAAGCCCCTGAAACCCTCTTCCCGCGCCCTGCTCAAATCTGCTGCATCTCCACCGTCAGACTCCACCAATTCACCATACTTTCCGGTGGCTTCTTCATTTCTCAATCCTTAGCCTTCATTTCTTCTCTAGATCTTCCCCATTCAAAACCTAGAGCTTCAATTGTGTAATTAATGCATACAACTAACTAACTGCATCTTCAAATTGGTTACAATTGCAACTTAATCTTTAATTGCGATCAATTGCACTGATTGATTACTTTTTGTAGCGAAAATAATATTGAGGAGATATGAGGAAGACGACGTTCAAGGGAGCGAATGTGTTCATGTCCAGAAACTTGGTGGCTCCTGAGATATTTGATTCGCTTCACGATGTTCTCAAAGATAATGGAGCTGATATTGTTCTATGTTGTGATCCTTCTAGGAATGGACCTAGTGATTTCCACATAATCTCCTCTCGAGATCATGTATGTATGTCTGCCTAGGGTTTTTACTTTTTATAGTATTGGAATGTATTCTATTTGTTTTTGTAAAGCTCACCGATTGTTTTCGACGTAGGAAAAGTTCAATGATCTGCGCCAGAAAGGTTGTAATTTGCTTGGTATGGCTGTGAGTTTATCCTCTCAGGTTCCTTGATCTTTGTTTGTTGGTTTATATGTTGTTTATTACGGAGTGTTTCAGTTATCGTGTTTCTTTGTTCCGAAATACTCGAATTTAGTATTCTTAGTTCGTAATTGGTTTATACTTACTGTGGTTACATAAAGGGGCCTTAGTTTGAGTTATTCGCAGTTGATTAAACTTTTTCAAGTTTTGATGATTAGAAATTATTATGCTAAACGTTATCATGAGCATGTGTTTAGATACATATAAATATTCACTTTCAAATAATTCTTACCAGATGGAAGTTTCTAGATATTTTCTTGAATTTGATAAAACACTGTTTTAATTTTAGTTTACATAATTGATATTATATTAATCTGAACTGATAGAGAGTTCATAGATCCCTGACATTCTTATAGTGCTTAAGGCTTTTCTAATGAATCTATTGAATGCAAGTCTATTTCCATGTTCAGTCAGATGCTTAATTTTTCTTGATTTTGACATTTAAATTCATTGGTCATTTGGTCAACAAATGTGACAATGTGTTACACTGGGCTATTTGTACCTTTGTCAGGTCCTCAATGTGTGTTTTCCTGTGCAAAAGAGAACAGAATGCTGCCAAAACAAGGTTTCACTTGTTGCCTTGCGATGGATGGAGTAAAAATACTGGCATCTGGCTTTGACATGAAGGAAAAGGTTCTTTTTTTTCTGGTTACTGATTAATATAATTACAAGTATTATGTGATGCTATGTATTGATATGTATAGCTGACAAATAGCTATAATTGTTTTGAGCATTGCATGGCTCTCTGTTGTGTGATGCTATATGTACATGATTATTTACCGCCAACAGAAATAAACTGATATCATTGTTCATGATGACCTTTTCTGTTTATTTTTTTTCTTTTTTTCCTTTTCATTTTTCACTTTAAGCTGGATTTTACCAATGTTTTTGTGTATCAGTTTAATACAGTTGGCAGCACTGGGAGTAGGTCATTGACTTCTATGATTTTTGCTTTGTGTCCTAACCACTAGCTTTCAGTTTGTTTAGTTAGTACATCTATTACCTCTTTCTTAATATAGGGGACATGTCAGACATGAAAGTTGATATCCTTTTTATGCTAAGTGTTGAGATAGTTTGGCGGATATATAGCAAGTAAATATACAAGGGGGGAAAAAGTCTCCTTTCTGTTTTCATATAATATTTGCTTATTTATATGTTATTTTAATATATAAAAGCCGTGTGGCTGCAATATTTGACGGCATAATTGATATTTCATCTCTTTATATATTGTTTATGGACTCGTCATTTCTATATATAATTTTCAAGTGTGATCATATCTGTAAATATTTTTTTTTTTTACCCGGCTAAGGACATTACATTATATTTACAATTTCTTGTAGGATGAGATTGGCAAGTTAGTGACTGCTATGGGAGGTGTGCTGCAAACTAAAGCATCATCAGATGTTAGCTTTGTAATTGTGAAGAATGTACTAGCGGCAAAGTATAAGGTTTCTCTTATGTCTTGACTCTTGACATTAAGTATTATAAGTTTTTATGCTAGTACGCAATTGTTTGCCAAATTGTTAAATTGTTATTGAGTACTCTACTTTGCTTTTCTTGCATGTTATGCAGTGGGCTTTGAACAATTTGAAGAAACCGATCGTCTCTGACAGTTGGTTGCATCAGTGCTGGAAGGAGCATCGTGTTGTTTCTCATGAGCCTTACCGAACTCTTCCATTTTCTGGGTTGACAATTAGTGTCACCCAAGTTCCTTTAGGTTTACTAGCTTATTTTATGAATATTGGAAAATATGTTATTATGTCTTGCTAATATGTTTCTTTATTATAGATGAGCGAAAGGGGATAGAAAAGCTTGTCCAACAGAATGGGGGCAAGTACTCTGCTGAACTCACAAGAAAGAGCACTCATTTAGTTTGTGATATATCCTTATTTTAATTTCCATAAAAGTAGTTTAAATTATCAAAATGACAAGCACATGATATTACATATGCAACTTACATAAATTTGATTTGATTGCTTTCATCATTTCTTGCATCATGTATAGTCTTTAAGTGGATTATTCCAAGTAAATGCTTCTGAATTGTCTTGAAAAACTTATGCTTCTTTAACTGCTAACACGCTCCTGAAGGTGACAAATACAAGGTTGCCAAAAGATGGGGTCACATTCATATTGTTAGCAGGACATGGTTTAATCAGTCTGTTGCTAGAAGAGGTAGCGTTTGACTTTGACGCCATAAATTAATAACGTTTAAACATTGTTTCTGATCATATATTATCTTATGTGATAAATAGCATGTCTGAATGAGGAGTCATATCCTGTCCAGAAAACCTCCGTCACATCCACGAATAGTCAAAGAACTTCCTCAAAGGTTGTCAAAAACGCAGAGGGCAGTTCCTATCAAGAGATTTCATGTGACGGGATGGTAGATGCTGACCTGGAAGCAACTCTCTCCCAGAATATGGCATCTACTATTTCAGATATTCCTGTCCCTGTCAGCGATGACAATACCAGTATACCACCTTGCGTACAGCATAAAACTTCATTTAAAATTAACGCATGTGTTGCTGAGGACTCTCAGTCTGAAGACAACGATTTGTATCTGTTAAACTGTAAAATTCATCTTGTTGGTTTTGATGCTTCTGAAATGCGGAGATTGGTCAACATGGTCCGCAGAGGAGGTGGGTCCCGTTATATGTCTCTCAATGAACAATTAACACACATTGTTGTTGGATCTCCTTCAGAAAGGTAAAGATCTTCTCATTCCAATTAGTTATCTTATATTTATTTTAACTGTTGTAACATTTACGTTTATTGCAGTGAGAAGAAAGAGGTAAGAAGCCTTTCTGCCATGGGTGTCATCAATGTGGTAAAAACAGTATGGCTTGAGGATTGTGAACATGAAAAGAAAGAAATTCCGGTACTTCGGAGACATGCTGCTTATGACTTGCTCCTCCCAAAAGGTGCGGTACTTCATCATATAATCTCAATATGTTTATATCTTTGTTCACTAACTGCAATTCCTGTTTGTAGACTCCATATCCTATAATAAGGGGTCTGTAAACGGCATACCTGGTCTGAAACAAGGGAACCCGTCAACCATTCAACCGGCTTTTTCAAATGATCTGCCCAAAAGGTATATGAAATTTTGTTTTTTGATGTCTTTGCAGTAGAAAAGGGGACTAAAACTATAATGAGTACAAAAGTTCTCCTGTGAATTGTTTTCTTTTTTTTATATTGGCAGTTTGAGTGAGGGCCGACAGAAGACGCAGCAATTTTATCAGCAACAAAAGGCAGGAAAAAAAATCAAGTGTATTTATAGGCCGATCATTTCGCTTTTCCATTTCATTCCCAGATGTTCAAGTATGCTTGTCTTTCTTCTCTTTATAAATTAGTTTTCCATGTTGAAAGGGCCAAACTATTGTGACTTGTTGGTATCTTGTGCGACAAACATTCGGCAACAGTTCTTATACACTTGTATAACATACGCCTGTACACACACGTAGAGAGAGTGAAAGAAACATGATTAAACGATAAGGGTTTATGTTGTCACATCACTTGGTTCACTCAAAATTTAACTCTAGTTTACAATTTTTATATGCGAATATCTTTTTAAATTTGGTTTTGATACCAAATTGTAATTCACAATTACTGGTAGATTATATAATACATATTAGTTAATGTTAGGGTCAGTATGTTGGCCAATGGGCTTTAGGGTTTAGGTTATAGTGCGATTCCTCTTTAGGATGCTGCTTAATGAGGTTGTAACGTGAGCTTTATTTGGTGAGTCGTTGCATAGCCTACTTATGTCTCATGCGTGTTGGGCTTCTTTAGGTTGTACATAGAGTTTTTCTTTTGCGTATCTATCTTAGTTTTAATATATTATTTTTAGTGTTTAAAAACTAACAAGTTAAAATATAACCTATAAATAATTTCTTAGCTTTTTTTAATACCAAACACCCCGCATTTGTGAGGCTCTAGCTCGCGCCTCGGATTTCGAGACGTATAATCCTTGGAATGCTTCACGCTCATTAAAACCAAGATGTATGGTGTTTATAATGTGGTTACATTGGGGCTCAATAATCTATATAGAGTATAGTACTACACATAGGTACCTTCTTTTTTTTGAACGGCTAATTTCTTTAATCCCCTGTCGTCTGTGGGACTTGAACCCAAGACCTTCCCCTTCCCAATCTAGGTGTTTTAAAGGCTTTGCTATTGCCAATGGACACATAGTTACCTTCTAATTTATGATAATCACATAACTATTAACTAGTCTAATATTCATTGATATGATGATAAATTAGTGAAGTGCAACAAGCTTTTCTGGACCTTTAACAGGTTATAGTTTCAACCATCTCAAATTTTTTACAAATTCAGTCACTCGAGTCCAGTTGGACCAACATTTCTGCCTGCCTTGTCAAAAAGATCATTAGCATGGTACATATACTTTTTTTTAAACAAAAAGAACTGTCATAAATGAATGATGGTTGAAAATGGATAGATATTAATATTAACCCTACAAACAATGGTTTTTCCAAATGCCCAAAATTGTTGTCTGCAACAGAGGCTTCAGCAGTTGAGAGATATTATTCTATAGTGAACTACAGATTTCAAGTTTTGGAAAAGAATAAGAATAAGATGAGAATGATGAGGAAGAAATGACAAAAATGCCCCTTTAAAACTGGAATATATTTGTTCATCTTTGTGTTCTCGATATAACTTATTTGCTGCTAATAATTTGTATACTATATGTTATTGAAAACCCTTGAATCACTTTTACTTATACGATTGTTTTTTTTTCTTGTTCACCTATATTTTTTTTTATAATTCGGTATCCGTTCAGAGAGGTGATATTGTGGATTGGATTCATGAAGGGGGGGTGAGGTGGTGGATTCTCAGATCAAGAAAACTGTTAATTACACAGTTGAAGCCCATGGTGTTCTATGCAGACCAACAGAATTAACTGGTGCTACTAATGTATCCTCTCACTGGATTCAGTCATGTTTACAGGTATTTGAGACATTTCCTATTTAGTAAAGTTGGAACGTACCATCAGTTAGTACGCGCTAATTTTAGTTCAACATTTTGTGGTTAAGGATGGACACTTGCTAGATGTTAGCAGTCACATTCTCTTTTCTCCGCTTCAATGCAAAGTTCAGTTGCCTGGATTTATCGGGCTTCAGTTCTGTGTATCCCAGTATGAGGAGAAGGATAAAGAGCTATTAAGAAACTTATGCCATGTTCTTGGAGGAAAATTAATTAAAAAGTTGACCAAAAAAGTCAACAATCTCATATGCAAATTCTCTGAAGGCCCAAAATATGAGGCTGCTTGTCAATGGGGGATGCAAACCGTTACAATCGAGTGGATCTGGGAGTGCATTAAACAGGTTCGGGTTTGTCCCTTAACTGTTTTTAATTTTATACTATTTCATGTTTGCATACTAAACCCATTTGCTTTTCATGGCAGAACAAAGTTGTTTCTTCGAATCAATTTCTGCCAAAAGAAGCAACCGTGAGTGACCGAGAAGCCGGAATGTGCACCATGAGCCAGTACCCAACTCAAGCAATTCGAATGATTTCCGCAACTGGTGAATCTCAACTAGCAAGTCAACCACAGGAACCCGTAAGTAATGATGCCCGGATTGCTGATAGTATCAGCACAAGGAAGGAGGACAAATATGCAGCTTTGTGCAGTAAAAAACCAAGACTATATGAAGATGGTGTCACGAAAGGTCTACTATCTTCTGTTTCAGTTCCCATAACTTCCGTCTGCAAGAATATCGCTACCGAAAATGCGGTTACTGAAAATGGCGGGGAGGTTTCCAAGTCGGTCCCTGATGTTGCATCTGCTATCGAGGATTTGTTAGAGCAGACAAGCAAGGTAAGAAAATATTGTTATTTGTGTTGTTATGATTGTGGTTGTTGTGAATGGCTTGTTAATAACATGGTCTGTTTTTAGATTCATGATCAGATGCCACCAGATAGAACAGCAACCGATAAAAACATATCTGAGGTATCACTTGATGCTTTGAATATTCTTTGCTCTGAACTTTAATGGTGTGGCAAAATGGGTGGGTCAGGTGACGGTTCAAAGTGGGTCCTTTATCACGAGTCTATTAATGATTAGTGTGTTAAGAATATGAGTATAACTATATTTTTTATTTTGTTCTTTTTACTTTATATTTTTGGAATATGACTCAAGTTGACCCATTTATAACTAAACAGGTTGATTATTTTTTATTGCCATTTAGCAGGTGTTTACATCCGATTGTTAACCATTTATAAGTAAACAGGTTGATTATTTTTAATGCCATTTAGCAGGTGTTTACGTCCGATTGTTCAAGGCTCGGGCATGATCTTCATAGCGGGGATCCTCATTCGGCATTTGGATTGTCTAAGCACTGGCTGGAAGGTGAGATGACATGTTGCTTTCTCTATTGACTGCTTTTGGATTATGTTCATGATACCATGGCTATTAATTTTCCAGGTCTAATGAAAAGGATGACATCAGCAACCCTGGAAAAGAAGAAAATGCCGGCATTTATGGAAATTTTAGTGAAACACAAACAGAATCTCAGGTTTGTGTTTTCTATTTCTTGCTGTTTATGCTTTTACTTTTATAATGATTATTTTTAACAAAACCAATTTTATAAGATAATAATGACACTTTAAATGAAACTATTTAGTAATCTCAAAACTAATTTATTACATTTTAGACGGGTTAAACATTCTATCTACTTATTTATTATTCGATTTATCTAAACAGGTTGGCCTATTTATTTGAACGGGTTAAACAGGTCAACCCAAACATGACCCATTTAATTAAACGGTTGAAACAGATCAATCCGATTATGACCTGTTTATTAAACGGGTTAGATATGACAACCTAAAGCATGATTATACTCATATCCTGTTTCTGCTGTGTCGGGAAGTAACACTCCCTAGTTTTCATGTAAATGAGCTGAAATTAAACATGTGTTGAAATAATGGTGGATTGGTGGCAGGTGGTGAGCTATGAAGAAGATTTATCTGGGAGGCAGATGATTATAGACAGAGTTCGAACACGAAGTGGCCTCACCCCCAACCCAAACTGAGACCAGGGTAAATATGTTATTCTAGTGTTATAAAATACCCATATCTGACCTGACAACTAGAACTATAGCTGTTTTCATAGTTATTTGATTTGACATAAAGTATATTCATATGTTTCTTCTCCAAAAGTTTGATATTTACAACCAAACTACATCCTAACACTCAAAATTTCTGTTAGGCAATAAAACATCATGAGTTGTTTTAACCCAGTTTTGATTCCCAACTCAAGAAACTTTTTATTTCATACATCTTTAAAAAGTACTTCCAAGGGTGGACCTTTGTAATTTACAATACCTGTCATGCATGTATCTTTAAATTCTCTTATACCCAGTATATTGGATTAATTAGTGATCAGTTATTTAACAACATAGCTGGGGTTATCGGCTATATTGACTTGGTTAGTAGTGTTGAGCTTGTGCTTAGCCAAGGTCCTAGGCACCTTTACTGAATCACTGTATGCAAGGGTTGCCATGCTGAAACGACTAGATTGCTTGCTAGTAAGTCAGTCTCATAGTCGTGATCTAGTTTGGAAATTGTATTTCCATTCATCTTTGATTGCCTTATGCTTTTTCTTTGTTCTCCATTGGGGTGTCGAACTTGAGCCGCTTGGTAATATGCACTAGACAGTTAAGTAGTGGGTTTGGGAACTTTGTTGCTGAATGTACTGTGAAATTCATGGCAGAGTGAAATGGTCGCCCTAAAGTTACATCGTGATCATGCCATTACTACCAAAAAATCATATTCATATTCGTAAAGTTACAAGCAGTTGAATATGACCTAGAGGTTGCAATACTTCCTCGGGGAACCCAACCAACAAATTGATGGCGAAGTTTTGCCAGAGGAAACACTGCTCATACATAATAGCTTTCCCTGTCCAGACTCGTATCGAGTGTCAGGCTATCTCATATGAGAAGATAATGCGGTCAAAAGACTTACGGTCGAGGCGTTGAGCCACACCTTGCGCTGAACAAATTTAAATAATAGCGAACGAAAGAATCAGTCGTGCCATTTATGGGCAAATCAAACTTTGAGTTTAAAGTCGGTCAACAAAAAAAATAGATCGAAAATATGAATTAACAAAGATAATTACCAAAACCACAAATAACAGAAGATTAATGCAAGATCAAGAAGAGAGGATTAATGCATTATTATCTACAATACTAGTAGATATCAAACATATATGCATGATCGTTTGAAGATCATTAAAGACATGTAAAATGATGATAGTTATAGTGAGCACTAAATACTATATTGTAAAAATGGGCTTTTTTATAAACCATTCCAACTATTGGAGATCTTTATAATCAAATCATAATGTTTAAAACATCCGGAACTCTTTAATATGAACTTGTAAAATTGTAAGTATTTAGAAATGTTGGGAGAGATTTTTATAAATCAAATCATAATGTATAAAACATCCGAAACTCTTTAATATAAACTTGTAAAGTTCTAAGTATTTAGAAATGTTGTAAGAATCGTATTTAAGATTAGAGTAAACTATAGTTTGAGTCTCTATGGTATAGGGTAATTGACACTTTGAGTACATATATATAAAAAATGTTAGGTTGAGTCACCAACCTTTCCAAATCCCGTCAATACACCCCCTTTATCACGTCAACGTTTATTTTAGTGTTTGAGCCAGGGGTATTTTGTAATCTTACCCCTATATATATACTTGAAAAAACAAAAGAAATTATATAATGTAATTAGGGGTGTGCATGGGTTGGTTTTGGCCTAAAACCATAACTATAATGGAGATATCGGTTAATAAAAAACCATAACCATAACCGATTGGTTATGGTGGCTATGGTTAACCGGTTTTGATGATTATAAGGGTCGATTAACCATGAATTTGATCTTCGCTAAAATTAGCTCAAAAAAATAGAGTTAGGCCTTATAAATGATAAGAATGCGATTATTAAGTGTTCTTTAGTTATCTTCAATATTTTAAACATTTATATTAAGTTTAGTCTTATTAAACATATAAACACTTGAAATTAATCAAAAAATCAGAATCAAACTTTAAAATAATATTTACACTATAACATATATAATTACACTTCATAACAACATGAAGAAATCATATGCATACACAAAAGTATAAAAATTCAGAATTTATGTTTTATATCTTGGCTTTATATAGAAAACATACGAACTTATAAGAAAGTAGCGAAGGTAAAACTATAATGAATTTAGAATACATAGGGACTTATGTCAATTTATAATAAGTATGATTTTAATTGAATGTTTATTGTAACTGAATTATAATTAACTGAGAATACATTGTTTGAAACCTAGAAGTTGCAACAGTGGAAGTAACATGCGGGTCGGTTTGGTTATAGAACAATGGAAAACCATAACCGATGCATGTATATCGGTTTTTGGAAAATCGTTAACTGACCTATCGGTTTCTTTTCGGTTCGGTTTTTTCGGTTAATTCGGTTATAGGTCGGTTAATTCGGTTTTATGCACACCCCTAAATGTATTTATAAAAACGAAAAGAAATGTCTCTTTAATTAACCAAACTTGGAAGATGTTTGACCTGACCTCGTCTCACCCAACACCGCCCCATCGTAGCACCACACCCCTCCGCCACATTTTCAGTAAACACACCGTCGTCGTCGGAAAACACGTCATCTCCTTTGTTTTTCCGGCACCGGATTTGCAGGTGGAGATGGGTAGCGATGTTGGGGACAATAGGCCATGCAACAAGTCACATGTAACGCTTCACATTCTTGTACTTCCTCATTTAGAAAGTGTGATCGTATTTCTATTTATGGAAACTTGTATTCATGTCTTATTTGTATTTCTTTTCCAACCTTGTAATCCGAGACATTGATCATAATGTGAACTTATACCCTGTTCATACTTGTTATACTTATAAACATTCATTTAATTCATACTTACATGCAAATCATACTTATTATGCGTGCAATACATATACGTTACAACTATATGTTTGAAATACTCGAAAATCGGCTAACATACGTAAAAACAACCCCAAACCAACTCACTCGTGCGAGTTGAACCCACTTCGCACGAAGTGTATTCACTTCATACGAAGTGATGTACACTTCGCACAAAGTGGACACACTTGGTACGATGTGGAGTTGGCAGCAACTCATTCCTATAAATATGTGCACTCTTCACCACTTCCATCTTTCCGAATCTTCACACTCTCACACTAAAACCTCCGATTTCCTGGCAGATTATCCTCAGACCTTCTAAGTGAGTTCAGCTCACTAATCCCTTGTCATTTTCTTATAATTCTTCTTCTTTTTTTCTTTTGTACCAAGTGTAGAAGCTAAACAGGTTCATCATCCTCACTAGGATTGGACTTGTGTTCCAGCAAGTGTGAGAACGTTGGGAGCCTTGGCTATCCGAATTAAGTTCCACACCTCACTTGAACATTTTGTATATTAAATTTCTATACATTCATGACCAACCGGGTTTATCATCTGTGTTGATAAACTTAGTGCTTTGGTGAATCAAATAACGAGGTTCCATATTTCCTTGCTTGACCTCTATGACAAACTTGAGTAAAACGGACATAAACTATACGTATCTGCTATATTTTCCAAATAAACTGGTCCAGGCATAATATTAATCGCATTCTGATTAAGGGTTATGACCCTGGACTGTTCTGTCTCGTTGCAAAAATTCCCGTTCACAAAAATCCGTGTCGAAACAGGTGCAAAACGAACTAAATCATTCCAGAACTATCACGTCGCACGAAGTGGACAATCACTTGGTACGAAGTGCAAGTCACTTCAGACGAAGTGGCATTTTTTACATTTCCTTTTTGTATTCTCCGAATCCAAATCTGAATCCTTCGCCAAACACAGTCTATTCACATACCTCTGTTTCACTCATGTAAGGTAACTTCGGTGTTCATCACTTCAACTCATCATCTCCCGGATTTCTAAGAAAGCTTACAAAATTGTGAGCATACTCGATTCCCCTCTTTATCTTTCCACTTTTGGGGTACAACTTATATGTTATATCAACCCACTGAACACAACTCTTCATGCTAAATCACAACATAAACATTCAAACATACATGCTTAATAAGAATACTTGCAACGTATTCATATTAGAATCAAATGCTTTTATACTACGTCATTAACTGTGTACAAGCCTTCCTTAACATGTATAATGCTATAGGATTAACGCACCACCCATATCCGTGAGGTCATGTTAAGTAATCAAACGGTCTAGTCATTGCTATGATTAGATTATGCTAGCGGTAAACTTTGGGTTGACATGTATAGTCGCATTACTAGCATTGTATGATAGTTTAAGTAAGGTTTATGCCATGTCGAATGTTTAAATCTTTTTACGTTATATAGTATTCAAACTTGTATGCTCGCCAATGCCTCGTGTGTTGAAATGTACTTTATATATGTTGGAGGTTCACGATGATGATAATGATGCAATGAATCTAGTAGGATGAACTAAAGACCTACTTCTAAACTAGACTTATGATGTACTTGTACTTATGATTTCTTGTTGTATTTTAACTTTTGATGTTGTACTTTGCTTCCTATCGATGTAACAGAATTTTAGAAATGAAATGAACCACTGTTCATTTAAATACTTGTCACAATTTAGTGTTACGATGTCTTGACCAATCTACTTCGTCCGCCCGATAATTCTGCCATCGGTTGGGGTGTGACAGATTGGTATCAGAGCCATAACTATAGGGAACTAGGAAAAATGCATGATTTAACCTAGTCTATAGTCTAAATACTAAATAAGACCCCCTTTGTGTGTGAACTGAAAACACTTGGTGCGAAATGCAACACTTTGTACGAACTAAACCTCTTTGTGCGAACTGAACAGCTTCGCATGAAGTTGCAGTCACTTCGCACGAAGTGAGCCACCTCACTTCGCACGAAGTGAACAGTTTCCTCGATTAAAACGTCTAAACTTGCTATTCTGCCTCTGATATAGCCCCGTTTCTTAAATATTACGTACCTTTCCTAAGGCTGACACAATACACACTTGAAGACATGAAGACACTCGTATATCATCAACGAGGCGATTTGCACCAAGATAGGCCCAATGGGCCGCAATTTTTGGTGAAGTCCCTCATTCCGCGTATTCGATTTTTCACGAAATTACGCCATCAAGTTAGGCGTGACATCAATACCTTGATGGGAATTTCCTTTTCATACTCTATTGGACCCTTGCCAACGAGTCGGAATTTGCTCCTCGATGGTAAGCATCAACCCCGTTTAGGGAACGAAATTATAAAGTTTGGAGTGATATCCACATCTTGATAACTAGTCCTATTCCTCGATTTTCAATCCCGCCAAAGTTTCGAATTTTTGGTCATTTAGGGACATGTAGTAACTGGAAGGGTAAATACCGTTAACTGCTCCTCGGTGAAAGTATTCTACCTATTATGCCAAAACATGTTTCCCTAACTCAAAAGGACTTTCGATTTAATTTGGAATAGTCTTAGTTTCGTTCCGAGACACTCCAAGTTTTATGTTGAATCTTTTATGCTATATCCATTTCTATGTTGAATCTCACAAGTGGTCATTCAAGACTTGTCCGAATATGTTTTAAGTGAAATCTCTCGGACCCGTTGTGGAGCTTACGCCTCCCACAGGCTTGACAAACAATCAAAACTCCTCCTTTGCTATGTATAAACCAATTGTCCGTGTCATAAACCAATCGACCTTATTTTGCATAAACCAATCGTCCATGTTATCTATAAACCAATCGTCCTTGTTTTAATTATGTAAACTATGGTCGTTTTGGTGAATACATTCAACCCTGTGTTGACTTGTCTCGACTAACAGACCACCAAAGGGTCTATTAAAATATTTGACTAACAAATCATCGAAGGGTTTATTAAAATAGAGTTTTTGTCGTTCCCCAAACTTCCCACGGACACCGGGAATTTTGGTAATGGGATTGTCAGTCCTATGGCACCATAACATACTACTGGTCGGCTTGGCCAAAGTTAATGAATGTCATTCATGTAAAGGATAACGCACCAAAAAGTTTCCCACATTATTGAAAACATATTGTTATATATAAACTATATACTTGTTTTGAAAACTTGAAAATAGTTTAGCACATATGAGTCACCCAAAACATTTAGAAAACATAAAAGAAGGTAGCTATGTACTCACTTGGATTGAATAGATGTCTTGTGTAAACAAAGCTCAAGTGTTCAAGTGTTTGCTAATATGTCGGATAACTAAGGTTAGTGTATAATGTGAGTTAATCAGAGGAAGGGATAGAATAAGGTTCATAAACCAAACGAGTGGAGGATCTCGTGTCATATGGTTCATAATACCATATATTCTGATTTGGAAGTATCTAGAAGTGTTTTGACTTGTTACGACTTGTTAAAGTGGTTTACGCCACTTTAACGGGTCGTATGCGTAACTACGGTTTCGTATGGTTAAATAAGTCCTATGACGAGTTTAACATGTCAAAATTAGTTTAATTATGTTATATGATCAGTTTGTAAGTTAAAAATAATGATCATACATGTTTAAAACTATTTTTGTGCCAAAAGGGCATTTCCAACATTTTAAAGTATATATATATTGTTGACTCGTCATTTGACTAACCAAACGACATGACCATATGGTATAATCTCAGAGGGCTATTCCCTATTTTACT
This sequence comes from Scalesia atractyloides, assembly GCA_947069175.1. NCBI lineage: Eukaryota > Viridiplantae > Streptophyta > Magnoliopsida > Asterales > Asteraceae > Scalesia > Scalesia atractyloides. The sequence continues at coordinate 48,268,838 of CAMTDV010000001.1, read as the reverse complement.
ATGGTCATATAAATGGCTTGGTCGGATCCAAAAGTTGACCAAATGGGTCAGATTCGAAAGTTAAAGCGGAAGTTAAACCGCTCGACTTTCGACTAAGGAAAAATCAATAAACTAGAAATGACGAGTTAGACATGTTAGAACATGTCTAATAATGTTATAAACTGATTAGGTGTCAAAACTTTAAGTTTTAATACTCGAAAACGCTTTCTTCGTAAAATGCATTTTTATGCACTTTTGACTTTTATTTCGTAAAAGTTTGACTCGTCATTTCGCCTACTATACGTGATGATCAGAAGTTGTAATCACGAGGATTATTACCTTCAAGATTACGATCATGTTGCAAAGTTCAATTAGAACTTTAACTTGACCAAAATGGTAAGAACCTAAAGTCAAACAAAAAGTCAATATGTTTGACGTTTAGCTCATAACTAGCCAACACAATGAAAAGGAGACTAAGGAGAACACTTATTTATGTTCTAGGAAGATATGAAATCAGTAGGAGGCCTCTATGAAGATGCAAACTCCAGAAGAGAGTAGAGAGAAAGTATTTAGAAATGAGCAAGGTGAAATGAGGTTCTTGCACATCTATTTATACTTGTTTCAAGCTCACAAGATCATGCCATGTGTTGGCAATGATCTTTAGATGTTAACAAGTGTCTAATAAGGTGTTTGAACCAGGAGAAAGGTGGTAAATACGTGCTAGGTGGCAGAATAAGTTGATGGATGGTAGAACTTGGAGGCCAAGCAAAAATTCTGCAACTAGGGGTTCCTTACGGACCGTATGGGTGTGGGTCTTACGGTCCATAAGGCCCTCTGGCGGGCAGAACTTTTACTTTTGACAGTTTTGGCCCCTGGACTTGTATTTTCACATTTTTGTCATTTTTAACCCCCTTTAACCTTATTTAGGTTCTATGAAGGTGTTAAGGCATGTGTAACTTGGATTTTGTTCCGGGAGTGTTTGTGAATATCGTTTTGCTCGATTATAAGATTACGTATTTCATAAATAAAATATAAAATATAAAATTCTATTGTATATGAAAATGATCGAAATTGTATAGAGGTTGAAAATTGTGAATGTTACAACGACTGCGAGATTTGCTACCATCCTTGTAAAGCGAATGTTATGGATGACACCCTTAGTCATAAAACCTTTGTGAAGAGCATTCGTTGTTTCCAGATTCTAAACGACCTTCGTGAACGCATCGTGAAACACAATACTCATCCATTAACGAGAATTACGTATACAATGAGATGAACTGTGGTGTTGTAAATCAGCTTGTGTCCAAATCCGATGGTATTTTGTCATATCTCGACCGGATGTGGATTCCCAATCGTGACGACCTTCGTGACTTCTTGATGAAGGAAGCTCACAAATCCGATATTCCATTCATCCTGGCGCTAATAAGATGTACCAAGACTTTCGTATGTCTTATTGGTGGCCTAGTATGAAGGGGGATATCGCCACCTACGTTTCGAAATGCTTCACCTGTTCCAAGGTGAAGACCGAGCATCAACGTCCCTCTGGCCTACTCGAACAACCAGAAATTTCCAGTATGGAAATGGAAGAGCATAGCTATGGATTTCATCACCAAACTCCCTCCTACTTCCTCTGGTCATGATAGCATTTAGGTAATCATTGATCATTTGACCAAATCCGCTCATTTCCTCCCCATTCTTGAATATTACAAAGTCGAAAAATTGGCTCGTATCTACACGAATGAAGTCATTTGTCGTCATGGACTCCCCATAGACACCATTTCAGACCGTGATGGTCGTTTCACCTCTCGCCTCTAGCAAACCTTTAAGAAAGCCCTTGGTACTCATATTAACCTTAGTACCGCTTTCCATATTCAATCTGACGGTCAAACCGAGCGTACTATCCAGATTCTTGAGGATATGCTTCGTTCATGTGTAATCGACTTTGGTGGCAACTGGGATATACAGTTGCCTTTGGTAGAATTCTCGTATAATAACAGTTATCACGCTTGTATTCAAATGGCACCGTTTGAAGCATTGTTTGGTCATAAGTGTCCTTTGCCTATTTGCTGGCATGAAATCGGAGAAGCTCAAATCACTGGTCCCGAGCTCATCTAAGTGGACGTACTTCGCACGAAGTGGAGTTGGCAGCAACTCATTCCTATAAATATGTGCACTCTTCACCACTCCCATCTTTCTGAATCTTCACACTCTCACACTAGAACCTCCGATTTCCTAGCAGATTATCCCCAAACCTTCTAAGTGAGTTCAGCTCACTAATACCTTGTCATTTTCTTATAATTCTGCTTCTTCTTTTTTTCTTTTGTACAAAGTGTAGAAGCTAACCAGGTTCATCATCTCACTAGGATTGGACTTGTGTTCTAGCAAGTGTGAGAACGTTGGGAGCCTTGGCTACCTGAATTAAGTTCCACACCTCACTTGAACATTTTGTATATTTAATTTCTATACATTCACGACCAACCGGGTTTATCAACTGTGTTGATAAACTTAGTACTTGGGTAAATCATATAACGAGGTTCCATACCTCCTTGCTTGACCTCTATGAAAAACTTGACTAAAACGGACATGAACTATACGTATCTGCTATATTTTCTTAATAAACTGGTCCGGCCAGAAATCCGTGTCGTAAACAGGTGCAAAACAAACTAAATCATTCCAGAACAATCACGTCGCACGAAGTGGACAGTCACTTCGTACGAAGTGCAAGTCACTTCCGACGAAGTGGCATTTTTTACATTTCCTTTTTGTATTCTCCGAATCCAAATCTGAATCCTTCGCCAAACACAATCTATTCACATACCTCTGTTTCCCTCATGTAAGGTAACTTCGGTGTTCATCACTTCAACTCATCAGCTCCCGGATTTCTAAGAAAGCTTGCAAAATTGTGAGCATACTCGACTCCCCTCTTTATATTTCCACGTTTGGGGTACAACTTATATGTTATATCAACCCACTGAACACAACTCTTCATGCTAAATCACAACATAAACATTCAAACATACATGCTTAATAAGAATACTTGCAACGTATTCATGTTAGAATCAAATGCTTTATACTACGTCATTAACTGTGTACAAGCCTTCCTTAACATGTATAACTCTAAAGGATTAACGCACCACCAATATCCGTGAGGTCATGTTAAGTAATCAAACGGTCTAGTCATTGCTATGATTAGATTATGCTAGCATTAAACTTTGGGTTGACATGTATAGTCGCATTACTAGCATTGTATGATAGTTTAAGTAACGTTTATGCCATGTCGAATATTTAAATCTTTTTACGTTATATAGTATTCAAACTTGTATGCTCGCCAATGCCTCGTGTGTTGAACTGTACTTTATATATGTTGGAGGTTCACGATGATGATAATGATGCAATGAATCTAGTAGGATGAACTAAAAACCTACTTCTAAACTAGACTTATGATGTACTTGTACTTTTGATTTCTTGTTGTATTTTAACTTTTAATGCTGTACTTTGCTTCCTATCGATGTAATAGAATTTTAGAAATGAAATGAACCACTGTTTATTTAAATACTTGTCACAATTTAGTGTTATGATGTCTCGAGCAACCTACTTCGTCCACCCCGATAATTCCGCCATCGGTTGGGATGTGACAGATTGGTATCAGAGCCATAACTATAGGGAACTAGGAAAATTGCATGATTTGACCTAGTCTATAGTCTAAGTACCAATCAGACCCCCTTTGTGTGTGAACTTAAAACATTTGGTGCAAACTGCAACACTTTGTGTGAACTAATCCTCTTTATGCGAACTAAACAGCTTCGCACGAAGTGGCAGTCACTTCGCACAAAGTGAGCAACTTCACACGAAGTAAATAGTTTCCTCGATTAAAACGTCTAAACTTGCCTATTCTGGTTCTGATATAGCCCCGTTTCTTAAATATTATGTGCCTTTCCTAAGGCTGACACAATACACACGTGAAGACATGAAGACACTCTTATATCATCAATGAGGCGATTTGCACCAAGATAGGCCCAATGGGCCGCAATTTTTGGTGAAGTCCCTCATTCCGCGTATTCGATTTTTCATGAAATTACGCCATCAAGTTAGGCGTGACATCCATACCTTGATGGGATTTTCCATTTCATACCCTAGTGGACCCTTGCCAAGGAGTCAGAATTTGCTCCTCGATTGGTAAGCATCAACCACGTTTAGGGAACGAAATTATCAAGTTAGGAGTGATATCCACGTTTTGATAACTAGCCCTATTCCTCAATTTTCAATCTCGCCAAAGTTTTGAATTTCGATCATTTAGGGAAATGTAATAACTGGAAGGGTAAATGCCGTTAACCGCTCCTTGGTGAGAGTATTCTACCTATTAGGCCACACATGTTTCCCTAACTCGAAAGGACTTTCGATTAACTTTGGACTAGTCTTAGTTTCGTTCCGAGACACTCCAAGCTTATGTTGAATCTTGTTGGTGCATAATGTCTATTGCCTACGTCTAGAATATGTTGATTATGTATATAGGGCTTAGAATCTCAAACATTGTATGTTCATATATGATTTATTTTTTTTGTACATGGCTCATACGAGTGAGTCTAGTGGCTCGTATGAGTGACACCTTGTCACTCGTACGAGGCACCACTCGCACGAGTCAAACACACACTCCTCCTGTGCGAGTATAAATAGAGGAGCTTGAGTGTTGTGTCAAAGATCTGTTTTTGTGTGGCGAAGCCCTGTCAAAGTGTTTACTCGTCTATAATCTTCACATCATTAATTCAAATCAAGGCGTTTAAGTAGTATATCTTTCTTATTTGTTTGTCCAACTCGCTAACAATGAATTCCACCTTTGTTAGATGAGTCAGATCAGTACGGTACTCATAAGAGGAGGGCCGATCCCTTCTCACAAGTGGTATCAGAGCCTTAAGGTCTGATTTGAGGACAAACATCAAGTGTTTAGTAGAAAACCAACAGTTTCAACAATTTCAGATCCAGATTCAACCATTGAAGTTTTCTACATCTATTCATTTTAACAGAGATCTCAGATGTGGATGAGTTCATGGACAAATTAGACTAGGATTTCAGTATTACACATTAAAATCAACTCTAATCAATCCTTGAAAAATTCAGATCTAAAATCAAACTTAATCATGTAAAAAATTGTAAAAATCATCCTTTTGGTGACCTGAGTTGACTTGTATGAGTAGAGAGACAACTCGTATGAACGGCCATCCGTCGAATCAGACACTCGTACGAACAACTAAACCAGTTTTCTTAAAATCTACAAGTTACAAAACTGTCATTCGTACGAGGCTGTGATTCGCACGAACTAGTCGTTCGCACCAATAACCTTTCATTCGCACGAGCATCTCGCCCGCACGAATCTTTGCTTCGCATGAGTATCTCACTTGCACGAACCAACTGAGTCGCATGAGTAACTAGTCATTCGCACATAGAACTTTTTAAGAAAATTTTGTCATTCTAATCAGTGTTTTTCGAAAGTGTGTTTCTGAAATTTTGCAGAAAAAATGGAAGAAGAATTTTACAATGCATTTGCTGCTTCAGCAGTTACAACCACTGCAACTAAGAATATGAATCTTGAAAACGAGATGGGCACAATGACGAAGCCTTCAAAGTTGATGAATCTTGAAGACTATGATAGCTGGAGTGAAAGATTTATGAAATGGGTTCAAGCAAATCATTTCACCTGCTGGTTTGCCATTGAAGCAAAATATCAAGCACCGATTGGAAAGAATGGTCTTGAGAAAAGTTAGCTCAACTCTCGGAATTTGAAAGAGAGAAGTTCATTAACGAGAAGCAGATGATGAACATCATGCAGCAAGCCATCAAGGAAGATATCTTGGCGCTCCTACAACATGATGATGATGCTCAATCCTTATGGAATGCTTTACGGTTAAAACTCCAAGGAAGCGCGCAGATTTGGAAGGGAAAGGGAGAGTTATTAAGTAAAGAATTCAATATCTTTACTTTAATCAAGGGAGAGATGGTGAAACAATTGATTGAACGATACTGTCACTTGGTGGTCCAAATGAAGCGCATGGGAATTGTGAAGACAAATGAAGAATTGGTCGATAAGCTGGCAGACTTTCTACCTCAAGGAGAATGGTCAACTTACTTGACTATTCTAAAGAATGGCACAGAGTATGGTAATTTCTCATTACCAAGATTTATTGAGAGATTGGAAGGGCACGAACTCGAAATGCAAAAGATGGCAAAGAGCAAAGTCGCCCAAATGCAACAAGATGTAAATCTATATTACAAGGGTAGTCCTGTCGTGCAAATACATTCTCCAAAAATTCAAATTGCCTTTAGCGCTTTCAACACACCAAGTCCACAGTCAAGTCAAGCAAGTGGATTTCAATCTTTTGTGTCTGTCAACCCAAATACGCCTCTAGGTCCACAATCATCCCATAGTTCAAGCAATTCACAGAATCACCAGAACAATCAATCTAATCCCAATCAACAGGTTCTACAATGCAATATTGCTGTTGATTTCCAAAATGCTCAAAACTTCAACAAGAACACCGCAAAGCAACACATGTCATTACTTGCCTCGGTACTTGAATCGTACAATAGTTTAGTAGAAGGAAGAATTGGGAATTCAGAGATGACAAGAGAGGATTATGATCAGATTGATCAGCGGATCGAGATGGAATTGATTGACATTAAATGGTGTATGGCTTCCGTCGTCAGAAGAGCGCAACGCTTCATGGAAATTACCAGAAAAGACAATTTGGGAGGACTTGATGGGAAACTTGGCATCAACAAGTCCAAAGTCACATGTTTCAAATGTCAAGAGAAGGGGCATTTCAAACGAGAATGTCCAAATAGAGAAGTCCAGGGCAATCAAAACCCTTTTGCTAACGATTATTACAAGAAAACCATTTATCATCGTCCTCAACAAGAATGGTGCAAATTGAAGATGGACCGTAAAACACCAAAGATAAAGCTCTAGTTGTCACTCAAAAGGACGAAGGTTTCAACTGGAACAAGTACATCACAAAGAACGAAAGTTTGGCTTTGGTAGCAGAAATCATTGTAGAACCTGAAGAATATGTAGAGGCATCTTTTGACGTTACAACACATCGTCAGAAGAAGAGGAATTGTTAAATAGTGCATTTAAACATCTCTTGCCTAATGACATTCTTAAAACTTTTGCAGGTTATTTTGAGCGAAGCCATCGATCGTCTTGTGAAGAAAAGAAGAAGCCTGAAGAAGAAGAAAAGATTGAAGTGACGTTGGAAAATCTGAACAACAAGATAAACAAAGCTTGCATGGCGAATGTGAATGAGGTAAACGTGTCTGTAAATGAGACGATGAAAGAAACACTTTGCATGAAGTGCCACGCACCATGCTTTGAGTGTGCTGAAAAAGATAAACAATACAAAGAGCTGAAATGTTATACAGATAATTTGTCATGTGATTATAATTCAACAAAAGAAGCTTATGACAAATGAGAATAGAAACAAAATGGGTTAACAAATTGTTAATCAGTTATTCTACAAGTTCATATGTCATTCATCACATTCTTCCAATAATTGAAAACAAGAAAGATAATCAAATTGATGAAAACAAAAGTGCAAGTTATGATCGTGTTCCACCACCCATGTGGAATAGCTACGCTAGTAAGAAACCATCGGGGTGGAGAAGGAACTCAAATTAAATTTGAAAACTGAAAATACAAACGACCTGCCTGCGAACATCGATATAACTTACACCAAACCAGAAAATAATGTGAGTCTGATGTGGTTAACACAGTTTTGAAAGTGTTTTGAAGAATGAATCTGATAAATACGAATTGGATGGTGAATCATCAGAAAATAGTTTAAACACTGATCCAAACGTCATCGTATACAAAATGCATGGATCTGATAAACTATATTCCGATGAGGATTTCCCAATTCAGAATGTCAATCTGGATCGTGTTGAAAAGTTGTTCAAGCTTGTTGAGGTGAGCCATTCTAATTTAGAAAAACAAAATGCATCATTTTATTCTAAATCAAAATGTGTTAACAAACCCTACCACCAAAGGAACAGAGACTATACTGAAAACAGGAGAGCTGGGTTGGGTTTTCAAAAGCAAAGAACGTATAACAAGTCTCAAAAGCTAAATATTACAAAGAAAATCAATTTTGTCTATGGGACAACTACAGAAAAAAAAAGAGATCATTGGTAAACAATCCAATGATGAATTCAAGAAAGAAAAAGAGAGTAGAAAACGAGGTTTGGATTCCTCTGTTCGAAAAGACAGTAGGAAGTGCTACAAATGTAACAATGTTTGGCATATTGCACGACAATGTTCCCAAATAAATCCAAAACCTGTTTTCAACTCCAACAGATCTACCAAAGATGTGAAACAAAAGGCACCCATGTTTGTACCCATAAAAATTCTGGAAAGAAACAATGAATCGCATAAATGTAAAATCAACAATTCAACTAAATTCAAAATTTGAAATTGGTGAAACTTCCACCAAGAATCGTCAAAAGGATTCAAAGTTTTATTCTAAAAAGGCAAATTTGAAAACACAAATTTGGGTTGCTAAAGTCAAACCATCTAAAGTAGAACTCAAATCACCTGTTTCAGCCAAAACAGAGGTTAAACAGAACGTCAAGATCAAAGTTGGTCCGAAGTTTGATATTCCTAACCCACCCAAGACCAAGCAGGTTTAGGTTTCTCTGTTTAAATAGTTTCTTCCTTATGTTTGTAGGGGCTCCCAAGGTCGATCATGTCAAAATGGATTATGGATAGTGGAGCTTCCCGACACGTGACTGGGATGCTTGCGTTGTTGCACGACGTCAAAGCTATCCGGGGATGTTACGTTGGTTTTGCTAGAACTCAGGGTGGAAGAATTGTAGGAGAAGGTATTCTTACGAATGGAGTGGTTTCCTTTGACAAGGTGAACTACATTGCGGAGCTGGAGAACAATAAATTGAGCATTTCGCAAATCTGTGACAAAAAGTTCACAACACACTTTAATGACAAAGAATGCTTAATTTTCAAGCCAGGATTCAAAATTCCTGGAGAGTGGATTCTCATGCGCACTCCACGAGAGAATGATCTTTATGTTCTAGACATGAGCATCGCATCCACTATGTCAAAGAAGGTTCAGTGCTTCGTTTCTAAAGCAACCGAGAAGGAGTCAATCTTATGGCATCGGAAGATAGGGCACATTCACTTGAGAAAGATGAATTATTTGGTGCACAACGACCTAGTGGAGGGTGTTAATCTGAAGCATTTTCATTTATCTGACGATTGTCTGAGCTATAAAAAGGGGAAACAACATAAGAAATCACACCCAAGAAAGCTTCTAAATTCTTTCAAGCTACCACTAGAAAGGCTTCATATGGATCTTTTTGGGCCAGTAAACGTGAAAAGCATTTCTGGAGATCTATATTGCCTGGTCGTGACAGATGATTTTTCTAGATTCTAATGGGTTTTCTTTCTGGAGAGTAAAGATGAAATGTTTGAAAGTCTTATGATTCTCTTCAGGAAACTTGAAAACCTGTATCACTTGCCTATCAAGAGAATCCGCAGTGACAATGGTACTGAGTTCAAAAACAAGAAAATGCTCGAATTCTGCAACGAGAAGGGGATTCTTCACGAATTCAGTGCTCCCTATACTCCTCAACAAAATGGAGTAGCTGAACGTAAGAATCGCACACTAATCGAGACTGCAGAACCATGCTCGCTGATTCAAAAATTCCAAGTAGTTTCTAGAGCGAAGCAGTCGCGTCTACGTGTTATACCCTCAATTGTGTGTTGATAGTCAAGCCTCACAACAAAACCGTTTTGAACTGCTAAACCATTGGAAGCCTAACCTCGCGTTTTTGGAGCCTTTTGGATCGCCGTGTACTGTTCTGGATCCGGACGGTAAATTTGGAGCCAAATCCTTGGAAGGATTTTTCGTCGGTTATGCTAGTCCACAAAAGCGAGTCTTCTTGCTGAGTCTGAACCAGGTTATTCTTGCACAGCATGTTGATTGTCAACGAGATACTACGCCAACACAGAAACCTGAGGATTCATGGCTGTTCAACTACGAAAGTTTGTGGAATTCATTTGACCTACCGCAAGTACCATCAGAAGAAGAACTTATTATGCTCTTTCAACAGCATCAAATTTCTAATCAAGTGCAAGTGACTAGACCGTTGGTGATTTCCCCGTTACTTCTTTTCTCTCACACTTCTGATGTAGGTCCGAGCAACACTATGCATGAATCAGTCTTTGTACCTACCTTCAACACTACTGAATCATCTGCCCATCAACCGATTAATGCCGACTCTGATCATGAACCGACTTTTGATGATGAAGGATCTAGTTCCGATGAAGGATCTGAGCATATTGAAAGCTTTTTGAATTCTCAGGCTGATCAATCCAATGTCAGGAATGAAGCTACATCTTCTACTCCAATTGCTGATGAAGTTGTTATGAATTTGCAGAGTCAAGTAGATGTTCCGAGTGAAGTAATGCCAATGACAGTATGTTATCATCCATCGGAGAATATCATTGGCAGCTTACAAACCGGAGTGAAAGCTCGCAATCAGATCAACAAGGATCTAAGTTGCTTTTATACCCGTATTGCTCCATTGCAAACCAGACTTTCTTATAGTTGTTTTGTTTCGCAGGTTGAACCCGGAAACTGGAGAGACGCGTTAAAAGAAGAAAGCTAGGTGGATGCAATGCAGGAAGAGTTGCTTCAATTCCAGAAACTTAGAGTCTGGAAGCTTGTTGACCTACCGGATCATCATAAAAAGATTAATACTCGATGGGTCTTCAAGTGCAAGAGAGATGACAGAGGTATTGTGGTCGGAAACAAAGCTTGGCTCGTGATCCAGGTCTTTCACCAGCAAGAAGGGATAGACTACACTGAAGTCTACGCCCCAGTCGCTCGTCTTGAACTTATTCGCATATTCTTGGCCTTTGCTTCTTGGAAAGGATTCAAGGTGTATCAATTGGATGTCAAATCTGCTTTCCTTTACAGAAAAGTCAAAGAGGAGGTGTATGTTGGACAAGGATAAAGTCTACATTCTGAACAAAGTGTTATATGGTCTACATCAAGCCCCGAGAGCTTGGTATGAAACACTTTCAAGTCATTTTCTATACAATGGCTTTCTCAGAGGAACTGTAGACTGTACCCTCTTTACAAAGGAAGTAGATGGTCATCTGATTTTTGTTTAAACGTATCTGGATGATATCATCTTTGGATCGACAAATGATAAGATGTGCAAAGACTTCGAAGAAGTCATGAAGAAGAAATTCGAAATGAGTGCTATGGGGGAGATGAAGTTATTTTTAGGACTTCAGGTTGAGCAATTGCCTGATGGTATCTTCATTCATTAGATGAAGTATGTTCATGACGTGTTAGAGAAATTTGACATGACAGGAACTGCGCTAACATCAACTCCATTAGCTCCAAATCACGACATTTGTCCAGATGCTCATGGAGTGAAAGTCGATGAAACATTATATCGCTCCATGATCGGATCCTTGATGTATCTTACAACTTCGAGACCTGATATCATGTATCCAACATGCCTATGCGCCCGTTATCAGTCCAATCCACGAGATTCGCACTTGTTAGCCGTCAAACGAATTATGCGATACTTGAAAGGATTTCCATGCACCGGCTTGTGGTATCCTTGATATGATGACTTCAATCTTGCGGGTTACTCAGATTCTGATTTCGGCTGCTGCAAGCTTAATGCCAAATCTACTGTGGTTGGTTGTCAGTTCTTTGGAACTCGTTTGATAACATGGCAATGCAAGAAACAGACCGCGGTCACTCTCTCTACATATGAGGCTGAATACTATTTAGCATCCAGCTGTTGTGCTCAGATACTTTGGATACAACAGCAGATGAAAGACTACGGACTGCAATTTCTTGATACGCCAATTTATGTAGATAACAAGGCGGCTATTGATATCACCAAATATCATGTTCAACACTCACGCACTAAACATACTGAGATTCGACACCACTTTATCCGTGATTGCTATGAGAAAAAGATGGTTAGAATTGAAAAAATCCATACTGATGACCAAAAAGCAGATTTTTACACCAAAGCATTTGATCGATCAAGATTTAAAAATCTTTTAAAATTAAATGGTTTAAGAAATCTGACATCAGGGGATATACATGAGGTTGAATTTGTGGATGACGAGGACTTGACGTGATTCCCATCGGTATGACTGTTTTCCTGTAAATATCTTTTCTTCAAAAACTAAAAACCAAAAATAAGTTTTTGATTTTAGGGGGAGAAAAGTTGTGGAAAATTCAAAAACATTAAAATCTCAAAAAGAGTTATTGTGAAAAAGGGGTAATCATATTACATCAGTTGACAATCACAATATGCTAAAGATATGCAATGTTTAAACAGGTAATTAAACATGTCTTACTGAGGATGTGCCAATAGGCTTCACTCATTCAGTAAATTGTTCTTCAAGTATAAACCTAAAAGAAAAACTGAGTAATTTGTGGGTCGACATCTCTCGGATATATGGACTTAGTCCTCCGAAATGTCGTTTGAGAGAATGCAAGATTCTGTGATACTAGGTCTTTATATTTAATCGATATCTGGGTATTATCCGAGTTCTTCTGATTTTGCATCGACAATGACCTAGAACTTGTATAATACTTTACGCATTATTCGCCTACAAAAGCTGCACAAAAATGATCCTTAATGGAACACCACCAAAAGTCGAGCCTTCAGCTCTTTCTCTGTATGGAAATACTAACCTGAGCTCTCAAGGTCTCGCAATTCACCCCATTTACAGATATCAGTTAGATATATTCACCTGTGAAATGAAATTCTGGGAATCTCGATACGGGAGTATACTCTGAGATAGGAAACACAATTACATCATGTTCCTTAATATTAACTAAACATGAAACAATTGAGAAACGGGTAGAGGTTTAAATGGATAAGTATATTGGCAATCTAGGTAAATCTGTTTAAGAACTTAAAGTTACTACCAAGCTCAATGGTACTTGTGATTTTTCTAAATATCTGATATGATCCTCTAAACATAAAACTCACAAAAATATGTATGAAAATACATCTTTATTTACTTGTTCTTTCTTCTCAGAAAATCCCAAAACAATTTCAGCTTATTTTTAGCAATCTATCTTAGTTTTTAGACTACCGATGATGAAAATACTGTTAGTCCAAGTCAAAGCGACAGTTGCTGGAGGATAGCTGAAGAGCATGGGCTGGGATCAGAAAAGAAACAATCCTGAAACGTCAACAAAGTTCATCAGTTTGAAACTTTAAATTTTAGAATAAATCTGTTTTGGTCAAACAACGGTCAACCAAGGTCATTAACTTGGACTTGGTAGGAAATCGGATAACCAGGGTCATTAACTTGGACTTGGTTAACTGAGTGGGTTATAAAAACAGATAAAATTTCACAAAAAATAAAAAAGATAAATAAAGTGCATAGAACTGACTCGTACGAGTGACACATTTACTCGTACGAGTGACAAAAGGATTCATTCGTGCGAATCATCGCTCGTACAAGTGAACTTGAATGAGTATAAAAGGGCTGCTCATTCGCACGAGTCACACTATTGACTCTGTGCGACTGAGAGCTTACTTTGTGCGATTCAGTTCTTATCACTCATTTTCTTGATCGTCATTACGTATCTATACTTTGGGGAGGTTGATTAGCACACCTCTTTCAATGGGCAAGGTACTAATGCTTGTTTTGAGCCGTTATAATGTCGAATCTGGACTAAAAGGAAAAAAAACATAGATTTAGGATAATCAGACCGGTAAAATATAAAATTGAACACAAAATCGCTAATATCGAGTGGGGTTTTGTTCAGAACTTAATTCATTGTCTAAGTATCTTCCTCATACGAATGGTGACTCGTACGAGTGATTAAGAAGTTGAAAATTTTGAAAATTTTTCTAAGTGTTTGAAATGTTTATGCTTGCAGATCAAGAAGTCCTCGTTTTCATCGTTTCACAACATCTGTTGTCTTCTCGATGAGACTATTCCTGAAATTGCAGCATATCGAGAAGTTCTAGATTTTTTAGCCGACTTCCTAAATCGCTCACTGAACATCACACGGCTTATCGTTCTCACGTCGAATATGTTTGGAATGCCGCTGAATTCAATGAAGAAGAGAACGCGATTTTGTCTGCTGTGAGGATTGATAATGAAGATATTCAAGTTAAGATCACCGAAGACTTGATCCAGACAGTTTTAGATTTTGAAGATCATGAAGAAGACTCAACTGGTTTCTCAGAATACATGGTTAAAGGGTGCTTCCATAGGATGGGTTATGCAGGATTTGTTAACGCAACTCCTTTTAAGAAGGCGACTCTTAGTGCTCCATTTCGTTACATTGCACACTATGTAATTCATGCTCTCAGTCACAGAAAGGGCGACTTTGATAATTTGATTGATTATCAGATCTGCATGATTACAACACATATTTAGAACTTGCCATACAATTTCTCAAGACTAATTTTCTCCCAGATGGTCCAAAATATTCAACGCGAGAAGTTTCTGCAGTATCCACGTGTTGTTTAGATGTTGCTCGATCACTTACATCCAAATTTAAAGAAGAAGAAAGATGATGTCTTAAAGCTTGAACATATGGATGTGTCAACACTAAAGAAGATGAATCTGCATCTTAAAGCCTTCCCAAATGCCAAGCCTATCTTCGGGGCTATTCTTGACAAAAATTATGTGGCCCCGCCAAAGGGGAAGTGGAGGAAAGGTGACAGTGGAGACGAAGATGAGGAGTTAGAAGCATTAGATGATTTTGTTGCAAAGAAAAGTGTGTGGTTCTCTAAAGAAGATAAGAAGGGGGTCAGGGGTCAAAGCAAAAGCAAACGTCCACATCTACCTCTAATGCCCCTAAAAAAGCAACGTGCATCTGACAGCATGAGTTTGGTCAACGAGTCAGAGCCGAAAGAAAATGTTGAAACTTTGGCTGATGATATCAAACGAGAAGCATTTAGGGTTCGAGAAGGAATAGTTGAAGAGGCATCCTCCTCTAGCACTGATCAAGAGGATAGGATCGCCGGAAAGAGAGAGAGAGAAAGAGCTAAAGAAAGAGAACTTGAATGTTTGGGTGAACTTCAACGAAAAGCAGAAGAGAAGAAACGAAAAGCAACAGTGGAAGATGATACAACGTATGTACCTTCGGGTTCCGACAACGACCCCCCTATTCGCAAATCTTCTAAGAGATCTTCTAAACGTCTCAAGAGGCCAGCTGTTAGAAGCATAGATTCTTCAAAAGACAAATTAAGAGAAAGATGCAGAAGAAAGTTGATGAAGCAGTAAATGTTGAATCGACTTCTCAACCACCACCATCACCACCTCCTCAACCAACTCCACAACCACCACCATCACCACCTCCTCAACCAACTCCATAACCACCACCATCTCCACCACCACAACCTACACCTCAAGCTCAGCCTTCTCAATCTCAACCCCAGTTTTTCACAGGAAACAGACTTGAAGATCCTTTGACTTCGATTTTGGTGATATACCAAGGGGAGAAGAATTTTCTGTAGATATGTTCAATGACACCCGAATTGAAGAATTGGAAAACCAAGTTATGATGAATAGTGTAAAGATTGCTGAACTCCAAGAACAAATTAAGGGGCTGAAAGAAGGAAACCAACATCTTGAGGCTATCTTGGCCAGTATCGTGTCAGAGAACGAACGACTGAGGAACCGAATGGCATAATATAATGAAGAACGCCTCAGCAATCAACGAAAAATGAGCTTACTCGAGAAAATTCTTACGAAGAAACTCAGAATTAACTTGGCTGCAGAAATAGACGAGATTGAGAGGGCAGAAGCTAGAGAAAGGGTTGCTGAGCGAGAATGCATTGCAAAAGAGTTATCAGACGCTTAGGGGAAAGGTAAAGCGAAGGTTGGTGAAGAGCCCGTAATTGAAATAACTGAGCCAGAAGCTGAATCTGTGCCAGTATCTTCTGAAGTGGTGATGTGCACAAATTCGAAGAAGTTTGTTTTGATTGGAAAGCCAAAGGATGTTGACATTGACATGAAGAATCTTTCAGCTAAACATCAAGAATGGCTCAATAAGAGAAAGATGGAAAAAGAAATTGAAGCAGAGGTAGATGAATTTGTTTAGAATCCCGAGAAGGAAAATGAAGACTTGGACGATATCGATGATGTATTTTCTGATAAGTCTAATGATGACAGTGATGGTGGTGATGATGACAATTTGGGTAGTTCAGGTATCTTTGTAACATATTCAGGTGTGAATGAAGATGTTGATTTATCTGTGTACTTGGATGATTCTGCAAATCAAGTGGAAGAAGGTAAAGATCAGAGCAAGTATGAGAGCTCTAAGGATTCTAAGTAGGCAGGAATCCTCACAGTAACTGATATGTCATCTGTTCATGTTGTGCTCAAACCGAAGATTTTGTATTTAGAGCATGATGTGAAGGAAGGTGAGTTTTTCCACAGTTACACAAAAGAAGAAATAGCAACTATGTTGGGCGTGGACAAAGAAACATTTGAGTTTGATTTCGAAGAGGAGCCTAACGACATCAGTGCTTTTGAGCCCGTGGATTATGTCTTCGAACATGTTTCTGATGCTCATGATTATGATAAAGTTGTCATGGAGGATGATTCTGATGACAATGATACTAATATTGCCGACGAGGGTACAGATGACTCCCCAACTTTTAGTGAATTGTTTGCAGCGAAGAATGATGATCTTCTTAAGCGCAAAGTTGAATTGGCTGTCAAACAGGGTACGGTTCCTCAACAATTATCTGCAGAAGAATTTGTAGAAATGAGGAAGCGTTGGTTTAAAGAAGTACCAGCTGAACATAAATTCAAACGTCCCTTAGCATTTTTTATGCGTGATGCTAACATCTCTCTAAGGGACATCATAAGCTGGGGATGGATTGAAGAGCTGAATGTTTATGCGATTAAAAGGGAGTATGGGATCCAGTACTTTCGATACTTAAGAGACATAAAGACCCTGCCGTTCTGGGATATCAAAGAGCTTGTTCAAACTAAGATGATTAATATAAAGATGAAATTTCATGACTAGCGGCTGTGGAAATTGATAAAGCTTGAGGCTACACATGGTTTTATTCACTGGAAGCCACATATCCCTAAAAGAATCACGAAGATTGATCTACTAACAAAAGAAAAGGATGTTACGTTGATTGTAAAGAGGCCACGAGTGATGAAAAATATGTCTCTAATCAAGATGGAACAAGATTTCTTCAAGATCTTCAAATGGTGGCACTATGATTCAAGTACTGGTGAAGCTGTTATTTGTGTCCATCCAGATGATGATTCTTGGAAGATTACCGAGGAATTATCCGAAGCCGTCACAGCACACAAACGTATATATGGTCTATGGCGTGGCATTCGAGTACTAGACCCGATGTGGCTAGTCAATTGTTCGAAGAAGGATATTGAATGTTTGTTTATAGCAAGATTAGTTTCGAAGAGAAAGACAAAGAGCAGGCTCTCCAATTCCAGAAGATTGTTAATGTCTGTATTGCTAATGATATACACTTAGGAACAACATAGAACACTTCTTGGAGGAAGCTGGAGGAGATTGAGAAATGAAAGAAAGAAAAGAAGGAGGAGAGGATTGCAGAGCGTACGCGAATTGCTTCGCTATGGCGCTTTCAGTTTAGACGTTAACTATCAAATTTTTGAAGAATTTTTTTGAAGATTATCCAAGACTGCGACAACATCCAAGGAGGAGTTTGTGGTGCATAATGTCTATTGCCTATGTCTAGGATATGTTGGTTATGTATATAGGGCTTAGAATGTTAAACATTGTATGTTAATATATGGTTTGTTTGTTTTGTACATGGCTCGTACGAGTGAGTCTAGTGGCTCGTATGAGTGACACCTTGTCACTTGTACGAGGCACCACTCGCACGAGTCAAACACATGCTCCTCCTATGCGAGTCATGTTGACCTATAAATAGAGGAGCTTGAGTGTTGTGTCAGAGATCTGTTGGTGTGTGGCGAAGCCCTGTTAAAGTGTTTACTCGTCTGTAATATTCACGTCATTGATACAAATTAAGGCATTTAAGCAGTATATCTTTCTTGTTTGTTTGTCCAACTCGCTAACAATGAATTCCGCCTCTGTTAGATGAGTCAGATCAGTCCGGTGCTCATAAGAGGAGAGCCGATCCCCTCTCACAAGTCTTCTATGCTATATCAATATCTATGTGTTTTAATTTGATGTGTTTATCATTTAATGTCGAATGCACAAATCGCACATCCTTCACAATCTAAAACAACACGAATAATCATGAAAAAACTAAATTTACTACGCTTATTACCGTTATACATGATTATACAATGCAAATACGTGATATACTTTCGTAACAATGTGATACTTACGTGCTGTGTGTTAAACTTTTATACTTATACGTGCAAGCAAACTTTATTTACTAAACAGTTATGATTAAGTCTCATCTTCACCCCTATTTTTGACCTTTTAGATGTCTTCTTCAAACACCTCGAATAGAAGTAAGAAGTCCAAATCCAACTCCAACAATGATTCAATGTCCAAGAAGGACATGATGAAGTTTATGGCCAAGCAAATGGCCAAGATTATTCCTGACATTGTTAGTAAGCTTCAACCAGCCATGTTAACACCGATTTCCCCTCACCTTGGTCAAATCCAAAGCCGACCCGCCCAAGTCAACCTTTTTGTTTAAGCAGTTTAACTACTGCAGCCTGATGCCATTCACGGGCGAAGATGAAGCAACGAAATTACTCCAATGGTTCGATGCCATTGAAGTCACGTTCCACTAGAGTGGGTATCCTGATCACCTATGCACCATCAATGCCATTGGCGTCTTTCGATCGAGAGCTCTTGATTGGTGGACCGCCGAGCGCAATGTGCGTGGTGACGACGTCGCTTACGCACTCACTTGGGCCGAGCTCAAGCAACTCATGATGGATGAGTTTTGTCCTCCCCAAGAGCTCCAACAACTCGCAAACGAGTTTTGGAATCTCAAGCAAATTGGGAGCGACAACACTGCCCTCACCGCTGGGTTCAAGCAACTTAGCATACTTTGCCCTGGTCAAGTCGATTCCACCGACTAGGCCATAGCCAAGTACATTCGAGCCCTCCCTCCCTCCTTTTCCAACTATGTAGAGGCCGCCCAACCTAAAACCCTTGAGAACACCTACTTCTTAGCCGCCAAATTTAACCATAACCAGGTTTTGGCTGGAATCTTCGAAACGAAGGGTTCTACCAAAACGGTTCACCAAGCCACCACTGAACCAATTGCTGAGCCATCTAAACCTTCACCCAAACCCATTGAGAAGAAGCGAAAGGCTTCAAACCAAAACTGGCGCGTTCTTACTCTGCCAAACCCTCCACAACAACAACTTGCCTTACTTGGACTTTTCCCAAGTTTGTGACTTGCACTTACCATCATCCTACTACTCCACCATGCCGCCTTTGCACTACGTGCAATAGGTTTGGACACTTCAACAC
Source organism: Scalesia atractyloides (assembly GCA_947069175.1). Taxonomy (NCBI): domain Eukaryota; kingdom Viridiplantae; phylum Streptophyta; class Magnoliopsida; order Asterales; family Asteraceae; genus Scalesia; species Scalesia atractyloides. The sequence continues at coordinate 48,249,375 of CAMTDV010000001.1, read as the reverse complement.
CCACTACCGTTTTGGCCAAAGACCTCAAGGTAACCAAACGTAACCACCTGCCCAAAACCAAGCCCAACAGCCAGCAAACAATGGTAGCACTTGCTACAAGTATGGCGACCCGAATCATCTCGGCAACGTTTACCCTAAGTGCAACAACTAGCAGCAAGCTCCTCGTGGACGAGCTTTTGTCATCACTACTACTCAAGCCCAGAACAACAATGACGTCATTAACGGTACGTTTCTCATAAACAATGTTTATGCTTCGTGTTTATTTAATACTGGCGCGGATAAAAGTTTTGTATCTGCTGAATTTGAACAAATACTTAAGTGTAGATGCTCTAAGTTGCCAAAATCATTTAACGTTGAAGTTACTAATGGTAAATCAATCACTGTCGATTCCGTTCTTTCTAATTGTACTCTTGATCTTAACGATCACAAGTTTTCGGTTGACCTCATACCCATGCAATTGGGTAGTTTCGATATCATCACAGGCATGGATTAGCTTCATAGAGTCCATGCTGAAGTCATCTCTTCTGAGAAATTCATTCGTATTCCTCTTCCTTGTGGCGATTCGTGGAACGTCTATGGTGAGAAACCTTCTAAAGGTCTCAAACTTCCATCGTGTACTCAAGCGAACAAGTACTAGTGCAAAGAGTACTTTGCTTTTCTTGCCCATGTCGTGGAAAAGAAAGATAAAGGAAAAAGCGTAAGTGATGTTCTTATCATTTGCGATTTTCCTGACGTTTTTCCCGAAGACCTACCTGGTCCTCTTCCTCCACGTTCTGTTGACTTTTGTATTGATCTCATTCCTAGAGCTACGCCCATTGCTAAGTCTCCTTATCGTCTCGCACCATAAGAAATGCAAGAGCTATCAAGCCAACTTCAAGAATTACTTGATAAAGGCTTCATACGCCCTAGTAATTCTCCTTGGGGCGATCCAGTCCTTTTTGTTAAGAAGAAAGATGGTTCTTTTCGTATGTGTATGGACTATCGAGAACTCAACAAACTCACTGTCAAGAACCGCTTTTTGAGCAACACTTGCGTCTAATCCTTGAACTCCTGGGTGGTGAACGACTTTGCGTCATATTCTCCAAGTGTGAATTATGTCTAAAGGAAGTTCAATTTCTTGGACATGTTGTGAATGAGAAAGGCATACACGTGGATCCTGCCAAAATCGAAGCTGTCAAGAATTGGATTGCACCAAAATCCCCATCTGAGATTCGTTCGTTCATTGGATTGGCGGGTTACTATCGCCGATTCATTTCAACTTTTCAAAAATCGTCGTTCCTCTCACCTCCTTAACTCAAAAAGATAAACCTTTTGTTTGGGGATCTGAACAAGAGGAGTCTTTCCAAACGCTCAAGGACATTCTTTGCAACACTCCTATTCTAGCACTTTCGGATGGAAACGACGACTTTGTTGTGTACTATGATGCCACTAATCAAGGCCTTGGTTGTGTTCTTCTGCAACGAGACAAGGTCATCACGTACGCTTCAAGGCAACTCAAAATACATGAAAAGAACTACACTACTCATGACCTTGAACTTGGTGCAGTTTTTTTTGCGTTAAAGATTTGGCGACACTACTTTTATGGTACCAAGTGTGTGGTCTTACTGACCATAAGAGCCTTCAACACATCTTTAACCAAAAAGAGCTCAACATGCGTCAATGTCGATGGGTAGAATTGCTCAACGACTATGACTACGACTGTAACACCCCGACCGCGTAAAACAAAAACCACGGCGGAAACATCGGGGAGTCACGTTACAGGAATTGTTTCAAACACATGGTATTCAAGGTTTTGTTTTATTGAATTAATAATTTACATTGTCTTTGGATAACACAAACAAAATACAAACAATTATCTTTAAGTTTTAAAGTAAACTAAGGCCCGAGTCCATCCTACGTGTAGCATGCATTCATAATCATCACACATTAGCACCTGAAAAATATGTGAAAAAGATGGGCAACAAAGAATGTTGGCGAGTAACATAGGTTTTGTGTTGCAATACCTTGTCCGACTACAAGAGTCGATGATTGAAAACCTTGTATCCCAACTTGTATTAAAATGTTTGGTATTGCAATATGTTTAACCAACTATAAAAGTTTGTATGAGTTATAAAACCTTATAGCCATGAATCTTGACAAAAGTGTTTCTTTTGTAAAACCATATAAGAAATCGATTTAAAGAAATATTTGTATGGTTCATATATCGTTAATTGAAAACCGTTTGTGACTTGTCTAAAACCATTTGTCGTTGTTTGAAGTGATTTGAATAACACTACAATGAATAATACAATAAGAGCATTTATATATAGGAAGTACCAGTGGCATATCCACCATTCTCTTATCATATTACACTCATCTCGTTATCTAAATCACTTGCTATGTATAAACCAATCGTCCGTGTCATAAACCAATTGTCCTTGTTTGTATAAACCAATCGTCCGTGTCATAAACCAATCGTCCTTGTTTATATAAACCAATCGTCCTTATTTTAATTGTGTAAATTGTGGTCATTTTTGTGAATACATTCAAGCCTGTGTTGACTCGTCTCGACTAACAGACCACCAAAGGGTCTATTAAAATATTCGACTAACAAACCACCGAAGAGTTTATTAAAATAGAGTTTTTTTCGTTCCCCAAACTCCCCACAAACACCGGGAATTTTGGTAATGGGATTGTCAGTCCTATGGCACCATAACATACTACAGGTCGGCTTGGCCAAAGTTAATGAATGCCATTTATGTTATGGATAACGCACCAACAAGTTCCCACATTATTGAAAACATATTGTTATATATAAACCATATACTTATTTTGAAAACTTGAAAATAGTTTAGCACATATGAGTCACCACAAAACATTTAGAAAACATAAAAGAGGGTAGCTATGTACTCACTTAGATTGTGTAGATGTCTTATGTAAACAAAGCTCAAGTGTTCAAGTGTTTCCTAATATGTCGGATAACTAAGGTTAGTGTAAAATGTGACTTAATGGAAGGAACGGATAGAATAAGGTTTATAAACCAAACGAATGGAGGATCTCGTGTAATATGATTCATAATACCTTACATTCTGATTTGGAAGATCTAGGAGTGTTTTGACTTGTTACGACTTGTTACCCCACTTTAACGGGTCATATGCATAACTAAGATTTCGGCTGGTTAAATAAGTCCTATGATGAGTCAAACATGTCAAAACTAGTTTAATTATGCTATATGATCAGTTTGTAAGTTAAAAATAATGACCATACATGTTTAAAACTATTTGTGTGCTAAAAGGACATTTCCGACATTTTAAAAGTATATATAGTTGACTCATCATTTGAGTAACCAAATGACATAACCATAAGGTATAATCTCAGAGGGTTATTCTCTATATTACATGGTCATATAACTGGGCTTGGTCAGATCCTAAAGTTTACCAAACGGGTCAGATTCGAAAGTCAAAGCGGAAGTCAAACCGCTCGACTTTCGACTAAGGAAAAAGCGCTAAACTAGAAATGACGAGTTAGATATGTTAGAATATGTCTAATAATGTTATAAACTTATTTGGTGTCAAAACTTTAAGTTTTAATACTCGAAAACACTTTCTTCGTAAAATGCATTTTTATGCACTTTTGACTTTTATTTCTTAAAAGTTTGACTCGTCATTTCATCTACTAAACGTGATGATCAGAAGGTGTAATCACGAAGGATTATTACCTTCAAGATTACGATCACGTTGCAAAGTTCAATTTGAACTTTGACTTGAGCAAAATGGTCAGAACCTAAAATGTGAATGGGGGATCAGCTCTCCTCCGATAAGCACCGGTCCGATCTGACTCAACTAACAGAGGCGGAATTCATTGTTAGTGAGACTAACAAACAAACAAGTGAGATCTACTGCTTAAATTCCTTGAATTGATATACGTGAACAAGTACAGTGCAAGTAAACAGTTCAGCAGGGCTTCACCACACCAACAGGATTAACTAGCTCTGACACAACACTCCTCTATTTATAGGTCAACATGACTCGCACAGGAGAGTGTGTAACTCGTGCGAGAGGTGCTTCGTACGAGCGACAGAGTGTCACTCGTACGAGTCAAGCCATAAACAAATAAAACAAATATAAACAATTACAATTTGACATTTAAAGCTCTATATACATAAACAATGTATCCTAGAGGTAGGCAATAGACATTATGCATCAACAAACTCTCCCTTGGATGTTGCTGCAGTCTTGGATAGACTTAAAAAAAAATCTTCAAAAATCTGACAGTTAATGCCCGAAGAAATGTTTCGGTGGCTTGCGACGCTCCTCAGAAGAAAATAGGTGTCTGATCTGTAGGAGGAGGTCGGTTAACTGTATTGCCAAATCGAAAACTTCTTAGTGAAGCAATACATGCTCGCTCTACAATCCTTTCTTCCTTCTTGTCCTTCTTCCTTTGCTCTTTCTCCTCCAGTTTCCACCATTAAGTGTTCCATGCCATGCCGGAATGAACGTCATTGGCAAAACAGACATTAACTATCTTCTGAAACTGGAGTGCTTGTTCTATCTCTCTCTTCAAAACTGATTTTGCTGTAGAACAAACATTCGATATCTTTCTTCAAACAGTTGACTAGCCACATTGGGTCTAGTACTCGAATGCCACGCCATAGCCTATATATATGTTTGTGTGCTATGATGGCTTCGGTCAGCTCCTCTGTGATTTTCCAAGAATCATCATCTAGATGCACACATATGACAGCTTCACCTGTATTTGAAGCGTAGTGCCACCATTTGAAGATCTTGAAGAAATATTGTTCCATCTTTATCAGAGTTATATTCTTCGTCACTTTCAACGTTACGTCTTTATCTTGTGTTACCGGATCGATCTTTGTAATTCGCTTCGGGAAATGAGGCTTCCAGTTGTAAATCCGTGCGTAGCTTCAAGCTTGATCAATTTCCATAACCGTTGGTCGTGAAACTTCATCTTCAGATTAATCATCTTTGTTTGCACGAGCTCTTTTATATCCCAATACGGCAAGGACTTGATATCGCTCAAGTATCTGAAATACGGGATCCCAAACTCCCTCTTAATAGCATAAACATTAAGCTCCTCAATCCATCCCCAACTAATTATATCCCCTAATGAAATATCTGCATCACGCGTAAAGAACGCTAAGGGACGTTTAAACTTTCGCTCAGCTGGTGTAACTTTGAACCACCATTTCCTCATCTTAGCAATTTCTTCAGATGATGGTTGTTGAGGAACGGTTTCATGTTTAACAGCTTCTTCAACTTTACATTTCAAAATATCATCACTTTCAGCTGCAAACAACTCACTAAAAGTTGGGGAGTCATCTGTACACTTATCCGCAAGATTAATAACATCTTCATCAGAATCATCCTCCACGACAACTCTATCATAATTATCCGCATCATCAACATGCTCGAAGACATAATCTACTGGCTCGAAATGTCACACCCCAGATTTTCCATCACAAATCCATACACCAGTGGGCCTGGGTGGGGAGTATCGTGACGTCAGTTGATAATCATCATAGTCAATTAAACACGGCACAGCAGAAGTCTTGGAGTAAAATTACTATTACAAACCGAATGTTCGAAATATAAAATAATATACAGGCTCGTAATAGAAGATCCACAGGCGGATCAAAAATGAACAATGAAAGAATATAAAACAGACTTTAGGGTAGATCTAAGGATTTGCAAGATCCTCTTATTCACTACCGAGCAGCTTCCGACCTATTTTGTGTTGTATCTGCAAGCTCAGTCTTTTGAAAATACGTCAGCGCTTTCGCTGGTAAATACACCCAACTGACTCATTTTAAAAACATTTTAGAAATTAAATTTAAGTGCACAGGGCACAAATCTTTTATAACTTGGGAAAGTTACTTTGTAACCTTGTTAACAGATTCACATGTTTGTCCATACATACAGGGCCCGGTACAGAGACCGAGACATGATTAAATACACACCACTTAGAACTCACAGAGGAGTTATCCCCAACGTCTTGGGAAATTTGCATTTGAGCATCTGTCAGGTGTATGCCTACACCCCGCGCTAAGGTCGTGGCCATTATCTAATGTAATGAGCCGAGGATATCCAGGACACGGTAATTTAACCCCAATGTTTAAGTTATCAAACAAAACTAATTAAAACAGAATATGCGGATTTACTAGCCACAATCCGGCATCCGATTGATCCCATTTCTGACCAAGCAGTAATAATTTACCGTATCCCAAGCCCGTATAGGGAAAATAATCAAGAGTATTTACCTGAGCTAGTCTTGATTTAAAAATGCAAGATTTTATATCTCAGCCGTATCCAAAATGAATTAAGTGTAGATAGCATTTACCGAAAGGCTCTAGTCTGGATTATGGCATAAGCTAACCAATTAAATACTAACGGACTTATTTAAGTCATAGACTTAGACCAAGTAGTGTACAGGATCAAAACGTATAACGCTCGATTAAACGATGATCGGATAGAATGTAGTTTAAACCCAACAAGTACTTAGACTTGTATGAAATGGGTAAACAATTAACATTCTGGATTTTGAGTTTAAAATGAAAAGGTTAAACCCGTTTTGGTTAAATTCCGTAAACTAGTTACGTATAATCAACCGTACACTTATAAGCGATAATGGGTAACCAGATAAGTCATGGTGAAGTTCTATATGCCATTATACTTTAATTAAGTTGTAATATCAGTAGTATATCAGCTTATATGCCCGTTAAGGTTTTAAAATAAAACTATGCCTCATAAGGGCATTTTGGTAAATTCATACTGCATAAAAGGAACTTGAATATAATTAAATGTTAAAATTATAAATATTCTGGGAAAAATATTTTATTTATGATATAATATTAGTAGGATATCAATTATATGTGTAATTTATATTTTATGACCAAACTATGCATCGAAGGGGCATTTTGGTCATTTTACACATAGTTTATAAATTATTTGGGATTCTGAGTTTATATGATGTATCTACTGTAAATATATTTAAAATAAGTTTTAAAATCAGTAGGTAACAAGTCTTGGTCAAATAATATGGTTTAAAACCATACTATGCGCCGAACCGACGCTTATGTCGTAAAATGACGTTTTATGCGATGTTTAATGAAAACTGATGTTAAGGTCAGATTAAAATGTCTTAGATATGTTATTTAATATAAAATATCAGTAGGTAAAAGATTTACCTTGAAAAGATTTGGTTAAAACCATTTTATGAGCCACAAGGGCTTTATCGTCATTTATCGACATAATACAAGGACCTGCTTGTAAACTCAGTTTACAATCTGATTCGACATCTCAAATAATCCTACTTAAAATATTACATCAGTAGGAAACTTATTTTCAAGTTCATTATCACTAAACCTTGATGTATGAAAAAAAAGCATTTTAATAAAAAAATGGCATAATTGCGGAACTTGTGCATAAACTTAGATTCTGATTATGATCATGTAATATAACCTTAGAGGGTTATGCTACATTATATTACGATCATAATGCAACTTTAGATCAGCAGGTAACTAATCTAAATCGGGTCATAATCGAAAGTCAAAGCAGAAGTCAAACTTCACGACTTTCGGTTGCGAACCAACCCTTGAACTGAAATTGACGAGCCGAACATGTTCTTACATGTTCTAATAATTGTTACCAACTTGTTTAAGTGTCAAAACAGGTTCATAACATATATAAGATCAATTTATGATTTTTCCAAAAAATGGCCTGTTTTTTTAATATCATAACTTTGACCCGTCAATTGGTCTAGCAAACGTGATCTTCAGGAGGTGCCATTTATAGGGACTAACACCTACCTTATTACGATCACTTAGCCATGTTCGTTACGAACAATGGCTGGACCATAATGGTCTTAACCGAAAATCAAAGTGTTTTCCGTAAAACACTTGACTTTTGGCTATAAGAGCCTATAAACGAAAATGCACAAGAAAGAAACACTTAGAAGAGGTTCCTAGGATGCAATAGAACTAAGTTGGATGCTCCTTTCAGTTAGGAACTTCCAGAGGAGGGAGATAGAGTTGAAAATGAGAAAGGTGCAAGTTCAAAGGTAGAACCTTTGCACCTATTTATAGATGGAGAGCTTGAAGGAGGTGGTGCCAGGTGCTAAGGGGTGTAATAGGGAGCTAGCAGTTTGGAAGACCATGGTTTCGATTTAATGGTTTTTTTGGCAATACGTGCAGAGGCCAAGCAAACTTTCTGCAGACACAGGCCTCTCGTGCCCCGCGAGAGGCACAGGGCTTGCCTCTCGCGCCCCGCGAGCGCCCCATAGGCATATTTGAAGTTTGTCACTTTTAGCCCCTCAACTTATTAAACACCCTTAAAACCTCCTAAAACACCCTTTTAGCATATTTAGCCCTCCGTAGCCAATATTTGGTGTACCCGGGACTATGCCCGGACATTGTGGAGCTCTCGGTTTGTTAAAAGGTCACCCAGAGGTATAAATTAACATGTTGACACTTTTAACCCCAACAATGTCCAACTTTCATACAATCACGGATTTAATCCCTCTCGTCCAACAAATGGAACATACGAGAGTTAGGACTTCGTAAAAGATCACTCAGAGGCTCATTATAAGCATGTTGACTCCGATATCACTCAGAGACTCGGCATGTTGACACAATGGTCACTCAGAGGCAAAGTTTTAGCATGTTGACACTAATGGTCACTCAGAGGCTACGTTTTAAGCATGTTGACACTAATGGTCACTCAGAGGCTCAGTTTATGCATGTTAACATCAGAAATTCACTCTGAGACTTAGTTTGAGCATGTTGACGCTTTTAGTCCTTGTTAGTCTTTAATAGATTTAAAATAAAATACGACACGTGTCACTGTATTACTAGACACGATTTTTACAGGGTGTTACATGAAAGCACTAATATCATTCAGGTCGTCTTCAAAATCAAACACAAATTCTTCTTCGTTCATTCCCAGCATTTCAGCTATCTCTTCTTTGGTGTAGCTGTGAACGAACTCTCATTCTTCAACATCGTGCTCAACATATAAAATATTTGGCTTTGGTACAACAGGCTCGGCAGATATATCAGTTACCGTGAGAATTCTTGCCTGCTGAGCACCTTTCAAACCTTCAGTTCTTCCCTGTTCTCTATCTTCACTTACCTGATTCGCTAAATCATCCAATTAAGCAGAATAATCAATATCATCAGTCTCATCAGTTTCTGTTACTCGAACACCAGATCCTCCCATATCATCGTTACCTCCATCATTATCATCATCATCGGACTTGTCTGAAAATAGATCATCAAAAGTATCTAAGTCCTCTTTCTCTTTTTCAGCATCCTCATCAAACTCATCAACCTCAGCGTCAATCTCGTTCTCTAACTTCTTCTTGATTAGCCATTCACGATGTCTTGCTGAAAGACTGGACATATCGATATCAACATATTTTGGCTTACCTAGTGGTACAAACTTCTTCATCATCGAATATACCACAATATCAGTAATAACTGGCACATATTCAGCTTCTGGCTCAGTTGTAACATTCAAAGGATCCTCAACGACTTTCACTTTGCCTTTGCCTTGTGCGTCGGATAATTCTTTCGCAAGGCGTTTACGCTCAGCAACCCGCTCTCTTACTTCAGCTCTTTCTATCTCGTTAATCTCAGCAGCAATATTAATACCCAGCTTCTTAGTAAGTATCTTCTCAAGTAAATTCATCTTTCTGTTGCTCCTGAGACGTTCTTCTTTGTATTCGGCCATACGAATCTGTAAACACTCATTCTCAGATACTATGCTGGCTAACATAGCTTCGAGCTGTTGCTTGTCTTTGTTTAAAACATTGAGCTGTTCCTACAGTTCTGCAATCTTGACTGTGTTTAACATGACCTGCTTCTGTAATTCTTCAACACGTGGATCGTTAAACATGTCAGCAGTAACATCTTCACCCCCTGGTATGTCACCAAAGTCAAAGTCAAAATCAAAATGGGGTTGAGACTGTGAGGATTGTGGCGGAGGTTGCAGTGTCGGTTGTGGTGCTTGCTACTGTAGTAGAGATGGTGCTGGCTGAGTTGATTGTTGACGAGTTCGGTGGAGTTGGCTCTGCATGCATTTCTTCTACAGTCTGTTTCTTCACTTTTTCCTTTGATTTGTCTTTAGGAGAATCAGTGCTTCTCACTGCCGATCTTTTCATACGTCGAGATTTCTTCTTAGCTGGTTTGCGCATAGGAGTATTGTAGTCAGAACCTAAAGGTATATATGTCGAATCATCTTCACCTGTTGCTTTTCGTCCTTTTTCTTCAGCTTTTCTCTGCAGTTTGGCTAAACGTTCTTTCTCTATCTCTTTAGCCCTTTCCTTTTCTCCAGCAATCTTGCCTTCCGAATCAGTACTGGAAGAGGACACTTCTTCAACCAATTTCTCTTTCTATCCAAATGCTTTTCGTTCAATATCAGCAACCATATCTTCAATATTCTCCTCTGGCTCTGATTCGTCAATCAGTCTTGAACTCTCTGAAGCTTTCTGTTTCTTCTGAGGGGTAGAAGAAGATGTTGATGTTGCCTTTCTCTTGGTTCCCTTACCCCCTTTTTTACAAACCAAGCGCTTCGCTTCGCAATAAAACCATAAAGCGCTGTAAGCTCTTCATTCTCGTCACTACTTTCTTCTTTTCTCCACTTTCCTAGTGCTGGAGAAATATAATCTTTTTCAACAATAGCTCCAAACACAGGCTTTGCATTAGGGAATGTCTTGAGATGTAAATTCATTTCCTTTAGTGTCGAGACATACATATGTTCTAACTTCAGCACATCATCCTTCTTTTTCTTCAGATTGGGGTGCAAATGGTCTAGCAGCATTTGAATGAACCGTGGATACTGCAAAAAACTTCTCTCGCTATGTATTCTGAACCATCTGAGAAAATATCACCTTTGAAAATTGTACGGTAGGTTCAGAATTGGTGCGGTGATCATGAACATCTGTAATCAACTAAGTCGTCAAATCCTCCTTTCCGGTGACTAAGTGCATGTATGACACAATGAGCAATGTATCTGAAAGGTGCACTTAGGTTAGCCTTTTTAAATGGAGCAGCATTCACGAACCCGGCATAACCCATACGATAAAAAAACCCTTCACCATATACTCAGAAAATCCTGTAGGATCATCTTCGTGGTCGTTGAATTCCAACACTTTTCTGATCAAGTCCTCGGTGATTTTAACCTGAATATCTTCATCTTTAATCTTCGTAGCTGAAACAATAGCATTCTCCTCAGCATCATATTTTGTCGCATTCCAGAAATACTCAATATGAGATCTATACGCAGTATGGCGACCGGTGAGAGCTTTAGTAATTGGAAGTCTGCCCAAAAAATCTAAGACTTCACTATACGCGGCGATTTCTGGATTAGAATCATCCAGAAGACATCATATGTTATGGACTAGAGAAAAAGAAGATTTCTTGACCTGCACGCATAGACATTTCAAACCATTAGAAAATCTTTCAAAAATTTCAACTTTAAGAGTCACTCGTACGACCCATTCATTCGTACGAGTCACATATAATATCAAAACATTAAGATCTGAATCAAAACATCATTCGTACGAGCCACTAATTCGTACAGATGAACAATTATACTTTCAAGAATTTTGACCAGATCTACTTCGTATGAATGATGTCTCGTATGAGTCATCAAAATTTCAAAATAGTAACTTTAACTTTTAAGGATCCTACCCGTACGAATATTCACTCGTACGAGTGAAAGTAATAACAAACATTTGATAATCTGCTCGTACGAGTGACTATTCGTACGAGTTCCAAATCGCATGAAATAACACCAAGTCAAACCAAACTTAAACGTGTAGATTTTATCAAAATGAAGGTTGATTTATAGGTTAATAAGGCCGATTTTAACGTTTTTGAGTTCAATTTTATGTTTTACCGGTCCAATCTTCCTAAATCTATGTTTTATGTCCGTTTGGTCTAAATTCGGCATTATAACGACTTAAATCAAGCATTAGTACCTTTCCCATTGCAAGAGGTGTGCAAATCAACCTCCCCAATGTATCAGTACGTAGTATAGATCAAGAAATGTGAAATGGTAAGAACTGGTTCACACAAAATTCTCTCTTAAATGTATAGAGTCAATAACCTAACTCGTGCGAATGAGTGAGCCTTTTATACTCATTCAGTAGTCGCTCGTACGAACCATAGTTCGTGTGAGTGAAACCTTTTGTTACTCGTACGAATCATTGACATTCGTACGAGTCAATTCTTAAACACTTTGTAACGTTTTGATTTATTATGAATTTTTATCTGTTTAATAACCCACTCACTTAATCAAGTCCAAGTTAATGACCCTGGTTATCTGATTTGCCTACCAAGTCCAAGTTAATGACCTTGGTTGACCATTGTTTGACCAAAACAGATTTGTTTAAAAATGCAAAGTTTCAATTGATGAACTTTGTTGACGTTCAAGTAACTCTTCTTTTCAAGATTAGCTCCCAACCCGTCGTCTTCAGCTTTTCTCCAGCAATCGTCGCTTTGACTTGAACTAATGGTGTTTTCATCATCGGTAGACTTAAAAACTAAGATAAATTGCTAAAAGCTAAAAATCTTTTTGGGATTTTTCTTGAAAATAAATAACAACTAAAGATGTATTACATACATATTTTTGTGAGTTTTGTGTTAAGAAAATCATATCAAGTTTTTAAACAAATCACCAGTACCATTGATCTTGGTAGTAGCTGTAAGTTTTTAAACAAATTTACTTAGATTTCTAATATACTTATCCATTTAAACTTCTTCTCGTTTCTCAAATGTTTCAAGATATGTTAGGTAATATTAAGGAACATGTAGTAACTGTGTTTCCCGTCTCAGAATATACTCCCATATCAAGATTCCTAGAATATCATTTCACAGGTGAATATATCCAATTGATATTTGTAAATGGGGTGAATTGCGAGACCTTGAGAGCTCGGGTTAGTATTTCCATACAGACAAAGAGATGAAGGCTCGTCTTTAGGTGGTGTTCCTTAAAGGAATCTTTTGAACTGCAGATGTCACAAAGTTTATGACATAATCATTTTTATGCAGCTTTTGTAGGCAAAAAATGCGTAAAGTATTATACAAGTTCTAGGCCATTGCTGACTTAAAATCAGAAGAGCTCAGATAATACCCGAGATATCGATTAAATATAAAGACCTAGTATCGCAGTATCTGGTATCTCTCAAACGAAATTTCGGAGTACTAAGTCCATATATCCGAGAGATGTTAACCCACAAGTTACTCGGTTTTTCTTTTAGGTTTATATCTTGAAAAACAATTTACTGAACGAGTGAAGCCTATTGGCACATCCTTAGTAAGACCTGTTTAATTACTTGTATAAACATTCCATATCTATAGCATACTGTGATTGTCATATTGATGTAATATGATCTCCCTTTTTCACAATAACTCTTTTTAACTTCTATAATGTTTTTGTATTTTCCCAAACTTTCTCCCCCTAAAATCAGAAACATATTCTTGGATTTTTAGAATTTTAAGAAAGTATGTAAAGAAACATGTCATACCGATGAGAATCACGTCTCGTCATCTTCAAACTCAACCTCATGAATATCCCATGATGCCAGATTTCTTAAACCATGTACGTCGTACGTACGCACGTACGCACGTACGTAGTATGCACGCATGCACGCACGTAGTACGCACGCACGCACGTAGTACGTACGTACTTACACACGTACGTACGTACGTACATACACACGTACGTACCATTACACACTTCAGAGAAAAAGACGAGTAAATTTTTTTTGCCTATTTAATTTTCATGTGAAACAATTACACGCTTTAAAGAAAAAGATGAGTAAAAACAATTTGTGGCCTATATAAAACTATTACACAAAGTGTGATGATGCTCGACTACTAGTTTCAGTTTTCGGGTGTTATACCTCGTGTTTCTCGATCAAGTGAGCGTCTCTACCCTTCCAAAGATTTCGACCGGATCAATCTGATCATAGTCCTCTCTGGTCATCTCTAAATTTCCAATTTTGCCCGCTACAAGTCTGTCATAAGATTCAAGAACCGAAGCCAATAGTGACATATGTTGCTTTGCGGTCTTCTTGTCAAAGTTCTGAGCGTTTTGGAAGTCAACTTTGATATTGCACTGTAAAACTCTTTGAGTAGGATGAGATTGACTGTTCTGGTTGATCTGGGGATTGCTCGAACCATGTGATGACTATGGGCTTTGAGACGTGTTTGGGTTGATCATAGCAAATGATTGAAAGCCACTGTGTCGATTTGACGGTGGACTCGGTGTGTTGTAAGCGCTGAAGGCCGTTTGGATCTTTGGAGATTGTATCTGAGCGGCATAACTTCCTTTGTAATACAGATTAACGTCTTGTTGCATTTCGGCGCCTTTGTTCTTCTCCATTTTCTGCATTTTGAGTCCGTGTCCCTCCAATCTCTCAATGAATCGTGGTAAGGAATCTGCGAGTTTGTCAACTAATTCTTCATTCGTCTTCATGATTCCTATTCGCTTCATTTGCACAACCAGATGACAGTATCTTTCAATTAGTTGTTTTACTATCTCTCCTTTGATCAAAGTAAAGATGTCAAATTCTTTACTCAACAACGCCCTCTTCCCTTTTCGCAACTGTACACTACCTTGGAATTTCAATCGAAGAGCATTCCATAATGATTGTGCGTCATCATCATGTTGCAACAACGCAAATATGTCTTCCTTGAAGGATTGTTGTAAAATATTCATCATTTTCTTCTCATTTATGAACTTCTCTCTTTCAAAATCCGAAAGTTGAGCCAATGTCTTTTCGAGACCATTTTCTCCAACAGGAGATTGATAATTTTCTTCGATGGCAAACCAGCAGGTAAAATGATTCGCCTGAACCCAATTCATGAAAAGTTCAATCCAACTGTCAAAGTCTTCAAGGTTCATCAACTTTGGCGGCTTTGTCATCGTACCCATCTCATTCTCGAGGTTCATGTTTTGAGCTGCAGTAGTTGTGATTGCTGATGTAGCAAATGCGTTAGAAAATTCTTCTGCCATTTTTCTGCAAAGATTTTAGAAACACACTTTCAAAAACTGATTAGAAACAATTCGTGCGACCAAGATTAGTTCGTATGACACAAAGATTCGTGCGAATGAGATGATTCATACAAAGTAGATGCTCGTGCGAACAAGATGTTCATACAAATGAAAAAGTTTGCTCGTACAAGTGAGTTGCTCTTACGAATGACTTCCTCGTGCGAATCACACTTTCGACTTTTTCAGCTTGTTGATTTTAAGAACTTTTGTTTACTCGTTCGTATGAATGACTTAGAATGTACGGAAAGTCGTTCGTGCGAGTGGCTCTCTTACCCGTACGAAACAACTAAGGTCACCAAACGGATGAATTTTACCAAATTTGACATGATTAAGTTCGATTAAATCTGAAATTGTCAAGGATTGATTAGAATTGATTTTAATGTGATATCCTAGAATTCTAGTCAATTTTGTCCATGAATTCGTCCAATTCCAAGATCAGTATGAGAAAGTGTAGAAGTTGAGAACTCAACTGGTGAATATGAATCTGAAACTGTTGGTAGTCTGCAGAAACTTGATGTTTGTCAGCAGATAAGGCCTCAAGGCTCTGATACCACTTGTGAAGGGGGATCAGCTCTCCTCCGATGAGCACCGGACCGATCTGACTCAACTAACTGAGGCAGAATTCATTGTTAGTGAGGTTGACAAACAAACAAGTGAGATCTACTGCTTAAATGCCTTGAATGTATTGATAAATGTGAACAAGTACATTGCAAATAAACAGTTCAGCAGGGCTTCGCCACACCAGCAGGATTAACTAGTTCTGATACAACACTCCTCTATTTATAGGTCGACATGACTCGCACTAGAGAGTGTGTAACAGAGTGTGTAACTCGTGCGAGAGGTGCACGAGGCACCACTCGCACGAGCCTACCTACACACACTCACTCCTTGTGAAAGCCATGTTGACCTATAAATAGTGGAGCTTGAGTGCTGTGTTGTAAGCTGTTAGTATGTGACTACGGTGAAGCCCTGTCCAGTTGTTTACTTGTCTATAACCTTCACGTTTATTAATACGAGTCAAAGGCGTTTAAGCACTCGTAAGAGGCACCACTACACGAGCCTACACACACTCACTCACTCCTTGTGCGAGCCATGTTGGCCTATAAATAGAGGAGCTTGAGTGTTGTGTTGAAAGCTGTTGGTGTGTGACTACGGTGAAGCCCTATCCAGTTGTTTACTTGTCTGTAACCTTCACGTTTATTAATACGAATCAAAGGCGTTTAAGCAACATACTTTCTTGTTTGTTTGTCCAACTCGCAAGCAATGAATTCCGCCTCTGTTAGCTGAGTTGAATCGGTCTAGTGCTCATAAGAGGAGAGCCGATCCCCTCCCACAAGTGGTATCAGAGCCTTGAGGCCTGATTTGAGGACAAACATCAAGTTTCAGCAGTTGCAAATCCAAACTCAACCATTGAAAATTTTCTACATCTGCTCTTTTCATATAGATCTCAGATCTAGACGAATTCATGGACGAATTGGACTAGGATTTTAGTATCACATGTTAAAATCAACATTAACAAATCCTTGAAACTTATAGATCTAAAATCGAGCTAAATCATGTCGAAAATTACAGAAATCATTCATTTGGTGACCTGAGCTAACCCATACTAGTAGAGAGACAACCCGTACGAACGGCCATTCGTATGAATTAGCGATTCGTACGAGCAAGAAAACAAGCTTTCTTAAAATTTACAAGATTTTTTAAAAAAAATTGTCACTCGCACGAGTGAGTGATTTGCACGAAAAAACTCACTCGCACGAATCACTCTCTCTCTCGCACGAATCACTGATTCGCACGAGTATCTCGCTCGTACGAACCACCTGAGTCGCACGAGTAGCTGGTCATTCGCACGAAGAACATTTTAAGGAATTTTTCTAAAATTCCTATTTTTTTTCAATCAAGTCAGTGTTTTCGAAAGTTTGTGTTTCTGAACTATTGTAGATAAAATGGAAGATATGCTGAAATTTTAGAAGAACCTGAGAATGCTGACGAATATGCTGAGGCATCCTTTGATGAAGCACATGAAGAATATTACAACACGTCGTCAAGGGAAGAAGAACTCTTAAATAGTGCATTTAAACATCTCTTGCCTTCTGACATTCTTAAAACTTTTGCATGTTAGTTTGAGTCAAGCTACCGACCACCTTGTGAAGAAGAGAAAAAGCATGAAGTAGATGAGATGATTGATGTGTCCAAAGAGTTAACTTTGAAGAATCTGACTGACATAGCCGACAAAGCTCTAATGGCTAACACGAATGAGGTAGTTACTGAGGAAGCTCAGGAAGCTAGAATCAAATCGGTAAATGTGTGAATAAATGAGTTAGTAAAAGAAACACCTTGCATGAAGTGCAAAGAGCCATGCATTGAGTGTCTTGAAAAAGAAACAAGATACAAAGAGCTGAAATGTCATACAGATAATTTGTCATGTGACTATAATTCAACAAAAGAAGCTTATGAAAAATTAAGCAAAACAATTAAACAATTTGAACAAGTGATCAGAGAAAATGACAGGACACTTTCAACGCTCAAGGCGACTGTAATGGACAAACAAATGGCCATTAATATTCATTTAAATACAATTGCTGAGCTAAAAGTGAACTCGAAAAAGTGAAAATCGAAACAAAACGGGTTAACAAGTCGTTAATCAGTTATTCTACAAGTTCGTACGTCATTGATCACATTCTTCCTAAAATTGAAAGCAAGGAAGACATTAAAAATGATGAGCACAAAGGTGTAAGTTACGATCGTGTTCCACCGCCCTTGTGGAATAGTTATGCAAGTAAGAAACCATCAGGGGTTGAAAAGGCGCTCAATTTAAAGTTGAAAGCTGAGAAGAAAAACGAGCTGCCTGCGAACATTGACGTAACATACACCAAAACAGAAAGTGATTGTGAATCTGAAGTGGTTAAAACTGTGGTCGAAAATGTTCTGGAGAATGAGTCTGACAAATCTGAATTGGATGTTGAATCACCAGAGAATAGTTTAAACAATGATCCAAACGTAGTCGTATACAAAATGAACGGATCTGATAAACTATATTCTGATGAGGATTTCCCAATTCAGAAGGTTAACCTGGATCGAGTTGATAAGTAGTTCAAGCTTGTTGAGGTTAGTCATTCTGATTTAGAAAAACGAGATGCATCATTTTACTCAAAATCAAAATGTGTCAACAAACATTGTCATCAAAGGGACAGGGACTATCCTGAAAATACGAGTGCAGGATTGGTTTTTCTAAAGAAAAGAAAAAACAAACAAGTTTCAAAAGTCGAACTTTGCAAAGAAAATTAATTTTATCTATGGGACAACCACTTGAAAGGAAAAAGAGATCATTGGTAAACAATCCAATGCTAAATTTAGAAAGGAAAAGGAGAGTAGAAAACAGGATTTGGATTCCTCTGTTAGAAATGACAGCATGACGTGCTACATATGCAACAGTTGTGGCATATTGCACGACAATGTTCTTAAAGAAATCAAAAACTTGTTTCCAACTGAAACAGATCTACAAAAGATGTGAAGCAAAAAGCACCCAAATTTGTACCAAAACAAATTCAAAAAAGAAACAATGAATCCAATAAAAATGTAACATCAACGATTCAACATCATTCAAAATTTGAGGTTGGTGAAACATCTACCAAGACTCGTCAAAAGGATTCAAAATTCTATTCTAAAAAGGCAGTTCTGAAAACACAAATTTGGGTAGCAAAAGTCAAACCATCTTTAGTAGAAATGAAATCTCATGTTCCACCTAACACAAAAATCAAACAAAATGTCAAGATCAAAGTTCCAAAGTTTGATATTCCAAACCTATCCAAGACCAAGCAGGCTTGGGTTTCTCTGCTTAAATAGTTTCTTCCACATGTGTACAGGGGATCCCTAAGTCAATCATGTCAAAATGGATTATGGACAGTGGAGCTTCTCGACACATGACAAGGATGCTTGCATTGTTACACAACGTAAAAGCTATCCGGGGATGTTACGTTGAGTTTGCTGGGACACAGGGTGGAAGAATAGTGGGTGAAGGGATTCTCATGAATGAAGTGGTATCTTTCGACAAGGTGAACTACATTGCGGAGCTAGAGAACAACCTACTGAGCATTTCGCAAATCTGTGACAAGAAATTCACAACACACTTCAATGATAAAGAATGCTTAATTCTCAAACCGGGATTCAAAATTCCTGAGGAGTGGATCCTCATGCGCGCTCCACGTGAAAATGATCTTTATTTCTTAGACATGAGTGTCGCATCCACTACGTCTAAGAAGGTTCAATGATTTGTTTCTAAAGCTACCGAGAAAGAGTCTATCTTATGGCATCGGAAGATGGGGCATATACACCTGCGAAAGATGAATTATTTGGTGCACAACGACCTAGTGGAGGGTGTTAATCTGAAGAATTTTCATTTATCTGATGATTGTCTGAGCTGTAAGAAGGGGAAACAGCATAAGAATTCACACCCAAGAAAGCTTCTTAACTCTATTAAGCTACCACTAGAAAGGCTTCATATGGATCTCTTTGGGCCAGTGAACCTGAAAAGTATATCTGAGATCTATATTACTGGTCGTGACAGATGATTTTTCTAGATTCTCATGGGTTTTCTTCCTGGAAAGTAAAGATGAAATGTTTGAAAGTCTTATGAATCTCTTCAGGAAGCTAGAAAACCTATATCACTTGCCTATCAAGAGAATTCACAATGACAATGGTACTAAGTTCAAGAACAAGAGGATGCTTGAATTCTGCAATGAAAAGGGGATTCTTCACGAACTTAGCGCTCCCTATACTCTTCAACAAAATGGAGTAGCTGAACGTAAGAATCGCACACTGATCGAACCTGCTAGAACTATGCTCGCTGATTCAAAACTTCCAATTAGTTTCTGGAGCGAAGCAGTTGCATCAGCATGTTATACCTAAACCGTGTGTTAACAGTCAAGCCTCACAACAAGACATGTTTTGAACTGCTAAATCATCGAAAGCCGAACCTAGCGTTTTTGGAACCTTTTGGATCGCCGTGTACTGTTCTAGATCCGGATGGTAAATTTGGAGCCAAATCCTTGGAAGGATTTTTTGTTGGTTATGCTAGTCCACAAAAGCGAGTCTTCTTGCTGTCACACCCCGGATTTCCAACCCAAATCCATATACCGGTGGGCCCGGGTGGGGAGTATAGTGACGTCAGTTGATAATCATCATAGTCAATTAAACACGGCACAACGGAAGTCTTGGAGTAAAATTACTATTAAAAACTGAATGTTCGAAATATAAAATAATATACAGGCTCGTAATAGAAGATCCACAGGCGGATCAAAAATGAACAATGAAAGAATATAAAACAGACTTTAGGGCAAATCTAAGGATTTGCAAAATCCCCTTATTCACTACCGAGTAGCTTCCGGCCTATTTCGTATTGTACCTACAGTTTAGTCTTTGGACGATACGTTAGCTTGCTGGTAAATACACCCACCTGACTCATTTTGAATTTAAAATGATTTTAAGTGCACAGGGCACAAAATCTTTTATAACTTGGGAAAGTTACTTTGTAACCTTGTTAACAGATTCACATGTTTGTCCATACACATAGGGCCCAGTATAGAGACCGAGACATGATTAAATACACACCACTTAGAACTCACAGAGGAGTTATCCCCAACGTCTTGGGGTAATTTACATTTGAGCGTCTGTCAGGTGTATGCCTACACCCCGCACTAAGGTCGTGGTCATTAACTAATCTAATGAGCCGAGGGTATCCAGGACACGGTAATTTAACCCCCGATGTTTAAGTTATCAAACAAAACTGATTAAAACATAATATGCGGATTTACTAGCCACAATCCGGCATTCGATTGATCCTATTTCTGACCAAGCGGTAATAGTTTACCGCATCCCAAGCCCGTATAGGGAAAATAAGTCGAGAGTATTTACCTGAGCTAGTCTTTTTTTTTAATTTTAATAACTCAGCCGTATACAAAAGTACTAACATGCAGATAGCATTTACCGGCAAGGCTCTAGTCTGGGTTATGGCATAAGCTAACCAATTAATTCTAACGGTCTTTATTTAAGTCGTAGACTTAGACCGAGTAGTGTACATGATCAAAACGTATAACGCTTGATTAAACGATGATTGGATAGAATGTAGTTTAAACCCAACAAGTACTTTGACTTGCAGAATATGGGTAAATAATTAACATTCTGGATTTTGAGATTAAAATGATAAGGTTAAACCCGTTTTGGTTAATTTTCGTAATCTAGTTACGTATAATCAACCGTACGCTTATAAGCGATAATGGGTAACCGGATAAGTCATGGACAAGCTCTATATGCCATTGTATTTTAAAAAGTTAAAATATCAATAGGATATCAACTTATATGCCTGTTAAGGTTTTAAATTGAAACTATGCCTCATAAGGCATTTCGGTAATTTCATACAGTATAAAAGGAACTTGAATACAATTTAAGTTTGAAATCATGAGTATTCTGGAAATAGTTTATTCATGATTTAATATCAGTAAGATACCAATTATTTGTGTAATTTATCTTTTATGACCAAACTATGCACCGAATGGGCATTTTGGTTATTTTACACAAAGTTTATAAATTATTTGGGATTCTGAGTTTATAACATGTACCTACTGTAATATTTTTAAAATAAGTTTTAAAATCAGTAGGTAACAAGTCTTGGTCAATTAATATGGTTTTTAAAACCATACTATGCGCCGAAACGACCCTTATGTCGTAAATGACGTTATATGTGATGTTTAATGAAAATTGACACGTTAAGGTCAGATTAAAATGTTTTAGATATGCTATTTAATATAACATATTAGTAGGTGAATGATTTACCTTGAAAATATTTGATTAAAACTATTTTATAAGTCACATGGGCTAAAATCGTCATTTATCGACATAGTTTAAGGACTTGTTTGAAAACTCAGTTTATAACTTGGTTTAACATCCCAAATAATCCTACTTATAATATTACATCAGTAGGAAACTTATTTTCAAGTTCATTATAATTAAAACCTTGTTTTATACAAAAAGGGCATTTTAGTCAAAAATGGCATAATTGCGGAACTTGCGCATAACTTGGATTCTGATTATGATCATGTAATATACCCTCAGAGGGCTATGCTACATTATATTACAATCATAATACAACTTTAGATCAGTAGGTAACTAATCTAAATCGGGTCAGAATCAAAAGTCAAAGCAGAAGACAAACTTTGTGACTTTCGGTTGCGAACCGACCCTAGAACTAAAATTGACGAGCCAAACATGTTCTTACATGTTCTAATAATTATTACCAACTTGTTTAAGTGTCAAAACAGGTTTCATAACGTATATATGATCATTTTATGATTTTTCCGAAAAATGGTATGTTTAACTTTTTAGTATCATAACTTTGACCCGTCAATTGGTCTAGCAAACGTGATCTTTAGGAAGTGCCCTTTATAGGGACTAACACCTACCTTATTACGATCACTTAGCCATGTTCATTTCGAACAATAGCTGGACCATAATGGTCTTAACCGAAAGTCAAAGCATTTTCCGTAAAACGCTTGACTTTTGGCTATAAAAGCCTATAAACGAAAATACAAGAGCAAGGAACACTTACAAGAGGTTCCTAGAGTGCAAGAGAACTAAGTTGGATGCTCCTTTCAGCTAGGAACTTCTAGAGGAGGGAGAAGAGTGTATGAGGGAGAAAGGTGCAACCTGGAATGGTTAACTTAAGCACCTATTTATAGTTGGAGAACTCAAAAGAGGTGAAGCCAGGTGTTTAGGGGTGTAAGAGGGAGTTTACAAGTGTCCCAAAACGTGGCATAGCAGTTTGGGAAGCTATGGTTTCGAGTAAATGGTTTTTGGAGCTTTGTGTGGCAGCCAATAAAACTTTCTACAACAGAGCCTCTCTTGCGCCCCATGAGAGACCCAGGCCAGGTCTCTCGCGGCCCGCGACCGCCCCTTAGCCAGTTTCACAAATTGACACTTTTAACCCCTTAACTTTATAAAGCTTCTAAAAACCTTTTAAACACCTTTTTGGGCACTTTTAGCCCTCCGTAGCCAATTCTTGGCATACCCGGGATTATGCCCGGACATTGTCGAGCTCTCGGTTCGTTAAAAGGTCACTCAGAGGTATAAATTAACATGTTGACACTTTTAATCCCTCCATTATCCAACTTTCACATTTTTACAAACTTGAACCCTCTTGTCCGACAAATGGCACGTATGAGAGTTAGGACTTTGTAAAGGATCGCTCAGAGGCTTATTATAAGCATGTTGACTCAGATGTCACTCAGAGGCTGGGCATGTTGACATATCAGTCACTCAGAGGCCAAATTTCAAGCATGTTGACATATTAGTCACTCAGAGGCTAATGATTTAAGCATGTTGACATATCAGTCACTCAGAGTCTGTTATTTATGCTTGTTGACATCAGACCGTCACTCAGAGGCTCAGTTTGGGCATGTTGACGTCTTTAGTCCTTAGTGGTCTTTAATAGACTATATTTTAAAATATAACACGTGTCACTATACTATTGGACATGATTTTACAGGGTGTTACACTTGCCGAGTCTGAACCAGGTTATTCTTGCACAACATGTTGATTATCAAGATATACAACACCTATGCAGAAACCTGGGGATCCATGGCTGTTCAACTATGACGGGTTGTGGAATTCAATTGACCTACCTGAAGTACCATCAAAAGAAGAACTTTTTATGCTTTTTCAACAGTATAAAATCTCCAATCAAGAGCAAGTTTCAAGACCGTTGGTGATTTCCCCATCACTTCCTATCTCTATCTCTTCTGAAGTAGGCCCGAGCAATACTCTGCAAGAATCAGTATTAGTACCAGTCTTGAATACTACTGAATCATCTGCCCATCAACAGATTGATGCTGACTCTGATCGTGAACCGACTTTTGAAGATGGAGGAACTAGTTCCAATGAAGGATCCGAGCAAATTCAAAGCTTTCTGAATACTCAAGCTGATGAATCCAATGTCAGAAATGAAGTTTCATCTACTGAATCGGTTGCTGATGAAGTTGTCACGAATTTGCAAAGTCAAGTAGATGTTCAGAGTGAAATTATGCCAAGGACACTATCTTACCATATGCCGAAGAATATTATTGGTAACTTACAAACCGGAGTAAAAAATCGAAATCAGATCAATAAGGATCTAAGGTGCTTTTATACATATTGCTCCACTACAAACCAGACTTTCTCACAGTTGTTTTGTTTTGCAGGTTGAACCAGGAAACTGGAAAGACACGTTGAAAGAGGTGTTTGGAAGCTTGTTGACCTACCTAATCATCATAAAAATATTAATACTCGATGGGTCTTTAAGTGTAAGAAAGATGACAGAGGTATTATGGTCAGAAACAAAGCTCGACTCGTGGTCCAAGGCTTTCATCAGCAAGAAGGGATAGACTACAAAGAAGTCTATGCCCATGTCGCTCGTCTTGAAGCTATTCGCATATTCTTGGCCTTTGCTTCATTGAAAGGATTCAAGGTGTACCAATTGGATGTCAAGTCTGCATTCCTGTACGGCAAGGTAAACGAGGAGGTGTACGTCGGCCAACCACCGGGGTTTATCGATCCGATACACAAGCATAAAGTCTATATGTTGAACAAAGCGTTATACAGATTACACAGGGCCCCGAGAGCCTGGTACGAGATGCTCTCCAAGCATCTCCTGGGAAACGGTTTCTCAAGAGGCACGGTAGACAGTACCCTCTTTACCAAGGAAGTGGATGGACATCTGATTGTCATAAAAATCTATGTGGATGATATTATCTTCGGATCGACAAATGATAAGTTGTGTAAAGACTTTAAAGAAGTCATGAAAAAGAAGTTTGAAATGAGTGCTATGAGGGAGATGAAGTTCTTCTTAGGACTTCAGGTCGAGCAATTGCCTGATGGTATCTTCATTCATCATACGAAGTATGTTCATGACGTGTTAGAGAAATTTGACATGACAGGAACTAAGCCAGCATCAAATCCATTAGCCCCAAACTACGGCATTTGACCAGACGCTCATGGAGTCAAAGTAGATGAAACATTATATCGCTCCATGATCATATCCTTGATGTATCTTACAGCTTCAAGACCTGATATCATGTATCCAACATGCATGTGCGCCCGATATCAGGCTAATCCAAGAGATTCACACATGTTAGCCGTCAAACGAATCATGCGCTACCTGAAAGGATGTCCAAGAGCCGACTTGTGGTATCCTCGATATGACGACTTCAATCTCACGGGTAATTCAGATTCTGATTTCGGTTGCTGCAAGCTAAATGCCAAATCTACAACGGCTGGTTGCCAGTTCTTCGGAACCCATTTGGTAACGTGGCAATGTAAGAAACAGACCACGGTCGCTCTCTCTACATGTGAAGCTGAATACGTTTCAGCATCCAGCTATTGTTCCCAGATACTCTGGATAGAGCAGCATATGAGAGACTTTGGACTGCAATTTCTTGATACTCCCATATATGTAGATAACAAGGCGGCTATTGATATCACTAAAAACCAGTTCAACACTCACGCACTAAACACATAGAAATTCGACACCACTTTATCCGTGATTGTTACGAGAAAAAGTTGGTTAGAATTAAAAAAATCCACACTAATGACCAAGAAGCAGATTTTTACACCAAAGCTTTTGATAGATCAAGATTTAAAAATCTTTGAAATTAAATGGTTTAAAAAATTTAACATCAGGGGTTGGAAACGAGGTTGAATTTGAGGATGACGAGGACTTGACGTGATTCTCATCGGTATGGCATATGTTTTTCTGTAAATATTTTTCTTTCTTCCTTAAAAACTAAAAACCAAAAATATGTTTTTGATTTTAAGGGGAAAAAGTTGTGAATAATACAAAAACATTAAAAAAAGCGAGACAAAAAAGAGTTCTGTGAAAAGAGGTGATCATATTACATCAGTATACTATCACAGTATCTAAAGATATGGAATGTTTAAATGGGTAATTAAACAGGTCTTACTGATGATGTGTCAATAGGCTTCACTCGTTCAATAAATTATTCTTCAAGATATAAACCAAAACGAAAAACTGAGTAATTTGTGGGTTGACATCTCTCGGATATATCGACTTAGTACTTCGAAATTTCATTTGAGAGAATCCAGATTCTGTGATACTGGGTCTTTATATTTAATCGATATCTGGGGTATTATCTGATTTTGCGTCGGCAATGACCTAGAACTTGTATAATACTTTACGCATTATTCACCTCCAAAAGCTGCACAAAAATGAATATGTCATAGAAATTTACGACATCTGCAGTTCAAAAGATTCCTAAATGGAACACCACCTAAAGTCGAGCCTTCATCTCTTTCTCTATATGGAAATACTAACTTGAGCTCTTAAGGTCTCGCAATTCACCCCATTTACAGATATCAGTTAGATATATTCACCTGTGAAATGAAATTCTGGGAATCTCGATGCGGGAGTATATTCTGAGATGGGAAACATAGTTATTCATGTTCCTTAATCATACCTAACATATCTTAAAACAATCGAGAAATGTGTAGAGGTTTAAGTGGATAAGTATATTGGCAGTCTAAGTAAATCTGTTTAAGAACTTAAAGTTACTACCAAGATCAATAGTACTAGTGATTTGTCTAAATATCTGATGTATTCCTCTAACACAAAACTCCAAAAATATGTTTGTAAATATGTCTTTATTTACTCATTCTTTATTTTCAAAAAAACCCAAAAAGATTTTCAGTTTAATTTTACAAATCTATCTTAGATTTTAGTCTACCGATGATGAATACACTGTTAGTCCAAGTCAAAGCGGCAGTTGCTGGAGGATAGCTGAAGATCATGGGCTGGGAGCTAATCAGAAAAGAAAATATCCTGAAACGTCAAAGAGTTCATTAACTTGAAACTTTAAATTTTTAAAATAAACCTGTTTTGGTCAAACAATGGTCAACCAAGGTCATTAACTTGGACTTGGTAGGCAAATCGGTTAACCAGGGTCATTAACTTGGGCTTGGTCAACTAAGTGGGTAGTAAAAGCATATAATTTCACAAAAATTTGAAAAATAAGCAAGTGAAAGGAACTGACTCCTACGAGCAAGCTTTTTAAATGTTTGATTATTATCATCACTCGTATGAGTGATCGTTCGTACGAGCTTGTCCTTAAATGTAATAAATCTCTTTGACTCGTACGATGCACCACAAGTACGAGCAAGTCTGTTCAAATCCTAAAAACTGTTAAGTACTAATTATAAAGGTTTTGTTCAGACTTGAATCTATGTCATCGTGATTATCTGACTTGTACGAATGGTGAGTCGTACAAGTATGTAAGATTTGAAAATTTTGAAAATTTTTCTAAGTGTTTGAAATGTTTGTGTTTGCAGATCCAAAGTCTTCGTTCTCACCATTCCACAATGTCTGTTGTTTATTAGATGAGAACATTCTAGAGATCGCAGCATATAGAGAAGTGTTAGATTTTCTGTGCCGGCTGCCGATCATGACGGCTCTTACAGACAGACATACGGTATACCGATCACATGTCAAATATTTTTGAAGAATTTTGAAGAATTTTTTTTTGAAGACTATCCAAGACTGTGACAACATCCACATGGGAGTTTGTTGGTGCATAACGTCTATTGCCTACGTCTAGGATATGTCAGTTGTGTAAATAGGGCTTAGAAAATGTCATATTTTATGTGTTGTAGTGGCTGGTACGAGTGACAAGGGCTTAGAATGTCACTTGTATATAATTGGTATGACTCATACGAGTGACCATAGTGGCTCGTACGAGTGACATATTGTCACTTGTACGAGGCACCACTCGCACGAGCCTACCTACACACACAAGGAGCCATGGTTGCCTATAAATAGAGGAGCTTGAGTGTTGTGTTGTAAGCATTTGGTGTGTCACTATGATGAAGCCCTATCAAGTTGTTTATTCGTTTGTAACCTTCACGTTTATTAATACAAATCAAAGGCGTTTAAGCAACATACTTGATTTTTTGTTTGTCCAACTCGCTAGCAATGAATTCCGCCTCTGTTAGCTTAGTCGAATCGGTCCGGTGCTCATAAGAGGAGAGCCGATCCCCTCTCACATAATGGTTTTGCATTGTTTTGACATCACCTATGGATAGGTGATGGTATTTTATTAAGAATCTATATGCGAGTTACCTCAGGTTAGGGTACTAGGAAGGTTATAGTCTAGGTCAAAAGCATTACTAATAACCTAATTCCCTATAACGATGGCTATGATACCAATCTCTGTAACACCCTGACCGTGTAAAACAACAACGCATGGCAGAAACGTCGGGGAGTCATGTTACAGGAATTGTTTCAAACACATGGTGTTCATGATTTTCTTTTATTGAATTATTAATTTACATTGTCTTTGTATAACACAAACAAAATACAAACAATTGTCTTTAAGTTTTAAAGTAAACTAAGGCCCAAGTCCATCCTACGTGTAGCATGCGTTCATAAGCGTCACACGTTAGCACCTTAAACATATGTGAAAAATACGGTCAACAAAGAATGTTGGTTAGTAACATAGGTTTTGTGTGTCAAATTCATGGCTTTGTATTAGTATTTGCAATACCTCATCCGACTACGAGAGTTGATGAGTGAAAACCTTGTATCCCAACTTGTATTAAAATGTTTGGTATTGCAATATGTTTAACCAACTATAAAAGTTTGTATGAGTTATAAAACCTTGTAGCCATGTATCTTGACAAAAGTGTTTCTTTTGTAAAACCGTATAAGAAATCGATTTAAAAGAAATCTTTGTATGGTTCATATATCTTTTTTAATTGAAAACTGTTCATGACTTGTCTAAAACCATTTGTCCTTGTTTTAAGTGATTTGGATAATGCTACGATGAGTAATACAATAAGAGCATTTATATATAGGAAGTACTAGCGGCATATCCACCATGCTCTTATCATATTACACTCGTCTCGTTATCTAAATCACTTGCTATGTATAAACCAATCGTCCGTGTCAGAAACAAATCGTTCTTGTTTTGTATAAACCAGTCGTCCGTGTTATGTATAAACCAATCATCCTTGTTTTGTATAAACCATTCATCCTTGTTTTAATTGTGTAAACTGTGGTTGTTTTGGTGAATACATTTAAGCCTGTGTTGACTTGTCTCGACTAACAGACCACCAAAGGGTCTATTAAAATATTTGACTAACAAATCATCGAAGGGTTTATTAAAATAGAGTTTTTGTCATTCCCCAAACTTCCCATGAACACCGGGAATTTTGGTAATGGGATTGTCAGTCCTATGGCACCATAACATACTACTTGTCGGCTTGGCCAAAGTTAATGAATGTCATTCATGTAATGGATAACGCACCAACAAGTTTCCCACATTATTGAAAACATATTGTTATATATAAACCATATACTCGTTTTGAAAACTTGAAAATAGTTTAGCACATATGAGTCACCCCAAAACATTTAGAAAACATGAAAGATGGTAACTATGTACTCACTTGGATTGCATAGATGTCTTGTGTAAACAAAGCTCAAGTGTTCAAGTCTTTCCTAATATGTCAGATAACTAACGTTAGTGTATGATGTGACTTAATCGAAAGAAGGGATAGAATCAGGTTCACAAACCAAACGAGTGGAGGATCTCGTGTAATATGGTTCATAATACCTTATATTTTGATTTGGAAGTATCTAGAAGTGTTTTGACTTGTTACGACTTGTTAAAGTGGTTTACGCCACTTTAACGGGTCGTATGCGTAACTATGGTTTCGTACGGTTAAATAAGTGCTATGACGAGTCTAACATGTCAAAACTAGTTTAATTATGTTGTATAATCAGTTTGTAAGTTAAAAATAATGACCATACATGTTAAAACTATTTTTATGCCAAAAAGGCATTTCCGACATTTTAAAAGTATATATCGTTGACTCGTCATTTGACTAACCAAACGACATAACCATATGGTATAATCTCTGAGGGTTATTCCCTATATTACTTTGGTCATATAAATGGGCTTGGTCGGATCCTAAAGTTGACCAAACAGGTCAGATTCGAAAGTCAAAGCGAAAGTTAAACTGCTCGACATTCGACTATGGAAAATCGCTAAACTAGAAATGACGAGTTAGACATGTTAGAACATGTCTAATAATGTTATAAACTAATTTGGTGTCAAAATTTTAAGTTTTTAATATTCGAAAATGCTTTCTTCGTAAAATGCATTTTTATGCACTTTTGACTTTTATTTCGTAAAAATTTGACTCGTCATTTCGCCTACTATACATGATGATCAGAAGGTGTAATCGCGAGGGATTATTACCTTCAAGATTACGATCACGTTGCAAAGTTCAATTTGAAGTTTACCTTGACCAAAATGGTCAGAACCTAAAGTCAAACAAAAAGTTAATATGTTTGACTTTTGGCTCATAACTAGCCAACATAATGAAAAGGAGACTAAGGAGAACACTTACTTGTGTTCTAGGAAGATATGAACTCAGTAGGAGGCCTCTATGAAGATGCAAACTCTAGAAGAGAGTAGAGAGAAAGGATTTACAAATGAGCAAGTTGAAATGAGGTTCTTGCACATCTATTTATACTTGTTTCAAGCTCACAAGATCATGCCATGTGTTAGCAATGATCTTTAGATGTTAACAGGTCTCTAATAAGGTGTTTGAACCAGGAGAAAGGTGGCAAATACGTGCTAGGTGGGAAATACGTGCTAGGTGGCAAAATAAGTAGATAAATGGCAAAACTTGGAGGCCAAGCAAAAATTCTACAACTAGGGGTCCCTTACGGACCATATGGGTGTGTGTCTTATGGTCCGTAAGGCCCTCTGGCAGGCAGAACTTTTACTTTTGACAGTTTTGGCCCCTAGACTTGTATTATCTTTTTTTTTGTCATTTTTAACCCCTTTAACCAAATATTTAGGTTCTATGAAGGTGTTAAGGCATGTGTAACTTAGATTTTGTTCCAAGAGTGTTTGTGAATATCATTTCGCTCGATTAAAAGATTACGTATTTCGTAATTAAAATATAAAATATAGAGTTTTATTGAATTCGAAAATGATCAAAATTGTACAATATTGAAAATTGTGAGTGTTACAACGACTGCGAGATTTGCTACCATCCTGGTAAGGCGAATGTTATGGCCGACGCCCTTAGTAAAAAAACCTTTGTGAAGAGCATTCGTTGTTTCCAGATTCTAAACGACCTTCGTGAACGCATCGTGAAGCACAATACTCATCCATTAACAAGAATTATGTATACAATGAGATGAAGTGTGGTGCTGTAAATCAGCTTGTGTTCAAATCCTATGGTATTTTGTCATATCTCGACCGCATGTGGATTCCCAATCGTGACAACCTTCATGACTTCTTGATGAAGGAAGCTCACAAATCCGATATTCCATTCATCCTGGCGCTGATAAGATGTACCAAGACCTTCGTATGTCTTATTGGTGGCCTAGTATGAAGGAGGATATCGCCACCTATGTTTCGAAATGCCTCACCTGTTCCAAGGTGAAGGCCAAGCATCAACGTCCCTCTGGCCTACTCAAACAACCAGAAATTCCAGTATGGAAACGGGAGAGCATAGCTATGGATTTCATCACCAAACTCCCTCATAGTTCCTTTGGTCATGATAGCATTTGGGTAATCACTGATCATTTGACCAAATCTGCTCATCTCCTCCCCGTTCGTGAATATTACAAAGTCGCAAAATTGGATCGTATCTACAAGGATGAAGTCATTTGTCATCATGGAATCCCCATAGACATCATTTCAGATCGTTATGGTCGTTTCACCTCTCACATCTAGCAAACCTTTAAGAAAGCCCTTGGTACTCATCTTAACCTTAGTACCGCTTTCCATTTCCAATCTGACGGTAAAACCGTGTCACACCCTCAATTTCCACTTGTGAGTTTTACCGCGAGGCGTGTGAACAAACCAGAATCCGAAACACTAGTACGTCGAACGACTCTATATGATTTGATAATACGTTTTCCAAAAATCATTTGATTAACCAATCATCATAGATTTTAGATTGTCTTAGTTAGTTACCAAAGTTTAGCGGAAGCATTAGTTTAAGTGGTTGAGCGGAAGCATAAAATAAGTAGAGAAACGGGCGCCAACACAAACGCCAAAACAAATGAAAAACCGAAAACAACGTTTGTAAATGAGACTCGATAAAAGATGTCTTTGTTCAATGCATGTGAGTGCACCTAGAGCTCCTAGCGTCCTGAGAAACATGTAAAGAAACAAGTGTCAACATTAAAGATGAGTGAGTTCACAGGTTTTCATAAATTCGTTTGTTCGGTTATGAGTTTGTTTCCCCCGTTATCCCTAACCCGGGATAACGATTTAGTCCATTATTCCCAACCCGGAATAATACCGATAGTTCCATTATTCCTTAACCGGAATAATAATGATGTTGGTTCCATTATTCCAAACCCGGAAAAATAAAGTTGTTGTTTCCATTATCCCCAACCCGGGATAATATAGTTGTTTCGTAATTAAGTTCAATGTTAACATATATAGGTAGCTAGCCTAAAGTTATGTCACGTAAGAGTTCGCGATCGAAGCTGACTGTTGTGCCTCCGTGTTGCCAGGCCTATCACTGACCATGGCGAAGTTAGGCCAAATTATTCACCCGTTGACCATACCCGGTCGGCTAGCGTGACTAGCTCGGATGGGGCTTGTCGGCCCAGTAGTACTACTTATAATTCCCCCGCTATTAAAACCCAATACTAACAATCCGAGAGATTGACGAGGACTTAAGTGATATAGCTGCTTAGTGACCATAACATTACATTAACATCAACTTAGTTACCGAATAGTTATGTGACGTTAATTTCGTATAACGTAAAGAGATTGAGTTTGAAGAGTGTATACATGTTTCTCCCCCTGTTGTTTAAAAACCGGATAAAGTTAGGGGCCGTGAACTCACCTTTAGTTGCTCGGTTAGTGTAGCAAAGAAGTTGTAAGGGATGGGACCGCTAATTGCGTCCTAACAAACCAATTGATTTCAAGTCAGTGTGTGAACACACCAATACAAATTCTACACTTAATTTACGCACAAAGTGATACACACAAACAACATACCTAACACTCAAACATGCATGCAAGTATCCTCATGTGATCATAGTAATCAAAACAATTTATTATGAACATAATCCAATCCATGCAACACTTTGGTGCACACAATCACAAGTTATCAAATCTCAGCTTACATACTCATAATTCAGCTGTTTTCTAGGATTTTTATAAAATAGTTCCAACGTTCCAAAAATTCCAATTATTTTACAGCAGGTGACATTTATACTGTAGAAATTTATATAAATTTTCCAAGTCCTAAATCTTTACCAATTAACCATAAATATTAATATACTAGGCTGCAGTCAGATTCGTCGCTTTCTGACTGCAGTCCACGGAAGAATTTATTTAAAAATCACTGATCATCCAATTAACAAAATTCCAGTTGGAGTTGCCCGGAAATTTCCATACCTAGTTGCTGTACAAAATTCATGACTCGACTCCCTACTGATTATAAAATCTAACTCGATAAACAACTAACAAAATTTCAGGATTTTCACAGCTTTAGTTACTGAATTTATTTGGCCATTTAAAAATATCAAACGACTTCAGAAAAATATGAATTCAGCGCCATTAGATTCGTTATTCAAATCTCTACGTTCTAGACATCAGAAAATCCGTTTTTCGACAACTAATGACCGAGTTACAGCCAGTTGAAGTCGGCTGTAACTATCAATCAGCAAACTGTTTCAGCATTCTATCACCACTATTTCGCATAACCCGTCGATATAATGAACCTAGGCGATCAAGAACTGATTTCTCTAATCATAGATCACTACATATAACATATCCATGCAAACCCTAATCAACATCTCTAGTTTTTATAAACAAACACAGCCTATAATTTTCAGATTTCGAACAACATCACTTGCAAACATTATTAACAAATCGGCTAACACAACCTTTCATTCAAACATACAATCCGAAATCAACAAAATCAAAACACATGTATCCGAATATGATCTTGTAACATATGATAAATTCTAATCTTTTAATGATAAGGTAAAGGAACCGTGGGTGAGATGAGGAACCGATGATCAAGGATAGTTGTGACCGAGAAGATCCGTGACCGAGAAAGGATGTTGTTCGCGACCGGGAAGAAGTAGTAGGCTGTTTGTGATCGAGGAAGTGAACAAGTGGAAGAGATGGGCTGTTTGCGATTGAAGGGATGAAGGATTGGCTGCTCGCGATCAATGGAACAAGCGTAAGGCTGCCGACGGCTGATTAGATGCTAGGGTTTTGTGTTTTTGTTTTTGTGAAGCAACATGCATGTGTGTTAGTATATATAGCGCAAAGAGACAACAAGAATAGGGAATGGGTTTGCGGTTTGGGCTTGTTCTCAGCCGAGAGTGGTTTGGGTTGGTTCGGTTTGTCTTGTACGCGGCCGAAGGGACTTGGGTTGGTTTGGTTTGGGTTGCACGCGGCCGAGTAGTTTGAGTTTAAGGTTTAAACTTGGTTAACTCCTAGAGTCACAAGGAATCGAGGTTGGTTCGTGTCGCGGTTCGGTTCGTGTACATATTTACCATAATTATTTTATAACTAACACAATCACATAATCGTACATCACGTATTCACTAACTCGTACACGTTTAATACATAGCATATAACTTATTCGACAAGTATTACGTTTAAGTTATCCGAAAAACCGGGATGTCACAAACCGAGCGTACTATCCATATTCTTGAGGATATGCTTCGTTCATGCATAATCAATTTTGGTGGCAACTGGGATATACAGTTGCCTTTGGTAGAATTCTTGTATAATAATATTTATCAAGCTTGTATTCAAATGGCACCATTTGAAGCATTGTATGGTTATAAGTGTCATTCGCCTATTTGTTGGCACGAAATCGGAGAAGCTCAAATCACTGGTCCCGAGCTCATCGAATGGACACACTTCGCACGAAGTGGAGTTGGTAGTAACTCATTCTTATAAATATGTGCACTCTTCACCACTTCCATCTTTCCGAATCTTCAAACTCTCCCAATAAAACCTCTGATTTCCTAGCAGATTATCCTCAGACCTTCTAAGTGAGTTCAGCTCACTAATACCTTGTCATTTTCTTATAATTCTTCTTCTTTTTTTCTTTTGTACCAAGTGTAGAAGCTAACCAAGTTCATCATCCTCACTAGGATTGGACTTGTGTTCTAGCAAGTGTGAGAACGTTGGAAGCCTTGGCTACCCGAATTAAGTTCCATACCTCACTTGAACATTTTGTATATTTAATTTCTATACATTCATGACCAACCGGCTTTATCAACTATGTTGATAAACTTAGTACTTGGGTGAATCATATAACGAGGTTCCTTACCTCCTTGCTTGACCTCTATGACAAACTTGACTAAAACGGACATGAACTATACGTATCTGCTATATTTTCTTAATAAACTAGTCTGACCATAATATTAATCGCATTCTTATTAAGGGTTATGACCCTGGACTGTTCTGTCTCGTTGCCAAAATTCTGTTCACGGAAATCAATGTCGAAATAGGTGCAAAACGAACTAAATCATTCCAGAACTGTCACTTCGTACGAAGTGGATAGTCACTTTGTGCGAAGTGCAGGTCACATCACGTGAAGTGGTCAGCCCACTTCGCACAAAGTGGCATTTTGTACGTTTTCTTTTCGTATTCTCCGAATCCAAATTTGAATCCTTCGCAAACATAGTCTACCACACACCTTTGTTTCCTCATGTAGGGTAACTTTCATCACTTCAACTCATCAGCTCCCGGCCTGTTTCTTAAATATTATGTGCCTTTCCTAAGGCTGACATAATACACACTTGAAGACATGAAGACACTCGTAAATCATCAACGAGGCAATTTGCACCAAGATAGGCCCAATGGGCCCCAATTTTTAGTGAAGTCCCTCATTCCGCGTATTCGATTTTTCATGAAATTACTCCATCAAGTTAGTAGTGACATCCATACCTTGATGGGAATTTCCATTTCATACTCTAGTGGACCCTTGTCAACGAGTCAGAATTTGCTCCACGATTGGTAAGCCTCAACCACATTTAGGGAACGAAATTATCAAGTTAGGAGTGATATCCACATCTTGATAACTAGTCCTATTCCTCGATTTTCAATACCGCCAAAGTTTTGAATTTTTGGTCATTTAGGGACGTGTAGTAACTGGAAGGGTAAATAACGTTAACCGCTCCTCGGTGAGAGTATTCTACCTATTATGCCAAAACATCTTTCCCTAACTCGAAAGGACTTCTGATTCAGTTTGGAATAGTCTTAGTTTCATTCTGAGACACTCCAAGTTTTATGTTGAATCTTTTATGCTATATCCATTTCTATGTTGAATCTCACAAGTGGTCACTCAACACTTGGCCGAAGATGTTTTATGTGAATTCGCTCGGACCCGTTGTGGAGCTTACGCCTACCATAGGCTTGACAAACTATCCAAACTCATCCTTTGTGATGTTTTAATCCTTGTAAATATCAAGAGGGCTTTAAAAGGGTAGGTTTTGGCTAGGGGTAGGTATTTTTTGTAAATGGTGAAAACGTAAAAAATTTTGGTTTTTTAGAATTCTTTTGTGGTGTAGAAAATTTTTTTTAACCAATGTTTGTTTAATTTAAAGTTGAAACTAAGCCATTCTTCGTAATTTTATAACCGAACTTTTTACTAAAATAAAGGGTGTAAATAAAAAGAAGTTTGTTGTGGATTAGGTGATTGTTTTTGCAAAAGCTTATATTTTTGCGGGTTTAAAAACGAAAGGGTTAAGGCTCAAAGGGTTAACTAGGGGGATATAAAAAGGACAATAAAGGTTTAAAATGAAAAATAGGTTATAATCCTAATGCCTCTATCATTTATTTACTTGGATTAGTGTCGGTAAGGATTG
This sequence comes from Scalesia atractyloides, assembly GCA_947069175.1. Taxonomy (NCBI): domain Eukaryota; kingdom Viridiplantae; phylum Streptophyta; class Magnoliopsida; order Asterales; family Asteraceae; genus Scalesia; species Scalesia atractyloides. The sequence continues at coordinate 48,212,403 of CAMTDV010000001.1, read as the reverse complement.
GGAATGTATTGTTTTGACCGGTTCTAGATTTGTAAGAACCAAACGTGCTCTTCACATAAGAAACGAAAAATTGAGCAATTAGTATATACATATGACTTTGTATGCTTGGTAAACGCTCAAAAACTCACTTTGTGGGAAAGGGTTATAATGTAAAAGTGTATAAATAATCAAGTTTTATAAAGATTTGTTATGGCCGTTTTTAAAATTTTCTTACATGGTTCTTTTACCACGACGCTCCAGGCATAAATTTGTAAAAACATAATTTTTATAACTTAGTTTCCCAAATTAGACCAAGGTAAGCAAAATATGAAAAAATTTTGAAAAATATTTAGGGTGATTAGGGGTTTTCCAAGGCGAATTTTGTGTAAGGATTGATTTTAGGACAAACGATTCAAGGTTTTAACATCCCCCCCACTTAAATTAAACATTGTCCTCAATGTGTCCCAAATATGATTTGTTTTGATTAAATGTGCAAAAAGTGGGGTTAAACAACAAATTTTATGGTTACTGGGCACTTGGCACGGGGGCGTGTCTGGTGGCCACGACCCATGGTCAAAGTGCCAGTAACATGAATTTTGAAAGCTTACAGAAGGCTGGGCATGGGGGCGTGGGCTATGGGCACGGCCCCGTGGAAAATGTATGTAACAGATTGGGAGCTGTGTTTCGTCACTTGACGTCTGATTTCTTGGCTTGGGGACCACTATGTTTAGTGTGTCCAAGCCCCTAAGGTATATGTAAGCTATAATGCTACCACAATACAACAATCTAACACAAAATGACAAGTTCCTACATTACGATCATTTTACTTGTCTTCCATCATCACACGAAAAGAAAAACAAAAATGCAAGAAAGTAAATTGTTTAGAGAAGCAAATTGTTCATCGGGACGCAACCAAGAAATTATCAAATTGTTCAAAGTTTAGAGAGAGATAACCTTAAGGGTAGATCTGTCGCTCACCACCCACCATCGCCCAATCCGAACCCATGTACTTGTCTTCCTCCTCGTCTTGGTACGCCATATGCTCCCGGATGAATGTCATGTCGTTTCACATGGTGATCATATTGAGTTCCATGCTTCCAATCCGGCTGCTTGAGCTTTGTCCCAAGCTATAGGCGTTCCTAGGCACTTGGAGTGTTTCCTACATAACATTATATAGATTTTGGAGATTAGGAAAATCTCCTCCTCCTTGAGAGTAGGAGCCTGGGGTGTAACCAGAGTATCAAGGACGGTCGGGGTTATCTTCAATTGCAAGTACCTCATCCGGGTCATTTGGGTTCCACACCCGATTACGTGCATCCTTGAAGCGCATGAGACCATTGTTGTAATCGATGATAAGACCCAAGCTTCGGCATAAGGCTAGATCGGCTTTTGCCACACCCACTCCCTTATGGAACCCACTCGGAGTGCGTCTAATGAAAATTCTTGAACAACTTGGCGATCCATCCTCCAAAGAATATCGGTGTGCGGGTCTTAGTGGTTGCATTTGAGGCCATGTTCCTCAACAACATGATCGGTTGGTGATTCAGGATGCAATATAAGCAAGTTAGCTCCCAAAGATTCACCACCCTACCACTATCCTTCCTTTGGTACAAAGAGCCACTAAGGACCCGATGAATGTATCAGATTAGAGGGTCCCTTATCTTAGTGCTCTTTGTGCTGCTTGGATCATAGTGGTCATCCCTAATCTGTGCCCATGCAGCTTGCCTAAGGTTATCTAGGAGTTCATGGACGCTTTCCGTGAAGTCTGGCTCGGACGTGTCGTCCTTAGTGTACAACCCAATATTCATGCCAAACTGAGCTACGAAAATGCTATACCATTCCCCACCACACCTAAATGAACTGTATTCGACTCAAACAGATCTTGTTCATTTTTATGTAAGATTAGTGTGCTTAAGAACTCTATGTTGTATTCATGAACGGATCTGAGTCGGGTCTCTAGAAAGGTACGGAGTGGACCACTGATCAGTGCATCGTATCTCTCCCTTTGCCCCACCGTTTCAAGTGTGGTATAACACACTTGTCTTGTTGGTTCTTCATGCCTTACTTGGAGCACTTCAAAGCAGTTTAATACTCAAGCTCCGAACTTTTGAACCTTAGGAACTTATGAGATGCCATACCTGCAAGAAAGAACTAGTAAGACAATCGGTGTGTAGAGAATTATAAAAAAAGGGTATAAGGAGGTCTGGACACGGCATCGTGCCCCCCAGGCACCACCCCGTGTCTTCAAAATTGGGTGCCCACGGCCCCGTGGCCAATAGACACAACCCCTTGGTGAACCTTCTGTTAACCCAATTTTAAGCTTTTCGAGCCGGCTTCGAAAAATTCAAAATTTTTGGTTCATCATGTGCGGTTTACCCCGAAAATCAAACCCTAAGTACCAATTTCGCACAAACTACTTGTTTACCCCTTCGATTTTAACTTTTTTTTTTTGTTATGAATGAGGGTTTGTGAAAAACTCTTTGAATATTTTTCTGACAATGTCTGATTATTTACTTCCCAAAACACGTCTACTTACTACTAGTAACAAGATCTAAGCAAAAATTTGGGATTGGCACGGGTCTAGTTCAAGAACCCTAGATTTTTCCCGAATTTTTGATGTTACAATTCATGCAAAGTGCTAATCTAACTAATCATGAACTTATAATCATATCTTGTTGATGGATTTGTGTAGGAAATCATCAAAAATCTGTGGAAGTAGGGCAGGAACTAGAGGTTTTAAAGAAACGGGTTGTGGTATTGTGTTGAAAAAGTGAAGAAAAAGGGTTATAAACCCGTCTGCAGATTTGCCACGGCCCCGTGGCTAAATTTTTATTTTGTGACCGTTTCTCTGAGTGTTCCCTTTTGGTACTTGCCTGTTTTGCTCTCATTCTTGTATCACCTCCAAATGTATTTACAAGATATTTAAAAAAGAAAAGATATACATATTAACAATCAACGTTTTTTATGCCTTGATCAACTTTCTGCCTCTTGGAGTATCATTTCAACTTTCTCATCCTTAAGAAAACCTCTATAGAGCTTAAGCCTTTGCCCGTTGACTTTGAAAGCTTCACCATTTGGAGGGTTAATTTCAATAGCTTCATGTGGAAAGATTTGGGTAATGGAAAAAGGTCCCGACCATCTAGACTTGAGTTTTTCGGAAAAACCAAAGTCTTGAGTTAAACAATAGCACTTGATCCCCCTCCTGAAATTCTTTAGGTTTGCTTATTTTATCGTGTATGTTTTTCATGTGTTACTTATAAATTTCGGAGTTGGAATATGCTTGATTTCTCATTTCTTCTAATTCATTTAACTGATAGAATCAATTTTTACCAGAAGTTTCTTGTTCTAGGTTTACGGTTTTTAATGCCCAGTATGCTTTGTGTGTGATTTTTACTGGGAGATGCCAATTTTTCCATAGACGAGCTTATATGGGGTAGTGCCTATTGGTGTGTTTATAGGTTGTTCGAAAGGCCCATAAAGCATCATCTAATTTATCCGCCCAATCTTTTTTATTTTGACCCACAGTTTTTTCTAAGATTCTTCTTAAACTGCGATTGGTTACTTCGGCTTGGCCGTTGGTTTAGGGGTGATGGGCGGTCGAAACACGATGATACCCCATATTTTGTTAAAATTTTGTTTAATTGGTAATTACAAAAATGTCACACCCCGACCCGCAGCGGAAAAGGTGATCGGGGCATGATTGGGTTATCATCAAAGCTCATGACATTTATTAAGCGTTTCATATTCATTAATACAAATTAAATGGAAATTTACAATGATTGCTACAACATGATCTAACTAACAATCTAACTTCTTTGTTCTCTTCTAAGGCATATCCTATGTTATCCTTGCTTCAACCTGTTCACCTGTATCATGTGTAAAAAGGTTTTTGGATCAACATAATGTTGGCGAGTGAATCCTATGGAAAACATTTTAACAATTTATTTAAATTGATTATGAAATATGTGCACAACCAAACATGAGTAAAATTAGATGTAACTTGATCAATAATCATAAGATGTTAAATGAAACACTCATGAACAATAATGGAACAATTAAAGGCACGCGATGCTCAACTCGTCTCTCACGAGGAACTGAGGGGCCTGATGAATGAATTGCATAAACATGATAATATGAATAACACAACTACAAACAATATAAACTCAATGATACACACATGAACAATAATGAAATTGATATGAAGCACGCGATGTTCTACTCGTCTCCCACGAGGAACTGATGGGCTTAATGTATGAGTTTCATATGACTTGACAAATGCCAATAAGTAAATCACAACAATAAAAACAATCTAAGTTTAAGTCATGATGTGGTATGGCACAAGTTTAAATAAAAAAATTAATTAATTTCATAACACATGACACACCCCAAAACGTGTAATTTAAAAGGGGGAATTGTAAGATTCACTCACAGTGGGTGCGTTCGGTTGATGACGTTGAATGCACGCGAAGTGGTTTTAACCACGAGTGAGATTTAACCTAGATAAATCGCATTATGGTTTGGTAAGTAAACGGATTTTATTAAACTATTTTAATAGGATTGCTGGGTGTATTTTTGTGAGTTTGAGGCTATTTTCTAACCTTAAAAATGTTATTTTTAAGTATTTATAATTGATTTTTAATTAAAATAATTAAATAAAAATAATAAAAATATTTTATTTTTTTCTGACCGTTGACTGACCCGTTGACCGTTGACCTGACCGTTGACCGGTTCGATGGCAGATTATTGTGCGCTGAGTGAGGCTCGAACCCGAGACCTCTCGTACGCGTGCACGCAGCTCTACCAACTGAGCTACGTGTCTAACCCGTTATATATCTGATTTTAATTATATATATATACTAATTAGTTTAAACTGAAAATCATTTTATTTTAAAAATAGTTTTAAGCGAACCGGACTTGCACTCCACAGGTCTCGAACCCGGGACCTGTGGTTTAATCTAACACACAGTCCACCGCTGGACTGTGTGTTCAACATGTTATATAACTTGATTTTTATTATACTTAAAGACAATTTAGTTATTTCCTTTTTCTGCCTTATTTAAAAAGAATAGATAATTGTCCGAGTCGGTGCTGAAGACCGGACTCGAACTCGTGACCAGCGATATAAACAAACACACAGTCCACCGCTGGACTGTGTGTCTAACTTGGTTATTATTCCGGTTATTAATATACTTAACATATAACTGTATCGACTCCGGTTCAGTTAAACAAAAATTTGATTTTTATTAAGGCAGCGTGTGTGAACCGGGATTCGAACTTGAGACGTTAGCGTTTTATGTGCACACAGTCCACCGCTGGACTGTGTGTCTAACCCGATTAATATCCTGATTTTAATTAAACTTATAAGATACGGAAGTGCATCGTCTTCTTCGTCAAGGTTGAACCAGAATTCGGAAATCGACTGGTTCAAAGTTTTTATCGGTTTAATAATGTTTTACAGTCCATTAAGGTGAGATAAATGAGAAAAGAAAAAGGAATTGAGCGAAAAAGGTATACCGACTGGACCCTCTGTTTTCCGGCAGAACTCCGGCGACAGCAATCAACTCCGGCTTCAGGTGTCTTGCAGCAGCGAGTCTCCGGAAAGCTTGGAAAGAGTATGGGTATCTCCGGGATAAGCTTCAGGGGCTCAGTGAGGTTCAGAAATAAGAAAGTCGGTTTTCCGGCGATGAGCAGGGAAATTTCCGGCGAGTGGAATTACGCCGAGAAAAGCTGTGATTTTGAGCGAAAGTGTTTGTTGTGGGTTGTGGGTGAACTTATAGTGCAAATCGTTGAAGAATCTGGTCTGAATTCCGACTGTATTCGTTTATTTAAAATTTCCGGCGGTTTTGAAAAGTGTCGCGGACTTCAAACATCGGTTATAACCGATGTCTGGTTAATGGTTTACGTTATAACGTAAATCGTAGTTAAGACTCGCGAGTTTGCCGGGATTCCGACGACTGAACTGATTGGGCGCCGGTTTTGAATTCGTAACGACACTTTATCAATTAAATGATTCTATTATATCACAAACAAAGTCCGCGGCGCAGTGGTTTGTGTGTTGAGAGATAAGTTGTTGAACTGACTCGGTACAGACCCGGGTTCGAAACCCGGCAGAGGCAATCCATTTTTATTTTGCGATTTTTGACAGTTTTTCAAAAACTAAATATATATTCCCGTACAATAATTGATTACGGATCGTTTAAAAATATTTTGGGCATTTAATTCGCAACGAAAATTTTGACTGACTGTTCGGTTGATAAACGGAGCGGGTTTGGTAAATCCGTTTTTGACGGATGTTACAGTATCCCCTGCTTTTTAGAAATTTCGTCCCGAAATTTAAATAATGATATATTTTGACTAAAAGGATGGTGATGTTTTGTTTGACAGTTGTATGCTTAGCAAAATAAGGGCTTAAGTTTTTTTGTTTGAGGCGGTAACGTTCCTTGTAAGGGTTAGGTACCCTATTCAGGAATCGCTTTTTGTTGCCTACTGTATGAATATTGATAAACAGGAATGATTCGCTAAAAATGATATCATGCATAAGAGTTTAGGTACGTTTGGGAAAATATGGTTATATCCTAAGGCAAAACTTCTAACACTACAATCTACATGGAACATAAATAAAAACGCAACATCTGATATTTGAACATAAGTAAGCACAACAGCTAATATTCAAACATGAATGAACACCTCAGCAAATATTTGAACATGAATAAACACATCAGCAAATATTTGATCATGAATAAACACAACAGCAGATATTTGAACATGAATAAACACAACAGCAAATATTTGAACATGAATAAACACATCAGCAAATATTTGAACATGAATAAACACATCAGCAAATATTTGATCATGAATAAACACAACAGCAGATATTTGAACATGAATAAACACAACAGCAAATATTTGAACATGAATAAACACATCAGCAAATATTTGAATCCACATTCCGATAGCCTATATGTTTGAATGATGGAAGTTCCTCTCTCGTTTGTTATGATGGAGAGGTTAGTTTATGTAGAAATGGATCACAATCCAATTTCTTTAAATAACATGATGATATAGATGTAACACAAATTCCAACCAAGGCAATAATAAATCCTACATGGAACTTCTCATAACCGCCTGATAATACCTCTGATCCTTTGGCAAGAATACTTATATATAGGAAGTACCAGCGGCGTATCCACCATATTCTTGCCAAATTTTCATTAGTTTTATCCACAAGTTATGATTGGTTACCAAGAAACTAATAAATCCTACATAGAACTTCTCATAACCGTCCGATAATGCCTCTGATCCTTTGGCAAGAATACTTATATATAGGAAGTACCAGCGGCGTATCCACCATATTCTTGTCAAATTTTCATTAGTTTTATCAGTGAATTATGATTAGTCCTATAACTCTACAATCAATACAACAAACATAAATTACTGAAATGAAATATATCTGTGCGATCAAGGCTCAATCGAACGGAGCCGATCGTATTGCATGTACTGAAAATGTAATGGATGTGCGCTCAAGGCTCAATCAAACGGAGCCGAACGTATTGAATGTACTGAAATTGAAATTGTGTGCTCAAGGCTCAATCAAACGGAGCCGAGCGTATTGCATGTACTGAATATGAATAACTTAACCACACAAACAGCCTATGCATGGAACCTCTCATAACCGCCTGATAATGCCTCCGATCATTTGACAAGAATACTTATATATAGGAAGTACCAGCGGCGTATCCACCATATTCTTGTCAAATTTTCGTTGACTTTATCCGCAAGTTATGGTTAGTTCGATGCGACTCTACTACAAACACCACAACCACAAGATACTGATAATGAAATTGTCTGTGCGCTCAAGGCTCAATCAAACGGAGCCGAACGTATTGAATGAAATTGTATGTGCGCTCAAGGCTCAATCAAACGGAGCCGAACGTATTGAATGTACTGAAATTGAACAACTTAATCTAAACAACCATCACACAATCAGCCTATGCATGGAACCTCTCATAACCGCCTGATAATGCCTCCGATCATTTGACAAGAATACTTATATATAGGAAGTACCATCGGCGTATCCACCATATCCTTGTCAAATTTTCGTTGACTTTATCCGCAAGTTATGGTTAGTTCGATGCGACTCTACTACAAACACCACAACCACAAGATACTGATAATGAAATTGTCTGTGCGCTCAAGGCTCAATCAAACGGAGCCGAACGTATTGCATGAACTGGAAATGTAAATTGAAATGTGCGCTCAAGGCTCAATCAAACGGAGCCGAACGTATTGCATGTATTGAAATGTAAAATTAAATAACCGATCAAGGCTCTAACAAACGGAGCCGATCGTGCGGGCACGCCCTGATCAACCCATAATAAAATGGGGATCAAACTCAACCTCGATGTATGGGGAGCTACGGCCTCGGCAAAAGCATATACTGAAAACAATATATAATATATAATATCCAATAATTTCTCTAACAGTCTACACATGGAAAAACATAAAACTAAACGATAGGAATTGAATCTGGATCTTCGGCGAAGAGGACTAGTTGAGTATCTTCATCTGGGCCGTCATTATCTTCGACAGGATTGGCGTTGATATTGAAGACTCTTCCTCTTGCTGGTGGCATAGTGGTTGGGTTTTCTTGGTTTACTTGGTTAACTGGGTTTGATTGGGCTTGAGTGTTGACAACGTTAACCAATTGAGGGCATGTGTTTCTAAAGTGGGTAGGGTCGCCACAATTGAAGCAAGCTCGAGCATATGGGGACATGGGATATTGAGGTTGGTGATAAGTTTGGGCCATGTTTTGAGTAGGGGAAAAGGTTTGGTCTTGAAAGGTGCGACAAACATTGCTCAAATGACCATAGCGTCCACAAGTTGCACATAGACGACAAGGTAGGGTATGGGGATGGTGATAAAAACAGTTGTTGCATCGAGGGTGAGGTCCAAGATATGGTTTCTTATTTGGGTAAGTTGAGTTGGGTGCCACTTGGGTGATTGGGATAGCTCGGATAGGTATGGCATGAAAAACGGGTGGATTTCGTTGGTAGCAGCGAAAAGTCGCCCGACTCTTCTTCTCTTAGGATTGGGTTGAGAAGGGGATTCGGTTTGGGTGGTGTCGGAGGTTTCAGTCGATTCTTTATCCTTCTTCTTCTCCTCCTTGAAGTCTTTGTTTCGGATTCGGTTCTCGGTGAGCTCTGTTGCTAGCTCCATTGCTGCTTCCAAAGTTGCAGGCTTGGTACTTATTACAGGGTCTTGAATCTTTGACGGAAGACCACGAATGTAGTGCTCGATCAAACGGTAGAGGGGAGTAAACATGTTGGGAACCATTTGATGTAATTCGAGGAACCTTTTGTTGTAGGTGGTGTGGTCTCCTTCCATTTGCTTCAATGAGTAAAATTCATCTTCTAACTTCTTGATTTCGCTCCTTGGGCAAAATCGTCTGGTCATGATTTCCTTCAATTCGTTCCAAGTTAAGGTCATAGCATCTTCCACACCTCGTTTGGCCTTCTCTGTGTTCCACCAAGTAAGTGCTATCCCATATAATCGACCGGTAGCATATCGCACTTTGCGATCGTCAGGGCAATCGCAATTTAGAAATGTGTTCTCCATTTCTTCAAACCAATGGAGGAGAGCGGTGACGCCTTTAGTCCATTTGTATTTCGGAGGGTCGCATGATTTGAAATGCTTGTAGGTGCATTTAGTGGTATTTGGGGGAGAGTTGAAAATGTTTTGGTTTGCTTGATTGACAGGATTATCGGTAAGTGCTTGTTGAACTTGGATTACAATGTTGGGTATTACGGCAGCCATTTGTTGAGCGATTAAGGCAGCCATGCGTTCGCGGGCTTTTCTTGCTCTCGTCTTCCTACGGGCGAGGTTAGAAGACATCTACAAGGATTACATGACAAAAGTATGAGTTGGATGCTTTTGGAATCATGGGTCGCATTCAAGAATGAACATTCATAAAATAATTATACAAAAATACTACATCCATAGGATGTCTTGGGCTTTGCTCGCTGTTAGGCCCGTCATGCCGCCATACTTTACCTGTGTAATCATGTGGGCCCCCATGAATACCGGTTTTTCATATGGTTCGCACGGTTTCTGCCTGGTTTCGTACACAAAACCCGGTGAAAATCGAGAAATATGTATACAACGTGTGATGTTCGGAATGTGTCCAGGTGTAGACACGGTGACACCTCAAAGTAGGGTTAGTTCGAACGACGTTTGGTGTGGCATGCTTTGGCCTAATAGGTCCTTCGTACTCTCATCGTTGGTCCCCAGGTAGGCAAACTGGTCCGTTATATTGGATTTATACGAATGCCAGCCTAGACAGGACGTTCCGACTACCGGTACTCGTACCCTTCCAGTTACTACATGCCCGTCGCAGAACTTACTTTGATGAGATTTGAAAATTGCACAAAATCTTTGGATAATGAGAATATGAAAATAAATTGAATTCATGAATATCGATATGTGTATAATGAATATGTATATATGTATAATGAATATGTATATAAGCATGTATGTTTGACTGAAATGTAAACAAATATGAAACAAATAAATATCACAAGTTTGTATGTAACCACCTAATCAATTTAAAATTTAGGCAGACTATAGTATAGGCTCTAAGGGTCTAATAACCTATCCTATATCCCTATAGTCATGGCTCTGATACCAATCTGTCACACCCCGACCCGCAGCGGAAAAGGTGATCGGGGCATGATTGGGTTATCATCAAAGCTCATGACATTTATTGAGCGTTTCATATTCATTAATACAAATTAAATGGAAATTTACAATGATTGCTACAACATGATCTAACTAACAATCTAACTTCTTTGTTCTCTTCTAAGGCATATCCTATGTTATCCTTGCTTCAACCTGTTCACCTGTATCATGTGTAAAAAGGTTTTTGGATCAACATAATGTTGGCGAGTGAATCCTATGGAAAACATTTTAACAATTTATTTAAATTGATTATGAAATACGTGCACAACCAAACATGAGTAAAATTAGATGTAACTTGATCAATAATCATAAGATGTTAAATGAAACACTCATGAACAATAATGGAACAATTAAAGGCACGCGATGCTCAACTCGTCTCTCACGAGGAACTGAGGGGCCTGATGAATGAATTGCATAAACATGATAATATGAATAACACAACTACAAACAATATAAAATCAATGATACACACATGAACAATAATGAAATTGATATGAAGCACGCGATGTTCTACTCGCCTCCCACGAGGAACTGATGGGCTTAATGTATGAGTTTCATATGACTTGACAAATGGCAATAAGTAAATCACAACAATAAAAACAAAAGTTTAAGTCATGATGTGGTATGGCACAAGTTTAAATAAAAAAATTAATTAATTTCATAACACATGACACACCCCAAAACGTGTAATTTAAAAGGAGGAATTGTAAGATTCACTCACAGTGGGTGCGTTCGGTTGATGACGTTGAATGCACGCGAAGTGGTTTTAACCACGAGTGAGATTTAACCTAGATAAATCGCATTATGGTTTGGTAAGTAAACGGATTTTATTAAACTATTTTAATAGGATTGCTGGGTGTATTTTTGTGAGTTTGAGGCTATTTTCTAACCTTAAAAATGTTATTTTTAAGTATTTATAATTGATTTTTAATTAAAATAATTAAATAAAAATAATAAAAATATTTTATTTTTTTCTGACCGTTGACTGACCCGTTGACCGTTGACCTGACCGTTGACCGGTTCGATGGCAGATTATTGTGCGCTGAGTGAGGCTCGAACCCGAGACCTCTCGTACGCGTGCACGCAGCTCTACCAACTGAGCTACGTGTCTAACCCGTTATATATCTGATTTTAATTATATATATACTAATTAGTTTAAACTGAAAATCATTTTATTTTAAAAATAGTTTTAAGCGAACCGGACTTGCACTCCACAGGTCTCGAACCCGGGACCTGTGGTTTAATCTAACACACAGTCCACCGCTGGACTGTGTGTTCAACATGTTAACTTGATTTTTATTATACTTAAAGACAATTTAGTTATTTCCTTTTTCTGCCTTATTTAAAAAGAATAGATAATTGTCCGAGTCGGTGCTGAAGATCGGACTCGAACTCGTGACCAGCGATATAAACAAACACACAGTCCACCGCTGGACTGTGTGTCTAACTTGGTTATTATTCCGGTTATTAATATACTTAACATATAACTGTATCGACTCCGGTTCAGTTAAACAAAAATTTGATTTTTATTAAGGCAGCGTGTGTGAACCGGGATTCGAACTTGAGACGTTAGCGTTTTATGTGCACACAGTCCACCGCTGAACTGTGTGTCTAACCCGATTAATATCCTGATTTTAATTAAACTTATAAGATACGGAAGTGCATCGTCTTCTTCGTCAAGGTTGAACCAGAATTCGGAAATCGACTGGTTCAAAGTTTCTATCAGTTTAATAATGTTTTACAGTCCATTAAGGTGAGATAAATGAGAAAAGAAAAAGGAATTAAGCGAAAAAGGTATACCGACTGGACCCTCTGTTTTCCGGCAGAACTCCGGCGACAGCAATCAACTCCGGCGTCAGGTGTCTTGCAGCAGCGAGTCTCCGGAAAGCTTGGAAAGAGTATGGGTATCTCCGGGATAAGCTTCAGGGGCTCAGTGAGGTTCAGAAATAAGAAAGTCGGTTTTCCGGCGATGAGCAGGGAAATTTCCGGCGAGTGGAATTACGCCGAGAAAAGCTGTGATTTTGAGCGAAAGTGTTTGTCGTGGGTTGTGGGTGAACTTATAGTGCAAATCGTTGAAGAATCTGGTCTGAATTCCGACTGTATTCGTTTATTTAAAATTTCCGGCGGTTTTGAAAAGTGTCGCGGACTTCAAACATCGGTTATAACCGATGTCTGGTTAATGGTTTACGTTATAACGTAAATCGTAGTTAAGACTCGCGAGTTTGCTGGGATTCCGACGACTGAACTGATTGGGCGCCGGTTTTGAATTCGTAACGACACTTTATCAATTAAATGATTCTATTATATCACAAACAAAGTCCGCGGGGCAGTGGTTTGTGTGTTGAGAGATAAGTTGTTGAACTGACTCGGTACAGACCCGGGTTCGAAACCCGGCAGAGGCAATCCATTTTTATTTTGCGATTTTTGACAGTTTTTCAAAAACTAAATATATATTCCCGTACAATAATTGATTACGGATCGTTTAAAAATATTTTGGGCATTTAATTCGCAACGAAAATTTTGACTGACTGTTCGGTTGATAAACGGAGCGGGTTTGGTAAATCCGTTTTTGACGGATGTTACAAAAAATGGGTGCCTCTATCACTAATAAGCGCTTTTGGAGTGCCGAAACGAGAGAATAATCGTTTTAGGAATTTTACCACAACTCTTCCATCATTTGTCGGAAGAGCTTCGGCTTTGGCCCATTTAGACATGTAATCGAATGCCAAAAGAATATATTTGTTCCCTCTTAATGGTGAGAAAGTCCCATAAAATCTAAACCGCAAACGTCAAAGATTTCACAAATAAAAATGCCATTTTGAGGCATTTCATTCTTGGATGAGATATTACCTGTTCGTTGGCATGCGTCACATGTTTTTACTAAACTATATGCATGCTTATGGATGGTTGGCCAATAAAATCCTAAATCGAATACCTTACGTGCGGTGCTCGTTGCTCCATGGTATCCTCCATATGGTCCTTCGTGACAATGGCGAAGAATTTTTCTTGCTTCTTGATCGTAGACGCACCTTCGTATAAGTTGGTCGGCACAAATTCTAAAAAGATATGGATCTTCCCAAAAATAGTGTTTGACATCGCAAAGAAATTTTTTCTTTGATGATGTGACCAACCTTTGACTAAAATTCCACTAGCGCGATAGTTAGCATAGTCAGCGTACAATGGTTCTTCTTTATATTTCACCATTTCCAAGGATTCGGTGGGGAATTTTTCATTGATGAGCTCCAAAGCGGGATCTTCCAAGCGAGATAAGTGATCGGTGGCGGTGTTTTCTGCTCCTCCTTTATCTTTTATTTCAATGTCGAATTCTTGGAGTAGAAGAATCCACCTAATCAAACGTGGTTTGGCATCTTGTTTTTTAAAAAGGTATCGAATAGCGACATGGTCCGTATAGACTATTGTTTTAGAAAGTACAAGATAGGAACGAAATTTATCGAAAGCAAATACTACGGCAAGTAATTCTTTTTTGATAGTTGTATAATTTTCTTGAGCATCGTTAAGAGTTTTACTTGGATAGTATATTGGGTGAAAATGTTTTTCTTTTCGTTGTCCCAAGACGGCTCCAACTGCAAAGTCGCTTGCATCACACATGATTTCAAAAGATAATTTCCAATCGGGCGCTATCATAATTGGTGCATTGACTTGCATTTCTTTTAGTGTAAGAAAAGCTTTATTGCAATCCTTGTCGAAGATGAATGGTGCATCTTTTTAAAGTAATGTTGTTATAGGTCTAGAGATTTTTGAAAAGTGTTTGATAAATCGACTATAAAATCCAGCATGTCATAAGAAGCTTCGTATGGTTCGAACGGAGGATGGGGAGATAATCAGGAAATAGTGTCTATTTTTGTCCGATCAACTTCCATTCCTTCGCTTGAGATTTTATGACCGAGTACTATTCTCTCCGTTAACATGAAATGCCATTTTTCCCAATTAAGGGCGAGGTTAGTTTCCTCACCTCGGGATAGCGTTCGTTCAAGATTATCGAGGCGTTGGTCATATGTATCTCAAAAGATAGAAAAATCATCCATGAAAACTTCCATGTTTTTTCTATCATATCATGGAAAATGGCCGTCATGCAACGTTGAAATGTTGCGAGGGCTTGCATAGACCAAAAGGCATGCGTCGATAAGAAAAAGTTCCACATGGACATGTAAAAGTTGCTTTTTCTTGGTCCTCTGGTGCTATTGGGATTTGAAAATATTCGGAGAAACCATCTAAAAAACGATAAAATCTATGATCGGATAGTCTTTCTAGAATTTGGTCGATAAATGGCAAAGGAAAGTGGTCTTTTCTTGTTGCCTCGTTTAATTTGCGATAGTCTATACTTACCCTCCATCCGGTGATGGTTCTTGTTGGAATAATTTCATTTGTTCATTAGTTACAACCGTCATAACGGGGCTCACCCAAGGGCTATCGGAGATAGAATAGATGAGTTTGGCGTCTAGTAGTTTGATGACTTCATTTCTAGCCACTTCTTGTACATTTGGATTACTCTTCTTTGTGGTTGTATTACAGTTTTAAAGTCATCTTCCATTAAAATTTTGTGTGTGCACATGGATGGACTAATGCCTTTGATGTCCACAAGTTTCCATGTGATTGCTTTTTTTGTGGTTTTTCAAAATTTTATTAATTTTTCTTTTTCTAAAGTTTTAGTTTAGAAGAAATGATGATGGGGAGCTTACCATGATCGTCTAAGAATGTGTATTCTAGACCTTTTGGTAGTTCCTTGAGTTCGAACGATGGTAGGTCTTCAAGAGACCGCTTATTGTAGGTCCCCTAATCCGTATGGAAATTCACAGAATCGTTTATCCAATCTAGAGTGCGGAATCCTCTAGATCAGATTATCACAGAAATAGGAGTAGGAACAAAAATACAATAAACGCGATCTTTATTGACTATCTATCACAACGATTACAATCAATCTAGATCACAAAGCCAATATCTCTACGAATTCTCTCTCAACTCTCTCTGAAGTGACTAACTGAGCAACCTTAACCATAATGCAAAACTCTCTTTATATAGATACTGTTTTGCAACTGGGCTAGGGTTTAACCACATGGGCTGCACATTGGACTAGGCCCAATTCGCCTACCACTCCCTATTATGTGGATTTGGTTTGGCCCAATCACTACAACTAACTATTACAAAACTAAACCCGCTAATTGTTTATCGTTTCACTAATTACAAGATATCCAAAGACCAAATCTAAGTTGTTGTCACAAATATGCACCAACAAACTCCCCTTGACAATAGCTTCATAAAAATATTTTGTCTTCAGTCATCTTGCAATCTTCAACGTCTTTGGTCTTTAGATAGCTTCAGCTTTAATAGCTTCTGACAGCAACAGACTCCCCCTAAGCTGATGCATCCAATCACCAAATCTTCTAAATCGTTAGCGTTTGAGTAAGCTCTAGTTTCGCACTTGCATAACAATCTTCAAGCTCTTCAACTTTGTCTATAATGTAGAAAGGAGGTTCTACCATGCATCCAAGCAAGCTCCTCTTCACTGAACTTCTCAGCAATATACTGCTACAATCTGTACACTATAAAACAAACATCTCCAGAAACCATAAGAATTTTTCAACACAAGATAACAAATTATTATTATTATTCAAGAGATGGTAAAACTGTATCACAGATTAAGCAATTTTCAACTCAAACTACACACTTAAAAAACTAAGCACACTAAACCTGCAAGATTTTAATATATTGAACTCATCTCCTAACATCGTCTCCCCCTATCGGTAACAACTCCTCCATGAACCACCATATTCCGTACGCTAAGATTTACAAGAACAAGAAAATCTTTTTGGATTTTTATATTTTCTGAAAGCAAATAAATAACAAAATAATAAACACTTTGTTTTTGTGAGAATCACCGGGAAGAAGATCATATCAGCAATATCACACTGTTTTCACACTATTAGATAATTCTATATGTAATTTTCATGAAAAGCAGTTCAAGATGATTACTAGTACTGTTTATCCACTTAAACAAAATACATGAATATTTCAAGTACCGTTACCTAGTGATATGTTAAGGTAATTTTATACTGATATACCAGTGTGTCCCACTTCATGACATACCCCCACAATCAAGGTATGCACAAAGATTCCTCATAGTAGGTGAGTATACCAAAATTCATCCTTTTTTATTTTCAACGTTAGATACTTGGTGGTCAGGTCAGTACTTCCGTACAACAAAGAGACCGATATCCAACAAGGGTTAGGACAAATACCACATATTTTGGTACGATTTATGCATTTTGCACATTTGAATGACACTCTAGGAGAGCTTCTTCAATTTCTGGGATTTAGCATTTTAGCTCTTTTAAGATATCTTGGTTGTGCCTAGGTCAGCATATATCTGGATGCACCAGAAGGACAACCCTGATACCCCGGATAAATAACGATATGAAGACCCAAAACCTCAGATTTTGGCAATCTATCAATGCAAGATTTAATGTTATAAAACCATATGCCACTAATATGTTACCCACTCATAGACAGTTCGTTATGTTTATATCACCAAGGTAAGTTTATTATTTCATGCTTTTTGCCTACTGGTACATCATATGATGAAACTGCTATCACACTTAAGCAGTATAATTTTAATTTCAGTATGATAGTCTAACCTGCTGATGTACTATCATTTCTTCTTTTCCACACAGTGAAAACTCATTTTTTTTCTATTTTTTTATGTTTTGATTTTTGAAAAACAGTAAATTATTTACAAAATTCTTATGGAAAACTGGTTATTCAAGATTCCTCATCCCGTTGAGTTCGACTAGATGTTCAAAACAAGCCTTGTCAAATGCTTTTGTGTAAAGATCTGCTAGGTTATCTAGTGTGTCGACTCTATGCAGTTCAATCAATTTCTTTTTAACACAATCCCGTATAAAATGATGACGAATGTCCATATGTATTGTACGACTGTGTTTTACGGGATTGTTTGTGATTGAAATAGTGGCATTATTGTCTATCATAATAGGAGTACGAGTGAAATTCAAACCGTAATCACGCATCTGCTATTGTATCCAGCGAACCTGAGAGCAATAGCTACCCGCAACAATATATTCAGCTTCACACGTAGAGGTAGACACGCAAGACTGCTTCTTGCATTGCCATGAGACGATCCTCCATCCTAAGAACTGACAACCACATGTGGCAGACTTTCTAGTTGATTTGCATCCACCAAAGTCCGAATTAGTGAAAGCAACAAACTTCAAATCACTAGCAGCTGGATACCATAAACCCAGTTTAGGTTTCCCCTTCAAGTAACAAAGAATCCACTTCACCGCTTTCATATGCGACTCTTTTGGATTCGCTTGATATCTGGCACACAGACACACTGCAAACATGATGTCTGGTCTTAAAGTAGTCAAGTACATTAGAAAACCAATCATTTCCCTGTATTGAGTTGGATCAACATCCTCCACACTCTAATGATCTGGACCAAGATTGTGATTCTTGCAAATAGGTGTGTTGAAAGAAGCGCGATCCTCCATTTTGAAACGAGACAAAATGTCATACACATACTTCGTCTGATGTATAAACATCCCATCCTTCTTCTGTTCAACTTGCAAACCCAGAAAGTAAGACAGTTCACCCATCGCACTCATTTCTAACTTGCTCTTCATTATCTCCTCGAATTCATGACATATGTTCTCATCAGTCTTCCTTCTTTCTTTTAATGAAAAGTATACTGTCAATCTGACCTCTTTCAAAACCATTCTTTAACAAATGTGCTGACAGTGTCTCATACCACGCTCTAGGTGCCTAATGTAATCCATACAATGCCTTATCAAGTCGATAGACTCAATCTGGATAATCTGGAACAGTAAACCCATCTAGTTGTGAGACATACACCACTTCTTGGACTTTCCCGTAAAGAAAGGCACTCTTCACGTCAAGTTGGTAAACTTTGAAGCCCTTGAATGAAGCAAAAGCTAGGAACAAATGAATTGCTTCCAACCTTGCTACTGGTGCAAACATTTCATTGTAATCAGTCCCCTCTTACTCATTGAACCCTTTCACCACTAGCCAAGCCTTATTCATTGTCATGATCCCTCAGTCGTCTCTCTTGCACTTAAACACCCACTAGGTGCCTATTCTCCTACTGGCAAGTCGACTAGCTCCCAAACTTTCAATTTCTTGAATTAAGCTAATTCCTCTTGCATCGCTTCAACCCATGAATTATCTTTAAGAGCTATGTCAATATTCTTCGGCTCCTCTTGGGCAACAAAACAGCTATACAACACTCGTTTATTATCCCATTCTTCTGAATCGAAGTAAATAAACAGGAACCTTCAATCACACCTCTTATTATCTGAACACCTGCAGCAGCATCACCTATGATGTTCTCAACTGGATGATCACTGTTTGTGCGTGTAGTAGCAATGGTGTCAACAACTAAATTATCTCCCAAGTTAGATCCAATCTCCCCCTGAAAGTTCTTATTAGCAAATTGATTAGTAAAATCTCCCCCGTGAATAGGTTCAGACTCACTATCAGTTGAATCCAGTGGAGCTGCACTAGAGGAAGTTTCTAGAGCATCTGTCATTGATATACTCGATCTAGGCATGAAGTCACCATCTTCATCTTTACTGATCATAGTTCGAATAACTTGAGACTCGTCTGCAGTGGAAAACTCAGGAATATTAAATGATTTAAAAACGCTATCATAATCATATAAGATAGCGGGACTACTCGTTGATTGTTCAGGTGAATAACTAGTGAGAAACGGGTTATGGTCTTACGTCAAAAAAGTGAAGAAAAAGGGGGTTATAAACTCGTCTGCAGATTTGCCACGGCCCCGTGGCCAACTTTTTTCTTGTGATCGTTTCTCTGAGTGTACTTACCTGTTTCGCTCTCATTCATGTATCACCTCCAGATGTATTTACAAGATATTTAAAAAGAAAAGATATACATATTTATAATCAACATTTTTTATGTCTTGATCAACTTTCTGCCTCTTGGAGTGTCATTTCAACTTTCTCATCCTTAAGAAAACCTCTATAAAGCTTAAGCCTTTGCCCGTTGACTATGAAAGCTTCACCATTTGGAGGCTTAATTTCTCTAGCTTCATGTGGAAAGATTTGGGTAATGGGAAAAGGTCCCGACCATCTAGACTTGAGTTTTCCGGGGAGTCTTGAGTTAAACAATAGCACTTGATCCCCCTCATGAAATTCTTTAGGTTTGCTTATTTTATCGTGTATGTTTTTCATGCGTTACTTATAAATTTCGGAGTTGGAATATGCTTGATTTCTCATTTCTTCTAATTCATTTAACTGATAGAATTGATTTTTACCAGAAGTTTATTGGTCTAGGTTTACGTTTTTTAATGCCCAGTATGCTTTGTGTGTGATTTCTACTGGGAGGTGACAATTTTTCCATGGACGAGCTTATATGGGGTAGTACCTATTGGTGTTTTATAGGTTGTTCGAAAGGCCCATAAAGCATCGTCTAATTTATCCGCCCAATCTTTTTTATTTTGACCCAGAGTTTTTTCTAAGATTCTTCTTAAACTGCGATTGGTTACTTTAGCTTGGCCGTTGATTTCGGGGTGATAGGCGGTTGAAACACGATGACACCCCATATTTTGTTAAAATTTTGTTTAATTGGTAATTACAAAAATGGGTGCCTCTATCACTAATAAGCGCTTTTGGAGTGCCGAAACGAGAGAATAATCGTTTTAGGAATTTTACCACAACTCTTCCATCATTTGTCGGAAGAGCTTCGGCTTTGGCCCATTTAGACATGTAACCGAGTGCCAAAAGAATATATTTGTTCCCTCTTAACGGTGGGAAAGTCCCATAAAATCTAAACGCCAAACATCAAATATTTCGCAAATAAGAATGCCATTTTGAGGCATTTCATTCTTGGATGAGATATTACGTGTTCGTTGGCATGCGTCAAATGTTTTTACTAAACTATATGCATGCTTATGGATGGTTGGCCAATAAAATCCTAAATCGAATACCTTACGTGCGGTGCTCGTTGCTCCATGGTATCCTCCATATGGTCCTTCGTGATAATGGCGAAGAATTTTTCTTGCTTCTTGACCGTAGACGCACCTTCGTATAAGTTCGTCGGCACAAATTTTAAAAAGATATGGATCTTCCCAAAAATAGTGTTTGACATCGCAAAGAAATTTTTTCTTTGATGATGTGACCAATCTTTGACTAAAATTCCACTAGCGCGATAGTTAGCATAGTCAGCGTACAATGGTTCTTCTTTATATTCGACCATTTCCAAGGATTCGGTAGGGAATTTTTCATTGATGAGCTCCAAAGCGGGATCTTCCAAGCGAGATAAGTGATCGGCGGCGGTGTTTTCTGCTCCTCCTTTATCTTTTATTTCAATGTCGAATTCTTGGAGTAGAATAATCCACCTAATCAAATGTGGTTTGGCATCTTATTTTTTAAAAAGGTATCGAATAGCGACATGGTCCATATAGACTATTGTTTTAGAAAGTACAAGATAGGAACGAAATTTATCGAAAGCAAATACTACGGCAAGTAATTCTTTTTCGGTAGTTGTATAATTTTCTTGAGCATCGTTAAGAGTTTTACTTGCATAGTATATTGGGTGAAAATGTTTTCTTTTCGTTGTCCCAAGACGACTCCAACTGCAAAGTCTAATCAGACCAAATTTTGATAAAAAATTTTAAAAGATA
Organism: Scalesia atractyloides; assembly: GCA_947069175.1. NCBI lineage: Eukaryota > Viridiplantae > Streptophyta > Magnoliopsida > Asterales > Asteraceae > Scalesia > Scalesia atractyloides. The sequence goes on along the minus strand of CAMTDV010000001.1, from coordinate 48,190,991 downwards.
TAAAACTAAAAACGTAAATAAAAAAAGGAAAACAAATAGACAAGAAAGAATCACTTGGTTCTGACTCCTTTTTTACATATCCTTTGATAAATTCTACACTTTGGGAATTTTAAGAGATTATCTTAGTTATAGTAGTAGGCCCCTCTTGTGAAGGAGACGTTGCCCTCAACCTATTGGTCTGAGTCAGCAGGGATGCAGTCCCTCAAGGTCGGAATATCATAAGATAATTAAGTAAGTTATTAATGTGAAAAGTGGTAGGCCCCTCTTATGAAGGCGACGTTACCTTCGGCCATATTTGTCTGACTCAGCAGGGATACAGTCTTGCAAGGCCGGGTAAAGTTTTAAAAGTAGTTTATTTTGTAAGGGGTTCAAGCCATTTTTTACTTCCCCCGATTTGATGTTATCTGCCTCAAGGGAAGTCTTAATAAGCTTGAACCAAGTCATCGCAGGATCTATTAACTGAACGAGACAAGAACTTTACCCAATCACCCTTCTAATCCCATTCTAGGTAGTTAACACGCTTCATATAGACCGTAAAGACATGAATGAGTGAATCAATGAAACATGAAGAAATGTTTAAATAAAGTTCACTTTCAATATAAAAACTAGTTATTAAAGTCATTAATACATACCCAAATAAAAAGTTGCCAAAGATTGGAAATCAAAAGTAATACATAAAAGATTTTTCTTTACCAAGTGATGTAAGAGATTTAGCCAAACATGACCTTTGTTTGATAGGAACTCTTACGATCAATCTTGGATCCCGAGACTACTACACACTCTAAAAGATGAAAGATGGATGATAGTAGTGGGTGTTGGTTATGTAGTGGTGATGGACTAATGGCAAGTGTGATAGAAGCAGTTTGCCAAGGGATGCCTTTCTCATGAACCAAGCACCTCTATTTATTGCTGGAAACAGAAGGCGACCACGACCCTGTGCCAGGACCCCGTGGTGGACTTTTTCTCTTCCTTCATTAACTGCAGATGTCAGGTATTATACTAACACACCCCATGGTGACAGAGCATGGCCCTGTGGTCAGTGCACTTGCTGTAGTATCCCAGATTCTACGAATCTTAAAGTTGACCATGGCCCATGTTGACTTAGCACGGCCCCATGTTGGTTGTTTGTTGCTATTGTCTTATTCTGTAGAGAATCTTTGACTGGGCACAACCCCATGCCTGGTGGGCATGACCCTGTGCCTAAGCTTCTGTCTTCGTTATTTTTGTTGTTTTGGATGTGAATGGGGGTTTGACAAGTCGTGTCAATCCTCCTTCTTTGTATTTGTGTTTGTTTTCGCTGTAATTTGCTTCTGTTGTTTGTTTAAGCTCTTTTGATCCTTTAATTTAAAGGTAAACAAAGAAACATGCTTTTTCCAACATCAGTACCGAAAAAGGGTTGATTTTATGCCTTGTTTGATTTATTTATACGTTGTATTTTGCGCACATCACCATGTCGAATGTTTAAATCTTTTTACGTTATATAGTATTCAAACTTGTATGCTCGCCAATGCCTCATGTGTTGAATTGTACTTTATATATGTTGCAGGTTCAGGATGATGATAATGATGCATGGAATATCGTAGGATGAACTAGAAACCCACTTCTAAACTAGACTTATGTTGTACTTGTACTTTTGATTTCTTGTTGTATATTAACTTTTCATGTTGTACTTTGCTTCCAATCGATGTAACCAAATTTTAGGAATGAAATGAAATATTGTTTCTTTAAATAGTTGTCACAATTTAGTGTTATGATGTCTTAAGCAATCTACTTCGTCTGCCCCGATGATTCCGCCATCGGTTAGGGTGTGACATTACACGTGAACCAGTTAATTATGTGACAACCGGCAAAATTTCATGGTAATTCCATATAATTTAATCACTATCATTACATTTTTATTGCGTATATTAGACTTGATTGTGAATGATTGAGTCGTACAAAGTCTAGCAAGGTTAGGACATGTTAAAACATTAAAATTTATATTGTCGTTTTCCCCGTGTCGCGAAACCAAACAACTATGTCCTAATACGTTGGTAAACAATGCGAACACATTATTCATGCGAGCACACTATTCATGCCAGGAGAGTTTGGAAACTCCCTGAAACAACTATCGGATTAATGAAAGCACATCATGTTAAACCTATATACAAAAACCCTAATTAAGGGGAAACACTTGTAATAATATATAAACTTTTTGGAAAAATGCCTAAACACCTAAATTGTCCGATCTGAATTATAAACTAACAAATTCAGCACTTCGCAGTTTTCAGCATTCCATAGCAATGATAAAGCCTATTGATAATGTTAATTATCTTAAAAAATTCCGATGATATCAAATATATATTAAGGATAATATTACCAGTATTACCACGCACCTTCCATATTTCATCCGCTAACGACCCGACATCGAAACTAGTGCTAAATTTAACATCCTAACATCTAAATAACTAGTCTAGGGAACTAGTTAAGATCATTTAGCAACTTAAACACTAATCAGCACCCTAATAAACCTCATTATGACTAATGACCAAAGTATCTAAACCTAAGAACTTTGCACATGTCCATTTCTTATTTTAATCAAAGAACCATATCTTACCCTCCCCCTCCCCCATGTATAGTTTTAGAGTGAGTCCCCCATCCACTCCATGTTGTGATGATGAAGATTGTGTGGAAGCATGGCTTAGGATCTTATTTTGACTAAAGTGTACAAACCTTTATAACCTTACCTCACCCTATCTTCATTCATTCACATCACATTTTAAACACCAAACACTCCTTTTCCTCCTTCCTCATTCATGACTCACACACATATCTTCATCATCTTCCATATCTAACAAATTTTCAAGCATTCAAGACCCTTTTTATGATGATCTAAGATGGTTCAAAGCAAAGGAGTTCACTAGGAGCATCATACTTATCATTTGGAGCTGCAAGACCATCTCATTTTCTTCATCTTCATCTCATTGTTCATCCTTAGCCTTAGAGCTAGTTGTAAGATCTCCAAAACCCATTTTCATGCTTCTTATCTTTAGTAGATTGTAGAAGTACACCTTGTTCATTTTGAAGCTTATTAACTAATCACTTGAAACCGTAAAATTTAACAAGATGATATACGTTAAATTATACATATTAAGTCCCCCATTTTACTCCAGTTTTACGCGTTTTGACTAAAACTTAATCAGGCACTTTTGTATTTTCAGGTCTTAAACGGCGTGCCACAGATAAAGTTGGAGAAAAAGTGGGATTTATGAACATTCCAGATGAATTCTGCAGAATCTGTTGAAGTTACAGCTCACGCACGGCTGTGCAAACCATGGCACGCCCGTGCACGACTCACGACCTCGGGAGCACTGCAGTGCACAAGGTAGTGTAGTTGATTTCTCGGAACGCACGGCCGTGCGTCCCAAGTGCACGACCATGCACTACCTGAACACTGAACGAGAAACTGTTTGAAGACCATGCATGACCGTGCGGCCCACGTGCACGACCGTGCACATCTGAAGGTCTGCCGCCCAATCGTCCACTTGTCTGGCCCATACCATGCAGCTGACGTCACCATGACACTGATCTGCATGGGCGTGCACTTTATGTGCACGGCTGTATGGATATGAAAATCTCTATAAAACAGGGTAGAGGCTACTGATCAAATTATTGGGTAATTTTCCAAGCTTCTGGGCGATTTCTGGGGTCCGAGAGCTACGTGGCTACGTGGTTGGGTCGATTTCAAGCCTCAAAGTTGCAGGAAGCTCATCTCTCATCCGATCCGTCAAATCCTTGCTTGTTTATGGTTTGATTTCTTGTTCTTAACATACATTTTAAGCACATTTGCAAGCATTGATCTGATGTTTATGTATTATTGTAATGATATTTTGATACTTGTTTCATGAACAATCTCTAGTTTGTAATCTTGTTTGTATGAAGCTCTAGCAATTTTTTCATGTTTGAATCTGGATGATCATATGGCAAACTTGGTTCATTGATGTTGAATTCTTGATTGTGGTTGTTTATCTTGGATGATTAATAAATGGTTAGTTAGGATATGTTGAAAAAACCCCTTAATTAATCATTTGTTAGTAAACTGTTAACTTGTTAATGTGTTTACACCATGAAACTAGAAATGGGTATTGGTTTAATAAAAGATAATCTGATTCTGATCAAGAATGTTTTCTTACACGTAAGGGCTCTAGCGGGTTAGATGGTGTTATTGCGAGTTCTTGACATGATTCATAATCTTTGTTTAGTATTTTTGGTTAAAATAGCTAACTTAGTAGATTTGTATTTAAGACTTGCAAAATGGAAAGGTTTGTGATATGATCTACGTTATGCTTGTCTCAGTGGTCGTATTGTGAGTCGGTATTGCTTTCCTTGATAAGTGGGGTTAGAAAACTCTTAACGGATGACTAACTTATTTTTAAAATATTCGCATGAAAATAAATCAATAGCTCGTTAATGAATGATTTTAGGTGGTTAAAGTGTGTTTATCGCATTAACTTTCCGAAGAATTATCATGTTATAATTCCCGAAAGGGATACTAATTGTCTTTATAATTGGAAGATTGATCAAGTGTCTTTATGAAATTTCTGACTTAGTTAACATGCTTAGGTTGTTTGTAAAACAAGACAAAAATTTATATTTTAATATTTGGAGTCTTTTATGTTTTAGAATACTTTTTTATGATATTTTAGTTAAAAACTCATACATCTATCTTTTTACCGGTTGACTAATGACAATGGTTTACTACATAAGCGTTCGCCCGCGTCCATGGATCAACATCTGGTTCTTACCCATACTTTACTACATATATGATAGGGTACACTTGTCCTTTTGTATGTGTTTTAATGTTAAGGTATAAATCATTTTTATAAATATTAAAACCGAGTTAGTGTGTAAAATTCATTGTAAAAATATGTATATATACGCACACGTCATAAGATAATCTAACATAATTATGTGTTGTTCTTGTTGATCTTGATGATTAGTGTAGTGTAGTTTATGTAGAATTGATGATCTTGCAAGATGATGCTTAAAAGTGTGATCTAAACATGAAGATGTTTAGATCTAGCAAGATCTACACCTTTGAAGTTTCATGAACTTTAAAATAGTCTTGAAAGTGGTTCTTGAAAAATATAAATTTATTAAGAAGTTAAAAATATAATATTGAAGTGTTGATCTCGAAGTCGCTAACGAAAAATCTATAATCGTCGATTCCATTCTTGGTGATTGCGTTCTTAACCTCAACGAACACAAATTCCTGATCGATCTCATACCCATACAATTTGGTAGTTTTGACATCATAGTAGGCATGAATTGGCTTCGAAAATTTCATGCCGAAGTTGTTTGCTCTAAAAAATTCATTTGTCTCCCGTCCGGTGACACCTTGCATGTCTACAGTGAAATCCCTTAAAGGGTCTCAAACTTATGCCGTGTACTCAAGTGAACAAGTACTTACGCAAAAAGTACTTTGCATTTTTTAGCCTACGTTGTGGAAAAGAAGGACAAGGAAAAAGCGTGCGTGATGTTCCACTCATTTATGACTTCCCTGACGTTTTCTCCGAAGACCTACCTGGTCCTCCTCCTACTCTTTCCGTTGACTTTTGTAGTGATCTCATATCCAGCGCTACACTCGTTGCTAAATCCCCTTACCGTCTCGTACCATCGGAGATGTAAAAGCTATCGAGCCAACTTCAAGGGTTACTTGATAAAGGCTTCGTACACCCTAGCACTTTTCCTTGGGACGCTCCGGTTCTTTTCGTCAAAAAGAAATATGGATCCTTCCAGATGTGCATTGATTATTTTGAGCTTAACAAACTCATTGTCAAGAGTACTAGACACGATCACTACAAGTTTGTGATTATGCCCTTCAGTTTGAACAATGCACCCGCGATCTTTATGGATTTGATGAATCTTTCATCTACTCATTATCTTGCTCAAAATTTATACTAGTCATTTTTTCAAAAGTAGCAACATGTCAATTACATTATAAGGTGATACTAACGAGCCATCTAGGGGTGTTCTTCAGGTTTTTTAATCGGGTTTTAGGTTTTTCAGGTCGGGGTTTTCGGGTTTTCAAAGCTAAATATATAACCTGATAACCAACCTTTCTAGGTTCGGGTTCTTCGGTGTTCGGGTTAAATGGTTCGGGTTTTATCGGGTCGGGTTAGATCGGGTTTCGGGTTAGAAAATCGGCTAAAAAGGAGGTGTTATTCTTTCTGTTTAGAAGGATTTGTCTGGCTATATTTGAGTTACAAAAGAGATATGTAATGTAGACTTGGGTTTGTTGAATACTTGACATTCACATAACACGTCAAAACATGTCATTATATATTATATTAATTTAAATTTTTAAGAAGATATGGATTAAATAGTAATGATTATGAAGTGAAAAAATTTTACCTAGGAAGTAGGGGGGAATCAAGGAAACGATAACTTGGAAAATCACATTTTAATTCTATGTTTGAATTCCTCGGGTTATTCGGGTGAACCCGAAACATTGATTTCTAATCCAAATAACGACCCAATAAACTATAGTCGGGCTCGGGTATAGACATTTATCGGGTTCGGGTTAATCAGGTAAGCTAGTTTTTCGGGTCAGGTCATCTCGAGACGGGTTCGGTTTTCGGTTTTTGGTTAAAAAGAACACCTCTAGAGCCATCCCCATGTATAAAATAAAATAAAGAATATTGTTAGTACTTTAAGATTAAAAAAAATAAGAAAAGTAGCATCCTGTAAAGTAAAATAAAGAAAATTGTTAGTACGTAAGATTAAAAAATAAAGAAAAGAAGCATCCTGTAATTGACAATTTGGGCAACAACCAACCAAATCCTTGTGAATGAAGGCATACTTCACCCATTTTAAGCTCCTCCTCCTGTGTTAGATATCCGAAGAAGCAAGCAGCCGGTAACGATTGAATTCACAAGAATGGCTTCTTCTTGTCCTTATTTGAATTCGTCTATGGTGTTATCGAAGCCGAAACAGCCGGCTTCCCACCTTGATTTTCTCAATTCGCAACATTTGTCATCGTTATTCGCAGCATCTCCGATTACTACTGTAAAATCTGTTAGATGCCGAACACATCAGCGGTGTTCTGTGGTAAGTTGTGTAATCTCCTTATGAAATTGTGTAGTGTGTGAATTTGGGGTTTTGATGATTGGCAGGTTAGGGCCTCAATGGGTAAAGCTAGGGCGCCTTTGAAGGTTATGATTTCTGGTGCGCCTGCTTCTGGTAAAGGAACACAATGCGAGCTCATTACTACCAAAGTGAGTGAGTGAATTTATGATTACTTTGTTTCTTCAATTGGTCATACAAGTGTTGGCTAAAAATAAATAAGCTTGTTAAATAAAAGAGCAGAGCCCGAGCTTCACTTAACCCATTGATGATGTATCCAATACCCACTCCTACTTCGGTTGCTCCAAATAGACATCCATCCCTTTCCACATATTTTGTATTCAACCACTCAAATCTCCTTTCCCCTGGCTTGTATATAACTCATTGTTACTAGTCGTCTCATTTAAGTAGGCTTTCATTACATTACATTACTACTACTCTCTCTGTCATCATTTGAAACTAATTCCTATTTATTACCATTGAAAAATTTAACATCATTTTGGACCCTTCTTTTACAAACATTTTTTTTGAACTGCAAATTTGGATAACTGAAGGACCACTGGAGTATCATCGTGCCACCAGTGGAACCACCCGATCATATCCATCTCCACTAGCCATAATGCCTATACGCCAATTCAGGAGGAAACTCAATAAATATGGGAAAAACATCTTTTGTGGGAATCGAACCCATAACCTAGTGGTCCCAAAGTCTTATCCCACCCCAAAATATCACTAGACTATAAAGCCATGGGTATCACAACCACTTTTCACTGACTTCCTCTAGTCCAGTGTCGACAAATTTTCCTTGAACTAGGTACCGTATTTATTTCTTCTTGGGTATGTGTCTTGTCCGCCTTGGAAACATAAGGATCTTACTCATGTTATAAATTACTGACTTAATTGGGAAGTAGCAGTATTAAATGAAGCTATGTTGGTACGTGCAGTACGATTTAGTGCATATTGCAGCTGGTGATTTACTGAGAGCAGAAATTGCAGCGGGATCTGAAAGTGGGAAGCAAGCAAAGGAATACATGGAGAAAGGACAACTCGTTCCAGATGAAATTGTTGTCACCGTATGTCTCTTTCTTTGACTTTTTTGTTGACTTTTTTAGAGCTTTTTAACAGCTGACTTTGTTTGTCCTGGATATAGATGGTTAAGAATCGTTTATCACAACCAGATTCTGCTGAAAAGGGTTGGCTTTTGGATGGATACCCCAGAAGCTCTTCACAAGCTACAGCCCTTCAAGCTTATGGTTTTAAGCCCGACATATTTATTCTTCTTGAAGTGAGATGTGTTTTGTTGTTTCCACTATTTGAATTTTTATTTGTAAATTGTTAGAGGTGGCAAAATAGGTAGATCAGGTAATCTTGTTTTGGGTTGAGACGGGTTGTGTACACCCAAAACACTTCTTTTTGAAAAAAAATTTAAGTTAATTTTCTTTCTGGACATTGGTGTGTCAAATTCAAATAGACGAATAGTGTTACTAAAGTTATACTATTCTAATAAGAGTCTAAACTTTTTAATAATATGATATTGATTAAAATTTCACTTCGGAATACTTATGACCTTTTAAGCTAATGTTTTGAATTTATCCTTTTGAACAAAGTAACAACCGCATAGGAGCATGATGCAACTTTAATGAAACAACGTTATCAAGCTATGATGTTTTTTGTTTGGATATGACCTTTATCTCTAGATGCTTTTTATCGTCATCTTCTCAACTCAAGACGTTCTCTTGTTAATAGGTTCCTCAGGAAATTCTTGTTGATAGAGTGGTCGGTCGTAGGTTGGATCCAGTTACTGGTAGAATATACCACATGACATATTCACCCCCTGAAACCGAAGAAATTGCTGCAAGGCTAACTCAGCGGTTTGATGACACAGAAGAAAAGGTATGTTTTTAATATTCAGTTTTCTTATTTCAGTCATTATGAATCAAATGATGTTTGTGGGCCCATAAATTATGTTTGTCTTTTTACGTATTTAATTAGTTTTGTGGAGGTAGAAGTAGATGGTTTTTTTGTTGAAATCTATAAGCAAAATTGTATAGTTGTTTATGACAAATCTGTGTATGTAATTACTCTATTTAACGGGTTGAAAATTTGCTTAGTGATAATTCAAAAGTGTTTAGAACTAGTATATCTAATTTTTGTGTTATAAGACGGGGTCCAATGACCAATGTGAAATATAAGAATATGGATAACACAAGTTTCTCATATATGAATTTATAGGAATTAGTTCAACATGTGTTCTTCATGATCAAAATTTTTATTGATAGGTTAATGTCATATGAAATATCGAAATTGCAAACTTACTGTGTCACATCTGTATATATGATTAATAGCAATTCTGGTTGGGTTGGTGTTAGCTCTTGTTTGCGTTATCGCATTTTATGCTTTTAATTTTTTATATTAGTTTAATTATTTGAATTTCTCATGGTCTTATTTTAGGTAAAGCTTAGGCTGCAAACACATAACCAAAATGTAGAATCGGTCCTTTCATTGTTTGAAGATATTACAGTCAAGGTAAGCAATTTCGCATTCTTGAAATAACCTGGAATTCAAGATTGGTTGTTTGCAGTTAATATGTTGCTATTTAACTTCTTATTCTCTTATATGTTTCATCTATCCTCTAACCGTCTAGAGGTGACAACTTCAACCCATTTGCTTATAAATCTATCGATTTTTGGTGATCATCCCAAATGACAATAATAAAAATTAGCTAAAATGGATTAAATGGGTTGAACATTCCCAAAGTATAGTTTGAATACATACAACCTCCCTAAAATGATGCAGAAAAATAACATTTATGTAATTATTATAATAATATATCCTTTGTAACCATAATTCACGCATAAAGTAGTTATAAAAAAGATGCAGACAGAAAAGTGTTGGCAGGTCCATCTGACCCATTTTGATTGGCAGTAAAATTTACTGCAGTTCAATCTAAACCCGTTTTGGCCTGTTAGTTAGCTCTCTGATTTAACTTTTGTTTGATGACTAAATTATTTTTTATATGTTAACTACGTGACAAAAACTTTGTTCTTGGTCCGCCAACTCAAGATGGTGAAGGAAGATGGAAAAGTATATCAACTCTTATAGGGTCTTTGTAAAGATCATTAAAGTGTGTGTTTGAGGGAAAGAGGGAATTGATGCCTTTTTCTTAATTAGACACAGATAAATAATTTACAATGATGTATTATCATGTGACAACTTCTTGATCTCTTAAAATATGATTATTTTGACGTCAAAAGTCTTGTAGTCTAGAAATCATTATTAATATCACTTCTACCTGGAGCACTCAAACTGAATATTAGAATTCTGTGCATATGGTTGGCAAATGTGCCAAGTTGGCGGGTTTGAGGTTGACAGATTGAATCGTTGAACCTGAACACGACCCATTTGTCTATTCATGTGGTCAAAGACATAAGCCTTAACCTGGATTCCATTTATCTTAATGAGCGGTAAACAAGTCGTAAACGTGTTAAATGTGTCATAAACGAAATGGGTTAGACGGATTATAAACGGGTTGGCAAATCAACCCAAACATGACACATTTAATTAAATGGTTAAACAGGCCTACTCATACTCTGAGACGTTTTAAATCGTGCTAGGATTTGCTACTCCTAGATTAAACACACCTTTAACACTTGAGAATCACCTTTAATAGAAGTCTTATCTCATGTTTGTTTCAGGTGGATGGAAGTCTCTCCAAGGAGGACGTATTTGCCACGATCGACAGTGCGCTCTCAAATCTTCTCAAGCAAAAGAATGCCACTTTAGGAATGGCAGCTGCATGATCTAAACTGATAACAAGCCTGCCGTTACATTGTCATTTTGTCATCTCATTTGGTTTGATGTGTAATATTTTTTCTTTCATTATAGTTATTTCATAATGTTCTTGCAAGGCATTCTTCACGATGACAATGTTGTATTTGATATACATATACATATGTCATAATAAATAATGCTTTTCCAACTATATGGTTCATTGGGTTGGTTATGCCCCTGGATACAATGAAAAGAAAATTTTCAGTTAATTGTATGATTCAGCATGCAGGGCTTATATGTGTGTGTGTATCCAAACTAAAGAACTATATAAATTTTTGTATTTGTAGTATATACAGCAGTGAGTCCAAACTAAAACCACTTTATAATTTTTTGTTGTGCTTACATGTCCAAATATAATTCACATATTTTGATGTATATATGATAATCAAAAGCATAAAATGTGAGTTATAGTTCTTGGGTTAATCTTGATAAATTGCAAAAGGTAAATGGTATAAGTGGAAGGACTTGATCTTTGAGTCTTGCTTTACTTATTTTGATGTTGTATCTAGGGGGTTCAAAATTCGTTTTCGGATTTAAAAAATTCGAAATTCGACTCGATTCGAATTCGATTATTCAAGTTGATTCGTATTTGAGTCCAGTAATTGAATTAGAATCGAATACAAATTTATGATTTTCAATTCGATTCGAAATTTGAATTCAATTTTTATACATTTTTAATATATGTAGATACACACACAAACATACTTATACACATGTAACTTCTAAACTTGGCCAAAGTATGATAAACCTTCATAAGTGATAAGTTTATTATTCTTAACATTACCAAATCTACTGAAAAACAGCTTATACTAATTATTTCTAAATTTTTAACTAACTTAAATCGCTACTAGTAACCAACATATCTTCTAAATTTTGGTGTTTTGGCATATTGATAGTTAATGAATTTTGCATATTATTATATTTTATGTTGAATATAATTAGTTTGTAATAGTTTTAAAAAATGAAAGTAAAATAATTTGTTGTTTAGGGTGAATTTGAAATAAATCGAATTTATTCGAATTCGAGTTTCAAATACTAATCGATTCGAATACGAATTCAGGGAAAAAAATTCCAAAAATTCGAAAATTCGCTATTCGATTCAATGAACACCCCTAGTTGTATTCTATATGAATTTAACTAGCGATTAGTTGGATCAGGCTTTTTTATGTATAATTATACATACATACATACATACATATATATATATATATATATAAGGAGCATTTGAGAAGTAAAAAAGAATAAAGTGTACAATTGTAAAAAATATTAAATAGTTTTTCTCTGATCTCATTTATTATTATCTTTGACTAATTAATTAGTTATAAATACTATCATCCTCTACATTGAATTTTTTTACCTACACATATAATGAATTATACTATACTTATCGAAATTTATCTTTTACTTTATTATTCACAACTCGTAATTTATCTTACACAACTCGTGATTTATCCTACACATCTCGTAATTTATCCTACACTTTAAATTTTTTTTTTTTTGTGAAAAGTATATATATTTTGAAAATAAGTTACAAAGTTAATGTAGTTAGTTATTAAAGAGAAAGACTATAAATTAATTATCTATGTTAGTTTACCAATATACCCTTACAAAACCATGAAATACATTTATTAAATGAAATAAAATGAAGCATTCTTATTTGTTGAAATTTATTCTTTTTTCTTCTTACAATTTTTTTTCTCACTTAAGCCCTCCACTATATATAGGAAATGGTTAAAATGAGAACTCCCCCGAGTTGTGAGAATTTGAGAAGTCCTTAAAAACGGATTTTTTCAAAAAAAAATCGTCAATTTTTTTTAAAATTATGTAACTTTTCAATATATATATATATATATATATATCATATGCGAAACTTTACGATAGTGTAAAACAAATTTACATAAGTGTAACCCGCCAAAAAGGGTGGCATCATATGCTTTTATAAAATGTTTTTACTGCAGTGTAAATGTCGATTACATGACGAATAAATGCCATCTTGGCAAATTTTATTTTTATTGTTTTTGACAGGTACCTTAATTAGGTGTTCATCTACATATGTGCAAATTTTGGTAGAAAAACTCGCACGAGAAGTAGGATTTCCATCGAAGTTCTCACAGTTCTCGCAACTCAGAGGAGTTCCTATTTGATCCTGATCCTATATATATATATATAGGGTGAGGTTACTCTACAAAGTGTGTTTTTCCTACAAAGTGTAGAAAGTGCTTTGGACAATTGGATGAGTGTTTTAGTGTTTGAGATCATCTTGGTGGCATTTTAGTAATATTTATGTTTTAAATAAAGATTGATTTAATTGATTGAGAGTGAAAAAGTCATTTGGCATTTTTAAAAATAGGAAGTAATTGTCATTCCATAATACCACTACTTTCTTTCTCTCTCTCTCATTTATCCATTCTATACTAAAAAACAAGATTAATGATTCCTCGTTCAAGTTGTTCGTTGTGAAATCAGACATTATGTGTTTATATTGTGTCTACATCGAATCAGGCACTGGTGTGTTTTATATTGTGTAGTTCAAACAAACTGGTGTGTTTTATGTGTGAGGGGTGTATTTAATTGTAAAAACTGATATAACACAATGTTAAGAAAACCATAAACTGATAAAACACAACGTTAAGAAACAATGAATGTGTTTTATGTATTGAAATGTGTGAAGGGTGTATTTGACTGTGAAAATTGATATAACACAATGTGAAGAATCATAAACTAATAAAACACAATGTCAAGAAATAATTAATTTGTTTTACGTTTTGAACTTCGGATGAAGGATGCTAGATTTTATTGTAAAAACCGATATAACACGGTATGAAGAACAAGAAACTCATAAAACACGGTGTGAAGAACAAGAAACTCATAAAACACAACGTCAAGAAACAATTAATGTGTTTTACGTTTCAAACTTCGAATGAATCAATCGTGGATATAAAGGATATAAGTGTCGATTTTGAATAGTTAATAGATATATAGTTTTCATAAATAATAGCCTTTAGTGTTTAATAGATATATCTTCCAAAAATCAAATTAGTTATTGAATTACCTTTATGCCATTTAGTACAAAACCCTAGATACCACATGTCATTTTTAGAACACTCCTACATTTTGTAGGAAAAATAGACTTTGTAGCCAACTCCTACCCTATATATATATATATATATATATATATATATGGTAGGGATCCTAAGAGAAAAATCCACCTTGTTTGAGAAACTTTAGAACCATTATGGACCACACATTTTCTCCAAATCAAATTTTATTTATTTATTTTTAATCACGCGTTTTTAAGAGGGTTTTTTTTCTTATATACATATACTAGATTATGTAGAGCTTCCAGGGGCTTGAGAAAGTTATTAAAATTAATTATTAATGATTAATATATAATTAAAATAATACAAACAAATTGATCATACTTGTATAAGTAAAATAAATACAAAACAAGGTGACAAGGAATTAAAAAATATGTTGATCAAATTCAAAACGCTTACTTCTTCATAAATACTAATGACCAACAAAATATTTATTAACATAGAATTATTCGTGTTTTTATATGTGTTCAGGTTTGAAGATCAATCTCGCCCAAGTCATTGGAATGGCATTGGAGTGTAGATGGTGAAAGTAAAAGATAAGGTGAAAATGGTGGGGTGCAAGACAGATTGCCCTCCTTTTAGATATCTTGGGTGGATGGTGGGGGCAACGTGAATTGAATTAACAACTGGAACCCAGTCTACGACATCTTGGAAGCTAGATTATCCGTGTGGAAAGCAAAGCGTGTATCTATTGGTGGGAGTTTTTTTTAAGGGGGGGGGGGGACAATAGAGGTTAATAAAATGCATTGGGTCACTTGGGATAAGGTTGCTACTTCAAAAGATAAAGGGGGCTTGGATTGAGTAAATTACAACATATTAATATGACGCTCATTTTGAAGTGGGGTTGGCAATATAAAACGAAAAAGAGTAACTTATGGAAAAAGGTGGTGGAAGCTCTTCACTCGAGCAAAGCCACATGGGACTATCTTTCGACGAAAAAAAGTTTAAACGGGGTTTGGAGTAACAACGTTAAAACAATGGCTAGAACTATGATTGAGGACAGTAATGCCTATGTCTTGAAGTGGTGTAAGTGGATTCCTGTAAGTGCAACGTGTTCGCTTGGAGAGTTGAGATGAGGAAGATTTTGACAGGGATGGCTCTCAGAAAGAGGAATATTGACATAAAAGACGTGAACTGCCCGTTATGCAGATCGTGTGAGGAGACTTCTAACCACCTCTTCTCCACATGTCAAGTTGCGTATAGGTTTGGCTTCGTGTCTTGTAAAGTGCATGTTTTCAATGTTTTCATATTTAGGGAGTTGGTAGCTTTTAGTTATTTTATTTAAGCATATTCATGATACCATAAATAACAACCTATTTAAATCACGAAAATTGATCAATATACTTTTGATTGTCGCTAACTTAGTAGAAGTGTTTGATTAATGTCATTTTGTTATGACTAAATTAAAACATGTGAAAAGGCACGTTTCTAGTTTATGACATAGAAAATGAAACACGTTGCTAAGTTTTATAACTAAATTGGCATAGATTAAGGCAAAATGACCAAGTTTGTTTGTTTGTTTTTTAAATAAAAGGGGTTTCAAATCTTATAAGAAACATTAATTCAATGATTAAAGCGGTCAATGTAGTGGGCAAACAAAGGACAGTATTGATGATTTGTAAGACTCCCCAAGGCTTGAGGAGATCGATTGTCTATTGAAGTGAAAACAAGTGAGAAATATATCTTTCTAGGAGGTTGAAAGGATAGGGAATTTATGATTTATCTTAAACTATGATGCTACCTTTTTACCTATTTGCTATTACATGGTTAGTGAATTGTCAAATACTGTGCTAAACTTCCCCAAATTCACCAACTTTAGCACACATTTAAAACCATCTACATTTAGTCATTTCATTCGAAAGTAATAGTAATTATGTTCACTAATTGAATATGAGTTGTCAATTTCACCAAATTTTACCCTAATTTCACTCCATACGCTCCACATATGACAACATCAATCGTTGTATCAGTTTCAAGCAAAATCAAGAGTTTGAAACACAATATGCTATACAAATCACCAAATTAAACTCTTAAACCCTAATTTTCCCCAAGTCTAAACTTGCTTTAAATAACAAAATATACTATCAAACCCATACAACATAATAGAGCACAACTAATAACCAAATACGGAAATATTCATACCTGATAGGAGAGTTGAGTTTCTATGAACCCTAATAGGCAGCGTTCTTGTTCGTAAGAAGGAGGAAAAACGAACCAAAGGTAAGTAGTGGTTGTAGATGTGTGAAGAAAGAACATGTATAACACTATCCCTTACATCGCACTTACCGTAACCTAGACGGAACCCTGGCCGCCTCGCTGGTGGCAGCGGCTAGGCCATCAAACACCCTCAATGTACGACATATTGTAACTATTGTTTGTCACACCCTGGTCGTAGCCGAAGCACATTTGTGTGACTATGAACGGTAAACATTGCATTTGACAAGTAAACAGTACATTAATAAATAATTTGAAACATAAGTACAAAAGGTTTAGATCATGTTCACAACATTTCCCCAAAATACATTCCAAGTTCCAAAATGACTTTCAACAAAACATAGTTTGATTCTTAAATGTAAAACAAGACTTTGACTTCTATATGTCCGCACAAGGGCGGTTATATAAGGCAAACCCTTCAAAAAAATGGCCATTGTTCCTTGTTATCCACTTTCTTGATCTTCCACCGTGTTATGCTTTCTTTCCTGAAATACATGTAAGTTTGAAAAATCAACATAAAGTTGGCGAGTTCATGTGTTTGTATGCTTTGTATCAAATGAATCTCAAAACATTTGAAATTTTGTGTTTGTATACCGGTATGTAAAAGCGTCTATGAAATTCGAGGATCCCTCAATGTGTAGCTAATACATTAATACGTGTGCCACATAAGTAAGTAACCGAACCTAGATGATGATTTCGGACACTTCCGATACGGGACCACAAAAGCACTCCCTAAGGTTAGTAAACCAGGAGTGGAGCTCGCCAAAACTCAATAGTTCTACACCCTTTGCACCTTGGTCATTAATTATGATTAATGGTTACTCTTGATAATTTTCTATTATGCGCACATGATCTAAAGTGATTTCATCCCATAGTTAACACACCATTTATTGTAAGATGTATTCCCCTCGATTGTTTAATCACCTTTTAATCAATCCTTAATCGTGATTAGATTTTTAGAAAAAAATCGCCATGGTTTCCCCTAAATTATGGCATTTTCCATGTTTTCTAAACGTATTTAAGACATGTTTAACCCACTAATCATCATCCATCTCATCCAAGTTTCCAAATACCACCTTGCATGCATGTATTCCTACATATTCATCTTTATTTTCCATGGACTTGTATAAATATATTTTTAACAATACACTTAAAAATAATGACACTTTCTTATAGTTTAACTAGATCTTTAAAATCATCATTTTTATCATACTTTCTAAACACACTTGTTCAAGCTACATTTTAGGATCATATTAGTGTAAATCATGGTGTTTAACTTTTACAAAAGTTATATTCATCATAAATCATCTCAAGTTCATATAATCTTGTTTAGATCCATGGAACATCAAGATGTTTAGATCATCATTTCTAGCCTAAATCATACAAGATAATTCATTTAAACATCCTACTTTAACATAATCAACAAGATTATACTAACTAGTTAACATTAATCCACATAATCAACACGTAATATATAATTATTATAGACTTTTTAAGTGGTGATTAGAGTTTTAAGCTTTGTTTCTTTAACGTTCAAGATGATTAACTTGTACTTTATAAATCTACACATCATACGAAGCTTAAAATTAACACAGGTGATCTTACAACTTTGTAAGTACTTAGAACACTTTTAAGATGAAGATTAAGAAGATAATAAAGCTTCCAAGCATGAACAAAGCTCCTACAAAGCTCCCATGGCTTGGAACTTCCTAGATCATCTTTGAAATGGGTTGAAATAGCTTGATTTTTAGGGTTTATTGGTTGAAGAAATGGAAGTGTGTGTGTGTTATAGCCGTGAGTTAGAGAGAGAGAGAGTAAGAGAGTTTGTGAGTTTTGTGAAAGTTGTAAAAAAACGATGAGGATGAGATGTGGATTGTCTTTTATAATTTACAAGATCTTGCAATTCTAGGAATGAAATCTTCAAGCCCATATTCTTCACCTCAACACCATTATAATCTAGCATAGATGAGGGCTTGAGGGCCCACTTTGTTGACCGATTTGACATGGTGGGGGTGGGGAGGGGGTTAAAATGAAAATATTTTTATAACATGTGTTAAAATGTTGGATATTTATGTGATTAATTTAAGTATACTAATTAAGGGGTGCCTTGCATCATTAGGGGTTAATTAGGGGTTTAAAATGTTATTTGATCTTAACTAGTTCACTAGACTAGTAAACATTGAGCTTAGATAGTAGAAACGCCTTCCATTAAGTTATCGGACCCATAACGGTAATTATATTTTATATCGACGATTAATTCCGACGATTGTATATTCGTAATCCTTAGATGTATGAAGGGGTTTCGGATCCCAAATGAAGCCTAACTAGTTAAACGGACTCGTGTAGAAGGCTATCGGATAATGAAATCTTCGTCGGTTCGATAATCGGACGCTTTCCGGTCAAGTTATATACTGTTCGTCATAGTACCGGAAGCGATGTCTTTGATGCATTTTTGATATTCTCAAAATGTTTTAAGACACTTGTCATTTTCTGATCATAATTCTGGAGTCGTGGAGTTGCTGAGATAGTGTTGCGGACGAGTTAAAATTGTTATTTTTATAGCTGAATCGGACAATTTGGTGATTTAAGCGTTTATACCAGAAAGTCATGTATTATTGCAAGTGAGGTTCCCACATTAGGGTTTTTATGTATACATGGACTCAAATATGTCTTTTGTATATAATCATTCTTAGTTCTGTTTCGGTTTAGCAACTTTGCTGACATGAATAGTGTGGCCGTGAATAGTGCACCCAACACTCTACAACACCTTCAGGACATAGTTTGGTTGGTTTTGCGACGCGACGAAACCAATATATGTTATAGTATGTTTAACTTGTCCTATCACTGTTATATTTTGTACCACTCAGTTATGTAATTAAATCACGTTAAATGCATGAGATTATGTAATAAAAATAGTGATTAGATTGTATGGAATTACCAGTTATTTGCCGTTTTTCACATTGTTCAACAAAACAAACATCAACACCAAACACTACAATAATGATGAACAAAAAATGGCACCATCACCAAAGAAAACATAGAAAGTTAGCGATTAGAATCAAGCCCTGATTAGTAAACATCTAAAAGTGAATGTAGAACTTAAAAGAACGAACCTGGTTTCTTCAACGCTTAATCGGAGCAACGATTGAGTAACAATTCTGGATGAGATGAATCGCGAAATAAATTTGGTTGAGATGAATGCATAACCTGGCGTGAAGGAGATGTTTGAGTGCAGGAATCGAAAAGGGTTGAGCGAGTTTTTTAGGTTTAAATATGGATATATATTAGATGCTTGGATTGGGTTAGTTAAATGGGGCTTCGCTGATGAAAATTATACGCAAACAATTTCTCGCTAAAAAAACCTTCCAGGAAGCTCCAATATAATGACACCTATTTTCATTTATAATAATAATAATAGATAGATGTATATTGTCAATTTTGAATTATACATATATATACATAATCAATTTTTAAACTATTCATTAGGGGGACAGTTCTGACCCAAAGTCTTTGATATGGGTCATTTTAGGTTATTTATAAGATACTATGGGTGAGTTTGGGTAAAGTAATTTAAGTCAAAGGGTTGAAATGGGTTAATTAAAAAAACTAATAAGGTATCTACGGTTCAATACGGGTTGAGAATTTTAAAGGAACTGGTCTTTTAGGGTTCTTTACCTCAACCACGGGTTGACATCATCATCAGGCATCAGCGATTCAATGATGGCATCTTCATCCTCTCCGGCCTCCGCGTCTCCTCCGCTACAAGCCCCCCACTGTCCCCGCGTCTCTGTCATCTCCTCCATCACAAACCCTCACCCTCTGCCGGCATCTTCATCAGCGACAACATCTTTTCCGGTGAAGGTATCATCATCACTTCATCAGTGCCGTAATTGATGGGTTTTAAATTTGTTGTGATTTTTTTTGATTTTGTGGATTTGTTTTGGAACTTGATAGATGAATAGCGTTTTTCCATTGTAAATGTTTCAGAAACTGTGTAGAATTTTAATGGAGTAGTCTCGATTCTAAAATAATTTGATGAAGTTTATATGTAAATGATAAAGATTGTTGTAGTACAATTTTTAAAGAAGATTTGGTGTTTTTGATGTTACAAAAGCACCAATAGCTTTTTAAATTTGCCTACTGGCTAACTACAAAGTTCTTTGGGGGACTCAAAAAGTTCAAAAAATCAAAATAGGAGTGAAGGTGGGCTATCTTGTACCCTCATTTATGTTTTTGAAGTTGTCTATATCTATGTTATTAGAGTTGTAAAGAATATTTAGGCCCTCTTTGAACGAAAAAGACAGTCTTGTAAGCCAGCAACTCGCGTGACAGGCGATGCGATCATAAACGATAATAAACGTTTTAAGAAATAGAGGTGATTATGTGAATGTGACTTGTTGTCAAGCGGTTACGACATGAAAGCGAAAGCCAAAAAAACTTGTTGGTGTCCTATGAGATTGATTGATGTAGAATATTGTGTAAATTTTGTTTGATAAGATCTCTTTGGCCCAAATATTATGTTAGTCAATTTTGTGATTTCAAATATTATGTTTGATAAGATCTCTTTGGCCCACTGGTTGATTAAAGTGTGTACTTGTTAGATGTTATTATTGTGTTTTTCGTTTGAAACTGTTTTGTTTACATCCTTTCATGTTATTTTTGATAATCTTAGTTGTTTTGATGCAAATATTTGTTGTTTTTAGGTATGTTAAGCAACTCGGAAATTGGACAACATAATATAGAGGGGGAAAATGAGGATGAAGTCAGTTCATGTAGTTCGGGTAAATATCGTTCTTACTTTGGAACTATTTTGACCTATTACCGGTTGCACCCAATAGGGATAAAAAAGCAAGTGTAGTGCTTGTGGAACGGTGTATGTTATAAATGCAAGCTCGAGAACATCTAACATGAGATGGCGTATCCCTAAGTGTTTCAATGTTGATGAGCCCGGTCTGGCAAATAAACAAAAACGCGCCCCTTTTGATCAAGCAATGTAGGGAGAAAAGTTGGCCATTTTAATTATCAAACATAACTACCCTTTTAGCTATGTTGAGCATGAGGAAACAAGAAATTTGCACAAATTCCTACATGGTGATGTGAAATTCATAACAAGAAATACTGCAAAGGCGGATGTCTTAAAGATATACGAGCGAGAGAAGTTGATTCTTAAAGACAAGTTAGAAAAGGTAACCGGTAGGATATGCTTCACTTCTTATTTATGGACTTCTATCATGACAGATGGATTTATAGCATTGACAACTCACTATGTTGATGTGAACTGGAATCTAAGAAAACAAGTGCTAAAATTTAGAGTTATACCTCCTCCACCCAGTGGCGCCATTTTAGCAGAGCACTTGATCAATTTTCTAGTATATTGAGGCATCGAGAAATTTTTTTTTACCACCACCTTAGACAATGTAAAATACAATGACATATTAGTAGATCGTTTAAAAGATCATTTGCGTTTGAATAATGCGTTAGCGTGTGATGGAGATTTTACTCATGTGTGTTGTTCAGTGCACGTGTTAAATCTTATCATTCAAGCCGGATTGAAAGTAATTGAAGGGGCTATTGAGAAGGTTCAAGAGTCAGTGAAATATGTGAGAGCAAGTGCTGCTAGGAAGTATAAGTTTGGGGAATGCATACAAATACTTTCACTACAATGTGCGAAACATGTTCGTCAAGATATTGTAACGAGATGGAACTCTACATATCTTATGCATGATTGCGCATTAGCTTATCGACGGGCTTATGCTAGGTTAGCCTTAGTTGATTCAAGTTCTAAAACTTCTTCGTCAGAAGAGGTTGGGCAAGGGTGGATGTAATCACACAACTTTTGAAACCATTTTATGAAATCACGACTTTGTTTTTTTGGAAGCTCCTATCCTACCTCGAACTTATATTTTTATCAAGTGTGGAGAATTCAGTTGTATATTAAAGAGGCAATGTGCAATGCGGATCAAGTTATTATTGACATGGAGAAAGACATGAAAGAAAAGTTTGATAAATATTGGAAAAGTTATACTATGATTTTTTTCTTTTGCGGCTATTCTAGATCCTCGGTACAAGGTTAAGCTTGTTGATTATTGTTTTTCAAAGCTTAACATGACATCTAAAGAGCGTGAAGCGAAAGTGAAGCGTATTGTGGATGGTTTGCATAAGCTATATGATAAGGAGCAAAGTATTCAATCGAAGACAATTTATGATTCTTCAATACCCAAGAGTTCAAATGTTGGTGCAATACACTCGACGAGTTGGATGGGTTCGATACATTTCAAAGCCAATACAAAGTTGTTGATAATGAAAAGTCATAGCTAACACTGTATTTGGAGGAACATAAACTTGATAGAAAAGTAGAACTTGATGTTTTACAGTATTGGAATGATAATCAAGTATCCAAAATTGGCTCTAATGGCTCGCGATATATTGAGCATCCCGATTACTATTGTTGCTTCCGAATCGTCTTGCAGTATCAGGGGTCGGGTGTTAAGTAAGTATCGCACTTCATTGTTATCATCAAACATTGAGGCATTGCTATGCACACATGATTGGTTATTTGATTTAGAAGGTATTAAAGTTTATTAAGTTTTGCAACTTAATTATTATGTTTATAAATTATTTAATAGTACAACATTCGTTTTTTAATGTATTTAGATGAAAACGAGAACGAGATGGATGAAGATCTTATTTAAGACATCGAAGCATTGATTCCAACTTTTAGTAGTAGCAACTTTTAGGTAATTGATTTATATAGTCAATTTTGATAAGAACCTAACTTGGATTATCCTTGTTTCCATGTCTTGTTTATAGGAAATCTTCATATTGATCCTCTTATTGATATATAATTAGCCTATACTATACATTTGTTGTAAAGTCGTGATCTTTATGTTCCCAATAGTAAGAGAGTCAGTTTTAAAGATTCTGAGATAAAGATATTGTGAATTTATATATATATATATATAGAGGTTCCTGTAAAAAAATTTAAGTGTGAGAAAGATAAGAAAGATTTTGGTGGTGACGCATGTCCCTTTTTATTTTGGTAGTTTAAGGGTATAATTTTAATTTAACCAATGAAATATAATTATGGAATGAATATTTGCAACCGATTTTTGGCAGTTATTTTAGGGAATTCGAATTTTAATTTGTTTTTGAATTTAATGATCATCTTCGACACGATATCATAACGAAAATTTATTTATAGCATCTTGAGCATTTTTTCATTCACAGTTATGAGATTTACTGATCATCTTCGACACCATATACATTAATATCTCGATAGATGGATAACGATGAACCAGGTATCAAATTTAGGGTGACTTTTGTGTCTTTGTTCCATCGATGTCTACTTTTTTTGTTGATCGGTAACGAATACTATTTTTTCTTAATTATCTATATTGTTCAAATTTTTTGTTTCGAACATTCATGTTTGGTATGTCGGGATTGAGGGTTAAAAAAGTATGGTGTTGTTATGTTATGTTTGATAATGATAGTAGCGTACGTATATGGTGTTTTAGGTTTCTGTGAGATGTTATTTGCACCAGGTGTTTATTTTCTAAATGGTGGTTTTATTGTACAAACCATTTTTTGCGTGTTTTGGTGTTTTAAGAAAATATGATGTTATTTTCTGATATTGTTGATAATGATAGTAGCAGTCTTATATGGTGTTTAATTTATATATAGGTTGTTGGGAGTGGGTTTGTTGCACATGTTGTGTTCATGTTATCATTGTGGTGTTTTATTCTTATATATGGGAGTGCATGGTGTTTTTTATATATATGGTGTTTTTATCGTATAGTGTTATGAGTTAGGGGAGTTTTAGGAGTGTTTTTCACATGGTTGTTAAGATGTCTTTTTAAAAGGTTCTGGTGGCGAATTCAATAGGGTGTGTTATGGTGTCTTTCTAATGGTTTAAGAGTATAACTGTAATTTACATGTTGTGTTCATATTATTGTTTCATATATAGTGTTGGGTTCTATTCATATTATCATTATGGTGTTTTATTTATATAGGGTGTTTTATTTAAAGGATATGGTGTTTTATATATATATATATATATATATATATATATATATATATAAGGTGAGGTTATTGTAAAAAAACACGTTTTTTTTGTTAGAAGGGTAATAAAAAATCTAAACCATTAGATTTTTTATCTAATGATTGAAATATTGATGACAATCTTGTAAATAGTGTTGACTATTAAAATAATTAATTTTCTAGATTAAGGGTATAAAGGTAAATTTAACATTTTTAATTTAAGAAACTAACATTAATGCACATGCAAATTCCCCTTCTTTTTTAAACGTCAATAACTTTTTATATGTAACTCCTTTTTTTAAAAAAATACACCATAATAACGAGTATTTTTTTATCTTTAATATGAGTATCATACTGATATACTTATGTAGAGAAAAAATTATGTCTCGCTTAGATGTTTTAGTCCATGGTGTTTTTTCTATGTTCATACAATGGTGTTTTAATTGTGTTGTGATTCAAGGCGTTGTATTTTACAGTAAAACAAACTTGATTAACTTCAATTTACAGATGTTCGAAATTTAAGACAATAGAGAACTAC
This sequence comes from Scalesia atractyloides, assembly GCA_947069175.1. NCBI lineage: Eukaryota > Viridiplantae > Streptophyta > Magnoliopsida > Asterales > Asteraceae > Scalesia > Scalesia atractyloides. The sequence continues at coordinate 48,166,169 of CAMTDV010000001.1, read as the reverse complement.
AAAAAAACCACTATACAATTCATATACTATGAAAAACACTATATATATATATAAAAAACACAATACTCCTTTAAATAAAACACCACAAAGATAATATGAACAGAACCCAACACTATATATGAAACAATAATACTCCTTTGAATAAACACCCTTTGAAAATAAACACCTTGTGCAAAAAAACCACTCCCTACTACCAATGCACAAATTAAACACCATATATATACAACACTATATATGAAACAATAATACTCCTTTGAATAAACACCCTTTGAAAATAAACACCTTGTGCAAAAAAACCACTCCCTACTACCAATGCACAAATTAAACACCATATATATATATATATATATATATATATATATATATATATATATATATATATATTATATATAGTGGAGAGTTCAAATAAGAAGAAAAATTTTGTAAGAATAAAAATAATAACTTTTAAACCAATAAAAATTCTCTATTTACTTCATTTAATGTGTGTATTTAATATTATGAAAAATGGCATATAGGTAAATATATAATTGTTATTAATTCGCTAATTAATCAAATTTGTAACTCAATTTTTAATATACCTTTTCAAGATAAAATAATTTATGGTGAAGGACAATTTTCGACATATGTAGGCCAAATTTTAATATGTATAGGATAAATTTTGAAATGTGTAAGGTAAATTTACATGTGTGTAGGGTAAATTTCGATAAGTATAAGATATATGTAGGATAAGTTTGAAATGTGTAGGAAAAAAATGTTTTTGTTTTATTAATAAGAGATAACATAATTAATGAGAGGAGTTATAAACTATTTAATGTTTTACAATTATGTCCTTTTTTCTTTTTCTTCTCACATTAAATTTATTCTCAAATAAACGTTTCCCTATATATATATATATATATATATATATATATATATATATATATATATATATATATATATATATATTCTTTGAATTAATAGGAACATGGGTTGGTAGTATTTTTTAGATTGTTAAAATGGTTATTTGTAAATCTTTGATTCTGGTGTGGATTATTTGTATGAGATAAGGCGTGAAACACAACTATATAGTTAATAAAGTAGTATGATGGTTTTTTGCAGGTAAGTCATGGTTAAGCATAACAATGTTATCCCGAATGGACACTTCAAGAGGCATTGGTAAAACTATGTGAAACTAGCAGACACAATGGTAGGCTGTGATGTTATAATGTAGTTAGTTTGGTAGTTCTGTTTTATTTTAATTAATCTTAATGTTTAACTGTTGATGTTTTATTTAACTAACTATGGTTTACTTTACTTATATGTACAGCTAGACAAGCAAAGGCTGTTAAAGTTTTTGATTTAAAAATCTTAATGTTTAACTGTTGATGTTCTATTTAACTAACTATGTTTCACTTTTTAATGTTTTTTTTATATTACTGCCTCTGTATTATATATTTCTTTCTGATTCAAGTATGACTCCAAGCATATTAGTAAAAAAAAACTGATCCGACCCGACCCGAAACCCGTTTTGACCCATGACCCGACCCGATCCGTTTACCAGGTCTACTGTTCATATATGTATATTATGAAAAATTTATGTTCTTAACCTAAGAAGTGTAGGAAACCGGGTCAAACGAACTTCGATTGAGTTCATTCCAACAACATTGGACCCGACTCGTCGAACACTAACCAAAAACCCTAAACCCTAAATCTAAATCCTAAGCTAAAACCTAATAACAAAACCCAAAATCATAATGTTAAACCCTAAAGCAAAACCTTAAACCCTAATGCTAAACCTAAAACCCTAAAGCTAAACCTAAAACCCTAAAGCTAAACCACCCTAATGCTAAACCTTAAATACTAATGCTAAGCCCTAAAACCTAAAGCTAAAACTAAATCATTTCCTTCAAACATAAATGTACAATACTTATTTTTCAGTTTTAAGCACGTATACACATATATGCATAGTTAAAATATTGATAATATACACATTTGTATTATCAACTATACATATATGTATACATCTAAAGAAACCGACAGACTCCAATTTTTCATAAAAAAATGTGTATATATCTAAAAAAACAAACATAAAAAGCTTTGATCCTGATTTTCTTTTTTGTAATTTTGCTAATGGAAACGTGTGGTCTAGAATGCTTCTCAAGTTTCTCAAATAGCCAAGTGTTTCTCACACGATCCTAACCCTATATATAAAAACACAAATTATACTTTTTATGTATATATTTACAGGTTTTTCTTGGTGATTAAGTTAGGGGCTGTTTGTTTAGCTTTGCTCTAAATGGTTGAGACGACTTACTGGTTCAATACTTAATGGTTCAGACTATGTAGGTTCGGTTTGCAAATCGATGTCGATGTATACGGAATTATCTGAACCTAAATCGGATGTGCGGAACCCATCAGAAATAGGTAGAAACACAAGATTTCACAATTTTCAATGTTTTCTATTAACTTTACAGTCTAGATACAATTTTGATAGTGCTTCGCCTCATAGTTCACCAAAACTCTCTCAATTCAATGAACACACACCTATATATAGACATTCACCTTCGTGCAAAGGTAGCTTCATGCAAAGGTAGATCTATCTTCGTACGAAGGTAGATCTATCTTCGTGCGAAGGTAATCTACCTTTATACGGAGTAACTACTTCGTACGAAGTAATGTACATTACATCAAAAACTAACTTATACATCCTGTTACATCAAGACGTACGCAACAGACATATGCATCAACAGTCTCCCTCTCGAATCCTTCCGTAGTCTTGATCTTCAAACTTAATCTATATTCCAGAGTCTTCAAAACTTGCTGTCGAGATTTCTTAGCTATGAACATATGTATTAACAGTCTGTCTTTTGAGCTCATATATCTTTAATGCTAAGTTTTGATTTCAGCTGATCATACTTTGAATCTTTAAGATTTGACAAGAATGTACAAATTAACATATCCGTACACAAACAATTTCTAAACAATCTTGTTTTTCTGGAATACAGTCAACATTATTCAGTTACAATGGAAGATTTGTGGAACAAAATCTTTTTGACTTTTGAATTTTGAATGCGAAAATGTAAACAAACTAAAATGTAATATTTACAATTTATATTTTTTTTTGTGAGAAAACATGCAAGAGGATCATATCAGTAAAAGTTTTACTGAGACATATCAGCAGCACCGTTGATCTAAGAAACATTGTGTAACCAATTCACGTGGATTATCGGTATTGTTGTCCACTTAAACTCAGGCTTAAAACTTTCGTAATGCTTACTGATACGTTTAAAGTACATTAATTTGCACTAAGTTCTTATGGACCCCACAATCTTAGCATATCCCCTCATCATGTAATACACTAACTCAAGTAATGCCTTAAACTTTCATCAACTGTGATTTAGGCAAATATAACGTAGAATGTTTAAACATTAACAATCAGGTCGATCTTTTGATAGTAGAGAAAGTCCAATGTTTAAACAAAACAACAAATAAAAACAAGTTGAAATTGTTTAGATCTTAACCACAAGCCCGATATTCTCATATGCACAGAGGTGATCAAAGATTTAAACGAAACACCAAGTAAAAAAAAAGCAGAAACATTTAGGCACTAACATCCAGTTTGATACTTTCGTATACAAAGAGGATGTCCAATGCTTAAACAAATAAAGAAAATAAAACAAGTTTAAATCTTTTGAAAATACATAATCATGATGACTTTTTTTAGTAAGCTGTGAAAGTTCACAAACTGACTGGTTTTTTTTGCTTTGTAGTATTCAGCGATTATCGAGTAGGTACACAGTCACAAAGGACAAAACTAAGTACTATCTTTCAATCGCATTTCCCACTAGAACTAGGCTTTTTCTTTTTAGTTTGTATAGTTTTTGCAAAACTATTAGTCTAGCTGAGCCTACCCACACATCTTTAGTGAGATGGTTTAACCATTTTAAACACTACAACTCTTTAGCATCCATTGATAGTCCATTGATGTACTATCATTTCCTTTTTTAGCATAAGTAATCTCATTTTTCATTTTTCAATATTTTGACATTTTGAGATTTTCTATAATTGATTTTGGCTTTTTGAAAATTTTATCTATCTGAAATGATTTTGAAATGATGGTTTTCAATTTTACAAAAATTTTGGATTCAAACTCTAAAAAATTTTTCTCCTTCTAAAATTGAAAACATCTTTTCAAAATCGAAAAATAAAATCGTCCATTTTAACCATTTAACGAATTTTTACGAATGTGAACGCGAGACTATCATTTTGTTTGTTTGGAATTCAAAAACTTTAATCTCTGTCTCATTATCCATCTCTTCAAACTCTACACGAACAACCACTACTTCTGAATAGACGTTTGCTTGAAGCCTGGTTATCCTGCACATGCAAATGAACTTTAATCAGTTTTGAGTTGAAATCCAATCCATAAAAGATTTAGGTTGACCAAATTCATCTACACATAAAACCACCATCATTCACAATCTCTTTTATCATCAACAGTTTGATAGATATTTCATCTTAAAATCTAACATGCTTTTTAGCAACTGTTTGATTAATTACTTTCTTTTCCATTGTTCTCTATCTTCTGTACTCAAATTTGTATCTGATGAATTTGTTTTACTCGACTCATCATCATTCTTTAAAGCATAAAATGATTCTTCAGAACTATTATCTGAATCATTTGTAGTATCCAATGACAAAATTTTATTTAAATATTTTCTAACTCTCTTCCTCTTTTTTCTCAATCTATCTTTCTGCCCTTGCGATAGCTTGACCTTTTGTTCTTTGGGCTTTTCTTCTGTTTTTTCAGTTTTCTTCTATGTTTTTTTCTTATCTTTATCATTTTTCTTAAATTTCTTGTGAGGTTTATCCAATGATTCTTTTTGATCTCATTGGATAATCTTTGGCAATATGACCTTTCATTTGGCAGTTATAACATATTCACTTATCAAATCTCTACTTACAGTAATGGGTCAACTGATCTATAGTTGAAACACACCCTGTTATCATACCATTCCTCTCTATCAAACCATACACTCAAATCATAACACTGATTTGATGTGTTACAGTTTTAATTCCATTTTCTTCTAGAAAATTGATTTTTCTTTTGGGCACTCCGTTCAATCCTGCACCACTTATTATCAAATTTTTGTAACTTTTTATTTTCAAAATTTTGTAAATTATTATAATTGGATGATTGAACTAATGATCCTATATTGTTATTTTGAAAATTTTTAGAATTTTGTTTTTGCTTTTGTTTTTGTTCCTCATTCTGCTTAGAAGGTTTTTTGCATTAAGCATTCACATTTTCAGAAGATTGTGGAACAGTTTCTTGACAATTTTCTTTTAGTTTCAAAAATATTTCATTTTTTGTCATTTTCATCATCGGTATCATCATCACAATCTTCAATTATAACATCGTCATAATTAGTGACATTGTCACTTATCGGTATTTCAACTGAAAGGTTTACATCCAATACAACGAACACAAAATTCATATTCATCCTTCCCAGTCTCTTTATTTTTGTTGATGTATTTTGGAACCATATGATCTGGCATTAAGGACGAGGTAACAAAACCTTTCAATTTATTTTCTAAATCATCAATTTTATTTTTACCAACCTTAACAACGTTTTTAAGTTGAGTTATTTTCTCAAGATGAGAATTTATTGTGATTTGGTTTTCAAAATTATTTTTATTCAAAACTAATTTTTCATTTTCTAAAATTTTTATTTGATTTTTAAAATTTTTTCAATTTGTAATTTTTCATTTTCTAAACTTTTTATTTTGTTTTGAAATTCTTTTTCATTTTCTTTTCCAAACTTTTTATTTTGTTTTGAAATTCCTCTTAATTTTATTTTAAAATTTTATTTTCTAATGTCAAACTCTCCAAATTATTCATGAGTTTGACAGTATCTGCACGATAATCTTTCAACTTTTCATCATAATTTAGGCAGACTGTTTTAGAACTTGAAGCCTCATTTGTAGATGTACTTGAATCTTTGACTTCACAGTTCTTCGCCATCATTATTCTTCTCTCCAAATCTAACCTCTTATATTTTATTCTCTTCAATTCTTGGTATCTGGTATCTCATATCATCGATGAAATATACCCATCAATGTACCTATAGTCACATTCACTTTCAAAATTTCGTCAACACTTCATCCCAATCCGAAGATAAAGATTCTTTAATTTGTCATTCTTCTGTTTAGGAGTTTTTATACACATCAATTTTGTCTATTTCTAAAAGTAATTCTGTATATCTTTCAAATCCGTCTTTCATTGATTCATTGTCTCTGATTTTAAAATTTTCAAATCTATCTCTTAATGCCTCTTGTATATAGTATTTGTCGACAGTTTTAGTCGTCATTTTCACAAATTCTCACTTGGCAACCAAACAATTTTTAAAATTTGTTCGTGCGAATTAAACTCCTTTGTGCAAAGGTAACTAATTCGTGGCGGACGTACTTATTCTTCTGTGGACGAAGCAAATTCAAACAAACGTATACACCCTCGGCGAACTAAAACTCAAAAGTTACGTTCATGCTGAGGTGCAAACTAAAATTTTCAAAACAACACTTCAAATCTATCTTCGTGTGAATGTAACCTCTTCGTGCGAAGGTACCTGCCTTCGTACGAAGTAAACAAAAGAAGTTTTTCACATTTTTTTGAAAATTTCGACATGAAAACGTTTGAATTTTAAGCTGGTTTTTGTTGTTCAAAACTGAGTTTTTTACAATAATTGAAAAAATCAGTTCTTTTTAACCGTGAAATCTATGAAAAATGTCGGATGTGCGCATCAGAAATAGGTAGAAACACAAGATTTCATAATTTTCAACATTTTCTATTAACTTCACAGTCCTGGTACAATTTTGACAGCGCTTCGCCTCACAGTTCACCAAAAACTCTCTCAACTCAATGAACACACACCTATATATAGACATTCATCTTCGTGCAAAGGTAGCTTCGTGCAAAGGTAGATCTATCTTCATGCAAAGGTAATCTACCTTTGTACGAAGTAACTACTTCGTATGAAGTAATGTACATTACATTAAAAACTAACTTATACATCCTGTTACATCAAGACGTAGGTAACAGACATATGCATCAACAGACTGTTTGTTTCACGAGCAGATGTCTGACTAGTTCAGACATTTACCTCTGAATGTTAAGCATTATACTGAGTCTGAATGGTTAAGACCTCTAATCTGAATTGGTCAGACATTTGCCTCTGAACGCTCAACCATTATACTGGCTCTTAATGGTTCAGACATCTTACTATTTCAGACCTCTTACTAGTTCATCACTTAATGGTTCAGATCTCTTACTCTTACTAGTTCAGCACTTAACCATTCAGAAGTTGCTAAACAACCCCGTAATCTTTTAGTATAAATTAAGTTGTATGGGGTAAGTGTAATGTGTGTGCTTTATTATTCATTTCATACTACATTATAATCTCGTGTATTATAAGGGTTGAATAATATAAATTGTTTATTTGAAAAGCATATAAGATAAGAATGTGTACCTAATAATTATGTCACACCCTAACCAATGGCGGAAACATCAGGGCAGGACGGAATAGATTGCTCGAGACTTCATAACACTATTTTGCGACAAGTATTTAAATAACCAAATTTCATTTCATTTCTAATTCAATTACATTGTTTGGAAACGAAGTACAACAACATAATCAAGAAACAGAACACAACATAAAATCTAAATTAAAATTGATTTCTAGTTCATCCTATTAGATTCCATGCATCCACATCATCATCAACTTCCTGCAACATGTATTAAAGTATAGTTCAACACACAAGGTATTGACAAGTATACAAGTTTCAATACTAGATAATAACAAAAGTTTAAACAATCCACATGCATAAACGCTACTTAAAACTATCATACAATAATAGTAGTGCATTATACATGTCAACCAAAAGTTTCGCGCTAATATAATCTAATCACAGCAATGAATAGACCGTTTTATTTACTTAACATGACCTTAAGAATACGGGTGGTGCGTTAATCCTATAGCGTTATGCATGTTAAGGGAGGCTTGTATAAAGTTAATGACAAAGTATAAGGCAAAGAATTCTAGCATATACGAGTTTGCATGTATGATGTATTGTGCATGTATGAAGGAATGTTTGTTTGTGTTTAAGCATTAAGTGTGTGGTTTAGTGATTTTGATAGAACATATACGTTGCACCCCAAAAGTGTAAAAAATACAAAGGGGAGTTGAGTATACTCACGGTTTTGCAAAGCTTTCCAAGCAATCCGCGAGTCGTTATATTGTAAGATAGAGCACCGAAGTTACCCTACACGAGGGAATAAAGGTGTATGAGTATTTTAACTTGGCAAGAGTTTCAGATTCAGGATTAAGAGTACATAAAAGTATACGTATGAAAATACATCTTTGCATGAAGGGACTGTTCACTTCGTGCGAAGTGATGGTTCACTTCGTATGAAGTTAATAGATTTCGAAAATGTATCTCGTCTAATACTCGTTTTACACTGGATTCTTTAAACGAGGAATTTAGAAATGAGACAGAGTAACCTAAGCTCATAACACCTTAACCATGAATCGCTTCGTATCATGAACTCGACTAGACATACAATACATACTTTTTATTACATAGATTAAGTCCATAGTCCTTCAAATATATCATAGATGTCAAGCATGGAGGTATGAATACCTCATTATATGATTCACCAAAGCACAAAGTTTATCAACACGATTAATAAACCCGGTTGGTCATGAATGAACGGAAATGAAATACAACTTTTTAACATACAAGGTGTACAAGTGAGGTGGTGGAACATAATTCGGAAAGCCAAGACTCCCATCATTCTCACTTTTACTAGAGCACAAGTTCATTCATTTCGAGAATGGTTGTACATATAACTTTAAATCGAGGAGTAAATAAAAGAATAAGATGAAAGAAGGAATGTTAAGAAAGTAAGGGGAATAGTGAGCTAGAACTCACTTAGCTGGCTTAGAAGTTTTTACCAAAAATTTGGAAATTTTGAGAGGAAGTCTAAAGATTGCAAAGTGTTAAGGAGTGAAGGAGTGCTCTTATTTATAGAGGAGGAGTTGCTGTCAGTTTCACTTCGTGCGAAGTGAGTTCACTTCATACAAAGTGAATTCACTTCATGTGAGGTAAATTTTGATTGTACGAGGTGGCTTCACTTTGTGCGAAGTGACACTTCGCACAAGGATGTTAGGTTAGGCCGTGTTTAAGTATTTTAGCCGGTTTTTAAGTATTCCAAGTATAAAGGTGTAATGTATGAGTATTGCACGTATAACAAGTGTGGGTTTGCATGAAAACACGTATTTAAATGATTGATTGCATGTATAACAAGTATGAATAAAGTATGAATTTTCATTATAATCAAAGTCTCGGATTACAAGGCTGGAAACAAAATACGAACATGACATGGATACAAGTTTCCATAAATAGAAATATGATTACACTTTCTATATAAGGAAAGTACAAAAATGCGAAGCGTTATAGTCTCCCCTACTTTAGGAAATTTCGTCCCGAAATTTATTCAAGAGGAAGACTCAATGAAAAGGTGGGGATGCTTAGTTTTCATTTAACTCTTGAGTTCCCAAGTGATTTTAGCGCCACATTTGCCTTCCCATCGAACCTTGACTATGGGAATGCGACTGCGCCTAAGTTTCTTGGTTCCTCGGTCCATGATTTCGACCGGTTTTTCCACAAAGTGTGAGGACTCATTGATTTAAGTTTCTTGTTTGAAGTTCAAGAACACTTCCAGAAATCTTCACAACTTGCTCAAACACAACACTATGCTTGGTTTTAAACAAGGAAGAAAGCCAAAGCTCTGATACCACTTGTAGGTCCACTTGGAGGATCAAGATTAACCTACTTCCTTGTTGTTTAACACACACAAGTGCGGAATCCAAGTGTATATGCAAACCAAAGAAAGAGCATAACCAATATAAGAAAAGATATATCTTCAAATATTCACTATATTGATTTGTAGAGAGACCCAGTACATACACTATTGAATTAACTGATTCTTTCTCTATGCACTCTCTATTGAACCCAGTTAACATGGGTTGGTATTTATAGGCCAAGACCCAGTGCAATTCATGAACTACCTATTGTGTCACGAACAATAGAGTCCCACGAAGAACTGATGTTTAGTCAAGAAAGACCTGGATTCGTACAAATCAGTGGTTCTTTGTGCGATTGAAGTTCTTCGTGCGAATCAGTGATTCTTCTTGAATGGTCACTCGCACCAACAAGAAATGGTTCTTCTTGAATGGTCACCTGTACGAACAAGCAACGGGTTCTTCTTGAATGGTCACTCATACGAACAAGCAACTGGTTCTTCTTGAATGGTCACTCGTACGAACAAGCAACTGGCTCGCGTGAAGAACAATTTACTCGTACGAAGGACAATTCACTCGTACGAAGAAGTGGTTCTTCAGGGAACCCTGCTAATAGACATACTGCACAGACAACAAGATCAGAAACACAAAACTTAATAGTATGCACACATGCAACTTTTTTACAACACAAATAAACTAAACGTCGTACTAAATCAAGATAGGAGGATATCTTGATTTGGTCGACATGACCAAAACTTTACAGACACAACAAACAAAGACCGTACAATTACTAACGTAACTAAGAACAAGCGACATACACAAAAGTGTATCAACAATTTGGACCTCGTTGAGTGGTACTTGAAGTCCTTCTTCAGCTAGACACTTATTCAGATTTGAGACGTGAAATGTTGGATGAACATTGTTGAGCTCTTGAGGTAGATCCAGTCAGTACGCTACCTTGTCAATCCTTTCGAGAATATTGAAAGGACCTATGGAGCAAGGAGTGAGTTTGCCTTTCTTACCAAATCGAACCACTCCCTTCCAAGGGGATACCTTGAGAAGTACATGATCACCAACATTAAATTCAAAGGGCTTGCGTCGTTTGTCAGCTTCTAGCTTTGAGTAAATTATCACGAATCTACAAGATCTTGTTTGTCGTCTCTTGTATGAGCTCGAGACCGGTGATTTGAGCTTCTCCGCTCTCGTGCCAACAAGTAGGTGAACGACACTCACGACCATACAATGCTTCAAATGGTGCCATTTGAATGCTAGCATGAGAAGTGTATTGTACAAGAATTCTACCAGAGGCAAGTGTATATCCCAGTTGCCACCAAAATCGATTACGCAAGAATGAAGCATATCCTTGAGAGTTTCGATAATACACTCGGTTTGACCGTCGGATTGAGGATGAAAGGCGGTACTAAGGTTGAGATGAGTACCGAGAGTATTTTGAAAGGTTTACCAAAGACGCGAGGTGAAACGACCATCACGGTCAGTAATGATGTCAATGGGGATCCCATGACAACAAATCACTTCATCCGTGTAGATACGAGCCAATTTCTTGACTTTGTAATCTTCAGAATGGGGAGATAGTGAGCGGATTTGGTCAGACGATCAATGATTACCCAAATGCTATCATGACTAGAAGAAGTTCGAGGAAGTTTGGTGATGAAATCCATAGCTATGCTCTCTCATTTCTAGACTGGAATTTCTGGTTGTTCGAGCAAGCCAGAGGGACGTTGGTGTTCAGCTTTTACCTTGGAGCAAGTGAGACATTTTGAAACATAGGTGGTGATATCTTTCTTCATACCAGGCCACGAATAAGACATACGAAGGTCTTGGTACTTCTTGTCGACGCCAGGATGAATGGAGTATCGGGATCTGTGAGCTTCTTTCATCAAGAAGTCACGAAGGTTGTCTCGGTTTGGAATACATACACAGTCGAGATAGCAAAGAATACCATTGGATTTGGATACGAGCTGATTTTCCACACCACACTTCATCTCATTGTATAAGTCTTTCTCATTAATAGACGAGTATTGTGCTTCATGAATTTGATCTCGAAGGTCATTCAAAAGTTAGAAACAACGAATACTCTTAACATGAGTTTACCGACTAAGAGCGTCGGCCACAACATCTGCTTTACCAGGATGGTAGCGAATCTCGTAGTCGTAGTCGTTGAGCAACTCTACCCATCGACGTTGACGCATGTTGAGCTCTTTTTGGTTAAAGATGTGTTGAAGGCTCTTATGGTCAGTGAAGACCATACACTTAGTACCATAAAGGTAGTGTCGCCAAACTTTAACGCAAAAACAACTTCACCAAGTTCGAGGTTGTGGGTAGTGTAGTTATTCTCATGGATCTTGAGTTATCTCAAAGCATATGCGATAACCTTGTTTTGTTGCATGAGGACACAACCGGGACCATGGTTAGGGCATCATAATACACGACAAAGTCGTTACCATCAGGACAAGTGAGGATAGCAGCATTGCAAAACATGTCCTTGAGTGTTTGAAAAGAATCCTCTTGTTCGGAACCCTAAACAAAAGATTTATCTTTTTGAGTCAAGGAGGTGAGAGGAACGACGACCTTCGAAAAGTTGGAAATGAACGACGGTACTAACCCGCCAATCCAAGGAACGAACGAATTTTGCAATGGGACTTTGGTGCAATCCAGTTCTTGACGGCTTCGATTTCGCAGGATTGACGTGAATGCCCTTTTCGTTCACAACGTGACCGAGAAATTGAACTTCTTCATGCCAAAATTCACACTTGGAGAATTTGGCATACAGTCGTTCACCACGTAGAAGTTTCAGGATTAGATGCAGGTAGCGTTCATGCTCGTCTTGGATTTTGCAATAGATGAGGATGTCATCTATGAATACGAACACGAAGCGATCCAAGTTAACTTACACACACGGATCATCAAATCCATGAAAACCGCGGGTGCATTGGTTAGACCAAAAGGCATGACTACAAATTCGTAGTGACCATATCTAGTACAAGGCGGGTTTTGGAATACTCTCTTCAAGGACTCGAAGTTGATGGTAGCTAGAACAAAGATCAATTTTGGAAAAACAAGTTGCGCCTTGGAGTTGATCGAAGAGGTCGTCGATGTGAGTGAGGGGATAACGGTTCTTGACGGTAAGTTTGTTAAGCTCGCTATAATCGATGCACATTCAGAATGATCCATCTTTCTTCTTGACAAAGACAACTGGAGTGCCCCAAGGAGAAGTAATAGGGCATATAAAACCTTTATCAAGTAATTCTTAAAGTTGGCTCGATAGCTCTTTGTGGTCCCATGGGCGGCAGTTCTAGACGGAGGTTTTGGGATAGTACAGATTCGGCAGAACAATATTGACAGTGAGTAGGAACAGAATCAGGGGAAGCATTTCATTCAATCATTCATACCAAAAGAGTATACATCTTGATTGGCTGACGGAGTTCCTGGAGAGAATCCGGTAGCATTTCCTCTAAGGGAACTTCCAAAACTTACAAACAATGAACACACAACACCTATTTATAGACATGACAGCTCGTGCGAAGCGAGCATGTTGTCACTCGTACTATGGGCCATTCGTACGAGTGAGATGTCATCACTCGTACGAGTAACAAAGTCACTCGTACGAAGTACATTGTCACTCGTACGAGGCACATGTCACTCGCACGAGCCAGTACTCGTTCGCACTTGGGTCGTGTGTTCATATATAATCTATACAATATTCAATACACATTCTTTCTAGCCTATTCGCATAGTGATGGCCATTAAGTGCATTAACAATTTCTCCCTTGGACGTCACCGTCGAAGCTTGAACTTGAAATATGAGAGTTGTGTTTGAATATTCTGCAACTTCAATCGGGTATCTGTTGACGTCGTAATTCCCCCTTGATTGAAGATTCAGGTTTGCATTATCTATGTTAAAGCAACATTCCCCCTGAAATAATTTTCTCCATATATTAATCTTTAGGTTGTTGTTTGCACGGTTCAAGACCTCCTCTGATTTGCTTGATCTACAAATTTTCTTGAATAATCACCAACCTGAAATTAAACAAATGCAGCTTCTCCGTTTCGACGTTAACCATATCCGCGTTCAGTTTAGCACACTCCCTTGATGCTCGATCCTACGATCTTCAAAACCCAACCGACAATTGATAGAAACTTCGAAATACCACACCGAAAAACTTCAAACCAATAAATATCCGCAAAAATCTTCTCAATCAGCAAATCATCGGTAACAAACTATCTGGTAATATATCGAATCTGAGAAACATTCTTCGGTAATCAGAATCACATTCTTCCTTTTTAGTCACAGTAACAGAAGTATAGCTATCTCCCCTGGAATGGGGCACTGAAACTACAAGACATCCTTGTTTCTTGACGGTTACCAAAAAACAGTTCATTTGCAATGCAGAGTTAATGAATCATGATCTGAAAATTCTGAACATTCTTTGATCACACATTCCAAATGTATAGTCTATGTCGTGAATAGACTTAAACGTTATCTCATCTCTAATGAATCTTCGATCCTTTGTATTTCCCAGATAATCTGCAGTCTGAACCACCCGGATACTGTTGCAGCGTCACGAATTTCAAAAATGCCAGAATTTTAACATATACGTGAAAATTTTTATTCCCCTTATTTTTGAAAATTCTGATGTCTTGAGTTCTTATGGGAATGAAGATTATGGTGGGACTGCAGCATATGGTACTCAAATTTTGCAGAAAATTTCCCAAAATTGCAGTTTTGATCTAATGCTGACTTAACATTAAGGCTCATTAATAGTCACTACACCAGATGATCAACGTTTTGCGCAGATATCAGTGACTACCCCAAAATCTTCATCCCTTTGTGATCGTATCATCAAATCTATACTTTGAAGCTCTAGATGGTGTCTTCGAACAGCCGAATTAGACGTTAAAATCTCGAAAAAATTGTAATCACCAAATTTTTTCTGGACACCCGTCTCGTCAATACGATCAAAAAATGCCTTTTTTTGGTCACCACTTCGTACGAGCTAGACTTTGTACATGTGGTGCTTCGTACGAGTGGAGCTTCGTGTGAGTGACCAATTGTCACTCGTACGAGCCACAGAGGCTCGCTCGTACGGACGAAACTGATTACGTTTTCGATCCAGAATCTTCATTTCTTCAAACTTCGACATGATTCTTGCACAGATCTGGTCGAAAATCAGTCTCTAACAATCCTATAGTTTCAATTTTACATTATGTCCGTGGATTGTCCGATTATTTGATGTTTTTATGTCTAAACCCCTCATACGTCCATAATTCATGAGCGTAGGTGATTCATCAACTGTTAGATTGAATGAATCGATACCGTAGCACTGATACCAGTTGTGGTCTCATGGGCAGCAGTTCTAGACGGAGGTTTTGGGGATAGTACATATTCGGTAGAACGATATTGATAGTAAGTAGGAACAGAATCAGCGGAAGCTTTTCATTCATTCATTCATCCGCCAGCGTTTCCCCTAAGGGAACTTCCAAAACTTACAAATAATGAACACACAACACCTATTTATAGACATGACAGCTCGTGCGAAGCGAGCATGTTGTCACTCGTACAAAAGGTCATTCGTACGAGTGAGATGTTATCACTCGTACGAGTAACAAAGTCGCTCGTACGAAGCACATTGTAACTCGTACGAGGCACATGTCACTAGTACGAGCCAGTACTCATTCGCACTTGGGTCGTGTGTTCGTATCGAATCTATACAATATTCAATACACACTCTTTTAGCCTATTTGCACAGTGACGGCCATAAAGTGCATCCACACTCTTGCATTTCCGAGGTGCGAGATGGTAGTGGTATTTAGCAACGGGTGTAGCTCCAGGAATGAGGTAAATGCGAAAGTCAACAGAACGAGGAGGAGGACCAGATAGGTCTTCGGGAAAAAGTCAAGAAAATCGCAAATGACAGGAACACCACTCTTGCCTTTTCCTTTGTCTTTCTTTTCCACAAGGTGGGCAAGAAAGGTAAAGTACTCCTTGCGTAGTACTTGTTCGCTTGAGTACGCGACATAAGTTTGAGACCCTTGGAGGGTTTCTCACCATAGACGCGTAAGGAATCGCTAGATGGAAGAGGAAGGCAGATGAACTTCTCGGAACAAACAACTTCGACACGGACTTTCTGAAGCCAATCCATGCATATTTAAACTACCCAAATGCATGGGTATGAGATCGATTGAGAACTTGTGATTTGTGAGTCCCAAAACAGATACGGATAATAGCAGTTTGATTGTTATCTCCCGAACAACTATAGATTAGTTGCGTGAATATGTAAAAGTTAAGAAAAACCAAAAGATGAAGATTCTTGTATGGATGAAACAACAAGTGTTGTATATGGAATCCCAAAAGATATAATCACTGAATGCACCCGGATGTTCGGATTTAGCACAATCACAACAATCACAACACAAGAGAAATCACCAAAACTTGTCCAAGAACCTTGGACTCGGGTTTTCATTATTCACCAATATATACACATTGACTCCCAGAATATTTATTAAATACGCTGGGACTTTAAATACGCCGCCACTGGTACAAGTATCAAAAGTTACACTTTTAGCCCTTCTAGTTTTACTAACTATTACAAACAAGCTATAAACTATGAAACTCAAGTATCAACGGTCTCAAAACGTTCTAGCAATATCCCCCTAGACTGTTGCATACTTAAGAGTCTTCATTCTGAGCTTCAGGGCTTGCGACAGCATCTTGATCATTTCTTGGTGGTGCAGATTGGTTAAGAGTAGCTTCACTGGTTGTGGGTTGGACCTCCATAGTGACTTCATATGTGGATGAAGTCGGAGGTGGTGGAATAACTTGAACATTTAAATTCGAGGATGGATCTTTGGATTGTGGAGAGGAGGGTTGTGGAGAGGATGATTATGGCTCAGTCGCTTTCTTCTTTCTAGATTCATCTTTCTTCTCACTCACCAGCTATCTGAAACAACATCCCTTCCTCCAGGTATTCATTTCCTGCGCCAACATGTATCATGTTTCCATAAAGAATGTTCAGATCAGAAAGACAGAACATGAATACATCCATCGAATCCAGAATGCGGATATCTTTGTTAGAGTTGGAGCTGATAACTGCTTCACCAATTTTACCGTCATAGAACAATTTCTTAAAGTTGGTGAGAGTCACAGGTTGTTCTGGAGGAAGTTTCACCCTTGTCACCACTTTTGCTGGATTGATTACCCATGTCACTTTTCATTTTCATGTGATTGGGTCTTTGCTTGTTTTTGATACGCGTCTTCTTGGGCGCTAAGGTTTGAAAACTGTGAATCAACGCATGCATTCTCTAATGAATCAATCTTTCAAGGTCGCCACCAATGCTGCTGTTGGTAGGATTTATCAGGTCATGCTTGCTTAACTCTCGAATATCCCATGTGGGTAGACTCTGCATATCATTTCCATTTCAAAAACACTGGATCACACCTCCTCTTCGTTTCACAACAAACCACCCGGTCAGATTGCAATATTTCTAGCTGATGATTCGGTCGGTGACTTCTGTTTTCTCAACCGTTATAACCTGATAGAAGTCTGGCATTTTTGCCCTTGCTTTCTTGAACCACTCAGGATGTTGAGGCTCAAACTCATATCGTCCATCAGTTTCATATATCACCACATCCTCCAAACCCCACTCAAGGAATTTATCTGGCATTTCGATCCTGTCAACGTCTTCCTCCTCACTATCTGCATCGTAACTTACATTAATAGCAGAATCGAGTCATTTCCTTTTCTTTTATGATATTTCAGCTTTGCGTTTCTCTTCTCTTTCTCTGAAACTGTCAAAATTGAAGATATCTTCACTTGTGTGTTTTGGTTTTTGATTTGTTGAAGCGTACAGATCATGCACCATCTCGTGCAATTTCTCCAATCCATCTTGTTGAAACTTTATAAATTCAGATTGCTTAGAGACGTTGGAGTGCAGTTCTTTGTTCTTCTTTCTCTGCTCAAGAAAAATTCCTTTGCAGGAAACAATCCAATTTCTTTGGATAAGCAATCGTACATGTCTTGAAACTGTCGAGGTCTTGAAGGAACGCTTTGAGGAGGAGCTTGAACAGTTGAGGAGGGCATGGGTGGAATATCCTTGGAAGATCCCTCCCCTGTTTTTCGTTTCTTTTGTATGGGGACTTGCATGGAGTGGACTCTAAGGGATCGGTTTGTAGCCTTCTACAAAACGATCTAACTGTTCCTGTTCTAATGTCACCACAACGGGTGTCTCTGATTCAGTTATCTCTCTCCTTTTCATTCTTCGTTCTCGTTTTTTTGCCTCTGCGACAGCATGTCGACCTCCTCTCTTGTTGATCCAGCATGAATGCTGTCACCCATAATCCGCTCTGGGTTTGAGGAGTCTTTCTTGCTTTTCTTCTTAGAGGGTTCTCCTTCAACCACTTTCTTCCCTTCCTCTTTTCGTTTACGTTAAGTGGTATTTCCTCCTCAACTTCGGCTTCTTTTTCTTCAGCAGCAGGTTTTTCTTATCTTTCTCGAGCATGCCTTACCCTCTCCCGGTATTTTTTGTATGCAGCAAGAACTATTGGAATTCTTTCTTCTCTATACATCCAGTTATGCAACATTACCCATTCTTTTGTTTTTAGCTCCGTGATTTGTTTTCCTTTGGGAAGCTGAAACTGGTATAAATTTCCATCATGCGGCAAGTTCTTGTGCTGATCGTCAATAAGCAGTTGTACAAATCCTGGATACATGGCCCATGCGCCTTTGTTTACGTTGTCAACCATGCTATAGAAGATTAGGCCTGAGATGTTAAATGGCTGGTTGGTACATAGATTCAGCATTTCTGCAGACCATACAGATTGAGGCCGTCGTACCCACCTTTTCTGTCACAGATGCTCATGCAAAATGTGTGTAAGATAAATCTCCAATCTTTTGTAAGGCCAGTCTTCTTTATCTCATTCTTCCCTCGAAAATCACCTACATTGTTCATTCCATGGAATCCTTCCAGAACTGCCTCTTTACTCAGCTTTATTAGGTCACTAGAATTGTCTCCGAGGCTGAGAACTTTTCGTATTTGCTCTTCTGTCACCTTTATCCCTTTGTTGCGTACTGTTGCTGTGATATGCTTGACTTGGTTTAATGTTCTCACTCTTGCGGTTCTCCAAAAGTCTTCTATGTGAATGCAGTAGATCTTCGGATTCGCTGGAACAACATAACTTATTTTGCTTCTTGACAACCAGTCCATTAGATCTTCAAAATCAGGCTCTGGTGGAACTAGTGTAATTGCCTGATTGTGTTTCCTCGTACCATCCCAGGTCATTTGTTGAGCCATTCTGAGACATGAAAACGAGCCAAGTTAGATAAATATTTACAATATAAACTAAACATAAAAAAATAAATAAAATAAAATTAAAATAGAATAATAAAAAAAAATATATATACATAAATACGCAGGTAAAACGCTAAATTCTTGGGTTAAATTGCACTGGTATATCCGCTGCTAAATGTGCCGGTAACATGATTTATATACACCGGACATGTGGCACATATACGCCAAGCGAAATAATATATACGCCGGTTGCAACTCATTTACGCTGATCATAGGTCGCGGATTTAAATCTAGTTTCGAGATAACAGTCAGTGTAGATGTTTATCTACACTAGTTTAATCGGCGTATTT
Source organism: Scalesia atractyloides (assembly GCA_947069175.1). Taxonomy (NCBI): domain Eukaryota; kingdom Viridiplantae; phylum Streptophyta; class Magnoliopsida; order Asterales; family Asteraceae; genus Scalesia; species Scalesia atractyloides. Next base: position 48,146,674 of record CAMTDV010000001.1, on the reverse strand, counting down.
GTCAAATACGCCGGTTGCTTGAACTCGCGTTCAAGACTTAAATGCACAATCCATTGATCAATGAGTATTACACAGCCTTCAAACATAAATACACCATATTCATGTTAAATGCGATGAATTAAAATATTTCTTGGTAAACCCCTTTAAAACCTTTGAACACTGATTCAACCAACCCCATTGATTTTCTGGGTTTTGTACATGGTTTTTAAAGTTTAGATGTTAGACGATCAAAACATAGGCAACAATAGAAACATACCGTATTCGATGAATCAAAGAAATATCCGATTCTTAGAATTTGTAACTTTGAAAGTATTTTGGTATGTTAAGAATGAAGAGAGATTTGAAACATGTAACACCCCGACCGTGTAAAACAACAAACCGCGGCGGAAACGTCGGGCAGTCATGTCACAGAACTATTGTTTCACAACTCACGGAATTTAAAATTTTGTTTTATTAAGTTAAATGTTTACATTGTCTTGGAATAAACAAGAACAACGCATAAATAAACTGTCTTTCGTGTTTTAAGTCACTAAGGCCCATGTCCATTCCTACGTGAAGCATGCATCATATTATCAAGCATTGACTCCTGAAACATATGTGAAAAGAGAGCCGGCAAGCATGCATCATATTATCAAGCATTGACTCCTGAAACATATGTGAAAAGAGAGCCGGCATAAAAATGCCGGCGAGTACATAGGTTTTGTGAGTGTGTCAAATTCGTGGCTTTGTATACATATTGCAACACCTTGTCCGACTACAAGAGTCGTTAAGTGAAAACCTCGTATCAAAAGTGTTTGATATTGCAATACAAATAACCAACTAAAACAAGTTGGTTAGAGTTGTGAAAACCTTGTAGCCATGAATCTTGACCAAAACGTTTCTTTTTTAAAATAAACTTGTAATAGATTGATTCAAAAGAAAACTTCGTAAGTTTTATATCTTTAAATGAAAATCATTGTGTGACATTGTTCAAAACCATTTGTCCGTATCATAAACCAATTGTCCATGTCATAAACAAATCGTCCATGTTTTTAATTGTGAAAACTTTTGATCGTTCTTTAATGAACTCATTCAAACCTATGTTGACTATACCACCAAAGTGTGTCTTTAATAGACCACCAAAGGGTCTCTTTAACTAGATTAACAAATCAACAATGATTTGTTTATCAGAAACAGTTTCTGTCATTACCCAAACTTCCACCAAATCCAGTGAACAGTCCGATAATGGGATTGTCAGTCCTGTGGTACCTAACATACTACTGGTCGGCTCGGCCAAAGCTAATGAATGTCATTCGTTTTATGGATAACGCATCAACAAGTTGTTCACATTATTGAAATCATATTGTTTTTTTGAAAACTTGAAAATGATTTAGCACATATGAGTCACCCCAAAACATTTGCAAAATGTAAAAGAGGGGAACTATGTACCCACTTTGAAAATCATTTTTGTATACATAAACCATGTATATTGTTTTGAAAATTTGAAAATAATTATAGGTACATATGAGTCACCCCAAAACATTTGAAAACGTAAAAGAGGGGGGCTATGTACTCACTTGGGATTGCGAAAGTGTTCTTGATCAACGGAATAAACAAAGCTCAAACGTGTCCTAATGTGTTAGATGAATATGTTAGCGTGTCAGGACTACAAATGGGAGATCGGATAGAATGAAGTCTTATAAACCAAATGAGTGTTGGAACTCATGTGATATGGTTTAACAAACTTAACATTCTGATTTGTATAGGATCCTAAGTGCTTTTGACCCATTATGACTCGTTAGGGTAGTTTATGCTACGTTAACGGGTCATTAGCGTAAACGTGTGATCGTCCTATGATAAGTCTTAAATGCCCAAACATGTTTGAAAATGTTATAACATCAGTTTATATGTTCAAAATTTGGTTACATGTGTTTAAAATGGATTTATGGGCAAAAGGGCATTTTGGTCATCATTTTTTAGAACATAGAAGTAACTTATCATAACATTAACCAAACGACGTGACCATAAGGTATAACCATAATGTATAACCTCCAGTAGGTTATTCCCTATACAACTATGGTCACAAATATGTGTTTGGTCGGATCCTAAGATCAACCAAACGGGTCGGATTTGAAAGTTAAGCGGTGGTCAAGAATACTCGACTTACAACCCTAAATAAGCACTAAACTAGAAGTGATGAGTTAGACATGTCAAAATATGTCTAACTAAGTTTATAAAACAGATTTGGTATCAAAACTTGGTGTTTTGATACCCGAAAATAGTTTCGTCGTAAAATGCACATCATGTGCATTTTTTACCGAAACTTTAACTCGTCACTTCGTCGTAACTCAAGATAGGAGGCTTCCAAAGGTTGGAAACAAGCTCCAAGAAGGATAGAAAGAAGAACTTCACACTTTGCTTTGTGTGAAAAAAATGGAAGAATCATGGGGTATTTATAGTATTTTAGGATTAAGGAGGTGATGACAAGTGTCCTCAAGTGTGGATTAGTGTCATAACATGTGTCAACACCATATTAAGTGTGGCAAAGTGAGTGCTAGGTGTCAAAAATTGAAGATGGGTGGCAAACTTGGTGAAGAAGCAAAAATATTTATTATTTTTTGACATTTTTGGCCCTTGGACTTGTATTTTCACTTGTTTGCCATTTTTAACCCCTTTAACCTAATATTTAGATTATATAAAGGTGTTAAGACATGTGTAACTTGTATTATGCCCGAAAATGTCGTGGATGTCGGTTCGTTCGATTGTACGGTTAAGCGTTTTGCAAAATGCGTAAAACGCTTTAATGAACACGAAAATGATCGAAATTGTGCAACTATTGACATTTTTGCATTCTCATCAATAAAATACAAGATTTTATTGAATACAAAAATATTTGGAAATAAAACACAGGGTTTCATTGAATACGAAATTGTTTGTAATTATGCAATGATTGAAAAGGCACAAATGTCACAGTCTCCCCTACTTTTGGAAATTTTGTCCCGAAATTTAATTAGAGGAAACTTTGTGAAACAGATGTGGATATTTCTCTTTCATCTGATCCTCTCGTTCCCAAGTAAATTCTGGTCTACGTTTGGATTCCCAGTGAAATTTAACTATTGGTGTGCGTCTACGCTTGAGTTTCTTGACTTCACGGTCCAATATCTCCACAGGTTTCTTGACAAAGTGCATAGTGTCATCAACGTGAATTTCATCGAGGTGAATGTGGAGGTTTATATCGGCTAAACACTTTCTCAAATTGAATACGTGGAATGTTGGGTGAATATTCCGAAGTTCAGGAGGTAGCTCATTTTTCAACAAGCTTTGGGTCGCACGTGTATGTTGTGCTTAAAGGATATGTGTCTGGATATCAGATTGAACTCGAACACAATGAAGTTTGACACGTTTCTTACGACTAAGAGCATCAGTTACAACATTCGCATTACCAGGATGGTAGCGAATCTCGCAGTCGTAGTCGTTCAGAAGTTCGACCCAGCGTCGTTGTCTTATGTTTAGCTCCTTTTGGTTGAATATGTATTGGAGACTTTTGTGGTCAGTGAAAACCACATATTTCGTACCGTAAAGGTAGTGTCTCCAAATTTTGAGATCAAAAACTACGACTCCTAACTCAAGATCATGAGTTGTGTAGCTTTCTCGTGGATTTTCAATTGTCTTGACGCATAGGCTATGACTTTGTCCTTTGCATGAGAACACAACCAAGGCCTAGGTTTGATGCGTCACAATAGACAAAGAAATCATCGTTGCTGTCAGGTAAAGATAAAACAGGAGCATTACAGAGTTTTTGTTTCGGTGTTTAAAAGGCTTCCTCTTGTTTGGGTCCCCACTCGAAAGGTTTATTCTTCTGAGTCAAAGTGGTGAGGGGAACCGCGATCTTTGAAAAGTTCGCAATGAATCGTTGATAGTATCCAACAAGACCAAGAAATGAACGAACTTTGGTAGGAGTAGTAGGTGTACTCCAATCCCTAATCGTACTGATTTTGGCGGGATCTACATGTATACCTTGTTCGTTAACAATGTGTCCCAAAAATTGAACTTCTTTTAGCCAAAATTTACATTTGGAGAATTTGGTGTAAAGTTGTTCTTTCTTCAGGAGTTCCATCGTTAGACAGAGATGTTGTTCGTGATCGGCACAAGACTTAGAATAAATGAGGATGTCGTTGATGAAAACAATGATGAACTTATCTAAATAAGGTTTACAAACCCCATTCATTAAGTCCATAAAGACGGCAGGAGCATTCGTCAAACCAAAAGTCATGACAGTGAACTCGTAATGGTCGTATCGAGTGCGAAAAGCAGTCTTGGGAATATCTTCTTCAAGTACACGAAGTTGATGATACCCAGAACGCAGATCAATCTTTGAAAAGCAGGTTGCACCTTGTAGCTGATCAAAGAGATCATTAATGCGAGGTAGGGGATATCGGTTTTTGATTGTGAGTTTATTGACCTCACGATAATCGATACACATACGGAAGGATCTATCCTTCTTTTTCACGAATAGGACAGGAGCGCCCCAAGGTGAAAAGCTCGGACGAATGAATCCCCTTTCTGAAAGTTCTTGGAGTTGCTTTGACAACTATTGCATTTCAGACTGTGCAAGTCGGTAAGGAGATTTAGCAATTGGGTTGGCACCAGGTACAAGGTCAATACGAAACTCAACTTGATGAATTGGGGGTAAACCAGGTAGCTCTTCAGGAAACACCTCAGGATATTCCCGAACAATGGGGATGTCCTGAAAAATCTTGCCCTTGCCTTTTTCCTCTACGATATGTGCCAAAAGGCTACATAATTCTTTCGTAGGTATTTTTGGGCCTGGGTACATGTCATGAGTTTTAGGCTACTAAGGGTTTCTCTCCGTGAACTTCTAATGTTTCGCCAGACAAAAGAGGTATATGAACAACCTTGTCAAAACAGATCACCTCAGCATGGTGTTTGGTTAACCAATCCATTCCTATAATGATGTCAAAACTCTCGAGTTGCATTGGTGTGAGGTCAATGGGAAAAAGGTGGTTATCCAAGTTTTATTGGCAACTACGAATGACATAGTCGAGCACAAGGGGTTCACCACTAGCTATTTCCACCATTAAGGGTTTTCCTAGTTTAGTTCTAGGCATCGAAAGCAAAGTTTCAAAGGCTAGTGATATAATGCTTCTATCGGCATCCGAATCGAAAAGAATAGAAGCAGGATGATTGTTAACAAGGAACGTACTGTTAATGACTTCATTATCAGCACGTGCCTCGTTGGCATTGATGTTGAATGCGCGTCCACGGGCAGGATTTGCATTCACGTTCACCAATTTTGGGCAGTTGTTTCTAAAGTGACCCATCTCGCCATAGTTGTAGCAAGAACCAGGTGAGAACGGCGGTCTAGCAGGGTTGGCTTAGGGTTGAACAGGGTTCTGAATAGCTTGTTTTGGGGCCAAACGACAAACATTGGCTATGTGACCGAATCTTCCACATGATGTGCATTGGCAACACTGTATGTGAGCTTGATGGTGTCCATTGCACCGGTTGCACAACGGTGCAGTACCAGCATAGGGTTTCCTCACAAGAGGTTGTGCTAGCTGGTTTTGAGTGTTCTGGTTGGGTTATGCAACAACTGCAAAATTATGTGAAGCCTTACGCTTCCTCGACTTCTTGGAAGACCCAGCTTTGTTCTCCTTTGTTTTCTCTTGAGTGGTCTTAGCTGCCTGTTTCTTGTCGCCCTTGCAAAACAGTTTCCCCTTCTTGACCTGAGACTCAGTCAGGGTAGCAGCTAATTCGATAGCCTGTCGAACAGTGGTAGGGTTGCTACCAGTAACAATGTCCTGAACGGGTCAGGCAGGCCATCGATGTACCTCTCGATTGCTTTATCCAACGGGGTGACCATGGCGGGACACAACAAGCTCAATTCTTCGTCACAGTCAGTGTAGGCACTCTTGTTTAAGATTGTGGAATTCATCTTCCAGTGCCTGTTGTTCATGACGTGGGCAGAATTCCCTCATCATTAGAGCTCGAAACTCTTCCCACGTTTGTGCCATTGCTACATCGGCACCCCTATCTCTCATCACACCATTCCACCATGTAAGTGCTCTTTTCAATAATACACTTAATGCAAACTCGACTTTTCTCTCAATCGGGCATTGAACATGACGAAATGTGCTTTCGAGACTCTCAAACCACTGCAGCAGCCCAGTAGCTCCTTCGGACCCAGTAAACTTGAGTGGTTAAGCCGAGTTAAATTGTTTGTAGTTGCACGGTGCGGGTGCATTGTTGTTGTTATTATTGTAATTGTTTGCTTGGTTTATCTGGGTCACTAGGTTTGGAGTACAACAATAATTTGCTGAGCGATCATAGCTGCCATTTCGGCATTTTGAGTTGTATTACGTCGAGGAGGCATTCTAGAAGAAAACATGAAGGAAAATATGTGTGATTAACATTGGATAATGAAGAGATATGTTAAAAATATCGACGAAATATAAGGATGGTGGTCATTCGTTCGTTACTTAAAAACAAACAAACGACACACGGTGACTAATCAAAGTAAATGGGTCTTTATAATGTATCGCGAAGACATGCTTTAGCCTATAAGTGGACACTCACCCCAAGAGTTCCCAGGTAAGAGTTACTGGTCCGATAATGTAGATTTGTACGAACACTCTAGCCTTAGACAAAAAACTCAGGGTACATGCATCCACGCTTCAAGATTGCACGTGTTCACATTAATAAAAACCAAACTTTGACGAGATTTTGAAAACTTACAAGGCTTTAAGCCAAAACAAATCATCTAAGGATAGATGATTGATTTTCAAAACGAATTTTGTAACTTGTGTATTTGTTTTGGTAATCACCTAAGGATAGGTGTTGGTATTGTTTTAATAATATAAACGCAAGATAACTCGCTTTAGGGTCCTAGGAAGGTTATAGCCTAGGTCAAAGCATTACTAATAACCTAATTCTTTATAACCATAAGCTCTGATACCAATCTTTTTATAACACCCTGACCGCGTAAAACAACGAACCGCGGCGGAAACGTCGGGGAGTCATGTCACAGAACTATTGTTTCACAACTCACGAAATTTAATTTTTTTTGCTAAGTTAAATGTTTAAATTGTCTTGGGATAAACAAGAACAACACATAAATAAACTGTCTTTCGTGCTTTAAGTCACTAAGGCCCACGTCCATTCCTACGTGAAGCATGCATCATATTATCAAGCATTGACTCCTGAAACATATGTGAAAAGAGAGTCAACATAAAAATGCCGGCGAGTACATAGGTTTTGTGAGTGTGCAAAATTCGTGGCTTTGTATACATATTGCAACACCTTGTCCGACTACAAGAGTCGTTAAGTGAAAACCTCGTATCAAAAGTGTTTGATATTGCAATACAATTAATCAACTAAAACAAGTTGGTTAGAGTTGTGAAAACCTTGTAGCCATGAATCTTGACCACAACGTTTCTTTTGTAAAATAAACTTGTAATAGATTGATTCAAAAGAAAACTTGTATGGTTTATATCTTTAAATGAAAATCATTGCGTGACATTGTTCAAAACCATTTGTCCATATCATAAACCAATTGTCCATGTCATAAAAAAATTGTCCATGTTTTTAATTAGGAAATCTTTTGATCGTTCTTTAATGAACACATTCAAACCTATGTTGACTATACCATCCAAGGGTATCTTTAATAGACCACCAAAGGGTCTCTATAACTAGACTAACAAATCAACAATGATTTGTTAATCAGAAACAGTTTCTGTCATTAACCAAAGTTCCACCAAATCCAGTGACCAGTCCGATAATGGGATTGTCAGTCCTATGGTACCTAGCATACTACTGGTCGGCTCGGCCTAGCTAATGAATGTCATTCGTGTTATGGATAACGCATCAACAAGTTGTCCACATTATTGAAATCGTATTGTTTTATATAAACCATAGACATTGTTTTTGAAAACTTGAAAATGATTTAGCACATATGAGTCACCCCAATATATTAGCAAAATGTAAAAGAAGGGAACTATGTCCTCACTTTGAAAATCATTTTTGTATACATAAACCATGTATATTGTTTTGAAATTTTGAAAATAATTATAGGCACATATGAATCACCCGAAAAAATTTGAAAACGTAAAAGAGGGGGCCTATGTACTCGCTTGATATTGAGAAAGTGTTCTTGATCAACGAAATAAACAAAGCTCAAATGTGTCCTAATGTGTCAGATAAATTTGTTAGCATGTCAGGACTACAAATGGGAGATCAGATAGAATGAAGTCTTATAAACCAAACGAGTGTTGGAAATCATGTGATAGGTTTAACAAACTTAACATTCTGATTTGGAAAGGATCCTACGTGCTTTTGACCCATTATGACTCGTTAAGTTACTTTATGATACTTTAACGGGTCATTAGCGTAAACGTGTGATCGTCCTATGATAAGTCTTAAATGCCCAAACATGTTTGAAAATGTTATAACATCAGTTTATATGTTAAAATTTTGGTTACATGTGTTTAAAATTGATTTATGCGCAAAAGGGCATTTTGGTCATCATTTTTTTAGAATATAGAAGTAACTTATCATAACATTAACCCAACGACATGACCATAAGGTATAACCTCAGTAGGTTATTCCGTATACAACTATGGTCACAAATATGTGTTTGATCGGATCCTAAGATCAACTAAGCGGGTCGGATTCGAAAGTCAAAGCGGTTGTCAAGACCGCTCGACTTACGACCCTAAATAAGCACTAAACTAGAAGTGACAAGTTAGACATGTCAAAATATGTCTAACTAAGTTTATAAAACAAATTTGGTATCAAAACTTGGTGTTTTGATACCCGAAAATAGTTTGGTCGTAAAATGCACATCATGTGCATTTTTTTAACGAAACTTTAACTCGTCACTTCGATTAGTAAACATGATAATCAAAAGGTGAAATCGCTAGGATTAACCTTCGTGATTACAATCACGTTGCAAAGTTCAATTGAACTTTGACTTGACCAAATATGGTCAGAACCAAAAGTCAATCATGAAGCCAAACTATTTGACTTTTAGCTCAAAATAGCTAAAAAAAATTAAAGAACTAGGAAGAGTACTTACTCGTGTTGAAGAACACTTTCGTAACTCAAGATAGGAGGCTTCCAAAGGTTGGAAACAAGCTCCAAGAAGGATAGAAAGAAGAACTTCACACTTTGCTTTGAAGTGTTTTGAAGTGGTGTGAAAAAAATGGAAGAATCATGGGGTATTTATAGTATTTTAGGATTAAGGAGGTCATGACAAGTGTCCACAAGTGTGGATTAGTGTCATAACATGTGTCAACACCATATTAAGTGTGGCAAAATGAGTGCTAGGTCTAAAAAATTGGAGATAGGTGGCAAACTTGGTGAAGAAGCAAAAATATTTATTATTTTTTTGACATTTTTGGCCATTGGACTTGTATTTTTACTTGTTTGCCATTTTTAACCCCTTTAACCTAATATTTAGGTTATAAACAGGTGTTAAGACATGTGTAACTTGTATTATGCCCAAAGTGTCATGGATGTCGGTTCGTTCGGTTGTACGGTTATGCGTTTCGCAAAATGCGTAAAACGCTTTCACGAACACGAAAATGATCGAAATTGTGCAACGATTGACATTTTTGCATTCTCATCAATAAAATACAAGATTTTATTGAATACAAAAATATTTGGAAATAAAACACAGGGTTTCATTGAATACGAAATTGTTTGTAATTGTGCAATGATTGAAAAGGCACAAATGTCACAAAACAGAAAAAGAGAAAAGAAGATTTAAAAAAAATTATATATATATACACAAATATCTGCATACGCTGGCTAGATAATTACGCTGCCTCAGTTACTTTTGAATTTCTTCAAAGTTAAGAAGTTCAAACCAAATACGCTCGAAAATCTTAATCTTTCTCGAAAAATGTGCCCTTTTTAGCTAATAATAGTGCAAAAGCTGAAAATAAGTTTTAGAAAAACTAAAATTTCCGAGCCAGAAGCTTCCTTTTCCACATATTTCTTTTGATTCAGATCCTGTGACTTTCCTACAAAAGATCACACTGGCAACACTTGTCAGTTATTATTTAATTTTTTTTTGAATAACCAAGGTACAAGAAAAACTATCACTATGTTTGTCATCTTAAATCCATGCATCCTTCTTTCAACTTGCTTTCGGTGGGCTTTTTATCATGTTGTGGTAATATTAACAAAAATTGCAATGGCCCCCACTCAAGCTACACTGTTAGAATATTGTTGTCACACCCCGACCCGCAGCGGAATAAGAGTCGGGGCATAATTGGGTTATCACCAAAGCTCATGATATTTACTAATATGTTTCATATTTATTAAAGTCAAAATTACATTCCTAAATATCCAAACATGTCCATACAATACAAAGAAAATAAACCAAGCAAAACAATCCCAAACTCTAAATCATTTTTTTCTTCTAGTCCAATCCTAAGTGTTTCTTGCTGCAGCTGGTTCACCTGTATCATGTGTAAAAATGGGGTTTTTGGGTCAACATAAGTTGGCGAGTGAACCTTGTTAGATAAACATTTATTATTGATTTACTTATCAGTTTATCAATGAAAAATTGTGCATAATCATAAATGAGCAAATGTAAATAACCAAGCAGTAGCAATAGCAATCACAACTATAACATACAATAACACATGATAGCATACATTAACATACCAACATCATACGATAAATAACATGAATGAAACTGTGCGATCAAGGCTCAATCAAACGGAGCCGATCGTATTGCATGTACTGAAAATGAAAAATATCTGTGCGATCAAGGCTCAATCAAACGGAGCCGATCGTATGTGGGCACGCCAGGTTCACGCTCGTAATGTAATGGGGAACATGCTCAACGCTCATAATGTAATGGGGAGCGGCGGCCTATGAAATTGCATGTACTGAAAATAATAAATTGCATCTAACGATAACCACACAACAGTTGAAACAAACTGAGTACACATGTTCATCATATGAGGTATGCACAATGATTCAAATATAATATATAGCAAGACACATGATACACCCAAAACGTGATTAAAACGGGGAATTTGTAAAGATTCACTCACATTGGGTGCGTTTGAATGGAGATGATGAGATGCGCACGAGTCGGGAGAGTTGAACAACGAGAACTACTAACCTAAATAATAACGGAAAAATATAATAAATGAGTGGATTTTATTAAGGATTTTAATGGAATTTTTAGATATATTTTTGTGAGTTTAAGGCTATTTTCTATCTTTAAAAATATTATTTTTAAGTATTTTTAATTGATTTTTAAATTAAATTAAATAAATAAAAATATAAAAAAATTGTTTATTTTTGCGTTGATCGTTGACCGTTGACTTGTTGACCTGTTGACCGGTTCGGTCAGTGTGCAAGTATGCGCTGGGTGAGACTCGAACCCGAGACCTCCCGTACGCGTGCACGCAGCTCTACCAACATAGCTACGTGTCTAACCCGAAATAATCTTGTTTTTAATTATATTTATATACTAATTCGATTTATTCAAAATTCATTTTTTTTTAGAAAAAGATTTTAAATCATCGAACCGGTGCCGTTAACCAGACTCGAACGCGTGACGTGCGACTTAGTGTTGCACACAGTCCACCGCTGGACTGTGTGTCTAACCTGGTTAATATCTCGGTTTTTATTATATTTAACAACTAACGGGGTTAACCCGGTTCAGCTTTAATCAAAAAAGCATTTTATTACTTAGAGGGTGCGTGTATCAGGGATCGAACTCGTGACGTGTGCGTATTATTTGCACACAGTCCACCGCTGGACTGTGTGTCTAACCCGTTTAAAATACCAATTTTAATTATACTTATAGTATTATCAAAGTTCATCTTCTTCGTTGGATTTTACCGACAGCAGATTACACCATTAAATCTTGTTAATTCGATTGTTAAGCATTACCCAGACTGATAAGAGATAGCAGGGATGATAATTAGAGGAAAAACATACCGGTGAACGATTGATTACAGAGTTCCGGCAAGGCGTCGGTCCCTGTTTTTAAGGACTTCAACTGAGCAATTCAATTAATCATTTTGATTAGCTAATCATGAAATTGAAGTGCTAAACAAACGTTATCAGTGTGTTTGAAGGTCCTTACCGTTTCACAGGCAAAGATACGGATTTTCAGAAGTTTTCTGGCGAGCAGAAATTATCCGATGAAACGTCTGAATTTGATTTAAATTGGAGTGAGTTAGAAATGGCTTAACAACTGTTAGACTATGATGGTATTGAAGAACTTACCGATTTGAGGACAAATACGGTTTTCCGGCGAGCTTGCAGAATTTTCCGGCGAGTTGATTTAAGCTTTCTGATGGACCGAATGGGTGACGAAAGTGAAATGGAATGTTTGTATGATGTTTCTGAGTCGCGAGAGGGGTCTTGATTGAAGTAATTTGGACTTTGATTATTTTCGGTTATAAAAACCGATGATGATAAAAATTGAAGTTCATTCAAATCCGAATCGATTAAAATCGTCGGTGCATCGGTTATAAACCTGAATGTGCGATTAATCAAACGATTAGACGGTTGAATTGCCGATTTCGGTTTCTCAGTTGGCGCAACCGGTTTAACTAGGTTTGTGTATAAGAGTTATTTGTTTCCCTAAGTTGACAGAAAACAAACAAGTGGCGGAGTGGTGATGTGTGTGAGCGTTAAGTCTTTGGGTTTAAATTTCGGCTGACCCGGGTTTAAGTCCGGCAGCAACATTTTATTTTTATTTATTTTGTTTTCACTTTTTATCAAAAATAATTTTTATAGTTTAGTTTGTTTATTAATTATGTATCATTAAAAATCAAAATAGCCATAAATACACAACGTGACATTTATAACTTGATATTCGATTACAAAACGGAGCGGGTTTTGGAAACCCGTTTTTGACAAATGTTACAGTATCCCCTACTTTTAGGAATTTCGTCCCGAAATTTAAGTAGTAGAAGTAGTAGGAAAAAGATGCGGGTATTTTTCGCGCATTGAGTCTTCACGTTCCCAAGTAAACTCAGGTCCCCGTTTCGACTCCCAGTGAACCCTAACAATTGGAATGCGACTCCGTCGTAGACGTTTCTCCCCGAAGTCCATGATTTCTACTGGTCTTTCAATAAAATGCATAGATTCATCAATCTGAATATCTTCCAGAGGAATGTGGAGGTTTTCATCAGCGAGGCACTTCTTCAAGTTTGATACGTGGAATGTGGGATGAATCCTGTTGAGTTCTTCTGGTAGATCAAGCTTGTATGCTACAGGACCTACTCTTTCGAGTATCTTGAAAGGTCCTACGTAGCGTGGTGCTAGCTTGCCCTTTTGACCAAAACGAACTACTCCCTTCCACGGTGATACTTTTAGAAGTACATGATCACCAATGTTAAACTATAAAGGCTTCCGTCGTTTATCTGCATAACTCTTTTGATGACTTTGGGCCGCTAGAAGATTGTTTCGGATTTGATGGATCTTGTCTGTGGTTTCTTGGATCAATTCTGGACCAGTAATTTGAGCTTCCCTAATTTCGTGCCAACATACAGGAGATCGGCACTTACGACCATATAAGGCTTCAAAAGGTGCCATGCCGATGCTTGAATGATAGCTGTTGTTGTACGAAAATTCAACTAATGGTAGGTGGGCGTCCCAATTTCCCTTGAAGTCTATGACACATGCTCGAAGCATATCTTCAAGAGTTTGAATGGTGCGCTCAGATTGTCCATCAGTTTGAGGATGATAGGCGGTACTGAGATCTAATCGCGTACCCATAGCGGATTGTACTGCTTGCCATGTTCGTGAAGTGAAACGACCATCACGATCAGAAATAATGCTTAACGGTACCCCATGTCGGCTTACGATTTCGCTGATATAAATACGAGCAAGCTTTTCGTTCTTGAAATCTTCGCGGATAGGAATAAAGTGAGCTGATTTTGTAAGTCGGTCAATTATTACCCATATAGTGTCATACCCACCAGAAGTGCGAGGTAACCCGGTAATGAAATCCATGGTTATATTTTCCCACTTCCATACAGGTATTTCAGGTTGGACCAGAAGTCCTGAGGGTCTTTGGTGTTCAGCTTTCACCTTGGAACATGTAAGGCACTTAGAAACAAAAACAGCAATATCCTTTTTCATTCCAGGCCACCAATAGGTATATCGTAGGTCTTGATACATCTTATCGGCTCCTGGGTGTATAGAGTATCGCGTTTTGTGAGCTTCCTTCATAAGAATTTCACGAAGATTGTTGTGGTTAGGAATCCAGATACGATCTAGGTAGTACAGAATACCGTCAGATTTAGTTTCAATTTTAAGTTCAGCTCCATAGGACATCTCCTTTCGTACATCATCTTCCGTAACTGAAACATGTTGGGCTTCTCGAATTTGGTCTTTAATGTCAGTTATGATTTGCGAACATAGAAGACGAATGGAGTTCGCATAACCCTTTCGACTAAGTGCATCAGCCACCACATTTGCTTTGCCAGGGTGGTACCGAATTTCACAGTCATAGTCATTTAGAAGTTCGACCCATCTTCGTTGCCTCATGTTTAACTCCTTTTGCTTGAAGATATGTTGAAGACTCTTGTGGTCAGTGTATATTTCACACTTAGTACCATAGAGATAATGTCTCCATATCTTAAGAGCAAACACAACGGCTCCAAGTTCTAGGTCATGGGTGGTGTAATTCTTCTCATGTGTCTTGAGTTGTCTCGAAGCATAAGCTATAACTTTTCCTCTTTGCATTAGAACGCAGCCTAATCCTTGCCCTGACGCGTCGCAATAGACCACAAAATCATCACAACCTTCAGGAAGAGTGAGGATTGGTGCATCACAAAGTTTTTGTTTAAGAGTTTGGAAGGCTTCTTCTTGCTTGGGTCCCCATATGAAAGGTTTTCCCTTATGAGTTAAAGCCGTGAGTGGTACAGCAATGCGAGAGAAGTTTGAAATGAAACGACGATAATAACCAGCTAGACCAAGAAAAGATCTTACTTCAGTTGGTGTACGTGGAGCTTGCCATTCTTGTACCGCTTTGATCTTTGAGGGGTCGACGTGTATTCCCTTGTCATTGACTACATGTCCGAGGAATTGTACCTCTTTTAACCAAAATTCGCATTTGGAAAATTTGGTGTAAAGCTTTTCATTCTCTAGAAGTGTAAGGATGAGTCGAAGATGACGCTCATGATTAGACTTAGACTTTGAATAAATAAGAATGTCGTCGATGAAGACTATAACAAATCGATCAAGATATGGTTTGCAGACTCTGTTCATTAGATCCATGAAGACTGCTGGAGCGTTGGTTAAACCAAATGGCATGACCATGAATTCATAATGACCATAACGAGTTCGGAATGCGGTCTTTGGGACGTCTTCTTCATGTACTCTAAGTTGATGATAACCAGATCGAAGGTCGATTTTGGAAAAGTAGCTGGCACCTTGAAGTTGGTCAAGAAGATCATCAATGCGAGGTAATGGATAGCGATTCTTGATTGTTAATTTGTTGAGCTCTCTGTAGTCGATGCAAATATGAAACGATCCATCTTTCTTCTTTACAAAAAGAACAGGTGCACCCCAAGGCGATGAACTAGGACGTATGAATCCCTTGTCAGTCAACTCTTGTAATTGACTGGCTAGCTCTTGCATTTCAGAGGGGGCTAACCTATAAGGAGACTTTGCAACTGGTGTAGCACCAGGTATAAGATCAATACAGAATTCGACTTCTCTAACTGGAGGAAGTCCTGAAATGTCATCAGGAAAAACTTGCGGGAAGTCTTTTACTACCGGGATGTCTTCAAGTTTCTTCTCCAGGGTTCCCTTGTTGATGATATGAGCTAAAAACGCGACATAATTTTTGCGAAGATATTTTTGGGCTTGAAGACAAGACATTAAGCTGAGCCCCTTCGACGAGGTTTCTCCAAGGATTCGAAGAGTCTGACCGTTTGAAAGAGGAATACGTATAAATTTTTCGCGACATACAACTTTTGCCTGATGTTGACTGAGCCAGTCCATACCAATTATGATATCAAAACTTCCCAGGTTCATAGGAATAAGGTCGACTGAGAAATCGTGGTCGTTTAAAGTGAGTGTACAGTTGCGTATAATAGAGTTTAATGAAACTGGTTTCCCGTCAGCAACTTCTACCGTTATGGATTCCATGAGCTTATCCCGATTTTGATTTAAGATAGGTTCAAATTCTAAGAACACAAACTTCTATCCGCACCAGTATCAAATAACATAGAGGCATATCTACCATTTATAAGGAACGTACCGTTAACCACGTTGCCGTCAGCTCTAGCCTGATTAGTGTTGATATTGAAAGCTCTTCCTCTCGCAGGTGGAGGAGCTTGATTCGCTTGATTCACCGGGGTGGCTTGGGCCTGAGCATGAATAATGTTTACCAACCTTGGACAGGTGTTTCTGAAATGGCTTAGGTCTCCGCAATTGTAGCAAGCCCGCGTAGGTTGACCCATAGGATAATTGGGTTGGTAATATGTTTGGGCTAAATGTTGTGCGGTTGGATATTGTAGGGGTTGTTGGGCTTGACCCATTAATTGTTGGTGGGTTTGGGTTGAAGGCTGGTGGCGGTTCGTTCGCTGAGGCATGCGGCAGGTTTGAACAGTATGACCCGCGCGACCACAGCCGGTACAATGCTGGCAGGGATAATCAGGAGAATGGCGATATTGGCAACGGTTGCATTTTGGTAACGGGCCAGAGTAAGGTCTTTTGTATGGTGCAGGTGAAGGAGCGACTTGGGTAATGGGTGCAGCAGGAATTGGGAGGTTGGTTTGTGTAACGGCGAAGTTTCTGGTGTTGCGCTTCCTCTTGTTAGCAAACTTAGAGGAGGAGATGGAATGGTTTGAAGTTTGACCCTCAACAGGGGCTTTCTTTTTCTCTTCTTTAAACTTCCCATTGCGAATTCGATTCTCGGTCAGTTCAGTTGCTAGCTCCATAGCAGCTTCAAGTGTTACCGGTGAAATGCTGAGAACTGAATCTTGAATTTTCGAGGGAAGTCCTCGAATTTAAATGTTCGATCAAACGATAAGTTGGGGTAAACAAATTTGGGACCATTTGGTTCAACTCTAAGAACCTCTTGTTATAGGTGGTGTGATCCCCCTCCTTCTGTTTTAAAGAATGAAATTCGTCCTCCAACTTTTTAATTTCACTCCTAGGACAGAAACGCCTGGTCATGATTTCCCTTAACTCCTCCCAAGTTAAGGCCATTGCATCATCAATACCCCTCTTCCCTTTTTCAGTATTCCACCAAGTGAGAGCTACCCCAAATAGTCTCCCGGTGGCGTATCGAACCTTGCGATCCTCAGGACAATCGCAGTTGAGAAAGGTGTTTTCCATTTCCTCGAACCAATGGACGAGAGCAGTGACACCTTCGGTCCCTTCAAATTTAGGAGGATCACAAGACTTGAAATGTTTGTATGAGCACTTGCTGGTAGGAGGGTTGTCGATGTTCTGGTCATGCTGTTGGGGAGGATTAGACGGATTTGTGGCGAGAGCTTGTTGTACTTGGACAACAATGTCAGGCAGTATCGTGGCCATTTGTTTCGCGATGTGTGTGGCCAAGCGTTCCTGAGACCTTCCTGATCTTTTACCCCCTCGATGTTGTCTGGACGACATCTACAGGAACATACATAAGAAGATTGTGAGTTTATGGAGTCTTTTTAGGTGTCATGTGTCTTTAAGAAAAATGAAATAACATAAATATCAATAATGCAACTACATCCATAGGATGTCTTGGGTTTGCTCATGTTGGGCCTCAAATGTCCCCCATACCTTCACCTGTATAGTCATGTGGGCCCCCATGGCTATTGGCTTGGTAGGATTCATATTAGTATTGGCGATTTAACACTCGCATCACCCGAATGCAAACCACAAAATATGTTTACGAGATGTATGGTCGGAATGTGTCCAGGTGTAGACACAATGACAACTCAAAGTGGGGTTAGCTCACACGACGTTTGGTATAGCATGCTTTGGCCTAATAGGTACTTCGTACTCTCATCGTTAGTCCCCAGGTAGGCAAACTGGTCCTTTATTTTGGATTTATACGAATGCCAGCCTAGACAGGACGTTCCGACTACCGGTACTGGTACCCTTCCAGTTACTACATGCCCGTCATGAGAACTCACTTTGATGAGATTTGAAAACACAAAAATCATTGTAAAAACAATCATGATGTGGTGTGTGCTTTCATGGATCTGATGTGTTATGAGAATATGATTCATAATAGGCATTATATGATAATATATACTTATGAACATGCTTGCATAACATTGAATGTAACATTTAACATAAAACATATAAACATCATGAAATTTGGCATGTAACACACAAAAATCTTAAAAATTTCTAATCAACTATAGTATAGGCTCTAAGGGTCTAATAACCTATCCTATATCCCTATAGTCATGGCTCTGATACCAATCTGTCACACCCTGACCCGCAGCGGAATAAGAGTCGGGGCATAATTGGGTTATCACCAAAGCTCATGATATTTACTAATATGTTTCATATTTATTAAAGTCAAAATTACATTCCCAAATATCCAAACATGTCCATACAATACAAAGAAAATAAACCAAGCAAAACAATCCCAAACTCTAAATCATTTTTTTCTTCTAGTCCAATCCTAAGTGTTTCTTGCTGCAGCTGGTTCACCTGTATCATGTGTAAAAATGGGGGTTTTTGGGTCAACATAAGTTGGCGAGTGAACCTTGTTAGATAAACATTTATTATTGATTTACTTATCAGTTTATCAATGAAAAATTGTGCATAATCATAAATGAGCAAATGTAAATAACCAAGCTGTAGCAATAGCAATCACAACTATAACATACAATAACACATGATAGCATACATTAACATACCAACATCATACGATAAATAACATGAATGAAACTGTGCGATCAAGGCTCAATCAAACGGAGCCGATCGTATTGCATGTACTGAAAATGAAAAATATCTGTGCGATCAAGGCTCAATCAAACGGAGCCGATCGTATGTGGGCACGCCAGGTTCACGCTCATAATGTAATGGGGAACATGCTCAACGCTCATAATGTAATGGGGAGCGGCGGCCTATGAAATTGCATGTACTGAAAATAATAAATTGCATCTAACGATAACCACACAACAGTTGAAACAAACTGAATACACATGTTCATCATATGAAGTATGCACAATGATTTAAATATAATATATAGCAAGACACATGATACACCCCAAAACGTGATTAAAACGGGGAATTTGTAAAGATTCACTCACATTGGGTGCTTTTGAATGGAGATGATGAGATGCGCATGAGTCGGGAGAGTTGAACAACGAGAACTACTAACCTAAATAATAACGGAAAAATATAATAAATGAGTGGATTTTATTAAGGATTTTAATAGAATTTTTAGATATATTTTTGTGAGTTTAAGGCTATTTTCTATCTTTAAAAATATTATTTTTAAGTATTTTTAATTGATTTTTAAATTAAATTAAATAAGTAAAATATAAAAAAATTGTTTATTTTTGCGTTGACCGTTGACCGTTGACTTGTTGACCTGTTGACCGGTTCGGTCAGTGTGCAAGTATGCGCTGGGTGAGACTCGAACCCGAGACCTCCCGTACGCGTCCACGCAGCTCTACCAACTGAGTTACGTGTCTAACCCGAAATAATCATGTTTTTAATTATATTTATATACTAATTCGATTTATTCCAAATACATTTGTTTTTAGAAAAAGATTTTAAATCATCGAACCAGTGCCGTTAACCAGACTCGAACGCGTGACGTGCGACTTAGTGTTGCACACAGTCCACCGCTGGACTGTGTGTCTAACCTGGTTAATATCTCGGTTTTTATTATACTTAACAACTAACAGGGTTAACCCGGTTCAGCTTTAATCAAAAAGGCATTTTATTACTTAGAGGGTGCGTATATCAGGGATCGAACTCGTGACGTGTGCGTATTATTTGCACACAGTCCACCGATGGACTGTGTGTCTAACCCGTTTAAAATACCAATTTTAATTATACTTATAGTATTATCAAAGTTCATCTTCTTCGTTGGATTTTACCGACAGCAGATTACACCATTAAATCTTGTTAATTCGATTGTTAAGCATTACCCAGACTGATAAGAGATAGCAGGGATGATAATTAGAGGAAAAACATACCGGTGAACGATTGATTACAGAGTTCCGGCAAGGCGTCGGTCTCTGTTTTTAAGGACATCAACTGAGCAATTCAATTAATCATTTTGATTAGCTAATCATGAAATTGAAGTGCTAAACAAACGTTATCAGTGTGTTTGAAGGTCCTTACCGTTTCACAGGCGAAGATACGGATTTTCAGAAGTTTTCCGTCGAGCAGAAATTATCCGATGACGACGTCTGAATTTGATTTAAATTGGAGGGTTTGAGTTAGAAATGGCTTAACAACTGTTAGACTATGATGGTATTGAAGAACTTACCGATTTGAGGACAAATACGGTTTTCCGGCGAGCTTGCAGAATTTTCCGGCGAGTTGATTTAAGCTTTCTGATGGACCGAATGGGTGACGAAAGTGAAATGGAATGTTTGTATGATGTTTCTGAGTCGCGAGAGGGGTCTTGATTGAAGTAATTTGGACTTTGATTATTTTCGGTTATAAAAACCGATGATGATAAAAATTGAAGTTCATTCAAATCCGAATTGATTAAAATCGTCGGTGCATCGGTTATAAACCTGAATGTGCGATTAATCAAACGATTAGACGGTTGAATTGCCGATTTCGGTTTCTCAGTTGGCGCAACCGGTTTAACTAGGTTTGTGTATAAGAGTTATTTGTTTCCCTAAGTTGACAGAAAACAAACAAGTGGCGGAGTGGTGATGTGTGTGAGCGTTAAGTCTTTGCGTTTAAATTCCGGCTGACCCGGGTTCGAGTCCCGGCAGCAACATTTTATTTTTATTTATTTTGTTTTCACTTTTTATCAAAAATAATTTTTATAGTTTAGTTTGTTTATTAATTATGTATCATTAAAAATCAAAATAGCCATAAATACACAACGTGACATTTATAACTTGATATTCGATTACAAAACGGAGCGGGTTTTGGAAACCCGTTTTTGACAAATGTTACAGTTGTGCCCGTGAGTCCCACGTCAGGACATACCCACACGATGAAGGTATGTACAAAAATTCCTCATAGCGGGTGAGTATATTGACTTCATTCTTTGTTTTTCAATTATAGACAATTAATCATTAGGTCAGTACTTTCGTACAACAGAGAGACCAATGTCTAATGGGCTAAAGCAAATATCATAGATGGTACGATTTAAGCAATTGAATGATTCTTAATGAGAGCTTCATCTGTGTAGGGTTTCGGCCACATAGGCTCTTCTGCAAAGATATCATAATTGTGTCTAGGTCAGCATATATCTGGATGCAGCAGATGAGCAATTATGATATCCCCGAATGATTAGTCAATATAAAACCCGAAATCTCAGACATTAGCAATCTATCAATGCAAAATTTAAGACCATTAAGCCATATGCTGCAACATGTTACCCGAAAGTTGCACAACCTTGTGGGTATCCAAAATTCTTGTGTAAGCATTAACTTTTGTCGCCTAATTGCAGTTTACTCAATGGTATTGCTGAATCTGCTGACACGTCGTTGCTTGGCACCCTGATTTTTCTTGCTTAACATATTGATTTTCCATTCTTTTTCTGTTTTAAGAACAAACAAAGTGTCAGCAGCTTTCTATCATTTCTTAAGCTGGTGTCAATCGAAAGATAAAATCGTCAAAAATATACTCATTTTCTGGAAATCTTCCCCCCTAAAATTTGATTTTCGAAAGCCTAGTGCTTGAAAATAAAATTTTAATGTTGCAGAAAATCTTTTTGTTGGGCACAATTTTAAGAGACTTTTTTATTATGAAAAGGCAGTTTTTTTAAGCGGTTATGAAGACCCAATTAATTTCCACTCAAGGAAATTGACCATCTCCAACCAGGCTACCAACTGGTTGAAATGGGTATTGTCGAAGGCTTTCATGAAAATATCAGCTTTCTATTGCATAGAATCCACAGGCACCACTTGAATGTATCCTTTTTCGTATGCATCTCTGATAGCATGAATGTGAATTTCGATGTGTTTTGTTCTGGAGTGATGGATAGGATTCTTGACAATTTTCTAGACATGCCTTGTTGTCAATGAATATCGGAGTCTTCATGATATTGATTTCGTAATCTAGCAACTGATTCTGTATCCAAAGAACTTGTGAGCAGCAATTGTAAGCTGCCGTGTATTTGGCTTGAGCAGTAAATGTGGAAACTGTTGTATGCTTTTTGCTTTGCCATGATATGAGACGATTTCCTAAGAATTGACAACCTCCAGAAACTGACTTTCTGTCAACCTTGCAACCTGCATGATCACTGTCAGAATAAGCAATTAAATCAAAATTACTATCTTTAGGATACCACAATCCGAGCTTGGGTGTTCCTTTCAGATAGCGAAAAATTCGTTTGACAGCAACTTCATGAGATTCTTCTGGATTCGTCTGAAATCGTGCATAGATGCAAACAGTCCACATAATGTCAGGCCTACTTGCGGTTAGATACATTAACGAGCCTATCATCGATCGATAGAAGGACATGTTCACTGGTTTTCCTTGAAGATCAGATGTGAGTTATGTCTGAGCTGCAAATGGTGTACTGGCGGTTTTGACTCGTTCATGCTATACTTTGCGAGAATATCCCTGATGTACTTTGCTTGGTGAATGAGGATACCGTCTTCTCTCTGCTTCACTCCAATCCCAAGAAAAATGTGAATTCTCCCATCATGCTCATTTTGAACTTTGCCTTCATAACCTTCTCGAACTCCTTGCATAGGGCCTCATCGGTTGACCCAAAAATAATATCTTCTACATATATCTGCACCAGCATCACATTATCTCCGATCCTTTTCATGAAGAGAGTCATATCAATTTTACCTCTTGTGTACCCACATTCCAAAAGATATGTTGACAAAGTCTCATACCAGGCTCGAGCAGCTTGATGAAGACCATAGAGAGCTTTGTCAAGCTTATAGTGTCGTGTAGGAAAATGTGGATCTTCAAATCCCGGAGGCTGGCAAACATAGACTTCTTCCTTCACCTTCCCATATAAAACACACTCTTTACATCCATCTGAAACACCTTGAAGCTTTTGTACGAAGCGTATGCTAAGAATATTCTAATAGCTTCCAAACGTGCTATCAGAGCAAAAATTTCCTCATAATCAATCCCTTCCTCCCGTCGAAAGCCAAACTACCAATCTTGCCTTGTTCTTGACGACTACACCACGATCATCCATTTTGTTACGAAATACCCACTTGGTGCCAATGGGATACTTTCCATCTGGTAGATCAACGAGTTCCCAGAATTTGAGCTTACGAAACGGAGATAACTCTTCCTACATAGCCTGCACCCAGCTGGAGTCTTGAATAGCTTCTTCAATGTCACTGAGTACAGACTGCGAAGAAAAGCAGCATACAATCCATTGTTGATGATATACGTTTATCCATGAATTCGAACTCCATCTTCCACAGAACCAATGACATTTTCAATGGGATGATCTGCGTTGGTGTGAGTTTCAATTTGTTGAGGTAGATTGGTGAAGTGTTCGTCGACGTAGATAATTGGAGGCTCGTGTTCTTTAGTTGGTTCATCCACAATAGGCTGTGAAGAAGAAGCATCACATGCAGATGCATTCTCAGCCGAAGTGTCGCCATTAGCTTCGTCAACAGGAAGGATTGTATCGGTAGAGACTGGGGTGAATCGAGTTGTAAAAGGAGTGAAGCCAATGTCTGAAGGATTAAACAATGGTTCTATTGGTGTTGTTTTGCAGGTTCGGTTTCAGCGAGTGGTTCATCAAGGTCGAAAGTGTTGAAAACAACGTCTACATCATAAAACCAGTTTGGAGAATTTCCAGTGTTGGTGGAGTTTCCTTCTTGGAAGTCGACATAGTATGATTCAATCACCATCTTGGTTCGTTTGTTGTAGACTCAATACACTTCTGAGAAGATGAGTAACCCATGAAGTAGCACACATCACCAACTGCTTCAAACTTGATAAGATTGTCTTCAGTGTTGAGGAGTGTACAGGAACATCCAAATGGTCTAAAGAAATCTATCAGAGGCTTCCTTTTGAAAAGAAGTTCATAGGTTGTTTTTCCATGAGGTTTAACCATGAGAACTCGATTCAAAATATAGCAGGCTGTGTTGACTGCTTCTGCCCAGAAGATGATAGGAAGCTTGGAGTCTACTAGCATTGTTTGAGCAGCTTCAATGAGTGTTCTATTCTTTCGTTCTGCTACACCATTCTTCTGAGGAGTTCTGGCTGCACTGTTAGAAGGCGTTTTCCCTTTTCTTCGCAGAAGGAGATAAACGTTTGATTTTTGAATTCTGATCCATTGTCACTTCTAACTGATTTGACCTTCAGCTTGATCACGTTTTCAATCATGGGAATGAAGTTCTTGAGAGTGGAGGCGGTCTCACTTTTGGCTTCAAGAAAATATACCCATGAAAAACGAGAGAAATCATCTATAATTACCAAGCAATAGGATCTTTTAGCTAGACTTTTAACACTAATAGGACTGAAAAGATCCATGTGCAGTAATTACAATGGAGCGGATATCGTATTCACTGCTTTGGATTTGTGCGGCTTTTTGTGTTGCTTGCCTTGGGCGCATGCGATACATTTTTCTGAAAATGGAAATTCTTTTATAGGTAATCCTCTCACTAAATTTAATTTGGAAAGTTTATTCATATTTTCGAAGTTCACATGCCCCAACCACCTATGCCAAAGCAGTGATTCCGATTCTGAAGATTTTGAGATTAGACACGTCATATGCTCATTGGATTTTGCCATTTTCATATTGAGAACGTAGGTGTTGTTTTGACGAGGAGCTGTGAGCATAATCATTTCGGAAAGAACGGAGTATTCGGGCTTGAGGAAAAGACATTCCAGTAGTTGAACAACACTGAAATTTCTTTGTCGCAGACTTGTGATACGCTCATGAGATTGTAACATAATTCTGGTACATAATTGACGTTCTCCAATGTAAGTGCTTCAGATACGACGTCTCCCATTCCAACAATTTTCCCTCCCTTTTCATCTCCGGCAAAAGATACGAAATCCCCATCGATGACTCGAAAGTTCTTCAGGAGGTCCTTCAGTCCGATCATATTCCTTGATCATCCTCTGTCAATGTGCCAAATGTATTCCATGAGCATTCGGATCTATATTTGTAATTTATTCTATTATACAACAACAAACAAAAATATGTACAAGTTAGTTAGTTTTCAGAATCCAGACTTGGTTCAAGTTTAATCTATTGTGATTTTGAACAAGTAAATTCTCTTTTCTTTTTCCAAAAACAATGTGAATTAACTATGCATTTGACTGATTTTCTAAAGTTATCGAATTGCTCGGTGAAACTTTTGACAAGATCTTATTTAGGTTTAGAAAATTTCTTGCTCTAGCAAAGTTTCGCAGTATGTCCTAAATGACCATAGTGAAAGCATTGCTTGCAATTTGCTCTTTTCTTTTTGGTGGATGCCGCGTGTGTAGATGATGTAAGTGATGAGAGTCTAGAGCTGCTTGAAGCATTATCTGATGATGCAGTATAGCTTGAACTTCTGACTTTCTTCACTTTCTTGCTAAGACGATTTTCATTCTTAATGCAGTCTTCATCGCTCTCTCTATCTGATGACGAAGCTGATTCTTGATTTTCACTTGAGCCGTTAGATTCCTGATCTTCGCTTGACGTTTCTTCACCACTTTTTGAAGTTGTTGGCTCAAGTCTTCATTGTTGCTGACTTGTGTTGATTCTTCATCAGACTCTGATGTACCTGTACATGATGGAATAAACTCGGGAATTTCCTCTGTGAGGAATTTCCCAAATCTATTTTTCTTTAATTTTGGAACACATACAGGAGATTCAAGCACAACATTTTCATCATTACGAGCATAGGTTAGGTTATGACTTTCAACCACGGTGTTCATGTGGTTATGAGTCTTAAATGTAGGCACATGGCCATTACATGTCACACCCCGGATTTCCAACCCAAATCCATACACTGGTGGGCTCGGGTGGAGAATATCCTGGCGTAAGTTGATAACATCATTGGTCAATTAAACACGGCACAACGGAAGTCTTGGAATAAAATTACTATTACAAACCAAATGTTCGACATAAAATAATATACAAGCTCGTAATAGAAGATCCACGGGCGGATCATAAAATGTACAAAGAAAGAATATAAAACAAACTTTAGGGCATATCTAAGGATTTGCAAGATCCTCTTATTTCACTACCGAGCAGCTTCCGGCCTATTTCGTACTGTACCTCCAAGCTTAGTCTTTTGAAAATACGTCAACTTTCACTGGTATATACACCCGACTGACTCATTTTGAAAACATTTTAGAAATTAGATTTAAGTGCACAGGACACACATCTTTTATAACTTGGGAAAGTTACTTTGTAACCTTGTTAACAGATTCACATGTTTGTCCATACATACAGGGCCCAGTACAGAGACCGAGACATGATTAAGTACACTCCACTTAGAAATCACGGAGGAGTTATCCCCATCGTCTTAGGTAATTTGCATTTGAGCGTCTGTATGGTGTATGCCTATACACCACACCAAGGTCGTGGCCATTATCTAATGTAATGAGCCGATGATATCCAGGACACGGTAGTTAACCCCCGATGTTTAAGTTATCAAACAAAACTGATTAAAACGGAATATACAGATTTACTAGCCACAACCCGGCATTCGATTAATCTCATTTCCGACCAAGCATAATAATTTACCGTATCCCAAGCCCGTATAGGGAAAATAAGTCAAGACTATTTACCTGAATTAGCTTTGTTTAAAATGCACGATTATATTGCAGCCGTATTCAAAATGAACTAACTGTGGATAGCATTTACCGGAAGGCTATAGTCTGGATTATGGCATAAGCTAACCAATTAAAATGCTAATGGTCTTATGCAAGTGATAGACTTAGACCGACTAGCGTAATGGATCAAAATCGGTACGCTAGATTAAGCGATGATCAGATAGAATGTAGTTGAAACCCAACAAGTATCTTGACTTGTATAAAATGGGTAAACAATTAACATTCTGGATTTTGAAACTCAAATGACAAGGTTAGACCCGTTTCGGTCAATTTTCGTAAACTAGTTACATATACTTAACCATACGCATATCAGCGATATCGGGTAACCGGATGAGTCATGGACAAGTTCTATATGCCATTATACTTTAATTAAGTTGTAATATCAACAGGATATCAACTTATATGCCCGTCAAGGTTTTAAAATGAAACTATGCCTCATAAGGGCATTTCGGTAATTTCATACCGTATACAAGGAACTTGAATATAATTTGATGTTATAACTATAAGTATTATGGAAATAACTTATTTATGATATAATATCAGTAGGATATTTATTATATGTGTAATTTATCTTTTATGACCAAACTATGTTCCGAAGGGGCATTTTCATCATTTTACACATAGTTTATAATTTATTTGGGATTCTAAGTTTATATCTTGTACCTACTGTAAAAATATTTAAAATAAGTTTTAGAATCAGTATGTAACAAGTCTTGGTTGGTAAATATGGTTTAAAACCATACTATGCGCCGAAACGACGCTTCTGTCGAAAAATGACGATTTATGCGATGTTTAACGAAAGCCGATGTTAAGGTTAGATTAAAATATCTTAGATCTGTTATTAATATGAAATATCAGTAGGTAAAAGATTTACCTTGAAAAGATATGATTAAAACCATTTTATAAGCCATAAGGGCTTTATTATCATTTACCGACATGTTACAAGGACTTTTTCATAAACTCAGTTTATAATCTCATTTAACATCCCAAATAACCCTACTTATAATATGACATCAGTAGGAAACTTGTTTTCAAGTTCATTATCTTTTAAACCTTATTTTATGCAAAAAGGGCTTTTTAGTCAAAGTGGCATAATTACGGAACTTGTGCATAAACATAGATTCTGATTATGATCATGTAACATAACCTCAGAGGGTTATGCTACTTTATATTACGATCATAATGCAACATTAGATCAGTAGGTAACTATTCTAAATCGGGACAAAATCGAAAGTCAAAGCAGAAGTCAAACTTCACGACTTTCGGTTGCGAACCGACCCTAGAACTGAAAATGACGAGCCGAACATGTTCTTACATGCTCTAATAATTATCACCAACTTGTTTAAATGTCAAAACAAGTTTCATAACATATATAAGATAAATTTATGATTTTTCTGAAAAATGGCCTTTTTGACTTTTTAATATCATAACTTTGACCCGTCAATTGGTCCTGCAAACGTGATCTTCAGGAGGTGCCCTTTATAGGGACTAACACCTACCTTATTATGATCACTTAGCCATGTTCGTTATAAATAATGGCTGGAGGTCTTAACCAAAAGTCAAGGCGTTTTCATAAAACGCTTGACTTTTGGCTATAAAAGCCTATAAACGAAAATGCAAGAGCAAGGAACACTTACAAGAGGTTCCTAGAATGCAATAGAACTTAGTTGGATGCTCCTTTCAGCTAGGAACTTCCAGACGAGGGAGAAGAGTTGAAAATGAGAAGGTGCAAGTTCAAAGGTTGAACCTTTGCACCTATTTATAGTTAGAGATCTTAAAGGAGGTGATGCCATGTGTTAAAGGGTGTAAGAGGAAGCTTACATGTGTCCTAATACATGGCATAGCAGTTTGGAAGACCATGGTTTTGATTTAATGGTTTTTGGCACCTTTGTGTGGTTGCCAAGGAAATTTTCTGAAGACACAGGCCTCTCGCGCCCCGTAGGAGACCATGGCCAAGCCTCTCACACCCGCGAGCGCCCCATGTCAGGTTTCAAAATTTGACACTTTAGCCCCTCAACTTATAAAATCCTTTTAAACCTTCCTAAAACACCATTTTGGCATATTTAGCCCTCTGTAGCCAATACTTGGCATACTCGGGGTTATGCCCGGACATTGTCGAGCTCTCGGTTTGTTAAAAGGTCACTCATGTCACACCCCGACCCGCAGCGGAATAAGAGTCGGGGCATAATTGGGTTATCACCAAAGCTCATGATATTTACTAATATGTTTCATATTTATTTAAATCAAAATTACATCCTCAATATTCCAAACATGTTCATACAAATACAAAGAAAATAATCAACTAAACAATCCAAGCTCTAAACCAGTTTATTCTTCTAAGCCAATCCTATGTGTTTCTTGCTGTAGCTGGATCACCTGTATCATGTGTAAAAATGGGGGTTTTTGGGTCAACATAAGTTGGCGAGTGAACCTTGTTAGTTAAACATTTATTATTGATTTCTTGTTATCATTATTAAGGAAAAATTGTGCAATAGTCATATGTGAGCAAATGTAAATAATCATACAATAACAATAACAACCACAAACAATAACATACTATAACATACCAACTTACATAAATATATAACATGAATGAAACTGTATATGTTGGCAACGTCACGTTCACGCTCATAATGTAATGGGGAACAGACGGCCTATGATGAATGTCTGTGCGATCAAGGCTCAATCAAACGGAGCCGATCGTATGTTGGCAACGCCCGGTTCACGCTCTTAATGTAATGGGGAACAGCTCAACGCTCATAATGTAATGGGGAGCGGCGGCCTATGATATTGCATGTACTAAAAATGATAAAGTAAATCTAAACAATAACCACACAAACAGTTGATACAAGCTGAATACACATTTGCTCATGAATATGATGTATGCACAATGATTTAAATATAATAAATGGAAAGACATATGATACACCCCAAAAACGTGATTAAAACGGGGAATTTGTTGAGATTCACTCACATTGGGTGCGTTCGGTTGAAGATGATGAAATGCGCACGAGTTTGGATGATTGATCGACGAGACTTAACGAACCTAAATAATAACGGGAAGTACGGTAAATGAACGGATTTTATTAATAATTTTAATAAGATTTTTATATATATTTTTGTGAGTTTAAGGCTATTTTCTACCTTTGAAAACATTATTTTTAAGTATTTTTAATTGATTTTTAAATTAAACAAATAAATAAAAATATAAAAAAATGTTGACTTTTTGCGTTGACCATTGACCGTTGACCGGGACCGTTGACTGTTCATGTGTGCGCCGAGTAAGGCTCGAAACCGAGACCTCCCGTACACGTGCACGCAGCTCTACCAACTGAGCTACGTGTCTAACCCGAAATATTTCTGTTTTTAATTATATTTATAAACTGTTTTGATTTATTCAAAATTCATTTATTTTTAAAAAGGATTTTAATTATCGAACCGGTGCCGTCAACAGGTCTCGAACTCGGGACCTGTGGGTTAATGTGCACACAGTCCACCGCTGGACTGTGTGTCTAACCTGGTTAATAATCCGGTTTTTATTATACTTAACATGATTCTGTGAGTTATCCCAGTTCGGTTAAAAAGGGCATTTTTATTTCAAGAGAGTGAGGTTGGGACAGGGATCGAACTCGAGACGTGCGTGTATTGTTTGCACACAGTCCATCGCTGGACTGTGTGTCTAACCCGTTCAATATACTAATTTTAATTAATCTTATAATATAACTGAACTTCGTCTTCTTCACTCAAGATTACAGATAATGATGATTCGACTGATTCATGTCTAATTCGATTAACAAGCATTCAAATGACTAAAATGAAATGGCAGAGAAAATTTCGGAAGTAAACATACCGGAGAAACGATCTATCTCAGAATTCCGGCGAAGTCATCGGCTCTGTTTTTACGGATTTCGTCTGAGCGGACAGATTAACAATTTTGATTAGCTAGATGCGGAATTGAAGCACTAAACAAGAGTTATCAGAAGGTTTGAATGACTCTACCGTTTCACAGCGGAAAATAGGAATTTTCAGAAGTTCTCTGGCGAGAGTTGATTATCCGATAACGTCGCCTGGGATTGATTCTGGGTGATGGATTGATGTTAGTAATGGTCTTTCAATGGAATGGAACAGAAAGAGTCGAGTTATTTACCGTTTTTAGGTGAGTCTCGGTTTTCCGGCGATGATCAGAAAGTAATTCCGACGACCAGAAAAATAGAGTAAACGTGAAATTAGAAGCTCTGGGAATGTAATTGAATCGCGAGATGAGGGTTTGTTGAAGTAATTCCAGAAATGAATGTTTTTCGGTTATAAAAACCAAACATCACCTGAATTCAAGTTCATTAACGACTGAATTGATTTAAGATGTCGGTTTATCGGTTATGATCAAGATTCCGCGAGCACTCAACCGTCTTCGACGGTTTGAAAGCCGATATCGGTTTTAGTTGGCGCAACAGGTTGATTCTCAGTTGAACATATGATTTAATTGCTTCCTAGAAGTAACAGAAAAACATCAAGTGGCGGAGTGGTTATATGTGTGTGAGTTAAGTCTTGGAGGATTTTACCCGGCTGACCCGGGTTCGAAACCCGGCAGCCGGTTTCTTTTTTTATTTATTTTATTTTCACTTTTTATCAAATATAGTTTATAAATTCTAAATTGTTTATTAATTATGTATCGTTTAAAATTAAAATAAGCCATAAATACGCAACGAAATTTTTATATCTTGATATTCGATTACAAAGGAAGCGGGTTTGGAAAACCCGTTTTTGACAAATGTTACAGTATCCCCTACTTTTAGGAATTTCGTCCGGAAATTTAAGTAGTAGTAGTCGGAAAAAGATGCGTGTATTTTTCGCGCATTGAGTCTTCACGTTCCCAAGTAAACTCAGGTCCCCGTTTTGACTCCCAGCGTACCCTAACAATTGGAATGCGACTTCGTCGCTGACGTTTTTCTCCGAAGTCCATGATCTCTACTGGTCTTTCAATAAAATGCATAGATTCATCAATCTGAATATCTTCCAGAGGAATATGGAGGTTCTCATCAGCGAGGCACTTCTTCAAGTTTGATACGTGGAACGTGGGGTGAATTCTGTTGAGTTCTTCTGGTAGATCAAGCTTGTATGCTACAGGTCCTACTCTTTTGAGTATCTTGAAAGGTCCTGCGTAGCGTGGTGCTAGCTTGCCTTTTTGGCCAAATCGAACTACTCCCTTCCACGGTGATACTTTTAAAAGTACATGATCCCCAATGTTAAACTCCAAAGGCTTTCGTCGTTTATCTGCATAACTCTTTTGACGACTTTGAGCCGCTAGGAGATTGTTTCGAATTTGATGGATCTTGTCTGTGGCTTCTTGAATCAATTATGGACCGGTGATTTGAGCTTCCCCAATTTCGTGCCAACATACAGGAGATCGGCACTTACGACCATATAAAGCTTCAAAAGGTGCCATGCCGATGCTTGAATGATAGCTGTTGTTGTACGAAAATTCAACTAATGGTAGATGAGCATCCCAATTTCCCTTGAAGTCTATGACACATGCTCGAAGCATATCTTCAAGAGTTTGAATGGTGCGTTCAGATTGTCCATCAGTTTGAGGATGATAAGCGGTACTGAGGTCCAATCGTGTACCCAAAGCGGCTTGTACGGCCGGCCATGTTCGTGAAGTGAAACGACCATCACGATCCGAGATAATGCTTAACGGTACACCATGTCGGCTTACGATTTCGCTGATGTAGATACGAGCTAGCTTTTCGTTCTTGAAATCTTCGCGGATTGGAATAAAGTGAGCTGATTTTGTAAGACGATCAATAATTACCCATATAGTGTCATACCCACCAGAAGTGCGAGGTAACCCGGTAATGAAGTCCATGGTTATGTTTTCCCACTTCCATACAGGTATTTCAGGTTGGACCAGAAGTCCTGAGGGTCTTTGATGTTCAGCTTTTACCTTGGAACATGTAAGGCACTTGGAAACAAAAAGAGCAATATCCTTTTTCATTCCAGGCCACCAGTAGGTGTATCGAAGGTCTTGATACATCTTGTCGGCTCCTGGGTGTATAGAGTATCGTGTTTTGTGTGCCTCATTCATAAGGAATTCACGAAGGTTGTTGTGGTCAGGAATCCATATACGATCTAGATAGTACAGAATACCGTCAGCTTTAGTTTCAATTTTAAGTCCAGCTCCACAGGACAGCTCCTTTCGTACGTCATCTACCGTTACTGAAACATGTTGGGCTTCTCGAATTTGATCTTTGATGTCGGTTATGATTTGCGAACATAGAAGACGAATGGAGTTCGCATAACCCTTTCGACTGAGTGCATCGGCCACCACATTTGCCTTGCCAGGGTGATATCGAATTTCACAGTCGTAGTCATTTAGAAGTTCGACCCATCTTCGTTGCCTCATGTTTAACTCCTTTTGGTTGAAGATATGTTGAAGACTCTTGTGGTCAGTGTATATTTCACACTTAGTACCGTAGAGATAATGTCTCCATATCTTAAGAGCGAACACAACGGCTCCAAGTTCTAGGTCGTGGGTGGTGTAGTTCTTCTCATGAGTTTTGAGTTGTCTAGAAGCATAAGCTATCACCTTTCCTCTTTGCATTAGAACACAGCCTAGTCCTTGCCCTGACGCGTCGCAATAAACCACGAAGTCATCACAACCTTCAGCAAGAGTGAGAATTGGTGCATCACAGAGTTTTTGTTTAAGGGTTTGGAAGGCTTCTTCTTGTTTGGGTCCCCATATGAAGGGTTTTCCTTTATGAGTTAAAGCCATGAGTGGTACAACAATGCAGGAGAAATTTGAAATGAAACGGCGATAATAACCAGCCAAACCAAGGAATGATCTTACTTCGGTTGGTGTACGTGGCGCTTGCCATTCTTGTACTGCTTTGATCTTTGAGGGGTCGACATGTATTCCCTTGTCATTAACAACATGTCCAAGGAATTGTACCTCTTTTAACCAGAATTCGCATTTGGAGAATTTTGCGTAAAGCTTTTCATTCTCTAAGAGTGTAAGGATGAGTCGAAGGTGCCGTTCATGATCATACTTAGACTTTGAATAAATGAGGATGTCGTCGATGAAGACTATAACAAAACGATCGAGATAGGGTTTGCAGACTCTGTTCATTAGATCCATGAAGACAGCTGGAGCGTTGGTTAAACCAAATGGCATGACCATGAATTCATAATGACCATAACGAGTTCGGAAGGCGGTCTTTGGGACGTCTTCTTCATGCACTCTGAGTTGATGATAACCAGAACGAAGGTCGATTTTTGAAAAACAGCTGGCGCCTTGAAGTTGGTCAAGAAGATCATCAATGCGAGGTAATGGATAGCGATTTTTGATCGTTAACTTGTTGAGTTCTCTGTAGTCGATGCACATGCGAAACGTTCCATCTTTCTTCTTCACAAAAAGGACAGGTGCACCCCAAGGCGAGGAGCTAGGACGTATGAATCCTTTGTCAGTCAACTCTTGCAATTGACTGGCTAGCTCTTGCATTTCAGAAGGGGCTAACCTATAAGGAGACTTTGCAACTGGTGTAGCACCAGGTATAAGATCGATACGAAATTTGACTTCTCTCACGAGAGGAAGTCCTGAAATGTCGTCAGGAAAAACTTGCGGAAAATCTTTTACTACTGGGAGGTCTTCAAGTTTCTTCTCCATAGTTCCCTTTTTGACGACATGGGTTAAAAATGCGACATAATTCTTGCGAAGATATTTTCGAGCTTGAAGACAGGACATTAATCTGAGCCCTTTCGATGAGGTTTCTCCAAAGATTAGTAGAGTCTGACCGTTTGTAAGAGGAATGCGTATAAACTTTTCGCGACATACAACCTCAGCCTGATGTTGGCTGAGCCAGTCCATACCAATTATAATGTCAAAGCTTCCCAACTTCATAGGAATAAGGTCAACTGGAAAGTCGTGATCGTTTAAGGTGAGAGTACAATTTCCTATAATAAAGTTTAATGAGATCGGTTTCCCGTCAGCAACTTCTACTGTTATGGATTCCATGAGCTTATCACGAATTTGGTTTAGGATGGGTTCAAACTCTAAGGACACAAAACTTTTATCCGCGCCAGTATCAAACAACATGGATGCATAACTACCATTGATAGAACGTATCGTTAACCACATTGCTGTCAGCTCTAGCCTGATTAGCATTGATGTTGAAGGCTCTTCCTCTTGCAGGTGGAGGAGCTTGGTTAGCTTGATTCACCGAATTTGCTTGGGCTTGAGCATGTATAATGTTCACCAAACGTGGACAAGTGTTTCTAAAGTGGCTTGGGTCTCTACAATTGTAGCAAGCCCACATAGGTTGCACCATGGGATAGTTGGGTTGGTAGTATGATTGGGCTAAATGTTGGGTAGGTGGTAGTAGTAGGGGTTGTTGAGCTTGACCCATTATTTGATGGTGGGTTTGGGTTGAGGGCTGGTGGCGGTTCGTTTGCTGAGGTATGCGACAGGTTTGAACAGTGTGACCTGCGCTACCGCAGCCGGTGCAATGTTGGCAGGGATGATCAGGAAGGTGATGGTATTGGCAACGGTTGCATTTTGGTAATGGGCCAGAGTATGGCCTTTTATATGGTGCAGGTGAGGGGCAACTTGGGTAATGGGTGCAGCAGGGATAGGGTAATTGGTTTGTGTGACAGCGAAGTTTCTGGTGTTACGTTTCCTCTTGTTAACAAACTTAGAGGAGGAGGTGGAATGGTTTGAAGTTTGGCCCTCAACAGGGGCTTTC
The DNA here is from genome assembly GCA_947069175.1 of Scalesia atractyloides. NCBI lineage: Eukaryota > Viridiplantae > Streptophyta > Magnoliopsida > Asterales > Asteraceae > Scalesia > Scalesia atractyloides. The sequence goes on along the minus strand of CAMTDV010000001.1, from coordinate 48,111,035 downwards.
TTTTTCAACTCTTTAAATTTACCGTTGCGAATTCGATTCTCGGTCAGTTCAGTAGCTAGTTCCATAGCAGCTTCAAGTGTTGCTGGCGAAGTGCTGAGAACTGAATCTTGAATTTTCGAGGGAAGACCTCGAATATAATGCTCAACTAGGCGGTAAACTGGGGTGAACAAGTTAGGGACCATCTGGTTCAACTCTAAAAACCTCTTATTGTAGGAAGTATGATCTCCCTCCTTTTGCTTCAGTGAATGAAATTCGTCCTCTAACTTTTTAATCTCACTTCTAGGACAGAATCGTCTCGTCATGATTTCCCTTAACTCCTCCCACGTTAAGGCCATTGCATCTTCAATTCCCCTCTTACCCTTTTCAGTATTCCACCAGGTAAGAGCTACCCCAAATAGTCTCCCGGTTGCGTATCGTACCTTGCGATCCTCGGGACAATCGCAGTTGAGGAAGGTGTTTTCCATTTCCTCAAACCAGTGGAGGAGAGCAGTGACACCTTCGGTCCCTTCAAATTTCGGAGGATCGCAAGACTTGAAATGTTTATATGAGCACTTGTTGGTAGGAGGGTTGCCGATGTTCTGGTCTTCTTGCTGGGGAGGATTGGTGGGATTTGTGGCAAGAGCTTGTTGTACTTGAACCACAATGTCAGGAAGTACCGCGGCCATTTGTTTTGCGATTTGAGTGGCCAACCGTTCGTGTGACCTTCCTGATTTTCTACCCCTCGTTGTTGCCTAGCCGACATCTACAGGAACATACGTAAGAAGATTATGAGTTTATGGAGTCTTTTTAGGTGTCACGTGTCTTAAAGAAAATGAAAATAACCTAAATATCAATAATGCAACTACATCCATAGGATGTCTTCGGTTTGCTCATGTTGGGCCTCAAATGTCCCCCATACCTTCACCTTATAGTCATGTGGGCCCCCATGACTATTGGCTTGGTAGGATTCACATTAGTATTGGCGGTTTAACACTCGCATCACCCGAATGAAAACCATGAAATATGTTTACGAGATGTATGGTCGGAATGTGTCCAGGTGTGGACACAATAACAACTCAAAGTGGGGTTAGCTCACACGACGTTTGGTATAGCATGCTTTGGCCTAATAGGTACTTCGTACTCTCATCGTTAGTCCCCAGGTAGGCAAACTGGTCCTTTATTTTGGATTTATACGAATGCCAGCCTAGACAGGACGTTCCGACTACCGGTACTTGTACCCTTCCAGTTACTACATGCCCGTCATGAGAACTCAATTTGATGTGATTTGAAAATACAGAAATCATTGCAAAAACAATCATGTGTGTGCTCGCATGGATATGATATGTTATGAGAATATGATTCATGATAGGCATTATATAATAATATGTACTTATGAACATGCTTACATAACATTGAATGCAACATTAAACATAAAACATATAAACATCATGAATTTTGCATGTAACACACAAAATCTTAAAAATTTCTAATTAACTATAGTATAGGCTCTAAGGGTCTAATAACCTATCCTATATCCCTATAGTCATGGCTCTGATACCAATCTGTCACACCCCGACCCGCAGCGGAATAAGAGTCGGGGCATAATTGGGTTATCACCAAAGCTCATGATATTTACTAATATGTTTCATATTTATTTAAATCAAAATTACATCCTCAATATTCCAAACATGTTCATACAAATACAAAGAAAATAATCAACTAAACAATCCAAGCTCTAAACCAGTTTATTCTTCTAAGCCAATCCTATGTGTTTCTTGCTGTAGCTGGATCACCTGTATCATGTGTAAAAATGGGGGTTTTTGGGTCAACATAAGTTGGCGAGTGAACCTTGTTAGTTAAACATTTATTATTGATTTCTTGTTATCATTATTAAGGAAAAATTGTGCAATAGTCATATGTGAGCAAATGTAAATAATCATACAATAACAATAACAACCACAAACAATAACATACAATAACATATCAACTTGCATAAATATATAACATGAATGAAACTGTATATGTTGGTAACGTCACGTTCACGCTCATAATGTAATGGGGAACGGACGGCCTATGATGAATGTCTGTGCGATCAAGGCTCAATCAAACGGAGCCGATCGTATGTTGGCAACGCCCGGTTCACGCTCATAATGTAATGGGGAACAGCTCAACGCTCATAATGTAATGGGGAGCGGCGGCCTATGATATTGCATGTACTGAAAATGATAAATTAAATCTAAACAATAACTACACAAACAGTTGATACAAGCTGAATATACATTTGCTCATGAATATGATGTATGCACAATGATTTAAATATAATAAATGGAAAGACACATGATACACCCCAAAAACGTGATTAAAACGGGGAATTTGTAGAGATTCACTCACATTGGATGCGTTCGGTTGAAGATTATGAAATGCGCACGAGTTTGGAAGATTGATCGACGAGACTTAACGAACCTAAATAATAACGGGAAGTACGGTAAATGAATGGATTTTATTAATAATTTTAATAAGATTTTTATATATATTTTTGTGAGTTTAAGGCTATTTTCTACCTTTGAAAACATTATTTTTAAGTATTTTTAATTGATTTTTAAATTAAACAAATAAATAAAAATATAAAAAAAATGTTGACTTTTTGCGTTGACCATTGACCGTTGACCGGGACCGTTGACTGTTTGACCGGTTCATGTGTGCGCCGAGTAAGGCTCGAAACCGAGACCTCCCGTACACGTGCACGCAGCTCTACCAACTGAGCTACGTGTCTAACCCGAAATATTTCTGTTTTTAATTATATTTATGTACTGTTTTAATTTATTCAAAATTCATTTATTTTTAAAAAGGATTTTAATTATCGAACCGGTGCCGTCAACAGGTCTCGAACCCGGGACCTGTGGGTTAATGTGCACACAGTCCACCGCTGGACTGTGTGTCTAACCTGGTTAATAATCCGGTTTTTATTATACTTAACATGATTCTGTGAGTTATCCCGGTTCGATTAAAAAGGGCATTTTTATTTCAAGAGAGTGAGGTTGGGACAGGGATCGAACTCGAGACGTGCGTGTATTGTTTGCACACAGTCCACCGCTGGACTGTGTGTCTAACCCGTTCAATATACTAATTTTAATTAATCTTATAATATAACTGAACTTCGTCTTCTTCACTCAAGATTACAGATAATGATAATTCGACTGATTCATGTCTAATTCGATTAACAAGCATTCAAATGACTAAAATGAAATGGCAGGGAAAATTTCGGAAGTAAACATACCGGAGAAACGATCTATCTCAGAATTCCGGCGAAGTCATCGGCTCTGTTTTTACGGATTTCGTCTGAGCGGACAGATTAACAATTTTGATTAGCTAGATGCGGAATTGAAGCACTAAACAAGAGTTATCAGAAGGTTTGAATGACTCTACCGTTTCACAGCGGAAAATAGGAATTTTCAGAAGTTCTCCGGCAAGAGTTGATTATCCGATAACGTCGCCTGGGATTGATTCTGGGTGATGGATTGATGTTAGTAATGGTCTATCAATGGAATGGAACAGAAAGAGTCGAGTTATTTACCGTTTTGAGGTGTGTCTCGGTTTTCCGGCGACTTGCAGAGAATTCCGGCGATGATCAGAAAGTAATTCCGACGACCAGAAAAATAGAGTAAACGTGAAATTAGAAGCTCTGGGAATGTAATTGAATAGCGAGATGAGGGTTTGTTGAAGTAATTCCAGAAATGAATGTTTTCGGTTATAAAAACCAAACATCACCTGAATTCAAGTTCATTAACGACTGAATTGATTTAAGATGTCGGTTTATCGGTTATGATCAAGATTCCGCGAGCACTCAACCGTCTTGGACGGTTTGAAAGCCGATATCGGTTTCAGTTGGCGCAACAGGTTGATTCTCAGTTGAACATATGATTTAATTGCTTCCTAGAACTAACAGAAAAACATCAAGTGGCGGAGTGGTTATATGTGTGTGAGTTAAGTCTTCGAGGATTTCACCCGGCTGACCCGGGTTCGAAACCGGCAGCCGGTTTCTTTTTTTATTTATTTTATTTTCACTTTTTATCAAATATAGTTTATAAATTCTAAATTGTCTATTAATTATGTATCGTTTAAAATTAAAATAAGCCATAAATACGCAACGAAATTTTTATATCTTGATATTCGATTACAAACGAAGCGGGTTTGGAAAACCCGTTTTTGACAAATGTTACAACTCAGAGGTATAAACTAACATGTTGACACTTTTAATCCCTCCATTATGCAACTTTTACATTTTTACAGAATTAACCTCTATCGTCCAACAACGGGCACGCATGAGAGTTAGGACTTTGTAAAGGATCATTCAGAGGCTAATTATATGCATGTTGACATATAATCACTCAGAGGCTAAGTTTTGAGCATGTTGGCACCTTTAGTCCTTATTAGTCTTTAATATACTAAAAAAATACAACACGTGTCACTATACTATTGGACACGATTTTACGAGGTGTTACATCCTCATCCCCTCAAAAGAAATCTCGACCTCGAGATTTTATTAAAAAAGATGGGGGTACTATTGTCGCATAATGGACTCAACCTCCCATGTCTACTCGGGGCCTCTAAAGGCGTCCCATTTAACCTTTACTATAGGTATCAATTTCCTTCGGAGCTTCTTAACCTGTCGATCCTCGATCGAAATTGGTTTTCTGAACCAACCTCAGGTTTTCATCTATTTGCACATCTTTATGTGACATTGCTAGCGATTCATCAGCTAGATATTTCTTAAGATTACTGATGTGGAACACATCATGAATTCCACTAAGCTCCAGAACCGACACATTCGACTATCTCGAATGGTCCTATATATCTTGGGATCAGCTTGCCTTTTATTCCGAATCTCATTACACTCTTCCAAGGTGATACTTTCAGCATAACTTTGTCCCCTACTAGGAACTTAAGAGGTTTACGCCTCTTGTCAACATAGCTCTTCTGCCTATCCGTGGCAGCTTTGAGACGATCACGGATTTGCATAATCTTTTCCATGGTCTCCAGGACAATTTCTGGTCCGGATAGTTGGGCTTCCCCAACTTCTACCTAACACACGGGCGTTCAACATTTGCTCCCATACAAGGCCTCAAAAGGAGCAGCCTTGATGCTCGTATGATAACTATTGTTATAGGAGAATTCTATCAGGGGTAAGTGGTCATTCCAACTTCCACCTAAATTAATTACACATGCCCGGAGCATGTCTTCCAAAGTTTGAATAGTACGCTCACTTTGACCATCAGTCTGCGGATGGTAAGCCGTACTAAAGTTTAATCGTGTGCCTAAAGATTGTTGGAAACTTTTCCAAAAATGAGAGGTATGTCTAGTATCTCTATCAGATACAATAGATATTGGCACACCATGTAGGGACACAATCTTGTCTACATACAACTTAGCCAATTTGTCTGAATTATACGTTTCCTTTATTGGCAAGAAATGTGCTAACTTAGTCAGCCTATCCACAATGACCCAAATAGTGTCATTTCCGCTTTTGGTCTTAGGTAACTTGGTAATCAAGTCCATAGTTACCATTTCCCATTTCCATGTGGGAATTTCCAATTGTTGTAGAAGTCCTGACGGCTTTTGATGTTCGACCATAACTTTCGAACACGTCAGACACTTAGCTACAAAAGTGGCCATGGATTTCTTCAAACCCATCCACCAATAATTCTTCTTCAGATCTTGATACATTTTGTCACCTCCAGGGTGAACTGAGTATCTTGTGTTATGCGCTTCTTGGAGGATTAGATCTCTAAGTCCTCCAAAGATTGGGACCCGTATCCTTTCATTAAATCTAAGGATTCCATATCTTCCAGGCGTTAACTGATCAATAGTTCTGCCTAATCTTTCATTAGTAGCATTGGCCTCTAATAAGGCTTTCTTTTTCGCATCTAATAGCTTCTCATTCAAGTTATTTCTGAGCTCTATGCTCTTGGCGTTAATCCTGATAGGTTTAACCTTTTCTTTGCAACTTAAGGCGTTAGCTACTATGTTTGCCTTACCGGGATAATAGCGAATCTCGCAATCATAGTCAATAAGCATTTCCATCCATCGGCGTTGTCGCATGTTCAATTGTTTCTGATTGAACAGGTGTTGGAGACTTTTATGGTCTGTGTATATAATACGCTTTGTGCCATATAAGTAATGTCTCCACAGCTTTAGTGCAAACACAACGGCATCCAATTCCAAATCATGGGTGGTGTAATTCCTTTCGTGCACCTTTAACTGTCATGATGCATAGGCAATCACTTTGCCTTTTTGCATTAGCACACAACCCATGTTAGTGTGCGATGCATCACAATAAACAACGAAGTCTTCAACACCTTCGGGTAGGGATAGCACAGGAGCATTGCTCAACTTGTGTTTAAGAATCTCAAAGGATTCTTGTTGTTTTGGACTGCAATTAAATTTAACATTCTTATGAGTCAAGGTAGTTAAAGGAGTGGCTATCCTTGAAAAGTTCTCAATGAACTCCTATAGTAACCAGCCAATCCTAAGAAGCAACGAATTTCCGATGGGGTTTGGGCGTTTCCCAATTCATTATAGCTTCTATTTTTGTGGGATCCACTTGGATACCTGCTCACTTACCATATGTCCAAGAAACTGGACTTCTCTAAGCCAAAACTCACACTTAGAGAACTTAGCATAAAGCTTCTCTTGCCTTAGTAGTTCTAAGATGCACCGAAGATGTTTCTCATGATCAACTTGATTACGAGAATAAATAAGTATGTCGTCTATGAAGACAATGACAAACTTATCCAAATATGGTTTGCAGACTCTATTCATGAGATCCATGAATACTGCAGGTGCATTTGTGAGCCCAAAAGGCATCACTAAGAATTCATAATGACCATATCGGGTCCTGAAGCCAGTCTTAGGAAAATCTTCTCTTCTAACCTTCAGCTGATGATGCCCTGATCGTAAATCGATCTTGGAGAAGTAACTAGCCCTTTGAAGTTGGTCAAATAAATCATCGATCCTGGACAATGGATAATGATTCTTGATTGTTATCTTGTTTAGCTCACGGTAATCAATACACATCCGCATTGAACCGTCTTTCTTTTTAACAAAGAGGATAGGAGCTTCCCGAGGTGAGGAACTAGGCTGAATAAAGCCTTTCTCTAAGAGTTCATCCAATTGAACACTTAACTCCTTCATTTCCGTCGGTGCTAGCCTATATGGAGCTCTAGCTACTGGTGCTGACCCTGGTATGATATCAATCCTAAACTCCACTTGTCTGTCTGGAGGTACGCCTGGTAATTCTTCGCGGAATACATCATGATATTCTGAAATAACTAGGAGGTCTTCAATGTTCGGCTTAGGCTCGTTAATAGTGACTTGTGCCATGTAAATGACACAACTTTTCCTTAAACACTTGGATGCCTTAAATAACGACACATTGTCTGGCAATCCATAGTGTGAATCTCCATGGATGGTATCGTTTCACCAGATGGGGTTTTAATCTTGACGAGTTTCTATCGCAGGCAATGCGGGCTTGGTTATGAGATAACCAATCCATGCCTAAAACTACATCGAACCCCGCAAATTTCATTGGAAAAAGAGAAATAGGAACAAAATGGTTCTTAATGGATATAGAGCATCCATCAAGAACAAAAGATGCTATTTCTAAAGTTCCATCAGCAAGTTCTACTTCATATGTTATATCTAGAGTTCTTATGGGCAAGTTTAATAGTTTACTAAACTTATGATCAACAAAATATTTATCTACACCCCAATAAAAAAGAACTCTAGCATAGATATTATTAATGAGGAATGTACCTATTATGACATTGTTGTCATTAACAGCCTCTCTTACAGTCATCTGAAAGGCACGAGCATTCCCCTTCTTGGCCTCTCCAGGCTTTATATTATTACTCTTAAGATTCTTAGGGCAATTAGTCTTAATATGCCCTTTTTCATTGCAGACGTAACATACGATATCCTTAAGATCCTTGCATTCTAGGGTCTTATGCCCCTTTCTCTTATAGATACCACAGGGTTTGGCTTGTGGATCATAACTACGCTGTCCCCAGTGCCTGCGGTTGCAAGTCTTGCATGTCAGAGTCACAGCCGACTTGTTTTGATTCCTTTTGAACCCGAATCTCCCTTTATTCTTCTTATTAAACCTTTGGGAGTTGTCATCTTCTCTTTTTCTTTTCCTTTCAGTTTCAGACTTAACTGATTTTTGCCTCACTTGATCAAGGGTGAGGGATAGGGATAGGTCAACAACGGACCTATAGGTACGAGGCTGAGCAGCCTTTACCATACCCTTAATTTCAGCAGCTAACACATTGATAAAACGCGCAATGCGTTTGGTTTCAGGGGTGATCAAATAGGAAACTAACCTAGATAGGGAGTTAAAGTCAGAAACGTACTTCTGACAATCTAGGTTCTTCATTGAAAGAGACAAAAAGTCTGTCTCTAATTTCTCCACTTCATGAGGTGGGCAGTAAGTTTCCTTGACTAATTCGACAAACTTAGGCCATCCAAAGTTGTATAGGTGGACTTTACCCGTAGATTGGATCATAGCTTTCCACCAGATCGTGACATCACCCTGAAAGGACTGTGATACATATTTGACCACATCCTTATTAGCATAGCTGCTGATATCTACGATTGTCTCCATCTCATCCAGCCACTTTAGGGCTTCCACAACTCCATTCCCCCATTAAAATCTCAGGGCTTGCAAGAGACGAAATATTTATAGGTACATCCGTTTTTAACAAAACGGGTCCTATCAGCAAAATCCATTTTCTTTGGAATGCGAAGACTGAACGGAGCTCTCCTTATGAGCTGAGGATGGGGTAATCGATAATGGTCTAGATCGAGTAGCACTCGACTCTTTAAGCTTTTCTATGGCCTTTCCCATGGCCTTTTCAACAGCTGCATCAATGAGAGCTTGGAAGTCGTCATTATTAATGGTTCTATTTTCAGCACTATTAGAGTCAATATCCCTGTCACTAATGGACATAAAACATGGCACATTGGCCTGTCACTAATGGACATAAAATATGGCACATTGGCCTGTCACTAACGGACATAAAATATGGACAGGGGTTATATTAACCATAGCTGTCGTTGTCATTTTGACAATATAATTGCTCAAAGGCAAATCATCACTAAATGGATGTTAAATCAAAGCCCCAAAGGGAATACATCACTAATGGATGTTTTAATCATCCCCAAAGGCAATACATAACTAATGGATGTTTAATCATAGCCCCAAGGACAATACATCACTAATGGATGTTTAATCATAACCCAAGGGCAATACATCACTAATGGATGCTTAATCATAGCCCCAAGGGCAATACATCACTACTGGATGTTTAATCACAGCCCCAAGGGCAATACATCACTAATGGATGTTTAATCATAGCCCCAAGGGCAATACATCACTAATGGATGTTTAATCATAGCCCCAAAGGCAATACATCACTAATGGATGTTTTAATCATCACACTGATGATATTAGCTGGGATCAAATTTGATCACGTAGGCTATATATGGTTAGGACATAGTCCATTACCTTGAAGGCTAGTGTGGTTCCTCAAGTCACACTACCAGGAGTATGAACATTCCTGAATGTTAACATAAGAGTACCTTAATGGTTGATTAATAGTCCCGGTCGCATTGGGCCTTAACGACATGGAGTCTTGAACCTAAGTCCACCACTTCTGGATAGAAGGATAACTTCCCTTAACTATCATGATAGAAGGCCCTTTTATACTTAACTATCATTTATAATGTTGGCCAATTATGTAGTCTGTGCCACTTGGCTAATCAAAACCATTAAGATCTTTTTGGAATTATATCGCAGAGCACAAATTTCGGGTAAAATCGAGACGCTCGCTTGAAGAGGATGAATACATATATGTAATTCCAAAAATACTTCATTAAATTCCAAATAGAAATTACAATACTAAAACAATGAAATAAATTGTCCATGCAAGGACTACAGAAATAAAAATGTCCACGCAGGGATTAAGGAAATAACAATGTCCTCGCAGGGACTAACATAAGTTATTAGAAAAGACTTCACTCGTCCTTCTTTCCCTTAACCAATTTGGAGAGTTTCTTGAAGAACTTGTTTGTCTTCTTCTCCATTTTCTCTGCTTGTTGTTGCATTTCTTTCATTCGTTCTAAGGCTTCGTTAATGGCCTTAAGTGGTGGCGGAGGTTGTGGTTGTGGCATAACTGGATACTGGTACCCATAAGTTGGATATCCAGTAGGTGGATAAGCAGGTGGGAAAGGAGACGGGTAAAGTGCGTTATGCATGACCGCTTGCATGTAAGGGTCATGCTACCATGCTTGATAGTCTACTTGTGTATTTGGGTTAAAAGGATCATATCCAGACGTGTCTGGATATGTGGGGAGTGGGTTAGTATAACCTGATGGTGGTGGTTGAACTGTAGGTGTTGGTGTTGGTTCCAACACAGGTGACGCATTATAGGGTTCACCCATTTGTGGGTCCTCGTGAATAGTTGGGTAAGGTTTGGGCAAAGGTGACAGCGATTTCGACCGTTGGTCCGCACACACTGACATACGTGTTCCTCTTTTCCTCCTTGGCGGTTCTGATGGCGATTGGGGTTGTTCCACCGGTTCCATGTGCACAACTTCTTGCACGGGATGTGGTTGGGAGTGATAGGAAGGAGTATTGGCGAAGGTAAACTGGTTCCAATATTGGTCCCACTCATTAGGATCTTGGTATGGTGATCCGGCATAAGAGTTTGAATAACTCGATATCTCTATGGGACGCGTATGCGATCCCAACGGCGGCATCTCCAGGTCAGAGTCCTCGTCCATGGGGTTTGGTTGGTCCAACTGATTTTGATCAGCTGGAGGTGTATTTAAATATTGGTTTGGATTAAACTCATCATGTTAAGAATTATGAGAGTGATGGGAGTGGTGCGAATGGTACGAGTGGTAAGAACTTTCAGTGTGGGTAGGAGAATGTTGGGCAAATGGCCATGAATCCCCCGAGTCCTCATAAGGGTTCGGGTGATGTGGATGTGAAGGGATATGTCCTGAAGGTCCTCCCCTCATTGGTCCTTTGCCTCTTCCTCGTACACGTGGCGGCATTTTCCTGTTAAAAAAAATGCAAAAACAATACTAATAAGTTAATAATGAAATGAGTAATCCTAGGTCAATGCCTAGACTCGGAAGTCTAAGAAATGTGCTCGTGTAAGTTTGAGATTAAACACAAGAATACTGTTTAATTCTCTCAAACGTTGGCTCTTATACCAACCTGTCACACCCCGGATTTCCAACCCAAATCCATACACCGGTGGGCTCGGGTGCGGAGTATCATAATGTAAGTTGATAACATCATTGTCAATTAAACACGGCACAGCGGAAGTCTTGGAATAAAATTACTATTACAAACCAAATGTTCGAAATAAAATAATATACAGCGCGTAATAGAAGATCCATAGGAGGATCATAAAATGTACAAAGAAAGAATATAAAACAGACTTTAGGGCATATCTAAGGATTTGCAAGATCCTCTTATTTCACTACCGAGCAGCTTCCGGCCTATTTCGTATTGAACCTGCAAGCTTAGTCTTTTGAAAATACGTCAGCTTTCGCTGGTAAATACACTCGACTGACTCATTTTGAAAACAATTTAGAAATTAGATTTAAGTGCACATGGCACAATCTTTTATAACTTGGGAAAGTTACTTTGTAACCTTGTTAACAGATTCACATGTTTGTCCATAAATACAGGGCCTAGTACAAAGACCGAGACATGATTAAGTACACACCACTTAGAACTCACGGAGGAGTTATCCCCAACGTGTTGGGTAATTTGCATTTGAGCGTCTGTAAGGTGTATGCCTACACCCCGTGCTAAGGTCATGGCCATTATCTAATGTAATGAGCCGAGGATATCCAGGACACGGTAATTAACCCCCGATGTTTTAGTTATCAAACAAAACTGATTAAAACGGAATATGCAGATTTACTAGCCACAATCCGGCATTCGATTGATCCCATTTCCGACCAAGCATAATAATTTACCGTATCCCAAGCCCGTATAGGGAAAATAAGTCAAGAGTATTTACCTGAATTAGCCTTGTTTAAAATGCAAGATTATATTCCAGCCGTATTCAAAATGAACTAAGTGTGGATAGCATTTACCGGAAGGCTCTAGTCTGGATTATGGCATAAGCTAACCAATTAAAATGCTAATGGTCTTATGAAAGTCATAGACTTAGACCGACTAGCGTAATGGATCAAAATCGGTACGCTAGATTAATTGACGATCGGATTGAATGTAGTTGAAACCCAACAAGTATCTTGACTTGTATAAAATGGGTAAACAATTAACATTCTGAATTTTGAAACTTAAATGACAAGGTTAGACCCGTTTCGGTTAATTTTCGTAAACTAGTTACATATACTTAACCATACGCATATCAGCGATATCGGGTAACCGGATGAGTCATGGACAAGTTCTATATGCCATTATACTTTAATTAAGTTGTAATATCAACAGGATATCAACTTATATGCCCGTTAAGGTTTTAAAATGAAACTATGCTTCATGAGGGCATTTCGGTAATTTCATGAACTTGAATATAATTGATGTTATAACTATAAGTATTCTGGAAAAATAACTTATTTATGATATAATATAAGTAGGATATTGATTATATGTGTAATTTATCCTTTATGACCAAACTATGCACCGAAGGGGCATTTTAGTCATTTTACACATAGTTTATAATTTATTCGGGATTCTGAGTTTTTATATCTTGTACCTACTGTAAAATATCTAAAATAAGTTTTATAATCAGTAGGTAACAAGTCTTGGTTGGTAAATATGGTTTAAAACCATACTATGCGCTGAAACGACGCTTATGTCGAAAAATGACGATTTATGCGATGTTTAACGAAAAACGATGTTAAGGTTAGATTAAAATGTCTTAATATGTTATTTAATATAACATATCAGTAGGTAAATGATTTACCTTGAAAAGATATGATTAAAACCATTTTATAAGCCATTAGGGCTTTATGGTCATTTACCGACATGTTACAAGGACTTGTTCATAAACTCAGTTTATGATCTGATTTAACATCCCAAATAATCCTACGTATAATATTACATCAGTAGAAAGCTTATTTTCAAGTTCATTATCTTTTAAACCTTACTTTATGCAAAAAGGGCATTTTAGTCAAAGTGGCATAATTACGGAACTTGTGCATAAACTTAGATTCTGATTATGATCATGTAATATAACCTCAGAAGGTTATGCCACATTATATTAAGATCATAATGCAACTTTATTAGAGTAGGTAACTAATCTAAATCGGGTCAGAATCGAAAGTCAAAGCAGAAGTCAAACTTCGCGACTTTCGGTTGCAAACCGACCCTAGGACTGACATTGACGAGCCGAAAATGTTCTTACATGATCTAATAATTATTACCAACTTTTTTAAGTGTCAAAACAGGTTTCATAACATATATATGATCAACTTATGATTTTTCCAAAAAATGGCCTGTTTGACTTTTTAATATCATAACTTTGACCCGTCAATTGGTCTAGCAAACGTGATCTTCAGGAGGTGCGCTTTATAGGGACTAACACCTACCTTATTACGATCACTTAGCCATGTTCGTTACGAACACTAGCTGGACCATAATGGTCATAACCGAAAGTCAAGGCGTTTTCCGTAAAACGCTGGACTTTTGGCTATAAAAGCCTATAAACGAAAATGCAAGAGCAAGGAACACTTACAAGAGGTACCTGGAATGAAATAGAACTTAGTTGGATGCTCCTTTCAGTTAGGAACTTCTAGAGGAGGGAGAAAAGTTGAAAATGAGAAAGGTGCAAATTCAAAGGTTGAACCTTTGCACCTATTTATAGTTGGAGATCTTGAAGGAGGTGATGCCATGTGTTAAGGGGTGTAAGAGGAAGCTTACAAGTGTCCTAAAACGTGGCATAGCAGTTTGGAAGACCATGGTTTCGATTTAGTGGTTTTTGGCACCATTGTGTGGTGGCCAAGGAAATTTTCTGCAGACACAGGCCTCTCGCACCCCGCGAGAGGCCATGGCCAAGCCTCTTGTGCCTCGCAAGCGCCCCATGTCAGGTTTCAAAATTTGACACTTTAGCCCTCAACTTATAAAATCCTTTTAAACCTTCCTAAAACACCTTTTTGGCATATTTAGCCCTTCGTAGCCAATACTTGGCATACCCGGGGTTATGCCCGGACATTGTCGCGCTCTCGGTTTGTTAAAAGTTCACGCATAGGTATAAATTAAATGTTGACACTTTTAATCCCTCCATTATCCAACTTTCACATTTTTACAGAATTAACCTCCGTCCAACAACGGGCACGCATGAGAGTTAGGATTTTGTAAAGGATCACTCAGAGGCCCATTATATGCATGTTGACATATCAGTCACTAGGAGGCTAAGTTTTGAGCATGTTGACACCTTTAGTCCTTATTAGTCTTTAATAGACTAAAAAAAATACAACACGTGTCACTATACTATTGGACATGATTTTATGAGGTGTTACATTAAAGTCATCCTGAATATTAAATTTAGGCACACAACCACTACAGTCATCCATCCTAGTCAAATTACTACAGTTATCCTGAATAGAAGTACTGTTTTTCTTGTTACAATTCCAGGCAAACCAGTTAACTGTGGAATAACTATCGCCTGAGTATCCAATTCCTATTTTTGATCCTCCACAGTCATCATCCTCATCGCACACATCTTCTTTATGCTTAAACATATTTGCATTACTTTCATAATTTCATTTTTGTAAAGACATTTTGAGCAAACAGATCATGTTTATCAATTAAGTCATTTTTAGGATGAGGAGATGGCATAGGTACATCGTTTTTGCTGTGCGGGGGAGGAAAGATTTTTCTTTCGTTTCTGAGCTTATCCTTGTATCCAATCACATCCTTCAGGAATGTCGGTCGTCGACAATTTTCAATATAAACCAGTGCCTTTTGACTAACTTTCCATTTATCAATTGTGATTTGCAGTTTGTTATTTTCATTTTGAGTTTTTTCTAATCTTTCAGTTAGATCATTTATGATAAAATCTTTTCTAAAAACAAATTCTTTTAATGTCTACATCTTAGCCAAAGTTGAGTTCAACTTTCTTTGATATGCAGCTTCGTTTTCTTTCGGTTCTTGGTTAACTTTCAAAACCTTTTCTTTTTCTCTAATCAGGTCACGGTTGAGTGATTTGTAATGTACCACGATGTTCAAACATGGTTGGGAGCATAGGTTTGCTTTAAATTCATATGGTATGCTGTTTACCAAATCCTTATCCTCTATGTCTTTTGCAGACTCAACTTTCATGACAGCTGCAGAAGTTCCAACTTTCTCATTCTTGATGTCGCCTGTTGCTCCTTGGATCCTCTTGTTCGATTCAGTCTTCTCAGCCTCCTTCTTTCCCTTTTCTGTAGTTGGTTCAGTAGGAACGATTATGCTTTTAAACCTTTGTCACCCTTGGGAATTCTTGCAGCTTGCTTCTCAACGCAGTTTGATGAAATGAGATAGGTGCGGTAAGAGATTTTAGCCATGAGTGCCTTGTTGACTTCTGCTTTTGCTTTAGATATATCTTCTGCCCTGTCATATCTTCTACCACCAATGCTTTTAGGGTGTTACTAGCAACATTTTCACTCCCCTCCATAGCTATTGGCCTTCTTGTCGGAATAACTTCAGCATTTTCTTTTTTCACCAGTGGGCACTCTTTCTTAAAGTGACCCAGATTCTTGCAGTTGTAGCATCTTAGCTTGGACTTGTCAAAACCGTCTTTTCCCAGTGCCAGTCTCTTTCCTGTTTTGTCTTGAAACTTCTTTAGTCGAGGGTAATCATTGCCATTTGCCACTTCTAGTCCATTTCCTCCATATCATCCGGATCTACGTGATACATGTCTTCAGCAGTGAGAAAATCCCTTTTTAGCTCACCTGACATGAGAGCTTCATAGCTACTCAGGAAGGTGTTAAACAACGCAACATGTTTAGTGGATATCTTGAGTGCTTGAGCATCACCAACCACTGTAGTCTTCTCGTTAGATGATGGGGCCTTTGTAGAGCTTGCGGAAGCGTTAGGTAAGATGCGTTAGCACTTTGAGAATTTGAACCAAAGGAGGTTACGGGGGCAAGGAATGCCATATTTTTGGGAACAGAACCACCAGCAACAGATTGAGTTATTTATGAGAGTATCTTGCTTGATTCATTTATCTCTTGAGTACATCCATTTCGAAGGCCTTCAGTGTATTGATCAGTTCTAAAAGGGTGACAAGAGTGATACTGGTCACGAAGGTTCTTTTGATCATCATACATTGTAGGCTCCATTCTTTTGCAAGAGAGTCCAAAAGTTTCTTGATGGAGGCATAGTTGGAAACAGGATTGCCAACTTTTTTCATTTTTGTTAGCACGCTCAAAAATCGACTAATAAGATCTGACAAGCTTTCACCACGAACACTCCCGAACATATCATATTCTTTCTGAACCATATCTCTTTTGTTATCTATTAACTCTTCATTCCCTTCATAGTGATGAATAAGGGCTAACCACCATTCGTGAGCTGAAGTGTATTCTTCAAATAGATTGTTATCATCCTTGGATAGAGCCATTGTTAGAGCAGCATGAGCCCTACGATCGCGTTGAATGAGAGTCCTATCCTCCTCAGTGAATGTTGAAGGGTCTTCATTGGTTGTTCGAATATTGTTGCGAATTACCAAAGGAACATGCGGTCCTACGGTGATAGACATCCATTGAGTATATTTTGTATACTCAAAGAATGCTTTGATTCAATTCTTCCAGCTACTAAAGTCTTCAGATCCTTTCAACTTAGGAGGTATTATAGTTGTTCCAGTCTCCAGTTCGGCTTGGGCTATTGGATTAAGTTGATTGAGTGACATTTTGGTTGATTTCAAGTTCAAAATCTTGATCTTGGATTAAATACGCTGGAATTTGAGAGACCAGAGAGCAAAGACGTTGAAAATAACAATTACGCTTGTGAAACTTGGCTACTTGACCTGACAACAACAGCTAAATCCGTTGGAACAACACAAAACAAAAGTGAGGTTGGCTAAATGCACCGATCACCGTGATAAAATCGCTGAGGATTTTTATTACTGACTTCGAAGTCGCCTTCGATTAATTACGCTTACACTATTTCGCTGGAAATCAACAAATCCGCTGGTGTAATGCCGGTGTATTTGTTAATTAGGCGATCTTCAAGTTAAAAATGCTATATTCAAATTTATCTACATTGACTTCCAACTTAAATACGCCCAGTAGGGTTTAAGCACGAACAAAAACCCTCTAATCACACAAAAATGACTCAAATTCATGTTTCTTTGTACCAAAATGACCCAAATGTTTACCAAAACATTGATTAACAACAATGTTGGTGCATAATGTCTATTGTCTACGTCTAGGATATGTTGTTTATGTATATCGGGCTTAGAACGTTAGTTTGTATATGTTAATATAAGTTTATTTGTTTGTAGAATGACCTGTACGAGTGAGTCTTGTGACTCATACGAGTGACACTTTGTCACTCGTATGAGGCTCCACTCGCACGAGTCACACTCAGTTACACACTCTCCTGTGCGCGTCATGTTGACCTATAAATAAAGGAGTGTTGTGTCAGAACTCGTAAATCTATTGGTGTGGTGAAGCCCTGCTGAACTGTTTACTTGCTCTGTACTTGTTCACGTTTATCAATACAATTCAAGGCATTTAAGCAGTATATCTCACTTGTTTGTTTGTCAAACTCACTAATAATGAATTCCGCCTCAGTTAGCTGAGTCAGATCGGTCCGGCGCTCATCGGAGGAAAGCCGATACCCCCTCACGTGGTATCAGAGCCTTGAGGGCTGATCTGAAGACAAACATCAAGATTTTGTATACTACCAACAATTTCAAATCCAGATTCAACCTACTTCTACACTTTCTCACACAAATCTTGGAATTTGACAAATTCATGGACAAAATTGACTAGGATTTTAGGATATCACGTTAAAATCAATTCTAATCAATCCTTGACAATCTCAGATCTAAAATTGAACTTAATCATGTCAAAATTGGTAAAACTCATCCGTTTGGTGACCTGAGTTATTTCGTACGAGGAGAGAGACAACTCGTACGAACGGCTATCCGTACAAATTAAGTCATTCGTACGAACGAACAAACAAGTTTTTCTAAAAACTTACGGGTTTAAAAACAAGTCAATCACACGAAGCAATGATTCGCACGAATTAGTCGTTCACATGAACCAGTCACTCGTACGAGTACTTTTTCACTTGCACGAACATCTTATTTGTACGAATCTTAGGTTGCACAAATAGGTCACTCGCACGATTATCTCAGTCGCACGAGCAGTTTATCCGCCCGAAGAACATTTTTGTGATTCTAATTAGTTTTTCGATAATGTGTTTCTAAAAATTTTGCAGAAAAATGGAAGAGGAGTTTTACAACGCCTTTGCTGCCTTAGTGGTCACAACTACCGCAACTCAAAATAGGAACCTCGAGAATGAGATGGATACGATGATGAAGCCACCAAAGTTGATGAACCTTGAAGAA
Source organism: Scalesia atractyloides (assembly GCA_947069175.1). Lineage (NCBI taxonomy): Eukaryota > Viridiplantae > Streptophyta > Magnoliopsida > Asterales > Asteraceae > Scalesia > Scalesia atractyloides. The sequence continues at coordinate 48,092,454 of CAMTDV010000001.1, read as the reverse complement.
TTTGAGAGTTGGAGTGAACGTTTTATGATTTGGGTTCAAGCGAATCATTTCACATGCTGGTTTGCCATAGAAGAGAAATATCAAGCACCGATTGGAGAAAACGGTCTGGAAAAACGTTAGCTCAACTTTCAGATTTTGAAAGAGAGAAGTTCATAAATAAGAAAAAGATGATGAACATTTTACAACAAGCCATCAAGGAAGACATTTTGGCGCTGTTATAACATGATGACGACGCACAATCGTTATGGAATGCTATTCGACTGAAGTTTCATGGAAGCGCACAATTGTGAAAAGGGAAGAGAGCATTGTTAAGTAAAGAATTTGATATCTTTACTTTGATCAAAGGAGAGACAATGAAACAACTGATTGAAAGATACTGTCACTTGGTTGTGCAAATGAATCATATGGGAATCATAAAGACGAATGAAGAATTAGTCGATAAACTGGCGGATTCCTTACCACATAGCGAATGGTCTACCTATTTGACTATTCCGAAGAATGGAACCGAATATCGTAATTTATCATTACCTAGATTCATTGAGAGATTGGAGGGACACGAACTCAAAATGCAGAAAATGGCGAAAAACAAAGGCGCCCAAATGCAACAAGACGTTAATCTGTATTACAAGGGTAGTTCTGCCACTCAGATACAGTCTCCAAAAATCCAATCTGCCTTCAACACTTACAACACACCAAGCCCACTGTCAAATCAACACAGTGGTTTTCAATCCTTTGCTTCGGTCAACCCTAACACGTCTCCAAGCCCACAGTCATCACATGGTTTGAGCAATCCCCATATCAACCAGAACAATCAATCTCATCCTAATCAAAGGGTTTTACAGTGTAATGTCGCTGTTGATTTCTAGAATGCTCAAAACTTTGACGAGAAGACCGCAAAGCAATATATGTCATTATCAGCTTCGGTACTTGAATCATATGACAGTTTGGTAGCAGGGAAGATTGGAAATTCGGAGATGACTAGAGAGGATTATGATTAGATTGATCCGGTCGAGATGGAGTTGATCGAAATCAAATGGTGTATGGCGTTTGTTGTCAGACGAGTTCAACGCTTCATGGAAATCACCGGGAAAGAGAATTTGGGTTTATTAGATGGAAAACTTGGCTTCGACAAGTCAAAAGTCACATGTTTCAAATGTCGGGAGAAGGGACATTTTAAACGCGAATGTCCAAATAGAGAAGTTCGGGGCAACCAAAACCCATTTCCCGATGACTATTACAAGAAACCCATCTATCAAGTCGTCAACCAAAAACCAGAATGGTGCAAATCGAAGATAGATAGTCAGAGTCCAAAGACAAAGCTCTTGTCGTGACTCAGGAAGACGAAGGCTTTAACTGAAACAAGTACATCTCCAAGAATGAGAGTTTGGCGTTGGTCACAGATATTATCGAAGAACCTGAAGAATATGCGTAGGCATTTTTTGACGAATCTCCCGAATATTACTATCACACATCATCAGAAGAAGAGGAATTGTTAAATAGTGCTTTTAAACATCTCCTGCCTAATGATATTCTTAAACTTTTGCAGGTTATTTTGAGCCAAGCCATCGAACGTCTTGTGAAGAAAAGAAGAAGTCGGAAGTTGAAGAAAAGGGAGTTGATGAGGCGATGGAAAAACAGACTTACAAGACCAACAAAGCTTGCATGGCAAATGTGAATGAGGTAAACATGTTGAAAAGTGAGTCTATGATAGAAAAACCATGCTTGAAAAGCAACGAGTTATGCAGTGAATGTGCTGCAAAAGACAAACGATACAATGAGCTCAAATGTCTAATAGATAACTTGTCAAGTGACTATAAATTAACAAAAGAAGCTTACGACAAATTAAGCAAATCTGTTAAACAATATGAAAAAGTGCTCAGAGAAAATGACGGAACACTTTCAATGCTTAAAGCGACTGTGATGGACAAAGAAATGGCCATTAACATTCATTTAAACACAATCGCTGAGCTAAAAAGTGAACTTGAGAAGATGAAAATAGAAACCAAATGGGTTAACAAATTGTTAATCAGTTATTCTACAAGTTTATACTTCACTGATCACATTCTACCCAAGATTGAAAGCAAAGAAGAATATAAAAATGATGAAACAAAGGTGCAAGTTTCGATCGTGTTCCACCACCCATGTGGAATAACTATGCTAGTAACAAACCATCACGGGTGGAAAAGGCACTCAATTTAAAATTGAAAACTGAACAGTCAAACGAGCTGCCTACAAACATTGATGTAACTTACACAAAATCTGAAAATGAATGTGATTCTGATGTGGTTAAAACCGTGGTTGAAAGTTTTTTGAAGAGTGAATCTAATAAATCTGAATCAGGTGTTGATTCATCAAAAAATAGTTTAAATACTGATCAAAACGTCAACGTTTAGAAAATGCATGGATCTGATAAACTATATTCTGATGAAGATTTCCCAATCCAGAATGTCAATCTGGATCGTGTCGAAAAGTTGTTCAAGCTTGTTGAGGTAAGCCATTCTGATTTAGAAAAACACACTGCAACATTTTATTCTAACTCAAAATGTGTTAACAAACCCTACCATCAAAGAAACAGAGATTATCCGGAAAATAGGAGGGCTGGTTTAGGTTTTCAAAAGAAAAGAACAAACAACAAGTTTCAAAAGTTGAACTTTACAAAGAAAGTTAACTTTGTTTTTGGAACAACTACAGAAAAGGAAAAGGAGATCATTGGCACACAATCCAATGATGAGTTTAAGAAAGAAAAAGAGAGTAGAAAACAAGTTTTGGATTCCTCTGTTCGAAAGGATAGCAGGACGTGCTATAAGTGTAAAAATGTTGGGCATATTGCATGACATTGTTCTCAAAAATATCCAAAACCTGTTTCTAACTCCAACAGATCTACCAAAGATGTGAAACAAATGGCACCCATGGTTGTACCGAAACAGATTTTGAAAAGAAATATTGAATTCAACAAAAATGTTAAATCAACAATTCGACTTAATTCTAAATTTGAAATTGGTGAAACTTCCACCAAGAATCGTCAAAGTCAAAAGGATTCAAAGTTTTATTCAAAAAGGGCCAAGTCGAAAACACAAACTTGGGTTGCAAAAGTCAAACCATCCAAAGTAGATCTGAAACCATTTGTTCCAACCAAAACAGAGCCTAAACAGAATGTGAAAAACAAAGTTGGTCTGAAATTTGATAATCTGAACCCACCCAAGACCAAGCAGGCTTGGGTTTCTTTGTTTAAATAGTTTCTTCCTCATGTGTGTTGGGACTCCCAAGATCGATCATGTCAAAATGGATTATGGATAGTGGATCTTCCCGACACATGACTAGGATACTTGCGTTGTTACACGACGTCAAAGCTATCCGAGGAGGTTATGTAGGTTTTGCTGGAACTCAAGGTGGAAGAATCGTCGGAGAAGGTATTCTTACGAATGGAGTGGTTTCATTTGATAAAGTAAACTACATTGCAGAGCTAGAGAACAATCTGCTGAGTATTTCGTAAATTTGTAACAAAAAGTTTCCAACACACTTCAATGACAAAGAATGCTTGATTCTAAAGCCGGGATTCAAGATACATGAGGAATGGATTCTTATGCATGCTCCAAGAGAGAATGATCTTTATGTCCTTGATATGAGTGTCGCATCCACAACATCACAGAAAGTTCAGTGTTTTGTTTCTAAAGCAACTGAGAAAGAGTATATCTTATGGCATAGGAAGATGGGGCACATTCATCTGAGAAAGATGAATTATCTAGTGCACAACAACCTAGTGGAGGGTGTTAATTTGAATAATTTTCATTTATCTGATGATTGTCTGAGCTATAAGAAGGGGAAACAACATAAGAAATCACACCCAAGAAAGCTTCTAAATTCTATCAAGCTACCACTAGAAAGGCTTCATATGGATCTTTTCAGGCCAGTAAACGTCAAAAGCATTTATGGAGATCTATATTGCCTGGTTGTTACAGATGATTTCTCAAGATTCTCATGGGTTTTCTTTCTGGAGAGCAAAGATGAAACGTTTGAAAGTCTTATGATTCTCTTCAGGAAGCTTGAAAACCTGTATCACTTGCCTATCAAGAGAATCCGCAGTGACAATGGTACCGAGTTCAAGAACAAAAGGATGCTCGAATTCTTCAATGAAAAGGGGATTCTTCACGAACTCAGCACCCCCTATACTCCTCAACAAAATGGAGTTGCTGAACGTAAGAATCGCACACTGATCGAGACTGCCAGGACTATGCTCGCTGATTAAAAATTGCCAATAAGTTTATGGAGCGAAGCAGTCACATCAGCGTGTTATACCCTCAATCGTGTGATAACAGTCAAGCCTTACAACAAGACCTGTTTTGAGCTGCTAAACCAATGGAAGCCTAACCTTGCATTTCTGGAGCCTTTTGGATCACCGTGCACAGTTTTGGACCCGGATGGTAAATTTGGAGCCAAATTCTTGGAAGGATTTTTCATCGGTTATGCTACTCCACAAAAGCTTGTCTTCTTGCCGAGTTTGAACCATGTTATTCTTGCACAACATGTTGATTGTCAACGGTATACCATGCCAACTCAGAAACCTGGGAATCCATGGCTGTTTAACTATGAAGGTTTGTGGAATTCATTTGACCTACCAAACGTGCCATCTAAAGAAGAACTTGTTATGCTCTTTCAACATCATCAAATCTTTAATCAAGAGCAAGTAACTAGACCATTGGTGATTTCCCCATCACTTCCTGTCAACACTTCTGATGTAGGTCCGAGCACTACTATGCAGGAATTCATCTCTGTACCATTCTTGAACACTGCTTAATCATCTGCCCAACAATCGCCTAATGTCGACTCTGATCATGAAACGGCTTTTGATGATGGAGGATCTAGTTCCGATGAAGGATCTGAACATATTGAAAGCTTCCTAAATGATCAAGCTGATCAATCAAGCGCCATGAATGAAGCTACATCTTCTGCACCAGTTGTTGATGAAGTGATCACGAATTTGCAAACTCAAGTGGATGTTCCAAGTGAAGTAATGCCAAGGACACTATCTTACCATCCATCAGAGAATATCATCGGCAGCTTACAAACTGGAGTGCAAACTCACAATCAGATCAACAAGGATCCAAGCTATTTTTATACTAGTATTGCTCCATTATAAACCAGACTTTCTTACAGTTGTTTGTTTCGCAGGTTGAACCTGGTAACTAGAGAGACGCATTAAAAGAAGAAAGCTGGGTGGAGGCAATGCATGAGGAGTTGCTTCAATTCCAGAAACTCAGAGTCTGGAAGCTTGTTGACCTCCTAGATCATCACAAAAAGATCAACACAAGATGGGTCTTCAAGTGTAAACGAGACGATAGAGGAATAGTGGTTAGAAACAAAGCTCAGCTTGTGGTCGAGGGCTTTCACCAGCAAGAAGGGATATACTACACTGAATTCTATGCCCCAATCGCTCGTCTCGAAGCTATCCGCATATTCTTGGCCTTTGCATCTTGGAAATGTTTCAAGGTGTACCAGTTGGATGTCAAATCTACTTTCCTTTATGGAAAAGTCAAAGAGGAGGTGTATGTCGGCCAACCACCAGGGTTCGTCGATCCTATACACAAGGATAAAGTCAACCTTCTAAACAAAGCTTTATATGGTCTTCACCAAGCCCCGGAAGCTTGGTATGAGACTCTTTCAAGACATCTTCTTGACAATGGCTTTCTCAGAGAAGCTGTAGATTCTACCCTCTTCACAAAGGAAATGGATGGTCATCTGATTTTTGTGCAAATATACGTGGATGATATCATCTTTGGATCGACAAATGATGGTATCTTTTTAGGACTTCAGGTTGAGCAATTGCCTGATGGTATCTTCATCTGTGCAAGGACTTCAGCTATGCAAAGACTTCAAAGAAGTCATGAAGAAGAAATTCGAAATGAGTGCGATGGGGGAGATGAAGTTCTTTTTAGGACCTCAGGTTGAGCAATTGCCTAATGGTATCTTCATCCTACCTCAGGTTGAGCAATTGCCTTATGGTATCTTCATCCATCAGACGAAGTATGTTCATGATGTATTAGAGAAATTTCATATGTCAGGAACTAAACCATCATCTACTCCATTAGCTCCAAATCACGACATTTTTCCAGACGTTCATGGAGTCAAAGTTAATGAAACATTATATCGCTCTATGATCGGATCGTTGATGTATCTTACAGCTTCACGACCTGATATCATGTATCCTACATGCCTATGCGCCCGTTTCAGTCCAATCGAAGAGATTCACACTTGCTAGCCATCAAACATATCATGCGATATTTGAAATGATGTCCAAGCACCGGCTTGTGGTATCCTCATCACGACGACTTCAATCTTGCGGGTTACTCGGATTCTGATTTTAGCTGCTGCAAGCTTAATGCCAAATCCTCTACGGCTGGTTGCCAGTTCTTCGGAACCCGTTTGGTAACGTGGCAATGCAAGAAATAGACCGCGGTCGCTCTCTCTACGTGTGAAGCTGAATACGTTTCAACATCCAGTTGTTGTTCTCAGATACTCTGGATATAATAGCAGATGAGAGACTTCGGACTGCAATTTCTTGACACGCCCATATATGTAGATAATCAAGCTGCTATTGATATCACTAAAAACTCTTGTCAACACTCACGCACTAAACATAATGAGATTCAATACCACTTTATCTGTGATTGCTACAAGAAAAAGTTGGTTAGAATTGAAAAAATCCACATTGATGACCAAAAAGCAAATTTCTATACCAAAGCCTTTGATCGTTCAAGATTTAAAAATCTTTTAAAATTAAATGGTTTATGAAATATGGCATCAGGGGATATTCATGAGGTTGATTTTGAGGATGACGAGGACTTGAAGTGATTCTCATCGGTAGGACATGTTTTTTTGTAAATATATTTTCCTAAAAACCAAAAATATGTTTTTGATTTTAGGGGGAGAAAGTTTGGGAAAATATAAAAACATTATAAAAGTCAAAAACAGTTTTTGTGAAAAAGGAAATCATATTACATCAATATGACAATCACAGTATGCTAAAGATATGGAATGTTTAAACAAGTAATTAAACAGGTCTTACTGAGGATGTGCCAATAGGCTTCACTCGTTCAGTAAATTGTTTTTCAAAATACAAACTTAAAAGAAAAACTGAGTAACTTGTGGGTCAACATCTTTCGGATGTATGGACTTAGTACTCCGAAATTTCGTTTGAGAGAATGCCAGATTCTGCGTCACTAGGTCTTTATATTTATCGATATCTGGGGTATTATCCAAATTCTTTTGATTTTGCACCAGCAATGGCCTAGAACTTATATAATACTTTAAGCATTTTTCGCCTACAAAAGCTGCATAAAAATGATTATGTCATAAACTTTGTGGCATCTGTAGTTCAAAAGATTCCTTAATGGAACACCATCTAAAGACGACCCTTCATATCTTTGTCTGTACGGAACTACTAACCTGAGCTCTCAAGGTCTCATAATTCACCCCATTTATAGATATCAATTAGATATATTCACCTGTGGAATGATATTCTGGGAATCTCGATACGGGAGTATATTCTGAGATGGGAAACACAGTTACTTCATGTTCCTTAATCTTACCTAACATATCTTGGAACAATTGAGAAACGAATAGAGGTTTAAGTGGATTGATATATTGGCAATCTAGGTAAATATGTTTAAGAACTTAAAGATACTACCAAGATCAACGGTACTTGTGATTTATCTAAATATCTGATGTGATCCTCTTAACACATAACTCACAAAAATATGTAGGTATATACATCTTTACTTGTTATTTCTTTTCAGAAAAATCCCAAAAAGATTTTCAGCTTTAAGCAATTTATCTTAGATTTTAAGTCTACCGATGATGAAAATACTGATAGTCTAATTCAAAGCCGCGATTGATGGAGGAAAGCTGAAGTTCACGGGTTGGGAGCTAATCATGAAAAGAGAAGATTTCCCGAACGTCAATAGTTCATTAATTTGAAACTTTACATGTGTAAAATAAATCTGTTTTAGTTAAAATGGTCAACCAAGGTCATTAAATTGGTAGGCAAATCAGATAACCAGGGTCATTAACTTGGACTTGGTTAACTCAGTGGGTTATAAAACAGATAAAATATCATAAAAAATCAAAAAGTTTAACAAAGTGTTAGAACTGACTCGTACGAGTGACACTGACTCGTACGAGTGACAGAAGTTTTCATTCGCATGAGCCATCGCTCGTACGAGTGAATGTTGAATGAGTATAAAAGGATGACTCATTCGCACGAGTCAGACTATTGACTTTGTGCGATTGAGAGAAAACTTTGTGTGAACCAGTTCTATTCACTTCATTTTCTTGATCTATGATAAGTACTGATACATTGGGGAGGTTGATTTGCACACCTCTTACAATAGGAAAGGTACTAATGCTGGTCTTGAGCTGTTATAATGCCAAAATTGGACCAAATGGACATAAAACGTAGATTTAGGATAATTGGACCGGTAAAATATAAAATTGAACTTTAAAATGTTAAAATCGGTCCTGTTAGCCTATTAATCAACCTTCAATTTGTTCAAATCTACACGTTTTAAGTTCGGTTTCACTAGGTGTTATTTGGTACGGTTTGTAACTCGTACGAATCGTCACTCGTACGAGCAAGTTTATCAAATGTTTGTTATCATCTTCACTCGTACGAGTGAGTGTTTTTACGAGTAGGTGCTTTAATGATTATATTTTGATGACTCGTACGAGGCATCATACGAAGAAGTCTGTTCAAAACCTTGAAAATTCGTGAAGCATGTTGCTCATTCGTACGAATAAGTGACTCGTACGAGTGAAGTTTTGACTCAGATTTAGTTGTTGTCATTGTCTATAACTCGTACGAATTGGTGGTCATACGAGTGGTTAAAAAGTTGAAATTTGTTTGAAAATTTTCTAAGTGTTGAAATGTCTATGCTTGCAGGTCAAGAAATCTTCATTTTCGCCGTTCCATAATATTTGTTGTCTTCTCGATGATACTATCCCAGAGATTGCTGTTTATAGAGAAGTTCTGGATTTTCTGAGCAGACTTCTGATCACCAAAGCTCTCACAGATCGTGGCACAGCATATAGATCTCATGTCAAGTATTTCTAGAATGCTGCTGAGTTCGATAAAGATGAGAATGCGATTCTGTCAGAAGTAAAGATTAATGATGAGGATGTTCAAGTTAAGATTACCGAAGAGCTGATCAGATCAGTGTTAGAGTTCAATGACCATGAAGACGACCCCAACGGTTTTCCTGAATATATGGTGAAAGGGGTTGTTTTACCGAATGGGTTATGCCGGTTACGTTAATGTTGCTCCATTCAAAAAGGCTAACCTCAGTGCTCCATTCAGATACATAGTACACTGCATTATACACGCTCTTAGCCACCTAAAGGGCGGATTCAATGATTTAGTTGATTATCAGATGTGCATGGTCACTTCACTTATTCTGAACATGTCGTACAACTTCTCCAGAGTAATCTTTTCTCAAATGGTCCAAAATACGTAACGAGAGAAGTTCTTGAAATATCCACGTTTTATCCAAATGCTGCTTGACCATTTGCATCCCAACTTGAAGAAAAAGAAGGATGATGTGTTAAAGTTAGAGCATATGGATGTCTCACTGCTAAGAAGATGAATTTGCATCTCAAAGCTTTCCCCAACGCAAAACCAGTTTTTGGTGCAATCGTTGACAAAGATTATGTGTCTCCACCACAAAGGAAATGGAGGAAAGAAGATAGTGGTGACGAAGATGAAGAGCTTGAAGTATTAGATGGTTTCATTTCCAAGAGAAGCGCGTGGTTTGTAAAAGAAGAGAAAAAGGGGGTTAAGGGAATAAAAAGAAAACAAATTTTCACATCTTCTTCCAAAGCTCCTCAAAAGAAGCAGAAAGCATCTGAAAGCTCAGGATTGGTTGATGAATATGAGCCTGAAGAAAACATTGAATCTATGGCTGCAGAGATAGAAAGAGAAGCGTTCGGAGTTCGTGAAGGAGAGGTTGCAGAAGCGTCATCTTCTAGTACTGATACTCAATATAGAATTGCAGGTGAGAAGGAAAGGGCTAAGGAAAGAGCTAAGGAAAGAGAGATTGAACTTCTGGCAGAATTCAAATGTAAAGCTGAAGAGAAGCAAAGAAAAGCAACAGGAGAGGATGACACAACATATGTACCTTCGAATTCAGATAGTGATACTCCTGTACGAAAAACTCTGAAGAAATCTTCTCGACGTCTTAAAAGGCCAGCTATTCGAAGCTCGGATTCTCCATTAGACAAATCCAAGAGAAAAGAGTAGCAAAAGGTAGTTGAAGAAGAGTATGTTGAGCCGTTTCCACAACCACCACCATCACCGGCTCCTCAGCCAACTCCACAGCAACCACCATCTCCACCACGACAGCAAACACCACAACCACCACCGCAGCCGACACCACAACTCTCACAATCCCAACCCCAGTTTGATTTTGATTTTGATTTCAGTGATATACCTGGGGGGAGGATTTCTTTGCAGACATGTTTAAGGATGCACGTGTTGAAGAATTAGAGAAACACGTTACGTTAAACAGTGTCAAAATTGTTGAACTTCAGGAGGAACTAAACAGTTTGATTGCCAAAAACATCAGTTAGAAGCTATTATAGCAAGTATCGTGTCAGAGAATGAGCGTGTGAGAAAAATAATGGCAGAATATGACGAAGAACGTCACAGGAACCAGCGAAAAATGAGTCTATTCGAGAAGATACTTACAAAGAAGCTTGGTATAAACATAGCTGCTGAAATTGATGAAATCGAGAGAGCTAAAGCAAGAGAAAGGGTTACAGAGCGTGAGCGTATTGCTAAAGAACTATCCGATGCTCAAGGCAAAGGTAAGGCAAAGGTAGGTGAGGATCCTGTGACTACTACAACTAAGTTAGAAGCTGAATCTGTGCCAGTATCTTCTGCAATAGTGGTGTATTCGGTTTTAAAGAGGTTTGTATTGGTGGGAAAGCCTAAAGATGTTGATATTGACATGTCAAATCTTTCAGCAAAGCATCGTGAATGGCTCAACAAGAAAAAGTTGGAGAAAGAGATTGATGCGGAAGTGGATGAGTTTGTTGAAGATGCTGAAAAAGAAAAAGAAGCCTTGGATGATTTTGATGATTTGTTTTCTGACAAGTCTGATGATGATAATGATGGTGGTGATGATGACATGGGTGGATCTGGTATCCGTGTAACATAATTAGGTGTGAATGATGATATTGATTATTCTATGTACTTGGATAATACGGTAAATCAAGTGAACGAAGGTGAAGACCAGGGAAGATCTGAAGGCTCTAAGGATGCTTAGTAGGCTGGAATTTCTCGGTGAGCGAAATGTCTACCGTTCCTGTCATGCTAAAACCAAAGATATTATACTTAGAGCATGATGTTGAAGAAGGGGAGTTTGTACACAGTTATTCTAAAGAAGAAATTGCTCAAATGTTAGGAGTGAACAATGAGGATTTTGTGTTTGACTTCGAAGAAGAGCTTAATGATATTAGTGCTTTCGAGCCGTTTGATTATATCTTCGAACATGTGTCTGATGCACATGACTATGATAAAGTTGTCGTGGAGGATGATTCTGATGAAGATGATACAGATATTGCCAATAAGGGTACATATGACTCCCCAACTTTTAGCGATTTGTTTGCAGCTGAAAGTGATGATATTTTGAAACGTAAAGTTGAAGAAGCTATTAAACACGGGACCGTTCCTCAACAATCAGCTGCTGAAGAAACTGCTGAGATGAGGAAACGATGGTTCAAAGTAGCACCAGCTGAGCGAAAGTTTAAACGTCCCTTAGCGTTCTTTACGCGTGATGCGGATATTTCTTTGGGAGACATTATTAGTTGGGGCTGGATCGAGGAACTAAACGTTTATGCTATTAAAAGAGAGTATGGGATTCAATATTTTAGATACTTGAGCGATATCAAGACCCTGCCATATTGGGATATTAAAGAGCTTGTGCAAACAAAGATGATACATCTTAAGATGAGATTTCACGACCAACGGCTGTGGAAACTGATAAAGCTTGAGGCTGCGCATGGTTTTACACACTGGAAGCCGTATTTCCCTAAGCGAATTACTAAAGTCGATGCAGTAACACAAGAGAAAGACGTGACGCTAATCGTAAAGAGGCCGAAAGTGATGAAGAATATGCCTCTTATAAAGATGGAACAAGACGTCTACAAGATCTTCAAATTGTGGCACTATGATTCGACTATAGGAGAAGCTGTTATATGTGTGCACCCAGATGATGATTCTTGGAAGATCATAGAGGAGCTAACCGAAGCCGTCATAGCACAAAAACGTATATACGGGTTGTGGCGTGGCATTCGAGTACTAGACCCGATGTGGTGGGTCAACTGTTCAAAGAAAGATATCGAATGCTTGTTTTACAGCAAGATCAGCTTGAAGAGAAAGATAAAGAACAAGCACTCCAGTTTCAGAAGATAGTTAACGTTTGTTTTGCTAACGATGCACATTCAGGAACAACATGGAACACTTCGTGGATGAAACTAGAGGAGATTGAGCAAAGAAAGAAAGACAAGAAGGAAGAGAGGATTGTTGAGCGAGCACGAATTGCTTCGCCAAGGAGCTTTCGTTTGGCAATACAGCTAACCGGCCTCCTCATACAGATCAGACACCGATATCTTTTGAGGAGCGTCGCAAGCCACCGAAACATTTCTTTGGGTGTTACTTGTCAGATCTTTTGAAGACAATCCAAGACTGCGACAACATCGAAAGGGGAGTTTGTTGGTGCATAATGTCTATTGCCTACATCTAGGATATGTTGTTTATGTATATAGGGCTTAGAACGTCAGTTTGTATATGTTAATGTAAGTTTTATTTGTTTGTAGAATGACTCGTACGGGTGAGTCTTGTGTCTCGTACAAGTGACACTCTGTCACTCGTACGAGGCTCCACTCGCACAAGTCACACTCAGTTACACACTCTCTTGTGCGAGTCATGTCGACCTATAAATAGAGGAATGTTGTGTCAGAACTTGTAAATCTGTTGGTGTGGCGAAGCCCTGCTGAACTGTTTACTTGCTCTGTACTTGTTCACGTTTATCAATACAACACATGGCATTTAAGCAGTATATCTCACTTGTTTGTTTGTCTAACTCACTAACAATGAATTCCGCCTCTATTAGCTGAGTCAGATCGATCCGGTGCTCATCGGAGGAGAGCCAATCCCCCCTCACAAACAACCCCAATGATTAAACACACCAGATCAAGCCATTTTAAGTCCAAAAATTTGAAAAACCTTGAAACTTTGAAAAACCTTCAAAAGTTGAAGAATCTTAACAAAAACTCAAGCAATCAAGAGCACAAAGGCTCTGATACCAAATTGTGAGTCCCAAAACAGATTTGGATCACAATGGTTTGATTGTTATCACCTAAACAACTATAGATTAGTTGTTTGAATGTGTAAAAGTTAAGAAAAACCAAAAGATGAAGATGAAGATTCTATATGGATCAAACAACAAGTGTTGTATATGGAATCCCAAAAGATATAATCACTGAATGCACCTGGATGCTCGGATTAAGCACAAGAACAATAATCACAACACAAGAGAAATAACCAAAATTTGTCCAAGAACCTTGGACTAGGATTTTCATTGATCAACATATATATACACACTGACTACCCAGCGTATTTATTAAATATGCTGGGACATTAAATACGCCGCTATTGGTACAAGTATCAAAAGTTATAATTTTAGCCCTTGTAGTTTTACTAACTATTACAATCAAGCTATAAACAATGAAACTCAAGTATCAACGGTCTCAAAACGTTGTAATAGGAGGCAACTTATTTTGCTGCACTATCATGGCACTGATTAGCCGTACATATGGTATCATCTTTCTTGAGTACCACTCACGGGTGTCCTAGGTGTTAATCCTAACCAAATGCAAGTTCAATCGGCAAGTGACAATTTTTATCGTAAACTAAGCGGTAAGGTGTAGTGCCAATAGGTGTTTTATGTGTCGTTCGATAGGCCCATAAGGCATCGTTCAACTTTGTTGACCAATCCTTACGTTCCTGGGTAAGGGGTACAATTCGATGGTCAACGCCATACCGTTTTAGTAATTTTCCAAAATTAAAATTCTTAAATTGAGATCCCCATCACTAATGATCACCCAAGGAATCCCAAATCTAGAAATAATATTAGTTTGAACAAAATTACAAACAACGGTATGGTCGTTTGTTTTGGTGGCGATTGCTTCGACCCATTTAGATACATAATCTACCGCATCCAAAATGTATAAATTCCCATGCGAATTCGAGAATGGGCCCACTAAATCACTCCCCACACATTGAAAATATCGACAATTAGAATCGGTTGCATGGGCATCTCATCCCGCTTGGACATACCCCCTAACTTTTGACACTCAACACATTTTTAGCAAAGTTAAAAGCATCCTTATAAATAGTCGGCCAATAAAGGCCGCTATTGAGCACCTTATGCCCGTTTTGTGACCACTAAAATGCCCCCCACAAGCAAAAGAATGCAAGTGCGTCAACACACTCGGGATCTCAGCATTCGGTATGCATCTCCTGACAACTTGATCCGGGCATGTCTTGAACAGATCTGGTTCTTCCCACTAGTAATATTTGATTTGCGAAAGGAAGTGCAACCTCCTCCTCCTATCCCAATGAGCCAATAAATCACATGTCACCAAATAGTTAATAATATTAGCAAACCAGGGTAATATTGACACTTTTAGAATATGCTCATCTGGGAAACTTTCGTTAATCTCTACATGAGAAGAACCCTCTTCCACCAATAACCGGGATAAGTGGTCTACCACCACATTTTCGCTACCCTTATTATCCCGTATCTCTAAGTTAAACTCTTGTAGCAAAAGAACCCATCAGATTAACCGCGACTTTGCATCCTTCTTCTCCATGAGGTACCTGACAGCTAAAGGGTCCTAATATACAATTACTTTATTACCCCAAATATAAGCCCGGAATTTATCCAACACATATACCACCGCGAGTATCTCTTTCTCGGTTGTTGTGTAATTCAATTGAGCATCCGAAAGAGTCTTACTCGCGTAGTATATAGCAACGGGTTTCTTTTCTACCCTTTGACCCAAAACAACCCCCACCGTATAGTTACTTGCAGTACACATGATTTCGAATGGTAAAGACCAATTCGGTGATTGCAAGATTGGGGCTTCAACCAACTTCTTTTTTAACACGTTAAAAGCATTCTGCCAATCCTTATTAAAGTTAAATAGTTGGTCTTTAACAATAAGTTACATAAATGTTTTGTTATGTCACTAAACCCTTTTATAAACCATCTATAAAAACCCGCATGACCCAAAAACGATCTAAGACCCTTAACGCTCGTGGGATATGGCAAAATAGAGATAACTTGCACTTTTTCCCGGTCGACATCTATCCCACGACTCGAGAACACGTGTTCCAACATAATTCCCTCTTGAACCATAAAATGGCTCTTTTCCCAACTCAAGACTAATTTTCTCTCAACACATCTTTTCAAAACCTTTTCGAGTTGGTCAAGGCAAACATCAAATGATGACCCAAAAATTGAAAAGTCATCCATGAAGATCTCTAATGACTCCCCCACCATATCTGAAAAGATACTTATCATGCACCTTTAAAAGGTGACGGGGGCATTACATAACACAAACGGCATTCGCCTAAATGCGAAGGTACCGTATGGGCAAGTAAACGTGGTCTTAGCTTGATCTTCCAGACGGATAGCAATTTGTTATACCCTGAATACCCGTCCAATAAACAATAATACTTCTGTCCCGCTAACTTTTCAACAATTTGGTCAATGATAGGTAAAGGGAAATGGTCTTTGGAAGTTGCGGAATTCAACTTCCTATAATCAATACAAATATGCCACCCAGTTACCGGACGTGTGGCGACCTCTTCACCTGCGTCATTTGTGACGACTTGAATGCCCACCTTCTTCGGAACAGTTTGTGTAGGGCTCACCCATTGGCTATCAGAAATGGGGTATATGATACCCGCATCTAGCTACTTTAGCACTTCCTTCTTGACAACTTCTCGCATTTTGGGGTTCAATCTCCATTGTGTGTCACGAAAAGGAGTACTACCATCTTCAGTGATGATTTTATGCATCACTACGGAAGGGCTAATTCCCCTCAAATCTGCAATGGTCCACCCAATAACAGCTCTATTGGCGACCAACACTTCCATCAGCTTCCTCTCTTGCTCCCCGGTAAGATTTGATGCACTGGTAGCATGTTGCCCTCACCCACATAAGCATATTTCAAATGCTTGGGCAATAACTTTAGTTCAATAGTTGGAGGTTCTACCAACGATGGCTTCAACTTGGTGTCAATCTTCTCGGGAAGACTTTCTACTTGGTGTGTCCAAGGTGGTCTTCCCTCTTTCACCGCCATCACCTCCATCTTCTTTTCCTCTTCATCGATGCTCCGATTCGTTTCCGTTTATAACCTGTGAAACATAAAACACTCCTCTATTGTCTTTTCCTCCTCAACATCCATGTCCCAAAGAGGTATACACTCATCAAAAACGTCCGCCATATAGCATTCGTCGTTGACTAGAGGATCCGTTAATCCCGAAAAGACATTTAACCGCAACCTACGGTTACCGAAGGTCATGTCGACCGTACCCATTTTACAATTAGTCTGGGCATTTGATGTTTCCAAAAAAGGTCGACCGAGAATAACCGTGGATTGCTTGGTTCAGTCCAACAAAACATAATCGACTACTAAGAAATCCACCGAATAGTAAAAGTCCTCGACTTTGACAATTACGTCCGTGACTATCCCACGGGGTAGCTTGGGGATCAAGTCGGCTAGCACTACAGTGGTGTTTGCCGCTTGAAGTGGATCAAACTCATATTGTTCATATAAAGTACCCGATAGAATACTCACACTAGCTCCAAGATTCAAGAGTGCCCTTGTCATTTTAAACTCTCCGACTTGAATGGAGATAATAGGTGCTCCTGGGTCTTGTAGCTTGGGTAGAAGTGCACCTGAAAGAATCGAACTCACATTTTCAGGTAAATCTAGTTTCTTTGGAAACTTATGAGTCCGTTTTTAGTGCACAAGTCCTTCAAGTACTTAGCATATGAAGGCACTTGTTTTATGGCATCCAAAAGTGGTAAATTTAATTTTAACTTGTTTAAATATTTCCCACATTTCCTCTTGATGGGGACCCCGTTTGTTTACAAATGTTTTGGATGGTCCCAACAAAGCTTCGAGATAAGGGGCGATATTAACCTCCACACCCTTTTCCTTAGCTTTCAGGACATGGATGGTCACAACGGGTGTATTCTTATCATTTTTCAAAACATTTTCTTTTTGTCCCGTTTGACGATGAACAACCTCATCATCACTAACCTCTTCCACCACCGTGGTGTGTGTTCTTTGAGTTAGACCCTTGATGCTTAGGGTTCACCATGGTGTCACTCGTGTGAATAAGGATCGGGCTCCTCAGATGAGCAACCGGTCTGATCTAACTCAACTAGCAGAGGCGGAATTCATTGCTAGAGAGGTTGACAAAACAAACAAGATAGAATTTACTGTTTAACTGCTCTGTTGTATTCAATGACGTGCAAAGTACAGACACGAGTAAACAAACAAGTAGGGCTTCGCCGTACTAACTGAACTGACTAACTTGCTCTGACACAACATTCCTCTATTTATAGGTCGACAAGACTCGCACTGGAGTGTGTGTTAAACAGAGATGTGATTCATACGAACAGTTGCTCCGTACGAGTGACTGAGAGTCACTCATTCAAACCATACAATCTTGCTCGTACATGCCATACAAAACGTATAAAATAAACATTTAACATATATACATTCGACCCTTAAGCCCTATAAACAATACAGACACATCCTAGACGTAGGCAATAGACATAACGCATCAACAAACTCCCCCTTGGATGTTGCTGCAGTCTAGATAGTCTTCAAAAAAACCTTCAACTGATTTGACTCTAACGTTTAAAGAATCTCTTCGATGGCTTGCGACGCTCCTCAAATGCAATCGGCGTTTGCTCTATTGGAGGAGGTCGTTTCGTTGTATTGCCAAACCCAAAGATACTAAGAGATGCTATACGAGCACGCTCAGCAATCCGAGCTTCATTCTTATCTTTCCTTTTCTTTTCTATCTCCTCAAGCTTCCTCCCAAGTGTTCCATGTCGATCCTGAATGAATATCATTGGCAAAGTAGACATTGACAATCTTCTGGAATTGTAGAGCTTATTCCTTATCCTTCTCTTCAAAGCTTATCTTGCTATAGAATAGACATTCAATATCCTTTTTCGTGCAGTTGACTAGCCACCTAGGGTCTAGCACTCGAATGACACGCCATAACCCATATATTTGTTTGTGGGCTATAACAGCTTCGGTCAGCTCTTCAGCAATATTCCACGAATCTTCATCAGGGTGCCCACAGATGACAGCCTCTCCTGTATTAGAATCGTAATGCACCACTTGAAGATCGTATAAAAATCTTGCTCCATTCGTAACATAGGCATGTTTTTCATCACTTTAGGCCTTTTTACGACGAGCGTTATATCTTTTTCCTTTTTCACTAGATCAATCTTTACGATGCGTCGAGGAAAGTGAAGTTTCCGGTGAGTAAACCCGTGCAAAGCTTCTAGATTGATCAACTTCCATAGCCTCTGGTCATGGAGTTTCATCTTGAGATTTATCATCTTTATCTGCACTAATTCTGTAATATCCCAGTAGGGCAAGGACTTGATGTTGCGTGGATATCTGAAATACTGAATCCCAAACTCCTTCTTCACCGCATATACATTCAACTCCTCGATCCAACCCCAGCTAATAATATCCCCTAGAGATATGTCGGCATCATGAGTGAAAATGCTAGGGGATGCTTGAACTTACGCTCAGCTGGTGCATTTTTAAACCATTTCTTCCGCTCTTGAGCAATTTCAGCACTAGACATTTGTTGAGGAATTGTGCCTTCTTTTGCAGCTTCAGCAACCTTTCACTTTAAAACATCAGAATTCTCAGCTGCAAATAATTCAGCAAAAGTTGAGGAATCGTATGTACTCTGATCAGCTAGATTTGCTTCGTCATTAGAATCATCTTCCACGATAACTCTGTCATAATCATTCGTGTCTTCAACATTCTCAAACACGTACTCATTTGGCTTGAACACATCTATCTCGTTCAGCTCATTCTCGAAATCAAATTCTAAGTTATCTCTGTTCACTCTAAGTATCTTCCTTCGTATAACAGTGAACAAATTCGCCCTTTTCCACATCATGCTCAAGATAAAATACCGTAGGTTTCTGCACGACAGGAATGGTAGATAAATCTATCTCCAAGAAGATTCCAGCCTGCTGAGCATCAACAGATTCATCAACTCTATCATTCACTTCTTCCTCAGTAGCCTGATTAATATAGTCGTCGAGGTACACAGAAAAATCAATATCTTCGTTAACGCTCGAATCAGTAACCCGTACACCCGTTCCTCCTACATTATCATCATTATCATCATCACTATCAGAACTACTAGAACCATCATCATCTATCTCTGCATTATTATTTTCAACATCCTCTTCAAATTCTTCAACGGCTTCCTCTATCTCTTTTTCATGCCTTTTCTTTATCAATTACTCACGATGCCTTTGAGAAAGATCTAATGAGTCAATATTTGCATCTATCGGCCTCCCAATAAATATAAACTTGTTTGGCTCCTGATAAACTACAATATCTGTGCATCTAACTGGCGCAGATTCAGCTTCTGTCTCAGTTTGTATGATAATAGGATCCTCGACCACCTTAGCTTTGCCTTTTCCCTGTGCATCAGACTGCTCTTTTGCGAGAAGTTCTCTTTCTTTAACACGTTCTCGAGCCTCTGCACGTTCTGTTTCGTCCATCTCAGCAGCTATATTCACACCAAGCTTCTTCACCAAAATCTTCTCAAATAAGCTCATTCGTCTATCATTACGATTCTTTCTTCTTCATACTCAGCCATATGCAATCTCAAATGTTCATTCTTTGATACAATACTTGCAAGCATAGCTTCAAGTTGCAGCTTATCTTCAAACAAAACATTAACATGCTCAATAAACTCTTGTTTTTCTTCATTTAACACGTTGATCTGTTCTTGCAGCTTAGATATCCTTACCGTGTTCAACAAAACTTGTTTTTGCAATTCATCCACCCGTGGATTATTAAACGAAAAATCTTCACCCCTCGGTATATCACCGAAATCAAAATCAAAGTCAAAATGGGGTTGTGAAGTCTGAGTAGTACGCGGTGGTTGTTGCGGTGTTGGCTGCTGTTGTGGTGTTGGTTGTTGAGCTTGTTGTGGTGGTGAAGTCAGCATTTGCTGAGTGGGCTCAACCACAACTTCCTCTTCAGCTGTCTGTTCTGATGTAGTCTCTTTAGATTGGACGGTGGGAGACTCAGAACTTCTTGATGCAGAATGCTTAAACCTTCTTTGCTTTTTCTTGACAGGAGTTTGAAATAGAGTATCAGAATCAGAACCTGACGGGACATAAGTAGTATCGTCCTCCCCTATAGCTTTACGCTTGCGTTCTTTAGCTTTTCTCTTCAACTCAGCTTGGCGCTTTTTTTCTAACTTCTGCGTTCTTTTCTTTTCACCCGCCCTTCTTTCGTCAGAGTTTCTGCTCGAAGATATCTTCAGCTGCTTTTTCTTCCCCAAACGCTTAACGTTCAATATCAGCTGCTATATCCTCTACATTATCTTCAGTAACTGGTTCGTCTCGCAAACCAGAACTCTCGGCTGTAGCTTTCTTTTTCGGTTGTGCTGGTGCAGAAGTAGTAGCAATAGCTTTACGTTTAGCACCCTTTTCTCCATCTTTGATAAACCAAGGACTGCGTTTTGCAACAAAACCAGATAAAGGAGTCAATTCTTCACTTTCGTCACCACTCTCATCTTTTCTCCACTTGCCAGGTGCCGGAGAAATATAATCCTTGTCTACAATCGCAACAAAAACAGGTTTGGCATCAGGAAAAGCTTTCAAGTGTAAATTCATTTTCTTCAGTGTAGACACATCCATATGCTCCAACTTTAGTATATCCTCCTTTTTCTTCAGATCCGTATTTAAAAAATCCAACATCATTTGTGCGAATCTCGGATATTGTAGGAATTTCTCTCTGGATGTTCTGTACCATCTGTGTAAAAATAACTTTCGAAAAGTTATACGGCAAGTTCAGAACTAAAGCTATGATCATGCGCATCTGATAATCAACGAGATCATCGAATCCTCCTTTCCTGTGACTAAGAGCATGAGCAACGACATATGCGAGATAACAAAATGGTGCGCTCAAATACCCTTTCTTGAATGGTGCAGCATTAATAAATCCAGCATATCCCATCCGATAAAAGCATCCTTTGACCATATATTCAGAAAATCCCGTAGGATCATCTTCATTGTCTTTGAAGTCTAGAACAATACATATCAACTTTTCAGTAATCTTTACTGGAATATCAACATCATCGATCTTTATAGCAGACACAATCGCGTTGTCTTCAGTACTGTACTCAGCAGCATTCCAAAAATATTCAACATGTGATCTATAAATGGTGTGTCTATCTGTTAGTGCCTTCGTAATTCGAATACGGCTGAGAAAATCTAATACGTCACGGTACGCTGCAATCTGTGGAATAGATTCGTCAGTCAAACAACAGATGTTGTGGAAAGGCGAAAAAGATGATTTCTTGACATGTACATAGACAGAGCAACAAACCGTTAGAAAATTTTTCAAACAATTCAAATTCAATATCATTCGTACGAGCCACAGCTTTGTACGAATCAACACTTAGAAGATTTTCACAAGTTTGAAAACAACTATCATTCGTACGGATCACTACTTCGTACGGATGATTTAAGAGTTTGAAAAAATTTAAAGCTTTTCCAAACTTGCTTCGTACGAACACATCTTCGTACGAATCATCAACACTTTAGGGTAATTTTTGCGATTTAACTTTTAAGGCATGCTTCGGATGAATCAGCCAATTCATACGAATGAAAACAATAATACCTTGAAAAACCTTGCTTCGTATGAAAGACCTCTTCGTACAAAACATGAATCGTTCCAAAACACCAAGTTTAATCTGAACCAAAAACATGTAGATTTTAACAAATTGATGGTCGATTTTTGGGTTAATAGGGCCGCTATTAACATTTTTATAGTCAATTTTAAGTTTTACTTGTCCAAACTCCCTAGATCTATGTTTTATGTCTGATTGGTTCAATTCCGGCATTATATCGACTTAAATTCAGCTAAAATACCTTGCCCATTGTAAGAGGTGTGCCAATCAACCTCCCCTATGTGGTAGGAATCGAAATATGTAAAGAAATGAAGATTTCAGAACGTATTCGCACAAAGTTCTCTCTATTTGCACTCTAGTTCTCACAGTAACATAAAGTTTATTCGTGCGAAGTGTGAGACCTTTTATACTAGTTAGGAGTCATTTGTAAGAACCATTAGTTCGTGCGAAGCAAACCAAATGTTATTCGTACGAATTAGTGTTATTCGTACGAATCATTGTGAATCCTTTTTTTAAACTTTTTAATTTTAATTTTTGTAATTTTTATTTTTATCCAATTTTACTGCTTAAAACCCACTCAGTTAACCAAGTCCAAGTTAATGATCCTGGTTATCCGATTTGCCTTCCAAGTCCAAGTTAATGACCTTGGTTGACCGTTTTTGACCAAAACAGATTTATTTTAACATGTAAAGTTTCAAATTAATGAACTTTATTGACGTTCAGGAAAATTCTGATAATGATTAGCTCCTAACCCATGGTTTTCAGCTTTCACTCAGCAAGATGTCACCATGAATTCAACCATCATTGTCTTCAACATCGATAGACTAAAACAAATCTAAAAAAGCTAAGGAAACTGAAAATCTTTTTAGGTTTTTTTAGACTTTTATTGATACAACACATATATTTTTGTGAGCTTTGTGTTTAAAGAATCATATCAAGTACTTAACAAATCACCAGTACTGTTGATCCTGATATACTCATTAAGTTTTTTACCAGATTTACTTCGATTGCCAATATTCTTGTCCTTTTAAACCTCTTCTTTTTTCTCAACTATTTCAAGATATGTTAGGTAATATTATAAACATGAAATAAATGTGTTTCCCATCTCAGAATATACTCCCGTATCGAGATTCCCATAATTTCATTTTACAGGTGAATATATCCAATTGATATCTGTAAAGGGGTGAGTGCGAGACCTTGAGAGCTCAGGTTAGTATTTCCATACAGACAAAGAGATGAAGGCTCGTCTTTAGGTAGTGTTCCATACAGGAATCTTTTATGACATATTCATTTTATATGCAGCTTGGGCGAATAATGCGTAAAGTATTATACAAGTTCTAGGCCATTGCTCACGCAAAATCAGAAGAACTCGGATAATACCCCAGATATCGATTAAATATCAAGACCTAGTATCGCCGAATCTGGCATTCTCTCAAACGAAATTTCGGAGTACTAAGTCCATATATCCGATAGATGTTAACCCACAAGTTATTCAATTTTTCTTTTTAGGTTTATATCATGAAAACAATTTACTGAACGAGTGAATCCTACTGGCATATCCTTAGTAAGACCTGTTTAATCACTTGTTTTAACGTTCCAATTCTTTAGCATACTATGACTGTCTTTTTGATATAATATGATCACTCTTTTCCACAAAAACTTTTTTTTGAATTTTATAATGTTTTTGTATTTTCCCCAAACATTCTCCCCCTAAAATCAAAAACATATTTTTGGATTTTTAGATTTTTTAAGAAAGAATGTACAGAAATATGTCTAACCGATGAAAAATTCACGTCAAGTCGTCATCATCCTCAAACTCAACCTCATGACATCCCCTGATGTAAGATTTTATAAACCATTCAATTGTAAAAGATTTTTAAATCTTTTTTTATCAAAAGCTTTGGTATAAAAATATGCTTTTTGGTCATCCGTGTGGATTTTCTCAATTCTAACCAACTTTTTCTCGTAGCAGTCATGGATAAGTGGTGTCGAATCTTAATATGTTTAATACGTGAGTGTTGGCATGAGTTTTTAGTGATATCTATCGCGGCCTGATTATCTACATATATTGGCGTATCAAGAAATTGCAGTCCAAAGTCTCTCATCTGCTGTTGAATCCAGAGTATTTGGGCACAACAGCTGGATGCTGAAACGTATTCAGCCTCACAGGTAGAGAGAGCGACCACGGTCTATTTCTTGCATTGCCACGTTACCAAACGGGTTCCAAAGAACTGGAAACCAGCCGTCTTAGATTTGGTATTTAGTTTGCAGCAACCGAAATTAGAATCCGAGTAACCCGCAAGATTAAAGTCTTCATGTCTAGGGTACCACAAGCCGGTGCTTGGAAAACCCTTCAGATATCTCATAATGCGTTTGACGGCAAGCAGGTGCGACTCTCTTGGATTTGACTGATAACGGGCGCACAGGCACGTTGGATACATGATATCAGGTCGAGAAGCGGTAAGATACATCAAGGATCCGATCATGGAGTGATATAAAGTCTCGTCAACTCTTTCTCCAATAAGATCTGGACAAATGCCGTGATTAGGAGCTAATGGGGTTGATGCTGGCTTAGCTCCTGTCATATTGAATTTCTCCAATATGTCATGAACATACTTCGTCTGATGGATAAAGATACCATCAGGCAACTGATCGACCTGAAGTCCTGGAAAGAACTTCATCTCCCCATCCCGCTCATTTCGAATTTACGCTTCATGACTTCTTCAAAGTCTTTACACAGCTTATCATTTGTCGATCCAAAGATAATATCATCCACATATATCTGTACGATGATTAAATGTCCATCCACTTCCTTGGTTAAAAGAGTAGAATCTACAGTTCCTTTGATAAAGCCGTTGTCCAGAAGGTGACTTGATAGTGTTTCATACCAAGCTCTCGGGGCTTGGTGAAGACTGTATAAGGCTTTGTTCAGAAGGTAGACTTTGTCTTTGTGCACTGGATCGACGAACCCTGGTGGTTGGCCGACATACACTTCCTCTTTAACTTTACCATACAGGAAAGCAGATTTAACATCTAACTAGTACACCTTCAAACCTTTCCAAGAAGCAAAGGCCAAGAATATGCGGATTGCTTCAAGACGGGCAACTAGGGCGTAAACTTCGCTATAGTCTATCCCTTCATGCTGGTGAAAACCTTGAACCACAAGTCGAGATTTATTTCGAACCACAACACCCTTATCATCACGGTTGCACTTGAAGACCCATCTAGTGTTTATCTTTTTGTGATGATCAGGCAGGTGAACAAGCTTCCAAACTCCAAGTTTCTGAAATTGAAGCAACTCTTCTTGCATCGCGTCCACCCAGCTTTCTTCCTTTAACGCGTCTTTCCAACTTCCCGGCTCAACCTGAGAAACAAAACAACTATTAGAAAGTCTAGTTTGGAGTGGAGCAATACTAGTATAGAAACAACTTAGATCCTTGTTGATCTTCTTGCGAGTGTGCACTCCGGTTTGTAAGCTGCCGATAATATCCTCTGACGGATGATATGAAAGTGTTCTAGGCATCACTTCAGTTGGAACATCTACTTGCGGTTGCAAATTCGTGAGAACTTCATCAACAACCGGTACAAACGAAGAGGCTTCATTCCTGACATTTGACTGATCAGCCTGTTTGTTCAAGAAGCTTTCAATCTGCTTAGATTCTTCATCGGGACAAGATCCACCATCGTTGATAGTTGGTTTCCGATCAGAGTCAGCATAAGCATTCGGTTGGGCAGATGATTCTGTAGTGGTGACATTTGGTGTAGGAACAGGAACTTGTTGAGAAGAGCTTTGACCGACATCAGACGTGTTGACAGGAAGTCATGTAGAAATCACCAACGGTCTAGAGACTTGTTCTTGTGTAGATATTTGATGCTGTTCAAAGAGCATGACAAGTTCTTCATCTGATGGCACATCTGGCAGGACAAATGAATCCTACAATCCATCGTAGTTAAACAGCCACGGATCCCCAGGTTTCTGCGTTGGCATCGTATATCTTTGACAATCAACATGCTACGCAAGAATGACCTGGTTCAGACTCGGCAAGAAAACACGTTTTTGAGGAGTAACGTAACTGACGAAAAATCCTTCCAAGGATTTGGCTCCAAATTTACCATCTGGGTCCAATACGGTACACGGAGATCCAAAAGGTTCCAAAAAAGCAAGGTTGGGCTTTCACTGATTCAGTAACTCGAAACACGTTTTGTTGTGAGGCTTAACTGTCAACACACGATTCAAGGTGTAACACGCTGACGCGACTGCTTCACTCTAGAAACTGATTGGCAATTTCGAATTGGCTAACATTGTTCTAGCAGTCTCGATCAGTGTGCGATTCTTATGTTCAACTACTCCATTTTGTTGAGGAGTATAGGGGGTGTTGAATTCGTGAAGAATCCCCTTTTCATTGCAGAATTCTAGCATCTTCTTGTTCTTGAACTCTATTCCGTTGTCACTGCGGATTCTCTTGATTGGCAAGTGATATAGGTTCTCAAGTTTTCTGTAGAGGATCATAAGGGTTTCAAATTTTCGTCTTTACTCTCCAGAAAGAAAACCCATGAGAATCGTGAATAATCATCTGCAACGACAAGGAAGTATAGATCACCAGAGATACTTTTGACGTTGACTGGTCCAAATCGATCCATGTGTAGCCTTTCTAGTGGTAGCTTGATAGAATTCAACAACTTTCTCGGGTGTGATTTCTTATGCTGCTTCCCCTTTTTGCAGCTCAGACAATCATCAGATAGTTGAAAATTCTTCAAATTAACACCCTCCACTAGGTCGTTATGCACAAGATAATTCGTCTTTTGTAGATGAATGTGCCCCATATTCCGATGCCATAGAATAGACCCTTTCTCAGTAGCTTTAGATGCAAAGCATTGAACTTTCTTTGACGTGGTAGAAGCGATACCCATATCAAGAACATATAAATCATTATCTCGTGGAGCACGCATCAGGAACCATTCCTCCAGAATCTTGAAACCGGGTTTAAGATCAAGCATTCTTTATCGTTGAAATGCGTCGTGAACTTCTTATCACAAATTTGCGAAATGCTAAGTAGATTGTTCTCAAGTTCAGCGATGTAGTTCACTTTGTCAAACGATACGACTCCGTTCATGAGAATTCCTTCACCTACAATCCTACCTCCCTACGTTCCAGCAAAACCCACGTACTCTCCACAGATAACTTTAACATCGTTGAGCAACGCAAGCATTCCTATCATGTGGCAAGAAGCTCCTCTATCCATTATCCACTTTGACATTATCGAACACTGGAGCCCCTGCACACATGATGAAGAGACTATTTAAACAAAGAAACCCAAGCCTGTTTTGTCTTGGGTGGGTTCGGAACCTCGAATTTCGGACTACTTTGTTTTTATCATTCTTTTTAATCTCGGTTTTGTGTGGAATAGAAGATTTTTGTTCAACCTTGGATGGTTTAACTTTGGCAACACATTTTTGCGTTTGAGGTTTAGCCTTCTTAGCATAACATTTTGAATCCACTTGACGATTTTTGTTTGATGTTTCACCAATTTCAAATTTAGATTGATGTTGAATAGTTGGTTTAACATTTTTGTGGGATTCATTGTTTCTTTAGGATTTGTTTTGGCGCAAACATGGGTGCTTTCTGTTTTCATCCTTAGTGAACTTTTTAGGATGAGAAACAGGTCTTGGACATAGTTGTGAGCAATATCGTGCGATATGCCCAACTTTCTTACAGTTATAGCATGTCCTGCTATCCTTATGTACAGAGGTATCAAAAACTTGTTTCTTTTTCTCTTTATGAAAATCATCGTTTGATTGTTGCGATGATCTCCTTTTCTTTCTCGGTTGTTGTCCCAAAAACAAAGTCAATTTTCTTTGTAAAGTTTAATTTTTGGGACCTGTTGTTTATTTTACGCTTCTAGAAGCCCGAAATCGCCCTTTTATTTTATGGATAATCTCTATTTTTATGATAGTAGGTTCGGTTGTCCCTTTTTTATGAGTAGAAAGATGCATCATGTTTATCTAAATTAGCATGACTTACCTCCATAAGCTTGAACATTTTATCCACACATCCATGTTCACGTTTTGGATCAGAAAGTCCTCATCCGAAAATAGTTTATCAGATCCTTTCATTTTATAAACTATGACATTTGGATCAATATTTAAACTATCTTCCGATTTATCATCAGACTTAGACTTGTCAGATTTTTCAGACCCACTTTTTAACACATTTTCAACCACTGTGTTCACCACTTGAGAGTCACATTCACCTTCAGATTTGGTGTAAATTACGTCGATATCCACAGGCAGCTCATTAGAAGTTTCAATTTTCAACTTTAGGTTAAACACCTTTTCCACCCCATATGGCTTTTTGCATCCATAACTATTCCACATGGGTGGTGGAACACGATCGTAACTCGCACTTTTAGTTTCACCATTTTTAGATTCATCATTATTTTCAATTTTGGGCGAAATGTGATCAATGACGTACGAGCTTGTTGAATAACTGAGTAACAATTTGTTAACCCGTTCAGATTCGATTCTAATTTCTCAAGTTCACTTTTAAGCTCAGCGATAGTATTCAAATGAATGTTAATGGCCATCTGTTTGTCCATAACTGTCGCTTTAAGCATCAAAAGTGTTGCGTCATTTTCTCTGAGTGCTTTATTATATTGTTTAACAGATGCACTCAATTTGTCATGTGCTTCCTTAGTGGATTTGTAATCACTAGACAAATTTTCTGTTAAACTTTGGAGTTCAACATATCGTGTGTCTTTTAGAAGATAATCACTACATGGCTCTGCACATTTTAAACATGGTTTTTTCAACCACATACTCACTCTTTGACTCATTTACCTCATTGCCATTCACCATGCATGCTTTGATGATGTCTTCTGACAACTTCTCCATCTTTTCATCAACTTTTTCCTCATCAACTGGCTTCTTTTGCTCTTCACATGATGAATGTTGACTTGGTGCAAAATAACCTGCAAAAGTTTTTTTAAGATATCATTAGGCAAAAGGTGTTTGAACGGACTGTTCAAAAGTTCCTCCTCCTCTGACGAAGTGTGATAATAGAAATCATCATCTTCAGGACCCTCGTCAAAAGATGCCCCTGATTCTTCTTCAGGTTCTTCTATAATCTCGGCAACCAAAGCCAAACTTTCATTCTTTGAAATATATTTGTTCCAGTTGAAGTCTTTATTTTCTTGAGTAACCACCAGTGCTTTATCTTTGGTCTCTGGTTGTATGTATTCGATCGGCACCATTCGTGTTCTTGGTTGAGGATGATGGTAATTGCTCTCTTGTAGTAAACATTGGCGAAAGGGTTATGGTTACCCCGAACCTCTCTGTTCGGACATTCACGCTTGAAGTGTCCCTTCTCCCGACATTTAAAACAAGTAACTTTGGATTTATCTAACCCAAGTTTTCCATCTAGACCTCCCAAGTTATCTTTTCCAGTAATCTCCATGAATCTTTGTGCGCGACAAACGATTGATGCCATACACCACTTGATGTCTATCAGCTCCATTTCAACTGGATCTATCTGATCATAATCTTCTCGTGTCATTTCTGAGTTTCCGATTTTTCCTGCGACTAGACTATCATAAGACTCAAGTACTGAAGCTAGTAAAGACATGTGTTGCTTCGTGGTCTTCTCATCGAAATTTTGAGCATTCTGGAAATATATAGCAATGTTGCACTGTAAGACTCTCTGATTATGATGAGGTTGAGTAGTTTGGTAGATCTTGGGCTGGTTTGAACCATAAGATGATTGTGGTCTTGAAGGCGTGTTAGGATCAACTGATGGAAAGGATTGAAATCCACTTTTCTGGTTAGATGGTGTACTTGGCGAGCTGTAGGCGCTGAAAGCTGTCTGGACCTTTGGTGACTGAATTGAGCAGTAGAACTGTTCTTGAAGTACAGATTAACATCTTGTTGAACTTGAACAATTTTTTTCTTTGCCATCTTCTGCATTTCGAGTTCCTGTCCTTCCAGTCTTTCGATAAAACGCGGTAATGAGAAATTACCATACTCGGTTCCATTCTTCAATATGGTCAGATAAGTAGACCATTCTCCTTGCGGAAGAGAATCTGCCAACTTATCAACAAGTTCTTCGCTGGTCTTCATAATTCCCATTCTCTTCATTTGTACCACCAAATGACAATATCTTTCGATTAATTGCTTCACAGTCTCTCCTTTAATCAGTGTAAATATATCAAACTCTTTACTAAGCAATGTCCGTTTACTCTTTCGAAGCTGAGCACTTCCCTAAAACTTCAAACGGAGAGCATTCCACAATGATTGAGCATCATCATCATGTTGAAGTAACGCCAGAATATCTTCTTTAATTGATTGTTGTAGAATATTCATCATTTTCTTCTCGTTGATGAACCTTCCCTTTCAACATATGAGAGTTGAGCAAGAGTCTTCTCGAGGCCATTTTCACCTACAGGCGTTTGAAATTTAGCTTCAATCGCAAACCAGCAAGTAAAATGATTTGCCTGGACCCAATTCATGAACCGCTCACTCCAGCTATCGAAGTCTTCTAGATTCATTAACTTCGGTGGTTTGGTCATTGTCCCCATCTCGTTTTCGAGATTTATGTTCTGAGCCGTTGTGGTTGTGACAGCCGATGTAGCGAAAGCGTTGTAAAATTCTCAAGACATTTTCTGTGAAAATTCAAAAACACACTTTTCGAACAAACTGATTAGTGTGGAAAATTCCTTCGTGCGGATGAGAAACAATTCGTGCGATTGAGATCAATTCGTACGAACCAGAGATTTTAAGAAAAAGATGATATGCACAAAACAGTTACTCATCCGAACAAGATGTTCGTGCGAGTGATCAAGATCTGTTCGTACGAGTGAGATGCTCGTAGGAATGTAAGGTTTGTGCGAATCACACTTGTGAATCTTGAAACTTGTAAATTTTAGAAACTTCTAGTAACTTGTTCGTACGAATGGTTCAAATTTTAAGAAAGTTGTTTGTGTGAGTGGTCCCTCTACTCGTACTAAACAGCTACGTCCCCAAACAGATGAATTTTACCGATTTCGACATGATTAAGTCCGATTTTAGGTCTGAATTTGTTAAGGATTGATTAGAATGTAGTTTAACGTGAATTCCTAATATCCTAGTCCATTTCGTCTGTAAATTCGTCCAAAATCCAGTTCAGTTCGGGAATGTGAAGAAGAAGATGAATCCAA
The DNA here is from genome assembly GCA_947069175.1 of Scalesia atractyloides. Taxonomy (NCBI): domain Eukaryota; kingdom Viridiplantae; phylum Streptophyta; class Magnoliopsida; order Asterales; family Asteraceae; genus Scalesia; species Scalesia atractyloides. Next base: position 48,061,218 of record CAMTDV010000001.1, on the reverse strand, counting down.
GTCTAAAACAACTAGTAGCCTGCAATTATTTGTTGTTTGTCAGCAGATCAAACCTCAAAGCTCTGATACCACTTGTGAACGAGGATCGGGCTCCACAGATGACAACCGGTCTGATCTAACTCAACTAGCAGAGGCAGAATTCATTGCTAGAGAGGTTGATAAAATAAACAAGATAGAACCTACTGTTTAACTGCTCTGTTGTATTCAATGACGTGCAAAGTACAGACGCGAGTAAACAAACTAGCAGGGCTTCGCCATACTAACTGAACTGACTAACTAGCTCTGACACAACACTCCTCTATTTATAGGTCGACATGACGCGCCCTAGAGTGTGTGTTAAACAGAGATGTGATTCGTACGAACAGATTCTCCGTACGAGTGACTGAGAGTCACTCGTACGAACCATACAATCTTGCTCGTACGAGCCATACAAAACGTATAAAATAAACATTTAACACAGATACATTCGACACTTAAGCCCTATAAATAATAGAGACACATCCTAGACGTAGGCAATAGATATAACGCATCAGCAACTCGACAATCTTCCGCCACTTCCTTGCATCTGTGCCATCTCCTCCACAAGTTGACCCACTTGCTTCTCCAATGCTTTGTGCGATTTGTCACATACCTCAAACTCCTTCTTCATTTCCAACTTTATTTCTTGATTCGAAGTAGTGATGGCATTCATGATTGCATCCAATTTAGAACTCAAGGAATCTTCACCACCCATTTGAGGATTAGAGTTACAACCCCCACTACCGCCTTGGTTGCAGCCCCTTTGATAATTACTTTCACGATTGTGGTACCCTTGGCCACCCCCTTGGTGGTAGTTTCTTTGGTAACCGCCTGAATTACCACTTTGGCGGTTTTGGTACGTCGATCCGTCTTGACAACCACCTTGATTCCCCGATTGGAAATTCGGGTTCATTTGATTCGAAGCATTCCCATACCAAAAATTGGGATGATTTCTCAAACCCAGATGGTAAGTGTTGGAGTTCATGTTAACCTGTTTTCTCTCTCCATACACTTGGTTCACCTCTTTGGTAGTGTGTGCCATACTGACTTGGCACTCCTCGGTCCGATGACCAATATCTCCGCAATATTCACAAACCGCGAATTGAACTGCTCCAACATCTTTTTTCTTCATACGGGCCAATTCTCGTTCTAAGGTAGCGATCCGATCTTTAGCACTTGAATCAAGCCAGGAAGAGATTGAGAAACGTGATGCTTTTTAGCCCGATCCGCCATGGCCACCACCTTTGAATTCTTGCTCATTCTTTCCAAGAAGTCCCAATCATCATCTTCATAATTATTCAACAAGGTGCCGTTACTTGCCGATTCCAAGTACTTATGATCATTGGCATCCGACCCTATCACGAAACACTTAAATAATTCCCACCTTGGTATTTGATGATGTGGGCATTTTTGAACCAACTCTTTGAAACGGGTCAATGCTTGATGTGGCAACTCTCCCGAATATTGTCTAAACGACCGAATTTCATCCCTTGCATCATCGGTCTTCGCAATTGAATAGTATTCATCCAGAAAAACTTGTTGCATCTCCGCCCAACTACGAATGCTATTCGCCGGAAGTGAGAGGAACCATTGCTTGGCTTTTCTTTCAAAGAGAATTGGAGGAGCCTCAACTTCACCTCTTCAAGCTCAAAGTTATGGCCCCATGCCACAAATGGCCGAAAATTCCGCCAAGTGAGTGTATGGTTTGTCATTAGTCCTACCGTTGAAATGAGGTAGGATGTTGATGTAATTGGATTTGCACTCAAATGACCTTTTTCCTCGAGGCGTAGGCACAACTGGTGAGTCATTTTCAGTGACCACCTGTCTAAATCGCCCATTAACACCTCTTGGGCCTTGTTGTTTGACGCCGTGGACCATTAACTTCTTGGTTCCTCCGCCGATTATTACCTCTTTGATCATCACCTCGCTCACCGCCTTGATTACCACCACCCATGAATTATGGAATCCGGTTTCGGTTAACATTTTGATTGTAATTGTAATTCCCGCCGTTCCAATTCCTTTGATTGTTTTGTGGTTGACGGTTGTTGTCGTAACCGTAACCATAACCTTGGTTGTTCCCCACAAAATTGGCGTTTTAATAGCCAAAATATTCATATTTAAACCCCGAGCATTATAGAAGTTCCCACATTGTTATCTCCCCATTCGTCCTCTACAACCTGTTCGTTATAATTCCCTCCATCGTCCGAGCATTCCGAATGAACACTCCTATGTTCTGGTAATTGATAACCGGGAACGCTATGTGGTGCATCATCGGGAATGTTATTTCTCAAATCATCGAGATTGAGAAATTGGGCTTCGTTCATGGAAATGCCACAATTTTGGTTAACCCTACGGTTGGCATTAACATTTCGGTTGATGAGGTTGGGTGGTAATTTGTTTTGTCGGTTTTGGTTTTGAGGTGGAGGTGTAAGTTGGCTATTGGTTTGGTTTCGGCCACGATTTTGGAATGGTGGTGTTGGTGGTCTCGAGTTGTTAACGCCCCCGATTGGTTGTTTTGGCTGTTTTGGTTTTGGGGTTGGTAATCATGATATTGGTTTTGGTTGTTCGGTTGATTAGAATTTTGGTTATCCATTGGAATGGGTCCAATGGATGGTGTAGGTGGTGAATTGGTGTTGGGTGGATTAGAGACAAGAGTTGCCTCTAACCGGTTAGCTAGGTTTCATTTAACGACCCGCTCGATCTCTGGCTCGAACACTAACGGTGAGGTCCTCTCGGAGTTCCGTGTATGCATGCACTACCTGTAAGCTGCACAAGTAACACACCCGTGTAACACAAAAGCATATACAATAATAAAAACAAGCACTTAAATAGTTAATCACAAAATTAAACAAAGTCCAAACGCAAAGCGCACGAACTCCTAGCAGCAACGCCAAAATTTGATCGGAGTGTCACGCCCTAGTCAAAGATAATATTTATAATCAAAATTACCCTTAACAATGTGTTAGCGGTAGTAAGGGGTCGAACCACGAAGAGTTTGTGGTTTGCGATGGATGCGAGTGATTATAAAGGTTGTCACAGTTTATGAAGCTTGCTATGTTGTTTAATTGGAATGATGATTTGATTGGAAGAGATGTCGGATTCAACCGACAAGTTTGTTTGCAATTATTAGACTATGAAAACTTAAACAATTGAGATTCTCACAGAAACTTGATTGAATGGTTGTAAACACTAACTTGGAACAAGGTTCACACCCGATTCAACAATTGTAGGACCTAGGGTTACAACACGTTTTAACTTGGTTTAATCGAATTAGTTCATTAACGGTTTTAGAATCACAAGGCTTAGGTGCCAATTGCTATCGACGTTATAGACAACGGACCGCGATGCACTTCGTTACCTTGGACAAACAAATCCTATCAAAAGACAAGGCATATATATGCATATTCATTTCACGAAGACAAATTTCATAACTCACTCAACAATCCGTAATTCAATACAAACGTAAGACAATTATCTAATGATCAAAAGTAATTAAATTAGTGACAAACCAAATACTAAATAAGTAGCAAACCTAGAAATCCTTACAAAAGTTTACACAGGGTGAAACCCGAAGAGATTAGCCGCTCATGGTGAACGGAACACGATGACCGGATGATGAACTCTTGAACATGGCCATCTTGAAGCCTCGAGGGTAATGATGATGATGGTTAGGGTTTGGGATGGATGATGAAGATGAATGGGATGATGATGGTAGGTTAGGGTTAGGATTGAAGGTTGTGATTCGGATGATGGGATGGATTCGGAGTGATTGGGGATGAAGATGATGATGTTCTTAGCTCCAAGAGAGGTGTTCTAAGTTATAAATTGCGTAAATCCCTTGAAATTAGTCAACAACCTTGCTATATCCCATCCTCAAACGTTAAATAAGAAAATTCGGGTCTGGCAATTGGGAGGGGCGTCGCCGACGGCCTGTAGTTTGTTTGGTTCTTCTCTGACGCTCTAATCCACTGCCTACGACAACTTTTTGCCAATGGACTATCTGGATGGCATCACCGATGGCCCAGGGGGCGTCACCGTAGGCCCCTCCAAACCTTGTTTTCCAGTTTTTCCATTTTGCAATCCCGGTTGACCCGTTTTCCGGCGCGATGCTGCGGAAAGCTCCCGAATAGCTCCATAAACTCCGTAAACCTGTAAAACACAAATAGGTTATTCAAAACTAAAAGTTACGTAAAAAATAAACTTAAGCACTACAAGAACATCGGTTTTCGACCACACATCACAAGTCACACACTTTTGAAGAGTCCTAGTGTAGGCCCGCTTGGTTGGTTCAAGATTTTGGGTTAGACTAGCTGTTGTTGTGGAGGGTTTTGTGGGGTAACAACAACACAGTTTTGGTTTGAAGCCTTCTACTTCTTACCATTGTTGTTGGGTTTGGGTGAGGGTTTTGACGATTCGACTATTGGTTTGGCGGTGGCTTTGTGAACCGTTTTGATAGAACACTTTGTTTCAAAGGTCCCATTTAAGATTCGTTATGGTTGAACCTGGCGGCTAAGCAGTAGGTATCCTCAAGGGTTTTGGGTTGAGCGGACTCGACAAAGTTTGAAACAAGGGAGGTAAGGCTTGGATGTATTTGGCTATGGCCTTGTCGGTAGAATCGACTTGACCAGGGCATAGGGTACTAAGTTGCTTGAACCTAGTGGTGAGGCCAGTGTTGTGGCTCCTGACATGCTTAATGTTCCAAAACTCGTTCTCGAGTTGTTGAGGCTCGTGGGAGGACATAACTCGTCGTTCATGAGCTTCTTAAGATCGACCCTAGTTAACGTATAAGCGGCGTCGTCTCCGCTTGCATTATGTTTGGCGGCCCACCAATCAAGAGCTCTTAATCCAAAGACAATGGTGGCGTTGGTGGTGCGAAGATGCTCGAGGCACCCACTTTGACGGAAGGTGACCTCGATGGAGTCAAACCATTGGAGCATCTTCGTTGCTCCCTTTTCGCCAGTAAACGACATTAGGCTACACGAATTGAATTGCTTAAACGTGAAGGTTGACTTGGGTGGGTTGACTTTAAATTCGACCGAGGCATTAGGGGATTCGACGTTATTGGGGGTTGGTTGGATCTTACTGACTATACCGAGCATAACCTTGCCATTTGCTTGGCCTTGAACTTCATCATGTCCTTTTTGGACATCAAATCAGAGTTGGACTTGGACTTGGAGTTCGTCCTTGTGTTCGAATGGCGTGAGGAAGACATTTAATAGTTTGAAAATATGGGAAAAGGATGAGACTTGATCATAATATGTTATAAAATAAGGATTGTTTGCATGAATGAGCATAGAATATTGCACATATCACATAGTCATAAATGTATATCACGTATTTGCATTGCATAATCACGTATAAAGACGATAAGAGTGGTAAATTTAGTTTGTTCACGAATATTAATATTGTTTTAGATTGCGGATAACATGTGATTCGTGCTTCGGTTTTGAAATGATAAACGTATCAAATGTAAAGCACGTAGAAATGGATATAACATAAAAGAGATACAATGTAAAACTTGGAGTGTCTCGGGACGAAACTAAGACTATTCCAAAGTGATTGATAGTTCTTTTGAGGTATGCTTTGTCCTAGTAGGTAGAATACTCTCACCGAGGAGCGGTTACCGGCATTCACCCTTCCGGTTACTACATGTCCCTAGTCGATCGAAAATTCAAGATACAGGTTTCACCCATAACTTGATAATTTCGTTCCCCAAACGTGGTTGGTACTTACCAAACGAGGAGCCAATTCCGACTTATTGATAAGGGTCCACTAGAGTATGAAGTGGAAATTTTCCACCAAGATGTGGATATCACTCCTAACTTGATGGCGTAATTTCGTGAAAAATCGAATACGTGGATTGAGAGTGATCACCAAAGTGCGGGTTTCACCCCTATTTTGGTGAGATCATCTCGTTTGTATTATGAGTGTCTTCACGTTTTCATTTGTGTATTGTGTTAGCCTTAGGAAAGGCATGTAATATTTAAGAGACATGGATATATCAGAAGCAGAATAGGAAGAATTTAAACATTTTAAACGGGAAAAACAGTTCACTTTGTGCGAAGTGAATTTATTTCTTGCGTAGTTAAAAGTTACTTTGTGTGAGGTGTCTACTTCGTAGGAAGTGACCACTTCGTGCGAAGGTAAATCCAGTTCGCACAAAGGGGTGGGTTCAATTCGTACAAGGAGGTTCAGTTTGCACGAAGTGGTTTGATTTAGTACCTACACTATCGACTAGCTCAAATTATGGCAATTTTTCCTAATTCCCCACAGTTATGGCTTTGATACCAATTTGTCACACCCCAACCGATGGCGGAAACATTGGGGTAGGACGAAAGAGATCGCTCGAGACTTCATAACACTATTTTGTGACAAGTATTTAAGTAAAGAAATTTCATTTCATTTCTAATTCAATTACATTGTTTGGAAACAAAGTACAACAACATAATCAAGAAACAGAGTAAAACATAAAATCTAAATTAAAATGGGTTTTAGTTCATCCTATTAGATTCCATGCATCCTCGTCATCATCAAATTCCTGCAACATATATTAAAGTATAATTCAACACACAAGGCATTGGCGAGTATACAAGTTTCAATACTACATAATAACAAAAGTTTAAACAATCCACATGCATAAACGCTACTAAATCTATCATACAATACTAATAGTGCACTATACACGTTAACCTAAAGTTTCCCGCTAGCATAATCTAATCATAGCACTGAATAGACCGTTTTGTTTACGTAACATGACCTCAAGAATACGCGCGGTGCGTTAATCATATAGTGCTATACATGTTAAGGGAGGCTTGTACAAAGTTAATGACAAAGTATGAGGAAAAGAATTCTAGCATATACGAGTTTTCAAGTATGACGTATTAGGCATGTATGAAGGAATTTTTGTGTTTATGCAAAATGTATGTCTGGTTTAGTGATTTTGATAGAACATATACGTTGCACCCCAAAAGTGTAAATAATACAAGGGGAATCGAGTATACTCACGGTTATGCAAAGCTTTCCAAGCAATCCCCGAGTCGTTATGTTGGAGGATAGATTACCGAAGTTACCCTACACAAGGGAACAGAGGTGTAAGAGTTTTTTGAATTGGCGAGAGTTTTAGATTCGGGATTAAGCGTCAATAAAACTATACGTTTGAATATACATCTTCGTGCGAAGTAACTGTCCACCTTGTGCGAAGTGACTATTCACTTTGTGCGAAGTGATGGTTCACTTCGTACGAAGTTAAAAAATTTTGAAAATGTCTCTCGTCTAATACTCGTTTGTTGGTGCATATTTGTGACAACAGCTTAGATTTGGTATTTGGATATCTTGTAGTTAGTAAAATGATAAATGGTTAGCGGATTTAGTTTTGTAATAGTTAATTAGAAGTAATTGGGCTGAACTAGACACTAAATAGTGCATGGTAGGCGAATTGGGCTTTAAACCCATTAGCAGTCCATGTAGGAAACCCTAGCCCAGTTGCATAACCTATCTTTATATAAAGAAAGGTTTGCATTAGGGTTGAGGTTGCTGGTTCTATTGCTGTGTTGCTGTTTTAGTTGTTCAGAGAGATTGTGAGAGAGTCTTGAATTGACTGTAAACACTTTGTGTTAGATATCAATAGAAGACAGTTTGAAAGTAATTGTTCGTGTTCGTGTTCTTGTTGTTTTCTGTGAAATCTGATCTATGGGATTCCGCACTCTATATTAGATAGACGATTCTGCTAAGATCCATACGGACTAGAGGACCTATAATTGGTATCAGAGCATTCGACTCTTGATTATTGCTCGGTTCAGAATCGTGACAGCATAAAAATTAGGTTTTTGGACGTTTTGGAGGTTGTTTTGGAGTTTGTGACGGCTGAATTAGGGTTTCGGCCGCTGTTTAAGGGTTTCTACAGTGATTTCGGATTCCCAGCAGGCATTTTGGATTAAAGACTTGCATTCCGGATCAAAAAGCACAATATTCCAGATTGAAGACTTGAATTTCGGATCAGAAATCTGCATTTCGGATCATCAGACTTGTAATTCGGATCAGAAAAAGCCATTTCGGATTCCAATTCTGATCAGAAGTGTATTTCGGATTTCCATTTCGGATCAGAACAGTGCATTCCGGATTTCATCTCGGATCACTATTCCGGATTTCCATTTCGGATCAGAATAGTGCATTCTGTATTTCAATTCGGATCACTATTCCGGATCACCATTTCGGGTTAGTAGTTCGGATTACTGTTCCGGATTTTCATCTCGGATTGTCAATCCGAGTTACTGTTCCGGATTTAACACTGTTCCGAGTTAGGATTAAGAAGGTGGAAAGTTAACCAGCTGACGTAACCGGAGTTAAACGTTTTCGGACATAGAAATTGATCCATAGATAATCCTGACAAACCGGTTCCACAGTTAGACTCGTTTGATTTTTAGGACAAAACAAAAAAAAGGCACGGAAATTCCTAAAATCATAATCGGACAATATACATCATTAGAATCGTATCGTCAAGACGAGTCTAACAGTATAATTTGGTAACCACTCATTTCGGACAAGTTTTAACGTTTTTAACGAGCCGGTTCGGTAAAAATGTCAAATATGTCTAACCTAAATGAGCTGTTGAGAATGGAGCACGAGGCTGGCACCACAAACAAACCTCCAAAAATGCTGAAGGTAGAGGACTATCTTACTTGGAAGGATAGGTTTCAATCCTTTATTGAATATCAGGACACACGGATGTGGATCTGTAGTCAAGATGGGTACACTAACCCACCGCATGATTTTGAGGGCAGACAACATGTTACTGCTGTTTGAAGCTGAAAAGAGGATGTATGAGTCTGAGAAGAAAGCCTTAGCTGCTATCAAGATGTCATTACCTGATGGCATCAAACATACATTCAAGCGTTATACTACATCGAAAGAGATGTGGAATGCCCTAGAGAAGAGGTATGAGGGCAATACCGATGTGCAGAAAAACAAGGTTGATCTGCTAAAGAAACAGTTTGCTGTGTTCAAAGGAATGAGAAATGAATCCCTTGAAGATATTATCATGAGATATTATCATCTTATGTCAGAAATAGATAATTATGACATAGAGGGATACACGGATGTGGAGATAAATGACAAGTTGCTGAATGCTTTACCTGCAAAGTGGGATATCTATATTTTGATGATAAAAGGTGAAGTTGATTATGAAAAGAAAGACTTGGAGGAGGTTGTTGGGAAATTGATAGCTTATGAGCTCAATATGAAGAAGGAGACTGGATTTGATCAGGTTCAAGATCCGGGGATTTATAAAGGTCTTACACCTTCATCTTCCAACAATGCTTCTAGTGATACTGCAACTGCATTTCTCCTATGAGAATGAGCAGATCGTGACAAATGCTGAGGGTGAAGTATGTTTTGCTGCTGCTTCAGGAAGCTCGTCAGGGGCTAAGAGACAACAATCAAATAACAGCAGTTCTAAGTCTATGCCTCTGAGTGTCAAAAGTGCTGGAGATCACCTGGAATTGCTAGCTTCTTTTGTTGCTTCCTATAAAAACTACATTCAGGTAAAAATATTTGATCCTACTACGTTTGATGAAGATTATGATTAGATCGACCCTGATGACTTAGAGGAGATGCATTTGCAATGGCAGATGGCCATGATCTCTATAAGGGTGAACAAGTTCATGAGCAGAACGGGCAGGAAGTCCGTTGGAAAGAGTGTGGGTTTTGACAAGTCGAAAGTGAAGTGTTACAATTGTCACAACTACGGACATTTCGCTAGAGAGTGTCAAAGACCTAAGTCTGAATCGCGTTCTAGTTCATCCTTTCAAGATTTCTCCTGGTCATGGTTTAAGCAATAGGAATGCATCAAACAACACTGGATCAAAGGCCCTGATCTCTATTGCTAGAGAGGGTTCTTATGATTGGAGTGTTCATCTGGAGAGTGATAACAACGCCTCACAGGCGTTCATGGCTGTGATAGCTCCAGTTATTGATGATGAAGTGAAAGCTGATGCTGAGGGAGAGCAAGAGAAGGTAGCTGAAAAGGCTTATGGAGAATAGACTGCTACAGAGAAGAAGATGGTTGCTGATTTTGATGCTTTCATAGCTGATCTAAGCAAATCAACAGGCGAGGTATGTTCTAACTCTGGTAGTTCTGTTTGTTTGAAATGTTGTGAACTATAAAGTGAGGTTGACACATTAACACAACAAAACCAAAGTCTGGCTAATGAGCTCTCGAACCTAAAAGAATCAATTTTTTTCGTAAAACAAAATGAGTCATTATAATTGAAGAAAATTAAATGTTATGGAGAAGAAATCAATATTCTAACCTGTAAGCTTAATGAAAAACTTCAAGTTATTGACTTAGCTCATGATACGATGAGTGAGAAAACAAAAAAGGTTTCTGAAAAATGCAAAGAGTTGTCGGAAGCACAACTTAAAATTTATGAGCTTGAAAAGAAATTAAATCAATTAAGAGATTCATCTTTTGTCATGAAACACATGATAAATGGCCTGAAGAAGAGTAAGATAAGACATGAGTGGGCTTCAAAGGTTTGAATGAAGTTCCACCACCTCTTGGTCAAGACTATTCTTTCTTGCCAGATGAAGAAGACCTTACAGACTTTGTGTCAACTACACCTAGTAGTTCCACATCATGTGATGTTGATGGTTCTGAGAATGCCAAGAAGGATAATAACAGAGACATCGTTTTGAAAACAAAGAATACACACCCTAAGAATCAAAAACCAATTTTTATTAAAAAAGGTTGATTTTGTTCAAGGGAGTGACATGAATGAAGAGGTCCCTATTATTACTAAAGAGTCTAATGTGCAGTTTGCTAAAAATAAAAACAAAGAAAATTCATAAGTTAAGCAAACTAAACAAGATCCTTCAAATGCATTGTCATCTTCATAATCACCGTCACCTGATGAATCTAAGCAAGAGACTTCAGTTAAGAAGTCTTCGGCTAGAAAATCGTGCTTTAAATATCACGAAAAGGGACATATAGCTAGCTGCTGTCCCAACAAAAGGAGTGAAACACAACTAAGTGAGAGATAGAGAGAAAAATCACCAAAGAAAAGTGGTGATGGTGAGAAGAAGGTTAACTCACCAATGATATCTGCTACTAGGCAACAGAGTGTTGTTGTGGGTGTAGATAAGGCTGAAAAAGGAACTCACCAAGTTCCTCGTTTTCAAAGAAATCAACAAAGATTTCAGCCTGCATCTACATCAGGAAGATATGATAGACCTAGAAGTAGTTCACCAAGAATGAATAACTTTAATGGTTCATCAAATAATTTCAGAAGTCAAGGTCAATATCAAAATCGATACCAGAATGTTAGTAGTCGAAATTTTTATAATGATGGCTTTAGAACTTATCATCATCAAAATTCATGGAACCAAAATCATAATTTCCAAAGGTCGCAAAGTCCAAACATGGTTAGGAAACCTCAGGACCACAGACCTAGTGGAAATCAAAAACCATTTCCATCAACAGGTCTAAGATCCAAGACTCCTGTTAGGAGTGATGGATATTGGATGAATGTTCCCGTGGGTGATGAAGCTGGAAGACCTAAGACCATTAAGGCTTGGGTCCCCCCATCTAACTAATTTTGTTGGTTGGTGCAGGAGCTGCTAAGGAGGATTATCAACTTGTGGTATGTTGATAGTGGCTGCTCCAGGCATATGACGGGGGATGCGAGGATGCTAACTGAGTTTGAGAATATAGATGGTGGATATGTGAATTTTGCAGGTGCTAAAGGAGGGCACATTACTGGTTGAGGGAAAGTGACTAACGGGAAGATCACACTGGACAAAGTGAACTATGTTGAGCAGCTGAAGCATAATCTGATGAGTGTGTATCAAGTCTGCGACAAGGGTCACTCGGTCCACTGTACTAAGTCTGAAGCTTTGGTGATACCGGATGATTGGATAGTGATGAGAGCGCCAAGGAGAAACGACACTTATGTCATGGACATGGGTGTTAAAGATTATTCCACTGTGGTGGCGTGTTTACTATTAAAAGCATCTGAGGTGAGTCATTGTTGTGGCACAGACGCATGGCCCACATCCACTATAGAAAAATGAACTACATTATTAAAAATGGTTTAGTAGAAGGGGTGCCAGTGCAGAGGTTTCATGTGGCAGATGAATGTCTTCCATGTCAAAAAGGAAAACAACATAAGAAACCTTACAAGTCAAAAACAATAAATTCCATAGATGCCCCTTATGAATTACTTCATATGGATCTATTTGGTCTGGTGAACGTAAGGAGCATAGGTGGAATGTACTATTGTTTAGTTGTCACTGATGATTACTCACGATATTCATGGGTTTTCTTTTTGGTACAAAAGATGAGACAGCGGAGATGCTGATTGATCTTTTTACAAAATTGGAAAATGTCCATGATGCACGGATCAAGAGGATAGAAGTGATAATGGCACGGAGTTCAAGAATCAAGTTCTGGATCTCTATTGTCTTCGCAAGGGAATTGAACATCAATATTCTTCTCCTTATACACCTCAACAGAATGGAGTCGATGAGAGGAAAAACAGGACATTGATTGAAGCCGCAAGGACTATGCTATCTGATTCAAAGCTTCCAGTTCTTTTCTGGGGAGAAGCTGTGAACCCAACGTGCTATGTCCTGAACAAAGTTTTGACGGTTAAATGGTTTAACAAAACATGTCACGAACTATTGTGTACTGAAAACCAAACTTAAAAGGCTTTGAACCATTTGGATTACCCTGCACCATTGTGCGAAACAAAGATAAGCAAAAATTCGGTGAGGTAGCTGATGAGGGTTACTTTCTAGGCTATATGCCTGGAACACCGAATAAAAGGGTTTTTAATCTAAAAACTGGTAAAATTGAGGTGGTGTTTAACATGGAACTCATTAGTTATTCACCTCAACAATCAACGAGTGGTCCTCCTATATTATATGATTATGACAGTATCTTTAAATCATTTAATATTCCTGATTTTTCTGATGCAGATGAGTCTCAAGTGATCCATACTGTGACCAGTGAAGATGGCAAGTGAGACTTCATGCCTAGATCGAGTGTATCGATGACAGATGCTCCAAAAACTTCTTCCAGTACAGCTCTAGAGGACTCCAGTGATAGTGAGTCTGAACCTATTCAGGGGAGGACTTCACTAATCCGTTTGCTAATTCTAATATTCAGGGGGAGGTTGGATCGAATCTGGGAGATAATCTGGTTGTTGACACCGTTGCTAGCACACGTGTACAAAGAGATCATCCATTTGAAAACATCATTTGTGATGCTGCTGCAGGTGTTCAGACAAGAAGAGGTGTGCTCGAAGGTTCCTGTTTGTTTACGTCGATTCAGAAGACTGGTTTGATTCATGAATGTTTATATAGATGTTTTATTGCCCAAGAGGAGCCGAAGAATGTTCATATGGCTCTAAAAGATAACTGTTGGGTTGAAGCTATGCAAGAGGAACTAGCTCAGTTCAAGAAGTTGAAAGTTTGGGAGCTAGTTGACTTGCCTGAAGGAGAGAAAGAAATAGGCACCAAGTGGGTGTTTGAATGCAAGAAAGATGACTGAGGTATCGTAATAAGGAATAAGGCACGGTTGATGGTATAAGGGTTCAAGCATCAAGAAGGGATTGATTATAATGAAGTGTTTGCACCCGTAGCAAGGTTGGAAGCAATTCGTTTGTTCCTAGCTTTCGCTTCATTCAAGGGCTTCAAAGTTTACCAACTTGACGTGAAGAGTGCATTTCTTTACGGGAAAGTCCAAGAAGTGGTGTATGTCTCACAACCAGACGGGTTTACTGATCCAGACTATCCAGATCGAGTCTATCGAGTTGATAAGGCATTGTATGGATTGCATCAGGCACCTAGGGCGTGGTATAAGACACTGTCAGCACATTTGTTAAAACATGGTTTCAAAAGAGGTCAGATTGACAGTACACTTTTCATTAAAAGGAAGAAGGAAGACTTCCTGCTGGTACAGGTATACGTAGAGACATTATTTTTGGGTCATCTGATGAGAACATGTGTCATGATTTCGAAGAGGTAATGAAGAGCAAGTTTGAGATGAGTGCGATGGGTGAGCTATCTTAGTTCTTGGGTTTACAAGTTGAACAGAAGAAGGATGGGATGTTTATACATCAGACGAAGTATGTGTATGACATTTTGTCTCGTTTCAAAATGGAGGATTGCGCTACTTTCAATACACCTATCTGTGAGAATCACAATGTTGGTCCAGATCATGAGAGTGTGGAGGAGGTTGATCCAACTCACTACAGGGCAATGATTGGTTCTCTGATGTACTTGACTGCTTCAAGACCCGACATAATGTTCGCAGTATGTCTTTGTGCCAGATATCAAGCGAATCCAAAAGAGTCGCACATGAAAGCGGTGAAGCGGATTCTTCGTTACTTGAAGGGAAACCTAAACTTTGGTTATAGTATCCAGCTGCTAGTGATTTGAAGTTTGTTGCTTTCATTGATTCAGACTTTGGAGGATGCAAATCAATAAGAAAGTCTACCACAGGTGGTTGTCAGTTCTTAGGAGGGAGGCTCGTGTCATGGCAATGCAAGAAGCAGTCTTGCGTGTCTACCTCGACGTGTGAAGCTGAATATATTGCTGTGAGTAGCTGTTACTCTCATGTTCTCTTGATCCAACAGCAGATGCGCGATTACGATTTGAATTTCACTCGTACTCCTATTATGATAGACAATATTGCCACCATTTCAATCACCAACAATCCCGTAAAACACAGTCGCACAAAACATATTGACATCCTTCATCATTTTATACGGGATTGTGCTGAAAAGAAATTAATTGAACTCCATTGAGTCGACACACGTGATAACCTGGCAGATCTTTACACAAAAGCATTTGACAGGGCTCGTTTTGAACATTTAGTCGAACTCAACGGGATGAGAAATCCTGAATAACCATTTTCCATAAAACTAGTTTGTAAATAATTTACTGCTTTTTAAAAATCAAAAATATAAAAAAATAAAAAATAAAAAATGAGTTTTCACTATGTGAAAACAGAAGAAATGATAGTATATCAGCAAGTGAGACTGTCACAGTGAAATTTAAAGTAAATTGCTTAAGTGTGATAGAAGCTTCATCATATGATGTACCAGTAGGCAAAAGTCATGAAATAATCAACTTACCTTGGTGATACACATATAAGAAACTGTGTATGAGTGGGTAACATATCAGTGGCGTATGGTTTTATAACCTTAAATCTTGCGTTGATAGATTGCCAAAATCTGAGGTTTTAGGTCTTTATATCATTATTTCATCCGGGGTATCAAGGTTGTCCTTCTGCTGCATCCAGATATATGCTGACCTAGGCACAACCACGATGTATTAAAAGAGCTAAAATGCCAAATCCCAAAAATTGAAGAAGCTTTCCTAGAGAGTCATTCAAATGTGCAAATTGCATTATTCGTACCAAAATTTGGTATTTGCCCTAACCCTGGTTGGATATTGGTCCCTTTGCTGTACGAAAGTACTGACCCGATCACCAATTATCTAACGTTGTAATTCCAAAGGATGAATTTCGGTATACTCACCTACTATGATGAATTTTTGTGCATACCTTGATCGCGGGGTATGTCCTGAAGTGGGACACACTAGTATATCATTAAAAATTATCTAAACAGATCACTAGGTAATGGTACTTGAAAAGTTCATGTATTGTGTTTAAGTGGATAAACAATACTAGTAATCGTCTTGAACTGCTTTTCATGAATATTGCATATAGAATTATAAAATAGCGTGAAAACAGTTGGATGTTGCTGATATGATCTTCTTAACGGTAATACTCACAAAAATAGAGTGTTTATTATTTTGTTATTTACTTGCTTTCAGAAAATATAAAAATCCAAAAATAGTTCATTTTCTTATGTATTTTTAATGTACGGGATATTGGTTGTTCATGGAGGAGTTGTTACCAATAGGGGGAGACGATGTTAGAAGCTGATTTCAAAATTTTAAGATCTTGCAGGTTATGTTTGCTTAAATTTAAGTATATGGTTTGAGTTGAGAAGTGCTTAATCTGTGATACAGTTTTACTATCTCTTGAATAATAATAATTTGTTTAACTTGCGTTGAAAAATTCTTATGGTTTCTCGAGATGTTTGTTTTATAGTATACAGATTGTAGCAGTGTGTTACTTAGAAGTTTGGTGAAGAGGAGTTTGCTTGGATGCCTGGTAAAACCTCCTTTCTACATTGCATAAAAGTTGAAGAGTTTGAAGATTGCTATGCAAGACTAAACACGAGTTTACTCAAAAGCTAACGATTTAGAAGATTTGGTGATTGGATACATCAGCTTAGGGGGAGTCTATTACTAACAGAAGCTATTAAAGCTGAAGCTATCCAAAGACCAACGTTTTTCAAAGATGTTGAAGATTGCAAGAAGACTGAAGACTAAGTTATTTTATGAAGCTATTGTCAAGGGGGAGTTTGTTGGTGCATATTTGTGACAACAGCTTAGATTTGGTCTTTGGATATCTTATAATTAGTAAAATGATAAACGGTTACGGGTTTAGTTTTGTAATAGTTAATTAGAAGTAATTGGGCTGAACTAGACACTAAATAGTGCATGGTAGGTGAATTGGGTTTTAAACCCATTAGCAGTCCATGTAGGAAACCCTGGCCCAGTTGCATAACCTATCTCTATATAAAGGAAGGTTTTCATTAGGGTTGAGGTTGTTGTTCTATTGCTGTGTTGCTGTTTTAGTTGTTCAGAGAGATTGTGAGAGAGTCTTGAATTGATTGTAAACACTTTGTGTTAGATAATCAATAGAAGATAGTTTGAAAGTAATTGTTCGTGTTCGTGTTCTTGTTGTTTTCTGGGAAATCTTATCTAGGGGATTCCGCACTCTAGATTAGATAGACGATTCTGTTAAGATCCATACGGACTTGGGGACCTACATTATTTTGACACTGGATTCTATAAACGAGGAATTTAGAAACGAGACAAAGTAACCAATGCTCATAACACCTTAACCATAAATCGGTTTGTATCATGAACTTGGCTAGATATACATATACATACTTTAAATTGCATAGATTAAGTCCACAGTTCTTCAAATATATCATAGAGGTCAAGTATGGAGGTCTGAATACCTCATTATATGATTCACCAAAGCACAAAGTTTATCAACACAGTTGATAAACCGGGTTGGTCATGAATGAGCGGAAATGAAATACAACTTTTAAACATACAAGGTGTACAATGAGGTGGTGGAACTTAATTTGGAAAGCCAAGACTCCCATCATTCTCACTCTCACTAGAGCACAAGTTCATTCATTTCGAGAATGGTGAACTTGTTAGTTTCATCACTTGGTACATATAACTTTAAATCATGGAGTAAAGTAAAAGAATAAGATGAAAGAAGGAACTTTAAGAAAATAAGGGGAATAGTGAGCTAGAACTCACTTAGCTGGCTGGGAAGTTTCTGCCAAAAATATGGAAATTTAGAGAGGAAGTCTGAAGATTGGAAAGTGTTAAGAAGTGAAGGAGTGCTCTTATTTTGGAAGAGGATTTGATGTTAGTTTCACTCTGTGCGAGGAAATTTTGATTGTGCGAGGTGGCTTCACTTCGTGCGAAGTGAGTTCACTTCGTGCGAAGTGCTTTCACTTCATGCGAAGTGAGTTCACTATGCACATGTATGTTAGGTTAGGTTGTTTTTACATATTTTATCCGTTTTTAAGTATTCCAAGTATAAAGGTGTAATGTATGAGTATTGCACGTATAACAAGTGTGGGTTTGCATGAGAACACATTTTTAGATGATTGATTGCATTTATAACAAGCATGAATAAAGTATGAATTTTTATTATGAACAATTTCTCAGATTACAAGGCTGGAAACGAAATACGAACATGACATGGATACAAGTTTCCATAAATATAAATACGATTACACTTTCTAAATAATGAAAGTACAAAAATACAAAGCGTTACAAATCACCCCACAAGGTTGCAAGGTCTTGCTCATAGTAATTAATTACCCAACTCGCTTCTAAAGTTTTTAACAACTATTATCCCAATCATTAATCTTTTAGGGAGTTTCTTAAATATTTTTAAATCGTTAGCCAAAATAATGGTTTATCAAAGCTCTAGTACTACAAGAGTAGCATTTATAATATGACAACAACTACCATATCACATATATGCAAAAACCCAACTTGGACTTGATAAAAAGTTAAAAACATGAACCCATTCTTCCTTATTTCAAACAAAACATATTTAGAATATATACCCTTCAAAGTCATTTATTTTGCAAATAATGTAAAGGATTGTCTTTTTGTTATTTCGTATTATGAATCTAATATGAAAATTTATAAAAATATGCTTTTAAGGTTTAATTAAAAAAATCTCATTATCATTATGAATTATAAATAATAAATTAAAGATACATTTGACCTAAGGACGGATATAACATGAATGTTTTGCTAATCTAATCTAACAAAAAAATATTGTCAACTTAAAGATATATTTGAACTAAAGTTGGATATTAAGCTCAAGATTTTAGAATAAGCAATCTTACATTCCATGATGTTCACTCAATTTGAAAAATAATAAAAAAACAATTTTGATTAAAAATGTTTTTTTTTGGGATGATATAACCTCAACACGTGGCATTCGTTGGAATTTTCTATTAGAGGTAGGATTAATAAATGAGTCAAATTAAGGTTTTAATCAAATCTAGTTTAATTAATTGTTTTCTGTTGGCCAACAATTAGTATTAGAATTTGGAAATTGAGAGGAAAGGAGAGTTAAGGGAAGAAGATGGGTCGAAAGAAGTTTTTTTCTTTTGCCAAAGAAGAATAAAAGGAAACAATATCATGTTGTGTTTGTTTTAGTGGTGATGATTTTACGGCAGCTTGGTGGTGATGAATGGTGGTCCGAGTGGTGACCAACGCCAAGCCAGTTTGGTGCGGTGTTATCTAATTGGAGAAACACTTCTATTTTCTTTAGGTGATAGCAGGTGATCAACAACAAGAGTGTTGATCAAGCAGGGTTTGTTAAGCAACAAAGTTCAAACAACAGGCTTGATCGCATAAGCAAATTCAGTACAGAAAAGATCCGGAACTCAAGAGCGATTTTCTTCCATGCAAAAAAAGAACAAATTAGAAGGCGCCTTGTCTTTGGCATAAGTAATCCAACACACAATGCAAGAAAAAAAAGGAGAAGGTGATAGGATTTCCGTTTAGCAGCTAGAAAAACAAAACAATAGAGGGGCTATATCTCTTATTAGAAGTCAATAAGAAGTGGTTTAAATGACCTACTAAGAAATTAAAGTTCAGATTTGAGAAGTTCGATCAAGGGCAAGCTTTTAAATAATATGTTTGGTCAAGGTGTGGAGTTTTTGTTGAGGGGTAGATTGTAAACTATTAGCGTTATGGTCAAAATGGTAGTGAAGAGGGAATGACTCCTTTTTAAGGTTAATTCGAGGGAAATGTTGGGTTAATCTTGATAAATTGCGAAAGCCAAAGGGTAAAAGTAGGAGGAACTAATTTTTGAGTTTTGGTATATGTATTTTGATACAATTTTAATTGGTTTATTTCATGGTATGATGTTTTATTTGATAAGGTGTTCTAATTCTTTCGATGAGAGAGAAAGATGATGGTGTTGTGATTGTTTCAAGAGAGAAGGGGGATGGATGTTTGAAAAAGGGGTGTATTGGGTAGAGAGAAACTATAGAGACATTTGTATTTTTGTCTTTTTACAAAAATCTAATATATTTTTTCGATTGTGTTAGTCAAATGGTAAAAACTGAATGCAATGGTGACCCAATTGGTTGAAGGTTTGATGATTGGACTCAACTAGTTAAAATGAACAAACTAAAGGGATAAAAATAAATTAATTATATAACAAAAGGACTTTTTTTTGAAGTTTTTAAATAAAAATACTTAGTAAAAATAGCTTTGATCAAATAGAGAAATAAATGATTCAAAGAAAAAAATAAGTGTCTTTCCTTATATTAACCAACCTTTACAGTTTGAGCAACTATTGTTATATCCCTTTTGTTGGTTAAATGGTACTCTTTGTCACTAGATTTCTTTGGCTTTGCGTTGATGGTAAAAAAACTATTTTGACTTTTTAGAGTTATTAACTGTGAGAGGGGATCGGCTGTGAGAGGGGATCGGCTCTCCTCCGTGAGCACCGGACCGATTTGACTCAGCTAACAGAGGCGGAATTCATTGCTAGCGAGTTCGACAAACAAACAATCAAGTATGCTGCTTAAACGCCTTTACTTTGTATATTGATAAACGTGAAAAATTACAGACGAGTAAACAAATGGACAGGGCTTCGCCTCAGTCACACACCAGCAGCTCTAGCACAACACTCAACCTCCACTATATTGCACAAGGAGTGAGGCTACTGACTCGTGCGAGCCACAAAAGGTCACTCGTACGAGTCATCTAAAATACATAAAAATATGATAAATCTAAGCCCTATATACACAACCGACATAACCTAGACATAGGCAATAGACATTGTGCACCAACAAACTCCCCCTTGGATATTGTCGTAGTCTTGGATAGTCTTCAAACATTTCTTCAAAATTCTTCAAAATCGTTTGACAACTAGCGTCCAAAGAAATGTTTTCATGGCTTACGACGCTCCTCGGATGATATCGGCGTTTGGCCTATAGGAGGAGGCCGATTGTAAGTGTTGCCAAAACGAAAACTTCTCAATGATGCGATCCTTGCTCGCTCAGCAATCCTTGCAACATTCTTCTCCTTTTTCCGCTGCTCCTTTTCTTCAAGCTTTCTCCAAGAAGTGTTCCATGTTTTTCCTGAATGTATATCATTAGCAAACAATTATTAACAATCTTTTGGAATTGCAGCGCCTGCTCTTTATCTCTCTCCTCATAACTGATCTTACTATACAATAGACATTCAATATCTTTCTGAGAGCAGTTTACTAGCCACATCATGTCTAGTACTCGAATACCATGCCATAAACCATAGATTCGCTTGTGCGAAATGATGGATTCAGATAATTTTTATGTGATTTTCCAAGAATCTTCATCTGGTTGGACACAAATTACAGCTTCACCTTTGCTCGAGTCGTAGTACTACAATTTGAATATCTTGTAAAAATATTGTTCCATTTTGATCAAAGGCATATTCTTCATTACTCGTGGCCTTTTTACAATCAACGTAACATCCTTCTCCTTCGTTACTAGATCAATCTTGGAACTTCTTTTAGGGATATGCAGCTTCCAGCGATTAAACCATGTGTAGATTCAAGCTTTATCAATTTCCACAGCCGCTGGTCATGAAATAATCTTTAGATTAATCATCTTTGTCTGCAAAAGCTCTTTGATATCCCAAAATGATAGGGTCTTTAAGTCGCTTAAGTATCGAAAGTACTGGAGCCCATATTCCCTTTTTACAGCATACACGATTCCTCGATTCAACCCCAGCTAATAATATCCCCTAGAGAAATATCAACATCGCGAGTGAAGAATGCTAGGAGACGTTTGAATTTACGCTCTTCGGGTAACTCTTTAAACCACAGTTTGCGCATCTCAGCAATTTCCTCTTTTGATAAACGTTTAGGCACTGTTCCTTGCTTCACAGCCTCTTCCACCTTGCGTTTTAACAAATCGTTGTTCGCGACTAAAAACATTTCATTGAAGGTTGGGAAGTCATCCGTACCCTCACTGGAATAATTTGTAGTATCAGCGTCATCAGAATCATCCCCCACGACAATCTTATCATATTCATTGGCTTCAGAGATATGTTCGAAGTGATAATCTTCAGGTTAGATAGCACTGATGAAGTTGAGCTCATCTTCGAAGTCAAACTCAAATGACTCTTCATCCGCACCTAACATCTTTTTAACCTCTTCCTTCGTATAATTGTGGATATATTCTCCCTCTTCCACATCGTGTTCCAAGTAGAAAATCCATGGTTTAGGCACAATAGGAACACTTGACACAACAGTCACTATGAGAATTCCTGCCTACTGAGAATCCTTCGAACCATCATACGACTCACCCTGACCTTGGTCACCATCAAGTTGGTTAGCCGAATCATCCAAGTACACAGAATAATCGATATCATCATTCATTCTAGAATCTGTTACAAGATACCCGAACCTCCCTGATCATTATCATCATTCTTTCTATCATTATAAGGTTTCTTCTTCGATGCGTCACCTGCTTCATCTAAGTCCTCATCATCTTCCTCAAGATCTTCATCAAAGGAATCAATTTCCTTTAACATCTTTCTTTTCTTCAAGAACTCCCGATGTTTCTCAGAAAGATTCGACATGTCGATTTCCATATCTTTCGGTTTTCCTATCAACACGAAGTTCATCGTTTGGCATACACAATCAAAATTAGAAGATATTGGGGCAAATTCAGCTTCTGGCGCAACTTTTTCTTTCAAAGAATCCTCTACAACCTTTCCTTCCCTTTACCTTGAGCATCAGATAACTCTTAGGCAGTTCGTTCACGTTCAGCTACCCTTTCTCTTGCTTCCTCTTTCTCAATCTCATCTATTTTTGCTGCAAGATTAATCCCGAGCTTTTTAATAAGAATTTTCTAAAATAAGCTCATTTGTCTCTGATTTATGAGACGTTCTTCGTCATATTCCTTCCTTCGCTTTCTGAGCCTTTTGTTTTCTGACACAAAACTCGCTAATACATCCTCAAGGCTCTTTCGATCCTCTTCCAGATTCTTTATGCGTTCTTGCAGCGCAATCTTTACATTGTTCAACATGACTTGATTTTCTAACTCAGTCAGCCTCGAGTCGTTGAACATGTTTGCTGTAAACTCTTCCCCCTAGAATAACTCCGAAATTAAAATCAAATTGATCTTCTAACCTTGAGCCTTTTGAAAATTGGGGAGGAGATTGAGTCATATGAGGTTAAGGGGTTGGTTGTGGTGAAGGTTGTGAATGTGGTTGTGGAGGTGGTTGTGGTGATGGTTGTGGAGGTGGTGATGGAGGTGTTTGTGGAGTTGGCTCAACACTTGATCCTTCAGCAGCTTTCTTCTTCTGTTTGCACTTTGAACGAGCTGTTGGAGAGTCTGTTTTTCTGTATGCTAGCCTCTTTAAACACTTTGTTGTTGGCCTCTTCGCTGGCTTCACATCAGAAGTATCATTGTCAGAATTTGATGGTACATAAGTAGTATCATCCTCTCGTGTTTCTTTTCTTTTTCCTTCCTAAACTTTTCGACGTTCCTCCGCCAACTGCTCTAATTCTTTCTCTTTTTCTCTCTCTTTCACTAGTAATCCTATCCTTAGAATCAGTACTCGAGGAGGATGCCTCTTCATCTCTACCAACTTCACCACCAAACGCTTGTTGCTTTATGTCAGTAATAACTGTTTCAATGTTCTCTTCAGTTTCTAGCTCATAAATCAAACTTGTACCAAAGGATGCAGGCTTCTTTTGTTAAGGGGCAGAGGAGGAGGAAGTGGCAGCTTGTTTTCTCTTTGTTCCCTTGCTCCCCTTTTTGTCTTCTTTCGTGAACCAAGCACTTCTCTTAGATACAAACCCATCTTACACATCAATCTCTTCATTCTCATCTCCACTATCATCTTTTCTCCATTTCCCCTTTGGCGGCGCCACATAATCTTTGTCAATGGTTGACCCAAAAACCGGCTTAGCATTAGGGAAGGTTTCAAAGAAGATTCATCTTTTTCAGTGTCGACACATCCATGTGCTCGAGCCTCATAATATTTTCTTTCTTTTCTTCAAGTTTTTATGGAGATGATCCAACAGCATTTGAACGAACCTCGGGTACTGAAGATATTTTCTCTCTGAATATTCAGTACCATCTGCATAAAGATAAGCCTCAAGAAGTTGTAGAACAAATTGAGGATTATCGCTGCTATTATACACATTTGGTAGTCTACCAAATTGTTAAAACCTCCTTTCGGTGACTCAGAGCTTGATGACACAGTGAGCAATATATCTGAAGGGTGCACTCAGATTTCGCTTCTTGAATGGAGCAGCGTTAACATGACCAGCATAACCCATTCGGTAAAAGCAACCCTTCACCATATATTATGGATAACTAGTTGGGTCTTCTACACGGTCCTTGAACTCTAACACTCTCCGGATCAAATCTTTAGTGATTTTGACTTGAAGATCTTCGTTGTTGATCCTCACTGCAGAAACTATAGCATTTTCTTCTACATCATATTCCACGGCATCCCAGAAAATTCAACGTTCGATCTATAGGTCGTGTGTTTGTCGGTTAAGGCCTTAGTAATTGGCAGACGACTCAAAAAATCAAGTACTTCTCTACAAGCTGCGATCTCCGGAATATTCTTGTCTAATAAGCAGCATATATTGTGAAATGGAGAAAACAAAGACTTCTTAACATGTGCACACACAAATTCCAACGCTTAGAAAATTTTTCAAATCTTTGACACTCGTACGAGTCACCATTCGTACGAGTTAGGTGGACACGAAGGAAAGGTGCAAGTTTAAACAAACCCACTCGTACGAGTGACTCCTCATACGAGTCAAATTGATACTTAACAATCTTAGGTTTGAACATACTTGCTTGCACGAGTGTCTCCTTGTACGAGTCAATGAATTTCATAACAATAAGATCTTACTCGTACGAATGATCACTCGTACGAGTGATGAGAATAATCTGACTTAAAAAAGCTTACTCATACGAGCGATCATTTGTACGAGTCATGAATCGCACAAAATAACACCTTTTCAAACCGAACTTAAAACGTGTAAATTTTAACAACTTGAATGAAGATTTAGAGGCTAAAATGGCCGATTTGTACGATTTTATGTTCAATTTTACTTTTTCTCGGTTACATTAGCCTAAATCTACGTTTTATGTCCTTATGGTCCGATTTCGGCATTATAATGGCTCAAATCTTGAATTAGTAACTTTCCCATCAAAAGAGATGTACAAATCAACCTCCTCGAAGAATCAAAGATACGAAATTTGGTCTAGAAGTGTGAAGAAAGAATTGGATCGCACAGAGAGTATCTTGAGTCGCACATAGTCACATATGTGACTCGTGCCAGTGAATGTCCCTTTTATATGCACCACCTCACTCGTACGAGTCATTCATACGAATGAGGCCTTTTATCACTCGTACAAGTCAGACAGTCACTCGTACGAGCCAGTTTTCTTTGCTTTGTTTCTTTTTGATCTTTTGTGAGTTTTTTCTGTTTTTACAACCCACTCAGTTGACCGAGTCCAAGTTAATTACCCTGATTAACCGATTTACCTACCAAGTCCAAGTTAATGATCTTGGTTGACCCCTGTTTGACCAAAAAGGATGTTTTTCAAAAATTTAAATTATCAAATTAATGAACTTTGTAACATTTCAGAACTCTCTTCCTTTTAGATTAGCTCCCAGCCGGTGATCTTCAGCTTTCCTTTAGCAATTGTCGCTTTGACTTGGACTAATGGTATTTCCATCATTGGTAGATGAAAAACTAATATAGAAATCAAATCTTTTTTTGTTTTTCAAAGTTTTGCTAAAGATAAACTGAAAATCTTTTTAGGTTTTTCTAAAAGAGAAATAAAGTAAATAAAGATGTATTTACAAACATATTTTTGTGAGTTTGTGTTAGAGGATCACATCAGTTATTTAGACAAATCACTAGTACCGTTGATCTTGGTAAAACTTTATGGTCCTAAACAGATTTACTTAGATTGCTAATATACTGATCCATTTAAACCCCTACACATTTCTCAATTGTTATAAGGTATGTTAGGTAATTTTAAGGAACATGAAGTAATTGTGTTTCCCATCTTAGAATATACTCCCATATCAAGATTCCCAGAATTTCATCTCATAGGTGAATATATCTAACTGATATCTGTAAATGGGTGAGTTGCGAGACCTTGAGAGCTCAAGTTAGTATTTCCATATGGAGAAAGGGATGAAGGCTCGACTTTAGGTGGTGTTCCGTTTAGAAATCTTTTTGTACTGCAGATGTCGTATCTTTTTATGACATATACTCATTTTATGTAGCTTTGGGGGTGAATAATGCGCAAAGTATTATACAAGTTCAAGGTCGTTGCTGACGCAAAATCCGAAGAACTCGGATAATACCCCACATATCAACTAGATATAAAGACCTAGTATCACAGAATCTGGCATTCTCTCAAACGAAATTTCGGAGTACTAAGTCCATTCTCTCAAAAATAATTTACTGGACGTGTGAAGTATATTGACACATCATTAGTAAGACCTGTTTAATTACCTGTTTAAAACATTCCATTTTCTTATGATACTGTGATAGTCTACCGATGTAACATGATTAACTCTTGTTCACAAAACTCCTTTTTGTCCTTTTTTTAATGTTTTTATATTTTTCACAACTTTTCTCCCCCTAAAATAAAAAAAATATTTTTGGATTTTTGTTTTTAAGAAAGAAAGAAAAGTATCTACATAAAAACATGTGTCATACCGATGAGGATTACATTAAGTCCTCGTCATCCTCGAATTCAACCTCATTTTAATCCCCTAATGTCAGATTTCTTAAACCATTTAATTTCAAAAGGTTTTTAAATCTTGATCTATCAAAAGCTTTGGTGTAAAAATCTGCTTTTTGGTCATCAGTGTGGATTTTCTCAATTCGAACCAACTTTTTCTCGTAACAATCACCCATAAAGTGGTGTCGAATTTGAATATGGTTAGTGCGTGAGGGTTGAACCGGGTTTTCAGTGATATTAATGGCCGCCTTGTTATCAACATATATGGGCGTGTCAAGAAATTGCAGGCCAAAGTCTCTCATCTACTGTTGTATCCAGAGTATCTGGGAACAACGGCTGGATTCTGAAACGTATTCAGCTTCACACGTAGAGAGAGCCACCGCGTCTATTTCTTGCACTGCCACGTTACTAAACGGGTTCTGAAGATCTGGCAACCTGTCGTTGTAGATTTGGCATTGAGCTTGCAGAAACCGAAATCAGAATCTGAATAACCCATGAGATTGAAGTCGTCATGCCGTTGATACCACAAGCCGGTGCTTGGGCATCCCTTCTAGTAGCGCATGATCCTTTTGACGGCTAACAAGTGTGAATCTCTTAGATTTGACTGATAACGGGCAGACAAGCATGTAGGATACATGATATCATGTCTTGAAGTTGTGAGATACATCTATGATCCGATCATGTAGCGATAGAATGTTTCATCGACTTTGACTCCATGAGCGTCTGGACAAATGTCGTGGTTGGTGGCTAATGGTGTTGATGCTGGCTTAGTTCATGTTATGTTAAATTTTTCTAACACATCATGAACATACTTCCTTTGGTGAATGAAGATGCCATCAAGTAATTGTTCGACCTGAAGTCCTAAGAAAAAAATCATCTCCCCCATAGCACCCATTTTGAACTTTCTTTTCATGACTTTCAAAGTCCTTACACAACTTCTCATTTGTCGATCCAAAGATGATATCGTCCACATAAATTTATACGATAATCAGATGTCCATCCACTTCCTTTGTAAAGAGGGTACTGTCTACTGTTCCTTTACAGAAACCATTTCCCAGGATGTTTGGAGAGTGTCTCGTGCCAGGCTCTCGGGCCTGGTGTAGTCCGTATAACGGCTTGTTCAACAGATAGACCTTATCCTTGTGTATCATATCAACAAACCCCGATGGTTGGTCGACGTACACCTCCTCGTTTACCTTTCCATAAAGGAATGCAGACTTCACATCCAATTGGTACACCTTGAAACCTATCCACAATGAAAAGGCCAAGAAAATGCAGATAGCTTCAAAACATGCGACAAGGGCATAGACATCGTTGTAGTCTATCCCTTCTTGCTGATGGAAGCCTTGGACTACGAGCCGAGCTTTGTTGCGAACCACGATACCTCTGTTGTCTCTTTTGCACTTGAATACCCAACTAGTATTAATCTTCTTGTGATGATTAGGTAGGTCAGCAAGCTTCCAGACTCCAAGTTTCTGGAATTGCAACAATTCTTCTTGCATTACATCCACCAAGCTTTCTTCTTTCATAGTGTCTTTCCAATTTCTTGGTAAACAAAACAACTGTAATAAAGTCTAGTTTGTAGTGGAGCAACTTTTGTATAAAAGCAACTTAGATCCTTATTGATCTGATTTCGAGTTTTCACTCCAGTTTATAAGTCGCCAATAATATTCTCTAACGGATTGTAAGATAGTTTCCTTGGCATCACTTCTCTTGGAACGTCTACTTGACTTTGCAGATTTGTGACAACTTCATCAGCAACATGTTCAGAGGATGTAGCTTCATTTATGTTATTAGATTCATCAGTTGGAGTGTTCAGAAAGCTTTAAATATGTTCTGATCCTTCATCAAAACTGGTTCCTCCATCGTCAAAAGTAGGTTCTCGATCAGAGTCGGCATCAACTGGTTGATGGGCAGAAGGTTCGGCAACATTCAAGTCTGGTACATTTACTGATTCTTGCTGAGTATTGCTCGGACCTACTTCAGAAGAGTTAGAGACAGGTAGTGATGGGGAAATCACCAACGGTCCTGAAACTTGTTCTTGATTGGAGAATTGATGCTGTTGATATAACATGACAAGTTCTTCTTCTGAAGGTACATCTGGTAGGTCGTATGAATTCCACAACCCGTCGTAATTGAACAGCCACTGATCACCTGATTTCTGCGTAGGCGTTGTATATCTCCGACAATCAACATGTTGTGCTACAATAACCTGGTTTAGACTCGGCAGGAAGACTCTCTTTTGCGGACTAGCATAACCGATGAAAATCCTTCCCAGGATTTGGCTCCAAATTTACCGTCCAAGTCTAGAACAGTACACGGCCATCCAAATGGTTCCAAAAACACTAGATTCAGCTTTTGATGGTTTAGTGGTTCAAAACATGTCTTGTTGTGAGGCTTGACTGTCAAAACACGGTTAAGGGTGTAACACGCAGACGCGACGGCTTCGCTCCAAAAATTGATAGGAATTTTTGAATCAGCTAGCATTGTTCTTGCAATCTCAATCAGTGTGTGATTCTATTTAGCTACTCCATTTTGTTGAGGAGTATAGGGGGCGCTGAATTCATGAAGAATACCCTTTGCATTGCAGAATTCAAGCATTTTCTTGTTCTTAAACTCAGTACCATTATCGCTGCGGATTCTCTTGATAGGTAGACGATATAGGTTTTCCAGCTTACTAAAGAGAATCATAAGATTTTCAAATGTTTCATCTTTACTCTCCAGAAAGAAAACCCATGAGAATCTTGAGTAATCATCTATCATAACTAGGCCATATAGATCTCTAGAGATACTTTTCATGT
Source organism: Scalesia atractyloides (assembly GCA_947069175.1). NCBI lineage: Eukaryota > Viridiplantae > Streptophyta > Magnoliopsida > Asterales > Asteraceae > Scalesia > Scalesia atractyloides. The sequence continues at coordinate 48,031,979 of CAMTDV010000001.1, read as the reverse complement.
TCACTGGCTCAAAGAGATCCATATGAAGCCTTTCTAGTGGAAGCTTGATGGAGTTAAGCAACTTGTGATTCCTTGTGCTGCTTCCCCTTTTGCAGCTAAGATAATCATCAGATAAGTGAAAATTCTTGAGATTAACACCCTTCACTAGGTCGTTATACACCAAATAGTTCAGCTTTCTCAGGTGAATGTGCCCCATCTTACGATGCCATAGAATTGACTCTTTCTCGGTAGCTTTAGTTACAAAGCATTGAACCTTCTTTGACGTAGTGGATGCGACGCTCATGTCTAAGACATAATATTTTCTTGTGGAGCGCGCATGAGGATCCACTCCTCGGGAATTTTGAAACCCGGTTTGAGAATTAAGCATTCCTTGTCATTGAAGTGGGTAGTGAATTTCTTGTCACAAATCTGCGATATGCTAAGTAAGTTGTTCTCAAGCTCAGCGATATAGTTCACTTTGTTGAATGACACCACTCTGTTCGTGAGAATACCTTCACCCACGATTCTACCTCCCTGTGTTCTAGCAAACCTAACATATCCTCCTCGGATTGCTTTTACGTCGTACATGAATAACCATATTCCGTACACTGTGAATTTACAAGAAAAAGAAAATCTTTTTGGATTTTTGTATTTTCTTAAAGCAAATAAATAATGAAATAATAAACACTCTGTTTTTGTGAGAAAATCACCAGGAAAAAGATCATATCAGCCATATCAAACTGTTTTCACATTATGAGATAATTCTATATGTAATTTTCATGAAAAGCAGTTCAAGACGATTACCAGTATTGTTTATTCACTGAAAAAAAAATACATGCATATTTCAAGTACCATTACCTAGTGATATGTTAAGATAATTTTATCCTGATATACTAGTGTGTCCCGCTTCACGACATACCCCCACGATCAAGGTATGCACAAAGATTCCTTGTAGTAGGTGAGTATACCGATATTCATCCTTTTTGATTTACAACGTTAGATAATTGGTGATCAGGTCAGTACTTCCATGTAGCAAAGAAACCACTATCCAACGAGGGTTAGGGAAAATACCAAATTTTGGCACGACTGATGCAACTTGCGCATTTGTGTTGATACAGTTTTGTGTATGTCGCTTGTTCTTAGTTACAGTTGTAATTGTACGGTCTTTGCTCAAGTGTCTGTATAGGTTTGGTCGTGTCGAATAGATCGATATATCCTTCTATCTTGATCTAGTATGACATCTTAGCTTGTCTGTGTTATCAGTTGCATGTGTGCATACTGATAAGTCTTGGAAACGTCAAGTCTACACACGTTCTCCTATTGAGAGGATTCTGTGCGAGTCAGAGAATTCGTACGAAACAGAGGTTTCGTGCGAATCACTGAATGGTTTCATACGAAACATGTATTTCGTACGAAACAGCTGCCACGCACCAATTCTGGAGTTGTGTTTCGCGTGAAATAGTGTGTTCCATATGTCTGGATTTGTGATTCGTACGAATCTAGACGGACACTATATAAGCAGACATGCACTTTTCAATCAAGGTGACTGACTAGCTCCCCAGACTGACCAGAGAAATTGTTATTTCTGAAGACGAAGACACAAGAACACAACAAGTTTTTTTGAGTCATACGAGCATTGTGTGAGTATGTTTATACTTGTTCTCAATCATTAATCAAGATAGTGAATCTTTGGTTACCCCGTGTTCTTTACTTTGCTTTGGTTGCATGCACACTTGGATTCCACACTTGTGTGTGTGTCATATGAACAAGAAACTGGTTTAACACCATCCGCAGGTGGACCTACAAGTGGTATCAGCATGCTCTTTCCTTGTTCAAAACCGAGCTTAGTTGTGTCTGAGCTAGTTTGAAGATTTCTAAAGTGTTCTTGAGCCTCCAGTAGAAAACATAAGTTTTGGATAGTTTACTAACTTAAAACTTGGTTAAAATCTGTTGTATGCAGAAAATTTTATGGTAAAATTTTTCTGAAGAACACCCTTGAAGAAGAAATCTGCAAAAATTTGAATATGATTAGTTTTGGTAGGGTTGACATTTTCTGACTTGGATCTGGACTTGGAATATTGACTGATTAAAAATATGTGTTTTAACTAAAAGTGGGTAAGACAACAGGTAATTTCGAAAAAGCAGGTCTACACAAGAAAGGAAATTTCTTACCTAACCATTTCTGAAAAGATTCCTCAGAAAAACGCTGAACAAAACAGTTTGCGAGACTGAAAATATTTGTGCGAATCATGTGACCCGCACGAACCACCTGATCCGCACGAAACACCCTTATTTCATGCGAAACAGTTGTCTCGCAAGAAACTGTTTTTGATTGTTTTTTGTGTTTTTCAAAGCTTTGTGATATTAAGAATTTTTTCGTATTTTCAAATCTGAAAATTTTAAAAGGTAATTATAATTTTGAAACTTTAAACTTTTAAATTTTCATTAAACAAGAAAATATAATGAGTTCTAACCCGTGGGATTGGAGTTGTTCAAGCTCAAATCAGGAGTCTTCGCAAAGCTCTGCAACATCATGGGTAAAATCTTTGATGCCTCAACATACAACAATGATCTCTGCAAATCAATGGACGTGTGTTGCGAAATAAAATCAAAGCATCCAAACTCTATTAATGAGCGAAAGTGAAACAGGGAGTAGTAACCGACCACCGAAGTTAAATCACATGAACGATTTTCCTGCATGGAAAAGTCATTTTCATACGTATGTTCTCGGTCAAAACACAGAATTGTGGACGTGTTTCACTACCCCCTACAATGAAGCACTTGAAGAAGCTAGATCAAATCCAACCTCATTGGCCAATCTAGTCGAAAGTGACAAGAAAGATTACGATCTAGAGAAAAAGGCATTTGCTATCCTCACACAAGCTCTACACAAAGACATTTATCATTATTTTGTGTATTGTACTACAATGAAAAATTTGTGGGACACTTTGGAAGCAAGAGGTGAAGGTAACGTTGCTACAAGGAAGATTCGGCATGATCTGCTCAAGAAAGAGTTTGAAGGTTTCATGTTCATGGAGAACGAAACCTTAAATGATATGACCACTCGGTTTTATCATCTTCTCAGTGAGATGTACTCGTATAAAGTGTTAACAACACCACAAGAAATTGTGATGCGATTTGCTGATGCTTTACCTCCAAAATGGGGTCAATTTATTGATCTATTAAAACATACAGGTGTTTTGGACTCAATAAGTATTTATGAATTTGTGCAGAAACTGGAGAACAAGAATGAAGAAGAACTACGGAAGGCACAACGAGTCTCTGCTCCACAAAACCCTGAGATGTACTTTGGAAGTATTAATGCAGGTACAAGCTCAAGTCAGCAACCGAAGCTGCAAACCGCGTTTGTGTTAAACATGAACCCTTTTCTACCCCACCCTGTCCAATCAAGTCAATCTACAGGTTCGAGTAATCAAGCCTATGGACAGACTTTTCATCCAAAAGCCTTCCTTCCACAGCCAAGGGATTTAGCGCATAAAGCTCCACTGCAAGCTCCCCAACAAGCTTTCTATGGAAGAAACAGTCAATCAGCAAATCCCAACACTATCAAACTTGGCACGTCAAATCTCTCCAAAATCAACTTTGAAGTTGCACAGGAACATGCAGAACTTCTAAATACCATGGTCAGTTCATATTGTGGTTTAGTTGCAGGTCAAATAGGGAACATCAATTTGACAAACGGAGACTATGAACAAATTGACCGAGATGAAATGGAGCTGATGGACATCAAGTGGGCATTTGCAAGCGCTATGAGAAGAGCAAAGGATTATATGAGAAGAACGGGTAGAACCAGTTTGGAAAGCAAGAAGGATACAAAATACGGCTTTGACAAAACCGCCGTTACTTGCTTTAACTGTGGGGAAAGAGGTCACTTCAAGCGGGAATGCACAAGACCCAGCAAGGAAGGAAATCACAACCCCTTTTGAAATCAGTCTCAACCATCCAACACAGCACAGTACAACAACGAAAGAAGAATAGTAGCTGTTGGCAACTCTAACAACACCAGTCAATCAGGACCTTCAAACACGCACAGAGCTATGGTAGTTCAGTCTGATGAAGGATGCGATTGGTCAGTACAATTGGGAACTGAGAACAACGGAAGAACTGCATGCTATGCGAAGATCGTGGATCAAATGAAGCATGATCACAGCATCAATACTCCAAATAACGATGATACATCTGGGGATGCTGGTAGTTCTGATGAAGAATGTTCAAGTTCAAATGGTTATAGATCTGATTCCGATGTGAAGAAAGGAAGTGATGCTGAGGTTGAAGAGTTGCTAAATGAAGCTGAGATGTTGAAATCTGAAAAGGTAGGCATGACGTGGAATGCTGCGGAAAAAGAGACAGGGACACTCTCTACAGATGGTGTAGATTTTCCTCATCACACTGCCTTTATGGCAAATGTTGAAGGTTCTTCAAAACAGGTAAATTCTGACCCTCCTACTGTTTGCAATGACTGTGTTGAGTTGAAAATAAAATATGAAACCGTCAACAATCATAATCAGAATTTAGTGGTTGAACTATCAAAATGCAATGAGGCGAATATGGCGCTAGCTAGAAATGAAAGAGAATTCAAATCTGTAATAGAAACCCTTAAGAAAAGTGTTTCTGAATTGACAAAAACAGTTTTGAATAAATAGACAGGAATTAATAACTACATTAATCTCCTAGAAGAAACAAAGAAAAAGTTAGTCAACGCCAAATGCGAATATGATTCGATCAAACGCAAATTGGAAAGTTATTCTAACTCCCAATATGTGCTTGATCATATCATTGAAGTTCAAAAACTAAATGGAGATGCTCAATGCATAGGGTATAATTCGTGTCCACCCCCAATGAAACACAACTATACCAAAATGCCTGATGAAGAGGAGATGCTTGTTTTGAACCCTCTGTACCTTTGAATCATGAGGAATTCGCAGCAGGGTTAGGGTTCAAACTAGGAAATTCCTCTCAAGAACCAAGCAAGCCAGAAAGTTCATCGTCTGATGAAGAAGAGGATGATATATCAGATGATGAATCAAGAAATGATAATCAGGATCAGCCTCTTGATGAAAGGAAAAGAGTAGAATCTTCTGCTACTCCTAGTACTCAATCTGTTGAGAATCAAGAGACTGTTCCTAAGAAATCTATGAAGACAAGTGTGTCTACAAAAGAAGTAGATAATGTGTTGTATACTTTGGTTGGAGATAAGAAAATATATTCAAACAATGATTTTCTAATTAAAAATGTAAATCCAATCTCTATAAATCAGGTTTTTGAAAAGTCAACAACCAAACCATTAGAGAAGAAAAAGTCAACCAAATCAAAGCCATTATCCGCTTCAAAAGAAAAAGAATGGAAGCGAGTTGAAAAGCCCACAACTTCTCAACAGAAGGTTGAAGCAAAAGGCTCTCATTACTAGAAAAAAGCTAAAACTGTTAAATTTGTAAGTTCTAAAGGTACCGATAAAGTCGAAACTTTTCAAGGAAAATCTAATGTTGATTTTGTAAAGAAAGTTAAGATTTTGAAAAGAAATAGTCAAAACAATTACACCCAACACACTTATGGATGTAATGAAAATGAACCTAGTACCTCAGGATCCACAAGTTCAACATCAAGCCGAGAAACACGATCTCTTAGTTTTGTTGAAAGGAGAACTTGTTTCAAATGTGGAGAATTTGGCCACATTATAAAGGATTGCGAAAATCCAGCCAAATCAAGATGTATAGAGAGAACCCCTCATGAACCAACTTGCAAACGTAAATCTGTTTCTCTGACTCAAGATAACGAATTATTAAGGATCAAAAAGAGAAACAAAAACGTAAACAAGTAAAAGCAGTTGAGAAAGCTTTAAAATCGGTTTCTTCAAAAAAGGATCAAAGATCTTCAAAGTCGATAAAACCAGACACTGTTAAAACTGTAAATAATAGTAAATCTGGTAATAAACAAGGATCTTGGAAACAGAAGACCGGGAATAGTTCAAAAGGAGTTTCTTAGTTTGTTAATCATCAAGAAATTGAGATTACATTTCTTGATGATAAGGGACGACCCAAGACCACTAAGGCTTGGGTCCCCATCTCAAACTAATCTTGTTTGTGCAATGTGCAGGGTGTTCCAGGAGGAACTGTAAACAATCATTGGATTGTTGACAGTGGAGCATCAAGGAACATGACGGGCGACTTGCGGCTCCTATATGATGTGAAAAGCATAAGGGGTGGTTATGCTTCTTTTGCTGGTGACAAAGGTGGATACATCACTGGAGAAGGAATGGTCTCCAATGGTGTTGTGAGCTTCGACAAGACAAATTATGTGCGGCAAATTGATCAATCTTCTTAGCATTTCTCAAATCTGCGACAAGAAGTTCAAGGTACATTTTGATGATGCCGGATGTTATGTGCTGAAGCCTGGATTTAAGATCCCGAAGGAATGGATTCTCCTGTCAGCCCCAAGAATTAATGATTTGTATATTCTTGATATGAGCCAAGCTATTACAACATCTGCACAAGTCACATATTTTGTCTCTAAAGCCACCGAGAAGGAATCAATCTCCTGGCAAAGACGTATGGGACACATTCACCTAAGGAAAATGAAATATTTGGTGAAGAACAATCTAGTGAATGTATACTAGTGAAGAACTTTCATCTTCAAGACGTTTGTGTATCATGCCGGAAAGGGAAGCAAGCAAGAAAGTCCCATCTTGTGAAGAAGATCAACACTGTGAATATGCCACTGGAACGTCTTCATATGGACCTCTTTGGACCTATGAAACACAAGACAACCTTTGGTGATTCTTATTGTCTGGTAGTTACTAATGACTACTCCAGATTCTCATGGGTAAACATTCTGGCACACAAGAGTGAAGTTCCTACTATCCTCAAGAATCTCCTGACTCTGTTAGAAAATTTGTACAATCTGAAGGTAAGGAGAATCAGAAGCGACAATGGCACGGAATTCAAGAATCAAGTTATGGATGAGTATTGTTCCTCAAAGGGTATTCTGCATGAGTACAGTTCTCGATACACTCCACAACAAAATGGTGTCGCTGAGAGGAAGAATAGAACTCTCATTGAAACTGCAAGAACCATGTTAGTAGAATCAGAACTTCCTGTTCAATTTTAGGGAGAAGCTGTTGCTACTGAGTGCTAACGATGAATAGAGTTATAACGGTGAAGAGACATGGGAAGACATGCTTTGAGTTATTACATAAAAGGAAACTGGATATTTCCTTCTTAGAACCTTTTGGAGCTCCATGCACTATGATCGACCCACATGGAAAGTTTGGTCCCAAGGCTATCGAAGGTTTCTTTCTTGGATATGCTACTCCAAATTTCTGGGTGTGGAATTTGTCTTTGAAGAAGATTGAAGAATGGGGTGAAGTCAAGGTTCAGAGATATACAGAAGCTCTAAGAGCTCCGGGTGCTCCTTGGATGTTCGACTACGATGGGCTATTTGACTCCTTTAATCTGCCAACTTTTGATGATGCAACAGCTGCTGCTCAGATGCTTTTGGAAAGTGATACTGTAGTCGATTCATCACTAGTGATGTTCCTGGATTTTCAAATGATACGTCAAATATTCAACCCCAAGGAACGACTGAAGGTCGGGCATCTACAACGTCATCAAATCCAGCTCTCGATATAACTGTTGATCTGAATATCAATTCTCAAGTTCCTAATATGCCAGAAACTCGTATTCATAATATCCATCCTTAGCAGAATATTATTGGAGATGTCCAGAGTGGTGTGCAGACTCGTAATCAGCTGAGAAACAACCAGAATGCTGGATTGTATTCGGAAATCAGGGAATCTGGTGGTCTGAATGATTGGTCTTTTGCCTGCTATGTGTGCCAAGTAGAACCAAAATCTTGGAAGGACGCAATGAAAGAAGACTCGTGGGTTGAAGCCATGCAGGAAGAACTTCAGCAGTTTCAAAGTTAGGCGTCTGGAAATTGGTTGACAGGCCTGACGACTACAAGAAGATTGGTACACGATGGGTGTATAAGTGCAAGAAGGATGACCGAAGTGTTGTTGTGAGAAACAAAGCGCGATTGGTTGTTCAAGGTTTTAATCAGGTCGAAGGGATCGATTAAAATGAAGTTTATGCACCGGTTGCACGACTTGATGCCATAAGAATCTTTTTGGCTTATGCGTCCTCAAAAAGTTCACCGTTTATCAGATGGATGTGAAGAGTGCATTTCTTCATGGTGTGGTAGAAGAGGAAGTATATGTTGAGCAACTGCCAGGTTTTGAAGATCCTCTCCATCCTGACAAGGTCAGGCTTCTCAACAAGGCGTTGTATGGTCTTCATCAAGCTCCGAGGGCTTGGTATGAAATGTTGTCTACCTATCTGTTAAACAATGGTTTTCGACAAGGCCTGATTGACTGTACTCTCTTCATCAAGGAACAGGACGAGGATTTGCTGCTAGTACAGGTTTATGTTGATGATATTATATTTGGGTCTACTAACACTCGAATGTGCAAAGAATTCGAACAGGTTATGAAGGAGAAGTTTGAGATGAGCGCTATGGGAGAAATGACTTTCTTTTTAGGTTTGCAAGTTCAGCAATCAAAGTAAGGGATTTTTTTCCATCAAACCAAGTACGTCGGAGATATTCTCAAGCGATTTCAGATGGATGACTCAAAGCCTTTGGGAACTCCATTAGCTCAAAATCATGGGATTGCTCCAGACGGAATGGGTGAACATGTAGAACTATCTCTCTATCGTGCTATGATCGGATCTCTCATGTACCTTACTGCTTTAAGACCCGACATAGTGTACTCAACATGCCTTCTGGCGCGCTATCAGTCTAGTCCGAAGGTTTCTCATTTGATGGTTGTGAAAAGGATCTTTCGTTATTTGAAGGGACGCCCTGACATTGGTCTATGGTACCCTAACGATAATAACTTTGATCTGACAACATTCAGTGATTCTGATCATGGCGGCTGTAAAATCTATGCAAAATCAACAACAGCAGGATGTCAGTTCTTGGGAAATCGCCTAGTCACGTGGCAATGCAAAAAGCAAACTTGTGTAGCTACATCAACATGTGATGCTGAGTATATTTCAGCTTCTAGTTGCTGCCCTCAAGTTCTATGGATTCAACAACAAATGCGCGATTACGGTTTTGAATTTCTTACTACTCCTATTTTTTTTGATAATGAAGCTGCTTTACAGATCACTCGGAATCCTGTACAGCATTAAAAAACAAAACACATTGAGATTAAGTATCATTCATACGAGATTGTTATGAAAAGAGACTTATCGATGTTGTTAAAATCCACACTGATCACCAACGTGCCGACCTTTTTACCAAAGCCTTTGATAAATCACGTTTTGATTATCTACTTTTGGTCAATGGCATCAAGGTGAAACCCGAGTAACTCAACCATGGCTCACTATTTTTGTAAATACTTTTCTAAAAATCTAAAACTACAAAAAGATTTTCAGTTTTATATTTTAGGGGGAGTAAGTTTAAGAAAATAAAAAAAAATATGTCTTTTATTTACCTTCTTTATTTAAGGGGGAGAAAAATTCAGAAAAATACAAAAACATTAAAAAAATCAAAAATGAGTTTCTTGGATAAGTTGAAGATGATGAAACTCACTAGTAAATCTGTCAAAAATGGTTAAAAGCATAGAAAGAAGATTGATAAGTAGCTTTACTTATGACGTATAGGTAGGCTCACAATCAGACTAAATGTGACATCCTGGCTTTTCAGGTATCTTAAACACGCTACTTCACGGTTATTCATTCCTATGCTGATTTAATTCGGAGAATTAAATTACACGCTCGCAATAACTACGCTAACTTTGTGAATCTATTGGGTGAATTACGTGCTATGTGTTATTAGACGTTTGTATATTTTGTAGATTATTATATCACGCTTTGATTTCACGATTATTAGTTATAAAAAAATATAATAAATAAATAGCCGAACCGAACCGAGCCGCGAAACGTGTCAACCTTACCTCCTTGCGGCCCAAGGAAATAACCTAACTTGAGGCCCAAGCCACTTAACCAAAACCGCCCCCCCCCCCATCCTGGCCGCACCCCCCTTCCCTTTCTTTTCCCTTGTTACATCTATATATATGTATGCATGGATTGTTTGTTAAAAAAAAAACAACAACAAAACCCTAGCACCTAGAGAAGGCCGACGGCAGCCCCCCCCCCCTCACGGTCGCACAAGCTCCAACTTCCGGATTGATTCCAATCTTGTCCCGGTTCGCTAATCATCATCGTTTCAAGGTTAGGGTTTAATTGTTTTACGATTCACATTAGGGTTTGTGTAATCTTGATCATGATTATGTGTAATGGTAGGATTATTAGTATGAAAAGTGTTGTGATTTATGATTAGTTCGGATGATTGTGCGAATCTTTGCGATTGTGATGTTATGTTGAATACTAAAATCATAAGCTGCGTTTTAGCGATAAAGATCATGTTATATAATTAGGGTTTGCATGAATATTGATATACATGATGATCTTTGACAAATAAACCTGTTGTTAATCATTATTATTAAGCGTCATGATCGTTTAAGCATGTTCTAATGCGATAAAAGTCGAAAACAGTTTGCTGAAGGACATTTACAGCCAACTTCAATTGGCTGTAACCTGATCATTATTTATTGAAAAGTGGATTTTCTGAAGCCTAAAAGGTGTACGTTTGAAAAACGTTTCTAATGGCGCTGGATTCATATTTTTATGAGGTCGTTTGCTATTTTTAAGTGGTCATTTAGTGCAGCAGCTGAAGCTGCATAAATTCTGCAAAATTTGCTAGTGGTTTATCGAGTCGGATCTCATAGTCTGAGGGGGTTGGGTCACGAAATTTGTACAGTAACTTGAGACAGGAATTTCCAGAAATCTCCCACTGGAATTTTGTTAATTGGATGAGTGATGATTTTTAAATAATTTTCCCGTGGACTGCAGTCAGAAAGCAACGAATCTGACTGCAGCCTAGTATATAAATGTTTATAAATAATTGGTAAAGCGTTAGGACTTGAAAATTTTACATAAAAGTCTACAGTTTAGTTGACACCACCTATAAAAAAATTGGAATTTTTAGAATGTTGGAACTATTTTATAAAAATCCTCGAAAACAGCCGAGTTATGAGCGTACAAGCTGAAACATGATAACTTGCGTTTGTGTGTACCAAAGTGTTGTATGAGTTAATCTGTGTTTATGAATGGTTGGTTTGATCATTATTTTGGTATGATAATACTTTACATGCATGATTGTGTTTTCGAATTTGTTATTACGTGTGCCGCACTATGTGTTAGTTATGCGTAAGGTTTTGTATCAGTGTGTTCACACACTAACTTCAAGTCGGTTGGCATGTTAGGACGCGATTAGCGGTTCCATCATTTGCTTCTTTTTGTGTTAATCTAACCGAGCAATTTAAGGTGAGTTCACGGCCCCTATTTTATCCGGTTTTGAACAACAGGGGGAGAAACATGTATACGCTCTAAAACTCTATCTTTTACGTTATGCGAAATTAATGTCGTTAAACTACTCGGTAACTAAGTTAATGTTAATGTACGTTATGGTCATTAAGTAGCTCACGGAAGTCCTCAACCAACTCTCGGATCGTTAGTATTGGGTTAGATAGCGGGGAAATTATAAGTAGTACTACTGGGCCAGACAAGCCCCACCCGAGCTAGTCGCGCTAGCCGACCGAGTATGGTCAACGGGTGATTAATTTGGCCTAACTTTCGCCATGGTTAGTGATAGACCTGGTAACACTGAGGCAACAATAGTCAGCTTCGATCGTGAACTCTTATGTGACTTAACTTTAGGCTCGCTACCTACATGTTAACATTGAACTTAATTACGAACCAACATTATTATTCCGGGTTAGGAATAATGGAACTATATCGTTATCCCGGGTTAGGGATAACGGGGGAAAACAAACTTTTAACCGAACTAGTAAACTTATAAAAACCTGTGAACTCACTCTTCTTTAATGTTGACACTTGTTTCTTTACATGTTTCTCAGGATGCTAGGTGCACTCACTTGCATTTGATCAAGACATTTTTATCGAGTCTTATTTACGAATAATGTTTGGGATTTTTGGTTTTGGCGTTTATGTTGGCGCCCGTTACTTTACATTACTCTAATGCTTCCGCTAAACTTTGAAACTAATGCTTCCGCTAAACTTTGAAACTAAGATATTTTGAAAATAACTATGAATGGTTAAACAAATGTTTTTGGAAAACGTTTAAATAAATCATATAGAGTCGTTCGATATTACTAGTGTCTTAGATTCTGGTTTGATCACACCCCTCGCGGTAAAACTCCGCAAGTGGAAATTGAGGGTGTGACAGATTGGTATTAGAGCCTCTAGCTATAGAGAACCAGGTTTGCATTAATTGTAGACCTAAACTATAGCTGTTACACGACACTAGACTTAGTTGGCACCGAACTGTGATATCTTGTTATGTGTTATGCTACAATTGTTTTATGTGAGATATATATGTATATTTTGATGCACGCAACTCGTAACTAACTACACCAACCCAGCAGGCAATGTCATCGTCATCATCCGACAAATCTCGACAATCAAGGGCGCCGGGGAAGGCACCCATGGTCGAACCCTCACCACCTCATGGCGTGGAGACACGCTCAGCTGCTAGGAAAAGACTCGCTCTAGGAGGGGAGTCGTCCTCCCATCCGACCACCGCTATACCGGTCGAACCGGTCAACTCGTTAGGAGTAGGGAACGATCTACTTAGGGATATGTTAAGGAAACAACAGGAACAGCTAGAGAGAATGCAGGAGACCATCGAAGCACAAGGATGGATGATACGTCAACTAACTGGTAAAACTGGAAAGCTCGAGGAAGAGCAATATGAGAATAAGAGAGTTCGAAACATTTTAGCTAAGGATCTTCGTGCTGAGCAGCTGAGGGCTGACTGGCTCGAAGACAGAGTTCTTGAGTCCAGTTGGAGGATTCAAGAACTGGAGCAGAATCAAGCACCTGTCCCAGTACCCGCACCAGCACCAGCCCCTCCAGCGCCGGTAGAGGAAGACCCGGAGGAGGATCCGGAGGAAGAAGAGCCGGAACAGGACCTGACTGTTGAAGCTGAAAACGTCGTAGAGGATGAAGACAATGATGGCGACTTGGGAGATGAAGACGTAGATGACTAACTCGTCTCGCCAATCCCCGTTTTGTTTCCTTTAGTTTGTTTGTTTCCACTTATGTTTGAACTTGAAATTTTATAATTAAACAGAGATGTTTGGTTGGTATTTTGTGAGACATTGCAATTTATTTAATCGAATGTTCCTTTAGATTATTTAATTTGTTGGGTTGACATAACTTGTGTGATTATTGAAGTGTGAAATATGATAACTATATTGGATATATATACTTATCGGTGTGTGTTTGTGTTGTCTTGCAAAGATCCGAAATGGCAACTGGTCGTCGCGGAAACCTCAACATGTCACCTGAAGAGTTGGCCGCATTAATCCAAAAACACGTGAATGCTGCTCTGGCAGGTGTTCAAAACCCACCAGCAGGAGGGGTCTTAACCCCTACAAGATGTTCCTTGATGCAAAACCGAGCAAGTTCACGGGTGGTGAAGGACCCATAGGACTGGTCCGTCGGATTGAAAAGTCTGAATCGGTGTTCGAGATGTGCAATTGCCTTGAGGCCAATAAGGTCAAGTATGCTGCCTCAACGTTGGAAGATGGGGCATTAACCTGGTGGAACGCACAAGTCCAAACGCGTGCACTTGTTGCGGCGAACGCAATGGCCTGGACCGAGTTTAAGGCCCTAATCAAGGAGGAATACTGTCCGCGGGACAAAGTTCAGCAGTTGGAGCAAGCGTTATGGAACCACAAGATGGTAGAGTCTGAAATTGAAGCGTACACGGCAAAACATCATGATCTGGTGTTCCTATGTCCCGATCTGGCTAACACCGTTGAAACACGACTTGAGTTTTATCTTGGGGGTCTGGTCCCTGAGATCCAGGGCATGGTAATGTCTAGCAACCCTACGACGGAGCATCAAGCGATTAGGCTGGCGTATAAACTCACCGATAAGGCGGTGGAGCAAAGGAAGTTGCCACCTCGGGGTGCAACTAAAGTTGTCCCTAATAACAAAAGAAAATTTGAAGACTCACCTGCTCGACAGTCTTCGTCAGCCCAGCCACAACAAGGAAACCCGAAGTGGTCCAACAATTTCAACAACAATCGGGGTCACAATAATCAGTATGCCAACAACACCTAGAACTCAAGCGGCTATGCGGGTCGAAAAATGTAACCGTTGTAACCTCCATCATCACGGCCCTTGCGCCGGATATTGCTGCCAAAGATGTGGCAAAGCGGGACACGCGGCAAGGGATTGTCGCGGGGAGATCATGTCTCGACAAAATCAGAATCAGCACCGGGTCAACAGCAAGGTAATAACCGGGGGTGCTATCAGTGCAGTAGCACTGCCCATTTCAAGCGAGACTGCCCGCAGCTTCGCAACAACAACAATGGTGGGAACAATAACAAGAACAACAACAACAATAACAACAATGGCAACAATGGAAATGGTGGCACAGGAGGTGCCAAAGGTCGTGCATTCACGCTGGGTCGTGGAGAGGCCAGAAACGACTCGAACGTGGTCACCGGTAAGTTTCCCCTTAACGATCATTTTGCTACTGTACTTTTTGATACGGGTGCGGATAAAAGTTTTATATCTGAGACTTTTAGGAAGAACCTAAATCTCACGCCTAAACCCCTAGAGACCCCTTACGTCATAGAACTAGCCGATGGTAAATCTGTAGATGTGACCCATTTAGTAACCGGCTGTCAACTTAAACTCGCGGGTCACACCTTTACCATTGATCTGATGACAACTACCTTGGGTAGTTTTGACGTGGTAGCCGGAATGGACTGGCTATCCGACGTCCAAGCTGAAGTTCTCTGTTTTAAGAAAGCTATCCGTATTCCGCTCTCCAACGACGAAGTCTTAATGGTGCAAGGCGAGAAGGCAGGCGCCATCACAAAAATCATCTCTTACATGCAAGCTTAGAAGTATCTTCGGAGAAAGAACTCCTTCGCTCTGCTCGCACTGGTCACCGAGCAGCCTAAGGACGAGAAGCGGATTGAAGATATCCCCATCGTCCGTGACTTTTCTGATGTGTTTCCAGAGGAGTTACCTGGTCTTCCACCACATCGACAAGTGGAGTTTGAAATCGAATTGACGAACCATGCGGCTCCTATCACCAAGGCCTCGAACCGCCTAGCTCCAGCAGAGCTGCAAGAGCTGTCTACCCAACTTCAAGAATTGTTTGAAAAAGGATTTATCCGACCCAGTACTTCGCCATGGGGAGCTCCGGTCCTTTTTGTCAAGAAAAAGGATGGGACCTTCCGCATTTGCATCGACTACAGGGAACTCAATAAGGTTACCTTAAAGAATCGATACCCATTACCTCGCATTGACGATCTTTTCGACCAGCTTCAAGGGTCAAGCTACTACTCCAAGATCGATCTACGGTCCGGTTATCACCAGTTACGCGTCAGGGAGGAGGATATCTCCAAGACGGCATTTCGTACTCGGTATGGCCATTATGAGTTCTTGGTCATGCCCTTCGGTCTCACCAACGCACCCGCGGTGTTCATGGACCTCATGAACCGCGTGTGTAAGCCGTATCTCGACAAGTTTGTCATCGTGTTCATCGATGATATACTCGTCTACTCTAAGGGCGAAGAAGAACATGCTGAGCATCTACGATTATTGCTGGAACTACTTCAACAGGAGAAACTATATGCCAAGTTTTCGAAGTGTGATTTCTGGATTTGGGAAGTTCAGTTCCTCGGGCATATCGTGAATGAAAAGGGTATACACGTCGATCCCGCCAAGATCGATGCTATCAAGAACTGGGAAGCACCCAGGACACCGACAGAGATCCGCCAATTTTTGGGTTTGGCTGGTTACTACAGACGCTTCATCGAGGGATTTTCCAAGATCGCACAACCGCTTACCACTCTCACCCAGAAGGGCACCAAGTATGCTTGGGGTGACAAGCAGGAAGCAGCATTTCAATTGCTGAAGCAGAAACTTTGCAGTGCACCCATTTTGTCCTTGCTAGAAGGGATAGATGATTTTGTAGTATATTGTGACGCTTCCATTCAGGGATTGGGATGTGTACTCATGCAACGTGATAAGGTCATCGCGTATGCATCCTGACAGTTGAAGGTTCACGAGAAAAACTACACAACACATGACCTGGAATTGGGAGCAGTTGTGTTTGCACTTAAGATTTGGAGACACTATCTGTATGGAACAAAGTGCACAATCTACACGGATCACAAGAGCCTCCAGCATATCTTTGACCAGAAGGAGTTGAACATGCGACAGCGTCGCTGGGTCGAACTCCTGAACGATTATGAATGTGCCATTCGGTATCACCCGGGTAAAGCTAACATGGTAGCTGATGCCCTCAGTCGGAAGGAGCACCTGAAACCTCGTCGGGTACGAGCACAGTTCACAATTCATTCGGGGTTACCCGAACAGATACGCGACGCGCAGCTAGAAGCAGTTAAGGAAGAAAACATCAAGGCCGCATCTGTGGAAAGATGGAACGCGATTGGGAAGTGAAACCCAATGGTGCCCGGTATTTCATGAATCGTATATGGGTACCTCTCTACGGAGACCTCTGGAAGCTAGTTATGGACGAAGCTCACAAATCCCGATACTCTGTCCATCCTGGTTCAGATAAGATGTATCAAGACCTTAAGGCCGCGTACTGGTGGCCAACATGAAAGCAGATATAGCCACCTACGTGAGCAAGTGTTTGACTTGTGCGAAAGTCAAGGTGGAATACAAGAAGCCATCAGGGCTACTTCAACAACCTGAGATCCTAGTGTGGAAAAGGGATCATATCTCGATGGACTTTATCACTAAACTCTCGCGAACTCCGGGTGGCTGCGATACCATCTGGGTAATCGTGGATCGTCTAACTAAGTCTGCACACTTCCTAGCGATCAAAGAAACAGATAAGATGGATAAGTTGACTCGCATCTACATTAAGGAAGTAGTTTCTCGGCACGGGGTGCCAACGTCCATCATCTCAGACAGAGATGCTCGTTTCACGTCCAACTTTTGGCAGTCACTTCAGAAAGCGTTGGGTATACGCTTAGATATGAACACAGCTTATCACCCTCAGACGGATGGTCAAAGTGAAAGGACCATTCAGTCCTTGGAAGACATGCTTAGGGCATGTGTGGTAGACTTCGGGAACAGTTGGGAAATCCATCTGCCTTTAGTGGAATTCTCGTATAACAACAGTTACCATACGAGTATTCAAGCGACACCGTTTGAAGCATTATACGGTCGCAAATGTAGATCACCGGTCTGTTGCGCAGAAGTCGGTGACAGTCAACTCACAGGTCCTGAGTTGATACTTGAGGCTACTGAAAAGATTGTGCAAATCAGAAACCGCATGGCAGCGGCACGTGATCGACAAAAAAGTTACGCTGATCAACGACGCAAACCGCTCGAATTTCAAGTAGGTGACCGCGTACTACTGAAAGTGTCACCCTGGAAGGGCGTAATTCGTTTCGGAAAACGAGGCAAACTAAACCCACGGTACGTAGGCCCATTTGTGATTTCAAAGCGTATCGGGCCCGTAGCTTATCAGTTAGACCTTCCTACCAAACTCAGTGGAGTTCACAACGTTTTCCACGTGTCCAATCTGAAGAAGTACCTATCAGATGAGACCCTAGTCATTCCATTGGATGAGATTCAAGTGGATGAGCAACTACATTTTGTGGAGCAACCTATCGAGATCATGGATCGTGAGATTAAGACTCGAAGGCACAGCAAGATACCAATTGTCAAGGTTCGTTGGGACTCTAAGCGTGGACCGAAGTTCACGTGGAAAAGAGAGGACCAAATGAAAAGCAAATACCCACACCTTTTTGCAGCTGAGCAGCAATCAGACGTTACCGCCAACTAAATTTCGGGACGAAATTCTTTCAACATGGGGATGATGTGACAGCCTGGGAATTACTTGTACCATTGCTAACAAACTGAATCTTTGTGCGTTGCATTCTAAACCGCGTTTACTCAATTTTCGGGATGAAAATTCTTTCAACATGGGGATAATGTGACATCCCGGCTTTTCAGGTATCTTAAATGCGCTACTTCACGGTTATTCATTCCTACGCTGATTTAATTCAGAGAATTAAATTACACGCTCGCAATAACTACGCTAACTTTGTGAATCTATTGGGTGAATTACGTGCTATGTGTTATTAGACGTTTGTAGATTTTGTAGATTATTATATCACGCTTTGATTTCGCAATTATTAGTTATAAAAAAATATAATAAATAAATAGCCGAAATGAACCGAGCCGCGAAAAGTGTTGACCTCACCTCCTTGCGGCCCATGGAAATAACCTAAACTTGAGGCCCAAGCCACTTAACCCAAACCGCCCCCCCCCCCTTCCCTTTCTTTTCCCTTGTTACATCTATATATATGTATGCATGGATTGTTTGTTAAAAAAAAAACAAAACCCTAGCACCTAGAGAAGGCCGACAGCAGCCCCCCCCTCACGGTCGCACAAGCTCCTACTTCCGGATTGATTCCAATCTTGTCCCGGTTCGCTAATCATCATCATTTCAAGGTTAGGGTTTAATTGTTTTACGATTCACATTAGGGTTTGTGTAATCATGATCATGATTATGTGTAATGGAAGGATTATTAGTATGAAAAGTGTTGTGATTTATGGTTAGTTCGGATGATTGTGCGAATCTTTGCGATTATGATGTTATGTTGAATACTAAAATCATAAGCTGCGTTTTAGCGATAAAGATCATGTTATATAATTAGGGTTTGCATGAATATTGATATACATGATGATCTTTGACAAATAAACCTGTTGTTAATCATTATTATTAAGCATCATGATCGTTTAAGCATGTTCTAATGCGATGAAAGTCGAAAACAGTTTGCTGAATGACATTTACAACCAACTTCAATTGGCTGTAACCTGATCATTATTTATCGAAAAGTGGATTTTCTGAAGCCTAAAACGTGTATGTTTGAAAAACGCTTCTAATGGCGCCAGATTCATGTTATTCTGAGGTCGTTTGCTATTTTAAGTGGTCATTTAGTGCAGCAGCTGAAGCTGCGTAAATTCTGCAAAATTTGCTAGTTGTTTATCGAGTCGGATCTCATTGTCTGTAGGGGGTTGGGTCACGAAATTTGTACAGTAACTGGAGACGGGAATTTCCGGAAATCTCCCACTGGAATTTTGTTAATTGGAATTTCCACTTTCCCGTGGACTGCAGTCAGAAAGCGACAAATACTGACTGCACCCTAGTATATAAATGTTTATAAATAATTGGTAAAGCAATAGGACTTGAAAAATTTACATAAAATTCTACAGTTTAGTTGACACCTCCTGCAAAAGAAATTGGAATTTTGGGAATGTTGGAACTATTTTATAAAAATCATCGAAAAAAGCCCAGTTATGAGCGTACAAGCTGAAACATGATAACTTGTGTTTGTGTGTACCAAAGTGTTGTATGAGTTAATATGTGTTTATGACAAGTTGGTTTGATCATTATTTTGGTACGATGATACTTTGCATGCATGATTGTGTTTTCGAATTGGTTATTACGTGTGCCGCACAGTGTGTTAGTTATGCGTAGGGTTTTGTATTAGTGTGTTCACACACTAACTTCAAATCGGTTGGCATGTTAGGACGCGATTAGCAGTTCCATCATTTGCTTCTTTTTGTGTTAATCTAACCGAGCAATTTACGGGAGTTCACGGCCCCTATCTTATCCGGTTTTGAACAACAGGGGGAGAAACATGTATACGCTCTAAAACTCTATCTTTTATGTTATGTAAAATTAACGTCGTTAAACTACTCGGTAACTAAGTTAATGTTAATGTACGTTATGGTCACTAAGTAGCTTTATCACGGAAGTCCTCAACCAATTCTCGGATCGTTAGTATTAGGTTAGATAGCGGGGAAATTATATGTAGTACTACTGGGCCCGACAAGCCCCACCCGAGCTAGTCGCACTAGCCGACCGGGTATGGTCAACGGGTGATTAATTTGGCCTAACTTTCGCCATGGTTAGTGATAGACCTGGTAACACTGAGGCAACAACAGTCAGCTTCGATCGCAAACTCTTATGTGACGTAACTTTAGGCTCGCTACCTACATGTTAACATTGAACTTAATTACGAACCAACATTATTATTCCAGGTTAGGAATAATGGAACTATATCGTTATCCCGGGTTAGGGATAACGGGGGAAAACAAACTTTTAACCGAACTTGTGAACTTATAAAAACCTGTGAACTCACTCTTCTTTAATGTTGACACTTGTTTCTTTACTGTTTCTCAGGACGCTAGAAGCGCTAGGTGCACTCACTTGCATTTGATCAATACATTTTTATCGAGTCTTATTTACGAATAATGTTTGGGATTTTTGGTTTTGGCGTTTATGTTGGCGCCCGTTACTTTACTTTACTCTAATCCTTCCGCTAAACTTTGAAACTAATGCTTCCGCTAAACTTTGAAACTAATGCTTCCGCTAAACTTTGAAACTAAGATATTTTGAAAATGACTATGAATGGTTAAACAAATGTTTTTGGAAAACGTTTAAATAAATCATATAGAGTCGTTCGATATTACTAGTGTCTCAGATTCTGGTTTGATCACACGCCTCGCGGTAAAACTTCGCAAGTGGAAATTGAGGGTGTGACACTAAAATGTGCAGGTTGATATAAACCTAACCGACAGAACGCTAGGTGGGAACCATTCATTGGCATATGGTCTTGGTACCGAAATTTCGTTTGATAGAGTGCCGAGGTTCTGAGATATACGGTCTTTATGCTGGCTTAGCATCTGGGTATCATGGTTGAATCTTTTACCGAAAAATAACGGTGGCGCAAGTCTAGAACTTCCATGATATCATACATACGTGTACATACTGCATTCGACCGTCAAATAAGTGATAAAATATCACATCCCCAAAATAAGTGATAAAATATCACAGCTTTATGCGAGAGCTAAGTTCGTCTCTTTGTCGGTACGATGGTACTAACCTGTTCACGGACTTACTCCTATGCCCTGCATGCATATGAAAATCAAGCTCCTCATCAATAAGTGATTAAATCACAAAGGGCTTGTTTCCAATCAAAATAAGTGAGTATCTCACATCATTTATATACGTCAAAACAGATGATAAAGCAGTATACTCACAAGTAAGATTTTCTCTCGTGCATATCTTAATACGGGAATGTGTCGTGATGTGGTTGAACATCGGCTAGTAAGTATAAATCCGTACCTTAATCATATCGCCTCATCATGATTACATCTGATAAGTCTGAGCTTACATGGACAACAATACCGATAATCATAGTTGAATACTTATCTGTTTAATTTTGAAAACCTAATACCGTTTTTGACAAAGATTAAAATGCTGGTATGATTCCTTTACCTTGAAACTCGAAAAAGGTTGTTCAATAAATATAAGTTTATCTGTATATTTTGATTTTATGTCTAGTTTACTTTGTTGCTTATGTAGTTACTTTTTGAAAGTTAGCCAAAGTTGATACTCGAGAATTTCTACCAAGATGCGCCATAAATCCATTGGTTTCATATTGCAACTTCATAACGTAATATCTTGCAACAAGTAATCCATCAAAGAAATCTAAAATCTGAGATTCGTTTGAGTGTGTGTATCTCATACGAATGAACCTAGTCATTTAATTTGACCTTGTCACTTGTTTTTCTCAAATCTGCTGCTGGAATTCATACGAGTGTGTGTATCTCGTTCAGGGAATACAATCATACGAAGATTTTATGATAACTCTTTCGTGTGTATTCCCAGAGAAATTTATGTTTTAATTATATTTGTCTACTGAGTACAGATTGATACAAAAGAACATGAACAAAGACCAGCAACAAAGAAATCTGACAAGTCAGAAGAGAAAAAAAGAAAGATTTGAAGTTTCTTAGAAGTTCGAAGACCTGATGCTCTAATCATTAGATAGCAGATCTATCAATGAATAGCAGATCTTCAGTGGGAGTTTTGTTGATACTCCAAACCATTCTATGTGAAGACCAAAGACCAAAGACCGAAGACCAAGCAACATCCAAGGGGGAGTGTGTTGATACACTTTTGTGTCTGTCGCTTGTTCTTAGTTACAGTTGTAATTGTACGGTCTTTGCTCAAGTGTCTGTATAGGTTTGGTCGTGTCAAATAGATCGAGATATCCTTCTATCTTGATCTTGTATGACATCTTAGCTTGTATGTGTTAATCAGTTGCATGTGTGCATACTGATAAGTCTTCGAAACGTCAAGTCGACACACGTTCTCCTATTGAGAGGATTTTGTGCGAGTGAGAGAATCCGTATGAAACAGAGGTTTCGTGCGAACCACTGAATGGTTTCGTATGAAACATGTATTTCGTACGAAACAGATGCCATGCACCAATTCTGGAGTTGTGTTTCGTGTGAAATAGTGTGTTCCATATGTCTGGATTTGTGATTGTACGAATCTAGACGGACACTATATAAGCAGACATGCACTTTTCAGTCAAGGTGACTGACTAGCTCACCAGACTGACTAGAGAAATTGTTATCTGAAGACGAAGACACAAGAACACAACAAGTTTGTTTGAGTCATACGAGCATTGTGTGTATATGTTTGTACTTGTTCTCAATCATCAATCAAGATAGTGAATCTTTGGTTACCCCGTGTTCTTGACTTTGCTTTGGTTGCATGCACACTTGGATTCCGCACTTGTGTGTGTCATATGAACAAGGAACTGGTTTAACACCATCCGTAGGTGGACCTACAATTTGAATGACTCTCTAGGAGAGCTTCTTCAATTTTTGGGATTTGGCATTTTAGCTCTTTTAAGATATCCTGGTTGTGCCTAGGTCAGCATATATCTGGATGCATTAGAAGGACAACCTTGATACCCCGGATGAAATAACAATATAATTACCTAAAACCTCAAATTCTTGCAATCTATCAACGGAGGATTTAAGGTTATAATACCATAAGCCACTGATATGTTACCCACTAATACACAGTTCGTTATGTTATATCACCAAGGGAAGTTGATTATTTCATGCCTTTTGCCTACTGGTACATCATATGATGAAGCTGCTATCACACTTAAGCAATTTAATTATAATTTCGTTATGACAGTCTAACTTGCTGATGTACTATCATTTCTTCTTTTCCAAACAGTGAAAACTCATTTTTGATTTTCTATTTTTTAATGTTTTGATTTTTTTAAAAAATAAAATATTTACAAAATTTCTTATGGAAAACTTGTTATTTGCCTCCTGTGGTAGACTTTCTGGTTGAGTTAAATCCTCCAAAGTTGAATCAATGAAAGTAACAAACTTCAAATCACTAGCAGCTAGATACCATAACCCAAGTTTAGTTTCCCCTTCAAGTAACGAAGAATCCGCTTCACCGCTTTCATATGTGACCCTTTTGGATTCGCTTGATATCTGGCACAGAGACACACTACGAACATGATTCTGGTCTTGAAGCAGTCAAGTACATCAAAGAACTAATCATTGCTCTGTATTGAGTTGGATCAACATCCTCCATACACTCATGATCGGGACCAAGATTGTGATTCTCGTAAATAGGTGTGTTGAAAGTAGCACCATCCTCCATTTTGAAACGAGACAAAATGTCATACACATACTTCGTCTGATGTATAAACATCCCATCCTTCTTCTGTTCAACTTGCAAAGCCAAAAAGTAAGATAGTTCACCAATCGCATTCATTTCGAACTTGCTCTTCATTACCTCCTCGAAATCATGACGCATGTTGTCATCAGATGACCCAAAAATGATGTCATCCACGTATACCTATACTAGCAGAAAGTCTCCCTTCTTCCTTTTAATGAAAAGTGTACTGTCAATCTGACTTCTTTCAAAACTATTCTTTAACAAATGTGTTGACAGTGTCTCATACCACGCCCTAGGAGCCTGATGCAACCCATACAATGCCTTATCAAGTCGATAGACTCGATCTGGATAATCTGGATCAGTAAACCCATAACATATACCACTTCTTGGACTTTCCCTTAAAGAAATGCATTCTTCACATCAAGTTGGTAAACATTGAAGCCCTTGAACGAAGCAAAAGGTAGGAACAAAAGAATTGTTTCCAACCTTGCTACTGGTGCAAACACTTCAGTGTAATCAATACCCTCTTGCTGATTGAACCCTTTCACCACTAACCGAGCCTTATTTCTTATCACGATCCATCGATCGTATTTCTTGCACTTAAACACCCACTTGGTGTCTATTTCCTTCTCTCCTTTAGGAAAGTCAACTAGCTCCTAAACCTTCAACTTCTTAAACCGAGCTAGTTCCTCTTGCATAGCTTCAACCCAACAATTATCTTTTAGAGCCATGTGAACATTCTTAGGCTCCTCTTGGGCAATAAAGCAGCTATAAAAACACTCATGTATCATCCCTATCTTCTAAATCGAAGTAAATAAATAGGAACCTTCGATCACACCTCTTCTTATCTGAACACCTGCAGCAGAATCACCATGATGTTCTCAACTGGATGATCTTTGTTTGCGCGTGTAGTAGCAATGGTGTCAACAACTAAATTATCTCCCAGATTAGATCCAATATCCCCCTGAGTGTTCTTATTAGCAAACGAATTAGTAAAATCCTCCCCCTGAATAGGTTCAGACTCATTATCACTTGAATCCTGTGGAGCTGCACTGGAGAAAGTTTCGGGAGCATCTGTCATTATATTACTCGATCTAGGCATGAAGTCACCCTCGTCATCTTCACTTATCACAGTTTGAATCACTTGAGACTCATCTGCATTGGAAGAATCAGGAATATTAAATGATTTAAAGACACTATCATAATCATATAATATAGCAGGACCACTCGTTGATTATTGAGGTGAACAACTAGTGATTTCCATGTTAAACACAACCTCAATTTTACCAGTTTTTAGATTAAAAAACCTTTTATTCGGTGTTCAAGGCATATAACCTAGACGGTAACCCTCGTCAGCTACCTCACTGAATTTTTGCTTATCTATAACTCGCACAATAGTGCAGGGTAATCCAATGGTTCAAAGCTTTTAAGTTTGGTTTGCGTTTAAACAATAGTTCGTGACATGTTTTGTTAAATTGTTTAACTTTCAAAACTTTGTTTAGGATATAACAAGTTGTGTTCACAGCTTCTTCCCAGAAAAGAACTAGAAGCTTTAAATCAGAAGGCATAGTCCTAGTGGCTTCAATCAACGTCCTGTTTTTCTTCTCAACGATTCCATTCTGTTAAAGTGTATAAGGAGCAGAATATTGATGTTCAATTCCTTTGCGAAGATACTTGAGATCTAGAATCTGATTCTTGAACCGTGCCATTATCACTCATTATCCTCTTGATTGGTGTATCATGGACATTTTCTAATTTTATAAAAAGATCTATCAGCATCTCTGTTGTCTCATCTTTTGTACCTAAAAAGAAAACCTATTAGTACCATGAGTAATCATATGTGACAACTAAACAATAGAATTTTCCACCTATACTCCTTACGTTCACCAGACCGAATAGATCCATATGAAGTAATTCATTAGGGGCATCTATGGAATTTACTATTTTGGACTTGTGAGGTTTCTTATGTAGTTTTCCTTTTTGACATGGAAGACATTTATCTTCCACGTGAAACCTCTGCACTGGCACCCCTTCCACTAAACTGTTTTTAATAATATAATTCATTTTTCGGTAATGGATGTGGGCCATGCGTCTGTGCCACAACATTGACTCAACCTCAGATGCTTTTGACAATAAACACGCCACCATAGTGGAAGAGTCCCTAACACCCATGTCTATGACATAAGTGTCATTTCTCCTTGGCGCTCTCATCACTATCCAATCATCCGGTATCACCAAACTAGGTTTCAACACCAAAGCTTCAGACTTAGTAAAGTGGACCTAGTGACCCTTGTCGCAGACTTGAGACACGCTCATCAGATTGCGCTTCAGCTACTCGACATCGTTCACTTTGTCCAATGTGATCTTCTCGTTGGTCACTTTTCCTCGACCTGTAATGTGCCATCCTTTAGCACCTGCAAAATTCACATAACCTCCATCTATATTCTCAAACTCAGTCAACAACCTCACATCCCCCATCATGTGCCTGGAACAGCCACTATCAACATACCACAAGTTGATAATCCTCCTTAGCAGCTCTTGCACAACCCAACAAAAATTAGTTAGGTTGGGGGACCCAAGCCTTAATGGTCTTGGGTCTTCCAAATTCATCAACCACCGGAATATTCATCCAATATCCATCACTTCTAATAGGAGTCTTGGATCTCAGACCTGTTGATGGAAATGGTTTTTGATTTCCCTTCGGTCTTTGGTCTTGAGGTTTCCTAAACATGTTTGGACTTTGTGATTGACGTGATTATCATAGTCTCACGTAAATTTAATTTCAAATACTACTAATAGCTAGCGGTAAGTGGGTAATGAACACAGGGAGTGGTGGAATTTGTGCCATCTAAGGATTGAAATAACATGACTAATTTACCTAAAATGCAAGAAATTAAATTCAGAATTTTTAGTATTGTGGTTTTAGATTTATGCTAATAACGATTAAAAGATTGGTTGTTTAACAAATTAGAGGAAAGCAATCATCTTAAGTTTCCGGTTTCAATTAACAATTGTGTTTCCAATCCAACTAGAAAGAGTCACATAGACATGGCTCGTGTATGACTATCTGTTCGTGATAAAAGGGAACTAAGTACTCGAATTATGAAGATGCAAGGTTATTACTCGATGATCAATTAACCAATATCCAACCCTTAAACCCTCCCGTGATATCTCGATTGTCAACGACACCAAGAATGTACGATTAAAGCAAGGATCAAAACATCATCAATAATTTACCAACATATATCCAAACACCTTAATAATCTACAAATATTGCAAGTCTATTATTCTAGAAATTAAAGATCAAAACACAATTGTTTCAATCAAATCTTCCACCTAGGATGATCACAATGAATTTAGCCACTCATGGTCTTGTAAATCATCACACCTTCCATAATATGTTCCTATGAATCATAAACCAAAAGTAAATGTATAGAAATTGTTTTGAACCCACAAGAACACGAAAAATTCGCCTCCAAGCTCTGCAAAACGTTCCCCAATGATTGATATGCCAAAAGACCTTTGAAAACCGAGTTAAATTGGGCAGTTACACTTTTCTCGCTGCTGACCACTGTAAGCTACGGTGGTCACCATAAGCTACGGTGGTCAAAATTTCCTTACGGCACCAAGAGACTAGCTTACGATGCATAGAAGGATCAGACACCACCGTAAGCTACGGTGCCCACCGTAAGCTACGGTGCCCACCGTAGCTTACGGTGGACAGCAGATTTTCCATTTTTGTTCTTTTATCAACTCTCCAAGTCTTCCTCTTCATTTAGCCAAGTGCAAACTTCAATCAAAGCATGTTAAAATCGCTTCTTTGTGCTCTTTGGTTCCTGCAAAGCCATATACACCGTATTTATCAAATCCTAATAATTAACCCAATTAAGTGCAGAATATTGATTGTTTTAAAGCACTTGAGGGTTGTCTAATGGACCACCTGTCACATCCCCACACTTAAACGTTTCTTGTCCCAAGCAACACATCAAAAACGTTTTCAAGCTTAAAAGTGATCACGATATAAACCGAGCACAAACATGTCATCTAATTGTCAATTTACCATCATACCACATAACACATCCCTTACAATAACTCTCCTCTCGGTGGCAAAAATGTACTAGCAAGATTATGCTAGATCCCTCAATACTAGTGTGTGATTGTGGGACAATAAGCTTGGATAATAATCAAGTCTCCACCTACACACTGCGTTACATGCTTACAAAATAAAAGGACTTTCGGGTTGTAACGAGGCTATGTGTAAGGGTGAGAATTGGTGGGATATATGCATGTAGCTCATTGAATCGACCCGGTTTATTACAACAAACAAAATAACCACTACTATTTATACAACTTCACTAACTTCTCCTTCTTTTTTGTTTTCTTTTCATATTTCTTTTTTTTTTCAACTTCAAACAAACAAAGAACACATACATATCAACATCAATCATCAAACTAAACTCTTAAATTGGGTCGATCAATAGGTAGAATTTTTGTAAGGCATAGGCTTGGGTTACAATTGAATGGTTTAAAGCTAAAATTTTTGCTACTAATGTCCAAACCCCCGTCCCTCTCACTACCAAGCTCATATATTTATCTTATAAGGTCCAACCCCCCAAACCCA
Organism: Scalesia atractyloides; assembly: GCA_947069175.1. Lineage (NCBI taxonomy): Eukaryota > Viridiplantae > Streptophyta > Magnoliopsida > Asterales > Asteraceae > Scalesia > Scalesia atractyloides. The sequence goes on along the minus strand of CAMTDV010000001.1, from coordinate 48,003,697 downwards.
CTCTCAACACACATCCAGACGAGGCTACCTAAATGCCTTTATCTTCTTCACAAGTATGCTATACTTAGGTTTTGACAAGCATATATTATCCAAGTTCTATTTACACAAAGCACACACTGCCACTCAACCAAAGAATAAATTTCTAGAAAGCATTCATGTGGCTCAAAAATTCACCAAGAAAGGTTAAAAAAAATAACAATGTGTCATGTGGATTAAGGTTAAATTTCAAATTTGACAACTTTGTTCGGTTTAATTTTTTTTTAATCTCAAAAATTTCCCCCATCCCCACACTTGAGATACATTGACCCCAATGTATGGTTTTGAAAGAAACGATCACTAAAGCTACCTTAACCTCATTTTCAGCTCAACTCTAAAATCCCAAATTTCTTTTGTTTTTTTTATGAAACATGTAAACACCACCAGTACTACACACAACCCATAACATGAATATCAACCACAATACACCACCCTTCCACCCAACCATAAATAAAACAAAATAATGTATACAATAATATACAAGAAAAGAAAACACCACCTGACGTACTTAAGGTTGTTCAAATGAACCACTGCTTTCCCGTTTCTTTCCATATCCATCCAATTTCTTGGAAAGTTTGTAGTTTCACGCCAATTGGGTTCAAATTCAGCCTCATCACCCCATCTAATCCCACCATCGGGTGGTTTTCCTTGCCCGCTTTCCTACTCACACTAACCTTCTTCCTTGCCTGATTTTCACCTTTCTTTAACTCAAACCTATACAACTCAACACCACGTGCAATTGACCTGACTGTGCCAACACTTAAAACATGTTCGTTAGTAGCAACTGTGTGACTAAAGTCACTAACAAGATCGTAATGAATGATTTTTAAAAACACATTAAAGTACAACTTATGAATCTCGTAGCTCATGGTGACCATTCCGTTGCTGCAATCGATTTGAGCATTTGCCGTATACTAGAATGGACGACCCAACACTACCTGCGGCTGCTCATAAGTCTTCGACGGTGCGTAGTCGATCACGATAAAATCCACCGAGTAGTAAAACTCGCCCAATTGTATCACTACATCTTTCACAACCCCTCGGGGTTGCTTCCAACTCGCATCCGCGAACACAGCCATGATATCAATCTCGTGTAACAGACCAAAGTCATACTGGTCGTACAGGCTACCCGGGAGAACGTTCATCCCTGCTCTGTAATCCAACAATGCTTTGTATCTTGAACTTCCCAACTTGAATCGGGATAACTAGTTCCCCTGTATCACTTCCACCTCTCTCAACACTTGTTTCATTTGCACCCGCAATCACATGAACAATAGAAGCAGTTAAACATTTATCAGTTTTAGGAACGAAACTTACCCCGCCGATCGATATGTTCCTTGTGTTCTTCGGGTTAGTTTATGTATCACTGGGAAGTTTCCCATTCTGTTGCTTCAATGCTGCTACCTCACTAGCCAGCTGCCCTATCTGTGTGGTCAGTGATTGGATGGCTTTATCCCGAATCTCATCCTTTTGTGCCCGAACGTCATCCAGTTGATTCCTCCTTTGCATATCTTGTTGCATCATCCGGAACATATCCATAACTTCATTCCCACTTGATGAAGTTTGACCTTGATTGTGTTGCTGGTGTGGAACGAAATTTCTTTGAGCTCCTTGGAAATTTGGATTGGCTTGATTCGTCGGGTTCCCATAACGAAAATTGGGATGATTTTGTAACCTGGGGTGGTATGTGTTGGAGTTCATATTGAAATTACAACCACCCCTCGCAAACTCACACCCGCCAAACATACATCCGTTGCATGACCCAATTCATTACAGTTAGTACAAACATAATATACCTGATTCGTTGCTTGTACCCCTCCATCATCTACCACATACACTTGGGGTCTTGTGATAACATGTCTTGCCCTCCTTGAAGATTGTGCTTTCCTTTTAGATGTGACCGCCATATGCTCCAAGAATGCCCAATCATCTTGCTTAAAGTTTATACCAAAAGTACCATTAGTGATGGACATCAAGTCACGTGCATCTTCCGAACTCAACCCCTCATGGAAAGCATTCAACAATTCCCAAAGTGCAATGCCATGATGTGGACAATTCTTTAACATCATGTTAAACCTTTCAAATGCTTCATGGAACATCTCACCCGGTTGTTGTTGAAAACTTCTTAAGCTCCGCCTAGCTTCATTAGTCTTTTGGGCCGTGAAAAAGTCTTCTAAAAATCTCTGTTGCATATCGGCCCATGTGTAGATCGACGCGGAGGGTAGAGTATGAAACCACCTCTTTGCCTTATCTTCCAACGAGAATTAAAAAAGTACCAATTTAACCTCATTCGATGAAAAACCTTGCCCTCCAACAGTGTTGCAAATGGAATCATATGTTTCCAAATGGAAGTACGGTTCCTCCGTTGCTAGCCCCTTGTACTCCGGCAAGCTTTGTAATGCAGTCGTTCTAACCTCAAATGTCCTTCCATCTGGGTGATGAGGTATCACCACCGCAGAAAGATTTTTAGTAATGACCGGTCGAAAATGTGCTTCAATCCCCCGCACTACCTCTCGATGATGTCTTCATGGAACACCCAATGGTACTCTTGGTCGACCCACTTGACCTTGTCTTAACCCTTGAGGTGCGAATTGTTGTTGATATTGCGGTTGATGCATTGGTCTTTGGAATTGAGGCTGTTGATGTTGACCTTGGACTTGTTGTAAAGGCATCGGTCGTTGGAACGGTGGCCCTTGAGGACGAATTTGTTGCACACCCGTAGGTTGCCTAACCATTTCTTGTCCTTGTTCCAATTGTTGCCTTTGGGGGTAACCTATGCCCCCTTGAGGTCCCAAGTTACCTCCATCACCCCCATAGTAATAACCTTCTTCTTCATACCCTCCAAATTCTTCTTCATAACCATCATCAAACCTGTCTCCCCCTACACCCGATGATTGCACAAACTGTGAGGAAGGATATTGGAAACCAGGTTGGGTTGGTGGTTGAAATGTAGAGGAGGTATGGATAATGGTTGAACATGGTAGAGTTTGACTTGGTAATGGTTGTTGGGTAGATGATGATTGACCGGATGTTGGGAAAAAGGATGAGAATGGTGGTACCATCGATGCTGCGTTGGATGGGTTAACTTCATGTGTTGAAGTTGGATGGGTGGTAGGAATTGGTGAATGTGTGGATGGTGAGGTTTGGCTCGTTGTGGTAGGTAATTGTTCCATGGTATTAAGTGGTGAAATTGGTGTAGTAGGTGTTGTTGGTGAACCACTAATCTTGTTTTCGCGTAGCAAAACCCTGTTTCGTCACAAAGTTCGTTCAATCTCCGGATCAAATGCCAATGGTGATAGCCTGTTAGAACCTCTAGTATGCATGCACCTGTAAATACATGCACACTAACACAACCAGCGTAAACCTGGAAAAATAACAAACTAAACTAAATCAAAGATATAACATGTTGCGCACTACTCCCCAGCAATGGCGCCAAAATTTGATGTGATTGCCGTAATCTTACGTAAATTTAATTCCAAATACTGCTAATAGCTAGCGGTAAGTGGGTATCGAACACAGGGAGTGGAAGAATTTGTGATATCTAACGATTTTAATAAGTTGACTAATTTACCTAAAATGTAAGAAATTAAATTCAAAATTTTTGGTGATTTGGTTTTAAAATTAAATAAACTGCAATTCAACTAATGGTTGTTAAAACATATTATAAGCAAGTAATCATCCTAAGTTTCTGGTTTCAATTAACAATTGTGTTTCCAATCCAACTAGAAAGAGTCACATAGACATGACTCGTGTATGACTATCTGTTCGTGATAAAAGGGAACTAAGTACTCGGATTACGAAGAAGCGAGGTTGTTACCCGATGATCAATTAACCAATATCCAACCCTTAAACCCTCCCAGGATATCTCGATTGACAACGACACCAAGAACATACGATTAAAGCAAGGATCAAAACATCAATCAATAATTTACCAACAAATATCCAAACACCATAATAAACTACAAATATTGCAAGTCTATTATTCAAGAAATTAAAGATCAAAACATAATTGCTTCAAGCAAACCTTCCACCTAGGATGTTCACAATGAGTTTAGCCACTCATGGTCTTGCAAATCATCACACCTTCCATTGATATGTTCATATGAATCATAAACCAAAAGTAAATGTTTAGAAATTGTTTTGAACCCACAAGAACACCAAAAATTTGCCTCCAAGCTCTGCAAAACGTTCCCCAATGATTGATATGCCAAAAGACCTTTGAAAACCGAGTTAAATTGGGCAGTTACACTTTTCTCGATGCTGACCACCATAAGCTACGGTGGTCAAGATTTCCTTACAGCCCCAAGAGACTGGCTTACGATGCATAGAAGGATTAGACACCACTATAAGCGACGGTGCCCACCGTAGCTTACGGTGGACAGCAGATTTTCCATTTTTGTTCTTTTATCAACTATCCAAGTCTTCATCTTCCTTTAGCCAAGTGCAAGCTCCCATCAAAGCACATTAAAATCGCTTCTTTGTCTCTTCGGTACCTACAAAGCCATATACACCGTAGTTATCAGATCCTAATATTTAACCCAATTAAGTGCGGAATATTGATCGTTTTAAATCACTTGAGGGTTGTCCAATGGACCACCCGTCAGTGACCTTTGGAAATTTTGGTTATGATACCTTGAATTTTGATGGCAATAATTTCTAAAGCTATTGTAATAAAGATTTCGACTACCAACATTTTGATATTGGTGTTGACTTCTGAAATTACTTGATTGACCATTAAAGTTATTCATTCTAGGTGAAATACTTCGAGGTCTTTCATATCTGCCTGATGTAGATTCAGGTTGAAATCTTTGTTGTTCTTTGAAAACAAGGAACTTGGTGAGTTCCTTTTTCAGCCTTATCTACACCAACAGTAACACTTTGTCGCTTGGTAGCAGATATCTTTGATGAGTTAGACACCTTCTGCTCACCATCACCAATTTTCTCTGGTAATTTCTTTCTCTTACTCTTTCTCTCAGTCACTTGTGCTTCATTCTTTTTGTTAGGACAACAACTAGTTACATGTCCCTTGTTGTGACATTTGAAGCACGATCTTCTAGCCGAAGTCTTCTTAATTGAATTCTTTGGTTTAGATTCATCAGGTGAGAATGATGATGATGATGATGATGATGATGCTGATGCTGCTGATGCTGATGCTGATGCTGATGCTGATGATGATGATGATGCCGTTGAAGGATCTTGTTTTGTTTGCTCAATTTCTTATTTTTTATGTTTTTATTTTTAGCAAACTGCACATTTGAATCACTTTCAATAGCAATGGCCTCTTCTTTCATATCACCCCTTTAACAAAATCAATCTTTTTAACAAAAATTTGCTTTTGATTTTTATGGTGTGCATTATTTGTTTTCAAAACTGCTTCCCTGTTACTAACCTTGTTGGCATGATCAGTCACATCAACATTCCCCGATGTGGAACTACTTGGTGTAGTTGACACAAAGTCTGGTAGCTCTTCTTCGTCTGGCAAGAAAGAATAGTCATGACCAAGAGGTGGTGGAACTTCATTGAAACCTTTGAAGCCCACGCTTGTCTTGTCATTACTTTTCTTCAAGCCTGTTGGTGCATAATGTCTATTGCCTACGTCTAGGATATGTTGATTATGTATATAGGGCTTAGAATGTCCAACATTGTATGTTAATGTATGATTTATTAGTTTTCTACTTGACTCGTACGAGTGAGCATCATGGCTCGTACGAGTGACACTCTGTCCCTCGTACGAGGCATCACTCGCACGAGTCACACACACACACTCTCCTCCTGCGCGAGTCGTGTTGACCTATAAATAGAGGAGCCTGAGTGTTGTGTTAGACATCTATGGGTTTATGTACGGTGAACCCCTATCATACTGTTAACTCTCTCTATAACTGTTCACGTTTATCCATACAATTCAAGGTGTTTAAGCAGTATATCTCTCTTGTTTGTTTGGCAAGCTCGCTAACAATGAATTCCGCCTCTGTTAGCTGAGTCAGATCAGTCCGGTGCTCATAAGAGAAGAGCCGATCCCCTCTCACAAGTTGTATCAGAGCCTTGAGGCCTGATCTGAGGACAAACATCAAGTTTCTGTATACTACCAACACTTTCAGATCTAGATTCAACCATTGGAGTTTTCTACATCTACACTTTCTCATACAGATCTCAGATTTGGATGAATTCATGGACAAATTGGACTAGGATTTTAGTATATCACATTAAAATCAACTCTAATCAACCCTTGAAAATTTCAGATCTGAAATCAACCTAATTCATGTTGAAAATTGTAAAAATCATCCGTTTGGTGACCTGAGTTGTTTCGTACGAGTAGAGAGATAACTCGTACGAACGGTTTGTCACACCCCGACCCGCAGCGGAAAAGGTGATCGGGGCATGATTGGGTTATCATCAAAGCTCATGACATTTATTATACGTTTCATATTCATTAATACAATTTAATGGAAAGTTTACAATAAGAATTACAACATGTTCTAACTATCAATCTAAGCTTCTTTGTTCTCTTCTAAGGTGTTTCCTATGTTTTCCTTGCTTCAACCTGTTCACCTGTATCATGTGTAAAAGGGTTTTTGGATCAACATAAAGTTGGCGAGTGAATCCTATGGAAAACATTTGAACAAGTTTATCCAATTGATTATAAATAATGTGCATAACCACATATGAGTAAATGTAGATGTAAATATTGCACACACATACATCAAATGATTGTTTTGAGGCACGCGTTGTTCGACTCGTCTCCCACGAGGAACAGATGGGCCTAATGAATGAGTTTTGAGGCACGCGTTGTTCTACGAACTGATGGGCCTGATGAATGAGTTTTGAGGCACGCGTTGTTCTACGAACTGATGGGCCTAATGAATGAGTTTTGAGGCACGCATTGTTCTACGAACTGATGGGCCTAATGAATGAGTTTTAAGGCACGCGTTGTTCAACTCGTCTCCCACGAGGAACTGATGGGCCTAAATAATGAGTTTTAAGGCACGCGTTGTTCAACTCGTCTCCCACGAGGAACTGATGGGCCTTAATAATTTGCATACAACTTGACAATATGTAATACATCACAACCAATAATATTTACATTCTAATTTAAATCATATAATGGTATAGCACGAGTTTGCATAAGAGAATTAGTTTAAGCGACACATGATACACCCCAAAACATGAATAAAAAGGGGAATTTGTAAGAATTCACTCACCGTGGGTGCATTCGGTTGATGATGTTGAATGCACGCGGAGTGGTTTTAACCACGAGTGAGATTAACCTAGATAAATCGTATTATGGTTCGGTAAGTAAACGGATTTTATTAATCTATTTTAGTAGGATTGTTGGGTGTATTTTTGTGAGTTTAAGGCTATTTTCTAACCTTAAAAATGTTATTTTTAAGTATTTTTAATTAAAATAAATAAATAAAAAATAATAAAAAAAATTTGATTTTTTTGCTATAGTGACCGTTGACTTTGACTGGTTGACCGTTGACTGACCGTTGACCGGTTCGAATCGTGTATATAAGTGCGCTGGGTGAGGCTCGAACCCGAGACCTCCCGTACGCGTGCACGCAGCTCTACCAACTGAGCTACGTGTCTAACCCGTCATATATCCGTTTTTAATTATATTTATATATTAATTAAGTTAAACAGAAAATCCATTTATTTTAAAAACGATTTAATTGATTCGGACGGTGCGCTCCACAGGTCTCGAACCCGGGACCTGTGGGTTATGATAACACACAGTCCACCGCTGGACTGTGTGTACAACTTGTTAACTTAACTGATTTTTGTTATACTTAAACACAAATTAATTATTCTCATTTCTGACTTATTTAAAAAGTTTAATAATTATTCGGGTCGATGCAGAAGACCGGTCTCAAACTCGTGTGCTTTGATTAAACATACACACAGTCCACCACTGGACTGTGTGTCTAACTTGGTTATCTTTCCGGTTATTAATATACTTAACATATATCAATATGACTCCGGTTCGGTTAATCAAAAAAAAATCATTTTTATTAAGGCCGCGTGTGTGGAACAGGATTCGAACTCGAGACGTTAGTGTTTATTGTGCACACAGTCCACCGCTGGACTGTGTGTCTAACCCGAGTAATATCTTGCTTTTAATTATACTTAAACGTTACCGAACATCGTCTTCTTCACTGGTTTTAACCAGAATCGGAAATCGACTGGTTCGATGATTAAAACATGTTATTTAGTGACAGAGGGTTAATTACAAGTGAGATTACATAAAAAGAATGAAGAAATTAACCGTGAGGTATACCGATTGAATTCCTCTGTTTCTCCGGCGAAACTCCGGCGACAGCAATCCTTTCCGGCGACGTGGGTCTTGCAGCAGAGAGTCTTCAGAAAGTTTGAAAAATGTATGGGTGACTTCGGTATAAGCTTATGGGGTTCAGTAGGGCTCAAAAATGAAGAACCCGGTTTTCCGGTGATGAGCAGAGATATTCCGGCGAGTGGAATTACGTCCGGTAAAGGTGTGGTTTTGAGCGAAAAAGCTTGCGGTGGGTTGTGGGTGAATTTATAGGGAGAAACCGAGATGTATTTGGCCCTATTTCCAACTGGATTCATTGGTTTGAATTTCTCCGGCGGTTATGACTTTGGTCGCGGACTCAAACATCGGTTATAACCGATATGGCGTTTATGATTTACGTTATAACTGAAAGAAACGTTAAGTTTCGCGAGATTACCGGGATTTCCGACGACTGCAACAATGGGCGCCGGTTTTGAATTCGGAATGTTATGATATGAATTAAATGATCTTAATAATTAACAAGTAACATCAGTGGCGCAATGGTTTGTGTGTTGAGTGCTAAGTTGTTTGCTGGACCGTGGCTGACCCGGGTTCGAAACCCGGCAGGAACAAAACATTTTTATTTTGCGATTTTTAACAGTTTTTCAAAAACTAATTATATATTCTCTTATAATAATTGATTATGTATCGTTTAAAATTATTTTGGGCATTAAATTCGCAACGAAAATTTTAACTGACTGTTCGGTTAATAAACGGAGCGGGTTTGGTAAAATCCGTTTTTGACGGATGTTACAGTATCCCCTGCTTTTTCGAAATTTCGTCCCGAAATTTAAATAGTGATATATTTGACTAAAAGAATGATGGTGTTGACAGATACATGCTTAGAAAAGTAAGGGTTTTAGTTTTTGTTTGAGGCGGTAATGTTCCTTATAAGGGTTAAGTACCCTATTAGGAATCGCTTTTTGTTGCCTACTGTAAAAGTGTTGATAAGCAGAAATGATTCGCTAAAAATGATATCATGCATAAGAGTTTGGATACGTTTGGAAAAGTATGGTTATATCCTAAGGCAAAACTTCTAACACTACAACCTACATGGAACATAAATAAACACAACAGCTGATATTTGAACATAAATAAACACAACAGCAAAAATTTGAATCCACATTCTGATAGCATATATGTTTGAATGGTGGAAGCTCCTCTCTCGTATGTTATGATGGAGAGGTTAGTTTATGTAGAAATGGAACACAATTCCAATTTCTCTAAATAGCAAGATGATATAAATGTAACATAATTTCAACCAAGGCAATACCAAATCTTACATGGAACTTCTCATAACCGCCTGATAATGCCTCTGATCATTTGGCAAGAATACTTATATATAGGAAGTACCAGCGGCATATCCACCATATTCTTGTCAAATTTTCATTGGTTTTATCAGTGAATTATGATTAGTCCTATATAACTCTACAACCAATACAACAATCATAAAATACTGAAATAAAAATATCTGTGCGATCAAGGCTCAATCAAAGGGAGCCGATCGTATTGTATGTACTGAAAATGAAAAACTGTCTGTGTGCTCAAGGCTCAATCAAACGGAGCCGAACGTATTGCATGTACTGGAAATGAATAACTTAATCTAAACATCAATCACACAATCAGCCTATGCATGGAACCTCTCATAACCGCCTGATAATGCCTCCGATCATTTGACAAGAATACTTATATATAGGAAGTACCAGCGGCGTATCCACCATATTCTTGTCAAATTCTCATTGACTTTATCCGCAAGTTATGATTAGTTCTATGCGACTCTACAACAAACACAACAACCATAAGATACTGATAATGAAATTGTCTGTGCGCTCAAGGCTCAATCAAACGGAGTCGAACGTATTGCATGTACTGAAAATGAAATGTCTGTGCGCTCAAGGCTCAATCAAACGGAGCCGAACGTATTGCATGTAATGGAAATGTAAAATGAACTGTGCGATCAAGGCTCAATCAAACGGAGCCGATCGTATTGCATGTACTGAAAATAATAAACAATAATTACTCTAACAGTCTACATATGGAACCTCTCATAACCGCCAGATAATGCTTCTGATCCTTTGACAAGAATACTTATATATAGGAAATACCAGCGGCGTATCCACCGTATTCTTGTCAAAGTTTCATTGGCTTTATCCTTAAGTTATGATTGGTTTGATGTGATAAAGAAAAACATTAAACTAAACGATAGGAGTTGAATCTGGATCTTCGGTGAAAAGGACTAGCTGGGTATCTTCGTTTGTGCCGTCATTATCTTCGACAAGATTGGCGTTGATGTTGAAGACTATTCCTCTTGCTGGTGGACTAGTGGTTGGATTTTCTTGGTTTACTTGGTTAACTGGGTTTGATTGGGCTTGAGTGTTGATGACGTTAACCAATTGAGGGCATGTGTTTCTAAAGTGGGTAGGGTCGCCACAATTGAAACAAGCTCGAGCATATGGGAACATGGGGTATTGGGGTTGTTGATAGGTTTGGGCCATGTTTTGAGTAGGGGAAAAGGTTTGGTTTTGAAAGGTGCGACAAACCTTGCTCAAATGACCATAGCGTCCACAAGTTGTACATAGCCGACAAGGTAAGGTAAGGGGATGGTGATAAAAACAGTTGTTGCATCGAGGGTGAGGTCCAAGATATGGTTTCTTATTTGGGTAGGTTGAGTTGGGTGCCACTTGAGTGATTGGAATAGCTTGGATGGGTATGGCGTGTGAAATAGGTTGGTTACGTTGGATAGCAGCGAAAAGTTGCCCGTCTCTTTTTCTCTTAGGATTGGGTTGAGAAAGGGATCCGGTTTGGGTGGAGTTGGAGGTTTCAGTCGATTCTTTATCCTTCTTTTTCTCCTCCTTGAAGTCTTTGTTTCGGATTCGGTTCTCGGTGAGCTCTTTTGCTAGCTCCATTGCGCTTGTTACTTATTACAGGGTCTTGAATCTTTGACGGAAGGCCACGAATGTAGTGTTCGATCAAACGGTAGAGGGGAGTGAACATGTTGGGAACCATTTGATATAACTTGAGGAATCTTTTGTTGTATGTGGTGTGGTCTCCTTCCTTTTGCTTCAACGAATAAAATTCATCTTCTAATTTCTTGATTTCACTCCTTGGGCAAAATCGTCTGGTCATGATTTCTTTTAATTCGTTCCAAGTTAAGGTTATAGCATCTTCCACACCTCGTTTGGCCTTCTCTGTATTCCACCAAGTGAGTGCTATCCCATATAATCGACCGGTAGCATAACGCACTTTGCGATCGTCAGGGCAATCGCAATTTAGAAAAGTGTTCTCCATTTCTTCAAACCAATGGAGGAGAGCGGTGACGCCTTCAGTTCCTTTGTATTTTGGAGGGTCGCATGATTTGAAATGCTTGTAGGTGCATTTAGCGGTATTTGGAGAAAAGTTGATAACGTTTTGGTTTGCTTGATTGACAGGATTATCGGTGAGTGCTTGTTGTACTTGGATTACAATGTTGGGTATTACGGCAGCCATTTGTTGAGCGATTTGGGTTCATGGGTCGCATTAGGAATGAACATTCATAAAATAATTATAGAAAAATAAATCTACTACATCCATAGGATGTCTTGGGCTTTGCTCGCCATTAGGCCCTACATGCCACCATACTTTACCTGTGTAACCATGTGGGCCCCCATGAATACCGGTTTTTCATATGGTTCGCACGGGTTTGCCAGGTTGCGTACACTAAAACCCAGAGAAAATCGAGAAATATGTATACAACGTGTGATGTTCGGAATGTGTCCAGGTGTAGACACGGTGACACCTCAAAGTGGGTTAGTTCGAACGACGTTTGGTGTGGCATGCTTTGGCCTAATAGGTCCTTCGTACTCTCATCGTTGGTCCCCAGGTAGGCAAACTGGTCCGTTATATTGGATTTATACGAATGACAACCTAGACAGGACGTTCCGACTACCGGTACTTGTACCCTTCCAGTTACTACATGCCCGTCGCAGAACTTACTTTGATGAGATTTGAAAATTGCAACAAAATCTTTGGATAATGAGAGTATGAAAATAAATTGAATACATGAACATCGATATATGTATAATGAATATGTATATAAGCATGTATGTTTGACTGTAAATGTAAACAAATATGAAACAAATAAATATCACAAGTTTGTATGTAACCACCTAATCAATTAAAATTTAGGCAGACTATAGTATAGGCTCTAAGGGTCTAATAACCTATCCTATATCCCTATAGTCATGGCTCTGATACCAATCTGTCACACCCCGACCCGCAGTGGAAAAGGTGATCGGGGCATGATTGGGTTATCATCAAAGCTCATGACATTTATTATACGTTTCATATTCATTAATACAATTTAATGGAAAGTTTACAATAAGAATTACAACATGTTCTAACTATCAATCTAAGCTTCTTTGTTCTCTTCTAAGGTGTTTCCTATGTTTTCCTTGCTTCAACCTGTTCACCTGTATCATGTGTAAAAGGGTTTTTGGATCAACATAAAGTTGGCGAGTGAATCCTATGGAAAACATTTGAACAAGTTTATCCAATTGATTATAAATAATGTGCATAACCACATATGAGTAAATGTAGATGTAAATATTGCACACACATACATCAAATGATTGTTTTGAGGCACGCGTTGTTCGACTCGTCTCCCACGAGGAACTGATGGGCCTAATGAATGAGTTTTGAGGCACGCGTTGTTCTACGAACTGATGGGCCTGATGAATGAGTTTTGAGGCACGCGTTGTTCTACGAACTGATGGGCCTAATGAATGAGTTTTGAGGCACGCATTGTTCTACGAACTGATGGGCCTAATGAATGAGTTTTAAGGCACGCGTTGTTCAACTCGTCTCCCACGAGGAACTGATGGGCCTAAATAATGAGTTTTAAGGCACGCGTTGTTCAACTCGTCTCCCACGAGGAACTGATGGGCCTTAATAATTTGCATACAACTTGACAATATGTAATACATCACAACCAATAATATTTACATTCTAATTTAAATCATATAATGGTATAGCACGAGTTTGCATAAGAGAATTAGTTTAAGCGACACATGATACACCCCAAAACATGAATAAAAAGGGGAATTTGTAAGAATTCACTCACCGTGGGTGCATTCGGTTGATGATGTTGAATGCACGCGGAGTGGTTTTAACCACGAGTGAGATTAACCTAGATAAATCGTATTATGGTTCGGTAAGTAAACGGATTTTATTAATCTATTTTAGTAGGATTGTTGGGTGTATTTTTGTGAGTTTAAGGCTATTTTCTAACCTTAAAAATGTTATTTTTAAGTATTTTTAATTGATTTTTAATTAAAATAAATAAATAAAAATAATAAAAAAAATTTGATTTTTTTGCTATAGTGACCGTTGACTTTGACTGGTTGACCGTTGACTGACCGTTGACCGGTTCGAATCGTGTATATAAGTGCGCTGGGTGAGGCTCGAACCCGAGACCTCCCGTACGCGTGCACGCAGCTCTACCAACTGAGCTACGTGTCTAACCCGTCATATATCCGTTTTTAATTATATTTATATATTAATTAAGTTAAACAGAAAATCCTTTTATTTTAAAAACGATTTAATTGATTCGGACGGTGCGCTCCACAGGTCTCGAACCCGGGACCTGTGAGTTATGATAACACATAGTCCACCGCTGGACTGTGTGTACAACTTGTTAACTTAACTGATTTTTGTTATACTTAAACACAAATTAATTATTCTCATTTCTGACTTATTTAAAAAGTTTAATAATTATCCGGGTCGATGCAGAAGACCGGTCTCGAACTCGTGTGCTTTGATTAAACATACACACAGTCCACCACTGGACTGTGTGTCTAACTTGGTTATCTTTCCTGTTATTAATATACTTAACATATATCAATATGACTCCGGTTCGGTTAATCAAAAAAAAAAATCATTTTTATTAAGGCCGCGTATGTGGAACAGGATTCGAACTCGAGACGTTAGTGTTTATTGTGCACACAGTCCACCGCTGGACTGTGTGTCTAACCCGAGTAATATCTTGCTTTTAATTATACTTAAACATTACCGAACATCGTCTTCTTCACTGGTTTTAACCAGAATCGGAAATCGACTGGTTCGATGATTAAAACATGTTTTTTAGTGAGAGAGGGTTAATTACAAGTGAGATTACATAAAAAGAATGAAGAAATTAAGCGTGAGGTATACCGATTGAATTCCTCTGTTTCTCCGGCGAAACTCCGGCGACAGCAATCCTTTCCGGCGACGTGGGTCTTGCAGCAGAGAGTCTTCAGAAAGTTTGAAAAAGGTATGGGTGACTTCGGTATAAGCTTATGGGGTTCAGTAGGGCTCAGAAATGAAGAACCCGGTTTTCCGGTGATGAGCAGAGATATTCCGGCGAGCGGAATTACGTCCGGTAAAGGTGTGGTTTTGAGCGAAAAAGCTTGCGGTGGGTTGTGGGTGAATTTATAGGGAGAAACCGAGATGTATTTGGCCCGATTTCCAACTGGATTCATTGGTTTGAATTTCTCCGGCGGTTATGACTTTGGTCGCGGACTCAAACATCGGTTATAACCGATATGGCGTTTATGATTTACGTTATAACTGAAAGAAACGTTAAGTTTCACGAGATTACCGGGATTTCCGACGACTGCAACAATGGGCGCCGGTTTTGAATTCGGAATGTTATGATATGAATTAAATGATCTTAATAATTAACAAGTAACATCAGTGGCGCAGTGGTTTGTGTGTTGAGTGCTAAGTTGTTTGCTGGACCGTGACTGACCCGGGTTCGAAACCCGGCAGGAACAAAACATTTTTATTTTGCGATTTTTAACAGTTTTTCAAAAACTAATTATATATTCTTGTATAATAATTGATTATGTATCGTTTAAAATTATTTTGGGCATTAAATTCGCAACGAAAATTTTAACTGACTGTTCGGTTAATAAACGGAGCGGGTTTGGTAAAATCCGTTTTTGACGGATGTTACACGGTTAGCCATGCAAATTAAGTCATTCGTACGAACGAGCAAACAAATTTTCTTAAAATATACATGTTAAAAACTATCATTCGCGCGAAGCAATGATTCGCACGAACTAGTCAGTCGCACGAGTAACCTTTCAGTCGTACGATATCTCGCTCGCACAAATTCCTTGATTCGCACGAGTATCTCACTCGCACGAACCAAGTGAGTCGCACGAGCAACTGGTCTCTCGCACGAAGAACATTATGTCGTACCTTTTGTCATTCTAATCAGTGTTTTTCGAAAGTGTGTTTCTGAAATCTTGCAGAAAAAATGGAAGAAGTATTTTACAATGCTTTTGCTGCTTCAGCAATTACAAGCACCGCAACTCAAAATATGAATCTTGAAAATGAGATGGGCACGATGACAAAGCCTCTAAAGTTGATGAACCTTGAAGACTTTAACAGCTGGAGTGAAAGATTTACGAACTGGATTCAAGCAAATCATTTCACCTGCTGGTTTGCCATTGAAGCAAAATATCAAGCACCGATTGGAGAGAACGGTCTTGAGAAAACCTTAACGCAACTCTTGGAATTTGAAAGGGATAAATTCATTAACGAGAAGAAGATGATGAACATCTTACAGCAAGCCATCAAAGAAGACATCTTGGCGCTCCTACAGCATGATGATGATGCACAATCCTTCTAGAATGCTTTATGGTTGAAATTCCAAGGAAGCGCATCGCTACGGAAAGGGAAGAGAGCGTTATTAAGTAATGAATTTGATATCTTTACTTTGATCAAGAGAGAGACGGTGAAACAATTGATTGAATGATACTGTCACTTGGTAGTGCAAAGGAAGCGCATGGGAATTGTGAAGACGAATGAAGAATTAGTTGATAAGCTGGCAGGTTCTCTACCTCAAGGAGAATGGTCTACTTACTCGACTATTCTAAAGAATAGCACGGAGTATGGTAATTTCTCATTACCAAGATTTGTTGAGAGATTGGAAGGGCACGAACTCGAGATGTAAAAATGGCTAAGATCAAAGGCGCCCAAATGCAACAAGATGTAAATATGTATTACAACGGTAGTCCTGCCGCGCAGATACAGTCTCAAAAAATCCAAAACTTCCTTTAGCGCTTTCAACACATCAAGCCCACCGTCAAGTCAACACAGTGGTTTTCAATCCTTTGCTTCTGTCAACCCAAACACGCCTCCAGGCCCACAATCATCCCATAGTTCGAGCAATCCTCAGATCAACCTTAACAATCAAGCTAATCCTAATCAAAGGGTTTTACAGTGCAATATTGCTGTTGATTTCCAAAATGCTCAAAACTTCGACGAGAACACCGCCAAGCAACACATGTCATTACTTGCCTTGGTACTTGAGTCGTATGATAGTTTAGTAGCAGGAAAAATTGGAAATTCAAAAATGACGAGAGAGGATTACGATCAGATTGATCCAATCAAGATGGAATTGATTGACATCAAATGGTGTATGGCTTCAATCGTCAGAAAAGCACAACGTTTCACGGATATTACAAGAAAAGATAATTTGAGAGGACTTGATGGGAAACTTGGCTTTGCTAAGTCCAAAGTTACATGCTTTAAATGTTGAGAGAAGGGGCATTTCAAACGAGAATGTCTAAACAGAGAAGTTCAGGGCAATCAGAACCCCTTTGCTGATGACTATTACAAGAAAGCCATTTATCATCGTGCTCAACCCAAAACAAGAATGGTGCAAATTAAAGATGGACCGTCAAACTCCAAAGATAAATCCCTCGTAGTTACTCAGGAGGACGAAGGCTTCAACTGGAACAAGTACATCACGAAGAACGAAAGTTTGGCTTTGGTCACAGAAATCATTGAAGAACCTGAAGAATATGCAGAGGCATCTTTTGACGAGGCTCCTGAAGAATACTACAACACATCGTCATAAGAAGAGGAATTGTTAAATAGTGCATTTAAACATCTCTTGCCTAATGAGATTCTTATAACTTTTGTAGTGAGTGTGCTGAAAAAGAAACACGATACAATGAGCTAAAATGTCATACAAATAATTTGTCATGTGATTATAAGGCAACAAAAGAAGCTTATGACAAATTAAGCAAATCCGTTAAACAATTTGATAAGGTGATTAGTGAAAATGACGGAACACTTTCAATGCTCAAGGCGACTGTGATGGACAATCAAATGGCCATTAACATTCATTTAAATATAATCGCCGAGCTTAAAAATGAACTTGAGAAAATGAAAATAGAAACAGAACGGGTTAACAAATTGTTAATCAGTTATTCTACAAGTTAATACATCATTGATCACATTCTTCCAAAAATTGAAAACAAGGAAGAAAATCAAATTTATGAAAACAAAGGTGCAAGTTATGATCATGTTCCACCACCCATGTGGAATAGTTATGCTAAAAAAACCATTGGGGTTGGAAAAGGCGTTCAACTTAAAATTGAAAACTGAAATGACAAATGAGCTGCCTGTGAACATTGATATAACTTACACCAAAACAAAAAATGAATGTCAGTCTAATGTGGTTAACACTATGGTTGAGAGTGTTTTGAAGAATGAATCTGAAAAATCCAAATTGGATGGTGAATCATCAGAACATAGTTTAAACACTGATCTGAACGTCATCGTATATAAAATGCATGTATCTGATAAATTATATTTTGATGAACATTTCCTGATTCAGAATGTCAATCTGGATCGTGTTGAAAAGTTGTTCAAGCTTGTTGAGGTGAGCCATTCTGATTTAGAAAAACACGATGCATCATTTTATTCTAAATCAAAATGTGTTAACAAACCCTACCACCAAAGAAACAGAGACTATCCTGAAAACAGGAGAGCTGGGTTGGGTTTTCAAAAGCAAAGAACGTAAAACAAGTCCCAAAAGCTGAACTTTGCAAAGAAAATCAATTTTATCTATGGGACAACGGCAAAAAAAGAAAAACATATCATTGGTAAACAATCCAATGATGAGTTCAAGAAAGAAAAAGAGAATAGAAAACAAGTTTTGGATTCCTCTGTCCAAAAAGACAGTAGGACGTGCTACAAGTGTAAAAATGTTGGGCATATTGCACGATATTGTTCTCAAAGAAATCCAAAATATGTTTCTAACTCTAGCAGATCTACCAAAGATGTGAAACAAAAGGCACCCATGGTTGTACCAAAACAGATTTTGAAAAGAAATATTGAATCCAACAAAAATGTTAAATCAACGATTCGACTTAATTCTAAATTGAAATTGGTGAATCTTACACTAAGAATCGTCAAAAGGATACAAAGTTTTATTCTAAAAGGGCAAATTTGAAAACACAAACATGGGTTGCAAAAGTCATACCATCTAAAGTAGAACTGAAACCATTTGTTCCAGCCAAAACAGAGGTCAAACAGAATGTCAAAATTTAAGTTGGTCCGAAGTTTGATATTCCAAACCCACCCAAGACGAAGCAAGCTTGGGTTTCTCTATTTAAATAACTTCTTTTGCATGTGTGGAGGGGCTCCCAAGGTCGATCATGTCAAAATGGATTATTGATAGTGGAGCTTCCCGACACATGACTGGGATGCTTGCGTTATTGCATGATGTCAAAGCTATCCGAGGAGGTTACGTCAGTTTCGTTGGAACTCACGGTGGAAGAATTGTGGGAGAAGGTATTCTTATGAATGGAGTGGTTTCATTCGACAAGGTGAACTACATTGCGGAGCTGGAGAACAATCTACTAAGTATTTCGCAAATTTGTGACAAAAAGTTCACAACACACTTCAACGATAAAGAATGCTTAATTCTCAAGCCGGGATTCAAAATTCCTGAGGAGTGGATCCTCATGCTTCCAAGAGAGAATGATCTTTATGTTCTAGAAATGAGCGTCGCATCCACTACATCTAAGAAGGTTCAATTCTTTGCTTCTAAAGCAACCGAGAAGGAGTCAATCCTATGGCATCGGAAGATGGGGCACATTTATTTGAGAAAGATGAATTATTTTGTGTACAACGACCTAGTGGAGGGTGTTAATCTGAAGAACATTCATTTATCTGATGATTGTCTGAGCTGTAAGAAGGGGAAACAACATAAGAAATCACACCCTATCAAGCTACCACTTGAAAGGCTTCATATGGATCTATTTGGACCAGTAAACGTGAAAAGCATTTCTTGACATCTATATTTCCTAGTCGTGAGAGATGATTTCTCAAGATTTTCATGGGTTTTCTTTTTGAAGAGCAAAGATGAAACATTTGAAAGTCTTATGATTCTCTTCAGGAAGCTTGAAAACCTGTATCACTTGCCTATCAAGAGAATCCGCAGTGATAATGGTACCGAGTTCAAGAATAAGAGGATGCTCGAATTCTGCAATGAAAAGGGGATTCTTCACGAATTTAGCGCTCCCTATACTCCTCAACAAAATGGAGTAGCTGAATGTAAGAATCGCACACTGATCGAGACTGCTAGAACCATGCTCGCTGATTCAAAACTTCCAATTAGTTTCTGGAGCGAAGTACTCGCATCTGCCTGTTACACCCTCAATCATGTGTTGACAGTCAAGCCTCACAACAAGACTTGTTTTGAGCTGCTAAACCATTAGAAGCCTAACCTTGCGTTTCTAGAGCCTTTTGGATCACCGTGTACTGTACTGGACTCGGACGGTAAATTTGGAGCCAAATTTTTGGAAGGATTTTTCGTCGGTTATGCTAGTCCACAAAAGCGTGTCTTTTTGCCAAGTCTAAACAAGGTTATTCTTGCACAACATGTTGATTGTCAACGGTGTACTAAGCCAACGCAGAAACCTGGCGATCCATGGTTGTTCAACTACAAAGGTTTGTGGAATTCATTTGACCTACCGGAAGTACCATCAGAAGACGAACTTGTTATGCTCTTTCAACAGCATTAAATCTCAAATCAAGAGCAAGTTTCTAGACTGTTGGTGATTTCCCCGTCACTTCCTGTCTCTAACACTTCCAATGTAGGTCCGAGCAACACTATGCAGGAATCAGTCTCTGTACCTATCGTGAACACTGTTGAATCATCTGCCCATCAACCGATTAATTCCAACTCTGATCGTGAACCAACTTTTGATGTTGGAGGATCTAGTTCCGATGAAGGATCTGAGCATATTGAAATCTTTCTAAATGCTCAAGCTGATCAATTCAATGTCAGAAATGAAGCTACATCTTCTACACCGGTTGCTGATGTAGTGATCACGAATTACCCATCCATCGAAGAATATCATTGGCAGCTTACAAACTGGAGTGCAAACTCGCAATCAGATCAACAAGGATCTAAGTTACTTTTATGCCAGTATTGCTCCATTGCAAACCAGACTTTCTCACAATTGTTTTATTTCGCAAGTTGAACTCGGAAACTGGAGAGATGCATTAAAAGAGGAAAGATGGGTGGATTCAATGAAGGAAGAGTTGCTTCAATTCCAGAAACTTAGAGTCTGGAAGCTTGTTAACCTAACAGATCATCATAAAAAGATAGTACTCGATGGGTCTTCAAGTGCAAGCGTGATGATAGAAGTATTGTGGTCAGAAACAAAGCTCGGATCGTGGTCCAGGGCTTTCACCAGCAAGAAGGGATAGACTACATTGAAGTCTATGCCCTAGTCGCTCGTCTAGAAGCTATTCACATATTCTTGGCCTTTGCTTCTTAGAAAGGATTCAAGGTGTATCAATTGGATGTCAAATCTGTTTTCCTTACAGCAAAGTAAAAGAGGAGGTATATGTCGGCCAACCACCGGGGTTTGTCGATCCAATACATAAGGAAAAAGTCTACCTTCTGAACAAAGCTTTATATCGTCTTCACCAAGCCCTGAGAGCTTGGTATGAAACACTTTCAAGTCGTCTTCTTGACAACGGCTTTCTTAGAGGAACTGTAGACTGTACCCTCTTCACAAAGGAAGTAGATGGTCATCTAATTTTAGTACAAATATATGTGGATGATATCATCTTTGGATCGACAAATGATAAGTTGTGCAAAGACTTCGAAGAAGTCATGAAGAAGAAATTTGAAATGAGTGCAATGGGGGAGATGAAGTTCATTTTAGGACTTCAGGTTGAGAAATTGCCTGATGGCTTCATTCATCAGACAAAGTATGTTCATGACGTGTTAGAGAAATTTGACATGGAAGGAACTACGCCAGCATCAACCCCATTAGCTCCAAATCACGGCATTTGTACAGACGCTTATGGAGTGAAAGTCGATGAAACGCTATATCGCTCCATGATCGAATCCTTGATGTATCTTACAGCTTCGAGACCTGATATCATGTATCCAACATGCCTATGCGCTCATTATCAGTCAAATCCCAGGGATTCTCACTTGTTAGTCGTGAAACGAATCATGCGATACTTGAAAGGATTTCCATGCACCGGCTTGTGGTATCCTAGATATGACGACTTCAACGTTACGGGTTACATGGATTCTGATTTCGGCTGCTGCAAGCTTAATGCTAAATCTACTACTGCTGGTTGCCAGTTCTTCAGAACTCATTCGGTAACATAGCAATGCAAAAAACAGACCGTGGTCGCTCTCTCTACATGTGAGGCTGAATACGTTTCAGCATCCAGTTGTTGTGCCCATATACTCTAGATACAACAGCAGATGAGAGACTACGGACTGCAATTTCTTGATACGCCAATTTACATAAACAACAAGGCGGCTATTGATATCACCAAAAATCCTGTTCAACACTCAGGCACTAAACATATAGAAATTCGACACCACTTTATCCGTGATTGCTACGAGAAAAAGTTGGTTAGAATTGAAAAAATCCATACTGATGACCAAAAAGCTTATTTTTACACCAAAGCATTTGATCGTTCAAGATTTAAAAATCTTTTAAAATTGAATGGTTTAAGAAATCCATCAGGGGATATACATGAGGTTGAATTTGAGGATGACAAGGACTTGAAGTGATTCTCATTGGTATGACATGTTTTTCTGTAAATATCTTTTCTTAAAAAACAAAAAACAAAAAGATGTTTTTACTTTTAGGGGGAGAAAAGTTGTGGAAAATTCAAAAACAATAAAAAGTCAAAAAAGAGTTTTTGTGGAAAAGGGGTAATTATATTACATCAATTGACAATCACAGTATGATAAAGATAGGAATGTTTAAACAAGTAATTAAACAGGTCTTACCGAGGATGTGTCAATAGGCTTCACTCGTTCAGTAAATTGTTTTTCAAAATATAAACCTAAAAGAAAAACTGAGTAACTTGTGGGTCGACATCTCTCGGATATATGGACATAGTACTCCGAAATTTTGTTTCAGAGAATGCTAGATTCTACAATACTAGGTCTTTATATTTAATCGATATATGGGGTATTATACGAGTTCTTATGATTTTGCGTCGGCAATGACCTAGAACTTGCATAACTTTATGCATTTTTCGCATACAAAAGCTGCATAAAAGAATGAGTATGTCATAAACATTTACGACATCTTCAGTTCAAAAGATTCCTTAATGGAACACCACTTAAAGTCGAGCCTTCATCTCTTTGTCTGTATGGAAATACTAACCTGAGCTCTCAAGGTCTCGCAATTCACCCCATTTACAGATATCATTTAGATATCTTCACCTATGAGATGATATTCTGGTAACCTCGATGCGGGAGTATATTCTGAGATGGGAAACACAGTTACTTCATGTTCCTTAATATTACCTAACGTATCTTGAAACAATTGAGAAACGTGTAGAGGTTTAAATGGATAAGTATATTGGCAATCTAGTTAAATCTGTTTAAGAACTTACAGTTACTACCAAGATCAACGGTACAAGTGATTCGTCTAAATACTTGATATGATCCTCTAAACACAAAACTCACAAAATATGTATGTAAATACATCTTTACTTGTTCCTTTTTTTTCAGAAAAATCCCAAAAAGATTTTCAGCTTATTTTTATCAATTTATCTTAAATTTTTGTCTACCGATGATGAAACACCGATAGTCCAGGTCAAAGCGACGATTGCTAGAGAAAGCTAAAGTTTACGGGCTGGGAGCTAATCAGAAAAGAAAAGATTTCCTAAAATGTCAACAAAGTTCATTAATTTGAAACTTTAAATTTTCAAATAAATCTGTTTTGGTCAACCAAGGTCATTAACTAGGACTTGTAGGCAAATCGGTTAACTGGGTCATTAACTTTGACTTGGTTAACTAAGTGGATTATAAATCAGATAAAAATTCATAAAAAATCAAAAAAGTTCAACAAAGTGTGAGAACTGACTCGTACGAGTGACAAATGTGCAATTGAGAGAATACTCTGTGCGAATCAGTTCTTGTCACTTATTTTCTCTTGATCTGTGATCTGTATCTAGACTAGGTTAAGTTGCACACATCTTTCAATGGGCAAGGTACTAATGCTTGTTTTGAGCCGTTATAATGCCAAAATTGGACCAAAAGGACATAAAACGTAGATTTAGGATAATCGGACCTGTAAAATATAAAATGAAACTCAAAAATCGTTAATGTCAGCCCTGTTAACCTATAAATCAACCGTTAATTTGCTAAAATCTACACGTTTTAAGTTCGTATTGATTAGGTGTTATTTCATGCAATTTGTAACTCGTACGAGCGAGGTTTTCAAATGTTGTTGATCACATTCACTCGTACGAGTGATCGTTCGTACGAGTAGAACCTTAAATGTCTATATCTTGATGACTCATACGAAGCATCATTCGTACGAAGAAGTTTGTTCAAAACCCTTGAAATTTGTTAAGTATTTTATTCATTCGTACGAAGAAGTGGCTCGTACGAGTGGGGTTTTGATTCAGACTTAACTTCTTGTCTAAGTGTATGACTCGTGCGAATGATGACTCGTACGAGTGATTAAAAGGTTGAAATTTTTGAAAAATTTTCTAAGTATTTGAAATATCTATGCTTGCATAACAAGAAGTCTTCGTTTTCGCCGTTCCACAATATTTGTTGTCTTCTTAACGAGACTATCCTAGAAATTGCAGCATATAGAGAAGTTTTGGATTTTCTTAGCCGACTTCCTATCACCAAAGCTCTCAACGACCATCATATGGCATATCGTCCTCATGTAGAATACTTTTGGAATGATGCTGAGTTTGATGAAGAAGAATGCAATTATGTCTGCAGTAAGAATTAACAATGAAGATATTCAAGTAAAGATTACAGAAGACTTGGTTAGAACGGTGCTAGAATTCAACGATCATGAAGACGACCCTACTGTTTTCCAGAGTATATGGTTAAAGGGTGCTTCAACAGGATGGGTTATGATGGGTTTGTTAACGCAGCTCCCTTCAAGAAGGTTTGTAAGTCCCAATAACAGATCAAACAAGTATCACTAACCTATTCAGTAGCGGAAATAATGAGTAGGAAGAATAACAACTTTGAATTAAAACCAGCTTGCATACACTAGCAAAGTGTCTGATACAAATTTTGTAAATACAACTCTCTAACCTTTTCATCTTGACCTAATACACCTATTTATAATGATTAGGAAGCCCACCATTTACAACCCTAGGCCCACAAGGCACTAGGAAGCCCACAAACCCCTCTAAGGCCCAAAATATCCCTAATGTGTAAACTTAGGCAATATAGGCTCAACAATCTCCCCCTAGGTTTACAACCTTAGTCCTTCGGTTGCGCATCCACTCCAAGCCTTCCAGCTATAATACCTGCAACAGCTGTAGTCCAATCCTTCGCACAAACTTCATATAACTCTGCAGTTCGTATATGATGAGAAGCAAGAAACTGCAGGTCTTCTTCATGAAAGCTCACTAAGTCGACCACATCATTCACTCTGAACGCCTTTTCTTTCGTTACAATCGCAACCATGCCAACCTTGGGATCGTATAACCAAAAGTTTAAGTTCTTGAGTAACCTTGGAAATGTAGGAGAAAACGGTATAACCAATTCTTTGTCAGTAAGCGGCCACATCACTGATTTAAATTTTTTCCCTGTATGCGCATCACGAACACCCTTTGCAGCTCTCAAATAGGGTTCGGCAGTCTTCATTGTCTTAAAACCACTTTTGACCTCACGCTCCAGCTTCTTGAAGAACCTCCATCTAGGGCCACGCTCAGTAGTACCATCATCTGTATACGGAGCACGCAATAAATCAGTAAGAGCAATCTTTGTCCACATCCCGAACTGTGATTCTTTCGAATAATACTCTCGAGTCCCATCTTGGCGCACAATAATCCACATTTTTATTACGTGATCATACATCCAGCTTAGTACCTTGGATTTATTCCCTACTTTGTTGTAATAGCTGGAACCGAGCTCCATCACATAGCGTTCTGATTGGTTTGTTGGATCTTTGAGCTGGAAGTTCACGTCAAGAGGATTAACGTTCACATTCTCATCAGTACCATCTGT
Organism: Scalesia atractyloides; assembly: GCA_947069175.1. NCBI lineage: Eukaryota > Viridiplantae > Streptophyta > Magnoliopsida > Asterales > Asteraceae > Scalesia > Scalesia atractyloides. The sequence goes on along the minus strand of CAMTDV010000001.1, from coordinate 47,978,057 downwards.
TTCTTCTTCTGACTCGCTGTATATCTCTTACGTGGATCACCCAAATAATCATCTAAACCAGCTTGGCGTTCGAAGCCAACTGTTCAGCCGCCAGCCTTTCTACCTCAGTTTCCTCAGCCGCTCGTTGTTGTGCAGCTTGATGCCTGTGCTCTATATTCATTGGATCGTCCGTTGGATCAGAAAATTCCCTTCCAAACTTATTCTCTAACTTGGCTTTCAAATCGAATGGTCATAAGCATAGTAACATATCCCTTCAACTGATCTATAGTTTGATCTCTGACATCCAATCGAGCTTGCAGTGAGGCAATTTGAGCATCTTTCAATATAACTTCCTGCTCTAAGACGACCACTCTTTTCTTCAGATCTACAACATCAACTTCCACATGCTCGTCATCACTATCCAACCCACCGAATTCAAACGCCCGCTTTTCTGACCTTCGCACATATTCTTCTGAAACATCATCACCACGACCTACACCACTTCCACCCGCCTCAGAACCTCCTACACTAGTTGAACTTCCCCAAACTCCATCATCTGTAGTACCGTGTCAGCTGGAATTGAGACAACAGTAGAATAGTAGTAATAGGAGTGGTTGTCGGTTCAGATAAAGCAGGTGTATCAACTATCGGAGTATCGATAACAGATGCGGCAACTGTAGACACAACAGCAGTAGACGTTATCAACATAGATTCTTCAGCAATACCAGCAACACGAACTTCAGATTGGCTTGATGGAACACTCGGCTCTGTTCTCCTCCTCTTAATCAGGGGAACCTCATCCTCTTCATCTTTGTTATTGTCCTCAATCATATCAGTCGGAGCAACAACAGGTGGAATATCTAGTGGAGGATCACCCTGCTTTTCTTGAATTTCCTTTAAATGAGCAATCAAAGCTTCCAAATTCTCTGATGACAACTCTGGTAAAACTGGAGTCAAATTAGCATTGAACTCTTTAAGATCATCGAGAAAAGCTTGTTCGGCATCGGTTTCATCATCTGTAACCAGATCTTCTATCTCTATCTCTTTCTCTTTCACTGGTACATCATGTTCTTCGGCCACGATTGCATTTAATGGTGGAGGAGCTAGGACGTCCAAGCCGACAACCTCTGCAAACTTTCCAAATTTCTTTAGCGCAAATCGACCAACAAACACAGTTTTAGATGTCGAACGGTTCTTCTTCATGGTACTGAAAATGGTTGGTCCCATGGGCTTCATGTTCAACAAGTTCGCATCTGAGGCGTCCTTTGCCAGATCTGGGTAGGGAGCATCGAGAATCAACTGAACAAACCGCGGATACAACAGAAACATTCTCCTCTTGGACTGCTCCAAAATTTTCTTCATCTTGTCGAAGATATAACCAGAGTAGTTATACTTCCGGTCCATAACCAGAGACACCATAGCAGATGTCTGAATTTGGTTTGGCTGATCGAGACCTCTGTTTTCCGACACGCACTACGTAAACATATGAACCTGTAACCGCCAGTACGCTGGAAACATCTTCTTAAGCAGCGGTAGATACAATCCTTCATAACCCATCTCTATCAACACCGGTACCACCTTCTCTTTCGCATATACGGTTGGATCGCTAACAGTATCAACAATCTAGAGCACCTCTTGGACGCAAGCTTCATTTACCAGTATCTCCTTTCCATGTATCTGTGAAGGAATGTGTGGTCTCCCATCCGCGTCTCTTTGATGAAAACGAGCTCTCTTCCTGAAAGAGTGCACTAAGTCTCTGTTTATGACTGGATTGGCTCGGAGAGCATAGGCAATCTTGCATGTGTTTAACCCCAAAATCATAGACTGGAAATCCTGATAGAACTCGGCCGGTGGATCTGAAAGATTTCCTGCATGGTTGTGAATTGCTCCTCAACCAGCATAACGGCGTCAAACCTTTCTTCCACCATATTTGTCAAGATAATAACCAAGTTAAATTCCAAGTAACAGGAGTTAACGGAGTTTACCAGAATGAAATTTAAAACTAACTGGATAGTTCAAGGAGTTTTAAGGTTCAATTATTTAAGAGTTCAAATCAGATTTATGGGTTCAACAGTTGAAAAGGTTCAAAATAGGTCAAAGGTTCAAAAACCTTAAATCCGGATTACTGACAGGTCAACACTAATCCGGATGAACCTTTTTATCATTCCGGATTAGAAGAAGGTCACTTATATTTCGAATAAGTTTGCAATCCGGAATACCCAACAGTATCTCGGATAAATCATAAATCCGGATGAAGATTATCAGAGATGAAATCCGAGTTCATCAATTCGGATGAATAACCATCTGGAATGAAATCCGAAATGCATGTGTCTTTGAAGATTAATCCGAGATGCTATCCGGAATGCTTTAAAACATAAAAATTATCATCCGGATTACATGATTTTATGCATATTTACCTAATCCGGATGATTTCTAAGATGAATGATGTGCGTGAATTAAACATATTTTTATTATTATAATTTTTGTTCACACAGATTAGGTTTTAAAATAGCTTTTACTAAAAAAACCAACTACACACACATAGGGCAAGTGTACCCGTCAGGTGGTAGTATAGTTCAGTGGTAGGAACCGGATATCATCTGTGGACTCGGTGTCTCAATACTAAATTATCGTTACTTTTAAACCTGTTTCCATCAATGAGTTGATTTCTTTATTGTTTTTAAACTATCATGTAAGGATAAAAATTAACTAATTGAATTAACAAGAACAATATCTAAGAAAGGTTGCTTGAATTAAGTATCCACTAATAAACATATGATAACTTTTTAAGGAAAACTAATGGTGATGCAAGTCTTAGAATCAACTAAGTTTCCAAAACTCCTAATGAACTTTTTAAGGTCCCCTAGTTTTATAAATCTTGGGAAAATTATAATGAACAACATTTTAATCACCTAAGGTTCATTCTTTAAGCTCTCTTGCTAAATTGATGTTAATCTTTAATAATCAGTTAATTGTTAATCAAAACTCTTAACTCTACAAATTAAGGAAAACTAACATGAACAACACATTAATCACCCTAACTTGATTTCAAGTAAATGATATCTTCAACAAGGTCTTGACATAAATCACAAGCATGGTCATGCTAAACAACAACTTTGGCCTAAATCATCAATCCAACATGAACACAAACCATAGAATTCATATAAATATTCATAAGATCTTTACAAATCCAAATGCAAGAATTCATACTCATATTCAAATCATCATCCTAATCATGTTAGCAATTACCATTCCTAGTTTCATGCTATGAATCAAATCAACAACTAACAAGATTCAATAATCATAATCTCTACATGGCTTTCCAACACTACATGTAAATTTTTATGATCAAACATTCAAGAATAATAACTTTAAACATGAACATGCATTCCAAGAAACTTGAATAAATACCATCATTGAGATTAACATACAATAATCACCACATCTATTTCCATATTGTCAAGTGTTCATTAGCTTCAAAAAAATTCAAACAACACAATTGTTTAGCCTAGAAGGCTCATGATAACTAAGACAAACATAAAGTAATATGGATTGTGCATGAATAACAAGTAAAAATACTAATGTTTAAGACAAGATAATTAGCTAAATGAGTTGGATTATCAAGTGATACAACCTCCTAAAGGCTCCTTTCTTCAATCTCCAAGCTTCCAAGATCAGCTTCTTGAGAGAGAAATCCACCCAAATGCTCCAACTCCCCTTCAAATGAGCTGAATTCACGTATTTAAGCTACTGGGCATTTGGCACGACCGTGCCACCATTTGGCACGGTCGTGCTTGGTAAGTGTCAGGTGCCTTTCTGAGTTGTTGACCAAGTTTGATGCCAAATCCAGAAAGATCCCGCTAAAATTTTCCCAAGGTAGCACGACCGTGCCACCATTTAGCACAGTCGTGCTTATCGATATAGCACTCGGAAATGACTAAGTTGAACTCGGAAACTAGCTGATCAGAGCATGTGATTGCACGCGCACGGTCGTGCTTGTGATTGGCACAGTGGTGCCAAGTGTTGATTTGGCTCGGATTGTGCAGTCTGATGATAGTGCTTGTGATAGTGCCGACTTCTGGATGCTTGGCACGGTCGTGCCATATCTGGCAGTTTGGCATAAATGTTCCATTTTAGCTCTAATTTGCTCCAAAAGCCTTTGTTTCTTTACCGGGCCGAAGCCCGGACCTGCATTTTCACAAATAACTCAAATGAGTATCTAAATCAATGAAAACACAACGAATTTCCGCATTAATGGGGGATTGACATTTAAAAGATGCATAAATTCTTATAAATCAAACATCCGCACACTTGAACTTTGGTTGTCCTCAAACAAACTAAAGTAAACAAAATTCTATCTTGCAATCATCTCAACTAGCGTTATATAAGCACAAATAAATAACTTGGGTAAAACAAAAAGGATTACTCGACATAAAAGGAAAAACCAAAAAGTATATGAAATATGGATATGAGCAATGATTCATCTCGGCATCCCTACAAGTTCACCTTAGATCCTCGCAATGTTCACACACACTCGGCTAAAATATAGGGAACATACAATTCAATGAGTATGTTTAGAACACTCGATGCCAATACAACGACTATGCGATATCATCAGCTTGTATAAGGATCAAATCTACACACTTAACCAACACATATCAAAAATCAAGAGGTCTTGTGTGGGTTGTAATTTGGATAGGGTCAAGGGTGTGGAAATGGATTTATAAAAGTGGCTAAAATGGCTAAAGACCGAAGGCTCGACTAACTTGAAGTGAAGAGAGATAAAACTATCCAAATAACTAACCGAGAGGTAGCAAACCGCTTGGATGTATCCGCAAAATTGCTCTAGCAAGGCCAATTGACGCGACTTTTTTTTTGATTCACCACTTTAGAGGGAACTAAGTACATCTACTTAGATAAAAACTCCAAGCTATGATGTTATGACTAATAAATTGATAAACTATACAAGAAAGCTTACAAGTTAGTCTTAACCGGATCAGACTTTAAACCAAAAAAAATGTGGTTTCAAAAAGAAAAGGCTAAATTGGCTAATTGGTGATATTTAGTGGTTTATATGAAATGAAAGGGAGAGGCTCAAATTGGTTTAACTAAGGGTGTGATTTGGGTGTAAGGATAATTGAAATTGGTTAAAAATAAAAGGTTTCCTACTGCCTCATCATTTTTATGTTATGTGCTTGCTTTGTGTTCTCAAAATGCATGCCTAACACAAGTTCTAAATTGCGAAAGTCATCTGCCGCACTCAATCTTTTCCCGCAAAAACATGAGCAAAAATAATTCTAAAGCTATAAGGCTCAAAAATAACTCACGGAAACGGGCGTATTGGGTAATTATGCAAGGCAAACAGGTAAGAATTTTGCTTGATTTCTCACGCTCAATTTTATACAAAAAAGATTACTAAATGGTAGCTTTTATTCGAGCAAATCCTTTTTGTTCACCTTTGTGAATTTATCAAAAACTTTTAGATTTATATACAACTTGTGTTGAGTTGATTATTCAAGAGGGTTTTGTTATTATTATTATTATTGTTATTATTAATTTTTTTTTTCAGACAACCATAAACGAGCTTAACCACCTCCCCACACTTGAATTGTACATCGCCACGATGTACAAAAAAATGAGCATAATGCAATGCAATAGTATAGCAGTGGAGGAAGGGGGAATACGAAAACTTCCCTGGTTTGCAAAGGCTAGAAATGGAGCGAAAGAAGGTGATATGAATCATTCCAATGCACCACTGCACCATCCAGCGACTAGCATATCATCAATTCAAAACTGCACACTTACAAACATGATAAAGATTACCATAAACAACCCAACCCAACAATCCCTTGTCATTGTTCAAAGATTAAACCACTAAATAAAAATAAAAATAAAAATGTACGAAATTTAAAGCAACAACGGAGGAGTCTACGGACAGTCCAAAATGGTACACCCCTCAAACATAGAAATGCAGATGAAAGTACGACAGGAGCTGTAAGATCAGGGTCGGCTGCCAGATCCTGAAGGACCGGTATTGTCCCGGCGGTCAAACCGGGATCTCCTAGTGAAGTGCGGCGGCGACTGTGTGTACGACCGTGCGTACTTATTTCAGCAAGCTTTATGAAGATGCCAAAATTATGAAGTTTTCTAGGTTTGTTCTTCACGAAGCATGATCATGCCACACTCAAGCACTGCCGTGCAGGACCAAATCTGGGTGGATTTTGTGGGAAAAAACTAGAAATCTTTATGAAGGGCACGACCGTGCCAAATGTTTGCACGATCGTGCTTATTGAATTTCTGGGCCGAAGTTCCAGTTTCATCAAGAATTTATGAAGAGCACGACCGTGCCATATGATGGCATGGTCGTGCGTGATGATTTTCTGGGTTTCCTAATGCAGTTTATCACTCTTTATGAAGAGCACGGTCGTGCCAAGTTTTGGCACAACCGTGCGTGACGGAACCGCAGCCTGCGAAATCCCTCAAAACGCACCCAAAACCCCGATTTTTCAACACTTTTGCTTGGGGGTTTTGTAGATCGGTCCAGAGTGAAGCACAACAACATAAAAAACACGAAAAACAGGCTTGAATTGGACGATTTAGACCAAGCCCTAAAAACTTTAAAGAAATCCTAACTTGAAGAACAAACCTTAAATATTTAACAACTACAAAGAGAATGTGGAAAGATTCATACCTGGAACGAAGATTGGAATGAAAAGAATACAGATTTCTTGAGAGAAGGAAGGAAGTGTGGAGGATTCTTGAGTGACTTTATGAGATTCAAGTGGGGTTTTGAAGCTTTTAAAGAAAATTAGGTTATGGGCTTCTTCTGCAAATGGACCTGCACTATCAGATCTTACAGTGCCAGAAAACACTGTTGATAGTGTCGGTTTTTTTTTAAGTTTAATTATTTAAGCTTAAGTATTTAAGTTTAATAAACCAAATACAAACACCACTTGAATCTGGATCACTCATGAAACACTTCCTACCAAGAAAAGAGCCGAACTACATACCTGAAGATCGACAATGTGTTCCAACATCCCCCGCGTCCAAGACGAACCGCAACCTGAAAAGAAACTAAGCAACCAAACAGAAAAACAACTGAAACCCCAAGAACATGCTAAGTTTATTTACGAGTCTTCAGCTAGACTCACCACCCCGAATTCATTGGTTCTTGGGGTGGAGGGTGACAACCTCCTCACGCTTATCCACAGGGCCGCCAACATACGACTTCAGTCTGTGCCCATTTACCTTGAACAGGCGGCCATCCTCATGGCCTATTTCCACTATTCCGTATGGAAACACAGACCGCACCGTGTAAGGTCCTGGCCAACGAGATTTAAGCTTGCCAGGGAACAGCTTGAGACGCGAGTTGTACAATAACATAATTTTTTTTCAATTAATCAGGTGAGACAAATAAAAACAACTAGACAAAATTTTGTACACTTTTCACAATGATTTAACAAGTAACTCCAACCATTCTTGAGAAGACCGAGTCCCCGGCAACTGCGCCAAAAACTTGATGTGAGTGAATTAAATATATTTTTATTATTATATTTTGTTCACACAGATTAGGTTTTAAAATAGTTTTTACTTAAAACCAACTACACACACATAGGGCAAGTGTACCCGTCAGGTGGTAGTATAGTTCACTGGTAAGAACCGGATATCAATCCGTGGACTCAGTGTCTCAATACTAAATTTTCGTTACTTTTAAACCTGTTTCGATCAATGAGTTGATTTCTTGATTGTTTTTAAACTATCATGTAAGGATAAAAATTAACTAATTGAATTAACAAGAACAATATCTAAGAAAGATTTCTTGAATTAAGTATCAACTAATAAACATATAACAACTTTTTAAGGAAAACTAATGGTGATGCAAGTCTTAGAATCAACTAAGTTTCCAATCAAGGTCCTCTAGTTTTATAAATCTTGGGAAAATTATAATGAACAACATTTTAATCACCTAAGATTCATTCTTTAAGCTCTCTTGCTAAATTGATGTTAATCTTTAATAATGAGTTAATTGTTAATCAAAACTCCTAACTCTACAAATTAAGGAAAACTAACATGAACAACACATTAGCCACCCTAACTTGGTTTCAAGTAAATGATATCTTCAACAAGGTCTTGACATAAATCACAAGCATGGTCATGCTAAACAACAACTTTGGCCTAAATCATCAATCCAACATGAACACAAACCATAGAATTCATGTAAACATTCAAAAGATCTTTACAAATCCAAATGCAATATTCATACTCATATTCAAATCATCATCCTAATCATGTTAGCAATTACCATTCCTAGTTTCATGCTATGAATCAAATCAACAACTAACAAGATTCAATAATCATAATCTCTACATGGGCTTTCCAACACTACATGTAAATTTTTATGATCAAACATTCAAGAATAATAACTTTAAACATGAACATGCATTCCAAGAAACTTGAATAAATATCATCATTGAGATTAACATACAATAATCACCACATCTATTTCCATATTGTCAAGTGTTCGTTAGCTTCAAAAAAATTCAAACAACACAATTGTTTAGCCTAGAAGGCTCATGATAACTAAGACAAACATAAAGTAAAATGGATTGTGCATAAATAACAAGTGAAAATACTAATGTTTAAGACAAGATAAATTAGCTAAATGAGTTGGATTATAAAGTGATACAACCTCCTAAAGGCTCCTTTCTTCAATCTCCAAGCTTCCAAGATCAGCTTCTTGAGAGAGAAATCCACCCAAATGCTCCAACTCCCCTTCAAATGAGCTGAATTCACGTATTTAAGCTACTGGGCATTTGGCACGACTGTGCCACCATTTGGCACGGTCGTGCTTGGTAAGTGTCAGGTGCCTTTCTGAGTTGTTGACCAAGTTTGATGCCAAATCCGGAAAGATCCCGCTAAAATTTTCCCGAGGTGGCACGACCGTGCCACCATTTGGCACGGTCGTGCTTATCGATATCGCACTTGGAAATGACTAAGTTGAACTCGGAAACTAGCTGATCAGAGCATGTGATTGCACGTGCACGGTCGTGCTTGTGGTTGGCACGGTCGTGCCAAGTGTTGATTTGGCTTGGATTGTACAGTCTGATGATAGTGCTTGTGATAGTGCCGACTTCTGGATGCTTGGCATGGTCGTGCCAATAGTTGGTACGGTCGTGCCATATCTGGCAGTTTGGCAGAAATGTTCCATTTTAGCTCCAATTTTCTCCAAAAGCCTTTGTTTCTTTACCGGGCCGAAGCCCGGACCTGCGTTTTCACAATAACTCAAATGGGTATCTAAATCAATGAAAACACAACGAATTTCCTTATTAATGGGGGATATTTGACGTTTAAAAGATGTATAAATTCTTAAACATCAATGAACAGTGCAATAAAGAGAAGATCAGAGAAGAAATTAGATTTCAGAAATTTGTGAATAATTCGAAATGAAGTTTCAGAGACACAGATATACTTTCCGAAATGGGCTTGGGCCTTAAATTGCAAAGAGTCCGGATTGGGCTTGTGTCAGGCCCAATCCAGAACAGTAATGTCCATGTGGGCCTGTCGGAAAAGCCCAATCCGAAACAGTAGTCCAATTAGGCCTATCCGGAAAGTCCCAATCCCGAACAGTACCAAGTGGGCCTATCCGAAGAGCCTAATCCGGAACAGTATTCTGGGTTTCCAATTTTAAGACTTTTAAAAATTCTATTAGATTGGCCCAAATTTCGAAACACACTGGGCCAGTCCAATATCTCTTGACAGAAAGAATCTAAACAAAAATCATCATGTTGACTAACCAGTATCTAACCACCTTTTACCAATCTACAAAGAGAAAACTGTTTAGCACACACATAAATATTAACACAGTCTTGCTAAGGGATCAAATCATTTCAAAGGTCGACTAAGGAACACTTTTCAGTATGAGCAGGGTCAATTGGTCTAAGCGATTGTCAATATACTTTTCCATTTAAATCTAAAACTCAACCCTTCCAGTTCAAGCATTAAAATACGCTTAAGGTAGTATTATACTATGATACTCGTGTGTCCCATACCATGGCATACCCCCGTGATCAAGGTAAGCACAACAATTCATTGTAGCAGGTGAGTATACTGTGGTCATCCTTTATATTTTACAACATCAGGCTATTGGTGAACAGGTCAGTACTTCCGTACAGCAGAGAAACCAATAGTGACTGACGAGGGTTAGGCAAATACCTTATGTGGTACGTAAGAACTTATGGAATATTATCATGAAGAAACTTTTGTTCTCTTAGGTTTTGGCCTTTCCATTTTGGCTCTTTTACAAAGATATCCTGACTGTGCCTAGGTCTGCATATAATCTGGATGCAACAGAAGGGCAGCCAAGATATCCTCGGATGACTCAACAGCATAAAGACCCGAAACCTCAGACATTGGCTATCTATCAACACAAGATTTAAGACCATGAAATCATACGCCTATAGTAAGTGACCCATTGAGTACATAGTTTGTTATGTTTATATCATTTGGCTTACCCTATCCGGTTGAGTTTTAGACCTACCGACACATCACCTTCGATCCAAACCTTTTCCCGCTTCAACACCTTATATGTGTTAGTCAAACATTTTATCACGAAAAATATTTCATTTCCCTATCCTTGCAAAGGCTGGGTTGTTTTTTTTTTAAAAGATTTCTCCCCCTAAATTTGTGCATACACATGAACAAATTTACGGAACAAAGAAAAGAAAAGAAAAACAGTAAACGAAACACAAAGACAGAGGATGCCTAGGTAGAAAGCCAAATCATTTTGAGAAGATCCACAAGCACTTGAAAACGCGCGTTTCTAACGGGTTTCGTGAACAAATCCGCCACATTTGCATTAGTGTGGATTTGCTCAAGCTTTACGAGACCCTTTTCATAGCAATCACGGATAAAATGAACGTTAATATTTATGTGCTTGGTTTTGGAGTGGAAAACAGGGTTTTTCTACGGTTTGGATAGCGACATAATTATCACAGGAAATTGTTGTGTTTAGATAAGTCAAAACGTAATCCGCAAGCTGGTGTTGCATCCATAAAACCTGGAAGCAGCAAGCAGAGGCTGTGACATATTCTGCTTCCGCAGTAGAAAGCGAGACCGTCTGTTGCTTCTTGCATTGCCACGAGATTAAGCGATCTCCCAGAAATTGACAACCAGCTGAAGTTGAGCGCATATCCCTATCTGTACCTCCAAGATTACTGTCAGAGAAAGCAAACAATTCAAATTCAGAATTTTTAGGATACTAGAGGCCCAGTGATGGTGCCCCTTTGAGGTACCTAAAAATTCATTTAACAACATGTAAATGAGAGAGTTTAGGAGTAGCCTGATAACGAGCACACTGGCAGACGGCAAACATAATATCTGGCCGACTTGCAGTGAGATACATGAGTGATCCAATCATTGAGGTTGGATTAACAGGCGTTCCTTCAGCGTCTTCATTTAGCAAAGGTCGTTCTGCTATAGGTGAAGCCATAGGCTTTGAATCTGTGAACTTGAATTTTGCAAGAACGTCATGGACATATTTTCCTTGATGAATTAAGATATCCTGTGGGCTCTGACAAACTTGAAGTCCCAAAAACATGGTCATCTCCCCCAATGAGCTCATCTAGAATTTCTTCTTCATAATTCCTTCAAATTCGCTGCATAAACCATCATTTGTAGAACCAAAAATGATATCATCAACGTAGATTTGAACAAGAATAATGTCCTTGTCAATGCGTTTGAGGAACAGGGTTTGATCAATGGTTCCCCGAGTGTATCCATGAGCAAGCAGATGCTCTGTAAGAGTGGGGTACAATGCGCAAGGCGCTTGATGCAGCCCATACAAAGCTTTGTCTAATTTATATGCATAGTCCAGCTTATCAGGATCAGTAAAACCCGGTGGTTGTGCCACGTAGATTTCCTCTTTCACCGTGCCCTAGAGAAATGCAATCTTGACATCCATTTGATAGACAGTGAAATCCATGTAAGATGCACATGCCAAGAAAATGCGTATAGCCTCCAAACGCGCGACAGGTGCATAGACCTCATCATAATCTAATCCTTTAATCTTTCGAAAACCCTGAACAACCAGTCGAGCTTTATTTTGAACAATAACTCTAGTGTCATCCAGCTTGTTACGGAAAACCCAGCGAGTTCAGAGAGCATGTTTTCCTTGAGGCAGCTTCACCAATTGCCAGACACTAAGCTTCTCAAATTGATTGAGTTCTTCATGCATGGCATCCACCCAGTCTGGTTCCTGCAAGGAAACTTCAATACTTTTAGGTTCAATTTGGGAAATGCAACAAGAGTAGAGACAGGTATTGATATCCCCAGATTGGCTGAAGGTTCGAACAGCAGCGTTAACAGGACAAAGGACATTTTCAACGGGGTGATCACGCTGTAGACGCTGCGGTATTGGTGTAGCGGGAACAAAAACATCTGTTTGCAAGTTGGTAACATTTGCTGAAGCCACTCTAGATGACTACCCCTCAACAGATGCACCAGTAGTAGTAGTTGCTGAGGAATCCACCGAACAATCGAGCGGAGTAGGCTAAGGGAACAGAGATGAACCCAAGACATCGGGAGGAGACCCTTCATTTGTCGTAGGAGGCTCGGTGGCAGAAGCCTCAACTTCAGGAGTATCATTCTGAGAAGGCGGATTAACTGCTGGCTCTTGATATTGCGAAACAGAGGAAGGAGACGAGACAGCATCATTAAATCCAGGAGGATCCACACTCGGCTGCTTTAAAGTCTCATGTAGCTGTGCAGTGTCAGCATCGCCTTCAGGTGAAATGGGCACCATTGGAAGGTCAGAAATTGAACTTTTACCTACAGACACATTGGAAGGAACATAAACATGGTTAAATAATGTGGAATAATCATACAGCCAGTCAGGACCAATGTGTGTGTCCGTGGGATTTTCTTCCAGCCAACCCACATTGTAGGTTTCAACTACCATTTTCTTGATCTTGTTATAAACACGGTATGATGTATTTTTAGAATATCCAACGAAGATGCAAGGGTCCCCGCATGATTCAAACTTTCCTTTAGCGTCCATGAGCAGGAGAACACAAGGGCATCCGAACTTGCGAAAATGCTTGACCAAAGGTTTGCGACCATCAACCACTTCGTATGGAGTTTTCATGCGTCGTTTATTGACCAGGGCATGATTCTGAATATAACATGCAGTATTAATTGCTTACGCCCAGAAAATAAGAGATAGCCCGGATTCAACCAGCATAGTACGTGCAGCTTCAATTAGTGTTTGATTTCTGCGTTCTACAACCCGATTTTGTTGTGGGGTTCTGGCTGCACTAAACTGACGGTCAATTCCCTTGGAGGACTAGAAAGAATTTAAGGTAACATTCTTAAATTTTGTCACGTTATCACACCGAATAGCCTTCACAATGGTGTCTGTCTGGTTTTCCATAAGCGTGATGAACTGTTTGACTAACTCAGCGATTTCACTTTTATGTGTAAGAAAGAAAACCCAGGTGAATCGCAAGTAGTCATCAATAATAACCAGATAGTAAGCCTTCCCGCCAATACTCAGTATGTCTGTCGGACGAAAAAGATCCATATGAAGCAGTTCTAAGACTTGAGATGTGGAAGGAGCGGCTTTAGATTTGTGTGGCTTTCGATGTTGTTTCCCACATGCACATGATTCACACTTTTCAATCTGCATGAAGTCGCGAACTTGTAGATCTCTGACTAAACCACCTTTTGCAAGACGATTTAAATTCTTCATGTTGATGTGTCCGAGTCTGCAATGCCATAGCATTGCATCATGTTCGGTTGTAGATGAGAAGAGGCAAGTGAGCTTGTCAGAAGGAGCCTTGTTCATATCAATGAAATATGCATTTCCTTTTCGTGCAACTTTAAGAAGAATCCAATCATTCGGAATAATTAGACCTGGTTTCAGCACATAACACCCTTTCTTGGTGAAAAGAACGTCCAAATGATTGTCGCAGAGTTGAGACACACTCAAAAGAATGTGCTTCAATTCTGGTACGTAATTAACATTCTTAAAGTTGAGGGCTCCGTTGCAAACTATTCCTCTCATGGTAATCTTTTCGGTCTCACCACCTGCAAAGGAAACAAACCTGCCATTGAAAAACTGAATGTCATTCAACTGTGAGATGTCTCCGGTCATGTGCCTGGAACAGCCACTTTCAATATACCATAGTCTGACAAGAGTTCGCCAGAGCTGTTCCTACACATTTCAACAGGTTTTAGTTAGAGGCTGTAACCCAGGCCATTGAAGATCTGGGCATGCCATAAGCATCAATATAAGTAACCTCATGAAAAATTAAATTAGTTGAGGATAAGGTTAATGATGCTTTTGATTGATTTGTAATGCGGGCGGAAGACTGAGGCTTAGCCAATGTCTTAGGCCTCCAAGTTACCGAATCAGACTTCTGCACAATCCTTGGAGTGCTAGAAAGATTCTGGGAACCTGAAGGTCTTAAGGGTTTGAGAGATTGTTTCTTGGCCAAGTTCCATTCGTGATCAGAAGACTTAGCAACAAATCGAGCCCGAGGTGGGCGATTAGGCATAGTCTTCTGATGTCGTGAATACAAAGGTTTAAACGGGGTAAAGGTCTTTTGACAATTCCGAGCAATGTGCCTGGGAAATCCACAATTGAAACAGGTCTGCCTCTTCGGGAAGAAAAACAGTTCGTTCAGCTTGGGAAATTATGGGCAATTTGTCTGTCAGTTTCTTGCTTGCGGGTACTGATGGCTGATGCACGGTGTTGTTCTTGACTATGTCCTGCGCACAACCATCAGCACACTTGTTAGTTTTGTGATTTGAATTGGACAAAATTTTAACTGATATCTGTTCAGCTGGTTACTTAACAGATTCAGTTTGCGACTGCTGTGTCAATTTCTCAGACTGATGAGGGGACTCAGCAGTTGCCTTTTCATTTGTCAGAGACGCCTGTTTGGTTTTCTTCTTTTTTGATCGGCGTGTTCTCCGTTTCATAATCTTACTTTTCAAATCACATTTCATGACAGATTCTGTAGAGGACACGGGTGGCTCTGCAGGGACATCCTTTTCTGAATTTTCAGAAAACAGAGCTTGAAAGGTTACATGAAGGTGGAATCTCGAGATTTTGAAAAGTTTGAGAATCCGATTCAGAGTCAGTTTTAAGGTTTTCATTTGAATCATTAGAAAAAGAATGCTCATCATCTGTCATTTCAGAATCAGTCCCTTTTGCTTGGTTGGAATAAGCTGAGTCGCCCGAATCTTCTAGAATTATGTCAACATCAACATTCACAGGGTCGGTTGGTGGTCGACTTTTGCACTGTCAACCCTGGGATTCGCATTAACAGACGACGCCTTTGGAGAAGAACTTCCGGTCTCTCAGTTGGAACTGATGAAACCGAATCATCTGTCGATGCTGGACCTGCAGCTAAATTCATGTTTTCATCACAAGAGTTATTACAGTTATTAGTATCATTCAAAACATCAGCATTCGATGAAAAACCAAAATTAAAACTGTCTGAGTTCTCAACACAACCAACACTGTTTGAGTATATAAATTGTTCAGCAAGAAATTGATTTAATGTCAAAAGCGGGCTTATAAAATTCATAATCAGCAGCCGAATTGTCTGAATTTGCATTCAGACATTCCTCTTGATTACCCTCTGTGATATCCTCAACTAAATTTTCCTCTGCACATGAGTTAGACACGTTAGTATCGTTCACGAGTTCAGTGTGAGTATCAGAAGATTCTTCTCCTTTAGATTATGTGGAGGATGTTGATTTCTCCGCCTCAGACATTTCTTTCTCCAAACCATCTCTACTACCAGAAGGATGATCACCAGATTTATGTGAAAGTGGTGTAGAAGTAACAAATACATCAACCCTCTTGAGTTCAGTTGGTTTAGAGAACTTTGGGTAATAGGGCGTCCATGGTTTAGATAGATAATCTGATTGTTTACCATATATCATTTTTTTTGCATTTTCTAAATCAGCTTCTGATTCAGGCATTCTTGTATAGTTATGATTATATGGTGGAGGAGCCCTATTATACCCAAGACCTTTGGTAAAAATTTTCTGGTAATTTAGCTGAAGGTCACATAAGTCCTTGACTAATTTACTGGAAGTTTCAAATTTTTTAATGTTTATTTAATTTTATTGAAGCTTCCTATCAAGGAATTTAGCTTGGCTAAGGCTGCTTGAAATTCTACGTCCTTTTCAGCTAATTTTAGCTTATAGTCGTAGACCCAACACTGCTGTTGGTTCAAGTCTAGCTTTAGCTGAGCTATATCTTATTTCTGAGCATCGACCTTTTCCATAAGAAGCTTGTTCTTATGTTTAAGGGCGATGTTCTGTGACGCAGCTTGTTGGTATTCAGCTACAAGAGTTGAATTATGGGCGCGCATTTGACATTATTTAAAACGACAACTATCAGAACAGAGAATTCGATTTACCGTTTCCGAAAGATCGGGCGTCTCAGTTGTCTGTGCCATCATGCAGTGGTTGCTGTTCTTTAAGAAATTTAATGTTTCCATTTGAGCTGCAGCATCTGCACAGTTGTAACCTTCGTGCTATTGGGCCACCAATGTTATTGACTTCCGCCCGAGCTGCTCGAGGGACTCATAGTGGACTTTGAGGGAGAGACATGGACCAGCTGTGTGTCGCTACTCTGTATGTCTGCCACCCTGGATGACACGTACCCGGATGGCGGCTTCTTGCATTCCCTATCAAAGTGTCTTGGTTCGTGACATCTGTAGCATCTGAGTTTGTCCTTTGTGAGACCAGTCTTCAGATTTGACAAAGGTTGCCATCCATACTTCTTCTGAAACTTGTTAACCCGAAAGGCAACCATTGCTAGATTTCAGGACACATCGATCTCGTCTAGGTCCTCCTCCATTATTTGATCAACTTCGGTTGGAAGAATGGATGGAGGAGTCAGATCACCTACCAGGAAAGCGTTCAAGCTCTTGATCATCGATGCTGCAATAGCCAATTTCTCTTCGTTTTCTTTAGTGAGAAATGCATAGTTGGACGTATGTTGAGCAGGTGCAGGCGCTGGTGTAGCAGTTTGAGGAATATTGCCTTGTTGCACTGCTTGAGGAATTGCAGGACTGAACACCATGTTGGGATAATGAGCATTCCCACATCCGCATCCCAACTCTTGGGCAATGAGTTTAATAACTGTCTGTTCCTAGCACTGTTGGTGAGAGTAATCTCAGCTGAAATCATCTGGGAAACAATCTTGACATAGCGACGAATATGGTTTTCAATAGTTTCCCCATAGATGTGATTGAATGAGCTGAATTGTTGATTCAGCTGATTTACCCTACTTGCCTTCATGTCTGCATTTCCCTCATAGAGATTTTGCAGTTCACTCCAAACTTCGTTTGCGGTCTTACAGTTTCTAACCGCAATAGAAATATCTGGTCCAAGCGCCATGGTTAGTGTAGCTGAGGTCTTTTCATCTTCCTCAATGATCTTAGTATCTTCTGGAGTCCACAAGTGCATGGGCTTAGGAATTTTTATGTCCGGATCTTGCTCTTTACTGTAGACTATTGTTCGCGAACCATTCATGATACATCTCCACGCACCAGGCTCTTTTGCCTTGCAATATTGATCGAAACAAAACTTCCATTAGTAATACTCGTCTCCATACAACAAACGTGGCACTTTAGTAGAGGTGCCAATGACTTGATCCAACTCTTGATGGAGAGCCAGAGTTTGTGATTGCAGGGCATCTAAAGTGGCATTGGTCAAGTCTTGTGTTGTCATGTATCCGTTCATCATTTAAATTAATTAGAATTACCAAACAGATTTAAAATCAATGTATTTAAGTTTTCTATAATGAATAGTGATTAATCCGAAATCGATTTGGGATGGTCAACTCTGAAGACAGTCTGAAATTGTCAAATCCGGATGAGGAATCCGAAACTAACTTGAATCCGAATTGAAAATCCGAAATGATGAATCCGAAGGGTCTGAGCTGATAAATCCGAAAACTGGTAGATCCGAAATGAGAATCCAAATTGAGAAATCCGGAATAAAAATCCGAGTTGAGAGAATCCGGAATAAATAAGTCTGAAATGCTAATCCGGAAAAGAGAATCTGGAATGATGAGAATCCAGAATGATAATCCGGAATCTAATTATGATAATTTCATGTACTTGTCAAATGAATTACGTGCTACGTCTTAAACGTTTATAAGTTGGTGCGTTATTATGTGATGTTCCGATTTCGTGTTTTGTTTTAGTTGAAAAATGTAGATATAATAAATAGATAAATGAATCGAACCGAGCCACGAAACGAATAGACTTCACTTCCTTGCGACTCAAGTAGTTAATCGAAACTTGAGGACCAAGTGTTAGACCCAAACCAACCCACCTGAACCACTTGCGGCCGCGAGCACCCCAAAACCGTAAACCCTTCCCTTTTCCTTTCACCTCTTGCACTATATATACACATACATGCATGAGCATTGCTTCACAAAACAAAACACACAAACCCTAGTTGTGAAACAGCCGACGGCAGCCTTTCATTCATCATCCCGGTCGCAAACAGCCGTTTTCCCACTCTCCCTCTCGGTCGCAAGTCTCGCCAACATCTGAATCGGTCCCATCTAGTCCTCGGCTCATTGATCTTATTGTTAAGGTTAGAGTTTTATGTTATTTCGCTAATCATACTAGGGTTATGAACTATGGATCGTGTGTATATGTAATGGTAGAAAGTGTTATGATGTTAATCGATTAATTATGCTAGTTTGGAAGTATGATGATTAGCGGAATTAAGAAACGTTAGGCTGCGTTTTGTTTGATAAAAACTATATGTTATGATTAGGGTTTGCATGGGTATGATATATATGATGATATATGATTGGTAATTCTGTTCTTGATCGCTTATATTTAACGTATCGACTGTTTAAACGGATTAGATTGCGATAAAATGCTGAAATCAGGATGCTGAATGGTGTTTACAGCCAACTTCAACTGGCTGTAACTTGGTTATTATTTATCGAAAAACGGATTTTCTGAAGTCTAAAACGTATAGTTTTGAAAAACGCTTCTAATGGCACTGGATTCATATTCTTCTGAAGTCTTTTGATATTTTTAAGGGGCCAATTAAGTTCAGTAACTGAAGCTGTGAAAATTCTGAAAATTTGTTAGTTCTTTATCGAGTCGGATCTAATAATCTGTAGGGATTCGAATCATGAAATTTGTACAGCAACTAGATATGGAAATTTCCGGGAAAATCCCACTGGAATTTTGTTAATTGGACGAACAGTGATTTTTAAATAAATTCTCCCGTGGAATGCAGTCAGAAAGCGACGAATCTGACTGCAGCCTAGTATATTAATATTTATGAATAATTGGTGAAGTGTTAGGACTTGAAAAATTTATATAAAATTCTACATTATAGTTGACACCTTCTTTAAAATAATTGGAATTTTTGGAATGTTGGAACTATTTTATAAAAAGCCTCGAAAACAGCCTAATTATGAGTATATAAGCTGAAACTTGATAACTTGCGAATGTGTGTACCAAAGTGTTGTATGGATTGATTGTGTTCATGATAAATTGTTTTGATCACTATATTGGCATGATGATACTTGCATGCATGATTTGAGTCTTAGGAATTTTCATTGTATGTACCGCATTGTGTGTTAGTATGTGTAGGACTTGTATCAGTGTGATCACACACTAACTCTAAATCAATTGACTTGTTAGGACGCAATTAGCGGTCCCATCATTTGCTACATCTGTGTTACACTAACCGAGCAACTAAAGGTGAGTTCACGGCCCCTAATTTTATCCGGTTTTAAACAACAGGGGGAGAAAAATGTATAAACTCTACAACTTTATCTCTTTACGTTATACGAAACTAACGTCACTAAACTATTCGGTAACTAAGTTAATGTTAATGTACGTTATGGTCACTAAGCAGCTATATCACACAAGTCCTCGACAATCTCTCGGATCATTAGTATTGGGTTAGATAGCGCGGAAATTATAAGTAGTACTACTGGGCCCGACAAGCCCATCCGAGCTAGTCGCGCTAGCCGACCGGGTATGGTCAACGGGTGAATAATTTGGCCTAACTTCGCCATGGTCAGTGATAGGCCTGGCAACACGGAGGCACAACAGTCAGCTTCGATCGCGAACACTTATGTGACATAACTTTAGGCTAGCTACCTATATATATTAACATTGAACTTAATTACGAATCAACAATATTATCCCGGGTTAGGGATAATGGAACCAACAACGTTATTATTCCGGGTTAGGAATAATGGAACATCATTATTATTCCGGGTGAGGAATAATGGAACCATCAGTATTATTCCGGGTTGGGAATAATGGAACTAAATCGTTATCCCGGGTTAGGGATAACTGGGGAAACAAACTTATAACCGAACAAACGAATTTATGAAAACCTGTGAACTCACTCTTCTTTAATGTTGACACTTGTTTCTTTACATGTTTCTCAGGACGCTAGGAGCTCTAGGTGCACTCACTTGCATTGATCAAGACATCTTTTTTTATCGAGTCTCATTTACAAACATTGTTTTGGTTTTTCTTTAGTTTTGGCGTTTGTGTTGGCGCCCGTTCCTTTACTTTATCTTTATGCTTCCGCTCAACTTTAAAAACTAATGCTTCCGCTAAACATTGAAACCGAACGACCTAAAATTTACTACGAATGGTTAAACAAATGATTTTGGAAAACGTATTAACAAATCATATAGAGTCGTTCGACGTTACTAGTGTCTCAGATTCTGGTTTGTTCACACACCTCGTGGTAAAACTCCGCAAGTGGAAATTGAGGGTGTGACAGATTGGTATCAGAGCCTCTAGCTATAGAGAACCAGGTATGCATTAAAAGTAGACCTAAACTATAGCTGACTACACGACACTAGACGTAGTTTGGCACCGAACTGTTATATCTTGTTATGTGGTGTACCACAACTGTGTTATGTAGAATATGAATGCATAGTAAGAAATGAATGCAACTCATAACTAACTACACAACCTAACAGGCAATGTCATCATCATCATCATCCGACAAACTTTCGCAACCAAGGGCGCCGGGAAAGGCACCTATGGTGGAACCCTCACCATCTTATGGCGTGGAGACACGCTCAGCTGCGAGAAAAAGGCTCGCTCTAGGGGAGGAGTCGTCCTCACGCCCGACCATCGCTGTGCCGGTCGAACCGGTTAACTCGGTAGAAGTAGGGAACGACCTACTTAGAGATATGATACGGAAACAACAAAAACAATTAGAAAGAATGCATGAAACCATCCTAGCACAGGGATGGATAATACGACAATTGACAGGTAAGACTGGATTGCTCGAGGAAGAGCAACATACGAGTAAGATAGCTCTTAACACTTTAGCCAGAGACCTTCGTGCTGAGCAGCTAAGGGCTGACTGGCTAGAAGACAGAGTTCTTGAGTCTAGCTGGAGAATTCAAGAACTAGAACAGAATCAGGCACCTGTACCAGTACCTGCACCAGCACCGGCCCCTCCAGTGCCGGTAGAGGAGGATCCAGAGGAGGATCCAGAGGAGGATCCAGAGGAGGATCCAGAAGAGGATCCAGAGGAGGATCCAGAAGAGGATCCAGAGGAGGATCCAGAGAAGGATCCAGAGGAGGATCCGGAGGAAGACCCAGCTGTAGAGGCTGGAAATGCCGCGGAGGATGATGGTAACGATAGCGATTTGGGAGATGGAGACGTAGAAGACTGACACGTCTCGCCTATTTTATTTACTATCTTTCAGTATATTTATTTTCCTACTTATGTTTAAACTTGAGACTTTATAGTAAACTCATATGTTTGGTTGGCACTTTGTAAGACGTTGAAATTTTATTTAACCGAGTATTTCTTTTGACTGTTTAATTTATTTGGGTTGACATAACTTGAGGAATTATTTAAGTATGGAATAGGATAACTATATTGGATATATAGACTTATTCGTTGTGTGTTTATGTTGTCTTACGAAGATCTAAATGGCAACTGGACGTCGCGGAAACCTTAACATGACGCCCAAAGAATTAGCTGCAATGATCCAAGAGCACGTGAATGCAGCTCTAGCGGGTGTTCAAAACCAACCGGCAGGTAACCATTATAAAATTTTCATGGGAAAATCTAATAGTTGGGTTAGTAAAATTCCTCGCTGACTACCTGTCCTCTGTCAGCAGGAGGGGGTCTTAACCCCTACAAGATGTTCCTCGACGCGAAGCCAAACAAATTCATGGGGCAGAAGGACCCATAGGACTGGTCCGCTGGATCGAAAAATCCGAATCAGTGTTTGAAATGTGCAACTGTCTGGAGGCCAACAAGGTCAAGTATGCAGCCTCAACATTGGAAGTTGGGGCACTAACTTGGTGGAATGCACAAGTCCAAACGCGTGGACTTATTGCTGCAAATGCAATGGCCTGGGCCGAGTTTAAGGCCCTAATCAAAGAAGAGTACTGTCCGCGAGACAGAGTTCAACAGTTGGAGCAAACATTATGGAAACACAAGATGGTGGGATCTGAAATCGAAGCATACACAGTGAAACATCACGACTTGGTATTTCTATGTCCTGATCTGGCCAACACTGTTGAGAAACGACTCGAGTTTTACCTTGGGGGTCTGGTCCCTGAGATTCAGGGTATGGTAATGGCTAGTAACCCTGCAACTGAGCATCAAGCAATCAGGTTGGCACACAAACTCACCGATAAGGCGGTGGAACAAAAGAAGTTGCCAACTCGGGGTACAACTGAAGTTGCCCCTGATAATAAAAGAAAGTTTGAAGACTCGTCTGCTCGAAAGTCTTCGTCATCCCAGCAACAACAGGGGAACCAGAAACGATTCAATAACTTCAACAGCCACCGGGGTCAAAATAATCAGCCTGCCAACAACAACCAAAACACAAGCGGCTATGTAGGTCGAAAGCCGCAGTGCAATCGCTGTAATCTTCATCATCACGGCCCTTGTGCCGGGAATCGCTGCCAACGATGTGGCAAAGTGGGACATGCAGCAAAGGATTGTCGCGGGGAAATCATGTCCCGACAAAACCAAAATCAACCCCAGGGTCAGCAGCAGGGTGTTAACCGGGGATGCTATCAGTGTGGTAGCACTGCCCATTTCAAAAGAGACTGCCCACAGCTCCGTAACAACAACAACAATGGTGGGAACAACCACAACCACAATAACCACAACAACAACAATAACAACAATAATAATGGAAATGGTGGCACAGGAGGTGCCAAAGGTCGCGCATTTACGTTGGGCCGCGGAGAGGCCAGAAACGACTCGAACGTGGTCACCGGTAAGTTTCCCCTTAATGAACATTTTGCTACTGTGCTTTTTGATACGGGTGCGGATAGGAGTTTTATATCTGAGACTTTTAAGAAGAACCTAAATCTCACGCCTAAACCCTTAGAGACCCCTTATATCATAGAACTAGCCGATGGTAAATCTGTGGATGTGACCCATATAGTATCCGGCTGTCAACTCAAACTCGCGGGTCACACCTTTACCATTGATCTGATGACAACTACCCTGGGTAGTTTTGACGTGGTAGTCGGAATGGACTGGCTATTCGACGTCCGAGCTGAAGTTCTCTGCTTCGAAAAATCTATCCGTATTCCGCTCTCTAACGACGAAATCTTGACGGTGCAAGGCGAGAAGGCAGGCACCGTCACAAACATCATCTCTTACATGCAAGCGCAGAAGTATCTTCGGAGGAAGAACTCCTTTGCCTTGCTTGCACTGGTTACCGAACAGCCTGAGGACGAGAAACGTATAGAAGACATCCCCGTTGTCCGTGATTTTTTTGATGTATTCCCAGAGGAGTTACCTGGTCTTCCGCCACATCGACAATTGGAGTTTGAAATTGAATTGGCGAACCATGCAACTCCTATCGCCAAGGCCCCATACCGCCTAGCTCCAGCCGAGCTACAGGAGCTGTCTACCCAACTTCAGGAACTGTTAGAAAAAGGATTTATCCGACCTAGCACTTCGCCATGGGGAGCTCCAGTCCTTTTTGTCAAGAAGAAGGACGGGACCTTCCGCATGTGCATCGACTACAGGGAACTCAATAAGGTTACTGTCAAGAACCGATACCCATTACCTCGCATCGACGATCTTTTCGACCAACTTCAAGGGTCAAGCTACTACTCCAAGATTGATCTACGGTTCGGTTACCACCAGTTACACGTCAGGGAGGAGGATATCGCTAAGACGGCATTTCGTACTCGGTATGGCCATTTTGAGTTCTTGGTCATGCCCTTCGGTCTCACCAACGCACCCGAAGTGTTCATGGATCTCATGAACCGCGTGTGTAAACCGTATCTCGACAAGTTTGTCATTGTGTTCATCGATGACATACTCATCTACTCTAAAGGTGAAGAAGAACATGCTGAACATCTACGATTACTGCTGGGATTACTTCAACAGGAGAAACTATATGCCAAGCTTTCAAAGTGTGATTTCTGGATTCGGGAAGTTCAGTTCCTCGGGCATATCGTAAATGAAAAGGGTATCCACGTCGACCCTGCCAAGATTGAAGCTATCAAAAACTGGGAAGCACCCAGACCACCGACGGAGATCCGCCAATTTTTGGGTTTGGCTGGTTACTACAGACGTTTCATCGAGGGATTTTCAAAGATCGCGCAACCGCTTACTACCCTCACCCAGAAAGGCATCAAGTATGCTTGGGGTGACAAGCAGGAAGCAGCATTTCAATTGCTGAAACAGAAACTTTGCAGTGCACCCATTCTGTCCTTGCCGGAAGGGACAGATGATTTTGTAGTATATTGTGATGCTTCCATTCAGGGATTGGGATGCGTACTCATGCAACGCGATAAGGTCATCGCGTATGCGTCCCGACAATTGAAGGTTCACGAGAAAAACTACACAACACATGACCTGGAATTGGGAGCAGTAGTGTTTGCACTTAAGATTTGGAGACACTACCTCTATGGAACGAAGTGCACAATCTTTACAGACCACAAGAGCCTCCAACACATCTTTGATCAGAAGGAGTTGAACATGCGACAGCGTCGCTGGGTCGAACTCTTGAACGATTATGAATGTGCCATTCGGTATCACCCGGGTAAAGCTAACGTGGTAGCTGATGCCCTCAGTAGGAAGGAACATTTGAAACCTCATCGGGTACGAGCACTACAGCTCACTATTCATTCGGGGTTACCCGAACAGATACACGACACGCAGTTAGAAGCAGTTAAGGAAGAAAACATCAAAGCCGAATCGGTGGGAAAGATGGAACGCGATTGGGAAGTAAAACCCAATGGAGCCCGGTATTTCATGAATCGCATATGGGTACCTCTCTACGGAGACCTCAGAAAGCTAGTCATGGACGAAGCTCACAAATCCCGATACTCTGTCCATCCTGGTTCGGATAAGATGTATCAAGACCTTAAAGCTGCGTATTGGTGGCCCAACATGAAAGCTGATATAGCCACCTACGTGAGTAAGTGTTTGACTTGTGCAAAAGTCAAGGTAGAGTATCAAAAGCCATCAAGACTACTCCAACAACCTGAGATCCCAGTGTGGAAATGGGATCAGATCTCGATGGACTTCATCACTAAACTCCCGCGAACTTTGGGTGGTTGCGATACCATCTGGGTAATCGTGGATCGTTTAACTAAGTCCGCACACTTCCTAGCTATTAAAGAAACAGATAAGATGGAGAAGTTGACTCGCATCTACATAAAGGAAGTAGTTTCTCGGCACGGAATGCCAACGTCCATCATCTCAGACAGAGACGCTCGCTTCACGTCCAACTTTTGGCAGTCACTTCAGAAAGCGTTGGGCACACGCTTAGATATGAGCACCGCTTATCACCCTCAGACTGATGGTCAAAGCGAAAGGACCATACAGACCTTGGAAGACATGCTTAGGGCATGCGTAGTAGACCTCGGGAATAGTTGGGAAATCCACCTGCCTTTAGTGGAATTCTCATATAACAACAGTTACCACACGAGTATATCGGCAGCACCGTTTGAGGCATTATACGGTCGTAAATGTAGATCACCGGTCTATTGGGCAGAAGCCGGTGACAGTCAACTCACAGGCCCTGAGTTGATACTTGAGGCTACTGAAAAGATTGTACAAATCAGAAACCGCATGGCGGCGGCACGAGATCGACAGAAAAGCTACGCTGATCAACGACGCAAACCGCTCGAATTTCAAGTAGGCGACCGCGTCCTACTGAAGGTGTCACCCTGAAAGGGTGTAATCCGCTTTGGAAAACGAGGCAAACTAAACCCACGGTACGTAGGTCCGTTTGTGATCTTGAAACATATTGGACCCGTAGCTTATCAATTAGACCTTCCTGCCGAACTCAGTGGAGTTCACAACGTTTTTCACGTGTCAAATCTGAAGAAGTGTCTATCAGATGAAACCCTAGTCATTCCATTGGATGAGATTCAAGTGGATGAACGACTGCACTTTGTGGAACAACCTATCGAGATCATGGATCGTGAGATCAAGACTCGAAGGCATAGCAAGATTCCAATCGTCAAGGTCCGTTGGGACTCTAAGCGTGGACCGGAGTTCACATGGGAAAGAGAGGACCAAATGAAAAGCAAATACCCACACCTCTTCGCAGCTGAGCAGCAAACTAACGATACCAGCAACTAAATTTTCGGGACGAAAATTCTTTTAACATGGGGATGATGTGACAACCTGGGAAT
Organism: Scalesia atractyloides; assembly: GCA_947069175.1. Classification (NCBI taxonomy): domain Eukaryota; kingdom Viridiplantae; phylum Streptophyta; class Magnoliopsida; order Asterales; family Asteraceae; genus Scalesia; species Scalesia atractyloides. The sequence goes on along the minus strand of CAMTDV010000001.1, from coordinate 47,951,403 downwards.
TTCTTGTAATTTCGCGTACCATTGTTAACGAACTAAATCTTTGTGCGTGGCACTCTAAACATGTATGCTGCATTCTAAACCGCGTTTACTCAATTTTCGGGACGAAAATTCTTTCAACATGGGGATAATGTGACATCCCGGTTTTTCAGACATCTTAAACGCACTACTTCACGGTTATTCGTTCCTACGCTAAATTGATTCGGAGACTTAAATTGCACGCTCGAAATAATTACGATAATTTTGTGTACTTGTCAAATGAATTACGTGCTACGTCTTAAACGTTTATAAGTTGGTGCGTTATTATGTGATGTTCCGATTTCGTGTTTTGTTTTAGTTGAAAAATGTAGATATAATAAATAGATAAATGAATCGAACCGAGCCGCGAAACGAATAGACTTCACTTCCTTGCGACTCATGTAGTTAATCGAAACTTGAGGACCAAGTGTTAGACCCAAACCAACCCACCCGAACCACTTGCGGCCGCGGGCACCCCAAAACCGTAAACCCTTCCCTTTTCCTTTCACCTCTTGCGCTATATATACACATACATGCATGAGCATTGCTTCACAAAACAAAACACACAAACTCTAGTTATGAAACAGCCGACGGCAGGCTTTCATTCATCATCCCGGTTGCAAACAGCCGTTTTCCCACTCTCCCTCTCGGTCGCAAGTCTCGCCAACATCCGAATCGGTCCCATCTAGTTCTCGGCTCATTGATCTTATTGTTAAGGTTAGAGTTTTATGTTATTTCGCTAATCATACTAGGGTTATGAACTATGGATCGTGTGTGTATGTAATGGTAGAAAGTGTTATGATGTTAATCGATTAATTATGCTAGTTTGCAAGTATGATGATTAGCGGAATTAAGAAACGTTAGGCTGCGTTTTGTTTGATAAAAACTATATGTTATGATTAGGGTTTGCATGGGTATGATATATATGATGATATATGATTGGTAATTCTGTTCTTGATCTCTTATATTTAACGTATCGACTGTTTAAACGGATTAGATTGCGATAAAATGCTGAAATCAGGATGCTGAATGGTGTTTACAGCCAACTTCAACTGGCTGTAACTTGGTTATTATTTATCGAAAAACGGATTTTCTGAAGTCTAAAACGTAGAGTTTTGAAAACGCTTCTAATAGCGCTGGATTCATATTTTTCTGAAGTCGTTTGATATTTTAAGTGGCCAATTAAGTTCAGTAACTGAAGCTGTGAAAATTCTGAAAATTTGTTAGTTGTTTATCGAGTCGGATCTAATAATCTGTAGGGAGTCGAATCATGAAATTTGTACAAAAACTAGATATGTAAATTTCCGGGAAACTCCCACTGGAATTTTATTAATTGGACGAACGGTGATTTTTAAATAAATTCTCCCGTGGACTGCAGTCAGAAAGTGACGAATCTGACTGCAGCCTAGTATATTAATATTTATGAATAATTGGTGAAGTGTTAGGACTTGAAAATTTTATATAAAATTCTACATTATAGTTGACACCTTCTGTAAAATAATTGGAATTTTTGGAATGTTGGAACTATTTTATAAAAAGCCTCGAAAATAGCCTAATTATGAGTATATAAGCTGAAACTTGATAACTTGCGAATGTGTGTACCAAAGTGTTGTATGGATTGATTGTGTTCATGATAAATTGTTTTGATCACTATATTGGCATGATGATACTTGCATGCATGATTTGAGTCTTAGGAATTTTCATTGTATGTACCGCATTGTGTGTTAGTATGTGTAGGACTTGTATCAGTGTGATCACACACTAACTCTAAATCAATTGACTTGTTAGGACGCAATTAGCGGTCCCATCATTTGCTACATCTGTGTTACACTAACCGAGCAACTAAAGGTGAGTTCACAGCCCCTAATTTTATCCGGTTTTAAACAACAGGGGGAGAAACATGTATACACTCTACAACTCTATCTCTTTACGTTATACGAAACTAACGTCACTAAACTATTCGGTAACTAAGTTAATGTTAATGTACGTTATGGTCACTAAGCAGCTATATCACACAAGTCCTTGACAATCTCTCGGATCGTTAGTATTGGGTTAGATAGCGGGGAAATTATAAGTAGTACTACTGGGCCCGACAAGCCCCATCCGAGCTAGTCGCGCTAGCCGACCGGGTATGGTTAACGGGTGAATAATTTGGCCTAACTTCGCCATGGTCAGTGATAGGCCTGGCAACACGGAGGCACAACAGTCAGCTTCGATCGCGAACACTTACGTGACATAACTTTAGGCTAGCTACCTATATATATTAACATTGAACTTAATTACGAATCAACAATATTATCCCGGGTTAGGGATAATGGAACCAACAACGTTATTATTCCGGGTTAGGAATAATGGAACATCATTATTATTCCGGGTTGGGAATAATGGAACTAAACCGTTATCCGGGTTAGGGATAACGGGGGAAACAAACTTATAACCGAACAAATGAACTTATGAAAACCTATGAACTCACTCTTCTTTAATGTTGACACTTGTTTCTTTACATGTTTCTCAGGACGCTAGGAGCTCTAGGTGCACTCACTTGCATTGATCAAGACATCTTTTTTATCGAGTCTCATTTACAAACATTGTTTTGGGTTTTTCTTTAGTTTTGGCGTTTGTGTTGGCGCCCGTTCCTTTACTTTATCTTTATGCTTCCGCTCAACTTTAAAAACTAATGCTTCCGCTAAACATTGAAACCAAACGACCTAAAATTTACTACGAATGGTTAAACAAATGATTTTGGAAAACGTATTAACAAATCATATAGAGTCGTTCGACGTTACTAGTGTCCTAGATTCTGGTTTGTTCACACGCCTCACGGTAAAACTCCGCAAGTGGAAATTGAGGGTGTGACAATAACCACAAACAGTATCTCGGATCCGGAAAAATAGTAATCCGTATTGAACAACAGTCTGGGATCAATCCGAGATGGATGATCTCCTTCGTATTCTTCGGAATCCGTAACGGTAGCAGATCCGAAATACGAGAACCTTCTTCGAGTTCTTCGGAATCCGTAACAGTACCAGATCCGAAACCTTCAAATCTTCTTCGAGTTCTTCGGAACAGTAGCACTTCCAAAGATAAAAACAGTGATTCTTCTGATCTTGAACAGTAATCCGGAAAAGTGATGATTCTAAGCAGTAGCAAAACACTTTGAAACAGCTTCTTCAATCAGCAATACCCGGAGCCTGTATTTGAATAGCAGGCTCTGATACCAATTATAAGTCCCGATAACGGACTAAACAAGTATCACTAACCTAATCAGGTAGCAGAAATAATGATTAGGAGGAATAACAACTTTGAATTAAAACCAACTTGCATACACTAGCAAAGTGTCTGATACAAGTTCTGTAAATACAACTCTCTAACCTTTTCATCTTGACCTAATACATCTATTTATAATGATTAGCAAGCCCACCATTTACAACCCTAGGCCCACAAGGCACTAGGAAGCCCACAAACCCCTCTAAAGCCCAAAATATCCCTAATGTGTAAACCTTTGGCAATATAGGCCCAACAAGGTTAACCTCAGTGCTCCATTTCGATATATAGCATATTGCGTTATTCATACTCTAAGTCATTGAAAGGGCGGATTTGACGATTTGATTGATTATCATATGTGCATTATTACAGCACTCATTCTGAACTTGCCCTACAATTATTCGAGGCTGATTTTCTCCAAAATGGTCCAAAATATTCAACGTGAGAAATTTCTGTAGTATCCATGCTTTATTCAGATGTTGCTCGACTATTTACATCCGAATTTGAAGAAAAAGAAAGATGACGTATTGAAGCTGGAGCATATGGATGTGTCAACTTTAAAGAAGATGAATTTGCATCTAAAGCCTTCCTAAATGCGAAACCTATCTTCAGAGCTATCATTGATAAAGATTATGTGGCATCGCCAAAGGGAAAGTGGAGGAAAGTGGATAGCAGAGACGAAGATGATGATTTGGAAGCTTTAGACGGTTTCATTGCAAAGAGAAGCATATGGTTCTCGAAAGATGAGAAAAAGGGGGGGGTAAGGGGATGAAAAGAAAGCAAACGTCCAAATCTTACTCCAATGCCCCTAAGAAGACACAGCGTGCATCTGAAAGCACGAGATTGGTTGATGAATCAGAGCCAGAAAAGAATGTTTAAACTATGGCTGCTGATATTGAACATGAAGCATTCGGAGAACAAGAAGGGATAGTTGAAGAAGCATCCTCCTCAAGTACTGATTCAGAGGATAGGATTGCTAGTGAGAGAGAAAGAGTTAAAGAAAGAGAACTTGAATGTCTGGCTGAACTTAAACGTAAAGCAGAAGAAAAGAGACGTAAAGCAACAGGGGAGGATGATACGACGTATGTTCCTTCGGGTTCTGATAATGAGACTCCTGTTTGCAAAACTTCTAAGAAATCTTCTAGACGTCTCAAAAGGCCATCGATTAGAAGCACTGATTCTCCGAAAGATAAATCTAAAAGAAAAGTGCAGAAAAAGGTTGTTGAAGAAGAGAATGTTGAACCGATCTCTCAACCACCACCATCACCATTTCCTCAACCAACTCCACAACCACCTCCATCTCCACCACCAAAGCCACCAACACAACCAACACCACAGCCCTCTCAATCTCAACCCCAGTTCGATTTTGACTTTGATTTTGGTGATATACCATGAGGGGAAGATTTCTCAGCAGACATGTTCAATGATGCGCGTATGGAGGAATTAGAAAAACAAGTAATGCTGGAGAATGTTAGAATTGCTGAGCTTCAAGAGCAACTCAATTGGCTGAATGTAGAAAAAACAGCAGCTAGAAGCTATTTTGGCGAGTATCGTATCTCAGAATGAGCGTTTGAGAAATCGCATGGCAGAATATGATGAAGAACGTCTCAGAAATCAGCGTAAGATGAGCTTATTCGAGAAAATACTCACAAAGAAACTCAGAATCAATATAGCTGCTGAAATTGATGTAATAGAGAAAGTCGAGGCCAGAGAAAGGGTTGCCGAGCGGGAACGCATTGCCAAAGAACTATCTGATGCTTAGGGCAAGGGAAAGGTGAAGGTTGGTGAGGATCCCGTGACTATGATAACTGAGCCAGAAGCTGAATCTGCGCCAGTATTTTCTGAGGTGGTAGTGTATGCGGTTTCAAAGAAGTTTATGTTGGTTGGGAAGCCTAAGGATGTTGATATTGACACGTCTAATCTTTCTGCTAAACATCTAGAATGACTGAAAAAGAGAAAGTTGGAGAAAGAGATAGAAGCTGAGATAGATGAATTTGTTAAAGATCCTGAGAAAGAAAAAGAAGACTTAGACGATTTTGATGATATATCTCTGATAAGTCTGATGATGACCGTGATAGTGGCGATGATGACTTAGGTGGATCAGGTGTCCTTGTAACATAATCTAATGTGAATGACGATATCGATTTTTCTATGTAGGATGATTCTACTAATCAGAGTGAAGGTGTCAATGAACAGAGAAGGGGTCTGAAAGCTCTAAAGATGCTAAGCAGGCAGCAATCTTCACGGTGTCCGAAATTTCTACCATTCCTGCCGTGCCAAAAACAGAAGATTCTATATTTAGAGCATGATGTTGAAGGAGAGTTTGTCCATAGCTACACAAAGGAAGAGATCGCTCAAATGTTAGGCATGGACAAATAATATTTTGTGTTTGATTTCGAAGAAGAACTTAACAACATCAGCGCTTTCGAGCCTGTTGATTATGTCTTCGAATATGTTGCTAATGCACATGAGTATGATAAAGTTGTCATGGAGGATGATTTTGATGATGATGATGATACAAATGTTGCCGACGAGGGTACATATAACTCCCCAACTTTTAGTGATCTGTTTGCAGCCAAAAGTGATGATCTTCTAAAGCATAAAGTTGAAGAGGCTGTCAAACAAGGAACCGTTCCTCAACATTTGTCTTCTAAAGAAATTGCTAAAATGAGGAAACGATGGTTTAAAGAAGCACCAGCTGAACGGAAATTCAAACGTCCCTTATAATTCTTTATGCGTGATGCGGATATTTCTTTGGGAGATATTATAAGCTGGGGCTGGATCGAGGAGCTGAATGTTTATGCGATTAAACAGGAATATGGGATCCAATATTTTTAATACCTAAGCGACGTCAAGACCCTGACTTTCTCGGATATCAAAGAGCTCTTTAAACAAAATTGATTAATTTGAAGATGAAACTTCATAACCAGCGGCTGTGGAAACTGATTAAGCTTGAAGCAACTCATGGATTTACACACTGGAAGCCTCATATCACTAAGCGAATTACGAAGATCGATCCAGTTCAAAAGAAAAAGATGTGACACTAATCGTAAAGAGGCCGAAAGTTATGAAAAAATATGCCTCTTATCAAGATGGAACAAGACTTCTACAAGATCTTCAAATGGTGGCACTACGATTCAAGTACAGGTGAAGCTGTTATATGTGTCCATCCAGATGATGATTCTTGGAAGATTACCGAGGAATTAACCGAAGCCCTCATAGCACATAAACATATATATGGTCTATGGCATGGCATTCGAGTACTAGACCCGATGTGGCTAGTAAATTGTTCGAAGAAGAATATTGAATGCTTGTTCTACAGCAAGATTAATTTTGAAGAAAAAGATAAAGAACAAGCTCTCCAGTTCCAGAAGATTGTTAATGTCTGTTTTGCTAACGATGTACATTTGAAACAGCATGGAACACTTCTTGGAGGAAGTTGGAGGAGATCGAGCAGAGAAAGAAAGAAAAGAAAGAAGGAAGAATCGTTGAGCGAGCACGAATTGCTTTGCTAAGGAGCTTTCGGTTTGGTAATATAGTTAATCGGCCTCCTTCTACAGATCAGACGCCGATATCTTCTGAGGAGCGTCGCAAGCCACCGAAACGTACCTTTAGTCGTTAATTATCAAATCTTTTGAAGAACTTTTTGAAGACTATCCAAGACTGCGGCAACATCCAAGGGCGAGTTTGTTGGTGCATAATGTCTATTGCCTACGTCTAGGATATGTTGATTATGTATATAGGGCTTAGAATGTCGAACATTGTATGTTAATGTATAATTTATTAGGTTGGTACTTGACTCATACGAGTGAGCATCATGGCTCGTACGAGTGACAATCTATCACTCGTACGAGGCATCACTCGCATGAGTCACACACACACACACACTCCTCCTGTGCGAGCCGTGTTGACCTATAAATAGAGGAGCCTGAGTGTTGTGTAAGACATTTGTTGGTTGATGAACGGCGAAGCCCTATCAACTGTTTACTTGCTCTGTAACTGTTCACGTTTATCAATACAATTCAAGGCATTTAAGCAGTATATCTCTCTTGTTTGTTTGTCAAACTCGCTAACAATGAATTCCCCCTCTGTTAGCTGAGTCAGATCAGTCTGGTGCTCTTAAGAGGAGAGCCGATCCCCTCTCACAAAGCCATTCATCATGTGTTTCATAACAAAAGATGAATCTCTGAATTGATTCAATTTCTTTTCAAGTTCACAAACTTTTAGTTGTGCTTCTGACAACTCTTTGCATTTTTCAGAAATCTCTTTTGTTTTCTCACTCATCGTATCATGAACTAAGTCAATAATTTGAAGTTTTTCATTTAGTTTACATGTTAAAATATTGATTTCTTCTTCATAACCTTTAATTTTCTTCAAATATAATGACTCATTTCTTTTTATGAAAAAGTTTGATTCTTTTACGCTCGAGAGCTCATTTACCAAATTTGGTTTTGTTTTGTTAACGTGTCAACTTCACTTGGTAGTTCATGACATTTTAAGCAAACAGAACTACCAGAGTTAGAATGTACCTCTCCTATTGATTTGCTTAGATCAGCCATGAAAGCAGCAAAATTTGCAGCCATCTTCTTATCTGCAACATTCTGTTCTACATCTGATTTCATATTTGCAGTCGTTTGATCATCTTCAACCTTTTCAGCTATAGTCTCTTGCTCTACCTCAACATCAGCCTTTACTTCTGCATCATCAACTGGGACTATCTCAGGCATGAAAGCTTGTGTGGCATTGTCATCACCTTCAAGATGAACACTCCAATCATAAGAACCTTCTCTAGCAGTAGAGATCAAGGCCTTTGATCCAGTGTTAGTTGATGCATTCCTGTTACTTGAACCATGACCATGAAATCTTGAAAGATGAGTTAGAACGAGATTCAGTCTTAGGTCATTGACATTCTCTAGCGAAGTGTCCATTATTTTGACAATTGTAACACCTCACTTTAGATTTGTCAAAACCTACATTCTTTCCAACAAACTTTATGCCCGTCCTATTCATGAACCTCTTCACTCTTCTAGAGATCATGGCCATCTACCATTGTAAATCCATCTCCTCTAGGTCATCAGGGTCAATCTGATCATAATCTTCATTAAAGTAGCAGGATCAGATATTCTTCCCTGTGTGTAGTTCTCATACGAAGCAACGAATGAAGCAAGCAAGGCCAGATGGTCTTCAGCAGCCTTGACACTCAGAGCCATAGACCTTGTATTGTTGTTATTATTGCTAGCTTGTTGTCTCTTTGCACTTGATGTTCCTCCTGAAGCAGCTACAAAACATACTTCACCATCAGCATTTGTCACAACCTGCTCATTTTCACATGAGATAAGCGCAGTTGCCAAATCACTTGAAGCATTGTTGGAAGATGAAGATGTAAGCCCTTTATAAATTCCCGGATCTTGAACCTGATCATATCCAGTTTCCTTCTTCTTCATGTTGAGCTCATAAGCTCTTAGTTTCCCAATAACATCTTCCAAGTCTTTATCTTCATAGTCAGCTTCACCCTTCATCATAAGAGTATAAATATCCCATTTGGCAGGTAAAGAATCTAGCAACTTATCGTTTGTCTCAACGTATGTGTATCCTTCTATGTCATAGTAGTCCATTTTTGACATTAGATGATAGTATCTCGTGATGATATCTTCGAGGGACTCATTTCGCATGCTTTTAAATCTTTAGTAAGTCAACTTTGTTTTGCTTCACATCAGGATTGCTCTCATACCTTTTCTCTATAGCATCCCACATCTCCTTCGAAGTGGTATATTGCTTGAATGTATGTTTGATGCCATCAGGTAACGACATCTTTATAACATCTAAGGCCTTCTTCTCAGACTTATACATTCTCTTATCAGCCTCTAACATGTTTACATAGGCAGTGACACGTTGGCTGCCTTCAAAGTCATGAGTTGGGTTAACGTACCCATCTTGAATATAGATCCACATCCGTGTGTCCTGATATTCAATGAATGACTGAAACCTATCCTTCCATGTAAGGTAATTTTCTACCTTCAACATCTTTGGCAGCTTGTTAGTCGTGCCTGCCTCGTGCTCCATTCTCAATAATTCGTTCAAGTTTGACATATTCGACATTTTTACTGAACCGACTAGTTAAAAATATTAAAAATTTGTCCGAAATGTGTTATCACCAAATTACACCGTTAGACGATGCTCGAAGATACGAATCCAATGATGTACAATGTCCGGGAGTGATTTTAGGAAATTTTGTGCCTCTTTTTTGTCCTAAAAATCACACGAGTCTAACCGTGCAGTCGGTTTATCAAGATTGTCTATGGATCAAATTATGTGTACTAAAACGTTTATCTTCGATTACGTCAGCTGGTTAACTTTCCACCTTTGTGAGTACAACTCGGAACAGTACCCAATTTGGAATAGTAACTCGGATTAATAATCCGAGATGGAATTTCAGAACAGTGATTCGAGATACCAATCTGAGATGGTGATTCAAGATGGTATCTGAGATGCTATCAGAGATGATGATTCGAGATGGTATCTGAGATGCTATCCGAGATGCAAATCTGAGATGATCTGAGATCAATCACCAATGATCCGACATGCGCTATTTTGATCTGAGATGCAAGTATTATGATCCAAGATGCTTCACTTATGATCCGAAATACAACTCTAGTGATTAAAAATTCAACCCTCAGATCCAAAATGCAAGATTTCTATCCGAGATACCTTGCTGGTGATCTGAAATACCAAGTTTCTATCCGAGATGCCTTGCTGTTTATCTGAAATAGCAGCAAAAACCCTAGAACAGCCTTCAAACATCGAACTAGTCGTCAGAAACGTCCAAAACTTCAACTTTTCCTGATGTTACGATTCTGAAGCGAGCAAAACAAGAGCCGAATGCTTTGATTCCAACTGTAGGTCCCCTAATCCGTATGGATCTTCACGGAATCGTATATCCAACCTAGAGTACAGAATCCTCTAGATCAGAGTATCACAGAAAACGAGTACTAACAACAATCACAATAAACCTGATCTTTATTGATTATCTATCACAATGATTACAATCAATCTAGATCACAAGAATTCTCTCTAAACACTCTCTAAAGTGATTAACTGAGCAACTTTAACCCTAATGCAAAGCTCTCTTTATATAGACACAGGTTTGCAACTGGGCTAGGGTTTCACCACATGGGTTGCAAATTGGTCTAGGCCCAATTCGCCTACCATCCCCTATAATGTAGGTCTGGTTTAGCCCAATCACGTTAACTAACTATTACAAAACTAAACCCGCTAACTGTTTAATAACTTGATCTTTATTGATTATCTATCACAATGATTACAATCAATCTAGATCATAAGAATTCTCTCTAAACACTCTCTAAAGTGACTAACTGAGCAACCTTAACCCTAATGCAAAGCTCTCTCTATATAGACACAGGTTTGCAACTGGGCTAGGGTTTCACCACATGGGTTGCAAATTGGTCTAGGCCCAATTCGCCTACCACCCCCTATAATGTAGGTATGGTTTAGCCCAATCACGTTAACTAACTATTACAAAACTAAACCCGCTAACTGTTTATTGTTTTACTAATTACAAGATATCAAAAGACCAAATCTAAGTTGTTGTCACAATATGCACCAACAAACGCAAGCGTCCTTGTCATGTGTCGGGAAGCTCCACTGTCCATAATCCACTTTGAAATAATTAATCACGAGAGCCCCTGCACACATGTGAAAAGAAATTACTTAAACAGAGAAACCCAAGCCTTTTTGGTCTTGGGCGGTTTCGGGTATCACATTTTGGCACAACATTCTTCTTAACCTCTTTCTTTACCGCCACCCATTGTTCAACCTTTGATCTTTTTTCTGTTTCAGGTTTAGTTGAAACAACGGTGGTGTTTGTTTACAACAACAGAAGATGTTTTGTTCTTAATAATCGAGGTTTGTGCACTTGAAAAAGATTTCTTTGAGTAGAACTTAAGATTATTTTGTTCATTTTTCTTAGATGATTCACCAATTTTAAAGTTTGAAAATTTTGCAATGATTGGTTTCACATTTAAGTTTGAATCAGCATTTCGTTTCAAAATTTGCTTTAGCACAAACTCTGGACCATTGTGTTTAACATCTTTTGTGCATTTTCTAACTTCATGAGCAGGTTTCGTTTTGTTTGGTTTACATTGACGTACAATGTGCCCAATTTTGTTACATTTGTAACATGTCCTACTGTTGTTTCCAACAGAGGCTTTTGAAACTTGTTCATGGAGCTTTCTTTCTTGCTCAAATTTTTTGTTTGATTGTTTACCAATGATCTATTTTTCATTAACAATGTTAGTCCCGTAAACAAAATCATTTTTTTTGTAACACTTTGCTTTTGAAACTTGTTATTTCTCTTCTTTTCAAACCATAACCCAGCCCTTTTGTACTCAGGATAGTTTCTATCGCTCGGATGTTTGTGTCTGTGAGACCCTTTGGTTTTGAGTAAAGAGCTGCATCTTGCTTATCAAGATCAGAGGTGTTGACTTCAGCAGCTTAAAAAGCTTCTCAAGTCGGTCGAAGTTTACATTTTGGAGTGGAAATTACTCATCAGAGTATAGTTTATCTGATCCTTTCAATTTGTAGATGAGTATATCAGGATCATTATTTAAACCATTCTCTGATGCTGAGATGAAAGTCTCGTGAGAACTTTTCTCACTTCCAGAATGTGAACTTGACTCAGACTTTTCACTACTTGACTCTGCACTTTCACAAACTATGCTGTCAGACTCATTTTTGAAAACATTTTCGACCACTATGGTTACCACATCAGATTCTTAATCTTCATTCTGTTTTTTTATAAGTTACATCGATGTTCTCAGGCAGGTTATTACCATTTTTTTGTAAACAATTTTAAGTTTAGCGCTTTTTCCACCCTATCTGGCTTTTTCTTTGCATAGTTATTTCACATGGGTGATGGAACACAATCATAACCTTTACCGTGGTCATTAACAACTTTCTTATCTTTTTTAACCTTAATTTTTGGAAGAATGTGATCAATGACATATGAACTGGTAGAATAACTGATTAACAATTTGTTAACCTGTTCAGTTTCAATTTTCATTTTTTCCAATTCACCTTTCAGCTCAACAATCATATTTATATGCATGTTTACGGCCATTTGTTTGTCCATAATGGTTGATTTGAGCATTGAAAGTGTATTATCATCTTCTTTGACCGCTTTCTCATATTGTCGAATGGTTTTGCTTAATTTGTCATATACTTCTTTTGTTGTGACATAAACATATGACAAATGATTAGCATGTGTTGAGTTCATTATATTTTTTTCCGTTTCAACACACTCCTTGCATGGAAATTTGCATTTCAAGCATGGAGTTTCCAATTCGACATTATGAGTTTCCTCATTTTCACTTACCGACTCGTTTACCAATTCAACATTTTCTACCTAGGCGTGCATGGTAACTACCTCATTCAAATTTGTCATTAAAGCCTTGTCAGCAATATCAGTCAGAGCTTCGACAGTCATCTCCTTGGTTACATCAATCAATTCGGCGACTTCTGACTTTTGTTCTTCCTCACATGTTGGTTGGCGGCTTGTATCGAAATATCCTGCGAAAGTTTTAAGAATATCAATAGCCAAAAGATGTTTAAAAGCATTATTTAGAAGTTCTTCTTCCTAAGATGAAGTTCCATAAAATTATTCAGGTGCCTCATTAAAGGATGCCTCTACATATTCTTCAGCATTCTTATGTTCTTCAATGATTTCAGCCACCAATGCCAGACTTTCACTCTTTGTGATGTACTTGTTCCAGTTGAAACCTCCGCCCCCTGTTGAGTGAAAACGAGTGCTTTATCTTTTGAGTTTGATGGACCATCTTCAATCTGCACCATTCTCGTTTAGGGTTGAGGTCGATGATATATGGCCTTCTTGTAATAATCTTCAGCAAAAGGGTTTTGATTGCCCTTGACCTCTCGATTTGGACATTCTCTTTTGAAGTGCCCTTTCTCTCGGCATTTGAAGCATGTAACCTTTGACTTATCAAAGCCTAGTTTTCCGTTAAGTCCTCCCAGATTATCTTTTCCGGTAGTTTCCATAAAACGTTGAGCTCTTCGGACAATGGAAGCCATACACCACTTAATGTCGATCAATTCCATTTCAACCGGATCAATCTGATCGTAATCTTCTTTTGTCATCTCTAGATTCCCAATTCTTCCAGCTACCAAACTTTCGTACGATTCAAGTACTAAGGTAAGTAGAGTCATGTGTTGCTTTGCGGTATCTTTGTCAAAAACTTGAGCATTCTGGAGGTTTACTGCGATATTGCATTGTAGGATTCGTTGATTGGGATTAGATTGATTGTGATGGCTGTTCTGTGGATTGCTTGAACTTTGGGATGATTGTGGTCCTGGAGGCGTATTTGGATTGAAGGAAGCAAAAGATTGAAATCCATTGGTTTGGCTTGACTGTGGACTTAGTGTGTTGATGGCACTGAAGGCAGTTTGAATTTTGGGGCTCTGTATGTGTGCGGCATGACTACCCTTGTAGTATAGATTGACATCCTGTTGTATCTGGGCTCCTTTGCTTTTTGCCATCTTCTGCATCTACAGCTCATGCCCTTGTAATCTTTCGATGAAACTAGGTAATGATAAATTACCATACTACGTGCCGTTCTTTAGAATAGTCAAGTAAGTAGACCATTCTCCTTCAGGTAGAGAGTCTGCAAGCTTATCGACCAATTCTTCATTTGTTTTCACAATTCCCATACTCTTCTTCTGAACCACCAGGTGACAGTATCTTTCAATCAACTGTTTCACTGTCTCTCCCTTTATAAGAGTAAAAATATCGAATTCTTTACTCAGAGTGCTCTCTTTCCCTTTCACAGTTGCGAACTTCCTTGGAATTTTAACTAACCGTGAAGCATTCCATAAAGACTGAGCATAGTCATCGTGCTGTAATAGCGCCAAGATATCTTCTTTGATGGCTTGCTGCAAGATATTCATCATCTTCTTCTTATTAATGAACTTTTTTCTTTCGAGCTCTGAGAGTTGAGCTAGCGTTTTCTCAAGACCAGTTTCTCCAATTGGAGCTTGATATATTAACTCAATAGCAAACCAGCAAGTGAAGTGATTAGCTTGAGCCCAGTCCACGAACCTTTCGCTCCAGCTATCATAATCTTCTAAATTCATAAGCTTTGGAGGCTTCGTCATTGTTCCTATTTCGTTCTCGAGATTCATATTTTGCGTTTTCGTAGTGGTAATAGCTAAAGCAGTAAACGCATTTCAAAATTCTTCTTCCATTATATCTGCAATTTTCAGAAACACAAACTTTCGACAACGCTGATTAGATATAAATTGACAAAAACACAAAATTTAAGAAAACTCCTTAAAATGTCCTTTGTGCGAGTGAACCACTACTCGTGCGAATAAAGTGCTTCATGCGAGCACGACTTTGTGCGAGAGACTCTTCATGCGAATCACTTACTCGTACGAATGACTGTTTAGATACTTAAGAATTTTAAGAAAAAAATTTTTCTTGCTAGTGATCAGGTCGTACGAGTGGCTACTCCTATGGATGGCCATTCGTACGAGTTGTCCTTCTGCTCATACGAGTAACTCAGGTCAACAATCAGATGTTTTCGGCAATTTTCGTCATGATTTTGTCCGATTTTAGATCTGTAAGTTTAAGGGATTGGTTAATGTTGATTTAGTGTGTTATACTAAAATCCTAGTCCAATTCGTCCATGAAATCCTCTAGATCTAAAGTATGATTGAAGAAAGAGTAGATATCGAAAATCTTCAATGGTTGAATATGAATTTTCAACTACTAAAACTTGTTGATTGTCCGCTGAAACTTGTTGTTTGTCCTCAAATTAG
This sequence comes from Scalesia atractyloides, assembly GCA_947069175.1. Classification (NCBI taxonomy): domain Eukaryota; kingdom Viridiplantae; phylum Streptophyta; class Magnoliopsida; order Asterales; family Asteraceae; genus Scalesia; species Scalesia atractyloides. Next base: position 47,936,274 of record CAMTDV010000001.1, on the reverse strand, counting down.
GCCTCAAGGCTCTGATACTACTTGTTAGAGGGGATCGTCTCTCCTCCGTGAGCACCGGACCGATTTGACTCAGCTAACAGAGGCGGAATTCATTGCTAGCGAGTTCGACAAACAAACAATCAAGTATGCTGCTTAAACGCCTTTACTTTGTATATTGATAAATGTGAAAAGTTATAGATAAGTAAACAAACGAACAGGGCTTCGCCTCAGTCACACACTAACAGCTCTAGCACAGCACTCAAGCTCCACTATATATAGGCCAACATGGCTTGCACAAGGAGTGAAGCTGCTGACTCGTGCGAGTGGTGCCTCGTACGAGTGACAAGGTGTCACTCCTACGAGCCACAAAAGGTCACTCGTACGAGTAATCTAAAATACTTAAAAACATGACAAATCTAAGCCCTATATACGCGACCGACATATCCTAGACGTAGGCAATAGACATTTTGCACCAACATGAACAATCTCGGAGTAAGAATGAGCACAAACCAAGTATGGTCAGCGCATGATCCGATGACATCGGGTCGTGGTATTTCTTTTTGGAGATATCTCTCACTTTTTTTTACCTTTTAACACTTTGACTCGCCTCTGTCACTTGAAAAAAATATGTAAATATCAAATCCACCTTTGAAGCAGATGCATTGAGAGCTAGTGCACCGGAGTTTGGTTGGTTCCAAAACTTGGAGATTTGGACGGGTCAAGCGGTGGCCTTTGAGAGGATCACGTGGTTGAAGATATGCGGGGTGCCCTGATGTGCTAAAAGCATTTTAATAAAAACAAACTAAATTAACCTAATCTAGACACGAAGTAATACTCTAGACTCTCTAAAACTCGATTAAACTACTAACCGGCAAGTGAACAGATCGACTCTACTAAAGGTTTGGTCAAGGTGTGAAGTTTTTGTTGAGGAGTAGATTGTAACCTATTAGCGATATGGTGAAAATGGTAGTGAAGAGGGAATGAATCCTTTTTAGGGTTAATTTGAGGGAAATGTTGGGTTAATCTTGATAAATTGCGAAAACCAAAGGATAAAACTAGGAGGAGCTAATTATTGAGTTTTGGTATATGTATTTTGATTTTGTTTACAATTTGAATTGGTTTATTTCATAATAAGATGTTTTATTTGATAAGGTGTTCTATTTCTTTCGATGAGAGAGAAAGATGATGGTGTTGTGATTGTTTCAACAGAGAAGGGGGATGGATGTTTAAAAAAAGGGGTGTATTGGGTAGAGAGAAACTATAGAGACATTTGTATTTTTGTCTTTTTACAAAAAATTTAATATATTTTTGGATTATGTTAGTCAAATGATAAAAGCTGGATACAATGGTGACCCAATTGGTTGAAGGCTTGATGATTGTACTCAACTAGTTAAAATAAACAAACTAAAGGGACAAAAATAAATTAATTATAAAAAGATATTCGAAAGGATTTTTTAGTATGAAGTTTTTAAATAAAAAAAACTTTGTAAAAATAGCTTTGATCAAATAGAGAAATAAACCACTCAAAGAAAAAAAATAAGTGTCTTTCCTTTTATTAACAAACCTTTGCAGTTTGAGAAACTATTGTTATATCCCTTTGTTGGTCAAATGGTACTCTTTGTCACTAGATTTCTTTGGCTTTGAGTTGAAGGTAAAAAACTATTTTGAGTTTTTAGAGTTATTAACTATGAGAGGGGATCGGCTCTCCTCCGTGAGCACCGAACCGATTTGACTCAGCTAACAGAGGCGGATTTCATTGCTAGCGAGTTCGACAAACAAACAATCAAGTATGCTGCTTAAACGCCTTTACTTCGTATATTGATAAATGTGAAAAGTTACAGTTGAGTAAACAAATGAGCAGGCCTGCGCCTCAGTCACACACCAATAGCTCTAGCACAACACTCAAGCTCCACTATATATAGGTCAACATGGCTTGCACAAGGAGTGAGGCTGCTGACTTGTGCGAGTGGTGCCTCGTACGAGTGACAAGGTGTCACTCGTACGAGCCACAAAAGGTCACTCGTACGAGTAATCTAAAATACATAAAAAGACAAATCTAAGCCCTATATACGCGACCGACATATCCTAGACGTAGGCAATAGACATTATGCACCAACATTAACAATCTAGGAGTAAGAATGAGCACAAACCAAGTATGGTCAGGGCATGATCCGATGACATCGGGTCGCGGAATTTTTTTTGAGATCTCTGTCACTTTTTTTAAATTCCTTTTAACACTTTGACTCGCCTCTGTCACTTGAAAAAAAGTACGTAAATATCAAATCCACCTTTGATACATGAGGTCCAAAGATTACAGACTTCCAGCAGCTGGTGTTTTGCTGAGCAAGAACATGATCCATTCGTCTCTGCCAGATACATGTTGCCGGTGTTGTGAGGATCTTATGAATTTTGAGACATTTTCGATTGTTGTAAAACAAGTTTTTGTGTAAACTACTTTGAACGTAAATAAACTTTTACTCTGTTTTCAATCCAACGAGAAAATGAATTAGCAGTGAGAGCTAATCTTTTCAAATCAAATTGATTGTTAAACCAAATTCAATTGATCAGGCTCTGATACCAATTGTTAGGATATGAGTTTGATATTGTTGTGAATGTTTAAGATGAAATCAATGGAAGAGATAACATGTATGAATAGTGCAGTGGAAATAATAAACTTTGAATTCACAACAATAGGAAGATTGCTTTCACAAACATACTTTTATAAATTTATGAATTTATGTATGCATGAACGATTACAAACTCCCCCTCAGCCTAAGATCATTCTGATTTTCTCATACACAAAATGTCAAGGTGAAGTGATGAATAGAACAGCACTTCTCTATTTATAGTGTCACACCCTCAATTTCCACTTGCGGAGTTTTACCGCGAGGCGTGTGAACAAACCAGAATCCGAGACACTAGTAACGTCGAACGACTCTATATGATTTGTTAATACGTTTTCCAAAATCATTTGTTTAACCAATAATAGTTAATTTTAGATTGCCTTAGTTTGGTTTTAATGTTTAGCGGAAGCATTATTTTTAAAGTTGAGCGGAAGCATAAAGATAAAGTAAAGGAACGGGCGCCAACACAAACGCCAAAACTAAAGAAAAACCCAAAACAATGTTTGTAAATGAGACTCGATAAAAGATGTCTTGATCAATGCAAGTGAGTGCACCTAGAGCTCCTAGCGTCCTGAGAAACATGTAAAGAAACAAGTGTCAACATTAAAGAAGAGTGAGTTCACAGGTTTTCATAAATTCGTTTGTTCGGTTATAAGTTTGTTTCCCCAGTTATCCCTAACCCGGGATAACGATTTAGTTCCATTATTCCCAACCCGGAATAATACTGATAGTTCCATTATTCCTTACCCGGAATAATAATGATGTTCCATTATTCCTAACCCGGAATAATAACGTTGTTGGTTCCATTATCCCTAACTCGGGATAATATTGTTGATTCGTAATTAAGTTCAATGTTAATATATATAGGTAGCTAGCCTAAAGTTATGCCACGTAAGTGTTCGCGATCGAAGCTGATTGTTGTGCCTCCGTGTTGCCAGGCCTATCACTGACCATGGCGAAGTTAGGCCAAATTATTCACCCGTTGACCATACCCGGTCGGCTAGCGCGACTAGCTCGGATGGGGCTTGTCGGGCCCAGTAGTACTACTTATAATTTCCCCGCTATCTAAACCCAATACTAACGATCCGAGAGATCGTCGAGGACTTGTGTGATATAGCTGCTTAGTGACCATAACGTACATTAACATTAACTTAGTTACCGAATAGTTTAGTGACGTTAATTTCGTATAACGTAAAGAGATAGAGTTGTAGAGTGTATACATGTTTCTCCCCCTGTTGTTTAAAACCGGATAAAATTAGGGGTCGTGAACTCACCTTTAGTTGCTCGGTTAGTGTAACACAGATGTAGCAAATGATGGGACCGCTAATTGCGTCCTAACAAGTCAATTGATTTAGAGTTAGTGTGCGATCACACTGATACAAGTCCTACACATAGTAACACACAATGCGGTACATACAATGACAATTCCTAAGACTCAAATCTTGCATGCAAGTATCATCATGCCAATATAGTGATCAAAACAATTTATCATGAACACAATCAATCCATACAACACTTTGGTACATACATTCGCAAGTTATCAAGTTTTAGCTTATATACTCATAATTAGGCTGTTTTCAAGGATTTTTATAAAATAGTTCCAACATTCCAAAAATTCCAATTATTTTACAGAAGGTGTCAACTATACTGTAGAATTTTATATAAATTTTTCAAGTCCTAATACTTTACCAATTATTCATAAATATTAATATACTAGGCTGCAGTCAGATTCGTCACTTTCTGACTGCAGTCCATGGGAGAATTTATTTAAAAATCACCGTTCATCCAATTAACAAAATTCCAGTAGGAGTTTCCCGGAAATTTCCATATCTAGTTGCTGTACAAATTTCATGATTCGACTCGCTACAGATTATTAGATCCGACTCGATAAACAACTAACAAATTTTCAGAATTTTCACAGCTTCAGTTATTGAACTTAATTGGCCACTTAAAAATATCAAACAACTTCAGAAAAATATGAATCTAGCGCCATTAGAAGCGTTTTTCAAAACTCTACGTTTTAGACTTCAGAAAATCCGTTTTTCGATAAATAATAACCAAGTTACAGCCAGTTGAAGTTGGCTGTAAACACCATTCAGCATCCTGATTTCAGCACTTTATCACAATCTAATCCGCTTAAACCATCGATACATTGAACATAAGCAATCAAGAACAGAATTACCAATCATATATCATCATATATATCATACCCATGCAAACCCTAATCATAACATATAGTTTTTATTACACAAAACGCAGCCTAATGTTTCTGGATTCCGCTAATCATCTTAACCGCAACTAGCATAAATAAATCGGCTAACAACATAACACTATATTCAAACATGATCAAGAGTTTATAATCCTATTATAACTTTGCAAATAATGATAACTCTAACCTTTTACACCGAAGATTAATGAACCGTGAGTGAGATGGGGAGCCGATGATCAAAGAGAATCGCGACCGAGAAGGAGAATGGCGAGGGGAGGGCTGCCGCGATCAAGAGGGATGTAGCTACCTGTTTTGCGATCGAGAGGCTGAATGGAGAGCTGCCGTCGGCTGTTTAGCTTATTAGGGTTTGTGTGTTTTGTTTGTGAAGCAATGCACATGCATGTATGTGTATATATAGCGCAAGGGGTAAGGAGAAAAGGGAAGGGTTTACGGTTTGGGGTGCTCGCGGCCGCAAGGGATTCGGGTGGGTCGGTTTGGGTCTATAACTTGGTCCTCAAGTTTCGATTAACTACTTGAGTCGCAAGGAAGTGAGGTCTATTCGTTTCGCGGCTCGGTCGATTCATTTATCTATTTATTATATCTACATTTTTCAACTAAAACAAATCACGAAATCGGAACACCACATAATAACGCACCAAGTTATAAACGTTTAAGACGTATCACGTAATTCGTTTGACAAGTACACGAAATAATCGTAATTATTTCGAGCGTGCAATTTAAGTCTCCGAATCAATTTAGCATAGGAACGAATAACCGTGAAGTAGTGCGTTTAAGATGTCTGAAAAACAGGGATGTCACATTATCCCCATGTTGAAAGAATTTTCGTCCCGAAAATTGAGTAAACGCGGTTTAGAATGCAGCGTACATGTTTAGAGTGCCACGCACAAAGATTTAGTTCGTTAACAATGGTACGCGAAATTACAAGAAATTCCCAGGTTGTCACATCATCCCCATGTTAAAAGAATTTCCGTCCCGAAAATTTAGTTGCTGGTATCGTTAGTTTGCTGCTCAACTCCGGTCCACGCTTAGAGTCCCAACGAACCTTGACGATTGGAATCTTGCTATGCCTTCGAGTCTTGATCTCACGATCCATGATCTCGATAGGTTGTTCCACAAAGTGCAGTCGTTCATCCACTTGAATCTCATCCAATGGAATGACTAGGGTTTCATCTGATAGACACTTCTTCAGATTTGACACGTGAAAAACGTTGTGAACTCCACTGAGTTCGGCAGGAAGGTCTAATTGATAAGCTACGGGTCCAATACGTTTCAAGATCACAAACGGACCTACGTACCGTGGGTTTAGTTTGCCTCGTTTTCCAAAGCGGATTACACCCTTCCAGGGCGACACCTTCAGTAGGACGCGGTCGCCTACTTGAAATTCGAGCGGTTTGCGCTGTTGATCAGCGTAGCTTTTCTGTCGATCTCGTGCCGCCGCCATGCGGTTTCTGATTTGTACAATCTTTTCAGTAGCCTCAAGTATCAACTCAGGGCCTGTGAGTTGACTGTCACCGACTTCTGCCCAACAGACTGGTGATCTACATTTACGACCGTATAATGCCTCAAACGGTGCTGCCAATATATTCATGTGGTAACTGTTGTTATACGAGAATTCCACTAAAGGCAGGTGGATTTCCCAACTATTCCCGAAGTCTACTACGCATGCCCTAAGCATGTCTTCCAAGGTCTGTATGGTCCTTTCGCTTTGACCATCAGTCTGAGGGTGATAAGCTGTGCTCATATCTAAGCGTGTGCCCATCGCTTTCTGAAGTGACTGCCAAAAGTTGGACGTGAAGCGAGCGTCTCTGTCTGAGATGATGGACGTTGGCACTCCGTGCCGAGAAACTACTTCCTTTATGTAGATGCGAGTCAACTTCTCCATCTTATCTGTTTCTTTAATAGCTAGGAAGTGTGCGGACTTAGTTAAACGATCCACGATTACCCAGATGGTATCACAACCACCCAAAGTTCGTGGGAGTTTAGTGATGAAATCCATCGAGATCTGATCCCATTTCCACACTGGGATCTCAGGTTGTTGAAGTAGCCCCGATGGCTTTTGATACTCCACCTTGACTTTTGCACAAGTCAAACACTTGCTCACGTAGGTGGCTATATCAGCTTTCATGTTGGGCCACCAATACGCAGCTTTAAGGTCTTGATACATCTTATCCGAACCAGGATGGACAGAGTATCGGGATTTGTGAGCTTCGTCCATGACTAGCTTTCTGAGGTCTCCGTAGAGAGGTACCCATATGCGATTCATGAAATACCGGGCTCCATTGGGTTTTACTTCCCAATCGCGTTCCATCTTTCCGACCGATTCGGCTTTGATGTTTTCTTCCTTAACTGCTTCTAACTGTGCGTCGCGTATCTGTTCGGGTAATCCCGAATGAATAGTGAGCTGTAGTGCTCGTACCCGATGAGGTTTCAAGTGTTCCTTCCTACTGAGGGCATCAGCTACCACGTTAGCTTTACCTGGGTGATACCGAATGGCACATTCATAATCGTTCAAGAGCTCGACCCAGCGACGCTGTCGCATGTTCAACTCCTTCTGATCAAAGATGTGTTGGAGGCTCTTGTGGTCTGTAAAGATTGTGCACTTCGTTCCATAGAGGTAGTGTCTCCAAATCTTAAGTGCAAACACTACTGCTCCCAATTCCAGGTCATGTGTTGTGTAGTTTTTCTCGTGAACCTTCAATTGTCGGGACGCATACGTGATGACCTTATCGCGTTGCATGAGTACGCATCCCAATCCCTGAATGGAAGCATCACAATATACTACAAAATCATCTGTCCCTTCCGGCAAGGACAGAATGGGTGCACTGCAAAGTTTCTGTTTCAGCAATTGAAATGCCGCTTCCTGCTTGTCACCCCAAGCATACTTGATGCCTTTCTGGGTGAGGGTAGTAAGCGGTTGCGCGATCTTTGAAAATCTCTCGATGAAACGTCTGTAGTAACCAGCCAAACCCAAAAATTGGCGGATCTCCGTCGGTGTCCTAGGTGCATCCCAGTTTTTGATAGCTTCAATCTTGGCAGGGTCGACGTGGATACCCTTTTCATTTACGATATGCCCGAGAAACTGAACTTCCCGAATCCAGAAATCACACTTTGAAAGCTTGGCATATAGTTTCTCCTGTTGAAGTAATCCCAGCAGTAATCGTAGATGTTCAGCATGTTCTTCTTCACCTTTAGAGTAGATGAGTATGTCATCGATGAACACAATGACAAACTTGTCGAGGTATGGTTTACACACATGGTTCATGAGGTCCATGAACACCGCGGGTTCGTTGGTGAGACTGAAGTGCATGACCAAGAACTCATAATGGCCATACCGAGTACGAAATGCCGTCTTAGCGATATCCTCCTCCCTGACGCGTAACTGGTGGTAACCGGACCGTAGATCAATCTTGGAGTAGTAGCTTGACCCTTAAAGTTGGTCGAAGAGATCGTCGATGCGAGGTAATGGGTACCGGTTCTTAACAGTAACCTTATTGAGTTCCCGGTAGTCGATGCACATGCGGAAGGTCCCGTCCTTTTTCTTGACAAAAAGGACTGGAGCTCCCCATGGCGAAGCGCTAGGTCGGATAAATCCTTTTTCTAACAGCTCCTGAAGTTGGGTAGACAGCTCCTGCAGCTCGGCTGGAGCTATGCGGTATGGGGCCTTGGCGATAGGAGTTGCATGGTTCGCCAATTCAATTTCAAACTCCAATTGTCGATGTGGCGGAAGACCAGGTAACTCCTCTGGGAATACATCAGAAAAATCACGGACGACGGGATGTCTTCTATACGTTTCTCGTCCTTAGGCTGTTCGGTAACCAGTGCGAGTAAAGCGAAAGAGTTCTTCCTCCGAAGATACTTCTGCGCTTGCATGTAAGAGATGATGTTTGTGACGGCGCCTGCCTTCTCGCCTTGCACCGTCAAGATTTCGTCGTTAGAGAGCGGAATACAGATAGATTTTTCGAAACAGAGAACTTCAGCTCGGACGTCGGATAGCCAGTCCATTCCGACTACCACGTCAAAACTACCCAGGGTAGTTGTCATCAGATCAATGGTAAAGGTGTGACCCGCGAGTTTGAGTTGACAGCCGGATACTATATGGGTCACATCCACAGATTTACCATCGGCGAGTTCTATGACGTAAGGGGCCTCTAGAGGTTTGGGCGTGAGATTTAGGTTCTTCCTAAAAGACTCAGATATAAAACTCCTATCCTCACCCGTATCAAAAAGCACAGTAGCAAAATGTTCATTAAGGGGAAACTTACCGGTGACCACGTTCGAGTCCTTTCTGGCCTCTCCGCGGCCCAACGTAAATGCGCGACCTTTGGCACCTCCCGTGCCACCATTTCCATTATTGTTGCTGTTATTGTTGTTGTTGTGGTTATTGTGGTTGTGGTTGTTCCCACCATTGTTGTTGGTGTTACGCAGCTGTGGGCAGTCTCTTTTGAAGTGGGCAGTGCTACCACACTGATAGCATCCCCGGTTAACACCCTGCTGCTGACCCTGGGGTTGATTTTAGTTTTTTCGGGACATGATTTCCCCGCGACAATCCTTTGCCGCATGTCCCACTTTGCCACATCGTTGGCAGCGATTCCCGGCACAAGGGCCGTGATGATGAAGATTACAGCGATTGCACTGCGGCTTTCGACCTACATAGCCGCTTGCGTTCTGGTTGTTGTTGGCGGGCTGATTATTGTGACCCCGGTGGCTGTTGTAATTATTGAACCATTTCTGGTTCCCCTGTTGTGGCTGGGATGACGAAGACTGTCGAGCAGACGAGTCTTCAAACTTTCTTTTATTATCAGGGGCAACTTCAGTCGTACCCCGAGTTGGCAACTTCTTTTGTTCCACCGCCTTATCGGTGAGTTTGTGCGCCAACCTGATTGCTTGATGCTCAGTTGCAGGGTTACTAGCCATTACCATACCCTGAATCTCAGGGACCAGACCCCCAAGGTAGAACTCGAGTCGTTTCTCAACAGTGTTGGCCAGATCGGGACATAGAAATACCAAGTCGTGATGTTTCGCTGTGTATGCTTCGATTTCAGATCCCACCATCTTGTGGTTCCATAATGTTTGCTCCAACTGTTCAACTCTGTCTCGCGGACAGTACTCTTCTTTGATTAGGGCCTTAAACTCGGCCCAGGCCATTGCATTTGCAGCAATAAGTCCACGCGTTTGGACTTGTGCATTCCACCAAGTTAGTGCCCCATCTTCCAATGTTGAGGCTGCATACTTGACCTTGTTGGCCTCCAGACAGTTGCACATTTCAAACACTGATTCGGATTTTTCGATCCAGCGGACCAGTCCTATGGGTCCTTCTGCCCCCGTGAATTTGCTTGGCTTCGCGTCGAGGAACATCTTGTAGGGGTTAAGACCCCCTCCTGCTGACAGAGGACAGGTAGTCAGCGAGGAATTTTACTAACCCAACTATTAGATTTTCCCATGAAAATTTAATAATGGTTACCTGCCGGTTGGTTTTGAACACCCGCTAGAGCTGCATTCACGTGCTCTTGGATCATTGCAGCTAATTCTTCGGGCGTCAGGTTAAGGTTTCCGCGACGTCCAGTTGCCATTTAGTTCTTCGTAAGACAACATAAACACACACCGATAAGTCTATATATCCAATATAGTTATCCTATTCCATACTTAAATAATTCCTCAAGTTATGTCAACCCAAATAAATTAAACAGTCAAAAGAAATACTCGATTAAATAAAATTTCAACGTCTTACAAAGAGCCAACCAAACATATGAGTTTACTATAAAGTCTCAAGTTTAAACATAAGTAGGAAAATAAATAGACTGAAGGAAAGTAAATAAAATAAGCGAGACGTGTCAGTCTTCTACGTCTCCATCTCCCAAATCGCTATCGTTACCGTCATCCTCCGCGGCATTTCCAGCCTCTACAGTTGGGTCTTCCTCCGGATCCTCCTCTGGATCCTCCTCTGGATCCTCCTCTACCGGCACTGGAGGGGCCGGTGCTGGTGCAGGTACTGGTACGGGTGCCTGATTCTGTTCTAGTTCTTGAATTCTCCAGCTAGACTCAAGAACTCTGTCTTCTAGCCAGTCAGCCCTTAGCTGCTCAGCACGAAGATCTCTGGCTAAAGTGTTACGAGCTATCTTACTCGTATGTTGCTCTTACTCGAGCGATCCAGTTTTACCTGTCAATTGTCGTATCATCCATCCCTGTGCTAGGATGGTTTCATGCATTCTTTCTAATTGTTCTTATTGTTTCCGTATCATATCTCTAAGTAGGTCGCTCCCTACTTCTACCGAGTTAACCGGTTCGACCGGCACAGCGATGGTCGGGCGTTAGGACGACTTCTCCCAGCTGAGCGTGTCTCCACGCCATAAGATGGTGAGGGTTCCACCATAGGTGCCTTTCCCGGCGCCCTTGGTTACGAAAGTTTGTCGGATGATGATGATGATGACATTGCCTGTTAGGTTGTGTAGTTAGTTACGAGTTGCATTCATTTCTTACTATGCATTCATATTCTACATAACACAGTTGTGGTACACCACATAACAAGATATAACAGTTCGGTGCCAAACTACGTCTAGTGTCGTGTAATCAGTTATAGTTTAGGTCTACTTTTAATGCATACCTGGTTCTCTATAGCTAGAGGCTCTGACACCAATCTGTCACACCCTCAATTTCCACTTGCTGAGTTTTACCACGAGGCGTGTGAAGAAACCAGAATCTGAGACACTAGTAACGTCGAACGACTCTATATGATTTGTTAATACGTTTTCCAAAATCATTTGTTTAACCATTAATAGTTAATTTTAGATTGCCTTAGTTTGGTTTCAATGTTTAGCGGAAGCATTAGTTTTTAAAGTTGACGGAAACATAAAGATAAAGTAAAGGAACGGGCGCCAACACAAACGCCAAAACTAAAGAAAAACCCAAAACAATGTTTGTAAATGAGACTCGATAAAAGATGTCTTGATCAATGCAAGTGAGTGCACCTAGAGCTCCTAGCGTCCTGAGAAACATGTAAAGAAACAAGTGTCAACATTAAAGAAGAGTGAGTTCACAGGTTTTCATTTGTTTCCCCCGTTATCCCTAACCCGGGATAACGATTTAGTTCCATTATTCCCAACCCGGAATAATACTGATAGTTCCATTATTCCTTACCCGGAATAATAATCATGTTCCATTATTCCTAACCCGGAATATAACGTTGTTGGTTCCATTATCCCTAACCCGGGATAATATTGTTGATTCGTAATTAAGTTCAATGTTAATATATATAGGTAGCTAGCCTAAAGTTATGCCACGTAAGTGTTCACGATCGAAGCTGACTGTTGTGCCTCCGTGTTGCCAGGCCTATCACTGACCATGGCGAAGTTAGGCCAAATTATTCACCCGTTGACCATACCCGGTCGGCTAGCGCGACTAGCTCGGATGGGGCTTGTCGGGCCCAGTAGTACTACTTATAATTTCCCCGCTATCTAAACCCAATACTAATGATCCGAGAGATCGTCGAGGACTTGTGTGATATAGCTGCTTAGTGACCATAACGTACATTAACATTAACTTAGTTACCGAATAGTTTAGTGATGTTAATTTCGTATAACGTAAAGAGATAGAGTTGTAGAGTGTATACATGTTTCTCCCCTTGTTGTTTAAAACCGGATAAAATTAGGGTCGTGAACTCACCTTTAGTTGCTCGGTTAGTGTAACACAGATGTAGCAAATGATGGGACCGCTAATTGCGTCCTAACAAGTCAATTGATTTAGAGTTAGTGTGCGATCACACTGATACAAGTCCTACACATACTAACACACAATGCGGTACATACAATGACAATTCCTAAGACTCAAATCATGCATGCAAGTATCATCATGCCAATATAGTGATCAAAACAATTTATCATGAACACAATCAATCCATACAACACTTTGGTACATACATTCGCAAGTTATCAAGTTTTAGCTTATATACTCATAATTAGGCTGTTTTCAAGGATTTTTATAAAATAGTTCCAACATTCCAAAAATTCCAATTATTTTACAGAAGGTGTCAACTATACTGTAGAATTTTATATAAATTTTTCAAGTCCTAATACTTTACCAATTTTTCATAAATATTAATATACTAGGCTGCAGTCAGATTCGTCACTTTCTGACTGCAGTCCATGGGAGAATTTATTTAAAAATCACCGTTCATCCAATTAACAAAATTCCAGTAGGAGTTTCCCGGAAATTTCCATATCTAGTTGCTGTACAAATTTCATGATTCGACTCGCTACAGATTATTAGATCCGACTCGATAAACAACTAACAAAATTTTCAGAATTTTCACAGCTTCAGTTATTGAACTTAATTGGCCACTTAAAAATATCAAACAACTTCAGAAAAATATGAATCCAGCGCCATTAGAAGCGTTTTTCAAAACTCTACGTTTTAGACTTCAGAAAATCCGTTTTTCGATAAATAATAACCAAGTTACAGCCAGTTGAAGTTGGCTGTAAACACCATTCAGCATCCTGATTTCAGCACTTTATCACAATCTAATCCGCTTAAACCATCGATACATTGAACATAAGCAATCAAGAACAGAATTACCAATCATATATCATCATATATATCATACCCATGCAAACCCTAATCATAACATATAGTTTTTATTACACAAAACGCAGCCTAATGTTTCTGGATTCCGCTAATCATCTTAACCGCAACTAGCATAAATAAATCGGCTAACAACATAACACTATATTCAAACATGATCAAGAGTTTATAATCCTATTATAACTTTGCAAATAATGATAACTCTAACCTTTTACACCGAAGATTAATGAACCGTGAGTGAGATGGGGAGCCGATGATCAAAGAGAATCGCGACCGAGAAGGAGAATGGCGAGGGGAGGGCTGCCGCGATCAAGAGGGATGTAGCTACCTGTTTTGCGATCGAGAGGCTGAATGGAGAGCTGCCGTCGGCTGTTTAGCTTATTAGGGTTTGTGTGTTTTGTTTGTGAAGCAATGCACATGCATGTATGTGTATATATAGCGCAAGGGGTAAGGAGAAAAGGGAAGGGTTTACGGTTTGGGGTGCTCGCGGCCGCAAGGGATTCGGGTGGGTCGGTTTGGGTCTACAACTTGGTCCTCAAGTTTCGATTAACTACTTGAGTCGCAAGGAAGTGAGGTCTATTCGTTTCGCGGCTCGGTTCGATTCATTTATCTATTTATTATATCTACATTTTTCAACTAAAACAAATCACAAATCGGAACACCACATAATAACGCACCAACTTATAAACGTTTAAGACGTAGCACGTAATTCATTTGACAAGTACACGAAATCATCGTAATTATTTCGAGCGTGCAATTTAAGTCTCCGAATCAATTTTGCGTAGGAATGAATAACCGTGAAGTAGTGCGTTTAAGATGTCTGAAAAACCGGGATGTCACATATAGTACAGAGCAAACCGCTGAGCATCTTATGCTGATGTCACATTGAAAGTGACATGTAACAAGCTAAAACAAACTACAACATCCACTAAGCTAAACACTGCTATAAACTATATAATACAACGTCTGTTAGTAAGCACTGATGAGATATCCTTTGTTGGGCTTCAGCAGAGCTTTGCCTTGGCAGACCTTTGACCTTTGTCTTTACAGAGGTTGGCTTCAGCAGATGTTCATTTATTATAAGGATCAGAGGTTGTAGAATATTTTGGCTTTCCATCATCTGTTCTTTTCGTAAGGTTAAATTTCCAACAAGGCAACTAGTTCAGACTCCTCACAGAGCTCCTGCCAAGCAATATAATCACTAAGCCCTAACAATAACATTGCACCTCACAGCTATTGAGATTAGTAGAACACTTAAACTTATTTAATTATCGATTACCATTTCTAAGGTATATTGGGCAATTAACCTTAAGTATTACAAAATAATGTTATAATCTAGCATGAACCTATTATGTGAAAGACATTCACCAAGACTCATACAAAGCAACAAAAGATAATTAAACACTTCTAAGCATGCAAACACATCAAACCAATAAACGAGTCGACTACTTTCGCAAATAATCCATAAATAACTGAATATCCATAATAAAAATCAAAACTTTACAAACTAATCATCCAATATTGGCAGAAAATAAGTTTAGCCAATCATAGTCATTGAAACAATCAATACGAGAGTATTTTCATGAACATGAAACATGATCGAAAACAAGAAACGAAGAAAATAAGAAACCCGAATAGTAAAACACGACCCAGATGCTATCCTTTGCTTCAAACCTCCAACCGGTTGCTTCAAGCTCTAAAAAACGCTCCAAAAAGCTCCAATTTTTCACCCAGGTTGATGCAGATTCGTAACTAGGGTTTTTTACTCCTTTGTAATGATGATTATATATATTCTTAAACAAGAACCGAACTTCAACAACATATCTGTCATGAAATAAACCCCCGTCACGCTACGCGGCGGGCCCTCCATATAAGCGTCGCGTAGCGTGGCGCATGAATTTTCAAAAATAATATTTAATTGCCTTCATGCTACACAAAGGCCTTTCCTATCTATGTACGGGCTCTTTTTCCAGATTTCCTTGATTTACATTCCCATTCAGCTACGTCACGACCTTATTCTTGTTGCTAACACTTTTTCAGCAGCGTTTTCCCTCTTTTCAGCAACCGAGACCTGCAAATAACCAAACTATCAAAAGAAACTAATTCTACATAAAAACCAAAATAAACAAAACGAAAACTATACAAACTCTACACGATAGATGTATGTATTTTGCAATACATCAGATATCCCCATTCTTACTCTTTTTTGGTCCCTGAAAAAAAGATATATGCAAACGAAATCATAGTCAAAGCAATAGTCTGTCACAACCCTGGTCGTAGCAGAAGCGCAAACGTGTGATTATGAGGTAATCATTGCATCCAATCAAGTAAACAAGTATAAATCGACAACAATGCCAAACTGATATATATAAATTTGTAACCAATATTTACAATTTACCAAAAGTAAATTCCATAGTTTTCATGGTTTCACATTGTCAACAAAATTATAGTTTGAAATAAATTACGCCAAAATAAGGATTGTTTTCATCGTAAAAGCATATCGAGGTTTTGACTCCTATATACACATACGAGGTTGGGATATAAAAGGAAAATCCTCCAAAAGGTGGCATTCGTTGTCATGTCATTCCCATGTTCCCAAAGTATTTCACCGGCTCAAGTCTTGTGTCTTGAAATACATGTAATTTTAAAAAGTCAACAAAAGTTGGCGAGTTTATGTAGTTAATGTTTTCTTATAAAATGTCATCCTTGTAATCCAGTAATGAAATCTGAGTATGTTATTAGCATTCATGGAGTTTAAGGATCTATTAGTGTGTAGCTAGCACCCTGACATATGTGCCATAAGTAAGTAACCAAACCAAGTAACCAAACCGAGACAACTCTTGACATCAATTGGGATCACAAAAGCACTCCTAAAGGGTTAACAAACTAGGAATGGAGCGCGTCTCAAACTCGATAGATCTATACCTTTTGCACCTTGGTCACTAAGTGATTAATGGTTACTCTTGTCATCATCCTACTTACGCACATTGATCGTGTTATCATCTAACCCCATAGCTAACATACCATTTGTTATGGCATGTATTTCCCCTCGATAGTTTTAAAACAAAACTTTGAAATAATTGAATGGAGGGACATGAACTCACAACTTTGCGTTCCGTACGTCGTACTTATCAAAGTTCTATGTCTGTACACATGTGTAACCTACATGTGTATTAACTTCATTAGACACCTAGGTCTCATTGGACCTCGTACTAGTTGTTCATCTTGAATTCTTGTTGTGTATATATTTATCACATTAGAACAACTTTTAATGTTATCATAGTGTTGGTAGTTCGTTTGTTCGATTAATATTTTTTATACATATAATTCTCAAATATATATATATATATATATATATATATTGTGAGTCTTAGATCGTGTGTGAACGGGCCTCGCCCTTCACATGTCCTCGTGCCTTGCACGCGTGTCATTTGGCCTAGCCCATGTCATTTATGTCATTGGGCCTAGCCCATGTAGTTTATGGCATTGGGCCTAGCCCATGTCTTTATGTGATTGGGCCTAGCCCATGTAATTCATATCATTAGGCCTAGCCCATGTAATTCATGTCATTGGGCCTAGCCCATGTCTTTATGTGATTAGGCCTAGCCGATGTAATTTATGTCATTGGGCCTAGCCCATGTCTTTAGGTGATTGGGCCTAGACCATGTATTTTATGCCTTTGTGTGGTTGGGCCTTGCCCATGTCTTTTATATAGTGGGCCTTCCTCGTTTAGACTTTTGATGAGCTGTGGGTTGAGACTGTTGAACTGAAGAAGGCGTAGGTTGCGATTCGACTATAGTATCTTCAGCTGATACTCTTTCAGCTATTGTAGTACTTGATGGTTGTGGTTCTGGAACTGTAGCAGTTCTGTCATTACAGGTTGAGTTTCCTCCATTGTAAAGGAAGTATTTGTAGACGAACTCCTCTGTTTCTTTCTATTCTTCTCTCCAACTGAAGTACCTACATCATTAGCACCACAATTTCCATTAATATCACCATCATCACCATTTCCCTTTTTAAGACCAAATATATCTTTAATCGTTTTCTCCAAGATAGGTTCTTCATTATCAGAGTCACTGTCATCATGGCGCCGCTTGTCGTTTTCTGGTGTAACATAATCATCATTTGCCAAAAAATAGATCAAATTTCTGAGGATGTGTGCTTTCCGTGTAGCGTTTTGCTATAACACCTTTAAAGATTTTCAATGAATGTTCCATCATAACTTCTACTTTTAGAACATCATTGTCATTCTTCGGAAGATTTGGATGTTGCATATTTAAGATCATCCGAAGAAAACGGGGATTCATCCAAAACTTGTTTCCATCATAACAAGTTCGACTAAGGTTCTCCTTCATGTTTGCGAAAATATACTTTGAAACACTGAACGGTTTGTTCAATGTCAAAGCTATCATCATTCCAACCAAGTCATTATTTTCCATGTCATAACCACTTCGTCTATTGCTCAAAAACTGAATTAGAACATGTAGAAAGAACTTGTATTGGAGTGGTAACCATGCTTTGTTGATTTGTCCTACCAGAAAGTCTCTGACACACTTCATACGCATGAAACATCCACGTTGACACTTCAACGCCACTGAGAATGGAGCTTCAGGATCATCACCAAGCTGCAATACTGAGTTAATGATTTCGGTAGTCACGTCTACATCCAAGTTGTTTACTTTTCCGTGAATGACTTCCTTCCCATTAACTTCAATGACTTTAGTTGAATCCAAAAATTCCTTGATCAACATCTTGTACACTGTAGTCTTGTGCGTGATAGCATAATGTATCCTTGAGTCGCGCATAAACTTCCTTATACCGTTGTACTCAGTGAATTTGTCTTCCGGATCCAAGTAGGCCACCATGTTATGTTTTGACTCAGACATAATTTCCACTTTTGACTTGTCAGTTCTCTTCGTTGCTGGTTTTCTTTTATATTCTCTTTGTTCTATTCTGTACTCAAAAGTTAATTATAATTAGAACATAAATTTATCAGGGAATATACACGAAAATTTTATTTCAATTTTTCGTATATATGTATTCCCTGAACGAAGAAATACTGACTCATACGAATAACAATCACTTCGTACGAAAACAACTGATTTGAACAAACAAATTACCAAGACACATAAGTCACCGATTCGTACGAGTAAGTGGCTTGTGCGAGTCAAAGCTTACTTCGTGCGAATTAGGTTATCTGTTTGTGAACCCCACTTTAAGATTAGATTATCTCTGAAAAACTTATATTTCGTTAAGGATTTCTTTTCTTAAAGTTTGTTGTTCTAATGTCAGTTATGGTCTTAAGTTGTTCATCTTCAAAGTATGCCAAACATTTTTAAGAATACCTTAAAGAAATCAAAAACAACTTGAAAGGAGGTGTAAGGATGATGTGAGCAAAGTGAAAGTGAAGTTCCACCACATAACTTCATTTCCTTTTATACCACATCATAACTCGCACGAAATACCCTTGGATCGTATGAAGCACTGCCCTTCGTACAAACCATCATTGGTACATTCGTACAAGATACACACACTCATACGAAATACCTCTGATTCATACGAATCCAAGTTGTTAATAAAACTGGATTTCAGTTCTTCGAGGACCTTAGGTTTTTCGTTGACCTGTTTAGAACTTTGCACATATCCACACAAATACAAAGTTATGTTAGGAAAAGTTCTTTTAAACATATTTTGTTTCTTTGAGATGGGTTTACTCACTGTAAAAAGGTACTTTTATGAAGTTGTTATATCTAAGCGAATGGTTTTTAGGATGGATCTTGGTACAAAACCTTTGAGCTTCAATTTTGGCTAATTCAAAAAGGAACTTATTTTCACAACTAAGTAAACTAAAATAAAACAACTACTAAACTATAAACTATATAAATACCAGATATAGAGTTTCAAGGTAAGTGAATCACACCGCTTTTAATCTTGTCAAAAACAGGTTTTGTTATTAAATTAAATAAATAAGTATTCTGTTATGATTATTGGTATTGTTGTCCACGTAAGCTCAACTTACAGATGTAATCATGATTAGGAGATATGATTAATGTATGATTTATACTTGCTAGCCGGTGTTCAACCACTTCACGACACATGCCCGTATCAAGATATGCTCGAGAGAAAATCTTACCGGTGAGTATATTGCTTATCATATATTTTGACGTATATGATGTGAGATACTCACTTATTTTGATTGAAAACAAGTCCTATGTGATTAGATCACTTATTGATGAGGAACTTGATTTTCATATGCATGCAGGGCACAGGAGTAATTCCATGAACATGTTAGTACCATCTTACCGACAAAGAGACGAACTTAGCTCTCGTATAAAGCTGTGATATTTTATCACTTATTTTTGGGTGAATGTGATATTTTTATCACTTATTGAATGTCGTATGCAGTATTTACACGTATATATGGTATCATGGAAGTTCTAGACTTGCGTCACCGTTTTTTTCGGCAAAAGATTCAACCATGATACCCAGATGATAAGTCAGCATTAAGACCGCATATCTTAGATCCTCGGCACACTATCAAACGAAATTTCGGTACCAATACGATATGCCAATGAATTGTTCCCACCTGGCTTGCACTCCGTTAAGTTTATATCAACCTACACATTTTAATCTGATTGTGAGCCTACCGATACATCATAAGTAAAGCTACTTATCAATTTTCGTTCTTTGTTCTTGATTGTTTATGACAGATCACTGGTGTATTTCATCATCTTCAGCTTATCTATCGAAGAAACTCATTTTTTATTTTAGGATTTTCGATTGTTTTTGTATTTTTCTGAAATTTTCTCCCCCTTAAATATAGAAGGTAAATAAAATAAAAGACATATTTTTTCATTTTCTGATGTTTTTGTATTTTCTTGAAAACTTCTCCCCCTAAAATATAAAACTAAGAAAAATGGAAAATCTTTTTGTAGTTTTTAGATTTTTAAGAAACTATTTACGAGAAAAATTTGCCAAAATGGATTACTCGGGTTTCACCTTGATGCCATTGACCAAAAGCAGATAGTCAAAATGAGATTTGTCAAAAGCTTTGGTAAACAGGTCGGCACGTTGGTGATCGGTGTAGATCTTAACAACACTGATAAGTTTCTTTTCATAACAATCTCGTATGAAATGATACTTAATCTTAATGTGTTTGGTTTTTGAGTGTTGTACAAGACTACGAGTGATCTGTAAAGCAGCTTTGTTATCAACAAAAATAGGAGTAGTTAGAAATTCAAAACCGTAGTCGCGCATTTGCTGTTGAATCCATAGAACCTGCGAGCAGCAACTAGAAGCAGAAATATATTCAGCTTCACAGGTAGATGTAGCTACACAAGTTTGCTTTTTGCATTGCCAAATGACTAGGCGATTTCCCAAAAACTGACATCCTGCTGATGTTGACTTTGCATCAATCTTGCAGCCGCCATGATCAAAATCATTGTATGCTGTCAGATCAAAGTTATCATCCTTAGGGTACCATAGACCAGTGTCTGGGCGACCCTTCAAATAACGAAAGATCCTTTTCACAGCCATCAAATGAGAAACTTTTGGACTGGACTGGTAGCGAGCAAGAAGATATGTTGGGTACATTATATCAGGTCTCGAAGCAGTAAGATACATAAGAGATCCGATCATTGCACGGTAGAGAGATGGTTCCCCATGTTCACCCATTCCGTCAAGAGTAATCCCATGATTCTGAGCTAATGGAGTTCCCAAAGGCTTTGAGTCTTCCATTTTAAATCGTTTGAGAATATCCCCGACGTACTTGGTTTGATGAATGAAGATTCCTTCCTTTGATTGTTGAACCTGCAAACCTAAGAAGAAAGTCATTTCTCCCATGGCGCTCATCTCGAACTTCTCCTGCATAACCTACTCGAATTCTTTGCACATTCGTTCGTTGGTAGACCCAAAAATAATATCATCAACATATACTTGCACTAACAGCAAATCCTCGTTCCTTTCCTTGATGAAGAGAGTACAGTCGATCAATCCTCGTCGAAAACCATTCTTTAGAAGATAGGTGGACAACGTTTCATACCAAGCCCTTTGAGCTTGATGAAGACTATATAACGCCTTGTTGAGAAGCTAAACCTTATCAGGATGGATTGGATCTTCAAAACATGGCGGTTGCTCAACATATACCTCTTCCTTAACCACACCATGAAGAAATGCACTCTTAACATCCATTATGCATAAGCTAGAAAATTCTTATGGCCTCAAGTCGTGCAACCAGTGCATAAACTTCATTGTAATCAATGCCTTCAACCTGATTAAAGCCCTGGACAATCAATCGCGCTTTGTTTCTCAAAATAACACCTCGGTCATCCTTTTTGCATTTGTACACCCATCATGTACCAATCTTCTTGTAGTTATCAGGTATGTCAACTAACTTCCACGCACCCAACTTCTGAAACTGCTGAAGTTCTTCCTGCATGGCTTCAACCCAAGAGTCTTCTTTCATTGCCTCCTTCCAAGATTTTGGTTCAAATTGGCAAACATAGCAGGCAAAACACCAATCGTTCTGTCCCCCAGATTCTCTTATTTCCGAGTACAGGCCAGCATTCTGGTTGTTTCGAAGCTGATTACGCGTCTGAACTCCACTTTGGACATCTCCAATAATATTCTACTGAGGATGGGTATTATGGATTCGAGTTTCTGGAGCATCGGGAACTCGAGAGTTTATACCCAAATTGTTGATATTCAGTTCAATAGTCAAATCGAGTGTTGGATTTGATGAGGATGTAGATGCATGACCTTCAGTCGTCCCTTGAGGTTGTATATTTGACGTGACATCTGAAATTCCAGGGACCGCACCAGAGGTTGCTTCATTTGCATCATGAAACTCATCATCTTCTGATGAAACATTATAATCTGCAGCATCTTCGAATTCCTCATTTTGAACAAGATTGTTAACCGAATTCGACACTTGAGGGTTAACAATAATTGGTCGAACTAATGACGGGTCAACTGTTGTATCACTTTCCAGTAACATTTGAGCCGCAGCAGATGCATCATCAAAAGTTGGCAGATTAAAGGAGTCGAACAGTCCATCGTAGTCAAACATCCAAGGAGCACCCGGAGCTCTTACTGATTTTGTGTATCTCTGAACCTTGACTTTACCCAATTCTTCAATCTTCTTCAAAGACAAATTCCACACCCTGAAATTTGGAGTAGCATATCCAAGAAAGAAGCACTCGATAGCTTTCGAACCAAACTTTCCATGTGGATCAATCATAGTGCATGGAGCTCCAAAAGGTTCTAAGAAAGAAACATCTGGTTTCCTTTTATATAGCAACTCAAAACATGTTTTCCCATGTCTCTTCATCGTTAGAACTCTATCATCGTGTAACATGTAGTAGCAATAGCTTCTCCCCAATATTGAATGGGAAGTTCTGATTCTACTAACATGGTTCTTGTTGTTGCAATCAGAGTTCTATTCTTCCTCTCGGAGACACCACTCTGTTGTGGAATGTAGCGAGAACTCTACTCATGCAAAATGCCCTTTGAAGAACAGTACTCATCCATAACTTGATTCTTAAATTTGGTGCCATTGTCGACTCTGATTCTCCTTACCTTCAGATTGTACAAATTTTCAAGCAGAGTTAGGAGATTCTTGAGGATTTCGGGAACTTCACTCTTGTGTGCCAACATATTCACCCATGAAAATCTGGTGTAGTTATCAGTAACTACTAAATAGTAGGAATCACCAAAGGTAGTCTTGTGTTTCATAGGTCCAAAGAGGTCCATATGAAGACGTTCCAGAGGCATATTCACTGTGTTGATCTTCTTCACAGGATGAGATTTTCCTGCTTGTTTTCCTTTCTGGCACGATACACAGATGTCTTGAAGATGAAATTTCTTGGCTCGTACACTATTCACAAGATTATTCTTCACCAAATAGTTCATTTTCCTCAGGTGAATGTGTCCCATTCGTCTGTGCCAAGAGATTGATTCCTTTTCAGTGGCTTTTGAGACAAACATGTGACTTGCGCAGACGTTGTAATAGCTTGGCTCATATCAAGAATATACAAGCCGTTAATTCTTGGAGCCGATAAAAGAATCCATTCTTTGGGGATCTTGAATTCGGCTTTCAGTACATAACATCCGGTATCATCAAAATGCACCGTAAACTACTTGTCGCAGATTTGAGAAACGCTAAGAACATTGTGATCAATTTATCGCACATAATTGATCTTATCAAAACTCATAACACCATTGGAGACCATTCCCTCTCTAGTGATGTATCCACCTTTATCACAAGCAAAGGCAACATAACCACCCCGAATGCTTTTCACATCATATAAGAGTCGTAAGTCACCCGCCATGTGCCTCGATGCTCCACTGTCAACAATCCAATGACTATTCACAGTTCCTCCTAGAACATCCTACACATTTCAAAAACCAGATCAGTTTGAGATGGGGACCCAAGCCTTAGTGGTCTTGGGTCGCCCCTTATCATCAAGAAATGTGTTTTCTATTTCTTGATGTTTTCAAATTGTGAGCCTCCTCTTGAACCATCACCGGTTTTTGGTTTCCAAGATTTTTGAAATTTACCAGAATTACTATTATTTTACAGTTTTAGCAATTTCTGGTTTTATTAAATTTGAAGATCTTGGATTCCTTTCTGAAGAATCTAGTTTTAAAGCTTTTTCAATTGCTTTTACTTGTTTACGTCTCTGTTTTTCTTCTTGTTCCTTAACAATTCTTTTGTCTTGTTTTGGAGAAACATATCGACGTTGGCAAGTTGGTTCGGGAGGGATTCTTTCAACAAATCTTTGTTTGGCTAATAAAGGAGGAATTCATTGTTAGTGAGCTTGGCAAACAAACAAGTGAGATCTACTGCTTAAATGCCTTGAATTATATTGATAAACGTGAACAAGTACAGAGCAAGTAAACAGTTCAGCAGGGCTTCGCCACACAAAAAGAGTTCATAAGTTCTGACACAATACTCCTCTATTTATAGGTCGACATGACTCGCACAGGAGAGTGTGTAACTGAGTGTGACTCGTGCGAGTGGTTGCCTCGTACGAGTCATCTACTAACCAAATAAAATGTACATTAACATATACAAACTGACGTTCTAAGCCCTATATACATAAACAACATATCCTATACGTAGGCAATAGACATTATGCACCAACAAACTCCCCCTTGGATGTTGCCAAAGTCTTGGATAGTCTTCAAAAAATCTTCAAAAGTTCTGACATTTATCGACCAAAGAAACGTTTAGGCAGCTTGCGACGCTCCTCCAAAGCTAACGGCGTTTGATCTGTAGGAGGAGGTCGGTTAACTGTATTGCCAAACTGAAAACTTCTTAGTGATGCAATTCGTGTTCGCTCTGTGATCCTTTCTTCCTTCTTGCCTTTCTTCCTTTGCTCAATCTCCATCAGTTTCCTCCATGAAGTGTTCCATGTCGTACCTGAATGTACATCATTGGCAAAACAGACATTAACTATCTTTTTAAATTGGAGTTCTTGTTCTTTATCTCTCTCTTCAAAGCTAATCTTGTTGTAAAACAAGCATTCAATATCTTTCTTTGAACAGTTGACTAGCCACATCGGGTCTAGTACTCGAATGCCATGCCACAGCCTGTATATACGTTTGTGTGCTATGACGGCTTCGGTTAGCTCCTCTGTGATCTTCCAAGAATCATCATCTGGATGCACACATATAACAGCTTCTCCTGTATTCGGATCGTAGTGCCACCATTTGAAGATCTTGTAGAAGTCTTGTTCCATCTTTATAAGAGACATATTCTTCAACACTTTCGGCCTCTTTACGATTAGCGTCACGTCTTTCTCTTGTGTTACTAGATTGACTTTAGTAATTCGATTAGGGAAATGTGGCTTCAAGTGTTTAAAACCATGCGCAGCCTCAAGCTTTATCAGTTTCCATAGCCGCTGGTCGTGAAATCTCATCTTCAGATTTATCATCTTTGTTTGCACAAGCTCTTTAATATCTTAATACGACAGGGTCTTGATATCGCTCAAGTATCAAAAATACTGAATCCCATACTCCCTTTTAATAGCATAGAATTTTAGCTCCTCGATCCAGCCCCAGCTAATAATGTCTCCCAAAGAAATATCTGCATCACACGTAAAGAACGCTAAGGGACGTTTAAACTTTCGCTCAGCTGGTGCAACTTTGAACTACCGTTTCCTCATCTCAGCAATATCTTCAGCAAATGGTTGTTGAGGAACGGTCCCGTGTTTAACAGCTTCTTCAACTTTACGTTTCAATAGATCATCACTTTCAGCTGCAAACAAATCACTAAAAGTTGGAGAGTCATCTGTACCCTGATTGGCAATATCTGTATCATCTTCATCAGAATCATCCTCTACGACAACTTGATCATAGTCATGTGCATCAGAAACATGCTCCAAGACGTAATCAGCTGTCTCAAAAGCACTAATATCATTCAGCTCTACTTCAAAATCAAACTCAAAATTTTGTTCATCCACTCCCAGCATCTTAGCAATTTCTTCTTTGGAATAGTTGCGGACAAATTCCCCTTCCTCTACGTCATGCTCTAAATATAATATCTTCGGTTTTGGCATGACAGAAACGGTAGATATTTTGGTTACTAAGAAAATTCTTGCCTACTGAGCATCAGTAGGGCCTTCAGAACTTCCCTTATCACCACTTTCATTCACTTGATTTGCCGAGTCATCCAAATACACAGAATAATATATATCACCATTCACATTATGCTCTATTACATGGACACCCGTACCACCTAAATCATCATCACCTCCATCACTATCGTCATCCGACTT
Organism: Scalesia atractyloides; assembly: GCA_947069175.1. Classification (NCBI taxonomy): domain Eukaryota; kingdom Viridiplantae; phylum Streptophyta; class Magnoliopsida; order Asterales; family Asteraceae; genus Scalesia; species Scalesia atractyloides. The sequence goes on along the minus strand of CAMTDV010000001.1, from coordinate 47,910,088 downwards.
ATCAGAAAATAAATCATCAAAATCACCTAAGTCTTCAGCTTCTTTCTCAGGTTCTTCAACAAATTCATTAACCTCAGCTTCGATCTCTCTCTCTAACTTCCTCTTGTTTAGCCATTCATGATGCCTTGTTGAAATATTTGACGTGTCAATATCAACATCTTTTGGCTTACCCACCAATACAAACTTCTTTGAGATAGAATACACCATAATATCAGTAATTACTGGCGCAGATTCAGCTTCTGGCTCAGTTGTAGCAGTTACAGGATCCTCACCGACTTTTGATTTGCCTTTGCCTTTGCCTTGAGCATCAGATCATTCTTTATCAAGACGTTCGCGCTCTGCAACCCATTCTCTTGCTTCAGCTCGCTCGATTTCATCAATTTCCGCAGCAATGTTAATACCAAGCTTCTTTGTAAGTATCTTTTCAAATAGATTCATCCTTCGTTGGCTCCGGAGAAGTTCTTCTTCGTATTTGGCCATTCGAATCCTCAAACGCTCATTTTCAGACACAATACTAGCCAACATAGCTTCAAGATGTTGCTTTTCTGCTTTTAACCCGCTGAGCTGTTGCTGAAGTTCAGCTATTGATAGTGTTTAACATAACCTGCTTTTCCAATTCTTCAACACGTGGGTCGTTAAACACGTCAGCAGAAACAATCCTCCCCCCCCCCAAGAATATTACCGAAATCAAAATCAAAGTCAAACTATGGTTCGGATTGTGAGGGTTGTGGTGTCGGCTGCGATGTTGGTTGTGGTGGTGGTGGTTGTGGTGTTTGCTGACGAACTGGTGATGGTGGTTGTTGTGGAGTTGACTGATGTGGTGGATATGGTGGTATCTATGGAATCGATTCAACACGCTCTTCTTCCACACCTTTCTTTTGTATCTTTCTTTTTTATTTGTCTATCAGCGAATCCGAGCTTCTGACCGCCAGCCTTTTAAGTCGTTGAGAAGATTTCTTTGGAGTCTTTCGTACAGGATTGTCACTATCTGAGTGCGAAGGTACATATGTTGTGTCATCTTCTCCTGACGCTTTTGCTTTCTCTTCTCGGCTTTACGCTTTAGCTCAGCCTAACGTTCACTTTCACGTTCTTTCTCTCTTTCTTTTTCACCTGCTCGTCTATCTTCAGATTCAGTACTAAAAGATGGCGCGTCTTCAACTTCTCCTTCACGAACACCAAAAGCTTGTCTTTCAGTTTCTGCAGCCATAGCTTCAACGTTCTCTTCAGGATCAGATTCATCAATCAATCTTGAGCTTTAAACTACTTTCTTTTTCTTCTGAGGGGTAGTTGAGGAAGATGTGGATGCTTGTTTTCTCTTTGTCACCTTAACCTCCTTTTTCTCATCTTTTACAAACCATGTGCTTCTCTTCGCGATGAAACCATCCAGCGCTGCAAGCTCTTCATCCTCAGCACCGCTATCATCTTTCCTCCATTTCCCTTGTGGTAGAGTCACATAATCTTTGTCAATGATCGCGCCAAAAACTAGTTTTGCGTTGGGGAAAACTTTAAGATGCAAATTCATCTTCTTCAACGTTGAGCCATCCATATGCTCTAACTTCAAAATATCATATCTTTTCTTCTTCAGATTAGGATGCAAATGGTCAAGCAGCATTTGGATAAAACGAGGATACTGTAGGAACTTCTCTCACTGCGTGTTTTGGACCATTTGGGAAAAAATCACCTTCGAGAAGTTACACAGCAGGTTCAGCACAAGAGCGGTGATCACACACATATGGTAATCGACTAAATCATCGAATCCTCCTTTGCGATGACTTAGTGCATGTATAACGCAGTGTGCGATATATCTGAATGGTGCACTCAGGTTAGCCTTCTTAAATGGAGCAGCATTTACGAATCCGGCATAACCCATTCGGTAAAAACACCCTTTCACATGTATTCAGGAAATCCTGTAGGGTCATCTTCAGCATCATTGAAATCCAGCATGGTTCTGATTAAATCTTTAGTGATCTTAACCTGTATATCCTCATCATTAATCTTTACCACAGATACAATCGCATTCTCTTCCTCATCATACTCTGCCGCATTCCAGAAATATTCAGTATGTGAACGATACGCTAAATGACGATCCATGAGAGCTTTCGTGATGGGAATTCTGCTAAAAAAATCTATAACTTCTCGATAAGCAGCGATTTCTAGAATAGAATCATCCACAAGACAGCAGATATTATGGAACGGTGAAAATGAAGATTCTTGACCTACACGCATAGACATTTCAAACACTTAGAAAATTTTTCAAGAAAAATTCAACACTGAATCACTCGTATGATTCACTCATTCGTACGAGTCATGTATCAAGACAAAAATTAAGTCAGATTCAAAATCTCATTCATAGGAGTCATTAATCCGTACAGATGAACAATTATACTTAGCAAAATTTCAAAAATTTTGACCTGAACTTCTTCGTACGAATGATGCCTCGTACGAGTCATCAAGACTTAAACATTTAAGGATCTACTCGTATCAATACTCACTCGTACGAGTGAATTAGATACATCTACATTTTGAAAACTTGTTCGTACGAATGTATACTCGAACGAATTATAAACTGTACCAATAATACCTAGTTAAACTGAACTTAATACGTGTTGATTTTAACAAATTGAAGGTTGATTTATAGGTTAACAGAGCCGATTTTAACATTTTTTAATTCAATTTCATGTTTTACCAGTCCAATTTCCCTAAATCTACGTTTTATGTCCGTTTGGTCCAAATTCTGCATTATAACAGCTTAAAACGAGCATTAGTACCTTTCCTATTGCAAGAGGTGTGCAAATCAACCTCCCCAATGTCTAGATACACATGATAGATCAAGAAAATTAAGTGAATAGAACTGTTTCGCACAAAGTTCGCCCTCAACCGCATAGAGGCAATAGTCTGGCTCGTGCGAATGAGTGAACCTTTTATACTCATTCAACATTCACTCGTATGAGCGATGGCTCGTGCGATTGAAGGCTTTTGTTACTCGTACGAGTCAGTGTCACTCGTACGAGTCAGTTCTAACACTTTGTTAAAGAGTTTGATTTTTTATGAAATTTTATCTGTTAAATAACCAACTTAGTTAACCAAGTCCAAGGAAATGACCTTGGTTATCTGATTTACCTACCAAGTCCAAATTAATGACCTTGGTTGACCATTTTAATCAAAACAGATTTATTTAAAAAATATAAAGTTTCAAATTAATGAACTTTGTTGACGTTCAGGAAAACCCTTCTTTTCATATTAGCTCCCAACCCGTGGACTTCAACTTTCCTCCAGCAATCGTCGTTTTGACTTGAACTAACGGTGTTTTCATCATCGGTACACTTAAAACCTAAGATAAATTACTAAAATCTGAAAATCTTTTTGGTATTTTTTCTGAAAAGAAATAATAAGTAAAGATGTATATATATACATATTTTTATAAGTTTTGTGTTTAGAGGATCATATCAGATATTTAGATAAATCACGCGTACCATTGATCTTTGTAGTGTCATTAATTTCTTAAACAAATTTACCTAGATTACCAATATATTTATCCACTTAAACTTGTTCTTGTTTCTCAATTGTTTCAAGATATGTTAGGTAATATTAAGGAACATGAAGTAAATGTGTTTCCCATCTCAGAATATACTCCCGTATCGAGATTCCCAGAATATCATTTTATAGGTGAATATATCCAATTGATATATGTAAATGGGTGAATTGCGAGACCTTGAGAGCTCAGGTTAGTATTTCCATACAGACAAAGAGAGCAAGGCTCGTCTTTAGGTGGTGTTCCATTAAGGAATCTTTTGAACTGCAGATGTCACAAACTTTATGACATAATCATTTTTTATGCAGCTTTAGTAGGCGAAAATGCGTAAAGTATTATACAAGTTCTAGGCCATTGCTGACGCAAAATTAGAAGAACTCGGATAATACCCCCAGATATCTATTAAATATAAAGACCTAGTATCGCAGAATCTGGTATTCTCTCAAATGAAATTTTGGAGTACTAAGTCCATATATCCAAGAGATGTTAACCCACAAATTACTCAATTTTTCTTTTAGGTTTATATCTTAAAGACAATTTACTGAACGAGTGAAGCCTATTGGCACATCCTAAGCAAGACTTGTTTAATTACTTGTTTAAACATTCCATATCTTTAGCATACTATGATTGTCATATTGATGTAATATGATCTCTCTTTTTCACAAAAACTCTTTTTGACTTTTATAATGTTTTTGTATGTTCCCAAACTTTCTCCCCCTAAAATCAAAAACATATTTTTGGATTTTTTAAGAAAAGATATTTACAGAAAACACGTCATACCGATGAAAATCACGTCAAGTCCTCGTCATCCTCAAATTCAACCTCATGAATATCCCCTAATGTCAGATTTCTTAAACCATTTAATTTTAAAAGATTTTGTACGATCAAATGCTTTGGTGTAAAAATCTGCTTTTTGGTCATTAGTGTAGATTTTTTCAATTCTAACCAACATTTTCTCGTAGCAGTCACGGATAAATTGGTGTCAAATCTCAATATGTTTAGTGCATGAGTGTTGATAAGAGGTTTTAGTGATATCAATAGAAGCCTGATTATCTACGTATATGGGCGTGTCAAGAAATTGCAGTCTAAAGTCTCTCATCTGTTGTTGAATCCAGAGAATCAGGGAACAACAACTGGATGCTGAAACATATTCAGCTTCACACGTAGAGGGAGTGACCATGATCTGTTTCTTGCATTGCCATGTTACCAAACGGGTTCCGAAGAACTGGCAACCCGCTATAGTAGATTTGGCATTAAGCTTGCAGCAACCGAAATCGGAATCCGAGTAACCCACAAGATTGAAGTCTTCATGACGAGGATACCACAAGACGATGTTTGGACATCCTTTCAAATATCTCATGATACGTTTGACGGCTAGCAAGTGCGAATCTCTTGGACTAGACTGAAAACGGGCGCACAGGCATGTAGGATACATGAGATCAGGTCGGGAAGTTGTTAGATACATCAAGGATCCGATCATGGAGCGATATAATGTTTCATCAACTTTGAATACATGAACGTCTGGACAAATGCTGTGATTTGGAGCTAATGGGGTAGATGCTGTTTAGTTCCTGCCATATCAACTTTCTCTAATATGTCATGAACATACTTCGTCTGATGGATGAAGATACCATCAGGCAATTGATCAACCTGAAGTCCTAAAAAGAACTTCATCTCCCCCATCGCACTCATTTCGAACTTCTTCTTCATGACTTCTTCGAAGTCTTTGCACAGCTTATCATGTGTCGATCCAAAGATAATATCATCCACATATATTTGCACAATAATCAAATGACCATCCACTTCCTTCGTAAAGAGGGTAGAATCTACAGTTCCTCTGAGAAAGCCATTGTCAAGAAGATGTCTTCAAAGCGTTTCATACCAAGCTCCCGGGGCTTGGTGTAGACCATATAAGGCTTTGTTCAGAAGGTAGACTTTATCCTTGTGTATGGGATCAACAAACCCCGGTGGTTGGCCGACATACACCTCCTCTTTAACTTTGCCGTACATGAAAGCATATTTAACATCCAACTGGTACACCTTGAAACCTTTCCACGATGCAAAGGCCAAGAATACACGGATAGCTTCGAGACGAGCGACTGGGGTGTAGACTTTAGTGTAGTCTATCCCTTCTTGCTGGTGAAAGCCTTGTACCACGAGTCGAGCTTTGTTTCGGACCACTATCCCTATGTCATCCCGCTTGCACTTGAAGACCCATCTAGTGTTTATCTTTTTGTGATGATCTGGTGGTCAACAAGCTTCCAGACTCCTAGCTTCTGGAATTGAAGCAATTCCTCCTGCATTGCCTCCACCCAGCTTTCTTCTTTTAACGCGTCTTTCTAGTTCCCAGGTTCAACATGTGAAACAAAACAACTGTAAGAAATTCGGGTTTGTAATGGAGCAATACGGGTATAAAAACAACTTAGATCCTTATTGATCTGATTTCGAGTTTGCACTCTAGTTTATAAGTTGCCGATGACATTCTCCGATGGATGATAAGAAAGTGTCCTTGGCATTACTTCACTTAGAACATCCACTTGAGTTTGCAAGTTCTTGATCACTTCATCAACAACCGGTATAGAAGATGTAGCTTCATTCCTGACGTTTGATTGATCAGCTTGAGCATTCAAGAAGCTTTCAATATGCTCAGATCCTTCATCGGAACTAGATCCTCCATCATCAAAAGTCGGTTCACGATCAGAGTCAGCATTAGGGGGTTGTTGGGTAGATGATTCAACAGTGTTCAAAATTGGTACAGAGACAGATTCTTGAAGAGTAGTGCTCGGACCTACATCAGAAGTGTTGACAGGAAGTGACGGGGAAATCACCAACGGTCTAATAACTTGCTCTTGATTAAAGATTTGATGTTGTTGAAAGAGCATAACAAGTTCTTCTTCAGATGGCACGTCTGGTAGGCCGAAATCCACAAACCTTCTTAGTTGAACAGCCATGGATCCCAGGTTCCTGCGTAGGAATAGTATACGTTGAGAATCAACATGCTGTGCAAGAATAACCAGGTTTAGACTTGGCAAGAAGACACGTTTTTGTGAAGTAGCATAACCAACAAAAAATCCTTCCAAGGACTTCACTCCAAATTTACCATTTGGGGCCAATACAGTACACGGTGATCCAAAAGGCTCCAGAAACGCAAGGTTAGGCTTCCATTGATTTAGCAGCTCAAAACAAGTCTTGTTGTGAGGCTTGACTGTTAACACACGATTGAGGGCATAACATGCTGAGGCGACAACTTTGCTCTAGAAACTAGTTGGCAATTTCGAATCGGCGAGCATGGTTTTGGTAGTCTCCATCAGTGTGCGATTCTTACGTTCAGCAACTCCATTTTGTTGAGGAGTATACGGGGCGCTGAATTCGTGAAGAATCCCCTTTTCATTGCAGAATTCGAGCATCCTTTTGTTCTTGAACTGGGTACCATTATCACTGCGGATTCTCTTGATAGGCAAGTGATACATGTTTTTAAGCTTCTTGAAGAGAATCATTAGACTTTCAAACGTTTCATCTTTGCTCTCAAGAAAGAAAACCCATGAGAATCTTGAGAAATCATCTGTAATGAAAAGGCAATATAGATCTCCAGAAATGCTTTTGACGTTTACTGGCCCGAAAAGATCCATATGAAGCCTTTCTAGTGGTAGCTTGATAGAATTTAGAAGCTTACTTGGGTGTGATTTCTTATGTTGTTTCCCCTTTTTACAGCTCAAACAACCATCAAATAACTGAAAGTTCTTCATATTAACACCCTCCACTAGGTCGTTGTGCACTAGATAATTCATCTTTCTTAGATGAATGTGGCCCATCTCCCTATGCCATAAATAGACTCCTTTTCGGTCGCTTTAGAAACAAAACACTGAACCTTCTTTGATGTTGTAGATGCGACACTCATATCAAGGACATAAAGATCATTCTCTCTTGGAGCACGCATAAGAATCCTTTCCTCAGGAATCTTGAATCCCGGCTTTAAAATCAAGCATTCTTTGTCGGTGAGGTGTGTTGTGAACTTTTTGTCATAAATTTGCGAAATGCTCAGCAGATTGTTCTCTAGCTCCGCAATGTAGTTTACTTTATCAAACAAAACCACTCCATTTGTAAGAATACCTTCTCCGACTATTCTCCCACCTTGTGTTCCAGCAAAACCTACATAACCTCCTTGGATAGCTTTGGCGTAATGCAACGATGCAAGCATCCCAGTCATGTGTCGGGAAGCTCCACTATCCATAGTCCATTTTGACATGATCGATCTTGGGAGTCCCTTCACACATGAGGAAGAAACTATTTAAACAAAGAAACCCATGCCTGTTTGGTCTTGGGTGGGTTCGGAATATCAAATTTCGGACCAACTTTGTTTTTGACATTCTGTTTAGGCTCTGTTTTGGTTGGAACAGATGGTTTCAGATCTACTTTAGATGGTTTGACTTTTGCAACCCATGTTTGTGTTTTCAAATTAGCCCTTTCTGAATAAAACTTTGAATCCTTTTGACTTTGATAATTCTTGGTGGAAGTTTCACCAATTTCAGATTTAGAATTCAGTCGAATCATTGATTTAACATTTCTGTTGGATTCATTGTTTCTTTTCAAAATTTAAGTACATCCATGGGTGCCTTTTGTTTCACATCTTTGGTAGATCTGTTGGAGTTAGAAACAGGTTTTGGATATTTTTGTGAGCAATATCGTGCAATATGCCCAACATTTTTACACTTATTGCACGTCCTGCTGTCCTTTCGAACAGAGGAATCCAAGACTTGTTTCCTACTCTCTTTTTCTTTTTTGAATTCATCATTAGATTGTGTACCAATGATCTCCTTTTCTTATTATGTCGTTGTCCCAAAAACAAAATTGATTTTCTTTGTAAAATTTAGCTTTTGGAACTTATTGCTCATTCTTCGCTTTTGAAAACCCAACCAAGCCCTTCTATTCAAGGATAATCTCTGTTTCTTTGATGGTAGGGTTTGTTAACACATTTTGATTTAGAGTGAAGTGATACATCGTGTTTTTCTAAATTAGGATGTCTTACCTCAACAAGCTTGAACAACTTATCGACATGATCCAGATTGACATTCTGGATTGGGAAACTTCATCAGAATATAGTTTATCAGATCCATGCATTTTGTAAACAATTACGTTTGGATCAGTGTTTAAACTATTTTCCGATGTTTCAACATCTGATTTAGATTTCTCAGGCTCACTCTTCAAAACACTTTCAACCATGGTTTTAACCACATCAGAATCACATTCATTTTCAGATTTTGTGTAAGTTACATCAATGTTCGTAGGCAGCTCATTTGACTCTTCAGTTTTTAATTTTAGATTGAGCGCCTTTTCCAACCCTTATGGCTTTTTACAAGCATAGCTATTCCACATGGGTGGTGGAACACGATCGTAACTTGCACCTTTGTTATCATCATATTTAGATTCTTCTTTGTTTTCGATCTTGGGTAGAATATGATCAATGACGTATGAACTTGTAGAATAACTGATTAACAATTTGTTAACTCGTTCGGTTTCTATTTTCATCTTCTTAAGTTCACTTTTTAGCTCAGCGATTGTGTTTAAATGAATGTTAATGGCCATTTGTTTGTCCATTACAGTCGCTTTAAGCATAGAAAGTGTTCCGTCATTTTCTCTGAGCACTTTTTCATATTGTTTAACAGATTTGCTTAGTTTGTCGTAAGCTTCTTTTGTAGATTTATAGTCACTTGACAAATTATCTGTTAGACCTTTGAGTTCATTGTAACGTGTCTTTTTAACCACACATTCACTGCATGGCTCGTTGCATTTAAAGCATGGTTTTTCTATCACGGACTCACTTTTCGACACATTTACCTCATTCACAATTGCCATGCAAGCTTTGTTTGTCTCATCAGTCAACTTTTCCAACTCTTCATCAACTCTCTTTGCTTCAATTTCCGGCTTCTTCTTTTCATCACAAGATGATCGATGGCTTGGCTCAAAATAACCTCTAGAAGGCAGGAGATGTTTAAAAGAACTGTTTAGCAATTCCTCTTCTTCTGACGATGTGTGATAATAATCTTCGGGAGATTCGTCAAAAGATGCCTCTTAATATTCTTAAGGTTCTTCGATGATTTCTACGACCAACTCCAAACTCTCATTCTTGGAGATATACTTGTTCCAGTTAAAGCCTTCGTCTTCTTGAGTCACGACAAGCGCTTTGTTTTTGGGTTCTGACTATCTATCTTCGATTTGCACCATTATTGTTTTGGTTGAGGACGATGATTGATGGCTTTCTTATAGTAGTCGTCGACAAACGGGTTTTGATTACCCTGATCTTCTCTATTTGGACATTCGCGTTTAAAATGCCCCTTTTCACGACCCTTGAAACATATGACTTTTGATTTATTGAAACCAAGTTTTCCATCTAATCCACCCAAATTCTCTTTCCCGGTGATTTCCATGAAGCGTTGCGCTCATCTAACGATAGATGCCATACACCATTTGATGTCGATCAACTCCATCTCGACCAGATCAATCTGATCATAGTCTTCTCTAGTCATCTCTGACCAATTTTGCATGCTACAAGACTGTCATAAGATTCGAGAACCGAAGCTAATAGTCACGTATGTTGCTTGGCAGTGTTCTCGTTGAAGTTTTGTGCATTCTGGAAATCAACAGCGATATTTCACTGTAGCACCCTTTGAGTAGAATTTGATTGATTGTTCTGGTTGATCTGGGGATTGCTCGAACCATGTGTTGACTGTGGGCTTTGAGGCGTGTTTGGGTTGACCGAAGCAAAGGATTGAAAACCACTGTGTTGATTTGACGGTGGGCTTGGTGTGTTGTAAGCGCTAAAGGCAGTTTGGATCTTTGGAGATTGTAACTGAGCAGCAGAACTTCCTTTGTAATACAGATTTGCGTCTTGTTGCAGTTGGGCGCCTTTGTTCTTGGCCATTTTCTGCATCTCAAGTTCGTGTCCCTCCAATCTCTCAATGAATGGTGGTGATGAGAAATTACCATATTCAGTACCATTCTTCAGAATAGTCAAGTTCATGTCCCTCCAATCTGCACCTATTTTTGTTAAATCAAAAAATTGTCTCTAAACAAATAAAGACATTGAGTTATGAGAAAAATGTAGAATCGACAAATGAACCAACTAAGCTAGCTTCACCATCTAACTTCAAATGTGAATCACCTCAAGCAACTGATTCTGAGAAATTGGAATCAGTTGATTCTAGTGAATCAAGCTGTGAGTCTTCTTAAGCAGATAGATCAACAGCAGAGCTACAACAAAAGGAATGTAACTCAAGCTTTGACTTTAAATGTGTGAATGATATTGATGCTTCTACTTCATGTGCAAATGAAGTAAAGTAGAGGATTGGGTTGAGGGTGATGATATTGTTTGCCAAGAAACTCCCAATGTTGGTTTGAAAACATCCAATTTGTCCGTTAATGCTTGTCCATATGTGAAAAAGGGTGTTTCTGAGCCAGCTTTGAGAGGCTCATCAAATAAATAAGTGTCTCCAAAACCAACAGTTTCAAATGAAAGTGCAAAATCTAACAATTTTTTTAGAGAGAAAAACAGTGAATGTACTAATTGTTGTAGAAAGGGACATATGTTGCAGGGCAGAAAGTTTGAAAAGTTTGCAAATAAATCATCCAACAGATCATAACTCAAATTCATCATCGGTTGGATCGAATGGATCGGGATATGCTCCTTATGTAAAGAACAAACATGCTACAACTATGGCATACCCGGTCACATTGCACGGAATTGCACACATCTGTAACATTCTTGTAAAACGGGTTCCAAAACCCACTCCGTTTGAGAATCGTGTATGTAATAAAATTCTTTACGTATCCATTAATTAAAGATATTTATTATATTTTAGTTAATAAAGAAATTAATTCATTAAAAGAATATTCAATGAAAGAATAAAATAAACAATTAGCTTTAAAGTAATAAGAAACAAAATAAAATAAAAATGGGACAGTCGGGTTTCAAACCCGGGTGCCCATCAACCACACACACTGCATACACCACTGAGCTACACGCACCACTTGTGATTAAAACCAAATTATTAGAACTTATACACATCTAAACGCTAAACCTGCAAATTTGAATGTTGATAACTGCCGAAACCGCCATTTGAATAGATTTTCTCAATCATCGAATTCGGTTTAACGAATGCATGTAACTGATGTTTGAATATCATTTATAACCGAAAAGGAGCATTCAATTCATTAAAAAGAAATCCGTTTGAAAACAATGATTTAAAAATTAGAACTTTGAATCAGAAAATGAGGATTTTATTGCCAATAATACTGGCTTCAAACCATGCCAAATTCGTTTATTCTCAATCATTACCCAAACCTCTCTGTTTTGATAATCATCGCCGGAAAACCCTTGTTCGTCGCCGGAATCTCCCGTCGGAATAACGATTCTCTTCTAATCGGTAAAAGTCTATCATTCAAATTTCAATTTACTGTGCTATATGTATTATGAATAAACCAAAACAAAGTTCAAATGGTTTTATATATATATATATATATATATATATATATATATATATATATATATATATATATATATATATATATATCAGTCGGGTTCTGGGTTTTTGTATGAGGAAGAAGATGATGTCGGGTTAAGTGTTTTGTATAATTTAAAACAGATTTTTAAACGGGTTAGACACACAGTCCAGTGGTGGACTGTGTGCAATTTTAAACCACACGTCCCTGGTTCGATATTGGTGCATGTCTGGTTCTCTGAAAATAAACCCATAATTTTTGTTACTGAATGAGATCGCTAGTCAACAAGTATATAAATATAATATAATTTCAAAATATAACGGGTTAGACACCTAGCCCAGTTGGCTGGGCTGGGTGCACATCATCACAGAGGTCCCGGTTTCGAGTCGGGACTTGAATGCCGGTTCGATTGATTTTAAAACCCTTTTAAATTATGTAATTTCTTGAATAGTATAAGAAGTATATAAGAATAATTAAAATCAGGATTATTTCGGGTTAGACATGTAGCTTAGTTGGTTGAGCTGCGTGCACGTTAACGGGAGGTCTCAAGTTCGATTCACGCACACTGCCAGTTTCACCCGCGATCCGACCGGTTGACCCGGTCAGACCTGTCAAGGTCAACATTTTTTTAATATTTTATTTTTTATTATATAAAAATCATTTTTAAAATGCTTAAAAATAAGACTTTTAAGTGTAAAAATTTTATTCAACACCCCAAAAATAAACCTAAAATTATAATAAAAAGCATTAATTAAAATGTTAGTTTTCATTTAATTGTCGAAATATTACGTTATTATTTAGGTTAGTTTCTCTCGTGGTAAAATCCAAATTCGTGCGCGTTGGTCAGCAAACCAAGGAAACGCATCCGCTGTGAGTGAATTCTTACAAACTTCCCCTTTTTATTCATGTTTTGGGATGTATCATGTGTCATTTATTTATATCGTTTATTCAAACATTTGTGCTATTACCATTATATGATCTAACGTGTGATGTAAATATTACTTGTTGTATTGTGTGCTTACATTTTTGTCAGTGCGTGCAATCATTCATTAGGCCCATCAGTTCCTCGTGGGATACGAGTTGAGCATCAGGTGCCTCATTAGATCGGCTCCGTTTGATTGAGCCTTGATCTCATTGTTCATCATCTGTCATGCTTGTGTGTGCATTGATTGATAATATGTGGTTTGTTGTTAGATTTACATATGTGTTTAATCATATTTGGGTTATGTACAATATTTTCTTTTCATTTAAATAACCAATATAACTAATTTGTTTAAATGTTTAGATAAGATTCACTCGCCAACTCTTGTTGACCAAGATCCCTATTTTTACACATGATACAGGTGGACAGGTTGAAGCAAGGAAAACATAGGAAATTGTCTTAGAAGAAAATAAAGAAGTCATGAATGATGTATTTAAAACATATTGTGCTTGTATGTGTACGTGATCGTTGCAAATTATCCTTGTAAATTAGAGATGATAAATATGAAACTTTATAGTAAATGTCATGAGCTTTGATGAAAACCCAATCATGCCTGACTACCATTTCCGTTGCGGGTTAGGGTGTGACAACATCGTCCCTATGTGCCGTATTATACACAGAATCAGAGGGTTACGTCAATGGATAGATCTTGTTTTAAGCCAGTGAAGGTTGAAAAGTCTAAGGAAGTGATGAATAAGAATCCTAAGGTTAAACCATCTGATGGGGATTGGAACGTTGCGAAAGCTGAAAGAGAACAAGCTTTGAAACCTAAACAAGTATTAAAAAATAACAAGGTTGAGAACCAAACTATTTTGCAAAAGGCACCTAAGAAATTAGAAAAGCCTAAACAAATTTAGAAAGCAAAACATAAAGCAGCAATGTCACCAGTCCTTGAAAAAAAGGGGACATGTGCTTACGAGAAGTATCTTATTTTGATGCTTCAGGAAATCCCAGGACCACGATGGCCTGGGTACGAATATCTTACTAACCTCCTTATTTATTCAGGGACAACCAAGGAGGAGCTGCTGACAATCTCTATAATGTTGATAGCGGTTGTTCCAGAGACTTAAGGGGTAACATCTCACTGTTGCAAAAAGTTATATTTTCTTACAATTGATATGTTTCCATTGGAGGAGATAAGGGAGGTAAAATAAGATCAGCGAAAAGGTACAATTTAAATTGCATGCTCTAATATTGATATTGATTAGTCTTAAATCTGATGACGAAACGGTTAAGCAAAAACAACAAAAATATTTTCATTTTCTTTCATTTTCTTTTTGTACATACATTTTCTTTATAAGGTAAATTTGCGCATAAGATTTATGCACAAATTCAGGGGCATGGAGAGAGATATTTTTATATATGTTCTATCTTAGAGGGAGAAAAAGAGAAAAAAGATAAAAGGAGTTTGTGCATATATGGGAAATGAAATAAATGTTCGTGTTAAATGACTTGACCAACACATGTAAGGTGCTATAGCTGAAAAGACTAGGAACTATTGTGATATTTCAATAGGCTTGACGCTCAAAGTGATAAAAGACACTAAGTAATACAAACATAAAGAACTATGTATCATGTGGGTAACATACCATCGGCGTATGATTTTATGGTCTTAAATCTTGCGTTGATAGATAGCCAACGTCTAAGGTTTCAGGTCTTTATACTATTGAGTCATCCGGGGATATCTTGGTTGTCCTTCTGTTTCATCCAGATTATATGCAGACCTAGACACAGTCAGGATATCTTAAAAGAGCCAAAGAGGCCAAAACCTTTAAAGGAAGAAAATCTCATTTATGAGAGAATTCCTTGTGCTAGATCCATACCTAAAAGGTATGTGCCTAACTCTCGTCATACATTTATTGGTCACTGTGTTGTATGAAAGTATTAACCTATTCACCAATAGTCTGACGTTGTAAATATAAAGGATGAACTCAGTATACACACCTGCTACGATAAATCGTTGTGCTTACCTTGATCGCGGGGATATGTCATGGTATGGGAAACACGGGTATTACAGTATAACATTATCTTAATCGTATCACGAGGTTGAAAGTTGAAAGTTGAGCGTTAGGTTTAAGAGGACAAACATATTGGCAATCACTTGGACCAGTTTCAATAAGTTCGCACCAAAAAGTGTTCCATGGTCTGTCTGGAAACGATTTTGATCCTATTGCAATTGTAATTGCATATTATCTATTGAGTTATTCTCTTTGTTTATTTGCGTGTCTATTTATAATCTCATAAAAAAATAATAAATAGAAAATTCAAAAAGCAAAAAGTAGAGTGTTTTATTTGTCTTAAATTAAAATTCCAACCGTTCTTGAAGATTTGATCAATCATCAAAACATTGAGAGAATTTTGAATTGGAAATCCGAGTACAAGTACTTGGATGTACCAAGTGTTCATGTGGCACTTTCCTTTGTTGCATAGGAATGTTTGCTTATGAATTTCTAAGCATGTGCATAATTTAGTTTAAATCAAGAAACAGGGGTTGATGAATATTGAGATGTTGTTGGTTGCTGACGAAGCTGAAGCATGACAACAACAAGATGTACCTAAGTCGGAAGAATCAGATACGAGTCAACGTTTGACAGTGATAGTACATTTAAAGAGGTACATATGAACCTACTTGAAAGAGAAAGATTGAAGAAGAAAAGAGCTGAAGAGAATCCTCATCTCGCATTCTTTTTAAGCATGATATTTAAGCAAAAGTTGATGATGTTCAAGAAGAACAAAAGACCCAAGTTTGAAGATGAAGAGATGAAGCATCTTCCCACAGAGACATGATAAAGACAACATAAACCTAGGGGGGATATTGTAAGGCCATAAAATTGAGGAGGCTTACGCTTGTCTTTTTCAAACACAATTATAGGTTATTGGACTTAGTTTTCTAGTGGGCTTAGGTTAGGTTATGTGGGCCCAGTTATTAGTGGACCCTATATAATGTTATGTTTAATTCATTATTAGGGTTAAGCTTTAGGGAGACATCAAAGAGAGCTAGAGAGACGAGTTAAGGTTGTTGATTGTAACTGCTTTGGAACGACACATTGACCTAGAAAAGCCTCAAGCTTGTGTGCAATCCTTGAATACAATAGATTCTATTGTTCTTCTTCTAAACTTTCTTAGTTTTCGGCACTTTGATTGTGTTTGTGATATCCAGGTGAAGGTCTTGGACTTACATTATGATTAATGATACATTGATTTGTATTTTGGCCTTGAAGATTACAATTAGCTGTTGATACATAGATTGGTAGAAAATCTGATTCATGTACTTTAACGAATCTAAAAAATTTATGTTTTTAAACAACAAAATTCTTATGAATATACCACAACTAGAAATTTTATAAATAGTTTTCTTATGACCCCCAGTTAAAAAGTTCAGATTCCGCCACTGATCATGGCAATGCAAAACTGAGTGCCACGGTCACTAATTACGGATGTAGGGGTACCAAAGCGAGTGAAGAGTTTCTTAAGGAATCTCACCACCACTCGGGCATCATTCGTGGGAAGAGCTTGAGCCTCCACCCACTTTGACACGTAGTCAATCACCACGAGGATGTACCTATTCCCACTAGAGGAGGGAATGGTCCCATGAAGTTTATGCCCCAAACGTCAAAGATTTTGAGAACTTGGATGGGATTTTGGGGCATCTCATTCTTGGATGAGATATTGCTAGTGAGTTGGCAAGCATAGCATTTCCTAATTTATTCTTGAGCATCCTTCACTACAGTAGGCTAATAGAATCCACTATCAAAGACCTTTTGGGTGGTAGTGTGAGGCCCATGATGACCTCCTATCAATCCCTCGTGTACGTGCCTAAGGATCTCCAGCGCTTCCGCTCTCGCAACACACCTCCTAAGGATCCTATCACCACCTATTCTAAAAAGATACGGATCACCCAAATGTACTTCCTTGCATCCCTAAGGAATTTCCGTTTCTGTTGGGTCGACATCCCCTTCACTAATGCTCCATTTGCTAGATAATTTGCCAAGTTGGAAAACCATGGCAACCCTTCTTGCTTAGCATCTAAAAAATCTATGGACTCATGAGGGAATTTATCTCCTATCGCCTCCTCACTTCCTCTCTCTTAGGGTCCTCTAAGGGCGACAAGTGATCGATGGCCACATTCTCTGCTCCCTTTTATCCCTAATTTCAATATCAAACTCGGAGAGCAAAAGAATCCACCAAATGAGACGGGGTTTGGCGTCTTTCTTTTGGAAAAGAAAACACAACGCGGAATGGTTAGTGAAGACAATGGTTTTGGAAAGCACGAGGTATGAGCGAAACTTATAAAACGTGAATACTATGGCTAGGAGTTCCTTTACCGTGGTGTATAGTTCTCTTGAGCGTCATTTAGAGTTTTACTCGCATAGTAGATCAGGTGAAAGTGTTTCTCAATTCTTTGGCCCAATACCACACCAACGGCATAGTCACTTGCATCACACATGAGCCCAAAGGGCAAGCTCTAGTCAGGCAAAACAAGGATGGGGGCATTGTCAATTTCTCTTTCAAGATATCAAAGGCTTTGAGACACTCCTCATCAAAGAAAAAAGGTATGTCTTTTTCAAGAAGTCGGGTCATGGGGCGAGTGATTTTGCAAAAATCCTTAATGAAACGCCTATAGAAGCCCACATGACCTAGGAAGCTACGAACTGACTTCACACTCGTGGGTGGGCGTAGCCTACTAATCATGTCTATCTTTGCCCTATCCACGTTTATAGCCTCTCTTGAAATCTTGTGTCCTTACACGATCCCCTCCGTCACCAGAAAGTGACACTTCTCCTAATTTAACATCAGATTAGTCTCTATACACCTCTTTAACATCCTATCTAGATTGAGCAAACACTGATCGAAAATGCCACCATAAACCGAGAAGTCATCCATGAAAACTTTCATAGAAATCTCAAGCATGTCATGAAATATGGAAACCATGTATCGCAGAAAGGTAGCCGGAGCATTACACAACCCGAATAGCATGTGTCGGTACGCATAAGTGCCATAAGGGCATGTAAAGGTTGTTTTATCCTAATCCTCTGGTACAATATAGATCTAGAAGTAACCTGAAAATCCGACTAGAAAATAGTAGAATTGTTGACCCGCCAGACGCTCCAACATCTGATCGATAAGCGGAAGAGGGAAGTGATTTTTCCGGGTGGCGTTATTTAACTTTCGGTTATTAATGCACACACGCCAAACGATGACAGTACGAGATGGGATAAGCTCATTCTTCTCATTCATGATCACCGTCATCCTACCCTTCTTCGGGATAACTTGGGTCGGACTAACCCACGGTGAATCGGACTTAGGGTAAATCACCCAGACATCGAACAACTTGAGGACCTCTTTCCTAACTACCTCTTGAATGTTCGGATTGAGGCGCCTTTGAGGTTGCACCACCGGCTTATATTCATCTTCCATGAGTATCCGGTGGGTACAACAGGTGGGGCTTATGCCCTTGATATCTGAAAGCCTCCATGAAATTGCCTCCTTATTCACTCTTAACACTTCTAGCAACCTAGATTTCCCCTCCTCCGCCAATTTAGAAGAAATAATGACGGATAGATTTTGATCCCTCACCTAAAAAGGCATACTCTAAATGTGAAGGGAGGACCTTAAGCTCTAAAGGGGCTGGTTTCTCTATAGGAATTCTCTCATTTTCATCCCTAACTTCGCTAAGCTCAAGCACTTCAGGGACCCAGGTGGTCCCCTTTTCTTCTCCACTCTATTCAACTACCTCCTCGGGTTCCTCAACTACCCCCTCTCATACTGGATCGGCTCCACTAATGAAATTTATATCCTTATCAACGCACGATATGAATGAATTGATGAAATAGACCGAGTGACACGGACCGTTATAGTCGTTGGAACCACTAGGGTGTTGCATGGAATGAGTTACCTCGAATGTTTCCTTTTCCTCACCAACTCGAAGTGTGATGTTACCGTCAAAGACATCAATGATGGCCTTTGCGGTACACAAGAACGGACCTCCTAAAATGATAGGAACTCTCACATCAGCTTCCGTATCAAGGATGACAAAGTCTACGGGAAAGACGAAGTTATCGACCTTAACTAAGAGATTTTCTATTATGCCATGAAGATACTTGACTGACCGGTCAGCTAATGAGAAGGACATGCGGGTGGGTGACAACTCTGCTAGGTCTAGTTTCTCATAAAGTGAGTAGGGCATGAGATTGATACTAGCACCTAAATCGGCTAAGGCTCTACACTTGATATCACTCTCGAAGAGACATGGAATGGTGAAAAGGCCTGGATCCGTCAATTCTTCTGGGACCTTATCAGGATGACGGCAGAACAACCCCCATTCAAAGGGATGTTCGAGAATTCTCTTATCCTATCTTTAGGTTTAAGAAGGTCCTTTAAGAATTTTGTGTATTTTGGCATGGATTGAAGGGCTTCGATAACGAAAGATTGATTTTCAATTGTTTAAACATGTCGAGAAATTGTCCGTGTTCCGTAGCATATTTATGATGCTTAAGGCGGGCGGGGTATGGGATGCATGAAAGATCTATGATCGGTGATGGTCTAACCTCTATGGGTCTCATCTCTAGCTCCTCTTAACTCGGGGCTCCTTGGTGTGTGCGGTAATTGTTGGGTCTAACCTAGTGTGCACCTTACCAGGAGTCTCCATCTCGATTTCCTCATCCACTAACTCTTCCTCCTCTTCCTCAACTACCTCTTGCCTAACTACTTCTCTTAAGGTTCTACCACTCCGGGTTGAAATTGCTTTCAGTTGGGCAGCCGGGTTCATTTGGTGTTGCCTGAGAATTGACCGGGTGTTCTTTTTTGCAACTGACAAGAAATGTCCCCAACTTGCCTTTGAATGTCTAGAAAGTTCGAATGAGTGTTCTTTAAGAGTGTGGCATGTTCCTCTAAGGTTCTTTGGGTGGTTTGGTCCTTAACAAGTAGTTGGATAACATTCATTTAATCTCATCTAGACTACTACCCAAGTCTTGGTTGTTTGGACATTGACTGTTTGACCCCCACTAGGATGTTGCCTATTTGAACCCCCCCCCCCCTGAGTTAAACTGACCTGCGAACCCCTAGCAGAATACTGGCCCTGATTTTTGAACCCCCACAATAGAATTCACCCTACCCCCTGTTTTGAATCTGACATGTTTGGAAACTAGGGGTTACCAGAAGAACGGAAGTTATTATTATTACGCCAATTAGAACTATAGTTGGAGTTATTATTATTATTATTCTTATTATTATTATTATTATTATTATTATTATTAATAAGAGGGTTAGTGGAACTTCGGGTTTGACCAGTAATGAAATCATCTTTCTCTGGAGTGAGCATCAGACACTAGATAGTACCATGATCTCCTCTACACACCTCACACTTATCTACCTTAGCTTTCAACTCTTGAATTTCTTTGCTGACCCTTCTCTAAATGTTCTCTAAAGCAACTGCTACTGTTGTTTCCAAGCTAACTTGGTGTATCCCTCGAAATACCGAGGAAGTACTAGACACATGAATGGCATTCCTGGTGGTACACTGTTGATTAGTATCAAAATGTGCGAAACTCTCAGACAAGTCATTGCATTCGGCCATCGTTTTCTTGCCCATCAGGTGGCCTCCTACCGAGGTATCGAATCAGGCTCGGGTTTCAAGAGTGAGACCGTTGTAGAATTTCTCTATAAGTGCCCAATCATGATAGATTGTGTTGAGAGCAACAAGAAATTAGGGTTTGGAACCGTTCCCAGGATAAGTGGTAGGGTTCGTAAGGCTCCATCCGGAACGAATGGATCTGATCGCGAAAGCAAGATGTTTTGGTGGGTGGAAAGTACTTACTTAGAAAAGCATCTCGTAGCACAGCCCAGGTGGTGAAAGTGGCCGCTAGACCAGCAAGAGAGAACGAGAAAAGCTAAAGGAAGCGATCTTCATTCCCAGCACCTTCGATACTGAATGTGCTGCAAATACGAGTAAGGCGGTTTATGTGGCTAGGGCATCCTCGTCATCACGAACGTGGAATTGGCACGAGTTGTTAATGGCGGTCATGATATAGGATGGGATTTGCCAAGACTTGTCATTGTTGACTGTGGGAAGAGTGATGGGTGAGGTCACACCAGTGAAACCGGTGGTGGCCTATTGGTATACGGTACGATAGTCGGCCATGTTAGGTGCAATGGGTGGCGGACTCGGAGGATAGGTAGGTGGTGGGGAATTATGGGGTGACGACTTCGGTGTGAAGTCAAAGTTCAGTGGTTTCGATGGAAGGGTAGAGTTAGAATGGGTGGAAGATGAAGAAGAAGATGTACTAACCTTTGGGGTGGAAGAGGAGAAGGAAGACTTGTCCGTTGGCGGCTTCGGCGGCGGTCCTTACGAATGTGTATGGGGCATCCACTGTAGAACCGACAAAGAAACAAGTAAGACGATGCCAACAAATGACTCAATAAAAATAAAAGATACTAAATATATTTAGACTCTTACGACTCAAATAAACAAGTAGCACGTATAATGTCAATTAAGTCCAAACAAAGTAATTAACGCAATTTCCAAAGTGTCCCTGGCAACGGCACCAAAAACTTGATGTGCTAAAAGTAGTTTAATAAAAACAAACTAAATTAACCTAATCTAGACACGAAGTAATACTCTAGACTCTCTAAAACTCGACTAAACTACTAACCAGCAAGTGAACCGATCGACTCTAGTAAAGCTAAGTAAGTCCGGAAAATCAAACCCACATGACATTATTTAACTACGTTATCTACTCTATCTAGACTGGCACTAACGCGACACCAACCATTTTTATATTTGTTGGGGGGTTCTAAATATCCTAAAAAGTGCAATTTAACTAAATTAACTAAATTAACTATTCACGAATTAGCTCTGGTTGTACTCAGATGGTGGAAATAACTACCTAGACTAGAATCTTGGTTTGCATTGGTAATGATATTATTAGAATAATAGTTATTATGGAACCAATATCTACTAATACTAAACCTATCGAAATACCGAACAAACCCCCGACCCTTCTTAGGAAGACACTTATGGCACTCTAAAGGCTGTTACGAACACCGGGTGGTCTAGACTCCCTCACAGGCTATCTTAGTGGTCTACGAAAGTACCCTAATTCGATTTACTCCCTCACAGGCTATAAACCTAGGATAGACTCGGGTTCTTGATCAGACTTGTTAAACAACGGTCACTAGGGCAACCAGTTAAGGATCCTCATAGAGCTCCTACTTAGCAATTTAATGACTTAGACCTAACAATAACCACGCACCTCACAGCTATTGAGATTGAACACTTAAACTTATTTAATTACCGCTTCTAAGGTATATTGGCCAATTAACCTTAAAGATTACAAAATAATGTTATGATCTAGCATGAACCTATTATGTGAAAGACATTCACCAAGACTCATACGAAGCAACAAAAGATAATTAAACACTTCTAAGCATGCAAACACATCAAACCAAGAGTCGACTACTTTCGCAAATAATCCATAAAAACTAAATATCCATAATATAAATCAAAACTTTACAAACTAATCATCCAATCTAGGCAGAAAATAAGTCTAGCCAATCATACTCATTGAAACAATCAACACAGGAGTATTTTTTGTACACCAAATATGGTCGAAAACAAGTGTTAGGATCTGAGTTTGATATTGTTTGAATGTTTAAGATGAAATTAATGGAAGTGGATAAACATGTATGAATAGTGTAACGGAAAAAGGAAACTTCATATTCACAACAATAGGAAGATTGCTTTCACTAACATGCTTTTATAAAACAATTGTTTACGTGCATGAATATTACACACTCCACCTAAACTAAGATCACTCTAATTTTCTCGTACACAGAATGTCAAGATGAAGTGATAGTGATAAATAGAACAGTACACGCACCGTTCTATTTATAGTACATATCAAACCACTAAGCATCTTATGCTGACGTCACATTAAAAGTGACACGTACCAAACTATAACAAACTACAACATCTTCTAAGCTAAACACTTCTATAAACTATCCAATACAAAGTCTGATAGAAAACACTGATGAGACATCCTTTGTTGGGCTTCAGCAGAGCTTTGCCTTGGCAGACCTTAGCTTTAGTCTTCAGCAGAGCTTCGCCTTCGCAGACATTTGAGTCTTCATCAGAGCTTTGCTAGGGCAGACCTTTGACCTATACCTTCAACAGAGTTTGGCTTCAGCAGATGTTCATTTATTATAAGGATCAGAGGTTGTAGAATATTTTGGCTTTCTATCATTTGTTCTTTTATAAGGTTCAATTTCCAACAATCTCCCCTTAGAATAGATGATGCCAAAACTTGTATTTATTCCTGATCTTTATTCCTCATCAATGATTCCCTTATTTGTCCTTCAATCGAAACTCAAAGTCAAGGGCAATCATGTCATTTACATCCCTTTCAAGCTCAAGATTCATCAAATCTTAGAGGTTAGCTGCATCTAGACCATATACATCCTTCATTCTTATCTTTTGAGCTCTACCATCTGACCTGAGCAAAGTCAATTCATAGGTGTCTATGGATGACTTCCATTTTAGAATTTTTGAGTCAGATGGTTTTCTTGGGAGTAGATTTATTTGAGATGAGTTTGGTGAAATGGGTATGCTGAAAAGTGTTGAAAGTGTTCCATAAGCTTTTCACTTGCAACATCATGTGGTATAGGATTTGACATTTGATAGCCTCTTTTATCTGGTCTTTAAACCTCATTTGATCTTCTTCTTCCATCTGCTTTTGCCTTTTTGCTTGATTCAAGGAAATTGTGGGTAAGACAGAGGTTGAAGATGGTCTTTTAGAGGCATGGGTCTGTTGAGGGGTAGTGGTTGTTAGTGAGTAGTCTAGCTTTCTTGGTACAGATGGATCTTTCTTTCTAAGCTCTTCCAACCTTCTATAGGTATCAACAACTTTTGACTCAGACCATCTTGCAACAGACCTAGCAAAGCCATAGTTAGCAGCAATAAGTTCTTCCTTCATTCTTTTGAGCTTTAAAGCCTGGTTTTGATCAATCTTTTTGTACCTTTTCCAATTAGGAGGAGTGGGCTGTAATGAAGAATCTTTGGCCATAACTATAATTCTATCAATCTCCTCCTTAAGCTCATTTGCAGACCAATCCTTGAACTGTGCTATGGTTGCTTTATAAGGTTTGTGCTTCATGATGTGATCAAGATAGTCTTGCTTTAATTTAGGATCATTAGTCGTTGGCTTTTCTGACATGGACTTACTCAAATCCTTAGCAAAATCTTCAATGTTTTTCACTTTGCTCAATTGAAATTGCATGGATCTTTGTAGAGCCTTGTCATCCTTACCCTTTGACAGCTCCTTTGCAATAGTCTCAGCTTGTCTAGCCTTTAATATTAGATACTCATCAAGGTTTCTAGGCTTTCGATACCCAAAAAGAGATTGAAAGTTTCTTTGTTTAGGATCCTCTATCTTATAGAAAGACTCTATTTCCCCTCTCACAACATAAAGTTCCAAAGGGTATAAGGCACCCATTAGAAGGAATGATGAGGACAGATGCATGGGTGAAAGTGAAGTGTCTATATGTGGAGATGATGAGGGTGGAGTGGAAGTAAGTTGTGATGACAAACAGATTGGTGATGGAATCTCTTCATCACCTTCATCAACAAAAAAAGTTTTTCTTTTATGTTGGAATCCGATCTTTAGTTATGGTGGATGTGTAGGAATTCTTGGTGGAGTGGTTAATGGTTGGGTTAAAGTGGGAAATATGATAGGAGCGGTGGTTTGGGGAACATCTGTTAGAACATTTGTTGTTCCAGCATCTGCTGTCACAACATCTGCCCTAACATTTGTTGGGTTGTTTTGTGGTGTTTGGACAGAGGATATATCAAGATTAGCCTCAACAGTGGTTTTAGAAGTGGTGACAGTTGGTTGTCTAACTTTTCTTGCAGACTTTTTTTTCTTGAAGTAACAACATCTTCTTTTTCCATTTGCTTGGCTTTTTTTCCTTTAATCAGCATTAAGGCTTTAGCTTTCATTATATCTTTTCAACTTCTTTGTTAAGGTCTCATCAATCCCTTATCCCAAAGTTGCATCAGATGTTGTAGCAGTGGTTTCTGGCTGTTGTTGCACCTTTGGTATGGCAATTGAATCAGGCTGCAACTTTCTCATTTGTCCCCCTTTTTGGCATCATCTTCAATTTCATCTTGAAGAATAATAACTGAGGCAGAGCCAATAGTTTTGAGCAAATGATCTTTGATGGCTTTAATATCTGCTTGCGTATCTTTGTATCTAGCCTTGACCATATTTCTGATTAACTTCATGTGTGTCTCATTCTGAATATCTGCCAATTGTCTCTGAGCTAAGATTATTGGTTGCACAACTTTCCATAGCTCATCAGCTTTTGAGGTAGTAATGGTTGACTTTGGGAGTTTTGTAGGACTTGCTTCATCATGGTTTTGAGTTCATCAATTGATGATTCCATTGAAGACATCCTCTACGTCAATTCTTGGTATTTTAATTTATCAAATTACTTTTCAAAGAGAATCTTCTTCCATCTAGAGGAGATACTCGTTTATTTAGTATTAGACCATCTATAGCAGTCATATCAATTTTTTAAGTTATTTCCTAAGTTAATAGGATCATCTAAATTCCTACAGGAGGTAGTTGTATTTGGATCATCAACATGAGGAACTTCAATGTTTTCAGAACCAAATGCCCCTTTATCTTGGTATTGGGGACTTCCAACTAGGATAGAGGTTACTGTTGTAGCCTCAGCAGTTGTTGCCTTCAAGGAAGTCTTACTAATATAACCATTGTCCAACTGAAACACTGTTGTGTCATCAGCTGTAGTGGCTGCTTCACTGGAAATACCACCAAGAGTTACTTGTAACTCAAGGGGTGTAGCCTCCTCAATTGCTTGTGGGCTAGCAGATAGAGTTTTCTTGGACTTAGTCAAATGTAGAAGTTGACTCTCTTTAATGGGTGAGTGAGAGGGACTGATGTCTGTCTGAGTTTACTCTATTGCATAAGCAAAGGTATAAATGTGGGTGGTATTGGAGATGTTTGAGTGGGTTGTGGTGTATAAAGAAACATTGCCCTAGGAGAGGGGCTATGGAAGAATGAATCAAGTGATTCAAGAGCTTCATAATGTGGTGTCCCTATGGATACAACTTTTTCCTTTTGTGATGAATCAAGAGGAGTTTGGCTAGGTGGAGATATTTGTTCCATCTGCTGTGAGGAGTAGCAGAAGGGTTTCAAGTGACATTTGTGTTGTCACAGGTATAACCTTTGGGATCTCATCTTCCAAATTTACCTTTTTGGTTTGTTTGGTGGGCTTTTTGGATTTTGTTGGTTTCTTTTTGGATTTTTCTGATGAGCGTTGCACAGCACTGGTTATAGTGCCATGTTCACCAGGAGCAGCGTGCTAAGCAACAAAGGTTTGAGCAGTGGATGTGTTAGTATCTAAAATTGGCTCATTCCCTTTTGCTTGTGTTTTCAAAACCTTTGGCCTTTGGTTTGAGAGTCTTGTAAAAGTTTCATGTTTAAGGCTGTCAATTTCACAAATGACACCTTATTGAAAATCGGTTTCCGAAACTTGTTTTTGAAGATAAAAAATCAATAGCCTAGGGTGTATAAGAAAACCTTTATTTTTTGAAATGTTGTTATAGTTTGCAACCAAGTCAGAAAACAATACCCGGGAAAAGTTAAATTTTGATTTTGTTAAAATAGAATAACCCAGATACTGAATGTTTAAAGATATTTCATTAAAAATAGTTATCTTGGCTGACAAACACAACAAGAGTGTATGGAAAAAGAATTTCATATCAGCAGGAAATTCAGGTTTAAAGATGGTAATACCTGTCATTTGACCTTCATAACCACGCTCAATGAACTCATCATGTAAGTCTTTCTTTGGGAAAGAAGTAGGGCTATTTAGGTCATTTAGACCAAATGTGGTGGAAATGGTGGATGGGGAAATTTGGACAAGAGACCTGCTAATCTTTGACGTAATAGCAAATGGCTTTTTATTTTGAATCTCAACTTTAGAATTTGCCCAAAATTGTCAAAGTGTGTCCACATAGATTGGAGCCTTTGCTAGTAAAATATCCTTGTATGATGATGTTTATAGAACATCGATCATTGCATGATAGGCAGCATTGATTTTCTCAAGGATAGGAAGGTAGTTGTGGGGATTTTTGATGTTTAGAGTCATGATTGAAGAGTGAATGAGGGTTTGTGAAGAAGATAACCACTTTGGAGAATTTTTTAATTCAATACGGCAGTGAAACACTCTGTTTGGATGGAATATGGTTTTCAAAAGATATGATGGCTAACATCTGTCCACGTGTAAACTCTGTTGGATAATGGAAGACAATTTTTTGAAAACCTCTGCTAGATACCAGCAGTGGTTCTAAACAGTGTAATGAACAGTGGTGATTTTACACTCTTAAAGGATAGATTATTAGTGGATTGGGAAAAAGCGGTTTTCCCAGTAGTGGATATAGAATAGAGGATACACTTTTAACAACGGATAGATTTTTAAGCCAAACAGAGGTTTGGATAAACAGTGGTTTTGAGCAAACTTTAGAGATTTATAGAAAATTTTCAATTTTATTTTTAAGGATGGATTTTTTATTTTCTGAAAACATTTTGATGCTATTTTCACATGGAAAACAAAATTTTGTTTTTATTCCATGTTTAGTATACCAATCCTAGAGATCAGACTTTCAAATGTAGATGTATTTAATGTTTTTGTTAGGACATCTACCAGTTGATCTTTAGTTGGAACATGATGCAGAGAAATCAAACCTTTTTCATAGCAATTCCTCACAAAGTGATGTCTGATGTCAATGTGTTTTGTGGTAGAATGAGAGACTGGATTTTTTAGGATGTTTTCAGCTTTTTGACTATCCAACATGAGAGGAGTCTTTAGAGCAGTTACACCAAAATCCAGCAATTGATTTTGAAGCAATAGGAGTTGAGCTGTGCAGCTTACAGCAGCAATATACTCAGCCTCTGGTGTGGATGTTGATATTGCAGCTTGCTTTTTGCTCTTCCAAGATACTAAGCAATTCCTAGGAATCGACAGCCTCCTGATGTTGACTTCCTTATGGTGTGACATCCAGCAAAATCATTATCTAAATGACCTGAAAGCTCAATATTTCCATGAACTGGACACCAATTACCAAGTGTGGGAGCACCTTTTATGCATCTGAATATCCTTTTTACAGCAATGAGATTGTACTTCCTAGGTGTCGACTGGGATCTAGCACAAACACATGTTGCAAACGTGATATCTGGCCTAGAAGCAGTTAGATACAATAAAGACCCAATCATACTTCTATAAAGAGTTTGATCAACCAAGTCATCTTTGTCATCAACAGTGACAAGCTTAGATGTTGCCATTGTTGTGCTGCATGGCTTACAATCATTCATATCAAATTTTGTAAGTAGTTCTTTGACATATTTACTTTGGTGAATGAATGTACCATTTTGCTATTGTTTTACTTGGAGACCAAGAAAACATTGGAGCTCACCCATTGCACTCATTTCAAACTCTGCTGCCCTGAGTTGTATGAACTCTTCACATATGGCAGTGCATGTGGATCCAAAAATGATGTCATCCACATAAATTTGGAAAAGCATCAAATCCTTTCCTCTCCATTTGGAAAATAAAGTTTTGTCAATTTTACCCCTTGTATAAGAGAAAGGTGGAAAGAGTTTCATACCAGACTCTTAGTGCTTGTTTCAAGCCATACAAAGCTTTATAAAGCTTGTATACATGATCAGGATAGAATGCATCTTCAAAGTCAGGAGGTTGACAAACATATACCTCTTCTTTGATCTTACCATACAAGAATGCACTTTTGATACCCATTTGAAACACCTTGATGTTGTGGTTTGCAGCAAAGGCTAAGAACAGTTTGATAGCTTCTAGTCTTGCTACTGGAGCAAAAGTTCCATCATAGTCAATGCCTTCTTCCTGTCTGTAACCTTGAACCACAAGCCTAGCTTTATTCTTGACAACCATACCCCTTTCATCTGTTTTGTTTTTGAAGACCCATTTTGTGTTAATTGGATATACATTCTTTGGCAATGGTACAAGTTCTCGTACTTGTTGTCTTTTGAATTGAAGGAGATCTTCTTGCATGGCTTCTACCCAATTGTTGTCTGTTAGTGCCTCTTGGTACTTGATAGGTTGTGTGAGAGATAAGAAACCAGCAAAAAGACACATGTTTTGAAATTGACTTCTAGTGAGCACCCCTTCATTGATGTTGCCAATGATTTGATCAGATGGATGACTTTTAAGGTAGATTAGATCTCCCTTATATGGAATAATGGCATTTTGAGGTGAATGCTGCAGATGGGAATCATCGGAGCCAACATTTTTAGTAATTTTGAAGAGCGAACATCTGTTTGAAATGGAGGTGGAGGTATTGGAGGGAGATGTGTGAAAACATGTTGACTTTTATCAACAGTGGTTGGACTTTTATCAACAGAGGTTATATTTGATGAGCTAGCAGAGGATTGAGGATCAGCAGTGTTTGATCCAACAATGGCAGAGTTTTCACAGTTGTTAGTAACATAAGTTCCTCTGATTGTGGAAGTGACTTTATATTGTGGAATCACAATGTCATATCCATAGTCTTGTGGTGAAGATTATGGTGTACCTGCAGGGTTAGTCTTGATAGACACATCATCAAATGTAAATTTATCAAGATCAAACAATTCTGCAAGGTTAGCTAGGATTTTTAATGAAGAAAGTTGATTGAACTTTATATTCAAGGTCTCTTCTACAAACCTAGTCCTTGAATTAAAGACTCTATAGGCTTTAGCAGTGGTTGAGTATCCTAGAAAATAACCACAATCTACTTTGGCTGCAAATTTTGGAATTGAATCTTTTAAGTTCAAAATAAAACATGGGCAGCTATAATTTTGAAGTATGAGATCGGTGGTTTGATCTTATACGGAATTTCATAAGCAGTTGTTTGATGCATGGGGTTTATCAAGATTCTGTTCGGCACATAGCAAACAGAATTTACAGCCTCTGCCCAAAAGGTTAAGAGTAAACCTGAGTTTTCAAGCATTGTTCTGGCAGCTTCAATTAAAGTTCTGTTTTTCCTTTCAACCACCCTATTTAGTTCTGATGTTCTTGGAATGTTGTACTGCCTTACAATTCCTTTTGACACACAGAAATCATCCAACTCTGTATTTCTGAATTTTGTACCATTATCACTCCTGAAGACTTTTACTGGCAGGTCAAATTGCTTTTTAACTTGTTTCACAAATCCTTGCAAGATGCCTGCAGTCTCATCTTAGGAGTGCAAAGCGTAAGTCCAAGTAAACCTAGAAAAATCATCAACATTAACAACGCAATACCTTTTTGTTTAAGACTCATGATTTTTACAGGGCCAAACAAGTCCATATGCAACAATTGTAAGCATTGACTTGTTTTGGACTCACCAATGGGCTTGTATCAACATTTATGTTGTTTGCCTTTTAAACAGGAAACACAATGTTCATCTCTTGTGAAAACTTTTTGTGGTAGACCTCTTACAAGTTTAGAGAGTGTGGTTATAGTTACCAGAATTGTGTGGCCAAGTCTCCTGTGTCATAGTTCTATATCTTTGTTAGAGGCAGCTGAGAACAGACAAGCATCAGTCATTGGATTATCCTTCAATATATCAACCACATACACATTGCCACTCCTATGAGAAACAAGTTGTGCTTTGCTCTCATCTATGATTTGATCAATCTTTTTAACCACTTCTGGCCCAACAATCTGACAAGTTTTCTTAGTGAAGAATGACCCATAGCCCTTGTCACTCATGTGTGAAACACTAAGAAGATTAAATTTCAGATTGTCAATAAGATTGACATTTTCAAATTTGAATTTCCCAGCCTGAACAGTCCCTGACCCAAGCACCTTCCCTTTTGAATTATTACCAAAGGATATATCACCCCATCCATGAGCCATAAAGTCTTATAGAAGGGCTCTATATCTGGTCATGTGCCTGGAGCCTCCACTATCTACATACCATAAACTATCAAGGCAAGTAGAAACTACCTACACAGTGGTAATTAATTAGTTTAGGTGGGTTTCCAAAGCCAAAATGGCTTTGGAAGGGGTCACAAACATGTCGGTCTCAAATTTAGAAGAATGGTTAGTGGTTTGAACAGATTTTTATAACATCTGTTGAGACCCTTAACCTATCAGATGGTAGTAACCATGAGGATGCCTATTTATTCTTGCTTTTGAGAGCCTTTTGTAACCCTCATAACTAAGAGGTACCTTTTGGTACATTGGTTGGCCAAATCCTCTTGGGTACTGGTTGGCAGGTGGTGCATCTGTTACCTGCACCTCTCTGAGAGGTTTTGTGCAGAGCTTTGGTAACAGATGATTTAACATGCACAAAGGCCTGTTTAGACTTTTCTTTTGAAGTACTAGTCTTTAAACTCTCTAGTGTTTTGGATTTATACTCATTCTTTTTCACATCAAAGTTTCTAAGATAAACACAATCTTGAGTTTTATGATTTGTTTTATTACAAATTGTGCAGTTTGGAGAATCAATGATCACACTTGTTTTGTTAATGTCATAAGCTATTAGAAGAAAATAGTTTTTGGTAACATGGTTCTTCTTTTCACAGAAATCACAAAACAGGGTTTTGATCTTTTCTTTCTTTTTCCCTTTTTCAGACTTTTTGTCAGCAGATGTTATCTGTTGGTAAATATGTTATGGGAATGATTCTTGCCTTTGGTTCCATTGGCTTGAAATTTTCAAGAATGCAACATTCATCAGACCATGTGGGTTTAAATTGATACTTCTAATTTTCCTCAAAAGTTGAGAAACCTTCATTTCTTTCTAGAACAATTTTATTTCCATTTTTATCAGTGACTTTGATTTCTTGACCAGCCAAGTAACAATTTCAAATACACTAGAATCATTTCCAGTAACATTTTTAGAAATTTGGTTATTTTCTTTGAAACTTATGCCAAATTTTATGTTACTCTTGACCTGATTTTCTAACATAATCTCATAACCTTTACAGGATTACACCCATTTTTCACAAGTGATTTGGGTGGATTCCAACGCCTTTTTGCAAACCTGATATTTTTCTATCATAGTTGGAGTTGGTCCTTGGTTATGCAAGCTTCATGTTTTAGGCTGCTGATTTCAGATTCTTTTCAAACAGTTTAGTTCTTAACTCTTTTGAAAGCTTTTCAAACTGCAATTCATCATCCAAAATCTTATTCCTAAGGTTTTCATTCACCTCTTTATGTTAGCAAAAGCTATGATGCATTTATCTAAACATAGATCTTTTGACCAGAGGAAGTACCTTAGTAGCAGCCATCATGGCACAATCACATTCACCTTCACAAACACTGGCATCCCATCAATCAGACAGAGATTTCAATTCTTCATCAACATTTTCTTTTGTAACAGCTGTTTCATCATGAACATCGGACATAACCGATTTAGACTCCACTTCCTCACATTCAACACCCTCAACTATAGACTCTAGTGCCATAAAGCAAAAATCATTTTATTTCTTTTTAGTTTTAGCAACTAGAGCAAAGTTTTCATTAGTCAGATCCTTAGGCAAGCTACCCCAATCAACAAAACCCTGAGTAAAGAAGCTCTGTTCATTAACCTCTGTCTGAGCAGTGGTTTGAGTAACTTGTTGTGTAGGTTGCATTTGAAACTGAGGAGTTGGTTCTTGAACATATTGAATTTGAGGAACAATGGTTCGAACATATTGCACTGGATTAGTGGTAGTAGGGTGTGCAAAATAAGCAGTGTTGAATAATGGACAGTGTTCTGAGGTCTAGGGCTAGGATGTGTGATAATTGGTCCAGATGTTTGAGACCTACATTCTCTAGCAAAGTGACCTAGCCTATTACACTTGAAACAATTAATCTTTGACTTATCCAGCCTAACTTTTAACCCCCCATGCAACCCTGGGAACTTTCTACCAGTTCTCTTGTAATACTTTCTAGCTCAAACACTTAACAAGGCAAGCTGATGCAAAATATCCATCTCTTCCAAATTTGTAGGGTCAAAATGTTAAAGGTTATTCAACTCAAAGGATAAGTTATCAAAAGTTTGCTTTCCCCATTAGTAGTAAAAGCATAATTGGTGTGTAAGAATCAGAGCTGAAACTACCACCAGAGGTTATGTCAATGAAATGATCATAACTCTGATACTTACAGCTGCCAGAGGCTTCTTCTTGGCCAAAAAGTGTTGTACTACTGAATGCATAGTCATCAGCCACTTTGCCAAACTCTTGTAGCTTCTTTTTCTGGTTCAGCTCTCTCTCATAAGTGAGGAGCCTACCATGAAGCTGAGTAAGACTTATTGAACCCAACCGAATTACTAGTTACAAAAGCTATAGTGTCCCACTTGTCTGGTAAATCTAAGAAAACAACTATTTAAAGTCGAATTGCAAACTCAACATTAAATAGTTTAAGCTCACAAATGAGAGCTAAATCTTTTAAACTGTAAGGTTAATGACTCTCCTTTCACATGACAAAACGTTTCATATTGTTGATTCAAAACGTCTCTGTTGTTTTCAATTACTTCCTCAGTCCCACCGAATTGCTCTTTCAAAGCATCCCATAACTCATTTGCACTGTTGCAATGCAATAGGCCAGCATGGATATCGTTTGGCAATGCAGAGGCCACGATGCTAAATGCCTTTGCATCTAGCTCGATCTTTTGGAAATCTTGCTCAAAGTAATTTTCAGGATTCTTTGGTACTTGGACTTTAGGGTCCTCAGTACTCGGTATCATTGGAACATGAGATCCAAAGATAACCAACTTCCAGCAACCAGTGTTTTGCTGAGCAAGAACATGACCCATCCATCTCTAGCAGATATTGTACTCTGATCTAACGAGAATCGGTGGTTTAAACATGTTGCTGGTGTTGTGAGGATCTTATGAATTTGGAGGCATTTTTGATTGTTTGTAAAATAGGTTTTTATTTAAACTATTTTGAACGTAAATAAACTTTTGCTCTGTTTTCAATCCAACAAGCAAACGAATTAGCAGTGAGAGCTGATCTGTTCAAATCAAATTGATTTTTAAATCAAATTCGATTGACCAAGCTCTGATACCAATTGTTAGGATCTGAGTTTGATATTGTTGTGAATGTTTAAGATGAAATCAATGGAAGTGGATAAACATGTATGAATAGGGTAGCGAAAATAGTAAACTTTGTATTCACAACATAGGAAGATTGCTTTCACTAACATGCTTTTATAAAAAAATTGTTTATGTGCATGAAAGATACAAACTCCCCATAGCCTAAGATCACTCTAATTTGCTCATACACAGAATGTCAAGAAGAAGTGAGAGTGATAAATAGAACAGTACATGCACTGTTCAATTTATAGTACAAAGCAAACCACTGAGTATCTTATGTTGACATCACATTGAAAGTGACATGTAACAAACTAAAACAAACTACACATATGCTAAGCTAAACACTACTATAAACTATACAATACAAAGTCTGATAGAAAACACTAATGAGACATCCTTTGTTGGGCTTCAGCAGAGCATTAGCCTTGGCAGACCTTAGCTTTAGTCTTCAATAGAGCTTTACCTTGGCATACCTTAGCTTTAGTCTTCAACAGAGCTTTGCCTTGGCAGACCTTTGAGTCTTCATCAGAGCTTTGCTAGGGCAGACCTTTGACCTTTATCTTCAAGAGAGCTTGGCTTTAGCAGATGTTCATTTATTACAAGGATTAGCGGTTGTAGAATATTTTGGCTTTCTATCATCTGTTCTTTTGTAAGGTTCAATTTCCAACAACAAGAAATGAAGAAAATAAGAAACCCGAATAGTAAAACACGACCCGGATGCTTTCCTTTGCTTCAAACCTTCAACGGCTGCTTTAAGCTCTCAAAAAAGCTACAAAAAGCTCTAATTTTTCGCCTAGGTTAATGCAGAACCGTAACTAGGGTTTTTTTACTCCTTTGTAATGATGATTATATATGTTTTTAAAGAAGAAGCCAGCTTCAACAACAATTCTATGGCGAAAGAAACCCCCATCGCGTTACGTGATGGGTGTAACGCTTGCATTTGTAACTTTCTGTTTTTTAGCAAGTCTGATTCGTGTTTCTATTTTTGGAAAGTCCAAACCTTGTAATCGTATTTCATTTCCGAATCATTGTAAATCTAAGGCTTTGATTGTAATCAAATTGATCAATTATATGCAATTCGCAATCTTTATACGCATTTATATCTATGATCATACATGCATTCGTTAGACAATTTATAGCTTCGAATCAACTTGCATATTCTTATCATATATTCATGAAAGTTAAACGTTTCAAATCCAGTAAGCAATCAAGTTAAACGCAAAATGCATAGACTTTTGGCACCATGATTCTTGTCACACTTATGTTAATTATTTGCAAGACATGCTTAGGGTTATGTAACACCTTTAATAATGTTTTAATCTTCCAAACACTTCGCACTTGATTTACATATAAAATACATTATTTCAATAACAATTAAAACCATTTATATAAATTAATTAACAAAAAAGAGGGCTGCCATATGTTGATGTTTTGGGCTTGTTTCAAGTTTAAACACCCACTAATCTTGTCCAAAGCCCAACCCATTGAAACCCTAACCCCTTCCCTATATAAACCACCTTTTCCCCATCCATTTCCCACTTTTACAAGCCACCAAACACTTCAAAAACACTCTCAAAGTCCCTAACATAGTCAAAAAACACAGCAGCCATATTTGAGTTTTTTGTGAGTTCTAACTCACTTATTCAACTAATTCTTCCTTATTTCTTCTTCTAAAACACTTGGATAACCTTTATAAAGGTTTTCACAAGTTTTCTTGGGGAAACTAAGGTGAAACCTCACTATTTATGAGGTCCAAAGTGCCATAAATTTTCTGCCCATTTTTATCTTTTTAAACTTTAAGATTTTCGAAGTTTTCTTTATGTTTTCTTCCTCAACATTGTTTGCTAAGCCCTATGGGATGTTATCATAGGTTTTCCATTGAAAACCAAGGTGGAACAATACCATTTTTCAGGCCAAACTTTCTGTTTTGGAAGTTAAACTTATTAAACTTTTCGAACTTGTTTTTAACCTTACAAACTCTATGCTACGCATGCCTCTAACCAAGCTTATGGTTAGTGTGTTAAGCTAGACTTGTTCATACACAATCAAGAGGCATAACATGTCTCTAAACTTGTGGTTTTACTAGGGTTTCAAACCCACAAGTGTTAAGCCATCCAAGCTTACAAGCTTGTGTTGGTGTACGTGTGATTACATGAAGGCCTTGGCCATTCAAGTTTTCAATCCACCCCTCACTTGATGATTTCTATAATTCTTGACCATCCGGATTGTCCTTGTGATAATCTTGTGTAATGGTGAATCTTACGAAAGAGGTTTTTAGGACGGTTATCCTCCTACCTCAATGCATGACTTATATGACTTACATGATGTCTATGAAATACATGAACTCGATGATAAATTAGTAATATTATAACTATATATGTAAACACTTATTATAACCGAACCGTTGACAATGACCTTAGGGTTACTTGTCCTAAAAGTAGGTAATTTTATCTTAGACCTAACCCTCGTTACGATTCTATTGGGTATGACCCATAAAAACACAAACACCCTTCGGGGCTTATACTGTCAAAAACGAGCGTTAACGTCTAGATAAATACTTTTGTATATACATACTTTTTGCATACATTAATTCCTAAATTATCAAACTCCACCGTTAATCTTATACTCACACACCTACGTTGCCTTATGTATGATAACTTGGTGTTCTTTCCCCTAAAACAACCTAACGCGTTCACGGAAATTACTTTGCAAAATCGTGAGTATACTCGACCCCTTTTTATGCTTTCCACTATTTGGGGTGCAATATGTTAATTTACTAAACTACACTAAGTCACACTTTTATTCTATGATTACACATAAACAATCCATCAAACATGCTTTAGTCTTATGCTACTTGAATTGTTACTTGGTATATTCTTATGTACTCTAAATGTCATTAACTTCAATCAAGCCTCCCTTAACATGTATAGCGCTATAGAGTAACGCACCGCCCATATACTTGTGGTCAATGTTAAGTTTTAATCTATTTTTCGGTACACTAGAGGATTGACTTGTAGATTCGCTTGCCTTGTTTACATTTATCTTGTACGCTAGCTATTCATGCGGATTTTTTTAAACGGTTTTTAATAATTATGCTATGATACTAAACTTGTGTACTCGCCAATACTTTGTTATTGAACTATACTTTTTAACATGTTGCAGTTTGATGAAGTTGTTATGATGGAACTTAGTAGGAATGGCATAGAAACACGCGTAGAATACTAAGTTAATCATTATGTTATTGTTGAGTTTATTTTGTTGTTATTACTTGTATTCGGATATTTGATGTAACTTGACAATTTTGATGCTATGAAATGAAATGGGTTGTTAAATTAAATAATATCGCAAATAGTGTTATGATGTCTCGAGCAATCTCGTTCGTCTCACTCCGATGTTTCCGCCATTGGTTGGGGTGTGACAGATTGGTATCAGAGCCATAACTATAGGGAATTAGGTAGAATTGCCATGTTTGGCCTAGTCTATAGTTTAAGTGACCAACTTGACCATTCTTGCTGCATGATTAAAATGTTATTTCTTCCTATCTGCTTCATCCTATTTCTTTTGTCTTAAATGTATATATGTGTTTTCCCTTAGACACTTACACAACTTACACACTTGAAGACTTGAAGACACTCAGACTACAAATGAGACGATCTTACCAAAATAGGGGTGAAACCCGCACTTTGGTGATCACTCTCAATCCGCGAAGTTCGATTTTGCACGAAATTACACCATCAAGTTAGGAGTGAATCCACATCTTGATGGGAATTTCCATTTCATACTCTAGTGCACCCTTACCAACGAGTCGGAATACGCTCCTCGATTAGTAAGTACCAACCACACTTAGGGTACAATGTTGTCAAGTTAGGGGTGAAACCCGCACCTTGTCAACTAGTCCCAATCGTCGATTTTTCAATCTCACCAAAGTTTCAATTTTTCGATTCGGTTAGAGACGTGTAGTATTGGAAGGGTAAAGTGTCGTTAATCGCTTCTCGACAAGAGCACTTTACCTATAGGCCAAAGCACGTTTCTCTAATTTGAAAGGATCTCGATTCACTTTGGAATAGTCAACGTTTCTCAACCCGAAACACTCCAATGTTTTATTAAGCCTATCTTTTACGCTATCTCAATTTCTATATGTTTTAATACTTTCTATCTCGTTCATTTCGGACCCGATGCACGATTCGCATGCCCTTTGTAACAAAAAAACCATAATAAAAAAATCTCGTGTACCAACTAAATTTATACTCCTTTACGCAAATTATATGTGTTTATGCTTTTGAATACCAATATGCTTATGCTATCTATGTGAATTCATACGTGCTACATAATACTTATGTGCTTAAAACAAATTCTTTTCTTTATAAAAACACATTAAAATCAAAATCCTAAACCTATCTTCTATTGTCGAACCCTTTAGATGTCTTTCTCTCAAAGTGTTATGCGTAAGAGGAAGTCAAAGTCCAAGTCGAAGTCCCAATCTGACTCCATATCAAAGAAGGATTGCATGAAGTTCATGGCCGAACAAATGGCCGAGCACATGGCCAAGGTCATCCCGAAATCGTCAGCAAGATCCAACCTCCACCCAATGCCGAATCACCTCACACCTCTGTCGACTCCAAGGCCGAACTACCAAAAACTACCTTCACCCATAAGCAATTATGTTCTTGCAATCCCCTACCTTTCACCGGCAAAGGGAACGCCACTAAGCTACTACAACGGTTCGACGCCATTGAAGTCACCTTCATCCAAATTGGTTGTCCCAAACACCTACGCACCATGAACGCCACAGGAGTGTTCCGATCAAGAGCCCTTGATTGGTGGACTTTCGAGCGTAACGCTCGTAGTAACGAAGTCGTGCATGCCCTCCCTTGGATGGAGCTCAAGAAGTTAATGGAAAGTGAATTATGCCATCCCCATGAACGCCAACGACTCCAGACTGAGTTTTGGAACCTCAAGCAAGTAGGGAATGGCAACGCTGGCCTCACGGCCCATTTTAAGCAACTAGGCGCGATTTGCCCAAGCCAAGTCGACACGACCGAAAAGGCCGTTGCTAAATACATACATTGCCTCCCTCCTCACCTCGCTGACCTGGTCGATACCACCTCACCCAAAACCATCGAGGAAGCTTTTCGTTTGGCTGCTCGATTGAACAACAGCCATGTCCTTCATGAAGCCGCCAAGGCTCCACTAAGAAAGCCCATCAAGCCACCACCAAAGCCATCGCTGAGCCTACCTCACCCAAACTCCCAAGAAACAACACCAAGGGTAAGAAACGGAAGGCTTCAAGCCCAAACTGCGCGGTAGTCACTCCGCCAAACCCCCATCAGCTCGCCTTACCCACACCCGAACCCATCAAGAAAACATACACTGGACCCCATCCTAAGTGCAACACTTATCCCTTCCACCATCCGATTAATGCCATGTGCCGCCTATGCATAATCTGCAATAGGTATGGGCACTTCCCCCAGCAATGCTGAAATGCCCCACAAGCCCCCATAAACTAAGCCCGAGCTATAACCGCACCTCAAAACCCTACCGCTAACCAAAACCGAACCCTTGCACCTGCCGCTCGTGCCTGTTTCAGATGCGGAGACCCAAACCACTTCGCCAACAACTGCCCTCAGCGCAACAACATCAACAACCAGCAGCATCAACAAGCTCGCGGCCGAGCCTTCGTCATCACTGCCGCTCAAGCTCAAAACTCAACTGATGTCATATCGGGAACGTTCCTTGTTAACAATGTTTACGCTATGTGTTTATTTGATACTCGTGCAGATATAAATTTTGTACCCGTTGAATTTGAACCCTTGCTTATGTGTAGTCGTTCTAAGCTACCTAAATCATTCGAAGTCGAAGTCGCTGACGGAATCCTTTCTAATTGTTCTTTAAACCTAAACTTTCATACGTTTTCTATTGACCTCCATACCCATGCAAATGGATAGCTCCGATATCATAGTAGGCATGGATTGACTTAGGCGAGTCTGTTCTGAAGTTGTTTGCTCAGAAAAGTACATTCGCCTTCCCCTTCCCAATAATGATTCCTTACATGTCTATGGCAAGAAACCCTCCAAAGGTCTCAAGCTTATGTCGTGTATTCAAGCGAACAAGTACTTGAGTAAGGAATATTTCACCTTTCTTGCCCACATTGTGGAAAAAAAGGATAAGGGTCCAAGCGTGATTGAAGTTCCCGTTGCGCGCGATTTCCCTGACGTCTTTCTAGAGGATCTTCCTGGTCCTCCTCCTGCTCGTTCTTGTTGACTTTCGCATCGACCTCATCTGTGGTGCAACTCCGGTCGCAAAATCCCCTATCGTCTAGCACCCTCGGAGATGCAAGAGTTGTCTAGCCAACTTCAAGAGCTTCTTGATAAAGGCTTCATACGTCCTAGCACATCTCCTTGGGGGGCGCTCCCGTTCTGTTTGTAAAAAAGAAAGACGGATCCTTTCGCATGTGCATTGACTATCGTGAGCTCAACAAGCTTACAGTCAAGAACCGATACCCTTTTCATCGCATCGACGACCTTTTTGATCATCTTCAAGGTGCGACTTGTTTCTTGAAAATCGACCTTCGCTCTGGTTATCATCAACTTCGAGTCCTCGAAGAAGATATACCCAAAACCGCGTTTCGCACACGTTATGGGCACTACAAGTTCGTGGTCATGCCACTTGTTTTGACCAATGCACCCGTCGTGTTTATGGGTTTGATAAATCGCGTGTATATGCCCTATCTCGACCGATTCGTGTTCGTCTTCATTGTGATATTCTAATCTATTCCAAGACGTGAGAAGAGCATGAGCGACACTTGCGTCTTATCCTTCAGCTTTTGCGTACTTAACGCCTTTTCTCCAAGTTCTCCAAGTGTGAATTTTGGTTAAAGGAGGTTCAATTTCTTGGTCATGTCGTCAAGGAACTTGGTATTCACGTTGACCCCGTGAAAACCAAGGCGGTGAAAAATTGGGTTGCCCCTAAGACTTCGTCCGAAATTTGTTCGTTTCTCGGCTTAGCCGATTATTACAGTCATTTCATCTCAAATTTTTCAAAAATCACCGTACCTCTCACTTCCTTGACTCAAAAGGATAAACCTTTTGTTTGGGGTTCCGAACAAGAGGAGTCTTTTCAAACGCTCAAGGAAATGCTTTGCAATGCTCCTGTCCTAACCCTTCCTGATGGTAATGACGACTTTGTCGTGTATTGCGATGCCTCAAGACAAGGTCTTGGTTGCGTTCTTATGCACTGAGACAAGGTCATTGCTTACGCGTCATGAAAACTCAAAATTCATGAGAAAAACTATACTACGCATGACCTTGAACTTGGTGCAGTTGTTTTTGCCTTAAAGATATGGCGACACTACCTTTATGGTACAAAGTGTATGGTCTTCACCGACCATAAGAGCCTCCAGCACATCTTTAATAAAAAAGAACTCAACATGCGTCAGCGTCGTTGCGTAGAATTATTAAACGACTACGACTGCGATATCCGCTACCACCCCAGTAAAGCGCATGTTGTGGCCGACGCACTTAGTTGGAAAACTCATTTTAAGAGTGTATGTTAATACCAAACCTTGGGAAAGCTTCAAGAGATGATTCGTGAGGCACAATACTCGACCGTTAACGAGGGTAACCTGAGTTGAAGTGTGGTGCTGAAAACCAACTCGTGACCAAACCTAATGGCATCATGTGCTATCTTGACCGTATTTGGATTACAAACCGTGATAATCTTCGTCACCTCTTGATGAGTGAAGCTCATAAGTCTCGGTATTCTGTTCATCCTGGCGCTGATAAGATGTATCATGACCTTCGTGCATTATATTGGTGGCCTGGAATGAAGAAAGATATCGTCTGTTACGTATCAAAGTGCCTTA
Source organism: Scalesia atractyloides (assembly GCA_947069175.1). Taxonomy (NCBI): domain Eukaryota; kingdom Viridiplantae; phylum Streptophyta; class Magnoliopsida; order Asterales; family Asteraceae; genus Scalesia; species Scalesia atractyloides. The sequence continues at coordinate 47,868,117 of CAMTDV010000001.1, read as the reverse complement.
CTTGTTCCAAGGTAAAGGCCGGGCATCAACGACCCTCTGGCTTACTCGAACAACCGGAAATTCCTATTTGGAAATGGGAGAGTATTGCTATGGATTTCATAACCAAACTCCCTCGTACATCATCTGGTCACGATAGTATTTGGGTAATCATCGACCGTCTGACCAAGTGTACTCATTTCCTTCCCATACGTGAAGACTACCGAGTTGAGAAATTGGCTCGTATCTACACGGATGAAGTCATCTGTCGTCACGGTGTCCCCATTGACGTTATCTCAGACCGTGATAGTCGTTTCACTTCTCGCCTTTGGCAAACATTTCAAAAGGCGCTTGGTACTCAAATCAATCTTAGTACTGCTTTCCATCCTCAGTCTAATGGTCAGACCGAGTGTACTATCCAAACTATAGAGGACATGCTTCGTTCTTGCGTAATTGATTTTGGTGGCAACTGGGACATGCACTTGCCTTTGGTCGAATTCTTGTACAACAACAGTTACCACGCGAGTATTCAAATGGCACCATTCGAGGCATCGTATGGACGCAAGTGCCGATCACCTATTTGTTGGCACGAGATCGGGGAAACTCAAATCACTGCTCCCGAGCTCATACAACAGACGACGGACAAGATTTTGCAGATTCGGGACAACTTACTGAAAGCTAGAAGCCGACAAAAGATCTACACAGATAAAAGATGCAAACCTTTGGAATTCAACGTTGGTGACTTTGTACTTCTCAAGGTATCCCCTTGGAAGGGTGTGGTTCATTTCGGGAAAAAGGGAAAGCTCGCTCCTCGCTACATAGGTCCTTTCAAGATTCTCGAAAGGATTGGCAAGGTAGCCTACTGACTGGACCTACCACAAGAGCTCAACAACGTTCATCCTACCTTCCACGTCTCAAACTAGAAGAGATGTCTCACCGAAGAAGGACTCCAAGTTCCACTTGAAGATCTTCAAATCAACGAGATCTTACACTTCGGGGAGAAGCCAGTCGAAATCATGGATCGAGGCACTAAGCAACTAAGGTGCAGTCGAATTCCTACCGTGAAGGTTTGATGGGAAGGAAAACGTGGCGCTGAGTTTACCTGGGAACTTGAAAGCGATATGAAGACTAAGTATCCACATTTGTTCGTTACATCTTCCTAAATTTCGGGACGAAATTCCCTAAACGAGGGGAGACTGTAACACTTCGCATTTGTTACTTTCCGTTTTTAGCAAGTCTGCTTCGTGTTTCTATTTTTGGAAAGTCCAAACCTTGTAATCGTATTTCATTTCCGAATCATTGTAAATTTAAGGCTTTGATTGTAATCAAATTGATCAATTATACGCAATTCGTAATCTTTATACGCATTTATATCTATGATCATACACGCATTCGTTACACAATTTATAGCTTTGAATCAACTTGAATATTCTTATCATATATTCATGAAAGTTAAACGTTTCAAATCCAGCAAGTAATCAACAAGTCAAACGCAAAATGCATAGACTTTTGGCACCATGATTCTTGTCACACTTATGTTAATTATTTGCAAGATATGCTTAGGGTTATGTAACACCTTTAATCATGTTTTAATCTTCCAAAACACTTCACACTTGATTTACATATAAAATACATTATTTCAATAACAATTAAAACCATTTATATAAATTAATTAACCAAAAAAAGAGGGCTGCCATATGTTGATGTTTTGGGCTTATTTCAAGTTTAAACACCCACTAATCTTGTCCAAAGTGTGAGTCCCAAAACAGATTCGGATCATAGTGGTTGATTGTTTTCACCCAAACAATTATGGATTAGTTGTTTGAATGTGCAAATAATAAGAAAAACCAAGCAAAGAACATGAAGAATCTTGTTTGGATCAAACAACTAGTGTTGTATATGAAATCCCAATAACATGTAATCAATAATAGCACCTAGATGTTCGGATGAAAGCACAATAGCAAAAATCACAACACAAGAAGATCACCAAAATCTGTCCAAGAAACTTGGATATAACTTCATTGAACATGGTATTTATACAGACTGATCACCCAGCGTATTTATTAAATACGCTGGGCAATTAATTACACCGTGTACATAGATGTTTCACAAAATGACACTTTTGACCCTTTTGTTTTTCTAACTATTACAGAATCAGCTCAAACTATGGTTTATCAAGTACCGACGGTCTCCAAAAGTTCCAACAATATCCCCCTAGACCGTTGCGTGCTTGATTTTCTTCAATCTTGTTTCCGAGCATCAGGGTCTGCGGCTGGATCTTCGGCTTGCTGTTCGGTTGCTGCATCAGTTGATTGTTGAATAAAAGCTTCACTGAGGGTTGGATAGGCCTCCATTGTGACTTCATATGTTGATGAAGTCGGAGGTGGTTGAATGATCTGGACATCTGAATCTGGAGATGGATCTTTGGTTGGAGGAGAGGATGATTCTTGTTCAGCTGCTTTCTTCTTGCTTGACGCTTCTTTTTCCTTTTTCGCTTCCATTCTGAGCAAGATTTCCATTATTTCAATCTTTCAAGCTCTAGCATGTTCGACTGCCCCTCTGAAAGAGCATTCCCTCCTCAAGATATTCATTTCCGGCCCCAACGTTTATCTTATGTCCAAACAAGATGTTCAGGCATAAAAACATCCATAGGGTCCAGAAGGCGAATGTCTTCATTTAAATCAGACCTTATGACTGCCTCACCTGTTTTATCATCATAGAACCACTTCTTGAAATTGGTGAGCGTCACAGGTTGCTCTGGAGGAAGCTTCACCCTGGTAACCCACCTTTGCTGGATTTATAACCCACGTTATCTTTCGTTTATCGGTGAACGGATCCTTGGTGGTTTTAGACACACGTTTTCTGGGGCGCTGAGGCTTGAACACTGAAAATCCTCGCAAGCATTCTCTTTGTATTAATCTTTCTAAATCTCCACCTATGCTGTTGTTTGTCGGATTAATCAGCTCATGCTTGCTAAGCTCACGTGTGTCCCATGTGGGCAAGCTCTGCATATCTTGAGCGCTTCGAAAATATTGAATCACTCCACCTCTTTGTTTTACAACGAACCACCTGGTCAGATTGCAGTATTTCCAACTAGTGATTTTATCGGTAATCTCAGTTTTCTCAACTGTGATTAGCTGATAAAAGTCAGGCATTTTCGCTCTTTCCTTTTTGAACCATTCTGGATGTTGTGGTTCAAATTCATCTCCCCCATCCGTTTCATACACCACATCTTCTTCCAATCCCCATTCCAAGAACTTTGTAGGCATTTCTGCTTTGTCAACTTCCTCTTCGTCGCTGTCGTCATCAAGGCCAACATCAACCGCTGATTCAAGATGCTTTTCCTTCTTTTTAGCTTTGTCTGCTTTCTTTTTCTGCTCTCTTTCTTTAAATAAGTTAAAGATGTCTTCATTTGAGTACTTTGGCTTTCTGTTTGCAGCACCATATAGCTCTTGAACCATTTCATGCAACTTCTCCATCCCTTCCTGCTGAAATCTAATGAATTTTGTTTGCTTAGCAACGTATGCATGCAGTTCTTTGTTCTTCAACCTTTGATCTTTCAACTTTCTCTTGAGAACCTCGGTATCATTGACTTTGTTCTTCAACAGACAGAATTCCTTAGCAGAGAAAAACCCGATTTCCTTAGATAGACAGTTGTAGAGCTCTTGAAAAGGTCTAGGTCGAGAAGGAATTTGCTGACGAGGGGGTTGTGCCGATACTGGTGGTTTGGGTGGAACGCTTGCAAATGATCCTTCTCCTGATTTTCTCTTCTTTGGCGTTGTAGCTTCGCTTGGAGAAGGCTCCAGTGGATCAGCAAAAAGTCCCTCCACGAATCTATCTAACTGTTCTTGCTCTGATGTAACAACCTCCAGGGTTTCAGATTCGGTCATTTCCCTTATTTTCATTCTCCTCTCCCTTTTCTTAGCCTCTGCCACTGCATGGATGGCTTGCATCCTTTCAATCTCTTCCCTGGTCGATCCAGTGCGAATGCTGTCAGCCATGATTCGCTCTGGGTTTCGCGTATCTTTCTTGCTCTTCTTCCTCGAAGGTTCCTCTTCTACTACTTTCTTTCCGCTTACGTACCAGAGGAATTTCTTCTTCTTCAGCTTCTTCAGAGACATCAACTGGATGACTTCAAGCTTCCCTACTTTTTCTTGTCTTTTCCCGATATTTGTTGTAAGCAGCAAGAACAACTGGAAGTCTTTCCTCACAATACATCCAGTGGTGCAACATCACCCATTCTTTGGTTTTTAGCTCATTAATCTGCCTTCCTTTTGGTAGCTGAAACTAGTACGTGTTTCCATCATGTGGCAAGTTTCGATGCTGATCGTCAATGAGCAACTGCACGAATCTGGGATACATCGCCCATGCACCTTTATTGATGTTGTCAATCATGCAGTAAAAAATCAATCCAGAAATGTTGAACGGCTTATTTATACACAGATTCAGCATAGCCGCGGACCATTCTAGATTCAAACCATCATATCCTCCTTTTCGGTGACAGATACTCATACAGAACGTGTGCAAAATGAATCTCCAGTCTTTCGTTAGCCCTAATTTTTTGATCTCGTTTTTGTGACGAAAATATTCGATGTAGTTCATTCCACAAAATCCTTCCAGAATTTCTTCTTTCTTTAACTTCAATGGATTGCTGGCATTATCTCCGAGGCTCAGAACTTTCCGAATTCGTTCCTCGGTCACTCTAGTTTCTTAGTTTCAAACAGTCGCTGTGATATGTTTGACGTTGTTCAGCGTTCTTCCCTTGCCGTTCTCCAAAATTCTTCTATGTGAATGGAGTAAATAGTAGGATTAGCTTGGATTGCGTAGCTAATTTTACTCCGTGACAACCAATCCATCACGTCTTCAAAATCTGGCTCCGGAGGAACTAGAGTAATTGGTTGATTATGCTTTCTCGTACCGTCCTATACCAATTGTTGAGCCATGTCTGAAATGTGGAAACGAGTCAAGTTAGATTTTCATACAACGATGTAAGTATAAAATTATATATATATATATATATATATACAAATATTAAAGTAAATTAAAAAGAATATACATATATATATATATATATATATACAAACAATTAAAATCACTAATAAATACGCTGAATCATCAAGAACAAATACGCAGACCAACTGGCTTGGCGGAATTAAGTGAGTTTCGGCTAACATGATTTATTACGTTGTCATGACCGCCGTATTACTCTAATACGCCGGTTGCTAAAGATTTTGTTTAAAATTAAATCCGCCATTAGATGTCTCGAACTAATACGCTGATCAAACATATTTACACTGATCATAGATGAGCGTATTTGAGTGCGAACGTAGATGACTATCTACGCTTAGCTTAGCCGGCGTATTTGACAAATAAGCTGGTTGCTTGAACTCGCGTTCAGGACTTAAATCCGCCAATCCTTGACCTGACTAAATACGCCATCTTCAACATAAATACGCCACATTCAAACTTAAATACGCCATATTCAAAAATTTCTTGATAAACCCTTTTTAAAACCCAAACTGATCCGATCAAAATCTCTATTGAACAGAACAGAAATCTGAAATCGATGATTGAAACACATTCAAACAAAGACCGATGTACACAAGAATATCAAAAACATACCGATGTCGATTCTGATTTCGGATTGAAAAGAAAACAGAGAGTGTGGATGTTTGTTGAGTGAAGCAGAAAATGATGATTGAATAACTTTTGAAAATATTTACAAACGGTGAAAAAAATTAAGTATTTATACTATTTTACATTCCAGTGTAATTATTAATTACGTTGGCTAATTAATTACGCCGCTAAGATATTTTACAAGGTTTCTTCAAGCCTAAGAATTTGAAATCAAATACGCTTGAAAATTTTAACTTTTCTCGAAAAATGTGCCCCTTTTTGATAAAAAATAGTGCAAGAATTTAAAAATAAACTTTGCAATTTGGATCCTAAAAGTTGTTTTTGGGTCTGGAAGCCTCCTTTTACACAAAATGTTTTGCTAACTGACTTGAATCCTATGACTTTCCTGCAAAAAGATTATAGTGGTAATACTTTGTTCGTTTGAGATAAACTTTTGGATATATAAATTAATTAAGGCACAAGAAAAACTGTCAGTATCCTTGTCCTTTTAAATCCATGCACCTATCTTTCAACATGCGATCGGAGAGCCTTTTTATCATGTTGCAGTAATATTGACAAGAAATTCAATGTTCCCCCACTCATGTTGAAATAGTCAGAATGTTGTGCCCGTGAGTCCCACATCAGGACATACCCCCGCGATCAAGGTATGCATAAAGATTCCTCATAACAGGTGAGTATACTGACTTCATTCGTATTTGAAAGTTCAACGTTAGACAATTGGTGTTCAGGTCAGTACTTCCGTACAGCAGAGAGACCAAGGTCTAACGAGGGCTATGACAGATACCAGATGCGGTACGATTTAAGCACTTGAATGATTCTCAATGAGAGATTCATTTGTGTAGGGTTTTGGCCGCATAGGCTCTTTTAGAAAAGATATCATAGTTGTGTCTATGTCAGCATATATATGGATGCAGCAGAAGAGCAACTATGATATCCCCGAATGATTAGCCAATATAAAGACCCGAAATCTCAGACTATGGCAATCCATCAACGCAAGATTTAAGACCATTAAGCCATACGCCGCAACGTGTTACCCGCAAGTTGCACAACATTGTGGGTATTCGGAATTCTTGTGTGATCATTAGAGTTTGTCTCCGTTTCGCAGTTTACTTCAAGGTATTGCTGAATCTACCGACACGTCGTTGCTTGAGGCCTTAATCTTTTTCTGTTTTAAGATCAGAACAAAAGTGTTAGCAGTTTTTCTATCATTTCTCATGCAGGTGCCAAAGAAGGAATCAGTCTCAACAATATTTTCTGGAAAACTTCCCCCCTTAAAATTTTATTTTCGAGAATCCATTGCTTGAAAAGAAATTTTAACCTTGCAGAAAATCTTTTTGTGGGACACATTTTATGAGATTGTTATTTATTATAAAGACCTTTTTTTAAGTCAATTCCACTCAAGGAAGTTCACCATTTCCAACCAGGTTACCAACTGGTTGAATCGAGCTTTATCGAAGGCTTTCGTAAATATATCAGCTTTTTGTTGCACTGAATCCACTGGCACCACTTGGATGCATCATTTCTCGTACGCATCTCTAATTGCATGAATGCAAATTTCTATGTGTTTGGTTCTTGAGTGGTGGATGGGATTCTTCACAATCCCCAGACAGACTTCATTGTCGATGAATATCGGAGTCTTCATGATGTTGATCCCATAATCCAACAACTGATTCTTTATCCAAAGGACTTGTGAACAGCAACTGTAAGCTGCCGTGTATTCAGCCTGAGCGGTAGATGTAAAGACTATTGTCTGTTTTTTGCTCTGCCACGAAATAAGACGATTTCCCAAGAATTGGCAGACTCCGGAGATAGATTTTATGTCTACTTTGCAACCTGCATGATCACTGTCAGAGTAAGCTATTAAATCATAATTACTATCTTTAGGATACCACAAGCCAAGCTTTGGAGTTCCTTTGAGATAGCGAAAGATTCTCTTAACGGCAGCATCATGCGATTCTTTAGGATTCGTCTGAAAGCGGGCACAGAGACAGACAACCCACATTATGTCAGGCCTACTAGCGGTGAGATACATTAACGAGCCAATCATTGAGCGATAGAGAGATTTGTTCACTGGCTTTCCTTGAAGATCTGAAGTGAGTTCCGTCTGAGCAGCAAAAGGAGTGCTTGCGGATTTGCAGTCATTCATGCTATATTTCGAAAGAATATCTCTGATATACTTAGCCTGATGAATGAGGATACCATCTTTTCTTTGCTTCACTTCTAATCCTAAGAAAAATGTGAGTTCTCCATCATACTCATCTCGAACTTTGCTTTCATCACCTTCTCGAATTCTCTGCAAAGGGCTTCATCTGTCGACCCAAAAATGATATCGTCTACGTAAATTTGAACCAACATCACATCTTCTCCAATCCTTTTAGTGAAGAGAGTCATGTCAATTTTCCCTCTTGAGTATCCACACTCCAGAAGATATGTTGACAAAGTATCGTACCATGCTCGAGGAGCTTGGTGAAGACCATAGAGAGCTTTGTCGAGCTTGTAGTATTTCGTGGGAAAATGAGGATCTTCAAAACTTGGAGGTTGACAGACATAAACTTCTTCTTTCACTTTCCCATATAGAAAAGCACTCTTTACATCCATTTGAAACACCTTAAAGTTTTTAAACGAGGCATAGGCTAAGAAGATTCTAATAGCCTCTAAGCGTGCAACTGGAGCAAAAACTTCCTCGTAGTCAATCCCTTCTTCCTGTCGGAACCCTTGAACCACTAATCTAGCCTTATTCTTGATAACAACACCACGATCGTCCATCTTATTACGAAACACCCACTTGGTACCAATTGGATACCTTTCGTCTGGTAGGTCAACGAGTTCCCAGACTTTAAGTTACCGAAATTGGGTCAATTCTTCCTGCATAGCTTGTACCCAACTTGAATCTTGAATAGCTTCTTAGATATCTCTTGGGACAGACTGCGAGAGAAAAGCTGCATACAGTCCTGTGTTGATGGTATGAGTTTATCTGTGTGTTCGAACTCCATCTTCAACAGAACCGATGACATTTTCAATTGGATGGTTTCGATTGGTCTTGTACCCTGCATTGGTGTGAGCTTCAATTTGTTGAGGCATATTAGAAAAGTGTTCATCGACGTAGATGATTGGAGTTTCGTCTTCTTAGGGTGGTTCATCCACAGCCTGCTGTGAAGAAGAATCATCATGTGCAGATGCATTCTCAGCAGATGTGTCACCATTTAATTCGAACACCGGAAGAGTAGGAGAGGCAGAGGCAGGGGTGAAACGGGTTGTAAAAGGAGTAAAACCAATGTCTGAGGCATCAAACAAAGTTTCCAACGAAGTGGATTCTGCCGGTTCGGATTCACTAATGGGTTCATTGATGCTGGAAGTGTTGAATATAATATCCACGTCATAAAACTAGTTCGGAGCGCTTCCAGTGTTGTAGACTCGATATGCCTTTTGAGAAGATGAATAGCCCATGAAGTAGCACACGTCACCGACTGCTTCAAACTTGATGAGATTGTCTTCAGTGTTGAGAGTGTGTATGAACACCCGAACGGTCTGAAGAAATCTATCAGAGGCTTTCTTTTGAAAAGAAGTTCATAGGCTGTCTTTCCGTGAGGTTTGACAATCAAAACACGATTCAAGACATAGCATGCTGTGTTGAGTGCTTCAGCCCAGAAGATTATGGGAAGCTTAGAGTCGACAAGCATAGTTCTTGCAGCTTCGATGAGAGTTCTGTTTTTGCGTTCTGCTACCCCTTTTTGCTGAGGAGTCCTAGCAGCGCTGTATTGGAGGCGAATTCCCTTATCTTCACAGAAGGAGACAAACGCATGATTTTTAAATTCAGTTATGTTGTCGCTTCTGATGGAGTTGACTTTCAGCTTGATCTCGTTTTCAATCATGGGAATGAAGCTCTTCAGAAAGGATGCCGTTTCGCTTTTGGCTTCAAGAAAGAATACCCATGAAAACCGTGAGAAATCATCTGTAATCACCATACAATAAGATCTTTTAGCTAAACGTTTAACGCTAATTGGGCCGAAAGATCCATGTTAAGTAATTGCAGAGGAGCAGACATCGTATTCTCTGCTTTGGACTTATGAAGCTTTTTATGCTGCTTTCCTTGGGCACATGCGATGCACTTTTTTGAAAAAGGAAAATCTTTCATAGGTAAACCTCTTACTAGATTTAATTTAGAAAGTTTATTTATGTTTTTAAAATTCACATGCCCTAAACGCCTCCACAGCAGTGATTCCGATTCAGATGCTTTTGACATAAGACATGTCATTGGCTCATTTGATTTGGCATTCTTCATATTTAGCACGTAAGTGTTATTTTGACGGGGAGCTCTAAGCGTGATCATCTCTTTTGGGACGGAGTAACCGGGTTTGAGGAATAAGCACTCCGTGTCATTGAACAGCACCGCGATTCCTTTGTCACAGACTTATGAAACGCTCATAAGATTGTACACAATTCTGGAACATAGTTCACATTCTCCAAAGTGAGTGCTTCTGACAGGACGTCACCCATTCCGACGATTTTTCCTCCCTTTTCGTCTCTGGCAAAGGATACAAAGTCACCATCAATAACTCGAAAGTTGGTAAGCAGATTCTTTAGCCCAGTCATGTGCCTGGAGCAACCGCTGTCAACATGCCAGATATATTCCATGAGCATCCGAATCCATTTTTGAATCTTATTCTGTTATACAACAGCAACAACAACAACAACAACAACAAAAATATGTACAAAATTAGCTAGCTTTTGGAACGCATACTTGCTTTACAATAGTTCTATCATGATTTTGAGCAAGAGAGTTTTCTTTTCTTTTCCAAAACCAGGTTGAATTAACTATGCATTTTACTGATTCTTTAAATTGTCAAATTGATTAGTAAAACTTTTAACGAGATTATGACTAGGTTTAGAAAATTTCTTGCGTTTGCAATGTTTCGTCATATGTCCTAAATGACCACAGCGAAAACATTGTTTTTTATTCGTTCTTTTCTTCCTGGGTGCTGAGTGTGAAGATGATGTATGTGATGAGAGTCTTGAGCATCTTGAGGAGTTTGATGATGTAACGTGGCTTGAATCTTTAGCTTTCTTCAGATTCTCTTCAGGATGATGTTTATCTTCAATGTCGACTTCACTGTGCTCACTGTCTGATGAGGAAATTGATTCTTGACTTTCATCTGACCTTTCTTCATCAGTCTCTGATGATGTACCTGCAACTGAAGGAACAAATTCTGGAATTTCCTCTGTAAGGAATTTTCCAAAACTGTTTTTCTTTAACTCTGGCACAAATACAGGAGATTTAAGCATAACATTTTCATCATTGAGAGCAAAGTTTAGGTCATGACCTTCAACCTTGGCAAACCCTTGGTTGTGAGCCTTAAGTGTAGGCACATTGCCATTACAGTTATCCTAAATTGTCAATTTAGGCATACAGCCATTACAATCATCCATCCTAGATAAACTATTACAGTCATCTCGAATAGAAATATTGTTCGTCTTATCACAATTCCAGGCGAACCAGTTAACAGTTGAATAACCGTCGCCTAAATAGCCTATTCCTATTTTCATCCCTCCACAATCATCTTCCCCATCGCACATATCTTCCTTACTCTCGCACAGATCTACATTACTTTCAGAAAGGTTAGTGTTGTTTTCGGACTTATAAAAAATACTTTGATCCAAAAGATCATTTTTATTGATTAAGTCGTTCTTAGGATGAGGAGATGACCTAGGAACATAATTTTTGCTGTGCGGAGGAGGAAATAATTTTCTTTCGTTTCTGAATTTATCTTTATATCCAATTCCATCCTTTATGAATGTCGGTCGTTGGCAGTTTACAATATCAACCAGTGCTTTTTGACTAATTTTCCATTTATCAATAACTATTGCAACTTATTGTTTTCGTTTTGATATTTTTCTAGTTTTTCGGTCAAATCATTTATGATAAAATCTTTTCTGAAAACAAATTCTTTTAAGGTCCGCATTTCAGCTATGGTTGAAGTTAACTTTCGCTGATATGCAGCTCATTTTCTTTTAATTCTTGATTTATTTTCAAAACTTTTTCTTTTTCTTTAATAATATCACGGTTGAGTAATTTGTAGTGTGCCACGACGTTCAAACATGGTTTGGAGCACAGCTTTGCTTTAAATTCATATGGAATGTTGTTTACTAAATCCTTATCCTCGGCTTCTGATTTCATGGCGGTAGAGGATGTTCCAATCGCTGCATTCTTGCTGGTATTGATGACTTCTTGAACAGCAGGCTTCGACTCATTCATTTCAGCTTTCTGTTGTCTCTTCTCTGAGGCAAGAGAGATGATACTTTTCAAACTAGTGTCATCTTTTGGAGTCTTGAAGGTTTTTTGTCAACACCATTTGAAGCAGACGTGGCAGAGACAGTGGTAATGTTTGCCATGAGGGCCTTGTTTACTTCACCTTTTGCCTCAGCTATCTCCTCCGACCAATCATAGTCTACCACCACTAAAGCCTTATGGTTATTGTCAGCAGCATTATTATTTCCTTCAGTGGCGATCAGCCTCCTTGTCGGGTTGATTTTGGTATTCTCGTTCTTCAGCAACGGACACTCTCTTTTGAAATGGTCCAAGTCTTTGCAATTATAACATCTAAGCTTGGACTTGTCAAATCCAGCTTTTCCAAGAGCCAACCTCTTTCTTGTTTTATATTGGAATTCTTCAACCGTAGAGTGATCATTGCCATCTGCCACTTCAGATCCATCTCCTCCATGTCGTCTGGATCTACTTGATACATGTCCTCTGCTGTTAGGAATTCTCTCTTCAACTCTCCTGACATAAGCGCCTCATGGCTACTTAAGAAAGTATTAAAAAGAGCTACATGTTCTGTGGAAATTTTAAGTGCTTGAGTGTCGCTGGCCAGGTGGTCTTCTCGGAAGATGACGAGGCCTTCACAGAGTTTGCGGAAGCATTTGAATATGATTCGACGGCACTTTAGGGATTTGATCCACATGAGGTGACAGGAGCAAGAAATGCCATATTCTTGGGGACCGAGGTTGCGGCAGCTTGCTGAGACGTCTTCTAGGAATATCCAGTTTGATTCATCTCTCGTTTCACGATGTCCATTTCAAAGGCTTTTAAAGTGTTAATCAATTCTGAGAGAGTAACTGGAGTTGTGCTGGTGAGGAAAGTTCTCTTAATCATCATGCATTGAAGACTCCATTCTTTTGGTAGAGAATCTAGCAGCTTCTTGATCGATGGATAATTTGCAACTGGGTTTCCCACCTTCTTCATCTTGGTCAATACCTCCAGAAATCTGCTTATGTGGTCGGACAAGCTTTCGCCACGAATACTTCCAAACGTATCATATTCTTTCTGCACCATGTCTCGTTTGTTCTCCCTGAGTTCCTCATTGCCTTCATAATGGTCGATTAGAGCCAACCACAGTTCATGTGCCGAGGTGTATTCTTCAAACAGATTGTTATCATCTTTTGACAGAGCCATAGTGAGAGCAGCGTGAGCCCTCCGGTCACGTTGAATGAGTGTCCTATCTTCATCTGTGAATGTTGGAGGATCTTCATTGATAGTACGGATGTCGTCACGTATTATCATGGGAACATGCGGGCCCATAGTGACTGACATCCATTGAGTATAATCGGTATACTCATAAAAGGACTTGATCCTATTTTTCTATCTGCTGAAATCTTCCGAACCTTTCAACTTTGGTGGCCTTCTAGCAGTTCCAGTTTCTAGTTCGGCTTGAGCAATCGGATTGAGTTGATTGAGAGACATAATGGATGAATGATGATCAAGTACGCTGAGATCTGCTGAATCATAGAACAATTACGCTCGCTAGGAGGTAAATACGCTGGACCAGAGATTAAATACGCTGCACTTGGAAACAATTACGCTGATGGGATCGGCGATTTTGTCCTGCAAAAAGCTAAATCCGTTGGATATTTGAAAACAATCAAATGTTTAGTTAATTTCGCTGAACACCATGATAAAATCAATGTGGATTAGAATCACTGATTTCGAAGTCGCCTTCGAGTAAATTCATTGGACAATTACGCTGCCAATTTTATAGCTCCACTGATTTAAGAACCAGCGTAGTTGTTAAATACGCAAAATTCAAGTTAAATACGTTATATTCAAAATAAATACGCCAACTTCAAATATATCTACGCTAGCTTCAACATTAAATACGCACAGAAGGGTTTTAGTACGAACAAAAACCCTCTAATCACCCAAAAACGACCCAAAATTCATGTTTCTTTGCAGCTAAATGACCAAAATGTTTACCAAACTACTGATTAACAACAACTCAAAGATTAAACGCACCAGATCAAGCCATTTTAATCCCAAAAATTTGAAAAACCATGAAACTTTGAAAACTTTTGTAAAACCTTCAAAACTTGACAAATCTTAACAAAAACTCAAACAATCAAGAGCACAAAGGCTCTGATACAAAATTGTGAGTCCCAAAACAGAGTCGGATCACAGTGGTTGATTGGTTTCACCCAAACAACTATGGATTAGTTGTTTGAATGTGCAAATAATAAGAAAAACCAAGCAAAGAAGATGAAGAATCTTGTTTGGATCAAACAACTAGTGTTGTATATGAAATCCCAATAACATGTAATCAATAACAGTACCTGGATGTTCGGATGAAAGCACAATAGCAAAAATCATAACACAAGAAGATCACCAAAACCTGTCCAAGAAACTTGGACATAACTTCATTGAACATGGTACTTATACAGACTGATCACCCAGCATATTTATTAAATACGCTGGGCAATTAATTACGCCGCGTACATAGATGTTTCATAAAATGACACTTTTTACCCTTTTGTTTTTCTAACTATTACAGAATCAGCTCAAACTATGGTTTATCAAGTACCAACGGTCTCCAAAAGTTCCAACACAAAGCCCAACCCATTGAAACCCTAATCCCTTCCCTATATAAACTACCTTTCCCCCATCCATTTCCCACTTTTACAAGCCTCCAAACACTTAAGAACACTCTCAAAGTCCCTAACATAGTCAAAAAACACAGCAGCCATAGTTGAGTTTTTTGTGAGTTCTAACTCACTTCTTCAACTAATTCTTCCTTATTTCTTCTTCTAAAACACTTCGATAACCTCTAGGAAGGTTTTCACAAGTTTACTTGGGCAAACTAAGGTGAAACCTCACCATTTATGAGGTCCAAAGTGCCATAAATTTTCTGCCCATTTTTATCTTTTTAAACTTTAAGATTTTCGAAGTTTTCTCTATGTTTTCTTCCTCAACATTGTTTGCTAAGCCCTATGGGATGTTACCATAGGTTTTCCAAAACCAAGGTGGAACAATACCATTGGGCCAAACTTTCTTTTTTGGAAGTTAAACTTATAAAACTTTTCGAACTTGTTTTTAACCTCACAAACTCTATGCTATGCATGCCTCTAACCAAGCTTATGGTTAGTGTGTTAAGCTAGACTTGTTCATACACAATCAAGAGGCATAACATGTCTCTAAACTTTTGGTTTTACTGGGGTTTCAAACCCACAAGTGTTGAGCCATCCAAGCTTACAAGCTTGTGTTGGTGTAGGTGTGCTTACATGAAGGCCTTGGCCATTCAACTTTTCAATCCACCCCTCACTTGATGATTTCTATAATTCTTGACCATCCGGATTGTCCTTGTGATAGTATTGTGTAATGGTGAATCTTACGAAAGAGTTTTAGGACGGTTATCCTCCTACCTCCATGCATGACTTATTTGACTTACATGATTTCTATGAAATACATGAACTCCATGATAAATTAGTAATATTATAACTATATATGTAAATACTTATTATAACTGAACCTTTGACAATGACCTTAGGGTTACTTGTCCTAAAAAGTAGGTTATTTTATCTTAGACCTAACCCTCGTTACGATTCTATTGGGTATGACCCATAAAAACACAAACACCCTTTGGGGCTTATAGTGTCAAAAACGAGCGTTAACGTCTAGATAAATACTTTTGTTTATACATACTTTTTGCATACTTTAATTCCTAAACTTATCAAACTCCACCAATAATATTATACTCACACACCTATGTTGCCTTGTGTAGGATAACTTGGTGTTCTTTCCCCTAAAACAACCAAACACATTCACGGAAATTACTTTGCAAAACCGTGAGTACACTCGACCCCTTTTTATGCTTTCCACTATTTGGGGTGCAATATGTTAATTTACTAAACTACACTAAGTCACACTTTTATTCTATGATTACACACAAACAATCCATCAAACATGCTTTATTCTTATTCTACTTGAATTGTTACTTGGTATATTCTTATGTGATCTAAAGGTCAATAACTTCGATCAAGCCTCCCTTAATATGTAAAGCGCTTAGGAATAACGCACCGCCTGTATACTTGTGGTCAATGTTAAGTTTTAATCTATTTTGTGGTACACTAGAGGATTGACTTGTAGATTCGCATGCCTTGTTTACATTTATCTTGTACGCTAGCTATTCATGCGGATTTGTTCAAACGGTTTTAATAATTATGCTATGATACTAAACTTGTGTACTCGCCAATACTTTGTTATTAAACTATACTTTTTAACATGTTGCAGGTTGATGAAGTTGTTATGATGGAACTTAGTAGGAATGGTATAGAAACACGCATAGAATACTAAGTTAATCATTATGTTATTATTGAGTTTATTTTGTTGTTATTACTTGTATTTGGATATTTGGTGTAACTTGACAATTTTGATGCTATGAAATGAAATGGGTTGTTAAATTAAATATTATCGCAAATAGTGTTATGATGTCTCGAGCAATCTCGTTCGTCTCACTTCGACGTTTCCGCCATCGGTTGGGTGTGACAACGGGCCTTTCACTTAAGCGTCGTGTAGCGCGGCGCTTGAATTTAAAAAACAATATTTAGTTTCCTACGCGCTACACGAAGGCCTTTCCTCTTTATGGTTGCGTGACGCGATGGGCTCTTTTTCCCAGATTTCCTTGATTTCCATTCCCATTCAGCTAAGTCACGACATGATTCTCATTGCTAACTATTTTTCAACATATTTCAAGCATTTTGCCCTCTTTTCAGCAATCGAGACCTGCAAATAACCAATCTATCAAGAGAAACTAATTCTACCTAAAAACCAAAATAAACGAAAAGAAAACTATACAAACATTACACGATAAATATATGTATTTTGTAATGTATTAAATATCCCCACACTTACTCTTTTTTCGTCCCCGAAAAAGATATATGCAAACGGAATCATAGTCAAAGCAATATTCGATCTCAAAACTTAAGTTACTTTATTAAAAATCAAACACATGTTAACTTACGATTGCGGGTATATAATCCTCTTAAACTCAACACTGGTTCCTAGGCCCTTATCATGTTAATTTACGTTTAAGTGCGGTTAATAAACCTAGGGTCTCACACTATAGAGTCACGGTTTCACCTAATCCTGCCTCAAACGTATGAAAAAAGAAACAACCAATTGGATATTTCCTAACCATTTTATACCAAAACCCAAAGAATTTAAAATCAATTTTTCTTTCTCTTTTTTCATGAGAATAAGACTTCTTTTGCATACCTGACCTAGAGGTTGTCTCAACCAGAGTCACCATCCCCAAAAGCGACAACGTGAGCTTCAGCATTTTTGCATTTGTTTTCTTAACTCAACCTAGAGACAATCTAAATCAGAGTCACCATCCCCAGTAAAGATTACATAGGCTTCGTTTTTATTCAATCTAGCTCATTTTCTCAACGTTGCACAATTTTTTTTCTTTTGATAAAAAATTCTCAGGCTTTTAGCTTATAACAGTATTCCTTATACTCTTATCGATGGTTTCAATTTCTCTATTTCTCCTAGATGAGTACCCACCGGTATCCAAACATATTAAGTATTTAGCTCAAAGGAACCTAAAAATCGTAAGAGCCTAACCACATATCCCAAACTAGACACGTGCTCAACTTATTATACTCATATTATTATTATTTGAGAACCGAACATACTTGACTTTTCTATCATTTTTCATATTTATTTGCAAACTCTAAATCAAGGACATTTTCTAATTTTTCAATTTTTTTGAATTTTTCATTTTTCCTATTTTTGGATTTTTTATTTTTCCTATTTTTCGCATTTTAAGACTTCAAACTGAGTCAACTAAAACCACGACTCTATATCTCATCCCCACATTTAAGGTTTACATTGTTCCTAATGCAGGCATAGAACACAATTCAAAACTAACTAAACTAAAACTATAAATAAAAACTAAATAAATATATACAAAATATACAATCGAACTGACTTAGCTGTATGCAAGACTGTCAATGTGCCAGTCAATTCCACGTATGCCCTCCAATCCGAACACGATCAGCAAACAATTCCAAATCTCTCACACGCGAACGGAAGTGAATGGAAGCGGCAACAAGTACACCATACCTATCAAAACAACCCCAAATATACCAAAATGCATAATAGATAGATAGATAAAAGTCTAAAACAACCATCACAACCAACATCATCAACCAACCCATGCCAACCAACCAGTTAAAGTATAAGTACAAACCAACAGAGAATAAAAATATCATAAACAGAAAATAAAATAAAAGATACTCTATTAAGCTACTGATGTCTTCCTCTATCTCTACAATAATCTTCATCATCCTAGCTCGCCTCTTCTTCACTCTCATCATCATCACCCTTCTCATAGACCGGAAAAGCGAGTGTCGGATCCACATAACCATACTGGCCCTACGAACTAGACCCATCCTAACCAGCTGACTCGAACCACCCTCACCACTAGAACCAAACTGGCCTCGCATATCAAATGGACTTGGCATCGTATAAGGCTGAAAGAACTCCCGAACAGCCATGTTCATGCAACTCATCATATACCGCAGCGCATTCTTCTGTCTATCCTGGCCAGTCTGTATCATTTGCCTAACAGCATTAAACTATTGATTAGCCCAACCATGTAATTCCCGAAACCCCTGATCCATCCTATTAAATAAGATTCTAAAGTGAGTGGATCTAGTGGTGGCTGACGTCTAGGGTACTGGGGTGTCATATCTCTTACCTCTAACGTGGCCTCTATCTATGAGTCGGTGGATAGCCTGCATAACATCATGTGCAAGATTTCAAATATTGTAAACTTTTGATCCGTTTTCGTATTCTATAAAACTTTATATTTAATTTACAAGTTTCGTAATCGTACAATCAAGCAAGACGAATTCACAACATTCTCATAACAAAATCTAAGTTACATATGCCTTAATACCCTTCACATGACCTAAACAATGAGTTAGAAGGGTTAAAAATGGCAAACAAGTGATAATACATGTAACATTTGCAAATTTCAACTGTTTTACACTTTCGATCGTTTCCGTGTTTAATTGTATATTTTTATTTACAAAATAGGTAATCATACGATCGAGCAAAACAATATTCATGATATATCTGAAACAAAATTCAAGTTACATATGCCTTTATACGCTTATATATTTTAAAATAACAAGTTAGATGGTTTAAAAATGGCAACTAGTGATAATACAAGTCCGTGGGACAAATCTGCCAAAAAAGTAAAATTTTTTTGTCAGAAGGCCTTGCGGTCTGTAAGACATGCCTAGTTGCAGAATTTTGCTTCTTCTTCAAGTTCTGCCACCTCTCTCCAAATGATGCCACCTAGAACCAGCTTTGCCACCTTAATTCTGGTCTTGACACTTGTCTAGACACTAAGCAACATTCATGACACCTCATTATACAATTGGCATCATTTCCTTGATCCAAGAATAGTATAAAAAGGTCCTTGTTCTTCATAATCTTCACACTATTCTTTTCTTTCTCACTCAAAAACTCATTTGTAGCTTGCTTCTACATTTGAGGCCTCCTATCTTGAGTTCAAATTTTCTTTCAAACACAAGTGTTTCTCCTAGTCTATTTCATTTCTTTTGGCTAGTTATGAGCCAAAAGTCAAGAAAAGTGACTTTTGCTTTGACTTTCGGTTTCGACCTTTTCGGTCAAGTCAAACTTTTACGAAATAAAGTAAAAAGATGCATAAAAATGCATTTTACGATGAAATAGTTTTCAAGTATAAAAACTTAAAGTTTTGACAAAAAATCAGTTTTATAACATTATTAGACATGTTTTAACATGTCTAGCTCGTCATTTCTAGCTTAGTGCTTATTCCTAAGTCGAAAGTCGAGCGGTTTGACTTCTTCTTTAACTTTCAGTCTGACCCATTTGGTCAACTTTAGGATCTGACAAAACCCATTTATATGGCCATAGTAATATAGGGAATCACCCTCTGAGGTTATACCTTATGGTCATGCCGTTTGATGGGTTAATTGATGAGTCAACTTTAGATACTTTTAAAATGGTAAAAATATTCTTTTGGTTAAAATAAGTTTTAAACTTATGTGAGTAATGTATTTGACATATAATTTTATCATACAACATTAAATAAACATGTTTTGACATATCGGACTCGTCATAGGACTCATTCAACCATCCGGACCCATAATTACGCATACGACCCGTTAAAGTGGCGTAAATCACTTTAACAAATCATAACGGGTCAAAACACATATAGAGACTTCCAAATCAAAATGTAAGGTTAATAAATCATATTATACGAAATCTATCGCTCGTTTAGTTAATAAACCACATTTTATCCATTCTTTCATTTATGTCACGATACACACTAACTATATAATTATCCGACATAATTAGGAAACACTTGAGCTGTGCATATACGATTGAACAAGACATCTACGTAACCCGTGAGTACATAGTCCCCTCTTTTATGTTTTCTAAATGTTTTGGGGTGATTCATATGTGCCTAATCTTTTTCCGAGTTTTCAAAACGACATATATGGTTTATATATACAATATGCTTTCAATATGCGTGGAACTTGGTGGTGCGTCATTCATAAGAATGGTATATTCATTAACTTTGGCTAAGCCTACCGGTAGTTTGTTATGGTACCATAAGATTGACAATCCTGTTTCCAAATTTCCTAGGGTTTGTGGGGAAATTTGGGGAACGATAGAAACTGTGCATTTGACAAACCATTGGGAGGTTTGTCCGACAAGTCAACACAGGCTTGAATGTATTCACTATACAGCCACACTTGTTTACATAAAACGAAACTATTGGTTTTAAAACATGACGATTGGTTTGGACATGACGAATGTTTATAAACATGAGGATTTGTTTGAACAAACATGAAGATGGGTTTAAACATGATGATTGGTTTATACAAAACATGACGATGGGTTTTCAAGTATATATATAAACCACACAATTTACAAAAAAAAACCAATTTTGGTTACTTACACGATTTTACAAAGAAACATTTTTGTCAAGTTTCATGGCTACAAGGCTTCCTTTAAATTACCAACTTGCATAGTTGGTGAACATATTGCAATACCAAACACATTTTATACAAGTTTGGTTACAAAGGTTTTACTTACCGACTCTCGTAGTCGGACGAGGTATTGTAATACAAATTATAGCTATGAACTTAGCCACAAAACCTATGTTACTCATTAGCATTCATTGTTGACAAAAAATTTCACATATGTTTTAGGTATGAATGTTTGATGATTGCACAAGTATGCTACACGTAGGAAGGACTTGGGCCTTACTTTACCTTAACTAATCAATAAAACAAAACTGCAAGTACCATATGTTTGAAACAATTTGTAACGTGACCCCCCATTGTCGGTTGTTTTATACGCGGTCAGGGTGTTACAATACAAGTCCAAAGGCCAAAGCTGTCAAAAATGAAAATATTTTGCATTAGAGGGCCTTACCGATCGTATGTTGCCTAGATGCAAATTTTTTGCTTGATCACAAGCATTGCCACCTTTCTCTATAGTGTTGACACCTAGCACGAATCTTGCCACATTTAATCTGGTTAGGACACTTGTTATCACACTAATCAACATCCTAACACCTTTAGTAACACTTGTCAAGATCTCATCACTCTTGGATTAGTATAAATAGGGTTGAAAGTCATTCCATTCATCACAGCATTCTTTTCTTTCCCACTCAAACACTCTTGGAGCTTGCTTCAACATTTAAAGCTTCCTTTCTTGAGTTCAAATCTTCGCTTCAAACACAAGTAAGTGTTTCTCCTAGTCTGTTTCATTTATCTGGTTAGTTATGAGCCAAAAGTCAAGCAAATTGACTTTTGCTTTGACTTTCTGTTCTAACCATTTTTGTCAAGTCAAAGTTCAAAATTGTGACATTTGTACCTTTTTAGCCATTGAACAATTCTGGAACATTTTCGTATTTAATAAAATGTCACACCCCTGGATTTACAACCAAACACCGACGGGTGGGGAATATTGTGACGTAAGTTGATATCATCATAGTCAATTAAACACAGTGGAAGTCTTAATGTTAAATTACTATTACAAACCAAATGTTCAAAGTAAGAAAAACAATATACAGACAGCTTGCAATAGAAGATCCACAGGCAGATCCTAAAATGTACAAAAAGTGTATAACAGACTTTGGGTATGTGACATCCCGGCTTTTCAGGTATCTTAAACGCGCTACCTTGTTGTTATTCATCCTACGTTGATTAGTTCGGAGAATTAAATGACACGCTCGCAATAACTACGCTAACTTTGCGAATCTATTGGGTGAATTACGTGCTATGTGTTATTAGACGTGTAGATTTTGTAGATTATTGTATCACGCCTTGATTTCGCGATTATTAGTTTTAAAAAAAATAATAATAAGAAAAAAATAATAAATAAATAGCCGAACCGAACCGAGCCGCGAAACGTGTCGACCTTGCGACCCACACTCTTGCGGCCCAAGGAAATAACCTAAACTTGAGGCCCAAGCCACTTAACCAACCACACCCACCCCTACCCCTTTGCGGTCGCCCCCCCCCCCCCTTATTATATCCACATGCATGTTGTTTCTTTACAAAAAAAATAATCCAAAACCCTAACACCTAGGCGACGGCAGCCCCCCCCCCCTCACGGTTGCACAAGCTCCAACTTCCGGATTGATTCCAATCTTATCCCGGTTCGCTAATCATCATCGTTTCAAGGTTAGGGTTTAATTGTTTTGCGATTCACATTAGGGTTTGTGTAATCTTGATCATGATTATGTGTAATTGTAGGATTATTAGTATGAAAAAATGTTGTGATTTATGATTAGTTCGGATGAATGTGCGAATCTTTGCGATTGTGATGTTATGTTGAGTACTAAAATCATAGGCTTCGTTTTAGCGATAAAGATCATGTTATATAATTAGGGTTTGCATGAATATTGATATACATGATGATATTTGACAAATAAACATGTTGTTAATCATTATTACTAAGTGTCATGATCGTTTAAGCATGTTCTAATGCGATAAAAGTCGAAAACAGTTTGCTGATTGACATTTACAGCCAACTTCAATTGGCTGTAACCTGATCATTATTTATCGAAAAGTGGATTTTCTGAAGCCTAAAACGTGTATTTTTGAAAAACGCTTCTAATGGCACTGGATTCATATTTTTCTGAGGTAATTTTCTATTTTTAAGTGGTCATTTAGTGCAGCAGCTAAAGCTGCGTAAATTCTGCAAAATTTGCAGGTTGTTTATCAAGTCGGATCTCATAGTCTGTAGGGGGTTAGGTCACGAAATTTGTACAGTAACTGGAGAGTGGAATTTCCGGAAATCTCCCACTGGAATTTTGTTAATTGGATGAACGATGATGATTTTTAAATAATTTTTCCCGTGGACTGCAGTCAGAAAGCGACGAATCTGACTGCAGCCTAGTATATAAACGTTTATAAATAATTGGTAAAACTTTAGGACTTGAAAATTTACATAAAATTCTACAGTCTAATTGACATCTCCTGTAAAAAATTTGAATTTTTGGAATGTTGGAACTATTTTATAAAAATCCTCAAAAACAGCCCAGTTATGAGCGTACAAGCCGAAACATGATAAATTGCGTTAGTGTGTACCAAAGTGTTGTATGAGTTAATCTGTGTTTATAACAAGTTGGTTTGATCATTATTTTGTATGATGATACTTTGCATGCATGATTGTGTTTTCGAATTGGTTATTACGTGTGCCGCACTGTGTTTTAGTTATGCGTAGGGTTTTGTATCAGTGTGTTCACACACTATCTTTAAATCGGTTGGCATGTTAGGACGCGATTAGCGGTCCCATCATTTGCTTCTTTTGCGTTATTCTAACCGAGCAATTTAAGGTGAGTTCACGGCCCCTATTTTATCCGGTTTTGAACAACATGGGGAGAAACATGTATACGCTCTAAAACTCTATCTTTTACGTTATGCGAAATTAGCGTCGTTAAACTATTCGGTAACTAAGTTAATGTTAATGTACGTTATGGTCACTAAGTAGCTATATCACGGAAGTCCTCAACCACTCTCGGATCGTTTAAATAAATGACTATGAATGGTTACAACAAATGTTTTTGGAAAACGTTTAAATAAATCATATGGAGTCGTTCGATATTGCTAGTGTCTGAGATTCTGGTTTGATCACACGCCTCGCGGTAATACTCCGCAAATGGAAATTGAGGGTGTGACAGATTGGTATCAGAGCCTCTAGCTATAGAGAACCAGGTTTGCATTAAAAGTAGACCTAAAAGCATAGCTGTTACACGACACTAGACTTAGTTGGCACCGAACTGTGATATCTTGTTATGTGTTATACTACAATTGTTTTATGTGAGATATATATGTATATTGTGATGCACACAACTCGTAACTAACTACACCAACCCAGCAGGCTATGTCATCATCATCATCCGACAAATCTCGACAATCAAGGGCGCCGGGGAAGGCACCCATGGTCGAACCCTCACCACCTCATGGCGTGGAGACACGCTCAGCTGCTAGGAAAAGACTCGCTCTAGGAGGGGAGTCGTCCTCCCGTCCGACCACCGCTATACCGGTCGAACCGGTCAACTCTTTAGGAGCGGGGGACAATCTACTTAGAGATGTGTTAAGGAAACAACAGGAACAGCTAGAGAGAATGCAGGAGACTATCAAAGCACAGGGATGGATGATACGTCAGCTAACTGGTAAAACTGGAGAGCTCGAGGAAGAGCAACATGAGAATAAGAGAGTTTGAAACATTTTAGCTAAGGACTTTCGTGCTGAGCGGCTGAGGGCTGACTGGCTCGAAGACAGAGTTCTTGAGTCCAGTTGGAGGATTCAAGAACTGGAGCAGAACCAAGCACCACCTATCCCAGTACCCGCACCAGCACCGGCCCCTCCAGCGCTGGTAGAGGAAGAAGAGGAGGATCCAGAGGAAGACCCGGAGGAGGTTCCAGAGGAAGACCCGGAGGAGGATCCGGAGGAAGAAGAGCCAGAACAGGACCCGGCTGTTGAAGCTGAAAACGCTGAGGAGGATGACGGCAATGATAGCGACTTGGGAGATGGAGACATAGAAGACTAACTCGTCTCGCCAATCTCCACTTTGTTTTCTTTAGTTGTTTGTTTCCACTTGCGTTTGAACTTGAAAATTTTATAATTAAACTGAGATGTTTGGTGGTATTTTGTAAGACATTGCAATTTATTTAATCGAATGTTCCTCTTGATTGTTTAATTTGTTGGGTTGACATAAATTGTGTGATTATTGAAGTGTGGAATATGATAGCTATATTGGACATATATACTTATCGGTGTGTGTTTATGTTGTCTTGCGAAGATCTGAAATGGTAACCGGTCGTCGCGGAAACCTCAACATGTCAACTGAAGAATTGGCCGCTTTAATCCAAGAACACGTGAATGCTGCTCTGGCAGGTGTTCAAAATCCACCAGCAGGTAACCATTATTAAATTTTCATGGGAAAATCTAATAGTTGGGCTAGTAGAATTTCTCCCTGACTACCTATCCTCTGTCTTCAGGAGGGGGTCTTAACCCCTACAAGATGTTCCTCGATGCGAAACCGAGCAAGTTCACGGGAGTTGAAGGACCCATAGGACTGGTCCGTTGGATTGAAAAGTCTTAATCGGTTTTTGAGATGTGCAATTGCCTTGAAGCTAATAAGGTCAAGAATGCTGCCTCAACGTTGGAAGATGGGGCATTGACCTGGTGGAACGCACAAGTCCAAACGTGTGGACTTCTTGCGGCAAACGCAATGGCCTGGACCGAATTTAAGGCCTTAATCAAGGAGGAATACTGTCCGCAGGACAGAGTTCAACAGTTGGAACAGGCGTTATGGAACCACAAGATGGTAGGGTCTGAAATTGAAGCGTACACGGCAAAACACCATGATCTGGTGTTCCTATGTCCCGATCTGGCTAACACCGTCGAAAAAAGACTTGAGTTTTATCTTGGGGGTCTGGTCCCTGAGATCCAGGGCATGGTAATGTCTAGCAACCCTACGATGGAGCATCAAGCGATTAGGCTGGCGCATAAACTCACCGATAAAGTGGTGAAGCAAAGGAAGTTGCCACCTAGGGGTGCAACTGAAATTGTCCCTGACAACAAAAGAAAATTTTAAGATTCACCTGCTCGACAGTCTTCATCAGCCCAGCCACAACAAGGAAACCAGAAGCGGTCCAACAATTTCAACAACAATCGGGGTCACAACAATCCGTGTTCCAACAACACCCAGAACTCGAGCGGCTATGCGGGTCAAAAGTCGCAATGTAGCCGTTGTAACCTCCATCATCACGGCCCTTGCGCCGGAAATCGCTGCCAACAATGTGGCAAAGCGGGACACGCGGCAAAGGATTGTCGCGGGGAAATCATGTCTCGACAAAATCAGAATCAGCACCAGGGTCAACAGCAAGGTAATAACCGGGGATGCTATCAGTGCGGTAGCACTGCCCATTTCAAGCGAGACTGCCCGCAGCTTTGCAACAACAAAAATGGTAGGAACAACAACAACAACAACCACAACAACAACAACCACAACAACAACAACAACAATAACAACAATGGCAACAATGGAAATGGTGGCACAGGAGGTACCAAAGGTCGTGCATTCACGCTGGGCCGCGGAGAGGCCAGAAACGACTCGAATGTGGTCACTGGTAAGTTTCCCCTTAACGATCATTTTGCTACTGTATTTTTTTATACGGGTGCGGATAAGAGTTTTATATCTGAGTCTTTTAGGAAGAACCTAAATCTCACGCCTAAACCCCTAGAGACCCCTTACGTCATAGAACTAGCTGATGGTAAATCTGTAGATGTGACCCATTTAGTAACCGGCTGTCAACTTAAACTCGCGGGTCACACCTTTACCATTGATCTGATGACAACTACCCTGGGTAGTTTTGATGTGGTAGCCGGAATGGACTGGCTATCCGACGTTCGAGCTGAAGTTCTCTATTTTGAGAAAGCTATCCATATTCCGCTGTCTAATGACGAAGTCTTGATGGTGCAAGGCGAGAAGGCAGGCGCCGTCACAAACATCATCTCTTACATGCAAGCTCAGAAGTATCTTTGGAGAAAGAACTCCTTCACTTTGCTCGCACTGGTCACCGAGCAGCCTAAGGACGAGAAGCGGATTGAAGATATCCCCGTTGTCCGTGACTTTCCCGATGTGTTTCCAGAGGAGTTACCTGGTCTTCCACCACATCGACAAGTGGAGTTTGAAATCGAATTGGCAAATCATGAGGCTCCTATCGCCAAGGCCCCATACCGCTTAGCTCCAGTAGAGCTGCAAGAGTTGTCTACCCAACTTCAGGAATTGTTGGAAAAAGGATTTATCCGACCCAGTACTTCGCCATGGGGAGCTCCGGTCCTTTTTGTCAAGAAGAAGGACGGGACCTTCCGCATGTGCATCGACTACAGGGAACTCAATAAGGTTATCGTCAAGAACCGATACCCATTACCTTGCATCGACGATCTTTTCGACCAGCTTCAAGGGTCAAGCTACTACTCCAAGATTGATCTACGGTCCGGTTATCACCAGCTACGCGTCAGAGAGGAGGATATCTCCAAGACGGCATTTCGCACTCGGTATGGCCATTATGAGTTTTTGGTCATGCCCTTCGGTCTCACCAACGCACCCGCGGTGTTCATGGACCTCATGAACCGCGTGTGTAAGCCGTACCTCGACAAGTTTGTCATCGTGTTCATCGATGATATACTCATCTACTCTAAGGGTGAAGAAGAACATGCTGAGCATCTACGATTATTGCTGGAACTACTTCAATAGGAGAAACTATATGCCAAGTTTTCGAACTGTGATTTCTGGATTCGGGAAGTTCAGTTCCTCGGGCATATCGTGAATGAAAAGGGTATACACGTTGATCCCGCCAAGATCGATGCTATCAAAAACTGGGAAGCACCCAGGACACCGACAGAGATCCGCCAATTTTTGGGTTTGGCTGGCTACTACAGACGTTTCATCGAGGGATTCTCAAAGATCGCACAACCACTTACCACTCTCACCCAGAAGGGCATCAAGTATGCTTGGGGTGACAAACAGGAAGCAGCATTTCAATTACTGAAGCAGAAGCTTTGCAGTGCACCCATTTTGTCCTTGCCAGAGGGGACAGATGATTTTGTGGTATATTGTGACGCTTCTATTCAGGGATTGGGATGTGTACTCATGCAACATGATAAGGTCATCGCGTATGCATCCCGACAGTTACACGACACATGACCTGGAATTGGGAGCAGTTGTGTTTGCACTTAAGATTTGGAGACACTATCTATATGGAACAAGGTGCACAATTTACACAGATCACAAGAGCCTCCAACATATTTTTGACCAGAAGGAGTTGAACATGCGACAGCGTAGCTGGGTCGAACTCCTGAACGATTATGAATGCGCCATTCGGTATCACCCGAGTAAAGCTAACGTGGTAGTTGATGCCCTCAGTAGGAAGGAGCACTTGAAACCTCGTCGGGTACGAGCACTACAGTTCACAATTCATTCTGGGTTACACGAACAGATACGCGACGCACAGCTAGAAGCTGTTAAGGAAGAAAACATCAAGGCCGAATTTGTGAGAAAGATGGAACGCGATTGGGAAGTGAAACCCAATGGTGCCCGGTATTTCATGAATCGTATTTGGGTACCTCTCTACGGAGACCTCAGGAAGCTAGTTATGGACGAAGCTCACAAATCCCGATACTCTGTCCATCCTGGTTTGGATAAGATGTATCAAGACCTTAAAGTCCCGTACTGGTGGCCCAACATGAAAGCGGATATAGCCACCTACGTGAGCAAGTGTTTGACTTGTGCGAAAGTCAAGGTGGAATACCAGAAGCCATCAGGGCTACTTCAACAACCTGAAATCCCAGTGTGGAAATGGGATCAGATCTCGATGGACTTTATCACTAAACTCCCACGAACTCCGGGTGGTTGCGATACCATCTGGGTAATCGTGGATCGTCTAACTAAGTCTGCACACTTCCTAGCGACCAAGGAAACAGATAAGATGGATAAGTTGACTCGCATCTACATTAAGGAAGTAGTTTCTTGGCACGGGGTGCCAACATCCATCATCTCAGACAGAGATGCTCGTTTCACGTACAACTTTTAGCAGTCACTTCAGAAAGCGTTGGGTACACGCTTAGATATGAGCACAGCTTATCACCCTCAGACGGATGGTCAAAGTGAAAGGACCATTCAGACCTTCGAAGACATGCTTAGGGCATGTGTGGTAGACTTCGGGAACAGTTGGGAAACCCATCTGCCTTTAGTGGAATTCTCGTATAACAACAGTTACCATACGAGTATTCAGGCAGCACCGTTTGAAGCATTATACGGTCGCAAATGTAGATCACCGGTCTGTTGGGCAGAAGTCGGTGACAGTCAACTCACAGGTCCTGAGTTGATACTTGAGGCTACTGAAAAGATTGTGCAAATCAGAAACCGCATGGCAGCGGCACGAGATCGACAGAAAAGTTACGCTGATAAACGACGTAAACCGCTCGAATTTCAAGTAGGTGACCGCGTCCTACTGAAAGTGTCACCCTGGAAGGGTGTAATTCATTTTGGGAAACGAGGCAAACTAAATCCACGGTACGTAGGCCCATTTGTGATTTTGAAGCGTATCGGGCCCGTAGCTTATCAGTTAGACCTTCCTACCGACTCAGTGGAGTTCACAACGTTTTTCACGTGTCCAATCTGAAGAAGTGCCTATCAGATGAGACCCTAGTCATTCCATTGGATGAGATTCAAGTGGATGAGCAACTGCATTTTGTGGAACAACCTATCGAGATAATGGACCGTGAGATTAAGACTCGAAGGCACAGCAAGATACCGATTGTCAAGGTTTGTTGGAACTCTAAGCGTGGACCGGAGTTCACGTGGGAAAGAGAGGACCAAATGAAAAGCAAATATCCACACCTTTTTGTAGCTGAGCAGCAATCCGACGTTACCGCCGACTAAATTTCGGGACGAAATTCTTTCGACATGGGGATGATGTGACAGCCTGCGAATTACTTGTACCATTCTAACAAACTGAATCTTTGTGCGTTGCAATCTAAACCGCCTTTACTCAATTTTCGGGACGAAAATTCTTTCAACATGGGGATAATGTGACATCCTGGCTTTTCAGGTATCTTAAACGCGCTACCTTGTTATTCTTCATCCTACGTTGATTAATTCGGATAATTAAATGACACGCTCGCAATAACTACGCTAACTTTGCGAATCTATTGGGTGAATTACGTGCTATGTGTTATTAGACGTTTGTAGATTTTGTAGATTATTGTATCACGCCTTGATTTCGTGATTATTAGTTTAAAAAAATAATAATAAGAAAAAAAATAATAAATAAATAGCCGAACCGAACCGAGCCGCGAAACGTGTCGACTTTGCGACCCACACCTCTTGCGTCCCAAGGAAATAACCTAAACTTGAGGCCCAAGCCACTTAACCCAACCCCCCCCCCATTGCGGTTTTGCGATTCACATTAGGGTTTGTGTAATCTTGATCATGATTATGTGTAATGGTGGGATTATTAGTATGAACAAGCGTTGTGATTTATGATTAGTTCGGATGAATGTGCGAATCTTTGCGATTGTGATGTTATGTTGAATACTAAAATCATAGGCTGCGTTTTAGCGATAAAGATCATGTTATATAATTAGGGTTTGCATGAATATTGATATACATGATGATATTTGACAAATAAACCTGTTGTTAATCATTATTACTAAGCGTCATGATCGTTTAAGCATGTTCTAATGCGATAAAAGCCGAAAACAGTTTGCTGATTGACATTTACAGCCAACTTCAATTGGCTGTAACCTGATCATTATTTATCGAAAAGTGGATTTTCTGAAGCCTAAAATATGTATTTTTCAAAAAAACTTCTAATGGCACCAGATTCATATTTTTCTGAGGTCGTTTGCTATTTTTAAGTAGTCAATTAGTGCAGCAGCTGAAGCCGCGTAATTCTGTAGAATTTGTAGGTTGTTTATAGAGTCGGATCTTATCGTCTGTAGGGGGCTAGTTCACGAAATTTGTACAGTAACTGGAGACGGGAATTTCCGGAAATCTCCCACTGGAATTTTGTTAATTGGATGAACGATGATGATTTTTAAATAATTTTTCCCGTGGACTGCAGTCAGAAAGCGACGAATCTGACTGCAGCCTAGTATATAAATGTTTATAAATAATTGGTAAAACTTTAGGACTTGAAAATTTTACAAAAAATTATACAGTCTAATTGACATGTCCTGTAAAAAAATTGGAATTTTTGGAATGTTGGAACTATTTTATAAAAAATCCTCAAAAAACAGCCCAGTTATGAACGTACAAGCCGAAACATGATAACTTGCGTTAGTGTGTACCAAAGTGTTGTATGAGTTAATCTATGTTTATGACAGGTTGGTTTGATCATTATTTTGTATGATGATACTTTGCATGCATGATTGTGTTTTCGAATTGGTTATTACGTGTGCCGCACTGTGTGTTAGTTATGCGTAGGGTTTTGTATCAGTGTGTTCACATACTAACTTTAAATCGGTTGGCATGTTAGGACGCGATTAGCGGTCCCATCGTTTGCTTCTTTTGCGTTATTCTAACCGAGCAATTTAAGGTGAGTTCACGGCCCCTATTTTATCCGGTTTTGAACAACAGGGGGAGAAACATGGATACGCTCTAAAACTCTATCTTTTACGTTATGCGAAATTAACGTCGTTAAACTATTCGGTAACTAAGTTAATGTTAATTTACGTTATGGTCACTAAGTAGCTATATCACGGAAGTCCTCAACCAACTCTCGGATTGTTAGTATTGGGTTAGATAGCGGGGAAATTATGGTAGTACTACTGGGCCCGACAAGCCCCACCCGAGCTAGTCGCGTTAGCCGACCGGGAATGGTCAACGGGTGATTAATTTAGCCTAACTTTCGCCATGGTCAGTGATAGACCTGGCAACACTGAGGCAACAACAGTCAGCTTCGATCGCGAACTCTTATGTGACATAACTTTAGGCTCGCTACCTACATGTTAACATTGAACTTAATTACGAACCAACAGTATTATTCCGGGTTAGGGTTAATGGATCTATGTCGTTATCCCGGGTTAGGGATAACGGGGAAAACAAACTTTTAAACCGAACTTGTGAACTTATAAAAACCTGTGAACTCACTCTTCTTTAATGTTGACACTTGTTTCTTTACATGTTTCTCAGGACGCTAGGAGCGCTAGGTGCACTCACTTGCATTTGACCAAGACATTAATTTTATCGAGTCTTAATTACGAATAATGTTTGGGATTTTTGGTTTTGGCGTTTATGTTGGCGCCCGTTTCTTTACTTTAATTCTTCCGCTAAACTTTGAAACTAAGATATTTTGAAAATGACTATGAATGGTTACAACAAATGTCTTTGAAAAACGTTTAAATAAATCATATAGAGTCGTTCGATATTGCTAGTGTCTGAGATTCTGGTTTGATCACACGCCTCGCGGTAATACTCCGCAAATGGAAATTGAGGGTGTGACAGGGTAGATCTAAGGATTTGCAAGATCCTCTTATATCACTACCGAGCTGTTTCCAGCCTATTTCGGATTGTACCTGCAAACTTAGTCTTTTGAAAATACGTCAGCTTTCCCTGGTAAATACACCCAACTGACTCATTTTGAAAACATTTAAAAATGGTTTTAAGTGCACATGGCATGAAATATCTTTTATAACTTGGGAAAGTCAGCCTTGTAACCTTGTTAACAGATTCACATGTTTGTGCATACATACAGGGCCCAGTACAGAGACCGGGACATGATTAACGTACACACCACTTATGAACCCACGAAGGAGTTATCCCCAACTAGTGGGTAAAAATAATTAAGCATGAGCATCTGCCAGGTGTATGCCTACACCTCGCACTTTGGTCGTGGCCATTAACTAATGTAATGAGCCGAGGATATCCAGGACACGGTCGTTAACCCCTCATGTTTAAGTTACCAAACAAAACTGATTAAACGGAATATGTGGATTTACTAGCCACAGTCCGGCATTCGATTGATCCCATTTCCGACCTAGCGGTAATAATTTACCGTAACCCAAGCCCGTATAGAGAAAATAAGTCGAGAGTATTTACCAGAGCTAGTCTTGATTTAAAAATGCAAGATTTAATATCTCAACCGTATCCAAAATGAACTAAGTGCAAATCGCATTTACCGGAAGCTCTAGTCTGGATTATGGCATAAGCTAACCAATTAAAATGCTAACGGTCTTAATTTAAGTCATAGACTTAGACCAACTAGCCTACAGGATCAAAACGTATATTACGCTAGATTAAGCGATGATCGGATAGAATGTAGTTTAAACCCAACAAGTACTATGACTTGTATAATATGGGTAAACCATAAGCATTCTGGATTTTGAGACTAAAATGATAAGGTTAAACCCGTTTCGGTTAATTTCCGTAAACTAGTTACGTATACTTAACCGTGCGTATATAAGTGATATCGGGTAACTGGATAATTCATGGACAAGTTCTATATGCCATTATATATTAATTAAGTTGTAATCTCAGTAAGATATCAACTTACATGCTTGTTTAAGGATTTAAAATGAAGTTATGCCTCATAAAGGCGTTTAGGTAATTATATACCGTATAAAAGGAACTTGAATATATTGTAATGTTATAATCATAAGTATTCTGAAAAAATACTTAATTTATGATATAATATCAGTAAGATGTTAATTATATGTGTAATTTATCTTTTATGGCCAAACTATGCACCGAAGGGGCATTTTGGTCATTTTACACATAGTATTATAATTTATTTGGGATTCTGAATTTATATCATGTACCTACTGTAAAAATATTTTAAATAAGTTTTAAAATCAGTAGGTAATAAGTTTGGTTGCTTAATATGGTTTAAAACCATACTATGCGCCGAAACGGCGTTTATGTCGCAAAATGACGATTTGTGTGAAGTTTTATGAAAACCGATGTTAAGACCAAGTTTATTGTTTTAGATATGTTATTTAATATAACATATCGGTAGGTAAATATTTGATATGAAAAGTAGGATTAAAATCATTTTATGTGCCACAAGGGGTTTATGGTCATTTGTCGAGTAATACAAGAACTTGTACATAAACTCAGTATATAATCTGACTTAAGATCCCAAATAATCTTACTTATGATATTACATCAGTATAAAATTCATTTTGAAGTTCGTTATCGATTAAACCTCATTTCATGTAAAAAAGGCATTTTAGTCAAAATGGCATAATAACGGAACCTGTGCATACACTCAGATTCTGATTATGATCATGTAATATAACCTCAAGGGGTTATGCTAAATTATATTATGATCATGATGCAACTTTAGATCAGTTTCTAACTAATCTAAATCCGGTCAGAATCAAAAGTCAAAGCAAAAGTCAAACTATGCGACTTTCGGTTGCGAACCGACCCTAGAACTGAAATTGACAAGCCGAACATGTTCTCACATGTTCTAATAATTATTACCAACTTCTTTAAGTCTCAAAACACGTTTCATAACATATATAAACTCATATTATAATATTTCCAAAAAATGGCATGTTTGACTTTTTAATATTAAAACTTCGACCCGTCAAATGGTCTAGCAAACGTGATCTTTAGGAGGTGCCCTTAATAGGGATTAACACCAACCTTATTACAATCACTTAACCATGTTCATCATGAACAATGGCTGGACCATAATGGTCTTAACCAAAAGTCAAGGCGTTTTTTTGTAAAACGCTTGACTTTTGGTTATAAAAGCCTATAAACAAAAATGCAAGAGAAATGAACACTTACAAGTGATTCCTAGGATGAAATAAAACTAAGTTGGATGCTCCTTTCAGTTAGGAACTTCCAGAGGAGGGAGATAGAGTGATAAATGAGAATGGTGCAAGTTCAAGTGGTGAACAAATACACCTATTTATAGTTGGAGAGCTTGAAGGAAGTGATGCCATGTGTTAGGGAGTGTTAGAGGGAGCTTACAAGTGTCCTAAAAGGTGGCATAGCAGTTTGGAAGTCCCTAGTTTGGAATCAAATGGTTTTTGGCAACATGTGTGGAGGCCAAGCAAATTTTCTGCAGACACGGCCCTCTCGCGCCACGCGAGAGACCAGGCCTGTGTCTCTCGCGGCCCGCGAGCGCCTTCAGGGAACTTTCAAAACTTGCCACATTTAGCCTCTCAACTTATTAAACCTCCTAAAACACCTTATAAGCATAATTATCCCTCTGTAGCCAACATTTGGCGTACCCGGGAGTATGCCCAGACATTATCAAGCTCTAGGTTCGTTAAAAGGTCACTTAGTGGTATAAATTAACATGTTGACACTTTTAACCCCTCCATTGTCCAACTTTTACATATTTACAGAATTAGTTCCTCTCGTCCAACCAGTGGCTCATATGAGAGTTAGGACTTCATAAAGGATAACTCAGAGGCTCAGTATAAGCATGTTGACTCTAATGGTCACTTAGAGGCTAAGCATGTTGACACTAATGGTCACTCAGAGGCTAAGTTTAAGCATATTGACACTAATGGTCACTCAGAGGCTAAGTTTAAGCATGTTGACACTAATGGTCACTTAGAGGCTTGGTTTAAGTATGTTGACACTAATGGTCACTCAGAGGCTCAGTTTATGCATGTTGACATCAGAGGGTCACTTAGAGGCTTAGTTTGAGCATGTTGACACCTTTGGTCCTTACTAGTCCTTAATGGACTTATATATATAAAAAATATGGCACGTGTCACTATGTTATTGAACACGATTTTACGAAGTGTTACATCCTCACCCCTGAAAAGAAATCTCGACCTCGATATTTATTCAAAAAGATGGGGGTATTTTTGTCGCATAGTGGACTCAACCTCCCATGTATACTCGGGGCCTAGTAGGGCATCCCACTTAACCTTTACTATAGGTATCTTTCGGAGCTTCTTAACCGGTCGATCCTCGATCGAAATCGGTTTCTCAACAAACCTCAGGTTTTCGTCAATTTGCACATCATGATGTGACATTGCTAGCGACTCATCGGCTAGACATTTCTAAAGATTACAGATGTGGAATACATCATGAATCCCACTAAGCTCCTTTGGCAACTTAAGCTTATAAGCTACAGTGCGGACACATTCGATTATCTCGAATGGTCCTATATATCTTGGGCTTAACTTGCCCTTCTTTCCAAATTTCATTACACCTTTCCAAGGTGATACTTTTAGCATGACTTTGTCCCCTACTTGGAACTTAAGAGGTTTACACCTCTTGTCAGCATAGCTCTTCTGCCTATCTAGGGAGCTTTGAGTATATCACGGATTTGCACAATCTTATCCGTGGTTTCCAGGACAATCTCCGGTCCCGATAGTTGGGCTTCCCCAAATTCTGCCCAACATACAGGCGTTCAACATTTTCTCCCATACAAGGCCTCAAAAGGAGCAGCCTTGATGCTCGTATGATAACTATTATTATAGGAGAATTCTATTAGGGATAAGTGGTCATCCCAACTTCCACCTAAATCAACCACACATGATCTAAGCATGTCTTCTAAAGTCTGAATAGTACGCTCACTCTGACCATTAGTCTGCGGTGGTAAGCCGTACTAAAATTTAATGTTATGCCTAAAGATTGTTGGAAACTTTTCCAAAAATATGATGTATATCTAGTATCTCTATCAGATACAATAGATACTGGTACACCATGTAGGACACAATCTTGTCCACGTACAACTTAGCCAATTTGTCAGAATTATAGGTCTCTTTAATTGGCAAGAAATGTGCTGACTTAGTCAGCCTATCCACAATGACCAAATTATGTCATTACCACGTTTGGTCTAAGGTAACTTGGTAATTATGTCCATAGTTACCATTTCCCATTTCCAAGTGGGAATTTCAAGTTGTTGTAGAAGTTTTGACGGTTTCTGATGTTCAGCTTTAACTTGCGAACACGTCAGACACTTAGCTACATAAGTGGCTATGGATTTCTTCAAACCCATCCACCAATAACTCTTTTTCAAATCCTGATACATCTTGTCACCACCTGGGTGATATGAGTATCTCGAATTATGCGCTTCCTGGAGGATTAGATCTCTAAGTCCTCCAAAGATTAGAACCCAGATTCTTCCATTAAATCTAAGGATTCCATCTTTTCCAGGCGTTAACTGATCAACAGTTCCGCCTAATCCCTCATTAGGAATATTAGCCTCTAACAAGGCTTTCTCTTGAGCATCTAATAGATTCTCATTCAAGATATTTATGAGCTCAATGCTCTTGGCGTTTATCCTAATGGTCTTAATCCTTTCCTTGCGACTTAAGGCGTCAGCAACAACATTTGCTTTGCCGGAATGGTAGTGAATTTCGCAATCATAGTCATTTAGTGTTTCCATCCAGCGGCGTTGTCGCATGTTCAAATCCTTTTGATTGAACAAATATCGGAGACTTTTATGGTCAGTGTATATAATACACTTTGTTCCATATAAGTAGTGTCTCCACAACTTAAGTGCAAATACAAAACAGCACCCAATTCCAAGTCATGGGTGGTGTAATTCCTTTCGTGCACCTTTAATTGTCGTGATGCATAAGTAATTACTTTGCCTTTTTGCATTAGCACACAGCCCATGCCAGTGTGCGAGGCATCACAGCAAACAACAAAATCTTCAATACCCTCAGGTAGAGATAACACAGGAGTGTTGCTCAACTTGTGTTTTAGAATTTCAAAGGATTCTTTGTTTTGGACCCAGTCAAACTTGACATTCTTATGGGTCAAGGTAGTTAAGGGAGTGGCTATCCTTGAAAAGTTCTCAATGAACCTCCTATAGTAACCGGCCAATCCTAAGAAGCTACGTATCTCCGATGGAGTTTTGGGCACTGCCCAATTCATTATAGCTTCTATTTTAGCGGGATCCACTTGGATACCACGCTCACTTACTACATGTCCAAGACATTGGACTTCTCTAAGCCAAAATTCTCACTTAGATAACTTAGCATAAGGCTTCTCTCATCTTAGCAATTCTAAGATGCACCAGAGGTGTTTCTCGTGATCAACCGATTACGATAGTAGATAATTATGTCGTCTATGAAGACAATGACAAACTTATCTAAATACGGCTTGCAGACTCTATTCATGAGATCCATGAATGCTGCAGGTGCCTTTGTGAGCCCAAAAGGCATCACTAGAAATTCATAATGACCGTAACGGGTCCTGAAGGCAGTCTGAGGAACATCCTCATTTCTAACCTTCAGTTGATGATATCCTGATTTTAAATTAATCTTAGAGAAATAACTAGCACCTTGAAGTTGATCGAACAAATCATCGATCCTGGACAGAGGGTAACGGTTTTTTATTGTTATTTTGTTTAATTCACGGTAATCAATGCACATACGCATTGAACCGTCCTTTTTTAACAAAAAGAATAGGAGCTCCCCAAGGTGAGGAACTAGGCTGAATAAAGCCTTTCTCTAAAATTTCATCTAATTGCACTCTTAATTCATTCATTCCGTTGATGCCAATCGATATGGAGCTCTAGCAACAGGTGTTGATCCCGGTAGGATGTCAATCCTAAATTCTACTTGCCTATCTGGAGGCAGACCTGGTAATTCTTCAGGAAAAACATCGGAATATTCCGAGAAGATTGGAAGGTCTTCAATCTTTGTCTTAGGCTCGTTGATAGTTACTTGTGCCATGTAAATGACACAACCTTTCCTAAAACACTTGGATGCCTAAAATAATGACACCTTGTCAAAGGAAATGCGGGCTTGTTTATGAGATAACCAATCCATGCCTAAGACTACATCGAACCCCGCCAATTTCATTGGCAAAAGAGAGATAGGAATAGAATGATTCTTAATGGATATAAAACATCCATCAATAATGGAAGATGCGGTTTCTAAAGTTCCATCAGCAAGTTCTACCGCATAAGTTATGTCTAGAGTTCTTATGGGTAAGTTTAATAGTTTACTAAACTTATGGTCTAGAGAAGACTTATCTGCACCCGAATCAAAAAGAACTCTAGCATATATGTTATTAATGAGGAATGTACCTGTTATGACGGTGTTGTCATTACAGCCTCTCTAGCATTCATCTGAAAGGCGCGTGCATTTCCTTTCTTAGCCTCTCTAGGCTTTGCATCATTACCTCTTGGGTTCCTAGTGCAATTAGGCTTAATATGCCCTTTCTCATTACAACCGTAACAGACGGTATCTTTAAGATTTTTGCACTCGTGGGTCTTATGCCCATTTCTTTTGCAAATACCACTGGGTTTAATCTGTGGGTCTGCATTGCATTGCCCCCAATGCCTACGGTTACAGGTCTTGCACAATGGTCTATCATCAGACTTGTGTTGGTTCTTTTTGAACCCAAAATTTCCTTTCTTTTTAAACCGTTGGGAGTTATCGTCCTCCCGTTTCCTTTTCCCATCAGTCTCTGTCCTAACTGACTTTTGCCTCACCAAGTCTAAGGTGAGGGAGAGAGGTAGGTCAATAGCAGACCTATAGGTACTAGGCTGAGCAGTCTTTACCATGCCCTTAATCTCGAGCGCTAACCCATTAATAAAACGTGCAATGCGTTTGGGTTCAGGAGTGATTAGATAAGAAACTAATCTAGATAGGGAGTTGAAGTCATAAACATACTTCCGACAGTCTAGATTTTTCATTGTAAGAGTCAGAAAGTCTGATTCTATCTTCTCCACCTCATGAGGTGGGCAGTATGTCTCCTTTACAAGGTCAACAAACTTAGACCATCCTAAGTTGTACAGGTGTACTTTACCTGTAGATTGGACCATTGCCTTCCACCAAATCAGGGCATCGCCTTTGAAGGACTGTGATACATACTTTACCACATCCTTATTAGCATAACCCCTTATATCTACTACCATCTCC
The DNA here is from genome assembly GCA_947069175.1 of Scalesia atractyloides. Lineage (NCBI taxonomy): Eukaryota > Viridiplantae > Streptophyta > Magnoliopsida > Asterales > Asteraceae > Scalesia > Scalesia atractyloides. The sequence goes on along the minus strand of CAMTDV010000001.1, from coordinate 47,828,289 downwards.
ATTTCATCAAGCCATTTCAAGGCTTCTACTGCTCCACTTTCTCCATGAAAATCTCGGGGCTTATAGGAAACGAAGTATTTATAGGTACATCCCTCTTTAGAGGAACGAGACCTTTCGTTAAATTCTAATTTCTTTGGTTCACTATTCGCATTTAAAGAGTGAACAGAGCTCTCCTTACGAGCTAATGATGGTGGAATAGATAAAGGCTAGGAGCGAGTAGCGCTCACTTCCATTAATTTCTCCATGGCCTTTCCAACAGCTGCATCTATGCGAGATTGGAAATCATCATTATCGATGGCTATGTTTTCTGCTTTGTTAGAGTAAATATCTCGGTGGCTACTTTGCGCCTCATCCGAGTTAGCCATTCTTAAAGCTTGGGTTCTAAACACCAAATTAAACTTCTCTTAGCCATGGCATTAACAACCATATTGGATTTAAAAATCGGACATATAAATCCATTGCCTATTCGAACTAGTGTGAATATAATCACAACTCTTAGGCTTAACATTTCTATAGATGTTATCTATATTTAGCCTAGGTCTCAAATAGACCATCAGAGGCAAATTACAATTTAGACATAGTCCATATATATTAGATAGTGGATCGTAATGTCACAGTTGCCATTGTCATAAGACAATTATTAATAGCTCATAGGCTTGTCACGAAGGACATTGAAAATATGGCTCATAGGCCTGTCACTAAGGACATATAAAAAGTACGGCACATCGGCATGTCACTATGGACATAAAATATGGCACATTGGCCTGTCACTAATGGACATAAAATACGGCGCATTTGCCTATCACTTAAGGGACATAAAATATGGGGCATTGGCCTGTCACTTAATGGACATAAAATATGGCACATTAGCCTGTCAGTAATGGACATAAAATACAGCACCTTGGCATGCCACTAATGGACATAAAATACGGAACATTGGTCTGTCACTAATGGACATAAAATATGGCACATAGGCCTGTCACAAATGGACATAAAATATGGCACATAGGCCTGTCACTAATGGACATAAAATCGGCACATAGGCGTGTCACTAATGGACATAAAATACGGCACATTGGCCTATCACTAATGGACATAATAATACGGCACATTGGCCTGTCACTAATGGACATAATTTTGGACAGAGGTTTATATTAACCACAACTGTCATTGTCTTAATTGACAATATAATATTGCTCAAAGGCAATGGATGTTTAATCATGGCCCGTAGGCGCTACATCACTAATGGATGTTAAATTATGGCCCGTAGGAACTTCATCACTAATGGATGTTTATTATTATCATTGCATTGATGACATTAGCCGGGATCATATTGATCACATAGGCTATATAATAGGTTTTAGGACATAGTCCATCACCTAGACGGTTATGTGGTTTCCTCAAGTCACACTACCAGGAGTATGAACATTACTTGAATGTTAACATAGGAGTATCTTAATGGTCGATTAATAGTCACGGTCACATTAACCTTAACAACTTGGAGGCTTGAACATAATCCACCACCTCTGGATAGAAGGATAACTATCCTTAACTATCATGATAGAAGGCTATTCATCCTTAACTATCATTTATAACCTAGCCAATTAATGTGGTCTGTGTCACTTGACTAACTAAAACCATTAAGATCTTTTTGGAATTATGTAGCAGAGCATAAATTTCGAGTAAAATCGAGACGTTCGCTTGAAGAGGATGAATACATATGTATATATAATTCCAAAATATTTCATTAAATGACAATAAGAAATTACAATACTAGAAATAAATAAAACTAATTGTCCATGCAAGGATTAAAAAGAAACAACTTGTCCACGCGGGGACTAAAGAAATAACAACGTCCTCGCAGGGACTAAATATAATAATAGTAGAGACTTCACCCGTCCTTCTTTCCCTTAACCAACTTGGAGATCTTCTTGAAGAACTTGTTCGTCTTCTTCTCTGTCTTCTCCGCTTGCTGTTGCATTTCCTTCATTCGTTCCAAGGCCTCATTGATGGCCTCAAGTGGCGCCGGATGTTTTGGTTGTGGTTGGGGCATAACAGGATACTGGTACCCATAATTTGGATATCCAGTAGGTGGATAAGCAGGTGGGAAAGGAGATGTGTAAAGTGCGTTATGCATGACCGCTTGCATATAAGGGTCATGCGATAGTGCCTGGTAATTTACCGGTGTAGATGGGTTAAAAGGATAATATCTAGATGTATCCGAATATGTTGGGATAGGGTTATTAAAACCCAATGGTGGTGGTTGAACCACAGGTGATGGTGTTGGTTCCACCACAGGTGAAGCATTGGAGGGTCCACCCATTTGTGGGTCCTCGTGGATAGTAGGGTAAGTTTTGGGTAATGGTGGCAGCAATCCCGACCGTTGACCCGCACGTACCGACATTCGTGCTCCACATTTTCTCCTTGGTGGCTTACGTAAGCGGTTGAGGTTGTTCCACCAGTTCCATGTGAACATCTTCTTGTACAGGAGGTGTTGGGGAGTGATGGGAAGGAGTGTTAGCAAAAGTGAATTGGTTCCAATATTGGTCTCATTCGTTAGGACCTTATGGTGATCCAGCGTAAGAGTTTGAATCACTTGAGATTTTGATGGGATGTGTGTGCGATCCCGATGACGGCATCTCTGGGTCGGAGTCCTCGTCCATTGGGTTGGGTTGATCCAACTGATTCTGATCAGCTAGGGGTGTGTTGAAATAATGGTTAGGGTTAAACTCATCATGATATGAATAATAAAGATTTTATTAAATAAAGATTCTAATGTGAGTGGATCTATCCTATTAAATAAAGATTCTAAAGTGAGTGGATCTAGTGGTGGCTGATGTCTAGGGTACTGGGGTGTCATATCTCTTACCTCTAATGTGGCCTCTATCTATGAGTCGGGTGGATAGCCTGCATAACATCATGTGCAAGATTTCAAATATTGTAAACTTTTGATCCGTTTTCGTATTCTATAAAACTTTATATTTTATTTACAAGTTTCATAATCATACAATCAAGCAAGACGATATTCACGACATTCTCATAACAAAATCTAAGTTACATATGCCTTAATACCCTTCACATGACCTAAACAATGAGTTAGAAGGGTTAAAAATGGCAAACAAGTGATAATACATGTAACATTTGCAAATTTCAACAGTTGTACACTTTCGATCATTTCCGTGTTTAATTTTATATTTTATTTACGAAATAGGTAATCATACGATCGAGCAAAACAATATTCATGATATATCTGAAACAAAATTCAAGTTACATATGCCTTTATACGCTTATATATTTTAAAATAACAAGTTAGATGGGTTAAAAATGGCAACTAGTGATAATACAAGTCCGTGGGACAAATCTGCCAAAAAAGAAAAAATTTTGTCAAAAGGCCTTGAGGTCCGTAAGACATGCCCAGTTGCAGAATTTTGCTTCTTCTTAAAGTTCTGCCACCTCTCTCCAAATGATGCCACCTAGAACCAGCTTTGCCACCTTAATTCTGGTCTTGACACTTGTCTAGACACTAAGCAACATTCATGACACCTCATCATACACTTGGCATCATTTCCTTGATCGAAGAATAGTATAAAAAGGTCCTTGTTCTTCATAATCTTCACACTATTCTTTTCTTTCTCACTCAAAAACTCATTTGTAGCTTGCTTCTGCATTTGAGGCCTCCTATCTTAAGTTCAAATTTTCTTTCAAACATAAGTAAGTGTTTCTCCAAGTCTATTTCATTTCTTTTGGCTAGTTATGAGCCAAAAGTCGAGAAAAGTGACTTTTTTATGACTTTCGGTTCCGACCTTTTCGGTCAAGTCAAACTTTTACGAAATAAAGTAAAAAAGATGCATAAAAATGCATTTTACGATGAAAGAGTTTTCAAATATAAAAACTTAAAGTTTTGACAACAAATCAGTTTTATAACATTATTAGACATGTTTAACATGTCTAGCTCGTCATTTCAAGCTTAGTGCCTATTCCTAAGTCGAAAGTCGAGCGGTTTGACTTCTTCTTTAACTTTCAAATCTGACCCATTTGGTCAACTTTAGGATCTGACAAAACCCATTTATATGACCATAGTAAAATAGGGAATCACCCTCTAAGGTTATACCTTATGGTCATGCCGTTTGATGGGTTAATTGATGAGTTAACTTTAGATACTTTTAAAATGGTAAAAATACCCTTTTGCGTAAAATAAGTTTTAAACTTATGTGAGCAATGTATTTCACATATAATCTTATCATACAACGTTAAATAAACATGTTTTGACATATCGGACTCGTCATAGGACTCATTCAACCATCCTGACCCATAATTACGCATACGACCCGTTAAAGTGGCGTAAATCACTTTACAAGTCGTAACGGGTCAAAACACATATAGAGACATTCCAAATCAGAATGAAAGGTTAATAAAACATATTATACGAAATCTATCACTCGTTTAGTTAATAAACCACATTTTATCCATTCTTTCGTTTATGTCACGATACACTCTAACTATATAATTATCCGACATAATTAGGAAACACTTGAGCTATACGATTGAACAAGACATCTACATAACCTGTGAGTACATAGTCCCCTCTTTTACGTTTTCTAAATGTTTTGGGGTGATTCATATGTGCCTAATCTTTTTCCGAATTTTCAAAACTACATATATGGTTTATATATACAATATGCTTTCAATATGTGTGAAACTTGGTGGTGCGTCATTCGTAAGAAGGGTACGTTCATTAACTTTGGCTAAGCCTACCGGTAGTATGTTATGGTACCATAAGATTGATAATCCTATTTCTAAATTTCCCGGGGTTTGTGGGAAAATTTGGGCAACGATAGAAACTGTGCATTTGACAAACCATTTGGAGGTTTGTCTGACGAGTCAACAAAGGCTTGAATGTATTCACTATACAGCCACACTTGTTTACATAAAACGAAACTATTGGTTTTAAAACATGACGCTTGGTTTGAACACGACGATTGTTTATAAACATGAGGATTTGTTTGAACGTACATGATGATGGGTTTAAACATGACGATTGGTTTATACAAAACATGACGATGGGTTTTCAAGTATATATATAAAACACACAATTTACAAAAAAAAAAACCATTTTGGTTACTTACACGATTTTACAAAGAAACATTTTTGTCAAGTTTCATGGCTACAAGGTTTCCTTTAAAATACCAACTTGCATAGTTGGTGAACATATTGCAATACCAAACACATTTCATACAAGTTTGGTTATAAAGGTTTTACTTATCGACTCTCGTAGTCGGACGAGGTATTGTAATACAAATTATAGCTATGAACTTAGCCACAAAACCTATGTTACTCATTAGCATTCATTGTTGACAAAATTTTTCACATATGTTTCAGGTATGAATGTTTGATGATTGCATAAGTATTCTACACGTAGGAAGGACTTGGGCCTTACTTTACCTTAAAATCTACAAACAATTGTTTATGTTCCAAGACAATGGAATTTAACTAATCAATAAAACAAAACTGCAAGTACCATGTGTTTGAAACAATTTGTAACGTGACCCCCCGTCGCGGGTTGTTTTATACGCGGTCAGGGTGTTACAATACAATTCCAAAGGCCAAAGCTGTCAAAAATGAAAATATTTTGCATTAGAGGGCCTTACAGATCGTATGTTGCCCAGATGCAAAATTTTTGCTTGATCACCAAGCATTGCCACCTTTCTCTATAGTGTTGACACCTAGCACGAATCTTGCCACATTTAATCTGGTTAGGACACTTGTTATCACACTAATCAACATCCTAACACCTTCAGTAACACTTGTAAAGCTCTCATCACTCTTGGATTTGAATAAATAGGGTTGAAAGTCATTCCATTCATCACAGCATTCTTTTCTTTCCCACTCAAACACTCTTGGAGCTTGCTTCAACATTTAAGGCTTCCTTTCTTGAGTTCAAATTTTCGCTTTAAACACAAGTAAGTGTTTCTCCTAATCTGGTTCATTTATCTAGTTAGTTATGAGCCAAAAGTCAAGCAAATTGACTTTTGCTTTGACTTTTGGTTCCGACCATTTTTTGTCAAGTCAAAGTTCAAAATTGTGATATTTGTACATTTTTAGCCATTGAACAATTCCGAAACATTTTCGTATTTAATAAAATGTCACACCCCTGGATTTACAACCAAACACCGGTAGGCCTGGGTGGGGAATATTGTGACGAAAGTTGATATCATCATAGTCAATTAAACACAGCGGAAGTCTTTGAGTTAAACTACTATTACAAACCAAATGTTCAAAGTACGAAAAACAATATACAGACCGCTTGCAATAGAAGATCCACAGGCAGATCCTAAAATGTACAAAAAGTGTATAACAGACTTTGGGCAGATCTAAGGATTCGCAAGATCCTCTTATATCACTACCGAGCTGTTTCCAGCCTATTTCGTATTGTACCTGCAAACTTAGTCTTTTTAAAATACGTCAGCTTTCGCTGGTAAATACACCCAACTGACTCATTTTGAAAACATTTGAAAATGGTTTTAAGTGCACATGGCACGAAATATCTTTTATAACTTGGGAAAGTCAGCCTTGTAACCTTCTTAACAGATTCACATGTTTGTCCATACATACAGGGCCCAGTACAGAGACCGGGACATGATTAACGTACACACCACTTACGAACCCACAAAGGAGTTATCCCCAACTAGTGGGTAAAACTAATTTAGCGTGAGCATCTGTCAGGTGTATGCCTACACCCCGCACTTTGGTCGTGGCCATTAACTAATGTAATGAGCCGAGGATATCCAGGACACGGTCGTCAACCCCGATGTTTAAGTTACCAAACAAAACTGATTAAAATGGAATATGCGGATTTACTAGCCACAGTCCGGCATTCGATTGATCCCATTTCCGACCAAGCGGTAATAATTTACCGTAACCCAAGCCCGTATAGGGAAAATAAGTCGAGAGTATTTACTTGAGCTAGTCTTGATTTAAAAATGCAAGATTTAATATCTCAACTGTATCCAAAATGAACTAAGTGCAGATAGCATTTACCGGAAGCTCTAGTCTGGATTATGGCATAAGCTAACCAATTAAAATGCTAACGGTCTTAATTTAAGTCATAGACTTAGACCGACTAGCGTACAGGATCAAAACGTATATTATGCTATATTAAGCGATGATCGGATAGAATGTAGTTTAAACCCAACAAGTACTATGACTTGTATAATATGGGTAAACCATAAGCATTCTGGATTTTGAGACTAAAATGATAAGGTTAAACCCGTTTCGGTTAATTTCCGTAAACTAGTTACGTATACTTAACCGTGTGTATATAAGTGATATCGGGTAACTGGATAATTCATGGACAAGTTCTATATGCCATTATATATTAAATAAGTTGTAATCTCAGTAAGATATCAACTTACATGCCCGTTAAGGATTTAAAATGAAGTTATGCCTCATAAGGGCGTTTTGGTAATTATATACCGTATAAAAGGAACTTTAATATATTATAATGTTATAATCATAAGTATTCTGAAAAAATATTTAATTTATGATATAATGAGTAAGATGTTAATTATAATTTATCTTTTATGGCCAAACTAGGCACCAAAGGGGCATTTTGGTCATTTTACACAGAGTACTATAATTTATTTGGGATTTTGATTTTATATCATGTACCTACTGTAAAAATATTTTAAATAAGTTTTAAAATCGGTAGGTAATAAGTCTTGGTTGCTTAATATGGTTTAAAACCATACTATGCGCCGAAACGGCGTTTATGTCGCAAAATGACGATTTGTGTGAAGTTTTATGAAAACCGATGTTAAGACCAAGTTTATTGTTTTAGATATGTTATTTAATATAACATATCGGTAGGTAAATATTTGATATGAAAAGTAGGATTAAAATCATTTTATGTGCCACAAGGGGTTTATGGTCATTTGTCGAGTAATACAAGAACTTGTACATAAACTCAGTATATAATCTGACTTAAGATCCCAAATAATCTTACTTATGATATTACATCAGTATAAAATTCATTTTGAAGTTCGTTATCGATTAAACCTCATTTCATGTAAAAAAGGCATTTTAGTCAAAATGGCATAATAACGGAACCTGTGCATACACTCAGATTCTGATTATGATCATGTAATATAACCTCAAGGGGTTATGCTAAATTATATTATGATCATGATGCAACTTTAGATCAGTTTCTAACTAATCTAAATCCGGTCAGAATCAAAAGTCAAAGCAAAAGTCAAACTATGCGACTTTCGGTTGCGAACCGACCCTAGAACTGAAATTGACAAGCCGAACATGTTCTCACATGTTCTAATAATTATTACCAACTTCTTTAAGTCTCAAAACACGTTTCATAACATATATAAACTCATATTATAATATTTCCAAAAAATGGCATGTTTGACTTTTTAATATTAAAACTTCGACCCGTCAAATGGTCTAGCAAACGTGATCTTTAGGAGGTGCCCTTAATAGGGATTAACACCAACCTTATTACAATCACTTAACCATGTTCATCATGAACAATGGCTGGACCATAATGGTCTTAACCAAAAGTCAAGGCGTTTTTCGTAAAACGCTTGACTTTTGGCTATAAAAGCCTATAAACGAAAATGCAAGAGAAATGAACACTTACAAGTGATTCCTAGGATGAAATAAAACTAAGTTGGATGCTCCTTTCAGTTATGAACTTCCAGAGGAGGGATATAGAGTGATAAATGAGAGTGGTGCAAGTTTAAGTGGTGAACAAATGCACCTATTTATAGTTGGGGAGCTTGAAGGAGGTGATGCCAGGTGTTAGGGAGTGTTAGAGGGAGCTTACAAGTGTCCTAAAATGTGGCATAGCAGTTTGGAAGTCCCTAGTTTGGAATCAAATGGTTTTCGGCAACATGTGTGGATGCCAAGCAAATTTTCTACAGACACAGCCCCCTCGCGCCACGAGAGAGACCAGGCCTGTGTCTCTCGCGGACCGCGAGCGCCTCCATGGAACTTTCAAAACTTGCCACATTTAGCCCCTCAACTTATTATGCCTCCTAAAACACCTTATAAGCATAATTATCCCTCTGTAGCCAACATTTGGCGTACCCAGGAGTATGCCCGGACATTGTCAAGCTCTAGGTTCGTTAAAAGGTCACTCAGCGGTATAAATTAACATGTTGACACTTTTAACCCCTCCATTGTCCAACTTTTACATATTTACAGAATTAGTTCCTCTCGTCCAACCAGTGGCTCATATGCGAGTTAGGACTTCATAAAGGATAACTCAGAGGCTTAGTATAAGCATGTTAACTCTAATGGTCACTTAGAGGCTAAGCATGTTGACACTAATGGTCACTCAGAGGCTAAGTTTAAGCATATTGACACTAATGGTCACTCAGAGGCTAAGTTTAAGAATGTTGACACTAATGGTCACTCAGAGGCTTGGTGTAAGTATGATGACACTAATGGTCACTCAGAGGCTCAGTTTATGCATGTTGACACTAGAGGGTCACTTAGAGGCTTAGTTTGAGCATGTTGACACCTTTGGTCCTTACTAGTCCTTAATAGACTTATATATATAAAAAATATGACACATGTCACTATATTATTGGACACGATTTTACGAGGTGTTACATCCTCACCCCCTTAAAAGAAATCTCAACCTCGATATTTTATTAAAAAAGATGGGGGTATTTTTGTCGCATAGTGGACTCAACCTCCCATGTATGCTCGGGGCCTCGTAGGGCATCCCACTTAACCTTTACTATAGGTATCTTTCGGAGCTTCTTAATGTGTCGATCCTCGATCGAAATCGGTTTCTCAACAAACCTCAGGTTTTCGTCAATTTGCACATCATGATGTGACATTGCTAGCGACTCATCGGCTAGACATTTCTTAAGATCAAAGATGTGGAATACATCATGAATCCTACTAAGCTCCTTTAGCATCTTAAGCTTATAAGCTACAGCGCCGACACATTCGATTATCTCGAATGGTCCTATATATCTTGGGCTTAACTTGCCCTTCTTTCCAAATCTCATTACACCTTTTGAAGGTGATACTTTTAGCATGACTTTGTCCCCTACTTGGAACTTAAGAGGTTTACACCTCCTGTCAGCATAGCACTTCTGCCTATCTAGGGCAGCTTTGAGTCTATCACGGATTTGCACAATCTTATCCGTGGTTTCCAGGACAATCTCCGGTCCCGATAGTTGGGCTTCCTCAAATTCTGCCCAACATACGGGCGTTCAACATTTTCTCCCATACAAGGCCTCAAAAGGAGCAGCCTTGATGCTCATATGATAACTATTATTATAGGAGAATTCTATTAGGGGTAAGTGATCATCCCAACTTCCACCTAAATCAACAACACATGCTCTAAGCATGTCTTCTAAAGTCTGAATAGTATGCTCACTCTGACCATCAGTCTGTGGTGGTAAGCTGTACTAAAATTTAATCTTGTGCCTAAAGATTGTTGGAAACTTTTCCAAAAAATTTGATGTATATCTAGTATCTCTATCAGATACAATAGATACTGGCACACCATGTAGGACACAATCTTGTCCATGTACAACTTAGCCAATTTGTCAGAATTATAGGTCTCTTTAATTTGCAAGAAATGTGCTGACTTAGTCAACCTATCCACAATGACCCAAATTATGTCATCACCACGTTTGGTCTTAGGTAACTTGGTAATTATGTTCATAGTTACCATTTCCCATTTCCAAGTGGGAATTTCAAGTTGTTGTAGAAGTCCTGACGGTTTCTGATGTTCGGCTTTAACTTGCGGACACGTCAAACACTTAGCTACATAAGTGGCCATGGATTTCTTCAAACCCCTCCACCAATAACTCTTTTTCAAATCCTGATACATCTTGTCACCACCTGGGTGAACTGAGTATCTCGAATTATGCGCTTCCTCGAGGATTAGATCTCTAAGTCCTCCAAAGATTGGAACCCAGATTCTTCCATTAAATCTAAGGATTCCATCTTTTCCAGGCGTTAACTGATCAACAGTTCCACCTAATCCCTCATTAGGAATATTAGCCTCTAACAAGGCTTGCTCTTGAGCATCTAATAGATTCTCATTCAAGCTATTTCTGAGCTCAATGCTCTTGGCATTAATCCTAATGGTCTTAATCCTTTCTTTGCGACTTAAGGCGTCAGCAACGATATTTGATTTACCGGGATGGTAGTGAATTTCGCAATCATAATCATTTAGTGTTTCCTTCCAGCGATGTTGTTGCATGTTCAAATCCTTTTGATTGAACAAATGTTGGAGACCTTTATGGTAAGTGTATATAATACACTTTGTGCCATATAAGTAATGTCTCCACAACTTAAGTGCAAATACAAGAGCACCTAATTCCAAGTCATGGGTGGTGTAATTCCTTTCGTGCACCTTTAATTGTCGTGATGCATAAGCAATTACTTTCCCTTTTTGCATTAGCACACAGCCCATGCCAGTGTGCGAGGCATCACAACAAACAACAAAATCTTCAATACCCTCAGGTAGAGATAACACAGGAGCATTGCTCAACTTGTGTTTTAGAATTTCAAAGGATTCTTTTTGTTTTGGACCCTAGTTAAACTTGACATTCTTATGGGTCAAGGTAGTTAAGGGAGTGGCTATCCTCGAAAAGTTCTCAATGAACCTCCTATAGTAACCGGCCAATCCTAAGAAGCAACGAATCTCCGATGGAGTTTTGGGCACTTCCCAATTCATTATAGCTTCTATTTTAGCGGGATCCACTTGGATACCATGCTCACTTACTACATGTCCAAGACATTGGACTTCTCTAAGCCAAAATTCTCACTTAGAGAACTTAGCATAAAGCTTCTCTTGTCTTAGCAATTCTAAGATGCACCGAAGGTGTTTCTCGTGATCAACCTGATTACGAGAGTATATAAATATGTCGTCTATGAAGACAATGACAAACTTATCTAAATACGGCTTGCAGACTCTCTTCATGAGATCTATGAATACTGCAGGTGCCTTTGTGAGCCTAAAAGGCATCACTAGAAATTCATAATGACCATAACGGGTCCTGAAGGCAGTCTTCGGAACATCCTCATTTCTAACCTTCAGTTGATGATATCCTGATTTTAAATCGATCTTAGAGAAATAACTAGTACCTTGAAGTTGATCGAACAAATCATCGATCCTGGGCAGAGGGTAACGGTTTTTTATTGTTATTTTGTTTAACTCACGGTAATCAATGCACATCCGCATTGAACCGTCCTTTTTTTAACAAAAAGAATAGGAGCTCCCCAAGGTGAGGAACTAGGCTGAATAAAGCCTTTCTCTAAAATTTCATCTAATGGCACTCTTAATTCATTCATTCCGTTGATGCCAATCGATATGGAGCTCTAGCAACAGGTGTTGATCCCGGTAGGATGTCAATCCTAAATTCTACTTGCCTATCTGGAGGCAGACCTGGTAATTCTTCAGGAAAAACATCGGAATATTCTGAGATGATTGGAAGGTCTTCAATCTTTGTCTTAGGCTCGTTGATAGTTACTTGTGCCATGTAAATGACACAACCTTTCCCAAAACACTTGGATGCCTAAAATAAGGACACCTTGTCTAGCAATCCATAGTGTGAATCTCCAAGAATGGTGAGCATGTCACCAGATGGGGTTTTAATTTCCATGAGTATCTTATCAAGGGAAATGCGGGCTTGTTTATGAGATAACCAATCCATGCCTAAGACTACATCGAACCCCGCCAATTTCATTGGCAAAAGAGAGATAGGAACAGAATGATTCTTAATGGATATAAAACATCCATCAATAATGGAAGATGCGGTTTCTAAAGTTCCATCAGCAAGTTCTACCTCATAAGTTATGTCTAGAGTTCTTATGGGTAAGTTTAATAGTTTACTAAACTTATGGTCTAGAGAAGACTTATCTGTACCCGAATCAAAAAGAACTCTAGCATATATGTTATTAATGAGGAATGTACCTGTTATGACGTTGTTGTCATTACAGCCTCTCTAGCATTCATCTGAAAGGCGCGTGCATTTCCTTTCTTAGCCTCTCCAGGCTTTGCATCATTACCTCTGGGGTTCCTAGTGCAATTAGGCTTAATATGCCCTTTCTCATTACAACCGTAACAGACGGCATCTTTAAGATTTTTGCACTCGTGGGTCTTATGCCCATTTCTTTTGCAAATACCACTGGGTTTAATCTGTGGGTCTGCATTGCATTGCCCCCAATGCCTACGGTTACAGGTCTTGCACAATGGTCTATCATCAGACTTGTGTTGGTTCTTTTTGAACCCAAAATTTCCTTTCTTTTTAAACCGTTGGGAGTTATCGTCCTCCCGTTTCCTTTCCCATCAGTCTCTGTCCTAACTGACTTTTTCCTCACCAAGTCTAAGGTGAGGGAGAGAGGTAGGTCAATAGCAGACCTATAGGTACTAGGCTGAGCAGTCTTTACCATGCCCTTAATCTCGAGCGCTAACCCATTAATAAAACGTGCAATGCGTTTGGGTTCAGGAGTGATTAGATAAGAAACTAATCTAGACGGGGAGTTGAAGTCAGAAACATACTTCCGACAGTCTAGATTTTTCATTGTAAGAGTCAGAAAGTCTGATTCTATCTTCTCCACCTCATGAGGTGGGCAGTATGTCTCCTTTACAAGGTCAACAAACTTAGACCATCCTAAGTTGTAGAGGTGTACTTTACCTGTAGATTGGACCATTGCCTTCCACCTAATCAGGGCATCGCCCTTGAAGTACTGTGATACATACTTTACCACATCCTTATTAGCATAACCCCTGATATCTACTACCGTCTCCATTTCATCAAGCCATTTCAAAGCTTCTACTGCTCCACTTTCTCCATGAAAATCTCGGGGCTTACAGGAAATGAAGTATTTATAGGTACATCCGTCTTTAGAGGAACGGGACCTTTCGTTAAATTCTAATTTCTTTGGTTCACTCTTCGCATTTAAAGAGTGAATAGAGCTCTCCTTACGAGCTGATGATGGTGGAATAGATAAAGGCTTGGAGCGAGTAGCGCTCACTTCCATAAATTTCTCCATGGCCTTTCCAACAGCTGCATCTATGCGAGCTTGGAAATCATCATTATCGATGGCTATGTTTCTGCTTTGTTAGAGTTAATATCTCGGTGGCTACTTTACGCCTCATCCGAGTTAGCCATTCTTAAAGCTTGGGTTCTAAACACCAAATTAAACTTATCTTAGCCATGGCATTAATAACCATATTGGCTTTAAAAATCGGACATATAAATCCATTGCCTATTCGAACTAGTGTGAATATAATTACAACTCTTAGGCTTAACATTTCTATAGATGTTATCTATATTTAGCCTAGGTCTCAAATGGACCATCATAGGCAAATTAGAATTTAGACATAGTCCATATATATTAGATAGTGGATCGTAATGTCACAGCTGCCATTGTCATAAGACAATTATTAATAGCTCATAGGCTTGTCACGAAGGACATTGAAAATATGGCTCATAGGCCTGTCACTAAGGACATATAAAAAGTACGGCACATCGGCATGTCACTAATGGACATAAAATATGGCACATTGGCCTGTCACTAATGGACATAAAATACGGCGCATTGGCCTGTCACTAATGGACATAAAATACGGCGCATTGGCCTGTCACTTAATGGACATAAAATACGACACATTGACCTGTCACTAATGGACATAAAATACGGCACATTGGGTCTGTCACTAATGGACATAAAATACGGCACATTGGGTCTGTCACTAATGGACATAAAATACGGCACATTGGTCTGTCACTAATGGACATAAAATATGGCACATAGGCCTGTCACTAATGGACATAAAATATCGCACATAGGCCTGTCACTAATGGACATAAAATACGGCACATAGGCGTATCACTAATGGACATAAAATACGGCACATTGGCCTGTCACTAATGGACATAATAATACGGCACATTGGCATGTCACTAATGGACATAATTTTGGACAGAGGGTTATATTAACCACAACTGTCACTGTCTTAATTGACAATATAATATTGCTCAAAGGCAATGGATGTCTAATCATGGCCCGTAGGCGCTACATCACTAATGGATGTTAAATTATGGCCCGTAGGCACTTCATCACTAATGGATGTTTATTATTATCATTGCATTGATGACATTAGCCAGGATCATATTGATCACATAGGCTATAAATAGGTTTTAGGACATAGTCCATCACCTAGACGGTTAGTGTGGTTCCTCAAGTCACACTACCAGGAGTATGAACATTACTTGAATGTTAACATAGGAGTATCTTAATGGTCGATTAATAGTCACAGTCGCATTAACCTTAACAACTTGGAGGCTTGAACATAATCCACCACCTCTGGATAGAAGGATAACTCTCCTTAACTATCATGATAGAAGGCTATTCATCCTTAACTATCATGATGGAAGGCTATTCATCCTTAAATATCATTTATAAGCTGGCCAATTAATGTGGTATGTGCCACTTGACTAATCAAAACCATTAAGATCTTTTTGGAATTATATAGCAGAGCATAAATTTCGAGTAAAATCGAGACGTTCGCTTGAAGAGGATGAATACATATGTATATATAATTCCAAAATATTTCATTAAATGCCAATAAGAAATTACAATACTAGAAATAAATAAAACTAGTTGTCCATGCAAAGACTAAAATGAAACAACTTGTCCACGCCGGGACTAAAGAAATAACAATGTCATCGTAGGGACTAAAAATAATAATAGTAGAGACTTCACCTGTCCTTCTTTCCCTTAACCAACTTGGAGAGCTTCTTGAAGAACTTGTTCGTCTTCTTTTCCGTCTTCTCCGCTTGCTGTTGCATTTCCTTCATTCGTTCCAAGGCCTCATTGATGGCCTCAAGTGGCGCTGGAGGTTGTGGTTGTGGTTGGGGTATAACAGGATACTGGTACCCGTAATTTGGATATCCAGCAGGTGGGAAAGGAGATGGGTAAAGTGCGTTATGCATGACCTCTTGCATATAAGGGTCATGCGATAGTGCCTGGTAATTCCGGCGTAGATGGGTTAAAAGGATCATATCCAGATGTATCCGAATATGTTGGGATAGGGTTACTAAAACCCAATGGTGGTGGTTGAACCACAGGTGATGGTGTTAGTTCCACCACAGGTGAAGCATTGGAGGGTCCACCCATTTGTGGGTCCTCGTGGATAGTAGGGTAAGTTTTGGGTAATGGTGGCATCAATCCCGACCGTTGACCCGCACGTACCGATATTCGTGCTCCACTTTTTCTCCTTGGTGGCTTAGGTTGCGGTTGAGTTTGTTCCACCGGTTCCATGTGAACATCTTCTTGTACAGGAGGTGTTGGGGAGTGATGGGAAGGAGTGTTAGCAAAAGTGAATTGGTTCCAATATTGGTCTCATTCGTTAGGACATTGATATGGTGATCTAGCGTACGAGTTTGAATCACTTGAGATTTCGATGGGATGTGTGTGTGATCCTGATGACGGCATCTCTGGGTCGGAGTCCTCGTCCATTGGGTTGGGTTGATCCAACTGATTCTGATCAGCTGTGGGTGTGTTGAAATAATGGTTAGGGTTAAACTCGTCATGATATGAATAATGGGAGTGATGAGAGTGGTGTGATTTGTGAGAATGATATGAGTGGTATGAGTTTTGGGTATGAGTATGCGCTAGTGTCCAGGAATTCCTTGAATCCTCATAAGGATTCGAGTGATGGGTTGAGAAGGGATATGTCCAGGTCCTCTACCTTTTCCTCGTACTCTTGGTGGCATTTTCCTGTTAAAAAACAAATAAAAAACAATACTAATAACTTAATAATGAGATGAGTATCCTAGGTCAAAGCCTAGACTCGGAAGTCTAAGGAATGTGCTTTTGTGTAAGTTTGAGATTAAACACAAGAAGGCTAGTGTTTAATTCTCTCAAACGTTGGCTCTGATACCAACCTGTCACCCCTGGATTTACAACCAAATACCGATGGGCCCGGGTGGGGATATCATGATGTAAGCTATCATCATAGTCAATTAAACACAGCACAACGGAAGTCTTAGAGTTAAATTACTATTACAAACCAAATGTTCAAAGTACGAAAAACAATATACAGACGGCTTGCAACAGAAGATCCACAGGCAGATCCTAAAATGTACAAAAAAGTGTATAACAGACTTTGGGCAGATATAAGGATTTGCAAGATCCTCTTATATCACTACCGAGCTGTTTCCAGCCTATTTCGTATTGTACCTGCAAACTTAGTCTTTTGAAAATACGTCAGCTTTCGTTGGTAAATACACCCAACTGACTCATTTTGAAAACATTTGAAAATGGTTTTAAGTGCACATGGCACGAAATATCTTTTATAATTTGGGAAAGTCATCCTTGTAACCTTGTTGACAGATTCACATGTTTGTCCATACATACAGGGCCCAGTACAGAGACCGGGACATGATTAACGTACACACCACTTACGAACCCACAAAGGAGTTACCCCCAACTAGTGGGTAAAACTAATTTAGCATGAGCATCTGTCAGGTGTATGCCTACACCCCGCACTTTGGTCGTGGCCATTAACTAATGTAATGAGCCGAGGATATCCAGGACACGGTCGTCAACCCCTGATGTTTAAGTTACCAAACAAAACTGATTAAAACGGAATATGCGGATTTACTAGCCACAGTCTGGCATTCGATTGATCCCATTTCCGACCAAGCGGTAATAATTTACCGTAACCCAAGCTCGTATAGGGAAAATAAGTCGAGAGTATTTACTTGAGCTAGTCTTTATTTAAAAATGCAAGATTTAATATCTCAACCGTATCCAAAATGAACTAAGTGCAGATAGCATTTACCGGAAGCTCTAGTCTGGATTATGGCATAAGCTAACCAATTAAAATGCTAACGGTCTTAATTTAAGTCATAGACTTAGACTGACTAGCGTACAGGATCAAAACGTATATTACGCTAGATTAATGGATGATCGGATAGAATGTAGTTTAAACCCAACAAGTACTATGACTTGTATAATATGGGTAAACCATAAGCATTCTGGATTTTGAGACTAAAATGATAAGGTTAAACCCGTTTCGGTTAATTTCCGTAACTAGTTACGTATACTTAACCGTGCGTATATAAGTGATATCGGGTAACCGGATAAGTCATGGACAAGTTCTATATGCCATTATAGATTAAATAAGTTGTAATATCATTAAGATATCAACTTACATGCCCGTTAAGGATTTCAAATGAAGCTATTCCTCATAAAGGCATTTTGGTAATTATATACCGTATAAAAGGAACTTGAATATATTATAATGTTATAATCATAAGTATTCTGGAAAAATATTTAATTTACGATATAATATCAGTAAGATGTTAATTATATGTGTAATTTATCTTTTCTAGCCAATCTATGCACCGAATGGGCATTTTGGTCATTTTACACATAGTATTATAATTTATTTGGGATTCTGAGTTTATATCATGTACCTACTGTAAAATATTTTAAATAAGTTTTAAAATCAGTAGGTAATTTGTCTTGGTTGCTTAATATGGTTTAAAACCATATTATACGCCGAAACGGCGTTTATGTCGCAAAATGACGATTTGTGTGAAGTTTACCGATGTTAAGACGAAGTTTCATTGTTTTAGATATGTTATTTAATATAACATATCAGTAGGTAAAAGATTTGATATGAAAAGTAGGATTAAAATCATTTTATGTGCCACAAGGGGTTTATCGTCATTTGTCGACATAATACAAGAACTTGTACATAAACTCATTATATAATCTGAATTAACATCCCAAATAATCTTACTTATGATATTACATCAGTAGAAAATTCATTTTCAAGTTCGTTATCGATTAAACATCATTTCATGTAAAAAGGGCATTTTAGTCAAAATGGCATAATAACGGAACCTGTGCATAAACTCAGATTCTGATTATGATCATGTAATATAACCTGAGGGGTTATGCTACATTATATTATGATCATGATGCAACTTTAGATCAGTATATAACTAATCTAAATCGGGTCAGAATCGAAAATCAAAGCAGAAGTCAAACTTTGTGACTTTTAGTTGCGAACCGACCCTAGTACTGAAATTGACGAGCCGAACATGTTCTCACATGTTCTAATAATTATTACCAACTTGTTTAAGTGTCAAAACACGTTTCATAACATATATAAACTCAGATTACAATATTTCTAAAAAAAATGGCCTGTTTGACTTTTTAATATTAAAACTTTGACCCGTCAATTGGTCTAGCAAACGTGATCTTTAGGAGGTGCCCTTAATAGGGATTAACACCAACCTTATTACGATCACTTAGCCATGTTCATCACGAACAATGGCTGGACCATAATGGTCTTAACTGAATGTCAAGGCGATTTCGGTAAAACGCTTGACTTTTGGCTATAAAAGCCTATAAACGAAAATGAAAGAGAAAGGAACACTTACAAGTGATTCCTAGGATGAAATTAAACTAAGTTGGATGCTCCTTTCAGTTATGAACTTCCAGAGGAGGGAGATAGAGTGATAAATGAGAATGGTGCAAGTTCAAGTGGTGAACAAATGCACCTATTTATTGTTGGGGAGCTTGAAGGAGGTGATGTCAGGTGTTAGGGAGTGTTAGAGGGAGCTTACAAGTGTCCTAAAACGTGGCATAGCAGTTTGGAAGTCCCTAGTTTGGAATCAAATGGTTTTTGGCAACATGTGTGGAGGCCAAGCAAATTTTCTACAGACACAGCCCTCTCACGCCACGCGAGAGACCAGGCCTGTGTCTCTCACGGCCCGCGATTGCCTCCAGGGAACTTTCAAAACTTGCAACATTTAGCCCCTCAACTTATTAAACCTCCAAAAACACCTTATAAGCATACTTAGCCCTCCGTAGCAAACATTTGGCGTACCCGGGAGTATGCCCGGACATTGTCAAGCTCTCGGTTCATTAAAAGGTCACTTAGAGTATAAATTAACATGTTGACACTTTTAACCCCTCCATTGTCCAACTTTTACATATTTACAGAATTAGTTCCTCTCGTCCAACTAGTGGCTCATATGAGAGTTAGGACTTCATAAAGGATCACTCAGAGGCTCAGTATAAACATGTTGACTCTGGTGGTCACTCAGAGGCTAAGCATGTTGACACTAATGGTCACTCAGAGGCTAAGTTTAAGTATGTTGACACTAATGGTCACTCAGAGGCTAAGTTTAAGCATGTTGACACTAATGGTCACTTAGAGGCTTGTTTAAGCATGTTGACACTAATAGTCACTCAGAGGCTCAGTTTATGCATGTTGACACCAGAGGGTCACTCAGAGGCTTAGTTTGAGCATGTTGACACTTTTAGTCCTTACTAGTCCTTAATGGACTTATATATATAAACAAAGTATGACACGTGTCACTATATTATTGGACATGATTTTACGAGGTGTTACATAAAATATTGTGTTTTATATGCGAGGATGTATATTTATCAATCATTATACAATCCCAGACATTTTTATTCAATAAATCTTGCATTTTATTGGTAAGAATGCAAAAACGTCAATCATTGCACAAATTCGGTCATTTTTGTGTTCGATAAAGTTTTATACTTCATTTAGAAATGTGTAACCATACAATCGAACGAACCGACATCCACAAGATTTCCAGACAAAATCCAAGTTACACATGCGTTAACGCCTTTATATAACCTAAATATTAGGTACGAGGGGTTAAAAATGACAAAACGCGACAATACAAGTCTAGGGGCCAAAATTGTCAAAAAAAGGTTTGCTTCATCACCAAGTTTGGCACCTATCTCCAATTTTTGACACCTTGCACGCATTTTGCCACACTAAATTTGGTGTTAACATATGTTTGGACACTAATCCACAGTTGGTAACACTTGTCATCACTTCCTTGATCCTAAAATACTATAAATACCCTTTGATTCATCCATTGTTTTTCACACCACTTCAAAGCAAAGTGTGAAGTTCTTCTTTCTATCCTTCTTGGAGCTTGTTTCCAGCCTTTGGAAGCCTCCTATCTTGAGTTCTGAAAGTGTTCTTCAACACAAGTAAGAACTCTTCCTAGTTCTTTTATTATTTTAGCTATTTTGAGCTAAAAGTCAAACAGTTTGGCTTCCAGATTGACTCTCGGTTCTGACCATTTTGGTCAAGTCAAAGTTCAAATTGAACTTTACAACATGATCGTAATCACGAAGGTATTAATCCCTTGCGATTGCACCTTCTGATTACCACGTTTAGTAGACGAGATGTCGAGTCAAAGTTTTACGAGTTAAAAGTAAAAATAATGTATAAAATGCATTTTACGATGAAAACGTTTTTGGGTATAAAAACTTAAGGTTTTGACACCAAAATCAGTTTGTAACATTACTAGACATGTTCAAACATGACTAACTCATCATTTCTAGTTTAGTGCTTATTTCTTAGTCGTAAGTCGAGCGGTTTTACTACCGCTTTGACTTTTGAATCTGACCCGTTTGGTCAATCTTAGGATTCGACCAAGTGCATTTTTATGACCAGAGTAATTCAAGGAATAACCCTCTGAGGTTATACCTTATAGACATATAGATTGGTTAGTTATATGATGAGTCGATTTTATGTACTTTTAAAATGCCGAAAACACCCATTGCGCATAAAGTGGTTTTGAACGTGTAAGACCATAGTTTTGACATCTAAACTGATATTATAACATAATCAAACTTGTTTTGACATATAAGACTCATCATAGGACTTATTTAACCATCCAATCCCATAGTTACTCTTGCGACCCGTTAAAGTGGCGTAAACCATTTTAACAAGTCGTAACGGGTCAAAGCACTTAAGAACTCTTCCAAATCAGAATGTAAGGTATTATAAACCATATCGTATGAGTCCAAACACTCATTTGATTTATAAGACCTCATTCTATCCAATCCTCTGACTAAAGTATCGACACACTAACATAGTATTCTGATACATTAGGACACACTTGAAATCTTCAACCTTGAGCTTTGTTTAATCATTTGAACAAGACATTTACGCAATCTCAAGTGAGTACATAGCCCCCCTCTTTACGTTTTCAAATGTTTTGGGGTGATTCATATGTGTCTATCAATACTTTCTTGTTTTCATGACATTATACATGTTTTGCTTATCTAGTACATATAGTACATGATTTCAAAGACATTTTGCTTGTTGACTTAGCATACCTAGTACAAAATTTCAAAGACATTTTTGCTTCGTATGTTGACTAAGCATACCTAGTACATTATTTCAAAGACATTTTTGCTTTGTATGTTGACTTAGCATACCTAGTACATGATTTCAAAGACATTTTTGCTTCGTATGTTGACTTAGCATACCTGATACATGATTTCAAAGACATTCTTGCTTCGTATGTTGACTTAGCATACCTAGTACATGATTACAAAGACATTTTGCTTCGTATGTTGACTTAACATACCTAGTACACGATTTCAAAGACATTTTTACTTCGTATGCTGACTTAGCATACCTAGTACATGATTTCAAAGACATTTTTGCTTGGTATATTGACTTAGTATGCCAAGTACATGATTTCAAAACATTTTCATGACATGCTTACATTGTTAAAGACGTATTGGTGCGTTGAATATACAATGATACATTCATTAACATTGATCACGCCGACCGGTAGTATGTAATGGTACCATAGGATTGACAATCTCGTTCCCGCTTCCTAGGTTTGTTTTGGAAGTGACTTTAGGGAATGACAGAATCCGATGAACATTTGATAAACCTTTGTCTTTATAAGGGTTTATCCGATAGTCAACAAGGCTTGAATGTATTCGCCAACAATCCATATATATGTGTCTACACAATAAAAGCAATTGATTTGTAAGACAAGAGTTTTGGTTTAAACAAGACCTTTGTTTATTCAAAACACTTGTTTTATACAAGACATTTTGACAAGACAACACATTTTGGTTATTTTATACAAGACATTTATTTTATGGTTTAAACAAGACTTTTGTTTGCCATCCAAGACATTGGTTTATACATAGACATATGTTTATAAAAGACATTTGGATTATACATGACATTGGTTTATACATGACATTGGTTTAAACAAGACATCTCAATTGTTGGCTCATGGTAAGTGATTTAAATGGCGAGACGTGTGTAATATGATAAAAGCATGGTGGATACGCCACTAGTACTTCCTATATATAAGTGCTTTCATTATATTACATAACGTAGCGTTATCTAAACCACTTCAAACAAAATACAAGACATGACATATTTTATACAAGGCATGAGTTATTTTGGTTATTAAGTTAACCATGCATCATTTCTTTTAAATCATTTGATTTTCATAAAAGAAACATTTTGTAAAGGATCATGGCTACTTTTGTAATAGTTGAACATTTCTTTTAACTTTCAAAACCATGAATCTTCATCACAAACCTATGTTACTCACAGACATTTTTATGCTAACGTTTTATTTTCACATATGTTTCAGGAGCTAATGTTTGACTTTGAGCATGCTTCACATAGGAGACTTGGGCCTTAGTGACTTTAAAATTTGCAAAACAATTGTTATGTTTTTTATTTCATTCTCCCAAGACAATGTAAACAATTAAATTTAATAATACAAAACTTTATGTACAATGTGTTGTGAAACAATAATTTTGTGACATGACTCCCAGACGTTTTCACTGCGGTTTGTTGTTTTAGGCGGTCGGGGTGTTACAAAAATGAACTTTGGTACGTGATCATAATAATGAAGGTGTTAATCCCTTGCCATTAGACCCTCAAATCATCACGTTTAGTAGGCGAAATGACAAGTCAAACTTTTACAAAATAAAAGTAAAAAACGCAGAAATTGCTAATTACGATGAATGAGTTTATAAGTATTAAAACTAGAAGTTTTGACCCCAAATCAGTTTATATAATATTACAAGATATGTTTTAACATGTCTAACTCGTCATTTCTAGTTTAGTGCTAAATTCCTAGTCGAAAGTCAAGTAGTTTAACTTCTGCTTGACTTTCGAATCTGACCTGTTTGGTCAACCTTTGGACCCAAGCAAGCCCAAAAATATGACCATAGTGATATAGGGAATAACCCTCTGTGGTTATACCTTATGGTCATATCGTTTGATGGGTTTACAACAAGTCAACTATATATACTTTTAAAATGTCAAAAATACCCTTTTTCGAAAATGGTTTTAAACATATATGATCAACACTTTTACATCAGGACTGATTGATCATATAATATAAATAAACCTATTATGACATGTCAGACTCGTCATAAGACCCAGTCGACCATTCAGAACGGTGTTTGTGCACACGACTAGTTAATTAGCGTAAACTAGCCGTAACGGGTCAAAAAACTTTAGAAGACTTTCCAATCAGAATGTTACGTTTAATCAACCATGTTACATGAGATTCCTTTCTCATATGGTTATAAACCACATTTTATTCAGTCTTCCGTCAAAATCCATACTTTACGCATTTAATATACTATCGACGGAAACTTCTTGTTTTGATAAATTCTGTGTTGTTACTTTAACCAAGCATAACATGGTCAAAACTTAACCAAACAAAGTAAACTCTTATATTTTGATTAATTTCATCAGAATTCGGTTTCAACAATCTATGACACATCTGCAAACACCTCTATTTGGACCCTCAAATGTCTAATACCAAACCAAAGGTCAAAATTGAATAGTTTGTAAATATCAATAGTTTTGACCATTTTCTAGGTTCCAAACAGAAGAACTTTCCAAATGAAAGTTGAGAACACACTTTGATTTAGTAAACTGGAAATTTTTATAAATTATCGATAACGTTTGCTTTTTTTAAGTATATTACAAAAACAACACATAAGGCTGTCAAAATTTCTATCTTTTAAAAACATCTAAACTTCTTCAAAGTTACGATGTTTCCCTAACCCACATTCATCTATAAACATCATCACAACAAAACCTTGACGAACGAATAATTATTTCTAGGAAACACTTGAGCTTTGCGAGCCCGATTAAGCACAACATCATCAATCAAGTGAGTCCTAGTCCCCACTTTTCCGTTTTCATCCATAACATGAGTACTTTCTTTAACTTTGACCAAGCCAACCAGTAGTATGTTAGAGTACTATAGGATTGACAATCTCGTTTCCAAATTTCCCAAGGTTTGTGGGGAAGTTTAGGGAATGACGGAAACTGTGCATTTGACAAACCCTTTGGAGGTTTGTCCATCGAGTCAACATAGGTCTGAATATATTCACCATACGACCACGCTTATTTATATAAAAACGAAACTATTGGTTTACACAAGATGAAATGATTGGGTTATACAAAAAAGACGCTTGGTTTATACAAAACAAGATGATTGGTTTACACAAAACAAGACGATTGGTTTATACAAGGCGAAACAATTGGTTTTCAATTATGTATAAACTATACAATTTACGAGAAAACAATTGTTTACGTACATGGTTTTTACAAAGAACGCTTTTGTCAAGATTCATGGCTACAAGGTTTTTTAATATACCAACTTTCATAGTTGGTTAAACATATTGCAATACCAAACACAATTGATACAAGTTTAGTTACAAGGTTTTCACTCTTCGACTCTCGTGGTCAGAAGAGGTATTGCAATACAAATTCAAAGCCATAAGTTTGACCACAAAAGCTATGTTACTCACCAACTTAATTGTTGGCCATTATTTTCACATATGTTTCAGGTACAAATGTTTGATGTTATACAAGCGTGCTACATATAGGAATGGACTCGGGCCTTAGTTTTGCTTTAAATCTAAAAATAGTTGTGTATGTTTTGTTTGTGTTCGTGTTCGAAAGACAATGTAATTCAAATAATCAATACAATAAAATTTTGGTACCATGTATTGTGAACAATTTGTAACGTGACTCCCTGACGTTTCCGTCACGGGTTGTATATGCGGTTCGGGTGTTACAGCGGAGCCGGAGAATATCAACCGATGGCGACCGGTGGTAGTGAGAATGGTGGGGCAATAAAGAACATGGAAAAATTAATGAAAAAGGTGGGGTAGTTGAGATGGAAATGATCACATCAGTAAAGAGATAGAATATTGTGAAGGTGATACGGGGAATATGCCTATCAAAGTATGGAATTTACAAGAATTTGGGGGGTGGGTATCAATGCAAGGGTCCCAATGTCTAATCCTTTTGAGGGGTTAGATGGATTTAGGTTAGGTATGCAGGAGGTGGACCTTAGATTTTTAAGGTGGACTCCAATTCATGTCATAAAAAGAAATATAATAACAAGAATAATAAAAATACTATGGATGGTTCGAGCGGGTTTGGTAGGCCGATAAAGAGAAAGAGAAGAGGGGATCCATTTGGTCTCAATGAGATTATCGAGATCAAGGAGGATAGTGATAATTCAAACAGAAAAAATAAGGATAAACACGCGGAGGAGGAAGTCGATACACAGGTTCCTCTAACGAATGACTTTAATTTTATTTTGTAGGGTGGCAAGGATAGAGTAGACGTGAACAAGGAAGCTAGTATAACAACGGAAATGGGAGGAGTAGTGGACGCCGACCTCCAAATTCACGAATAGTTAATTAGAGACGCGATCATGGAAGAAGGAATTCAAGCGGTTAATAAATGATTTCTTTTATCGCTGAACATTAGAGGTTTAGGGAAGGGGATAAAGCAGGTTGGGTCATGAAGAAAGATGACAGGATTGACTTTGGGTGGTGATACAAGAAATCCAGTTTAGAGACGTCTCGGGATTGATTCTAAGAGGTTTTAGGGTCCTAATAGATTGGAAATGGATCACATTCCGGCCAACGGTAGATCGGGTGGTGTGGTTTGCATGTGGGATCCGACCATCATTAAGGTGCATGATTCCATCAAACTTATTAACTACATTTTGATTAGGGGGTGTTAAAAGGGTTCAATAAAGAGATTAATATAATAAATGTCTACGCCCCACAAAAAATCTCTTTGGGAAAACATCGAGGTGGTTTTAGGGAGTTTTTCGGGTTGGTGGGTGATTTTGGGGGATTTTAATGCGGTTCGTTACCCGGGCAAAACGAAAAACTCGAAATTCAACAATGCTTGTGCCTCTAATTTTAATGCTTCATCAACGAAAACAGTCTGAGGGAGTATATTATGAAAGGGAGAAAGTTCACATTCCATAAGGATAAAGGAAATAAATAGAGTAAAACTGACAGAGTCTTAGTGTGTCAAGGTTTTTTAATGAATGGCTGGAAGCTTGTCTTAGGGCTCTGCCAAGGCTTCATTCAGATCCCAATCCCCTTATTTTGTCTACCATTCATAAAGATTTCGATCCAAAACCTATTAGATTCTTAAATTGTGGTTGGATAGAAGGGACTTTGAAGGGGTGGTGGGTAAAGCTTTGGATAAATTTGAGGGGTTTTGGAACGCAGACTCGATTTTAATGCATAAATTCAAGTTTATCTGTGATAGTCTTAAAACTGGAAGAAGGAAATATTATCTAAAGAAGGGGAGTCTGATTCCATTCTTAGATGGATCTTGAAAAATTGAACGAGCTAGCGGAAGAGAGAGATTTATCGGAAGAGGAGTTGTGGTTGAAAATTGAATGCTTGAAAGGGTTAAAGGAGTTTGGAGGCTCATAAAATAAAAAATCTTAAATAGAGAGCTAGGATTAGGTGGGATATGGAGGGGGACGATAAACACGGTTTTTTTCCACGGGTACATTAATAGTAGACGGGCTAGTAACAACATTCCCGGTTTATTGGCGGACGGGGTTTGGGAAATGAAATCGAATCTTATTAAAAGAGATCATGGGTTTTCTTTTAAAATAACCATTAGAAGATTATCGGGGAGGGACGCGGCTTCTCTCACGATTCCTTTTAGTGGAGAGGAAATTATATAGGCAGTTTTTTTACTGCGGAGCGAACAAAGCACCAGAAGTGGACGACTTTAACTTCAAATTCATCAAAAGGTATTGGAATTTATTTGAAAATGATTTGGCTAATGTGTTAGTTTTGTTTTATCATAGTGGTACCATTTCCGGCAGGTGTAGTTCTTCCTTCATAACCCTAATCCCGAAGAGCAAAGATCTGATGGGGCTTAAAGACTATAGACCTATAAACCTGATCGGGGTTATTAGCAAAGCACTTCTAAGATCCTCGCTAATCATCTCAGGAGGTTTATTGGGTCTATCATTTCAGAAAATCAGACGACATTTCTCAAAGGCAGGTTCATTCTCGATAGTCCCCTTATGCTTAATGAAATCCTGTCTTGGTTAAAAAGAGCTAAAAGGAAGGCCTTTCTATTAAGAATTGATTTTGAAAAGGCTTACGATAATGTGAGTTGGAGTTTTCTTTTAGACATCATGGGTCAAATGGGGTTTCCTCCATTATGGTGTAAATGAATTAAGAAGTTTTAGTCTTAGCATGTTCGTCGGTTTTGGTTAATGGGTCTCCTACCTTCTAAGTTCAAATGCTCAAAATGTATTACTCAAGGAGACCCGTTATCACTGTTACTCTTCCTCATTGTCATGGAAGCGTTATCTTGCATTTTCAACCATGCGGGAGAGGCGGGTCTCTTTAATGAAATTCAAATACCAAATAATGTCCTGGTTCTTTCACATCTGTTGTATGCAGATGACACGTTAATTTTGGGTGAATGGGCGAGAGAAAATGTGATAAATGTCTCTAGACGAGGTTTTTTACATGTGTTCGGGCCTCAAAATCAATTTACACAAGTCAAATTTTAATGGGATTGGGGCAGACCCTTTGGAGGCCACATCTATGGTGGATGTCTTGGGGTGTAATAAAGATGACATTCCACTCACATATCTGGGGATAATGGTGGGGGCAAACATGAATAGGCTTAACAATTTGAAACCGATTATTGAGTTTTTTGATAAATGGTAATCCGCATGGAAATCTAAAACTCTTTCGATTGGGGTAGGCTCACACTAATTAAAGTGGTTCTAGAAAGTCTTTCAATATACTTTTTTTCTCTGTACAAAGTGCCAAAGGGTATTCCGAATACATTAGAAGGGAAAATGAGAGTTCTTAAGGTGGGGTCAAGTGAGGGGAATAAAATTCGTTGGATGGCTTGAGATTGGGTAACACAACATAAAAAGAAGGGAGGTTTGGGGGTAAATAGTCTTAAAAAGGTAAGCTCTCTTAGCAAAATGGGTTTGGCATTTTAAGGTGGAAGAGCATAGTTTATGGAGGAAGGTTGTGGAAGCTTGCCTTTTAAATATGACAATTGGGATTATCACCCTCTTAACGAATCCATTTTAGGGTGCTAGAAAAATATTGTTTCACTTGAATCAAAATCAAAAATATGGGAAGGCTTTATAAAATCTTATTATGTGTAAGGTGGGAATGGGTTGTAGTTTCCAAAGTTTCTATGGTGCAAATGGGTTCCTCTAAAGTGTAACATTATGGCTTAGAGGGTGAATTTGGATAGACTAGCAACTAGGAAGAATCTATGGAGGAAAAACGTGAATATTCTGCCTATTTGTGAAGAGCACGAGGAACTGGTAGAACACATTTTTACGGCATGCGCTTTGGCGAACAGGCTTTGGATGGGATTCGGTGCATGGTGTAACATTCCTTCGCTTTTCGCTTTCGACTTCAAAGATCTTATGGAAGCTCATGATTTTTTGCATTTTGGAAAGAAAGCTAAAAAGATCATTCATGGCCTTATTATAATTACTTGTTGGTGCATTTGGAAAGGAAGAAATGAGACTGTGTTTCATAACATTAAGCGCATATATTAGGATATTTTAGTAGAAGTCAAGTCTAGTGGGTATGTTTGGTTAAAAATAGGTCTTCCTTTAGATCTATTCGTTGGGAGTATTAGTGTATATATTCTTTGTATATGTTGTAATTTTTGCTGTCGTTTGCCTGTTTGGGCCGGGGGCGTGTTTGTTTGTTGGCCTTTTACCCGTTTGGGTTGGAGGTTTGTTAATGAAGTTTACTTTTCAAAACAATAAAATAAATAAAGAGCTAGTTAGATAACTTTCCCTGGGAACCCGGGGAACTAGTTGATCGCTTCTCGTGAGTTTAAGTTATAAGTCATCCGACCTCCAAGCCTTTATTATCTATAAAAGATCGTTTTAGAAATCACTATACCAGGTGCCTTATCACACGTGTAATGCCTCATATTAAAGTATCCTTATTTTTTTTATATCGTAATTCGAGGCGTTAATCATAATATATATATATATATATGCATATATCTCTTATTACATATTCATTAATCACAAGACCGATCATTTAAATAAGTATTTATACGCAAACCGACACAATTATACGTATAAATACTTATACGCACATCCTCAATACTTGAATTATACTTTTTTATATATACTCAATTACATAATATATACTCAAGAATACCAAGAAATATACCACTCATCTTTCCACCTCATCAATCCTCTTTCACCTTCTTTAACCAATCATATTTCACCATTTTCCTCCTCCTTTCTCCACCAATCATCTTTTCAATCCCCTTCCACTTTTTTTAACCAATCATATTTCACCCTTTTCCACCTCCTTTCTCCACCAATCATCTTTTCAATCCTCTTCAACCTTTTTAACCAATCATATTTCACCCTTTTCCACTTTCTCTACCTATAAATACAAACCTTCTTCTACCATTTTATTCACACCATTCTTCTCTCTATCTCTCTAGTTCTCTCAATATCTCTAAATCAAGAATTCTAAGAATTCTAAAAGGATACTAAGTGTTCCAACCATTCTTCTCTCAACCTCTCTACTTCTCTCAAATCTTCCAAGCAAGGAAGAGAACTCTAAGAGTTCTAAAATAAAACACTAAGTGTTTTTAAGGAAGCTTTGAAGCTCCAACCTCCAACAACGTTCGCGGGATTTCAAGTGGGAAAGCTTGCAAAACTGTGAGCATACTCGATCCCTTTTTCCTTTTTACACTTTGGGTGCAACATGTACATTATACAAAAATCACACGACACATAAACTATTTTAATCTCTATCCATGCTTCACATGAAACTACTTGATGCTTGTTAGACTTGTATGTTATGTAAACTATTTGTTTCGATATATGCTTCATTAACTTTGCTAGCCTAACTTAACAATTATAGCGCTATAGGATTAACGCACCGCCCACGAAACTTGGGGTATTGTTAAGTTAAACATGTTAACCTCCCACTACTATATTGGGATAGGCTATTTTAACGCGTTGGATTCTTGGGTTTGAACATATAGTACACCGTTTCGGCATGCTAGTAAACTTGCATATTATGGTTCATGTTGGATATGAGACTTTAAACAAATTTATTCTATATTATGCTATGTAACAAAACTTGTATGCTTGCCAACTTTTTGTTGATATATTTTAATACATGTTGCAGGTTGATTGATGAGGTGATGTTACAAGATGAAACAAGATTTAGGTGGTCTTAGATACACACCTAGATTAATTTATCTATTTTGATGTTATGTCGTTTTGAAACAATTGTTGACTATTATTTGGAATTTTTGTATGACAATTTAGTCTTGAATGAAATTTGAATTTAATCTATATTGTCACATAGCGTTATGAAGTTTTGAGCAATTTGTTCGTCTCATCCGATGTTTCCGCCATCGGTTGGGGTGTGAGAGATTGGTATCCGAGCCATAACATAGGGAATTAGGTAGAATTGCCATGTTCTACCTAGTCTATAGTTTAAGTACCATACTCTTGACCATTTGTGATACTTGTCTAAAATGTTATTCTTTCTATCATGCTTCTCCCCCTTTGATCCTAAAACTTAAAATATGTCTTTCCTAACACATGAAACACAACACACGCTTTTGAGTATATTCTTGTTCCACAATCGAAATAACTCATCAATACAGGGGTGATTCCCGCCATTAGTGACGAGTTTCAATCCGTTTTACATGTTATTTCGCACGAAATTCACCATCAAGTTAGGAGTGATATCCATATCTTGATGAGAGTTTCATTTCATAATCTAGTGGATTCTTTATTGATGATTCGAGATTATATCTTGATACGTTCAATAAACCACAATTTGGGGACGAAATTGTCAAGCCAGGATTGACATCCACACCTTGATGACTGGTCCCGCTCCTCAATTTTCAATCTCGCCAAAGTTTCGTATTTTTCGATCAAATTAGAGACATGTACTAACTGAAGGGTAAAGTACCGTTAATCGCTTGGCGACGAGAGTATTATACCTATTAGGCCAAATCATGTCTCCCTAATTCGAAAGGACTTACGAGTCATTTGGAATAGTCGAAGTTTCTAAAACTGAAACACTCCAACATTTTAACAAGCCTCTCTTTTATGCTATCTTACATTTTATGCTATATATATTCTTATTGCTTCATATTTTTTTTCAATGTCACACTATACTAAAATCGAATTTATGCACGACAAACTTCGCATTTATACTAAATCTATTACACAGCAATTCTATAGGTGCATACTAAACATCATACTTGATTTGGGATTACTGAAACATTATATGTGATAAACTCGTTATAAAACCACACCTTAACATGTATAGCACTATGCGTAGTGCTATAGGAGTAGCGCACCGCCCTTGAGACTTGGGGTCATGTTAAGTAAACTATTTCATACTAAGTAAACTATTTTACACTATGTTTCGACAATATTGACTAGTCAACATTGCGTACACGATGGTTTGACTTGTTTATTCACATGTTTATGTGGTAGACTCGTCATTAACTTTGATCAAGCCACACCTTAACATGTATAGCGCTTGTGTAGCGCTATAGGAGTGACGCCTACCCGTATTCTTGAGGTCATGTTAAGTAAACTATTTTACACCCTCTTAGTTTTAACGATGATGGGTAGTCTACATTGCGGTACACGATGGTTTGACCTGTTTATTCACATGCCAGTAATCCGTTAATCTTGGTTAACTAAAATATATCATTTGTATTGTACACGAATGCGCATATACGTACACTTACACTTATACTCATACTTATACACTATACACTCTCTCATACTTAAATGCAATTATACTTATATACTTGAGACTCTATATACGCTATCATTATCACTCGTAATATGCTAATAAACCCTGATCGTGACACGGAACATAAAATGGCATCGATTAGCGAAACGAACGTAATATGGTATGAACATGGTGGATACGCCGCTGGTACTTCCTATATATAAGTGTTCCTACCATATTACCGAACTTTCGTAAAAACGTGCCATGAGAAATTCAGTGGTTCTCTACTATTGAATACAAACTTTGATCGCTCAAGACCTAATACTCGTCTACTACCCACACATACTACGAAATACCATCTTCTTTTTTCCTAAAGACATCCTCTTGAATAAATATCGGGACGAAATTTCATAAAGTAGGGGAGATTGTAACGCCTCGTATTTTAGTATCCTTAATTTTTTTATATCGTAATTCGAGGCGTTAATCATAATATATATATATATATATGCATATATCTCTTATTACATATTCATTAATCATACGACCGATCATTTAAATACGTATTTATTCGCAAACCGACACAATTATACGTATAAATACTTATACACACATCTTCAATACTTGAATTATACTTTTATACTTTTTTATATATACTCAATTACATAATATATACTCAAGAATACAAAGAAATATACCAATCATCTTTCCACCTCATCAATCCTCTTTCACCTTCTTTAACCAATCATATTTCACCCTTTTCCACCTCCTTTCTCCACCAATTATCTTTTCAATCCTCTTTCACCTTCTTTAACCAATCATATTTCACCCTTTTCCACCTCCTTTCTCCACCAATCATCTTTTCAATCCTCTTCAACCTTTTTAACCAATCATATTTCACCATTTTCCACTTTCTCTACTTATAAATACCAACCTCCTTCTACCATTTTATTCACATCATTCTTCTCTCCATCTCTCTAATTCTCTCAATATCTCTAAATCAAGAATTCTAAGAATTCTAAAAGGATACTAAGTGTTCCAACCATTCTTCTCTAAAACTCTCTACTTCTCTTAAATCTTCCAAGCAAGGAAGAGAACTCTAAGAGTTCTAAAATAAAACACTAAGTGTTTTAAAGGAAGCTTTGAAGCTCCAACCTCCAACAACGTTCGCGGGATTTCAAGTGGGAAAGCTTGCAAAACCGTGAGCATACTCGATCCCTTTTTCCTTTTTACACTTTGGGTGCAACATGTACATTATACAAAAATCACACGACACATAAACTATTTTAATCTCTATCCATGCTTCACATGAAACTACTTGATGCTTGTTAGACTTGTATGTTATGTAAACTATTTGTGTCAATATATGCTTCATTAACTTTGCTAGCCTACCTTAACAATTATAGCGCTATAGGATTAACGCACCACCCACGAAACTTGGGGTATTGTTAAGTTAAACATGTTAACCTCCTACTACTCTATTGGCATAGACTATTTTAACGCGTTGGATTCTTGGGTTTGAACATATAGTACACCGTTTTGGCATGCTAGTAAACTTGCATATTATGGTTCATGTTGGATATAAGACTTTAAACAAATTTATTCTATATTATGCTATGTAACAAAACTTGTATGCTCGCCAACTTTTTGTTGATATATTTTAATACATGTTGCAGGTTGATTGATGAGGTGATGTTACAAGATGAAACAAGATTTAGGTGGTCTTAGATACACACCTAGATTAATTTATCTATTTTGATGTTATGTCGTTTTGAAACAATTGTTGACCATTATTTGGAATTTTTGTATGACAATTTAGTCTTGAATAAAATTTGAATTTAATCTATATTGTCACATAGCGTTATGAAGTTTTGAGCAATTTGTTCGTCTAATACCGATGTTTCCGCAATCGGTTGGGGTGTGACAACACGTCCACCTAGGTGGTGTTTGGTTGATGCTTTCTCCACATGGATATTAATACAATGTGCAAGTCTCCTATAAATGATAACATGGGCTAACATTTTGAAAAAGTTATGAATAAAGGTTTTGGAAAGCCCCCTCCTGTCGCAACGGTGTGGGGCGTCAGAGGCTGTTGCCTATGCTTCTTTGTTGAGATCGCTTGCCAAAAAGCTATAGTCAACTCCACATGCAGGGAAACTTACACTTGTGGTTCTGCAAGAGGCCCCAAATCCTTTATTTGGTAATATCGAATTTAAACAAAACGTTCATTTAGCAAAAAATCGACTATCAAAGCTGAAGCGTTTAACTGTTTTATGCGCTGTCTATCCTAAATATTTGATTAGGTTAGTGTACTACTCATATCATCACAAATATTAAAATTAATTCCAAAAAGTAACAAATCATTCATAACATGGACACATACAAGCTATGTAATTAAGTAAAAAGTAAAAGGTTAACTAGTTATTATCTTAGTAGAAATGCAAAAAAAAAAAAAAAATCAATTTTACTCTTAACATAAAAAAGAACACAAGTACATTACGTTTTGTCAATAAAAAGTCCTTAGAAGTTTTTCTAATATTATATATTTTATTTCAAGACAATTGAGAAGGTAGTTATTCCCTTTACTTTCTTCTTGTATTATAAAAAGTCCTTACAAATTGTTTTAATATTATATATTTAATTTCAAGACAATTGAGGATGTAGTTATCCCCTTACTTTCTTCTTGTATTAGTGATAGAATCAACACCTTTTAGATTGTTTCCTATCTCAAATAATCATCTATTGTAGTTATATATATTATTTATATTATTAAAATCTTATTAAATGAAAATGTGGTTTATATATGTACTTACTAAAATTAATTTGTTAAAATAATTATTAACCTGTTTAAACGGGTCAATCCATCAACCTGTTTAATTAAGCGTATTAAGTTATTAACCACCTGCTTTTAAGCCATATTTACAATCCACCACTTTAACACTTTTTGATAAACTATGTTATACAAGTTAGCGATGATCGAGTTAGGGATGATCAGTAGGTTGTACTTGAAATGAACAATTCAACAAATGAACACGAAACAACTAGCATCCCAACTCGTTACATTTAAGATCCTCTGTTTTAAATTGAATAAAGTGCAATTTGTGTCGTTACGGTTTCCGGACAACATCACGTGGTTGTTAATTATGTTGGACGTGAAGGCGGTTTACGGTGGTGTTTGGTTATGACCGGGGGTGGTGAGGTGGCTTTTGGTTGTGGTGGTTCAGTGGGGTTGTTCGATGTTGGTGGTGACAGTTGTGTAATTGTAAGAGATTTGTGGTGTTTGTTGGGTGGTGATTGGTGATTCGGTTGGGTCGTTTGAGATTTGTGGGGTTTGTTGGGTGGTGATATGTGACGGTTGTTCTTGCGTGTCGTCAGAAATCAGGTTGTGGCTGGGGAAGATGTGATCGGAGTTCAAACGATGATGTTGATGAGATGAGATGAAAACTGGTGGCGGCAGATTATGAAGATATGGTAAAGATTAGAAATTAGGGTTTTGTTTATGGTTGTTTTTTATTTTAATATTCTGAGATTACTAAAATACCCTTGACCTAATGCTCAAACTAATAGAATCTTGACGGAGGAACTTACAGTGTAAGGCTAGTGTAAGGCTGGACACAAATTGCATTTTACAACTCTTCTAATACTAGTGAAAAAAGAAAAAAAATTAGAAAGAAATAGAAAGGGGAAAACCGAAAGCAACCCCTGTTGCTGATTTGAACAGAGCGCAGTCGTGGTGATCGGCAACATCTCCTCAAATTATCTATGGCGGCGACTACAACTGCGACAGCCTCATGGCAACCTCAAGAAGCAGGTTTTAAGGAGATCTGCGGCTTACTCGAACAACAAATATCTCCTTCTTCTGATAAGTCTCAGATATGGCAGCAACTCCAGCACTACTCTCAGTTCCCCGATTTTAATAATTATCTCGCCTTCATCCTCGCTAGGGCTCAGGTAATTACTATTTTGCTTCTTTGCTTTTTCATATCACAAATTGGTTGCCGGTTAGGGTTTCATTAAGTTAATTCTTAACATGATACCGCTCTTTGGATCAAAGTATCTAATTTATTTATGTCTTGTTCAATAAGTTATGACGCTGTAGTTGAAAGTCTTTACTACTCAATTGCAATCTGAGATTTGTAGCCAAAGGAGAGATTTGTTTCTATATATTTTTGGACTTTTATAGCTTACACACCCCTATCTTAGTTGGACATCTTTAACCATGGTTGCAAAAATCGCTAGGTGCTAGTCCGCCGCCGGTGCTTGCAATTATTTGGATAGGGATTTTTATTTGTAATTTTCAGTTTTATACACACACATTTTTATAGGTAAATATTTTTAGTAGACAGGTTTTAAACCATTCTCGACTCATTTTTTAAGTATACAAGATTAACCGTTGGAATCTACATGGTTTGGTTGGAAACTGGCCGGAATTTACAAGTTTTGGTAGGAAATCGCTGGTTTTTGGCCTGCCGACTAGGGCCAACTATGGCCGACTACCATTAATGAAAAATTACTTGGTGACCAGCGATTAACCGCTGACTAGTAGCGATTTTTACAGCACTGTCTTTACCTTAAATTAAAATAATGTTAGGGAAAGCATTCATCAAAGTCAGAAAACTATGAAGCAATAACTGAACATGATGTAAAACTAGACTCCAAGCATTTGACATTTGACCTAAACCATCATGGCTTTTCTCATAGTTTTTCATTTAGATTTGCAATTGCTATGTATCTGGGTCCCACACATGCATTTTATTGTATTGGTGTTCTTTTTAAAGTGTCTGGGGGTCTTAAATTTTATGATTATAGAGAATTCTAGATGTTGCTAGTGAGGAATGTATGATAAAAACTTTTGTTAACAGGAAATCTATGGTAAAAGTACATCATGTTTTTTACTTGCTTAATATCAACTCATGTTACACCCTCTTTTTTTCTCAATTGACCTATTTTTTCCTTTTGGTGTAGCGAATTAAATATTTGTCGCGTACTTGAATTATGTTGTTTTGAAGAAAGCCATTAGCTTTTATGACAGTAGATTTGTATGCTTTTTGATCTTGTGGTGGCACAAACAACAATTTATGTATCTTATATGATATCTTTTCATGTGAACTCTATGATAATTGCTTGTTATTCACAAAAGCAGCTATATATATGCATTTGAAAAACAGTTGATGGGTTTCTTTTTAGTTGTCATTTATCTTTCATATGAATTTGTTGGTTATCATTGATGTTTATTATTTTTGTTTGCAAGATTGACTAGGAATTTTGTTTGATATGCATGTTGTTTGGGCTACAGGGTAAGCCAGTGGAGGTCCGGCAGGCAGCTGGATTGCTTTTGAAAAACAATCTACGAACCGCATTCAAGTCGATGCCTTTAACAAATCAGGAATACATAAAAGCTGAACTGTTACCATGTTTAGGATCAACAGATAGACAAATCAGATCTACATCCGGAACAATCATTAGTGTTGTTGTTCAGATTGGGGGAGTTTTAGGATGGCCCGAGTTGTTGCATACACTTGTCAAGTGTTTGGATAGTAATGACATGATCCATATGGAAGGTGCCATGGATGCTTTGTCGAAGGTATTTTTTAATTAAGTTTTATCGTGTACACATAGTTTTTTCATTCATTGAAGCTACTGTGTAATACAGATTTGTGAGGATATACCTCAAGTTCTGGATGCTGAAAGTCCCGGATCATCTGAACGGCCCATTGATACATTTCTTCCAAGATTACTTCAGGTAACTTTATATTTCTTTTATAATGATTATTATATATGTGTGTGCGTGTGTATATATGTGTAGAGAGACTGAGGGGGAAAGTGAGAGATCGTTCGTTACATGTATGAACATATGTTCTTGCTTACCATCACATGGTATTAATTGTTAAGTGGTTCTTTTTTTTACAGTTATTTCAGTCTCCAAATGCCACTCTTAGAAAGCTTGCGTTGGGTTCTGTAAATCAGTACATCATGCTGATGCCACCAGTAAGTATTATGAGCTTTTGACTAAATAACTATACTTTCTA
This sequence comes from Scalesia atractyloides, assembly GCA_947069175.1. Lineage (NCBI taxonomy): Eukaryota > Viridiplantae > Streptophyta > Magnoliopsida > Asterales > Asteraceae > Scalesia > Scalesia atractyloides. The sequence continues at coordinate 47,789,338 of CAMTDV010000001.1, read as the reverse complement.
CTACAGAGAATACTGATCAGTAAGCGCATTAACTTTCTACAGGTTTTGTATATGTCTATGGATACATACCTGCAAGGTTTGTTTGTTCTTGCTAATGATCAATCATCAGAAGTACGGAAACTGGTAAACGTTTTACCTTTTGACATTTTAAATCTTAACTCTTTGATTTCTTTAAAAAACTATTCTATTTTGTGGTGTTATTTGTTTCATGGTGGTTGTGATCAGCCGCAGTTTTGTGCAACTTTACCTTTTTTAAATCAATACGAGTTCCGCAGTTTTAGCTTTTTATTGGTTATTCGAAGTGTGTTGTTTTGGAGTGCTGCTATTCATCATTGATTAATTACCCACATGGTGGATAGGTTTGTTCGGCTTTTGTTCAGCTAATCGAAGTTCGTCCTTCTTTCCTCGAGGTGGGCTTTATATATTTTGTTTTTTAAACATTTTGCTGTTTTTTATTACAGCAGTAGTTGAAATGACGTGATTCTCGTCACACTTGTAAACTTGTATCACCTTTCTTTTCTTATCTGATACTGTCCAACATGCTTTTGTACTTGCAGCCACATTTGCATAATGTAGTTGAATACATGCTACAAGTGAACAAGGACCCTGATGATGAAGTGTCACTTGAAGCCTGTGAATTTTGGTAACCAGTTATTTGTAGTTTTATTACTTTGTGCCCTTTTATTGCTTTGTTATGTTGAAGGTTTTTTTTTTATTTTTTTTACAACTTTCATGCATATTTCAACAGTTGAAGTTATATATTATACAGATTCTTGATATTTCTGGCTACGTGTTATGATACGATCTATTGCTTGGCTTGAATTGCTTGATATTAGAATTTAAAATATGGGCCGATGAAGTTATTGGATATTATTAGATGTTTTCTTTTATTTTTATTTTTTTCTCAATTTCTTAAATCTTTTGCAGGTCTGCATACTGTGAAGCACCATTGCCACCTGAGAGTTTAAGAGCATTTTTGCCCCGGTTGATTCCTGTATGTTATGCTTCCTCATTTAATAACAGTTTTCATATATTTTCTTTTGCATTAGTTTGTCTTAATTTACGCCTATATGGTAGATTTTGTTGTCAAACATGGCTTATGCAGATGATGATGAGTCACTACTAGATGCAGAGGTCAACTTTTTTCAGTGTTCTTTCTTCAACTGATTTTCTACTATGAAAATTGAAGATCTTAACTTAAAATTTTTAATTGCAGGAGGACGGCTCTCTTCCAGACAGGGATCAGGTTCTGGTTTTGTCTCCATTTAGAAGTCTTTAGGATCATTCTTAAGCATATGACCCATGAACAATTTTCTTATTTTAATTAGCTATGCAGGATCTGAAGCCACGTTTCCATTCATCACGTTTTCATGGACCAGATGATGCTGAAGATGATGTATGTTTCAGATATACTTTTTGCTGAGAGTAAAATTTCTTTGACAAATAAAAGCTCAGAAATTTAGTCTCATTTTTTTTTAAGAATTGGCTGATTTTGGTTGTTTATTTTTATCTCAAACTGGTCAAATAAAATAATATTTACTAAGAACTGGTTGGGTTGAAAGTTGCCGAATGTATGTTTTTAATACAACTTCTTAAATCATTTAATTAATATTAAATTATCATTGTAATAATATCATTTCCTTAACGATTATAGGATGATGACATAGTGAATATATGGAACCTCAGAAAGTGCAGTGCTGCTGCCTTGGATATAATCTCTAATGTGTTCGGTGATGAGATTCTTCCAACTTTAATGCCTTTTGTCCAGGTAATCGCTTAAAATTAAAAAAACATAATTTCGTTCTTCAAGTCAGCTTATTGTTTTCAGTTGGTCTACTGCCTTTTTTTTCTTTTTTTGTCATGAGAAATTATGTAAAGTTATGGTCTGTCTGTGCAGTCCAAATTATCTTTATTAGACGATGCTAGTTGGAAAGAGAGGGAGGCTGCAGTTTTAGCTCTTGGTGCCATAGCCGAGGGTTGCATAAATGGTCTTTATCCTCATCTTTCTAAGGTTAGCTTTATAGTTAAACATTAAGTAGCTTATGCTTATAAAAGACATTACATGATGTTGAAAATCCAATATTATTGAAGTTTTATTTTATTTTTTCCTGCAGATTGTAGTCTTCCTAATTCCCCTTTTGGATGATAAGTTTCCATTGATACGGAGCATTTCTTGTTGGACACTTTCACGCTTTAGCAAATTTATTGTCCAGGTATGATATAATGAATCGTTATCACACACTTAGCTAATATTGCTTGGTTTTTGGAATCATACTATTCCCATAGCTTTCTGAATGTGGATTATTAAAGTTGTTATTCATGACAGGTTATATAAAATTTATTTGATTTTTTGTATTAGGGCGCTGGTCACCGAGAGGGACATGAACAGTTTGAAAAGGTTCTCACAGGTCTTCTAAGAAGAATTTTGGATGATAACAAGCGTGTCCAGGAGGCTGCTTGTTCGGCTTTTGCAACTCTTGAAGAGGTTCTTATTAATAGTAATAGCTAATAAGTTAATTTCTCTGAAAATGAAAGCATGTAGTTATCACTATTAGTTTTTAATATCAGGAAGCTGCTGATCTTTTGGCACCACGTTTGGAGATCATTTTACAGCACCTGATGTGCGCATTTGGCAAATACCAGGTTGATTCTTAACTTTATTTTCTGAATTAATAAATTAGTGTTTTTGATGAGTGTACAAAAACTAACTTATTTTGATACGCTTTTTTTTTGCTTAATGGTATGTAGAGGAGGAATCTCAGAATCGTTTATGATGCTATTGGTACTTTAGCAGATGCAGTTGGTGATGAATTGAATCAGGTAACAGATAATCATCCAGGTCAATTTTTTTTTATCTTGTATGGTTTTCGTGTTTCTTGTAGTTTTCTCTTTATTGAATTTTGTAATTTAGAGGATAAAATTACATTATGGACTTCAATGTGATTTGCAGCCTAAATACCTTGAAATTTTGATGCCGCCTCTAATTGCAAAGTGGCAACAACTTTCAAATTCAGACAAGGACCTTTTCCCGCTTTTGGAGTGCTTTACATCCATAGCACAGGTACTAGGAGAGTATGAGTAATTTATCGGTTAATCTGTATGCTGTTCATTATATTCATGTAGAATCGTTGTTATAAAATAACAATTTTCATTTTCTTTCAGGCATTGGGTAGTGGATTCTCGCAATTTTCTCAGCCTGTTTTTCAGAGATGCCTAGACATTATCCAGGCACAACAGCTTGCCAAGGTTATTATTATTCATTTTTTTCAGTTATTATAAGAAATTTTTTTTTGTATTAATATTAATGTAATATGTGTTAGTTTGGTGTTTTAGCCTCATGTATGAACAACTTTTGTGAATTTGATGTGCATTTGTGGCAGGTTAATCCTGTGTCAGCTGGGATGCAGTTTGACAAAGAATTCGTTGTTTGTTCATTGGATCTTCTTTCCGGACTGACTGAAGGTCTTGGTAGCGGAGTAGAGAGTCTGGTATTCACATTTTCTTTTAAAAAATTTACTTGATACATTCAGAAATTTCTCTGTGTAGTGTACATGATTCTACTCATTAAACTTCATATCTATAATCAAATCTCTTCACAGGTATCACAAAGTAATTTAAGGGATCTCCTTCTACAATGTTGCTTGGATGACGGTGCTGATATCCGTCAAAGTGCCTTTGCATTGCTTGGAGATCTTGCAAGGGTAAGTTCAAAACTTTTTCTTACCTTTTGGTTCTCATTTCGCACTATATTTATCATTTGTTTAATAAATAATCACTAAAAAACATGCAAACCCTAGTTCCAAACGTTCACATTACGAAATAACCTTTTTGTGTTCTCTTTTGACTCTTTCTTAGGTTTGTCCAGCTCATTTGCGCCCTCGCTTACCCGAGTTTCTTGATGTAGCTGCGAAGCAACTGGTATGATGACTTTTAGATTCTCTCTTTTGTATATTTGATTGTTAGCATTCTTATATAATAGAGTTAATTACACGGTTAGTCCCTATGGTTTATTTGAAGTAACAATGTCAGGTACTAATAGTTTAAAGTCACACTTTGAGGTACCAACTTTCAATTTTGTAACAATATGGGGTACTAAGACTAACATATGTTAGTTTTTCAGTCACGTTCAAGGGCATTTAAGTCATTTTACATCTAACAGGCTAATTATGTAACCATATGAGTATTTAGTAACTTACACAAAGGTTGGGACCTTTCCAACATAAAAAACCTAGAACCTTTCACTGGCTTACCATCCCCCCTGGCAACATGATTGTTGCCAAAACCTTCACCATCGAACCAATCCTAACCGACGAAGAAAAGAGAACCGGCGATGCATGTGATTAGATCTATGCCTTGTTAGCCAGCATAGACTCAAACGGAAACGGATCGATGGAGTTAGATGAGTTTTTGAATTCGCCTGATCTAAACTTGCCGATCAGATAGTAAAATTGGGTCAGCCATTGTCGTACAAAGTACTCACGGAGATAATGAGTGAAGAACTAACCAATTTAGCAGAGGAGATAACGTATATATATATATATATATTGTCGGAGATAGAGAAGTCTTTTTTTTAACAGAGGAGATAACGTAGTATGGCTCTATTTTATCTTTTAGATGTTATAACATATTTTCATAATTGTAAAAACAAAGATTTGTAATGTTGTTTTTAGTTTGATTAATTAACACAAGCGGTCAACTTAAACAACTAATACTATTGGATGGGACAAATTTACATATGACTTCCAATGTTGATGTGTGATTGTTAAGAAAATAAAAGAAAGTAAAACCGTTAATGACAAGAAAACAAAAGAAAACAAAATGCTTTAGAAACAGAAAAAGCAAAAAGAATTACTGGAAAGGGGTAAATGTGAGATTTATTTATTGTTTAGTAATAAGATAACTTTCATCTTTGAATTTGAACTTTTATTTTACAAAGTTAAACATTTGTATTTTACATAAATGATCCCTTTAATTAAATCAAAAGACTACACACGTGATCTTTGAAGTTATTAAGGTTGTTTTTCAGTTCATAAAAACCTAACAAAAAAACTAACATATGTTAGTCTTAGTACCCCAGGTTGTTACAAAATTGAAAGTTGATACCCCAGAGTGCCACTTTAAACTATTAGTACCTGACCTTCTTACTTCTTAGAAACCACAGGGACTAACCATGTAACTAACTCTATATAATATATTGACACAATTTTGCAGAATACACCCAAACTAAAGGAAACCATCTCTGTTGCAAATAATGCATGCTGGGCTATTGGGGAATTAGCTATTAAGGTGTGTTCTCTTTACCAAAGTTTGTCCGGGTTGGGTATTGGGTGGTAATTTTGCTCAGTTGATCTTTGATGCCTGTGGAAAAAATAAATTAATATTTATACAAGCATAAGTAATATGATCATGTTTTACAAAAAAAACATATTTGGAATGAAATATATTGGAGGTTTTATGCATTAAAAATAAGTGTATGTTAGAGTGTTTAAGATGTTATTACAGTTCAAAATATGCTTCAGCTTCATGTGCAGTCTATGAAGTTTTTAATTTCTATCAACGAGAATAGGCGTCTTGCATATAAATATCTAACTTTGTTTTATAAATGAATGCTTCAGGTTAACCAAGAAGTTTCTCCTGTGGTGATGACTGTAATTTCATGCTTAGTCCCAATCCTACAACATGCCGAGGTAATTTAGTTAGTTTGCTTTATTTCTTTATAGTTTTACTTTTTTTATCTGAATGATTGTATACTTCTTCCTGATGGTGAGCAGGGGCTCAATAAGTCACTCATCGAAAATAGTGCCATCACCCTTGGTAGACTTGCCTCAGTTTGCCCGGAGCTTGTATCACCTCACATGGAGCATTTCATGCAATCATGGTGTATTGCGTTAGCTATGTGAGTTATTTTTATTCATGTATCATTCATAATTCTACTTACACAAGTATAATTAAACTTTCTTATTCAGAGTTCTATAATTGTTCATTTTTATTGACAGGATTCGCGATGATATTGAAAAGGAGGATGCTTTTCGAGGTCTATGTGCAATGGTAATGTGAAGCTTTCTGTTTATTTTTAATTTTTGGTGCAGGAACTTATGTTTGGTTGATTTTGCAGGTTAAAGCAAACCCATCAGGGGCTTTGAGTTCACTTGTTTTCTTGTGTAGAGCTATTGCTAGTTGGCATGTAAGTTATTTTGTTACAACAACTGCCAAAACAAACAAATATAATGGTGAACAAACTAATTTATCAGTTAAACACTTGTCGTATCTAGGGGTGTAAATTTCTGAACTTGTTTGTGTGGTTATTAACGGGTTCGGTTAGAACCCTTAAAACACATTAAGCTTAAGTTGGCCGGGTTTGGTCGACCTGGTTAACTAACCCCTTTTTAATTTTTTTATAAACAGATGTGTCTTACGCCATAAATTGAACTCGATATTTGATGCTAAAAGTTAAAAGTTAAAAGAGAACTTAGAATATGGTTTTATACTTTAAACATTGTTATCTTATATACATTGTATTATTGGAAGTTTTCATTTTAGAGCATTAATATGCAAAAAATTAAATGTATTTTTTTTTGGACCAAACGGGTCATTTTTTGTCAACTCGCGAAAACTAACTCATGTTGTGCTTGGGTTACACAATTTTGTGTTTTGTTCGGGTTTGTGTCACATTTAGGTTTAATCCTCCAACCCACAGACACGATCCCTTCCATCTTTAGAGGGTGTTTGGATTTGCATTTTGGCATTAATATCTGATTATTGAGCTTTGAAGATACAATAGTCAGTTTTAATGTTTCCGTATACTGTATCTGTTCATTTCCGAAAAAGTACCTTTTTGATCATTTACTCTATTCCATCAATAATCTGTATTTTCCCAACACATGATCAATAAACACTATGTAACTCAACCCAGATGTCTACTTATATTTTGACCTGTTCTTGCTTCCTTTTTCCTACAGGAAATTAGGAGCGAGGATTTACACAATGAAGTGTCACAGGTGCTGCTTGGTTATAAGCAGGTATACTCACTCTTCTTCATGGGTCTATACATTTATTAACAAAACTTCAAACTATATATATGGCAAAATTGAATGTCTGTTATCTTGGCGACGTGGCGGTTATAACCCATTTACTTATAAATGGGTCGTGTGTTTTCGTAAATGAGTCAGCTAAAACTTTTTAGCCAACGGTGTAATGGGTCAAACATGATGAAAATCACTCAAAATTTATTGTTATTGCATACACCCTCCAAAAGCGTTATAAATACGTCTATATATCTATACATATTATGTGAGAACGAATCAATAGATTAAATAATCTCTTTTTAATTAACTAGTTAACTGCCTACTTTCTTGCCTCGCTTTTTCATAACAAGTTTCGTACACGTGTAGATCAGAGAAATATAGTGAATCTATAGTCTATACGTGTGTAGATGTTTGTAATATATGAACCTCACAAACATATACAAAGATAGATGGACAAAAGTTGTTTTGTGGGTCAAACCCAACCTGACACGTATTTTTTGACCCATACAATGATGATCCATTTCAAGTGAAGACCGGTTTGACCTTTTACTCGACTCAGCGTTATATTGACTCTGGCAAGTTGGAAACTGCGTATAATGATTAATGACGGTTGACTGTTGTATTGTATGACAGATGCTGAATAATGGAGCATGGGAGCAGTGTATGTCTGCTTTGGAACCACCTGTACAAGAGAGGCTGTCAAAGTATAAAGTATAGTTTTCGGTGGGCAATTTGGTCATTTATCAAAGTGTTTTTTTTTCATACATTCTTTTGGAGCTGTGGATTTCAATCTCTCTCTCTATTAGACAGACTCATGTTGTGCATTATCGACGAAAGCCAAATTTTGCTTTTCCCCAATGCAAAGTACAAGAAGATTTAACACTGCAACATCTTTGAAATCCGAGAGGAAGAAATTAGGTTTACATGGGAATGGATTTGGTGTACAGTGGCCTTTTCGACATAATCCCCTCTTAGCGATGGGCTTTTCTTGTCTTTTCTGTTTTTCTTCATTTTTACATATTGTGATTGCTACTATGCATCTTGCATTGGGTACTCGTTTTTTCATCTGCGATGACATGTTAGTGGATTGGTTTTTGCTTTAGTTTTTTTATTCTATCGGTTTTGGGTTTGAAGTGATTGGAAAGCTGTATTTTAACTGTAATTGTATCAAATTGGGTTTGATTACTTTGTGACAGTGAAGCTTGTACTCTATGGTGAGTTCTTATGTTTGCTGGATGGCTCTCCATGTGCTGTGACCAGTGGTTGAACTTTATTATTGGTTAAGATGGGCTAATTGGTTATATTTGTTTGTTTGTGAGATAATTATAAAAGAAGTCGTTCCGAAGCCTATAAAAAAGTCGTTCCGAATCTATTGGTTAGTTTATAGATTCTGGGTTAGCTTCTAAGGCTTAATGTCTTATCTGCATATCTACACGCACTACATGAAAGATGACATAGGACATGGCATCTACTTCTGATGGCATGTAAGTGTACATGTTATAAATGAATCCAATCAACTGTGGAATTAGGTTGTGTACTCCATCCATAAAACGGTTCTCAATAGAAGTATGATCCCAATCAAGAAGTCGGCTCCGGGTATAAGGAAGGACATAGGAGCAGTGGCTGAAGATCTTCAAAAATTTGGTATTAATATTCAAGATAAAATGAAGGTTTCTGTTGGGGATTGTGGCTCTATTCGTTTTTTGGGGTGACGTGGCTGAACCAGGAGCCGCTGATGGTTCCCTTTCCAGATTTATATAGACTGGCAAAGTATAAAAAAATGGAAGGGTGAAGGATTATTGGACAGGTTCGAGCTCAAATATTCAGTGGAGATGGGGAACCAAGGGTATTTTGCTATCAAACTCAAATCCTACTGCAGAATTTCACGGCGGAGTTACACGACGGTGTTTCATGACGGCGATCTTCATAGATTTTCTCTCAAATAAGGTTCTTCAACAGGATTTCATAGATTGTGACCAGTTTGTTTATACCGATCACAGATTTAACAATCAGTTTTGTATGAGGTAAATCGGAATCTATTTTCATATAGTTTTGCCGATTTGAGCTCAATTTCTAGGGTTTTATGGATATTAGTTTATGACCAGTTCGTTCATACGGATTTCATAGATTTAACGATCAATTTTGAATCAAATAAATCTAAATCTGATTTCACTTTCTAGTTTTGCTATTTGCAACTTGATTTTTAGGGTTTTATGAATATTAGTTGCAGATTTTCAACAAAAAAGAATGGATTTAAACCCGATTTCTTATATTTGATATGGAGTTTCATACAGATTTGTATCAATAAAATATTTAACATGTTAAACGGAAATTATTTAACATGTAAAACAACAAGAGGCAAACCATTTCTAGCTAGACTGGTGAATTGTGATTCTATCTGTCCCCTGTATTGTTTGTCATTGGATTTTTTTAAAACCTTAGCTGGATGAAATGATCTAGAACTCTGTAGTTATTGTTTATGTGATCATGATTCTGCTGAGAAACATAATGTCTCTCGTTACCTCATATGAATGGTTAAATTGAAAGTTATGTATATAGATATTAATGGTTGAAGGCCATTGTCATCATAGGTTTAGTATTTAGATGCATAAATTAGGGGAAACGATCACTTTAGATATTTTGTTCTTAATTTGCATCATATTATAATTTGTTTTCAAAGCATTGCTCTGTGTACAACCAAAAGAGCTTTAGTTACATCCAGTAGTTGTGTTGCGTATCTCCCGTCTGCTTTACCCATCAACCTTTTTGTATAGTAAACCTTGCATAATTTCTTCCTCCCTTTGGTTGTTTTTACACTCCTAAAGCCCGCGCTTTTGACCAAAAAGTACATGAGGGGATGCCTCAAGCCCCTGGTGCATTTTCTTAACCGTCTCACGCCTCAGGCACAACAAGTTTGTTGTTGTTGCAAGTGCATATATATATTGATTTCATTACACGTAACTATACTGTGTAGGTTAGTTCTCTTTTGCAGACTCTTGTTTATATTAGAAAAATTCTACATATGCGCGTAGCTGTTACTAAAAAGCTACTTAGATTCAGAATAACTGAAATGAGCTTCTTTTGTTTTTTGTGATATCTTGGGGTCTTGCAATGCAGCCTTCGTGGTGTGTTAGCACTTAGTTGACATGGATGTGAGTAGGGGACAAAAATTGGAATTAAACTGTTGTTAACAGCAGAGCAAGAGGCTCAACAAATTGTGAATGCTGCAAGCAACGGTCACTTTTAATCATTTCATCGTTGTATTAACTTTTTTTATTTATTTTTGCTATGGAGATTGACCAAACTTCATCTTTTTTCTGGTTTCAGCAAAATTAGCATGACTTAATTAGGCCAAAGAGGAGGCGAGGAAGTAGGTTGCAGAATTTCGTGCTTAAACGGAAGCCGATTATTTTAGAAGACTACGGAGGTATGTTACCAATAAACATGATTGAAAAGAACTGTTCATTTTTTGGTTGACAAGAGAATAGAAGTTGGAAACGGCAAAGAGGGTAAAACCAACGCATAACCAAACCGTTTACATGGAGTTGACTTGTTGGAAGTTACCCACAACTGACGTGTTCGATTATCGTACGGTTAGAGGGTAAACCCGACATGTGCACACCCTAGACTAAGCAGTAATTATACTAAATTTATGCCTAAAGTATTTGAAATCCCCAACAGACTAGTGGAGATTCGGGTGATAATGTGAAACGTCTTGAGAAGGAAACAAAGGCAAAGATTCAGCATCTAAAGACGAAAGCTGATATGATTTCACATGATGTTGTTGACATGCTTCTTAAGAATGTCACCTCTGTCAAATATAAAATTTTAATTGACTTAAAACCTGAGAAAAGTGCATTAACATGTTATGTGAATGTTTTTATTATGTCACCTCTGTCACATCTGTCGATTAGCAAAGCTCGGGCTCAGGCTTGTTTACTAAACAAGCTTGTTTTTAGGCTCGGGCCCGAGCTTGTTTAATCTCAGCTCGTTCAAGCTTTTTTCGAGCCAAGCTCGAGTAGCTCGGCTCGTTTGCACCCCTACTGGGAACCCTCGTATTAGTGGGCTAATGACACTGCTTATTAGGTCTCTAGCATGTGACAACCCAACATTTAGCAAACTGCGTCCGTAATCTTATAAGGCCAAGTGTAGTGAATGATAATTGTAGTTCCTGTTTGATTATATGGTATATGCAGTGCCCTCCTCTTTGTGCTCATATTATTATTTTTTATTTAGGGCAGCTTCTAACTAATGCATTTAATAAGTTTTTGAGTTTCGTTCATAGCTAAATTGGTCAAATTCTGGACTGGATGATGCTGGTATGGCGAGTGTACTTTTGATACGTGGAATACATGTTCAATTGAGAGTAGCAGGCTAAAAAAAATACTATTGTTCAGTTGTAGATTCACAGAGCAGTGCATTGGCTGCTGTAACAGGTTTGTGAACGCCATGGGAGCTTGGTAAGACCTGCTGTAACAAGTTCTCAAATGCTTTAATGAACTACTCCAAATTTTGAATTCTAAATTTGGAAATTTTTACAAGGATATTTAGTTTTCAATGGAGAGTCAAAAGGAACACCAAGAATTAATTTTACAAAAAGAATTGCACCTATGTAAAACAGCCAACATGGCGTCCCAATAACATGAAAGTGTTGACATGGTACCCTCCCACCGCCACAGGGGCAGCACTGTTTGTAACTGAAAAAAGCAAAAGCTTTAGGCCCAATGAAATTTAAAGTCTCGAAATGAAAATGGCTTCAAAAAATATTATTATGCTTAAATTCAAATATCCTTTTTTGAAAAGATTTGTTTGTTTAATATTTTCTGTGGTTACTACCGATGCGAACTATGTATTAGGGGTGTGTTTAAACTAATATTTATGTTTTGTAGTAACAATAATATATTTTTTTATGTTTTTTAGTTAACTAGTTATGATTATGATTTTCTGCTTATCTAAGTGTTTAGGGTCAAAGTTATCTGTTAAATGTTGCTGTAAAAAGAATTATATTCTTGCTTTAAGCAACCAATTATGAATATGAAAACTCACATTCAGAATGACACCCTTTTTCTGCTATTTGGACGTAACATGAATTTGACTGGCATTTTTGTTTTCGAAATTTACAATTTAGGCACGCTTTTTAAGCCAAGATTTATTTCACTCGGTGTTCTTCCAACTTGTAAACTGTTATTTGTTTTTCACCAGGCATTAGGCATTTAGACGAGTTTATGGAATCCCTTAATTCCAAGCCTCCATGTGAGAACTTGCCTGCAGACTCCAAGACAAAACCGGACACTGTTGTTCAAACTAATAGTGAAAACGTGTTGTTTGAACCCGCTTCTGCAGGTAGGGTTGACCAACCGAAAGCAGGGTCAAACAACGCGTTATTTGACATGAAAACTAGGGACACTCCTATAGAAAGAAAAAGTATTCCTACTTCTAGTGCGGTTATTGGGGAAAAGATGTGGGAAGGCGAGCTACAGCTTACTATATCGTCATCTGTATCGGCGACTATTCAGAAGGTATATTATACAAATTGCTCACAATAATATTACATTGAAAGTTAATTTAAAGGTTTGGAGGGCAGAGATGGATAAGGTGGCGTTCAAAACGACTTTGATAAAAAGAGGGGTGCATATTCCGAATGATGATTGCAGCAGGTGTGGGGTCCTAGATGAAACAAGCAACCATACTTTCTTGTCGTGCTTTTTGGCTAGAATCGTGTGGTGGCATGTTTGTAGATAGCTAAAGATTCCTACCATGGTGGAGAGGAACTCAGTTAGCCAGATTTTAGTTCATTTCGCTTCGCAAATTGGTTCTAGGAGATGGAAGAAAATCGTCCATATGGGTGGGTCATGCCACTTTGTGGAGGCTACGACTAGTATGAAATGATATTGATTTCAACGGTAATTATTGGCGAGTCATGAAGGTGCTGGAGCGGATAAAGGAATACACTTTTGATTGGTTGTAAATAGGGCTGGGGTTATTTCGTTAGGATGGCTTGCTTGAGTTTATATAGCAGCAATCTTGTAGTTTTGTTTTTCTATGATTCTGTTTTTTCTATATTTGGCCAAGCAAGCCTATTGATGGTTTACTTTATTAAAATAAAGATAAAATGGTTAAAAAAAGTTGAGCAATGCAAACCCATTATTTAACATGTTACCATAATTTATTATTAATATTTTAAGTCATTTCCCTAAATTTCGTTACACAAATCCCCCAAAACATACCAAATCTATCTTCACGCACAACTTTAATTTAATATTTTTAATTTTAATTCGATATTCATTATATAAATTGTTTATGTAAAGTCAAATCTAATTGATCAATACAAGCTACTGTTTAACACTTTATTTTAATATTTTAAGCTTACATAGAATCCATTTCCTTCTTTCCGCTACACAAATATCCAAAACCCTATCATATCTATTCTCATGCAAAACTTTATTTTAATATTATGAACTCTAATCCGGTATTCATTATATAAAGTGGTCAAATGAAGTCGAATTGAATCTAGTTAATCAATGTGAACTACCATTTAACATGTTAAATTAATTTATTTTAATATTTTGAGCCTTGCATAGATTCCTTCTTCCCGCTACACAAATCCCCCAAACCCTACCAAATCCATCATCACACAAAACTTTATATTAATATTTTGAACTCTAATCCGATAATCATTTTACAAATTGGTCAAATAAAGTCGAATCCAATAGTTGATCAATGTAAACTCACATTCAACATGTTAAATTTATTTTAATATTTTGAGCCCTACAAAGATTACATTTCTTTCTTCCAGTTACACAATCCTCCAAACCTACCAAATCCATCCTCACGCAAAACTTTATTTTAATATGTTGAACTCTAATCCGATATTCATTTTATAAACTGGTCAAATAGAGTCGAATCAAATCTAGTTTATCAATGTGAACTCTTATTTAACATGTTAAATTTAATTATTTTAATATTTTTAGCCCCACATAGATTTAATTTTCTTTTTCCCGCTACACAAATCCCCTAGACCCTATAAAATCCAACCTCACACAAAACTTTATTTTAATATTTTGAACTCTAATCCGATTTTCATTATATAAATTGGTCAAAGAAAGTTGAACCAGATATAGTTGATCAATGCAAATTTTCATTTAACATGTTAAATTTATTTATTTTAATAGTTTGAGCCCAACATAGACTCCATTTCCTTTTTCCCGCTACACAGTCCCCCAAACCCTACCAAATCCATACTTGTCACACCTTGGTCGTAGCGGAAGCGCAAACGTGTGACTATGAGGTAATCATTGCATCCAATCATGTAAACAAATATAAATCAACAACGATGCCATGCTTATAATAACTTGCAACCAATGTTTACAAGTTTCCAAAAGTGAAATCATGGGTTTCCAAATAATTTCACATTGTCATCAAAAATATGGTTTGAAATACATTACATCATAATGAAAATTGTTTTCATCGTAAAAGCATGTTGATGTTTTGACTCCTATATACCGATACGAGGTTGGGATATAAGAGACAAATCCTCCAAAAGATGGCATTCGTTGTCATGTCATTTCCCATATCCCGGAGTGTATCACCAGCTCAAGTTTTGTATCCTGAAATACATGTAATTTTAAAAAGTCAACATAAAGTTGGCGAGTTCATGTAGTTAATATTTTCGTATAAAAATGCCATTCTTGAAATCCAGTAATGAAATCGGAGTATGTTATTAGCATCATGGCATTCTAGGGATCTGTCAGTGTGTCGCGAGCACCCTGACTTATATGTACCATAAGTAAGTAACCAAACCGAGACTTCTTTGACATCATTGGATCACAAAAGCACTCCTAACCGGTTATCATACCAGGAGTGGAGGGGGTCTCAAACTCAATAGATCTACTTCTTTTGCACATTGGTCACTATGTGATTAATGGTTACTATTGTCATCCTCCTACTTATGCACAAATGATCCTGTTATCAACTGAACCCATAACTAACATACTATTTGTTATAACATGTATTTCCTCTCGATAGTTTGTAAAACAAAACTTTGAAATCAATGAAAGGAGGGACATGAACTCACAGTTTTGCGTTCCGTTAAGTCGTACTAATCACGGTCGGTGTCCGTACACGTGCGTAACCTACATGTGTATTGAGTTTATTAGACACCTAGGCCTTAATGGACCTTGTACGCATTATTCATCTTGAATTCTTGTTATGCATTTCTTTGTTATGATAGAACAACTTTTAAATGTTATCATAGTGTTGGTAGTTTGTTTGTTCGATTAATATTGTTATATATATATATATATATATATATATATAACAGTCGTTTTCAGATCGTGTGTGAATTGGGCCTTGCCCATGTATCCATGCCATTGGGCCTTGCCTATGTTTTCTTGTCATTGGGCCTAGCCCATATTTTCTTGTCATTGGGTCTAGCCCATGTCTTTTATAAATTTTGGGCCTAGCCCACATTCGTTTTTATAAGCCCATTATTTTATAACCTTATACTTAGAATTATTACTAAGTATTAATGTATAAGTATATATATGTGCCTTATTTCCGGATTTTGATTTCGATAACATATATATTTATGTTAAGTGTCTAAAATATATATTTTAGACTTGTCATCGTCGTCGTTCACTACACGCTTTTTCTTATCGCAAATCGCCCGTCGTCGTAATAGCTTTTTGTATCGGCGATTTATTTGCTGGTCGTCGATGCGACGGTGTATTTGTAAACGTTCACCCATCGTCCGCATCGCTTCGTTTGTCCGTTTATTGTTTCGACGCATTGTGAGAATATATTGGCTTATGTCACCAACACTTGGTATTATTTTCAAGTGGTTGTATTTTTGTGTATGATTGGGTATTTTATTGTGAATAACCTAAGCTTCTAAATACATACACATACAATACACGTACGTATTTATACAACATTCTTGGTGACAAAATATGTATACCTATTTTTATTTTCCCAAGTATATATATATATATATATATATATTTATAAGAGTTACTTATTTTCTTTGTAAAAATATATATACTTGTTGAATACTTGGGTACTTAGGGTTTACCTCTTGTCATCAAAGCTTACTTAATGACGATTTAAGTTACTAATCGCGTTTAGTCTCGCTAATCGCCCCTTTAATCATGTCTTAATTGCGATTAGATTTTTTTTTAGAAAATTTTGTCACAGTTTCCCCTAAACTATGGCGTTTTCCACGTTTTAAAAACATATTTAAAACCTGTTTAAGCTCATAATCAAGATCAACAATCCATCACATATCTTCCTAATATTTATTTTACAACATTAATGTATCATCATCCATGGCTTTTTAATGTTAAGAATCCTATTAAAACATGATGATATTTTCAATATTTATTAGCACTTTAAATCACCACTTTGTTATATCATTCAAATCAAGTTCATTTCTTTCAACGTCTTGATTTCTATACTTTTTAAGATGGTTACATCTTAAATAATAATGTTTATTTCTTATAAAAATCATTCATATGTGGTAAAATTACCTTTAAGTTGTAGTAATCTTCATGGATGATGTTGTTGATGATCTTGTTTAGATTTAAACATTATCATGTTTAAATCTTCATTTTCATACTTTATCATACAAGATCATCTAGCTTTTATACCCTACTTTAACCTAAACAACATCAACATGCTAACTAACTACCATATAAACACATAATCAACACAAAATGAACAATATTTGGTGTTATTATTAAGGTGTGAGTTAGGGTTTTTGGTTCATCTTTTCTTCATTTTCAAGATGATCAACTTGTACATCATTAATCTAGACATAAAAATAAGCTAGATTATGGAAGACTTTGCCTTACAATGGGTGCACAAGTTTAAGATGTTCTAGGAAGAAAATGAAGCTCCAAAATGCCTCCAATACTCCTCCACCCTTCCTAGCTCCTTGAATGGCTTTGATAGGGTTTTAAAGTGAGTGTAAGGAGGTGTTTAATGGTGGCTAAATGGTGGCGTTGAAGGTGGTGATGTAGCCGTGAGTTAGAGAGGGAGAGATGGGTAAGATGGTTGCTAATTTTTGAGGTGAAAATGATAAGGAAAAGTGTAGGTTAAGATATATCTAATCATCATCTATCAAATCCTCATCACATCAAGTCATAAATCAAAATTACACACACCATGCTTCATATCCACCATTTTCAACAAAATCAAGCGGGTGTGGGACCCACTTGAAATCGTAATGATGAGGGGGTAAAGTGTAAATTTTTATATAACACATGTTTATTAGAAGATATTATGGTAATTAAGTTAAGTGTTGTGCTTAGGGGTTTGATCTTGTATCCTTAGCATACAATTAGAGTTTAGGGTGTTATTAAATGGTAATTAATCCACTTAATCCTCTAATATAAGTTTCGGATGACGGAATGTCGCTAGATCGTTCATCGACGCAATAATCGCTAACAAACGAACCTATTTATTTAGTATCGGAACTTTTGTTTTCGACCACCACAATTGTCATGGTGTCTACTTGGTGCATTTCCGACCTAAAAATATCCATAACTAGTTCGCTAGACGAATATACGATGAGTTAGGATGGCCAAAATGCCTTTCGTTCGATCGTTCGCTCGATATCGACACTTTTATATCCTGCCGTCGAACTTTTCCGAAAGTTGTGTTTCCGTGACCTCATGTTAGTTGAATGGATTCCGAGTTTCAAAAGCTTAACTGGTTCGCTAGATGCACGAATGAGGCTATCGGCCACTAAAACGTTCGTCGTTCCGACAAACGGTCGCCTTCCGGTCGCATTGTGCACTGTATGCCGAATGACTGGAAATGATGTCTTTTGTGCATTCTTGCTATTCTCACATTGTTTTAGGATGATTAACATCACTGTATTATTATTCTCACATCCGTAATCTACCGAATTAGAGTTGCGGACAAACTGATATTTGTCGCCTTTTTGGTCGAAACGGACAATTTTGCAATTTAGGCGTTGTACGGAAAGTTATGTATTATTGTAATGGTTGATCTCAGATAAGTGTGTTCATTTATATAGGGACTCAGGTATGGCATTAACATGCCGTTGTTCCTTGTTCTGGTTCGTTCTAGCGGATTTACCGACACAGTTAGTGTCACCGCAATTAGTGCGCCCAACATTTTCTACCACCACTTTTAGGGCACCGTTTTGGTTTGTTCCGCGTCGTAACAGAAACCAGTATATGTTATGATCAGATTTACTTGTCCTAATACTTAGGATATGACGTACGACTCAGTTATGCAATTAAATTACGATAATATGCATGAGATTATGAACTACAAATAGTGATTAAATTGTACGGAATTACCGGTTATTTTGTCATTTGTCACATACTCCCCCTGTTAAAAAGAATTTCGTCCCGAAATTCAGTTTGAGGCATCCTCTGAAGGAGTTTTCTTAAGCAGGTGGGGGAATTTTGACTTGATTTGATCTTCACGTTCCCGTGTGTACTCGGGACTGTGACGAGAGTTCCGCGAACCTTCACCAATTTGATTTTCCAGTCCATGACCTCAAATGGTTCTTCGGTGAATTGTAATTTGTCATCAACATGAATCTCATCCGCTGGAATGCTAACTGTGTCATTAGTCGGACTTTTCTACAGATTAGACACATGAAATGTGTCGTGTACATTATTGAGTTCCTCTGGCAGTTTTAGCTTGTAAGCCACTGTACCAATCTTTGCCAGAATTTCGAAAGGTCCAATATATCTCGGGTTTAGTTTTCCACGCTTACCAAATCTACCTACGCCTTTCCAAGGTGAGACCTTTAGTAATACTTTGTCTCCGACCTCGAAGGATAATGGTTTGCGTCTCTGATCTGCGTAGCTCTTTTGTCTCTCTCGTGCCGCTTTGATACGCTCACGGATCTTGAATATTTTATCTGTGGTCTCTTATACTAATTCGGGACCAATGAGTTGACTGTCACCGACTTCCGCCCAACATAGCGGTGATCGACACTTTCGTCCATATAGCGCTTCGAATGGCGCGGCCTTGATGCTGGTGTGATAACTGTTATTGTAGGAACACTCTACCAACGGTAAATGAGTATCCCAGTTTACGCCTAAATCCATCACACAGGCCCGAAGCATGTCTTCCAACGTTTGGATGGTTCGCTCGCCTTGACCATTGGTCTGCTGGTGAAAAGTTGTACTTAAATGCAAGAACCAAACGAATTTTGAAATGATTGCCAGATCCGTGACACAAAGCGCCCATCTCTATCAGAGATTATCGAGATTGGCACACCATGGCGGGCCACGATATCCTTCAGGTATAGTTCAGCCAACTTCTCAGTACTGTCTTTCTCGTGGATGGGTAAGATGTGAGCTGATTTGGTTAAACGATCAACCTAGATCATGTCATGACCTCGAGAGGTCCGTGGTAATTTTGTAATGAAATCCATTGATATCTGTTCCTATTTCCAAACTGGGATCTCAGGTTGTTGTAATAAACCATATGGTTTTTGGCATTTGGCCTTGACCTTTGCACAAGTTAGGCACTTCCCAACATAGATCGCAATATCTCCCTTGAGATAGGCCACTAATAATACTCTCTTAGATCCTGGTACATCTTATCCAATCCTGGGTGTATCGAGTACTTGGACTTATGTGCTTCATCCAGCACCAAGTCTCGCAAATCGCCATAATAGGGAATCCAAATCCTTCCCATTAAATATAGAGTTCCATCCTTGTTCGGTTCTAGTTGTTTTTCCATTCCTCGTGATGATTCCGCTGGAATGGTCTCTGGTTTCAATGCTTCTTGTTGTGCTTTCGCACTCGAACTGTAAAGTTCGTCTGGATCGTCATTTCTAAAGCTCGTACCCGTAATGTTTTGACTCGTTTTTCCTGCTCAAGGCATCTGCCACAACATTTTCCTTGCCTAGGTGATACTTGATGTGATATCCCGGGTTTTTCGGATAACTTACACGTGACACTTGTCGAATAATATGTGTGCTAAGTATTAAACGTGCATGGAATGAATACGTGATGAGTGTTTGTGTGATTGTTTAGTTATAAAGTAATTATTGTAGATATGTACACGAACCGAACCGCGACACGAACCAAAGAGATTCATGGTGACCCTAGGAGTTAACAAGTTTTAAACTTTAACTCGAGTCAAGTCCTCGGCCAAGATCGAATCCAAACCAAGAGCAAACCTAAACCCTAAACCAAAACACTCTCGGCCGAGTCAAGTTCAAAAACCGCGAGTTCAAACCCAAACCGAATCCACCGTAGTACTTGGCCGCGAGATCACATCCAAACCAAACTAACTCACCCAAGTCCCTCGGCCATAAACCCCAAACCAAACCGTAAACCCTATCATTGTTGCGCTTATATATATACAACACCCATACATACTCTTTCACAATCCGAAAACCCTAACAAACAAGACAGCCGTCGCAGCTTGTTCTCGCTTATTGTGATCGCAATCAGCTGTTTTCTTGTTCGTTTAATTCTCTCGGTCACAGCAGCAACAACAATCTCCATCTTCACCTTCATTCAAATCGCGAGAATCAGTCTTTGTTCACCTCTGGCCGATCAAACATCCACTTTATCAACAAGCCCTTCTCGGTCGCGAATTACTTTCAAGCCAAATCCATTCACATCCAAGTTTCGGCCGCTTACCTTGTCACTTAAGGTTAGGATTTATCTTTTGTTGCTAGATCATGTTCGGTTATACGTGTTTTGAGTGTGTTGTGTTCGGATTTGCATAATAGAATAAGATAGATGATTGTATTGTTTCGGATATATATATATACATGCTTGAAAGAATTGATATAAATGTTTCGGATACATGTATGCTCGAATGGCTAGTTGTTTCGAAGTTATGTGTCTTGATTGTTGCTGTTCTCAGGTTGCATGATGATATAGTTTCGGATTGGTAATACAAGATTTAGAGTTGGAATGAGTTTTAAAGTTGAATACATATAGGCTGTGTTTTGTTTATAATAACTAGAAGTAAGAACTAGAGTTTGCATGGATGAGATATTGGTATTAATCTAGGATTAGAAATCGGTTTTAGATCGTCTAGATTAATCGCATGAACGGATTACACGAGTTTATTATAAAGAGATGCTGAAACAGTCTGCTGAATAATAGTTACAGCCGACTTCATCTGGCTGTAACTCGGTCGTTAGTTGTCGAAAAACGGATTTTCTGATGTCTAAAACGTGGAGATTTGAATAAGGAATCTAATGGCGCTGGATTCATAATTTTCTGAAGTCGTTTGATATTTTTAAAGGGCTAAACAAGTTCAGTAGCTAAAGCTGTGAAAATTCTGGAATTTTGTTGGTTGTTTATCAAGCTAGATTTTAAAATCAGTAGGGAGTTGAGTTATGATTTTTGTACAGCAACTAGGTATAGAAATTTCCGGGCAACTCCAATTGGAATTTTGTTAATCGGACGATCAGTGATTTCTAAATAAATTCTTCCGTGGACTGCAGTCAGAAAGCGGTAAATCTGACTGCAGCTTAGTGAATTAATATTTATGGTAAATTGGTAAAGATTTAGGACTTGGAAAAATTATATAAATTTCTATGGTATAAATGTCACCTACTGTAAAAATATGGGAATTTTTGGAATGATAGAACTATTTTATAAAAATCCTAGAAGAGAGCTGAATAATTGAGTGTTAAGCAGAAAGTTGATAACTTGTGATTGTATGCATTAAAGTGTTGCATGGAATTGAAACATGTTCATGACAAGTTGTTTGATTTCTATGATCACATGAGAATACTTGCATGCATATTTGAGTGTTAGATATGTTGTTGGTATGTATCACTTTGTGAGTAAATTGTGTGTGGAATTTGTATTGGTGTGATTACCCACTGACGTGGAATTAATTGGTTTGTTAGGACGCAACTAGCGGTCCCATCTCTTATAACATCTTTGCTACACTAACCGAGCAAATAAAGGTGAGTTCACGGCCCCTAACTTTATCCGGTTTTTAAACAACAGGGGGAGAAACATGTATACACTATCAAACTCAAACTCTTTACGTTATACGAATTTAACGTCACATAACTATACGGTAACTAAGTTAATGTTAATGTAATGTTATGGGCACTAAGCAGCTTTATCACTTAAGTCCTCGACAATCTCCTCGGATCGTTAGTATTTGGGTTAAATAGCGGGGGAATTATAAGTAGTACTACTGGGTCTGACGAGCCCCATCCGAGCTAGTCGCGCTAGTCGCCCGGGTATGGTCAACGGGTGTATGATTGGCCTAACATCGCCATGGTCATGTGATAGGCCTGGCAAAACGGAGGCACAACTGTCAGCTTCGATCGCGAACACTTAGTGACATGACTTTATGCTAGCTACCTATACATTAATATTGAACTTAATTACGGAACAACTTAATATTCCGGGTTTGGAATATTGGAAACATCAACTTATTATCCCGGGTTGGGGATAATGGAAACAACAACTTAATATTCCGGGTTGGGAATATTGGAAGCAACAACTTATTATTCCGGGATTGGAATAATGGAACTGATATGTTATCCCAGGTTGGGGATAACGGAGTAATCGAACTATAACCGAACAAACGAATTTATGAAAACCTGTGAACTCACTCATCTTTAATGTTGACACTTGTTTCTTTACATGTTTCTCAGGACGCTAGGAGCTCTAGGTGCACGCACATGCATTGAACAAGACATCTTTTATCGAGTCTTATTTATTAATATTGTTTTGGGATTTTTCATTTGTTTTGGCGTTTGTGTTGGCGCCGCTTCACTACTTATTATTGCTTCCGCTCAAACTTTAAAAACTGATGCTCATGCTAAATATTGGTAATATAAAATCGACAACAAATGATTTTGGAAAACGTATTATCAAATCATATAGAGTCGTTCGACGTACTAGTGTTTTAGATTCTGGTTTGTTCACACGCCTCGCGGTAAAACTCTGCAAGTGGAAATTGAGGGTGTGACAGATTGGTATCAAAGCCACTAGCTATAGAGAACCAGGTTTGCATTAGAAGTAGACCTAAACTATAGCTGATATCACGACACTAGACTTAGTTTGGCACCGAATTATTATATCTTGTTATGTATACCACAACTGTGTTTGGTAGATTATGCCTTCATAATAAGAAATGAAAACAACTTGTAACTAACTACACGACCTAACAGGCAATGTCATCATCCTCATCGTCATCATCATCCGACAGACTTACGCCACCAAGAGCACCAGGAAAGGCACCAATGGTGGAACCCATGCTACCTTATGGCGTAGAGACACGCTCAGCGGCGAGGAAGAGGCTCGCTCTGGGGGAGGAGTCATCGTTACGCCCAACTATTGCGGTACCGGTTGAACCGGTTAATCATGTAGAAATAGGAATTGACATGCTTAGAATCCTAGTGCATACACAACAAAAACAGCTAGAAAGAATGCAGGAAACCATCTTAGCACAAGGATGGATGATCCGACACCTTACAGGAAAGACCGACTCGCTCGAGGAAGAGCATCGTACGAGTAAGATAGCTCGAAACACCATAGCCAGAGATCTGCGTGCTGAGCAGATAAGAGCTGACTGGCTTGAGGACAGAGTCCTGGAAAACAGTTGG
The DNA here is from genome assembly GCA_947069175.1 of Scalesia atractyloides. Taxonomy (NCBI): domain Eukaryota; kingdom Viridiplantae; phylum Streptophyta; class Magnoliopsida; order Asterales; family Asteraceae; genus Scalesia; species Scalesia atractyloides. The sequence continues at coordinate 47,765,725 of CAMTDV010000001.1, read as the reverse complement.
AACATTCAGGAACTGCAAAATCAGGCACTTGAACCAGCACCGGCCCCTCCAGTGCCGGTAGGGGAGGATCCAGAGGAAGATCCAGAGGAGGATCCTGAAGAGGATCCGGAGGAGGACCCAGCTGAGGAAGCTGGAAATGCCGCACAGGATGACGGCAACGACAGTGACTTGGGGAATGGAGATGTAGACGACTGACACGTCTCGTTTATATTATTTGTTTTCCTTCAGTTTATTATTTTCCCACTTGTATTTAAACCTGAGACTTTATAGTGAATTCGTATGTTTGATTGCACTTTTGTAAGACGTTGAAATTCCAGTTAATCAAGTATTTCTTTGACTATTTAACATATTGAGTTGACATAACTTAATAATTATTAAAGTACGAAGTAGGATAACTATATTGGATATATAGACTTATCAGGGTGTGTTTGTGTTGTTTCGAAGATCTAAATGGCGACTAGAAGACGTGGAAACCTTAACTTGACGCCCGAAGAGCTAGCTGCCATGATTCAGGAGCATGTGAACGCAGCTTTAGCGGGTGTTCAGAACCAGCCGGCAGGTAACCATTATTAAATTTTCACGTGAAAATCTAATAGTGAGGCTAGTAAAATTCCTTGCTGACTTCCTGTTCTTTGTCAGCAGGAGGGGGCTTTAACCCCTATAAGATGTTCCTTGACGCAAAGCCTAGCAAATTCTCGGGGGCGGAAGGACCCATTGGATTGGTCCGCTGGATCGAAAAATCAGAATCCGTTTTTGAAATGTGCAACTGCCTAGAGGCAAACAAGGTCAAATACGCAGCCTCCACACTGGAAGATGGGGCACTGACATGGTGGAATGCCCAAGTCCAAACACGTGGACTGTTAGCTGCAAATGCAATGGCATGGACTGAGTTCAAGGCCCTGATTAAAGAGGAGTACTGTCCACGAGACAGAGTCCAACAGTTAGAGCAAGCTCTATGGAACCACAAGATGGTGGGATCGGAAATTGAGGCTTACACCGCAAAACACCATGACTTGGTATTTCTGTGTCCTGAATTGGCCAACACGGTGGAGAAAAGACTCGAGTTCTATCTCGGGGGTCTGGTTCCGGAAATTCAGGGTATGGTGATGTCTAGTAACCCTGTAACAGAACATCAAGCAATCCGATTGGCTCACAAACTCACCGATAAAGCGGTGGAACAGAAGAAACTGCCAGCACGGGGTACCACCGAAGTCGCTCCAGATAACAAAAGAAAATTTGAAGACTCCACTGTTCGACAGTCTTCGTCATCACATCCGCAGCAAGGGAACCAGAAACGGTTCAATCATTACCACAGCCACCGGGGTCATCAAAATCATTCCAACAACAACAACAACAACAACTACAACAACAACAACCAGAATGCAGGCGGCTATGTAGGTCGAAAGCCGCAGTGCAACCGCTGCAATCTTCACCATAACGGCCCTTGTGCCGGAAATCGCTGCCAAAGATGTGGCAAGATGGGACATGCGGCAAAGGATTGTCGTGGGGAAATCGTGTCCCGACAAAATCAGGATCAGCCTCAGGGTCAGCAGCAAGGTATAAACCGGGGATGCTATCAGTGTGGTAGCACTGCTCATTTCAGAAGAGACTGCCCACAGTTGCGAAACAACAACAATAATGGTGGAAACAACCACAACAACCACAACAATAATCACAACAACAACAATGGGAACGTTGGCACAGGAGGTGCCAAAGGTCGTGCATTTACATTGGGCCGCGGAGAGGCCAGAAACGACACGAACGTAGTCACCGGTAAGTTTCCCCTTAATGAACATTTTGCTACTGTGCTTTTTGATACGGGTGCGGATAGGAGTTTTATATCTGAGTCTTTTAGGAAGAACCTAATCTCACGCTTAAACCATTAGAGACCCCTTATGTGATAGAATTAGCCAATGGTAAATCGGTAGATGTGACCCAAATCGTATCCGGCTGTCAACTCAAACTCGCGGGCCACACTTTTACCATTGATCTGATGACAACTACCCTGGGTAGTTTTGACGTGGTAGTCGGAATGGACTGGCTATTCGACGTCCGGGCTGAAGTCCTCTGCTTTGAAAAATCTATCCGTATTCCACTCTCGAACGACGAAATCCTGACAGTACAAGGCGATAAGGTAAGCGCCGTCACCAACATCATCTCATACATGCAAGCGTAGAAGTATCTTCGGAAAAAGAATTCCTTCGCTTTACTCGCACTAATTTCCGAACAGCCTAAGGACGAGAAACGTATAGAAGACATCCCTGTCGTCCGTGATTTTCCCGATGTATTCGCAGAAGAACTACCTGGTCTTCCACCACATCGACAATTTGAGTTCGAAATCGAATTGGCAAGCAATGCAACTCCCATCGCCAAAGCTCCATACCGCCTAGCTCCAGCCGAGCTGCAGGAGCTGTCTACCCAACTTCAAGAGCTGTTGGAAAAAGGATTTATCCGACCAAGCGTTTCGCCATGGGGAGCTCCAGTCCTGTTTGTCAAGAAGAAGGACGGGACTTTCCATATGTGCATCGACTATAGGGAACTCAACAAGGTTATAGTCAAGAACCGATACCCGTTACCTCGCATCGACGATCTATTCGACCAACTGCAAGGGTCAAGTTACTACTCTAAGATTGATTTATGGTCCGGTTATCATCAGCTACGCGTCAGGGAGGAGGATATCGCTAAGACAGCATTTCGCACTCGGTATGGCCATTACGAGTTTTTGGTCATGCCATTCGGTCTCACTAACGCACCTGCGGTGTTCATGGACCTCATGAACCGAGTGTGTAAACCATACCTCGACAAATTTGTTATCGTGTTCATCGATGACATACTCATCTACTCCAAAAGTGAAGAAGAGCATGCTGAGCATCTACGATTACTACTAGGATTACTTCAATAGGAAAAGCTATATGCCAAGCTCTCGAAGTGCGATTCCTGGATCCGGGAAGTTCAGTTTCTCGGGCACGTCGTGAATGAAAAGGGTATCCATGTAGACCCTGCCAAGATTGAAGCCATCAAAAACTGGGAAGCACCTAAGACACCGACGGAGATCCGCCAATTCTTAGGATTGGCTGGTTATTACAGACGCTTCATCGAGGGGTTTTCCAAGATTGCACAACCGCTTACTACCCTCACCCAGAAAGGTATCAAGTATACTTGGGGTGACAAACAAGAAGCAGCATTTCAATTGCTGAAGCAGAAACTTTGCAGTACACCCATTCTGTCCTTGCCGGAAGGGACAGATGACTTCGTAGTGTATTGTGATGCTTCCATTCAGGGATTGGGATGCGTACTCATGCAACGCGATAAGGTCATCGCGTATGCGTCGCGACAGCTGAAGGTTCACGAGAAAAACTACACGACGCATGACCTAGAATTGGGAGCAGTAGTGTTTGCACTTAAGATTTGGAGACACTACCTCTATGGAACAAAGTGCACAATCTTTACTGACCACAAAAGCCTCCAACACATCTTTGATCAGAAAGAGTTGAACATGCGACAGCGTCGCTGGGTCGAACTCTTGAACGATTATGAGTGTGCCATTCGGTATCACCCGGGTAAAGCTAACGTAGTAGCTGACGCCCTCAGTAGGAAGGAACACTTGAAACCTCGTCGCGTACGAGCACTACAACTCACTATTCATTCGGGGCTACCCGAACAAATACGCGACGCCCAGTTAGAAGCAGTTAAGGAGGAAAACATCAAAGCCGAATCAGTGGGAAAAATGGAACGCGACTGGGAGGTAAAGCCCAATGGAGCCCGGTATTTCATGAATCGCATATGGGTACCTCTCTATGGGAACCTCAAAGAGCTAGTCATGGATGAAGCTCACAAATCTCGATACTCTGTCCATCCGGGTTCGGATAAGATGTATCAAGACCTTAAAGCCGCGTATTGGTGGCCCAACATGAAAGCCGATATAGCCACCTATGTGAGTAAATGTTTGACTTGTGCAAAAGTCAAGGTGGAGTATCAAAAGCCATCGGGGCTACTCCAACAACCTGAGATCCCAGTGTGGAAATGGGATCAGATCTCAATGGATTTCATCACTAAACTCCCGCGAACTTTGGGTGGTTGCGATACCATCTGGGTAATCGTGGATCGTTTAACGAAGTCTGCACACTTCCTAGCTATTAAAGAAACGGATAAGATGGAGAAGTTGACTCGCATCTACATTAAGGAAGTAGTTTCTCGGCACGGAGTGCCAACGTCCATCATCTCAGACAGAGATGCTCGCTTCACGTCAAACTTCTTGCAGTCACTCCAGAAAGCGTTGGGAACACGCTTGGATATGAGCACAGCTTATCACCCTCAGACTGATGGTCAAAGCGAAAGGACCATACAAACCTTGGAAGACATGCTTAGGGCATGCGTGGTGGACTTCGGAAATAATTGGGAAATTCACCTGCCTCTAGTAGAATTCTCATATAACAACAGCTATCATACGAGTATTTCGGCAGCACCGTTTGAGGCATTATACGGTCGTAAATGTAGATCACCGGTCTGCTGGGCAGAAGTCGGTGACAGTCAACTAACAGGCCCTGAACTAATACTTGAGGCTACTAAAAAGATTGTACAAATCAGAAACCGCCTGGCGGCGGCACGAGATCGACAGAAAAGCTACGCTGATCAACGACGCAAACCGCTCGAATTTCAAGTAGGCGACCGCGTCCTACTAAAGGTGTCACCCTGGAAGGGTGTAATCCGCTTTGGAAAACGGGGCAAACTTAACCCACGGTACGTAGGCCCGTTTGTAATCTTGAAACGAATCGGACCCGTAGCATATCAATTAGACCTTCCTGCCGAACTCAGTGGAGTTCACAACGTATTTCACGTGTCAAATCTGAAGAAGTGTCTATCAGATGAAACTTTAGTTATTCCATTGGATGAGATCCAAGTGGATGAACAACTACACTTCGTGGAAAAGCCTATTGAGATCATGGATCGTGAGATCAAGACTCGAAGGCACAGCAAGATTCCAATCGTTAAAGTTCGTTGGGACTCTAAGCGTGGACCGGAGTTCACGTGGGAAAGAGAGGACCAAATGAAAAGCAAATACCCACATCTCTTCGCAACTGAGCAGCAAACTAACGATACCAGTACCTAAATTTTCGGGACGAAAATTCTTTCAACATGGGGATGATGTGACAACCTGGAAACTTCTCATACTATCGTGTACTATTGTTGACTAAATTCTTGTGCATGGCACTTGGAAATATTTGTGTAGGACACTTGGGAACTTCTTGTAACGTTGCGTACCATCATTAACGAACTAACTCTTTGTGCGTGGCACTCTAAACATGTACGTTACATGCTAAACCGCGTTTACTCAATTTTCGGGACGAAAATTCTTTCAACATGGGGATAATGTGATATCCTGGGTTTTTCGGATAACTTACACGTGACACTTGTCGAATAATATGTGTGCTAAGTATTAAACGTGCATGGAATGAATACGTGATGAGTGTTTGTGTGATTGTTTAGTTATAAAGTAATTATTGTAGATATGTACACGAACCGAACCGCGACACGAACGAAAGAGATTCATGGTGACCCTAGGAGTTAACAAGTTTTAAACTTTAACTCGAGTCAAGTCCTCGGCCAAGATCGAATCCAAACCAAGAGCAAACCTAAACCCTAAACCAAAACACTCTCGGCCGAGATCAAGTTCAAAAACCGCGAGTTCAAACCCAAACCGAATCCACCATAGTACTTGGCCGTGAGATCACATCCAAACCAAACTAACTCACCCAAGTCCCTCGGCCATAAACCCCAAACCAAACCGTAAACCCTATCATTGTTGCGCTTATATATATACAACACCCATACATACTCTTTCACAATCCGAAAACCCTAACAAACAAGACAGCCGTCGCAGCTTGTTCTCGCTTATTGTGATCGCAATCAGCTGTTTTCTTGTTCGTTTAATTCTCTCGGTCACAGCAGCAACAACAATCTCCATCTTCACCTTCATTCAAATCGCGAGAATCAGTCTTTGTTCACCTCTGGCCGATCAAACATCCACTTTATCAACAAGCCCTTCTCGGTCGCGAATTACTTTCAAGCCAAATCCATTCACATCCAAGTTTCGGCCGCTTACCTTGTCACTTAAGGTTAGGATTTATCTTTTGTTGCTAGATCATGTTCGGTTATACGTGTTTTGAGTGTGTTGTGTTCGGATTTGCATAATAGAATAAGATAGATGATTGTATTGTTTCGGATATATATATATACATGCTTGAAAGAATTGATATAAATGTTTCGGATACATGTATGCTCGAATGGCTAGTTGTTTCGAAGTTATGTGTCTTGATTGTTGCTGTTCTCAGGTTGCATGATGATATAGTTTCGGATTGGTAATACAAGATTTAGAGTTGGAATGAGTTTTAAAGTTGAATACATATAGGCTGTGTTTTGTTTATAATAACTAGAAGTAAGAACTAGAGTTTGCATGGATGAGATATTGGTATTAATCTAGGATTAGAAATCGGTTTTAGATCGTCTAGATTAATCGCATGAACGGGATTACACGAGTTTATTATAAAGAGATGCTGAAACAGTCTGCTGAATAATAGTTACAGCCGACTTCATCTGGCTGTAACTCGGTCGTTAGTTGTCGAAAAACGGATTTTCTGATGTCTAAAACGTGGAGATTTGAATAAGGAATCTAATGGCGCTGGGATTCATAATTTTCTGAAGTCGTTTGATATTTTTAAAAGGCTAAACAAGTTCAGTAGCTAAAGCTGTGAAAATTCTGGAATTTTGTTGGTTGTTTATCAAGCTAGATTTTAAAATCAGTAGGGAGTTGAGTTATGATTTTTGTACAGCAACTAGGTATAGAAATTTCCGGGCAACTCCAATTGGAATTTTGTTAATCGGACGATCAGTGATTTCTAAATAAATTCTTCCGTGGACTGCAGTCAGAAAGCGGTAAATCTGACTGCAGCTTAGTGAATTAATATTTATGGTAAATTGGTAAAGATTTAGGACTTGAAAAATTATATAAATTTCTATGGTATAAATGTCACCTACTGTAAAAATATGGGAATTTTTGGAATGATAGAACTATTTTATAAAAATCCTAGAAGACAGCTGAATAATTGAGTGTTAAGCAGAAAGTTGATAACTTGTGATTGTATGCATTAAAGTGTTGCATGGAATTGAAACATGTTCATGACAAGTTGTTTGATTTCTATGATCACATGAGAATACTTGCATGCATATTTGAGTGTTAGATATGTTGTTGGTATGTATCACTTTGTGAGTAAATTGTGTGTGGAATTTGTATTGGTGTGATTACACACTGACGTGGAATTAATTGGTTTGTTAGGACGCAACTAGCGGTCCCATCTCTTATAACATCTTTGCTACACTAACCGAGCAAATAAAGGTGAGTTCACGGCCCCTAACTTTATCCGGTTTTTAAACAACAGGGGGAGAAACATGTATACACTATCAAACTCAAACTCTTTACGTTATACGAATTTAACGTCACATAACTATACGGTAACTAAGTTAATGTTAATGTAATGTTATGGGCACTAAGCAGCTTTATCACTTAAGTCCTCGACAATCTCCTCGGATCGTTAGTATTTGGGTTAAATAGCGGGGGAATTATAAGTAGTACTACTGGGTCTGACGAGCCCCATCCGAGCTAGTCGCGCTAGCCGACCGGGTATGGTCAACGGGTGTATGATTGGCCTAACATCGCCATGGTCATGTGATAGGCCTGGCAAAACGGAGGCACAACTGTCAGCTTCGATCGCGAACACTTAGTGACATGACTTTAGGCTAGCTACCTATATACATTAATATTGAACTTAATTACGGAACAACTTAATATTCCGGGTTTGGAATATTGGAAACATCAACTTATTATCCCGGGTTGGGGATAATGGAAACAACAACTTAATATTCCGGGTTGGGAATATTGGAAGCAACAACTTATTATTCCGGGATTGGAATAATGGAACTGATATGTTATCCCAGGTTGGGGATAACGGAGTAATCGAACTATAACCGAACAAACGAATTTATGAAAACCTGTGAACTCACTCATCTTTAATGTTGACACTTGTTTCATTACATGTTTCTCAGGACGCTAGGAGCTCTAGGTGCACGCACATGCATTGAACAAGACATCTTTTATCGAGTCTTATTTATTAATATTGTTTTGGGATTTTTCATTTGTTTTGGCGTTTGTGTTGGCGCCGCTTCACTACTTATTATTGCTTCCGCTCAAACTTTAAAAACTGATGCTCATGCTAAATATTGGTAATATAAAATCGACAACAAATGATTTTGGAAAACGTATTATCAAATCATATAGAGTCGTTCGACGTACTAGTGTTTTAGATTCTGGTTTGTTCACACGCCTCGCGGTAAAACTCTGCAAGTGGAAATTGAGGGTGTGACACTTGATCTCACAATCATAGTCATTCAACAGTTCCACCCAACGTCGTTGGCACATATTCAATTCCTTTTGGTTGATATATGTTGAAGACTTTATGATCCGTGAATAGGGTACACTTAGTGGCATATAAATAATGACACCAGATCTTCAAGGCAAATACCACTACACCTAATTCTAGGTCGCATGTGGTATAATTCCTTTCATGAACTTTCAACTGACGTGACGCATACGCAATGACTTTTTCACGTTGCATTAGCACGCAACCTAAGACTTGATGCGATGCATCACAGTACACCACAAAGTCATCAGTACCTTCTGGGAGTGATAATATCGGCGCCTTACATAATTTCTGTTTAATACTTGGAACGCTGAAACTTGTTTTTCTCCCCAATCAAACTTTCTATCCTTCTGTGTAAGTGAGGTTAGCGGCTGAGCAACTTTTGAGAAGTTCTCAATAAATCTTCTGTAATATTCCGCTAAACATAGGAATTGTCGTATTTCCATGGGGGTTCTTAGCGTGGTCCAGTTCTTTATAGCCTCGATCTTTGAGGGGTCGACGTGCATCCCATTCTCGTTCACCATGTGACCGAGAAACTGTACTTCATGAATCCACAATTTGCATTTCGAGAACTCGGCATACCATTGCTCCTTCTTTAGCAACTCCAGTATGCTTCTCATGTGTAGTTCGTGTTCTTCCTCAGGTCGCGAGTATATCAATATAACATTGGTAAAAATGATCACGAACTTGTTGAGGCATGGCTTACATACCCGGTTCATCAAATCCATAACTACCGCAAGGGCGTTTGTTAGACCAAAAGTCATAACAAGGAACTCATAATGCCCGTAGCGAGTCCTAAACACCGTCTTACGAATACTTTCTTCTTGGATTCTTAACTAATGATACCCGGATCTTAAATCCATCTTTGGATAAAAATTTGACCCTTGTAATTGATCGAACATATCATCAATCCTCGGTAATGGGTACGGATTCTTGATGGTTAACTTGTTTAGTTCTCGGTAGTCTATGCACATTCGGAAGGTTCCATCCTTCTCCTCGACAAAAGGCACCGGAGCTCCCCATGGCGAGGAACTCGTTCTAATGAATCCTTTGGCTAACAACTTTCAAAGTTGTGTAGATAGTCTTTGCATTTATGACGGAGCTAATCGGTATGGAGGCTTCGCTAGTGGTGCGGCTCCTGCCACCAAATCAATGCGAAAGTTGGCCTGTCGTTGCGAAGGTAAACCAGGCAAGTCTGATTGAAAGACTTCGGGGGAATTCCTTCACAACGGTTATTTCCTCCAATTTTTGGCTCCTCATTTTCCTTATCGACTACGTGTGCTAGAAAGGCTATTCAACCTTTCTTTAGGCACTTCTGGCCTTCATGAAATTATTGATTCGTAAGGGCGTCTCATGCTTCTCTCCGTGTACTACAAGTGTTTCTTTGTCTGGCCGGGGGATGCAGATAGTTTTCTCAGGATAACCTACTTCCGCTCCATTATACGTCGACAAGTCTATGCAAAAAGCTACACCGTAACAACCAAGATAAACGGGTAAAAGATCTATATTAAACTCTTGTTCTCCAAGTTCCAAAGTGTATCCTTTTACAACTTCCCCTGACATTGACTAATTTACCGTTGGTAAATCCTATAGAATGAGGGAACATCTATCTTACTTGACTCTAGGTCGCGTATATTTTGAATTTTATGAAGATAAACTAAAATCGGCAAATGTATCAAACAAGATGGATGCGAGATGTTGGTTAATAGGAAACGTGTCAGTGATCTTTTAATGATTCCTCATTACTCAAGGATCAAAATAGTGCATCTCAGATCACCATCTCAGATAGCAATTCGGATTACCATCTTGGACTATTGTTTCGAATTGGGTACTATTCCGAGTTGAACTCGAAAAAAGTGGGAAGTTAACCAGCTGAGTACTAAACGTTTTGGTACATAGAAATTGGTCCATAAACAATTTTACAAACCGATTGCATGGTTAGAATCGTGTGATTTTTTTATGAAAATTTTTTTTGGACGTTATATATCATTGGATTCGCATCGATGAGACGAATCTAACGGCTAATTTCCACTAGCTACCTTGATAACGCGTCTAATTTACAAGACTCTAATTCGGTATAAGCTTAACACCTAAAGACACTAGCTAAGCTCAGTGTTGGTACAAAAAAATTGACACATAATGAATGTAGAGTAGAACATACGCAAGAAGACATTAGGATCTTATGGGGTATCCATAGTTTCTGCTCACCAACACTTTAATTCACTTGCCTGATTCATTCTTGAGACGTTCATGCTCGAAGTGGCCTTCATGCCACACTTAACATCCTTGTTCTTGGTTGAGTCTTACTAACTTATTGGTTTATGTTTTGTGTCTTCATTCACCACACTTCTACTCTTGGCACTTTTGCAAGTGCCCTCTTGAGGAAAATTTTCACTTATCACTTTTAGGATTTCAGTAACTTATCAGCATATTTCTTGGTGCTAGCATCAATTATGGCAGCAATTGCCTTCGTTTCTATCATCACGGGAGTTCCCTTTTGTTTATTACTCACTCTCGATCCTGCCTTAAGGGGTGAGTATTTTCGCTTCCCGTCGTTAGTAGATTCCACATGCGTTTCCTTCCTTTCCACACGTTTCTTTGATAATTTCCCCTTCTCACCGCTCCTTGGTGAGACTAACTACGAGAGTTACTGTTTGAGTGATGAAGGTAGGGTGGGATGATGTGGTCATCTTTTGGTTCTTTGAGGCTAAACCCCAAATGTAGCGCTCGATACGTTGATTTCAGGTGTTCCCCAGTATGGAACAACCCCTGAGAGATCGTGAAAGCGTCGAGTGTAACCAACAACGTTGGCTGCAATCATGATCAAGTTCTAGGATCCCGTTTCTACCTTGGAATTCCAGTCAGCAAGTAATACTCTTCTCGCATAAGATTTTTGAGTTCTTCCCATGATGACCTCTCCGTAGTATCACTCCTTAAAGTTTCTACTTGAGGATTTCACCAAGTTACTGTTGCATTCAGCAAGAGACTCTTTGTTTACCTAATCGTTTATTCAGGAGTGCATTTACTAGCATTACTAACCGATGTTGTCTTTATTGAGCGGACCTAACCTACCGCACCTCTCGCACCAATGAGGTCTCGCGGCTTACCATCCGGGAGGGCCTTAGAATTTAAAACCTTGATTGATCGCATCTTCAGGGGTAGCATTGCCACCCGTTCCCAATCTATTGGGATCCGAACCATTTGAACTACCGGTACCACCAGTACCGTTACTAGTGTCGACTAAGTTACCCTCGTGTCGTGCAATTTCCGCAACCGTATGTCCTTCCATAAGAACTCTAGTTCGGCTTACCTAGTAAGTCATGGATTAACTAACCCTCTTTGGGTGTAGACCTTCCTTTTGGCGCCACGTTTCTTCTTAATACCCAAGATTAAGAGAAGCCAAACATATATTTGGGTAAATATAGTCTACCATGCGCCTAAGGATAAAAAGTGCCATCCAAAATTATTGGTACCTCTCGCGTGTATCGTCCAAATGTCTAATTGGAAAGGAAATAACTCGTTGAGGAGGATAAACCAAACGGTCATCTCCAACCTTATAGCATGTATTCCATACTTTGTGGACTTCGATCGTCCAAAGTAGGAAAAAAAATCCTTCGCCACACCAATCCGTATGACGAATACGTTGATATCCCTTGAGCTCCACGAGCTCCAGCTAGATTGTTATAATTTCCATAGATATCGAATAGAATGCAATGAGGGTGTTAAAGCATGGCTCGTGCCATACCATCCCTTGGAATAAGACAAATGTCAAATGACGGAGTTTAATGTAATCTCTTTCCAATAAATAAGATGAGGTACCATAGACACCATGGAACCAACCGAAGTACAAGAACTCTAGACCTTTGAGGAAGTATCCTCCTTGGTGGTTTTTGTTTGTTTAGATGATTAGTCTCAATCGACTCGTGGTGTAGATCGAATGTTAGATGCGAACAGATATGTGTGGTGTTTCTGTATCGTAGGGTGTTATAGCAACCACCCCGTTTAGCGTCCCACTAGATAGAAACTCGAACAACTTAACAATTTCGAATGGCTAGTGATCATTAGCTTGACCCACATAGTCCACCAGGATTCTCATCTACTGCAAGTTATTATTACGTGGACCCCCCGTAATAATAAATTGCCTTGCATGGTCACCTAGTGTTCAACCGTTCAGAGACGACGATCAGTCAGAGAGAGGACGCTATTGTCTACATACCTTCAACATATAAGGGACCTTCGTGATGGTCCACGTGCTACGTCCCTTGACATTACTCGCGAAAGGCATGTCGTTATACAGATTTAGAAATAGAGAGAATTTGCAACAATAACAACTGGAGGGGCACCTTCAAGATGAGTACTTCACCTTTCCTTGTCTAGACGAGAGTGTCGTTATTAATGATATGGGTCACTGGGACCTCGTCCCGCGAATAGAGTTGTCGTCCAAGGCTACCAACTCCGCCTCTTCGTCACGACCGAAGCCAGGCATCTCCGTATCCGCGGGAAAAGCAACCACCTTATGTGGAATCGATCCTAAGGTCTCACTTAGGAACCACGTTCGCCATAAGCTCCGCAATAGACGCGAGGTCGATATTCTCATTGTGCGAGTCAAGGATAATAATAATATCCATAGTCGAAGGTATTTCTTTCTTGGCAAAGTATTCCGTACAACACATATATAAATAAATTATATATATAATCACATAAAATCCCATCTAGCCAGGATTTCTATCTTTTGTAACGTGCCCATGACACATAGTCTTGTAATGTAATGTGTCTATTTCTCATAGACTAATCATGTATTGATCCTTTTTCTTTACTTATGGCTGAGCTCGGGTGATAGATCCTTATGTTATCGTGACACAATGAAAACATTTTTTTGTTATCTTGTTATAATTCCAAAACATTTCTATCATGTTTTAAACTTTGTTTTCATGTGTGAGCCCCTGGTGATTGTAGACCAAACTTTAATAAAATGTTTTTCGCCAATTCACTACAATGGGAGCTCTGATACCAGCCTGTCACGCCCTGGTCGTAGCGGAAGCACAAAGGTATGACTATAAGGTAATCATTGCATCTAATCATGTAAACAACTGTAAATCAACAACGATGCCATGCTTGTAGTAACTTGCAACCAATGTTTACAAGTTTCCAAAAGTGAAATCATGGGTTTCCAAATAATTTCACATTGTCATAAAAAATATGGTTTGAAATACATTACATCATAATGAAAGATTGTTTTCATCGTAAAAGCACATTGAGGTTTTGACTCCTATATACCCATAGGAGGTTGGGATATAAGAGACAAATCCTCCAGAAGATGGCATTCGTTGTCATGTCATTTCCCATATCCCAGAGTGTATCACCAGCTCAAGTCTTGTGTCCTGAAATACATGTAATTTTAAAAAGTCAACATAAAGTTGGCGAGTACATGTAGTTAATGTTTTCATATAAAAATGCCATTCTTGAAATCCAGTAATGAAATCCAAGTATGTTATTAGCATCATGGCGTTCTTGGGATCTATCAGTGTGTCACGAGCACCCTGACTTATATGTACCATAAGTAAGTAACCAAACCGAGACTTCTTTGACATCATTGGGATCACAAAAGCACTCCTAACCGGTTATCATACCAGGAGTGGAGGGGGTCTCAAACTCAATAGATCTACCTCTTTTGCACCTTGGTCACTATGTAATTAGTGCTTACTATTGTCATCCTCCTACTTATGCACAAATGATCCTATTATCAACTGAACCCATAGCTAACATACTATTTGTTATGACATGTATTTCCCCTCGATAGTTTGTAAAACAAAACTTTGAAATCAATGAAAGGAGGGACATGAACTCATAGTTTTGCGTTCCGTTAAGTCGTACTAATCATGGCCGGTGTCCGTACACGTGTGTAACCTACATGTGTATTGAGTTTATTAGACACCTAGGCCTCAATGGACCTTGTACTCATTATTCATCCTGAATTCTTGTTATGCATTTCTTTGTTATGATAGAACAACTTTTAAATGTTATCATATTGTTGGTAGTTTGTTTGTTCGATTAATATTGTTATATATATTTCTCAATATATATATATATTGTCGTTTTCAGATCGTGTGTGAATTGGGCTTTGACCTTCACATGTCCTCATGCCTTGCACGCGTGTCATTGGGCCTTGCCCATGTTTTCATGTCATTGAGCCTAGCCCATTTTTTCATGTCATTGGGCCTAGCCCATGTTTTCTTTGTCATTGGGCCAAGCACATGTTTTCTTGTCATTGGGCCTAGCCCATGTTTTCTATGTCATTGGGCCTAGCCCATGTTTTCTATGTCATTGGGCCTAGCCCATGTTTTCTTGTCATTGGGCCTAGCCCATGTTTTCTTGTCATTGTGCCTAGCCCATGTCTTTTATAAATTTTGGGCCTAGCCCACATTCGTTTTTATAAGCCCATTATTTTATAACCTTATATTTAGAATTATTACTAAGTATTAATGTATAAGTATATATATGTGCCTTATTTTCAGATTTTGATTTCGATAACATATATGTTTATGTTAAATGTCTAAAATATATATTTTAGACTTGTCATCGTCGTCGTTCACTACACGCTTTTTCCTATCGCAAATCGCCAGTCGTCGTAATAGCTTTTTGTATCGGCGATTTATTCGCTGGTCGTCGATGCGATGGTGTATTTGTGAACGTTCGCCCATCATCCGCATCGCTTCGTTTGTCCGTTTATTGTTTCGACGTATTGTGAGAATATATTGGCTTATGTCACCAACACTTGGTATTATTTTCAAGTGGTTGTATTTTTGTGGATGATTGGATATTTTTATTGTGAATAACCTAAGCTTCCAAATACATACACATACAATACACATATGTATTTATACAACATTCTTGGTGACAAAATATGTATACCTATTTTTATTTTCCCAAGTATGTATGTATATATATATATATATATATATATATATATATATATTTATAAGAGTTACTTATTTTCTTTGTAAAAATATATATATATAAGCTTGTTGAATACTTGGGTACTTAGGGTTTAACTCTTGTCATCAAAGCTTACTTAATGACGATTTAAGTTACTAATCACATTTAGTCCCGCTAATCACCCCTTTAATCATGTCTTAATTGCGATTAGATTTTTTTAGAAAATCTCGCCATAGTTTCCCCTAAACTATGGCGTTTTCCACGTTTTAAAAACGTATTTAAAACCTGTTTAAGCTCATAATCAAGATCAACAATCCATCACATATCTTCCTAATATTTATTTTACAACATTAATGTATCATCATCCATGACTTTTTAGTGTTAAGAATCCTATTAAAACATGATGATATTTTCAATATTTATTAGCACTTTTAAATCACCATTTTGTTATATCCTTCAAATCAAGTTCATTTCTTTCAACCTCTTGATTTCTATACTTTTTAAGATGGTTACATCTTAAATAATAATGTTTATTTCTTATAAAAATCATTCATGTGTGGTAACATTATCTTTAAGTTGTAGTAATCTTCATGGATGATGTTGTTGATGATCTTGTTTAGATTTAAACATTATCATGTTTAAATCTTCATTTTCATACTTTATCATACAAGATCATCTAGCTTTTATACCCTACTTTAACCAAAACAACATCAACATGCTAACTAACTACCATATAAACACATAATCAACACAAAATGAACAATATTTGGTGTTATTATTAAGGTGTGAGTTAGGGTTTTTGGTTCATCTTTTCTTCATTTTCAAGATGATCAACTTGTACATCATTAATCTAGACATAAAAATAAGCTAGATTATGGAAGAATTTGCCTTACAATGGGTGCACAAGTTTAAGATGTTCTAGGAAGAAAATGAAGCTCCAAAATGCCTCCAATACTCCTCCACCCTTCCTAGCTCCTTGAATTGCTTTGATAGGGTTTTAAAGTGAGTGTAAGGCGGCGTTTAATGGTGGCTAAATGGTGGCGTAGAAGGTGGTGGTGTAGCCGTGAGTTAGAGAGGGAGAGATGGGTAAGATGGTTGCTAATTTTTGAGGTGAAAATGATAAGGAAAAGTGTAGGTTAAGATATATCTAATCATCATCTATCAAATCCTCATCACATCAAGTCACAAATCAAAATTACACACACCATGCTTCATATCCACCATTTTCAACAAAATCAAGCGGGTGTGGGACCCACTTGAAATTGTAATGATGAGGGGGGGGGCTAAAGTGTAAATTTTTATATAACACATGTTTATTTGAAGATATTTTGGTAATTAAGTTAAGTGTTGTGCTTAGGGGTTTGATCTTGTATCCTTAGCATACAATTAGGGTTTAGGGTATTATTAAATGGTAAGTAATCCACTTGATCCTCCAATATAAGTTTCGGATGACGGAAATGTCGCTAGATCGTTCATCGACGCAATAATCGCTAATAAACGAACTTATTTATTTAGTACCAGAAGCTTTTGTTTTCGACCACCACAATTGTCATGGTGTCTACTTGGTGCATTTCCGACCTAAAATATGCATAATTAGTTCGCTAGGATAGCCAAAATGCCTTTCGTTCGATCGTTCGCTCGATATGGACACTTTTATATCCTGCCGTCGAACTTTTCCGAAAATTGTGTTTGCGTGACCTCATGTTAGTTGAATGGATTCCGAGTTTCAAATAAGGCTTAACTAGTTCGCTAGATGCACGAATGAGGCTATCGGCCACTAAAACGTTCGTCGTTCCGACAAACAGTCGCCTTCCGGTCGCATTGTGCACTGTATGCCGAATGACCGGAAATGATGTCTTTTGTGCATTCTTTCTACTCTCACATTGTTTCAGGATGATTAACATCACTGTATTATTATTCTCACATACGGAATCCACCGAATTAGAGTTGCGGACAAAATGACATTTGTCGCCTTTTTGGTCGAAACGGACAATTTTGCAATTTAGGCGTTGTACCGGAAAGTTATGTATTATTGTATTGGTTGATCTCAGATAAGTGTTTTCATTTATATATGGACTCAGGTATGGCATTAACATACCGTTGTTCCTTGTTCTGGTTCGTTCTAGCGGATTTACCGACATAGTTAATGTAACCGCAATTAGTGAGCCCAACACTTTCTACCAACACTTTTAGGGCATCGTTTTGGTTTGTTCCGCGTCGTAACGGCAGTATATGTTATGATCAGATTTACTTGTCCTAATACTTAGGATATGACGTACGACTCAGTTACGCAATTAAATTACGATAATATGCATGAGATTATGAACTACAAATAGTGATTAAATTGTATGGAATTAACAGTTATTTTGCCATTTGTCACAATACTCACGCAAAACTTTATTTTATTTTTTTGAACTATAATCCGAAATTCAATATATGTTGATCAATACAAACTCTCATTTAACATGTTAAATTTATTTATTTTAATATGTTGAATTTTAAAAAAATCTATTTCCTTCATATGGTACACAAATTCCCATACCATACCAAATCCATACTCACATAAAACTTTATTTTAGTTTTTTTAACTATAATCGAAAATTCAATATATATATTGGTCAATAAAGTTGAATCAAATATTGTTGATCAATACAAACTCTCATGTTAAATTTATTTATATTAATATTAATATTCATATTTTGAGTTCTTATAGACTCCATTTCCTTCTTCCCGCTACACAAATCCCCTAATCCCTATCAAATATATTCTCAGGCAAAACTTTATTTTAATATATTGAACTCTAATCCGATATTCACTATATGAATTGGTCAAATACAGTCTAACCGAATGTAGTTGATAATTGCAAACTCCCAATTAACATGTTAAATTTATTTATTTTTATACGTTTTAGCTCGCAGATGATCCATATCCTTCTTCCCGCTACACAAATCCCCTAAACACTACCAAATCCATTCTCACGCAAACATATATTTTAATATTTTGAACTCTAATTCGCATATCATTATATAAATTGGACAAATAAAGTCGAATAAGATATTGTTGATCAATGCAAACTCTTATTTAACATGTAAATTTATATATTTTAATATTTTGAGCCCAACATAGTCTTCATTTCCTTCTTCCCGCTATACAAATCCCTCAAACCCTACCATCCTTAGGCAAAACTTTATTTTAACTTTTTGAACTATATTCTGAAATTCAATATATTTGGTCAAATAAAGTCAAATCAAATATTGTTGATTAATACAAACTCTCATTTAACATGTTAAAATTTATTTATTTTAATATGTTGAGTCCGTAAAGAATCAATTTTCTTCTTATAGCGACAGAAATGCCTCAAACCCTACCATATCCATACTCACACAAAACATTATTTTACCTTTTCGACCTATAATCGGAAATTCAATATATAATTTGGTCAAATACAGTTAAATCTAATATTGTTGATCAATACAAACGATAATTAAATATGTAAAATTTAGTTTCTTAATATTTTGAGGCCGCATAGACTCCATTTCCTTTTCCCGCTAAACAAATCCTCCGAACCCTACCAAATCCATCCTCATGCAAAACTTTAATCCTCTATTCATTATATAAATTGGTCAAATAAAGTCGTCTCAAATCTATTTTACAAATGCAAATTCTCATTTAATATATTAAAGTTATTTATTTTAATAGTTTGAGCCCCACATAGACTCCATTTCATTCTTCCAGTTACATAATCCCCCAAACCCTACCAAATCCATACTCACGCAAAACTTTATTTTATTTTTTTAAACTATAATCCGATATTCAATATATATTTGGTCAAATAAAGTCGAATCCAATATTGTTGATCTATACAAACTCACTTTTAACATTTGAAGTTTATTTATTTTAATGTGTTGAATTCGTAAAAAATCTATTTCCTTCATATGGTACACAAATTCTCATACCATACCAAATCTATACTCACATAACACTTTATTTTAGTATTTTGAACTATAATAGGAAATTCAATATATAATTTGGTCAAATAAAGTCGAATCGAATATTGTTGATCAATACGAAGTCTCATTTAACATGTTAAATTTATTTATATTAATAATATTTTGAGTACTCATACCAAATAAATTCTTCCCGCTACACAAATCTCTGAAACCCTACCAAATAAATTCTCATACAAAACTTTATTTTAATATTTTGAACTCTAATCCGATATTTACTATATAAATTGGTCAAACAAAGTCGAATAATCTAGTTGATCATTGCAAACTCCCATTTAACATGTTAAATTTATTTATTTTAATATTTTGAGCTGGCATAGAATCCATTTCCTTCTTCTCGCGACACAAATCCCCTAAACCCTGCCAAATCCATTCTCCCGGAAACTTTTATTTTAATATTTTGAAGTCTATTTCCGATATTCATTATATAAATTGGAGAAATAAAGTCGAATCGGATATTGCTAATCAATGCAAACTCCCATTTAACTTGTTAAATGTATATATTTTAATATTTTGAGCCCAACATAGACTCCATTTCCTTCTTCCAGCTACACAAATCCCCCAAACCCTACAAGATACATCCTCACGCAAAACTTTATTTTAATTTTTTAAACTATAATCCGAAATTCAATATATTGGTCATATAAAGTCGAATCAAATACTGTTGATTAATACAAACTCTCATTTAATTAATTTATTTATTTTAATATGTTGAGTCCGTAAAGAATCTATTTTCTTCTTATAGCTACATCAAATGCCTCAAACGCTACCATATCCATACTCACAGAAAACATTCTTTTAGTTTTTCGAGCTAGAATCGGAAATTGAATATATAATTTGGTCAAATAAAGTTGAATCTAATATTGCTAATCAATACAAACGCTTATTTAAAATGTTAAGTTTATTTATTTTAATATTTTGAGGCCGCATAAACTCCATTTCTTTTTCCCGCTACACAAATCCCCAAAACCCTAATAGATCCATCCTCATGCAAAGCTTTAATCCTATATTCATTATATAAATTAGTCAAATAAAGTCGTCTCGAATCTAGTTGGTCAATGCAAATATTCATTTAACATGTTAAATAATTATTCATTTTAATAGTTTGAGCCCAACATAAACTCTATTTCCTTCTTCCCGCTACACAATCCCCAAACCCTACCAAATACATACTCACGCAAAACTTTATTTTAATTTTTTTAACTATAATTCTAAATTCAATACTAAATCCATTCTCACGGAAACTTTTATTTTAATATTTTGAACTCTAATTCCGATATTCATTATATAAATTGGAGAAATAAAGTCGAATCGGATATTGCTAATCAATGCAAACTCCCATTTAACATGTTAAATGTATATATTTTAATATTTTGAGCCTAACATAGACTCCATTTCCTTCTTCCAGCTACACAAATCCCTCAAACCCTACAAGATACATCCTCACGCAAAACTTTATTTAAATTTTTTAACTAAAAAAAAATCCGAAATTCAATATATTGGTCATATAAAGTCGAATCAAATACTGTTGATTAATACAAACTCTCATTTAATTAAGTTATTTATTTTAATATGTTGAGTCCGTAGAGAATCTATTTTCTTCTTATAGCTACATCAAATGCCTCAAACGCTACCATATCCATTCTCACACAAAACATTCTTTTAGTTTTTCAAGCTAGAATCGGAAATTGAATATATAATTTGGTCAAATAAAGTTGAATCTAATATTGCTGATCAATACAAACGCTTATTTAAAATGTTAAGTTTATTTATTTTAATATTTTGTGGCCGCATAAACTCCATTTCTTTTTCCCGCTACACAAATCCCCAAAACCCTAACAGATCCATCCTCATGCAAAACTTTAATCCTATATTCATTATATAAATTAGTCAAAAAAGTCGTCTCGAATCTAGTTGGTCAATGCAAATATTCATTTAACATGTTAATAATTCTTCATTTTAATAGTTTGAGCCCAACATAAACTCTATTTCCTTCTTCCCGCTACACAATCCCCCAAACCCTACCAAATACATACTCACGCAAAACTTTATTTTAATTTTTTGAACTATAATTCTAAATTCAATATATATTTGGTCAAATAAAATCGAATCCAATATTGTTGATCAATACAAACTCTCATTTAACAAGTTAAATTTATTTATTTTAATGTATTGAATTCGTAAAAAATCTATTTCCTTCATATTATACACAAATCCCATACCATACCAAATCCATATTCACATAAAACTTTATTTTAGTTTTTTGAACTATAATCGGAAATTCAATATATAATTTTGTCAAATAAAGTCGAATCAAATATTGTTGATCAATACAAACTCTCTTTAACAAGTTAAATTTATTTATATTAATATTTTGGGTCCTCATAGACTCCATTTCTTTCTTCCCGCTACACAACTTCACTAAACCCTATCAAATATATTCTCATGCAAAACTTTATTTTAATATATAGAACTCTAATCTGATATTCACTATATAAATTAGTCAAATACAGTCGAACAGAATCTAGTTGATCATTGCAAACTCCCATTGAACATGTTAAATTTATTTAATATTTTGAGCTCGCATAGAATCCATTTCCTTCTTCCCGCTACACAAATCCCACAAACCCTACCAAATCCATTCTCAAGAAAACTTTTATTTAATATTTTGAACTCTAACTCCGATATTCATTATATACATTGGACAAATAGTGTCTAATCGGATATTGTTGATCAATGCAAACTCTTATGTAACATGTTACATTGATATATCTTAATATTTTGAGCCCAACATAGACTTCATTTCCTTCTTCCTGCTATAAAAATCCCTCAAACCCTACCAAATACATCCTTAGACAAAACTTTATTTTAATTTTTTGAACTATAATCCGAAATTCAATATATTTGGTCACATAAAGGCGAATCAAATATTGATGATTAATACAAACTCTCATTTAAATGTTAAATCTATTTATTTTAATATGTTGAGTCCGTAAAGAATCAATTTTCTTTTTGTAGCTACACAAATGCCACAAACTGTACAACATACGTACTCACATAAAACAATATTTCAGTTCAAGCTATAATTGGAAATTCAATATATAATATGATCAAATAAAGTTAAATCTAATATTGTTGATCAATACAAACGCTTATTTAATATGTTAAGTTTCTTTATTTTAATATTTTGAGGCCGCATAAACTCCATTTCTTTTTTCCCGCTACACAAATCCCTGAACCCTACGAAATCCATCCTGATGCAAAACTTTAATCCAATATTCATCATATAAATTGGTCAAATAAAGTCGTCTCGAATCTACTTGATCAATGCAAACTCTCATTTAACATGTTAAATTTATTTTTATAATATTTTAAGCCCACATAGAATAAATTTCCTTCTTCCCGCTACACAAATCCCCTGAACCGTACCAAGTCCATCCTCAGGCAAAACTTTTATTTTGAACTCTAATCCATTAGTCATTATATAAATTGGTCAGATAAAGTCGAATCGAATCTAGTTGATCAATGTAATCTCTGGTTTAACATGTTATATTTATTTATTTTAATATTTTGAGCCCCACATAGACTCCATTTCCTTCTTCCCGCTACACATATCTCCCAAACCCTACTAAATCCTTCATCACTCAAAACTTTATGTTAATATTTTGAACTTTAATTCGATAATCATTTTATAAATTGGTCAAATAAAGCCGAATCCAATAGTTGATCAAGCAAACTCACATTTTACATGTTAAATTTATTTAATACTTGAGCTCACATAGAATCCATTTCCTTCTTCCCGCTACACAAACCCACAAACCCTACCAAATCCATTCTAAAGCAAACTTTTATTTTAATTTTTTGAACTCTAATTCCGATATTCATTATATACATTGGACAAATAAAGTCGAATAGGATTGTTGATCAATGCAAACTCTTATTTAACATGTTAAATTTATATATTTTAATATTTTGAGCCCAACATAGACTTCATTACCTTCTTCCTGCTACACAAATCCCTCAAACCCTACCAAATACATCCTTAGGCAAAAGTTTATTTTAATTTTTGAACTATAATCCGGAATTCAATATATTTGGTCACACAAAGGAGAATAAAATATTGTTGATTAATACAAACTCTCATTTAAAATGTTAAATCTATTTATTTTAATATGTTGAGTCCGTAAAGAATCAATTTTCTTTTTATAGCTACACAAATACCACAAACTGTACAAAATCCGTACTCACACAAAACAATATTTCAGTTCAAGCTACAATCGGAAATTCAATATATAATTTATGGTCAAATAAAGTTAAATCTAATATTGTTGATCAATACAAACGCTTATTTAATATGTTAAGTTTCTTTATTTTAATATTTTGAGGCCGCATAAACTCCATTTCTTTTTTTCCCGCTACACAAATCCCTCGAACCCTACCAAATCCATCCTGATGCAAAACTTTAATCCTATATTCATCATATAAATTGGTCAAATAAAGTCGTCTCGAATCTAGTTGATCAGTGCAAACTCTCATTTAACATGTTGAATTTATTTTTATAATATTTTAAGCCCGCATAGTATAAATTTCCTTCTTCCCGCTACACAAATCCCCTAAACCATACCAAATCCATCCTCATGTAACATTTATTTTGAACTCTAATCCATTAGTCATTATATAAATTGGTCAAATAAATTCGAACTGAATCTAGTTGATCAATGCAATATTTCATTTAACATGTTAAATTTATTTATTTTAATTTTTTGAGCCCCACATAGACTCCATTTCCTTCTTCCCGCTACACATATCTCCCAAACCCTACTAAATCCTTCAGCACACAAAACTTTATTTTAATATTTTGAACTTTAATACGATAATCATTTTATTAATTGGTCAAATAAAGCCGAATCCAATAGTTGACCAATGCAAACTCACATTTAACATGTTAGGTTATTTATTTGAATATTTTGAGCCCATCATAAGCACCATTTCCTTCTTTCCATTACGCAAATGCCCCATACCATAGCAAATCCATCCTCACGCTAAAACTTTCATAAGCATTTCATAGTAAGCTTACTTCACACATGTGATTTCATAATAATGATTTGGGTCTACAAGTTTTATTTATTTATGTCATTACCTATGATGTCAAAAGCCCAAGGCGCACTCAAAGAGCATGGACCGAGCTTGGAGCCCCAAACCTAGGTACTTAAAAAGCGAGTTTTTTAAGCTAAGAGCATAGTATAAAATACCATTTACAGAGGTTTTAGACCTGTTTTGGCTTATTTATGGCTATTTTAGGCTGTTATATATTGATTATATTCTTATTTAGGTTTATTCCAGCCTTACTTGAGGTTTTTTATTTATCATTTTTGGCCAGATGTTGGCCAGGAAATGCCTTACAACAACATCTGAGAGAGAACCTTTCAGGGAAAAACGCATTTGGTACGCTAAGCTGCGCCAAGGCACGCGCCTACATATATGACACATTGTCATACAACTCACTAAACTATTGTGGACATATACATTCCAACCTACATGGGAAGGAAATAGTAATAAGTATTCATTAGATATTCAAACATCACTGAGTTTGTTTCTCAACTGATTTGCAATATCATACTCCTCCAAATTCAATGCTTATTGTAAATAAGAGATAACATGGAACTTGATATGATCATTGTTGCTATGATTCTTATTGTGATCGAGCTCCGGCGTCGATGAATGATTCTCTGGAGGAGCTTCGCCGTGATTCTAGAAAACAGAACCCGGATGAAAGCTTTTCTTTTATTACAGAAATACTCCACATTTTTTCCTTTAATTTTAGCTTAAAAGTTTAGATTCAATCTCATCCTTTAAAATTTTAAATACAAGGGCTCTTAGGTAGGTTCCATGGTTCCCCACTTTTTTAGTGTTCCCCAACGAACTTCACACTATATATATACACACACACACACATATATATATGTGGGTGAGGATTTAGGGAAAACTGGTGAGGATCTAGGGAAAACGCCAAAAAGTGTGAAAACGGTGAGAACGCCTCTCATCCGTTGGAAAAAAAACAATCTATGAATTAGAATGGCACGGTGGAGTTTTTGTAAATAACATCAACTTTATTTCTTGGACGTGCTTTGTAAGTCCCGAATAATCTGGATCCAATAACGATATCAAAACAATCACCAAGGATAGGCAGAATCCAAACTTGATGATATTCAAGAAAAACGAAAATAAGAGAAACGAGAAGAATGAGAATAACACGAAAATCACTTTCAAACTTGCATACGATTCTATTACTACAAATAGCAAAACCGTTTGATACAAGTTCTTCATGTAACACCTCGTAAAATCGTATCCAATAGTATAGTGACACGTGTTGTATTTTTATTTTAGTCTATTAAAGACTAATAATGACTAAAGATGTCAACATGCTTAAACATTAGCCTCTGAGTGACTGATATGTCAACATGCTTGAACTTGGCCTCTAAGTGACTGATATGTCAACATGCCAAGCCTCTAAGTGACATCAAAGTCAACATGCTTAAAATGAGCCTCTAAGTGATCCTTTAGGAAGTCCTAACTCTTATATGTACCACTTGTTATAGGAGAGAGGTTAATTCTGTAAATATATGATAGTTGGATCATGGAGGTGTTAAAAGTGTCAACATGTAAATTTATATCTCTGAGTGACCTTTTAACGAACCGAGAGCTCGATAATGTCCGTGCATACTCCTGTGTATGCCAAATATTGGTTATGGAGGGCTAAATATGCTATAAAGGTGTTTTGGGAGGTTTTATAAGTTGAGGGGCTAAAAGTGTCAAACATTGAAAGTGGCCTTGGAGCGCTCGTTGGGCGCGAGAGGCCAGGCCTGTGCCTCTCGCGGCCTGCCAGAGGACCACATCTGTAGAATTTTTGCTTGGCCTCCACACATGTTGCCAAAAACCATTGTTACAAAACCATGGACTTCCCAACAGCTATGTCATGTTTTAGGACACTTGTAAGCTTCCTCTAACACCCCTTAACACCTGGAATCACCTCCTTCAAGCTCTCCAACTATAAATAGATGCAATGCTTCACCATTTGAACTTGCACCTTTCTTATTTCACATTCTATCTCCCTCCTTTGGAAGTTCCTAACTGAAAGGAGCATCCAACTTAGTTCTACTGCATCTTAAGGATCGCTTGTAAGTGATCCTTTCTCGTGCATTTTCGTTTATAAGCTTTTATAGCCAAAAGTCAAGCGTTTTACAGAAAACGCCTTGACTTTCGGTTAAGACCATTATGGTCCAGCCATTGTTCATAATGAACATGGCTAAGGTGATCGTAATAAGGTAGATGATAATCGCTATAAAGGGCACCTCCTGAAGATCACGTTTGCTAGACCAATTGACGGGTTAAAGTTATTATATTAAAAAGTCAAACAGGCCATTTTTCGGAAATGTTATAATATGAGCTTATATATGTTATGAAACATGTTTTGAGACTTAAACAAGTTGTTATTAATTATTATAACATATAAGAACATGTTCGGCTCGTCAATTTCAGTTCTAGGGTCGGTTCGCAACCGAAAGTCGTGAAGTTTGACTTCTTCTTTGACTTTCGGTTTTGACCCAATTTAGATTAGTTAGCCACTGATCTAAGATTGCATTATGATCGTAATGTAATGTAGCATAACCCTCTGAGGTTATATAACATGATCATAATCAGAATATGAGTTTATACACAAGTTCCGTAATTATGCCATTTTGACTAAAATGCCCTTTTTGCATAAAATGAGGTTCAAATGATAATGAACTTGAAAATGAATTTCCTACTGATGTAATATTATAAGTAGGATTATTCGGGATGTCAAACCAGATTATAAACTGAGTTTATGAACAAGTACTCATATTATGTCGATAAATGACGATAAAGCCCTTGTGGCTTAAAAAATGGTTTTAACCATATCTTTTCAAAGTAAATCTTTTACCTACTGATATGTTATATTAAATAACATATCTAAGACATGCTAACTAGACCTTAACATCAGTTTTCATTAAAACATTGAATAAATCGTCATTTTACGACATAAGCGCCGTTTCGGCGCATAGTATGATGTTAAACTATATTATTCAACCAAGACTTGTTACCTACCGATTTCAAAATTTATTTTAAATATTTTTATAGTAGGTACATGATACAAACTCAGAATCCCAAATAATTTATAAAACTATGTGTAACCAAAATGCCCCTTTGGTGCATAGTTTGGTCAAAAAAGATAAATTACACATATAATCAATATCATACTGATATTATATCATAAATTAAACATTTTTCCAGAATACATATCATCATAACATTAAATTATATTCAAGTTCCTTTTACAACGGTATGAAATTACCAAAATGCCTTATGAGGCATAGTTTCATTTTAAAACCTTAACGGGCATGAAAGTTGATATCCTACTGATATTACAACTTATTTAAAGTATAATGGCATATAGAACTTGTCCACGACTTATCCTGTTACCCGATATCACTCATATGCGTACGGTTAAGTATATGTAACTAGTTTACGAAAGTTAACCGAAACGGGTCTAACCTTGTCATTTAAGTATCAAAATCTAGAATGTTTATAGTTTATCCATATTATACAAGTCAAAGTACTTGTTGGGATTAAACTACATTCTATCCGATCATCGTTTAATCTAGCGTTATACGCTATAATCCAGACTAGAGACATTCTGGTAAATGCTATATGCACTTGGTACTTTTGTGTACGGCTGAGTTATTAAAATCTTGTGTTTAAACGAAGACTAGCTCAAATAAATACTCTCGACTTATTTCCCCTATACGGGCTTGGGTTAGTCGGAAATGGGATCAATCGAATGCCGGATTGTGGCTAGTAAATCCGCATATTCCGCTCTAATCAGTTTTGTTTGATAACTTAAACATCGGGGGTTAACTACCGTGTCCTGGATATCCTCGGCTCATTACATTAGATAATGGTCACGACCTTAGCGCGGGGTGTAGGCATACACTGACAGACGCTCAAATGCAATTACCCACAAAGTTGGGGATAACTCCTTCGTGAGTTCTTAAGTGGTGTGTATGTTAATCATGTCTTGGTTTTCGCACTGGGCCCTGCATGTATGGACAAACAAGTGAATCTGTTAACAAGGTTACAAAGTAACTTTCCCAAGTTATAAAAGATTTTGTGCCAATGTGCACTTAAAACATTTTTTTAAATGGTTTCAAAATGAGTCAGTTGGGTGTATTTACCAGCGAAAGCTGACGTATTTTCAAAAGACTAAGCTTGCAGGTATAATACGAAAATAGGCTGGAAGTGCTGAGTAGTGATAAGAGGATCTTGCAAATCCTAGATTTGCCTAAAGTCTGTTTTACATTCTTTTTGTACAATTTACAATCCGCCTGTGGATCTTCTATTACGAGTCGTCTGTATATTATTTTGTACTTTGAACATTTGGTTTGTAATAGTAATTTAACTCCAAGACTTCCGCTGTACTGTGTTTAATTGACTATGATAGTATCAACGTACGTTACGATATTCCCTACTCGGGCCCACCAGTGTTTAGATTGGCTGTGGAAAGCTGGGGTGTGACAGGTTGGTATCAGAGCCAACGTTTGAGAGAACTAAACACTAACCTTCTTGTGTTTAATCTCAAACTTACACAAGCACATTCCTTACACTTCCGAGTCTAGGCATTGACCTAGGATTACTCATTTCATTATTAAGTTATTAGTATTGTTTTTTATTTGATTTTTAACAGGAAAATGCCACCAAGAGTAAGAGGAAGAGGTAAAGGACCAATGAGGGGAGGACCTTCTAGACATATTCCCTCACATTCCCATCACCCGAACCCCTATGAGGATTCGAGGGATTCATGGCCATTATCGCAGCATTCACCTTCTCATACCCAAAACTATTACCACTCGTGCCATTCACATCATTCACACCACTCTCACCACTCTCATCATTCTTATCATGATGAGTTTAACCCCAACCAATAGTTTAACACACCCCAACAGACCAAAATCCGTTAGACCGACCCAATCCCATGGACGAGTACTCCGACCCATAGATGCCGCCATCAGGATCACACACCCACCCCATCGAAATTTCAAGCGATTTGAACGCTTACGTCGGATCACCATACCAAGGTCCTAATGAATGGAACCAATATTGGAACCAATTCACCTTCACAAACACTCCTTCCCATCACTCCCCAATTCCTCCAGTACAAGAAGATGTCCACATGGAACTGGTGGAATAACCCTAATCACCACCTGAACCGCCAAGGAGGAAAAGAGGATCACGTATGTCGGTATATGCGGGCCAACGGTGGGGATCGCTGCCACCTTTACCCAAACCTTACCCTACCATTCACGAGGACCCACAAATGGGTGGACCCTCAAACGTTTCACTTGTGGTGGAACACAACACCACACCATCGGGTTATAATAACCCTATCCCAACATACCCGGGATACATCTGGATATGATCCGTTTAACCCATCTACACCCGTTGATTACCAAGCATTGTCGCATGACCATTACATGCAAGCAATCATGCATAATGCAATTTACCCGTCTCCTTTCCCACCTGCTTATCCACCTACTGGATATCCAAGTTATGGATACCAATATCCTATTATGCCACAACCACAACCATCACCTCCGCCACCACTCGAGGCCATCAATGAGGCCTTGGAATGAATGAAACAAATGTAACAATAAGCGGAGAAAATAGAGAAGAAGACAAACAAGTTCTTCAAGAAACTCTCCAAGTTGGTTAAGGGAAAGGAGGACGAGTTAAGTCTCTTCTAATAAAATATATGTTATCCCTACGAGGACATTGTTATTTCTTTAGTCCCTGCGTGGACATTTTTACTTCTTTTAAGTCCTTGTATGGACAATTTGT
Organism: Scalesia atractyloides; assembly: GCA_947069175.1. Lineage (NCBI taxonomy): Eukaryota > Viridiplantae > Streptophyta > Magnoliopsida > Asterales > Asteraceae > Scalesia > Scalesia atractyloides. The sequence goes on along the minus strand of CAMTDV010000001.1, from coordinate 47,735,394 downwards.
TTCATTCATTTCTTTCTAGTATTGTAATTTTAATTGGCATTTAATGAATTACTTTGGAATTATATATATGTATTCATCCTCTTCAAGCGAACATCTTGATTTTACTAAAAAAATATGTTCTGCTATATAATTCCAAAAGACCTTAATGGATTTGATTATGCCAAGTGGCACAGACCACATATTGGCCAAGAAATACTAGTTAAGGATAAAAGGCCTTCTAGGATAGTTAAGGAAAGTTATCCTTCTATCCAGAGGTGGTGGACTAGGTTCAAGCCTCCAAAGTCGTTAAGGTCCAAAGTGACTGGGACTATTAATCAAACATTAAGGTACTGTTATGTTAACATTAAGGAATGTTCATACTCCTAGTAGTGTGACTTGAGGAACCACACTAGCCGTCTAGGTAAAAGGACTACGTCCTAAGACCTATTATATAGCCTATGTGATCAATGTGATCACGGCTAATGTCATCAATTTGACGACAAATGACAGGGCAACGTGCCATATGATATGTCCAAAGTGAGGCTAACGAGCCATATGATATGTCCAAAGTGACAGGCCAAAGTGCCATATTTTGTCCATTTTGGGGACAGGCCAAAGTGCCATAGGCCAACGTGCCATATGTTATGTCCATTAGTGACAAACCTATGAGCTATATATAATTGTCAAACGACAATGAAAGTTGTGACATTACGATCCACTGTCTAATAATATATGGACTACGTCCAGATTGTAATTTGCCTTTGATGGTCCCTTTTGAGACATAGACCAAATATAAATATGATAAGCCTAAGAGTTGTGATGTTATTCACACTAGCTTAAATAGGTGATGGATTGTTATATCCAATGTTTAAAGCCAATATGGTTATTAATACCATGGCTAAGAGAATTTTATTTGGTGATTAGAACCAAAGCTTCAGAATGGCTAACTCGGACGAGGCACAAAGTAGCCACTGGGATGTTGACTCTAATAACGCCAAAAACATAGCCATAAATAACGATGACTTCCAAGCTCGCATAGATGCAGCTGTTGGAAAGGCTATGGAAAAGGCCATAGAAAAACTTATGGAGTCGAGTGCTACATGCTCTATACCCTTATAAATTCCACATTACTCAGCTCATAAGGAGAGCTCTGTTCATTCTTCAAATGCGAAGAGTGAACCAAGAAAATTAGAATTTGCTGATAAGTCCTGTTCTTCAAAAGACAGATGTACCTACAAATATTTCGTCTCCTATAAGCCCCGAGATTTCAATGGGGAAAAAGGAGCAGTAGAATCCTTGAAATGGCTTGATGAGATGGAAACGATTGTGGATACAGCAGTTGTGCTGATAAGGATGTGGTATAATATGTATCACAGTCCTTCAAGGGCGATGCCCTGATTTGGTGGAAGGCCATGATTCAATCTACAGGTAAGGTACAACTGTACAACTTAGGATGGTCTAAGTTTGTCGATTTAGTCAAGGAGACTTAGTGCCCACCTCAGAGTTGGAGAAGATAGAGACAGACTTTTTGACTCTTTCAATGAAGAACCTAGATTGTCGGAAGTATGAATCTGACTTCAATTCCCTGTCTAGGTTAGTTTCCTATTTGATTACCCCTGAACCCAAACGCATTGCGCGTTTCATTCATGGGTTAGCGCTTGAGATAAAGGGGATGGTAAAGGCTGCTCAGCCTAGTACCTATAGGTCCACTGTAGAACTATCTCTCTCTCACCCTAGATTTGGTGAGACAAAAGTCATTTAAAGCTGAGACTAACGGGAAAAGGAAGAGAGAGGATGATAGCTCCAAAAGATTTAATAAGAAGAATAAAGGGAGATTTGGGTTTGGAAAGAACCAAGATAAGTCGGGCGTAACACCGACATGTAAAAACTACAACCGCAGGCATTGGGGACAGTGTAGTATTGATCCACAAGCTAGACCCTGTGGTATCTGTAAGAGAAAGTGGCATAAGACCCTGGAGTGCAAGGATCTTAAGAATGCCGTCTGCTACGGCCGTAGTGAAAAGTGGCATATTAAGTTTAACTGTCCTAAAAACCCCAGAAATAATGCTGCAAGTCCTGGAGAGGCTAAGAAAGGGAATGCACGTGCCTTCCAGATGAATGCCAGGGAGGCCATTAATGACAACAACGTCATAACAGGTACATTCCTCATCAATGACATATATGCTAGAGTTCTTTTTGATTCGGGTGCAGATAAATCTTTTGTTGACCAAAAGTTTAGTAAACTATTAAATTTGCCCATAAGAACTCTAGACATAACCTATGAGGTAGAACTCGCTGATGGAATGTTAGAGAGAACATCTTCCATTCTTGATGGATGTCTTATATCTACTAAGAATCATTCTATCCCTATCTCTCTTTTGCCAATGAAGTTGGCAGGGTTCGATGTTGTCTAGGCATGGATTGGTTATCCCATAACCAAGCTCGCATTGCCTGTGATAAGAAACTCATCGAAATTAAAATCCCCTGATGAAACAATCACCATCCATGGAGATTCACACTACGGGTTGCAAGACAAGGTTTCGTTATTTAAGGCATCCAAGTGTTTGGGGATAGGTTGTGTCATTTACATGGCACAAGTAACTATCAATGAGCTTAAACCAGATATTGAAGACCTTCCAGTTATTTTGGAATATTCCGATGTTTTCCCTGAAGAATTACCAGGCCTACCTCTTGATAGGCAAGTAGAATTTAGAATTAATATCCTACCCGAATCAGTACCTGCAGCTAGGGCTCCATATCAATTAGCACCAACGTAAATGAAGGAACTGAGAATTCAATTAGATAAAGTTTTGGAGAAAGGTTTTGTGGCATCCCGGCTTTTCAGGTATCTTAAACGCGCTACTTTACCGTTATTCATTCCTACGCTGATTTAATTCGGAGAATTAAATTACACGCACGCAATAACTACGCTAACTTTGTGAATCTATTGGGTGAATTACGTGCTATGTGTTATTAGACGTTTGTAGATTTTGTAGATTATTGTATCACGCCTTGATTTCGTGATTATTAGTTTTAAAAAAATAATAAATAAATAGCCGAACCGAACCGAGCCGTGAAACGTGTCGACCTCACCTCCTTGCGGCCCAAGAAAATAACCTAAACTTGAGGCCCAAGCCACTTAACCCAAACCGCCCCCCCCTCATCGCGGTCGCGCCCCCTCCCCTTCTTTTCCCTTGTTATATTTATATGTATGTATGCATGGATTTTTTGTTAAAAAAAACAACAAAACCCTAGAACCTAGAGGAAGGCGACGGTAGCCCCCCCTCCCACGATCGCAAAACCCAACATCCTCCGGATTGATTCCAATCTTGTCCCGGTTCGCTAATCATCATCGTTTCAAGGTTAGGGTTTAATTGTTTTGTGATTCACATTATGGTTTGTGTAATCTTGATCATGATTATGTGTAATGGTAGGATTATTAGTATGAAAAGTATTGTGATTTATGATTAGTTCGGATGATTGTGCGAATCTTTGCGATTGTGATGTTATGTTGATTACTAAAATCATAGGCTGCGTTTTAGCGATAAAGATCATGTTATATAATTAGGGTTTGCATGAATATTGATATACATGATGATATTTGACAAATAAAGCTGTTGTTAATCATTATTACTAAGCGTCATGATCGTTTAAGCATGTTCTAATGCGATAAAAGTCGAAAACAGTTTGCTGAATGACATTTACAGCTAACTTCAATTGGCTGTAACCTGATCATTATCTATCGAAGAGTGGATTTTCTGAAGCCTAAAATGTGTATTTTTAAAAAACGCTTCTAATGGCACCAGATTCAAATTTTTCTGAGGTCGTTTGCTATTTTTAAGTGGTCATTTAGTGCAGCAGCTGAAGCTGCGTAAATTCTGCAGAATTTTCTGGTTGTTTATCGAGTCGGATCTCATACTCTGTAGGTGGTTGGGTCACGAAATTTGTACAATAACTGGAGACGGGAATTCCCGGAAATCTCCCACTGGAATTTTGTTAATTGAATGAACGATGATTTTTAAATAATTTTTCCTGTGGACTGCAGTCAGAAAGCGACGAAACTGACTGCAGCCTAGTATATAAATGTTTATAAATAATTGGTAAAGCGTTAGGACTTGAAAATTTTTCATAAAATTCTAAAGTTTAGTTGACACCTCCTGTAAAAAAATTGAATTTTTGGAATGTTGGAACTATTTTATAAAAATCCTCGAAAACAGCCCAGTTATGAGCGTACAAGCTGAAACATGATAACTTGCGTTTATGTGTACCTAAGTGTTGTATGAGTTAACCTGTGTTTATGACAAGTTGGTTTGATCATTATTTTGTATGGTGATATTTTTCATGCATGATTTTGGTTTCGAATTGGTTGTTGCGTGTGCCGTACTGTGTGTTAGTTATGCTTAGGATTTTGTGTCAGTGTGTTCACACACTAACTTTAAATCGGTTGTCATGTTAGGACGCGATTAGCGGTTCCATCATTTGCTTCTTTTGTGTTATTCTAACCGAGTAATTTAAGGTGAGTTCACGGCCCCTATTTTATCCGGTTTTAAACAACAGGGGAGAAACATGTATACACTCTATAACTCTATCTTTTACGTTATGCGAAATTAACGTCGTTAACTATTCGGTGACTAAGTTAATGATAATGTATGTTATGGTCACTAAGTAGCTTTATCACGGAAGTCCTCAACCAACTCTCGGATCGTTAGTATTGGGTTAGATAGCGGGGAAATTATAAGTAGTACTACTGGGCCCGACAAGCCCCACCCGAGCTAGTCGCGCTAGCCGACCGGGTATGGTCAACGGGTGATTAATTTGGCCTAACTTTCGCCATGGTCAGTGATAGACCTGGCAACACTGAGGCAACAACAGTCAGCTTCGATCGCGAACTCTTATGTGACGTAACTTTAGGCTCGCTACCTACATGTTAACATTGAACTTATTTACGAACCAACATTATTATTCCGGGTTAGGAATAATGGAACTATATCGTTATCCCGGGTTACGGATAATGGGGAAAACAAACTTTTAAACCGAACTTGTGAACTTATAAAAACCTGTGAACTCACTCTTCTTTAATGTTGACACTTGTTTCTTTACATGTTTCTCAGGACGCTAGGAGCACTAGGTGCACTCACTTGCATTTGATCAAGACATTTTTATCGAGTCTTATTTACGAATAATGTTTGGGATTTTTGGTTTTGGCGTTTATGTTGGCGCCCGTTACTTTACTTTACTCTAATGCTTCCACTAAACTTTGAAACTAATACTTCCGCTAAACTTTGAAACTAAGATATTTTGAAAATGATTATGAATGGTTAAACAAATGTTTTTGGAAAATGTTTAAATAAATCATATAGAGTCGTTCGATATTACTAGTGTCTGAGATTCTTGTTTGATCACACGCCTCGCGGTAAAACTCTGCAAGTGGAAATTGAGGGTGTGACAGATTGGTATCAGAGCCTCTAGCTATAGAGAACCATGTTTGCATTAAAAGTAGACCTAAACTATAGCTGTTACACGACACTAGACTTAGTTGGCACCAAACTGTGATATCTTGTTATGTGCTATACTACAATTGTTTTATGTGAGATATATATGTATATTGTTATGCACGCAACTCGTAACTAACTATACCAACCTAGCAGGCAATGTCATCATCATCATCCGACAAATCTCGACAATCAAGGGCGCCGGGGAAGGCACCCATGGTCGAACCCTCACCACCTCATGGCGTGGAGAGACGCTCAGCTGCTAGGAAAAGACTCGCTCTAGGAGGGAGTCGTCCTCCCGTCCGACCACCGCTATACGGGTCGAACCGGTCAACTCGTTAGGAGTAGGGGATGATCTACTTAGGGATATGTTAAGGAAACAACAGGAACAGCTAGAGAGAATGCAGGAGACTATCGAAGCACAAGGATGGATGATACGTCAACTAACTTGTAAAACTGGAAAGCTCGAGGAAGAGCAATATGAGAATAAGAGAGTTTGAAACTTTTTAGCTAAGGATCTTCGTGCTGAGCAGCTGAGGGTTGACTGGCTTGAAGACAGAGTTCTTGAGTCCAGTTGGAGGATTCAAGAACTGGAACAGACTCAAGCACCTGTCCAAGTACCCGCACCAGCACCGGCCCCCCAGCGCCGGTAGAGGAAGAAGAGGAGGATCCAGAGGAAGACCCAGAGGAGGATCCAGAGGAGGACCCGGAGGAGGATCCGGAGGAAGAAGAGCCGGAGCAGGACCCGGCTGTTGAAGCTGAAAACACCGCAGAGGATGACGACAATGATAGCGACTTGGGAGATGGAGACGTAGAAGACTAACTCGTCTCGCCAATCCCCGTTTTGTTTCCTTTAGTTTGTTTGTTTCCACTTATGTTTGAACTTGAAATTTTATAATTAAACTGAGATGTTTGGTTGGTATTTTGTGAGACATTGCAATTTATTTAATCGAATGTTCCTTTTGATTGTTTAATTTGTTGGGTTGACATAACTTGTGTGATTATTGAAGTGTGGAATATGATAACTATATTGGATATATATATTTATCGGTGTGTATTTGTGTTGTCTTGTGAAGATCTGAAATGGCAACTGGTCGTCGCGGAAATATCAACATGTCAACTGAAGAATTGGCCGCTTTAATCCAAGAACACGTGAATGCTGCTCTGGCAGGTGTTCAAAACCCACCAGCAGGTACCCATTATTAAATTTTCATGGGAAAATCTAACAGTTTGGCTAGTAGACTTTCTCGCTGACTACCTATCCTCTATCCTCATGAGGGGGTCTTAACCCCTACAAGATGTTCCCCGATGCAAAACCGAGCAAGTTCACGGGTGTTGAAGGACCCATAGGACTGGTCAGTTGGATTGAAAAGCCTGAATCGGTGTTCGAGATGTGCAATTGCCTTGAAGCCAATAAGGTCAAGTATGCTGCCTCAACGTTGGAAGATGAGGCATTAACCTGGTGGAACGCACAAGTCCAAACACGTGGACTTGTTGCGGCGAACGCAATGGCCTGGACCGAATTTAAGGCCCTAATCAAGGAGGAATACTGTCCGCGGGACAGAGTTCAACAGTTGGAACAGGCGTTATGGAACCACAAGATGGTAGGGTCTGAAATTGAAGCGTACACGGCAAAACATCATGATCTGGTGTTCCTATGTCCCGATCTGGCTAACACCTTCGAAAAACGACTTGAGTTTTATCTTGGGGGTCTGGTCCCTGAGATCCAGGGTATGGTAATGTCTAGCAACCCTACGACGGAGCATCAAGCGATTAGACTGGCGCATAAACTCACCGATAAGGCAGTGGAGCAAAGGAAGTTGCCACCTAGGGGTGCAACTGAAATTGTCCCTGACAACAAAAGAAAATTTGAAGACTCACCTGCTCGACAGTCTTCGTCAGCCCAGCCACAACAAGGAAACAAGAAGCGGTCCAACAATTTCAACAACAATCGGGGTCACAACAATCAGTCTGCCAACAACACCCAGAACTCAAGCGGCTATGCGGGTCGAAAGCCGCAATGTTAAGCCTTGCATAGTAAATATGTAGATTGTACTCACTTTGAAAATCATTTTTTGTATACATAAACCATGTATATTGTTTGAAATCTTTAAAATAATTATCGGCACATATGAATCACCACAAAAAATTTAGAAAATGTAAAAGAGGGGGGCTATGTACTCACTTGGGATTGCGAAAGTGTTCTTGATCAACGAAATAAACAAAGCTCAAACGTGTCCTAATGTGTCAGATAAATATGTTAGCGTGTCGGGACTACATACGGTAGATCGGATACAATGAAGTCTTATAAACCAAATGAGTGTTGGAACTCATGTGATATGGTTTAACAAACTTAACATTCTGATTTGGAAAGGATCGTAAGTGATTTTGACCCATTATGACTCGTTAAGGTAGTTTACGCTACTTTAACGGGTCATTAGCGTAAACGCGTGATCGAACGGTTAAACATGTCCTATGATAAGTCTTAAATGCCCAAGCATGTTTGAAAATGTTAAAACATCAGTTTATATGTCAAAAATTTGGTTACATGTGTTTAAAATGGATTTATGCGCAAAAGGGCATTTTGGTCATCATTTTTTTAAGAACATAGAAGTAACTTATCATAACAGTAACCAAACGATGTGACCATAAGGTATAACCTCAGTAGGTTATTCCCTATATAACTATGGTCACAAATATGTGTTTGGTCGGATCCTAAGATCGACCAAACGGGTCGGATTCGAAAATCAAAGCGGTGGTCCATATCGCTCGACTTACGACCCTAAATACGCACTAAACTAGAAGTGACGAGTTAGACATGTCAAATATGTCTAACTAAGTTTATAAAACTGATTTTGTATCAAAACTTGGTGTTTTGATACCCGAAAATAGTTTCGTCGTAAAATGTACATCATGTGCATTTTTGACCGAAACTTTGACTCGTCACTTCGACTAGTAAACGTGGTAATCAGAAGGTGAAATCGTTAGGGATTATAACCTTCGTGATTACGATCGCGTTTCAAAGTTCAATTGAACTTTGAATTGACCAAATATGGTCAGAACCAAAAAGTCAATCAGGAAGCCAAACTGTTCGACTTTTAGCTCAAAAGAGGTAAAAAAATGAAAGAACTCGGAAGAGTACTTACTCGTGTTGAAGAACACTTTCGGAACTCAAGGTAGGAGGCTTCCAAAGGCTGGAAACAAGCTCCAAGAAGGATAGAAAGAAGAACTTCACACTTTGCTTTGAAGTGTTCTGAAGTAGTGTGAAAAAAATGTAAGAATCATGGGGTATTTATAGTATTTTAGGATTAAGGAGGTGATGACAAGTGTCCTCTAGTGTGGATTAGTGTCGTAACATGTGTCAACACCATATTAAGTGTGGCAAAGTGAGTGCTAGGTGTCAAAAATTTGAGATAGGTGGCAAACTTGGTGAAGAAGCAAAAATATTTATTATTTTTTTGACATTTTTGGCCCTTGGACTTGTATTTTCACTTGTTTGTCACTTTGAACCCTTTAACCTAATATTTAGGTTATATAAAGGTGTTAAGACATGTGTAACTTGGATTATGCCCGAATATGATGTGGATGTCGGTTCGTTTGGTTGTACGGTTACGTGTTTCTCAAAAATGCGTAAAACGCTTTAACGAACACGAAAATGATCGAAATTGTGCAACGATTGACATTTTTGCATTCTCATCAATAAAAATCAAGATTTTATTGAATACAAAATAAACATCGTACTAAATCAAGATAGGAGGATATCTTGATTCGGTCGACACGACCAAAACTTTACAAATGCAACAAACAAAGACCGTACACTTACTGACGTAACTAAGAACAAGCGACACACACAAAAGTGTATCAACAAACACTCCCTTAACTATTGCTTGGTCTTCAATCTTCATTTCTAAGGGCCTGCTTTGGACCATGAGCTTCCGGCGTGAATACCGAACTAAGTCAAACCGTACCGAACTGAGTCGAACTGAACTGAATTGAGTCGCATCCACAGAAATATGCATCAACACTAGACACCAACAGTACTTGGATAAAAAGAAGAGGGATACATAAATTGATGCTGAAGTCGATGTGTTTGACAAGAATGAAGATGATAATGATGTTGATGGTAAGGGTGATAAAATGATGATGGTAAAAAAGATGATGATGACAACACTCAAGTAGGAACAGGTGTGAAAGTGGTGGATGCGAAAGTGAATGAGTCGTTTGATTATGATACTCTTTTGATGGATAATGTGAATGAAGAAAGGGAAGCTGATAAACAGGGTGAGACGAAGGACCCTGTGAATGATGCTGAGCAATCCAAAATTCTCATAGTTGCACCATTAATAGCTATTTCAGATGTGCTAAAACCGAATATTTTCTATCTAGAGCATGATGTTGAAGAAAGAGAATTTGTATATAATTACACTAAGGAAGAAATTGCCAAAATGTTGGGTGTAGATAAAGAATCATTCAAATTTGATTTTGAATATGAACTTAACAACATCCGTGCATCAAAGCCTGAAGATTACGTTTATAAGTATGTAGCTGAAGCTGATAACTACAACAAGGTTGTCGTAGAGGATGATTCTGATGAAAAAATAGAGAAATATATCGGTGAAGCTACAAATGACTTCCCAACCTTCCAAGAGATGTTCAATGACACTACAGATGAATTGTTGAAATGTAGAGCTGAAGAGATAGTGAAAGAAAGCTGTGTGCCTAAGAGATTATCGAAAGAAGAGATAGCTGAAGCTAAGAAGTCTTGGTTTAGAGAATTGCAAAGGAAGGACGTTTAGACGCCCACTAGCCTTCTTTATACATGACCAAGATAAATCTTCGGGGGATTATCTTAGTTAGGGATGGATTGAAGATTTGTATGTATATGCAATCAAGAGGGAATTTGGAGTACAATATTTTAGATACTTAACTTATATTAAGACAATACCATTCTAGGATGTAGAAGAATTGGTATAGACTAAGATGGTAAATTTTGAGATGAAGCTACATGATCAACGATTGTGGAAATTTATCAAGTGTGAAGTTGCTCATAGTTTCAATCACTAGGAATCACATATACTGAAAAGAAAGTCAAGGTTGATTCTATTACAAAGGAGAAGGATGTCACGTTGATTGTTAAACGCCCACGTGCCATGAAGAATATGTCGTTAAAAAAATTGTACAAGATTTCTATGAAATCTTCAAATGGTGGCAATGTGATGAAGAAATAGTTGAGCCGGTGATAGCGTTGAAAAATGAAGGTTTACGGAGAACGATGTGCATACTAGACCCGATGTGGCTAGTTAAGTGTTCTGAGAAAGATGTAGAATATTTTTTATTTAACAAGATATTCGTTCTTTAACAAGATATGTTATGCTAAAGGAATTAATTCTGTAAGAATGTGGTAATAAAAATGGAGAGAGTTAGAACAAAAAGAGTTTATGAAGCTGTTGGTGCATTATGTCTATTGCCTACGTCTAGGATGTGTCTGTATTGTTTATAGGGCTTAAGTGTCGAATGTATATATGTTAAATGTTTATTTTATTCATGTTTGTATGGCTCGTACGAGCGAGATATGTTGGCTCGTACGAGCGAGATATGTTGGCTCGTACGAGTGACTCTTAGTCACTCGTATGAAGCAGCTGCTCGTACAATTCACATCTTTGTTTAAGACACACTCCATTGCGAGTCTTGTCGACCTATAAATAGAGGAGTGTTGTGTCAGAGCTAGCAAGTTCAGTTAGTACGGTGAAGCCCTGCTAGTTTGTTTACTCGCGTCTGTACTTTGCATGTCATTGAATACAATAGAGCAGTTAAACAATAAGTTCTATCTTGTTAGTTTTGTCAATCTCTCTAGCAATGAATTCCGCCTCTGCTAGTTGAGTTAGATCAGAAAAAAATGGATTGCTAATATGATGAAAACATTTGCAATCAGAAGATTTCAATTTATCAATTGGGCACTGACTACTCATTAGACACCGATACCATCAGAAGAACGCAGAAAGCCGAAATCCGAAAGACGAAAGCCGAGTAAGAATTTCTTTGGACGCTGAATGTTATAGTTATAAATTTTTTGAATACCCATCAGAAAAACGCAGAAAGCCGAAAGCTGAGGAAGAATTTCTTTGGACGCTGAATGTTAAAGTTATAAAGTTTTTAAAGACAGGCCAAGATTGCGGCAATATCCAAGGGAGAGTTTGTTGATGCAGATGTCTATATCCTACGTCTTTGGGTCATGTCTTGTTGATGTCATAGGGCTTCAATGTTATATAAAAATGTTTTAATGTATGTGTTGTACACTTCGCACCAAGTGGAGTACCACTTGGTACAAAGTGAGTCACCTCGTGCGAAGTGAAGGCCGACTCGCACGAAGTGTGTGTAATGTGTCACACCCTCAATTTCCACTTGCGGAGTTTTACCGCGAGGCGTGTGAACAAACCAGGATCTGAAACACTAGTACGTCGAACGACTCTATATGATTTGATAATACGTTTTCCAAAATCACTTGTTGTAGATTTTATGTTACCAATATTTAGCAGAAGCATCAGTTTTTAAAGTTTGAGCGGAAGCATAAATAAGTGGTGAAGCGGCGCCAACACAAACGCCAAAACAAATGAAAAATCCCCAAAACAATATTAATAAATAAGACTCGATAAAAGATGTCTTGTTCAATGCATGTGCGTGCACCTAGAGCTCCTAGCGTCCTGAGAAACATGTAAAGAAACAAGTGTCAACATTAAAGATGAGTGGGTTCACAGGTTTTCATAAATTCGTTTGTCGGTTATAGTTTGTTTTCTCCCGTTATCCCTAACCCGGGATAACGTATTGGTTCCATTATTCCAACCCGGAATAATAAGTTGTTGCTTCCAATATTCCAAACCCGGAATATTAAGTTGTTGTTTCCAATATTCCATACTAGGAATATTATGTTGTTGTTTCCAATATTCCATACCAGGAATATTAAGTTGTTGTTTCCAATATTCCATACCCGGAATATTAAGTTGATTCGTAATTAAGTTCAATGTTAATATATATAGGTAGCTAGCCTAAAGTCATGTCACGTAAGAGTTCGCGATCGAAGCTGACAGTTGTGCCTCCGTTTTGCCAGGTCTATCACATGACCATGGCGATGTTAGGCCAATTATTCACCCGTTGACCATACCAGGTCGGCTAGCGCGACTAGCTCGGATGGGGCTCGTCAGACCCAGTAGTACTACTTATAATTCCCCCGCTATTTAACCCAAATACTAACGATCCGAGGAGATTGTCGAGGACTTAAGTGATAAAGCTGCTTAGTGACCATAACATTACATTAACATTAACTTAGTTACCGTATAGTTATGTGACGTTAAATTCGTATAACGTAAAGAGATTGAGTTTGAGAGTGTATACATGTTTCTCCCCCTGTTGTTTAAAAACCGGATAAAGTTAGGGGCCGTGAACTCACCTTTATTTGCTCGGTTAGTGTAGCAAAGATGTTATAAGAGATGGGACCGCTAGTTGCGTCCTAACAAACCAATTAATTCCACGTCAGTGTGTGAACACACCAATACAAATTCCACACGCAATTTACTCACAAAGTGATACACACAAACAACATATCTAACACTCAAACATGCATGCAAGTATTCTCATGTGATCATAGTAATCAAACAATTTATCATAACCATAAGTCAATTCATGCCACAATTTGGTGCACACAATCACAAGTTCTCGAATTTCAGCTTAGCACTTATAATTCAGCTGTTTTCTAGGATTTTTATAAAATAGTTCCAACATTCTAAAAATTCCCATATTTTTACAGTAGGTGACATCTATACCATAGAAATTTATATAAATTTTTCAAGTCCTAGATCTTTACCAATTAACCATAAATATTAATATGCTAGGCTGCAGTCAGATTTACCGCTTTCTGACTGCAGTCCACGGAAGAATTTATTTAAAAATCATCGGTCGACCAATTAACAAAATTCCAGTTGGAGTTGCCCGGAAATTTCCATACCTAGTTGCTGTACAAAAATCATGACTCAACTCCCTACTGATTTTAAAATCCAACTTGATAAACAACCAACAAAATTCCAGAATTTTCACAGCTTTAGCTACTGAACTTGTTTGCCCCTTTAAAAATATCAAATGATTTCAGAAAATTATGAATCCAGTGCCATTAGATTCCTTATTCAAATCTCTATGTTCTAGACATCAGAAAATCCGTTTTTCGACAACTATCGACCGAGTTACAGCCAGATGAAGTCGGCTGTAACTATTGTTCAGCAACTGTTTCAGCATATGATTATCATAGGTTCGTATAAACCGTTCCTATTATTACCCTAGGCGATCATGAACCGGTTTTCTAATCCTAGATCAATACCTATAACAATTCCATGCAAACCCTACTCATTAACTCTAGTTTTTATCAATCCCACATACTCGCAACTTACAAGTTCCGCAACTATTATACATATAAATAACAATCAACTCAGCATATAACATCCGAAACAACTAGTCATTCAAGCATATATATATCCGCACATGATCTTGTAATCAGAGATAAACCTAACCTTGAATAACTAGGTAAACAAGCCGAGGTTTGGACAAAGAGTATCCTGCTGTTCCAGGAAAGTCGCGACCGAGAGAATGTTGATAAAGTGGGCTGTTTGATCGACTAGAGGTGAACCAAGACTGATCTCGCGATTGAATGAAGGTGAAGATGGAGATTGTTGCTGCTGCTGCGACCGAACAAGTGAACCAGACTGAAAGTGAACCAGGCTGTTCGCGATCAATGGAGCAAGAGTGAGGCAGTTTGCGGTTGAATGGACTGAACAAGGGCTGATCAGATTGGGATGAAGGCTGTTTTGCGATCGCCAGGGCTGAGAACAAGCTGCCGACGGCAGTCTCCTTCTAGGGTTTGTGTTTGTGTATGAAACATGTATGGGTATGTGTATATATATATATAGCGCAAAGAGATGAGGGTTGCGGTTTTGGTTAGAGCTTGTGGCCGAGGGACTTGGGTTGGTTTGGGTTTGAGTTTGATCTTGCGGCCAATCGTTTTAATTTAAGGTTTTGGTTTTGATCTTGGCCGAATAGTTAGAGTTTTAAGTCTAGGTTTGATCGTTGTTTTCTTTTAGCCGAAGACTTGGGTTCAAGGTTTAAACTTTGTGAACTCCTAGAGTCACAATGAACCAAGGTTGGAATGTGTCGCGGTTCGGTTCAGTTCGTGCACATATCAACTCTAATTATTCAATCACTAAAACAATCACACAACACACATCACGTATTCATTTAACTCGTGCACGTTTAATACTTAGCATATACATTATTCGACATGTGTCACGTTAAGTATCAAACCGGGTATCATACCATGTTGAAAAATTCGTCCCGAAAATGGTAACACCGGGATATACATTAACTACATGTTTAGAATGTGCCCACAAAATTAGTATACCGTTATAGCATGTAACGTACATGTTTAAAGTGCCACGCACAAAGAGTTATTCTTAATGATGTACTCAACGTACAGAAGTTCCCAATGTCATACACAAAAATCAAGGCCATGCAAAGATTAGTCAACAATAGTACACGAAAGTATAAGAAGTTTCCAGGTTGTCACATCATCCCCATGTTGAAAGAATTTTCGTCCCGAAAATTTAGTTACTGGTATCGTTAGTTTGCTACTCAGTTGCGAAGAGATGTGGGTATTTGCTTTTCATTTGGTCCTCTCTTTCCCACGTGAACTCCGGTCCACGCTTAGAGTCCCAACGAACTTTAACGATTGGAATCTTGCTGTGCCTTCGAGTCTTGATCTCACGATCCATGATCTCAATAGGCTTTTCCACGAAGTGTAGTTGTTCATCCACTTGGATCTCATCCAATGGAATAACTAAAGTTTCATCTGATAGGCACTTCTTCAGATTTGAAACGTGAAATACGTTGTGAACTCCACTGAGTTCGGCAGGAAGGTCTAATTGATATGCTACGGGTCCAATACGTTTCAAGATTACAAACGGGCCTACGTACCGTGGGTTAAGTTTGCCCCGTTTTCCAAAGCGGATTACACCCTTCCAGGGTGACACCTTTAGTAGGACGCGATCGCCTACTTGAAATTCGAGCGGTTTGCGTCGTTGATCAGCGTAGCTTTTCTGTCGATCTCGTGCCGCCGCCATGCGGTTTCTGATTATCTTTTCAGTAGCCTCAAGTATTAACTCAGGGCCTGTGAGTTGATTGTCACCGACTTCTGCCCAGCAGACCGGTGATCTACATTTACGACCGTATAATGCTTCAAACGGTGCTGCCGAAATATTCGTATGATAGCTGTTGTTATATGAGAATTCTACTAGAGGCAGGTGAATTTCCCCACTATTTCCGAAGTCTATGACGCATGCCCTAAGCATGTCTTCCAAGGTCTGTATGGTCCTTCGCTTTGACCATCAGTCTGAGGGTGATAGGCTGTGCTCGTATCTAAGCGTGTTCCCAACGCTTTCTGGAGTGACTGCCAGAAGTTTGACGTGAATCGAGCATCTCTGTCTGAGATAATGGACGTTGGCACTCCGTGCCGAGAAACTACTTCCTTAATGTAGATGCGAGTCAACTTCTCCATCTTATCTGTTTCTTTAATAGCTAGGAAGTGTGCGGACTTAGTTAAACGATCCACGATCACCCAGATGGTATCGCAACCACCCAAGGTTCGCGGGAGTTTAGTGATGAAATCCATTGAGATCTGATCCCATTTCCACACTGGGATCTCAGGTTGTTGGAGTAGCCCCGATGGCTTTTGATACTCCACCTTGACTTTTGCACAAGTCAAACATTTACTCACGTAGGTGGCTATATCGGCTTTCATGTTGGGCCACCAATACGCAGCTTTAAGGTCTTGATACATCTTATCCGAACCCGGATGGACAGAGTATCGGGATTTGTGAGCTTCATCCATGACTAGCTCTCTGAGATTTCCGTAGAGAGGTACCCATATGCGATTCATAAAATATCGGGCTCCATTGGGCTTTACTTCCCAATCGCGCTCCATTTTTCCCACTGATTCGGCTTTGATGTTTTCCTCCTTAACTGCTTCTAACTGGGCGTCGCGTATTTGATCGGGTAGCCCCGAATGAATAGTGAGTTGTAGTGCTCGTACGCGACGAGGTTTCAAGTGTTCCTTCCTACTGAGGGCATCAGCTACCACGTTAGCTTTTCCCGGATGATATCGAATGGCACACTCATAATCGTTCAATAATTCGACCCAGCGACGCTGTCGCATGTTCAACTCCTTCTGATCAAAGATGTGTTGAAGGCTTTTGTGGTCAGTAAAGATTGTGCACTTTGTTCCATAGAGGTAGTGTCTCCAAATCTTAAGTGCAAACACTACTGCTCCCAATTCCAGGTCATGCGTCGTATAGTTTTTCTCGTGAACCTTCAGCTGTCGCGACGCATACGCGATGACCTTATCGCGTTGCATGAGTACGCATCCCAATCCCTGAATGGAAGCATCACAATACACTACGAAGTCATCTGTCCCTTCCGGCAAGGACAGAATAGGTGCACTGCAAAGTTTCTGCTTCAGCAATTGAAATGCTGCTTCTTGCTTTTCACCCCAAGCATACTTGATGCCTTTCTGGGTGAGGGTAGTAAGCGGTTGTGCGATCTTTGAAAATCCCTCGATGAAGCGTCTGTAGTAACCAGCCAATCCCAAAAATTGGCGGATCTCCGTCGCTGTCTTAGGTGCTTCCCAGTTTTTGATGGCTTCAATCTTGGCAGGGTCTACGTGGATACCCTTTTCATTCACGATATGCCCGAGAAACTGAACTTCCCGAATCCAGAAATCACACTTCGAAAGCTTGGCATATAGCTTTTCCTGTTGGAGTAATCCTAGCAGTAATCGTAGATGTTCAGCATGTTCTTCTTCACTTTTGGAGTAGATGAGTATGTCATCGATGAACACAATGACAAACTTGTCGAGGTATGGTTTACACACGCGGTTCATGAGGTCCATGAACACCGCGGGTGCGTTGGTGAGACCGAAGGGCATGACCAGAACTCATAATGGCCATATCGAGTACGAAATGCTGTCTTGGCGATATCCTCCTCCCTGACGCGTAGCTGGTGGTAACCGGACCGTAAATCAATCTTAGAGTAGTAACTTGACCCTTGAAGTTGGTCGAATAGATCGTCGATGCGAGGTAACGGGTATTGGTTCTTGACTGTAACCTTGTTGAGTTCCCTATAGTCGATGCACATGCGGAAAGTCCCGTCCTTCTTCTTGACAAACAGGACTGGAGCTCCCCATGGCGAAACGCTTGGTCGGATAAATCCTTTTTCTAACAGCTCTTGAAGTTGGGTGGACAGCTCCTGCAGCTCGGCTGGAGCTAGGCGGTATGGAGCCTTGGCGATAGGAGTTGCATTGCTTGCCAATTCGATTTCAAATTCCAATTGTCAATGTGGTGGAAGACCAGGTAGTTCTTCTGGGAATACATCAGAAAAATCACGGACGACAGGGATGTCTTCTATACGTTTCTCGTCCTTAGGCTGTTCGGTAATTAGTGCGAGTAAAGCGAAGGTGTTCTTTCTCCGAAGATACTTCTGCGCTTGCATGTAAGAGATGATGTTGGTGACGGCGCTTGCCCTATCGCCTTGTACCGTCAGGATTTCGTCGTTAGAGAGAGGAATACGGATAGATTTTTCGAAGCAGAGAACTTCAGCCCGGATGTCGGATAGCCAGTCCATTCCGACTACCATGTCAAAACTACCCAGGGTAGTTATCATCAGATCAATGGTAAAAGTGTGACCCGCGAGTTTGAGTTGACAGCCGGATACTATATGGGTCACATCTACCGAATTACCATCGGCTAATTCTATAACATAAGGGGTCTCTAATGGTTTAGGCGTGAGATTTAGGTTATTCCTAAAAGACTCAGATATAAAGCTCCTATCCGCACCCGTATCAAAAAGCACAGTAGCAAAATGTTCATTAAGGGGAAACTTACCGCTGACCACGTTCGACTCGTTTCTGGCCTCTCCGCAGCCCAGTGTAAATGCACGACCTTTGGCACCTCTTGTGCCACCGTTCCCATTATTGTTGTTGTTATTATTGTTGTTGTGGTTATTGTGGTTGTGGTTGTTTCCACCATTATTGTTGTTATTACGCAGCTGTGGGCAGTCTCTTCTGAAATGAGCAGTACTACCACACTGATAGCATCCCCGGTTAATACCCTGCTGCTGACCCTGGGGTTGATTTTGATTCTGTCGGGACATGATTTCCCCACGACAATCCTTTGCCGTATATCCCATCTTGCCACATCGTTGGCAGCGATTTCCGGCACAAGGGCCGTTATGATGGAGATTACAGCGGTTGCACTGCGGCTTTCGACCTGCATAGCCGCTTGCGTTCTAGTTGTTGCTGTTGTTGGCAGGCTGATTTTGGTGACCCCGGTGGCTGTTGAAATGATTGACCGCTTCTGGTTCCCTTGCTGCGGATGAGATGACGAAGACTGTCGAATAGTTGAGTCTTCAAACTTTCTTTTGTTATCCGTGGCAACTTCAGTTGTACCCCGTGCTGGCAGCTTCTTCTGTTTCACCGCCTTATCGGTGAGTTTGTGAGCCAATCGGATTGCTTGATGTTCAGTTACAGGGTTACTAGCCATTACCATACCCTGAATTTCCGGAACCAGACCCCCGAGATAGAACTCGAGTCTTTTCTCCACAGTGTTGGCCAATTCGGGACACATAAATACCAAGTCATGATGTTTTGCGGTGAAAGCTTCAATTTCCGATCCCACCATCTTGTGGTTCCATAAGGCTTGCTCTAACTGTTGCACTCTGTCCCGTGGGCAGTACTCCTCTTTGATTAGGGCCTTGAACTCGGCCCATGCCATTGCATTCGCAGCTATAAGTCCACGTGTTTGGACTTGTGCATTCCACCATGTCAGTGCCCCATCTTCTAGTGTTGAGGCTGCGTACTTGACCTTGTTGGCCTCTAGACAGTTGCACATTTCAAATACGGATTCAGATTTTTCGATCCAGCGGACCAGTCCAATGGGTTCTTCCGCCCCCGAGAATTTGCTTGGCTTTGCGTCAAGGAACATCTTGTAGGGGTTAAAGCCCCCTCCTGCTGCTGGTGGGTTTTGAACATCTGCCAGAGCAGCGTTCACGTGTTCTTGGATCGTTGCGGCCAATTCTTCGTTGACATGTTGAGGTTTCCGCGACGTCCAGTTGCCATTTCAAATAAACTACAAAAAGCAAAGCGGGGATTGCGAGACGAGTTAGTCCTCTACGTCTCCATCTCCCAAGTTGCTATCGTTGCCGTCATCCTCCGCGGCGTTTCCAGCTTCTACAGCCGGGTCTTTCTCCGGATCCTCCTCTCGACCCTCCTCTGGGTCCTCTACCGGCATTGGAGGGCCGGTGCTGGTGCAGGTACTGGTGTAGGTGTCCTAATTTTTGTTCCAGTTCTTTAATTCTCCAGCTAGACTCAAGAACTCTGTCCTCTAGCCAGTCAGCCCTTAGCTGCTCAGCACGAAGATCTCTGGCTAAGGTGTTACGAGCTATCTTACTCGTATGCTGCTCTACCTCGAGCGACTCAGTTTTACCAGTCAGTTGTCGTATCATCCATCCCTGTGCTAGGGTGGTTTCATGCATTCTTTCTAGTTGTTCTTGTTGCGTTCTTATCATATCTCTAAGTAGGTCGTTCCCTACTTCTAACGAGTTAACCGGTTTGACCGTCACAGCGATGGTTGGGCGTGAGGACGACTCCTCCCCAGAGCGAGCCTTTTCCTCGCAGCTGAGCGCGTTTCCACGCCATAAGATGGTAAGGGTTCCACCATAGGTGCCTTTCCTGGTGCCCTTGGTTGCGTAAGTTTGTCGGATGATGATGAGGATGATGATGACATTGCCTTTAGGTTGTGTAGTTAGTTACGAGTTGCATTCGCTTCAATTATGCATTCATATTTCACATAACATAGTAGTGGTACATCGCATAACAAGATATAATAATTCAGTGCCAAACTACGTCTAGTGTCGTGTATTCAGCTTTAGTTTAAGTCTACTTCTAATGCAAACCTGGTTCTCTATAGCTAGTGGCTCTGATACCAATCTGTCACACCCTCAATTTCCACCTGCGGAGTTTTACCGCGAGGCGTGTGAACAAACCAGGATCTGAAACACTAGTACGTCGAACGACTCTATATGATTTGATAATACGTTTTCCAAAATCACTTGTTGTAGATTTTATGTTACCAATATTTAGCAGAAGCATCAGTTTTTAAAGTTTGAGCGGAAGCATAAATAAGTGGTGAAGCGGCGCCAACACAAACGCCAAAACAAATGAAAAATCCCCAAAACAATATTAATAAATAAGACTCGATAAAAGATGTCTTGTTCAATGCATGTGCGTGCACCTAGAGCTCCTAGCGTCCTGAGAAACATGTAAAGAAACAAGTGTCAACATTAAAGATGAGTGAGTTCACAGGTTTTCATAAATTTGTTTGTCGGTTATAGTTTGTTTTCTCCCGTTATCCCTAACCCGGGATAACGTATTGGTTCCATTATTCCAACCCGGAATAATAAGTTGTTGCTTCCAATATTCCAAACCCGGAATATTAAGTTGTTGTTTCCAATATTCCATACCAGGAATATTATGTTGTTGTTTCCAATATTCCATACCAGGAATATTAAGTTGTTGTTTCCAATATTCCATACCCGGAATATTAAGTTGATTCGTAATTAAGTTCAATGTTAATATATATAGGTAGCTAGCCTAAAGTCATGTCACGTAAGAGTTCGCGATCGAAGCTGACAGTTGTGCCTCCGTTTTGCCAGGTCTATCACATGACCATGGCGATGTTAGGCCAATTATTCACCCGTTGACCATACCAGGTCGGCTAGCGTGACTAGCTCGGATGGGGCTCGTCAGACCCAGTAGTACTACTTATAATTCCCCCGCTATTTAACCCAAATACTAACGATCCGAGGAGATTGTCGAGGACTTAAGTGATAAAGCTGCTTAGTGACCATAACATTACATTAACATTAACTTAGTTACCGTATAGTTATGTGACGTTAAATTCGTATAACGTAAAGAGATTGAGTTTGAGAGTGTATACATGTTTCTCCCCCTGTTGTTTAAAAACCGGATAAAGTTAGGGGCCGTGAACTCACCTTTATTTGCTCGGTTAGTGTAGCAAAGATGTTATAAGAGATGGGACCGCTAGTTGCGTCCTAACAAACCAATTAATTCCACGTCAGTGTGTGAACACACCAATACAAATTCCACACGCAATTTACTCACAAAGTGATACACACAAACAACATATCTAACACTCAAACATGCATGCAAGTATTCTCATGTGATCATAGTAATCAAACAATTTATCATAACCATAAGTCAATTCATGCCACAATTTGGTGCACACAATCACAAGTTCTCGAATTTCAGCTTAGCACTTATAATTCAGCTGTTTTCTAGGATTTTTATAAAATAGTTCCAACATTCTAAAAATTCCCATATTTTTACAGTAGGTGACATCTATACCATAGAAATTTATATAAATTTTTCAAGTCCTAGATCTTTACCAATTAACCATAAATATTAATATGCTAGGCTGCAGTCAGATTTACCGCTTTCTGACTGCAGTCCACGGAAGAATTTATTTAAAAATCATCGGTCGACCAATTAACAAAATTCCAGTTGGAGTTGCCCGGAAATTTCCATACCTAGTTGCTGTACAAAAATCATGACTCAACTCCCTACTGATTTTAAAATCCAACTTGATAAACAACCAACAAAATTCCAGAATTTTCACAGCTTTAGCTACTGAACTTGTTTGCCCCTTTAAAAATATCAAATGATTTCAGAAAATTATGAATCCAGTGCCATTAGATTCCTTATTCAAATCTCTATGTTCTAGACATCAGAAAATCCGTTTTTCGACAACTATCGACCGAGTTACAGCCAGATGAAGTCGGCTGTAACTATTGTTCAGCAACTGTTTCAGCATATGATTATCATAGGTTCGTATAAACCGTTCCTATTATTACCCTAGGCGATCATGAACCGGTTTTCTAATCCTAGATCAATACCTATAACAATTCCATGCAAACCCTACTCATTAACTCTAGTTTTTATCAATCCCACATACTCGCAACTTACAAGTTCCGCAACTATTATACATATAAATAACAATCAACTCAGCATATAACATCCGAAACAACTAGTCATTCAAGCATATATATATCCGCACATGATCTTGTAATCAGAGATAAACCTAACCTTGAATAACTAGGTAAACAAGCCGAGGTTTGGACAAAGAGTATCCTGCTGTTCCAGGAAAGTCGCGACCGAGAGAATGTTGATAAAGTGGGCTGTTTGATCGACTAGAGGTGAACCAAGACTGATCTCGCGATTGAATGAAGGTGAAGATGGAGATTGTTGCTGCTGCTGCGACCGAACAAGTGAACCAGACTGAAAGTGAACCAGGCTGTTCGCGATCAATGGAGCAAGAGTGAGGCAGTTTGCGGTTGAATGGACTGAACAAGGGCTGATCAGATTGGGATGAAGGCTGTTTTGCGATCGCCAGGGCTGAGAACAAGCTGCCGACGGCAGTCTCCTTCTAGGGTTTGTGTTTGTGTATGAAAAATGTATGGGTATGTGTATATATATATATAGCGCAAAGAGATGAGGGTTGCGGTTTTGGTTAGAGCTTGTGGCCGAGGGACTTGGGTTGGTTTGGGTTTGAGTTTGATCTTGCGGCCAATCGTTTTAATTTAAGGTTTTGGTTTTGATCTTGGCCGAATAGTTAGAGTTTTAAGTCTAGGTTTGATCGTTGTTTTCTTTTAGCCGAAGACTTGGGTTCAAGGTTTAAACTTTGTGAACTCCTAGAGTCACAATGAACCAAGGTTGGAACGTGTCGCGGTTCGGTTCAGTTCGTCCACATATCAACTCTAATTATTCAATCACTAAAACAATCACACAACACACATCACGTATTCATTTAACTCGTGCACGTTTAATACTTAGCATATACATTATTCGACATGTGTCACGTGTAAGTTATCCGAAAAACCCGGGATATCACATCATGTCTATAAATAGACCAGTTGTGTCTTGAGTATATAGCTATTTGGTTGACTGTGTCCAGTTTGTCTTAGAATTGTAAAACGTTGAAAATAATTGTAAAACGTTGAAGATATTAATGAAACTGAGCATTTAAACAATAACGATCATATTGTCACTAGTTCATCATGAATTCCACACATATTGACTAGATTTCAAGTTAGGTCCTATGCTTATTTGGATGAGCCGATCCTACAATATATATATATGGTTAGGGTAAAATGAAAACTCATACGAGTTGCTAGAACTTAGTGAACTCGGTCTTATGAAATGTTTTTTGAAAAAAAAAAAATTACCAAAATTAATTAAAAAACAACTTTTCCAACAAAAAAACCTAGGTTTTTTTTCATTTAAAGCGACCGTAAATGCTATAAAAAGCTGATGTAGTCACCTTTTTATAGCAGCTGTAAGTGGCCGAAAACACCGCTTCGAATGTTTTTACTACCGTCTTTTAACATTTTAATTTAGGGGTGTCAAAAAATGTGGGCAAAACTCTCACGGGAAGGCCGAGTTCTCTAAGTTCTCATATGAGTTTTTTCTTGATCTGAATCCTATATACAGAATCAGGATCCGTTAGGAACCACCTTTTATTACAAGAACCGCGAGAACCAATGTAAACACTACCAAGAAATACCTAAAAAATTAAAAATACACAAAAATAATTTTTTTTATAAAAAACGCTATATTTCATCACCAAAAAAAAGCTGAACACTAGTATCGATTCACATGTGTAGCCCTACTATTATTGTTGTTTTTTAGTGATAAAATTTAGCATTTTTTAAAAAAAATTGAACAAAAAGTGCATGTGCATGTGTATGCATCTGCATATGCACATGTGCATCTGCATGAACATGTGCATCGGTATCATTTGTTTCATTTTATTTTGTGGACTTTTTTTACATTTAGTTGTGGGGTTTATTTATGTGTTATTTTTGATGTTCGTTTGGGTGGGGTGGTGGGAATTTTAGGTTTTTTGGGGGGGGTTGAGTTTTTTAGGTTTTTTTGGGGGAGTTGTTTTTAGTTTTGTTAGGTATGTTTTTTTAGCAAGGGGAGGGCGTGGGGATGTTTAGGTTTTGGGTGGTGGTGGTTGGGTTTATTTTGTTATGTTCACATTGGTTCTGGTGGTTCTCGCAATTAGAGTGCTTCTCAAATGAACCCTACCCTAAATATATATATATACATACATATATATATATATATATACATACATATATATATATATATATACATACATATATATATATATACATACATATATATATATATATATTATATATATATATATATATATGAGTCAAATGCGAAGAAAAATTTTATAGAATAAAAAGAATAACTTTTGAACCAATAGAAATTTTCTATTTACTTCTTTAATGTGTATATTTAATAATATGAAAAAAGACATATAGGTAAATCTATAATTGTCATTCTTTAGCTAATTAATTAAACTTGTAACTCATTTTTTTCATAAACTCTTTCAAGATAAACTAATGTATGGTGTAGGACAATTTTCAACATGTGTAGGATAAATTTTAGTATATGTAGGATAATTTGAAATGTGTAGGGTAAATTTACATATGTGTAGGGTAAATTCTGGTAAATGTAAGATATATGTAGGATAAATTTTGAAATGTGTAGGATAAAATGTTTTTTCTTTATTAATGAGAAATAACATAATTAATGAGAAGATTTATAAACTATTTAATGCTTTACCGTTATGCCTTTCTCCTTTTTCTTCTCACATTAAATTTCTTCTCAAACTATTTAAGGTTATTGGAACACCAAGAAGACACACACAAGTTTGTGACAGAGAAGCAGGTAAATCATTTGGTTGCATGAGTTTTTAGAGAGATAAAGTTGTTGGAACACCAAGAACACATGCAAGTTTGAATATCTTACTATAGGGTTTCATGGATTTTCACAATAAATTGGGGTTTGTATGTATTTATTTTTGAAACTATTGTTATAAAAATTGAGTTCTCCTCTGGGTTGTAATTATTTTGTATAAACATGGTAGATTTAGTCCGAAAGTTGTTTAATGTAGTAGGATTATTTATTTGACTTAGGTTTTTGATTACTTGGATGAGATTTGAGATCTTTTCTATAATAAAAACTAGATGAGATATGAAAAAAAAAGCATTTTTGTTACTCTTTTGTGGTAATATAATACCCTATGTGAGATCCCTGTCACACCCTGCTTGTAGCGGAAGTGCATATGCGTGACTATGAAATGTTTTCATAGCATTTGGTAGTGTAAACAATCTACAAGAATAAAAATAAACAACCATGCCATTCTATATATCTTTTAAAATTTAAGTACAAAATTTAAGAATGTATTTCAAGTTACAACATAACTTAAATAAAAATATAGTTTTTCTTCTTTAAAAGAAATCAAGGTTTTAGCTTCTATATTCCTATTCGATGGCTGTATATAAAAGGCAAATCCTTCAAAAGTGGCATTGTTCCCTTGTACATCTTGGTTCCTTGGTTTTACTTAATGAAATGCTTACTTTCTTAAAATACATGTTAAGTTTAAAAAGTCAACACAATTGTTGGTAAATTCATGTGTTTTGTTTTTGTAGCCAATGAATCTTGAAAACATTTGTTAGCCTTGTATTGAAAACCGGTATACAAAGCGTCTATAAAATTCGTACATCAATCAATGTGTAGCTAATACATTAATATGTGTGCCCACATAAGTAAACAACTAAACCTAGACGATGATTGTCATTCCGGCACCAAATCCATAGTGTACTACGACTATTGGTACAACAAAAGCACTCCAACAGGGTCTCATGGACTAGAAGTGGAGCTCGCCAAAACTCAATAGATCTACACCTTTTGTTTCTCGGTCTGTATATGTGATTAATGGCTACTCTTGTGATTTTCTACTTATGCCCACATGATCTATGGTGATTTCAATTAGCTTTCATACCATTTTGTAACATGCATCTCCCCCTAATTTTGGAAACAAAATATATTTAATAGAGGGGACATGAACATACAGTTTGTAAGTTCAAGAAACTATCAACTGGATATCATAAACATAATCAAAGTGCGAAAAACTAAGAAAGTGTAGAAACAAGATGAAGATGTAATGGATTTTTATTGATAGTTGCACACAAACTCAAAGGTTTGTCTAGTACAATACGCATGAAAACACAAACAGTCAACAACAAACAAAAACCTAGGTGCTCCCTATTTATAGAACATAGGATGCGGCCTAGTTATAACCGGGCCAAGCCCAAACCGAACACCCATAATCACTATAATTAACCAACCCATTACTAATATAACAAGACAAAAGTAAACCTACTAGACCATATCCTTACAATATCCCCCTAGGTTTATGTTGTCTTGGCAATTTGAGCTCTACTTGCGTCTTTGCTTCTTCTATTGCTGAACATCTGAAATCTTCTACCCAACATAAGGACCAAATAGTTGAGTTTCAACTCTTCCTCTTCTTCCCAACCATAGCTTCAGGTTTATAATCTGAGCAACTCCACCTGTATACACCTTAGCACATACCTCATATTATGGATCACTTTGAACCTGAGACCTTCCAAGCAAATAACTATCCTTTTCTCCAAATCGCATCAAATCACCAACATCATTAATCTTGTATTCTTCATGCTCACACACTATGACAGCTTGTCCAGTAACATGATTGTATATCCAAAACTTGAAATCACTCAAACTACAATCCAGAACATCTTTAAGCAATGGAATTGTCTTTGCTTGTTTGGTCACAGGCCATATCACTGTCTTAAATGGTTCAAATTTAAGAGGATCAGGTATATCTAGGTGAATTTTGACAAATGATTGTTGAAGAGCCTGAAAGAGCAAGATCGGTTCGTAACCAAACACAAGTTCTGCGTTTAATCCAGTTTAATGTGCGAAATCCATCAAACCGAACTGTAATGGAGACATAACGTAAATAATCAATGTTTTATTACGATCAAATGACAACCGGACAAAGTTTCAACGTCTACGTTACAAAAACGCCTAATCAAGATAAGGAACTTGAGCTTGTGCAAGGGTGATGTCCTTGTGCGAAGTTGTTATGTATACTATTTATAGTTGCTCACTTCGTGCGATCTTGTTCATTTATCTTCACTTCGTGTGATCTTGTTCTCATTACTTCATTGTTACTTATGAAAGCATGCATGTATCATTTGTTATTGACTTGACGATGTGTTAATGATGTAGTAATTGTGACGTCATAACATAAATGTGATGACATCATTCCCGATCATGCCCGCTTTCTTTGTATCGTACTGATCCAAAACCTGTCTTATCCTAACGCTACGTAGCGCAACCTAGCGAAACCTTTTTCCGTTATAATACAGGCTCAAGACACTAGACGCACAATTAGATTTCTATCTATGGCCACACAAATAGTGCACTAACAATCTCCCCCTTGGACATAGCTAGAAATCTATGATGTTAAGTCTTGATCTGCCTTGGATAACATCTTCAAGTGAAACCATAGTCTCCCCCTTGAATGATGCTCCAAATCTCAAAGATTTGACGTTAACGAACTAACACATGTATCCTCAAACAAACAGTTTCTTAACAGTCTTGTTGGTCTGGCTCACATTCAACATTATCAGGTTTCCATGGAAGATTTTGAAAGAAAAACTTTTTGGATTTTTAACATTGAATGCAGAAATGTAAACAAACTGAAATGTAATATTTACAATTTATATTTTTATGAGAAAACATGCTAGAGCATCATATCAGTTGATGCATATCAGCTGCACCATTGATTATTATGGAACACTTAGTTTAAACAATTCACATGGATCGTCGGTATTGTTATCCACTTAAACTCAATCTAAAAACTTTTGTAATGCTTACCGATACGTTAAGGTACATTAATTTGCACTAAGTTCTTATGGACCCAAGCTCTAAGCACATCCCCTCATCATGTAATACACTGACTCAAATAATGCTTTTAAACTTTCATCAACTATGATTTGTGTAAAAAAAAAAGTAGAATGCTTAAGCATTAACAATCAGCTCGATCTTTTGATACGAAGAGAAAGTGCAATGTTTAAACAAAATCAGAAATAAAAGCAAGTTGAGTTGTTTACATCTTAACCCCTAGTTCGATATTCCCATATACGAAGAGGTGATCTAAGATTTAAATGAAAACTAAGTAAAATAAAGTAGAAACGTTCAGGCTAACATCCAGTTCGATACTCTCCTATACATAGAGGTTGTCCAATTCTTAAACAAAATAAAGAAATAAAAACAAGTTTAAATCTTTGCAAAATGAAATAGACAATCACAATTACTTTTTTAGTAAGTTGTGAAAGTTCACAAACTAACCGGTTTTTATATGTTTCAGCATTCGGCGAATACCTAGTAGGACAAAATTAAGTACTATGCTTTCAAGCGCGATTCCCACTAGAACTAGGCTTTCCTATTTAAGTTTGTATGGTTTTCGCAAAACTACTAGTCTAGCTGAGGCTACCGACACATCTTTAGTGAGATTCTTTAACCATTGAAAACAATTCATATCTTTAACATGCACTGATAGTCCACTGATTTACTATCATTCCTCTTTTAGCACAAGTAATCTCATTTTCATTTTTCAATTTTTTTGACATTTTTGAGATTTTCAATTGTTATTGGCTTTTTGAAAATTTTTATATATCTAAAATTATTTTGAAATGACGTTTTCAATTTTACAGAAATTTTTAATAAAATTTTTCTCCCCCTCAAATTGAAAACATCAATAAAAAATAATAATCTTACATTTTAACCGTTTAACGACTTTTTACAAATGTGAACGTGAGACTACCATTTTTTTGTGTGGAAAACCAAACCTTTCATCTCATTTTTACTGCATGAACAATCAATACTTCTGAAAATGTGTTTGCTTGAAGCTTGGTCATCCTACACATGTAAATGAACTTAATCAGTTTTGAATCTGAACCCAATCCATATTGGATTTGGGTTGACCCGATTCATCAACATAAGAAACATTAGACCATTCGCAGTCTCGTTTGTCATCGACCAGTTTTGTTGAGTGGTACGGCGAAGCCTTGCCTAGTTATTTCAGGATTGTACACGTTTACCTCATTAATGAAACAGTAAACTTTAAACAGTAATCTTGATATTGTAGCTTGTTATAAAATGAATTCTGCACGCTTTATGACTAGTTAATCCGATTAGGTCTTGTGCTTATTGGATAAGAAGATCCTAAGCAGGATCGGTTCATAACCGAACACAAGTTCTGTGTTTAATCCGGTTTAACGTGCGGATCCGTTAAACCGAACCGTAATCAAGACACGAATGTAAATAATCAACATTTTATTATGATCAAACGACAACCGGATAGAGTTTCAACATCTACGTTACAAAATCGCTTAATCTAGATGAAGAACTTGAGCTTGTGCGAAGGTGATGTCCTTGTGCGAAGTTTTTATGTGGAATATGTATAGTGCTCACTTCGTACGCACATATAAGTTTTACTTGGTGCGATCTTGTTCATTTATCTTCACTTCGTGCGATCTTGTTCTCATGACTTCATTATTACGTATGAAAGCATGTATGTATCTTGTTATTGACTTGACGATGTATTAATGATGCAGTAACTATAATGTCATCATTCCCAATCATGCCCGCTGTCTTCGTATTGTACCGATCCAAAACCTGTCTTATCCTACGCTACCTAGCGCAACCTAGCAAAACCTCTGTCCACTATAATATAGACTCAATACATTAGACATTAAACGCACAATCAGATTTCTATATAGGGCCCACAAGAAATAGTGCACTAATAGAGCCATATCCTTAAAGTTTACAAGTGCTTGTTGTTGGAGCTTGTTATAGAAATTCCATCCTATCTTATAGTTAGGATTCCTACATTGATCATGGTACGAAGCATGACTTTATTCACAGAGATCAACTGTGGTCCATGATTCAAACGAACTCGCAGAGTTGTAGTACTTAACCTTTCCATTCTTTCACATAACCAAGAACATTCCTTTCTCATCATTATACCCCAAACTCTTAATTCTTAATCGATTTCCATATCTATCATCACGATCTCTTCCAGTAGTGATCACACGATCAAGAAGATCTTGAAACCCGTAGCTTTTCTCACTACCCACATTTCTCATAACAACCTCCTTTGTTTCATTCTTTAACTAACTGTGCGAGGAGGATCTTGAATATACATGCTTAGCACTTCTTCACATTCTTCATCCATTTGCTCTTTCTCAGCTACAATATATTCTTTTTGAGGCTTAGAAAACTCATTGCCAAATTTCCCTTCCAACTTTTGCTTCAGATCCATCACTATAGCCGACAGTGATCCAAGATTTGTTTCAAGATCTTGAATTTGCTGATTTATGTGGGTAATCTCTTCTAACAAGCTAGCAATTTGCAAACTTTTAAAGATTTTATCTTCTTCAAGAGCATTGATCCTTTTCATCAGCATTCCTACATCAGTATCACCAAATAAATTCTAACTATCCAGACTACTAGCAGGTTCATGACCTTCCTCTTGAGCAAGTTTATCTCTTGCAACACTATCTCTCACAGCTTGTTGTAACAAAGACGCTGCTTTAAGCACTTTGGCCTCGGAAGGAGCATTACTCGATCTTTCTCTAGTTTTGTAGTAGGCATATACATAGAAGTCTTTGGAATGGTCAGAAATTCGATAAAAGCATCGCTCACAGGTGTCCCAGTAGCACTGATACCTGTAATTACCGGTATATTCACTTCAAGACTTGAACTTGACACCTTTTTCATAAGACGACTGATCCTAGGATCTCTTCTACTTCTTTTCCTAGGATGAAGATCAGCTGTGGGGTCTTCTTGTAATGTTTCAGATTCAGCAAACACTTGTTCAAGTGTCATAGTATGAGGAGGATTCACACTTAACACTTGATCTTCATTTAGTCTATCTGATGTGAAGCTCTCTATCTCAATCCCTGTTTCAGCTTCACCCATGTTTTCTTCTACCTCTGCATCTGTCATTATGTTTTCTTCGAATACATTCTCCACATTCTCTTCTTCACTCTCCACTTCAGTTAGATCTACATTTTCAATGGGCTCTTCAACTCTTGGTGGCGCATATATTATATGTACATCATGCTCATTAGCCACGCTTACATTCATTGGTGCTAGAGTTAGTTCTGCAATTTCAGGAAAAGCACCAAATTTTCTAATGGTTTCTTGTTCCCATACTACACCTGAGCATCTTTCCTCACTTGCTTTTATAAACTAAACACCATGTGGTTCATCATCTTAGTATCATAGATACTAACAGTTTGTTGTAGTGATGGATATTTGGCTTCAAGAATCATTTGAAGAAACCGTGGGAACTTCAACAAGTACTTCTTGTTTATTGTCTTAACGTTTGCCACCATATCATCAAACACACACCTTGAATAATTAAACTTCTAGCTTTCAACTAGAGCAACCACTCCCGAGGTCTGTCTGATAGTAAGAGTATCGATTCCACTTTTGTTCCCGCTGATGCAAACGAGATACACATGCGCCAAAAATCTCCAATAAGGATGAAGCATCTTCTTGGTCGTTGGTGGATAAGAACCTTCATAACTCAGTTTTTAAGCACCAGTATAACGAAGACTATCAACAAATAGACAGAGATGAGATGGAATTGATGGATATTAAATGGGCATTTGCAAGTGCGAACAGAAGAGCTAATGACTACATGAGCAGAATTGGAAGAACAAGTTTGGAAAGCAAGAAAGATACGAAGTATCGTTTCGATAAAGATGTTGTTACTTGCTTCAACTGTGTAGAAAAAGGTCACTTAAAGCGTGAATGTACTCGACCCAGCAAATAAGGAAATCACAACCCTTTCCTAAATCAATCACGACCATCCAACACAGCTCAAGTTAACAATGAGCAATGTATAGTAGCTGTTAACAACCCAAACAACTCCGACCATTCTGGGCCTTCAAAGAACACAAACAAAGCATTAGTAGTTCAAGCCGATGAAGGATGCGATTGGTCAGTTCAGTTGGGAAACGAGAATCAAAGAGGAACTGCATGTTATGCCAAGATAATCAATCAGATGAACATGTTCACAGTATTGACACTTCTGATGATGATGGTAGTTTTGGGTATAATGGGAGTTCTGATGAGGAAAGCTCGAGTGTAGGTGGTTACAGATCTGATTCAGATAATAGGGAAAGGATTGATAATGAGGTCAGTGAGTTGCTGAAAGAATAAGAGAAGTTGAAAAGCCAAAAATCTAGATTGATGAAGAAAGCAGAAGTTTCATCAAAGGAAATGGAGAAACTATTTGTCAACAACACATCCTTTTCTCATCATACCGCTTTCATGGCTAATGTTGTAGGTTCAACAAGTCAGGTACGATCCAACTCTCCTAAGATATGCAGTGACTGTGCTGCGTTAAAAACTAAATTTGAAAAAATAAACAGTCACAATCAAATCCTAGTAGTTGAGCTGTCAAAATGCAAAGAGGCAAATCTGGCTTTAATTTGAAACCAAAAAGAATTCAAATTTGTGATCTAGACTCTTAAGAAAAGCGTTTCTGAATTAATAAAAACAGTTTTGAACAAGCAAACAGGAATTAATAACTACATTAATATCCTTGAAGAAACAAAAAAGGAGTTAGCCATTGCCAAATGCGAGCATGATGCAATCAAGCTAAAATTGGAGAGTTACTCGAACTCCCGATATGTGCTTCATCACATCATTGACGTTCAAAAACTTAAGGGAGATGTCAAATGCATTGGGTATAAATCGTGTCCACCTCCTTTGTAACACAATTATACCAAATTACCTGATGAAGAGGAAATGACGCGCTTTGAACCATCTGTACCTCTTAATCCTGAAGAGTTTGCAGCAGGATTAGGGTTTAAGCTGGACAATTTCCTTAGAAGAATCCAGAAAAATAGAGAACTCATCATCTATTAGTGATCAAAATCCATCTATAATAGAGGAAGATGATGAGTCAGAGAAAATCGACCAGGATCAATCTCTTGATGAAGAGAAAGGGGTAGAAATTTCTACTACTCCTAATGTGAAATCTGTTGCAAATCAAGAGAATGATCCTATCAAAACTGTCATGACAACAGCGTCTACATCTGAAAATGATAATGTGTTGTATACTTTGATTGGGGATGAGAAAATTTACTCAAACAAAGACTTTTTGATCAAAAATGTAAATCCAACTTCAATTGATCAAGATTTTGAAAATTCAACAACCTAATTTTTGGAAAAGAAGAATCCAATCAAGTCACAACCATTAATCATTTCAAAAGAAAAACAACAAGTAAAGCAAGCTGAAAAACAGTCACAACCAAAGGTTGAAGCTAAGGGAGCTCGCTACAAGAAGAAATTGAAGAATCTTAAATTTGTGGGTTCAACTCGTACTTATAAATCGCGACTTTTGAAAGCATGTCTAATTTTGATTTTGTAAATCAATTCAAGATTTTAAAGCATAATAGTCAAAACAATTACACTCAACACACAAATGGGTGTGAAGATGGACCAAGTACCTCTAGACCCACAAGTTCAACATCAAGTCATCAAACAGGATCTCCTAAGTTTGTTGAAAGGAGGACATGTTTTAAGTGTGGGGAGCTTGGCCACATAATAAAAAATTCTATCAACCAGCATAACCGAAGTTTGTTGAAAAAGCCCCTTCTGAAACAAATTGCCAATGTCGATCTGTGTCACCTATACAAGACAAACGAATTGTTAAGGAACAAGAAGAAAAAAAGAGACGTAAACAAGTTAAAATAATTGAGAAGGCATTAAAACCAGATATTTTAGTAAGGAAACTAAGTTCTTCAAGTTTGATAAAACTAGAAGTATTTAAATCTATAAATAATCATCAATTTGGTAAATATCAACAATCATGGAAACCTAAAACCTGTAAAGATTCAGGGGGAGGCACAACGTTTCCAAATCATCAAGAAATAGAAATTACATTTCTTGATGATAAGGGTTGACCCAAGACCACTAAGGCTTGGGTCCCCATCTCAAACTAATCGGGTAATGTAATGTGCAGGGTGTTCCAGGAGGAACTGTGAATAGTCATTGGATTTTTTGACAGTGGAGCATCAAGGCACATGACAGGCGACTTAAGGCTGCTTTATGATGTGAAAAGCATTATGGGAGGTTATGTTGCCTTTGCTGGAGATAAGGGCGGATACATCACTAGAGAAGGAATGGTTTCGAATGGTGTTGTTAGTTTTGACAAGATCAATTATGTTCGTCAAATTGATCACAATCTTCTGATGATGCCGGTTGTTATGTGCTGAAACCTGGTTTCAAGATTCCCAAAGAATGGATTCTCCTGTCAGCTCCAAGAATTAATGACTTGTATATTCTTGACATGAGCCAAGCCATTACTACGTCTGCACAAGTTACATGTTTTATCTCAAAAGCCACCGAAAAGGAATCAATCTCTTGGCATAGACGAATGGGACACATTCACTTGAGAAAAATGAACTATTTAGTGAAAAATAATCTTGTGAGTGGTGTACCTATGAAGAATTTTCATCTACAAGACGTCTGTGTATCGTGCCAAAAGGGAAAGCAAGCTCGAAAGTCTCAACCTGTGAAGAAGATTAACACGGTGAATATGCCTATGGAACGTCTTCATATGGACCTCTTTGGACCTATGAAACACAAGACGACCTTTGGTGATTCATATTATTTAGTAGTTACTGATGACTATTCAAGATTTTCATGGGTGAATTTTTGCCACACAAGAGTGAAGTTCCTGAAATCCTCAAGAATCTCCTCACGCTACTTGAAAATTTGTACCGAATTCAAGAATCATGTTATGGATGAGTTCTGTTCTTCTAAAGGCATTTTACATGAATACAATTCTCCTTACACTCCACAACAAAATGGTGTCGCTGAGAGGAAACATAGAACTCTGATCGAAACTGCAAGAACTATGTTAGTAGAATCAGAACTTCCTGTTCAATTTTTTTGGGGGGGGGGGCTGTGGTTACTGCATGTTATACGATGAATAAAGTTCTTATAGTGAAGAGGCATGGGAAAACATGTTTCGAATTGTTACATAAAAATAAACTGGATGAGTCTTTCTTAAAATCTTTTGGAGCTCCATGCACTATGATTGAT
Source organism: Scalesia atractyloides (assembly GCA_947069175.1). NCBI lineage: Eukaryota > Viridiplantae > Streptophyta > Magnoliopsida > Asterales > Asteraceae > Scalesia > Scalesia atractyloides. Next base: position 47,699,721 of record CAMTDV010000001.1, on the reverse strand, counting down.
CCACATGATAAATTCAGTCCTAAGCTATAGAAGATTTCTTTCTTGGATATGCTACTCCTAATTTCAGAGTGTGGAATTTGTCAACTAAAAAGATTGAGGAATGGGTGTTGTTAAGGTTCAAAGATATACAGAATCAGTAAGAGCTCTGGGTGCTCCTTGGATGTTTGACTACGATGGATTGTTTGTCTCCTTCAATCTGCTAACTTTTGATGATACATCTACAGCTGCTCAAATGTTACTGGAAAGTGATATTGCAGTTGACTCGTCATTAATACGACCAATTATTGTTAACCCTCAAGTGTCTACTTCGGTTAACAATCTTGTTCAAAATGAGGAATTCGAAGATGCTGCGGATTATAATGTTTCATCAGAAGATGGTGAGTTCCATGATGCAAATGAAGCTACCTCTGCTCTGGTTCCTGGAATTTCTGATGTCACGTCAAAAGTACAAAATCAAGGAACGACTAAGGGTCATGCTTCTACGTCTTCGTCTAATCCAGCAATCGACTTAGCTGTTGATCTGAATATCAATAATTTGGGTATAAATTCTCGAGTTCCCGATGTTCCTGAAACTCGAATCCATAATACCAATCCTCAGCAGAATATTATAGGAGATATCAGAGTGGTGTGCAGACACGTAATCAGCTAAGGAACAACCAGAATGCTGGTTTGCACATGGCTATTAGGGAATCTGGGAACAGAATGATTGGTCTTTTGCCTTCTATGTTTGCCAAGTTGAACCGAAATCTTGGAAGGAGGCAATGTAAAAAGACTCATGGGTTGAAGCAATGCAAGAAGAACTTCAGCAGTTTCAGAAGTTGGGCGTGTGGAAATTGGTTGACAGGCCCGACAACTACAGGAAGATTGGTACTAGATGGGTTTATAAGTGTAAGAAGGATGACCGAGGTGTTGTTGTGAGAAACAAAGGAAGATTGGTTGTCCAGGGCTTTAATTAGGTAGAAGGCATTGATTATAATGAGGTTTATGCACCGGTAGCACGTCTTGAGGCCATAAGAATCTTCTTGGCTTATGCGTCCTACAAGAAGTTTACAGTTTATCAAATGGATGTGAAAAGTGCATTTCTTCATGGTGTGGTTGAAGAAGAAGTATATGTTGTGCAACCGCCTAGTTTTGAAGATCCAATCCATCCTGACAAGGTTTGGCTTCTCAAGAAGGCATTATATGGTCTTCATCAAGCTCCACGGGCTTGGTATGAAACGTTGTCTTCCTATCTTATCAAGAATGGTTTTCGACGAGGATTGATCGACTGTACTCTCATCACCAAAGAAAAGAATGAGGATTTATTGCTGGTACAAGTATATGTTGATGATATTATTTTTGGGTCTACAAATGATAAAATGTGCAAAGAATTTAGCTGGTAATTCAAGAGAAGTTCGAGATGAACACCATGGGAGAAATGACTTTCTTTTTAGGTTTGCAGGTTCATCAATCTAAGGAAGGGATTTTCATTCATCAAACCAAGTACGTCGGGGATATTCTCAAACGATTTCAGATGGAAGACTCAAAGCCTTTGGGAACTCCGTTAGCTCAAAATCATGGGATTACTCCTGATGGAATGGGTAAACATGTGGAACCGTCTCTTTATCATGCTATGATCGGATCTCTTATGTATCTTACTGCTTCAAGACCCGATATAATGTACCCAGCATGTCTTCTAGCTCACTACCAGTCAAGTCCAAAAGTTTCTCATTTGATGGTTGTCAAAAGAAGCTTTCGTTATCTGAAGGGTCGCCCGGACACTTGTCTTTGGTACCCTAAGGATGATAAGTTTGATTTTATAGCAGTTAGTTATTCTGATCATAGTGGCTGCAAGATCGATGCAAAATCAACATCAGCAGGATGTCAGTTCTTGGGAAATCGCCTAGTCACGTGGTAGTGTAAAAAGCAGACTTGTGTAGCTACATCAACCTATGAGGTTGAGTATATTTCAGCTTCTAGTTGCTGCTCTCTGGTTCTATGGATCCAACAGCAAATGCGCGACTACGGTTTTGAATTTCTAACTACTCCTATTTATGTTGATAACGAAGCTGCTTTACAGATCACTCGTAATCTTGTACATCAATAAAAAACCAAACACATTGAGATTAAGTATCACTTCGTACAAGATTATTATGAAAAGAAACTTATCAATGTTGTTAAAATCCACACCGATCACCAACGTGCCGACCTGTTTACAAAAGCTTTTGATAAATCACGTTTTGATAATCTTCTTTTGGTCAATGGCATCAAGGTGAAACCTGAGTAAATCATCCTTGGCTAATCATTTTTATAAACTGTTTTCTTAAAATCTAAAACGACAAAAAGATTTTCTATTTTCTCTTAGTTTTATATTTTAGGGGGAGAAAATTTCAAGAAAAATACAAAAACATGAGAAAGTACAAAAATAAAAAAATATGTCTTTTATTTAATTAGGTCTTTATTTATTTATTTATTTATTTACCTTCTCTATTTAAGGGGGAGAAAAATTTAGAAAAATACAAAAACAATAGAAAATCCAAAAATAAAAAAAGAGTTTTTTGGAAAGATAACAGAAGATGATTATACACTAGTAACCTATCAAATACGGTCAAAAACCATAAAATGAAATTGACAAGTAGCTTTACTAATGATGTAGGCTCACAATCAGATTAAAATGTGCAGGTTGATATAAACATAACGGACTGAAAGCCATGTGGGAACCATTCATTGGCATATGGTCTTGGTACCGAAATTTCGTTTGATAGTATGCCGAGGTTCTGAGATATGCGGTCTTTATGCTTGATTATCATCTGGGTATCATGGTTGAATCTTTTACCGAAAAATAACGGTGACGTAAGTCTAGAACTTCCATGATACCATACATACGTGTAAATAGTGCATCGACCATCAATAAGTGATAAAAATATCACATTCACCCAAAAATAAGTGATAATATATCACAGTTTTATGTGGGATCTAAGTTCGTCTCTTTGTCGGTACGATGGTATAAACCTGTTCACGGACTTACTCCTGTGCCCTGCATGCATCTGAAATTCAAGTTCCTCATCAATAAGTGATTTAATCACATAGGGCTTGTTTTCAATCAAAATAAGTGAGTATCTCACATCACATACGTCAAAACAGATGATAAGCAGTATACTCACCGTTAAGATTCTCTCTCGTGCATGTCTTGATATGGGAATGTATCATGAATTGGTTGAACACTGGCTAGTAAGTATAATTCATACATTAATCATATCTCCTAATCATGATTACATCTGATAAGCTAAGCTTACGTGGACAACAATATCGATAATCATAGTAGAATACTTGTTTATTTAATTTGATGTTTTAAACAAAACTCGTGTTTGGCAAGATTAAAAGCTGGTATGATTCTTTCACCTTGAAATTCTGAAAAAGATTGCCTAGTAAATATACAGTTTATTCTTATCTGTTAGTAGTTATTTTTTGTTTACTCTGTTGTTAAATTAAGTTAGTTTTTATTTAGCCAAAGTTGAAGCTCAAAAGTTTTCTACCAAGATACGCCCTAAAAACCATTTGCTTTGATATCATAACTTCATAAACTACTTTCTTACAACGGGTAAACTCATCTCAAAGAACAAAATCTGTTTAATGAGCAGTTTTCCTAAAATAACTTGTGAATCTGTGTGGATATGTGCAAAGATCTACAGGTCAACGAAAAAACCTAAGGTCCACAAAGATCTGAAAGTCTGGTTTTGAAAACTTGGACTCGTACAAATCAGAGGTTACTCGTACGAGTGATTATGCTTCGTATGAATGAACCACTGATGTCTTGTACGAGTGGCAGTTCTTCGTATGATGTAGTTCTTTGGAACAACTGTATTTTCACCTTGCTCACGTCATCCTTACACCCCTCCTTAAGTTGTTTCTGATATTATTAAGGTATGACTGACAATATAGGCATACCTTGCATAGAAACAATTTGAATATTATCTGACTATATGACATTGCCTGACATGAACAACAAACTTTAAGTGAAAAACCTTTTAATGAAAAACAAGTTCTTCATGCATAATTTTCACTTGAAGATCTGTGTGTGAACAGTTAACTTTGCTTCGTAAGAGTGAACTGTCACTCGCACGAGTAATCTATCGCTCATACGAGCCAGTTACTCGTATGAGTAAATCACTTGTTTAACAAAATTTTTTGTTCGTACAAATCAGTTGTTCTTCGTACGAATAAATTGTTATTCGTATGAGTCAGTAGTTCTTCGTCTAGGGAATACATACATAAAGAAAGTTGCAATAAAACTTTTTGTGTATATTCCATAATGAATTTATGTTCTTATTCCGGTTATCTTTTGTTTACAGAATGGAACAAAGAGAACATAAAAGACAACCCGCAACGAATAAAACTGACAAGTCAGAAGTGGAAATCATGTCAGAGCCAAGACACAACATGGTGGCCTACTTAGATCCGGAAGATAAATTTGCTGAGTACAACGGTATAATGAAGTTCTTGTGCGACTCAAAGATACATTATGCTATCACACACAAGACTATAATATACAAGACACTGATCAAGGAATTTTGAGATTCAGCTAAAGGTGTTGAAGTGAATGGGCAGGAACTTATCCACGGAAGAGTAAATGACTTAGATGTAGATATCTCTATTGAAATCATTAACTCAGCATTACAACTTGGCGATAATCTTGAAGCTCCATTCTCAGTTCCGTTGAAATGTCAACGTGGATGTTTGCTTCAAATGAAATGTGTTGGAGATTTTCTCGTAGGACAACTAAACAAAGCATGGTTGCCACTCCGATACAAGTTCTTTCTACATGTTTTAATTTAGTGTTTGAGCAACAGATGAAGTGGCTATGACATGGCAAATAACGACTTAGTTGGAATGATGATAACTTTGACATTGAACAAACCATTCAGTGTTTCAAAGTATATTTTTGCAAACATGAAGGAAAACCTAAGAAGAACCGGATATGGTGGAAACAAGTTTTGGATGTATCCTCGTTTTCTCCAGATGATCTTGAATGTGCAACATCCGAATCTTCCGAAGAATGACAAGGATGTTCTAAACGTTGAGATCATGATGGAACATTCATTGAAAATATTTATAGGTGTAGCACACCTCCTCGTAGATTGTTCGGTTTTCTGGAAAATGATGAGTATGTTGCACCAGAAAACGATAAGTGGCACCATGATGATAGTGAGTCAGATAATGAAGAACCAACTTTGAAAAAGATGATTGAAGATAAGTTTGCTCGTCAAAAGGGAAAAGGTGATGATGTTGACGGTGATGATGATGGCAATGGTGGTGCAAGTGATGTAGGTACTACGGGTGGTGATAAGGGTAGAAAGAAACAAAGTAAAAAGTCTATGGGAACATCGTCAGCACAACCTGAAATCACACAACCTACAACCTCACATCAAGAAACTATACTGGAACCAATTGTAGAAGCCCAGTCTACCTTTACAACGGAGGAGACTGAACCTATAATGACGGAACCCACTACAACCTCTGAACCACAACCTACAACTACCACAGCAGCTGAAACTACTCCAGTTCAATCACAACCTACTACTTCATATGTTCAACAATCCCAGTCTACAACTCATCAAAAAAATACAAAACGAAGCAGTCGTTTATTCACAGAAATGGAACATGATGTGAAAGTGGATTTTCTGTTCTCTCAGCTACAAGCTGTGGCAATTCAGATTAACAAGCATTCGGAGTTTATGTCTTCAAATTGGAACACAGTTTCAAACAACAGTTGGAGATAAATTCTTTGCAAGAGACTGTTAGAAAACAGGATTCTGAGATTACGCAGTTATGAAAAGAAAATGAGCGGTTGAAGGCTGTAGATGCTGAAAAGACAACTCAGCTACAAGAGATGAGAGCAGCTGATAACTCTCATCGGATTGAATTGAAGAGGTTGAAAGAATGTAGTGCGGCTGTACAACGATCTGCCGAAACATTAACTGCTAAATATAACGACTTGAGAGAATGGTATCATTCTCAAAATTCTACACTAGTTGAATGTAACATCCGCCAAAAACCGGATTTACCAAACCCGCTTCGTTTATTAACCGAACAATCAGTCAAAAATTTCGTTGCGTATTTAATGCTCAAATTAATTTTAAACGATACACAATTAATCAATATATTATGCTTTAAAAACTATAATTAATAATCAATAATAAATAAGGAGATAAAAATTAAATAGAGACGCCGGGTTTCGAACCCGGGTCTCCCGCTCAAACAAACACACATTGCACCACTAGGCTACCTGCACTCTTTGGGAAATAATTGAAATCAATAAATATAAATATTCGTGCCATGCGAGTCAATTGCGAGATTTCAGTAAATAACCGCTCTGTTTCAAACATTTACGTTTTAAAGAACGATTATGACAATCAATTCTTAACCGAAATCACAATAAAAAACTTAACTCGCAAACCGTTACCACTGTTACAAAAATTTCCGTTTAATTTTAAGCAAGTCGTGGTTTGGAAGTCTATGAGTACTTGTAGACAGAGAACCAAATCGCTATTCACTCGAATCAGCCCTCAATACACTCGTAAACCCCTCTACAAGTCCTTAATCGGCAAGAACAACTCGCCGGAAACTTTCTACAACTCGCCGGAAAACCGGACCCATTTCATCACTGTGCCTTACTCTAAAAACAGAACATCTAGAGCTCATACCGAAGCCACCCACACTCACCTCAAGCTTCCTGAAGACCCTCTGCCGCAAGATACACGTCGCCGGAATAACCTGCTGTCATCGGAATCTCGCCGGCGAAACAGGGGATCTCTGTCGGTATATCTTATACCTAATCTCTCTCATTTTTTTATTAATCTCATATGTAGTTAATCACAACTGACTAAAGAAATTGATTAATTTGTCGAAACAGTCGGACATTGGTTCTGGGTTAAGTTTAACGAAGAAGATGAAGTTTTCGGATATATATATATTTAATTTAAATCAAGTTATATCTCGGGTTAGACACACAGTCCAGCGGTGGACTGTGTGCAAATAAACACGCATACGTCCCGAGTTCGATCCTTGACACACGCACACTCGCCTTAATAAAAATGTTCCTTTTTTAAACTGAACCGGATCCACTCGCAAATAGATGTTAAGTTTAATGAAAACCGGAATAATAACCAAGATAGACACACAGTCCAGTGGTGGACTGTGTGCGAGTTTAAATCATACGTCGCGGGTTCGAGTCCAGGCTACCGCACCGGCTCCGGCAATTATCAAACTTTTTATATAAGGACAGAAATGAATTTATCTAGTTTGTATATAAGTTTAATAAAAACCAGATTATTTACCAACTTAGACACACAGTCCAGCGGTGGACCGTGTGCCAAACTAAACCACAGGTCCCGGGTTCGAGACCTGTGGCGAGTACCGAGTGATTCAATTAAATGCAATTTCATAGGCCGCCGCTCCCCATTACATTATGAGCGTTGAGCAGTTCCCCATTACATTATGAGCGTGAACCTGGCGTTGCCAACATACGATCGGCTCAGTTTGATTGAGCCTTGATCGCACAGACAATTATCATTTTCAGTAGATGCAATACGATCGGCTCCGTTTGATTGAGTCTTGATCGCACAGACATTTATCATTTTCAGTACATACATTTATCATAGGCCGTCCATTCCCCATTGTTGTTAATGTATGTTATTGTTTGTTGTTGTTTGTTATGGTATGCTATTGTTTGTTATTGTATGCTAATTGTTTGTTATTGTATGTTTATTTACATTTGTTCATGTAGGAATATTGCACAAATTTTCCGTATTAAATACAATAAGAAATAAATAATAAATGTTTTCTAACACGGTTCACTCGCCAACTTTTGTTGATCCAAAAACCATTTTTACATATGATACAGGTGAATAGGAAGAAGCAAGGAAAACATAGGAAATTGCCTTAGGAGAAAAATAATGAAGTTTAGAAGGATGAATAGAACATGTTGTATTTGTTTGATATGATTGTATGATCTCTTTTAAATTGAAATGATAAATATGAAACATTATAATAAATGTCATGAGCTTTGATGAAAACCCAATCATGCCCCGATCACCTTTTCCGCTGCGGGTCGGGGTGTGACAGATTGGTATCAGAGCTTTTGACTATAGGGATATAGGATAGGTTATTAGACCCTTAGAACCTATAATATAGTTGATTAGCTTTTAATTGTTTATGTGGTTACATGCAAACTTATGATATTTATTGGTTTCATATTTATTACATACACAAATGCATGCAAACATTTCCAATATTACATTTTGTGATACATAGTGAATTATACTTACAGTCAAACACACATACTTACATACATACTCATCATACATGTTACAATATTCACATATTCAAATCATCTTCATACTTCCGTTATTCAAGATTTTGTCGCATTTTTCATTTTTCAAATCTCATCAAAGTGAGTTCTGCGACGGGCATGTAGTAACTGTAAGGGTACAAGTACCAGTAGTCGGAACGTCCTGTCTAGGTTGGCATTCGTATAAATCCAATATAACGGACCAGTTTGCCTACCTGGGGACTAACGATGAGAGTGCGAAGGACCTATTAGGCCAAAGCATGCCACACCAAACGTCGTTCGAACTAACCCACTTTGAGGTGTCACCGTGTCCACACCTGGATACATTCCGAATATCATACGTTACATACATATTTCTCGATTTTCTCCGGGTTTTAGTGTACGTAACCAGGCTAACACATGCGAACCATATGAAACCCGGTAATCATGGGGGCCCACATGATTACGAAGGTGAAGTATGGCGGCATGCAAGGCCCAATTACGAGCAAAGCCCAAGACATCCTATGGATGTAGTAGATTTATTATGCTATGTTTATTTTATGAATGTTCATTCCTAAATACGACACATGATCCCAAAAACATCCAACTCATACTCTTGATATGTATTCCTTGTAGATGTCTTCTAATTCCGCTCGTAGGAAGATGAGATCAGGAAAAGCCCGCGAGCGTATGGCTGCCCAAATCGCTCAACAAATGGTTGCCGTAATACCCAACATTATAATTCAAGTCCAACAAGCCCTTACCGCTAATCCTGTCAACCAAGAAGATCAAAATGTTATCAACCCTCCCCCAAATACCACTAAATGCACCTACAAGCATTTCAAATCCTGCGACCCTCCAAAATACGAAGGGACTGAAGGTGTCACCGCTCTCCTCCATTGGTTTGAAGAAATGGAGAACACTTTTCTAAATTGCGATTGCCCCGATGATCGCAAAGTGCGATATGCTACCGGTCGTTTACTTGGAATAGCACTTACTTGGTGGAATACAGAGAAGGCCAAACGAGGAGTTGAAGATGCTATGACTTTTACTTGGGAAGAGTTGAAGGAAATCATGACAAGACGGTTTTGCCCAAGGAGTGAAATCAAGAAAATTAGAAGATGAATTCTATTCGTTGAAACAAAAGGAAGGCGACCACACCACATACAACAAAAGATTCCTCGAGTTAAATCAAATGGTTCCCAACTTGTTCACTCCCCTCTACCGTTTAATCGAGCACTACATTCGAGGTCTTCCTTCAAAGATTCAAGACTCTGTAATAAGTACCACACCTGCAACCTTGGAAGCAGCAATGGAGTTAGCTACAAAGCTCACCGAGAACCACATCCGGAACAAAGACTTCAAGGAGGAGAAGAAGAAGGATAAAGCATCGACTGAAACCTCAAACTCCACCCAAACCGAATCCCCTTCTCAACCCATTTTTAAGAGAAAACGGGATGGGCAACTTTTCGCTGTCTCCCAACGCAACCAGCCAGCCTCACAAGCCGTACCCCTCCAAGCTATCCCAATCACTCAAGTAGCACCCAACTCAACTTACCCAAATAAGAAACCTTACCTTGGACCTCACCCTCAATGTAACACCTGTTTTTACCACCATCCGTCTACCTTACCTTGTCGACTATGTGCGAATTGTGGACGCTATGGTCATTTGAGCAAGGTTTGCCGCACCCCTCAAAACCAAATCTCACCCCCTACTCAAAACATGATCCAAACATATCAACAACCCCAATACCCCATGTTACCTTATGTTCGAGCTTGTTTTAATTGTGGCGACCCTACCCATTATAGAAACACGTGCCCTCGATTGGTTAACATCATAAACGCCCAAGCTCAAGCAAACCCAGTTAACCAATCAAATCAAGAAAACCCAACCATTAGGCCACCAGCAAGAGGAAGAGTTTTCAACATCAACGCCAATCCTGGTGAAGATAATGACGGCCCAAACGAAACCACCCAACTAGTCCCCTTCACCAAAAATCAAGATTCAACTACAACCGCTTAGTTTTATGTTTTTCTTTATGTTATCTCAATTTTCACGTGTCTCAATTTTAAATTGGAAGTTTATCCAAGGATCTTAATGCGAATTACTATTTCAGTTTTGTTTTTATACTCATTGATTTAACATTCATATCATCATACCTCACGACATATCACAGTGTCATCATTTAAAGAAGTTGAGCTGTGTCTCACTTCTACATGGACTAACTCTCCATCATAACAAACGAAAGAGGTACTGTCATCATTCAAACATGTATACTATCAGAATTAAGACTCAAGCTTTGGTTGTTGTGTTGTTTATGTTTTAAGTCACATAGAACTAATCATAACTTACGGATAAAGCCAATGAAAATTTGACAAGAATATGGTGGATACGCCGCTGGTACTTCCTATATATAAGTATTCTTGCCAAAGGATCAGAGGCATTATCAGGCGGTTATGAGAAGTTCCATGTAGGATTTGGTAATATCTTGGTTGAAATTTGTTTTACACTCACTGATTTAACATTCATATCAACTCATCATTTAAAGAAATTGGATTGTGTTCCATTTTCTACATAGACTAACCTCTCCATCATAACAAATGAGAGAGGTACTGTCATCATTCAAAGACTCAAGCTTGGTTGTTGTGTTTGTTTATGTTTTAGAGTCACATAGGACTAATCATAACTTACTGATAAAATCAATGAAAATTTGACAAGAATATGGTGGATACGCCGCTGGTACTTCCTATATATAAGTATTCTTGTCAAAGGATCAGAGGCATTGTCAGGCGGTTATGAGAAGTTCCATGTAGGATTTAGTAATGTCTTGGTTGAAGTTTGTTTTATACTCACTGATTTAGCATTCATATCATCTCATCATTTAAAGAAATTGGATTGTGTCACCATTCAAACATGTATACTATCAGAATTAGGACTCAGATATTGGTTGTTGTGTTTATTTATGTTCTAGAGTCACATCATAGAACCAATCATAACTTACTGATAAAACCAATGAAAATTTGACGAGAATATGGTGGATACACCGCTGGTACTTCATATATATAAGTATTCTTGCCAAAGGATCAGAGGCATTGTCAGGCGGTTATGAGAAGTTCCATGTAGGTTTTAGTAGTAGAAGTTTTGTCTTTAGGATATAACCTTATCTTTCCAAACATATCAAAACTCTTGCGCATGAAATCACATTTAGTCAATCAACTCTGTTTATCAATATTCATTATCTTAGGCATCAAAAAGCGATTCCTGTAGCAGGGTACTCAACCCTTACAAGGAACGTTACCGCCTCAAACAAAAATTTAAACTCTTACTCCTTTCTAAGTATGTAACTGTCAAACTAAACACCATCCTTTTTAGACAAATATGTCACTACTTAAATTTCGGGACGAAATTTCTAAAAAGTAGGGGATGCTGTAACATCCGCCAAAAACCGGATTTACCAAACCCGCTTCGTTTATTAACCGAACAATCAGTCAAAAATTTCGTTGCGTATTTAATGCTCAAATTAGTTTTAAACGATACACAATTAATCAATATATTATACTTTAAAAACTATAATTAATAATCAATAATAAATAAGGAGATAAAAATTAAATAGAGACGCCGGGTTTCGAACCCAGGTCTCCCGCTCAAACAAACACCATTGCACCACTAGGCTACCTGCACTCTTTGGGAAATAATTGAAATTAATAAATATAAATATTCGTGCCATGCGAGTCAATTGCGAGATTTCAGTAAATAACTGCTCTGTTTCAAACGTTTACATTTTAAAGAACGATTATGACAATCAATTCTTAACCGAAATCACAATCAAACACTTAACTCGCAAACCGTTACCACTGTTACAAAAATTTCCGTTTAATTTTAAGCAAGTCGTGGTTTTGGAAGTCTATGAGTACTTGCAAATAGAGAACCAAATCGCTATTCACTAGAATCAGCCCTCAATACACTCGTAAAACCCTCTACAAGTCCTTAATCGGCAAGAACAACTAGCCGGAAACTTTCTACAACTCGCCGAAAAACCGAACCCATTTCATCACTGTGCCTTACTCTAAAAACAGAACATCTAGAGCTCATACCGAAGCCACCCACACTCACCTCAAGCTTCCTGAAGACCCTCTGCCGCAAGATACACGTCACCGGAATAACCTGCTGTCATCGGAATCTCGCCGGCGAAACAGGGGATCTCTGTCGGTATATCTTATACCTAATCTCTCACATTTTTTTTATTAATCTCATATGTAGTTAATCACAACTGACTAAAGAAATTGATTAATTTGTCGAAACAGTCGGACATTGGTTCTGGGTTAAGTTTAACGAAGAAGATGAAGTTTTCGGATATATATATATTTAATTTAAATCAAGTTATATCTCGGGTTAGACACACAGTCCAGCGGTGGACTGTGTGCAAATAAACACGCATACGTCCCGAGTTCGATCCTTGACACTCGCACACTCGCCTTAATAAAAATGTTCCTTTTTTTAAACTGAACCGGATCCACTCGCAAATAGATGTTAAGTTTAATGAAAACCGGAATAATAACCAAGATAGACACACAGTCCAGCGGTGGACTGTGTGCGAGTTTAAATCATACATCGCGGGTTCGAGTCCAGGCTACCGCGCCGGCTCTAGCAATTATTAAACTTTTTATATAAGGACAGAAATGAATTTATCTAGTTTGTATATAAGTTTAATAAAAACCAGATTATTAACCAAGTTAGACACACAGTCCAGCGGTGGACCGTGTGCCAAACTAAACCACAGGTCCCGGGTTCGAGATCTGTGGCGAGTACCGAGTGATGCAATTAAATCGTTTTTAAAATAAGTGATTTTCAGATTGATTTAATTAGTATATAAATGTAATTAAAAACAGAAATATTTCGGGTTAGACACGTAGCTCAGTTGGTAGAGCTGCGTGCACGCGTACGGGAGGTCTCGGGTTCGAGTCCTGCCCGGCGCATACCTACACACAATAAAACCGGTCAACAAGTCAACGGTCAACAAGTCAATGGTCAACAGTCAAAAATCAACATTTTTTTATTGCTTTTATTTATTTATTTAAATTAAAAATACCAAAAAATAACATTTTTAAAGTTAGAAAATAGCCTTAAACTCACAAAAATATATCCAAAAATACTATTAAAATTGTTAATAAAATCAATTTATTTACATTATTTTTTTCGTTATTAATTAGGTTAGTTTTTCCTCGTCGATCAATCCTCGAAACTCGTGCGCATTCAACATCATTCACCGAACGTACCCAAGGTGAGTGAATCTCTACAAATTCCCCGTTTTTAATCACGTTTTTGGGGTGTATCGTGTGTCTTACCATTTATTATATTTAAATCATTGTGCATACATCATATCATGAACAAATGTGTAATCAGCTTGTATCAACTGTTGTGTGGTTATTGTTTAGATTTAATTTATTATTTTCAGTACATTCAATTTCATAGGCCGCCGCTCCCCATTACATTATGAGCGTTGAGCAGTTCCCCATTACATTATGAGCGTGAACCTGGCGTTGCCAACATACGATCGGCTCCGTTTGATTGAGCCTTGATCGCACAGACAATTATCATTTTCAGTACATGCAATACGATCGGCTCCGTTTGATTGAGCCTTGATCGCACAGACATTTATCATTTTCAGTACATACATTTATCATAGGCCGTCCGTTCCCCATTGTTGTTAATGTATGTTATCGTTTGTTGTTGTTTGTTATGGTATGCTATTGTTTGATATTGTATGCTAATTGTATGTTTATTTACATTTGTTCATATAGGAATATTGCACAATTTTTCCGTATTAAATACAATAAGAAATAAATAATAAACGTTTTCTAACAAGGTTCACTCGCCAACTTTTGTTGATCCAAAAACCATTTTTACATATGATACAGGTGAACAGGAAGAAGCAAGGAAAACATAGGAAATTGCCTTAGGAGAAAAATAATGAAGTTTAGAAGGATGAATAGAACATGTTGTATTTGTTTGATATGATTGTATGATCTCTTTTAAATTGAAATGATAAATATGAAACATTATAATAAATGTCATGAGCTTTGATGAAAACCCAATCATGCCCCGATCACCTTTTCCACTGCGGGTCGGGGTGTGACATTGAAGGCTTTAATGGTATTAAAGACTTATTTGAAATGAGAAGAAAGCGAGTGAACACTCTGTGGAATGAAAGATGCAAAGCACAGGATAGTAAATCTGATCAGGATAGTAAAGACCCTGGTAATCCTGATGCTTCAGCCTCATCCTCGCAACCAAAAGTTTCTGCTTCAACTCTAGTGGTAGCGTCTAATGTATAGCAGATCGTGATCGATCCAGTTGCCTCCAGTGGTACTCAAGAGGAAACAGGAAAGGTTTAATGTTTCTAGGGAATGTTGAAGACCTAGATTGTCAACCAAAGTTGGATTGAAATGATCAGTGAAGATGGAAGCAGCAGGCAATTAGAAATGAAGACCAAAGACCAAGCAACATCCAAAGGGGAGTTTGTTGATACACTTTTGTGTCTGTCGCTTGTTGTTAGTTACATATGTAATTGTACGGTCTTTGTTTATTGTGTCTGTATAGTTTGGTCATGTCGACCAAATAATATATCCTCCTATCTTGATTTAATGCGATGTTTAATTTGTCTATGTTGAAAAACAGTTGCATGTGTGCGTACTATTCAGTCTTATGTACAGCTTGTCTGTTAGCACGTTCTCCAAAGAACACTTCCACGTGGCCCCTTTCATACGAGTGATCCTCTAGTCGTACGAGTGGCCCCTTTCAACAAGCTCTTTGCTTGTTCGTGCGAGCCACTTCTTGTTTGTACGAGCCGTGGATTGTTCATACAAGCAACCAATGCTGAATGTTCTTCGTGACTTATAATGTTTCGTACGACCCCAACATTCTTCGTACTGTTTCTAGGTGTTGGCACTATATAAACAGACATGCACTTCTCAATGTGGGTAGCTGTGTGACATTAGAACGAGACACTGAGAGCATAAGAAAGAGAGCACATAGAGTGTTTCCTGAGTCTATATGAACATTGTTTGTATGTGTTTGTACTAGTTCTCTTCTATTAATCAAGATAGTGAATCTTTGGTTATATTGTGTTCCTTACTTTGCCTTGGTTTGCATACTTAGGTTGATTCCGCACTCGTATGTGTGTTACATAAACAAGGAAGTAGGTTATCTTGATCCTCCAAGTGGACCTACAGATATGTGTGAAATTCAAATTTTAATTGATAAAGGAAAAAGATGAACAACCGTCAAAACTCTTTTATGAATAAATACCTTAGCACCAAGTGTGCAGTGGGCCTAGCAATGATCACACCCCTTTTGAGATTTCGTAGGTCTCACCAAGTGTGCGGTGGGCCCGACTCAAATCTCGAAACAAAACTCCATTTTAAGCAGACAAAATTTGAAGAAAAACCATCCGTTTCAACTCTTGAACGAGGTCACATTTTCTTTTTTTTTTTAACTAATTATACTAAATAAACTAATATACTAATGAACATATATACACACATAACTATTTTCAAGCCTTTGTCTACCGGATCAAATCACGGTGTTTCGAGCCAGACTACACTTATCAACCCTGATTTACTTTGAGTGATCCGAGCAATTTCAAGTATGTTTGTCTACTTAAACTTATTTCCTTTTATCATCTTTTGGTGTATTAGATACGAACACTCAGCCAGAACATAATCAAATCCTTGAACTAAGATCAATACACTCTATCATGCAACTAGTTTCCCTACCAGATATTTTCACAAGTCTGTTCTAGGATTTTGAAACCTTGACTAGGACTTGGTTGAGAAGAAAACATAATAGATCATATGAATAGATATATGGATATAATATACATATCAACTGTTTTTCAGTTGATATTGGTTTAGGGTTTCTTTTGGGCACTAGAGTGCCTCTTTCGGGTGTATTTTGATCTACAGCACAATAACGTACAGCTAGGTCAGCATGAATCTGGATGCAGCAGAAGTTGACATTGCCTAGCACCTCCAAGTCTTTGCTCATGCAAATTTGTCAGAAAAGATTTCAGAACTAGACCAAAATTTTGTGTATCGGTACATCACACAAGCATTTAAATAGTAATGAACTAATTTGGATTCCGCCCATCCTTGGTGATTGTGTGATATCGTTGTTAGATCCGGATTTTCGGGACTTACAATTGGTATCAGAGACTGTTGTTTGATACAGGTTCTTGGTATCACAGATCGAAGGACTGTTCAGAGTTGGAAGATGTGTTGTTGTTCATCCTGGATTGTTACTGTTGAAGACTGCTGCTGTTTTCATCTCTAACTGCTACAGTTCCGCAGAACACGAAGAAGGTTGAGCATCTCGGATACGGTACTGTTGAGGATTCCGAAGAACATGAAGACGGTTTGAGCATCTCAGATATGGTATTGTTGATGATTCCGAAGAACACGAAGAAGATTCAAATATTTCGGATACGGAACTATTGAAGATCCCGAAGAACACGAGGAAGATCATCCATCTCGGATTGATCCCGGATTACTTTTCAACAACTTTCTCAACAACCTTATCCGGATTACTTGCATTCCAGATCAGGGTCACTGTTTGAAATAATCTATGTTTATCTGTTGCAGGAATTTCGGGATACTGTTGATCCCGGATAAGGTCATCATTCCGGATAAGATCATCATTCCGGATAAGACTTTCATTCCGGATCAAGTTTTCATTTCCGATTTGTTTCTCTATTTCGGATTACAGGTGTTCATCTCAGATTGCATCTCGAATTTGGGAAGCATCTCGGATAAACAAGGAAGCATCTCGGATTGAAACAGTGCATCTCGGATACCATCTCGGATCACTGTTCCGAATCAACATCTTGGATCACTGTTTCGAGATTCCATCACAGATTAAGAATCCGAGTTACTATTCCGAATTCGGTACTGTTCTGAATTGTACCCACAAAGGTGGAAAGTTAACCAGCTGATGTAACAGTAGTTAAATGTTTTCGTACGCAGAATTTTGATCCATAGACAATCTTGATAAACCGAGTGTACGGCTAGACTCGTGTTGATGCGGGCCCAAGTGTGGAGGAGCGGACCATGTTATATTTGGATGCCCAAGATCGCGTGACAAATGGGGCTTCACTAAAATGGCTTTAACTTGGGCTACGGGGGTCCGTTTTGGCGTGCGACCATTCAAAACAATCGTGAGGAAAAATCCCATTTTGCTGCAAACGGCCTTTGGCGGTTTGAGTGGACGTTCGGGCCCAAAAAAGGCTTATTTCTATGAGTATTTTTCATTTTTATGTTTTTTGGGCTTTTTGCCAACTTTTGTTTTGTTTTAGTTTTTGGCCCGAGTGTATTTTGGGGCCCGTTTCGAATTTATAACTCTATTTATATGATGGTTATGAGGTTATAATGATCAGATTTCAGTTTTGGAAAAAAACAGTTCTTCACTTCAAATTTCGTGCCCTTTGGGTTGAATTTTGGGGTTGGGACAAGTTCATCATGGGTATTCGTAGAATCAACATGATTGATCTTACTTATCGTTTCTACTCTACATCACGTGTGATTAAAAAAAGGCACGAAAATTCCTAAAATCATTACCGGACATTATACATCATTGGATTCGTATTGTCGAGACGAGTCTAACGTTACATTTTGGTAAAAACAGTTTTCGCACATTTTTATCATTTTTACCGGTACGGTTTCGTTTATCCGAAGATGTTTACAGCCCAAACTCAGCACTCGAACATAGTTTTCAGCCCAGCAAAAAATCAAAACCCGAACCTGCAGGATCAAGTGAAGGAAAAGCTGAATGAATTTAGTGGAAATTACAATGTTGATCCGGTTGCTGACTATGTGATACGTTTGCTTGAACGTGAGAGGCGAAAAGAGGAAGTAAGAGATTAGATGAATAGTTTTTTTGGTGATGACAAAGACTCCTTTGTATCTTGGTTGTGGGATCATTTATAATCAAACCAAGATCTCCAAGATCTATACGCTAAATCAACAGAGTCTCATCCTGAAGAAGTGTTCGAACTGAAACCTCAAGCCCAACAAACGACAATCAACAGCCCAACACCCCAAACTCCACCTCAAGCCCAAACTCACGCTGACTAACCAAGATCGCTCATTGACACAACAAACTACCTTTTGTGCGCTGAACCTTGCAGGAATAGGGTTGCTCAACTCAGAGCACTTAATTCCAAAATGGCTGATGATTACAACAATGCAATGGCTTAGTGCAGCTGCCTTTGAAAAAGTAAAAAGTTACTTACATAAAAGGTTAAAGCACAAAATAAAGACATAGCTCAAAAAACATGGAATGCGATTTGGTAAGAGTTGAGCTAGGACTTCTTACTGGAGAATATCAACAAAACGAAGTTAATATAAAGAAGTTTGGTATATCCAACAAGCTCGTTCAAGACATGTGCAATGTGCCACTGGCATATAAGGAGAACAAGGGGAAGGGTTTGGGATTCAATCACGTTGCCCTACCCTATAATCACAACTACACAACAATGCCTGAAACCGATGAAGATATTGACAGAGCACAGCATATGGTATATGGCAAACCCAGTGATTACACGTCAGACACACAGGAACCATCTGGTGTTGTTGACTCTTCTAATGATTCAGCTCGAGTGTCTGGTCCTTCATCTGATAAACCAGGACTCTCTGACTTTATCAAAGCTGATAAAGAGAGAGCTGACGTGAACAAGGCTCCAAGTGGGAAAACTAAACAATCTGAACCTTCTGCCTCTGATGAAAAGGTTCAGAGCAAGCTAAAAGAGCAGAACGATCAAATCGGAGATGAAGAAATCAGAAGTCCAAACGACAAGGACAATCACGCACTCCAGAATAATCAGTGTGGTAGCAATAGCCCTCAAAAGGCTAGTGTTGTGAAAAATGCTTTTGTTAAGCCGGTCTTTAATGGCAAATGTGAAAAATATGCTTTTGACTGTGCTTGCAAAGCTTTTGGAAAGTTTGGGGAGATTTCTGAAGAAGACTTGCAGTATAAACAAAGCAAGATGAATCAAAAGAAATCTC
This sequence comes from Scalesia atractyloides, assembly GCA_947069175.1. NCBI lineage: Eukaryota > Viridiplantae > Streptophyta > Magnoliopsida > Asterales > Asteraceae > Scalesia > Scalesia atractyloides. Next base: position 47,680,355 of record CAMTDV010000001.1, on the reverse strand, counting down.
CACAACAGAAGAAGGCCCTTGCAAACGACAAGTACAATCATCCAAATTCATCTCCGTCTGCAAGAAACGTGCAAGGAAATCAAGCCCAGAAGGGATCAGTTCATCCTTTAAGGCCTACAAGAGCAAATCAAATTGATCAGCATGCTTTATATGTGAAAAGACAAACATACTTCAACTGTGGCATTCCTGGTCACATTGCTCGAAAATGCACTCATAGTCCCCATGTTCCGTATCATGTTCAAAATCAGAAGGTTACACCTTAGGATAACAATCATTCGAAGCCGATGAAGGTATCATCACCTAAGGCAATGAAGAATGTGAATCCCAAGGTTAAAGCATATGATGGGGATTGGAATGTTGCTAAAAACAAACACAAGGCTGTACAGAAACAAAAATCTGTTTCTAAAACGACTAAACCTGAAATAGCCAAAGTTGCTCAATCAAAGGCAACAACCGCGTTTGTTAAAATGAAACAGATTTGGAAACCCAAATCCAAAGCAGCAGAAATATCACCAATCCTCAAAACAAAAGGGGACTTGTGTTTGAAATAAGTGTCTTATTTTGATGCTTTACGGAAACCCAGGACTACGATGGTCTGGGTCCCATTGTCTTACTAATCTTATTTTTCAAGAATAACCAAGGAGGAGTTGTTGACAATCTCTGGAATGTTGATAGCGGTTGTTGTAGGGACATATCGGAAAACATCTCACTGTTGAAAAAAGTTCAAATTTTTACAAGTACGATGTTTCCTTTGGAGGAGATGAGGCAAGAAAAAATCAGTGAAAAGGTACAAATTTAAATTTCATGCTTTAGTTTTGAAATTGATGAGTTCTTAATATAATGACAGAACGGTAAGCAAAAACAACAAAAATATTTTCCTTTTCTTTCATTTAAAACTTTGTACATACATTTTCATTATTAGGTAAATTTGTGCATAAAGTATGATGCACAAATTTAGGTTTTTATTAAAAATTATTAACCGTTCTTGAAGATTTGACAAATCATCAAAAGATGAAAGAAATTTGAATTTTGATCCGAGTACAAGTACTTGGATGTACCAAGTTTCCAGCTAAAGTTCTACACAAAACCAACCAAAGTTTCCAGCCATCAGGATTAAGTCTACTGAGATATCACCTTAGAGCCAGATCATTTCAATACTAGTCTTACATGAGTCAGCCTTAATCACATAGTGAAAATTCATTTCATTTCCCGTGTTATCCTAAAAAGTTTAATAAGACAACTGTTTTTGTTAGTTTTCTAAAAATTATAATGTTTTTTATTTTTCTGAGAGACCACGTCCCCCTAAATTTTTGCTGAAAATTGAGAACAAAAAGAATTAATGAAAAGCAATTTTAAGAAACAAATTTATATACAAACGAAGAAAAATATTTTTGTGTGACCAAGTTCAGTCCTCGAATTGGACCATTTTGAGAAGTTCAAGAAGCGCATTAAACCGTGCCCGATCAATCGGTTTTGTGAACAGATCCGCAACATTGTCATCAGTGTCAATTTGTTCCATTGAAATAAGTCCCTGGTTTTACGAGTCAAGAGTGAAATGAATTTTTATGGCAATGTGCTTAGTTTTCGAAAAATATAAAGGATTTTTCACTATTTGGATTGTTGCATCATTGTCACAATGAATGGGAGTCTAAGAGAAATTCAAACCGTAGTCCACCAGCTGGTGTTGGATCCATATCATTTGAACAGCAAGCCGAAGCAGCTACATATTCAGCATCAGCAGTTGATAGCGATACAGTCAGCTGCTTCTTGCATTGACAAGAGATAAGTCTATCGCCTAGGTACTAGCATCCAGCTGATGTGGACTTCATATCCCTGTCTACACCTCCAAAATTACTGTCAGAAAAGGCACATAGATCAAATGGAGAATATCTATGATAACAAAGGCCAAGTCTAGGCTTTCCTTTAAGACATTTAAAGATTTTCTTTACAACATTTAAATGAAGATTTTAGGAGAAGCCTGATAACGTGCACACTGACACATGGTGAACATAATATCCGGTCTACTGGCGGTCAAATACATCAAAGACTCAATCATGAATCGGTATAACATTTTTTCAACAACTTCTCCTAAAAGGTCTTCAGTGAGAACTGGTCTCTCTGCCGTAGGAATGTTTGGAAGTTTGACATCCTGAAGTTTGAATTTTTCAAGAATGTCATCCACATATTTTCCCTGATGAATCAGAATACTCTTTGAGTCCTGACAAACATGCAATCCTAGAAAGAAGTTGATTTCTCCCAATGCACTCATCTCAAACTACTTTTTCATAATGTCTTCAAATTCTTTGCACAGGGCATCACTAGTGGATCCAAAGATGATATCGTCCATATAAATTTGAACTAGAATCTAGTCTTCACCCACTTTTCGAATGAATAGGGTCTGCTCAATGATTCCATGAGTGTATCCATTAGCGAGCAGGTGCTTAGTCAATGTAGCATACCATGCACGAGGTGACTGATGCAACCCATACAATGCCTTCTGAAGTCTATATACATGCCGTGGATAGCGTGGGTTAACAAAACCTGGCCGCTGATCAACATAGATTTCCTCTTTCACTTTGTCATATAGAAACGCCGCCTTTACATCCATCTGATAAGCAATGAACCCTTTGAATGATGCATAGGCTAGAAAAATTCAAATGGCTTCTAATCTAGCCATAGGGGCTTAAACCTTGTCCTAGTCAAGCCCGTCAATCTGTCTAAACCTCTGCACCACTAGTCTTTCTTTGTTTCTCACAATCACTCCATTGTCATCTCTCTTGTTTCAATAACCCAACTAGTCCTAAGTGCTTTCTTTCCCGCAAGAAACATAACCAACCTCCATACTTGCAGTTTTTCAAATTGGATTAGCTCATACTGCATGGCATCTACCCAACTGGGTTCTTAAAGGGCCATTGTGGTAGTTTTAGCCTCTATTTGTGAGATGCAGCACAAGTATAAACATGTGTTTGTTTCTCCTGTTTGATTTTTGGTTAAAACCCTAGTCCTATAGGTCCAATCACGTTCTCTACAGAGTGATTCCTTTTAACAGTAGTAGGTATAGCAAATTCTGGAACTGTTCCTGTTGAGGACAAATTTGTCAAGTTATTGGTTGTGGCGAGTTCCAGGGGTTCAACTACAGGTTCCTCCAAAGATTCATCAACTACATACTCATCCAGAATAGCATCATGTGAGAACGATCATCATGATTGTTCGACAATCCTTCATCATCAGACGCATTCGAAGCTTCCTCTTCAATGTTGTGAGAGACTGTATGATTTGGAGCTTCTTGCACCCCAGGTACAATTGTTGAAGGTGAGGCTTCAGTTGTGCCATCCCCCACAACTCCAGTATCCCCCTCAGCTTCAACATCCCCCTCTTCGTCAATGTTATTTATAATGATCAATGAGCCTGGATCAATACTTGAAGTACCTGTTTTATCTGCCGAAACATGAGGAGGCAAATCATCAAGAATGTCTAATGATCAAAATAAACATGCATAATTATAGAGAGCAAAATGGCCCATTTCCAGCATCTGTCTTATTTTCTTCAAGCCATCGTACGTCAAACGACTTGACAATCTGCGTTGTTGTTTTGTTTATACACTCTGTGTGCAGTCTTACATGTGACAAATGGCAAATAACTAGTAATTTCATACAATCTAATCAATATTTTTGGTACATAATCCCATGGATTTTATGGTAATTTGATTACGTAACTGAGTCGCACGTCTTATCACAAGTGTTAGGACAAGTGAATCATGCTATAACATATATTGGTTTCTGTTACGACGCGAAACAAATCAAACTATGCCCTAAAAGTGTTGGTAGGAAGTGTTATGGCGCACTATTCACGGTTGCACTATTCCTGTCAGCAAAACTGCTAAAACGAAACAGAACGATCCATAACGACACACAAATGACATAACTGAGTCAATATATACACGAAAACACTGATGTGGGAACACATCTTGCAATAATACATAACTTTCTGGTACAACATCTAAATTTAAAAATTGTCCGGTTCGACTAAAAAGGTGACAAGTTCAATTCGTCCGCAACATTAATTCGGCATTTCAGGGATCCAGAGTTATAACAGAAAAATGACAAACACACTAAAACAATATGAGGATATAAAAAATACATAAAAGACATCATTTCTGGTATTACTACAAGCAGTCACAAATTGTCCGGAAAGCGAAGGTTTCAATAACTGATAGCCTCATACATTAATCTAGAGAGCTACTTAAGCTTTATCTAGGATCCGTAACCCCTTCATACATCTCATGGTTGCGGAATTCCAACTTGCGGAATTGTTCGTCGATATAAAATAAAAGTGCCGTTGTCGAACACTTAACGAAACGAAAAGCGTTTCTACCACTTAAACTCGACTAGTGAACTAGTTAGCTATATTTTGATGTTACAAATATCCTAAATAAATGCCATAGCACTTATGGTAAGCAAAAACCAAAGCTTCCGGTAACTTTCGTATATCAACCGGTATCGAACCGATGAGCGAACTAGTGGTATATTTACCATCCAAAAACTAATAGCAACTAGCTAAGGGAACTAATTAATGTTACCTAACATCCTAAACCTTAAATACTCCCTAATTACGCAAGACAAACCCCTATCATACTTAATTTAAACACCTAAATATCTAATAGATTATCACATGTCACAAAATAATTTACACTTAGCCCTCCCCCCTTGAAGTTGGCGGATTCAAGTGGGCCCCCACCCACTTGATTTATGTTGAAAACATGAAGGTTTAAGTATGGTATGAAGATGTGGTCTTGACTAGAAAGTTTATATAATCATCAACATACTTCAACATTATTATTTCACAAAAAAAAATATACTAACACCTCCCCATTCTCAGCTCACATACACCACCATAACATAACTATTCAACACCCTAAAACACCAAATTATACTCATTTTCAAGCCATCACAAGGTCACCTATGGGGTTTGCAAGAATGGAGGCGCGTTAGGGCTTTCTTTGGAGCTTTATCACCATCTTAACCTTCATCTTCCTATGTTAGAACTTTTGAAACCGTTGGTGCTTGATTATCAATATTTTGAGCTAGTTTTTAATAGTTAGACAAGTTAAAGGGTCAAAAGTGCAATATTGTGAAACTTATATGTACGCGGCGTATTTAGCAACCCAGCGTATTTAATAAATACGCTGGGTAGTCGTTATATATATATATGATGATCAATGTATGTATGTCTAAGTTTCTTGGACAGATTTTGGGGATTCTCTTGTGTTGTGATTTTTGCTATTGTGCTTACATCCGATTATCCAGGTGCTGTTATTGATTACATGTTATTGGGATTTCATATACAACACTAGTTGTTTGATCCATTCAAGATTCTTCATCTTCTTTGCTTGGTTTTTCTTATTATTTGCACATTCAAACAACTAATCCATAGTTGCTTGGGTGATAACAATCAACCACTATGATCCGAATATGTTTTGGGACTCGCAATTTGGTATCAGAGCCATTGTGCTCTTGACTGTTTGAGTTTTTGTTAAGATTTTTCAAGTTTTGAAGGTTTTACAAAAGTTTTCAAAGTTTTATGGTTTTCCAAATTTTTGGGCTTAAAATGGCTTGATCTGGTGCATTTAATCTTTGAGTTGTTGTTAATCAGTGATTTGGTAAACATTTTGGTCATTTAGCTGCTAAGAAACATGAATTTTAGGTCGTTTTTGGGTGATTAGAGGGTTTTTGTTCGTACTAAAACCCTTCTGAGCGTATTTAATGTTGAAGCTAGAGTAGATATATTTGAAGTTAGCGTAATTATTTTGAAGATAGCGTGATTAACTTGAATTTCGCGTATTTAACAAATACGTTGGTCTTAAATCAGCGGATTTGCAGAGTTTCAGCGAAATAGTACCAGTGAAATTAATCGAAGGCGACTTCGAAATCAGTGATACAAATCCTCCGCGATTTTATCACGGTGTTCAGCGAAATTAACTAAACCTTTGCTTGTTTTCAAACATCCAGCAGATTTAGCATTTTGTAGGACAAAGTCGCCGATCCCCATCAGCGTAATTGATTCCAAGTGCAGTGAATTTTATCTCTGGTCTAGCGTATTTACCTCCTCGCCAGCGTAATTGTCTTCTCTTTGCAGCGAAATTGTCTTCTGATTCAACAAAATCCAACGTATTTAATCTCAGATCATCCATCATGTCTCTAAATCAACTCAATCCGGTTGCCCAAGCCGAACTAGAAACTGGAACTGCTACAAGGCCACCAAAGTTGAAAGGTTAGGAAGATTTCAGTAGCTGGAAAAACAGGATCAAGTCCTTCTTTGAGTATACCGATTATACTCAATGGATGTCATTCACTGTGGGCCCGCATGTTCCTATGATAATACGTGACGACATCCATACTATCAATGAAGATCCTTCAATGTTCACAGATGAAGATAGGACACTGATTCAACGTGACCGGAGGGCTCACGCTGCTCTTACTATGGCTCTATCGAAGGATCATAACATCCTGTTTGAAGAATACACCTCGGCACATGAACTGTGGTAATCGACCATTATGAAGGTAATGAGGAACTCATGGAGAACAAACGTGACATGGTGTAGAAAGAATATGATATGTTTGGAAGTATTCGTGGTGAAAGCTTGTCCGACCACATAAGTCGGTTTCTGTGGGTGTTGAACAAGATGAAGAAAGTGGGAAACCCAGTTGCAAATTATGCATCAATCAAGAAGCTACTAGATTCTCTACCAAAAGAATGGAGTCTTCAATGCATGATCAATGTATGTATGTCCAAGTTTCTTGGATAGATTTTGGTGATTCTCTTGTGTTGTGATTTTTGCTATTGTGCTTACATCTGATTATCCATGTGCTGTTATTGATTACATGTTATTAGAATTTCATATACAACACTAGTTGTTTGATCCATTCAAGATTCTTCATCTTCTTTGCTTGGTTTTTAAACATCAAGTTGATTTAGGATTTTGCAGAACAAAGTCACGGATCCCCATCAGCGTAATTGATTCCAAGTGCAGCGAATTTGATCTCTGGTCCAACGTATTGACCTCCTCGCCAGCGTAATTGTCTTCTCTTTGCAGCGAAATTGTCTTCACCTATCATCATCTTGCTCTTGAATCTACCCTAGCCTAGTGCTAGTTGTAAGTTCACTTGTTTATGATTTCTTGTTCTCATTATATGTAGAAACTAAAAGTACAAGTAAATTTCATCGTGAAAATCATAAAAGAAATCATCCAAAACCCTAATATATAACCAAAAATAACAAGATAAAAATATGTGATTTAAGATTATCATGTTGTTTATTTGTTGTAGTATTTTACAATAGTGATGATCGTATTATATTAAGCTTAAAAATATGATTTAAACAAGTATATGTTTAAATCATGTAAGATCATAATCTTCAAGTTCATGAGCTTTGAATATATGTAGTCTTCATATTGTTTCTAAGATGTATGATACCTTATGAGACTTGAAATCTCGGATCATGAAGGCTAGTAAAGTTAATTTTTATATAAACAAAGTTATATAAAAATGGTTATAAAAGATGTCCATAAAAATCTTGGTGTTTTGATAATCTTAAAAGATATGAAATTTTAGATGCTTAAAGTATAAAAATACATGATTAAAAGCTCATGAAATGTTGAGACAAGTTATATGCATTCTACTTGAAAAATGAGTTTTAATAAGCTTGATGAATTAGTGATGATTTGGGAAATTGAAAAGTGGTTTAAATACATTTTTGAAACGTGGAAAAAGCCATAGTTTAGGGGGAACTGTGGCGAAATTTTCTAAAAATCTAATCGCGGTGAAAGTGTAATTAAGAGGGCTAAACGCGATTACTGACCTAAACCGCCATTTAGGAAGTTTTCATGACAAGGGTTAACCCCTAACCTTCCAAGGATTTAAAAACTACTTATATATATTTTTACAAGTTAAAAATCAGAATTATTTATTACATATGTATATATATATATATATATATATATTTGGGAATAAAAATATATGTATATACTTTGTCACCATCATAATTGAATGTGTAAAATACATGTGTATGTATCTAGAAACTCTAGGGTATACAATACAAAATACCCAACTGATATACAATACACCAAATCCTTGAAAGTTACCAAGTAAAAATTACATGAACACATACACGTTTACGCAATTCTTGAAACAAATGATCGGACGAGCAGACTATTCGGATAATGGTCAAACTTATATAATACACCGTTTCATCGTCGATCAACGAACATGTCGCCATCATGAGGAGCTATTACGACACTTGGGAGACTTTCGACGCAGAAATATGTATATTAAACGAAAACGATGACACGTCTAAAAATAATATATTTTAGCCACTTAACAACTATATATATTAACAAAAATCCCGAAAGTTAAGATGTATAAAAATTACTAAGTGATTTCATCTAAGTATATGAAGATACTTAAAAGTCTAAACTTACGAAAAATTACCAAGTGTAAGATTATATATATTATGGACTCATGAAGTTAAGTTGGGCTAGGCCCATTAAATAAAAGACATGGGCAAGGCGCAAATACATAAAATCACTTAATTTCATGGGCTAGGCCCAGTCACATAATTTCATGGGCTAGACCCAATGACATAATTTCATGGGCGAGGCCCAATGATATAATTACATGGGCTAGGCCCAATAACATAAAGACATGGGCTAGGCCCAAATGACACGTGTGCAAGGCATGAGGACATGTGAAGGCCGAGGCCCATTCACACAGGATCGAATAATGACAATATATATATATATATATATATGAAATATATGTATATAAATAATAATCGAACAAACGAACTACCAACACTATAATAACATTAAAGTTGTTCTTATATGATAAATATATACACAAAAATAATTCAAGATGAACAACTTGTAAGAGGTACAACGAGACCTAGGTGTCTAATGAAGTTAATACATATGTAGGTTACACACGTGTACGGACACCCGAATTCTAATAATTACGACTTACGGAACACAAAACTGTGAGTTCATGTCCCTCTTTTCAATTATTTCAAAGTTTTTGTTTTAAAACTGTTGATGGACTTTATGGTCGTCATTGTGCGAATAGACTAGATAGAGTGTGTATTGAATATTGTATTAGATTAGATTCGAACACACAACCCAAGTGCGAACAACAACTGTTTCATACGAATCATGTATGATTCGTACTAATCACTTACTCGTACGAAATATTCATATGAGTGACTCACTCGTACGAAATATTCGTACGAGTGACTCAGGCTTGATTCGCACGAAATGTCATGTCTATATATAGGCGTTGTGTGTTCATTGTTTGTAAGTTTTGGAAGTTCCCTGAGCGGAAACGCTGGCGGATTCTCTCTAGGAACTCCGCCAGCCAGACCAGATGTAAGCTCTTCCGGTATGAATGAATGAATGAAAAGCTTCTGCTGATTCTCTTGTGCTTAATGTTTATGTTTGTTCTACCGAAACTGCTATATCCCCAAAACCTCCGTCTAGAACCGCCGCTGACCACGGTTCGCACTTGGGTTATGTGTTCGAATCTAATCTAATACAATATTCAATACACACTCTATCTAGTCTATTCGCACAGTGACGACCATAAAGTGCATCAACAATTTCCCCCTTGGACGTCACTGTCGAAGCTTGAACTTGAAATCTTGAGAGCTATGTTTGAATATTCTGCAACTTCAATCGGGTATCTGTTGACATTGTAATTCCCCTTGATTGAAGATCTGGGTTTGCATTATTTACGTTTAAACACCATTCCCCCTGAAATAATTTTCTCTAGAAATTAATCTTGAGGCTGTTGGTTGCATGGTTCAGAAACCTCCTCTGATTTTCTTGATCTCCAAATTTTCTCGAACAATCACCAACTTGTTATTAAACAATGTAGCTTTCTATATTTCGACGTTTAAGGATAACCGCGTTCGATTTAACGCACCCCCTTAATGCTTGATCCTTTGATTTTCAAAACCCAACCGGCAATTGACAGAAACTTCGAAGAACCACATGGAAAAACTTCAAACCGATGAGTATCAGCAAAAATCTTTTCAATCAGCAAATCATCAGAAACAAACTAACTGGTAACACATCGAATCTGAGAAACATTCTTCGGCAATCAGAATCACATTCTTCCTTTTTAGTCATAATAACAGATGTATAGCTATCTCCGCTGGAATGGGACACTGAAACTACAAGACATCCGTGTTTTTGGCGGTTAGCCCGAAAAACAGTTCATTTCCAATGTAGAGTTAATGATAGAATGACGTGTTCACATCCACGCTATCGTGTGTGCTTCCAATTCCACATTGGGGATCAGGTGGTTAGCCCTTGAGCATCAATCTGAAACTTGATCTGAAAATTCTGAACATTCTTCGATCACCCATTCTGAATGTGTAGTCTATTCGTCAGTAGACATGAACGCTATTTCATCTCTAATGAACCTTCGATCCTCTATGTTTCCCAAATAATTTGCAGGCCGAACCACTCGGATACTGTTGCAGCGTCACGAATTTAAAAAATGTGGAATTTTTATGAAAATTTTTATTCCCCCTCATTTTTGCAAATTCTGACGTCGAGTTCTTATGGGAGTGCAGATTATGGTGGAACTGCAGCATATGATATCACAAATTTTGTCGAAAATTTCCCAAAATTTGCAGTTTTGACCAAATGCTGTCTAAACATTAAGGCATAATAATAATCACAACACCATATGATCAACGTTTTGCACAGGTATCAGTGACTATCCCAAAATCTTCATCCCATTACGATCGTATCATCAAATTTGTACGTTGAAGCTCTAGACGGTGTCCCCGAACAACCCGAATTTGACGTTAAAATGTCGAGATTTTTTTTCGTGCGAAGCAGTTGTTTCGTACGAATTATGTTTCGTACGAATCATGTTTCATATGAAACTGATAACGTCTTTCGAACAAGAATCTTCATTTCTTCGAATTTTGACATGATTTTTGCACATATCTGGTCGAAAATCAGTTTCTAACAATCCTATGGTATCAACTTAACATTATGTCCGTGGATTGTCCGTTTATTCGATGTTTTACGTCCAAAACCCCTCATACGTCCAATAATCATGAGCGTAGGTGATTCATCAACTGTTAAGCTGATACCGTAGCTTGAAAAGACCCTTGCACAATTCTCTGATGTTGAACGAGAAAGATTTATCAATGAAAAGAAGATGATGAACATTCTTCAACAATCGATCAAAGAAGACATCTTGGCTTTATTGCAGCATGATGATGATGCACAATCTTTATGGAATGCTCTTCGACTCAAATTTCAAGGTAGTGCTCAACTCCGCAAAAGCAAAAGGGCATTATTAAGCAAAGAGTTTGATGTATTCACATTAATCAAAGGAGAAACGGTTAAGCAGCTAATTGAGCGATACTATCATCTGGTGGTTCACATGAAAGGAATGGGAATTGTGATGACAAATGAAGAGCATGTCAATAAGCTAGCTGATTCTCTGCCAGAATGTGAATGGTCGACTTACTTAACCATCTTGAAGAATGGAGTTGAATACAATAATTTCTCGTTGCCTCGCTTTATCGAAAGATTGGAAGGTCATGAATTGGAGATGCAAAAGATGGCTAAAAACAAGTCTGTTCAAATGCAACAAGATATTAATCTTTATTTCAAAACCAGTTCTGTTGCTCAAATCCAAGCGCCAAAGATTCAAACTGCGTTCAGTGCATATAGTTCACCAAGCACACCTCCAACTCAGTCAAGTGGTTTCCAATCATTCCCAACAGTCGATCCAAATACTCCATCATCCAATACAAGTCAAAGAATTCTGCACTGCAACATTGACGTTGACTTTCAGAATGCATAAAATTTTGACGAAAAGACGGCAAAACAACATATGTCTCTACTTGCTTCAGTTCTTGAGTCATATGATAGTCTTGTTGCTAGAAAGATTGGTAATTCTGAAATGACAAGTGAAGATTATGATCAAATTGATCCAATTGAAATGGAGTTGATAGATATAAAATGGTTCATGGCTTCGATTGTTCAACGAGCACAGAGATTTATGGAAATCACTAGTAAAGAAAATTTGGGAGGTTTGGATGGGAAACTTGGATTTGATAAATCTAAAGTTACTTGTTTCAAGTGTCGGGAGAAAGGTCACTTTAAAAGAGAATGTCGAAACCGAGTGGTTCAAGGGAATCATAATCCTTTCCAAGATGACTATTACAAAAGAGCGATCTATCACCGACCACAACCGAGAACAAGAATCGTGCCAATTGAAGACAAGCAATCTGAAACTAAAGAAAAGGCTTTGGTTGTTACACAAGAAGAAGGAGGGTTTAATTGGAACAAGTTTATTTCCAAATGAGAAAGTTTGGCATTGGTGGCTGAAATTATTGATGAACCAGAAGAAGAATCGGAGGCATCATTTGATGAAGGACCTGAGGATGATGATTATTATTATAATACTTCATCAGAGGAAGAGGAGCTTTTGAATGGTCCATTCAAACATCTTTTGTCGAACGATGTTTTAAAAACTTTTGCAGGATATTTCGCACCTACTCAACATTCAACAGATGAAGTGCAAAAGAAACCGGTTGAAGATATCAAAGTAGATGAGAAAAAGGAATTGCTGAAAGAGACATCATTAAAGCGTGCATGGCAAATGGAAATGAGGTAAACAAGTCATCTGAGAATGAAAAATCTTGTTCAAAGTGTGATGAACCGTGTGGTGAGTGTCTTGTGAAAGACAAAAGATTTCCTGAATTGCAAAGTTTAACAGACAATTTGTCAAGCAATTACAAAACCACAAAGGAAGCTTGTGATAGGTAGAGTGTGTCTGTTAAACAATATAATAAAGCACTCAGAGAAAATGACGCAACACTTATGATGCTTAAAGCAACAGTGATGGATGAACAAATGGCAATTAATATTCATCTAAACACTATAGCTGAGCTCAAAAGTGAGCTTGAGAAAATGAGAATTGAAACCGAACGAGTTAACAAATTGTTAATTAGTTATTCAACAAGCTCATACGTCGTAGATCACATTTTACCAAAAATAAAAAATACTGAGGAATCTAAAAATGGAGAAATATAAAGTGGTAGTCATGATCGAGTTCCTCCACCCATGTGGAACAGTTATGCATGCAAAAATCCATCTGGGGTGGAAAAGGCGCTAAATCTTAAATTGAAAACCGAACAGCTGCCTGAGGATATCGATGTAACTTACACTAAAAATGATGGTGAATGTGACTCTGAAGTGGTAAATAATGTGGTTGACAAAGTGTTAACAAATGAATCTGAAGTGGCTGAGTCTGAAAAATCTGAGAAGTCAAAGTCTAATGATATATCAGAAAATAGTTTAAGTGATGATCCCAATGTCATAGTTTATAAAAGAAAGGGTCTGATAAACTATTTTCGAATGAGGATTTTCCTATCAGGAATGTGAAAAGAGGTTGTGTAGATAAAATGTTCAAGTTGATGGAGTAAGTCAAGATGATTTAGATAAATATGATGCATCTTTCTATTCTAAATAAAAAACAGACAACCGACCCTACTACCGGAAAAATGTAGATTATCTGAAAAATAAATGGGCAGGGTTGTGTTTCCAGAAGCAACATAAAACCAACAGTTCCCAAAAATTGAATTTTACAAAGAAAATCAATTTTGTGTTTGGGACAACAACCGAGAAGGAAAAGGAGGTCATCGGAACTCAATCAAATGATGATTTTCTTAAAGAAAAAGAGAAACAGGTTTTGAATACCTCTGTTCATAAGGACAATAGGACATGCTATAAATGCAAGAAAGTTGGACATATCGCATGATATTGTTCACAAGAAAGTTCAAAATCAGTTTCTTCTCCGAAAAAGTTCACCAAGGATGAAAAGCAAAAAGCACCCATGGATATGCCGAAACAAATTCTTAAAAGAAAAACTGAGTCTAATCAAAATGTTAAACCAATTATTAAACCTCAATCTAAATTTGAAATTGGTGAAACATCACACAGACCAAATCAACAAAAAGATTCAAAATTTTATGTTAAACAGGCTAAACCACAAACACAGAAATGGGTTGCTAAAATTGTTAATACCAAATCTTCCAAGGTTGAACTCAAACCTTCTGTTCCAAACAACATTGAGCTTAAAAAAGTTGAAAAGAACAAAGTGGGTCCAAAGTTCGACATTCCAAACCCACCCAAGACCAAACATGCTTGGGTCTCTTTGTTTAAAAAAATTTTGTTGATCATGTGTGCATGGGCTCCAACGTTCGATATTGTCAAAATGGATCATGGATAGTGGAGCGTCTCGCCACATGACAGGAATGCTTGCGCTGCTCAATGATGTTAGAGCTATTCGAGGAGGATATGTTGGATTTGCTGGAACGCAGGGAGGTAGGATTGTAGGAGACAGGATTCTCTCGAACGGAGTTGTATCGTTTGATAAAGTGAACTATATCGCTGAACTTGAGAACAATCTGCTTAGTATCTCGCAAATTCGTGACAAGAAGTTCACGACACATTTCAATGATAAAGAATGTCTAAATCTAAAACCCGGTTTCAAGATTCCAGAAGAATGGATTCTGATTCAAGCTCCGCGAGAAAATGATTTATATGTTCTTGATATGAGCATCGCTTCTACCACGTCAAAGAAAGTTCAATACTTTGTTTCCAAAGCTACCGAAAAAGAGTCAATTTCATGGCACAGAAAAATGGGGCATATCCATCTTCGAAAGATGAATTTTCTTGTGCATAACGACTTAGTGGAGGGTGTCAATTTGAAAAGTTTTCATTTATCAGATGATTGTCTTAGCTGCAAAAAGGGGAAGCAACATAAGAAATCACACCCAAGAAAGCTGTTGAATTCGATAAAGCTACCACTAGAAAGACTACACATGGATCTCTCTGGACCAGTCAATGTTAAAAGCATTTTTGGAGATCTATTCTGTCTCGTTGTTACATATGATTATTCTCGATTTTCATGGGTGTTCTTTCTGGAAAGTAAGGATGAAACGTTTGAAACTCTTATGATCTTTTTTCAGAAAGCTCAAGAATTTATATCATTTGCCTATAAGAGAATTCGCAGTGATAATGGAACGGAGTTCAAGAACAAGAAAATGCAAGATTCTACAATGAAAAGAGGATTCTTCATGAATTCAACGCCCCCTATACTCCACAACAAAACGGAATAGCTGACCGAATGAATCGCACGTTGATAGAAACTGCTAGAACAATGATAGCTGATTTGAAATTACCGATCAGTTTCTTGAGTGAAGCAGTCGCATCAGGATGCTATAGCCTAAATTGTGTGTTGACAGTTAAGCCTCACAAAAAGACATGTTTCGAGTTACTAAATCAATTAAAGCCTAACTTAGCTTTTTTGGAACCTTTTGGATCACCGTGTACCATCTTGGACCCGGCTGGTAAATTTGGAGCCAAATCTTTGGAGGGTTTCTTTGTTGGTTTTGCTACTCCTCAAAAACGTGTTTCTTGCCGAGTCTGAACCAGGTAGTTCTAGCGCAGCACGTAGATTGTGAAAGATATACAACGCCTACGCAGAAGCCTGGGTATTCATGGTTGTTTAACTACTATGGATTGTGGGATTCGTTTGATCTTCCAGATGTGCCAACTGAAGAAGAACTTGTTACGTTATTTCAACAACACCAGTTATCTAATCAAGAACAAGTTCCTCGACCTTTGGTGATTTCTATATCTTTACCAGTTAACAAATCTGATGTTGGTCAAAGCTCTTCTGTTCTAAATCCGATTCCTGCTAAAAATGTCAATGCTGCTGAATCTTCAGCCCTACCAAATGAAGATGATGACTCTAATCGGGAACCAACTTTCGACGATGGAGGATCTAGTTCTGATGAGGGATCTGAACGCATTGAAGTCTTTCTGTACAAACAGGCTGATCAGTCTAATACCAAGAATAAAGCTTCTTCATCTGTACCGGTTGATGATGAACATATCTCAAATTTGCAATCATAAGTAGATGTTCCAACTGAAGTGATGCCTAGGACACTTTCATATCATCCGTCAGAGAACATTATAGGAAGCTTACAATCGGGAGTGCAAACTCGGAATCAGATTAATAAAGATCTAAGCTGTTTCTATACTAGTATTGCTTCACTTCAATTATGATTTTCTCACAGTTGTTTTGTTTCTCAGGTTGAACCGGGAAACTGGAAAGACGCATTGAAAGAAGAAAGTTGGGTGGATGCGATGCAAGAAGAGTTATTGCAATTTCAGAAGCTTGGCGTCTGGACGCTTGTTGACCTGCCAGATCATCACAAAAAAGATTAATACAAGATGGGTCTTAAAGTGTAAACGATATGATAGGGGAGTTCTGGTGCGCAACAAAGCTCGACTTGTGGTTCAAGTTTTTCATCAGCAAGAAGGGATAGACTATATTGAAGTCTACGCCCCAGTTGCACGTCTTGAAGCAATTCGCATATTCTTGGCTTTTGCCTCGTGGAAAGGGTTCAAGGTGTTCCAATTGGATGTTAAATCTGCTTTTCTTTACGGACAAGTGAAAGAGGAGGTGTACGTCGGCAAACCATCGGGGTTCGTTGATCAAGTGCACAAAGATAAAGTCTACCTCTTGAATAAAGCCTTATATGGTCTTCATCAAGCCCCGAGAGCTTGGTATGAAACATTATCGAATCATCTTTTGGATAATGGCTTTATCAGGGGAACAGTAGACTCAACCTCTTCACGAAGGAAGTAGATGGACATCTAATTATCGTACATATTGGAGAAATTCAATATGACAGGAACTAAACCAGCATCGACCCCGTTAGCTCCAAATCACGGCATCTGTCCAGATCTTACCGGCGAAAAAGTTGATGAAACTTTATATCGCTCCATGATCGGATCCTTGATGTATTTTACGGCTTCTCGACCAGATATCATGCATCCAACGTGCCTCTGCTCCCGTTATTAGTCTAATCCAAAAGAGTCACACCTGCTTATCGTTAAATGCATAATGAGATATCTGAAGGGTTTTCCAAGCACCGACTTGTGGTACCCTAGAAATGATGATTTTAATCTTGCAGGTTACTCGGATTCTAATTTCGGATGCTGCAAACTGAATACAAAATCTACAACGGCCGGCTGCCAGTTCTTCGGAACTCGTTTGGTAACATGGCAATGCAAGAAACAAACCGCGGTCGATCTCTCTACCTGTGAGGCTGAATACGTTCGGCATCCAGTTGTTGTGCTCAGATTCTCTGGATACAACAACAGATGAGAGATTTGGGTTTGCAATGTCTTTATACGCCTATATATGTATATAATAAGGCTGCGATCGATATTACCAAAAACTCATGTCAACACTCACGTACTAAGCATATCGAGTTCGACACCATTTTATTCGTGATTGCTACGAGAAAAAGTTGGTACGAATTGAGAAAATCCACACTGATGACCAAAAAGCAGATTTTTATACCAAAGCTTTTGATAAAACAAAGTTTAAAAGTTTGTTAAAGCTAAATGGTTTAAAAAATATGATCTTAGGGGATGTGTTTGAGATTGAGTTTGAGGATGATGACGATTGATGGGAATTTGTCATCGGTTAAACGTTTTCTATACATTCTTTCTTCTAATCTCTTAAAAAATCCAAAACTATGTCTTTGATTTTAGGGGGAGAATATTTGAAGAAAATACAAAAACATTTAAAAAATCAAAAAGAGTTTTGTGTAAAAAGAGTGATCATTGTAAATCAAAATTGATAGTCACAGTATGCTAAAGAATTGTATTGTTTAAACGTGTTTAAGCAAGTCTTACTATGGATATGCCAATAGACTTCACTCGTTCAGTAGATTGTTATCGAGATATAAACCTAAAACATAATAACTGATTAATTTGTGGGTTACATCTCTCAGATATATGGACTTAGTACTCCGAAATTTCGTTTGAGAGAATGTCAGATTCTGTGATACTAGGTCTTTATATTTGATTGATATCTGGGGTATTATTCGAGTTCTTCTGATTTTGCGGAAGCAATGGCCTAGAACTCATATAATACTTTCATATTATTTCCCCGAAAGCTGCATAAGATGATTATGTCTTAAGCAATTATGACATTTGCAGTACAAAAGATTCCTTAATAGAACACCACCTAAAGACGAGCCTTCATCTCTTTGTCTGTACGGTAGTACTAACCTGAGCTCTCAAAGTCTCGCATTCACCTTATATACAGATATCAATTCGATATATTCACCTGTGATATGACATTCTGGGAATCTCGATACGGGAGTATATTCTGAGATGGGAAACACAGTTATTTCATGTTTCTAATAATACCTAACATATCTTTAAACCGTTGAGAAACGAGAAGAGGTTTAAATTGATAAATATATTGGCAATCTAGGTAAATTTGTATAAAAGCTTAAAAGGTGTTTCTAGACTAATGGTACTGATGACTTATAGGAATGCTTGAAATGATCCTCTGAAAACGCAAAATTCACAAAAAAAATGTTGTTATTCTTTGAAAAATTTCTTAAAAAACCCAAAAAGATTTTTAGTTTTTGTAGGATAATAGTTTTATTTTTCTTTACCGATGATAAAAACACTAATGGTTGGATTCATAGCAACATCTTGCTGAAGAAAGCTTGAAATCATGGGTTGGGAGCTAATTTTTTAACAAAGTTTACTCAAATGTCAAGAAAGCTCATTAATTTGAAACTTTACATGTTAAAATAAATCTGTTTGGTGAAATATGGTCAACCAAGGTCATTAACTTGGACTTGGAAGACAAATTGGATATCCAGGGTCATTAACTTAGACTTGGTTAGTCAAGTGGATTTTTGAAACAGATAAAATTTTTGATAAAATGAATGAAAAATACAGAAAATGAAAATTGAAATTGAAAAAGTTTAAAGTTTTTTAGACTTGATTCGTACAAAATCAAATTTCATACGGGTAAGTCGTTTTTTGTACGAAACAAGGGTAGTACGATTCACAAGTTTTCGTACGAATCAGGGTAAGTATAAATATCAATTGTCTCGTTCAAAAATGAGATTTCTTGTCTTTGAGCACTGTTGAGCGACTCAGAGAGATTTTGTGTGATTCATCTCTGAAACTTCATTTCTTGGTTTTTATGCTTGCTATTCACATTGTTGAGGTTGATTTTCACACCTATACAATGGGCAAGGTAATTTCGTCACAATCTAACTGTTATAATGTCAAAATTTCGTACGATTTGGACTAAAACTGAGATCTAGGGAAATTGGACCGGTAACTTAAAATTAATCACAAAATCGCTAATATCGGCTCTAATAACCTGAAAATCATCTATCAATTTGCTAAAAACAACAAGTTTTAGGTTCGAATTACACTTAGACTAATTTTGGGATGACGACGATTTGGTACGAGTGAACTATTTCGTACGAAATGAGATTTCAAAGAAATTTGTTTAAATGAAGAATTTTTGTGCGAAACAAGTGAACCATATGAATAATATGAACTTCAACTTTCAAATGGTTTGATCACATGAAGGTTTCGTACGAAACCAAATTTTGTTACGAAACAGAGAGAATAATGTTAAAATGTTCAAAATCTGTCTGGATATTTCATACGAAACAAAGAATTTTGTACGAACCAAGAGATAGAAACTTTGAAACAGTTTAACAGTTTAACAGTTTTGTTTAAGTGTGTATTTCATACGAAACATAGGTTTTTGTACGAATTAGTGAAGAATTTTTTAAAGTTTGAAAATTTTTCTAACTGTTGATTGTTATTTTCTTGAACAACCAAAGAGATCTGGTTTTTCTCTAGTGCATAACATATGCTGTATCACGGATTCTAAAATCCCAGAGATAGCTGCATACCGAAGTATCTTGGATTTTCTAACAAGAATTAGAGTGACGAAGGCGATTACAGAAAGACATACTGTATATTTGTCACATGTGGGGTATTTTTTGAATGCTGCAGAATATAGTCTTGAAGACAATGCCATTATATCAGCAGTGAAGATTAACGATGTGGATATTCAAGTTAAGATTACTGAAGATTTAATTCGGAAAGGGTTATACGGGTTTTGTGAATGCTGCTCCTTTTAAGAAGAGTAATCTAAGTGCACCGTTTCGATATCTGGCACATGTCATTATTCACTGTTTGGGTCACAGGAAGGGTAGTTTTGATGATTTGGTGGATTATAAGATGTGCATGATTACTGCACTAGTGCCGGACCTTCCTTATAACTTTTCGAAAGTTATATTTACTTAGATGATACAAAATATTCAGAAGGAAAGATTTTTATAGTACCCGAGGTTTATACAGATGATGTTAGACTATTTACATCCTGACTTCAAGAAATCTGCTGATGATGTGCTTAAACTTGAGCATATAGATGTTCAGTCTCTGCGAAAGATGAACGTACATTTGAAGTCTGCTCCTGCCACTAAACTGATGTTTGGTGCTATCCTAAATAAAGATTACATCTCACCCGCACCTGGAAAATGGAGGAAAGACGATAGTGGTGACGATGAGGAGGAAGTGAAATCATTATCATTGTTTGTGGCAAAGCGAAGTCCATGGTTTGTAAAAGACGGAGATAAAGGAGGAAAAGCTACATACAAAGGAAGAAAGAGAAAAGCTGCATCTACTGCTGAAAGTTCAGGGTTGAGGAATGAACCTGAAATTGAAGAAACAGTTGAAAAAATGGCAGAAGATATAGAACGTCAGGCTTTCAGAGCTGACAAGACAGCAGCTGAAGAAGTACTATCTTCTAGTACATATTTTGAGGATAGACGTGCATGAGAAAAGAAAAGAGCGGAGAAATTGGCACAGAAACGTCAAGAAGAGCTGAAGCGTAAAGCCGAAGAAAGAAAAAGAAAGGCAAAATGCGAAGACGATACTACTTACGTTCCATCTGAATCTGAGCTTGAATCTGGTTTTAGAACTCCTGTCAAGAAAAGATAAAGAAGGATGAAAAGATCTGCAGCTCGCATATCTCCAATTGTTAATCCAACAGAAGCGGGTGCTGAGCAAACTACTGAAGCAAATGTGGAGGAACAAACACAGAGTATTCCATCTCCACTGCATTATATGCATTCCGAGCCAGATCAGCCACATATTGAACTAGAAATATCTTCGCAACAACCACCAGTTCCTGAACAAGAACCTGAACAACAACAACCAACACCGCAACAATTTTTGCCAGAACCTGTTCAACAACTTATGCCTGATCCAGAGCCTGTCGAGCAACCAACATCACAACATTCGGCTCAACAACAGTCTCAACTATCTCATTCTTCACAATCTCGTCCTGCATCACAGCCGTTTAATACACAAACATTTTTTGACGAGATTAATTTAGACGATCTACCAGGAGGAGATGAGCTTCGGTTTGATGATCCTAGAATCGATGATTTGCAGAAACAAGTGAAGATGAACGTTGTGCACATTGCTGAATTACAAGAGCAGATAAACTTGTTAACGTCAGAGAAATTTGAGATGCTTGAAAGAATTGGAGGTTTAATCGTTGATAAACAGCAACTCGAAGCGATGACGGCTAGTATTGTTTCAGAGAATGAAAGATTATGTTTGCGAATGACTGAATACGAGGAAGAAAGGTTGAGAAATAATCGAAGGATGGATGTATTTGTGTAGGTCCACCTGCGGATGGTGTTAAACCAGTTCCTTGTTCATATGACACACACACAAGTGCGGAATCCAAGTGTGCATGCAACCAAAGCAAAGTAAGAACACAGGGTAACCAAAGATTCACTATCTTGATTAATGATTGAGAACAAGTACAAACATATACACACAATGCCCGTATGACTCAAACAAACTTGCTGTGTTCTTGTGTCTTCGTCTACAGAGATAACCAACTCAAAGAGTAACAAGCTCTCTGGTCTGACCAACTAGCTATCAGGCAACCAGTTCTCGGGCAACCCTTAACTAAGAGGTACATGTCTTCTTATATAGTGTCTGTCTAGTTTCGTAAGAAATACGAGTCTAGACATACTGATCACACTATTTCACACGAGTCACAACTCCAGGATTTTGTACGAGTCAACTGTTTCATATGAAATGCTTATTTCGTACGAAACAAGTAACACACTTGTTACTCATATTATTTCGTACGAATCACCTGATTCATACAAAAACTCTGACTTGCACAAAATCCATTTTTCTGGAGAACGTGTGTAGACATGACGTTTCCAAGACCTATCAGTAGGCACACATGCAACTGATTAACATTGAAAAGCTAAGATATCATACTAGATCAAGATAGAAAGATATCTCGATCTATTCGACATGACCAAACCTATACAGACACTTGAGTAAAGACCGTACAATTACAACTGTAATTAAGAACAAGCGACAGACAAAAAACTGTATCAACAATTTGAGAAGATTTTTGAGAAGAAGTTTGGTTTAAGTATATCTGTAGTGATTGATGAAATTGAACGTGAAGAAGCAAGAGAAAGAGTTGCAGAGAGAGAACGGTTGGCAAAACAACAATCTGATGTGTTAGGGAAAGGAAAGAGTAAGATTATAGAGGATTCTGTGACTGAAGAAGCTGTGCCAGAAGCTGAATCTGGGTCAGTACAGTGTTGGGATATCGTAGTGTATGAGGAACCGAAGAATTTTATTCTGATAGGAAAACCTGTTGATGTTGATATAGCTTTTCTGGATATTTCCCAACGATATCAAGAGTGGTTGATGAAAAAGATGGGAGAAGATAGTAAAGAATCGGTTGAAGAAAAAGAAAAGGAGGAAGAGATAAAAGATACTGAAGAAGTTGATGTTGATGATAAAGATTCTAGTGATTCGGATGATGGTAATGATGATGATAATGTGGGTGGATCGGGTGTTTCGTGTAGTAGATACAAATATTAATGAATTAGTTGATTCGTACGATAACTCTGACTCGCCTGGAATCCATTTTTCTAGAGAACGTGTGTAGACATGACGTTTCCAAGACTTATCAGTATGCACACACGCAACTGATTAACACAGACAAGCTAAGATGTCATACTAGATCAAGATAGAAGGATATCTCGATCTATTCAACATGACCAAACCTATACAGACACTTGAGCAAAGCCCGTACAATTACAACTGTAATTAAGAACAACCGACAGACACAAAACTGTATCAACAATTTGAGAAGATTCTTGAGAAGAAGTTTGGTTTAAGTATATCAGTAGTGATTGATGAAATTGAACGTGAAGAAGCAAGAGAAAGAGTTGCAGAGAGAGAACGTGGGCAAAACAACAATATGATGCTTTAGGGAAAGGAAAGAGTAAGATTATAGAGGATTCTGTGACTGAAGAAGTTGTGCCAGAAGCTGAATCTGGGTCAATACAGTGTTGGGATATCGTAGTGTATGAGGAACCGAAGAATTTTATTCTGATAGGAAAACCCGTTGATGTTGATATAGCTTTTCTAGATATTTCCCAACGATATCAAGAGTGGTTGATGAAAAAGATGGGAGAAGATAGTAAAGAATCGGTTGAAGAAAAAGAAAAGGAGGAAGAGATAAAAGATACTGAAGAAGTTGAGATGATAAAGATTCTAGTGATTCGGATGATGGTAGTGATGATAATAATGTGGGTGGATCAGGTGTTCGTGTAATAGATACAAATATTAATGAATTAGTTGATTCGTACGAAAACTCTGACTCGCACAGAATCCATTTTTCTGGAGAACGGGTGTACACATGACGTTTCCAAGACTTATCAGTATGCACACACGCAACTGATTAACACGAACAAGCTAAGATGTCATACTAGATCAAGATAGAAGGATATCTCGATCTACTCTACATGACCAAACCTATACAGACACTTGAGCAATGACCGTACAATTACAACTGTAATTAAGAACAAGCGACAGACACAAAACTGTATCAACAATTTGAGAAGATTCTTGAGAAGAAGTTTGGTTTAAGTATATCTGTAGTGATTGATGAAATTGAACGTGAAGAAGCAAGAGAAAGAGTTGCACAGAGAGAACGGTTGGCAAAACAACAATCTGATGCGTTAGGGAAAGGAAAGAGTAAGATTATAGAGGATTCTGTGACTGAAGAAGCTATGCCAGAAGCTGAATCTGGGTCAGTACAATGTTGGGATATTGTAGTGTATGAGGAACCAAAGAATTTTATTCTGATAGGAAAACCTGTTGATGTTGATATAGCTTTTCTGGATATTTCCCAACGATATCGAGAGTGGTTGATGAAAAAGATGGGAAAAGATAGTAAAAGAATCGGTTGAAGAAAAAGAAAAGGAGGAAGAGATAAAAGATACTGAAGAAGTTGATGTTGATGATAAAGATTCTAGTGATTCGGATGATGGTAATGATGATGATAATGTGGGTGGATCGGGTGTTCGTGTAATAGATACAAATATTAATGAATTAGTTGATTCGTACAAAAACTCTAACTCGCACATAATCCATTTTTTCTGGAGAACGTGTGTAGACATGACGTTTCCAAGACTTATCAGTATGCACACACGCAACTGATTAACACAGACAAGCTAAGATGTCATACTAGATCAAGATAGAAGGAAATTCTCGATGTATTCGACATGACCAAACCTATACAGACACTTGAGCAAAGACCGTACAATTACAACTGTAATTAAGAACACGCGACAGACACAAAACTGTATCAACAAACTTCCCCTTGGATGTTGCTTGGTCTTTGGTCTTCGGTCTTTGGTCTTTAGACTTTGGCCTTCACATAGAATGGTTTGGAGTATCAACAAACTCCCCCTGAATATCCGCTATCAATTAATAGATCTGCTATCCAATGAATAGAGCATCAGGTCTTCGAACTTCTAAGAAACTTCAAATCTTTCTTGTTTCCTTTTCTGACTTGTCAGACTTCTTTGTTGCTGGTCTTTGTTCATGTTCTTTTATATTAATCTGTACTCAATACACAAATGTAATGAGAACACAAATTTCTCAGGGGTACACAGAAAGGACTTATCATAAAATCTTCCTATGATTGTATTCCCTCAACGAGATACACAGACCCGTATGAATTCCAACATCAGATTTGAGAAAAACAAGTGACCAAGTCAAACAAATGACTAGGTTCATTCGTATGAGATATACACACTCAAACGAATTTCAGATGTGACCAGGTCAAATCAAATGACTAGGTTTGTTCGTATGAGATACACACACTCAAACAAATTTTAGATTTTGGATTTCTTGTTGCAAGATATTACTTTATGAAGTTGCGATATCAAACAGATGGTTTTCTGGCGTATCTTGGTAGAAACTCTCGAGTATCAACTTTGGCTAACTTTCAAAAAGTAATTACATAAGCAACTAAGTAAACTAGACATAAAATCAAAATATACAGATAAACTATATATTTATTGAACAATCTTTTTCGAGTTTCAAGGTAAAAGAATCATACCAGCCATTTAATCTTTGTCAAAGACCGTATTAGGTTTTCAAAATTAAACAGATAAGTATTCAACTATGATTGTCGGTATTGTTGTCCATGTAAGCTCAGACTTATCAGATGTAATCATGATTAGGAGATATGATTAAGGTATGTATTTATACTTACTAGCCGGTGTTCAACCACATCACGACACATTCCCGTATCAAGATATGCACCAGAGAAAATCTTACCGGTGAGTATACTGCTTTATCATCTGTTTTGACGTATATTGAAAACAAGCCCTTTGTGATTTAATCACTTATTGATGAGGAACTGATTTTCATATGTATGCAGGGCACAGGAGTAAGTCCGTAAACAGGTTAGTACCATCGTACCGACAAAGAGACGAACGTAGCTCCCGCATAGAGCTGTGATATTTTATCACTTATTTTGGGGATGTGATATTTTTATCATTTATTTGAAGGTCGAATGCAGTATGTACACGTATGTATGATATCATGGAAGTTCTAGACTTGCGCCACCATTATTTTTCGGCAAAAGATTCAACCATGATACCCAGATGATAAGCCAGCATAAAGACCGTATATCTCAGAACCTCGGCACTCTATCAAACGAAATTTCGGTACCAAGACCATATGCTAATGAATGGTTCCCACCTGGCGTTCTGTCTATTAAGTTTATATCAACCTACACATTTTAGTCTGATTGTGAGCCTACCGATACATCATAAGTAAAAGCTACTTATCAATCTTCTTTCTATGCTTTTAACCATATTTGACAGATTTACCGGTGAATTTTCATCATCTTCAATTTATCCAAGAAACTCATTTTTCATTTTTCTATTGTTTTTGTGTTTTTATGAAATTTTCTCCCCCTTAAAGAAAAGGTAAATAAAAGACATATTATTGTATTTTCATGAAATTTACTCCCCTTAAAATATAAAACTGAAAATCTTTTTGTAGTTTTAGATTTTTAGAAATGGATATACAAAAATAGTTATCCATGGTTGAGTTACTCGGGTTTCACCTTGATGCCATTGACCAAAAGTAGATAATCAAAACGTGATTTATCAAAGGCTTTGGTAAAAAGGTCGGCACGTTGGTGAGAAGTATGGATTTTAACAACATCAATAAGTCTCTTTTCATAACAATCTCGTATGAAATGATACTTAATCTCAATGTGTTTTGTTTTTGAATGCTGTACAGGATTTCGAGTGATTTGTAAAGCAGCTTCATTATCAACAAAAATAGGAGTAGTAAGAAATTCAAAACCGCAGTCGCGCATTTGCTGTTGAATCCATAGAACTTGAGAGCAGCAACTAGAAGCTGATATGTATTCAGCCTCACACGTTGATGTAGCTACACAAGTCTGCTTTTTGCATTGCCACGTGACTAGGCGATTTCCCAAGAACTGACATCCTGTTGTTGTTGACTTTGCATCGATTTTGCAGCCGCCATGATCAGAATCACTGAATGCTGTCAGATCAAAGTTATCATCCTTAGGGTACCACATACCAATGTCAAGGCGTCCCTTCAAATAACAAAAGATCCTTTTTACAGCCATCAAGTGAGAAACTTTCAGACTAGACTGATAGCGTGCCAGAAGGCATGTTGGGTACATTATATCGTGTCTTGAAGCAGTAAGATACATGAGAGATCTGATCATAGCACGATAGAGAGATGGTTCTACATGTTCACCCATTCCGTCTAGAGTAATCCCATGATTTTGAGCTAATGGAGTTCCCAAAGGCTTTGAGTCATCCATCTGAAATCGCTTGAGAATATCTTCGACGTACTTGGTTTGATGGATAAAAATCCCTTCCTTTGATTGCTGAACCTGCAAACCTAAAAAGAAAGTTATTTCTCCCATAGCGCTCATCTCGAACTTCTCTTGCATAACCTGTTCGAATTCTTTGCACATTCGAGTGTTAGTAGACCCAAATATAATATCATCAACATAAGCCTGTACTAGCAGCAAGTCCTCATCTTGTTCCTTGATGAAGAGAGTACAGTCGATCAGGCCTCGTCAAACCATTCTTCAACAGATAGGTAGACAACGTTTCATACCAAGCCCTCAGAGCTTGATGAAGACCATATAACGCCTTGTTGAGAAGCCAAACCTTGTCAGGACGGAGTGGATCTTCAAAACCTGGCGGTTGCTCAACATATACTTCCTCTTCTACCAGACCATGAAGAAATGCACTCTTCACATCCATCTGATAAACGGTGAACTTCTTGAAGGACGCATAAGTCAAAAAGATTCTTATGGCCTCAAGTCATGCAATCGGTGCATAAATTTCATTGTAATCGATCCCTTCAACCTGGTTAGAACCTTGAACAACCAATCGCGCTTTGTTTCTCACAACAACACCTCGGTCATCCTTCTTGCACTTGTACACCCATCGTGTACCAATCTTCTTGTAACCGTCAGGCCTGTCAACCACTTTCCAAACGCCTAACTTCTGAAACTATTGAAGTTCTTCCTGCATGGCTTCAACCCACGAGTCTTCTTTCATTCCCTCCTTCCAAGATTTTGGTTCTACTTGGCATACATAGCAGGAAAAAGACCAATCATTCAGACCACCAGATTCCATGATTTCCAAATACAATCCAGCATTCTGGTTGTTTTGAAGCTGATTACGAGTCTGCACACCACTCTAGACATCTCCAATAATATTCTGCTGAGGATGCATATTATGAATACGAGTTTCTGGCACATCAGGAACTCGAGAATTTATATCCAAATTGTTGATATTCAGATCAACAGTTAAATCGATAGCTGGATTTGATGACGTTGTAGATGCATGACCTTCAGTCATTCCTTGAGGTTGAATATTTGACGTATCATTTGAAAATCCAGGAACTGCACCAGAGGTAGCTTCATTCGCATGGTGAAACTCATCGTCTTCTGATGAAACATTATAATCCGCAGCGTCTTCGAATTCCTCATTTTGAACAAGATTGTTAACCGAAGTCGACACTTGAGGGTTAACAATAATTGGTCGAACTAGTGATGAATCTACTGCAGTATCACTTTCCAATAACATCTGAGCAGCAGGTGTTGCATCATCAAAAGTTGGCAGATTAAAGGAGTCAAATAGCCCATCGTAGTCAAACATCCAAGGAGCACCCGGAGCTCTTGTAGCTTCTGTATATCTCTGAACCTTGACTTCACCCCATTCTTCAATCTTCTTCGAAGACAAATTCCACACCCGAAATTTGGAGTAGCATATCCAAGAAAGAAACCTTCGATAGCCTTGGGACCAAACTTTCCATGTGGGTCGATCATAGTGCATGGAGCTCCAAAAGGTTCTAAGAAAGATATATCCGGTTTACTTTTATGTAACAACTCAAAGCATGTCTTCCCATGTTTCTTCACCGTCAGAACCCTATTCATCGTGTAACACGCAGTAGCAACGGCTTCTCCCCAAAATTGAACGGGAAGTTCTAATTCTACTAACATGGTTCTTGTAGTTTCAATTAGAGTTCTATTCTTCCTCTCAGTGACGCCATTTTGTTGTGGAGTATATCGAGAACTGTACTCATGCAGAATACCTTTTGAGGAACAGTACTCATCCATAACTTGATTCTTGAATTCGGTGCCATTGTCGCTTCTGATTCTCCTTACCTTCAGATTGTACAAATTTTCCAACAGAGCCAGGAGATTCTTGAGGATAGTAGGAACTTCACTCTTGTGTGCCAGCATGTTTACCCATGAGAATCTGGAATAGTCATCATTAACTACCAGACAATAAGAATCACCAAAGGTTGTCTTGTGTTTCATAGGTCCAAAGAGGTCCATATGAAGACGTTCTAGCGGCATATTCACAGTGTTGATCTTCTTCACGGGATGGGACTTTCTCACTTGCTTCCCTTTCTAGCATGATACACAAGCGTCTTGAAGATGAAAGTTCTTCCCTGGTACACCATTCACTAGATTGTTCTTCACCAAATAGATCATTTTTCTCAGGTGAATGTGTCCCATACGTCTGTGCTAGGAGATTGATTCCTTCTCGGTGGCTTTAGAGACAAAACATGTGACTTGTGCAGATGTTGTAATAGCTTGGCTCATATCAACAATATACAAATCATTAATTCTTGGAGCCGACAGGAGAATCCATTCCTTGGGGATCTTGAGTCCAGGTTTCAGCACATAACATCCGGTATCATCAAAATGTACCGTGAACTTCTTGTCGCAGATTTGAGAAACGCTAAAAGATTGTGATCAATTTGCCGCACATAATTGATCTGGTCGAAGCTCACAACACCATTGGAGACCATTCATTCTATAGTGATGTATCCGCCTTTATTACCAGGAAAAGCAACATAACCACCCCTTATGCTTTTCGCATCATATAGGAGCCGCAAGTTGCCCGTCATGTGCCTTGATGCTCCACTGTCAACAATCCAATGACTGTTTACAGTTCCTCCTGGAACACCCTGCACATTGCATAAACAAGATTTGTCTGAAATGGGGACCCAAGCCTTAGGGTCTTGGATCGTCCCTTATCATCGAGAAATGTAATCTCAATTTCTTGATGATTAACAAACTGAGAAACTCCTTTTGAACCATTACTGGTCTTCTGTTTCCAAGATCCTTGTTTATTACCAGATTTACTATTATTTACAGTTTTAACAGTGTCTGGTTTTATTGACTTTGAAGATCTCTGATCCTTTTTAGAAGAATCCGATTTTAAAGCTTTCTCAACTGCTTTTACTTGATAACGTTTTTGTTTCTCTTTTTGATCTTTAATAATTCGTTTATCTTGTGTGGGAGAAACAGATTTACGTCTGCAAGTTGGTTCATGAGGGGTTGTCTCTATACATCTTGATTTCGCTGGATTTTGACAATCCTTTATAATGTGGCCAAATTCTCCACATTTGAAACATGTTCTCCTTTAAACAAAACTAGGAGATCGTGTTTCTCGGCTTGATGTTGAATTTGTGGATCCTGAGGTACTGGGTTCATTTTCATTACATCCATCAGTGCATTGGGTGTAATTCTTTTGACTATTTCTGTCAAAATCTTAACTTTCTTTACAAAATCAACATTAGATTTTCCTTGAAAAGTTTCGACTTTATCAGTACCTTTAGAACTCGCAAATTTAACAGTTTTAGCCTTTTTCTGGTAACGAGAGCCTTTTGCTTCAACCTTCGGTTGAGAAGTTGTGGGCTTCTCAACTCGCTTCCATTCTTTTTCTTTTGGAGCGGATATTGGTTGTGATTTGGTTGACTTTTTCTTCTCTAAAGGTTTGGTTGTTGACTTTTCAAAAACCTGATCTGTAGAGATTGGATTTGCGTTTTTAATTGGAAAATCTTTGTTTGAATAGATTTTCTTACCTCCAACCATAGTATATAACACATTATCTACTTCTTGTGTAGACACACTTGTCTTCACAGATTTCTTAGGAACGGTCTCTTGATTCACAACAGATTTAGTACTAGGAGTAGTAGAAGATTCTGCTCTTTTCCTTTCATCAAGAGGCTGATCCTGATCATCATTTATTGATTCATCATCTGATGTATCATCCTCTTCTTCATCAGATGATGAACTTTCTGGCTTGCTTGGTTCTTGAGAGGAATTGCCTAGTTTGAACCCTAACCCTGCTGCAAATTCCATAGGATTCAAAGGTACAGAGGGTTCAAACCAGGCATCTCTTCTTCGTCAGGCAGTTTTGTATAGTTGTGTTTCATTGGGGGTGGACACGAATTTTACCCTATGCATTGAGCATCTCCCTTTAGTTTTTGAACTTCAATGATATGATCAAGCACATACTGAGAGTTAGAATAACTTTCGAATTTGCATTTGATCGAATCATATTCGCATTTGGCGATGGCTAACTCTTTCTTTGTTTCTTCTAGGAGATTAATGTAGTTATTAATTCCTGTCTGTTTATTCAAAACTGTTTTTGTCAATTCAGAACACTTTTCTTATGGATTTCTATTACATATTTGTATTCTTTTTCGTTTCTAGTTAATGCCAAATTCGCCTCTTTGCATTTTGATAGTTCAACCACTAAATTCTGATTATGACTGTTGACGGTTTCATATTTTTATTTTCAATTCAACACAGCCATTACAAACAGTAGAAGGGTCAGAATTTACCTGTTTTGAAGAACCTTCAACATTTGCCATGAAGGCAGTGTGATGAGGAAAAGCTGCACCATCTGTAGAGAGTGCCTCTGTCTCTTTTTCCGCAGCTTCTACATTCTTCCTCAGACTTACCTTTTCACTCTTCAACATCTCATCTTCACTCAGCAACTCTTCAATCTCAGCTTCACTTAATTTCTTCACACTAGAATCAGATCCATAACCATCTGAACTTGAACATTCTTCATCAGAACTACCATCATCCCCAGATGTGTCATCATTATTTTGAGTGTTGATGCTGTGATCATGCTTGTTTTGATCCATGATCTTCGCATAGCATGCTGTTCTTCCGTGGTTCTCAGTTCCCAACTGTACTGACCAATCGCATCCTTCATCAGACAGAACTACCATAGCTCTATGCGTGTTTGAAGGTCCTGATTGATTGGTGTTGTTAGAGTTGCCAACAGCTACTATTCTTCTTTTGTTGTTGTACTGTGTTGTGTTGGATGGTTGAGACTGATTTCAAAAGAGGTTGTGATTTCCTTCCTTGCTGGGTCTTGTGCATTTCCGCTTGAAGTGGCCTCTTTCTCCACAGTTGAAGCAAGTAATGGCGGTTTTGTCAAAGCCGTATTTTGTATCCTTCTTGCTTTCCAAACTGGTTCTCCCTGTTCTTCTCATATAATCCTTGGCTCTTCTCATAGCGCCTGCAAATGCCCACTTGATGTCCATCAGCTCCATTTCATCTCGGTCAATTTGTTCTTAGTCTTCGTTTGTCAAATTGATGTTCCTTATTTGACCTGCAACTAAACCACAATACGAACTGACCATGGTATTTAGAAGTTCTGCATGTTCCTGTGCAACTTCTATGTTGATTTTGGAGAGATATGACGTGTCAAGTTTGATAGTGTTGGGATTTGAAGATTGACTGTTGCTTCCATAGAAAGCTTGTTGAGGAGCTTGGTGTGGAGCTTTATTCGCTAAATCCCTTGGCTGTGGAAGGAAGGCTTTCGGATCAAAAGTTTGTCCATAGGCTTGATTACTCGAACCTGTAGACAAACTTGATTGAACTGGTTGGGGTAGGAAAGGGTTCACGTTTGACACAAACGCGGTCTGCAGCTTCAGTTGCTGACTTGAGCTTGTACCTGTATTTATACCTCCAAAGTACATCTCAGGGTTTTTTGGAGCAGAGACTCATTGTGCCTTCCGGAGTTCTTCTTCATTCTTGTTCTCCAGTTTCTGCACAAATTCATAAATAGTTATTGAGTCCAAAACACCTGTATGTTTTAATAGATCAATAAATTGATCCCATTTTGGCGATAAGGCGTCAGCAAATCGCATCACAATCTCTTGTGGTGTTGCTAACACTTTATACGAGTACATCTCACTAAGAAGATGATAAAACCAAGTGGTCATATAATTTAAGGTTTCGTTCTCCATGAACATGAAACCTTCAAACTCTTTCTTGAGTAAATCATGCCGAATCTTCCTGGTAGCAGCGTTACCTTCACCTCTTGCTTCCAAAGTGTCCCACAAATTTTTTGTTGTAGTACAATACACAAACTGATGATAAATGTATTTATGCAGAGCTTGTGTGAGGATAGCAAATGCCTTTTTCTCTAGATCGTAAGCTTTCTTGTCACTTTCAACTAGATTGGCCAACGAGGTTGGATTTTAACCAGCTTCTTCAAGTGCTTCATTGTAGGGGGTAGTGAAACACGTCCACAATTTCGTGTTTTGACCGAGAACATACGCATGAAAATTACTTTTCCATGCAGGATAATCGTTCATGTGATTTAACTTTGGCGGTCGGTTATTACTCCCTGTTTCACTTTCGCTCATTAATGGAGTTTGGATGCTTTGATTTTGATTCGCAACACACGCCCATTTATTTGCAGAGATCATTGCTATATGTTGAGGCATCAAATATTTTACACATGATGTTGCGGAGCTTTGCGAAGACTCCTGATTTGAGCTTGAACAACTCCAATCCCACGGGTTAGAACTCATTATATTTTCTTGTATAATGAAAATTTAAAGGTTATAAAGTTTCACGATTATAATTACCTTTTAAAATTCACAGATCTCAAAATATGATAAATTCTTAAAATCACAAAGCTTTGAAAAACACGAAAACAGACAAAAACCAAAGTTATTCGTACGAAACAACGCACGTGCGGATAACACCCTATTTCGTACGAACCACACAGTTTCATGCGAAACAGTTGTTTTGTGCGAGACAAGGTGTTTTCATGCGAATAAGATGTTTCGCACTAAACTTTTCAATCGCACAAATTGTTTTGTTTAGTTTTTTTCATAGGAATCTTTTAGAAATGGTTTGGTGAGAAATTTCCTTTCTTGTGTAGACCTGCTTTTTCGAAAATACCTGTTGTCTTACCCACTTTTAGTTAAAACACTGATTTTTAACAGTCCACAGTCCAAGTCCAGATCCAAGTCAGAAAATGTCAACCCTACCAAAACTAATCAGATTCAAATTTTTGCAGATTTATTCTTCAAGGGTGTTCTTTAGAAAAATTTTACCATAAAAGTTTTCTACATGCAACAGATTTTTAACCAAGTTTTAAGTTATTTAACTATCCAAAACTTATGTTTTCTGCTGGAGGCTCAAGAACACTTCAAAAATCTTCAAACTAGCTCAGACACAACTAAGCCCGGTTTTGAACAAGGAAATAGCCAAAGCTCTGATACCACTTGTAGGACCACCTGTGGATGTGTTAAACCAGTTTCTTGTTCATATGACACACACAAGTGCGGAATCCAAGTGTGCATGCAACCAAAGCAAATAAAGAACACGGGTTAACCAAAGATTCACTATCTTGATTAATGATTGAGAACAAGTACAAACATATACACACAATGCTTGTATGACTCAAACAAACTTGCTGTGTTCTTGTGTCTTCGTCTACAGAGATAACCAACTCAAAGAGTAACAAGCTCTCTGGTCTGACTAACTAGCTATCAGGCAACGAGTTCTCAGGCAACCCCCAACTAAGAGGTACATGTCTGCTTATATAGTGTCTGTCTAGTTTCATACGAAATACGAGTCTAGATATACTGATCACACTATTTCACATGAGTCATAACTCCAGGATTTTGTACGAGTCAACTGTTTCGTACGAAATGCTTATTTTGTACAAAACAAGTAACACACTTGTTACTCATATTATTTCGTACGAATCACCTGATTCGTACGAAAACTCTGACTCGCACAAAATCCATTTTTCTGGAGAATGTGTGTAGACATGACGTTTCTAAGACTTATCAGTATGCACACATGCAACTGATTAACACCGACAAGCTAAGATGTCATACTAGATCAAGATAGAAGGATATCTCGTTCTATTCGACACGACCAAACCTATACAGACACTTGAGCAAAGACTGTACAATTAAAACTGTAATTAAGAACAAGCGACAGACACAAAACTGTATCAACAATTTGAGAAGATTCTTGAGAAGAAGTTTGGTTTAAGTATATCTGTAGTGATTGATGAAATTGAATGTGAAGAAGCAAGAGAAAGAGTTGCAGAGAGAGAACGGTTAGCAAAACAACAATCTGATGCGTTAGGGAAAGGAAAGAGTAAGATTGTAGAGGATTCTGTGACTGAAGAAGCAGTGCCAGAAGCTGAATCTGGGTCAGTACAGTGTTGGGATATCGTAGTGTATGAGGAACCAAAGAATTTTATTCTGATAGGAAAACCTGTTGATGTTGATATAGCTTTTCTGGATATTTCCCAACGACATCCAGAGTGGTTGATGAAAAAGATGGGAAAAGATAGTAAAGAATTGGTTGAAGAAAAAGAAAAGGAGGAAGAGATAAAAGATACTGAAGAAGTTGATGTTGATGATAAAGATTCTAGTGATTCGGATGATGCTAATGATGATGATAAGGTGGGTGGATCGGGTGTTCGTGTAATAGATACAAATATTAATGAATTAGTTGATCTTTCCAAGTATTTTGATGATTCTGAGAACCAAATTGCTGAAGAGGAAGGGTTAAACAAAGTTGATGATTCAATAGATGCTCAGCAGGCAGGAATTTTCACAGAGAATGTTACATCTTCTGTTCCTGTCATGCAAAAGCCATTTGTTCTATATCTTGAGCATGATGTTGAAGAGGGAGAGTTTGTGCATAGTTACTCGAAAGAAGAGATAGCTGAAATGCTTGGAATTAGTGGAGAAAAGTTCGATTTTGATTTTGAAAACAAACTGAATGAGATAGATGCTTTCGAACCAAATGCTTATGTTTTTGGAAAAATAGAAGACGCAAACGTATATGATAATGTTGTTGTTGAAAGTGACTCTGATGAAGAAGCTAATGATGCCATTCAGGGTACAGAGGATTTACCAACGTTTATCGATTTATTTACAGCAGATAGTTCTGAGATGTAACAAAAGAAAGTATCGGAAGTTGTTAAAGAAGGAACGATTCTTGAAAAGATGTCTACACCTTAGATTTTCGAACAAAAGAAGAAATAGTTTCGGGAAAGTCTAGCTGAGCGAAAGTTTAAGAGACCCCTGGCGTTTTTCACTAGAGATGCTGATATTTCCTTAGGGGATATTTTGAGTTGGGGTTGGATTGAAGAGCTGAATGTATATGCTATTAAGAGAGAATTTGGGATTCAATACTTCCGATATCTAAGTGACATCAAAACTCTGCCATATTGGGACATTAAGGAACTTGTGCAAATAAAGATGATAAACCTAAAGATGAAGTTCCTTGATCAAAAGTTGTGGAGATTGTTCAAATTTGAAGCGAAGCATGGTTTTGTTCACTGGAAACCGCATTATCCGCGTCGCATTATTAAAGAAGATCCAGTGACAAAAGAAAAAGATATTACGTTGATTGTGAAGAAACCACGGGTGTTGAAAAACATGTCGATGATCAAAATGGAGCAAGATTTCTATACGATCTTCAAGTGGTGGCATTATGCTTCTAATACAGGTGAGGCTGTTATTTGTGTACACCCAGATGAAGATTCGTGGAAGTTAACTGAGGAATTAACCGAAGCCGTCATAGAACACAAAAGAATATTTGGTTGTGGCAAGGCATTCGAGTACTAGACCCCATGTGGCTAGTAAATTGTTCGAAGAAAGACATTGAATGTTAATTTTATAGCAAAATTAGTTTTGAAGAAAAGGAATAGGAGCAAGCACTTCAATTTCAAAAGGTCGTAAATATGTGCTTTGCAAATGATATTCATTCGGGATCAAATTGGAAGACAACATAGAGAAAGATTGAGAAGAAGGAATCGAAGAAAACTGAAGAAAAAGAAACCCGGATCGCTGAACATTCAAGAGTAGCATCGTTATGGAGTTTTCTGTTTTTGAAGCGACGTCCTCTGACCGATCAAACACCTATTGCTTCTGAGGAACGTTGAAAGCCGTTAAAAAGTTTTTTAGGTGTTAAAGTCAAATTGAATTGAAGTTTTGAAAATTATCCAGACTACGGCAACATCCAAGGGGGAGTTTGTTGGTGCATAATGTCTATTGCCTACGTCTAGGATATATCTGTAATGTTTATAAAGTTTACAAGTTAATGTTTAAATTAGAAAATGTAAAGTTTATATGTTTTTACACTATGATTCACACGAAACAGATGTGTGTTTCGTACGAGCGAGTCACTCGTATGAAATACTATTTTGTACGAATCATAGATGTTTGTTAGTGCACGCACTTTGGTACGAGTCATGTCGACCTATAAATAGGGAAGTGTTGTGTTAGAGCTGGCATGGATTTTGTCTTTTCATACGGCGAAGCTCTGTCAGTTTGTTTACTTGCGTCTGTAACTTGAACGTCTTTAATACATTAGAAGCAGTTAAACAATAAGTTCTATCTTGTTTGTCATATCTACCTCTCTAGCAATGAATTCCGCCTCTGCTAGTTGAGCGAGATCAGGTCGATTGCTCATTTCGGGAGCTCGATCCCTGTTCACAAAAACCATCGAGGGGGAATACATGTCATAACAAACAATATGTTAGCTATAGGTTTAGATGATAACACCGATCAAATGTGATTAAGTAGGATGATAACAATAGTAACCATTAATCACATAGTGACCAAGGTGCAAAAGATATAGATCTATTGAGTTTGAGGCATGCTCCACTCCTGGTTGATATACCCTTAGGAGTGCTTACTTATGGTACATATGTCAGGGTACTCGCAAAAGATATAGATCTATTAAGTTTGTGATCCCAATGATGTCAAAGTTGTCTCGGTTTGGTTGCTTACTTATGGCACATATGTCAGGGTGCTCGCGAAACACTGATTGTCACACCCTCAATTTCCACTTGCGGAGTTTTATCGCGAGGCGTGTGAACAAACCAGAATCTGAGACACTAGTAACGTCGAACGACTCTATATGATTTGTTAATACGTTTTCCAAAATCATTTGTTTAACCATTCATAGTTAATTTTAGATTGTCTTAGTTTGATTTCAATGTTTAGCGGAAGCATTAGTTTTTAAAGTTGAGCGGAAGCATTTAAAGTAAAGTAAAGGAACGGGCGCCAACACAAACGCCAAAACTAAAGAAAAACTCAAACAATGTTCGTAAATGAGACTCGATAAAAAGATGTCTTGATCAATGCAAGTGATTGCACCTAGAGCTCCTAGCGTCCTGAGAAACATGTAAAGAAACAAGTGTCAACATTAAAGAAGAGTGAGTTCACAGGTTTTCATAAGTTCATTTGTTTCCCCCGTTATCCCTAACCCGGGATAACGATTTAGTTCCATTATTCCTAACCCGGAATAATACTGACGGTTCCATTATTCCTTACCCGGAATAATAATGATGTTCCATTATTCCTAACCCGGAATAATAACGTTGTTGGTTCCATTATCCCTAACCCGGAATAATATTGTTGATTCGTAATTAAGCTCAATGTTAACATGTAGGTAGCTAGCCTAAAGTTATGTCACGTAAGTGTTCGCGATCGAAGCTGACTATTGTGCCTCCGTGTTGCCAGGCCTATCACTGACCATGGCGAAGTTAGGCCAAATTATTCACCCGTTGACCATACCCGGTCGGCTAGCGCGACTAGCTCGGGTGGGGCTTGTCGGGCCCAGTAGTACTACTTATAATTTCCCCGCTATCTAACCCAATACTAACGATCCGAGAGATTTTCGAGGACTTGTGTGATATAGCTGCTTAGTGACCATAACGTACGTTAATATTAACTTAGTTACCGAATAGTTTAATGACGTTAATTTCATATAACGTAAAGAGATAGAGTTGTAGAGTGTATACATGTTTCTCCCCCTGTTGTTTAAAACCGGATAAAATTAGGGGCCGTGAACTCACCTTTAGTTGCTCGGTTAGTGTAACACAGATGTAGCAAATGATGGGACCGCTAATTGCGTCCTAACAAGTCAATTGATTTAGAGTTAGTGTGTGAACACACTGATACAAACCCTACACATAACCAACACACAATGCGGTACACACAATAACAAATCCTAACACTCAAACATGCATGCAAGTATCATCATACCAACATAGTGATCAAAACAATTTATCATGAACACAATCCAATCCATGCAACACTTTGGTACACACATTCGCAAGCTATCAAGTTTCAGCTTGTATACTCATAATTAGGCTGTTTCGAGGATTTTTATAAAATAGTTCCAACGTTCCAAAAATTCCAATTATTTTACAGAAGGTGTCAACTATACTGTAGAATTTTATATAAATTTTTCAAGTTGTAACACTTTACTATTCATAAATATTAATATACTAGGCTGCAGTCAGATTCGTCGCTTTCTGACTGCAGTCCACGGGAGAATTTATTTAAAAATCACCGTTCGTCCAATTAACAAAATTCCAGTGGGAGATTCCCGGAAATTTCCATATCTAGTTGCTGTACAAATTTCGTGATTCGACTCTCTACAGATTATTAGATCCGACTCGATAAACAACTAACAAATTTTCAGAATTTTCACAGCTTCAGTTACTGAACTTAATTGGCCACTTAAAAATATCAAACGACTTCAGAAAAATATGAATCCAGCGCCATTAGAAGCGTTTTTCAAAAATCTAAGTTTTAGGCTTCAGAAAATCCGTGTTTCGATAAATAATAACTAAGTTACAGCCAGTTGAAGTTGGTTGTAAACACCATTCAGCATCCTGATTTCAGCATTTTATCGCAATATAACCCGTTTAAACAATCGATACGTTAAATATAAACGATCAAGAACAGATTTACCAATCATATATCATCATGTACATCATACCCATGCAAACCCTAATCATATTATATGGTTTTTATCACACAAAACGCAGCCAAATGATTCTTGATTCCACTAATCATCATAATCGCAAACTAGCATAATTAATCGACTAACATCATAACACTTTCTACCATTACATACAAACATGATCCATAGTTCATAAACACTAGTATGACTTTGTAAACAATGATAAACCCTAACCTTTAACAATGAAGACCAATGAACCGAGAACAAGATGGGAGCCGATTTGGATATTGGAGAGAGTTGCGACCGAGAGGGAGAGTGGGAAAAACTGCTGTCGCGACCGAGAGAAGTGTAGCAAGGCTACCGTCGGCTGTTTCTTGATTAGGGTTTGCGTGTGTGTTTTTTGTTTTTTAAACATAACACATGCATATATAGTGCAAGAGGGAAGAGAAAAG
The DNA here is from genome assembly GCA_947069175.1 of Scalesia atractyloides. Lineage (NCBI taxonomy): Eukaryota > Viridiplantae > Streptophyta > Magnoliopsida > Asterales > Asteraceae > Scalesia > Scalesia atractyloides. The sequence continues at coordinate 47,640,208 of CAMTDV010000001.1, read as the reverse complement.
GAAAAAAAAAGGAAAAGGGTTCGGCGTTGGGTGTTCGCGGCCGCACGGGTTTGGGTGGGTCGGTTTGGGTCTATAGCTTGATCCTCAAGTTTCGCTCAACAACTTGAGTCGCAAGGAAATGAGGTCGACTCGTTTCGCGGCTCGGTTCGATTCGTACATCTATTTATCATACATATATTTTTATAACTACAAATCACGAATTCGAAACATGGCATAGTAACTCACCAAACTTATAAACGTTTAATACACATAACACGTAATTCACTTGATAAGTTCACGAAGTTATCGTAATTATTTCGAGCGTGCAATTTAAGTCTCCGAATCAATTTAGCGTAGTAACGAATAACCGTGAAGTAGTGCGTTTAAGATATCTGAAAAACCGGGATGTCACAATATCCCCATGTTGAAAGAATTTTCGTCCCGAAAATTGAGTAAACACGGTTTAGAATGCAACGTACAGGTTTAGAGTGCCACACACAAAGATTTAGTTCGTTAACAAAGGTACAAGAAATTACCAGAAATTCCCAGGTTGTCACATCATCCCCATGTTGAAAGAATTTTCGTCCCGAAAATTTAGTTGGTGGTATCGTTAACTTGTTGCTCAGCTGCAAAGAGGTGTGGGTATTTGCTTTTCATTTGGTCCTCTCTTTCCCACGTGAACTCCGGTCCACGTTTAGAGTCCCAACGAACCTTGACAATCGGAATCTTGCTATGCCTTCGAGTCTTGATCTCACGATCCATGATCTCGATAGGTTGTTCCACAAAGTGCAGTTGTTCATCCACTTGAATCTCATCCAATGGAATGACTAGGTTTTCATCTGATAAACACTTCTTCAGATTTGACACGTGAAAAACGTTGTGAACTCCACTGAGTTCGGCAGGAAGGTCTAATTGATAAGCTACGGGTCCGATACGTTTCAAGATCACAAACGGACCTACGTATCGTGGGTTTAGTTTGCCTCGTTTCCCAAAACGGATTACACCCTTCCAGGGTGACACCTTCAGTAGGACGCGGTCGCCTACTTGAAATTCGAGCGGTTTGTGTCGTTGATCAGCGTAGCTTTTCTGTCGATCTCGTGCCGCCGCCATGCGGTTTCTGATTTGTACAATCTTTTCAGTAGCCTCAAGTATCAACTCAGGGCCTGTGAGTTGACAGTCACCGACTTCTGCCCAACAGACCGGTGATCTACATTTACGACCATATAATGCCTCAAACGGTGCTACCGATATACTCGTATGGTAACTGTTGTTATACGAGAATTCCACTAAAGGCAGGTGGATTTCCCAACTATTCCCGAAGTCTACCACGCATGCTCTAAGCATGTCTTCCAAGGTCTGTATGGTCCTTTCGCTTTGACCATCGGTCTGAGGGTGATAAGCTGTGCTCATATCCAAGCGTGTACCCAACGCTTTCTGAAGTGACTGCCAAAAGTTGGACGTGAAACGAGCATCTCTGTCTGAGATGATGGACGTTGGCACTCCGTGCCAAGAAACTACTTCCTTAATGTAGATGCGAGTCAACTTCTCCATCTTATCTGTTTCTTTAATAGCTTGGAAGTGTGCGGACTTAGTTAAACGATCCACGATCACCCAGATGGTATCGTGACCACTCAAAGTTCGCGGGAGTTTAGTGATGAAGTCCATTGAGATCTGATCCCATTTCCACACTGGGATCTCAGGTTGTTGAAGTAGCCCAGATGGCTTCTGATACTCTACCTTGACTTTTGCACAAGTCAAACACTTGCTCACGTAGGTGGCTATATTAGCTTTCATGTTGGGCCACCAATACGCAGCTTTAAGGTCTTGATACATCTTATCCGAACCAGGATGGACAGAGTATCGGAATTTGTGAGCTTCGTCCATGACTAGCTTTCTAAGGTCTCCGTAGAGAGGTACCCATATACGATTCATGAAATACCGGGCTCCATTGGGTTTTACTTCCCAATCGCATTCCATTTTTCCCACCGATTCGGCCTTGATGTTTTCTTCCTTAACTGCTTCTAACTGCGCGTCGCGTATCTGTTCGGGTAACCCCGAATGAATGGTGAATTGTAGTGCTCGTACCCGACGAGGTTTCAAGTGCTCCTTCCTACTGAGGGCATCAGCTACCACGTTAGCTTTACCCGGATGATACCGAATGGCACTTTCATAATCGTTCAAGAGTTCGACCCAACGACGCTGTCGCATGTTCAACTCTTTCTAGTCAAAGATGTGTTGGAGGCTCTTGTGATCTGTATAGATTGGGCACTTTGTTCCATATAGGTAGTGTCTCCAAATCTTAGGTGCAAACACTACTGCTCCCAATTCCAGGTCATGTGTTGTGTAGTTTTTCTCGTGAACCTTCAATTGTCGGGACGCATACGCGATGACCTTATCGCGTTGCATGAGTACGCATCCCAATCCCTGAATGGAAGCATCACAATATACCACAAAATCATCAGTCCCTTCCGGCAAGGACAGAATGGGTGCACTGCAAAGTTTCTGTTTCAGTAATTGAAATGCAGCTTCCTTCTTATCACCCCAAGCATACTTGATGCCTTTCTGGGTGAGGGTAGTAAGCGGTTGCGCGATCTTTGAAAATCCCTCGATGAAACGTCTATAGTAACCAGCCAAACCCAAAAATTGGCGGATCTCCGTCGGTGTCCTGGGTGCTTCCCAGTTTTTGATAGCTTCAATCTTGGCGGGGTCGACGTGGATACCCTTTTCATTCACGATATGCCCGTGGAACTGAACTTCCCGAATCCAGAAATCACACTTTGAAAGCTTGGCATATAGTTTCTCCTATTGAAGTAATTCCAGCAGTAATCGTAGATGTTCAGCATGTTCTGCTTCACCTTTAGAGTAGATGAGTATCTCATCGATGAACACAATGACAAATTTGTCGAGATATGGTTTACACACACGGTTCATGAGGTCCATGAACACCGCGGGTGCGTTGGTGAGACCGAAGGGCATGACCAAGAACTCATAATGGCCATACCGAGTACGAAATGCCGTCTTAGCGATATCCTCCTCCCTGACGCGTAACTGGTGATAACCGGACCGTAGATCAATCTTGGAGTAGTAGCTTGACCCTTGAAGTTGGTCGAAGAGATCGTCGATACGAGGTAATGGGTACCGGTTCTTGACAGTAACCTTATTGAGTTCCCTGTAGTCGATGCACATGCGGAAGGTCCCGTCCTTCTTCTTGACAAAAAGGACTGGAGCTCCCCATGGCGAAGTGCTAGGTCGGATAAATCCTTTTTCTAACAGTTCCTGAAGTTGGGTCGACAGCTCTTGCAGCTCGGCTGGAGCTAGGCGGTATGGGGCCTTGGCGATCGGAGTTGCATGGTTCGCCAATTCAATTTCAAACTCCACTTGTCGATGTGGTGGAAGACCAGGTAACTCCTCTGGAAATACATCGGAAAAATCACGGACGACGGGGATGTCTTCTATACGTTTCTCGTCCTTAGGTTGTTCGGTAACCAGTGCGAGCAAAGCAAAGGAGTTCTTCCTCCGAAAATACTTATGCGCTTGCATGTAAGAGATGATGTTTGTGATGGCGCCTGCCTTCTCGCCTTGCACCGTCAAAATTTCGTCGTTAGAGAGCGGAATACGGATAGATTTTTCGAAACAGAGAACTTCAGCTCGGACGTCGGATAGCCAGTCCATACCGACTACCACGTCAAAACTACCCAGGGTAGTTGTCATCAGATCAATGGTAAAGGTGTGACCTGCGAGTTTGACTTGACAGCCGGATACTATATGGGTCACATCTACAGATTTACCATCGGCTAGTTCTATGACGTAAGGGGTCTATAGGGGTTTAGGCATGAGATTTAGGTTCTTCCTAAAAGACTCAGATATAAAACTCTTATCCGCACCCGTATCAAAAAGCACAGTAGCAAAATGTTCATTAAGAGGAAACTTACCGGTGACCACGTTCTAGTCGTTTCTGGCCTCTCCGCGGCCCAGCGTAAATGCACGCCCTTTAGCACCTCCTGTGCCACCATTTCCATTATTGTTGTTGTTGTTGTTATTGTGGTTGTGGTTGCTGTTGTTCCCACCATTGTTATTGTTGTTACGAAGCTGTGGGCAGTCTCGTTTGAAGTGGGTAGTGCTACCACACTGATAGCATCCCCGGTTAACACCCTGCTGCTGACCCTGGTGTTGATTTTGATTTTGTCGGGACATGATTTCCCCGCGACAATCCTTTGCCGCATGTCCCACTTTGCCACATCGTTGGCAGCGATTCCCGGCACAAGGGCCGTGATGATGAAGGTTACAGCGATTGCACTGCGGCTTTCGACCTACATAGCCGCTTGTGTTCTGGTTGTTGTTGGCGGGCTGATTATTGTGACCCCGGTGGCTGTTGAAATTATTGAATCGTGTCTGGTTCCCCTGTTGTGGCTGGGATGACGAAGACTGTCGAGCAGACGAGTCTTCAAACTTTCTTTTATTATCAGGGGCCACTTCAGTTGTACCCTGAGATGGCAACTTCTTTTGTTCCACCGCCTTATCGGTGAGTTTGTGCGCCAACCTGATTGCTTGATGCTCAGTCACAGGGTTGCTCGCCATTACCATACCCTGGATCTCGGGGACCAGACTCCCAAGGTAAAACTCGAGTCGTTTCTCAACAGTGTTGGCCAGATCGGGACATAGAAATACCAGGTCGTGATGTTTCGCTGTGTATGCTTCGATTTCAGATCCCACCATCTTGTGGTTCCATAATGTTTGCTCCAACTATTGAACCCGGTCTCGTGGACAGTACTCCTCTTTTATTAGGGCCTTAAACTCGGCCCAGGCCATTGCATTTGCAGCAATAAGTCCACGCGTTTGGACTTGTGCATTCCACCAAGTTAGTGCCCCATCCTCCAACGTTGAGGCAGCATACTTGACTTTGTTGGCCTCCAGACAATTGCACATTTCGAACACTGATTCAGACTTTTCGATCCAGCGGACCAGTCCTATGGGTCCTTCTGCCCCCGTGAATTTGCTCGGCTTCGCGTCGAGAAACATCTTGTAGGGGTTAAGACCCCCTCCTGCTGACAGAGGACAGGTAGTCAGCGAGAAATTCTACTAGCCCAACGATTAGATTTTCCCATGAAAATTTAATAATGGTTACCTGCCGGTTGGTTTTGAACACCCGCTAGAGCAGCATTCACGTGCTCTTGGATCATTACGGCTAATTCTTCGGGCGTTATGTTGAGTTTTCCACGACGTCCAGTTGCCATTTTAGATCTTCGTAAAACAACATAAACACACACCGATAAGTCTATATATCCAATATAGTTATCCTATTCCATACTTAAATAATTCCTCAAATTATGTCAACCCAAATAAGTTAAACAGTCAAAAGAAATACTCGATTAAATAAAATTTCAACGTCTTACAAAATACCAACCAAACATATCAGTTTACTATAAAATCTCAAGTTTAAACATAAGTAGGAAGATAAATAGACTGAAGGAAAGTAATAAAATAAGCGAGACGTGTCAGTCTTCTACGTCTCCATCCCCCAAAATTGCTATCGTTGCCGTCATCCTCCGCGGCGTTTCCAGCTTCTGCAGCTGGGTCTTCCTCCGGATCCTCCTCTGGATCCTCCTCTAGATTCTCCTCTACCGGCACTGGAGGGGCCGGTGCGGTGCGGGTACTGGTACAGGTGCCTGATTCTGTTCTAGTTCTTGAATTCTCCAGCTAGACTCAAGAACTCTGTCTTCGAGCCAGTCAGCCCTTAGCTGCTCAGCACGAAGATCTCTTGCTAAAGTGTTACGAGCTATCTTACTCGCATGATGCTCTTCCTCGAGCGATCTAGTCTTACCTGTTAATTGTCGTATCATCCATCCCTGTGCTAGGATGGTTTCATGCATTCTTTCTAGTTGTTCTTGTTGCTTTCTTATCATATCTCTAAGTAGGTCGTTCCCTACTTCTAACGAGTTAACCGGTTCGACCGGCATAGCGATGGTCGGGCGTGAGGACGACTACTCCCCTAGAGCTAGCCTTTTTCTTGCAACTGAGCGTGTCTCCACGCCATGAGGTGGTGAGGGTTCCACCATAGGTGCCTTTCCCGGCGCCCTTGGTTGCAAAAGTTTGTCGGATGATGATGATGATGATGACATTGCCTGTTGGTTGTGTAGTTAGTTACGAGTTGCATTCGTTTCAATTATGCATTCATATTTTATATAACATAGTTGTGGTATAACACATAACAAGATATAACAGTTCGGTGCCAAACTAAGTCTAGTGTCATGTAATCAGCTATAGTTTAGGTCTACTTTTAATGCAAACCTGGTTCTCTATAGCTAGAGGCTCTGATACAAATCTGTCACACCCTCAATTTCCACTTGCAGAGTTTTCCCGCGAGGCGGGTGAACAAACCAGAATCTGAGACACTAATAACGTCGAACGACTCTATATGATTTGTTAATACGTTTTCCAAAATCATTTGTTTAACCATTCATAGTTAATTTTAGATTGTCTTAGTTTGATTTCAATGTTTAGCGGAAGCATTAGTTTTTAAAGTTGAGAGGAAGCATTTAAAGTAAAGTAAAGGAACGGGCGCCAACAAAAACGCCAAAACTAAAGAAAAACTCAAACAATGTTCGGAAATGAGACTCGATAAAAAGATGTCTTGATCAATGCAAGTGAGTGCACCTAGAGCTCCTAGCGTCCTGAGAAACATGTAAAGAAACAAGTGTCAACATTAAAGAAGAGTGAGTTCATAGGTTTTCATAAGTTCATTTGTTCGGTTATAAGTTTGTTTCCCCCGTTATCCTAACCCGGGATAACGATTTAGTTCCATTATTCCCAACCCGGAATAATACTGATGGTTCCATTATTCCGAACCCGGAATAATAATGATGTTCCATTATTCCTAACCCGGAATAATAACGTTGTTGGTTCCATTATCCCTAACCCGGAATAATATTGTTGATTCGTAATTAAGCTCAATGTTAACATGTAGGTAGCTAGCCTAAAGTTATGTCACGCAAGTGTTCGCAATCGAAGCTGACTGTTGTGCCTCCCTGTTGCCAGGCCTATCACTGACCATGGCGAAGTTAGGCCAAATTATTCACCCGTTGACCATACTCGTTCGGCTAGCGCGACTAGCTCGGGTAAGGCTTGTCGGGCCCAGTTGTACTACTTATAATTTCCCCGCTATCTAACCCAATACTAACGATCCGAGAGATTGTCGAGGAATTGTGTGATATAGCTGCTTAGTGACCATAACGTACGTTAACATTAACTTAGTTACCGAATAGTTTAATGACGTTAATTTCATATAACGTAAAGAGATAGAGTTGTAGAGTGTATACATGTTTCTCCCCCTGTTGTTTAAAACCGGATAAAATTAGGGGCCGTAAACTCACCTTTAGTTGCTCGGTTAGTGTAACACAGATGTAGCAAATGATGGGACCGCTAATTGCGTCCTAACAAGTCAATTGATTTAGAGTTAGTGTGTGAACACACTGATACAAACCCTACACATAACTAACACACAATGCGGTACACACAATAACAAATCCTAACACTAAAACATGCATGCAAGTATCATCATACCAACATAGTGATCAAAACAATTTATCATGAACACAATCCAATCCATGCAACACTTTGGTACACACATTCGCAAGCTATCAAGTTTCAGCTTGTATACTCATAATTAGGCTGTTTTCGAGGATTTTTATAAAATAGTTCCAACGTTCCAAAAATTCCAATTATTTTACAAAAGGTCTCAACTATACTGTAGAATTTTATATAAATTTTCAAGTTCTAACACTTTACTGATTATTCATAAATATTAATATACTAGGCTGTAGTCAGATTCGTCGCTTTCTGACTGCAGTCCACGGGAGAATTTATTTAAAAATCACCGTTCGTCCAATTAACAAAATTCCAGTGCGAGTTTCCCGGAAATTTCCATATCTAGTTGCTATACAAATTTCGTGATTCGACTCTCTACAGATTATTAGATCCGACTCGATAAACAACTAACAAATTTTCAGAATTTTCACAGCTTCAGTTACTGAACTTAATTGGCCACTTAAAAATATCAAACGACTTCAGAAAAATATGAATCTAGCGCCATTAGAAGTGTTTTCAAAAATCTACGTTTTAGGCTTAAGAAAATCCGTTTTTCGATAAATAATAACCAAGGTACAGCCAGTTGAAGTTGGCTGTAAACACCATTCAGCATCCTGATTTCAGCATTTTATCGCAATATAACCCGTTTAAACAATCGATACGTTAAATATAAACGATCAAGAACAGATTTACCAATCATATATCATCATGTACATCATACCCATGCAAACCCTAATCATATTATATGGTTTTTATCACACAAAACGCAGCCTAATGATTCTTGATTCCACTAATCATCATAATCGCAAACTAGCATAATTAATCGACTAACATCATAACACTTTCTACCATTACATACAAACATGGTCCATAGTTCATAAACCCTAGTATGACTTTGTAAACAATGATAAACCCTAAGCTTTAACAATGAAGACCAATGAACCGAGAACTAGATGGGAGCCGATTCGGATATTGGAGAGAGTTGCGACCGAGAGGGAGAGTGGGAAAAATTGCTGTCGCGATCGAGAGAAGTGTAGCAAGGCTGCCGTCGGCTGTTTCTTGATTAGGGTTTGTGTGTGTGTTTTTGTTTTTGAAACATAACACATGCACATATAGTGCAAGAGGGAAGAGAAAAGGAAAAAAAGGAAAAGGGTTCGGGGTTGGGTGTTCGCGGCCACACGGGTTTGGGGTGGGTCAGTTTGGGTCTATAGCTTGATCCTCAAGTTTCGCTCAACTGCTTGAGTCGCAAGGAAATGAGGTCGACTCGTTTCGCGGCTCGGTTCGATTCATATATCTATTTATCATACATATATTTTTATAACTACAAATCACGAATTCGAAACATGGCATAATAACTCACCAAACTTATAAACGTTTAATACACATAACACGTAATTCACTTGATAAGTTCACGAAGTTATCGTAATTATTTCGAGCGTGCAATTTAAGTCACCGAATCAATTTAGCGTAGGAACGAATAACCGTGAAGTAGTGCGTTTAAGATGTCTGAAAAACCGGGATGTCACACTGATAAATCCTTAAACTTCATGAATGCTAATAACATACTCAGATTTCATTACTGGATTACTAGCATAACATTTTATAAGGAAAACAATAACTACATGAACTCGCCAACTTTTGTTGGCTTTTTAAAATTACATGTATTTCAGGACGCAAGACTTGAGCTGGTGAAACATTTCGGGATACGAGAAATGCCATGAAAATGAATGCCACCTTTTGGAGGATTTGCCTCTTATATCCCAACCTTGTATGCGTATATTTGAGTCAAAATCTCAACATGCTTTTACAATGAAAAAAATCTTTTATTATGGTGTAATGTACCAAACTATATTTTTGAGGACGATGTAAAACCATTGAAAAATATGATTTTACTTTTGGAAACTTGTAAACGTTGGTTGTAAATTATTATCAGTATGACATCGTTTCGAGGATTGGTGATGTTTCTTGCTGCTTTGGAGGAGGTGATGTCTCACGACCATTAGATCTCCGGGCATGAGCCCGTCTGACCCCTACCATCCCTCTCACCTCCTTCCTGCTACTGTGGAGGAGAGGGTGATGTCTCACGACCTTTAGATCTCCGTGATTTTTTAGAGGATCTGGGAGTTGCAGGCCTAGTGTGCTGCTCGTACCACTACCACTGCCACACCCCCACCACCATACCATCATCACCACTGCCACCCTCACCACCATATCCACCACCACTACCATTATCACTACCACCAATCCCACCATTCCACTATCCGTTCCACTACTTGTCATGCCCATATAAGGCACGAGTGCGTGAGTTGGAGCACTTCCAGACACTAGGCGCATCTTTGGCCTACAGGAGGAGGTGGTCTATCATCGTTGTTTACTCCACCGATCTCCATCCCCACCACCCCCTCCACTGCAACAGTATGATTATTATTATCTTTTGGGAGGGGTATCAGACTCACTTTGATGATTTAGTTTTTGAAGATTTAGATTAGAAGATCCCAACTTTTGAAGACAACTTGAAGACATGAAGAAACAATGTAGAAGAAAATCTTACTTTTGTATTGTAAAACTTGTACTGACTAGGGTTATATATCCCTAAGTCCTTTTGATCTTCATGAACAAAATGTAACAAGTTGTCATTATATATAAAAGTGCATTTCTTTCTTTCACATTGTATCTCTTTTATGTTGTTCTTGTTACTATTATGATGTGGTGATATTACGGTTGATATAGTTATGATGTGGTGAACATATGATTGATGTCTTATGATGTGTTGATTACCTACACAATGAGTTACATGAATTTGTTGATGATTGGTGTGTTCACGTCATGTAACATATGTATTTGCTTATTATTTATATACCCGACGTGTTTATATAAATATGTTTGACAAAAAAAATTATTATTAAATATATGTCTAATTGTGAGCTACCTTTTATACTAGAAGACGATGTTGCCCCGCCAAAGAAGTACCAATAATAACACACTACCGATGACTCAAGAAGAGTTAAACGATCTCTCAGGCAATCACACAGTATGAAGCCAACCACTCCAAACATAGTGGTGGCACCGAGGTTCCACCGGAGGGCAACCTTCCAACCGCTAATACTTATTCGTAAAACCACACCATACTCTCATTTATTCCATTCGTGCTTTTGAAATACTCCGACATAAATGGTGCATACAATTAATTCAGGTTGCACTTACAAGCAGTTCCTAGACTACAAACCTCTGAATTATGACGGTATCGGAGGTGCCGTGACTTTCTTACGCTGGACCGAGATGACTGACTCGGTCATTCGGATGAGCAAGTGCCCTGCCAAACAAAGAGTCCCTTATGTCACTAGACTCTTCATAGACGGAGCATTATCTTGGTGGAACCTCCAGGTACAAACTAAGGGAGACGATGCTCCATACGTCCTAACCTGGGAGGAATTTAAGGAAATGATGAGGAAAATGTATTGCTCGAGGTGAGAAATTCAGAAGTTAGAAACGGAATTCTGGAATTCAAAGATGATTGGTTCGGTTATTGCCGGGTACACGCAGCGATTTCATGATTTGTCTCAAGTGGTCCCATACTTGGTGGAACCCGAATTCAAGAGGATTGAGAGGTACATATGGGGACTTGCCCCCAAAATTGTAAGTCTGGTTACCTCTTCTAAACCTACTAAAATTGGAGAAGTGACCGATTTAGTTGTCAACCTTACTGAGGAGGCTGTGCGTTAGGGAAAGTTGCCTAAGTGTGGGGCGAACAAAAAGGAAACTACTGTGGAGACTACGGACTCCAACAAAAGAAAATTCGCTCATTTCAAGAAAGGCTCACGAAGTGGTAATAACAACAACAATAACAAAAGGCAAGCCATGAGGGAAGTCAAAGAAGCGAAGGCATGCGTTATCACCACTACAAACAATACCAACAAGAAGCTTTATAGTAGGGATGCGCCAAAATGCCCCAAATGCCCCTTCCACCACTATGGGGAATGCCGAGGACCCAAGTGTGGCAAATTTGGTAGGTTTGGGCATCGTACCGATGCGTGCTGGGGAACAAATGCTAAAGATCAAGGTTGTTTTGGATGCAGTGACAAAGGGCATTGCGAGAAAGATTGCCCGGAAAAAACCAAGCTCGAGGAAGTGCTTTTGTGATTGGAGCTAAGGACGCTCGGTAGGACCCGAATTTGTTTACCGGTACGGATCCTATCAACGATCACTTTGCATCTATTCTTTTTGATACTGGGGAAGATTTTAGTTTTATTTCTAAAGAATTTAGAGATATACTTGGGCTAGAATCGAGTAAATTAGATGTTCCTTACTTGATTGAACTAGCTAACGGGAAATTGGTTGAGTCGGGGGAAATTATAAAGAAGTGTACCTTAGTACTGGGCGAACAAAAATATGATATAGATCTATTACCAGGTCAACTAGGTAGTTTCGATGTCGTTATTGGTATGGATTGGCTATTCGATAATCGAGCCAAAGTCATATGACACGAGAAAATCATTCGCATTCTCCTACCCGACGGAGAACATTTGATGGTTCATGGTGAGAAACATGACACGCCACTACGAATTATTAATTGCATGAAGGCTCAAAAATGTTTGAGGAAAGGATGCATCGCCTTTCTTGCCCACGTGGTTGACAAAAAGGCCGAGGAGCGCAAGGTGAAGGACATACCTGTAGTAAAGGAATACCCTGAAGTCTTTCCGGAAGACTTGCCAGCGCTACAACCACAATGACAAGTCGAATTCCATATCGACAAGTGCCAGGAGCTGCACCTGTGGCGGAAGCCCCATATCGACTAGCGCCCTTGGAGAGGCACGAATTATCTACCCAAGTTCAGGAGTTGCTTGACAAAGGATTCATAAGACTTAGTTTCTCGCCTTGGAGAGCTCTGGTGCTGTTTGTGAAAAAGAAGGATGGAACCTTCCGCGTATGCATCAACTACAGGGAACTAACCAAGTTAACCATCAAGAATCGGTACCCATTACCGAGGATTGATGATCTATTCAATCAATTACAAGGGTCGAGTTTTTATTAAAAGATTGATTTAAGATTCGGGTATCATGAACTAAGAATCCAAGAGGAAAGTATTCCTAAGACAGCGTTTAGGACTCGCTACAGTCATTACGAGTTCCTTGTTATGCCTTTTGGTTTAACAAACGTCCCTGCAGTGTTTATGGATTTGATGAACCAGGCATGTAAGCCATACATCGACAAGTTCGTGATCGTATTTATTGATGACACATTAATATACTCACGAACCGAGGAAGAACATGAACAACACTTGAGAACTATATTGGCGCTGCTAAAGAAGGAACAATTATATGCCAAGTTCTCGAAATGCGAATTTTGGATCCGCGAAGTGCAATTTCTCGGTCACCTGGTGAACGAGAAAGGGATACACGTCGACCCCTCAAAGATCGAGCCTATAAAGAATTGGACGGTGCCAAGAACCCCCACGGAAATACGATAATTTCTAGGTTTAGCGGGATATTATAGAAGATTCATTGAGAACTTCTCAAAAGTTGCTCAGCCGCTAACCTCGCTTACCCAAATGGATAAAAAGTTCGAATGGGGAGAAAAACAAGAATAGGAATTTCAACTATTAAAGGAAATTATGTAAGGCGCTGATATTATCACTTCCGGACGATATCGATGACTTTGTTGTATAGTTTGATGCATCGCATCAAGGCTTGGGTTGCGTATTAATGCAATGTAAAATAGTCATCGCGTACGCGTCACGTCAGTTAAAAGTTCACGAAAAGAACTATACCACTCATGACCTAGAATTAGGCACAGTGGTATTTGCGTTAAAATCTGGCGTCATTATTTATATGGCACTAAGTGTACCATATTCACATATCGTAAAAGCCTACAACACATATTTAATCAAAAGGAACTAAACATGTGCCAACGACGTTGGGTGGAATTGTTGAATGATTATGACTGTGAGATCAAGTATCATCCGGGCAAGGCAAATGTAGTGGCAGATGCCTTGAGCCGGAAGGAACGAGTTAAAACTTTACGAGTACGAGCTTTAGAGATGACGATTCAGACGAACTTTACGACTCGAGTGCACGATGCACAACAAGAAGCTCTAAAACCGTAAAAATTCAAGCAAAATCATTACGGGAAATGGAGAAACAAATGGAACCAAACCGGGATGGAACTTTATATTTCATGGAAAGGATCCAGATTCCTTATTTTGGCGATCTAGGAGGCTTGGTACTGGACGAAGCGCACAAGTCAAAATACTCGATACACCCAGGATCCGATAAAATGTATCAAGATTTAAAGGAGTATTATTGGTGGCCTAATCTCAAGGGAGATATTGCGACCTATGTTGGGAAATGCCTAAATTGTGCAAAGGTCAAGGCCGAATACCAAAAACCATCTGGTCTATTACGACAACTTGAGATCCCTGTTTTGAAATGGGAACAAATCTCAATGGATTTTATTACAAAACTACCATGGACCTCTCGAGGTCATGACATGATCTGGGTTATTATTGATCGGTTAACCATGTCAGCTCACTTCTTATCAATCTGTGAGAAAGACAGTACCGAGAAGTTAGCTAAACTTTATCTTAAGGAAATCGTGGCATGTCATGGAGTGCTAGTCTAGATTATCTCATAAAGAGATGGTCGCTTTGTGTCGCGGATTTGGCAATCATTTCAAGCTTTGTTTGGTTCTCGCCTAGATTTAAGCACAACTTTTCATCCGCAGACCGATGGTCAAAGCAAGCAAACCATCCAAACGTTGGAAGACATACATCGTGCCTGTGTGATGGATTTAGGTTGAAACTGGGATACTCTTTTACCATTGGTAGAGTTTTCCTACAATAACAGTTATCACTCAAGTATCAAGGCCGCGCCGTTTGAAGCACTTTATGGATGAAAGTGTCGATCTCCGTTATGTTGGGTAGAAATCGGTGACAAACAGCTCATTGGTCCCGAACTAGTCCAAGAGACCATAGACAAAATATTCAAGATCCGTTAGCGTATCAAAGCAGCCTGAGATAGACAAAAGAGCTATGCAGATCAGAGACGCAAACCATTATCCTTCGAGGTTGGAGACATTGTGTTACTAAAAGTTTCGCCTTCGAAGGGCGTAACTAGATTCGGTAAGTGCGGAAAGCTAACCCTAAGATACATTGGGCTTTTGAAATTTTGGCAAAGGTTGGTACAGTGGCTTACAAACTAAAACTGCTAGAAGAACTCGACAATGTGCATGACACATTTCATGTGTCTAACCTAAAGAAAAGCCCAACTAATGGCACGGTTATCATCCCAGCGCATGAAATTCATATCGATGACAAAATCCAGTTTACTGCGGAACCTGTTGAGGTTATGGACTAGAAAGTTCAAAAGACAAGGAGAAGTCGAATCAAACTAGTCAAAGTTTGTTGGAACTCACGTCACGGACCCAAGGATACGTGGAACGTGAAGATCAAATCAAGACAAAGTACCCCCACCTGTTCAAGAAAACTCTTTCATAGGATGCCTCAAAGTGAATTTCAGGACAAAATTCGTTTTAATAGGGGGAGTATGTGACAAATGGCAAATAACCGTTAATTCCGTACAATCTAATCACTATTTTTGGTACATAACCTCATGCATTTTACCGTAATTTGATTACGTAACTGAGTCATACGTCATATCACAGGTGTTAGGACAAGTGAATCATGCCATAACATATATTTGTTTCCATTACGATGCGAAACAAATCAAACTATGCCCTAAAAGTGTCGGTAGGAAGTGTTGGGCGCACTATTCAAGGTTGCACTATTCCTGTCAGCAAAACTGCTAAAACGAAATAGAACGATCCATAACGACATACGAATGATATAACCGAGTCCAAATATACATGAAAACACTAATGTGGGAACACAACATGCAATTGTATATAACTTTCCGTTACAACGCCAAAATTTCCAAATTGTCCGTTTCGACTAAAAAGGTGACAAGTTCAATTCGTCTGTAACCTTAATTTGGTATTTTCAGGACTCCAGAGTTATAACATAACAATGATAAATACCTTAAAACAATATGAGGATATCAAAAATACATAAAAGACATGGTTTCCGGTATTACGACAAGCAGTGCACAATTGACCAGAAAGCGACCGATTGTCAAACCGACGAAGATTTCAATAACCAATAGCCTCATACATTAATCTAGAGAGCTACTTAAGCTTTATTCAGGATCTGTAACCCCTTCATACATCTCATGGTTGAGGAATTCCAACTTGCGGAATTGTCCTTCGGTATAAAATAAAAGTGTCGTTATCGAACGCTTAACGAAATCAAAAGCGTTTCTACCACTTAAACTCGACTAGTGAACTAGTTAACTATATTTTTATGTCAGAAGTATCCTAAATAAATGCCATAGTACTTATGGTAAGCCAAAACCAAAGCTTTCGGTATGAAACAATAACTTTCGTATATCAACGGGTATCGAACAGATGAGCGAACTAGTGGTATATTTACCATCAAAAAACTAATACCAACTAGTTAAGGGAACTAATTAATGTTACCTAACATCCTAAACCTTAAATACTCCCTAATGATGCAAGACCAACCCCTAATTACCATACTTAATTTAAACACCTAAAAAACTAATAAATTATCACATGTCAAAAAATAATTTACACTTAGCCCCCCGCTTCAAGTTGGCGGATTCAAGTGGGCCCCCACCCACTTGATTTGTGTTGAAAACATGAAGGTTTAAGTATGGTATGAAGATGTGGTCTTGACTAGAAAGTTCATATAATTATCACCATACTTCAACATTCTTATTTCACAAAAGTACAAACACCTCCCAACTCCTCCCCATTCTCAGCTCACATACACCACCATAACACAACCATTCAACACCCTAAAACACCAAATTATACTCACTTTCAAGCCATCATAAGGTCACCTATGGGGTTTGCAAGAATGGAGGCGCATTAGGGCTTTCTTTGGAGCTGTATCACCATCTTAACCTTCATCTTCCTATCATCATCTTGCTCTTGAATCTACCCTAGCCTAGTGCTAGTTGTAAGTTCACTTGTTTATGATTTCTTGTTCACATTATATGTAGAAGCTAAAAGTAAAAGTAATATTCATCTTGAAAATCATAAAAGAAATCATCCAAAACCCTAATATATAACAAAAAATAACAAGATAAAAATATGTGGTTTATGATGATCATATTGTTTGTTTGTTGTAGTATTTTACAACAATAATGATCTTACTATATTAAGCTTAAAAATGTGATTTAAACAAGTATATGTTTAAATCATGTAAGATCATCATCTTCAAGTTCATGAACTTTGAATATATGTAGTCTTGATATTGTTTCTAAGATGTATGATACCGTATGCGACTTGAATCTTGGATCTTGAAGGCTAGTAAGTTAATTTTTATATAGAGCAAAGTTATAAAAAATGGTTGTAAAAGTTGTCCGTAAAAATCTTGGTGTTTTGATAATCTTAAAAGATATGAAATTTAGAAGCTTAATGTATAAAAAAAAGTGATTAAAAGCTCATGAAATGTTGAAGACAAGTTATATGCGTACTACTTGAAAAATGAGTTTTAATAAGCTTTATGAATTAGTGATGATTAGGGATATTGAAAAGTGGTTTAGATACATTTTTCAAACATGGAAAATGCCATAATTTAGGGGGAACTATGGCAAAATTTTCTAAAAATCTAATCGTGATTAAAGTGTAATTAATGGGGTGATTAATGTGGCTAAACGCGATTAGTGACCTAAACCGTCATTTAAGAAGTTTTAATGATAAGGGTTAAACCCTAACCTTCCAAAGATTTAACAAATACTTATATATTTTTTACAAGTTAAAAGTCAGCATTATTTATTTCATATATATATATATATATATATATATATATATATATATTTGGGAATAAAAATACATGTATATACTTTGTCACCATCATAATTGAATATGTAAAATACATGTGTATGTATGTGTATATATCTGGAAAAGCCTAGGGTATACAATACAAAATACCCAAAAATACAATACACCAAATCCTTGAAAGTTACCAAGTATAAATTACATGTACACATGCACTTTTACACAATTCTTGAAAAAAATGATCGGACGAGCGGACTATTCGGACAATGGTCAAACTTATATAATACACCGTTTCACTGTCGATCAACGAACATATCACCATCATGAGGAGCTACTACCACACTTGGGCGACTTTTGACACATAAATATATATATTAAACGACAACGACCACACGTCTAAAAATAATATATTTTAGATACTTAACAAATATATATATTAACGATAACAAAAATTCGGAAAGTTAAGATGTATAAAAATTACTAAGTGATTTCATCTATTATATACTTAAATGTCTAAATTTATTAAAAATTACAAAGTGTAAGATTATAAATATTATGTACTCATCAAGTTAAGTTGGGCTAGGCCCATTATATAAAGACATGGGCAAGGCCCAAATAAAGAATCACTTGATTTAATGGGCCAGGCCCAATCACATAATTTCATGGTCTAGGCCCAATGACATAATTTCATGGGCTAGGCCCAATGACATTATTTCATGGGCTAGCCCCAATCACATAATTTCATGTGCAAGGCCTAATGACATAATTACATGGGCTAGGCCCAATCATATAAAGACATGGGCTAGGCCCAAATGACACGCATGCAAGGCACGAGGACATGTGAAGGGCGAGGCCCATTCACACATGATCAAATAATGTCAATATATATATATATATATATATATATATATATTTTTGTGAAATATGTGTATATAAATAATAATCAAACAAACGAACTACCAACACTATAATAACATTAAATTTGTTCTAATATGCTAAATATATACACAATAGGAATTCAAGATGAACAAGTTGTACGAGGTCCAACGAGACCTAGGTGTCTAATGAAGTTAATACACATATAGGTTACACACGTGTACTGACACCTGGATTCCAATAAGTACGACTTACGAAACACAAAACTAAGAGTTCATGTCTTTCTTTTCAATTAAAGTTTTTATTTTAAAACCATCGAGGGGGAATACCTATCATAACAAATAGTATGTTAGCATGAGTATAGATGATAACATGATCAAATGAGTGTAAGTAGGATGATAACAATAGTAACCATTAATCACTTAGTGGCCAATGGGCAAAAGATATAGATCTATTGAGTTTTCGGCGCGCTCCACTCCTGGTTGATATACCCTTAGGAGTGCTTTTGTGATCCCAATGATGTCAAAGTTGTCTTAGTTTGGTTGCTTACTTATGGCACATATGTCAGGGTGCTCGCGACACACTGATAGATGCTTAAACTCCATGAATGCTAATAACATACTCAGATTTCATTACTCGATTACAAGCATGACATTTTATAGTAAAACAATAACTACTTGAACTCGCCAACTTTTGTTGACTTTTTGAAATTACATGTATTTCAGGAGGCAAGACTTGAGCTAGTGAAACATTTCGGGATACAAGAAATGCCACCATTTGGAGGATTTGCCTCTTATATCCCAACCTTGTATCGGTATATAGGAGTCAAAACCTCAACATGCTTTTACGATGAAAACAATTTTTTATTATGGTGTAATGTATTTCAAACTATATTTTTGAGGACGATGTGAAACCATTGAAAACTATGATTTTACTTTTGGAAACTTGTAAATGTTGGTTGTAAATTAATATCAGTATGGCATCATTGTCGATTTACACTTGTTTACATGATTGGATGCAATGATTACCTCATAGTCACACGTTTGCGCTTCCGCTATGACGAGGGTGTGCCATTATTCTTGTGCGCAACTTTACCAACATATCAATAACGCCCCTTCATCAAACTATGGTATTGCGTCCAGATGCAGCAGGGTGCATGGACAGCCAAAAGCTCGAAAGTGTCCAACGGAGGGTTTGACACCAAATAGGACTTCATGAGGCGTCTTCATACATGCTTTGTTATCAACACTTTGTTTTGAACACAAAATGTCGTGTTTATCACCTCATCCTACAAGAAAACAGGGAGCTTTAAGTCACACAACATAGTGCGAGCTGCATCAATCAAGGTTCTATTATTTCTCTCTGCAACTCCATTTTGTTGTGGAGTACTTGCAGCACTGTATTGGCTAGAAATCCCTTTTTTAGCAGAAAAGAAGTTCATCTCCATATTCTTGAATTCGGTGCCATGGTCACTTCGAATCCCTTTTACATTCTTCTTGGTTTCATTTTCCATAAAAATCATAAATCGCTTCACAAGCTCTACAGTCTCACTTTTATTAGCTAAGAAGGAACCCAAGTAAAACGCGAGTAATCATCAGTAATAACTAATAGTAAGACTTTCCAGAGATGATGAGCACGTTCACAGGACCAAAAAGATCCATGTGAAGTAGTTGTAGTACGCTGCTAATCAAATTCACCAACTTATGAAATGGGGTTTTCTATGTTGTTTACCCTTAGCACTGTTAGATCATTTGAGATCGTTGGTACTTGGTTTTATTTGGTTTTGGATTGTTTTGTTACAGTTTAGCGAGTTCTAGAAAGTTCAGGGTTTATAAGTGTAACTACAATGGTCTGTCCCTGTGTCGTCGTAATTAAGTACCCAGCGTATTTAATAAAGACGCTGGGTAGTCAGTATGTATATATGTGCTTAATGAAAAACCCTAGTCCAAGTTCTTGTACAAGTGTTGGTGCTTTTTCTTGTGTTGTGATTATTGTTCTTGTGCTAAATCCGAACATTCAGGTGCTTTTAGTGATTATATCTTTTGGGATTCCATATATAAAACTTGTTGTTTGATCCACAAGAATCTTCATCTTCATCTTTTGTTTTTTCTTAACTTTTACACATTCAAGCGACTAATCTATAGTTGTTTGGGTGATAACAATCAAACCACTGTGACCCGAATCTATTTTGGGACTCACAATTTGGTATCAGAGCCTTTGTGCTCTTGTTTGTTTGAGTGTTATTAAGATTTTTCAAGTTTTGAAGGTTTTGCAAAAGTTTTCAAAGTTTCAAGGTTTTTAAAATTTTGAACTTTAAATGACTTGATCTGATGTGTTTAATCATTACGTAGTTCTTAATCAGTGCTTTGGAGAACATTTGGGTCAAGTTGGTACAAAGAAACATGGATTTTGAGTCGTTTTTGAGTGATTAGAGGGTTTTTGTTCGTACTTAAACTCTGCTGGGCGTATTTAATTTTAAGACAGTGTAGATAAATTTGAATATAGCATATTTAGTTTGAAGATTGCGTAAATAACAAATATGCCGGCAATATACCAGCGCATTTGTTGATTCTCAGTGAAATATTGTCAGCGTATTTAATAGAAGGCGACTTCGAAGTCAGTGATAAAGATCCTCAGCGATTTTATCATGGTGATCGGCGTATTTAGCCAAACTCATGTTTGTTTTGTCTGTTCCAGCGAATTTAGCTATTGTCGTGGGTCTAAGAAGCCAAGAAACATCAGTGTAATTACTAAATTCAGCGTATTTGCTCACTGATCTCACCAATTCACCAGCATAATTGATCTTCACCAACGATTTTGAATACTATAATTTTAAAACCAACATAATTAATCCCTGATCAGAACTTTGAACTTAAAAGCAAGCCAAAATGTCACTTTATCAACTGAATCCGATCACTCAAGCCAAACTTGAAACTGGAACTACAACTAGGCCTCCTAAGTTGAAAGGACAGCAGCTAGAAGAATTGAATCAAGTAATTTTTTTAGTATACGAACTATACTAAATGGATATCTATCACTGTAGGACCCCATGTTCCTATGGTAATTCGTGATGATGTTAGTACAATTAACGAAGACCCCTCAACCTTCACTGACGAAGATAGGACACTCATCCAACATGACCGTCGGGCTCACGCTGCTCTAACTATGGCTCTGTCAATGGATGACAGCAACTTGTTTGAAGAATACACCTCAGATCATGAACTATGGTTGGCTCTTATCGATCACTATAAAGGCAACGAAGAACTGATGGAAAACAGAAGAGATATGATTCAAAAAGAATACGACATGTTTGGAAGTGTTCGATGTTAAAGTTTCTAAGATCACATTAGCCGCTTTCTGAATGTGTTAACGAAAATGAAGAAAGTTGGTAATCATGTTTCCAACTATTCTTCAATCAAAAAGCTTTTGGACCCTCTTCCAAATGAATGAAGATTACAGTGCATGATGATCAAACGAACCTTCCAAACCATTACGACTCTAGTTACCTTTCGGAATTGATCAACACTCTAAAGGCTTTCGAAATGGACATGCTCAAAAGAGAGTTGAATCAAACAGGATACTCACAACAAAAATTAGCTTAATCCGCTGCTGTTATTATGCCCAAGAACATGGCATTCGTTGTCCCGACAGTCTCCGGGGGTTCAAGCTCTCAAAGTGCCAATGTATCTTACTTCAACGCTTCCCCATACTCTACTAAGGCTCTACAGTCCAACGAGAAAGCTACTATGGTCGACAATGCTCAAGCACTAAAGATCTCCACTGAACATGTTGCACTATTTAACACGTTCCTCAGCAGTTATGAGGCTCTTATGTCAGGAACTGAAACTAGACTTTCTTTCAGCTGAAGACATGTACCAAGTTGATCCGGATGATATGGAAAAATTGATCTCAAATGGTAGATGGCTATGATCACATTAAGACTGAATAAATTTCAAGATAAGACAAGAAAGAGATTGTCTCTCGAAAAAGCCGGTTTCGACAAGTCGAAGTTGCGATGCTACCATTGCAAGAATTTGCGTCACTTCAAGAGAGATTTCCCGCTATTGAAGAACGAGAATTTTGAGATTGCCCCAGCGAGAAGGCCAATCGCTATTGAGGGAAATGAAAATGCTACTGATATGAGGCAAAGGAAGAAGTCAACAAGGCTCTTATGGCTAAAATCTCTACTAGATCAGTCTCATATTCATCAAACTGTGCTGGGAAACAACGTGCAGGAATTCCTAAGGGCAGCAAAGTTATAGATAAAGGCTTGAAGAGCATAGTCGCACCTACTGAACTGTCAACAGATGAGGGAAAGAAAGAAACTGAGAAGCCTGAACTGAAGAAGAAAGCCCAAGAAGCAACTAGCAGCATCAAGAATGAGAAAGCTGAAGCTCCTACAACCACCATGAAAGCTGAATCTGCAAAGGAGAAAGAGGATAAGCATTTGGTAAACAGCATATCGTATGAATTCAAAGCAAAACTATGCTCCCAACCATGTTTGAACGTCCTGGCACATTATAAATCACTCAATTGGGACCTGATAAGAGAAAAATAAAAGGTTTTGCAATTTAACAAAGAACTGAAAGAAAATGAAGCTGCATATCAGAGAAAGTTGAATTCAAATTTAGCTGAAATGCAGGCATTAAAAGAATTCGTTTTTAGAAAAGATTAAATCATAAATGATTTAACTAAAAGATTAGAAAAATCTCAAAATGAAAACAATAGATTGTAAATCGGTAAATGTAAATTAGCAAAAGGCACTGGTCGACATTAAAAATTGCCAACAACCGACATACATGAAGGATGGGATTAGGTACAAGGATAAGCTTGGAAATGAAAGAAAAATCTTTCCACCTCCGCACGGAAAAAACTATGTACCTATGCCATCTCCTCATCCTAATAATGATTTAATTGATAAAAATGATCTTTTTGCTCAAAATGTCTCTTACGAAATTGACAAAAATGCTAACATTTCGGAAATTAATGCAGATGTGTGCGATTTGGATGATGACTATGGAAGATCGAAAATAGGGATAGGATATTTGGGCGACAGTTATTCCACCGTTAACTAGTTCGCTTGGAATTGCAATAAGGAAAATAGTACTTCTATTCAGGATGACTGTAGTAGTTTAACTAGGATGGATGATTGTAATGGTCGTGTGCCTATATTCAAGACCCACAACCATGAGAATGTAGTGTTTGAATGTCATTACTTAAATTCTACTTTTTGTGATGAAAAAGTTGTATGTGAACCTCTTATGTTTCTTCCTGAGTTAAAACAAAATAGATTTGGGAAATTCCTCACCTGGGAAATTCTTGAATTTGTTCCATCTCACATAGGTAAATCAGAGACAGAAACGAAAATCAATGAAGACAGAAGCAGCAAGGACTCATTCACCACGACCTCAGAAAATGAGGAGAAGATTTCAGCTCTTTTAATGATCTCGGTTCAAATGAATCAAGTAAAGAACAAGAATCCTATTTTTCATCAGACACCGACAATGACAAAGATTGCTTAGTTGATGAAAGCCACATTGATAAGAAAATGAAGAAAGCCGAAAGTTCAAGTTACATTGCATCATCAGACAACGCTTCAAGCAGCTCAAGACTCCCATCACATACATCATCTTCACACACGGCGTCTACCAAAAAGAAAAGAGCAAATTGCAAACAATGTTTTCGTTGTGGTCATTTAGGACGCACGGCGAAACATTGCAAGAGCAAGAAATTTTCTGAACCTAAACAAGATTTTGTCAAAAGTTTCACCGAGCAAATTGATAATTTTAAGAAATTAGTCAAAAACATAGTTAATTCAACAAGTTTTGGAAAAGAAGATATTCTCGTTCAAAATCATGATAGATTAAACTTAAAGCAAGTATAGGTTCCGAAAACTAACTAACTTGTATATATTTTTGTTTGTTGTTGTATAACATAATATATTGCAAAAATGGCTTCAATGCTCATGGAATACATATGGCACATGGACAGTGGATGCTCAAGGCATATAACCGAATTGAAGGAACTCGTGAAGAACTTTCGATTCATCGACGGCGACTTCGTATCTTTTGCCGGAGATGAAAAGGGATGGAAGATTGTTGGAATGGGAGACGTCGTATCTGAAGCACTTACATTGGAGAACGTCAATTATGTACTAGAACTGTGTTACAATCTCATGAATGTATCACAAGTCTGCGATAAAGGAATATCGGTGTTGTGCAACGACGTGGAATGCCTATTTCTCAAGCACGAATACTCCGTTCCTGCCGAAATGATTATGTACACAGCTCCTTGTCAAAACAACACCTATGTTCTCAATATGAAAAACACAAAATCGAATGAGCATATGACGTGTTTGGTCTCCAAAGCGTCAGAATCGGAATCACTGCTTTGGCATTGGTGGTTGGGGCATGTGAACTTCAAAAATATGAATAAACTCTCTAAGTTAAATTTAGTGAGAGGTTTACCTATAAAAGAATTTCCATTTTCAGATAAATGTATCGCATGCGCCCAAGGCAAGCGATACAAAAAGCCGCACAAATCCAAAGCAATGAATACGATAACCGTACCATTGCAATTGCTGCATTTGGATCTTTTTGGTCCTATTAGTGTTAAAAGTTTGGCTAAAAGATCTTATTGCTTGGTGATTACAGATGATTTTTCTCATTTCTCCATGGGGTTACTTTCTTGAAGTAAAGAGAGAAATAACATCCATTCTTCAGACCTTCATTCCTATGATCGACAACGTCATCAAACCGAAGGTTAAATCAGTCTCTTTCTACATAGAAAAGGGAATTCGCCTTCAGTACAGTGTAGCTAGAACTCCTCGGCAAAATGGCGTAGCAGAACCAAAGAATAGAACACTCATTAAAGCTGCCCGAACTATGCTCGTAGACTCCAAGCTTCCCATTATCTTCTGGGCAGAAGTAGTCAATATATCATGCTATGTTTTGAATCGAGTTCTCATCGTTAAACCTCATGGAAAAACCGCCTATGAATTTATTTTCAAAAGAAAGCCTCTAATAGATTTCTTTAGACCGTTTGGATGTTCTTGTACACTCCTCAACACTAAAGACAATCTTATCAAGTTTAAAGCAGTTGGTGATGTGTGCTACTTCATGGGATATTCATCTACTCTAAAAGCGTATCGGTTCTATAACAAACGAACCAAGATGGTACTTGAGTCATACTACATCGATTTTCAAGAAGGCAATTACACCAACCATGGGAGTTCTCTTGACTGGTTTTAGGATGTTGATGATGTCTTAAACACCTTCGACATTCTAGAACCTATTCCTGAAACCCAACCCACTGAAACCACTCAAGTGGAACCACTGTTTGATTCGTCAGACATTGGACTCACTCCTTTCACTACTCGTTTCACTCCCTTTTCAGCTGATCCATACCTTCTTGTGGATGAAACTAATGGGGACACTTTGACTGAGAACCCATCTGAAAATGATGCTTCTTCCTCACAGACAAATGTGAATGAATCAACACAAGAAGATGGAACACCCATCATCTATGTCGATGAACACTACACCAATCTACCTCAACAAATTGAAACCCACAACAACGCATGATGCAAGAGAAATCAGAATCACGCCCTTGAGAACGTAATTGGCTCCGTGAAGACGGTGTACGAACTCCTGTTTAGACATACTTTATCAACAAAGGATTGTGTGCCGCCTTTCTATCGCAATTTGTACCAAATGATATCAAGAAGCCATTCAAGACTCCAACTGGGTGCAAGTGATGCAGGAAGAACTATCTCAGTTCAGGCTCGTACAAAAACTTCAAGTTATTTCAGATGGATGTGAAGAGTGGATTTCTATATGGGAAGATGAAAGAGGAAGTCTATGTTTGTCAGCCTCCTGGCTTTGAAGATCCACATTTCCGAAAACGATACTATAGGCTTGATAAAGCTCTCTATAGTCTTCATCAAGCTCCTCGAGCCTGGTATGAAACTCTGTCAACATATCTTTGGAATGTTGATACACAAGAGGTAAAATCGACATGACTCTCTTCACGAAAAGGATCGGAGACAATGTGATGTTGGTTCAGATTTATGTGGACGATATTATTTTTGGGTCAACCAATGAGGCGCTATGCAAGGAGTTCGAGAAGGTTATGAAGGCAAAGTTCGAAATGAGCATGATGGGGGAGCTCATATTTTTCTTAGGAATGGAGGTGAAGCAACGAGAAGACGGAATCCTCATTCATCAAGCAAGTACATCAGGGATATTCTCGCAAAGTACAGCATGAACAACTGCAAAATCGCCAGCACACCATTTGTAGCTTAAACTGAACTCACTCCTGATCTTCAAGGAAAACCGGTGAACAAGTCCTTCTATTGGTCAAGGATAGGCTCGTTGATGTATCTCACCGTAAGTAGGCCTGACATTATGTTTCAGACGAATTCAAAAGAATCTCATGAAACTGCAGTCAAACGAATTTTTCGCTATCTAAAAGGGACACCCAAGCTTGCACTGTGGTATCCCAAAGATAGTAATTTTGATTTAATTACTTATTCTGAAAGTGATCATGCAGGTTACGAGGTTGATAGAAGTCAGTTTCAGGAGGTTGCCAATTCTTAGGAAATCGTCTTATATCATAGCAAAGCGAGAGGAAGATGAAAGTTTCCATGTCTACTGCTCAAGCCGAATATACGCCAGCTAACAGTTGCTGCTCACAAGCCCTATGGATACAAAATCAGTTGATGGATTATGGGATCAATATCATGAAGACTCCGCTATTCATTGACAACGAGGCGTGTCTAGGAATTATGAAGAATCCACTCCACCACTCCAGAACAAAGCACATCGAAATTCGCATTCATGCTTTCGAGATGTGTACGAGAAAGGATACATTCAAGTGGTGCCTGTGGATAGTACGCAACAGAAAGCCTTTGACAAAACACGTTTCAACCAGCTGGTAACTTGGTTGGAAATGATCAATTTCCTTGAGTGGAAATAAATTGCGTCTTCTTAACCGACTGTACATATTTAAAAAAATCCGCTTTTCAAAACAAATGAGTATCTTAAAATAGTGCCCACCAAAAAGATTTTATTCAAAATTAAAATTTCATTTTCAAGCAATGGATATTCGAAAATAAAATTATAGTGGGGAAGATATCCAGAAAATACTTTACTCTCCTTTTTGACACCCGTTGTTAAAGAAATGATAGAAAACTGCTAACACCTTGTCTTTTTGTTTGAAACAGAAAAGAAAAGAAAATCAAGATGCTAAGCAAGGAAAATCGGGGTACCAAGCAACGACGTGTCAGTAGATACAGCAATACCATCGAGTAAACTACAATTAGGCGACAAAAGTTAATGCTTATACAAGAATTCTTGATACCCACAATGTTGTGCAACTTGCGGGTAACACGATGCGGCATATGGCTTAATGGTCTTAAATCTTGCATTGACAGTTTCCCAAAGTCTGAGATTTTGGATCTTTATATTGACTAATCATTCAGGGATATCATAATTGCTCTTTTGCAGCATCCAGATATATGCTGACCTAGACACGATTAGATATCTTTTCAAAAGAGCCAATGTGGCAAAAATCTTACACAGAAGAAGCTCTTATAGAGAATCATTCAAATGCATGTTATTTGTCCTAGCCCTTCTTAGACATTGGTCTCTTTGCTGTATGAAAGTACTGACCTGATGATGAATTGTCTGTTACTGAAAAACAAAACGAATGAAGTCAATATACTCACCCGCTATGAGGAATCTTTGTGCATACCTTGATCACCGGGGTATGTCCTGACGTGGGACTCATGGGCACAACATTCTAACAGTCTAGCTTGCATGGGGGCCATTGCAATTTTTGTCAATATTACCACAACATGATAAAACGCTCATCGAAAGCAAGTTGAAAGAAGGATGCATGGAATTAAGAGGACAAGCATACAGACATTTTGTTTTTCTTGTGCCTCGTTTATTCAAATTTTTTATTTGAAAATAATAAACTAACAAGTGTTGCCAGTATGATCTTTTGTAGGAATGTCATGGGGTTTCAAACACAAGAATGTTGTCAAAAAGGAGGTCCCTCAGTTCGAAAAATGATTTTCAGTGTCCAAATTGCAAATTTTTGATTTTCTTAAACTTATTTTCGGTTTTTGAACTATTCTTAGCAAAAATGGCACGTTTTTCAAGAAAGTTTAAGATTTTTGAGCATATTTGGTTTAGACTTCTTAACTTTGAAGAAACCTTCCAAATCAACAAGAACGGCGTATACGCTGGCAGATATTTGTGTATATATATTCAAATTTTTTTAGTTTTTTTTATTTGAACAGTTTCATCTCTTCTCTATCATCTTCACTCTAAAACAACTTCACAATCTCAAGAATCGATTAGCTTAGTGTCTGATATCGAATACGGTATGTTCATGATGTTTTCAAGTTGATTGTTAAATGATTGAACTGTAGAAACCATTTATAAAATGAATATAGACAAAGAAATTGATGGGATCGGGTTTTGGGTTTTTGAAAGGGTTTATGAAGAAACTCATGAATATAGCGGAATTAAGATGAACGTAGCATTTTAAGATGAATACAGCGTAATTGAGAAGATCAAAATTGCCGCGTATTTATGTCTCGAACGCGAGTTCAAGCAACAGGCGTATTTGACAAATACGCCGGTCACTCAGTGTACACATATATCTACGTTGACTGATGTCTCAGAACGAGACTTAAAAACGCGACCAAAACTTAGTGTATTTGTCTATATAGCATTCATGTTTCAGTGTAAATAACCAGAGTAATTATCCAGACTGGTAAATATAACATCGCTTTTATCATTGGTTTGTCAGCGTGAATATTTTTTTTGTTTTTGGTGTATTAATCCTCTATTTAGCGCTTTTATCAGCGTACTTATAACTTTTCTAAATTTTTTTTTGTTTTTTTACTTTGTTTTACATTTGTAAAACTTTATTGTATTTTATTTTGTAAATATTTTTATATAGTTTTGCTTGTATATATATATATACCTTGTATTTGTTCTAACCAACTAACATTTATGTTTCGAAACCTGGATCTCACTTGACTCATTTTCATGTCTCAGAATGTCTCAACATTTAATATGGGAACGTACGAGAAACCATAACCAGCCAATTACTCTAGTTCCTCCAAAGGACGATTTCGAGGATGTAATGGATTGGCTATCAAGGAGAAAAATTAGTTATGCACTTCAAGCAAACCCGAAGATCTACTGCACTTAGACAGAAGATTTCTGGAGAATAGCCAATGTGAAGACTATCGAGAAAGTCAAAACAATCACAACTACAATTCGAAACAAAGAAGTAAAAGTGATTGAAGCAAGAATCTGGAAGGAGCTAAGCATCTGAGACAGTTTAAAAGACCCAATGATGCTGAGCAAAGAAGAAGTACTTGAAGGAGAATGAATTATGTCGGCAATTTTCGAGGAAAGAATGACATTAAGAGAAATGGTTTGACAAAATGTTGGTGCATATTTGTAACAATAGCTTAGATTTGGTCTTTGGATATCTTGTAATTAGTACAATGATAAACGGTTAGCGGGTTTAGTTTCGTATTAATGAATTAGAAGTAATTGGGCTGAACTAGACATTAAATAGTGCATGGTAGGCGGTTTCGGACAAACTGCAAGGTATTTCGGATTGAAGACTTGCATTCCGGATAAAAAAAGTGAAGCATTTCGGATTGCAGACTTGTAATTCGGATCAGAAAAGCCCTTTAAACGTGTAATTCGGATCTGAAAAGTCCATTTCGGATTGAAGTTCGGATTGAATTTCGGATCAGACAATATACATCATTAGAATCGTATCATCATTAGAATCATATCGTCGAGACGAGTCTAGCAGTATAATTTGGTACCACTCATTTTAGACAAGTTTTAAGGTTTTTAACGAGCCGGTTTGGTAAAATGTCGAATATGCCTAACCTAAATGAGCTGTTAAGAATGGAACACGAGGCTGGCACCACACACAAACCTCCAAAGATGCTGAAGGTAGAGAACTATCTTACTTGGAAGTATAGGCTTCAATCCTTTATTGAATACCAGGACACACAAATGTGGATCTGTATTCAAGATGGGTACACTAACCCATGCATGATTTTGAGGGCAGACAGCGTGTTACTGCTTATGTAAACATGTCTGAAGCTGAAAAGAGGATGTATGAGTCTGAGAAGAAAGCCTTAGCTGCTATAAATATGTCGTTACCTGATGCATCAAACATACATTCAAACGTTATATTACATCGAACAAGATGTGGGATGTCCTAGAGAAGAGGTATGAGGGCAATACCTATGTGAATAAAAACAAGGTTGATCTACTAAAGAAACAGTTTGATGTGTTCAAAAGAATGAGAAATGAATCCCTAGAAGATATTATCACGAGATATTATCATCTCATGTCAGAAATAGATAATTATGACATAGAGGGATACACGGATGTGGAGATAAACGACAAGTTGCGGGATGCTTTACCTGCAAAGTGGGATATCTATACTTTGATGATAAAAGGTGAAGCTGATTATGAAAAGAAAGACTTGGAAGAGGTTGTTGGGAAATTGAGAGCTTATGAGCTGAATATGATGAAGAAGGAAACGGGTTATGATCAGGTTAAAGATACGGGGATATATAAAGGTCTTACACCTTCATCTTCCAACAATGCTTCTAGTGATACTGCAACTGCGTTTCTCTCATGTGAGAATGAGCAGATCGTGACCAATGCTGAGGGTGATGTATTTTTTGTTGCTGCTTCAGGAGGCTTGTCAAGGCTAAGAGACAACAATCAAGTAATAATAACAGCAGTAATATGTCTATGCCTCTGAGTGTCAGAAGTGCTGAAGATCATCTGGCAATGCTTGCTTCTTTTGTTGCTTCCTACGAGAACTACATTCAGGAAAAAATATTTGATCCTGCTACATTTAATTAAGATTATGATCAGATCGACCCTGATGACTTAGAGGAGATGGATTTGCAATGGAAGATGGCCATGATCTCTAGAAGGGTGAAGAGGTTCATGAACAGAACGGGCAGGAAGTTCGTTGGAAAGAGTGTGGGATTTGACAAGTCGAAAGTGAAGTGTTATAATTGTCATAACTATGGACATTTTGCTAGAGAATGTCAACGACCAAAAACTAAATCTCGTTCTAATTCATCCTATCAAGATTCTCTTGGTCATGGTTCAAGCAACAGAAATGCATCGACTAACATTGGATCAAAGGCCGTGATTTCTACTGCTAGAGAGGGTTCTTATGATTGGAGTGTTCATCTGGAGAGTGACAACAACGCCTCACAGGCGTTCATGGCTGAGATAGCTCCAGTTATTGATGAAGAAGTGAAAGCTGATGCTGAGGGAGAGCAACAGAAGATAGCTGAGAAAGCTAATGGAGAACAAAATGCTACAGAGAAGAAGATGGCTGCTGATTTTGATGCTTTCATGGATGATCTATGCAAATCAACAGGCGTGGTATGTTCTAACTCTAGTAGTTTTGTGTGCTTAAAATATCGTGAACTACAAAGTGAAGTTGACACATTAACCAATAAAAACCAATGTCTAGTAAATGAGCTCTCAAACCTAAAAGAATCAAACTTTTTCGTAAAATGAAATGAGTCATTATACTTGAAGAAAATTAAAGGTTATGAAGAAGAAATAAATATTCTAACCTGTAAGCTTAATGAAAAACTTCAAGTTATTGATTTAGCTTATGATACGATGAGTGAGAAAACAAAAGAGGTTTCTGAAAAGTGTAAAGAGTTGTCTGAAGCACAACTTAAAATTTGTGAGCTTGAAAAGAAATTAAATCAATTCAGAGATTCATCTTTTGTCATGAAAAACATGATGAATAGCTTGAAAAAGAGTAATGACAAGACGTGTGTGGGATTCAAAGGTTTGAATGAAGTTCCACCACCACTTGGTCATGACTATTCTTTCTTGCCAGATGAAGAAGAGCTTACAGACTTTGTATCAACTACACCTGGTAGTTCCACATCAGGAAGTGTTGATGGTTCTGAGAATGCCAAGAAGGATAATAACAGGGAACCAATTTTGAAAACAAAAATTACACACCCTAAGAATAAAAAACAAACTTTTGTTAAAAAGGTTGATTTTGTTAAAGGGGTGACATGAATAAAGAGGTCCTTGTTATTACTAAAGAGACTAATGTGCAGTTCGCTAAGAAAAAAACAAAGAAAAATCAGAAGTTAAGCAAACTAAACAAGATCCTTCTAAAGCATCATCATCATCATCGCCTGATGAATCTAAGCAGGAGGCTTCAATTAAGAAGTCTTAGGCTAGAAAATCATGTTTCAAATGTCATGAAAAAGGACATGTAGCTAGCTGCTGTCCTAACAAAAAGAGTGAAGCACAGGTAAGTGAGAGATAGAGAGAAAAATCACCAGCAAAAATTGGTGATGGTGAGAAGAAGGTTAACTCACCAAGGATATCTCCTACCAAGCAACAAAGTGTTGCTGTGGGTGTAGATAAGGCTGAAAAAGGAACTCACCAAGTTCCTCATTTTCAAAGAAATCAACGAAGATTTCAGCCTGAATCTACATTTGGCAGATATGAAAGACCTAGAAGTAGTTCACCACGTATGAATAACTTTAATGGTCGATCAAATAATTTCCAAAGTCAAGGTCAATATCAAACTCGATACAAGAATGTTGGTAGTTGAAATTTTTATAACGATGGCTTTAGAAATTATCATCATCAAAATTATGGAACCAAAATCATAATTTCAGTAAGTCGTAAAGTCCAAACATGGTTAGGAAACCTTAGGACCACAGACCTAGTGGAAATCAAAAACCATTTCCATCAACAGGTCTAAGATCCAAGACTCCTGTTAGGAGTGATGGATATTGGATGGATGTTCCCGTGGTTGATGAATCTGGAAGACCCAAGACCATTAAGGCTTGGGTCCCCCAATCTAACTAATTTTGTTGGGTGGTGCAGGAGCTGCTAAGGAGGATTATCAACTTGTGGTATGTTGATAGTGGCTGCTCCAGGCACATAATGGGGGATACGAGGCTGTTGACTGAGTTTGAGAATATGGATGGTGGTTATGTGAATTTTGTAGGTGCTAAAGGAGGGCACATTACCGGTCGAGGAAAAGTGACCAACGGGAAGATCACACTGGACAAAGTGAATTATGTTGAGCAGCTGAAGCACAATCTAATGAGCGTGTCTCAAGTCTGCGACAAGGGTCACTCGATCCACTTTACTAAGTCTGAAGCTTTGGTGTTGAAACCTGTTTTGGTGATACCAGTTACTGGGTAGTAATGATAGCGCCAAGGAGAAACGACACTTATGTCATGGACATGGATGCTAAGGATTCTTCCACTGTGGTGGCGTGTTTACTGTCAAAAGCATCTGAGGCTGAGTCATTGTTGTGGCACAGACGCATGGCCCACATCCACTATCGAAAAATGAATTATATTATTAAAAACGGTTTAGTGGAAGGGGTGCCAGTACAGAGGTTTCACGTGGAAGATAAATGTCTTCCATGTTAAAAGGGAAAACAATATTAGAAACCTCACAAGTCTAAAACAGTAAATTCCATAGATGACCCTTATGAATTACTTCATATGGATCTATTCGGTCCAATGAACGTAAGGAGCATAGGTGGAAAGTACTATTGTTTAGTTGTCACTTATGATTACTCACGATATTCATGGGTTTTCTTTTTAGGTACAAATTCCATACTCGGTTCCATTCTACAATATGGTCAGATAAGTAAACCATTCGCCTTGTGGAAGAGAATCAGCCAACTTATCAACAAGTTCTTCATTGGTTTTTATAATTCCCATTCTTTTCATCTAAACCACCAAATGACAGTATCTCTCGATCAATTGCTTCATAGTTTCACCTTTAATCAGCGTGAAGATATCAAACTCTTTACTATGCAACGCCCTTTTACTCTTGCGAGGTTGAGCACTTCCCTGAAACTTTAAACGGAGAGCATTCCACAATGATTGAGCATCATCATCATGTTAAGTAATGCCAATATATCTTCTTTAATGGATTGTTGCAGAATATTCATCATTTTCTTCTCGTTGATGAACCTTTCCCTTTCGACATCTGAAAGTTGAGCAAGAGTCTTCTCGAGCCCATTTTCACCAACCGGCGCTTGATATTTAGATTCAATTGCGAACCAGCAAGTAAAGTGATTCGCTTGGACCCAATTCATGAAGCACTCACTCCAGCTATCGAAGTCTTCTATATTCATTAACTTTGGCGGTTTGGTCATTGTCCCCATCTCATTTTCGAGATTGATGTTTTGTGCCGCTGTGTTCGTAACAGCCGATGTAGCGAATGCGTTGTAAAATCCTTCAGACATTTTCTATTAAAATTCAAAGAAACACTTTTCGAAACGATCTAATTAGTGAGGAAAAATTCCTTCGTGCGGATGACAAAAATTTGTGTGAATTAGATCCATTCGTACAAACCAAGAAATTTTAAGAACAAGATAATTTTCACAAGACAGTAACTCGTGCGAACCAGCAGTTCGTGCGAGTGATCAGAATTTGTTCGTACGAGTAAGATGCTCGTACGGATGTAAGGTTTGTGCGAATCACAGTTTCAAATTTTGAAACTTGTAAATTTTAGAAACTTCTGATAATTTGTTCGTACGAATGGTTCAAAATTTAAGAAAGTTGTTTGTGCGAGTGGTCCTTCTACTCATACAAAACAGCTATGTCTCCAAACGGATGAATTTTACCGATTTTGACATGATTAAGTCTGATTTTAGGTCTGAATTTGTTAAGGATTGATTAGAATGTAGTCTAACATGAATTCCTAGAATCCTAGTCCATTTTGTCCGTAAATTCGTCCAAAATCCATGGTTCAGTTCGGGAATGTGTAAAAGAAGAAGATGAATCCAAGTCTGAAACAGCTGATAGCCTGCAATTACTTGTTGTTTGTTAGTAGATCAAATCTCAAGGCTCTGATACCACTTGTGGGCTCCTCCGATAAGCAACTGATCTGATCTAACTCAAATAGCAGAGGCGGAATTCATTGCTAGAGAGGTTGACAAAACAAACAAGATAGAACTTGCTGTTTAACTTCTCTGTTGTATTCAAATACGTGAAAAATACTGACGCGAGTAAACAAACTAGCAGGGCTTTGCCGTACTATCTGAATTGACTTGCTAGCTCTTACACCACACTCCTCTATTTATAGGTTGACATGACTCGTATTGGAGTGTATGTATAACAGAGACGTGCTTCGTATGAGAAGGTGATCCGTACGAGTGATTGAGAGTCACTCGTACGAACCAAACAATCTCGTTCGTACAATCCTTACAAAACATATAAAATAAACATTTAATCATATATACATTCGACATTAAAAGCTCTATAAACAATACAGACACATCCTAAACGTAGGCAATAGACATAATGCATCAACACTCTAGAATGAGTTCTGGTCTAGTGAGTTGAGCTTCACCAATCTCATTCCAACAGACATGTGAACGACATTTTCGACAAGGAGCCATGTTAATGCTAGAGTGAAAACTATTGTTGTTGGAGAATTCGATCGAAGGTAGATGCGAATCCCAATTACCGCCAAAGTCGATCACACAAGCTCTAAGTATATCTTCCAATGTTTGGATCGTCCTCTCGGATTGTC
This sequence comes from Scalesia atractyloides, assembly GCA_947069175.1. Classification (NCBI taxonomy): domain Eukaryota; kingdom Viridiplantae; phylum Streptophyta; class Magnoliopsida; order Asterales; family Asteraceae; genus Scalesia; species Scalesia atractyloides. The sequence continues at coordinate 47,604,287 of CAMTDV010000001.1, read as the reverse complement.
CATCCGTCTAAGGATGATAAGTATTGCTCAAGTTAAGTTTGGTTCCCATGGCAGATTGCATGGTCTTCCAAAAGTGAGATGAGAATCGAGCATCCCAATCCGATATGATGTTTAAAGGAACACCATGTCGAGATACTATCTCATCAACGTAGATCTTCACAAGTTTGTTAGAAGATAGATCCGCATGAATTGGCAAAAAGTGTAGATTTTGTTAAACGATCAATGACTACCTAAATGGCATCATGACCTCTAGAAGTATGTGGTAGTTTTGTGATGAGATCCATAGCAATGTTTTCCCATTTCCAAACCGGAATTTCTGGTTGCTCAAGCAAACCAAATGGATGTTGATGTTCTGCCTTAACTTTAGACAAGTTAGGCATTTGGATACGTATAAGGCAATATCCTTCTTCATACCCTGCCTCCAATATTGGGTACAAAGATCCTTGTACATTTTGTCTGCACCAGGATGAATTGAATAACGAGATTTATGAGCTTCGTTCAACAATAGGGTGCGGAGATTGTCTTGGCTTGGAACCCATAAATGGTCCATGTAGTAGAGTAACCCATTGTCTTTTGTTTCAAGATGAAGCTCGAGATGATGGGGTAGTTTGTTTTTCAACCAACCTTGGGTTACACAAGTGTGTTGGGCTTCAAAATATGTGTTTGGATATCAGCTCGAACTTGAACACTATGTCGCTTGACACGTTCTTTACGACTAAGAGCATCAGCTATGACATTCACCTTACCAGGATGGTAGCGAATCTCGCAGTCATACTCATTTAGAAGTTCAACCCAATGTCGTTTTCTCATGTTCAGTTCTTTTGTGATTAAGAATGTGTTGGAGACTTTTGTGGTAAGTGAAAACCACACATTTTGTACCATAGAGGTAATGTCTCCAAATTTGAGAGCGAAAACAACGACACCTAACTCAAGATCATGAGTTGGGTAGTTCTTTTCGTGGATTTTCAATTGTCTTGATGCATAGGCTATGACTTTGTCTCTTTGCATGAGAACACAACCAATGCCTAGATTCGATGGATCACAATATATAACAAAGTTGTCGTTGCCATTGGGTAAGGATAAAATAGGAGCATCACAAAGCTTTTGTTTCAAGGTTTGAAAAGCTTCTTCTTGTTTGGGTGCCCACTCAAAAGGTTTATTCTGAGTCAAAGTAGTGAGTGGGATCGCAATTCTAGGAGAAGTTTGCGATAAAATGGCGGTAATAGCCAGCTAGACTGAGAAATGAACGCACATCGATAGGAGTAGTTCCAATCCAAATCGCACTGATTTTGGTGGGATCTACATGTATACCTTGTTCGTTGACAACATGTCCCGAAAATTGAACTTCCTTCAGCAAAAATTTACACTTGGAGAATTTGGCATAAAGTTGTTCTTTCTTTAGGAGTTCCATCATTAGACGAAGATGACGTTTGTGATCGGCTAGGGATTTCGAATAAATCAAAATGTCGTCGATGAAAACAATGATGAACTTTTCTAAATAAGGTTTACAAACCGTATTCAATAAGTCCATGAAGACGACATGAGCATTTGTCAAACCAAAGGGTAGGACAGTGAACTCGTAATGGCCGTATCGAGTGCGAAAAGCAGTTTTAGGAATAGCGATGCACATACGAAAGGATCAATCCTTCTTTATCACGAATAGAACAAGAGCACCCCAAGGCGAAAAGCTCGGACAAATAAATCCTTTAACTAAAAGTTCTTGTAGTTGTTTTGACAACTCGTACATTTCAGACGGTGCAAGATGGTAAGGGGATTTTTGTTGGGTTGGCACCAGGTACAAGGTCTATACGAAACTCGACTTGACGTGCTGGGGGTAAACCAGGTAGTTCTTCAGGAAACACCTCAGGAAAATCTCGAACAACGGGGATGTCTTGAATACTCTTACCCTTGCTTTTCTCCTCTTTGATATGTGCTGAAAAGGATACATAATTCTTTTGTAGGTACTTTTGGGCTTGGGTACATGTGATGAGTTTAAGGCTATGAGAGGGTTTCTCTCCACGAACTTCTAGGATTTCACTAGACAAAAGAGGGATGCGAACAATCTTATCAAAATAGATAACTATATCATGGTGTTTGGTTAACCAGTCCATGCCTATTATGACGTCAAAACTCCTAAGTTTCATTGGCGTGAGGTCAAAGGAAAAAAGATGGTTATTGGGGTTCAATTGGCAGTTATGAATAACAGAATCAAGTACAAGAGGTTCGCCACTAGCTATCTCCACTTTTAAGGGTTTTCCTAGTTTTGTTCGTGGTGTTGAAAGTAAGGGTCAAAATCCAAGGACACAAAACTCCTATCGGCACTAGAATTAAAAAGAAAAGTAGCAGGCTGATTATTGATAAGGAACATACCGTTAACCACGTCATTGTCAGCATGAGCCGCATTAGCATTTATGTTAAATGCTTGTCCCTTGGCTGGATTTGCATTAACTAGCTTCGGGCAATTGTTTCGGTAGTGAGTAAGATCACCACAATTGTAGCAGGATCCAGGTGGGTTGTGGGGCCGTGCAGGATTGGCTTGTGGTTTAATAGGATTTCAAACCACTTTATTTGGGGCACGAGCAAAACAAAGAGTGCTAGTCAGATGGCCAGATCATCCACAATTGGTACAATGATGGCACGGTAGATGGGGTTGGTGATGAGTATCACACTTGTTGCATAGAGTTGCAGTACCGGCATATTGTCTCTTAGTGGGAGGCTGTGGTGGTTATTGGGAGCAGCTTGGTTGGGTTGTGTAACAACAGCGAAATTCTTGGAAGCTTTACGCTTTCGAGACTTCTTGGAGGTTTCAACCTTGTTTCCCTTGTGCAGTCTTGGTAGATTGATTCTTGTCGCCATTGCGAAAAAGTTTACCCTTCTTGACTTGCAAGTCAGTCATGGTTGCAGCCAACTCGATAGCCTGTCTGACTATAGCAGGGTTGCTACGAGTGACTATGTCCTGAACTGGGTCAGGAAAGCCATCAATGTACTTTTCAATAGCCTTATCCAAGGGCGTGACCATAGAAAGACATAACAAACTTAGCTCCTCATAACGGTCAGTATAGGCACGAGGTTCTCCACTATCCTGTTTTAGGCCATGGAATTCGTTCTCAAGTGCTCTTTGCTCGTGGCGTGGGCATAATTCCTTCATCATAAGAGCTCAAAGCTCTTCCCACGTCTGAGCCATTGCAACATCAGCACCCCTACCTCTAACCACTCCGTTACACCACGTGAGCGCCCTCTTTTGGAATACACTCGAAGCAAATTCTACTTTGTGTTCATTCGGACATTGCACATGATGGAATGTGCTCTCAAGACTCTCAAACCACTGTAGGAGCCCAGTGGCTCCCTACGAACCACTAAACATGAGCGGTTTATCCGAATTGAATTGTTTAAAGTTGCACGAAATAGGTGCATTGTTGTTGTTATTGTTGGCTTGGTTTAATTGAGTCACAAGATTTGGTAGCACAACAGCTATCTGCTGAGCTATCAATGCTGCCAAATCGGCGTCCTGAGCAGCATTTCGATGAGGAGGCATTCTAAAAGAGAAGGAAATATGAGACAAAACGGGTGAGATTGATATTGGATAGTCAAAAGAAAACGTGAAAAATATCGACGAAACATAAGGATTGTGATCATCTGTTCGTTACCTAAAACAATCAAACGATACATAGTGACTAATCAAAGTAAATGGGTCTTTATAGTGTACCGTGAAGACATGCTTTAGCCTATAAGTGGACACTCACCCAAAGAGTTCCAAGGTAAGAGTGACTGGTCCGATAATGCGGATTTGTACGAACACTCTAACTTTAGACAGAAAAATCAGGGTACAGGCATCCACCCTTCCAGATTGCACGTGCTCACATTATTAAGACCCAAACTTTGACGAGATTTTGAAAACTTTGAAGGCATGAAGCCTAAAAACAAATCATCTAAGGATAGATGATTGATTTTCAAAACGAATTTGTAACTTCTGAATTTGTTTTGGTAATAACCTAAGGATAGGTGATGGTATTATTTTAAGATCTAAACACAAGATAACTTGTGTTAGGGACCTAGGAAAGTTATAGTCTATGTCAAAGTATTACTATTAACCTAATTCCCTATAACCATGAGCTCTGATACCAATCTTTCTATAACACCCCGACCTCGTAAAACAACAAACCGCGGCAGAAACGTCGGGGAGTCATGTCACAGAACTATTGTTTCACAACACATGGTACATAATGTTTTGTATTATTGAAAATAATTGTTTACATTTTCATGTGAGAATGAAATAAAAAAACATAACAATTGTCTTGCAAATTTTAAAGTTACTAAGGCCCAAGTCCGCCCAATGTGAAGCATGCTCAAAGTCTAACATTAGCCCTTGCAACATATGTGAAAATACAACGTCAGCATAAAAATGCCTGTGAGTAACATAGCTTTGGTGATGAAGATTCATGGCTTTGAAAGTTAAAAGAAATGTTCAACTATAACAAAAGTAGCCATGATCCTTTACAAAAATGTTTCTTTTATGAAATCATATGAAAATCAAATGATTTAAAAGAAATGATGCATGGTTAACTTAATTACCAAAATAACTCATGCCTTGTATAAAATATGCCATATCTTGTATTTTGTTTGAAGTGGGTTGGATAACGCTACGTTATGTAATATAATGAAAGCACTTATATATAGGAAGTACCAGCGGCGTATCCACCATGCTTTTATCATATTCCACATGTTTCGTCATTTAAATCACTTACCATGAGCCAACAATTGAGATGTCTTGCTTAAACCAATGTCATGTATAAACCAAGTGTTATTTATAAACAAATGTCTATGTATAAACCAATGTCTTGTATGGCAAAAAAAAATCTTGTTTAAACCATAAAATAAATGTCTTGTATAAAAAAACCAAACTGTCTTGTCTTGTCAAAATGTCTTGTATAGAACAGGTGGTTTGAATAAACAAAGGTCTTGTTTAAACAAAAACTCTGTCTTATAAATCAATTGCTTTTATTGTGTAGGCACATATATATGGATTGTTGGCGAATACATTCAAGCCTTCTTGACTGTCGGATAAACCCTTATAAAGATAAAGGTTTATCAATTGTTCATCGGATTCTATCATTCCCTAAAGTCACTTCCAAACAAACCTAGGAAGCGGGAACGAGATTGTCAATCCTATGGTATCATTACATACTACCAGTCGGCGTGATCAATGTTAATGAATGTATCATTGTATATTCAACGCACCGATATGTCTTGAACTATGTAAGCATGTCATGAAAATGGTTTGAAATCATGTACTTGGCATACTAAGTCAATATACCAAGCAAAAATATCATTGAAATCATTTACTAGGTATGCTAAGTCAACATACGAAGTAAAAATGTCTTTGAAATCGTGTACTAGGTATGCTAAGTCAACATACGAAGGAAAATTTCTTTGAAATCATGTACTAGGTATGCGAAGTCAACATATGAAGCAAAAAATGTCTTTGAAATCATGTAACAAGTATGCTAAGTTAACATATGAAGCAAAATGTCTTTGAAATCATATAGTATATGTACTAGATAAGCAAAACATGTATAATGTCATGAAACCAAGAAGGTAGTGATAGGCACATATGAATCACCCCAAAACATTTGAAAACATAAAAGAGGGGGCTATGTACTCCTTGGGACTACGTAAATGTCTTGTTCAAATGATCAAACAAAGATCAATGATTAAAGAGTTCAAGTGTGTCCTTAATGTATCGAAATACTATGTTAGTGTGTCCAGACTTAATCGGAGGATTGGATTGAATGAGGTCTTATAATCCAAATAAGTGTTGGGAATCATATGATATGGTTTATAATACCTTACATTCTGATTTGGAAGAGTTTCTAAGTGCTTTGACCGGTTACAACTTGTTAAAATGGTTTACGCCACTTTAACGGGTCGCAAGCGTAACTATGGCTTTGGATGGTTAAATAAGTCCTATGATGATTCTTAATATCAGTCTAGATGTCAAAAGTATGGTCTTATATGTTTAAAACCATTTTATGCGCCAAAAGGGTGTTTTCGGTATTTTAAAAGTACATAAAATCGACTTATCAAATAACTAACCAAACTATATGACTATAAGGTATAACCTTAGAGGGTTATTCCCTAAATTACTATGGTCATAAAAATGCAGTTGGTCGAATCCTATGATTGACCCAACAGGTCAGATTCGAAAGTCAAAGCGGTAATTAAAACCGCTCGACTTACGACTTAGAAATAAGCACTAAACTAGAAATGACGAGTTAGACATGTTTTAACATGTCTAATAATGTTATTAAACTGATTTGGTGTCAATACATTAAGTTTTAATAACCAAAAACGTTATCGTCGTATTATGAATTTTTATACATTTGTTTTTACTTTTAACTCGTAAAAATTTGATTTGTCATCTCGCCTACTAAACGTGGTAATTAGAAGGTGCAATCACAAGGGATTAATATCTTCGTGATTATGATCATGTTGCAAAGTTCAATTTGAACTTTGACTTGACCAAAATGCTCAAAACCGAAAGTCAAACAGGAAGCCGAACTGTTTGACTTTTAGCTCTAAATAGCTAAATAAAGAAAGAACTAGTAAGAGTACTTACTTGTGTTAAAGAACACTTTCAAAAGTCAAGATAGGAGCTTCCAAAGGCTAGAAACAAGCTCCAAGAAGGATAGAAAGAAGAACTCACACTTTGCTTTGAAGTGGTGTGAAAAAAATGGATGAATCAAAGGGTATTTATAGTGTTTTAAGATCAAGGAGGTGATGCCAAGTGTTACCAAGTGTGGATTAGTGTCCTAACATGTGTTAACACCAAATTAAGTATGGCAAAATGAGTGCAAGGTGTCAAAAATTGGAGATAGGTGGCAAACTTGGTATGAAGCAAACTTTTTTTTTTAACAATTTTGGCCACTGGACTTGTATTGTCGCGTTCTGTCATATTTAACCCCTCTTAACGTAATATTTAGGTTATATAAAGGCGTTAAGGCATGTGTAACTCGGATTTTGTCTGGAAATGTTGTGGACGTCGATTCATGTGATTTTACGGTTACACGTTTCGTAAATAAAGTATAAAACTTTAGCGAAAACGAAAATGACCGAATTTGTGCAATGGTTGACATTTTTGCATTCTTACCACTAAAATGCAAGATTTTATTTAATAAAAATGTCCGGGATTGTATAATGATTGATAAATATACATTCTCGCAAATAAAATATGACACCCCAACCGATGGCGGAAACATCGGAGTGAGACGAACTATATTGTTCGAGACATCATAACACTATTTGCGATAATATTTAATTTAACAACACATTTCATTTCATAGCATCAAAATTGTCAAGTTACATCATATATCCGAATACAAGTAACAACAAAATAAACTCAACAATAACATAATGATTAACTCAATATTCTACGCGTGTTTCTATGCCATTCCTACTAGATTCCATCATAACAACTTCATCAACCTTCAACATGTTAAAAAGTATAGTTCAATAACAAAGTCTTGGCGAGTACACAAGTTTAATATCATAGCATAATTATTAAAACCGTTTAAATAAATCCACATGATTAGCTAAGATACAAGATAAGTCTAAAGAAGGCATGTGAATCTAAAAGTTAATCCTCTAGTGTACCAAAAAATAGATTAAACTTAACATTGACCAAAAGTATACGGGCGGTGCTTCACTCCTATAGCGCTACACATGTTAAGGGAGGCTTGATCGAAGTTAACGACATTTAGATCACATAAGAATATACCAATTAACAATTCAAGTAGCATAAGACTAAAGCATGTTTGATGGATTGTATGTGTGTAATCATAGAATATAAGTGTGATTTAGTGTAGTTTTAGTAAATTAACATATTGCACCCCAAGTAGTGGAAAGCATAAAAAGGGGTCGAGTGTACTCATGGTTTTGCAAAGTAATTCCGGTAAGAGTGTTAGGTTGTTTTAGTGGGATTAACACCAAGTTATCCTACACCAGAAAATGTAGGTGTGTGAGTATCAGTTTAACGGTGGAGTTTGATAGGTTTAGGAATTAAAATGTACAAAAAAGTATGTATAAACAAAAGTATTTATCTAGACGTTAACGCTCGTTTTTGACACAATAAGCCCCGAAGGGTGTTTGTGTTTTTATAGGTCATACCCAATAGAATCGTAACGAGTGTTAGGTCTAAGATAAAATAACCTACTTTTTAGGGAAAGTAACCCTATGGTCATTGTCAAAGGTTTGGTTATAATAAGTATTTACATATATAGTTATAATGTTATAATTTATCATCGAGTTCATGTATTTTATAGACATCATGTAAGGCATACAAGTCATGCATGGAGGTAGGAGGATAACCGTCCTAAACCTCTTTTGTAAGATTCACCATTACACAAGATTGTCACAAGGACAATCCGGATGGTCAAGAATTATAGAAATCATCAAGTGAGGGATGGATTGAAATGTTGAATGGCCAAGGCCTTCATGTAATCACACCTACCCCAACACAAAACTCTCCATTAGATGGCTCAACACTTGTGGGTTTGAAACTCTAGTAAAAACCACAAATTTAGAGACATGTTATGCCTCTTGATTGTGTATGAACAAGTCTAGATTAACACACTAACAATAAGCTTGGTTAGAGACAAACGTAGAATAGAGTTGTTAAGTCAAAACAAGTTCGAAAAGTTTTATAAGTTAACTTCCAAAATAGAATGTTTGGCCCCAAAAATAGTGTAGTTCCATCTTGGTTTTCCATGGAAAACTTATGGTAACATCCATAGGGCTTAGCAAACCATGTTGAGAAAGAAAACAAGAAGAAAATATTGAAAAGTTTGAAGTTTAAAAAGATAAAGTTTGGGTAGAAAGTTTGCACACTTTTGGACCTCATAATGGTGGGGTTTCACCTTAGTTTACCCAAGTAAACTTGTGAGAACCTTCCTAGAGGTTATCCAAGAGTGTTAGAAGGAAAAACAAGGTAAAAAGAAGGGAAGTGAGTCGAAACTCACTTGCAAGCTGCTATGTTTCAGCAAAGATATTCTGGAGTTTGGGGGTTTGTTTGAGGTGTTTGGAGGCTTGTAAAAGTGGGGAAGTGTTGGACGAAACTTTGTTTATATAGGGGAAGGGTTAGGTTAAAGATTACGGTTACCATTAATGCAATTTGATGGGATTTTGATTAAAAAAAAAGAGGAAAACCATACACAGCTTGCGGCCACAAGCTGTGTGGTTTTTAGATATATTTTTTTGTTATTTTATTTAATTAATGAATGTATATTGGTCACTTAGATGTTGCACATTATATATAATAAGTATTTACATATATAGTTATAATGTTATAATTTATCATGGAGTTCATGTATTTTATAAACATCATGTAAGTCATACAAGTCATGCATGTAGGTAGGAGGATAACCGTCCTAAACCTCTTTTGTAAGATTCACCATTACAAGGGATTGTCACAAGGACAATCCAGATGGTCAAGAATTATAGAAATCATCAAGTGAGGGGTGGATTGAAAAGTTGAATGGCCAAGGCCCTCATGTAATCACACCTACCCCAACACAAACTTGTAAGCTTGGATGGCTCAACAATTGTGGGTTTGAAACCCTAGTAAAAACCACAAGTTTAGAGACATGTTATGCTTATTGATTGTGTATGAACAAGTCTATATTAACACACTAACCATAAGCTTGGTTAGAGGCATACGTAGCATAGAGTTGTTAAGTCAAAAACAAGTTTGAAAAAGTTTTATAAGTTAACTTCGAAAACAGAAAGTTTGGCCCCAAAAATGGTGTGGTTCCATCTTGGTTTTCCATGGAAAACCTATGGTAACATCCATATGTCTTAGAAAACCATGTTGAAGAAGAAAACAAGAATAAAATATTGAAAAGTTTGAAGTTTAAATAGATAAAGTTGGGGCAGAAGGTTTGCAAACTTTTGGACCTTAAAATGGTGAGGTTTCACCTTTGTTTGCCGAAGCAAACTTGTGAGAACCTTCTTAGAGGTTATCCAAGAGTGTTAGAAGGAAAAACAAGGTAAAAAGAAGAAGGGAAGTGAGTCGAAACTCACTTGCCAGATGCTGTGTTTCAGCAGAGAAATTCTGTAGTTTGGGGGTTTGTTTGAGGTGTTTGGAGGATTGTAAAAGTGGGGAAGTATTGGAGGAACCTTTTTTTATATAGGGGAAGAGTTAGGTTAAAGATTAGGGTTACCAGCAATGCAATTTGGTGGGATTTTGATTTAAAAAAAGAGGAAAACCTTACACAGCTTGCAGCCACAAGCTGTGTGGTTTTTATATATAGTTTTTTGTTGTTTTATTTAATTAATGAATGTATATTCGTCACTTAGATGTTGCACATTATATATATCACAAGTATGGGTCTTGTAACGGTCCGAGGTCACGTGTTAGGTTGTTTAAAAAACCCTAAAAAAGACTTAATAACAAGTATACTTTAAACACAAATGCGACAAGATTTTTTTTGATAGTAGAAGCTTGAATAATCTTGCATTAAGCCTGTAATTGTCTTGCTTGACTTTGGTATTAAGATTTATAACATTCAACAAGTATGTACGAGTCGTTTAGAATTGATTTATCAAGCCGTAACATAACGTATGGATCATAACTTTAAACACGATTAAGGTTGGTGAATTTCGCATAATTGATCGATCTTGATGACAATCAAAGCCTTAGATTACAATAATTCGAAATAGAAATATGACTACAAGGTTTGGACTTTCCAAAAATAGAAACACGAAGCGATCTTACTAAAAACGGAAAGTTACAAATGCGAAGCGTTACAGTCTCCCCTACTTTAGGGAATTTCGTCCCGAAATTTAGGAAGACTCAACGAACAGATGTGGATACTTGGTCTTCATGTCGCTTTCAAGCTCCCAAGTAAATTCAGCGCCACGTATTCCTTCCCATCGAACCTTCATGATAAGAATTCGACTGCGTCTTAGTTGCTTAGTGCCTCGATCCATGATTTTGACTGGTTTCTCCACGAAGTGCAACGTGTCATTGATTTGAAGTTCTTCAAGTGGAACTTGGAGTCCTTCTTCAGCAAGACATCTTTTCAAGTTTGAGACCTGGAAGGTTGGATGAACATTGTTGAGCTCTTGTGGTAGGTCCAGTCGGTAGGCTACCTTGCCAATCCTTTCGAGAATCTTGAAGGGACCTACGTAGCGAGGAGCGAGCTTTCCTTTTTTCCCGAAATGAACCACACCCTTCAAGGGGATACCTTGAGAAGTACAAGGTCACCAACATTGAATTCCAAAAGATTGCGTCTTTTATCTGCGTAGCTCTTTTATCGGTTTCTAACTTTCAGCAAGTTGTCCTGAATCTGCAAAATCTTGTCCGTTGTCTGTTGTATAAGCTCGGGACTGGTGATTTGAGCTTCCTCGATCTCGTGCCAACAAATAGGCGATCGACACTTGCGTCCATACAATGCCTCGAATGGTGCCATTTGAGTACTCGTGTGGTAGCTGTTATTGTACGAGAATTCAACCAAAGGCAAATGCATCTCCTAGTTGCCACAAAAATCAATTACATAAGAACGAAGCATGTCCTCTAGAGTTTGGATAGTACACTCGGTTTGACCATCAGACTGAGGATGGAAATCAGTACTAAGATTGAGTTGAGTAACAAGTGCCTTTTGAAATGTTTGCCAAAGGCGAGAAGTGCAACGACCATCACGGTCCGAGATAATGTTAACGGGGACACCGTGATGACAGATGACTTCATCCATGTAGATACGAGCCAATTTTTCAACTCGGTAATCTTCACGTATGGGAAGGAAATGAGCAGACTTGGTCAGACGGTTGATGATTACCCAAATACTATCATGACCAGACGATGTACGAGGGAGTTTGGTTATGAAATCCATGGCAATACTCTCCCATTTCCAGACAGGAATTTCTAGTTGTTCAAGTAAGCCAGAGGGTCGTTGATGTTCGACCTTACCTTGGAACAAGTAAGGCACTTTGAAACGAAAAAGGCGATATCTTTCTTCATACCAGGCCACCAGTATGATGCTCGGAGGTCGTGATACATCTTATCGGCGCAGGGTGAATAGAATACCGAGATTTATGAGCTTCACTCATCAAGAGGTCATGAAGATTATCATGGTTTGGAATCCATATACGGTCGAGATAGCACATGATGCCATTGGGTTTGGTAAATTCGTTTTCAGCACCACACTTCAACTCATTATGGAGGTTACCCTCATTAACGGTCGAGTATTGTGCCTCACCAATCTTCTCTTGAAGCTTTCCCAAAGTTTGGTAGCAACGTACACTCTTAACATGAATGTTCCGACTAAGGGTATCGGCCACCACATTCGCTTTACAAGGATGGTAGCAGATATCACAATCGTAGTCGTTTTATAATTCTACCCAACGACGCTAACGCATGTTGAGTTCTTTTTGATCAAAGATGTGCTGGAAGCTCTTATGGTCGGTAAAGACCGTACACTTTGTAGGTAGTGTTGCTATATCTTTAATGCAAAAACAATTGCACCAAGTTCAAGGTTGTGCGTAGTATAATTTTTCTCATGAATTTTGAGTTGTCGTGATGCATAAGCTATAACCTTGTCTCGTTGCATAAGAAGGCAACCAAGACCTTGTCTTGAGGCATCGCAGTACATGACAAAGTCGCCATTACCATCAGGAAGGGTTAGGATAGGAACATTGCAAAGCATGTCCTTGAGCGTTTTGAAAAGACCCCTCTTGTTCGGAACCCCGAATAAAAGGTTTATCCTTTTGAGTCAAGAGAGTGAGAGGCACGGCAAAAATTGAAAAATTTTAGATAAAGCGACGTTAATAACCGGCTAAGCCCAGAAACAAATGGATTTCGGACGGACTTTTAGGGGCAATCCTATTTTTCACTGCCTTGATTTTCGCGGGGTCAACGTGAATACCAAGTTCATTGACGACATGACTAAGAAATATAACCTCTTTTAACCAAAATTCACACTTGGAGAACTTGGCGTAGAGACTTTGAGTACGTAAAAGCTGAAGGATAAGACGCAAGTGTCGCTCATGCTCTTCTCGTGTCTTGGAATAGATTAGGATATGGTCAATGAAGACGATCATGAATCGATCAAGATAGGGCTTACACACGTGATTCATCAAATCTATAAACACGGCGGGTGTGTTGCTCAAACAAAATGGCATGACTACGAACTCTTAGTGTCCATAACGTGTGCGAAACGTGGTTTTGGGTACATCCTCTTCGAGGAATCGAAGTTGATGATAACCAGAGCGAAAACAAGTCGCGCCTTGAAGCTGGTCAAAAAGGTCGTCGATGCGAGGAAGAGGGTAACGGTTCTTGTTTGTAAGCTTATTGAGCTCACAATAGTCAATGCATATATGAAAGTATGCGTCTTTATTTTTTGACGAATAGAACGGGAGCGCCCCAAGGAGATGTGCTAGGACGTATGAAGCCTTTATCAAGAAGCTCTTGAAGTTGGCTAGACACCTTTGCATCTCCGAGGGTGCTAGACGATAGGGGGATTTGGCGACCAGAGTTACACCAGGGATGAGGTCAATGCGAAAGTCGATAGAACGGGTAGGGGGAGGGCCAGGAAGATCCTCAGGGAAAATGTCATGTAAATCACGCACAACGAGAACTTCACTCATGCTTGGGCCCTTATCCTTCTTTTCCACAATGTGGGTAAGAAAGGCGAAGTATTTTTCTTGAATACACGACATAAGCTTGAGACCTCTGGAGGGTTTCTCGCCATAGACGTGTAAGGAATCATTATTGGGAAGGGGAAGGCGATTGTACTTTTCCGAACAAACAACTTCAGCATGGACTCGCCTAAGCCAATCCATGCCTACTATGATATCGAAGCTACCTATTGGCATGGGTATCAGATCAATAGAAAAGGTATGATCGTTGAGATTAAAAGTACAATTTGAAAGGGCGGAATTGACGGTGATGGATTTTTCATCAGCTACTTCGACTTCGAATGATTTAGGCAACTTAGAACGACTACACATAAGCAAAGGTTCGAATTCAACGGATACAAAACTTTTATCCTCACCGGTATCAAATAAACACGTAGCGTAAACATTGTTAACAAGGAACGTACCCGATATGACATCGTTTGAGTTTTGAGCTTGAGCGGCAGTGGTGACGAAGGCTCGGGCGCGAGCTTGCTGCTGCTGCTGATGCTATTGTTGTTGTTGTGCTGAGGGCAATTGTTGGCGAAGTGGTTTGGGTCTCCGCATCTGAAGCAGGCACGAGTGGTAGGTTCAAGGGTCGGTTTTGGTTAGCGGTAGGGTTTTGAGGTGCGGTTATGGCTCGGGCTTGGTTGATGGGGGCTTGCGGAGCATTTCGGCATTGTTGCGAAGTGCCCATACCTATTGCAGATTGTGCATAGGCGGCATGGGACGGTAATCGGGTGGTGGAAGGGACAGGTGTTCCACTTAGAATGAGGCATGGTGTATGTTTTCTTGATGGGTTCGGGTGCGGGTATGGTTAGCTGTTGGGGGTTTGGCGGAGTGACTATCGCGCAGTTCGGGCTCGAAGCCTTCCGCTTCTTGCACTCGGTGTTGCTTCTTTGGGGTTGGGTGAGGTAGGCTTGGTGAGGGCTTCAGTGGTGGCTTGATGGGCTTTCCTTAGTGGAGCCTTGGTGGCTTAACAAAGGACATGGTTGTTGTTCAATCGAGTAGCCAGACGAAAAGCTTCCTCAGGGTTTTGGGGAGGTGGTATCGACCAGGTCCGCGATGGGAGGGGGAGGCAATGTATGTACTTAGCAACGGCCTTTTTGGCCGTGTCGACTTGGCTTGGGAAAATTGCACCCGACTATTTAAAACGAGCCGTGAGGCCAGCGTTGTCATTCCCCACCTGCTTAAGGTTCCAAAACTCATTTTCGAGTCGTTGGCGTTCGTGGGGAGGGCATAATTCGCTCTCCATTAGCTTCTTAAACTCGGTCCAAGGGAGGGTGTGAGCGACTTTGTTACCATGAGCGTTATGCTCGGAAGTCCACCAATCAAGGGCTCTTGATTGGAACACTCCCGCGCCGTTCATGGTGCGCAGGTGGTCGGGACAACCACTTTGGATGAAGGTGAAGCTTAGTGGCGTCCCCTTCGCCGGTGAAAGGTAGGGGATTGCAAGAACAGAATTGCTTATATGTGAAGATGGTTTTTGGTGGTTCGGCCTTGGAGACGATAGAGGTGTGAGATGATTCGGCATTGGGTGGGGGTTGGATCTTGCTGACTATTTCGGGATGACCTTGGCCATGTGCTCGGCCATTTGTTCGGCCATGAACTTCATGTAATCCTTCTTTGACATGGAGTCGGATTGGGAATTCGACTTCTACTTTGACTTCCTCTTACCCATAACGCTTTGAGAGAAAGACATCTAAAGGGTTCGACAATAGAAGATAGGTTTAGGCTTTGATTGTAAAGTGTTTTTATAAAGAAATAATTTGTTTTGAGCACATAACCATCATGTAGCACATAGGAATTCACATAGATAGCATAAGCATATTAGTATTCAAAAGCATAAACACATATAATTTGCGTAAAGGAGTATAAATTTAGTTGGTTCATGAGAATAATTATTATTGTCTTTGGTTACGAAAGGCGTGCGAGTCATGCATGGGGTCCGAAATGAACGAGATAGCAAGTACTAAAACACATAGAAATTGAGATAGCATAAAATATAGGCTTAGTAAAACATTGGAGTTGTTTCAGGTTGAGAAACGTTGACTATTCAAAAGTGAATCGAGATCCTTTAAAATTAGAGAAACGTGCTTTGGCCTATAGGTAAAGTGCTCTCGTCGAGAAGCGATTAACGACACTTTACCCTTCTAGTTACTACACGTCTCTAACCGAATCAAAAAATCGAAACTTTGGTGAGATTGAAATATCGAGGAATGGGACTAGTTGACAAGGTGCGGGTTTCACCCCTAACTTGACAGCATTGTACCCTAAGTGTGGTTGGTAATTACCAATCGAGGAGCGTATTCCGACTCGTTGGTAAGGGTCCACTAGAGTATGAAATGGAAATTCCCATCAAGATGTGGATTTCACTACTAACGTAATGCTGTAATTTCGTGCAAAATCGAATTTCACGGATTGAGAGTGATCACCAAAGTGCGGGTTTCACCCCTATTTTGGTGAGATCGTCTCGTTTGTAGTTTGAGTGACTTCAAGTCTTCAAGTGTGTAATTTGTGGAAGTGTCTTAGGAAAAACACACACACACACACACACAAACACACACACACACATATATATATATATGTATATATATATTTAAGACAAAACAAATAGGAAGAAGCAATTAGGAAGAATTAGCATTTTAATCATGAAGCAAGAATGGCCAATGGTAACTTAAACTATAGAATAGGTCGAACATGGCAACTCTACCTAATTCCCTATAGTTATGGCTCTGATACCAATCTGTCACACCCCACCGATGGCGGAAACATCAGAGTGAGACGAACTAGATTGCTCGAGACATCATAACACTATTTGCGATAATATTTAATTTAACAACCCATTTCATTTCAGAGCATCAAAATTGTCAAGTTACATCAAATATCCTAATACAAGTAACAACAAATAAACTCAACAATAACATGATGATTAACTTAATATTCTACGCGTGTTTCTATGCCATTCCTACTAGATTCCATCATAAAAACTTCATCAACCTTCAACATGTTAAAAAGTGTAGTTCAATAACAAAGTCTTGGCGAGTACACAAGTTTAATATAATAGCATAATTATTTAAACCGTTTAAACAAATCCACATGATTAGCTAGCATACAAGATAAGTCTAAAGAAGGCATGTGAATCTAAAAGTTAATCCTCTAGTGTACCACAAAATAGATTAAACTTAACATTGACCAAAAGAATACGGGCGGTGCATTACTCCTATAGCGCTACACATGTTAAGGGAGGCTTGATCGAAGTTAATGACATTTAGATCACATAAGAATATACCAAGTAACAATTCAAGTAGCATAAGACTAAAGCATGTTTGATGGATTGTTTGTGTGTAATCATAGAACAAAAGTGCGATTTAGTGTAGTTTTAGTAAATTAACATATTGCACTCCAAATAGTGGAAAGCATAGAAAGGGGTCGAGTGTACTCACGGATTTGCAAAGTAATTCCCGTGAAAGCGTTTGGTTGTTTTAGTGGGACGAACACCAAGTTATGGTACACATGGAAAGGTAGGTGTGTGAGTATAAGTTTAACGGTGGAGTTTAATAAGTTTAGGAATTAAAATATGCAAAAAGTACGTATAAACAAAAGTATTTACCTAGACGTTAACGCTCATTTTTGACACTATAAGCCCCGAAGGGTGTTTGTGTTTTTATGGGTCATACCCAATAGAATCGTAACGAGGGTTAGGTCTAAGATAAAATAACCTACTTTTTGTGACAAATAACCCTATAGTCATTGTCAAAGGTTTGATTATAATAATTATTTAAATATATAGTTATAATGTTATAATTTATCATGGAGTTCATGTATTTTATAGACATCATGTAAGTCATACAAGTCATGCATGGAGGTAGGAGGATAACCTTCCTAAACCTCTTTGTAAGATTCACCATTACACAGGATTGTTATAAGGACAATCCGGATGGTCAAGAATTATAGAAATCATCAATTGAGGGGTGGATTGAAAAGTTGAATGGCCAAGGCCTTCATGTAATCACACCTACCCCAACACAAGCTTGTAAGCTTGGATGGCTCAACACTTGTGGGTTTGAAACCCAAGTAAAAACCACAAGTTTAGAGACATGTTATGCCTCTTGATTGTGTATGAACAAGTCTATATTAACACACAAACCATAAGCTTGCTTAGAGGCATACGTATCATAGAGTTGTCAAGTCAAAAACAAGTTCGAAAAAGTTTTATAAGTTAACTTTCAAAACAGAAAGTTTGGCCCCAAAAATGGTGTGGTTCCATCTTGGTTTTCCATTGAAACCTATGGTAACATCCATAGGGCTTAGCAAACCATGTTGAGGAAGAAAACAAGAAGAAAACATTGAAAAGTTTGAAGTTTAAAAAGATAAAGTTTGGGCAGAAAGTTTGCACACTTTTGGACCTCAAAATGGTGGGGTTTCACCTGAGTTTGCACAAGCAAACTTGTGAGAACCATCCTAGAGGTTATCCAAGAGTGTTAGAAGGAAAAACAAGGTAAAAAGAAGAAGGGAAGTGAGTCGAAACTCACTTGCCAGCTGCTGTGTTTCAGCAGAGAAATTATGGAGTTTGGGGGTTTGTTTGAGGTGTTTGGAGGCTTGTAAAAAGGGGAAGTGTTGGAGGAACCTTTGTTTATATAGGGGAAGCGTTAGGTTAAAGATTAGGGTTACCATTAATGCAATTTGGTGGGATTTTGATTTAAAAAAAGAGGAAAACCTTACACAGCTTGTGGCCACAAGCTGTGTGGTTTTTATATATTTTTGTTATTGCTTTATTTAGTTAATGAATGTATATTGGTCACTTAGATGTTGCACATTATATATATCACAAGTATGGGTCTTGTAACAGTCCGAGGTCACGTGTTAGGTTGTTTAAAAACGCTAAAAAGGACTTAATAACAAGTATACTTTAAACACAAATGCGACAAGATTTTTTTTGATAACGGATGCTTGAATAATCTTGCATTAAGCCTCTAATTGTCTTGCTTGACTTTGGTATTAAGATTTATTACATTCAACAAGTATTTACGAGTAGTTTAGAATTGATTTATCAAGCCGTAACATAACGTATGATCATAACTTTCAACACGATTAAGGTTGGTGAATTTCCCATAATTGATCGATCTTGATGACAATCAAAGCCTTAAATTACAATAAATTCGAAATAGAAATATGATTACTAGGTTTGGACTTTCCAAAAATAGAAACACGAAGTGATCTTACTAAAAACGGAAAGTTACAAATGCGAAGCGTTACATAAAACACAAGATTTTATTAAATACGAAAATGTTCCAGAATTGTTCAATGACTAAAAATGTACAAATGTCACACTAATCAACATATGGTATATCATTTTTGTAGACATTTTAAGTTGTAATTAGGGTTTTTAAGCTTTGATTTGTCATGATGTTTAAAATGGCCACTTTTTACATTATCATCATCATAATACATCAAGTGTAAAAGTGAGTGTATAAGGTTTTACAACTTTGCACAAGCCTATGTAAGCACAAGAATGAAGAAGATGATGATGTAGAAGCTCCCAAGTGTGGTAATTGAACCCTACAAAAGAAGAGATGATAGAAAGCCAAAATATACTACAACCTATGATCCTAATAATAATAAAACATCTGCTAGAGTCAAGCTCTGCTGAAGACAAATGTCAAAGGTCTGCCATAGCATAACATTGTTGAAGTCTAAAGCTAAAGGTCTACTAAGGCAAAGCTTTGTTGAAGATTAAAGCTAAAGGTATGCTAAGGCAAAGCGCTATTTAAGACTAAAGAAAAAGGCCTATCAAGGCAAAGCTCTATTGAAGAACTAAAGCTAAAGGTCTACCAAGACTAAGCTCTGTTGAAAACTAAGGCTAAAGGTCTGCCAAGGCAAGACTCTGCTGAAGGCCAACAAAGGATGTCTCATTAGTGTTTACTATCAGTCTTTGTAATGTTTAGCTATAGCAGTGGTTAGCTTAGTAGATGTTGTTAGTTTGTTAATATTGTTATATGTCACTTTCCTACTGACATCATCATAAGATGCTTAGTGGTTAGAATTATAGTATAAATAGAACAATGTCTGTACTGTTCTAATTGATCACTTTTCATCACTTATCAATCTAATATTTTTCTTTACATTCTTTATGAACAAATTAGTGATCTTAGGCTGAGGGGGAGATTGTGAGTTATATGTAAGTGATTACAATCACGAAAGCATGACAATGAAAACAATCTCTAAATTGTTAGGAATTAAAGTTCATCATTCCGTTGCATGTTCATCTAATTTATTGTCATTCATCTTTCATCCTTTGATCTTTCATAACAGTTTCAAACTCAGTTCCTAATAACTGGTATCAGAGTTTGATCAATCGAATTTGATTTAACCATCAATTTGATTTGAATAGATCAACTTTCAATGCTAATTCGGTTTGTACGTTTTTATTGAAAAAAAAGTTTAATTACATTCTCAAAGTATTTAAACAAAAAATTGGTTGTAAACAATCAGAATGTCGCACACTTAACAAGCTCCTCATGACACCAACAACATGTTTAAACCACCGATCCTTGTAAGATCTGAGTATAATATCTGGCAAAGACGGATGGGTCATCTCCTTGCAAAGCAAAATACTGGGTATAGGAAGTCGGTAATCTTTGGACCTCATGTTCCAATGATACTGAGTACAGAGGACCCTAAAGTCCAAGTACCAAAGAATCCTGAAAATTATTCCAAGCAAGATTTCCAAAAAATCGAGCTAGATGCAAAGGCACTTAGCATCGTGGCTTTTGCACTGCCAAACGATATCTATGCTGGCCTGTTGCATTGCAACAGCGCAATGGAATTATGGGATGCTTTAAAAGAGCAATTCAGTGGGACTGCGGAAGTGATCGAAAATAACAGAGAAGTTTTAAAACAACAATACGAAACGGTTTGTCATGTTAAAGGAGAGTCATTAACGTAACAGTTTGAAAGGTTTAGCTGTCTCATTAGTAAGCTTAAACTCGTAAATGTTGCGCTTGCAAATTCGACTTTAAATTGTCATTTTCTTAGATCATTACCAGAAAAGTGGGACACTCTAGCTTTTGTAACTCGAAATTCAGTTGGGTTTAAAGAAATGATTCTAACACACCTTCATGGTAGGCTCCTCACATATGAGAGAGAGCTAAACCAGACAAAGAAGTTACAAGAATCTTGCAAGGTGGCTGATGACTATGCATTTGGTAGTATAACACTGTCTGGCCAAGAAGAAGTCACTAGCAGCTGTAAGGATCAGAGTTATGATCATTTCATTGATATAACTTCAGGTGGAAATTTCAACTCTTACCCTTACACACCTAATTATGCATTTGCTGCTAATGGGGAAAGCCAAACTTCTAATAACTTATGCTTTGAGTTGAATGACCTTCAATATTTTGATCCTTCAGATTTGGAAGAGATGGATATTCTGCACCAGTCGTCTCTATTAAGTGTTAGGGCTAACAAATATTACAAGATAACTTGTAGAAAGTTTCCAGGGTTGCATGGGGGACTAAAAGTTGGCTGGATAAGTCAAAGATTAAGTGCTATAAATGTAATAGGCTAGGACATTTTTGTGAGAGGGGATCGGCTCTCCTCGAATGAGCACCAGACCGATCTGACTCAGCTAATAGAGGAGGAATTCATTGTTAGCGAGTTGGACAAACAATCAAAAAAGATATACTGCTTAAACTCCTTGAATTGTATTGATAAATGTGAAAAGTTACAGAATGCATAAACAGTTTGACAGGGCTTCGCCTTAGTTACACACCAACAGATGTCTGACACAACACTCAAGCTCCTCTATTTATAGGTCAACATGACTCGCACAAGAGAAGGATTGTGGGTGTGTATGACTCGTGCGAGTGGTGCCCCGTACGAGTGACAAGGTGTCACTCGTATGAGCCACTAGACTCACTCATACAAGCCAAGTAGAAAACAAAGAAATCATATATTATTATACAATGTTTGACATTCTAAGCCCTATATATATAACCAACATATCCAAGACGTAGGCAATAGACATTATTCACCAACAAACTCCCCCTTGGATGTTGCTGCAGTCTTGGATAGTCTTCAACAAATCTTCAATGATTTGACAGTTAACGTCTAAACTGAAAGCGCTTTAGCGACGCAATTCGCGTACGCTATGCAATCCTCTCCTCCTTCTTCTCTTTCTTTTGTTTCTCAATCTCTTCCAGCTTCCTCGAAGACGTGTTCCATGCTGTTCCTGAGTGTATATCATTAGCAAAACAGATATTAACAATGTTCTGGAACTGGAGAGCTTGCTCTTTGTCTTTCTCTTCGAAACTAATCTTGCTATAAAACTAGCACTCAATATCCTTCTTCACACAATTGACTAGCCACATCGGGTCTAGTACTCGAATGCCACGCCATAGACCATATATGCGTTTGTGTGCTATGACGGCTTCGGATAATTCCTCGATAATCTTCCAAGAATCATCATCTGGATGGATGGACACAAATAACAGCTTCACCTGTTCTTGAATCATAGTGCCACCATTTGAACTTGAAGAAATCCTGTTCCAGCTTGATTAAAGGCATATTTTTCATAACTTTCGGCCTCTTAAATATCAACGTAACATCCTTTTCTTTCGTCACTGGATCGATCTTCGTGATTCTTTTCGGGAAATGTGGCTTCTAGTGAATAAAACCATGTGTAGCCTCAAGCTTTAATAATTTCCAGAACCGCTGGTCATGAAATTTCATCTTCGTATTAATCATCTTAGTTTGAACAAGCTCTTTGATATCCCAGAACGACAAGGTCTTTATGTCGCTTAAGTATCGAAAGTACTGGATCCCATATTCCCGTTTAATCGCATAAACATTCAGCTCTTCGATCCATCCCTAGCTTATAATATCCCCTAAAGAAATGTTAGCATCACCCGTAAAAAATGCTAAGGGGCGTTTGAATTTACGTTCAGCTGGTATTTCTTTAAACCAACGCTTCCTCATTTCAGCAATTTCTTCTGCAGACAATTGTTGAGGAATTGTACCCTGTTTGATAGCCTCTTCAACTTTGCGCTTTAGTAGATCATTATTCTCGGCTGCAAACAATTTAGTAAAAGTTGGGGAGTCATCTATACCCTCGTTGGCAATATTATCATCATCGTCATCAGAATCGTCCTCCACGACAACTTCATCATACTCATGTGCATCAGCAACATGTTCGAAGACATAATCAACAGGCTCAAAAGCACTGATGTCGTTAAGCTCCTCTTCAAAATCAAACTCAAAGTTCTTCGTCCACTCCCAACATATTTGCTATTTCTTCTTTTGAGTAAATGTGGACAAACTCTCCCTCTTCAACATCATGGTCTAAACACAAAATATTCGATTTGGGCACGACAGGAACATATGACATTTCAGTCACTGTGAGGATTCTTGCCTGCTTAGAATCCTTAGAGCTTTCAGGTGCCTTTCCCTGATCTTTACCTTCTTCTACTTGATTTGCAGAATCATCCAATTACAAAGAAAAATTGATATCATCATTCAAATTAGATTCTTTTACAAGGATACCTGAACCACCCAAATTGTCATCATCACCACCATTACTGTCATCATCAGACTTATCAGAAAATACATCATCGATATCGTCCAAGTCTTCATTTTCCTTCTCAGGATTCTCAACAAATTCATTCACCTCTGCTTCTATTTCTTTCTCCAACTTTCTCTTATTGAGACATTCTTGATGTTTAGCTGATAAATTCAACATGTCAATGTCAACATCCTTTGGCTTTCCAATCAAAACAAACTTCTTTGTAGTTGCACACACCACCTCTTCAAAAGATACTGGCGCACATTCAGCTTCTGGCATAGTTATAACAATCATAGGTTCCTCACCAACCTTTGCTTTACCTTTCCGCTGAGCATCAGATAACTCTTTTGCAATGCGTTCTCGCTCAGCAACCCTTTCCCTGGCCTCTACTCTTTCAATCTCATCTATTTCAGCAGCCAAATTAATTCCAAGCTTCTTAGTAAGAATCTTCTCAAATAAGCTCATTTTCCTATGATTGCTGAGGCGTTCTTCGTTATATTCTTCCATTTTGTTCCTCAGTCTTTCATTCTCTGACACGATAGTAGATAAGATAGCTTCAAGTTGCTGGTTTTCTTCTTTCAGCCCTTTAATTTATTCCTGCAATTCAGCAATCTTTACACTATTTAGCATAACTCGATTTTCCAACTCTTCAATACGCGTGTCATTGAACATATATGTAGAACATTCTTCTCCACCTAGTATATCACCAAAATTGAAGTCAAATTGATCTTCATGTCTGGTTCCTATGAAGAACTGGGGTTGAGACTGAGAAGGTTGAGCTTGAGGAGTAGGTTGTGGTGTTGGTTGCGGTGGTGGAGATGGTGGTGCTTGTGGAGTTGGTTGAGGAGATGGTGATGATGGTGGTTGAGAAGTCGGTTCAACATTCACTGCTTCATCAACTTTTCTCTGCACTTTTCTCTTAGATTTGTCTTTCGGAAAATCTGTGTTACGAACAGCTGGCCTATTGAAACGTCTAGAAGATTTGCGAACATGGATGTCGCTGTCAGAGCCCGAAGGTACATAAGTCGTATCATCTTCCCCATACGCTTTACATTTCTTCTCCTCTGCTTTACATTTAAGTTCAGCCAAACGCTCAAGTTCAGTTTCTTTAACTCTTTCTCTCTCTCCGGCAATCCTATCCTCTTAATCAGTGCTAGAGGAGGATGCCTATTTAACCATTCCTTCTTGTTCTCTGAATGCTTCTCGTTCGATATCAGCAGCCAAAGTTTCAACATTTTCTTCTTACTCTGATTCATCGACCAACCTCGTGCTTTCAGATGCACGCTGCTTCTTTTTAGGGCATTGGAGGTAGATGTAGATGTTGGCTTTCGCTTCGACCCTTTACCCCCTTTTTATCTTCTTTAGAGAACCACACGCTTCTCTTTGCAGTAAAACCATCCAACGCTTCTAATTCCTCATCTTCATCTCCACTATCATCTTTCATCCACTTCCCTTTTCGTGGTGACACATAATCAATGTCTAGAATAGCCCCGAAGACAGGCTTGGCATTTGGGAAGGATTTAAGATGCAGATTCATCTTCTTCAGAGTTGACACATCAATATGTTCCAACTTTAAAACATCATCCTTCTTCTTCTTTAAATTTGGATGTAAGTGGTCGACCAACATCTGAATAAAACGCGGATACTTCAAAAACATCTCGCGTTGTATATTTTGGACCATCTGGGTGAAGATCACTCTTGAGAAATTGTAGGGCAAGTTCAGAATAAGTGTTGTGATCATGCACATCTGATAATCAATTAAATCATCAAAGCCGCCCTTTCTTTGATTGAGGGCATGAATAACACAATGGGCAATATAACGAAATGGAGCACTCAGATTTGCCTTCTTAAACGGAGTTGTGTTAACAAAACCTGCATAACCCATCCTATAGAAGCACCCTTTAACCATATACTCTGAGAAACCAGTTGGGCCTTCTTCGTGATCGTTAAACTCTAACACAGTCCTGATCAAGTCTTCAGTTATCTTGACTTGAATATCTTCGTTATCAATCCTTACAGCAGACAAAATCGCGTTCTCTTCTTCATCAAATTCAGTAGCATTCCAAAAATATCCTATATGAGAATGATAAGCTGTGTGACGACCAGTGAGAGCTTTGGTGATTGGAAGACGGCTCAAAAAATCTAATACTTCTTTGTAAGCTACAATTTCTGGAATGGTCTCGTCAAGAAGACAACAGATGTTGTGAAATGGTGAAAACGACAACTTCTTGATCTGCAAGCATAAACATTTCAAACACTTAGAAAAGTTTAAAAAATTTCACTTTCTTAATCACTCGTACGAGTCACCATTCTTACGAGTCATATACTTTGACAAGAATTTAAGTCTGAAACAAAATCCCACTCGTACGAGCCACTTCTTCGTATGGATTAATAAACATACTCAACAAATTTTAGGATTTTGAACAGAACTTCCTTGTACGGGTGATCCTTTGTAAGAATCGTCAAGGTATAAACGTTTAAGGACCTACTCGTACGAACGATCACTAGTACGAGTGAATATGATAAACAACATTTGAAATCCTCACTCGTACGAGTGAATATGATAAACAAACTTAAAACGTGTAGATTTTATCAAATTGAAAGTTGATTTATAGGTTAAAAGGGCCGATTTTAATAATTTTGAGTTCAATTTTATATTTTACCGGTCCGATTATCCTAAATCTACGTTTTATCTCTTTCTGGTCCAATTTTGGAATTATAACGGCTCAAAACAAGCATTAGTACCTTGCCCATTGAAAGAGGTGCGCGAATCAACCTCCCCAAAGTATAGATATGCAACGTAGATCAAGAAAAATAAGTGACAAGAACGAATTTGCAGATAAGCTCTCAATCGCACGGAGTCAATAGTGTGACTAGTGCGAATGAGCATCCCTTTTATATTCATTCAAGGTTCACTCGTAAGAGAATTGCTTCGCACGAATGAAGCTTTTTGTCACTTGTACGAGTCAGTGAGTCACTCGTACGAGTAAGTTCTATGCACATTGTTTATCTTTTTGATTTTTTGTGAAGTTTTATATGTTTTAATAACCCACTCAGTTAACCAAGTCCAAGTTAATGACCTCAATTAACCGATTTGCCTACCAAATCCAAGTTAATGAACTTGGTTGACCCATGTTTGACCAAAACTGATTTATAATAAAATGTAAAGTTTCAAATTAATTAACTTTTGACATTTCAGGAAATTGTTTCTTTTCTAATTAGCTCCCAGCCCGTGCTCTTCAGCTTTCCTCCAGCAACTGTCGCTTTAACTTGGACTATCGGTATTTTCATCATTGGTAGACTAAAATCTAAGAAAGATTGCTAAAAGTAAGCTGAAAATCTTTTTGGGATTTTTCTGAAAAGAAAGAACAAGAAAAGATGTATTTACATACATATTTTTGTAAGTTTTGTGTCTAGAGGATCATATCAAGTATTTAGCCAAATCACAAGTACCGTTGATCTTGGTAGTAACTTTAAGTTTATAAACAAATTTATCTAGATTGCCAGTATACTTATCAACTTAAACGTCTTCTCGTTTCTCAATTGTTTAAGATATGTTAGTTAATATTAAGGAACATGAAGTAACTGTGTTTCCCATCTCAAAATATACTCCCGTATAGAGATTCCCAGAATATCGTTTCACAGGTGAATATATCTAATTGATATCTGTAAATGGGGTGAATTGCAAGACCTTGAGAGCTCAGGTTAGTATTTCATACAGACAAAGAGATGAAGGCTCGACTTTACGTGGTGTTCCATTAAGGAATCTTTTGAACTGCAAATGTCATAAATGTTTATGACATACTCATTTTTGTGCAGCTATTGTAGGCGAATAATGTGTAATTTATTATACAAGTTCTAGGTCATTGCCGACACAAAATTAAAAGAACTTGGATAATACCCCAGATATCGATTAAATATAAAGACCTAGTATCGTAGAATCTAGCATTCTCTCAAACGAAATTTCGGAGTACTAAGTCTATATATCCTAGAGATGTCGACCCACAAGTTACTCAGTTTTATGTTTAAGTTTATATCTTGAAGAACAATTTACTGAATGAGTGAAGCCTATTAGCACATCCCCAGTAATATCTGTTCAAACATTCAATATCTTTAACATACTGTGATAGTCAACTGAGTAATATGATTAACCCTTTTTCACAAAAACTCTTTTTGACTTTTTAATGGTTTTGAATTTTCCACAACTTTTCTCACCCTAAAATCAAAAATATATTTTTAGTTTTTAGTTTTTGAAGAAAAGATATTTACAGAAAAACATGTCATACCAATGAGAATCACGTCATGTCCTCGTCATCCTCAAATTCAACCTCATGTATAACCCCTGATGTCAGATTTCTTAAAGTATTTAATTTTAAAAGATTTTTCATTCTTGATCGATCAAATGTTTTGGTGTAAAAAACTGCTTTTTGGTCATCAGTATGGATTTTTTCAATTCTAACCAACTTTTTCTCGTAGCAGTCACGGATAAAGTGGTGTCAAATCTTAATATGTTTAGTGCGTGAGTGTTGAACAAGATTTTTGGTGATATCAATAGCTGCCTTGTTATCTACTTAAATTGGCGTAACAAGAAATTGCAGTCCGTAGTCTCTCATCTACTATTGTATCCAGAGTATCTAAGCATAACAGCTGGATGCTGAAACATATTCAACCTCACATGTAGAGAGAGCGACCGTGGTCTGTTTCTTTGATTGCCATGTTACCAAACGAGTTCCAAAGAACTGGAAACCAGCCGTAGTAGATTTGGCATTAAGCTTGCAGCAGCCAAAATCAGATTCCGAGTAACCCGCAAGATTGAAGTCGTCATATCGAGGATACCACAAGCTAGTGCGGGGAAATCCTTCAAGTATCGCATGATTCGTTTTCAGGCTAACAAGTGCGAATCTCTTGGATTGGACTGATAATGGGCGCATAGGCATGTTGGACACATGATGTCAGGTCGTGAAGTTGTAAGATACATCAAGGATCCGATCATGGAGCGATATAATGTTTCATCGACTTTCACTCCATGAGCGTCTGGACAAATGTTGTGATTTGGAGCTAATGGAGTTGATGCTGCCGCAGTTCTTAACATGTCAAATTTCTCTAACACGTCATGAACATACTTCGTCTGATGTATGAATATACCATCAGGCAATTGTTCAACCTGAAGTCCTAAAAAGAACTACATCTCCCCCATAACACTCATTTCGAATTTCTTCTTCATGACTTCTTCGAAGTGTTTGCACAACTTATCATTTGTCGATCCAAAGATGATATCATCCACATATATTTGTACCAAAATCAGATGACCATCTACTTCCTTTGTGAAGAGGGTACAGTCTACAGTTCCTCTAAGAAAGCCATTGTCAAGAAAATGCCTTGAAAGCATTTCATACCAAGCTCTCGGGGCTTGATGTAGACCATATAATGCTTTGTTCAGAAGGTAGACTTTATCCTTTTGTATCGGATCGACAAACCC
Source organism: Scalesia atractyloides (assembly GCA_947069175.1). Taxonomy (NCBI): domain Eukaryota; kingdom Viridiplantae; phylum Streptophyta; class Magnoliopsida; order Asterales; family Asteraceae; genus Scalesia; species Scalesia atractyloides. The sequence continues at coordinate 47,575,581 of CAMTDV010000001.1, read as the reverse complement.
CAGTGGTTGGCCCACATACACCTCCTCTTTGACTTTGCCGTAAAGAAAAGCAAATTTGACATCCAATTGATACACCTTGAATCCTTTCCAAGAAGAAAAGGCCAAGAAAATGCGAATAGCTTCTAGATGAGCGACTGGGGCGCAGACTTCAGTGTCTTCTATCCCTTCTCGCTGGTGAACGCCCTGGACCACGAGACGAGCTTTGTTTCTAACCACAATACCTCTATCATCTCGTTTGCACTAGAAGACCCATCGAGTATTAATCTTTTTATGATGATCTGGTAGGTCAACAAGCTTCCAGACTCCAAGTTTCTGGAATTGAAGCAACTCTTCCTGCATTGCATCCACCCAGCTTTCCTCTTTTAACGCGTCTCTCCAGTTTCCAGGTTAAACCTGTGAAACAAAACAACTGTAAGAAAGTCTGATTTGCAATGGAGCAATACTGGTATAAAAAGCAACTTAGATCCTTGTTGATCTGATTGTGAGTTTTCACTCTGATCTGTAAGCTGCCAATGATATTCTCTGATGGATTTTAAGATAGTGTCCTTGGCATTACTTCACTCGGAACATCTACTTGACTTTGCAAATTCGTGACCACTTCATTAGCAACCGATACAGATGATGTGGCTTAATTTCTTACATTTGATTGATCAGCTTGAGCATTCAGAAAGCTTTCAATATGCTTAGATCCTTCATGGGAACTAGATCCTCCGTCATCAAAAGTAGGTTCATGATCATAGTTGTCATTAATCGGTTGATAGGCAGATGATTCAGTAGTGTTCAACATAGGTACAGAGACTGATTCCTGTAGAGTATTGCTCGGACCAATATCAGAAGTGTTAGAGACAGGAAGTGACGGGGAAATCACCAACGGTCTAGAAACATGCTCTTGATTAGAGATTTGATGTTGTTGAAGGTGTGAATGGGGGATTGACTCCTCCGATGAGCACCGGACCGATCTAACTCAACTAACAGAGGCGGAATTCATTGTTAGTGAGGTTGGCAAACAAACAAGGGAGATCTACTGCTTAAATGCCTTGAATGTATTGATAGACGTGAACAAAGTACAGTGCAAGTAAACAACTCAGCTCTGACACAACAAGATTCACACTACTTAGCTCTGACACAACACTCCTCTATTTATAGGTTGACATGACTCACACAGGAGAGTGTGAAACAGAGTGTGTGACTCGTGCGATTGGCTGCCTCATACGAGTGACTGAGTGTCACTCGTACGAGTCATATGACTCACTCGTACGAGTGAAATACAAAACACATAAATCATACAATAACATTTACAAAATGACATTCTATATACAAAATCAACATATCCTAGACGTAGGCAATAGACATTTTGCACCAACAAACTCCCCCTTAGATGTTGCCGCAGTCTTGGACAGTCTTAAAAAACTTCATAAGATTTGACATTTATCGACCAAAGAAATGCTTCGGTGGCTTGCGACGCTCCTCAAAAGTTATCTACATTTGATCTGTAGGAGGAGGTCGGTTCACTTTATTGCCAAACCGAAAACCTCTTAGCGACGCAATACGTGTTCGCTCCGCAAAACTCTCTTCCTTCTTGTCTTTCTTCCTTTGCTCTGTCTCCTCCAGTTTCCTCCATGAAGTATTCCATGTCGATCAAGAATGTATATCATTGGCGAAACAGACATTAACAGTCTTCTGAAACTGGAGTGCTTGTTCTTTGTCTTTCTCTTCGTAGCTGATTTTGCTGTACAACAAACAATCTATATCTTTCTTCAAACAATTTACTATCCACATCGGGTCTAGTACTCGAATGCCATGCCACAGCCCATATATACGTTTATGTGCTATGATGGCTTCGGTAAGTTCCTCTGTTATCTTCCACGAATCATCATCAGGGTGTACACATATCACAACTTCTCTCGGTTGGAATAATAATGCCACCATTTGAAGATTTTGTGGAAATCTTGCTCCATCTAAAGCATAGGAATATTCTTTATTACCTTTTGCCTCTTCACGACGAGCATAACATCCTTTTCTTTTGTAATCTGATCGATCTTCGTAATTCGCTTTGGGAAATGAAGCTTCCAGTGTATAAATCCGTGCATAGCTTCAAGCTTGATCAATTTCCATAGCCGTTGGTCGTGAAACTTCATCTTCAGATTAATCATCTTTGTTTGTACGAGCTCTTTTATATCCCAATACGGCAAGGACTTGATATCACTCAAATATCTGAAATACTGGATCCCAAACTCCCTCTTAACAATATAAACATTAAGTTCCTCGATCCAACCCCAACTAATTATATCCCCTAGTGAAATATCCGCATTCGCGTAAAGAAAGTTAGAGGACGTTTAAACTTGCACTCCGCAGGTGTTTCTTAAACCATTTATTCCTCATTTCAGCAATTTCAGCTCTAGACATCTGTTGAGGAATCGTCCCATGTTTGGCAGCTTCTTCAACTTTACGTTTCAGAACATCAACGTTTTTCGCTGCAAACAACTCACTAAAAGTTGGGGAGTCGTCTGTACCTTGATCGGCTTGAAAGCGCTAATATCATTCAGCTCATCTTCAAAGAAACCCAAAATTTTCTCCGTCCACGCCTAACAATTTAGCAATCCCTTCCTTAGAATAGCTATGGACATATTCACCCTCTTCAACATCGTGCTCAATATATGAAATCTTCGGCTTTGGCATGACAGAAACGGTAGATGTATCGATTAGCGTGAGGATTCCTGCCTGCTGAGCACCTTTAGATCCTTCTGATCTTCCCTGATCTCTATCTTCACTTACCTGATTCGCAGAGTTATCCAAGTAAGCAGAATAATCAATATTTTCTTTTAAAACAGATTCTGTTACATGGACACCCATACCACCTACATCATCATCACCATCATCACTATCATGATCAGACTCATCAGAAAATAGATCATCAAAAGCATCTAAGTCTTCAGCCTCTTTTTCAGCATCCTCATCAACTATTCAATCGCTGCTTCAATCTCTCTTTCTAACTTCCTCTTCTGCAGCCATTCATGATGTCTTGTTGAAAGATTAGTCGTGTCAATATCTACATCTTTAGGCTTTCCTACCCGAATAAACTTCTTCGTCATCGTATACACCACAATATCAGTAATAACTAGCGTAGATTCAGCTTCTGGCTTAGTTGAAACATTCACAGGATCCTCACCGACTTTCTCTTCGCCTTTGCCTTGCGCATCAGATAATTTTTTTGCAAGACGTTCGCGCTCAGCGACCCGCTCTCTCGCTTTAGCTCTTTCTATTTCATCTATCTCAGCAGTAATATTAATACCTAGCTTCTTAGTCAGTATCTTCTCAAATAAATTCATCCTTCTGTCGCTCCTAAGTCGTTCTTCTTCATATTCAACCATACGAATCTGTAAACCCTCATTTTCAGATACAATGCTGGCTAACATCGCTTCGAGCTGTTGTTTGTCTTTGTTTAACACATTGAGCTATTCCTGGAACTCTACAATCTTGATTGTGTTTAACATGACCTGCTTCTGTGACTCTTCAACGCGTGGGTCATTAAACATGTCAGCAGTAAAGTGTTTGCCCCCAGGTATGTCACCAAAGTCGAAATCAAAATATAAATAAGGCTGAGACTGTGAGGGTTGAGGCGGAGGCTGCGGTCTCGGTTGTGGTGCTTGCTGCTGTGGTGGAGATGGTGCTGGCTGTGGTGTTTGTTGACGAGCCGGTGATGGTGGTGTTGGTCGAGTCGGCTCAACATGTACCTCTTCGATAGTCTGCTTTTGCACTTTTTTCTTTTGATCTGTCTTTAGGAGAATTAGTGCTTTGCTCTGCTGATATTTTCAGACGTCGAGTTTTCTTCTTGGCAGGCTTCTGCACAGGAGTATCATAATCAGAACCCGAAAGCATATACGTTGAATCGTCTTAAATTGTCGCTTTCCTCTTTTTCTCTTCAGCTTTACGCTTTATTTCAGCCTGACGTTCATTTTCTCTTTCTTTCGCCCTTTTTTCCTCAGCCACTTTTTCATGACTAAATGCTTGTCTCTCAATGTCAGCAGCCATATCTTCTATATTCTCTTCTGGCTCTGTGTCATCTATCAGTCTAGAGGTCTCGGCTGTTTTCTTTTTCTTTTGAGGAGTAGAAGAAGAAGACGTAGACGTTGGCTTCCTTTTTGTTCCCTTTTCCCCATCTTTGACAAATCAAGCACTACGCTTTGCAATAAAACCATCAAGCGCCGTCAGCTCTTCATTCTCATCACCACTATCTTCCTTTCTCCACTTTCCTAGTGTTGGAGCGACTTATCTTTGTCAATGATTGTGCCAAACATAGGCTTTGCGTTAGGGAATGTCTTAAGATGTAAATTCATCTTCTTCAAAGTCGAGACATCCATGTGTTCTAGTTTCAGCACATCATCTTTCTTTTTCTTCAAATTTGGATGTAGATGATCTAGCAGCATCTGGATGAAACGTGGGTACTGCAGAAATTTCTCTTTCTGAATATTCTGGACCATCTTAGAGAATATCACCTTCGAAAAGTAGTATGGAAGATTAAGAACAAGCGCAGTGATCATGCACATCTGATAGTCAACTAAATCATCAAAACCTCCTTTTCGGTGACCTATTGCATGTATAAAACAATGTGCGATATAACAAAAAGGCGCACTTAGGTTAGCCTTCTTGAAAGGAGCAGCATTCACAAACCCGACGTAACCCATGCGATAAAAACATCCCTTCACCATATATTTTGAAAAACCCTTCAGATCATCTTCATGGTCTTTAAAATCAAGCACCTTTCTGATCAACTCTTCTGTGATTTTCACCTGAATATCTTCATCCAATACTCACAGCCGAGACAATCGCATTCTCCACAGTATCAAACTCTGCTGCATTCTAGAAGAACTCTATATATGATCTATAAGCAACATGGCGATCCGTCAGAGCCTTCGTAATATGAATTTTGCCCAAAAAATCTAAAACATCCTGGTAGGAAGCGATCTCTGGAATAGACTCACGAAGAAGACAAGAAACATTGTGGAACGGAGTAAAAGATGATTTTCTGACCTACACACATAGACATTTCAAACTGTTAGAAAATTTTTTCAAAATTTTCAATTTTCAGATTCACTTGTACGACCCATTCATTCATACGAGTCACATATAATAACTAAACATTAAGATCTGAATTAAAAATCCTATTCGTACTAACACTCACTCGTACGAGTGAAAAAGATACTTGGAACATTTTGAAAAACTCCGCTTGTACGAGTGGACATTCCTACAAGTTGTAAATCGTACAAAATAACACCAAGTTAAACCGAACTTAAAACGTGTTGATTTTAACAAATTTAAGGTTGATTTGTAGGTTATTGGGGCCAATTTTAATGTTTTTAAGTTCAATTTTATGTTTTACCGGTCCAATTTCCCCAAATCTATATTTTATATCCATTTGGTTCAAATTTGGCATTATAACGGCTAAAACAAGCATTAAGACATTTCCCATTGTAAGAGGTGTGCGAATCGACCTCCCCAATGTATTAGTACGTAGTCTATGTAAAGAAAGATGGAGTATAGAACTGGTTCGCACAAAGTTCTCTCTCAATCGCACAGTGACATTCGGCTGACTTGTGCGAGTAAAGGAGACTTTTATACTCATTCAGTAGTCTCTCGTACGAGTCAATGGCTCGTGCGAATGAATAAAAATGTCACTCGTACGAGTCAGTGCCACTTGTACGAGTAAGTTTTGATACTTGTTAAACTTTGTGATTTTTTATGAAATTTTATTTGTTTAAAACCCACTCAGTTAACCAAATCCAAGTTAATGACCCTGGTTATCTGATTTGCCTACCAAGTCCAAGTTAATGACCTTGGTTGACTATTGTTTGACCAAAACTGATTTATTTAAAAATTTTCAAATTAATGAACTATGTTGACGTTCAGGTAACTCTTCTTCTCAAGATTAGCTCCCAACCCATGGTCTTCAACATTCCTTCGGTGTTTTCATCATTGGTAGACTTAAAAACTAAGATAAATTGCTAAAAGCTGAAAATCTTTTTGGGATTTTTCTGAAAAGAAATAAAAAGGAAAGATATATACAAAAGCATATTTTTATGAGTTTTGTGTTAAGAGAATCATATCAGGTATTTAAACAAATCACCAGTAACGTTGATCTTGGTAGTTACTGTAAGTTTTTAAACAAATTTACCCAGATTGCCAATATACGTATCCACTTAAACTTCTTCTCGTTTCTCAACTGTTTCAAGATATGTTAGTTAATATTAAGGAACATGAAGTAACTGTGTTTCCCATCTCAGAATATACTCCCGTATTGAGATTCCAAGAATATCATTTCACAGGTGAATATATCCAATTGATATCTGTAAATAGGGTGAATTGCGAGAACTTGAGAGTTCAGGTTAGTACTTCGATACAGACAAAGAGATGAAGGCTCGTCTTTTGGTAGTGTTCCTTAAAGTAATCTTTTGAACTGCAGATGTCACAAATTTTAGGACAATATCATTTTTATGCAGCTTTTATAGGTGAAAAATGCGTAAAGTATTATACAAGTTCTAGGCCATTGCTGACGTAAAATCAGAAGAACTCGGATAATACCCAAGATATTGATTAAATATAAAGACCTAGTATCGCAGAATCTGTCATTCTCTTAAACGAAATTTTGGAGTACCAAGTCCATATATCCGAGAGATGTTAATCCACTAGTTACTCAGTTTTTCTTTTAGATTTATATCTTGAAAAACAATTTACTGAACGAGTAAAGCCTATTAGCACATCCTCACTAAGACCTGTTTAATTACTTGTATAAACACTACATATCTTTAGCATACTGTGATTGTCATATTGATGTAATATGATCTCTCTTTTTCATAAAAACTCTTTTTGACTTTTATATTTTTTTGTATTTTTCCAAACTTTCTCCCCCTAAAATAAAAAAAATATATTTTTGAATTTTTAGAATTATTAAGAAAGTACGTACAAAAAACACTTCATACCGATGAGAATCACGTCAAGTCCTCATCAATATTCCTTGATGCCAAATTTCTTAAACCATTTAATTTTAAAAGATTTTTAAATCTTGAACGATCAAATGCTTTGGTATAAAAATCTGCTTTTTGTTCATCAGTGTGGATTTTTTTCAATTCTAACCAACTTTTTCTCGTATCAGTCACGGATAAAGTGGTGTCGAATCTTAATATGTTTAGTACGTGAGTGTTGACATGAGTTTTTAGTGATATCAATAGCAGCCTGATTATCTACATAAATGGGCGTGTCAAGAAATTGCAGTCCGAAGTCTCTCATCTACTATTGAATCAAGAGAATCTGGGAACAACAACAGGATGCTAAAATGTATTCAGCTTCACACGTAGAGAGAGCGACCCGGTCTGTTTCTTGCATTGCCATATTACCAAACGGGTTCCGAAGAACTGGCAACCAGCCGTAGTAGATTTGGCGTTAAGTTTGCAGCAACCGAAATCAGAATCCGAGTAACCCGCAATATTGAAGTTGTCGTGTCAACGATACCACAAGCCGGTGCTTGGAAATCCTTTAAATATCTCAAAATACGTTTGATGGATAGCAAGTGCAAATCTCGGGGACTGGACTGAAAACAGGCGCACAGGCATGTAGGATACACGATATCAGGTCGAGAAGCAGTTAGATTGTAACATCCGTCAAAAACGGATTTACCAAACCCGCTCCGTTTATCAACCGAACAGTCAGTCAAAAATTTCGTTGCGAATTAAATGCCCAAAATAATTTTAAACGATACATAATCAATTATTATACGGGAATATATAATTAGTTTTTGAAAAACTGTTAAAAAACGCAAAATAAAAATGTTTTGTTCCTGCCGGGTTTCGAACCCGGGTCAGTACCGAACCAGCCAACAGACTTAACTCACACACACAAACCACTGCGCCACTTGTTTTGTTTATTATATATTGAAATCATTTAATTGATATCATGACGTTACGAATTCAAAACCGGCGCCCAATAGTTCAGTCGTCGGAAATCCCGGAAATCTCGCGAGTTTTAACGACAATTTACGTTATAACGTAATCCATTACTAAGACATCGGTTATAACCGACGTCTGAGTCCGCAACCAAAGTTATAACCGCCGGAGTTTTTATAATTTACGAATACAGTCGGAAATCAGACCAGGTTCTTCGACGATTTGCCCTATAAATTCACCCACAACCCACTGCAAACCTTTTCACACCTTTTCTCGGCGTAATTCCACTCGCCGGAATTTTTCTGTTTGTCGCCGGATAACCGGGTTCCCCATTGCCGAGCCTTATTGAACCTCCTAAGCTTATACCGAAGTCACCCACACCTTTTGTAAACTTTCTGAAGGCTCGCTGCTGCAAGACACACGTCGCCGGAGGTGATTTCTGTCGCCGGAGTTCTGCTGGAAAACAGAGGAAAGCGAGTCGGTATACCTCACGCTTATTTTCCCTTATTTTTACTTATATCTCATCTATAATTACCTAAAAAAAACTCAAGAAACCGATTAAGACTTTGAACCAGTCGAATTTTCCGATTCTGGTCAAAATCGGACGGAGAAGACGATGACCGCTGTAACGTATAAGTATAATTAAAATCAACTTATTAATCGGGTTAGACACACAGTCCAGCGGTGGACTGTGTGCACATAAAACGCAAAGGTCTCGAGTTCGAATCCCGTTTCACACACGCCGCCTTAATATAATGCCTTTTTGTTTTGATAACCGAACCGGAGTCGCCACAGGTATATGTTAAGTATATTAATAATCGGAATAAAAACCAAGTTAGACACACAGTCCAGCGGTGGACTGTGTGTATGATTAATCAAAGTGCACGAGTTCGAGTCTGTTTACTGCATCGACCCGGTCAATTGTTTACCTTTTTAAAATAAGTCAGAAATGAAAACAAATAGTTTGTATTTAAGTATAATAAAAGTTGGATTATATAACATGTTAAACACACAGTCCAGCGGTGGACTGTGTGTTAGTTTAAGCCACAGATCCCGGGTTCGAGACCTGTGGAGCGCATCGTCCGAGTAAATTAAACTGTTTTTAAAATAAAATGATTTTCGGTTTAAACTAATTAATGTATAAATATAATTAAAATCAGATATATAACGGGTTAGACACGTAGCTCAGTTGGTAGATCTGCGTGCACGCGTACGAGAGGTCTCGGGTTCGAGCCTCACTCAGCGCACTTGTATACATGAATCGAACCGGTCAACGGTCAGGTCAACGGTCAGTCAACGGTCAACGGTCAGAGAAAAAAATCAAATTTTTTTTATTACTTTTATTTAATTATTTTAATTAAAAATCAATTACAAATACTTAAAAATAACATTTTTAAGGTTAGAAAATAGCCTTAAACTCACAAAAATACACCCAACAATCCTACTAAAATAGATTAATAAAACCCGTTTACTTACAAAACCATAATGCGATTTATCTAGGTTAATCTCACTCGTGGTTAAAACCACTACGCGTGCATTCAACGTCATCAACCGAACGCACCCACTGTGAGTGAATCTTACAACTCCCCCTTTTAAATTACACGTTTTGGGGTGTGTCATGTGTTATGAAAATAATTAACTTATTTATTTAAACTTGTGCCATACCACATCATGACCTAAACTTAGATTGTTTACATTGTTGTGATTCCTTAATTCATTTGTCAAATTATATGAAATTCATTCATTAAGCCCATCAGTTCCTCGTGAGAGACGAGTTGAACAACGTGTGCCACAAATCAAATTCATTATTGTTTATGTGTGTATCACTGAGTTTACATTGTTTGTAGTTGTGTCATTTATATTATCATGTTTATGCAATTCATTCATTAGGCCCCTCAGTTCCTCGTGAGAGACGAGTTGAGCATCGCGTGCCTCTAAATGTTCCATTTTTGTTCATGTGTGTTTCATTTAATATCTTATGATTGTTGATTAAGTTTACATCTATTTTTACTCATGTTTGGTTGTGCACATATTTCATAATCAATTTAAATAAATTTGTTCAAATGTTTTCCATAGGATTCACTCGCCAACATTATGTTGATCCAAAAACCCTTTTACACATGATACAGGTGAACAGGTTGAAGCAAGGAAAACATAGGATATGCCTTAGAAGAGAACAAAGAAGTTTAGATTGTTAGTTAGAACAGTTGTAACCGTTATTGTAAATTTCCTTTTAATTTGTATTAAAGAATATGAAACGCATAATAAATGTCATGAGCTTTGATGATAACCCAATCATGCCCCGATCACCTTTTCCGCTGCGGGTCGGGGTGTGACAGATTGGTATCAGAGCCATGACTATAGGAATATAGGATAGGTTATTAGACCCTTAGAGCCTATACTATAGTCTGCCTAAATTTTAATTGATTAGGTGGTTACATACAAACTTGTGATATTTATTTGTTTCATATTTGTTTACATTTACAGTCAAACATACATGCTTATATACATATTCATTATACATATATACATATTCATTATACATATATCGATGTTCATGTATTCAATTTATTTTCATACTCTTATTATCCAAAGATTTTGTGCAATTTTCAAATCTCATCAAAGTAAGTTCTGCGACGGGCATGTAGTAACTGGAAGGGTACAAGTACCGGTAGTCGGAACGTCCTGTCTAGGCTGGCATTCGTATAAATCCAATATACCGGACCAGTTTGCCTACCTGGGGACCAACGATGAGAGTACGAAGGACCTATTAGGCCAAAGCATGCCACACCAAACGTCGTTCGAACTAACCCTACTTTGAGGTGTCACCGTGTCTACACCTGGACACATTCCGAATATCACACGTTGTATACATATTTCTCAATTTTCTCCGGGTTTTGTGTACGCAACCTGGCAAACCCGTGCGAACCATATGAAAAACCGGTATTCATGGGGGCCCACATGATTACACAGGTAAAGTATGGCGGCATGTAGGGCCTAACAGCGAGCAAAACCCAAGACATCCTATGGATGTAGTAGATTTATTTATCTATAATTATTTTATGAATGTTCATTCCTAATGCGACCCATGATCCCAAAAGCATCCAACTCACACTCTTGTCATGTATTCCTTGTAGATGTCTTCTAACCTCGCCCATAGGAAGACGAGAGCAAGAAAAGCCCGCGATCGCATGGCTGCCTTAATCGCTCAACAAATGGCTGCCGTAATACCCAACATTGTAATTCAAGTTCAACAAGCACTTACCTCTAATCCTGTCAATCAAGCAAACCAAAACATTATCAACTCTCCCCCAAATACCACTAAATGCACCTACAAGCACTTCAAATCATGCGACCCTCCGAAATACAAAGGGACTGAAGGCGTCACCGCTCTCCTCCGTTGGTTTGAAGAAATGGAGAATACTTTTCTAAATTGCGATTGCCCTGATGATCGCAAAGTGCGTTATGCTACCGGTCGACTATATGGGATAGCACTTACTTGGTGGAATACAGAGAAGGCCAAACGAGGCGTCAACGATGCTATGACCTTAACTTGGAACGAATTGAAGGAAATCATGGCCAGACGATTTTGCCCAAGGAGCGAAATCAAGAAGTTAGAAGATGAATTTTACTCATTGAAGCAAATGGAAGGAGACCACATCACCTACAACAAAAGATTCCTCGAGCTACATAAAATGGTTCCCAACATGTTCACTCCCCTCTACCGTTTGATCGAGCACTACATTCGTGGTCTTCTGTCAAAGATTCAAGACCCTGTAATAAGTGCCAAGCCTGCAACTTTGGAAGCAGCAATGGAGCTAGCAACAGAGCTCACCGAGAACCGAATCCGAAACAAAAACTTCAAGGAGGAGAAGAAGAAGGATAAAGAATCGACTGAAACCTCCGACTCCACTCAAACCGAATTCCCTTCTCAACCCAATCCTAAGAGAAGAAGAGTCGGGCGACTTTTCGCTGCTACTCAACGAAATCAACCAGTTTTACACGCCATACCCATCCGAGCTATCCCAATCACCCAAGTGGCACCCAACTCAACTTACCCAAATAAGAAACCATATCTTGGACCTCACCCTCGATGCAACAACTGTTTTTATCACCATCCCTTACCTTACCTTGCCGGCTATGTACAACTTGTGGACGCTAAGGTCATTTGAGCAATGTCTGTCGCACCTTTCAAGACCAAACGTTTTCCCCTACTCAAAACATGGCCCAAACCTATCAACAACCCGAATACCCCATGTTCCCATATGCACGAGCTTGCTTCAATTGTGGCGACCCTACCCACTTTAGGAACACATGCCCTCAATTGGTTAACGTCATCAACACACAAGCCCAATCAAACCCAGTTAACCAAGTAAACCAAGAAAACCCAACCACTAGGCCACCAGCAAGAGGAAGAGTCTTCAATATCAACGCCAATCCTGTCGAAGATAATGACGGCCCAAATGAGGATACTCAACTAGTCCTCTTAGCCGAAGATCCAGATTCAACTCCTATCGTTTAGTTTTATGTTTTTCTTTATCACATCAAACCAATCATAACTTAAGGATAAAGCCAATGAAACTTTGACAAGAGTACGGTGGATACGCCGCTGGTACTTCCTATATATAAGTATTCTTGTCAAAGGATCAGAAGCATTATCTGGCGGTTATGAGAGGTTCCATGTGTAGACTGTTAGAGTAATTATTGTATATTATATATTATATATTGTTTTCAGTATATGCTTTTGCCGAGGCCGCAGCTCCCCATCCATCGAGGTTGAGCTTGATCCCCATTTTATTATGCGGTTGATTTTGGCGTGCCCACACGATCGGCTCCGTTTGATTGAGACTTGATCGGTTATTTCATTTTACATTTCAATACATGCAATACGCTCGGCTCCGTTTGATTGAGCCTTGAGCGCACAGTTCAATTTACATTTCCAGTTCATGCAATACGTTCGGCTCCGTTTGATTGAGCCTTGAGCGCACATACATTTTCATTATCAGTATCTTGTGGTTGTGGTGTTTGTAGTAGAGTCGCATAGAACTAATCATAACTTGCGGATAAAGTCAATGAAAATTTGACAAGGATATGGTGGATACGCCGCTGGTACTTCCTATATATAAGTATTCTTGTCAAATGATCGGAGACATTATCAGGCGGTTATGAGAGGTTCCATGCATAGGCTGTTTGTGTGATTGTTGTTTAGATCAAGTGGTTCATTTTCAGTACATGCAATACGTTCGGCTCCGTTTGATTGAGCCTTGAGCGCACAGTTCAATTTACATTTCCAGTACATGCAATACGTTCGGCTCCGTTTGATTGAGCCTTGAGCGCACAGACAATTTCATTATCAGTATCTTGTGGTCGTTGTGTTTGTTGTAGAGTCGCTTAGAACTAATCATAACTAACGGATAAAGTCAATGAAAATTTGACAAGCATATGGTGGATACGCCGCTGGTACTTCCTATATATAAGTATTCTTGTCAAATGATCGGAGACCTTGGTTGACTATTGTTTGACCAAAACTGATTTATTTAAAAATTTTCAAATTAATGAACTATGTTGACGTTCAGGTAACTCTTCTTCTCAAGATTAGCTCCCAACCCATGGTCTTCAACCTTCCTTCGGTGTTTTCATCATTGGTAGACTTAAAAACTAAGATAAATTGCTAAAAGCTGAAAATATTTTTGGGATTTTTCTGAAAAGAAATAAAAAGGAAAGATATATACAAAAGCATATTTTTATGAGTTTTGTGTTAAGAGAATCATATCAGGTATTTAAACAAATCACCAGTAACGTTGATCTTGGTAGTTACTGTAAGTTTTTAAACAAATTTACCCAGATTGCCAATATACGTATCCACTTAAACTTCTTTTCGTTTCTCAACTGTTTCAAGATATGTTAGTTAATATTAAGGAACATGAAGTAACTGTGTTTCCCATCTCAGAATATACTCCCGTATTGAGATTCCAAGAATATCATTTCCAGGTGAATATATCCAATTGATATCTGTAAATAGGGTGAATTGCAAGAACTTGAGAGTTCAGGTTAGTACTTCGATACAGACAAAGAGATGAAGGCTCGTCTTTTGGTAGTGTTCCTTAAAGTAATCTTTTGAACTGCAGATGTCACAAATTTTAGGACAATATCATTTTTATGCAGCTTTTATAGGTGAAAAATGCGTAAAGTATTATACAAGTTCTAGGCCATTGCTGACGCAAAATCAGAAGAACTCGGATAATACCCAAGATATTGATTAAATATAAAGACCTAGTATCGCAGAATCTGTCATTCTCTTAAACGAAATTTTGGAGTACCAAGTCCATATATCCGAGAGATGTTAATCCACTAGTTACTCAGTTTTTCTTTTAGATTTATATCTTGAAAAACAATTTACTGAACGAGTAAAGCCTATTAGCACATCCTCACTAAGACCTGTTTAATTACTTGTATAAACACTACATATCTTTAGCATACTGTGATTGTCATATTGATGTAATATGATCTCTCTTTTTCATAAAAACTCTTTTTGACTTTTATATTTTTTTGTATTTTTCCAAACTTTCTCCCCTAAAATAAAAAAATATATTTTTGAATTTTTAGAATTATTAAGAAAGTACGTACAAAAAACACTTCATACCGATGAGAATCACGTCAAGTCCTCATCAATATTCCTTGATGCCAAATTTCTTAAACCATTTAATTTTAAAAGATTTTTAAATCTTGAACGATCAAATGCTTTGGTATAAAAATCTGCTTTTTGTTCATCAGTGTGGATTTTTTTCAATTCTAACCAACTTTTTCTCGTATCAGTCACGGATAAAGTGGTGTCGAATCTTAATATGTTTAGTACGTGAGTGTTGACATGAGTTTTTAGTGATATCAATAGCAGCCTGATTATCTACATAAATGGGCGTGTCAAGAAATTGCAGTCCGAAGTCTCTCATCTACTATTGAATCAAGAGAATCTGGGAACAACAACAGGATGCTAAAATGTATTCAGCTTCACACGTAGAGAGAGCGACCCGGTCTGTTTCTTGCATTGCCATATTACCAAACGGGTTCCGAAGAACTGGCAACCAGCCGTAGTAGATTTGGCGTTAAGTTTGCAGCAACCGAAATCAGAATCCGAGTAACCCGCAATATTGAAGTTGTCGTGTCAACGATACCACAAGCCGGTGCTTGGAAATCCTTTAAATATCTCAAAATACGTTTGATGGATAGCAAGTGCAAATCTCGGGGACTGGACTGAAAACAGGCGCACAGGCATGTAGGATACACGATATCAGGTCGAGAAGCAGTTAGATTGTAACATCCGTCAAAAACGGATTTACCAAACCCGCTCCGTTTATCAACCGAACAGTCAGTCAAAAATTTCGTTGCGAATTAAATGCCCAAAATAATTTTAAACGATACATAATCAATTATTATACGGGAATATATAATTAGTTTTTGAAAAACTGTTAAAAAACGCAAAATAAAAATGTTTTGTTCCTGCCGGGTTTCGAACCCGGGTCAGTACCGAACCAGCCAACAGACTTAACTCACACACACAAACCACTGCGCCACTTGTTTTGTTTATTATATATTGAAATCATTTAATTGATATCATGACGTTACGAATTCAAAACCGGCGCCCAATAGTTCAGTCGTCGGAAATCCCGGAAATCTCGCGAGTTTTAACGACAATTTACGTTATAACGTAATCCATTACTAAGACATCGGTTATAACCGACGTCTGAGTCCGCAACCAAAGTTATAACCGCCGGAGTTTTTATAATTTACGAATACAGTCGGAAATCAGACCAGGTTCTTCGACGATTTGCCCTATAAATTCACCCACAACCCACTGCAAACCTTTTCACACCTTTTCTCGGCGTAATTCCACTCGCCGGAATTTTTCTGTTTGTCGCCGGATAACCGGGTTCCCCATTACCGAGCCTTATTGAACCTCCTAAGCTTATACCGAAGTCACCCACACCTTTTGTAAACTTTCTGAAGGCTCGCTGCTGCAAGACACACGTCGCCGGAGGTGAGTTCTGTCGCCGGAGTTCTGCTGGAAAACAGAGGAAAGCGAGTCGGTATACCTCACGCTTATTTTCCCTTCTTTTTACTTATATCTCATCTATAATTACCTAAAAAAAACTAAAGAAACCGATTAAGACTTTGAACCAGTCGGATTTTCCAATTCTGGTCAAAATCGGACGGAGAAGACGATGACCGCTGTAACGTATAAGTATAATTAAAATCAACTTATTAATCGGGTTAGACACACAGTCCAGCGGTGGACTGTGTGCACATAAAACGCAAAGGTCTCGAGTTCGAATCCCGTTTCACACACGCCGCCTTAATATAATGCCTTTTTGTTTTGATAACCGAACCAGAGTCGCCACAGGTATATGTTAAGTATATTAATAATCGGAATAAAAACCAAGTTAGACACACAGTCCAGCGGTGGACTGTGTGTATGATTAATCAAAGTGCACGAGTTCGAGTCTGTTTTCTGCATCGACCCGGTCAATTGTTTACCTTTTTAAAATAAGTCAGAAATGAAAACAAATAGTTTGTATTTAAGTATAATAAAAGTTGGATTATATAACATGTTAAACACATAGTCCAGCGGTGGACTGTGTGTTAGTTTAAGCCACAGGTCCCGGGTTCGAGACCTGTGGAGTGCATCGTCCGAGTAAATTAAACTGTTTTTAAAATAAAATGATTTTCGGTTTAAACTAATTAATGTATAAATATAATTAAAATCAGATATATAACGGGTTAGACACGTAGCTCAGTTGGTAGAGCTGCGTGCACGCGTACGAGAGGTCTCGGGTTCGAGCCTCACTCAGCGCACTTGTATACATGAATCGAACCGATCAACGGTCAGGTCAACGGTCAGTCAACAGTCAGAGAAAAAAATCAAATTTTTTTATTATTTTTATTTAATTATTTTAATTAAAAATAAATTAAAAATACTTAAAAATAACATTTTTAAGGTTAGAAAATAGCCTTAAACTCACAAAAATACACCCAACAATCCTACTAAAATAGATTAATAAAACCCGTTTACTTACAAAACCATAATGCGATTTATCTAGGTTAATCTTACTCGTGGTTAAAACCACTTCGCGTGCATTCAACGTCATCAACCGAACGCACCCACTGTGAGTGAATCTTACAACTCCCCCTTTTAAATTACACGTTTTGGGGTGTGTCATGTGTTATGAAAATAATTAACTTATTTATTTAAACTTGTGCCATACCACATCATGACCTAAACTTAGATTGTTTACATTGTTGTGATTCCTTAATTCATTTGTCAAATTATATGAAATTCATTCATTAAGCCCATCAGTTCCTCGTGGGAGACGAGTTGAACAACGTGTGCCACAAATCAAATTCATTATTGTTTATGTGTGTATCATTGAGTTTACATTGTTTGTAGTTGTGTCATTTATATTATCATGTTTATGCAATTCATTCATTAGGCCCCTCAGTTCCTCGTGAGAGACGAGTTGAGCATCGCGTGCCTCTAAATGTTCCATTTTTGTTCATGTGTGTTTCATTTAATATCTTATGATTGTTGATTAAGTTTACATCTATTTTTACTCATGTTTGGTTGTGCACATATTTCATAATCAATTTAAATAAATTTGTTCAAATGTTTTCCATAGGATTCACTCGCCAACATTATGTTGATCAAAAAACCCTTTTACACATGATACAGGTGAACAGGTTGAAGCAAGGAAAACATAGGATATGCCTTAGAAGAGAACAAAGAAGTTTAGATTGTTAGTTAGAACAGTTGTAACCTTTATTGTAAATTTCCATTTAATTTGTATTAAAGAATATGAAACGCATAATAAATGTCATGAGCTTTTATGATAACCCAATCATGCCCCGATCACCTTTTCCGCTGCGGGTCGGGGTGTGACATAGATAGATTAAGGATCTGATCATGGAGTGGTATAATGTTTCATCAACTTTGATTTCATGAGCGTCTGGACAAATTCCGTGATTTGGAGCTAACAGGGTCGATGCTGGTTTAGTTCCTGTCATATCAAATTTCTCCAATATGTCATGAACATACTTCGTCTGATGGATGAAGATACCATCAGGCAATTGGTCAACCTGAAGTCCTAAAAAGAACTTCATCTCCCCATCGCACTCATTTCAAATTTGCGCTTCATGACTTCTTCGAAGTCTTTACAAGCTTATCATTTGTCGATCCGAAGATGATATCATCCACATATATTTGTACGATAATCAAATGCCCATCCACTTCCTTGGTAAAGAGGGTAGAATCTACAGTTCCTCTGAGAAAGCCGTTGCCTAGAAGATGTCGTGATAGCGTTTCATACCAAGCTCTCGGGGCATGACGAAGACCATATAAGGCTTTGTTCAAAAGGTAGACTTTGTCTTTGTGTATGGGATCGACAAACCCCGGTGGTTGGCCGACATACACCTCCTCTTTTACATTCCCATAAAGGAAAGCAGATTTGACATCCAACTGGTACACCTTGAACCCTTTCCAAGAAGCAAAGGCCAAGAATATGCGGATCGCTTCAAAACAAGCAATTGGGGCATAGACATCGGTGTAGTCTATCCCTTCCGGCTGATGAAAGCCTTGTACCACGAGTTGAGCTTTGTTGCGCACTACGATCCCTCGGTCATCAAGTTTGCACTTGAACACCCATCTAGTGTTTATCTTTTTGTGATGATCTGGTAGGTCAACAAGCTTCCAGACTCCTAGCTTCTGGAATTGAAGCAATTCCTCCTACATTGCCTCCACCCAACTTTCTTCTTTAAACGCGTCTCTCAAGTTTCCAGGTTAAACCTGTGAAACAAAACAACTGTAAGAAATCCGGGTTTTTGATGGAGCAATACGGGTATAAAAACAGCTTAGATCCTTATTGATCTGATTGCGAGTTTGCACTCCTGTTTGTAAGCTACCGATGATATTCTCCGATGGATGATATGAAAGGGTTCTAGGCATCACTTCACTAGGAATACCCACTTGAGTCTACAAGTTTGTGATCACTTCATCAACAACCAGGGCAAAAGATGTAGCTTCATTCCTGATATTTGATTGATCAGCTTGAGCATTCTAGAAGCTTTCAATATGTTCAGATCCTTCATCGGAACTAGATCCTCCATCATCGAAAGTCAGTTCTCGATCAGAGTCGGCATTGCGCGATTGATAGCTAGATGATTCAGCAGTGTTCATGAATGGTACAGAGATAGAGTCTTGAAGGGTAGTTCTCGAACCTTCATCAGAAGTGTTAGACACAGGAAGTGACGGGGGAATCACCAATTGTCGGGTAACTTGCTCTTGATTAGAAATTTGATGCTGTTGAAAGAGCATATCAAGTTCTTCTTCAGATGGCACTTCAGGTAGGTCGAAATAATTCCACAAACCATCGTAGTTAAACAGCCATGGATCCCCAGGTTTCTGCGTAGGCGTAGTATAACGTTGATAATCAACATTCTGAGAAAGAATGACCAGGTTCAGACTCGGCAAAAAGACACGTTTTTGTGGAGTAGCATAGCCGGCGAAAAATCCTTTCAAGGATTTGGCTCTAAATTTACCATCCAGGTCCAATACAGTACACGGTGATCCAAAAGGCTCCAGAAATGCAAGGTTAGGCTATCACTAATTTAGTAACTCAAAATAAGTCTTGTTGTGAGGCTTGACTGTTAACACACGATTAATGGTGTAACACGCTGATGTGACTGCTTCACTCCAGAAACTAGTTGGCTATTTCGAATCAGCGAGCATGGTTCTGGCGGTCTCAATCAATGTGCGATTCTTTCATTCAACTACTCCATTTTGTTGTGGATTATAAGGAGCACTGAATTCATGAAGAATCCCCTTTTCGTTGCAGAACTCGAGCATCCGTTTCTTCTTGAACTCTGTACCGTTGTCACTACGAATTCTCTTTACGGGCAGATGATATAGATTTTCAAGCTTCCTAAAGAGAATCATTAGACTTTCAAAGTTTCATCTTTGCTCTCTAGAAAGAAAACCCATGAGAATCTTTAAAAATCAACTATAAGGACCAGGCAATGTAGATCTCCAGAAATACTTTTAACGTTTACTGGCCCGAATAGATCCATATGTAGCCTCTCTAGTGGTAGCTTGATAGAATTCAGTAGCTTTCGTGGGTGCGATTTCTTATGTTGTTTCTCCTTTTTACAGCTCAGACAATCATCAGATAATTAAAAAATTTTCAGATTAACACCATCCACTAGGTCGTTGTGCACAAGATAATTCATCTTTCTCAGATGAATATGCCCCATCTTCCAATGCCAAAGAATAGACTCCTTCTTGGTAGCTTTAGAAACAAAGCACTGAACCGTCTTTGATGTTGTAGATGCGATACTCATATCAAGAACATACAAATAATTCTCTCTCAGAGCACACATAAGAATCCATTCCTCAGGAATCTTGAATCCCGAATTTAAGATTAAGCATTCTTTGTCGTTGAAGTGTGTCGTGAACTTTTTGTCACAAATTTGCGAAATACGCAGCAGATTGTTCTCTAGCTCTTCAATGTAGTTCACTTTGTCAATGAAACTGCTCCATTCATGAGAATACCCTCTCCAACGATTCTCCCACCTTGGTTCAGGCGAAACCAACGTAACCTCCTCGATAGCTTTGACGTCGTGTAACAATGCAAGCATCCAGGTCATGTGTCGAGAAGCTCCACTATCCATTAACCATTTTGAGATTATCGAACACGGGAGCCCCTGCACGCATGAGGAAGAAACTATTTAAACAAAGAAACCCAAGCTTGCTCGGTCTTGGGTGGGTTCAGAATGTCAAATTTCGGACCTACTTTGTTTTTGACGTTCTGTTTAGGCTTGGTTTTGTTTGGAACAGATGGTTTCAATTCTACATTGGATGGATTAACTTTTGCAACCCATGTTTGCGTTTTCAAATTATCCCTTTTTGAATAAAACTTTGAATCCATTTGACGATACTTAGTTGATGTTTCACCAATTTCAAATTTAGAATTAGATCGAATCGTTGGTTTAACATTTTTGTGGAATTCAACGTTTTTTTTCAAAATTTTCTTTGGTACAACCATAGGTGCCTTTTGTTTTTCATCCTTGGTAGATCTGTTAAAGTTAGAAACAGGTTTTGGATATTTTTGTGAGCAATGTCGTGCAATAT
Source organism: Scalesia atractyloides (assembly GCA_947069175.1). Taxonomy (NCBI): domain Eukaryota; kingdom Viridiplantae; phylum Streptophyta; class Magnoliopsida; order Asterales; family Asteraceae; genus Scalesia; species Scalesia atractyloides. Next base: position 47,554,470 of record CAMTDV010000001.1, on the reverse strand, counting down.
GCCCAACATTTTTCATTTGTAACACGTCCTACTATCCTTTCGAATAGAGGAATCCAACACTTGTTTCCTACTTTCTTTTTCTTTCTTGAACTGATCATTGGATTGTGTACCAATGATTTGCTTTTCTTTTTCTGTCATCATCCCAAAACAAATTGATTTTCTTTGTAAAGTTTAGCTTTTGGGACTTGTTCATTCTTCGCTTTTCAAAACCAAAACCAGCCCTCCTATTCTCAAGATAATCTTTTTTTTGCTGATGGTAGGGTCTGTTGAAACATTGATATTTAGAGTAAAATGATGCATTATGTTTATCTAAAGCAGAATGGCTTACCTCGATAAGCTTGACAACTTTTCGACTCGATCCAGATTGACATTTTGGATCGGAAAATCTTCACAGAATATAGTTTATCAGATCCATGCGTTTTGTAAACTATGACGTTTGGATTGATATTTAAACTATTTCCGATGTTTCAACATCAGATTCAGATTTGTCAGATTCACCTTTTAAAACATTCTCAACCACTGTTTTAACTACATCAGAATCACATTCACTTTCAGATTTTGTGTAAGTTACGTCGATGTTCGTAGGCAGCTCGTTTGACTATTCGGTTTTCAATTTTAAATTGAGCGCCTTTTCCACCCCTGATGGCTTTTTACAAGCATAACTATTCCACATGGGTGGTGGAACATGATCGTAACTTGCATTCTTGTTATCATCTTTTTTAGAATCTTCTTTGTTTTCAATTTTTGGTAAAATGTGATCAATGACGTATGAGCTTGTGGAATAGATTAATAATTTGTTAACCCTTTCTGTTTCTATTTTTATTTTCTCAAGCTCACTTTTTAGCTCAACGATAGTATTTAAATTAATATTAATGGCCATTTGCTTGTCCATTACTATCGCTTTAAGCATAGAAAGTGTTCCGTCATTTTCTCAGAGAGTTTTTTCATATTGTTTAACAGTTTTGCTTAATTTGTCATAAGCTTCTTTTGTGGCTTTATAGTTACTTGAAAAATTATCTGTTGAACTTTTGAGCTCATTATATCGTGTGTCTTTTACAACAGATTCACCGCATGGCTCAGCACATTTAAAACATGGTTTTTCTATCACAGACTCATTTACCTCATTTACGCTTGCCATACACGCTTTATTGGTCTCAACATTCGACTTCTCCATCTTCTCGTAAACTTTCTTTGCTTCAACTTCTGGCTTCTTCTTTTCTTCACAGAATGATCGATGGCTTGGTTCAAAGTAACCTACAAAAGTTTTCAAAATATCATTAGGCAGGAGATGTTTAAAAGCACTGTTTAAAAGTTCCTCCTCTTATGACGATGTATGATAATAATCTTCTTCAGGAGCCTCGTCAAAAGATGCCTCTGATTCTTCTTCAGATTCTTTGATTATTTCTGCAACCAATGCCAAACTCTCTTTCTTGGAAATATATTTGTTCCAGTTAAAGCCTTCGTCTTCTTGAGTTACGACCAGCGCTTTGTCTTTGGTTTCTAGCTGTCTATCTTCGATTTGCACCATTCTGGTTCTTGGCTAAGGACGGTGATATATGGCCTTCTTGTAGTAGTCGTCGGCAAACTGGTTTTGATTACCCTGAGCTTCTCTGTTTAGACATTCACGTTTTAAATGCCCCTTCTCCCGACGCTTGAAACAAGTAACTTTCAACTTCTCGAAGCCAAGTTTTCCATCCAAACCTCCCAAGTTCTCTTTCCCAGTGATTTCCATGAAGCGTTGTGTTCGTCTAACAATAGATGCCATACACCATTTGATATCGATTAACTCCATCTCGACAGGATCAATCTGATCATAGTCCGATCTGGTCATCTCTGAATTTCCAATTTTGCCTGCTACAAGACTGTCATAAGATTCAAGAACTGAAGCTAATAATGACATATGTTGTATGGCGGTCTTCTCGTAAAAGTTTTGTGCATTTCGGAAATCAACAGCGATATTTCACTGTAAAAACCCTTGGAGTAGGATGAGATTGACTGTTATGGTTGATATGGGGATTGCTCGATCCTTGTGATGAATGTGGGCTTGAAGTTGGGTTCGGGTTGACCATAGCAAATGATTGAAAGCCACTATGTTGATTTGACAGTGGGCTCGGTGTGTTGTAAACGCTGAAGGCAGTCTGGATCTTTGGAGACTGTATTTGAGCGGCATAACTTCCTTTGTAATACAAATTAACGTCTTATTGCATTTAGGTGCCTTTATTCTTCTCCATTTTCTGCATCTCAAGTCCTTGCCCCTCCAATCTCTCAATGCATCATGGTAATGAGAAATTACCATATTCAGTTCCATTCTTCAAAATGGTCAAATAGGTAGACCATTCGCCTTGTGGTAAAGAATCGACGAGTTTATCAACTAGTTCTTCTTTCGTCTTGATGATTCCCATTCGCTTCATTTACACCACCAGATGACAGTATCTTTCAATCAGTTGTTTTACTGTCTCTCCTTTGATCAAAGTAAATATGTCAAATTCTTTACTCAACAACGCCCTCTTCCCTTTAGCAACTGGGCACTTCCCTGGAATTTCAATCGAAGAGCATTCTATAATGATTGTGCGTCATCATCATGTTGCAACAACGCTAATATGTCTTCCTTGATGGATTGTTGTAAAATGTTCATCATTTTCTTCTCATGATGAACTTCTCTCTTTCAAAATCCGAAAGTTGAGCCAATGTCTTTTTGAGACCTGTTTCTCCAACAGGAGATTGATAGTTTTCATGGATAGCAAACCAACAGGTAAAATGATTTTCCTGAACCCAATTCATGAAATGTTCGCTCCAACTATCAAAGTCCTCAAGGGTCATCAACTTTGGCGGCTTCGTCATCGTACCCATCTCATTTTTGAGGTTCATGTTTTGAGCTGCGGTAGTTGTGACAGCTGATGTAGCAAATGGGTTATAAAACTCTTCTGCCATTTTTCTGCAAAGATTTTAGAAACACACTTTCCAAAAACTGATTAGTATGATAAAAATTTCTTCCTGAAGATACAGACAAGTTCGTGTGACCAAGATGAGTTCGTACGACACAGAGTTTCATGCGAACGAGATGATTCGTACAAACTAGATGCTCGTGCAAACAAGATGTTCGTACTAATGAAAAAGTTTGCTTTGTACGAGTGAGTTTGCTGGTACGAATGACTACCTCGTGCGAATCACAGTTTCAACTTTCTAACTTATAAATTTTAAGAACTTCTGTTGCTCGTTCGTACGGATGACTTTAAATTATACAGACAATTGTTCACGTGAGTGGTCTCTCTACTCGTACGAAACAACTTAGGTCACTAAATGGATGAATTTTACCAAATTTAACATGATTACGTTCGATTTTAGATCTGAAATTGTCAAGGATTGATTAGAATTAATTTTAACGTGATATCCTAGAATCCTAGTCAATTTTGTCCATGAATTCGTCAAATTCCGAGATCGGTATGGGAAAGTGTAGAAGAAGAAAGCTGCAATGGTAAATCTGAATCTGAAATTGTTGGTAGTAACTTGATGTTTGTTAGCAGATCAGGCCTCAAGGCTCTGATACCACTTATGAATGGGGGATCGACTCCTCCGATGAGCACCAGACTGATCTAACTCAACTAAAAAAGGCGGAATTCATTGTTAGTTAGGTTGACAAAGAAACAAGTGAGATCTATTGCTTAAATGCCTTGTATGTATTGATAGACGTGAAGAAAGTACAATGCAAGTAAAAAGTTCAGCAGGGCTTCGCCACACCAACAGGATTCACACTACTTAGCTCTGACACAACACTCCTCTATTTATAGGTCGACATGACTCACACAAGAGATTGTTAAACAGAGTGTGTGACTCGTGCGAGTGGCTGCCTCGTACTAGTGACTGAGTGTCACTCGTACGAGTCATATGACTCACTCGTACGAGTGAAATACAAAACACATAAATCATACAATAACATTTACAAAATGATATTCTAAGCCCTATATACAAAATCAACCTATCGTAGACGTAGGTAATAGACACTATGCACCAACAGAAGGAGCATAACAAGTTCTTCTTTTGATGGTACGTCTGGTAGGTCAAATGAATTCCACAAACCTTCATAGTTAAACAGCCATGGATCCCCAGGTTTCTGCATTGTTGTAGTATACCGTTGACATTCAACATGTTGTGCAAGAATAACCTAGTTTCGACTTGGCAAGAAGACACACTTTTGTGGACTAGCATAACTGACGAAAAATCCTTCCAAGGATTTGGCTCCTAATTTACCGTCTGAGTCCAGTATAGTACACGGTGATCCAAAAGGCTCCAAAAACGCAAGGTTAGGCTTCCGATGGTTTAGCAACTCTAAGCAAGTCATGTTGTAAGGCTTGACTGTCAACACACGCTTGAGGGTGTAACACGAAGATGCGACTGCTTCGCTCTAGAAACTAATTGGAAGTTTTGAATCAGCGAGCATGGTCCTGCCAGTGTGGATCAGTGTGCGATTCTTACATTCAGCTACTCCATTTTGTTGAGGAGTATAGGGAGCACTTAATTCGTGAAGAATCCCCTTTTCGTCGCAGAATTCAAGCATCCTCTTGTTCTTGAACTCGGTACCGTTATAATTGCCGATTCTCTTGATAGGCAAGTGATACAGGTTTTCAAGCTCCTGAAAAGAATCATAAGACTTTCAAGCGTTTCATCTTTGATCTCTAGAAAGAAAACCCATGAGAATCTATAAAAATAATCTATCACGACCAGGCAATATAGATCTCCAGAAATGCTTTTCACGTATATTAGCACAAAAAGATCCATAAGAAGCCTTTCTAGTGGTAGCTTAACAAAATTAAGCAATTTTCTTGGGTGTGATTTCTTATGTTGTTTCCTTTTTTTACAGCTCAGACAATCATCAGATAAATGAAAATTCTTTAGATTAACACCCTCCACTAGGTCGTTGTACACCAAATAATTCATCTTTCTCAAATGTATGTGCCCCATCTTCCGATGCCATAAGATTGACTCCTTCTCGGTTGCTTTAGAAACAAAGCATTGAACCTTCTTTGATGTTGTGGATGCGACACTTATGTAGAACATAAAGATCATTCTCTCTTGGAGTGCGCATGAGGATCCACTTTTCAGGAATTTGGAATCCCGGCTTGAGAATTAAGCATTCTTTGTCGTTGAAGTGTGTTGTGAACTTTTTATCACAGATTTGCGAAATACTAAGTAGATTGTTCTCCAGCTCTGCAATGCAGTTCACCTTGTCAAAGGAAACCACTCCATTCGTAAGAATACCTTTTCCAACAATTCTTCCACCCTGAGTTCTAGCAAAACCAACGTAACCTCCCCAGATAGCTTTGACATCGTGCAACAACGCAAGCATCCTAGTCATGTGGCGGGAAGCTCCACTATCCATAATCCATTTTGACATGATCGACCTTGGGAGCCCCTGCACACATGCAGAAGAAATTATTTAAACAGCGAAACCCAAGCCTTCTTGGTCTTGGGCGGGTTTGGAATATCAAATTCTAGACTAACTTTTATCTTCACATTCTGTTGATATCTGTTTTGGCTGGACCAGGTGGTTTAAGTTGTACTTTAGATGGTTTGACTTTTGCAAAACAGGTTTGTGTTTTCAAATTTTCCATTTTAGAATAAAACTTTGAATCCTTTTGACTATTCTTCGTGGATGTTTCACTAATTTCAAATTTAGAATTAAGTTGAATCGTTGATTTAGCATTTTTGTTGGATTCAATGTTTCTTTTCAAAATTTGTTTTGGTACAATCATGGGTGCCTTTTGTTTCACATCTTTGGTAGATCTGTTAGAGTTGAAAACAGGTTTGGATCTTTGTGGGAACATTGTCATGCAATATGCCCACCATTGTTATATTTTTAGCACTTCCTACTGTCTTGTCGAATAGAGGAATCCAAATCTCGTTTTCTACTCTCTTTTTCTTTCTTGAATTCATCATTGGATTGTTTACCAATGATCTCTTTTTCTTTTTCTGTAGTTGTCCCATAGACAAAATTGATTTTCTTTGCAAAATTTAGCTTTTGAGACTTATTGTTTGTTCTTTGCCTTTAAAACCCAACCCAGCTCTCCTGTTTTCAGGATAGTCTATGTTCCTTTGGTGGTAGGGTTTGTTAACACATTTTAATGTAGAATAAAATGATGCATCTTGTTTTTCTAAATCAGAATGGCTCACCTCAACAAGCTTGAACAACTTTTCAACACGATCCAGATTGACATTCTTAAATGGGAAATCCTCATCCGAATATAGTTTATCAGATCCATGCATTTTGTATACCATGACGTTTAGATCAGTGTTTAAACTATTTTCTGATGATTCACCATCCACTTCAAATTTATCAGACTCATTCTCCAGAACTTTTTCGACCACTGTTTTAACCACATAAGAATCACATTCATTTTTTGGTTTAGTGTAAGTTACGTCAATGTTCGCAGGAAGCTCATTTGTCTTTTCAGTATTCAATTTTAAATTGAGCGCCTTTTCCACCCCTGATGGTTTCTTAGTAGCATAGCTTTTCCACATGGGTGGTGGAACATGATCATAACTAGCACCTTTGTTTTCATCAATTTGATTTTCTTCCTTGTTTTCAATATTTGGAAGAATATGATCAATGACGTATAAACTTGTAGAATAACTGATTAACAACTTGTTAATGCATTATGTTTCTATTTTCATTTTCTCAAGTTCATATTTTAGCTCAGCGATTGCATTTAAATGAATATTAATGGCCATTTGTTTCTCCATTACAGTCGCATTGAGCATTGAAAGTGTTCCGTAATTTTCTCTGATCACCTTTTCAAATTGTTTAACAGATTTGCTTAATTTGTCATAAGCTTCTTTTGTTGACTTATAATCACATGACAAATTATCTTTATGACATTTCAGCTCATTGTATCGTGTTTCTTTTTAGCACACTCATTGCATGGCTCTTGGCACTTCATGCAAGGTGTTTCTATCACCGACTCATTTACTGACACGTTTACCTCATTCACATTTGCCATATAAGCTTTGTTAATCTTGTCGTTCAGATTTTCCAACGTCACTTCACTCCTCTCTTCTACTTCATGCTTCTTCTCTTTATCACAAGACGATCGATGGCTTGGCTCAAAATAACCTACAAAAGTTTTAAGAATGTCATTAGGCAAGAGATGTTTAAATGCACTATTTAATTTTCCGCTTCTTCTGACGATGTGTTGTAATATTCTTCAGGAGCCTCGTCAAAAGATGCCTCTGCATATTCTTCAGGTTCTTCAATGATTTCTGCTACCAAAGCCAAACTTTCGTTCTTCGTGATGTACTTGTTCCACTTGAAACCTTCGTCCTCCTGAGTGATGACTAGAGCTTTGTCTTTGGAGTTTGACGGTCCATCTCGGTTTGCACCATCTTGGTTTGGGTTGAGGACGATGATAAATGGCTTTCTTGTAATAATCGTCAGCAAAAGGGTTCGGAATACCTTGGACTTATCTGTTTGGACATTCTCGTTTGAAATGCCCCTTCTCTCGACATTTGAAGCATGTAACTTTGGACTTGTCGAAGCCAAGTTTCCCATCAAGTCGTCCCAAATTGTCTTTTCCGGTAATCTCCATGAAACGTTTCGTTCTTCAGACGATGGAAGCCATACACCATTTAATATCAATGAATTCCATCTTGACCGGATCAATCTGATCCTAATGCTCTGTCGTCATCTCTGAATTCCCAATTTTTCCTGCTACTAAACTATCATACAACTCAAGTACTGAGGCAAGTAATGACATTTGTTGCTTTGCGGTGTTCTCGTTGAAGTTTTCAGCATTTTAGAAATCAACAGCAATATTCCATTGTAGAACCCATTGATTTGGATTAGATTGATTGTTCTGGTGATTCCGTGAATTGCTTGAACTATGGGATGATTGTGGACCTGGGGGCGTATTTGGGTTGGCAGACGCAAAAGATTGAAATCCACTGGCTTGACTTGACTGTGGAGTTGGTGTGTTTAAAGTGCTGAAGGCAGTTTGAATTTTTGGAGACTTTATCTGCACAGCAGGACTATCCTTATAATACAGATTTACATCTTGTTGCATTCGGGCGCCTTTGCTCTTTGCCATTTTTTGCATCTCGAGTTCGTGCCCTTCCAATCTCTCAATAAACCTTGGTAATGAGAAATTACAATACTCTGTGCCATTCTTTTGAATAGTCAAGTATGTAGACCATTCTCCTTGAGGTAGGGAATCTGCCAGCTTATCGACCAGTTCTTCATTGGTTTTTACAATTCCCATGCATATCATTTGGACCACCAAGTGACAGTATCGTTCAATCAATTGTTTCACCATCTCTCCCTTGATTAAAGTAAAGATATTGAATTCTTTACTTACTAATGATCTCTTTCCCTTCCGAAGTTGCGCGCTTCCTTGAAATTTTAACCGTAAAGCATTCCATAAGGATTGAGCATCATCATCATGCTGTAGGAGCGCCAATATATCTTCCTTGATAGCTTGCTGCAGGATGTTCATCATCTTCTTCTCGTTAATGAACTTTTCCCTTTCGAAATCCGAGAGTTGAGCTAATGTTTTCTCAAGACCATTCTCTCCAATCGGTGCTTGATATTTCGCTTCAATGGCAAACTAGCAGGTGAAATGATTTTTTTAAACCTAGTTCATAAATCTTTCACTCCAGCTGTCATAATCTTCAAGATTCATCAACTTTGGAGGCTTTGTCATCGTGCCCATCTCATTTTCAAGATTCATATTCTGAGGTGAGTGGTCAACAACTAAATTATCTCCCAGATTTGATTCAATCTCCCCTTGAATGTTATTATTAACAAACGAATTAGTAAAGTCCTCCCCTTGGATAGGTTCAGACTCACTATCACTTGAGTCCTGTGGAGCTACACTAGAAGAAGTCTCTGGAGCATCTGTCATTGATATACTCGATTTAGGCGTGAAGTCACCCTCTTCATCTTCACTGATCACAGTTTGAATCACTTGAGACTCATCTGCATTGGAAAATTCAGGAATATTAAATGATTTAAAGGCACTATCATAATCATATAATATAGCAGGACCACTTGTTGATTGTTGAGGTGTATAACTAGTGATTTCCATGTTAAACACAGCCTCCATTTTACCAGTTTTTAGATTAAAAACCCTTTTATTCGGTGTTCCAGGCATATAGCCTAGGAAGTAACCCTCGTCAGCTAACTCATCGAATTTTTGCTTATCTTTATTTAGCACAATGGTGTAGGGTAACCTAAATGGTTCAGAGCCTTTCAAGTTTGGTTTTTGGTTAAACAATAGTTCGTGACATGTTTTGTTAAATAGGTTAACCGTCAAAACTTTGTTTAGGACATAACAAGTTGTGTTCACATCTTCTCCCTAGAAAAGAACTGGAAGCTTTGAATGAGAAACCATAGTCCTAGCGACTTCAATCAACGTCTCGTTTTTCCTCTCAGCGACTCCATTCTGTTGAGGTGTATAAGGAGCAGAATATTGATGTTCAATTCCTTTGCGAAGATAATAGAGATCCAGAATCTGATTCTTGAACTCCGTGCCATTATCACTCCTTATCCTCTTGATCCGTGCATTTTCCAATTTTGTAAAAAGATCTATCAGCATCTCCGCTGTCTCATCTTTTGTACCTAAAAAGAAATCCCATGAATTTCGTGAGTAATCATCTGTGACAACTAAACATTAGTACTTTCCACCTATGCTCCTTACGATCAACGGACCGGATAGATCCATATGAAGTAATTCATAAGGGGCATCTATAAAATTTACTGTTTTAGACTTGTGAGGTTTCTTATGTTGTTTTCCCTTTTGACATGGAGGACATTTATCTTCCACGTGAAACCTATGCACTGGCACCCTTTCCACTAAACTGTTTTTAATAATATAATTTATTTTTCGGTAGTGGATGTGGGCCAGGCGTCTGTGCCCCATCAAAGACTCAGCCTCAGATGCTTTTGACAATAAACACGCCACCACAGTGGAAGAGTCCTTAGCACCCATGCGCATGACATAAGTGTCGTTTCTCCTTGGCGCTCTCATCACTATCCAATCATCCGGTATCACCAAACTAGGTTTCAACACCAAAGTTTCAGACTTAGTAAAGTGGACCGAGTGGCCCTTGTCGCAGAGTTGAGACACGCTCATTAGATTGTGTTTCAGCTGCTCGACATATTTCACTTTGTCCAATGTGATCTTCCGGTTCGTCACTTTTCCTCGACCTGTAATATGCCCTCCTTTAGCACCTGTAAAATTTACATAACCTCCATCTATACTCTCAAACTCTATCAACAGTCTCGCATCCCCCATCATGTGCCTGGAGCAGCCACTATCAATATACCATAAGTTGATAATCCTCCTTAGCAGCCCCTGCACAACCCAACAAGAATTAGTTAGATCGGGGGACCCAAGCCTTAATGGTCTTGGGTCTTCCAGATTCATCAACTACTGGAACATTCATCCAATATCCCTCACTCCTTATAGGAGTCTTGGATCTTAGACCTGTTGATGGAAATGGTTTTTTTATTTCCATTCGGTCTTTGGTCCTGAGGTTTCCTAAATATGTTTGGACTTTGTGACTGTTGGAAATTTTGGTTTTGGTTCCATGAATTTTGATGATAATAATTTCTAAAGCCATTGTTATAAAAATTTCAACTACCAACATTTTGATATCGAGTTTGATATTGACCTTGACTTCTAAAATTACTTGATCGACCATTAAAGTTATTCATTCTTGGTGAACTACTTCTAGGTCTTTCATATCTACTTGATGCAGATTCAGGCTGAAATCTTTGTTGATTTCTTTGAAAACGAGGAACTTGGTGAGTTCCTTTTTCAGCCTTATCTACACCAACAACAACACTCTGTTGAGTGGTAGCAGATAACTTTGGTGAGTTAGTAACTTTCTTCTCACCATCACCAACTTTTTCTAGTGATTTTTCTCTCTGTCTCTCACTCATATGTGTTTCATTCCATTTGTTAGGATAGCAGCTAGCTACATGTCCCTTGTTGTGACATTTGAAGCACGATCTTCTAGCAGAAGACTTCTTAAATGAAGTCTCTGGTTTAGATTCATCAGGTGACGATGATGATGATGATGCCTTTGAAGGATCTTGTTTAGTTTTCTCAATTTCTGATTTTTCTTTGATTTTATTTTTAGCAAATTGCACATTTGACTCTCTTGTAATAACAGCGGTCTCTTCTTTCATATCACATCCTTTGACAAAATCAATCTTTTTAACAAAAACTTGTTTTTGATTCTTAGGATGTGTATTCTTTGTTTTCAAAACCATTTCTCTGTTATTATCCTTCTTGGCATTCTCAGTCAGATCAACATTTCCTGATGTGGAACTACTAGGTGTAGTTGACACAAAGTCGGTAAGCTCTTCTTCGTCTAGCAAGAAAGAATAGTCATGACCAAGAGGTGGTAGAACTTCATTGAAACCTTTGAAGCCCACACTTGTCTTCTCATTACTCTTCTTCAAGCCATTCATCATGTGTTTCATAACAAAAGATGAATCTCTGAATTGATTCAATTTCTTTTCAAGTTCACAAATTTTCAGTTGTGCTTCTGACAACTCTTTGCATTTTTCAGAAATCTCTTTTGTTTTGTCACTCATCGTATCATGAGCTAAGTCAATAATTTGAAGTTTTTAATTTAATTTACAGGTTAAAATATTTATTTCTTCTTCATGACCTTTAATTTTCTTCAAACATAATGACTCATTTCTTTTTACGAAAAAGTGTGATTATTTTAATTTCAAGAGCTCATTTACAAGACTTTGGTGTTGTTTTGTTAACGTGTCAACTTCACTTTGCAGTTCACCACAGTTTAAGCAAACAAAACTACTAGAGTTAGAATTTACCTCTCCTGTTGATTTGCTTAGATCGGCCATGAAAGCAGCAAAATCAGCTCCATCTTCTTATCAGCAGCATTATGTTCTTCATCAGCTTTTTCAGCTACCATCTCTCGCTCTACCTCAGCATCAGCCTTCACTTCTTCATCAACAACTAGGGCTATCTCAACAATGAATGCCTGTGTGACATTGTAATCAGCCTCCAGATGAACACTCCAATCATAAGAACCTTCTCTAGCAGTAGAGATCAGGGCCTTTGATCCAGTGTTAGTTGATACATTCCTGTTGCTTGAACCATGACCAGGAAAATCTTGAAAATATGAGCTAGAACGAGAGTCGTTGACATTCTCTAGCGAAATGTCTGTAGTTTTGACAATTGTAACACTTCACTTTATATTTGTCAAAACCTACGTTCTTTCCAACAAACTTTCTGCCTGTTCTGTTCATAAACCTCTTCACTCTTCTAGAGATCATGGCCATCTGCCATTGTAAATCCATCTCATCTAGGTCATCAGGGTCAATCTGATCATAATCTTCATCAAACATAGCAGGATCAGATATTCTACCCTGAATGTAGTTCTCATACAAAGCAACGAAAGAAGCAAGCAATGCTAGATGATCTTCAGCAACCTTGACACTAAGAGGCATAGATCTTGTACTTTTGTTACTATTGCTAGCTTGTTGTCTCTTTGTCCCTGACAATCCTCCTGAACTAGCTACAAAGCATACTTCACCATCAGCATTTGTCACAACCTGCTCATTTTCACATGAGAGAAATGCAGTTGCAGTATCACTTGAAGCGTTGTTGGAAGATGAAGGTGTAAGCCCTTTATAAATTCCCGGATCTTGAACCTAATCATATCCAGTTTCCTTCTTCTTCATATTGAGCTCATAAGCTCTCAGTTTCCCAACAACCTCTTCCAAGTCTTTATCTTCATAATCAGCTTCACCCTTTATCATCAAAGTATAAATATCGCACTTTGCAGGTAACGCATCAAGCAACTTATTGTTTATCTCAACATATGTGTCTCCCTCTATGTCATAATTGTCCATTTCTGACATCAGATGATAATATCTTGTGGTAATATCTTCAAGGGACTCATTTCTCATTCCTTTAACACAACAAACTATTTCTTCAGCAAATCAACCTTGTACTTCTTCATATCAAGATTGCCCTCATATCTCTTCTCTAGGGCATCCCACATCTCTTTCAATGTAGTATAACGCTTGAAAGTATGTTTGATGCCATCAGGTAACGACATAATTATAACAGCTAAGGCCTTCTTCTCAGACTCATACATTCTCTTCTCAGCCTCTGACATGTTCACATAGGCAGTGACACGATGTCTGCCCTCAAAGTTATGCGTAGGGTAAACGTACCCATCTTGAATACAGATCCACATCTGTGTGTCCTGATATTCAATGAATGACTGAAACCTATCCTTCCATGTAAGGTAATTCTCTACCTTCAACATCTTTGGAGGTTTGTTAGTCATGCCTGCCTCATGCTCCATTTAGACAATTCATTTAAGTTAGACAATATTCGACATTTTTACCGAACCGGCTCGTTAAAACGTTAAAAATATGTCTGAAATGTGTGATTAACAACTTATACAAATTAGGCTCGTCTCGACGATACAAATCCAATGGTATATAATGTTCGATAGTGATTTTAGGAATTTTCATGCCTTCTTTTTTTGTCCTACAAATCACACAAGTCTAACCGTGCAATCGGTTTTTCAAGATTGTCTATGAATCAAATTCTGTGTATGAAAATGTTTAACTCTGGTTACGTCAGCTGGTTAACTTTCCACCTTTGTGAGTATAACTCGGAACAGTATCGAATTCGAAGCAGTGACTCAGATTAACAATCTGAGATGGTAACTCAGAACAGTGATCCTAGATGCTAATCCTAGATGGTGATTCGGAACAGTGATCCGAAAAGGTATCCGAGATGCACTTTCAATCCGAGATGGACTGTTCTGTTCCGAGATGAAATCTGAGATGGACTGTTCTGATCCGAAATGCAATCTGAGATGGACTGCTCTGATCCGAAATGCAACCCGAGACGGACTGATCTGATCCGAAATGCAATCCTTCTGATCCGAGATGCAACTATTCTGATCTGAAATACTTCTCTGATGATCCGAAATACAACTCTGATGATCCAAAATGCAAGCTTTCTAATCCGAGAGGCTTCGGTTTATCCGAAATACCAACATAAACCCTAAAACAACCGTCAAAACTTCTAACCAGCCTACAAAAACGTCCAAAACTTCAACTTTTTCTACTGTAATGATTCTGAACCGAGCAAAAACAAGAGCCAAAAGCTCTGATACCAATTATGGGTCCCCTAATCCGTGTGGATCTTCATAGAATTGTCTATCCAACCTAGAGTGCGGAATCCCCTAGATCAGATTTCACAGAAAACCGAACAAGAACACGAACACAATCACTTTCAACCTGTCTTCTATTGATTATCAAACACAGGTGTTTACAATCATATCAAGACTCTCTCTCAACTCTCTATGAAGTAATTAGCTAATCCACTAAGCCAACTGGTCAACCTTAACCCTAATGCAAAACTATCTTTATATAGAAACAAGTTTGCAACTAGGCTAGGGTTTCACCACGTGGGCTACTATTGGGTCTAGGCCCAAATCGCCTACCACTCACTATAAAGTGTCTGGTTTAGCCCAATCACTTCTAATCAACTACTACAATACTAAACCCACTAACTATTTATCGTTTCACTAATTACAAGATATCTAAAGACCAAATCTAAGCTGTTGTCACAAATATGCACCAACAACTTTGCTAGAGAATGTTGGTCTTAATCAACTAGACCAAGTGTCACACATCCTAGCCCTAGACCTCAAAATATTGTCCATTATTCCCAATATACCCCTGCTCCTCATATGCAAAACACTGCTCATTTTCCACACCATGCTACCACTGTTCCTATACAATATGTTCAAACCATTATTCCTCAAATTCAATATGTTTAAACCATTGTTCCTCAAATTCAATATGTTCAAGCACCAGCTCCTCAGGTTCAAATTCAACCTGCACAACAAGTTACTCAAACCATTGCTCACGCATAGGTTAACCAACAGAGCTTCTTTACTCAGGTCTTTATTGATTGTAGTAGTTTGCCTGAGGATCTGACTAATGAAAACTTTGCACTAATTGCTGACACTGAAAAGGAACAAAATGAATTTTGATTTATGGCATCAGAGTTTATAGTTAAGGGTGTTAAATTTAAGGAAGTGGAGTCTAAATCTGTTGTGTCTAATGTTCATGATGAAACATGTGTTACAAAAGAAAGTGTTGATGAAGATTTGAAACATCTGTCTGACCCATGGGATGCTAGTGTTTGTGAAGGTGAATCTGATTGTGCCATGATGGCTGCTACTAAGGGGGCTTCTACTTGCCTTGATAATTTATGGTATGTAGATAGTGGAGGCTCCAAGCACATGGCAGGATGTACAGTCGTCTCAAAGACTTCATGCCTCTTGTATCCTAAAAATTCTGAATTTGAACTATATGTTTTCTCTGACAGTAATCTTGGAGGTACAGACAGGGATATGCGCTCAACTTCAGCGGAATGCCAATTCTTGGAAGATCGATTAATCTCTTGGCAATGCAAGAAGCAGTAGACGATCTCGCTTTCTACAGCTGAAGTAGAATATGTAGCAGCATCCGCTTGCTGCTCTTAGGTTTTATGGATGCAACACCAGCTCAAGGATTACGGTTTGACTTATCTAAACACAACAACTTATTGTGATAATGATGCCGCTATCCAAATTGTCAAAAACCTTATTTTTCACTCAAAAACCAAGCACATAAATATCAAAGTTCATTTCATTAATGATTGCTATGAAAAGGGTTTCGTTAAACTTGAGCCCATCCACACCGACGCAAACGTTGCGAATTTGTTCACGAAACCCATTAGCAACATGCATTTTCAAGTGCTTGTGGATCTTCTCAAAATGATTCATTTTCTAACTGAGCATCCTCTATTTGTTTGCCTCGTAAATTTGTTCATTTATATGCACAAATTTAAGGGGAGAAAGATCACCAATATATATATAATTCAAATAGTTTTGCAATGATTGGGAAATGAAATAATTTTTTTGTGATAAAGGTTTTGACTAACACATGTAAGGTTTTGTAGCGGGAATGACTTGGATCGAACATAATATGTTGATAGGTCTAGAGCTCAACCGGATAGTGTAAGCCAAATGATATAAACATAAAGAACTATATATCCAGTGGGTCACACACTTATGGTCTTAAATCCTGGGTTGATAGATTGCAAACGTCTGAGGTTTCGGGTCTTTATGTTGTTGAGTCATTCAAGGATATCTTGGCTGCCCTTCTGCTGCATCTAGATTATATGCTAGCCTAGGTACAATCAGGATATCCTTAAAAGAGGCAAATCAGAATGGCCAAAACCTTAAATGAAAGGAAATCTCATCATGACAGTGAATTCAAACATACCACATAAGGTATTTGCCTAACCCTCGTCAGATACTATTGCTCACTCTGCTGAACGAAAGTACTGACCAGTTCACCAATAGTCTGACGTTGTAAAAGATAAAGGATGATCTCAGTATACTCAACTGCTATGATAAATCGTTGTGCTTACCTTGATCACGGGGGTATGTCATGGAGTGGGACACATGGGTATCATAGTATAATACTATCTTAAGCGTATCATAAAGCAAAAATTAGAAGGTTGAGCTTTAGGTTTAAAATGGATAAGTATATTGGAAATTGCTTAGACCAGTCTAACTCAGCTCACACTGAAAAGTTTTCCTTAGTCGGCTTAAAACGATTTGATCCCATAGCAAGACTGTGTATGTGATTTTATTTGAATGTTTTATTTTTTTATATTTGGTAAAGAGTGGTTGGTTGCTTGGTTAGTTAAATGGTTGATCTTCAAGTTAGATGATTTCTGTCAAGGGATATTAGACTGGCCTGTTGAGTTTTGGAATTAGGCCAATCCAATAGAATTTTTGAAAGTCTAGAAATTGAACAGGTTTTATTGGGGTACCGTTATGGATTGGGCCTTCAAACCCATTCTGGATAGGCCCACTGACCATCTATTCTCCTCTAATTGTTTGGACAGGTCACTGTTCCGGATTGGGCCCAAATAAGGTTGACCAAACCCAATCCGGATTTTGTATGAATCTCGGATGATTGGATCCGGATTGACTTGGGTCCAAAATTTCAAGGCCCAAGCCCATTCCGGAATAGTATATTAATGGATCAGAGGTTTATTTTGGATTATCCACTAAAAAATTCTTCTAAAATCCTCTAATCATCTTCCGGATTCATAATGTTCATATTCATCATAATTTCATACAAATTATATCCGAATTAGGTATAATCTTCTTCTTAATTATAAATATTAAAGGATAATCTTCAAATCTTCAGGATATCTAGCATCTCGGATGGCATCTCGGATAGCATTTCGGATAAATCTTTAAACATATTGGCATTTTGGATTTCATTCCGGATGGATATTCAACCGGAATGGTTGAACTCGGATTCCATCTCGGATGATGTTCATCTGGAATGATGAAAGGTTCATCCGGATTCTTGTTGAACCTTTTTTATTCCAGATTCCAGTGTTTGAACCTTTTAAACTGTCTATGACCCTTCGAAATGAATGTTGACCCTTAACACTGAACTTTAAAATGAACTCCTTTTGACCTGTCAAATTTGTTAGTGACCTCTTACGACCTGTTAGTTGGTTTCTGTCTGATTGTGATTTGACATGTTTATGTTTCTAACAGAAATAGCTAAAGAGGCGTTCGATGCGGTTATGTTGGTGGAGGAGCAGTTTCAAAATCAATCATGTTATTTATCAGATCCACCAGCAGAGTTTTTCCAGGAGTTCAGATCTATGATGGCAGGTTTAAACGATTGCAAGATTTCATACGCCCTTCGAGCCAATCCAGTTATATATCGAGATCGTGTACATGCATTTTTAAAACGAGCTAGATTTCATCTGAGGGGTGCTGATGGTAAGCCATAGATTAGTTCACTGAGTCAGGGAAAGGAGATTTTGGTGGATGAAGCCTGTATCCGAGAGGTGTTGCAGTTTGCTGATGCTGCAGGTGATCCAACGTTATATGCCAAGGAGAAGGTGATGCCTGTCTTAGAAGAAATGAGCTACGAGGGAACCTATCCGCCTTTGCTCAAGAAGTTGTTCCCAGCGTATTAGAGACTATTAGTGCACATCTTTATACAGTGTATATCAGAAAATATAACTTCTCTGGTCATATTTTCGAAAATATGAAGAAGATCTTGGAGCAGTCGAAGAAGAAAATGTTTTTGTTGTATCCTCGGTTCATACAGTTGATTTTGGATGCACGGTACCCTGATCGGGCTAAAGATGCTTCTGATGCCAATTTGTTGAATATGAAGCCGATGGGTCCAACTATTTTTAGGACAATGAAGAAAAATCGATTGACATCAAAGACTATTTTTGTTGCACGGATACCTTTTAGGAAGTTTGGAAAGTTTTGCGAGATCATAGGTCAGGATATTCCAGCACCTTAGCCAGTGAATGCGATGGTGGCTGAGGAACATGATGTGCCAGTGGCAGAGAAAGAAATTGAGATTGAAGACTTGGTCTCTGAGGCAGGTACTGACAATGAAGAAGCTTTGTTCGATTCTATTACATATTTTGATGTTCATCCAACTCCAAAGTTACTAGAACTTACTACAGAGAATTTGGAAGCTCTCATTTCACATTTGAAAGGGATACATGAGCAACAAGGGAATCCTCTTCTTGTGTTGGCTAGTATTGACATTCTGGTTGGTAGGGTCGATTCTGAAGAAGATACTGAAGAAGAAGAGGTACCGTTAGTGAAAAGGCGACGGTCAGAGGTTGTTAAAAAACCAAGTTATTCTGAAGCTCAGATTGGTGATGCTGCTGAAAAACGTGTTACTGTTACATCTCTAGTTACTGTGGCGTTGACTGATACTCTAATGATTGAGCCTACTATTGCTGCTGAACCAACAGTTACTCACATCGCTACTTATTCTACTGTTGTGTCCGTTCCAGCAGATTCTGTGTTAGAAATGATGGATTTTGGTGATAGTTCAATGGGTGCCGGAGGATCAGGGGCTGGTGGTAGTGGTTCAGGTGGTATTCAAGATGAAGATATGGAGTATTCGAGGCGATCAGAGAAATGAGCATTTGATTTCAGCGGATTGGATAGTGATGACGAAGATGTGGATGTTGTTGATTTGAAAAAGAGAGTAATAGTGCTTGAAAAAAAGGTCGTTCATAAAGATGCACAGATTGCTTCGTTGCGAACACGTTTGGATGTCAGGGATCAGACTATTGACCAACTTCAAGGAGATGTTACGATGTTAATGACTATAGTCTTGGATTTGAAGGCGAAACTTGAAAATAAGTTTGGTCATGAATTCTCTGATCCAATTGATGGATGAACGTTGAACATCGTCATCGAGCTGCTGAACAGAGAAAAGCTGACAGAGTAGCTGCCGAACAGCTAGCGGCTGATCGTCAAGCTAGATTGGAAGATTATTTACGTGATCCAAAGAAAAGGTACACTGCGAGTCAGAAATGTCATACTGCTCAAAAGAAAAAACAGATGGTTCTGATGAAAAATGTTTACGTGAATCCGCTTGATGAGAACGTTGAGTTAAAAGATCCTTCCAACCAGCCCGAGAGATATATTATGGAGCTTGGTTCAAGTTATTATAGTAAAGTTGGAAATAAGTCACGAGTGCTAAGTTGGACGTATGATCATGTGAAGAAAATGTGGCTGATCGTCAGACAGGATGGTACATGAGAATACTACTCTAAGGAATCTCAGTTTGAGACCTCGGCAAAGGTTGAACTGACTGGTCTTCTCAGAGCTCCTTATACTGACGAGGATACTAGGGAATGTTGACCAGGGTGGAGGTTTTTTAGGCGATTGGAGCAAGAAGTCCATAATGGATTTAAAATGATGAAAACTGCTTAACCATATCTGCGGGCTGCTAAGGGTGTTCGTGATGCAAGAACTGGTAGACGTTTTAAATCGATGATGTGGCCTCCAATAGACAAAGAACTTGTGATATCGGTTGTTCCGACATATCCGAGAGGTATTATGAAGAATTTTAATTTCTGGATGTACGATCTGAAGGTTGGATGTGTAACGATTGTCACTAAAGAGAAAGCTTTTCGAGTGAATGACGTGGTGGATTTAGTGAGTTTTCATGACGAAGATCTGAAAGTCCTAGCCGCGAATCAAATTCAAACTGCAGAGTTATATAAATTTTGTGCAAAGGATTAGACGGCAGCAGTTGCTGGGATAATAGCTGGGAGAATGGGAGTGGGCGTGCTACCAAAGGATTAAATGTCTAATGTTGTAAACCTAGGGGGAGATTGTTGGGCCCCTAACTAAAGGTTTACACATTAGTGTTACATTTGGGCTAAGTTTAGGGGTTTGGGCTACCTAGAGCCTTATGGGCCCAGGTTGTAACTACTGGGTTATGTGACTAGTATAAATACATGTATTAGGTTAATATTTTGGGGCTAGTTAATTCATTATAGAAAAACCTTGTATTAGACACTATTTTGGTGTATGCAAGTTGTTTTTATCAAAGATTGTTCTTGTTCTTCATTCTAATCTTTATTTCCACAATGGATTAGTCTTGTGATACCGTGTTAGATCCTGTTCGGGATTTACAGTTTTATTTGGTGTTTAGAACCAAAGCTTCAAAAATGGAAAACTCGGACGAGGCACAAAGTAGCCACCGAGAGATTAACTCTAACAAAGCTGAAAACATAGCCATCGATAATGATAATTTCCAAGCTCGCATTGATGCACCTGTGGGAAAAGCCATGGAAAAGCCATGGAGAAATTTAAAGAAATGAGCGCTACTCACTCCAGACCTTTATCAATTCCACCATCCTCAGCTTGTAAGGAGAGCTCAGTTCACTCTTCAAATGCGAAGAGTGAACCAAAGAAATTAGAATAAGCTAATAGGTCCCGTTCTTCTAAAGACGGATGTACCTATAAATATTTCGTCTCCTGCAAGCCCTAAGATTTAATGGGGAAAAAGGAGCAGTAGAAGCCTTGAAATGTCTTAATGAAATGGAAACGATAGGAGATATTAGCGGTTGTGCTGATAAGGATATGGTAAAGTATGTATTACATCAAAGGTGGTTCTCTAATTTGGTTGAAGACTATGGTCCAATCTACAGGTAAGGTACACCTATACAACTTAGGATGGTGTAAGTTTGTTGACTTAGTCAAGGAAACTTACTTCCCACCTCATGAGGTAGAGAAATTAGAGTCAGACTTTCTGACTCTCACAATGAAAAACCTAGACTGTCGGAAATATGTTTCTGACTTCAATTCCCTGTCTAGGTTAGTCTCTTACTTAATCACCCCAGAACCCAAACGCATTACGCGTTCCATTAATGGGTTAGCGCCCGAGATAAAGGGCATGGTAAAGGCTGCTCAGCCTAGTACCTATAGGTCCGCTGTAGACCTATCTCTCTCCCTCACCTTAGATTTAGTAAGGCAAAAGTCGAAAAGTTGATTAGTACTGAAATTGACGGAAAAAGGAAACTAGAGGAAGATAACTCCCAAAGGTTCAAAAAGAAAGGGAAATTCGGGTTCAAGAAGAACCAGCACCCTTCCAATGATAAACCTCTGTGCAATAACTGTTACTACAGGCATTGGGGACAGTGTAGTCTTAATCCACAGACTAAACCTTGTGGTATCTGTAAGAAAAGGGGCATAAGACCCTAGAGTGCAATCTTTCTTAAGAATGTCGTCTGCTACGGCTGTAATGAAAAGGGGCATCTTAAGTTTAACTGCCCTAAGAACCCTAGAAATAATGATGCAAAGCCTAGAGAGGCTAAGAAAGGGAATGCTCGTGCCTTCCAGATGAATGCCAGGGAGGCCGTTAATGACAACAACGTCATAACAGGTACATCCTTCATCAATGACATATATGCTAGAGTTCTTTTTGATTCGGTTTCTTTGACCATAAGTTTAGTAAACTATTAAACTTGCCCATAAGAACTCTAGACATAACCTATGAAGTAGAACTTGCTGATGGAAGTTTCAAAACAACATCTTCCATTCTTGATGGATGTGTTATATCCAATAAGAATCATCTTATTCTTATCTCTCTTGTGCCAATGAAATTGGCGGGGTTTGATGTAGTTTTAGGCATGGATTGGTTATCCCATAACCAAGCCCGCATTGCCTGCAATAAGAAACTCATCGAAATTAAAACCCCATCTGGTGAAGCGATCACCATCCCTGGAGATTCACACTATGGATTGCTAGACAAGGTGTCGTTATTTAAGGCATCCAAGTGTTTGGGGAGAGGTTGTGTCATTTACATGGCATAGGTAACTATCAACGAGCCTAAACCAAATATTGAAGACCTCCCAGTTATTTCGGAATATTCCGATGTCTTTCTTGATGGCAAGTGGAGTTTAGAATTGATATCCTGCAAGGATCAACACCTGTTGCTAGAGCTCCATATCGGTTAGCACTGACGGAAACGAAAGAATTGAAAATTCAATTAGATGAGCTTTTAGAGAAAGGCTTTATTCAGCCTAATTCCTCACTTTGGGGAGCTCCAATTCTTTCCGCTAAGAAAAAGGACAGCTCAATGCGGATGTGCATTGATTACCGTGAGCTAAATAAGTTAACAATCAAAAATCATTATCCTCTGCCCAGGATCGAGGACTTATTCGATCAACTTCAAGGTGCTAGCTATTTCTCTAAGATCAATTTGAGATCAGGATATCATCAGCTGAAGGTTAGGAACGAGGATGTTCCTAAGACTGCGTTCAGGACCCAATATGGTCATTATGAATTCTTGGTGATGCCTTTTGGGCTCACAAATGCACCTGCAGCATTCATGGATATCATGAATAGAGTCTGCAAACCATATCTAGATAAGTTTGTAATTGTCTTCCTAGACGACATACTTATCTACTCTCGTATTCAAGTTGATCACGAGAAACACCTTCGGTGAATCCTAGAATGGCTAAGGCAGGAGAAGCTTTATGCTAAATTTTCTAAGTGTGAATTTTGGCTTAGAAAAGTCTAATTTCTTGGACATGTGGTAAGTGAGCGTGGTATCCAAGTGGATTCCACCAAGATAGAAGCCATAATGAATCGGGAAGTACCCAAAACTCCATCGGAGATTCGTAGCTTCTTAGGATTGGCTGGTTATTATAGGAGGTTCATTGAGAACTTTTCAAGGATAGCCACTCCTTTAACTACTTTGACCCGTAAGAATGTCAAGTTTAACTGGGGTCCAAAACAACAAGAATCTTTTGAAGTTCTAAAACATAAGTTGAGCAATGCTCCTGTATTATCTCTAGCTGAGGGTATTGAGGATTTTGTTGTTTACTGTGATGCTTCGTACACTGGCATGGGATGTGTGCTAATGCAAAAAGGCAAATTGATTGCTTTTGCATCACGACAATTAAAGTTGCACGAAAGGAATTACACCACACATGATTTGGAATTGGGTGCCGTTGTATTTGCACTAAAGTTGCAGAGACATTACTTATATGGCACAAAGTGTATTATATACACTGACCATAAGATTCTCCAGCAGCTGTTCAATCAGAAGGAATTAAACATGCGATAGCGTCGTTGGATGGAAACACTTAATGATTATGATTGCAAAATTCGCTATCATCCCGACAAGGCAAATGTCGTTGCTGACGCCTTGAGTCGCAAGGAAAGGGTTAAGCCCATTAGGATTAACGCCATGAGCATTGAGCTCAGAAATAGCTTGAATAAGAGCTATTAAATGCACAAAAGCAAGCCCTATTAGAGACTAATATTCCTAATGAAGGATTAGGC
Organism: Scalesia atractyloides; assembly: GCA_947069175.1. Classification (NCBI taxonomy): domain Eukaryota; kingdom Viridiplantae; phylum Streptophyta; class Magnoliopsida; order Asterales; family Asteraceae; genus Scalesia; species Scalesia atractyloides. The sequence continues at coordinate 47,530,761 of CAMTDV010000001.1, read as the reverse complement.
AGAACTGTTGATCAGTTAACGCCTAGAAAGGATGGAATCCTTAGATTTAATAAAAGAATCTGGATTCCAATCTTTGGAGGAATTAGAGATCTAATCCTCCAAGAAGCACATAATTCAAGATACTTAGTTCACTCGGGTGGTGACAAAATGTATCAGGATCTAAAAAAGAATTATTGGTGGATGGGTTTGAAGAAATCCATAGCCACTTATGTAGCTAAGTGTCTGACGTGTTTGCAAGTTAAAGCCGAACATCAGAAACCATTAGGACTTCTACAACAACTTGAGATTCCCACTTGGTAATGGGAAATGGTAACCATGGACTTGATTACCAAGTTACAAAAGACCAAATGTGGTAAAGACACGATTTGGGTCATTGTAGATAGGCTGACTAAGTCAGCGCATTTCTTGCCAATTAAAGAAACGTATAATTCAGACAAATTGGCTAAGTTGTATGTGGATAAGATTGTGTTCCTACATTGTGTGCCAATATCTATTGTATCTGACAGAGATACTAGATATACATCTCATTTTTGGAAAAGCTTCCAACAATCTTTAGGCACAAGAGTAAACTTTAGTACGGCTTACCACCCGCGGACGGATGGAAAAAGTGAGCATACTATTCAAACCTTGGAAGACATGCTTAGGGCATGTGTGATTGATTTAGGTGGAAGTTGGGATGACCACTTACCCCTAATAGAATTCTCCTATAATAATAGTTATCATACGAGCATCAAGGCTGCTCCTTATGAGGCCTTGTATGGGAGAAAATATCGAATGCCCGTGTGCTTGACAAAAGTAGGGGAAGGCCAACTATCAGGACCAGACTGGAGACCATGGCTAAGATTGTGCAAATCCGTGAAAGAGTCAAAGCTGCCCAAGATAGGTAGAAGAGCTATGCTGACAAGAGGCTGTTGATATAGTTTTTGTCTGTCGCTTGTTCTTAATTACAATTGTAATTGTACGGTCTTTGCTCAAGTGTCTGTATAGGTTTGGTCATGTCGAATAGATCAAGATATCCTTCTATCTTGATCTAGTATGAAATCTTAGTTTGTCTGTGTTAATCAATTGCATGTGTGCATACTGATAAGTCTTGAAAACGTCGAGTCTGCATACGTTCTCCAAAGATAAGGTTTTAGTGTGAGCAAGATGCTCCGTACGAATCAAGTATTTCATACAAACCACATGATTCGTACGAAATAATATTAAGTAACAAGTGTGTTACTTATTTCGTACGAAATGAGTATTTCGTACGAAACAGTTGACTCATGCCAAATCTCTTGAATGTGTCTCGTGTGAAATAGTGTGTTCCATATGTCTAGAATAGTGTTTCGTACGAAATCTAGACTGATACTATATAAGCAAACATGCACCTCTTAGTCAAGGTTACTGACCAGACTAAAAGAACGAGCTAGCAAACTGATCTTTTGGTGAGATCTCTATGTTACAAAGACACAAGAACACAGCAAGTTTGTTTGAGTCATACGAGCATTGTGTGTATATGTTTGTACTTGTTCTCAATCATTAATCAAGATAGTGAATCTTTGGTTACCCCGTGTTATTTACTTTGCTTTGGTGGCATGCACACTTGGATTCCGCACTTGCGTGTGTGTGATATGAACAAGGGACTGGTTTAACACCATCCGCAGGTGGACCTACAAGTGGTATCAGAGCTTTGGCTCTTTCCTTGTTCCAAACCGGGCTTAGTTGTGTCTGAGCTAGTTTGAAGATTTCTGAAGTGTTCTTGAATCTCTAGCAAAATACTTAAGTTTTGGATAGTTAACTAACTTAAAACTAGTTAAAAATCTGTTGCATGTAGAAAACTGTTATGGTAAAATTTTTCTGAAGAACACCCTTGAAGAAGAAATCTGCAAAAATTTGAATCTGATTAGTTTTGGTAGGGCTGACATTTTCTGACTTGGATCTGGACTTGGACTATGGACTGTTAAAAATCTATGTTTTAACTAAAAGTGGGTAAGACAACCGGTAATTTCGAAAAAGCAGGTCTACACAAGAAAGGAAATTTCTCACCAAACTACTTCTGAAAAGATTCCTCTGAAAAACGCTGAACAAAACATTTGGTGCGACTGAGTTATTTCGTGCGAATCATCTGACCCGCACCAAACACCTGGCTCGCACGAAACAACTGTCTCGCACGAAACAGTTGTTGTTTGTTTTTCATGTTTTTCAAAGCTTTGTGATTTTAAGAATTTGTCATATTTTCAGAAATTGTGAATTTTTAAACGGTAATTATAATTTTGAAACTTTAAACCTTTAAATTTTTCGTAAATCAAGAAAAATGAGTACAAATCCTTGGGATTAGGAGTGTACTACAAGCTAGGAAACTACCTCATGGGCCAAATCGATGATACCTCCAAACGTGTTTACTGCTTGTCAATGGGCTTTTGTTACAAATCAAAACCAAAGCGTTCAAAACCTCCTTCTTAGCGAAAGTGAAACTGGGAGCAACAACCGTTCACCAAAACTAAATCACATGAACGATTATTCTTCATGGAACAATCGTTTCCATACATATATTCTTGGTCATAATACAGAATTGTGGACATGTTTTGTTTCTCCATACAGAGAATCTCTCGAAGACATCGTATTAAATTCTGCATCATTAGCTGAATTAGATGATAATTATAAAAGGGCCTATGATCTTGAAAAGAAGGCCTTTGCAATTCTTACACAAGCACTTCACAGAGACATTTATCATCAATTCTTGCATTGTACATCTACAAAGAGTTTGTGGGACGCTTTAAAAATAAGAGGAGAAGGAAACGCAACAACAAGGAAAGTTAGACATGATCTTTTAAAGAAGGAATTTGAAGGATTTCATTTTATGGAAAATGAAACATTAAATGATATGAAAACTCGTTTCTATAATTTGATGAGTGAGATGCACTCATACAAGGTTCTTGTGTCACAATAGGAGATTGTTACGCGTTTTGTTGATGCCTTACCACCTAAGTGGAATCAATTTATAGAATTGTTAAAACATACATGTGTGATGGATGCGATCAACATTTACGAATTTATTCAGAAACTTGAAAATAAAGGTGAATAAGAAATTCGCAAAGCTAAACGATTTCCGGTTCAGCAAAATCCAGAAATGTATTTTGGTGGCATTAAACCGAGTACAGGTGCAGTTCAACAACAAAAACTTCAAACATCATTCGTGTCAAATACAATTCCATTTTGGGAATGTCCAGTGAAATCTGATCAGTCCGTGGTACAAGTGCTCAAACTTATGAACGAACTTTTGATCCAAAGGCTTTTCTTCCTCAACCTCAAGTTGCCACACCTCAAGTTCAACAACAAGCTTTCTATGGTACAAATTCTCAACCTTCAACTTCAAACACCATCAGAATAGATACATCAAACCTTTCCAAGGTAAGTGTGGAAGTTGCACGAGAACATATGGAGCTTCTGAACAAATTGGTGAGTTCTTACTGTGGATTAGTAGCTGGTAAATTGGTAATGTCAACTTAACCAGTGAAGACTATGCGCAAATTGATAAGGAAGAGATGGAGTTAATTGATATCAAATGGGCGTTCGCAAGTGCAGTTCGTAGAGCAAAAGATTTTATGGAGAGAACAGGAAGAACTGATCTGGAAAGTAACAAAGATACTCCATACGGTTTTGATAAAAGAAAAGTTACTTGTTTCAACTGCAAGGAAAAAGGCATTTTAAAAGAGAATGCAGGAAGCCTCCACAGCAAGGGAATCAATATCCGTTTACCAGAAATCAAGCTGCTAACAACGAAAGAGCAATGGTTCCCGCAAACAATTCCAACCGAGCATTAGTGGTTTAAGCTGACGAACACTGTGACTGGTCAATTCAATTGGGAAACATTGGTTGAGGAGGAACTGCATTATATGCTGAAGTTGCAAAGAACAGTAACGATGAAAAATCTTTCAGAAATGACTAAAGTTCAGGGGACAGCAGCAGATCAAATGCAGCAGAATCGGCTTCTAGTATAGAACAATCTGAAGATGAGGTAGTCACGGAGACTAAACAACAGATAGCAGTGAAGAAGATTCAGAGCTTGAAACTAAAGAACCATCTGATGAATTTTCCAAGCATCTCTCATCAATTGGATATTCAACACTTCGTGCAGCTTTCATGACACGCTTGGATTGTCAATCCAGTCAGGTAAGTCCTGATAAACCTACTGTGTCTAAATATTCTAATCTTATATTTTTTAAAGTAAAATACTTAGAACAGGAAGGTAAATTTGATCACATGAAGAAACATCATTAGAGCTTGATTGTGGATCTAACAAAATGCATCGAGGCAAACACAACTCTTAAGAAAAAGGATAAAGAATTCAAAACAACAATTGACACTTTAAAGAAACATGTTTCTGAATTGTCAAAGAATGTTTCAAGAAAACAAACAGCCATTAACAATTACATTAACATGCTTGAAGAAGCAAAAAAGGAGCTAGCCTGTGCAAAATGTGAACATGACGCAATCAAACTCAAGTTGGACAGTTATTCCAACTCAAGATATGTTTTAGATCACATCATCGAAAGTCAAAAGAAGAAAGATGATGTAAAATGTATAGGTTATCAGGCTTGTCCTCCTCCGGTTAGGCACAATTTCACCAAAATGCCCGATGATGAAGATATGCCACATTTTGAACCCACTGTTTCATTAGACCTAGATGAGTTTAAACCTGATCTAGGGTTCACAAAAGGCACATCTTCAAGTCAAAGCCAACTGGATGACGTCAATTACTCAAAATCAAAGGATAATCAAAATTCTCTCATTATTTAGGATTATGATAGTTCGGATGACGAGTCAGCTAAAGATAAACCTAAACAGTCAAACACGGTAACAAAAGAGGAAAATATACCTCTCGAAAATCACATTATATGTGATCCTTCAACGAAACCGTGTATGACTGCCAATGTCAAGAATGTTAAAGCTCATGTTAAAAACTGTGAAAACATGAATTTGCTTTATAAGTTGATTGGTTCTGACAAAGTTTACTCAAACCAATATTTTCCCATAAAAAATGTCACTCAATCCATGATTGATAAAGTTTTTGAATATTCTACTAGTAAGTTTTTGGGAAATACGAGCACAAAAGTTGTAATAACTAAGCGTGCCCCTACCCTAAAAGATGAAAATAGAAATAAAAATAGAAATCAAAAAAGGAAATCTCAAAACAATCAACGGAAGCAAAATCATGCTAATCAAGGAAAAGAAAAGAGCAAACCAAAGCAAAACAAGAAGAAAATCCCAAAGGTGAAATTCGTGAATTCCAAAGGGACTGATAAAATTGAATCTTTTGTAAACAAATCCAACACGGATTTTGTTAAACAAAGAAAAATTTCATAGCAAAACAATCAGAACAACCACACACAACATGCACATTGTTGTGATGAAGGAACAAGTACCTCAAGATCACGAAGTTCATCATCAAGATGTCAATCTCATCATACTCCGAGGTTTGTTGAGCGGAGATCATGTTTTGAGTGTAGTAAGTATGGACACATCATCAAAAATTGTCCATATCTTACAAAAGGAAAAGCAAAGGTTGCTGCACCCCATGGTAAACGTTACCATACAAAATATGTTTCATCAAAACAGGACCCTCGTCTTGTTAAACAAGGAAAAATAAAATAGAGAAAGAAACAACAGAAGATGGTTGAAAAGGTTTTGAAACCAAAGGTTGTCCAAATAAAATCAGATGTTAAAGTTTACAAACAAAAACAGATTTAGAAACCAAAACCGGAAATTGTTTTAGGGGGAGCACAATCCATTCCGAATGATCGGAAAAACAAAGTATCAATTGTCGATGATGTCGGACGACCCAAGTCAACAATAACTCAGGTCCCCACCTCCAACTAATCTTTGTTGAGTGCGCAGGATGTTCTAGGAGGAACTATTGATAATTTTAGGACTGTTGATAGGGGAGCATCCAGGCACAAGATAGGTAACATACGGCTCCAAAATACTGTTATATTCAGGAGTTGTTGCCTTTGTTGGAGAGAAGAATGAAAGGATAACATTGAAAACTTCGACAAGATGAAAAACAACTAACAATTTGTTTGTTTAAAGCTTCTATCAGATCCACAGGATAGATTCAATAGAAATGTATGCACCTGCAGCACAATGGAAGATTATCAAAGAATCATGTCTTATATCTTCCAGAAGAAAGAAAAAGCTTACAAGATGATCGTGCAATATACATTTCTCCAAGGGTGTGATTGAAGAAAAGTGTTTGTTTAAACAAATCAACTGGGTGTGTGGATGCCTTAGCATGGTTTGAACAACCGCACACTACTTCTCAAGGAGAAAAACAAAGACCTTTGCTCTCCTGACCAAACACATTGATACAAAATATCACCTCACACGTGATTGTTTCTATATGAAACGTATCATTGTTGTTGATTCACGCCAATTACCACATGCCAGCTTTTCACTTCCAAATCTCAATAAACCATTCTTGTTAACTTAATTTTTGGTAAATGGCATCGAGGTAAAACATGAGTTATCAAGGTAAAACATGAGTTAATCCACATCGGAAAATCATTTTTCTAAATATTTTTCTTCAAAGACAATCCAAAAAGGTATATTTAACTGTCTAAATCTACTTTTTGCATTGTAGGGGGAGTAAATTTCCAGAAAAATATAAAAACTTGAGAAAAACAAAAATGAGTTTCCTGGCGAGAAAAAGAGAAAATGATAGCAAATTAGTGGTCTGTTAAAACCACTTTGAGCTTAAAATAAAAATGATAAGTAGCTCTATATTCAACGTATCGGTAGGCTCACAATCATTTTAAATTGTGCACAGGGTGATATAAACATAATCGACTGAAGACCAGGTGGGAACCATTCATTGGCATATGGTCTTGGTACCGGAATTTCGTTTGATAGTGTGCCGAGGTTCTGAGATATACGGTCTTTATGCTGGCTTATCATCTGGGTATCATGGTTGAATCTTTTGCCGAAAAATAACAGTGGCGCAAGTCTAGAACTTCCATGATACCATACATACATGTACATACTACATACGACCATCAAATAAGTGATAAAAATATCACATGCCCAAAATAAGTGATAAAATATCACAGCTTGTTGCGGGAGCTAAGTTCTCTCTCTGTCGGTACGATGGTACTAACCTGTTCACGGACTTACTCCTGTGCCTTGCATCCATATGAAAATCAAGTTCCCCATCAATAAGTGATTAAATCACAAAGGGCTTGTTTTCAATCAAAAATAAGTGAGTATCTCACATCATTCATAGACGTCAAAACAGATGATAAAGCAGTATACTCACCGGTAAGATTTTCTCTCGTCCATATCATGATACGGGAATATGTCGTGAAGTGGATAAACACCGGTCGGTAAGTATAAATCAGACATTAATCGTATCCCCTAACCACGATTACATCTGATAAGTTGAGTTTACGTGGATAACAATACCGATAATTGATATTGGATACTTATCTTAATTCTATCTAATCAAACAACAAGTGTGTTTGGACAAACCGTATACTAATATGATTCCTCGAAATTCGCAAAAGAATGTCTGTAACTATTTATTTGATATTTTCCGTCCTTACCTATTAAAATTTTGCAAAAAGCCAAAAGGATTTTGCTTCTAGTTTATTTTTGATTAACCGATGTTGGAACTCAAGTCTATCCTATCTTAAATCCTGATTATAAGCCGGAAAACAACTGCATCTTCATTAATGGTCAAAGTTGACAAGCTTTAAAGTTTAACAATTTAAAAATTAAGCAATCTTAAAAACTTTTAAAGCATTGTCAGTTGATAGTTGAATAAGAATTAGTCTCTTATGTGTCTTTTGCTAATTCTGATTAAAACCAACCCTTTGTAAAATTTTCAAGTGAAATTTCTCTAAGGTTGTTTACATCCCTATATTTGTTCTCATTATGCGTTTAGCCTTGTTGTGTGTGGAGATAATGTGACATCCCGGTTTTTCAGGTATCTTAAACGCGCTACTTTACGGTTATTGACTCCTACGCTGATTTAATTCGGAGAATTAAATTACACGCTCGCAATAACTACGCTAACTTTGTGAATCTATAGGGTGAATCACGTGCTATATGTTGTTAGACGAATTGTATCTGAATTACGTGCTAATGTTATTAGACGGGTTGTACCTAAATTACGTGCTATGTGTTATTAGATGTTTGTGATTTAATATTTTATAAACTCCATGTCGCAAATACTATTTTAGTAAATAATATTTTAGTAACTTCTATTTATAAACCGAACCAAGCTTGTGAAACGTTTCGACTTCGCGACCAAGCAAACCCAACCCGCCACCCACATCGCCTTGCGGCCCAAGGAAATAACACAAACTTGAGGCCCAAGCCACTTACCCAAATCGCCCCCCCCCCCTTTCCCCCTTGTTATATATAAATGTATGTATGCATGAGATGTTTAAAAGAAAACACAAAACCCTAATCCCTAGAAGGAGGTCGACGACAGCCCCCCCCTCTCACGGTCGCATTTCTACTCCCGGATTGGTTCCAAGCTTGTCCCAGTTCGCTAATCATCATCGTTTCAAGGTTAGGGTTTAATTGTTTTGCGATTCACATTATGGTTTGTGAAGTCTTGATCATGATTATGTGTTTGTAGGATTATTAGTATGAAAAAGTGTGGTAATTTATGATTAGTTCGGATGAATGTGCGAATCTTTGGGTTGTGTTGTTATGTTGAATACTAAAATCGTAGGCTGCGTTTCAGCGATAAAGATCATGATAAATATTTAGGGTTTGCATGAATATTGATATATATGATGATATTTGACAAGTCAACCTGTTGTTAATCATTATTACTAAGCGTCATGATCGTTTAAACATGTTCTAATGCGATAAAAGTCGAAAACAGTTTGCTGATTGACATTTACAGCCAACTTCAATTGGCTGTAACCTGATCATTATTTATCGAAAAGTGGATTTTCTGAAGCCTAAAACGTGCATTTTTTAAAAACGCTTCTAATGGCGCCAGATTCATATTTTTCTGAGATCGTTTGCTATGTTTAAGTGGTCATTTAGTAAAGCAGCTGAAGCTGCGTAATTTCTGCAGAATTTGCTGGTTGTTTATCGAGTCAGATCTCATAATCTGTAGGGAGTTAGGTCACGAAATTTGTACAGTAACTGGAGACGGGAATTTCGCGAAATCTCCCTCTGGAATTTTTTTAATTGGATGAACCATAATTTTTAAATAATTTTTCTCGTCGACTGCAGTCAGAAAGCGACGAATTTGACTGCAGCCTAGTATATAAATGCTTATGAATAATTGGTAAAGATTTAGGGTTTGAAAATTTTACACCAAATGCTACAGTCTACTTGACATCTCCTGTTAAAACATTGGAATTTTTAGAACGTTGGAACTTTTTATAAAAATCCTCGAAAACAGCCCAGTTATGAGCGTACAAGCCGAAACATGATAACTTGCGTTAGTGTGTACCAAAGTGTTGTATGAGTTAATCTGTGTTTATGAAAAGTTGGTTTGATCATTATTTTGTATGATGATACTTTGCATGCATGATTATGGTTTCGAATTGGTTATCACGTGTGCCGCACTGTGTGTTAGTTATGCGTAGGGTTTTGTATCAGTGTGTTCACACACTAACTTTAAATCGGTTGACATGTTAGGACGCGATTCGCGGTCCCATCATTTGATTCTTTTGCGTTATTCTAACCGAGCAATTTAAGGTGAGTTCACGGCCCCTATTTTATCCGGTTTTGAACAACATGGGGAGAAACATGTATACGCTCTAAAACATTGTGAATAGTAGCTTCACACTAGTGGGGCACGTGGTTTTCTAATATATACAAAATATATATACAAAGAGTAAAAATATAAATTAAAAACTAACAAAAAAAAACTAAACATGTTTAGGTTTTATGATCAAATTATTAAAAACCAAAATTTTATTACAAAATTAGAAGAAAAACACTAAAGTTGTTTATGAATAAAAATCTTTAAAAACAAAACAACAAAAACAAAATACCTATTACTATTCATTCCAATTACGTTATGCGAAATTAACGTCGTTAAACTATTCGGTAACTAAGTTACTGTTAATGTACGTTATGGTCACTAAGTAGCTTTATCACGGAAGTCCTCAACCAACTCTCGGATCGATAGTATTGGGTTAGATAGCGGGGAAATTATGGTAGTACTACTGGGCCCGACAAGCCCCACCCGAGCTAGTCACGCTAGCCGACCGGGAATGGTCAACGGGTGATTAATTTGGCCTAACTTTCGCCATGGTCAGTGATAGACCTTGCAACGCTGAGGCAACAACAGTCAGCTTCGATCGCGAACTCTTATGTGACGTAACTTTAGGCTCGCTACCTACATGTTAACATTGAACTTAATTACGAACCAACATTATTATTCTGGGTTAGGAATAATGGAACTATGTAGTTATCCCGGGTTAGGGATAACGGGGAAAAACAAACTTTTAAACCGAACTTGTGAACTTATAAAAACCTGTGAACTCCCTCATCTTTAATGTTGACACTTGTTTCTTTACATGTTTCTCAGGACGCTAGGAGCGCTAGGTGCACTCACTTGCATTTGATCAAGACATTTTTATCGAGTCTTATTTATGAATAATGTTTGGGATTTTTGGTTTTGGCGTTTGTGTTGGCGCCCGTTACTTTACTTTAATGCTTCCGCTAAACTTTGAAACTAAGATATTTTGAAAATGACTATGAATGGTTAAACAAATGTTTTTGGAAAACGTTTAAATAAATCATATGGAGTCGTTCGATACTGCTAGTGTCTGAGATTCTGGTTTGATCACATGCCTTGCGGTAAAACTCCGCAAGTGGAAATTGAGGGTGTGACAGATTGGTATCAGAGCCTGTAGCTATAGAGAACCAGGTTTGCATTTAAAAGTAGACCTAAACTATAACTGTTACACGACACTAGACTTAGTTGGCACCGAATTGTGATATCTTGTTGTGTGTTATACTACAATTGTTCTGTGTGAGATATATATGTATGAGTAAATTGCACAAAACATCCTTTATGTTTCCTCTAACTTGAAGGTTTCAGCCTTAATGTTTAAAACTTGCCAAAAACAACCTTTACGTTTATTTTTGTTGCCAATTCAGTCCTTTCTGACTAACCAAGTTAATTATCCTAGTTTAATTCCCTCACATGCTTAACATGTGAGGGTATATTTGTCATTTTAGGTTTGTTTTTTTCTACAAGAACCCTTCTCTCTTCTACTCACACACAAACACACACAGACCATTCATCTCTCTCTGCCTTCATCTACCACCACCACCACACACCGCCACCACCTCATCTACCACCGTCCACCTGCCACCACCACAACCAACAACCACCGTCAAGCACCACTGCTCCCTGTCTCCTGCCGCGAAGCCAAGCACCACCGCACCACCTCCGCCATAGCACCACCGCCATCAAAACCCACCACCGCCATCGTCTCCTGCCGCTCCCCCTCTCTCTATGTCTCTCTCTCTCTTTCTTCTTTCTCTCTCTCTACGATCTCTCTCTCTCTTCTTTCTCTCTCTCTCTACGGTGGTGATGTATCAGATGGCGGTGGTGGTGGTGGCGGTTGAAGATGATGGTGGCGGAGTTATTTGGGGGTTTTGGGGGTTTTGTCGGAGGTGGAGGTGGTGGCAGAGGAGGTGGTGTCGGAGGTGGAGGTGGTGGCAGAGGAGGTCAATCATCTTCTTCCTGAATTTATGAAATTCAAACCTTCAAAAATCCATCACAACCACAATCATCTTCATCTGCAACACTCACCATGATTCTCACATAATATAAACCCTAATTCCGATTGCTCACTGTACAAGTCATTCGTCGATTCATCATCACAATTTCTTCGAAAACCCTAGCGTATGTATACATGCGTATATACTCACGGAAGATGAAGACCGTTTGCAGCAAAAATCTCGATGTTTTTGATTTTAAACTGGATGATCCTCCTAGAATGCGATTGAGAAGTATACGTTTCTCGAAACCAGTATAGTTTATATTAATTTATATGATTTTTAGGATTCATGTGTATATGTAGGTTTGAATTCTGTGTTTTTGAGTTTGTGTTGACCGTGTAGTTTAGATAGTTGAATGTTGTTATGAGATGTGGATTTTTTATTAATTTTAGTGTGATTTTTGTTTTAAAACATGAGTATTTGTGTTTGTATAGATGTGAATTTTGTGTTTTGAGTTTGTGTTGACTGTTGGTTAATCTGTGTGTGTGTGTGAATTTTGTATTTTTGAGTTTGTGGTGACTGTTGTTTAATGTGTTATTTGGGGGTTTTATCGGAGGTGGAGGTGGTGGCAGAGGAGGTGGTGTCGGAGGTGGGGCAGAGTAGGTGGTGTGATGGCGGAGGTGGTGCGGTGGTGGGTTTGCGGTGGTGCTTGTGTTCGCGGCAGGACAGGGGGCGGTGGTGCTTGACGGTGGTTGTTGGTTGTGGTGGTGGCAGGTGGACGGTGGTAGATGAGGTGGTGGTAGATGAAGGCAGAGAGAGATGAATGGTCTGTGTATGTTTGTGTGTGAGTAGAGAAGAGAAGAGTTTTTGTAGAAAAAAAAAAACCTAAAATGACAAATATACCCTCACATGTTAGGCATTTGAGGGAATTAAACTAGGATAATTAACTTGGTTAGTCCGAAAGGACTGAACCGACAACAAAAATAAACGTAAAGGTTGTTTTTGGCAAGTTTTAAACATTAAGGCTGGAACCTGCAAGTTTGAGGGAACGTAAAGGATGTTTTGTGCAATTTACTGTATATGTATATTGTGACATACGTAACTCGTAACTAACTACACCAACCCAGCAGGCTATGTCATCATCATCATCATCTGACAGATCTCGACAATCAAGGGCGCCGGGGAAGGCACCCATGGTCGAACCCTCACCACCTCGTGACGTGGAGACACGCTCAGGTGCTAGGAAATGACTCGCTCTAGGAGGGGAGTCCTCCTCCCGTCCGACCAACGCTATACCGGTCGAACCGGTCAACTCTTTAGGAGTGGGGGACGATCTAATTAGAGATGTGTTAAGGAAACAACAAGAACAGCTAGAGAGAATGCAGGAGACTATCGAAGCACATGGATGGATGATACGTCAGCTAACTGGTAAAACTGGAGAGCTCGAGGAAGAGCAATATGAGAATAAGAAAGCTCGAAACACTTTAGCTAAGGACTTTCGTGCTGAGCGGCTGAGGGCTGACTGGCTCGAAGACAGAGTTCTTGAGTCCAGTTGGAGGATTCAAGAACTGGAGCAGAACCAAGCACCACCTATCCCCGTACCCGCACCAGCACCGGCCCCTCCAGCGCCGGTAGAGGACGAAGAGGAGGATCCAGAGGAAGACCCAGAGGAGAATCCAAAGGAAGACTCGGAGGAGGATCCGGAGGAAGAAAAGCCAGAACAGGACCCGGTTGTTGAAGCTGAAAACGCCACAGAGGTTGACGGCAATGATAGTGACTTGGGAGATGGAGATATAGATCACAAACTCGTCTCGCCAATCTCCGTTTTGTTTCCTTTAGTTTGTTTGTTTCCACTTATGTTTGAACTTGAAAATTTTATAATTAAACTGAGATGTTTGGTTGGTATTTTGTGAGACATTGCAATTTATTTAATCGAATGTTCCTTTTGATTGTTTAATTTGTGTGGTTGACATAATTTGTGTGATCATTGAAGTGTGGAATATGATAACTATATTGGATATATACTTATCGGTGTGTATTCTTGTTGTCTTGTGAAGATCTGAAATGGCAACTGGTCACCACGAAAACCTCAACATGTCAACTGAAGAATTGGCCGCTTTTATCCAAGAACACGTGAATGCTGCTCTGGCAGGTGTTCAAAACCCACCCGCAGGTAACCATTATTATATTGTCATGGGAAAATCTAATAGTTGGGCTAGTAGACTTTCTCGCTGACTACCTATCCTCTATCTTCAGGAGGGGGTCTTAACCAAGATGTTCCTGGATGCAAAACCGAGCAAGTTCACGGGCGTTGAAGGACCCATAGGACTGGTCCGTTGGATTCAAAAGTCTGAATCGGTTTTCAAGATGTGCAATTGCCTTGAAGCTAATAAGGTCAAGTATGCTGCCTCAATGTTGGAAAATGGGGCATTGACATGGTGGAACGCAGAAGTCCAAACGCGTGGACTTCTTGCGGCGAACGCAATGGCCTGGACCGAATTTAAGGCCCTAATCAAGGAGGAATACTGTCCGCGGGACAGAGTTCAACAGTTGGAACAGGCGTTATGGAACCACAAGATGGTCGGGTCAGAAATTGAAGCGTACACAGCGAGACATCATGACCTGGTGTTCCTTTGTCCCGATTTGGCCAACACCATCGAAACGACTTGAGTTTTATCTTGGGGGTCTGGTCCCTGAGATCCAGGGCATGGTAATGTCTAGCAACCCTATGACAGAGCATCACGCGATTAGGCTGGCGCATAAACTCATCGATAAGGCGGTGGAGCAAAGGAAGTTACCACCTAGGGGTGCAACCGAAATTGTCCCTGACAACAAAAGAAAATTTGAAGACTCCCCTGCTCGACAGTCTTCATCAGCCCAGCCACAACAAGGAAACCAGAAGCGGTCCAACAACTTCAACAACAATCGGGGTCATAGCAATCAGTCTGCCAACAACACCCAGAACTCGAGCGGCTATGCGGGTCGAAAGCCGCAACGTAACTGTTGTAACCTCCATCATCACAGCCCTTGCGCCGGAAATCGCTGCAAACGATGTGGCAAAGCGGGACACGCGGCAAAGGATTGTCGCGGGGAGATCATGTCTCCACAAAATCAGAATCAGCACCTGGGTCAACAGCAAGGTAATAACCGAGGATGCTATCAGTGCGGTAGCACTGCCCATTTCAAGCGAGACTGCCCGCAGCTTCGCAACAACAACAATGGTGGGAACAACAGCAACAACCACAACAACAATAACAACAACAACAATAAAAACAATGGCAACAATGGAAATGGTGGCACAGGAGGTGCCAAAGGTCATGCATTCACGTTGGGCCGTGGAGAGGCCAGAAACGACTCGAATGTGGTCACTAGTAAGTTTCCCCTTAACGATCATTTTGCTACTGTACTTTTTGATACGGGTACGGATAAGAGTTTTATATCTAAGTCTTTTAGGAAGAACCTAAATCTCACGACTAAACCCCTAGAGACCCCTTACGTCATAGAAATGGCCGATGGTAAATATGTAGATGTGACCCATTTAGTAACCGGCTGTCAACTTAAACTCGCGGGTCACACATTTACCATTGATCTGATGACAACTACCCTGGGTAGTTTGACGTGGTAGCCGGAATGGACTGGCTATCCGATGTCCGAGCTGAATTTCTCTGTTTTGAAATAGCTATCCGTATTCCGCTCTCTAACGACGAAGTCTTGATGGTGCAAGGCGAGAAGGCAGGCGCCGTCACAAACATCATCTCTTACATGCAAGCTCAGAAGTATCTTCGGATAAAGAATTCCTTCGCTTTGCTCGCATTAGTCACCGAGCAGCCTAAGGATGAGAAGCGGATTGAAGATATCCCGTCGTCCGTGACTTTCCTGATTTTTTCCAAAGGAGTTACCTGGTCCTCCACCACATCGACAAGTGGAGTTTGAAATCGAATTAGCTAACCATGCGACTCCTATCGCCACGGCCCCGTACCGCTTAGCTCCAGCAGAGCTGCAAGAGCTGTCTACCCAACTTCAGGAATTGTTGGAAAAAGGATTTATCCGACCCAGTACTTCGCCATGGGGAGCTCCGGTCCTTTTTGTCAAGAAGAAGGACGGGACCTTCCGCATGTGCATCGACTACAGGGAACTTAATAAGGTTACCGTCAAGAACCGATACCCATTACCTCGCATCGACGATCTTTTCGACCAGCTTCAAGGGTCAAGCTACTACTCCAAGATTGATCTACGGTCCGGTTATCACCAGCTACGTGTCAGGGAGGAGGATATCTCCAAGACGGCATTTCCCACTCGGTATGGCCATTATGAGTTCTGGTTATGCCCTTCGGTCTTACCAACGCACCCGCGGTGTTCATGGACCTCATGAACCGCATGTGTAAGCCGTACCTCGACAAGTTTGTCATCGTATTCATCGATGATATACTCATCTACTCTAAGGGTGAAGAAGAACATGCTAAGCATCTGCGATTATTGCTGGAACTACTTCAACAGGAGAAACTATATGCCAAGTTTTCGAAGTGTGATTTCTGGATTCGGGAAGTTCAGTTCCTCGGGCATATCGTGAATGAAAAGGTATACACGTTGATCCCGCCAAGATCGATGCTATCAAGAACTGGGAAGCACCCAGGACACCGACAGAGATCCGCCAATTTTTGGGTTTGGCTGGGTACTACAGACGTTTCATCGAGGGATTTTCCAAGATCGCACAACCACTTACCACTCTCACTCAGAAGGGCACTAAGTATGCTTGGGGTGACAAATAGGAAGCAGCATTTCAATTGCTGAAACAGAAGCTTTGCAGTGCGCCCACTATGTCCTTGCCAGAGGGGACAGATGATTTTGTGGTATATTGTGACGCTTCCATTCAGGGATTGGGATGTCTACTCATGCAACGTGATAAGGTCATCGCGTATGCATCCCGACAGTTGAAGGTTCACGAGAAGAACTACACGACACATGACCTGGAATTGGGAGCAGTTGTGTTTGCACATAAGATTTGGAGACACTATCTATATGGAACAAGGTGCACAATTTACACGGATCACAAGAGCCTCCAACATGTTTTCGATTAGAAGGAGTTGAACATGCGACAGCGTCGCTGGGTCGAACTCCTGAACGATTATGAATGCGCCATTCGGTATCACCCGGGTAAAGCTAACGTGGTAGCTGATGCCCTCAGTAGGAAGGAGCACTTGAAACCTCGTCGGGTACGAGCACTACAGTTCACAATTCATTCTGGGTTACCCGAACAGATACGCGACGCACAGCTAGAAGCAGTTAAGGAAGAGAACATCAAGGTCGAATCTGTGGGAAAGATGGAACGCGATTGGGAAGTGAAACCCAATGGTGCCCGGTATTTCATGAATCGTATATGGGTACCTCCCTACGGAAACCTCCGGAAGCTAGTTATGGACGAAGCTCACAAATCCCGATAATCTGTCCATCCTGTTTCGGATAAGATGTATCAAGACCTTAAAGCCATGTACTGGTGGCCCGACATGAAAGCGGATATAGCCACCTACGTGAGCAAGTGTTTGACTTGTGCGAAAGTCAAGGTGGAATACCAGAAGCCATTAGGGCTACTTCAACAACCTGAGATCCCAGTGTGGAAATGGGATCAGATCTCGATGGACTTTATCACTAAACTCCCGCGAACTCCGGGTGGTTGCGATACCATCTGGGTAATCATGGATCGTCTAACTAAGTCTGCACACTTCCTAGCGACCAAAGAAACTAATAAGATGGATAAATTTACTCGCATCTACGTTAAGGAAGTAGTTTCTTGGCACGGAGTGGCAACGTCCATCATTTCAGACAGAGATGCTCGTTTCACGTCCAACTTTTGGCAGTCACTTCAGAAAGCATTGGGTACGCGCTTAGATATGAGCACAGCTTACCACCTTCAGACGGATGGTCAAAGTGAAAGGACCATTCAGACCTTGGAGGACATGCTTAGGGCATGCGTCGAAGACTTCGGGAACAGTTGGGAAATCCATCTGCCTTTAGTGGAATTCTCGTATAACAACAGTTACCATACGAGTATTCAGGCAGCACCATTTGAAGCATTGTACGGTCGCAAATGTAGATCACCGGTCTGTTGGGCAGAAGTCGGTGACAGTCAACTCACAGGTCCTGAGTTGATACTTGAGGCTACTGAAAAGATTGTGCAAATCAGAAATCGCATGGCAGCAGCACAAGACCGACAGAAAAGCTACGCTGATCAACGACGCAAACCGCTCGAATTTCAAGTAGGTGATCGCGTCCTACTGAAAGTGTCACCCTGGAAGGGTGTAATTCGTTTTGGGAAACGAGGCAAACTAAATCCACGGTACGTAGGCCCATTTGTGATTTCGAAGCGTATCGGGCCCGTAGCTTATCAGTTAGACCTTCCTGCCGAACTCAGTGGAGTTCACAACGTTTTTCATGTGTCCAATCTGAAGAAGTGCCTATATGATGAGACCCTAGTCATTCCATTGGATGAGATTCAAGTGGATGAGCAACTGCATTTTGTGGAGCAACCTATCGAGGTCATGGATCGTGAGGTCAAGACTCGAAGGCACAGCAAGATACCGATCGTCAAGGTTCATTGGAATTCTAAGCATGGACCGGAGTTCACGTGGGAAAGAGAGGACCAAATGAAAAGCAAATATCCACACCTCTTTGCAACTGAGCAGCAATCTGACGTTGCCACCAACTAAATTTCGGGACGAAATTCTTTCAACATGGGGATGAAAAAGATGTGACAGCCTGGGATTTACTTGTACCATTCTAACAAACTGAGCTTTTGTGTGTTGCTTTCTAAACCGCGTTTACTCAATTTTCGGGTCGAAAATTCTTTCAACATGGGGATAATGTGACATCCCGGTTTTTCAGGTATCTTAAACGCGCTACTTTACGGTTATCTACGCTGATTTAATTCGGAGAATTAAATTACACGCTCGCAATAAGTACGCTAACTTTGTGAATCTATAGGGTGAATCACGTGCTATGTGTTATTAGACGGATTGTATCTGAATTACGTGCTATGTGTTATTAGACGGGTTGTACCTAAATTACGTGCTATGTGTTATTAGACGGGTTGTACCTAAATTACGTGCTATGTGTTATTAGACGTTTGTGATTTAATATTTTATAAACTCCATGTCGCAAATAATATTTTAGTAACTTTTATTTATAAACCGAACCAAGCTTGTGAAACGTTTCGACTTCGCGACCATGCAAACCCAACCCGCCACCCACACCCCCTTGCGAACCACACACCTTGCGGCCCAACGAATTAACACAAACTTGAGGCCCAAGCCACTTACCCAAACCGCCCCCCCTTTCCTCCTTGTTATATATAAATGTATGTATGCATGAGATGTTTAAAAGAAAACACAACCCTAATCCCTAGAAGGAGGTCGACGGCACCCCCCTTCTCACGGTCGCAATTCTACTCCCGGATTGGTTACAAGCCTGTCCCGGTTCGCTAATCATCATCGTTTCAAGGTTAGGGTTTAATTGTTTTGCGATTAACATTAGGGTTTGTGAAATCTTGATCATGATTATGTGTTTGTAGGGTTATTAGTATGAAAAAGTGTGGTAATTTATGATTAGCTCCGATGAATGTGCGAATCTTTGCGGTTGTGATGTTAAGTTGAATACTAAAATCGTAGGCTGCGTTTTAGCGATAAAGATCATGATAAATATTTCGGGTTTGCATGAATATTGATATATATGATGATATTTGACAAGTCAACCTATTGTTAATCATTATTACTAAGCGTCATGATCGTTTAAACATGTTCTAATGCGATAAAAGTCGAAAACAGTTTGCTGATTAACATTTACAGCCAACTTCAATTGGTTGTAACCTGATCATTATTTACCGAAAAGTGGATTTTTGAAGCCTAAAACGTGTATTTTTGAAAAAATCTTCTAATGGCGCCAGATTCATATTTTTCTGTGGTGGTTTGCTATTTTTAAGTGGTCATTTAGTGCAGCAGCTGAAGCTGCGTAAATTCTACAGAGTTTGTTGGTTGTTTATCGAGTCAGATCTCATAGTCTGTAGGGGGTTAGGTCACGAAATTTGTACAGTAACTGCAGATGGGAATTTCCAGAAATCTCCCAGTGGAATTTTGTTAATTAGATGAACGATAATTTTTAAATAATTTATCTCGTGGACTGCAATCAGAAAGCGACGAATCTGACTGCGGCCTAGTATATAAATGTTTAGAAATAATTGGTAAAGATTTAGGGTTTGAAAATTTTACAAAAAAATTCTACAATCTAATTGACATCTCCTGTCAAAAAATTGAAAATTTTGGAACGTTGGAACTATGTTATAAAAATCCTCGAAAACAGACCAGTTATGAGCGTACAAGCCGAAACATGATAACTTGCGTTAGTGTGTACCAAAGTGTTGTATAAGTTAATCTGTGTTTATGACAAGTTGGTTTGATCATTATTTTGTGTGATGATACTTTGCATGCATGATTGTGGTTACGAATTGGTTATCACGTGTGCCGCACTGTGTGTTAGTTATGCGTAGGGTTTTGTATCAGTGTGTTCACACACTAACTTTAAATTGGTTAGGACGCGATTAGCCGTCCCATCATTTGCTTCTTTTGCGTTATTCTAGCCGAGCAATTTAAGGTGAGTTCACGGCCCCTATTTTATCCGGTTTTGAACAACAGGGGGAGAAACATGTATACGCTCTAAAACTCTATCTTTTACGTTATGCGAAATTAACGTCGTTAAACTATTCGGTAACTATGTTAATGTTAATGTACGTTATGGTCACTAAGTAGCTTTATCACGGAAGTCCTCAACCAACTCTCGGATCGTTAGTATTGGGTTAGATAGCGGGGAAATTATGGTAGTACTACTGGGCCCAACAAGCCCCACCCGAGCTAGTCCCGCTAGCCGACCGGGAATGGTCAACAGGTGATTAATTTGGCCTAACTTTCGCCATGGTCAGTGATAGACCTGGCAACACTGAGGCAACAACAGCCAGCTTCGATCGCCAACTCTTACGTGACGTAACTTTAGGCTCGCTACCTATATGTTAACATTGAACTTAATTACGAACCAACATTATTATTCCGGGTTAGGAATAATGTAACTATGTCGTTATCCCGAGTTAGGGATAACAGGGAAAAACAAACTTTTAAACCGAACTTGTGAACTTATAAAAACATGTGAACTCACTCATCTTTAATGTTGACACTTGTTTCTTTACATGTTTCTCAGCACGCTAGGAGCGCTAGGTGCACTCACTTGCATTTGATCAAGACATTTTTATCGAGTCTTATTTACGAATAATGTTTGGGATTTTTGGTTTTGACGTTTGTGTTGGCGCTCGTTACTTTACTTTAATGCTTCCGTTAAACTTTGAAACTAAGATATTTTGAAAATGACTACGAATGGTTAAACAAATGTTTTTGAAAAACGTTTAAATAAATCATATAGAGTCGTTCGATACTGCTAGTGTCTGAGATTCTGGTTTGATCATACGCCTCGCGGTAAAACTCCGCAAGTGGAAATTGAGGGTGTGACAGATAAAATATCCAACCAAGCTAAATAAAAAGAGAACAAGTTTGAAGAAAACAAGTTACGGGAGAGAAGACACAACATGAATACAAGCTGTGAATCAAGAAGATCAATTTTCATAGCTGACCACTTTTCAACACTACAAGATACATTCAAGAGGGAGTTTGCTGATGCACTTCCTAAGTATGATATGTAAAGAACAAAGACTGAAGACCAAGCAACATCCAAGGGGGAGTTTGATGATACAGTTTTGTGTCTGTCGCTTGTTCTTAATTACAATTGTAATTGTACGATCTTTGCTCAAGTGCCTGTATAGGTTTGGTCATGTAGAGTAGATCGAGATATCCTTCTATCTTGATCTAGTATGACATCTTAGTTTGTCCGTGTTAATCAGTTGCATGTGTGCATACTTATAAGTTTTGAAAACGTCAAGTCTACACACGTTCTCCAAAGGTAAGTTTTTAGTGCGAGCAAGATGCTCCGTACGAACCACATGATTTGTACGAAATAATATTAAGTAACAAGTGTGTTACTTATTTCGTACGAAATGAGTATTTCATACGAAACAGTTGCCTCGTGCCAAATCTCTGGAATGTGTCTCGTGTGAAATAGTGTGTTCCGTATGTCAAGAATAGTGCTTTGTATGAAATCTAGACTGACACTATATAAGCAGACATGCACCTCTCAGTCAAGGTTACTGACCAGACTGAAAGAACGAGCTAGCAAACTGATCTTTTGGTGAGATCTCGAAGTTAGCATTTCTGGTGTAGACGAAGACACAAGAACACAGCAAGTTTGTTTGAGTCGTACGAGCATTGTGTGTTATGTTTGTACTTGTTCTCAATCATTAATCAAAATAGTGAATCTTTGGTTACCCCGTGTTCGTTACTTTGCTTTGGTTGCATGCACACTTGGATTCTGCACTTGTGTGTGTCATATGAACATGGAACTAGTTTAACACCATCCGCAGGTGGACCTACAGAGGCGTAAACGTCTTAAGTTCCAAGTATGAGACAAAGTCATGCTAAAAGTATCACCTTGGAAAGGAGTAATGAGATTTGGAAAGAAGGATAAGCTAAGCCCAAGATATATAGGACCATTCGAGATAATCGAATGTGTCGGCACTGTAGCTTATAAGCTTAAGCTGCCCGAGGAGCTTAGTGGATTTCATGATGTGTTCCACATTAGTAACCTTAAGAAATCTCTAGCTGATGAGTCGTTAGCCATGTCACATCATGATGTGCAAATTGATGAAAACTTGAGCTTCATTGAGAAACCAATTCGATCGAGGATCGACAGGTTAAGAAGCTCCGAAGGAAATTAATACCAATAGTAAAATTCAAGTGGGATGCCCTTCAAGGTCCCGAGTATACATGGGAGGTTGAGTCCACTATTCGAAAAAAGTACCCCCATCTTTTTGAATAAAATCTCGACGTCGGGATTTCTTTTAAGGGGGTGAGGATGTAACACCTCGTAAAATCGTGTCCAATAGTATAGTGACACGTGTCGTATTTTTTAAAGTCTATTAAAGACTAATAGGGACTAAAGGTGTCAACATGGTCAAACTGGCCTCTGAGTGACCTTCTAATGTCAACATGCATAAACCGAGTCTCTGAGTAACCTTGTGTCAATATGCTTAAACATTAGCCTTTAAGTGCCGTTGTGTCAACACGCTTAAACATTAGTCTCTGAGTGACCGTTGTGTCAACATGCTTAAACATTGGCCTTTGAGTGACCGTTGTGTCAACATGCCTAGCCTCTGAATGACATCAGAGTCAACATACTTATAATGAGCCTCTGAGTGATCCTTTACGAAGTCCTGACTCTCATACGTGCCACTTGTTGGATGAGAGAGGTTAATTCTATAAATATGTGAAAGTTGGATAACGGAGGTGTTAAAAGTGTCAACATGTTAATTTATACCTCTGAGTGACCTTTTAACGAACCGAGAGCTCGACAATGTCCGGGCATACTCCCGGGTACGCAAAATATTGGTTACGGAGAGCTAAATATGCAATAAAGGTGTTTTAGAAGGTTTTATAAATTGAGGGGCTAAATGTTACAAACTTTGAAACTTGCCATGGGGGGCTCACGGGGCGCGAGAGGCATGGGCCTGGCCTCTTGCGGGCGTGAGAGGCCTGTGTTTGCAGAAAATTTACTTGGCCTCAACACATGTTGCCAAAAACCATTTGATTCGAAACAAGGGATTTCTAAACAGCTATGCCATGTTTTAGGACACTTGTAAGCTCCCTCTAACACCCCTTAACACCTGGCATCACCTCCTTCAAGCTCTCTCCAACTATAACTAGGTGCAATAATTCACCATTTGAACTTGCACCTTTCTCATTTATCACTCTATCTCCCTCCTCTGGAAGTTCTTAACTGAAAGGAGCATCCAACTTAGTTCTATTGCATCCTAGGAATCACTTGTAAGTGTTCCTTTCTCTTGCATTTTCTTTTATAGGCTTTTACAGTCAAAAGTCAAGCGTTTTATGGAAAACGCCTTGACTTTCGATTAAGACCATTATGGTCCAGCCATTGTTCGTAACGAACATAGCTAAGTGATCGTAATAAGGTAGGTCTAGTCCCTATAAAGGGCACCTCCTGAAAATCAAGTTTGCTAGACCAATTGACGGGTCAAAGTTATAATATTAAAAAGTCAAACAGGCCATTTTTTGGAAATGTTATTATCTGAGCTTATATATATTATGGAACATGTTTTGACACTTAAACAAGTTGGTAAGAATTATTAGAACTTGTAAGAACATAGTCAGCTCGTCAATTTCAGTTCTAGGATTGGTTCACAACAGAAAGTCGCAAAGTTTGACTTCTGCTCTGACTTTGAATTCTGACCCGATTTAGATTAGTTAGCTACTGATCTAAGGTTGCATTGTGCTTGTAATATAATGTAGCATAACCCTCTGAGGTTATATTACAAGATCATAATCAGAACCTGAGTTTATGCACATGTTACATAATTATGCCATTTTGACAAAAGTGCCCTTTTTTAATAAAATATGGTTTAAACGATAATGAACTTGAAAATGAATTACCTACTAATGTAATATCATAAGTAAGATTATTTGGGATGTCAAATCAGATTATAAACTGAGTTTATGAACAAGTTCTTGTATTATGTCAATAAATGACGATAACGCCCTTGTGGCTCATAAAACGGTTTTAATCATACATTTTTACATCAAATATTTTACCTACTGATATGTTATCTTAAATAACATATATAAAACATATAAACATGATTTTAACATCAGTTTTCACTAAACATCGCACAATTCATCATTTTACGACATAAGCGTCATTTTGGCGCATAGTAGGGTATTAAACCATAATTATCAACCAAGACTTGTTACCTACTGATTTAAAAACTTATTTAAAATATTTTTATAGTAGGTACATCATATATACTCTGAATCCCAAATAAACTATCATACTATATGTAAAATGACCAAAATGCCTCTTTGGTGCATAGTTTGGTCATAAATGATAAATTACCCATATTATCATGTTCCTACTGATATTATATCATAAATTAAACATTTTTGCAGAATAGTTATCATTGTAACATTAAAATATATTCAAGTTCCTTTATACGGTATATAATTACCGAAACGCCCTTATGAGGCATAGTTTCGTTTTAAAACCTTAACGGGCATATAAGTTAATATTCTTCTGATATTACTACTTATTTAAAGTATAATGGCATATAGAACTTGTCCATGACTTACCCGGTTACCCGATATCACTAATATGCGTACGGTTAAGTATATGTAACTAGTTTACGAAAATTAACCAAAACGAGTTTAACTTTGTCATTTATGTTTCAAAATCAAAACGTTTATGGTTTACCCATATTATACAAGTCAAAGTACTTGTTGGGTTTAAACTACATTCTATCTGGTCATCACTTAATCTAGCATATTTTACCGTTATTGATCATGTATGCTAGTTGGTCTAAGTCTATGACTTATATAATACCATTAGCATTTAATTGGTTAGCTTATGCCATAATCCAGACCAGAGCCTTCCGGTAAATGCTATCTGCACTTAGTTCATTTTGTATACGACAGAGTTATTAAATCTTGCGTTTAAACAAAGACTAGCTCACATAAATACTCTCGACTTATTTCCCCTATACCGGCTTGGGTGACGGTAAACTATTACCGCTTTTTTCGGAAATGGGATCAATCGAATGCCGGATTGTGGCTAGTATCCACATATTCCGTTTTAATCAGTTTTGTTTGATAACTTAAACATCAGGGGTTAACTACTGTGTCCTGGATATCCTCGGCTCATTACATTAGATAATGGCCACGACCTAAGCGCGGGTTGTAGGCATACACCCGGCAAGCGCTCATGCTAAAAACTATACCCACAAGGTTGAGGATAACTCCTTCATGAGTTCTTAAGTGGTGAGTACGTTAATCATGTCTCAGTCTCTGTACCGGGCCCTCTATGTATGGACAAACAAGTGAATCTTTTAACAAGGTTACAAGACTGACTTTCCCAAGTTATAAAATATTTTGTGCCAATGTGCACTTAAAACATTTTAAAAATGTTTTCAAAATGAGTCAGTTGGGTGTATTTACCAGCGAAAGCTGACGTATTTTCAAAAGACTAAGCTTGCAGGTACAATAAGAAAATAGGTTGGAAGCTGCTCGGTAGTGATAAGAGGATCTTGCAAATCCTAGATCTGCCTAAAGTCTGTTATACACTTTTATACATTTTATGATCCGCATGTGGATCTTCTATTACGAGTCGTTTGTATATTATTTTGTATTTTAAACATTTGCTTGTAATAGTAATTTTACTCCAAGACTTCCACTATGCTGTGTTTAATTGACTATGATGATATCAACTTACGTCACGATATTCCCCACCCGGGCCCACCGGTGTTTGGATTGGCTGTAAAAGCCAGGGTGTGACATAAAGCTTTTTTTATACACCATAGGTTTGTTGAGTTTCTATTTACAAAAACAAGTTACTACTATGGATTTTCAACAAGGTGTCATCTTTGAAGTTGGCAACCTTAAACATGAAACTTTTACCAGACCTCAACTCAAAAACCAAAGGTTTTAAAAACAAAAGTAACAGAGACTGAGCAAATTTTAACTACTACCTCATCCACTACTCCTTCCTCTTTTACTGAGCCCATTGCTCCTGGTGAACACGGCACTACAACAAGTGTTATGCAACCCCCACCAGAAAAACCCAAAAAGAACCCCGCCAAATCTAAAAAGCTCACCAAACAACCCAAAACGGTAACTCTGGAAGATGAGATCCCAGATGTTTTACCTATGACAGCACAAAAGTGACATGAAACAACTACTGCTACTTACTCACAATAGATGGTCCAAAGATCTCCACCCACACCAGCTCCTCTTGTTTACTCACAAAAGGAACAAGTTGTACGCACAAGGACACCACACTATGAGGCAGATGATTCATTTGAAAATCTGTTCTCAAGCCCCTCTCCTAGGGCTATGTCTCTTTCTACTCCATTACAGACCTCTCCAATTCCTTCCACATTCTTACCCCTGTTTCAAGCTATTGAGAAAACTCATATTACAAGCAGTCCCTCTCCCTCACCTATCATTGAGAGTTTAACTTCATCATTGACTAAATCTAAGAAAACTCAATTAGCCAACCCAGAAACAGTTGAGGAGGCTACACCCATGAGTTACATGTAACTCTTGGTGGTAGTTCAAGTGAAGCAACTACTACAACTGCTGCTGCAACAATGGCTCAGTTGGACAGTTGTTACATACATAAGACTTCCTTGAAGGCAACAACTACTGAGGCTACAATAATATCCTCTGACCTAGTTGGAAGTCCCCATTACCAAGAACAAGGGGCATTTGGTTCTGAAAACATTGAGGTTCCTCATGTTGCTGATCCAAATACAACTACCTCTAGTAGGAATTTAGATGATCCTATTCACTTAGGTGATAAATTAAAATACCAAGAATTGACGGAGAGAATCAATACC
The DNA here is from genome assembly GCA_947069175.1 of Scalesia atractyloides. Classification (NCBI taxonomy): domain Eukaryota; kingdom Viridiplantae; phylum Streptophyta; class Magnoliopsida; order Asterales; family Asteraceae; genus Scalesia; species Scalesia atractyloides. Next base: position 47,503,529 of record CAMTDV010000001.1, on the reverse strand, counting down.
ATGGAATCATCTATTTTTGAAATCAAATCCATGATGAAACAAGTGCTTCAAAATTGTCAACCTCAACCATCCCTAACTAAAAATGCTGATGAGCTATGGAAAGTGTTCAACCAATTATCCTATCTCAGAGACAATTAGCAGACATTTTGCATGAAACCCACATGAAATTGATCAAAAATATGGTTGAGGCTCCATACAAAGATACACAAAGCCGACATTAAAGTCATCAAAGACCATTTGCTAAAAACTATTGGCTCTGCCCCGGTTATCATTCTTCAAGATGACATAGAAGATGATGACAAAAAGGGGGAGAAAGATAACTTGATAAAGTCGTACCCTGATTCAAATGTTAAATCAAAGGTGCAACAACAGCCAGAAACCACTACTAGCACTACTAAAGCATCCGAGGCAACTTTGGGAAAAGGGATTGATGAGACTCTAAACAAAGAAGCTGAAATGATTGCTGATGAAAAGCAGAAGAGACAAGATACACTTGAAGCTAAAGCTTTAATGCTCATTGAAGAAGAAAACTCCAAACAGTTGGAAAAAGAAGATGTTGATATTTGAAGACAAAGAAAATCTGCAAGAAAAGCAAGACAACCAACTATCATCTCTTCTACAACAACTACTGAAGCTACTGTATCCTCTGTCCAGACAAACCCAACAGATCTTAGGATAGATTTTGTCACAGTATATGCTGGAACAACATATGTTCCAACATATGTTTCTCAAAACACTTCCCTACTCACATTTCCAACACTAACCAAACCATTATCTAGACCACCTCGAATTCTTGTACATCCACCAACCCCCAAAATAAAATTCCAACACAAAAGGAAAACTTTTGTTGTTGATGATGATGAAGAGAGCCAATCACCACTCCCTGTATCATCACAATCAACTTCACAACCATCCTCATCCCTGCCACATCCTTAAACCCCATTTCCAACCATGCACCTATCATCTTCATTCTTCCAATGGGTGCTCTATACGCTCTGAAACTTTTTGCTGTCAAAGCGGAGATAGAGGCTTTCTTCAAGATAGAGGATCCAAAACAAAGATAATTTCCATCGCTTCTAGGGTATAAAAGCCTAAGAATCTAGATGAATATCTAAAGTTAAAGGCTAGACAAGCTGAGACCATAGCAAAAGATCGATCAAAGGGTAAGGATGACAAGGCTCTACAACTATCCTTGCAATTTCAACTGAGCAAAGTGAGGAACATTGAAGAATTTACTAAGAATTTGAGTAAGTCCCCTTCTGAAAATCCAACCACTGATGATCCTGAATCGAAAGAAAACTACCTTGATCATATCAGGATGCACATGCCTTACAAAGCAACAAGGGCTCAATTCAAAGACGGGTTAGCAAATGAGCTAAAAGAAGAGATTGAAAGAACCCATACCATGCTTAAAGAACCTTTAAAGAGGCCTACTCCTCCTGTTTGGAAAAAGGCTAAGGCTGAAAGCGAAGATCATGCTCTAAAGATCAAAAGAATGAAAGCCGAACTTGTTAGTGCTCAATATGGAACAACAAGGCAAATTACTAGGTGGTTAGAATCTATACCTACAGAATATTGAAAGAGCTAAGAAAGAAAGATCCTTCTATCCCAAGAAAGCCAGTCTATTCTCAAATAACCATTGCTCCTCAATAGACCCATGCTCCTAAAAATCATCTTCCACATCTGTTTTATCCACAATTGCCTTAAATCAAGAAAAGAGGCAAAAACAGATGGAAGAAGAGGATCAAAGGTTGCATGAAGAATTAAGAAAGGAGGGGATTAAGAACCAAATTTATACCATACTAATGCTGCAAGTGATAAGCTTATGGCCACACTTTCAACAATTGTAAGCAGACCCATCTCACCAAACTTATCACAAATAACCCTACTACTAAGAAAAATGGAAGTCTGCCAAAGATGTGATATTTGTACATTTTTAGTCATTGAACAATTCCAGAACATTTAGGTCTTTAATAAAATCTTGTGTTTTATTTGCGAGAATATATATTTATCAATCATTATACAATATCGGACATTTTTATTCAATAAAATCTTGCATTTTATTGGTAAGACTACAAAAATATCGATCATTGCACAAATTTGGTCATTTACGTGTTCGATAAAGTTTTATAATTTATTTACGAAAGGTGCAACCGTACAATCGAACGAACCGACATCCACGACATTTCCGGACAAATCCAAGTTACACATGCCTTAACGCCTTTATATGACCTAAATATTAAGTTAAGAGGGGTTAAAAATGACAAAACGCGACAGTATAAGTCCACGGTTCAAATTGTCAAAAAAAGTTTGCTTCATCACTAAGTTTGGCCACCTATCTCCAATTTTTGACACCTTGCACACATTTTGCCACACTTAACTTGGTGTTAACATATGTTAGAACACTAATCCACACTTGGTAACACTTGTCATCACCTCCTTGTCCTAAAACACTATAAATGCCCTTTGATTCATCCATTTTTTTCACACCACTTCAAAACACTTCAAAACAAAGTATGAAGTTCTTCTTTCTATCCTTCTTGGAGCTCGTTTCCAGCCTTTGGAAGCCGCCTATCTTGAGTTCTGAAAGTGTTCTTCAACACAAGTAAGTACTCTTCCTAGTTCTTTCATTATTATAGCTATTTTGAGCTAAAAGTCAAACAATTTGGCTTCCTGTTTGACTTTCGGTTCTGACCATTTTGGTCAAGTCAAAGTTAAAATTGAACTTTGCAATGTGATCATAATCACAAAAGTATTAATCCCTTGCGACTGCACCTTTTTATTACCACATTTATTAGGCGAGATGACGAGTCAAAGTTTTACGAGTTAAAAGTAAAAAAAAATGTACAAAAATGCATTTTACAACAAAAACGTTTTTGGGTATTAAAACTTAAGGTTTTGACACCAAATAAGTTTTATAACATTATTAGACATGTTCAAACAACATGTCTACCTCGTCATTCTTGTTTAGGGCTTATTTCTTAGTCGTAAGTCGAGCGGTTTTACTACCCCTTTGACTTTCGAATCTAATCCGTTTGGTTAATCTTAGGATTTGACCAAGCGCCTTTTTATGACCATAGTAATTTAGGGAATAACTCTCTGAGGTTATACCTTATATTCATATAGTTAGATTAGTTATATGATGAGTCAATTTTATGTACTTTTAAAATGCCAAAAACACTCTATTGGCGCATATAATGGTTTTAACATGTAAGACGATAGTTTTGACATCTAAACTAACATTATAACATAATCAAACTCGTTTTGACATATAAGACTCATAATAGGACTTGTAGTTTAGGGCTTATTTCTTAGTCGTAAGTCGAGCGTTTTTACTACCACTTTGACTTACGAATCTAACCCGTTTGGTCAATCTTAGGATTGGACGAAGCACATTTTTATGACCATAGTAATTTAGGGAATAACCCTCTGAGGTTATACCTTAAATTCATGTAGTTAGGTTAGTTATATAATGAGTCAATTTTATGTACTTTTAAAATGCGAAAAACACTCTATTAGAACATAAAATGGTTTTAAACATGTAAGACCATACTTTTGACATCTAAACTGACATTATAACATAATCAAACTTATTTTGACATATAAGACTCATCATAGGACTTATTAACCATCCAAACCCATAGTTACGCTTGCGACCCGTTAAAGTGGCGTAAACCATTTTAACAAGTCATAACGGGTCAAAGCACTTATAAACTCTTCCAAATATGAATGTAAGGTACTATAAACCATATCATACGAGTCCCAACGCTCGTTTGGTTTATAAGACCTCATTCTATCCAATCCTCCGATTAAAGTCTTGACACAAACATAGTATTCCAATACATTAGGACACACTTGAACTCTTCAATCCTTGAGCCTGTTTGATCATTTAAACAAGACATTTACACAATCCCAAGTGATTGCATAGCCACCCTCTTTTACATTTTCATACATCTTGGGGTGATTCATATGTGTCTATCACTACTTTCTGGTTTTCATGACATTATACATGTTTAGTACATGTTTTCTGCAACACCCCAACCGTGTAAAACACCAAACCGCGATGGAAACGTCGGGGAGTCATGTCACACAACACATGGTAGATAAAGTTTTATATTATTGAATTTAATTGTTTATATTTTCTTGGGAGAATGAAGTAAAAAACATAACAATTTTCTTACAAATTTTAAAGTCACTAAGGCCCAAGTCCGCCCTATGTGAAGCATGCTCAAAGTTAAACATTAGCTCCTAAAACATATGTGAAAATAAAAAGTTAGCATAAAAATGTATGTGAGTAACATAGGTTTTGTGATGAAGATTCATGGCTTTGAAAGTTAAAAGAAATGTTCAACTATTACAAAAGTAGCCATGATCCTTTACAAAAATGTTTCTTTTATGAAATCAAATGATTTAAAAGAAATGATGCATGGTTAACTTAATAACCAAAAAAACTCCTGTCTTGTATTTTGTTTGAAGTGGTTTAGATAACGCCACGTTATGTAATATAATGAAAGCACTTATATATAGGAAGTACCAGCGGCGTATCCACCATGCTTTTATCATATTACAGACGACTCGTCATATAAATTACTTAACATGAGCTAACAATTGAGATGTCTTGTTTAAACCAACCCGTGATGTATTAACCATTGCCATGTATAAATCAAATGTCTTTTATAAACAAATGTCTATGTCTAAACCAATGTCTTGTATGGCATACAAAAGTCTTGTTTAAACCATAAAATAAATATCTTGTATAAAATAACCAAAATGTCTTGTCTTGTCAAAATGTCTTGTATAAAACAGGTGTTTTGAATAAACAAAGGTCTTGTTTAAACAAAAACTCTTGTTTAAACAAAATCTTTTGTCTTATAAATCAATTGCTTTTATTGTGTAGACACATATATATGGATCAAGGAGGTGACGACAAGTGTTACCAAGTGTGGATCAGTATCCTAACATGTGTCAATACAAAATTAAGTGTGGCAAAAGTTGTGCAAGGTGTCAAAAATTTGAGATAGGTGGCAAACTTGGTGATAAAGCAAACTTTTTTTGACAATTTTGGCCCTTGGACTTGTATTTTCAAGTTTTGTGATTTTTAACCCCTCTTAGCCTAATATTTAGGTTATATAAAGGCGTTAAGGCATGTGTAACTTGGATTTTGTCCGGAAATGTCATGGATGTCGGTTCGTTCAATGTACGGTTATGCGTTTCGTAAATAAATTATAAAACTTTATCGAACACGAAAATAACCGAATTTGTGTAATGATTGACATTTTTGTATTTTATATTTTTACCTATAAAATACAAAATTTTATTGCACAAAAATGTCAGGGATTGTATAGTGATTGATAAATATACATTCTCACAAATAAAACACAAGATTTGATTAAATTGGAAAATGTTTCGGAATTGTTCAATGACTAAAAAGTACAAATGTCACAATTTCAAAGACATTTTGCTTCATATGTTGACTTAGCATACCTAGTACATGATTTCAAAGATATATTTTCTACGTATGTTGACTTAGCATACCTAGTACATTTATTTCAAAGACCATTTGCTTTGTATGTTGACTGAGCATACATATTACTTGATTTCAAAGACATTTTTGCTTCGTATGTTAACTTAGCATACCTAGTACATGATTTCAAAGAAATTTTTGCTTGGTATATTGACTTAGTATTCCAGGTACATGATTTCAAAACATTTTCATGACATGCTTACATTGTTCAAGACATATTGGTGCGTTGAATATACAATGATACATTCATTAACATTGATCACACCAACCGGTAGTATGTAATGGTACCATAGGATTGACAATCCCGTTCCCGCTTCCTAGGTTTGTTTTGAAGTGACTTTAGGAATGACAAAATCCGATGACCATTTGATAAAGCTTTGTCTTTATAAGGGTTTATCGGACAGTCAACAAGGCTTGAATGTATTCGCCAACAATCCATATATATTTGTCTACAAAATAAAAGCAATTGACTTATAAAACAAGAGTTTTTGTTTAAACAAGACATGTCACACCCTGATTTTCGTTCTTGCGGAAGCGTCGACAAGGTGTGGCAAGTGTCACATTTATGCCTTTTCAATCATTGCACAATTACAAACAATTTCGTATTCAATGAAACCCTGTGTTTTATTTCCAAACATTTTTGTATTTAATAAAATCTTGTATTTTATTGATGAGAATGCAAAAATGTTAATCATTGCACAATTTCGATCATTTTCGTGTTTGTTAAAGCGTTTTACGCATTTTTTCGAACGAACCGACATCCATGACATTTTCGGGCATAATCCAAGTTACACATGTCTTAACACCTTTATATAAACTAAATATTAGGTTAAAGGGGATAAAATGGCAAACAAGGGAAAATACAAGTCCAAGGGCCAAAAATGTAAAAAAAATAAAAATTTTGCTTCTTCACCAAGTTTGCCACCTATCTCCAATTTTGGCACCTAGCACTCATTTTGCCACACCTAATTTGGTGTTGACACATGTTAGGACACTAATCCACACCCCATGATTCTTCCATTTTTTTTCACACTACTTCAAAACACTTTAAAGCAAAGTGTGAAGTTCTTCTTTTTATCCTTCTTGGAGCTTGTTTCCACCCTTTGGAAGCCTCCTATCTTGAGTTCCGAAAATGTTTTTAACACGAGTAAATACTCTTCCTAGTTCTTTCATTATTTAGCTATTTTGAGTTAAAAGTCTAATAGTTTGGCTTCCTAATTGACTTTTGGTTCTGACCATATTTTGATCAAGTCAAAGTTCCATTGAACTTTTCAACGTGATCGTAATCACGAAGGTTATAATTCATAATGATTTCACCTTATGATTACCACGTTTACTAGTCGAAGTGACAAGTCAAAGTTTCGGTCAAAAATGCGCATGACGTGCATTTTACAACGAAACTATTTTCGGGTATCAAAACACCAAGTTTTGATACCAAATCAGTTTTGTAAACTTAGTTAGACATATTTTGACATGTCTAACTCATCACTTCTAGCTTAGTGCTTATTTAGGTTTGTAAGTCGAGCAGTCTTGACCACCGCTTTGACTTTGAATCCAACCAGTTTGGTCGATCTTAGGATCCGACCAAACACATATTTGTGACCATAGCTGTATCGGGAATAACCTACTGAGGTTATACCTTATGGTGACGTCGTTTGGTTAGTGTTATGATAAGTTACTTCTATGTTCTTAATAAAATTATGACCAAAATGCCCTTTTGCGCATAAATCCATTTTAAACATATGTAACCAAACATTTAACATATAAACTGACGTTATAACATTTTCAAACATGTTTGGACATTTAAGACTTATCATAGGACGATCATGCATTTACGCTAATGACCCGTTAGAGTAGCATAAACTATCTTAACGAGTCATAATGGGTCAAAAGCACTTACGATCATTTTCAAATCAGAATGTCAAGTTTGTTAAACCATATCACATGAATTCCAACACTTGTATAGTTTATAAGACTTCATTCTATCTGATCTCCGTTTGTAGTCTCGGCATGCTAACATTATCTGACACATTAGGACACGTTTGAGCTTTGTTTATTTCGTTGATCAAGAACACTTTCGCAATCCCAAGTGAGTACATAGCCCCTCTTTTTTACGTTTTCAAATGTTTTGCGGTGATTCATATTTTCCTATAATTATTTTTAAAATTTCAAAACAATATACATGGTTTATATATACAAAATGATTCTCAAAGTGAGTATATAGCCCCCTCTTTTACTTTTTCAAAAGTTTTGGGGTGATTCTTATGTGCCTATAATTATTTTTAAGATTTCAAAACAATAACATGGTTTATATATACAAAATGATTTTCAAAGTGAGTACATAGTTCCTCTCTTTTATGTTTTGCAAATGTTTTGGGGTGACTCTGTGCTAAATCATTTTCAAGTTTTCAAGAAACAATGTCTATGGTTTAAATATAAAATAATACGATTTCAATAATTTGAACAACTTGTTGATGCGTTGTCCATACACGAATGACATTCATTAGCTTTGGTCAAGCCGACCGGTAGTATGTTATGGTACCATAGGACTAACAATCCCATTATAGGACTGTTCATTGGATTTGGTGGAAGTTTGGTAATGACAAAAACTATTTCTGATAAACAAATCATTTGTTGATTTGTTAGTCTAGTTAAAGAGACCCTTTGGTGGTCTATTAAAGATACCTCTTGGTAGTATAGTCAACAAACGATCAAAAGTTTTCACAATTAAAAACACGGAGGATTTGTTTATGACATGGAAAATTAGTTTATGACACGGACGATTGATTTATAACACTGACCAATGGTTTATAACATGGACAAATGCTTTATAACACGGACAAATAGTTTTGAACAATGTCACGTAATGATTTTCACTTAAAGATATAAACCATACGAAGTTTTCTTTTGAATCAATCTATTACAAGGTTTTTACAAAAGAAACGCTTTGGTCAAGATTCATGGCTATAAGGTTTCCACAACCTACCAACTTGTTTTAGTTGGTTTATTGTATTGCAATATCAAACACTTTTGATACGAGGTTTTCACTTAACGACTCTTGTAGTGGGACGAGGTGTTGCAATATGTATATAAAGCCACGAGTTTGGCACACTCACATAACCTATGTACTCAACGACATTTTTATGCTGACTCTCCTTTCACATATGTTTCAGGAGTCAATGCTTGATAATATGATGCATGCTTCACGTAAGAATGGGCGCGAGCCTTAGTGACTTAAAACATGAATGAAATTTACTTATGTGTTGTTTCTATTTATCCCAAGACAATGTAAACATTTAACTTAATAAAACAAAAATATTAAATTCCATGAGTTGTGAAACAATAGTTCTGTGACATGACTCCCCGACGTTTCTGCCATAGTTCGTTGTTTTACGTGGTCGGGGTGTTACAGCCAGAGCGGCAATCGTTACATTCAACCAAGTAAACGACAATGTAAAACTTAATAAGATGTTCATCCATACATTTTATTTAAAACAAATTTACAATCAACAACATTGTTCAAAACTTTAAGACACAAGTTTATACAACATGACAACTAAAAACTGGATGACATCAAACTGCTTGACTTCAAACACGCAAACATATTTTTCCAAAGCTGTCCACTAGTTACCTGTAATACATGTTAGTTTTGAAAAACGTCAACAAAAGCTGGTGAATTCATGTATTTAATTTGCATCAAATAATTCTTGAAAATATTTGTAGTATTGAATCTGGTATGTAATTAAATGAAACTTGTAAGATCATTAGTGTTTTGCAAGGACACCAATCAGTATGCCGAATAGGAGGCGACCAAACCTTGACGATTAGTTGTGTCTTAGACACTCGTGTTAGATACAAAAGCACTCTATAATGATATGTTTTTATTATCGTTCATAGCGGGGCCCGCTAAAACCCAATAGATCTATCACTTTTGTTCCTCGATACTTTTTATTCATTAATGGCCCCTTCGTTTAATTCAGTCCGCATGTGATCTAAATATTTTCATTCTTGAAAACAGTCATACCAACTGAAACATGTATTCTCCCCGAACATTTAAAACCTTAAAACGATTAAATAAAAAGGGTAAACATGAACTCACAGATTCGCATTCCGTCCAAATCTATATGTGTTGTTTGATTCTTTATTCGTTTTCTCAACCTACAAGTGTGCTAACACCATTAGACACTTAGGTTTATGATCGTTTTCGTACAAGTATTTATCTTGAATTCATATTTATACTTGTATTTGTTTCTTTTATTTGTTGTATATATCTATATATATATATATATTTCATATATATATATATTCCATATCTTTCGTGTTTGAATAGGCCTAGCCCAAGTGTTAAGTGTAAGAATTCAATTCTTATTTTTTTATATGTGTGAGCCTAGCCCAAATGAATTTATTTAAAATGGGTCAAACCCAAACGTGTTTGTAAAAGTGGGCCTAGCCAAGTTAATCATGTAAGAGTGGGCCTAGCCCAAAATAGTTTATAGAAGTGGGCTTAGCCCAAATTAATCTTACAAAAGTAGGTTCTAGCCCAGTTCAGTTTATAAAGTGGGCTCTAGCCCAATTCAGTTTATAAAGGTGGGCTAGCCCATATGGTTTATTTAATTGGGCTTAATTCATGTTTTAAATACTTACTGGTAACAATTTATAACATTAGTTTATAAAACTACTAATTTTATATGAGTTATTTTTTAATATTTTTTGTATAGTGTGTGACGGTTTGTTTATAACTAAATACACACACATACTTGATCATAACTAAATATATATTTTATCTAAAAATATATATATTTATCCATTTTTAGTTTGAGAAAAACTCTTGAAATTTTATTTAAACGTTTTATCAAAATTATTGTTTAATTATGATTAAAATCCTTAGTCATTCAAAATCTTTAGTTTAACCATAATTTATAAAAAATTTGCCGTAGTTTCCCCTAACTATGGACTTTCCCATGTTTAAATAAATATGTTTTAAACCATTTTAAACTCAAATAATGATCAAGTATAATGACTAATCTTCTAGATCATAAATCATTAACAAGAAATGTTATGAACTTTTAGTAACTCTAAATTTTCATGAAGGGAAACTTTATTAACATTTTTAACAAAACTCTTAGATTATTTATTTATATAAAAACCCATACTTTATGTAATACACGAAATCTGTACATGTTCATTACCTTCCAAAAATGAGTACATGTTCATGACCTTTCCAAAGATGGAAACTTTATTACTACTTTTTAACAAAATCTCTAGATCATGAATTTTAAATAATAATCTATATTTTGTATAATGCATATGACTATTTTAAGTGCAAAAATCATGTTCATAACATGTTTGTTAGTAAATGTGGCTAGATCTAAACGTGCATGTATTTAGATCTTCATTTTTAACCATTAAATTGCAAGACTTCTTACAAAATGACAACTTCAAGATCATCAAATACGTTAAATAATCATATTAGTATGTTTATTCTTGTCGTTGTTTTTAATGATTTTTATGTAAGATTTGAAGATGATCTTGTACTTTTTATATTAAATCTTAATATTAATATGTAGTAATAAAGTATGAACCTTAATACTAGCTTGGTAAGTAAGATGAAGGTGATGATAATATGAAGAAAAAATGATGATCCAAGAGCTTCAAGTCTTGAAAAATGCTCTAAGTGGGTCTTCAAGTCATCAACAGCTTTGAATCATTCATGCACCTCTATATTTGCTAGTAATCTTTGAGTTTGAATTTTGAAGAAGATGAATATGTTGGATGAAGGTATGGCCGATTTTTGGGAGAGGGAAGGAAGGAGGTGAAAGGTTTTGGGTGATCTTGGAAATGAGGAAGGGTGGAGTGTGGTTTTGATTAATTTTCTTACGCTTGCTTACAGTAATCATTCTTCTCCTTGTTCCAACACATCAAGAAAAGGGAGTGGGCATGGGACCCCCCATAGCCGTGAGATGGGGGGGGGGTTGGTTTTATTTTTTATTTTTATAAAATCTTAACATATATGTAAACTTTATAATCTTGGATGTTTATAATATTAGTTTTTATAAATTTTAATGACCCAACACACTAAAGTGATGTTATAATATGTTAAACTAACTCATTAGGCTAATTGTTTCGTTGTTTGGTTAATAAATTCGGTTCAGGTCTCGTACCGGGTTAAATACTGACATTTTGTGTTCTTAGGTGTTTATCTACACAATTTTCTTTGTACAAATTTTATTGTGCAATTTATTAATCCAACTCTCCGGACTAATAAATTTGTTATTTCGGACTCAGTTCCTGTACTGGCTTTGTTGTCGGGTATTTACTGAACAATTTGTGTAGCTTTAAACCCTAAAGTTTAAATAAGGGTTTTGTGTTGTTTTTAATACCCTATATATTATTTATGATAGATAATATTTATTTTTGAATTTCGGATATTTGTTGTTTCGTTCTGTTGAGTGTTGTACACTCTCCAACATTGTTGTATTTTTCTACGGACTAGACAATTTGATGTTTTAATAGAATTTTTCTGAAAGTATTGTTCTTACATTATTTAAAACTAATGTTCCTATATATTATTTATCACGTACATACTTTATTTCTTTTTTTTTTGCCGTGTCAGACTGTACCGCGACTAGTCTTGACATGTACAGCGTGTTTGCATTTCTGCCGTTAGTCTAGGATATAATTTTATATGTTTCTAATTGTGGCGGGTTTGTCATCATACTAAGCTATGATTTTGTAATTTCCTAGACCTTTAAGACTCAATTAAATAAAATCAAGTAAAAAATTACTAAGGTAATAGTTGGTTAAGCTGTACAGATTTACTAGTATTTTGTCGTATGTCACATTCTCCCCCTGTTCAAGAAAATTTCGTCCTGAAATTTAAGTTGCATTATCCGTTGCAAGGATTTCCTCTAACAGGTGAGGGTACTTTCTTTTCATTTCATCTTCTCGTTCCCAAGTGAAGTTGGGTCCACGCTTCGAGTTCCAACGGACTTTGATTAGTTTGATACGACTCTTCCTCCTTTTCTGAGTTTCTGAATCCAAAACCTCGACAGGTTCTTTGATGAAATGGAGTTTGTCGTCTATAATAATTTCATCCGGGGGAATAATAAATGATTCGTCCGAAAGACACTTTTTAAGGTTTGACACGTGAAAGGTGTCGTGGACGTTGTTAAGAGTTTCTGCTAATACTAACTTTTAAGCAACAATTCAACTTTTTCCAAAATTTCATAAGGTCCTATGTATCTTGGGCTAAGCTTTCCTTGCTTCCCAAATCTAACTACACCTTTCCAAGGCGAGACTTAACAACACTTTGTCTCCAACCTCGAAAGATAATGGTTTGCGGCGTTTATCCGCGTAGCTTTTCTGTCTATCTCGGGCCGCCTTGATACGTTCTCGGATTTTAAATATTTTATCAGTAGTCTCTTGAACTAACTCTGTTCCTATCATTTGTTTGTCTCCCATTTCCGCCCAGCATAACGGATATCGACACTTACTTCCATATAATGCTTTGAATGGAGCAGCTTGAATACTTGTGTGAAAACTGTTATTGTAAGAGAACTCCACTAAAGGCAAGTGAGTGTCCCAATTTCTGCCTAAGTCCATCACACAAGCACAAAGCATGTCTTCTAAAGTTTAAATTGTACGTTCACTTTGACCGTTAGTTTGGGGATGGAAGGTAGTACTTAGATCTAAGCGAGATCCAAAAGCCTTTTGAAATGATTGCCAAATTCTTGATACAAAATGACCATATCGGTCAGAGATTATCGAAATAAGCACTCCGTGCTGTCACACCCTCAATTTCCACTTGCGGAGTTTTACCGCGAGGCGTGTGATCAAACTAGAATCTGAGACACTAGTAATATCGAACGACTCTATATGATTTATTTAAATGTTTTTCAAAAACATTTGTTAACCATTCATAGTCATTTTCAAAATATCTTAGTTTCAAAGTTAAGCGGAAGCGTTAGTTCCAAGTTTAGCGGAACCATTAGAGTAAAGTAAAGTAACGGGCGCCAACATAAACGCCAAAACCAAATATCCCAAACATTATTCGTAAATAAGACTCGATAATAATATCTTGATCAAATGCAAGTGAGTGCACCTAGCGCTCCTAGCGTCCTGAGAAACATGTAAAGAAACAAGTGTCAACATTAAAGAAGGGTGAGTTCACAGGTTTTTATAAGTTCACAAGTTTGGTTTAAAAGTTTGTTTTCCCCGTTATCCCTAACCCGGGATAACGATATAGTTCCATTATTCCTAACCCGGAATAATAATGTTGGTTCGTAATTAAGTTCAAAGTTAATATATAGGTAGCGAGCCTAAAGTTACGTCACATAAGAGTTCGCGATCGAAGCTGACTGTCGTTGCCTTAGTGTTGCCAGGTCTATCACTGACCATGGCGAAAGTTAGGCCAAATTAATCACCCGTTGACCATACCCGGTCGGCTAGCGCGACTAGCACGGGTGGGGCTTGTCAGGCCCAGTAGTACTACTTATAATTTCCCCGCTATCTAACCCAATACTAACGATCCGAGAGTTGGTTGAGGACTTCTGTGATATAGCTACTTAGTGACCATAACGTACATTAACATTAACTTAGTTACCGAATAGTTTAACGACGTTAATTTCGCATAACGTAAAAGATAGAGTTTTAGAGCGTATACATGTTTCTCCCCCTGTTGTTCAAAGCCGGATAAAATAGGGGCCGTGAACTCACCTTAAATTGCTCGGTTAGAATAACACAAAAGAAGCAAATGATGGAACCGCTAATCGCGTCCTAACATGACAACCGTTTTAAAGTTAGTGTGTGAACACACTGACACAAAATCCTAAGCATAACTAACACACAGTACGGCACACGCAACATCCAATTCGAAACCAAAATCATACATGCAAACTATCACCATACAAAATAATGATCAAACCCACTTGTCATAAACACATTTTAACTCATACAACACTTAGGTACACACAAACGCAAGTTATCATGTTTCAGCTTGTACGCTCATAACTGAGATGTTTTCGAGGATTCTTATAAAATAGTTCCAACGTTCCAAAAAATCCAATTTTTTTTACAGGAGGTGTCAACTAAACTGTAGAATTTTATGTAAACTTTTCAAGTCCTACCGCTTTTCCAATTATTTATAAACATTTATATACTAGGCTGCAGTCAGATTCGTCGCTTTCTGACTGCAGTCCACGAGAAAAATTATTTAAAAATCATCGTTCATCTAATTAACAAAATTCCAGTGGAAGATTTCCGGAAATTCCTGTCTCCAGTTACTGTACCAATTTCGTGACCCAATCTCCTACAGACTATGAGATCCGACTCAATAAACAACCAGCAAATTTTGCAGAATTTATGCAGCTTCAGCTGCTGCACTAAATGACCACTTAAAAATAGCAAACGACCTCAGAAAAATATGAATCTAGCGCCATTAGAAGCGTTTTTCAAAAATACACGTTTTAGGCTTCAGAAAATCCACTTTTCGATAGATAATGATCAGGTTACAGCCAATTGAAGTTGGCTGTAAATGTCATTCAGCAAACTGTTTTCGACTTTTATCGCATTAGAACATGCTTAAACGATCATGACGCTTAGTAATGATGATTAACAACAGGTTTATTTGTCAAATATCATCATGTATATCAATATTCATGCAAACCCTAATTATATAACATGATCTTTATCGCTAAAACGCAGCCTATGATTTTAGTATTCAACATAACATCACAATCGCAAAGATTCGCACAATCATCGGAACTAATCATAAATCACAACACTTTTCATACTAATAATCCTACCATTACACATAATCATGATCAAGATTACACAAACCCTAATGTGAATCACAAAACAATTAAACCCTAACCTTGAAACGATGATGATTAGCGAACCGGGACAAGATTGGAATCAATCCGGAAGATGTGGGGTTTTGCGATCGTGAGAGGGGGGGGGCTGCCGTCGCCTTCCTCTAGGTGCTAGGGTTTTGTTGTTTTTTTTTTAACAAACAATCCATGCATACATATATATAGATATAACAAGGGAAAAGAAGGGGAGGGGGTGCGGCCGCGATGGGGGAGGGGTTTGGGTTAAGTGGCTTGGGCCTCAAGTTTAGGTTATTTCCTTGGGCCGCAAGGAGATGAGGTCGACACGTTTCGTGGCTCGGTTCGGTTCGGCTATTTATTTATTATTTTTTTTATAACTAATAATCGCGAAATCAAGGCGTGATACAATAATCTACAAAATCTACAAACGTCTAATAACACATAGCACGTAATTCACCCAATAGATTCACAAAGTGAGCGTAATTATTGCGAGTGTGTAATTTAATTCTCCGAATTAAATCAGCGTAGGAATGAATAACCGTAAAGTAGCGCGTTTAAGATACCTGAAAAGCCGGGATGTCACATGTGCCTTGCCACAATCTCCTTGAGATAGAGTTCAGCTGACTTCTCAGTTTTATCTTTCTCGCTTATTGGCAAGAAGTGAGCTGACTTAGTTAATCAATCAACAATTACCCAAATCATGTCATGACCGTGAGAGGTCCTGAGTAATTTAGTTATGAAATCTATGGAAATTTGTTCCCATTCCGAAGTGGGAATCTCAACTTGTTTTAACAATCTTGAAGGTTTTTGGCATTCGCCTTGATTTTAGCACATTTTAGACGCTTTCTAACATAAGTTGCAATATCACCTTTGATATTTGGCCACCAATAATATTCTTTAATATCATGATACATTTTATCCACTCTCGGATGTATCGAGTATTTGGATTTATGAGCTTCATCTAGAATTAGATCTCGAAGACCGCCAAAACGAGGAACCCAAATTCTATTCATAAACTACAAGGCTCCGTTCTCTTTGGTTCGAAATGTTTTTCCATACCTCTAAGCATTTATGCTTTAAAGTTTCCTTCCTTTAGTGCTTCTTGTTGGGCGTCATGAATTTGAGAGGTGGGGTTATTGTGAATTATGAGTCCTAATGATCGTACACGTAAAGGCTTTGCTCGTTCTTTTCGTCTCAAGACATCCGCAACAACATCGCCTTGCCCGGATGATATTTGATTTCACAATCATAGTCATTCAACAATTCAAGCCAACGCCTTTGGTGCATATTTAACTCTTTCTGGTTAAATATATGTTGAAGACTTTTATGATCAGTAAAAATCGTGCACTTAGTGCCGTAAAGAAAATGTTATTCTTCTCGTGAACTTTTAATTGGCGTGATGCGTATGCAATAACTTTTTCTCATTGCATTAACACGCATCCTAATCCCTGATGTGATGCATTGCAATAAACTACAAAGTTGCCCATGCCTTTCGGAAGTGTTAGAATCGGTGGATCACAAAGTTTATCCTTAAGCAGTTGGAAAGCTGCTTCTTGTTTCTCTCCCCAATCAAACTTCTTATCTTTTTGAGTGAGGGAAGTTAGAGGTTGAGCTATTTTTTAAAAATTTTCAATGAATCTCTGATAATAACTGGCCAATCCTTAAAATTGGCGTACTTCGGTTGACGTCTTTGATACGTTCCAATTCTTGATGGCTTCTATTTTAGATGGATCAACATGTATGCCTTTCTCATTGACTACATGTTTGAGAAATTGAACTTCGCGAAGCCAAAACTCACATTTAGAGAAGTTTGCATACAGTTTCTATTTCTTTAACAACTCAAGAATAGTTCTAACTCATGTTCATCCTTGTTTCATGAATATATGAATATGTCATCGATAAACACTATCACGAATTTATCAAGGTACGACTTGCACACACGGTTCATTAAATCCATGAATACTGCTGGTGCATTCTGTAGGTCCCTTAATCTATATGGATCTTCACAGAATCGTCTACCCAACCTAGAGTGCGGAATCCTCTAGATCAGATTAACACAGAAAAACCGAACACTATCAAGAACACGAACAATCACTTTCAATCTGTCTTCTTTTTGATTATCCAACACAAATGTTTACAACCAATTCAAGACTCACACTAATTCTCTCTCAACTCTCTCTGAAGTGATTAACTGAGCATCCTTAACCCTAATGCAAAACTCTCTTTATATAGAGACAAGTTTGAAACTGGGCTAGGGTTTCACCACATGGGCTGCAAATTGGTCTAGGCCCAACTCGCCTACCACTCTCAATATTGTGTCTGATTTATCCTAATCACTTCTAATCAACTACTACAATACTAAACCCGCTAACTAATTATCGTTTTACTAATTATAAGATATCCAAAGACCAAATCTAAGTTGTTGTCACAAATATGCACCAACAAACTCCCCCTTGACAGTAGCTTCAGAAAACAATTTTGTCTTCAGTCATCTTGCAATCATCAACGTCTTTGGTCTTTGGATAGCTTCATCTTTAATAGCTTCTGTTCTAAGTAAGACACTCCCCTAAGTTGATGCATCCAATCACCAAATCTTCTAAATCGTTAGCTTTTGAGTAAACTCCGGTTTTTCACTTGCATAGAAATCTTCAAACTCGCCAACTTCGTCTGCAATGTAGAAAGGAGGTTCAACCATGCATCCAATCAAACTCCTCTTCACCAAACTTCTCAACAACACACTGCTACAATTTGTATTCTATAAAATAAATATCTCCAGAACCATAAGAAATTTTCAACACAAGTTAACAAATTATTATTATTCAAGAGATGATAAAACTGTATCATAGATTAAGCATTTCTTAACTCAAACCAATACTTAAAATTTGAGCACACTAAACCTACAAGATTTTAAAATTTTGAACCCATCTTCTAACATCATCTCCCCTATCGGTCATAACCTCCACCGCGAACAACCATTATCTGTACATAAAGAATTTACAAGAAAATGAAATCTTTTGGATTTTTATATTTTCTGAAAGCAAATAAATATCGAAAGAATAAAGACTCTGTTTTTGTGAGAATCACCAGGAAGAAGATCATATCAGCGATATTAAACTGCTTTCACACTATTTGATAATTCTATATGCAATATTCATGAAAAGCAGTTCAAGACGGTTACCAGTATTGTTTATCCACTTAAACAAAATACATGAACATTTCAAGTACCATTACCTAGTGATATGTTAAGATAATTTGATACTGTTATACTAGCGTGTCGCACTTCAGGACATACCCCCATGATCAAGGTATGCACAAGGATTCCTCGTAGTAGGTGAGTATACCGAAATTCATCCTTTTTTATTTACAACATTAGATAATTGGTGATCAGGTCAATACTTTCGTACATCAAAGAAACCAATATCCAACGAGGGTAAGGGCTAATACAAAATCTTGGTAGGATTGATGCAATTTGCACATTTGAATGACTCTCTAGGAGAGCATCTTCAATTTCTGGGATTTGGCATTTTAGCTCTTTTAAGATATCCTGGTTATGCCTAGCTCAGCATATATCTGGATGCAGCAGAAGGACAACCTTGATCCCCGGATGAAATAACGATATAAAGACCTAAAACCTCAGATTTTTGGCAATCTATCAACGCAAGATTTAAGCTTATAAAACCGTATGACACTGATATGTTACCCACTCATACACAGTTTGTTATGTTTATATCACCAAGGTAAGTTGATTATTTCATGCCTTTTGCCTACTAGTACATCATATGATAAAGCTGCTATCATACTTAAGCAATTTAATTTTAATTTCAGTGTGACAGTCTAACTTGCTGATGTACTATCATTTCTTCTTATCCACACATTGAAAACTCATTTTTTATTTTCTATTTTTTTTTATTTTTTGAAAAACAGTAAATTATTTACAAAACTTTTTATGGAAAACTGGTTATTCAGGATTCCTCATCTTGTTGAGTTCGACTAAATGTTCAAAACGAGCCCTGTCAAATGCTTTTGTGTAAAGATCTGCCAGGTTATCTAGTGCATCGACTCGATGTAGTTCAATCAATTTCTTTCAGCACAATCCCATTTAAAATGATGACGAATGTCAATATGTTTGGTGCGACTGTGTTTTACGGGATTGTTAGTGATTTAAATAGTGGCATTAATGTCTATCATAATAGGAGTACAAGTGAAATTCAAACCATAATGACGCATCTGCTGTTGGATCTAGAGAACCTGAGAGCACAGCTACCCGCAACAATATATTCAGGTTCACGCGTAGAGGTAGACACGCAAGACTTCTTCTTGCGTTGCCATGGCACGATCCTTCCTCCTAAGAACTGACAACCACCTGTGGTAGACTTTCTAGTTAATTTGCATCCTCCAAAGTCCGAATCAGTGAAAGTAACAAACTTCAAATCACTAGCAACTGGATATCATAACCCAAGTTTAGGTTTCCCCTTCAAATAACGAAGAATCTGCTTCACCACTTTCATGTGTGACTCCTTTGGATTCGCTTGATATCTGGCACATAGACACACTGCGAACATGATGTCTAGTCTTGAAGCACTCAAGTACATTAGAGAACCAATCATTATCCTGTATTGAGTTGGATCAACATCCTCCACACTCTCATGATCTAGACCAAGATTGTGATTCTCACAAATAGGTGTGTTGAAAGTAGCACAATCCTCCATTTTGAAACGCGACAAAATGTCATACACATACTTCGTCTGATGTATAAACATCCCATCCTTCTTCTGTTCAACTTGTAAACCCAAAAAGTCGGATAGTTCACCCGTCACACTCATTTCAAACTTGCTCTTCATTACCTCCTCGAAATCATGACATATGTTCTCATCAGATGACCCGAAAATGATGTCATCCACGTAAACCTGTACCAGTAGAAAGTCTTACTTCTTCCTTTTAGTGAAAAGTCTACTGTTAATCTGACCTCTTTCAAAACCATTCTTTAACAAATGTGCTGATAGTGTCTCATACCACGCCTAGGTGCCTGTTGCAATCCATAGAGTGCCTTATCAAGTCATAGACTCGATCTGGATAATCTGGATCAGTAAACCCATCTGGCTGTGAGAAATACACCACTTATTTGACTTTCCAACCTTGCACTCTTCACGTCAAGTTAGTAAACTTTGATGCCCTTGAATGAAGAAAAAGCTAGGAACAAACGAATTGCTTCCAACCTTGCTACTGGTGCAAACACTTCATTGTAATCAATCCCCTCTTGCTGATTGAACCCTTTCACCACTAACCGAGCCTTATTCCTTATCACGATCCCTCGGTCGTCCATCTTGTACTTAAACACCCACTTGGTGCCTATTTCCTTCTCTCCTTCAGGCAGGTCAACTAGCTCCCAAACCTTCAACTTCTTAACTGAGCTAGTTCCTCTTGCATTGCTTCAACCCAACAATTATCTTTTAGAGCCATATGGATATTCTTTGGCCCCTCTTGGGCAATAAAGCAGTTATACAAACACTCATGTATCATCCCATTCTTCTGAATTGAAGTAAATAAACGGGAACCTTCGATCATACCTCTTCTTGTCTGAACACTTACAGCAGCATCACCTATGATATTCTCAACTGGATGATCTCTGTTTGCGCGTGTAGTAGCAATGCTGTCAACAACTAAATTATCTCCCAGATTAGATCCAATCTCCCCCTGAATGTCCTTATTAGCAAACGGATTAGTAAAATCCTCCCCCTGAATAGGTTCAGACTCACTATCACTTGAATCATGTCGAGCTGCACTGGAAGAAGTTTCTGGATCATCTGTCATTGATATACTCGATCTAGGCATGAAGTCAACCTCTTCATCTTCACTGATCACAGTTTTAATCACTTGAGACTCATCTACATTAGAAAAATCAGGAATATTAAATGATTTAAAAACGCTATCATAATCATATAATATAGCAGGACCACTCATTGATTGTTGAGGTGAATAGCTAGTGATTTCCATATTAAACACAACCTCAATTTTACCAGTTTTTAGATTAAAAACCCTTTTATTCGGTGTCCCAGGCATATAGCCTAGAAAATAACCCTCGTCAGCTACCTCATCGAATTTTTGCTTATCTTTATTTCGCACAATGGTGCAGGGTAACCCAAATGGTTCAGAGCCTTTCAAGTTTGGTTTTTGGTTAAACAATAGTTCGTGAAATATTTTGTTAAACTGTTAACCGTCAAAACATTGTTTAGGACATAACAAGCTGTGTTCACAGCTTCTACCTAGAAAAGATCTGGAAGCTTTGAATCAGAAAGCATAGTCCTAGCGGCTTCAATCAACGTCCTGTTTTTCCTCTCAGCGACTCCATTCTGTTGAGGTGTATAAGGAGCAGAATATTGATGTTCAATTCCCTTGCGAAGACAATAGAGATCCAGAATCTGATTCTTGAACTCCATGCCATTATCACTCCTTATCCTCTTGATCCGTACATCATGGACATTTTCAAGTTTTGTAAAAAGATCTATCAGCATTTCCGTTGTCTCATCTTTTGTACCTAAAAAGAAAACCCATGAGTATCATGAGTAATCATCTGTGACAACTAAACAATAGTATTTACCACCTATGCTCCTTACGTTCACCGGACCGAATAGATCCATATGAAGTAATTCATAACGGGCATCTATGGAATTTACTGTTTTAGACTTGTAAGGTTTCTTATGTTGTTTTCCCTTTTGACATGGAAGACATTTATCTTCCACGTCCCCTTCCACTAAATCGTTTTTAATAATATAATTTATTTTTCGGTAGTGGGTGTGGGCCATGCGTCTGTGCCACAGCATGGACTCAGCCTCAGATGCTTTTGAAAGTAAACATGCCACCACAGTGGAAGAATCCTTAACACCCATGTCCATGACATAAGTGTCGTTTCTCCTTAGCGCTCTCATCACTATCCAATCATCCGGTATTACCAAACCAGGTTTCAACACCAAAGCTTCAGACTTAGTAAAGTGGACTGAGTAACCCTTATGGTAGACTTGAGACACGCTCATCAAATTATGCTTTAGCTGCTCGACATAGTTCATTTTGTCCAATGTAATCTTCTCGTTGGTTACTTTTCCTCCTCCTTTAGCACCTGCAAAATTCACATAATCTCCGTCCATATTCTCAAACTCAGTCAACATCCTCGCATCCCCCGTCATCTGCCTGGAGCATCCACTATCAACCAAGCCTTAATGGTCTTCGGTCTTCCAGATTCATCAACGACTGGAACATTCATCCAATATCCATTACTCCTAACAGGAGTCTTGGATCTCAGACCTGTTGATGGAAATGGTTTTTTATTTCCATTCGGTCTTTGGTCCTGAGGTTTCCTAAACATGTTTAGACTTTGTGACCTTGAATTTTGATGATAATAATTTCTAAAGCCATTGTTTTAAAAATTTCGACTACCAACATTTTGATATCGAGTTTGATATTGACCTTGACTTCTGAAATTACTTGATGGACCATTAAAGTTATTCAGTCTTGGTGAACTACTTCTAGGTCTTTCATATCCGCCTGATGTAGATTCAGGCTGCAATTTTTGTTGATTTCTTTGAAAACGAGTAACTTGGTGAGTTCCTTTTTCAGCCTTATCTACACCAACAACAACACTCTGCTGCTTGGTAGTAGATATCTTTGGTGAGTTAATAACCTTCTACTCACCATCACCAAATTTTTTCGGTGATTTTTCTCTCTGTCTCTCAGTCACCTATGCTTCGTTTCTTTTGTTATGACAGCAGCTTGCTACATGTGCCTTGTGACATTTGGAGCACCATCTCCTAGCTGAAGACTTCTTAAATTTTGAACTCATCTTCTAACATCGTCTCCCCCTATCGGTAACAATTCCTCCATGAACAACCAATATCCCGTACATTAAAAATATACAAGAGAATGAAATATTTTTAGATTTTATATTTTCTGAAAGCAAGTAAATAACAAAACAATAAACACTATGTTTTGTGAGTATCGTCGTTAAGAAGATCAGATCAGCAACATCAAACTGTTTTCACACTATTTGATAATTCTATATTCAATATTCATGAAAAGCAGTTCAAGACGATTACCAGTATTTTTTATCCACTTAAACAAAATGCATGAACATTTCAAGTACCATTACCTCGTGAATAGTTTAGATAATTCATACTGATATACTAGTTTGTCCCACTTCAGGACATACCCCCACAATAAAGGTATGCACAAAAATTCATCGTAATAGGTGAGTATACCGAAATTCATCCTTTTGAATTACAACATTAGATAATTGGTGATCAGGTCAGTACTTCCGTACAACAAAGAGACCAGTATCCAATGAGGGTTAGGACAAATACCAAATTTTGGTATGAATAATGCATTTTGAACATTTGAATGACTCTCTAGGAGAGCTTCTTCAATTTTTGGGAGTTGGCATTTTAGCTCTTTTAAGATATCATGGTTGTGCCTAGGTCAGCATATATCTGGATGCAGCAGAAGGACAACCTTGATACCACAGACGAAATAACGATATAATGACCTAAAACTTCATATTTTGGCAATCTATCAACGCAAGATTTAAGGTTATACAACCATACGCCACTGATATGTTACCCACTCATACACAGTTTATTATATGTGTATCACAAAGGTAAGTTTATTGTTTCATGCCTTTTGCCTACTGGTACATCATATGATGAAGCTGCTATCACACTTCAGCAATTTTATTTTAATTTCAGTGTGACAGTGTAACTTGCTGATGCACTATCATTTCTTCTTTTTCACACAGTGAAAAACACATTTTTGATTTTCTATTTTTTATGTTTTTTTTTATAAAAAGCAGTAAATTATTTACATAACTATTTTTATGGAAAAATGGTTATTCAGGATTCCTCATCCCGTTGAGTTCTACTAAATGTTCAAAGCGAGCCCTGTCAAATGCTTTTGTGTATAGATCTGCCAGGTTATCTTGTGTGTCAACTCGATGCAGTTAAATTAATTTCTTTTCAACACAATCCCGTATAAAATGATGACGAATGTCAATATGTTTTGTGCGACTGTGTTTTACGGGATTGTTGGTGATTGAAATAGTAGCATTATTGTCTATCATAATAGGAGTATGAGTGAATTCAAACTGTAACCGCGCATCTGCTATTGGATCTAGAGAACCTGAGAGCAACAGCTACCTGCAACAATATGTTCAGCTTCATATGTCGAGGTAGACACGCAAGACTGCTTCTTGCATTGCCACGAAACGAGCTTCCCTCCTAAGAACTGACAACCACCTGTGGTAGACTTCCTTGTAGATTTGCATCCTCCAAAGTGCGAATCAGTGAAAGCAACAAACTTCAAATCACTAGCAGCTGGATACCATAACCCAAGTTTAGGTTTCCCCTTCAAGTAACGAAGAATCCGCTTCACTGCTTTCATGTGGGACTCTTTTGGATTTGCTTGATATCTGGCACAAAGACATACTGCGAACATGATGTCGGGTCTTGAAGCAGTCAAGTACATCAGAGAGCCAATCATTGCCGTGTATTGAATTGGATCAACGTCCTCCACACTCTCATGATCTGGACCAAGATTGTGATTCTCACAGATAGGTGTATTGAAAGTAGCACAATCCTCCATTTTGAAACGAGACAAAATGTAATACTCATACTTTATCTGATGTATAAACATCCCATCCTTCTTATGTTCAACTTGTAAACCCAAAACGTAGTATAATTCACCCATCACACTCATCTCAAACTTGCTCTTCATTAACTCTTCGAAATCATGACACATGTTCTCATCAGATGACCCAAAACTTATGTCATCTACAATAGAGATCCAGAACTTGATTCTTGAACTCCGTGTCAGTCGTCAGCCAACGAATGGTGCTGATTGAAGACAAACAGCATGAGACCAAAGATAAAGCATTGGTTGTTACTCTAGAAGATGAGGGCTTTACTGGAACAAATATATCTCTAAGGGAGAAAGTTTGGCTTTGGTTGCTGAGATTATAGAGGAACCTGAAGAAGAATCATGGGCATCCTTTGACGAGGGTCCTGAAGATGAAGATTTCTATTATCACACTTCGTTAGAGGAGGAGGAACTTTTGAAAAGTCCGTTCAAACACTTTTATCTTAAAAACTTTTGCAGATTATTTTGCACCAAGTCAGCATTCATCATGTGAAGAGCAAAAGAAGCCAATTGATGAGGAAAAAGCAAATGAAAAGATGGAAAAGTTGTCAGAAGACATCATCAAAGCTTGCATGGCAAATGGCAATGAGGTAAACGAGTCAAAGAATGAGTTTGTGGTTGAAAAACCTTGTTTAAAATATGCAGAGCCATGTAGTGATTGTCTTGTAAAAGACACACGATATGCTGAACTTCAAAGTTTAACAGACAATTTGTCTAGTGATTACAAATCCACTAAGGAAGCATATGACAAATTGAGTGCATCTGTTAAACAATATAATAAAGCACTCAGAGAGAATGACGCGACTCTTTTGATGCTCAAAGCGACAGTTATGGATAAACAGATGGCTATTAACATTCATTTGAATACTATCGCTAAGCTAAAAAGTGAGCTTGGGAAAATTAGAATTGAATCTAAACGGGTTAACAAACTGCTAATCAATTATTCAACAAGCTGGTACGTCATCGATCACATTCTGCCCAAAATAAAAAATAATGATGAATCTAAAAATGGTGAAAATAAAAGTGCGAGTTAAGGTCGTGTTCCACCACCCATGTGGAATAGTTATGCATGGAAAAAGCCATCTGGGGTGGAAAGGCGCTTAAGCTAAAGTTGAAAACTGAACCGTCTAATGAGTTGCCTGTGGATATCGACGTAACTTACACCAAATCTGAAGGTGAATGTGACTCTGAAGTGGTAAATACAGTGGTTGAAAATATGTTGTAAAGTGAATCTGAAAATTCTGAGTCTAAAAAATCTCACAAGTCTTAGTGTGATGATATATCAGAAGATAGTTTAAATATTGATCCAAAGGTTATAATAAAATGAAAGGATCTGATAAACTATTTTCTGATGAGGACTTTCCGATCCAAAATATGAACATGGATCGTGTGGATAAAATGTTCAAGCTTATGGAGGTAAGTCATGCTGAATTAGATAAATATGATGCATCTTTTTACACTAAATCAGAAAGTGACAACCGACCCTACTATAATGAAAATAGAGATTATCCTGAAAATAAAAGGCGGTTTGGGCTTCCAGAAGCGACAGATGAACAACAAGTCCTAAAAACTAAACTTCACAAAGAAAATTAACTTTCTTTTTGGGACAACCACTGAGAAAGAAAAGGAGATCATTGGAACTAAATAAAACGATGATTTTCTTAAAGAGAAAGAGAAAAAGAAACAAGTTTTGGATACCTCTATTTATAAGGACAGCATGACATGCTATAACTGTAAGAAAGTTGGGCATATCACACGATATTACTCACAAACAAGTCCAAAACCTGTTTCTCATCCTAAAAAGTTCACTAAGGATGAAAAACAGAAAGCACCCATGATTGCGCCAAAACAAATTCTATAAACGATCAACGAATCCCACAAAAATATTAACCCAATTATTCAACGTCAATCTAAATTGGAAATTGGTGAAACATAAAACAAGAATCGTCAAGCGGATTCAAAATTTTATGTTAAAAAGGCAAAACCTGAAACGCAAAAATGGGTTGCTAAAGTTAAACCATCCAAAGTTGAACCTAAACCTCTTGTTCCAAACAAAACCAAGCTTAAAAAGATTGATAAAAACAAAGTGGGTCCAAAATTCAACATTCCAAACCCACCCAAGACCAAACAGGTTTGGGTTTCTTTGTTTAAATAGTCTCTTCATCATGTGTGCAGGGGCTCCAGCGTTCGATATTGTCAAAATGGATAATGGATGGTGGAGCTTCTCGCCACATGACAGGAATGCCATTTCTCAACGACATTAAAGCTATCCGTGGAGGGTATGTAGGTTTTGCTGGAACGCAGGGAGGTAGGATTGTACGTGAAGGGATTCTCACGAACGGAGTAGTATCATTTGACAAGGTGAACTACATCGCTGAACTTAAGAACAATCTACGTAGCATATCGCAAATTTGTGATAAGAAGTTCACAATGCATTTCAATGATAAAGAATGCTTGATCTTAAAACCCGGTTTCAAGATTCCGGAGGAATGGATCCTGATGCGTGCTCATGAGAGAATGATTTATATGTTCTTGATATGGGTATCGCTTCTACCACGTCAAAGATAGTTCAATGCTTTGTATCTAAAGCTACCGAGAAAGAGTTCATTCTATGGCATTGGAAGATGGGGCACATCAACTACGAAAGATGAATTATCTTGTGCATAATGACCTAGTGGAGTGTGTAAATTTGAAGAATTTTCAACTATTTGATGATTGTCTGAGCTGCAAAAAAGGGAAGCAGCATAAGAAATCACACCTGAGAAAGCTGTTGAATTCTATCAAGCTACCACTAGAAAGGCTACACATGGATCTATTTGGACAGTCAACGTCAATAGTATCTCTAGTGATCTATACTGCCTTGTCGTTACAGATGATTATTCGCGATTCTCATGGGTTTTCTTTTAGAGAGTAAAGACAAAATGTTTAAAACTCTTATGATCCTCTTCAGAAAACCTGAAAACCTATATCATTTGCCAATCAAGAGAATCCGCAGTGACAACATAACAGAGTTCAAGAACAATAAGATGCTCGAATTCTACAATGAAAAAGGGATTCTTCACGAATTTAGTGTCCCATATACTCTTCAACAAATGGAGTAGCTAAAAGTAAGAATCGCACACTGATCGAGACTGCCAGAACAATGTTAGCCGATTCGAAATTGCCAATCAATTTCTGGAATGAAGCAGTCTCATCAGCGTGTTATACCTTAAATCGTGTATTAACAGTTAAGCCTCACAACAAAATGTGTTTCGAGTTACTAAATCAACGAAAGCCCAACCTTTCATTTTTGGAACCTTTTGGATCTCCGTGTACTGTATTGGACCCGGATAGTAAATTTGGAGCCAAATCCTTGGAAGGATTCTTCGTCGGTTACGCTACTCCTCATAAACGTGTTTTCTTGCCGAGTCTGAACCGGGTCATTCTAGCGCAACACGTTGATTGTCAATGATATACGACGCCAATGCAGAAACCTGGGGATCCATGGCTATTTAACTACGATGGATTGTGGGATTCATTCGACCTGCCAGATGTGCCCTCAGATGACGAACTTGTTATGCTCTTTCTACAACATCAAATATCTACACAAGAACAAGTCTCTACCGTTGGTGATTTCTACATCACTTCCTGTCAACACGTCTGATGTCTGTCAAAGCTCTTCTCAACAAATACCTATTCCTGCACCAAATGTCAATACTGCCGAATCATCAGCCCAACCGAATGCTGATGCTGACTCTGATTGGGAACCTACTTTCAACGATGGTGGATCCAGTTCCGATGAAGGTTCTAAGCAGATTGAAAGCTTCTTGAACAAATAGGCTGCTCAGTGTAATGCCAGGAATGAAGCCTCTTCGTCTGTACCGGTCGTTGATGAAGTTCTTACAAATTTGCAATCGCAAGTAGATGTTCCAACCGAAGTGATGCCTAGGACACTTTCATATCATCCATCGGAGAACATTATAGGCAATTTATAAACCGAAGTGCAAACTCGCAATCAGATCAACAAGGATCTAAGTTGTTTTTATACTAGTATTGCTCCACTCCAAACCCGACTTCCTAATAGTTGTTTGTTTCTCAGGTTGAGCCAGGAAGCTGGAAAGACGCATTAAAGGAAGAAAGCTGGGTGGATGCGATGCAGGAGGAATGGCTTCAATTCCAGAAACTTGCAGTCTGGAAGCTTGTTGACCTACAAGATCATCACAAAAAGATAAACACTCGATGGGTCTTCAAGTGCAAACGTGATGATAGGGGAGTTATAGTGCACAACAAAGCTCGACCTGTGGTTCAAGGTTTTCACCAGCAAGAAGGGATAGACTATACCGAAGTCTATGCCCTAGTTACCCGTCTTGAAGCGATTCGCATATTCTTGGCCTTTGCCTCATGGAAAGGGTTCAAGGTGTACCAATTAGATGTTAAATCTACTTTCCTGTATGGTAAAGTTAAAGAGGAAGTGTATGCCGGCCAACCACCGGGGTTTGTCGATCAAGTGCACAAAGACAAGGTCTATCTTCTGAACAAAGCTTTATACGGTCTTCATCAAGCCCCAAGAGCTTCGTATGAAACATTGTCAAGTCATCTTCTGGACAACAGCTTTAACTGTAAATTCTAGTCTTTTTACCAAGGAAGTGGATGGATATTTAATCATCGTACAGATATATGTGGATGATATTATCTTTGGATCAACAAATGATAAGTTGTGTAAAGACTTTGAAGAAGTCATGAAGTGCAAATTCGAAATGAGTGTGATGGGGGAGATGAAGTTCTTTCTAGGATTTCAGGTCGATCAGTTGCCTAATGGAATCTTTATCCACCAGATGAAGTATGTTCATGACATATTGGAGAAATTCAATATGAGAGGAGCAAAACCAGCATCTACCCCGTTAGCTCCAAATCACGACATTTGTCCAGATCTTATTGGAGAAAGAGTTAATGAAACTTTATATTGCTCGATGATCAGATCCTTGATGTATCTTACCACTTCTCGACCTGATATCATGTATCCAACGTGCCTGTGTGCCCGTTATCAGTCAAATCTAAGAGAGTCGCACCTGCTTGTTGTCAAACGCATTATGAGATATCTGAAGCAACATTTTTCCAAGATGTTAAAGATTGCAAGAAGACTGAAGACTAAGTTATTTTATGAAGCTATTGTCAAGGGGGAGTTTGTTGGTGCATATTTGTGACAACAGCTTAGATTTGGTCTTTGGATATCTTGTAATTAGTAAAATGATAAACGGTTAGCGGGTTTAGTTTTGCATTAGTGAATTAGAAGTAATTGGGCTGAATTAGACATTAAATAATGCATGGTAGGCGATTTGGGCTTTAAACCCATTAGCAGTTCATGTAGGAAACCCTAGCCTATGAGCATAACCTATCTCTATATAAAGTGAGGTTTGCATTAGGGTTTAGGATGCTAGTTCTATTGCTATGTTGCTGTTTCAGTTGTCCAGAGAGATTGTGAGAGAGTTTTGAATTGGTTATAAACACATTGTGTTAGATAATCAATAGAAGACTGTTTGAAGGAAATTGTTCGTGTTCGTGTTTGTGTTATTGTTGTTTCTGTGAAATCTGATCTAGGGGATTCCACACTCTAGATTAGATAGACGATTATGTGAAGATCCATAAGGACTAGGGACCTACATAGAAGATTGGAGATTTATTCTACACACATTCTGCATGAGCCTAGCTCACAGAAAAGGAGGATATGATGGTCTCAACTTGGAATCGTGTGCCTCAATGCTTAATCTGGGTACAAAACAGCCGTTCCAGATTTCTGGTTTGATCTTCTATTGCTTGGTTGACAACGTAAACGAAGGTCCATGGGCTATGTACCCAAGATTCGTCCAACTGTTCATCGATGATCGGCACAAGAACTTGCCACATGACATAAATTTATACCAATTTCAGTTTCCCAAAGAAGAAAAATCACGGAGCTGAAAATAAAGAATGGGTAATGCTACACAACTGGATGTATAGAGAAGAAAGACTTCCAATCATTCTTAATGCATACAACAAATACTGAGAGGGTGTAAAGCTAGCCCAAGAAAAAGTGGCTGAAGAGTAAGAAGTAGAAGTTGAAGAGGAAACACTGCTAATACGCAAACAAAAAGATAATGGGAAGAAAGTAGTTGAAGGAGAACCCTCAAAGAAGAAAAGTAAGAAAGACTCCTCAAACCTAAAGCGGATTATGGGTGACAACATTCATGCAGGGTTAACAAGGGAGGAGATAGAAAGAATGCAAGCAATTCATGCTGTTGCAGAGGCAGAAAAACGGGAACGAAGGATGAAAAGGAGAGAAATGAATGAGTCAGAGACACCCGTATTGGTGACATTAGCGCAGGACCAGTAAATCAATTTGTTGAAGGGATGTTAACTGATCCTTTAGAGCCCACTCTAAGCAAGTCCCCTTCACACAAGAAACAAAAAACAGGAGAGGGATCGTCCAAGGATGTTCCACCCAAGCCAACCTCAACTGTTCAAGCTCCTCCTCCATGAGTTCCTGCAAGACCTCGACCTTTTCAAGATCTGTATGATCGTTTATCCAAAGAATTCAGGTTGTTTCCTGCTAAGGAATTTTGCTTGTTAAAGAATCAGGTCAACGATACAAACGTGCTCAGAGAGAAGCTGAAAGAACAGAGAAAGAAGAACAATGAATTACATTCCTACGTGTCCAAGCAATCTGAATTTATAAAGTTTTAACAAGAAGGATTGGAGAAATTGCACGAGATGGTGCCAGATCTGTACACTTCAGGCAATTGAAAACCAAAATACACAAGTGAAGATATCTTCAATTTTGACAGATTTAGAGAAGAGGAAGAAAAACAAAAGGCTGAGATAACTAAAAGGAAGAAAGAAGAACTAGCATATGCGGTTGATGTGAACGTTGACGGAGAGAGTGATGGAGGAAGTTGATAGGATCAAAATGCCTCCCAGATTCATCGAATGGGGTCTAGAGGATGAAGTTGTCTATGAAACTAACGGTGGAGACGAGTTCACTCCGCAGCACCCTGAATGGTTCAAGAAGGAAAGATTAAAAATGCTAGATTTCTATCAAGTCATAACGGTTGAGAAAACAGCGGTCATATACCGAATTATCAGCTGGAAGTACTACAATCTAACTAGGTGGTTTGTTGTGAAGCGAAGAGCAGGTGTAATCTAGTAAATGGAAATGTCATGCAAAGTCTACCCACATGGGATATACGAGAATTGAGCAACCACGATATGAAAAATCCTTCCAACAGTAACATTGGCAGCGACTTTGAAAGACTAATTCTTAGAGAATGCGTGAGTGGATTCACGGTCTTCAAACCTCAACGCCTGAGGAAACGCGTATCAAAAATAACCAAAGACCCAATTACAGGAAAAGGCAGAGTGACATGGGTAATCAATCCAGCCAAAGTGGTCACCAGGGTGAAACTTCCTCCAAAACAACCTGTGTCTCTCACCAATTTTAAGAAATGGTTCTATGATGGTAAAACAGGTGAAGCAGTCTTCAGATCCAACTCAAACGAAGATATTCGCATTCTGGATCCAATGGACGTATTCATGTTCTACCTATCTGATCTGAATACTCTTTATTGGAACAAGATACACGTTGGCGTAGGAAACTAATACCTAGAGGAAGGCATGCTTTTTCAGCAACCTGTCGACCGAGCAAGAGCAAGAAAGATAGAAATGATGGAGATTATGCTCAGAATTGACATACAAAAAGAAAAGGATGAATCTAGAAAGAAGAAAGCTGCTGAGAAGTCTACGGAGCTGCAATCCTCCTCTCCTCAACAAAAAGATCCATTTTCCGAATCAGCTGTTCAAGTATTCCACCACCTCCAACTTCATCCACATATGAAGTCATGATGGAGGACCCAAAATCAAGTGAATCTATTATTAATCAATCACCACCTAAACAGCCCGCAGATCAAGTTGCAACCAATCCAGAAACCGAAGCTCAAGAATGAAGATCGAACAAGTACACAACAATCTAGGGGGGACATTGTTAGTGCATTTGAGGTCGTTGGTACTTTGTTTTATTAGGTTTTGGATTGTTTTGTTATAGTTTAACAAGTTCTAGAAAGTTCAGGGGTTAAAAGTGTAACTACAATGGTTTGTCCTTGTGGCGGCGTAATTTAGTACCCAACGTATTTAATAAATAAGCTGGGTAGTTAGTATCTATATATATGTGCTTAATGAAAAACCCTAGTCCAAGGTTCTTGGAAAAGTATGGTGATTTCTGTTGTGTCGTGATTATTGTTTTTGTCATAAATCCGAACATCCAGGTGCTTTTTGTAACATCCGTCAAAAACGGATTTACCAAACCCGCTTCGTTTATCAACCGAACAGTCAGTTAAAATTTTCGTTGCGAATTAAATGCCCAAAATAATTTTAAACGATACATAATCAATTATTATACGGGAATATATAATTAGTTTTTGAAAAACTGTTAAAAATCGCAAAATAAAAATGTTTTGTTCCTGCCGGGTTTCGAACCCGGGTCAGTCGCCGAGTTGGTTCAGCGACTTAACACTCAACACACAAACCACTGCGCCACTTGTATTGTCTGTTAATTATAAAGATCATTTAATTCATATAGTGTCTTTTCGAATTCAAAACCGGCGCCCAATAGTTCAGTCGTCGGAAATCCCGGTAATCTCGCGAGTTTTTAACAACATCTTCCGTTATAACGTAAACTATTATTAGGACATCGGTTATAACCGACGTTTGAGTCCGCGACACCTTCTATAACCGCCGGAGTTTTTATAACATATGAATCCAGTTGGAAATCGGGCCAAATACATCTCGGTTTCTTCCTATAAATTCACCCACAACCCACTGCAAGCTTTTTCGCTCAAAACCACACCTTTACCGGACGTAATTCCACTCGCCGGAATAACTCTGCTCATCGCCGGAAAACCGGTTTCCTCATTTCCGAGCCTTATTGAACCTCCTAAGCTTATACCGAAGTCACCACACCCTTTTTAAGTTTTCTGAAGATTCTCTGCTGCAAGACATTCGTCGCCGGAAGGGATTGCTGTCGCCGGAGTTCTGCCGGAAAACAGAAGGTCCAGTCGGTATACCTCTCCGCCTAATTTCTTTTTCTTTTCACTTATATCTCACCGTAATGAACTGAAACACACTAATAAACCGATTAAAACTTCGAACCAGTCTGTTATCGATTCTGGTTATAGCGCAACGAAGAAGATGAAGTCGGTTAACACATAAGTATAATTTAAATCAAGAAATTATTCGGGTTAGACACACAGTCCAGCGGTGGACTGTGTGCATATTAAACACACAAAGGTCTCGAGTTCGAATCTTGTTCCACACACGCCGCTTTAATAAAACTTTTTTTTGTTGTTAACCGAACCGGAAGTCTCACTGGTATATGTTAAGTATATTAAAAATCGGAATAATAACCAAGTTAGACACACAGTCCAACGGTGGACTGTGTGTATGTTTATATCACAGGTCACGAGTTCGAGTCCGGGCTACTGCACCGACTCGGAAAATTATCTATTCTTTTTAATTAAGACAGAAAAGGAAATAACTAATTTGTGTTTAAGTATAATAAAAATCAGTAAAGTTAACAAGTTGCACACACAGTCCAGCGGTGGACTGTGTGTTAGTTTAAGCCATAGGTCCTGGGTTCGAGACCTGTGGAGCGCACCGTCCGAATCGAATTAAATCGTTTTTAAATAAAAGGATTTTCGGTTTAACATAATTAATGTATATATATAATTAAAAACGGATATGACACGGGTTAGACACGTAGCTCAGTTGGTAGAGCTGCGTGCACGCATACGGGAGGTCTCGGGTTCGAGCCTCACCCAGCGCACTTATATGCACGATTCGAACCGGTCAACGGTCAGTCAACGGTCAGAAAAAATCAAAATTTTTTATTATTTTTTATTTAATTATTTTAATTAAAAATCAATTAAAAATACTTAAAAATAACATTTTTAAGGTGAGAAAATAGCCTGAAACTCACAAAAAATACACCCAACAATCCTACTAAAATAGATTAATAAAATCCGTTTACTTACCAAACCATAATGCGATTTATCTAGGTTAATCTCACTCGTGGTTAAAACCACTTCGCGTGCATTCAACATCATCAACCGAACGCACCCACTGTGATTGAATCTTACAACTCCCCCTTTTAAATTACACGTTTTGGGGTGTGTCATGTGTTATAAAAATAATTAACTTGTTTATTTAAACTTGTGCCATACCACATCATGATCTAAACTTAGATTGTCATATTGTTGTGATTACTTATTTCCTTTTGTCAAATTATATGAAACTCATTCATTAAGCCCATCAGTTCCTCGTGGGAGACGAGTTGAACAACGCGTGCCTCAAATCAAATTTATTATTGTTCATGTGTGTATCATTGAGTTTATATTGTTTATAGTTGTGTCATTCATATTATCATGTTTATGCAATTCATTCATTAGGCCCCTCAGTTCCTCGTGAGAGACGAGTTGAGTATCGCGTGCCTCTAAATGTTCCATTATTGTTCATGTGTGTTTTTATTTAATATCTTATGATTGTTGAATAAGTTTACATCTATTTTTACTCATGTTTGGTTGTGCACATATTTCATAATCAATTTAAATAAACTTGTTCAAATGTTTTCCATAGGATTCACTCGCCAACTTTATGTTGATCCAAAACCTTTTTACACATGATACAGGTGAACAGGTTGAAGCAAAGAAAACATAGGAAATGCCTTAGAAGAAAACAAAGATGCTTAGATTGATAGCTAGAACATATTGTAACATTTATTGTAAATTTCCATTAAATTGTATTTAATGAATATGAAACGCATAATAAATGTCATGAGCTTTGATGATAACCCAATCATGCCCCGATCACCTTTTCCGCTGCGGGTCGGGGTGTGACAGATTGGTATCAGAGCCATGACTATAGGGATATAGGATAGGTTATTAGACCCTTAGAGCCTATACTATAGTCTGCCTAAATTTTAATTGATTTGGTGGTTACATACAAACTTGTGATATTTATTTGTTTCATATTTGTTTACATTTACAGTCAAACATACATGCTTATATACATATTCATTATACATATATACATATTCATTATATATATATCGATGTTCATGTATTCAATTTATTTTCATACTCTCATTATCCAAAGATTTTGTTGCAATTTTCAAATCTCATCAAAGTAAGTTCTGCGACGGGCATGTAGTAACTGGAAGGGTACAAGTACCGGTAGTCGGAACGTCCTGTCTAGGATGGCATTCGTATAAATCCAATATAACGGACTAGTTTGCCTACCTGGGGACCAACGATGAGAGTACGAAGGACCTATTAGGCCAAAGCATGCCACACCAAACGTCGTTCGAACTAACCTACTTTGAGGTGTCACCGTGTCTACACCTGGACACATTCCGAATATCACACGTTGTATACATATTTCTCGATTTTCTCTGGGTTTTTGTGTACGCAACCTGGCAAACCCGTGCGAACCATATGAAAAACCAGTATTCATGGGGGCCCACATGATTACACAGGTAAAGTATGGCGGCATGTAGGGCCTAAGGGCGAGCAAAACCCAAGACATCCTATGGATGTAGTAGATTTATTTTTTTTTATAATTATTTTATGAATGTTCATTCCTAATGCGACCCATGAACCCAAAAACATCCAACTCATACTCTTGTCATGTATTCCTTGTAGATGTCTTCTAATCTCGCCCGTAGGAAGACGAGAGCAAGAAAAGCCCGCGAACGCATGGCTGCCTTAATCGCTCAACAAATGGCTGCCATAATACCCAACATTGTAATCCAAGTCCAACAAGCACTTACCGCTAATCCTGTCAATCAAGCAAACCAAAACATTATCAACTCTTCCCCAAATACCACTAAATGCACCTACAAGCATTTCAAATCATGCGACCCTCCGAAATACAAAGGGACTGAAGGCGTCACCGCTCTCCTCCATTGGTTTGAAGAAATGGAGAACACATTTCTAAATTGCGATTGCCCTGACAATCGCAAAGTGCGATATGCTACCGGTCGACTATATGGGATAGCACTTACTTGGTGGAATACAGAGAAGTCCAAACGAGGTGTTGAAGATGCTATGACCTTAACTTGGAACGAATTGAAGGAAATCATGACCAGACGATTTTGCCCAAGGAGCGAAATCAAGAAATTAGAAGATGAATTTTATTCGTTAAAGCAAATGGAAGGAGACCACATCACATACAACAAAAGGTTCCTCGGATTACATCAAATGGTTCCCAACATGTTCACTCCCCTCTACCGTTTGATCGAGCACTACATTCGTGGTCTTCCGTCAAAGATTCAAGACCCTGTAATAAGTACCAAGCCTGCAACTTTGGAAGCAGCAATGGAGTTAGCAACAGAGCTCACCGAGAACCGAATCCGAAACGAAGACTTCAAGGAGGAGAAGAAGAAGGATAAAGAATCGACTGAAACTTCCGACTCCACCCAAACCGAATCCCCTTCTCAACCCAATCCTAAGAGAAAAAGAGGCGGGCAACTTTTCGCTGCTACCCAACGAAACCAACCAGTTTTACACGCCATAGCCCTCCAAGCTATCCCAATCACCCAAGTGGCACCCAACTCAACTTACCCAAATAAGAAACCATATCTTGGACCTCACCATCGATGCAACAACTGTTTTTATCACCATCCCCATACCTTACCATGTCGTCTATGTGCAACTTGTGGACGCTATGGTCATTTGAGCAAGTTTTGTCGCACCTTCCAAAACCAAACCTCTTCCCCTACTCAAAACATGGCCCAAACTTATCATCAACCCCAATACCCCGTGTTCCCATATGCTCGAGCTTGTTTTAATTGTGGCGACCCTACCCACTTTAGAAACGCATGCCCTCAATTGGTTAACGTCATCAACACTCAAGCCCAATCAAACCCAGTTAACCAAGTAAACCAAGAAAACCCAACCACTAGGCCACCAGCAAGAGGAGGAGTCTTCAATATCAACGCCAATCCGGTCGAAGATAATGACGGCCCAAGTGAAGATACTCAACTAGTCCTCTTCGCCGAAGATCCAGATTCAACTCCTATCGTTTAGTTTTATGATTTTCTTTATCACATAGAACCAAACATAACTTAAGGATAAAGCTAATGAAACTTTGATGAGAATACGGTCGATACGCCGCTGGTACTTCCTATATATAAGTATTCTTGTCAAAGGATCAGAAGCATTATCTGGCGGTTATGAGAGGTTCCATGTTTAGACTGTTAGAATAATTATTGTTTATTATTTTCAGTATATGCATTTGCCGAGGCCGCAGCCCCCCCATTTATGAGGTTGAGCTTGATCCCCATTTTATTATGCGGTTGATCAGTGGCGTGCCCGCACGATCGGCTCCGTTTGATTGAACCTTGATCGGTCATTTCATTTTACATTTCAATACATGCAATACGATCGGCTCCGTTTGATTGAGCCTTGATCGCACAGTTCAATTTACATTTCCAGTTCATGCAATACGTTCGGCTCCGTTTGATTGAGCCTTGAGCGCACAGACATTTTCATTATCAGTATCTTGTGGTTGTGGTGTTTGTAGTAGAGTTGCATAGAACTAACCATAACTTGCGGATAAAGTCAATGAAAATTTGACAAGAATATGGTGGATACGCCGCTGGTACTTCCTATATATAAGTATTCTTGTCAAATGATCGGAGGCATTATCAGGCGGTTATGAGAGGTTCCATGCATAGGCTGTTTGTGTGATTGTTGTTTAGATTAAGTTGTTCATTTTCAGTACATGCAATACGTTCGGCTCCGTTTGATTGAGCCTTGAGCGCACATACAAGTTCATTTTCAGTACATACAATACGTTCGGCTCCGTTTGATTGAGCCTTGAGCGCACAGACAATTTCATTATCAGTATCTTATGGTTGTTGTGTTTGTTGTAGAGTCGCATAGAACTAATCATAACTTGCGGATAAAGTCAAATGATCGGAGGCATTATCAGGCGGTTATGAGAGGTTCCATGCATAGGTTGTTTGTGTGATTAAGTTATTCATCTTCAGTACATGCAATACGCTCGGCTCCGTTTGATTGAGCCTTGAGCACACAGACAATTTCATTTTCAGTACATTCAATACGTTCGGCTCCGTTTGATTGAGCCTTGAGCGCACAGACATTTCATTTTCAGTACATGCAATACGATCGGCTCCGTTTGATTGAGCCTTGATCGCACAGATATATTTCATTTCAGTATATTATGTTTGTTGTATTGGTTGTAGAGTTATATAGGATTAATCATAATTCACTGATAAAACTAATGAAAATTTGACAAGAATATGGTGGATACGCCGCTGGTACTTCCTATATATAAGTATTCTTGTCAAAGGATCAGAGGCATTGTCAGACGGTTATGAGAAGTTCTATTGCAGGATTTATTAGTTCCTTGGTAACTAATCATAATTTGTGGATAAAACCAATGAAAATTTGGCAAGAATATGGTGGATACGCCGCTGGTACTTCCTGTATATAAGTATTCTTGCCAAAGGATCAGAGGCATTATTAGGCGGTTATGAGAAGTTCCATGTAAGTTTTTGTATTGCCTTGGTTGAAATTGTGTTACATTTATATCATCTTGCTATCTAGAGAAATTGGATTTGTGTTCCATTTCTACGTAAACTAACCTCTCCAACATAACAAACGAGAGAGGAGCTTCCACCATTCAAACATATATGCTATCAGAATGTGGATTCAAATATTTGCTGTTGTGTTTATTTATGTTCAAATATTAGCTGTTGTGTTTATTTATGTTCAAATATCAGCTGTTATGTTTTATTTATGTTCCATGTAGGTTGTAGTGTTAGAAGTTTTGCTTTAGGATATAACCATACTTTTCCAAACGTATCCAAACTTTTATGCATGATATCATTTTTAGCGAATCATTTCCTGCTTATCAATACTTATACAGTAGGCAACAAAAAACGATTCCTGTAAAAGGGTACTTAACCCATACAAGGAACGTTACCGCCTCAAACAAAAACTTAAACCCTTACTTTTTCTAAAGCAAGTAACTGACAAACTAAACACCATCATTCTTTTAGTCAAATATATCACCATTCAAATTTCGGGACGAAATTTCTAAAAAGCAGGGGATACTGTAACATCCGTCAAAAACGGATTTACCAAACCCGCTCCGTTTATCAACCGAACAGTCAGTTAAAATTTTCGTTGCGAATTAAATGCCCAAAATAATTTTAAACGATACATAATCAATTATTATAGGGGAATATATAATTAGTTTTTAAAAAACTGTTAAAAATCGCAAAATAAAAATGTTTTGTTCCTGCCGGGTTTCGAACCCGGGTCAGTCGCCGAGTCGGTTCAGCGACTTAACACTCAACACACAAACCACTGCGCCACTTGTATTGTCTGTTAATTATAATGATCATTTAATTCATATAGTGTCTTTTCGAATTCAAAACCGGCGCCCAATAGTTCAGTCGTCGGAAATCCGGGTAATCTCGCGAGTTTTTAACAACATCTTCCGTTATAACGTAAACTATTATTAGGACATCGGTTATAACCGACGTTTGAGTCCGCGACACCTTCTATAACTGCCGGAGTTTTTATAACTTATGAATCCAGTTGGAAATCGGGCCAAATACATCTCGGTTTCTTCCTATAAATTCACCCACAACCCACTGCAACCTTTTTCGCTCAAAACCACACCTTTACCGGACGTAATTCCACTCGCCGGAATAACTCTGCTCATCGCCGGAAAACCGGTTTCCTCATTTCCGAGCCTTATTGAACCTCCTAAGCTTATACCGAAGTCACCCACATCCTTTTTAAGTTTTCTGAAGATTCTCTGCTGCAAGACACTCGTCGCCGGAAGTGATTGTTGTCGCCGGAGTTCTGCCGGAAAACAGAGGGTCCAGTCGGTATACCTCTCTGCCTAATTTCTTTTTCTTTTCACTTATATCTCACCGTAATGAACTGAACACACTAATAAACCGATTAAAACTTCGAACCAGTCTGTTATCGATTCTGGTTATAGCGCAACGAAGAAGATGAAGTCGGTTAACACATAAGTCTAATTTAAATCAAGAAATTATTCGGGTTAGACACACAGTCCAGCGGTGGACTGTGTGCATATTAAACACACAAAGGTCACGAGTTCGAATCTTGTTCCACACACGCCGCTTTAATAAAACGTTTTTTTGTTGTTAACCGAACCGGAAGTCTCACTGGTATATGTTAAGTATATTAAAAATCGGAATAATAACCAAGTTAGACACACAGTCCAGCGGTGAACTGTGTGTATGTTTATATCACAGGTCACGAGTTCGAGTCCGGGCTACTGCACCGACTCGGAAAATTATCTATTCTTTTTAATTAAGACAGAAAAGGAAATAACTAATTTGTGTTTAAGTATAATAAAAATCAGTAAAGTTAACAAGTTGCACACACAGTCCAGCGGTGGACTGTGTGTTTGTTTAAGCCACAGGTCCTGGGTTCGAGACCTGTGGAGCGCACCGTCCGAATCGAATTAAATCGTTTTTAAAAAAAAGGATTTTCGGTTTAACATAATTAATGTATATATATAAT
The DNA here is from genome assembly GCA_947069175.1 of Scalesia atractyloides. Classification (NCBI taxonomy): domain Eukaryota; kingdom Viridiplantae; phylum Streptophyta; class Magnoliopsida; order Asterales; family Asteraceae; genus Scalesia; species Scalesia atractyloides. Next base: position 47,461,905 of record CAMTDV010000001.1, on the reverse strand, counting down.
TAAAAACAGATATATAACGGGTTAGACACGTAGCTCAGTTGGTAGAGCTGCGTGCACGCATACGGGAGGTCTCGGGTTCGAGCCTCACCCAGCGCACTTATATACACGATTCGAACCGGTCAACGGTCAGTCAACGGTCAACGGTTAGAAAAAATCAAATTTCTTTATTATTTTTTATTTAATTATTTTAATTAAAAATCAATTAAAAATACTTAAAAATAACATTTTTAAGGTGAGAAAATAGCCTTAAACTCACAAAAAATACACCCAACAATCCTACTAAAATAGATTAATAAAATCCGTTTACTTACCAAACCATAATGCGATTTATCTAGGTTAATCTCACTCGTGGTTAAAACCACTTCGCGTGCATTCAACATCATCAACCGAACGCACCCACTGTGAGTGAATCTTACAACTCCCCCTTTTAAATTACACGTTTTGAGGTGTGTCATGTGTTATAAAAATAATTAACTTGTTTATTTAAACTTGTGCCATACCACATCATGATCTAAACATAGATTGTTATATTGTTGTGATTACTTATTTCCTTTTGTCAAATTATATGAAACTCATTCATTAAGCCCATCAGTTACTCGTGGGAGACGAGTTGAACAACGCGTGCCTCAAATCAAATTTATTATTGTTCATGTGTGTATCATTGAGTTTATATTGTTTATAGTTGTGTCATTCATATTATCATGTTTATGCAATTCATTCATTAGGCCCCTCAGTTCCTCGTGAGAGACGAGTTGAGCATCGCGTGCCTCTAAATGTTCCATTATTGTTCATGTGTGTTTTTATTTAATATCTTATGATTGTTGAATAAGTTTACATCTATTTTTACTCATGTTTGGTTGTGCACATATTTCATAATCAATTTAAATAAACTTGTTCAAATGTTTTCCATAGGATTCACTCGCCAACTTTATGTTGATCCAAAACCTTTTTACACATGATACAGGTGAACAGGTTGAAGCAAAGAAAACATAGGAAATGCCTTAGAAGAGAACAAAGATGCTTAGATTGATAGCTAGAACATATTGTAACATTTATTGTAAATTTCCATTAAATTGTATTTAATGAATATGAAACGTATAATAAATGTCATGAGCTTTGATGATAACCCAATCATGCCCCGATCACCTTTTCAGCTGCGGGTCGGGGTGTGACACTTTTAGTGATTATCTCTTTTGGGATTCCATATACAACACTTGTTGTTTGATCCATACAAGAATCTTCATCTTCATCTTTTTGTTTTTCTTAACTTTTACATATTCAAGCAACTAATCTATAGTTGTGTTTGGTGAAAACAATCAAACCACCGTGATCTGAATCCGTTTTGGGACTCACAAGAACAAGAGACGCATTTTTCAAAAGTTATGAAATCTTTAATGCGTAGATCTCTTAGCAACCCTAGTTAGCAAGATGGTTCAAGTTTTTATCATTTGCATGTCCAAGATGATGATACCACAACATGGCAGTGTGTTTAGAGATTTTGGGAAACAAAGAGGTAACGCTCTCAGAAGGTGGTTTATTCATGTCGATTGTATAAGCATTCTCTTTTCTGTCAGATTTTAGCAAAATCCAGTCCTCAGGATTGACAATTCATTATTGGATTTCAAATGAGACAGTGTTTGTTGGTGAAATGAGTTGAATAGCAATTGTCACAAATTTGAGAAAAACTCAATTTCAACTAAGGAACATTGTTTACATTCTTGAAATAGAGATCACCATTCCTTATAGTGCCTCATTGACTGACCCTTCTCACCTCACATAAAGGAAACAAATCCACCATTGAATTCTTCAATATCACTCAGCTGAGTAAAGTCTCCAGTCGTATGCCTGGAACAACCACTATCAATATAATAGAGTCTAATGATAGTCCTCCATAGCCGTTCATGCACATATTGCGAGATCAGTCATATTTAGGTACCCAGGCCATAGTGGCGGTGAATAAACCCTTTTCATTGACATAAATTACTTTCATCTAAATCAAAATATTTTCTAAACAGGTAGTTCTATTAGTAGAACACGAGGATTTTGAAGGAGTTGATTGAAGAGATCTTTTAGGTTTCCAAATTTTGTCAGATATTTCGTATTTTGCAAAATTTGTATTGAAGACTTCAGTTGGTTCTTTTTGTTTAATTGTTTAGCCTTGTTCTAATCTCCATCTGAAGGCTTCACCTTGGATTCCAAACTCTTCGCAGATTTAGGTTTTTCAACCTTCACCTGTTTACGTTGTTTGTTATTCCCTTTTGGAGCCTTCTGATGCTCCCCTTCATCGAGTTTTTTTCCGGACGATGCTAATAATTTCTTGCTATTTGACTAGCGATGCCACATGTATAATATATTTGACGTTTCACATTAGGATTCGCTGGAGATCTATCAACCTTTTTAGAACTAGAAGAACTGTGTGGATCCTGAGGCCTTGACAAAACAGACTTACTTTAATCCTTACCTTGATTATTTGTTTCTTGTGTTTTCGAAGTTTTACTATCTAGATTATCTACACACACATTTTTCAATTTTGACTTAAGTGGAACATACTTTGTTTGACAACCCTATCTAACTTGTTTTACCAATAAATTTTTAGACGTATCAGATTTATTGGCAAAACAACATAATTTATGCAATCAGAAACCAAATCAAAGCAAGCATCTAAACATTCCTCACTCTTAAAAACAGAGCCCACACAATTTAAAGCATCAACAGAAATTGAAATATTGTTTGAATTTTAAGAAACTAAAAGATTGTTTTTCTGAATTTTTAATTCTAAAGCATATAATTCAACATCATCATCCTCGTCATCCTCTACCCAGTCTTCAATAATCACTTTTTCTGCATATAATGTAGCCAGGTTAGTAACTTTCATTTCTCACAAACAGTGTCAGTTAAATCTGCAGCACTGCTCTCAGTTGCAAGTGACACCGTTTGTTCAGCAGATTCAGAATCATGACATTCTGTGGCTGAATAGAGGTTTTCGGTGTTGATTCAGGTTCAATAGGTGATGTATCACTGGATTCCACAAATCTTTTGTTGTGGGTTCGTATTCTTGTTTCATTGGTTCTGATTCAACTATTTCACATGATTCATCACTAGATTTAGCAGATTCAATTAATTCTGAGTTTTCACAATTAATCGTTTCTGAAGAATCACATGAAGATTCGAATGAAACAGTTGATTCAGATTGTTTGCCAGATTAAAGTTCTTTGAAGAACTTAGCCAGATCATTCATCATAGCAACTCAAGACTAGTCGATTTAATTTGTGACTCTTCCTTTTTGATTTTGCAGTTCAGATGGTTTTTGAGAAATAGTTGATTCACTATTGTTTAACACTTGAAATTTTTTATCAATATCATCATTTTTCTCAAAATTTAGAGTCTCAGTCTGTTTTGAAACATCAGCAGGTTTCTTACAAAAAAATTATTAACGGCATGATTGTCTAACTTGATTTCAGTTTTATCGGGCCTTGTAATTTTGATCTTCTTGGGCTTTGTAGGTTCAATTTTATCATCACTAGCCCTCCCATACACCATGGCAGGCATGTTGGCAATCTCCTCTTCAGTTATTGGCATAGAGGTGTAGGAATGGTTGTATGGTGGAGGAATGCATACAAATTCCAAACCCTTATTCCTAGTTTCCTTTTGACTGTATTTTAACTATCTATTTATCATTTTCTCTACCTTTTTACATGAAACATCAAAATTTTTAAAATTAAACTCTGTATTTTCAAAAGTCGATTATAGAGAATCAAGTTCAACAGTTAATTTTTTAGAAAGTTATTTAAAGTGAAGATGCCTACATTTTTGTTGACTCAAATCCTTATGCAACTGTCGGATATCACGTTTTTATGCCTCCACCATATCCTTGTATCCATTGATTTTCTTTTAATCTGATACAAATTAGATTTGGATAATTGCAGTTCCATGAGTTAGCCTGTTCTTTATAACCACTTACTTTCTCTCTAAAGGCACTAGTACAACAGATATTATCAACACATACATCAGTGGGAGTAGGAGTGAAATCCTGCATCTGCACCATGAAAGCTTGATACACAGTTTCTTTTGTGATTTGTAGACCAACCATCCGAGTAGACCAATTAAAACCCCCTCCCTCTTGTACTACTATAGTATTGTTGGGATTAACATTGCTTTAATTTGTGCTGGATGTGCTCGAGGTAGAAATTGTAGCGGGTCTAGTGGTGGAAACGTTAGCAGGTCTTGAGGTAGAGCTAACAGTGACAGTAACATTTGAATCCGATCTCTCTCTCTCTCTCTCTCTCTTTGGATATCGACAATCACGAGCAAAATGTCCTAGCTAATGGTAGTTGAAACATCTCAGCTTTGACTTATTCCATCTAGGATCCTTGTTTGATGCTTCCTAGTTGTTTCTGCCAGTTCTCTTGATGAAATTTTTGGCACGAAACACTACCATAACCATTTGCTAGGTGATATCAATCTCTTCAATGTCATATGGATGGACTTCATTTAGCTCATATGCCCCTATAATGTTGTTAGTAAATTTCCCCACAACAAAGGCATTATAGCAGTTCATAACTTCCGCCATGAAAGCCATATTCTGCTCAAATTCTTTAGAGACCATGAACGCTGTTGAGGTGCTTGACATAGCGCCAGATGCAATAGGAGTTGGTGCAGACTGAACAAACTTCATAGCTTGAATAGGGGTATCAGGCATGTAACGAGAGAAGGTGGGAGCACTAGGAGGAAACATCTGAAATGACCCAACCCCATGTTGTGAAACCAAGGATGTCTTAGACGAAACAGAAGCATTGTTATAACTCGAGGTATGGTTGGAAAGTATCTGCTTGTCATCCACTTCATAAGACTTGAGTGAGAAATCAGTTCAGTAAGACTCATGCGGGTCAAGTCTTTGGTCCTCTTAATGAGTGTGACATTTGTATCCTAATTCCTTGGAAGAGCATTTTGCAGCTTCTTGTTGACTGCTGAGTTTTCAAGCATCATATCATGTGTTCTCATCTCACTAACCAGAGCAATAAACCTTTGAATTTTTTTTCAAGGGCTTCTCTAGGAAATTTATTGAACATGTTGAATTTCTAAGTCAATATCTCTCTTTTACTCTCCTACATCTCTCCGTTTCCTTCATACATAGTCAATAGAGTATCCCACAATTCCTTTGCAGACTTTGATTTATGAACTCCTACATCAATCTCGAGAACCAATGCATAATGCAACGTTAAGCTTTGTCATCAATTTCTTTCTTCTCATAGTCCTCATCGTATGCTGATAGAGGCTTGATAGTAGTTGTCCCCTTTTCTTCATCCACCACATAAGTGATGAAAGCTGGTCCTCTACAGATTGATCGCCAAGCCTTAGGATCTTTGATCTTCATGTATTAAATGAAATGAAATTTCCATTCTGAAAAAGAATCCCCTAAATGCATCCTAGGAATCTTGTTGTTAGTTCTAATAACATTGTCCAAATCTTTGTTGTTGGCAACTTTTTCAGTCAACGATATTTGGTTAGTGAGATCCATTTATGAAAACTCAAACTTTTAGTTATAATTGAATAATAATAATAAAGTTTACCAGTGTATAATTTTACAGTTGTATTATAGGTCCAAGACAAGTCGCATAGTAAAATAACAGTCCACACAGTCAAACAGTCCAATTCCTTGTCAAAGGTCCAAGTTTATGGTCAATAGTTCAGTTCAAAAATGCCGCACACTATTAATTGGAATGCACATTACCAAAAGAAACCATACACCACTTAACAATTGGGCCGCATACTTTCTAGTTGGGCCACACATATGGTTGGGCTTCACACCAAGTAACAACAAAGTAATGAGGAACCGCACACTATTATTAGGATCGAACACTCCCTTGTTGGACCGTACACTTAACTGTATACCCTTTTATTGGGCTGCACACTCCCTTAATTGGTCCGCACAATTAAATTCAGTCCACAACCAATTAACAGACCGCACACTACCCAATTAAACCGTACACCAGTCCGCACACTGGAACTCGTACATTTCAAACTATATCCTGATTTGGTAACCAGTCCGCACACTACCAAAAACTTGTTTTTGGTAACAAGAATTAATCTATTAAACCAAAATCCTGATTTTAAAGGAGATCAGAATCAAAGATCTTATTGATTCTTTCCACCAATGACTCTGAAAAACCTTCAAAGAAATTCTAAATGTCCCAAAAACAGATCAAAAACAGAGTTTTTAAGATGTTTATTAATTAGATTAAACTGTTCTTCAAAAATAGTTTTTAATTTTGATAAACCTTTAATCAAATACAATAACCAGAACCAAGGGTGCGAGCCTTAGAAATGACGATACAGACAAACCTTACTACTCGAATTCATGACTCACAACAAGAGACGATTAAACCGGAAAATGTTCAAGCCGAATCATTACGAGTAATGGAAAAACAAATGGTTCCACAGGAAGATAGAACATTATACTTTATGGGACGAATATAGGTTCCATTCTTTGGTGACCTATAAGCGACTATTTTGGATGAAGCTCACATGTCAAAGTACTCTATCCATCCAGGATCGGATAAGATGTAACAAGACGTAAAAGAATTTTATTCGTGACCTAACCTTAAAGGCAACATTTCTACTGATGTAAGTAAATACCTTACTTGTGCCAATGTTAAGGCCAAATACCAAAAGCCTTCAGGATTGATACGGTAACCTGAAATTCCCATTTGGAAATGAGTACAAATATTGATGGACTTCATTACTAAATTTACCCCTGACCTCGAGAGGTCACGTCATGATTTGGGTAATAGCATATTGACTGACGAAGTCTACACACTTCCTACCTATCCGTGAGAAAGATAGCAATAAAAAGCTTGCAGAGTTATCTTAAAGAAATTATGGCACGACATGGAGTTCCTATCTCTATCATATCAGACCGAGAGGGTCGGTTCATGTAAAGGATTTGGCAATCATTCTAGAAGGCCTTTGGGTCACGACTGGACCTAAGCACGACCTTTCACCCTCAAACGGTTGGCCAAAGTGAATGAACTATACCAACTTTGGATGATATGTTACGTGTGTGTGTGATCAATTTGGATGGAAATTGCGATACTCACTTGCCCTTAGTGGAGTTTTCATATAATAAAAGTTGTCACACTAGCATTCAGGCCGCCCTGTTTGAAGCCTTATATGGATGAAAGTGCCGATCACCGCTATGTTGGGTAGAGACTGGTGATAAAAAAACTCATTGGTCCGGAATTAGTCCAAGTGACTACAGATAAGATATTCCAAATACGAGACCGTATCAAGGCGGCTCGTGATAGAAAGATGTTGATACACTTTTGTGTCTGTGTCTTGTTCTTAGTTACGTCAGTAATTGTCAGGTCTTTGTTTGTAGTATCTGTATGGTTTAGTCATGTAGACCAAATCAAGATATCCTCCTATCTTTATTTAGTATGACATTTAGTTTGTCTGTGTTAAAGAGTTGCATGTGTACATACTGTGAAGTCTTGTGTACGTCATGTCTGAGGAACGTTCTCCAAGGAAAACACTTTGTGCGAGTGGACATGCTTCGTACGAGCAAGTTGTTGCTCGTACAAGCCATCTGCCATTCGTATGAATGATTCCCTCTAAACAAGTATCATACTTGTTTCGTACGAGCTAGTTGATGCTCGTACGAACCAGCTTGTTCGTACGAGTATCTTTGGAGTAGTTCTTCTTGTCTTTTGGTTTTCGTATGTCCAGAAGCATACTTCGTACAGTTGCTGAGCATGGACACTATATAAGCAGACATGCACTTCTCAGTTAGGCGACCAGTTAGTAATCTGTTAGACATATGTTTGAGACCTACTAGAGAGAAAGACATAAGAGCACAGAGTGTGTTGCATGAGAGTGTATGAACATCGCTTGTATATGTTTGTATTAGTTCTCTTCATTTCATCAAGATATTGAATCTTTGGTTATCCTGTGTCCATACTTTGCTTTGGTTTGCATTCTTATGAGGATTCCGCACTCGTATTTGTGTTGTATGAACAAGGAAGTAGGTTAATCTTGATCATCCAAGTGGACCTACAAGTGGTATCAGAGTTTTGGCTCTCTTCCTTGTTCAAAACCAAGCTTAGTGATTGTGTCTGAGCTAGTTAAGAAGGTTTCTTGAAGTGTTCTTGAACTTTCAATAGGAACTTAAGTTTTTGGAAGATAACTATCTTAAAACTTAGTTAAAACTTGTTATATCCAGAAAATTTTCATAAAAACGTAGTTAGAACACATGGAGACATGTTAAAATCTGGTTTTTCTTAAAATTTTCATCTTAGTTGAACACACCTGCAGGAAAAACTCACCCGAGAAACTCATTGGAATATTGTTGTAGGGTTGACCAAATCTCTGACATTCTAGACTTGACTCTTAAAACTGAAAAGCTGATGGAATGTTTGTCTTTTTTAACTAAAATTGTGTGGACAATAAAACACTTCCGAAAACCAGTCTGTGCAGAAAAGGAAATTTTTCACCAACCAGCCCTGCAAAAAGCTTCCCCTGTGAAAAACATATGTGCGAATAACGTATCCGCACAAAGAACCAGATTGTTCGTACGGAAGACTAGTCATCTGCACGAAGAACCTGGTTCACACGAAGGACTTAGTTGTTCACACGAAGGGGTATCCTCCATTCGAAACAAATAGTTCGTACGAAGGATCTACCACTCGTACGAAACAGTGGCTCATACAAGGAACAACTTAGTTTTGCTTTTCGTGTTTCAGTTTTTCAAACTTTGTGATTTCTAAAACCTTGTGATTTCTAAAATTGTGAATGTTTAAAAAGGGACACTGTTATTTTCAAAATCAAACTTTAAACCTTTTAATTTTCATAATTAAGAAAATGAGTTCTAATCTGTGGGATTGGACTAGTAGTTCAAGCATAAATCAGGACTCTTCGCAAAGCTCCGCAACCTCATGGGTAAAATTATTGATACCTCAACATACAACCACGATTACTGCAAATCAATGGGCGTGTGTGGCAAACCAGAACCAGAGCATTCAGACTCTTCTAATGAATGAAAGTGACACCAGGAGTAATAACCGTCCACCTAAACTGAACTATATGAACGATTATCCATCCTGGAAAAGTCGTTTTCACACATATGTTCTTGGACAGAACACAGAATTGTGGACATGTTTTACTACACCCTATAAAGAATCACTCGAAGAGGTAGGATCAAACCCAACCTCCTTAGCCTATCTAGATGAAGGCGATAAAAAAGGCGTATGATCTAGAGAGAAAGGCGTTTGCTATCCTAACACATGCACTCCATAAAGATATCTACCATCAGTTTGTGTACTGTACAACCACGAAAAATATGTGGGACACCCTGGAAGCAAGAGGAGAGGGTAATGCTGCAACCAGAAAAATTCGGCATGATCTGCTAAAGAAGGAGTTTGAAGGTTTCATGTTCACGGAAAATGAAACATTGAATGATATGACCACACGTGTTACCATCTTCTTAGCAAAATGTACTCTTACAAAGTGTTAGCATCTCCGCAAGAAATCATGATTCGCTTTGCTGACGCATTACCGCAAAAATGGGGTCCATTTATTGACTTATTAAAACATACATGTGTTTTGGACTCAATCAGTATTTATGAATTTATGCAGAAGTTGGAGAACAAGAATGAAGAGGAACTTCAAAAGGCACAAAGAGTTATTGTTCCACAAAACCCTGAGATGTACTTCGGAGGCATTAATACAGGTATTAGTGCAAGTCAACAACCAAGCCTCAAACCGCGTTTATGTCAAACGTGATTTCCTTTCTACCACAACCTGTTCAATAAAACCAGTATGCAAGCTCAAGTACTCAAGTCTATGGACAAGTTTTTGATCCGAAAGCCTTTTGCCACAACCACGAGATCTTACACCTCAAGTTCCATAGCAAGCTCCTCAACAAGCTTTCTTTGGAAACAACTTTCAAGCCACAAACCCCAACACAGTCAGACTTGATACATCACATCTTTCCAAGGTCGGCATAGAAGTTGTTCAAGAGCATATGGAACTTCTCAACACCATAGTCAGTGCCTATTGCGGATTAGTAGCTGGTTAAATTGGAAACATCAATTTGACATATGAAGACTACCAGCAAATAGACATAGATGAGATGGAGCTAATGGATATCAAGTGGGCGTTTGCTAGTGCAGTAAGAAGATCCAAGGATTACATGAGCAGAACAAGAAGAACCATTTTGGGGAACAAGAAAGATACAAAATATGGTTTTGATAAAAACGTCGTTACTTGCTTCAACTGCAATGAAAGAGGTCATTTCAAGCATGAGTGTACAAGACCCAACAAACAAGGAAATCACAACCCCTTTCGAAGTTAATCTCAACCATCCAACACAGCTAAAGTCAACAATGATAGAAGAATAGTAGTTGTGAGCAACCCAAACAACACCAACCAATCAGGACCTTCAAACAACACACATAGAGCTTTGGTAGTTCAATCTAATGAAGGATGCGATTGGTCAGTACAGTTGGGGACTGAGAATAACGGAGTAACTGCATGTTATGTGAATATCATCAATTTAATCAAACATGTTCACAACATTGATAGTTCTGATGATGATGATAGTTCGGGGTATAATGGCTGTTCTGATGAAGAATGCTCAAGCTTAGGTGGTTATGGATCTGATTCAGATATCAGAGAGGGTAGTGATGCTGAGGTCAGAAAGTTGTTGAAAGAAGCCGAGAAGATGAAGAGTGAAAAGGTGGGTTTGATGAAGAAAGTAGAAGCTGCATCAAAGGAAACAGAAAAATTCTTTACAAATAGTGCAACTTTCCTTCATCATACTTCCTTCATGGAAAATGTTGCCGGTTAGACAAGTCAGGTAAATTCCGACCCAAAGTTTGCAATGACTATGCTGAATTAAAATCAAAGTTTGAAACAATTAACAGTCATAATCAAAACTTAGTTGTTAAACTCTCTAAATGCAAAAAGGCGAACTTGGCTTTAACTCGAAACCAAAAAGAATTCAAATCTGTAATGGAAACCCTTAAGAAAAGCGTTTTTGAATTGACAAAAACAGTTTTAAATTAACAGACAGGAATTAATAACTACATTAATCTCCTAGAAGAAACAAAGAAAGAGTTAGCCATCGCCAAATGCGAACATGTTGCGATCAGGCTAAAATTGGAGAGTTATTCTGACTCCCGGTATGTGCTTGATCATATCATTGATGTTCAAAAGCTAAAGGGAGATGTTAAATGCATTGGGTATTAGTCGTGTCCACCACCGATGAAACACAACTATACCAAATTGCCTAATGAAGAGGAAATGCCTCGCTTTGAACCCTCCGTACCTCTTAATCCTGAGAAATTTGCAGCAAGACTAGGGTTCAAGCTAGACAATTCCTCGGTTGTTAATCAGAACCCCTCTACACTAGAGGGGGATTATTCATCAGATAATGAGTCAGAGGAAATTGATCAGGATCAATCTCTTGATGAAGAAAAGGGAGTAGAAATGTCTGCTACTCCCAGTATAAAAATTGTTGAAAATCAAGAAAATGATCCTATGAAATCTGTCAAGATAGAAGTGTCTATAGATGAAATTGATAATGTGTTGTATACTTTGGTTGGAGACAAGAAAATCTATTCTAACAAAGACAATCCGATGAAAAATGTAAATCCAACATCTATTGATCAAGTTTTTGAAAAGTGAACAACCAAATTTTTTAAGAAGAAAAATCCAATCAAATCACATCCATTATTTGTTTCAAAAGAAAAACAAAAGGAAAAGCGAGTTGAAAAGCTTAAGGTCCCACAACCAAAGGTTGAGACAAAAGGCACTCGCTACAAGAAGAAGCTTAAAAATGTTAAATTTGTGAGTTCTATGGGTACTAATAAAGTCGAGAGTTTTCAAGGGATGTCTAATGTAGATTTTGTTAACAAAGTCAAGATTTTAAAACGTAACAGTGAAAATAATTATACCCAACTTACAAATGGGTGTAATGAAAATGAACCTGGTACCTCAAGACCCGCAAGTTCAACATCTAGTCATAGAACAAGATCTCCTAAATTTGTTGAAAGGTGAACATATTTCAAATATGGAGAGTTTGGCCACATTATCAAGAATTGTACAAACCCAGCAAAACCAAGATTTGTTGAGAAAGCCCTTCCTGAACCAACTTGCCAACGTCCATCTGTTTCTCCAAAACAAGACAAACGGATTGTTAAAGAACAAGAAGAAAAACAGAGAGGTAAACAAGTAAAGTAATTGAAAAGGCTTTAAAACCGGATTCTTCAGAAAGGAATCCAAGATCTTCAAATTTAATAAAACTAGAAATTATTATAACTGTAAATAATAGTCATTCTGGTAAATTTCAAAAATCTTGGAAACTTAAGACCGGTAATGGTTCAAGAAGAGGTACACAATTTCTGAATCATCAAGAAATTAAAATTACATTTCTTGATGATAAGGGTCGACCCAAGACCACTAAGGCTTGGGTCTCCATCTCAAATTGATTTGGTTTTTGAAATGTGCAGGGTGTTCCAAGAGGAACTATGAATAGTCATTGGATTGTTGACAGTGGAGCATCAAGGCACATGACAGGCGACTTACGGCTCCTTTATGATATGAAAAGCATTAGGGGTGGTTATGTTGCTTTTGCTGGCGACAAGGGCGGATACATCACTGGAGAAGGAATGGTCTCCAATGGTGTTGTGAGTTTTGATAAGATTAATTATGTTCGTCAAATTGATCACAATCTTCTTAGTGTTTCTCAAATCTGCGACAAGAAGTTCACGGTTCATTTTGACGATACCCTCTGTTATGTGCTGAAACCTGGTTTCAAGATTCCCAAGGAATGGATCCTCCTGTCGGCTCCAAGAATCAACGACTTGTATATACTTGACATGAGCCAAGCTATTACCACGTCTGCACAAGTCACATTTTTGTCTCAAAAGCCATGGAAAAGGAATCAATCTCTTGGCACAGACGAATGGGACAGATTCACTTGAGGAAAATGAACTATTTGGTTAAGAACAATCTTGTGAATGGTGTACCAGTGAAAAAATTTCATCTTCAAGACGTCTGTGTATCATGCCAAAAAGGAAAGCAAGCGAGAAAATCTCACCCTGTGAAGAAGATTATCACAGTGAATATGCCTTTGGAACGTCTTCATTTGGACCTATGAAACACAAGATTACCTTTGGTGATTCGTATTGTTTAGTAGTTACTGATGACTACTCAAGATTTTCATGGGTGAATATGTTGGCACACAAGAGTGAAGTTCTTGTAATCCTCAAGAATCTCCTGACGCTGCTTAAAAATTTATACAATTTGAAGATAAGGAGAATCAGAAGCGACAACGGCACCGAATTCAAGAATCAAGTTATGGACGAGTTCTGTTCTTCTAAAGGCATTCTGTATGAATACAGTTCTCGATACACTCTACAACAAAATGGTTTCACTAAGAGGAAAAATAGAACTCTAATTGAAACAACAAGAACTATGCTAGTAGAATGCGAACTTCCTGTTCAATTTTGGGAAGAAGCTGTTGCTACTGCATGTTATACGATGAATAGACTTATTATGGTGAAGAGGCACAGAAAAACATGTTTCGAGTTGTTACATATAAGGAAACCGGATGTTTCATTCTTAGAACCTTTTGGAGCTCCAGCACTATGATTGATCCACATGGTAAATTTGGTCCGAAAGCTATCGAAGGTTTCTTTCTTGGATATGCTACTCCTAATTTCAAAGTGTGGAATTTGTCAACAAAGAGGATTGAAGAATGGGGTGAAGTCAACGTTGATAGATACACTGAATCAGTAAGAGCTTCGGGTGCTCCTTGGATGTTTGACTACGATGGGCTGTTTAACTCCTTTAATCTGCCAACTTTTGATGATGCTACTGAAGCGGCTCAAATGTAACTAGAAAGTGATACTGCAATTGACTCATTATTAATTCGATCGATTATTGTTAACCCTCAAGTGTCTACTTCGGTTAACAATCTTGTTCAAAATGAGGAATTCGAAGATGCTGTTGATTATAATGTTTCGACAAAAGATGATGAGTTCCATAATGCAAATGAAGCTACTTCTGCTCCGGTTCCTGGGATTTCAGATGTCAGGTCAAATATTCAGAATTTAGGGACAACTGAAGGTCATGCATCTACTTCATCATCAAATCTAGCAAATAAAATGGTTGTTGATCTGAATATCAACCATTTGGGTATAACTCTCAAGTTCCTGATGTTCCTGAAACTTGAATTCATAATACCCATCCTTAGCATAGTATTATCGGAGATGTCCATAGTGGTCTGTAGACACGTAATCAGCTCAGGAATAATAAGAATGCTGGTTTGTATTCGGTTATTAGGGAATATAGGGAAGAGAATGATTGGTCTTTTGCCTGCTATGTTTGCCAAGTTGAACCAAAATCTTGGAAGGAGGCTATGAAAGAAGACTCATGGGTTCAAGCTATGCAGGAAGAACTTCAGCAGTTTCAGAAGTTAGGCGTGTGGAAATTGGTTAACAGGCCTGACAACTATAAGAAGATTGGAACAAGATAGGTTTACAAATGCAAGAAAGATGACCGAGGTGTTGTTGTGAGAAACAAAGCAAGATTGGTCATCCAGTGCTTTAATCAGGTAGAAGGAATTGATTACAATGAAGTTTATGCACCGGTAGCTCGTCTTGAGGCCATAAGAATTTTCTTGGCTTATGCGTCCTACAAGAAGTTTACTGTCTACCAAATGGATGTTAAGAGTGCATATCTTCATGGTGTGGTTGAAGAAGATGTATATGTTGAGCAACCGCCTAGTTTTGAAAATCCAATCCATCTTGACAAGGCTTGGCTTCTTAATAAGGCGCTATATGATCTTCATCAAGATCCTCGGGCTTGCTATGAAACGTTGTCTTCCTATCTTCTGAAGAATGGTTTTCGACATGGATTGATCGACTGTACTCTCTTCATCAATGAACAGAATTGGGACTTATTGCTGGTGTAGGTGTATGTTGATGATATTATTTTTGGGTCGACCAACGAGAAAATGTGCAAAGAATTTGAGCAGGTCATGCAGGAGAAGTTCGAGATGAGCGCTACGGGAGAAATGACTTTCTTTTTAGTTTTGCAGGTTCAACAATCTAAGGAAGGGATTTTCATCCATTAAACCAAGTACGTCGGGGATATTCTCAAACGATTCAGATGGAAGACTCAAAGCCTTGGGAACTCCATTAGCTCAGAATCATGGGATTACTCCTAACGGAATGGGTGAACATGTGGAACCATCTCTTTATCGTGCTATGATCGGATCTCTCATGTATCTGACTGCTTCAAGACCCGATATAATGTACCCAACATGTCTTCTAGCTCGCTACCAGTCTAGCCCGAATGGTTTCTCATTTGATTGCTTTGAAAAGAATCTTTTGTTATCTGAAGGGTCGCCCAGACACTAGTCTATGGTACCCTAAGGATGATAATTTTGATTTGACAACATTCAGTGATTCTGATCATGGCGGCTGCAAGATCGATGCAAAATTAACATCAGCGGGATGTCAGTTCTTGGGAAATCGCCTAGTCACGTGGCACTGCAGGAAGCAAACTTGTGTAGCTACGTCAACCTGTGAGGCTGAGTATATTTCGGCTTCTAGTTGCTGCTCTCGGTTCTATGGATTCAACAACAAATGCGCGACTACGGTTTTGAATTTCTAACTACTCCTATTTTTGTTGATAACGAAGCTGCTTTATAGATCACTCGTAATCCTATACAGCACTCAAAAACCAAACACATTGAGATTAAGTATTATTTCATACGAGATTGTTATGAAAAGAAACTTATCAATGTTGTTAAAATCCACACTGATCACCAACGTGCCGACCTGTTTACAAAAGTTGTTGATAAATCTCGTTTTGATTATCTACTTTTGGTCAATGGCAACAAGGTGAAACCCGAGCAATCCATCCTTGGCTAATCATTTTTTCGTAAATATTTTCTTCAAAATCTAAAATTACAAAAAGATTTTCCATGCAAAAACAAAAACATGAGAAAATGCAAAAATACAAAAATATGTCTTTTATTTAGTTTAAGTTCTTATTACCTTCTTTATTTAAGGGGGAGAAAAATTTAGAAAAGTACAAAAACAACAGAAAACCGAAAAATAAAAAATGAGTTACTTAGATATATAAGTGAAGATGATGAAATACACCAGTGATATGTCATAAACAGTCAAAAACACAAAATGAAAATTGATAAGTAGCTTTACTAATGATTTATCGGTAGGCTCACAATCAGATTAAAATGTGCAGGTTGATATAAACTTAACGGACTTCAAGCCAGGTGGGAACCATTCATTGGTATATGGTCTTGGTACCGAAATTTCGTTTGATAGTATGCCGAGGTTCTGAGATATATGGTCTTTATGCTGACTTATCATCTAGGTATCATGGTTGAATCTTTTGCCGAAAAATAACGGTGACGCAAGTCTAGAACTTCCATGATACCATACATACGTGTAAATACTGCATATGACCATCAATAAGTGATAGACATATCACATCCAACCAAAACAAGTGATAAATATCACAGCTTTATGCAGGAGCTAAGTTCGTCTCTTTGCCGGTACGATGGTACTAACCTGTTCAGGACTTACTCTTGTGCCCTGCATGCATCTGAAAATCAAGTTCCTCATCCATAAGTGATTTAATCGCATAGGGCTTGTTTTCAATCAAAATAAGTGAGTATCTCACATCATATACGTCAAAACAGAGGATAAGCAGTAACTCACCGGTAAGATTTTCTCTCATGCATATCTTGATACGGGAATGTGTCGTGAAGTGATTGAACACCGGCTAGTAAGTATAAACCATACATTAATCATATCTCCTAATCATGATTACATCTGATAAGCAAAGCTTACGTGGACAACAATACCGATAATCATAGTAGAATGCTTATTTATTTAATTTGATGTTTTAAACAAAACTCGTTTCTGTCAAGATTAAAAGCTGGTATGATTCTCTTACCTTGAAACTCTGAAAAAGATTATCTAGTAAATATAAAGTTTACTTTTATCTGTTAGTAGTTACTTTAGTTTATAAAGTTCTTTTTGAATTAGCCAAAATTGAAGTTCAAATGTTTTCTACGAAGATACGCCCTAAAAACCATTCACTTTGATATCATAACTTCATAAAAGCACTTTCTTACAACGGGTAAACTCATCTCAAGAAACAAAATATGTTTAACAAGAACTTCTCCTAAAGTAACTTTGTGATTAGTGTGGATTTGTGAAAGTTTTAAACAAGCCCGCGAAAAACCTAAGATTTTCGAAGAACTGAAAGTCCAGTTTGTGAAAAACTTGGACTCGTACGAATCATTTCCTTCATATGAGCCTGTGTGCTTCGTACGAATGACATTAGGTTTTGTACAAGCAAGTTCTTCGTACGAAGCTAAGTTGTTTCATATGAGTATTTTGATGTGGTATATAAGGTGATGAAGTTCTTGGTAGAACTTCACTTTCACCTTGCTCACGTCATATTTACACCTCCCTTCTAGTTGTTTTTTTATTTCTTTAAGGTATACTTGACAAGTTGGCATACTTTGAAGATGAACTACTTATACATCATTATCTGACCATGTGACCTTGACTGACTTGAACATCAAAATTTAAAACGAAGAATCATTTTAACAAAAACAAGAAACTTCTCTTCAAGTTGTTTGTACGAATTAGATTCACACGAACAACACTTCGCTCGTACGAACTAGTCGTTCGTACGAATGAATTAGTTGCTTGATTTTGTCAAAATATGTGAAACGAGTTGTTCTTAGTACGAATAAATAGTTATTCGTATGAGTTCGTAGTTCTTTGTTCATGGAATATATACATACAAAAAGTTTGGAATAAAGCTTTTTGTGTATATTCCCTAATAAATTTGTGTTCTTATCCTAGTTGTTATATGTGTACAGAATGGAACGAAAGGAAAATAAAAGAAAACCCGCAACAAAGAGAATTGACAAGTCAGAAGTGGATATTATGTCTGAATCTAGACATAACATGGTGGCCTACTTGGATCCGGAAGACAAATTTGCTGAGTACAACAGTATAATGAATTTTTTGCTCGACTCAAGGATACATTATGTTGTCACGCACAAGACTACAGTATACAAGACGTTGATCAAGGAATTTGGGGATTCAGCTAAAGTTGCTGAAGTGAATGGGAAAGAACTTATCCGCGGGAAAGTAAATGACTTGAACGTAGATGTGACTGTTGAAACCATTAACTCAGTATTACAACTAGGTAATGATCCTGATGCTCCATTCTCAGTATCGTTGAAGTGTGAACGTGGTTGTTTTCTTAGAATGAAATGTGTTGGATATTTCCTCGTGGGACAACTAAACAAAGCATGGTTGCCACTCCGATACAAGTTCTTTTTACATGTTTTAATTCAGTGTTTGAACAACAGACGAAGTGGTTATGACATGGCAAATAACGACTTGGTTGGAATGATGGTAGCTTCGGCATTGAAAAAACAATTCAGTGTTTCAACGTATATTTTTGCAAACATGAAGGAAAACCTGAGTAGAACCGGATATGGTGGAAACAAGTTTTGGATGTATCTTGTTTTCTCCAAATGATTCTGAATGTGCAACATCCGAATCTTCCAAAGAAAGACAACGATGTTTTAAAGTTGAGGTTATGATGGAACATTCGTTGAAGATATTTAGAGGTGTAGCAGCAAAATGTTACAAGGAAAGTACACCTCCTTGAAAGTTGATCGGTTTTCTGGGAAATGATCAATATATAGAACCAGAAAACGACAAGTGGCGTCGTGATAACAATGATTCAGATAATGAAGAACCAATCTTGAAAAAGATGATCGAAGATAAGTTTGGTAATAAAAAGGGAAAGGGTAATGATGATGACAGTGGCAATGTTGGAAATTATTGTGCTAGTAAACCAGTTGCAGAAGTCCAGTCTACTTTTACAACAGAGGAGACTGAACCTCTAATAACGGAACCCACTGCAATTACTGAACCACAACCTACAAATACTACAGCAGCTGAAACACCTTCAGATGAAGATACTCAAGTTCGATAGCAACCTACTACTTCTTCAGCTCAACAATCCTAGTCTACATCTCATCAACAAAATGCAAAACAAAGCAGTCGTTTGTTCTCTGAAATGGAAAAGGATGAGAAAGTAGATTTTCTGTTCTCTCAGTTGCAAGCTGCGGCAATCCAGATCAACAAGCATTCGGAGTTTATATCTTCAAATCAGAACACAGCTGTCAAACAGCAGATGGAGATAAATTCTTTGAAAGAGACGGTTAAAAAAAGGATTTTGAAATTGGTTTATATCTTCAAATCAGAACATAGCTGTTAAACAACAGATGGAGATAAATTCTTTGAAAGAGACGGTTAGAAAATAGGATTCTGAAATTGTGCAGTTAAGAAAAGTAAATGAGCGACTGAAGACTATAGATGCTGAAAGAGCAACTCAGCTACAACAGATGAGGGCAGCTGATAACTCTCGAGGGATTGAGATAAACAGGCTGAAAGAACGTAGTGCGGCTGTACAACGATATGCGGAAACAGTAACTACTAAGCATAACGACTTGAAGGAATGGTATCATTCTCGTAATGCTACACTAGTTGAAGGCTTTAAAGGTATTAAAGACATGTTTGAAATGAGAAGAAAGCGGGTGAACATTCTTTCGAATGATAGATGCAAAGCGCAGGAGATCAAGCGAAAACATGATCAGGTTAGTGAAGACACTAGCAATCCTGATGCTTCAGCCTCATCCTCGCAATCAAAGGTTTTTGCTTCAACTCCAGTGGTAAAGTCTAATGCATAGCAGATCGTGACCGATCCAGTTACCTCCAGTGCTACTTAAGAGGAAACAGGAAAGGCTTGATGTTTCTGGAAAGTATTGAAGACCTGATGCTCTATCAACGTTAGATAGCAGATCATCAGGGTGAGTTTGTTGATACTCCAGGCCATTCAATATGAATACCGAAGACCAAGCAACAGCCAAGGGGAGTTTTTGATACACTTTTGTGTTCATCGCTTGTTTTTAGTTACGTCTATAATTGTACAGTCTTTGTTTGCAGTGTCTGTATAGTTTGGTCATGTCGAGAAATCAAGATATCCTCCTATCTTGATTTAGTACGACGTTTAGTTTGTCTGTGTTAAAGAGTTGCATGTGTGCATACTGTTGAGTCTTGTGTACTTCATGTCAGAGGAACGTTCTCCAAGGAAAACACTTTGTGCGAGTGGACGTGCTGCGTATGAGCAAGTTGTTGCTCGTACAAGCCCTTTAAACAAGTATCATACTTGTTTCGTACGAGCTAGTTGATGCTCGTATGAACCAGCTTGTTCGTACGATTATCTTTGGAGTAGTTCTTCGTGTCTTTTGGTGTTTCGTATGTCTAGCAACATACTTCGTACAGTTGCTGAGCATGGACACTATATAAGCAGACATGCACTTCTCAGTATGGTGACCAGTTAGTAACTTGTTAAACATATGTGTGAGACCTACTAGAGAGAGAGACACAAGAGCACAAAATGTGTTGCATGAGAGTGTATGAACATTGTTGGTATATGTTTGTATCGTTTCTCCTCAGTTAATCAAGATATTTAATCTTTGGTTATCCTGTGTTCTTACTTCGCTTTGGTTTGCATTCTTACGAGGATTCTACACTCGTATTTGTGTTGTATGAACAAGGAAGTAGGTTAATCTTGATCCTCCAAGTGGACCTACAATAGAAGAGCTACGCTAACAAACGGCATAAACCGTTAGCTTTCGAAGTTGGAGACAAAGTCTTACTAAAAGTCTAGTGAGAGGGGATCGGCTCTCCTCCAATGAGCACCAGACTGATCTGACTCAGCTAAAAGAGGCGGAATTCATTGTTAGTGAGTTGGACAAACAAACAAGAAAAATATACTGCTTAAATGCCTTATTGATAAACGTGAACAATTATAAAGCATGTAAAAACTTTGACAGGGCTTCACCTTAGTCACACACCAACAGATGTCTGACATAACTCTCAAGCTCCTCTATTTATAGGTTAACATGACTCGCCCAGGAGAAGGAGTGTGTGTGTATGTGTGTGACTCGTGCGAGTGATGCCTCGTACTCGTACAAGCCATGAAGCTCACTCGTATGAGCCATTAACAAAACATAAAAATCATATATTAACAAACACTATTTGACATTCTAAGCCCTATATACATAACCAACATATCCTAGACGTAGGCAATAGACATTATACACCAACAAACTCCCCCTTGAATGTTGTCGCAGTCTTGGATAGTCTTAAAAAAATCTTCAATGATTTGACAGTTAACGTGTAAACTTAAAGCGCTTTAGCGACGTAATTCGCGTATGCTCTGCAATCCTCTCCTCCTTCTTCTGTTTGTTTCGTTTCTCAATCTCTTCCATCTTCCTCCAAGAAGTGTTCCATGCTGTTCTTGAGTGTATATCATTAGTATAACATAAATTAACAATCTTCTGGAACTAGAGAGCCTGTTCTTTGTCCTTCTCTTCAAAACTATCTTGCTATAGAACAAGCATTCAATATCCTTCTTCGAACAATTGACTAGCCACATCGGGTCTAGTACTCGAATGCCACACCATAGACCATATATACGTTTGTGTGCTATGACGGCTTCGGATAATTCCTCGGTAATCTTCCAAGGATCATCATCTGGATGGACACAAATAACAGCTTCACCTGTACTTGAATCATAGTGCCACCATTTGAAGATCTTGAAGAAATCATGTTCCATCTTGATTAGAGGCATATTTTTCATAACTTTCAGCCTCTTTACCATCAATGTCACATCTTTTTCCTTTGTTACTGGATCAATCTTCGTGATTCTCTTAGGGATATGAAGCTTCCAATGTATAAATCCATGAGTAGCTTCAAGCTTGATTAGTTTCCACAGCCGCTGGTCTTGAAATTTCATCTTAAGATTTATCGTCTTTGTCTGCACCAGTTATTTTATATTCCAGAACGGCAGGGTCTTTATATCGCTTAAGTATCAAAAGTACTGGATCTCGTATTCCCTTTTAATCGCATAAACGTTCAGCTCTTCGATCCATCCCTAGCTTATGATGTCCCCCAAAGAAATGTTAGCATCACGGGTAAAAAATGCTAAGGGACGTTCGAATTTTCATTCAACTGGTGCTTCCTTAAACCACCGCTTCCTTATTTCAGCAACTTCTTCTTCAGATAATTGTTGAGTAACGGTTCCCTGTTTGACATCCTCTTCAACTTTGTGCTTTAGAAGATCATCATTCTCGGCTGCAAAAAATTCACTGAAAGTTGGGGAGTCATATGTACCCTCTTCGGCAACATTTTCATCATCATCATCGGAATCATCCTCCACGGCAACTCTATCATACTCATGTGCATCAGCAACGTGTTCGAAGACATAATCAACAGGCTTGAAAGCACTGATGTCATTAAGCTCCTCTTCGAAATCAAACACAAAATCTTCTTTGTCCATGCCGAACATTTGAGAAATCTTTTCTTTTGTGTAGCTATGGACAAACTCACCTTCCTCCACATCATGCTCTAAATACAAAATCTTTGGTTTGGGCAAGACAAGAACACTAGACATTTCGGTCACCGTGAAAATTCCTGCTTGCTTAGCATCTTTAGAGCTTCAGACCTTCCCTGCTCTTTTCCTTTTTCCGCTTTATTAGCCGAATCATCCAAGTACACAGAAAAATCGATATCATCATTCAAATTAGATTCTATTACAAGGACACCTGAACCACCTAGTAGATGTGACGCTCATGTCTAGAACATAAAGATCATTCTCTCATGGAGCGCGCATGAGGGTCCACTCCTCAGGAATTTTGAATCCTGACTTGAGAATTAAGAATTCTTTGTCTATGAAATGTGTTGTGAACTTTTTGTCACAAATCTGCGAAATGCTCAGTAGAATGTTCTCCAGCTCCGCAATGTAGTTCACCTTGTCAAAGAAAACCACTCCATTTGTAAAAATACCTTCTCCTACAATTCTTCCACCCTGAGTTCCAGCGTAGCCAACGTAACCTCCCCGATTAGCTTTGACGTTGTGCAACAACGCAAGCATCCCTGTCATGTCTCGGGAACCTCCACTATCCATAATCCATTTTGACATGATCGATTTTGGGAGCCCCTACACACAAGAGGCAGAAACTATTTAAATAAAGAAACCCAAGGCTGCTTGGTCTTGGGTGGGTTTGGAATATCAAACTTCGGACCAACTTTGATCTTGACATTCAGTTTGGCCTCTGTTTTAGCTGGAACAGATGATTTCAGTTCTACTGAAGATGGTTTGACTTTTGCAACCCATGTTTGTGTTTTCAAATTTGCCTTTTAGAATAAAACTTTGAATCCTTTTGACGATTCTTGGTGGATGTTTCACCAATTTCAAATTTAGAATTAAGTCGAATCGTTGATTTAACATTTTTGTTAGATTCAATGTTTCTTTTCAAAATAAGTTTTGGTACAACCATGGGTGCCTTTTATTACACATCTTTTGTAGATCTGTTGGAGTTTGAAATAGGTTTTTGATTCCTTTGGGAACATCATTGGTAGCACTTCCTCCTGTCTTTTCGAACAGAGGAATCCAAATCCTGTTTTCTACTCTCATTTTCTTTCTTGAACTCATCATTGGATTGTTTACCAATGATCTCTTTTTCTTTTTCTGTCGTTGTCCCATAGACAAAATTGATTTTCTTTGTAAAGTTTAACTTTTGAGACTTGTTATACGTTCTTTGCTTTTGAAAGTCCAACCCAGCTCTCCTATTTTCAGGATAGTCTCTGTTCCTATGGTGGTAGGGTTTGTTAACCATTTTGATTTAGAATAAAATGATGCATCGTGTTTTTCTAAATCAGAATGCCTCACCTCAACAAGCTTGATAAATTTTTCAACACGATCCATATTAACATTCTGAATTGGGAATCCTCATCGGAATATAGTTTATCAGATCCATGCATTTTGTATACGCTGATGTTTGGATCAATGTTTAAACTATTTCCTGAGGATTCACTATCCAATTCGAATTTGTCAGATTCATTCTTCAAAACACTTTCAACCATAGTGTTATATCAATGTTCGCAGGCAACTCGTTTGTCTTTTCTGTTTTCAATTTTAAGTTGAGCGCCTTCTCCACCCCTGATGTTTTCTTAGTAGCATAGCTATTCCACATGGGTGGTGGAACACGAACATAACTAGCACCTTTGTTTTCATATATTTGATTTTCTTCCTTGTTTTCAATTTTTGGAAGAATGTGATCAATGACGTTTGAACTTGTAGAATAACTGATTAACAACTTGTTAACACGTTCTGTTTCTATTTTCATTTTCTCAAGTTCATTTTTTAGCTTGGCGATTGTATTTAAATGAATATTAATGGCCATTTGTATGCACCTTGAGCATTGAAAGTGTTTCGTCATTTTCTCTGATCACCTTTTCAAATTGTTTAACAAATTTGCTTAATTTGTCATAAGCTTCTTTTGTTGCCTTAAAATCACATGAAAAATTATTTGTATCACATTTTAGCTCATTGTATCGTGTTCTTTTCCAGCACACTCACTGCATGGCTCTTGGCATTTCATGCAAGTTGTTTCTTTCACTGACTCTCTTACAGACACGCTTACCTCATTCACATTTGCCATACAGCTTTGTTGGTCTTGTCAGTAAGCTTTTCCAACCTCTCATCAACTCTCTCTTCTTCTTCAGGCTTCATCTTTTCTTCACAAGACAATCGATGGCTTGATTCAAAATAACCTACAAAGTTTTAAGAATATCATTAGGCAAGAAATGTTTAAATGCACTATTTAACATGTCCTCTTCTTTTGACGATGTGATGTAGTATTCTTCAGGAGCCTCGTCAAAAGATGCCTCTGCATATTCTTCAGGTTCTTCAATGATTTCTTCTACCGAAGCCAAACTTTCATTCTTCATGATGTACTTGTTCCGGTTGAAACCTTCGCCATCCTGAGTAACGACTAGATCTTTGTCTTTGGAGTTTGACGGTCCATCTTCAATTTGCACCATTCTTGTTTTGGGTTGAGGACGATGATAAATGACTTTCTTGTAATAGTCGTTAGCAAAAGGGTCCTGATTACCCTGGACTTCTCTATTTGGACATTCTTGTTTGAAATGCCCCTTCTCTCGACATTTAAACATGTAACCTTGGACATGACGAAGACAAGTTTCCCATCAAGTCCTTCCAAATTGTCTTTTCGCGTAATCTCCATAAAGTGTTGCGCTCTTCTAGTCGTACACCGTTTGATGTCAATCAATTCCATCTAGACCGGATCAATCTGATCATAATCCTCTCTCGTCATTTCAGAATTCCCAATTTTTCCTGCTACTAAACTGTTGTACGATTCAAGTACCAAGGCAAGTAATGACATGTGTTGCTTTGCGGTGTCGAAATTTTGAGCATTTTGGAAATCAATAGCAATATTGCATTGTAGAATCCGTTGATCAGGATTAGATTGATTGTTCTGGTGATTCTGTGAATTGTTTGAACTGTGGAATGATTGTGGGCCTGGAGACGTATTTGGGTTGACAGACGCAAAAGATTGAAATCCACTTGCTTGACTTGACTGTGGACTTGGTGTGTTGGAAGAGCTGAAGGAATTTTTAATTTTTGGAGACTGTATCTGTGCGGCAGGACTACCCTTGTAATACAGATTTACATCTTGTTGCATTTGGGCGCCTTTGCTCTTTGCCTTTTTGCATCTCAAGTTTGTGCCCTTCCAATCTCTCAATAAGTCTTGGTAATGAGAAATTACCATACTCTGTGCCATTCTTTAGAATAGTCAAGTAAGTTGACCATTCCCCTTGAGGTAGAGACTCTGCCAGCTTATCAACCAATTCTTCATTGGTTTTCACAATTCCCATGCGCTTCACTTGGACCACCAAGTGACAATATCGTTTAATCAATTGTTTTACCGTCTCTCCCTTGATTAAAGTAAAGATATCGAATTCTTTACTTAGTAACGCTCTCTTTCCCTTTCGAAGTTGCACGCTACCTTGGAATTTTAATCATAAAGCATTCCATAAGGATTAAACATCATCATCATGCTGTAGGAGGGCCAAAATATCTTCCTTGATGGCTTGCTGCAAGATGTTCCTCATCTTCTTCTCGTTAATGAACTTTTGCCTTTCGAAATCCGAGAGTTGAGCTAACGTTTTCTCAAGACCATTCTCTCCGATCGGAGCTTGATATTTCACTTCAATAGCAAACCAGCAGGTGAAATGATTTGCTTCAACCCAGTTCATAAATCTTTGACTCCAACTATCATAGTCTTCAAGGTTCATCAGCTTTGGAGGCTTTGTCATCATGCCCATCTCATTTTCAAGATCCATATTCTGAGCTGAAATGGTTGTAACTGCTGAAGCAACAAAAACATTGTAAAATTCTTCTTCCATTTTTTCTGCAAAATTTCAAAAACACACTTTCGAAAAACACTGATTAGAATGACAGGAGTTTCTTAATAAGTTCTTCGTGCGGATGACAGAGCTACTCGTGCGAGTTATATGCTCGTGCGAGCGAGATGCTAGTGCGAGTGAAAAAGATGACTCGTGCGAATGACTTGTTCGTGCAAGTTACTTGCTCGTGTGAATGCAAACTTGTAGATTTTAAGAAAACTTGTTTACTTGTTCGTACGAGTGTCTGATTCGATTAATGGTCGTTCGTACGAGTTGTCTCTTTACTCGTACGAGTCAGCTCAGGTCACCAAACGGATGATTTTTACAATTTTCGACATGATTAAGTTTGATTTTAGATCTGAAATTTTCAAGGATTGATTAAAGTTGATTTTAACGTGATATACTAGAATCGTAGTCCAATTTGTCCATGAATTTGTCCAAATCTGAGATCTATGTGAGAAAAAGTAGACGTAGAAAACTCCAATGGTTGAATCTAGATCTGAAACTGTTGGTTGTCTATTAAAACTTGATGTTTGTCCTCAAATCTGGCCTCAAGGCTCCGATACCACTTGTGAGAGTGGATCGGCTCTCCTCCAATGAGCACCAGACTGATCTGACTTAGCTAACAGAGGTGGAATTCATTGTTAGCGAGTTGGACAAACAAACAAGAATGATATACTTCTTAAATGCCTTGAATTGTAGATAAATGTGAACAATTACAGAGCGAGTAAACACTTTGACAGGGCTTCGCCTTAGTCAGACACCAACAGATGTCCGACACAACACTCAAGTTCCTATATTTATAGGTCAACATGACTCGCATAGGAAAAGGAGTGTGTGTGTGGGTCGTGCGAGTGATGCCTCGTACGAGTGATAAGGTGTCACTCGTACGAGCCATGAAGCTCACTCGTATGAGCCATGAACAAAATATAAATCATATATTAACAAATACTATTTGACATTCTAAGCACTATATACATAACCAACATATCCTAGATGTAGGCAATAGACATTATGCACCAACAAGTCTTGCCTTGGAAAGGCGTAGCTAGATTTGGTAAACGAGGAAAGTTGAATCCACACTACATTGGAACTTCCGAAATCTTGGCAAAGGTTGGAACCGTTTCTTACAAGTTGAAATTACCGGACGAACTCAGGAGCGTACACGACACATTTCATGTGTCAAATCTTAAGAAAAGTCCTACACAAGAGATAGTTATCATCCTGGCGGATGAGATACATATCGACGACAAACTCCATTTTACCGAAGAACATATTGAGGTTATGGATCGGAAGGTCCGCAAGACGAGGAGAATTTGTATTAATTTAGTTAAAGTTCGCTGGAACTCACGTCACGGCCAAGAGTATACGTGGGAGCGTGAAGACCAAATAAAGACCAAGTTCCCAGATCTGTTTAAAGACTCCCCTGCACCCGGTGATGCAACTTGAATTTTGGGACAAAATTCGTCTATAGGGGGGAGTATGTGGCAATTTGCAAAATAAATGGTACATTGATTTATTGAATAAAAATGTACGGGATTGTATAATGATTGATAAATATACATTCTCTCAAATAAAATACAAGATTTTATTAAATACGAAAATGTTCCGGTATTTTTCAATGACTAAAAATGTAGGAATGTCACAGTCTCCCCTACTTTAGGAAATTTCGTCCCAAAATTTAATTAGAGGAAACTTGTGAGAAAAGAGGTGGGTATTTTGCCTTCATTTGATCCTCTCATTCGTAAGTAAACTCTGGACCATGTTTGGACTCCCAGCGAACTTTAACAATCGGTATATGTTTTTGTGTGAGTTTCTTGACTTCACGGTCCAATATTTCCACAGGTTTCTCGACAAAGTACATTGTGTTATCAATGCAAATTTCATCATGAGGGATGTGGAGGTTTTAATCACCCAAACACTTTTTCAAATTGGACACGTCGGAAGTTGGATGACATTCCCAAGCTAAGGAGGTAGCTCAAGTTTGTAGGCCACCTTTGTGATCCTCTCAACGATCTTAAATGGTCCCACATATCGAGGTGCAAGTTTTCCTTTCTTTCCCAATCTAATCACACCTTTCCAATGGGATACTTTGAGAAGGACGTGATCACCAACTTAAAATTACAAGGGCTTGCATCACTGATCCGCATAACTCTTTTGACGGCTTCTAGCGATCAAAAGGTTATCGCGTATCTTGACTTTGTCTGTAGTCTCTAGAATGAGTTCTGTTCTGGTGAGCTGAGCTTCACTAAACTCATTCCAACAGACCAGTGAATGGCATTTTCAACCATATAGAGCTTCGAAAGGAGTCGTGTTAATGCGGGAGTGATCATTGTTGTTGTAGGAGAATTCGATTAAAGGTAGATGCGAATCCCAACTACCACCAAAGTCGATCACACAAGCTCCAAGCATATCCTCCAATGTTTGAATCATCCTTCGGATTGTCCATCCGTTTGAGGATGATAAGTAGTGCTCTAGTAAGGTTTGGTTCCCATGGTAGATTGCATGGTCTTCCAAAAGTGAGATGACAATCGAGCATCCCGGTCTGATCTGTTGTTCAAAGGAACACCATGTCAAGATACTATCTCATCTTCGTAGATCTACGCAAGTTTGTCAACAGATAGATCCTCACGAATTGGCAAAAGGTGTGTTGGCTTTGTTAAATGATCAATGGCTACACAAATGGCATCATGACCTCTAGAAGTACGTGGTAGTTTGGTGATAAGATCCATAGCAATGTTTTCCCATTTCCAAACCAGAATTTCTGGTTGCTCAAGCAAATCAAATGGATGTTGATGTTCTGCCTTAACTTTAAGACAAGTTAGGCATTTGGATACGTATAAGGCAATATCCTTCTTCATACCCTGCCACCAATATTGGGTACGAAGATCATTGTACATTTTGTCTACACCAGGATAAATTGAATAACGAGATTTGTGAGCCTCATTCATCAATAGGGTGTGGAGATTTTCTTGGCTTGGAACCCATAAACGGTTCATGTAGTAGAGTAACCCATTGTCTTTTATTTCAAGCTGAAGCTCGAGATGAAGGGGTAGTTTGTTTTTCAACAAACCTTGGGTTACACAAATGTGCGAGGCTTCAAAAATACGTGTTTGGATATTAGATCAAACTTGAACACAATGTAGCCTGACACGTTCTTTACGACTAAGAGCATCAGCTACGACATTCGCCTTACTAGGATGGTAGCGAATTTCGCAGTCATAGTAGTTTAGAAGTTCAACCCAACGTCATTGTCTCATGTTCAGTTCTTTTATGATTAACAATGTGTTGGGAGACTTTTATGGTCAGTGAAAACCACATATTTTGTACCATAGAGGTAATGTCTCCAAATTTGAGAGCGAAAAAACGGTATCTAACTCAAGATCATGAGTTGTGTAGTTCTTTTGGTGGATTTTCAATTGTCTTGATGAATAGGATCTGACTTTGTCTCTTTGCATGAGAACACAACCAAGGACTAGATTCGATTTATCACAATATACCACAAAGTCGTTGTTGCCATTGGGTAAGGATAAAACAGGAGCATCACAAAGCTTTTATTTCAAGTTCTGAATAGCTTCTCCTTGTTTGGGTCCCTGTCACAGCCTGGTCATAGCGGAAGCACAATCGTGTGACTATGAGGCAATAATTACAACCAATTGTGTAAACAAAAGCAAATCAACAATGATACCATATATGTTATGTTGCAACCAAAGTTTACAAGTTCCCAAAACAAGTTACAAGGTTCAGACAAGTTCACAATGTTATCCAAAGTATAGTTTTTGAGTTGCATTACACTTTAAACAAAAATATTGTTTTCATCATAAAAGCATGTTGAGGTTTTGATCCCTTTATACCCATACGAGGTTGGGATATAAGAGCTAAATCCTCCAAAAGACATTCATTGTCATGTTCATTCCCACTTCCAGTAGTCTTTCACCGCTCGTGTTTTGCATCCTGAAATACATGTAAGTTTGAAAAGTCAACATAAAGTTGGCGAGTTCATGTAGATATTGTTTTCGTATGAGATGTCTGGTTTGTAATCCAGTAATAAAATCTTAGTATGTTATTAGCATTCATGGAGTTTAAGGATCTATAAGTGTGTAGCTAGCACCCTGACATATGTGCCATAAGTAAGTAACCAAACCGAGACAACTCTTGACATCAATTGGGATCACAAAAGCACTCCTAAAGGGTTAACAAACCAGGAGTGGAGCACGCCTCAAACTCCATAGATCTATACCTTTTGCACCTTGGTCAAGAAGTGATTAATGGTTACTCTTGTCATCATTCTACTTACGCCCATTGATCATGTTATCATCTAACCCCATAGCTAACATACTGTTTGTTTTGACATGTCTTTCCCCTCGATTGTTTGAAAAACAAAACTTTGAAATATTTGAAAGGAAGGACATGACCTCACAGTTCTTTGTTCCGTAAGTCGTACTTATCGAATCCGGGTGTCTGTACATGTGTATTAACATCATTAGACACCTAGGTCTCATTGGACCTCATACCAGTTGTTCATCTTGAATTCTTGTTGTGTATATATTTATCACATAAGAACAACTTTAATGTTATTATAGTGTTGGTAGTTCGTTTGTTCGATTTATATATATATATTGTCATTCCTATATTGGGTGTGATCGGGTCTCGCCCTTCACATGTCCTCATGCCTTGCACGCGTGTCATTGGGCCTAGCCCATGTCATGTATATCATTGGGCCTAGCCCATGTCTTTAAGTGATTGGGCCTAGCCCATGTAATTTATGTGTTTGGGCCTAGCTCATGTGATTTATGTGTTTGGGCCTAGCCCATGTATTTTATGCCTTTAGGCTTAGCGCATGTTAATATATGTTTTGTGTAATTGGGCCTTGCCCATGCATTTTATATAATGGGCCTAGCCCA
The DNA here is from genome assembly GCA_947069175.1 of Scalesia atractyloides. Taxonomy (NCBI): domain Eukaryota; kingdom Viridiplantae; phylum Streptophyta; class Magnoliopsida; order Asterales; family Asteraceae; genus Scalesia; species Scalesia atractyloides. The sequence goes on along the minus strand of CAMTDV010000001.1, from coordinate 47,430,593 downwards.
ACTTAATTTTCATAAGCCCAAATGCTTATAATCTTATACTTGGTAATTTTACTAGTATAGGTTTTGAAGTATGTTTATATACTTTTATAAAATCACTTGGTAATTTTTATACATCTTAACTTTTCGGATTTTGTCATCGATAGATACGTATATTCGTTAAGTGTCAAAAATATATCATTTTTTAGACATGTCGTTGTTGTGGTTTAATATATAAATTTTCGCGTAGAAAATCACCCAACGTCGTAGTAGCTCTTCATGTTGGCAATTTGTTCGTTGATCGACGACGCGATGGAGTATTGAGTAAATTCGACCATTGTCCGCCTTACTCCGTTCGTCCGATTATTGTTTCAAGCGTATTGTAAAAGTGTATATGTTCATGTTATTTACACTTGGTAATTTTTCAAGTGTTTGAGGTGTTTGTGTAAGTTGGGCATTTTGTGGTGTATACCCTAGACTTTCTAGATACATACACATATATACACATACATCTTTGGTGATAGAATATATATGTATCTATTTTTACTCCCACAGGTGTGTATATATATACATATATATATATACATATATATATATACATATATATATATATATACATATATATATACACTTGTTAAACTCTTGGAAGGTTAGGGTTTAACCCTTGTCACTAAAACTTCCTTAATGACGGTTTAGGTCACTAATCATGTTTAGTCACGTTAATCACCCCACTAATTACTCTTTAAACGCGATTAGATTTTTAGAAAATTTCGCCATAGTTCCCCTAAACTATGGCGTTTTCCATGTTTCAAAAACGCATTTAAATCATGTTTATACCCATAATCAAGATCAATCTTCAACTCAAGTTAACATATAACTTTTGTATGCTTCATTTGTAAACATTTTCATCCTCATTTCCATGATCCTTTGTAAACGTATATTTAACTACTTTACTTAAAAATAAATAGATCTCACATATTCATTAAAACATTTAAGACACCATTTTTGTTATACCTTCAAATCAAGTTTTTCACTCTAAACCACTTTGTTTACTACACTTTTTAAGATGATCAAAACTTAAATCATGGTATTTATTCTTTATAAAAATCACACATTTGTAGTAAATCATTTTTAAGTTGTAGTAATCTTCATTGATCATGAGGTTGATGACTATGTGAGCTAGAAAGGCTATGCAACCTTTCTATAGGCACTTTTGGCCTTCATGCACTTAATGATTCATAAGCGCGTCTTGTGCTTCTCTTCATATACTACAATTGTTTCTTCGTCTGGCAGGGGGATCGAATAGTTTTCTCAGGATAACCTACTTCCGCTCGGTTATACATCAACAAGTCTATGCCAAAAGCTACGTTGTAACAACCCAGATAAACGGGTAAAAGATCGATATTAAATTCTCGTTCTCCAAGTTCCAAAGTGCATCCTTTTATAACTTCCCCTTACTTGACTAATTTACCATTGGCAAATCCTATAGAATGAGGGAACGTCTATCTTACTTGACTCTAGGTCAAGGACATTTTGAATTTTATGGAGATGAATTAATATTGGCACATGTATCAAACAAGATGGATGCCAGATGTTGGTTGATAGGAAACGTGTCGGTGACCTTTAATGATTCCTCATGAGTCATCTAATTCCCCGTTAGCTAACATGATAACGTGTCTAATTTACATGACTCTAATTCGAGTATATGCTTAACACCTAAAGACACTAGCTAAGCTCGGTGTTGGTATCAAAAGAATTGACACGTAATGATTGTAGAGTAGAACGTACGCATGACGACATGGGGATCTTATGGGGTATCCATAGTTTCCGCTCACTCACACATTAAATCACTTGTCTAATTCATTCTTGAGACATTCATGCTTGAAGTGGCCTTCGTGTCACACTTAACATCCTTGTTCTTGGTTGAGTCTTACTAACTTATTGGTTTCTGTTTGGTGTCTTGATTCACCACACTTCTACTCTTGGCACTTTTGCAAGTGCCCTCATGAGGAACTTTTCACTTATCACATTTAGGATTTCAGTAAGTTGTCAGCATATTTCTTGGTGCTAGCATCAATTATGGCAGCAATTGCCTTCTTTTCTATCATCACGGGATTTCCCTTTCGTTTGTTACTCACTTTCGATCCTGCCTTAAGGGGTGAGTATTTTCGCTTCCCGTCGCTAGTAGCTTCCACATGCGTTTCCTTCCTTTCCGCACCTTTCTTTTATAATTCCCATTCTCACCGCATCCTTGGTGAGACTAACTGCGAGAGTTACTGTTTGAGTGATGAGGGTAGGGTTGGATGATGTGGTCATGTTTTGGTTCTTAGAGGCTAAACCCTAAATGTAGCGCTCAATGCGTTTGATTTCAGGTGTTCCCAAGTATGGAACAACCCTTGAGAGATCGTGAAAGCGTCGAGTGTAACCAACAATGCTGGCTGCAATCATGATCGAGTTCTAGGATCCCGTTTCTACCCTTGGAATTCCAGTCAGTGACCAATACTCTTCTCGCATAAGATTCTTAAGTTCTTCCCATGATAACCTCTTCGTAGTATCACTCCTTAAAGTTTCTACTTGAGGATTTCACCAAGTTAATATTGCATTCAGTAGGAGACTCTTTGTTTACCTAATCGTTTACCCAGGAGTGCAATTACTAGCATTGCTAACCAACTCCGTTGTCTTTATTTAGCGGACCTAACCTACCGAATCTCTAGCACAAATGAGGTCTCGTGGCTTACAGTCTGGGAAAGCCTTAGAATTTAGAACCTTGTATGATCGCATCTTCAGACGTAGCGCTGCCACTCATTCCCCATCTATTGGGATCCGAACCAGTTGAACTACCAGTACCACCAATTTCGTCACTAGTGTCGACTAAGTTACTCTCGTGTCGTGCGATTTCTGCAACCCCTTTTGGGTGTAGACCTTCCACTTGATGCGATGTTTCTCCTTAATACCTAAGATTAAAAGAAGCTAGACATATATTTTGATAAATATAGTCTACCATGCGCCTAAGAATAAAGAATGCCATCAGTCATGGAAACCTCAAGATTGCATTGTTCATACATGTTTGAAACAATGATAACGTGAATAACAATAATCCAAAATTCATAGTACCTCTTGCGTGTATCGGCCATATATCTAAGTGGAAAGGAAATAACTCGTTGAGGAGGAGAGACCAAACAGTTGTCTCCAACCTTATAGCATGTATTCCATACTTCATGGACCTCGATTGTCCAAAGTAGGAAAAATCCTTCACCAACCCGTGTGACGAATATGTTGATATCCCTTGAGCTCCACGAGCTCCAGCTAGATTGTTATTATTTCGATAGATATCGAATAAAATACAATGAGGGTGTTGAATCATGGCTCGTGCCATACCATCCCATGGAATAAGACAAATGTCAAACAACGGAGTTAATTGTAATCTCTTTCCAATAAATAAGATGAGGTGCCATAGACACCATGGAATCAATCCATGTACAAGAACTCTAGACCGTTGAGAAATTTCCTCCCTGGGTGGCCAACTAGTTTTGTTTGTTTAGATGACTAGTCTTAATCAAATCGTGATATAGATCGAATGTTAGATGCGATCAAATATGTGTGGTGTTTCTGTATGGTAGGGTGTTACAGCAACTACCCCGGTTAAAGTCCTACTAGATAGAAACTCGAACAACTTAACAATTTTGAATGGGTAGTGATCATTAGCTTGACCCACGGAGCCCTCCAGGATTCTCATCCACTGCAAGTTATTATTCGAAGGTTATATCATTAGAAATTCCGTAATTACGGTTAGGTCACTAATCGCGTTTAGTCTCGTTGATCACCCTGTTAGTTACTCTTTAAACGCGATTAGATTTTTATAATATTTCACCATAGTTTCCCCTAAACTATGGCGTTTTCCACGTTTCAAAAACGTATTTAAATCATGTTTAAACCCATAATCAAGATCAATCTTCAACTCAAGTTAACATACCAATTTTGTATTCTTCATTTGTAAACTTTTTCATCCTCATTTCCATGATCCTTTGTAAACGTACATTTAACTACTTTACTTAAAAATAATTAGATCTCACATATTCATCAAAACATTTAAGACACCATTTTTGTTATACCTTCAAATCAAGTTTTCCACTCTAAATCACTTTGTTTACTACACTTTTTAAGATGATCATAACTTAAATCATGGTGTTTATTCTTTATAAAAATCACACATATGTAGTAAATCATTTTTAAGGTGTAGTAATCTTCATGGATCATGAGGTTTATGACCTTGCTTAGATTTAAACATCACCATGTTTAAATCATCATTTATATTTTTATTCATACAAGATCATCCACTTTAAACATCTTACTTTAACATAATCAACATAATCATGCTAACAAGTTAACTTTAATACACATAATAAACTATATTTAGTAGAGTATTAAAGTGAGGTTAGGGTTTTTAGGTTGGATTTTTCTTTACTTTCAAGATGATGAACAAGTACTTCCATAAATCATACATCATAAGAAGCTTAATGTGATGAAAGATATCTTACAAGTTTGCAATAGATTAAGTGAAGATTAAGAAGAAGATGAAGCTCCAAAGAAACTCCAATGATCCCTTATGCTTGCAACCTCCTTAGGTGATCTTGTAGGGGCTTTAAAGTGTGTAAAAAGTGGTGGATGGTGGGGTGATATGTAGCCGAGATTGAGAGAGAGTTGGGAGGGTTTCTTATATATATATATATTGAAATGATATGTGGAAACTTGATGAATATTTATATAAATCTTCAAGTCACAATCACATCTTTCCACCATACTTAGCTCATTATTTTCAACATAAATCAAGTAGTGGGGGTCCACTTGAAATCACCTATATGAGGGGGGTTAAGTGTAATATTTTTCTATAACATGTGATAAGTTTTTTAGGTATTTAGGGGTTTAAGCTAAGTATGGTAATTAGGGGTTTATCTTGCCTCATTATTGAGTAATTAGGGTTTAGGGTGTTAACCAATATTAATTAGTCCCTTGACTAATTGGTATTAGTTTTCGATGGCAAAAACACCACTAGTTTGCTCATTGGTACGATACGGATTTGTCACACCCCAACTGAGGTGGAAACATCGGAGTGAGACGATAACGAGATTGCTCATTGCTCACAACGCTAATAATGACAATATTTAATTTAAAGTCGAATTCATTTCAAGAATAATTGTCAAAATACAACATTGAAACAAATACAACAATTATAACAAAATTGATACAACAACATTCACTTAAACGTCTAAATGTGTGTATCTAATTCCTTGCTATTTGATTTCATAGTATCCTCTTCATCAACCTCTAACATGTTTTAAAATAACAATTCAATGCAAAAGCAAAGGCGAGTACACAAGTTTAAGCATAGCATACATATACTAATAAAGTTTAAACAAATCCTCATGGCAACTATGATTCTACAAGAGCATATACAAAGCATGCAATACTACTAGTAAAACCCTTAACGCAATCACTATGTTTTAACATGGCCTCAAGATTACACGATTTGGGGGATGCTTTACTTCCTAAAGCGCTTATACATGTCAAACGAAGGATTAAAACAAGTTAATGACTAAAGTATCACATAAAGAATGTCCAAGATATAAGCATCACGTAAGTGTATCAAGTATTAATGTGTATAGGATTCTTTTTGTTACACCCAAAAGTATTGTAAACGAAAAGTGGGTCGAGTGTACTCACGGTTTTGCAAATTCTTCAACTTGTTACTTCGCGAAGGGTTGGAGAGAGAGTTTGGGGGAACACCGAGTTATCCTACAAGAGGAAAACCAGAGGTTGGTAAGTATTCGAATGATAACGGAGGATTTAGGAACTTTAAATACGCTAAAGTATGTTATACGAGAAAATAATCATCTAGACTTAATGCTCGTTTTTGACACTATAAGACCATTCAGGTTGATGTGTTTTCATCGGTTAGGTTACCCATTAGAATTGTAATGAGACATTAAGTAGGTAGGTGATGTAACCTAGTACCACAACGGACAATCATTTGATTACCATCAAGAGTTCCGTTAGTGATCATATACATATATTATATAGCGTATATAATAAGTAAATCATAAACATCATGGAAGTTCATAGAAGTCAAGCATGGAGTTAGGAGGATAACCTTCCTTTTAAAACCTCTCTCGTATAGTTTACCAATGCACAAGTCATCACAAGAACGACAAAGATGGTCATGAGTAACAGACAAGTAAAAGACAAAAAGTAAACAAAATCATCAAGTGAGGTGGTGGATCAAAGTAGGATAGCCAAGGCTTACAAGTGATTACACTCTACCAACTCAAGTCTCGTTTCAAGAACAAGCTTGGAAGGATACAACACTTGTGGGTTGAAGACTCTATTAAAACAAAATGTTCTTACAGTTGGGACCTTGAACATGTTGATGTTCCAAGTTGGTTTTCCTTAGAAAACCTACGGAGACATTCCAAAAGGTGTTTCAAGTGTAAAGAAACAAAAGATCAAAGAAGGGAGGTGAGATAGAACTCACTTTTGAAAGCCTTGATCTTTGGTGGAGAGAGAGCTCTTAGAGCTTTTTAGAGAGAAGAGAAGAGATGTTAGAGTTGTGATTTGAGAGGAGGAGGGAGGTATTATAGGTGAGGTTTGGGAGGTTGTTAGGTGAAGTAAAAAATGCAGAAAACACAAAATTGACCAATCTATGAGCTTGAAACCAACTTCTCAGGATTATGCCCCTCTCGCGAGCCGTGAGAGGGTGAAGAGGTCTCGGTCGTCGGCCGCTAGAGGGTCTGGCGGGGCGCGAGAAAGTTGAAGTGTTCGGTCGTCGGCCGCGAGGTGGTTTATTTCAGAAGTTTCTTTGTTTTTATCACTTTTAGTCCTTGAACATAGTTTAAGTTGCCATTTTTACACGATTTAAGCATATAACGTGTATAAGTGTCGAGTGTGAATGCATGAACCTTTGCAGGTATAACAAGTATCAGTATGATTGAATGCATGTAAGACAAGTATGTATAAGTTTCAATTTTATTATGATTCAAGTCTCGGGTTACAAGATTGGGAAAAGAAATACCAAAAATATACGGATACAAGTTCCAAATATATAAATACGACTATACTTTCTAATTAAGGAAAGTATGAAAAAGAGAGGCGTTACAATCTCCCCTCCTTTAGGAAATTTCGTCCTGAAATTATTCAGAGGAAGGTGTAACGAACAGGTGAGGATACTTAGTCTTCATATCACTCTCGAGTTCCCAAATAAATTTGGAGCCACGTTTACCTTCCCATCAAATCTTGACTACGGGAATTCGACTGCGCCTTGATTTCTTGATTCCTCGGTCCATAATTTGGACAGGTTTCTCCACGAAGTGCAAGGTCTCGTTGATCTAAAGATCTTCGAGTGGGACTTGAAGTCCTTCTTCGGCTAGACTTTTCTTCAAATTTGAAACGTGAAACACATGATGAACATTGCTGAGCACTTAAGGTAGATCCAGTATATATGCTACCTTGCCAATCCTTTCGAGAATCTTGAAAGGACCCACATAGCAAGGAGCGAGTTTGCCTTTCTTACCAAAACCAACAACGCCCTTCCAAGGGGACACCTTGAGGAACACGAGATCACCTACGCAGAATTCTAAAGGCTTGCGTCTTTTATCAGCATAACTCTTTTGTCGGCTTCAAGCTTTAAGAAGATTATCACGTATTTGTAGAATCTTGTTCGTCGTCTCTTGTATCAGTTCAGGACCGGTGAGTTGTACGTCTACGATCTCATGCCAACAAATAGGCGAACAACACTTATGACCATACAGTGCTTCAAATGGAGCCATTTGAATACTTGTGTGATAGCTGTTGTTGTACGAGAATTCTACCAAGGTTAAATGCGAATCCCAGTTGCCGCCAAAATCGATTACGCATGATCGAAGCATATCCTCTAGAGTTTGGATAGTACGCTCGGTTTGACTGTCAGATTGAGGATGAAAAGCGGTATTAAGGTTCAAACGAGTGCCAAGGGCGGATTGAAAAGTTTGCCAAAGGCGGGTAGTGAAACGAGCGTCATGATCGGAAATGATGTCAATGGGCGTACCATGACGACTGATGACCTCACTCATGTAGATACGAGCCAATTTCTCGACTTTGTAATCTTCACGAATGGCAAGGAAGTGAGCAGATTTGGTCAGACGATCGATGATAACCCAAATGTTATCATGACCTATAGGAGTACGAGGTAATTTCGTAATGAAATCAAATGCAATACTCTCCCATTTCCAGCTAGGGATTTCAGGTTGTTCAAGTAGGCAAGAGGGACGTTGATGTTCTGCCTTTACTTTAGAATAGGTCAGGCACTTCAACACATAAAGAGCGATATCACATCTCATTCCAGGCCACCAATAAGACGTTCGAAGATCATGGTACATCTTGTCAGCGCCAGGGTGCACGGAATATCGGGATTTATGAGCTTCATCCATCAAAGTTGTCTGAAGAGTACCACGATCAGGAATCCACATACGGCCACGATAGTATAGGATACCATCGTTCTTATGCTCAAGTGGCGTCTCGTCGCCGGTATTCAACTCAGTTTCGAGGTTGCCCTCGTTTGTGGTTGAATATTGCACATCTCGAATTAGATGGTGGAAATTCCCCATGGTTTTGTGACAAAAAAACACTTTTCACATGAGTCTTACGACTAAGTGTATCGGCCACAGCATTCACCTTGCCAGGATGGTAGAAAATGTCACAATCGTAGTCGTTTAACAATTCCACCCAACGACGTTGCCGCATGTTGAGGTCCTTTTGGTCAAAGATATGTTGTAGGCTCTTATGATCGGTGAAGATCGTACACTTTGTACCATAAAGGTAGTGTCGCTAAATCTTTAACGCAAAAACAACTGCACCAAGTTCAAGGTCATGTGTAGTATAGTTTTTCTCATGTATCTTGAGTTGCCTCGATGCGTAAGCGATAACCTTGCCCCGTTGCATGAGAACGCAACCAAGACCTTGGTTAGAAGCATTGCAATACACGACGAAGTCGTCATTTGCATCTTGAAGAGTAAGGAAAGGAGCATTACAAAGCATGTCCTTGAGTGTTTGGAAAGACTCCTCTTGTTTGGGACCCCAAACAAAAGTTTTATCTTTTTGCGTAAAGGAGGTCAAAGGAACGACAATCTTTGAGAAGTTCGAAATGAAACAGCAATAATACCTAGCTAGGCCAAGAAATGAACGAATCTCAGAAGGTGATTTAGGTGCAACCCAATTCTTAACAGCTTCGATCTTTGCAGGGTCAACAGGAATACTGAGTTCATTGATGGTGTGACCCAAGAATTGAACCTCTTTTAGCCAAAATTCACACTAGGAGAATTTGGCATAAAGACGTTCAGTGTGCGAAAGTGTAAGAATGAGACGCAAATGTCGCCCATGTTCCTCTTTCGTCTTGGAGTAGATGAGAATATCGTCGATGAAGACAGTAATAAAATGATCAATAAACGGCTTACACACGCGATTCATTAAATCTATGAACATGACAGGCGCGTTAGTCAAACCAAAAGGCATGATCACGAACTCGTAGTGTCCATAACGTGTGAGGAATGCGGTTTTGGGTGTATCTTCTTCGAGAACTCGAAGTTGATGATAACTAGAGCGGAGGTCAATCTTTGAAAAGCACGCCGCGCCTTGTAATTGATCGAAGAGATCATCAATGCGATAAAGTGGATAGCGGTTCTTGACAGTAAGCTTATTGAGCTCACGATAGTCAATACACTTGTGAAATGATCCATCCTTCTTCTTGACAAAGAGTACGGGAGCGCCCCAAGGAGAAGTACTAGGGTGTATAAAACCTTTATCAAGAAGTTCTTGAAGCTCGCTTGATAGCTCTTGCATCTCCGAAGGTGCTAATCGATACGGAGCCTTCGCAACAGGAGTTGCACCAGGAATGAGGTCAATACGAAAGCTGATAGCACGAGGAGGAGGAAAACCAGGAAGGTCATCCGAAAAGACACCAGAGAACTCACAAACGACGAGAACATCACTTAGGCTTTGACCATTGTCTTTCTTTTCCACAACGTGGGCCAAAAAGGAAAAATATTCCTTGCGTAAGTATTTGTTCGCCTGAATACACGACATCAGCTTGAGACCTTTGGAAGGTTTCTCACCATAGACGTGTAAGGCATCACCGCTAGGAAGAGGAAGGCGAAGGAATTCTCCGAGCAAACAACTTCAGCACGAACTTGCCGGAGCCAGTCCATGCCTACTATGACATCAAAACTACCCATTTTCATAGGTATGATCTCAATCGAAAACGTATAACCGTTAAAATCCAAAGAACAATGAGAGAGGACAGCGTTAACATGAACAGTCTTACCATTAACAACTTTAAAAGCGAAAGGATCGGACAACTTAGATCGTTCGATCTTAAGCAAGGGTTCAAATTCTACGAAACTTCTATCTGCGCCAGTATCAAACCAACAAGAAGCATAGACATGGTTCACAAGGAATGTACCAGTGATAACATCGTTGGAGCTTTGGGTTTGAGCGGAGGTGAGCACGAAATCTCGACCTTTAGCAGGCTCAGGTTGTTGTTGTTGCTGCTAACACTGATGCTGGTAGTTTGCACGCTTGGGGCAAACATTTGCGAAATGGTTAGGATCGCCACAGTTGTAATACGCTAGAATGGGAGTGGCTTGGGCTTAAGGGTTATGGTTAGGTGTAATGGCTAAGGGTTGCTCATTTTGGGGTGGAGGGAAGCTTCAGCAATGGTTAGACAAGTGCCCTAATCTCTGACATTGGGCGCACTTTCGGCATGGAGTACCGATGGGATGATTGTAGAAACAGGTAGTACACTGAGGGTGAGAACCAGTGTAACCACATTTGAGCTGGCCGGTGCTTTGCATAGTGGCGATGGCATTTAGTGGTGTAGGGGTAGGCGGAGTAATAATCGCTTTGTTTTAGACCGAAGCCTTCCGCTTCTTGTTTCGGTTCTGGTTTTTCTTGGCTTGGGAAGGAGGAGTTTCGGTAGTGGTGGTATCAGCGATGGCTTGGTGCGCATGCTTCGTAGAGACCTTTTCATAGGCCCCCTGAAGGATGCACTTGTGGTTAAGCTGAATGGCTATGCTAAAAGCTTCATCGAGGGTCTTGGGGTTGGCAGCGGCTACATGGTTCATGATCACAGGCGAGAGCGAACGAATTAGCTTGGTAATCGCCTTGGGAACAGTATCCACCTGTCCAAGACAGATGATACTCAATTGTTTGAAACGCGTGTTCAAACCTTCGGCGTCGCTCCCCTGTTGGGTAAGAATCCAGAATTCATTTTCAAGCTTCTGGGTCTCGCGGGGAGGACATAATTGATCCTTCATGAGCTCCTTAAGCTCTTCCAAAGGTAATGCGTGAGCCGCTTCGTTGCCACGTTTGTTGCGCTCGGTAGTCCACCTCTCGAGGGCTCTCTGGCGAAAGACCCCGATAGCGTTGATGGTTCGAAGGTTATCAGGGCACCCGCCCTGAAGAAAGGTAAGCTCCATTGCGTCGAACCAGTTGATCATGGCTATTACACTGTCCATTCTGGTGAACTCAACAGGTTTGCAAGCCATGAAGTGCTTGAACTGGTAAGACGTTTTGGGTGCATCAATTTTTGAATCGGTGGAGGACTTAGGGGTGCCTTCGGTATGGATGGTTTGGAGTTGGCTAACAATATCAGGGATAACACGGGCCATTTGGTCAGCCATTAGCTCAGCCACTAGGCCGACGAGGTCTTCTTTCCACATAGAGTCACCGTTGTTGATGGATCCCTTATTGGACCTCTTTGACTTCATAGAAGAGTTAGGAGAAGACATCTAGAGGTTCGAAATAGAGCAAGGGATGAGACTTGATCATAATGTAAAAATAACAAATTTTGCATGTATAAGTATGTATAAGGTTCACATAAGTTCACATAAATTGCATAAGTTTAACAAGTATAACATGTATAATCACGTATGAATGCAAGTAAAAGAGTTTAAATATAGTTTGTTCACGAGGATTAACATTGTTTTGGATTGCGATAAACGTGCGAATAGTGTAACGGTTCGAAATGAACGTGGTAAGAAGTATTAAAAACACATAGAAATTGAATCACATAAAAATAATAGGCTCATTAAACGTGGGAATGTTTCGGGTAGAGAAACGTCGACAATTCCAAAGTGAATCGAAGTTATTTTCAAATTAGAGAAACGTGCTTGGGCCTATAGGTAAAATGCTCTCATCGAGAAGCGACTAACGACATTTTACCCTTCCAGTTACTACACGTCTCTAATCGATTGGAAAAATCGATACTTTGGCGAGAGCGAAAATCAAGGAATTGGACTTAATCGACAAGGTGCGGGTTTCACCCCTAACTTGACGATTTCATACCCTAAGTGTGGTTGGTACTTACCAAACGAAGAGAAAACTCCGATTCGTTGTTAAGGGTCCACTAGAGTTTGAATTGGAAATTTTCTCATCAAGATGTGGATTTCACTCCTAACTTGATGGCAAAATTTCGTGCAAAAGAATAAGGATAGCGGAATAAGAATCGTTCACCAAATTGTGGGTTTCACGCCTATTTTAGTGAACTCGTATCGTTTGTGTTACGAGTGTCTTCAAGTCTTCAAAGTGTGTATTGTGTAAACATGTCTTAGGATAGGCATCGTGTTTATGTATTAAGACAAAAAGAAAAGAGGAGAAGCAAAGTAGGAAGCATAAAGTTTTAAGCATAAACAAGAGTGCTCAAAACAGGTACTTAGAACTATAGACTAGGTCGAACACGGTAATTCTACCTAATTCCCTATAGTTATGGCTCTGATACCAATCTGTCACACCCCAACCGGGATTGCTCATTGCTCACAACGCTAATAATGACAATATTTAATTTAAAGTCAAATTTCATCTTAAGAATAATTATCAAAATACAACATTGAAACAAATAGAACAATTATAACAAAATTGATACAACAACATTAACCTAAACGTCTAAATGTGTGTATCTAAGTCCTTGCTATTTGATTTCAGAGCATCCTCTTCATCAACCTGTAACATTTCTTAAAATAACAATTTAATGCAAAAGCAAAGGCGAGTACACAAGTTTAAGCATATCATACGTTTACGAATAAAGTTTAAACAAATCCTCATGGCAACTATGATTCTACAAGAGCATATACAAGGCATGCAATACTACTAGTAAAACCCTTAACGCAATCACGATGTTTTAACATGGCCTCAAGATTACACGATAGAGGGGATGCGTTACTTCCTAAAGCGCTTATACATGTCAAACAAAGGCTTAAAACAAGTTAATGACTAAAGTATCACATAAAGAATGTCCAAGATATAAGCATTACGTAAGCGTATCAAGTGTTCAGGTGTATAAGATTGTTTGTGCATTCCATAAAGTTTAAGTATTGTGGTTTTGGTATAAGTAACATGTTACACCCAAAAGTGTTGTAAATGAAAACTGGGTCGAGTGTACTCACGGTTTTGCAAATGCTTCCACTTGTCACTTCGCGAAGGGTTGGAGAGAGAGTTTGGGGAACACCGAGTTATCCTACAAGAGGAAAACAGAGGTTGGTAAGTATAATTATGATAACGGAGGATTTCAGAACTTTAAATACGCTAAAGTATGTTATACGAGAAAATAATGATCTACACTTAATACTTGTTTTTGACACTATAAGACCCATTCGGGTTGATGTGTTTTCATGGGTTAGGTTACCCATTATAATCGTAACGAGAGATTAAGTACGTAGGTGATGTAACCTAGTACCATGACGGGCAATCATTTGATTACCATCAAGAGTTCCGTTATGAACATATACATATATTATATAGCGTATTTAATAAGTAAATCATAAACATCATGTAAGTTCATAGAAGTCATGCATGGAAGTAGGAGGATAACCTTTCTTTTAAAACCTCTCTCGTATAGTTTACCAATGCACAAGTCGTCACAAGAACGACAAGGATGGTCATGAGTAACATAAAAGTAAAAGACAAAAAGTAAACAAAATCATCAAGTGAGGTGGTGGATCGAAAGTAGGATAGCCAAGGCTTCCAAGTGATCACACTCTACCAACTCAAGTCTCGTTTCAAGAACAAGCTTGGAAGGATACAACACTTATGGGTTGAAAATCCTATTAAAACAAAAGGTTCTTACACTGGGACCTTGAACATGGTGATGTTCCAAGTTGGTTTTCCTTAGAAAACCTATGGAGACATTCCAAAAGGTGTTTCAAGTGTAAAGAAGGAAAAGATCAAAGAAGGGAGGTGAGTTAGAAGTCACTTTTGAAGCCTTGATCTTTGGTGGAGAGAGAGCCCTTAGTGCTTTTTAGAGAGAAGTGAAGAGATGTTTGAGGTGTGATTTGAGAGGAGGAGGATTGGGGTATTTATAGGTGAGTTTTGGGAGGTTGTTAGGTGAAGTAATAAATGAAGAAAACACAAAATTGACCAATCTATGAGCTTGAAACCAACTTCTCCGGATTATGCACCTCTCGCGGGCCACGAGAGGGTGAAGAGGTCTCGGTCGCCGGTCGCCAGTCGCTAGAGGGTCTGGCGGTGCGCGAGAAGGTTGAAGTGTTCGGTCGCGGGCCGTGAGGTGCTTTATTTCAGAAGTTTCTTTATTTTATCACTTTTAGTCCTTGAACTTAGTTTAAGTTGCCATTTTGGCACGATTTAAGCATATAACGTGTGTAAGTGTCGAGTGTGAATGCATGAACCTTTGCACGTATAACAAGTATCAGTATGATTGAATGCATGTAAGACAAGTATGTATCAAGTATCAATTTTTTTATGATTCAAGTCTCGTGTTACAAGATTGGGAAAAGAAATATGAAAATGATACGAATACAAGTTCCAAAAATAGAAATACAACTATACTTTCTAATTAAGGTATTTATGAAAAAGAGAGACGTTACACGATTAATATATGAACTTCATTGTTTCGTACCGGAAGCTTTGGTTTTTGACCAACATAGGTGTCATGGCGTTTGTTTAGAGCACTTCTGACATAGAAATATGTTTAACTAGCTCACAAGTTAAGTATATGTTGAGTTTGGATGGCCGAAACGCTTCCCATTGAATTATTCGCTCAATATCGGTACTTATATATTTTGCCGTCGAACAATACTGGGAGTTGTGTTTCCATGACCTCAAGATAGTTGAAGGGATTTCGGATCCCAAATGAAGCTTAACTAGCTCTCTAGGTTAATGTATGAGGCTATCGGCCATTGAAATCTTTGTCGGTTCGACAATCGGTCGCATTCCGGTCAAGTTGTGCACTGCTTGTCGTACGACCGGAAACGATGTCTTTTATGTATTTTTTGATATTCTCATATTGTTTTAGGATGTTTATCATTGTTCTGTTATAACTTTGGAATTCAGAAAATACCGAATTACTGTTGAGTACGAATTGAAATTGTCACTTTTTTAGTCGAAACGGACAATTTTGTAATTTAGGCGTTGTACCGAAAAGCTATGTATTATTGCAAGATGTGTTCCCACATTAGTGTTTTCTTGTATATATGGACTCATTTATAGCCGTAGCATGCCGTTATTCATTGTTTCTGTTTCGTTTTAGCGGTTTTGCTGACATGAATAGTGCAACCGCGAATAGTGCGCCCAATACTTTCTACCAACACTTTTAGGGCATAGTTTGATTTGTTTCGCGTTGTAATGGAAACCAATATATGTTATGGCATGATTCATTTGTCCTACACTTATGATATGACACACGACTCAGTTATGTAATCAAATTACGATATAATGCATGAGATTATGTATTAAAAATCATGATTAGTTTGTACAGAAGTAACGGTTATTTGCCATTTGTCACAGTCCCCACTCAAAAGGTTTATTCTTTTGAGTCAAAGTAGTGAGGGGGACCGCAATTCTTAGAGAAGTTTGCGATAAAGCAGCTGGAGTAACCAGCTAGACCGAGAAATGAACGAACTTCGGTAGGAGTAGTAGGTGTACTCCAATCCCAAATCGCACTGATTTTGGCGGGATCTACATGTATACCTTGTTCTTTGAGAATGTGTCCCAAAAATTGAACTTCCTTCAGCCAAAATTCACACTTGGAGAATTTGGCATAAAGTTGCTCTTTCTTTAGGAGTTCCATCTTTAGACGAAGATGGCATTTGTGATCAGCTCGGGATTTCGAATAAATCAAAATGTCGTCGATGAAAATTTTGATGAACTTTTCTAAATAAGGTTTACAAATCCTATTCATTAAGTCCATGAAGACGGCATGAGCATTTGTCTAACCAAAGGGCATGATAGTGAACTCGTAAAGGTTGTATCGAGTGCAAAAAGTAGTTTTGGGAATATCTTCTTTGAGTACATGAAGCTCATGATACCCAGAACGTTGATCAACCTTGGAGAAACATGTAGAACCTTGTAGTTGATCAAAAAGATCATCAATACGAGGTAGGGGATATCGATTTTTAATCGTGAGTTTGTTGAGCTCACGATAATAGATGCACATGCGAAAGGATCCATCCTTCATTTTCACAAATAGGACAGGAGCGCGCCAATGTGAAAAGCTCGGATGAATAAATCCTTTGTCTGAAAGTTCTTAGAGTTGTTTTGACAACTCTTGCATTTCAGACGGTGCAAGACGGTAAGAGGATTTGGCAATTGGGTTGGCACCAGGTACAAGGTCTATACGAAACTCGACTTGACGTGCTGGGGGTAAACCAGATAGTTCTTCAGGAAACAACTTAGGAAAATCTTGAACATTTGGGATGTCTTGAATACTCTTACCTTTGCTCTTCTCCTCTACGATATGTGCCAAAAAGGCTACACAATTCTTTCCTAGGTATTTTTAGGCTTGGGTACATGTCCTGAGTTTAAGGCTATGAGAGGGTTTTTCTCCACAAACTTCAAGGATTTCACCAGACAAAAGAGGGATGCGAACAATCTTATCAAAACAGATCACTCAGCATGGTGTTTGGTTAACCAATCCATGCCTACTACGACGTCAAAACTCCCAAGTTACATTGGCGTGAGATCAATGGAATAAAATGGTTATTGAGGTTCAATTGGCAGTTACGAATAACATGATCAAGTACAAGAGGATCGCCACTAGCTATTTCCACTGTCAAGGGTTTTCCTAGTTTGGTTCGTGGTGTTGAAAGATAAGGCTCAAAATCTAAGGATACAAAACTCCTATCGGCACCCGAATAAAAAAGAATAGAAACAGGCTGATTAATGACAGGGAACATACCGTTAACCATGTCATTGTCAGCACAAGCCTCATTAGCATTTATGTTAAATGCTCGTCCCCGGACTGGATTTTCATTAACTAGCTCCGGACAGTTGTTTCTTTAGTGAGTAAGACCACCACAATTGTAGCAGGATCAAAGTGGGTAGTGAGGTCGTGCAGGATTGGCTTATGGTTGAACAGGATTTTGAACCACTTGAATCGAGGCAGGAGCAAAACGACATGTGTTGACCAGATGGCTAGATTGTCCATAATTGGTATAACAACGGCCTGGTAGATGGGGTTGTTGGTGCATATTTGTGACAATAACTTAGATTTGGTCTTTGGATATCTTGTAATTTGTAAAACGATAAATAGTTAGTGGGTTAAGTATTGGAGTAGTTGATTAGAAGTGATTGGGCTAATCAAGACACTTTATAGTGTACGGTAGGCGATTTAGGCTTAAACCCAATAGCAGTCCATATTGTGAAACCCTAGCCTAGTTGTAAACCTGTCTCTATATAAAGAGAGTTTTGCATTAGGGTTAAAGTTGCTCAGTGGCTTAGTTGCTCAGGGAATTACTTCATAGAGAGTTGAGAGAGAGTCAGAGAGTCTTGAATTGATTGTAAACACTTGTGTTAGATAATCAATATAAGACAGTTTGAAAGGGATTGTTCGAGTTCGTGTTCTTATTCGGTTTTCTGTGAAATCTCATCTAGGGGATTCCGCACTCTAGATTGGATAAACGATTCTGTGACATAGAATTTGATCCATAGACAATTTTGACAAATCGATTGCATAGTTAGACTCATGTGATTTTTAGGACAAAAAAAAAAAAGGCACAAAAATTCCTAAAATCATAATCGGACATTATACATCATTGGATTCGTATCGTCGAGATGAGTCTAATGGTATAACCTTTTTAACGAGCGGGTTCGATAAAAATGTTAAATATGTCTAACTTAAATGAATTGTTGAGAAAGGAGCACGAGGCAGGCACGACTAACAGACCGCCTAAGATGTTGAAGGTAGAAAATTACCTTACATGGAAGGATAGGTTTTAGTCATTCGTTGAATATCAGGACACATGGATGTGGATCTATATTAAAGATGGGTACATAAATCCAACTCATGACTTTGAAGGCAGACAACGTGTCACTGCCTATGTGAACATGTCAGAGGCTGAAAAGAAAATGTATGAGTCTAAGAAGAAGGCCTTAGCTGCTATAAAGATGTCGTTACCTGATGGCATCAAACATACTTTCAAGCGTTATACTACGTCAAAGGAGATGTGGGATGCCCTAAAGAAGAGATATGAGGGCAATCCTAATGTGAAGAAGAATAAGGTTGATTTGCTTATGTTAGAAGTGGACAATTATGACATAGAGGGATACACAGATGTTGAGATAAACGATAGTTGCTTGATGCTTTACCTGCAAAGTGGGATATTTATACTTTGATGATAAAGGGTGAAGCTGACTATGAAGATAAAGACTTGAAGGAAGTTGTTGGGAAATTGATAGCTTACGAGCTCAACATGAAGAAGAAGGAAACTGGATACGATCAGGTTCCAGATCCAGGTATTTATAAAGGGCTTACCCTTCATCTTCCAACAATGCTTCAAGTGATTCTGCAAATGTGTTTCTCTCGTGTGAAAATGAGCAAGTTGTGAGTAATGCTGATGTGAAGTATGTTTTGTAGCTGCTTCAGGAGGTTCGTCAGGGGAAAAAGAGACAATCTAGCAATAGTAACAACAATACTAGGTCTATGCCTCTGAGTGTCAAGGCTGCTGAAGATCATCTGGCCTTGTTGCCTTCATTTGTTGCCTCCTATGAGAACTACATTCAGGGAAGAATATCTGATCCTGCTACGTTTCATGAAGATTATGATCAGATCGACCCTGATTACCTAGAAGAGATGGATTTACAGTGGCAGATGGCCATGATATCAAGAAGAGTGAAGAGGTTCATGAATAGGACGGGCAGAAACTTCGTAGGAAAGAATGTGGGTTTTGACAAGTCTAAAGTGAAGTGCTATAATTATCAAAATTACAGACACTTTGCTAGAGAGTGTCAAAGACCTAAGTCTAAATCTCGTTCTAGCTCATCTTTTCAAGATTTTTCTGGTCATGGTTCAAGCAACAGGAACACGTCAACTAACATTGGATCAAAGGCCCTGATCTCTACGGCTAGAGAGAGTTCTTATGATTGGAGTGTTCATCTGGAGGGTGATGACAATGCCACACAAGCATTCATGGCTTAGATAGCCCAGTTGATAATGAGAAAGTGAAGGCTATTGCTGAGGTAGAGCGAGAGATGGTAGCTCAAAAAGCTGATGGAGAACAGAATGCTGCAGAAAAGAAGATGGCTACTGATTTTGTTGCTTTCATGGCTGATCTAAGCAAATCAACAGGAGAGGTACATTCTAAATCTGGTAGTTATGTTTGTTTAAAATATCGTGAACTGCAAAGTGAGGTTGACACGTTAACAAAACAAAACCGAAGTCTGGTAAATGAGCTCTCAAACGTAAAGGAATCAAACTTTTTCGTTAAGAGAAATGAGTCATTATATTTTGAAGAAAATTAAAGGTTATGAAGAAGAAATCAATATATTAACTTGTAAATTAAATGAAAAACTTCAAATTATTGACTTAGCTCATGATACGATGAGTGACAAAACAAAAGAGATTTCTAAAAAATACAAAGAGTTTTCAGAAGCACAACTGAAAATTTATGAACTTGAAAAGAAATTGAATCAAGTCAGAGGTTCATCTTTTGTTATGAAACACATGATGAATGGCTTGAAGAATAGTAATGACAAGACAAGTGTGGGCTTCAAAGGTTTCAATGAAGTTCCACCACCTCTTGGTCATGACTATTCTTTCTTGCTAGATGAAGAAGAGCTTACAGACTTTGTGTCAACTACACCTGGTAGTTCCACATCAGAGAATGTTGATGTGACTGAGAATGTATAGAAGGATAATAAAAAGGAACCATTTTTGAAAACAAAGAATATACACCCTACAAATAAAAAACATTTTTTTGTTAATGTTGATTTTGTTAAAGGGAGTGATATGAAAGAAGTGGTCATTGTTATTACAAGAGAGTCAAATGTGCAATTTGCTAAAAATAAAAACAAAGAAAAATCATAAATTATGCAAACTAAACACGATCCTTCAAAGGCATCATCATCATCATCATCGTCACCTGATGAATCTAAATTAGAGACTTCAATTAAGACGTCTTCGGCTAGAAGATCTTGCTTCAAATGACACGACAATGGACATGTAGCTAGCTGCTATCCTAACAAAAAGAATGAAGCACTGGTGAGTGAGAGATAGAGAGAAAAATCACCAGCAAAATTTGGTGAAGATGAGAAGAAGGTTACTAACTCACCAAAGATATCTACTACCAAGCAACACAGTGTTGCTGTTGGTGTAGATAAGGCTGAAAAAGGAACTCACCAAGTTCCTCGTTTTCAAAGAAATCAACAAAGATTTCAGCCTGCATTTACATCAGGTAGATATGAAAGACCTAGAAGTAGTTCACCAAGAATGAATTACTTTAATGGTCAATCAAGTAATTTCAGAAGTCAAGGTCAATATCAAACTCGATATCAAAATGTTGGTAGTCGAAATTTTTATAACAATGGCTTTAGAAATTATTATCATCAAAATTCATGGAACCAAAACCAAAATTTCCTAAGGTCACAAAGTCCAAACATGTTTAGGAAACCTCAGGACCAAACACCGAATGGAAATCAAAAACCATTTCCATCGACAGGTCTGAGATCCAAGACTCCTGTTAGGAGTGATGGATATTGGATGAATGTTCCTGTGGTTGATGAATCTGGAAGACCCAAGACCATTAAGGCTTAGGTCCCCCAATCTAACTAATTTTGTTAGGTTGTACAGGAGCTGCTAAGGAGGATTATCAACTTGTGGTATGTTGATAGTGGCTACTCCAGGCAGATGACGGGGGATGCGAGGCTGTTGATAGAATTTTAGAATATAGACGAAGGTTATGTGAATTCTGCAGGTGCTAAAGGAGGGCACATTACAGGTCGAGGAAAAGTGACCAACGGGAAGATCACATTGGACAAAGTGAACTATGTGGAGCAGCTGAAGCATAATCTGATGAGCGTGTCTCAAGTCTTCGACAATGGTCACTCGGTCCACTTTACTAAGTCAGAAACTTTGGTGTTGAAACCTGGTTTGGTGATACCGGAAGACAGGATAGTGATGAGAGCGCCAAGAAGAAACGACACTTATGTCATGGACATGGGTGCTAAGGATTCTTCCAATGTGGTGGCGTGTTTACTGTCAAAAGCATCTGAGGATGAGTCATTGCTGTGGCATAGACGCATGGCCCATATCCACTACAGAAAAATGAATTATATTATTAAAAACGGTTTAGTAGAAGGGGTGCCAGTGCAGAGGTTTCACGTGGAAGATAAATGTCTTCCATGTCAAAAGGGAAAACAACATAAGAAATCTCACAAGTCTAAAACAATAAATTCCATAGATGCCCCTTATGAATTAGTTCATATGGATCTATTCGGTCTGGTGAATGTAAGAAGCATAGGTGGAAAGTACTATTGCTTAATTGTCATAGATGATGACTCACGATATTCATGGGTTTTCTTTTTAGGTACAAAAGATGAGATAGCGGAGATGCTGATAGATCTTTTTACAAAATTGAAAAATGTCCATGATGCATGGATCAAGAGGATAAGGAGTGATAATGGCACGGAGTTCAAGAATCAGTTTTTCTGGATCTCTATTGTCTTTGCAAGGGAATTGAGCATCAATATTCTGCTCCTTATACACCTTAACATAATGGAGTCGCTGAGAGGAAAAACAGGACGTTGATTGAAGCCGCGAGGACTATGCTTTCTGATTCAAAGCTTCCATTCTTTTCTGGGGAGAAGCTGTGAACACAGCTTGTTATAACTTATAAGAATTTGAACCATTTGGATTACCTTGCACCATAGTGCGAAATAAAGATAAGCAAAAATTCGGTGAGGTAGCTGATGAGGGTTACTTTCTAGGCTATATGCCTGAACACCGAATAAAACTGTTTCTAATTTAAAAATTGGTAAAATTGAGGTTATTTTTAACATGGAAATCACTAGTTATTCACCTCAACAATCAACGAGTGGTCCTACTATATTATATGATTATGATAGCGTTTTTAAATCATTTAATATTCCTGATTTTTCCAATGCAGATGAGTCTCAAATGATTCAAACTGTGATCTGTGTAGATGAAGAGGGTGACTTCATGCTAGATCGAGTATATCAATGACAGATGCTCTAGAAACTTCTTCCAATGAAGCTCCACATGACTCTAATGATAGTGAGTCTGAACCGATTCAGGGGGAGGATTTTACTAATCCGTTTGCTAATAAGGACATTCAGGGGGAGATTGGTTATAATCTGGGAGACAATCTAATTGTTGACACCATTGCTACTACACGCGCAGACAAAGATCATCCAGTTGAGAAAATTATAGGTGATGCTGCTGCAGGTGTTCAGACACGAAGAGGTGTGATCGAAGGTTCCTGTTTATTTACTTCGATTCAGAAGATTGGGATGTTACATGAGTGTTTGTATAGCTGCTTTATTGCCCAAGAGGATCCGAAGAATGTTGAGGATGGCTCTAAAAGATAATTGTTGGGTTGAAGCTTTGCAAGAGGAACTAGCTCAGTTTAAGAAGTTGAAGGTTTAGGAGCTAGTTTACTTACCTAAAGGAGAGAAGGAAATAAGCACCAAGTGGGTGTTTAAGTGTAAGAAAGAAGACCGAGGGATCGTGATAAGTAATAAGGCTCGGTTAGTGGTGAAAGGGTTCAATCAGCAAGAGGGGATTGATTACAATGAAGTGTTTGCACCAGTAGCAAGGTTGGAAGCAATTCGTTTGTTCCTAGCTTTTTCTTCATTCAAGGGCATCAAAGTTTACCAACTTGACGTGAAGAGTGCATTTCTTTACGAAAAAAATCCAAGAACTGGTGTATGTCTCACAACCAGATGGGTTTACTGATCCGGATTATCCAGATCGAGTCTATCGACTTAATAAGGCATTTTATGGATTGCATTAGGCACCTAGGGCGTGGTATGTGACACTGTAAGCTCAGTTGTTAAAGAATGGTTTTGAAAGAGGTCAGAGTGACAGTACACTTTTCATTAAAAGGAAGAAGGAAGACTAATGCCGGTACAGGTATACGTGGATGATATCATTTTTGGGTCATCTGTTGAGAACATGTGTCATGATTTCGACGAGGTAATGAAGAGCAAGTTTGAGATGAGTGAGATGGGTGAGCTATCCTACTTTTTAGGTTTACAAGTTGAACAGAAGAAGGATGGGATGTTTATACATTAGACGAAGTACGTGTATGACGATTTTCTCGTTTCAAAATGGAGGACTGCACTACTTTCAACACACCTATGTGCGAGAATCACAATCTTGGTCAAGACCATGAGAGTCTGGAGGATGTTGATCCAACTCAATACATGGCAATGATTGGTTCTCGATGTACTTGACTGCTCAAGACCAGACATTATGTTTGCAGTGTGTCTTTGTGCAAGATATCAAGCGAATCCAAAGGAGTCACATATGAAAGCGGTGAAGCGGATTCTTCGTTACGTGAAGGGGAACCTAAACTTGGGTTATGGTATCCAGCTGCTAGTGACTTGAAGTTTGTTTCTTTCACTGATTCGGACTTTGGAGGATGCAAATCAACAAGAAAGTCTACCATAGGTGGTTGTCAGTTCTTAGGAGGGAGGATTGTGTCATGGCAATGCAAGAGGCAGTCTTGCGTGTCTACCTCTACGTGTGAAGCTGAATATATTGCTGCGGGTAGCTGTTGCACTCAGGTTCTCTGGATCCAACAACAGATTTTTCAATCACGGTTTGAATTTCACTCATACTTCTATTATGATAGACAATAATGCCACTATTTCAATCACCAACAATCCCGCAAAACACAGTCGCACAAAACATATTGAAATTTGTCATCATTTTATACGAGATTGTGCTGAAAAAATTGATTGAACTGCATCAAGTCGACACACTAGATAACCTGGCAGATCTTTACACAAAAGCATTTGACAGGGCTCGTTTTGAGCATTTAGTCGAACTCAACGGGATGAGGAATCCTGAATAACCAGTTTTCCATAAGAATTTTGTAAATAATTTACTGTTTTTCAATAATCAAAACATAAAAAAATTTAAAAATAAAAAATGACTATGTGGAAAAGAAGAAATGATAGTAGATAACGAACTGTGTATGAGTGGGTAACATATTACCTACGTGATATAAACATAACGAACTGTGTATGAGTGGGTAACATATTAGTGGCGTATGGTTTTATAACCTTAAATCTTGCATTGATACATTGCCAAAATATGAGGTTTTAGGTCTTTGTATCGTTATTTCATCCGGGGGATCAAGGTTGTCCTTCTACTGCATCCAGATATATGCTGACCTAGGCACAACCAGGATATCTTAAAAGAGCTAAAATGCCAAATCCAAGAGATTGAAGAAGCTCTCCTAGAGAGTCATTCAAATGTGAAAATTGCATTAATCTTACCAAAATTCGTATTTGCCCTAACCATCGTTGGATATTGGTCTCTTTGCTGTACGGAAGTACCGCCCTGATCACCAATATCTAACATTGTAAAAAGGATGAATTTCGGTATACTCACCTACTACAAGGAATCTTTGTGCATACCTTGATTGTGGGGGTATGTCCTGAAGTGGAACATACTAGTATATCAGTATAAATTATCTAAACATATCACTAGGTAAGGTACTTGAAATGTTCATGCATTTTTGTTTAAGTGGATAAACAATACTTGTAATCGTCTTGAACTGCTTTTCATGAATATTGCATATACAATAATCAGATAGTGTGAAAACAGTTTGATGGTGCTGATATGATCTTCTTACCGGTGATTCTCACAAAAACATAGTTTTTATTATTTCGTTATTTATTTGTTTTCAGAAATATATAAAAATCCAAAAAGATTTCATTTTCTTGTAAATTGTTAATGTAAGGATATTGGTTGTTCATGGAGGAGTTGTTACCGATAAGGGGAGACGGTGTTAGAAGATGAGTTCAAAATTTTAAAATCTTGCAGGTTCAGTGTGCTCAAAATTTTGAGTGTTGGTTTGAATTGAGAATTGCTTAATCTGTGACACAGTTTTACTATCTCTTGACTAATAATAATTTGTTAACTTGCGTTGAAAAATTCTTCTTGTTTCTCGAGATGTTTGTTTTAGAGTATACAGATTGTAGCAGTATCCTGATAAGTTTGGTGAAGAGGAGTTTGTTTGGATGCATGGTAGAACCTCCTTTCTACATTTTAGACAAAGTTAAAGAGTATGAAGATTGCTATGCAAGTGCTAAACTGTAGTTTTCTTAAATGCTAATGGTATAGAAGATTTGATGATTGGATGTATCAGCTTAGGGGGAGTCTGTTGCTGATAGAAGCTATTAAAGCTGAAGCTATCCAAAGACCAACGATTTTCAAAGACGTTGAAGATTGCAAGAAGAGTGAAGACAAAGTTATTTTATGAAGCTATTGTCAAGGCGGAGTTTGTTGGTTCATATTTGTGACAACAACTTAGATTTGGTCTTTGGATATCTCGTAATTATAAAACGATAAATAGTTAGTGAGTTTAGTATTGGAGTAGTTGATTAGGCTAATCCAAACAATTTATAGTGTATGGTAGGCGATTTGGGCTTAAACCCAATAATAGTCCATGTGGTGAAACCCTAGCCCAGTTGCAAACCTGTCTCTATATAAAGAGAGTTTTTATTAGGTTTAAGGTTGCTCAGTGGATTAGTTGCTCAGGGAATTACTTCATAGAGAGTTGAGAGAGAGTCTTGAATTGATTGTAAACACTTGTGTTAAATAATCAATAGAAGACATTTTGAAAGGGATTGTTCGTGTTCTTGTTCATTTTTCTGTGAAATCTGATCTAGGGGATTCCCCACTCTAGATTGGATAGACGATTATGTGACGCTCCATATGGATTAGGGGACCTACAGGGGTTGGTGATGACTAGTACACTTGTTGCACAGAGGTGTAGTACCGGCATATTGTCTCTTAGTGGGAGGCTGTGCTGGTTGATTGGGAGCAGCTTGGTTGGGTTGTGTAACAAAATTCGAAATTCTTGGAAGCTTTATGCTTCCTAGACTTCTTGGAGGTTTCGGCCTTGTTTCCCTTTTGTTTCCCTTGTGCAGTCTTGGTAGATTGCTTCTTCTCGCCTTTGTGAAAAGGTTTACCCTTCTTGACTTGTGAGTCAGTCAGGGTTGCAGCAAACTCGATAGCCTATCTAACTATAGCAGGGTTGCTACCAGTTACTATGTCCTCAACTTGTCAGGAAGGCCATCGATGTACTTTTCAATAGCCTTATCCAAGGGTGTGACCATAGCAGGACATAACAAACTTAGATCCTCATAACGGTCAGTGTAGGCATGATGTTATCCCCTATCTTGTTTCAGGTCGTGGAATTCATTCTCAAGTGCTCTTTGCTCATGGCGTGGGCATAATTCCTTCATCATAAGAGCTCGAAGCTCTTCCCACGTCTGAGTCATTGCAATATCAACACCCCTATCTCTCACTACTCCGTTCCACCACGTGAGTGCCCTCTTTTGGAATACACTCGAAGCAAATTCAAGCTTGCACTCATTCGAACATTGAACATGACCGGAATGTGCTCTCAATACTCTCAAACCATTGTAGGAGCCTAGTAGCTCCCTCAGAACCACTAATCTTGAGCGGTTTAGCCGAATTGGATTGCTTTAAGTTGCACGAAACAGGTGCATTGTTGTTTTTATTGTTGGCTTTGTTTAATTGAGTCACAAGATTTGATAGCACAACATCTATCTGCTGAGCTATCATTGCCGCCATATCGGCGTCTTGAGCAGCATTTCGACGAGGAGGCATTCTAAAAGAGAAGGAAATATGAGAGAAAACGGGTGAAATTGATATTGGATAGTCAAAAGGAAACGTTAAAAATATCCACAAAACATAAGGATTGTGATCATCTGTGTGTTACCTAAAACAAACAAATGACACATAGTGACTAATCAAAGTAAATGGGTGTTTATAATGTTTCACGAAGACATGCTTTAGCCCATAAATGGACACTCACCCCAAGAGTTCTCTGGTAAGAGTACCTGGTCCGATAATGCAGATTTGTACGAACACTCTAGCCTTAGACATAAAACTCTAGGTACAGGCATCCACCCTTCCAGATTGCACATGTTCACATTAATAAAACCCAAACTTTGACGAGATTTTGAAAAATTTGAAGGCATGAAGCCTAACAATAAATCATCTAAGGATAGATGATTGATTTTCAAAACGAATTTGTAACTTGTGAATTTGTTTTGGTAATCACCTAAGGATAGGTGATGGTATTGTTTTAAGATCTAAACACAAGATAACTTGTGTTAGGGACCTAGGAAGGTTATAGTCTAGGTCAAAGAACTTTAGATTCATCTATTGTGAATTAGTATTGTTTTGTTGGAGATGAAAAAGGAGGAAAGATATTTGGATTTGGAGACGTCGTTTAAGATGCAATTACTCTAGAAGACATTAACTATGTTCTAGAATTGTGCTACAATCTTATGAGCCTATCACAAGTCTGTGACAAAGGAATATAAGTTCTATTCAACGATGCAGAATGTGTCTTTCTCAAGCCCGAATACTCCGTTCCTACCGAAATGATTATTCTCATAGCTCCTCATCAAAACAACACCTACGTTCTCAATATGAGAAAACGCAAAATCCAATGAGCATATGACGTGTCTGATCTGCACAAAATCCTTTGACAAGACTCGTTTCAACCAGTTGATAACTTGGTTGGAAATGGTCAATTTCCTTGAGTGGAAATGACAAAAAAGAAAAAAAAAACCTTTACATAATAAATACGTCTCTAATACTGTGCCCAACAAAAAGATTTTCTGCAACATTAAAATTTCATTTTCAAGCACTGGACTTTCAAAGATTTCCAGAAAATAAGCATATTCTTGCGATTTGATCTTTAAACTGACACCTGCTTAACAAATGATAGAAAACTGTTGACACTTTGTTCTTAAAACAGAAAAAGAATGGAAAATCAAGATTTTAAACAAGGAAAATCAATCGAGGTGCCAAGCAACGATGTGTCAGTAGATTCAGCAATACCATCAAGTAAACTGCGAGTAGGCGACAAAAGTTAATACTTACACAAGAATTCTGGATACCCACAATGTTGTGCAACTTGTGGGTAACACGTTGCGGCATATGGCTTAATGGTCTTAAATCTTGCGTTGATAGATTGCCAAAGTCCTAGATTTCGGATCTTTATATTGACTAATCGTTCGGGGATATCATAGTTGTTGTTTTGCTGCATCAAGATATATGCTGACCTAGACACAATTATGATATCTTTTCAAAAAGACCCAATGCGGCCAAAACCCCCCACACAAATGAAGATATCTTGTGAGAATCATTCATGTGCTTAAATCGTACCATCTAAGGTATCTGTCATAGCCCTCGTTAGACTTTGGTCTTTTTTTTGTACAAAAGTACTGACCCGATCACCAATTGTCTATCGTTGAATTTCAAAAACGAATGAAGTCAATATACTCACCTGCTATGATGAATCTTTGTGCATACCTTGATAGTGGGGGTATGTCCTGATGTGGGACTCACGGGCGCAGTATTCTAACATTCTAGCTTAAGTGGGGGCCATTGCAATTTTTGTCAGTATTACTATAACATGATAAAAAGCTCACCGAAAGCATGTTGAAAGAAGGACGCATGGATTTAAGAAGACAAACATACTAACAATTTTTCTTGTGCCTTGATTATTCAAATTATTTTGAGTAACAAACTGACAAGTGTTGCTAGTATGATCTTTTGCAGGAATGTCATGGGGTTTCAAACACAAGAATGTTGTGAAAAAGGAGGTCCCTCAGTTCAAAAAATGAATTTCGGTGTCCAAATTGCAAAATTATGATTTTCTTAAACATTTTTTTAAATTATTGCACAAATTTTAGTTCAAAAAAGGAGGGGCACGCTCTTCGAGAAAATTTTCGAGCGTATTTTGATTTGGATTTCTTAGAATTGAAGACTAATTCAAGTTTTTGAAAGAGGAGGCCTCTTTAATTACGCGACCCATAGTCAGCATAAATAATCCAATATAACCTGCACAATTGAATAGGATACGTATATGTATCAGCTAGCTAAAAGTTGCAGGCGTAAATATTTAATGACTTACCTACGCTTTTAATAGTGTAATTTTATATTATTTTAATTTAATATAATTTTTGGTATTTTTGTAAATATAAATCTAACTTAATAGTTACGTTTCAGAACCCAGATCTCACTTAGCTGGTTTCCGTGTTTCAGAAATGGCGAATCAAATAGGATGGGATGGAACAAAGATGCACAATTAACCATACACACTAGTTTAGCTAGAAGAAGATTTTGAGGACGTGATGGATTGGCTATCAAGAAGCAAGATAAGCAATGTTGTTCAAACGAATCCGATAATCTATCGATACACATAGAAGAGTTTTGGAGAACCGCAAAAGTTAACACGATAAACAGAATGAAAACTGTCACAGCAACGGTTCTAAACAAGCAAGTGAATATGATAGAAAAAAGAGTTCGAAAAGTGCTAAGTCTCGGAGATAATTCCAGAGATCTAATGAGGCTGAGTAAGGAAGATATTTTGGATGGCTACAAGGGTATGAAACTGATGGAGGTGAGGAAGTGGCTCCTCAACACCTTGAGTGGTTCAAAAAGGAGAAAGAAAAGCTGCCCGACTTCTACGAAGTTGTCACTGTTGAGAAAACTGAAGTTACTAACAAAATCATTGGGTGGAAGTACTATAACCTGAAAGGGATTTTCATAGTAAAGCAAAGGGGCTGTGTATTCCAACACCTCCGAACGGGCCCTGACATGCAAAGTCTACCACCTTTGGACGTTCGTGAGTTGGGAAAACTTGAAATGATAAATCCTACGAATAACAGCATTGGAGCAGATTTCGAAAGACTCTTCCTACGAGAATGCGTGCGTGGATTCACAGTGTTTACACCCAAACGCCCGAGAAGACGAGTATAAAAAACCACCAAAGACCAAATTACAGGAAAAGGCAGAGTGATGTGGGCAATCAATCCCGCAAAAGTGGTGACAAGGGTAAAACCTCCTCCAGAACAACCTGTGACTCTCACCAACTTTAAGAAATGGTTCTATGACGGTAAAACTGGTGAAGCAGTTATCAGATCCAACTCTAACGAAGATATCCACATTCTGGATCCGATGGATGTATTCATGTTCTGTCTATCTAATCTGAACATTCTTTATGGAAACAAGATACATCTTGGCGCAGGAAATGAATACCTAGAGGAAGGGATGCTGTTTCAGAGAGCTGACAAGCGAGCAAGGGCACGAAAGATAGAAATGATGGAGATTATGTTCAAAATGGACACACAAAAAGAAAAAGATGAATCTATAAAGAAGAAAGCTGTTGAGCCGCAATCATCCTCTCCACAACCTAAAAATCCATCCTCTGATTCAGATGTTCAAGTTATCCCACCACCTGCGACTTCATACACATATGAAGTCACTATGGAGGTCCAACCAACAACCAGTGAAACTACCCTTAACCAATCTGCACCACCAAGAAATGATCAAGATGCTACCGCAAGCCCTGAGCTCAGAATGAAGAATGAAGACTCTCAAGTATGCAATGGTCTAGGGGGATATTGTTAGGACGTTTTGAGACCGTTGATACTTGAGTTTAATAGTTTGTAGCTTGATTGTAATAGTTAGTAAAACTAGAAGGGCTAAAAGTGTAATTTTTGGTAATTGTACCTGTAGCGGCCTATTTAAAGTCCCAGCGTATTTAGTCAATACGCTAGGTAGTCAGGGTGTATATATGCTTATCAATGAAACCCTAGTCCAAGGTTCTTGGACAGATTTTGGTGATTGCTCTTGTGTTGTGCTTGTTGTGCTTGTTGTTCTTGTGTTTAATCCGAAATATCTAGGTGCATTCAGTGATTATATCATTTGGGATTCCATATACAACACTTGTTGTTTGATCCATACAAGAACTTCATCTTCATTCTTTGGTTTTTCTTAACTTTTACACATTCAAACAACTAATCTATAGTTGTTTTGGTGATAACAATCAACCACTGTGATCCGAATCTGATTTGAGACTCACAGAATCTGCGATCTATGCTGCTCGGAATGAAAAATGGAAGCCGGAAATGGACTCGAGAGGTGCGATTTAGGGGGTACACCACGGTTCCGCCGCGAAAAACCCTCACCGCCGCCGTTCAGCCGCTGCTCCGCCGGAGCTCTGCCGGTGGCCGGCCGGAGTCCGGTCGCCGGACATAAATCAAAGAGAGCGGGAGCTGTGTGTGTGTGTGTGTGTGTGTTTGATAAATAAATGAAAAATTTGGGTTTGCAACCCTTTTATAGTTAGGGTTTCCAAGTGGGCTTGGGCCCAAGGCCCAAAAGCCCGTTTCTAGTGTCTTGAGCAGCCCAATCGCGTCTACGAGGCCTGTTTTCGAACCCGAATTGCTTTAGACCCATTGTGACTCGTTAAGGTAGTTTACACTACGTTAACTGGTCATTAGCGTAAACATATGATCAGATGGTTAAACATGTCCTATGATAAGTCTTATATGCCCAAGCATGTTTGAAAATGTTATAACATCAGTTTATATCTAAAAAATTTGGTTACATGTGTTTAAAATGGATTTATGCGCAAAAGGCATTTTGGTCATCATTTTTTTTTAAGATCGTAGAAGTAACTTATCATAACACTAACCAAACGACGTGACCATAAGGTATAACCTCAATAGGTTATTCCTATACAACTATGGTCACAAATATGTGTTTGGTCGGATCCTAAGATCGACGAACGGGTCGGATTCGAAAGTCAAAGCGGTGGTCAAGACCGCTCGACTTACGACCCTAAGTAGGCACAAAACTAGAAGTGACGAGTTAGACATGTCAAAATATGTCTAACTAAGTTTATAAAACTGATTTGTTATCAAAACTTGGTGTTTTTATACCCGAAAATAGTTTCGTCGTAAATTGCACATCATGCGCATTTTTGACCGAAACTTTGACTCGTCACTTCGACTAGTAAACGTGGTAAAAAGAAGGTGAAGTCGTTAGGGATTATAACCTTTGTGATTATGACGTTCCCAAGGTCAAAATATGGTCAGAACCAAAAGTTAATCAGGACTTTTAGCTCAAAAGCCAAACTGTTCGACAAACGATTAAACAGCTCCTGTTCCTCTGATGAAATATGATAGTAATAATCATCATCCTCAGATCCTTCAACAAACGATGCCTCCGATTCTTCTTCCGGTTCATCAATAATTTTAGCCACCAATGCCAAACTTTCTCCTTTCGAAATAAACTTGTTCCAATTAAACCCTTCATCTTCTTGTGTAACAACCAAAGCCTTTTCTTTAGTTTCAGGTTGCTTGTCTTCTCGGTTGTGGTTGGTGATAGATCGCTCTTTTGTAATAGTCATCTTGGAAAGGATTCTGATTCCCTTGAACCTCTCGGTTTTGACATTCTCTTTTAAAGTGACCTTTCTCCAGACACTTGAAACAAGTAACTTTAGATTTATCAAATCCAAGTTTCCCATCCAAACCTCCCAAATTTTCTTTACCAGTGATTTCCATAAATCGCTGTGCTTGTCGAACGATCGAAGCCATGCACCACTTTATATCTATCAACTCCACTTCAACTGGATCAATTTGATCGTAGTCTTCTTGTGTCATTTTAGAATTACCAATCTTTCCAGCAACAAGACTATCATATGACTCAAGAACTGAAGCAAGTAGATACATATGTTGTTTTGCCGTCTTTTCATCAAAATTTTGTGCATTCTGAAAGTCTACGGCAATGTTGAATTGCAGAATTCTTTGACTTGCATTAGATGATGGAGTGGCTTGATTGTTCTGAGATTGATTTGATCCAAAAGAAGACTGTTGACTAGAAGGTGTATTTGGATCAACTGTTGGGTATGATTGAAAAACACTTGACTGAGTTTGAGGTGTGCTTGGTGAGCTATATGCACTGAACACAGTTTGAATCTTTGGCGCTTGGATTTGAGCAGCAGAACTGTTTTTGAAATAAAGACTAACCTCTTGTTGCATTTGAACAATTTTTTTTTTGCCCATCTTTTGCATCTCTAATTCATGACCTTCCAATCTTTCGATAAAGCGAGGCAACAAGAAATTACTGTATTCAACCCCATTCTTCAAAATGGTTAAGTAAGTCGACCATTCACCGTGTGGAAGAGAATCAGCTAGTTTACCAATAAGCTCTTCATTTGTCTTCACAATTCCCATTCTCTTCATATGAACCATCAGATGACAGTATCGCTCAATTAGCTGCTTAACTGTTTCTCCTTTGATCAATG
This sequence comes from Scalesia atractyloides, assembly GCA_947069175.1. Lineage (NCBI taxonomy): Eukaryota > Viridiplantae > Streptophyta > Magnoliopsida > Asterales > Asteraceae > Scalesia > Scalesia atractyloides. The sequence goes on along the minus strand of CAMTDV010000001.1, from coordinate 47,396,976 downwards.
TGAATACATCAAACTCTTTGCTTAATAATGCCCTTTTGCTTTTGCGGAGTTGAGCACTACCTTGAAATTTAAGTCGAAGAGCATTCCATAAAGATTGCGCATCATCATGCTGCAATAAAGCCAAGATGTCTTCTTTGATCGATTGCTGATGAATATTCATCATCTTCTTTTCGTTGATAAATCTTTCTCGTTCAACATCAGAGAATTGGGCAAGGGTCTTTTCAAGCCCACATTCAACAACTGGTGCGATGTATTTTGCCTCGATTGCAAACCAGCAAGTAAAATGATTAGCTTGCACCTAGTTCATAAACCTCTCGCTCCAACTATCAAAGTCTTCCAAATTCATAAGCTTTGGAGGTTTAGTCATTATTCCCATTACATTCTCTAAATTGATGTTTTGAGCTGCTGCAGTGGTGACAACCGATGTGGCAAACGCATTGTAAAATTCCTCATACATTTTTCCTGCAAAAAATTAGAAAACACTTCTTGAAAATAAACAGATCAGATTAGACAGTTTTTTGTGCGATCAAGTGGTTTTGTACGAAATAAGAATTTTACACGAAACAGAATTTTTGTACGATTCAAGTTTTATCACAAACACTAAGATTTCGTACGAATCAATTCATTTTATACGAAACAATTGTTTTTTTACTAAGTAAAATTTTGTATGATTGAAATTTTGTACGAATCAAGTTTTTTTAACTGAGTAAATTTTGGATGAATGAATTTTGTACGAATCAAATATTTTTGTGCGAATCAAGTTGAAATTTTGAAAATTGTAAGATTTATGAAATTTTAACTGATCCGTATTAAATTCAAGAACAACTTAATTTCGTGCGAAACTCGTACAAAAACTTATTCAAACTTCAAACTGATCAATTTTATCGATTTCAACATGATTTAGTTCAATTTTATGTCCGAATTATGGTATGGATTGATTAGATTGAAGATTAACATGAATTACTAAAATCCTAGTCCATTTTGTCCATGAATTTGTCCAAAAATCCAGCAAAGGTCAGAAAAATGATGAAGATGAAGATATGTCCAAGTCTGAACAGTAACTACTTGTTGTCTATCTGTAGATCAGATCTCACGGCTCTAATACCACTTGTGGACGGGGATCGAACTCCCGAAATGAGCAATAGATCTGATCTCACTCAACTAGCAGAGGCGGAATTCATTGCTAGAGAGGTAGATATGACAAACAAGGCAGAACTTACTGTTTAACTGCTTCTGATCTATTAAAGACGTTCAAGTTATAGATGCAAGTAAACAAACTGACAGAGCTTCGCCGTATGAAATGACAAATCCGTTACTCGCTCTAACACAACACTTCCCTATTTATAGGTCGACATGACTCGTACTGAAGTGCGTGCACTAAAAGAGGGGAACTATGTACTCACTTTAAAAATCATTTTGTATATATAAACCTTGTATATTGTTTCGAAATCTTGAAATAATTATAGGCACATATGAATCACCCAAAACATTTAGAAAATATAATAGAGGGGAACTATGTATTCACTTTGAAAATCATTTTGTATTTATAAACCATGTATATTGTTTTGAAATCTTGAAAATAATTATAGGCATATATGAATTACCCCAAAACATTTAGAAAATGTAAAAGAGTGGAACTATGTACTCACATATGCCTTGCGTAGTAAATATGTAGATTTGAAAATATAGTTTAGCACATATGAATCACCCCAAAACATTTAGAAAATGAAAAAGAGGGGAACTATGTACTCACTTTGAAAATTATTTTCAATATAAACCATGTATATTGTTTTAAAATCTTGAAAATAATTATAGGCACATATGAATCACCCAAAACATTTGAAAACCTAAAAAGGGTAACTATGTACTCACATGAGCCTTACGTAGTAAATATGTAGATTTGAAAAGATAGTTTAGCACATATGAATCACCCCAAAACATTTAAAACGTAAAAGAGGGGAACTATGTACTCACTTGGGATTGCGAAAGTGTTCTTGATCAACTAAATAAACAAAGCTCAAACGTGTCCTAATGTGTGAGATAAATATGTTAGCGTGTCGGGACTACAAACGGGAGATCGGATTAAACGAAGTCTTCTAAACAAAACTAGTGCTGGAACTCATGTGATATGGTTTGACAAACTTAACATTCTGATTTTGAAAGAATCCTAAGTGCTTTTGACCCATTATGACTCGTTAAGGTAGTTTACGCTACTTCAACGGATCATTAGCGTAAACGTATGATTGGATGGTTAAGCATGTCCTATGATAAGTCCTAAATGCCAAAGCATGTTTAAAATGTTATAACATCAGTTTATATGTCAAAAATTTGGTTACATGTGTTTAAAATGGATTTATGCGCAAAAGGCATTTTGGTCATCATTTTTTTCTTTTAAGATCATAGAAGTAACTTATCAAAACACTAACAAATGACGTGACCATAAGGTATAACCTCAGTAGGTTATTCCTTATACAACTATGGTCACAAATATTTGTTTGGTCGGATCCTAAGATCAACCAAACGGGACGGATTCTAAAGTCAAAGCGGTGGTCAAGACCACTCGACTTACGACCCTAAATAAGCACAAAACTAGAAGTGACGAGTTAGACATATTAAAATATGTTTAACTAAGTTTATAAAACTAATTTGGTATCAAAACTTGGTGTTTTGAAACCCAAAAATAGTTTGGTCATAAAATGCACATCATGCGCATTTTTGACCGAAACTTTGACTCGTTACTTCGACTAGTAAACGTGGTAATCAGAAGGTGAAATAGTTAGGGATTATAACCTTCATGATTACGACGTTGCAAAGGTCAAAATATGGTCAGAACCAAAAGTCAATCAGGAAGCCAAATTGTTTGACTTTTAGCTCAAAATAGCTAAAATAATGAACTAACTAGGAGGAGTACTTACTCGTGTTGAAGAACACTTTCGATACTCAAGATAGGAGGCTTCCAAAGGCTGGAAACAAACTCCAAGAAGGATAGAAAGAAGAACTTCACTCTTTGCTTTGAAGTGTTTTGAAGTGGTGTGAGAAAAATGGAAGAATCATTGGGTATGTATAGTATTTTAGGATTAAGGAAGTGATAACAAGTGTCCTCAAGTGTGGATTAGTGTCCTAACATGTGTCAACACCAAATTTTGTGTGGCAAAATGAGGGCTAGGTGTCAAAAATTGGGGAAAGGTGGCAAACTTGGTGAAGAAGCAAAAACATTTATTATTTTTTTGACATTTTTGGCCCTCGGACTTGTATTTTCACTTATTTGCCATTTTTAACCCCTTTAACCTAATATTTAGGTTATATAAAGGTGTTAAGAAATGTGTAACTTGGATTATGCCCGAAATGTCATGGATGTCGGTTTGTTCGGTTGTACGGTTACACGTTTCGCAAAAATGCGTCAAACTCTTTAACGAACACGAAAATGATCGAAAATGTGCAACCATTGACATTTTTGGATTCTCATCAATAAAATACAAGATTTTATTGAATAAAAAATATTTGGAAATAAAACGCAGGCTTTCATTGGATACAAAATTGTTTGTAGTTGTGCAATGATTGAAAAGGCACAAATGTCACATTCACCCCCAGCCCCACCGTCTGTCTTGGTTTGGTATGTGATCATGTTTTGAGGGTAGTACCCGTACCCGTTTGATTGAAGACCGAAGATTTTTGAAGATATATATATGTCAACTTGAATATTTTGTAGAAATGATGTGAAGAAAAATACTTACTTTTTTGTATTGTCTATGACTTGTATTGCGGAGCGTGTAACACCGAATTATTTTTGGTCTTCACAAAATTATGCAACAAGTTGACAATATATATATGTGAAAGTTGGTATCTTTTCTTTTATTATGCATTGTTATTATTCGTTATGTTTATGTTATGATGATCATCGTATGCAAACCTTATGTGAAGAGATGATTCAATTTATTCAATCGTTATACATTAGTATACTTTATGATGATGTAATTATTCAATTTGAGTCCATGAATGACAATATTTATTTAAATATATGTCTAATCACTTCTATATGTCATATATATGAAGATCATGGCACCAAAAAGAAGAAATATACGCCAACGTCAACCAACTTCTCTACCTGCATCACAAGTTGAACTAGATGCTCTGCTGAATCAGTGAATAGCTGAAGTGATCGGACAGCATGAAACTAACCATACCAATCAAGATAACGAAGCTAGAATTCAAACCCCACCAAGAGTTAAAATCTTGCTAACGGTTGGTTATTCATAACCTTACCAAAGAAGTATCATTAATATTTATTTGCAAAATATATATATTTTTGACAATTTTGAGAACAAACATTTCAGGATGCACGTACAAGCAATTTTTCGATTGCAAGCTACTCAACTTTGATGGCACTGGCGGTGCTATGGCATTTGTACGATGGATTGAAAAAATGGACTCTGTAATCTGTATGAGCAATTGTTCTCCTAATCAGAGGGTTATGTATGTTTCGGGTTTGTTCATTGACGAAGCTCTTTCATGGTGGAATTTACAACTACAGATACTAGGAGATGCAACCACATATGCTATTACGTAGGAAAGATTGAAGGACATGATGAGAGAAAAATATTGTTCAAGAGCAGAATTGCAGAAGCTGGAAACAGAATTTTGAACCTAATGATGATTGGATCCGATATTTATGGCTATACTCAACGCTTTCATGATCTCTCTTGGGTTCTTCCGTATATGGTAACTCCCGAATTCAAGCGAATCGAATGTTACATTTGGGGATTAGCCCCGGAAATCCAGAGTATGGTTACATCGTCGCTTTGGCAACTATCACCGAAGCTATAACAATTGCTTTGAGTCTTACCGAAGAGGCGGTAAGAGTGAATAAACTTTCAAGAAGAGGTGCCGGAGAAGACACAAGCGGAGTCATCTTCGCATGACAACAAGAGAAAATTTTCTCATTTTAAAAAGGGATCAAGACCGAGCAACAAGAAGAAGGAAAACCCCGCAACAAGAGGAGGTAAAGCATTTGTGTGAGTCCCAAATCAGATTTGGATCACAGTGGTTGATTGTTATCACCCAAACAACTATAGATTAGTAGTTTGAATGTGCAAATACTAAGAAAAACCAAGCAAAGAAGATGAAGAATCTTGTATGGATCAAACAACTAGTGTTGTATATGAAATCCCAATAACATGTAATCAGTAACAGCACTTGGATATTCAGATGTAAACACAATAGCCAAAATCACAACACAAGAAGATCACCAAATTTGTCCAAGAAACTTGGACATACATTCATTGATCATAGTATTTATACAAAATGACTACCCAGCGTATTTAGTAAATACCCTGGGTTAGTAAATACGCCGCCAACATCAAGTTTCACACAATTACACTTTTGACTCTTCAACGTTGAGTAACTAATATAAACCAGCTCAAACTATTCATAATCAAGCATCAACGGTGTCAAACTTCTAACAATATCCCCCTAGACCGTTGCGTGCTTGAGTTTCTTCAATCTTGCTTCCGAGCTTCAGGGTCTGCGGCTGAACCTTGATCTTTATATTGTGCAGCTTGATCGGTAGGTTGATTAGTTGTTGATTCGATTGGTTCTTCAGAGCTTAGATTAACAATAGCTTCACTTGAGGGTTGTTGTAACTCCGTAGGGGCTTCATATGTGGATGAAACTAGAGTTTGAGGGTGAGATGCAGCTTGAGATGGTGGAGGGGCTTTCTGTTGCGAGGATGACTTGTGCTTTCTTTTTCTTGCCTCCTCCTTTTCTGTCTGCTTCTCAATCCTGAGAACGATCTCCATCATCTCTATCTTTCTTTCTCGAGCCCATTCCACAGCCCTTTGGAATAACATTCCTTCTTCTTTGTACTCATTTCCAGCTCCAACGTGGATTTTGTGACCATAAAGAATGTTGAGATCGGAGAGACAGAACATAAAAACATCCATCGGGTCTAGAATGCGAATATCTTCGTTAAATACTAATCGGATCACTGCTTCTCCTGTCTTCCCATCGTAAAACCATTTCTTGAAGTTTGTAAGCATGACGGGTTGTTCAGGTGGAATTTTTACTTTTGTTTCGACCTTAGCAGGATCTATGACCCATGTAGCCATTCCCTTTCCTGTGATGGGATCTTTTGTCGTCTTTGATACTCTTCTTCGGGGTCGTTGCGGCTTGAAAACTGTGAAGCCCCGATTGCATTCTCTTAAAATGAGTCTTTCAAAGTCAGCTCCAATGCTGCTGTTGGTCGGGTTTATCAAGTCTAGCCTCCCCAGTTCTCGAATGTCCCATCTTGGAAGGCTTTTCATGTCAGCTCCGGTCTTGAAATGCTGAATAACACCACCTCGTCTCTTTACGATGAACATCCCTTTGAGATTGCAGTACTTCTAGCTTATTATTCTATCAGTAACTTCATATTTTTCAACAGTGACCACCTGATAGAAATCTGGAAGCTTTTCTCTTTCGCTTTTGAACCATTCTGGATGCATTGGAGTACTGTGTTACCGTCCTCAGTTTCATAAATATTATCATCTTCCAAACCCCATTCCACAAATCTAGCTGGCATTTCATCTCTGTCTACCTCCTCCTCTTCACTTTCGTCATCCTCAGTGACGTTTACCGCAGATTCTAGACGCTTTTTCTTCTTTTCTGCAGCCTCAGCTTTTTGTCTTTCCTCTTCAGCCTTGAACTTCTCATAATAAAAAATATCAGTAGATGAGAACATCGGTGGTATGTCTACTTTGGTGCAAAGTTCTCTGATCATACGATACATCTTTTCCATCCCATCCTTCTGAAATCTCACAATTCTCGTCTGTTCTTTGACGTATGCATGAAGCTCTGTGTTTTTATTTCTTTGTTCCCTCAGCTTCTCGCGAATAACTTTCGTGTTGCTTACTTGATGTTTCAACAGACAGATTTCCTGAGCTGGGCCTTTCCCAATATCTTTCGCCAGCTTATGGTACAGCTCCTGAAAAAGGACGTGGTCTTCGAGAAGCTTGTTGCGGTATCTGTCGTGGTTGTGCCTCTGTCGATGGTTCTTCCCCTGTTTTCTTATGCTTCTGCGGGGCAGATAGACTTGGGGCTTCTGGATCAACAATCAACTGATCAACAAACTCGTCTAACTGCTCTTGCTAGGTAGTGATTGTTACCGGTGTTTCGGATTCTGTCATATGACGTCTCTTTCTTTTATCTCTTTTCTCTCTTTCTTTGGCCTCATGAATCGCACGGAGATTCTCAATATGTTCACGATGTTCTCTGGTTCCTCCTGCCCTGAAACTGCTTTCCATTAATCGATCCTTAGAGGGGTTTCTTTGTGCTTCTTAGATGATTCCCCTTCCTTCATATGCTGCTTTCCTTTATTCTTTCGGATTAGCTGCTCGGTTTCCTCTTCTTCTTCATCCACTTTCCTCATCAACATCCCCTTGTCTCTTTCTTTTTACACGTTCTTTGTATTTCTTATAAGCTTCTTTCACGACAGGATATCTTTCTTCCCTATACATCCACTGATGTAGCAGCACCCATTCTTCTGATTTTAGCTCGGTAATCTGACGCCCTGTCGGCAGCTGGAACTTGTATAGGTCGCCATCATGAGGAAGATTTGGATGTTGGTCATTGATGAGGAGCTGAACAAAACGAGGGTACATAGCCCATGTGGAGGAATTACCATTATCAACCATGCAGTAAAAGATGAGACTAGAGATATTGAATGACTGCTTTGCGCAGAGGCTAAGCATAGCAGCGGACTATTCCAAATTCAACCCATCATATCCTCCTTTCCTATGTGCCAAGCTCATAGCAAATACATGAAGAATGAATCTCCAGTCCTTTGTAAGGCCCTTTCTTTTAATCTCATTTTTCTCTCTGAAGTCTCCAATATACCTCATCCCCTTAAATCCATATAGGATGTCATCTTTCTTCATTCTGAGCAAATCACTGTGCTTGTCTCCATGACTGAGAACTCTTCGTATGTTCTCCTCTGTAACAACGATCTTCTTGTTCTTGACTGTTGTTATGATTCTTTTAATTTCGTTTACGGTCGACACTTTGGCTGTTTTCCAAAATTCTTCAATGTGGCTGTTGTAGATGATCGGATAGGCTTGAACAGCATAGCTGATCCTGCTTGAATTTATCCATTCTGCTACATCTTCAAAGTCGATTGGAGGTGGGACCAACTTGCAGGGCTGATTGTGCTTTCGAGTTTTATCCCAAATGATCTCCTTTACCATATCTGAAATCGAAAACGAGTCAAGTTAGATTTATGTATGTGGAAATATTATATATATATATAAGTATAAGTATATAATAGTAATAATAAAGAGATATATATAGAAAATAAACTCATAAGTCAGCTACTATTTACGCCGGGCAAAATCGCTAAGTTCGCCGGGCACAAGACTGTGCTCGAGACTTAGATACAACTACGCTGATTGAGGAGTATTTTGAATCGAGAAAGAATCCAGCGAAGATGATTATCTACGCTAGATTACCGGCGTAATTGTCAATTACGCCGGTTTCTTGAACTCGCGTTCAAGACTTAAATCCGCTGACTCGGGAGCTGGTGATAATTACGCCACATTCAAAATTATCTACGCTGCATTCATAATAAATACGCTAACTTCAAATTTTTCTTGATAAACCCATGAAAATCGGATTAAAGCCAGATTCAAATATATGTGTGCAACGCAGACCGAAATCAACGATTTAAAACATATTCAAACACAGACCTATGGACATTTGAATATCAAAACCATACCGATATCGATTCCTTTCAGATTCACTTAAGAGAAGATTGAAAATGGATGTGGGTTTTATGAGCGATAAGAAGAAGATGAAGATGAAAATTTATTTGAAAATACTTGCAGAAACAATGAATCTGAAGTATATATACATACTTGCCTTCCAGCGTATTTATTAAATACGCTGGAATGTTAAATACGCTGCGTTGATATAATTGAGGGATATCTTCAACTTTTGAAAACATAGAAACAAATACGCTCGGAAATTTTAACTTTTCTCGAAAAACGTGCCCCTTTTTGATTAAAAAATAGTGCAAGAATTTAGAAATAAGCTTAATGAAAATAGAAAGTTGCAATTTTGGATCCTGATAGTTATTTTTGAGTCCGGAAGCCACCTTTTTCACACCAAATTTATGCTAACTTACTTGAATCTTGTGACTTTCCTGCAAAAGATCATACTGGTGACACTTCGTTCGTTTGAGATAAAATGTTAGATATATAAAATAATTAAGGCATAAGAAAAACTGTCAGTATATGTATCCTTTTAAATCCATGCACCTATCTTTCAACATACGATCGGAGAGCCTTTTTATCTTGTTGTAGTAATATTGACAGGAAATTCAATGTACCCCCACTCATGCTGAGATAGTCAGAATGTTGTGCCCGTGAGTCCCATGTCAGGACATACCCCCGCGATCAAGGTATGCTCAAAGATTCCTCATAGCAGGTGAGTATATTTACCTCATTCGTATTTGAAATTTCAACATTAGACAGTTGGTGTTCAGGTTAGTACTTCCGTACAACAGAGAGACCAAGGTCTAACGAGGGCTATGACAGATACCAGATGCGGTACGATTTAAGCACTTGAATGATTCTCAATGAGAGATTCATTTGTGTAGCGTTTTGGCCGCATAGGCTCTTTTTGAAAAGATATCATAGCTGTGTCTAGGTCAGCATATGTCTGGATGCAGCAGAACAGCAACAATGATATCCCTGAATGATTAGCCAATATAAAGACCCGAAATCTCAGACTTTGGCAATCTATCAATGCAAGATTTAAGACCATTAAGCCATACGCCGCAGCGTGTTACCCGCAAGTTGCACAACATTGTGGGCATTCAGAATTCTTGTGTGATCATTAGAGTTTGTCTCCTTTTCTTAGTTTACTTCAAGGTATTGCTGAATCTACTGACACGCCGTTGCTTGAGGCCTTAATCTTTTTATGTTTTAAGATCAGAACAGAAGTGTTAGCAATTTTTCTATCATTTCTCTTGCAGGTGCCTAAGAAAAGATTCAGGCTCAACAATATTTTCTGGAAAACTTCCCCCCTTAAAATTTTAGTTTCGAGAATCCATTGCTTGAAAAGAAATTTTAACCTTGCAGAAAATCTTTTTGTTGGGCACATTTTATGAGATTGTTATTTATTATGAAAACCTTTTTTTTCACCAAAAGGTCAATTCCACTCAAGGAAGTTCACCATTTCCAACCAGGTTACCAGCTGGTTGAATCGAGCTTTATCGAACGCTTTCATAAATATATCAGCTTTTTGTTGCACTGAATCCACTGGCACCACTTGGATGTATCCTTTCTCGTACGCATCTCTAATCACATGAATGCGAATTTCGATGTGTTTCATTCTGGAGTGGTGGATAGGATTCTTCACAATCCCCAGACACGCTTCATTGTCGATGAATATTGGAGTCTTCGTGATGTTGATCCCATAATCCAACAACTGATTCTGTATCCAAAGGACTTGTTAACAGCAACTGTAAGCTGCCGTGTATTCAACCTGAGCGGTAGATGTAGAGACTGTTGTCTGCTTTTTGCTTTGCCAAGAAATAAGACGATTTCCTAAGAATTGGCAGCGTCATGAGACAGATTTTCTGTCTACTTTGCAACCTGCATGATCACTGTCAGAGTAAGCAATTAAATCAAAATTACTATCTTTGGGATACCACAAACCAAGCTTTGGAGTTCCTTTGAGATAGCGAAAGATTCTCTTGACGGCAGCATCATGTGATTCTTTGGGATTCGTCTGAAAGCAGGCACGGAGACAGACAGGCCACATTATGCCAGGCCTACTAGAGGTCAGATACATTAACGAGCCAATCATTGAGCGATAGAAAGATTTCTTCAATGGCTTTCCTTGAAGATCTGAAGTGAGTTCTGTCTGAGCGGCAAAAGGAGTGCTGGCAGATTTGCAATCATTCATGTTGTACTTGGAAAGAATATCTCTGATATACTTAGCCTGATGAATGAGGATGCCATCTTTTCTTTGCTTCACTTCTAATCCTAAGAAAAACGTGAGTTCTCCCATCATGCTCATCTCGAATTTCGCTTTCATCACCTTCTCGAATTCTCTGCAAAGGGCTTCATTTGTCGACCCAAAAATGATATCGTCTACATAGATTTGAACCAACACATCTTCTCCAATCCTTTTAGTGAAGAGTCATGTCAATTTTGCCTCTTGAGTATCCATACTCCAGAAGATATGTTGACAAAGTCTCGTACCATACTCGAGGAGCTTGGTGAAGACCATATAGAGCTTTGTTAAGCTTGTAATATTTTGTGGGGAAGTGAGGATCTTCAAAACCTGGAGGTTGACAGACATAGACTTCTTCTTTCACTTTCCCATACAGAAAAGCACTCTTTACATCCATTTGAAACACCTTAAATTTTTTTAATGAAGCATAGGCTAAGAAGATTCTGATGGCTTCGTGTAACCGGTGCAAAAACTTCCTCGTAGTCAATCCCCTCTTTTTGTCGAAACCTTGAACCACTAATCTAGCCTTATTCTTGATAACAACACCATGATCGTCCATCTTGTTGCGAAACCAATTGGATACTTTCCGTCTGGTAGGTCAATGAGTTCCCAGACTTTAAGTTTCCGAAATTGGGCTAATTCTTCTTGGATAGCTTGTACCCAACTTGAATCTTGAATAGCTTCTTCGATATCTCTTGGGACAGACTGTGAGAGAAAAGCTACATACAGTCCTGTGCTGATGGTATGTGTTTGTCCGCGTGTTCGAACTCCATCTTCAACAGAACCGATGACATTTTCAATTGGATGGTTTCGATTTGTCTTGTACCCTGCATTGGTGAGAGTTTCAACTAGATGGCATATTAGAAAAATGTTCATCTACGTAGATAATTGGAGTTTCGTCTTCTTTGGGTGGTTCATCCACAGCCTGCTGTGAGGAAGAATCATCATGTGCGGATGCATTCTTAGCAGATGTCTCACCATTTATTCGAATACCGGAAGAGTAGGAGAGGCTGAGGCAGGGGTGAAACGGGTTGTAAAAGGAGTAAAACCAATGTCTGAGGCATCAAAAAGTGGTTCCAATGGAGTGGATTCTGCAGGTTCGGATTCAGTGATGGGTTCATCAATGCTGAAGGTGTTGAATACAATATCCAAGTCATAAAACCAGTTCAGAGCGCTTCCATGTTAGTGGAGTTTCCTCTTGAAAATCGACGTAGTATGATTCAATCACCATCTTAGTCCATTTGTTGTAGACTCGATATGCCTTTTGAGAAGATGAATAGGCCATGAAGTAGCACACGTCACCAACTGCTTTAAACTTGAGGAGATTGTCTTCATTGTTGAGAAGTGGGCACGAACACCCAAACGGTCTGAAGAAATCTATCAGATGCTTCCTTTTGAAAAGTAGTTCATAGGCTGTCTTTCCGTGAGGTTTGACAATAAGAACACGATTCAAAACATGGCATGCTGTGTTGACTGCTTCTGCCCAGAAAATTATGGGAAGCTTAGAGTCAATAAGCATAGTTCTTGCAGCTTCGATGAGAGTTCTATTTTTGCGTTCTGCTACCCCATTTTGCTGAGGAGTCTTGGCAGCGCTGTATTGGAGGCGAATTCCCTTATCTTCACAGAAGGAGACAAAATTATGATTTTTAAATTGAGTTCCGTTATCGCTTCTGATGGAGTTGAATTTCAGCTTGATCACGTTTTCAATCATGGGAATGAAGCTCTTCAGAATGGATGCGGTTTCGCTTTTGACTTCAAGAAAGAATACCCATGAAAACCGTGAGAAATCATATGTAATCACCAAAGAATAAGATCTTTAAGCTAAGCTTTTAACGCTAATTGGGCCGAAAAGATCCATGTGAAGTAATTGTAGTGGGCAGATATCGTATTCACTGCTTTGGACTTATGAGGCTTTTTATGTTTCTTTCCTTGGGCACATGCGATGCACTTTTCTGAAAAAGGAAAATCTTTCATAGGTAAACCTCTTATTTAATTTAGAAAGTTTATTTATGTTCTTAAATTCACATGCCCCAAGCGCCTGTGCCACAACAGTAATTCCGATTCAGATGCTTTTGACATAAGACATGTCATTTGCTCATTTGATTTGGCATTCTTCATATTTAGCATGTAGGTGTTATTTTGACGAGGAGCTCTAAGCATGATCATTTCTTTAGGGACGGAGTAACCGCGTTTGAGGAAACGCTCATGAGATTGTAACACAATTCTGGAACATAGTTCACATTCTCCAAAGTGAGTGCTTCTGACACGACGTCACCCATTCTGACGATTTTTCCTCCCTTTTCGTCTCTGGCAAAGAATACAAAGTCACCATCGATAACTCGAAAGTTTGTAAGCAGATCCTTTAACCCGGTCATGTGCCTGGAGCAACCGCTGCCAACATGCCAAATATATTCCATGAGCATCCGAAGCCATTTCTGAATTTTATTCTGTTATACAACAACAACAAAAAATATGTACAAATTAGCTAGCTTTTGGAACCCATACTTGCTTTACATTGGTTCTGTCATGATTTTGAGCAAGAGAGTTTTCTTTTCTTTTCCAAAAATAAGTTGAATCAATTATGCCTTTTACTGATTTCTTTAAATTATCAAATTGATCAGTAAAACTTTTAACGAGATCTTGACTAGGTTTAGAAAATTTCTTGCTTTTGCAATGTTTCGCCGTATGTCCTAAATGACCACAGTGAAAACATTGTTTTTTACTCGATCTTTTCTTCCTGGGTGCTAAGTGTGAAGATGATGTATGTGATGAGAATCTGGAGCATCTTGAGGAGTTTGATGATGTAGCGTGGCTTGAATCTTTGGCTTTCTTCTGTTTCTTATCAGGATGATGTTTATCTTCAATGTCGACTTCACTGTGCTCACTGTCTGATGAGGAGTTTGATTCTTGACTTCATCTGACCTTTCTCCATCACTTTCTAAAGTTGTTGTGCTTGAATATTCAGTGAAATCTTTACCAGTCTCTGATGTACCTGCAACTGATGGAACAAATTCTGGAATTTCCTCTGTAAGGAATTTTCCAAAACTGTTTTTCTTTAACTCTGGCACAAATACAGGAGATTCAAGCATAACATTTTCATCATTAGGAACAAAGTTTAGGTCATGACCCTCAACCTTAGCAAGCCCTTGGTTGTGAGCCTTATGTGTAGGCACATGGCCATTACAGTCATCCTGAATATTCAATTTAGGCATAAAGCCGTTACAATTATCCATCCTAGATAAACTATTACAGTTATCTCGAATTGAAATTTTGTTCTTCTTATCACAATTCCAAGCGAACCGGTTAACAGTTGAATAACTATCGCCTGAATAGCCTATTCCTATTTTCATCCCTCCACAATCATCTTCCCCATCGCACACATCTTCCTTACACTCGCACAGATCTGCATTACTTTCAGAAAGGTTAGTGTTGTTTTCGGATTTATAAAAAATACTTTGATCCAAAAGATCATTTTTAATGATTAATTCATTTTTAGGATGAGGAGATGGCATAGGAACATAATTTTTGTTGTGCGGAGGAGGAAGTAATTTTCTTTCGTTTCCTAATTTATCTTTATATCCAATTCATCCTTTATGAATGTCGGTCGTTGGCAGTTTACAATATCAACCAGTGCTTTTTGACTAATTTTCCATTTATCAATAATGATTTGCAATGTGTTATTTTCGTTTTGGGTTTTTCTAGCTTTTCTGTCAAATCATTTATGATAAAGTCTTTTCTGAAAACAAATTCCTTTAGAGTCTGCATTTCAGCTATGGTTGAATTCAACTTTCGCTGATAATGCAGCCTCATTTTCTTTTAGTTCTTGATTTATTTTCAAAACTTTTTCCTTTTCCTTAGTTATATCACGGTTGAGTGATTTGTAGTGTGCCACGACGTTCAAACATGGTTTTGAGCACAGCTTTGCTTTAAATTCATATGGAATGTTGTTTACCAAATCCTTATCCTCGGCTTCTGATTTCATGGCGGTAGAGGATGTTCCAACCGCTTCATTCTTGCTGGTATTGATGACTTCTTGAATAGCAGGCTTCAACTCATTCATTTCAACTTTCTGTTGTCTCTTCTCTGAGGCAGGAGAGATGATGATTTTCAAACCAGTGTCATCTTTTGGAATCTTGGAGGTTTGTTTTTCAACACCATTTGAAGCAAACGTGGCAGAGACAGTGGTAATGTTTGCCATGAGGGCCTCGTTTACTTCTCCCTTTGCCTCAGCTATCTCCTCCGACCAGTCATAATCCTCCACAACTAAAGCCTTAGGATTATTGTCAGCAGCGTTGTCATTTCCCTCAATGGCAATCGGCCTCCTTGTCTAGTTGATTTGGGGAAAATTCTCGTTCTTCAGCAATGGACACTCTCTTTTGAATTGGCCCAAGTTTTTGAAGTTATAACACCTGAGCTTGGACTTGCCAAATCCAGCCTTTCCAAGAGCCAACCTCTTTCCCGTTTTATCTTCGAATTTCTTTAGCCGTAGAGTGATCATTGCCATCTGCCACTTCAGATCCATCTCCTCCATGTCGTCTAGATCTACTTGATACATGTCCTCAGCTGTGAGGAAGTCTCTCTTCAATTCTCCCGACATAAGCGCCTCGTAGCTGCTTAAGAAAGTATTAAAAAGAGCTGCATGTTCTGTGGAAATTTTAAGTCGCTGGCCACGGTGGTCTTCTCGGAGGATGACGAGGCCTTCATAGAGTTTGCGGAAGCATTTGAATAGGATTCGACAGCACTTTGGGAATTTAATCCACATGAGGTCACAGGAGCAAGAAATGCCATATTCTTGGGGACCGAGGTTGCAGCAGCTTGTTGAGACATCTTCTGTGAATATCCAGTTTGATTCATCTCTCGTTTCACGATGTCCATTTCAAAGGCTTTTAAAGTGTTAATCAATTCTAAGAGAGTGACTGGAGTTGGGCTGGTGAGAAAGTTCTCTTAATCATCAGCTTCTTGATCGATGCATAATTTGCAATTGGGTTTCCCACCTTCTTCATCTTGGTCAACACCCCAGAAATCTGCTTATGTGGTCGGACAAGCTTTCGCCATGAATACTTCCAAACATATCATATTCTTTCTGCACCATGTCTTGTTTGTTCTCCCTGAGTTCCTTATTACATTCATAATGGTCGATTAGAGCCAACCACAGTTCATGTGCTGAGGTGTATTCTTCAAACAGATTGTTATCATCCTTTGACAGAGCCATAGTAAGAGCAGCATGAGCCCTCCGGTCACGTTGAATGAGTGTCCTATCTTCATCTGTGAACGTTGAAGGATCTTCATTGATAGTACGGATGTCGTCACGTATTATCATGGGAACATGCGGGCCCACAGTGAGTGACATCCATTGAGTATAATCGGTATACTCAAAAAAGGACTTGATCCTATTTTTCCAGCTGCTGAAATATTCCGAACCTTTCAACTTTGGTGGCCTTGTAGCAGTTCCAGTTTCTAGTTCGGCTTGAGCAATCGGATTGAGTTGATTGAGAGACATAATGGATGATTGGTGATTAAATACGATGGGTTTTGGTGAATCTAAGAACAAATATGCTCGCTAGGAGGTAAATACGCTGGACCAGAGATCAAATACGCTGCACTTGGAAATAATTACGCTGATGGGATCGGCGATTTTGTCCTGCAAAAAGCTAAATCCGCTGGATATTTGAAAACAAGCAAAGGTTTAGTTTATTAGCTGAACACCATGATAAAATCGCTGAGGATTAGTATCACTGATTTCGAAGTCGCCTTCGAGTAAATTCGCTGGTACAATTACGCTGACAATTTTATAAATTCGCTGGTTTAAGAACCAGCGTAGTTGCTAATTACGCGAAATTCAAGTTAAATACGCTAGCTTCAAAATAAATACACCAACTTCAAATATATCTACGCTAGCTTCAACATTTAATACGCCCAGAAGGGTTTTAGTACGAACAAAAACCCTCTAATCACCCAAAAATGACCCAAAATTCATGTTTCTTTGCAGCTAAATGACCAACATGTTTACCAAACTACTGATTAACAACAACCCAAAGATTAAATGCACCAGATCAAGCCATTTTAATCCCAAAAATTTGAAAAACCATGAAACTTTGAAAACTTTTTTAAAACCTTCAAAACTTGACAAATCTTAACAAAAACTCAAACAATCAAGAGCACAAAGGCTCTGATACCAAATTGTGAGTCCAAAATCAGATTCGGATCACAGTGGTTGATTGTTATCACCCAAACAACTATAGATTAGTTGTTTGAATGTGCAAATACTAAGAAAAACCAAGCAAAGAAGATGAAGAATCTTGTATGGATCAAACAACTAGTGTTGTATATTAAATCCCAATAACATGTAATCAGTAACAGCACCTGGATATTCGGATGTAAGCACAATAGCCAAAATCAGAACACAAGAAGATCACCAAAATATGTCAAGAAACTTAGACATACATTCATTGATCATAGTATTTATACAAAATGACTACCCAACGTATTTAATAATACGCTGGGTTAGTAAATACGCCGCCAACATCAAGTTTCACACAATTACACTTTTGACCCTTCAACATTGACTAACTAATATAAACCAGCTCAAATTATTCATAATCAAGCATCAACGGTCTCAAAAGTTCTAACAATTTGTAGCCACAATAGAAACTGGACTAAAAGGTTATGCGGGGAATGCACCAAGGTGCAACAAATGTGGATATCATCACTATGGTGGATGTCGAACCACAAAGTGTGATATGTGCAAAAAGTCAGGACACCGCACTGAGAATTTTTGGGGAAATAACAAGGAAAGCAAGAACATAGAGAAGAGAGAAAACAGCAGCGGAAATGGAAACAATAAAGGAAAGAACCAAGGTTGCTATGGTTGTAGAGATTTGGGCCATTTTAGGAAAAATTGCCCAAAAGAAAACAAAAGTAACGGTCGAGCTTTTGTGATAGGGGCCCGAGAAGCGCGCCAAGATCCTAATGTGATCACGGGTACGTTTCCTATAAACAATTACTTTGCATCTATTTTATTTGATACTGGCGCATATTACAGTTTTATATCTTTAGAGTTCGAAGATATACTTAGAGAAAATTCAAATAAATTAGACATTCCTTTCACTATCGAACTAGCAAATGGAAAAATAATTCAATCTAGAGAGATTGTTAAAGGCTGCTCTTTAGAGCTTGGTGGACAAAATTTTAACATCGACTTATTACCCGTTCAATAAGGTAGTTTCGATATCGTAGTTGGTATGGATTGGTTATCCAATAACCAAGCTGAAATCGTGTGTTACGACAAGATCATTCATATTCCTCTTGCTATTAATGAAATACTTCTTATTCATGGCGAGAAGAACAAAATGCAACTATGAGTTATCACTTGTATGAAAGCTCATAAGTGCTTACGGAAAGGATGCATAGCGTTCTTAGCACATGTAGTTGATAAGAAAGCTAAGGAGCCAAAACTAGGGGAGATCCCTATTGTGAAGGAATTCCCTGAACTTTTCCCGGAAGATACAAGAAGTCGAATATCGTATAGACTTAATTCTAGGAGCCGCACCTGTTTCAAAATCCCCTTACCGATTAGCTCCTTCAGAAATGCAAGAGCTATCCATGCAACTTCAAGAGTTGTTGGACAAAGGCTTCATTAGACCAAGTTTCTCACCATGGGAGCTCCAGTTTCATTCGTGAAAAAGAAGGATGGAAGTTTTAGGATGTGCATAAACTATCAAGAATTGAATAAGCTCACGGTCAAGAATCGGTATCCATTACTGAGGATCTATGACTTGTTTGATCAACTTCAAGGACCGAGTTTCTATTCAAAGATTGACTTAGGTCAGGATATCATTAACTTAGAGTTCAATAAGAAAGTATTCCTAAGACGGCATTCCAAACTCGCTACGGTCATTACGAGTTCCTTGTTATGCCTTTTGGTTTAACAAATGTGTTGGTGCATATTTGTGACAACAACTTAGATTTGGTCAATGGATATCTTGTAATTAGTAAAATGATAAATAGTTAGCAGGTTTAGTATTGTAGTAGTTGATTAGAAGTGATTAGGCTAAACAAGACACAATATAGAGAGTGGTAGGCAAATTGGGCCTAGACCAATTTGCAGCCCATGTGGTGAAACCCTAGCGCAATTATAAACTTGTCTCTATATGAAGAGAGTTTTGCATTAGGGTTAAGGTTGCTCAGTTAATCACTTCAGAGAGAGTTGAGAGAGAACTAGTGCGAGTCTTGAAATGATTGTAAACATTTGTGTTGGATAATCAATAGAAGACAGATTGAAAGTGATTATTCGTGTTCTTGATAGTGTTTGGTTTTTCTGTGTTAATCTGATCTAGAGGATTCCGCACTCTAGGTTGGATAGACGATTATGTGAAGATCCATACGGATTAGGGGACCTACAACTGGTATTAGAGCATTTGGCTCTTGTTTTGCTCGGTTCAGAATCGTAACAGTAGGAAAAGTTGAAGTTTTTGATGTTTTTTATGACTGGTTCGTAGTTTTGAAGGATGTTCTAGGGTTTTGCTGCTATTTCGGATAAATGCAAGGCATCTCGAATAAAAACTTGGTATTTCGGATTATCAGCTAGACATCTCGGATAGAAATCTTGCATTTAGAATCATCAGAGTTGTATTTCGGGTCATTAGTGAAGCATCTCGGATCAGATTAGTGCATCCCAGATCATAGGTGTTCAACTCGGATTGCACCTCGGATCATAATAGTGCATCTCTGATTTTTGGCATTGATATCGGATCATCTCAAATACAATCTCGGATCATCTCTAATACCATCTTGGATCACTGTTCCAAATCACCATCTTGGATCACTGTTCCGAGTTTCCATCTCGGATTGTTAATCCGAGTTACTATTTCGAATTCGGTATTGTTCCGATTTGTACCCACAAAGGTGAAAAGTTAACCAGCTGACGTAACCGCAGTTAAACGTTTTCGTACACAGAATTTGATCCATAGACAATCTTGACAAACCAATGAAATTACTAAAACCACTATCAGACATTATACATCACTTGCTTCGTATCGTCGAGATGAGTCTAACTAATTTGGTGATCACCCATTTCGAACAAATTTTTAACGTTTTTAACGAGCCGGTTCGGTAAAAATGTCCAATATGTCTAACTAAAATGAATTGTTGAGAATGGATCACGAGGCAGACACGACTAACAGACCTCCTAAGATGTTGAAGGTAGAAAATTACCTTACATGGAAGGATAGGTTTTAGTCATTCGTTGAATATTAGGACACATGGATGTGGATCTATATTCAAGATGGGTACATAAATTCAACTCATGACTTTGAAGGCAGACAACGTGTCACTGCCTATGTGAACATGTCAGAGGCTGAAAAGAGAATGTATGAGTCTAAGAAGAAGGCCTTAGCTTCTATAAAGATGTCGTTACCTGATGGCATCAGACATACATTCAAGCATTATACTACTTCGAATGAGATGTGGGATTCTCTAGAGAAGAGGTATGAGGGCAATCCTGATGTGAAGAAGAACAAGGTTGATTTGCTGAAGAAACAGTTTGCTGTCTTTAAAGGCATGAGAAATAAGTCCCTTGAAGATATTATCACGAGATATTATCATCTAATGTCAGAAATGGACAATTATAACATAGAGAGATATACAGATGTTAAGATTAACGATAAGTTGCTTGATGCTTTACCTGCCAAGTGGGATATTAATACTCTTATGATAAAGGGTGAAACTGACTATGAAGATAAAGACTTGGAAGAGGTTGCTGGGAAACTGAGAGCTTATGGCCTCAACATGAAGAAGAAGAAGAAGGAAACTGGATATGATCAGGTTCTAGATCCGGGAATTTATTAAGGGCTTACATCTTCATCCACCAACAATGCTTCAAGTGATTCTGCAACTGCGTTTCTCTCATGTGAAAATGAGCAGATTGTGACAAATGCTGACAGTGAGGTACGTTTTGTAGCTGCTTCTGGAGGATCGTCAGGGGCAAAGAGACAACAATCCAGCAATAATAACAGCAATACAAGCTCTTTGCCTCTGAGTGTCAAGGCTGCTGAAGATCATCTTGCCTTGCTTGCTTCATTCGTTGCTTCGTATGAGAACTACATACAGGGAAGAATATTTGATCCTGCTACTTTTGATGAACATTACAATCTACCGCGGTCGCTCTCTCTACTTGTGAAGCTGAAAACGTTTCAGCTTCCAGCTGTTGTGCCCAGATTATCTGGATTCAACAGCAGATGAGAGACTTCGGACTACAATTTCTTGATACGCCAATATATGTAGATAATTAGGCCGCAATCGATATCACCAAAAACTCATGCCAACACTCACGTACTAAACATATCGAGATTCGACACCACTTTATCCGTGACTACTACAAGAAAAAGTTTGTTAGAATTGAGAAAATCCACTCTAATGACCAAAAGGCAGATTTTTATACCAAAGCTTTTGATAAAACGAGATTCAAAAATCTATTAAAGTTGAATGGTTTAAAAAATCTGAGTCTCTCAACACAAAACTGACAAAAATATGTTTGTTATTTCGATAATATTCTAAAACTAAAAAATATTTTCAGTTTCTTTAAGCTTTGTAGTGTTATTTTTAGTCTACCGATGTTGAAGACACTGATGGTTGAAATCATGGTGACATCTTGCTGAGTAAGCTGAAAACCATGGGTTGGGAGCTAATCTTTATCGGAATTTACCTGAGCGTCAACAAAGTCCATTAATTTGAAACTTTACATGAGAAAATAAATCTGTTTTGGTCAAAAATGGTCAACCAAGGTCATTAACTTGAACTTGGAACGCAAATCGGATAACCAGGGTCATTAACTTGGACTTGGTTAACCGAGTGGGTTTTAAACAGATAAAATTGAATAATACAAGAATTAAAATAAAAAATCAAAAAGTTTATAAAAGGTTTCAGAATGCTTCGTACGAGTTATACTAAATTAATACCAATGATGTTTGTTTTGCTTCGCACAAATCTTCGGTTCGTACGAGCAACTCCGAACTAGTATATAAACCCTCATACTTCGCACAAAATAACTTTATGTTATTGTGATTACTGTTTTGTGAACTAGAGAGAATTTTGTGCGAACTTGTTCTAAAATCTTCATTTCTTGACATATTTTGATTCCTATTACATTGGGGAGGGTGGTTAGTACACCTCTTGCAATGGGCAAGGTAATTTTGCTGAAACCAAGTCGTTATAATGTCAAAATCGAACCAGTCGGACTTAAAACTTAGATTTATGGAGTTTGGACAGGTAAAATTTAAAATTGACCACAAAAACGTTAATATCGGCCCTTATAACCCGTAAATCGACTATCAATTTGTTAAAATCTAGAAGTTTTAGGTTCGGATTAAAACTTGGTAATTTTGAAACGATTCAAGATTCGTACGAAGAAGTGCTTCGTACGAGGAAAGGGTTTTTCAATATTTTATCATTTGCATTCGTATGAATTGGCTGATCCATACGAAGCAAGATTCTCAAAAGTAAAATTGAAAAATTACCCTAAGTGCTACTGATTAATACAAAGTTGTGTTTGTACGAAGCAAGTTTGGACAAACTTTGAAATTTTTCTAACTTTGGAATCCTCCGTAGGAAGTAGTGATCTGTACGAATGATGTTTGTTTCAAACTTGTGAAAATTTGCTAAGTGGTTGACTCGTACAAAGCTATGGTTCGTATGAATGATGTGTTATGTTTTTTGAAATGTTTGAAAATTTTCTAACGGTTTGTTGTTATCTCTGTGTACAGGTCAAAAAATCGTCTTTTCCACCGTTCCACAACATTTGTTGCTTGACTGATAACACTATTCTCGAGATTTTGGAACGATTCAAGATTCGTACGAAGAAGTGTTTCGTACAAGGCAAGGGTTTTTCAATATTTTATCATTTGCATTCGTATGAATTGGCTGATCCGTACGAAGCAAGATTCTCAAAAGTAAAATTGAAAAACTACCCTAAGTGCTACTGATTAATACAAAGTTGTGTTTGTACGAAGCAAGTTTGGACAAACTTTGAAATTTTTTTAACTTTGGAATCCTCCGTACGAAGTAGTGATCTGTACGAATGATGTTTGTTTCAAACTTGTGAAAATTTTCTAAGTGGTTGACTCGTACAAAGCTATGGTTCGTATGAATGATGTGTTATGTTTTTTGAAATATTTGAAAATTTTCTAACGGTTTGTTGTTATCTCTGTGTAAAGGTCAAGAAATCGTCTTTTCCACCGTTCCACAACATTTGTTGCTTGACTGATAACACTATTCTCGAGATTTCCGCGTACCGGGATATATTAGATTTTCTTACACTTATTCGGATTACGAAGGCTCTAACTGATAGACATACCGTTTACAGATCACACGTTGAATATTTTTGGAACACTGCTGAATATAGTACCGAAGACAATGTGATTGTTTCTGCCGTTAAGATTGACGATGTTGATATTCAAGTAAAGATTACTGAGGAGTTAATTCACACAGTTTAGATTTCAAAGACAATGCTGATGATCCTACGGGCTTTTCTGAGTATATGGTTAAAGGTTGCTTTTATCGAATGGGATATGCCGGATTCGTTAATGTTGCACCATTTAAGAAAGGGAATTTGAGCGCACCATTTCGTTATCTCGCACATGTAGTTGCTCATGCCCTTAGTCACAGGAAAGGAGGATACGATGATCTTGTCGACTACCAGATGTGCATGATTACATCGTTGATTCTGAATTTACCGTATAACTTTTCAAAAGTTATTTTTACAAAGATGGTACAGAACATCCAGCATGAGAAATTCTTGCAGTATCCGAGATTTGTATAGATTATGTTGGATTATTTACATCCGGAACTGAAGAAAAGAAGGAGGATATTCTGAGATTGGAACATATGGACATATCTACGCTGAAGAAGATGAATTGGCATCTGAAAGCTTTTCCTAATGCCAAGCCTGTTTTCGGTGCGATCATAGATAAAGATTATATCTCTCCGGCACCTAGCAAGTGGAGAAAGGACGACAGCGATGATGAAAGTGAGGAATTAACTGCTTTATATGGGTTTATTGTGAAGCGTAGTCCTTGGTTCATTAAATATGGTGAGAAAGATGCTAAACGGAAAGCTACTACTTCTGCTTCTGCACCGGCACAACCGAAAAAGAAAGCTGCTGCTGAGAGTTCTGGTTTGCGAGATGAACCAGACACAGAAGAAAATGTTGAAGATATAGCAACAGATATTGAACGCCAAGTGTTTGGGGAAGAAAAAGTAGCTGAAGATGTTTCATCTTCGAGCACGGATTCTGATGAAAGAAGGGCTGGTGAGAAGAAACGAGCGCAGAATATAGAGAAAAAGCGCCAAGCCGAGTTGAAAAGAAAAGCTGAAGAACGTAAACGTAAAACAACAGGAGAAGACGATACAACTTATGTGCCATCAGATTCTGATCTTGATACGCCATTTCGAACTCCTGTTAAGAAGAAACAAAGAAGGCTTAAACGTCCTGCATCAAGAGAGTCTCCCACAGTTCGATCTAAAGAGACTGCATCAGAACAAACAGTTGAAGAAGTTGAGGTTGAGCCTACGCAGCAAATATCGACTTCACCACCACAACAAGCTCCTAAATCACTATCACAATCTACACCGCAACAAACATCACAACAGCAACAAACACCACAACCGCAACAGCAGTTAACGCCACAACAACAACAGCAAATGCCACAACAGTAGCCAACATCGCAACAACCACCGTGTTCTTCTCAAACTTCACAACTCCATTTTGACTTCAATTTTGATTTTGGTGATATACCGGGAGGTGAAGATTTTACTTTCAATGATAAACGGGTGGACAAAATGCAAAAACAAGTTTTGATGAACACAGTGAGGATATCCGAGCTGCAAGAACAAATCAATTTGTTAACTGCAGAAAAACAAGAGTTGCTTGAGCAGGTTAATGTTTCATTTGAAGATAAACAGCAGCTTGAAGCTACGTTAGCAAGTATTGTCTCAGAGAACGAAAGATTGAGATTGAGAATGGCTGAGTATGAGGAAGAGAGACTTCGCAGCAATAGACGTATGAGTCTATTTGAGTAGATTTTGGAAAAGAAACCCGGTGTGAATATAGCGGCTGAGATTGACGAAATTGAACATACAGAGGCTCGCGAACGTGTTGCCGAGAGAGAACGTCTAGCGAAAGAACAGTCTGACACCCAGGGTAAAGGAAATGCTAAAGTTGTTGAGGATCCTATCATTGAACAAACTGAGCCAGAAGCTAAATCTGCGCCAGTTACATGCACAGATATCATCGTGGTTTATCAAGAGGCGAACAAGTTTATTCTTATTGGGAAGCCGATTGATGTTGATATTGACTTGTTAGATCTGTCTCAAAGGCATCATGAATGGCTGTTAAAGAAAAAGCTTGAAAAAGAGATAGAGGAAGTTGTTGAAGAATTTAATGAAGAAGCTGAAGATGATGATGCGGAGATAGAAGTTGATGATTCTAGTAGTTTTCATAGTGATGATGATAATGAGGATAATGTAGGAGGTACGAGTATACGAGTTAATGAACCGAGCGTTAATGATGAAATTGATTTTTCTATGTACCTTGATGACTATATAAATCAGACTACAGAAGAAGGAGGGAATGATAGAGTTCATGAATCTGTTGATGCTCAGAAGACAAGAATCTTCCCGTAGATAGACATATCTTCCGTTCCTGTCGTGCAGAAACCTAAGGTATTTTATCTTGAGCATGATGTGGAAGAGGGAGAATTCGTTCATTGTTATACGAAGGAAGAGATAGCTGAGTGTTGAGAGTAAGTGAAGAAAATTTTGAATTTTATTTCGAATATGAGTTTAATGAGATAGACTCATTTGAGCCAAACGAGTATGTATTTGAAAATGTTGAAGACGTAAAAGATTACGATAGAGTTGTCATGGAAGATAATTCTGATGACGATGCAAATCTAGCTGATCAGAGTACAGATGATTCCCCAACTTTCACTGAGTTATTTGCAGCTGAGAATTCTGATATGATGAAAAGAAAGGTCGCTGAAGCTGCAAAAAAAAGGAACAATTCCTCACCAAATGTCTAGTGCTGAAATTGCTGAAGAAAGGAAGAAGTGGTTTCGAAATGTACCAGCCGAGCGTAAGTTTAAACGTCCCCTACCATTTTTCACACGTGATGCTGACATATCTTTAGGGGATAATATAAGCTGGGGTTGGATCGAGGAACTGAATGTATATGCACGTAGAGGCAGTTTGGAATTCAATATTTCAGATATCTATGCGACATCAAATCCTTGCCGTTCTGGGATATCAAAGAATTGGTTCAAACAAAGATGATAACTTTAAAGATGAAGTTTCAGGACCAGCGGTTATGGAAATTGATTAAGCTAGAGGCTATGCATGGTTTTACTCATTGGAAACCTCACTTTCCTCAACGTATCGTAAAGATTGATCCAATAACAAAAGAGAAGGATATAACGCTCGTCGTCAAAAGGCCCAAAGTGATGAAAAACACGCCAATGATATGAATGGAGCAAGATTTTTATTCAAACTTCAAGTGGTGGCATTACGACTTTAACACAGGAGAGGTTGTTATCTGTGTATACCCTGAAGATTCATGGAATATTGCTGAAGAGCTGACCGAAGCCTTTATAGCCCACAAACGTATATATGGGTTATGGCGTGATATTCGAGTGCTAGACCCTATGTGGCTAGTCAACTGTACTAAGAAGGATATCGAATGTTATTCTATAGTAAGATAAGCTTTGAGGAGAAGGATAAGGAACAAGCTCTCCAATTCCAGAAGATCGTTAATGTCTGCTTTGCCAATGATATTCACTCTGGATCGACATGGAACACTTCATGGAGGAAGCTTGAGGAGATAGAGAAGAAAAGGAAAGAGAAGAATGAAGCTCGGATTGCAGAGCGTGCTCGTATAGCATTGCTTAGGAGCTTTCGGTTTGGCAAAGCAACGAAGCGACCTCCTCCAACAAACCAAACACCGATTACATCCAAGGAGCGTCGCAAGCCGCCGAAGAGATTCTTTGGACGTTAGTGTCAAATCATTTGAAGACTTTTTGAAGACTATCCAGATTGCGGCAACATCCAAAGGGGAGTTTGTTGATGCATTATGTCTATTGCCTACGTCTAGGATGTGTTTGTATTGTTTATAGAGCTTTTAATGTCGAATGTTTTATGATTAAATATTTATTTTATATGTTTTGTAAGGCTCGTACGAACGAGATAGTTTTGTTCGAACGAGTGACTCTCAGTCACTTGTACGGATCAGCTACTAGTACGAAACACATCTCTCTTATACACACACTCCAGTACGAGTCATGTCGACCTATAAATAGAGGAGTGTTGTGTCAGAGCTAGCAAGTCAATTCAGATAGTACGGCGAAGCCCTGCTAGTTTGATTACTCGTATCTATATTTTGCACGTGTTTGAATACAACAAAGCAGTTAAACAGTAAGTTCTATCTTGTTTGTTTTGACAACCTCTCTAGCAATGAATTCCGCCTCTGCTAGTTGAGTTAGATCAGATTAGTTGATCATCGGAGGAGCCCGGTCCTCGTTCACATAGAGACTATAGACAAAGTCAAGAAAATACACGATAACCTTTTGACCGCTGGAAGCCGTCAAAAGAGTTATGTAGATCAGCGACGCAAGCCCTTGGAATTCCATGTTGGTGATCACGTCCTTCTCAAGGTATCCCCTTGGAAAGGTGTGATTAGATTTGGAAAGAAAGGAAAACTTACACCACGATATGTGGAACCATTTAAGATCGTTGAGAGGATCGGAAAGGTGGCCTACAAACTTAAGCTACCTCATGAGCTTGGGAATGTTCATCCAACTTTCCACGTGTCCAATTTGAAAAAGTGTTTGGCTGATGAAAACCTCCACATCCCTCTTGATGAAATTCGCATTGATAACATGATGCACTTTGTCGAGAAACCTATGGATATCTCGGACCGTGAAGTCAAGAAACTCAAATGCAAACTCATACCAATTGTTAAAGTTCGTTGGGAGTCCAAACATGGCCCAGAGTTTACCTGGGAACGAGAGGATCAAATGAAGGCGAAATACCCATATCTTTTCTCACAAGTTTCCTCTAATTAAATTTCGGAACGATATTCCTAAAGTAGGGGAGATTGTGACATTTGTACATTTTTATCGTTATAAGATCCCGGACATTTTTATTCAATAAAATCTTGCGTTTTATTGGTAAGAATGCAAAAATATCAATCATTTCACAGATTCGGTCATTTTCCTGTTCGATAAAGTTTTATAATTTATTTACAAAACGTGTAACCGTACAATCGAACAAACCAACATCCATGACATTTCCGGACAAAATTCAAGTTACACATGCCTTAACGCCTTTATATTGTGACGACTGGCAAAATAATGGTAATTTCCGTACAACTTAACAACTTGATTATACAATTAATTATGTTCATTATGACGTAGTTAAATGCATGACTAGGCCACGTAAAGTCTAGAAATCATGGGACATGGTTGAACATGTCAAACAACATCGTTACATTCATCGCGTTGCGAGAAAACAACAAACTATGTCCAAAATATGTTGGAAAAATGTTGAAAACACTATTCACCGGAACACACTATTCATGCTAGCAAGTTCTGAAACTGTCGGAACGAGCAACGAATGGCACGATAGCATTTTTATGGTTGAAATAAAAATAAAAAATCCCTAAGTAGGGACACTAAATATAAAAACACTTTAACATTCCGGAAAACACGTGTCGTTAAAATTCGTTCGAATCACACTAAAATATAACAAAGTAAATTGCCCGAAGGGCCAAATTTAAGAATTTAAGGGTCATAGGATTCGTAAACAATGTTATAACCCCTAAATAAGGTTGGGGGTATCCACGGAATATCCTAAACATAAGCTTCCGACGATACACCATAGCGGGCACAACTTGTCCGATACCGGTCCGACGAACTAGTAAGAAGAATCTTTACCATCTTAACACCTAAATGGGTCATCCAGTGAACTATTTAAGGTTATTTTGTGTCCGAAACAACACTGGTGGTGTCATATAAAAAGCCAAGACGATGTTTTCGGTACTAAAGCACACCTTCCAAATATTGTCCGAAAGTGACCCGACGACCGATCCAATAATATTTTTACCACCCGAAACTAAGACCAACTAGTCAAGGGAATTAATTTATACTAATTAAAATCTAAAACCCCTAATGATGCAAGACCAGTCACTAATCAATATACTTAATTAAACCACCTAACTATCTACCATTTTTACACATGTTAAATAAAATATTACACTTAACCCCCCTTCAAGATTTTGGTCAACAAGTGGGCCACACCCACTTGTTTCCTTGTTGAAAAATGTAAGATACAAAGTATGGTAGTAAGATTTCATGATGGCATGAACTTACCTTCATATAACCTAACACCCTCATCATTTTTTTTCACATTTCAATCTTCAAAATAAATCAAGTATCACCTTTCTTTTCCCCCTTCTAGGCAGCCATAGCACCTCCAAAAATCTTCATTTTGATCCATAAAACTCACCAATGTAAGCTTATTAAAATCACTTCAAGACCCATCAAGGAAGGTGCAATTATGGAGGACTTTTAGAGATTCATTTGGAGCTTAATCTCTTCTTATTCTTCATCATAATCATTGCAAAGTTGTAAGACTATATTTCACGAAATTTAAGCTTGTTATTATATGTAGTTAACAATACACATGTTGATCATCTTGAACCTCAAAGAAAATAAAAGCCTAAAACCGTAACCCCACCTTAAAAGTACACTAAAGATAATGTATAATGTATTGATTATGTTATTATGTGCTAGATGATACTTTTACACATGTTGATCTTGTTAAAGTAGGTTGTTTAAGTATATGATCTTGTATGATTAAGAACACAAAATGATGATTTAAACATATTAATGTTTAAATATAGACAAGATCAATCATCTTATGATCCATGAACTTTACTAAAATTTAAAAATGAGTTACAACTTATATGTGAATTTTTAAAGAAAGTAAAACCATAATTTTCACTAAGAGCATCTTAAAAAGTGGTTTAAACAAGCTGTTTAAATGGATGAAATAAGTTGGTTTTATTGATCTTGCTAACTAATATAAAAGTGTCATCATATGTTTTGAAAGTGTAACTAGAAGATATATAAAGTTCATGGAGTATGAAGAATATTTATGTGCAAGTTTATTCATGCAAAGTTATTGGTTTGAAATTTGATGTGGGTTGATTGTGATTAAGTATTTTAAACATGCTTAAAATACATTTTAAAAACATGGAAAACGTTATAGTTAGGGGAAACTATGGCGAAATTTTTCTTAAATCTAATCGCGATTAAAGTATGATTAACGGAGTGATTAATGAGGCTAAACGTGATTAGTGATCTTAATCGGCAATTAAAGAAGTCTAATAAAAAGGGTTAAGCCCTATTCTTACAAGAACTCTATAAACACTTATATATATAATTATAAGTTAAAATGAGTTATAAAAAGTGAAGTGGAAATTTTATAAGTATAAATATATTTTTGAATGAAAAATATATACATGATTAGAATACGCCAACTTATGTGTATAAATGCTTGTGTACAATTATGTATATGTATTAGAAGTTAGGAAGAATACTAACTAAAATACAAATACATTACACAAACAATCTCCAAATACGCTACACAAACTCTAAAAATAATAGATTAGTTTGTTAAAAATCTTTATATTTTTTTCAATGCTTAAAATTCCGGAAAGGATAAGACGAAGAGTCACTAGTTATAACCATGTAAAATTATATATGTATAAATAGGCTCTAAATACGCTTGTGATAATGCAAGAACACTTGGATTTATAATGGGCTAGTAAAAGCCTATTAATATATATAATAAGTTGGGCTAGGCCTATTAACATATAAAATGGGCTAGGACCATTTTATAACAAAACATTGGGGTAGGCCCATTAACACATCGAATGGGCTAGGCCCAACATCATATAATACATTGGGCTAGGCCCACTTACATAACTTAATTGGGATGGGCCCATTTACACATAACTTCGTTGGGTTGGGCCCATTTATACAAAGATACTAAATACTACTATAAAAATATACATAAAAATACAGTATAAATGCCAAATAATACGGTATACAAATACGTATAAATACTGTATAAATACCAAATAATACGGTACAATACTATAATACGGTATACGAATGCGTATAAATACATTATAAATACCAAATAATACCGTATACAAATACGTATAAATATGGTATAAATACCAAATGGAACGGTATACAAATACAAGTACAAATACGGTATACATACGCGTATAAAAATACGTACGTACATAATGATGTACTCACGCAAAGAATGTCGTACAAATACACTAATGTATGTATGATCTTAAAAATAAATATTTTTTACACTTATAATTACAAAAGGCATATAACATTAAGAACAAATACTTATACTTAAACCGAACATGTTGTTACGGGTGAACGAGGTTCACTAGACTCAAGATGGATATATATCACACGTAACGAACGTAAGCCGTGCGTGGCACGGAGACTCTCATGGGCTAGGCCCACTCATGCCGTGTGAATCATGGAGACTCCAATGGGCTAGGCCCATTCTCACTTGTGTGAGACACAAAGACTCTTATAGGCTAGGCCCACTTATACTCGTGCGAGGCACGAAAGCTCACGAAGGGCAAGGCCCGTTTGTACACTTAATGAATACGAAATATATATATATATATGAAAGAAGTGTGTGTATATATATTAAAACAAAAATACGAAACAAATGCCAGCATATTTAAAATGCGTAAGGGATCCAAATTTTTAACATATACAATAACATTCAAGATGAACAACGTGTACACACTTAACATAAACCCAAGTGTCTAATGAGTTAGAGCACTTGTAGGATATTACGCGTCGTTGAATACCCTTTCCGCTAGCACACTTTTACGGACGCAAACCCGTGAGTTCGTGTCCCCCTTTTCCCATAAATGTTTTCAGTTTATAACTCTTGGGGGAATAAATGTTTTCGATGGTATGGTTAAGCTATGGAATGAAATATTAGATCGTGTGCGAATAGGGTGTCTCTTAAGTGCCATAATCTTTTATAAGACCGAGGAGCAAGAGTGGTAGATCTATCAGGTGTAGCGAGCCCCACTCATGGGTTCTTGTATGGCTGCATGTAGTGCTTTTTTGTCCCAAGTGGACCGGAAGAAATCGTCTAGGTTGAGTACTTCCTATGTCGTCACACATAGTAATGTCCTTGCAAAACATTAATGATCATCAAGTTCATTGACGTTTTACATACCACATATTTTCATATAAGAACTCTCAAATGTTTTTTAGATTCATTTGGTGAGCACACAAAACGCATGAAGTCGCCAACTTTTGTTGATGTTTTTAAGCATACATGTGTTTAAGGAAATTGAAGTGAATCTTGGCGCCATTGGTTATGAAGTTTTCAAGGTTACAAGTAGTTGATGTCATCCGTATTTTGGAGGGTTTGGTCAATATATTCCGTCTTTGAACGCAATATAGGATGCGAAGCCTTAATC
Organism: Scalesia atractyloides; assembly: GCA_947069175.1. Lineage (NCBI taxonomy): Eukaryota > Viridiplantae > Streptophyta > Magnoliopsida > Asterales > Asteraceae > Scalesia > Scalesia atractyloides. The sequence goes on along the minus strand of CAMTDV010000001.1, from coordinate 47,364,401 downwards.
TATTAAAAGTTATTTTGAACAAGCCTTTTTGTAAATTGTAAATCACTTATGACATCTTTTATTTCCTAACAACTGGTGGCTTGTAATGTTTATATAGAGTGAATGGATGAACATCACACATGCTTTTATTTCATATAGTTGTTTACTCATATCGTATGCGATAAAAACTAATCCAGTTCACATCGCGGGCTTCCGCCTATGATCTGGTGTGACAGATTGGTATTAGAGCTTCGGTTGTAGTGAACCAGGATTCCTTCTCGAGTCTAGTCTACAATCACTAGGATCCTCTCATGAAAACCTTTTACAAAAAAAATGTGTTCATTGCATATACAAAAGGCAAGATCCACTAATAAAACTCTTTTCAAATATATAATACAATGATATTATTTGGGGCATATTCTATATGGGATAGACCTGCAAAACTAGATTGGCTCGCACAAACCAATGTGATTACACTTTATATGATTTCATGCTTATATACTTAATAAGTAATGATATTATTTATTGATATATATATACATATATACATGTTGTACATATTATTTTGCCAGGGTACAATGGCATCTTCGGCTAGTAGCAGCATCTACGATGATGCATCAGACGATGATTACCCACCTGTTATTGAGATCATATCTTCTTCAGATGAGTCGGACCCCGACTATGCCTCCGACGATGCTATGATGGAGGACGCTCCTGTAGTGGACGAAGTGTTAGTTGTGGGGCCACAGCTAAATGACTTTGTGATTGTGGGACATCCCAACGGTACACATATCGTTGACTACATTCCGCTAGATGTCATACCTATTGCTCCCATTCCACCTCTCTTTATTTTGTCCGACGATGAGGACGAGGTCCCCGTCTTTCACGTAGACCACCTGGATGATGATATCGGTGATGGTAAGGTCATTGACATTGCTATCCTAGAGGTTTCCTCACCATTGTTTCCATTGTAGCCATCTCTTCATCTAATGGCACGACAGCGCATCCTCCTCTGCTAATCGTCGCGCGGGACTGTGGGCGAATGGGACAGATTGCAGTTTTGATACCATTCCCTTTGCCACACCTATTCGTACACCAATCCCTACTTCCATTACTACCCCACCAGCTAATCCTACATCACGACACACTCCTAATATCCTTGCCCCTCCTCATACCACTAACATACCTGCTCCTCCTGTCGACACCCCACTACCAGCAATCTTTATTCATTGAGACCCCTCCCTCATCCCGATGCATCTGTCATATTCACTCACGAGATTCCTACACCACGTCCTAGAGAGGGATCTTCATGCCAGCCATTTCAGTCACCTCCCCATATGTCCACATCAGACCCTTACCACCCAAGTCACCACCCTACCTACACTAGGGACAATCTCATTCAGTCCCTACAGCTACAGATCCAACTCCTGTCCCGTAAGGTCTTGGAGTTGGAGCATTTCAGTGATACCATGCCGCCACCACCACCTGCCTACCCACCACCACCTACTCCACACCACCCTTGTCTTCACCACACTCACGTCCACCTATTGGCCTTGAGGCTCACGTGCTGACTTTGGAGCAGCAAGCCAACCTCTCTAACACTTGTGTTAGCCGTGTAGAGGATGAGATGGATCATCTCCATAGTTTGGTCATTCCTACCCCACCCCCTTCGCCTCCTGCACCGTAGTTTTATATTATTGCAAGTAGTAGTTACCGGATTAGAAGACCCACTTTTGATGTATATATGAAGACTAGGTGCAAGTTATCAACACTTGAAGACTTTTGAAGACCGATGGGGAAGAAAAGATTTTACCACTTTTATGTATCATAAACTTGTATGATTGGGGTTATATATTCCTGTGTCCTTTTGTTTTTCTTTCATGAAAACAATGTAACAAGTTGTCGAATATATATGAAAGCTTGGCATTATGCTTTTCTTTATTGCATATTGTGATTTATCTTATGCATGTCTTGTTATTGTGGATGATGTTTGGTTGACTTGATTATTATTATACATATTTTAGCCGACAGTATTTATTACCAAATACTTGTCTAACATCCTTCGATACGTATTACAAGAAGACTATGCCACCAAGACGTAAGACCAACGCGAACACACTACCAACAACTGAGGCTAAGCTAAATGAACACATCTCTCAAGCAATAGTGCAATATGAGGCTAATCGCACTGAGCACAACGGTGGAACTGGAGGTTCATCTGGAGGCAACCCCAATACAGGTAGCACTTGGTTGTCTATGACACCATATAGTAATCTCGTTTATTCTATTTGTGCCTTTGAAAATGCTCATTCATGATCTGTTCATACAATGTTTCAGGTGGTTCATATAAGCAGTTTCTGGGCTGCAAACCTCTGAACTTTGATGGCACTGGAAGTGCCGTGGTATTTGTCCGTTGGACTAAAAAGACTGATTTGGTCATAAAAATGAGCAAGTGTCCTCCTAACCAAAGGGTCACATATGTTTTTGGGTTATTCGTAGACAGAGCACTATCATGGTAGAACCTCCAAGTCCAAACCAAAGGGGAAGAAGTTGCATATGCTATGACGTGGGAAGAACTCAAGGAGTTGATGAGGAAGAAATATTGTTCAAGGGTTGAAATTCAAAAATTGAGACCGAGTTTTGGAATTTAAAGATGATCGGAGCGATATTGCTTGATATACACAATGCTTTCATGACTTATCAAGAGTTGTTCCATATCTGGTGGAACCAGAGTTTAAAAGAATCGAGCGATACATTTGGGGACTTGCTCCTGAGATCTTGAGCATGGTTACTTCTTCTAAGCATGCTAATATCAGTGAGGCAATTAAATTGGCTGTTAGTCTCACTGAGGAGGCTGTTCGTTTAGGAAAGTTCTCAAGAACTGTGTCTAACAAAAAGGAGACTCATGTGGAGTCCACGAGTGAGGGTAAATGAAAGTTTACCAACTTTAATAAAGGCACCCGAGCGAACAACCACAACCAACCCAACAAGCGAAGGGAAATGAACACACCTAGGTAAGCTAAGTCCTTTGAGGAAACTAACGCAACTATTGGAATAGGTTATGTGGGTACCATACCAAAATGTGATAAGTGTAGATATCACCACTTCGGCCATTGCAAAAATGCCAAGTGTGACAAATGTGGTAAGACCGGGCACAACAAAGAAACTTGTTGGGTGGGTGCTGGACCAGGAAATCGAAATCAAGGTGGTAGCGAAAATAACTATCAAGGCGGAAACGGGAATGGCAAAGGTCAAGGATGCTACGAGTGTGGAGATAAAGGGCATTTTCAGAAGGATTGCCCGAAGGAAAACCAAGCTCGAGGGAGAGCTTTTGTGATAGGAGCTAAGGCTGCATGGCAAGACCCGAAAGTGGTTACGGGTACATTCCCTATAAACCAACACTTTGCATCCATTCTATTTGATACAGGCGTCGACATTAGTTTAATATCTATAGATTTTAAAAATATTCTTCGCCTACAGTCGAGTAATCTAGACATCCCATATTCCATAGAATTAGCGATTGAAAAACTTGTCGAAACAGGAGAAATTATTAGAGGTTACACACTCGAACTTGGAGCACGAAAATTCTCTATCGATCTTTTACTCATCGACTTAGGTAGTTTTGACGTGGTTGTCGGAATGGATTGGTTATCCGACAACCAGGCGGAAGTGGTTTGCCATGAGAAAACCATCTGCATTCCCTTACTAGATGGAGAAACACTCGTCGTACATGGAGAAAAACGTGAGACGTCCTTACGAATTATTAATTTCATGAAGGCGCAAAAGTGTCTACGAAAAGGTTGTATAGCCTTCCTCGCTCATGTAGTAGATAAAGAAACTAAGGAGCCGAAGTAGAAGACATTCCGGTTGCGAAGGAGTTTCCAGAAGTCTTTCCAGAAGACTTGCTGGGACTGCCTCCTCAACGCCAAGTGGAGTTTCGCATCGATTTGATGCTAGGAGCGGCACCAGTGGCCAAGTCTCCTTACCGATTAGTTCCGTCCGAGATGCAGGAGCTATCCACTCAACTTCAGGAGTTGTTGGATAAAGGATTCATTAGGCCGAGTTTCTCACCTTGGGGAGCTCCGGTATTATTTGTTAAAAAGAAGGACGGGAGCTTGTGTATGTGTATAGACAATTGGGAGTTGAGCAAACACACTGTCAAGAACCAATACCCCTTACCTAGAATTGACGACTTTTTCGATCAACTACAAGGCTCATGCTTCTATTCAAAGATTGATCTGCGATCGGGCTACCATCAGTTGAGGATTCAAGAAGAAAGCATACCCAAAACGGCTTTTCGAACTCGTTACAGTCACTACGAGTTCCTTGTGATGTCGTTTGGCTTAACAAATGCACCAGCGGTTTCATGGATCTCATGAACCGCGTGTGTAAGCCGGATAAGTTCGTGATCATATTTATTGATGACATATTAATATATTCGCGATCGAAGGATGGACATGAGCAACATTTACAAACTATCTTGGAACTTTTGAAGAATGAACAGCTTTACGCAAATTTTTCCAAATGTGAATTTTGGATTCGCGAGGTATAATTTGTCGGACACGTGGTGAATGAGAAAGGAATTCAATGTCAATCCTTACAAGATTGAGGCAATAAAGAATTGGGAAGCGCCTAAGACACCAATGAAAGTGCGACAATTTTTGGGACTAGCGGGTTATTACAGACGATTAATAGAGAATTTTTCAAAGATTTCCCAACCGCTAATGTCCCTGACTCAAAAGTATAAAAAGTTTGACTTGGGCGACAAACAAGAAGCTGCATTCCAACTGTTAAAGGACATACTCTGTGATGCCCCAATCCTATCTCTACCGGACGGTACCGACGATTTTGTCGTATATTGTGATGTGTCGCATCAAGGTCTCGGTTGCGTGTTAATGCAACAAGACAAAGTCATCACGTACGCATCTCGATAACTTAAGGTGTACGAGAAAACTATAGCACGCACAACCTCGAACTAGGTGTGGTGGTATTCGCATTAAAAATCTGGCGTCATTACTTATATGGTACTCATTGTACAATCTTTATGGATCACAAGAGCCTTCAACACATATTTAATCAGAAGGAATTAAATATGCGGCAAAGACGATGGATTGAGCTATTAAATGATTACGCCTATGAAATTAAATACCACCCGGGCAAGGCGAACATAGTGGCGGACGCCCTGAGTCGCAAAGAACGAGTAAAACCTTTAAGGGTTCGAGCCTTATAAATGACCATACAAAATAACCTTACTTCTCAGATTCACAATGCACAACAAGAAGCACTTAAACCTGAGAACATACCAGTCGAATCATTGTGAGGAATGGAAAACCAGTTGATACCAAAGGAGGATGGAACATTATACTTTATGGGACGAATTTAGGTTCCATTCTTGGTGACCTTCGGGAAATTATTTTAGAGGAAGCACACAAGTCGAGGTACCCTATACATGGCGGATCAGATAAGATGTATCTGGACTTAAAGTAATTCGACTGGTGGCCTAACCTTGAGGGCAACATTGCTAATTATGTCGAAAAATGCCTTACTTGCGCCAAGGTCAAGGCGGAGTATCAAAAGCCTTCGGGACTACTGCAACAACCTGAAATTCCGGTATGGAAATGGACACAGATTTCAGTGGACTTTATTACTAAGTTACCCAGAACCTCGAGAGGTCACGACATGATTTGGGTTATCGTTGATCGGCTTATGATGTCAGCACACTTCTTACCTATCCATGAAAAGGATATCACAGAGAAACTAGCTGAACTATACCTCAAAGAAATTGTGGCACGACATGGAGTGCCTATTTCTATCATATCGGATCGATACGGTCAATTCATGTCAAGGATTTGGAAGTCATTTCAAAAGGCCTTTGGATCACGACTGGATCGTAGTACGGCCTTTCACCCTCAAACTAACAGCCAAAGTGAACGGGTGATACAAACTTTGGAGGATATGCTATGTGCTTGTGTGACGGATTTGGGTGAAAATTGGGATACCCACTTGCCTTAGTGGAGTTCTCGTATAATAACAGCTATCACACTAGTATACAGGCCGCCCCGTTTGAAGCCTTATATGGATGAATATGTCTGTCACCACTATGTTGGGCGGAGACAGGGGACAAACGACTAATTGGTCCAAAATTATTCCAAGAGACTATGGACAAAATCTTTCAGATACGAGACCGTATCAAGGCGACTCGTGATCAACAAAAGAGCTATGCCGACAAACGATGAAAAACACTATCTTTTGGTGTCGGAGACAAAGTATTATTGAAAGTCTCCCCTTGGAAAGGCGTATCAAGATTTGGTAAACGTGAAAAGTTGAACCCACGCTACATTGGACCCTTCAAAATCATGGAAAAGACTGGAACCGTAGCGTATAAGTTGAAGTTACCGGACAAGCTCAGTACCGTACATGACATAATCCATGTGTCTAATCTAAAGAAAAGTCCTACACAAGAAACAGTTATCATTACAGTGGAAGAGATTCACATCGACGACAAGCTCCATTTTACTGAAGAACCCGTTGAGGTTATAAACTGGAAGGTCAACAAGATATGGAGAAGTCGTATTAAACAGGTTATAGTTCGTTGGAATTCACGTCACGATCCCGGGTATACGTGGGAACGTGAGGATGAAATCAGATCCAAATACCCACATTTGTTCCAAGGCTCCCTTACAAATAATGTTGGTGCATATTGGTGAGAACAGCTTAATAGTTTTATAGTTAGTCTTTGGATATTTTGTATTGGGCTTAGTATTTGTGTTTAGCTTGTTTAGAGTCGTAATGGGCTCGGAGAATGGCCTAGCCCAAGATAAAGCCTAGTATGTGAACATGTAGTATAAATACATGTTATGAATTAGGGTTTCAGGTTAGACGAGACACAGAGTAGAGATAGTTGGTTGGAAGAAATCTACAGAGAGTGGCTGAGAGATTTCTAGAGTTTCTTGAATTGATTGTAAACACATAGTGTTGGATAATCAATAGAAGACGGATTAAAGGAATTTTTGATCGTGTTCTTGTTCGTGTTCGTGTTTTTCTGTTAAATCTGATCTAGGGTATTCCGCACACTAGATTAGATAGACGATTCTGTCAAGATCCATAAGGACTAGGGGACCTATAGTTGGAAACAGAGTATTCGGCTCTTGATTATTGCTCGGTTCAGAATCGTAACAGCAGAAAAATCTGTGTTTTTGGCGTTTTTGGAGGCTGTTTTGGAGTTTTTGACAGCTGTTTTATGGTTTTTGCAGGTATTTCGGATTTTCTGCAATGATTTCGGATTGGCAGCAGGCATTCCGGATTGAAGACTTGCATTCCGGATTGAAAAGCATAGTAATTCGGATTGAAGACTTGAATTTTGGACCAGAATCTACATTTCAGATCTTGAAAACCGTGCAATTCGGATCAGAAAAGGCCATTTCGGATTCCATTTCGAACTAAAATTTGGATCAGAAGCTATTTCGGATTGAATTTCGGATCAGAAGTGCATTCCGTATTTCATCTCGGAATGAGCACTATTCCGGATTCCATCTCGGATCAGAGTAGTTCATTCCGGATTCCCGTTTCGGATCAGAACAGTGCATTCCGGATTTCATCTCGGATCACTATTCCGGATCATCATTTCGGATTGTCAACTCGGATTACTATTCCGGATTTTCATCTCGGATTATCAATCAGAGTTTCCATTTCGGATTTTACACTGTTCCGAGTTAGACATAAAAAGGTGGAAAGTTAACCAGCTGACGTAACCAGAGTTAAACGTTTTTGAACATAGAAGTTGATCCGTAAACAATCTTAACAAACCGGTTGCACGGTTAGACTCGTGTGATTTTTAGGGCAAAAAAAATCCCAAATCACTATCGGACAATATATATCATTGGATTCTTATCATCGAGACGAGTTTAATGGTACAATTTGGTAACCAAACTTTTGGGACAAAATTTTTGAACGTTTTTAACTATACGGTTATGGTAAGACACGAAGAAGGACCAGAAGAGAGGTTAGATTTGGGTTTTGATACAGGTATACCAAAATCCATTTAAACTGATACGCTGCATGGTGAAGATGGTCAGAATGAACAATATGAGTGAGGGTGTTTAATAACTGCCCAAAGTTGATTAATGCTACACAATATCTAGACTGGAAAGAGAAGTTTGAGGCATTTGTTCAATGTGAAGATTCTAAGATGTGGAGCTGTATGATTGATGGGTACATTGCTCCCACACGTCGAGTAAATGGAAGAATAATGGTACTTTCATATGATAAGATGGAAGACTCTGAGAAACAGATGTATGATGCTAAGAAGAAGACTTTCGCAGCGATAAAGATGTCCTTGCCATTTGATATGAAAAACATTTGTAATAGGTATGGATCATCTAGAGAGCTGTGGGAAGCCTTAGAAAAACGTTATCAGAGTACTTCAAGACAAAGTACCTGTGTGAGTTAGATTACAGCTGTGAAGATTGGTGAAGGAGCTGCTAAGATAGAAGAGAAGAAGGAAGCTGAGAAGGAGAGAATGGAAATCAAGGATGCAAAAGCTACAATGTGCGTGGATGATACAGATGAGCTTACAACAGAGGTACAGGTACAATTTCAATCTGTAAGTTATACTTGTCATACTTGCATTGAATTATAAGGTAAAGTTGACAAACTATCGGAGCAAAACAAAATTCTGTTAGTTGAATTAGAAAAACTGAAAGAGTCAAATGTTCTTTTGGGTGAAAGGGAGTGAAATTATTTAAACACACTCAATTCAAATGAACACGAAATCATCAGTTTGACCAGCAAAGTCAATGAACTATTACAGAACATTGATTTGGCTCCTGAAAAGTGAAGGATAAGACTAACGAGCTTTCTGAAAAGTGCACAGAATTGGCTGGTGCACATGCCAAAATTGTTGAACTTCATAGAAAGTTAGACAAATTTGGAGAATCCTCGGTAGTCAGGACTCAAATTCAGAAAAGTTTGAAAAGGAGTAGTGATAAAACAGGAGTGGGGTTTAGTAAAGCTTCATCTTCTAAGGATCAGGATTACTCCTTTTTACCAAATGAAAATGAGCTAACAGATTTTGTTCCTACTATACCAGCTATAGTGGATCCGATAATAGTTGAATTACCTAATAGTCCAGGCTCTTTGAAAGAATCTGTTAGGTCTAATAGTACACCTCATAAAGTGGATGAGGATTCCAAAGACAAAACAGTTAAATCATTTAAAAAGGGATCTAACAGAAAGAAAACTTTTAAGAAGAGATCTTGTTTTAAATGTCACAACAAAGGGCATGTGGCTAGTTGTTGTCCTTTTAAAAAGGGGAAGCAAGTGGATACTGAGGTTGAGGCTAAGGATGGAAATCAAGTTGGGTCAAATAAGAATGTTAAACCAAGTTCTCATACAAATCAACCGAGATTTCAACCTAAGCCTTCAACATCAAGAAGATTTGTTGGTTCAAGAAACTCTTCTCCTAAAACATATCATGATAATGGCCAATCAAATTCTTTACAAAGTAAAAATTTTGGATATCGAAATTGATACCAAACTTCTGGTAATCGAAACTTTCAAAGAAGAAACGATTATAGGGGTTTTAGTAACTCAAATGTTCAAAACAATCCAAAAATTTTTAAAAGATCAGATTATGATAATGGGAGAAGAAGGTTTCGAGATAATAATTTTCAAAGGTCGGCAAATACGAGAGTTTATTGGAATTCTCGCGATCAAAGATCTCCTGAAAATTATAAATTGTGTCCAACAACTTGGAAGGCATCCAAGAGACCAATAGGGTGTGATGGATATTGGATGGATGTTCCAGTGGTTGATAAATCTGGATGACCCAAGACCTTTAAGGCTTGGGTCCCCCAATCTAACTAAGTTTTTAAGTGTGTGCAGGTTGACCAAGAAGGACTGTTGATGTGTTCAATAGTGGTTATTCCTGTAAATCATCTGAGGTGAATAGTAGGTTACACATGGTAATAAATTATTTACTTCTGTGTTAGATACTGGTTTACTAAAAGGGAAAAACCTACTTGTCAGGTTAAAGTGGGAGTCTGTCTGTATTTAAATTTCTGTTTTTAAAACATTACTCCATAAAAACAAAAATTTAGGGGGAGAAATTTCCCGAAGCCAAAAAGAGTTTTAGTTAGTGCGTGAGTTTAGGGGGAGTAAGTTGAAATGTTTAAAGTGTTTTCATTGTGTGAAAAAGAAGAAATGATAGTACATCAACAAGTTAGTCTGTCACACTAAAATTAAAATAAAATTGCTTAAATGTGATAGCAGCTTCATCATATGATATACCAGTAGGCAAAAGGCATGAAATAATCAACTTACCTTTGTGATACAAATATAAAATAAACTGTGTATGAGTGGGTAATATATCAGTGGCGTATGGTTTATAACCTTAAATCTTGCGTTCATAGATTGCTAAAATCTGAGGTTTTAGGTCTTTATATGGTTATTTCATCCGGGGTATCAAGGTTGTCCTTCTGCTGCATCCAGATATATGCTGACCTAGGCACAACCGGGATATCTTAAAAGAGCAAAAAATGCCGAATCCCAAATATTGAAGAAGCTCTCCTAGAGAGTCATTCAAATGTGCAAATTGCATTATTCGTACCAAAATTTGGTATTTGTCCTAACCCTTGTTGGATAATTTGGTCTCTTTGCTGTACGGAAGTACTGACCTGATCACCAGTTATCTAATGTTGTAATTCAAGAGGATGAATTTCGGTATACTCACCTACTACGATGAATTTTTGTGTATATGTTGATCGCGGGGGTTTGTCCTGAAGTGGGACACACTAGTATATCATTACAAATTATCTAAATAGATCACGAGGTAATGGAACTTGAAAAGTTCATGTATTTTGTTTAAGTGGGCAAAGAATACTTGTAATCGTCTTGAACTGCTATTCATGAATATTGCATATAAAATAATCAGACTGTGTGAAAACAGTTTGACAATGCTGATATGATCTTCTTAACGGTGATTCTCAAAAAAACAAAGTGTTTCTTTTCTTGTTAGTTATTTGTTTTCAGAAAATATAAAAATACAAAAACATTTGTTTTTAAAGTCTCCCAGTTTGAACTGATAAGTTGTTTGTTTTTGCATGATAAGATAAAATATTGGTTTATCTTTAATGTAGAAAAGGACTAATGGTTTTTTGAGTTACTTGCTTGTGTTTCTATACAGATTGATGCAGTTATCAAAATGAAGTGCAGAACTCAAGTAAAGTACATTTTAAGAATGGAGTGCAGAATGTGTGAAGATGCAAGGTAGGATCCTTCTACTACATTGCAAAGGAAGTCATAGAAGAATTTGGTGATATGAGCTTATTCAGAGAATGCTAGTTCACTAATCTACAAGAATGGAAGATTTGGTGATCTGATGCATCAGCTTAGGGAGAGTCTGTTGTTGTCAGAATCTATATGTAGCTGAAGTTATCCAAAGACCAAAAGATCACAAGATGTTTGAAGACAAAGTTACACTGAAGTTATTGTCAAGGGGGAGTCTGTTGGTGCATATTGGTGACAACAGCTTAATAGTTTAATAGTTGGTCTTTGGATATTTTGTATTGGGCTTAGTATTTGTGTTTAGCTTGTTTAGAGTTGTAATGGGCTTGGAGAATGTCCTAGCCCAAGATAAAGCCTAGTATGTGAACAAGTAGTATAAATACATGTTATACATTAGGGTTTCAGGTTAGACAAGACACAGAGTAGAGACGGTTGGAAGAAATCTACAGAGAGTGGCTGAGAGATTTCTAGAGTGTCTTGAATTGATTGTAAACACATAGTGTTGGATAATCAATAGAAGACGAATTAAAGGAATTTCTGTTCGTGTTCTTATTCGTGTTCGTGTTTTTCTGTTAAATCTGATCTAGGGGATTCCGCACTCTTGATTAGATAGATGATTCTGTCAAGATCCATAAGGATTAGGGGACCTACAAAAAATAACATAACTTGAATTCCGGGACGAAATTCTTTTAAGGGGGAGTATGTGACAACCAGCAGTTATTCGGTACAACTTAACAACTTGATTATACAACTAATTGCGTTCGTTACGACTTAATTAAATGCATGACTAGGTACATAAAGTATAGAAATCATAGGACATTGTTAAATATGTCAAATAACATCATTACATTCATCGCGTTGTGAGAAAACAACAAACTATGTGCAAAATATGTTAGCAAAATGCTGAAAACACTATTCACCAGAACACACTATCCATGCCAGCAAGTTCAGAAAACTGTCGGAACGAGCAACGAATGGCATGAAAGCATTCTATTGGTTGAAATAAAAATAAGAATCCCTAATTAGGGACACTAAATACAAAAACACTTTAACTTTTCGGAAAACACCTGTCGTTAAAATTCGTCCGAATCACGCTAAAATATAACAAAGTAAATTGTCTGAAGGGCCAAAACTCAACAATTTAAGGGTCATAGGATTCGCAAATAATGTTATACACCCTAAATAAGGTTGGGGATATCAACGGAATAACCTAAACATAAGCTTCCGACGATACACCATACCGGGCACAACTTGTCCGATACCGATCCGACGAACTAGTAAGAAGCATCTTTACCATCTTAACACCTAAACGGGTCATCCAGTGAACTACTTAAGGTTATTTCGTGTCCGAAACAACACTGGTGGTACCATATAAAAAGCCGAGACGATGTTTCCGATACTAAATTCCAAATATTGTCCGAAAGTGACCCGACCACTAATCCAATAATATTTTTACCACCCGAAACTAACACTAACTAGTTAAGGGAATTGATTTATACTAATTAACATCTAAAACCCCTAATGACTCCCTATTGATGCAAGACCAATCATTAATCAATATACTTAATTAAACTTCCTAAATATCTACCATTTTTACACATGTTAAATAAAATATAACACTTAAACCCCCCCCCCCCTCAAGATTTCGGTCAACAAGTGGGCCCCATCCACTTGTTTCCTTGTTGAAAAATGTAAGATACAAAGTATGGTGTAAGATTTCATGATGGCATGAACTTAACTTCATATAACCTAACACCATCATCATTTTCTTTCACATTTCAACCTTCAAAATAAATCAAGTATCACCTTTCTTCCCCCCTCCCCCCCTATCAAGGTTAAATGTTTAATGACCTTAATCGTGATTAGACAAGCTCTAATGGAAAGGATTAAGTCCTAAACTTATAAGGGTTTCATAAACACCAATAAATTATTTTCATAAGTTAAAAATGAACTATATTTATATATATATTTTTAGGGGGAAATATATATTTAGATAACCCACCTTATACATAAATATAAATACTTGTGTAGGTGTGTATGTACTAGAGTTAAGAAAAATACCAACCAAATACAAATACACCATACATGAAGATCTCCTAAATACTTAAATGTATAAATACGGACATGAACCTTCATGTATACATATACTTGGGAAATATACTACACAAAAGTATGCATATGAAAAACGCTTATGTTATATCCAATAAACGCGATGCAGACAACGGGTAAATGGACAACGAAGAAACGGACGTCGGACAAACCGTAATATAACTATATATTATTGACAAAATAATATATATCTGAAACCAACGCGAAATATAATATAAACACTATAACGAAATAAATGTGTCGTCATCGGCAACGATCGCCGTAGCGTCAAGGCGAGGAGCGTGCACAGTTCAACGACGACCTTCGGTCACTCCCAACACGAAAATATATATTAACAGTTACTACAACGAACTCTAAAAATAATATATTCTTAGACATTGGAAATATATATATTTCAAAACCTCTAATTCCGGAAAGTATAAAATAAATAATCACTAAGTGTAAATATATAAGTATATGTGTATACTGATACGTATAAATATGTACAATAATACACTTGGTGTAATTGCAAGAATACAGGGAATGTACATGTACACAAATACGTATAAATACAGCATAGATACCAATAATGAAATATACAAGTACAAGTATATATATGGTATACGTATACGTATAAAATACACAAGTACATGGTGATGTACTCAAATACACTTGTTGAAGTGTACAAATACAAAAAAAAAAATACTATACATGTACATTGCTCTTAATACGATGTTAAAAATAAATATTTTTAACAATATTATATCTAGAAAAGATATGCATATATATTTGGAAAACAAATATATATACCAAACTGAACATACTTATACATGTGAACGAGGTTCACTACACTTAAAATATATATTGGGAGAATATGCGACTCATAAACAACCAACTTATACCAAGCGCGGCACAGAGACGCTTACAAGCTAGGCCACTCATAACATGTGTGACACGCAGCATCAAATGGGCTAGGCCCATTCTCACGTGTGCGAGGCACAAACACTCTCGTGGGCTAGGCCCACTTACACTTGTGCTAGGCACGAAGACTCATGAAGCGCGAGGCCTATTCATACATAATTCGATTAGAAAGTGTGTGTGTATATATATATATATATGGGAAATATATATACACTAACACATGAACATACAAACAAAATGCCAACATATTATTAATAAACAAGGGTTCCAAAATCATAACAAATACGAACCTAATAACATTCAAGATGAGCAACACGTACAAGGTCTATAGGAGACCTAAGTGTCTAATGGATGAGAACACTTGTAGCTTGACTCGCGTGTTTGGATATCATGTTTGCTAGCACTCATCATTATACACGAATGCAATACTATGAGTTCATGTCCCCCTTTTATTTTAAACGTTTTCGGTTTTACAACTCTCGGGGAAATACATGTTATGATGGTATGGTTAAGCTATGGAATGAAATACTAGATCATGTAAGAATAGGGTGAAACTTAAGCGCCATTAATCTTTTATGAGACCAAGGAACAAGAGGGGTAGATCTATCGGGTACGGGCGAGCCCCACTCATCTCTACTCATGGGTCCTTGTGTGGCCGCATGTAGTGCTTTTGTTGTCCTAGCCGATCACGGATCAGTACGAAATCGTCTAAGGTTGAGTGCTTCCTATGTCGTCACACATATTAATGTCCGTGCAAAAAAATAATGATCAACAAGTTCATTGACGCTTTACATACCACATTCTTATATAACGAACTTTCAAACTCGCCAACTTTTGTTGATGTTTTAAATTAACATGTATTTCATGCAACTAAGTGGATCTTTGCTTGATTGGTCTCAAGATGTCAAGGTTATAAAGAATGTGATGTCGTCCTATTTTGGAGGGTTTGGTCCAATATTCCATCTTAGAATGAGATATAGGATGCAAAACTTTTGGGTTTTAAAAACTATATTTTGAACAAGTCTCTTTGTAAAACGTTATAACTCATGTTGTCTGTTGTCATTAAATACTTATGACTTGTAACTTTTAATTATGGCAATGGATAAACATCATGCATGCTTTATTTCATATAGCTGTTTACTTATATCGTATGCGATGAAAAATGATCAACTTCACAACGTGCGCTTCCGCTTACGACCAGGTGTGACAGTCACCCTCATCTAGCCACCACTGATCCACCGCAACCACGACCGGCTTCCACAACCATTCAACACCATAACCGTCGCCTCAACCCTAACCAATTACCATGGCCACCTAAACCCTAAATCTCATGGATCCCCACATGACCCGAAACACACACACAACAAAGATCAATGAAAAAATAGGTAGGAGATTACTTGAAAGTCGATTGGATCAAGAACCGAGCCCTAGCACGTTGTCCTACTGTCCATGTCCCTCTCTTTTTTGTTGCACACACTTAGGGTCAAGAATGGCCCTAGGTTTCCCTATAACTTGCTTTAATTCAAGTTAGCTACAATCGGGTCCTCGTAGTTCCATTTGCAAGCATCAAGTCTATAACACGTCCCATCTTTTAAGGTTGGTGTTTTGTATTCAATGGCGTTTTATAAATAAAGATGATAAAATACACTAATGAACTTTTGGTGTTTTGCGTTTGTGGTATTTTGTTGTTTTATAACTAAATATAGAAATATAGTATTTTATTATTTGAAAAGTACACAACAAACACAAAAAAAATTACATAAAAGAAAAAAAATAAACTCCTTGTCAGAAGGGATTTTGTCTAAGAAGTATCCATCACTCCCCTTGTCTTCTTCTTCGGATTCTTCTTCGAGTTTCTCATCCAAGTCATCACTTTCACTTTCATTGGCCTCTTGTTCTTGAAGATTTTGAAGCCTCCATTTGAACATGTCATGCAACAATGCCAATTTTGAAGCCTCCACGATGGCCCGGGTCCCACTATCTTACTAATTTTCTTATTTTTCAGGAACAACCAAGGAGGAGTTGTTGACAATCTCTAGAGTGTTGATAGTGGTTGATCCAGGGACAGATTGGATAACATCTCACTGTTGCAAAAAGTTCAATTTTTTTTACGAGTGCGATGTTTCCTTTGGAGGAGATAAGGTAAGAAAAGATCAGCGAAAAGGTACAAATTTAAATTTCATGCTTTAATTTTTTAATTGATTAGTCTTTAATCTAATGACGGAACGGTTAACCAAAAACAACAAAAATATTTTACATTTTTCTTTCGTTTAAAACTTTTTACATACGTTTTCTTTATTAGGTAAATTTGTGCTTAAAGTGTGATGCATAAATTTAGGGGGAAGAGGGAGATACAAAAACATTTGAAAAACAGAAGAACAAAAAATTTGAAAAACAGAAAAATCCAAAAAGACTTTTTGTATCAAATGGGAAATGAATATTCGTCATAAAGGGCATGACTGACACATATAAGGTGTTGTAGCTGAAAGACTAGGATCTAATGTGATATGTCGGTAGGCTTAATGCTCAAAGTGATTAAAAGATACTAAGTGATATAAACATAACAAACTATGTATCTTGTGGGTAAGATACTATCGGCGTATGGTTTCATGGTCTTAAATCCTGCGTTGATAGATAGCCAACGTCTGCGTTGATAGATATCAGGGCTGCCCTTCTGTTGCATCTGGATATATGCAGACCTAGGCACAGTTAGGATATCCTTAAAAGAGCCAAAATAGAAGGGCCAAAACCTTAAAAGAAAGAAAATCCCATAAAAAAAATTCCATGTGCTTGAAAAGTCAAACATACCATATAAGGTATTTGCCTAACCCTCATCAGATATTGTTGGTCACTCTATTGTATGAATGTACTGACCTGTTCACCAATAGTCTGATGTTGTAAAAGATAAAGAATGATCTTAGTATACTCACCTGCTACGATCAATCGTTGTGCTTACGTTGATCGCAGGGGTATATCATGGTATGGGACGCACGGGTATCATAGTATAACACTACTTTAAGCATATCACGAAGTTGAAAAATGAAAGTTGAGCGTTAAAGTTTAAGTGGGAAAATATATTTGCAACCACTTAGACCAGTCCGAAAAAGTTCGCACTAAAAAGTGTTCCTTGGTCCGCCTGAAAACGATCTTGATCCCATTGCAATTGTATAGTTGGAACTACAGAGTTAGTTTCTTTATTTATTTGTGTTTCTGTTTATATTTTTATATTTAAAAAATAAAAAATTGAAAATTCAAAAATCCAAAAATAGTGTTTTGTTTTTACTAAATAAAAAAATACAAAAAATAATAATAATAATAATAATAATAATAATAATAATAATAATAATAATAATAAAAGTAATAATAAATAGAGTGCTTTCTTTGCTTTATTAAAAATTATTAACCGTTCTTGAAGATTTGACTAATCATCAAAAGATAAAAGAAATTTTTATTTTGATCTGAGTACAAGTACTTGGATGTACCAAGTGTTCATGCGGTACTCTCCATGTTGCATGAGAATGTTTGCTTATAAATTTCTGAGAATTGTGCTGATCTTGATTTAGATCAAGAAACATGGGTTGCTGAAAATTGAGATGTTGTTAGTTGCCGACGAAGCATGAAGCATCACAACAACAAAGTGTAACTGTGTCAGAAGATCCAGATACCAGTCATCGTCTAATGGTGATAGTACATTTGAAGAAGTACATGTGAACCTGCTTGCTTGAAAGAGAAATATTGAAAAAGAAAAGAGATGCTGAGATTCCTCCTCTTGCATTCTTTTTGACAAAGATGTTTCAAGCAAAGTTGATCCTGATATGAAGTTAACCACAAGAGCAGAAAGAGACCCGGTGTTGAGAGTTCGTTGAAGTGTGAGGTCCTAAAAGTGTGAGACTGACTTCCACAAAACTTACAGCATAGCGACAACCATAGACTATGATGAAGACGTTGCAGAATTTATGCTATGAAGACAATTTGATGCATCAGTCTAGGGAGAGATTGTTAGGTCCTAGAAGTGTGAGACTGACGCATCAAACCTATGCAACGGTCTATGGTAGCTAACTGAGATTAACTAGGTTAGTTTGTATTAGGTTTGGACGTTTTTAGGTCACTTGGGCATGCCATTGGCCATGTGGGCCAGGCAAGCCCAAGGGAAGCCCATGAGGGGCATATGCAAACCCTAGGTATATAAGGAACATTATCTCCTAATTAGAGTTAAGCTTTTAGAGAGAACTTTGGTAGCCTCCACCATTCTAGAGAGAGAGACCGTGAGGTGTGAAGTGTCACACCCCGGCTTTCCACAGCCAATCTAAACACCGGTGGGCCCAGGTGGGGAATATCGTGACGTAAGTTGATATTATCATAGTCAATTAAACATAACAAAGTGGAAGTCTTGGAGTTAAATTACTATTACAAACCAAATGTTCAAAGTACAAAATAGTATACAGACGGCTCGTAATAAAAGATCCACATGCGGATCGTAAATTGTATAAAAAGAATGTAAAACAGACTTTTGGCAGATCTAGGATTTGCAAGATCCTCTTATCACTACCGAGCACTTCCAACTTATTTTCATATTGTACCTACAAGCTTAGTCTTTTGAAAATACGTCAGCTTTCACTAGTAAATACACCCAACTGACTCATTTTGAAAACATTGTTTTAAGTGCAAATTGGCATAAAATCTTTTATAAATTAGGAAAGTTACTTGTAACCTTGTTAACAGATTCACTTGTGTGTCCATACATAAAGGGCCCAGTGCGAAAACCGAGACATGATTAACATACACACCACTTAAGAACTCACAAAGGAGTTATCCCCAACTTTGTGGGTAGTTGCATTTGAGCGTCTGTCAGGTGTATGCCTACACCCCGCGCTAAGGTTGTGACCATTATCTAATTTAATGAGCCGAGGATATCCAGGACACGGTAGTTAACCCTTGATGTTTAAGTTATCAAACAAAACTGATTAAAGCGGAATATGCAGATTTACTAGCCACAATCCGGCATTCGATTTATCCCATTTCCGACCAAGCGGTAATAATTTACCATAACCCAAGCCCGTATAGGGGAAATAATTCGAGAGTATTTATTTGAGCTAGTCTTCGTTTAAACGCAAGATTTTAATAACTCAACCGTACACAAAAGTACCAAGTGCAGATAGCATTTATCGGAATGTCTCTAGTCTGGATTATGGCATTAGCTAACCAATTAAATACTAACGGTCTTATTTAAGTCATAGACTTAGACCGACTAGTGTACAGGATCAAAACGTATAATGCTAGATTAAATGATGATCGGATAGAATGTAGTTTAATCCCAACAACTACTTTGACTTGTATAATATGGATAAACTATAAATATTCTGGATTTTGAGACTTAAATGACAAGGTTAGACCCGTTTCGGTTAACTTTCGTAAACTAGTTACATATACTTAACCGTACGCATATGAGTGATATCGGGTAACCGGATAAGTCATGGACAAGTTCTATATGCCATTATACTTTAAATAAGTTGTAATATCAGTAGGATATCAACTTTCAGGCCCGTTAAGGTTTTAAAATGAAACTATGCCTCATAAGGGCATTTTAGTAATTTCATACCGTTGTAAAAGGAACTTGAATATAATTTAATGTATGATTATAAGTATTCTTGAAAAATGTTTAATTTATGATATAATATCAGTAGGATATTGATTGTATGTGTAATTTATCTTTTATGACCAAACTATGCACTAAAAGGGCATTTTGGTCATTTTACACGTACTTTTATAAATTATTTGGGATTCTGAGCTTGTATCATGTACCTACTGTAAAAATATTTAAAATATATTTTGAAATAAGTAGGTAACAAGTCTTGGTTGATTAATATGGTTTAACATCATACTATGCGCCGAAACGGCGCTTATGTCGTAAAATGACGATTTATTCGATGTTTAATGTAAACTAATGTTAAGGTCTACTTAGCATGTCTTAGACATGTTATTTAATATAACATATCAGTAGGTAAAAGATTTACTTTGAAAATATATGGTTAAAACCACTTTTTAAGACACAAGGGCTTTATGGTCATTTATCGACATAATACGAGGACTTGTTCACAAACTCAGTTTATAATCTGGTTTGACATCCCGAATAATCCTACTTATAATATTACATCATTAGAATACTCATTTTCAAGTTCATTATCATTTGAACCTCATTTTATGCAAAAAGGGCATTTTAGTCAAAATGGCATAATTACGGAACTTGTGCATAAACTCAGATTCTGATTATGATCATGCTATATAACCTCAGGGGGTTATGCTACATTATATTACGATCATAATGCAACCTCAGATCAGTATCAAACTAATCTTAATTGGGTCAAAACCGAAAGTCAAAGAAGAAGTCAAACTTCGTGACTTTCGGTTGCGAACCGACCCAAGAACTGAAATTGACGAGCCGAACATGTTCTTACATGTTCTAATAATTAATACCAACTTGTGTAAGTCTCAAAATATATTTCATAACATATATAAGCTCAGATTATAACATTTCCGAAAAATGGCTCGTTTGACTTTTTAATATAATAAGTTTGACCCGTCAATTGGTCTAGCAAACGTGATCTTCAGGAGGTGCCCTTTATAGCGATTAACACCTACCATATTACGACGCCATGTTCATTACGAACAATGGCTAGACCATAATGGTCTTAACCGAAAATCAAGGCGTTTTCTGTAAAACGCTTGACTTTTGGCTATAAAAGCCTATAAACGAAAATGCAAGAGAAAGGAACACTTACAAGGATCTTTAAGATGCAAAAGAACTAAGTTGGATGCTCCTTTCAGTTAGGAGCTTCCAGAGGAGGGAGAGAGAATGTGAAATGAGAAAGGTGCAAGTTCATATGGTGAAGCATTGCATCTATTTATAGTTGGAGAGCTTGAAGGAGGTGGTGCCAGGTGTTAAGAGGTGTTAGAGGAAGCTTACAAGTGTCCTAAAACGTGGCATAGCTGTTTGGAAGTCCATGGTTTTGAAACAATGATTTTTGGCAACATGTGTGGAGGCCAAGCAAAAATTCTGCAAATGTAGTCCTCTGGCGGGCCGTGAGAGGCACAGGCCTGGCCTTTCACGCCCCGCGAGTGCTCCAAGGCCACTTTCAGAGTTTGACACTTTTAGCCCCTCCACTTATAAAACTTCCTAAAACACCTTTATCGCATATTTAGCCCTCCATAACCAATATTTGGCATACCCGAGAGTATGCCTGGATATTGTCGAGCTCTTGGTTCGTTAAAAGGTCACTCGGAGGGATAAATTAACATATTGACACTTTTAACCCCTCCATCATCCAACTTTCATATATTTACAGAATTAACCTCTCTCATCCAACAAGTGGTACGTATGAGAATTAGGACTTCGTAAAGGATAACTCAGAAGCTCATTTTAAGCATGTTGACTCCGATGTCACTCAGAGGTTGGGCATGTTGACATATCGGTCACTCAGAGGCCAAGTTCAAGCATGTTGACATATCAGTCACTCAGAGGCTAATGTTTAAGCATGTTGACATATCATTCACTCAAAGGCTAATGTTTAAGCATGTTGACATATCAGTCACTCAGAGGCTAACGTTTAAGCATGTTGACATATCAGTCACACAGAGGCTAATGTTTAAGCATTTTGACATATCAGTCACTCAGAGGCTAATGTTTAAGCATGTTGACATCTTTAGTCCTTATTAGTCTTTAACAGACTAAAATAAAAATACAACACGTGTCACTATACTATTGGACACGATTTTACGAGGTGTTACATCCTCACCACCTTAAAAGAAATCTCGTACTCGAGATTTTCTTCAAAAAGATGGGGGTACTTTTGTCGCATGGTGGACTCAACCTCCCATGTATAATCAGGACTTCTAAGGGCATCCCACTTAATCTTAACTATATGTATCAATTTCCTTCGGAGCTTCTTAACATGTCGATCCTCGATCGAAATTGGTTTCTCAACAAACCTCAGGTTTTCATCTATCTGCACATCATGATGTGACATTGCTAGCGACTCATTGGCTAGACTTTTCTAAAGATTGCTGATGTGGAACACATCATGAATCCCACTAAGTTTCTTTGGCAGCTTAAGATTATAAGCTACAGTGCCAACACATTCGATTATCTCGAATGGTCCTATATATCTTGGGCTTAGCTTGCCTTTCTTTCCAAATCTCATTACATCTTTCCAAGGTGATACTTTCAGCATGACTTTGTCCCCTACTTGGAACTTAAGAGGTTTACGCCTCTTGTCAGCATAGCTTTTCTTCCTATCTCGGGCAGCTTTGAGACGATCACGGATTTGCATAATCTTTTCCGTGGTCTCCAGGACAATCTCCTGTCCTGATAGGTGGGCTTCTCCAACTTCTGCCCAACACACGGGCGTTCGACATTTTCTCCGATACAAGGCCTCATAAGGAGCGTCCTTGATACTCGTATGATAACTATTATTATAGGAGAATTCTATTATGGGTAAGTGGTCATCCCAACTTCCACCTAAATCAATCACACATGCTGTAAGCATGTTGACATATCAGTCACTCAGAGGCTAATGTTTAAGCATGTTGACATATCATTCACTCAAAGGCTAATGTTTAAGCATGTTGACATATCAGTCACTCAGAGGCTAACGTTTAAGCATGTTGACATAGCAGTCACACAGAGGCTAATGTTTAAGCATGTTGACATATCAGTCACTCAGAGGCTAATGTTTAAGCATGTTGACATCTTTAGTCCTTATTAGTCTTTAATAGACTAAAATAAAAATACAACACGTGTCACTATACTATTGGACACGATTTTACGAGGTGTTACATCCTCACCACCTTAAAAGAAATCTCGTACTCGAGATTTTCTTCAAAAAGATGGGGGTACTTTTGTCGCATGGTGGACTCAACCTCCCATGTATAATCAGGACTTCTAAGGGCATCCCACTTAATCTTAACTATATGTATCAATTTCCTTCGGAGCTTCTTAACATGTCGATCCTCGATCGAAATTGGTTTCTCAACAAACCTCAGGTTTTCATCTATCTGCACATCATGATGTGACATTGCTAGCGACTCATCGGCTAGACTTTTCTAAAGATTGCTGTTGTGGAACACATCATGAATCCCACTAAGTTTCTTTGGTAGCTTAAGATTATAAGCTACAGTGCCAACACATTCGATTATCTCGAATGGTCCTATATATCTTGGGCTTAGCTTGCCTTTCTTTCCAAATCTCATTACATCTTTCCAAGGTGATACTTTCAGCATGACTTTGTCCCCTACTCGGAACTTAAGAGGTTTATGCCTCTTGTCAGCATAGCTTTTCTTCCTATCTCGGGCAGCTTTGAGACGATCACGGATTCGCATAATCTTTTCCGTGGTCTCCAGGACAATCTCCTGTCCTGATAGGTGGGCTTCTCCAACTTCTGCCCAACACACGGGCGTTCGACATTTTCTCCCATACAAGGCCTCATAAGGAGCATCCTTGATACTCGTATGATAACTATTATTATAGGAAAATTCTATTAGGGGTAAGTGGTCATCCCAACTTCCACCTAAATCAATCACACATGCTGTAAGCATGTCTTCCAAGGTCTGAATAGTACGCTCACTTTGACCATCAGTCTGTGGATGGTAAGCCGTACTAAAATTTAATCTTGTGCCTAAAGATTGTTGGAAGCTTTTCCAGAAATGAGATGTATATCTAGTATATCTGTCAGATACAATAGATACCGGTAAACCGTGTAGGGACACAATCTTGTCTACATATAACTTAGCCAATTTGTCGGAATTATACGTCTCTTTAATTGGCAAGAAATGTGCTGACTTAGTCAGCCTATCTACAATGACCCAAATCGTGTCATTACACGTTTGGTCTTGGGTAACTTGGTAATCAAGTCCATAGTTACCATTTCCTATTTCCAAGTGGGAATCTCAAGTTGTTGTAGAAGTCCTCACGGTTTCTAATGTTTAGCTTTAACTTGCGAACACGTTAAACACTTTGCTACATAAGTGGCTATGGATTTCTTCAAACCCGTCCACCAATAATTCTTTTTCAAATCCTGATACATCTTGTCACCACCAGGGTGAACTGAGTATCTTCAATTATGTGCTTCTTGGAGGATTAGATCTCTAAGTCCTCCAAAGATTGGAACCCAGATTCTTCCATTAATCTAAGGGTTTCATCCTTTCCAGGCCTTAACTGATCAATAGTCCCGCCTGATCCTTCATTAGGAATATTAGCCTCTAATAGGGCTTGCTTTTGTGCATCTAATAGCTTCTCAGTCAAACTATTTCTAAGCTCAATGCTCTTTGCGTTAATCCTAATGGGTTTAATTCTTTCTTTGCGACTTAAGACGTCAGCAACTGTGACATCCCGGTTTTTCCGGTATCTTTAACGCACTACTTCACGGTTATTCATTCCTACGCTAAATTGATTCAAAGATTTAATTAACACGCTCGAAATAACTACGTTAACTTATCGAGTGAACGTGCTACGTGTTATTAGACGTTTATAAGTTTGGTGAGTTATTATGTTAGGTTGTGATTTCGTTAATATTAGTTATAAGAATATATATAGTTAATAGATAGACGAACCGAACCGAGCCGCGAAACGTGTCGACCTCACTTCCTTGCGACTCAAGGAATTAATCAAAACTTGAGGCTCAAGTTAAAGACCCAAACCACCCCCACCCAAACCCTTTGCGGCCGTAAGCACAAATCGCCCCAAACCCTTCTCCTTTTCTTTCTTTCCTTGCACTATATATATACAAGCATGCATGAGGGTTGTGTTAACAAAAAAAAAAAAGAGAAACCCTAGCTCTAAGATCAGCCGACGGCAGCCCCTCCCCACTCCTTCTCTCGATCGCGACCTCCTCCAAAACCCGAAGTGATTCAAATCTCGTTCCCGGTTCGTTAATCTTCATTGTTAAAGGTTAGGGTTTTCATTATTTCGCAAATCACATTAGGGTTTATAAACTCTTGATCATACTTGTATGTAATGGTAGAATCATGGTTATGAAAGTGTATGATGTTTAGTTCGATTAATTGTGCAAGTTTTGCGATTATGATGTTTAATTGGATACAAGAATCATAGGCTGCGTTTTGTGATAAAAATCATATTGTATGATTAGGGTTTGCATGAGTATGATATACATGATGATATGTGACTAATAAATCTGTTCTTGATCATTTATATTTAACGTCTCGATTGTTTAAGCGTGTTCTATTGCGATAAAAGTCGAAAACAGGATGCTGAATGGTGTTTACTGCCAACTTCAATTGGCTGTAACTTGGTTATTATTTATCGAAAAACGGATTCTCTGAAGCCTAAAACGTACAATTTTGAAAAACGCTTCTAATGCCGCTGGATTCATATTTTTCTGAGGTCATTTGATATTTTTAAGTGGTCGTTTAAGTGCAGTAGCTGAAGCTGTGTAAATTCTGAAAATTTGTTAGTTGTTTATCGAGTCGGATCTCATAATCTGTAGAGGGTTGGGTCATGAAATTTGTATAGCAAATGGAGACCAAAATTTCCGGGAAACTCCCACTGGAATTTTGTTAATTGCATGAACGATGATTTTTAAATAATTTCTCCGGTGGACTGCAGTCAGAAAGCGACGAATCTGACTGCAGCCTAGTATATAAATGTTTATGAATAATTGGTAAGTGTTAGGACATGAAAAATTTACATAAAATTCTACAGTTTAGTTGACACCTTCTGTAAAAAATTTGGAATTTTTTGAACATTTGAACTATTTTATAAAAATCCTCGAAAACAGCCTAGTTATAAGCATACAAGCTGAAACTTGATAACTTGCGAATATGTGTACCAAAGTGTTGTATGAGAGGATTTGTGTTCATGATAAGTTGGTTTGATCACTATTTTGGCATGATAATACTTTGCATGCATGATTGTGTTTTCGAATTTGTTATTGTGTGTGCCGCATTGTGGGTTAGTTATGTGTAGGGTTTGTATAAGTGTGTTCACACACTAACTTTAAATCGATTGACTTGTTAGGACGCGATTAGCGGTCCCATCATTTGCTACTTCTGTGTTACACTAACCGAGCAATTAAAGGTGAGTTCACGGCCCCTATTTTATCCGGTTTTAAACAACAGGGGGAGAAACATGTATACACTCTATAAGTCTATCTTTTTACGTTATGCGAAATTAACGTCGTTAAAGTACTCGGTAACTAAGTTAATGTTAATGTACGTTATGGCCACTAAGCAGCTATATCACGGAAGTCCTCGACAAACTATCAGATCGTTAGTATTGGGTTAGATAGCGGGGAAATTATAAGTAGTACTACTGGGCCCGACAAGCCCCACCCGAGCTAGTCGCGCTAGCCGACCGGGTATGGTCAACGGGTGAATAATTTAGCCTAACTTTCGCCATGGTCAGTGATAGGCCTGGCAACACGGAGGCACAACAGTCAGCTTCGATCGCGAACACTTATGTGACATAACTTTAGGCTCGCTACCTACATGTTAACATTGAACTTAATTACGAAACAACAATATTATTCCGGGTTAGGAATAATGGAACGAAACAACAATATTATTCCGGGTTAGGAATAATGGAACCAACGACAATATTATTCCGGGTTAGGATTAATGGAACTATATCGTTATTCCGGGTTAGGGATAATGGGGGAAACAAACTTATAACCGAACTAATGAACTTATAAAAACCTATGAACTCACTCTTCTTTAATGTTGACACTTGTTTCTTTACATGTTTCTCAGGACGCTAGGAGCTCTAGTTGCACTCACTTGCATTGATCAAGACATCTTTTTATCGAGTCTCATTTACGAACATTGTTTGGGTTTTTCTTTAGTTTCGCGTTTGTGTTGGCGCCCGTTCCTTTACTTTACTTTAATGCTTCCGCTCAACTTTAAAACTAATGCTTCCGCTAAACATTGAAACCAAAATAAGACAATTTAAAAATAACTATGAATGGTTAAACAAATGATTTTGGAAAATGTATAAACGAATCATAGAGAGTCGTTCGAAGTTACTAGTGTCTCAGATTCTGGTTTGTTCACACGCCTCGCGGTAAAACTCCGCAAGTGGAAATTGAGGGTGTGACAGATTGGTATCAGAGCCTCTAGCTATAGAGAACCAGGTTTGCATTAAAAGTAGACCTAAACTATAGCTGATTACACGACACTAGACTTAGTTTGGCACTGAACTGTGATATCTTGTATGTGTTGTACTACAACTGTGTTATGTAAAATATAAATGCATATTGTGATGAACGCAACTCGTAACTAACTACACAACCCAACAGGCAATGTCATCATCATCATCCGACAAACCTTTACAACCAAGGGCACCGGGGAAGGCACCTATGGTCGAATCCTCACCACCTCATGGTGTGGAGACACGCTCAGCTTCTAGAAAAAGACTCGCTCTAGGAGAGGAGTCGTCCTCACGCCCAACCATCGCTATGCCGGTCGAACCGGTTAACTCATTAGAAGTAGGGAAGGACCTACTTAGAGATATGATAAGAAAACAACAGGAACAACTAGAGAGAATGCAGGAAACTATCCTAGCACAGGGATGGATGATACGACAATTAACGGGCAAGACTGGGGAGCTCGAGGAAGAGCAATATGAGAATAAAATAGCTTGTAACACTTTAGCTAAAGATCTTCGTGCTGAGCAGCTGGGGCTGACTGGCTCGAAGACAGGGTTCTTGAGTCCAGCTGGAGAATTCAAGAACTAGAACAGAATCAGGCACCTGTACCAGTACCCGCACCAGCACCGGCCCCTCCAGTGCCGGTAGAGGAAGAAGAGGAGGATCCAGAAGAGGATCCAGAGGAGGATCCAAAGGAGGATCCGGAGGAAGACCCAGCTGTAGAAGCTGGAAACGCCACGGAGGATGACGGCAACGATAGCGATTTGGGAGATGGAGACGTAGAAGACTGACTCGTCTTGCTTATCCCATTTGCTTCCTTAAGTCTATTATTTCTCTACTTATGTTTGAACTTGAAATTTTATAGTAAACTGATATGTTTGGTTGGCATTTTGTGAGACGTTGAAATTTTATTTAATCGAATATTTCTTTTGATTGTTTAATTTTATTGGGTTGACATAATTTGAGGGATTATTTAAGTATGGAGTAGGATAACTATATTGGATATATATACTTATCGGTGTGTGTTTATGTTGTCTTGCGAAGATCTAAAATGGCAACTGGACGTCGCGGAAACCTCAACATGACACCCGAAGAATTGGCGGCAATGATCCAAGAACACGTGAATGCTGCTCTGGCAGGTGTTCAAAACCCACCAGCAGCAGGAGGGGGTCTTAACCCCTACAAGATGTTCCTCGATGCGAAACCGAGCAAATTCACGGGTGCAGAAGGACCCATAGGACTGGTCCGTTGGATTGAAAAGTCCAAATCAGTGTTCGAGATGTGCAATTGCCTTGAGGCCAAGAAGGTCAAGTATGCTGCCTCAACGTTGGAGGATGGGGCACTAACTTGGTGGAATGCACAAGTCCAAACACGTGGACTTATTGCTGCGAACGCAATGGCCTGGGTCGAGTTTAAGGCCCTAATCAAAGAGGAGTACTGTCCGCGAGACAGGGTTCAGCAGTTGGAGCAAGCATTATGGAACCACAAGATGGTGGGATCTGAAATTGAAGCATACACAGCGAAACATCATGACCTGGTATTCCTATGCCCCGATCTGGCCAACACCGTTGAGAAACGACTCGAGTTTTACCTTGGGGGTCTGGTCCCCGAGATCCAGGGCATGGTAATGGCTAGCAACCCTGCAACTGAGCATTAAGCGATCAGGCTGGCGCACAAACTCACCGATAAGGCGGTGGAACAAAAGAAGTTGCCATCTTGGGGTGCAAAGGAAGTTGTCCCTGATAATAAAAGAAAATTTGAAGACTCGTCTGCTCGACAGTCTTCGTCAGCCCAGCCACAACAAGGGAACCAGAAACGGTTCAATAATTTCAACAGCAACCGGGGTCACAATAATCAGCCGGCCAACAACACCCAGAATACAAGCGGCTATGTGGGTCGAAAGCCACAATGTAATCGTTGTAACCTTCATCATCACGGCCCTTGTGCCGGGAATCGCTGCCAACGATGTGGCAAAGTGGGACACGCGGCAAAGGATTGTCGCGGAGAAACCTTGTCTCAACAAAACCAAAATCAACACCGGGGTCAGCAGCAGGGTATTAACCGGGGGTGCTATCAGTGTGGTAGTACTGCCCACTTCAAACGAGACTGCCGACAGCTTCGCAACAACAACAACAATGGTGGAACAACAAAAATCACAACCACAACAACCACAACAACAACAATAACAACAACAACAATGGAAATGGTGGCACAGGGGGTGCCAAAGGTCGTGCATTTACGCTAGGCCGCAGAGAGGCCAGAAACGACTCAAACGTGGTCACCGGTAAGTTTCCCCTTAACGAACAATTTGCTACTGTACTTTTTGATACGGGTGCGGATAGGAGTTTTATGTCTGAGTCTTTTAGGAAGAACCTAAATCTCACATCTAAACCCCTAGAGACCCCTTACGTCATAGAACTAGCCGATGGTAAATCTGTAAATGTGACCCATTTAGTATCCGGCTGTCAACTCAAACTCGCGGGTCACACCTTTACCATTTATCTGATGACAACTACCCTGGGTAGTTTTGACGTGGTATCCGGAATGGACTGGCTATCCGACGTCCGAGCTGAAGTTCTCTGTTTCGAGAAAGCTATCCGTATTCCGCTATCTAACGACGAAATCTTGACGGTGCAAGGCGAGAAGGCAGGCGCCGTCACAAACATCATCTCCTACATGCAAGCACAGAAGTATCTTCGGAGGAAGAACTCCTTCGCTTTGCTCGCACTGGTCACCGAACAGCCTAAGGACGAGAAGCGTATAGAAGATATCCCCGTCGTCCGTGACTTTTCCGATGTTTTTCCGGAGGAGTTACCTGGTCTTCCACCACATCGACAAGTAGAATTTGAAATTGAATTGGCGAACCATGCAACTCCTATCGCCAAGGCCCCATACCGCCTAGCTCCAGCCGAGCTGCAAGAGCTGTCTACCCAACTTCAGGAATTGTTAGAAAAAGGATTTATCCGACCCAGTACTTCGCCATGGGGAGCTCCGGTCCTTTTTGTTAAGAAGAAGGACGGGACCTTCCGCATGTGCATCGACTACAGGGAGCTCAATAAGGTTAATGTCAAGAACCGATACCCATTACCTCGCATCGACGATCTCTTCGACCAACTTCAAGGGTCAACCTACTACTCCAATATTGATCTACGGTCCGGTTATCACCAGTTACGCGTCAGGGAGGAGGATATCGCTAAGACGGCATTTCGTACTCGGTATGGCCATTATGAGTTTTTGGTCATGCCCTTCGGTCTCACCAACGCACCCGCGGTGTTCATGGACCTCATGAACCGCGTGTGTAAACCGTATCTCGACAAGTTTGTCATTGTGTTCATCGATGACATACTCATCTACTCTAAAGGTGAAGAAGAACATGCTGAACATCTACGACTACTGCTGGAATTACTTCAACAGGAGAAACTATATACCAAGCTTTCAAAGTGTGATTTCTGGATTCGGGAAGTTTAGTATCTTGGGCATATTGTGAATGAAAAGGGTATCCACGTTGATCCCGCCAAGATCGAGGCTATCAAGAACTGGGATGCACCCAGGACACCGACAGAGATCCGCCAATTTTTGGGTTTGGCTGGCTGCTACCGACGTTTCATCGAGGGATTTTCAAAGATTGCACAACCGCTTACCACCCTCACCCAGAAAGGCACCAAGTATGCTTGGGGTGACAAGCAGGAAGTGGCATTTCAATTGCTGAAGCAGAAACTTTGCAGTGCACCCATTCTGTCCTTGCCGAAAGGGACTGATGATTTTGTGGTATATTGTGATGGTTCCATTCAGGGATTGGGATGCGTACTCACGCAACGTGATAAGGTCATCGCGTATGCGTCCCGACAATTGAAGGTTCACGAGAAAAACTACACAACACATGACCTGGAATTGGGAGCTGTGGTGTTTGCGCTTAAGATATGGAGACACTACCTATATGGAACAAAGTGCACAATCTACACGGATTACAAGAGCCTCCAGCATATCTTTGACCAGAAGGAGTTGAACATGCGACAGCGTCGCTGGGTCGAACTCCTGAACGATTATGAATGTGCCATTCGCTATCACCCGGGTAAAGCTAACGTAGTAGCTGATGCCCTCAGTAGGAAGGAGCACTTGAAACCTCGTCGGGTACAAGCACTACAATTCACCATTCATTCGGGGTTACCCAAACAGATACACGACGCGCAGTTAGAAGCAGTTAAGGAAGAAAACATCAAGGCCGAATCTGTGGGAAAAATGGAACGCGATTGGGAAGTAAAACCCAATGGTGCCCGGTATTTCATGAATCGCGTATGGGTACCTCAGAAAGCTAGTCATGGACGAAGCTCACAAATCCCGATACTCTGTCCATCCTGGATCGGATAAGATGTATCAAGACTTTAAAGCCGCGTACTGGTGGCTCAACATGAAAGCGGATATAGCCACCTATGTGAGCAAGTGTTTGACTTGTGCGAAAGTCAAGGTAGAATATCAGAAGCCATCGGGGCTACTTCAACAACCTGATATTCCGGTGTGGAAATGGGATCAGATCTCGATGGACTTCATCACTAAACTCCCGCGAACTTTGGGTGGTTGCGATACCATCTGGGTGATCGTGGATCGTTTAACTAAGTCCGCACACTTCCTAGCGATTAAAGAAAGAGATAAGATGGATAAGTTGACTCGCATCTACATTAAGGAAGTAGTTTCTCAGCACGGAGTGCCAACGTCCATCATCTCAGACAGAGATGCTCGTTTGACGTCCAACTTTTGGAAATCACTTCAGAAAGCATTGGGTACACGCTTAGATATGAGCACAGCTTATCACCCTCAGACTGATGGTCAAAGCGAAAGGACCATTCAGACCTTGGAAGACATGCTTAGGGCATGCGTGGTAGACTTCGGGAATAGTTGGGAAATCCATCTGCCTTTAGTGGAATTCTCGTATAACAACAGTTACCATACGAGTATATCGGCAACACCGTTTGAAGCATTATACGGTCGTAAATGTAGATCACCGGTCTGTTGGGCAGAAGTCGGTGACAGTCAACTCACAGGCCCTGAGTTGATACTTGAGGCTACTGAAAAAATTGTACAAATCAGAAACCGCATGGCAGCGGCACGAGATCGACAGAAAAGCTACGCTGATCAACGACGCAAACCGCTCGAATTTCAAGTAGGCGACTGCGTCCTACTGAAGGTGTCACCCTGGAAGGGTGTAATCCGTTTTGGGAAACGAGGCAAACTAAACCCACGGTACGTTGGCCCGTTTGTGATCTTGAAACGTATCGGACCCGTAGCTTATCAATTAGACCTTCCTACCGAACTCAGTGGAGTTCACAACGTTTTTCACGTGTTAAATCTGAAGAAGTGTCTATTGGATGAGATTCAAGTGGATGAACAACTGCACTTTGTGGAACAACCTATCGAGATCATGGATCGTGAGATCAAGACTCGAAGGCACTGGAAGATACCGATCGTCAAGGTTCGTTGGGATTCTAAGCGTGGACCGGAGTTCACGTGGGAAAGAGAGGACCAAATGAAAAGCAAATACCCACACCTCTTTGCAGCTGAGCAGCAAGCTAACGTTACCACCAAATAAATTTTCGGGACGAAAATTCTTTCAACATGGAGATGATGTGACAACCTGGGAATTTCTTGTAATTTCTTGTACCATTGTTAACCAACTAAATCTTTGTGCGTTGCATTCTAATCCTGTGAGTTGCATTCTAAACCGCGTTTACTCAATTTTCGGGACGAAAATTCTTTCAACATGGGGATAATGTGACATCCCGGTTTTTCAGGTATCTTAAACGCACTACTTCACGGTTATTCATTCCTACGCTAAATTGATTCGGAGATTTAATTTACACGCTCGAAATAACTACGTTAACTTTGTGAACTTATCGAGTGAATTACGTGCTACGTGTTATTAGACGTTTATAAGTTTGGTGAGTTATTATGTTAGGTTGTGTTTTAGTGATTATTAGTTATAAAAATATATATAGTTAATAGATAGACGAACCGAACCGAGCCGCGAAACGTGTCGACCTCACTTCCTTGCGACTCAAGGAATTAATTAAAACTTGAGGCTCAAGTTAAAGACCCAAACCGCACCCACCCAAACCCTTTGCGGCCGCAAGCACAAATCGCCCCAAACCCTTCTCCTTTTCTTTCTTTCCTTGCACTATATATATATACAAGCATGCATGAGTGTTGTGTTAACAAAAAAAAAAGAGAAACCCTAGCTCTAAGATCAGCCGACGGCAGCCCCTCCCCACTCCTTCTCTCGATCGCGACCTCCTCCAAAACCCGAAGTGATTCCAATCTCGTTCCCGGTTCGTTAATCTTCATTGTTAAAGGTTAGGGTTTTCATTATTTCGCAAATCACATTAGGGTTTATAAACTCTTGATCATACTTGTATGTAATGGTAGAATCATGGTTATGAAAGTGTATGATGTTTAGTTCGATTAATTGTGCAAGTTTTGCGATTATGATGTTTAATTGGATACAAGAATCATAGGCTGCGTTTTGTGATAAAAATCATATTGTATGATTAGGGTTTGCATGAGTATGATATACATGATGATATGTGACTAATAAATCTGTTCTTGATCATTTATATTTAACGTCTCGATTGTTTAAGCGTGTTCTATTGGGATAAAAGTCGAAAACAGGATGCTGAATGGTGTTTACAGCCAACTTCAATTGGCTGTAACTTGGTTATTATTTATCGAAAAAACGGATTCTCTGAAGCCTAAACCGTACAGTTTTGAAAAACGCTTCTAATGGCGCTAGATTCATATTTTTCTGAGGTCAGTTGATATTTTTAAGTGGTCGTTTAAGTGCAGTAACTGAAGCTGTGTAAATTCTGAAAACTTGTTAGTTGTTTATCGAGTCGGATCTCATAATCTGTAGAGGGTTGGGTCACGAAAATTGTACAGAAACTGGAGATGGAAATTTCCGGGAAACTCCGATTGGAATTTTGCTAATTGGATGAACGATGATTTTTAAATAATTTCTCCGGTGGACTGCAGTCAGAAAGCCACGAATCTGACTGCAGCTTAGTATATAAATGTTTATGAATAATTGGTAAAGTGTTAGGACTTGAAAAATTTACATAAAATTCAACAGTTTAGTTGACACCTTCTATAAAAAAATTGGAATTTTTGGAACATTGGAACTATTTTATAAAAATCCTCGAAAACAGCCTAGTTATGAGCATACAAGCTGAAACTTGATAACTTGCGAATATGTGTACCAAAGTGTTGTATGAGTGGATTTGTGTTCATGATAAGTTGGTTTGATCACTATTTTGGTATGATAATACTTTGCATGCATGATTGTGTTTTCGAATTTGTTATTGTGTGTGCCGCATTGTGGGTTAGTTATGTGTAGGGTTTGTATAAGTGTGTTCACACACTAACTTAAAACCGATTGACTTGTTAGGACGCGATTAGCGGTCCCATCATTTGCTACTTCTGTGTTACACTAACCGAACAATTAAAGGTGAGTTCACGGCCCCTATTTTATCCTGTTTTAAACAACAGGGGGAGAAACATGTATACACTCTATAACTCTATCTTTTTACGTTATGCGAAATTAACGTCGTTAAACTACTCGGTAACTAAGTTAATGTTAATGTACGTTATGGTCACTAAGCAGCTATATCACGGAAGTCCTCGACAAACTCCCGGATCGTTAGTATTGGGTTAGATAGCGGGGAAATTATAAGTAGTACTACTGGGCCCGACAAGCCCCACCCGAGCTAGTTGCGCTAGCCGACTGGGTATGGTCAACGGGTGAATAATTTAGCCTAACTTTCGCCATGGTCAGTGATAGGCCTGGCAACATGGAGGCACAACAGTCAGCTTCGATCGTGAACACTTATGTGACATAACTTTAGGCTCACTACCTACATGTTAACATTGAACTTAATTACGAAACAACAATATTATTCCGGGTTAGGAATAATGGAACGAAACAACAATATTATTCCGGGTTAGGAATAATGGAACCAACGACAATATTATTCCGGGTTAGGAATAATGGAACTATGTCGTTATTCCGGGTTAGGGATAACAGGGGAAACAAACTTATAACCGAACTAATGAACTTATAAAAACCTGTGAACTCACTCTTCTTTAATGTTGACACTTGTTTCTTTACATGTTTCTCAGTACGCTAGGAGCTCTAGGTGCACTCACTTGCATTGATCAAGACACCTTTTTATCAAGTCTCATTTACGAATATTGTTTGGGTTTGTTCTTTAGTTTTGGCGTTTGTGTTGGCGCCCGTTCCTTTACTTTACTTTAATGCTTCTGCTCAACTTTAAAACTAATGCTTCCGCTACATTGAAAACAAAATAAGACAATTTAAAAATAAGTATGAATGGTTAAACAAATGATTTTGGAAAACGTATAAACGAATCATATAGAGTCGTTCGAAGTTACTAGTGTCTCAGATTCTGTTTTGTTCACACGCCTCGCGGTAAAACTCCGCAAGTGGAAATTGAGGGTGTGACAGCAACGACATCTGCCTTGCCAGGATGATAGCAAATTTCGCAATCGTAGTCATTAAGTGTTTCCATCCAACGACGTTATCGCATGTTCAATTCCTTTTGATTGGACAGATGCTGGAGACTCTTATGGTCAGTGTATATAATACACTTTGTGCCATATAAGTAATGTCTCCATAACTTAAGTGCAAATACAACGGCACCCAATTCCAAATCATGGGTGGTGTAATTTCTTTCGTGCACCTTTAATTGTCGTGATGCATAGGCAATTACCTTGCCTTTTTACATTAAGCACAATCCATGCAAGTGTGTGAAGAATCACAATAAACAACAGAGTGTTAAATACCCTCAGGTAGAGATAACATAGGAGCATTGCTAGACTTGTGTTTTAGAATCTCAAAGATTCTTGTTGTTTTGGACCCAAGTCAAACTTGACATTCTTACGGGTCAAAGTAGTTAAAGGAGTGGCTATCCTTGAAAAGTTCTCAGTGAACCTCCTATAATAACCAGCTAGTCCTAAGAAGCTATGAATCTCTGATGGAGTTTCGGGTATTTCCCAATTCATTATGGCCTCTATTTTAGCGGGATCTACTTGGATACCACTCTCACTTACAACATGTCCAAGAAATTGGACTTCTCTAAGCCAAAATTCACACTTAGAGAATTTAGCATAACGCTTCTCTTGTCTCAGCAATACTTGGATGCACCGAAGGTGTTTCTCGTGATCAACTTGATTACGAGAGTAGATAAGTATGTCGTCTATGAAGACTATGATAAATTTATCTAGATACGGCTTGCAGACTCTATTCATGAGATCCATGAATGCTGCAGGTGCATTTGTGAGCCCAAAAGGCATCACTAGAAATTCAAAATGACCATATCGGGTCCTGAAGGCAGTCTTAGGAACATCCTCGTTCTTAACCTTCAGCTGATGATGTCGTGATCTCAAATCAATCTTAGATAAATAACTAGCACCTTGAAGTTGATCGAATAAGTCATCGATCCTGGGTAAGGGATATCGGTTCTTGATTGTTAACTTTTTCAATTCACGGTAATCATTGCACATCCGCATTGAATCGTCCTTCTTTTTAATGAAAAGAATAGGAGCTCCCAAGGTGAGGAACTAGGTTGTATGAAACCTGTCACACCCTCAATTTCCACTTGCGGAGTTTTACCGCGAGGCGTGTGATCAAACCAGAATCTCAGACACTAGTAATATCGAACGACTCTATATGATTTATTTAAACGTTTTCCATAAACATTTGTTTAACCATTCATAGTCATTTTCAAAATATCTTAGTTTCAAAGTTTAGCGGAAGCATTAGTTTCAAAGTTTAGCGGAAGCATTAGAGTAAAGTAAAGTAACGGGCGCCAACATAAACGCCAAAACCAAAAATCCCAAATATTATTCGTAAATAAGACTCGATAAAAATGTCTTGATCAAATGCAAGTGAGTGCACCTAGCGCTCCTAGCATCCTGAGAAACATGTAAAGAAACAAGTGTCAACATTAAAGAAGAGTGAGTTCACAGGTTTTTATAAGTTCACAAGTTCGGTTTAAAAGTTTGTTTTCCCCGTTATCCCT
Source organism: Scalesia atractyloides (assembly GCA_947069175.1). NCBI lineage: Eukaryota > Viridiplantae > Streptophyta > Magnoliopsida > Asterales > Asteraceae > Scalesia > Scalesia atractyloides. The sequence continues at coordinate 47,326,891 of CAMTDV010000001.1, read as the reverse complement.
AACCCGGGATAACGATATAGTTCCATTATTCCTAACCCGGAATAATAATGTTGGTTCGAAAATAAGTTCAATATTAACATGTAGGTAGCGAGCCTAAAGTTACGTCACATAAGAGTTCGCGATCGAAACTGACTGTTGTTACCTCAGTGTTGCCAGGTGTATCACTGACCATGGCGAAAGTTAGGCCAAATTAATCACTCGTTGACCATACCCGGTCGGCTAGCGCGACTAGCTCGGGTGGGGCTTGTCGGGCCCAGTAGTACTACTTATAATTTCCTCGCTATCTAACCCAATACTAACGATCCGAGAGTTGGTTGAGGACTTCCGTGATAAAGTTACTTAGTGACCATAACATACATTAACATTAACTTAGTTACCGAATAGTTAACGACGTTAATTTCGCATAACGTAAAAGATAGAGTTATAGAGTGTATACATGTTTCTCCCCCTGTTGTTAAAACCGGATAAAGTAGGGGCTGTGAACTCACCTTAAATTGCTCGGTTAGAATAACACAAAAGAAACAAATGATGGAACCACTAATCGCGTCCTAACATGACAACCGACTTAAAGTTAGTGTGTGAACACACTGACACAAAATCCTAAGCATATCTAACACACAGTACGGCACACGCAACAACCAATTCGAAACCAAAAGCATGCATGCAAAATATCAGCATACAAAACAATGATCAAATCAACTTGTCATAAACACAGGTTAACTCATACAACACTTAGGTACACACAAACGTAAGTTATCATGTTTCAGCTTGTACGCTCATAACTGGGCTGTTTTCAAGGATTTTTATAAACTAGTTCCAACGTTCAAAAAATTCCAAATTTTCTACAGGGGGTGTCAACTAAACGGTAGAATTTTATGTAAAATTTTCAATTCCTACCGCTTTACCAATTATTTATAACCATTTATATACTAGGCTGCAGTCAGATTCGTCGCTTTCTGACTGCAGTCAACGGGAAAAACTTATTTAAAAATCATCGTTCATCCAATTAACAAAATTCCAGTGGGAGATTTCCGGAAATTCCCGTCTCCAGTTACTGTACAAATTTCGTGACCCAACCACCTACAGACTATGAGAACCGACTCGATAAACAACCAGCAAATTCTGCAGAATTTACGCAGCTTCAGCTGCTGCACTAAATGATCACTTAAAAATAGCAAATGACCTCAGAAAAATATGAATCCGGCTCCATTAGAAGCGTTTTTCAAAAATACACGTCTTAGGCTTCAGAAAATCCACTTTTCGATAGATAATGATCAGGTTACAGCCAATTGAAGTTGGCTGTAAATGTCATTCAGCAAACTGTTTTCGACTTTTCTTGCATTAGAACATGCTTAAACGATCATGACGCTTAGCTTTCTCGAAATAGAGAACTTCAGCTTGAACGTCGGATAGCCAGTCCATTCCGGCTACCACGTCAAAACTACACAGGGTAGTTGTCATCAGATCAATGGTAAAGGTGTGACCCGCGAGTTTAAGTTGACAGCTGGTTACTAAATGGGTCACATCTACAGATTTACCATTGGCTAGTTCTATGACGTAAGGGGTCTCTAGGGGTTTAGGCGTGAGATTTAGGTTCTTCCTAAAAGACTCAGATATAAAACTCTTATCCGCACCCGTATCAAAAAGTACAGTAGCAAAATGATCGTTAAGGGGAAACTTACCGGTGACCACGTTCGAGTCGTTTCTGGCCTCTCCACGGCCCAGCGTGAATGCACGACCTTTGGCACCTCCTGAGCCACCATTTCCATTGTTGCCATTGTTGTTGTTGTTGTTGTTCCCACCATTGTTGTTGTTCCGAAGCTGCGGGCAGTCCCGCTTGAAATGGGCAGTGCTACCGCACTGATAGCATCCCCGGTTATTACCTTGCTGTTGACCCAGGTGCTGATTTTGATTTGTTGAGACATGATTTCCCCACGACAATCCTTTGCCACGTGACCCGCTTTGCCACATCATTGGCAACAATTTCCGGCGCAAGGGCCATGATGATGGAGGTTACAACGATATGTGAGTACATAGCCCCCCTCTTTTACATTTTCTAAATGTTTTTTGGTGATTCATATGTGCTGATAATTATTTTAAAGAATTATAAAGAATATACATGGATTATATATACAAAATGATTTTCAAAGTGAGTGCATAGTTCCCCTCTTTTACGTTTTGCAAATGTTTTAGGGTGATTCATATGTGCTAAATCATTTTCAACTTTCCAAAAACAATGTCTATGGTTTATATATAAAAAATATGATTTCAATAATGTGAACAACTTGTTGATGCGTTATCCATAAACACGAATGACATTCATTAGTTTGGCCGAGCCGACCAGTAGTATGTTATGGTACCATAGGACTGACAATTCCATTATCGGACTGTTCACTGGATTTGGTTGAAGTTTTGGGTAATGACAGAAACTGTTTCTGATTAACAAATCATTTGATGATTTGCTAGTCTAGTTAAAGAGACCCTTTGGTGGTATAGTCAACACAGGTTTGAATGTGTTCATTAAAGAGCGATCAAAAGTTTTCACAATTAAAAACACGGACGAGTTGTTTATGACATGGACAATTGGTTTATGACATGGATGATTGATCTATAACACGGACAAATGGTTTATAACACGGACATATTGTTTTGAACAATGTCACGCAATGATTTTTACTTAAAGATATAAACCATACAAAGTTTTCTTTTGAATCAATCTATTACAAGGTTTTTACAAAAGAAATGTTGTTGTCAAGATTCATGGCTACAAGGTTATCACAACTCTAACCAACTTGTTTTAGTTGGTTAATTGTAGTGCAATATCAAACACTTTTGATACGAGGTTTGCACTTAACGACTCTTGTAGTCGGACGAGGTGTTGCAATATGTATACAAGGCCACAAATTTGACACACTCACAAAACCTATGTACTCGCCGGCATTTTTTTATGCCGCCTCTCTTTTCACATATGTTTCAGGAATCAATACTTGATAATATAATGCAGGCTTCACGTAGGAATGGACGCGGGCCTTAGTGACTAAAAATATGAAAGACAATTTATTTATGTGTTGTTTCTGTTTATCCCAAGATAATGTAAACATTTAACTTAATCAAACAAAATTTTAAATTCCATGAGTTGTGAAACAATAGTTGTGTGACATGACTCCCTGACGTTTCCGTCGCGGTTTGTTGTTTTACGCGGTCAGGGTGTTACAGAAAGATTGGTATCAGAGCCTATGGTTATAGGGAATTAGGTTATTAGTAATGCTTTGACCTAGATTATAACCTTCCTAGGACCCTAACGCGAGTTATCTTGCGTTTAGATTATTAAAACAATACCATCACCTATCCTTAGGTGATTACCAAAACAAATACACAAGTTAAAAATTCGTTTTGAAAATCAATCATCTATCCTTAGATGATTTGTTTTGGCTTAAAGCCTTGTAAGTTTCCAAAATCCCGTCAAAGTTTGGGTTTTACTAATGTGAACATGTGCAATCTGGAAGGGTGGATGCCTGTACCCTGAGTTCTCTGTCTAAGGCTAGCGTGTTCGTACAAATCCGCATTATCGGACCAGTCACTCTTACCTGGGAACTCTTGGGGTGAGTGTCCACTTATAGGCTAAAGCATGTCTTCGCGATATATTATAAAGACCCGTTTACTTTGATTAGTCATTGTGTGTCGTTTGTTTGTTTTTAAGTAACGAACGAATGACCACCATCCTTATATTTCGTCGATATTTTTATCTCTCTCTCCATTATCCAATGTCAATCACACATATTTTCCCTCATGTTTTCTTCTAGAATGCCTCCTCGACGTAATACAACTCAAAATGCCGAAATGGCATCTATGATCGCTCAACAAATTGCTGTTGTACTGCCGAACCTAGTGGCCCAGATAAACCAAGCAACCAATAACAATAATAACAAAAACAATGCACCCGCACCGTGCAACTACAAACAATTTAACTCGGCTAAACCACTCAAGTTTACTGGGTCCAAAGGAGCTACTGGACTCCTGTAGTGGTTTGAGAGTCTTGAAAGCACATTTCGTCATGTTCAATGCCCGAATGAGCGAAAACTCGAGAATGCACATCGAGTGTATTTCAGAAAAGAGCACTTACATGGTGGAATGGTGTGAGGAGAGATAGGGGTGCCGATGTGGCAATGTCACAAACGTGGGAAGAGCTTCGAGCTCTAATGATGAGGGAATTCTGCCCACGTCATGAACAACGGGCACTAGAAGATGAATTCCACAATCTTAAACAAGATAGTGGAGAGCATCGTGCCTACACTGACCATTACAAAGATTTGAGCTTGTTGTGTCCCGCCATGGTCACCCCGTTTAGAGGTACATCGATGGCCTGCTTGACCCCGTTCAGGACATTGTTACTGGTAGCAACCCTACCACTGTTCGACAGGCTATCGAGTTAGCTGCTACCCTGACTGAGTCTTAGGTCAAGAAGGGGAAATTGTTTCGCAAGGGCGACAAGAAACAGGCAGCTAAGACTACTCAAGAGAAAACAAAGGAGAACAAAGCTGAGCCTTCCAAGAAGTCGAGGAAGCGTAAGGCTTCACAGAACTTTGCAGTTGTTGCACAACCGAAGCAGAACACTCAAAACCAGCCAGCACAACCTCTTACGAGGAAACCCTATGCGGGTAGTGCACTGTTGTGCAACCAGTGCAATGGTCACCATCAAGCTCAGATACAGTGTAGCCAATGCACATCATGTGGAAGATTCGGTCACATAGCCAATGTTTGTCGTTTGGCCCCAAAACAAGTTGTTCAGAACCCTGTTCAACCCCAAGCCAACCCTGCTAGGCCTCCGTTCCCACCTGGTTCTTTCTACAACTATGGCGAGATGGGTCACTTTAGAAACAACCGCCCAAAATTGGTGAACGCGAATGCAAATCCAGCCCGTGGACGCGCATTCAACATCAATGCCCACGAGGCTCGTGTTGATAATAAAGTCATTAACAGTACGTTCCTTGTTACCAATCATCCTGCTTCTATTCTTTTTTATTCCGGTGCCGATAGAAGCTTTATATCACTAGCCTTTGAACCTTCGCTTTCGATGCCTATAACTAAACTAGGAAAGCCCTTAACGGTGGAAATAGCTAGTGGTGAACGATTTGTGCTCAACTATTTCATTCGTAGTTGCCAATTGAGCTTGGATAACCACCTTTTTCCCATTGACCTCACACCAATGCAACTCGGGAGTTTTGACATCATCATAGGAATGGATTGGTTAACAAAACACCATGCTGAGGTGATCTGTTTCGACAAAGTTGTTCGTATACCTCTTTCGTCTGGCGGAACCTTAGAAGTTCATGGAGAGAAACCCTCTAGTATTAAAACGGAGGACATGTACCCAGGCCCAAAAATACCTACGAAAGAATTATGTAGCCTTTTTGGCACATATCATAGAGGAAAAAGGCAAGGGCAAAACTGTTCAGGACATCCCCATTGTTTGGAAATATCCGGAGGTGTTTCCTGAAGAGCTACCTGGTTTACCCCCAATTCGTCAAAGTTGAGTTTCGTATTGACCTTGTACTTGGTGCCAACCCAATGGCTAATCTCCTTACCGTCTTGCACCGTCTCAAATGCAAGAGTTGTCAAAGCAACTCCAAGAACTTTCAGACAAGTGATTCATTCGTCCGAGCTTTTCACCTTGGGGTGCTCCTGTCCTATTCGTGAAAAAGAAGGATAGATCTTTCCGTATGTGTATCGATTATCGTGAGCTCAACAAACTCACAATCAATATTTGATATCCCCTACCTCGCGTTGATGATCTCTTTGATCACCTACAAGGTGTGACCTGCTTTTCAAAGATTGATCTAAATTTTGGGTATCATCAATTCGTGTACTCGAAGAAGATATTCCCAAGACTGCTTTTCATACTTAATACGCCCATTACAAGTGCAATGTCATGCCTTTTGGTTTGACGAATGCTTCTGCCGTGTTCATGGACTTAATGAATAGGGTTTGTAAGCCTTATTTAGACAAGTTCATCATTGTTTTCATCGACAACATCTTCATTTATTCTATGTCTTGAGCCGATCACGAACAACATCTCCGTCTAACGATCAAACTCTTGAAGAAAGAATTACTTCACGCCAAATTCTCCAATTGTGAATTTTGGCTAAAAGAAGTTCAATTTTTGGGACACATTGTTAACGAACAAGGTATACATGTAGATCCCGTCGAAATCAGTGCGATTAGAGATTGGAGTACACCTACCACTCCTACCGAAGTTTGTTCATTTCTTGGTCTTGTTGGATACTATCAACGATTCATCTCGAACTTTTCAAAGATCGCGGTTCCCCTCACCACTTTGACTCAGAAGAATAAACCTTTCGAGTGGGGACCCAAACAAGAGGAAGCCCTTTAAATACTGAAACAAAAACTCTGTAATGCTCCTATTTTATCTTTACCCAACGACAACGATGATTTCGTTGTCTATTGTGATGCATCAAACCTAGGCCTTGGTTGTGTTCTCATGCAAAGAGACAAACTCATAGCCTATGCGTCAAGACAATTGAAAATCCATGAGAAGAACTACACAACTAATGAGTTAGGAGCCGTAGTTTTTGCTCTCAAAATTTGGAGACACTACCTTTACGGTACGAAATGTGTGGTTTTCACTGACCACAAAAGTCTCGAACATATACTCAATCAAAAGGAGCTAAACATGAGACAATGACGCTGGGTCGAACTTCTGAACGACTACGACTGCAAGATTCGCTACCATCCTTCTAAGGCGAATGTTGTGGCTGATGCACTTAGTCGTAAGGAACGTGTCAAACTTCATTGTGGTCGAGTTCAACCTGATATCCAGACACGTACCTATCAAGCACAACATACATGTGTGACCCAAAGGTTGTTCAAAAATGAGCTGCCAAAAAATATTGAACTTCAACTCGAAACAAAAGATAACGGATTACTCTACTACAAGAACCGTTTGTGGATTCCTAGTCAAGACTATGTCCGCACCTTATTGATGGGTGAAGCTCATAAGTCTTGTTATTCAATCCATCTTGGTGCAGACAAAATATATAGATCTCCGTACCCAGTATTAGTGGTCGGGATGAAGAAGGACATTGGCTTATATGTGTCTAAATGCCTAACTTGTCTTAAAGTTAAGGCATAACATCAACGCCCATCTGGTTTACTTCAGCAACCATAAATACCGGTACGGAAGTGGGAGAACATTGCGATGGATCTCGTCACTAAACTATCGCGCACACCTAGAGGTCATGATGCCATCTGGGTAATCATCGATCGTCTAACAAAGTCAGCATACTTTTTGGTAATTCGTGAGGATCTATCTGCAGACAAACTCACCAAGATCTATGTTGATGAGATTGGATCTCGTCATGGTGTTCCTTTGAACATCATATCTGATCGAGATGCTCGATTCTCATCTCACTTTTGGAAGACCATTCAATCTGCCATGGGAACCAAACTCAATCTAAGCACTGCTTATCATCCTCAAACGGATGGACAATCTGAAAGGACAATTCAAACACTGGAGGATATGCTTAGAGCATGTGTAATCGAATTTGGTGATAGTTGGGATTCACATCTACCATTGGTTGAATTCTCCTACAACAATAGTTATCACGCCAGCATCAATATGGCGCCTTTCGAAGCTCTATATGGTCGAAAATGTCGTTGACCTGTCTGCTGGAATGAGGTCGGTGAAGCTCAGCTCACTGGGCCTAAACTCATTCACGACACAACAAACAAAGTCAAGAAAATTCGCGATAACCTTCTGACAGTTAGAAACTGTCAAAAGAGTTATGCGGACAAACGACGCAAGCCCTTGGAATTCCAAGTTGGTGATCACGTCCTTGTCAATGTATCCCCTTGGAAAGGTGTGATTAGATTTGGAAAAAAAAGGAAAACTTGCACCACGATATATTGGACCATTCAAGATCGATGAGAGAATTGGAAAGGTGGCCTACCGACTTGAGCTACCTCCTGAACTTGGGAATATTCAACCAACATTCCACGTGTCCAATTTGAAAAAAGTGTTTAGCCGATACAAACCTCCACATTCCCCTCGACGAAATTCACGTTGATGAACTATGCACTTTGTCGAGAAACCTATGGAGATATTGGACTCTGAAGTCAAGAAACTCAAGCATAGACTTATACCGATAGTTAAAGTTCGCTGGGAATCCAAACATGGCCCAGAATTTACTTAGGAACAAGAGGATCAGATGAAAGCGAAATATCCACATATGTTTCACAAAGTTTCCTCTAATTAAATTTCAGGACGAAATTTCCAAAAGTAGGGGAGACTGTGACATTTGTGCCTTTTTAATCATTGCACAATTACAAACAATTTCGTATTCAATGAAACCTGTGTTTTATTTCCAAATATTGTTGTATTCAATAAAATCTTGTATTTTATTGATGAGCCTAAAACAACTATCTTCTCTTCGCGAACGGTTAAGAATCCTCTTTGTATGCGCGTTATCTCTTGTTTATTCTTCTAGTTTTTGTTCTTATGCTTATGATGGGTGAGACTCCATTTCTTCTTAGGTTGTCTGTAAGTGTAGTTCGTGGTTCACGGGTGAGGCTACCTGGATAGGTGGGCAGTTCCTATCGGTGGAGCTAAGACACCTTCAAGAGATATAGCTGTAGCTCTTGATGGCACGTGCAAGACAGTTCATGAATGAATGGCGAGTTTTCTATTTACTAGAAAATCTTTTCGGAAGCTTCTTTTTAGAATTGATTACCACCGGTGGAGAAGAAATGGAATCAACGGCATCGACTACAAGCTCTGATAAAGTTTTATTTTTATTTATGGACTACAACGACCTAAAGTAGCTAAATAAGTAGTGAAAGTAAGCTCCTGGCTAAAATGAGTCTTGGTTCTACCCACCGGCAATCATTTTTCGACTTGATTAAATGTTTGATTGTAGATTGGCTATTTCGGGGTTCCATGCCCATGGATTGCCTTATCATAGCTTTTTTTTATTCGTCGGGTATGCCGGCAAAGAGAATCGCTTATCGCCTTGCTTGCAAGAGTATAAGCAGTCGATTTTGACCCTATGTGAGATAGAACTCTTTCAATTCATGAGAGAAAGTGCTTTAGTAGCGATTTCCCTGTTCTAGTGCAAGACGCAAGTAGAAGCACGAGCGGAGAGGTCGGGCTAAACGTGCAATGCCCCGTAGGGAGATTTAGCTTATTGGTCTAGTGCTTCCGGGTGCTTGCCAGTTCTGAATGACTTCACTTAGCTTGCCATGTTCTTACAAGAAAGAATCTCTTCTCCGAATCGAATCTACGCATATCGAACTCAGTAAAGACTTGAATAGATGCCTTCCTTCAAATATAGTTCATCCTGTTGATGGTATTTACTACACTAAGGCTAGATCCGGACGAATCCTAGCCTATTCTTATGAAGGAAGGTGAGCATGAAGCAACGGCTAGATCCTCACAGTAGGCAGCTTAGATGTGATTATGAAGTCAGGTGAGAAGCGTTATGCAATAGAGAAGTCAGCTAGTGCACTTAGACAGGTAGTTGATTTCATTAGGGAATTGAATTGTAGGAAGGTCAGCAGGTCAGGTAGTCCTTAGGCCGTTGAGCGAAACTCTTGGCATCCTCCTCTTATGAGGGATAGGAGTGAAAGAATCATTATAAAACTACGAGATCACCCCCACTTCTTAGAGCTCTCTTGCTACCGGTTCCTTAGACTATAGACAGAAAGGCCGAGGCAGATTCAACAATTCTCTAAAAGCAAGGACGATTAGCTACGTTCCAATGAAGCACATTCCAACAATTACCTAGCCTAGTAGGTGGAGGAAAAAGGTGGAGAACATTCTTTAATCAAAGGCGCCAATATCCATATCAGGATTAGACCCATTTTGATCGAGTGGCAACCGCTACTGCGGTATGGTCCAGAGTTGAAACTGGCTAACATAGGGCAAGGGTCTTGATGGGCACGTATAAATAGAAGAAGCAGCTCCTCTCACTGCCCCGTATTGGGTTCTGGGCCCCGTACAATATATTGATTGTCTTCTCCAAGAACAGGCTCAATTCCATAGCATCGGCCTTTGTAACGGTCAAGGCTGGTAAGTCCATCGTTGCAGAATTTCGATCATTTTCGTGTTCGTTAAACCGTTTTAAGCATTTTTGCGAAACACGTAACCGCACCACCGAACGAACCGACATCCAAGACATTTTCGGGCATAATCCAAGTTACACATGTCTTAACACCTTTATATAACCTAAACATTAGGTTAAGGGGTTAAAAGTGGCAAACAAGTTAAAATACAAGTCCAAGGGCCAAAAATGTCAAAAAAATAATAAATATTTTTGCTTCTTCACCAAGTTTGCCACCTATCTCTGATTTTTGACACATAGCAATCACTTTGCCACATCTAATATGGTGTTGACACATGGTAGGACACTAATCCACACTTGAGGACACTTGTCATCACCTCCTTAATCCTAAAATACTATAAATACCCCATGATTCTTCGATTTTTTTCACACCACTTCAAAACACTTCAAAGCAAAGTATGAAGTTCTTCTTTCTATCCTTCTTGGAGCTTGTTTGCAGCCTTTGGAAGCCTCCTATCTTGATTCCGAAAGTGTTCTTCAACACGAGTAAGTACTCTTCCTAGTTCTTTCATTTTTTTTACCTCTTTTGAGCTAAAAGTCGAACAGTTTGGCTTCCTGATTGACTTTTGGTTCTGACCATATTTGGTCAAGTCAAAGTTCAATTGAACTTTGAAACGTGATCGTAATCACGAAGGTTCCCTAACGATTTCACCTTCTGATTACCATGTTTACTAGTCGAAGTGACGAGTCAAAGTTTCGATCAAAAATGCACATGATGTGCACGACGAAACTATTTTCGGGTATCAAAACACCAAATTTTGATACCAAATCAGTTTTATAAACTTAGTTAGATATATTTTGACATATCTAACTCGTCACTTCTAGTTTAGTGCTTATTTAGGGTCATAAGTCGAGCGGTCTTGACCACCGCTTTGACTTTCGAATCCGACCCGTTTGGTCGATCTTAGGATCCAACCAAACACATATTTGTGACCATAGTTATATATGGAATAACCTACTGAGGCTATAACTTATGGTCACATCGTTTGGTTACTGTTATGATAAGTTATTTCTATGTTCTTAAAAAATGATGACCAAAATGCCCTTTTGCGCATAAATCACATGTAACCAAATTTTTGACATATAAACTCATGTTTTAACATTTTCAAACATGCTTGGGCATTTAAGACTTATCAGAGGACATGTTTAACCATCTGATCACACGTTTACCCTAATGACCCGTTAAAGTAGCGTAAACGACCTTAACGAGTCATAATGGGTCAAAAGCACTTACGATCCTTTCCAAATTAGAATGTTACGTTTCCTAAACCATATCACATGAGTTCCAACACTCATTGGCTTTATAAGACTTCATTCTATCCAATCTATCGTATGTAGTCCCTACACCATATTTATCTGACACATTAGGACACGTTTGAGCTTTGTTTATTTTGTTGATCATGAACACTTTCGCAATCTCAAGTGAGTACATAGCCCCCTCTTTTTACATTTTTTAAATGTTTTGGGGTGATTCATATGTGTCGATAATCATTTTAAAGATTTCAAACAACATACATGGTTTATGTATACAAAAATGAATTTCAAAGTGAGTACATAGCCCCCCTCTTTTACATTTTCTAAAAATTTTGGTGTGATTCATATGTGCTAAACTATCATTTCAAATCTACATACTTACTATGCAAGGCTTATGTGAGTACATAGCCCCCCTCTTTTACATTTTCTAAATGTTTTGGGGTGATTCATATGTGCCGATAATAATATTTTAAAGATTTCAAAAGAATATACATGGATTATATATACAAAATGTTTTCTAAGTGAGTAAATACTTCCCCTCTTTTACGTTTTGCAAATGTTTTGGGGTGACTCATATGTGCTAAATCATTTTTAAATTTTCAAAAACAATGTCTATGGTTTATATATAAAACAATATGATTTCAATAATGTGAACATCTTGTCGTTGCGTTATCCATAACACGAATGGCATTCATTAGCTTTGGCCGAGCCAACCAGTTGTATGTTACGGTACCATAGGACTGACAATCCCATTATCGGACTGTTCACTGGATTTGGTGGAAGTTTGGGTAATGCAGAAACTGTTTCTGATTAACAAATCATTTGATGATTTGTTAGTCTAGTTAAAGAGACCATTTGTTGGTCTACTAGAGATACCCTTTGGTGGAATAGTCAACACAGGTTTGAATGTGTTTATTAAAGAGCGATCAAAAGTTTTCACAACTAAAACACAGACGATTTGTTTATGACATGGACAATTGGTTTATGACACGGATGATTGATCTATAACACGGACAAATGGTTTATAACACGGACAAATTGTTTTGAACAATGTCACACAATGATTTTTACTTAAAGATATAAATCATACAATGTTTTCTTTTGAATCAATCTATTACAAGGGTTTTACAAAAGAAATGTTTTTGTCAAGATTCATGGCTACAAGGTTTTCACAACTCTAACCAACTTGTTTTAGTTGGTTAATTGTATTGCAATATCAAACAGTTTTGATACGAGGTTTTCACTTAACGACTCTTGTAGTCGGACAAGGTGTTGCAATATGTATACAAGGCCACAAATTTGACACACTCACAAAACCTATGTACTTGCCGGTATTTTTTTTGCTGACTCTCTTTTCACATATGTTTCAGGAATCAATACTTGATAATATGATGCAGGCTTCACGTAGGAATGGATGCGAGCCTTAGTGACTAAAAACATGAAAGACAATTTATTTATGTGTTGTTTCTGTTTATCCCAAGATAATGTAAACATTTAACTTAATCAAACAAAATTTTAAATTCCATGAGTTGTGAAACAATAGTTTTGTGACATGACTCCCCGACGTTTCCGCCGCGGTTTGTTGTTTTATGCGGCCGGGGTGTTACAGTCAATCAGATGACATCAATGACTCAAAGACAATGAATGATCAAAATCCTCTGATTTTTGAGGATTCAGATAGTTCAGATGACGAGTCAGATGAGGACAAACCTAAGTAGTCAGATACAGTAACAAAAGAGGAAAATATACCTCTTGAAAATCACATTTTCTGTGATCCTCCAATGAAGCCGTGTGTAACTGCCCATGTCAAGATTGCTGAAGCTCATATTGAAGCATGTGAAAGCGTGAACTTGCTTTATACATTTATTGGTTCCGACAAAGTTTACTCAAACAAAGATTTTCCCTTAAAAAATGTCAATAAATCTTTGATTAATAAAGTTTTCGAGGATTCTACTAGTAAGTTTTTGGGTAATTCGAGCCCAAGAGTTGTAGTAACTCAGTGTTCTCCTTTCCAAAACTCCAAAGTTAGAAAGAAATGCCGAAATAAAAAATTGAAACCTCAAAGCAATCAACAAAAGGAAAATCACGCTAACCAACGAAATGGAAAAAGCAAATAGAGCCAAAACAAGAAGAAAATTCAAAATGTTAACTTCGTTAAATACCAGGGGACTGATAAAATTGAATATTTTTAAAACAAATCCAATACGGATTTTGTTAAACAAAATACAATTTTGAAGAGAAACAGTCAGAACAACTACACACATAACATAAAATGTTGTGATGTAGGACCAAGTAACTCAAGATCACGAAATTCATCATCAAGCTATCACATTTATAATACTCCAAGGTTTGTTGAGCGAGATCATGCTTTGAGTGTGGTAAGTATGGGCACATCGCCAAAAACTGTCCATATCTCACAAAGGGAAAAGAAAAAATTTATGTGCCCCGTGGTAAACGTTACCATACCAAATCTGTTTCGCCAAAACTGGACACTCATCTTGTTAAACTACGAGAAATGAAACAGAGAAAGAAACAACAAAAAATATTGAAAAGGATTTAAAACTGGAGGTTGTCCAAACACAACGGTAAAACCAAATGTTAAAATTGAGAAACAAAAACATATTTGGAAACCAAAACCGGTACCTGTTTCAGGGGGAGCACAATCCATTTTGAATAATCAGGAAAACAAAGTTCCAATTCTCGATGATGTCGGACGACCCAAGTCAATGAAGGCTTGGGTCCCCATCTCCAAGTAATCTTTAATGAGTGTGTAGGATGTTCCAGGAGGAACAATTGACATTCATAGAAGTGTTGATAGTGGAGCATCCAGGCACAAGATCGGCAGCATGCGGCTCTGAAACATCGTTATATCCAAGTGTTGTTAACTTTGTTGGAGAGAAAGAGAAGATAATGTCCGATGAGTGAAGAAAATTTGGTGAATAAACTTAATAACTTCAACAAGATGAAAAACGACCAAGAATTTGTTGGTTTAAGGCTTGGATCGGATCCACATGATAGGTTCAATCGAAATATGCGCACATCTGCAGCACGTCAGAAGATTACCGAACCTTCATGTCTTATATCTTCCATAAGAAGTTCAAAGCTTACAAGATGATCGTGCAGTGTACATTTCTCCACGGGTGTGATTGAAGAAAATGAGTTTGGTTTAACAAACCAACCGGGTGTGCGAATGCCTTGCCGTGGATTGAACAACCGCACACTACTTCTCAAGGAGAAAGAAGAAGACCTTTGCTGGTGCAAAAACATGTGGACAACTTCATGTATGGACCGTCCAAAGATGATGTGTACAAGCTTCCCCACATGCTCTCTTGCTTCTTATCGGTTGGACCCGATGGTTATTTGAAGTAGCTGCACAATCGACCTTGAAATCCACACCGAGTGGATAGCCAGTTGGGAGAGCACACAGATTCCTGGCAATGCACGTAGAAATTGCCAGATTACGGTTTTAAATTTTCTAATCTCTCCTATCTCTATCGATATTTAAGCTGCTTTACAGATTTCTAAAGTCTCGTACAGCACTCCAGACCAAACACATTAATCTCGAATATCACCTCACACGTGATTGTTTCAATATGAAACTCATCAATGTTGTTTAGGTCCACACCGATTACCAATGTGCCAACTGATTTTTTCCAAAATTCTGAGCGGCAATATTAAATTAATTTTGGTCAACGACATGGAGGTAAAACATGAGTTAATCCACATCGGGAAATCATTTTTGCGATATTTTTCTTGAAGGAAATCCAAGAAGATGTATTTAAAGGTTTAAATTTACCTTTTTGCATTGTAGGGGGAGTAAATTCCAATCTGAAAAATACAAAAACATTGTAAAACCTCAAAAAGGACAAAAACAAGAGAAAAACAAAAATGAGTTTCCTGGCAAGAAAAAGGGAAAATGATAGTAAATTTATGGTTTGTCAAAACCTCTTTGAACTTAAAATGATAAATGATATGTGGCTCTATATTCAATGTATCGGTGGGCTCGCAATCATTTTAAAGTTTGCACAGGGCGATATAAACATATCAGACTGAAAGCCAGCTGGGAACCATTTATTGGCATATGGTATTGGTACCGAAATTTTGTTTGATAGTATGCCGAGGTTCTGAGATATGCGGTCTTTATGATTGTTTATCATCTAGGTATCATGGTTGAATCTTTTACCAAAAAAATAACCGGGACGCAAGTCTAGAACTTCTATGATAGCATACATACATGTAAATACTGCATACGACCACCAATAAGTCATAAAACATATAAAATTCACCTAATAAATAAGTGATAATATATCACAGCTTTTATGTAGGAGTTAAGTTCGTCTCTTTGTCGGTATGTTGGTACTAACCTGTTCACGGACTTACTCCTGTGCCCTGCATGCATCTGAAAATCAAGTTCCTCATAAATAAGTGATTTAATCACATAGGGCTTGTTTTCATGAAAAAGTAAGTGAGTATCTCACAATCTATACGTCAAAATAGATGATAAGTAGTACACTCACCGGTAAGATTTTCTTTTATGCTTGTCTTGAAACAGGAATGTGTCGTGAAGTGGATGAACACCAGTAAGTATAAATCATACATTAACCGTATCCCCTAACTGCTAGCACATCTGATAAGTTGAGGTTATAAGGACAACAATACCAATAATTGTTATAGGATACTTATCTAAATGCTAACTAATCCAACATCAAGTGTGTTTTGGCATGACCATATACTGATATGATTCTCTTACCCTCGAAATTCGCAAAAAGAATGTCTGTAAATATTTATTTGTTCCTTTTCATCTTTACACTTAACAATTGAAAAATGTCAAAAAGATTTTAGGTGAGTTTTAATTTAAATTTTATAAAAGCCAAAATGATTTTTCTTCTAGTTTATTTTTAATTGACCGATGTTGGAATTCGAGTCTATCCTACCTAAAATCCTGATTATAAGCCGGAAAACAATTGCATCTTTATAAATGGTCGAAGTTAACAAGCTTTGAATGCTAATTGATTAAAATTGAACAATCTTAAAACTCTTAAAGTATTGTCAGTTGGTAGTTGAATGAGAGTTGGTCTCATGTGTATCATTTGTTAATTCTGCTTAAAATTAATCTTCGTGAAATTTTCAAATGAAAATTTTCTAAGGTTGATTAAATCCCTAGTGGTTGTTCTCATTACGTGTTTAGCTTTGTTGTGTGTGCAGATGTGGCATCCAAGCAAGCTAAAGGCAAAGAGAACGAGTTTCAAGAAAAAGTTATGAGAGTAAAGACACGATATGAATGCAAGTCGTGGATCAAGAAGATCAATTCAGAGTTACCACAAGATATATTCAAGGGGGAGTTTGCTGATGCACCTCTTGACTGTGACACGTGAAGACATTTGAAGATCCGACAGTGTGTAGAACGAACCATCACGAGCAGCATCCAAGGAGGAGTTTATTGATGCATATTTGTGTCGATGCGACTTAGTTCGACTTAGTTCGGTTCGGTTCGGTTCGACTCAGTTTGATATTCACGCTGGAAGCTCATGGTCCGAAGCAGGCCATTACAAATGAAGACCGAAGGCCAAGCAACAGTTGAGGGGGGGTTTGTTGATACACTTTTGTGTTTGTCGTTGTTTCTTGTTACGTCAATAATTGTACGGTCTTTGTTTCTCGCATCTGTAAAGTTTGGGTCGTGTCGACCGAACCAAGATATCCTCCTATCTTGATTTAGTATGACGTTTAGTTTGTTTGTGTTGTAAAAAAGTTGCATGTGTGCATACTGTTAAGTTTTGTGTTTCTGATCTTGTTGTGTGTGCAGTATATCTATTAGCAGGGTTCCCCGAAGAACCACTTCTTCGTGCGAGTGAATTTTGGAGGTATTAACACAGGCGTTAGTACACCTCAGCAATCAAAACTTCAAACAGCATTTGTGTCAAACGTTAATCCCTTTCTACCTCAACCAGTTCAAACAAATCAATCTGCTGGTTCATGTAGTCAAACCTATGGTTAAGTATTTGATCCTAAAGCCTTTCTACCACAACCAGAAGTTGTTACACCTCAAGTTCCGCAACAAGCTTCTCAACAAGCTTTCTATGGTAACAACTTTCAACCTGCAAATCCTAATACCGTCAAACTTGATACATCACATCTTTCCAAGGTTAGTGTAGAAGTTGCTCAGGAACACATGGAACTTCTAAACACCATGGTTGTAGATTAGTCGCGGTCTAATTGGAAACATCAATTTGACTAATGAAGACTATCAACAAATAAACATAGATGAGATACAGTTGATGGATATTAAATGGGCATTTGCTAGTGCGGTTAGAAGAGCAAAAGACTACATGAGTAGAACTGGAAGAACAAGTTTGGAAAGCAAAAAAGACACAAAGTATGGATTTGATAAAGTTGTTGTTACTTGCTTCAACTATGGTGAAAAAGGTCACTTCAAACATGAATGTACTCGATCCAGCAAGCAAGGAAATCACAACCCTTTCCAAAATATATCACGGCCATCCAACACAACTCAAGTTAACAATGAACGAAGTATAGTACCTGTTAACAACCCAAACAACTCCAACTAGTCTGGGCCTTCAAACAACACAAACAGAGCATTAGTTGTTCAAGCAGATGAAGGATGTGATAGGTCAGTTCAGTTAGGAAACGAGAATCAAGGAGGAACTGCGTGTTATGCCAAGATAATCAATCAGATCAAACATGTTCACTGTATTGACTCTTTTGATGATGATGATAGTTCTGGGTATAATGGGAGTTCTGACGAGGAAAGCTCGAGTGTAGGTGGTTATGGATCTGATTCAAATGTCAGGGAAAGGATTGATTTTGAGGTCAATGGGTTACTGAAAGAAGCAAAGAAGATGAAAAGCCAAAAGTTTGGTTTGATAAGGAAAGCAGAAGTTACATCAAAGGAAATGGAGAAACTCTTTGCCAACAATGCATCCTTTACTCAGCATACTGCTTTCATGGCTAATGTTGCAGGTTCAACAAGTCAGGTAACATCCGACTCTCCTAAGATATGCAATGACTGTGCTGACTTAAAAACTAAATCTGAAACAACTAACAGTCATAATCAAAGCTTAGTAGTTGAACTGTCAAAATGCATTGATGCAATCTAGCTTTAACTCGAAATGAAAAAGAATTCAAATGTGTAATTGAGACTCTTAAGAAAAGCGTATCTGAGTTAACAAAAACAGTTTTGAACAAGCAAACAGGTATTAATAACTACATAAATATCTTTGAAGAAACGAAAAAGGAGTTAGCCATTGCCCAATGCGAGCATGATGCGATCAAGCTGAAATTGGAGCGTTACTCTAACTCCTGATATGTACTTGATCACATCATTGATGTTCAAAAACTTAAGGAGATGTCAAATGCATTGGGTATAATCGTGTCCACCCCCATTGAAACACAACTATGCCCAATTGCTTGATGAAGAGGAAATGCCATGCTTTGAACCATCTGTACCTCTTAATCCTAAAGAGTTTGCAGCTGGGTTAGGATTTAAGCTGGAGAGTTCCTCAGATATATCAAGAAAAATAGAGAACTCATCTTCAGTTGTTGATCAAAATCCATCTATAATAGATGAAGACGATTCATCAGATGATGAGTCAGACAAGATCGATCAAGATCAATTTCTTGATGAAAAGAAAGGGGTAGAAATTTATGCTACTATCGATGTGCAATCTGTTGCAAATCAAGGGAATGATCCTATCGAATCTGTCAAGGCAACTATGCCTACATTTTAAAACAATAATGTGTTGTATACGTTGATTGGTGAAGAGAAAATTTACTCAAACAAGGACTTTCCGATCAAAAATGTAAATCCAACTTCAATTGATCAAGTTTTTGAAAATTCAACAACCAATTTTTGAGAAATAAGAATCCAATCAAACCACGACCATTAATCGCTTCTAAAAATAAACAACAAGAAAAGCGAGCTGAAAAACCTAAGGTGTCAAAACCACAGGTTGAAGCTAAAGGCGCTCGCAACAAGAAAAATGGGAAGAATGTTAACTTTATGGGCTCAACTGGTACTGATAAAATCGAGACTTTTAAAAGTATGTCTTATATTGATTTTGTAAATCAAGTCAAGATTTTAAAACGTAATAGTCAAAACAATTACACCCAACACACAAATAGGTGTGAAGATGGACCAAGTACCTCTAGGCCTACAAGTTCAACATCAAGTCATCAGACGCCATCTCCTAAATTTGTTGAAAGGAGAACATGTTTTAAGTATGGAGAGTTTGGCCACATAATCAAAAATTGTACCAACCCAGCAAAACCCAAGTTTGTTGAAAAAGCCCCTCCTGAAAGGATTGCCAACGTTGATCTGTGTCACCTAAACAAGACAAACGTATTGTTAAGGAACAAGAATAAAAACAAAGACCAACACAAGTTAAAATAATTGAAAATGCATTAAAACCGGATGTTTTAGAAAAGAAACCAAGTTCATCGAGTTTGATAAAACTAGAAGAGTCTAGATTTGTAAATAATAGTCAATCTAGTAAACATCAACAATCTTGGAAACCTAAAACCGGTAATGTTTCAGGGGGAGGCACAAAAATTCCAAATCATCAAGAAATAGAAATCACATTTCTTGATGATAAGGGCTGTTACATCACTAGAGAAGGAATGGTTTCCCATGGTATTGTTAGTTTTAAAAAGATCAATTATGTTCATCAAATTGATCAGAATCTTTTGAGTGTTTCTCAAATTTGCGACAAGAAGTTCACGGTTCATTTTGATGATGCCAGTTGTTATGTGCTGAAGCCTGGTTTCAAGATTCCCAAAGAATGGATTCTCCTGTCAGCTCCAAGAATTAATGACTTGTATATTCTTGACATGAGCCAAGTTATTACTACGTCTGCACAAGTTACATGTTTTATCTCAAAAGCCACTGAAAAGGAGTCAATCTCTTGGCATAGACGAATGGGACACATTCACTTGAGGAAAATGAACTATTTGGTGAAAAACAATCTTGTGAATGGTGTACCAGTGAAGAATTTTCATCTACAAGATGTCAGTGTTTCGTGCCAAAAGGGAAAGCAAGCTCAAAAGTCTCATCCTACGAATAAAATAAAACACTTTAATATGCCACTGGAACGTCTTCATATGGACCTTTTTGTACCTATGAAACACAAAACTACCTTTGGCGATGCATATTGTTTAGTTGTTAGTGATGACTATTCAAGATTTTCGTGGGTGAATATGATGGCACACAAGAGCGATGTCCTTAAATCCTCAAGAATCTCCTCACTCTACTTGAAAATTTGTACAATTTGAAGATAAGGAGAATCAGAAGCGACAATGGCACAGAATTCAAGAACCATGTTATGGATGAGTTCTGTTCTTCTAAGGGCATTTTACATGAATACAATTCTCTTTACACTCTACAACAAAATGATGTCTCTGAGAGGAAAAATAGAACTCTTATCGAGACTGCAGGAACTATGTTAGTAGAATCAGAAATTCCTGTTCAGTTTTGGGGGAGGCTGTGGCTACTGCATGCTATACAATGAATAGAGTTCTTATGGTGAAAAGGTATGGGAAAGCATGTTTCGAATTGTTACATAAAAGGAAACCGGATGTGTCATTCTTAGAACCTTTTGGAGCTCCATGCACTATGATTGATCCACATGGTAAATTCGGTCCAAAGGCTATTGAAGGATTCTTTCTTAGATACGCTACTCCAAATTTCAGAGTGTGGAATTTGTCAACGAAAAAGATTGAGGAATGGGGTGAAGTTAAAGTTCAAAGATACATTGAATCATTAAGAGCTCCGGGTGCTCCTTGGATGTTTGACTACAATGGACTATTTGACTCCTTCAATCTGCCAACTTTTGATGATGCATCTGCAGTAGCTCAAATGCTACTTCAAAGTGATACTGCAGTTGACTCGTTATTAGTACGAACAATTATTGTGAACCCTCAAGTGTCTACTTCGGTTAATTATAATGTTTCATCAGAATATGATGAGTTCCATGATCCAAATGAAGCTGCTTCTACTCCGGTTCTAGGAATTTCTGATGTAAAATGTGCCCTTAGAAGAACAAAAGGTCATGCTTCTACATCTTCGTCAATTCCAGCCATTGATTGGTTGTTGATCTGAAATCAAATATTTGGGTATAAATTCTCGAGTTCCCGATGTTCCTGAAACTCGAATCCGTAATACTCATCCTCAGCAGATTATTTTAGGAGATGTCAAGAGTGGAGTGCAGACACGGAATCAGCTAAGGAACAACCAGAATGCTGGTTTGTATATGGCTATTTGAGAATCTGGGGAACAGAATGATTGGTCTTTTGCCTGCTATGTTTGCCAAGTAGAACCGAAATCTTGGAAGGAGGCAATGAAAGAAGACTGATGGGTTGAAGCAATGCAAGAGGAACTTCAGCAGTTTCAGAAATTGGGCGTGTGGAAATTTGTTGACAAGCCCGACAGCTACAAGAAGATTGGAACTAGATGGGTTTACAAGTGTAAGAAGGATAACCGAGGTGTTGTTGTGAGAAACAAAGCAAGATTGGTTGTCCCGGGCTTTAATCAGGTAGAAGGCATTCATTATAAAGAGGTTTATGCACCGGTAGCATGTCTTGAGGCCATAAGAATTTTCTTGGCTTATGCGTCCTACAAGAAGTTTACAGTTTATCAAATGGATGTGAAGAGTGCATTTCTTCATGGTATGGTTGAAGAAGAAGTATATGTTGAGCAACCGCCTGGTTTTGAAGATCCAATCCATCCTGACAAGGTTTGAATTCTGAACAAGGCATTATATGGTCTTCATCAAGCTCCACGGGCTTGGTATGAAACGTTGTCTTCCTATCTTCTCAATAATAGTTTTCGACGTGGATTGATCGACTGTACTCTCTTCATCATAGAAAAGAATAGGGATTTATTGCAGATATAAGTATATGTTGATGATATTATTTTTGGGTCTACAAACGAGAAAATGTGCAAAGAATTCGAGCAGGTGATGCAAGAGAAGTTCGAGATGAGCACCATGGGAGAAATGACTTTCTTTTTAGGTTTGCAGATTCATTAATCCAAGGAAGGGAACTTCATTCATCAAACCAAGTATGTTAGAGATATTCTTAAACGATTTCAAATGGAAGACTCGAAGCCTTTGGGAACTCCATTAGCTCAAAATCATGGGATTACTCCTGATGGAATGGGTCAACATGTGGAACCGTCTATTTATCGTGCTATGATCGGATCTCTTATGTATCTTACTGCTTCAAGACCCGATATAATGTACCTAACATGTCTTCTAGCTCGCTACTGGTCAAGTCCAAAATTTTTTCATTTGATGGCTGTGAAAAGAATCTTTCGTTATTTGAATGGTCGCCCAGACAATGGTCTCTGGTACTCTAAGGATGATAGGTTTGATTTGATAGCATTCAGTGATTCTTATCATGGCAGCTGCAAGATCGATGCCAAGTCAACATCAGTAGGATGTCAGTTCTTGGGAATCGCAGAGTCACGTGGCAGTGCAAAAAGCACACTTGTGTAGCTACTTCAACTTGTGAGGCTGAGTATATTTAAGCTTCTAGTTGCTGCTCTAAGGTTTTATGGATGCAACAGCAAATGCGCGACTACGATTTTGAATTTCTAACTACTATTTATGTTGATAACGAAGCTACCTTACAGATCACTCGTAATCTTGTACAAAACTTAAAAACCAAACACATTGAGATAAGTATCATTTCATACGAGATTGTTATGAAAAGAAACTTATCAATGTTTTTAAAATCCACATCGATCACCAACGTGCCAAGCTGTTTACAAAAGCTTTTGACAAATCACGTTTTGACTATCTTCTTTCGGTCAATGACATCAAGGTGAAACCCGAGTAAATCATCCTTAGCTAATCGTTTTCATAAATATTTTCTTCAAAACTAAAAATACAAAAAGATTTTTCATTTTCTTTTCTTTATATCGTAGGGGAGAATATTTCTAGAAAATAAAAACATAAGAAAATTCAAAAATACAAAAATATATCTTTTCTTTAGTTATGTATTTTTTTATTTACTTTCTACATTTAAGGGGGAGAAAATTTATAGAAAATACAAAAACATAAGAAAATAAAAAAATACAAAAATATGTCTTTTATTTAGTTATGTCTTTATTTATGTACTTTCTACATTTAAGGGAGATTAAATTTATAGAAAATACAAAAACAATAGAAAACCCAAAAATCAAAAATGAGTTTCTTGGAAAGATAAGATAAGATGATGATACACCAGTGATCTGTCAAAAACGGTTAATAACATAAAACAAAAATTGATAAGTAGCTTTACTAATGATGTATCTGTAGGCTCACAATCAGATTAACATGTGCATATTAATATAAACATAACGGACTGAAAACCATTCATTGGCATATGGTCTTGGTACCAAAATTTCATTTAATAGTATGCCGAGGTTCTGAGATATGCGGTGTTTATGCTTTCTTATCATCTTGGTATCATGGTTGAATCTTTTACCGAAAAATAACGGGGACGCAAGTCTAGAACTTCCATGATACCATACAAAATGTAAATACTGCATCAAGCATCAATAAGTGATAAAAATATCACATTCACCCAACAATAAGTGATAATATATCACAGCTTACTCCTGTGCCCTGCATGCGTCTGAAAATCAAGTTCCTCATCAATAAGTGATTTAATCACATAGGGCTTGTTCTAAATCAAAATAAGTGAGTATCTCACATCATATATGTTAAAACAGATGATAAGCAGTATACTCATCGGTAAGATTTTCTCTTGTACATGTCTTGATACGGGAATGTGTCGTGAAGTGGTTAAACACCGGCTAGTAACTATAATTCACACATTAAGAATATCTCCTAATCATGATTACAGCTGAAAAGTTGAGCTTATGTGGACAACAATACCAATAATCGTAGTAGAATACTTATTTATTTAATTTGATGTTCAAAACAAAATCTCGTTTTTAGCAAGATTAAAAGCTGCTATGATCTCTTACCTTGAAACCCAGAAAAAGATTGCTACTTTTGGTAGAATTTGTTCTTACCTGTTAATAGTTGTTTTAATTTACTCTGTTTTAAATTTAATTATCTTTGATTTAGCCAAAGTTGAAGCTCAAATGTTTTCCACAAAGATACGCCCTAAAAATCATTTGCTGTGATATCATAACTTCATAAAGTACTTTCTTACAACGGGGTAAACTTATTACAAAGAACAAAATCTGTTTAATATGCACATTTTCTAACTTGTGATTTGTGTGGATATGTCCAAAGATCTAACAGGTCAACGAGAAACCTAAGGTCCGCAAAGAACTAATGTTCTAGTTTGGAAGAACCTGGACTTGTACGAATCAGAGGTTCCTCGTAATGTTGCTAGGTGTTGGTACTATATAAACAGACATGCACTTCTCAGTTTAGTGACACTAGAGAGAGACACAGAGGCACAAGAGAGAGAGCACAGAGAGAATATCCTGAGTCTGTATGAACATTGTTTGTATGTGTTTGTACTAGCTCTCTTCATTTAATCAAGATACTGAATCTTTGGTTGACTTGTGTTTGCTACTTTGCGTTGGTTTACGTATTTACGTGGATTCCGCACTCGTATGTGTGTTAGATAAACAAGGAAGTAGGTTATCTTGATCCTCCAAGTGGACCTACATATATCTCTGGAAGTCAACATGTTCAGCAAGAATAACCCGGTTTATGCTAGGTAAAAATACTCTTCTCAAAGGACTAGCATACCCCAAGAAAAACCCCTCTAGAGACTTAGCTCCGAATTTAACATCTGGGTCAATGATTGTCCACGAAGATCCAAACGGTGCTAGAAACTCAAAATTTCGTTTCGTTGATTAAGCAACTCAAAGCATGTCTTCTTATGAGCCTTGACTGTAAATACTCGATTAAGCGTGTAAGAAGAAGAGGCAACTGCTTCGCTCCAAAAACTGCCAGGTAATTTAGAATATGCAAGCATTGTGCGTGTTGTTTCAGTAAGAGTTCGGTTCTTTCGTTTAGCAACTCCATGGTGTTGCAGAGTATAGGACACACCGAATTCATGATGTATTCCTTTGGCGTGGCAAAAGTCTTCCATTCTTTTGTTTTTGAACTCAGTACCATTATCGCTACGAATCCATCTTATCGGTAAATGGTACAAATTCTCCAACTTTCTGAAAAGAATCATTAGATTTTCAAACGTCTCGTCTTTTCTTTGCAGAAATAGAAACCATGAAAATCTTGTGTGGTTGTCAGTCAGAACAAGACAATATAGATCACCAGATATGCTTTTAACGTTTACTGGCCCAAATATATCCATATCTAACCTCTCAAGTGCCAGCTTAATAGAGTTCAAAAGTTTCTTGGGTGAGATTTCTGGTGCTTCTTGCCCTTTTTACAGCTGATACAATCATGACTCAAGTGGAAACTCTTATGATTCACACCTTCCACCAGATTGTTGTGTACCAGATAATTCATCTTCTGTAAATGGATATGCCCCATCTTTCGATGTCATAAGATCGAATACTTTTCTGTAGCCTTTGAAACAAAACATTGAGCCGATTTTGTAGTAGTGAATACGACGCTCATGTCAAGGACATAGAGATCATTTTCTCGTGGGGCGCCCATGAGGATCCACTCCTCGGGAATTTTGAATCCCGGCTTCAGAATTAAGCTTTCTTTATCTGTAAAGTGAGTTGTAAACTTCTTATCGCAAATTTGTGAAATGCTTAGCAAGTTATTCTCTGATTCGGCGATGTAGTTGACTTTGTCAAAAGATGTGAGTATTCCCTCTCCAAATATTCGTCCTACTTGAGTACCCGCAAACCTTACATAGCCTCAACGTATTGATTTCACATCGTAAAGCAAGGCTAGCATTCCTGTCATATGTCAAGAAGCTCCATGTAGAAATGATCGAACTCGGGAGCCCTTCACATGTAATTAAACAGTTATTTAAACAGTGAAACCAAAGCCTTCTCTATCTTGGGTGGGTTTAGGATATCAATATTTGGTCCACTAATTTCATCTTTGACTTTAACATCCTGTCCAACCTTTGACTCATATTTAACTTATGATTTTATTAGAACTGGTGTTGTTTTCTCTGCTGCACAAGATGGTTTAGATTTAACCACCCAAGTTTTTGTTTTCATAAATGCCTTTTTAGGATAGAACTTTGAATCCTTTTGTTCATTTTTAGTTGACGATTCACCAACTTCAAATTTTGAATAATTGAAAGTTGTTTGTCACACCCTCAATTTCCACTTGCGGAGTATTACCGCGAGGCGTGTGATCAAACAAGAATCTCAGACACAAGCAATGTCGAATGACTCTATATGATTTATTTAAATGTTTTCCAAAAACATTTATTGTAAACATGCATAGTCATTTTCAAAGTTCCAAGTTTTCAAAGTTTAGTGGAAGCATTAGAATAAAGTAACGGGCGCCAACATAAACGCCAAAACCAAAATCCCAAAAATAATAGTTAATAAAGACTCGATAAAAATGCCTTGATCAAATGCAAAGTGAGTGCACCTAGCGCTCCTAGCGTCCTGAGAAACATGTAAAGAAACAAGTGTCAACATTAAAGAAGAGTTTGTTCACATGTTTTATAAATTCACAAGTTCGGTTTAAAAGATTGTTTTCCCCCGTTATCCCTAAGCTGGGATAACGACATAGTTCCATTATTCCTAACTTGGAATAATAATGTTGGTTCGTAAATAAGTTCAATGTTAACATGTAGGTAGCGAGCCTAAAGTTACGTCATGTAAGAGTTCGCGATCGAAGCTGACTGTTGTTGCCTCTGTGTTGCCAGGTCTATCACTGACCATGGCGAAAGTTAGGCCAAATTAATCACCCGTTGACCATTCCCGGTAGGCTACCGCGACTAGCTCGGGTGGGGCTTGTCGGGCCCAGTAGTGCTACTATAATTTCCCCGTAATCTAACCCAATACTAACGATCCGAGAGTTGGTTGAGGACTTCCATTTTAACACTACTTAGTGACCATAACATACATTAACATTAACTTAGTTACCAAATAGTTAACGGTGTTAATTTCGCATATGTATGCATGTTTCTCCCCCAGTTGTTCAAAACCGGATAAAATAGGGGCCGTGAACTCACCTTAAATTGCTCGGTTAGATAAACGCAAAAGAAGCAAATGATGGAACCGCTAATCGCGTCCTAACATGTCAACCGATTCAAAGTTAGTGTGTGAACACACTGACACAAAACCCTACGCATAACTAACACACAGTACGGCACACGTAATAACCAATTCGAAACCATAATCATGCATGCAAAGTATCACCATAAAAAATAACGACCAAATCAACTTGTCATAAACACAGGATAACTTATACAACACTTAGATACACACAAACGCAAGTTATCATGTTTCAGCTTGTACACTCATAACTGGGCTGTTTTCGAGAATTTTTATAAAATAGTTCCAACGTTCCACAAATTCCAATTTTTTACAGGAGGTGTCAATTAGAATATAGAATTTTGTCTCAAATTTTCAAATCCTAAATCTTTACCAATTATGTATAAACATTTATATACTAGGCTGCAGTCAGATTCGTCGCTTTCTGACTGCAGTCCACGAGAAAAATCATTTAAAAATCATCGTTCATCCGATTAACAAAATTCCAGCGCGAGATTTTCGAAAACTCCTGTCTCCAGTTACTTTACAGATTTGGTGACCTAACCCATACAGACTATGAGATCCGACTCGATAAACAACCTGAATATTCTGCAGAATTTACGCAGCGTCAGCTGCTACACTAAATGACCATTTAAAAATAGCAAACGACCTCAGAAAAATATGAATCCGGCGCCATTTGAAGCATTTTTAAAAATACAAGTTATAGGTTTCAGAAAATCCACTTTTCGATAAATAATGATCAGGTTACAGTGAACTGAAGTTGGCTGTAAATGTCAATCAGCTTACTGTTTTCGACTTTATCGCATTCGAACATGTGTAAGCAGCCATGACGCTTAGTTGTATCGATTAACAGCAGGTTAACATGTCAAATATCATCTAATAAATCAGTATCCATGCAAACCCTAAGCATATATCATGACCTTTATAGATAAAACGCAGCCTATGATTTCAATACTAAAACATATCATCACAACCGCAAGGATTCGCATATTCATCCGAACTAATCATACACCACAACACTTTTTCATAATAATATCATACAAGCACATAATCATGATCAAGACTACACAAAACCTAGTGTTAATCGTAATACAATTAAACCCTAACCTTGAAACGATGACAATTAGCGAACCGGGACAAGCTTGGAATCGATCCGAGGGTGTAGGGCTGTTTGCGCGACCGAGAGGGGGGGGGGTGCTGCCGTCGCACACCACAAGGGGAAGAGTTTTAGGGTTTGCTATTTTCTGAACACCCCATGCATACATACGTATACATAAGGTGCAAGGGGGGCGGTTTGGGCTTGTCCTTGGGCTGCAAGGGTGGGGTGGCGGGTTCGGTTGGGTTCGCAAGGGGTGTGGGTGGCGGGTTTGGTTGGGTTCGCAAGGGGGTGTGGGTGGCGGGTTGGGCTTGTGTGGTCACAAGGTCGACACGTTCTGCGGCTCCGTTCGGTTTGGCTATTTATTTATTTATTTTTTTACAATTCGATAACACAAGGGTTATAACTAATAAATCGCGAAATCAAAGCGTGATACAATAATCTACAAGCGTCTAATAACATATAGCACGTAATTCAGATATAACTCGTTAGAATTTCCAAACATTGTGTATTCCCTAAATACTAAAGTTAGCGTAGTTATTGCGAGCGCGAAATTTTAATTCTCCGAATTAAATCAGCGTAGGAATGAATAACAATAAAGTAGCGCGTTTAAGATACCTGAGAAGCCGGGATGTCACATTATCCCCATGTTGAAAGAATTTTCGTCCAGAAAATTGAGTAAACGTGGTTTAGAATGCAATGCACGAAATTTCAGTTTGTTAGAATGGTACAAGGAAATCCCAGGCTGTCATATCATCCTCATGTTGAAAGAATTTCGTCCTGAAATTCAGTTGGCGGTAACATCAGATTGCTGCTCAGCTGCAAAAAAGGTGTGGATATTTGCTTTTCATTTGGTCATCTCTTTCCCACGTGAACTCCACTCCACGCTTAGAGTTCCAACGAACCTTGACGATCGGTATCTTGCTGTGCCTTCGAGTCTTGGTCTCACGGTCCATGATCTCCATAGGTTGTTCCACAAAATGCAGTTGCTCATCCACTTGAATCTCATCCAATGGAATGACTAGGGTCTCATCTGATAGACACTTCTTCATATTGGACACGTGAAAAACGTTGTGAACTCCACTGAGTTTGGCAGGAAGGTCTAACTGATAAGCTACGGGCCCAATACGTTTCGAAATCACAAATGGGCCTACGTACCGTGGATTTAGTTTACCTCATTTCCCAAAACGAATTACACCCTTCCAGGGTGACACTTTTAGTAGGACGCGGTCACCTACTTGTAATTCGAGCGGTTTGCGTCGTTGATCAGCGTAACTTTTATGTCGATACCGTGCCGCTGCCATGCGGTTTCTGATTTGCACAATCTTTTCAGTAGCCTCAAGTATCAACTCAGGACCTGTGAGTTGACTGTCACCGACTTCTGCTCAACAGACCGGTGATCCACATTTGTGACCGTATAATGCTTCAAACGGTGCTGCCTGAATACTCGTATGGTAACTGTTGTTATACGAGAATTCCACTAAAGGCAGATGGATTTTCCAACTGTTCCCGAAGTCTACCACGCATGCCCTAAGCATGTCCTCCAAGGTCTGAATGGTCCTTTCACTTTGACCATCCGTCTGAGGGTGGTAAGCTGTGCTCATATCTAAGCGTGTACCCAACGCTTTCTGAAGTGACCGCCAAAAGTTGGACGTGAAACGAGCATCTCTGTCTGAAATGATGGACGTTGGCACCCCGTGCCGAGAAACTACTTCCTTAATGTAGATGTGAGTCAACTTATCCATCTTATCTGTTTCTTTGGTCGCTAGGAAGTGTGCAGACTTAGTTAGACGATCCACGATCACCCAGATGGTATCGCAACCACCCGGAGTTCGCGGTAGGTTAGTGATAAAGTCCATCGAGATCTGATCCCATTTGCACACAGGGATCTTAGGTTGTTGAAGTAGCCCTGATGGCTTCTGGTATTCCACCATGACTTTCGCACAAGTCAAACACTTGCCCACGTAGGTGGCTATATCCGCTTTCATGTTGGGCCACCAGTACGCGGCTTTAATGTCTTGATACATCTTATCCGAACCAGGATGGAGAGAATATCGGGATTTGTGAGCGTCGTCCATAACTAGCTTTCTGAGGTTTCCGTAGCGAGGTACCCATATCGATTTATGAAATACTGGGTACCATTGGGTTTCACTTCCCAATCGCGTTCCATCTTTCCCACAGATTCGGCCTTGATGATCTCTTCCCTAACTGCTTCTAGCTGCGCGTCCCGTATCTGTTCGGGTAACCCAGAATGAATTGTGAACTGTAGTGCTTGTACCCGACGAGGTTTCAAGTGCTCCTCCGACTAAGGACATCAGCTACCACATTAGCTTTACCCGGGTGATATTGAATGGCACATTCATAATCGTTTAGGAGTTCGACCCAGCGACGCTATCGCATGTTCAACTCCTTCTTGTCAAAAATATGCTGGAGGCTCTTGTGATCTGTGTAGATTGTGCACTTGGTTCCATATAGGTAGTGTCTCCAAATCTTAAGTGCAAACACAACTGCTCCCAATTCCAAGTCATGTGTTGTGTAGTTCTTCTCGTGGACCTTCAACTGTCGAGATGCATACGCGATGACCTTATCACGTTGCATGAGCACACATCCCAATCCCTGAATGGATGGGTCACAATATACCACAAAATCATATGTCCCCTCTGGCAAGGACAAAATGGGCGCACTTCAAAGCTTCTGCTTCAGTAATTGAAATGTTGCTTCCTGTTTGTCACCCCAAGCATACTCGGTGCCCTTCTGAGTGAGAGTGGTAAGTGGTTGTGCGATCTTGGAAAGTCCCTCGATGAAACGTCTGTAGTAACCAGCCAAACCCAAAAATTGGCGGATCTCTGTCGGTGTCCTGGGTGCTTCCCAGTTCTTGATAGCATCGATCTTGGCGGGATCAACGTGTATACCCTTTTCATTCATGATATACCCGAAGAACTGAACTTCTCGAATCCAGAAATCACACTTCGAAATTTGGCATATAGTTTCTCCTGTTGAAGTAGTTCCAGCAATAACCGCAGATGCTCAGCATGTTCTTCTTCACCCTTAGAGTAGATGAGTATATCATCGATGAACACCATGACAAACTTGTCGAGATACGGCTTACACACACGGTTCATGAGGTCCATGAACACCGCGGGTGCATTGGTGAGACCGAAGGGCATGACCAAGAACTCGTAATGGCCATACCAAGTGCGAAATGCCGTCTTGGAGATATCCTCCTCCCTGATGCGTAGCTGGTGATAACCGGACCGTAGATCAATCTTGGAGTAGTAGTTTGACCCCTGAAGCTGGTCGAAAAAATCATCGATGCGAGGTAAGGGGTACCGGTTCTTGACGGTAACCTTATTGAGTTCCTTGTAGTCGATGCACATGCGGAAGGTCCCTTCCTTCTTCTTGACAAAAAGGACCGGAGCTCCCCATGGCGAAGTACTGGGTCAGATAAATCCTTTTTCCAACAATTCCTGAAGACAGCTCTTGCAGCTCTGCTGGAGCTAAGCGGTACGGGGCCTTGGCGATAGGAGTCGCATGGCTTGCCAATTCGATTTCAAACTCTACTTGTCGATGTGGTGGAAGACCGGGTAACTCCTCTGGAAACACATCGGGAAAGTCACGGACGATGGGGATATCTTTAATCCGCTTCTCGTCCTTAGACTGCTCGGTGACCAGTGCAAGCAAAGTAAAAAAGTTCTTCTTCTGAAGATACTTCTAAGCTTGCATGTAAGAGATGATGTTCGTGATGATGCCTGCCTTCTCGCCTTGCACCATCAAGACTTCGTCATTAGAGAGCGGAATACGGATAGCTTTCTTGAAACAGAGAACTTCAGCTCGGACGTCGGATAGCCAGTCCATTCCGGGTACCACATCAAAACTACCCAGAGTAGTTGTCATCAGATCAATGGCAAAGGTGTGACCCACGAGTTTAAGTTGACAGCCGGTCACTAGATGAGTCACATCTACAGATTTACCATCGGCTAGTTCAATGACGTAAGGGGTCTTTAGGGGTTTAGGTATGAGATTTAGGTTCTTCCTAAAAGAATCAGATATAAAACTCTTATCCGCACCCGTATCAAAAAGTACAGTAGCAAAATGATCGTTAAGTGGAAACTTACCGGTGACCACATTCGAGTCGTTTCGGGCCTCCCCACGGCTTAGCGTGAATGCACGTCCTTTGGCATCTCTTGTGCCACCATTTCCATTATTGCCATTATTGTTATTGTTGTTATTGTTATTCCCACCATTCTTGTTGTTGTGAAGTTGCGGGCCGTCTCGCTTGAAATGGGCAGTGCTACCGCACTCATAGCATCCCCGATTATTACCCTGCTGTTGACCCTGGTGCTGGTTCTGATTCTGTCGGGACATAATCTCCCCACGACAATCCTTTGCCGCTTGTCCTGCTTTGCCACATCGTTGGCAGCGATTTCCAGCGCAAGGGCCGTGATGATGGAGGTTACAACGATTACTTTGCGGCGTTCGACCCGCATAGCCGCTCGAGTTCTGGATGTTGTTGGCAGACTGATTGTTGTGACCCCGATTGTTGTTGAAGTTGTTGGGGCTGGGCTGATGAAGACTGCCGAGCAGGTGAGTCTTCAAATTTACTTTTGTTGTCAGGGACAATTTCAGTCGCACCTCTAGGTAGCAACTTCCTTTGCTCCACCGCCTTATCGGTGAGTTTATGTGCCAGCCTAATCGCTTGTTGCTCCGTTGTAGGGTTGCTAGACATTACCATGCCCTGTATGTCAGGGACCAGGCCCCCAAGATAAAACTCAAGTCGTTTAACGACGGTGTTAGCCAAATCGGGACAAAGGAACACCAGATCATGATGTCTTGCCGTGTACGCTTCAATTTCTGACCCGACCATCTTGTGGTTCCATAACGCTTGTTCCAATTGCTGAACTCTGTCCCGCGGACAGTATTCCTCCTTTATTAGAGCTTTGAACTCGGTCCAGGATATTGCGTTCTCCACAGCAAGCCCACGCGTTTGGACTTGTGCGTTCCACCAGGTTAATGCCCCATTTCCAACGTCGAGGCAGCATACTTGACCTTATTAGCTTCAAGGCAATTGCATTCAAAAACCGATTCAGACTTTTCGACCCAACGGACCAGTCCTATGGGTCCTTCAACTCCCGTGAACTTGCTCGGTTTCACATCCAGGAACATCTTGTAGGGGTTAAGACCCCCTCCTGAGGATAGAGGATAGGTAGTCAGCGAGAATGTCTACAAGCCAAACTATTAGATTTTCCCATGAAAATTTAATAATGGTTACCTGCTGGTGGGTTAGGAACACCTGCCAGAGCAGCATTCACGTGTTGTTGGATTAAAGCGGCCAATTCTTCAGCTGACATGTTGAGATTTCCGTGACGACCGGTTGCCATTTCAGATCTTCGCAAGACAACACAAACACACACCGATAAGTATATATCCAATATAGTTATCATATTCCACACTTCACTGATCACACAATTTATGTCAACCCAAGAAATTAAACAATCAAAAGGAACATTCGATTAAATAAATTGTAATGTCTCACAAAATGCCAACCAAACATATCAGTTTAATTATAAAATTTCCAAGTTCAAACATAAGTGGAATCAAACGAACTAAAGGAAACAAAACGGAGATTGGCGAAACGAGTTAGTCATCTATGTCTCCATCTCCCAAGTCGCTATCACTGCCATCTTCCTCTTCAGTGTTTTCAGCTTCAGCAGCTGGGTCCTGTTCCGGCTCTTCTTCCTCCGGATCCTCCTCCGGGTCTTCCTCTGGATCCTCCTCTTCGTCTTCTACCGGCGCTGGAGGGGTCGGTGCTGGTGCGGGTACTGGGATAGGTGATGCTTGGTTCTGCTCCAGTTCATGAATCCTCCAACTGGACTCAAGAACTCTGTCTTCGAGCCATTCAGCCCTCAGCTGTTCAGCACGAAGGTCCTTAGCTAAAATGCTTCGAACTCTCTTATTCTCATCTTGCTCTTCCTCGAGCTCTTCAGTTTTACCAGTCAGCTGACGTATCAGCCATCCCTGTGCTTCGATAGTCTCTTGCATTCTCTCCAGCTGTTCCTGTTGTTTCCTTAGCACAGCTCTAAGTAGATCGTCCCCCACTTCTGAAGAGTTGACCGGTTTGACCGGTACAGCGGTGGTTGGACGGGAGGATGACTCCCCTCCTAGAGCGAGTCTTTTCCTGGCAGCTGAGCGTGTCTCCATGCCACGAGGTGGTGAGGGTTCGACCATCGGTGCCTTCCCCGGCGCCCTTGATTGTCGAGATCTGTCGGATGATGATGATGACATAGCCTGCTGGGTTGGTGTAGTTAGTTACGAGCTACATATATCACAATATATATATATATATATATATATCACATAGAACAATTGTAGTATAACACATATCAAGATATCACAGTTAGGTGCCAACTAAGTCTAGTGTCGTGTAACAGTTATAGTTTAGGTCTACTTTAAATGCAAACCTGGTTCTCTATAGCTAGAGGCTCTGATACAAATCTGTCACACCCTCAATTTTCACATACGGAGTATTACCACGAGGCGTGTGATCAAACCAGAATCTCAGACTCTAGCAATATCAAACGACTCTAAATGATTTATTTAAACATTTTCCAAAAACATTTATTGTAAACATGCATAGTCATTTTCAAAGTTCCAAGGTTTCAAAGTTTAGCGGAAGCATTAGAATAAAGTAACGGGCGCCAACATAAACGCCAAAACCAAAATCCCAAAAATAATCGTTAATAAAGACTCGATAAAAATGCCTTGATCAAATGCAAAGTGAGTGCACCTAGCGCTCCTAGCGTCCAGAGAAACATGTAAAGAAACAAGTGTCAACATTAAAGAAGAGTGAGTTCACAGGTTTTATAAGTTCACAAGTTCGGTATAAAAGATTGTTTTCCCCCGTTATCCGTAACCCGGGATAACTACATAGTTCCATTATTCCTAACCAGGAATAATAATGTTTGTTCGTAAATAAGGTCAATGTTAACATGTAGGTAGCGAGCCTAAAGTTACGTCACGTAAGAGTTCGCGATCGAAGCTGACTGTTGTTACCTCTGTGTTGCCAGGTCTATCACTGACCATGGCGAAAGTTAGGCCAAATTAATCACCCGTTGACCATTCCCGTTCGGCTACCGTGACTAGCTCGGGTGGGGCTTTTCGGGCCCAATAGTACTACTATAATTTCCCCGCTATCTAACCCAATACTACCGATCCGAGAGTTGGTTGAGGACTTCCGTGATTAAGCTACTTAGTGACCATAACATACATTAACATTAACTTAGTTACCAAATAGTTAACGGTGTTAATTTCGCATAACATAAAAGATTGAGTTGTAGAGCGTATACATGTTTCTCCCTTGTTGTTCAAAACCGGATAAAATAGGGGCCGTGAACTCACCTTAAATTGCTCGGTTAGATAAACGCAAAAGAAGCAAATGATGGAACCGCTAATCGCGTCCTAACATGTCAACCGATTCAAAGTTAGTGTGTGAACACACTGACACAAAACCCTACGCATAACTAACACACAGTTCGGCACACGTAATAACCAATTCGAAGCCATAATCATGCATGCAAAGTATCACCATAAAAAATAACGACCAAATCAACTTGTCATAAACACAGGATAACTCATACAATACTTAGATACACACAAACGCAAGTTATCATGTTTCAGCTTGTACACTCATAACTGGGCTGTTTTCGAGAATTTTTATAAAATAGTTCCAACGTTCCAAAAATTCCAATTTGTTTACAGGAGGTGTCAATTAGACTGTAGAATTTTGTGTAAAATTTTCAAATCCTAAATCTTTACCAATTATTTATAAACATTTATATATTAGGCTGCAGTCAGATTTGTTGCTTTCTGACTGCAGTTCACGAGAAAAATCATTTATAAATCATCGTTCATTCGATTAACAAAATTCCAGTGGGAGATTTTTGGAAACTCCCGTCTCCAGTTACTGGACAGATTTTGTGACCTAACCCCATTCAGACTATGAGACCCGACTCCATAAACAACCTACAAATTCTGCAGAATTTACGCAGCTTCAGCTGCTGCACTAAATGACCATTAAAAATAGCAAACGACCTTAGAAAATATGAATCTGGCGCCATTTGAAGCGTTTTTCAAAAATACACGTTTTAGGCTTGAGAAAATCCACTTTTCGATAAATAATGATAAGGTTACAGCCAACTAAAGTTGGCTATAAATGTCAATCAGCTTACTGTTTTCGACTTTATCGCATTAGATCATGTGTAAACGGCCATGACGCTTAGTTGTATCGATTAACAGCAGGTTAACTTGTCAAATATCATCTAATATATCAGTATTCATTCAAACCCTAAGCATATATCATGATCTTTATAGTTAAAACGCAGCCTACGATTTCAATACTCAAACATATCATCACAACCGCAAGGATTTGCATATTCATCCGAACTAATCATACACCACAACACTTTTTCATAATAATATCATACAAGCACATAATCATGATCAAGACTACACAAAACCTAGTGTGAATCGTAATACAATTAAACCCTAACCTTGAAACGATGACAATTAGCGAACAGGGACAAGCTTGGAATAGATCCGAGGGTGTAGGGCTGTTTGCGCGACCGAGAGAGGGGGAGGGGTTGCTGCCGTCACACACCACAAGGGGAAGAGTTTTAGGGTTTGCTATTTTTTTGAACACCCGATGCATACATACGTATACATAAGGGACAAGGGGGTGGTTTGGGCTTGTTCTTGGGCCGCAAGGGTGGGGTGGCGGGTTAGGTTGGTTCGCAAGGGGGTGTGGGTGGCGGGATGGGCTTGTGTGGTCACAAGGTCTGCACGTTCCGCGGCTCGGTTCGGTTCGGCTATTTATTTATTTATTTATTTTTACAATTCGATAACACAAGGCTTATAACTAATAAATCGCGAAATCAAAGCGTGATACAATAATCTACAAGCGTCTAATAACACATAGCACGTAATTCAGATATAACTCGTTAGAATTTCCAAACATTATGTATTCCCTAAATACTAAAGTTAGCGTAGTTATTGCGAGCGCGAAATTTTAATTCTCCGAATTAAATCAACGTAGGAATGGATAACAATAAAGTAGCGCGTTTAAGATACCTGAAAAGCCGGGATGTCACATTGTTGGTTTCACATCTTTGTTGGATTCGTTATTATTCTTTAAAAACTTGTTTTTGTATAATCTCGGGGGCTTTTGTTTCATATTTTTTGTAGGTTTCTTCACGCTTAAGCAGGTTTTGGTTTTTTCAAGGACATCGTCGTACAATGTACCAGACTTTGTGGCATATGTAGCATCTCCTGCTATCATTCTCACCAAAGGAACCCAAGCTTGTTCATGGTGTTTCTTTTCTACATGAAATTCATCATTTGATTGTTCTTTAGTCAAACTTTCTTTCTCATTAAAAGTACTTGATCAAAAAAAAATTAAATTTTCTTTTTGTAATTTGGTTTTTGAAACCTATTGCTATTTTTCTTCCTGTCAAAACTTAAACCAATCCTTTTATTTTCAGGATAATCCCTTCCCTTTCGATGGCAATTATTTAAAAATTTCTTTGGTTTTGAATAGTAAGCTGAATTTTGCTTTCAAGATCAAAAAGCCTAACTTCAACCAATTTGAACAATTTATCAACTCTATCTAAATTCACATTCTGAATCAGAAATTCCTCATTAGAATACAGTTCGTCCGATCCATTTATTTTGTAAACTATCACATTAGAATAATCATTTAGACTATTTTCCAAAGTTGAAATGTAATACTTATGAAAAATTTCTTCATTTTCAGAACGAGGGCTTGATTCCGTCTTTTCCAAATTTGACTCGGCACTTTCAAAATCAGTGCTTTTATATTCATTTACTAAAACATTTTTGACAATGTTTTTCACAACATCTGACTGGCATTCATAAGTCACATCAATGTTTTCTGGCAGCTCGTCTTCTTTTTGTTTAGTTTTTAGCTTTAAATTGAGCACCTTTTCCACCCCATCTGGATATTAGCTTAATTGTTTCACATTGGGGTGGAGATTTATTATACCCCAGACCTTTGTTTTGTTTTTCAGTTTCATTATCTTCCTTTTTGGTTTTCTCTATTTGTTGTGTAAGAATATGATCAATCACGTAAGAAGACGTTGAGTAACTAATCAACAATTTGTTGACTCGTTCAAACTCATTCTTTATGGTTTCAAGTTCAGTTTTAAGCTTACCAATGGTATCTATGTGAATATTAATTGTCATTTGTTTATCCATTCCTGTAGCTTTTAGCATTGATTTTATTGCCATGTCCTCTTCACTAACTCCTTGAAATTACTAAGTTTATCATAAGAAACTTTGGTGTCTCTTAAGTCACTTGACAAGTTAATAGTTTGTTTTTTAAGTTTTTAAATTTTAAATCCTTTTATGAGCACTCCTTGCATGGCTCCAAGAATTTCGTGCATGGTTTCTCAACTTATTTGATTACAACCTTAACCTCTTCTTTAATCAACTCATTGACTGACTTTTTCACTTCATGACTCTCCTTAGAAACTACCTCTTACAACTGAGCCATCATGGCTTTGTCAACTATTTCCTTCAAATTTTCACCGTTCATATAACACCTCAGAAATTTATGTCGAATTATATGATGAAACGTGTCAAGTTAACTCTCAATTAAGCCACATTGATGGACGAGAGGGACTAATCTGCTAAAGGAATTAATGTGGAGGGCCTATTTATCTCAACATGCCATTTTATTGGCCTCTGAGTAACTATCACGGACCGCAAGCCTTATGTGCTTACGGACTGTAAGTATGTGATAATATTATAGCTGTAAGGCGGTTGCGGACCGTAAGCCTTTAGTGTCTATGGACCGTACGTAATTCAAAACCATGGGTGTGAAAGAAGGCTTACGGACCGTAAGCCTGGGCCCTTACGGTCCGTATGACTCGGTGCTGGCTAAATCATTTGTAGACCAAGGCAGTTTGCATTTACTACCATGTATTCCGCATTCTGCCACTTTTGCTCAGTTTCTAACACCTATTGTCATAATCCTACAACACCTCTTCAACTATAAATAGAGAACAATGTGTGCCTCATTCCTTGCTCATTCTCATTTCTTCTTCTTTATTACTCTTAGAGTGTTTCCTGGCCAAAGGAAGCCCCTAAATGAATTCTTATTCATATTGGATAACTAGTAAGTGTTCCTTCTCAGTTCATTTCATTTATAGGCTAAGTATTTAGCCGAAAGTCAAGCAAATTGACTTTTGCTTTAACTTTCAGTTAAGACCATTATGGTCCAGCCATTATTTGAATTAAACATGGCTACGTGGTCATAATAAGGTAGGTGATAATCCCTAGAGAGGGCACATCCTGAAGATCACGTTAAGTTGGTCAAATGATGGGTCAAAGTTATAATAAAACAAAAGTCATATTTTAGGGAAAGCTTATAGATTGTGCTTATAAACATCTAAAATCATATTTTTTACATTATATCAGTCGCTATAACATATTAGAACATATCTAAATATATTCAGCCCGTCATTTCTAGTTTATTTGCTAGGTTTGCAACCGAAAGTTAAGTAGTTTGACTTCTGTTTTGACTTTCGATTCTGACCCGAATTAGCCATGTTAGCTAGTAATTTAAGTTGAATTATGATCGTATTTATTTATAGGATAACTCTCTAAAGTTATATTATGTGATCATAATCAATTGTCGGGTTTTATGCAAGTTCTTATATTATGCCATAAAAATGTCAATTTTGCCCTTTTGTGCATAAATTGGTTTTAAATCATAATGAACATATAAAACGTAATACCTACTGATTTGGTAACTTAATAATCGTGTTTTGGCATAATGAACTTGACATTGATTCATCCAATCACCCGATACCGCCTATGCGCGTATGGTTGACTTATTTAACTTAGTTTATATAAGTTTTTCGAATTGGGTCAAATTCTTTCAAATTCATTCATAATCAGAATGTATTGTTGTTTGCCCCATATTATACAAGTCCTAGTACTTGTGAGGGTTCAAACCACATTCTATCCGGTCACCGCTTAATCTAGCAAACCGTACCGTTTTCTTTATATTATAATTAACCGGTCCAAGTCATATGACTTGAATAAGACCTGTTAACATTCTAATGTGTTATTATACCATTTAATCCAAATAAGGGTGTCCAGTAAATTGCAACCTTGTTAGTTGTTTTGTTTGAATGGTTATGCTTATATTTATTTATCTTTGGATTTTAAAGATTTAAACAGGTAAATACTCTTAACCTATTTACCCTATATGGGCTTGGGATACGGTATATTATTACTGCATGGTCGGGTAAGGGATCAATAACCTATGTGTCGGGAATCCAAATAACCCTTTTTAATTCGTATTTCTTGATAAATTTAAACATTGGGGGTTAATACGACCATGTCATGGATATCCTCGGCTCATTTAATTGCAAATAGCCACGACCTAAGCACAGGGTGTAGGCATACACCTGACAGATGCTAATGCTATAATAAAA
Organism: Scalesia atractyloides; assembly: GCA_947069175.1. Lineage (NCBI taxonomy): Eukaryota > Viridiplantae > Streptophyta > Magnoliopsida > Asterales > Asteraceae > Scalesia > Scalesia atractyloides. Next base: position 47,285,752 of record CAMTDV010000001.1, on the reverse strand, counting down.
TATTTTTATAACCCAATACGGGTTTACCCAATAAGGGTGTTAAAGTGGTGTGTCGGTTAATCATGATCCCGACATAGTTTCCGGACCCTATATCTATTGACAAGCATTTAAAACTAATAACATGAGAGATAGTTTATCTCAAGTTATTTAGGAAAATATATGTACCACTGTGTACATAAAATGATTTTGAAATATTTTCAAAATGTGTCGGTTATTTATTTGTATTTACTAGTGTAAACTGACGTATCTTCAAAAGACTAAGCGCATGTTGCAAAGTAGGTAAATAGGCTGGAAGCTTCCCGGTAAATGCTTAAGTGGAATTTGCAACTCCATGGATGAAGCCTAGTAGCCTGTTTACATTATTATCTTGGTTATTTATCCTATCCGCTTGTGGATCTTTTATAAACTTTCGGTCTGTATTATATTTGAACATTCGGACATTTGTAATTTGTAATAGTATTTCATGTCACACCACGGTCGTAACGGAAGCGCAATCGTGTGACTATGAGGTAATCATTGCAACCAATTGTGTAACAAAAAATAAATCAACAACGATGCCATATATGTTAACTTGCAACCAAAGTTTACAAGTTCTCAAAAAAAGTTACAAGGTTCAGACAAGTTCACAATGTTATCCAAAGTATAATTTTTGAGTTACATTACACTTTAAACCAAAAGATTGTTTTCATCATAAAAGCATGTTGAGGCTTTGACCCCTTTATACCCATACGAGGTTGGGATATAATAGACAAATCCTCCAAAAAGGCATTCGTTGTCATGTTCATTCCCACTTCCGTAATCTTTCACCAGCTCAAGTTTTGCGTCCTGAAATACATGTAAGTTTGAAAAGTCAACATAAAGTTGGCGAGTTCATGTAGTTATTCTTTTTATATGAGATGTCTTGTTTGTAATCCAGTAATGAAATATTAGTATGTTATTAGCATTCATGGAGTTTAAGGGTCTATCAATGTGTAGCTAGCACCCTGACATATATGCCATAAGTAAGTAACCAAACTGAGACAACTCTTAACATCAATTGGGATCACAAAAGCACTCCTAAAGGGTTAACAAACCAGGAGTGGAGCGCGCCTCAAACTCGATAGATCTATACCTTTTGCACCTTCGTCACTAAGTGATTAATGGTTACTCTTGTCATCATTCTACTTACGCACACTGATCGTGTTATCATCTAAACCTATAGCTAACATACCGTTTGTTTTGACATGTATTTCCCCTTGATGGTTTAAAAACAAAACTTTGAAATAATTGTAAAGAGGGACATGAACTCACAGTTTTGCGTTCCAAATGTCGTACTATTGAAATTCGAGTGTCCGTACACGTGTGTAACCTACATGTGTATTAACATCATTAGACCATTAGGTCTCGTTGGACCTTGTACAAGTTGTTCATCTTGAATTCTTGTTATGTAGTTATTTATCATATTAGAACAACTTTAATTTTATTATAGTGTTGGTAGTTTGTTTGTTCATTATTATTTATATACATATATTTCACAAATATATATATATATACATATGTGTATATATATATATATACATATGTATATATATATATTGTCATTATTAGATACTGTGTGAACGGGATTCGCCCTTCACATGTCCTCATGCCTTGCACGCGTGTCATTGGGCCTAGTGTGACATTTGTTCTTTTCAATCATTTCACAATTACAAACAATTTCGTATTCAATGAAACCCTGTGTTTTATTTCAAAATATTTATGTATTCAATAAAATCTTGTATTTTATTGATGAGAATGCAAAAATGTCAATCGTAGCACAATTTCGATCATTTTCGTGTTCGTTAAAGCATTTTACGCATTTTTGCGAAACGCTTAACCGTACAACCGAATGAACCGACATCCATGACATTTTTGGGCATAATTCAAGTTACACATGTCTTAACACCTTTATATAACCTAAATATTAGGTTAAAGGGGTTAAAATGGCAAACAAGTCAAAATACAAGTCTAAAGGCCAAAAATGTCAAAAAAATTCATAATTTTTTTTGTTTCTTCACCAAGTTTGCCACCTATATCCAATTTTTGACACATAGCACTCATTTTGCAACACTTAATTTGGTGTTGACACATGTTAGGACACTAATCTACACTTGAGGACACTTGTCATCACCTCCTTAATCCTAAAATACTATAAATACCCTATGATTTTTCCATTTTTTTTCACACCACTTCAAAACATTTCAAAGCAAAGTGTGAAGTTCTTCTTTCTATCCTTATTGGAGCTTGTTTCCAACCATTGGAAGCCTCCTATCTTGAGTTCCGAAAGTCTTCTTCAACACAAGTAAGTACTCTTCCAATTTCTATGATTATTTTAGCTATTTTGAGCTAAAAGTCGAACAATTTGGCTTCCTGGTTGACTTTTGGTTCTTATCGTATTTGGTCAAGTCAAAGTTCAATTGAACTTTGCAACGTGATCGTAATCACAAAGGTTATAATCCCTAGCAATTTCACCTTCTGATTACCAAGTTTACTAGTCGTAGTGACAAGTCAAAATTTCGGTAAAAAATGCGCATGATATGCATTTTACGACGAAACTATTTTCAGGTATCAAAACTCCAATCATTTTTATAAACTTAGTTAGACATATATTGACATGTCTAACTCGTCACTTCTAGTTTAGTGCTTATTTTGGGTCGTAAGTTGAGCAGCCTTGACCACTGCTATTACTTTCAAATCCGACCAAACACATATTTGTGACCATAGTTGTATACTGAATAACCTACTGAGGTTATACACACGTCGTTTGGTTAGTGTTATGATAAGTTACTTCTATGTTCTTAAAAAAACACTGACGAAAATGCCCTTTTGCGCATAAATCCGTTTTAAACACATGTAACCAAATTTTTTACATATAAACTGATGTTATAACTTTTCAAACATGTTTGGGAATTTAAGACTTATCATAGGAAATGTTTAACCATCCGATAACTCGTTTCCGCTAGTGACCCGTTAAAGTAGCATAAACTACCATAACGTGTCATAATGGGTCAAAAGCACTAAGGATCCTTCCCAAATCAGAATGTTAAGTTTGTTTACATGAGTTCCAACACTCGTTTGGTTTATAAGACTTCATTCTATCTGATCTCCTATTTGTAGTTCCGACACACTAACATATTTATCTAACACATTAGGACACGTTTGATCTTTGTTTATTCCGTTGATCAAGAACACTTTCACAATCTCAAGTGAGTACATAGCCTCCTCTTTTATATTTTCTAAATGTTTTAGGGTGATTCATATGTGCCTATAATTATTTTCAAGATTTCAAAGCAATATACATGCTTTATATATACAAAATGATTTTCAAAGTAAGTACATAGTTCCCCTCTTTTACGTTTTGCAAATGTTTTGGGGTGACTAAATTGTTCTAAATCATTTTCATGTTTTCAAAAAAATGTCTATGGTTTATATATTAATAATACGATTTCAATAATGTGAACAACTTGTTGATGCGTTATCCATAACACGAATGACATTCATTAGCTTTGGCCAAGCCGACCAGGAGTATGTTATGGTACTATATGGTTGTCAATCCCATTATCGGACTGTTCACCAGATTTGGTGGAAGTTTGGGTAATGACAGAAACTGTTTCTGATTAACAAATCATTTGTTGATTTGTTAGTCTAGTTAAAGATACCCTTTGGTGGTCTATTAAAGATACCCTTTGGTGGTATAGTCAACACAGGTTTGAATGTGTTCATTAAAGAACGATCAAACACAAACGATTTGTTTATGACACGAACGAATAGTTTATAACATGGACGAATGGTTTATAACACGGAGAAATGGTTTTGAACAATGCCATGCAATGATTTTCACTTAAAGATATAAACCATACGAATTTTTATTTTGAATCAATCTATTACAAGGTTTTTACAAAAGAAACGTTTTGGTTATGATACGTGGCTATAAGATTTTCATAACTCTAACAAACTTGTTTTAGTTGATTAATTGTATTTCAATATCAAACACTTTTGATACGAGGTTTTTATTTAACGACTCTTGTAGTCGGACGAGGTGTTGCAATATGTATACAAAGCCACAAATTTAACACACTCTAAAACCTATGTACTCACCGGCATTTTTTATGCTGACTCTCTTTTCACATATGTTTCAGGAATCAATACTTGATAATATGATGCAGGCTTCACCTAGGAATGGACGCGGGCCTTAGTGACTAAAAACATGAAAGACAATTTATTTATGTGTTGTTTCGGTTTATCCCAAGACAATGTAAACATTTAACTTAATAAAACAAAATTTCAATAGTTCTGTGAATGACTCCCCGACGTTTCTGCCGCAGTTCGTTGTTTTACGCGGTCAGGGTGTTATAGAAAGATTTGTATCAGAGCCAGTTTATAGGGAATTAGGTTATTAGGAATCCTTTGACCTAGACTATAACCTTCCTAGGACCCTAACGTGAGTTATCTAGCGTTTAGATTCTTAAAACAATACTATCACCTATCCTTAGGTGATTACGAAAACAAATACACAAGTTACAAATTCGTTTTGAAAATCAATCATCTATCCTTAGGTGATTTGTTTTAGGCTTCACCGCCTTCAAAGTTTTCTGTCTAAGGCTAGAGTGTTCATACAAATCCGCATTATCGGACCAGTCACTCTTACCTTGGAACTCTTGGGGTGAGTGTCCACTTATAGGCTAAAGCATGTCTTCACCATACATTATAAGGACCCATTTGCTTTGATTAGTCACTATGTGTCGTTTGTTTGTTTTAGGTAATGAATAGATGATCACAATCGTTATGTTTCATCGACATTTTTAACATCTCTCTTGACTATCCAATATCAATCCTACCCATTTTCTTACATATTTCCTTCTCTTTTAGAAGGCCTTCTTGTCGAAATGCTGCTCAGGATGCCGATATGGCGGCAATGATAGCTCAGCAAATAGCTGTTGTGCTACCAAATCTTGTGACTCAATTAAACCAAGACAACAATAACAACAATGCACCTATTTCGTGCAACTTTAAACAATTCAGTTCGGCTATACCGCTCAAGTTTAGTGGTTCTGAGGGAGCTACTAGGCTCCCACAGTGGTTTGAGAGTCTTGAGATCACATTACGTCATGTTCAATGTCCAAATAGGTGCAAAGTAGAATTTGCTTCGAGTGTATTACAAAAGACGGCGCTCACGTGGTTGAACGGAGTGGTGAGAGATAGGGGAGCTGATATTGCAATGGCTCAGACGTGGGAAGAGCTTTGAGCTATTATGATGAAGGACTTATGCCCATGCCACGAGCAAAAAGCACTTAAGAACGAAGTCCACAACCTGAAACAGGATAGTGGCGAACTTCTTATACTTGATTCTTTTATTTGTAACTGCCAATTGTACCTCAATAACCATCTTTTTTCAATTAACCTCATGACAATGCAACTCGGGAGTTTGACATCATCATAGGAATGGATTGGTTAACCAAACACCATGCTGAGGTTATCTGTTTCTACAAGGTTGTTCGTATACCTCTTTCGTCTAGCAGAACCTTAGAAGTTCACGGAAAGAGACCCTCTAGTAGCCTAAAACTCATGACCCGTACCCAGGCCCAAAAATACCTACGAAAGAATTATGTAGCATTCTTGGCACATATCATAGAGGAAAAAGGAAAGGGCAAAACTGTTAAGGACATCCCTGTTGTTCGAGAATATGCTGAGGTGTTTCCAGAAGAGCTACCTAGTTTACCCTCAATTCGTCAAGTTGAGTTTCATATTGACCTTGTACCTGCTGCCAACCCAATTGCCAAATCTCCTTACCATCTTGCACCGTTTGAAATGCAAGAGTTGTCAAAGCAACTCCAAGAACTTTCAGACAAGGGCATTCATCCGAACTTTTTCACCTTGGGGCGCTCCGGTACTATTCATGAAAAAGAAGGATGGATTATATGTATCGATTATCGTGAGCTCAACAAACTCACAAACAAAGATGATGATCTCTTTGATCAGCTACAAGGTGTGACCTGCTTTTCAAAGATTGATCTAAATTTTGGGTATCATCAATTCGTGTACTCGAAGAAGATATTCCCAAGACTGCTTTTCATACTTAATACGCCCATTACGAGTTCAATGTCATGCCTTTTGGTTTGAAGAATGCTCCTGCCGTCTTCATAGACTTAATGAATGGGGTTTGTAAACCTTGTTTAGACAAGTTCATCATTGTTTTCATCGACGACATCTTCATTTATTCTATGTCTCTAGCCAATCATGAACAACATCTTCGTCTAACGATGGAACTCTTGAAGAAAGAACAACTTCATGCCAAATTCTCCAAGCGTGAATTTTGGCTAAAAGAAGTTCAATTTTTGGGACACATTGTTAACGAACAAGGTATACATGTAGATCCCGCCGAAATCAGTGCGATTAGGGATTGGAGTACACCTACTACTCCTACCGAAGTTTGTTCATTTCTTGGTCTTGCTGCATACTATCGACGATTCATTGCAAACTTTTTAAAGATCAACGTTCCCCTTACCACATTGACTCAGAAGAATAAACCTTTCGAGTGAGGACCCAAACAAGAGAAAGCCTTTCAAACACTGAAACAAAAACTCTGTAATGCTCCTTTTTTATCTTTACCTGACGGCAACGATGATTTCGTTGTCTATTGTGACGCATCAAACCTAGGCCTTGGTTGTGTTCTCATACAAAGAGACAAAGTCATAGCCTATGCGTCAAGACAATTGAAAATCCACGAGAAGAACTACACAACTCATGATCTTGTGTTAGGAGCCGTAGTTTTTGCTCTCAAAATTTGGAGACACTACCTTTACGGTACGAAATGTGTGGTTTTCACTGACCACAAAAGTCTCCAACACATATTCAATGAAAAGTAGCTAAACATGAGATAACGACGTACGACTACGACATTTGCTACCATCCTAGTAAGGCGAATGTTGTGGCTGATGCACTTAGTCATATGGAACGTGTCAAACTTCATTGTGTTCAAGTTCAATCTGATATCCAGACACATATCCTTCAAGCACAACATACATGGTGACCAAAAGCTTGTTGAAAAATGAGCTGCCACAAAATCTTGAACTTTAACTCGAAACAGAAGACAACGGATTACTCTACTACAAGAACCATTTGTGGATTCCTAGTCAAGACAATCTCTGCACCTTATTGATGGACGAAGCTCATAAGTCTCGTTATTCAATCCATCCTGGTGCAGAAAAATGTATAAGGATCTCCGTACCTAGTATTGGTGGCCGTGTATGAAGAAGGACATTGCCTTGTATGTTTCCAAATGCCTACCTTGTCTTAATGTTAAGGCACAACAAAAGCCCCCATCTGGTTTACTGGAACAACCAGAAATACCGGTATGGAAGTGGGAGAACATTGCGATGGATCTCATCACTAAACTACCGCGCACACCTAGAGGTCATGATGCAATTTCGGTAATCATCGATCGTCTAACAAAGTCAGCACACTTTTTGGCAATTCGTGAGGATCTATCTGCTGACGAACTCGCCAAGGTCTACGTTGATGAGATTGTATCTTGTCATGTTGTTCCTTTGAACATCATATCCGATCGAGATGCTCGATTCTTGTCTCACTTTTGGAAGACCATGCAGTTTGCCATGGGAACCAAACTCAATCTGAGTACTACTTATCATCCTCAAATGGATGGATAATCTAAAAGGACAATTCAAACACTGGAGGATATGCTTAGAGCATGTGTTATCAACTTTAGTGGTAGTTGGGATTCGCATCTACCATTGGTCGAATTTTCCTACAACAATAGTTATCACGCCAACATCAAATATGGCGCCTTTTGAAGCTCTATTGGTCGAAAATGTCGTTCACCTGTCTGCTGGAATGAGGTCGGTGAAGCTCAGCAGCTCATTGGACCTGAACTCATTGACGACACAACAGAAAACGTCAAGAAAATTCGTGATAACCTTCTGACAGCTAGAAGCCGTCAAAAGAGTTATGCGGACAAACGACGCAAGCCCATGGAATTCCAAGTTGGTTATCACGTCCTTGTCAAGGTATCCCCTTGGAAAGGTGTGATAAAATTTTGAAAGAAAGGAAACTTACACCACGATATATTGACCATTCATGATTGTTGAGAGAATCGGAAAGGTGGCCTACCGACTTGAGCTACCTCCTGAACTTGGGAATATTCACCCAACATTCCACGTGTCCATTTTGAAAAAGTGTTTAGCCGATACAAAACTCCACATTCCCCTCGACGAAATTTACGTTGATGACACTATGCACTTTGTTGAGAAACCTGTAGAGATATTGGATCATGAAGTCAAGAAACTCAAGCTTAGACGTATACTGATAGTTAAAGTTTGCTGGGAATCCAAACGTGGCCTAGAATTTTCTTGGGAATGAGAGGAACAGATGAAAGTGAAATATCCACATTTTTGTTCACAAAGTTTCCTCTAATTAAATTTCGGGATGAAATTTGCAAAAGTAGGGAGACTGTGACATTTGTGCCTTTACAATCATTGCACAATTACAAACAAGTTCATATTCAACGAAACCCTGTATATTATTTCCAAATATTTTTGTAATCAACGAAATCTTGTATTTTATTGATGAGAATACAAAAATGTCAACCGTTGCACAATTTCGATCATTTTCGTGTTCGGTAAAGCGTTTTACGCATTTTTGCGAACGTGTAACCGTATAACCGAACGAACCGATATCCATGACATTTTCGGGCATAATCCAAGTTACACATGTCTTAACACCTTTATATAACCTAAATATTAGGTTAAAGGGGTTAAAATGGCAAACAAGTGAAAATACAAGTCCAAGGGCCAAAAATGTAAAAAAAATTATTTTTTTTCTTCTTCATCAAGTTTGCCACCTATCTCCAATTTTTGACACCTACCACTCATTTGGCACACTTAATTTGATGTTGACACATGTTTGGACACTAATCCACACTTGAGGACACTTGTCATCACCTCCTTAATGCTAAAATACTATAAATACCCCATCATTCTTCCATTTTTTTTTCACACCACTTCAAAACACTTCAAAGCAAAGTGTGAAGTTCTTCTTTCTATCCTTCTTGGAGCTTGTTTCAAGCCATTGGAAGCCTCGTATCTTGTGTTCCGAAAGTGTTCTCCAACACGAGTAAGTACTCTTCCTATGTCTTTCATTATTTTAGCTATTTTGAGCAAAAATCGAACAATTTGGCATCCTGATTGTCATTTGGTTTTGACCATATTTTGTTCAAGTCAAAGTTCAAGAACACTTTCACAATCCCAAGTGAGTACATAGACCCCTCTTTTACATTTTATAAATGTTTTGGTGTGATTCATATGTGCTATAATTATTTTCAAGATTTCAAAGCAATATACATGATTTATCTATACAAAATGATTTTCAAAGTGAGTACATAGTTCCCCTCTTTTACATTTTGTAAATGTTTTGAGGTGACTCATATGTTCTAAATCATTTTGAAATTTTCAAAAACAATGTCTCTGGTTTATATGTAAAACAATACGATTTTAATAATGTGAACAACTTGTTGATGCGTTATCCATAACACGAATGACATTCATTAGCTTTGGCTGAGCAGACCAGTAGTATGTTATGGTACCATAGGACTGTCAATCCCATTATCGGACTGTTCACCAGATTTGGTGGAAGTTTGGGTAATGATAGAAACTGTTTCTGATTAACAAATCATTTATTGATTTGTTAGTCTACTTAAAGAGACCTGTTGGTGGTCTATTAAAGATACCCTTTGATGGTATAGTCAACACATGTTTGAATATGTTCATTAAAGAACGATCAAAAGTTTTCACAATTAAAAACACAGACAATTTGCTTATGACATGGACAATTGGTTTATGACACGGACGAATGGTTTATAACACGGATGAATGGTTTATAACATGGAGAAATGGTTTTGAACAATGTCGCGCAATGATTTTCACTTAAAGATAAAAATCATATGAAGTTTTCTTTTGAATCAATCTGTTACAAGGTTTTACAAAAGAAACGTTTTTGTCAAGATTCATGGCTATAAGATTTTCATAACTCTAATAAACTTGTTTTAGTTGGTTAATTGTATTGCAATATCAAACACTTTTGATACGAGGTTTTTATTTAACGACTCTTGTAGTCGGAAAAGGTGTTGCAATATGTATACAAAGCCACGAATTTGACACACTCACAAAACCTATGTACTCACTGGCATTTTTATACTGACTCTCTTTTCACATATGTTTCTCGAGTCAATGCTTGATAATATGATGCATACTTCACATAGGAATGGACGCGGGCCTTAGTGACTTAAAACATGAAAGACAATTTATTTATGTGCTGTTTATGTTTATCCCAAGACAATGTAAACATGTAACTTACAAAAACAAAATTTCAAATTCATGAGTTGTAAAACAATAGTTCTGTGACATGACTCCCCGACATTTCCGCTGCGGTTCATTGTTTTACGCGGTCGGGTGTTACACCTAGCCCATGTCTTTATGTGATTGGGCCTAGCCCATGAAATTATGTGATTGGGCCTAGCCCATGAATTATGTCTTTGGGTCTAGCCCATGTATTAGTGAAATGGGCCTAGCCCAAAATTAATTACCCAAGTCCATAAGTATATATATTCTTGCATTTTTTAATTTCCATAAGTGTTGTAGTTTATAAGTATTCTATTATACTTATATAAACTCTCTTGGAAACATTTATATATTTCAACTTTACGGGTTTTGGTTATCGGTAATATATAGTCGTTAAGCGTCTAAAACTATATTATTTTTAGATGTGTCGTCGTAGTCATTTATTGTATATATTTTCGCGTCGAAAGTTGTCCATGTGTCGTAGTAGCTTTTCATATTGCTGATATGTTCGTTGATCGATGGTGAAACGGTGTATTGTATAAGTTTGACAATTGTCCGAATAGTCCGCTCGTCCGATCATTTGTTTCAAGAATTGTGTAAAAGGGTATGTGTTCATGTAATTTATACTTGGCAACTTTCATGTATTTGGTATGTTGTATTAGTTGGGTATTTTGTATTATATACCCTAGACTTTCTAGATACATAAACATATATTTTACACATTGAATTATGATGGTGACAAAGTATATACATATATCGTTATTCCCAAAAAAATATATATATGTAATAAATAATACTCATTTTTAACTTGTAAAGATGCATATAAGTATTTATTAAATCCTTGGAAGGTTAGGGATTAACCCTTGTCACTAAAACTTCCTTAATGACGGTTTAGGTCACTATTCGTGTTTAGCCCCGTTCATCACCCCGTTAATTATACTTATTAACGATTAGATTTTTAGAAAATTTCACCATAGTTTCCCCAAAACTATGGCGTTTTCCACATTTCAAAAACGTATTTAAACTACTTTTCAATTTTCCAAATCATCATCAATTCATCAAGTTCATTAAAACTCATTTTTCAAGTAGTGTGCACATAACTTTTCTTCAACATTTCATGTGCTTTTATACATGTATTTTTATAAGCCTCTAAAAACTCCATATCTTTTAAGATTATCAAAACACCAAGATTTTCGTGGACAACTTTTATAACCATTTTTATATAACTTTGTTTTATATAAAAATCAACTTTACTAGCTTTCAACATCCAAGTTATAAGTCTCATCTTGTATCATACTTTTAGAAATAATATCAATACTACGTATATTCAAAGGTCATGAACTTGAAGATGATGATCTTACATGATTTAAACTTATACTTGTTTTAATCACATTTTTAAGCATAATATATTAAGATCATCACTCTTGTAAAATACTACAACAAATAAACAACATGTTATCATAAATCACTTATTTTTATCTTGTTATTTCTTGTTATGTTTTAGGGTTTTGGATGATTTCTTTCAAGATGTTCAAGATGAAGTTTACTTGTACTTTTAAAATCTACATATTATAAGAACTTGAAATCTTAAACAAGTGAACTTACTACTAGCTCTTAGGCTAGGAGTGATTCAAGATTAAGATGGTGGTGATAAAATGAAGATCAAGATGATGAGAAAGCTCCAAAGAAAACCATAATGCTTCTCCATCCTTGCTAGCTCCATAAATGGCCTTCTAATGGCTTGAAAGTAAGGATAATATGGTGGTAGTGGTGTTGGTGATGGGCCAAAAATGAGAGAGAGAGTAGAGGAGTTCTTGATAACTTTTTTTTGTGAAATGAAAATGTTAAAGGAAAGAATTGTGATGTTATAATTATATAATCTTTCAAGTTCAGGGTTCAATCTTCATGTGCTATACTCAAATCTTCACATTTTCAACACAAATCAAGTGGGTGGGTAGGGGCCCACATGGGGGTAAAGTGTAAATATTTTTATAAAATATGACATGTGATGAATTTATTAATCTTTTAGATATTTTGGTCATTAAATTAAAATTTGTTAATTAGAGGGTTAAAGGTAGTTTAGGATGTTAAGGATTACTAACTAGTTTACTTGACTAGTTGGTATTTATTTTGGATGGTAAAAACACCACTAGTTCGCCCATCGGTTCGATACCAGTTGGTATACCAAAGATATTATTTAGTACCAGAAGCTTTGGTTTTAGTTTACCATAACTGCTATGTCATTTATTTTGGATACTTCCAACATCAAAATATGATTAACTACCTCACTAGTCTAGTAGATGTTGAGTTTAAGTGGTAGAAACACCGTCCGTTTCGTTAACCGTGCGATAATGGCACTTTAATATTATACCGACGGACAATTCCGCAAGTTGAAATTCCACAACCATGAGATGTATGAAGTGGTTACGGATCTCGAATAAAGCTTAACTAGCTCTCTAGATTATTGAATACGGCTATCAGGTATTGAAATCTTCGTCGGTTCGACAATCGGTCTCTTCCCGGTCAAGTTGTGCATTGCTTGTGGTAATACCAGAAACGATGTCTTTTAGATATTTTTGATAACCTCATATTGTTTTCAGGTGTTTGTCATTATTTTCTTAGAAATGCTGAATTAGTGTTGCGGACGAATTGCAATTGTTATGTTTATAGCCGAAACGGACAATTTTGAAATTTAAGCGTTAAACCGGAAAGTTATGTATTATTGCAATATGTGTTCCCACATTAGTGTTTTCATGTATAGATGGACTCAGTTAGGTCATTTGTATGATGTTATTCATTGTTCTGTTTCTTTTCAACAGTTTTGCTGACATGAAGAGTGTAACTGTGAATAGTGTGCCCAACACTTTCTACCAACACCTTTACAACATAGTTTGATTTGCTTCGTGACGTGATGGAAATCAATGTATGTTATAGCATGTTTCTCTTGCCCTAATACTAGTTATCTGATGTGTGACTCGGTTACGTAATTAAATTACGATTAAATGCATGAGATTATGTAACAAAAATAGTGATTAGATTGTACGGAATTACCGGTTATTTTCCATTTGTTACATACACCCCCTGTTAAAAAGAATTTCATCCAAAATTCATCTTGAGGTATCCTCTAAAGGAATTTTCTTGAACATGTGGGGGTACTTTGTCTTGATTTAATCATCGTGTTCCCACGAATACTCGGGTTCGTGGCGCGAGTTCCAACAGACTCTGACTAGTTTGATTCGACTTCTCCTTATCTTTTGAACTTTCTAGTCCATAACCTCAACGGGTTTCTCGGTAAACTGGAGCTTGTCATCAATATGAATTTCATCCACTTGGATGATGACCGTGTCTTTAGTCGGGCTTTTCTTGAGATTCGACACATGGAAAGTGTCATGAACGTTGTTGAGTTCTTTTGGCAATTTTAACTTGTAAGTCAGTGTACCAACCTTTTCCAGAATTTCAAAAGGTCCAACGTATCTCGGGTTTAGTTTTTCGCGATTCCCGAATCAAGCTATGCCCTTCTAAGGCAAGACTTTTAGTAACACTTTGTCTCCGACCTCGAAGGATAATGGTTTGCGTCTTCGATCTACATAGCTCTTTTGTCTATCCCGAGCTGCCTTGATATGCTCGTGGATTTTGAGTATTTTGTATGTGGTTTCTTGGACTAGTTCGGGACCAATGAGCTGTTTGTCACCGACTTCCGCCCAACATAGCGGAGATCGGCACTTTCGCCCATAAAGTGCTTCGAATGGTGTGGCCTTGACACTTGTGTGATTGTTGTTGTAGGAAAACTCTACCAATGGTAAATGAGTGTCCAGTTTCCGCCTAAATCCATCACACAGGCACGAAGCATGTCTTCCAAAGTTTGGATGGTTCGTTCGCTTTGGCCATCGGTTTGTGGTTGAAAAACTGTGCTTAGATCTAAGCAAGATCTAAACAAAGCTTCGAATGATTGCCAAATCCGTGACGCAAAGCGACCATCTCTCTCGGAGATTATCAACACTGGCACTCCATGACGTGCCACCATTTCCTTAAGAGGAAGTGCAACTAACTTTTCGGTACTGTCTTTTTCACGAATCGATAGGAAGTGAGCTGACTTGGTTAATCAATCAACGATGACCCAAATCATGTCATGACCTCGTGAGGTCCGTGGTAGTTTTGTAATAAAATCAATTAAGACTTGTTCCTATTTCCAAACAGGGATCTCGGGTTGGTTTAATAAGCGAGATGGTTTCTGTTATTCGACCTTGACCTTTGCACCATTAGTTATTCCTTTAAATCTTGATACATTTTATCGGGTCCGGGATGTATCGAGTATTTTGACTTGTGCGCTTCATCCAGCACCAAGTCTGGTAGTCCGCCAAAATGTGGAATTCAGATCTTCCCATAATATATAAAGTTTCATCTTTGTTTAGCTCCATTCGTTTTTCCATTCCCCATAATGATTCTGCTTAAATCTTTTCCGGCTTTAGAGCTTCTTGTTGTTTATCGTGCACTCGAGTCGTAAAGTTCGTTTAAATAGTCATTTCTAAAGCTCAGACGCGTAAAGTTTTCACTTGTTCCTTCCAGCTCAAAGCAACCGCCACTACATTTGCTCTACCCAGGTGATACTTGATCTCAGAGTTATAATCATTCAACACTTCTACCCAACGTCGTTGGCGCATATTTAGTTCCTTTTGAGTGAATATGTGTTGAAGACTTTTATGATAAGTGAATATGGTACACTTAGTGCCATATATATAATGACGCCAGATTTTTAAAGCAAATACCACTGCACCTAGTTTTAGGTCATGAGTGGTATAGTTCTTTTCTTGAACTTTTAAGTGACGTGACGCATACGCGATGACTTTTTCACGTTGCATTAACACGCAAGCTAAGCCTTGATGCAAAGAATCACAATACACCATGAAGTCATCGGTACCGTCCAGAAGTGATAATATAGGCACCTTGCATAGTTTATCCTTTAATAATTGAAATTCTGATTCTTGTTTTTTCTCCCAATCGAACTTTTTTCCTTTTGTGTAAGCGAGGTTAGCGGCTGAGAAACCTTCGAGAAGTTCTCAATAGATCTCCGGTAATATCCCGTTAAACCTAGAAATTGTCGTACTTTTGTGGGCATCGTCAGAGCATTCCAGTTCTTTATGGCTTCTATCTTTGATGGGTCGACGTGTATCCCATTCTCGTTCATTACACGACCGAGAATTTGTACCTCACGAATCCAAAATTCGCATTTTGAGAATTTTGCATACAGTTTACCCTTCTTTAATAGCCCCAATATAGTTCTCAATGTTCTTCATATTCTTCCTTGGTTTGTGAGTATCTTAATATGTCCTCAATAAATACTATTACGAACTTGTCGGGCTAAGGTTTGCATACTCGGTTCATCAAATACATAATTACGGTAGGCGCATTTGTTAAGCCAAAAAGGCATAACAAGGAATTTATAGTGATAGTAGTGAGTCCTAAATGTTGTTTTAGGAATACCTTCCTCTTGGATTCTTAGTTGATGATAACTAGATCTCAAGTCAATCTTGGTGTAGAAGCTCAGGTCTTGTAATTTGTCATATAAATCGTCAATCCTTGGTAATGGGTGCTAGTTCTTAATGGTGAGTTTCTTCAACCCTCGATAATCTATGCACATCCAAAAGCTTCCATTATTCTTCTCCACAAAAGGCACCAGATCTCCCCATGGCGAGGTACTCGTTCGAATGAATCCTTTGTCTAACAACTTTTGAAGTTGTGTAGATAGTCTTTGCATTTATGACGGAGCTAATCAATATGGAGGCTTCTCTATTGGTGTGGCTCCCGGTACCAAATCATTGTGAAAGTTGGCGTGTCATTACGGAGGTAATCCAGACAAGTCTGATGGAAAGACTTTGAGGGAATTCCTTCATAACCATTATTTCCTTCAATTTTGGCTCCTCATTTTCCTTGTCGACTACATGAGCTAGAAAGGATATGCAACCTTTTTGTAGGCACTTCTAGCCTTCATGCAATTAATGAGTCGTAAGGACGTCTCGTGCTTCTCTCTGTGTACTACAAGTGGTTCTTCGTCTGGTAGGGGGATGCAGATTGTTTTCTCAAGACAACCTACTTCCGCTCGGTTATACGTCAACAAGTCTATGCCAAAAGCTACGTCGTAACAACCCAGATAACCGGGTAAAAGATCGATATTAACTTCTCGTTCTCCAAGTTCCAAAGTTTATCCTTTTATACTTCCCCTGACTTAACTAATTTACCATTGGCAAAATCCTATAGAATGAGGGAAAGTCTATCTTACTTGACTCTAGGTCAAGTATATTTTGAATTCTATGGAGATGAACTAAAATCGACACAGGTATCAAACAAGATGGATGCGAGATGTTGGTTGATAGGAAATGTGTCGTTGACCTTTAATGATTCCTCATGACTCAGCTAATTCCCCATTCGCTAACTTGATAATGTGTCTTATTTACATGACTCTAATTCGAGTATATGCGTAACACCTAAAGACTTTCCATCAGGATCTTGTGGGGTATCCATAGTGGAACGTATGCATGATGACATCAGGATCTTGTGGGGTATCCATAGTGCTCACTCACACTTTAATTAACTTGTCTGATTCATTCTTAACACGTTCATGCTTGAAGTGGCCTTCGTGCCACACTTAACATCCTTGTTCATGGTTGAGTTTTACTAACTTATTGGTTTCTGTTTTGTGTCTTGATTCACCACACTTCTACTCTTGGCACTTTTGCAAGTGCCCTCATGAGGAAATTTTCACTTATCGCATTTAGGATTTTAGTAAGTTATTAGCATATATCTTGGTGCTAGCATCAATTATGGTAGCAATTGCCTTCATTTCTATCATCACAGGAGTTCCCTTTCGTTTGTTACTCACTCTTAATCCTGCCTTAAGTGGTGTGTATTTTCGCTTCCCGTCACTAGTAGATTCCACATGCATTTCCTTCCTTTCCGCACCTTTCTTTGATAATTTCCCATTCTCACCGTATCCTTGGTGAGACTAACTGCGAGAGTTACTGTTTAAGTGATGAAGATAGGGTGGGATGATGTGGTCTTGTTTCGGTTCTTAGAGGCTAAACCCCAGTTTTAGCACTCAAAGCGTTTGATTTCTTGTGTTCCCAGTATGGAACAACCCTTGAGAGATCATGAAAATGTTGAGTGTAACCAACACCGTTAGCTGCAATCATGATTGAGTTCTATAATCCTATTTCTACCCTTGCAATTCCAGTCAGTGAGAAATACTCTTCTCGCATAAGATTTTTGAGTTCTTCCCATGATAACCTCTTAGTAGTATCACTCCTTAAAGTTAGATTTAGCAGGATACTCTTCTTGCATAAGATTTTTTAGTTCTTCCCATGATATCCTCTTAGTAGTATCACCAAGTTAATGTTGCATTTAGCAGGAGACTCTTTGTTTACCTAATTGTTTACTCAGGAACGCATTCACTAGCACTGCTAACCGACTCCATTGTCTTTATTTAACGTACATAACCTCTCGCACCTCTCGCACCAATGAGCTCTCATGGCTTACAGTCCGGGAATGCCTTAGAATTTAAAACCTTGTATGGTCGCATCTTCAGGTATAGCGCTGCCACTCGTTCCCAACTATTGGGATCCAAACCATTTGAATAACCGGTACCACCAGTTTCGTCACTAGTGTTGACTAAATTACTCTCATGTCGTGTGATTTCCTCTAACCTATGTTCTTCCATAAGAACTCTAGTTTGGCTTACCCAGTAAGTCATGGAATAACTAACCCCTTTTGGGTGTAGACCTTCCTTTTGGCGTGATGTTTCTTCTTAATACTCAAGATTAAAAGAAGCTAGACATATATTTGGGTAAATATAGTCTACCATGCACCTCTTGCGTGTATTGGCCATATGTCTAAGTGGAAAGGAAATAACTCATTCAGGAGGAGAAACCAAACGTCGTCTTCAACCTTATAGCATGTATTCCATACTTCATGGACAACGATCATCCAAAGGAGGAAAAAAATCCTTCTCCACAACAACCCGTGTGACGAATACGTTGATATCCCTTGAGCTCCAGCTAGATTGTTATAATTTCCATAGATATCGAATAGAATGCAGTGAGGATGTTGAAGCATGACTCCTGCCATGCCATTCTTTGCAATAAGACAAATGTCAAATGACGGAATTTAATGTAATCTCTTTCCAATAAATAAGATGAGGTGCCATAGACACCATGGAACCAACCCATGTATAAGAACTCTAGACTGTTGAGGAAATATCCTCCTTGGGTGGCTAACCAGTTTTTGTTTGTTTAGATTACTATTCTCAATCGACTTGTGATATAGATCGAATGTTACATGCAAACAAATACGTGTGGTGTTTCTGTATCGTAGTGGGTTATAGCAACCACCCTGGTTAGTGTTCCACTAGATAGAAACTCGAACAACTTAACAATTTCGAATGGTAATGATCATTAGCTTGACCCGTAGAGCCCACCATGATTCTCATCTACTACAAGTTATTATTACGTGGGCCCCCGTAATAATAAATTTCCTTGCATGGTCACCCTAGTGTTCGACCATTCAAAGACGAAGATTAATCAGAGAGCGGACGTTGTTGTCTACATACCTTCAACATAGAAGGGACCTTCATGATGGTCCACATGCTATTGTTCGGTGACATTACTCGCGAAAGGGCACGTCGTTAGACAAATTTGGAAATAGAGAGAATTTGCAATAATAACAACTATAGGGGCACCTTCAAGATTACTTCACCTTTCTTGTCTGGACAAGAGTGTCGTTATTAATGATTAATATGGGTCATAGGAACCTCGCCCAGCTAATAGAGTTATCGTCCAAGGCTACCACCACTCCACCTCATTATCACTACCGAAGCCAGTTATCTCTGCATCCGCGGGAAAAGCAACCATCTTACGTGGAATCGATCTTAAGATCTCATTTAGGAACCATGTCCGCCATAAGCTCCGCGATAGACGCGAGGTCGATATTCTCTATATGCGAGTCAATGATAATAATATCCGTAGTCAAACGTATTTCGTTCTTGGCAAAATATTTCGTACAACACACACACACACATATATATACATATATATACATATATATATATATATATAATCACATAAAATCCCATCTAGCCAGGATTTCCATCTTTTGTAATGTGTCCACGACACAGAGCCTTATAATGTAATGTGTGTGTTTCTCATAGACTAATCAAGTATTGATCCTTTTTCGTTACTTATGGCTGAGCTCGTTTGATAGATCATTGTGTTATCGTGTCACAATGAACACCTGTTGTAATTTTTGTCATATTTATGAAAATATTCTTGTGATGTTATAAACTTTGTTTTCATGTGCGAGCACTTATTGATTGTAGACCAAACTTAGTAAAAGTTTTCCGCAGTTCACTACAATCGAAGCTCTTATACCCATTGTCACACCCTGATCATAACGGAAGAGCAATCATGTGACGATGAGGTAATGATTGCAACCAATTGTGTAAACAAAAATAAATCAACAACGATGCCATATATGTTAATTTGCAACCAAAGTTTACAACTTCTCAAAACAAGTTACAAGGTTCAGACAAGTCCACAATGTTATCCAAAGTATAGTGTTTGAGTTACATTACACTTTAAACCAAAAGATTGTTTTCATCATAAAAGCATGTTGAGGTTTTGACCCCTTTATACCCATACGAGGTTTGGATATAAGAGGCAAATCCTCCAAAAATGCATTTGTTATCATGTTCATTCCCACTTCCTGTATCCTCTCACCGGCTCAAGTTTTGCGTCCTGAAACACATGTAAGTTTGAAAAGTCTACATAAAGTTGGCAAGTTCATGTAGTTATTGTTTTTGTATGAGATGTCTTGTTTGTAATCCAGTAATGAAATCTTAGTATGTTATTAGCACTCATGGAGTTTAATTTAAGGATCTATCAGTGTGTAGCTAGCACCCTGACATATGTGCCATAAGTAAGTAACCAAACCGAGATAACTCTTGACAACAATTGGGATCACAAAAGCACTCCTAAAGGGTTAACAAACCTCGAGTGGAACACGCCTCAAACTCGATAGATCTATACCTTTTGCACCTTGGTCACTAAGTGATTAATGGTTACTCATGTCATCATCTTACTTACGCACACTGGTCAATTTATCAACTAAACCCATAGCTAACATACTGTTTGTTATGACATGTATTTCCCCTCGATGGTTTAAAAACAAAACTTTGAAATAATTAAAAGGACGGACATGAACTCACAGTTTTGCGTTCCAAATGGCGTACTAGTGAATTTCGAGTGTCCGTGCACGTGTGTAACCTACATGTGTATTAACTTCATTAGACCCTTAGGTCTCGTTGGACCTCGTACAAGTTGTTCATCTTGAATTCCTGTTGTGTAGTTATTTATCATGTTAGAACAACTTTAAATTTATTATAGTGTTGAAAGTTCGTGTGTTATATATATATATATATATATATATATAGTCATTATTAGATCGTGTGTGAACGGGCCTCGCCCTTCACATGTCCTCATGCCTTGCACGCATGTCATTGGGCCTAGCCCATGTCATGTATGTCAATTGGCCGACCCCATGTCTTTATGTAATTGGGCCTAGCCCATGCCTTTACGTGACTAGGCCTAGCCAATGTAATTATGTCATTGGGCCTAGCCCATGCCTGTATCTAGCCCATGTCTTTATGTGATTAGGCCTAGCCCATGAAAGTATGTGATTGGGGCTAACCCATGAAATTATGTGAATGGGCCTTGACCATGAAATTATGTCTTTGGGTGTAGCCCATGTATTAGTGTAATGGACCTAGCCCAAAATTAATTACCCAAGTCCATAAGTATATATATTCTTGCATTTTTTATAATATCCATAAGTATTGTAGTTTATAAGTATTCTATTATACTTATATAAAACCTCTTTGAAAGTTTTATATATATCAACTTTCCGGGTTTTGGTTATTGGTAATATATATTCGTTAAGCGTCTAAAACTATATTATTTTTAGACGTGTCATCGTAGTCATTTATTATATATATTTCCGCATCAAAAGTCGTCCAAGTGTCGTAGTAGCTCTTCATGTTGCTGATATGTTGGTTGATCGATGGTGAAACGGTGTATTGTATAAGTTTGACCATCGTCAGAATAGTTTGCTCATCCGATCATTTGTTTCAAGAATTGTGTAAAAGTGTATGTGTTCATGTAATTTATACTTGGTAACTTTCAAGTATTTGGTGTGTTGTATTAGTTGGGTATTTTGTATTGTATACCCTAGACTTTCTAGATACATACACATGTATTTTACACATTCAATTATGATGGTGACAAAGTATATATACATATATCTTTATTCCCAAATATATATATATATATATATATATATATTTAATAAATAATACTCATTTTTAACTTGTAAAATTCACGTATGTTGAATTTTGCTTTTCAAGATCAGAATGACTAACTTCGACCGACTTGAATAATTTATCAACTCTATCAAAATTCACGTTCTGAATTGGAAATTCCTCATTAGAATATAGTTTCTCCGATCTATTCATTTTTTAAACTGTCACATTAGGATCATCATTCAGACTGTTTTCCGGAGTTGAAATGTAATTTTTATTAAAACTTTCTTCATTTTCAGAACAAGAGCTTGATTCAGTATTTTTCAAATTTGACTCAACACTTTCAAAATCAGTGCTATTAGATTCATTTACTAAAACATTTTTGACAACGTTTTTCACAACATCTGACTGACATTCATAAGTCACATCAATGTTTTTGGCAACTCGTCTTCTTTTTGTTTAGTTTTAAGCTTTAAATTGAGCACCTTTTCACCCCATTTGGATACCTTTTAGCATAATTGTTCCACAATGGGGTTGGACATTTATTGTAACGCAGACCTTTGTTTTATTTTTCAGTTTCATTATCTTCCTGTTTGGTTTTCTCTATTTGTTGTGTAAGAATATGATCAATCACGTAAGAGGACGTTGAGTAACCAATCAACAATTTGTTGACTTGTTCAAACTCAAACTTTATGGCTTCAAGTTCAGTTTTAAGCTTACCAATGGTATCTATGTGAATATTAATTGTCCTTTGTCATCTTATTTCTGAAAGCTTGTTTGTGTGATATCGATTAGATCCCACTTACCGGGACCTACAATTGGTATCAGAGCCTGTTTGAACCTGTTTCCAGGCTCAGATCTGATATCACATGGTTTTTTCGATCGTATCCGCTTCTCAGTTTTTGTTGAAGATCATCTCGGATAGTCTTGTTGAAGATCTCGGATCATCTCGGAACATCTTGGACTATCTCAGATTGTTTGCTTGAACATGTGGAACCATCTCGGACCATTTCTAATTGTTTGCTTGAACATTTCGAACCATCTTGGATCATTTTGGATCGTTTGCTTGAACATTTTGAACCATCTTGGACCATTTCGGATTGTTTACTTGAACATCTTGAACAAACTTGGACCATCTCGGATCAATTCTCACTCAGAAAGTTCACTGTTTTGGGATACTGTAGCATCTCGGATCATTATTTACTCAGAAGGATCACTGTTCTGGGATACTGTTGACATCTCAGATCAACTATAGCATCTCGGATCATCTATTATCAACTTTGATCATTTATCATTTCGAGTCAAAGTTATTGTTCGAAGGTTACTGTTCAGAGGTTACTGTTCACTATTACTGTTCAGAGGTTACTGTTCAGAGATACTGTTTACTGTTCACTTCTTAGTTTGATATCTTTTCACCATCTTTAATAATGAATCCACATGGCATTCTGACGGCTGCAAATCTCACAAATGCTACCTTAACGGCCCTTCAGTCACAGACTCTTTTCACCATCTCAAGATTGTTGTAGGGTGATGATTACTTTGAATGGACTTGGCGCTTTGAACAGTATTGCAAAGCAAAGGAACCCAGAATGTGGAGGTGCATTCATGATGGTCCTCGCACAATCATGTATGCTACTACAGTTGATCCAGACACTCGAATTCCGAAACCAGAAAGTTTGTGGTCTGATGAAGATCGGAAAATCAAGGATGAAGATGATAAGGAAATGGTAAATCTTCCCATGGCACTTGGGCCTGACATCTCAATTGTGGTCACAAACGACACAAGTGCAAAAGAAATATGGGATTCGCTAAAAATTCTGTATGAAGGAAACACTGATATGAAAGCTAGCAGGGTGAATATGCTGAACCAGCAGTTAAGTTCTTTTAATCACATTTACGGAGAGACCGTGGAAAATCAAATCAGGAGATTCATCAAACTTATTTCACAAATGGTTGGTGCAGGAATTTCAATCACTAATAGTGGGATGAATCGTCAACTGTTGAATTCTCTGGCGAAGTCTTGGGATGCTGATGTTTTACTGATCAAACTGTCACTCCCCGGCTTTCCACAGCCAATCAAGCTCTAGTGGGCCCGGGTGGGGAATATCGTGACGTAAGTTGATAACATCATACACAATTAATCACAGCACAGTGGAAGTCTTGGATTCAAATTACTATTACAAACCAAATGTTCGAAGTATAAAATAATATACAGGCTCGTAATAGAAGATCCACAGGCGGATCATAAATTGTACAAAGAAAGAATATAAAACAGACTTTGGGTAGATCTAGGATTTGCAAGATCCTCTATCACTACCGAGCACTTCCAGCCTATTTTCGTATTCTACCTGCAAGCTTAGTCTTTTGAAAATACATCAGCTTTCGCTGGTAAATACAACCAACTGACTCATTTTGAAAACATTTACAATATATTTTAAGTATGTATCAGCACAAAATCTTTTATAACTTGGGAAAGTTGACCGTCCAACCATATTAACAGATTTACATGTTTGTTCATGCATACAGGGCCCGGTACAGAGACCGAGACATGATTCACGTACACACCACTTTGGACTCACGAAGGAGTCATTATTTCCCAACCTTGTGGGAAATGCATTTTCAGCGTCCATCGGGTGTATGCCTACACCCGCTCTTAGGTCGTGGCCATTATCTATTGTAATTAGCCGAGGATATCCTGGACACGGTAGTTAACCCCCAATTTTAAGTTATGTTGATACACTTTTGTGTCTATCGCTTGTTCTTAGTTACGTCTGTAATTGTACGGTGTTTGTTTACATTGTCTGTATAGTTTGGTAGTGTCAACCAAATCAAGATATCCTCCTACCTTGGTTTAGTACGACGATTAGTTTGTCTGTGTAAAACAGTTGCATATGTGCATACTGTTGAGTCTTGTGTACGTCGTGTCTTTGACACATTCACCAAAGTAAACTTCATGTGCGTGTAGGAAGTCCTTCGTATGAGCAACATATTGCTAAATGAGCCACTCAAGATTCGTACGAGTGTTCTACCATTCGTATGAATGAGTTCTTCCAAACAAGTATCCTGCTTGTTTCATACGAGCAAGTTCATGCTTCGTATATCTTGGTTTAGTACGACGATTAGTTTGTCTGTGTAAAACAGTTGCATATTTGCATACTATTGAGTCTTGTGTACGTCGTGTCTTTGACACATTCACCAAAGTAAACTTCATGTGCGCGTAGGAAGTCCTTCGTATGAGCAACATATTGCTAAATGAGCCACTCAAGATTCGTACGAGTGTTCTACCATTCATATGAATGAGTTCTTCCAAACAAGTATCCTGCTTGTTTCGTACGAGCAAGTTCATGCTTCGTATGAGCCAGATCGTTCGTACAAGCATCTTTGGAGAATGTCTTTCGTGTCTTTTAGTGTTCTGTATAACTAGCAACATACTTCATACAGTTGCTGAGCATGGACACTATATAAGCAGACATGAACTTCTTAGTAGAGTAGGGTGTTGAGGCTAGAGCTATAGCAGAGAGAGAGACACAAGAGCACAGAGTGTATTGCATGAGAGTGTATGAACATTGTTTGTATATGTTTGTATCAGTTCTCTTCAGTTAATCAAGATATTGAATCTTTGGTTATCCTATGTTCTTACTTTGCTTTGGTTTACATTCATACGAGGATTCCGCACTCGTATTTGTCTTGTATGAACAAGGAAGAAGGTTTATCTTGATCCTACAAGTGGTAACAGAGCTTTCGCTCTCTTCCTTGTTCAAAACCAAGCTTAGTGATTGTGTTTGAGCTTGTTGAGAAGGTTTCTTGAAGTGTTCTTGAACTTTCAGTAGGAACTTCAGTTTTTGAAAGATAACAATCTTAAAACTTAGTTAAAACTTGTTATATCCAGAAAATTTCATAAAAACCTAGTTAGAACACATGGAGACATGTTAAAATCTGGTTTTTTCTGAAAATTTTCATCTTAGTTGAACACAACTGTAGGAGAAACTCACCGGAGAAACTCATCGGAATATTGTTGTAGGGTTGACCAAATCTCTGACATTCTGGACTTGACTGTTAAAACTAAAAAGCTGATGGAATGTTTGTCTTTTTTAACTAAAATGTGTAGACAACAGAACACTTTCGAAAACCAGTCTGTGTAGAAAAGAAAATTTTTCACCAACCAACCCTGCAAAAAGATTCCTCTGTGAAAAACATCTGTGCGAATAACCTATCCGCACGAAGAACCAGATTGTTCATATGAAAGACTAGTCATCCGCATGAAGAACCTGGTTCACACGAAGGACTTAGTTGTTCGCACGAAGGAATATCCTCCGTACGAAACAAGTAGTTTGTACGAAGGACCTACAACTTGTACGAAACAGTGATTCGTACGAAGAACAACTTAGTTTTGCTTTCAGGTTTCAGTTTTCCAAACTTTTAAAACCTTGTGATTCTAAAATTGTGAATTTTTAAAAGGGCACACTGTTATTTTCAAAATCGAACTTTAAACCTTTTAATTTTCATAATTAAGAAAATGAGTTCTAATCCGTGGAAGTGGAGTAGTAGTTCTAGCACAAATCAGGACTCTTCGCAAAGCTCTACAACCTCATGGGTAAAATCATTGATGCCTCACCATACAACCATGATTACTGCAAATGAATGGGCGTGTGTCGCAAACCAGAACCAGAGCATTCAGACTCTCCTAATGAGTGAAACGCAAACCGGAGTAATAACCGTCCACCTAAACTAAACCATATGAACGATTATCCGTTCTAAAAAAGTCGTTTTCATACATATGTTCTCGGATAGAACACATAATTATGGACATGTTTTACTACACCCTATAAAGAATCACTCGAAGAGGCATGATCAAATCCAACCTCCTTAGCCAATCTAGAAAAAAGGCGATAAAAAGGTGTACGATATAGAAAAAAGGCGTTTGCTATCCTAACACAGGCACTCCATAAAGATATCTACCATCAGTTTGTGTACTGTACGACCATGAAAAATCTATGGGATACCCTGCAAGCAAGAGGAAAGGGTAATGCTACAACCAGAAAAATTCGGCACGATCTGCTAAAGAAGGAGTTTGAAGGTTTCATGTTTATGGAAAATGAAACATTGAATGATATGACCACATGTTTTTACCATCTTCTTAGTAAAATGTACTCTTACAAAGTGTTAGCATCTCCGCAAGAAGTCGTGATGCGCTTTGCTGACGCATTACCGCCAAAATGGGGTCAATTTATTGACTTATTAAAACATACAGGTGTTTTTGGACTCAATCAGTATTTATGAATTTATGCAGAAGTTGAAAAACAAGAATGAAGAGGAACTTCAAAAGGCACAAAGAGTTACTGTTCCACAAAACCCTGAGATGTACTTCGGTGGTATTAATACAGGTAATAGTGCAAGTCAGCAATCAAAGCTTCAAACCGCATTTATGTCAAACGTGAATCCCTATCTACCACAACCTGTTCAATCAAACAAGGTTTCGATCCGAGAGCCTTTTTTGCCACAACCACGAGATCTTACACCTCAAATTCCACAGCAAGCTCCTCAACAAGCTTTCTTTGGAAACAACTTTCAAGCTGCAAACCCCAACATAGTCAGACTTGATACGTCACATCTTTCCAAGGTCAGCGTAGAAGTTGCTCAAGAGCATATGGAACTTCTAAACACCATGGTTAATGTCTATTGCAGATTAGTAGCTGGTCAAATTGGAAACATCAATTTGACAATGAAGACTACCAGCAAATAGACAGAGATGAGATGGAGCTAATGGATATCAAGTGGGCGTTTGCTAGTGCGGTAAGAAGAGCCAAGGATTACATGAGCAGAACAGGAAGAACCAGTTTGGAGAGCAAGAAAGATACAAAATATGGTTTTGATTAAAATGTTGTTACTTGCTTCAACTACAGTGAAAGTGGTCATTTCAAGCGTAGGTGTACAAGACCCAGCAAACAAGAAAATCACAACCACTTTCAAAACCAATCTCAACTATCCAACACAGCTCCAGTCAACAATGATAGAAGAATAGTAGCTGTGAGCAACCCAAACAACACCAAACAATCAGGACCTTCAAATAACACACAAGAGCTTTGGTAGTTCAATCTGATGAAGGATGCGATTGTCAGTACAGTTGGGAACTAAGAATAACGGAGAAACTGCATGTATGCCAAGATCATCAATCGAATCAAACATGTTCACAGCATTGATATTTCAGATGACGATACTACTTCAGGGTATACTGGTAGTTCTGATGAAGAATGCTCAAGTTCAGGTGGTTATGGATCTGATTTAGATATCAGAGACGGAAGTGATGCTGAGGTCAGAAAGTTGCTGAAAGAAGCCGATAAGATGAAGAGTGAAAAGGTGGGTTTGATGAAGAAACCCAAAGCTGCATCAAAAGAAACATAAAAATTCTTTACAAATACTGTAGCCTTCCCTCATCATACTACCTTCATGGCGAATGTTGCCGGTTCGACAAGTCAGGTAAACTCCAACTCTCCCAAAGTTTGCAATGCTTGTGCTGAATTAAAATCAAAGTTTGAAGCAATTGACAATCATAATCAAAACTTAGTTGTTGAACTCTCTAAATGAAAAGAGGCGAACTTGGCTTTAACTTGAAACGAAAAAGAATTCAATTCTGTAATAGAAACCCTTAAGAAAAGCGTTTCTGAATTGATAAAAACAGTTTTGAATAAATAGACAGGAATTAATAACTACATTAATTTCCTAGAAGAAACAAAGAAAGAGTTAGCCATTGCCAAATGCGAACATGATGCGATCAAGCTAAAATTGGACAATTATTCTGACTCCCGATATGTGCTTGATCATATCATTGATGTTCAAAAGCTAAAGGGAGATGTTAAATGCATTGTGTAAAAGTTGCGTCCACCCCCGATGAAACACAACTATACTAAATTGCCTGATGAAGAGAAAATGCCAGGCTTTGAATCCTCTGTACCTCTTAATCCTGAGGAATTTGAAGCAGGACTAGGGTTCAAGCTAGACAATTCCTCGCTTGAATCAAGAAAGTCCGAGAACTCAACATCAGTTGTTAATCAGAACCCCTCTACAACAGGGGAGGATGATTCATCAGTTGATGAGTCAGAGAAAATTGATCAGGATCAATCTCTTGATGAAGAAAAGGGAATAGAAATGTCTGCTACTCCCAGTGTAAAAATTATCGAACATCAAGAGAATTGATCCTATGAAAACTGTCAAGACAGAAGTGTCTATAGATGAAATTGATAATGTGTTGTATACTTTGGTTGGAGACAAGAAAACCTATTCTAAAAAATACTTTCCAATCAAGAATGTAAATCCAACATCTGTTGATCAAGTTTTTGAAAAGTCAACAACTAAATTTTTTAAGAAGAAAAACCCAATCAAATCACAACCATTATCTGTTTCAAAAGAAAAACAAAAGGAAAAGCGAGTTGAAAAGCCTAAAAAATCACAACCGAAGATTGAAACAAAAGGCACTCTCTACAAGAAGAAGCTTAAAAATGTTAAATTTGTGAATTTTAAGGGTAGTGATAAAGTCGAGACTTTTTAAGGCATGTCTAATATAGATTTTGAAAACAAAGTCAAGATTTTAAAGCATAACAATGAAAACAATTACACCCAACATACAAATAGGTGTGGTGAAAATGAACCCAATACCTCAAGACACGCAAGTTCAACATCAAGTCATGGAACACGATCTCCTAAATTTGTTGAAAGGAGAAGATGTTTCAAATGTGGAGAGTTTGGCCACATTATCAATAATTGTGGAAAGCCCCTCCTGAACCAACTTGCCAACGTCAATCTGTTTCTCTAAAACAAGACAAACGAATCATTAAAGAACAAGAAGAAAAAACAGCGACGTAAACATATAAAAGTAATTGAAAAAGCTTTAAGACCGGATTCTTCAGAAAGCAATCCAAGATCTTCAAATTTAATAAAACTAGAAATTGTTAAAACTGTAAATAATAGTCATTCTGGTAAATTTAAAAAATCTTGGAAACCTAAGACTGATGATGGTTCAAGAGGAGGTAAACAATTTCCGAATCATCAAGAAATTGAAATCACATTTCTTGATGATAAAGGTCGACCCAAGACCACTAAGGCTTGGGTACCCATCTCAAACTGATCTGGTTTTTGAAATGTGCATGGTGTTCCAGGAGGAACTGTGAATAGTCATTGGATTGTTGACTGTGGAACATCGAGGCACATGACAGGCGACTTACGACTCCTTTATGATGTGAAAAGCATTAGGGGTGGTTATGTTGCTTTTGCTGGTGACAAAGGCGGATACATCACTGGAGAAGGAATGGTCTCCAATGTTGTTGTGAGTTTTGATAAGATCAAGTATGTTCATCAGATTGATCACAATCTTCTTAGTGTTTCTCAAATTTGCGACAAGAAGTTCACAGTTCATTTTATGATACCGGCTGTTATGTGCTGAAACCTGGTTTCAAGATTCCCAAGGAATGGACCCTCCTATCGGCTCCAAGAATCAACGACTTGTATATTCTTGACATGAGCCAAGCTATTACCATGTCTGCACAAGTCACATGTTTTGTCTCAAAAGCCACCGAAAAGTAATCAATTATTGGCACAGACGAATGGGACACATTGTGACAATCGGCAAAATAATGGTAAATTTCTTACAACTTAACCACTTGATTATATAATTTATTGCGTTCGTTACCATTTAACTAATCCATAGGACATGGTTATTTATGCCAAACAACATTGTTACATTCTTCACGTTGCGAGAAAACAACAAACTATGTCCAAATATGTTCGCAAAATGCTGAAAACACTATTCACCGGAACGCACTATTCATGCCAGCAAGTTTCCGAAAACTGTCGGAAAAAGCAACGAATGGCACGAAAGCATTTTATGGTTTAAATACAAATAAAAACTCCTAATTAGGGACACAAAATGCAAAGACACATTAATTTCCCGAAAATACATATCGATAGAATTCGTCCAAATCGTGCTAAAATATAACAAAGTAAATTGTCCGAAATGCCAAAGTGCAACATCTTTAAATGTCGTAGGACTCATAAATAATGTTATGCACCCTAAATAATCTTGGGGATATCAACGAATTATCCTAAACATAAACTCCCGGTGTTACACCGCAACTTGTACATATTACCTAAATTCGAGCCGCTAGGCGAACAAATTATATTCTTACCATCTATTTGCCAAACAAAAAAAGCTAGCGAACTAGTTATTCGTATTTTGGAATCGTAAACACCTTAAATAAATTTCATGACATCCATGGTAAAGTAAAACCATAGCTCCAGGCATTATATTACATCTTTTATATAACATCCGATATCGAACCGACGAGAGAACTAGTAGCATTTTTACCATCAACAAACACCACCACTAAACTAGTGATTAGTTAAACATTATTTAAAACCCTAACTACCATTGATAACTTAATTAACCCCCAATTAAACTAATGGCTAACAAGATTAACATTATGTGCACATGGTTTTTATGTATAAAAAATACTAATCTAATACCCCCCCCCCCTTGACGGTTTGGGTGGGCCCCATGGACAACCCAATTGCTTGTTGGATGATGAAAGTAAGTGTAAGAGTATGGAGGACTAGATATGTTGTTGACTTCGGGAAAACTAGAAGATTATAACAATCATCTCACCACACTTTCCATCAACATTCTTCACTTAAAAAAAAGATCAAAGCTTTCTTTGCCCCTTCTACCTCACGGTTGCCAACAAGCCTCTCAACCTCCCATTTCTAAATTTTAAACACCCAATTATAAGCCTCTAAAGCATCATTTAAGATGATCTAAGGAGTGTTGAAGCATGGAGGGTTATTTGGGATACTTTGTAGCTCTTATTGTATTTTAATCTTCCACTTAAGCTCTTGCCAAATTGTAAGACTTCACTATACTCCTTTTAAGCATGTTATAATATGTAGATTAGTAAAGTAAATGTTGATCATCTTGAATCTTAAAGAAAATAACAGCTTAAACCCTATTCATAACATAAAAAGTCTACTAATGTGATATATATTGTGTTGATCATGTTGCTTAGTGCTAGTTAGTTTATATATTCTTGGTGATTATGTTAAAGTAGGTTGTTTAAGTATGTGATCTTGTATGATTAAGAACAAATATGATGATTCAAACATATTAATGTTTGAATCAAGACAAGATCATCCATCCCATGATCCATAAACTTTACTACAAAAATAAAAGTAATTTTTAACATTTTATAACTTTCATACAAATTAAACATCATGAGTTACACTAAGATAGTTTTAAAAGTGTGTTATTCAAAGTTGTTTAAATATAAGAACAAGATTAGGGTGCTAAATATGATGGTTTAAATGATTTTACTAAATACTAATAAAAAGTGTCATGATATATCTTAAAAGTGTGACTAGAAAAATATATAAAGTTCATGGAGCATGAGCGTATTCATGTGCAAATTATACATGCAAAGTTGATAGTTAGAAACTTGATTGGAAGTTGATTGAGATTAAGGAATTTAAACATGCTTAAATTACGTTTTAAAAACGTGGAAAACACCATAGTTTAGGGAAAACCATGGCGAAGTTTTTCTAAAATCTAATCTCTATTAATGTACGATTAACGGAGTGATTAATGGGACTAAACACGATTAGTGACCTTAATCGGTAATTAAGAATGTTTAATAAAAAGGGTTAAGCCCTAATCTTTCAAGAACATTTATAAACACTTATATATATTTATAAGATTAAAAGAGTTGTAAAAAGGAAAAATGAATACTTTATAAGTATAAAAATATTCTTAAATAAAAATATATATATGTTTAAAGTACACCAACCTATGTGTATAGACACTTGTGTACAATTATGTGTATGCATTAGAAGTTAGGAAGGATACTAACTAAAATATAAATGCACTATACAAACAATCTCCAAATACGTGACGACGAACGAGTGTAAAAAGATTTAAGGAACTAAATACATGAACAAAGTTATATTACACTTGGGCACAAGACACGGACGACGAACAATCGGACATCGGGCAAATCGTTACATAACCGTATATTACGGACAAAATATATATATACGTAAATCCAAAAGCCGACATGATATATTAAATAAACCACCCAACGAAGTAAACTCGTAAGCTATCCGCAACGGTCGCCGCATCATTACAACAAGGAAAGGATACCTATCATGGGTGATGTTTGGGCGTTTCCACAAGAAAATATATGACAATAAGTTTTATGACGAACTTTAAAAAATTACTAATTACATTTGCTTCAAAACCCATATATATCCCAACACTTAAGATTTCGGAAAGTATAAAACGAATAGTCACAAATTATACCACGTAAAAGTATATACGTATAAAATACTCTTATGATAAATACAAAAATACTTGGATGTAATGTGCTAGTGAAAGCCCACTAATATATATAATAAATTGGGCTAAGCCTACTAATATATAAAATGGGCTAGGGACCAATCTAAAATAGCTAACTTTGGGCTAGGCCCATTAACATGTCAAATGGGCTAAGCCCAACATCATATAATACGTAAGTCTAGGCCCACTTACATAACTTTATTGGGCTAGGCCCATATACACCAAGAGACCAAATAATACGTTATACAAAAACGTATAAATACGGTATAAATACCAAATATATGGTATACAAATACTTTTAAATACAATATAATTACCAAATAATACGGTATACTAATACGTAAAAATACAGTATAAATACAAAATAATACGGTATCATAATACGTATAAATACGTAGAATTACCGTATAAATACCAATGGAACGATATACAAGTACGAATACGGTATACACACACGTATAAAAATACGTAAGTACATAGTGATGTACTCATATACACTTGTTAAAGTATACTAACGCAAAGAATAGCGTACAAATACATCAACGTAATTACGATGTTAGACATAAATATTTTTAACACTTATAATTATACAAGGAATACAACATGAAGAACAAATGCTCATACTTAAGCCGAACATGTCGTTACGAATGAACGTGGTTCATTAAACTCAAAGTATATATATTCAGAGAACATATATATAACACACATAACGAACGTAAGCTGTGAGAGGCACGGAGACTCTCATGGGCTAGGCCCAGTCATACCGTGTGCATCACGAGACTCAAATGGGTTAGGCCCATTCTCCCTTGTGCGAGGCACAAAGACTCTTAGGGGCTGGGCCCACTTATACTCGTGCGAGGCACGAAGGGTCACGAAGGGCAAGGCCCGTTCGTACACTTGATGGATACGAAATATATATAAAAGAAGTGTATATATATTAAAATATAAATACGAAACAAATGCCAACATATTTAAAATACATAAGGGACCCAAATACTTAACTTATACAATAACGTTCAAGATGAACAACGTGTACGTATTAACAATAACTCAAGTGTCTAATGAATTAGAGCACTTGTAGGTTGATACCCTCTTTGGGATACCCGAATTGCTAGCACATACATTCACGGACGCAAATCAGTGAGTTCATGTCCCCCTTTTCTCTTAAATGTTTTCGGTTTATAACTCTCGGGGGGAATACATGTTTTTGATGTTATGGTTTAGCTATGGAATGAAGTATTAGATCATGTGCGAATAGGGTCTCTCTTAAGTGCCATTAATCTTTAAAAGACCGAGGAACAAGAGTGGTAGATCTATCGGGTGTAGCGAGCCCTAATCATGGGTCCTTGTGTGGCCGCATGTAGTGCTTTTGTTGTCACAGCCGGGTGGACCGGAAGAAATCCTGTAGGGTTGAGTACTTCCTATGTCGTCACACATATTAGTGTCCTTGCAAAACATTACTGATCATCAAGTTCATTGACGCTTTATATACCACATATTTTCATATATGAACTCTCAAATGTTTTAAGATTCATTTGGTGCGCACACAAAACGCATGAACTCACCAACTTTTGTTGATGTTTTCAAACTTACATGTAGTTCAGGAAATTGAAGTGGATCTTGGTGCAGTCATTACGAAACTTTCAAGGGTAACAAGTAGTCGATGCCATTCGTATTTTGAAGGGTTTGGTTTATATATTCCGTCCTTGAATGGAATATAGGATGCAAAGCCTTAATGTTTAAAAGTTATTTTGAACAAGTCTGTTGTAAACTTTAAATTACTTATGAAGTCTTTTATTTCCAAACAACTTGTGACTTGTCATGTTTATATATGCTGAATGGATGAACACCGTGCATACTTTTAAATTCATATAGTTGTTTACTTATGTCGTATGCGATGAAAACTAATCAAGTTCACACCGCGCGCTTCTGCCTCTGAACGGGTGTGACAGATTGGTATCAGAGCTTCGTTTGTAGTGAACCAGGATTCCTTCTCAAGTCTAGCCTACAATCATTAGGCACCTCTCATGAAAACATTTTGATTTTCAAAACGGTTTTCATTGCATATATAAAAATGCAAGATCCACGAATTAAACTCTTTTCAAACAAATAATGCAAGGATATTATTTGGGGCATAGTCTATATGGGATAGACTTGCAAACTATATTGACTCGCACAAACCAATGTGAATTCACTTTATACGATTGCATGCTTATGTACTTAATAAGTGATAATATCATTTACTGATATATATATATACATATATATATACTTGTTGTACGGAATATTGCCAAGGTATGATGGCATCTTTGGCCAGTAGTGGCATCTATGATGATATATCAGACGACGATTACCGACCTGTTATTGAGATTATATCTTCTTCAGATGAGTTGGACCCCGAGGAGGACCCCGACTATGCCTCCGACGATGCTATGATGGAGGACGCTCCGGTAGTAGACGACGTGTTAGCTGTGGGGCCACAACTAAATAACTTTGTGATTGTGGGACATCCCAACGATGCACATATTATCGACTACATTTCGCTAGATTTCATACCTATTGCTTCTGTTCCACCTCTCTTTATTATGTCCGATGACGAGGAAGAGGTCCCCGTCTTTCATGTAGACCACCTGGACGATGATATCGGCGATGGAGAGGTCATGACATTATTATTTTAGAGGTTTCTTGACCCGTTGTATCTATTGTAGCCATCTCTTCATCAGACAAGCACGACAGCGTATCCTCCTCTGCTATTCGTTGCGCAGGACTGCGGGTGAATGCGACGGATAGAAGCTTTTATACTATTCCCATTGCCACCCCTGCTCCTACACTGATCCCTACTTCCACTACTACCCCACCAACTACTCCAACATCACGACACACGCCAGATATCCCTGCCCCTCCTCATGCCACAAACATACCTACTCCTCTGGTCGACACCCTATGGCCCAACAGCCTTTATTCATTGAGACCCCTTCCTCATACCGGTGCATCTGGCGTTTTCACTCATGAGATACTAGCACCACGTCCTAGAGAGGGATCCTCACGCCAGCCTTTTCAGTCACCTACTCGTATGTCCCCGTCAGATCCTTACCACCCCAGTCACCACCCTACTTACACTAGGGACGATCTCGTTTAGTCCCTACAGCTGCAGATTCAACTCCTGTCCTGTAAGGTCTGAGAGTTGGAGCGTTTCCGTGATACTTTGCCATCACCATCACCTGCTTACAAACCACCACCTACTCCACCACTGCCAACATCCCAACCACCCCCGTCTCCACCACATTCACATCCACAATTTGGCCTTAAGGCTCGTGTGCTGACCTTGGAGCAGCGAGCCAACCTCTTTGACACTCGTGTTAGCTGCATGGAGGATGAGATGGACCACCTCCATAGTTCGGTTGTTCCTACCCCACCCCCTTCGCCTCCCGCACCATAGTTTTATTTTATTGCAGGTACTAGTTATCGGATTAGAAACCTGCTTTTGATGTATATATGAAGACTAGGTGCAAGCTATCGACACTTGAAGACTTTTGAAGACCAATGGGGAAGAAAAGATTTTACCACTTTTATGTATTATAAACTTGTATGACCGGGATTGTATATTCCCGTGTCCTTTTGTTTTTCTTTCCCGAAAACAATGTAACAACTTGTCAAGTATATATATGAAAGCTTGGCATTATGCTTTTCTTTATTGCATATTGTGATTTATTTTTTGCATGTCTGGTTATTGTGGATGAGTTTGGTTGACGTGATGATTACTTACATATTATGTATATCTTAGCCAAAAAAATTTATTATTAAATACTTGTCTAACACCCTTCGATGACCATTACAAGAAGACAATGCCACCAAGCCGTAGGACTACTGGGAACACCCAACCAACGACTGAAGATGAGCTAAACGAGTGCATCTCCCTGGCGATAGCGCAATATGAGGCTAACCGCTCTAAACACAGCGGTGGAACTGGAGGTTTATCTGGGGGCAACCCCAATACCGGTAATATTTGGTTGTCTTTGATGCCATACAATAATCTAATTTATTGCATTCGTGCCTTGAGAATGCTCATTCATAATATGTTTGTACAATGTTTCAGGTTGTTCATACAAGCAGTTTCTAGGCTGCAAGCCTCTGAACTTTGATGGCACTTGAGGTGCCGTAGCATTTGTGCGCTGGACTAGAAAGACTGATTCAGTCAAAAGAATGAGCAAGTCTCCTCTTGACCTAAGGGTCACATATGTTTCTTGGTTATTCGTAGACGGAGCACTATCATGGTGGAATCTTCAAGTCCAAACCAAAAGGGAAGAAGCTGCGTATGCTATGACGTGGGAAGAACTCAAAGAGTTGATGAGGAAGAAATATTGTTCAATGGCTGAAATTCAAAAACTTGAGACTGAGTTTTGGAATTTGAATATGATCGGAGCTTACGTTGCTGGTATACACAACGTTTTCATGACTTGTCAAGAGTTGTTCCATATCTGGTGGAACCAGAGTTCAAGAGAATCGAGCGATACATTTGGGGACTTGCTCCTAAGATCTTGAGCATGGTTACTTCTTCTAAGCCTGCTAATATCAGTAAGACAATCGAATTGGTTGTTAGTCTCAATGAGGAGGTTGTACGTTTAGGAAAGTTGTCAAGGACTAGGGCTAACAAAAAGGAAACTCAGGTGGAGTCACGAGTGGGGGAAAACAAAAGTTCACCAACTTTAAGAAAGGCACCCGAGGAAACAACAACAACCAACCCAACAAGCGAAGGGAAATAAACGCACCTAGGGAAGCTAAGTCCTTTGCAGTAACTAATGCAAGTGGTGGTAGAGGTTATACGAGTCTCTTACCAAAATGTGATAAGTATACGTATCATCACTTAGGCCCTTGTAGAAATACCAACTGCGACAAATGTGGTAAGACCGGGCACAGCAAAGAGACTTGTTGGGTAGGTGCTGGACGTGGAAATAGAAACCAAGGTGGTAACGGAAATAACAAGCAGGGTTGAAACGTAAATGGCAAAGGTCAAGCGTGCTACGAATGTGGAGAAAAAGGGCATTATCAGAAGGATTGTCCGAAGGAAAACTAGGCTCGAGGAAGAGCTTTTGTGATAGGAGCTAAGGCTGTGCGCCAAGACCCGAACATGGTTACGGGTACGTTTCCTATAAACCAACACTTTGCATCTGTTCTATTTGATACAGACGCCGACTTTAGCTTTATATCTATATAGTTTAAAAATATACTTGGCCTAGAGTCAAGTAAACTAGACTTCCCATATTCTATAGAATTAGCGAACGAAAAATTAGTCGAAACGGGAGAAATTATTAGAGGTTGCACACTCGAACTTGGAGTGCGAAAATTCTCTATCGATCTTTTACCCGTCGACTTGGGTAGTTTTGACGTAGTTGTCGGAATGGAATGGTTTTTCAACAATCTAGCGGAGGTGGTATGCCATGAGAAAACCATCTGCATTCCCTTACTAGATGAAGAAACACTCGTTGTACATGGAGAAAAGCGTGAGACGTCCTTACGCATTACTAACAGTATGAAGGCGCAAAAGTGTCTACGAAAAGGTTGTATAGCCTTCCTCACTCATGTAGTAGACAAAGAAACTAAAGAGCCGAAGTTAGAATACATTCCGGTTGTGAAGGAGTTTCTAGAAGTCTTTCCGGAAGACTTGTCGGGACTGCCTCCGTAACGCCAAGTGGAATTTCGCATCGATTTAGTGCTAGGAGCGGCACGAGTGGCGAAGTCTACTTACCGATTAGCTCCGTCCAAGATGCAGGAGCTATCCACTCAGCTTCAAGAATTATTGGATAAAGGATTTATTAGATCGAGTTTCTCACCTTGGGGAGCTCCGATATTATTTGTTAAAAAGAATGACGGGAGCTTGCGTATGTGCATAGACTATCGGGAGTTGAACAAACTCACTATCAAGAACCGATACCCCTTACCAAGAATTGACGACTTGTTTGATCAACTACAAGGCTCCAGCTTCTATTCAAAGATTGATCTGCGATCGGGATACCATCAGTTGAGGATTCAAGAAGAAAGCATTCCCAAAATGGCTTTCCAAACTCGTTACGGTCACTACGAGTTCCTTGTGATGCCGTTCGGCTTAACAAATTCACCGACGGTGTTCATGGATCTCATGAACCGCGTGTGTAAGCCGTATTTAGAAAAGTTCATGATCGTATTTATTGATGAGATATTAATATATTCGCGATCGAAGGACGAACATCAGCGACATTTACGAACTATCTTGGAACTTTTGAAAATGAACAGCTTTATGCAAAGTTTTCCAAATGCGAATTTTGGATTCGCGAGGTATAGTTTCCCTGACACGTGGTGAACAAGAAAAGGATTCATGTCGATCCTTCCAAGATTGAGGCAATAAAGAATTGGGAAGCGCCTAAGACGCCGATGGAAGTGCGACAATTTTTGGGATTAGCGGGTTATTACAGACGATTTATAGAAATTTTTTCAAAGATTGCCCAACTACTAACATCCCTGACTCAAAAGGATAAAAAGTTTGATTGGGGCGAGAAACAGGAAGTTGCATTCAAACTTTTAAAGGACAAACTCTGTGATGCGCTAATCTATCTCTACCAGACGGTACCGACAACTTTGTCGTATATTGTGATGGATCGCATTAAGGTCTCGTTTACGTGCTGATGCAACGAGACAAAGTCATCGCGTACGCGTCTCGACAACTTAAGGTGCATGAGAAAAATTATAACACGCATGACCTCGAACTAGGTGCGGTGGTATTCGTGTTAAAAATTAGGCATCGTTACTTATATGGTACTCGTTGTACAATCTTTACCGATCACAAGAGTCTGCAACACATATTTGATCAGAAGGAATTAAATATGCGGCAAAGACGATGGGTTGAGTTATTGAACGATTACGACAGCGAAATTAAATATCACCCGGGCAAGGCGAAAGTACTGACAGACGCCTTGAGTCGCAAGAAATGAGTGAAACCTTTAAGGGTTCGCGCCTTAGAGATGACCATACAAAATAACCTTACTTCTCAGATTCGTGATGCCAGCAAGAAGCACTTAAACCTGAGAACATACCAGCCGAATCATTGCGTGGAATGGAAAAACAATTGGTGCCAAAGGAGAATGGAATGTTATACTTTATGGGACGAATTTTGGTTCCATACTTTTGTGATCTACGGGAGATTATTCTAGAAGAAGCACACATGTCGAAGTACTTTATACATCAAGGATCAGATAAGATGTATCAGGATTTAAAAGACTTCTATTGGGTGGCCAAACCTTAAGGGCGACATTGCTAACTATGTCGGAAAATGCCTTACTTGTGCCACGGTTAAGGCGGAATATCAAAAGCCTTCAGAACTACTGCAACAACCTGAAATTCCTGTATGGATATGGAACAGATTTCAATGGATTTTATTACTTAGTTATCGGACCTCGAGAGGTCACAACATGATTTGGGTTATCGTTGATCGACTTACAAAGTCTGCACACTTCTTACCTATCCGTGAGAAGGATAGCACGGGGAAATTAACGGAAATATACCTCAAAGAAATCGTAGCACGTCATGGAGTTCCTATTTCTATCATATCGGATCGAGATGGCCGATTCGTGTCAAGGATTTGGCAATCATTCCAAAAGGCCTTTTGATATAGACTGGATCTTAGTACGACCTTTCACCCTCAAACGGGCGGCCAAAGTGAACGGACGATACACACTTACCCTTAGTGGAGTTCTCATATAATAACAACTATCACACTAGTATATAGGCCGCCCCGTTTCAAGCTCTATATGGACGAAAATGTCGGTCACCGCTATGTTGGGTGGAGACCAAAGATAAACAGCTCATTGGTCCGGAATTAGTTCAGGAGACTACGAACAAAAATTTCAAATACGAGACTATATCAAGGCGGCTCGTGACCGACAAAAGAGCTATGCCGACAAACGATAAAAACCACTATCCTTTAAAGTCGGAGACAAAGTATTACTGAAAGTCTCGCCTTGGAAAGGCGTAGCAAGATTTTGTAAACATCGAAAGTTGAACCCACGCTACATTGGACCCTTCAGAATCTTGGAAAAGATTAGAACCGTAGGTTATGATTTAAAGTTACCGGACGAGCTCAGTAGCGTACACGACACATTCCATGTGTCGAATCTAAAGAAAAGTCTTACTTAAGAAATGGTAATCATTCCAGCGGATGAGATTCACATCAACGACAAACTCCATTTTACTGAAGAATCCATTGAGGTTACGGACTAGAAGGTCCACAAGACATGGAGAAGTCGTATTAAACTGGTTAAAGTTCGTTGGAACCCACGCCCATGCCCAAAGTACACGTGGGAACATGAGGATCAGATCAGATCCAAGTACCCGCATTTGTTCCAAGGCTCCCCTACAAATATTAACACGGCTTGAATTTCGGGATGAAATTCCTTTAACGGGGGGAGAATGTGACAAACGGCAAAATAATGGTAAATTCCGTACAACTTAACAACTTGATTATATAATTTATTGCGTTCGTTACGATTTAATTAATGCATGATTAGTTAGTTTATATATTCTTGGTGATTATGTTAAAGTAGGTTTTTTAAGTATGTGATCTTGTATGATTAAGAACAAAAATGATGATTCAAACATATTAATGTTTGAGTCAAGACAAGATCATCCATCCCATGATCCATGAACTTTACTACAAAAATAAAAGTAATTTTTAACATTTTATAACTTTCATACAAATTAAAAATCATGAGTTACACTAAGATAGTTTTAAAAGTGTTTTATTCAAAGTTGTTTAAATATAAGAACAAGATTAGCATGCTAAATATGATGGTTTAAATGATTTTACTAAATACCAATAAAAAGTGTCATCATATATATCTTAAAAGTGTGACTAGAAAAATATATAAAGTTCATGGAGCATGAGCATATTCATGTGCAAATTATACATGCAAAGTTGATAGTTAGAAACTTGATTGGAAGTTGATTGATTTAAGGAATTTAAACATGCTTAAAATACGTTTTATAAACGTGGAAAACACCATAGTTTAGGGGAAACTATGGCGAAGTTTTTCTAAAATCTAATCTCGATTAAAGTACGATTAACGGAGTGATTAATGGGACTACACACGATTAGTGACCTTAATCGGTAATTAAGAATGTTTAATAAAAAGGGTTAAGCCCTAATCTTTCAAGAACATTTATAAACACTTATATATATTTATAAGATTAAAAGAGTTGTAAAAAGGAAAAATGAATAGTTTATAAGTATAAAAATATTCTTAAATAAAAATATATATATGTTTAAAGTACACCAACTTATGTGTATAAACACTTGTGTACAATTATGTGTATGTATTAGAAGTTAGGAAGAATACTAAGTAAAATATAAATACACTACACAAACAATCTCCAAATACGTGACGACGAACGAGTGTAAAAACATTTAAGGCACTAAATACATGAACAAAGTTATATTACACTTGGGCATAAGACGCGGACGACGAACAATCGAACATCGGGCAAATTGTTACATAACCGTATATTACTGCCAAAATATATATATACATAAATCCAAAAGCCGATATGAAATATTAAATAAACCACCCAACGAAGTAAATGCGTAAGCTATCCGCAACGGTCACCGCATCATTACAATAGGGAAAGGATACCTATCACGGGTGATGTTTGGGTGTTTCGACAAGAAAATATATAACAATAAGTTCTATGACGAACATTAAAAAA
The DNA here is from genome assembly GCA_947069175.1 of Scalesia atractyloides. Taxonomy (NCBI): domain Eukaryota; kingdom Viridiplantae; phylum Streptophyta; class Magnoliopsida; order Asterales; family Asteraceae; genus Scalesia; species Scalesia atractyloides. Next base: position 47,242,935 of record CAMTDV010000001.1, on the reverse strand, counting down.
ATACTAATTACGTTTGCTTCAAAACCCACATATATCCCAACACTTAAGATTTCGGAAAGTATAAAACGAAGAGTCACAAATTATACCATGTAAAAGTATATACGTATAAAATACGCTTATGATGAATACAAAAATACTTAGATGTAATGGGCTAGTGAAAGCCCACTAATATATATAATAAATTGGGCTAGGCCTACTAATATATAAAATGGGCTAAAGACCAATCTAAAATAGCTAACTTTGGGCTAGGCCCATTAACATGTCAAATGGGCTAAGCCCAACATCATATAATACATTAGTCTAGGCCCACTTACATAACTTTATTGGGCTAGGCCCATATACACCAAGACACCAAATAATACGGTATACAAAAACGTATAAATACGGTATAAATACCAAATAATACGGTATACAAATACGTATAAGTACAATATAATTACCAAATAATACGGTAGATAATACGTATAAATACAGAATATATACCAATAATACCGTATACTAATACGTATAATTAAGTATAATTACGGTATAAATACCAATGGAACGGTATACAAATACAAGTACGAATACGGTATACACACACATATAAAAATACGTAAGTACATAGTGATGTACTCATATACACTTGTTAAAGTATACTCATGCAAAGAATAGCGTACAAATACATCAACGTAATTACGATGTTAAACATAAATATTTTTAACACTTCTAATTATAAAAGGCATACAACATGAAGATCAAATGCTCACACTTAAGCCGAACATGTCGTTACGAATGATCGAGGTCATTAAACTCAAAGTATATATATTTAGAGAACATATATATAACACACATAACGAACGTAAACCGTGCGAGGCACGGAGACTCTCATAGGCTAGGCCCACTCATACCGTGTGGATCACGGCGACTCAAATGGGTTAGGCCCATTCTCACTTGTGCGAGGCACAAAGTCTCTTATGGGCTAGGCCCAACTACACTCGTGCGAGGCACGAAGGCTCACGAAGGGCAAGGACCGTTTGTACACTTGATGAATACGAAATACATAAATAAAAGAAGTGTATATATCTATATATATTAAAACAAAAATATGAAATAAATGCCAACATATTAAAAATACGTTAGGGACCCAAATACTTAACTTATACAATAACGTTCAAGATGAACAACGTGTACGTATTAACAATAACTCAAGTGTCAAACGAGTTAGAGCACTTGTAGGTTGATACGCTCTTTGGGATACCCGAATTGATAGCACATACATTCACGGACGCAAATCAGTAAGTTCATGTCCCCCTTTTCTCTTAAATGTTTTCGGTTTATAACTTTCGGGGGGAAATACATGTTTTCGATGGTATGGTTTAGCTATGGAATGAAATATTAGATCATGTGCGAATAGGGTCTCTCTTAAGTGCCTTTAATCTTTATAAGACTGAGGAACAAGTGTGGTAGATCTATCGGGTGTAGCGAGCCCCACTCATGGGTCCTTGTGCGGCCGCATGTAGTGCTTTTGTTGTCCTAGCCGAGTGGACCGGAAGAAATCGTCTAGGGTTGAGTACTTCCTATCCTTGCAAAACATTAATGATCATCAAGTTCATTGATGCTTTACATACCGCATATTTTCATATTTGAACTCTCAAATGTTTATAAGATTCATTTGGTGCGCACACAAAACGCATGAACTCGCAAACTTTTGTTGGTGTTTTTAAACTTACATGTATTTCAGGAAATTGAAGTGGATCTTGGTGCAGTCATTACGAAACTTTCAAGGGTAACAAGTAGTCGATGTCGTCCGTATTTTGAAGGGTTTGGTTTATATATTACGTCCTTGAATGGAATATAGGATGCAAAGTCTTAATGTTTAAAAGTTATTTTGAACAAGTCTGTTGTAAACATTAAATTACTTATGACATCTTTTATTTCCAAACAACTTGTGTTTTGTCATGTTTATATATGGTGAATGGATGAACATCGTGCATGCTTTTAAATTCAATAGTTGTTTGCTTATGTTGTATGTGATGAAAACTAATCAAGTTCACACCGCGCGCTTCCGCCTCTGAACGGGTGTGACACACATTCACATGAGGAAAATGAACTATTTGGTTAAGAACAATCTTGTGAATTGTGTACTAGTGAAAAACTTTCATCTTCAAGACAACTGTGTATCATGACAAAAGGGAAAGCAAGCGAGAAAATCTCACCCTGTGAAGAAGATTAACACAGTGAATACGCCATTGTAACGTTTTCATATGGACCTCTTTGGACCTATGAAACACAAGAATACCTTAGGTGATTCTTACTGTTTAGTAGTACTCAAGATTTTCATGGGTGAATATGTTGGCACACAAGAGTGAAGTTCCTGAAATCGTCAAGAATATCCTGACGATGCTTGAAAATTTATACAATTTGAAGATAAGGAGAATCAGAAGTGATAACGGAACCGAATTTAAGAATCAAGTTATGGACGAGTTCTGTTCTTTTAAAGGTATTCTACATGAATACAGTTCTCGATACACTCCACAACAAAATGGGGTCGCTGAGAGGAAAAATAGAACTCTAATTGAAACAGCAAGAACTATGCTAGTAGAATTAGAACATCCTGTTCAATTTTGGGGAGAAGCTGTTGCTATTGCATGTTATATGATGAATAGAGTTCTTACGATGAAGAGGCACGGGAAAACATGTTTTGAGTTGTTACATAAAAGGAAACCGGATGTTTCTTTCTTGAACTTTTTGGAGCTCCATGCACTATGATTGATCCACATGGTAAATTTGGTCTGAAAGCTATCGAAGGTTTTTTTGTTTTGGATATGCTACTTCTAATTTTAGAGTGTGGAATTTGTCAACAAAGAAGATTAAAGAATGGGGTAAAGTCAAGGTTCAAAGATACACTGAATCAGTAAGAGCTATGGGTGCTCCTTGGATGTTTGACTACGATGGGCTGTTTAACTCCTTTAATTTGCCAACTTTTGATGATGATTCTGCAGCGGCTCAAATGGTACTGAAAGTGATACTTCAATTGACTGATCATTAGTTCGACCGATTATTGTTAACCCTCAAGTGTCTACTTCAGTTAACAATCTTGTTCAAAATGAGGAATTCGAAGATGTTGCTGATTATAATGTTTCATCAGAAGATGATGAGTTCCATAATGCAAATGAAGTTACTTCTGTTCCGATTCCTAGAATTTTGGATGTCACGTCAAATATTCAGAATGTAGGGACAACTGAAGGTCATGCATCTACTTCATCATCAAATCCAGCAAATGAATTGGCTGTTGATATAAATATCAATAATTTGGGTCTAAACTCTCGAGTTCCGGATGTTCCTAAAACTCGAATTCATAATACCCATCCTCAGCATAATATTATCGGAGATGTCCATAGTGGTGTGCAGACACGTAATCAGCTCAAGAATAATCAGAATGCTGGTTTGTATTCGGTTATTAGGGAATCTGGGAATAGAATGATTGGTCTTTTGCCTGCTATGTTTGCCAAGCTGAACCAAAATCTTGGAAGGAGGCTATGAAAGAAGACTCATGGGTTGAAGCTATGCTAGAAGAACTTCAGTAGTTTCAGAAGTTAGGCGTGTGGAAATTGGTTGACAGGCCTGACAACTATAAGAAGATTGGAACAAGATGGGTTTACAAATACAAGACCAAAGTGTTGTTGTGAGAAACAAAGCAAGATTGGTCGTCCAGGGCTTTAATTAGGTAGAAGGCATCGATTACAATAAAATTTATGCACCGGAAGTTCGTCTGGAGGCCATATGAATTTTCTTGGCTTATGCATCCTACAAAAAGTTTAATGTCTACGAAATGGATATTAAAAGGGAATTTCTTTATGGCGTGGTTGAAGAAGAGGTATATGTTGAGCAACCGCCTGGTTTTGAAGATCCAATCCATCCTGACAAGGTTTGGCTTCTCAATAAGGTGGTATATGGTCTTCATCAAGCTCTTCAGGCTTGGTATGAAACGTTGTCTTCCTATCTTCTGAAGAATGGTTTTCGACGTGGATTGATCAACTGTACCCTCTTCATCAAGGAACAGAATGAGGACTTATTGCTGGTGCAGGTGTATGTTGATGATATTATTTTTGGGTCGACCAACGAGAAAATGTGCAAAGAACTTCAGCAGGTCATGCAGGAGAAGTTCGAGAGGAGCATTATGGGAGTAATGACTTTCTTTTTAGGTTTGCAGGTTCAACAATCTAAGGAATCGATTTTCATCCATTAAACCAAGTACGTTGGGGATATTCTCAAACGATTTCAGATGGAAGACTCAAAGCCCTTGGGAACTCCTTTATCTCAGAATCATGGGATACTCCTGACGGAATGGGTGAACATGTGGTACCATCTCTTTATCGTGCTATGATCGGATCTCTCATGTATCTTACAACTTCAAGACCCGATATAAAGTGCCAAACATGTCTTCTAGCTCGCTGCTAGTCTAGTCCGAAGGTTTCTCATTTGATGGCTGTGAAAAGGATCTTCCATTATTTGAAGGGTCGCCCAGACACTGGTCTATAGTACCCTAAGGATGATAACTTTAATTTGACAGCATTCAGTGATTCTGATCATGGCGGCTGCAAGATCGATGCAAAATCAACATCAGAAGGATGTCAGTTCTTGGGAAATCGCCTAGTCACGTGGCAGTGCAAGAAGCAGACTTGTGTAGCTATGTCAACCTGTGAGGCTGAGTATATTTCGGCTTCTAGTTGGTGCTCTCAGGTTCTATGGATTCAACAACAAATGCACGACTTCGGTTTTGAATTTATAACTACTCCTACCCTGTATAGCACTAAAAAACCAAGGACATTGAGATTATGTATCCTTTCATACGAGATTGTTATGTAAAGAAACTTACCAATGTTGTTAAAATCCACACCGATCACCAACGTGCCAACCTGTTTACAAAAGCTTTTGATAAATCTCGTTTTGATTATCTACTTTTGGTCAATGGCATCAAGGTGAAACCCGAGCAATTCATCCTTGGCTAATCATTTTTCATAAATATCTTCTTCAAAGTCAAAAATTACAAAAAGATTTTCTATTTTCTCTTCAAAAATACAAAAATATTTCAAGAAAATAAAAAAACATAAGAAAATGCAAAAAATACAAAATGTGTCTTTTATTTTGTTTAAGATTTTATTACCTTCTTTATTAAAAAAAATAGAAAAATACAAAAACAATAGAAAAACCAAAAATCAAAAATGAGTTTCTTGGATAGATAAGTGAAGATGATGAAATACACTAGTGATCTGTCATAAACCGTCAAAAACACAAAATGAAAATTGATAAGTAGCTTTACTAATGATGTATCGGTAGGCTTACAATCAGGTTAAAATGTGTAGGTTGATATAAACTTAACGGACTGCAAGCCAGGTGGAAACCATTCATTGGCATATGGTCTTGGAACCGAAATTTCGTTTGATAGTATGCTGAGGTTCTGAGATATACGATCTTTATGCTGACTTATCATCTGGGTATCATGATGGAATCTTTTGCCAAAAAATAACGGTGACGCAAGTCTAGAACTTCCATGATACCATACATACGTGTAAATACTGCATACGAGCATCAATAAGTGATAAACATATCACATCCACCCAAAAATAAGTGATAAAATATCACAGCTTTATGCGGGAGCTAAGTTCGTCTCTTTGTTGGTACAATGGTACTAACCTGTTCACGAACTTAATTATGTGCCCTACATGCATCTAAAAATAAAGTTCCTCATCAATAAGTGATTTAATCACATAGGGCTTGTTTTCATTCAAAATAAGTGAGTATCTCATATCATATACATCAGAAACAGATGATAAGCAGTATACTCACCGGTAAGATTTTCTCTCGTGCATGTCTTGATACGTGAATGGGTCGTGAAGTGGTTGAACACCAGCTAGTAAGTATAAATCATACATTAATCATATCTCCTAATCATGATTACATCTGATAAGCTGAGCTTACATGGACAACAATACCGATAATCATAGTAGAATGATTATTTATTTAATTTGATGTTTTAAACAAAACACTTTTTTGAGAAGATTAAAAGCTGGTATGATTCTCTTATGAAACTATGAAAAGATTATCTAGTAAATATAAAGTTTACTTTTATCTGTTAGTAGTTACTTTAGTTTAGTTTACTTTGTTGTTTAATAAAGTTCTTTTTGAATTAGCCAAAATTGAAACTCAAAAGTTTTCTACCAAGATACGTCCTAAAAAACCATTCGCTTTGATATCATAACTTCATAAAAGCACTTTCTTACGATGGGTAAACTCATCTCAAGAAACAAAATATGTTTAACAAGCACTTCTCCTAACTTAACTTTGTGATTAGTGTGGATTTGTGCAAAGTTTTTAAACAAGCCCGCGAAAAACCTAAGATTCTCGAAGAACTGAAAGTCCAGTTCGTGAAAAACCTGGACTCGTACGAATCATTTCATTCGTACGAGCCTGTGTGCTTCTTACGAATGACATTGGGTTTTGTACAAGTAAGTTCTTCGTACAAAGCTAAGGTAATGAAGTTCTTTGGTAGAATTTCACTTTCACCTTGCTCACGTCATCTACACCTCCCTTCCATTATTTGAAGGGTCGCCCAGACACTGGTCTATAGTACCCTAAGGATGATAACTTTGATTTGACAGCATTCAGTGATTCTGATCATGGCGGCTGCAAGATCGATGCAAAATCAACATCAGAAGGATGTCAGTTCTTGGGAAATCGCCTAGTCACGTGGCAGTGCAAGAAGCAGACTTGTGTAGCTATGTCAACCTGTGAGGCTGAGTATATTTCGGATTCTAGTTGGTGCTCTCAGGTTCTATGGATTCAACAACAAATGCACGACTACGGTTTTGAATTTATAACTACTCCTACCCTGTATAGCACTCAAAAACCAAGGACATTGAGATTATGTATCCTTTCATACGAGATTGTTATGTAAAGAAACTTACCAATGTTGTTAAAATCCACACCGATCACCAACGTGCCAACCTGTTTACAAAAGCTTTTGATAAATCTCGTTTTGATTATCTACTTTTGGTCAATGGCATCAAGGTGAAACCCGAGCAATTCATCCTTGGCTAATCATTTTTCATAAATATCTTCTTCAAAGTCAAAAATTACAAAAAGATTTTCTATTTTCTCTTCAAAAATAAAAAAATATTTCAAGAAAATAAAAAAACATAAGAAAATGCAAAAAATACAAAAATGTGTCTTTTATTTTGTTTAAGATTTTATTACCTTCTTTATTAAAAAAATAGAAAAATACAAAAACAATAGAAAAACCAAAAATAAAAAATGAGTTTCTTGGATAGATAAGTGAAGATGATGAAATACACTAGTGATCTGTCATAAACCGTCAAAAACACAAAATGAAAATTGATAAGTAGCTTTACTAATGATGTATCGGTAGGCTTACAATCAGGTTAAAATGTGTAGGTTGATATAAACTTAACGGACTGCAAGCCAGGTGGAAACCATTCATTGGCATATGGTCTTGGAACCGAAATTTCGTTTGATAGTATGCTGAGGTTCTGAGATATACAGTCTTTATGCTGACTTATCATCTGGGTATCATGGTGGAATCTTTTGCCAAAAAATAACGGTGACGCAAGTCTAGAACTTCCATGTTACCATACATACGTGTAAATACTGCATACGAGCATCAATAAGTGATAAACATATCACATCCACCCAAAAATAAGTGATAAAATATCACAGCTTTATGCGGGAGCTAAGTTCGTCTCTTTGTTGGTACAATGGTACTAACCTGTTCACGAACTTAATTATGTGCCCTACATGCATCTAAAAATCAAGTTCCTCATCAACAAGTGATTTAATTACATAGGGCTTGTTTTCATTCAAAATAAGTGAGTATCTCATATCATATACATCAAAAACAGATGATAAGCAGTATACTCACTGGTAAGATTTTCTCTCGTGCATGTCTTGATACGGGAATGGGTCATGAAGTGGTTGAACACCAGCTAGTAAGTATAAATCATACATTAATCATATCTCCTAATCATGATTACATCTGATAAGCTGAGCTTACATGGACAACAATACCGATAATCATAGTAGAATGCTTATTTGTTTAATTTGATGTTTTAAACAAAACTCTTTTTTGAGAAGATTAAAAGCTGGTATTATTCTCTTATGAAACTATGAAAAGATTATCTAGTAAATATAAAGTTTACTTTTATCTGTTAGTAGTTACTTTAGTTTAGTTTACTTTGTTGTTTAATAAAGTTCTTTTTGAATTAGCCAAAATTGAAACTCAAAAGTTTTCTACCAAGACACGTCCTAAAACCATTCGCTTTGATATCATAACTTCATAAAAGCACTTTCTTACGATGGGTAAACTCATCTCAAGAAACAAAATATGTTTAACAAGCACTTCTCCTAACTTAACTTTGTGATTAGTGTGGATTTGTGCAAAGTTTTTAAACAAGCCCGCGAAAAACCTAAGATTCTCGAAGAACTGAAAGTCCAGTTCGTGAAAAACCTGGACTCGTACGAATCATTTCATTCGTACGAGCCTGTGTGCTTCTTACGAATGACATTGGGTTTTGTACAAGTAAGTTCTTCGTACAAAGCTAAGGTAATGAAGTTCTTTGGTAGAACTTCACTTTCACCTTGCTCACGTCATCTACACCTCCTTTCTAGTTGTTTTTGATTTCTTTAAGGTATACTTGACAATGTTGGCATACTCTGAAGATGAACAACTTATACATCATTATATGACCATGTGACCTTGACCAACTTGAACAACAAAATTTAAAACGAAGAATCATTTTAACTAAAACAAGTAACTTCTCTTGAAGTTGTTTGTACGAATTAGATTTACACGATCAACACTTCGTTCGTACGAACTAGCCGTTCGTACAAATGAATTAGTTGCTTGATTTTAAATTTGTGAAATGAGTTGTTCTTCATACGAATAAATAGTTATTCGTATGAGTCAGTAGTTCTTTGTTCAGGGAATATATACATACAAAAGGTTTGGAATAAAACTTTTTGCATATATTCCCTAATAAATTTGTGTTCTTATCCTAGTTGTTATATGTGTACAAAATGGAACAAAAGGAACATAAAAGAAAACCCGCAACAAGGAGAACTTACAAGTCAGAAGTGGAAATTATGTCAGAACCTAGACATAACATGGTGGCCTACTTGGATCAAGCTTGATGATGATCCTGAAGCTCCATGCTCAGTATCGTTGAATAGTCAACATGGATGTTTACTTAGAATGAAATTTGTTGGAGATTTTCTCGTGGGACAACTAAACAAAGCATGGCAAAAAATGAATTGGTTGGTATGATGATAGCTTTGACATGAACAAACTGTTTAGTGTTTCAAAGTATATTTTTGCAAACATGAAGGAAAACTTGAGAAGAACCGGATATGGTGGAAACAAGTTTTGTATGTATCCTTGTTTTCTCCAAATGATTCTGAATTTGCAACATCGGAATCTTCCGAAGAACGACAACCATGTTTTAAAAGTTGAGGTTACGATGGAATATTCGTTGAAGATCTTTAGAGGTGTAGCAGCAAAATGTTACAAGGAAAGCACGCCTCCTCGTAGATTGATTGGTTTTCTGGCAAATGATACATATGTTGCACCAGAAAACGACAGTGATTCAGATAATGAGGAACCAATCTTGAAAAAGATGATCGAAGTTAAGTTTGGTCATAAAAGGATAATGATGATGATGGTGATAATGTTGGTAATGATTGTGCTAGTGAACCAGTTGCAGAAGTTCAGCCTACTTTTACAACAGAGGAGACTGAACCTGTAATAACGGAACCCACTGCAATTCCTGAACCACAACCTTCAAATACCACAGCAGCTGAAACACCTTCAGCTAAAGATACTCCAGTTCAACCGTAACCTACTACTTCTTCAGCTCAATAATCCCAATCTACATCTCAGCAAAATGCAAAACGAAGCAGTCGTTTGTTCTCTAAAATGGAAAAGGATGAGAAAGTGGATTTTCTGTTCAGAGTATATATCTTCAAATCGGACCACATTTGCCAAACAACATTTGGAGATAAATTCTTTGAAAAAGACGGTTAGAAAACAGAATTCTGAAATTGCGCAGTCAAGAAAAGAAAATGAGCGACTGAAGGCTACATATGCTGAAAGAGCAACTCAGCTACAACAGATGAGGGCACCTGATAACTCTCGGGGGATTAAGATCTATAGGCTGAAAGAACGTAGTGCGACTGTACAACGATCTGCGGAAACATTAACTACTAAGCATAATGACTTGAAGGAATGGTATCATTCTCGTAATGCTACACTGGTTGTAGGCTTTAATGGTATTAAAGACGTGTTTGAAATGAGCAGAAAATGGGTGAACATTCTTTGAAATGATAGAGGCAAAGCGCTAGAGATCAAGCGAAAACATGATCAGGTTAGTGAAGACCCTAGCAATCCTAATGCTTCGGCCTCATCCTCGCAATCAAAGGTTTCTGCTTCAACTCCAGTGGTGAAGTCTAATGCACAACAGATCGTGACTGATCCAGTTACTTCCAGTGCTACTAAAGAGGAAACAGGAAATGCTTGATGTTTCTGGAATGTTTTGAAAACATAATGCTCTATCAATGTTAGATAGCAGATCTTCAGGGGGAGTTTGTTGATGCTCCAGGCCATTCAGTATGAAGACCGAAGACCAAGCAACATCCAAGGGGGAGTTTGTTCATAAACTTTTGTGGTTGTCGCTTGTTCTTATTCACGTCTATAATTGTACGGTCTTTGTTTACAGTGTCTGTATAGTTTGGTTGTGTCAACCAAATTAAGATATCCTCCTATCTTGGTTTAGTACGACGATTAGTTTGTCTGTGTAAAACAGTTGCATATGTACATATTGCTGAGTCTTGTGTACGTCCTGTATGTGACACGTTCTACAAAGTAAACTTCATGTGCTGAGTCTTGTGTACGTCCTGTATGTGACACGTCCCGTACATTGTCAAGCTCTCGGTTCGTTAAAAGGTCATTTAAAGGTACAAATTAACATTTTGACACTTTTAATCCCTCCATTATCCAACTTTCACATATTTACCGAATTAACCTCTCTCGTCCAACAAGTGGCACGTATGAGAGTTAGGACTTCATAAAGGCTAGGCATGTTGACATAACAGTCACTCAGAGGCCAATGTTCAAGCATTTTGACATCAGTCACTAGAGGCTAGGCAGGTTGACATAACAGTCACTCAAAGGCCAATGTTTAAGCATGTTGACATATCAGTCACTCAAGGCTAGGCATGTTGACATATCAGTCACTCAGAGGCCAAGTTTTGAGCATGTTGACACCTTTAGTCCTTATTGGTCTTTAATAGACAACAAAAAAAATACAACGCATGTCACTATACTATTGGACACGATTTTACGAGGTGTTACATCCTCACCCCCTTAAAAGAAATCTCGTCCTCGAGATTTTATTCAAAAAGATGGGGGTACTTTTGTCGCATAGTGGACTCAACCACCCATGTATACTCGGGACCTCTAAAGGTGTCCTACTTAACCATTACTATAGGTATTAATTTCCTCCGGAGCTTCTTAACTTGTCGATCCTAGATCGAAATTGGTTTCTCAATGAATCTCAGGTTTTCATCTATTTGCACATCTTTGTACGACATTGCTAGCGACTCATCGGCTACATATTTCTAAAGGTTAGATATGTGGAACACATCATGAATTCCACTGAGCTCCTCTGGTAGCTTGAGCTTATAAGCTATAGTGCCGACACATTTGATTATCTCCAATGGTCCTATATATCCTGGGCCAACCTGCCCTTCTTTCCAAACCTCATCACACCTTTCCAAGGTGATACTTTCAGCATGACTTTGTCCCCTACTTAAAACTTGAGAGGTTTTTGCCTCTTGTCAGCATAGCTTTTCTGCCTATCACGGGCAGCTTTGAGACAATCACCGATTTGCACAATCTTATCCGTGGTCTCCAGGACAATCTCAGGTGCTGATAGTTGGGCTTCCCCAACTTCTGCCCAGCACACGGGCGTTCGATATTTTCTCCCATACAAGGCCTCATAAGGAGCAGCCTTGATGCTGGTATGATAACTATTATTGTAGGAGAATTCTATTAGGGGTAAGTGGTTATCCCAACTTCCACCTAAATCAATCACACATGCCCTAAGCATGTCTTTCAGCTTCTGAATAGTACGCTCACTTTATCCATCAGTCTATGGATGGTATATCTAGTATCTCTGTCAGATACAATAGATACCAGCAAACCGGTGTAAGGACAAAATCTTGTCCACATACAACTTAGCCATTTTATCTAAATTATACGTTTCCTTAATTGGCAAGAAATGCGATGCCTTAGTCAGCCTATCTACAATGACCTAAATCATGTCATTTCCACGTTTGGTCTTAGGTAACTTGGTAATCAAGTCCATAGTTACCATTTTCCATTTCCATATGGGAATCTCAAGTTGTTGTCGAAGTCCTGACGTCTTCTGACGTTCGGGCTTAACTTGCGAACACGTCAGACACTTAGCTACATAAGTGGCTATGGATTTCTTCAAACTCATCCACAAATAATTCTTTTTGAGATCCTGATACATTTTGTCACCTCTAGGGTGAACTGAGTATCTCATATTATGCGCTTCTTGGAGGATTAGATCTCTAAGTCCTCCAAAAATTGGAACCCAGATTCTATTATTTAATCTAAGGATTCCTTCCTTTCCAGGCGTTAACTGATCACCTGTTCCGCCTAATCCCTCATTAGAAATGTTAGCCTCTAATAGGGCTTGCCTTTGCGCATTTATAGCTTCTTACTCAAGCTATTTCTAAGCTCAATGCTCTTCGCATTAATCCTAATGGGCTTAATTCTTTCCTTGCGACTTAAGGCATAAGCAACGACATTTGCCTTGCCGGGATGATAGCGACTTTCGCAATCATAATTGTTAAGTGTTTCATCCAGGCGTTGTCGCATGTTCAATTCTTTCTGATTGAACAGATGCTGGAGACTCTTATGGTCAGTGTATATGATACACTTGGTGCCATATAAGTAATGTCTCCATAGCTTTAGTACAAATACAACGGCACCCAATTCCAAATCATGGGTGGTGTTATTCCATTCGTGCACCTTTAACTGTCGTGATGCATAAGCAATTACCTTGCCTTTTTGCATTAGCACACAACCCATGCTAGTGTACGAAGCATCACAATAGACTAAAAAATCCTCAATACCCTCAGGTAGAGATAACACAGGAGCATTGCTCAACTTGTGTTTTAGAATCTCAAAGGATTCTCGTTGTTTCGGACCCCAAACAAATTTGACATTCTTACGGGTTAAGGTAGTCAAAGGAGTGGCTATTCTTGAAAGTTCTCAATGAACCTCCTATAGTAACCAGACAATCCTAGGAAACTACGAATCTCCGATGCGGTCTTGGGTACTTCCCAATTAATTTTGGCTTCTATTTTGGCGGGATCCACCTGGATACCACGCTCACTTACAACATGTCCAAGAAATTAGACTTCTCTAAGCCAAAATTCACACTTAGAAAATTTAGCATAAAGCTCCTTAGCAATTTTAGAATGCACCAAAGGTGTTTTTAGTGATCAACTTGATTATGAGAATAGATAAATATATGAAGACAATGACAAACTTATCCAAATACTCTTTGCAGACTCTATTCATGAGATCCATGAATGCTGCAAGTGCATTTGTCAGCCCAAAAGGCATCACTAGAAATTCAAAATGACCATATCAGGTCCTGAATGCAGTCTTAGGAACATCCTCGTCCCTAACCTTCAGCTGATGATATCTTAGTCATAAAATCAATCTTAGAAACGTTACTAGCCCCTTGAAGTTGGTCGAATAAATCATCGATCCTGGGCAGAGGATATCGGTTTTTAATTTTTATCTTGTTCAGCTCTCGGTAATCCATGTACATTCGCGTTGAACTGTCTTTCTTCTTTACGAATAGAATAGGAGCTTCCCAAGGTGAGGAACTGGGCTGAATAAAGACTTTATCTAAAAGTTCATCTAACTGTAATCTCAATTCCTTCATCTCCGTCGGTGCTAACCGATATGGAGCTCTGGCTACCGGTACTGATCCAGGTAGGATATCAATTCTAAACTTCACTTGCCTGTCTGGAGGTAGACCAGGTTATTCTTCAGGGAAAGCATCGGAATACTCCGAGAGAACTTGAAGATCTTCTATATTTTGTTTAGGCTCATTGATGGTTACTTGTGCCATATAAATGACACAACCTCTCCCTAAACACTTGGATGCCTTAAATAACGACACCTTGTCCGGCAATCCATAGTGTGAATCTCCAGGGATGGTGATCTTTTCACCAGATGGGGTTTTAATTTCAATGAGTTTCTTATCGCAGGAAATACGGGCTTAGTTATGCGATAACCAATCCATGCCTAAAACTACATCGAACTATGCCAATTTCATTTGCAAAAGAGAAATGGGGATACAATGATTCTTAATGGATATAGAACATCCATCAAGAATGGAAGACGTTGTCTCTAACGTTCCATCAGTGAGTTCTACTTCATAAGTTATATCTAGAGTCCTTATTGGCAAGTTTAATAGTTTACTAAACTTATGATTAATTAAAGATTTATCTGCACCCGAATCGAAAAGAACTCTAGTATATACATCATTGATGAGGAATCTACCTATTATGATATTATTGTCATTAACGACCTCCCTGGCATTCATCTGAAAGGCACGAGCATTCCCTTTCTTAGCCTCTCCAGGCTTCGCGTCATTACAGTTGTAGCAAACGAGATTCTTAAGATCCTTGCACTCTAAGGTTTTATGCCCCCTTTCCTTACAAATACCTCAGGGTCTAGTTTGTGGATCAATACTACACTGTCCCCAATGCTGCAATTTTTACATGTCGACATTACACCCGACTTATTGGTTCCTCCTGAACCCAAATCTCCCTTTATTTTTCTTATTAAACCTCTAGGGGTTATCATCCTCTCTCTTCCTTTTCCCATCAGTCTCTGATTTGACTGACTTCTGTCTCACTACATCTAGGGTGAGGGATAGAGATAGGTCAAAAGCAGACCTATAGGTACTAGGCTAAGCAGCATTTACCATGCCTTTTATCTCAGGCGCTAACCCATTTATAAAACGTGCAATGCATTTGGTTTCAGTGGCGCTAACCCATTTATAAAACGTGCAATGCATTTACTTTCGACAATCTAGGTTCTTCATTGAAAGAGTCAGAAAGTCTGTCTCTAATTTCCTACCTCATGAGGTGGACAGTAAGTCTCCTTGACTAGATCGACAAACTTAGACCATCCTAAGCTGTATAGGTGTATCTTACCTGTAGATTGAACCATTGGCTTCCACCAAATGAGGGCATCGCCCTTGAAGGACTATGATACATATTTCACCACATCCTTATTAGCACAGCCGCTGATATCTACTATCGTCTCCATTTCATCTAGCCATTTCAAGGCTTCTACAACTCCCTTTTCCCCATTAAAATCCTGAGGTTTACAGGAAACGAAATATTATAGGTACATCCGTCTTTAGAACAACGGGACCTATCAGCAAATTTTATTTTCTTTGGTTCACTCTTCACATTAGAAGGGTGAACTAAGCTCTCCTTATGAGCTGAGGATGGTACGATTGATAATGGCCTGGATCGAGTAGAACTCGACTCCCTAAGATTTTCTATGGCCTTTTCCATGGCCTTTCTCACAGTTGCATCTATGCGAGCTTGGAAGTCATCGTTATTAATGGTTATATTTTCAGCCTTCTTAGAGCTAATATCTCGGTGGCTACTTTGTGCCTCATCTGAGTTTACCATTTTGAAGCTTTGCTCTAAACATCAAACAAAATTTCTCTTTGCCATTGTATAACAACCATATTGGCTTTAAACATTCGATATAACAATAAATCGCCCATTAAGCTAGTGTGAATATCATCACAACTCTTAGGTTTGCCATGGTATAACAACCATATTAGCTTTTAACATTGGATATAACAATCCATTGCCTATTTGAGCTAGTGTGAATAACATCATAACTCTTAGGCTTATCATATCTTATATTGGCCTAGGTCTTAATAAGAACATCAAAGGCAAATAACAATCTGGACATAGTCCATATATTATTAGACAGTGGATCGTAATGTCCCAATTGTCATTGTCATTATTGACAATTGTATATAGCTCATAGGCTTGTCATTAATGGACATAATAATACGACACATTGGCCTACATCATAACAGATGTAAATTTATGGCACATTGGCCTACATCATAACAGATGTAAATTTATGGCACATTGGCCTACATCATAATAGATGTAATTTACGGTACGTTGGCCTACATCATAACAGATGTAAATTTCATGGCACGTTGGCCTACATCATAATAGATGTAATTTCATGGCACGTTGGCCTACACTTGTCATAACATTGATGACTTTAGCCGAGATCTCATTGATCACAAAGGCTATATAATAGGTTTTAGGACGCAGTCCTTTTACTTAGACAGCTAGTGTGGTTCCTCATGTCACACAACCAAGAGTATGAACATTCCTTAATGTAAACATAAGAGTACTTTAATAATTGATTAATGGTCCCGGTCACCTTGGACCCTAACGACCTTGGAGGCTTGAACCTAGTTCCCCACCTCTGGATAAAAGGACAACTTCTCTTAATTATCCTGATAGAAGCCTCCTTGTCCCTAACTATCATTTCTTGGCCAATGTGTGGTCTACGCCACTTGGCATAATCAAATCCATTAAGATCTTTTGGAATTATATAGTAGAGCATAAATTTCGTATAAAAATCAAGACGCTTGCTTGAAGAGGATGAATACATATATATAATTCCAAAAATACTTCATTAGATTCCAAATAGAAATTACAATACTAGAAACAACGATATAAACTGTCCATGCAAGGACTACAGAAAAAAAAATGTCCACGCAGGGACTAAAGAAATACCAATTTCCTCGCATGGAGTAAAATATATTAGAAGAGACTTCACTCTCCCTTCTTTCCCTTAACTACCTTGGAGAGTTTCTTGAAGAACTTATTCATCTTATTCTCCGTTTTCTCCGCTTGTTATTGCATTTCTTTCATTCGTTCTAAGGCCTCATTAATGGCCTCTAGTGGCAGCGTTGTGGTTGTGATTGTGGCATAATAGGATACTACTACCCATAACTTGGATATCCAGTAGGTGGATAAACAGGTGGGAAAGGAGACGGGTAAAGTGCGTTATGCATGACCGCTTGCATGTAAGGGTCTTGCGACAATGCTTGATAATCAACTGTTGTAGTTGGGTTAAAAGGATCATATCCGAACGTATCCAGATATGTTGGAATAGGGTTATTATAACCCGATGGTGTTAGTTGAACCATTGGTGGTGGTGTTGGTTCCACCACAGGTGACGCATTAGAGGGTCCACCCATTTGTGGGTCCTCGTGAATAGTAGGGTAGGGTTTGGGAAAAGGTGGAAAATATCCCGACCGTTGGCCCGCACGTACTGACATACGTGCTCCTCTTTTCCTCCTTGGAGGTTCTGGTGGCGATTGGGGTTGTTCCACTCTTTCCATGTGCACACCTTCTTGCACGGGAGGTGTTGGGAGTGACGGGAAGGAGTGTTAGCGAAGGTAAATTGGTTCAAATATTGGTCCGACTCATTAGGAATTCGATATGGTGATCCGGCATAAGAATTTGAACTCGATATCTCGATAGGATGTGCATTTGATCTTGACGACGGCGTCTCCGGGTCAGAGTCCTCGTCCATTGGGTTTGGCTGATATAGCTAATTCTAATCAGCTAGGGTGTGTTAAAGTATTGGTTAGGATTAAAATCATCATGGTAAGAATGATGAGAGTGGTGGGAGTGGTGTGAATGGTACGAGTGGTATGAACTTTGAGTGTGGGTAGGCAAATATTGTGGTAGTGGCCATGAATCCCCCGAATCTTCATAAGGGTTCGGGTGATCTGGATGTGGAGGGATATGTCCTGAAGGTCCTCACCTCATTGGTCCTTTTCCTCTTCCTCTTACTCTTGGCGGCATTCTCCTATTAAAAATCAATTAAAAACATTACTAATAACTTAATAATGATATGAGTTGTTGATACATTATGTCTATTGCCTACGTCTGGGATGTGTCTGTATTGTTTATAGGGCTTAAGTGTCGAATGTATATATGTTAAATGTTCATTTTATATGTTTTATATGGCTTGTACGAACGAGATTGTATTGTTCATATGAGTAACACTCAGTCACTCGTAGGGAGCAGCTGTTCGTACGAATCTCATCTCTGTTTTACACACACTCCAGTACGAGTCATGTCGACCTATAAATAGAGGAGTGTTGTGTCAGAGCTAGGAGGTTAGTTCAGATAGTACGGCGAAGTCCTGCTAGTTTGTTTATTCCCGTCTGTACTTTGTACGTCTTTGAATACAACAGAGAAATTAAACAGTAAGTTCTATCTTGTTTGTTTTGTCAACCTCTATAGCAATGAATTCCGCCTCTACTATTTGAGTTAGATCAGATCAGTTGCTCATCGGAGGAACCCGATCCTTGTTCGCAAGTGGTATGAGAGCTTTTAGATCTGATCTACTGACAAACAACAAGTAATTGCAGGCTACCGGCTGTTTCAGACTTGGATTCACTTTCTTCTTCTACACATTCCCGAACTGGACAGGAGTTTGGACGAATTTATGGATGAAATGGACTAAGGATTCTAGGAATTCATGTAAACTACATTCTAATCAATCCTTAACAAATTCAGACCTAAAAGCGGACTTAATCATGTCGAAATCGGTAAAATTCATCCGAGTAGAGAGACCACTCGCACAAACAACTTTCTTAAAATTTGAACCATTCATACGAATAAGTTATCAGATGTTTCTAAAAATTACAAGTTTCAAAATTTTCAAGTGTGATTCGCACAAACCTTACATCCGTACGAGCATCTCACTCGTACGAACGAATTCTGATCACTCGCACGAGCTTATGTGTCGCACAAGTAACTGTTTTGTGAAAATCATCTTGTTCTTAAAATCTCTGGTTCGTACGAACAGATCTCAATCGCACAAATTGGTTGTCATCCGCACGAAGGAATTTTTCAGCACTGAGTGTGTTTTTGAGTTTTAACAGAAAATGTATGAAGAATTTTACAACGCGTTCGCTATATCGGCTGTTATGAAAACAGCAACACAGAACATCAATCTCGAAAACGAGATGGGGACAATGACCAAACCGCACAAGTTAATGAATCTAGAGGACTTCGATAGCTGGAGTGAGTGGTTCATGAAGTGGGTCCAGGCAAATCACTTTACTTGCTGGTTTGCAATTGAAGCTAAATATCAAGCGTCGGTAGGTGAAAATGGCCTCCAGAAGACTCTTGCTCAACTTTCAGATGTTGAAAGGGAAAGATTTATCAATGAGAAGAAAATGATGAATATTTTGCAACAATCCATTAAAGAAGATATCCTGGCATTACTTCAACACAATGATGATGCTCAATAATTGTGAAATGCTCAACTTCGAAAGAGTAAAAGGGCGTTGCTTAGTAAAGAGTTTGATATCTTCACGTTGATTAAAGGTGAAACTGTGAAGCAATTGATAGAGAGATACTGCAATTTGGTGGTTCAGATGAAAAGAATGGGAATTATGAAGACCAACAAGGAACTTGTTGATAAGTTGGCGGATTCTCTTCCAGAAGGCGAATGGTCTACTTATATGACCATATTGAAGAATGGAACCGAGTAGGGTAATTTTTCATTACCGCATTTCAATGAAAGACTGGAGGGACATGAACTCGAAATGCAGAAGATGACAAAGAACAAAACTGTCCAAGTACAACAAGATGTTAATTTGTACTTCAAGAACAATTTTGCTGCTCAAATTTAGTCACCAAAGATTCAGACAACTTCCAGCGCCTACGGTTCGCAAAGTTGGCCACCATCAAACCAGAACAGTGGCTTTCAATCTTTTCAATCAGTTGATCCTAATATGTCTTCAAGCCCATAGTCATCTTATGGTTCAAACCAGCCCAAGATCAACCAGACTACTCAATCTCATTCTAATGAGAGAGTCTTACAGTGCAACATTGCTGTAGATTTCAAGAATGCGCAGAATTTTGATGAGAAGATCGCGAAGCAACACATGTCTCTACTAGCTTCGGTGCTTGAGTCTTATGATAGTCTAGTCGTAGGAAAAATCGGAAACTTAGAAATGACACGAGAAGATTATGATCAGATAGATCTGGTTAAAATGGAGCTGATTGACATCAAGCGGTGTATGGCATCAATAGTTCATCGCGCACAAAGATTCATGGCGATAACAGGAAAAGAAAACTTGGGAGGTCTAGGTGGAAAACTTGGGTTTGATAAATCCAAAGTTACTTGTTTTTAATGTCGGGAGAAGGGACACTTCAAGCGTGAATCTCCAAACAGAGAGGTTCAGGGTAACCATAACCCTTTCGCCAATGATTACTACAAAAGAGTAATCTACCATCGTCCTCAGCCAACAACACGAATGGTGCCAATCGAAGATAAACAACAAGAAACCAAAGATAAAGCACTAGTGGTGACTCAAGAAGATGAGGGCTTCAACTGGAACAAATATATTTCTAACAGTGAATGTTTGGCTTTGGTTGCCGAGATTCTATAGGAACCTGAAGAAGAATCAGGGGCATCTTCTGACGAGGATCCTGAAGATGTTGATTTCTATCATCACACTTCATCATAGGAGGAGGGACTTTTGAACAGTCCATTCAAACACCTTTTGCCTAATGATATCTTAAAAACTTTTGCAGGTTATTTTGCACCAAGTCAGCATTCATCATGTGAAGAGCAAAAGAAGCCGGTTGATGAGGAAAAAGCCAATGAAAAGATGGAGAAGTTGTCAGAAAACATCATTAAAGCTTGTATTGCAAATGGAAATGAGGTAAATGAGTCAAAGAATGAGTCTGTAGTTTAAAAAACGTGTTTAAAATGTGCAGAGCCATGTGGTGATTGTATTGTAAAAGACACGATATGCTGAACTCCAAAGTTTAATAGATAATTGGTCTAGTGATTACCAATCCACTAAGGAAGCATATGACAAATTGAGTGCATCTGTTAAACAATATAATAAAGCACTCAGAGAGAATGACGCAACACTTTTGATGCTTAAAGCGACTGTTATGGACAAACAGATGGCTATTAATATTCATTTGAACACTATTGCTGAGCTAAAAAGTGAGCTTCAGAAAATTAGAATCGAATCTGAACGGGTTAACAAATTGTTAATCACTATCGCTGCCCAAAATTGAAAATCATGATGAATCTAAAAATGGTGAAACTAAAAGTGCGAGTTACGATCGTGTTCCACCACCCATGTGGAATAGTTATGCACGCAAAAAGCCATCTGGGATGGAAAAGGCTCTTAACCTAAAGTTGAAAGTTGAACCGTCCAATGAGCTGCCTGTGGTTATCGACGTAACTTACCCTAAATCTGAAGGAGAATGTGACTCTAAAATGGTAAACACAGAGGTTGAAAATGTGTTAAAAATGAACCTGAGGGGAGTCTGAAAATCGGACAAGTCTGAGTCTTATGATATATCAGAAGATAGTTTAAATATTGATCCAAATGTTATAGTTTATAAAATGAAAGGATCTGATAAACTATTTTCGGATGAGGACTTTCCGATCCCAAACGTGAACATGGATCGTGTGGATAAAATGTTCAAGCTTATGGAGGTAAGTCATGCTGATTTAAATAAACATGATACAACTTTCTACTCTAAATAAAAAAGTGACAACCGACCCTACTATCATAAAAATAGAGATTATCCTAAAAAAAAGGGCGGGTTTGGGCTTACAGAAGTGACACATGAACAACAGGTCCCAAAAATTAAATTTTACGAATAAAATCAACTTTATTTTTGCGACAACAACCGAGAAAGAAAAGGAGATCATCGGAACTCAATCAAACGATGATTTTCATAAAGAGAAAAAGAAACAAGTTTTGGATACCTCGGTTCATAAGGACAACATGACGCGTTTTAAATGTAAGAATGTTGGGCATATCGCACGATACTGCTCACAAACAAGTCCAAAACCTGTTTCTCATCCTAAAGGTTCACTAAGGATGAAAAACAGAAAGCACCCATGTTTTGCACCAAAAGAAATCCTAAAAAGAAACAACGAATCTCACAAAAATGTTAAACCAACTATTCAAGGACAACCTAAATTTGAAATTGGTGAGACATCAAACGAAAATCGTAAAGTGGATTCTAAAATTTATATGTTAATAAGGCTAAACCTCAAACGCAAAAAATGGGTTGCTAAAGTTAAACCATCCAAAGTTGAACCTAAACATTCTGTTCCACACAAAACTGAATTTAAAAAGAATGATAAAAACAAAGTTGGTCCAAAATTCGACATTCCACACCCACCGAAGACAAAACAAGCTTGGGTTTCTTTCTTTAAATAATCTCTTCATCATGTGTGCAGGGGCTCCAGCATTCGATAATCTCAAAATGGATAATGGATAGTGGAGCTTCTCGACACATGACAGGAATGCTTAGCACAAGAGTGAAGTCCTGAAATCCTCAAGAATATCCTGACGCTGCTTTAAAATTTATACAATTTGAAGATAAGGAGAATCAGAGGTGACAACGGAATCGAATTCAAGAATCAAGTTATGGACGAGTTCTGTTCTTTTAAAGGCATTCTGCATGAATACAGTTCTCGATACACTCCACAACAAAATGGGGTCGATGAGAGGAAAAATAGAACTCTAATTAAAACAGCAAGAACTATGCTAGTAGAATCAGAACATCCTGTTCAATTTTGGGGAGAAGCTGTTGCTGTTGCATGTTATACGATGACTAGAGTTCTTACGGTGAAGAGGCACGGGAAAACATGTTTCGATTTTGTCACATAAAAGGAAACCAGATGTTTCTTTCTTAGAACTTTTTGGAGCTCGATGCACTATGATTGATCCACATGGTAAATTTGGTCCGAAAGCTATCGAAGGTTTCTTTCTTGGATATGCTACTTCTAATTTCAGAGTGTGAAATTTGTCAACAAAGAAGATTGAAGAATGGGGTAAAGTCAAGGTTCAAAGATACACTGAATCAGTAAGAGCTCCGGGTGCTCCTTGGATGTTTGACTACGATGGGCTGTTTCACTCCTTTAATCTGCCAACTTTTGATGATGCTTCTGCAGCTGCTCAAATGCTACTGAAAGTGATACTGCAATTGACACATCATTAGTTCGACTAATTATTGTTAACCCTCAAGTGTCAACTTCGGTTAACAATCTTGTTTAAAATGAGGAATTCGAAGATGCTGCAGATTATAATTTTTCGTCAGAAGATTATGAGTTCCATGATGCAAATGAAGCTACTTCTGTTCCGGTTCCTAGAATTTTCGATGTCACGTCAAATATTCAGAATTTCGGTCATGCATCTACTTCATCATCAAATCCAGCAAATGAATTGGCTGTTGATATAAATATCAACAATTTGGGTATAAACTCTCGAGTTCCTGATGTTCCTAAAACTCGAATTCATAATACCCATCCTCAGCAGAATATTATCGGAGATGTCCATAGTGGTGTGCAGACACGTAATCAGCTCAGGAATAATCAGAATGCTGGTTTGTATTCCGTTATTAGGGAATCTGGGGAATAGAATGATTGGTCTTTTGCCTGCTATGTTTGCCAAGTTGAACCAAAATCTTAGAAGGAGGCTATGAAAGAAGACTCATGGGTTGAAGCTATGCTGAAAGAACTTCAGTAGTTTCAGAAGTTAGGCGTGTGGAAATTGGTTGACAGGCCTGACAACTATAAGACGATTGGAACAAGATGGGTTTACAAATGCAAGACCAAAGTGTTGTTGTGAGAAACAAAGCAAGATTGGTCGTCCAGGGTTTTAATTAGGTAGAAGGCATCGATTACAATGAAGTTTATGCACCGGTAGCTCGTCTGGAGGCCATATGAATTTTCTTGGCTTATGCATCCTACAAGAAGTTTAATGTCTACGAAACGGATGGTAAAAGGGAATTTCTTCATGGTGTGGTTGAAGAAGAGGTATATGTTGAGCAACCGCCAGGTTTTGAAGATCCAATCCATCCTGACAAGGTTTGGCTTCTCAATAAGGTGGTATATGGTCTTCATCAAGCTCCTCAGGCTTGGTATGAAACGTTGTCTTTCTATCTTCTGAAGAATGGTTTTCAACGTGGATTGATCGACTGTACTCTCTTCATCAAGGAACAGAATGAGGACTTATTGCTGCTGCAGGTGTATGTTGATGATATTATTTTTGGGTTGACCAACGGGAAAATGTGCAAAGAACTTCAGCAGGTCATGCAGGAGAAGTTCGAGAGGAGCGTTATGGGAGTAATGACTTTCTTTTCAGGTTTGCAGGTTCAACAATCTAAGGAAGGGATTTTCATCCATTAAACCAAGTACGTTAGGGATATTCTAAAACGATTTCAGATGGAAGACTTAAAGCCCTTGGGAACTCCATTATCTCAGAATCATGGGATTACTCCTGACGGAATGAGTGAACATGTGGAATCATCTCTTTATCGTGCTATGATCGGATCTCTCATGTATCTTACCACTTCAAGACCTGATATAAAGTACCAAACATGTCTTCTAGCTCGCTACTAGTCTAGTCCGAAGGTTTCTCATTTGATGGTTGTCAAAAGGATCTTCCATTATTTGAAGGGTTACCCAGACACTGGTCTGTAGTACCCTAAGGATGATAAGTTTGATTTGACAGCATTCAGTGATTCTGATCATGGTGGCTGCAAGATCGATGCAAAATCAACATCAGAAGGATGTCAGTTTTTGGGAAATCGCCTAGTCACGTGGCAGTGCAAGAAGCAGACTTGTGTAGCTATGTCAACCTGTGAGGCTGAGTATATTTCGGCTTCTAGTTGCTGCTCTCAGGTTCTATGGATTCAACAGCAAATGCACGACTACAGTTTTGAATTTCTAACTACTCCTACCCTGTATAGCACTAAAAAACCAAGCGCATTGAGATTATGTATCATTTCATACGAGATTGTTATGAAAAGAAACTTATCAATGTTGTTAAAATCCACACCAATCACCAACGTGCCAACCTGTTTACAAAAGCTTTTGATAAATCTCGTTTTGATTATCTACTTTTTGTCAATGGCATCAAGGTGAAACCCGAGCAATTCATCCTTGGCTAATCGTTTTTCATAAATATCTTCTTCAAAATCTAAAATTACAAAAATATTTCAAGAAAATAAAAAAACATAAGAAAATGCAAAAAATACAAAAACATGTCTTTTATTTTGTTTAAGATTTTATTACCTTCTTTATTTAAAAAAAATAGAAAAATACAAAAACAATAAAAAAACCAAAAATAAAAAATGAGTTTCTTGGTTAGATAAGTGAAGATGATGAAATACACTAGTGATCTGTCATAAACAGTCAAAAACACAAAATGAAAATTGATAAGTAGCTTTACTAATGATGTATCGGTAAGCTTACAATCAGATTAAAATGTGTAGGTTGATATAAACTTAACGGACTGCAAGCCAGGTGGAAACCATTCATTGGCATATGGTCTTGGTACCGAAATTTCGTTTGATAGTATGTTGAGGTTCTGAGATATACGGTCTTTATGCTGACTTATCATCTGGGTATCATGGTTGAATCTTTTGCCAAAAAAAAAAACGGTGACGCAAGTCTAGAACTTCCATGATACCATACATACGTGTAAATACTACATACGACCATCAATAAGTGATAAACATATCACATCCACCCAAAAATAAGTGATAAAATATCACAGTTTTATGCGGGAGCTAAGTTCGTCTCTTTGTAGGTACAATGGTACTAACCTGTTCACGGACTTACTTATGTGCCCTGCATGCATCTGAAAATCAAGTTCCTCATCAATAAGTGATTTAATCACATAGGGCTTGTTTTCAATCAAAATAAGTGAGTATCTCACATCATATACATCAAAAACAGATGATAAGCAGTATGCTCACCGGTAAGATTTTCTCTCGTGCATGTCTTGATACGGGAATGGGTCGTGAAGTGGTTGAACACCGGCTAGTAAGTATAAATCATACATTAATCATATCTCCTAATCAGGATTACATCTGATAAGCTGAGCTTACATGGACAACAATACCGATAATCATAGTAGAATGCTTATTTATTTAATTTGATGTTTTGAACAAAACTCGTTTTTGAGAAGATTAAAAGCTGGTATGATTCTCTTATGAAACTATGAAAAAGATTATCTGGTAAATATAAAGTTTACTTTTATCTGTTAGTAGTTACTTTAGTTTAGTTTACTTTGTTGTTTAATAAAGTTCTTTTTGAATTAGCCAAAATTGAAGCTCAAAAGTTTTCTACCAAGATACGTCCTAAAAACCATTGGCTTTGATAACATAACTTCATAAAAGCACTTTCCTACAATAGGTAAACTCATCTCAAGAAATAAAATATGTTTAACAAGCACTTCTCCTAACTTAACTTTGTGATTAGTGTGGATTTGTGCAAAGTTTTTAAACAAGCCCGCGAAAAACCTAAGATTCTCGAAGAACTGAAAGTCCAGTTCGTGAAAAACCGGGATCGTACGAATCATTTCTTTCGTATGAGCCTGTGTGCTTCATACGAATAACATTGGGTTTTGTAGAAGTATGTTCTTCATATGAAGCTAAGATAATGAAGTTCTTTGGTAGAACTTCACTTTCACCTTGCTCACGTCATCTACACCTGCCTTCTAGTTGTTTTTGATTTCTTTAAGGTATACTTGACAATGTTGGCATACTTTGAAGATGAACAACTTATACATCATTATCTGACCATGTGACCTTGACCAACTTGAAAAACAAAATTTAAAAGGAAGAATCATTTTAACAAAAACAATTAACCTCTCTTGAAGTTGTACATACGAATTAGATTTGCACGAACAACACTTCGCTCGTACGAACCAGCCGTTCATACGAAAGAATTAGTTGCTTGATTTTATCAAAAAATTGTGAAACGAGTTGTTCTTCGTAGGAATAAATAGTTATTCGTATGAGTCAGTAGTTCTTTGTTCAGGGAATATATACATACAAAAGGTTTGGAATAAAACTTTGTGCGTATATTCCCTAATAAATTTGTGTTCTTATCCTAGTTGTTATATGTGTACAAAATGGAACAAAAGGAACATAAAAGAAAACCCGCAACAAAGAGAACTGAAAAGTCAGAAGTGGAAATTATGTCGGAACCTAGACATAACATGGTGGCCTACTTGGATCCGGAAGACAAATTTGCTGAGTACAACGGTATAATGATGTTTTTGTGCGACTCAAGGATACATTATGCTATCACGCACAAGACTACAGTATACAAGACGTTGATCAAGGAATTTTATGATTCAGCTAAAGTTGTTGAAGAAAATGGACAGGAACTTATCCACGGGAAAGTAGATGACTTGAACGTAGATGTATCTGTTGCAACCATTAACTCAGTATTGCAGCTTGGTGATGATCCAGAAGCTCCATTGTCACACCCTCAATTTCCACTTGCGGAGTTTTACAATCTGAGACACTAGTACGTCGAACGATTCTATATGATTTGATAATACGTTTTCCAAAATCATTTGTTTAACCATTCATTGCAGATTTTATATTGTCTTAGTTAGTTTTCAAGGTTTAGCGGAAGCATTAGTTTTTAAGGTTGAGCGGAAGCATAAAAATAAATAGAGAAACGGGCGCCAACACAAACGCCAAAACAAATGAAAAACCCAAAACAATGTTTGTAAATGAGACTCGATAAAAGGTGTCTTGATCAATGCAAGTGAGTGCACCTAGAGCTCCTAGCGTCCTGAGAAACATGTAAAGAACAAGTGTCAACATTAAAGAAGAGTGAGTTCACAGGTTTTCATAAATTCGTTTGTTCGGTTATAAGTTTGTTCCCCCGTTATCCCTAACCCAGGATAACGATTTAGTTCCATTATTCCCAACCCGGAATAATACTGATAGTCCCATTATTCCTTACCCGGAATAATACTGATAGTTCCATTATTCCTTAACCGGAATAATAATGATGTCCCATTATTCCTAACCTGGAATAATAACGTTGTTGGTTCCATTATCCCTAACCCGGGATAATATTGTTGATTCGTAATTAAGTTCAATGTTAATATATATAGGTAGCTAGCCTAAAGTTATGTCACGTAAGTGTTCGCGATCGAAGCTGACTGTTGTGCCTCCGTGTTGCCAGGCCTATCACTGACCATGGCGAAGTTAGGCCAAATTATTCACCCGTTGACCATACCCAGTCAGCTAGCGCGACTAGCTCGGATGGGGCTTGTCGGGCCCAATAGTACTACTTATAATTTCCCCGCTATTTAAACCCAATACTAACGATCCGAGAGATTGTCGAGGACTTGTGTGATATAG
Organism: Scalesia atractyloides; assembly: GCA_947069175.1. Classification (NCBI taxonomy): domain Eukaryota; kingdom Viridiplantae; phylum Streptophyta; class Magnoliopsida; order Asterales; family Asteraceae; genus Scalesia; species Scalesia atractyloides. The sequence continues at coordinate 47,214,531 of CAMTDV010000001.1, read as the reverse complement.
CTGCTTAGTGACCATAACGTACATTAACATTAACTTAGTTACCGAATAGTTAAGTGACGTTAATTTTGTATAACGTAAAGAGATAGAGTTGTAGAGTGTATACATGTTTCTCCCCCTGTTGTTTAAAACCGAATAAAATTAGGGGCCGTGAACTCACCTTTAGTTGCTCGGTTAGTGTAAGACAGAAGTTGCAAATGATGGGACCGCTAATTGCGTCCTAACAATTCAATTGATTTCAAGTTAGTGTGTGAACACACCAATACAAATCCCACACATAATTAACGCACAAAGCGGTACACACAATCATAATTCCTAACACTCAAACATGCATGCAAGTATCCTCATATGCACATAGTGATCAAAACAATTTATCATGAACACAATCCAATCCATGCAACACTTTGGTGCTCACATTCGCAAGTTATCAAGTTTTAGCTTATATACTCATAATTCGGCTGTTTTCGAGGATTTTTATAAAATAGTTCCAACGTTCCAAAAATTCCAATTATTTTACAGAAGGTGACAACTATACTGTAGAATTTTATATAAATTTTCAAGTCCTAACACTTTACCAATTATTCGTAAATATTAATATGCTAGGCTGCAGTCAGATTCGTCGCTTTCTGACTGCAGTCCACGGAAGAATTCATTTAAAAATCACCGTTCGTCCAATTAACAAAATTCCAGTGGGAGTTGCCTGGAAATTTCCATATCTAGTCGCTGTACAAATTTCATGATTTGACTCCCTACAGATTATTAAATCCAACTCGATAAACAAGTAACAAATTTTCAGGATTTTCACAGCTTTAGTTACTGAACTTAATTTGCCACTTAAAAATATCAAAGAACTTCAGAAAAATATGAATCCAGCGCCATTAGAATCGTTTTTCAAAACTCTACGTTTTAGACTTCAGAAAATCCGTTTTTCGATAAATAATAACCAAGTTACAGCCAGTTGAAGTTGGCTGTAACCACCATTCAGCATTCTGATTCAGCACTTTATCAAAATCTAACTCGCTTAAACCATCGATACATTGAACATATGCGATCAAGAACAGAATTTCCAATCATATACTATCATATATATCATACCCATGCAAACCCTAATCATAATCTATAGTTTTTATCAAACAAAACGCAGCCTATGTCTCTAGATTCCGAAAAACATCAAACTTGCAAACTAGCCAAATCAGCCGATTACCATCCTAATACTTTCCATCATTACACACACACACGATCCATAATTCATGACCCAAGTATGATTAGCGAAATAACATAAAATTCTAACCTTAACAATAGGAATAATGAGCCGAGAACTAGATGGGTCTGATTCGGATGTTGGCGAGACTTGCGACCGAGAAGAAGAAGAATGGTGAGGGGAGGGCTGCCGCGATTCAAGAGAGATGTAGCCAAGCTGTTTGCGATCGAGGGAACAAGTGGAGGGCTGCCGTCGGCTGATTTCTCAACTAGGGTTTTTGTGTTTTGTTTTTGTGAAGCAAAGCATGCATGTGTGTGTATATATAGCGCAAGAGTAAGGAGAAGAGGGAGGGGTTTACGGTTTGGGTACTCACGGCCGCAAGGGGTTCGGGTGGGTTGCTTTGGGTCTAGCACTTGGTCCTAAAGTTTAGATTAACTCCTTGAGTCGCAAGGAAGTGAAGTTGGCTCTTGTCGCGGCTCGATCCGATTCATTTATCTATTTACTACATCTATGTTTTATAACTAAAATAAAACACGAAATCGGAACATCACATAATAACGCACTAACTTATAAACGTTTAAGACTAGCATGTAATTCATTCGACAAGTACACAAAATTATTGTAATTATTTCGAGCGTGCAATTTAAGTCTCTGAATCAATTTAGCGTAGGAACAAATAACCGTGAAGTAGTGCGTTTAAGATATCTGAAAAACCGGGATGTCACATTATCCCCATGTTGAAAGAATTTTCGTCCCGAAAATTGAGTAAACGCGGTTTAGAATGAAGCGTACATGTTTAGAGTGCCACGCACAAAGATTTAGTTCATTAACAATGGTACGCGAAATTACAAGAAATTCCCAGGTTGTCACATCATCCCCATGTTGAAAGAATTTTCGTCCCGAAAATTTAGTTGCTGGTATCGTTAGTTTGCTGCTCAGCTGCGAAGAGGTGTGGGTATTTGCTTTTCATTTGGTCCTCTCTTTCCCACGTGAACTCCGTTCCACGCTTAGAGTCCCAACGAACCTTAACTATCGGAATCTTGCTATGCCTTCGAGTCTTGATCTCACGATCCATGATCTCGATAGGTTGTTCCACAAAGTGCAGTTGTTCATCCACTTGGATCTCGTCCAATGGAATGATTAGGGTTTCATCCGATGGACACTTCTTCATATTTGACACGCGAAAAACGTTGTGAACTGCACTGAGTTCGGCTGGAAGGTCTAATTGATAAGCTACGGGTCCAATACGTTTCAAGATCACAAACGGACCTACGTACCGTGGGTTTAATTTGCCTCGTTTTCCAAAGCGGATTACACCCTTCCAGGGTGACACCTTCAGTAGGACGCAGTCGGCTACTTGAAATTCGAGCGGTTTGCGTCGTTGATCAGCGTAGCTTTTCTGTCGATCTCATGCCGCCGCCATGCGGTTTCTGATTTGTACAATCTTTTCAGTAGCTTCAAGTATCAACTCAGGGCCTGTGAGTTGACTGTCACCGACTTCTGCCCAACAGACCGGTGATCTACATTTACGACCGTATAATGCCTCAAACGGTGCTGCCGATATACTCGTATGGTAACTGTTGTTATACGAGAATTCCACTAAAGGCAGGTGGATTTCCCAACTATTTCCGAAGTCTACTACGCATGCCCTAAGCATGTCTTCCAAGGTCTGTATGGTCCTTTCGCTTTGACCATCAGTCTGAGGGTGATAAGAAGTGCTCATATCTAAGCGTGTGCCCAACGCTTTCTGAAGTGACTGCCAAAAGTTGGACGTGAAGCGAGCATCTCTGTCTGAGATGATGGACGTTGGCACTCCGTGCCGAGAAACTACTTCCTTAATGTAGATGCGAGTCAACTTCTCCATCTTATCTGTTTCTTTAATAGCTAGGAAGTGTGCGGACTTAGTTAAACGATCCACAATCACCCAGATGGTATCGCAACCACCCAAAGTTCGCGGGAGTTTAGTGATGAAGTCCATCGAGATCTGATCCCATTTCCACACTGGGATCTCAGGTTGTTGGAGTAGTCCTGATGGCTTTTGATACTCTACCTTGACTTTTGCACAAGTCAAACACTTACTCACGTAGGTGGCTATATCAGCTTTCATGTTGGGCCACCAATACGCAGCTTTAAGGTCTTGATACATCTTATCCGAACCAGGATGGACAGAGTATCGGGATTTGTGAGCTTCGTCCATGACTAGCTTTCTAAGGTCTCCGTAGAGAGGTACCCATATACGATTCATGAAATACCGGGCTCCATTGGGTCTTACTTTCCAATCGCGTTCCATCTTTCCCACCGATTCGGCCTTGATGTTTTCTTCCTTAACAGTTTCTAACTGCGCGTCGCGTATCTGTTCGGGTAACCCCGAATGAATGGTGAGCTGTAATGCTCGTACCCGACGAGGTTTCAAGTGTTCCTTCCTACTGAGGGCATCAGCTACCACGTTAGCTTTACCCGGGCGATACCGAATGGCACACTCATAATCGTTTAAGAGTTCGACCCAGCGACGATGTCGCATGTTCAACTCCTTCTGATCAAAGATGTGTTGGAGGCTCTTGTGGTCTGTAAAGATTGTGCACTTCTTTCCATAGAGGTAGTGTCTCCAAATCTTAAGTGCAAACACCACTGCTCCCAATTCCAGGTCATGTGTGGTGTAATTTTTCTCGGGAACCTTCAATTGTCGGGACGCATACGCGATGACCTTATCGCGTTGCATGAGTACGCATCCCAACCCCTGAATGGAAGCATCACAATATACTACAAAGTCATCTGTCCCTTCCGGCAAGGACAGAATGGGTGCACTGCAATGTTTCTGTTTCAGCAATTGAAATGCCGCTTCCTGCTTGTCACCCCAAGCATACTTGATGCCTTTCTGGGTGAGGGTAGTAAGCGGTTGCGCGATCTTTGAAAATCCCTCGATGAAACGTCTGTAGTAACCAGCCAAACTAAAAAATTGGCGGATCTCCGTCGGTGTCTTGGGTGCTTCCCAGTTTTTGATAGCTTCAATCTTGGCAGGGTCGACGTGGATACCCTTTTCATTTACGATATGCCCGAGGAACTGAACTTCCCGAATCCAAAAATCACACTTTGAAAGCTTGGCATATAGTTTCTCCTGTTGAAGTAATCCCAGCAGTAATCGTAGATGTTCAGCATGTTCTTCTTCACCTTTAGAGTAGATGAGTATGTCATCGAAGAACACAATGACAAACTTGTTGAGGTATGGTTTACACACACGGTTCATGAGGTCCATGAACACCGCGGGTGCGTTGGTGAGACCGAAGGGCATGACCAAGAACTCATAATGGCCATACCGAGTACGAAATGCCATCTTAGCGATATCCTCCTCCCTGACGCATAGCTGGTAGTAACAGGGCCGTAGATCAATCTTAGAGTAGTAGCTTGACCCTTGAAGTTGGTCGAAGAGATCATCGATGCGAGGTAACGGGTATCGGTTCTTGACAGTAACCTTGTTGAGTTCCCTGTAGTCGATGCACATGCGGAAGGTCCCGTCCTTCTTCATGACAAAAAGGACTGGAGCTCCCCATGGTGAAGCGCTTGGTTGGATAAATCCTTTTTCTAACAGCTCCTGAAGTTGGGTAGACAGCTCCTGCAGCTCGGCTGGAGCGAGGCGGTATGGGGCTTTGGCGATAGGAGTTGCATGGTTTGCCAATTCAATTTCAAACTCCAATTTTCGATGGGGTAGAAGACCAGGTAACTCCTCTGGGAATACATTAGAAAAATCACGGACGACGGGGATGTCTTCTATACGTTTCCCGTCCTTAGGCTGTTCGGTAACCAGTGCGAATAAAGCGAAAGAGTTCTTCCTCCGAAGATACTTCTGCGCTTGCATGTAAGAGATGATGTTTCTGACGGCGCCTGCCTTCTCGCCTTGCACCGTCAAGATTTTGTCGTTAGAGAGCGGAATACGGATAGATTTTTCAAAACAGAGAACTTCAGCTCGGACGTCGGATAGCCAGTCCATTCCGACTACCACGTCAAAACTTCCCAGGGTAGTTGTCATCAGATCAATGGTAAAGGTGTGACCCGCGAGTTTGAGTTGACAGCCAGATATTATATGGGTCACATCTACAGATTTACCATCGGCTAGTTCTAAAAGACTCAGATATAAAACTCCTATCCGCACCCGTATCAAAAAGCACAGTACCAAAATGTTCATTAAGGGAAACTTACCGGTGACCACGTTCGAATCATTTCTGGCCTCCCCGCGGCCCAACGTAAATGCGCGACCTTTGGCACCTCCTGTGCCACCATTTCCATTATTGTTGTTGTTATTGTTGTTGTTGTGGTTATTGTGGTTGTGGTTGTTCCCACCATTGTTGTTGTTGTTGTTACGGAGCTGTGGGCAGTCTCTTTTGAAGTGGGCAGTGATACCACACTGATAGCATCCCCGGTTAACACCCTGTTGCTGGCCCTGGGGTTGATTTTGGTTTTGTCGGGACATGATTTCCCCGCGACAATCCTTTGCCGCATGTCCCACCTTGCCACATCGTTGCCAGCGATTCCCGGCACAAGGGCCGTGATGATGAAGATTACAGCGATTGCACTGCGGCTTTCGACCTACATAGCCGCTTGCGTTCTGGTTGTTGTTGGCGGGCTGATTTGGGTCACCCCGGTGGCTGTTGTAATTATTGAACCGTTTCTGGTTCCCCTGATGTGGCTGGGATGACGAAGACTGTCGAACAGACGAGTCTTCAAACTTTCTTTTATTATCAGGGGCAACTTCAGTTGTACCCCGAGCTAGCAACTTCTTTTGTTCCACCGCCTTGTCGGTTAGTTTGTGCGCCAACCTTATTGCTTGATGTTCAGTTGCAGGGTTGCTAGCCATTACCATACCCTGAATTTCCGGGACCAGACCCCCAAGGTAGAACTCGAGTCGTTTCTCAACAGTGTTGTCCAGATCGGGACATAGAAATACCAAATCGTGATGTTTTGCTGTGTATGCTTCGATTTCAGATCCCACCATCTTGTGGTTCCATAATGTTTGCTCCAACTGTTGAACTCTGTCTCGCGGACAGTACTCTTCTTTGATTAGGGCCTTAAACTCGGCCCAGGCCATTGCATTTGCAGCAATAAGTCCACGCGTTTGGACTTGCGCATTCCACCAAGTTAGTGCCCCATCTTCCAATGTTGAGGCTGCATACTTGACCTTGTTGGCCTCCAGACAGTTGCACATTTCAAATACTGATTCAGATTTTTTGATCCAGCGCACCAATTCTATGGGTCCTTCCGCCCCCGTGAATTTGCTTGGCTTCGCGTCGAGGAACATCTTGTAGGGGTTAAGACCCCCTCCTGCTGACAGAGGACAGGTAGTCAGCGAGGAATTTTACTAGCCCAACTATTAGATTTTCCCATGAAAATTTTATAATGGTTACCTGCCGGTTGGTTCTAAACACCCGCTAGAGCTGTATTCACGTGCTCTTGGATCATTGCAGCTAATTCTTCGGGCGTCATGTTGAGGTTTCCGCGACGTCCAGTTGCCATTTGGATCTTCGTAAGACAACATAAACACACACCGATAAGTCTATATATCCAATATAGTTATCCTATTCCGTACTTAAATAATTCTTCAAGTTATGTCAACTCAAATAAATTAAATTGTCAAAAGAAATACTTGATTAAATAAAGTTTCATCGTCATACAAAGTGCCAACCAAACATATCAGTTTACTATAAAGTCTCAAGTTTAAACACACGTGGGAAAATAAATAGACTGAAGGAAAGTAAATAAAATAAGCGAGACGTGTCAGTCTTCTACGTCTCCATCTCCCAAATCGCTATCGTTGCCGTCATCCTGCGCGGCATTTCCAGCTTCTACAGCTGGGTCCTCCTCCGGATCCTCCTCTGGATCCTCCTCTGGGTCCTCTTCTGGATCCTCTTCTGGATCCTCTTCTGGATCCTCTTCCGGATCCTCTTCCGGCACTGGAGGGGCCGGTGCTGGTGCAGGTACTGGTGTAGGTGCCTGATTTTGTTCCAGTTCTTGAATTCTCCAGCTAGACTCAAGAACTCTGTCTTCTAGCCAGTCAGCCCTTAGCTGCTCAGCACGAAGATCTCTGGCTAAGGTGTTACGAGCTATCTTACTCGTATGTTGCTCTTCCTCGAGCGACCCAGTTTTACCTGTCAGTTGTCGTATCATCCATCCCTGTGCTAGGATGGTTTCATGCATTCTTTCTATTTCTTCTTGTTGTTTCCGTATCATATCCCTAAGTAGGTCGTTTCCTACTTCTATAGAGTTAACCGGTTCGACCGGCACAGCGATGGTCGGGCGTGATGACGACTCCTCCCCTAGAGCGAGCCTTTTTCTCGCAGCTGAGCGTGTCTCCACGCCATAAGATGGTAAGGGTTCCACCATAGGTGCCTTTCCTGGCGCCCTTGGTTGCGAAAGTTTGTCGGATGATGATGATGATGATGACATTGCCTGTTAGGTTGTGTAGTTAGTTACGAGTTGTATTCATTTCTTATTATGCATTCATATTCTACATAACACAGTTGTGGTACATCACATAATAAGATATAATCAGTTCGGTGCCAAACTACGTCTAGTGTCGTGTAATCAGCTATAGTTTAGGTCTACATTTAATGCAAACCTGGTTCTCTATAGCTAGTGGCTCTGATACCAATCTGTCACACCCTCAATTTCCACTTGCGGAGTTTTACCGCGAGGCGTGTGAACAAACCAGAATCCGAGACACTAGTAACATCGAACGACTCTATATGATTTGTTAATAAGTTTTCCAAAATCATTTGTTCAACCATTCATAGTTAATTTTTGGTTGTCTTAGTTTGGTTTCAATGTTTAGCGGAAGCATTAGTTTTTAAAGTTGAGCGGAAGCATTTAAAGTAAAGTAAAGGAACGGGCGCCAACACAAGCGCCAAAACTAAAGAAAAACTCATACAATGTTCGTAAATGAGACTCGATAAAAAGATGTCTTGATCAATGCAAGTGAGTGCACCTAGAGTTCCTAGCGTCCTGAGAAACATGTAAACAAACAAGTGTCAACATTAAAGAAGAGTGAGTTCACAGGTTTTCATAAGTTCATTTGTTCCGTTATAAGTTTGTTTCCCCCGTTATCCCTAACCCGGGATAACGATTTAGTTCCATTATTCCCAACCTGGAATAAAACTGATGGTTCCATTATTCCATACCCGGAATAATAATGATGTTCCATTATTCCTAACCCGGAATAATAACGTTGTTGGTTCCATTATCCCTAACCCGGAATAATATTATTGATTCGTAATTAAGCTCAATGTTAACATGTAGGTAGCTAGCCTAAAGTTATGTCACGTAAGTGTTCGCGATCGAAGCTGACTGTTGTGCCTCTGTGTTGCCAGGCCTATCACTGACCATGGCGAAGTTAGGCCAAATTATTCACCCGTTGACCATACCCGGTCGGCTAGCACGACTAGCTCGGGTGGGGCTTGTCGGGCCCAGTAGTACTACTTATAATTTCCCCGCTATATAACCCAATACTAATGATCCGAGAGTTTGTCGAGGACTTGTGTGATATAGCTGCTTAGTGACCATAACGTACGTTAACATTACCTTAGTTACCAAATAGTTTAATGACGTTAATTTCATATAACGTAAAGAGATAGAGTTGTAGAGTGTATACATGTTTCTCCCCCTGTTGTTTAAAACCGGATAAAATTAGGTGCCGTGAACTCACCTTAGTTGCTCGGTTAGTGTAACACAGAAGTAGCAAATGATGGGACTGTTAATTGCGTCCTAACAAGTCAATTGATTTAAAGTTAGTGTGTGAACACACCAATACAAACCCTACACATAACTAACGCACAATGCGGTACACACAATAACAAACCCTAACACTCAAACATGCATACAAGTATCATCATATCAACATAGTGATCAAAACAATTTATCATGAACACAATCCAATCCATGCAACACTTTGGTACACACATTCGCAAGTTATCAAGTTTCAGCTTGTATACTCATAATTAGGCTGTTTTCGAGGATTTTTATAAAATAGTTCTAACGTTCCAAAAATTCCAATTATTTTACAGAAGGTGTCAACTATACTGTAGAATTTTATATAAATTTTTCAAGTCCTAACCCTTTACTGATTATTCATAAATATTAATATACTAGGCTGCAGTCAGATTCGACGCTTTCTGACTGCAGTCCACGGGAGAATTTATTTAAAAATCACCATTCGTCCAATTAACAAAATTCCAGTGGGAGTTTCCCGGAAATTTCCATATCTAGTTGCTGTACAAATTTCGTGATTCGACTCTCTACAGATTATTAGATCCGACTCGATAAACAACTAACAAATTTTCAGAATTTCACAGCTTCGGTTACTGAACTTAACTGGCCACTTAAAAATATCAAACGACTTCAGAAAAATATGAATCCAGCGCCATTAGAAGCATTTTTAAAAAATCTACGTTTTAGGCTTCAGAAAATCCGTTTTTCAATAAATAATAACCAAGTTAAAGTCAGTTGAAGTTGGCTGTAAACACCATTCAGCATCCTGATTTCAGCATTTTATCGCAATATAACCCGCTTAAACAATCGATACGTTAAATATAAGCGATCAAGAACAGATTTACCAATCATATATCATCATATACATCATACCCATGCAAACCCTAATCATAATATATGGTTTTTATCACACAAAACGCAGCCTAATGATTCTTGATTCCACTAATCATCATAATCGCAAACTAGCATAATTAATCGACTAACATCATAACACTTTCTACCATTACATACAAACATGATCCATAGTTCATAAACCCTAGTAAGACTTTGTAAACAATGATAAACTCTAACCTTTAACAATGAAGATCAATGATCCGAGAGTTAGATGGGAGCCGAATCGGATGATGATGAAGGTCGCGATCGAGAAGGAGAATGGAGAGGGGGCTGCCGCGATCAAGAGGAAGTGTAGGGAGGCTGTTTGCGACCGAGAGAATGAATGGAAGGGCTGCCGTCGGCTGTTTCTTGATTAGGGTTTGTGTGTGTTTTTGTTTTCTAAAGATAACACATGCATGTATGTGTATATATAGTGCAAGAGAGCAAAGAAAAGGGGATGGGTTTGCGGTTGGGTGGCTGCTCGCGGCCGCAAGGGCTTGGGTGGGTCGGTTTGGGTCTAAAACTTGATCCTCAAGTTTCGGTCAATACCTTGAGTCGCAAGGAAGTGAGGTTGACTCGTTTCGATTCGTCTATATATTTACTATATATATATTTTATAACTAAAACAAATCACGAAATCGGAACATCACATAATAACTCACCAACTTATAGACGTTTAATACACATAGCACGTAATTCATTTGACAAGTTCACGAAGTTATCGTAATTATTTCGATCGTGCAATTTAAATCTCCGAATCAATTTAGTGTAGGAACGAATAACCATGAAGTAGTGCGTTTAAGATGTCTGAAAAACCGGGATGTCACATTATCCCCATGTTGAAAGAATTTTCGTCCCGAAAATTGAGTAAACGCGGTTTAGAATGCAATGTACTGGTTTAGAGTGCCACACACAAAGATTTAGTTCGTTAACAATGGTACAAGAAATTACAAGAAATTTCCCAGGTTGTCACATCATCCCCATGTTGAAAGAATTTTCGTCCCGAAAATTTAGTTGGTGGTATCGTTTACTTGTTGCTCAGTTGCAAAAAGGTGTGGGAATTTGCTTTTCATTTGGTCCTCTCTTTCCCACGTGAACTCCGGTCCACGCTTAGAGTCCCAACGAACCTTGACGATCGGAATCTTTCTATGCCTTTGAGTCTTGATCTCACGATCCATGATCTCGATAGGTTGTTCCACATAGTGCAGTTGTTCATCAACTTGAATCTCATCCAATGGAATGACTAGGGTTTCATCTGATAAACACTTCTTCAGATTTGGCACATGAAAAACGTTGTGAACTCCACTGAGTTCGGCAGGAAGGTCTAATTGATAAGCTACGGGTCCGATACGTTTCAAGATCACAAACGGACCTACGTACCGTGGGTTTAGTTTGCCTCGTTTCCCAAAGCGGATTACACCCTTCCAGTGTGACACCTTCAGTAGGACGCGGTCGCCTACTTGAAATTCGAGCGGTTTGCGTCGTTGATCAGCGTAGCTTTTCTGTCGATCTCGTGCCGCCGCCATGCGGTTTCTGATTTGTACAATCTTTTCAGTAGCCTCAAGTATCAACTCAGGGCCTGTGAGTTGACTGTCACCGACTTCTGCCCAACAGACCGGTGATCTACATTTACGACCGTATAATGCCTCAAACGATGCTGTCGATATACTCGTATGGTAACTGTTGTTATACGAGAATTCCACTAAAGGCAGGTGGATTTCGCAACTATTCCCGAAGTCTACTACGCATGCCCTAAGCATGTCTTCCAAGGTCTGTATGGTCCTTTCGCTTTGACCATCAGTCTGAGGGTGATAAGCTATGCTCATATCTAAGCGTGTTCCCAACGCTTTCTGAAGTGACTGCCAAAAGTTGGACGTGAAACGAGCATCTCTGTCTGAGATGATGGACGTTGGCACTCCGTGCCGAGAAACTACTTCCTTAATGTAGATGCGAGTCAACTTCACCATCTTATCTGTTTTTTTAATAGCTAGGAAGTGTGCGGACTTAGTTAAACGATGCACGATCCCCCAGATGGTATCGTACCCACCCAAAGTTCGCGGGAGTTTAGTGATTAAGTCCATCGAGATCTGATCCCATTTCCACACCGGGATCTCAGGTTGTTGGAGTAGTCCCGATGGCTTCTGATACTCTACCTTGACTTTCGCACAAGTCAAACACTTGCTCACGTAGGTGGCTATATCAGCTTTCATGTTGGACCACCAGTACGCAGCTTTAAGGTCTTGATACATCTTATCCGAACCAGGATGGACAGAGTATCGGGATTTGTGAGCTTCGTCTATGACTAGCTTTCTGAGGTCTCAGTAGAGAGGTACCCATATGCAATTCATGAAATACCGGGCTCCATTGGGTTTTACTTCCCAATCGCGTTCCATTTTTCCCGCCGATTCGTCCTTGATGTTTTCTTCCTTAACTGCTTCTAACTGTGCGTCGCGTATCTGTTCGGGTAACCCCGAATGAATGGTGAACTGTAGTGCTCGTAGCCGACGAGGTTTCAAGTGCTCCTTCCTACTGAGGGCATCAGCTACCACGTTAGCTTTACCCGGGTGATACCGAATGGCACATTCATAATAGTTCAAGAGTTCGACCCAGCGACGCTGTCGCATGTTCAACTCCTTCTGATCATAGATGTGTTGGAGGCTCTTGTGACCTGTATAGATTGTGCACTTTGTTCCATATAGGTAGTCTCTCAAAATCTTAAGTGCAGACACTACTTCTCCCAATTCCAGGTCATGTGTTGTGCAGTTTTTCTCATGGACCTTCAATTGTCGGGACGCATACGCGATGACCTTATCGCGTTGCATGAGTACGCATCCCAATCCCTGAATGGAAGCATCACAATATACCACAAAATCATTAGTCCCTTCCGGCAAAGACAGAATGGGTGCACTGCAAAGTTTCTGTTTCAGCAATTGAAATGCCGCTTCCTGCTTGTCACCCCAAGCATACTTGGTGCCTTTCTGGGTGAGGGTGGTAAGCGGTTGTGCGATCTTTGAAAATCCCTCGATGAAACGTCTGTAGTAACCAGCCAAACCCAAAAATTGGCGGATCTCCGTCGGTGTCCTGGGTGCTTCCCAGTTTTTGATAGCTTCAATCTTGGCGGGGTCGACGTGGATACCCTTTTCATTCACGATATGCCCGAGGAACTGAACTTCCCGAATCCAGAAATCACACTTTGAAAGCTTGGCATATAGTTTCTCCTGTTGAAGTAATTCCAGCAGTAATCGTAGATGTTCAGCATGTTCTGCTTCACCTTTAGAGTAGATGAGTATGTCATCGATGAACACAATGACAAATTTGTCGAGATATGGTTTACACACACGGTTCATGAGGTCCATGAACACCGCGGGTGCGTTGGTGAGACCGAAGGGCATTACCAAGAACTCATAATGACCATACCGAGTACGAAATGCCGTCTTAGCGATATCCGCCTCCCTGACGCGTAACTAGTGATAACCGGACCGTAGGTCAATCTTGGAGTAGTAGCTTGACCCTTGAAGTTGGTCGAAGAGATCGTCGATGCGAGGTAACGGGTATCGGTTCTTGATAGTAACCTTGTTGAGTTCCCTGTAGTCGATGCACATGCGGAAGGTCCCGTCCTTCTTCTTGACAAAAAGGACTGGAGCTCCCCATGGCGAAGTGCTAGGTCGGATAAATCCTTTTTCTAACAGTTCCTGAAGTTGGGTAGACAGCTCTTGCAGCTCGGCTGGAGCTAGGCGGTATGGGGCCTTGGCGATGGGAGTTGCATGGTTCGCCAATTCGATTTCAAACTCCACTTGTCAATGCGGTGGAAGGCCAGGTAACTCCTCTGGGAATACATCAGAAAAATCACGAATGACGGGGATGTCTTCTATACGTTTCTCGTCCTTAGGCTGTTCGGTAACCAGTGCTAGCAAAGCGAAGGAGTTCTTCCTCCGAAGATACTTCTGCGCTTGCATGTAAGAGATGATGTTTGTGACGGCGGCTGCCTTCTCGCCTTGCACCGTCAAGATTTCGTCGTTAGAGAGCGGAATACGGATAGATTTTTCGAAACAGAGAACTTCAGCTCGGACGTCGGATAGCCAGTCCATTCCGACTACCACGTCAAAACTACCCAGGGTGACCCGCGAGTTTGAGTTGACAGCCGGATACTATGTGGGTCACATCTACAGATTTACCATCGGCTAGTTCTATGACATAAGGGGCCTTTAGAGGTTTGGGCATGAGTTTTAGGTTCTTCCTAAAAGACTCAGATATAAAACTCCTATCCGCACCCGTATCAAAAAGCACAGTAGCAAAATGTTAATTAAGGGGAAACTTACCGGTGACCACGTTCGAGTCGTTTCTGGCCTCTCCGCGGCCCAGCTTAAATGCACGCCCTTTGGCACCTCCTGTGCCACCATTTCCATTGTTGTTGTTGTTATTGTTGTTGTTGTTGTTATTGTTGTTCCCACCATTGTTGTTGTTGTTACGAAGCTGTGGGCAGTCTCTTTTAAAGTGGGCAGTGCTACCACACTGATAGCACCCCCGGTTAACACCCTGCTGCTGACCCTGGTGTTGATTTTGATTTTGTCGGGACATGATTTCCCCGCGACAATCCTTTGCCGCATGTCCCACTTTGCCACATCGTTGGCAGCGATTCCCGGCACAAGGGCCGTGATGATGAAGATTACAGTGATTGCACTACGGCTTTCGACCTACATAGCCGCTTGTGTTCTGGTTGTTATTGGCGGGCTGATTATTGTGACTCCGGTGGCTGTTGAAATTATTGAATCGTTTCTGGTTCCCCTGTTGTGGCTGGGATGACGAAGACTGTCGAGCAGACGAGTCTTCAAACTTTCTTTTATTATCAGGGGCAACTTCAGTTGTACCCCGAGATGGCAACTTCTTTTGTTCCACCGCCTTATCAGTGAGTTTGTGTGCCAACCTGATTGGTTGATGTTCAGTCGCAGGGTTGCTAGCCATTACCATACCCTGGATCTCGGGGACCAGACCCCAAGGTAAAACTCGAGTCATTTCTCCACAGTGTTGGCCAGATCGGGACATAGAAATACCAGGTCGGATGTTTCGTTGTGTATGCTTCGATTTCAGATCCCACCATCTTGTGGTTCCATAAGGCTTGCTCCAACTGCTGAACCCTGTCTCGTGGACAGTACTCCTCTTTGATTAGGGCCTTAAACTCGGCCCAGGCCATTGCATTTGCAGCAATAAGTCCACGCGTTTGGACTTGTGCATTCCACCAAGTTAGTGCCCCATCCTCCAACGTTGAGGCCGCATACTTGACTTTGTTGGCCTCCAGACAATTGCACATTTCAAACACTGATTCGGACTTTTCGATCCAGCGGACCAGTCCTATGGGTCCTTCTGACCCCGTGAATTTGCTCGGATTCGCATCGAGAAACATCTTGTAGGGGTTAAGACCCCCTCCTGCTGACAGAGGACAGGTAGTCAGCGAGAAATTTTACTAGCCCAACTATTAGATTTTCGCATGAAAATTTAATAATGGTTACCTGCCGGTTGGTTTTGAACACCCGCTAGAGCTGCATTCACGTGCTCTTGGATCATTGCGGCTAATTCTTCGGGCGTCATATTAAGGTTTTCGCGACGTCCAGTTGCCATTTTAGATCTTCGTAAGACAACATAATCACACACCGATAAGTCTATATATCCAATATAGTTATCCTATTCCATACTTAAATAATTCCTCAAATTATGTCAACCCAAATAAATTAAACAGTCAAAAGAAATATTCGATTAAATAAAATTTCAACGTCTTACAAATTGCCAACCAAACATATCAGTTTACTATAAAGTCTCAAGTTTAAACATAAGTAGGGAAATAAATAGACTGAAGGAAAGTAAATAAAATAAGCGAGACGTGTCAGTCTTCTACGTCTCCATCCCCCAAATCGCTATCGTTGCCGGCATCCTCCGCAGCGTTTCCAGCTTCTACAGCTGGGTCTTTCTCCGGATCCTCCTCTGGATCCTCCTCTGGATCCTCTTCTGGATCCTCTTCTGGATCCTCCTCTAGATCCTCCTCTACTGGCACTGGAGGAGCCGGTGCTGGTGCGGGTACTGGTACAGGTGCCTAATTCTGTTCTAGTTATTGAATTCTCCAGCTAGACTCAAGAACTCTGTCTTCGAGCCAGTCAGCCCTTAGCTGCTCAGCACGAAGATCTCTTGCTAAAGTGTTACGAGCTATCTTACTCACATGTTGCTCTTCCTCGAGCGATCCAGTCTTACATGTTAATTGTCGTATCATCTATCCCTGTGCTAGGATGGTTTCATGCATTCTTTCTAGTTGTTCTTGTTGCTTTCTTATCATATCTCTAAGTAGGTCGTTCCCTACTTCTAACGAGTTAACCGGTTCGACCGACACAGCGCTGGTCGGGCGTGAGGACTCCTCCTCCCCTAGAGCGAGCCTTTTTCTCGCAACTGAGCGTGTCTCCACGCCAAGAGGTGGTGAGGGTTCCACCATAGGTGCCTTTCCCGGCGCCTTTGGTTGCAAAAGTTTGTCGGATGATGATGATGATGACATTGCCTGTTGGGTTGTGTAGTTAGTTACGAGTTGCATTCGTTTCAATTATGCATTCATATTTCACATAACATAGTTGTGGTATAACACATAACAAGATATAACAGTTCAGTGCCAAACTAAGTCTAGTGTCGTGTAATCAGCTATAGTTTAGGTCTACCTTTAATGCAAACCTGGTTCTCTATAGCTAGAGGCTCTGATACCAATCTGTCACACCCTCAATTTCCACTTGGGAGTTTTACCACGAGGCGTGTGAACAAACCAGAATCTGAGACACTAGTAACGTCGAACGACTCTATATGATTTGTTAATACGTTTTCCAAAATCATTTGTTTAACCATTCATAGTTAATTTTAGGTTGTCTTAGTTTGGTTTCAATGTTTAGCGGAAGCATTAGTTTTTAAAGTTGAGCGGAAGCATTAAAAGTAAAGTAAAGGAACGGGCGCCAACACAAACGCCAAAACTAAAGAAAAACTCAAACAATGTTCGTAAATTAGACTCGATAAAAAGATGTCTTGATCAATGCAAGTGAGTGCACCTAGAGCTCCTAGCGTCCTGAGAAACATGTAAAGAAACAAGTGTCAACATTAAAGAAGAGTGAGTTCACAGGTTTTCATAAGTTCATTTATTCGGTTATAAGTTTGTTTCCCCCGTTATCCCTAACCCGGGATAACGATTTAGTTCCATTATTCCCAACCAGGAATAATACTGATGGTTCCATTATTCCTTACCCGGAATAATAATGATGTTCCATTATTCCTAACCCGGAATAATAACGTTGTTGGTTCCATTATCCCTAACCGGGAATAATATTATTGATTCGTAATTAAGCTCAATGTTAACATGTAGGTAGCTAGCCTAAAGTTATGTCACGTAAGTGTTCGCGATCGAAGCTGACTGTTGTGCCACCGTGTTGCCAGGCCTATCACTGACCATGGCGAAGTTAGGCCAAATTATTCACCCGTTGACCATACCCGGTCGGCTAGCGCGACTAGCTCGGGTGGGGCTTGTCGGGCCCAGTAGTACTACTTACAATTTCCCCGCTATCTAACCCAATACTAACGATCCGAGAGTTTGTCGAGGACTTGTGTGATATAGCTGCTTAGTGACCATAACGTACGTTAACATTAACTTAGTTACCGAATAGTTTAATGACGTTAATTTCATATAACGTTAAGAGATAGATTTGTAGAGTGTATACATGTTTCTCCCCCTGTTGTTTAAAACCAGATAAAATTAGGGGCCGTGAACTCACCATTAGTTGCTCGGTTAGTGTAACACAGAAGTAGCAAATGATGGGACAAGTCAATTGATTTAAAGTTAGTGTGTGAACACACCAATACAAACCCTACACATAACTAACGCACAATCGGTACACACAATAACAAATCCTAACACTCAAACATGCATACAAGTATCATCATATCAACATAGTGATCAAAACAATTTATCATGAACACAATCCAATCCATGCAACACTTTGGTACACACATTCGCAAGTTATCAAGTTTCAGCTTGTATACTCATAATTAAGCTGTTTTCGAGGATTTTTATAAAATAGCTCCAACGTCCCAAAAATTCCAATTATTTTACAGAAGGTGTCAACTATACTGTAGAATTTTATATAAATTTTTCAAGTCCTAACACTTTACTGATTATCCATAAATATTAATATACTAGGCTGCAGTCAGATTCGTCGCTTTCCGACTGCAGTCCACGGGAGAATTTATTTAAAAATCACCGTTCGTCCAATTAACAAAATTCCAGTGGGAGTTTCCCGGAAATTTCCATATCTAGTTGCTGTACAAATTTCGTGATTCGACTCTCTACAGATTATTAGATCCGACTCGATAAACAACTAACAAATTTTCAGAATTTCACAGCTTCAGTTACTGAACTTAATTGGCCACTTAAAAATATCAAACGACTTCAGAAAAATGTGAATCCAGCGCCATTAGAAGCATTTTTCAAAAATCTACGTTTTAGGCTTCATAAAATCCGTTTTTCGATAATTAATAACCAAGTTAAAGTCAGTTGAAGTTGGCTGTAAACACCATTCAGCATCCTGATTTCAGTATTTTATCGCAATATAACCCGCTTAAACAATCGATACGTTAAATATAAGCGATCAAGAACAGATTTACCAATCATATATCATCATATACATCATACCCATGCAAACCCTAATCATAATATATGGTTTTTATCACACAAAACGCAGCCTAATGATTCTTGATTCCACTAATCATCATAATCACAAACTAGCATAATTAAGCGACTAACATCATAACACTTTCTACCATTACATACAAACATGATCCATAGTTCATAAACCCTAGTAAGACTTTGTAAACAATGATAAATTCTAACCTTTAACAATGAAGATCAATGATCCGAGAGTTAGATGGGAGCCGAATCGGATGATGATGAAGGTCGCGATCGAGAAGGAGAATGGAGAGGGGGCTGCCGCGATCAAGAGGAAGTGTAGGGAGGCTGTTTGCGACCGAGAGAATGAATGGAAGGGCTGCCGTCGGCTGTTTCTTGATTAGGGTTTGTGTGTGTTTTTGTTTTTGAAAGATAACACATGCATGTATGTGTATATATAGTGCAAGAGAGCAAAGAAAAGGGGATGGGTTTGCGGTTGGGTGGCTGCTCGCGGCCGCAAGGGCTTGGGTGGATCGGTTTGGGTCTAAAAGTTGATCCTCAAGTTTCGGTCAATACCTTGAGTCGCAAGGAAGTGAGGTTGACTCGTTTCGATTCGTCTATATATTTACTATATATATATTTTATAACTAAAACAAATCACGAAATCGGAACATCACATAATAACTCACCAACTTATAAACGTTTAATACACATAGCACGTAATTCATTTGACAAGTTCACGAAGTTATCGTAATTATTTCGAGCGTGCAATTTAAATCTCCGAATCAATTTAGTGTTGGAACGAATAACCGTGAAGTAGTGCGTTTAAGATGTCTGAAAAACCGGGATGTCACATCCATAATGTAACTTTAGATCAGTATCTAACTAATCTAAATCTGGTCAGAATCGAAAGTTAAAGCAGAAGTCAAACTTCGCGACTTTCGGTTGTGAACCAACCCTAGAACTGAATTTGACGAGCCGAACATGTTCTAATAATTATTACCAACTTGTTTAAGTGTCAAAACAGGTTTCATAACATATATAAGATCAGGGTTATAACATTTCCGAAAAATGGCCTGTTTGACATTTTAATATAATAACTTTGACCCGTTAATTAGTCTAGCAAACGTGATCTTCAGGAGGTGCCCTTTATAGGGACTAACACCTACCTTATTACGATCACTTAGCCATGTTCGTTACGAACAATGGCTGGACCATAATGGTCTTAACCGAAAGTCAAGGTGTTTTCCGTAAAACGCTTGACTTTTGGCAATAAAAGCCCATAAACGAAAATGCAAGAGGAAGGAACACTTACAAGTGGTTCCTAGAATGCAATAGAACTAAGTTGGATGCTCCTTTCAGTTAGGAACTTCCAGAGGAGGGAGATAGAGTTGTGAATGAGAAAGGTGCAAGTTCAAATGGTCAACATTGGCATCTATTTATAGTTGGAGAGCTTGAAGGAGGTGATGCCATGTGTTAAGGGGTGTAAGAGGAAGCTTACAAGTCTCCTAAAACGTCACATAGCAGTTTGGAAGACCATAGTTTCGAATTAAATGGTTTTTGGCAATTTGTGTGGACGGCAAGCAAATTTTTTGTAGACACAGGCCTCTCGCACCCCGCGAGAGGCACAAGCCTTGCCTCTCGCGCATGGCCAGTTTCAAAGTTTGACACTTTTAGCCCCTCAACTTATTTAACCCTCTTAAACCTTCCTAAAACACCTTTTTAGCATTTTTATTCCTCCGTAGCCAATACATGGCGACCCGGGATTATGCCCGGACATTGTCGAGCTCTCGGTTCGTTAAAAGGTCACTCAAAGGTACAAATTAACATGCTGACACTTTTAATCCCTCCATTATCCAACTTTCACATATTTACCGAATTAACCTCTCTCGTTCAACAAGTGGCACATATGAGAGTTAGGACTTCGTAAAGGATCACTTAGAGGCTAATTATATGCATGTTGGCATATCAGTCACTAAGAGGCTAGGCATGTTGACATATCAGTCACTCAGAGGCCAATGTTTAAGCATGTTGACATATCAGTCACTCAGAGGCTAGGCATGTTGACATATCAGTCACTCAGAGGCCAATGTTTAAGCATTTTGACATATCAGTTACTAGAGGCTAGGCATGTTGACATAACAGTCACTCAGAAGCTAATGTTTAAGCATGTTGACATATCAGTCACTCAGAGGCTAGGCATGTTGACATATCAGTCACTCAGAGGCCAAGTTTTGAACATGTTGATACCTTTATTCCTTATTGGTCTTTAATAGACAACAAAAAAAATACAACACATGTCACTTAACTATTGGACACGTTACGAGGTGTTACATCCTCACCCCCTTAAAAGAAATCTCGTCCTCAAGATTTTATTCAAAAAGATGGGGGTACTTTTGTCGCATAGTGGACTCAACCTCCCATGTATACTCGAGACCTCTAAAGGCGTCCTACTTAACCTTTACTATAGGTATTAGTTTCCTTCGAAGCTTCTTAACTTGTCGATCCTCGATCAAAATTGCTTTCTCAACGAATCTCAAGTTTTCATCTATTTGCACATCTTTGTACGACATTGCTAGTGACTCATCGGCTAGACATTTCTTAAGGTTGGATATGTGGAACACATCATGAATTCCACTAAGCTCCTCTGGCAGCTTGAGCTTATAAGCTATAGTGCCAACACATTCGATTATCTCTAATGGTCTTATATATCCTTGGCCAACCTACCTTTCTTTCCAAACCTCATCACACCTTTCCAAGGTGATACTTTCAGCATGACTTTGTCCCCTACTTGGAACTTGAGAGGTTTATGCCTCTTGTCAGCATAGCTTTTATGCCTGTCACGGGTAGCTTTAAGATAATCACGGATTTGCACAATCTTATCCATGGTCTCCAGGACAATCTCAGGTGCTGATAGTTGGGCTTCCCTAACTTTTGCCCAGCACACGGGCGTTCGGCATTTTCTCCCATACAAGGCCTCATAAGGAGCAGCCTTGATGCTCGTATGATAACTATTATTGTAGGAGAATTCTATTAGGGGTAAGTGGTCATCCCAACTTCCACCTAAA
Source organism: Scalesia atractyloides (assembly GCA_947069175.1). Classification (NCBI taxonomy): domain Eukaryota; kingdom Viridiplantae; phylum Streptophyta; class Magnoliopsida; order Asterales; family Asteraceae; genus Scalesia; species Scalesia atractyloides. Next base: position 47,192,963 of record CAMTDV010000001.1, on the reverse strand, counting down.
TCAATCACACATGCCCTAAGCATGTCTTCCAACTTCTGAATAGTACGCTCACTTTATCCATCCGTCTATGGATGGTATATCTAGTATCTCTGTCAGATACAATAGATACTAGCACACCGTGTAAGGACAAAATCTTGTCCACATACAACTTAGCCATTTTATCTAAATTATACGTTTCCTTAATTGGCAAGAAATGCGCTGCCTTAGTCAGCCTATCTACAATGACCTAAATCATGTCATTTCCACGTTTGGTCTTAGGTAACTTGGTAATCAAGTCCATAATTACCATTTCCTATTTTCATGTGGGAATCTCAAGTTGTTGTCGAAGTCCTGACGACTTCTGATGTTCGGCCTTAACTTGCGAACACATCAGACACTTAGCTACATAAGTGGCTACGGATTTCTTCAAACTCATCCACCAATAATTCTTTTTGAGATCCTGATACCTTTTGTCACCTCCAGGGTGAACTGAGTATCTCGTATTATGCGCTTCTTGAAGGATTAGATCTCTAAGTCCTCCAAAAATTGGAACCCAGATTCTACTATTTAATCTAAGGATTCCATCCTTTCTAGGCGTTAACTGATCAACAGTTCCGCCTAATCCCTCATTAGAAATGTTAGCCTCTAATAGGGCTTGCCTTCGTGCATTTATTAGCTTCTTACTCAAGCTATTTCTGAGCTCAATGCTCTTCGCATTAATCCTAATGGACTTAATTCTTTCCTTGCGACTTAAGGCGTAAGCAACGACGTTTGCCTTGTCGGGATGATAGCAAATTTCGCAATCATAATCGTTAAGTGTTTCCATCCAACGGCGTTGTCACATGTTCAATTCTTTCTGATTGAACAGATGCTGGAGACTATTATGGTCAATGTATATGATACACTTGGTGCCATATAAGTAATGTCTCCATAGCTTTCGTGCAAATACAACGGCACCCAATTCCAAATCATGGGTGGTGTAGTTCCTTTCGTGCACCTTTAACTGTCGTGATGTATAAGCAATTACCTTGCCTTTTTGCATTAGCACACAACCCATGCCAGTGTACAAAGCATCACAACAGACTACAAAATCCTCAATACCCTCAGGTAGAGATAACACAGGAGCATTGCTCAACTTGTGTTTTAGAATCTCAAAGGATTCTTGTTGTTTCGGACCCCAAACAAATTTGACATTCTTACGGGTTAAGGTAGTCAAAGGAGTGGCTATTCTTGAAAAGTTCTCAATGAACCTCCTATAGTAACCAGCCAATCCTAGGAAACTATGAATCTCCGATGGGGTCTTGGGTACTTCCCAATTCATTATGGCTTCTATTTTGGTGGGATCCACCTGGATACCACGCTCACTTACAACATGTCCAAGAAATTGGACTTATCTAAGCCAAAATTCACACTTAGAAAATTTAGCATAAAGCTCCTTAGCAATTCTAGAATGCACCGAAGGTGTTTCTCGTGATCAACTTGATTACGAGAATAGATAAGTATATGAAGACAATGTCAAACTTATCCAAATGCTCTTTGCAGACTATATTCATGAGATCCATGAATGCTGCAGGTGCATTCGTGAGCCCAAAAGGCATCACTAGAAAATCAAAATGACCATATAGGTCCTGAATGCAGTCTTAGGAACATCCTCGTCCCTAACCTTTAGCTGATGATATCCTGATCTCAAATCAATCTTAGAAAAGTTACTAGCCCCTTGAAGTTGGTCGAATAAATCATTGATCCTAGGCAGAGGATATCGGTTTTTAATTGTTATCTTGTTCAGCTCTCGGTAATCAATGCACATTCGCATTGAACAGTCTTTCTTCTTTACGAATAGAATAGGAGCTTCTCAAGGTGAGGAACTGGGCTGATTAAAGCCTTTCTATAAAAGTTCATCTAACTGTAACCTCAATTCCTTCATCTCCGTCGATGCTAACGATATGGAGCTATAGCTACCGGTGCTGATCCAGGTAGGATATCAATTCTAAACTTCACTTGCCTATCCAGAGGTAGACCAGGTAATTCTTTGGGGAAAGCATCAGAATACTCCAAGAGAACTGGAAGATCTTCTATATTTGGTTTAGGCTCATTGATAGTTACTTGTGCGATATAAATGACACAACCTCTCCCTAAACACTTGGATACCTTAAATAACCACACCTTGTCCGACAATCCGTATTGTGAATCTCCAAGGATGGTGATCTTTTCACCAGATGGGGTTTTAATTTCGATGAGTTTCTTATCGCAGGAAATACGGGCTTAGTTATGCGATAACCAATCCATGCCTAACACTATATCGAACTATGCCAATTTCATTGGCAAAAGAGAAATGTGGATAGAATGATTCTTAATGGATATAGAACATCCATCAAGAATGGAAGACACTATCTCTAACGTTCCATCAGTGAGTTCTACTTCATAAGTTATATCTAGAGTCCTTATTGGCAAGTTTAATACTTTACTAAACTTACGATTAACAAAAGATTTATCTGCACCAGAATCGAAAAGAACTCTAGCATATTGTCATTAACGACCTCCCTGGAATTCATCTGGAAGGCACGAGCATTCCCTTTCTTAGCCTCTCCAGGCTTTGCGTCATTACCTTTGCGGTTCTTGGGGCAGTTAAACTTACTATGCCCCTTTTCATTACAGTTGTAGTAGACGACATTCTTAAGATCCTTGCACTCTAAGGTTTTATGCCCCCTTTCCTTACAAATACCACAGGGTCTAGTTTGTGGATCAATTCTACACTGTCCCCAATGCTTACGGCTGCAATTTTTACATGTCGACATTACACCCGACTTATTGGTTCCTCCTGAACCCAAATCTCCCTTTATTTTTCTTGTTAAACCTATGGGGGTTATCATCCTCTCTCTTCCTTTTCCCGTCAGTCTCTGATTTGACTGACTGCTGCCTCACTACATCTAGGGTGAGGGAGAGAGATAGGTCAAAAGCAGACCTATAGGTACTAGGCTAAGCAGCCTTTACCATGCCTTTTATCTCAGGCGCTAACCCATTTATAAAACGCGCAATGCGTTTGGTTTCAGTGGTGATTAAATTATAAACTAACCTAGTCAGGGAATTGAAGTCAGAAACATACTTCCGATAATCTAGGTTCTTCATTGAAAGAGTCAGAAAGTCTGTCTCTAATTTCTCCACCTCATGAGGTGGACAGTAAGTCTCCTTGACTAGATCGACAAACTTAGACCATCCTAAGTTGTATAGGTGTATCTTACCTGTAGATTGAACCATTACCTTCCACCAAATGAGGGCATCGCCCTTGAAGGACTATGATACATATTTCACCACATCCTTATTAGCACATCCGTTGATATCTACTATCGTCTCCATTTCGTCTAGCCATTTCAAGGCTTCTACAACTCCTTTTCCCCATTAAAATCCCGGGGTTTACAGGAAACGAAATATTATAGGTACATCCGTCTTTAGAATAACAGGACCTATCAGCAAATTCTATTTTCTTTGGTTCACTCTTCGCATTAGAAGAGTGAACTAAGCTCTCCTTAAGAGCTGAGGATGGTACGATTGATAATGGTCTGGAGCGAGTAGAACTCGACTCCCTAAGTTTTTCTATGGCCTTTTTAATGGCCTTTCCCACAGCTGCATCTATGCGATCTTGGAAGTCATCGTTATTAATGGCTATATTTTCAGCCTTCTTAGAGCTAATCTCTCGGTGGCTACTCTGTGCCTCATCTGAGTTTACCATTTTGAAGCTTTGCTCTAAACATCAAACAAAATTTCTCTTTGCCATTGTATAACAACCATATTGGCTTTAAACATTCGATATAACAATACATCGCCCATTAAGCTAGTGTGAATATCATCACAACTCTTAGGTTTGCCATGGTATAACAACCATATTAGCTTTTAACATTGGATATAACAATCCATTGCCTATTTGAGCTAGTGTGAATAACATCATAACTCTTAGGCTGATCATATCTATATTTGGCCTAGGTCTTAATAAGACCATCAAAGGCAAATAACAATCTGGACATAGTCCATATATTATTAGATAGTGGATCGTAATGTCACAATTGTCATTGTCATTATTGACAATTGTATATAGCTCATAGGCTTGTCACTAATGGACATAATAATACAACATATTGGCCTACATCACTAACAGATGTAATTCATGGCTCGTTGGCCTACATCATAATAGATGTAAATTTATGGCACATTGGCCTACATCATAACTGATGTAATTTATAGTACGTTGGCCTACATCATAACAGATGTAAATTTCATGGCACGTTGGCCTACATCATAACAGGTGTAATTTTATGGCACGTTGGCCTACATCATAACAGATGTAAATTTATGGCACGTTGGCCTACACTTGTCATCACATTGATGACTTTAGCCGAGATCTCACAAAGGCTATATAATAGGTTTTAGGACACAATCCTTTTACTTAGAAAGCTAGTGTGGTTCCTCAAGTCATACAACCAAGAGTATGAACATTCCTTAATGTAAACATAAGAGTACTTTAATGATTGATTAATGGTCCCGGTCACCTTCTACCTTAATGACCTTGGAGTCTTGAACCTAGTTCCCCACCTCTGGATAAAAGGATAACTTCTCTTAATTATCCTAATAGAAGGCTCCTTGTCCTTAACTATCATTTCTTAGCCAATGTGTGGTCTACGCCACTTGCCATAGTCAAATCCATTAAGGTCTTTTGGAATTATATAGCAGAGCATAAATTTCGAATAAAAATCAAGACGCTCGCTTGAAGAGGATGAATACATATATATAATTCCAAAAATACTTCATTAAATTCCAAATAGAAATTACAATACTGGAAACCATGATATAAACTGTCCATGCAAGCACTACAGAAAAAAAATGTCCACGCAGGGACTAAAGAAATATCAATGTCCTCGCAGGGACTAACATATATTAGAAGAAACTTCACTCGTCCTTCTTTCCCTTAACCAGCTTGGAGAGTTTCTTGAAGAACTTATTGGTCTTATTCTACGTTTTCTTCCGCTTGTTGTTGCATTTCTTTCATTCGTTCTAAGGCCTCTAGTGGCGGCGTCGTGGTTGTGGTTATGGCATAATAGGATACTACTACCCATAACTTGGATATCCAGTAGGTGAATAAACAGGTGGGAAAGGAGATGGGTAAAGTGCGTTATGCATGACCGCTTGCATGTAAGGGTCTTGCGACAATGCTTGATAATCAACAGGTGTAGTTGGGTTAAAAGGATCATATCCGAACGTATCCAGATATGTTGGAATAGGGTTATTATAACCCGATGGTGGTGGTTGAACCATTGGTGGTTGTGTTGGTTCCACCACAGGTGACGCATTAGAGGGTCCACCCATTTGTGGGTCCTCGTGAATAGTAGGGTAGGGTTTGGGAAAAGGTGGCAAAGATCCTGACCGTTGGCCCGCACATACTGACATATGTGCTCCTTTTTTCCTCCTTGGCGGTTCTGGTGGCGATTGGGGTTGTTCCACTCTTTCCATGTGCACATCTTCTTGCACGGGAGGTGGTTAGGAGTGATGGGAAGGAGTGTTAGCGAAGGTAAATTGGTTCCAATATTGGTCCCACTCATTAGGAATTTGATATTGCGATCCGGCATAAGAATTTGAATCGCTCGATATCGATGGGATGTGCATTTGATCTTGACGGCTGCATCTCCGGGTCGGAGTCCTCGTCCATTGGGTTTGGCTGATCTAGCTGATTCTAATCAGCTGGGGTGTGTTAAAGTATTGGTTAGGATTAAAATCATCATGGTAAGAATGATGAGAGTGGTGGGAGTGGTGTGAATGGTATGAGTGGTATTAACTTTGAGTGTGGGTAGGCAAATATTGTGGTAGTGGCCATGAATCCCCCGAATCTTCATAAGGGTTCGGGTGATGTGGATGTGGAGGGATATGTCCTGAAGGTCCTCACCTCATTGGTCCTTTTCCTTTTCCTCTTTCTCTTGGCGGCATTCTCCTATTAAAAATCAATTAAAAAACAATACTAATAACATAATAATGAAATGAGTTGTTGATACATTATGTCTATTGCCTACGTCTAGGATGTGTCTGTATTGTTTATAGGGCTTAAGGGTCGAATGTATATATGTTAAATGTTTAATTTATATGTTTTGTATGGCTTGTACGAATGAGATTGTATGGTTCATATGGGTAACACTCAGTCAGTTGTAGGGAGCAGCTGTTCGTACGAATCTCATCTTTGTTTTACACACACTCCAGTACGAGTCATGTCGACCTGTAAATAGAGGAGTGTTGTGTCAGAGCTAGGAGGTTAGTTCAGATAGTATGGAAAAGCCTTGCTAGTTTGTTTACTCGCGTCTGTACTTTGCACGTCTTTGAATACAACAGAGAAGTTAAATAGTAAGTTCTATCTTGTTCGTTTTGTCAACCTCTCTAGCAATGAATTCCGGCTCTACTAGTTGAGTTAGAACAGATCAGTTTTTCATCAGAGGAGCCCGATCCTTGTTCACAAGTGGTATGAGAGCTTTTAGATCTGATCTACTGACAAGCAACAAGTAATTGCAGGCTACCGGCTGTTTCAGACTTGGATTCACTTTCTTCTTCTACACATTCCCGAACTAGACAGGAGTTTGGACGAATTTATGGATGAAATGGACTAACGATTCTAGGAATTCATGTAAACTACATTCTAATCAATCCTTAACAAATTCAGACCTAAAAGCGGACTTAATCATGTCGAAATCGGTAAAATTCATCTGAGTAGAGAGACCACTCGCACAAACAACTTTCTTAAAATTTGAATCATTCGTATGAATAAATTATCAGAAGTTTCTAAAAATTACAAGTTTCAAAATTTGCAAGTGTGATTCGCACAAACCTTACATCCGTATGAGCATCTCACTCGTACGAACGAATTCTGATCACTCGCACGAGCTTATGGTTCGCACAAGTAACTGTTTTATGAAAATCATCTTGTTCTTAAAATCTCTGGTTCGTACGAACAGATCTCAATCGCACGAATTGGTTGTCATCCGCACGAAGGAATTTTTCCGCACTAATTAGTTTGTTCAAAAAGTGTGTTTTTGAATTTTAACAGAAAATGTTTGAAGAATTTTACAACGCAATCGTTATATCGGCTGTTATGAACACAGCGACACAGAACATCAATCTCGAAAACTAGATGGGGACAGTGACCAAACCGCACAAGTTAATGAATCTAGAGGACTTTGATAGCTGGAGTGAGCGGTTCATGAATTGGGTCCAGGCAAATCACTTTACTTGCTGGTTCGCAATTGAAACTAAATATCAAGCGCCGGTAGGTGAAAATGGCCTCGAGAAGACTCTTGCTCAACTTTCAGATGTGGAAAGGGAAAGATTTATCAACGAGAAGAAAATGATGAATATTTTGCAACAATCCATTAAAGAAGATATCTTGGCATTACTTCAACACAATGATGATGCTCAATCATTGTGGAATGCTCAACTTCACAAGAGTAAAAGGGAGTTGCTTAGTAAAGAGTTTGATATCTTCACGTTGATTAAAGGTGAAACTGTGAAGCAATTGATAGAGAGATACTGTCATTTGGTTGTTCAGATGAAAAGAATGGGAATCATGAAGACCAACAAGGAACTTGTTGATAAGTTGGCGGATTCTCTTCCACAAGGCGAATGGTCTACTTATCTGACCATATTGAAGAATGGAACCGAGTAGGGTAATTTTTCATTACCGCGTTTCATTGAAGACTGGAGGGACATGAACTTGAAATGCAGAAGCAAAGAACAAAACTATACAAGTACAACAAGATGTTAATTTGTGCTTCAAGAACAATTCTACTGCTCAAATTTAGTCACCAAAGATTTAGACAGCTTCCAGCACCTACGGTTCGCAAAGTTCGCCACCATCAAACCAGAATAGTGGCTTTCAATCTTTTCAATCAGTTGATCCTAACACGCCTTCAAGCCCATAGTCATCTTATGGTTCAAACCAGCCCCAGATCAACTAGACTACTCAATCTCATTCTAATCAAAGAGTCTTACAGTGCAACATTGCTGTAGATTTCCAGAATGCGCAGAATTTTGATGAGAAGATCGTGAAGCAACACATGTCTCTACTAGCTTCGGTGCTTGAGTCTTATGATAGTCTAGTCGCAGGAAAATTCGAAAACATAGAAATGACACGAGAAGATTATGATCAGATAGATCCGGTTGAAATGGAGCTGATTGACATCAAGTGGTGTATGGCTTCAATAGTTCGTCTCGCACAAAGATTCATGGAGATAACAGGAAAAGAAAACTTGGGAGGTCTAGGTGGAAAACTTGGGTTTGATAAATCCAAAGTTACATGTTTTTAATGTCGGGAGAAGGGACACTTCAAGCGTGAATGTCCAAACAGAGAGATTCAGGGTAACCATAACCCTTTCACTGATGATTACTACAAGAGGCAATCTACCATCGTCCTCAGCCAACAACACGAATGGTGCCGATCGAAGATAAACAACAAGAATCCAAAGATAAAGTACTAGTGGTGACTCAAGAAGATGAGGGCTTCAACTGGAACAAATATATTTCTAATAGTGAATGTTTGGCTTTGGTTGCCGAGATTATAGAGGAACCTGAAGAAGAATCAGGGGCATCTTCTGACGAGGATCCTGAAGATGTTGATATCTATTATCACACTTCGTCAGAGGAGGAGGAACTTTTGCACAGTCCGTTCAAACACCTTTTGCCTAATGATATCTTAAAAACTTTTGCAGGTTATTTTGTACCAAGTCAGCATTCATCATGTGAAGAGCAAAAGAAGCCGTTTGATGAGGAAAAAGCCAATGAAAAGATGGAGAAGTTGTCAGAATACATCATCAAAGCTTGCATGGCAAATGGAAATGAGGTAAATGAGTTAAAGAATGAGTCTGTGGTTGAAAAAACATGTTTAAAATGTGCAGAGCCATGTGGTGATTGTATTGTAAAAGACACACGATATGCTGAACTCCAAAGTTTAATAGATAATTGGTCTAGTAATTACAAATCCACTAAGGAAGCATATGACAAATTGAGTGCATCTGTTAAACAATATAATAAAGCACTCAGAGAGAATAACGCAACACTTTTGATGTTTAAAGCGACTGTTATGGACAAACAGATGGCTATTAATATTCGTTTGAACACTATCGCTGAGCTAAAAAGTGAGCTTGAGAAAATTAGAATCGAATCTGAATGGGTTATCAAATTGTTAATCACTATCACTACCCAAAATTGAAAATAATGATGAATCTAAAAATGGTGAAACTAAAAGTGCGAGTTACGATTGTGTTCCACCACCCATGTGGAATAGTTATGCACGCAAAAAGCCATCTGGGGTGGAAAAGGCGATTAACCTAAAGTTGAAAGCTGAACCGTCTAATGAGCTGCCTGTGGATATCGACGTAACTTACCCCAAATCTGAAAGAGAATGTGACTCTAAAGTGGTAAACACAGAGGTTGAAAATGTGTTAAAAAATGAACCTGAAAATTCTGAGTCTGAAAATCTGACTAGTCTGAGTTTGATGATATATCAGAAGATAGTTTAAATATTGATCCAAATGTTATAGTTTATAAAATGAAAGGATCTGATAAACTATTTTCGGATGAGGACTTTCCGATCCAAAACGTCAACATGGATCGTGTGGATGAAATGTTCAAGCTTACGGAGGTAAGTCATGATGATCTAGATAAACATGATACATCTTTCTACTCTAAATCACAACCGACCCTACTATCATAAAAATAGAGATTATGCTAAAAATAAAGGGCGGGTTTGGGCTTCCAGAAGCGACACATGAACAACAGGTCCGAAAAATTAAATTTTACAAAGAAAATCAACTTTATTTTTGGGACAACAACCGAGAAAGAAAAGGAGATCATCGGAATTCAATAAAATGATGATTTTCATAAAGAGAAAAAGAAACAAGTTTTGGATACCTCAATTCATAAGGACAACATGACGCGTTTTAAATGTAAGAATGTTGGGCATATCGCGATACTGCTCACAAACAAGTCCAAAACCTGTTTCTCATCCTAAAAGGTTCACAAAGGATGAAAAACAGAAAGCACCTATGTTTGCACCAAAACAAATCCTAAAAAGAAACAACGAATCTCACAAAAATGTTAAACCAACTATTCAAGGACAATCTAAATTTGAAATTGGTGAGACATCAAACAAAAATCGTCAAGTGGATTCTAAAATTTATATGTTAATAAGGCTAAACCTCAAACGCAAAAAATGGGTTGCTATTGTTAAACCATCTAAGGTTGAACCTAAATATTCTGTTCCACACAAAACTGAGTTTAAAAAGAATGATAAAAACAAAGTTGGTCCAAAATTCGACATTCCAAACCCACCCAAGACCAAACAGGCTTGGGTTTCTTTGTTTAAATAGTCTCTTCATCATGTGTGCAGGAGCTCCAGCATTCGATAATGTCAAAATGGATAATGGATAGTGGAGCTTCTCGCCACATGACAGGAATGCTTGCGTTGCTCAGTGACGTTAAAGCTATGCGTGGAGGGTACGCGGGTTTTGCTTGAACGCAGGGAGGAAGGGTTGTAGGTGAAGGGATTCTCACCAATGGAGTTGTATCATTTGACAAGGTGAACTACATCACTGAACTTGATAAAAATCTGCTCAGCATTTTAACGATAAAGAATGCTTGATCTAAAAACCCGGTTTCAAGATTCCGGAGGAATGGATCCTGATGCGTGGTCCGCGAGAGAATGATTTATATGTTCTTGATATGGGTATCGCTTCTACCACGTCAAAAATGTTCAATGCTTTGTATCTAAAGCTACCGAGAAAGAGTCGATTCTATGGCATCGGAAGATGGGCCACATTCATCTACGAAAGATGAATTATCTTGTGCATAACGACCTAGTGGAGGGTGTAAATTTAAAGAATTTTCAACTATCTGATGATTGTCTGAGCTACAAAAACGGGAAGCAACATAAGAAATCACACCCGAGAAAGCTATTGAATTCTATCAAGCTACCACTAGAAAGGCTACACATGGATCTATTTAGACTAGTCAATGTCAAAAGTATCTCTATTGATCTATACTACCTTGTCGTTACAGATGATTATTCTCGATTCTCATGGGTTTTCTTTCTAGAGAGTAAAGACGAAAAGTTTGAAACTCTTATGATCCTCTTCAGAAAACTTGAAAACCTATATCACTTGCCAATCAAGAGAATCTGTAGTGACAACAGAACAGAGTTCAAGAACAAGAAGATGCAAGAATTCTGTAATGAAAAAGGGATTCTTCACGAATTCAACGCCCCATATACTCCTCAACAAAATGGAGTAGCTGAACGTAAGAATCGCACACTGATCGAGACTGCCAGAACAATGTTAGCCGATTCGAAATTATCAATCCACTTATGGAGTGAAGCAGCGTGTTACACCTTGAATCGTGTGTTAACAGTTAAGCCTCACAACAAAACGTGTTTCGAGTTACTAAATCAGCGAAAGCCCAACCATGCATTTTTGGAACCTTTTGGATCTCCGTGTACTGTATTGGACCCATATGGTAAATTTGGAGCCAAATCCTTAGAATGATTCTTTGTTGGTTACGCTACTCCTAAGAAACGTGTTTTCTTGCTGAGTCTGAATCAGGTCATTCTAGCACAGCATGTTGATTGTCAAAGATATATGATGCCAATACAAAAACCTGGGGATCCGTGGCTGTTTAATTACGATGAATTATGGAATTCATTCGACCTGCCAGATGTGCCATCAAATGAAGAACTTGTTATGCTCTTTCAACAACATCAAGTATCTAGACCGTTGGTGATTTCTACATCACTTCCTGTCAACACTTCTGATGTCGGTCAAAGCTCTTCTCAACAAGTTCCTGTTCCTACACCAAATGTCAATACTGTCGAATCATTTGCGCAACCGAATGTTGATACTGACTCTGATTGGGAACCTACTTTCGATGATGGTGGATCCAATTCCGATGAAGGTTCTGAACAGATTGAAAGCTTCTTGAACAAATAGGCTGCTCATTCTAATGCCAGGAATAAAGTCTCTTCGTCTGTACCGGTCGTCGATGAAGCTCTTACGAATTTGCAACCGCAAGTAGATATTCCAATCGAAGTGATGCCTAGGACACTTTCATATCATCCGTCGGAGAACATTATAGGCAGCTTACAAACCATAGTGCAAACTCACAATCAGATCAACATAGATCTAAGCTGTTTCTATACTAGTATTGCTCCACTCCAAACCCAACTTTCTAATAGCCGTTTTGTTTCTCAGGTTGAGCCGGGAAGCTGGAAAGACGCGTTAAAGGAAGAAAGTTGGGTGGACGCGGTGCAAGAAGAATTGCTTCAATTCCAGAAACTTGGAGTCTGGAAGCTTGTTGACCTGCCTGATCATCATAAAAAGATAAACACTAGATGGGTCTTCAAGTGCAAGCGTGATGATAGGAGTGTTGTAGTCCGAAACAAAGCTCAACTTGTGGTTCAAGGTTTTCATCAGCAGGAAGGGATAGACTATACCGAAGTCTACGCCCAAGTTGCCCGTCTTGAAGCGATTCGCATATTCTTGGCCTTTGCCTCATGGAAAGGGTTCAAGGTGTACCAGTTAGATGTTAAATCTGCTTTCCCATACGGTAAAGTTAAAGAGGAAGTGTATGTCGGCCAACCACCAGGGTTTGTCGATCCAGTGCACAAAGACAAGGTCTAACTTCTAAACAAAGCCATATATGGTCTTCATCAAGCATCGAGAGCTTGGTATGAAACGCTGTCAAGTCATCTTCTGGACAACGGCTTTATCAGAGGAACTGTAGATTCTACTCTTTTTACCAGGGAAGTGGATGGGCATTTAATCGTTCTACAGATATATGTGGATGATATTATCTTTGGATCGACAAATGACAAGCTGTGTAAAGATTTTGAAGAAGTCATGAAATTCAAATCCGAAATGAGCGCGATGGGGAGATGAAGTTATTTCTACGACTTTATCTCGATCAGTTGCCTGATGGTATCTTTATCCATCAGACGAAGTATGTTCATGACATATTGGAGAAATTCAATATGACAGGAGCATAACCTGCATCTATCCCATTATCTCAAAATCATGGCATTTGTCCAGATCTTATTGGAGAAAGAGTTGACGAGACTATATATCGTTCCATGATCGCATCCTTGATGTATCTTACCGCTTCTCGACTTGATATCATGTATCCAACATGCATGTGCGCCCGTTATCAGTCAAATCCAAGAGAGTCGCACCTTCTTGCCATCAAACGCATTATGAGATATCTGAAGGGTTTTCCAAACACCGGCTTGTGGTACCCTAGACATGATGACTTCAATCTTGCAGGATACTCGGTTCTGATTTCGGTTGCTGCAAACTAAATACCAAATCTACAACGGCTGGCTGCAGTTCTTCGGAACCCGTTTGGTAACGTGGCAATGCATGAAACAGACCGTAGTCGCTCTCTCTACTTGTGAAGCTGAATAAGTTTCAGCATCCAGCTGTTGTGCCCAGATTCTTTGGATTCAACAGCAAATGAGATACTTCGGACTGCAATTTCTTGATACCCAATATATATAGATAACCAGGCAGCGATCGATATCACCAAAAACTCATGCCAACACCACGAACTAAACATATCGAGATTCGACACCACTTTATCCGTGATTGCTACGAGAAAAAGTTTGTGCGAATTGAGAAAATCCACACTGACGACCAAAAGGCAGATTTTTATACCAAAGCTTTTGATAAAACAAAGTTTAATAATTTGCTAAAGCTAAATGGTTTAAAAATATGATCTCAGGGGATGTATTTGAGGTTGAGTTTGAGGATGATGACGACCTAATGTGAATTTTTCATCGATATGATGTATTTTTGTACATTGTTTCTTAAAAAAATTCTAAAAGTCCAAAAAGACGTTTTTGATTTTAGGGGGAGAGTGTTTTGAAAATATAAAAATATGATAAAATTCAAAAAGAGTTTTTTGTGAAAAAGAGTTATCATATTATATTAAAAAGAAAGTCACAGAGTGCTAAAGAATTGGAATGTTAAACAGTGATTAAACATGTCTTACTGAGGATGTGACAGTAGGCTTCACTTGTTCAGTAAATTGTTATATAAACCTAAAAAGAAAAACTGAATAACTTGTGGGTTAACATCTCTCGGATATATGGACTTAGTACTCCGAAATTTCGTTTGAGAGAATTCCAGATTCTACGATAGTAGGTCTTTATATTTAATTGATATCTAGGGTATTACCCGAGTTCTTCTGATTTTGCGTGAACAATGGCCTAGAACTTGTATAATACTTTACGCATTATTCGCCCAAGCTGCATAAAAAATGAATATGTCATAAACTTTGTGACATCTACAGTATAAAAGATTCATGTATGGAACACCACCTAAAGACGAGTCGTCTTCTCTTTTCAGTATGGAAATACTAACCTGACCTCTCAAGGTCTCGCACTCACCTATTTACAGATATAAATTGGATATATTAACCTGTGAAGTGAAATTCTGGGAATCTCGATGCGGGAGTATTCTAAGATAGGAAACACAGTTATTTCATGTTCATGAAATTACCTAACATATCTTGAAACAGTTGAGAAACGAGAAGAGGTTTAAATGGACAAGTATATTGCCAATCTAAGTAATTCTGGTTAAAAACTTAATGAGTATACCAAGATCAATGATAGTGGTGATTTGTTAAGTACTTGATATGATTCTCTTAACATAAAACTCACAAAAATATATTTGTTATTTTGATAAAAATTCTAAAACTCAAAAAGATTTTCAATGTCCTTAGCTTTGTAGTTTTGTTTTAGTGTATCGAAGTTGAAGACATTGATGGTTGAAATCATGACGACATTTTGCTGAGTAAACTGAAAACCATGGGTTGGGAGCTAATCATTATCAGAATTTACCTGAACATCAATAAAGTTCATTAATCTGAAACTTTACATGTTAAAATAAATCTGTTTGGTCAAAAATGGTCAACCAAGGTCATTAACTTGCACTTGGAAGGCAAATCGGATAACCAAGGTCATTAACTTGGACTTGGTTAACCGAGTGGTTTTAAATAGATAAAATTGGATAAACATAAAAATCACAAAAATTAAAATGAAAAAGTTTAAAAAGGTTTCAGAATACTTCGTATGAATAACACTAATTTGCACCAATGAAGTTTGGATTACCTCACACGAAATGATGTTTCGTACGAAGGACTCCTGACTAGTATTTAAGGTCTCTTTCTTCACACGAAATAACTTTATGTTACTGGGTGTACATTTGTGTGAACTAGAGAGAACATTTTGCAAAACACATTCTAAACTCTTCATTTCTTGACATATGTTGATTTCTATCAGATTGGGGTGGTTGATTGGCACACCTCTTACAATGGGCAAGGTAATTTTGCTGAAACCAAGTCGTTATAATGCCGAAATCGAGCCAGTCGGACTCAAAACATAGATTTAGGGAGATTGGACCGGCAAAACTTGAAATTGACCATAAAAACGTTAATATCAGCCCTAATAACCCATAAATCGACTATCAATTTATAAAAATCTACATTTTTTAGGTTCAGATTAAAACTTGGTAATTTTGGAACCATTCAAGATTTGTACGAAGAAAGGGTTTTCAATGTTTTATCATTTTCCTTCGTATGAACTGACTGATTCGTACAAAACAACTCTTAAAAGTTAAATTGCAAAAATTACCCTAAGTGCTAATGATTCGTATGAAGTTGTGTTCGTACGAAGCAAGTTTGGACAAACTTTAAAAAATTTTTAACTCTGGAATCACCGTACGAAGTAGTGATCCGTACGAATGATGTTTGTTTCAAACTTGTGAAAATTTGCTAAGTGTTGATTCGTACAAAGCTGTAGCTCGTACGAATGTTGTTGCGTTGTTTGAAATGTTTGAAAATTTTCTAATGGTTTGTTGTTATCTTTGTGTACAGGTCAAGAAATCGTCGTTTTCGCTGTTCCACAACATTTGTTGTTTGACTGAAGAAACCATTCCAGAGATTGCAACGTACCATGATGTATTTGATTTTCTCAACCGTATTCGGATCACAAAGGCTTTAACAAATCTTCATACTGTTTACAGATCACACGTTGAATATTTTTGGAACGCTGCTGAGTACAGTACTGAAGACAATACGATTGTCTCTGCAGTTAAGATTGACGATGTTGATATTCCAGTAAAGATTACTGAGAGTTGATTCGCACTGTTCTAGATTTCAAAGACAATGCAGATGAGCCTATGGGCTTTTCTGAATATATGGTCAAAGGATGCTTTTATAGAATGCGATATGCTGGATTCGTTAATGCAGCACCATTCAAGAAAGGGAATTTGAGTGCACTGTTTTGTTATCTCGCACATGTCGTTGCTCATGCCCTTAGTCACAGGAAAGGAGGATTCGATGATCTTGTCGACTACCAAATGTGCATGATTACAGCTTTAGTTCTGAATTTACCGTATAAATTTTCAAAAGTTATTTTTACACATATGGTAAAGAACATCCAGAAAGAGAAATTATTGTAGTATCCAAGATTCGTACAGTGATGTTGGATTATTTACATCCGGATCTGAAGGAAAAGAACGAAGACATTCTAAAGTTAGAGCATATGGACGTATCTACGCTGAAGAAGATGAATTTCCACCTGAAAGCTTTTCCTAATGCCAAACCTGTTTTTGGTACAATTATAGACAGGGATTATATCTCTCTGGCGCCAGGCAAGTGGAGAAAGGACGACAGTGGTGATGAGAGTGAGGAATTGATGACTTTATCTGGTTTTGCCGCAAAACAAAGTCCTTTGTTTATAAAAGATGGAGAAAAGGGTGTGAAACGTAAAGCTACAACTACTACTTCTATACCAGCACAACCGAAAAAGAAAGCTACTGCTGAGGGTTCTGGTTTGCGAGATGAACCAGACATAGAAAAAAATGTTGAAGATATAGTAGCAGATATTGAATGCCAAGCGTTTGGGGAAGAAAAAGCAGCTGAAGATGTTTAATCTTCGAGCACAAATTCTGATGAAAGAAGGGCTGGTGAGAAGAAATGAGCGCAAAAGCTAGAGAAAAAGCACCAAGCTGAGTTGAAAAGAAAAGCTGAAGAACGCAAACGTAAAGCAACAGGAGAGGACGACACTACTTATGTTCCATCATATTTTGATCCTGATACTCCATTTCGAAATCCTGTCAAGTAGAAACAAAGACGGCTTAAACGTTCTGCATCAAGAAGTTCTGAGTCTCCCACCGTCCAATCCAAAGAGACTACATCAGAGCATACAACTGAAGAGGAAGTTGTGGTTGAGCCTACTCAGCAAATGCTGACTTCAACGCTACAACCGGCTCCACAATCAATGCAACAGCAAACACTACAACAACCGCAACAACAGCCAACACCACAACAGCAGCCAACAACACAACAGCAGCCAACACTGCAACAACCGCCGCGTATTACGCAGACTTACAATCTGATTTCGACTTCGATTTAGATTTCGGTGATATACCGGGTGGTGAAGATTTCTCTTTCAATGATCCACGGGTGGATGAATTACAGTAAAAAGTTTTCTTGAATACGGTGAGAATCGCTGAGCTACAAGAATAGATCAACGTGTTAAATAAAGAAAAACAGGAAATGCTTGAGCAAGTTAATGTTTTATCTAAAGATAAGCAGCAATTGGAGGCTATGTTAGCAAGTATTGTTTCGGAGAATGAAAGGTTGAGATTGCGTATGGCTTAGTATGAGGAAGAGAGAATTCGTAGTGAAAGACGAATGAGTTTATTTGAGAAGATGTTAGTGAAGAAGCTTGGTGTGAATATAGTTGCTGAGATTGACGAAATTGAACGTGCAGAGGCCTGCAAACGTGTCACCGAGAGAGAACGTCTTGCGAAAGAACAGTCTGTCACACAGGGTAAAGGCAAAGCTAAAGTTAGTGAGGATCGTATCATCATACAAACTGAGCAAGAAGCGGAATCTGCGCCAGTTACATGCACAAATATTGTAGTTTATCAAGAGCCAAACAATTTTATTCTTATTAGGAAGCCAACAGATGTTGATATTGACTTGTTAGATCTTTCTCAAAGGCATTGTGAGTGGCTGTTAAAGAAAAGGCTTGAAAAAGAGATAGAAGAAGCAGTTAAAGAATTCGAAGAGGATGCTAAAAATGATGATGTAGAGATAGATGTTGATGATTCTAGTAGTTCTGATAGTGATGATGATAATGATGATAATGTAGGAGGAACAGGTATACGGGTTACTAAATCGAGCGTTAATGAAGAAATTGATTTTTCTGTGTACCTTGATGACTATATTAATCAGGCTATAGAGGAAGGAGGGAATGATAGAGTTGTTGAATCTGTTGATGCTCAGTAGACAGGAATCTTCCCGGATATAGACTTTTTCCATTCCTGTCGTGCAGAAACCTAAGATATTTTATCTTGGGCATGATGTGGAAGAGGGAGAATTTGTTTATTGTTATACTAAGGAAGAGATAGCTGAGATGTTGGGAGTAAGTGAAGAAAACTTCAAATCTGATTTCAAGAATAAGCTGAACGAGATTGACGCGTTCGAGCCAAATGAGTATGTATTTGAGAATGTTGATGACGTAAACGATTATGACAGAGTTGTCGTGGAAGATGATTCTCATGACGATGCAAATCTAGCTGATCAGAGTACAGTTGATTCCCCAAATTTTGCTGAGTTGTTTGCAGCTGAGAATTCTAATATGTTGAAGAGAAAGGTTGTTGAAGCTGCAAAAGAAGGAACAATTCCTCAACAAATGTCTAGTGCTGAAATTGCTAAAGAGATGAAGAAATGGTTTCGAAATGTACCAGACGAGCGTATGTTTAAACGTCCCCTAGCATTTTTCACACGTAATGCTGACATATCTTTAGGGGATATTATTAGCTGGGGTTGGATCGAGGAATTAAAAGTATATGCGGTGAAGAGGGAGTTTGGAATTCAATATTTCAGATATCTATGCGACATCAAGTCCTTGCCGTTCTGGGATATCAAAGAATTGGTTCAGACAAAGATGATAAATCTATAGATGAAGTTTCAGGACCAGCGGCTATGGAAATTGATTAAGCTAGAGGCTATGCATGGTTTTACTCACTGGACACCTCACTTTCCTCGACGTATCGTAAAGATTGGTCCAGTAACAAAAGAGAAGGATATAACGCTCGTCGTCAAAAGGCCCAAAGTAATGAAAAACATGCCAATGATACGAATGGAGCAAGATTTTTATACGATCTTCAAGTGGTTGCATTACGATTCCATTACAGGTAAGGCTGTCATCTGTGTGCACCATGAAGATTCATGGAATATTGCTGAAGAGCTGACCGAAGCCGTTATAGCCCACAAATGTATATATGGGTTATAGCATGGCATTCGAGTGCTAGACCCTATGTGGCTAGTCAACTGTACCATGAAGAATATTGAATGTTTATTCTATAGCAAGACAAGCTTTGAGGAGAAGGATAAGGAACAAGCTCTCTAATTCTAGAAGATCGTTAACGTCTGCTTTGCCAGTGATATGCACTCTGGATCGTCATGGAAACTTCATGGAGGAAGCTTGAGGAGATAGAGTAGAAAAAGAAAGAGAAGAATGAAGCTCATATTGCAGAGCGTGCTCGTATAGCATCGCTTAGGAGCTTTCGATTTGGCAAAACAAAACAACCTCCTCCAACAGACCAAATGTCGATTGCATCTTAGGAGCGTCACAAGCCACCGAAGAGATTCTTTGGGCGTTAGAGTCAAATCAATTGAAGAATTTTTTTGAAGACTATCCAGACTACGGCAACTTCCAAGGGGGAGTTTGTTGATACATTATGTCTATTGCCTACGTCTAGGATGTGTCTGTATTGTTTATAGGGATTAAGTGTCGAATGTATATATGTTAAATGTTTATTTTATATGTTTTGTATGGCTCGTACGAATGAGATTGTATGGTTCGTACGAGTGACTCTCAGTCACTCATACGGAGCAGCTGTTCATACGAATATCATCTCTGTTTTAAACACACTCTAGTACGAGTCATGTTGACCTATAAATAGAGGAGTGTTGTGTCATAGCTAGGAGGTTAGTTCAGATAGTACGGCGAAGTCCTGCTAGTTTGTTTACTCACGTCTGTACTTTGCACGTCTTTGAATACAATAGAGCAATTAAACAGTAAGTTCTATCTTGTTCGTATTGTCAACCTCTCTAGCAACGAATTCCGCTTCTGCTAGTTGAGTTAGATCAAACCAGTTGCTCATCGGAGGATCCCGTTCCTCGTTCACATGAGTAATCCTAGGGTCAATGCCTAGACTCGAAAGTCTAAGGAATGTGCTTGTGTAAGTTTGAGATTAAACACAAAAGGCTAGTGTTTAATTCTCTCAAACATTGGCTCTGATACCAACCTGTCACACCCCAACTTTCCACAGCCAATCAAACACTAGTGGGCCCGGGTGAGGAATATCGTGACGTATGTTGATAACATCATAGACAATTAAACACATCACAACATAAGTCTTGGATTTAAATTACTATTACAAACCAAATGTTCGAAATATAAAATAAATACAGGCTCGTAATAGAAGATCCACAGGCGGATCATAAATTGTACAAAGAAAGAATATAAAACAGACTTTGGCAGATCGAGGATTTGCAAGATCCTCTATCACTACCGAGCACTTCCAGCCTATTTTTGTATTGTACCTACAAGCTTAGCCTTTTGAAAGTACGTCACTTTTCGCTGGTAAATATACCCAATTGACTCATTTTGAAAACATTTACACTCTGTTTTAAGTGCGTATCAGCACAAAATCTTTTATAACATGGAAAAGTTGACCGTCCAACCTTCTTAACATATTTACATGTTTGTCCATACATACAGGGCCCAGTACGGAGACAAAGACATGATTAACGTACACACCACTTTGGACTCACTAAGGAATCATTTCTTCCCAACCTTGTAGGAAATGCATTTTGAGCGTCTATCGGGTGTATGCCTACACCTGCGCTAAGGTCGTGGCCATTATCTATTGTAATGAGCCAAGGATATCCAGGACACGGTAGTTAACCCCCGATGTTCAAGTTATCAAACAAAACTGATTAAAACAGAATACGTAGATTTACTAGCCATAATCCAGCATTCGATTGATCCCATTTCCATCCACCTGGTAATAATTTACCGTATCCCAAGCCCATATAGGGGAAATAAGTCGAGAATATTTATTCTTCGTATAAACACAAGATTTAGTAACTCAACCGTACACAAAAGTACCAAGTGCAGATAGCATTTATCGGCAAGTCTCTAGTCTGGATTATGGCATAAGGTAACCAATTAAATACTAACGGTCTTATTTAAGTTATAGACTTAGACCGACTAGCGTACTTGATCAAAACGCATAACGCAAGATTAAACGATGATTGGATAGAATGTAGTTTAATCCCAACAAGTACCTTGACTTGTGTAATATGGATAAACTATAAACATTCTGGATTTTGAGACTTAAATGACAAGGTTATACCCGTTTCGGTTAATTTTCGTAAACTAGTTACATATGCTTAACCGTACGCATATCAGCGACATCGGGTAACCAGATAAGTCATGGACAATTTCTATATGCCATTACACTTTAAATAAGTTGTAATATCAGTGGGATATCAACTTTTATGACCGTTATGGTTTTAAAGTGAAACTATGCCTCATAAGGGAGTTTCGGTAATTTCGTACCGTATAAAAGGAACTTGAATATAATTTAATGTTATAATTGTAAGTATTCTTAAAAAATAACTTATTTAAGATATAATATTAGTAGGATATTAGTTATATATGTCATTTATCTTTTATGACCAAACTATGCACCAAAAGGGCATTTTGGTCATTTTGCACATAGTTTATAAATTATTTGGGATTCTGAGTTCGTATCGTGATCCTACTATGAGAATATTTAAAATAAGTTTTAGAATCAGTAGGTAACAAGTCTTGGTTAGTAAATATGGTTAAAAACCTTACTATGCGCTGAAACGACGCTTTTGTCGTAAAATGACGATTTGTGTGATATTTAATGAAACTGGTGTTAAGGTCATATTAATATGTCTTAGATATGTTACTTAATATAACATATCTGTAGGTAAAAGATTTACTTTGAAAAGATGTGATTAAAGCCATTTTATAAGCTAGAAGGGCCTAATCGTCATTTATCGACATAATAAAAGGACTTGCTCATAAACTCAGCTTATAATCAGATTTGATATCCAAAATAATCCTACTTGTAATATTACATCAGTAGGAAACTCATTTTCGAGTTCATTATCGTTAAAACCTCTTATTATGCAAAAAGGGCATTTTAGTCAAAATGGCATAATTACGGAACTTGTGCATAAACTCAAATTCTGATTATGATCATGTAATAAATCTCAGAGGGTTATGCTACATTATATTACGACCATAATACAACTTTAGATCGGTATTGGTATCTAACTAATCTAAATCGAGTCAGAATCGAAAGTCAAACAAAAGTCAAACTTCGCCACTTTCGGTTGCGAACCGACCCTAGAACTGAAATTGACGAGCCGAACATGTTCTTACATATTCTAATAATTATTAACAACTTGTTTAAGTGTCAAAAGAGGTTTCATAACATATATAAGATCAAGTTTGCGCTGTTTGACTTTTTAATTTAATAACTTTGACCGGTCAATTGGTCTAGCAAACGTGATCTTCTGGATATGCCCTTTATAGGGACTAACACCTATCTTATTACGATCACTTACCCATGTTTGTTACGAACAATGGCTGGACCATAATGGTCTTAACCAAAAGTCAAGGCATTTTCCGTAAAACACTTGACTTTTGGCTATAAAAGCCCATATACGAAAATGCTAGAGGAAGGAACACTTATAAGTGGTTCCTAGAATGTAATAGAACTAAGTTAGATGCTCCTTTCAGTTAAGAACTTCGAGAGGAAGGAGATAGAGTTGTGAATGAGAAAGGTGCAAGTTCAAATGGTGAACTTTGGCACCTATTTATAGCTAGAGAGCTTGAAGGAGGTGATGCCAGGTGTTAAGGGATGTAAGAGGAAGCTTACAAGTGTCCTAAAGCGTGGCATAACAGTTTGGAAGACCATAGTTTCGAATCAAATGGTTTTTGGCAATTTGTATGGAGGCCAAACAAATTTTCTACAGACACAGGCCTCTCGCGCCCCGCGAGAGGCACAAGCGTTGCATCTCGCGCCTCGCGAGCGTCACATGGCCAGTTTCAAGGTTTGACACTTTTAGCCCCTCAACTTATTAAACCCTCTTAAACCTTCCTAAAACACCTTTTTAGCATTTTCAGCCCTCCGTAGCCAATCTTGGCATACTCGGATTATGCCCGGACATTGTTGAGCTCTCGATTCGTTAAAAGGTCAGTCAGAGGTATAAATTAACATGCTGACACTTTTAATCCCTCTATTATCCAACTTTCACATATTTACCGAATTGACCTCTATCGTCCAACAAGTGGCACGTATGAGAGTTAGGACTTCATAAAGGATCACTCAAAGGCTCATTATATGCATGTTGACATATCAGTCACTCAGAGGCTAGGCATGTTGACATATTAGTCACTTAGAGGCCAATTTTTAAGCATGTTAACATATCAGTCACTCAGAGGCTAGGCATGTTAACATATCAGTCACTCAAAGGCTAGGCATCTTGACATATCAGTCAATCAGAGGCCATTTAAGCATATTGACATATTAGTCACTCAGAGGCTAGGCATGTTGATATATCAGTAACTCAGAGGACAAGTTTTGAGCATGTTAACACCTTTAGTCCTTATTGGTCTTTAGTCCTATTGGACACGATTTTATGATCTGTTATATAAACATACCAAGAATCTGAATGAAGTTGCTCTTACTGAAATAATCGCCACCATCAAATCATGTGAAATAGACAATCAGCAAAGAGAACTGAACCACAAGAACTCTATGATGGTTGCAGGGGTGACTGGCTCTAACACTGCCTTGATGTCACACCCTCAATTTCCACTTGCGGAGTTTTACCGCGAGACGTGTGAACAAACCAGAATCTGAAACACTAGTACGTCGAACGACTCTATATGATTTGATAATACGTTTTCCAAAAATCATTTGTTTAACCATTCATCGTAGATTTTATATTGTCTTAGTTAGTTACCAATGTTTAGCGGAAGCATTAGTTTTTAAAGTTGAGCGGAAGCATAAAGTAAAGTAAAGGAACGGGCGCCAACATAAACGCCAAAACTAAAGAAAAACCCAAAACAATGTTTGTAAATTAGACTCGATAAAAGATGTCTTGATCAATGCAAGTGAGTGCACCTAGAGCTCCTAGCGTCCTGAGAAACATGTAAAGAAACAAGTGTCAACATTAAAGATGAGTGAGTTCACAGGTTTTCATAAATTTGTTTGTTCGGTTATGAGTTTGTTTCCCCCGTTATGCCTAACCCGGGATAACGATTTAGTTCCATTATTCCCAACCCGGAATAATACTGATAGTTCCATTATTCCTTACCCGGAATAATACCGATAGTTCCATTATTCCTAACCCGGAATAATATTGTTGTTTGTTCCATTATTCCTAACCCGGAATAATATTGTTGATTCCATTATTCCTTACCCGGAATAATACCGATAGTTCCATTATTCCTAACCCGGAATAATATTGTTGTTTGTTCCATTATCCCTAACCCGGAATATTATTGTTGATTCGTAATTAAGTTCAATGTTAATATATATAGGTAGCTAGCC
Organism: Scalesia atractyloides; assembly: GCA_947069175.1. Taxonomy (NCBI): domain Eukaryota; kingdom Viridiplantae; phylum Streptophyta; class Magnoliopsida; order Asterales; family Asteraceae; genus Scalesia; species Scalesia atractyloides. Next base: position 47,168,235 of record CAMTDV010000001.1, on the reverse strand, counting down.
TAAAGTTATGTCACGTAAGTGTTCGCGATCGAAGCTGACTGTTGTGCCTCTGTGTTGCCAGGCCTATCACTGACCATGGCGAAGTTAGGCCAAATTATTCACCCGTTGACCATACCCGGTCGGCTAGCGCGACTAGCTCGGATGGGGCTTGTCGGGCCCAGTAGTACTACTTATAATTTCCCCGCTATTTAAACCCAATACTAATGATCCGAGAGATTGTCGAGGACTTGTGTGATATAGCTGCCTAGTGACCATAACGTACATTAACATTAACTTAGTTACCGAATAGTTAAGTGACGTTAATTTCGTATAACGTAAAGAGATAGAGTTGTAGAGTGTATACATGTTTCTCCCCCTGTTGTTTAAAACCGGATAAAATTAGGGGCCGTGAACTCACCTTTAGTTGCTCGGTTAGTGTAACACAGAAGTTGCAAATGATGGGACCGCTAATTGCGTCCTAATAAACCAATTGATTTCAAGTCAGTGTGTGAACACACCAATACAAATTCTACACATAATTTACGCACAAAGTGATACACACAATCAAAATTCCTAACACTCAAACATGCATGCAAGTATCCTCATGTGAACATAGTAATCAAAACAATTTATCATGAACATAATTCAATCCATGCAAACCTTTGGTGCACACATTCACAAGTTATCAAGTTTCAACTTACATACTCATAATTCGGCTGTTTTCTAGGATTTTTATATAATAGTTCCAACGTTCCAAAAATTCCAATTATTTTACAGCAGGTGACAACTATACTGTAGAAATTTATATAAATTTTTCAAGTCCTAATACTTTACCAATTATCCATAAATATTAATATACTAGGCTGCAGTCAGATTCATCACTTTCTGACTGCAGTCCACGGAAGAATTTATTTAAAAATCACTGTTCATCCGATTAACAAAATTCCAGTGGGAGTTGCCCGTAAATTTCCATACCTAGTTGCTGTACAAATTTCATGATTCGACTCCCTACAGATTATTAAATCCAACTCGATAAACAACTACAAAAATTTCCGGATTTTCACAGCTTTAGTTACTGAACTTAATTGGCCACTTAAAAATATCAAACGACTTCAGAAAAATATGAATCCAGTGCCATTAGATTCGTTATTTAAAACTCTACGTTTTAGACTTCAGAAAATCCGTTTTTCGACAACTAATGACCGAGTTACAGCCAGTTGAAGTCGGCTGTAACCATCATTCAGCAGCCTGATTCAGCACTTTATCACAAACTAACTCGCTTAAACCGTTTATATATTGAACATATGCGATCAAGAGCAGATTTTTCCAATCATATATCATACCCATGCAAACCCTAATCATAATCTCTAGTTTTTATCGATCAAAACGCAGCCTATGTTACATGATTTCCGAAAACATCAAACTTTCAATCTAGCATAATCAATCCGAAAACAACACAATCACTACATTCAAACACATATATCCGAACATGATCTTGTAACAATGATAAATCCTAACCTTTAATGACAAGGTAAATGAGCCGAGACTTGGACGGGACTGATTCGGATATGATGAAGGTTGCGACCGGGAAGGTGAATGGCGAGGGCTGCCGCGATCAAAGGAAGTGCAAGAGGGTTGTTTGCGATCGAGGAGGTGAACAAGGGGTTGCGGTCGGCTGTTTTCTCAACTAGGGTTTGTGTTTTTGTTTTGTGAAGAAAGCATGCATGTGTGTTTGTATATATAGGCGCAAGGGATGCAAGGGAAAAGGGAAGGGTTGCGGTTTGGGTTGTTTGCTCGCGGCCGAAGTGTTTGGGTGGGGCGGTTTGGGTTTAAAACTTGATCCCCAAGTTTGGTTCCTTGAGTGGCAAGAAAAGAGGCCGGCTCGTGTCACGGTTCGGCTCGATTCGTTTATATATTTATTATATATATGTTTCGTAACTAAAACAAATCACGTAATCGAACAACACATTTTCACCAACTCACAAACGTTTATACACATAGCACGTAATTAGTTTGACAAGTTCACTAAATTATCGTAACTATTTCGAGCGTGCAAATTCAAGTCTCCGAATTAATAACCGTGAAGTAGTGCGTTTAATTTATCCGAAAAAACCGGGATGTCACATTATCACCATGTTGAAAGAATTTTCGTCCCGAAAATTGAGTAAACGCGGTTTACAATGCAGCGTACATGTTTAGAGTGCCACGCACAAAGAGTTAGTTCATTAACGATGGTACGCGAACTTACAAGAAGTTCCCAAGTGCCATGCACAAAGATTCCCAAGTGCCATGCACAAGGATTTAGTTAACAATGGTACGCGAAAGTATGAGAAATTTCCAGGTTGTCACATCATCCCCATGTTGAAAGAATTTTCGTCCAGAAAATTTAGTTGTTGGTATCGTTAGTTTGCTGCTCAGCTGCAAAGAGGTGTGGGTATTTGCTTTTCATTTGGTCCTCTCTTTCCCACGTGAACTCCGGTCAACGCTTAGAGTCCCAACGAACCTTAACAATCCATGATCTCAAGATCCATGATCTCGATAGGTTGTTCCACAAAGTGCAGTTGTTCATCCACTTGGATCTCATCCTATGGAATGACTAGGGTTTCATCTGATAGACACTTCTTCAGATTTGACACGTGAAAAACGTTGTGAACTCCACTGAGTTCGGCAGGAAGGTCTAATTGATAAGCTACGGGTCCAATACGTTTCAAGATCACAAACGGACCTACGTACCGTGGGTTTAGTTTGCCCCGTTTTCCGAAGCGGATTACACCCTTCCAGGGTGACACCTTCAGTAGGACGCGGCGCCTACTTGAAATTCGAGCGGTTTGCGTCGTTGATCAGCGTAGCTTTTCTGTCGATCTCGTGCCGCCGCCATGCGGTTTCTGATTTGTACAATCTCTTCAGTAGCCTCAAGTATCAACTCAGGGCCTGTAAGTTGGCTATCACCGACTTCTGCCCAACAGACCGGTGATCTACATTTACGACCGTATAATGCCTCAAACGGTGCTGCCGATATACTTGTATGGTAACTGTTGTTATACGAGAATTCCACTAAAGGCAGGTGGATTTCCCAACTATTTCCAAAGTCTACTACGCATGCCCTAAGCATGTCTTCCAAGGTCTGTATGGTCCTTTCGCTTTGACCATAAGTCTGAGGGTGATAGGCTGTGCTCATATCTAAGCGTGTTCCCAACGCTTTCTGAAGTGACTGCCAAAAGTTGGACGTGAAGCGAGCATCTCTGTCTGAGATGATGGACGTTGGCACTCCGTGCCGAGAAACTACTTCCTTAATGTAGATGCGAGTCAACTTCTCCATCTTATCTGTTTCTTTAATAGCTAGGAAGTATGCGGACTTAGTTAAACGATCCACAATCACCCAGATGGTATCGCAACCACCCAATGTTCGCGGGAGTTTAGTGATGAAATCCATCGAGATCTGATCCCATTTCCACTCTGGGATCTCAGGTTGTTGAAGTAGCCCCGATGGCTTTTGATACTCTACCTTGACTTTTGCACAAGTCAAACACTTACTCACGTAGGTGGCTATATCAGCTTTCATGTTGGGCCACCAATACGCAGCTTTAAGGTCTTGATACATCTTTTCAGAACCAGGATGGACAGAGTATCGGGATTTGTGAGCTTCGTCCATGACTAGCTCTCTGAGGTTTCTGTAGAGAGGTACCCATATGCGATTCATGAAATACCGGGCTCCATTGGGTTTTACTTCCCAATCGCGTTCCATTTTTCCCACCGATTCGGCCTTGATGTTTTCTTCCTTAACTGCTTCTAACTGCAAATCGCGTATCTGTTCAGGTAACCCCGAATGAATAGTGAGCTGTAGTGCTCGTACTCGACGAGGTTTCAGGTGTTCCTTCCTACTGAGGGCATCAGCTACCACGTTAGCTTTACCCGGGTGATACCGAATGGCACACTCATAATCGTTTAAGAGTTCGACCCAGCGACGCTGTCGCATGTTCAACTCCTTCTGATCAAAGATGTGTTGAAGGCTCTTGTGGTCTGTAAAGATTGTGCACTTCGTTCCATAGAGGTAGTGTCTCCAAATCTTAAGTGCAAAACTACTGCTCCCAATTCCAGGTCATGCGTTATGTAGTTTTTCTCGTGAACCTTCAGTTGTCGGGACGCATACGCGATGACCTTATCGCGTTGCATGAGTACGTATCCCAACCCCTGAATGGAAGCATCACAATATACTACAAAGTCATCTGTCCCTTCCGGCAAGGACAACATGGGTGCACTTCAAAGTTTCTGTTTCAGCAATTACAATGCCGCTTCCTGCTTGTCACCCCAAGCATACTTGATGCCTTTCTGGGTGAGGGTAGTAAGCGGTTGTGCGATCTTTGAAAATCCCTCGATGAAACGTCTGTAGTAACCAGCCAAACCCAAAAATTGACGGATCTCCGTCGGTGTCCTTGGTGCTTCCCAGTTTTTGATAGCTTCAATCTTGGCAGGGTCGACGTGAATACCCTTTTCATTTACGATATGCCTGAGGAACTGAACTTCCCGAATCCAGAAATCACACTTCGAAAGCTTGGCATATAGTTTCTCCTGTTGAAGTAATCCCAGTAGTAATCGTAGATGTTCAGCATGTTCTTCTTCACTTTTAGAGTAGATGAGTATGTCATCGATGAATACAATGACAAACTTGTCGAGGTATGGTTTACACACACGGTTCATGAGGTCCATGAACACCGCGGGTGCGTTGGTGAGACCGAAGGGCATGACCAAGAACTCATAATGGCCATACCGAGTACGAAATGCCATCTTAGCGATATCCTCCTCCCTGACGCGTAGCTGATGGTAACCGGACCGTAGATCAATCTTGGAATAGTAGCTTGACCCTTGGAGTTGGTCGAAGAGATCGTCGATGCGAGGTAACGGGTATCGGTTCTTGACAGTAACCTTGTTGAGTTCCCTGTAGTCGATGCACATGCGGAAGGTCCCGTCCTTCTTCTTGACAAAAAGGACTGGAGCTCCCCATGGCGAAGCGCTTGGTCGGATAAATCCCTTTTCTAACAGCTCCTGAAGTTGGGTAGACAGCTCCTGCAGCTCGGCTGGAGCTAGGCGGTAAAGAGGCTTGGCGATAGGAGTTGCATGGTTCGCCAATTCGATTTCAAACTCCAATTGTCGATGGGGTGGAAGACCAGGTAATTCCTCTGGGAATACATCAGAAAAATCCCAGACGACAGGGATGTCTTCTATACGTTTCTCGTCCATAGGCTGTTCGGTAACCAGTGCGAGTAAAGCGAAGGAGTTCTTTCTCCGAAGATACTTCTGCGCTTGCATGTAAGAGATGATGTTTGTGACGGCGCCTGCCTTCTCGCCTTGCACCGTCAAGATTTCGTCGTTAGAGAGCGGAATACGGATAGATTTTTCGAAGCAGAGAACTTCAGCTCGGACGTCGGATAGCCAGTCCATTCCAGCTACCACGTCAAAACTACCCAGGGTAGTTGTCATCAGATCAATGGTAAAGGTGTGACCCGCGAGTTTGAGTTGACAGCCGGATACTATATGGGTCACATCTACGGATTTACCATCTGCTAGTTCTATGACATAAGGGGTCTCTAAGGGTTTAGGCGTGAGATTTAGGTTCTTCCTAAAAGACTCAGATATAAAGCTCCTATCCGCCCTCGTATCAAAAAGCACAGTAGCAAAATGTTCATTAAGGGGAAACTTACCGGTGACCACGTTCGAGTCGTTTCTGGCCTCTCCGCGGCCCAGCGTAAATGCGCGACCTTTGGCACCTCCTGTGCCACCATTTCCATTATTGTTGTTGTTATTGTTGTTGTGGTTATTGTGGTTGTGGTTGTTCCCACCATTGTTGTTGTTGTTACGCAGCTGTGGGCAGTGCTACCACACTGATAGCATCCCCGGTTAATACCCTGCTGCTGACCCTGGGGTTGATTTTGATTTTGTCGGGACATGATTTCCCCGCGACAATCCTTTGCCGCATGCCCCACTTTGCCACATCGTTGGCAGCGATTCCCGGCACAAGGGCCGTGATGATGGAGATTACAGCGATTGCACTGCGGCTTTCGACCTACATAGCCGCTTGCGTTCTGGTTGTTGTTGTTAGCGGGCTGATTTTGGTGACCCCGGTGGCTGTTGTAATGGTTGAACCGTTTTTGGTTCCCCTGCTGTGGCTGGGATGACGAAGACTGTCGAACAGACGATTCTTCAAACTTTCTTTTATTATCAGGGGCAACTTCAGTTGTACCCCGAGCTGGCAACTTCTTTTGTTCCACCGCCTTATCGGTGAGTTTGTGCGCCAATCTAATTGCTTGATGTTCAGTTGCAGGGTTGCTAGCCATCACCATACCCTGAATCTCCGGGACCAGACCCCCAAGGTAGAACTCGAGTCGTTTTTCCACAGTGTTGGCCAGATCGGGACATAGAAATACCAAGTCGTGATGTTTTGCTGTGTATGCTTCGATTTCAGATCCCACCATCTTGTGGTTCCATAAGGCTTGCTCCAAATGTTGCACTCTGTCTCGTGGACAATACTCCTCTTTGATTAGGGCCTTAAACTCGACCCAGGCCATTGCATTTGCAGCAATAAGTCCACGCATTTGGACTTGTGCATTCCACCAAGTTAGTGCCCCATCTTCCAGTGTTGAGGCTGCATACTTGACCTTGTTGGCCTCCAGACAGTTGCACATTTAAAATACCGATTCAGATTTTTCGATCCAGCGGACAAGTCCTATGGGTCCTTCTGCCCCCGAGAATTTGCTTGGTTTCGCGTCGAGGAACATCTTGTAGGGGTTAAAACCCCCTCCTGCTGACAGAGGACAGGTAGTCAGCGAGGAATTCTACTAGCCCAACTATTAGATTTTCTCCTGAAAATTTAATAATGGTTACCTGCCGGTTGGTTCTGAATACCCGCTAGAGCTGCGTTCACGTGCTCTTGAATCATTGCAGCTAGTTCTTCGGGCGTCATGTTAAGGTTTCCGCGTCGTCCAGTTGCCATTTAGATCTTCGAAAGACAACATAAACACACCCCGATCAGTCTATATATCCAATATAGTTATCCTACTTCGTACTTAAATAATTCTCAAGTTATGTCAGCTCAAATATATTAAATAGTCAAAGGAAGTACTTGATTAAATAATGTTTCAACGTCTTACAAAGTGCCAACCAAACATATGAATTCACTATAAAAAGCTTAAACACAAGTGGGAAAATAAATAGACTGAAGGAAAGTAAATAAAATAAGCGAGACGTGTTAGTCGTCTACGTCTCCATCCCCCAAATCACTGTCGTTGCCGTCATCCTGCGCGGCATTCCCGGCTTCTGCAGCTGGGTCCTCCTCCGGATCCTCCTCTGGATCCTCCTCTGGATCCTCTTCTGGATCCTCCTCTGGATCTTCTTCCGGATCCTCCTCTACCGGCACTGGAGGGGCCGGTGCGGGTGCAGGTGCTTGATTTTGCTCTAGCTCCTGAATTCTCCAACTAGATTCCAGGACTCTGTCTTCGAGCCAGTCGGCTCTTATCTGCTCAGCACGCAGATCTCTGGCTAAGGTGTTACGAGCTATCTTACTCGTATGTTGCTCTTGCTCGAGCGACCCAGTTTTACCTGTCAGTTGTCGTATCATCCATCCCTGTGCTAGGATGGTTTCATGCATTCTTTCTATTTGTTCTTGTTATTTCCGTATCATATCTCTAAGTAGGTCGTTTCCTACTTCTACAGAGTTAACCGGTTCGACCGGCACAGCGATGGTTGGGCGTGATGACGACTCCTCCCCTAGAGCGAGCCTTTTTCTCGCAGCTGAACGTGTCTCCACGCCATAAGATGGTAAGGGTTCCACCATAGGTGCCTTTCCTGGCGCCCTTGGGTGCGAAAGTTTGTCGGATGATGATGATGATGATGACATTGCCTGTTAGGTCGTGTAGTTAGTTACTAGTTGTTTTCATTTCTTATTATGAAGTCATAATCTACATACACAGTTGTGGTACATCACATAATAAGATATAATCAGTTCGGTGCCAAACTACGTCTAGTGTCGTGTAATCAGCTATAGTTTAGGTCTACTTTTAATGCAACCCTGGTTCTCTATAGCTAGTGGCTCTGATACCAATCTGTCACACCCTCAATTTCCACTTGCGGAGTTTTACCGCGAGGCGTGTGAACAAACCATAATCTGAAACACTAGTACGTCGAACGACTCTATATGATTTGATAATACGTTTTCCAAAAATCATTTGTTTAACCATTCATCGTAGATTTTATATTGTCTTAGTTAGTTACCAATGTTTAGCGGAAGCATTAGTTTTTAAAGTTGAGCGGAAGCATAAAGTAAAGTAAAGGAACGGGCGCCAACATAAACGCCAAAACTAAAGAAAAACCCAAAACAATGTTTGTAAATGAGACTCGATAAAAGATGTCTTGATCAATGCAAGTGAGTGCACCTAGAGCTCCTAGCGTCCTGAGAAACATGTAAAGAAACAAGTGTCAACATTAAAGATGAGTGAGTTCACAGGTTTTCATAAATTTGTTTGTTCGGTTATGAGTTTGTTTCCCCCGTTATCCCTAACCCGGGATAACGATTTAGTTCCATTATTCCCAACCCGGAATAATACCGATAGTTCCATTATTCCTAACCCGGAATAATATTGTTGTTTGTTCCATTATTCCTAACCCGGAATAATATTGTTGATTCCATTATTCCTTACCCGGAATAATACCGATAGTTCCATTATTCCTAACCTGGAATAATATTGTTGTTTGTTCCATTATTCCTAACCCGGAATAATATTGTTGATTCGTAATTAAGTTCAATGTTAATATATATAGGTAGCTAGCCTAAAGTTATGTCACGTAAGTGTTCGCGATCGAAGCTGACTGTTGTGCCTCCGTGTTGCCAGGCCTATCACTGACCATGGCGAAGTTAGGCCAAATTATTCACCCGTTGACCATACCCGGTCGGCTAGCGCGACTAGCTCGGATGGGGCTTGTCGGGCCCAGTAGTACTACTTATAATTTCCCCGCTATTTAAACACAATACTAACGATCCGAGAGATTGTCGAGGACTTGTGTGATATAGCAGCTTAGTGACCATAACGTACATTAACATTAACTTAGTTACCGAATAGTTAAGTGACGTTAATTTCGTATAACGTAAAGAGATAGAGTTGTAGAGTGTATACATGTTTCTCCCCCTGTTGTTTAAAACCGGATAAAATTAGGGGCCGTGAACTCACCTTTAGTTGCTCGGTTAGTGTAACACAGAAGTTGCAAATGATGGAACCGCTAATTACGTCCTAATAAACCAATTGATTTCAAGTCAGTGTGTGAACACACCAATACAAATTCTACACATAATTTACGCACAAAGTGATACACACAATCAAAATTCCTAACACTCAAACATGCATGCAAGTATCCTCATGTGAACATAGTAATCAAAACAATTTATCATGAACATAATTCAATCCATGCAACACTTTGGTGCACACATTCACAAGTTATCAAGTTTCAGCTTACATACTCATAATTCGGCTGTTTTCTAGGATTTTTATATAATAGTTCCAACGTTCCAAAAATTCCAATTATTTTACAGCAGGTGACAACTGTACTGTAGAAATTTATATAAATTTTTCAAGTCCTAATACTTTACCAATTATCCATAAATATTAATATACTAGGTTGCAGTCAGATTCATCACTTTCTGACTGCAGTCCACGGAAGAATTTATTTAAAAATCACTGTTCGTCCGATTAACAAAATTCCAGTGGGAGTTGCCCGGAAATTTCCATACCTAGTTTCTGTACAAATTTCATGATTCGACTCCCTACAGATTATTAAATCCAACTCGATAAACAACTAACAAAATTTCCGGATTTTCACAGCTTTAGTTACTGAACTTAATTGGCCACTTAAAAATATCAAACGACTTCAGAAAAATATGAATCCAGTGCCATTAGATTCGTTATTTAAAACTCTACGTTTTAGACTTCAGAAAATCCGTTTTTAGACAACTAATGACCGAGTTACAGCCAGTTGAAGTCGGCTGTAACCATCATTCAGCAGCCTGATTCAGCACTTTATCACAAACTAACTCGCTTAAACCGTTTATATATTGAACATATGCGATCAAGAGCAGATTTTCCAATCATATATCATTATATATATCATACCCATGCAAACCCTAATCATAATCTCTAGTTTTTATCGATCAAAACGCAGCCTATGTTACATGATTTCCGAAAACATCAAACTTTCAATCTAGCATAATCAATCCGAAAACAACACAATCACTACATTCAAACACATATATCCCAACATGATCTTGTAACAATGATAAATCCTAACCTTTAATGACAAGTTAAATGAGCCGAGACTTGGATGGGACTGATTCGGATATGATGAAGGTTGCGACCGGGAAGGTGAATGGCGAGGGCTGCCGCGATCAAAGGAAGTGCAAGAGGGCTGTTTGCGATCGAGGAGGTGAACAAGGGGCTGCCGTCGGCTGTTTTCTCAACTAGGGTTTGTGTTTTTGTTTTGTGAAGAAAGCATGCATGTGTGTTTGTATATATAGGCGCAAGGGATGCAAGGGAAAAGGGAAGGGTTGCGGTTTGGGTTGTTTGCTCGCGGCCGAAGGGTTTGGGTGGGGCGGTTTGGGTTTAAGACTTGATCCCCAAGTTTGGTTCCTTGAGTCGCAAGAAAAGAGGCCGGCTCGTGTCATGGTTCGGCTCTATTCGTTTATATATTTATTATATATATGTTTCGTAACTAAAACAAATCACGTAATCGAACATCACATTTTCACCAACTCACAAACGTTTATACACATAGCACGTAATTAGTTTGACAAGTTCACTAAATTATCGTAACTATTTCGAGCGTGCAAATTCAAGTCTCCGAATTAATAACCGTGAAGTAGTGCGTTTAAGTTATCCGAAAAAACCGGGATGTCACACTTGATGTCTCAAAGTCACCCTAATCTTATCTTTAGCCCTGTGACAAACAACAATCCAAATGTTGTTTTCATTCCTTTGACTCAAGCACAGCTTCAAGCTCAAAAGACTAACTATGTTTATGGCATGTCTCTTCTAACCAACTCCGCTGTTCCAACGTCTATTACTGCTCAGCATTTACCTCAGCAATTACCTCAGCACACAAACATTGTCTAAAGTCCCATTAATCTTCCAGCTCGTCAAAATATTCAATCAACAACCCCCACTGAAAATCTTGCATTTCTAACGAAACAAAATGAAGAGAAGTTAGACTTGGCAGCTTCAATGCTTAATAGTGTGAATGCATTTCTAGCAGGTGAACTCTTGCCTCTTTAGTATTTGCTACTGATCTGAACAAGTGGTTGAAGAAGACATTGAAGAACTGGATGCATCATGGAATCTGGCGATGGCTGCTTTTCGAGCAGAAAAGTTTCAAAAAGATACGGGCGGAATCCAATGTCAAACATTCGCACTGGGTCAGCAAAGGATAAGTTGAGATGCTACAGATGTCATGAACCCGGACACTTTGCAAGAGACTACAGGCAGACACCCATGGGATATGAAACAATTGTTGCTTCTGCTGCTAGGAATTCAGAAAGGTCCATGGTTCCAGTTTCTTCAGCTGAGACATCATCATCAAGTTCATCAAGCCAAGGAGGATCAGGAGCAGGAAAGGCCCTAATGGTTCAAGAGCAGCATGGTTTCAACTGGATTAATGCTGCATCTCATGTGGAGTCTCTGAAGATTGCTGAAGTGGCTGAAGATCATCTCAAATGCTTGATGGCGCAAACTGAGGAGCCCAAATCTCTCTCCGAAACGATAAGTTCTCTCCTAAGCTGTTGATGCATAATGTCTATTGCCTACGTCTAGGATATGTCTGTAATGTTTATAGAGTTTACACGTCAATGTTTATTTGTTAAAAAGTAATTTTTATATGTTTTTATACTATGCTTCGTACGAAGTATATACATTTTCATACGAGTATCTTACTCGTACGAAGCACAAGCTCGTACGAAATATAGTCACTTGTTTAGCACGCACTTCGGTACGAGTCATGTCGACCTATAAATAGGGAAGCGTTGTGTTAGAATTAGTGAGTGATTTGTCTATTGGTACGGCAAAGCTCTGCCAGTTTGTTTACTCGCACCAGTATTTGAACGTCATTAATACAACAGAAGCAGTTAAACAGTAAGTACTATCTAGTTTGTCTTGTCTACCTCTGTAGCAATGAATTCCGCCTCTGCTAGTTGAGCGAGATCAGATCGATTACTCATTTCGGGAGCTCGATCCCCATTCACAAGTCGTATCGAGCTTTGAGATCTGATCTACTAACAAACAACAAGTAGTTACAGGCTACTAGGTGTTAAGACGTGGATTCTTCTTCATCTTCATCATTTTCTTGACCTATACTGGATTTTGGACGAGTTTTGAACGAATTCACGGACAAAATGGACTAAGATTCTAGTAATTTAAGTTAATCTTCAATCTAATCAATCCATATCATAATTCAGACTTTAAATTGAACTAAATCATGTTGAAATCGATAAAAGTTTTTTGTTTGGAGACTGAGGTATTTGGTACGAGTTTCGCATGAAAAATTGACTTAACTTTTGTACGAACGAGTTTGAAAATTTCATACGAACAAAGTCTAAAAAGTTCACAGAATTTTATAATTTTTCAGATTTTCAAAGTAATTCGTACCAAATTTACATTCATACGAGTATCTTATTCGTACGAAATTCTTTGATTCGCACGAAAATATTGTTAGTGTGAAAAACTTAATTGTTTTTTGAGAACTTATTTTGTACAAACAGTTTGTCCACACGAAGAATTTTACAATCTGATCAGTTGGTTTTCGAAAAGTGTGTTCTTAATTTTTTCACAGGAAAAATGTCTGAGGAATTTTACAATGCTTTCGCCACATCAGTCATTACCACTACAGCAGCTCAAAATATCAATATAGAGAATGAGATGGGAACAATGACAAAACCGCCAAAGCTCATGAATCTAGAAGACTTTGATAGTTGGAGTGAAAGGTTTATGAATTGGGTTCAAGCTAACCACTTTACTTGCTGGTTTGCAATCGAGGCAAAATATATCGCACCAGTTGGTGAAAATGGTCTTGAAAAGACCCTTGCTCAATTCTCTGATGTTGAACGTGAAAGGTTTATCAACGAAAAAAAAATGCTGAACATTCTTCAACAATCAAGAAGACATCTTGGCTTTACTAAAACATGATGATGATGCTCAATCTTTATGGAATGCTCTTCGACTAAAGTTTCAGGCTAGTGCTCAACTTCGCAAAAGCAAGAGGGCGTTGTTAAACAAAGAGTTCGATGTATTCACACTGATTAAAGGAGAAACGGTAAAGCAGCTGATTGAGCGATATTGTCATCTTGTGGTTCATATGAAGAGAATGGGAATTGTAAAGACAAATGAAGAGCTTGTTGACAAACTATCTGATTCTCTACCAGAAGGTGAATGGTCGACTTACTTAACCATACTAAAGAATGGAATTGAGTACAACAATTTCTCGCTGCCTCGTTTCATTGAAAGGCTGGAGGGTCATGAATTAGAGATGCAAAAGATGGCAAAAAACAAGACTGTACAAGTCCAACAAGATGTAAATCTTTATTTCAAAAACAGTTCTGCTGCTCAAATCCAAGCGCCAAAGATTCAAACCGCTTTCAGTGCATACAGTTTACCAAGCACACAACCAACTCAGACAAGTGGCTTCCAATCATTTCCATCAGTTGATCCAAATACACCTTCAAGCCAACAGTCTTCTTTCGGATCAAACCAACCCTAGAACAACCGGACTACTTCATCATCCAAACTGAATCAAAGTGTTTTGCAATGCAACATTGCCGTTGATTTTCAGAATGCGCAAAATTTTGACGAAAAGGCTACAAAGCAACACATGTCTCTACTTGCTTCAGTTCTTCAGTCGTATGATAGCCTCGTTGCTGGGAAGATCGGAAATTCTGAAATGATACGTGAAATTATGATCAAATTGATCCAGTTGAAATGGAGTTGATAGATATAAAATGGTGTATGGCTTTGATTGTTCGACGTGCACAGAGATTTATGGAAATCACTGGTAAAGAAAATTTGGGAAGTTTGGATGGGAAACTTGGTTTTGATAAATCCAAAGTTACTTGTTTCAAGTGTCGGGAGAAAGGTCATTTCAAAAGAGAATGTCCAAACCGAGAGGTTGAAGGAAATCATAATCCATTTGCCGATGACTATTACAAGAGAGCGATCTACCACCGACCTCAACCAAGAAAAAGAATGGGCCGATTGAAGATAAGCAACCTGAAACTAAAGATAAGGCACTGGTTGTTACACAAAAAGATGAAAGGTTTAATTGGAACAAGTTTATTTCGAAAGGAGAAAGTTTGGCGTTGGTGGCTGAAATTATTGAGGAACCAGAAGAAGAATCGGGGGCATCTTTTGATGAGGGACCTGATGATGACGATTATTACTATCATACTTCATCAAAGGAGGAGGAGCTTTTGAATGGTCCATTCAAACATCTTTTGCCTAATAATGTTTTAAAAACTTTTGCAGGATATTTCACACCTAGTCAACATTCAACAGATGAAGAGCAAAAGAAACCGGTTGAAGATGTCAAAGCTGATGAGAAAATGGAAATGTTGAAAGAAGACATCATTTTAACTTGCATGGCAAATGACAATGAGGTAAACGAGTCAACATCTGAGAGTGTGATTGAAAAACCTTGTTTAAAGTGTGCAGAGCCGTGTGGTGAGTGTCTTGTAAAAGACTAAAGATTTGTTGAATTGCAAAGTTTAACATACAATTTGTCAAGCGATTACAAATCTACAAAGGAAGCTTATGACAAATTGAGTGCGTCTGTTAAACAATATAATAAAGCACTCAGAGGAAATGATGCAACACTTATGATGCTTAAAGCAACAGTTATGGATAAATAAATGACTATTAGTATTCATCTAACACTATTGCTGAGCTCAAAAGTGTGCTTGAGAAAATGAGAATTGAAACTGAACGGGTTAACAAATTGTTAATAAGTTACTCCACAAGCTCATACGTCATAGATCACATTTTACCAAAAATTGAAAATACTGAAGAATCTAAAAATGGTGAAACAAAAAGTGCTAGTTATGATCGAGTTCCACCATCCATGTGGAACATTTATGCATGCAAAAATCCATCTGGGGTGGAAAAGGCGCTAAATCTCAAATTAAAAAACCGAACAGCTGCCTACGGATATCGATGTAACTTACACTAAAAATGGTGGTGAATATGACTCTAAAGTGGTAAATATTGTGGTTGAAAAAGTATTTAAAAATGAATCTGAAGTGTTTGAGTCTGAACAATCTGAGAAGTCAAAGTCTGATGATATATCAGAAAATAGTTTAAATGTTGATCCCAATGTCATAGTTTACAAAATGAAAGGGTCTGATAAACTATTTTCGGATGAGGACTTTCCGATCAAGAATGTGAAAAAGGATTGTGTAGATAAAATGTTCAAGCTTATGGAGGTATGTCATGATGATTTAGATAAACATGATGCATCTTTCTATTCTAAATCAAAAACTGACAACCGACCCTACTATCTTAAAAATAAAGAATATCCGAGAAACAAATGAGCAGGGTTGGGTTTCCAGAAGCAACATAAAAACAACAGGTCCCAAAAATTGAACTTTACAAAGAAAATCAATTTTGTTTTTGGGAGAACAACATAGAAAGAAAAGGAGGTCATCGGAACACAATCAAATGATGATTTTCTTAAAGAAAAAGAGAAACAAAAACAAGTTTTGGATACCTCTGTTTATAAGGACAACAGGACATGCTTTAAATGCAAGCAAGTTGGGCATATCGCATGATATTGCTTACAAGAAAGTTCAAAACCAGTTTCTTATCCGAAAAAGTTCACCAAGGATGAAAAACAAAACGCACCCTTGTTCATGCCGAAACAAATTCTTAAAAGAAATAATGAATCTCATCGAAATGTTAAACCAACTATTCAACCTCAATCTAAATTTGAAATTGGTGAAACATCACACAAAATTCAACAAGTAGATTCAAAATTTTATGTTAAAAGGGCTAAACCACAAACACAAAAATGGGTTGCTAAAGTTGTCAAAATTAAATCATCCAAGGTTGAACAAAAACATTCTGTTCCAAACAAAACTGAGCTTAAAAAGATTGATAAAAACAAAGTGGGTCTAAAATTTGACATTCCAAACCCACCCAAGACCAAACATGCTTGGGTTTCTTTGTTTAAATAAGTTTTGTTGATAATGTGTGTAGGGGCTCCAACGTTCGATATTGTCAAAATGGATCATGGATAGTGGAGCGTCTCGCCACATGACAGGAATGCTTGTGTTGCTCAACGACGTTAAAGCTATTCGTGGAGGTTATGTAGGATTTACTGGAACGCAGGGAGGTAGAATTGTCGGAGAAGGGATTCTCTCAAATGGAGTTGTATCATTTGATAAAGTGAACTATATTGCTGAATTTCAGAGCAATCTGCTTAGTATCTCGCAAATTTATGACAAGAAGTTCACGACACATTTCAATGATAAAGAATAATCTTAAAACCTGGTTTCAGGATTCCAGAAGAATGGATTTTGATGCGAGCTCCGAGAGAAAATGATTTATATGTTCTTGACATGAGCATCGCTTCTACCACGTCGATGAAAGATCAATGCTTTGTTTCCAAAGCTACCGAGAAAGAGTCAATATTATGGCATGGAAAAATGGGGCGCATTCATCTCCGAAAGATGAATTTTCTTATGCATAACGACTTAGTGGAGGGTGTTAATCTGAAAAGTTTTCATCTATCTGATGATTGTCTACGCTCTAAAAAGGGGAAGCAGCATAAGAAATCACACCCAAGAAAGCTGTTGAATTCGATAAAGCTACCACTAGAAAGGCTACACATGGATCTCTTTGGGCCAGTCAATGTCAAAAGTATTTCTGGAGATCTATACTGCCTTGTCGTAACAGATGATTATTCCCGATTCTCATGGGTGTTCTTTCTGGAAAGTAAGGATGAAACGTTCAAAACTCTTATGATCCTCTTCAGAAAACTAAAAAATTTATATCATTTGCCCATTAAGGGAATTCGTAGTGTAATGGAACGGAGATTAAGAACAAGAAGATACAAGAGTTTTGCAATGAAAAGGGGATTCTTCACGAATTCAGTGCCCCCTATACTCCGCAACAAAATGGAGTAGCTGAACGAAAGAATCGCACACTGATAGAAACTGCAAGAACAATGTTAGCTGATTCGAAATGACCGATTAGTTTTTGGAGTGAAGCAGTAGCATCAGCTTGCTATACACTAAATCGTGTGTTGACAGTTAAGCCTCACAAAAAGATATGTTTCGAGTTACTGAATCAACGAAAGCCCAACATAGCATTTTTGGAACCTTTTGGATGACCGTGTACCGTCTTGGACCCGGATGGTAAATTTGGAGCCAAATCCTTGGAAGGATTTTTTGTTGGTTACGCTACTCCTCAAAAACGTGTTTTCTTGCCGAGTCTGAACCAGGTAGTTCTAGCGCAACATGTAGATTGTCAAAGATATACAACGCCTACACAGAAACCTGGGGATCCATGGCTGTTTAACTACAATGGATTGTGGGATTCGTTTGATCTACAAGATGTGCCAACAGAAGAAGAACTTGTTATGTTATTTCAACAACATCAGTTATCTAATCAAGAACAAGTTCATAGACCATTGGTGATTTCCACGTCATTACCGGTCAATACGTCTGATATTGGTCAAAGCTCTTCTGTTCAAGTTCATGTTCTTGCACCAAATGTCAATACTGATGAATCATCTGCCCAGCCAAATGCTGATGCTGACACTGATCGGGAATCAACCTTCAACGATGGAGGATCTAGTTCTGATGAACGACCTGAACAGATTGAAAGCTTTTTGAAACAATAGTCTGATTAGTCTCTACTGGTAGGAATAAAGCTTCTTCATCTATACCGGTTATCGATGAAATTCTAACAAATTTGCAACCACGAGTAGATGTTCCAGCTGAAGTGATACCTAGAACACTTTCATATCATCCGTCAGAGAACATCATAGGCAGCTTACAAACTGGAGTGCAAACTCGCAATCAGATCAATAAAGATCTAAGTTGTTTTTATACAAGTATTGCTCCACTTCAAGCTCGATTTTCTCATAGTTGTTTTGTTTCTCAAGTTGAATCGGGAAGCTGGAAAGATGCAATGCATGAGGAGTTGCTTCAATTCCAGAAACTTGGAGTCTGGAAGCTTGTTGACCTGCTAGATCATCACAAAAAGATTAACAGAAGATGGGTCTTCAAGTGCAAAAGAGACGATCAAGGAGTTGTGGTATGCAACAAAGCTCGACTTGTGGTTCAAGGTTTTCATCAGCAAGAAGGGATAGATTATACTGCCCCAGTTGCTCGTCTTGAAGCGATTCCCATATTATTGGCCTTTGCCTCATGGAAAGGGTTCAAGGTGTACCAATTAGATATTAAATCTGCTTTCTTATATGGAAAAATGAAAGAGGAGGTGTACATCGGCCAACCACCGGGGTTCGTTGATCCAGTGCACAAAGATAAAGTCTACCTTCTGAATAAAGCCTTATACTGTCTTCATCAAGCCCCGAGAGGTTGGTATGAAACGTTATAGAGTCATCTTCTGGGCAATGGCTTTATCAGGGGAACAGTAGATTCTACTCTCTTCACAAAGGAAGTAGATGGCATCTAATCATCATACAGATATATGTGGATGATATTATCTTTGGATCGACAAATGATAAGCTGTGTAAAGACTTCAAGGAAGTCATGAATCGCAAATTTGAAATGAGCGCAATGGGGAAGATGAAGTTCTTTCTAGGGCTTCTGGTTGATCAGTTGCCTAATGGTATTTTTATTCATCAGAAGAAATATGTTCATGATATATTGGAGAATTCAATATGACAGGAGCTAAATCAGCATTTACCCCGTTAGCTCCAAATCACGGCATTTGTCCAGATCTTATTGGAGAAAGAGTTGACTAAACTTTATATCGCTCCATGATCGGATCCTTGATGTATCTTACATCTTCTCGACCAGATATCACGTATCCAACATGCCTGTGCGCCCGTTATCAGTCTAATCCAAAAGAGTCACACCTTCTTGCTTTCAAACGCATAATGCGATATCTGAAGGGTTTTCCAAGTACCGGCTTGTGGTACCCTAGACATGATGACTTTAATCTTGCAGGATACTCGGATTCTGATTTCGGATGCTGCAAACTGAATACAAAGTCTACAACGGCCAGCTGCCAGTTCTTCAGAACCCGTTTGGTAACATGGCAGTGCAAAAAACAAACTGCGGTCGCTCTCTCTACTTGTGAGGCTGAATATGTTTTGGCATCCATTTGTTGTGCTCAGATTCTTTGGATACAGCAACAGATGAGAGATTTCGGTTTGCAATTTCTTGATATGCCTATATATGTAGATAATCAGGCCGCTATCGATATCACTAAAAACTCATGCCAACACTCACGCACTAAACATATCGAGATTCGACACCACTTTATCCGTGATTGCTACGAGAAAAAGTTGGTGCGAATTGAGAAAATCCACACTGATGACCAAAAGGTAGATTTTTATACCAAAGTTTTTGATAAAACAAAGTTTACTAATTTGTTAAGGCTAAATGGTTTAAAAAGTATGATCTCAGGGGATGTATTTGAGGTTGAGTTTGAGGATGATGACGACCTAATGTGAATTTGTCATCGGTTAAACGTTTTTCTGTATCTTCTTTCTTATAAATTCTTAAAAAAATCAAAAATATGTTTTTGATTTTCGGGGGAGAATGTTTGAGAAAAATACAAAAACATTAAAAAGACAAAAAGAGTTTTGTGTAAAAGAGTGATCATAGTAAATCAAAAATGATTGTCACAGTATGCTAAAGAAATGTATTGTTTAAAAGTGATTAGGCAAGTCTTACTATGGATATGCCAATAGACTTCACTCGTTTAGTAAATTGTATTCAAGATATAAACCTAAAAAGCAAAACTAAATGACTTGTAGGTTAACATCTCTCAGATATATGGACTTAGTACTCCGAAATTTCGTTTGAGAGAATGCCAGATTCTGCGATACTAGGTCTTTATATTTGACTGATATCTAGGGTATTATTCGAGTTCTTCTGATTTTGCAGAAGCAATAGCAATGAACTCCTATAATACTTTCGCATTATTTCCCCAAAAGCTGCATGAAAATATGGTTATGTCTTAAGCAATTACGACATTTGCAGTTCAAAAGATTCCTTAATGGAACATCACTTAAAGACGAGCCTTCATCTCTCTGTCTGTACGAAAGTACTAACCTGAGCTCTCAAGGTCTCGCATTCACCCTATATAAAGATATTAATTCGATATATTCACTTGTAAAATGACATTCTGGGAATCTCGATACGGGAGTATATTCTAAGATGGGAAACACAGTTATTTCATGTTTCTAATATTACATTAACATATTTTGAAACAATTGAGAAACAAGAAGAGGTTTAAATGGACAAATATATTGGCAATCTAGGTAAATTTGTTTAAAAGCTTAAAGGGTGTTTTTGGATCAACAGTACTGATGACTTGTATATATGCTTGAAATGATCCTCTAAAAACGCAAAATTCACAACAACATGTTATTGCTTTCCAAAAATATCTCAAAACTTAAAAAGATTTTCAGTTTTCTTAGCTTCATAGTCTCAATTTTTATCGAAAAGATTACATGAATGTCAATAAAGTTCATTAATTTGAAACTTTACATGTTAAAATAAATTTGTTTGGTCAAATATGGTCAACCAAGGTCATTAACTTGGACTTGGTAGGCAAATTGGATAACCAGGGTCATTAACTTGGACTTGATTAATCAAGTGGGTTTTAAAAACAGTTAAAAGTGATTAAAAATGAAAAATACAAAAAATAAAATCGAAAAGTTTAAAGATTTTCAATATTGATTCGTATGAAACAAAATTTCATACGAAGCTCATCATTTCGGTGCGAAACAAGGTCAATTTTGTGCGATTCAATTGGTTCGTATATAGCAAGTCTTTAGTATAAATACCCTTCGCTTCGCACAGAAAAAGGATACTATTTCAAGTTTATGGTTGAGCGATTCAGAGAGTTTTGTGCGAACTGATACTGAAATCTTCATTTCTTGGTTGTTTTTTCTTTCGAGTCACATTGTTGAGGTTGATTTGCACACCTCTATCAATGGGAAAGGTAATTTTGACAAAATCATGCTGTTATAATGAAAAAAATGTATAGATCGGACATAGAACTTAGATCTAGGGAAATTGAACCGGTAAAACATAAAATTAACTACAAAATTGTTAAAATCGGCTCTAATAACCTGAAAATCGACTATCAATTTGTTAAAATCAATAAGTTTTATGTTCGGATTATTCTTGGACATTTTGGCACGACGATGATGTTATCCCGCTACCATGGATCCTCTCGGATTTCAAAAATAGTGATACCCATTCCTATCCTGGCTGAAGATGATGTTGTCCCACTACCATGGATCCTCCCGGATTTCATGAAGTTCCTACGGACGTGCACTCTTATTCACAAAAGCCGATTCCGTTAGACTGCACAGTTGATCCTCCTGTAATCCATACTGCTGCCTCAAATGAGAGAAATCTTGAATAGTATCAGGAAGTGCTTCTAACTTAGAATCTAATTTGCAGGCACCAGATGTGGCAGTTCCCCAGCGTATTCAGAAAAATCATCCAATTGCAAATGTTATTGGTTGTGTATCTGCCGGTGTTCAAACACGCAGTAGATCATGAACCATTAACACATGTTTGTATTCATGTTTCATATCACAGATTGAGCCTAAAAACATTGATGTTGCTTTACAGGAACCTGGATGGTGTGGAAATTGGTGAAGTTGTTTGAGGGAAAACGAGCTCTTGGTACTCGTTGGGTGTATAGAAATAAACAAGACGATACTGGATTGATCGTGGGGAACAAAGCTCGGCTAGTGGTATAGGCGTTCAGACATATTAAAGTCCTTGATTATGATGAGGTATATGCTCTTGTAGCCCATCTAGAAGCCATATGCATCTTCTTCGCATATGCATCCTACATGGGTTTCATGGTTTATCAAATGGATGTCAAGACGGCGTTTTTGTACGGGAAGGTCAAGGAGGAGATTTATGTTGCTCAACCCAAAGAAGCAAAGATATGCGTATAAGTTAGATAAGGCTTTGTATGGTTTGCACCATGCACCTCGTGCAAGGTATGAAACTTTAACAGGGCATCTACTTGCACATGGTTATGTTCGGGGAATGATAGATCAAACGTTCTTCATTAAATGCGTTGGAAAGGATCTTATTCTTGTTCAGATCTATGTTGATGACATCAATTTCGGATCTACAAATGAAGAGTTGTGCAAAGAATTTGAGGACGTGATGAAGAAGAAGTTCGGAATGAGTTCTCTCGGTGAAATGACTATGTTTCTAGGCTTGTAAGTTCGTCCAAACACTCAAGGAATCTTGATCCATCAAGGAAAATACGTTTAGAATGTTTGTGCCAAATTCGACAGGTCAAACCCAAAACCCAGTGACTCGCCATTGCCGAACGGCCATTGCTTAATGAGGATGTTGAAGGTGATCCGGTCAATCCAACAATTTACCGATCTATGATTGGTTCATTGATGTGCTTAACTACCAGCCGACCGAACATCATGTTTGCTGTCTGCCAATGTGCCAGATATTAAGCTAACCCTGAACTTTCTCATCTTTCAGCAGTTAAATGAATCTCTAGATACCTCAAGGGTGCTCCAAAATTGGGCCTCTGGTATCATAGAGATTCGACTTTTGATCTGTTTGCTTTTTCTTACAGTAACTTTAGGAGAACAGACAGGGATGTGAAGTCCACATCTGCTGGATGCCAATACTTGGGTGACAGACTTATTTCATGGCAATGCATGAAGCAACAAACAGTTTCTTTATCAACTGCAGAAGTAGAATATGTTGCAGCATCCGCTTGCTATTCCCAGGTTATTTGGAGGTGACATCAGCTTGAGGATTATGGTTAGACTTATCTTAACACTTCTATCTATTGTGACAATGATGCCGCCATCCAGATTGTCAAAAACCCTGTTTTTCACTCCAAAACCAAGCACATTGATATCAAAGTTCATTTTATTCGAGATTGCTTTGATAGAGGGTTAATTAAACTTGAACAGATCCACACATATGCTAATACAACGGATCTTTTAACAAAACCTATTGCAACTCGAAATTCAAAGTGCTTGTGGACCTTTTGAAAATGATGCGTTTCACCGACTAAGTGTTTAAAATAATAATAATAATAATAATAAATTTTTATATCGCAAATAACTAAATTTGTGCATAAGGTTCTCTCTTTCTACTCAAATTAGGGGGACAAATACTTGCTTTGCTGCTCAAATCTAATGTGCTTGGTTAACACATGTAAGGTAATGATGCTGTAAAAGCGAGGACTGTTTTGATGTGTTTATAGGCTTATCGCTCAAGAGTAAAAAAGATACCAAGTGATTAACTCTCTGACAAGCTTTACATCCCGTGGGTAACATATCATTGGCATATGAGTTCATGGTCTTAAATACTGTGTTGATAGATAGCCAATTTCTGAAGTTTCAAGTCTTTATGTTGATAAATCATCCAGGATATCAAGACTACCCTTCTGTTGCATCCAGATACATGCAGACCTAGGCATAGTCAGGATATTCTTAAAAGAGCCTAAATGGAAGGGCCAGAACCTTAAAAGGGAAATCTCTTACGAGAAAACCTAAAAGTAAAACATAACATATAAGTTATTTGCCTAATCCTTTTCTAATATTGTTTGGTCTCTCTGCAGTATGTTGTACTAACATGTTCACCAACAAATCGGACATTGTAAGTAGAAAGGATGATCTCGGTATATTCACTTGTTACGATGAATTGTTGTGCTTACCTTGATCACAGGGGTATGCCTTGATGTGGGATACGCGGAGGTTATTGCAAACTAACTTGATGAAGTCACAAGGTTGAAAATCAAAGATTAAAGCGATGAGTCTAAAAGGACAAATATATCAGCAATCACATGTGTTGGTGCATAATGTCTATAGCCTACGTCTAGGATATGTTGATTTTGTATATAGGACTTAAAATGTCCGATTTTAAATGTTATTGTTTAGGTTATATGTTTTGTAGCAGACTCGTACGAGTGAGTCACTTAACTCGTATGAGTGACACTCTGTCACTCGTATGAGGCAGCCTCTCGCACGAGTCACAGTATCCGTTTCACACTCTCCTGTGCGAGTCATGTCGACCTATAAGTGGAGGAGTGTTGTGTCAGAGCTAAGTAGTGTTAGTCCAGTTGGTACGGCGAAGCCCTGCTGAATTGTTTACTTGCGTTGTATTTTTCACGTCAATTAATATATTCAAAGTAGTTAAACAGTAGATCTCACTTGTTCGTTTGTCAACCTTACTAACAATGAATTCTGCCTCTGTTAGTTGAGTTAGATCAGTCTGGTTGCTCATCGGAGTAGCCGATCCCCCATTCACAAGTGGTACCAGAGCCTTGAGGTCTGATCTGCTAGAAAACGTCAAGTTTCTACAGGCTACGAATTGTTTCAGATTCAGATTCATTGTTGGGGGTTTCTATTTCTACACTTTCCCAAACTGATCTCGGAATTGGACGAAATTATGGACAAACTGTACTACGATTCTAGGATATCACGTTAAATTCTATTCTAAATCAATCCTTAACAATTTCAGATCTAAAATCCAGCTTAATCATATCAAAATTGGTAACATTCATAATTTGGTGACCTAAGTTGTTTCGTACGGGTAGAGACGACACTCGCATGAACGACTGATCATACAAGTTAATTCATTCGTATGAACAAGTAATCAGAAGTTCTTAAAATTTACAAGGTTAAAATTGAAACTGTGATTTGCACGAGGTAACCACTCGTATGAGTGACTTACTCGTACGAGCAAAATTGTCCTCCGTACGAACATTTTGTTCACATGAATACCTCCTCCGTATGAATTAACTCATTCATACAAATCTTGGTCCCAAAAATTTTTCTGTTATCAGCACGAAGAAAGTTTTACTATTCTAATCAGTTTTTCGTAAGTGTGTTTCTAAATCTTTACAGAAAAATGGCAGAAGAATTTTATAACGTATTTTAAAATGATTTGCTACATCAGCGGTCACGACTACTGCAGCACAAAACATGAACCTCGAAAACGAAATGGGTACGATGATGAAATCGCCAAAGTTGATGAACCTTGAAGACTTCGATAGTTGGAGCGAACGTTTCATGAATTGGGTTCAGGGGAATCATTTTACCTTTTGGTTTGCTATCGAAGAAAATTATCAGTCTCCTATTCGAGAAAACGGTCTCGAAAAGACATTGGCTAACTTTCGGATTCTAAAAGAGAAAAGTTTATAAATGAGAAGAAAATGATGAACATTCTGCAACAATCCATCAAAGAGGACATACTAGCTCTGTTACAACAAGATGATGATACACAATCATTGGAAAGCACTTCGATTAAAATTCCAAGGTAGTGCACAACTGGGAAAAAGCAAAAGGGCGTTGTTGAGTAAAGAATTTGACATCTTTACTTTGATCAAAGGAGAGACAGTAAAACAACTGACTGAAAGATATTGTCATCCTGTTGTGCAAATGAAGCGAATGGGAATCATAAAGACGAACGAAGTACTTGTTGATAAACTCGCAGATTCCTTGCCACAAGGCGAATGGTCTACCTATTTAACCATTTTGAAGAATGGAACTGAATATGGTAATTTCTCATTACCACGATTCATTGAATGGTTGGAGGGACATGAACTAGAAATGCAGAAGATGGCGAAGAACAAAGGGGTTCAAATGCAACAAGACGTCAATCTTTATTTCAAGAATAGTTCTGCCGCTCAAATACAATCTCCAAAGATCCAGACTCCCTTTAGCGCTTACAGCACACCGAGTCCCCCATCAAATCAAAACAATAGTTTTCAATCATTTGTTGCGGTCAATCTGAACATGTCTCAAAGCCCACAATCATCACATGGATCGAGCAATCCCCAGATCAACCAGACCAGTCAATCAAATCCTACTCAGAGGGTACTATAGTGCAATATCGTTGTTGATTTCCAGAATGCACAAAACTTTGATGAGAAGACCGCTAAGCAGCATATATCACTATTAGCATCGGTTCTTGAATCTTATGACAGTCTTGTAGCAGGAAAGATTGGAAATTCTAAAATGACCAGAGAGGACTATGATCAGATTGATCCGGTAGAGATGGAGCTGATCGACATCAAATGGTGTATGGTATCTACTGTTAGACGCGCACAACGCTTCATGGAAATCATGGTGAAAGAGAACATAGGAGGTTTGGATGGAAAACTGGGATTCGACAAGTCCAAAGTTACTTGTTTCAAGTGTCGGGAGAAGGGAAATTTTAAACGTGAATGCCCAAACAGAGAAGCTCACGGTAATCAGAACCCATTTTTCGACGACTACTACAAGAAGGATATCTACCACCGTCCTCAACCAAGAACTCGAATGGTGCAGATCGAAGATGGACAGCCAGAGACCAAAGACAAAGCGCTTGTAGTAATCAAGAAGACGAGGGCTTTAATTGGAACAAATACATTACCAAGAATGAGAGTTTGGCGTTGGTTGCTGAAATACTCGAAGAACCTGAAGAAGAATCAGAGAAATATTTTGATGAGGCTCTAGAAGATGATTATTACTATCACACATCATCAGAAAAGGAGGAACTTTTAAACAGTGCTTTTAAACATCTCCTGCCTAACGATATCTTGAAAACTTTTGCAGGATACTTTGGACCAAGCCATCGATCATCTTGTGAAGAACAGAAGACGTCTGATGTTGAATAGAGAGTTGATGAAAAGATGGAGAAGTTGATTTATGAGACCAGCAAAGCATGTATGGCAAACATAAATGAGGTAAATGAGTCTAAATGTGAGTCCGTGGTAGAAAAACCATTTTTGAAATATGCTGAGCCATGCAGTGAATGCGTTGTAAAAGACACATGATATAAGGAGCTCAAAAGTCCAACATATAATTTGTCATGTGACTATAAATCAACAAAAGAAACTTATGACAAATTGAGAAAATTGTTAAACAATATGAGAGCTCTTAGAGAAAATGACGGAACACTTTGTATGCTCAAAGCGACAGTAATGGCCAAGCAAATGGCCATTAACATTCACTTAAATACTATCGCTGAGCTAAAAAGTGAGCTTGATAAGGTAAGAATTGAAATTTAACGGGTTAACAAATTGTTAATCAGTTATTCCACAAGCTCGTACGTCATTGATCACATTTTACCAAAAATTGAAAACAAAGAAGAATCTAAAAAGGATGATAAAAAGAGTGCAAGTTACGATCGGGTTCCACCACCCATGTGGAATAGTTATACTTGTAAAAAAAACATCAGGGTGGAAAAGGCGCTCAATATAAAATTGAAACCGAACAGTCAAACGAGCTACCTACGAACATCGACGTAACTTACACAAAACCTGAAAATGAATGTGATTTTGAGGTAGTTCAAATAGTGGTTGAAAGTGTTTTAAAAGGTGAATCTAAAAATCTGAATCTGATGTTAAAAAATCGGAAGATAGTTTAAACAATGATCCAAACATCATAGTTTATAAAATGCATGGATCTGATAAACTATTTTTCTGATGAGGACTTTCCCATCCAGAATGTGAATCTGGATCGTGTTGATAAATTGTTCAAGCTTGTGGAGGTAAGCCATAATGCGTCATATTACTCTAAATCAAAATGTGTCACCAGACCCTACCATCAGAGAAACAAAGATTATCCGGAGAATAGGAGGGGGGTTTGGGTTTCCAAAAACGAAGAATGAACAACAAGTCCCAAAAGCTAAACTTTACTGAGAAAATCAATTTTGTTTTTGGGACAACAACAGAAATGGAAAAAGAAATCATCGAACACAATCGAATGATGATTTCAAGAAAGAGAAAGAAAATAAGAAGTAAGTTTTGGATTCCTCTGTCCGTAAAGACAGTAGGACACTCTACAAATGTAAAAATGTCGGGCATATCGCACCATATTGCTCACAAATATATCCAAAATTTATTTCTAACTCTAAAAGGTTTACCAAGGATGAGAAACAAAAGGCACCTATGGTTGTACCTAAGACAATTTTGAAAAGAAACAACGAATCCTATAAAAATGTTAAACAAACGATTCAACGTAATTCTAAATTCAAAATTGGTGAAACATCAACTAAATATCGTCAAATGGAGTCAAAATTGTATGCTAAAAGAGCAAAATTGAAAACGCAAACATGGGTGGCAAAAGTCAAACCATCCAAGGTAGAACCGAAACCTTCTGTTCCAAACAAAACAGAGCCAAAAAAGTATGTCCAAACAAAGTAGGTCCGAAATTTGATATTCCGAACCCACCCAAGACCAAGCAAGCTTGGGTTTCTTTGTTTAAATAGTTTCTTACTCATGTGTGCAGAGGCTCCCAATATCGATCATGTCTAAATGGATTGTGGATGGTGGAGCTTCCAGACACATGACTGTGATACTTGCGTTGTTACATGACGTAAAAGCGATCCGAGGAGGATACGTACCGGAACACAAGGAGGAAGAATTGTCGGAGAGGGAGTTCTCACGAATGGAGTTGTTTCTTTTGATAAAGTGAACTACATCGCGGAACTTGAGAACAATCTACTCCGTATTTCGTAGATTTGTTACAAGAAATTCACAACGCACTTTAATGATAAAGAATGATTTATCTTAAAGCTGGGATTCAAGATTCCCGAGGAATGGATTCTTATGCGTGCTCCAAGAGAGAAGATCTATATGTTTTGATATGAGTGTCACATCTACAACATCAAAGAAGTTTCAATATTTTGTTTCTAAAGCTATCGAGAAAGAGTCTATTCTATGGCATAGGAAGATAGGGCACATTCATCTGAGAAAGATGAATTATCTTGTGCATAACGACCTAGTGGAGGGTGTTAATCTGAAAAGTTTTTATTTATCAAATGATTGTCTGAGCTGTAAAAAGGGGAAACAGCACAAGAAATCGCACCCACGAAAGCTACTGAATTCTATCAAGCTACCACTAGAGAGGCTTCATATGGATCTTTTCGGAGCCAGTAAACGTCAAAAGCATTTTTGGTGATCTATATTTCCTAGTCGTTATAGTTGATTTCTCAAGATTCTCATGGGTTTTCTTTCTGGAGAGCAAAGATGAAACATTTGAAACTCTAACGATTCTCTTCAGAAAACCTGAAAACCTTTATCATTTTCCAATCAAGAGAATCCGCAGTGACAACGGTACACAGTTCAAGAACAAGAAGATGCTAGAGTTCTGCAACGAAAAAGGGATTCTTCATGAATTCAGTGCTCCTTATACTCGACAACAAAATGGAGTAGCTGAACCAAAGAATTACACATTGATTGAGACTGCCAGAACGATGCTCGCTGATTCGAAATTGCCAATCCATTTCTGGAGTGAAGCAGTCGCGTCCGCGTGTTACACCATGAATCGTGTGTTAACAGTCAAGCCTCACAACAAAACTTGTTTCGAATTACTAAATCAACGGAATCCTAACCATGCATTTCTGGAGCCTTTTCGATCACCGTATACTCTATTAGACCCGGATGGTAAATTTAGAGCAAAATCCTTGGAAGGATTTTTTGTGGGTTATGCTACTCCATAGAAACGTGTATTCTTGCCGAGTCTAAACCAAGTTATTCTTGCACAGCATGTTCATTCTCAACGGTATACTACGCCAACACAGAAACCTGGGGATCCAAGACTGTTCAACTACGAGGGTTTGTGGAATTCATTCGATCTACCAGACATACCACCTGAAGAAGAACTTGTTATGCTTTTCAACAGCATCAATATCTAATCAAGAACAAGTTTCTAGACCGCTAGTGATTTCCCGGTCACTTCCTGTGTCTAACACTTCTCTTGTATGTCCGAGCACTACTATTCAAGACTCTGTCTTTGTACCATTCATGAACATTGCCAAATCATCTGCCCAGCAACAGCCAAATGCCGACTCTAATCGAGAACCAACTTTCAATGATGGAGGATCTAGTTCCGATGAAGGATCTGAGCTATGACATCCCTGTTTTTCAGGTATCTTAAACGCACTACTTCACGGTTATTCATTCCTACGCTAATTGATTCGGAGATTTAATTTACACGCTCGAAATAACTACGTTAACTTTGTGAACTTATCGAGTGATTTACGTGCTACGTGTTATTAGACGTTTATAAGTTTGGTGAGTTATTATGTTAGGTTGTGATTTCGTGATTATTAGTTATAAAAATATATATATGTTAATAGATAGACGAACCGAACCGAGCCGCGAAACGTGTCGACCTCACTTCCTTGCGACTTAAGGAATTAATCAAAACTTGAGGCTCAAGTTAAAGACCCAAACCGCCCCCACCCAAACCCTTTGCGGCTGCAAGCACAAATCGCCCCAAACCCTTCTCCTTTTCTTTCTTTCCTTGCACTATATATATACAAGCATGCATGAGGGTTGTGTTAACAAAAAAAAAAGAGAAACCCTAGCTCTAAGATCAGCCGACGGTAGCCCCTCCCCACTCCTTCTCTCGATTGAGACCTCCTCCAAAACCCGAAGTGATTCCAATCTCGTTCCCGGTTCGTTAATCTTCATTGTTAAAGGTTAGGGTTTTCATTATTTCGCAAATCACATTAGGGTTTATAAACTCTTGATCATACTTGTATGTAATGGTAGAATCACGGTTATGAAAGTGTATGATGTTTAGTTCGATTAATTGTGCAAGTTTTGCGATTATGATGTTTAATTGTATACAAGAATCATAGGCTGCATTTTGTGATAAAAATCATATTGTATGATTAGGGTTTGAATGAGTATGATATACATGATGATATGTGACTAATAAATCTGTTCTTGATCATTTATATTTAACGTCTCGATTGTTTAAGCGTGTTCTATTGCGATAAAAGTCGAAAACAGGATGCTGAATGGTGTTTACAGGCAACTTCAATTGGCTGTAACTTGGTTATTACTTATCGCAAAACAGATTTTTTGAAGCCTAAAACGTACATTTTTTAAAAACGCTTCTAATGGCGCTGGATTCATATTTTTCTGAGGTCGTATGATATTTTTAAGTGGTCAATTAAATGCAGTAACTGAAGCTGTGTAAATTCTGAAAATTTGTTAGTTGTTTATCGAGTCGGATCTCATAATCTGTAGAGGGTTGGGTCACGAAATTTGTACAGCAACTGGAGATGGAAATTTCGGGAAAACTCCCACTGGAATTTTGTTAATTGAATGAATGATGATTTTTAAATAATTTCTCCGGTGGACTGCAGTCAGAAAGCGACGAATATGACTGCAGCCTAGTATATAAATGTTTATGAATAATTGGTAAAGTGTTAGGACTTGAAAAATTTATATAAAATTCTACAGTTTAGTTGACACCTTCTGTAAAAAAATTGAAATTTTTGGAACGTTGGAACTAATTTATAAAAATCCTCGAAAACAGCCTACTTATGAGCATACAAGCTGAAACTTGATAACTTGCGAATATGTGTACCAAAGTGTTGTATGAGTGGATTTGTATTCATGATAAGTTGGTTTGATCGCTATTTTGGTATGATAATACTTTGCATGCATGATTGTGTTTTCGAATTTGTTATTGTGTGTGCCGCATTGTGGGTTAGTTATGTGTAGGGTTTGTATCACTGTGTTCACACACTAACTTTAAATCGATTGACTTGTTAGGACGCGATTAGCGGTGCCATCATTTGCTACTTCTGTGTTACACTAACCGAGCAATTAAAGGTGAGTTCACGGCCCCTATTTTATCCGGTTTTAAACAACAGGGGGAGAAACATGTATACACTCTACAACTCTATCTCTTTACGTTATACGAAATTAACGTCATTAAACTATTCGGTAACTAAGTTAATGTTAATGTACGTTATGGTTACTAAGCAGCTATATCACGGAAGTCCTCGACAAACTCTCGGATCGTTAGTATTGGGTTAGATAGCGGGGAAATTATAAGTAGTACTACTGGGCCCGACAAGCCCCACCCGAGCTAGTCGCGCTAGCCGACCGGGTATGGTCAACGGGTGAATAATTTAGCCTAACTTTCGCCATGGTCATTGACAGGCCTGGCAACACGGAGGCACAACAGTCAGCTTCGATCGCGAACACTTATGTGACATAACTTTGGCTCGCTACCTACATGTTAACATTGAACCTAATTACGAAACAACAATATTATTCCGGGTTAGGAATAATGGAACGAAACAACAATATTATTCCGGGTTAGGTGGAATAATGGAACGAAACAACAATATTATTCCGGGTTAGGAATAATGGAACCAACGACAATATTATTCCGGGTTAGGAATAATGGAACTATATCGTTATTCCGGGTTAGGGATAACGGGGGAAACAAACTTATAACCGAACTAATGAACTTATAAAAACCTGTGAACTCACTCTTCTTTAATGTTGACACTTGTTTCTTTACATGTTTCTCAGGACGCTAGGAGCTCTAGGTGCACTCACTTGCATTGATCAAGACATCTTTTTATCGAGTCTCATTTACGAATATTGTTTGGGTCTTTCTTTAGTTTTGGCATTTGTGTTGGCGCCCGTTCCTTTACTTTACTTTAATGCTTCCGCTCAACTTTAAAACTAATGCTTCCGCTAAACATTGAAACCAAACTAAGACAATTTAAAAATAACTATGAATGGTTAAACAAATGATTTTGAAAAACGTATAAACAAATCATATAGAGTCGTTCGATGTTACTAGTTTCTCAGATTCTGGTTTGTTCACACGCCTCGCGGTAAAACTCTGCAAGTGGAAATTGCGGGTGTGACAGATTGGTATCAGAGCCTCTAGCTATAGAGAACCAGGTTTGCATTTAAAGTAGACCTAAACTATAGCTGCTTACACGACACTAGACTTAGTTGGCACCGAACTGTGATATCTTGTTATGTGTTGTACTACAACTGTGTTATGTAAAAAAAATAAAAAAATGTATATTGTGATGAACGCAACTCGTAACTAACTACGCAACCCAACAGGCAATGTCATCATCATCATCCGACAAACCTTTACAACCAAGGGCGTCGGGGAAGGCACCTATGGTCGAATCCTCACCACCTCACGGCGTGGAGACACGCTCAGCTGCTAGAAAAAGACTCACTCTAGGAGAGGAGTCGTCCTCACGCCCGACCATCGCTATGCCGGTCGAACCAGTTAACTCGTTAGAAGTAGGGAACGACCTACTTAGAGATATGATAAGAAAACAACAGGAACAACTAGAGAGAATGCAGGAAACTATCCTAGCACAGGGATGGATGATACGACAATTAACGGGTAAAACTTGAAGGCTCGAGGAAGAGCTACATGAGAATAGGAAAGCTCGAAACATTTTAGCTAAGGATCTTCGTGCAGAGCAGCTGAGGGCTGACTGGCTCGAAGACAGAGTTGTTGAGTCCAGTTGGAGGATTCAAGAACTGGAGCAGAACCACGCACCTGTCCCAGTACCCTCCCCAGCACCGGTCCCTCCAGCGCCAGTAGAGGAAGAAGAGGAGGACCCGGAGGAAGACCGGAGGAGGATCCGGAGGAAGAGGAGCCGGAACAGGAAGCGGTTGTTGAAGCTGAAAACGCTGAAGAGGATGATGGCAGTGGTAGCGACCTGGGATATGGAGACATAGATGACTAACTCGTCTCGCCAATCTCCGTTTTGTTTCCTTTAGATCTGAAATGGTAACCGGTCGCCGCGGAAATCTCAACATGTCAACTGGAGAATTGGCTGCATTAATCCAAGAACACGTGAATGCTGCTATGGCAGGTGTTCAAAATCCACCAGCAGGAGGGGGTCTTAACCCCTACAAGATGTTCCTCGATGCGAAACCGAGCAAATTCACGGGTGCAGAAGGACCCATAGGACTGGTCCGTTGGATTGAAAAGTCCGAATCAGTGTTCGAGATGTGCAATTGCCTTGAGGCCAACAAGGTCAAGTATGCTGCCTCAACGTTGGAGGATGGGGCACTAACTTGGTGGATTGTACAAGTCCAAACGCGTGGACTTATTGCTGCAAACGCAATGGCCTGGGTCGAGTTTAAGGCCCTAATCAAAGAGGAGTACTGTCCGCGAGACAGAGTTCAGCAGTTGGAGCAAGCACTATGGAACCATAAGATGGTAAGATCTGAAATTGAAGCGTACACGGCGAAACATCACGATCTGGTGTTCCTATGCCCCGATCTGGCCAACACCGTTGAGAAACGACTCAAGTTTTACCTTGGGGGTCTGTTCCCCGAGATCCAGGGCATGGTAATGGCTAGCAACCCTGTGACTGAGCATCAAGCGATCAGGCTGGCGCACAAACTCACTGATAAGGCGGTGGAACAAAAGAAGTTGCCATCTCGGGGTGCAACTGAAGTTGTCCCTGATAATAAAAGAAAATTTGAAGACTCGTTTGCTCGACAGTCTTCGTCAACCCAGCCACAACAAGGGAACCAGAAACGGTTCAATAATTTCAACAGCAATCGGGGTCACAATAATCAGCCCGCCAACAACACCCAGAACACCAGCGGCTATGTGTGTCGAAAGCCGCAATGTAATCGTTGTAACCTCCATCATCACGGCCCTTGTGCCGGGAATCGCTGCCAACGATGTGGCAAAGTGGGACACGCGGGAAAGGATTGTCGCGGGGAAATCATGTCCCGACAAAATCAGAATCAGCACAAGGGTCAGCAGCAAGGTATTAACCGGGGGTGCTATCAGTGTGGTAGCACTGCCCACTTCAAACGAGACTGCCCACAGCTTCGCAACAACAACAACAATGGTGGGAACAACAAAAACCACAACAACAACAACGGAAATGGTGGCACAGGAGGTGCCAAAGGTCGTGCATTTACGCTAGGCCGCGGAGAGGCCAGAAACGACTCGAACGTGGTCACCGGTAAGTTTCCCCTTAACGATCATTTTGCTACAGTACTTTTTGATACGGGTATGATAAGAGTTTTATATCTGAGTCTTTTAGGAAGAACCTAAATCTCACGCCTAAACCCCTAGAGACCCCTTACGTTATAGAACTAGCCGATGGTAAATCTGTAGATGTGACCCATTTAATAACCGGCTGTCAACTCAAACTCGCGAGTCACACCTTTACCATTGATCTGATGACAACTACCCTAGGTAGTTTTAATGTGGTAGCCGGAATGGACTGGCTATCCTACGTCCGAGCTGAAGTTCCCTGTTTCAAGAAAGCTATCCGTATTCCGCTCTCTAACGACGAAATCTTGACGGTGCAAGGCGAGAAGGCAGGAGCAGTCACAAACATCATCTCTTACATGCAAGCACAGAAGTATCTTCGGAGGAAGAACTCCTTCGCTTTGCTCGCACTGGTCACCGAACAGCCTAAGGACGAGAAGCGTATAGAAGATATCCCCGTCGTCCGTGACTTTTCCGATGTTTTTCCGGAGGAGTTACCTGGTCTTCCACGACATCGACAAGTAGAATTTGAAATTGAATTGGCGAACCATGCAACTCCTATCGCCAAGGCCCCATACCGCCTAGCTCCAGCCGAGCTGCAAGAGCTGTCTACCTAACTTCAGGAATATCCGACCCAGTACTTCGCCATGGGGAGCTCCGGTCCTTTTTGTCAAGAAGAAGGACGGGACCTTCCGCATGTGCATCGACTACAGGGAACTCAATAAGGTTATCGTCAAGAACCGATACCCAATACCTC
Source organism: Scalesia atractyloides (assembly GCA_947069175.1). Classification (NCBI taxonomy): domain Eukaryota; kingdom Viridiplantae; phylum Streptophyta; class Magnoliopsida; order Asterales; family Asteraceae; genus Scalesia; species Scalesia atractyloides. Next base: position 47,132,474 of record CAMTDV010000001.1, on the reverse strand, counting down.
GCATCGACGATCTCTTCGACCAACTTCAAGGGTCAAGCTACTACTCCAAGATTGATCTACGGTCCGGTTATCACCAGTTACGCGTCAGGGAGGAGGATATCGCTAAGACGGCATTTCTTACTCGGTATGGCCATTATGAGTTTTTGGTCATGCCCTTCGGTCTCACCAACGCACCCGCGGTGTTCATGGACCTCATGAACCGCGTGTGTAAACCGTATCTCGACAAGTTTGTCATTGTGTTCATCGATGACATACTCATCTACTCTAAAGGTGAAGAAGAACATGCTGAACATCTACGACTACTGCTGGAATTACTTCAATAGGAGAAACTATATGCCAAGCTTTCAAAGTGTGATTTCTGGATTCGGGAAGTTCAGTTCGTCGGGCATATTGTGAATGAAAAGGGTATCCACGTTGAACCCGCCAAGATCGAGGCTATCAAGAACTGGGAAGCACCCAGGACACCGACATAGATCCGCCAATTTTTGGGTTTGGCTGGCTACTACCGACGTTTCATCGAGGGATTTTCAAAGATTGAACAACCGCTTACCACCCACACCCAGAAAGGCACCAAGTATGCTTGGGGTGACAAGCAGGAAGCGGCATTTCAATTGCTGAAGCAGAAACTTTGCAGTGCACCCATTCTGTCCTTGCCGGAAGGGACTGATGATTTTGTGGTATATTGTGATGCTTCCATTCAGGGATTGGGATGCGTACTCATGCAACGTGATAAGGTCATCGCGTATGTGTCCCGACAATTGAAGGTTCACGAGAAAAACTACACAACACATGACCTGGAATTGGGAGCAGTAGTGTTTGCGCTTAAGATTTGGAGACACTACCTATATGGAACAAAGTGCACAATCTATACAGATCACAAGAGCCTCCAGCATATCTTTGACCAGAAGGAGTTGAACATGCGACAGCGTCGCTGGGTCGAACTCCTGAACGATTACGAATGTGCCATTCGGTATCACCCGGGTAAAGCTAACGTGGTAGCTGATGCCCTCAGTAGGAAGGAGCACTTGAAACCTCGTCGGGTACGAGCACTACAATTCACCATTCATTCGGGGTTACCCGAACAGATATGCGACGCGCAGTTAGAAGCAGTTAAGGAAGAAAACATCAAGGCCGAATCTGTGGGAAAAATGGAACGCGATTGGGATGTAAAACTCAATGGTGCCCGGTATTTCATGAATCGCGTATGGGTACCTCTATACGGAGACCTCAGAAAGCTAGTCATGGACGAAGCTCACAAATCCCGATACTCTGTCCATCCTGTATCGGATAAGATGTATCAAGACCTTAAAGCCGCGTACTGGTGGCCTAAAATGAAAGCGGATATAGCCACCTACGTGAGCAAGTGTTTGACTTTTGCGAAAGTATCAGAAGCCATCGGGGCTACTTCAACAACCTAAGATTCCGGTGTGGAAATGGGATCAGATCTCGATGGACTTCATCAGTAAACTCCCACTAACTTTGGGTGGTTGCGATACCATCTGGATGATCGTGGATCGTTTAACTAAGTCCGCACACTTCCTAGCGATTAAAGAAACAGATAAGATGGATAAGTTGACTCGCATCTACACTAAGGAAGTAGTTTCTCGGCACGGAGTGCCAACGTCCATCATCTCAGACAGAGATGCTCGTTTCACGTCTAACTTTTGGCAGTCACTTCAGAAAGCGTTGGGTACACGCTTAGATATGAGCATAGCTTATCACCCTCAGACTGATGGTCAAAGCGAAAGGACCATTCAGACCATGGAAGACATGCTTAGGGCATGCGTGGTAGACTTCAGGAATAGTTGGGAAATCCATCTGCCTTTAGTGGAATTCTCGTATAACAACAGTTACCATACGAGTATATCGGCAGCACCGTTTGAAGCATTATACGGTTGTAAATGTAGATCACCGATCTGTTGGGCAGAAGTCGGTGACAGTCAACTCACAGGCCCTGAGTTGATAGTTGAGGCTACTAAAAAGATTGTACAAATCAGAAACCGCATGGCAGCGGCACGAGATCGACAGAAAAGCTACGCTGATCAACGACGCAAACCGCTCGAATTTCAAGTAGGCGACCGCGTCCTACTGAAGGTGTCACCCTAGAAGGGTGTAATCCATTTTGGGAAACGAGGCAAACTAAACCCACGGTACGTAGGCCCGTTTGTGATCTTGAAACGTATCGGACCCGTAGCTTATCAATTAGACCTTCCTACCGAACTCAGTGGAGTTCACAACGTTTTTCACGTGTCAAATCTGAAGAAGTGTCTATCAGATGAAGCCCTAGTCATTCCATTGGATGATATTCAAGTGGATTAACAACTGCACTTTGTGGAACAACCTATCGAGATCATGGATCGTGAGATCAAGACTCGAAGGCACAGCAAGATATCGATCGTCAAGGTTCGTTGGGATTCTAAGCGTGGACCGGAGTTCACGTGGGAAAGAGAGGACCAAATGAAAAGCAAATACCCACACCTCTTTGCAGCTGAGCAGCAAGCTAACGTTACCACCAACTAAATTTTCGGGACGAAAATTCTTTCAACATGGGGATGATGTGACAACCTGGGAATTTCTTGTAATTTCTTGTACCATTGTTAACGAACTAAATCTTTGTGCGTTGCATTCTAAACCTGTGCGTTGCCTTCTAAACCGCGTTTACTCAATTTTCGAGACGAAAATTCTTTCAACATGGGGATAATGTGACATCCCGGTTTTTCAGGTATCTTAAACGCACTACTTCACAGTTATTCATTCCTACGCTAAATTGATTCAGAGATTTAATTTACACGCTCGAAATAACTATGTTAACTTTGTGAACTTATCGAGTGATTTACGTGCTACGTGTTATTAGACGTTTATAAGTTTGGTGAGTTATTATGTTAGGTTGTGATTTCGTGATTATTAGTTATAAAAATATATATAGTTAATAGATAGACGAACCGAACCAAGACGCGAAACGTGTCGACCTCACTTCCTTGCGACTCAAGGAATTAATCAAAACTTGAGGCTCAAGTTAAAGACCCAAACCGCCCCCACCCAAACCCTTTGCGGCCGCAAGCACAAATCGCCCCAAACCCTTCTCCTTTTCTTTCTTTCCTTGCACTATAGATATACAAGCATGCATGAGGGTTGTGTTAACAAAAAAAAGAGAAACCCTAGCTCTAAGATCAGCCGGCGGCAGCCCCTCCCCACTCCTTCTCTCGATCGCGACCTCCTCCAAAACCCGAAGTGATTCCAATCTCGTTCCCGGTTCGTTAATCTTCATTGTTAAAGGTTAGGGTTTTCATTATTTCGCAAATCACATTAGGGTTTATAAACTCTTGATCATACTTGTATGTAATGGTAGAATCATGGTTATGAAAGTGTATGATGTTTAGTTCGATTAATTGTGCAAGTTTTGCGATTATGACGTTTAATTGGATACAAGAATCATAGGCTGCGTTTTGTGATAAAAATCATATTGTATGATTAGGGTTTGCATGAGTATGATATACATGATGATATGTGACTAATAAATCTGTTCTTGATCATTTATATTTAACGTCTCGATTGTTTAAGCGTGTTCTATTGCGATAAAAGTCGAAAACAGGATGCTGAATGGTGTTTACAGCCAACTTCAATTGGCTGTAACTTGGTTATTATTTATCGAAAAACGGATTTTCTGAACCCTAAAACGTACATTTTTTAAAAAAGCTTCTAATGGCGCTGGATTCATATTTTTCTGAGCTCGAATGATATTCTTAAGTGGACAATTAAGTGCAGTAACTGAAGCTGTGTAAATTCTGAAAATTTGTTAGTTGTTTATCGAGTCGGATCTCATAATCTGTAGAGGGTTGGGTCAAGAAATTTGTACAGCAACTGGAGATGGAAATTTCCGTAAAACTCCCACTGGAATTTTGTTAATTGGATGAACAATGATTTTTAAATAATTTCTCCGGTGGACTGCAGTCAGAAAGCGACGAATCTGACTGCAGCCTAGTATATAAATGTTTATGAATAATTGGTAAAGTTTTAGGACTTGAAAAATTTTCATAAAATTCTACAGTTTAGTTGACACCTTCTGTAAAACAATTGGAATTTTTGGAACGTTGGAACTATTTTATAAAAATCCTCGAAAACGGCCTAGTTATGAGCATACAAGCTAAAACTTGATAACTTGCGAATATGTGTACCAAAGTGTTGTATGAGTGGATTTGTGTTCATGATAAGTTGGTTTGATCACTATTTTGTTATGATAATACTTTGCATGCATGATTGTGTTTTCGAATTTGTTATTGTGTGTGCCGCATTGTGGGTTAGTTATGTGTAGGGTTTGTATCAGTGTGTTCACACACTAACTTTAAATCGATTGACTTGTTAGGACGCGATCAGCGGTCCCATCATATGCTACTTCTGTGTTACACTAACCGAGCAATTAAAGGTGAGTTCACGGCCCCTATTTTATCCGGTTTTAAACAACAGGGGGAGAAACATGTATACACTCTACAACTCTATCTCTTTACGTTATACGAAATTAACGTCGTTAAACTATTCGGTAACTAAGTTAATGTTAATGTACATTATGGTCACTAAGCAGCTATATCACGGAAGTCCTCGACAAACTCTCGAATCGTTAGTATTGGGTTAGATAGCGGGGAAATTATAAGTAGTACTACTGGGCCCGACAAGCCCCACCCGAGCTAGTCGCGCTAGCCGACCGGGTATGGTCAACGGGTGAATAATTTAGCCTAACTTTCGCCATGGTCAGTGATAGGCCTGGCAACACGGAGGCACAACAGTCAGCTTCAATCGCAAACACTTATGTGACATAACTTTAGGCTCGCTACCTACATGTTAACATTGAACTTAATTACGAAACAACAATATTATTCCGGGTTAGGAATAATGGAACGAAACAACAATATTATTCTGGGTTAGGAATAATGGAACCAACGACAATATTATTCTGGGTTAGGAATAATGGAACTATATCGTTATTGCGGGTTAGGGATAACGGGGGAAACAAACTTATAACCGAACTAATGAACTTATATAAACCTGTGAACTCACTCTTCTTTAATGTTGACACTTGTTTCTTTACATGTTTCTCAGGACGCTAGGAGCTCTAGGTGCACTCACTTGCATTGATCAAGACATCTTTTTATCGAGTCTCATTTACGAATATTGTTTGGGTTTTTCTTTAGTTTTGGTGTTTGTGTTGGCGCCCGTTCCTTTAGTTTACTCTAATGCTTCCGCTCAACTTTAAAACTAATGCTTCCGCTAAACATTGAAACCAAACTAAGACAATTTAAAATAACTATGAATGGTTAAACAAATGATTTTGGAAAACGTATAAACAAATTATATAGAGTCGTTCGATGTTACTAGTGTCTCGGATTCTGTTTTGTTCACACGCCTCGCGGTAAAACTCCACAAGTGGAAATTGAGGGTGTGACATGAGCAGATTGAAAGCTTCCTCAATAATCAAGCTGATCAATAAACGTCAGGAATGAAGCTTCTTCATCCGCAATGGTTGTTGATGAAGTTATCACAAACTTGCAAACTCAAGTGGATGTTCTAAGTGAAGTGACGCCAAGGACACTTTCTTATCATCCATCAGAGAATATTATTGGCAGCTTATAAATAGGAGTTCAAACTCGCAATCAGATCAACAAGGATCTAAGTTGTTTTTATACTCATATTGCTCCACTACAAACCAGACATTCTAATAGTTGTTTTGTTTCTCAGGTGGAACCCGGGAACTGGAAGGACGCTTTAAAAGAAGAAAGCTGGGTGGACGCAATGCAAGAGGAATTGCTTCAACAGAAGTTAGGAGTCTGGAAGCTTGTTGACCTACCAGATCATCACAAAAAGATAAACACTAGATGGGTCTTCAAGTGCAAACATGACGATAGAGGAATCCTAGTGCGCAACAACTCGACTCGTGGTAAAAGATTTTCATCAGCAAGAAGGGATAGACTACACCGAAGTCTATGCCCCAAGCGCCCGTCTTGAAGCGATCCGCATATTCTTGGCCTTTGCTTCTTGGAAAGGTTTCAAGGTGTACCAGTTGGATATCAAATCAACTTTCCTATATGGAAAACTCAAAGAGGAGGTGTATCTCGGCCAACCACCGGGGTTTGTCGATCTTATACAGAAAGACAATGTCTACCTTCTGAACAAAGCCTTATATGGTCTACATCGAGCCCCAAGAGCTTGGTATGAAACGATGTCACCAGATCTTCTAGACAATGGCTTTCTTAGAGGAACTGGAGTTTCTACCCTCTTTACCAAGGAAGTGGATGGGCATTTGATTATTGTGCCAATATATGTAGATGATATCATCTATGGATCGACAAATGACAAGCTATGTAAAGACTTCGAAGAAGTCATGAAGCGGAAATTTGAAATGAGTGCGATAGGGAGAGGAAGTTCTTTCTATGAATTCAGGTCGATCAATTGCCTCATGGTATCTTCATCCATCAGACGAAGTATGTTCATGACATATTGGAGAAATTCCATATGATAGGAACTATCCAGCATCTACCCCGTTAGTTCCTAATCACGGCATTTGTCCAGATCTTAATGGAGTTAAAGTTGACGAAACTTAATATCGCTCCATTATCGGATCCTTGATGTATCTAACTCCTTCTCGACCTGATATCATGTATCCTACATGCATGTGCGCCCATTTTCAGTCCTGTCCAAGACATTCGCACTTGCTAGCCATCAAACATATTATGAAATATTTGAAAGGATTTCCAAGCAAAGGCTTCTGGTATCCTCGACACGACGACTTCCATCTTGCGGGTTACTCGATTCTGATTTCGGTTGCTGCAAACTTGACGCCAAATCTACTATGGCTGGTTTCCAGTTCTTCGGAACCCGTTTGGTAACGTGGCAATGCAAGAAACAAACCGCGGTCACTCACTCTACGTGTGAAGGTGAATACGTTTCAGCATCCAGTTGTTGTTCCCAGATTCTCTTGATTCAACAGCAGAGAGAGATTTCGGACTGCAAATTCTTGATATACCTATATATGTAGATAATCAGCCTGCAATTGATATCACTAAAAACACTTGTCAACACTCTCAAACTAAACATATTGAGATTCGACACCACTTTATCCGTGATTGCTACGTGAAAAAGTTTGTTAAAATTGAAAAAATCCACACTGATGACCAAAAAGTAGATTTTTATACCAAAGCATTTGATCGTTCAAGATTTAAAAATCTTTTAAAATTAAATGGCTTAAGAAATCTGACATCAGGGATATTCATGAGGCTGAGTTTGAGGATGATGAAGACTTGACGTGATTCTCATTGGTATGATGTGTTTTTCTGTACATTCTTTCTTAAAATTCTAAATATCCAAAAATATGTTTTTGATTTTAGGGGGAGAAAGTTTGGGAAAATACAAAACATATAAAAGTCAAAAAGAGTTTTAGTGAAAAAGAAAGATCATATTACATCAATATGATAGTCACAGTATGCTAAAGGTATGGAATGATTAAACAAGTAATGAAACAGGTCTTACTGAGGATGTGCCAATAGGCTTCACTCATTCAGTAAATTATTTTCAAGATATAAACCTAAAAGAAAAACTGAATAACTTATGGGTTAACATCTCTCAGATATATGGACTTAGTATTCCGAAATTTCGTTTGAGAGAATGCCAGATTCTGCGATAGGTCTTTATATTTAATCGATATGTGGGGTATTATCCGAGTTCTTCTGATTTTGCGTCAATAATGACCTAGAACTTGTATAATACTTTACACTTCATTCGCCTACAAAAGCTGCATATAAATGATTATGTCATAAACTTTGTGACATCTGCAGTTCAAAAGATTCCTTTATGGAACACCACCTAAAGACGAGCCTTCATCTCTTTGTCTGTACTAACCTGAGCTCTCAACGTCTCGCAGCATATCTAGTGATCTATATTTCCTTATCGTTACAGATGATTATTAAAGATTCTCATGGGTTTTCTTTCTGGAGAGCAAAGACGAAACATTTGAAACTCTAATGATTCTCTTCAGAAAACTCAAAAACCTATATCATTTGCCAATCAAGAGAATCCGCATTGACAATGTTTCAGAGTTCAAGAATAAGCGGATGCTCGAATTCTGCTATGAGAAGGGGATTCCTCATGAATTCAGTGCTCCTAATACTCCACAACAGAATGGAGTAGTTGAACGAAAGAATCACACACTAATTGAGACTGCTACAACTATACTAGTCGATTTGAAATTGCCAATCAGTTTCTAGAATGAAGCAGTCGCGTCAGCGTGTTACACCTTAAATCGTGTGTTAATAGTTAAGCCTCACAACAAGACGTGTTTCGAGTTACTAAATCAGCGAAGCCCAACCTAGCATTTCTGGAACCATTTGGATCACCGTGTACTGTATTGGACACGGCTGGTAAATTTGGTGCCAAATCCTTGGGAGGATTCTTCGTGGGTAATGCAACTCCACAAAAAACGTGTCTTCTTACTGCGTTTGAACCAGGTTATTCTTGCGCAACATGTTGATTGTCAAAGATATACTACGCCAAAGTAGAAACCTTGAGATCCATAGCTGTTTAACTACGATAGTTTGTGGAATTCTTTTGACCCGCTAGATGTGACATTAGAAGAAAAACTTGTTATGCTCTTTCAACAACATCAAAAGAGCAAGTTACCAGACCGTTAGTGATTTCCTCGTCACTTCCTGTTTCTAACACGTCTAATGAAGGTCCGAGCTCTACTATTCAAGACTCTGTTCCTGTACCCGTTGTCAACACTTCCGAATCATCTGCCCAGCAACAGCTAAATGCTTACTCTGATCGGGAACCAACTTTAGACGATGATGGATCCAGTTCTGATGAAGGATCTGAGCAGATTGAAAGCTTCTTGAACACACAGGCTGATCAGTCAAATGTCAGGAATGAACTTCATCATCTGTACTGGTTATGGATGAAGTCATTACAAATCTGTAAACACAAGTAGATGTTCCAAGTGAAGTGATGCCAAGGACGCTTTCATATCATCCTCCAGAGAATATTATAGACAGCTTACAATCGGGAGTGCAAACTCGCAATCAGATCAACAAGGTTCTAAGTTGTTTCTATACTCGTATTGCTCCACTTAAAACAAGACTTTCTAAGAGTTGTTTTGTTTCTCAGGTTGAACCGGGGAACTAGAATGACGCGTGAAGGACGAAAGTTGGGTGGACACAATGCAAAAGGAGTTCTTTCAATTACATAAACTTGGAGTCTGAAAGCTTGTTGATCTGCCCGATCATAACAAAAAAGATTAACACTAGATGGGTCTTCAAGTGCAAATGTGATGACAGAGGGATTGTAGTGCGCAACAAAGCTCAACTTGTGGTTCAGGGTTTCCATCAGTAGGAAGAGATAGATTACACCGAAGTTATGCCCTGGTCGCCCGTCTTGAAGCAATCCGCATATTCTTGGCCTTTGCCTCGTGGATAGGGTTCAAGGTGTACAAGTTGGATGTCAAATCTGCTCTCTTATACGGAAAAGTAAAAGAGGAGGTGTATGATGGCCAACCACCTGGGTTCATCGATCCAATGCACAAAGAAAAATTCTACTTTCTAAACAAAGCCTTGTATGGTCTACATTAAGCCCCGAGAGCTTGGTATGAAATGTTGTCATGATATCTTACACACAACTGCTTTATTAGAGGAACTGTAGATTCAACCCTCTTTACAAAAGAAGTAGATGGGCATTTGATTATTGTACAGATATGTGTGGATGATATCATCTTCGGATCAACAAATGAAAAGCTGTGTAAAGACTTTGAAGAAGTCATGAAGCGCAAATTTGAATTGAGCGCGATGGGGAGATGAAGTTCTTTCTAGCACTTTAGGTTGATCAGTTGCTTGATGGTATCTTCATCCATCAAAGGAAGTATGTTCATGACATATTGAAGAAATTCGATATGGCAGGAGCTAAACCAGCATCAACCCCATTAGCTCCTAATCACGGCATTTGTCCAGATCTTAATGGAGTTAAAGTTGACGAGACTTTATACAGCTCTATGATTGGATCCTTGATGTATCTCACTTCTTCTCAACAAGATATCATGTATCCAACATTCCTGTGCGCCCATTATCAGTCCAATCCAAAAGATTCGCATTTGTGCACCCATTATTTGAAGCACCGGCTTGTGGTATACTAGACACGACGACTTCAATCTTGCGGGTTACTCGGATTCTGATTTTGGTTGCTACAAACTTAACACTAAATCTACGACGGCTAGTTGCCAGTTCTTCGGAACTCGTTTGGTAACATGGCAACGCAAGAAACAGACCACGGTCACTTTCACTACCTGTGAGGCTGAATTCGTTTCAACATCCAGCTGTTGTTCCAAGATTCTCTCGATTCAACAGCAAATGAGAGAATCTGGACTGCAATTTCTTAATACGCCTATATATGTAGATAACCAGGCTGCGATCGATATCACTAAAAACTCATGTCAACTCTCTCGAACTAAACATATTGAGATTCGACACCACTTTATCCGTGATTGCTACGAGAAAAAGTTGGTTTGAATTGAAAAAATCCACACTGATGACCAAAAAGCAGATTTGTAGACCAAAGCCTTTGATCGTACAAGATTTAAAAATCTTTTAAAATTAAATGGTTTACGAAATCTGACATCGGGGGATATACACGAGGTTGAGTTTGAGGATGATTACGACTTGACGTGATACACATCGGTTTGCCGAATTTTTTGTACATTCTTTCTTAAAAACTCTAAAAATCTAAAAATATGTTTTTGATTTTAGGGGGAGAAATTTTGGGAAAATACAAAAACATTATAAAAGTCAAAAGGGTTTTTGTGAAAAAAAGGGAGATCATATTACATCAATATGACAGTCACATATGCTAAAGATGTGGAATGATTAAACAAGTAATTAAACAGGTCTTACTGAGGATGTGCCAATAGGCTTCACTCGTTCAGTAAATAGTTTTCAAGATATAAATTTAAATGAAAAACTAACTTGTGGGTTAACATCTCGAGGATATATGGACTTAGTACTCTGAAATTTCGTTTGAGAGAATGCCAGATTCTGCGATATTAGGTCTTTATATTTAATTGATATCTGGGGTATTATCCAAGTTCTTCTGATTTTGCGTCAGCAATGGCCTAGAACTTGTATAGTACTTTTTGCTTTATTCGACTATAAAAACTGCATAAAAAATGTTTGTCATAAACTTTGTGACATCTGCAGTTCAAAAGATTCCTTTAAGGAACATCACCTAAAGGAAAGGAAATATAGATCACCAGATTTGCTTTTGACATTTATTGGTCTAAAAAGATCCATATGAAGCCTCTCTAGTGGTAGCTTCATATAATTCAACAGCTTTCGTGGGTGCGATTTCTTGTGCTGCTTCCCCTTTTTACAGCTCAAGCAATCATCGGATAATTGAAAACTCTTCAAATTAACACCCTCTACTAGATCGTTATGCCCAAGATAATTAATCTTTTGCAGATGAATGTGCCCCATCTTTCTATGCCATAATATCGACTCTTACTCGGTGACTTTGGAAACAAAGCATTGAACTTTCTTTGATATTGTTGATGCGACACTCATATCTAGAACACAAAGATCATTTTCTCTCGGTGCACGCATCAAAATCCATTCCTCCAGAATCTTGAAACTCAGTTTTAAGATCAAGCATTCCTTATCATTGAAGTGCGTCGTGAATTTCTTGTCACATACATGCGAATGCTGACTAGATTGTTCTGAAGTTCCGCGATGTAGTTCACTTTATCAAACCATACAACTCCATTCGTGAGAATTCCTTCATCGACAATCCTTCCTCCTTACGTTATGGCAAAACCTACATACCCTCCGCGGATAGCTTTAACGTCGTGTAATAACGCAAGCATCCCTGTCATGTGCCTGGAAGCTCCACTATCCATTATCCATTTAGACATTATCGATCATGGGAGTCCCTGTTCACATGTGGAAGAAACTATTTAAACAAAGAAACCCAAGCCATCTTGGTCTTGGGTGGGTTCAGAATGCCCAATTTCGGACCTACTTTGTTCTTGACATTCTTTTTATACTCGATTTTGTGTGGAAGGGAAGGTTTTGATTCTCCCTTGGACGGTTTGACTTTGGCCACCTATTTTTGCGTTTTCAGATTTTCCTTTTTAGCATAAAATTTAGAATCCATTTGAGAATATTTAGTTGATGTTTCACCAATTTCAAATTTTGAATGACGTTGAAGAGTTGGTTTAACATTTTTGTAGGATTCATTAGTTCTTTTCAAGATTTGTTTTGGCGCAACCATAGGTGCCTTTTGTTTCTCGTCCTTGGTGAACTTTTTAGAATGAGAAACATGTTTTGGAGATTCTTGAGAGCAATACCTTGCAATATGCCCAACATTTTGACATTTGTAGCAAGTCCTATTGTCCTTTCGAACAGAAGACTCCAAAACTTGTTTCCTATTCTCTTTCTCTTTCTTGAAATCATCATTCGATTGTGTTCCAATGACTTCTTTTTCCTTTTCTGTTGTTGTCACAAAAACAAAATTGATTTTCTTGGTAAAATTAAGTTTTTGAGACTTGTTGTTCATTCGTTGCTTTTGGAAACCCAACCCTGCCCTCTTATTTTTAGGATAATCTCTATTTTTGTGATAGTAGGGTCGGTTGTCACATCTTAATTTAGAGTAGAATGATGTATTGTGTTTATCTAAATCAACATGACTTACCTCCACAAGCTTGAACAATTTATCAACATGATGATTCACGTTCTCGATGGGAAAATCTTCATCAGAAAATAGTTTTTATGACCATTACATTTTATAAACTATGACGTTTGGATCATTAGTCAAACTATTTTCTGATTTTTCAGCATCAGACTCAAAATTTTCAGATTCACTTTTTAAAACATTTTTATCACAGTTTCAACCACCTCAGAGTCACATGCACTTTCAGAAGTTGTGTAAGTTACGTCGATGTTTGTAGGCAGCTCATTTGATTGTTCAGTTTTAGATTAAGCGCCTTTTCCACCCCTGATGGTTTTTTACACGCATAACTATTCCACATAGGGGTGGCAAACGATCGTTACTCACACTCTTGTTTTTATCCTTTTCTGATTCTTCTTTATTTTTAATTTTCTGTAAAATGTGATCAGTGACGTAAGAGCATGTTGAATAACTGATTAACAGTTTGTTAACCCGCTCACTTTGGATTCTTACCTTCTCAAGCTCACTCTTAAGCTCAGCGATAGTGTTTAAGTGAATATTAATGGCCATTTGCTTGTCCATTACTGTCGCCTTAAGCATCAAGAGTGTTGCATCATTTTCTCTGAGTGCTTTTGTGTATTGTTTAATAGAATTACTTAATTTGTCGTATGCTTATTTAGTTGATTTGTAATCACTTGACAAATTATCTGTTAAACTTTTGAGCTCAGTATATCATGTGTCTTTTACAACACTATCATTACACGGCTCAGCACATTTCAGACATGGTTTTTCTACTACAGACTCATTTACCTCATTGATGTTTGCCATGCATGCCTTGCTGATGTCATCCGACAACTTCTCCATCTTTTCATCAAATCTCTCTTCAACAACCGGCTTCTTTTGTTCTTCGCAAGATGATTGATGACTTGGTGCAAAGTAACCTGCAAAAGTTTTCAACATATCATTAGGCAGGAGATGTTTAAATGCACTGTTTAAAAGTTCCTCCTCTTCTAATGATGTATGATAATAGTAATCCTCTTCTAGTGCCTCATCAAAAGCTGCCTCTGATTCTTCTTCAGGTTCTTCATTTATCTCAGCAACCAAAGCCAAACTCTCATTCTTTGAAATGTATTTGTTCCAGTTAAAGCCCTCATCTTCTTGAGTAACCACTAGCACTTTGTCTTTGGTCTCTGGCTATTTATCTTCGATCTGCACCATGCGAGTTCTTGGTTGAGGATAGTGGTAAATATCCTTCTTGTAATAGTCATCGGCAAATGGGTTCTGGTTCCCTTGAGCTTCTCTATTTGGGCATTCACGCTTAAAGTGATCCTTTTCCCGACACTTAAAACAAGTAACTTTAGATTTGTCGAATCCTAGTTTTCCATCCAAACCTCCCAAGTTCTCTTTTCTAGTAATTTCCATGAAGCGTTGTGCGCGTCGAACAATAGATGCCCTACACCACTTTATGTGGATCAACTCCATCTCTACTGGATTAATCTGGTCATAGTCCTCCCTGGTCATTTCAGAATTTGCCATCCTTCCTCTTACAAGACTATCACAGGATTCAAGAACCGATGCTAATAAAGACATGTGTTGCTTCACAGTTTTCTCATCGAAGTTTTGTGCATTCTAGAAATCCACTACGATATTGCACTGAAGAATAATATGAGTAGGATTTGACTGACTGTTCTGGTTGATTTGAGGAATGCTTGATCCATGTGATGACTGTGGACTTTGAGACGTCTAAGAATTAACTATAGCAAATGATTGAAATCCATTGTGTTTGTTTGATGGTGAACTTGGCGTGTTGTAAGCGCTGAAGGCAGTCTGGATCTTCAGAGACTGAATTTGATTAGCAGAACTGTTCTTGAAGTATAGATTGTGACCGAGGATCGTGCTCCGAAATGAGCAACCAACCTGATCACGCTCAACTAGCAGAGGCGGAATTCATTGCTAGAGAGGTTGACGAAACGAACAAGATAGTACTGACTGTTTAACTGCTTCTGTTGTATTAATGACGTTCAGATACAGACATGAGTAAACAAACTGGCAGAGCTTCGCCGTACCAACTGACAAATCACTTACTAGCTCTAACACAACACTCCTCTTTTTATAGGTCGACATGACTCGTACTAGAGTGCGTGTTATAACGGTGACATGATCATCCTTCGTACGAGTATGTGCTTCGTACGAGTGAGATACTCATACGAATCACTTAGATACGCCGTACGAACCAATCTAACAAGAACATATAAATTTACATTTTCACATATAAACATTTGCGTGTAAGCTCTATATTCCTAGACGTAGGCAATAGACATTATGCACCAATAAACTCCCCCTTGGATGTTGCCGTAGTCTGGATAGTCTTCAAAAAACTTTAATAAATTTGGCTTTAATGCCCAAAGAATCTCTTCGGCGGCTTGCAACGCTCCTATAAAGCAATTGGCGTTTGATCTATCGAAGGAGGTCGGTTCACTGTATTGCCTAACCGAAAGCTCCTTAGCGATGCTATTCTAGCACGCTCTACAATTCGTGCTTCATTTTCTTCCTTTTTCTTTGTCTCTTTTTCTTCAAGCTTCCTCCATGAAGTTTTCCAAGTCGATCCAGAATGTATGTCATTTGCAAAGCAAACATTGACAATCTTCTGGAATTGGAGAGCTTGTTCCTTGTCTTTTTCATCAAAAGTTATCTAACTGTAAAATAGACATTCAATATCTTTCTTTGAACAATTTACTAGCCACATTGGGTCTAGTACTCGAATGCCACGCCATAGCCCGTATATGCGTTTATGTGCTATGACGGCTTCGGTTAGCTCCTCTGTAATCTTCCACGAGTCTTCGTCTGGGTGCACACATATAACAGCCTCTCATGTATTCGAATCATAATGCCACCACTTGAAGATCGTATAAAAATCCTGCTCCATCCGTAACATAGGCATATTTTTCATTACATTCGGCCTCTTTACAACGAGCGTTACATCTTTCTCTTTCGTCACTGGATGTATCTTTGTGATGCGTCTAGGAAAGTGAGGTTTCTAGTGAGTAAATCCATGTAAAGCCTTCAGCTTGATCAAATTCCAAAGCCTCTGGTCATGAAATTTCATCTTGAGATTAATCATCTTTGTTCGCACCAATTCTTTAATATCCCAGTAAGGCAAGGACTTGATTTCGCTGAGATATCGGAAATACTGAATACCAATCTCCCTTTTGATCGCATAGACGTTTAACTCTTCGATCCAACCGCAGCTTATGATATCCCCTAGTGAAATATCAGCATTACAAGTGAAAAATGCTAAGGGACATTTGAATTTACGCTCGGATGGTGCACTTTGAACCATTTCTTCTTCATCTCAGCAATTTCAACACTGTATAATTGTTGAGGAATAGTTCTTTGCTTTGCAGCTTCTTCAACTTTATGCTTTAACATATCTGCATTCTCAGCTGCAAATAATTCGACAAAAGTTAGGGAGTCCTCTATACCCTGATCGGCAATATTAGCATCTTCATCAGAATCATCCTCCAAGACAACTCGATCTTATTCGTTAGCATCCACAACATCTTCAAAAACATACGCGTTAGGTTCAAAAGCATCAATCTCGTTCAATTCGTCTTCAAAATATAACTCAAAATTTCCTTCATTTATTCCCCACATCTCTACAATTTCCTCCTTTGTGTAACTATTCACAAATTCTCGCTCTTCCACAGCATGCTCAAGATACAGTACTTTGGGCTTTGGCACGACAGGAACGTATAATATTTCTTTTTCTGGGAAGATTCCTATCTGCTGAGCATCAACAGATTCGTTACCACGATCTTTCCTTTCCTATTCAACAGTCTGATTAACAGAGTCATCAAGATACTTAGAAACATCCACATCTCCATTCATTTTTTACTTTGTTACAGGAATAGTAGTACAACCTACATTATCATCATTATCATCATTCTTATCAGACCTACTAGGAACAATATCATCTTTATTAGCATCCTCTAACCTACATCTTTTTCAACATCTTCAGCAACATCATCAATCTTTTTCTCACTCTTCTTCTTTAATAACCAATCACGATGTCTTTGTAAAATATCAAGTGAATCAATATCAACATCTGTTAGTCGTCCAATCAGAAAAAACTTTCTTGGCTCCACATATACCACTATATCCGTACAAGTTACTGGCACAGACTCAACTTCTGCTTCAGCATGATCAGTGATAGTATCCTCCATGATTTTAGCCTTTCCCTTACCTTTAGCATTAGACTGTTGCTTTCCAAGTCTTTCTCTTCCCGCAACATGCTCTCGGGCTTCAGATCTTTCAATCTCGTCAATTTCTTCAGCATATTCACACCCAACTTTTTCACTAAAATCTTCTCAAACAAACTCATTCTCCTATCACTTCGCAATCTTTCTTCTACATATTCTGACATTCGAAGTCTAATTTTTCATTTTCTGATACAATACTAGCCAACATTGCTTCCATTTGTTGCTTTTCCTCAGATAAACCCTTAATCTATTCAACCATCTCCTGCTTCTCAGTAGTTAACACATTGATTTGTTCTTGCAGTTCAACAATCTTTACTGTGTTAAGCAAAACCTGCTTTTGTAGCTCATCCACCCTTGGATTATTAAAAGAAAAATCACCCTCTGGAAGATCACCAAAAACAAAGTTAAGATCAAACTAAGACGGTGAGGTTTGAGATGTATTTGGCGGTTGTTGTGGAGTTTGCTTTATGGTTGAGGTGTTCGTTGTTGAGGTTGTTGCTGAGGAGCATGTTGTTGTGGCAGTGTTGGTTGCTGTTGTTGTTGTGGAGGAGATTTTGGAGCTTGTTATGGTGGAGGCTGTGGAATTTGTCGTGATGGTGTTTATGGAATTTCTTGTGATTGTTCGACCACGACTTCTTCAACATTAGGTTCAGTAGTAGTCTCTTTGGTTCTGACTGTCAGAGATTCAGAGCTTCGAGCAGTAGTTCGTTTCATCCTCCTTTGCCTTTTGATTGGCGTGCTAAAAACAGCTTCAGAATCTAATTCAGATGGTACATATGTTGTATCATCCTCTCCTGTAGCTTTTCGTTTTCGTTCTTCAGCCTTACGTTTGAGTTCAGCTTGACACCTTTTCTCTATCTTCTGTGCCCTCTTTCTTTCTCCTTCTCTTCGTTCATCCGAATTAGTACTTGACGAAGAAGCATCCTCAACTACCTTCTCTGTACTGAAAGCTTGACGTTCAATATCAGCTACCATATCTTCAACATTTTCTTCAATGTCTGGTTCATCACGAAGACAAGAACTTCCATCAGCTTCTGTAGCTTTCTTTTTCTGAACTTTTGGAGCTGATGTAGACGTTGTAGCAGCTTTACGCTTAGCTCCCTCTTCACCATCCTTCACCAACCACGGACTACTTTTTGCAATAAACATAGATAAAGCCTCAATTTCTTCACCTTCATCACCACTATCATCCTTTCTCCAACGACCTGGTGCTGGTGAAACATAATCTTTATCAACAATCGCACCGAACATAGGTTTAGCGATAGGAGCAGTCTTTAGATCCAAGTTCATTTTTCTCAATGTAGAAACGTCCATGTGTTCCAGCTTCAAAATATCATCTTCACTTTTCTTGAGATCAGGATGTAGATAATCGAGCATCATCTGTACAAATCTGGGATACTGTAGAAATTTCTCCCTTTGGATGTTCTAAACCATTTGCGTGAAAATAACTTTTGAAAAGTTATATGGTAGATTCAGTATTAACAATGTAATCATGCGCATCTGGTAATCCACAAGATCATCATATCCACCTTTACGATGACTAAGACCGTGAGCTATCACATAAGCCAGATATCTAAAAGGTGCGCTCAAGCTGGCTTTCTTGAAAGGTGCAGAGTTGACAAATCCTGCATATCCCATACGATAAAAGCAGCCCTTCACCATGTACTCAGAAAATCTTGTTGGATCATTTGCATTCTCTTTGAACTCTAACACAGTTCGTATCAATTCTTCATTAATCTTGACAAGAATATCTTCATCATTAATCTTCACAGCCGACACAAAAGCATTATCCTCTACGCTGAACTCGGCAGAATTCAAAAAGTATTCAACGTATGACTGGTAAACAGTATGTAAGCGCTTTAGTCACCCGTATACGTGTTAGAAAATCAAGAATTTCTCTATACGCAACAATTTCTGGAATTGATCCATTCGTTAGGTAGCAAATATTGTGAATTGATGAGAATGCGGATTTCTTGGCCTGTTCACACACATAACAAACAAGTGTTAGAAAAAATATTAAACTTTACAAAATAACACTTTCATTCGTACGAATATAGATTTGTACGAAGCAAATACTTAGCAAAATTCTAAATTTTAACATTTTATTTTTTACTTCATACGAAATATCATTTCATACCAAGCAAACACTTAACTCAATTTTAAAATTCAACATTCCATGTTTACATCATACGAAACAATTTCCTGGTACAAAATAAAACAACAAAACAATCAAAGATTTATTCGGTACAAACCATTTCTTCGTACGAAAAAATTCGTCGTTCCAAGAAACCCAAGTGAAATCATAACTTAAAACTTGTCAGTTTTAACAAATTAATAGTTGATTTCGGGTTATTAGTGCCGATACTAACGTTTTTGAAGATAATCTTAAATTTATCGGTCTAATCTCCCTAGATCTAAGTTTTAAGTCTGATTTGTTCAGATCTGACATTATAACACCATGGTTTCTGCAAAAATTACCTTCCCCATTGTAGAAGGTGTGCAAATCCACCTTCCCAATGTGATTAGAATCGAAAATAAGCCAAAAACTATGATTTCAGAAGATGTTTCACACAAAATTCACTAACTCGTTCAATAGTTCTTCATAAACAAATAACTCTATTTCGTACGAAGTTCAAAAGTTTATATAGAGATGGCTTGCCTTATACGAGCTTGTTGGTTCGTACCAAATATCATTTCATACGAAGTAGTTTATTTCGTACGAAACATTGCTGAAATTTTGAACTTTTGATTTTCATTTTTCATTTTATCCATTTTTTATTTGTTTAAAATCCACTCGGCTAACCAAGTTTTGGTTAATGACCCTGGTTACTCGATTTTGTCTACCAAGTCCAAGTTAATGACCTTGGAAGACCGTTTTTAACCAAATCAAATTTATTTGAACATGTAAAGTCTCAAATTAATGAACTTTATTGACGTTTAGATACATTTCCGATAAAGATTAGCTCCCAAACCATGGTTTCAGTTTTCACTTCACCAAGATGTTGCTTTGATTTCAACCATCAGTGTCCTCAACATCGGTAGACTAAAAATAAATCTAATCAAGCTAAGAAAACTGAAAATCTTTTTGGATTTTTAAGAAATTTATCAAAAACGACATACATACAAATTTTTTTGAGTTCTGTGTTTTTAGAGATTCATATCAAATATATAGCAAATCACCAGTACCATTGATCTTTTTATACTCATTAAGTTTTAACCAGATTTACTTAGATTGGCAATATATTTGTCCTCTTAAACTTCTTCTCGTTTCTCAATTGTTTCAAGATATGTTATGTAAATTTAAGAACATTAAATAAATGTGTTTCCCATCTCTGAATATACTCTCGTATTGAGATTCCCAGAATATCATTTTACAGGTGAATATATCTAATTGATATCTGTAAATGGGTGAGTGCAAGACTTGAGAGCTAAGGTTAGTATTTCCATACAGACAAATAGATGAAGGCTCGTCTTTCGGTGGTGTTCCATTCATGGAATCTTTTATACTGCATTTGTCACAAAGATTATGACATAATCATTTTTATGTAGCTTGGGTGAATAAAACATAAATTATTATACAAGTTCTAGACCATTGTTTCCGCAAAATCAGAAGAACTCCAATAATACCCCAGATATCGATCAAATATAAAGACCTTGTATCGTAGAATCTGGCATTCTCTCAAACAAAATTTCGAAGTACTAAGTCCATATATCCGAGAGATGTTAACCCACAAATTATTCAGTTTGAATTTTTATGTTTATATCCCGAAAACAATTTACTGAACGAGTAAAGCCTACTGGCACATCTTCAGTAAGACCTGTTTAAATAACTTGTTTATCATTCCAATTCTTTAGCATACTGTTATTGTCTTTTTTGATATAATATGATATCTCCTTTTTCACAACAACTCTTTTTTAATTTTATCATGTTTTTGGATTTCCCAATCATTCACCCCCTAAAATAAAAAAAACATATTTTTGGTTTTTAGAATTTTTAAGAAAGAATATACAGAAAAGCGTCTAACCGATGAAAAATTCACATCGAATCATCACCATCCTCAAACTCAACCTCATGTATATCCCCTAATAACGGATTTTTTAAACCATTAACTTTAAAAGATTTTTGAATCTTGTTTTATCAAAAGCTTTCATATAAAAATCTGCCTTTTGGTCAACACTGTGGATTTTTTCAATTCTAACCAACTTTTTCTCGTAGCAATCATGGATAAAGTGGTGTCAAATCTCGATATGTTTAGTGCGTGAGTGTTGGCAAGAGTTTTTGGTGATATCAATCGCGGCCTGATTATCTACATATATTGGCATATCAAGAAATTGCAGTCTGAAGTCTCTCTGTTGTTGAAACCAGAGAATCTAGGCACAACAACTGGATGCGGAAACATATTCAGCTTCACAAGTAGAGAGAGCGACAGCGGTCTGTTTTTGCACTGCCACGTTACCAAACGGGTTCTGAAAAACTGGCAGCCGGCCGTTGTAGACTTACTATTTAGTTTGCAGCATCCGAAATCAGAATCCCAGTATCCTGCAGGATTAAAATCATCATGTCTAGGGTACCACAAGCCGGTGCTTGGAAAACCCTTCAGATATCTCATTATGTGTTTGACAGCAAGCAGGTGTAACTCACTTGGATTAGACTAATAACGGGCACATAGGCACGTTGGATACATGATGTCAGGTCGAGAAGTTGTAAGATACATCAAGGATCCGATCATGGAGTGATATAAAGTTTCGTAACTCTTTCTCCAATAAGATCTGGACAAATGTCGTGATTTGGAGCTACGGAGTAGATGCTGATTTAGTCCCTGTCATATTGAATTTCTCCAATATGTCATGAACATACTTTGTCTGATGAATAAAGATACCATCAGGAAATTGATCTACCTGAAGTCCTAGAAAGAACTTCATCTCCCCTATTGCACTCATTTTAAATTTGCGCTTCATAACTTCTTCTAAGTCTTACACAACTTATCATTTGTCGATCCAAAAATAATATCATCCACATATATCTTTATGATGATTAAATGCCCATCTACTTCCTTTGTGAAGAGGGTAGAATCTACTGTTCCTCTGATAAAGCCATTGTGTAGAAGGGGACTTGATAATGTTTCATAACAAGCTCTCAAGGCTTGATGAAGACCATATAAGGCTTTGTTCAGAAGGTAGACTTTGTCTTTGTGCACTGGATCTACGAACCCCGGTGGTTGGCCGACGTACACCTCCTCTTTCACTTGTCCATATAAGAAAGCAAATTTAACATCTAATTGGTACACTTTGAACCCTTTCCATGAGGCAAAGGCCAAGAATATGCGAATCGCTTCAAGACGAGCAACTAGGGCGTAGATTTCAGTATAGTCTATTCCTTCCTGATGATGAAAACCTTGAACCACAAGTTGAGCTTTGTTGCGTACCACAACTCCTCGATCGTCTCTTTTGCACTTGAAGACCCATCTTGTGTTAATCTTTTTGTGATGATCAGGTAGGTCAACAAGCTTCCAGACTGCAAGTTTCTGGAATTGAAGTAACTCCTCCTACATTGCATCCACCAAACTTTCTTCCTTTAATGCATCTTTCCAGCTTCCTGGGTCAACCTGAGAAACAAAACAACTATTAGAAAGTCGAGTTTGAAGTGGAGCAATACTTGTATTGAAACAACTTAGATTTTTATTGATTTGATTGTGAGTTTGCACTCCATATTGTAAGCTGCCTATGATGTTCTCTAACAGATGATATGAAAGTGTTCTTGGTATCACTTCGGTTGGAACATCTACTTGCGGTTGCAAATTTGTTAGAATTTCATCAATGACAGGTACAGATGAAGAAGCTTTATTCCTAGCATTAGACTGATCAGCCTGTTATTTCAAAAAGCTTTCAATCTGGTCAGATCCTATATCAAAACTGGATCCTCCATCGGCGAAAGTTGGTTCCCGATCAGAGTCAGCATTAGCATTTGATTGGGCAGATGATTCAGAAGTATGATATTTGGTGCAGGAACAGGAACATGATCAGAAGAGCTTTGACCGACATCAAACGTGTTGACTGGTAATGATGTAGAAATCACCAATGGTCTAGGAACTTGTTCTTGATTAGATAACTGATGTTGTTGAAATAACATAACAAGTTCTTCTTCTATTGGCACATCTGGTAGATCAAACGAATCCCACAAACCATGGTAGTTAAACAGCCACGGATCCCCAGGTTTCTGCGTAGGAGTTGTATATCTTTGACAATCTACATGCTACGCTAGAATGACCTGGTTCAGACTCGACAAGAAAACACGTTCTAAGGAGTAGCGTAACCGACGAAAAAACCTTCCAAAGATTTGGCTCCAAATTTACCAGCCGGGTCCAGAACGGTACACGGTGATCCAAAAGGCTCCAAAAATACTAGGTTGAGCTTTCGTTGATTCAGTAACTATGTCTTTTTGCGAGGCTTAACTATCAACACACGATTCAAGGTATAACACGTTGATGCTACTGCTTCACTCCAAAAACTGTTCTTTAATTTCGAATCAGCTAACATTTTTCTGGCAGTCTCTATCAGTGTGCGATTCTTTCGTTCAGCTACTCCATTTTCTTGTGGAGTATAGGGGGCGCTGAATTCATGAAAAATCTTTTTTTCATTGTAGAACTCTTGCATCTTGTTGTTCTTGAATTCCGTTCCATTGTCACTGCGAATTCTCTTTATGGACAAATGATATAGATTTTCTAATTTTCTGAAGAGGATCATAAGAGTTTCAAACGTTTCATCCTTATTCTCCAGAAAGAAAACCAATGAGAATTTGGAGTAATCATCTGTAACGACAAGGCAGTATAAATCTCCAGAAATACTTTTGACATTGACTGGCCCAAAGAGATCAATGTGTAGCCTTTCTAGTGGTAGCTTTATCGAATTCAACAACTTTCTCGGGTGTGATTTCTTATGCTGCTTCCCCTTTTTGCAGCTCAGGCAATCATTAGATAGATAAAAACTTTTCAAATTAACACCCTCCACTAGGTCGTTATGCACAAGAAAATTCATCTTTTGAAGATGAATGTGCCCCATTTTTCGATGCCATAATATCGATTCTTTCTTGGTAGCTTTTGGGATAAAGCATTGAACTTTCTTTGACGTGGTAGAAGCGATGCTCATATCAAGAACATATAAATCATTTTCTCTCGGAGCTCGCATCAAAATCCATTCCTCCAGAATTTTAAAACCGGTTTTAAGATTAGACATTCTTTATCATTGAAATGCGTCGTGAACTTCTTGTCACAAATTTGTGAGATGCTAAGTAGATTGTTCTGAAGCTCAGCAATATAGTTCACTTTATCAAACAATACAACTTCGTTTGAGAGAATCTCTTCTCCGATGATCGGCCTCCCTTCGTTCCAGCAAAACCTACATACCCTCCACGAATAGCTTTAACGTCATTGAGCAACGCAAGTATTCCTGTCAAGTGGTGAGATGCTCCACTATCCATTATCCATTTTGACAATATTGAACGTTGGAGCGTTGCACACATGATTAACAAACCATTTAAACAAAGAAACCCAAGCCAGTTTGGTCTTGGGTGGGTTTGGAATGTCAAATTTTGGACCCACTTTGTTTTTATCATTCTTTTTAAGCTCAATATTGTTTGGAACATAAGGTTTTTGTTCAACCTTGGATGATTTGATTTTAACAACTTTAGCAACCCATTTCTTCTTTTGAGGTTTAGCCTTTTTAACATAAAATTTCAAATCTACTTGACGATTTTTGTTTGATGTTTCACCAATTTTGAATTTTGATTGTCTTTGAATAATTGGTTTAACATTTTGATGAGATTCATTATTTCTTTTAATATTTTGTTTCGGCACAAACATAGGTGCTTTTTGTTTTTCATCCTTGGTCAACTTTTTTGGATAAGAAACTGGTCTTGGACTTTCTTGTGAGCAATATCGTGCTTGCTTACATTTAAAGCATGTCCTGCTGTCCTTATGAACAGAGGTATGCAAAACTTGTTTCTGTTTCTCTTTTTCTTTAAGAAAATCATCATTTGATTGCGTTCCGATGACCTCCTTTTCTTTCTCGGTTCTTGTCCCAAAAACAAAATTGATTTTCTTGGTAAAGTTCAATTTTTGGACCTGTTGTTTTTATGTTGCTTCTGGAAACCCAACCCTGCCAGTTTGTTTTTCGGATAATCTCTATTTTTCGATAGTAGGGTCGGTTGTCAATTTTTGATTTAGAATAGAAAGATGCATCATGTTTATCTAAATCATCATGACATACCTCCATTAGCTTGAACATTTTATCCACACAATCCATTTTCACATTCTGGATCGGAAAGTCCTCATCCGAAAATAGTTTATCAGATCCTTTCATTTTGTAAACTATGACATTGGAATCAACATTTAAACTATTTCTGATACATCATCAGACTTAGACTCAGCAAATTTGTCAGACTCAGAAATCTCAGATTCACTTTTTAGAACTTTTTCAACAACATTGGTTACAACATCAGAGTCACATTCCCCATCAATTTTAGTGTAAGTTACATCGATATCCGAAGGCAGCTCATTAGATAATTCAGTTTTCAATTTAAGATTAAGTGCCTTTTCCACCCCAGATGGCTTTTTGCATGCATAACTATTCCAAATGGGTGGTGGAACTCGATCAAAACTCGCACTTATTGTTTCATCATTTTTAGAATCATCATTCTTTTCGATTTTGGGTAAAATGTGATCGATGATGTATGAGCTTGTTGAATAACTGATTAACAGTTTGTTAACCTGTTCAGATTAAATTTTAATTTTCTCAAGCTCACTTTTGAGCTCAGCAATAGTGTTTAGATGAATGTTTTTAGCCATTTGTTTATCCATCACTGTTGCTTTAAGCATCATAAGTGTTGCGTCATTTTCTCTGAGTGCTTTATTATATTGTTTAACAGATGCACTCAATTTGTCATTGGCTTCCTTGATGGATTTGTAATCGCTGGACAAATTATCTATTAAATTTTGCAATTCAACATATCGTGTGTCTTTCTCACAACACTCACACATGGTTCTACACATTTTAAACAAGGTTTTTCAACCACAATCTTGGACGTTGGCTTGTTTACCTCATTGTCGTTGGCCATGCAAGCTTTAATGATGTCTTCTGACAACTTTTCCATCTTCTCATCAGTTTTGACTTCTTCAACCGGCTTCTTTTGTCTTCACATGATGAATGTTGACTTGGTGCAAAGTAACCTGCAAAGTTTTTAAGATATCATTAGGCAAAAGGTGTTTAAATGGACCGTTCCAAAGTTCCTCCTCTTCTGATGAAGTGTGGTAACAGTAATCATCATCATCAGGTCCTTCATCAAAAGACGCCCCTGATTTTTCTTTAGGTTCCTCTATGATCTCAGCAACCAAAGCCAAACTGTCTCCTTTTGAAATATACTTGTTCTAATTAAATCCCTCATCTTCTTGGTTAACAACCAATGCTTTATATTTGGTTTCAGGCTGCTTGTCTTCAATCGGCACCATTCTGGTTCTTGGCTGAGGTCAGTGGTAGATCGCTATCTTGTAGTAATCATCACCGAAAGGATTATGATTTCCTTGAACCTCTCTGTTAGGACATTCTCTCTTGAAATGACGTTTCTCCCGACACTTAAAACACGTAACTTTGGATTTATCAAATCCAAGTTTCCCATCAAAACCTCCCAAGTTTTCTTTACCAGTAATCTCCATAAATCTATGTGCACGACGAACAATCGAAGCCATACACCATTTTATATCTATCAACTCCATTTCAACTGGATCTATTTGATCATAATCTTCACGTGTCATTTCAGAATTTCCGGTCTTCCTAGCAACTAGACTATCATACGACTCAAGAACTGAAGCTAGTAGAGACATGTGTTGCTTTGCTATTTTCTCATCAAAATTTTGCGCATTCTAAAAATCGACAGCAATGTTACATTGCAAAACTCTTTGATTCGAATGAGATGATGAAGTAGTCTGGTTGTTATGGGGTTGACTTGATCCGTAAGATGACTGTTGGCTTGATGGTGTGTTTGGATCAACTATTGGAAATGATTGAAAGCCACTAGTCTGATTTGGTGGTGTGCTTGGCGAGCTATAAGCACTGGAAGCAGTCTGGATCTTTGGTGCTTGAATTTGAGCAGCGTAACTGTTCTTGAAGTAAAGATTAACATCTTGTTGAACTTGTACAGTCTTGTTCTTTGCCATTTTTTGCATTTCCAGTTCATGACCCTCTAGTCTTTCTATGAAACGAGGTAGTGAGAAATTGCTATACTCAGTTCCATTCTTCAGTATGGTCAAATAAGTAGACCATTCGCCTTGTAGTAGAGAATCAGCCAATTTGTCAACAAGTTCTTCATTGGTTTTTATGATTCCCATTCTTTTCATTTGAACCACTAAATGATAGTATCTCTCAATCAGCTACTTCACAGTTTCACCTTTGATAAGTGTGAAAATATCAAACTCTTTGCTCAGTAACGCCCTTTTACTTTTTCTAAGTTGAGCACTTCCTTGGAACTTTAGTGGGAGAGCATTCCACAATGATTGAGCATCATCATCGTGTTGAATTAAAGCTAAATATCTTCTTTAATCGATTGTTGCAGAATATTCATCATTTTCTTTTCATTAATAAACCTTTCAAGTTCGACATCTAAGAACTGAGCAAGGGTCTTCTCAAGCCCATTTTCACCAACCGACGCTATATATTTCGCTTCAATTGCAAACCAACAAGTAAAGTGATTAGCCTCCACCCAGTTCATGAAACGCTTTCCAGCTATCAAAATCTTCTAAGTTCATGAGCTTTGGCGGTTTCGTCATATTGCCCATCTTATTGTCAAGATTGATGTTCAGAGCCACCGTGGTTGTGACGACCGATGTGGCAAACGCATTATAAAATTCTTCAGACATTCTCCTATGAAAACTTTAACACACACACTTTCGAAATAGACTGATTAGTACGGAAAAATCTGTCAATCGGATGACCAATACTTCGTGCGAATGACACAGTTCGTACGAATCACACAGTTCAAACAATACTAAAACTTACAACAAAAACTTGTACGAACAAGTTGTTCGTGCAAGCAAATTTTTCGTACAATTATCAAGTTCGTACGAAAACAATAGTGAAATCAGAAATTTTGAAAAATTTATGACCTTTTTAGTATTGGTTCATACGAAATATCAACTTATACGAAACAGTTAAGTCTCCAAACAGATGATTTTACCGATTTCAACATGATTTAGTCCGATTTTAGGTCTGAATTTGTTCAGGATTGATTAGAATGTAGATTAACGTGAATTCCTAGAATACTAGTCCATTTCGTCCATAAATTTGTCCAAAATCCAGTTCAGTTCGGGAAAGTGATGAAGATGAAACTGAATCTAAGTCTGAAACAACTGGTAGCCTGCAACTACTTGTTGTTTGTCAGTAAATCAGATCTCATAGCTCTGATACCACTTTTGAATGGGGATCGTGCTCCCGAAATGAGCAACCGACCTGATCACGCTCAAATAGTAGAGGCAGAATTCATTGCTAGAGAGGTAGACGAAACGAACAAGATAGTACTTACTGTTTAACTGCTTCTGTTGTATTAATGACGTTCAAATACAGACGCGAGTAAACAAACTGGCAGAGCTTCGTCGTACCAACTGACAAATCACTAACTAGCTCTAACACAACACTCCTCTATATATAGGTCGACATGACTCATACTAGAGTGCATGTTATAACAGTGACATGACCATGCTTGGTACAAGTATGTGCTTCGTACGAGTGAGACACTCGTACGAATCACTAAGATGCTCCGTACGAACCAAGCTAACAAAAACATATAAAATTTACATTTTAACATATAAACATTGATGTGTAAGCTCTATATACATTACAGACATATCCTAGACGTAGGCAATAGAAATTATGCATCAACATAGATTAACATCTTTTTGAACTTGGATGGTTTTGTTATTCGCCATCTTTTGCATTTCAAGTTCATGTCCCTCCAGTCTGTCAATGAAACGTGGTAATGAAAAGTTACCATACCCGGTTCCACTCTTCAAGATGGTCAAATAAGTAGACCATTTGCCTTGCGGTAGAGAATCTGCCAACTTATCAACAAGTTCTTCGTTGGTCTTGATGATTCCCATTCTCTTCATTTGCACCACCAAATGACAGTATCTTTCCATCAATTGTTTCATTGTATCTCCTTTAATCAACATAAATATATCAAACTCTTTACTTAACAACGTCGTTTACTCTTACGTAGCTGAGCACTTACCTGGAACTTCAAACGAAGAGCATTCCATAATGATTGTGCATCATCATCGTGTTGTAATAACGCCAAAATATCTTCTTTGATGGATTGTTGCAGGATGTTCATCATTTTCTTTTTGTTTATGAACCTTTCCCATTCAACATCCGAGAGTTGAGCTAGAGTCTTTTCGAGGCCATTTTCACCTACAGGAGCTTGATATTTAATTTCGATAGCGAACCAGTAAGTTAGGTGTTTTGCCGGAACCCAATTCATGAAAGTTCGCTCCAACTATCAAAGTCTTCGAGGTTCATCAATTTTGGTGGTTTCGTCATAGGACCCATCTCGTTTTCGAGATTCATGTTTTGAGCCGTTGTGGTCGTAATTGCAGATGTAGCGAATGCGTTGTAGAATTCTTCAGCCATTTTACCTGTAAAACTTTAGACACACACTTTTCGAACAAACTGATTAGTACGGAAAAATTCTTTCATGTGATTAAAAAAAATTTCATGCAATCAAGATCCGTTTGTACGAACCAGAAATTAGTGCGGATAAGATGTTTTAAAACAAGCTACTCATACGAACTAAAAAGTCACTCGTACGAATGAGAAATTTCACTCGTACGAATGAGATGCTCGTACGAATGTGTAACTCGTGTGAATCACACTTGTAAATTTTGAAATTTGTAAGTTTCTAAGAAATTCTGATTACTTGCTCGTACAAATGGCCTAAATCGTATGGTTAGTTGTTCGTGCGAGTGGTCTCTCTACTCGTCTGATACAACTAAGTCTCCAAACGGATGAATTTTACGGATTTTAACATGATTAAGCTTGATTTTAGATCTGAAATTGTTAAGGATTGATTAGAATGTATTTTAACGTGAATTCCTGGAATCCTAGTCCAATTTGTGCATAATTTCATCCAAATCCGAGATCACTTTAGGAGAAATGTAGAAGTAGAAAGCTGCAATAGTGAATCTAATCTGAAACAGTTTGTAGCATGTAGAAACTTGATGTTTGTCAGCAGATCAGGCCTCAAGGCTCTGATACCACTTGCGAACTGGGGATCGGCTCCTCCGATGAGCAACCGGTCTGATCTAACTCAACTAGGAAAGGCGGAATTCATTGCTAGAGAGGATGACAAACAAACAAGAGAGATATAATGTTTAACTTCTCTGAATTGTATTGATTGACGTGCAAAGTACAGATGTAAGTAAACAAATCAGCAGGGCTTCGCTGTACCAACTGAACTAACACTACTTATCTCTGACAGAACACTCCTCTATTTATACGTCGACACTACTCGCACTTGAGTGTTTGTAAACCAGAGACTTGACTCGTGCGAGTGACTGCCTCGTACGAGTGACTCGTACGAGCCAAGTACTTCACTCGTACGAGTATACTACAACTCATATAAAATAATCAATAACATATACACAATCGATGTTTAAACCCTATATACAATATCCACACATCCTAGACGTAGACAATAGACATAATGCACCAACATTGGTAAAATCTTTGAAAAAAGTCTAAGTATTTGGTTACTCGTACGAATTAGTGACTCGTACGAGCGATGATTTGATCCAAACTTGAATTTTGTGTAAGTGTTGACTCGTACGAAGGATTGGGTTGTACGAGTGTCTATGTAAGTTAGAATTTTTGAAAAGTTTTCTAACAGTTTGAAATTTCTATGTGTACAAGTCAAATAATCTTCTTTTTCTCTGTTCCACGACGTACGCTGTCTTCTTGATGAATCTATTCCAGAGATTGCAGCCTACCAGGATGTGTTAGAGTTTTTGGGTAGAATTCGTATTACGAAGGCTCTGACAGATCGCCATGTCGCTTATAGATCACATATTGAGTACTTCTGGAACTCTGCGGAGTTTGATTCTGATGAGCATGCGATTGTCTCAGCTGTAAAGATTGGAGATGATGATATTCAGGTAAAAATCACAGAAGAGTTGATCAGAACGGTGTTGGATTTTAAAGACCATGAAGATGATTCGATAGGTTTTTTGGAATATATGGTAAAGGGATGCTTCTATCGCATGGGTTACACCGGATTTGTGAACGCTGCTCCGTTCAAGAATGGTAACCTAAGTGCGCCATTTCGATATATCACCCATTGTGTTATTCATGCTCTAAGTCATCATAAGGGAGGTTTTGATGTTTTGGTTGACTACCAAAGGTGCATGATCACCGTGCTTGTTCATAATCTTCCATATAACTTTTCAAAGGTGATATTCACTCAGATGGTGCAGAATATTCAGAGAGAGAATTTTTTGTAGTACCAACGTTTCATTTAGATGCTGCTAGATCATCTTCATCCTAATCTAAAGAAGAAGAAAGATGACGTGCTAAAATTGGAACACATGGATGTCTCTACATTGAAGAAGATGAATTTACATCTAAATACTTTCCCCAATGCCAAGCCTGTGTTTGGTGCAATCATCAATAAAGATTAAATCGCCCCAGCACTAGGAAAGTGGAGCAAGGAAGAGAGTGGTGATGAGAATGAAGAGTTGACAGCGCTTGATGGTTTTGCTGCAAAACATAGCGGATAGTTCATCAAAGATGGGTGTAAGAGAAAGGCAACGGCTACATCTTCCACATCTACTTCTCAATAGAAAAAGAAAACAGTTGAGAGTTCTAGTCTGATAGATGAACAAGAGATTAAGAGAATATTCAAGACAACTGCTGATATAGAGAGGCAAGCTTTTGGTCGTGAAAAAGTGGCTGAAGAAGCGTCATTTTCTAGCACTGACTCAGAGGATGGAAGAGCTAGTGAAAGAGAGGGAGCTAAAAAGATAGAAGTTGAACGACTCACAGAGAAAAAGCATAAGGCTGAAGAAAGAAAGCGAAAAGCGATCAGAGAGGACTTATATACCTTCGGGTTCACATTATGATAATCCGGTACACAAGCCGGCAAAGAAAAAGTCTCGACATCTGAAACGATCGGCTGAGAGAAGCACTGATTGTCCAAATGTCAAATCAGAGAAAAAGTGGCAAATAGAGACCAAAGAAGAGGTACATGTTGAGCCGACTCCACCAACACTACCATCACCGGTTCGTCAACAAACACCACAGCCAGCACCATCTCCACCATGTCAATCTCCACCACAGCAGCAAGCAACACAACTGATACCGCAACGTCCGCTGCAACCCTCGCAGTCACAGTCTCACTTTGATTTTGATTTTTATTTTGGTGACATTCCAGGGGGCGAAGACTTTATTGCTGACATTTTTAATGACCCACGTGTTGAAGAGTTACAGAAGCATGTTAAACACCGTCAAGATAGCAGAGTTACACGAAGAGCTCAATGCACTAAACTAAGACAAACAGAAGCTCGAAGCTGTGCTTGCCAGTATTGTATTAGAAAATGAGCGTTTACGAATTCGCATGGCAGAATATGAAAAAGAATGACTCAGAAGCGATAGAAGGATGAATCTTTTTGAGAAGATACTGACGAAGAAGCTGGGTGTTAATATTGCTGCTGAAATAGATGAGATCGAACGAGCTGAAGCCAGAGACCGTGTAGCAGAACATGAACGTCTTGCAAAGGAATTATCAGATGCGCAAGGCAAGGGCAAAGCAAAAGTGGTTGAAGATCCTGTGAATGTCACAACTAACCCAGCAACTGAGTATGCGCCAGTTATTACATATATTGTGGTGTGTACAGTCTCGAATAAGTTTTTTCTGGTAGGAAAGCCTAAAGATGTAGATATTGACATGACAGATCTTTCAGATAGACATCGTGAATGGCTGCAGGATAGGAAGTTAGAAAGAGAGATTGAAGCAGAGGTTGATGAGTTTGTTGAGGATGCTGACAAAGAGAAAAAGGACTTAGATGATTTAGATGAGTTGTTTTCGGATGAATCTGACGATGATGATAATGATGGTGATGATGATGTAGGTGGTATGGGTGTTCATGTAACAGAATCTGTTATAATTGAACATATTGATTATTCTTATTACTTGGATGATTCTGCGAACCAGGTAAATGAAGATAGAGATCAAGGTAGATCAGAAGGATCAAAAGGTGCTCAGCAGGCAAGAATTTTCACGGTAATGGATACATCTACTGTTCCTGTCGTGCCAAAGCCGAATATATTATATCTTGAGCACGATGTTGAAGAGGGAGAATATGTCCATAGCTATACTAAGGAAGAGATTGCTAAGATGTTAGGCGTGGACGAAGAAAATTTCGAGTTTGATTTGCTTTCGAGCCAAGTGATTATGTCTTCGAGCACGTTGAAGATGCGAATGATTATGACAGAGTGGTTGTGGAGGATGATTCTGATGACGATGTTAGTAATATTGCTGATCAGTGTATAGATGACTCCGCAACTTTTACTGAGTTGTTTGCAACAAAAAACGCCGATGTTCTGAAACATAAAGTTGAAGAAGATGCTAAACACGGTACCATTCCTCAACAATTGAATAGAGCTGAAATTGCAAAAAATGAGGAAGAAGTGGTTCAAAGTTTCACCAGCGGAGCGCAAATTCAAACGTCCTCTAATGTTCTTACGCGTGATGCAGATATTTCTCTAGGGGACATTATCAGCTGGGGTTTGATCGAAGAACTTAACGTTTACGCTATCAAGAGGGAGTTTAGGATTCAGTACTTCAGATACTTGAGCGACATCAAATCGTTGCCATATTGGAATACTAAAGAGCTCGTGCAAATGAAGATGAAAAATCTGAAGATGAAATTTCACGACCAACGGCTATGGAAGTTGATCAAGCTTAAAGCTGCACATGGATTTATACACTGGAAACCTCATTTTCCAAAGTGTATTACGAAGATTGATCTGATTACTAAAGAAAAAGACGTTACGCTCATCGTGAATAGGCCAAAGGTGACGAAGAAGATGCCTATGATTCACATGGAGCAAGATTTCCACAAAAACTTCAAGTGGTGGCACTATGATTCTAACACGGGAGAAGCTGTGATTTGTGTGCACCCTGATGATGATTCGTGGAAGATAAATGAGGAGCTTACCGAAGCCGTCATAGCACACAAACATATATATCGGCTGTGGCGTATAAGTCGAGTACTAGACCCTATGTGGCTAGTATATTGTTCGAAGAAAGATATAGATTGTTTGTTCTACAGCAAAATCAGCTATGAAGAGAAAGAAAAAGAACAAGCACTTCAGTTTCAGAAGATTGTTAATGTTTGTTTCACCAATGATATACATTCTGGATCGACATGGAACACTTCATGGAGGAAACTGGAGGAGACAGAGAAAAAGCAGAAAGATAAGAAGGAAGCGAGGATTGTAGAGCGAACTGGTATAGCATCGCTAAGAAGTTTTCGGTTTGGCAATACAGTTAACCGACCTCCTCCAACAGACCAAACGCCTATAGCTTTTGAGGAGCGTCGCAAGCCACCGAAGCGTTCCTTTGGTCGATAAATGTAAGATATTATGAAGATTTTTTGAAGACTATCCAAGACTGCGGCAACATCCAAGGGGGAGTTTGTTGGTGCATAATGTCTATTGCCTACGAGTAGGATATGTTGATTTTGTATATAGGGCTTAAAACGTCAGATTGTAAATCTTATTGTTTAGATTATATGTTTTATAGCAGACTCGTATGAGTGAGTCACTTGACTCGTACGAGTGACACTCTGTCACTTGTGCAAGGCAGCCTCTCGCACGAGTCACAGTATATGTTTCACACTCTCCTGTGCGAGTCATGTCGACCTATAAATAGAGGAGTGTTATGTCAGAGCTAAGTAGTGTTAGTCTAGTTGGTACGGGGAAGCCCTTCTAAATTGTTTACTTGGATTGTACTTTTCACGTCAATCAATATATTCAAAGCAGTTAAATAGTAGATCTCACTTGTTCGTTTGTCAACCTCACTAACAATGAATTTCGCCTCTGTTAGTTGAGTTAGATCAGCCCGGTTGCTCATCGGAGGAGCCGATCCCCCATTCACCACATGGTTCTGTTTGACCAAGCTCATGCCGAAAAATGTTCCTTAATCAGTTCAGAACAAGTTTGATCTCATGGCTACCCTCCCCTTATCTTTTTGTGATCACTTTTCTTATTAATAGTCATTCTTTCTGTAAGATTGGTTGCTTGGTTGGTTGGATAGTAGATTTTAACAGAAGGTGTTACTGTTCAGGACTGGTTAAAACTAATAGGGGCCTGAAAAGAACTAAATATTTCTGTTTTGAGTGGGCCCACTTATCTCAAATTCATTGACCTTGTTTGTTTACTGTTTCGAGATGGACTTGGTTAGAGATGGACCTGGCCTAGTCGCATCTCGAATCAACTATTCAGAGATGGGCTGGGATATGTTTCGAGACTATATAAAGCCCATCTCTAGTCATTTCGAATCATTTTGAACTACTGTTTATCCGGATCTCTTTCATCTCTGTCTCTCTAAGGTTGATCTTTATGTATCTCGAATGCATCTAGGATACATCTCGGATGCATTCTAGGTGTATCTCGAGTGCATCTCAGATGCTTTCCAGATGCATTCTGGATGCTCATGTATGAACCATTTCGAATGACAAGGGGTCATTGACTTGAACCCTTGTCATTCGAGTTCATCTGACCTGTGAACCTTTGGACTACTTTTGACCCTCTGACCTTTACCTCTGAATTGCTAATTTGTCAACAAAGTTGACCTGTCAAAACAATTTAGAGGAAATTAATGTTTGCTATAATTGATGACATCTGTATTTCATGTGCAAAACATAGCTCAGAAAATGATGGACAGATGCAAGCTGGAAATCGAAGTTTTTCATAATGAAGCCTTCTATTTATCTCATCCTCCACCAGAATATAGAGAGAGATTTGATTCCCTAGTGTCTGGACTAAACAACTGCCGGATCACTCATGCTCTAAAGTCGAATCCAGTGATAGATGAAGATATTATTCAGGAGTTCTAGATAGTGAACGCCATCCAACTGCTTTTGACAAGGATAGTGTGATGAATGCTCTTGGTCGAATGAGCTATGAAGGAGCATTACAACAGTGCTGAAAAAGCTATTCCCTCCATAATGGAGGTGTCTTGCACACATATTTCTATAGTGTATTTCAGAGAACAAGGGCGACCAGGACCAATTGAATCAGACTCAGACTGCTGCACTTGTCAGTTTAGTAAACGACTAGGATTATAACTTTTCGGTTTTCATTTTTGATAACATGAAAAGTATGTTGGAGAGTACAAAGAAGAAGATTTTCCTGCTTTATCCAAGATTTGTATAGATGATTATCGACAAGAAGCAACCTGAGCTTTTTAAAGGCATGAGCCATTTGAACTTAAAGCTGCTAGGACCAAGTTGCTTCGAAGCAGCGTGCAAACAGTGGGACTCCCCTAAGGTCAAGTTTGTGGATCGATACGAGCTTGTTAAACATGGGAAGTTCAAAGAAATTGTGGCTGCTCCTAAACCGTAACAGCAATCATTGCTGAAAAGCATGATGTTCAGGTCTTAGGAAAATCGAGACAACAAGAACCTGTTGTTGAAGATCTTGATTCAGAAGAAGAGATAGAAGAAGCAGCAGCACAGGCTGAATCAGAGACTTTTGAGGAGACTGAGAGAGAAATAAATTTGATTTCTGCTGAAAATCTTAAAGCTTTACTTGCATCTCTAAGGGGTGATTATAGGATCCCTTCTCTTAGTATCATTCCTTCTGACAAAGCACAATTTGAAGATGATGAACCGAAGAATATTTTTACACCTAATATCTCTAATCTCCCAAAGCCCCCAAGCTCAAGCTCTATTCCTTATCCAAGTCTGCAGCATGAAAGCTCTAGTGGTGCATATAATGAGGCAGGCAGTTCCGACATTGATTTATCTGAGAATGAAGAGGCAGCGATGGGAATGGCCGCAGAAAGGATTAAATTTATCTAGCAATCGGATAGTGATGAGGACGATGTTGTGGATGTTAGCAAACTACAACGCAGAGTAGTGTTGCTAGAGCTAGAAAATGAACTAAAAAATGCTCAAATAGTCTCCTTACAGAATCAGATATCTATCAGGGACCAAACCATTGAGCAACTTCAAGGAGATGTGAGTCTACTAATGTCAGAGGTTTATGAGATGAAGGCAAAGTTGCAGAAAAAGTTTTGAAGTCAGTTTGCGGATAAAGATGATGATCCTATTAACGTTGCACATCATGAACGGACAAAAGCTGAAAAGGCTGCAGCCAATAAAGAACATGAAGCGAGCCTGAATGCATACCTTTCTGCTAAAAGATCAAGAAAGAGAAAGCAGCCACAATAAGGAAGTTCCAGCAGTAAAAAGATGATCGAAATGAAGAATCAAGATGTGAATCCTCTCGATGAGAATTTTCAGCCAAAGGATCCTTCAAAAGTATCGGACAGATATGTCATGGAAATAGGGTTGAGTCATTATGTTAAATTTTGGAACAAATCAGAAGTGAAATGTTGGAGGTACGATCACGATAGGAAATTATGGATCGTAACAAGAGAGAGCGGACATAGAGAATATTATTCGAAACAAACACAATTTGAATTATGGACGCAGATCCGAACCAACGAGGTCTCGGTTGGGTGTTCCACTCTAAGTTTGAACATGAAGTATCACATAATTTTCCAACAATGAAGACTGCAGAGTCATATTTAAAGAAAAGCCCAGGTGTTTGAGACCCTCATACTCACAAACGGCTTCAAAATGTTATCTAGCCACCGACAAAGAAGGACAAGGTTGTTCTAGCCGCTCCAAAGTTCCCGAAAGGTGTGCTGCAGAGCTTTTGCTGTTGGGCCTATGATCCAAGAATGGCAGAAGCTATCATTGTTACAAAAGAAAAGGCATTTCGTCTGGAAGATACATTGGATCTAATTAGTTTTCACGAGGAGGATATTTTGATGTTGGGTGCACATTAGATTCAAGCGAGTGACAAATATGAGGAATTTACTAAATCCTGGACAAATGAAGTGGCTACAGTAATTCAAAACAGATTATTTGCACATGATTGATGTACCAGAAGCGTAAGGCCAGTTCTAATGCAATAAACCTAGGGGAGATTGTAAAGACATTAATAGCTTTATGCATTAGTTTTTGTTGGGACTTGGGTTGTTTTAATGTAATGGGCTTGGGGAAAGGCTTTGGGCCTAAAAGGTTAGAGTTTAGGAGCTCCAACCCGTTAGTATATAGTTAATGATGTATTAGGGTTGGGTAGCTCTTTGATTACACTATCACTTGTATTAGACAAATTACAATTTGTATGCAAATTGAATCCTTCCATCTTCATCTTTTTTCTGAAAGCTTGTTTGTGTGATATCGATTAGATCCGATTTATCAGGAGTTTTGACGAGGAGGATATTTTGATGCTGGGTGTGTAGGTCCACCTGAGGATCAAGTTAAACCTATTCCTTCTTCATGCAACACACATACGAGTGCGGAATCCAAGTATGCATGCAAACCAAAGCAAAGTAAGAAAATGAGGTAACCAAAGATTCACTATCTTGATTAAGAGATGAGAACAAGTACAAACATATACAAACAATGCTCATACGACTCAACAAACTGCCTGTGTTCTTGTGTCTTCCTCTGCTGCAGAGATGCTAACTACTCAGCTCACCAACGAGTTGAACAACCAACAGAACCCTGACTGAGAGGTGCATGTCTGCTTATATAGTGTCCATGCTGGTCATTCGTACGAAGCACTACCAGACATACGGAACATTCTATTACCCACAAAGCACTGCTCCAAAGAGGCTTGTACGAAGCAATTGGTTCGTACGAAGCGAATGGTTCGTACGAACCAGGTAAACCAACTTGTTTACAATTATTCCTTCGTACAGAGCATGTAGCTCGTACGGAGCATGTGGCTCGTACGGAGCATCCTAACTCGCATAGAATGCTTACTTTGGAGAACGTGTCACAGACATGACGTACACAAGACTCAACGGTATGCACACATGCAACCGTTTAACGCAGACTAACTAAGATGTCGTATGAAAGCAAGATAGAAGGATATCTTGATTTGGTCGACACAACCAAACTTATACAGACACTTGAGCAAAGACCGTACAATTACAATGTAACTAAGAACAAGCGACAGACACAAAACTGTATTAACAAACTCCCCCGTGGATGTTGCTTGGTCTTCGGTCTTCGATCTTTGGTCTTCATATTATGGTCTTCACACTGGAATTGCTTGGAGTATCAACAAACTCCCCTTGAAGATCTGCTATCCACTGATAGATCTTCAAACTTTTCTGAAACATCAAATCTTTTCTGTTTCTTCTTATGACTTGTTAGTTCTCTTCGTTGTTGGTGTTCGTTTATGTTCCTTTGTTGCATTTTGTATTCAATAAATAGATATATAATTAGAACATAAATTTATCAGGGAATACACACGAAAAATTTATCATAACTTTTCCATATGAATATATTCCCTGAATGAAGAAATACCAAACCATACGAATAAAACTTAATTCGTATGTAGAACAACTCATTTGAGTAAACAAATGACCAATTCAAACAACTGACCAGGTTTATTCGTACGAGATACACACACTCGTATGAATTCCTGTTTTTCAAGACTGAACTTTGCACATGTCTAATCTAGAGTGTGGAATCCCTAGATCAGATTTCACAGAAAACACAAGAACACGAACACCAATTTACTTTAAACCGTCTTCTATTGATTATCTAACACAAAGTGTTTACAATAAATTCAAGACTCTCTAGAAATCTCTCAGCCACTCTCTGTAGATTTCTCACACTCTTCTCTGTTCTCTCTGTCTAACCTGTAAAACCCTAATACATAACATGTATATATAGTACATGTCTGCAGACTAGGCTTTATACTGGGCTAGTCCATTCTCCAAGCCTATTACTACTCTAAACAAGCTAAACACAAATGCTAAGCCCAATACAAAATATCCAAAGACTAAACTAGCAAACTATTAAGCTGTTGTCACTAATATGCACCAACAGACTCCCCCTTGACAATAGGTTCATAGTGTAACTATGTCTTCAAACATCTTGTGATCTTTTGGTCTTTGAATAACACTCAGATTCTGACATTTACAGACTCCCCCTAAGCTAATGCTTCAAATCACCAAAAGTTTAATTCTTTGTGGATTAGCGAACTAGCATTCTCTGTTTAAGCTCATATTTCCAACTTCCTCTAAGCCTCCCTTTGCAATGTAGTAGAAGGATCCTACCATGCATCTTCACACATTCTACACTCCACTCTTAAAATGTACTTTACTTGAATTCTGCACTTCATTTTGATAACTGCATCAATCTGTTTAGAAACACAAGCAAGTAACTCGAAAAACCATTTGCTCTTTTCCACATTAAAGATAAACTAATATTTTATCTTATCATGCAAAAACAAACAACTTATCAAATTAAACTGGGCGACTTTAAAAACAAATCCTTTTGTATTTTTATATTTTCTTAAAACAAATAACTAA
The DNA here is from genome assembly GCA_947069175.1 of Scalesia atractyloides. Classification (NCBI taxonomy): domain Eukaryota; kingdom Viridiplantae; phylum Streptophyta; class Magnoliopsida; order Asterales; family Asteraceae; genus Scalesia; species Scalesia atractyloides. Next base: position 47,091,866 of record CAMTDV010000001.1, on the reverse strand, counting down.
CAAGAAAATAAACACTCTATTTTTTTGAGAATCACCATTAAGAAGATCATATCAGCAATATCAAACTGTTTTCACACTCTTTTATATCTATATGCAATATTCATGAATAACAGTTCAAGACGATTACCAGTATTGTTTATCCACTTAAACAAATACATGAACATTTCAAGTACCATTACCTTGTGATCTGTTTAGATAATTTATACTGATATATGAGTGTGTCCCACTTCAGGACATACCCCTGCGATCAAGGTATGCACAAAATTTCTTTGTAGTAGGTAAGTATACCGAAATTCATCCTTTTTGATTTACAATGTTAGATAATTGGTGATCAGGTCAGTACTTCCGTACAACAAAGAGACCAATATCCAACGAGGGTTAAGACAAATACAAAATTTTGGTACAAAGAATGCATTTTGCACATTTGAATGACTCTCTAGGAGAGCTTCTTCAATATTTGCGATTTGGCATTTTAGCGCTTTTAAGATATCCTGGTTGTGTCTAGGTCAGCATATATCTAGAAGCAGCAGAAGGACAACCTTGATACCCCGGATGAAATAACGATATAAAGACCTAAAACCTCAGATTTTGGCAATCTATCAACGCAAAATTTAAGGTTATAAAACCATACACCACTGATATGTTACCCACTCATACACAGTTTATTATATTTGTATCACCAAGGTAAGTTGATTATTTCATGTCTTTTGCCTGCTGGTATATCATATGATGAAGTTGCTATCACACTTAAGCAATTTTCTTTTAATTTCAGTGTGACAGTCTAACTTGCTGATGTACTATCATTTCTTCTTTTTCACACAATGAAAACACATTTTTTTTTGACAAAACGAACTATACACTTTCAACTTACTCCCCTAAACACACGCACTAACTAAAACTCTTTTTGGCTTAGGGAAAGTTCTCCCCCTAAATTTTTGTTTTTATGGAGTAAAGTTTTAAAAACAGAAAGTTAAACAGAAACAGACTCCCACTTCAGCCTGACAAAGTGGTTTTTCACTTTTAGTAAACATTTTCTATCACAGAAGTAAATAATTCATTACCATGTGTAACCTACTATTCACCTCAGATGATTTACAGGAATAACCACTGTCGAACACATCAACAGTCCTTTTTGGTCATCCTGCACACACTCAACAATTTAGTTAGACTGGGGGACCCAAGCTTTAAAGGTCTTGGGTCGCCCAGATTCATCAACCACTAGAACATCCATCCAATATCCATCACACCTTACTGGTGTCTTGGATGTCTTCCAAGCTGTTGAACAAGATTTATAATTTCCACGAGCCCTTTGATCATGAGAATCCCAATAAACTCTCGGAATTTCCTACCTTCGAAAATTATTAACCCAAAACCTTCTTCTCCCATTATCATAATCTGATCTTTGAAAAATTTTTGGATTGTTTTGAATATTTGAGTTACAAAAACCCCTATTCGCTTCTTCTTTGAAAGTTTCGATTACCAGAACTTTGGTATCGATTTCGATATCCAGAATTTTTACTTTGAAAGAATTTGACTGACCCTTATTGTGACTTGATTTAGGAGAAGAAGTTCTTGAAGCAACAAATCTTCTTGATGTTGAAGGTTTAGGTTGAAATCTCGGTTGATTTTTCCGAACACTTGCTTTAACATTTTTATTTGAACTAACCTGATTCCCATCCTTAACCTCAACCTCAGTCTCTACTTTCTTACCCTTTTTAAAAGGACAACAACTAGCCACATGCCCTTTGTTGTGACATTTAAAACAAGATCTTTTCTTAATTTTTTTTTTCTGTTAGATCCCTTATTAAATGTTTTGACCGTTTCATCTTCAGTATCCTCATCCACTTTATGAGGTGTACTGTTTGACCTAACTGGTTCTTTCAAAGAACCTGGACTATCAGGTATGTCCATAGTTATCGGATCCACTACAGCTGGTGTAGTAGGCACAAAATCTGTTAGCTCTTCTTCATTTGGTAAAAAGGAGTAATCCTTATCCTTAGAAGATGGAGCTTTATTATACCCCACTCCTGTTTTATCACTACTCCTTTTCAAACTTTTCTGAATTTGAGTCCTGACTAACGAGGATTCTCCAAATTTGTCTAACTTTCTGTGAAGTTCAACAATTTTGGCCTATGAACTAGCCAATTCTGTGCACTTTTCAGAAAGCTCGTTAGTCTTATCCTTCATATTTTAACGAGCCAAATCAATGATTTGTAAAAGTTCATTGACTTTGCTGGTCAAACTAATGATTTCTTGTTCATTTGAATTGAGTGTATTTAAAAAGTGTGACTCGCTTTTACTCAAAAGAACATTTGACTGTTCAGTTTTTCTAATTTCAACTAACAGAATTTTGTTTTGCTACGATAGTTTGTCAACTTTACCCTGTAGTTCACTGCAATTATGACAAGTACGACTTACAGATTGAAATTGTACCTGTACCTCCGTTGTAAGCTCATCTGTACCATCCATGCACACTGTAGCTTTTGCATCCTTGGCTTCCATTCTCTCCTTTTCAGCTTCCTTCTCCTCTTCTATCTTAGCAGCTCCTTCATCAATCTTCACAGCTGCAGTCTCAGCCACACGTGTACTTTGTCTTGAAGTACTCTGATAACGTTTTTCTAAAGCTTCCCACAGGTCTCTAGACGATCCATAGCTATTACAGATGTTTTTCATATCAAATGGAAAGGACATCTTTATCACTGTGAAAGCCTTCTTCTCAGCATCATACATCTGTTTCTCAGTCTTCCATCTTCTCATATGAAAGTACCATTATTCTTCCATTAACTCGACATGTGGGAGCAATGTACCCATCAATCATACAGCTCCACATCTTAGAATCTTCACATTGAACAAATGCCTCCAACTTCTCTTTCCGGTCTAGATATTGTGTAGAATTAATCAACTTTGGGCAGTTATTAACACCCTCACTCATATTGTTCATTCTGACCATCTTCACCTTGCAGCGTATCAGTTTAAATAGATTTTGGTTTATCAGTGTCAAAATCAGTGTCTAACCTCTCTTCTGGTCCTTCTTCGTGTTTTACCGTAACCGTACTGTTAAAAACGTTCAGAAATTTGTCCGAAAAGTGTGGTTACCAAATTGTACCGTTAAACTCGTCTCGTCGATACGAATCCAATGATATATATTGTCCGATAGTGATTTAGGATTTTCCGTGCCTAACCGAGCAACCGGTTTTTCAAGATGATTTGTGGATCAAATTCTATGTCCGAAAACGTTTAACTTTGGTTACGTCAGCTGGTTAACTTTCCACCTTTTTGTATATAACTCGGAATAGTACTGAATCCGAAATAGTAACTCGGATTTACAATCCGAAATGAAAATCCAGAACAGTAATCCGAAATGGTGATCTGGAATAGTGATCCGAGATGAAATCCAGAATGCCTGATCCGAAATGGAAATCCGGAATAGCTTCTGATCCGAATTTCAGTCTAAAATGGAATCCAAAATGGCCTTTTATGATCCGAATCACAAGTTTGATGATCCGAAATGCAGGTTTCTGATCCGAAATTCAAGTCCTCAATCCGGAATACTGTGCTTTTTTATCCGGAATGCAAGCCTTCAATCAGAAATGCTGCACTTCTGATCCAAAATGCCATTCTTCAATCCAAAATGCCTGCTATTAATCTGAAATACCTTCTGAAACCCTAAAACAACCGTCAAACACTACAAAACAGCCTCCAAAACTCCAAAAACGCAGATTTTTTTGCTGTTACGATTCTGAACCGAGCAAAATCAAGAGCTGAATGCTCTGATACCAATTGTAGGTCCCATAGTCCTTATGAATCTTGACAGAATCGTCTATCTAATCTATATTGCGGAATCCCCTAGATCAAATTTCATAGAAAACACAAGAACACGAACACCAATTCACTTTAAACCGTCTTCTATTGATTATCCAACATTACAATCAATTCAAGACTCTATAAAAATCTCTCAGCCACTCTCTATAGATTTGTCACACTCTTCTCTGTTCTATCTATCTAACCTGTAAAACCCTAATACATAACATGTATATATAGTACATGTCTGCATACTAGGCTTTATACTGGGCTAGGCCATTCTCCAAACCCATTACTACTCTAAACAAGCTAAACACAAATTCCAAGCCCAATACAAAATATCGAAAGACTAAACTAGCAAACTATTAAGCTGTTGTCACTAATATGCACCAACACCTTACCTTCAGATTATACAAATTTTCTAGCAGCGTCAGGAGATTCTTGAGGATATTAGGAACTTCACTCTTGTGTGCCAGCATATTTACCCATGAAATCGGGACTAGTCATCAGTAACTACCAGACAATAAGAATCACCAAAGGTTGTCTTGTGTTTCATAGGTCCAAAGAGGTCCATATGAAGACGTTCTAGTGGCATATTCACAGTGTTAATCTTCTTCACGGGATGAGATTTTCCCGCTTGCTTTCCCTTCTGGCATGATATACAAACGTCTTGAAGATGAAAATTCTTGACTGGTACACCATTCACTAGATTATTCTTCACCAAATAGTTCATTTTCCTCAGGTGAATGTGTCCCATTCGTCTGTGCTAAGAGATTGATTCCTTCTTGGTGACTTTGGAGACAAAAGATGTAACTTGCGCAGACGTTGTAATAGCTTAACTCATATCAAGAATATACAAGTGGCTAATTCTTGGAGCCGATAGGAGAATCCATTCCTTGGGGATCTTGCATCCAGGTTTCAGCACATAACAACCGGTATCATCAAAATGTACCGTGAACTTCTTGTCGCAGATTAGAGAAACGCTAAGAAGATTGTGATCAATTTGCCGCATATAATTGATCTTATCAAAACTCACAACACCATTGGAGACCATTCCTTCTCCTGTGATGTATCCACCTTTATCACCAGCAAAGGCAACATAACCACCCCTAATGCATTTCACATCATAGAGGAGCCGCAAGTCGCCTATCATGTGCCTTGATGCTCCACTGTCAGCAATCCAATGACTGTTTATAGTTTCTCCTAGCACACCTTGCACATTTGACAAACAAGATTAGTTTAACATGGGGACCCAAGCCTAAGTAGTCTTGGGTCGTCCCTTATCATCAAGAAATGTGATCTCTATTTCTTGATGATTGTCAAACTGAGTTCCTCCTCTTGAACCACTACCGGTCTTCTGTTTCCAAGATCGTTGATTATTACCAGATTGACTATTATTTACAGTTTTAACAATTTCTAATTTTATTAACTTTGAAGATCTTGAGTTCTTTTCTGATGAATCCGGTTTTAAAGCTTTTTCAATTGCTTTACTTGTTTACATTTTTGTTTCTCCTTTTGATCTTTAATAATTTGTTTATCTTGTGTTGGAGAAACATATCTATGTTGGGAAGTCGGTTCATGAGGGGTCCACAAATCTTGGTTTGGCTGGATTTTTACAAACTTTTATAATGTGGCCAAGCTCTCCACATTTGAAACATGTTCTCCTTTCAAAAAACCTAGGAGATCATTTTCTTAGCTATTTTCATTACATCCATCCGTGTGTAGGGTGTAATTGTTTTGACTATTTCTTTCAAAATCTTAACTTTCTTTAAAAAATCTATACTAGATTTTCCTTGAAAAGTTTCGACTTATCGGTACCCTTGGAACTCACAAATTTAACATTCTTAAGCTATTTCTTGTAGCGAGAGCCTTTTGCTTCAACCTTTGGTTGTGAAACATTAGGCTTTTCAACTCGCTTCCATTGCTTTTCTGTTGAAGCGGATGATGGTTGTAATTTGGTTGGCTTTTCCTCTCTAAAACTTTGGTTGTTGATTTTTTGAACACCTGATCTATAGAGATTGGAGTTACATTTTTAATTGGAAAATCTTCGTTCGAATAGATTTTCTTATCTCCAACCATCATATACAACACATTATCTGCTTTATCTCTCGACACTACCGTCTTGATAGATTTCTTAGGAACGGTCTCTTGGATCTCAACAGATTGAGTACTAGGAGTAGCAGAAAGTTCTACTCTTTTTCTTTCATCAGGAGGCTGATCCTGATCACCTTTTATTGATTCATCATCTGATGTATCATTTTCCTTTTCATCAGATGGATTTTGAACAACATCAGACGATGAATTTTATGGGTTGCTTGGTTTTTGAGAGGAATGTCTAGTTTGAACCCCAATCTTGCTGCAAATTCTTCAGGTTTCAGAGGTACTAAGGGTTCAAAACGAGGCACCTCCTCTTCATCAGGCATTTTGGTATAGTTGTGCTTCATCGGTGGTGGACATGACTTATACCCTATGCATTGAACATCTCCCTTTAGTTTTTGAACATCAATGATATGATCAAGCACATAGCGGGAGTTAGAATAACTCTCCAATTTGAGCTTGATCGAATCATATTTGCATTTTGCGATGGCTAACTCTTTCTTAGTTTTTTCTAGGAGATTAATATAATAGTTAGTTCCTGTCTGCTTATTTAAAACTGTTTTTGTCAATTAAGAAACACTTTTCTTATGGGTTTCTATTACAAATTTGAATTCCTTTTCATTTCGGGTTAGAGCCAAATTCGCCTCTTTGCACTTTGATAGTTCAAGAACTACATTTTGATTATGACTGTTGACGGTTTCATACTTTATTTTTAATTCAACACAGTCATTGCAAACTGTAGGAGGGTCAGAATTTACCTGACTTATAGAACCTGCAACATTTGCCATGAAGGCAGTGTGATGAGGGAAGGCTGCATCATCTGTAAAGAGTGTCTAATGTCTCGTTCACTGAAGCTTCTACATTCTTCATCATACCCACTTTTTCACAATTCATCATCTCAGCTTCACTCAGCAACTTGCTAACCTCAGTATCACTCTCGTTTCTGATATCAGAATCAGATCCATAACAACTTGAACTTGAACACTCTTCATCAGAACTACCAGCATACCCAGAAATATCATCATATTCTGGAGTATTGATGTTGTGAACATGTTTGATTTCATCGACGATCTTTGCATAACATGCAGTTCTTCTGTTGTTCTCAGTTCCCAACTTTACTGACCAATCGCATCCTTCATCAGATTAAACTATCAAAGCTCTATGTGTGTTTGAAGGTCCTGATTGATTGGTATTGTTTGAGTTGCCACAGCTACCATTCTTCTTCATTGTTGAACTGACTGTGTTGGGTGGTTGAGATTGATTTCGAAAGGGGTTGTGATTTACTTCCTTGCTTTGGTCTTGTGCATTCTCGTTTGAAGTGACCTCTTTCTCCGCAGTTGAAGCAACTAACAGCAGTTTTATCAAAGCGTATTTTGTATCCTTTTTGCTCTCTAAACTGGTTCTTCCTGTTCTCCGCATGTAATCTTTCGCTCTTCTCACAGCACTTGCAAATGACCACTTGAAATCCATCAGCTCCATCTCATCTTGGTCAATTTGTTGGTAGTCTTCGTTTGTCAAATTGATATTTCCTATTTGACCTGCAACTAAACCATAATAAGCACTGACCATGGTGTTTAGAAGTTCCATATGTTCCTGTGCAACTTCTACGTTGACTTTATAGAGATGAGACATGTCAAGTTTGACAGTGTTGGGATTTGCAGATTGACAATTGTTTCCATAGAAAGCTTGTTGATGAGCTTGCTGTGGAGCATGATGTGATAAATCTCTTGGTTGTGGAAGGAAGGCTTTCGGATCAAATGCTTGTCCATAAGCTTGAGTACTTGAGCCCATAGACTGACTTAATTGAACAGGTTGTGGTAGGAAGGGGTTCACGTTTGACACAAACGCGGTTTGCAGCTTTGGTTGCTAGCTTGAGTTTGTACCTGCATTAAGACCTACGAAGTATATCTTAGGGTTTTGTGAAACGGTGACTCGTTGTGCTTTACGGAGTTCTTCTTCATTCTTGTTCTCCAGTTTCTGCATAAATTCATAAATACTAATTGAGTCCAAAAAACTTGTATGTTTTAATAGTCAATAAATTGTCCCCATTTCGGTGGTAAAGCATCAGCAAATCGCATCACAATGCTAACACTTTGTAAGAGTACATCTCACTGAGAAGATGATAAAACCGTGTGGTCATATCATTCAAAGTTTCATTTTCCATAAACATGAAACCTTCAAACTCCTTCTTGAGTAAATCATGCCGAATTTTCCTGGTAGCAGCATTACCCTCTCCTCTTGCTTCTAAAGTATCCCACAAATTTTTGGTGGTTGTACAATACACAAACTCATGATAAATGTCTTTATGAAGAGCTTGTGTGAGGATATCAAACGCCTTCTTCTCTAGATCATATGCCTTCTTGTCACTCTTGTCTAGATTGCCTAAGGAGGTTGGATTTGATCCGGCTTCTTCAAGTGATTCTTTATAGAGTGTAGTAAAACACATCCACAATTCTATGTTCTGTCAAAGAACATACGTATGATAACGACTTTTCCACGAAGGATAATCATTCATGTGGTTTAGCTTCGGCGGATGGTTATTACTCCCTGTTTCACTTTCGCTCATTAACAGAGTTTGGATGCTTTGATTCTGATTTGCAACACATGCCCACTGATTTGCAAAGATCATAGCTGTATGTTGAGGCATCAAAGACTTAACCCATGATGTTGCGGAGCTTTGCGAAGACTCCTGATTTGAGCTTGAACTACTCCAATCCCATGAATTAGAACTCATTATATTTTCTTGATTATGAAAAATTGAAAGGTTTAAAGTTTGAAAATAACAGTTTCCTCTTAAAACTTCACAATTTTGAAAATATTTGAAAAGCACACCGCTTTGAAAATCTGAAATACGAAAAACAAACAATAACAACGATTTTTCGTACAAACCAATGTTTCGTACGGATAAGTGTTCTTCATACGAGCAACTTGCTTCGTACGGATGAGCTCCTTCGTGCGAACCAACTTGTTCATGCAAAAGTTTTCTGGTATGTTCAACTTGAACAAAAGAAAATTTTAATGTAAACTTTCTGGATATAACAGATTATAACCAAGTTTTAAGTTAATTATCTATTCAAAACTTAAGTTTTCTACTGGGATTTAAAGTACACTTCAAGAAACCTTCAAACTAGCTCAGACACAACACTAAGCTTGGTTTTGAACAAGGAAGAGAGCCAAAGCTCTGATACGACTTGTAGGTCCACCTGAGGATCAAGTTAAACCTATTCCTTGTTCATGCAACACACATACGAGTGCGGAATCCAAGTACACTTGCAAACCAAAGCAAAGTAAGAACACCAGGTAACCAAAGATTCAATATCTTGATTAAGAGATGAGAACAAGTACAAACATATACAAACAATGCTCATACGACTCAACAAACTGCCTGTGTTCTTGTGTCTTCGTCTGCTCCAGAGATACTAACTACTCAGCTCACCAACAAGTTGAACAACCAACAGAACCCTGACTAAGAGGTGCATGTCTGCTTACATAGTGTCCATACTAGTCATTCGTACGAAGCACGTTACCAGACATACAGAACATTCTATTACCTATGAAGCACTGCTCTAACGAGGCTTGTACGAAGCAATTGGTTCGTAAGAAGCGAATGGTTACTACAAACCATGTAAACCAACTTGTTTACAACGATTCCTTCGTACGGAGCATGTGGCTCGTACGGAGCATGTGGTTCGTACGGAGCATTCTAACTCGCATAGAATGATTAATTTGGAGAATGTGTCATAGACATGACGTACACAAGACTCAACGGTACGCACACATGCACCCGTTTAACACAGACTAACTAAGATTTCATATGAAACCAAGATAGAAGGATATCTTGATTTTGTCGACACAACCGAACTTATACAGACACTTGAGCAAAGATCGTAGAATTACAACGTAACTAAGAACAAGCGACAGACACAAAAGTGTATCAACAAGGTGCACATCATATTCAAGCAAGTGAGAAATATGAGGAATGTGCTAAATGTTGGACAAGTGTAGTGGCTACATTAATTCAAAACAGATTATTTGCACATGATTGATGATCTTGAAGTGTAAGGCCAGTTCTAATGCAATAAACCTAGGGGGATATTATAAAGACATTAATAGGTATATGCATTAGTATTTGTTGGGACTTGGATTGTTTTAATGTATTGGGCTTGGGGAAAGTCTTTGGGCCTAAAAGGTTAGAGTTTAGGAGCTCCAACCCTCTAGTATATATAGTTAATGATGTATTAGGGTTGGGTAGCTCTTTGATTACACTTTCACTTGTATTAGACAAATTACAATTTGTATGCAAGTTGAATCCTTCCATCTTCATCTTATTTTTGAAACCTGTTAGTGTGATATCGATTAGATCCGATTTATCGGGACCTAGTTCTCACGAGGAGGATATTTTGATGCTGGGTGCACATCAAATTCAATCGTGTGACAAATATCAGGAATGTGTTGAATCCTGGACAAGTGAAGTGGCTACAATAATTCAAACTAGATTATTTGCACATGATAGATGATCCTGAAGCGTAAGGCCAGTTCTAATGCAATAAACCTAGGGGGAGATTGTTAAGACATTAATAGGTTTATGCATTAGTAGATGTTGGGACTTGGGTTGTTTTAATGTAATGGGCTTGAGGAAAGGCTTAGGGGCTATAAGGTTAGAGTTTAGGAGCTCCAACCCTCTAGTATATATAGTTAATGATGTATTAGGGTTGGGTAGCTCTTTCATTACACTTCACTTGTATTAGACAAATTACAATTTGTATGGAAGTAGAATCCTTCCATCTTCATCTTATTTCGGAAAGCTTGTTTGTGTGATATCGATTAGATCCGACTTATCGGGACCTACAAACTCATTGACCGACTTTTTCACTTCATGACTCTCCTCAGAAACTACCTCTTGCAACTGAGCCATCATGGCTATCACACCCTCAATTTCCACTTGCGGAGTATTACCGCGAGGAGTCTGATCAAACCAGAATCTGAGACACTAGCAATGTCGAACGACTCTATATGATTTATTTAAACATTTTCCAAAAACATTTATTGTAAACATGCATAGTCATTTTCAAAGTTCCAAGGTTTCAAAGTTTAGCGGAAGCATTAGAATAAAGTAATGAGCGCCAACATAAACGCCAAAACCAAAATCCCAAAAATAATCGTTAATAAAGACTCGATAAAAATGCCTTGATCAAATGCAAAGTGAGTGCACCTAGCGCTCCTAGCGTCCTGAGAAACATGCAAAGAAACAAGTGTCAACATTAAAGAAGAGTGAGTTCACAGGTTTTATAAGTTCACATGTTCAGTTTAAAAGATTGGTTTTCCCCGTTATCCCTAACCCAGAATAACGACATAGTTCCATTATTCCTAACATGGAATAATAATATTGGTTCGTAAGTAAGTTCAATGTTAACATGTAGGTAGCGAGCCTAAAGTTACGTCACGTAAGAGTTCGCGATCGGAGCTGACTGTTGTTGCCTCTGTGTTGCCAGGTCTATCACTGACCATGGCGAAAGTTAGGCCAAATTAATCATCGGTTGACCATTCCCGATCGGCTAGCACGACTAGCTCGGGTGGGGCTTGTTGGGCCCAGTAGTACTACTATAATTTCCCCGCTATCTAACCCAATACTAACGATCCGAGAGTTGGTTGAAGAATTCCGTGATAAAGCTATTTAGTGACCATAACATACATTAACATTAACTTAGTTACCGAATAGTTAACAGTGTTAATTTCGCATAACGTAAAAGATTGAGTTGTAGAGCGTACACATTTTCTCCCCCTGTTGTTCAAAACTAGATAAAATAGGGGCCGTGAACTCACCTTAAATTGCTCGGTTAGATAAACGCAAAAGAAGCAAAGGATGGACCGCTAATCGCGTCCTAACATGTCAACCGATTCAAAGTTAGTGTGTGAACACACTGACACAAAACCCTACGCATAACTAACACACAGTACGGCACACGTAATAACCAATTCGAAACCATAATCATACATGCAAAAATCACCATACAAAATAACGAACAAATCAACTTGTCATAAACACAGGATAACTCATAAAACACTTAGATACACACTAACGCAAGTTATCATGTTTCAGCTTGTACACTCGTAACTGGGCTGTTTTCGAGAATTTTTATAAAATAGTTCCCATGCTCCACAAATTCCTATCTTTTTACAAGAGACTGCCAAGTAGCCTGTAAAATTTAGTGTAAAATTTTCAAATCCTAAATCTTTACTAATTATTTATAAAAATTTATATACTAGGCTGCAGTCAGATTCGTCGCTTTCTGACTGCAGTCCACGAGAAAAATCATTTACAAATCATCGTTCATCCGATTAACAAAATTCCAGTGGGAGATTTTCAGAAACTCCCGTCTCCAGTTATTGTATAGATTTCCTAAACTAACCAAATACAGACTATGAGATCAGACTCGATAAACAACCTGCAAATTCTGCAGAATTTACGCAGCTTCAGCTGCTGCCCTAAATGGTCATTCAAAAATAGCAAACGACCTCAGAAAAATATGAATCCAGCGCCATTTGAAGCGTTTTTCTAAAGTACACCTTTTCGGCTTCAGAAAGTCTACTTTTCGATAATTAATGATCAGGTTACAGCCAACTGAAGTTGGCTATAAATGTCAATCAGCTTTCTGTTTTTGACTTTATTGTATTAGAACATGATTAAACGGCCACGACGCTTAGTTGTATGGATTTATAGCAGGTTATTGTATCGGATATCATCTAACATATCAGTATTCATGCAAACCCTAAGCATATATCATGATCTTTATAGATAAAACGCAGCCTACGATTTTAATACTCGAACACATCATCACAACCGCAAGGATTCGCATATTCATCCGAACTAGTCATACACGACAACACTTTTCATAGCAACAATCATACGAGCACATAAATCAGAATCAATTCTTCAGAAGATCATCACATGAATCGTAACAAAATCTAAAAACCCTAACCTTAAACGATGACAACTAGCGAACCGGGACAATCTTGGATTCGATCCGAGGGATGTGGGCTGTTTGCGTGACCGAGAAGGGGGGGGCTGCTTGCTGTCGCACACCACAAGGGAGTATGTTTTAGGGTTTGTTAATATTTTTTTTGAGCACCCCATGCATCATACGTATACATACATAGAGGTTAGGAGAACGGTTTGGGCTATTCTTGGGCCACAAGGAGTGTGGGCCGCAAGGGGGTGTGGGTGGCGGGTTGGGTTTGCTTGGTCCTGAAGTCAAAACATTTCACAGGCTTGGTTTGGTTCGGTTTATAAATATAAATTACTAGCCGATCATTATAATCTGATAAATAACTACACATAGTACGACTCGACAATTATTCACAAACGTCTAAAAACACGTAGCACGTAATTCAGATACAACCCGTTAAAACTCCCAAACATCGTGTATTCCCTAAATACTAAAGTTAGCTTCATTATTGCGAGCGCATAATTTAATTCTCCGAATTAAATTAGCGTAGAGATGAATAACAATAAAGTAGCGTGTTTAAAGTACCTGAAAAATCGGGATGTCACATTATCCCCATGTTGAAAGAATTTTCGTCCCAAAATTTGAGTAAACGCAGTTTAGAATGCAACGCACAAAAATTCAGTTTGTTCGAATGGTACAAGGAAATCCCAAGCTGTCATATCATCCCCATGTTGAAAGAATTTCGTCCCGAAATTCAGTTGGCGGTAACATCAGATTGCTGCTCAGCTGCAAAAAGGTGTGGATATTTGCTTTTCCTTTGGTCCTCTCTTTCCCACGTGAACTCCGGTCCACTCTTAGAGTTCCAACAAACCTTGACGATCGGTATCTTGCTGTGCCTTCGAGTCTTGATCTCACGGTCCATGATCTCGATAGGTTGTTCCACAAATGTCGTTGCTCATCCACTTGAATCTCATCCAATGGAATGACTAGGGTCTCATCTGATAGACACTTCTTCAGATTGGACACGTGAAAAACATTGTGAACTCCACTGAGTTCGGCAGGAAGGTCTAACTAATATAGCTACGGGCCCGATACGCTTCGAAATCACAAATGGGCCTACGTACCGTGGATTTAGTTTGCCTCGTTTCCCAAAACGAAATACACCCTTCCAGGGTGACACTTTGAGTAGGACATGGTCACCTACTTGAAATTCGAGCGGTTTGCGTCGTTGATCAGCGTAACTTTTCTGTCTATCCCGTGCCGCTGCCATGCGGTTTCTGATTTGCACAATCTTTTCAGTAGCCTCAAGTATCAACTCACGACCTGTGAGTTGACTGTCACCGACTTCCGCCCAACAGACTGGTGATCTACATTTGCGACCGTACAATGCTTCAAACGGTGGTGCCCGAATACTCGTATGATAACTGTTGTTATACGAGAATTCCACCAAAGGCAGATCGATTTCCCAACTGTTCCCGAAGTCTACCACGCATGCCCGAAGCATGTCCTCCATGGTCTGAATGGTCCTTTCACTTTGACCATCCGTCTGAGAGTGATAAGCTGTGCTCATATCTAAGCATGTACCCAACGCTTTCTTAAGTGACCGCCAAAAGTTGGACGTGAAACGGGCATCTCTGTCTGAAATGATGGACGTTGGCACCCCATGCAGAGAAACTACTTCCTTAATGTAGATGAGAGTCAACTAATCCATCTTATCTGTTTCTTTGGTCCCTAGGAAGTGTGCAGACTTAGTTAGATGATCCACGATCACCCAGATGGTATCGCAACACCCGGAGTTCGCGAGAGTTTAGTGATAAAATCCATCGAGATCTGATCCCATTTCCACACTGGGATCTTAGGTTGTTGAAGTAGCCCTGATGGCTTCTAGTATTCCACCTTGACTTTCGCACAAGTCAAACACTTGCTCACGTAGGTGGCTATACCCGCTTTCATGTTGGGCCACCAGTACGCGGCTTTAAGGTCTTGATACATCTTATCCGAACTAGGACGGACATAGTATCGGGATTTGTGAGCTTCGTCCATAACTAGCTTTATGAGGTTTCCGTAGAGAGGTACCCATATACGGTTCATGAAATACCGGTTACCATTGGGTTTCACTTCCCAATCGCGTTCCGTCTTTCCTACAGATTCGGTCTTGATGCTCTCTTCCTTAACTGCTTCTAGCTGCGCGTCGCGTATCTGTTCGGGTAACCCAGAATGAATTGTGAACAGTAGTGCTTGTACCCGACGAGGTTTCAAGTGTTCCTTCCGACTAAGGGCATCAGCTACCACGTTATCTTTACCCGGGTGATACCGAATGGCACATTAATAATCGTTCAGGGGTTCGACCTAGCGACGCTGTCGCATGTTCAACTCCTTCTGGTCAAAAATATGCTGGAGGCTCTTGTGATCCGTGTAGATTGTGAACTTTGTTCCATATAGGTAGTGTCTCCAAATCTTAAGTGCAAACACAACAGCTCCCAATTCCAAGTCATGCAACGTGTAGTTCTTCTCGTGGACCTTTAACTGTCGGGGTGCATACGCAATGACCTTATCACGTTGCATGAGCACACATCCCAATCCCTAAATGGAAGCATCACAATATACCACAAAATCATCCGTCCCCTCTTGCAAGGACAAAATGGGCGCACTACAAAGCTTCTGCTTCAGTAAATGAAATGCTGCTTCCTGTTTGTCACCCCAAGCATACTTGGTGCCCTTCTGAGTGAGCGTGGTAAGCGGTTGTGCGATCTTGGAAAATCCATCGATGAAACGTCTGTAATAACCAGCCAAACCCAAAAATTGGCGGATCTCTGTTGGTGTCCTGGGTGCTTCCCAGTTCTTGATAGCATCGATCTTGGCGGGATCAACCTGTATACCCTTTTCATTCACGATATGCCCGAGGAACTGAACTTCCCGAATCCAGAAATCACACTTCAAAAATTTGGCATATAGTTTCTCCTGTTGAAGTAGTTCCAGCAATAACCGTAGATGCTCAGCATGTTCTTCCTCACCCTTAGAGTAGATAAGTATATCATCGATTAACACGATGACAAACTTGTCGAGATACGGCTTACACACGTGGTTCATGAGGTCCATGAACACCGCGGGTGCATTGGTGAGACCGAAGGGCATAACCAAGAACTCTTAATGGCCATACCGAGTGCGAAGTGCCGTCTTGGAGATATCCTCCTCCCTGATGTGTGGCTGGTGATAACCGGACCGTAGATCAATTTTGGAGTAGTAGATTGACCCTTGAAGCTGGTCGAAAAGATCGTCGATGTGAGGTAATGGGTACCGGTTCTTGACGGTAACCTTATGAGTTCCTTGTAAACGATGCACATGCGGAAGGTCCCGTCCTTCTTCTTGACAAAAAGGACCGAAGCTCCCCTTGGCGAAGTACTGGGTTAGATAAATGCTTTTTCCAACAATTCCTGAAGTTGGGTAGACAGCTCTTGCAGCTCTGCTGGAGCTAAGCGGTACGGGGCCTTGGCGATAGGAGTCGCATGGCTCGCCAATTCGATTTCAAACTCTACTTGTCGATGTGGTGGAAGACCGGGTAACTCCTCTGGAAACACATCGGGAAAGTCACGGACGATGGGGATATCTTCAATCCGCTTCTCGTCCTTAGACTGCTCGGTGACCAGTCCGAGCAAAGCAAAAGAGTTCTTCTTTCGAAGATACTTCTGAGCTTGCATGTAAGAGATGATGTTCGTGACGACGCCTGCCTTCTCGCCTTGCATCGTCAAGACTTCGTCGTTAGAGAGCGGAATACGGATAGCTTTCTCGAAACAGAGAACTTCAGCTCGGACGCCGGATAGCCAGTCCATTCCGGCTGCCACATCAAAACTACCTAGAGTAGTTGTCATCAGATCAATGGTAAATGTGTGACCCACGAGTTTGAGTTGACAGCCGGTCACTAGATGAGTCACATCTATAGATTTACCATTGGTTAGTTCTATGACGTAAGGGGTCTTTAGGGGTTTAGGTATGAGATTTAGGTTCTTCCTAAAAGACTCAGATATTAAACTCTTATCCGCACCCGTATCAAAAAGTACTGTAGCAAAATGATCGTTAAGTGGAAACCTACTGGTGACCACATTCGAGTCGTTTCTGGCCTCCCCACGGCCTAGCGTGAATGCACGTCCTTTGGCACCTCCTGTGCCACCATTTCCATTGTTGCCATTGTTGTTGTTGTTGTTGTTATTATTGCCACCATTGTTGTTGTTGCGAAGTTGCGGGCAGTCTCGCTTGAAATGGGCAGTGCTGCTGCACTGGTAGCATCCCCGATTATTACCCTGCTGCTGACCCTGGGGCTGGTTCTGATTCTGTCGTGACATAATCTCCCCGCGACAATCCTTTGCCTCGTGTCCTGCTTTGCCACATCGTTGGCAACGATTTCCGGCGCAAGGGCCGTGATGATGGAGGTTACAACGATTACATTGCGGCTTCCGTCCTGCATAGCCTCTCGAGTTCTGGGTGTTGTTGGCAGACTGATTGTTGTGACCCCGATTGTTGTTCAAATTGTTGGACCGCTTCTGGTTTCCTTGTTGTAACTGGGCTGATGAAGACTGCCGAGCAGGTGAGTCTTCAAATTTCCTTTTGTTGTCAGGGACAATTTCAGTTGCACCCCTAGGTTGCAACTTCCTTTGCTCCACCGCCTTATCGGTGAGTTTATGTGCCAGCCTAATCGCTTGTTGCTCCGTCGTAGGGTTTGTGACAACCTAGAAATTTCTCATACTTTTGCGTACTATTGATAACTAAATCCTTGTGCATGGCACTTGGGAACTTCTTGTAACTTCGCGTATCATCATTAACGAACTAACTCTTTGTGCGTGGCACTCTAAACATGTACGCTACATTCTAAATCACGTTTACTCAATTTTCGGGACGAAAATTCTTTCAACATGGGGATAATGTGACATCCCGGTTTTTGGGATAACATAAACGCAACACTTGTCAAATAAAGTATATGCTAAGTATTAAACGTGTACGAGTTAATGAATACGTGATGTGTGTTTGTGTGATTGTGTTAGTTACAAAATATACATATATATAATAAATATGTACACGAACCAAACTGCGACACGAACCAACCCTAAACCCCTTGTGACTCTAGGAGTGAACCGAGTTCTAACCCAAACCTTAAACCCAAGTCTTCGGCCGCCAGATTTAAACCTTAAACCTTAAGCCATTCTCGGCCAAGTGCAAACCAAACCAAACCAACCCAAGTCCTTGGCCGCGAGATCAAGCCCAAACCCGAACCGAACCAACCCAAGTTCCTCGGCCACGAATTCAAACCCAAACCCTAACCCTCATCTCTCTTTGCGCTATATATACAAACCCACATGCATGATTCATTCACAACACAAAACCCTAAAAGTTAACAGCCGTCGGCAGCCCTTGATCACCTCCATTCGGTCGCGAGATCAGCCATTGTTCACCTCTACTCGATCACAAAACAGCCTACTCCATCATCATCTCTCGGTCGCGACAGCAAGCGGTTCATCTCATTCCTTCGGTTGTGATCTTGCTTGAACATCCGAATCCATTCTTGTCCAAGTCTCGGCTTACTTACCTAGTTATTAAAGGTTAGAATCCATCATATGTTACAAGATCATATTCGATTACATGTGTGTTGATTTTGTTGTTTTTTCGGATTGAATGATTGAATGAAACGATTGTGTTGTTTTCGGGTTATATATGTTTGAATCGGCTGATTTATCATTGTTACAAGTATGATTGTTTTCGGAACTTATAAGTTTGCCAAGTATGTTTGAATGAAAAGTTAGGCTAGCCGATTTGTTAATAATGTTTGCATTGGATGGTTGTTTGAAAATCTGAAATCATAAGCTTTGTTTGTTCATAAAAACTAGAGTTATGAACTAGGGTTTGCATGGATATGTTATTAGTATTGATCTATGACTAGGAAACCGGTTCTTGATCGCCTAGGTTAATCATATGAACGGCTGATACGAGTTATGATAATGATATGCTGAAACAGTTTGCTGAGTAATAGTTACAGCCGACTTCATCTGGCTGTAACTCGGTCATTAGTTGTCGAAAAACGGATTTTCTGATGTCTAGAACGTAGAGATTTGCATAACGAATCTAAGGGCGCTGGATTCATAATTTTCTGAAGTCGTTTGATATTTTTAAAGGGCCAAATAAGTTCAGTAACTAAAGCTGTGAAAATCCTGAAATTTTGTTAGTTGTTTATCGAGTTGGATTTTAAAATCAGTAGGGAGTTGAGTCATGAATTTTGTACAGAAACTAGGTATGGAAATTTCCGGGCAACTCCAACTGGAATTTTGTTAATTGGACGATCGGTGATTTTTAAATAAATTCTTTCGTGGACTGCAGTCAGAAAGTGATAAATCTGACTGCAGCCTAGTATATTAATATTTATGGTTAAATGGTAAAGATTTAGGACTTGGAAAATTTATATAAATTTCTACAATATAAATGGCACCTGCTGTAAAAATATTGGAATTTTTGGAACGTTGGAACTATTTTATAAAAATCCTAGAAAACAGCTGAATTATGAGTGTTAAGCTGAAATTTGATAACTTGTGATTGTGTGCACCAAATTGTTGCATGGATTGGATTATGTTCATGATAAGTTGCTTTGATCACTAGGTTCACATGAGGATACTTGCATGCATGTTTGAGTGTTAGATATGTTGTTAGTGTGTATCACTTTGTGCGTAAATTAAGTGTAGAATTTGTATTGGTGTGTTCACACACTGACGTGAAATCAATTGGTTTGTTAGGACGCAATTAGCGGTCCCATCCTTTACAACTTCTTTGCTACACTAACCGAGCAACAAAAGGTGAGTTCACGGCCCCTAACTTTATCTGGTTTTTAAACAACAGGGGGAGAAACATGTATACACTCTTCAAACGCAATCTCTTTACGTTATACGAAATTAACGTCACATAACTATTCGGTAACTAAGTTGATGTTAATGTAATGTTATGGTCACTAAGCAGCTTTATCACTTAAGTCCTCGTCAATCTCTCGGATCGTTAGTATTTGGTTTAATAGCGGGGGGAATTATAAGTAGTACTACTGGGCCCGACAAGCCCCATCCGAGCTAGTCGCGCTAGCCGACCGGGTATGGTCAATGGGTGAATAATTTGGCCTAACTTCGCCATGGTCAGTGATAGGCCTGGCAACACGGAGGCACAACAGTCAGCTTCGATCGCGAACTTTTACGTGACATGACTTTAGGCTAGCTACCTATATATGTTAACATTGAACTTAATTACGAAACAACTATATTATCCCGGGTTGAGGATAATGGAAACAACAACTTATTATTCCGGGTTGGAATAATGGAAACAACAACTATATTATCCCGGGTTGAGGATAATGGAAGCAACAACTTATTATTCCGGGATTGGATTATCCCGGGTTAGGGATAACGGGGGAAAACAAACTATAACCGAACAAACGAATTTATGAAAACCTGTGAACTCACTCATCTTTAATGTTGACACTTGTTTCTTTACATGTTTCTCAGGACGCTAGGAGCTCTAGGTGCATGCACATGCATTGAACGAGACATCTTTTATCGAGTCTTATTTACAAATATTGTTTTGGGTTTTTCATTTGTTTTGGCGTTTGTGTTGGCGCCCGCTTCACTACTTATTTATGCTTCCGCTCAACTTTAAAAACTAATGCTTCCGCTAAATATTGGTAACTAATCAAGACAATATAAAATCTACGACAAATAATTTTTGAAAACGTATTATTAAATCATATAGAGTCGTTCGACGTACTAGTGTTTCAGATTCTGGTTTGTTCACGTGCCTCGCGGTAAAACTCCGCAAGTGGAAATTGAGGGTGTGACAGGGTGGCTAGACAGTACCATGCCCTGGATCTCAGGGACCAGACCCCCAAGATAAAACTCATGTCGTTTAGCGATGGTGTTAGCCAAATCGGGACAAAGGAACACCAGATCATGATGTCTTGCCGTGTACGCTTCAATTTCTGACCCGACCATCTTGTGGTTCCACAACGCTTGTTCTAATTGTTGAACTCTGTCCCACGGACAATATTCCTCCTTGATTAGAGCTTTGAACTCGGTCCAGGTCATTGCGTTCGCCGCAGCAAGCCAACACGTTTGGACTTGTGCGTTCCACCAAGTTAATGCCCCATCTTCCAACATAGAGGCAGCATACTTGACCTTATTAGCTTCAAGGCAATTGCACATTGCAAAAACCAATTCAGACTTTTCGACCCAATGGACCAGTCCTATGGGTCCTTCAACTCCCGTGCACTTGCTCGGTTTCACATCCAAGAACATCTTGTAGGGGTTAAGACCCCCTCCTGAGGATAGAGGATAGGTAGTCAGCGAAAAAGTCTACTAGCCAAAGTATTAGATTTTTCATTGAAAATTTAATAATGGTTACCTGCTGGTGGGTTAGGAACACCTGCTAGAGCAGCATTCACGTGTTGTTGGATTAAAGCGGCCAATTCTTCAGCTGACATGTTGAGATTTCCGCGACGACCGGTTGCCATTTCAGATCTTCGCAAGACAACACAAACACACACCGATAAGTATATATCCAATATAGTTATCATATTCCACGCTTCAATGATCACACAATTTATGTCAACCCAACAAATTAAACAATCAAAAGGAACATTCGATTAAATAAATTGTAATGTCTCACAAAATACCAACCAAACATATCAGTTTAATTATAAAATTTCCAAGTTCACACATAAGTGGAAACAAACAAACTAAAGGAAACAAAACGGAGATTGGCGAGACGAGTTAGTCATCCATATCTCCTCTTCAGCGTTTTCCTGCCGTCTTCCTCTTCAGCGTTTTCAGCTTCAACAGTCGGGTCCTGTTCCGGCTCTTCTTCCTCCGGATTTTCCTCTGGATCCTCCTCTTCGTCTTCTACCGGCGCTGGAGGGGCCGGTGCTGGTGCAGGTACTGGGATAGGTGGTGCTTTGTTCTGCTACAGTTCGTGAATCCTCCAACTCGACTCAAGAACTCTGTCTTCGAGCCAGTCAGCCCTCAACTGCTCAGCAGAAGGTCCTTAGCTAAAATGCTTCGAACTCTCTTATTCTCATCTTACTCTTCCTCGAGCTCTTCAGTTTTACCAGTCAGCTGACGTATCAGCCATCCCTGTGCTTCGATAGTCTCTTGCATTCTCTCCAGTTGTTCCTGTTGTTTCCTTAGCACAGCTCTAAGTAGATCGTCTCCCACTCCTGAAGAGTTGACCGGTTTGACCGGTACAGCGGTGGTTGGACGGGAGGACGACTCCCCTCCAGAGCGAGTCTTTCATGGCAGCTGAGCGTGTCTCCACGCCACGAGGTGGTGAGGGTTCGACCATGGGTGCCTTCCCCGGCGCCCTTGATTGTCAAGATCTGTCGGATGATAATGATGACATAGCTTGGGTGGGGCTTGTCGGGCCCAGTAGTACTACTATAATTTCCCCACTATCTAACCCAATACTAACGATCCGAGAGTTGGTTGAGGACTTCCGTGATAAAGCTACTTAGTGACCATAACATACATTAACATTAACTTAGTTACCGAATAGTTAACGGTGTTAATTTCGCATAACGTAAAAGATTGAGTTGTAGAGCGTATACATGTTTCTCCCCCTGTTGTTCAAAACCGGATAAAATAGGGGCCGTGAACTCACCTTAAATTGCTTGGTTAGATAAACGCAAAAGAAGCAAAGGATGGAACCGCTAATCGCGTCCTAACATGTCAACCGATTCAACGTTAGTGTGTGAACAAACTGACACAAACCCTACGCATAACTAACACACAGTACGGCACATGTAATAACCAATTCGAAACCATAATCATGCATGAAAAGTATCACCATACAAAATAACGACCAAATCAACTTGTCATAAACACAGGATAACTCATACAACACTTAGATACACACAAACGCAAGTTATCATGTTTCAGCTTGTACACTCATAACTGGGCTGTTTTCAAGAATTTTTATAAAAATAGTTCCCATGCTCTAAAAATTCCAATCTTTTTACCAAGGGTGCCAATTAGTCTGTAACAATTTAGTGTAAAATTTTCAAATTCTAAATCTTTACCAATTATTTATAAGAATTTATATACCAGGCTGCAGTCAGATTCGTCGCTTTCTGACTGCAGTCCACGAGAAAAATCATTTAAAACTCATCGTTCATCCGATTAATGAAATTCCAGTGGGAGATTTTCGGAAACTCCCGTCTCCAGTTACTTAGAGATTTCGTGACCTAACCCCATACAGACTATGAGATTCGACTCGATAAACAACCTGCAAATTCTGTAGAATTTACGCTGCTTCAGCTGCTGCCCTAAATGGTCATTCAAAAATAGCAAACGACCTCAGAAAAATATGAATCCAGCGCCATTTGATGCATTTTTCAAAATACACGTTTAAGCTTTAGAAAATCCACTTTTCGATAAATAATGATAAGGTTACAGGCAACTGAAGTTGGCTGTAAATGTCAATCAGCCTACGATTTTAATACTCGAACACATCATCACAATGCTTAGTTGTATCGATTTATAGCAGGTTATTGTATCGGATATCATCTAATATATCAGTATTCATGCAAACCCTAAGCATATATCATGATCTTTATAGATAAAACGCAGCCTATGATTTTAATACTCGAACACATCATCACAACCGCAAGGATTCGCATATTCATCCGAACTAGTCATACACGACAACACTTTTCATAACAACAATCATACGAGCACATAAATCAATTCTAGAGAAGATCATCACATGAATCGTAAGAAAACCAAAAAACCTTAACCTTAAACGATGACAACTAGCGAACTGGGACAAGCTTGGATTCGATCCGAGGGATGTGGGCTGTTTGCGCTACCGAGAGGGGGGGTGCTTGCCGTCGCACACCACAAGGGAGTAGGTTTTAGGGTTTGTTATTTTTTTGAGCACCCCATGCATCATACGTATACATACATAGAGGCTAGGGGTGCGGTTTGTGCTATTCTTGGGCCGCAAGGGGGTGTGGGTGGCGGGTTAGGTTTGCTTGGTCGCGAAGTCGAAACGTTTCACAGGCTTGGTTCGGTTCGGTTTGGCTTATAAATAGAATTTACTAACTGATCATTATAATCTGATTAATAACTACACATAATATGACTAGGCAATTATTCATAAACGTCTAATAACACGTAGCACGTAATTCAGATACAACCCGTTAAAACTCCCAAACATCATGTATTCCATAAATACTAAAGTTAGCGTAGTTATTACGAGCGCGTAATTTAATTCTCTAAATTAAATTAGCGTAGGGATGAATAACAATAAAGTAGCGTTTTTAAAGTACCTGAAAAACCGGGATGTCACATTGGCTTTGCAACTATTTCCTTCAAATTTTCACCGTTCATGTAACACCTCTGAAATTTTTGTCAAATTATATGATGATATGTGTGAAGTTAACTCTCAATTATACCACATTGGTGGACGAGAGGGACTAATCTTGTAAAGGAATGAATGTGGAGGGACTATTTAAATCAACATGCTATTTTATTGGCCTCTAAGTGACTATTACAGACCGTAAGCCTTATGTGCTTAAGGACCGTAAGTATTTGATAATATTATAGCCGGAAGGCGGTTGCGGAACGTAAGCCTTTAGTGTCTACGGGTCGTAAGTAATTCAAAACCATGAGCGCGAAATAAGGCTTACGGACCATAAGCCTGAGGCCCTTACGGTTCGTAAGACTCTGTGTTTCATTTGCAGACTAAGGCAGTCTGCATTTACTTCCAAGTATTCCGCATTCTGCCACTTTTGCTTAGTTTCTAACACCCCACTACATACCTGGAGACACCTTAGAACAATCCCTAACACTTTTCATAATCCTACAACACCGCTTCAACTATAAATAGCAAACAATGTGTGCCTCATTCCTTGCTCATTCTCATATCTTTTTCTCTATTACTCTTGGAGTGTTTCCTGGCCAAAGGAAGCCTCCAAACAGAATTCTTATTCATATTGGGTCACTAGTAAGTGTTCCTTTGCAGTTCATTTCATTTATAGGCTAATTATTTAGCCGAAAATCAAGCGAATTAACTTTAACTTTGACTTCCAGTTAAGACCATTATGGTCCATCCATTGTTCGAATTGAACATGGCTACGCGGTCGTAATAAGGTATAATCCCCTGAGAGGGCACCTCCTGAAGATCACGTTAAGTTGGTCAAATGACGGGTCAAAGTTACAATAAAACAAAAGTCAAAAATAAGTTTTACAGAAAACTTATACATTGAGCTTATAAACATCTAAAATCATATTTTTGACATTATATCAGCTGCGATAACGTATTAGAACATATCTAAACCTATTCAGCCCGTCATTTCTAGTTTATTGCTCGGTTCGCAACCGAAAGTTATGCAGTTTGACTTCTTTTTTGACTTTTGATTCTGGCCCGAATTAGCCATGTTAGCTATTAGTTTGAAGTTGCATTATGATCATATTTATGTATAGGATAACTCTCTGAGGTTATACTATGTGATCAGAATCAATTGTCTAGTTTTATGCAAGTTCTTAGATTATGCAATAAAAACGCTAATTTTGCCCTTTTGTGCATAAATTGGTTTTAAATCATAATGAACATATAAAATGTAATACCTACTGATGTGGTAACTTAATAATCATGTTTTGGCATAATGAACTTGACAATGATTCATCCAATCACCCGATACCGCCTATGCGCGTATGGTTGACTTATGCAACTTAGTTTATATAAGTTATCCGAATTGGGTCAAATTCATTCATAATCAGAATCTATTGTTGTTTGCCCCATATTATACAAGTCTTAGTACTTGTGAGGGTTCAAACCACATTCTATCCGGTCACCGCTTAATCTAGCAAACCGTACCGTTTTCTTTATATTATAATTAACCGGTCTAAGTCATATGACTTGAATAAGACCCATTAACATTCGAATGGGTTATTATACCATTCACTCCAAATAAGCGCGTCCAGTAAATTGCAACCTTTTTAGTTGTTTTGTTTGAATGGTTGTGCTTATATTTATTTATCTTTGGATTTTAAATATTTAAGCAGGTAAATACTCTTAACCTATTTACCCTATACGGGCTTGGGATACAATATATTATTACCGCATGGTCGGGTATGGGATCAATAACCTATGTGTCAGGAATCCAAATAACCCTTTTTATTTCGTATTTCTTGATAAATTTAAACATTGGTGGTTAATACGTCCGTGTCCTGGATATCCTCTACTCATTTAATTGCAAATAGCCACGACCTAAGCACAGGGTGTAGGCACACACCTGACAGATGCTTTGCTATAATAAAATATTTTAACAACCCAATACGGGTTTACCCAATAAGGTTGTTAAAGTGGTGTGTCGGTTAATCATGATCCCAGCATAGTTTCCAGACCCTCTATGTATTGTCAAGCATTTAAAACTAATAACATGAGAAATAGTTTATTTCAAGTTATTTATGAAAATATATGTACCATTGTGTACATAAAATGATTTTGAAATATTTTCAAAATGTGTCGGTTATTTGTATTTACTAGTATAAACTGACGTATCTTCAAAAGACTAAGCGCAGGTTGCAAAGTAGGTAAATAGGCTGGAAGCTGCCCGGTAAATGCTTAAGTGGAATTTGCAACTCCATGGATGAAGGCTAGTAGTCTGTTTACATTATCCTCTTGGGTATTTATCAGATCCGCCTATGGATCTTTTATAAACTTTTGGTCTGTATTATATTTGCACATTGGGACATTTGTAATTTGTAACAGTATTTTATATCACACCCTGGTCGTAACGGAAGCGCAATCGTGTGACTATGAGGTAATCATTGCAACCAAAGGTGTAAACAAAAATAAATCAACAACGATGCCATATATGTTAAGTTGCAACCAAAGTTTACAAGTTTCTAAAATAAGTTACAAGGTTCAGACAAGTTCACGTATCCAAAGTATAGATTTTATTTACATTACACTTTAAACCAAAAGATTGTTTTCATCATAAAAGCATGTTGAGGTTTTAACCCCTTTATACCCATACGAGGTTGGGATATAAGAGACAAATCCTTCAAAAAGGCATTCATTGTCATGTTCCCACTTCCCGCAATCTTTCACCAGCTCAAGTTTTGTTACTTGAAATACATGTAAGTTTGAAAAGTCAACGTAAAGTTGGCGAGTTCATGTAGCTATTGTTTTCGTAAGAGATGTCTTGTTTGTAATCCATTAATGAAATCTTAGTATGTTATTAGCATTCATGGAGTTTAAGGATCTATCAGTGTGTAGCTAGCACCCTAACATATGTGCCATAAGTAAGTAACCAAACCGAGACAACTCTTAACATCACTTGGGATCACAAAAGCACTCCTAAAGGGGTAACAAACCAGGAGTGGAGCGCACCTCAAACTCCATAGATCTATACCTTTTGCACCTTGGTCACTAAGTGATCAATGGTTACTCTTGTCATCATTCTACTTACGCACCTGATCGTGTTATCATCTAAACCCATAGCTAACCTACCGTTTGTTATGACATGTATTTCCCCTTGATGGTTTAAAAACAAAACTTTGAAATAATTGAAAGGAGAGACATGAACTCACAGTTTTGCATTCCAAATGTCGACTAGTGAAATTCGAGTGTTCGTACACGTGTGTAACCTACATGTGTATTAACTTCATTAGACCCTTAGGTCTCGTCGGACCTCGTACAAGTTGTTCATCTTGAATTCTTGTTGTGTAGTTATTTATCGTATTAGAATAACTTTAATTTTATTATAGTGTTGGTAGTTCGTTTGTTCATTATTATTTATATACATATATTTCACAAATATATATATATATATTGTCACTATTAGATCCTGTGTGAACGAGCCTCGCCCTTCACATGTCCTCGTGCCTTACACGCGTGTCATTAGGCCAAGCACATGTCTTTATGTGATTGGGCCTAGCCCATGTAATTATGTGATTGGGCCTAGCCCATGTAATTATGTGATTGGGCCTAGCCCTTGTAATTATGTGATTGGGCCTAGCCCATGCCTTTATGTGATTGGGCCTAGCCCATGAAATTATGTCTTTGGGTTTAGCTCATGTATTAAGGAAATGGGCCTAGCCCAAAATTAATTACCCAAGTCCATATGTATATATATTCTTGCATTTTTATAATTTCCATAAGTGTTGTAGTTTATATGTATTCTATTATACTTATATAAAATCTCTTGGAAACTTTTATATATTTCAACTTTCCGGGTTTTGGTTATCGGTAATATATATTCGTTAAGCGTCTAAAACTATATTATTTTTAGACGTGTCATCGTAGTCATTTATTATATATACTTTCGCGTTGAAAGTCATCCAAGTGTTGTAGTAGCTCTTCATGTTGCTGATATGTTCGTTGATCGAGGGTTAAATGGTGTATTGTATAATTTTGACCATTGTCCGAATAGACCGCTCGTCCGATCATTTGTTTCAAGAATTGTGTAAAAGTGTATGTGTTCATGT
This sequence comes from Scalesia atractyloides, assembly GCA_947069175.1. Lineage (NCBI taxonomy): Eukaryota > Viridiplantae > Streptophyta > Magnoliopsida > Asterales > Asteraceae > Scalesia > Scalesia atractyloides. The sequence goes on along the minus strand of CAMTDV010000001.1, from coordinate 47,063,515 downwards.
AATTTATACTTGGTAACTCTCAAGTATTTGGTGTGTTGTATTAGTTGGGTATTTTGTATTGTATACCTATACTTTCTAAATACATACACATGTATTTTACTCATTCAATTATGATGGTGACAAAGTATATACATATATCTTTATTCCCAAAATATATATATATATATATATATATATGTAATAAAAATACTCATTTTTAACTTGTAAAAATATATATAAGTATTTATTAAATCCTTGGAAGGTTAGGGTTTAACCCTTGTCATTAAAACTTCCTTAATGACGGTTTAGGTCAATAATCACATTTAGCCCCGTTTATCAACCTGTTAATTTACTTTAATCACATTAGATTTTTAGAAAATTTCTCCATAGTTTCGTTTTCCACGTATCAAAACGTATTTAAACCACTTTTCAATTTTCCAAATCATCACAATTCATGAAAGTCATTAAAACTCATTTTTCAAGTAGTGTGCACCTAACTTTTTTTCAACATTTCATGAGCTTTTATACATGTATTTTTATACTTTAAAGCCTCTAAAAATTCCATATCTTTTAAGATTATCAAAACACCAAGATTTTCATGGACAACTTGTATAACCATTTTTATATAACTTTGTTTTATATAAAAATCAACTTTACTAGCTTTCAAGATCCAAGTTACAAGTCTCATATTGTATCATACTTTTAGAAACAATATCAAGACTATGTATATTCAAAGCTCATAAACTTGAAGATGATGATCTTACATGATTTAAACATATACTTGTTGTTTTAATCACATTTTTAAGCTTAATATATTAAGATCATCACTCTTGTAAAATACTACAACAAATAAACAACATGATTATCATAAATCACATATTTTTATCTTGTTATTTCTTGTTATATTTCAGGGTTTTGGATGATTTCTTTCAAGATGTTCAAGATGAAGTTTACTTGTACTTTTGAAATCTACATATTATAAGAACTTGAAATATTAAACAAGTGAACTTACTACTAGCTCTTAGGCTAGGAGTGATTCAAGATTAAGATGGTGGTGAGAAAATAAAGATCAAGATGATGACAAAGCTCCAAAGAAAACCCTAATGCTTCTCCTTCCTTGCTAGCCACATAAATGGCCTTGTAATGGCTTGAAAGTAAGGATAATATGGTGTTAGTGGTGGTGATGGGCCGAAAATAAGAGAGAGACTAGAGGAGTTCTTGGTAATTTTTTTTTGTGAAATAAAAATGTTGAAGGAAAGAATCATGATGCTATAATTATATAATCTTTTAAGTTCAATACTCAATCTTCATTTTTCATACTCAAATCTTCACATTTTCAACACAAATCAAGTGGGTGGGTGGGGGCCCATAGGGGGGTAAAGTGTAAATATTTTTATAAAATATCTTTTGTAAAATATGACATGTGATGAATTTATTAATCTTTGTTGATATTTTGGTCATTAAATTAAACTTGGTTAATTAGAGGGTTAAAGGTAGTTTAGGATGTTAAGTAATACTAACTTGTTCACTTGACTAGTTGGTATTTATTTTGGATGGTAAAAATAGCACTAGTTCGCCATCGGTTCAATACCGGTTGGTAGATATTATTTAGTACCAGAAGCTTTGGTTTTAGTTTACCTTAAGTGTTATGGCCTTTATTTAGGATACTTCCGACATAAAAATATGGTTAACTAGCTCACTAGTCTAGTAGATGTTGAGTTTAAGTGGTAGAAACACCTTTCGTTTCGTTAACCGTTCGATAATGGCACTTTTATATTATACTGACGGACAATTCCGCAAGTTGAAATCCGCAATCTAGAGATGTATGAAGGCCCGTATAGAACTTAACTAGCTCTATAGATTAATGTATACGACTATTGGGTATTGAAATTTTCGTCGGTTCGACAATTGGTCTCTTCCCGATCAAGTAGTGCATTGCTTGTGGTAATACCGGAAACGATGTCTTTTAGATATTTTTGATAACTTCATATTGTTTAAGGTGTTTGTCATTATTTTGTTATAATTCTGGAGTCCTAGAAATGCCGAATTAGTGGTGCGGACGAATGCAATTGTTATGTTTATATCAGAAACGGACAATTTTGAAATTTAAACGTTAAACCGGAAAGTTATGTATTATTGCAAGATGTGTTCCCACATTAGTGTTTGTCATGTATATATGGACACAGTTAGGTCATTCGTATGCTGTTATTCATCATTCTGTTTCGTTTCAGCAATTTTGCTGACATGAACAGTGTACCCGTGAATAGTGGGCCCAACACTTTCTACGAACACTTTTAGAACATAGTTTGATTTTTTTCGCGACGTGACGGAAATCAATGTATGTTATAGCATGTTTCTCTTGTCCTAATACTTGTTATATGATGTACGACTCAGTTACGTAATGAAATTATGATTAAATGCATGAGATTATGTAACGAAAATAGTGATTAGATTGTTAGGATGTGACAGGTTGGAATCAGAGCCAACATTTGAGTGAATTAAACACTAGGCTTTTGTGTTTAATCTCATATATCACAATAACATAACCCTTAGACTTGCTCGAGTCTAGGCATTGACCTAGGATCACTCATATCTATATTAAGTTATTGCTATTGTTTTTTATATTTAACAGGTAATATGTCGCCAAGAATTCGAGGACGAGGATAAGGTCCAATGCAGGGAGGACCATCTAGACAAATGCCATCACAATCCCATAGTTTTGACCACCCACAATACTCGAACGAGTCTCACTCGTCGCAGCCTGCGAGACATTCTATTTCACACCATTCCTCCCACTCTAATCATTCACACTATGCATCTCATTCTCACCACTCACACCATTCTTATCACTCCCGATCACATTCTCATTATTTGACCCTAACCAGTTTATAAACACACCACCTGTTAGTCAAAACCAACCGGATGTCAATTCTGACTCAGAAATGCCACCATCAGGATCCCATATTCATCCGACTGAGTTGTTAAGTGACACGACATCCTATGTAGGATCTCCATACAAGGGTCCCAATGAATGAGACCAATATTTTAATCAATTTACCTTTGTTAATACACCTCCATCCACCGCCACAAGAGGACGAGGGAACGGAGCCCACAGAGAAACTGCAACGACCACCACAATCGAGGAAGCCTCGTGATGCCCGTATGTCGATACGTGTAGGGCAATGGTTGGGTTCGTTTCCACCTTTGCCTCCAACTTATCCTACTATCCAAGAGGACCCACAAATGGGTGGACCCTCTAATACTGAACTAGTTATTGAACCATCTCAACAACCACCTTTGGGTTTTGATAACCCCATTCCTATATATCAAGATATGATACTTTATATTCGAAAGCATCTATGGATTGTAGTTATGAAGATCCATCATACAACCTATATCTTCAGGCGGTTGTTAATAATGCACTTTATGCATCACCATTTCCTCCCGTTTATCTAAATACTAGATATCCCAATTATGGGTATCAGTATCATGTTACTCCTCTACCACAACCACCGCAACAACTCGAGGATATTAATCAGCCTTGGAGCGAGCGGAGTAGATTCAACGTCAAGCTAAAAAGAATGAAAGGAAAACAAGCATGATCTTCAAGAAGCTTTCCAAGATAATCAAAGGAAAGAAGGATGAATGAAGATTTGTTATTTATCTTTTATTGTATTGAACTTTAAAATTTTAAAAGTTCATGTTGGACATTTCATTGTATTTCATTTTCAACAGTCCATATATGGACTAAGTTTGTAATTTCCTTTCAAAAGTCCCTATGTGGACAAGTATTATAATTTCTTAAAAGTTCCTATGAGGACTCGTATCACAATTCCCTATCTCAAATGATAATTATGAAATAATATTATATGTGTTCATTTCATTTTTTAAGCAATCATCTCGATTTCAATTCGAACTTTATCAATCTGCTTAAAAGTTTCAACAAGATCTTCTAATGGTTTGATCAACCCATATGGCAAGCCTACATAATTGGCAATGATAAAATGGCAGTGTGACAATGAGGAATCACATTGACCAAAGAGATGGAGGGCATATGCCCAAACCATATTTCCATGGTTTAATGAGACTACGGATAATGATATGTATATATATACATATATATATATACATCATACCATAAAGACGTTTAATTCTATATTAACATTCATTGTAATGTTAGTATTTCTTGCAATGTAGAAATGAGGAATCACATTTACCAAAAAGTTGAAGGACATATGTCTAAGCCTTATCGCCTATATGATCGAATGAGATCTTGACTAATGATATCATCAAAATATATGATCATTATATTTTGACATTCAATGTAATGTTAAAATGATTTGCCTATGAGCTATATTTTATTGTCCATTGAGACAATGATGGCTGTGACCATATGAGCACACTGTCCAAAAGGTGGAGGATATATATCCAAACCTTACAGCCATTATGATCAATTAAAATCTCGGCTAATATCATTATCAATTCATCAAATTTGGAGACCATTTCTATTCAAATGTATCATTAATCTATTCAATTATTGGCATAGTCCGAAATTTCTATAGATGGCGGACCAGAATTCTGGAGGAGCCATAGATGGGCGTGGAAACATTGGACACGCTACCTGTGAGGGCGAAGGAAATAGGCAAAGCCATGGAAAATTTCATGGACAATTTTAAAAGATCTGGTTCGACCCATCTGAAGTCCCAGTCAATCCTACATCTTTCTACACAAAAATTTGAAAGCTCACATTACTACTCAAATGAGAGGAGTGAACTTAAGTAAGATGTCAAGGAGAAAACCCGGTCTATTAAAGACAGGTGCACATACAAATATTTTGTATCTTCCAAACCTCAAAATTTCACAAGGGAGAAGGGAGCCATCGATGCCATGAAGTGGCTCGATAAGATGGAGACAGTTGTTGATATTAGCAGATGTGCTGATAAGGATATTGTCAAGTATGTATCTCAGTCATTTATGGGTGATGCCTTAACATGGCAGAAAGCCATGATCCAATCTACAGCGAAAGTGTCCATGTATATGAAGTGGTCCAAGTTTGTAAGGCTGATCAAGGAAACTTATTGTCCTCCACATGAAGTGGAGAATGTGGAGTCTGATTTCTTGACTCTCACTGTGAAGAATCTAGATTGTTGGAAATATGTGCCCGACAACAATTCATTATCCAGATTGGTTCCTTATCTGATCACTGCCGAGTCTAAACGCATTACGCAGGTTATTGGTGGGTTAGCACCAGAGATTAAGGGTATGGTTAAAGCATCCAAGCCCGCTACTTTTAGATCTGCTGTAGATCTATCTCTTTCACTAACTTAGGATGAAGTTAGGTTAAAGTCAGTCAATACTGAGACTAACAGGAAAAGGAAGCGTGATGATGATCACTTCCAAAAACCAAGAAGGGCAAATTTGGGTTCAATAAGAACCAGCAGAGGTCGGATGAAGATCTATTTGTAAGACTTGTGGGAGATGACACTTGGGACAATGTCGGATAGATCAAAAACCTAAGTAGTGTGGTATCTACAAGAAGACTAGTCATCAGTCTCGTTAATGTAGGGACTTAAAGAATGACGTATGCTTCAGATGTGTGTGAAAAAGGCCACATAAAGACCAACTACACTAAACACGCTAGAGCTTTCCAGCTAACTACAAAAGAAGCAGTTAATGATGAGAACGTCATTACGGGTACGTTTCTCATAAATGATGCATCTACTAGAGTTCTGTTTGATTCTAGAGCTGATAAGACCTTTGTTGATCATAAATTTAGTGAAATTTTAAACCTACCCTAAGACCATTAGATATTACTTATGAGGTTGAGATGGCAGACGATGGTATAAAAACCGCTTCTAATATTCTAGATGAATGTGTTATATCCAATAAGAATCATTTAATTCCTATCAATCTTCTTCCAATGTATTTGGCGGGGTTTGATATAGTCTTAGACGTTGATTGGTTAGGTCATAACCAAGCCCGTATTGACGGTGACGAGAAACTTATCGAAATTAAATCCCCATCCGATTCACAAGTTCATTCAAATGTGGTTAGGTGACCTGTATCCCAGAAAGAATTCCCAAGTGATTCGAGTGTTGTGTAAAAGGATGGTGTTTGACTTGTTTTATAAAAGGGATTTTATTTTTTCAAAAATTCTAGTTTTAGAAAACTTTATGTACCAGACATTTACATGCATTCGAATTCATCGTACCTTATTGAAAACCAATTTTCAAGGTTCTTTTAATAAAACCCATTTTATTATAAAATCATTAATTTTTAATAAAACAATTTTATTAACCACTTTAATGATTTTTAAAGAACCAATTTTAAGCTTGTTATGGATTATAAGTTATTAAGCATGCATATCCAAATATCATCTAAACAACCATAATAAAACAACCATACAAGCATAACAAACAAAATAGGTGCATAACCATAGCCAACTATTTTTGGCAACACTTGTTAGCCGAAACAAGTGTGCCAAAAAGTTCCTTCCTAAAGGGTGAATATTGACACAAGAAATGCATCGTTGAACTCCCACTTGAACCCGTATCCAAATGTTTCAAGTATTCCTTTTGTGTTGCGATTTATTCACTTTCTTTGGGCTTACCAATGGACTTTATATTCAGCTCCAAACTCCTTTGGGCCTCAAAAATGTGTTTTGATTAGTGGGCTAAAATCCCGTTAAGAACCATGAGGTTCTTTATGCCTAAAATTGGCCAAAATCAAAACGCATTTTGTGTGCATCTTCTTTTACAATGAAGTATCCTAATACATGTTTCTAGTAAAATAAAATGCACCTAATCTATTTATTTACATACCAAATGAAAATAAATAAATTACAACTTTACAAATGGAAGAACAAAGATAATTAATTATTACAACCCATAGAAATAATTAATAAATCACAAAACAATCATTCAATATATTTAAACACAAGGTCATGGCTAGGTTATGAACACTAAAAAATATATATCCACAAATATATTTAAATTCAAGAGCAAAAATGGTTTCCTTTTTGTAACCCAATTTTCGGCCAAGTAAAAAACCGAAAAGATGGGTTTTTGTCCAAACAAACAAATCATCCAAATTATATAATTTTTCAAGATAATTTTATGCATGTATAATAAACATCTTGAAAAACAAAAGGATAACCATGATTAAAATTTTCGGCCACAGGGTTTCCACAAACCCAAAATTCCAAAATTTTTAAATCCATTGAAGCATGCATTCATATAAGCGGCTCTGATACCACTGTTGGGGTTTTAGACATGTTTATCAAATTTATTTTATCCGTAAAATAAAAACACAGCGGAATAATTATTTAAAACATGTTACTTACAAGATATAAAACCCATTTTATATGTAAAACCAAAACTCGGATCCATATAGGAACATTCATGCTATCAAAATACAATCATAGGGTGTTTAGAACACTATCTTACAATGAACAAGTAGGTGAAGAGATGATACTTCTTGAATGGTAATCTTCTAAGTAGAAGACCTCAAGCTTGTATACCCCAAGCTTTCCAACAATCACCTTGATTATGCTAGGATTGCTACACTTATGAACTCACTTGAAACACTCTTGGATAAAACCCTTTTGGCCGAAAATTTAGAGCTTAAAAAAGGTGTTCTTCTACTTGAAAATGTGTACTAAAATTATATAAGAGAATTCACCAAATCTTGTAGGATCTTGTGTTGGATTATGTGATTGTTGCATGAAGTTTCATTGGTAGAAAATCCACCTTGGGAGGCCCAAAGTGGACGACCACAAAGGCCTTTTCCAACAAAGGTTTTTCAATTTCATTTTTAAAATAAGTCTTACATTTATTTTATAACCTTTTATAAAATTATAACATCACATGTTATAAGACTTATGCAACATATCACAATTATTTATAATGTTACTTAACCCATTAAATAACAATATAAAATATTCTCTCAAAATAAATTATCCATATAATTTATTAGTTTCTCAAGTGCAATTATTTAGAAAACCAATTCCTAAATATTCTAAGTGTTAATATTTATTTGTTTGATCATATCGTAAATAAATATTATAAGTGTTTATCTAGCTTGTTATCGGGTATGACCCGACTTGGATCATAACGTACTAGCCACATCAATTTAATATGTGTCTTGGGCATACCGATTCCAACATCAAAATGCAAAGAGGCGAACTTGGCAATAACTAGAAATGAAAAAGAATTCAAATTTGTAATAGAAACCCATAAGAAAAGTGTTTCTGAACTGACAAAAACTGTTTTGGATAAACAGACAGGAATTAATAACTACATTAATCTCCTAGAAGAAACAAAGAAAGAGTTAGCCATCGCCAAATGCGAATATGATTCGATCAAACGCAATTGGAAAGTTATTCTAGCTCCCAATATGTGCTTGATCATATCATTGAAGTTCAAAAACTAAAGGGAGATGCTCAATGCATAGGGTATAAGTCGTGTCCACCCCTAATGAAACACAACTATACCAAAATGCCTGATGAAGAGCAGATGCCTCGTTTTGAACCCTCTGTACCTTTGAATCCTAAGGAATTCGCAGCAGGGTTAGGGTGCAAACTAGGCAATTCCTCTCAAGAACCAAGCAAGCCAGAAAGTTCATCATCTGATGAAGAAGAGGATGATACATCAGATGATGAATAAAGAAATGATGATCAAGATTAGCTTCTTGATGAAAGGAAAAGAGTAGAATCGTCTCCTACTAATCTGTTGAGAATCCATAGACTGTTCCTAAGAAATATGTGAATACAAGTGTGTCTACACAAGAAGTAGATAATGTGTTATATACCTTCGTTGGAGATAAGAAAATATATTCAAACAAAGATTTTCCAATTAAAAACGTAAATCCAATCTCTATAGATCATGTTTTTGAAAAGTCAACAACCAAACCTGTAGAAAAGAAAGGGCCGACCAAATCACAACCATTATCCGCTTCAAAAGAAAAACAATGGAAGCGAGTTGAAACGTCTACAGTTTCTCAACCGAAGGTTGAAGCAAAAGGCTCTCACTGCCACAAAAATGCCAAAACTGTTAAATTTGAGAGTTCTAAAGGTACCAATAAAGTCGAAACTTTTCAAAGAAAATCTAATGTTGATTTTGTAAAGAAAGTTAGGATTTTGAAAAGAAATAGTCAAAACAATTACACCCAACACACTAATGGATGTAATGAAAATAAACCCAGTACCTCAGGATCCACAAGTTCAACGTCAGGCCGAGAAACACGATCTCCTTGTTTTGTTGAAAGGAGAACATGTTTAAAATGTGGAGAATTTGGCCACATTTTAATGTATTGTCAAAATCCATCAAAATCAAGATGTATAGAGAAAACCCCTCATGAACCAACTTACAGAGGTAAATCTGTTTCTCCGACTCAAGATAAACGAATCATTAAGGATCAAAAAGAGAAACAAAAAACGTAAACAAGAAAAAGCAGTTGAGAAAGCTTTAAAATCGGTTTCTTCAAAAAAGGATAAAAGATATTCAAAGTCAATAAAACCAGACACTGTTAAAACTATAAATAATAGTAAATCTTGTATTAAACAAGGATCTTGGAAACAGAAGACTGGGAATGGTTCAAAAGGAGTTTCTCACTTTGTTAATCATCAAGAAATTGAGATTACATTTCTCGATGATAAGGGGCGAGCCAAGATCACTAAGGCTTGGGTCCCCATCTCAAACTAATCTTGTTTTTGCATGTGCAGGGTGTTCCAGGAGGGATTGTAACCAGTCATTGGAATGTTGACAGTGGAGCATCAAGGCACATGACGGGCGACTTGCGGCTACTATATGATGTGAAAAGTATTACGGGTGGTTATGTTGCTTTTGCTGGTGACAAAGGTGGATACATCACTGGAAAAGGAATGGTCTCCAATGGTGTTGTGAGCTTCGACAATATCAATTAAGTGCGGCAAATTGATCACAATCTTCTTAGCGTTTCTCAAATCTGCGACAAGAAGTTCACGGTACATTTTGATGATGTCGGAAGTTGTGTGCTGAAGCCTGGATTCAAGATCCCAAAGGAATGGATTCTCCTATCGGCTCAAAGAATTAATGATTTGTACATTCTTGATATGAGCCAAGCTATTACAACATCTGCACAAGTCACATGTTTTGTTTCTAAAGCCACCGAGAAGGAATCAATCTCCTGGCATAGACGTATGGGACACATTCACCTGAGGAAAATGAACTATTTGGTGAATAACAATTTAGTGAATGGTGTACAAGTGAAGAACTTTCATCTTCAAGACGTTTGTGTATCATGCCAGAAAGGGAAGCAAGCGAGAAAATTCCATCCCGTGCAGAAGATCAACACAGTAAATATGCCACTGGAATGTCTTCATATGGACCTCTTTGGACCTATGAAACACAAGACAACCTTTGGTGATTCTTATTGTCTGGTAGTTATTGATGACTATTCAAGATTCTCATGGGTAAACATGCTGGCGCACAAGAGTGAAGTTCCTACTATCCTCAACAATCTCCTGACTCTGTTGGAAAATATGTATAATCTGAAGGTAAGGAGAATCAGAAGCGACAATGGGTCGGAATTCAAGAATCAAGTTATGGATGAGTACTATTCCTCAAAGGGTATTCTGCATGAGTACAGTTCTCGATATACTCCACAACCAAATGGCATCGCTGAGAGGAAAAATCGAATTCTTATTGAAACTGCAAGAACCATGTTAGTAGAATCAGAACTTTATATTCAATTTTGGGGAGAAGTTGTTGCTACTGCGTGCTACACGAGAATAGAGTTCTAACGGTGAAGAGACATGGGAAGAAATGCTTTGAGTTGTTACATAAAAGGAAACCAGATGTTTCTTTCTTAGAATCTTTTGGAGCTCCATGCACTATGATCGACCCACATGGAAAGTTTGGTCCCAAAGCTATCGAAGGTTTTTTTCTTGGATATGCTACTCTGAATTTCAGAGATATACAGAAGCGGTTAGAGCTCCGGGTGCTCCTTGGATGTTCTACTACGATGGGTTGTTTGACTCCTTTAATCTGCCAACTTTTGATGATGCAACAACTACTGCTCAGATGCTTTTGGAAAGTGATAGAGCAGTAGACTCATCATTGGTTTGACCAATTATTGTTAACCCTCAAGTGTCGACTTCGGTTAACAATCTTGTTCAAAATGAGGAATTTGAAGACGCTACGGATTATAATGTTTCATCAGAAGAAGATGCGTTTCATGATGCAAATGAAGCTACCTCTGGTGCTGTTCCTGGATTTTCAAATGATACGTCAAATATTTAACTTCAAGGAACGATTGAAGGTCAAGCATCTACAACGTTATCAAATCCAGCTCTCGATTTAACTGTTGATCTGAATATCAACAATTTGGGTATAAATTCTCGAGTTCCTAATGTGCCAGAAACTCGAATTCATAATATCCATCCTCAGTGGAAAATTATTGGAGATGTCCAGAGTGGTGTGTAGACTTGTAATCAGCTGCGAAACAACCAGAATGCTGGATTGTATTCGGAAATCAGAGAATAAGGGGAGCAGAATGATTGGTCTTTTCCCTGCTATGTGTGCCAAGTAGAACCAAAATCTTGGAAGGAGGCAATGAAAGAAGACTCTTGGGTTGAAGCCATACAGGAAGAACTCAGCAGTTTCAGAAGTTAGGCGTCTGGAAATTGGTTGACAGGCCTGACGGCTACAAGAAGATTGGTACACGATGGGTGTACAAGTGCAAGAAGGATGACCGAGGTGTTGTTGTGAGAAACAAAGCGCGATTGGTTGTTCAAGGTTTTAATCAGGTCGAAGGTATCGATTCAATGAAGTTTATGCACCGGTTGCACGACTTGAGGCCATAAGAATCTTTTTGGCTTATTCGTCCTTCAAGAAGTTCACCGTTTATCAGATGTATGTGAAGAATGCATTTCTTCATGGTGTAGTAGAAGAGGAAGTATATGTTGAGCAACCGCCAGGTTTTGAAGATCCACTCCATCCTAACAAGGTTTGGCTTCTCAACAAGGTATTATATGGTCTTCATCAAGCTCCGAGGGCTTGGTATGAAATGTTGTCTACCTATTTGTCGAAGAATGGTTTTCGACGAGGCCTGATCGACTGTGCTCTCTTCATCAAGGAAAGAGACGAGGACTTGCTGCTAGTACAAGTTTATGTTGATGATATTATATTTGGGTCTACTAACACTCGAATGTGCATAGAATTCGAATAGGTTATGTAGGCGAAGTTCGAGATGAGCGCTATGGGAGAAATGCATTTCTTTCTAGGTTTGCAGGTTCAGCAATCAAAGGAAGGGATTTTTATCCATCAAACCAAGTACGTCAGAGATATTCTCAAGCGATTTCAGATGGATGACTCAAAGCCTTTGGGAACTCCATTAGCTCAAAATCATGGGCTTACTCCAGACAGAATGGGTGAACATGTAGAACCATCTCTCTATCGTGCAATGATCGGATCTCTCATGTATCTTACTGCCTCAAGACCTGACATAATATACCCAACATGTCTTCTGGCGAGCTATAAGTCTAGTCCGAAGGTTTCTCATTTGATGGCTGTGAAAAGGATCTTTCATTATTTGAAGGGATGCCCTAACACTGGTCTATGGTACCCTAAGGATGATGACTTTGATCGACAGCATTCAGTGATTCTGATCATGGGGATGTAAAATCGATGCAAAATCAACAACAACAGGATGTCAGTTCTTGGGAAATCGCCTAGTCACATGGCAATGCAAAAAGCAGACTTGTGTAGCTACATCAACATGTGAGGCTGGGTATATTTCAACTTCTAGCTGCTGCTCTCAAGTTCTATGGATTCAACAGCAAATGCGCGACTATGGTTTTGAATTTCTTACTTCTCCTATTTTTGTTGATAATGAAGCTCCTTACAGATCACTCGGAATCCTGTACAGCATTCAAAAACAAAATACATTGAGATTAAGTATCATTTCATACGTCATTGTTATGAAAAGAGACTTACCGATGTTGTTAAAATCCACACTGATCATCAACGTGCCGACCTTTTTACCAAAGGCTTTGATAAATCACGTTTTGATTATCTACTTTTGGTCCAGGGCATCAAGGTAAAGCCTGAGTAACTCAACCATGGTTATCTATTTTTTGTATATCCTTTTCTAAAAATCTAAAACTACATAAAGATTTTCAGTTTTATATTTTAGGGGGAGTAAATTTCAAGAAAATACAAAAATATGTCCTTATTTATCTACCTTCCTTGTTTAAGGGGGAGAAAATTTTAGAAAAATACAAAAACAACAGAAAAATAAAAAATGAGTTTCTTGGATAAGCTAAAGATGATGAAATTCACCTGTAAATCTGTCATAAATGGTTAAAAGCATAGAAAGAAAATTCATAAGTAGCTTTGCTAATGATGTATCGGTAGGCTCACAATCAGACTAAAATGTGTAGGTTGATATAAACTTAATAGACAGAACGCTAGGTAGGAACCATTCATTGGCATATGGTCTTGGTACCGAAAGTTCGTTTGATAGAGTGCCGAGGTTCTGAGATATACGGTCTTTATGCTGGCTTATCATCTGGGTATCATGGGTTGAATCTTTTGCCGAAAAATAACAGTGGCGCAAGTCTAGAACTTCCATGATATCATACATACGTATACATACTGCATTCGACCATCAAATAAGTGATAAAAAATATCACATCCCCGAAATAAGTGATAAAATGTCACAGCTTTATGCGGGAGCTAAGTTCGTCTCTTTGTCGGTACGATGGTACAAACTGGTTCACGGACTTACTCCTGTGCCCTGCATGCATATGAAAATCAAGTTTCTCATCAATAAGTGATTAAATCACAAAGGCCTTGTTTTCAATCAGAATAAGTGAGTATCTCACATCATTCATATACGTCAAAACAGATGATAAAGCAGTATACTCACCGGTAAGATTTTCTCTCGTGCATATCTTGATACGGGAATGTGTCGTCATGTGGTTGAACACCGGTTAGTAAGTATAAATCCATACCTTAATCATATCTCCTAATTATGATTACATCTGATAAGTCTGACCTTACGTGGACAATAATACCGATAATCATAGTTAAATACTTATCTGTTTAATTTCGAAAACCTAAATCCGTTTTTGACAAAGATTAAAATGCTGGTATGATTCCTTTACCTTGAAACTCGAAACAGATTGTAGTTTATCTGTATATTTTGATTTTAAGTCTAATTTACTTAGTTGCTTATGTAATTACTTTTTGAAAGTCAGCCAAAGTTGATACTCGAAAGTTTTCTACCAAGATACGCTAGAAAACCAATGATATTGCAACTTCATAAAGTAATATCTTGCAAAAAGTAATCCATCAAAGAAAACCAAAATCTGAAATTCGTTTGAGTGTGTGTATCTCATAACGGATGAACCTAGTCATTTAATTTTACTTGGTCACTTGTTTTTCTCAAATCTGCTGGTGGAATTCATACGAGTGTGTGTATCTCGTTTAGGGAATACAATCATACGAAGAAATTATGATAAGTCTTTCATGTGTATTCCCTAAGAAAATTGTGTTCTAACTATATTTGTCTATTGAGTACAGATTGATACAAAAGAACATGAACAAAGACCAGCAATGAAAAAATCTGACAAGTCAGAAAAGGAAGCAACAAAGATTTGAAGTCTCTTTGAAGTTCGAAGACCTGATGCTCTAATCATTGGATAGCAGATCTATCAATGGAAAACAGATCTTCAGTTGAGCATCAAGGCAGAACGACGGGCGACTTTCGGCTCCTATATGATGTGAAAAGTATTAGGGGTGGTTATGTTGCTTTTGCTGGTGACAAAGGTGGAGACATCACTGGAGAAGGAACGGTCTCCAATGGTGTTGTGAGCTTCGACAAGATCAATTATGTGCGGCAAATTGATCACAATCTTCTTAGCGTTTCTCAAATCTACGACAAGAAGTTCACGGTACATTTTGATGATGCTGGATGTTATGTGCTGAAGCATGGATTCAAGATCCCCAAGGAATGGATTCTCCTATTGGCTCAAAGAATTAATAATTTGTACATTCTTGGTATGAGCCAAGCTATTTCAACATCTGCACAAGTCACATGTTTTGTCTCTAAAGCCACCGAGAAGGAATCAATCTCCTGGCACAAACGTATGGGACACATTCACCTGAGAAAAATGAACTATTTGGTGAAGAACAATTTAGTGAATGGTGTACCAGTGAAGAACTTTCATCTTCAAGACGTTTGTGTATCATGCCAGAAAGGGAAGCAAGCGGGAAAATCCCATCCCGTGAAGACGATCAACACAGTAATATGCCACTGGAACGTCTTCATATGGACCTCTTTGGACCTATGAAACACAAGACAACCTTTGGTGATTCTTATTGTGTGGTAGTTACTGATGACTCTCCCAGATTCTCATGGGTAAACATGCTGGCGCACAAGAGTGAAGTTCCTACTATCCACAAGAATCTCCTTACTCTGTTGGAAAATCTGTATAATCTAAAGGTAAGGAGAATCAGAAGCGACAATGGCACGAAATTCAAGAATCAAGTTATGGATGAGTACTGTTCTTCAAAGGGTATTCTGCATGAGTACAGTTCTCGATATACTCCACAACCAAATGGCATCGCTGAGAGGAAAAATCGAATTCTTATTGAAACTGCAAGAACCATGTTAGTAGAATCAGAACTTCATATTCAATTTTGGGGAGAAGTTGTTGCTACTGCGTACTACACGATGAATAGAGTTCTAACAGTGAAGAGACATGGGAAGACATGCTTTGAGTTGTTACATAAAAGGAAACTAGATATTTCTTTCTTAGAACCTTTTGGAGCTCCATGCACTATGATCGACCCACATGGAAAGTTTGGTCCCAAGGCTATCGAAGGTTTCTTTCTTGGATATGCTACTCCGAATTTCCGGGTGTGGAAGTTGTCTCCGAAGAAGATTGAAGAATGGGGTGAAGTCAAGGTTCAGAGATATACATAAGCGGTTAGAGCTCCGGGTGCTCCTTGGATGTTCTACTACGATGGGCTGTTTGACTCCTTTAATCTGCCAACTTTTGATGATGCAACAGCTGCTGCTCAGATACTTTTGGAAAGTGATACAGCAGTAGACTCATCATTGGTTCGACCAATTATTGTTAACCCTCAAGTGTCGACTTCGGTTAATAATCTTGTTCAAAATGAGGAATTCAAAGACGCTGCGGATTATAATGTTTCATCAGAAGAAGATGAGTTTCATTATGCAAATGAAACTGCCTCTGGTGTTGTTCCTAGATTTTCAAATGATACGCCAAATATTTAACCTCAAGGAACGACTGAAGGTTAGGCATCTACAACGTCATCAAATCCAACTCTCGATTTAACTGTTGATCTGAATATCAACAATTTGGGTATAAATTCTTGAGTTCCTGATGTGCCAGAAACTCGAATTCATAATATCCATCCTTAGTAGAAAATTACTGGAGATGTCCAGAGTGGTGTGCAGACTCGTAATCAGCTGCGAAACAACCAGAATGCTGGATTGTATTCAGAAATCAGAGAATAAGGGGAGCAGAATGATTGGTTTTTTGTCTGCTATGTGTCCAAGTAGAACCAAAATCTTGGAAGGAGGCAATGAAAGAAGACTCTTGGGTTGAAGCCATGCAGGAAGAACTTCAGCAGTTTCAGAAGTTAGGCGTCTGGAAATTGGTTGACAGGCCTGACGGCTACAAGAAGATTGGTACACGTGGGTGTACAAGTGCAAGAAGGATGACCGAAGTGTTGTTGTGAGAAACAAAGTGCGATTGGTTGTTCAAGGTTTTAATCAGGTCGAAAGTATCGATTTCAATGAAGTTTATGCACCGGTTGCACGACTTGAGGCCAAAAGAATCTTTTTGGCTTATGCGTCCTTCAAGAAGTTCACAGTTTATCAGATGGATGTGAAGAGTGCATTTCTTCATGGTGTGGTAGAAGAGGAAGTATATGTTGAGCAACCGCCAGGTTTTGAAGATCCACTCCATCCTGACAAGGTTTGGCTTCTCAACAAGGCGTTATATGGTCTTCATCAAGCTCCGAGGGCTTGGTATGAAACGTTGTCTACCAATCTGTTGAAGAATGGTTTTCGACGAGGCCTGATAGACTGTACTCTCTTCATCAAGGAACGGGACGAGGACTTGCTGCTAGTACAGGTTTATGTTGATGATATTATATTTGGATCTACTAACACTCTAATGTGCAAAGAATTAGAACAGGTTATGCAGGAGAGGTTCGAGATGAGTGCTATGGGAGAAATGAATTTCTTTCTAGGTTTGCAGGTTCAGCAATCAAAGGAAGGGATTTTTATCCATCAAACCAAGTACGTCGGAGATATTCTCAAGCGATTTCAGATGGATGACTCAAAGCCTTTGGGAACTCCATTAGCTCAAAATCATGGGCTTACTCCAGACGGAATGGGTGAACATGTAGAACCATCTCTCTATCGTGCAATGATCGGATCTCTCATGTATCTTACTGCCTCAAGACCTGACATAATGTACCCAACATGTCTTTTGGCGCGCTATCAGTCTAGTCCGAAGGATTCTCATTTGATGGCTGTGAAAAGGATCTTTCGTTATTTGAAGGGACGCCCTGACGCTGGTCTATGGTACCCTAAGGATGATGACTTTGATCTGACAGCATTCAGTGATTCAGATCATGGCGGTTGTAAAATCGATGTAAAATCAACAACCGCAAGATGTCAGTTCTTGGGAAATCGCCTAGTCACATGGCAATGCAAAAATCAGACTTGTGTAGCTACATCAACATGTGAGGCTGAGTATATTTCAACTTCTAGTTGCTGCTCTCAAGTTCTATAGATTCAACAGCAAATGCGCGACTACGGTTTTGAATTTCTTACTACTCCTATTTTTGTTGATAATGAAGTTGCTTTACAGATCACTCGGAATCCTGTACAACATTCAAAAACAAAACACAATGAGATTAAGTATCATTTCACGAGATTGTTATGAAAAGGACTTATCGATGTTGTTAAAATCCACACTGACCATCAACGTGCCGACCTTTTTACCAAAGCCTTTCATAAATCACGTTTTGATTATCTACTTTTGGTCAATGGCATCAAGGTAAAGCCCGAGTAACTCAACCATGGCTAACTATTTTTTGTATATTCTTTTCGAAAAATCTAAAACTACATAAATATTTTCAGTTTATATTTTAGGGGGAGTAAATTTCAAGAAAATACAAAAATATGTCCTTATTTATTTACCTTCCTTGTTTAAGGGGGAGAAAATTCTAGAAAAATACAAAAAGAATAGAAAAATCAAAAATAAGTTTCTTGGATAAGCTAAAGATGATGAAATTCACCGGTAAATCTGTCAGAAATGGTTAAAAGCATAGAAGAAGATTGATAAGTATCTTTGCTAATGATGTATCGGTAGTCTCACAATCAGACTAAAATGTGTAGGTTGATATAAACTTAATAGACAGAACGCTAGGTAGGAACCATTCGTTGGAATATGGTCTTGGTAGTGAAATTTCGTTTGATAGAGTGCCGAGGTTCTGAGATATATGGTCTTTATGCTGGCTTATCTTCTGGGTATCATGGTTGAATCTTTTGCCAAAAAATAACGGTGGCACAAGTCTAGAACTTCCATGATATCATACATACGTATACATACTGCAGTCGACCATCAAATAAGTGATAAAAATATCACATCCCCAAAATAAGTGATAAAATATCATAGCTTTATGCGGGAGCTAAGTTCGTCTCTTTGTCGGTACGATGGTACTAACCGGTTCACGGAGTTACTCTTATGCCCTACATGCATATGAAAATCAAGTTCCTTATCAATAAGTGATTAAATCACAAAGGCCTTGTTTTCAATCAAAATAAGTGAGTATCTCACATCATTCATATAGGTCAAAACAGATGATAAAGCAGTATACTCACCGGTAAGATTTTCTCTCGTGCATATCATGATACGGGAATGTGTCGTGATGTGGTTGAACACCGGCTAGTAAGTATAAATCCATACCTTAATCATATCTCCTAATCATGATTACATCTGATAAGTCTAAGCTTACGTGGACAACAATACCGATAATCATAGTTAAATACTTATCTATTTAATTTCGGAAACCTAATACCGTTTTGACAAAGATTAAAATGCTGGCATGATCCCTTTACCTTGAAACTTGGAAAAGATTTTAGTTTATCTGTATATTTTAATTTTAAGTCTAATTTACTTAGTTGCTTATGTAATTACTTTTTGAAAGTCAGCCAAAGTTGATACTCGAAAGTTTTCTACCAAGATACGCTAGAAAACCAATGATATTGCAACTTCATAAAGTAATATTTTGCAAAAAGTAATCCATCAAAGAAAACCAAAATCTGAAATTCGTTTGAGTGTGTGTATCTCATAACGGATGAACCTAGTCATTTAATTTTACTTGGTCACTTGTTTTTCTCAAATCTGCTGGTGGAATTCATACGAGTGTGTGTATCTCGTTTAGGGAATACAATCATACGAAGAAATTATGATAAGTCTTTCATGTGTATTCCCTAAGAAAATTGTGTTCTAACTATATTTGTCTATTGAGTACAGATTGATACAAAAGAACATGAACAAAGACCAGCAACGAAAAAATCTGACAAGTCAGAAAAGGAAGCAACAAAGATTTGAAGTCTCTTTGAAGTTCGAAGACCTGATGCTCTAATCATTGGATAGCAGATCTATCAATGGAAAACAGATCTTCAGTTGAGCATCAAGGCAGATGACGGGCGACTCTCGGCTCCTATATGATGTGAAAAGTATTAGGGGTGGTTATGTTGCTTTTGTTGGTGACAAAGGTGGATACATCACTGGAGAAGGAATGGTCTCCAATGGTGTTGTGAGCTTCGACAAGATCAATTATGTGCGGCAAATTGATCACAATCTTCTTAGCGTTTCCCAAATCTACGACAAGAAGTTCACGGTACATTTTGATGATGCCGGATGTTATGTGGTGAAGCATGGATTCAAGATCCCCAAGGAATGGATTCTCCTGTTGGCTCAAAGAATTAATAATTTGTACATTCTTGGTATGAGCCAAGCTATTACAACATCTGCACAAGTCACATGTTTTGTCTCTAAAGCCACCGAGAAGGAATCAATCTCCTGGCACAAACATATGGGACACATTCACCTGATAAAAATGAACTATTTGGTGAAGAACAATTTAGTGAATGGTGTACCAGTGAAGAACTTTCATCTTCAAGACGTTTGTGTATCATGCCAGAAAGGGAAGCAAGTGGGAAAATCCCATCCTGTGAAGACGATCAACACAGTAATATGCCACTGGAACGTCTTCATATGGACCTCTTTGGACCTATGAAACACAAGACAACCTTTGGTGATTCTTATTTTGTGGTAGTTACTGATGACTCTCCCAGATTCTCATGGGTAAACATGCTGGCGCACAAGAGTGAAGTTCCTACTATCCACAAGAATCTCCTTACTCTGTTGGAAAATCTGTATAATCTAAAGGTAAGGAGAATCAGAAGCGACAATGGCACGAAATTCAAGAATCAAGTTATGGATGAGTACTGTTCTTCAAAGGGTATTCTGCATGAGTACAGTTCTAGATATCCTCCACAACCAAATGGCATCGCTGAGAGGAAAAATCGAATTCTTATTGAAACTGCAAGAACCATGTTAGTAGAATCAGAACTTCATATTCAATTTTGGGGAGAAGTTGTTGCTACTGCGTACTACACGATGAATAGAGTTCTAACAGTGAAGAGACATGGGAAGACATGCTTTGAGTTGTTACATAAAAGGAAACTAGATATTTCTTTCTTAGAACCTTTTGGAGCTCCATGCACTATGATCGACCCACATGGAAAGTTTGGTCCCAAGGCTATCGAAGGTTTCTTTCTTGGATATGCTACTCCGAATTTCCGGGTGTGGAAGTTGTCTTCGAAGAAGATTGAAGAATGGGGTGAAGTCAAGGTTCAGAGATATACATAAGCGGTTAGAGCTCCGGGTGCTCCTTGGATGTTCTACTACGATGGGCTGTT
This sequence comes from Scalesia atractyloides, assembly GCA_947069175.1. Classification (NCBI taxonomy): domain Eukaryota; kingdom Viridiplantae; phylum Streptophyta; class Magnoliopsida; order Asterales; family Asteraceae; genus Scalesia; species Scalesia atractyloides. Next base: position 47,042,515 of record CAMTDV010000001.1, on the reverse strand, counting down.
TGACTCCTTTAATCTGCCAACTTTTGATGATGCAACAGCTGCTGCTCAGATGCTTTTGGAAAGTGATACAGCAGTAGACTCATCATTGGTTCGACCAATTATTGTTAACCCTCAAGTGTCGAATTCGGTTAATAATCTTGTTCAAAATGAGGAATTCAAAGACGCTGCGGATTATAATGTTTCATCAGAAGAAGATGAGTTTCATTATGCAAATGAAACTGCCTCTGGTGTTGTTCCGACATTTTCAAATGATACGTCAAATATTTAACCTCAAGGAACGACTGAAGGTTAGGCATCTACAACGTCATCAAATCCAACTCTCGATTTAACTGTTGATCTGAATATCAACAATTTGGGTATAAATTCTTGAGTTCCTGATGTGCCAGAAACTCGAATTCATAATATCCATCCTTAGTAGAAAATTACTGGAGATGTCCAGAGTGGTGTGCAGACTCGTAATCAGCTGCGAAACAACCAGAATGATGGATTGTATTCGGAAATCAGAGAATAAGGGGAGCAGAATGATTGGTCTTTTGCCTGCTATGTGTGCCAAGTAGAACCAAAATCTTGGAAGGAGGCAATGAAAGAAGACTCTTGGGTTGAAGCCATATAGGAAAAACATCAGCAGTTTCAGAAGTTAGGCGTCTGGAAATTGGTTGACAGGCCTGACGGCTACAAGAAGATTGGTACACGTGGGTGTACAAGTGCAAGAAGGATGACCGAGGTGTTGTTGTGAGAAACAAAGCGCGATTGGTTGTTCAAGGTTTTAATCAGGTCGAAAGTATCGATTTCAATGAAGTTTATGCACCGGTTGCACGACTTGAGGCCAAAAGAATCTTTTTGGCTTATGCGTCCTTCAAGAAGTTCACAGTTTATCAGATGGATGTGAAGAGTGCATTTCTTCATGGTGTGGTAGAAGAGGAAGTATAGGTTGAGCAACCGCCAGGTTTTGAAGATCCACTCCATCCTGACAAGGTTTGGCTTCTCAACAAGGCGTTATATGGTCTTCATCAAGCTCCGAGGGCTTGGTATGAAACGTTGTCTACCAATCTGTTGAAGAATGGTTTTCGACGAGGCCTGATAGACTGTACTCTCTTCATCAAGGAACGGGACGAGGACTTGCTGCTAGTACAGGTTTATGTTGATGATATTATATTTAGATCTACTAACACTCGAATGTGCAAAGAATTCGAACAGGTTATGCAGGAGAGGTTCGAGATGAGCGCTATGGGAGAAATGAATTTCTTTCTAGGTTTGCAGGTTCAGCAATCAAAGGAAGGGATTTTTATCCATCAAACCAAGTACGTCGGAGATATTCTCAAGCGATTTCAGATGGATGACTCAAAGCCTTTGGGAACTCCATTAGCTCAAAATCATGGGCTTACTCCAGACGGAATGGGTGAACATGTAAAACCATCTTTCGATCGTGCAATGATCGGATCTCTCATGTATCTTACTGCCTCAAGACCTGACATAATGTACCCAACATGTCTTTTGGCGCGCTATCAGTCTAGTCCGAAGGTTTCTCATTTGATGGCTGTGAAAAGGATCTTTCGTTATTTGAAGGGACGCCCTGACGCTGGTCTATGGTACCCTAAGGATAATGACTTTGATCTGACAGCATTCAGTGATTCAGATCATGGCGGTTGTAAAATCGATGTAAAATCAACAACAGCAAGATGTCAGTTCTTGGGAAATTGCCTAGTCACATGGCAATGCAAAAAGCAGACTTGTGTAGCTACATCAACATGTGAGGCTGAGTATATTTCAACTTCTAGCTGCTGCTCTCAAGTTCTATAGATTCAACAGCAAATGCGCGACTACGGTTTTGAATTTCTTACTACTCCTATTTTTGTTGATAATGAAGTTGCTTTACAGATCACTCGGAATCCTGTACAACGTGCCGATCTTTTTACCAAAGAGGACTTATCGATGTTGTTAAAATCCACACTGACCATCAACGTGCCGACCTTTTTACCAAGCCTTTCATAAATCACGTTTTGATTATCTACTTTTTGTCAATGGCATCAAGGTAAAGCCCGAGTAACTCAACCATGGCTAACTATTTTTTGTATATTCTTTTCAAAAAATCTAAAACTACATAAATATTTTCAGTTTTATATTTTAGGGGGAGTATATTTCAAGAAAATACAAAAATATGTCCTTATTTATTTACCTTCCTTGTTTAAGGGGGAGAAAATTTTAGAAAAATACAAAAAGAATAGAAAAATCAAAAATAAGTTTCTTGGATAAGCTAAAGATGATGACATTCACCAGTAAATCTGTCAGAAATGGTTAAAAGCATAGAAAGAAGATTGATAAGTAGCTTTGCTAATGATGTATCGGTAGGCTCACAATCAGACTAAAATGTGTAGGTTGATATAAACTTAATAGACAGAACGCTAGGTAGGAACCATTCGTTGGCATATGGTCTTGGTACCGAAATTTCGTTTGATAGAGTGCCGAGGTTCTGAGATATATGGTCTTTATGCTGGCTTATCATCTGGGTATCATGGTTGAATCTTTTGCCAAAAAATAACGGTGGCACAAGTCTAGAACTTCCATGATATCATACATACGTATACATACTGCAGTCGACCATCAAATAAGTGATAAAAATATCACATCCCCAAAATAAGTGATAAAAATATCACATCCCCAAAATAAGTGATAAAATATCATAGCTTTATGCGGGAGCTAAGTTCGTCTCTTTGTCGGTACGATGGTACTAACCGGTTCACGGACCTACTCCTGTGCCCTACATGCATATGAAAATCAAGTTCCTTATCAATAAGTGACTAAATCACAAAGGCCTTGTTTTCAATCAAAATAAGTGAGTATCTCACATCATTCATATAGGTCAAAACAGATGATAAAGCAGTACACTCACAGGTAAGATTTTCTCTCGTGCATATCATGATATGGGAATGTGTCGTGATGTGGTTGAACACCGGCTAGTAAGTATAAATCCATACCTTAATCATATCTCCTAATCATGATTACATCTGATAAGTCTAAGCTTACGTGGACAACAATACCGATAATCATAGTTAAATACTTATCTATTTAATTTCGAAAACCTAATACCGTTTTGACAAAGATTAAAATGCTAGCATGATCCCTTTACCTTGAAACTCGGAAAAGATTGTAGTTTATCTGTATATTTTGATTTTAAGTCTAATTTACTTAGTTGCTTATGTAATTACCTTTTGAAAGTTAGCCAAAGTTGATTCTTGAAAGTTTTCTACAAAGATACGCCAAAAATCAATTGTTTGATATTGCAACTTCATAAAGTAATATCTTGCAACAAGTAATCCATCAAAGAAAACCAAAATCTGAAATTCGTTTGATTGTGTGTATCTCATAACGGATGAACCTAGTCATTTAATTTTACTTGGTCACTTGTTCTTCTCAAATCTGCTGGTGGAATTCTTACGAGTGTGTGTATCTTGTTCAGGGAATACAATCATACGAAGAAATTATGATAAGTCTTTCATGTGTATTCCCTAAGAAATTTATGTTCTAATTATATTTGTCTATTGAGTACATATTGATACAAAAGAACATGAACAAAGACCAGCAACGAAAAAATCTGACAAGTCAGAAGAGGAAGCAAGAAAGATTTGAAGTCTCTTTGAAGTTCGAAGACCTGATGCTCTAATCATTGGATAGCAGATCTATCAATGGATAACATATCTTCAGGGGGAGTTTGTTGATACTCCAATCCATTCAATATACAAACCAACATATGAAGACCAAAGACCGAAGACCAAGCAACATCCAAGGGGGAGTTTGTTGATACAGTTTTGAGTCTGTCGCTTATTCTTAATTACAGATGTAATTGTACGCTCTTTGCTCAAGTGTCTGTATAGGTTTGGTCGTGTCGAATAGATCGAGATATCCTTCTATATTGATCTAGTATGACATCTTAGCTTGTCTGTGTTAATCGGTTGCATATGTGCATACTGATAAGTCTTGTGTATGACATGTCTACGCTCATTTTCCAAGATTAAGGATTCTGTGCGAGTCAGAGAATTCGTACGAATCATGATTCGTACGAATCATGTGATTCGTACGAAATGCTTGAGAAACAAGTGTGTTACTTGTTTTGGTACGAAATAAGTGTTTCGTACGAAACCGTTGACTCGTACAAAACTTCCGGAATGTTTCTCGTGTGAAATAGTGTGTTCTATATGTCTGGATTCGTGTTTCTTACGAACTCTAGATGGACACTATATAAGCAGACATGCACCTCTCAGTCAAGGTTACTAGTGGACTAACGTGTGAGAGTTGGTTGGACCAGAGAGTTTGTTATCCTTTAAGTTGGATATCTCTGAAGACGGAGACACAAGAACACAGCAAGTTTGTTTGAGTCATACGAGCATTGTGTGTATATGTTTGTACTTGTTCTCAATCATTAATCAAGATAGTGAATCTTTGGTTACCCCGTGTTCTTTACTTTGCTTTGGTTGCATGCACACTTGGATTCCGCACTTGTGTGTATGTTGTATGAACAAGGAACTGGTTTAACTTGATCCTCAGGTGGACCTACATCTATGAGTTTTTACACTTTTTATGAAATTTGAACTTTGTAGACAACTCCTAGCCTATATATATATATATATTCATCTTATCAAGTGTATTTTTAATGGATATACACACACCATATAACCATATATAGTTTACGTTAATGTATATTATCATGAATAAGCATTAACCAAAATACCGAAATACTGGATAAATGTAATGAATATTCTCTCTCTTTAATCATGCGCTTCATGTTTCCATCAATAAAAACATATTGAGTTAAGGAAAAGTACTCAGTGTTCTAGAAGATTCGTTATTTGGGGAGTTTTATATTTCTTGCAGTTTTTTTTCTAATTTTCTTTAAATGTCAATTATGATTTACAACAATTGTTATATTTTACTATTGAAGGGGTATGGTCACAAATCATGCGCTAACATGCGCAAAAACAGGCTTGTATAGTGCATAGAAGGCCTTACCCAAAACAAATGAACTTAATACTTAGTCACTCTCAAGAGATTCGCGCAAGACTCTATGGCGCAATCCCTGGCGGCGCAACCTGCGCAGGCCAGTATGGCATAGTACAACCAGTACAAATATTAGAGCATGTAGCCAATACGCATCCTGAGGAGCTTCACGATGAACAATCGTGCAGGAGACAATAAGTACAAAAGGATAGTGAGACGTCACCAATCATCATGCGCCATTCACGGCTCCATGATCTCCATTAACCGCTGATGACAAACCCGACAACAGGGACAACTTCCTGGCCAGTGGATCCAATCATCATGTACCATCTTCTTATTTTCCTGCAAAAACTAACGGTTGTCTCTAAGGAGACAAATATGATATTCCTTGATGTTGACGTCGAGCACAAGGCCCATCAGTCCATCTCCTTTGTTACTCTCTTCGGCTGTAAATAGAGGACTTCACCTCAAGGTTCGGGGATCACTCTCTTACTTAGTACACATACTTATTATACTAAAAACAAGCTCTTATTCTCATGACGGAAGGTGGTTTCAAGGAGAACCCCCATCCTCTTCCTTGTAACGAGCTTCACGGTGTTGTTTTGTTTAGCAGGATCAAGTAGTCTTTAGGCAAGAAAGAAAGAAGATTAACCATTGTGAATAAAAATCAGCTCAAGAAAGATTCAATACAATTCCTAGCTCAGAGTATAAAAGTATATAGCTAAAAAAGTATCTTACACATACTCTGTTCTTTAAAAAATATCTAAAGAGAATGGCACTCAATAACTATGATTCCCTTATCTCCGGTTGTGATAGAAAATCATTGATGCTTAACATATCAAATTACAATATCTGGCAATGTCAAATGGTGTATTATCTTGCTCAATATAACACAGGATGTTGGAGGTCTGTAATGTACGGACCACATATTCCAATCACACCTTGTGTCGAAAATCCTGATGTGAATGAGCCATGGAAACTGGAAAATTACTCTATGCTAGACTTTAAAAGGTTGAGATAGATTCCAAAGCACTCATTATAATTGCAAAGGCTCTATCAAACGAGATCTACGCAACTGAATAGTGCTAAAGAGTTGTGGGATGAGTTAAAAGAGAAATTCAGTAAAACCGAGGAGATTGATAAAAACAACAAGAAAAATATCAACATACAAATGTTTAGAATGTATCTAACCTAGTACAGACAACTGTTTGCGAAAAGGGGAATGACAGTGTTGTAAAAGTTAATGATCCTTGGAATTGAACTAAAGATGAGAATAATTGCGAATGTTCATTTATGGCCACCAAAATGGGAGTCTCTACATGACTAGATAGCTTATGGTATGTAGATAGTGGAGGATCCAGGCATATGACTTGATGCAAAGTTCTACTAACAAACTTTCAAACTCATGAAAGTGGTGACAGTCCAGGCTGGTAAGCTAAAATTTGAAATGTTAATCTAATAGACAGTTTAAAAATTAATTTACTCAGTGTCTTACAATTGAGTGATGGAGGCTATGACTCATTATTTACAAAGACAGCTTGTAAAATTGTTGGACCTTATATTGTTAAAGATTGACAAAATTATTGCTGAAAGCACTTCACAACTTGTTGCTTATAGAAGTGGCAATGCTTATGTAGTGGGTATGTCCAAAGAAACCCAAATAAAATGTATGCCTATTCTCTATTGCCACAACAAAAGAAATAGAGTTATGGCATAGAAGGTTGGGACATGTTAACTTGAAAACAATTAACACCCTGACAAAGGAAAAACTTGTTAGAGGGTTGAGAACTAAACAATTCAAGTGTGATGAACATTGTGTTTCTTGTTTATAAGGTAAACAACATAAATCATCATACAAACCCATTGAAGAGTACAAAACAACCGAATGTTTACAATTGTTACATATGGATTTGTTTGGAAGGAAAATCATAAGCTTGAGAAAAAAGAGATATTGCTTAGTGATAGTTGATGATATTTTCTAGGTTTACATGGGCTTATTTTTTACACTAAAAAGATGGGACTGCATGTACTTTAAAATAGTTTATCACAAAATTTGAAAAACAATATAATCTACCTGTAAAGTCTCTCAAGAGTGACAATGGGACAGAGTTTAGAAATCAAGAACTTGATGATTTCGGTGTGTCAAAAGGAATAGTGAGACAATTCACTATTCCAAGAACACTAGAACAAAATGGGGTTGTTGAAAGAAAAAAAAACAAAACCTTAACGAGGCTGCAAGAACTATGCTTACAAATTCTGGTCTTCCATTGTCCTTTTCGGAAGAGGTTGTGAGTATTGCATGCTATGTTCAAAATAGGGTCCTAATAAATCCTAGGAATCAAAAGACTGCCCATGAAATTCTTTTCAAAATAAAACCATTAATATCATTTTTCAAAATCTTTGGTTGCCCATGCTTTTTATTGAATCTCAAAGATTCAATCTCAAAATTTGAAACCAAAGTGGATTGTGGATATTTCTAGGGATATTATTCTACAACCAAGGCCTGTAAAGTGTTTGACACAAGGACCGTTACTATAGAAGTAACCTTGAATGTAAAATTCAATGAATTATCGTCCTTGAACATCCATAAAAATTTTGCAGAAATTTTCGATCTTGATAAATTCAATTTTGAAGAAGTGACTTCTAAGTTTTAGTTTGATACTAGTAAATTAAAAGTAGTACAACAGGATTATAGAGTTGACATTGAGATGTCTTCTTAATATAAAGTCTTTTCTGATCCACAAAGTTCATATGAGCAAAACAACAGTCAGCCCATAATGATTGGAACCATTGTTGGTCAAAGTCAACCCCAAACCGCTAATGTTGCATGTGGTCAAACCACGGATATGTTTTCCACATCAAATTCACCACTTGGGCCAATTCCACCACCACCATTTCAATCCACTATTGACCATCCCACAATGGCAACAGAGGTTTCACCAGAAAATTCCCAACTTTGCTCCTCACCATAAAATCCATCATTCCATACACCGGAAACACTATCTTTAATAGACCTCATCCAACATAACAAGTCATAGGAGACACGAATGCAGGAGTGCTCACAAGAAGCCAAACCTCAAATGTCTACCTATTTCTGGCTTTCTATCAATAATCCAACCTGTCAAATGCCAGAAGTCATTAAAAGACAATAGTTGGGTATAAGCTATGCAAGAAGAGCATCTTTAGTATAAAAGACAACAACATGGGAACTTGTACCATTACCAAAAGGATACATGTCCAATGGGTACATAATGGGTCTTCAAAAAACAAAACTGATGAAAGAGGCATCGTTAGATAAAACAAAGCTAGGCTGTGGTTCAAGAGTATAGACAAGAAGAAGAATTGACTATGATGAAACCTTTGCTCCTTTAGCAAGGTTGGAAGCTATAAGACTCTTCTGGGCCTTTGATGTCAACCATAACATGAATGTGACATCCCGGTTTTTCAGATATCTTAAACGCACTACTTCACGGTTATTCGTTCCTACGCTAAATTGATTCGGAGACTTAAATTGCACGCTCGAAATAATTACGATAACTTCGTGTACTTGTCAAATGAATTACGTGCTACGTCTTAAACGTTTATAAGTTGGTGCGTTATTATGTGATGTTCCGATTTCGTGCTTTGTTTTAGTTGAAAAATGTAGATATAATAAATAGATAAATGAATCGAACTGAGCCGCGAAACTAATAGACTTCAATTCCTTGCGACTCAAGTAGTTAATCGAAACTTGAGGACCAAGTGTTAGACCCAAACCAACCCACCCGAACCACTTGCGGCCGCGAGCACCCCAAAACCGTAAACCCTTCCCTTTTCCTTTCACCTCTTGCGCTATATATACACATACATGCATGAGCATTGCTTCACAAAACAAAACACACAAACCCTAGTTGTGAAACAGCCGACGACAGCCTTTCATTCATCATCCCGGTCGCAAACAGCTGTTTTCCCACTCTCCCTCTCGGTCGCAAGTCTCGCCAACATCCGAATCGGTCCCATCTAGGTCTCGGCTCATTGATCTTATTGTTAAGGTTAGAGTTTTAAGTTATTTCGCTAATCATACTAGGGTTATCAACTATGGATCGTGTGTGTATGTAATGGTAGAAAGTGTTATGATGTTAATCGATTAATTATGCTAGTTTGCAAGTATGATGATTAGCGGAATTAAGAAACGTTAGGCTGCGTTTTGTTTGATAAAAACTATATGTTATGATTAGGGTTTGCATGGGTATGATATATATGATGATATATGATTGGTAATTCTGTTCTTGATCGCTTATATTTAACGTATCGACTGTTTAAATGGATTAGATTGCGATAAAATGCTGAAATCAGGATGCTGAATGGTGTTTACAGCCAACTTCAACTGGCTGTAACTTGGTTATTATTTATTGAAAAACGGATTTTCTAAAGTCTAAAACGCAGAGTTTTGAAAAACGCTTCTAATGGCGCTGGATTCATATTTTTCTGAAGTTGTTTGATATTTTTAAGTGGCCAATTAAGTTCAGTAACTGAAGCGGTGAAAATTCTGAAAATTTGTTAGTTGTTTATCGAGTCGGATCTAATAATCTGTATGGAGTCGAATCATGAAATTTGTACAGTAACTAGATATGGAAATTTCCGGGAAACTTCCACTAGAATTTTTTTAATTGGACGAACGGTGATTTTTAAATAAATTCTCCCGTGGACTGCAGTCAGAAAGCGACGAATCTGACTGCAGCCTAGTATATTAATATTTATGAATAATTGGTGAAGTGTTAGGACTTGAAAATGTATATAAAATTCTACATTATAGTTGACACCTTCTGTAAAATAATTGGAATTTTTGGAATCTTGGAACTATTTTATAAAAAGCCTCGAAAACAGCCTAATTATGAGTATATAAGCTGAAACTTGATAACTTGCGAATGTGTGTACCAAAGTGTTGTATGGATTGATTGTGTTCATGATAAATTGTTTTCATCACTATATTGGCATGATGATACTTGCATGCATGATTTGAGTCTTAGGAATTTTCATTGTATGTACCGCATTGTGTGTTAGTATGTGTAGGACTTGTATCAGTGTGATCACACACTAACTCTAAATCAATTGACTTGTTAGGACGCAATTAGCGGTCCCATCATTTGCTACATCTGTGTTACACTAACCGAGCAACTAAAGGTGAGTTCACGGCCCCTAATTTTATCCGGTTTTAAACAACAGGGGGAGAAACATGTATACACTCTACAACTCTATCTCTTTACGTTATACAAAACTAACGTCACTAAACTATTCGGTAACTAAGTTAATGTTAATGTACGTTATGGTCACTAAGCAGCTATATCACACAAGTCCTCGACAATCTCTCGGATCGTTAGTATTGGGTTAGATAGCAGGGAAATTATAAGTAGTACTACTGGGCCCGACAAGCCCCATCCGAGGTAGTCGCGCTACCCGACCGGGTATGGTCAACGGGTGAATAATTTGGCCTAACTTCGCCATGGTCAGTGATAGGCCTGGCAACACGGAGGCACAACAGTCAGCTTCGATCGCGAACACTTACGTGACATAACTTTAGGCTAGCTACCTATATATATTAACATTGAACTTAATTACGAATCAACAATATTATCCCGGGTTAGGGATAATGGAACCAACAACGTTATTATTCCGGGTTAGGAATAATGGAACATCATTATTATTCCGGGTGAGGAATAATGGAACCATCAGTATTATTCCGGGTTGGGAATAATGGAACTAAACCGTTATCCCGGGTTAGGGATAACGGGGGAAACAAACTTATAACCGAACAAATGAACTTATGAAAACCTGTGAACTCACTCTTCTTTAATGTTGACACTTGTTTCTTTACATGTTCTCAGGACGCTAGGAGCTCTAGGTGCACTCACTTGCATTGATCAAGACATCTTTTTTATCGAGTCTCATTTACAAACATTGTTTTGGGTTTTTCTTTAGTTTTGGCGTTTGTGTTGGCGCCCGTTCCTTTACTTTATCTTTATGCTTCAGCTCAACTTTAAAAACTAATGCTTCCGCTAAACATTGAAACCAAACGACCTAAAATTTACTACGAATGGTTAAACAAATGATTTTGGAAAACGTATTAACAAATCATATAGAGTCGTTCGACGTTACTAGTGTCTCAGATTCTGGTTTGTTCACACGCCTCGCTGTAAAACTCCGCAAGTGGAAATTGAGGGTGTGACAGATTGGTATCAGAGCCTCTAGCTATAGAGAACCAGGTATGCATTAAAAGTAGACCTAAACTATAGCTGATTACACGACACTAGACGTAGTTTGGCACCGAACTGTTATATCTTGTTATGTGGTGTACCACAACTGTGTTATGTAGAATATGAATGCATAGTAAGAAATGAATGCAACTCGTAACTAACTACACAACCTAACAGGCAATGTCATCATCATCATCATCCGACAAACTTTCGCAACCAAGGGCGCCGGGAAAGGCACCTATGGTGGAACCCTCACCATCTTATGGCGTGGAGACACGCTCAGCTGCGAGAAAAAGGCTCGCTCTAGGGGAGGAGTCGTCCTCACGCCTGACCATCGGTGTGCCAGTCGAACCGGTTAACTCGGTAGAAGTAGGGAACGACCTACTTAGATATATGATACGGAAACAACAAGAACAATTAGAAAGAATGCATGAAACCATCCTAGCACAGGGATGGATGATACGACAATTGACAGGTAAGACTGGATCGCTCGAGGAAGAGCAACATACGAGTAAGATAGCTCGTAACACTTTAGCCAGAGACCTTCGTGCTGAGCAGCTAAGGGCTGACTGGCTAGAAGACAGAGTTCTTGAATCTAGCTGGAGAATTCAAGAACTAGAACAGAATCAGGCAGCTGTACCAGTACCTGCACCAGCACCGGCCCCTCCAGTGCCGGTAGAGGAGGATCCATAAGAGGATCCAGAAGAGGATCCAGAGGAGGATCCGGAGGAAGACCCAGCTGTAGAGGCTGGAAATGCCGCGGAGGATGACGGTAACAATAGCGATTTGGGAGATGGAGACGTAGAAGACTGACACGTCTCGCCTATTTTATTTACTATCTTTCAGTATATTTATTTTCCTACTTATGTTTAAACTTGAGACTTTATAGTAAACTCATATGTTTGGTTGGCACTTTGTAAGACGTTGAAATTTTATTTAACCGAGTATTTCTTTTGACTGTTTAATTTATTTGGGTTGACATAACTTGAGGAATTATTTAAGTATGGAATAGGATAACTATATTGGATATATAGACTTATTCGGTGTGTGTTTATGTTGTCTTACGAAGATATAAATGGCAACTGGACGTCGCGGAAACCTTAACATAACGCCCGAAGAATTAGCTGCAATGATCCAAGAGCACGTGAATGCAGCTCTAGCGGGTGTTCAAAACCAACCAGCAGGTAACCATTATTAAATTTTCATGGGAAAATAGTAAAATTCCTTGCTGACTACCTGTCCTCTGTCAGCAGGAGGGGGTCTTAACCCTTACAAGATGTTCCTCGATGCGAAGCCAAGCAAATTCACGGGGGCAGAAGGACCCATAGGACTGGTCCGCTGGATCGAAAAATCCGAATCAGTGTTTGAAATGTGCAACTGTCTGGAGGCCAACAAGGTCAAGTATGCAGCCTCAACATTGGAAGATGGGGCACTAACTTGGTGGAATGTACAAGTCCAAACGCGTGGACTTATTGCTGCAAATGCAATGGCCTGGGCCGAGTTTAAGGCCCTAATCAAAGAAGAGTACTGTCCGCGAGACAGAGTTGAACAGTTGGAGCAAACATTATGGAACCACAAGATGGTGGGATCTGAAATCGAAGCATACACAGCGAAACATCACGACTTGGTATTTCTATGTCCCGATCTAGCCAACACTGTTGAGAAACGACTCGAGTTTTACCTTGGGGGTCTGGTCCCTGAGATTCAGGGTATGGTAATGGCTAGAAACCCTGCAACTGAGCATCAAGCAATCAGGTTGGCACACAAACTCACCGATAAGGCGGTGGAACAAAAGAAGTTGCCAACTCGGGGTACAACTGAAGTTGCCCCTGATAATAAAAGAAAGTTTGAAGACTCGTCTGCAAGACAGTCTTCGTCATCCCAGCAACAACAGGGGAACCAGAAACGATTCAATAACTTCAACAGCCACCGGGGTCAAAATAATCAGCCTGCCAACAACAACCAAAACACAAGCGGCTATGTAGGTCGAAAGCCGAGTGCAATCGCTGTAATCTTCATCATCACGGCCCTTGTGCCGGGAATCGCTGCCAACGATGTGGCAAAGTGGGACATGCGGCAAAGGATTGTCGCGGGGAAATCATGTCCCGACAAAACCAAAATCAACCCCAGGGTCAGCAGCAGGGTGTTAACCGGGGATGCTTTCAGTGTGGTAGCACTGCCCACTTCAAAAGAGACTGCCCACAGCTCCGTAACAACAACAACAATGGTGGGAACAACCACAACCACAATAACCATAACAACAACAATAACAACAACAATAATGGAAATGGTGGCACAAGAGGTGCCAAAGGTCGCGCATTTACGTTGGGCCGCGGAGAGGCCAGAAACGACTCGAACGTGGTCACCGATAAGTTTCCCCTTAATGAACATTTTGCTACTGTGCTTTTTGATACGGGTGCGGATAGGAGTTTTATATCTGAGTCTTTTAAGAAGAACCTAAATCTCACGCCTAAACCCTTAGAGACCCCTTATATCATAGAACTAGCCGATGGTAAATCTGTAGATGTGACCCATATAGTATCCGGCTGTCAACTCAAACTCGTGGGTCACACCTTTACCATTGATCTGATGACAACTACCCTGGGTAGTTTTGACGTGGTAGTCGGAATGGACTGGCTATCCGATGTCCGAGCTGAAGTTCTCTGCTTCGAAAAATCTATCCGTATTCCGCTCTCTAACGACGAAATCTTGACGGTGCAAGGCGAGAAGGCAGGCGCCGTCACAAACATCATCTCTTACATGCAAGCGCAGAAGTATCTTCGGAGGAAGAACTCCTTTGCCTTGCTTGCACTGGTTACCGAACAGCCTAAGGACGAGAAACGTATAGAAGACATCCCCGTCGTCCGTGATTTTTCTGATGTATTCCCAGAGGAGTTACCTGGTCTTCCGCCACATCGACAATTGGAGTTTGAAATTGAATTGGCGAACCATGCAACTCCTATCGCCAAGGCCCCATACCGCCTAGCTCCAGCCGAGCTGCAGGAGCTGTCTACCCAACTTCAGGAACTATTAGAAAAAGGATTTATCCGACCTAGCACTTCGCCATGGGGAGCTCCAGTCCTTTTTGTCAAGAAGAAGGACGGGACCTTCCGCATGTGCATCGACTACAGGGAACTCAATAAGGTTACTATCAAGAACCGATACCCATTACCTCGCATCGACGATCTTTTCGACCAACTTCAAGGGTCAAGCTACTACTCCAAGATTGATCTACGGTCCGGTTACCACCAGTTACGCGTCAGGGAGGAGGATATCGCTAAGACGGCATTTTGTACTCAGTATGGCCATTTTGAGTTCTTGGTCATGCCCTTCGGTCTTACCAACGCACCCGCAGTGTTCATGGATCTCATGACCCGCGTGTGTAAACCGTATCTCGACAAGTTTGTCATTGTGTTCATCGATGACATACTCATCTACTCTAAAGGTGAAGAAGAACATGCTGAACATCTACGATTACTGCTGGGATTACTTCAACAGGAGAAACTATATGCCAAGCTTTCAAAGTGTGATTTCTGGATTCGGGAAGTTCAGTTCCTCGGGATATCGTAAATGAAAAGGGTATCCACGTCGACCCTGCCAAGATTGAAGCTATCAAAAACTGGGAAGCACCCAGGACACCAACGGAGATCCGCCAATTTTTGGGTTTGGCTGGTTACTACAGACGTTTCATCGAGGGAATTTCAAAGATCGCGCAACCGCTTACTACCCTCACCCAGAAAGGCATCAAGTATGCTTGGGGTGACAAGCAGGAAGCGGCATTTCAATTGCTGAAACAGAAACTTTGCAGTGCACCCATTCTGTCCTTGCCGGAAGGGACAGATGATTTTGTA
Source organism: Scalesia atractyloides (assembly GCA_947069175.1). Taxonomy (NCBI): domain Eukaryota; kingdom Viridiplantae; phylum Streptophyta; class Magnoliopsida; order Asterales; family Asteraceae; genus Scalesia; species Scalesia atractyloides. Next base: position 47,027,439 of record CAMTDV010000001.1, on the reverse strand, counting down.
GTATATTGTGATGCTTCCATTCAGGGATTGGGATGCGTACTCATGCAACGCGATAAGGTCATCGCGTATGCGTCCCGATAATTGAAGGTTCACGAGAAAAACTACGCAACACATGACCTGGAATTGGGAGCAGTAGTGTTTGCACTTAGGATTTGGAGACACTACCTCTATGGAACGAAGTGCACAATGTTTACAGACCACAAGAGCCTCCAACACATCTTTGATCAGAAGGAGTTGAACATGCGACAGCGTCGCTGGGTCGAACTCTTGAACGATTATGAATGTGCCATTCAGTATCACCCGGGTAAAGCTAACGTGGTAGCTGATGCCCTCAGTAGGAAGGAACACTTGAAACCTCGTCGGGTACGAGCACTACAGCTCACTATTCATTCGGGGTTACCCGAACAGCTCACTATTCGTCGGGTACGAGCACTACACTTGAAACCCTAGTCATTCCATTGGATGAGATTCAAGTGGATGAACGACTGCACTTTGTGGAACAACCTATCGAGATCATGGATCGTGAGATCAAGACTCGAAGGCATAGCAAGATTCCAATCGTCAAGGTCCGTTGGGACTCTAAGCGTGGACCGGAGTTCACATGGGAAAGAGAGGACCAAATGAAAAGCAAATACCCACACCTCTTCGCAGCTGAGCAGCAAACTAACGATACCAGCAACTAAATTTTCGGGACGAAAATTCTTTTAACATGGGGATGATGTGACAACCTGGGAATTTCTTGTAATTTTGCGTACCATTGTTAACGAACTAAATCTTTGTGCGTGGCACTCTAAACATGTACGCTGCATTCTAAACCGCGTTTACTCAATTTTCGGGAAGAAAATTCTTTCAACATAGGGATACTGTGACATCCCGGTTTTTCAGATATCTTAAACGCACTACTTCACGGTTATTCGTTCCTACGCTAAATTGATTCGGAGACTTAAATTGCACGCTCGAAATAATTACGATAATTTCGTGTACTTGTCAAATGAATTACGTGCTACGTCTTAAATGTTTATAAGTTGGTGCGTTATTATGTGATGTTCCGATTTCGTGTTTTGTTTTAGTTGAAAAATGTAGATATAATAAATAGATAAATGAATCGAACCGAGCCGCGAAATGAATAGACTTCACTTCCTTGCGACTCAAGTAGTTAATCGAAACTTGAGGACCAAGTGTTAGACCCAAACCAACCCACCCGAACCACTTGCGGCCGCGAGCACCCCAAAACCGTAAACCCTTCCCTTTTCCTTTCACCTCTTGCGCTATATATACACATACATGCATGAGCATTGCTTCACAAAACAAAACACACAAACCCTAGTTGTGAAACAGCTGACGGCAGCCTTTCATTCATCATCCGGGTCGCAAACAGCCGTTTTCCCACTCTCCCTCTCGGTCGCAAGTCTCGCCAACATCCGAATCGGTCCGATCTAGTTCTCGGCTCATTGATCTTATTGTTAAGGTTAGAGTTTTATGTTATTTCGCTAATCATACTAGGGTTATGAACTATGGATCGTGTGTGTATGTAATGGTAGAAAGTGTTATGATGTTAATCGATTAATTATGCTAGTTTGCAAGTATGATGATTAGCGGAATTAAGAAACGTTAGGCTGCGTTTTGTTTGATAAAAACTATATGTTATGATTAGGGTTTGCATGGGTATGATATATATGATGATATATGATTGGTAATTCTGTTCTTGATCGCTTATATTTAACGTATCGACTGTTTAAACGGATTAGATTGCGATAAAATGCTGAAATCAGGATGCTGATGGTGTTTACAGCCAACTTCAACTGGCTGTAACTTGGTTATTATTTATCGAAAAACGGATTTCTGAAGTCTAAAACGTAGAGTTTTGAAAAATGCTTCTCATGGCGCTGGATTCATATTTTTCTGAAGTCGTTTGATATTTTTAAGTGGCCAATTAAGTTCAGTAACTGAAGCTGTGAAAATTCTAAAAATTTGTTAGTTGTTTATCGAGTCAGATCTAATAATCTGTAGGGAGTCAAATGATGAAATTTGTACAGCAACTAGATATGGAAATTTGCGGGAAACTCCAACTGGAATTTTGTTAATTGGACGAACGGTGATTTTTAAATAAATACTCCCGTGGACTGCAGTCAGAAAGCGACGAATCTGACTGCAGCCTAGTATATTAATATTTATAAATAATTGGTGAAGTGTTAGGACTTGAAAAATGTATATAAAATTCTACATTATAGTTGACACCTTCTGTAAAATAATTGGAATTTTTGGAATGTTGGAACTATTTTATAAAAAGCCTCGAAAACAGCCTAATTATGAGTATATAAGCTGAAACTTGATAACTTGCGAATGTGTGTACCAAAGTGTTGTATGGATTGATTGTGTTCATGATAAATTGTCTTGATCACTATATTGGCATGATGATACTTGCATGCATGATTTGAGTCTTAGGAATTTTCATTGTATGTACCGCATTGTGTGTTAGTATGTGTAGGACTTGTATCAGTGTGATCACACACTAACTCTAAATCAATTGACTTGTTAGGACGCAATTAGCGGTCCCATCATTTTCTACATCTGTGTTACACTAACCGAGCAACTAAAGGTGAGTTCACGGCCCCTAATTTTATCCGGTTTTAAACAACAGGGGGAGAAACATGTATACACTCTACAACTCTATCTCTTTACGTTATACGAAACTAACGTCACTAAACTATTCGGTAACTAAGTTAATGTTAATGTACGTTATGGTCACTAAGCAGCTATATCACACAAGTCCTCGACAATCTCTCGGATCGTTAGTATTGGGTTAGATAGCGGGGAAATTATAAGTAGTACTACTGGGCCCGACAAGCCCCATCCGAGCTAGTCGCGCTACCCGACCGGGTATGGTCAACGGGTAAATAATTTGGCCTAACTTCGCCATGGTCAGTGATAGGCCTGGCAACACGGAGGCACAACAGTCAGCTTCGATCGTGAACACTTACGTGACATAACTTTAGGCTAGCTACCTATATATATTAACATTGAACTTAATTACGAATCAACAATATTATCCCGGGTTAGGGATAATGGAACCAACAACGTTATTATTCCGGGTTGGGAATAATGGAACTAAACCGTTATCCCGGGTTAGGGATAACGGGGGAAACAAACTTATAACCGAACAAATGAACTTATGAAAACCTGTGAACTCACTCTTCTTTAATGTTGACACTTGTTTCTTTACATGTTTCTCAGGACGCTAGGAGCTCTAGGTGCACTCACTTGCATTGATCAAGAAATCTTTTTTATCGAGTCTCATTTACAAACATTGTTTTGGGTTTTTCTTTAGTTTTGGCGTTTGTGTTGGCGCCCGTTCCTTTACTTTATCTTTATGCTTCCGCTCAACTTTAAAAACTAATGCTTCCGCTAAACATTGAAACCAAACGACCTAAAATTTACTACGAATGGTTAAACAAATGATTTTGGAAAACGTATTAACAAATCTTATAGAGTCGTTCGACGTTACTAGTGTCTCAGATTCTGGTTTGTTCACACGCCTCGCGGTAAAACTCCGCAAGTGGAAATTGAGGGTGTGACAATGAAGGTGTATCAGATGGATATAAAGTGTGTTTTTCTCTATGGAAAAAACCAAGAAGAGGTCTATGTGTGTCAATCACCTGTATTTGAAGACACGTTCCATCCTGATTATGTCTATAAGCTAAACAAAGTTTTTTATGGGCTAAAACAAGCACCAAGAGCCTGGTATGATACCTTATCCACTTTTCTCTTATCCAACAAATTTAAAAGAGGTAAAATTGAAAAAACTCTATTTCTAAATGGAAAAGGAAAGATCTATTAATTCCAACAAATTACAATGTTTTCTTGGGCACCAAATACAAAAACTTGAAAATGGAACTTTCATTCATCAAAACAAGTATGTCAAAACTCTCATGAAAAAGTTTGACATGAATGATTGGAAACCATGTGCTACCCCCATGAGTACAAGTAAATCTTACATATCTAATAAAAAGATGATTTGATAGATAAAACACCTATAGGTGTATTATTGGGTCATTGATGTACTTAACTGCATCAAGGCCTGATATTATGTTTGCAACATGTGTCTGTGCAAGATATCAAGCATCACGTAGAAAGTCAAATTAGTAGCTGTAAAAAGGATATTCAGATACCTCAAAGGTGCTCCCACACTTTGTATTTGGTATCCAACTAATTGAAATATTGAGCTTTTGGGTTTTTCAGATAGTAATTTTGCTGGTTGTCACAAAACAAGGAAGCCAACATCAGGTAGCTGCCAATTCCTAGGAAATAATTGGTCTCATGGTAGAGAATAAAGCAAACAACAGTCTCTAATTATACAGTAGAGGCAGAGTACAAAGCTGCTGCAAGTTGCACTGCACATATTCTATGGCTTCAAAATCAATTGCTTGATTTTGGTATAACTACTATAAAGACACTATTATTTTTGGACAGTCAAGCAGCTGAAAACATTATCAAGAACCCAATGTCACATTTTAAAACAAAGCACATTCACATTCGTCGTCACTTTGTAAGAGATTCTTACGAAAAGGGATTGATTTCACTTCATCATGTTCCCACTGAAGATCAATTAGCAGATGTGTTCACAAAAGCATTGGACACATCTACTTTTCAAAGGTTGATCTCTAGAATTAGGATGTTAAATAGGGACTGAAAGTATTTTTTAGTCCTCTAAATAAAAACATTAAGATGTTATTTTGAAAACTCAAATATTATGTTCTTAAAGCAATGAATAGATTGATAAAAAGAAAAATAAAAACATTTATGTTCAAAGGAGGGTAACATATGTTTGAATGGTTCAAAACTCCGTTTAATGTGACATTTGTGCCTTTTCAATCATTGCTCAATTACAAAAAATTTCGTATTCAATGAAACCATGTGTTTTATTTCCAAATATTTTTGTATTCAATAAAATCTTGTAGTTTATTGATGAGAATGCAAAACTATCAATCGTTGCACAATTTCGATCATTTTCATGTTCGTTTAAAGCGTTTTACGCATGTTTGTGAAACGCATAACCATACAACCAAACGAACTAACATCCACGACATTTTCGGGTATAATCCAAGTTACACATGTCTTAACACCTTTATATAACCTAAATATTAGGTTAAAGGGGTTAAAAATGGCAAACAAGTGAAAATACAAGTCCAAGGGCCAAAAATGTCAAAAAAATAATAAATATTTTTGCTTCTTCACCAAGTTTGCCACCTATCTCCAATTTTTGACACCTAGCACTCACTTTGCCACACTTAATATGGTGATGACACATGTTAGGACACTAATCCACACTTGAGGACACTTGTCATCACCTCCTTAATCCTAAAATACTATAAATACCCCATGATTCTTCCATTTTTTTCACACCACCTGAAAACACTTCAAAGCAAAGTGTGAAGTTCTTCTTTCTATCCTTCTTAGAGCTTGTTTCCAACCTTTAGAAGCCTCCTATCTTGAGTTCTGAAAGTGTTCTTCAACACGAGTAAGTACTCTTCCTAGTTCTTTAATTTTTGGCAACCTGATTGACTTTTGGTTCTGACCATATTTGGTCAAGTCAAAGTTCAATTGAACTTTGAAACGTGATCGTAACATGAAGGTTCTAATCCCTAACGATTTCACCTTCTGATTACCATTTTTACTAGTCAAAGTTTCGGTCAAAAATGCGCATGATGTGCATTTTATGACGAAAATATTTTCAGGTATCAAACCACCAAGTTTTGATACCAAATCGGTTTTATAAACTTAGTTAGACATATTTTGACATGTCTAACTCGTCACTTCTAGTTTAGTGCTTATTTAGGGTCGTAAGTCGAGCGGTCTTGACCACCGCTTTGACTTTCGAATCCGACCCGTTTGGTCGATCTTAGGATCCTACAAAACACATATTTGTGACCATAGTTATATAGGGAATAACCTACTGAGGTTATACCTTATGGTCACATCGTTTGGTTAGTGTTATGATAAGTTACTACTATGTTCTTAAAAAAATGATGACCAAAATGACCTTTTGCGCATAAATCTATTTTAAACAAATGTAACCAAAATTTTGACATATAAAATGATGTTTTAACATTTTCAAAGATGCTTGGGCATTTAAGACTTATCATAGGATATGTTAACCATCCGATCACACGTTTACGCTAATGACCCGTTAAAGTAGCGTAAACTACGTTAACGAGTCATAATGGGTCAAAAGCACTTAGGATCCTTTCTAAATCAGAATGTTAAATTTGTTAAACCATAACACATGAGTTCCAACACTCGTTTGGTTTATAAGACTTCATTCTATCCAATCTCCCATTTGTAGTCCCGACAGTCAAACATATTTATTTGACACATTAGGACACCTTTGAGCTTTGTTAATTTCATTGATCAAGAACACTTTCGCAATCCCAAGTGAGTACATAGCCCCCCTCTTTTACGTTTTCAAATGTTTTGGGGTGATTCATATGTGCCTATAATTATTTTCAAAATTTCAAAACAATATACATGGTTTATGTATACAAAAATGATTTTCAAAGTGAGTACATAGTTCCCCTCTTTTACGTTTTGCAAATGTTTTGGGGTGACTCATATGTGCTAAATCATTTTAAAGTTTTCAAACACAATGTCTATTGTTTATATATAAAATAATACGATTTCAATAATGTGAACAACTTGTTGATGCGTTATCCATAACACGAATGATATTCATTAGCTTTGGCCGAGCCGACCAGTAGTATGTTATGGTACAATAGGACTGACAATCCCATTATCGGATGGTTCACTAGATTTGGTGGAAGTTTGGGTAATGACAGAAACTGTTTCTGATTAACAAATCATTTGTTTATTTGTTAGTCTAGTTAAAGAGACCCTTTGTTGGTCTATTAAAGATTCCCTTTGGTGGTATAGTCAACACAAGTAAAGTGTTCATTAAAGAACGATCAAAAGCCTTCACAATTAAAAACGCAGACGATTTGTTTATGACATGGACAATTGGTTTATGACACGATGATTGATCTATAACACGAACAAATGGTTTATAACACGGACAAATTGTTTTGAACAATGTCACCCACTGATTTTCACTTAAAGATATAAACCATACGAAGTTTTCTTTTGAATCAATCTATTACAAGGTTTTTACAAAAGAAATGTTTTTGTCAAGATTCATGGCAACAAGGTTTTCACAACTCTAACTAACTTGTTTTAATTGGTCAATTGTCTTGCAATATCAAACACTTTTGATTCGAGGTTGTCACTTGACGACTCTTGTAGTCGGACCAGGTGTTGCACTATGTATACAAGGCCACGAATTGGACACACTCACAAAACCTATGTACTCGCTGGCATTTTTTATGCTGAATCTCTTTTCACATATGTTTCTGGAATCAATACTTGATAATATGATGCATGCTTCACGTAGGAATGGACGTGGGCCTTAGTGACTTAAAACATGAAAGACAATTTATTTAAGTGTTGTTTCTGTTTATCCCAAGACAATGTAAACATTTAACTTAATCAAACAAAATTTTAAATTCCATGAGTTGTGAAACAATAGTTCTGAAACATGACTCCCGACGTTTACGCCACAGTTCGTTGTTTTACGCGGTCGGGGTGTTACAGAAAGATTGGTATCAGAGCTTATGGTTATAGGGAATTAGGTTATTAGTAATGCTTTGACCTAGACTATAACCTTCCTAGGACCCTAACGCGAGTTATCTTGGGTTTAGATTATTAAAAGAGTACCATCACCTATCCTTAGGTGATTACCAAAACAAATACACAAGTTACAAATTCGTTTTGAAAATCAATCATCTATCCTTAGATGATTTATTTTGGCTTAAAGCCTTGTATGTTTTCAAACTCCTGTCAAAGTTTGGGTTTTATTAATGTGAACATGTGCAATCTGGAAGGGTGGATGCCTGTACCCTGAGTTTTCTATCTAAGCCTAGCGTGTTCGTACATATCCGCGTTATCAGACCAGTCACTCTTACCTGGGAACTCTTGGGGTGAGTTTCCACTTATAGGCTAAAGCATGTCTTCGCGATACATTATAAAGACCCATTCACTTTGATTAGTCACCGTGTGTCGTTTGTTTGTTTTTAAGTATCGAACGAATGACCATCCTTATATTTCGTCAATATTTTTAACATCTCTCTTCATTATCCAATGTCCGTCACACATATTTTCCCTTATGTTTTCTTCTAGAATGCCTCCTCGACGTAATACAACTCAAAATGCCGAAATGGCAGCTATGATCGCTCAGCAAATTGTTGTTGTACTCAGAGAAAATAAAGGAGAACAAAGCTGAGTCTTCCAAGAAGTTGAGGAAGCGTAAGGCTTCACAGAACTTTGCAGTTGTTGCACAACCCAACCAGAATACTCAAAACCAGCCAGCACAACCTCCTGCGAGGAAACCCTATGATGGTACTGCACAGTTGGGCAACCGGTGCAATGGTCACCATCAAGCTCACATATAGTGTCGCCAATGCACATCATGTGGAAGATTTGGTCACAGAGCCAATGTCTATCATTTGGGCCCAAAATAAGCTGTTCAGAACCCTATTCAACCACAAGACAACCCTGCTAGACCTCCGTTCCCACCTAGTTCTTGCTACCACTGTGGCAAGATGGGTCACTTTAGAAACAACTGACCAAAATTCGTGAACACGAATGCAAATCCAGCCCGTGGACGCGCATTCAACATCAATGCCAACGAGGCTCATGCTAATAATGAAGTCATTAACGGTACATTCCTTGTTAACAATCATCATACTTCTATTCTTTTCGATTCGGTTGCCGATAGAAGCTTTATATCACTAGCCTTTGAACCTTTGCTTTCAATGCCTAGAACTAAACTAGGAAAATCTTTAACGGTGGAAATTGCTAGTGGTGAACCCCTTGTGCTCGACTATGTCCTTGGTAGTTGCCACTTGAACTTGGATAACCACCTTTTTCCCATTAACCTCACACCAATGCAACTCGGGAGTTTTGACATCATCATAGGAACGTATTGGTTAACGAAACACCACGCTGAGGTGACCTGTTTCGACAAGGTTGTTCATATACTTTTTTCGTCTGGCGAAACCTTAGAAGTTCACGGAGAGAAACTAAAACTCATGACCTACACCCAGGCCAAAAAATACCTACGAAAGAATTATGTAGCCTTTTTGGCACATATCGTAGAGGAAAACGGCAAGGGCAAGACAGTTCAGGACATCCCCATTTTTCTGGAATATCCTGAGGTGTTTCCTGAAGAGCTACTTAGTTTACCCCCAATTCGTCAAGTTGAGTTTCATATTGACCTTGTACCTGGTGCCAACCCAATTGCTAAATCTCCTTACCAACTTGCACAGTCTGAATGCAAGAGTTGTCAAAGCAACTCCAAGAACTTTCAGAAAGGGATTCATTCGTCCAAGCTTTTCACCTTGGGGTGCTCCTATCCTATTCCTGGAAAAGAAGGATGGATCCTTTCGTATGTGTATCGCTTATCGTGAGCTCAACAAACTCACAATAAAAAACCGATATCCCCTACCTCGCATTGATGATCTCTTTGATCAGCTACAAGGTGCGACCTGCTTTTCAAAGATTGATCTGCATTCTGGGTATTTTCAACTTCATGTACTGAAGAAGATATTCCGAAGACTGCTTTTCGCACTCGATACGGCCATTTTTTGGTTTGACGAATGCCCTTGCTGTCTTCATGGACTTAATTAATAGGGTTTGTAAACCTTATTTAGACAAGTTCATCATTGTTTTCATCGACGACATCCTAATTTATTCTATGTCTCATGCCGATCACGAATAACATCTTCATCTAACGATGGAACTCTTGAAGAAAGAAAAACTTTACGGCAAATTCTCCAAATGTGAATTTTGGCTAAAAGAAGTTCACTTTTTGGGACACATTGTTAACGAACAAGGTATACATGTAGATCCCGCCAAAATCAGTGCGATTAGTGATTGGAGTACACCTACTACTCCAACCGATGTTCGTTCATTTCTTGGTCTTGCTCGATACTATCGACGATTCATCGCGAACTTTTCAAAGATCGCGGTTTCCCTCACCACTTTGACTCAGAAGAATAAACCTTTCGAGTGGGGACCCACAAAAGGAAGCATTTCAAAAACTGAAACAAAAACTCTGTAATGCTCCTGTTTTATCTTTACCCGATGTCAATGATTATTTCGTTGTCTATTTTGACGCATCAAACCTAGGCCTTGGTTGTGTTCTCATGCAAAGAGACAAAGTCATAGCCTATGCGTCAAGACAATTGAAAATCCATGAGAAGAACTACACAACTCATGATCTTAAGTTAGGAGTCGTAGTTTTTGCCCTCAATATTTGGAGACACTACATTTAAAGTACGAAATGTGTGGTTTTCACTGACCACAAAAGTCTTCAACATATATTCAATCAAAAGGAGCTTAACATGAGACAATGACACTAGGTCGAACTTCTGAACGACTACGACTGCGAGATTCGCTATCATCCTGGTAAGGAGAATGTTATGGCTGATGCGCTTAGTCGTAAGGAACGTGTCAAACTTCATTGTGTTCAAGTTCAATCTGATATCCAAACACGTATCCTTCAAGCACAACATACATGTGTGACCCAAAGCTTGTTGAAAAATGAGTCGCCACAAAATCTCGAACTTCAACTCGAAACAAAAGATAACGGATTACTCTACTACAAGAACCGTTTGTGGATTCCTAGTCAAGATAATCTACGCACCTTATTGATGGACGAAGCTCATAAGTCTCGTTATTCAATCCATCCTGGTGCAGACAAAATGTATAAGGATCTCCGAACCCAGTATTGGTGGTCGGGTATGAAGAAGGACATTGCCTTATATGTGTCTAAATGCCTAACTTCTCTTAAAGTTAAGGCAGAACATCAACGCCCATCTAGTTTACTTGAGCAACCACAAATACCGGTATGGAAGTGGGAGAACATTGCGACGGATCTTGTCACTAAACTATCACGCACACCTAGAGTTCATGATGCCATTTGGGTAATCATCGATCGTCTAACAAAGTCAGCACTTTTTGGCAATTCATGAGGATCTATCTGCTGACAAACTCGCCAAGATCTACGTTGATGAGATTGTATCTCATCATGGTGTTCCTTTGAACATCATATCCGATCGAGATGCTCGATTCTCATCTCACTTTTGGAAGACCATGCAATCTGCCATGGGAACCAAACACAATATGAGCACTCTTATCATCCTCAAACGGATGGACAATCTGAAAGGATAATTTAAACATTGGAGGATATGCTTAGAGCATGTGTAATCGACTTTGGTGGTAGTTGGGATTCGTATCTACCATTGGTCGAATTCTCCTACAACAATAGTTATCATGCCAGCATCAATATGGCGTCTTTCGAAGCTCTATACGGTCAAAAATGTCATTCACCTGTCTGCTGGAATGAGGTCGGTGAAGCCAGCTCACTGGGCCTGAACTCATTCACGACACAACAGACAAAGTCAAGAAAATTCGCGATAACCTCCTGACAGCTAGAAGCCGTCAAAAGAGTTATGCTGACAAACGACGCAAGCCCTTGGAATTCCAAGTTGGTGATCACGTGTCAAGGTGTCCCCTTGGAAAGGTTAAATTTTGAAAGAAAGGAAAACTTGCACCACGATATATTGGACCATTCAAGATCATTGAGAGAATCGGAAAGGTGGCCTACCGACTTGAGCTACCTCCTGAACTTGGGAATATTCACCCAACATTCCACGTGTCCAATTTGAAAAAGTGTTTAGCCGATACAAACCTCCACATTCCCCTTGACGAAATTCACGTTGATGACACTATGCACTTTGTCGAGAAACCTGTGGAGATATTGGACCGTGAAGTCAAGAAGCTCAAGCGTAGACGTATACCGATAGTTAAAGTTTTTTGGCAATCCCAATGTGGCCCATAATTTACTTGGGAATGAGAGGATCAGATGAAAGCCAAATATCAATATCTGTTTCACAAAGTTTCATCTAATTAAATTTCGAGACGAAATTTACAAAAGTAGGGGAGACTGTGACATTTGTGCCTTTTCAATCATTGCACAATTACAAACAATTTCGTATTGAATGAAACCATGTGTTTTATTTCCAAATATTTTTGTATTCAACAAATTGTATTTTATTGGTGAGAATGCAAAAATGTCAATCATTGCACAATTTCGATCATTTTAGTATTCGTTAAAGTGTTTTACGCATTTTTGCGAAACGCATAACCGTACAACCAAACGAACCAACATCCATGAGATTTTCGGGCATAATCCAAGTTACACATGTCTTAAAACCTTTATATAACCTAAATAATAGGTTAAAGGGGTTAAAAATGGCAAACAAGTGAAAATACAAGTCCAAGGGCCAAAAATGTCAAAAAAATAATAAATATTTTTGCTTCTTCACCAAGTTTGCCACCTATCTCCAATTTTTGACACCTAGCACTCACTTTGCCACACTTAATATGGTGATGACACATGTTAGGACACTAATCCATACTTGAGGACACTTGTCATCGCCTCCTTAATCCCAAAATACTATAAATACCCCATGATTCTTCCATTTTTTTTCACACCACTTGAAAAACACTTGAAAGCAAAGTGTGAAGTTCTTCTTTCTATCCTTCTTAGAGCTTGTTTCCAACCTTTGGAAGCCTCCTATCTTGAGTTCCGAAAGTGTTCTACAACACGAGTAAGTACTCTTCCTAGTTCTTTAATTTTTTAGTTATTTTGGGCTAAAAGTCGAACACTTTGGCAACCTGATTGACTTTTGGTTCTGACCATATTTGGTCAAGTCAAAGTTCAATTGAACTTTGAAAAGTGATCATAATCACGAAGGTTATAATCCCTAACGATTTCACCTTTTGATTACCACGTTTACTAGTCAAAGTGATGAGTCAAAGTTTCGGTCAAAAATGCGCATGATGTGCATTTACGAGGAAACTATTTTCAGGAATCAAAATACCAAGTTTTGATACCAAATCAGTTTTATTGTCTTAGTTAGACATATTTTGACATGTCTAACTCGTCACTTCTAGTTTAGTGCTTATTTAGGGTCGTAAGTCGAGCGGTCTTGACAACCGCTTTGACTTTCGAATCCGACCCTATCCTACCAAACACATATTGTGACCATAGTTATATAGGGAATAACCTACAGAGGTTATACCTTATGGTCATATCGTTTGGTTAGTGTTATGATAAGTTACTTCTATGTTCTTAAAAAAATGATGACCAAAATGCCCTTTTGCGAATAAATCCATTTTAAACACATGTAACCAAATTTTTGACATATAAACTGATGTTTTAATATTTTGAAAGATGCTTGGGCATTTAAAACTTATCATAGGACATTTTTAACCATCCGATCACACGTTTACGCTAATGACCCGTTAAAGTAGCGTAAACTACCTTAACGAGTCATAATGGGTCAAAAGCACTTAGGATCCTTTCCAAATCAGAATGTTAAGTTTGTTAAACCATATCACATGAGTTCCAACACTCGTTTGGTTTATAAGACTTCATTATCTGATCTCCCATTTGTAGTGCCGACACGCTAACATATTTATCTGACACATTAGGACACGTTTGAGCATTGTTTATTTCGTTGATAAAGAACACTTTCGCAATCCCAAGTGAGTACATAGCCCCCCCTTTTACGTTTTCAAATGTTTTGGGGTGATTCATATGTGCCTATAATTATTTTCAAAATTTCAAAACAATATACATGGTTTATGTATACAAAGATGATTTTCAAAGTGAGTACATAGTTCCCCTCTTTTACGTTTTGCAAATGTTTTGGGGTGACTCATATGTGCTAAATCATTTTCAAGTTTTCAAAAACAATGTCTATGGTTTATATATAAAATAATACGATTTCAATAATGTGAACAACATGTTGATGTGTTATCCATAACAAAAATGACATTCACTAGCTTTGGCCGAGCCGACAAGTAGTATGTTTTGGTACCATAGGACTGACAATCTCATTATCGGACTGTTCACTGGATTTGTTGGAAGTTTGGGTAATGACGGAAACTGTTTCTGATTAACAAATCATTTGTTTATTTGTTAGTCTAGTTAAAGAGACCCTTTGGTGGTCTATTAAAGAAACCCTTTGGTGGTATAGTCAGCACAAATAACGATCAAAAGTTTTCACAATTAATAACACGTATGATTTGTCTATGACATGGACAATTGGTTTATGACACGGACGATTGATCTATTGTTGATACAGTTTTATGTCTGTCGCTTGTTCTTAATTACAGTTGTAATTGTACGGTCTTTGCTCAAGTGTCTGTATAGGTTTGGTCGTGTCAAATAGATCAAGATATCCTTCTATCTTGATCTAGTATGACATCTTAGCTTGTCTGTGTTAATTAGTTGCATGTGTGCATAATGATAAGTCTTGTGTACATCAAGTCTACACACGTTCTCCAGTAATAAGGATTCTATGCGAATCAAAAGATTTCGTAGCGAAACACAGATTTCGTACGAATCAAGGAGTATTTCGTACAAATCAAGTATTTCGTACGAAACATATGACTCGTACCAATTCTGGAGTTGTGTCTCGTGTGTAATAGTGTGTTTCGTATGTCTGGAAACGTGTTTTCGTACGAGTGACCAGCTTGGACACTATATAAGCAGACATGCACCTCTTATTGAGGGTAAGCCTGTGAGACCTTTGGTCCAGAAGTTAATAGAACGAGCTAGCAAACTGATGCTTTGTGTGGGATATCTAAGTTAGCATTTCTGGTGAAGACGAAGACACAAGAACACAGCAAGTTTGTTTGAGTAATACGAGCATTTTGTGTATATGTTTGTACTTTTTCACAATCATTAATCAAGATAGTGAATATTTTGTTATCCCATGTTCTTTACTTTGCTTTGGTTGCATACACACTTGGATTCCGCAATTGTGTGTATGTTATATGAACAAGGAACTGGTTTGACATCCGCAGGTGGACCTACAAGTGGTATCAGAGCATTGCCTCTTTCCTTGTTCAAAACCGGGCTTAGTTGTGTCTGAGCTAGTTTGAAGATTTCTTAAGTGTTCTTGAACCTCTAGCAGAAAACATAAGTTTTGGATAGTTAACTAACTTAAAACTTGGTTAAAATTTGTTGCATGCAGAAAATTTTGTGGTCAATTTTTTTTTAAGAACACCCTTGAAGAAGAAACCTGCAAAAATTTGAATCTGATTAGTTTTGGTAGGGTTGACATTTTCTGACTTGGATCTGGACTTGGAATGATGACTGATTAAAATCTGTGTTTCAATTAAAAGTGGGTAGACAACAGGTATTTTCAAAAAAGCAGGTCTACACAAGATAGGAAATTTTTCACCAAACCATTTCTGAAAAGATTCCACTAAAAAATGCTGAACAAAGCAGTTTGTGCGACTGAGCTATTTCGTACGAATCATCTGATCCGCACAAAACAACTGTCTCGCACAAAACATCGTTGTTTCGCACGAAACAACCGTTGTTTGTTTTTCGTGTTTTTCAAAGCTTTGTGATTTTAAGAATTTGTCATATTTTCAGAACCTGTGAATTTTTAAAAGGTAATTATAAGTTTGAAACTTTAAACCTTTAAATTTTCATAAAACAAGAAAATATAACGAGTTCTAACCCATGGGATTGGAGTTGTTCAAGCTCAAATCAGGAGTCTTCGCAAAGCTCCGCAACATCATGGGTAAAATCTTTGATGCCTCAACATACATAAATGATCTCTGCAAATCAATGGGCGTGTGTTGCGAATCAGAATCAAAGCATCCAAACTCTGCTAATGAGCGAAAGTGAAATATGGAGTAATAATCGACCGCCGAAGTTAAATCACATGAACGATTATCCTTCATGGAAAGGTCATTTTCATACGTATGTTCTCCGTCAAAGCACGGAATTGTGGACGTGTTTCACTACCCCCTACAATGAAGCACTTGAAGAAGCTGGATCAAATCCAACCACATTGGCCAATCTAGTCGAAAGTGACAAGAAAGCTTACGATCTAGAGAAAAAGGCATTTGCTATCCTCACACAAGCTCTTCATAAAGACATTTATCATCAGTTTGTGTATTGTACTACAACGAAAAATTTGTGGGACACTTTGGAAGCAAGAGGTGAAGGTAACGCTGCTACTAGGAAGATTCGGCATGATCTGCTCAAGAAAGAGTTTGAAGGTTTCATGTTCATGGAGAACGAAACCTTGAATGATATGACCACTCGGTTTTATCATCTTCTCAGCAAAATGTACTCGTATAAAGTGTTAGCAGCACCACAAGAAATTGTGATGCGATTTGCTGATGCTTTACCATCGAAATGGGGTCAATTGATTGAGCTTTTAAAACATACAGGTGTTTTGGACTCAATTAGTATTTATGAATTTGTGCAGAAACTGGAGAACGAGACAACGAGTCTCTGCTCCACAAAACCCTGAGATGTATTTTGGAGGTATTAATGCAGGTACAAGCTCAAGTCTGCAACCGAAGCTACAGACCGCATTTGTGTCAAACGTGAACCCTCTTCTACCCCAACCAGTTCAAACAAGTCAGTCTATAGGTTCGAGCAATCAAACCTATGGACATGCTTTTGATCCGAAAGCATTCTTTCCACAGCCAAAGGATTTAGCGCATAAAGCTCCACAGCAAGCACCTCAACAAGCTTTCTATGGAAGCAACAGTCAATCTACAAATCCCAACACTGTCAAACTTGAGTAACCACCAGGTTTTGAAGATCCACTCCATCCTGACAAGGTTTGGCTTCTCAACAAGGCGTTATATGGTCTTCATCAAGCTCCGAGGGCTTGGTATGAAACATTGTCTACCTATATGTTGATGAATGGTTTTCGACGAGGCCTGATCGACTGTACTCTCTTCATCAAGGAACATGATGAGGACTTGCTGCTAGTACAGGTTTATGTTGATGATATTATATTTGGGTCTACTAACACTCGAATGTTCAAAGAATTCGAACAGGTTATGCAGGAGAAGTTCGAGATGAGCCCTATGGGAGAAATGAATTTCTTTTTAGGTTTGCAGGTTCAGCAATCAAAGGAAGGGATTTTTATACATCAAACCAAGTACGCCGGAAATATTCTCAAGCGATTTCAAATGGATGACTCAAAACCTTTGGGAACTCCATTAGCTCAAAATCATGAGATTACTCCAGACGGAATGGGTGAACATGTAGAACCATCTCTCTATCGTGCTACGATCGGATCTCTCATGTATCTTACTGCTTCAAGACCTGACATAATGTACCTAACATGCCTTCTGGCGCGCTATCAGTCTAGTCCGAAGGTTTCTCATTTGATGGATGTGAAAAGGATCTTTCGTTATTTGAAGGGACGCCCGGACACTGGTCTATGGTACCCTAAGGATGATAACTTTGATTTGACAGCATTCAGTGATTCTGATCATGGCGGCTGTAAAATCGATGCAAAGTCAACAACAGCAGGATGTCAGTTCTTGGGAAATCGCCTAGTCACGTGGCAATGCAAAAAGCAGAATTGTGTAGCTACATCAACATGTGAGGCTGAGTATATATCAACTTCTAGTTGCTACTCTCAAGTTCTATGGATTCAACAGCAAATGCGCGACTACGGTTTTGAATTTCTTACTACTCCTATTTTTGTTGATAATGAAGCTGCTTTACAGATCACTCGGAATCCTGTACAGCATTCAAAAACAAAACACATTGAGATTAAGTATCATTTCATACGAGATTGTTATGAAAAGAGACTTATCGATGTTGTTAAAATCCACACTGATCACCAACGTGCCGTCCTTTTTACCAAAGCCTTTGATAAATCACATTTTGATTATCTACTTTTGGTCAATGGCATCAAGGTGAAACCCGAATAACTCAACCATGGCTAACTATTTTTGTATATACTTTTCTAAAAATCTAAAACTACAAAAAGATTTTTAGTTTTATATTTTAGGGGGAGTAAATTTCAAGAAAATACAAAAATATGTCTTTTATTTACCTTCTTTGTTTAAGGGGTAGAAAATTTCAGAAAAATACAAAAACAATTAGAACACAAAAATGAGTTTCTTGGATAAGTTGAAGATGATGAAACCCGAGAAACTCATGGCTAACTATTTTTGTATATACTACATCCGACCATCAAATAGATAAAAATATCACATCCCCAAAATAAGTGATAAAATATCACAGCTTTATGTGGGAGCTAAGTTCATCTATTTGTCGGTACGATGGTACTAACCTGTTCACGGACTTACTCCTGTGCGCTGCATGCATATGAAAACCAAGTTCCTCATCGATAAGTGATTAAATCACGAAGGGATTGTTTTCAATAAAAAATAAGTGAATATCTCACATCTTTCATATACGTCAAAACAGATGATAAAGCAGTATACTCACTGGTAAGATTTTCTCTCGTGCATATCTTGATACGGGAATGTGTCGTGATGTGGTTGAACACATGCTAGTAAGTATAAATCTATACCATAATCATATCTCCTAATCATGATTACATCAGATATGTCTGAGATTACGCGGAACAATACCGATAATCAAAGTTAAATACTTATCTGTTTTATTTTGAAAACCAAATACCGTTTTTGACAAAGATTAAAATGCTGGTATGATTCCTTTACCGTGAAACTCGAAAAAGATTGTTAAATAGATATATAGTTTATTTGTATATTTAGTTTTTATGTCTAGTTTACTTAGTTTCTTTTGTAATTACTTTTTGAAAGTTTGCCAAAGTTGATACTCGGAAGTTTTCTACCAAGATACGCCAAAAAACCATTTGTTTGATATTGCAACTTCATAAAGTAATATCTTGCAATAAGTAACTCATCAAAAGAAATCCAAAATCTGAAATTCGTTTGAGTGTGTGTATCTCATACAAATAAACTAGTCATTTGATTTGACTTGGTCACTTGTTTTTCTCAAATCTGCTGCTGGAATTCCTACAAGTGTGTGTATCTTGTTCAGGGAATACGATCATACGAAGAATCTATGATAAGACTTTCGTGTGTATTCCCTGAGAAAGTTGTGTTCTAATTATATTTGATTTATGAGTACAGATTGATACAAGAAGAACATGAACAAAGACCAGCAACGAAGAAGTCTGACAAGTCAGAAGAGGAAACAAGAAAGATTTGAAGTTTCTTAGAAGTTCGAAGACCCGATGCTCTAATCATTGGATAGCAGATCTATCAATGGATAAGTAGATCTTCAGGGGGAGTTTATTGATACTCCAAACCATTCATGTCAAGACCAACTTCCGAAGACCAAAGACCGAAGACCGAAGATCAAGCAACATCCAAGGGGGAGTTTGTTGATACAGTTTTGTGTCTGTCGCTTGTTCTTAATTAGAGTTTTAATTGTACGGTCTTTGCTCAAGTGTTTATATAGGTTTGGTCGTGTCGAATAGATCTAGATATCCTTCTATCTTGATCTAGTATGACATCTTAGCTTGTCTGTGTTAATCAGTTGCATGTGTGCATACTGATAAGTCTTGTATACGTCAAGTCTACACACGTTCTCCAGTAATAAGGATTCTATGCAAATCAAAAGATTTCGTACGAAACATAGATTTCGTACGAATCAAGGAGTATTTCGTACGAATCAAGTATTTCGTATGAAACAGATGACTCGTACCAATTCTAGAGTTGTCTCTCGTGTGTAATAGTGTGTTCCGTATGTCTGGCAACGTGTTTTCGAACGAGTGACCACCTTGGACACTATATAAGCAGACATGCACCTCTTAGTGAGGGTTAGCCTGTGAGCCCTTTGGTCTAGAAGTTAATAGAACGAGCTAGCAAACTGATCCTTTGCGTGGGATATCTAAGCTAGCATTTATGGTGAAGACGAAGACACAAGAACACAGCAAGTTTGTTTGAGTAATACGAGCATTTTATGTATATGTTTGTACTTGTTCTCAATCATTAATCAAGATAGTGAATCTTTGGTTACCCCGTGTTCTTTACTTTGCTTTGGTTGCATGCACACTTGGATTCCGCACTTGTGTGTATGTTATATGAACAAGGAACTGGTTTGACATCCGCAGGTGGACCTACATCTATATCAGGGACAAATGGTTAATAACACCGACAAATTGTTTTGAACAATGTCACGCAATGATTTTCACTTAAAGATATAAACCATACGAAGTTTTCTTTTGAATCAATCTATTACAAGGTTTTTACAAAAGAAATGTTTTTGTCAAGATTCATGACTACAAGCTTTTCACAACTCTAACCAACTTATTTTAGTTGGTTAATTGTATTGTAATATCAAACACTTTTGATACGAGGTTTTCACTTAACGACTCTTGTAGTCAGACGAGGTGTTGCAATATGCATACAAGGCCACGAATTTGACACACTCACAAAACCTATGTACTCGCCGGCATTTTTTATGCTGACTCTCTTTTTACATATGTTTCAGGAATCAATACTTGATAATATATGCATGCTTCACGTAGGAATGGACGTGGGCCTTAGTGACTTAAAACATTAAAGACAATTTATTTATGTGTTGTTTCTGTTTATCCCAAGACAATGTAAATATTTAACTTAATCAACCAAATTTTAAATTCCATGAGTTGTGAAACAATAGTTCTGAGACATGATTCCCCGACGTTTACGCCACGGTTCATTGTTTTACGCGGTCAGGGTGTTACATTTAACCTTGGTTAACCATTGTTTAAAACTAAAGGACCACGGATTCAGTATCCATTGTTTGACTACAATACTTAAACTAGTCCATTGTCTTTTAAAACTCACCATTGTTTTTATTCAATACTCTGTTTAACCGAACAAAGGTTTCAAACATGAGTTTCCATCCATCGGTTAACCAAAGGTCAAACATCTGGTCAAACCACTATTTTGGTCACACAAATATCTGTTGAGCACAACAAAGGTTTCAAACAGACATTTTTAAAACAGAGCTTTGATAAACAGAGTTTTGCTTAACAAATAAAAACTTGCCAAGACACCAAAATAGTAACCATTTGCCGCGTCATCACCACTGTGGAAAAAAACCTATAAAAACCCTAGAGAGTTTATCTTTAGCAGTGCAAAAAATTTTGAAATTTCAAAACTTTTCTTTATACGAAACACTCAAAAAGATCATTGACTCAAAGATTTTCTAAAAGATTTTTACTCTTCAATTAAAAGATTACCTGCTCAAAAGATTTGATCAAGTTCCCCAATGGCTCTTATCTTGAAACCACCCCATAACTATCTCCCATATCTTGTGAAAACCTCCACAAACACATAGTTTCACTCGATACATTTATAATAATATTCTTGTTGCCAATGCACCCATCCATTTACAAAACATTGAAGATTTTTGGTAAAATTCAGATTATTTACTTCATGACAAAAAGCCCTCTACCATCATTTCAACAGTATGGTATTACTTTTCAGATCATACTAGAATTAATCTCCGCTACCTTCGCCCGAGACAATGAGACAGGTATTGAAAAATTTTCAAAAATTAATCTTCATCATGAATTCATAGAGAGGGGGTATGATGCCTATATGGTAGGGGCAACAATTTATAAACCCAATTTTCCACCTGCTATGAAGTTTTTTCTTTCATACCATACTTGTATGTCTTTCACCAAAATCACTGCTAACAATGAAGTTCCTTTAAAAACACAGTATTTGAGATATGATATTTTGACAAATTCAAAATATTGTTGATGCACATGTCTGTCGCCTACGTCATCGAATCACAAAGAGTCTTTAATAGGAACAAAATGTTAGATTTCATATGTTTGTAATTCTCTTCGCACGAAGGTGAAAGCTCACTTCGTATGAAGGTAATTGTTCACTTCGTACGAAGGTAAAACATTTCGCACGGAGGTAATCCCAAGTCTATAAATAGTGTTAGGTATCGATTGTGTAAACTGGATGGCGGAGCTCTATCCAAATGTTTTTGAGATTTTGGACATGTTGAACTATTAATAAAATAATGATTAAATGTGAAATTTGTTAATATTGTTGCCTAACTCTAAAACGGATTTCACATGTTTAATACTAGTCTAATCAAGTTAGGACCTGAGCTTTCGGATCCGACAACGGACCTACAAGTGGTATCGGAACTAGAAGGCCTGATTTGAAGACATTCAACAAGATTCTACTTCTCTTCTACTCATTTATCTCATTTTATATCAATTTTTGAAGATGTAAAGGTCGAACTGGACTGATTTTCTCAAAGATTACGTAAAATCAAGTTCTAACAAACCCTTGACAGTTTTGGATCTAAAATCAACCGAAATCAAGACCAAAATGGCAAAAAATGTGAAATTTTGTATTCACTCTACACGATCATAAACCTCACTTCTCACGAAGATCTTCGCATGAAGTGAAAATCTTTCAAGTTTGAAAATTCGAAGTCACTTCGAACGAAGTAAAATCTCACTCGGTACAAAGTGAAATTTTGGTAAAATTTCTTCTTTATTTAGTACGAAGATAAGTTTACTTCGCACAAAGTTAAATTCGTATGAAGTGGTATCTTCGTACGAAGTGAAATCTTAAAATTTGTGGTTTATTTTTGTACAAACTGAGGTTAAAATAAATGATTGGGAATAGGTGCCTTTGTACTTAAATTCTCAAGATCGCAAAAATATTTGGGTGAACAGATTTGAAACTTTTATGTGTAAATAAGATGAATCACTCGATGATTTGATAAACGTTTATGTGGTTGGTTAACAAGTTAAAAGAATTTAAACCCAAGGTAAGGTTTTCAAATTATGAACAGATCGCAAAATTTGCAGATGCGTTACCTTCGGAATGGGATATGGCTTTGAGTGATATAAAAAAAGAATTCTATATTTGCAATGTATACCTTACAGGAATTCTTTAAAATTAAAGATTACATACCCGAAAGTGAAAAGAAGAAATCTTTGAAGTTTAAATTGAAAATGAATTTGAAGAAGGTATGAAGTTTGTGATAAGATTGTTTTCGGTGAATTTCCAGAAGAAATAGAACATTATTCTCAAAATAGATAATTTCCATAGGGTTATTAAATCATTCATGTCTCCTCAAGTTTCTGATTCTCTTGGTATTACCAGATTCTTTGAAGGACATAATTAAAACATATAAAGAGAAGAAAAGAAGAAATACTCTCAAAAAGAAGTTATCACTGAGAAAGTAATGATAGATCGGTTAAAGGAAGAAGCTGAAATGTTTAAAGATGAGACGAAGGTCATGGTTGAAGAAGTCAAGTAAGAGAAGAAAATTGAGAAAGCTGAGATTGAAAGATAGTGTACAAAATGTTTAGAACCATGCAAGTCTTGTCTGGAAAAGGATGAAAAGTATTAAGAGCTGAAATGTCATACATATATTTTGGCTAGAGATTTTAAAGAGAAGAAAGAGGCTTATGATAAGCTAAGTAGAACAATCAACATACACCGTGATGAAAGTAGAGAAAATGGGGCTACTATCTCAATGTTAAAGGCAACGGTCATGGACAAACATATGGCAATAAACATTCACATTGACACGATTGCTAAATTGAAGAGTGAGTTAGAAGCAATGAAACTAGAAACAGAAAGGGTTGATAAAAAATTGATTAGTTATTCAATGACGTCTTATGTCTTGGATCATATTCTACCAAAGCCGACTGGAAAAGATAAAACTAGAGAATATATCTATGGTTATCAAGATAGAGGTCTAGGTTATAATCGTTGTCCACCCCCTAATGTGGAATAGTTATGCTAGAAAAAAGCCTGACGGGGAGGAAAAGACACTGAATCTAAAATTGATAACAACGAAAACAAAACAGGAAGATCAGTTGCCTAACAACATTGATATGACTTATTCAAAGTCTGATGTTGATACTGCATCAGAAATCGTTAAATATGTGGTTGATAAGGTTTTGGGTGCTGAAAATGATAAAACTAATTTTGAAAATACAAACCAAAAGTTGAAAAAGAAAGTTCAAGTTCACAACCTTAAAATGACCAAAGTTTTCATGATGCTTATCTTCGTAAATCAGGAAATAGTTCAAATGATGATCCAAATATTTTAATATACAAAATGTGTGGATCTGATCAACTATATTCTAATTCGGAATATCCGATTCAGAATGTGAACTTCATAACGAGTTGAAAGAGTTTTTATGCTTGTTGAAATAGAATGTCTAAAATTGAAGATTTTACAAGCAATCAAAGTTTTTCAAACTTCAAACAAGATATATTTTAGCATACCAAACGAAGAAATTTCTACCCTAACTATCATCAGAAAAATCATTACAGGGGTAGAAATTGTTAGGGATATAATAAGAGAAATGATAATAAGTTTGAAAAATCAAATTTGTGAAGAAAGCGACTTGTGTGCTCGCAAGTTTAGAAAGTATAAAAGAAAGTCAATTGTTAAAACATCTAATAAAGAATTTTTCGCTCAACAACAAAAAAAACAGGTTGAGGAATCCTTTGTTGTAACAGACAGCAGGACATGCTTTCGATGTAATTAAACTCGACACATTGCAAGAAGATGTTCGCAAAAGAAACCTGAACCTGTTTCCGATGTTAAGGAAAATTCCAAAGATAAAAAATAGAAATCACCGATGTTTGTGCCAACACAGGTTTGGAAACAAATCAAAGAATCTACAAACAAAGTAAAGCCAGTTCATACTAAGTTTTTAAATTTTGAAATCGGTGAATCTTCAAAAAGTAGTGAACACAAAGATTCTTTGTTTTATTTCAAGAAAGCAATGTCTAAAAAACAAACATGGATGATGAAAGAAAAAATTGTTGAAATGGTAGAACAACCAGTGAAAACTGAAAGTTTAGAAGACTAAATGAAATAAAGTTGAAGTTAAAGAAAAGTCCACCCAAGACTGAAAAGACTAGGGTATCTCTATTCAACTAATTGTTTGTGTTTGTGTGCAGGGATTTCTAATATTAAAGTACATCACGAAGAACGAAGTTCCTTGACGCATAACAAGAAAGTAGCCGGGTTATCCAAATAAAAATTTTGGAGGCTAAAAGTTTCGTTTTGACGTTTATCATTTACAATTTTAAAGAAATTGAAAATGTTTCACAGAACCCTCACTGTTCAACATACAAAACTGGTTAACAAGACAGTTTTATAAATTTTTAAAATCAGGTCTAATAGTTTTGTTATCTTGAGGGAGAGAAAGCTTAAAAGAAAAACTGTGAAGCAGTAATGGATGGTCAAGGTTTTTCTTTAAAAAAACAAAAAATTACAAAAATATGTTTCAGAATTTTTGGGGGAGAATTTTTTTTTGAGAAAATACAAAAACATATTAAAATGTAGAAAGTAGAAAAAAACATAAAAAAGAAAAAAAAGAGTTTTCGTGTAAAAATAGGAAATGATAGTACATCAGCAGATTATCACACTATGCTAAGGAAATGAAGTGTCAAAATATTTAAACCGGTCTCATTGACGATGTGCCAGTAGGCTTCGCACATTCAGTAGATATAAACTTAGAAAAACTTCTTAATTAGTGGCTTAACATCTCTCGGATATATGGTCTTTAGTACACCGAAATTTCGTTTGAGAGATTACTAGGTCATTATAGATACAAGTTCTTCTGATTTTGCATAAGCAATGACCTATGTAACATTCATGTAAAACGGGTTCCAAAACCCGCTCCGTTTGAAAATCAAGTATTTATTAAAGTTCGTTACGCATTCATTATGGTTGTTTAATATGTATTTTTTAAATAAATTGCATAATAAAAATAGTAACCAATAAAAATAAGTAAATTAACACCTAAAAATAATAATGAAAAAAAATAATAATAATAAAGGGGCAGCCGGGTTTCGAACCCGGGTCCCCATCAAACACACACACTAGAAACACCACCGAGATACACACACCACTTGTGTCGAGAAGCAGAACAATAAAACTTATACACAGACACACATCAGCCTGCAAACTCGGGAATCCAAATCAGAAACCGGCAACAGATTTAAATTGAAATCAAACATGAATGGCAGTTACAACAATCATTCTTAACCATTTTTCCGTTTCAATCTTAAATTTCAAAATCAAAGCATGTAACCGAATTCAAAATCATGATTGGAGAGTTACATTTAAATTAAATAACCGAGCTTTTTTTCATCTATAAATACCGAGACACCACATCTCATTTAGACTCACCATTCTTTTGATTCTCCTTTCAAACAATTCTCGGATAAGTTCTGTTCTTCACCTCAAGTCGTCGTAGTTCATTTTTTCTGTTAGCCGGAATTTGTCGTCGGAAAACCGGAACCTCGCCTCAGTTGGTCTAAACCTCTAAATCTCTTTATATTTTGTATTTAGTACGTATTTGATATCAATTAGATAACCCAGACCTTGTTAAAATTGATAACACTCGGGTTTTAGTTTTTGGGTTAAGAAATGAAGAAGATGAAGATTTGGTTAAGTTTTATATATAAAAATCTTTGTTTTAAACAGGTTAGACATACAGTCCAGTGGTGGAATGTATGCAATTACACCGCATAGATACCAAGTTCGATCCTTGAACATCACCGACTCTCTAAAATAAAATCCATTTTTTTAAACCAAACTAATTTGCTTACAGTAAGTTATTAAGTATATTATAATTTCTATTATAAACGGGTTAGACACCTAGCCCAGTTGGTAGGGCTGGGTGCATCACAAGGTGTTGGTCGTGGGTTCGAGACATGATAGTATATCTGGTTTTCAACATTTAAAATCTTTTTAATTATAACAGAAAAATGATTATGCTAAATAGTATATATATATATATATAATAAAAACAGAGATTATTTGGGGTTAGACACGTAGCTCAGTTGGTAGAGCTGCGTGCATGTATACGGGAGGTCACGAGTTCGATCCTCACACGATGCCAATACTCATGCGAATATAACCGGCCGTAATCAAACCTTCAAAAAGGATAATTTTTTTAATTAAAATCCTTTTTATTTCACTTAAAATTAATTAAAAATACTCAAAAATAAGGTCTTAAAGGCCTAGAAATTTACATTAGTTTCACAAGAATAAACCTATCAACTTAATAAAAAGCATTAATTATAAACATTAATTTTTAATAAAAATTTATTTATGTATTTAATTATTACGTTATTATCTAGGCTAATTTTCTCTCGTGGTTAAATCCCAAACTCGTGCGCGTTCATCGGCAAATCAAGGAAACACACCCACTGTGAGTGAATCCTTACAAATTCCTCTTTTTATTTATGTTTTGGGGTGTATCATGTGTCAGTTACATTTTTTGTTTATTCAAACAATTGTGCTATAACCATTATATGATCATACATGTTATGTATTGTTATATGTTGTATTGTGTGTTTACATTTTTGTCAAGTTGCGTGCAATCATTCATTTAAGGCCCATCAGTTCCTCGTGGGATACGAGTTGAGCATCAGGTGCCTCATTAGATCGGCTCCGTTTGATTGAGCCTTGATCTCATTGTTCATCATTTGTCATGCTTGTGTGTGCATTGATTGATATTATGTGGTTTATGGTTAGATTTACATATGCGTATACTCATACTTCGTTTATGCACATTTTTATTTACATAACCAATATAACTAATTCTTTCAAATGTTTCATGAGATTTACTAGCCAACTTTTGTTGACCCAAAACCCTATTTTTACACATGATACAAGGGGACAGGTTGAAGCAAGGAACACATAGGAAATTGCCTTAGAAGAAATATAAAGAGTTCATGAATATTGTTGTGCTTGTATGATTGTTGTAATTTTTCCTAAAAATTGGAAAATAATAAATATGAAACTTTATTATAGTAAATGTCATGAGCTTTGATGAAAACCCAATCATGCCCCGGCTACCATTTCCGCTGCGGGTCAGGATGTGACAGCCTAGAACTTGTGGAATACTTTCGCTTTAAAAACTTAAAACTGCGTTAAAATTGAAAGTATCGAAAGATCTGACAATTGCAATACAAAAGATACCAAATATGGAACACCACTTTTAATTCGA
This sequence comes from Scalesia atractyloides, assembly GCA_947069175.1. Lineage (NCBI taxonomy): Eukaryota > Viridiplantae > Streptophyta > Magnoliopsida > Asterales > Asteraceae > Scalesia > Scalesia atractyloides. The sequence continues at coordinate 46,999,474 of CAMTDV010000001.1, read as the reverse complement.
GCCTTAATCTCTTTGTCTGTACGGTGGTACTAACCTGAGCTCTTAAGGTTTTGCACAACCCAAATACAGATATCAATTAGATATATTCACATGTAAGATGAAATGCGTGTAACTTGATACGGGAGTATATTCTGAAGTCGGAAACAATGTAAGTCAAGTTCTAAGACATCTAATTAACATATCGTGGAGCAATTGAGAAATGTGTAAAGGTTTAAGTGGATCAGTTAACTGACAATCTAAGTGAATTTGTTTAGAACATAAAGTTTTCAATATCAATAGTACTAGTGATTTTTCTCAAAACTAATATGATCCTCCAACACAAACTCACAAAAATGTCCTTAAATATGTTTGTACATAGCTATTTCAGTTTATTTCAGAAAAATCAAAAGATTTTAATTCATATTAGTTTCGACCACTAATGTGAAAATCTGATATTCAAAGTCTAAAGCTGCTAAACAAAATCTAAAGTTTAAAATGACAAATTGACCTGAAAAGATAAAAAGTTCATTAATTTGAAACTTAATTTACATAAAGACCACATTTTGTTCACAAAATGTTTATCCAAGATCATTAATTTGAAATTGATAGATAAGTTAGATAATCAGGGTCATTAACTTGGACTTGGTTAACTGAGAGGATTAAACTGATAAAGTATTCAAAATTTGAAATGTGTGTGATGAAAATTTTGAAGGTTGCATCTGAAACGTTTATTTGAATAGGTGAATAACACATAAGTTAAGAGAAAGGGGGAGCAGAACAAAATGTTGAACAAAGATAAAGGAAGCTTAAAGCAATGGGGAGTATGCTGATTTTCAATGTTTACTACTTAAGAGCAAATTATGGAATTAAAGGAGAGACTATTGATGATAGTTGTTGAACAAGAACGTTAAAGTTATTAAATAATTGAAGATTTTTGAAGAAAGTAAAAGACCCTGAAGCTTAAAGACAATTCAATGACTACGACAGCATCCAAGGGAAGACTGTTGATACATAAGTCGGACGCCTATGTCTTCGAATCATATCGAGTCTGTAATAGGAAAATTATTAGATTTCGTATGTTTGTAATTCTCTTCACACGAAGGTGAAAGCTCACTTCGTATGAAGGTAATTGTTCACTCCGTACCAAGGTAAAACACTAGCTTCGCACGAAGGTAATCCCAAGTCTATGAATAGGTAGTCGTGCATAGTGTTAGGTATCGATTGTGTAAACTGGACGGCGGAGCTCTGTCCAAATGTTTATGGGATTTTGTACATGTTGAACTTTAACAACCTCAAAAGGACCCACAATCATTTGTAATCGAAACCCCAAACTGCACGATGAGAACCAGCTCGAGAAATAAAAAATAAGCTTTTTAGGCTTCTCGCGCGCCGCGACAGACTTCAAGGAGCCCGTCGCGGGGTGCAAGAGACCAGTAAGCTACCAGAGACATGTGTACGCCATGTGTCATCCATGTGTTAAGCCTGTCGTGGGGCGCAAGAGACCATGAAATCAGCTATAAATTGATCGGTCACTTCACATTTCAACTCACTCAAATTTCTTTCTTCTCTCTCCATATTCTTGTGCAATACTACTATATTATACCTGAAGTTCTAAAACTCTTCCCCGAGGCCAGCGTGCTAACTAGAATCACTTGTACGATACCTTGTCCGATTGATATAATAAACAATTCAACGGACGTTTAAGTGTTGTCTGAATAAGGCTATACTTTGTCATCACGTTGTGGTTTTGTTCTCGTGATTATCGTTAAAGTTTGAATTGGGTTATACATTAATATGTGTATGTTATGTGTTTAATTAGGAACCCAAGACTTAGACTAGGGGGCTGTTACTGTAACCATTAATTCTGCAATGTGAGTCATTCTCTTTTATTAAATGCTTTCAAAACCCTAAATGTTTTCCAAATTTGTATTTACAGTGATTATGTCTTTATATTTTGAAATTACTGCAAGTATGTGGGGTTTTGTATACATTACTTGATAATATTTACTATTGGACAAAGGATTAGCCAATAGTAATATGACCACGGCCACCGAAATGGGTGAGTGACAAGTACTGTATGTAATTCAAAGATATAAACATATATAAAAACCCTTAATGTTGTGATTGCAATATTGTGGCTTTTATAAATCGAATGAACTCACCTGTATTTTTCGCTGATCAAATGTTTTTAAAACACGTTGCAGGTGATTCACTGTGAAGAGAATAAAAGTGCTATGAAGCACTCAAGCTTAAATAAGTGGCTATGTAAACCTGAATAAAACGTGTTTTGTAATCAAGAGTTTATCCGTGTGAAAAGCCTTTATGTAAACAATTTATGAAATGAAAACTATGGTGTTTTTGAAAACTCTAATATTTTTCCAGACGCCCAATCCTGATAAAAATTCCACTGCGATAATTTTAATAAACACCGGTACTACTTGTATCTGTTCACGGCTCCTGCCTAGGGTAGGGTCGGGAGTTATGACATGAACTATTTTTGATACAGTTTCGTGTCTGTCGCTTGTTCTTTGTAACAGTTGTAATTGTACGGTCTTTGCTCAAGTGACTGTATAGGCCAGTTGGTTATCTCTGAAGACGAAGACACAAACAACAAGTTTGTTTGAGTCATACGAGCATTGTGTGTATATGTTTGTACTTGTTCTCAATTATTAATCAAGATAGTGAATCTTTAGTTACCCCATGTTCTTTACTTTGCTTTGGTTGCATGCACACTTGGATTCCGCACTTGTGAGTGTGTTATATGAACAAGGAACAGGTTTAACACCATCCGCAGGTGAACCTACAAGTGGTATCAGAGCTTGGGCTCTTTTCTTGTTCAAAACCGCGCATAGTTGTGTCTGAGCTAGTTTGAAGAAGTCTGAAGTGTTCTTGAATCTCCAGCAGAAAACATAAGTTTTGGATAGTTAACTAACTTAAAACTTGGTTAAAATCTGTTACATGCAAAAAATTTTATGGTAAAATTTTTCTGAAGACCACCCTTGAAGAAGAAATCTGCAAAAATTTGAATCTGATTAGTTTTGGTAGGGTTGACATTTTCTAACTTGGATCTGGACTTGGACTGTTGACTGTTAAAAATCTCTGTTTTAACTAAAAGTAGGTAAGACAACAGGTATCTTCGAAAAAGCAGGTCTACACAAGAAAGGAAATTTTTTTTCACCAAAACATTTCTGAAAAGATTCCTCTAAAAACGCTGACAAAACAGTTTGTGCGACTGAGTTAATTCGCACGAAACAACTGACACGCACGAAACAACTGACTCGCACGAAACATCTTTGTTTCGCACGAAAGGCTCACCCGTAAGAAACTGTTGATCGTACAAAAGAGTTGTTTTTCCGCACGAACTTTGGTGCGTACGAATAAATTCCGTTACTGTTTGTTTTTCCTGTTTTCCAAAGCGTTCTGATTTTCAGAATTTGTCATATTTTCAGATCTGTGAATTTTAAAAGGTAATTGTTATTGTGAAACTTTAAAACCCTTAAATTTTCATAAAACAAGAAAATATAATGAGTTCTAACCCGTGGGATTGGAGTTGTTCAAGCTCAAATCAGGAGTCTTTGCAAAGCTCCACAACATCATGGGTAAAATCTTTGATGCCTCAACATACAACAATGATCTCTACAAATCAATGGGCATGTGTTGCGAATCAGAATCAAAGCATCCAAACTCTGTTAATGAGCGAAAGTGAAACAGGAGTAACAACCATCCGCCTAAGCTAAATCATATAAACTCTGTTAGCAGCACCACAAGAAATTGTGATGCGATTTGCTAATGCTTTACCATCAAAATGGGGTCAACTTATTGATCTATTAAAACATACAGGTGTTTTGGACTCAATAAGTATTTATGAATTTATGGAGAAACTAGAGAACAAGAATGAAGAAGAGCTCCGGAAGGCACAACGAGTCACCATTCCACAGAACCCTATAATGTATTTTGGAGGTATAAATGCAGGTACAAGCTTAAGTCAGCAACTGAAGCTGCAGACCGCGTTAGTGTCAAACATGAACCCTTTTCTACCCCGACCAGTTCAATAAAGTCGGTCTACAGGATCGAGTAATCAAGCCTATGGACAAGCTTTTGATCCGAAAGCCTTCCTTCCATAGCCAAGGGACTTAGCGCATAAAGCTCCCCAGCAAGCTCCTCAACAAGCCTTCTATGGAAGCAACAGTGAATCTGCAAATCCAAACACTGTCAAACTTGACCCATCAAATCTCTCCAAAATCAACGTAGAAGTTGCACAGGAACATGCAGAACTTCTAAATACCATGGTCAGTGCATATTTTGGTTTAGTTGCAGGTAAAATAGGGAACATCAATTTGACAAACGAAGACTATGAACAAGTTGACCGAGATGAAATGGTGCTGTTGGACATCAAATGGGCATTTGCAAGCGCTATGAGAAGAGCGAAGGATTATGAGAAGAACGGGTAGAACCAGTTTGGAAAGCAAGAAGGATACAAAATATGGCTTTGATAAAACCGTCGTTACTTGCTTTAAATGTGGAGAAAGAGGTCACTTCAAGCGGGAATGCACAAGACCCAGCAAGGAAGGAAATCACAACCCCTTTCGAAATCAATCTCAACCATCCAACAAAGCTCAGTACAACAATGAGAGAAGAATGGTAGCTGTTGGCAACTCAAATACTACCAATCAATCTGGACCTTCAAACACGCATAGTGCTTTGGTAGTTCAATCTGACGAAGGATGCGATTGGTCAGTATAGTTGGGAACTAAGAACAAAGGAAGAACTGCATGCTATGCGAAGATTGTGGATCAAATCAAGCATGATCACAACATCAACACTCCAAATAATGATGATACATCTGGGGATGCTGGTAGTTCTGATGAAGAATGTTCAAGTTCAGATGGTTATGGACTTGATTCTAGTGAGAAGAAAGGAAGTGATGCTGAGGTTGAAAAGTTGCTGAGTGAAGCTGAGTTGTTAAAAAGTGAAAAGGTAGGTATAACGAGGAATGCAGAAGCTATGGTAAAAGAGACAGAGACACTTTCTACAGATGGTGCATCCTTTCCTCATCACACTGCCTTTAAGGCAAATGTTGAAGGTTCTTCAAAACAGGTAAATTCTAACCCTCCTACTATTTGCAATGACTGTGTTGAGTTGAAAATAAAATATGAAATCGTCAACAATCATAATCAGAATTTAGTTGTTGAATTATCAAAATGCAAAGAGGCGAATTTGGCGCTAACTAGAAATGAAAAAGAATTCAAATTTGTAATAGAAACCCTTAAGAAAAGTGTTTCTGAATTGACAAAAACAGTTTTGAATAAATAGACAGGAATTAATAACTACATTAATCACGTAGAAGAAACAAAGAAAGAGTTAGCCAACGGAAAATGCGAATATGATTCGATCAAACGCAAATTGGAAAGTTATTCTAACTCCCAGTATATGCTTGATCATATCATTGATGTTCAAAAACTAAAGGGAGATGTTCAATGCATCGGGTATAAGTCGTGTCCACCCCCAATGAAACACAACTATACCAATATGCCTGATGAAGAGGAGACGCCTCGTTTTGAACCCTCTGTACCTTTGAATCCTGAGGAATTCGTAGCAGGGTTAGGGTTCAAATTAGACAATTCCTCTCAAGAACCATGCAAGCCAGAAAATTAACATCTGATGTTGTTCAAACTCCATCTGTTGAAGAGGAGGATGATACATCAGATGATGAATCAAGAAATGATGATCAGGATCAGCCTCTTGATGAAAGGAAAAGAGTAGAACTTTCTGCTACTCCTAGTACTCAATCTGTTGAGAATCAAGAGACCGTTCCTAAGAAATCTGTGAAGACAAGTATGTCTACACAAGAAGTAGATAATGTGTTGTATACCTTGGTTGGAGATAAGAAAATCTATTCAAACAAAAATTTTCCAATTAAAAATGTAAATCCAATCACTATAGATCAGATTTTTGAAACATCAACAACCAAACCTTTAGAGAAGAAAAAGCCCACCAAATCACAACCATTATCTGCTTCAACAGAAAAACAGTGGAAGCGAGTTGAAAAGCCTACAGTTTCTCAACCAAAGGTTGAAGCAAAAGGCTCTCGCTACCAGAAAAAGGCTAAAATTGTTAAATTTGTGAGTTCTAAAGGTACTGATAAAGTCGAAACTTTCAAGGAAAATCTAATGTTGATTTTGTAAAGAAAGTTAAGATTTTGAAAAGAAATAGTCAAAACATTTACACCCAACACACTGATGAATGTAATGAAAATGAACCTAGTACCTCAGGATCCATAAGTTCAACATCAACCCGAGAAACACGATCTCCTAGTTTTGTTGAAAGGAGAACTTGTTTCAAATGTGGAAAGTTTGGCCACATTATAAAGGATTGTCAAAATTCAGCCAAATCAAGATGTATATAGAAAACCCCTTATGAACCAACTTGCAAACATAAATCTGTTTCTGTGACACAAGATAAACGAATTCTTAAAGATCAAAAAGAGAATAAAAAACGTAAACAAGTAAAAGCAATTCAGAAAGTTTTACAATCCGATTCTTTGAAAAAGGATCTAAGATCTTCAAAGTCAATAAAACAAGACACTGTTAAAACTGTAAATAATAATAAATCTGGTAATAAACAAGGATCTTGGAAGCAAAAGACCGGTAATGTTTCAAAAGGAGGTTCTTAGTTTGTTAATCATCAAAAAATTGAGATTACATTTCCACATGATAAGGGACGACCCAAGACCACTAAGGCTTGGGTCCCCATCTCAAACTAATCTTGTTTGTGCAATGTGCAGGGTGTTCCAGGAGGCACTATAAACTGTCATTGGATTGTTGACAGTGGAGTATCAAGGCACATCACGAGCGACTTGCGGCTCCTATATGATATGAAAAGCATAATGGGTGGTTATGTTGCTTTTGCTGGTGACAAAGGTGGATACATCACTGGAAAGAGAATGGTCTCCAATGGTGTCGTGAGCTTTGACAAGATCAATTATGTGTGGCAAATTGATCACAATCTTCTTAGCGTTTCTCAAATCTGCGACAAGAAGTTCACGGTACATTTTGATGATGCCGGATGTTATGTGCTGAAGCCTGGATTCAAGATCCCCAAGGAATGGATTTTCCTGTCGGCTCCAAGAATTAATGATTTGTAAATTCTTAATATGAGCCAAGCTATTACAATATCTGCACAAGTCACCTGTTTTGTCTCTAAAGCCACCGAGAAGGAATCAATCTCCTAGCACAGACGTATGGGACATTCGCTTGAGGAAAATGAACTATTTGGTGAAGAACAATTTAGTGAATGGTGTACCAGTGAAGAACTTTCATCTTCAAGACGTTTGTGTATCATGCCAGAAAGGGAAGCAAGTGAGAAAATCCCATCCCGTGAAGAAGATCAACACAGTAAATATGCCCTGGAACGTCTTCATATGGACCTCTTTGGACCTATGAAACACAAGATAACCTTTGGTGATTCTTATTGTCTGGTAGTTACTGATGACTATTCCAGATTCTCATGGGTAAGCATGTTGGCACACAAGAGTGAAGTTCCTACTATCCTCAAGAATCTCCTGACTCTGATAGAAAATTTGTATAATCTGAAAGTAAGGAGAATCAGAAGCGACAATGGCACCAAACTCAAGAATCAAGTTATGGACGAGTACTGTTCCTCAAAGGGTATTCTGCATGAGTACAGTTCTCGATACACTCCACAACAAAATGGCGTCGCTGAGAGGAAAAATCAAACTCTTATTGAAACTGCAAGAACCATGTTAGTAGAATCAGAACTTCCTGTTCAATTTTGGGGAGAAGCTGTTGCTACTGCGTGCTACACGATGAATAGAGTTCTAACAGTGAAGAAACATGGGAAGACATGCTTTGAGTTGTTACATAAAAGGAAACTGGATGTTTCTTTCTTAGAACCTTTTGGAGCTCCATGCACTATGATCGACCCACATGGAAAGTTTGGTCCGAAGCTATCGAAGGTTTCTTTCTTGGATATGCTACTCCTAATGTCCGGGTATGGAATTTGTCTTCGAAGAAGACTGAGGAATAGGGTGATATCAAGGTTCAGAGATATACAGAAGCGGTAAGAGCTCTGGGTGCTCCTTGGATGTTCGAATACGATGGGTTGTTTGACTACTTTAATCTGCCAAATTTTGATGATGCAACAGCTGCTGCTCAGATGTGATTGGAAAGTGATACAACAGTGGACTCATCATTAGTGCGACCAATTATTGTTAACCCTCAAGTGTCAACTTCGGTTAATAATCTTGTTCAAAATGAGGAATTCGAAGACGCCGCAGATTATAATGTTTCATCTGAAGACGATGAGTTTCACGATGCTGATAAAGCTGCCTCTGGTGCGGTTCCTGTATTTTCAGATGGTACTTCAAATATTCAACCTCAAGGAACGACTGAAGGTCATTCATCTACATCCTCATCAAGTCCATCTCTTGATTTAACTATTGATCTGATTATCAACAATTTTGGTATCAACTCTCGGGTTCCTGATGTGCCAGAAACTCGAATACATAATACCTATCCTCAGCAGAGTATTATTGGAGATGTCCAGAGTGGTGTGTAGTCTCGTAATCAGCTTCAAAACAAATAGAATGCTGGATTGTATTCAGAAATCAGCGAATCAAGGGAGCAGAATGATTGGTCTTTTGCCTGCTATGTGTGCCAAGTAGAACCAAAATCTTGGAAGGAGGCAATGAAAGAAGACTCTTGGGTTGAAGCCATGCAGGAAGAACTTCAGCAGTTTCAGAAGTTAGGCGTCTGGAAATTTGTTGACAGGCCTGACGGCTACAAGAAGATTGGTACACTATGGGTGTACAAGTGCAAGAAGGATGACCTAGGTGTTTTGTGAGAAACAAAGCGCGATTGGTTGTTCAAGGTTTTAATCAGGTCGAAGGCATTGACTACAATGAAGTTTATGCACCGGTTGCACGACTTGAGGCCATAAGAATCTTTTTGGCTTATGCGTCCTTTAAGAAGTTCACCGTTTATCAGATGGATGTGAAGAGTGCATTTCTTCATGGTGTTGTAGAAGAGAAAGTATATGTTGAGCAACCGCCAGGTTTTGAAGATCCACTCCATCCTGACAAGGTTTGGCTTCTCAACAAGGCGTTATATGGTCTTCATTAAGCTCCGAGGGCTTGGTATGAAACGTTGTCCACCTATCTGTTGAAGAATGGTTTTCGATGAGGCCTGATCGACTGTAGTCTCTTCATCAAGGAACGGGACGAGGACTTGCTGCTCGTACAGGTTTATGTTGATGATATTATATTTCGGTCTACTAACACTCGAATGTGCAAAGAATTCGAACAGGTTATGCAGGAGAAGTTCTAGATGAGTGCTATGGGAGAAATGACTATCTTTTTAGGTTTGCAGGTTCAACCCCATTAGCTCAAAATCATGGGATTACTCCAGACGGAATGGGTAAACATGTAGAACCATCTCTATACCGTGCTCTGATCGGCTCTCATGTATCTTACTGCTTCAAGACCCGACATAATGTACCCAACATGCCTTCTGGCGCGCTATCATTCTAGTCCGAAGGTTTCTCACTTGATGGCTATGAAAAGGATTTTTTGTTATTTGAAGGGTTGCCCTGATACTAGTCTATGGTACCCTAAGGATGATAACTTTGATCTGCCAGCATTCAATGATTCTGATCATGGCAGCTGTAAAATCGATGCAAAGTCAACAACAGCTTGATGTCAGTTCTTGGGAAATCGCCTAGTCACGTGGCAATGCAAAAAGCAGACTTATGTAGCTACCTCAACATGTGAGGCTGAGTATATATCAGCTTCTAGTTGTTGCTCTCAAGTTCTATGGATTCAACAGCAAATGTGCGACTACGGTTTTGAATTTCTTACTACTCCTATTTTCGTTGATAATGAAGCTGCTTTACATATCACCCGGAATCCTGTACAACACTCAAAAGCAAAACACATTGAGATTAAGTATCATTTCATACGAGATTGCTATGAAAAGAGACTTATCAATGTTGTTAAAATCCACACTGATCACCAACGTGCCGACCTTTTTACCAAAGCTTTTGATAAATCACGTTTTAATTATCTACTTTTGATCAATGGCATCAAGATGAGACCCGAGTAACTCAACCATGGCTAACTATTTTTGTATATCCTTTTTCTAAAAATCTAAAACTATAAAAAGATTTTCAGTTTTATATTTTAGGGGGAGTAAATTTTAAGAAAATACAAAAATATGTCTTTTATTTACCTTCTTTGTTTAAGGGGGAGAAAATTTTAGAAAAACACAAAAACAATAGAAAAATAAAAAATGAGTTTCTTGGATAAGTTGAAGATGATAAAATTCACCGGTAAATGTGTCAGAAATGGTTAAAAGCATAGAAAGAAGATTGATAAGTAGCTTTACTTATGATGTATTGGTAGGCTCACAATCAGACTAAAATGTGCAGGTTGAGATAAACTTAACAAACAGAACACCAGGTGGGAACCATTCATTGGCATATGGTCTTGGTACCGAAATTTCGTTTGATAGAGTGCCGAGGTTCTGAGATATACGGTCTTTATGCTTGCTTATCATCTGGGTATCATGGTTGAATCTTTTGCCAAAAAAAACGGTGGCGCAAGTCTAGAACTTCCATGATATCGTACATACGTGTACATACTGCATTCGACCATCAAAAAGTGATAAAAATATCACATCCCCAAAATAAGTGATAAAATATCACAGCTTTATGCGGAAGCTAAGTTCGGTACTAACCTGTTCACGGACTTACTCTTGTGCCCTGCATACATATGAAAATCAAGTTCCTCATCCATAAGTGATTAAATCACAAAGGGCTTGTTTTCAATCAAAAATAAGTGAGTATCTCACATCATTCACATACGTCAAAACAGATGATAAAGCAGTATATTCACCGGTAAGATATTCTCTCATGCATTCTTGACACGGGAATGTGTCGTGATGTGGTTAAACACCGTCTAGTAAGTATAATTCATACCTTATTCATATATCCTAATCATGAATACATCTAATAAGTCTGAGATTACGTGGACAACAATACCGATAATCATAGTTGAATACTTAGCTGTTTAATTTTGAAGTTTAAACCAAATATCGTTTTTGACAAAGATTAAAATGCTGGTATGATTCCTTTACCTTGAAACTCGAAAAAGATTGTTCAATAGATATATAGTTTATCTGTATATTTTGATTTTATGTCTAGTTTACTTAGTTGCTTATGTAGTTACTTTTTGAATGTTAGCCAAAGTTGATACTCGAAAATTTTCTACCAACAAAGAACCTTTTGTTTGATATCGCAACTTCATAAAGTAATATCTTGCAACAAGTAACTCATCAAAAGAAATCAAAAATCTGAAATTCATTTGAGTGTGTGTATCTCATACGAATGAACCTAGTCATTTGATTTGACTTGGTCACTTGTTTTTCTCAAAACTGCTGTGGAATTCATACGAGTGTGTGTATCTCACTCAGGAATACAATTATACGAAGAAATTATGATAAGTCTTTCGTGTGTACTCCCTGATAAAGTTGTGTTCTAATTATATTTGTTTTATGAGTACAGATTGATACAAAAAGAACATGAACAAAGACCAGCAACGAAGAAATCTGACAAGTCAGAAGAGGAAACAAGAAAGATTTGAAGTTTCTTAGAAATTGGAAGACCTGATGCTCTAATCATTGGATAGCAGAACTATCAATAGATAGCAGATCTTCAGGGGGAGTTTGTTGATACTCCAAACCATTCATGTGAAGACCAACATATGAAGACCAAAGATCGAAGACCAAACAACATCCAAGGGGGAGTTTGTTGACACAGTTTTGTGTCTGTCGCTTGTTCTTAGTTACAATTATAATTGTATGGTCTTTGCTCAAGTGTCTGTATAGGTTTGGTCATGTCGAATAAATTGAGATATGCTTCTATCTTGATCTAGTACGACATCTTAGCTTGTCTGTGTTAATGAGCTGCATATGTGCATCCTGATAAGTCTTGTGTACGTCATGTCTACACACGTTCTCCAAGAGTAAGGATTCTGTGCGGATGACTTGAACCGTACGAATCACGTGATTCGTGCGAATCACATGATTCGTACGAATCAATGAGTGATTTCGTACGAGCAAAGTATTTCGTACGAAACAGATGTTCTGTACCAAATTTTTGGAGTTGTGTCTCGTGTGAAATAGTGTGTTCCGTATGTCTAGATTCGTGTTTCGTACGAATGTCTAGGACAGACACTATATAAGCAGACATGAACCTCTCAGTCCGTGTTGGTCCAGAGAGCTAGTTATCCCTTCAGGTAGACTTGCAGCTGTGTCAGTTGGTTATCTCAGAAGACAAAAACACAAGAACACAGCAACTTTGTTTGGGTCATACTGGCATTATGTGTATATGTTTGTTCTTGTTCTCAATCATTAATCAAGATAGTGAATCTTTGATTACCCCGTGTTCTTTACTTTGCTTTGGTTGCATGCATACTTGGATTCCGCACTTGTGTGTGTGTTATATGAAGAAGGAACAGGTTTAACACCATCTGCAGGTGGACCTACAACTATTAATGAAACGGTGATTAAATGTGAATCTTGTTAATAATGTCGCCTACCTCTAAAACGGATTCCGCACATTTAAGACTAGGCTAATCAAGTTAGGACCTGAGCTTTCGGATCCGACAACGGACCTACAGTTATAAGCTATCCAAAAATATGTTTCTTGATATGGTTACAAATGTAAAAGTTAAGAAAGAGGGCAAACCAAAAGCTTTTCTCTTTTACCCAATAATTATTAGTTGTTCTATTGCAAAGGGTCTTGGTACAAAACAATTTTGCAAGAGATGCGGCTCTTCAAATTAAAAGTCTTTTAAATGAAACATTCACCCGCATGATGTCACACCTCAAAAACGTCGCAGCGAAAATACAAACGTGCTGGTGACGGAGGTTGGTACCCATAAATATCTTTGTGGATGATGCAATATTTAATTTGGACATGTAAATTAATTAAAACATAAAGTTTAAACATAACCATAACATAGTTGTTTGATCCCTTATGGATATTAATACAATCGGTCCCAAACAGTTTTCAAAAGTTGTCCAAACATTATTTATTATAAATTGCATCAACAACTATAAGACAAGCCAAAATCCGGAAGCCGAACTCATGTAGCTCAAGAACTCGTAAAAATCAAGTGTTAACACAAATAGGTTGGTCAGTTCACATGTTCAAATTATAATCAAATGTTTAAGGAAAAGCTTTCTTGTTATGAATTTCATCTCAAAACCATTCATATATTTTAAGAAAGTTAAACCAAATTTTCCTTATTAAAAATCCAAGGTTAGTTCTCTAGTCGCAAGCGTTTTCCCAAAACCTTTGACATAAATCATCTTCCCAAGGGTTTAAATTTATATTACATTTCTAACATCAAATTTTCAGATTCATAAGGTTGCAATGCCTATGAGCTATATATTAGCAATAAGGTTATAATCAATGCTAGACAATCACAGAATATCAATTCGTCGCTTGATTTGACACAAAGCAATCGGTCACGACGGGGTTGTCAACCCTATAGATCTACCAACAATTCTACGCATACTGGTATTGATGATTAAACCGCTAAATTCGTGCAAAGAGCCTCAAATTGGGTCACTTATGATTCCTACCTCATAAAAATATATATATATATATATATATATATATATATATCATACTAAATTAAAAAAAATATTTTAGGTTGTAAGAATTCCCCGTAGTCCCCACCGAGACGTAAGCCTATTCCTCTACTTACTCTTTTGAGAGCAGGCAAATTTGTCACAACTTAGATTTAAATATATTTAAATCTATACAGTCGTTTTACCCCAAACGCTGTAATCCTCCATGTTTCTCCCCGAAACAATTTATATTCAATCCATCCCCATTTTTCTCGAAAATAATTTTATATCATCCAAATTCCAAAGCTATGTTTTCCTCAAAAACACAACACATTCATTTTCAAACTAAAATTTCCTCAAAAATATATTAATATTTTATTTAATGGTATGGTTTACATACAAAACATATTATATCCTTTTTAAGGCATGTTACTCCCCCAAACCATTACACAAGACAGTAAAAGAGGGGTAGTGGCACTCACCTTTAGTTGTGTTTTAACAAGCATAAATTCCACAAAATTGCTCTACACGTCCTAATTTCAAGTAGGAACAATATAATGACCAAATATTCTAAAATCACTAGGTTTCTCTAAAACTTATGATTTTTCACATAAGTTTGAGATTTTCTCGAAAAGTATTTATTTTTGTTAACTTATATATACACACATACACACTATATTAATAAGCATATCCAAAGAGTACTTAAGGTAATTTGCCACTTCCTTTAAAACTCCTTTAATGCATAAAGTACAGCATCTTCAAGCAAAATATGTTTGAGCGGCCAAATTTTGCATTTAATTTTTCAATTTCCGCTCATCCCAATTCCCCATACACCCCTACCATGGATATACATCTAGGGTTTCTAGATTCATTATTCAGATCTCACATTTTCAAAATCCTCCGGCCCCTTTCTCTCTCTGGTGATTTAAGAACATCAAGGTGATTTCACAAGATGTTCAAGGTTTCACAAGATCCAATCGATAGACTAAACGATTTGAGATCATCACTGACCCTCTCTCATTTTCATCTCATCTCAGGTTCAGATCTCTCATTCTCATCTCATTCTCTCTATATCCAAACGATTTGAGATCTTCACTGACCCTATCTCATGTTATCTCATCTCAGGTTCAGATCTCTCATTTTCATCCCATTCTCTATGTTTCTTCATACATTCAAGATCCAGATGTTGGTGAGTATCAACATTTCCTCTCTCATACGGTAATTATATTGTTTATGTTTATTTTTCAATTTGTAGACAGAATTTTGAATGTTCTTAATATAATGCTTTATAGCTCATATGAAGATCAGGTCACTCGCCTAGAAGTTGAATAGTGGAAATTAAGGTAAGCTAAATAAAACCATTTATTAATTCAAGTTAGAACTATGAACTTTATAGTAAAACAAAAACTAAATCTTGACAATTCATAAATCTTGACCCCTCTTTGTTTACACGTAGACGAAACGCAACAGCCAGTGCAGCCGCAACGCCGCAGCCAACGCAGCCGCAACAAGTTTATACGGTAAGCGATGATGCACTTCCACTAAATGATTTCGTAAACTATATCTCAAGAAATAACAATAATATTAATCACTATTGTTTAACAAATTAGATTAGCAACTGAGTCTAGCATGTCTGATTATGATGAAGAGAAATTGAAAGAAAGTTTAAATTGAGTGATATGTTTTCTTTGCTTTTTAGGGGGAAGATAGGTGGTTCTCTCGTAGGGCATACAAAACACAGGTTATTGGCGGCAGCTCACCTTATTTAACATATACAAAAACTATATATGTTAAATATGGCGGACTGCTGCACATAACCTGTGTTTTGTAAGCCCTATGGAGAGAAGCACCCATCTTCCCCTTACAAGGCAAAGAACATTTATATATGTAATTTGTCAAACTACACTAAATTCAGTAGAAATACGTGTTGGATATAAAATATATGTTGGAAGTAAACCCTACAAAAGAACAGAGATAGAAAGCCAAAATATATTACAACCTCTGATCCAAACAATAATGTAACATCTACCTAAGTCAAGGTCTGCTGAAGACTAAATGTCCAAGGTCTGCCATAGCTAAACTCTGTTAAAGACAAAGCTCTACTGAAATCTAAAGTTGAAGGTCTGCCAAGGTAAAGCTCTGCTAAATACTAAAGGTAAATGTAACGCTTCGTATTTATAACTTTCCGTTTTTAGAAGTTCGCTTCGTGTTTCTATAATTGGAAAGTCCAAACCTTGTAATCTTATTTCATTTCTAAATCATTGTAAATTTAAGGCTTTGATTGTAATCAAATTGATCGATTATACGCAATTCGCAATCTTTATACCCATTTACATCTATGATCATACACGCATTCGTTACGCAATATATAAGTTTGAATCAACTTGCATATTCTTATCATATTTTCATGAAAGTTAAATGACAAATAAAACAAACAATTGGCAAGTTAAACTCAAAATACGAAGGCTATTTGATATCTTGAGTCATGTTACACTTATGTAAACACTTGTAAGTTACGTTTAGGGTTTATGTAAAACCTTAAATAATGTTATAATCTTCTAAAAACACATTACACTTGATTATATATTAAATACGTCATTTAAATAACAATCAAATCATTTATATAAATTAAATAACAAAAAAAAAGAAAGACAAGGCAGCTTGTGGCCGTAAGCTGCCATGTCTTGTTTCCATCCATGTTTCAATTCAAATGTTCATCTAATTACATTAAATGCAAACCCTAATCCCTCATCTATATAAACAAGCATTCCCCCATCCATTTCCCACTTTTACAAGCCTCCAAACACTCCAAAATTTCTCTCTATGTTCTGAACTTTCTTCTGAAACACTTCAGCTTGCAAGTGAGTTTCAACTCACTTCCTTCTTCCTTTAAACCTTGTTTCTTCTTCTAACACCCTTGGATAACCTCTAGGAAGGTTCTCACAAGTTTTCTTGGGCAAACTAAGGTGAAACCTTATCATTTTAAGGTCCAAAAGTGTGTTAAACTTTCTACTCATTTTTATCTTTTCAAACTTTAAAAGTTTCAAAGTTTTCTTTATGTTTTCTTCCTCCACAATGTTTGCTAAGCCCCATGGGATGTTACCATAGGTTTTCCATGGAAAACCAAGGTGGGACAATACCATATTTAGGGCCAAACTTTCTGTTTTGGAAGTTACACTTATAAACTTTTCTTAAACTTGTTTTAACCATAACAACTCTATGCTACTTGTGCCTCTAATCAAGATTATGGTTAGTGAGCTAGCTAGACTTGTTCCATACAAAATCAAGAGGTATAACATGCCTCTAAACTTGTGGTAATTTGTGTATTGGTGAATTTTACGAAAGAGGTTTAGGACGATTATCCTCCTACCTCCATGCATGACTTCTATGACTTATATGATATCGATGACTTATATGAAATCTATGACAAACTCGTAATAATATATGTAAACTATATATGTAAATAATAAATATAACCGAACCTTTGACGATGACCATATGGTACTTGTCCTAATATTAGGTTATTCTATCTAAGACCTAACCATCATTACGATTCTATTGGGCATGACCCATAAAAACACAAACACCCTTCGGGGCTTATAGTGTCAAAAACAAGCGTTAACGTCTAGATAAATACTTTCGACTATAGATACTTTTTGCATACTTTAAATTCCTAAAATTACCGAACTCCACTGTCATTCCAATTCTCACACACCTGCGTTTACTTGTGTAGGATAACTCGATGTCCGTCCCCTTAATCAACCTAACGCTTTCATGGAATTAACTTTGCAAAACGGTGAGTACACTCGACACCCTTTTTTATGCTTACACCTTTGGGTGCAACATGTTAATCTATCATAAACACACTAAACCACACTTTTATTCTATGAAATCACACAAACAATCTATCATACATGCTATAGTTACGTGATACTTGAATTGTTTACTTGGTACATTCTTATGTGATACTAAATGTCATTAACTTCAATCAAGCCTCCCTTAACATGTATAGCGCTATAGGAGTAACGCATCGCCCGTATTCTTGTGGTCAATGTTAAGTTTTCTTTCAATCTATTATGCGGTACACTTGAGGATTGACTTGTAGTTCACGTGACGTGTTTACTTTATTCTCGTATACTAGCTTATCATGTGGATTTGTTTAAACGTTTTTACTACTTATGCTATGATGTCAAACTTGTGTACTCGCCAATACTTTGTTATTGAAATATACTTTTTAACATGTTGTAAGTTGATGAAGTTGGTATGATGAAACTTAGTAGGATCGGCATAGAAACACGCTTAGAATGCAAAGTTAATTATTATTCTTGTAAAACTTATCTTGTTGTTGTTATTTTGTACTCGGATTATGTTGTATTTGAAAATTTGATTAATGAAATGAAATGGGTTGTTTAATTAAATATTGTCATAATTAGTGTTATGATGTCTCGAGTAATCTCGTTCGTCTCACTCTGATGTTTACGCCATTGGTTGGGGTGTGACAGATTGTTATCAGAGCCATAACTATAGGGAATTAGGTAGAATTGCCATATTCGACCTAGTCTATAGTTTAAGTGTCCAACTTGACCCTTCTTAATTCATGCTTAAAATGTTAATTCTTCCTATTTGCTTCTTCCTAATTCTTTTGTCTTAATATATATGCAACGTGTCTTTCCTAAGACACTTACACAACTTACACACTTGAAGACTTGAAGACACTCACACTATAAACGAGATGATCTCACCAAAATAGGGGTGAAACCCGCACTTTGGTGATCACTCTCAATCCACGTGTTCGATTTTACACAAAATTACACTATCAAGTTAGGAGTGAAATCGACATCTTGACGGGTACATACCAACCACACTTAGGGTACCATGTTTTCAAGTTAGGGGGTGAAACCTGCATCTTGTCAACTAGTCCCATTCCTCGATTTTCAGTCTCGCCAAAGTTTAAATTTTTCGATCGGTTAGAGACGTGTAGTAACTGGAAGGGTAATGCGTCGTTAATCGCTTCTCGACGCACTCTACCTATAGGCCAAAGCACGCTTCTCTAATTTGAAAGGATCTCGATTCACTTTGGAATAGTCGACATTTCTCAACCCGAGACACTCTTATGTTTATTTAAGCCTATCTTTTATGTATCTCAATTATTATGTGTTTTAATACTTGTTACCTTATTCATTTCTAAACCGATGCACAACTCGCACACCTTTCGTAACAAAAAACAATAATAATAATTCTCGTGAACCATCTAAATTTATACTCTTCATACAAATCATATGTGTTATTGCTTTTGAATGCTTGTATGCCCATGTTATCTATGTGAATTCATACGTGTTACATGATACTTATATGCTCAAAAATGATTTCTTTTTATAAAAACGCATTATGATCAAAGCCTTAATCTCTCTTCTATTGTCAAACCCTTTAGATGCCTTCCTCTCAAAGCGTTATGGGCAAGAAGAAGTCCAAATCAAGGTCCCATTCTGATTCGGTGTCCAAAAAGGACTGCATGAAGTTCATGGCCGAACAAATGGCCGAGCATATGGTCAAGGCCATACCCGAGATTTTCAACAAGATTCAGCCCCCACTCAATGTCGTATCACCCCACACCTCCGTCGACTCCAAGGCGGAACCACCTGCAACCTTTACCCATAAGCAATTTTGTTCTTGCAACCCCCACCCTTTCACCAGCGAAGGGGACGCCACCAAGTTACTCCAATGGTTTGACGACATTGAGGTTACTTTTATCCAAAGTGGTTGTCCCGACCACCTGCGTACTATGAACGCTACGGGAGTATTCCGATCGAGGGCTCTTGATTGGTGGACTTCCGAGCGTAGCACTCGTGGTAATGATGCCGCTCACGCCCTCCCGTATCGAGCTCAAAAGGCTGGTGGAAGATGAATTATGTCCTCCCCACGAACACCACGACTCGAGAACGAGTTTTGGAACCTTAAGCAGGCGAGGAATGACAACGCCAGCCTCATGGCCTGTTTTAAGCAGCTAAGTGCGATTTGTGTAGGTCCACTTGGAGGATCAAGATTAACCTACTTCCATGTTTATACAACATAGATACGAGTGTGGAATCCTCGTAAAGATGCAAACCAAAGCAAAGTAAGAACACAGGATAACCAAAGATTCAATATCTTGATTAATAGAAGAGAACTAGTACAAACATATACAAACACTGTTCATACAGACTCATTCAACACACTCTATGCTCTTGTGTCTCTCTCTAGTATAGCTCTAGTCTCTCTAGTCACTAGCTCTGTTCAACTATATAATGAGAAGTGCATGTCTGCATATATAGTGTCCACACTCAGCTACTATACGAAGTATGTTGCTGGTTGTACCAAACACCGAAAGACACGAAAGACATTCTCCAAAGATACTCGCACGATTGAACTGGCTCGCACGAATCATGACCTTGCTCATACGAAATAACCATGATGCTTGTTCAGATGTACTTACTCATACGAAGGATTCCCATTCGCACATAGAATCTTCTTCGGAGAATGTGTCACAGACGTCACGTACACACGACTCAACAGCATGCACACATGCAACTATTTTACACAGACAAACTAATCGTCTTACTAAACCAAGATAGGGGGATATCTTGATTTGATCGACACGACCAAACTATACGGATACTGTAAACAAAGACCGTACAATTATATACATAACTAAGAACAAACGATAGACACAAAAGTGTATCAACAAACTCCCCCTTGGCTGTTGCTTGGTCTTTGGTTTTCATACTGAATGGCCTGGAGTATCAACAAACTACCCGTGAAGATCTGCTATCCATCGCTGATAGAGCATCAGGTCTTCAAATACTTCCGCAAACATCAAACTTTTCCTGTTTCCTTTAAGTACCACTGGAGGTAACTGGATCGGTCACGATCTATTGTGCATTAGACTCTACCACTGGATTTGAAACAGAAACTTTTTGTTGCGAGGTTGAAGCTGAAGCATCAAGATTTCCAATGTCTTCACTAACCTGATAAACTTTACACTTGATCTCCTATGCTTTGCATCTATCACTCCATAGAATGTTCACCCGCTTTCTCCTCATTTCAAACACGTCTTTAATACCATTAAATCCTTCAACCAGTGTAGCATTGTGAGAATGATACCATTCTCTCAAGTTGTTATGCTTAGCTATTAATGTTTTCGTAGATTGTTGTACAGCCGCACCACGTTCTTTCATATCCCCCGAGAGTTATCAGTTGGTCTCATCTGTTGTAGCTGAGTTACTCTTTTAGCATCTGCAGCCTTCAGTCGCTCATTTTCTTTTCTAACAGTCTCTTTCAAAGAATTTATCTGCAACTGTTGTTTGACAACTGTGTTCCAATTTGAAGATATAAACTCCGAATGCTTGTTAATCTTAATTGTCACAGCTTGCAACTGAGAGAACAGAAAATCCACTTTCTTATCTTTTTCCATTTGAGAGAACAAACGACTGCTTTGTTTTGCATTTTGTTGATGAGATGTAGACTGGGATTGTTGAGCTGAAGAAGTAGTAGGTTGAGATCGAACTGGAGTATCTTCAGCCGAAGGTGTTTCAGCTGTTGTGGTATTTGAAGGCTGTGGTTCAGAAATTGTAGTGGGTTCCGTCATACAGGTTTAGTCTCCTCCATTGTAAACGTAGATTGGACTTCTGCAACTGGTTCTCTTGCACCATCATTACCAACATTATCACCGTCATCATCATTACCCTTTCCCCTTTTTTGACCAAACATAGCTTCGATCATCTTTTTCAAGGTTGGTTCTTCATTATCTGAATCACTGTCATCATGGCACCACTTGTCGTTTTCTGGTGAAATATATTGATCATTTGCCAGAAAACCGGTTAACTTATGAGGAGGTGTGCTTTCCTTGTAACGTTTTGCTGCTACACCTCTAAAGATCTTCAACGAATGTTCCATCATAATTTAAACTTTTAAAACATCGTTGTTGTTCCTCAGAAGATTCAGATGTTGCACATTGAAAATCATTTGTAGAAAACGAGGATACATCCAAAACTTGTTTCCACCATATCCGGTTCTTCTCAGGTTTTCCTTCATGTTTGCAAAAATATACTTTGAAACACTAAACGGTTTGTTCAATGCCAAAACTATCATCATTCCAACCAAGTTGTTATTTGCCATGTCATAACCACTTCGTCTGTTGCTCAAACACTGAATTAAAACATGTAGAAAGAACTTGTATCGGAGTAGCAACCATGCTTTGTTTAGTTGTCCCACGAAGAAATCTCCAATACACTTCAACGACACTAAGAATGGAGCTTCAGGATCATCACCAAGCTGTATTGAGTTAATGGTTTCAACAGTGACATCTACGTTCAAGTCATTTACTTTTCCACGGATAAGTTCCTGTCCATTTACATCAACAACTTTAGTTGTATCCCAAAATTCCTTGATCAACATCTTGTACACTATAGTCTTGTGCGTGATAGCATAATGTATCCTTGAGTTGCGCAAAACTTCATTATACCATTGTACTCAGCAAATTTGTCTTCCGGATCCAAGTAGGCCACCATGTCATGTCTCGGTTCAGACATAATTTCCACTTCTGACTTGTCAGTTCTCTTTGTTGCGGGTTTTCTTTTATGTTCCTTTTGTTCCATTCTGTACACATACAACAACTAAGATAAGAACACAACTTTATTGGGGAATATACACAAAAAGTTTTTTTCCAAAACTTTCTGCATGTATATATTCCCTGAACAAAGAACTACTGACTCATACGAATAACAATTTATCCGTATGAATAACAGCTCATTTTTAGGAACTCTTGATTAAGTCAAACAACTGATTCATTAGTACGAATAGCGGCTCGTACGAGCGATGTGTTACTCGTGTGAGTGATGTTTCATTCGTACGAATCTAGTTCGCACAAACAACTTCAAGAGAAGTTACTTGTTTTTCGTTAAAATGATTCTTCGCTTAAATTTTGTTGTTTAAGTCACTCAACGTCACATGGTCAGATAATGTTTAAGTTGTTCATCTTGAAAGTATGCCAAACGTTTTCAAGTATACCTTAAAGAAATCAAAAACAACTTAAGAAAAGGTGTAAAGATGACGTGAGCAAGGTGAAAGTGAAGTTATACTAATGAACTTCATCACCTTTTATGCCACATCAAGATACTCGTTGTTAATGGGGATCGAGCTCCCGAAATGAGCAGTCGACCTGATCTCGCTCAACTAGCAGAGGCGGAATTCATTGCTAGAGAGGTAGACATGACAAACAAGATAGTACTTACTGTTTAACTGCTTCTGATACTAATTAACATATCACTCACTAGCTCTAACACAACACTTCCCTATTTATAGGTCGACTTGACTCGTACCGAAGTGCGTGCAAAAACAAACATCTATGCTTCATTTCGTGCGAATCATAGTGAATAAAAATATAAAATTTTTCATTTTCTCAATTAAACATTAACTTGTAAACTTTATAAACATTACAGATATATCCTAGACGTAGGCAATAGACATTTGCACCAACAAACTTCCCCTTGGATGTTGCCACAGTATGGATAATCTTCAAAATCTTCAATTGATTTGACTTTTAACGCCCAAAAAACCTCTTTACCGGATTTCTACGTTCCTTAGAAGCAATTGGCGTTTGATCAGTTAGAGGACGTCGCTTCAAAAACTGAAAGCTCCTTAACGATGCTATTCTTGAACGTTCAGCATCCGAGTTTCTTTTTCTTCTGTTTTCTTTAACTCCTTCTTCTCAAGCTTTCTCCAGGTTGTTTTCCAATTCGATCTAGAATGAATATCATTCACAAAGCTTGCATTCACGATCTTTTGAAATTGAAGTGCTTGCTCCTGATCCTTTTCTTTGAAACCTATCTTGCTATAAAATAAACATTCTATGTCTTTCTTCGAATAATTTACTAACCACATGGGGTCTAGTACTCAAATGCCTTGCCATAGCCCATATATTCTTTTGTGTGCTATGACGGCTTCGGTTAATTCCTCTGTAATCTTCCACGAATCTTCATCTGGGTGCACACATAGAACAGCCTCACCTGTATTCGAATCATAATGCCACCACTTGAAGATCGTATAAAAATCTTGCTCCATTTTGATTAACGGCATATTCTTCAACACCCGTGGTTTCTTCACAATCAAAGTAATATCTTTCTCCTTTGTCACTGGATCGTCTTTAACAATGTGACGTGGATAATGTAGTTTCCAGTGAACAAAACCATGCTTAGCTTCAAACTTAATCAATCTCCACAACTTTTGGTAACGGAACTTCATCTTAAGATTTATCATCTTGGTTTGCACAAGTTCCTTTATGTCCCAATAAGGCAGTATTTTGATGTCGCTCAGATATTGAAAGTATTGAATCCCAAATTCGCTTTTAATCACATAAACATTTAGCTCTTCAATCCAACCCCAACTCAAAATATCCCCTAAAGAAATATCAGCATCTCTGGTGAAAAATGCTAGGGGTCTCTTAAACTTTCGCTCAGCTGAACTCTCACGAAACCATTTCTTCTTTTGTTCAATAATTTCAGTTGTAGACATCTTCTCAGGAATTGTTCCTTCTTTTACAGCTTCCGATACTTTCCTTTGTAATACCTCAGATCTTTCTGTTGTAAATAAATTGATAAATGTTGGGAAATTCTATGTACCTAGAATGGCATCATTAGCATCTTCATCGGATCACTTCCACGACAATGTTATCATATACGTTTGCATCCTCTATGTCTTCAAAAACATAAGCATTCAGTTCGAAAACATCTATCTCATTCAGTTCGTCTTCAAAATCAAAGTCAAACTTCTCTCCGCTAATTCCGAGCATTTCTGCTATCTCTTCTTTCGAATAACCATGAGCAAACTCTCCTTCCTTAACATCATGCTCAAGTTATAATACAAATGGCTTTTGCACGACAGGAACAGAAGATGTAACATTCTCTATGAAAATTCCTGCCTGCTGAGCATCTATTGACTCATTAGCTTTGTTCATTCTTTCTTCTTCAGTAGTTTGGTTCCCAGAATCATCAAAATACTCGGAAAGATCAACTAATTCATTAACATTCGAATCTATTACACGAATACCCGATCCTCCAACATTATCATCATCATTATCATCATCCATACTAGAATCTTTATCATCAACATTAACATCTTCAGTATCCTCTACTTCTGCATCTTTTTCTGTTTCTTCAGCCATTTCTTTACTATCTTTTTCCGTCTTTTTCTTCATCAACCAATCTCGATGTCGTTGGGAAATATCAAGATAAGCTATATCCACATTAATAGGCTATCCTATCAGAATAAAATTCTTCGGTTCTTCATACACTGCAATATCCCAACATTGTACTGGCCTAGATTCAGCTTCTGGCACAGCTTTATCAGTCACGAAATCCTCCACTATCTTACCTTTTCCTTTCCCCTGCACATCAGATTGCTGTTTAGCCAACCGTTCTTGTTCTGCTACTCTTTCCCTCGCTTCTGCACATTCAATTTCATCAATCGCTGCAGATATACTCAATCCCAACTTCTTTTCAAGAATTTTCTCAAACACATCCATTCTTTGATTATTTCTCAACCCTTCTTCCTCATACTCTGTCATTCGCAAACGTAATATTTCATTTGCAGAAATAATACTTGCCATCATCGCTTCTAGTTGCTGTTTATCAACGATTAAACCTCCAATTCTTTCAAGCATTTCAAACTTCTCAGCTGTTAAAAAGTTTATCTGCTCTTGTAATTCAGCTATGCGCACAACGCTCATTGTCACCTGTTTCTGAAAATCATCAATTCTAGGATCATCAAAACGAAACTCATCTCCTCCTGGTAGATCGTCTAAATCAATCTCGTCAAAAAATGCTTGTGAATCGAACAACTGTGGTGTAGGACGAGATTGTTGAGCATGAGATGGTTGAGACTTTTGTTGAGCCGACTGTTGTGGCGCTGGTTGCTGGACTGGTTCACGATCAGGCATTGATTGTTGAATGGGTTCTGACTCAGGTTGTTGTGGTGTTGGTTATTGTTGTTCTTGTTCTTGATCATGAACTGGTGATTGTTGTGGAGGTATTTCTGGTTCAACTCGTTGCTGATCTGGCTCTGGATGTATATGATGTAGTGGAGACAGAATACTTTGTGTTTGTTCCTCCACATTTTCTTCAGTATTCTGTTCAACACCAGCTTCTGTTCGATTAACAATCGGAGATACACGAGCTGCAGATCGTTTCATCCTTCTTTGCCTTTTCTTGACTGGAGTATGAAAAGATGATTCAGGATCAGATTCAGACGGAACATAAGTTGTGTCGTCTTTACCTGTCGCTTTTCTCTTTCATTCTTCAGGTTTGCGTTTTAGCTCATCTTGACGTTTCTTTGCTAATTTCTCTGCTCTTTTCTTCTCTCCTGCTCATCTATTTTCTGAATCAGTACTAGATGATATTACCTCTTCAGCTGCCTTGTCAGCTTCGAAAGCCTGACGTTCTATCTCTTTTGTCATCTTTTCAATTGTTTCTTCAACTTCATGTTCATCCCTCAACCCAGAACTTTCAGCAGTAGATTTCTCTCTTTCTCCCTTTGTATGTAGCTTTTCCACCTTTATCTCCGTCTTTTACAAACCATGGACTTCTCTTTGCCACAAACAACGATAATGATTTAACTTCCTCTTCATCGTCAACACTATCATCCTTCCTCCCCTTTCCAAGTGCAGGTGAAATATAATCTTTATTCAAAATAGCACCAAACATCGGTTTAGCTACGGGAGCAGACTTCAAATGCACGTTCATCTTTTGTAGTGACTGATCATCCATATGTTCCAGTTTAAGAACATCGTCTGGAGATTTCTTCAAGTCAGGATGTAAATAGTCTAACGTCATCTTTATAAATCTTGGATACTGCAAAAATCTTTCCTTCTGAATATTTTGGATCATCTGAGTAAATATAACTTTCGAAAAGTTATAAGGAAGATTCAGCACTAGCGCAGTAACGATGCACATCTGATAATCCACCAAGTCATCAAAACCACCCTTCCTATGACCCAAACTGTGAATAATAACGTGCGCAAGATATCTGAACGGCGCACTTAGATTTCCTTTCTTGTACGGAGTAGCATTAACAAAACCTGTATATCCCATCCTGTAAAAACATCCTTTAACCATATATTCAGTGAAGCCTGTTGGATCATCCTGGTTATCCTTAAACTCCAACACTTTCCGAATCAACTCTTCAGTAATCTTTACTTGAATATCAACATCGTTAATCTTCACTGCTGAAATAATGGCGTTGTCGTCATTACTATACTCCGCAGCATTCCAGAAATATTCCACATGTGACAGACATGTCGTGTGTCTTTCTGTTATCGCTTTCGTCACTCTAATCCTTGTAAGAAATTCCAAGATACTTCGATATGCTGCTATCTCTGGGATTGAAGCATCTGTAATACAACATATATTATGCACTGGAGAAAATCCGGATTTCTTGGCCTGTTCAAGAAAATAACAATCAACAGTTAGAAAATTTTCAAACATTCACAAAATTTCTTCACTGATTCGTACTAAACCCTCGGTTTCGTACAAAACACTATATTGATCAAAAGTGTTAAACTTTCAAAGTTACTTTCTCTTGTTTCGTACAAAATCTTTGTTTCGTACGAAACATTCTATTGATCAATAAATTTTGAACATTTTAAAAATTTTTCTCTGTTTCGTACAAACCATTCATTTAATCAAAACATTGTAAGTTGAATCTCTTGTTATTCATACGATTCACTTGTTTCGCACAAAAATTCTATACTTAATCAATTTACTTTGAAATCTTATTTCGTGCGAAACAGTTCAGTCGTACCAAATCATCGTCGTCCCAAATTTGTGTGACATCCCGGCTTTTCAGGTATCTTAAACGCACTACTTTATTGTTATTCATTCCTACGCTGATTAATTCGGAGAATTGATTACGCGCTCGCAATAACTACGCTAACTTTAGTAATTAGGGAATTCACGATGTTTGGGAGTTTTAACGGGTTGTAACTGAATTACGTGCTATGTGTTATTCGACGTTTGTGAATCTATTGCGTCCCACTCCAAATATGTGATTTAATATTTTACAAACTCCGTGTCGCGAATAATATTTTATTAAATTCTATTTATAAGCCGAACCGAACCAAGCCTGTGAAACGTTTCGACTTCGCGACCAAACAAACCTAACCCGCCACCCACACCCCCTTGTGGCCCACACTCCTTGCGGCCAAAGGAACTAACCCAACCCCCCCCCTTTATGCGACCCCCTTTTAATTACGTACACATGCATGTTGTGGGAAACCTTCAAAAAAAAACCCTAAGACTCTAGTGAAGTCGACGGCAGCCCCCCCCATCTTGGTCGCGCAAGCTCTACGCCCCTCGGATCGATTCCAAGCTTGTCCCGGTTCTCTAATTGTCATCGTTTCAAGGTTAGGGTTTAATTGTATTGTGATTCACACTAGGTTTTGTGTAATCTTTATCATTATTATGTGCTTGTATGATATTATTATGAAAAAGCGTTGTGGTGTATGATTAGTTCGGATGAATATGCGAATCTTTGCGGTTGTGATGATATGTTTGAATATTAAAATCGTAGGCTGCATTTTATCGATAAAGATCAATATATATACGTAGGGTTTGCATGATTATTGATATATTAGATGATATTTGAAAAGTTAACCTGCTGTTAATCAATACAACTAAGCGTCATGGCCGTTTACACATGTTATAATGCGATAAAGTCGAAAACAGTAAGCTGATTGACATTTACAGCCAACTTCAGTTGGCTGTAACCTGAACATTATTTATCAAAAAGTGGATTTTCTGAAGCCTAAAACGTGTATAATTGAAAAACGCTTCAAATGGCATCGGATTCATATTTTTTTGAGGTCGATTTCTATTTTTAAATGTTCATTTAGTGTAGCAGCTGAAGCTGCGTAAATTCTGCAGAATTTGCAGGTTGTTTATCAGGTCGGATGTCATAGTTTGTATGGGGATAGGTCACGAAATCTGTACAGTGACTGGAGACGGGAATTTCCGAAAATCTCCCACTGGAATTTTGTTAATTTGATGAACGATGATTTTTAAATGATTTTTCTCGTGGACTGCAGTCAGAAAGCGACGAATCTGACTGCAGCCTAGTATAAAATTTTTATAAATAATTGGTAAAGGTTTAGGATTTGAAAACTATACATGAAATTCTACAGTCTAATTGACACCTCCTGTAAAAAAAATTGGAATTTTTGGAACGTTGGAACTATTTTATAAAAATTCTCGAAAACAGCCCAGTTATGAGCGTACAAGCTGAAACATGATAACTTGCGTTTGTTTGTACCTAAGTGTTGTATGATTATCCTGTGTTTATGACAAGTTGGTTTGATCATTATTTTGTATGGTGATACTTTGCATGCATGATTATGGTTTCGAATTAGTTATTACGTGTGCCGTACTGTGTGTTAATTATGCATAGGGTTTTGTGTCAGTGTGTTCACACACTAACTTTGAATCGGTTGACATGTTAGGACGCGATTAGCGGTTCCATCATTTGCTTCTTTTGCGTATATCTAACCGAGATATTTAAGGTGAGTTCACGGCCCCTATTTTATCCAGTTTTGAACAACAGGGGGAGAAACATGTATACGCTCTACAACTCAATCTTTTTACGTTATGCGAAATTAACGTCGTTAACTATTCGGTAATTAAGTTAATGTTAATGTATGTTATGGTCACTAATTAGCTTTATCACGGAAGTCCTCAACCAACTCTCGGATCGTTAGTATTGGGTTAGATAGCGGGGAAATTATAGTAGTGCTACTTGGCCCGACAAGCCCCACCCGAGCTAGTCGCGCTAGCCGACCGGGAATGGTTAACGGGTGATTAATTTGGCCTAACTTTCGCCATGGTCAGTGATAGACCTGGCAACACAGAGGCAACAACAGTCAGCTTCGATCGCGAACACTTACGTGACGTAACTTTAGGCTCGCTATCTACATGTTAACATTGAACTTAATTACGAACCAACCTTATTATTCCTGGTTAGGAATAATGGAACCATGTCGTTATCCCGGGTTAGGGCTAACGAGGGAAAACAATCTTTTAAACCGAACTTGTGAACTTATAAAAACCTACTCTTCTTTAATGTTGACACTTGTTTCTTTGCATGTTTCTCAGGACGCTAGGAGCGCTAGGTGCACTCACTTGCATTTGATCAAGACATTTTTATCGAGTCTTTATTACGAATAAATTTTAGGATATTTGTTTTGGCGTTTATGTTGGCGCCCGTTACTTTATTTTAATGCTTCCGATAAACTTTGAAACCATGATATTTTGACAATGGCTATGCATGTTTACAACAAATGTTTTTTTTTTTAAAATGTTTAAATAAATCATATAGAGTCGTTCGATATTGCTAGTGTTTGAGATTCTGGTTTGATCACACGCCTCGTGGTAATACTCCGCAAGTAGAAATTGAGGGTGTGATAGATTGGTATCAGAGCCTCTAGCTATAGAGAACCAGGTTTGCATTTAAAGTAGACTTAAAACTATAGCTGTTACACGACACTAGACTTAGTTGGCACCGAACTGTGATATCTTGTTATGTGTTATACTACAATTGTTCTATGTGATATATATATATATATATATATATAGTGATATACGCAGCTCGTAACTAACTACACAAACCCAGCAGGCTATGTCATCATCATCATCCGACATATCTCGACAATCAAGGGCGCCGGGGAAGGCACCCATGGTCGAACCCTCACCACCTCGTGGCGTGGAGACACGCTCAGCTGCTAGGAAAAGACTCGCTCTAGGAGGGGAGTCGTCCTCCCGTCCGACCACCGCTATACCAGTCAAACCGGTCAACTCTTCAGAAGTGGGGGATGATCTACTTAGAGATGTGTTAAGGAAACAACAGGAACAACTGGAGAGAATGCAGGAGACTATCGAAGCACAAGGATGGCTGATATGTCAGCTGACTGGAAAAACTGAAGAGCTCGAGGAAGAGCAAGATGAGAATAGGAGAGTTCGAAGCATTTTAGCTAAGGACCTTAGTACTGAGCAGCTGAGGGCTAACTGGCTCGAAGATAGAGTTCTTGAGTCCAGCTGGAGGATTCACGAACTGTAGCAGAACCAAGCACCACCTACCCTAGTACCCGCACCAGCACCGGCCCCTCCAGCGCCGGTAGAAGACTAAGAGGAGGATCCAGAGGAAGACCCGGAAGAGGACCCGGAGGAAGAAGAGCCAGAACAGGACCCGGCTGTTGAAGCTGAAAACGCTGAAGAGGAAGACGGCAGTGATAGCGACTTGGGAGATGGAGACATAGATGACTAACTCCTCTCGCCAATCTCCGTTTTGTTTCCTTTAGTTTGTTTGTTTCCACTTATG
The DNA here is from genome assembly GCA_947069175.1 of Scalesia atractyloides. Lineage (NCBI taxonomy): Eukaryota > Viridiplantae > Streptophyta > Magnoliopsida > Asterales > Asteraceae > Scalesia > Scalesia atractyloides. The sequence continues at coordinate 46,968,449 of CAMTDV010000001.1, read as the reverse complement.
TTTGAACTTGGAAATTTTATAATTAAACTGATATGTTTGGTTAGTATTTTGTGAGACATTATAATTTATTTAATCGAATGTTCCTTTTGATTGTTTAATTTGTTGGATTGACATAAATTGTGTGATCCTTTAAGTGTGGAATATGATAACTATATTGGATATATACTTATCGGTGTGTGTTGTTGTTGTCTTGCAAAGATCTGAAATGGCAACCGGTCACCTGGAAATCTCAACATGTCAACTGAAGAATTGGCCGCTTTAATCAAACAACACTTGAATGCTGCTCTGGCAGGTGTTCCTAACCCACCAGCACGTAACAATTATTAAATTTTCATGGGAAAATATAATAGTTTGGCTAGTAGACTTTGTCGCTAACTACCTACCCTCTATCCTCAGGAGGGGGTCTTAACCCCTACAAGATGTTCCTGGATGCGAAACCGAGCAAGTTCACGGGAGTTGAAGGACCCATAGGACTGGTCCGTTGGGTCGAAAAGTCTAAATCGGTTTTCGAAATGTGCAATTGCCTCAAAGCTATAGGGTCAAGTATGCTGCCTCGACGTTGGAAGATGGGGCATTAACCTGGTGGAACGCACAAGTCCAAACGCGTGGACTTTCTGTGGCGAATGCAATGGCCTGGACCGAGTTCAAAGCTCTAATCAAGGAGGAATACTGTCCACGGGACAGAGTTCAGCAATTGGAACAAGCGTTATGGAACCACAAGATGGTCCGGTCAGAAATTGAAGCATGGCAAGACATCATGATCTGGTGTTCCTTTGTCCTGATTTGGCTAACACCGTTGTTAAACGACTTGAGTTTTATCTTGGGGGTCTGGTCCCTGAGATCCAGGGCATGGTAATGTCTAGCAACCCAACGACGGAGCAACAAGCGATTAGGCTGGCGCATAAACTCACCGATAAGGCGGTGGAGCAAAGGAAGTTACCACCTAGGGGTGCAACTAAAATTGTCCCTGACAATAAAAGGAAATTTGAAGACTCACCTGCTCGGCAGTCTTCATCAGCCCAGCCACAACAAGGAAACTAGAAGCGGTCCAACAATTTCAACAACAATCGGGGTCACAACAATCAGTCTGCCAACAACACCCAGAACTCTAGCGGCTATGCGGGTCGAAAACCACAATGTAATCGTTGCAACCTCCATCATCACGGCCCTTGCACCGGAAATCGCTGCCAACGATGTAGCAAAACGGACACATGGCAAAGGATTGTCGTGGGGAGATTATGTCACGACAGAATCAGAACCAGCACCAGGGTAATAACCGGGGATGTTATCAGTGCGGTAGCACTGCCCATTTCAAGCGAGACTGCCCCCAACTTCGCAACAACAACATTGGTGTGAATAACAACAACAACAACAACAATAACAACAATGGCAACAATGGAAATGGTGGCACAGGAGGTGCCAAGGGACGTGCATTCACGCTAGGCCGTGGGAGGCCCGAAACGACTCGAATGTGGTCACCGTTAAGTTTCCACTTAACGATCATTTTGCTACTGTACTTTTTTATACGGGTGCGGATAAGAGTTTTATATCTGAGTCTTTTAGGAAGAACCTAAATCTCACACCTAAACCCCTAGAGACCCCTTATGTCATAGAACTAGCCGATGGTAAATCTGTAGATGTGACCCATCTAGTGACCGGCTGTCAACTTAAACTCGCGGGTCACACTTTTAGCATTGATCTGATGACAACTACTCTGGGTAGTTTTGACGTGGTAGTCGGAATGGACTGGCTATCCGACGTCCGGGCTGAAGTTCTCTGTTTCGAGAAAGCTATCCGTATTCTGCTCTCTAACGACGAAGTCTTGATGGTGCAAGGCGAGATGGCAGGCGTCGTCACGAGCATCATCTTTTACATACAAGCTCAGAAGTATCTTCGGAAGAAGAACTCTTTTGATTTACTCGCACTGTCACCGAACAGTCTAAGGACGAGAAGCGGATTGAAGATATCCCCATCGTCCGTGACTTTCCCAATGTGTTTCCAGAGGAGTTACCCGGTCTTCCACCACATGGACAAGTAGAGTTTGAAATCGAATTGGCGAGCCATGCGACTCCTATCGCCAAGGCCCCGTACCGCTTAGCTCCAGCAGAGCTGCAAGAGCTGTCTACCAACTTCAGGAATTGTTGGAGAACGGATTTATCTGACCCAGTACTTCGCCATGGGGAGCTCCGGTCCTTTTTGTCAAGAAGAAGGACGGGACCTTCGGCATGTGCATCGACTACAGGGAACTCAATAAGGTTACCGTCAAGAACCGGTACCCGTTACCTCGCATCGACGATCTCTTCGACCAGTTTCAGGGGTCAAGCTACTACTCCAAGATTTATCTACAGTTCAGTTATCACCAGCTACGCGTCAGGGAGGAGGATATCTCCAAGACGGCATTTCGCACTCGGTATGGCCATTATGAGTTCTTGGTCATGCCCTTCGGTCTCACCAATGCACCCGCGGTATTCATGGACCTCATGAACCGTGTGTGTAAGCCGTATCTCGACAAGTTTGTCATCGTGTTCATCGATGATGTACTCATCTTTCTAAGGGTGAAGAAGAACATGCTGAGCATCTACGGTTATTGCTGGAACTACTTCAACAGGAGAACTATATGCTAAGTTTTCGAAGTGTGATTTCTGGATTCGGGAAGTCCAGTTCCTCGGGCATATCGTGAATGAAAAGGGTATACACGTTGATCCCGCCAAGATCGATGCTATCAAGAACTGGGAAGCACCCAGGACACCGACAGAGATCCGCCAATTTTTGGGTTTGGCTGGTTACTACAGACGTTTCATCGAGGGATTTTCTAAGATCGCACAACCGCTTACCACTCTCACTCAGAAGGGCACCAAGTATGCTTGGGGTGACAAACAGGAAGCAGCATTTCAATTACTGAAGCAGAAGCTTTGCAGTGCGCCCATTTTGTCCTTGCCAGACGGGACAGATGATTTTGTGGTATATTGTGACGCTTCCATTCAAGGATTGGGATGTGTGCTCATGCAACATGATAAGGTCATCGCATATGCATCCCGACAGTTGAAGGTCCACGAGAAGAACTACCGACACATGACTTGGAATTGGGATCAGTTTTGTTTGCACTTAAGATTTGGAGACACTACCTATATGGAACAAAGTGCATAATCTACACGGATCACATGAGCCTCCAACATATTTTTGACCAGAAGGAGTTGAACATGCGACAACGTCGCTGGGTCGAACTCCTGAACGATTATGAATGTGCCATTAAATATCACCCGGGTAAAGCTAACGTGGTAACTGATGCCCTCAGTCGGAAGGAGCACTTGAAACCTCGTCGGGTACGAGCACTACAGTTCACAATTCATTCTGGGTTACCCGAACAGATACACGACGCGCAGCTAGAAGTAGTTAAGGAAGAGAACATCAAGGCCGAATCTGTGGGAAAGATGGAACGTGATTGGGAAGTGAAACACAATGGTACCCGGTATTTCATGAATCGTATATGGGTACCTCTTTACGGAAACCTCAGGAAGCTAGTTATGGACGAAGCTCACAAATCCCGATACTCTGTCCATCCTGGTTCGGACAAGATGTATCAAGACCTTAAAGCCGCGTACTGGTGGCCCAACATGAAAACGGATATAGCCACCTACGTGAGCAGGTGTTTGACTTGTGTGAAAGTCAAGGTGGAATACCAGAAGCCATCAGGGCTACTTCAACAACCTGATATCCCAGTGTGGAAATGGGATCAGATCTCGATGGACTTTATCACTAAAGTTCCGTGAACTCCGAGTGGTTGCGATACCATCTGGGTGATCGTGGATCGTCTAACTAAATCTACATTAAGGAAGTAGTTTCTCAGCACGGGGTGCCAACGTCCATCATTTCTGACAGAGATGCTCGTTTCACGTCCAACTTTTGGCGGTCACTTCAGAAAGCGTTGGGTACACGCTTAGATATGAGCACAGCTTATCACCCTCAGACGGATGGTCAAAGTGAAAGGACCATTCAGACCTTGGAGGACATGCTTAGGGCATGCGTGGTAGACTTCTGGAATAGTTCGGAAATCCATCTGCCTTTAGTGGAACTCTCGTATAACAACAGTTACCATACGAGTATTCAGGCAACACCGTTTGAAGCATTGTACGGTCACAAATGTAGATCACCGGTCTGTTGGGCAGAATTCGGTGACAGTCAACTCACAGGTCCTCAGTTGATACTTGAGGCTACTGAAAAGATTGTGCAAATCAGAAACCGCATGGCAGAGGCACGAGATCGACAGAAAAAGTACGCTGATCAACAACGCAAACCGCTCAAATTTCAAGTAGGTGACCGTGTCCTACTGAAAGTGTCACCCTGGAAGGGTGTAATTCGTTTTGGGAAACGAGGCAAACTAAATCCACGGTACGTAGGCCCATTTGTGAGTTCTAAGCGTATCGGGCCCGTAGCTTATCAGTTAGACCTTCCTGCCGAACTCAGTGGAGTTCACAATGTTTTTCACGTGTCTAATCTGAAGAAGTGTATATCAGATGAGACCCTAGTCATTCCATTGGATGAAATTTAAGTGGATGAGCAACTGCATTTTGTGGAACAACCTATCGAGATCATGGACCGTGAGATCAAGACTCGAAGGCACAGCAAGATACCGATCGTCAAGGTTTGTTGGAACTCTAAGAGTGGACCGGAGTTCACATGGGAAAGAGAGGACCAAATGAAAAGCAAATATCCACACCTTTTTGCAGCTGAGCAGCATCTGACGTTACCGCCAACTGAATTTCGGGACGAAATTCTTTCAACATGGGGATGATATGACAACTTGGGATTACTTGTACCATTCTAACAAACCGAATCTTTGTGCATTGCAATCTAAACCGCGTATACTCAATTTTTGGGACGAAAATTCTTTTAACATGGGGATAATGTGACATCCCTGCTTTTCAGGTATCTTAAACGCACTACTTTATTGTTATTCATTCCTACGCTGATTAATTCCGAGAATTGGTTACGCGCTCACAATAACTATGCTAACTTTAGTAATTAGGGAATACACGATGTTTGGGAGTTTTAACGGGTTGTAACTGAATTACGTGCTATGTGTTATTCGACGTTAGTAAATCTATTGTGTCCCACTCCAAATACGTGATTTAATATTTTACAAACTCCGTGTCGCCAATAATATTTTATTAAATTCTATTTATAAGCCGAACCGAACCAAGCCTGTGAAACATTTCGACTTCGCGACCAAGCAAACCCAACCCGCCACCCACACCCCCTTGCGGCCCAAGGAACTAACCCAAACTGCCCCCCCCCCTTATGCGACCCCCTTTTAATTAAGTATACATGCATGTTGTGGGAAACCTTCAAAGAAAACCCTAACACTCTAGTGAAGTCGACAACAGCCCCGCCCTCTCGGTCGCGCAAGCTCTACACCCCTTGGATCGATTCCAAGCTTGTCCCGGTTCGCTAATTGTCATCGTTTCAAGGTTAGGATATAATTGTATTGCGATTGACACTAGGTTTTGTGTAAACTTGATCATGATTATATGCTTGTATGATATTATTATGAAAAAGCGTCGTGGTGTATGATTAGTTCGGATGAATATGCGAATCTTTCCGGTTGTGATGATATGTTTGAATATTAAAATCGTAGGCTGCGTTTTATCGATAAAGATCATGATATATACTTAGGGTTTGCATGAATATTGATATATTAGATGATATTTGCAAGTTAACCTACTGTTAATCAATCAATAAGCGTCATGCCGTTTAACATGTTCTAATGCGATAAAGTCGAAAACGTAGCTGATTGCATTTACAGCCAATTTAGTTGTCTGTAACCTGATCATTATTATCGAAATGGATTTTTTTAAGCCTAAAACATGTATTTTTTAAAAACACTTCAAATGGCGCTGGGTTCATATTTTTCTGAGTATGTTTTCTATTTTTAAAGGTCGTTTAGTGCATGCAATGAAGCTGCGTAAATTCTGCAGAATTTGTAGGTTGTTTATCGAGTCAGATACTCATAGTCTGTATGGGTTAGGTCACGAATATCTGTACAGTGACTGGAGAGGGAATTTCTGAAAATTCCACTGGAATTTCGTTTAATCGGATGAACGATGATTTTTAAATAGTTTTTCTCGTGGACTGCAGTCAGAAAGCGACGAATCTGACTGCAGCCTAGTATATAAATGTTTATAAATAATTGGTAAAGATTAGGATTTTAAAACTTTCACACAAATTTTACAGTCTAATTGACACCACTGAAAAAAATTGGAATTTTTGGAACGTTGGAACTATTTTATAAAAATTCTCAAGAACAGCCCAGTTTTGAGTGTACAACTGAAACATGATAACTTGCGTTTGTGTGTATCTAAGTGTTGTATGAGTTATCCTTTGTTTATGACAAGTTCGTTTGATCGTTATTTTGTATGGTGATACTTTGCATGCATGATTATGGTTTCGAATTGGTTATTACGTCTGCCGTACTGTTGTTAGTTATGTGTAGGGTTTTGTGTCAGTGTGTTCACACACTAACTTTGAATCGGTTGACATGTTAGGACGCGATTAGCGGTTCCATCATTTGCTTCTTTTGCGTTTATCTAACCGAGCAATTTAAGGTGAGTTCACGGCCCCTATTTTATCCGGTTTTGAACAACAGGGGGAGAAACATGTATACGCTCTACCACTCAATCTTTTTACGTTATGCGAAATTAACGCCGTTAACTATTCAGTAACTAAGTTAATGTTAATGTATGTATATGGTCACGAAGTTAGCTTTTGGGTTAGATAGCGGGGAAATTGTAGTAGTACTACTGGGCCGACAAGCCCCACCCGAGCTAGTCGCGCTAGCCGACCGGGAATGGTCAACGGGTGATTAATTTGGCCTAACTTTCCCATGGTCAGTGATAGACCTGGCAACACAGATGGCAACAACAGTCAGCTTCGATCGCGAATTCTTATTGATGTAACTTTAGGCTCGCTACCTACATGTTAACATTGAACTTAATTACGAACCAACATTATTATTCATGGTTAGGAATAATGGAACAAGGTCGTTATCCTGGGTTAGGGATAACGGGGGAAAACAAGCTTTTAAACGAACTTGTGAACTTATAAAAACCTGTGAACTCACTCTTCTTTAATGTTGACACTTGTTTCTTTGCATGTTTCTCAGGACGCTAGGAGAGCTAGGTGCACTCACTTGCATTTGATCAAGACATTTTTATCAAGTCCTTATTTACGAATAATTTTTGGGATTTTGGTTTTGGCGTTTATGTTGGCGCCCTTTACTTTATTTTAATGCTTCCGCTAAACTTTGAAACCTTGATATTTTGAAAATGACTATGCATGTTTACAGCAAATGTTTTTGGAAAACGTTTAAATAAATCATATAGAGTCGTTCGATATTGCTAGTGTCTGAGATTCTGGTTAGACCAACCTGCATTACTCCCCAGTGGAATTGAGGTGTGAATAATGGCGTTGTCGTCAATATACCTGCAGTTCAGGATACTCAGATGTGACAATATGTCGTATGTCTTTTGTAATCGCTTTGTCACTCTAATCTTTAGAAATCAAGATACTCGGTAGCAGCTATCTCTGGGATTTTAGGATTGTGATACAGGTTGTTTTGACTAGAGAATTCCAGATCTTTTGGCTGACAGAAATAACAATCACCGTTGAAAATTTTCACAAAATCAGTTTTACTTCACTGATTCATATAGAAAATACTTTGTTTTGGTATGAATACATCTTACAAATGTTAACTTCAAAGTTTCTATCTCTTGTTTCGTCAAATTTGTTTCGCAGAAATTCATTTGATCAGAATTTTGAATTTTAAAAATCTCTCTGTTTGTACAAAAACTTTGTTTGGTACAAACCGTCATTTTGATCAAACCATTTGAAGTGAAATTCAGTTTTTCATAGGTTCACTTGTTTCGCACAAATTCTTTATTAATCAATTTGCCTTTGAAATATTCTTTCGTCGTAACATTCAGTCGTCAAATGTCGTCACCAATTTGTCCAAGTATAATCCGAACCTAAAACTTGTTTTTTTAGCAAATTGATATTGATTTTCAGGTTATTAGAGCCGATTTTGTGGTCATTTTAAGTTTTACCGGTCCAATTTCCCTAGATCTATGTTTTAGTCCGAATCGTACGAAATTTTAAATTATAACAGTGAGATCTTGACGAAATTACCTTGCCCATTGTAAGAGGTGTGCAAATCAACCTCAACAATGTAATAACAAACACAAGAACAAAGAAATGAAGTTTTTAGAGACGAATCGCACAAAAACCTCTGAGTCGCTCAACAGTGCTCAAAGAACAAAACTTTATTTCTGTGCTAGACAAAGAGTATTTATACTCTCCCTGTTTCGTAGAAAAATCGAGTATGAATCAGTACAAATTTACCCTGTTTCGTACAAAAACGTCTTTTCGCATGAAATTTGATTTTGTACGAATCAAATCTAAAAAACTTTAAACTTTTCAATTCAATTTTTTTTTTGTATTTTTTTAATAATTTTATTGTTTAAATCACTGATACAAGTTAGTTATGCTGGTTATCCAATTTGCCTTCCAAGTCCAAGTTAATGACCTTGGTTGGCCATGTTTGACCAAACAGATTTATTTTAACATGAAAGTTTCAAATTAATGAACTTTTTGACATTTGAGAAAACTTTGTTGACTAAAAATTAGCTCTTAACCCATGATCAAAGCTTTCTGCAGCAAGATGTTGCTATGATCCAACCATTTAGTTTTTTTATCATCGGAAACAAAAATTAAAACTATCAAGCTAAGAAAACTAAAAATCTTTTTGGGTTTTAAGAAATTTTTCAATGAATAAATAACATTTTTTTGTAAATTTTGCGTTTTCAGAGTATCGTTTCAAGCATTCATATAAGTCATAAGTACCATTAGTCTAGAAACACCCTTTAAGCTTTTAAACAATTTACCTAGATTGCCAATATATTTGTCCATTTAAACTCTTCTCGTTTCTCAATTGTTTCAAGATATGTTAAGTTATTATTATAAACATGAAATAACTGTGTTTCCCATCTCAAAGTATACTCCCGTATCGAGATTCCTAGAATGTCATATTACAGGTAAATTTATGGAATTGATATCTGTATATAGGGTGAATGCGAGACCTTGAGAGCTCAGGTTAGTACTACCGTACAGACAAAGAGATGAAGGCTCGTCTTTAGGTGGTGTTCCATTAAGGAATCTTTTGTACTGCAAATGTCATAATTGCTTAAGACATAATCATTTTTCATGCAGATTTTGGGGAAATAATGCAAAAGTATTATATGAGTTCTAGGCCATTGCATCCGCAAAATCAGAAGAACTCGAATAATACCCCAGATATCAATCACATATAAAGACCTAGTATGGCAGAATCTGGCATTCTCTCAAACGAAATTTCGGAGTACTAAGTCCATATATCCGAGAGATGTTAACCCACAAGTTAATCAGTTTTGTGTTTAGGTTTATATCTCAAATACAATTTACTAAACGAGTGAAGTCTATTGGCATATCCATAGTAAGACTTGCTTAATTACTTTAAAACAATACAATTCTTTAGCATACTGTGACTATCATTTTTTATTTACTATGATCACTCTTTTTACACAAAACTCTTTTTGACTCTTTTTTTAAATGTTTTTGTATTTTCCTCAAGTATTCTCCCCCTAAAATCAAAAATATATTTTTGGATTTTTTAAGAAATTATAAGAAAGAATGTACATAAAACGTTTAACCGAGGACAAATTTACATCAAGTCGTCATCATCCTCAAACTCAACCTCAAATACATCCCCTGAGATCATATTTTTTAAACCATTTAGCTTTAACATTTTTTTATACTTTTTTATCAAAAGCTTTGGTATAAAAATCTGCTTTTTGGTCATCAGTGTGGATTTTCTCAATTCGTACCAACTTTTTCTAGTAGCAATCACGGATAAAGTGGTTTCGAATCTCGATATGTTTAGTACGTGAGTGTTGACATGAGTTTTTGGTGCTATTGATCGCGGCTTGATTATCTACATATATAGGCGTATTAAGAAATTGCAAACCGAAATCTCGCATCTGTTGCTGTATCCAAAGAATCTGAGCACAACAACTAGATGCCGAAACATATTTAGCCTCACAGGTAGAGAGAGCGACCGCGGTTTGTTTCTTGCATTGCTACATTACTAAACGAGTTCCGAAGAACTGGCAGACCGCCGTTGTAGACTTTGTAGTCAGTTTGCAGCATCCGAAATCAGAATCCGAGTAACCTGCAAGATTAAAATCATCATGTATAGGGTACCACATGTTGGTGCTTGGAAAACCCTTCAGATATCTCAATATGCGTTTAACGATAAGCAGGTGTGACTCTTTTGGATTAGACTGATAACGGGAGCACAGGCACGTTGGATACATGATATCTGGTCGAGAAGCAGTAAGATACATCAAGGATCTGATCGTGGAGCGATATAAATTTTCATCAACTTTTTCTCCGATAAGATCTGGACAAATGTCGTGATTTGGAGCTAACGGGGTTGATGCTGGTTTAGCCCCTGTCATATTGAATTTCTCCAATATGTCATGAACATATTTTGTCTGATAAATAAAAATACCGTCAGGCAACTGGTCAACCTGAAGTCCTAGAAAGAACTTCATCTCCCACATTGCCCTCATTTCAAATTTGCGCTTCATGACTTCTTCAAAGTCTTTACACAGCTTGTCATTTATCGATGCAAAGATAATATCATCCACGAGATGCCCATCAACTTCCTTTGTGAAGAGGGTTGAATCTACTGTTCCCTGATAAAGCCAATATCCAGAAGATAACTCGATAATGTTTCATACCAAGCTCTTGGGGCTTGATGAAGACCATACAAGGCTTTATTCAAGAGATAGACTTTATCTTTGTGCACTGGATCAACCAACCCCGATGGTTGGCCGACGTACACCTCCTCTTTCACTTTTCCGTAAAGAAAAGCAGATTTAACATCCAATTGGTACACCTTGAACCTTTTCCATAAGGCAAAGGCCAAGAATATGTGAATTGCTTCAAGACGTGGGGCATAGACTTCAGTATAATCTAACCCCTCTTGCTGATGAAAACCTTGAACAACAAGTTGAGCTTTGTTGCGCACCATGACTCCTCGATCGTCTCTTTTACACTTGAAGACCCATCTTGTGTTAATCTTTTTGTGATGATCTGGCAGGTCAACAAGCGTAAAGACTCCAAGTTTCTGGAGTTGGAGTAACTCTTCTTGCATTGTATCCACCCAACTTTCTTCTTTTAACGCGTCTTTCCAGCTTCCCGGTTCAACCTGAGAAACGAAACAACTGTGAGAAAATCAGACTCGAAGTGGAGCAATACAAGTATAAAAACAACTTAGATCTTTATTAATTTGATTGCAAGTTTGCACTCCAGATTGTAAGCTGCCTATGATGTTCTCTGACGGATGATATGAAAGTGTCCTTGGTATCAGTTCAGTTGGAACATCTACTTGTGGTTGCAAATTTGTGAGAATTTCATCAACAACTGGTACAGATGAAGAAGCTTTATTAGACTGATCAGCCTGTTGGTTCAGAAAGTCTTCAATCTGTTCTGATCCTTCATCAGAACTGGATCCTCCATCGTTGAAAGTTGGTTCCCGATCAGAATCAGCATCTATATTTGGCTGTGTAGAAGATTCAGCGGCATTGACAATTGGATCAGGAACCTGATTTTGAACAGAAGAGCCTTGACTAACATCAGACGTGTTAACTGGTAATGATGTAGAAATCACCAAAGGTCGAGGAACATGTTCTTGATTAGATAACTGATGTTGTTGAAATAACATTACAAGTTCTTCTTCAGTTGGCACATGTGGTAGCTCAAAAGAATCCCACAATCCATCATAGTTAAGCAGACATGGATCCCCAAGCTTCTGAGTAGGCGTTGTATATCTTTGACAATCTACATGCTGCGTGAGAACTACCTAGTTCAGACTCGGCAAGAAAACACGTTTTTGAGGATTAGCGTAACCAACAAAGAAACCCTCCAAAGATTTGGCTCCAAATTTACCAGCCGGGTCCAAGACGGTATACGGTGATCCAAAAGGTTCCAAAAATGCTAAGTTAGGCTTTCGTTGATTCAGTAACTCGAAACATGTCTTTTTATGAGGCTTAACTATCAACACACGATTTAGGTTATAGCATGATGATGCTACTGCTTCACTCCAAAAATTGATCGGTAATTTTGAATCAGCCAACATTGTTCTAGCAGTTTCTATCAACGTGCGATTCTTTCGTTCAGCTACTCCATTTTGTTGTGGAGTATAGGGGGCGCTGAATTCATGAAGAATCCCATTTTCATTGCAGTACTCTTGCATCTTCTTGTTCTTAAACTCTTTTCAATTATCACTGTGAATTCTCTTAATGGGTAAATGATATAAATTCTCGAGTTTTCTGAAGAGGATCATAAGAGTTTCAAAACTTTCATCCTTACTCTCCAGAAAGAATACACATGAAAATCAAGAATAATCATCTTAACGACAAGACAGTATAGATCTCCAGAAATGCTTTTGACATTGACTGGTCCAAAGAGATCCATGGGTAGTCTTTCTAGTGGTAGCTTTATCGAATTCAACAGCTTTCTCGGGTGTGTTTTCTTATGCTGCTTCCCCTTTTTGCAGCTAAGACAATCGTCTGATAGATGAAAACTTTTCAAATTGACACCCTCCACTAAGTCATTATGCACAAGAAAATTCATCTTTCGAAGATGAATGTGCCCCATTTTTCTATGCCATAAAATTGATTCTTTCTTGATAGCTTTGGAAACAAAACATTGAACTTTCTTTGACGTGGTAGAAGCGATGCTCATTTCAAGGACATATAAATCATTTTCTCGTGGAGCTCGCATCAAAATCCATTCTTCTGGAATCTTGAAACCGGGTTTTAGAATTAGACATTCTTTATCATTGAAATGTGTCGTGAACTTCTTGTCACAAATTTGTGAGATACTAAGCAGATTGTTCTCAAGTTCGGCGATATAGTTCACTTTATCAAACGATACAACTCCGTTCGAGAGAATCCCTTCTTCGACAATCCTACCTCCCAGCGTTCCAGCAAATCCTACATATCCTCCTCGAATAGCTCTAACTTCATTGAGCAACGCAAGCATTCCTGTCATGTGACGAGATGCTCCACTATCCATGATCCATTTTGCAATATCGAACGTTGGAGCCCCTGCACACATGATTAACAAAATTCATTTAAACAAAGAGACCCAAGCCTGTTTGGTCTTGGGTGGGTTTGGAATGTCGAACTTTAGACCCACTTTGTTCTTTTTAAGCTCAATGTTATTTGGAACAGAAGGTTTGACTTCAACCTTATGATGTGGTTTTAACAAGTTTAGCAACCCATTTCTATGTTTGTGAGTTAGCCCTTTTAACATAAAATGTTGAATCTTTTTGTTGAATTTTGTGTGATGTTTCACCAATTTCAAACTTAGATTGAGGTTGAATAATTGGTTTAACATTTTGATGAGATTCGGTCTTTCTTTTATGAATTTTTTCGGCATAAACATGGGTGCTTTTTGCTTTTCATCCTTAGTGAACTTTTTCGGAGAAGAAACTGGTTTTGAACTTTCTTGTGAACAATATCGTGCGAAGTGTCCAACTTTCTTGCATTTAAAGCATGTCCTGCTGTCCTATGAACAAAGGTGTCTAGAACCTGTTTTTGTTGTTGGTTCTCTTTTTTTTAAGGAAATCATCATTTGATTGAGTTCTGATGACCTCTTTTTCCTTCTCGGTTGTTGTCCCAAGTACAAAATTAATTTTCTTTGTAAAATTCAAATTTTTGGACATGTTGGTTTTATGTTGCTTCTGGAAACCCAACCGTGCCCGTTTATTTTCCGGATAATCTCCATTTTTCGGTAGTAGGGTGGGTTGTCAGTTTTTGATTTAGAATAGAAAGATGCATCATGTTTATCTAAATCATTATGACTTACCTCCATCAGCTTGAACATTTTATCTACACAGCCTCTTTTCACATTCCAGATGGAAAATCCTCATCCGAAAATAGTTTATCAGACCATTTCATTTTATAAACTATAACATTGAGATCATCATTTAAACTATTTTCTAATATATCATCAGACTTTGACTTCACAAAATTTTCAGACTCAGCCACTTCAGATTCATTTGTTAACACTTTGCCAACCACATTATTTACTACTTCAGAGTCACATTCACCATTATTTTTAGTGTAAGTTACATCGATATCCTCAGACAGCTGTTTTGTTTTCAATTTCAGATTTAGCGCCTTTTCCACCCCAGATGGATTTTTACAAGCATAACTGTTCCACATGGGTGGAGGAACTCGATCATAACTACCACTTTTTATTTTACCATTTTTAGATTTCTCAGTATTTTTGATTTTTGATAAAATATGATCTATGACGTATGAGCTTGTTGAATAACTAATTAACAATTTGTTAACATGTTCGGTTTCAATTCTCATTTTCTCAAGCTCACTTTTGAGCTCAGCAATAGTGTATAGATGAACATTAATTGCCATTTGTTTATCCATCACTGTTGCTTTAAGCATCATAAGTGTTGCGTCATTTTCTCTGAGTGCTTTATTATATTGTTTAACACACGCACTCAATTTGTCATAAGCTTCCTTTGTGGATTTGTAATCGCTTGACAAATTTTCTGTTTAACTTTGCAATTCAGCAAATCTTTTGTCCTTTACAAGACACTCACCACATGGTTCATCACACTTTGAACAAGATTTTTCATTCTCGGATGACTTGTTTACCTCATTTCCATTTGCCATGCACGCTTTAATGATGTCTTCTTTCAGCAATTCCTTTTTCTCATCCACTTTGACATCTTCAACCGGTTTCTTTTGCTCTTCATCTGCTGAATGTTGAGTAGGAGCGAAATATCGTGCAAAAGTTTTTAAAACATCATTAGGAAAAAGATATTTGAATGGACCATTCAAAAGCTCCTCTTCCTCTGATGAAGTATGATAATAATAATCCTCATCCTCAGGTCCTTCATTAAAAGATGCCTTCGATTCTTCTTCCAGTTCATTAATAATTTTAGCCACCAATGCCAAACTTTCTCCTTTCGAAATAAACTTGTTCCAATTAAACCCTTTGTCTTCTTGTGTAACAACCAAAGCCTTATCTTTAGTTTCAGGTTGCTTGTCTTCGATTGGCACGATTCTTGTTCTTTGTTGCGTTCGGTGATAGATCGCTCTTTTGTGATAATCATCAGTGAAAGGATTATGATTTCCTTGAACCTCTCGATTTGGACATTCTCTTTTAAAGTGACCTTTCTCCTGACACTTGAAACAAGTAACTTTGGATTTATCAAATCCAAGTTTCCTATCCAATCCTCCAAAATTTTCGTTACCATTGATTTCCATAAATCTCTGTGCTCGTCGCACGATCGAAGCCATGCACAATTTATCAATTCCATTTCAACTAGACCAATTTGATCGTAGTCTTCACGTGTCATTTCAGAATTTCCAATCTTTCCAGAAACAAGACTGCCATATGACTCAAGAACTGAAGCAAGTAGAGACATATGTTGTTTTGCTGTCTTTTCGTCAAAATTTTGCGCATTCTGAAAGTCAACGGCGATGTTGCATTGCAAAACTCTTTGACTTGAATTGGATGATGAAGTGGTTTGATTGTTCTAAGATTGATTTGATCCAAAAGAAGATTGTTGACTTAAAGGAGTATTTGGATTGACTGTTGGGAATGATTGGAAACCACTTAACTGAGTCGGAGGTGTGCTTGGTGAACAATATGCACTGAATGCAGTTTGAATCTTTGGCGCTTGGATTTGAGCAACAGAACTGTTGTTGAAATAAAGATTAACATCTTGTTGCATTTGAACAGTCTTGTTTTTAGCCATCTTTTGCATCACTAATTCATGACCTTCCAATCTTTCGATATAGCGAGGCAGTGAGAAATTCTTGTATTCAACTCCATTATTCAAAATGGTTAAGTAAGTTGACCATTCACCTTGTGGCAGAGAATCAGCTAGCTTATCAACAAGCTCTTCATTTGTCTTCACAATGCCCATTCTCTTCATATGAACCACCAGATGACAGTATTGCTCAATCAGCTGCTTAACTACGTCAAACTCTTAGCTTAATAATGCCCTTTTGCTTTTGCGGAGTTGAGCACTGCCTTGAAATTTGAGTCGAAGAGCATTCCATAAAGATTGTGCATCATCCTCATGTTGCAATAAAGCCAAGATGTCTTCTTTAATCGATTGCTGAAGAATGTTCATCATTTTCTTTTCGTTGATAAATCTTTCTCGTTCAACATCAGAGAATTGAGCAAGGGTCTTTTCAAGCCTGTTTTCGCCAACTGGTGCGATATATTTTGCTCGATTGCAAACCAGCAAGCAAAATGGTTAGCTTGAACCCAGTTCATAAACCTCTCACTCCAACTATCAAAATCTTCCAGATTCATAAGCTTTGAAGGTTTCATCATTGTTCCCATTTCATTCTCTAAATTGATGTTTTGAGCTGCTGCAGTGGTAACAACCGATGTGGCGAACGCATTATAAAGTCCCTCAGACATTTTTCCTGTAATAAGTTAGAACACACTTCTCGAAAACAAAATGATCAGATTAGACATATTTTTCCGCGGTCAAAAACTTTCGTACGAAACAAATAACAAATATTTTGCACGAAATAGATTTTTGTATGATTCAATTGTTTTCACAAAAAAAAACTTTGATTTCGTACGAATGAACACATTTTGTACAAAACATGTGTTTTTTAATGAGTAAAGCATTGGACGATTGAAATTTTGTACGAATCAAGTCATTTTGTATGAAACAAGTTGAAATTCTGAAAAATTTTAAAATTTTATGAAATTTTAACTGATCCGTATGAAATTTTAAGTTGGTTCGTACCAAAATCAAAACAACTTTATTTCATGCGAAACTCGTACAAAACTAATTCAAACTTCAACCTGACCAAATTTTATCGATTTCAACATGATTTAGTTCAATTTTATGTCCGAATTATGGTATGGATTGATTAGATTGAAGATTAACTTGAATTACTAAAATCCTAGTCCATTTTGTCCATGAATTCGTCCGAAATTTGTCCAAAATCCAGCAAAGGTCAGAAAAATAATGAAGATGAAGATATATCCAAGTCAGAACAGTAACTACTTGTTGTCTATCTACAGATCAGATCTCATGGCTCTGATACCATTTGTGAATGGGGTTCGAACTCCCGATATGAGCAGTCGACCTGATCTCGCTCAACTAGCAGAGGTGGAATTCATTCTAGAGAAGTAGACATGACAAACAGGATAGTACTTACTGTTTAACTGCTTCTGATGTATTAATGACGTTCAAATTACAGACGCAAGTAAACAAACTAATAGAGCTTCGCCGTACTAATTGACAAATCACTCACTAGCTCTAACACAACACTTCCCTATTTATAGGTCGACATGACTTGTACCGAAGTGCGTGAAAAAACAAACATCTATGTTCGTACGAAATGATATTTCGTACGAGTGACTCACTCGAACAAAACATGCTTCTGTTTCGTGCGAATCACAGTGAACAAACATATAAAATTTTACATTTTCTTAATTAAACATTAACTTGCAAACTTTATAAACATTACAGATATATCCTAGACTAGGCAATAGACGTTATGCACCAACACTTGTGCGAATTACCGTAGCTTCGTACGAATAACTCTAATTGCTCAAAGCCCGATGGTCATTCGTACGAAGCACAATGGCTCATACGAATGATCTCTGATTGATACCAATCATGTTTCAAAACTGGACTTTCAGTTCTTCGACGTCTTTAGGTTTTTCACTGACATGTTTAGAACTTTGCACAGATCCACACTACTCTCAAGTTAAGTTAGGAAAAGTGCTTGTTAAACAGATTTTGTTCTTGTGAGAAGAGTTTACATGTTTTAAGAAATTACTTTTATGAAGTTATGATATCAAAACAAATGGTTTTTACGGCGTATCTTGGTAGAAAACTTTTGAGCTTCTACTTTGGTTAATTCAAAAAGAACTTAATTAAACAAAAAAGTAAATTAAACTAAAATAACCAGTAACAGATAAGAGCAAACTATATATTTACTAGATAATCTTTTTCAGAGTATCAAGGTAAGAGAATCATACCAGCTTTTAATCTTGTCAAAAACGAGTTTTGTTTAAAAACATCAAATTAAAAAAATAAGCATTCTACTATGATTATCGGTATTGTTGTTCGTGTAAGCTCAGCTTATCAGATGTAATCATGATTAGGAGATATGATTAATGTGTGATTTATACTTACTAGCTGGTGTTCAACCACTTCACGACACACTCCCGTATCAAGATATGCACGAGAGAAAATTTTACCGGTGAGTATACTACTTATCATAGGTTTGACGTATATGATGTGAGATACTCACTTATTTTGATTGAAAACAAGCCCTACGTTATTAAATGACTTATTAATGAGGAACGTGATTTTCATATGCATGCAGGCACAGGAGTAAGTCCGTGAACAGGTTAGTACCATCGTACCGACAAAGAGACGAACTTAGCTCCCGCATAAAGTTGTGATATTTTATCACTTATATTTGGGTGATTGTGATATGTTTATCACTTATTGAAGGTCGTATGCAGTATTTACACGTATGTATGGTATCATGGAAGTTCTAGACTTGCGTCACTGTTATTTTTCGGTAAAAGATTCAACCATGATACCTAGATGATAAGTCAGCATAAAGACCGCATATCTCAGAACCTCGACATACTATCAAACGAAATTTCGGTACCAAGACCATATGCCAATGAGTGGTTCCCACCTGGCTTGCAGTCCGTTATGTTTATATCAACCTGCACATTTTAATATGATTGTGACCCTACCGATACATCATTAGTAAAGCTACTTATCACTTTTCGTTTTACATTTTTGATCGTTTTTCACAGATCACCTGTGTGTATCATCATCTTCTCTTATCTATCCAAGAAGCTCATTTTTTATTTTTGGTTTTTCTATTGTTTTTGTGTTTTTCTAAATTTTTCTTCCCCTTAAATAAAAAAGGCAAATAAATAAAAACTTAAACAGATAAATAAAAGACATATTTTTATATTTTTGTATTTTCTCATGTTTTTGTTTTTTCTCGAAATATTCTCCCCCTAAAATATAAAACTAAGAGAAAATAGAAATTCTTTTTGTAATTTTTAGATTTTATGAAAATATTTACGAAAAATTATTAGCCAAGGATGAATTACTCGGGTTTCACCTTGATGCCATTGACCGAAAGTAGATAATCAAAACGAGATTTATCAAAAGCTTTTGTAAACAGGTCGGCACGTTGGTGATATGTGTGGATTTTAACAACATTGACAAGTTTCTTTTCATAAAAATCTCTTATGAAATGATACTTAATCTCAACGTGTTCGGTTTTTGAGTGCCGTACAGGATAACGAGTGATCTGTAAAGCAGCTTGGTTATCAACAAAAATAATATTCAAAACCGTAGTCGCGCATTTACTGTTGGATCCATAAAACCTGAGAGCAACAACTAGAAGGTGATATATACTCAGCCTCACAGGTTGACGTAGCTACACAAGTCTACTTTTTGCACTGCCACGTGACTAGGCGATTTCCCAAGAACTGACATCCCGCTGATGTTCATTTTGCATCGATCTTGCAGCCACCATGATCAGAATCACTAAATGCTGTCAAATTAAAATTATCTTCCTTAGGGTACCAGAGACCAGTGTCCGGGTGACCCTTCAAATAACAAAAAATTCTTTTCACAGCCATCATATTAGAAACCTTCGGACTGGACTAGTAGCAAGCTAGAAGACATGATGGGTATATTATATCGGGTCTTGAAGCAGTAAGATACAAGAGAGATCCGATCATAGCATGATAAAGAGATGGTTCCACATGTTCACCCATTCCATCAGGAGTAATCCCATGATTCTGAGCTAATGGAGTTCCCAAAGGCTTTGAGTCTTCCATCTGAAATCGTTTGAGAATATCCCCGACGTACTTGGTTTGATGGATGAAAATCGCGTCTTTAGATTGATGAACCTGCAAACCTAAAAAGAAAGTTAGTTCTCCGATTGCGCTCATCTTGAACTTCTCTTGCATCACCTGCTCAAATTCTTTGCACATTCTCTCGTTTGTAGACCCAAAAATAATATCATCAACATACACTTGTACCAGCAATAAGTCCTCATTCTGTACCTTTATGTAGAGAGTACAATCGATCAATCAACGTCGAAAACCATTCTTTATAAGATAGGAAGACAACGTTTCATACCAAGCCCGAGGAGCCTGATGAAGACCATACAACACATTATTGAGAAGCCATACCTTGTCAGGATGGATTGGATCTTCAAAACCCGGCGGTTGCTCAACATATACTTCTTCTTCAACCACACCATTAAGAAATGCACTCATAACATCCACTTGGTAAACGATAAACTTCTTGTATGATGCATAAGCCAAAAAGATTCTTACGGACTTAAGACGTGCTACTGGTGCATAAATTTTATTGTAATCAATGCCTTCTACCTAATTAAAGCCCTGGATGACCAATCTTGCTTTGTTTCTCACAACAACACCTCAGTCATCCTTCTTGCATTTGTAAACCCAACTTATTCCAATCTTCTTGTAGTTGTCAGGCCTGTCAACCAATTTCCACACGCCTATCTTCCGAAATTGCTGAAGTTATTCTTGCATCGCTTCAACCCATGAGTCTTCTTTCATTGCCTCCTTCCAAGATTTCGGTTCAACTTGGCATACATAGCAGGCAAAAGACCAATCATTCTGTTCCCAGATTCCCTAATAACTGAATACAAACTAGCAATCTGATTATTCCTGAGCTGATTACGTGTCTGCACACCACTCCGGACATCTTCTATAATATTCTGCTGAGGATGGGTATTATGGATTCGAGTTTTAATAACATCGGGAACTCAAGAATTTATACCCAAATCGTTGATATTCATAACAATAACTAATTAGTTTGCTGGATTTGACAAAGATGTAGACGCATAACCTTCAGTTGTCCGTAGGTTCGGAATATTTGACGTGAAATCTGAATTCCAGGAACCGGACCAGAAGTAGCTTCATTTGCATCATGGAACTCATCATCTTCTGAGGAAATATTATAACCAACAGCATATTTGAATCCCTCATTTTGAACAAGATTGTTAACCGAAGTAGACACTTGAGGATTAACAATAATCTGTCAAACTAATGACGAGTTAACTGCAGTATCACTTTCTAGTAGCATTTGAGCAGCTGCAAAAGCATCATCAAAAGTTGGCAAATTAAAGGAGTTAAACAGCCCATCATAGTCAAACATCCAAGGAGCATCCGGAGCTCTTACTGATTCAGTGTATCTTTGAACCTTAAATTCACCCCATTCTTTAGTCTTCTTTGTTGATAAATTCCACACTCTGAAATTAGGAGTAGCATATCCAAGAAAGAAACCTTTGATAGCCTTTGGTCCAAACTTACCATGTGGATCAATCATAGTGCTTGAAGCTCCAAAAGGTTCTAAGAAAGAAACATCCAGTTTCCTTTTATGTATCAACTCGAAACATGTTTTCCCGTGTCTCTTCACTGTAAGAACTCTATTCATCGTGTAACATGCAACAGCCACAGCCTCCCCCAAGAATTGAACAGGAAGTTCTGATTCTACTAACATATTTCTTGCAGTTTCAATCAGAGTTCTATTTTTCCTCTCAGCGACACCATTTTGTTGTGGAGTGTATCGAGATCTATACTCATGCAGAATGCCTTTATAAGAATAGAACTCATCCTAACTTGAGTCTTGAATTCAGTGCCATTGTGGCTTCTGATTCTCCTTATCTTCAAATTGTACAAATTTTCAAGCAAAGTTAGGAGATTCTTGAGGATTTTAGGAACTTCACTCTTGTGTGCCAACATATTCACCCATGAAAATCTTGAGTAGTCATCAGTAACTACTAAACAATATGCATTACCAAAGTAGTCTTGTGTTTCATAGGTCCAATGAACTCCATATGAAGACGTTTCAAAGGCATATTCACCATGTTAACTTCTTCACAGGATGAGATTTTCTCGCTTGTTTTCCCTTTTGGCATGATACACAGACGTCTTGTAGATGAAAATTCTTCACTAGCACACCATTCACAAGATTCTTTTTCACCAAATAGTTCATTTTCCTCAAGTGAATGTGTCCCATTCGTCTGTGCCAAGAGATTGATTCCTTTTCGGTGGCTTTTGAGAAAAAAACATGTAACTTGTGCATATCTGGTAATAGCTTGGCTCATGTCAAGAATATATAAGTCATTACTTCTTGGAGCCAACAGGAGTATACATTCCTTGGGAATCTTGAAACCAGGTTTCAGCACATAACATCCGGCATCATCAAAATGAACCGTGAACTTCTTGTCGCAGATTTGAGAAACGCTAAGAAGATTGTGATCAATTTGACTAACATAATTGATCTTATCAAAGCTAACAACACCATTGGATACCATTCCTTCTCCAATGATGTATCCGCCCTTGTCTCCAGCAAAAGCAACATAGCCTCCTCGAATGCTTTTCACATCATAAAGGAGCCTTAAGTCGTATGTCATGTGCCTTGATGCTCCACTGTCAACAATCCAATGACTATTCACAGTTCCTCCTAGAACACCCTACACATTTCAAAACCCGATCAGTTTGAGATGGGGACCCAAGCCTTAGTGGTCTTGGGTCGACCCTTATCATCAAGAAATGTGATTTGTATTTCTTAATGATTTGGAAATTGTGGGCCTCCTCTCGAACCATCACCGGTCTTAGGTTTCCAAGATTTTTGAAATTTACCAGAATGACTATTATTTACATTTTTAGCAACTTCTAGTTTTATTAAATTTGAAGAACTTGGTTTCCTTTCTGAAGAATCCGGTTTTAATGCTTTTTCAATTATTTTTACTTGTTTACGTCTCTGTTTTTCTTCTTGTTCGCGAACAATACGTTTGTCTTGTTTTGGAGAATAAGATCGACGTTGGCAAGTTGGTTTAGGAGGGGCTTTCTCAACAAATCTAGGTTTTGCTGGATTTCTACAATTCTTGATTATGTTGCCAAATTCTCCACATTTAAAACAAGTTCTCCTCTCAACAAATTTTGGAGATCCTGTTTTATGACTTGATGTTGAACTTGTGGGTCTTGAGGTACTTGGTTCATTTTTCACACCCATTTGTGTGTTGAGTGTAATTGTTTTCACTGTTACGCTTTAAAATCTTGACTTTGTTTACAAAATCTATATTAGACATTCCTTCAAAAGTCTCGACCTTATCAGTACCAGTAGAACTCACAAATTTAACATTCTTAAACATCTTTTTGTAGCGATTGCCTGTTGTTTCAATCTTCGGTTGTGGTACCTTAGGCTTTTCAACTCGCTTTTCTTGGTGTTTTTCTTTTGAACTTGATAATGGTTGTGACTTGATTGGGTTCTCTTCTCCAAAAATTTGGTTGTTGAATTTTCAAAAACTTGATCAATAGAGGTTGGATTTACATTTTTTATGGGAAACTCTTTGTTAGAATAGATTTTCTTCTCTCCAACCAAAGTATACAACACATTATAATTTTCATCTGTAGACACATTTGTCTTGACAGATTTCATAGGATCATTCTCTTGATTTTCAACAGTTTTCACACTCGGAGTAGAAGACATTTCAATCCCTTTTTCCTGGTCAAGAGATTGGTCCTGATCATTTTTCTCGGACTCATCATTTGACGAATCATCCTCCTCTATTGTAGAGGGGTTCTGATTAACGACTGATGATGAGTTCTCTGATTTTCCTGATTCAACTGAGGAACTGTCTAGCTTGAACCCTAGTCCTGCTGCAAACTCTTCAGGATTAAGAGGTGCAGAGGGTTCAAAGCGTGGCATTTTCTATTCATCAGGCAATTTTTATAGTTGTGTTTCAATGGAGGTGGACATGACTTATACCCAATGCATTTAACATATCCTTTTAGTTTTTTAACGTCAATGATATGATCAAGCACATATCCGGAGTTATAATAACTTTCCAATTTTAGCTTGATCGCATCATGTTCGCATTTGCCGATGGCTAACTCTTTCTTTGTTTCCTCAAGGAGATTAATGTAGTTATTAATTCCTGTTTGTTTGTTCAAAACTGTCTTTGTTAATTCAGAAACGCTTTTTATTCCAGATTTGAGTTCTTTTTCATTTCGAGTTAAAGCCAAATTAGCCTCTTTGCATTTTGACAGTTCAACAACTAGGTTTTGATTGTGACTGTTTATTGTTTCAAATTTTGTTTTTAATTCAGCATAGTCACTGCAAATTTTAGGAGAGTCGGAGTTTACCTGACTTGTCAAACCGGCAACATTCACCATGAAGGCAGTATGATGAGGGACGGATGCACTGTTTGTAAAGAATTTTTCTGTTTCCTTCGATGCAGTTTCTGCTTTCTTCATCAGACCCACCTGACCTTTCAGCTTTTCTGCTTCATTGAGCAACTTTCTGACCTCAACATCACTTCCTTCCCTGATATCTGAATCAAAACCATAACCACCTGAACTTTAGCATTCTTCATCAGAACCACCATTATACCCGAACTATCATCATCATCAGAACTATATGCTGTGAACATGTTTGATTCCATTGATGATCTTGGCATAACATGCAGTTCCTCTGTCATTCTCATTTCCCAATTGTACTGACCAATTGCATCCTTCATCTGCCTGAACTACTAAAGCTCTATTTGTGTTGTTTGAAGGTCCTGACTGGTTAGTGTTGTTTGGGTTGTTAACAGCTACTATTCTTTGATCATTGTTAACTTGAGCTGTGTTTGATGGTTGTGATTGATTTTGGAAGGGGTTGTGATTTCCTTATTTGCTGGGTCTCGTGCACTCACGCTTGAAGTGACCTCTTTCTCCATAGTTGAAGCAAGTAACAACATTTTTACCAAAACCATATTTTGTATCTATCTTGCTTTCCAAACTTGTTCTTCCTGCTCTGCTCATATAATTCTTAGCTCTTCTCATCGCACTTCCAAATGCCCATTTGATATCCATCAGCTCCATCTCATTTCTGTCTATTTGTTGGTAGTCTTCATTAGTCAAATTGATGTTTCAATTTTGACCAGCCACTAATCCACATAGGCACTAACCATGGTGTTTAGAAGTTCCATATGTTCCTGAGCAACTTCTACGCTGACCCGGTAAAGATGTGGTGTGTTAAGTCTGACTATATTGGGATTTGCAAGTTGAAAGCTATTTTCATAGAAATTAAATCATAATATCTGAATTCTGTATATGCATTGAACTTAAACCATAAATAAATGGGATTTCTTGCCACTACACAAAGGCAACTTTTGTATTCCTGACTTGAACTTAAATCATAATATCTGAATTCCGTATATGCATTTACTTAAAAATGAGACCCAAAAAAGTTGGAGGCCCAGAGCTATAACTTTACTTGATTATAAAGTCGGCCCTATAGATGTAACAATCAAAGAGGATTGGATAAAAAAACTTATCCTCGAGTTGTTCCTTGACGGTGTTTCTGGGTGAGTCAGGCCTAGAGTATTAAAATCAGTATAGACGGTTGACTTCTTGTCTCAGTAAGACTCAATTTATGATATAGATAAACCACACCCATGTGCTATTAACTTGAATACTTTAGAAAAAATAAAACAATAAACATAAAAAAGTTCGTATAAATATGAAAGGTATAAGAATACTAACTGTATTACCATACAATATACCACGAGGGTATTGATACATTAATGAAAACCGAGTACTACGTTGAATATAACCGTTGCCACCCATCGCGTGGGTTACCTACTAGTATATATATACATATATACATATGTACATATACATATATGTAAACACAATCAATATGAACACAACAAAAATTACCTAAAAAAATCTAAAAACACACAATTTTTATAGTATTTTTGTTACAATCGGTATATTTTGTCACTAAAAAAATTCAAGTAACAATTATCGATGCACATGTGCGTATGTATTATTTCTTTGGCAAATTCCGTAATACAATACCTAAAAAGTAGTGTATTACGGATGGCAGTGTAAATGAAGTGCAATTGTTTACTACTGGTAACATATTACGGAATTTGTCAAAGAAATGATACATATGCACATGTGCATTGATAATTGTTACTCGAAATTTTTTTAGTGACGAAATAGAGCGATTTTTTTAAAAAATATGTTAAAAAAATAGTACGTTTTATTTTTTGAGGTATTTTTTTGTGTTCACATTGGTTCTCGCGGTTCTCGCATGAACCCTACCCTATATATATATTTAAGATTTATGCGAACTTCAACGATTTTATTGGTGACCTTATCATGTTATATCCGTTATCACACTTGTTTATGTACAATATATCTACAATTACGTTTTGTAACATATTTACATAAACACTAACATATTATCATCATAGTGCACGTATTCCGCCAACTTATATAATTTATCATTTTTAAAGCATTTTATATATGCAATAACTTCGCAAGTTAACTTATGTACAATTTTCATGCTTGAGAAATAAGTTGCATTTTAACGTGTCTTTTTAACCAAACTATCGTTTTAATCATATAGTACACATGCATAGTCCTGCATCCTACTATCATGTTAACACTTATCATTCCACCTATCAAATACAAATATTCTCATACCATATCTCATCTCATCATGCAAGATTACACTTAAACAATACATTTTGGTGTACATCAAAACATGCGTATTTGTAACGTTTTGTTAACATTTTTACCCGTCGAAAGTCACTTACGACTAGCCAAACACAATGGGTACTTAGTATATGTTTAAATACTTTTATTTGTCATGAAATATCATTTTATAAACTGATCTAAATCAGTTTTGCAAAAATCAGGATTTTTACCGTTTCTAAGGCATAGTCTTGTACTGAACTTTACTGTAACCATCCCAAGTCATCATGACTTCATATTTTAACACAATACATGTTATTTACCGAATAAAATGGTACTAATAATCATATTAGTGTAGATTTCATGTAAGCCACATAAATCATACATTTTTCATCCATTTTACCACTTTTTAAGCCTCATGTACAACATGCAAGACCATCAAACTTATGACACATCTTTGTATCATTAAAACACATCATATATCATCATATTAACATGCATGCAACATTTTGTATCATTAAAACACATCTTATATCATCCTATTAACATGCATGCAACATGATTTGATTCATCTTTCATGTATCATCTCATATCATCATCAACTCACTATATTATCATCATCTAATCATCACTAACACTTATGTACAAGTATTCAATGCTTGACCATTATCTCTTTGTCATCTAGAAACTTAAATGCTTATCAACACATATTTAACACACCTTCAAATAATCCAAAGCATCAACTTCACTTAAATCATTTATCTAATCATTTTGATTTCAACGCATGTAACATTCTTATGTATTTATGAACTATCAAACAAAACTCATACACTAGCACATATACATACATATATTCGGCCACACATATGCATCCAAACATATATACTTTTCAACTCAAGTCATCATCATCATCTTCATTGCATAAATCAACTTTGATCATACATGCAACAACTTTTCAAGAATCATCACAATCAAAATATCAACTTTTAAACAAAACACAAACTTTAATCCGTACACACACATACCTATAGCTATGTACACACCCACATACACTTCCATTTTTAGTTTGATTTAAACCATTTCATTGTTTAGTTTCCAAAAGTTATGAAGAATTCAATTGTTTGAGAAACAATGTGTAGGCCATACAAGAAGAACTGTCTCAGTTCCGAAAGCTTAAGGTATGGGAACTCATTGACCTGCACGAAGGCAATTATCCAATTGGCATGGAATTGGTCTTTCACAACAAAATGGATGATCAGGATGTGCTTATCAAGAACAATGCAAAATTGGTGGTTCAAGTTTTTTGTCAGGAGGAAGGGATAGATTATAAAGAAGATTTTGCACCTGTTGCCATATTAGAAGCCAGTAGAATATTTTTAGCTTATGCATCATTCAAAAACTTCTAGTTGTATATGTTTATGCATATTATGTCTGTCACTATGCGAATAGGCTAGATAGAGCTTGTGTTGAATATTGTATAGATTAGATACTAATACACGACTTAAGTGCGAACGCGACAAGTTGTTTAAGTGTCCACTTCGTACGAAGTAGGTCACTCCGTACAAAGGTAGTCACTTCGTACGAAGGTAACTCACTTCGTACTAAGGTAAAATTCTCACTACACATGAGGGTAAAAGTCAATAAATAGTATCGTGTGTTCATAGTTTATTAAGTTTTGGAGTGCCCAGAGGGGAAACGCTGGCAAAATTTATACTCTTTCGGTATGAATGGAAACTTATGACTATTATTCTGCTTCTACTCCGTTCTTAATGACATTCTACCGAATTAGTTGTATTCTACCCAAACTTTCGTCTAGAACCGTCAGATCCTGGAATCTTAATTGGTATTATAGCTATGGTACCGATTCAATTGATCTAACAGTTGATTGAATTACCTACACTCATGAATTATGGACTTATGAGGGGTTTTAGACGTATATCATCAAATAAACGGATAATCCATAGACAAAATGTAAATTGAAACAATAGGATTGTTTAGAAATGTAATTCGACTAGATCTGTGAAAGAATCATCTTGTAATTCACAGAAATAAAGATTTTGGATCGAATATTGTGATCATCACAGAATATCATCTCACGAAGATAGATCACTTTGCACGAAGATAGATTACCTTCGCACCAAGGTACCTTACCCTCGTACGAAGGTAACCCAAAATGCCTAAAAAAGACATCTTTTGATCATGGTGACCAGACGAGTGTCCAGAAAAAAATTTGGTGATTATTTCTTTTTTTTTTTTTTGAGATTTTAACGTCAAATACGGGGCTGTTCGGGGACACCGTCGAGGGCTTCAGAGAATAAATATGATGACATGATCATAGAGTGTTGAAGAGAATAAGGTAGTCATGGATACCTATGCAGAATGATTATCATTTAGTATAGTGACTATTAATGGGCCTTAATATAAAATCCGCATTGATGAAAAACGCACTTTTGTGGACCAAAGTGACATATTTTAGGCATTGTGGAATTTTTCAGTCAAGCGGTTAAAGATGTCAGAATTCTCAAAATATATATTAATGTTGGTGCATAATGTCTATTACCTACGTCTAGGATATGTTAGTTGTGTAAATAGAGCTTAGAAAATGTCATAGTTTATGTATTGTGGTGGCTCGTACAAGTGATTGTTGTGGCTCGTACGAGTGACAGGGCTTAGATGTCATATTTAGGTATTTTGTATGACTCGTACGAGTGACCATAGTGGCTCGTACGAGTGATATCTTGTCACTCATAGGAGGCACCACTCGCACGAGCCTACCTACCTACACTCACTCACTCCTTGTGCAAGCCATGTTGGCCTATAAATAGTGGAGCTTGAGTGTTGTGTTTAGCAGTAGTTTTTATGTGACTACGACAAACCCTTGTCAAATTGTTTACTCGTCTGTAACCTTCACGTTTACTAATACAAATCAATGCGTTTAAGCAGCATATCTTTCTTGTTTGTTTGTCCAACTCGCTAACAATGAATTCCGCTTCTGTTAGGCGAGTCGAATTAGTCTGGTGCTCATTAGAGGAGAGCCCATCCCCTCCCATAAGTGGTATCAGAGCCTTGAGGGCTGATTTGAGGACAAACATCAAGTTTCAACAGACAACCAATAGTTCAGTAGTTGCAAATCCAGATTCAACCATTGATGTTTTTCAACATCTACTCTTTTTCTTACAGATCTCAGATCTAGACGAATTGGACTAGGATTTTAGTATCGCACGTTAAAATCAACATTAACAAATCCTTGAAACTTACAGATCTAAACTCGAGCTAAATCATGTCGAAAATTAAAGAAATCAGTCGTTTGGTGACCTGAGCTAACCCGTACGAGTAGAGAAACAACACGTACGAACAGCCATCCGTACGAATTAGTCATTCGTACGAGCGAGTAAAACAAGCTTTTTTACAAAATTTACAAGTTTTTTTAGAACTGTCACTTGCACGAGTAAGTGATTCGCACGGAAAAACTCACTTGCACGAATTATTCTCTCTCTCATGAATATCCTGCTCGCACGAACCTCTGATTTGCACGAGTATCTCACTTGCACGAACCACCTGAGTCGCATGATTATCCCGAAACTCGCACGAAGGATAGTTTGTGAATTCTTCTTAACTTTCGTGATTTTGTCAACTTTAAATCTAATCAGTGTCGTCGAAAGTTTGTGTTTCTGAAATATTGCAGATAAAAATGGAAGAATATGCTGAAATTTTTGAAGAACCTGATAATGCTAACCAATATGAAGAGGCATTCTTTGATGAAGAACCTGAAGAATATTACAACACGTTGTCAGAGGAAGAAGAACTCTTAAATAGTGCATTTAAACATCTTTTGCCTTTTGACATTCTTAAAACTTTTGCAGGTTATTTCGACTCAAGCTATCGACCATCTTGTGAAGAAGAAAAAAGCCCGAAGTAGAGGAGATGATCGATGTGTGCAAAGAGTTAACTTTGAAAAATCTGACTGACATAGTAGACAAAGCTCTAATGGCTAACATGAATGAGATAGCTACTGAGGAAGCTCAGGAAGCTAGAGTGAATTTGGTAAATGTGTCAGTAAATGAATCAGTAAAAGAAACATCTTGCATGATGTCCAAAGAGCCATGCATTGAGTGTGTCGAGAAAGAAACAAGATACAAAGTGCTGAAATGTCATACAAATAATTTGTCATGTGATTATAATTGCACAAAAGAAGCTTATGACAAATTAAGTAAAACAATTAAACAATTTGAACAAGTGATCAGAGAAAATGACAGGACACTTTCGATGCTCAAGGTGACTGTAATGGACAAACAAATGGCCATTAATATTCATTTGAATACAATTGCCGGGCTAAAAAGTGAACATGAAAAAATGAAAATCGAAACAGAACGGGTTAACAAGTTGTTAATCAGTTATTCTACAAGTTTGTACGTCATTGATCACATTCTTCCAAACATTGAAACAAGGAAGATAACAAAATTGATGAAAACAAAGGTGCAAGTTACGATCGTGTTCCATCACCCATGTGGAATAGCAAGTAAGAAACCATCAGGGGTGCAAAAGGTGCTCAATTTAAAATTGAAAACTGAAAATACAATTGAGCTCCCTGCGAACATTGATGTAACATACACCAAAGCAGAAAGTGTTTGTGAATCTAAAGTGGTTAACACCGTGGCTGAAAATGTTTTGAAAGATGAATTGGACAAATCTGAATTGGATGTTGAATCATCAGAAAATAGTTTAAACAATTATCCAAATGTCATCGTGTATAAAATGAACGGATCTGATAAACTATATTCCGATGACGATTTTCCAATTTAGAATGTTAATCTTGATCGGGTTGATAAGTTTTTCAAGCTTGTTGAGTAGTCATTCTGATTTAGAAAAACGAGATGTATCTTTTTATTCTAAATCAAAATGTGTTTACAAAACCTATCATCAAAGGGACAGAGATTATCCTGAAAACAGGAGAGCAGGGTTGGGTTTTCAAAAGCAAAGAAAGAATAACAAATTTCAAAAGTTCAACTTTGCTAAGAAAATTGATTTTGTGTGTGGGGCAACCAATGAAAAAGAAAAAGAGATCATTGGTACACAATCCAATGATGAATTCTAGAAGGAAAAGGAGAGTAGAAAACAGGATTCGGATTCCTCTGTTAGGAAAGACCGAAGGACGAGCTACAAATGTAACAATGGTGGGCATATTGCACAACAATGTTCTAAAAAAAATCCAAAATCAGTTTCCAACTCAATCAGATCTACAAAAGATGTGAAGCAAAAAGCACCCAAGTTTGTGCCAAAACAAATTCTGAAAAGAACAATGAATCTAATAAAAATATAACATCAACGATTCAACTTAATTCTAAATTTGAATTTGGTGAAACGTCCACCAATAATCGTCAAAAGCATTCAAAATTCTATTTTAAAAAGGCAATTCGGAAAACACAAACTTGGGTAGCAAAAGTTAGACCATCTTCAATAGAAATGAAAACACCTGTTCCACCTAAAACAGAATTCAAACAAAATGTCAGGATCAAAGTTCCAAAGTTGGATATTCCAAACCCACCCAAGACCAAGCAGGCTTGGGTTTCTCTATTTAAATGATTTCTTCCACATGTGCAGGGGCTCCCTAGGTCAATCATGTCAAAGTGGATTATGGACAGTGGAGCTTCCCGACACATGACACACCCATACATGTAGATAAAAAGGCAGCTATTGATATCACTAAAAACCTAGTTCAACACTCATGCATTAAATACATAGAAATTTTACACCACTTTATCCAAGACTGCTACGAGAAAAAGTTGGTTAGAATTAAAAATATCAACACTGATGACCAAAAAGAAGATTTTTACACCAAAGGTTTTGATAGATCATGATTTAAAAATCTTTTGAAATTAAATGGTTTTAAAAATCTAACATCAGGGGTTGGAAATTAGGTTGAATTTGAGGATGACGAGGACTTAACGTGATTCTCATCGGCATGACATATGTTTTTCTGTAAATATTTTTATTTTTTCTTTAAAACAAAAACCCAAAAATAAGTTTTTTTATTTTAGGGGGAGAAAAGTTGTGAAAAATACAAAAACATTAAAAAGGACAATTTTGTGAAAAAAGGGGTAATCATATTTTATCAGTGGACTATCACAGTATGCTAAAGATACGGAATGCTTAAACAGGTAATTAAACAGGTCTTACTAATGTTGTGCCAATAGGCTTCACTCGTTTAGCAAATTGTTCTTCAAGATATAAACCTAAAAGAAAAACTGAGTAATTTGTGGTCGACATCTCTCGGATATATGGACTTAGTACTCCGAAATTTCGTTTGATAGAATGCCAGATTCTGTGATACTAGATCTTTATATTTAGTTGATATCTGGGGTATTATCTGAGTTTTTCTGATTTCGCATCGGCAATGACCTAGAACTTGTATACGCATTATTCACCTCCAAAAGCTGCACAAAATGAATATATGTCATAAAAAGATACCACATCTGCAGTTCAAAAGATTCCTAAACGGAATACCACCAAAATCCAAGCCTTCATCTCTTTCTCTGTATGGAAATATTAACCTGAGCTCTCATGATCTCGCAATTCACCCCATTACAGATATCAGTTAGATATATTCACATGTGAGATGAAATTCTGGGAATCTTGATGCGGGAGTATATTTTGAGATGGGAAACACAGCTATTTCATGTTCTTTAAAATTACCTAACATATCTTGAAATAATTGAGAAACGTGTAGAGGTTTAAGTGGATAAGTATATTTGCAATCCAAGTAAATATTTTAAAACCTTAAAGTTACTACCAATATCAACGGTACTTGTGATTTGTCTAAATATCTGCTGTAATCCTCTAACACAAAACTCACAAAATTATGTTCGTAAATACGTCTTTATTTACTTTATCTTTCTTTTCAGAAAAACTCAAAAAGATTTTCAGTTTATATTTAGCAATCTATCTTAGATTTTAGTCTACCAATGATGAAAATATTGTTAGTCCAAGTCAAGGCGACAGTTGCGGGAGGATAGCTAAAGATCATGGGCTAGGAGCTAATCTAAGAAGATAATTCAGAAACGTCAAAAAGCTCATTAACTTGAAACTTTAAAATTTTAAAATTTTAGAATAAATTTATTTTGGTCAAACAACGGTCAACCAAGGTCATTTACTTGGACTTGGTAGGCAAATCGGTTAACCAGGGTCATTAACTTGGACTTTGATCAACTGAGTGGGTAGTAAAAACAGATAATTTCACTAAAATCAGAAAAATAAACAAGTGAAAGGAACTGGCTCGTACGAGCAAGCTTTTTAAATGTCAGATTATTATCATCACCTGTATGAGTGATCGTTCATACGAGCATGTCCTTAAATGTAATAAATCTCTTTGTCTTGTACCATGCACCACTCGTTCGAGCAAGTCTGTTCCAATCCTAAAAACTGTTAAGTACTAATTATAAGGGTTTTGTTCAGACTTGAATCTATGTCTTTGTGATTATCTAACTCGTACGAATGGTGAGTCATACGAGTATGTGAGATTTGAAAATTTTGAAAAGTGTTTGAAATGTTTGTGTTTGTAGATCAAGAAGTCTTCGTTCTCACCATTCCACAACGTCTGTTGTTTATTAGATGAGAACATTCCAGTGACCACAGCAACGTTTGTATGACTCTTACGAGTGACCATAGTGGCTGGTAAGAGTGACATCTTGTCACTCGTACGAAGCACCACTCGCATGAGCCTACCCACCTACACTCACTCACTCCTTGTGCGAGCCATGTTGGCCTATAAATAGTGGAGCTTGAGTGTTGTGTTTAGCAGCAGTTGGTGTGTGACTACGCCAAAGCCCTGTGTTTACTCGTCTGTAACCTTCACTTTTATTAATACGAATCAAAGGCGTTTAAGTAGCATATCTTTCTTGTTTGTTTATCCAACTCGCTAATAATGAATTCCCCCTGTGTTAGCCGAGTTAAATAAGTCCGGTGCTCATAAGAGGAGAGCCGATCCCCTCCCACAATTAAAATTCTTGCATTTTTTAAATTCATGACTTGCAACAGTATTCGGGTGGTTCCGACTTCAGATTGTCCGGGGATGCATTTTATCTGAATTCATTAGTTCCTGAACATAGAGAGTTTAAAAGTCTTTAGGTCGTGATACACATGATGTCTTGTGATTTGAGTCTCGGGTCTTCGTCAAACCGGTCAGAAGGATTAGCGTCAGGAGATGCAACAGTATTGTCGATACTTTAAAGATATTAGAGGGTGTTCAAGTTATAATGCATACACGAATGCTCGATAATTGTCTAAAGTATCAAAATATTTAGTCTTAGAGCAGAGGAATTGTTTTTCGGACTAACCGCCGGGGAATGACGATGTTTGTTGATTAAGTTGCTTCCAGGACTAATGGAGAAGACTATACATCTGTCATTGTCACTGAAGAGGAAGAAGTGATTCTGATCGTGGAAGAAAGTTTCTCAGATTTGAATGTGTTACTAGATGATGTGTTATTTGATGAATTGCTGATTGAGAGAGATTACCATTTTGCTAATCAATCATTCAGGTGTGCTTAAATGTGATTATGTAAAACGAGATTCCAGATTTTTGCGGATATTCATATACTTGAAGTTTATCAGTGTGATGTTGACGTGGTTGAGCGTGGTTAAAATTTTGTTATATTTTTGAAGCACTTTTTACTCGTGGATTAAGCTTTAAATTTATAAAACACGTTTCAATATCATCACTCTACGCACGTTAGGGCAATTGCACCCATTGTAGACGTAGTATAGTGATGGTAACATACCGAGGTGATCCAAGGACATGAGAGCTTTTAACGTCTATTCTAACTAAATTTTGATAGAAGTTTTGAAGGATTTAAAAGATAAAACTAAATGTAAAAACGTAAAGAATAAATAAAAACAAATAGAAAAGAAAGGGTCACTTGGTTTGGACTCCTCTTTTACATATCCTTTGATGATTTCCACACTTTGGGGTTTTTAAGAGATTATCTTAGTTATAGTGGTAGGCCCCTCTTGTGAAGGCGACATTACCCTCGGCCATATTGGCCTGAGTCAACAGAGATATAGTCCCACAAGGCCGGAATATTGAAAGATAATTAAATAAGTTATTAATGCGAAAAGTGGTAGGCCCCTCTTGTGAAGGCGACGTTACCCTCGGCCATATTGGTCTGATTCAGCACAGATACAGTCCCGTAAGGCCGGATAAAGTTTTAATAGTAGTTTATTTATAATGGGTTTAAGTTGTTCTTACTTTCCCTGATTTGATGCTATATACCTCAAGGGAAGTCCTAGTAAGCTTGAACCAAGTCCTCGCAGAATCAATACACTGAACGAGACAAGAACTTTACCAAAACACCTTTCTAACCCTTTTCCCAGTAGTTAATGTGTTTTATATAGATTGTAAAGACACGAATAAGTGAATCAACGCAACATGAAGAAATGTTTAAATAAAGTTCACTTTCAATAGAAAAACTAGTTATTAAAGTCACTAATACATACCCAAATAAAAAGTTGCTAAAGGTTGGAAATCAAAAGTATAATATAAAAGACTTGTCTTCACCAAGTGTTGTAAGAGATTTAGCCAAGCATGGCCATTGTTTGACAAGAACTCTTATGATCAATCTTGGATCCCAAGACTACTACACACTCTAAAAGATGAAATATGGATGATGGTGGTGGGTGTTGGTGTTGTAGTGGTGGTGGACTAATGGCAAGTGTGAGAGAAGTGGTTTGCCAAGGGATGCCTTTCTCATGAACCAATCAACTCTATTTATAGCTTGAAACAGAGGGCAGCCACGGCCCCGTGCCCACCTGGCACAGTCATGTGGTCTTCTTTTTCTCTCCCTTCATTAACTGCATATGTTAGGTCTTGTACTAACATGCCCCGTGGTGTCATAGCACAACAACATGGTTAGTGTACTTGCTGTACTATCGCAGATTCTACGAATCTTATAGTTGACCATGGCCCATGTTGACTTGTTCGTTGTTGTTGTTGTCTTCTTCTGCAGAGAATCTTGATTGGGCACGGCCCCATGCCTGGTGGGGACGGCCCCGTGTCTAAGCTTCTATTCTTGTTATTTTTGTTGTTTTGGATGTGGATGGGGGTTCGGCAGGTCATGTCAATCCTTTCTATTTGTATTTGTGTTGGTTTCTTCTGTTAATTTGTTCCATTTATTCGTTTGAACTCTATTGATCCTATAATTTAAAAGTAAACAAAGAAACATGCTTTTTCCAACATTAGTACCGAAAAGGGTTGATTTTATGCCTTGTTTCATGTAATTTATATGTTACGTTTTGCGCACATCAAATACCCCCACACTTGAATCTTTGCTTGTACTCAAGCAAAACTCAATAATGTTGTTTATACACCCAAATGGAATTGGTGGAAGAGAAGTTTTGGGTTTATGTAACACCCCGACCTCGTAAAACAACCAACCACGGGGAAAACGTCGAGAGTCATGTAACAGAACTATTGTTTCATAACTCATGAAATTTTAAATTTTTTTATTAAGTTAAATGTTTGCATTGTCTTGGGATAAACAAAAACAACACATAAATAAATTATTGTTTTAAGTCACTAAGGCCCGCGTCCATTCCTACGTGAAGCATGCATCATATTATCAAGCATTAACTCCTGAAACATATGTGAAAAGACAGTCGGCATAAAAATGTCGGCGAGTGCATAGGTTTTGTGACTGTGTCAAATTTGTTGCTTTGTATATATATTGCAACACATCATCTGACTACAATAGTCGTTAAGTGAAAACCTTGTATCAAAAGTGTTTGATATTGCAATATAATTAACAAACTAAAACAAGTTGGTTAGAGTTGTGAAAACCTTATAGCCATGAATCTTAACCAAAACGTTTCTTTTGTAAAATCCTTGTAATAGATTGATTCAAAAGAAACTTCATACGGTTTATATTTTTAAGTGAAAATCATTGCGTGACATTAAGCAAAACCATTTGTCCGTGTTATAAACCATTTTTCGGTGTTATAAACCATTCGTCCGTGTTATAAATCAATCGTCCATGTCATAAACCAATTATCCATGTCATAAACAAATCGTCCGTGTTTATAATTGTGAAATTTTTTTATCGTTCTTTAATGAACACATTAAAACGTGTGTTGTCTATAGCACTAAAGGGCCTTTAATAGACCACCAAAGGGTCTCTTTAACTAGACTAACAAATCAACAAATGATTTGTTAACAAGAAAGAGTTTCTGTCATTACCCAAACTTCCACCAAATCCAGTGAACAGGTTGATAATGGAATTGTCAGTCCTATGGTACAATAACATACTATTGCTCGGCTCGGCCAAAGCTAATGAATGTTATTCGTGTTATGGATAACGCATCATAAACTTGTTCACATTATTGAAATCGTATTGTTTAATATATAAACCATAGACATTGTTTTTTTGAAAACTTAAAAATGATTTAGCACATATAAGTCACCTCAAAACATTTGCAAAACGTAAAAGAGGGGAACTATGTACTCACTTGGGATTGTGAAAGTAGTCTTGATCAACAGAATAAACAAAGCTCAAATGTGTCAGATAAATATGTTAGCGTGTCGGGACTACAAACGGGAAATCAGATAGAATGAAGTCTTATAAACCAAACAAGTGTTGGAACTCATGTGATATGGTTTAACAAACTTAACATTCTGATTTGGAAAGGATCCTAAATGCTTTTGACCTATTATAACTCGTTAAGATAGTTTATGCTACGTTAACTGGTCATTAGCGTAAACGTGTGATCAGATGGTTAAACATGTCCTATGATAAGTCTTAAATTCCCAAACATGTTTGATAATGTTATAACATCAGTTTATATGTAAAAAATTTGGTTACAGGTGTTTAAAATGGATTTATGCGCAAAAGGACAAAATATGTCTAACAAGTTTATAAAACTAATTTTGTATCAAAACTTGGTGTTTTGATACTCGAAAATAGTTTCGTCGTAAAATGCACATCATGAGCATTTTAGACCGAAACTTTTACTCGTCACTTCGACTAGTAAACATGGTAATCAAAAGGTGAAATCGTTAGGGATTATAACCTTCATGATTACGATAATGTTGCAAAGTTCAATTGAACTTTTACTTGACCAAATATGGTCAGAATCAAAAGTCAATCAGGAAGCCAAACTGTTCGACTTTAGTTCAAAATAGCTCAAATAACAAAAGAACTAGGAAGAGTACTTACTCGTATTGAAGAACACTTTCGGAACTCAAGATAGGAGGCTTTCAAAGGCTGGAAACAAGCTCCAAGAAGGATAGAAAGAAGAACTTCACACTTTACTTTGAAGTGTTTCGAAGTGGTGTGAAAAAATGGAAGAATCATGGGGTATTTATAGTATTTTTGGATTAAGGAGGTGATGACAAGGGTCATCAAGTGTGGATTAGTGTCCTAACATGCGTTAACACCAAATTAAGTGTGGAAAAATGAGTGCTAGGTGTCAAAAATTGGAGATAAGTGGCAAACTTGGTGAAGAAGCAAAAATCTTTATTATTTCTTTTAACATTTTTGGCCCTTGGACTTGTATTTTCACTTGTTTGCCACTTTTAACCCCTGTAACCTAATATTTAGGTTATATCAAGGTGTTAAGAAATGTGTAACTTGGATTATACCCGAAAATGTCATGGATGTCGGTTCGTTCAGTTGTACGGTTACGCGTTTCACAAAAATGCGTAAAACGCATTAACGAACACCAAAATGATTGAAATTGTGCAATGATTGTCATTTTTGCATCCTCATCAATAAAATACAAGATTTTATTGAATACAAAAATATTTGGATACACATGGTTCGTATGTTGAATACGGACCAACATACTTTCACAGTTTGACGAAAATAGTCCCTAGACTTGTATAAGCGTGTTTTTGTCATATCTAACCCTTCAAAACATATATCTAAGTTATGTAAAGGGTATTTAGGGTATGTATAGCTTATATCCTTTTTTGGAGTGTACGTCGCATTAATCTGAATGCGTTAGAGTGTCGGTTAACGAATTACTTCCACAAAAATATTTGAGGGTTCAAAATCGTGCAAGAAATTGAAATTGTGCAAAATGTCTTAGATAATTATACAAATTTCAAAAATAAAACACAGGGTTTCATTGGATATGAAATTGTTTGTAATTGTACAATGATTGAAAGAGCACAAATGTGATAGTTTATCTTAGGAGTGTCGGGAATCTAAGTTCCAAATTTATTTTGATTTTATTTTATTTACAATCTTATTCGTCATGATTTATTTAAAGCACATTTTAAGAAAAATTATTTGTTTCGGGCATAATATGCCTTTCTAAAATTTTATTTAGTTATATACAAATTTACACACCTCACTTGTGATCATTCAACACTCGGCCGAAGATGTTCAAGTGAAAACGCTTGTACCCAGTGGAACTTATGCCTACTATAGGCTTGACAAACAATCAAACCTCCTCCTTTTTGAAGTTAATCCTTGTAAATATCAAGAGTTCTTTTAAAAGGGTAGTTTTGGCTTGGTAGGTTTTTCTTTTTTCCTTCTGGGTAAAAGGGTGGAAAGCGTAAAAAATGTGGGTTTTCCTGAACAGTATCTATGGCTTAGAAAAAAAAAACTTTTAACCAATGTTTTTCTTATAATAATAGCCAAAGTTGAAACTAAGCCATACTTTTTATTTATAACCGAACTTTTTACTAAAATAAAGGGTGTAAAGTAAAAAGATTTTTGTTGGATATCGGTGGTTGTTTTTCCAAAAGTTTATATTGTAGCGGGTTTAGAAACGAAAGGGTTAAGACTCAAAGGGGTTTAACTAGGCGGATATGAAAAGGAAAATAAATGTTTAAAATGAAAAAATGGGTTATAGTCCTAATGTATTTATCATTTACTTACTTGGATTTGTGTCGGTAAGGATTGGGAACGTATTGCTTTGGCAAGTTCTAATTTCGTAAGAACCAAACGGGCTATTCACGTAAGAAACGAAAAATTGAGCAACTAGTATAGATATGTATTTGTATGCTTTGTAAAGGCTCAAAACTCACTTTTTTTGTGGGAAAGGGGTATAGTGTAAAAGTGTATATATAATCAAATTTTACAAAGATTTTTCATGCCCGTTTTTATTATTTTCTTAACTGGTTCTTTTTATCATGACGGTGTCAATTGTAAATTAGTAAAAACATAATTTTTAGAACTTATTTTTCCTAAACTAAAGCAAGATAAGTAAAGAAAATTGAAAATTTTTGAAAAACATTTGGGGTGATTAGCGGTTTTCCAAGGCGAGTTTTGTGTAAGGCTTGTTTTTTAGGACAAAAGATTCAAGGTTTTTAACATCCCCCCACACTTAAATTACACATTGTTCTCAATATGTCACAAATAGAATTTGTTTAGATTAAATGTGCAAAAAGTGGGGTAAAATAACAAATTGTAAGGTTATTGGTCATTGGGCACGGGGCGTGCCTGGTGAGCATGTCCCCGTGGCCAAAGTGCCAGTAACAACATTTTGAAAAGCTTACAGAAGGTTGCAAATATCTGTGATAGTTAGGGAATTGTGTTTCGTCGCTTAACTTTTGATTTCTGGGCTTGGGGACCACTATGCTTAGTGTGTCGAAGCCTCCCAAGGTACATGTTAACTATAATCCTACCACAATACAATAATCCAACACAAAATAACAAGCTTTCCTACATTACACGTGTTTACTTGTTCAACCAC
Source organism: Scalesia atractyloides (assembly GCA_947069175.1). Taxonomy (NCBI): domain Eukaryota; kingdom Viridiplantae; phylum Streptophyta; class Magnoliopsida; order Asterales; family Asteraceae; genus Scalesia; species Scalesia atractyloides. The sequence goes on along the minus strand of CAMTDV010000001.1, from coordinate 46,927,092 downwards.
AAACATACGAAAATAAAAGAAAATGATAGAAAGTAAATTGTCTTAAGAAGAAAATTGTCCAACGGGACGCAGCCCAGATATTACCAAATTGTTCAAGGGATAAAGAGAGATAACGTGAATGGTAGATTCGTCGCCCACCACCACCATCCCAAATCCGAATTCATGTCCTCGTCTTCTTCCTCCACGCCTTGGTATGCCATATGCTCCCAAATGAATGTAATGTCGTTTTGAATGGTAACCATATTGCGCTCTATGTTTCCAATCTGGTTGTTTGAGCTTTGTCACAAGCTATCGGCATTCCTAGCCACTTGGAGTGTTTTCTGCATAACATTGTATAAATTCTAGAGGTTAAGAAAATCACCTCCTCCTTAAGAGGAGGAGCCTGGGACGTATCCGGGGTATCAAGGACGGTCGGGGTTGTCTTCGATTGCAAGGACCTCATCCTAGTCGTTTGGGTTTCACACTTGGCCACGTGCATCCTTAAAGCACATGAGGCCAGTGTTGCATTGGATGATAAGACCCAAGCTTCGGCATAAGGCTAGATCGGCCCTTGCCATACCCACTCCTTTGTGGAACCCACTCGGAGTGCGCCTAAGGAAGTTCTTGAATAGCTTGGCGATCCATCCTTCGAAGAATATCGGTATTCGAATGTTGGCAGTGGCATTTGAGGCAATGTTCCTCAACAACATGTGGGCGACATCAATGGGTTGGTGATCAGGATGCAATATAGGCGAGTTAGTTCCTGATGTTTCACCACCCTAGCACTATCCTTCCTTTGGCATAAAGAGCCACTAAGGACCCGTTAAATGTATCGAATTAGAGGCTCCCTTATTTTTGTGCTCTTTGTACTACTTGGATCATAATGGCCATCCAATTTGTGCCCATGCAGCTTGTCTTAGGTTATCTGGGAGTTTACGGACTCCTTCCGTGAAGTCTGGCTCGGTTGCGTCTTCTTTAGTGTATAGCCCAATATTCATGCCATACTAAGCCACAGAAATACTATACCATTCTCCCCCACACCTGTAGACTAAGGTGCCCATGGCCCCATGGAAAACCTTCTGTTATCCCAAAATTAATACTTTCAAGCCGACTACGAAAAATTCAATATTTTTGGCTCATCACGTGCGGTTTACCCCGGAAATCAAACCCCAAGTGTCAATTTTGCACAAACTACTCGTTTACCCCTTCGATTTTAACTTTTTTCCGTTATAAAAGAGGGTTTATGGAAAATTCCTTGAACAATCTGATTTCTCTGCCAATGTTTGGTTATTTACTTCTCAAAACACTTATACTTACTACTAGTAACAAGATCTAAGCAAAAAATTGGGATTGGCATGGGTCTAGTTCAAGAACCCAAGATTTTTCGTAAATTTTTTATGTTAAACTACAGGCAAAGTGCTAATCTGACCAAACATGATGGATTTGTGTAGAGAATCGTAAAAAATTGGCCTAAAGAAGGGCAGGACCAGTTGCTCCAGAGAAACGGGTCGTGGTTTTGTGTTGAAAAAGTGAGGGAAAAGGGGGTTATAAACCCGCCAATAGATGTGCCACGGCCTCGTGGCAATTTTTTTTATTTTTTTATTATTATCTTTTAACTGTTTCTCTAAGCGTTCCTTTTTTGGTACTTACCTGTTTCGCTTCCATTCTTTTGTTGTTCCCCAGATGGACTTACAAGATATTTAAAACAAAACAAAAACATACATATTTACACTTAACCTTTGATTGTTACCTGATCATTTATCTGCTTCTTTTGAGTGTTATTTCAACTTAATCATCCTCAAGGAAACATCTATGGAGCTTAAGCCTTTTTTCGTTGACTTTGAAAGGTTCACCGTTTGGAGGCTTAATTTCTATACGCCATGTGGAAAGATTTGGGTAATCGAAAAAAGTCCTAACCACCTAGACTTGAGTTTTTTGGGAAACAACCAAAGTCTTGAGTTAAACAAGAGCACTTGATCCCCTCCTAAAATTCTTTACGTTTTCTTATTTTATCGTGTAAGTTTTTTATGCATTCCTTATAAATTTTGGAGTTGGAATATGCTTGATTTCTCATTTGTTGTATTTCATTTAATTGATAGAATCGATTTTTACCGGAAGTTACTTGGTCTAGGTTTACGTTTTTTAGTGCCTAGTATGCTTTGTGTTCAATTTCTACTGGGAGGTGGCAATTTTTTCCATAGAAGAGCTTATATGGGGTGGTGCCTATTGGTGTTTTATAAGCTGTTCGGAAGGCCCATAAATCCTCATCTAATTTATCCACGCAATCCTTTCTATTTTGGCCCACAGTTTTCTCTAAGATTCTTTTTAAACCCCGATTGGTTACTTCGGCTTTACCGTTGATTTGAGGGTGGTAGGCGGTTCAAACACGATGATAAACCTCATATTTTGTTAAAATTTTGTTTGATTAATAATTAGAAAAATGGGTGCTCTATCACTGATAAGTGCTTTTAAGTGCCAAAATGAGAGAATAATCGTTTCAGGAATTTTAAACAACTCTTACATCATTTGTTGGAAAGGCTTCAGCTTCGGCCCATTTGAACATGTAATCGGCTGCCACAAGAATGTTTTTGTTCCCTTTTGATGGTGGGAAAGGTCCCATAAAATCTAAACCCCAAACATCAAAGATTTCACAAATAAGGATTTCATTTTGAGGCGTTTCATTTTTGGATGATATATTACCTGTTCGTCGGCATGCGTCACATGTTTTGATAAAATTGTGTGCATCCTTATGGATGGTTGGCCAATAAAATCCTTAATCGAATACCTTATATGTGGTGCTCGTTGCTCCATGATGTCCTCCATATAGTCCTTCGTGGCAATGGCGAAGAATCTTTCCTACTTCTTTACTATCGATGCACCTTTGGATAAGTTGGTCAGCACATACTTTAAAAAGATATGGATCTTCAAAAAATAGTGTTTTAAATCAGCATATAATTTTTTTCTTTGATTATGTGACCATCCTTTTACTAAATTGCCATTAGCGAGATAGTTAGCATAGCCGGCGTATCATGGGTCTTCTTCATATTCGACCATTTCCAAAGATTCGGTGGGGAATTTTTCATTGATGAGCTCTTCTCGACTTAACTCCAAAGCAGAGCGATGGTGTTTTCAGTTCCTCATATATCTTTTATTTCAATATCAAATTCTTGGAGAAGAAGAATCCACCGTATCAAACGTGGTTTGGCATCTTGTTTTAGAAAGCACAAGATAGGAACGGAATTATTATAAGCAAATACTACGGCTAGTAAATCGTTTTCGGTAGTTGTATAATTTTCTTGCACATTGTTAAGAGTTTTACTTGTATAGTATATCGGGTGAAAATGTTTTTCTTTTCATTGTTCCAAGACGGCTCCAATTGCAAAGTCGCTTGCATCGCACATGATGTTATAAGTTTATTTCCAATCGGGTGCCATCATGATTGGTGCATTGACTAGCATTTCTTTTAGTGTAAGAAATGATATATTGCAATCCTTGTCGAAGATGAACGTGGCATATTTTTCAAGTAATTTTGTTAGAGGTCTAGAGATTTTTAAAAAGTCTTTGATAAATCACCTATAAAATCCTGCATGTCTAGGAAACTCCGTATGGCTCGAAAGGAGGATGGGGGAGGTAATCGGGAAATAATGTCTATCTTTGCTCGATCAACTTCCATTCTTTCTCTTGAGATTTTATGACCGAGTACTATTCCCAATTAAGGGCGAGGTAAGTTTCCTCACATCGGGATAGCATTCATTCAAGATTATCAAGGCATTGGTCAAATGTATTTCCAAAGATAGAAAAAAGTGTCTATGAAAACTTCCATGGTTTTTTCTATTATATCATGGAAGATGGCCACCAGGCAACGTTGAAGTATTGCGGAGGCATTACATAGACCATAAGGCATGTGTCGATAAGCAAAAGTTCCATAGGGACATGTAATAGTTGTTTTTTCTTGGTCCTTCGGTGCTATGGAAATTTGAAAATATCTGGAGAAACCATCTAAAAACAATAAAATATATAACCGGATAGTCTTTCTAGCATTTGGTCAATAAATGGCAAAGGAAAGTGGGGTTTCCTTGTTGCCTCGTTTAATTTGTGATAGTCAATACAAATCCTCCATCCGGTGGTGGTTCTTGTTGGTATGAGTTAATTTTTTTCATTAGTTATGACCGGCATACCTCCTTTTTGCTACTATTTGGACAGGACTTACCCAAGTGCTATCGGAGATAGGGTTGATGAGTCCGACGTCTAGTAGCTTGATGACTTCATTTTTAACCACTTCTTGTATGTTTGGATTTACTTTTCTTTGTGGTTATATTACCGTTTTATAGTCATCTTCCATTAAAATTTTGTATGTGCACATGGATGGACTGATGCCTTTAATGTGCATAAGTTTCCATGCGATTGTTTTTTTATGATTTTTCAAAAGTTTTATTAATTTTTCTTTTTAAAAAGGGTTAGTTTTGAAGAAATGATAACGGGGAGCTTAACATGATCGTCTAAGAATGACTATTCTAGACTTTTTGTTAGTTACTTGAGTTCAAATGACCATAGGTCTTCAAGAGACCGCTTATTTTCTTCTTTATTAAGGTCGATGGCCAAAAAGTTTTGTTCGATGGCGTCCTCCTCTTCGACGTGTTGTTCTTCTGTTTCTTCCGTATCAGGTGGCTCAGTTTCCTCTTCAATTAGGGGGTCCTCATTTCCAATTGGATATTTCATTCTTCGGTCAAGATTGACGTACCTTTTGTCGACCCCTAATTGAAGTGGTAGGTTGGTTTGCTTCCGTTTGACTAAGTTTTGATGGGTTTTTATGAATGGTATTCCCAACCCGAGTGGAGCATCATCTAAGATGATAAAGTCAGTTGCTACTACCGTTTGATTTGTTTTAGTTAAGACAACCTCAATCATCCCCTTGGCTTTTATCATTTGTCGGTTAGAGAGAAAAATAGGAATTTTAAGAGGAAAAAGATCACTAGTACCCAATTTTTCGAAAATGTAGGTTGGCATTATGTTATCACAAAGATCTTTATCAATTAACATGTTACTAACAAAGATGTGTTGATAAAAACACGGTACCAGTTTTATGTTTAGTTCGTGGTGATCATCTTGCATTAGTAAAGTTTGATCATTTGTTAAATTAATGCTAACTGTTTCTTTGATTTTAGTAGTAGTGTTTAACTTTTTTGAAAAGTTGGCATGTGAAGATACCAAACAATGACTTTCAACAGAAGGTTGGAAAATGTGAATTTCTTTAATGTTTTGCTTTATTTCGAAATTATCATTTTTAGAGTTACCTTCTTCGTGGTTTGGTTCATGCGTGACTTTTTCATTTTGTTGTTCTTCTATTTTTACCTCTTTAATTATTACCTCTTTAGTACAAACGATCTCTTCTTTTTCGCGAGATCTCTTGAGTAAGAGTTCCAAATTTTTTAGACTTTGTATAAGGCTTTCAGCTTCTGGAACGATTGTTGGTTGTAGGTCATATGCTTCAAACGGGTTGGTGTCCCAATCAAAGCTTGTCCTTGGGATCTCAAACCTAGGTTCTTCATATGTGGTGTATGAGGGTGATGGTTGAAAGAGGTAACAATATTGTACCGAATGAGATTCACCGCAAATGGTACAATATTGTTTCCTCGTAATCATCCTCAATATATTAGTAGTTGTAATCTTCTGAGTAGTAATTCATTTGAAGATACCCAGAAGATTAACAAGCCTTGGGATTAGAAAACAGAAAAATAAAATTAAAAGGGGAATGACCATGGCCCCGGGTTTCACTAGCACAACCCCGTGGGCAACCCTATATCTAGGCGTTTGAAAACGCTTTCTAAAATATCTGCAGCACAGGGGAGTGGCCAAGTGGCACGACCCGTGGTAGAATTTGAAAATGTACAGAATTTAATTAGACCGCAAATTTTAAGCTTTTTTTAAAATCCTTGTGTCCCTTGAAACGGCGCCAAAAACTTGACGTGGTTGAGCGTGGTTATAATTTTTGTTATACTTTAGGCACTTTTTAATCGTGGATCAAGCTTTAAATTTATAAAACACGATACAATACCATCACTCTAAACACGTTAGGGCAAGTGCACCCATCGTAGACGTAGTATAGTGATTGTAAGATACCGAGGTCGTCCAAGAACACAAGAGTTTTTAATACCGGCTTATCATTAACTTCTAATCTAACCAAATTTTGATAAAAGCTTTGAAGGCTTCAAAAGATAAAACTTATTGAAAAACGTAAAGAAATAAATAAAAAAATAGACAAGAAAGAATCATTTGGTTCCGACTCCTCTTTTATATATATTTGATGATTTCCACACTTTGGGCTTTATAAGAGATTATCTTAGTTATAGTGGTAGACCCCTCTTGTGAAGGCGACTTACCCTCGGCCATATTGGTCTGATTCAGTAGGGATACAGTACTGCAAGGCCGGAATATTGAAATATAATTAGATAAGTTATTAATTCGAAAAGTGGTATGCCTCTCTTGTGAAGGCGACATTACACTCGGCCATATTGGTCTGAGTCAGCAGAGATACAGTTCCGCAAGGCTGGTTAATTTTTTAATTGTAGTTTATTTATAAGGGGTTAAAGACGTTCTTACTTCCCTGATTTGATGCTATCTGCCTCAAGGGAAGTCCTAATAAGCTTGAACCAAGTTCTTGCTGGATCTATACACTGAACGAAACAAGAACTTTACCCAAACACCCTTCTAACCCCTTTCCAGGTAGTTAAGGCACTTTATATAGACCGTAAAGACAGGAAGAAATGTTTAACCAAAGTTCACTTCCAATATAAAAAAATAGTTATTAAAGTCATTAATACATACGCAATTAAAAGGTTGCGAAAGATTGGAAATAACAAGTAATACATAAAGGATTTGTCTTCACCAAGTGATGTAAGAGATTTAGCCAAGCATTGCCTTTGTTTGACAAGAACGCTTACAATCAATCTTGGATGCCAAGACTACTACATACTCTAAAATATGAAATATGGATGATGGTGGTGGGTGTTGGTGTTGTAGTGGTGGTGGACTGATTGCAAGTGTTAGAGAAGTGGTTTGGTAAGGGATGCCTTTCTCATGAACCAAGCACCTCTATTTATAGCTGGAAATAGAGGTAGACACAGCCTAGTGTCCACCTGGTATAACCCCTTGGTCTTTTTTTTCTCTCTCTTCATTAACTGCAGATGTCAGGTCTTGTACTAACTCGCCCCATGGTGTTATAGCATGGCCCCATGGTGATATAGCATGGCCCCGTGGTCAGTGTACTTGCTGTACTATCGCAGTTTCTGTGAACCTTATAGTTGACCACGACCCGTCTTGGGTTAGCATGCCCCGTGTTGGTTTGTCTGTTGCTGTTGTCTTTTTCTCTAGAGAATCTTGACTGGGCACGACCCCGTGCCTAAGCTTCTGTTCTTGTTATTTTTGTTGTTTTCGATGTGGTTGGGGGTTCGTCAATCCTTTCTCTTTGTATTTATGTTGGGTTCTACTATTAATTTGTTCCTTTTATTTGTTTAAGCTCTTTTGATCCTATAATTTAAAGGTAAACAAAGAAACGTGCTTTTTACAACATTA